>CM049429.1:25953107-30953107 GCA_026929855.1 Poa annua | reverse complement strand
TTCGCTCCGTTCCGGTGAGTACGGCACCCGAGCACCACCTCCACACCCCCTCTGCGACTCCCCGTCTCCGTACGCACCTAACAGACTTGCTCCGGCCTCCCTTTTTGCACCAGGGCGACGTATCCGTCGACGACCCGACGCCGCCGTCCGCCGCTCATCTCCGACGAGCACGCAAGGGGAGGAGAAGATCACCTCGACCGCACCTACATCGCCATAGAGTTCGCCACGAAGATCCGCTTCAAGTGGTGAGTAAAACCCCCTCCGATCGTGCGTCTGTTAGCCGTAGCCGCAACTCCGGCGATGGCGCCACCGCGGGCAGGAGATCGCCGGCGAACCGCGCCGCCCGACCGTCCCCTTTTTGTCCAGGCCGTCGGATCTAGATCCAATGGTTAGATCGGATTGAATCTGGAGCGCTCGTTTTAAAGAAGATCAGACGGTTCACGTTCGCGATCCGCGCCGAACCGGTATCGGCCAATCGGAGCGCGCCGCGTGGCCTCCTTATTTTCTATTTCGGCTGAAAAATTGTTTTAAAAACAGAAAACAACACAAACTTACAAAATTCATAACTTTTGATCTGTTCATCCAAATTTGATGAATTTTATATCCACGTGAAGCTCTGCACGTGTAGTTTAGTATGATTTCATTAGTTTATCCTTTTAGTGTATATTAAATTGCGGAATTTAATTGTTTAGCTTTCGGATATTAAATCTATAACTTAATTAATAAAATTTCTTTCCAAATAAATCCAATTGTTTTAGAAGTTTATTAATGTCCTCTGTTCAGAGAGTGCAACCTGAGTTTTATTTGAAATTTCTCATAATATAATTAAGGAAATTGGTTTTAGAACTTAAAACTACTATTATGCTCAATATTTTAAATGATTAAATAAAATATTAAAATATTGATCATTGTATTTCATGCATTAATAACAGAGAAATTAAAATGGTAATTATTTGGTTTTGTTAAGTTCATTGCCTATTAAGCATGCATACATATTTTTGTCTTGATATTTTAAGTGTTATGCTTGTGTGTTTATTTAGTTTTATTATTTGTCTCTAGATTGTGAAGAGGAGGAAGACCCTTGTGATTGTTATTCGTGATGTGCGTGTTCCTCTTGCTACCAAGGCAAGTGACATTCATAATCTACCCCATGTTTTCTATATGCATTATTAGTAGATTTTGAGTAGTATGCATGATAGGGAAATTTTGAACTATCTTATAATGCTAAGTTAGTTTACACTTTGAAAATATCCTAGTAGTGTGTAGCCATCCCTCTCCATGCAGCCACCAAAAGTTTTATTAGATGCTTAGCTATGCTATAAAAGTGTTTACTTATCATGTTATAGAAATATTGCTAAGTGTTAAAACTTTGAATGCACACCTGGGTGGAATTGGTTGCTTGGTTTATGTTGAGTGGCTTTTGGGACCATGCTTGTGGTTGTCTTTGCCTAGGATGAATCTCTATTCTACTTAGGGCCATGAGTATGGTGGTTGTCACCCAGAAGTGCACTTGTGGACGGCCACCCAGGAACAAAGAGATTTCTAAGTCCCTCCAACTTTAGAAGCTTCCCGTGCAGCCTTTTGACAATGGGCTCTGTCTAGAACTACTAAGTTGTGAGAGTGCAACCTGTCAGCTTGACAAGCAGATGTAGAGTTGGTAGGTGGAACGGGTCTTGCTAGTATGGCTGCATTCTTCTTCTGAAAGTTCTTGTCTCAATTCTCTCCTTTCCTTAATGCACCCCGCGTGTATAGGATGCCTGGGTTAATTGAGTCTTAAGGTGAAAGTGCACAACCTCTGCAGAGTCGACAAACTGAGTACTCAGCCGTGTCCCCGGTGATGGACTACTTCGAGCAACTGGACAAGGATGGACGGAAGAATCTCATCATAGTTTTCATAAAGTAAAATTTGACTAAGGAAAGAATTGTTGGTGCACTTGGGCTTCATCCCTTGGTGCCAAGTCTTTGAGAAACAAAAGTGTTTTACAAAAGATAGGAGAAAACTGGCTTTCTGCAAAATAGCCTACAAACTCCACCAAGCCAAATATGCATATAGAATTAGACTTGTCATATTTTTCCACCATAGTCACTTGCCAATACTTCAATGTATTGACCTCCTACGGGGGCTGCATATTCAAATGTGCAGGTAATTCTGATGAGGAGTAAGTTTGGACTCGATTCTACACCCAACATGTCTGCTTGTGGCGTATGCTAGAAGAGGAGGCCCATTGCTTTTATTTTCGTTGTGAACTCTGAATATTTTAGCTAGTCTTCATGACTATGCACTTTGTAATAAAGCTATACTTGGCTATTTTTGGATCTCGTTGTAGTATTTTGATACTTATGTAATGATACTATATATTTTGTACTGTGGTGCTGGCAGTGATCCAGGGACTAGCACATAACACAGTGTTCCATCTTTATTTAAAAGATGGGGCGCTACAGGTATTGTTGAATTTTATTAGGATTGCCCATTACTTGGCCCAACAAATGCCTGAAATTCCATTCTGCTTGGTGCATGTTGTGTACAAGAAGTGAATGTGTGAGTAATGTTTAGTCCTATACAGTAGTTAGGAGCAGTTGGAGCAGATTATGAGATGAGTTCTTCTAGTCTCCCTAAGTGAATCAACATAGAAGCAATTCACATGTGGCTCGCTTCCATCCGACTCTAGTCGTGCCGACTCCACCTCTGAAGTCAGGCAGTACATTTACGTCATTTTCATCACCATGACCGGCGGTGAGAAGGACGTTGTGGTGCGGATCTTCCCGGTCAACACATATGTGTTATCTCTATCTGTTAGCTAGCTCTATTTGCACTAGTATTTGGTATATATACACAGATGTATGTGGTTATCAGAATCTTTTTTGGTGGGTGGCTCCGGTAGCAGTTGAGGGTTTAGCCAAAAGTCTGTAAAACTTGTTCATAAGAGAAATACGAATTATGGAGAAATTTACAAGAGATATTGCGAAGAAAGTAAAAGAGGGCCAGATAGAAAAAAACCGCATCGCACCTGCCACTCGCGTCACCCGCGCGCGGGCGGCTGAGAGGACCCAACCCTAGCGCCGCCAGCAGTAAAGCGCCCCCTCTCGAACCTCTCCTCTTCCCCGTCATCGCCGGCGAGATGGATTGGTGGAAAAGTAGATCTAGATCTCCTCTCTCAAATCCCTCAAAGATAAGCAAGAATCATGGGAGGAAATGAGAGAGGGGCAAGCTTTCCAAGGTCAACAATGGAGGAGAGAGAGGGGGGGGGGGGGGGGGGAATTCGTGCTTGGAAGAGCTACTCTCTCTGGGGAAGAAGGGGCCTTTTTATAGGTCCCACGAAAAAGAGCCGTTGCAGGAAAACTTCACACCGGAGTTTCCGGTCACTAGCGCCGGAAACTCCGGCCTACTAGGACCGGAAACTCCGGGCCCCACCAGGGGCTGAACACCGTCAACACATCCGAGGCTTGGGCAAACTCTCTGGTGCCCTGGGTCGGAAAGTTCATCCATGGGCGGAAACTCCGGCCTCTAGGGCCGGAAACTCCGCCCCCCACCAGTGGCTGAACAACTTCAAAGCAGCTTTGGAGGAAAATCGTTGAGTCCGGAGACTCCGGTCCTGGGGACCGGAAACTCCGGCCTAAGAAAAAACTGCAGCAAAACTGAATACGAAAACTGCTATAACTTTTGCGAATGAACTCTGAATGAGGTGAGACCACTTTTGTTGGAAAGATAGCGACGAAAAGCACTTTTTTGGAAATATTGCATCCCATAAATATAGTAAAATCACCACACATGGAAAGGTGTGGAACTTTCCTCATGGTTGAACCGACAATATTTCCGCCACCGAAAACGCAACAAGTTTTCCAAAGTAAAACTGTTTTCGGTGAACTAGAGCTTGACATGGAGATGAAGCAAGCTCTAATTTCTCACCACAATAAAATCCAAATAAGAACCAAGAAATATGAGAAGCCAAGTATGCAAAGGTTTGAGCTCTCCACAACAATGCGATCAAGTTACTCACTTGAGAGCTCCTCTTGATAGTACGCCATCTATCCTAAAACCCGGTCTCCTACTAACACCATGAGACCGGTAAGAGATAAAACCTATCAAGATCATACCTTTGCCTTGCGCATTCCACTTGAGCTCGATGATGAAGATTTTGACTCTCTCAAGTTGAAACACCTTTCTTGATTGTGCTTGCTAGCACATGCTTGATGAAGACTTCTCCAAATGCTCCCCCATACTCCGTTATGGGAGGGACTCGCTAAGCTTTGTCGTCATGTTTACTTTGCAAGCTTCATTCAAAGGATATCTTCCGATATGCATCATATTGAACTTGCACTTCATCTTCTTCTCTTGATATGTATGATGGCTTGGAGGTAAACATGATTGTTCACTCAATCTTCTATTCCAAGCCATACTTGCAATGAGCTCAACTCTACACATGACCATTCATCATATAAATCCTTGAATAGAGCATTGGTCATTAAGTCATCTTGAAGAGTCCAACACATGAACTCCTATAGTTTCCCATGGACAAGATCTATAAAGAATATCTAAATGTAAACATTAGTCTATAAGGATTGTCATTAATTACCAAAACCACATGGGGGCAACCATGCACTTTCCAGTTTTCATCAAGCGTGTGCTAGCAAGCACAATCAAAAAAGGTGGTCCACTTGAAGAGATCAAGATCGTCATCATCTAGCTCAAGTGGATTGCTCAAGGCAAAGGTATGATCTTAATAGGGTTATAGGATAGATATGTGTACTATCAAGAGGGGCTCTCGAGTGACTAACTTGATCGCACCTTTATGAAGAGGTCAAACCTTTGCATGCTTGGCATATCATCTTTCTTGGTTCTTATTTGGCTTTTCTCCTTGTTGGAATTTGGTGCTTGTCTCGTGGTCATGTTGACAAGCACTAGTGCTTAGAAAATGTTTTACTTTGGAAAACTTGTTGTGCTTTACCATGTGACGATTTAGAGCTTATTTCATATTCATATTAAGCTATAATTCATCAAAAACGGTTTTCATATGAATATCTTGTTACGTTTTTGATATTGGAGGTTTTACCAGTTTACATGTTATATGAAAGTTCAAACTTTCCCCATTTGGTTTTATGCTCAAATGATGGACTATGATGTTTCTCTGAATGATTTTATAGAGCTCTTTGTTATGATTCCAACGAGCCAAAAATCATCAAAAACGAAGTTCGGATGGTGAAGTTATCATCGTTTTCGTTTGGGTGTTCCTGCAGTTTTTTTGTCCAGCGGTAGTACCGCTCCGGTACCGCTAGGACACCAGGAACTAGCGTGTTTTGGGTGTCCAGAATCATCCGGGGCGGTAGTACTGCTACCGGGCCGGTAGTACTGTTGAGGGGTCGCGTTTTTCACATAACAGTCAGTTTTTTGGGGTCCTATTTAAGGGGGTCTTCTTCCCCATTGACCCCAAGCTCTAGAGCACGAAAATCTCCTCCATTGTTGACCTTCTTGAGCTTACCTATCTCTCAATCCCTCACATGATTATTGCATGTCTTTGAGGGAAAAGAGAGAGGAGATCTAGATTTACAATTCCACCTATCCATATCCTCCCTAAGTGAGGGGAACCTAGTAGATTTAGATCTTGGAGTTCCTTTGTGGTTCTCCTCCTTTGTTCTTCCTCTCTTCTCCCCCCATAAACATTGGTTGTTTTTGGTGGGATTTGGGAGTGAAGGATTTGACTCTTTTGTGGTTTCTTTGCTCTTCCTCTCTTATTCCCCCATTAGCATTTGTTGCTTTGTTGGAATTTGAGAGTAAAGGTCTTGAGCACTTTGTGTGCTCTTGTCATTTCATCTTGCATCGGTTTGAGCCCTCCACGAGGATTCGTGGTGGTGAAATTCGTGAGCTAGTTACTCTTGGGTCTTGAACGCTAGACGCCTTAGTGGTCGCCTTTTTGGCATATGACCTTTTGTGGTCAAGGCCTTTGTGGCTAGTTGGGACCTTTGTGGTAAAGACCTCTTGTGGTCATTTGGGAGCCCCCAATTCGGTTGTGGGTGTGTGCCCCAAGGTACGTTGTACGGGATTGTTCTTTGCCCCAAAGGAGTTCATAGTGGAATGTGGACTCGGACCTTTGTGGTCGAGTTCATCGGAGAAGAAGGTGAGGCCTTTGTGGCGTTGAGCAAACCTGTTGTGGTTGCTCACACCTCTCCAACGAGACGTACACCATTTGTAGTGGAACTCGGGAATACATCCTCGTCTCTGCGTGCCTTTGTTATTCCTATACCCAAGCTCTTTACTTATGCACTTTACTTTGTGATAGCCATCGTGCTTGAAGTTCTTTACCTTGCTATCACTTTGTTTTTTGTCTTGCGTAGCATAAGTTGTTGGTGCACATAGGTGAACCTATTATATTTAGGTTGTGTCATTGATAAGTTAAACACTAAATTTTATTTCGCATTTATCAAGCCTAAATTGTAAAAAGTGTTCCTCGCCTATTCACCCCCACTAAGCCTGGGCAATCCCGGTTTAAGACGGTTTGAGCCGGTTCCTCAAACCGGACCGTCCCCTAGCAGTTTGACGTGAGTGCGGTTTAGATATTAGGATAGGAACTAATGCTACGGTTTCGTGCGGTTTGGTCAACAATGTTATACGGTGTGAAACCGGTGTACACATCTACATCTCTTTGACCTTGTCGAGTCGACGGCGGCGAGCTCACGACCACAGTAGCAGGGCGGAGAGAGCTCGTCAGGGAGAATCCCGACCTGGTCGTGCGGTAGAGGAGGCTGGATGGCGGTCGACCGAGGCATCAGCGCCGCCGAGTCGCACATGTCCGGCGAGCACCGCGCCGTGCTCTTCTTCTTCCAGCCGTGCGCTTCCTCCCGTCGTACTGCCGGAGTACCGCGGTGGCGCCCTCCGTCTCTGAATCCTCCTACCGCTGGGGCATGGGCATGAACCCGCGCGCGCCGGCCGCCATGAGCAGCAACAAAGAGGGGAAATCTGAGCTTCAGATGAATGAGGAATAACCGAGCAAGGTCCGCATAAAGAACCGCGGCAACGACGCCATCAAGAACACGAGAGGATGTCGAGCGCGGTCGGGCACGACTGCCTCGTGTTGTCCGGGACGTCGCCGGCGGGGAAGGAGAGCATGGCGACGAAGAACGGTAGGAACTCGGCGGAGGAGAGTGGATATGGAAAGCCTCATCGCCGGCGGCCGGCGTGCTCCCCAGATTCACCGAGAGAGGAGAGAGCGGGGCGCTGACCTCAATTCAGACACACGACTTCCGAGATGAGCGGGCTGCGGGGCGGAGCAGGAGGCCGCGTGCGCGTGCTCCGGCGGCAGGTGGGCGGCGCAGTCGGGTTGTCGGGGAGCGGGAGTGGTCCTTGGCGGTGATCGGGGAAAATTAGGACGGTTTCATGGTTTAGGTGGTTTGACATCGTCTCAACCCGTCAATGCGTTTGTATCGCGGTTTCAATCTACAAACCGGACCAAACCTCACAGAAACTATATTCACGGTGCGGTGCGGGTTGACGGTTTGCCCGGTTTCACACCAAACCATGCCCATGCTTAACCCCCACTCTAGGCGACGTATTTCCTTTCAATTGGTATCAGAGTCAGGTTATCTCATAATTAGGCTTTACCGCCTAGAGATAAAGATGTCGTTTAGAGAGTTAGTGCACAATCCCACTTATATATTCGGTGACACTAATTATGATGTTTGGCAAATTCGCATGCTTAATATCTTTAGGGACATGGATCCAAATTTAGAGAGAATTGTAGATATGGGTTTTTCTCCTCCAAAGGATTCCCAAGAATTATCTTTAGAGGATGAGAAAAACTCTTATCTCGATACTCTAGCATGTAATGGTCTTATCTATGTTTTGAGCGACATAGTTCTTGCGCCAATCATGCCTTGTCGGAACGCTCATGAATTATGGACAAAGCTTGAAGATATATATGATGTGTCCAACACTACCAAGGATGATTGTCCTCCTTCCACCTCCAACCGTGATGAGATCACGTCTTCTTCCACTTTGCCAACATGTGGCTTGCCACAAGGTAATGATATGGTGAGTGGTGATTGAAGGGGATCGTGTGCAGAAAACAAAAAAATTCCTACCGACGATATCCTAAAAGCATGCAAAGATCTATTCTATGCAGATATAGTAATACGAACGGAGATCGGAACACGTACCCTTGTAGACCGAAAGCGGGGATTACGTTCCCGCACAAACGTTGTCGATGAAGACCGACGAAGCCGACCTCAAGGTCGTGTAGAGGAAGCATGCCTCCGAGTACCGCTAGCGCAGCACCTCGCAGGGAGTCGCACACGTACGGTGGAGACGACGGCCTCCGAAGCTCCAGTCCAGGACGAGCAGCGGAAGACTTGGACCGGAACACCAGCAGTGCGGCAGCGGGCTATGGTGGAGGAGATCCCCTTGCTCTGCTCGGCGCGGCTCCAACTTGTGAACCACGAGATCGAGAGAGAAATCGGGAATTAATTGGTGAATTAAAAGGCTGGGGGTGCCCCTTCTTATATAGGCTCCCAGGGGGAGCCAACCTTGCCAGCCAGGCAATGTGGGACTATCCCCACATGCCTGGTGCGGCTAGGCTTGGTGCGCCGGCCCCCTGGTGGGCCCCTTGGCCCATCCAGGCCGGCCACCAAGGCCCCCACCGAATCCCCTAGGGATTTTCCCCCTCTTGGGCCTTCTTTCGACCAGAAGGCCTATTTAGGGAAATCAGCCTAAATAAATTCGAAAATAAATATATAAAATCATATTTGCATATTAATAACACTAATTAATATCAAACATAATATATATAATTTTTCCTAGCTCCGAAAACTCTTTCGGCGCTGCCCGATCTCCATCGGACCCCTCCCGGGACGCTCCCGGTGATCTCCTTCCTTTCCGGTTGTCTTGTCGAAACCCCTTAAGTGTGTTACCCTAGCGGTTCGATATAATATCAGGTATGACCAAGACTCCTCAATGATCAACGACTAACTCGTAGGCCTGGACCCCATGAATTAATCCCTGAGATATAACGAATGACTTTCATCTATCAAACCTGAACGTAAAATCTTAGACCTTTTGCCATAGCGATACTTAGCATGTCCGAGCGTCGTTCCATAGATATATCCATACCTAATCCCGACCTCGTTACCGACGATGCTATCTTCTACTCGTTCATGATCTCATGTCTCCGTGACCTAGTCACATGCTTGCAAGCTCATTAGACATGATCTCACCGAGTGGGCCCGAGAGTATCTATCCTGCTATGCGGACTGGCAAATCCCGCTCTTGACCCCTCGTATCAACTACTCCTTTCCGATACCCAAAAGTATCACCGTTATTGTCATAATAAATAAGATACGACGTTTGGTGCAATCAAAGTATCTTCCGGGAATAACAATAAGAGTTGATCTCACGGTCAAAGGCGTAACGACTACGTTCTCCAAATCTGGGTATGTCCATCACATCGCTCTCTAGCGATATGACTCTCATTGCCGACCGGCGCCATGCCCCATGACCGGGAAACCTCGATCATCAATCGCGCAACAAAACTAGTCTTAGTAGAGGCTACTAGGGACCTGGTTGTTTACGTATCACACCCGCATTAATGTTTCCGCTTAATACGGTTCTAGCATGACACAAAAATCTATTATGAACAAACGAGATATGATAAAGAATACACTTTATTAATTGCCTCTAGGGCATATCTCCTTCAGTGATAAAGACTGCATTCTTGATGGTGAATCTACTATTGATCATATTTCTCACCTATCTTATTGCAATGCTCTATCTTTGGACTTAAACTCCTCTAGCACCATAAATGTCTTACATGCTAGTGTCTATAGTCCTTGCATAGCATGTAGTAGTTGCTTAACTAAATAACATGATGATATGCTTTCCTTGTCTTGTTGCCATGATAAAAATGTTTCTATTTCCTCTAGTACTTGTTTGACTAACAATGTAGAGGAATCCAAAAAATTGTTGGAACAAGACATGGACCTCAATGGTGCTTCAAGTAATTCTTCATCTTCCTCATCCATTACTCACTTTTGCCTTATGGCTAAGGAGTCTAAGGTATCTCCTACCTTGAATTCCAATATATCTAATGATGATGATATTAATGATGAAAGTGATAATGATGCCTCCATTGAAAATAACTTTGATATTGTCTCTCATGCTATTTAAAAAAAAACATGCCCATGATAGCTTCTTAGAAATCATGACCATTCTTATTGAGCGCAACGAGACAATTGAGGCCTTGGAGACTCGTTGTGATGAAGGATGGGGTCTTGCTCGTGATTCCGCGGGTGAGATCCACAATCTTGAGATTTCTATTAAGGAAGAGCAAGAAACTCGAGTTTCTCTTGAGGAGAAGCTAGAAACTAGTGAGTAGTTAAATAATGAAATGATTCTAAACTCACTAAAAAATGTGACCATGCTCTTGGCAAACTAAAAATTGGCAAATCCAAATCTCTTGAGGAGACTCTTACTTTAGAATTATCTAAAGTAAAAGAAACCCGTGATAGAGCTCTTGAGGAAGCCATCAACTTCAAAAGAAAGTATAATGAGCTTGTTAAATTGTCCTCTTTTATTCCCAATGATAATGATGCTTGTGCTACTAACTCCATTTCGTGTGAAGCATATATTTTGAAGGAGAATGTTGAGCTAAGGGCTCAACTTGAGTTGCTATATAGCAAGTATGGGAAGTTGGAGGAAAATCATGAAAAGGTTTCGAGCTCTAATGATGATCTTCTAGCATCCCATGCTAGGCTAGAGGTTGCTCTTGAGGCAATCTCTACAAAGGTAAAATCTTGTGAGCCTTGTGATCACTAGCACAATTTCTAGTAAAAAAAACTTTATTGCCATGTGCTAGTTCTAGTAATTCATCCACTCACAACATTGTTACATCTTGTGATGAATTACTCTACATGCCTTGTTGCTCTAACAATGTAGCATCTACTTCCTCTAGTATTTGTGTTGATACTAACCATGTAGAGGAAATCAAAGAGCTCAAGGCACAAGTCACTTCTTTGAAGAAAGACTTGATCAAGGGTCATGAAGGGAAGTCCACCCTTGACAAGATGTTGAGAGCGCGAAGACTTCCTCATGACAAGAGTGGACTTGGATTCAACTCCAATATCAAGAACAAGTCCATTGACAATATGAAGCACAAGTTCATCAAGAAGAAGGACCAAGATCAAGCTATTGATTCGGCCAAGATTGTGTGCTTCAAGTGCAAGGTCGAAGGGCACCATGTTAGATCTTGCCCCTTGAAGAAGAAGAAGCCTCTTAGTGAGAAGCAACAAGGGAAGCAACCTTAAGTTCAAACTCAAGATTCCCAAGTTGAAGGATCTTCACTCCCCAAGAAGAAAAGAAAAGGCCGAGTGTGCTACACATGTCGTGGGAAGGATCACTTAGCCTCTTCATACACTCATGGTAACTTATCCAACCCCACTATACTTGATCATGCTTATTTGCTCCGGAAGGATAAGGTTGGCAATTTGTTTGCCAAGTATGTTGGTACTCAAAGTGGTGTCAAGAAAAGAACCATTTGGGTTGCTAAGCCTATTGTGACTAACCTCTTAGGACCCAACTTGGTTGGGGACCAACAAGATAAAACTTGATTGATAGGTGGAATCGGAGGACATTGGAGACTTGGCTACATCATGAAGAGTTAAGGGATCTTCATCAACCATATTCTCTCAAGCCAAGTCAATTGTATTATATTGCCTCATCTTATATCCAATGTTCCTTCTTGCGTTAACTTGTGTTTAAATTTTATATACATTGAAAGTTGCTCGCACCCTTGCAAGTGTTTGGTTTTGTACCTTGCTTGCTTGTAAGTGTTGTGCTCTCTACTTACTAATCTTGAGAGTATGTCTTGAACTTTGTTTCAACTTATTTATCTTAATTGGCTCTTGTTGGGATATGAATGGATTATCATATTATGGGGGAGTAATAAGCTATGTGCATATTACAAGCCTAGAAAATGTGAACATGTGAGGTAGTGTCATCTAGAATTGATATTCTTAATTATCTTGTTCCTAGGTGACATGTTGCTCAAACAAGTTCCTCTCTTGCTCAAATTCCTTTTGTCTCTCATCTTTTGGTATCTTGTTTGTGAGAGAGTTTCTTGATGCTTAGCATGATCATTGATTATTTTAAGCCATCAAAAATCTCTATGTAAGCATGTTTTTCAATTCCCATCGTTTGCCACATGCTTATGTTTTGTGATTATGATCTTGAATATATACTTACCACCGAGAAATATCTCCATACATTCCTTGTCTTTGACAAGTGATAATTTTATTTGTGGTATATTTATTGATCATATCTACTTTGGTCTTTGCTCATCAATCACCTTATTTGTTGCCAAGGCTTGTTTTGGAATAATTACCTATGTCTTCCTTGTATCCTTTGGATCCTTTTTTCTCTACTCAAAATGTGTTTTGTGCTTTCTAGAGTTAAGAAAAGTAAGGATCCCATTGTTGTGCATTTACATTCGAAGTCTCACTTCTAGACAATGCACTATTCTTGGGGGAGCTATCCTACATTGAGTATAACACCTTCTTTTGTCTTGTTAGTGGATCTTATTGTTTTTCTTAAACTTGTGTTCAAAAAGATGTATGGAGGGTGATGATCCCGCTTGAGTGCATTTTGTGTTTACATGCAAGATCAAAAACTATGCACTAATCACGGGGAAGCTACTTTATATTCTTGAGAACAATTTTCTTTAAATTAATATTGTATCGTATTCCCTTCTTTGAACATGACTATTGTTTAACGATATACATATAGAGCAATGACTCCATTTATGTGCATTTTGAATTCTTATTAAAGATCATATAATGCACAAATTGTGGGGGAGCAATCCTATATACTTTTGAACATTAGTTGTCTTCAATTGACATTTGGTCTTTTCTTATTGGTGTTGGATCCCGGTGACGTGTCTCGTTGAAAGAAAATCATTGTTCGTCTTGGTACTTTTGTGCCATCACGATAAGTGTAGAGGGTCTTGGTTTATTCTATGAAACCTTTTTCTCCTATGTGGAGTTGGCTACCTCATTCCTTGTCTTTTAGTCTATCTTCTTGAATGAGATAAACTTTTGAGCATGTTTATTGGACACATTTCTTTTGCTCAATAGTTTTGGCCTTGACCTATTTTCAATTGATATATGTTCTCTTTGGTTTCTCCAATCATGTGTTGATTCGAGTGTTAAGATATAATGTGGACAGTTCTTTTTCTTGCCACACTTTTGTGTAGCTTCTTGTTTTAATTGGTATTTTTTTTCAAAATTGTATCTCTTTTGGTTCTTGAAAGTTTTGTGCATGCATATTTCCTATATATATCTTATCATGCTTTCTTTACTTGTTCCAATATATAGTATAAACTCCACCAAATCTTAAGTGATTAAGATGTGCTTGAAATTCAATTTCATATCAATAGGCACATATTTATGTGGAGTTTGTCCTATGTATTGTAGTTGCTCTAACTACTTTGGACCCAATGAGTTTGGGTACCACTTTGTACTTAAATTTGTTTTAGGTACATTGGAGATGCATTGGAAGCTTGTCTCGTTTACAAGGAGAGAGTCCTCATCATGTGCCTTTTTGAGCCATGAGCACCTACCTCCTACTTCATCAATGCTATCGCGGTAACAAGTATCTATCGCATGCATACTTTTCTAACCCTCAACCTTTTGTATGTTGTATCTTGGCATGAGTCTCTCGAGTTGCATTTGATATGGTTTTTGCAAAGTTCCTTTCAAATCTTCTTTATTACAAATTTGAGCAAGCCGGGATGATTACATAGTAAAGGGAACATATTTGATCATGTTCATGATTCATCAATTCCAACTATGTTAATCTAGCAATTCTTCTTAAATTGTCTCATATGCAATATGGATGAATTTTCAAAATCATTTGCCGTTTGAGAGAGTTTTTACCATTCTCGAAGCATCTCAACTATCACTTATCATTTGTGGGTATTTGAGATACTTTCAAGAGTGTGTGTTGGAAGTTTTTCTTTTCCTAAAATTTTAGCTTTGTGCTATGGGTTTAGGCAAAATTCTCATTGATATTTTATGACTTCGTAGTGGATATCATGTTCTATTCCTAGTGCCTATTTTGTATGTGCATGTCTCTAGGTGGACTTAGTGCCTACTTAGAAACTCGTATACATGAAATTAGGTACATCCTTTTTTGGTATTCAAAATCTTTAGTGATCATCTTTATTTCTCTCTTGATCCTTTGGTGATCTCTAAAAGGCACAAGCTTTGTATTTGATTTGGTATTCTCTTTGCCTCTTTATAAGCTTGTAAACCAATTTGTTGTGTATTCTTTGGTGTGTTTGTATGCGAAATACATGATATACACTATGTGCTTCTTACCTTGAAAGACTTATGTGATGCCTTGGCTCACCCTTCTTAGTCTCCTAAAATGTATTTCCATATCACATCCATCCTTTCTTGCTTGAGCAAGTCTTTAAATGTCACATTTCTTTCCTTTTGCTCAACATTTGTTTGTTGCAAGTTGCGTTCATTCTTTTCCATCTATGCACTCTTGCACTTGGTTGTTAAAATTAATCTAGGAAGGAATGAGGATTCCATGTTGTGCACCTTATATTGAAATACAAATTCTTCATTGTGCATGTACCTTGGGGGAGTTCCAGCTTGATTCATTTGAACACTTGATTGATCTTATCATAATATCTTCTCGTGTCCATTTTTTTGGATCCTTCGATTGCTTGCTTAGTTTGTGAATGCATCTTTTGTTTTGCAATTGATATCTTTCTATTTGATTTTGATTGGTCTATTTCTTTTGCTTTCTTCGGATCCTCAATATAATTTTATCCCCTCCATCTTTTCGTCATTGGATATGTAAATTTGATTTCACTCGTATCATGAGAAATACATAATTTATGGGGGAGCTCTTATTATATTGGCCTTCTAGATTTTTCACCCATTTCGGCAATGGATGCCAATGGGGGAGAGATTTAGAGGGTTTTAAGGGAATTTTGGTTCTCTTGCCTCCTTGCTTTGCTTAGTGTGTTGCACGGTTGTTTAATTCCTTATATAAACCCTCGTAAAAGGGATTGCCATAAATTACCAAAATGGGGGAGATTGAAAGGGCATGTGCCCTCACGTATGGTTTTGGTAATTAATGACAATCCCTATGGACTAATGTTTTGTATTGCGCATATTGCAAGTATGTCTTGAAGATGTAAAGACATCACCTATATGAAGATAGATGGGATGATACGAGATTGATCAACACACAAAGCTACAAGATGTACTAAGTGGATCATGTATCTCTTGGGATGGTAAGCTCTTGTCCATATAGCTTTGTGAACTAACCCGAGTGTGTGTGTGGTATCTATATGTGGAATTAGGTATCTTCCCATGGGCGTGCAACAATAAGATCAATTCATATAGCTCATGGAGGATGGCGTCATGTCGTGATCGTCATTAAGGTTGATAAGTGCAAGACCAAGAGAAGCATGTCGGAGATATCTTATGCTTGGAGTAAGAAATGGAGACATGAAGACGAAGCTAAGCGAGGCTCTCCCATAATGGAGTATGGAGGAGCATTTGGAGGAGTCTTCATAAAGCATGTGCTAGCAAGCACAATCAAAAAAGGTGGTCCACTTGAAGAGATCAAGATCGTCATCATCTAGCTCAAGTGGATTGCTCAAGGCAAAGATATGATCTTAATAGGGTTATAGGATAGATATGCGTATTATCAAGAGGGGTGTCGTGGGATTGTCACGGCAGATGTTACCCGGAGGTAACTCGAGATGTGGGGCATGACGGCTTCTGACATCAGGAGCTTGTCTAGCGTGGCGTGGGGAAACAAGGGTTTACCCAGGTTCGGCCCCTCGTCGTGAGGTAAAGACCTACTTCCTGCTTCGTCTTTACTGATTAGGGTTTCGGAACTCGGCGCCTTAGCTTCCGGGTCTCGAGATTACAAGGTGTCTCTACTATGACTTGTGTCGATTGAACCTGCCTCTCTAGGAACCAGGAGACCCCCTTATATAGGCGGCGGGTCTCGCTGGAGTTACAAAGCCGGGTCCGGGTTCCTATCATACCCGGACTCTACTCTAAGTCCTCTAAGCCTCTTCTTTCCTTAGCAGGACTCCGTCTTGTACTTGGTCTCCAGCCTTCTGGATCCTTCCTGCTTGCGGGCCAAGGCATACGTTGCGCACCGACTTCCGTATCACCCGGCCCATGTCTTTATACTTGATCCGGCTTAGGCTCCTGCCAGGCCGGCTTATCTTCTATGTCGGTGGGCCTACCGGGTTACGATCCCCCCAAAAGTAGCCCCCAGGATAACTTGGACATCAGACTGGACTTGCTTCACCTTTGCGCTTTGGAGCATGTTTCTCGGGGAAGCCGTCAGTCCTTTTGTCCGGGTTATCTGAAAAACAATAACTAACTCATTAAGCAACCAGGCCCTCGGGTTACTTACACAGCCGGCCTGATGCTTGGTCAACGTCTCATAACCCGGCCACTACTTGCCGGCTTTCACTCTCTTTTCCTTTGACTTTCTCCTTTCTTTTCTCTTGTCTTTCGGTCAACGACATATTTAATGTCTATCCAAGCGCGGGAATCGAGGAGACAATAACCACCTCGGGGAAACAAAGATTCTGTCAGAGAATATCTCGCCTGACAGATTTTGTCCCCGAAGATAATCATTACCTTTTTATCTTCCCATCTTGCCCCTAGGTCAACCCTACGAGCTTATAAATAGGGAGGCCGGGGTGAGCAGTGGCTCACTCGCCCGCGCACGCTCCCACTTCATCTTCTTCCTCGAGCACGTCGCTTCGTCTCCTCGAGCCTTCCGCGACCGAGCTCCCCGAGAAGTTCATCCGCAAGATCTGAACCAGGAACTCCAACCTCTCTTTACGCAGTCAGATCTAGATCCTCTCCCTCCTTCTCTCGGTAAGATTGCACCTTTGAACTTTGCATTTCCGATCTCTTCATTCTTCGAGCTCTTCGGATGAACGCGTGTTCTTTGCTTATCGGACAAAACTTCTTTGTTCTTCGTGTTCTTGTTATGCTCTTCATTATCCTTGATTTCCCGAGCGCCTCTAGATCCATTTCGGCCTTCTGTTCATTGCCTTTCCCGTTTCTTTCTTGTTCGTTCTTCGCAGATGAACTTCACCTATTTTGTTTGACCTTCTCTTTTTCTACTATTTCCTTCTATTTTGTAGATCCAAACAACCTCTCATTTCTGTTATTTCTTGTTTGTAGATATCCGGCTTCCAGCAATCACCATGCTGGTTAAGTCCGCTGCTCAGCGCAGTCCTAAGAAGGTGAAGAGCACACCCGGCGCCGGGTCCTCCGACACAGTTGCCGCCGAGAAGGCGAAGCGCAAAACCGGGTGTAACTGGGGCAAGTCCAATGTCAGGGATAGCCGGCTTGAAGAGCTGGTGAAACTCGGCATGCTTCCGCCTCAGTCGGAGGCCCACTGGCGCGCCCCGGATGAAGAAGAGACCCTGCCGCAGCCAGGACCCGGCGAGGTAGTTCTCTTTGCCGATCACATCCCCCGGGGTTTCAAGCCCACGGGTTCCCTTTTCTTAAGCCAGATCCTCGATTACTTCCACATCCGTCCACAAGACATAGAACCAAACTCGGTGCTAAACATCACTCATTTTTTCGTCCTCTGCGAGCCTATCTCGGCATCGCTCCCAGTCTTCCTCTTTTCTCGAATTCTACTACTGCAAACCCCAACGGGAATACCCGGCAGGGCCCCTTGTCTCCTGCGGTGGCGTAACTATCCAACGCCGCCGCAACATCATCTTTCCGGGTGTGGTTCTTCACTCACACCCGAAGGACTGCAGAAGACTTGGTTCTACTGCCAGTCACTCACTCCTGAGGGTGAGCCGGCCCTTCCCGGCTTTCGAGCTGATAGGCTCACCCTCCACGAGAATATGAACTCCTTCGCCTCCCCGGCTGATCGGGAGGCTATCAAGCCACTGGTTGGCCGGGTTTGCGCCCTTCTAGCCCACGGTCTAACGGGCGCGGATTTGGTCCGCTGCTGAGTTGGGTGGCGCATCCTTCCACTCGGCATCCGGCCGGGCCTCATCTGCCAATATTCCGGGTCTCCGAACGACCCAATGCGCTTCAACCAAAGCGGTCAGTCGGAGGAGGCGTTGGTCCGGGTTATCCGGAAGATCGTCAATGAATCTCCGGATTCTCTGGCGAGTACCGGCCTTCCTCCCTTCTGCGCCTCCAATCCGCTGAAGCCGGTATTTTTCGGTTTCCTTTATATTTTTCTTTATGTTTTGAAGCTTTCTCTGAGTCAATAACCTCAAACTCTTCAGGCGGACGATACTTGGTGGTCCGCGGCTCTGCCTTCCTCGCCCGACTCTACTGATGAGTCGGGTAACGATGTTGAAGAGGCCAGCGTGGAAGAAGAAGCAGAAGGTGAGTTAGACTCCACCACCCGGCTTTTCCTTGACTTAATGGATGCCGACCTTCGGGAAATCCGGTCTCCCTCTATTGATAAGGCCAATATATCAGATACGGTTCTTCCATCTTCAGACCCGGCCCCGTCGGCTACCAAGAGGAGGCTCCGCTCCGACTCCGCCGAGGTAACTCCATCGTGCTTGGGCTTGTCCTGCTTGCATATTCTAGTTCTGGCCTTACTGACTTCGTCTTGTGTTAACATGAGGAAAGGGAAGCTCGTCGCCAAAAGCGCCGGATTCGATCCTCCGACTCTGACGAGCCACTGTTCGAAGGTATTTCCCGTAACCCGACTCCTCGCTGGGTTAAGCCTCCGCAGACACGCCCTTCCGTTCTTTATCCTTTAGCCGGGACTGAGCGACGGTCTCTCTCAGTGTCTTCAGATTCGAGCGATGATCTTTTTGGCGGCTTTGTTGTCAATAAGGGGTATGTCGCCTTTCTCTCACCTTTTATATTTGCTTATTTTTCTTTGTTGTAACCTTCTTCCCGTTTTGCAGAGCTCGCACTATGCCCATGCCTTCTCCGGCTGTGGATGAGACCGCTGTCACCTCGCCCCTCCGTACTGAAGGAGGGGTCGCTAAGCCGGCGGCGCCTCCGGCTTCTCCTCGGAAGTCTGGCTTGCCAGATGTGGAGATCACCGGCTCTGCCAAGGGTGACAAGCCCCTCGACTCCCGCATCGCCAAGACCGCCGCGCCGGGTGCCGCCACCTCAAAATCTTCAACCGACAAGGCATCCGGTTTCCAGTCTTATAAAGACTTGGACTTGGCAGCTCTCTTCGGGGAGCTTCATAGGGTGTCGGGGAGTCGCGCCAAGCGGAGGACAACGTCTTGGCTGAACTCCAAGAAAAGTTTGAGGTATGCATGTATATCTCTCCTAGTCCCCAAGTGCCGGGTTATCAGCCCGCGATGACTCGGGACTTCCAATTTGTCTTGTTTTGATTGATGACGTTCTTTGTTGAGTAGTCCCCAAGAGTCGGAATGACTGCTTGCAGTGTTCCGGGTCTTCGTTTGCTCTTTTGCCTTTAGTTTCAACTGAGTAGTCCCCAAGAGTCGGGTTATCAGCCTGCGATACTCCGGGTCTTCTTGTTGAACTTTGATTTTGAGCCCAAAATTGAGTACCCCCCAAGTGCCGGGTCTTAGCCTGCGCGACCTGGGACTTATAACAATTTGGGCTTTCTTGTTCTTACTCGCGGCATCCTGACCATTTGCTTGTGTTTCTTGTTTCAGGACCAGACCCGCCAGCAGGACCATGCCCTTGACGTTATCAAGGGGGAGTTAGAGACGGAAGCCGGCCGCCGTGCCGGCCTTGAAAAGAAGATCGCCGAGCTTGAGAAGAAGCTCGGCGAAGTTGCTGAAGAAAACTCCCTCCTCCATCGAGAGATGGAGGAGCATGAGACCAACTGGACGGAGCAGCGTGACAAGCTGCAAGAGGATCTGAACGCCTCCAACGCCAAGTACACGAAGCTTGTCACGTTTCTTGCTGAGATGACCACCGCGCTCTTTGGTAAGCCGGCTCTATTTTTGACTGTCACTTGTCATAGCTTGTTCTTCCGACTTACACTTCTGGCTTTCGTTTTTCAGGGTCTTGGAACCCCATCTGCAAACTTGAGCATGAGGGGAAGCTCAAGGCCGTCTATACGCTTGTGCAGCAGCTGTATTATGGAGCTGGCAAGGCATTGATGGCCTGTCACAGCTGGGAGAAGCAGCCCACGACGCAGGCCAAGTTCCTCCAACAACTTCATGTTCTGCCGGCTTGGCTGGATAACTGGAGGAGGTCTGCAGCCCGGCGTGCTTCGATGCGAATCTTGGCCCTGACCAAGGCGCATTACCCGGACGTCGACACGGAGCTTCTCACCAAGGGGTGGCCTTGCAAGAGTGACGGTACTCCTCTCACCAAGGAGGACATCAAGGCCATAGATGTGAAGACCCGGCACCATGCAACAGTGCTGACTGATAACCTCAGTCTTAGCACTTTCCAGGTGGGGTATACGGCTGAGGGAGCCAAGCTTTCTCCCAAAAAGCCGGCCTTGATGGGGCTTGATCCGAGCTACCGTGCTCCTCTGCCGACTCAGCCGGAAGTGGCTTCTGGGTCCGGGACATCCAACGCGCCGGCTCCTCCTCGCCCGGCCTCTGGCCCCTTTTCAAGCGTCTTCGAGATTTCCTGGGAGGATGCTGAGGGCTTGGCGAAGAGGAAGTCGAAGAACAAATCCGCCGCCTCTGGCTCGTCCGGCTTAGCTCTCGAGACCCCGGTTGTTCCTAGTGAATCTGGCCCGGCAGTATAAACCGGCTTGTAATATGTTTCACCTCTGCACTTTGTCCGAAACTCTTAATTGTTTGGCTTGTACAACCTGTAATAGGTTAGCTTTAACTTTATGGAGCTATACCTGTGCTGATGCGCCTTCGTGCGCCTGATACACTTGCTTTAATTTTATACCCGGCCTCAGCCGTATTTTGCGAGCTTGTATTTGGTGTTGATGACCCTTTTGGTTTCCTTTGCCTCTGCATAGCCGGTTTTGTTTTTGACATCATGTGCTAGAAACTCAAGGTCGATCAGGGTCTGCTAAGTCCTCAGGGGCATCATAGTCAGATTGAAAGTCGGGTTTGTAACATCTGGTCACGGTGGCTTCTTTGCCGGGTTAGAATAACTTCGAGCTAGCAGGCAAGTATAACCAAGAAATTGTGGCGTCTATGCCGGGTTCTGAGTTTTCAATTTGCAACTGATAGTTGTCAAGCCCCCAAGACCTCTTTAAGAAATTGTGGCGTCTATGCCGAGTCTTGAGTTTTCAACTTCTAACTTTTAGTTAGTAAGCCCCCAAGACCCTTGAAAGGAGTAAGAGTATAAAGTTGGTGGCGTCTATGCCGGGTCTTGAGTTTTCAACTTCTAACTTTTAGTTAGTAAGCCCCCAAGACCCCATATTGTGTAACATCTGGGCACTTTTGTCAACAAACTCTTTTCTTCAGAGAAGTTTTCTTTATTTAGCACAAGATATGTACATAGCTAGCAAGCCGAAATAGTATGGAGTCCGTCCATCCGGGTTTCCCTTTGCCTATTTGTAGTATGGCATAAGCTCTGCTATGCTTCCTGACCTATCGTTCTCTGTCATTGGGTACCTTGTGTGATCTGTGTTTGGCCATGTCACTGTGTTTTCTTCCCTTAGATCCACCAGATAGTAGGATCCGTTGTGTGGATTTCTGCTTATCACGAAAGGTCCTTCCCATGGGGGAGTGAGCTTATGAAAGCCGACTCTTTTCTGAGCCAATCTGAGGACCAAATCTCCCTCCTAGAAAGTCCTGGATCTAACACGGCGGCTGTGATACCATCTTAAGTCTTGCTGATATATAGCTGATCTTTCCAGGGCTAGCTCTCTTGCTTCTTCAAGTAAATCCACTGATGTGAGCCGGGCTTTCTCATTTTCGGTCTCCACGTAATTTGCAACTCTTGGAGAATCAAGAATGATGACGCTGGGTAAGACTGCTTCTGCTCCCTATACCATGAAGAAAGGAGTGAAGTCTGTGGATCTATTTGGGGTTGTGTTGATACTCCAGACGACTGATGGCAGTTCTTCTTCCCAGGCTCCGGCTGCTCTGAAGAGCGGAACCCGGAGCCTTGGTTTTACCCCCCTGAGGAGCTCCTGGTTTGTTCTTTCAACTTGGCCGTTTGACTAAGGATGTGACACCGAAGCCAGATCAAGCCGGATTCCATTGTCTCCGCAGAACTTCTGCATCTCTCCGAGTGAGAAGTTTGTCCCATTGTCTGTGATGATTCTGTGGGGGTACCCGAATCTGAATATGATTCTCTTTAGAAATTTGACTGATGTAGTTGCTGAGCAGCTGTTGATGGCTTGTACCTCGACCCACTTTGTGAATTTGTCCACTGCTACCAGGAGATGAGTTTTCTTGCCGGGTGACGGCTGGAAGGGTCCAACCATGTCCATACCCCATACTGCAAAAGGCCATGTGATTGGTATTGTCCTTAGGTCCTGAGCCGGTACGTGAATCTGTCTTGCATATCTCTGGCATCCATCGCAAACCCGGGTTATGCTCTCCGCGTCTGCCAAAGCCGTCAGCCAAAAGAAACCGTGTCTATATGCCTTGGCTACCAATGATCTTGTTGATGGGTGGTGTCCACAATCTCCTGAGTGGATCTCCTGTAGGATTTTCCGGCCTTCCTCTGGTGAGACACATCGTAGAAAAACTCCTGAAGTGCTCTTCTTGTGTAACTCGCCGTTGATGATGACGTACGCCTTAGCCCGGCGTACAATTTGTCTTGCCAGAACTTCATTTTGTGGTAGCTCCTCTCTGAGTAGATAAGCTAGGTACGGCTCTGTCCATGACGGTGTTTGATGTAAGGCGGCAACCAACTGGGACTCCGGGTCATCAGGGACTACAAGTTTTTCCTCGGTTGGCAGCTTGACAGATGGGTTATATAACTCGGCCTTGAATACATTAGGTGGTATCGGGTCTCTCCTGGAGCCGATTCTTGATAGAGCATCTGCCGCCTCATTCTTTCTTCTATCAATGTGTTCCACTTGATACCCGGAAAAGAACCCGGCTACCCTGTCAACCTCTCTTCTGTATGCTGCCATATTGGCGTCCTTTCTATCCCAGGTCTCTGATACTTGTTGTACCACTAAGTCCGAGTCCCCATAGCACATGATCCTCCTGATGCCCATCTCCTTGGCGACTTACAGGCCGTGTAACAGAGCTTCATACTCGGCAATGTTGTTCGTGCAGGGCTCGAAGTGTATCTGTAAGACATAACTCGGCTTGTCTCCCTTTGGTGAAGTTAGAACTACGCCGGCTCCAAATTCTCCGAATATCTTAGACCCGTCAAAGTGCATGGTCCAATGTTTGATACTCGGTGCTGAAGGCAGGGGATCAAACTCGGTCCAGTCATTGATGAAATCGGCTAAGGCTTGAGATTTGATTGATGTTCTTGGCTCATAGTTTATGTGATAAGGACCCATCTCGATGGCCCACTTTGCTACTCTTCCTGTCGCCTCCATGTTTCTGATTATTTCTGTTAAGGGAGCTGAGCTCACCACTGTTATGGGGTGTTCCTGGAAGTAGTGTGGCATTTTCCGGCTTGCCATGAAGACTCCAAAGACCAACTTCTGCCATTGCGGGTATCTCTGCTTTGACTCGGTTAGGGCCTCACTGACGTAGTAGACTGGCCGCTGAACCGTGTATTCTTTACCTTCCTCTTTCCTCTCTACGACGACCACGGCGCTGACGGCTCGTGAGTTGACGGAGACATATAACAACATTGGCACCTTACTCGTAGGAGCTGCTAGGACAGGTGCTGTGGACAGTGTTTTCTTCAAATCTTCGAAGGCATCATCCGCTTCCTGGTCCCATATGAACTTGTCTGATTTCTTCAGTAACTTGTATAATGGGAGTGCTTTCTCTCCCATCCTTGCTATGAACCGGCTTAGGGTTGTGATGCAACCCGTCAATTTCTGGACGTCGTTTACGCACTCCGGTTTCTTGAGGTTCATGATCGCCTTGATTTTGACCGGGTTTTCCTTAGTTCCTCTTTCTGAAACTATGAAGCCGAGTAACATGCCTGCTGGAACCCCGAATACACACTTGGTCGGGTTAAGCTTCATCTAGTGCTTGCGGAGATTGGTAAAGGTCTCTCTCAGGTCATCTAGGAGTGACCCGGCTTTCAGAGATTTGATCACGACATCATCAACGTAAGCATGGACGTTGCGGCCAATCTGATCTTCAAAGCACTTCTGGATACATCTCTGGTACGTTGCCCCTGCGTTTTTGAGGCCAAAGGACATTGTTTTGTAGCAAAAAGCTCCAAAGGGTGTGATAAATGACGTCTTCTCTTGGTCTTCTTCTTTGACCTTGATCCGGTGATACCCGGAATAAGCATCCAGGAAGCACAGTAGTTCGCTGCCGGCTGGGGCATCAATTATCTGATCTATCCGAGGTAGCGCAAAAGGATCTTTTGGACAGACTTTGTTCAAACTTGTGTAATCGACACACATTCTCCACTCTCCGTTCTTTTTTAGCACAAGGACCGGGTTAGCCAGCCACTTCGGGTGATACACTTCCATGATAAAGCTGGCCGCTAGAAGGCGGGCTATCTCTTCTCCAATAACTTTTTTCCTGTCTGAATTGAAACGACGCAGACCTTGCTTTACTGGTTTTGCTGCTGGATCGACATGTAAGCTATGCTCGGCGAGTTCACTCGGGACACCCGGCATGTCCGAGGGGGACCATGCAAAGATGTCACGGTGCTCACGGATGAACTCGACGAGCGCGCTTTCCTATTTTGGGTCCATATGAGACCCGATCGAGAACTGCTTGGAGGAATCTCCTTCCACAAAATCGACCATCTTGGTATCCTGGGCTGACTTGAATTTTTCTTGTCTTCCTCGTGGGCCGGCTTATCCAGCACACGTTTGTCAGCCGGGTCTACCTGAGACTTGTAGTATTTCAACTCTTCTTCTGAGCAGGCCTGATCTGCCATGATGGCGTCACCCCGGTCACACTCGATTGCCATGTCTTTGCTTCCATCAATGGTGATGATCCCCTGGGGACCCGGTATCTTCAACTTGAGGTAAACGTAACATGGTCTTGCCATGAACTTGGCGTAAGCCGGCCTTCCGAATAAAGCGTGGTACGGGCTTTTTAGGTCGACCACCTCGAATGTCAGGTATTCTGACCTGTATTGGGTCTTGCTTACTCCGAAAGCTACCTCCAGTCTGATTTTGCCGATTGGGTGAGCCGACTTTCCTGGTACTATTCCATGAAAAATTGTTGATGTTGGCGTTAGCCGGCTTTCAGACAGACCCATCCTTTGGAAAGTATCCAAATATAAGATGTTGATGCTGCTCCCTCTGTCCATTAGGACATTGTTCAGACGAAAACCGTCTACTTGTGGCGCCACTACCAAGGCTAGGAGACCCGGGTGTTCTGTTCTTTCCGGGTGGTCCTCTCTACTCCATGTAACTGGTTGCTCTGACCACTTCAGGTACTTTGGTAAGGCTATTGCTACTGTATTGACCTCTCTGTTTTTCAATTTTTGCTCTCTCCTACATGTGTTGGTGGTAAACACATGATATTGGCCTTGACTGTGGAGCTCTTTCGGTGTTTGTTGATAACCTCCGCCTTGATGCTGACTTGACCCGGCGTTGTTATTTGGCGGTGCTTGAGACCCGGATCCTGTACCCTGATTGCCCTGGTTACCGTTGTTGCCGTGATTTCCATGATTACCACTGTTCCCATTACTTCCGTTGAAGTTGCCTTGGTTCTGCTCCAAAGACTGCTCGTGTTTTCTCCATGCCCTCATGACTGGCTGGTTTACCGTTCCTGGCATGCCTAGGGCACGGCATGCTATATATTTCGCTGATGTTTGGTCCTCTTGGGGGACCGGCTCTGAAGTTTCCGCCGGGTCTTGGTCCTCTGTAACCTGAGGCCTGGGTGGTTCCACCAAATTCTGAGTTTCCTCCCTCGTAGGGTCTTTTATTGTTTTGATTTTCGTTGTTCTGATTTGGCGTCGGGTTACGCGCTGCGTTGACCCGGTTGCTCTTCTGTTGCCCTTCCGTCTCGCCTACTCTTTTGTCTGTTGCTGCATACTTGTAAGCAATTGAGACCACCTCACCTATAGTGATGTCTTGGCGAGCCGGGTCTTCTCTCATACGTCCTAGCTTGTGCGTTAAAGAATCGAAAGCACAGTTCTTCTCCATCGTGGTTATTGCCGTGTGAGCTGAAATATTGATTGAAGACTGCAGAATCTCTGTGATCCGTGCTACCCATTGCCTTGCTGACTCGGTTTTCCTCATGACACACCGATCTAGATCTGCCTCAGTGTATTGCTTCTTGCATGTCCCGGCGAAATTTGAAATAAATGCTGTCTTAAGTTCCTCCCATGAATGGATGCTGTTTGGTGGAAGCCGGTCCAGCCAAATTTTGGGTGCTCCTTCCGCCATCATCAGATATAGGTATCTTGCACACAGGTTCGCCGTTGCGTTCTTCATGTCCATGGCCATACTGTACCCACTCAACCATGTCTTTGGGTTCATGTTCGGCTCATAGTTGACAACCTTACTCGGCTCTTTGAATTTTTATAGGAAAAGGTTCTGATCTGATTGCGTCTGACAAACACTTGGGTCCTGTTAAGTTTACGGACGAGCCTCCTCCGTGACCCGGTGCAGGTGAATTCACGACGGGTCTGGATTGAACCGTGGCTCCGACTCTCGCTCCGGCTTCAGGTGTGGCTACCACAGCCGCCGCGCGTCTTGCTCTCGAACTGTCTACTATGGATTGGGCAGCGGAGACGGCAGACGCGCCCATCCTTCATGGTCCGTGCACCTACTGCTGTTGTTGCTGTTGAACTAGTTGCGGGGCTGACCGGTTTACCGGTCCTAGCCTATTTTGAACTGATCTTGCTACAACCGGCTCTGGCTGCCGAGTTCTGGTACGGGTCCTTGCCGGCTCTGAGTTGAAAGCTTGTGAGCCTCATGGGTTGTTGTTCTGTTGAACTACAACGGTCCTTAGCAGATCCACGGCTCTCCTTGCCTCTAAGCCGGCCGGTGAGTTATTGAAAGGTATCCGCTCTAGGGAGTGCGTTGCTACAAAAATATTATCAACTGGGTTATTGTAATGACCCAGGGGAGGATCAAACCTGGGTGGTGGTGGTGGTTGTTGCTCGATGACTGCTGCTCCGGCTTCTGCCAAGTTTCTTGCTGGTGCCCCTGGCAGGACAGTCGCTGGCGCCGGGTGAACTATTGCTACCGGTGTCGCCACGGGCGCCGGATTTGGTGTTTGAAACTCCAAGGCCAGAGGTGCTATGGTATTTTTCCCGGTTGGGAGGTGAAGCCGGCTTTTGCGCCTTCTGTTCTGGATAGCAGTTAACTCGTCCCTTCTCCTCTGGAGGCTGCTTCTTTCTTCCAGCAGGTTTTGCTCTTGCTGGATCACAAGCTGCTCCCTTTCTTGGATACGCCGGTTCTCCGCCGCGCGCTCTTGGCTTGCCCTTGCCACCACATGTCTTAGTTCTTATAACTCTCTTTACATAGATGTGCTATTGTTTGTTATTTCCCCTTGTGCCGGGCTTGCTGAAGTTCCCGCGAGCGCCTGCTGCTGCTGCGGTGGAGGTCTGACTAAGTTTGTCGGGCTTGGCGCAAGTATCGGGTTTCCTAGGGGGATTCCCGCAGCTGGTGTCTGTATGTGAGCCAATGAACTGAAAGTCGGTAAGATTCCTCCTGCTATGGAATTAGGGGGTGCATAGTTTGCTGCAGGTGGAGCTTGATGTTGATCCCAGTTGTCTCTGTTCTGCCTTGCCAACGCCTCGGCGCTTGTCTCATCACTTACGGAAACCAAAGCTCCGTCAGCCGGGGGTGCCCGGGTTACCACGTGAACCGTCATGTGACGCACGGGTCCTAGCGGCGCCGGGTAATCTTCGTCCACAAACCCGTCTCCGAAACGATCGTCGAACAAGGGTAAGATTGACTCGGTGTCTGTATCCAGATCTGATATATTAACGGGGGTGACAATAGAGTCCTACCTGACCTGGTTCATCGATTCTCCCTCTTCTGGTGATCCAACTGATTCCTCTCCGTCCGTCTGGGCCATTGTGGTTGACCCGGACTCGGACTCGAACTCCGTCTCGTACTGCTCTGTGTCGGCTCCATTGGACCGGATCACACATACGAAAACATCGATTTGTCCAAAGATGAACATAGATCCGGTTTCCAAGAAATCCGCCTCTTCTGTCCAGCCGGAGTCGTCTACGATCCGTTCCCCTCCTGGGAGCGTGTGGATCTAGCCGATAGCTAGGTTTTCCATACCTCGTCGCGCTTCTCCTGAAAAAGTGATGCTCTTGGCCGCAGGGTCCACGGTGGGCGCCAACTGTCGTGGGATTGTCACGGCAGATGTTACCCGGAGGTAACTCAAGATGTGGGGGCATGGCGGCTTCCGACATCAGGAGCTTGTCTAGCGTGGCGTGGGGAAACAAGGGTTTACCCAGGTTCGGCCCCTCGTCGTGAGGTAAAGACCTACTTCCAGCTTCGGCTTTACTGATTAGGGTTTCGGAACTCGGCGCCTTAGCTTCCGGGTCTCGAGATTACAAGGTGTCTCTACTATGACTTGTGTCGATTGAAACTGCCTCTCTAGGAACCAGGAGACCCCCTTATATAGGCGGCGGGTCTCGCTGGAGGTACAAAGCCGGGTCCGGGTTCCTATCATACCCGGACTCTACTCTAAGTGCTCTAAGCCTCTTCTTTCCTTAGCAGGACTCCGTCTTGTACTTGGTCTCCAGCCTTCTGGATCCTTCCTGCTTGCGGGCCAAGGCATACGTTGTGCACCGGCTTCCGTATCACCCGACCCATGTCTTTATACTTGATCCGGCCCAGGCTCCTGCCAGGCCGGCTTATCTTCTATGTCGGTGGGCCTACCGGGTTACGATCCCCCCAACAAGGGGCTCTCGAGTGACTAACTTGATCGCACCTTTATGGAGAGCTCAAACCTTTGCATGCTTGGCATATCATTTTTCTTGGTTCTTATTTGGCTTTTCTCCTTGTTGGAATTTGGTGCTTGTCTCGTGGTCATCTTGACAAGCACAAGTGCTTAGAAAATGTTTTACTTTGGAAAACTTGTTGTGCTTTATCCATGTGACGATTTAGAGCTTAGTTCATATTAAGCTATAATTCATCAAAAACGGATTTCATATGAATATCTTGTTACGTTTTTTATATTGGAGGTTTTACCAGTTTACATGTTATATGAAAGTTCAAACTTTCCCCATTTGGTTTTATTCTCACATGATGGACTATGATGTTTCTCTGCATGATCTTATAGAGCTATTTGTTGTGATTCCAACGAGCCAAAAATTATCAAAAACAGAGTTCGGATGGTCAAGTTATCATCGTTTTCGTTTGGGTGTTCCAGCAGTTTTTTTGTCCAGCGGTAGTACCGCTCCGGTACCGCTAAGACACCAGGAACTAGCGCGTTTTGGGCATCCAAAATCATCCGGGGCTGTAGTATCGCTACCGGGCCGGTAGTACCGCCGAGGGGTCGCGTTTTTCACATAACAGCCAGTTTTTTGGGGTCCTATTTAAGGCGGTCTTCTTTCCCATTGACCCCAAGCTCTAGGGCACGAAAAACCCCTCCATTATTAACCTTCTTGAGCTTGCCTATCTCTCAATCCCTCTCATTATTCTTGCATATCTTTGAGGGAAAAGAGAGAGGAGATCTAGATCTACAATTCCACCAATCCATAACCTCTCTAAGTGAGGGGAACCTAGTAGATTTAGATCTTGGAGTTCCTTTGTGATTCTCCTCCTTTGTTCTTCCTCTCTTCTCCCCCCATAAGCATTGGTTGTTTTTGGTGGGATTTGGGAGTGAAGGATTTGACTCATTTGTGGTTTCTTTGCTCTTCCTCTCTTATTCCTACACTAGCATTTGTTGCTTTGTTGGAATTTGAGAGTGAAGGTCTTTAGCACTTTGTGTGCTTTTGTCATTGCATCTTGCATCGGTTTGATCCCTCCACGAGGATTCGTGGTGGTGAAATTTGTGAGCTTGTTACTCTTGGGTCTTGGACCCTAGACGCCTTAGTGGCCGCCTTTGTGGCATAGGACCTTTTGTGGTCAAGGCATGTGTGGCTAGTTGGGACCTTTGTGGTCAAGACCTCTTGTGGTCATTTGGGAGCCCCCAATTCGGTTGTGGGTGTGTGCCCCAAGGTACGTTGTACGGGATTGTTCTCCGCCCCAAAAGAGTTCATAGTGGAAGGTGGACTCAGACCTTTGTGGTCGAGTTCATCGGAGAATAAGGAGAGGCCTTTGTGGCGTTGAGCAAACCTGATGTGGTTGCTCACACCTCTCCAACGAGACGTACACCATTTGTGGTGGAACTCGGGAATACATCATCGTCTCCGCGTGCCTCGGTTATTCCTATACCCAAGCTCTTTACTTATGCACTTTACTTTGTGATAGCCATCGTGCTTGAAGTTCTTTACCTTGCTATCACTTTGTTGTTTGTCTTGCGTAGCATAAGTTGTTGGTGCACATAGGTGAACCTAGTATATTTAGGTTGTGTCATTGATAAGTTAAACATTAAGTTTTATTACGCATTTATCAAGCCTAAATTGTAAAAAAGTGTTCCTCGCCTATTCACCCCCCCCCCCCCCCTCCCTCTAGGCGACGTCTTTCCTTTCAGTTTCTCCGGACAAAAGTTCAGTGCTCCGGCGCCAACGACGGCGACGTCCGCGGGTGTCGTTACCCTCTTGAGGGCGTCGTTGTGGCTAATCTCTCCATATTATGGATCCGGGTGAAAACCCTAGACCACCTGGTCTCGATGACATCGGTGCTGCGCGCGTCGTTACTCCCTTGGGGGCGGCGTGGTGGAGCTCTGGTTTTCTTGATCTCGACGGCGTCGTCTATGGCAAGTTTGGTGCTTTCTAATTTTTTTCTTGTTTATGTTTAATCTGCTTGTACCTTGTATCGTTTTGGCCGTTGGGCTTTATTTATAAAGCGTTTGGGCTTTATTTATAAAGCGGAGCGAAAATCTATTTCTAGAAGAAAGTAGAAGAGGAATCGCAAAGGTAGCATTAGGTTGGATCGTGACAAGAAGTTGCATATTTTTTTATACAAAGACAAAGGAGCAGAGCTCTTACATTACTCCTTCAACTGGTGCTGGTGCAGTCCCTAGCGTATTTCAGTAAATAATACAACATTACATGCTCGTATTTGCTATGGAGAATCAGGAGGGATGATCATCAAGCCCTCGCAATATGACATGTCCAGAAGATCGGCGATATCTGCCTGAGGTAGCTCTGTTGCCTTGCTAGGGCAACGATTCCCTTCCCATGTTGAGAGGAACGAAGGAGATGTTCGATGACTTGGTGGAGTCACTCAAAGCACATAGCTATCTGATCGATCGAAAACTTGATTTTTCAAACTCGGGTGTAATTGAATGTTCTTCTATATATTTTCTCTATGTAAAATGGTGTCTCAGTTTTAGTTTCTACTTTTTAAAAATGTTTATTTCTGTTTTGTGTGAGCACGGATTTGGATTCTCATTTTTTTAACATGTCTTGCGCTCACATGGTTCATATAGGAAATGCTTTGTGGATTTTAAAGGATGCAATGTGTGTGATTGTATGTTGTGCCTACATACTTCCAGAGTATGATCATGAAATGTATGCCTTTGGACTGGTTATAACAAAAAACTCACTAAGCTACAAATGAGATTATATTTTAAAGACGTGTGTTGCACGTACACGGCTACTAGTATGGTAAAAAGAACTGAGTGAACTAACTCCGGTCTCTTTGTTCATTTGAATTTGTCTAACTTATTTTGTGTTTCCGACAAACCGCTCAGCACCAGGGAGTTTTTTGTTGTTGTATAAAGGGCATTTTATTATACATAATAATATCCTAATATCAAAAGATGCAATGTATTACGCCTGACCTCTGTATAGTAACAATGCACACGACCAAACAGTCCAAGCAAAATTAAAAGGTAAACAAGGCGGAGTACAAGAATAAAAAGAGAGCTCGTAGGACGCCCAATTCTACACGAAATATGAAATATGTGCGGTTTAATGTGGTCAATTTTGTTTTTGCTTGGGTGTGTTCATGCTGGTTAGTCAAACAATCTGGATAAAGCACTTTTTTAAAACAAAGGAAAAACACTATTATTGGGATTTTGTTGTTGTTGTACTGTTTCTGTTCGGAAAGTAAGTGGCGTGTTTTTCTTTAACGGTTGAGAGGATTGTTTTATAGTGAAGCATGTAAGAGGAATAAAACACAACACGCTTCTAATGGTTTACGATGATACATCAAAGATCATGGTATAATTCGTACTTAAGATGTCAAGTACATTTTACATCTGTTGCAACGCACAGCCAGTTTTCTATTTTTCATTTAAACACCAAGGAGCAGAACTCTTGCTTTTATCCTTCGACTGATGCAGCCATATGCAGGCGCAATCTCCTAGCACATATCAGTAAACAATATCACATTCCATGTTCGCATTTGCTATGGTGTGGAGAGTCGGGAGGGATGATCATCAAGCTCTCACAATATGACATGTCCAGAAGATCGGCGATATCTGCCTGATATAGCTCTGTTGACTCCTTATGAGAGCTGCTGCAGATCTCATCAAAACATGCGCTAGTAGATTGGGGGCTGTGAGCTGGAAACAAGACTCTGTTTGCACAGTTGGATAGAACTTCCCGAGAACATGAAGAACTCATTTGCATCTCTTCCGACACTGGCCTTTCAAAACTTGGAGCAACAACACACACCTTCAGATCCGCTGAACTTCGTGACAGAGCCATTTTCTCGTGGGTTACTACAGGAGACTCCGATTCATCCATTTGAGAAACCATCTTCTGTGACTCTGGGTCCTCAACTGAAGGAGCACCGAATCCTCTGGCACTGGCAGAATTAGAACCTTTTCCATCTAGAGTAGTTGCATTTTCATAAGTCTCTGCGAGTCCTCGTTCAGATTTGGGTCTTACCAGAAAATCAGACGGGAGTTTATTATTCTTGTTTTTGGATGAATCTTCACTACCCTTCAGCGTACTCGAGGCCATGCTGTTCAGAACAGGCGGGTCACGAGGCAGGTTTTGGAATTGCTCTAGCAGTCCTCCAGTTACGTACGAGTTCAGTTTCCTCTTGATACCACAATTCCAGTGATTCTTTATAGCTTTTCCGGTCCTGGCAGTACATGACATAACCATTTTGCAACAAATAACAGGTCAGAACAGTGCACTGAATCCCTACGAAAGAAATGCAACAGAAAGTAATGATCAGTAACCCAAGTTAACTAGTTACATAAAAAAAGGCAAGCTTCCATGACCCGTGCTTATCATTATCTAACGAGTATTTACAGAGATGGAGATCAGGTATATGGTCTGGTTAATATTATACCTAGAATCCCATAAAAAATATAAACAAATCTGAGGGATTAATTCTCTAAATTTTATTTGCCATCATAAATTCTCACCTCCCTGGAAAAAGTTTAGCTAGTTCACACCACTTGTTTCCATGTATTTGATGAGCACGAACCAGCGCTATCTCCTCCTGTTCTGACCATGCACGTCTATTAACACCAGGGTCAAGATTGTATATCCACCTGTACGTCCATTTTCATGAGTAAGATTCTCATTCAGTTAAGAAACAGCACTATGAGAGGGTGAATCATAATATAAAATTATATATCACAACTATTCGAATTAAATTACCATCACAACAAAAGCTACTGCCTCCTAAGCATAGGTTTCTAATTAGGTGTGGTGTGCAACAAAATTTCCCGCATCCAGAGTTCAGGAACAATAATGTCATGCAATAAAATTTAGTCCCCCATCTCCAAGGTCTACTATAGACATGACAAAATTTAGTCCCCCATCTCCGAGGTCTACCATAGACATGACAAAGTCAACTATTTTTATTAATCCTAGTATTGCATTATGAAGAAGTTAGCAATAAAAAATCAATGTATGGAGTCAAACAACAAAGATTATTACTTTTCATCAAGTAAATTGGCAGCCTTTATCTCATTTAAAAATATTTGTCACATTTTACCCCCTAGTTGTGACACTATGAGAGCTTTTAGCACATGTTATTATTGTCTAAATTGAAATACTAGATCCACTTGTTAGGACGACATGGCAGCTTCTTGTGTAGACAACTTGAACATGTACTCATCAGTCGCATACCCAAACCTGTCAAAGTCGCTCAAATTTCATCAGAATCAGTAAAATTCCTTGAAACTGTGTTATTTTTGCCGAAAATGAGGGACTAACTGCACCGACTGCTCCTGCATTATAGGGTATTTACCCCTAGCGAAAATGGGCCTGAGTTGTCTGCCTTGTGGCAGATGATTCAGGTAGGAATGCGAACTAAGCATATATTGGTAGCTTCTTTAAACTGTCGATAGCATGCTTTCTATGAACGACCTATAGTATGCTTTCTGTAAACTGTCTCTGCTCCGACAGGTACCGAGCAATTTGGTTAGGAAACTAGAAAATGCTGGGATTTTTTTAGATAAAGGGATTTTATTACTTAAAAAGTTTTAACCATTACACCCGGCCTCTGCATAACTAGGATGCACACAGCCACAGGTTCACAAGTTCACGAGTACCCAGAACTGAAATTAAAAAAAGGCGAATTGCATATTATAATGAGAAATTGAAAAATGCTGGGATGATTTATTTGAATCCGAAACAGCAAATGGAAGCAGCCAAATATCATGCTTTAACTGTACCTGTCCCGGCATTGGTTGCCATTACGACCAGGCATATCACGAGCAATAGTTGGCCAATCCTTCGAGCCATGCAGATTTATAATTTCAAGCAGAGTATCATCTTCCTGAAACAAATTTTTTAGTTAATGAATTTGTTTAAGAATACAACAATATGAAACCCAAGGTTCCTGACATGAACAAATAACTTGCCTTTTCTGACCATGTGTGTCGCTGCCTCGTCTTGCATGAGTCGAGACCTGTCTTGTGGCGAATGCACCCAGCTAAATAAAAGAATAAGGTGAACATGAATTTTTAGAACCAAGAACTGAGAAACTGGAGTAGAATCAATTGATTAATAAATCCTGGTATAGCCAAGCAAAGGCAGCATCTGAACACTTACAATTTTAAATAAATAAATACAAAATTGTGAAATAAATCGAGGCTCTAAACTTCCAATTTATCCATTATTTGTTTTTAGAAATTAACTTGCCATTGTGATGTGCGGTTTGCCCCTTTTCATCCTTGAAAAGCTTAGAAGCTTTTTGTGGTTTCGCATCCTGCGCCAAGGGTTACAAAATCATTTCTTCACAGAAATAAATACATAAAGGGGACAAATAACAACTATATCAAAATCAACTGTATGCGGAAAACTGACAAAATTTCAAGGGGAGAAGATAGCATAGAATCTTGGCTCCAAGTCCAAGGTAAGAAAAGAGATGCTAATTTTTACATTAAAGTTTTTGTTTTGCCTGTAAGCTTCGGTGCCCCATATTTGATTTTGTATAGTCAAGTTACTCAATGATCCTTTTTGATATATTGTGTCTGGACAACCCATTTGCACTTTGGTAGTACAAGTTAAACAAGCAAATAACTAGACATATGAATCTCATGAATTTCTTTTTTACTAATCTACAAATGCATGACAATAAATTAAGAAGACCCCGTAAGATTCAAGGCAAGCTCAGGCCACTTTCAGTTGTTCTCTTCTTCATCTAACCTGGCCATGTGTGCATTCTAACCTCTGCAATCTTCAATTAACGATAACTCAAAACAATATACTCCCTCTGATCCATATTAGTGGGCACAACTTTGTCTAGATACACATGTATCTAGTCTAAATACTTAACTAGATACATATGAATTTAGACAAATCTATGCCCACTAATATGGATCGGAGGGAGTAGAAAAAAGTTGATGTGCCACACACCTCTTGAACGATTCCATGCATTTTTTCGCTTGAGCGGCCCGTTGACCTGATAGACCTCCTACAAAATAAGGTGATAATCAACCTACAGTTTCGGCTTTTATCCGGGCATTAAGAAACATCAAGATCATATACAGGGATAATAATGCTAAGAATCAGGGACGTCGACAAATCGAGTCTTGGGAGTTTAAATGCCTCCACAGAAGGTATCGATTAAAACACGGAAGGTGGCATAAAAATGGACTCTTACCGCGGCCTTGGAGTTGGAAGCCGTTCTCCAGTCTGCACCATGGCTAGATCCTGCCTGGCCGAAGAAGCAAATAAAGCTCCAAACAAAATCAACAATGGGGTATTCGAGTGGGCGACGTTGGCTAGGAGAAGGCAGAGGGGAGAACAGCCAGCCAGATTTTGTCCGGCGCAGTTAGCCGAGGTTCTGATATCTGCAAGTTCGAGAATCTCCTCATCGGCCGCGTGTCATACTTTTCTTCTTTCTATCTCACGCGTGTGGTAAACAGGACGAATGTGCTGCAGCTAGTGCTACCTCTCAGAGTACCGACTACCGAGGCAACTCGTTCGCTTTTTCTGCACTCAATGTCTCCCACTCCCCACTTATATTTAGTAAGGACATCTTTTTTATCATAATACGTTTCACAATACGGTTTTACTAATTCTCAGTTGTTGATTTTCTTAAGTCTCGGTCGCTACAAAAATAACATTAGTTGTAATTTTCTGGCAGAAAAATATAACTATATTTTCTTATCAGAAAAGTACAACTCATTTCAGTTGCACTTTTTTTTAACTACAGTTGCACTTTTCTGAGTCGATTGAGACTTAAGAAAAAATCAGAGCCTGAGACATATGCACTCCCTTCACATTAATATAATAAAAATCAAATTACAAGACATGTACACACAGATCTGAAGAGATGAAACCAGCACTTATCCTCCTCTTTCGACAACATCGAATCAACCACCAAATGGACGGAAGAAAGATCACCTCTTCACCTGATCTCGATGGGACTTTATCAATGATCAGCAGTTTTATGGATCTCAAGATTAATTTGCCAGAAGCAAACTCATTACCGTTGAAAAAATCAGACCGGTGCAACATGTCTCCGGACACGCCATCGAACTTCAGAGCTGACACCCCCGTATGACTATGACATCGAACGAGAAAGGCAAAAATGTTAACCTCCAACCACAAACTCATCACAGAATACACCATCTTCCAACTGTCACTTGCGCAGATAACAGTCTGCACGTACTCCTGGACCATAGATCCTCCCTGCTCACTGTGACGTCGGAGACAACGCCGCATCAACGGGGACAGAGCAGAAGGAAAGACACACCTAATGGGGTCGCCGCACCGCCTCGCCAACACCATCAATGAACCCTAAAACCACCGATCTGAAAGAGCGGCAAGCATATAATACCACCAACTCCGAACACCGCCGTGAAGGAGAACGCCGGTGTGGGAGTAGAGTTGAGGTTGATTCATTTGCACGGGCGCCGCTCCCACCACCCCAATGACGCACCCTGTCAAAGCTATCTAAACTCGAACTACCATGCAAAAACGGAGAGGACGTGTCTCCCTTCCTCCTGTCGCCGAAGCAGCAAGCGGATGGAGAAGGGCCCAGCTCGTCGCTGGCGGAGATCGGTGAAAGAAAAACTCCTCCTTGTCGTCCTGCTCCGGCGGCGGCTAGGTTAGGAAAACATTTCAAGGGAAATATCACTGTGTAGTAAGGGCATCTTCTGAAAAGTCTAAATATCCCGAACTAAACTCGTGCACTCATTTTTTCTGAAATATAAGGTAAAAACTCTGACTTGTCTATAATTAAAAAAATATATCTGATTTATTTATGAAAAAATTTAGGCAAATATCATAACAAAAAGAAATGGACGACGCCCATAAGATTATATATAGCAACACCAATAACAATCAAAATCTAGAGCAACTACTCCCTAACCCCTAGCTGCACCCCCTTCCTCTCCTCCATGCGCATGGCCCTTAGGGGCCCACATGGGAAGGGTGTAGTTTCCCCCCTTTGGGGAATTCGACCCCAATTCAGCCTTCTCCCCTTCGAGGAGGGACCAATTAGTGGGTTGCCCTTCTAAATCAATAAATAAATATATATCAAATAATATTAATTCACTAATTTATATAATTTAGTATATAATAGTAATATTTTTTCTCACTTCCGAAACGTTAAGTGTTTTACCCTACGGTTCGGGAACACTCCATACATCATCGAGAACTCTCTCTCCGGTGAATGATCAACAACAAGATTGAGATGGCCATTATGAGCCCTACGCGTGCACGGACATCCTTTGGCGTTCAACCGTAAACGTCGAAAATCAAAACCCTAGTCCTTTTGTTTGTCCGATACTTGCACTGTCTAAGATCTGATCAACGGTATCATAATACCTGGTTCAATCTCATTTCCAATAGGTGCTACTTTACTCATTCCCGTGATATTCCATCCAGTGTGACCTATCACGTGCGGTGCAGAGTTCGATGTAATCTCACCAAGTGGGGTTAGAGAATCCAACCGGGGGTACCATACTTGTCGTCACGCGGGCACCAAAAGCCCAGCACGAATTCTTCCCCAGGGAGAGGGGCGCGAGGACCTTGACCAAGACAAGTCGTCGCCCCGACTGGCCGCTTAGTAACACCCCAGTCTCAAGCAGAGACGGGCGCGTGGACAGCTAGGTGGCAGGTTCTTTGTCGTGACAAGAGGGGGGATGTGCCATCTGTCAAGAGACGGAGGACTGGATTATAGTGGCGTGTAGGCGCGTCGGCCATGTGTGATCCCCTTGTGATATAAAAGCACTGTTCAAGGTATCAGCAGATATCCCGATTTATAAGCCGATTTATCGCTTATTGTTGATTGACCGATAAGATAAACTGGTCGATAAGTCGGCCGATATACGGATAAATCGGCCGATATGCCGATAAACCGGCCAATTTAGCCCTTATAATAGGTCGACCGATATCCCCAACAATGTATAAAAGGAGGACTTGTCTTGGAGGAGAAGGATGGATGGTCGGTGAACTGACCAGATCGGAGGAGGCGTAGGAGGAAAAAGTTCGGTGATCCGGTTGTGGTAGAGATAGAGAGAGCACAACCATTGTAATCGTAGACATCATAATCCAAGATCAGACAAGCAGGGCGTATGGTGTTACATTCTCATCGGATGGCCTGAACCTGGGTAAAATCGTGTGTGTCCGTTGTCTTCTCACAAGCAGGCGAGGTCGATTCACTCTTGGTCGACAACAACTATCGAGGGATTGAAAGAGCATTTTCCCTCATGTGTGGTTTTGGTAATTAAATGGCAATCTCTATGGACTAATGTTTGCATTGAGATATCCTTATAGATCATGTCCATGGGATTAGTGGAGCTCTTGTGCTGAGTGAAGCTTATTGCAAGTATGTCTTGAAGGATTCAAGGCATCACATTAGTGAAGAAATGTTGGAAGATACAAGGTTGATCAAGATGTTGATCAACACACACAAAGCTACAAGATGTACCAAGAGCGATCATGTATCTCTTGGGATGGTAAACACTTGTCCGTATAGCTTTGTGAACTAACCCATGATATATGTGTGTGTGGTATCATTATATGAGGTTAGGTATCTGAAGGGGATCGTGTGCAGAAAACAAAAAAAATTCTACCGACGATATCCTAAAAGCATGCCAAGATCTATTCTATGCAGATATAGTAGTACGAACGGAGATCGGAATACGTACCCTTGTAGACCGAAAGCGGGGATTACGTTCCCGCACAAACGTTGTCGATGAAGACCGACGAAGCCGACCTCAAGGTCGTGTAGAGGAAGCAGGCCTCCGAGTACCGCTAGCACAACACCTCGCAGGGAGTCACACACGTACGGTGGAGACGACGGCCTCCGAAGCTCCAGTCCAGGACGAGCAGCGGAAGACTTGGACCGGAACACCAGCAGCGCGGCAGCGGGCTATGGTAGAGGAGATCCCCTTGCTCTGCTCGGCGCGGCTCCAACTTGGGAACCACGAGATCGAGAGAGAAATCGGGAATTAATTGGTGAATTAAAAGGCTGGGGGTGCCCCTTCTTATATAGGCTCCCGGGGGGAGCCAACCTTGCCAGCCAGGCAATGTGGGACTATCCCCACATGCCTGGCTCGGCACATGGTGCGCCGGCCCCCTGGTGGGCCCCATCTGGCCCACCTAGGCCGGCCACAGCTCCCCCACCGAATTCCCAAGGGGGTTCCCCCCCCCCCCCCCCCCTCTTGGGCCTTCTTTCGTCCGGAAGGCCCATTTAGGGAAATCTGTCTAAATAAATTCGAAAATAAATATATAAAATCATATTTGCATATTAATAACACTAATTAATATCAAACATAATATATATAATTTTTCCTAGCTCCGAAAACTCTTTCGGCGCTGCCCGATCTCCATCGGACCCCTCCCGGGACGCTCCCGGTGATCTCCTTCCTTTCCGGTTGTCTTGTCGAAACCCCTTAAGTGTGTTACCCTAGCGGTTCGATATAATATCAGGTATGACCAAGACTCCTCAATGATCAACGACTAACTCGTAGGCCTGGACCCCATGAATTAATCCCTGAGATATAACGAATGACTTTCATATATCAAACCTGAACGTAAAGTCTTAGACCTTTTGCCATAGCGATACTTCGCACGTCCGAGCGTCGTTCCATCGATATCTCCATACCTAATCCCAACCTCGTTACCGACAACACTATCTTCTACTCGTCCATGATCTCATGTCTCCGTGACCTAGTCACATGCTTGCAAGCTCATTAGACATGATCTCACCGAGTGGGCCCGAGAGTATCTATCCTGCTATGCGGACTGGCAAATCCCGCTCTTGACCCCTCGTCTCAACTACTCCTTTCCGATACCCAAAAGTATCACCGTTATTGTCATACTAAATAAGATACGACGTTTGGTGCAATCAAAGTATCTTCCGGGAATAACAATAAGAGTTGATCTCACGGTCAAAGGCGTAACGACTACGTTCTCCAAATCTGGGTATGTCCATCACATCGCTCTCTAGCGATATGACTCTCATTGCCGACCGGCGCCATGCCCCATGACCGGGAAACCTCGATCATCAATCGCGCAACGAAACTAGTCTTAGTAGAGGCTACTAGGGACCTGGTTGTTTACGTATCACACCCGCATTAATGTTTCCGCTTAATACGGTTCTAGCATGACACAAAAACCTATTATGAACAAACGAGATATGATAAAGAATAAACTTTATTAATTACCTCTAGGGCATATCTCCTTCAGTCTCCCACTTGCACTAGAGTACAACTTAATCTAGATTACAACTTGGTAAAAGCTTAACACCCATAGCTAAGTGGTGCTGTTCATGCTTATCAAGCGGAAGAGGCTTCGTCAGCGGATCTGCCACATTCAGATCCGTATGCACTTTGCAAATCTTCACATCGCCTCCTTGTACGTACTGACGTATCACATGGAAGCGTCGGAGAATGTGTTTGGCGGTGGAGTGAGACCTTGGCTCCTTGGCGTTCGCAATGGCACCCGTATTGTCGCAGAAGAGGATCACGGGGTCTTGCACGCTTGGGAACACTCCAAGTTCGATGACGAACTTCCTCAGCCACACAGCTTCATTCGCGGCCTCGCAGGCAGCAATGTACTCCGACTCCATTGTAGATTGTGCGACTATGGGTTGCTTCCCACTTCTCCAGCACACGGCGCCTCCATTCACCTCGAACACGTAACCTGTCTGTGACTTACAGTCATCGGGGTCTGAGCAGAAACTTGCATCTACGTAACCCGTTACGCCAAGTTCTTCATCGCAGCCACCATACACAAGGAACATTTCCTTTGTCTTATTGAGATACTTGAGAATGCTCTTAACAGCTACCCAATGCGGCATTCCAGAATTACTCTGGAACCGTCTTGTCAAACTTAGAGCTAATGCCACATCCGGTCTAGTACTTAACATTGCATACATGATCGATCCTATGGCTGAAGCATAAGGATGTTTCGTCATTTCGGCCTTACCCAGTTCCATCACCGGACACTGCGCCTTACGCAATATATTATTCTTGATAACTGGCAGAGAACCCTTCTTCGCCTTCTCCATACGGAAACGCTTCAGTATTTTATCAAGATAAGTACTCTGACTTAGTGCTAATAGGCGCCTTGATCTATCGCGATAGATTTTTATGCCTAAAACATACGCAGCTTCTTCTAAGTCCTTCATGGAAAATTTACTGTTTAAATATTCCTTCACGCTATTCAGAAGTTCCACATCATTCCCTATTAGCAATATGTCGTCAACATACAGTGCTAAGAACACAACCGAGCTCCCACTCATTTTCTTGTAAATACAGGTCTCTTCCACATTCTGGATAAATCCAAAACCTTTGATTACCTCATCAAAGCGAAGATTCCAGCTCCGAGATGCCTGCTTCAATCCATAGATGGATCGCTGAAGCTTGCACACCTTGTTAGCAATTCCTGGATCGACAAAACCTTCCGGCTGTACCATGTACAACTCTTCCTCAATGTTTCCATTCAGGAAGGCCGTTTTGACGTCCATCAGCCAGATTTCATAATCATAGTAGGCAGCTACCGCTAACAAAATCCGAATAGACTTAAGCATCGCTACCGGTGAAAAAGTTTCATCGTAGTCAATTCCATGAACTTGTCGGAAACCCTTTGCGACAAGCCGAGCTTTATAGACGGTCACATTACCATCAGCATCAGTCTTCTTCTTAAAGATCCACTTATTCTCGACGGCCTTGCGCCCTTCGGGAATATCCACCAAAGTCCACACTTTGTTATCGTACATGGATCCTATTTCGGATTTCATGGCTTCAAGCCATTTCTCGGACTCTAGACTCTCCATCGCCTCCTTGTAGTTCGTAGGTTCGTCTTGCTCGACTAGCATGACGGTGCAAACCATGTTGCCATACCATTCTGGTGGGATCCGAGATCTACCATACCTACGAGGTAGAACATCTTCCTCGGCAGTTTCTCCCACTCCTTCCACGGAGGACGTTTCTGGAATTGCTTCCGTTGCGCCACTCGGAATCTCGAGTTCAGGATCAACGATTTCATCGAGGTCTACCTTCCTCCCACTTACTCCTTTCGCGAGAAACTCCTTCTCTAGAAAGGTACCGGTCTTCGCGACAAAAGTTTTGCCCTCAGCTTGGTTGTAGAAGGTGTACCCAACGGTTTCCCGCGGATATCCTACAAAGACGACTTTCTCCGACTTCGGTTCGAGTTTGTCGGGCTGTAGTTTCTTAACGTACGCCTCACAGCCCCAAACCTTTAGAAACGATAACTTAGGCTTTTGGCCATACCATAATTCATACGGCGTCGTTTCAACGGACTTGGACGGAGCCCTATTTAAAATGAATGCGGCTGTTTCTAACGCATAACCCCAGAAGGACACTGGCAGATCGGTAAGAGACATCATAGATCGGACACTATCCAGTAGAGTACGATTACGTCGCTCGGACACACCGTTACGCTGCGGCGTTCCGGCGGGCGTAAGTTGGGGCACTATGCCACAACTCTTCAGATGTGTGCCAAACTCAAAACTCAAGTACTCTCCACCGCGATCGGATCGGAGATGATTGATTTTCCTATTAAGCTGATTCTCAACTTCACTCTGGAATTCTTTGAACTTTTCAAACGTTTCAGACTTGTGTTTCATCAAATAGATATAACCGTATCTACTCAAGTCATCAGTGAAGGTGACGAAGTAACGATAACCATTGCGTGTCGAAACGCTCATCGGTCCACACACATCTGTATGTATGATCCCCAACAAATCCGACGCCCGTTCAACGAAACCTTTGAACGGTGTCCTGGTCATTTTGCCCATAAGGCATAGTTCGCATATATCGAGGGATCCGAAATCCAACGAGTCCAAGAGTCCATCGGAGTGGAGTCGCTTCATGCGCTTTATACCAATATGACCAAGACGGCAATGCCACAAAAACATGGCGTATCGTCACTACACTTAATCCGTTTGGCTTCTATGTTATGGATGTGGGTACTACGATCGAGATTCAACAAGAATAAACCGTTATTCTCGGGAGCATCAACATAAAAGATATCATTCATATAAATAGCACAATTGCTTGACACTGATTTAAATGAATAACCGTCTTGTAACAGGCAAGACCCACTTATAATGTTTACACTCAAGGATGGCACAAAATAACATTTATTTAAAACCAAAACTAATCCCGATGGTAGATGTAGAGGGAGCGTGCCGACAGCCACCACGTCGACTCTCGATCCGTTGCCGACGCGCATCGTCACCTCATCCTTCGCCAGCCGCCTTCTATTCCGTAACTCCTCCTGAGAGTTACATATATGAGCAACAGAACCAGTATCAAATACCCACGTATTGCTCCGGGCGGATGTAAGGTACACATCTATAACATGTATATCAAATATACCTTGCTCTTTGTCGACCGTCTTGCCAGACTTCTTATCCTCCAGATACTTGGGGCAGTTGCGCTCAGGTGATCCGATGGTCACCACCATCTTCTTCAGCTTGATTTCTAATTCGGCCACTTCGAGCATCTTCAGGATTTCCGACAGGGGTTTTGACGTCCCTTTTATGCCGTAGTCCACGATGGCGTTCTTATAGCTAGGGGGCAGAGAAATCAGCGCCCTATCAATAACCACCTCCTCTGGGATCACACTTCCCAGATCACTCAGAAGTCGAGCGCAGCCAAACAACTTGGCCAAGTGCTCACTGATATTGCCGTGCTCTTCCATCTGGGCTGAGAAGAAAAGCACAGATGCCTCGTACCTCTCAGCATTGACTTGTCATGCAAAAACAACCATGAGTTCAGTGATTATATCATAAGCACCCTTGTTCATGAAGCGGTTTTGCAGGTCAGCCTCCATGGCAAAGAGCATGCCACTCTGGACATAAGAAGAAATCTCCGCCTTTACCCCATGGACAATCCTTTCGATTTCCGGGGCGGTGCTTGGAAGATCACCTAAGGGGGCATCAAGGATGTAGGCCACCTTGTGGGTTTCAAGGATGGACTTCAGATCGCGGAACCAGGACACGAAGTTAGACCTATCGGTCTTAATCTTCTCTTTCCCAATGAACAGGTTTAGGTTAAAGGAGGGGTGAGACATCTACAATGGAATTTGCAACAACATAAGACTTTGTCCATAATAATTTTGAGTTATAGTATTTTAGAAAATAACTAACATAACTCCCACTCAAACGAACATCCCTCCTGGTCGTTTAAGCGATTACACGACCCCCATCCATTGCACCACCCCTCATCATCAAAGCCGGCGGCACAACTTCAAGAGTAGACAAAATCGTCCGCCACCCCTCGGTCTTCCTGTTCCGAGGCCATACCTCTGAGTATGCTAGGCTCGCCACCAAAGACCTCCATGCTGACGCTTGTGCAACATGGCTTACACCCACTGTATGCGAACGACGAGATGTATGACACCCGATCATCACGGCCTGCCTCATAACGTAGAACTTTCTTGGTGGTGCGCGTTGGAGGGAGAACACTAGTGGTATTTTGAAGGGATCATCTTATTCAGCTACCGCCGTGTAACTAATGTATACTATACACACAATCACACAAAATAAGATGCACACAAAACATCAAATGTAATGCAATGTGATATAGCCCATTGCGCCATGGTCTTCTTGGCGCCCGCAGTTTATAAACAATTTAATAAACCTACCTTGACCATATCACACAGCCCCTGCAAAATAAAGTTAGACGCTTCTACTTTATCTTTTGCATGTTTTACGTGGCTTGGGGCTTTCGTAAATAGAACCGCTTCATACCTACGAATCTTATGACCACAACAACGATCCAATAATTGCATGTTTAAGCATCCATTTCGGGCCCTCCATTGAAAATGCGAAGACCAACTAAAGAGAGAGAAACTGACACCCGCCAGCCACATATACGGTACAAGCCGTATGTCAGTAGTGGAACCAGTCTCGCGTAAGCGTACGCGTAAAGTCGGTCCGGGCCACTTCATCAACTCAATGCCGCTGGAATACACAAGTGCACGCTAGAGGGTAGCAAATAACAGGAACGGTGCCCCCGTGCAGAGCACGGGTTCTAACAGCGTACAGCTATATCTACGATAGATCGGCTCTGATACCACTTAAGGGGATCGTGTGCAGAAAACAAAAAAATTACTACCGACGATATCCTAAAAGCATGCCAAGATCTATTCTATGCAGATATAGTAGTACGAACGGAGATCGGAATACGTACCCTTGTAGACCGAAAGTGGGGATTACGTTCCCGCACAAACGTTGTCGATGAAGACCGACGAAGCCGACCTCAAGGTCGTGTAGAGGAAGCAGGCCTCCGAGTACCGCTAGCGCAGCACCTCGCAGGGAGTCACACACGTACGGTGGAGACGACGGCCTCCGAAGCTCCAGTCCAGGACGAGCAGCGGAAGACTTGGACCGGAACACCAGCAGCGCGGCAGCGGGCTATGGTGGAGGAGATCCCCTTGCTCTTCTCGGCGCGGCTCCAACTTGGGAACCACGAGATCGAGAGAGAAATCGGGAATTAATTGGTGAATTAAAAGGCTGGGGGTGCCCCTTCTTATATAAGCTCCCGGTGGGAGCCAACCTTGCCAGCCAGGCAATGTGGGACTATCCGCACATGCCTGGCTCGGCACATGGTGCGCCGGCCCCCTGGTGGGCCCCATCTGGCCCACCTAGGCCGGCCACAGCTCCCCCACCGAATTCCCAAGGGGGTTCCCCCTCCTCTTGGGCCTTCTTTCGTCTAGAAGGCCCATTTAGGGAAATCTGCCTAAATAAATTCGAAAATAAATATATAAAATCATATTTACGTATTAATAACACTAATTAATATCAAACATAATATATATAATTTTTCCTAGCTCCGAAAACTCTTTCGGCGCTGCCCGATCTCCATCGGACCCCTCCCGGGACGCTCCCGGTGATCTCCTTCCTTTCCGGTTGTCTTGTCGAAACCCCTTAAGTGTGTTACCCTAGCGGTTCGATATAATATCAGGTATGACCAAGACTCCTCAATGATCAACGACTAACTCGTAGGCCTGGACCCCATGAATTAATCCCTGAGATATAACGAATGACTTTCATCTATCAAACCTGAACGTAAAGTCTTAGACCTTTTGCCATAGCGATACTTCACACGTCCGAGCGTCGTTCCATAGATATCTCCATTCCTAATCCTGACCTCGTTACCGACGACGCTATCTTCTACTCGTTCATGATCTCATGTCGCCGTGACCTAGTCACATGCTTGCAAGCTCATTAGACATGATCTCACCGAGTGGGCCTGAGAGTATCTATCCTGCTATGCGGACTGGCAAATCCCGCTCTTGACCCCTCGTCTCAACTACTCCTTTCTGATACCCAAAAGTATCACCGTTATTGTCATACTAAATAAGATACGACGTTTGGTGCAATCAAAGTATCTTCCGGGAATAACAATAAGAGTTGATCTCACGGGTAAAGGCGTAACGACTACGTTCTCCAAATCTGGGTATGTCCATCACATCGCTCTCTAGCGATATGACTCTCATTGCCGACCGGCGCCATGCCCCATGACCGGGAAACCTCGATCATCAATCACGCAACGAAACTAGTCTTAGCAGAGGCTACTAGGGACCTGGTTGTTTACGTATCACACCCGCATTAATTTTTCCGCTTAATACGGTTCTAGCATGACACAAAAACCTATTATGAACAAACGAGATATGATAAAGAATACACTTTATTAATTGCCTCTAGGGCATATCTCCTTCAGTATCTTCCCATGGGCTTGCATCAAATGAAGATTTCATATAGCTCATGGAGGATGACGTCATGTGGTGATCGTCATCAAGGTGAGTTGTGAAAGACCAAGAGAAGCTTTCTCGAAGAGATGCTATGCTTGGAGCTTGCTATGGATACATGAAGACGGAGCTTAGCGAGACTCTCCCATTGTGAGCATGGGGGAGTATTTGGAGAAGTCTTCATCAAGCATGTGCTTGGACGCACAATCAAGAAAGATGAACCACTTGAAGCGATCAAGATAGTCATCATCTAACTCAAGTGGAATTCTCAAGGCAAAGGTATGATCTTGATAGGGCTATATGATAGATAGGCGTACTATCAAGAGGGGCTCTCAAGTTAGTAACTTGATCGCATCGTTGTGGAGAGCTCAAACCTTTGCATTCTTGGCATATCATATTTCTTGGTTCTTATGTGGCTTTTATGTTGGTGAGGATTAGAGCTTGGTTCATCTCCATGTAAAGCTCTAGTTCATCGAAAACGGTTTTACTTTGGACAACTTGTTGTGTTTTCGGTGGCGGAAATATTGCCGGTTCTACCGTGAGGAAAGTCCCACACCTTGCCATGTGTGGTGATTTTACTCTATTTATGGGATGCAATATTTCCATTCGCTTTTTTGTTGGGTGCTCATCGTCGCTATCTTTACAACAAAATTGGTCTCACCTCATTTGGAGTTCATTTGCAAAAGTTAGAGCAGTTTTCGTTTCGGTGTTTTGCTGATTCGGATTATTGGGCCGGATATTCCGCTCTACCGGAATATCCCATTCCCCAGCTCATCCAAGAAAACGGCTAAGGAAAGGAGAAAAAGGGTTCTGACACGAGCCGTAAATTGTGCTCGGAAATTTCCGTCTACCGGAATTTCTGAGTGCACCAAGAAAAGCCCTCCAGTTTTGGCTAAGAAAAGAAGGACTTTTGGTTCTGACTCGAACCGGAAATTGTGCTCGGAAATTTCCATATACCGGAATTTCCGAGTGCACCCAGAAAGAACCCTCCTGAACGGCTAAGGAAAAGTTTGGTTTTGGTTCTGACTCGAACCGGAAATTCAGCCCGGAAATTTCATGGACTCGGAATTTCCGGGTGACCGGAATTTCCGAGTCTCACTTATACCGGAATTTCCAAGTGTCGAAACAGACAACGTCACTTTTTCCTGGAGGGGTATAAATACCCCTCCCCTTCTTTTTCCTCAGCCAATCAAAGACAGCACGACTTTCCCCTCTCTCTTACTCCATTGTTGACCTTGGAAAGCTCACTTCCCTCTCAATCCCTCCATAAAATCTTGCATATTCCTTAGGGAAAGTTAAGAGGAGATCCAGATCTACAATCCTACCAATCCATCTCTCCTCTAAGTGAGGGGAACCTAGCGGATTTAGATCTTGGAGTTCCTTTGTGGTTCTTCTCTTTGTTCTTCCTCTCTTCTCCCCCCATAAGCATTAGTTGCTTTTGGTGGGATTTGGAAGTGAAGGATTTGATTCCTTTGTGGTTTCCTTTTTTCTTCCTCTCTTATTCCCCCATAAGCATTTGTTTTTTTGTTGGAATTTGAGAGTGAAGGACTTGAGCACTTCGTGTGCGCTTGCCATTGCATTTGCATCGGTTTGAGCTCTCCACGAGGATTCGTTGTGGTGATACTTGTGAGCTTGTTACTCTTGGGTCACTGGACCCTAGACGCCTTTTGTGGTCGGCCTTTTGTGGCCAAGATCTTTTGTGGTCACTTGAGATCCCCACTTAAGTTGTGAGTGTGTGTCTCAAGACTTGGGAGCCCCCAATTAAGTTGTGGGTGTGTGCCTCAAGAGTGTTGTACGGGATTCAATCTCTGCCGCAAAGGAGATCAATAGTGGAAGGAAACTCGCAACCTTTTGTGGTTGAGTTCATCAGGAGAAGAAGGTGAGCCTTTGTGGCGTTGCGGCTAACCTATTGTGGTTGCGCACACCTCTCCAAACGAGACGTACACCCTTTGGGTGGAATTCGGGAATACAACCTCGTCTCCACGTGCCTCGGTTATTTCTATACCCGAGCTTTTTTACTTATGCACTTTACATTGTGATAGTCTTCGTGCTTGAAGTCATCTATCTTGCTATCACCGTGTTACTTGTATTGCTTAGCATAAGTTGTTGGTGCACATATGTGAGCCTAGTATTTTCTTCTAGGTTGTATGCTTGTTAAAGTAAACCTCTAGTTTTATTCCGCCTTTATCAAGCATACCGGAATTTCCGGGTGGAACTCGGGAATACATCCTCGTCTCCGCGTGCCTCGGTTATTTCTATACACGAGCTCTTTACTTATGCACTTTACATTGTGATAGCCTTCGTGCTTGAAGTCATCTATCTTGCTATCACCTTGTTACTTGTATTGCTTAGCTTAAGTTGTTGGTGCACATAGGTGAACCTAGTTTATCTAGGTAGTATGCTTGTTAAAGTAAACCTCTAATTTTATTCCGCCTTTATCAAGCATACCGGAATTTTTGGGTCATTCATCGACCGGATACTCCGGCTCCTCGAAAAAGTTTTAAATCGCCTATTCACCCCCCCCCCCCTCTATGCGACGTCTATCCGTTCAGTGATCCCCGCACCTCCTTTGTTACCGAACAAAATAAAGGAGAGAGATCCCTTCTCCCTAGTGTTCGCTTTCGTGTACGTGACACCTTCCCTCGCGCGGATGAACCAATCATGCTCCTGATGCATACGCCTCTACATACTCAATCGGAATACCTGAGAGAAACATTTTTGATCACTTAAGTGAATATTGGTGCAGTCAAGGTAACCTGAGTTAGTAACTTAGTACTGATTAAATATCATCTCACGGTCTAAGGATTAGGTTTCAACATTTCTTATTACTGCAACATGAACATCGTGACACGATGTTGTTGCAATACTAATCTTTGCGTATGTCCATTACATCATTCTCCTAATGGTGTGACCTAATTGCCAACTCACATAAATGTACATGATCGGGAATCTCGATCATCGGTTGCCCAATGAACCAGTATTTATAGAGCTTTGCTAGGGACTCTGGTTAGTTTAATACCACACGTGTATCCATGATTCCTATCGATACAGTTATAGCATGATATGAAATTATTACTAACTAATGAGATACGTCAATAATACACTATATTATTTGCCTCTAGGGACTTTGTCCTCTTCTAGATCCTACATAAACAACCATTACGTTGGATCGCGCTCCTAGGCACAACCCTCTCTGGCAGCCACACCGCAAAGCGCCACCGCCGCACCTCAAAGCGCCTCCGCCGCCGCACCTCGATGCGTTGACGAACCTCAAAGTGTCGCCGCCACAAGCTATTTGGGAGGAAAAAAATTACAAGTGGGTGCGGAACCTCAAATATCAATAACTACGCGTGCAAGAATTAAAGCAAAATCCTATAACATAACCGAACAATCACACTAACCTAACATAGAAAATCCACCATACTCCTAATCGACAAACAAACTAACCTCTAATTGCTCACGGTTTTGAGTTCGAGTTCTTAACTTCACAATAGGCAAGAAGCCGGAGTGCGGGCGGAGAAGAGGGAGCAAGATGCCGAGAAGTTGTAGGGCTTTGGACACAAACATGGAGCTGCAGGGCTTCGAGTGTGAGCGGGAAGCTGCAAGGTTTCGCGTGTGAGCGGAAGCTGCGGCACTGGGGAGGTGCCGATGGGGGAGGGGGAGAGGTTGGTGTCGGTGGAGGATTTGACGGGGAGGGGAGGGAATGTCATCGCCGCCATATGGTTTCGGAACGGGAGGGAGAGAGGAAATGGGGGCTCGGGGTGGCCATCACACAACTTAACCCGACGTAGTGTAGCGCCTAGCTGAAAGGCTCTACATGAGCACAAGTGGGGCCCCTCTGGCCCCTCAGCCGCCACGGTGGCAGAGTTTGTAGCGCATAATTGTACGGCGCTACTATGTAGAGTGTAACGCCGGATTGTAGGGCGCTCCTGAAATGGTTAAAGTGTGCTTTTAACCACCATCTATTTTGTCGTCTCATGATCAATTTTGTCCATTTACCTTGTATGAACGGGAAAATCTACCCTCGGTCCCAAGATGGGGTATGACTTGTAGCTCGAATTTTGTGTCATCGATAGTGCTAAATCCTTTACACCCGAGACAAGTAAAATATGTCACAATGGGAGAGCACAAATTTAGCCTCAAAACCATCGTCATTCAGTGGTGGACCTCTGGAGAAATATACTTGGCAGGACGGATTGTAAGCAATAGCAGTATATTCATTTTCCTAGATTTTTTAAAGCAATGGCAGTACATTAATCTTCTTAGATTGTTTTAAGCAATAGTAGTATACGATTTTGCTAAGTCTATGTCAACAGATTTTTTTCTTAAATGTCATTCAATTTTTTTCAAAAAGTGCAGCCGTAGTTTAAAAAAAAAATGCAATTAAACATGCAAATCATTCAGTTACACTTTTGTCTAGAAAAGTGCAATTGCAAGAGAAATAGAATCTGTTGTTAAGTGGGTACCGGGCCCACATTTTTTGAACTACACTTACACTATTTTGAGGACCGAGACTTAACGAAAAATCAGTCGAAGGAGACTTAGACACTCCCGTATATATATATGTGTTTTCATAAATCGTTTAGATAAAGTAATAGTAGCAGTATAAGGACCCCTCTACCCATGAGAGCATGACGCGCGACGTGTGTCCGATTTGGAGTTGGACTCGGTGTCATAGTGAGGTATTATTAAGCAGACGCGAGACGATCAACAGCGTGCGCCGTGTTCTTCTGTATCCTGAATTCTTGTTGCCTCCGACTTGGGCCTTGCTACGTTTCCGGCAGCTGGCGCCGATCGAGAGTCGAGACGACGCTCGCATGGCCAAGCCGGAACGCCATGCGAGGTGGCAGGTGCCAGCAAAGCGGCGACACCGGCGAACGTGCGGACGGAAGTCGCCCTCGCCACCGCGGTGGCGCTCCCGGACGGCACCGCGCACCCGCCGGTTCGACGTGAAGGTGGACGGATCCGCATCTGCCCCAAACGCGAGGCTGCAACTCCGGTCGCAGATTGGCGAGGTGCGTGGCTCCCTGTATAGGATCAGCGTAGCCGAGTACTTGGCCCGAGAAGCTGCAGTCGGGGGCGAACCATCGTCGTCGCCGGCGGCATCCAAGGTTGTTGCTGCAAGCCATGGCACGAACCCGCTGTTGGGTGCCACGCGTGACGACTCTGCTGGAGTCCATGGTGGCGCCGGAAAGGGCTCCTCGTCATGGTCACCAAAGGCCGGCCCTCCACATGGCATGAAAAGACACCTCTTGGCCGCAGCCGAGCCCCGACCGGAGGCCTCCGCCGCGCCGCCGGCCTCGAAGAAGACGAAGACGACCAAGCAAGGCACAGAGCCTCCGGTGAGCACGCACGCTGGCCTCACTCTCAAAACGTTGCACGACGTGCCAGAACGGCACAACGCTGAACCGGAGGTGCTGGTGCGGGCTTCGTACCTCAAGACCCGCTTCGCCGGGGTCATCGCCAAGGCTGAGGAGACTCTTATCATCCGCCATCGACAGGACCTCGAGAGGCGGCCGGCAGCCGTCATCGACGACGAAGAGAGACGCGAAACGGAAGCCGAGGGTGAAATGGCTCTCCGGCGAGAGGACGAGAGGAATGCCCGGGTTGGCGAGCTCCGGAAGATGGCTCGCGAGAAGCTGCGGGAGGTGGAGCGGAACGCACGGCTCACCGGGGGGCTTGGCATGGTTGAGACCATACACCCAGTGCACCTCATGGAGATGGGCATAACTGCCGTCGAGCACGTCGTGAGCCCCGAACGAAGCCGAGACGGCACGCTCAAGCACTACCGTCGGCGCTGCCCGTTGGAGAAGCTCGGGCTCTTCATGAAACCTGTCGACGACTCTTCCGACGAAGAAACGGAGATCACATAGGGGGCGAAGCAAAGCATGCAGTCCGCTGTTTCCAGGAGATCAGAATTCTCTTGATCCGTTTGAGATCGTCAGATTGCCCGGACATGTGGAAGCAACAGCATCGGTGAGAATTGTCATTCAAACATCAACCAATGTTTATCATTGTTACTACATTGATAATCTTTGTTTCAAAATTACATGCTGTTAGAATTCTTGATAAATTCATGTTCAAAATGTATACGATATCTGAATCTCTAGCCAGATGAAGACCTAAATAAATCAGAATTGAGAAAACCAAGATAATTTATCTTCTTTTCAGTTAGGTAGTTTGGCAATGCTGAAAACCCTTGCTCAAAATATTAAACAACAGGACTGAAAAAAATGTCAACTGTAACATAAGCAGCACTGTTCATTTCTCCAGCTAAGATTTTCATCCAACGCGACCATAATCATACAGAAGCTGTCAATTTACAGGGCGATAACAGTAACAACAAGTTTAGCTCATCGCCTATTCTGCTACAAGAGTGCGAGTGAAAACATCTGAAGTTGTACTTTCTGTCAGTGTCACTTTCTTCATGTTATATGGAGTTACCATCATGTGGCGAGCCAGGAGGAAAAATCATCAAGTTATCAAAGTATGACATCTCCATAAGATCTGAGATATCTAGCTCTAGTGAACATGGATCCAATGGATCTGCGAATTCCGCGGAATAAATATCACTGGATTGGTAACTAACAGTTTGTGATAAAACTGCGTTTGCACATTCCGAGGGGACTTCTGGTAAAATATCATGGCATCCATTAAAAGGAGAGATGCCACCAACGGCTGGACTGGCTAATTCCCTTTCCTGTAAGGGCCTTGGAGAATTTACTGCAAAAGTGGACGCCTTGAGCTCCACTGGGCTTGACAAAAAATCCAATTTCCTCTTGGTTTTTGCATGCTGCTCGGATTTTTCAATTATCTTTTGAGGGGTTTTGGCTGAAGGAGCATCAACTCCTCTAACATACATCAAATCTGCACTTTCCCCCTCCGATACATCAGCATTTTCACCTATTTCTGTGAAGCCTAGTTCAGATTTGGAACTTGTTGGTACAGCTGATGACATTTCATTTCTATCAGACAAACCTTTAGTGTCCTTCAGACTATCTGAGTCACTGTTCTGTGGTACTGACAGGTTTTCAAGAATGTCCGGAAATTGATCGAGCAACCCTGACGCTAAATATGAATTCAACTTTCTTTTCATAGGACCTCTCCAGTATTCTTTGATTGCACCGTTCGTCCTGGATGTACACGATGATAATAATTTAGTCGTACCGAGATTATTTTGTAGAGATGCATCCTGAATTATTGAATGAACTTCAACAGCAATGGTAATTTCCACTTTTGCTGAAACATCTAATCTTACCTCCCAGGAAAATGTTTCACCATTTCACGCCACTTGGTCCCATAAATTTGATGAGCACGAATCAGTCTCAACTCCTCCTGCTCCGACCATGCTTCCTTGTTTATTGCAGAGTCTATTTTGTATCTCCACCTGTGTTTACTATCATTAGGTCCATCGTAACTCAAATCTACCAGCGTCTTATGGATAACATTAAGTAATGAAGTACCAAACTTGTTGGGCGTGCTACCGGACAGAATCTTATAATGTACTACCTCCGGTTGCAAATGATTGTCGTAGGAATAAAGCTAGGTATGTAGAAGTTTGTTCATTGCTCACGTCAATCATTACTGACCGGAGGGAGTAGGAAACCTTCGGAGCCTTATCTACTGAAAAGCTGAGGCAGCACACACCTAGAGAAAACAGCATAACATGCTAAACTAAAATAATTCATTTACTAAAATTCATTGAATCACCAGGCTAAGAGCATCATGCTTCCGACTTGGCATGTTCACATAAGATGACATGTTCCTTTCATTGTTTTCCACACAAATTTGAAGGTGCTTAGTGCAAACCAGGAGTTTGGTACGATAATTCCACTTTGGTTTGTACCAAAACATTATGGAAAATTCTGCAACAATTTGTTCATATACCCGCTGTAGGAAACCACAAATTTTGCCACGAGAAAGCATCTGGTTTTCATCGCCTTTACATAGAGTCATTTAAAATAAAAAACAAGCAGTGCACGCAATGGAAATGTATAAATATATGTAAGCCATCATGTTTTGAAGAACAGTGGTAGGCTAATACACAATGACGCTTGCAAAATAAACCAGACACTGGAGGTGATAGAATGCAGCTTGTGGTGGCAAGTAAAACATGAGTACCTAATTAACAAATTTCTAGCATAGAGTGTATCATGTCGCTCATATATGAAGTGAAGCAAAGATTTTAATGTCTAAAAGCTGAACTGGAATCAACCAAACAGTATGGTAATACCTTTGTCGGCATTGCGGTGCACTTCGGCCCGGTATAGCATGTGCAACAGTTTGCCAGTTTTTCAGCCCATGTTTGTTAATCATTTGAGTGAGTATCTTATCTTCCTGAAAGGAAAATCAAAATTGCTTGTCAGCAGGCATTATGAAGGAAAATTAAGTTGACAAGAACATCAGGATTCAGGGGAAATGAAAGTTCTAGCCTAAATAACTTTCCTCTTCTGACCATTTCACTCTGGTGACGACTTCAGAATTTGTGTTATTGCAGTTATCTTTGAAGCAGTGGCCATCATTTTTGCGAAGTGGCTCTCCTGTTTGAGACCGAGAAACATATTATAAACACATAATCGTTCAATGAAGATGACCAAACTGAACCAATAGGATTACAAGTAGTGGTCATAGGTGCAACCGGAAGGAGATAGAAAAATGTGTGTGATAGAACAACAATATAGTACAAAGGATGCATGAAGAGATTGCCACGTAGATTATCATAAAATAAAGTAATGAAGTCTATCCTATAGTGCCAGACTAGTTTGGAATTGGCCTCTCCCAAGGTTTTCGAGTCGACGAGGCCACGAGTCATTCAGGGGTAGCGACTCTTGACTAGTCGTGACTAGTCGTGACTACTCAAGACTCATGGTCGACTAGTCGACATGAGTAGTTTGGCAATAGGTACTATAAAATTACCATATTATATGTATAATTGTATATACTTATAGCAGCAGCCGGCAGAGCAGAGTAGCAGCCGGTGAAGGGAATTGGGGGAGGATCCTGGGAGCAGCAGTCACTGTTAGAGGAGCAGATCAGCAGAAGCAGTAGCCGGGCGGAGGGAGAAGCGGACCAGCAGCCGCAAGAGGAAGAAGCAGACCAGGGAGGAGCAGGTCAGGAGCCAGGCGGCAGTGCCATGGCCTTGCGGCGGTGCAGGCCAGCTGGATCTTGGCGCCGCGACGGCCAAGGGAGAGGGTCGTGAACACCATAGCAGTTTTGGCTCGGGGGGAAATTGGGGCCATCTAGGTTAAGCGGGGGAGCTGGGCAGGTGGGCCCAAAGTCGTTCGACTCAAAAATCTGGACTAGTCGAGACTAGTCGATCGAGTCATTCGACTCAACCAATTAGTCGAGTCGAGATGCTGAGTCAACATTCTTTTGCGGCTCATTGACTAATCATCGACTAGTCGCGACTAGTCGCTAGACTAAAAAACAGAGGCTTCTCAGTGGTCCATCCAAGTCCTGAAGTAAATTAAAGTGTGTTCAAGTTGACACGCATGCATACTACTTATGTGTATGGGTAGAACTGTACGGCGATTTAATCAAGGTGCATCACATGGACTAATTATGAATCAATAATTAGCAAAATATTCTAATTACTGTATAGAAAGCTATCACTACCCTGTTAGCCAGCAACTGTTGAACGAAGGATAAAACAATGTGGAGTACTTGTTTGTGTTGCCTAAGCCTTGGAGGGCCTATCATGCATATAGTATACGACAACATGGACTACAAATGAATGTCCTAGTGATGCAGAAACCATACCTGGTACGAATCATTACTGATATTATTCTCTCTAAGAATTACATACAAGACATATACTCAAGAGCTGCAACTAGATAAGTCAACCTAGTAGAAAAGGCTTCTCTTGTTTGACTAAGTATGAATTGCTTGAACATCTTCACCAATTGAATCTCGTATAATGAAGTACTAGCATCGATGAGAATATCCTCATTAGATGGACAGGCCAATGACTGATGATAGAAGTGTTCTTATGAAACAAAAATTTCTCTATGAAGTTATGACGATAACACAAACAGACAGTGCAAATAGAGCTAGCATCTGGGATACTGCAAGTTCCCATTTCATAATAAACTTGCATCCCGCTAAAGCATGTTACCTATGTTTTCCAATTCTTCACTGTGGCAATGTTTGACAGTTTCATGTGGTGTATTACTCTGCATCCATAGTTTAAAAAAATCTGAACTTAGCATAAACTGCAAGTGAATTAACAAAACTACCAGGATGCTGATTAACAACTCAAGTTGATCACAGTAATAGATTTAAAAAAAATTGAATCGAGGTTGATAACTGATCAAGCCAAAGAAGAAACGTGACATGTAAATTAATATTTCTTCGCTTCCATAGTAATATAAATTTGCATACAAAGATCTCCACTAGGCCCATTGTTGGTGGCTTGGCTTAAGTAAATTTAAACTGCAAATGGTTAGTTACCTCAATCTTCATATTCAACCATAAAGGCAATAAACATTTGAATTACTACTGTCATGGTAAAGATAAAGTGAGCATAAATTAAGTATGTCATGTCTTGTAGTGGCCCAAGTGACATCAGTTAAATTAGATTCTTTTCCAGATGTGAACATCACTTTGACAACACTTGCTTTAAAATATCAGGGAAGACCAGGCAATGAAAAGACAACTGAAGTTCATATATCGAAAGATGAAACTTTAAGAGCATCTCATCCAGCGTGCGGGATCGGCGCGGCATTACCGCATTCATAGAAACACCATCAGCCTTCCTTGAGTGATTGGTCGAATTGGTAGCCCTGCAAAACAACGAATGAAGCAAAAGTCATCAGCTGACCATTCTGCAGTGAGCCCATCTGAAGAACAGCGGAACAATCGTTTATCATGCTTTTTTATAGCGAAAACTTCATTGTCAACAAACAGCAAGGGCAAGCATTCTGGACTTCTGGTAGCTGAATGTCTACATATAGTGGGTTTGAGGCTTAGAATAAAGACGTACAGATGCACCCTGCTGGGTAAATTTCTAAATATAGACGGTCTAAGGCGCAGTTTGGGAAATTTCAGCTTCAAAGTTTAGCTAAACGCCGCCGACAGAGAAAGTCAAAGGCTCCCCCCCTAAAGGGGGCATCCGATCTCCCTCAAATCAAGGGTAAACTAAACGAGGACGGAGATGCGGAAATCGCAGCGACGGCGGGGTCAGATCACAAACTCACCGCTGCCTGGGCACCGCATCTCCGCTCCGCGACATGGCTGGGAAGAGCGCCCGGGTCGGCCAGAAGCATCGGCCGAAGCTGGAACGACAGACGGGCATCAGAGGAGGAACTAATCATTCGGGAATCTGACGGGAATGCACAGATAAAAGGGGAAATCGGCGGCCCGGCCGGCTACGCGGGATTCGGGCCTGACCTGCGGAGCTCCTCGCGGTGCAGGATCCTGAGGCGAGGACCGAGGCAGGAGGAAGAAGAAGAGGTGGGAGTGGGACGCACGCTGGCGACGAGCACAAGGAGGAGGAGAAGGAAGAGCCAGGTGGTGGTGGTGGTAGACGGGATCCGACGGAAGCCATTGACGTTGTTTTGCAACAGCGGTGAGTCAATGAGCGCCGTGGGCCGTATGGGCTGCTTCTCACCAAGGCTTTCCAGCCTTCCAGGTGCCGGAGAAAAAATTCACGCACAAAAAGTGCTGGGGAAAAAACAACTTGGGCTAGTACTATAAATTTACAGCGTTCGTTCTGAAAAATGTGGAAATTATTTTTTTTATTTGAGAAACACCATTACAGACACGTAGGACCTCAACGTATAGACACCTCTATGAATACACGCACGTAACCCTACGGGTGCGATGAAACAGTAGAGCACTTGTTTATTTCTTGAAACTTGTATAACCACACCCTACTAATATCACTAATATGTTTAGAAATTGGTTGAAAGGGGTTCATAATAAGACCAAGGTTAGGATTTGGATCAGACTATTAGCTATTTGTTGATCTATTTGGAATTGTAGGAATATTCTTGTTTTTAACAGAAAATAGCACTTTCATGTCCTACAGGATATGGTGGCGCACTGGATCGAGTTGTGGGTCTTGTTCTTCCGTCGGACCAAAAGGAGCTCATAGATATTGGATGCAAAAGAATCTTTCTGGTGGCACATGACTTTTTCTCCCGGCATATGTGGTAGCATATAAGTCTTTTTTGTCCTAACTTCTATACTTTCAATTTGGCTGGGGAGAGGTGTCTTCTATTGATACTTTTAAAAAGTCATGATTTGCGGTTTGTTTGTTTGCTCACATTGTTTCACCGGTCTATTTTCTACATGTTTGCATACCTCCATATTTAAATGGGATGAGCAGATTTTTAACGGATTTCGTAAGTATCAGCCGACTAATTTTTCCTTAAGTCTCAATCACTTTTCAGAAAAGTGCAACCGAGTATTTCATAGAAACGTGCAATAGAAATGTGCATCTGTGTGTCGTTATACTCTTTTGTACTTGAAGACAAAGTATTTCTTATTTCTAGTTCGTGACAAGCACCACCTAGCTGCCGAACTGGGCCTGTTGTACCCATTTTGTCACACCACTGATAAACGTACAACATCATGCATCGCATGTCGAAGGATGATTTTTTTGGTCCTATAGAAATTGTAAGATTGCGGAATATGTTGTATTGTATTGATACTAGATTGATTACAATGAGCTACGGTGGGCTGTATATAAAGTGGTATAAGACTTGGAGACTACGAAACCTAATAGAGATAGATTTGGATTACAATCCTAATACTACCAAATATAACTAAACCGTATTGTACTCTAACATCCCCGCAGTTGGATCGGTAGTGACGCGAACAACTGGAGCGTTGCGGACGGTCTGACTGGAACATAATCCGAAGTCGCCAACTGAAAAGGAGCCGAGTTGATAGCCCTTGATGTTGATGTCGATGTAGCCGAGTTGTGGGCGGCGCTGGCGTTGTGGTCGATGTTGCCGTTTGAGAAAGTTGAGGTCGACTTTTCCTAGAGTCGATGTAGTTGGAGGTAGGCGGCACGCCTTACCGAGCTTGCCAGACTAGGGAGCGCGTCGAGGATGAAGGCAAGCGCCGATGTTGCCAGTATCGGGCATGCGAAGAAAGGGACCACCATTAACCATGCGAGTCAGAGCCGGATGAAGAAGCAGAGGAGATCTCCGTGGTCGGCGGCGCGTAGCGCAGATTTTCCGCCGTTTTTTGCCGGAGTAGACGAAAAAGGAAATTGCAACTAGTAAATTGTGCAAAATAAAAATAGACTGTAACTCTGACGGCAAGGTTGTGGTGGACGAAAATGGCGTGGTGGTTGTTGAAGACGTTTGTTGAGGTAGGCGATATAGAGGTAGAAGATGTCGAGGTGTTGTTGACGTAGAACTTGTCTGAAATGATGACCACGAGCGTTGTTTGGTGCAGCCCTGTGTTGACGGCGAGACAATGAAGACGATTTGGTGGCGTAGATTGGCCGTGGAAGATCAGCTAGCTTGAAGCCCATCCTCCCATATGAAAATGCATGAACATGCAAACATAGGGTCGCTTCTTGCATGCAGCTTGGTGCCTGGATGACTGCTGGTGGTCGAGTGGATGGACAATCGCGCTATTGTTCTTCGATGGGATCTGCTGGCTTTTTCACCGGGACTAGACGTATTTTGGTGGATAAAAAGAAATTCATCTAATTGGAAAACAAAATTGGCTAAACCTATGAAATTAGAAGAAAAACTAGCTACGAGATGTGACGCCCCCGACGATCATGAAGATCGATTTCGCCGGGGGCGACACGGGCACGCCGCGGAAGCGGTGGTGGCTAAACCATAGGCTGCGGAACAAACCGCTCTGATACCATGAAAGATTGTGAAATATTGTGTATTGTATTGATAATAGATTGATTATAATGAGCCACGGTGGGCTGTATATAAAGGGGTACAAGACTTATAGAATACGAAACCTAATAGAAATAGAGTTGGATTACAATCCTAATACTATCAAATATAACTAAACCGTATTATACTCTAACAGAAATCTCACATCCGGCGATTGGAAGAGACTTTATTCGTTCCACAAGGAGCAGCAAGAGGCACGAATCAACAGATAATGATCACAAATGATGATTGGTGAAGTTTTCCTCTGATTTTAGTGAGCTTTGATCGCAAGATCATACAACACTTACAAGAATAATCTCGTCGGGTTTATAGGTACACACCACGAGAGTATACGAATCGAGGGCTTAATGCTATGGATACTTCCGAAGGCTAAGGCTTTGACTTAGCTAGGCGTATATGAACTTGTCCTTCTGGATGGATCTCTTCCGATACTTATAGGCTTCGGTAGGAGTATCCATCTTGCACGTCGTTAGGGTTTGAGGATGTCTAAGTTCATCTTCAAACCTTTTTCCAATGTACATCCAGATGATGGAATGTTTAGCGAGTCTTTTTGTAACACTTCAGGTCAGGTCGGCGGAGGTCCAATATATCGTCCAAATGATGGAATGTTTAGCAAGCTTGTACGCCAGCTGAACACCGCTCTTGGCTGATTTGTTTTTCTATGTGGTAGGTACTTAGGGCATCTCCAGTCGTTGCGTCCCTTAGGTTGCGTCCCTTAGGGTCCAAAACGTCGGATTTTTACGCCCGCCGCGGCGCGAAACGAAGTTAAACTGAAACCTAGGGGCGGTCTCCAGTCGCTCCCCAGCCCAAGTTTCGGCCCATAAAATTTAAAAACGGCGTGAACATTGTTTGGCGCTAACAGTGGCGATTTTACTAATATTCAGCGCAAACTGGACGATTACAAAGTACGAAATTGAACTAAAAACACTTAAACTTAAAAACTAGACGATCTAAACGCCTAGTCGGCTGGCGGCGATCACCTGGCTGTAGTCGGGGTCGTCGTCAGAGTTGTCATCGTCCTTGCGCAGGTGGCTCGGGCCTGCGCCAGCGTCGGCCCCACCCGCTCGGTCCTTCGCCGTCGTCGCGGTACCACCTGCTCTGTTGCAGGGTCCAATGCGGCTCCTCTTCCTCACGCGTCTCCTCTTCCTCGATGTCGGCGTCAAGGATGACCTAGGAGACCGGCGCGGGTTACGGCGGAGGCGGAGGAATGCGGCGGCGGGCGGCGGCGTGAGCGCGATTGGACTCCACCTCGGCGAGGAGCAGACGCTGGCGCTCCAGCTCCTGCTCCGTGTATTCGCCGAGGCTCTATTCCTCGGCGAATGCCGGGTCCGCCGGCTGCACCGTGTTGAAGGAGGCTTCTTGGGCCTCCTTCAGGCCGGGCCACTCCTCCTCCTGTTCTTCCTCCTCCGGCGACGGCTCGCGCTTCGGCTTGACGCGTCGCGAGGGAGATGCTGGTCGGCGCGTCGCGGTGGCGTGGGGCTCGCCTATGCGGAGGGCGCCGCTGCGAGGCACAGGGCGTCCGGAATTGAGGAGGGGAGGGTGAGGGAGGTATAGCGCATCCCCGCCAGCGGAGGAGAGAGGGACGCGTACCTGGTGCCCGCCAGCGTCGGTGCGGCGCCGGAGGAGGAGGAGCCGAAGGAGCCCGCGACCATCCGGCGCGGCATCCACGAGCGTGGCGGCATTGTGAGCCGGGGCTCGTTGCCGTGCTCGATGTAGTCCAGGACCCACGCCAGGGTCCGGTGCTCGCTACCCCACCACCGCTTGCGCCCGATGGAGTTGCAGCGGCCCTCGACTGGACCGTTGCTGCCGCGGTCGGCGACGTCCTCGTCGTGGCGGCGCCTGAAGTACTCGGACCAGAACCCGTCATTGTTGTCCGCCCTCCAGCGGCGTTCGTCGGTCTGATGCGGAGTGAGGGTGGCGCGGACCTCCTAGATCGCCGCCGGCAGGAACAGGCGGCACGGGGATGCCGCCAGCGCTGAGCTGCCATGCCCCCTGCCCGGCGGAGGCGCTGGGGACGCGGATGTCCGGCGGGCATGGGTAGCCCGCGCGGTACAGCGCCCAGGCCTCATGCTTGTGGAGGTGGCAGCGGCCCCAGCCGTTCGCGGCGGCGGCGTCGTTGTAGTCCATGCTGCTCTGTCTCGGTTGAACGTCAGTTGACCACCTAGAGGGGGGGGGGGGTGAATAGGTGGTGACCAATATTTATGTCTTTTTTAGTTTTCGGCTAGCGGAAAGTAAGTTGTCTATATGTGCGACTAGGTGATACAAGTGATAGACAACAAAGAAACTAAGCAAGTACAGGAATTGAAGAAGCGGTAAAGGAGAGTGGAACAAGACAACCGTAGGAACTCGAAGACGGCGATTTTATCCCGAGTTCCACCACATAGGTGACGTCTCGTTGGAGGGGTGTGAGCTACCACAAAGGTTTGCTCAACGCCACAAAGGCCTCACCATATTCTCCTGTCAATTCGACCACAAAGGTGCGAATCCACGTTTCCACTAAGGACTCCTTTAAGGGCGGAGAAGGTCCCGTACAAATTCGTGAGACACACACCCACAACTGAATTGGGGGCTCTCACAATGACCACAATAGGTCACTTCCACAAAGGAATTCACAAAGGATCAAAACACACAAGATTGAACCTAGCTATCCACAAAGGAACACTAGATTCGTTGCCCCTCAAGATATAGAGGGGGGAAATCAAAACGCTTCGTTGGAGTTGTAGATCGGTGACTTCTCACTCAGATCCCCAAGTATCAAATGATTTGAGTGGCTAGATTGGGAGATCCGGAAGAAACAAGCTTCAGCACCAATGGAGGAGAGAGAAATCTGAAAGCTTAATCTGCTGGAGGTAGTTGGAGGGGTATTTATACCCCTCCCCAAATTCTGCCCGTTGTACAGCCGCAAGCTCGGAGATCTCCGGGTTGAGGTCCGGAGATCTCCGGTCTCCGGAAATCTCCTGCAGTAATTCCGGCTGAGCGGAGCTCGATGTCAGTGCTGATTGGTCTTCTTGACTTGGTAGAAAATCTTCTGTCACTCGGAGATCTCCGGACTAGGGCTCGGAAATCTCCGAGCGCCGGAAATCTCCTAGAGCAATTCCGACTAAACTCGAATTGGAGTCAGTGCGCATATGAGTTCTTGACTTGGTAGAAAATCTTATGTCACTCGGAGATCTGCGAACTGGGGCTCGGAAATCTTCGAGCACCAGAAATCTCCTAGAGCAATTCCGGCTAAACTCGAATTGTAGTCAGTGCGCTCTGGAGTTCTTGACTTAGTGAAAATCTTGAGTGGTTCGGAAATCTCCGGACTAGGGGCCGGAAATCTTTGGGATCCGGAAATCTCCTGCTTGATTTCCTGGTGAAAGACCAAGTGATGCAGTACTGAAAATCAGGCAATTTAAATGTTCACTCTTATCAACCGACCTGTACTGGAACCTGCATAGTTCATCACAAACATTAGAACACCTTTTGTGTTGTCATTAGTCACCAAAATATGGGAGTGCAAAGAATGCACTTTCAGCGGTGGTGTGGAGGAGAGGGGAGAGAGGTGTGAGGCAGAGGCGGTGAGAGAGGAACGGCGATGGGCCACGAGGCTCGGGGGGATTTTATAGCGCCGTGGCCAGGCGAAGGGGCGGCGGTGGGTGGCCATTATTGTGCGCCACGTGAACGCGCCACACGATTAACTCCGGCAGCCTTTGACTGGGGGAGCTCAGTGGCCGCCCGCCACGCCATTACTCCGGCAGCGTTTGACCACGCGGGAGCCGAGAAGACGAGCACGAGCGGTTTCTTCAGCGCCATTTTCTCCCGCGTCGCTGACAGCGTTGGCCCGCGTCATGTTTCACGCCATTTCGCCCCCCAGGCCGAACCTAGTGGGCTGGGTTTCGCCTGGGGGCGCCGGCGCTATTTTTTGCCGAAACAGCGCTAACTGGGATTCTGGGGGGGGGGGGGGGGGGGGGCAGTTGGTGAAAAAACGACGCTATTTGCTAACGCTGACGCCAAAAGGGCCTACTGGGGGGCGTTGGGGGGACTGAAGATGCCCTTATGTTTGTTATCTTGTTGAAGTTGCATTCACTCGTGGCAGTTTGCTTACCTCCATATATTGAGAAGAAGTTTCGAGCTACGGGAACTTGTCTTTCCTTTAGCGCGACTTAGCATTCCTAACCCCAACATGTGACTAAACCATAAGTGCAAACCAAGTTGAGGATGCTTAGAATTGTGTTCTATCCTTCCGTAGCCATTCGGAAACTTGCCTCTCATTTGCCCATTCCTAACCATAGCTTCTAGTCCCATATGGACATGTCATCTTTTGACCTCTCTACGAAAGGAAATGCAAACTCCACTATTTGGTCAACAACGCTGAAAGGCATTTCCTTCAACCAAAGCTAACCAAATAAGTGGTGTATCAAGTTTTAGTCATCCGGATTGTTTGAGATTGGCTAAGTGACATCCAAAGAGTTGTTATGATCCACGTTGTCATATGTGTCTCTTCGCACCTCACTTTGGACTGTCCCTATGAGTCACCCATAAGGAATGTATCAAACAAATTGAGCCCCTCGTCACTTTGATCCCTTTGCATTCTACCAAACGTGGAACGGTTTCCTGCCAAGTTTGGACTTCCCCGTCAACTAATGAGTTTTATGATTCTCATCTTGTGAGTTAACGACGAGATACTCGATCTTCCTGATGATGCATCTTTCCAAAATCTCAAAAGACATACATGAAGTCCAAGATGGAAATGATCAACCTCTATGAAAAGGGAGCACTATGGGACCGAGAATATTGTTGAAGATATAGAGTAATCTCACCCTCTTAATTATCTAACCTCTAGGAATCTAAAGATTGTGATTCTTGTAAGGGATCAATCTAGCAACATCTTTGTTGTGGTTCGTGGTAATTATTAGTTGGTACGTGTATCAATCATCATGATGATGGTCATAGCATCATGTTTGAAACATGGAAATGACGTGAACTCAAAAACCTCATAAAATGCTTTAAAATAAACCCAAAGAATGAATGCACTTGTGCTTTGTCCTTTATAAACCATCTTTTGAAATCTTAATCCTTAAAAGCAAATAAATGGAAAAATAAATAAATTGTGAGATTTATATTCGTGTTGGTTCATCGAATGGATTCGATGAATCGAGGTCAGTTGTTGAATATACAATATAGATGTGTATAAAGATTACTAGGAGTGAGAGGCCACGCCGAAGAATATGGTGCCATGTTTATAACCAAGACAAAAGATAAATGTAGCACATTTTAGCATGCAAGTGAGTATTGAAACATGGGAGCTAGTAGGAAAACTCGGTTACACATATTGCACTTATATAATCGTTCGATGCATTAACTATGATGCAAGATAAAATACCACCTATGTTTATGATACAAGAATTAGAGATGATAAGACAATAAAGTAACTTATGTAAGAGAGAGAAATAGGTAAAGCTTCCTTGTTCGCCCTCTCGAATTGGGTAGATGTTACCGCTAAATAATGGAATAGGTTCCGAGCCAATGCATACACAAGTAATGGTGAAGAAAAAACTTTTTTTGTCAAACATCATATCATTTCTATAAAGCCACAAAGCCTAATATCGCGCTACCACCGTAAAAGGATAAAAGGTTTATATGTAGAGGATGCTCCAGGGTTAATAAAAATTACGTAGATGCTAGTTGAATAATTGAGCAAACTGCCAGGAAACTAGCATTCAAAAATTGACCAAACTGCGTGAATAATTGTTTCCTAATGGTGAGAAAAAGAAGAGTGTTTGGATTATTATGCTTTGCGCCTTGAGGCCAAATATAAAAGTAGGGTAGGGCTCATATTTAACTCTACAGCTCCATCGTGAGATTGGATCAAGAAAGAGACAGAAAGCTTCACCCCGGTTCCAAGGTGCCAACATTGCAAAGATTTTTTTGCAGAACTGTCAAAGGCATAAGATGCTGCATTTAGGTGATGGAAATGGAATCCTTACAGGTCATGGTATGCGATTTCAGCTAGACATTCGCCTTTAAATGAAGGAAACAAAATCAAATTAAGCAAGTCGCTTTCATCAACCGAAGATCTGGCGCATCTCACTTCGGCCGAGAATCATGTGACAGCTTACACGCCGCAACTATACATAACATCATCACATCCATGAGTATTTCCTAATTGAGGATCGGTGACCCGCAAGTAGTGATCGAACAAATGTGGCACCTTCACAAGTTGAAACCGATAGAATCCAGATCAAGAATTGCATCAATGCGCTTGCCTGCCAAGGTTCCGCAATCGAGCGGACATTGTCTAGGTACAAATTTGGGCACATTTGATTTGAGTTTAGCGAGCATACGTGGATAATTTCTGAATATGTGGCCTTGCGCGCCTCGAAGTCGAATCCGTCGTCGCCGGCGAATGAACCCTCTCCCAGGCTGGACACGAGCAGATAAGAAGATGCCGCGGACGGACGTATCACGAAGCCGCCGCGACGGCGGCGGCCTTGAAGAGGAGGAAGGTGAGGCGCTCCACTGAGAAGTAGATGAAGGTGCCGCTGGAATGGGTGAAGAAGCACCCGAAGTTGGCGCCCACCACGCACTGCCACCCGACGCCGTACCGCTTGTCGAACTCCTGCGGGGGGAAACGTCGATTTTTGCCACACAGCACGAGGAATCAAGACCAGATCTTCGGCAATGGCGAACCAGAGAGAGACAGAGAGAGATGGGCGTGAGGAGGACATGCCGTCTTGATGTGGCCGGCGATGGCGCGGCAGTCGGCGACGTCGAAGAGATCGAGCGCGTGGGAGGCGGCCGACGTCGCCGCCGCTTGCATCCGCGCCGGCATGTCCGTGTCCTCCACCAGTGCCTTACCCTCCAGCATTCTCCTCCCGGCAGGTCTCCTTCCGAGTCCTGGTTGCTTCCTTGATTCTTGGAGCAAATGGGGGAGCCGGTGAGCGAGTGGGGATCAGGAAATGAACGAACACGGGTGAGGCTGGATGGTATCCTAGCTTTTGCTTCCGGGTTTGCAGGAAGGTGCTCGGTCCTCGTTTTTAAGGGGAATCTTATCTCTCTCTTTTTTGTTTTTTTGACAAAGAATCTTATCGCTTATTAGGTAGGGGAACGAGAATCTTAACTCGGTCCACTCCTTGTATTGTTTTCTTCTTTTTATAGTAATAACATCGAGGTCGTTGTACTGTATAGGGACGTTGGATCTTCTTCTTTCTTTGGTTTCTTTGGTGGACCAAAAATGGGAACTAGGAGAGGAGGTAAGTTTATGAGAAGGGAGAGCGTCCCATGTGGATTCTTACCGACAACGCTATCTTCTACTCGTCTATAATTTCATGTCTCCGTGACCTAGTCACATGCTTGCAAGCTCATTAGACATGATCTCACCGAGTGGGCCCTAGAGTATCTATCCTGCTATACGGACTGGCAAATCCCGCTCTGGACCCCTCGTCTCAACTATGTTGGGGATATATCAACTAGGGGTATAACCAACATGGATCAATCCGGCTAGTCCAGGGTGGCCCAAGGGTGGTAAGGCCGAAGCCTGTCGGGCGGCCCAGATAGCTGACGTACAATGAAGTAGGCAGACGGTCCAAGGAAGGCGGAAGGCCGAAGCCCATCAAGCCACCAAGCCCAAGACGGAAGGCGGCAACTAAGTCGGCTAGGTCTAGGACTCTGTTTACTTGCCGGACAAGTACTTGCCTTGTACCCTGGGGTCTGGCCGCCTATATAAGCCGGCCACCAGGGAGCCTTTAGGGCAGACGCTTCAATACGCATCATACACATTGTAACCTGTTCACGGCTATTGCCTCATAGTGAATTATAGCAGCACGTAGGATCTCGCCACCGCTGTGGGATCCGAAGCTGGGTAAACTCGCCGTGTTCAATCCCGTCCTCGACGACACCAACCTTCTTCCCCACAATCCATACGCAGGGTAGAGGACCCCCGTCTCCTATCAATTATGCCGATACTACGACAGTTGGCGCCCACCGTGGGGCATAAGGTTCCTGGCGTCACGTTCCAGGCGGGAAGACTTGGCGGCGTGGGCAAGCAGATCGCCGTCGGTCGCGTCACAAGGTATGGCGGCCACAGCTACGTCAACTCGGATGAGTTCTGGCTCCCGGCGGACGACTACCTTATCGGATGCGCAATCGTTCCGATCGGAGGGATCGACGTCTTCACCGGGTATACGCCAAAGGCGTATGGCCTACCGCGTTTCTACAACCCCACCCACCAACCCTTCGACCAAGCAGTCGACCGACAAGATGGATCTGAATCCGCCTTCTCCCAGGAGTCGGCCGAATCTGATTTACACTTCGTCGGAGTTGTCGGACTGGGATCAGACTCCCAGCCGGAAAACAACGATCCTGAGTCAATCCTCCCTGCTCTAACGGAGGATGTGATGTCAGATGCCGGATCCAGATCAACCGTTCAAGTCAACGTAGACTCTGACTCTGATGATGATGCTAGTCTCTTCGAAGAGAAGATCAAAACCCGCTTTTCCAGTGGTAATCCGGCTCCTTCAGAGGGCATAGCGGATACTGACATGCCTGACAAGCTGGCTATGATGGTTGTTGTCGGTCACGAGACAACCCCAGTTACTTCGGAGGCGCAAAACAAGCCGGCGGAAGATGCCGGCGACACCACTGCCGGTGAACTCATTGAAAGTTCCAACAAGGTGCGCGCAAAGAAGAAAACTAGCCTCGAGAAAGGCGGCAGCAACAAACCCACGGATTTGCTCTCCGTCATCAAAGAAGTAGACGAGATCATGAATACTCCGGTGAATAAAGACACCCCACTTGACGAAGTGGAAGAGCTTAGGCTTAACATGCTTAAGCACTCTGACTTCCTGCGAAAAAGGGAGGAGCACGTTGAGAGCCTTGCGAAGAAGATCAAGAAAGAACAGGAGAAGATGTCGGCCAAAACAAGTCGGCAACTCTTCGAGGAGAAAAGGTCATCAAAAAACCGCCGTGGCAAAGAGCCGCCAACGCAAGCAACGACAACGGCTCAAGATCTCGGGTTCGACTGGCGTACGGCACCACAGCGCGTGGACAGAAGGGGAGATGTTGTCTTCTGCACCCATGTCCTCAATGCGGCCGCCGCGCTAGATACCCTGGACGACAACACTTACACGGCGGAAGAAAAGCTGGCGAATGCAAGACACTTCGTGAGCAAGGCACTAGAACAACAAGCCCGCGCCGATTCCTACGGCCACATGGCGGATACTCGCGGGGGAGACCTAGAGTCTAAGTCAGGAAAGTGCAAAGCTCCACCTGGCGCCGACACCGAAGGCCCGTCTGGCTCCAGTAGCCATGGCGACAAAAGGAAGACAACGCGACCTCCAAAGAAGACGCCACCGCCAAAGCCAAGGCGGGACGAGAATTCAAGGACAGGAAGCAGAGGAGACCTGCCACCTCCATCCCAGCCAAGACGCGACAACGACGGTAGCCGGAACAACATGCCGCCGCCTAGGAAAGATGTCGGCAACGACCCTCCCAGGAGAGGTCGAAGCCGGTCTCCGCAGCATAGCACCGGCAGCAAGAAGAGAGAGGAGGCAGAAGGACCCAGGCGCAGCATAAGCCGGGCAGCGCAGGACGAGCCGGACGCAAACAGAGGCGCACGGCAGCTCGATCCAAAAGACGCACGACACCGCCTACAAGACATAGCAAGAGAAAAGGAGCCGCTATACTCTGGACCAAAGTGCTTCGGTGACGCCATCCGCAGAGAGCCGTTCCCTAAGGACATGAAATCAGTGTCAAAAAACTGTTCTAGGTACAACGGCCTCGTTAAGCCGGACTCATGGCTATCCGATTACGCCATGGCCATAGAAATTGCCGGCGGGAGCAGCTATATTGCCGTCCGCTACCTACCTCTCATGTTGGAAGGCACGGCAAGAGCTTGGATCGACAACCTTCCTGAAAAGTCCATCCATAGCTGGTACGACATGGAAAAGGTTTTCTCACAGCACTTCCAATGAACATACAAGCCAATACCTACACGGGTTTGCAGCGCTGTATCCAAAAGCCAGACGAAACCATGACAGATTTTGTCAGCCGTTGGATATCCGAAAAAGCCAACTGTCATGGTGTTTCGGACGCACAGGCTATCCATGCCTTCTACACAGGCCTACAGAAGAAGTCCTTGCTCCGTCATAGGCTCGTCCGCGAGCAAATCACGGACCTTGGTGGCGGATGACGACGCCCGGGACGATGACCCAGACGTCAACATCATACCAAAGAGGAACAACAAGCGCAAGCAGGCGGCAGATGACAAAGCCGGACCTTCCAACGAGGTAGCCGTAGCATTCCAAGGGAATGCCGGCAAAAAGAAGTGGAAGAATAAGAAAGATGGTCGCGACGCTGGCTCAGGGCCTAAGGCGGCGTGAATCACTTATGAACAGGCAAAACTTTTGCCATGTCCCATCCACGCCTCACTGGGCAAGGTCAACCATATGCTTGGCGAGTGCCGTTTCATGGACGACTTCAAAAAGGACCCCACAGTCGGCTGGAAGTCAAAGAAGTCAAAAAAGAACGACAAGAAAGACAACAAGGAGGATGAGGATGACGACGACATGTCTATCTCAAGCGAAGATGACGCAGCCGCCAAGAAAAAGAAGCCATATCCGAAGGTCAAAGAATCTCTTGTGTGCTTTGTCGGCACGCCTTCGGCTAAGGCGGATAAGGCGGAAATGCGCGAACTCAACGCGACAATGTCGGACGTCCCTCAATATTTGAACTGGTCGGAAGCGACGATCACTTGGGACCGGTCCGACCACCCTGATCACGTCCCTCACCCAGGCAAGTACGCCCTTGTCGTCGATCCCATTGTCGACAACTTCAGACTCACAAAGGTACTTATGGATGGCGGCAACAGCCTCAACATCCTGTACTATGACACACTAAGCCGCATGAACCTATCAGAGGATCAGCTGGACCACAGCAACCTCACTTTTCATGGCATAGTGCCCGACATGCAAGCAAAGTCAACGGGGAGCATTAGGCTGAAGGTAACTTTCGGACCAAAAGAGAACTACCGCTCAGAGTTCCTCCCGTTCGAAGTTGTCCCCTTCAAAAGCGCCTATCATGCAATCTTCGGACGACCGGCTTTCGCCAAGTTCATGGCAAGGCCGTGCTACATATACAGCAAGCTTAAAATGCCGGGGGAGAACGGAACCATCACGATTTCCGGCAACTTCAAGAAAGCCAAGGAGTGCGAGCGTGGCATGGCCGCCTTCGCAGAAGCCGTCATCCACAAGGAAGAACTCGCGCTGCTCGGGGCGGATTCAGACAACTCCATGCCAAGGCCAAAGATTGATGTCAAGAAGACCTTCGAAGCTTCAGAAGGCACCAAAAAGGCGGACCTCATCCCAGGTGACAAGTCTAAGCAAGTTGTCATCGGCTCCAACCTTGGCAGCAAATATGAAGGCGCGCTCGTCGAGCTCCTCCGTGAGAATCGTGACATCTTTGCATGGTCGCCTTCCGACATGCCTGGTGTACCGAGGGAACTTGCCGAGCACTCACTCAACGTTATAAAAGGATCCAAGCCGGTGAAGCAAGCAACAAGACGCTTTGGAGATGAGAGACGCAAGGCTATAGGAAAGGAGATAAATAGGCTGAAGGCCGCCAATTTCATAAAAGAAGTTGTACACACCGATTGGGTGGCAAATCCTGTACTTGTTCCAAAGAAGAATAAAGAGCTGAGGATGTGTATTGACTATACCGGTGTTAACAAGTGCTGCCCAAAGGATCCCTTTGCGCTGCCTAGATTTGACCAAGTCGTAGACTCCCCAGCAGGCTCCGAGTTACTTTGTTTCCTGGACGCCTACTCAGGATACCACCAAATCAAGATGAGAGAGTCAGATCAGCTGAAAACATCTTTCACCACTCCATACGGGACTTTCTGCTACATTACAATGCCTTTTGGCCTGAAGAATGCAGGGGCAACATACCAGCGCTGTATGCAAAATTGCCTGCACGAACAGATCGGCCGCAATGTTCACGTCTATGTAGACGACATCGCGGTAATGTCAAAAAAGAAGGCAGATCTCCTAGAGGATTTGGAAGAAACGTTTCAGAATCTCCGGAGGTATCAGATGAAACTCAATCCCGCCAAGTGCGTTTTCGGTGTTCCTGCCGGCAAACTGCTCGGGTTTATCGTCTCAGAACGAGGGATCGAGGTTAATCCGGAGAAGATCAAGGCCATCCAAAACATATCCAGACCTACTTGTCTGAAGGACGTGCAACGCCTAGCCGGATCGGCGGCAGCCGTCAGTCGTTTCATAAGCCGCCTAGGGGAAAAGGCAATGCCTCTCTACCGGCTATTGAAGAAATCCGACAACTTTGAGTGGACAACAGAGGCAGATGCCGCCTTACAACAACTTAAGGAGGCCCTCATATCCGCTCCGATATTGGCAGCACCTCGATCACAGGAACCAATGCTGCTGTACATCGCGGCAACAGGAGGGGTTGTCAGCGTTGTCTTGGCTGTGGAAAGAAAAGAGAACGAAGCCGCGACGTGTGAGCAACGACCGGTCTACTTCATCAGTGAAGTATTCTCCGCCTCCAAGCAGAGGTATCCGCATTACCAAAAGCTGGCTTATGGTGTATTCTTCGCCGCCAGAAAGCTTAGGCATTACTTCCAGGAACACACAGTGGCAGTGGTCAGCAAGGCACCGTTGGGAGACATAATCAACAATTCAGAGGCAACAGGTCGAGTTGCCAAATGGGGCATCGAGCTTGCCGCCTTTGATATAGTCTATAAACCACGGACCGCCATTAAGTCTCAAGCGCTTGCAGATTTTGTCGCCGACTGGACAGAAGCCATGGAGGAAACGACACTCCCCGAATCAGAATATTGGGTCATGCACTTTGACGGATCAAAGATGCTCAAAGGCTCGGGGGCTGGAGTCGTTCTACGCACGCCTAAAGGTGACAAGCTTAGCTACGTGTTGCAAATCCACTTCACAGCAACCAACAACGTTGCCGAGTACGAAGATTTGCTCCATGGGTTACACGTGTCAAACGACCTAGGCGTCAAAAGAATCCTCTGTTATGGCGACTCAGATTTGGTCGCGCAGCAAGTAAGCGGAACATGGGATGCGAAAAGCGCAACAATGGCGGCTTACAGAGCCAAAGTTGACGAATTCGCGAAAAACTTCGCGGGCTACGAAGTCCGGCATGTTCCAAGAGCTGAGAACGAGGCGGCAGACACACTTGCAAGACTAGGGTCGGAACGCAAAAAGGTACCAAAAGATATTTTCCTAGAACATTTGCACAAGCCATCCATTAAAGGCGCCGACTTGATGGACCCCGATGCGGAAGAACCAGTAGAAGCGGCAAGTCTCGCTGTCTACTTGACACAGCCGGATTGGACAGTCCCATATCTCGATTTTCTAATCGACAGAAAGTTGCCGGAGGACGATGAGGTGCTAAAAAGGCAGATCATAAGGCGAGCCAAGGCATTCACGATAATAAAAGGCGAGCTATATAAGCAGCCACGTGCGTCATCTATCAGCGGTGCATACAGCCGGAAGAAGGCCGGGAAATTCTGAAGGACATACATATTGGCACCTGCGGGCATCATGCTTCCGCCAGGTCCATTGTATCCAAAGCTTTCCGCCAAGGTTTCTACTGGCTTACCGCCAAAGAAGACGCCGAGAACATCGTAAAGACATGCAAAGGCTGCCAGTTGTACGCTCGTCAACCTCACTTGCCGGCACAGGAACTGAGGATGATTCCAATCACCTGGCCGTTCGCGGTCTGGGGCTTAGACATGGTGGGTCCCTTCAAGAAGGCGCGCGGTGGGTACACCCACCTGTTGGTCGTTGTCGACAAGTTCACCAAATGGGTCGAGGCTAAACTGATCAGCAAACTTGACGCACGAACAGCCACTAATTTCCTCTGGGGAATTATCTCTCGGTTTGGAGTTCCACACAGCATTATCACTGATAATGGCAGCAACCTGTCTCAAGGCGACATAGAAGAATACTGCAGCGATCTGGGTATCCGGCTTGATTTGGTATCCGTGTCACACCCTCAATCCAATGGGCAAGTAGAGCGTACAAACGGCCTAGTCTTATCAGGACTTAAGCCTCGTCTCGAAACTCCATTACACAGGGCAGCCGGCGCTTGGGCAGATGAGTTACAGTCGGTACTATGGAGTTTGCGCACAACGCCAAACAGGTCTACCGGCTACACTTCTTTCTTCTTAGTATATGGCGCTGAGGCGGTGCTACCTACCGACATGAAATACGATTCCCCAAGAGTTCAAGCCTACATCGAGAAAGACGTAGAAGGTGCAAGACAGGATAGCCTAGACCTGCTAGACGAAGAAAGAGACATTGCTCTACATCGCTCCGCCTTGTACCAGCAACAACTTCGCCGCTATCATAGCCGGAGAGTGCGGAAGCGAAGCTTCAGAACAGGCGACCTGGTTCTCCGCCTAATTCAAGACAGAAAAGGATTGCACAAGTTATCCCCGCCATGGGAAGGACCGTTTATAGTCACAAAGGCGCTGCTCAATGGTTCCTACTACTTGACCGACATCCGCGACGAAGACGAAAAGAAAATGCGCAAAAAGGCGGCAGGATAAAGGGGAACCAAGCGCAAAAAAGGCATTGACGATCCGTTCGAACAAACAAGACGGCCTTGGAATATTGAGCAGCTACGTCCTTTCTACACTTAGCAATTTATAATCGTAATAAGTTAAATATGATTATGAAATAAAAGTCTATGGTTCCTCATCTGTGTTGAGAAGCATGCCATCTTTTGTCTTTTCTTGCAATCATATTTCCCCTATGTATCTAAGTTACCTATTTTTCTAGCTCCGTGCAAAGGTTCAAACTGGTAGATACTTGCAGCTTTCGAGCCAACCCAAAGCAAAAATAAACTTTTTTGCGCCGCCTAAATCCTTTACCTCTGATTACTTATATGTGGTTCGCCTAGTAGTATGTCTTTGACACCAACATGTTGGCTTTGGTCTCTGATTCTAAACGCATGGTTTAGCCCTGGTTGTTTCAGCTAAAGTTACCGGCTGAGGTTTCGTCAACATACAAAAAGTCAAACATATAAGTCAGGGTAAAATTAAGGCGGGCCATATAAATAAAGACAAAATAAAACTTGTCAGCTAGTTTCCGCCTAGCAAAGCAACAACAAAAGTATATACACATATTACAAGTCAAAGTTGCATTGTTTCAGGGGCCGACAAATAAGGCTAGAAGCAGGCAAGGACAGAAAGCTATAGCTCGGGGGAGCGTCTACATCAGGCTTGGGGGCTGACAACTTCAGCCCCGGAACTATCACTCCCCTCCGCCTCGGCCGCGCCGGCAGCTCCAGCTTCCTCTCCGCCAGGCACAGGATGGCGCCGGTAGAAGATTGAAGTGTCCACCATATCGGCAACACGCGTGGCGTAGCCGGCAACGCTGTCCAGAACAGTGGCCGGCTCAACCTCGCTGCCGTCTTCATACGTAGACGGCATGCCTTCGGTGACGGCTTCTATCTCCGCCTCGGGGTAGTGTGCCATGAATAACCCAAGTGCGGTCTTGGCACCACCCCGCGCCGCCGACTTCAGCGAGCTCTTGTGCAGTTTGGTCGCCTGCTCCAAGATAGCGGGCACGTCGCTGAACTCGGTCGGTTCCTGGCTGCCGGAGGAGGTGAAGAACTTGGCGGCAAACCGCTTGGACGCCGCCAAAGTCTCGGTGATCAGTTTGCCTAGACGCGCAAGGCGATCCAGGCGGGGGCTGACAACCTTGTCGTCGCCTAAACCGGCGGGAACTGTATCAAAAATGAAGCACTCAGTTTGGTTCAGGCTAAGCAAAATGGCAACGTCAAATAAGGAGTGAGAAATTACAAAGGGCCGAGTTATGGAAAGCGGACAGCTCAATCATATGAGTTGCCAACGCATCCTCAGCAGTTTGGGCGCGAGAAGTCTGCTTGGAGATTTCCTCGGCAGCCGTCTTCTCCGCCTCCGCCAACTTCTTGCGCAGGCTTTCTAGCTCACCAGTGAGCTGGCTAGATTCCTGCGCAAATTTGAGCTGCTGGGCCTCCATCTCCTTCTGGTGAGCCTCCTTCAACTCCAAGTTGGTGGCCGCCAAATCAGAAGCTTCATTCATAAGAGCTTGCATATCAGTGGACGCCTTCAGTATATCCTGGGCGTCGTCTAGCAGTTCTACAAATATGGATTCGCTAACTAAATGATTGACGACAACATAAGTCGAAAATATAGCTGAAGACAAAGAGGATCAACCCTACCTTCATCTTTTTTGCGGGCCGCCCCCAACTCGGCAATCCATAGGTCCTTAGCCTCGCACTCCTTCTTCAGGTCGCGGCAGCGCCGGTTTATCTCGACTCGGGAGGAGACAAGCTCAACGTTGGCGGACACAAGGCCCCGCAGGACAAAACAAAGGCATAAAACATATTGTCGAATAACCACTAAGCCGACAGTCAAATTTCTTTTATTTTTGACCTGCCATCTAAGTGCTCGGGGGAAAGACTATGAATATGCCGGAGTGGTAAAAACTTACAGACAGGTCGCCCTCCAAGTCGGCGAAGGCCTGGGAGGCGAAGTTGGCAAAAGCCAAAGTTGACTCCTTGGCCTCCTTAAAGGTGGACCAAGGGTCCCTGACTTTGCCGCCTCCCGTAGTCGGGGCTGCCCTCTGGGACCCGCCGGCGGTCGCCTCCAGCAACCCTTCCTTTGCGGTGGGCGATTGAGCGGCTTCATCGGCCGTAGCCTCAGCCAAAAGTAGGGGAGTCTTGGGCGCGCGGTCGGTGGAGGAGGCCCTTGGCGGAGCGCCAGAAGCCGGAGCCGGGGGCTGACGACGAGCGTCACCCATAAAGTTGCCGGCTTGGAGCTGAGGAGTTGGCGGCACGGTAGCCGGCGAGCTGCCTTGAGGCCACTTACCCTTGCCAAGAAGCCTGGTTGTCAACCGGGAAGTTGCGACCCTTTCTGTCAATAAAAAGCAAGCACAGTCAATTGGGTGCCAGTATTGAAGAAGTTTGTCGTCTATTAAAGGCAGAATTGAGTACCTTCGGGGGATATTAATCCCCGCGTTCTCGCCAAGGTTGGCGAGAGCCGGCTCGGTAGCCGATGCGATCCGTTTCTTCCTCTCGGCAATCACCGTAGAGGAAGCGGCGCCGGATGCCTTGCGCTTCTTCGTCTTCCCGGCTTCCGACTCGTAGAAGTCGGGAGCCAGGTCATCCTCCCCCAAGTCGGAGAGCTGAAAAAGAAGACAAGTTTAATGGAGCTCAATTTTAGCCGGCGAAGCTATCAACAAGGGGCAAGGAACAAGATATCTACCTCGAGGGGAGGGTTGTCGTGGGTGTGCATGGGCACGCCCTCCACCGCCTTCACCAGCCCCGCCTTGACGAGGCTGCGGAGCCGGAACGCCAGGTCGGCAACCGGCAACCTCTCTTTGCTTACACGGAGAGAGGCCGTGGCAGTAGGCGAATACTGACACATTTTGTGCGGGCTGTACCGCAGGGGGAGGATCTGCCGGCCGAGCCAGCAGATGACGGTGTCGACCCCATCCAGCAGAGGGGGAGCCATCGTCCGTGTGAGGAATTCAATCCGCCTTTGAAAAAGGCGGAGTTCCTCCGTCAGCTTGGGCACCGCCTCGTCCCAGCATGGCCGGGGCATAGGTGGCGGGTTGACGAATTCCGGGATGCCAAATTGGCGGCCCGGAGCTGCCATATCTTGGCAGTAGAAGAATGTGGAGGTCCAGCCCTTGACGGATTCAAGGTATGGTATCTTAGGATACCATTGGCGGCCCTGACGGCAGTTGAAGGTGACGCTGCCGCAGGTTGCCAGCCCGCCGTCCGACACAATCTGTCGCCGGCAACGGAAGCAATATCTGAAGAAGTCTAAAATAGGCCTAATACCTAGGTAGCCTTCGAACAGAGTTGTGAAGCCGGCTAGGACTAAGATGCTATTGGGTGCTATGTTGTGGGGCTGGAGCCCATAGTGATCTAGAACCTCGCTAGAGAAGGCGGAAGGCGGAAGCGCCATTCCCCTAACTAAATGGGAGGTGAGGATTACCCTCTCCCCGGCTCTCGGAGCCGGGATGACGTCTCCGAAGGCGGCCCCTCCATCGGCAATCTTCCCGAGTAGGGAGGTAGCCGACGGCCTCCAAGTCTTGGAGGGCGTCTTCGTCGACTATGGAGGGAAGCCAGTAGCGGAACCCAAGGTCCGCCGCTTCCTTTTCCTCGTCGACGGGAGCGCCTCCCGCCGTCGTCGCCGCGGGGGTCGGTGGAGGAGCCGAGGAGACCGCCGCTGGCGCGCGCGCGGTAGAAATTCGAGGGGCGACGGTGGCGACATTGCCCGCCGCTGCCGTCGCGGGACGAGTTACCGCGCCGCCCATCACCATCGCGGGCGCGGTTTCGGTCGCCGGACCGCTCGACACCGTGGAAAGGTTTTGGCCGGTGGACATCGCCGCGCGCGGAGGTCGTCGGAGGAGATGTGCTCGCCGGAGTTCGCTCGGAAGCAAGAAGCGGAGAAGTGGAAGGGCAAGAGGGCACGGAGAGCAAAGGCAGGGTGGCGAAAATGGACCGTTTGGTTACCTATTTATAGGGCCAGGCGTTGCTCCCTGTGCAACGGCGCTTTTAGTCGGACACGTGTCCAGCATCCGTTGCAGCGCATGATTGCACGATCTCCACGCCTCCTCTTTTCCTGCAATTTGTGATCATGGCGAGATTCCCGCCTGGGCCGTTTTAAACTGTCGTGAGCCGGCTAAGTGGAATCCGTCAAGAAGAATGCTCGGCAAGATTGCAGAGTAGCCGTCTTCTCCCGTGTTGGATAAAGGCGGCCGCATGTCAATATCAAGACACGCATGCCTCGTTGATTTTCAGAATGGTTCAAGTCCTGCAGCCGCCAACTTTGGCAGATGAAGAATCAAGAAGAAGCCGGCGCCTGGAGAACTTCAACCTTTCTGGGGGCTAATGTTGGGGATATATCAACTAGGGGTATAACCAACATGGATCAATCCGGCTAGTCCAGGGTGGCCCAAGGGTGGTAAGGCCGAAGCCTGTCGGGCGGCCTAGATAGCTGACGTACAAGGAAGTAGGCGGACGGTCCAAGGAAGGTGGAAGGCCGAAGCCCATCAAGCCACCAAGCCCGAGACGGAAGGCGGCAACTAAGCCGGCTAGGTCTAGGACTCTGTTTACTTGCCGGACAAGTACTTGCCTTGTACCCTGGGGTCTGGCCGCCTATATAACCCGGCCACCAGGGAGCCTTTAGGGCAGACGCTTCAATATGCATCATACACATTGTAACCTGTTCACGGCTATTGCCTCATAGTGAATTATAGCAGCACGTAGAATCTCGCCACCGCTGTGGGATCCGAAGCTGGGTAAACTCGCCGTGTTCAATCCCGTCCTCGACGACACCAACCTTCTTCCTCACAATCCATACGCAGGCTAGAGGACCCCCGTCTCCTATCAATTATGCCGATACTACGACAAACTACTCCTTTCCGATACCCAAACTTATCACCGTTATTGGCATACTAATTAAGATATGACGTTTGGTGCAATCAAAGTATCTTTCAGGAATAACAATAAGAGTTGGTCTCACGGTCAAAGACGTAATGACTACGTTCTCCAAATCTGGGTATGTCCATCACATCGTTCTCCAACGATATGACTTCCATTGCCAACCGGCAACATGCCCTATGATCGGGAAATCTCGATCATCGATCGCACAACGAAACTAGTCTTAGTAGAGGCTACTAGGGACCTGGTTGTTTACGCATCACACCCGTATTAATGTTTCCGCTTAATACGGTTATAGCATGACACAAAAGCCTATTATGAACAAACGAGATATGATAAAGAACACACGTTATTAATTGCCTCTAGGGCATATCTCCTTCAGTCTCCCACTTGCACTAGAGTACAAATTAATCTAGATTACAACTTGGTAAAAGCTTAACACCCATAGCTAACTGGTGGTTTTCATGCTTGTCAAGCGGAGAGGCTTCGTCAGTGGATCTGCCACATTTAGATCCGTATGCACTTTGCAAATCTTCACATCGCCTCCTTGTACGTACTGACATATCACATGGAAGCGTCAGAGAATGTGTTTGGCGGAGGAGTGAGTCCTTGGCTCCTTGGCGTTAGCAATGGCACCCGTATTGTCACAGAACTTTCTCAGCCACACAGCTTCATTCGCGGCTTCGCAAGCAGCAATGTACTCCGACTCCATTGTAGATTGTGTGACGATGGTTGCTTCCCACTTCTCCAGCACACGGTGCCTCCATTCACCTTTAACATATAACCTGTCTGTGACTTAGAGTCATCGGGGTCTGAGCAGAAACTTGCATCCACGTAACATGTTACGCCAAGTTCTTCATCGCAGCCACCATAGACAAGGAACATTTCCTTCGTCTTATTGAGATACTTAAGAATGCTCTTAACAACGATCCAATGCGCCATTCCAGGATTACTCTGGAACCGGCTTGTCAAACTTAGAGCTAATGCCACATCAGGTCTAGTACTCAACATTGCATTCATAATCGATCCTATGGCTGAAGCATAAGGATGTTTAGTCATATCGGCTTTATCCAGTTCCGTTACCGGACACTGTGCCTTTCGCAATGTTTTATTCTTGATAACCGGCAGAGAACCCTTCTTTGCCTTCTCCATACTGAAACGCTTCATTATTTTATCAAGATAAGTATTCTGACTCAACGCTAATAGACATCTTGATCTATCACGATAGATTTTTATGCCTAAGACGTATGCAGCTTCTCCTAAGTCCTTCATGGAAAATTTACTGTTTAAATATTCCTTCACGCTATTCATAAGTTCCACATCATTCCCAATCAGCAATATGTCATCTACATATAGTGCTAAGAACACAACCGAGCTCCCACTCATTTTCTTGTAAATGCAGGTCTCTTCCAAATTTTGGACAAATCTAAAACCTTTGATTATCTCATCAAAGCGAAGATTCCAGCTCTGAGATGCTTGCTTCAATCCATAGATGGATCGCTGAAGCTTGCATACCTTGTTAGCATTTCCTGGATCGACAAAACCTTCCGGTTGTATCATGTACAACTCTTTCTCAATGTTTCCATTTAGGAAGGCTGTTTTGACGTCCATCTGCCAGATTTCATAATCATAGTAGGCAACTACCGCTAACAAAATCCGAATAGACTTAAGCATCGCTACCGGTGAAAAAGTTTCATCGTAGTCAATTCCATGAACTTGTCGGAAACCCTTGCCGACCGGCGCCATGCCCCATGACCGGGAAACCTCGATCATCAATCGCGCAACGAAACTAGTCTTAGTAGAGGCTACTAGGGACCTGGTTGTTTACGTATCACACCCGCATTAATGTTTCCGCTTAATACGGTTCTAGCATGACACAAAAACCTATTATGAACAAACGAGATATGATAAAGAATAAACTTTATTAATTACCTCTAGGGCATATCTCCTTCAGTCTCCCACTTGCACTAGAGTACAACTTAATCTAGATTACAACTTGGTAAAATCTTAACACCCATAGCTAAGTGGTGCTGTTCATGCTTATCAAGCGGAAGAGGCTTCGTCAGCGGATCTGCCACATTCAGATCCGTATGCACTTTGCAAATCTTCACATCGCCTCCTTGTACGTACTGACGTATCACATGGAAGCGTCGGAGAATGTGTTTGGCGGTGGAGTGAGACCTTGGCTCCTTGGCGTTCGCAATGGCACCCGTATTGTCGCAGAAGAGGATCACGGGGTCTTGCACGCTTGGAAACACTCCAAGTTCGATGACGAACTTCCTCAGCCACACAGCTTCATTCGCGGCCTCGCAGGCAGCAATGTACTCCGACTCCATTGTAGATTGTGCGACTATGGGTTGCTTCCCACTTCTCCAGCACACGGCGCCTCCATTCACCTCGAACACGTAACCTGTCTGTGACTTACAGTCATCGGGGTCTGAGCAGAAACTTGCATCTACGTAACCCGTTACGCCAAGTTCTTCATCGCAGCCACCATACACAAGGAACATTTCCTTTGTCTTATTGAGATACTTGAGAATGCTCTTAACAGCTACCCAATGCGGCATTCCAGAATTACTCTGGAACCGTCTTGTCAAACTTAGAGCTAATGCCACATCCGGTCTAGTACTTAACATTGCATACATGATCGATCCTATGGCTGAAGCATAAGGATGTTTCGTCATTTCGGCCTTACCCAGTTCCATCACCGGACACTGCGCCTTACGCAATATATTATTCTTGATAACTGGCAGAGAACCCTTCTTCGCCTTCTCCATACGGAAACGCTTCAGTATTTTATCAAGATAAGTACTCTGACTTAGTGCTAATAGGCGCCTTGATCTATCGCGATAGATTTTTATGCCTAAAACATACGCAGCTTCTTCTAAGTCCTTCATGGAAAATTTACTGTTTAAATATTCCTTCACGCTATTCAGAAGTTCCACATCATTCCCTATTAGCAATATGTCGTCAACATACAGTGCTAAGAACACAACCGAGCTCCCACTCATTTTCTTGTAAATACAGGTCTCTTCCACATTCTGGATAAATCCAAAACCTTTGATTACCTCATCAAAGCGAAGATTCCAGCTCCGAGATGCCTGCTTCAATCCATAGATGGATCGCTGAAGCTTGCACACCTTGTTAGCAATTCCTGGATCGACAAAACCTTCCGGCTGTACCATGTACAACTCTTCCTCAATGTTTCCATTCAGGAAGGCCGTTTTGACGTCCATCAGCCAGATTTCATAATCATAGTAGGCAGCTACCGCTAACAAAATCCGAATAGACTTAAGCATCGCTACCGGTGAAAAAGTTTCATCGTAGTCAATTCCATGAACTTGTCGGAAACCCTTTGCGACAAGCCGAGCTTTATAGACGGTCACATTACCATCAGCATCAGTCTTCTTCTTAAAGATCCACTTATTCTCGACGGCCTTGCGCCCTTCGGGAATATCCACCAAAGTCCACACTTTGTTATCGTACATGGATCCTATTTCGGATTTCATGGCTTCAAGCCATTTCTCGGACTCTAGACTCTCCATCGCCTCCTTGTAGTTCGTAGGTTCGTCTTGCTCGACTAGCATGACGGTGCAAACCATGTTGCCATACCATTCTGGTGGGATCCGAGATCTACCATACCTACGAGGTAGAACATCTTCCTCGGCAGTTTCTCCCACTCCTTCCACGGAGGACGTTTCTGGAATTGCTTCCGTTGCGCCACTCGGAATCTCGAGTTCAGGATCAACGATTTCATCGAGGTCTACCTTCCTCCCACTTACTCCTTTCGCGAGAAACTCCTTCTCTAGAAAGGTACCGGTATTCGCGACAAACGTTTTGCCCTCAGCTTGGTTGTAGAAGGTGTATCCAACGGTTTCCCACGGATATCCTACAAAGACGACTTTCTCCGAATTCGGTTCGAGTTTGTCGGGCTGTAAATTCTTAACATACGCCTCACAACCCCAAACTTTCAGAAACGATAACTTAGGCTTCTTGCCATACCATAATTCATATAGTGTCGTTTCAACGGATTTGGACGGAGCCCTATTTAAAATGAATGCGGCTGTTTCTAACGCATAACCCCAGAAGGATACGGGCAAATTGGTAAGAGACATCATAGATCAGACACTATCCAGTAGAATACGATTACGTCGCTCGGTCACGCCGTTACGTTGCGGTGTTCCGGCAGGCGTAAGTTGGGGTACGATGCCACAACTCTTCATATGTGTGCCAAACTCAAATACTCGCCACCACGATCGGAGGTGCTTGATTTTCTTGTTAAGTTCATTCTCAACTTCACTTTAAAATTCTTTGCACTTTTCAAAAGTTTCAGACTTGTGTTTCATCAAATAGATATAACCGTATCTACTCAAGTCATCAGTGAAAATGACGAAGTAACGATAATCATTATGTGTCGAAACGCTCATTGGTCCACACACATCTGTATGTATGATCCTCAATAAATCTGACGCCCGTTCAACGAAACCTTTGAACGGTGTCCTGGTCATTTTGCCAATAAGGCATGGTTCGCATGTATCGAGGGATCCAAAATCCAACGAGTCCAAAAGTCCATCGGAGTGGAGTTTCTTCATGCGCTTTATACCAATATGACCGAGACAGCAATGCCACATATACATGACGGTATCATCACTACACTTAATCAGTTTTGATTCTATGTTATGGATGTGAGTACTATGATCGCGATTCAACAAGAATAAACCATTATTCTCGGGAGCATCAACATAAAAGATATCATTCATATAAATAGCACAACTGCTTGATACTGATTTAAATGAATAACCATCTTGTAACAGACAAGAACCACTTCTAATGTTTACACTCAAGGATGGTACAAAATAACACTTATTTAAAACCAAAACTAATCCCGATGGTAGATGTAGAGGGAGCGTGCCGACAGCCACCACGTCGACTCTCGATCCGTTGCAGACGCGCATCGTCACCTCATCCTTAGCTAGCCGCCGTTTATTCCGTAACTCCTCCTGAGAGTTACATATATGAGCAACAGAACCAGTATCAAATACCCACGTGTTGCTCCGGGCGGATGTAAGGTACACATCTATAACATGTATATCAAATATACCTTGCTCTTTGTCGACCGTCTTGCCAGACTTCTTATCCTCCAGATACTTGGGGCAGTTGCGCTCAGGTGATCTGATGGTCACCACCATCTTCTTCAGCTTGATTTCTAATTCGGCCACTTCGAGCATCTTCAGGATTTCCGACAGGGGTTTTGACGTCCCTTTTATGCCGTAGTCCACGATGGCGTTCTTATAGCTAGGGGGCAGAGAAATCAGCGCCCTATCAATAACCACCTCCTCTGGGATCACACTTCCCAGATCACTCAGAATTCGAGCGCAGCCAAACAACTTGGCCAAGTGCTCACTGATATTGCCGTGCTCTTCCATCTGGGCTGAGAAGAAAAGCACAGATGCCTCGTACCTCTCAGCATTGACTTGTCGTGCAAAAACAACCACGAGTTCAGTGATTATATCATAAGCACCCTTGTTCATGAAGCGGTTTTGCATGTCAGCCTCCATGGCAAAGAGCATGCCACTCTGGACATAAGAAGAAATCTCCGCCTTTACCCCATGGACAATCCTTTCGATTTCCGGGGCGGTGCTTGGAAGATCACCTAAGGGGGCATCAAGGATGTAGGCCACCTTGTGGGTTTCAAGGATGGACTTCAGATCGCGGAACCAGGACACGAAGTTAGACCCATCGGTCTTAATCTTCTCTTTCTCAATGAACAGGTTTAGGTTAAAGGAGGGGTGAGACATCTACAATGGAATTTGCAACAACATAAGACTTTGTCCATAATAATTTTGAGTTATAGTATTTTAGAAAATAACTAACATAACTCCCACTCAAACGAACATCCCTCCTGGTCGTTTAAGCGATTACACGACCCCCATCCATTGCACCACCCCTCATCATCAAAGCCGGCGGCACAACTTCAAGAGTAGACAAAATCGTCCGCCACACCAATTTTGTGACTCGTGCTCGACCTTTCGGTCTTCCTGTTCCGAGGCCATACCTCTGAGTATGCTAGGCTCGCCACCAAAGACGTCCACGCTGACGCTTGTGCAACATGGCTTACACCCACTGTATGCGAACGACGAGATGTATGACACCCGATCATCACGGCCTGCCTCATAACGTAGAACTTTCTTGGTGGTGCGCGTTGGAGGGAGAACACTAGTGGTATTTTGAAGGGATCATCTTATTCAGCTACCGCCGTGTAACTAATGTATACTATACACACAATCACACAAAATAAGATGCACACAAAACATCAAATGTAATGCAATGTGATATAGCCCATTGCGCCATGGTCTTCTTGGCGCCCGCAGTTTATAAACAATTTAATAAACCTACCTTGACCATATCACACAGCCCCTGCAAAATAAAGTTAGACGCTTCTACTTTATCTTTTGCATGTTTTACGTGGCTTGGGGCTTTCGTAAATAGAACCGCTTCATACCTACGAATCTTATGACCACAACAACGATCCAATAATTGCATGTTTAAGCATCCCTTTCGGGCCCTCCATTGAAAATGCGAAGACCAACTAAAGAGAGAGAAACTGACACCCGCCAGCCACATATACGGTACAAGCCGTATGTCAGTAGTGGAACCAGTCTCGCGTAAGCGTACGCGTAAAGTCGGTCCGGGCCGCTTCATCAACTCAATGCCGCTGGAATACACAAGTGCACGCTAGAGGGTAGCAAATAACAGGAACGGTGCCCCCGTGCAGAGCACGGGTTCTAACAGCGTACAGCTATATCTACGATAGATCGGCTCTGATACCACTTAAGGGGATCGTGTGCAGAAAACAAAAAAATTACTACCGACGATATCCTAAAAGCATGCCAAGATCTATTCTATGCAGATATAGTAGTACGAACGGAGATCGGAATACGTACCCTTGTAAACCGAAAGCGGGGATTACGTTCCCGCACAAACGTTGTCGATGAAGACCGATGAAGCCGACCTCAAGGTCGTGTAGAGGAAGCAGGCCTCCGAGTACCGCTAGCGCAGCACCTCGCAGGGAGTCACACACGTACGGTGGAGACGACGGCCTCCGAAGCTCCAGTCCAGGACGAGCAGTGGAAGACTTGGACCGGAACACCAGCAGCGCGACAGCGGGCTATGGTGGAGGAGATCCCCTTACTCTGCTCGGCGCGGCTCCAACTTGGGAACCACGAGATCGAGAGAGAAATCGGGAATTAATTGGTGAATTAAAAGGCTGGGGGTGCCCCTTCTTATATAAGCTCCCGGGGGGAGCCAACCTTGCCAGCCAGGCAATGTGGGACTATCCTCACATGCCTGGCTCGGCACATGGTGCGCCGGCCCCCTGGTGGGCCCCATCTGGCCCACCTAGGCCGGCCACAACTCCCCCACCGAATTCCCAAGGGGGTTCCCCCTCCTCTTGGGCCTTCTTTCGTCCGAAAGGCCCATTTAGGGAAATCTGCCTAAATAAATTCGAAAATAAATATATAAAATCATATTTGCATATTAATAACACTAATTAATATCAAACATAATATATATAATTTTTCCTAGCTCCGAAAACTCTTTCGGCGCTGCCCGATCTCCATCGGACCCCTCCCGGGACGCTCCCGGTGATCTCCTTCCTTTCCGGTTGTCTTGTCGAAACCCCTTAAGTGTGTTACCCTAGCGGTTCGATATAATATCAGGTATGACCAAGACTCCTCAATGATCAACGACTAACTCGTAGGCCTGGACCCCATGAATTAATCCCTGAGATATAACGAATGACTTTCATCTATCAAACCTGAACGTAAAGTCTTAGACCTTTTGCCATAGCGATACTTCGCACGTCCGAGCGTCGTTCCATAGATATCTCCATACCTAATCCCGACCTTGTTACCGACGACGTTATCTAAAACCTTTGATTATCTCATCAAAGCGAAGATTCCAGCTCTGAGATGCTTGCTTCAATCCATAGATGGATCGCTGAAGCTTGCATACCTTGTTAGCATTTCCTGGATCGACAAAACCTTCCGGTTGTATCATGTACAACTCTTTCTCAATGTTTCCATTTAGGAAGGCTGTTTTGACGTCCATCTGCCAGATTTCATAATCGTAATAGGCAGCAACTGCTAACAAAATCCGTATAGACTTAGGCATCGCTACCGGTGAAAAAGTTTCATCGTAGTCAATCCCATGAACTTGTCGGAAACCTTTTGCGACAAGCCGAGCTTTATAGACGGTTACATTACCATCAGCATCAGTCTTCTTCTTAAAGATCCATTTATTCTTGACGGCCTTGCGCCCTTCGGGAATATCCATCAAAGTCCACACTTTGTTATCATACATGGATCCTATTTCGGATTTCATGGCTTCTAGCCATTTCTCGGACTCTAGACTCGCCATTGCCTCCTTGTAGTTTGTAGGTTCATCTTGTTTAATTAACATGACGGTGCAAACCATATTGCCATACCATTCTGGTGTGATCTGAGATCTACCAGACCTACGAGGTAGAATACTTCCCTCGACAGTTTCTCCCACTCCATCCACAGAGGACGTTTCCGGAATTGCTTCCGTTGCGCCACCCGGAATCTCGAGTTCAGGATCAACGATCTCATCGAGGTCTACCTTCCTCCCACTTACTCCTTTCGCGAGAAACTCCTTCTCTAGAAAGGTACCGGTATTCGCGACAAACGTTTTGCCCTCAGCTTGGTTGTAGAAGGTGTATCCAACGGTTTCCCACAGATATCCTACAAAGACGACTTTCTCCGAATTCGGTTCGAGTTTGTCGGACTGTAAATTCTTAACATACGCCTCACAACCCCAAACTTTCAGAAACGATAACTTAGGCTTCTTGCCATACCATAATTCATATAGTGTCGTTTCAACGGATTTGGACGGAGCCCTATTTAAAATGAATGCGGCTGTTTCTAACGCATAACCCCAGAAGGATACGGGCAAATTGGTAAGAGACATCATAGATCAGACACTATCCAGTAGAATACGATTACGTCGCTCGGTCACGCCGTTACGTTGCGGTGTTCCGGCAGGCGTAAGTTGGGGTACGATGCCACAACTCTTCATATGTGTGCCAAACTCAAATACTCGCCACCACGATCGGAGGTGCTTGATTTTCTTGTTAAGTTCATTCTCAACTTCACTTTAAAATTCTTTGCACTTTTCAAAAGTTTCAGACTTGTGTTTCATCAAATAGATATAACCGTATCTACTCAAGTCATCAGTGAAAATGACGAAGTAACGATAATCATTATGTGTCGAAACGCTCATTGGTCCACACACATCTGTATGTATGATCCTCAATAAATCTGACGCCCGTTCAACGAAACCTTTGAACGGTGTCCTGGTCATTTTGCCAATAAGGCATGGTTCGCATGTATCGAGGGATCCAAAATCCAACGAGTCCAAAAGTCCATCGGAGTGGAGTTTCTTCATGCGCTTTATACCAATATGACCGAGACAGCAATGCCACATATACATGACGGTATCATCACTACACTTAATCAGTTTTGATTCTATGTTATGGATGTGAGTACTACGATCACGATTCAACAAGAATAAACCATTATTCTCGGGAGCATCAACATAAAAGATATCATTCATATAAATAGCACAACTGCTTGATACTGATTTAAATGAATAACCATCTTGTAACAGACAAGAACCACTTCTAATGTTTACACTCAAGGATGGTACAAAATAACACTTATTTAAAACCAAAACTAATCCCGATGGTAGATGTAGAGGGAGCGTGCCGACAGCCACCACGTCGACTCTCGATCCGTTGCAAACGCGCATCGTCACCTCATCCTTAGCTAGCCGCCGTTTATTCCGTAACTCCTCCTGAGAGTTACATATATGAGAAACAGAACCAGTATCAAATACCCACGTGTTGCTCCGGGCGGATGTAAGGTACACATCTATAACATGTATATCAAATATTCCTTGCTCTTTGTCGTTTGTCTTACCAGACTTCCTATCCTCCAGGTACTTGGGGCAGTTGCGGTTCCAGTGACCTTTTCCCTTGCAGTAGAAGAACTCCACGCTAGCTCTGGGACCAGATCTGTTAGTCTTTGTAACGCCCCGGGATTTTATCCCCTTTTTGTTTTGTGAGTTTTCTTTTTTTGCATCGACATGGCATCGCATCGCATCGCATTAATTTAATTTGTTGCATTTAAATTTAATTTCCACAATTAAATTCAAATACATTTCGAATTAATTAAAAATGTGTTATTTTCAAATCTTTTAAAAATGTTAAAAACTAGTTTATTAAATTGTCCTTTGAAAACTAAAAATATTTTGTAAAGGTTTCGTGTTCAAATTCGTTTTCTATTTTGTTTTAAAAATATAAAACCGAAAAGTTAAACGGGAGAGAAATAAAGCCCAAGCCCATCTAACTCAAACCCTAGGTTTTCCCCCACAGAAATTTCTTCCCACCCCCTGCAATTTTACAGCCACCCTCCTCCTTTTCTGGGTTTTTGCAAAAGTCCTTCTTCCCTCTTTCTTTTCTTTTTTCCCCCTCCTTTTCCTTTTTCCTTTTTTTTCTTTTCTCCTTTTCTTTCTTTCTTCTCTCCTTCTCTCCTTTCTGCCCGAGCCCGCACCAGCCGTGCTCCCCGACGGCGCCCCTGCACCGCGCCTCCCCTGCCGCGCGCTCCGGCCCCCGGTCGCTGCCGCCGCCGCGCCGTCTCCTCCCGCTCCGCACCGCCCGAGCCTGAGCTCTCCCTCCCGCACGCCCTGCTCCGGCCGACCCCGCCGCCACAGCGCGCCATCCGCTCGCGCCGTCGCCGCCGCTCGCCCGCAGCGCTCCTCCGCGCCGGCCTTCCTCTCCCCGTCGCCACGCCGCGCCTCCGGCCACCAGCGAGCACCCCGCGCCGGCCTCCTCCTCCACCCGCGCCGCCCCGGCCAGCGCTAGCAGCGCCGCCGCCGCCGCCGCGCCGTCCCCGCACCCGGCCTCCTTGCTCCGCCGCCGGCCGGCCTCCGCCAGCGCCGCCCCGGCCTTCCTCCGCCGCGCGCCCCCTGCCCCGCGCGCGCCGTCGGTTCTCCGCCGCAGTGCGCGCCCCGTCCCTGCGCCTGCGCCGCCTCTGCCTCGCGCCGCGCCCTGCTCCGGCCCCGGCCCGCACCGCGTCGCCGCTCGCTGCCGCCGTCTCCCACATCGACCGCCGCCCGCGCTCATCCTCCTCCGGCCGCGTCGCACGCCCCCACGCGCGCCCTCCGTGCCGTCGCCGCCATGCCACGCGCCTCCGCGCAGCCGCTCGCATTCCCACGCCACCGTGCGCGCCCCGCGCCGCCTCTCCCCGCCACCGCGCGCGTCGCGCTCCACTTCCACCACGCGCGTCCGCGCCGCCGCCACCCACGCAGCGCCTCCACCCGCGCCGGTCGCCACCCCGCCGTGCACATCCGCTCCGCGCCTCCCATTCGTCGTTTTCCTCATCCGGTGACGTCCTCGCTTCCGCCGCCCGCAAAGTGTCCGGCGAAATGCCCGCAAGACCCCGGCGCCCCTTTTTGTGTCCGAGTTGTCCACCCTTCGTGGTGTTGCCCGTGCGCGTGCGCGTCGTCTTCCGGTGCCGCGTGCCGTGACTGCCCATGTTCGTGTCGTGGTGCCCGCCCGTGCACGTTTCTTCCTGGTGTCCGTTTTGCCGTGCTCCTGCGTGCCCGCGCCCGTCAACGGGGATGACCGAGTACAACTACACGGCCCACTTCCACGACACCGACAAACGACGATGCCCCGGTTCCGCGACGACTACTTCCCCGAGGATGACTACTTCCTCTACGTTCCGAAGACTTCGGTTTCGAACCCTATCTCTCCCGATCCAACGTGCGAACCCAAAACCCTAACGCTACCTTCTTTTATTAAATTTCATCTATATTGTGCATATCGCATCATACTTGCATGTGTTGCATCTCTTGGGTTTGCGGGTGTAGTAAATCACCTAATTAATAAATATGGAATGTGTGGGGCAAACCAATATATGTATTGTCCCATTCCATTTAATTTGACTAGATCATCTTTGCCATGTCTTGCCATGTTAATGAACATTTAATTTGTGGAGTAGATAAATAACTTGCACCTAAACATTAATTGTCGGAATCCCGGTTCCGCTTAATTCGGATTAAGTGCATCTCGCAATGCATCTTGCCATGCCATACATCATTCTCATATGATCATGCTGGATCTTTTGCCGTAGTTGTAAAATGCATCTTTTACGCTTTCCAGTGTTTGTTGCTTCTTCGCGGATACGACGTTGAGATGTGTGAGCAACGACAAGATCTGCTTCCATGCGGGAATCCAGGCAAGCAAAGTTTGCTTGTTTACCTATACATTGTCTTTCATTCCTGCCGTTGATCTCTGCTACCCTAGTTATCGATTCTTGAACTGCGATCCCATCACATGTTTATCCTGCAGCCTATAAAGCTTTATCCCCACATCCCATCACCTGTTGTTTGTTTATCTGTTGGCCTTGCGAGTCGTAGCGCATGCTTAGAGTTGTTGGTGCGAGTCATCTGTTGGTCTTATGTTTTCATCTGCTTAGCATGATATATTATTCTACCTTAATAAAATGTTGTCTTATATTGGGGTATTATAATTAAATGATAAGGCACCAGGCGGAAGGCCTTGCGAGGTGCTTTGTTCTGCTCAGTGTCGACCTAGGAACTGAGATTTTGTCCTCGGATCCAATTTTGAGCGCACTAACCACTTGTGGGAGGCCCAATGGAGCCCCCCTCGACTTTGAACGGATCCGCAGCTCGTCCATGTGCCGCAAGTAGTTCGGGTTTTCCATTCGCTCATATGCATGTGCATGATGATGATGATCGATGAGAGGTTACTTGATACGGGGGGGTCATACAGGGGTGGTACGTCGCGTAGCGGACAGTTCCTACTGTGGTTTGAGCCGCATGGTGGCGTAGTCACAAACTAATGAGTCCGCAACTGAGATTCGGCCGGACTCCTGACGCGGGTAACAACTCATATGGGTGGCACTTGGACTTGCTGTAGTGAAGGAATGAGTCGTGTTGAGAGGCCTTAGCGGGTTGATCATGCGAGTATGGGTACTGTAGTGCACCCCTGCAGGGTATAATCTTATCGATGAGCCGTGTCCACGGTTATGGACGACTTTGGTGATGATGCTGGCTAACAAGATCTAGACAACTTGCACCTATTTAATGTTAATTAAATTGACTAGTAATATAGAATTACTTTCACAATAAATTATAATTAAAACTGTTTAACGTGTGAGTTTCCCGAATTGCTTCCTCATACTTGGTTGAGGGGGTTAATTCGAGAATGGGTTATGATTGGTGTTAGTTGTAGTTGTTTACTTTATGCGCTCTCTTATCCCGCTCTAATTAGACGAAAGTTGTAGCGTGTCTCTTTAGGTTGCTAGTGCTGCTGCCGCTAAGTCCACCTACCCCATATTTTGGGAGATGGTGTAGAAAGTAGGCAAGTCGGTTTTGCTTGCCAGGGAGTGCCCTGACCCTCTTTTGGGATGTGCTTTATGTGCAGTAAACAGGTATGAAGTCCGACGACGTTAGCTTGGGAATCCCTCCGGCTTGGCTGGGCAGGGATATGGCGCCATTGCTTATCTTCAGGACTCTTAGTCCAATTTGCTTCTTATCCATAGTCGGATACTATTCTGCTTCCGCTGTCATTTGTATCTTTGTATTGTATATTTGTATCTTGACTCGTTCGAGTCGTTGTTGTAATTTATCTTCTGTTGTATTTGTGGATGTATCGGAACTGTTGTAATGTTATCACAATTCCACCCACATAATGCGCATGTTTCGGCGTGCACATTATGTCTGGTGGGCGACCTAAAATCGTTATTATGCGGATTTCGGCGGTAACGCTTAAATCTACATAGTACCGATTTTAGGGCGTCACAAAGTGGTATCAGAGCCTTGGTTTCGATCTCCTTGTTGTTTCGATACGAATGGTTATCGAAGCAGCGGGTCCGCAAAAGCCTGTAGGATAACCTCGCTAACGGTCGATGTTTCTAGAGTGTCGAAAACTATTTGACTAAATTTATTTTTGAAATGATCTCAATAGGTTTCTTTTTATTCCTTACCTATATTCTTTTTCTCCTCTTACCTTACTTGTTTTGAGTCTCTTCTCTTATCCAACTTTCAAAGTTTAGGATCCTACGTGTGGGTGGACGATTTCTTGCCTTTTACCCTATTAGGTTCGATCTTTCGGAGTCGTCTTCGTCGTGAGCAACAACCCCTTGTTAGTGTTGTCGAGAATTTCAAGGTGGAGCAACAATCCCTTGTTAGTGGTGTCGAGAAGTTCATCACGGAGCCTGAAGATTCGGTAGTTACCCCTCTCTTCTTGTGGTCTCGGCGTGGATCTCGGGACGAGATCCCTTGTTAGTGGTGTCGATTGTAACGCCCCGGGATTTTATCCCCTTTTTGTTTTGTGAGTTTTCTTTTTTTGCATCGACATGGCATCGCATCGCATCGCATTAATTTAATTTGTTGCATTTAAATTTAATTTCCACAATTAAATTCAAATACATTTCGAATTAATTAAAAATGTGTTATTTTCAAATCTTTTAAAAATGTTAAAAACTAGTTTATTAAATTGTCCTTTGAAAACTAAAAATATTTTGTAAAGGTTTCGTGTTCAAATTCGTTTTCTATTTTGTTTTAAAAATATAAAACCGAAAAGTTAAACGGGAGAGAAATAAAGCCCAATCCCATCTAACTCAAACCCTAGGTTTTCCCCCACAGAAATTTCTTCCCACCCCCTGCAATTTTGCAGCCACCCTCCTCCTTTTCTGGGTTTTTGCAAAAGTCCTTCTTCCCTCTTTCTTTTCTTTTTTCCCCCTCCTTTTCCTTTTTCCTTTTTTTTCTTTTCTCCTTTTCTTTCTTTCTTCTCTCCCACCAGCCGTGCTCCCCGACGGTGCCCCTGCACCGCGCCTCCCCTGCCGCGCGCTCCGGCCCCCGGCCGCTGCCGCCACCGCACCGTCTCCTCCCGCTCTGCACCGCCCGAGCCCGAGCTCTCCCTCCCGCACGCCCTGCTCCGGCCGACCCCGCCGCCACAGCGCGCCATCCGCTCGCGCCGTCGCCGCCGCTCGCCCGCAGCGCTCCTCCGCGCCGCCCCGCGCCGGCCTTCCTCCTCCCCGTCGCCACGCCGCGCCTCCGGCCACCAGCGAGCAACCCGCGCCGGCCTCCTCCTCCACCCGCGCCGTCCCGGCCAGCGCTAGCAGCGCCGCCGCCGCCGCCGCCGCGCCGTCCCCGCACCCGGCCTCCTTGCTCCGCCTCCGGCCGGCCTCCGCCAGCGCCGCCCCGGCCTTCCTCCGCCGCGCGCCCCCTGCCCCGCGCGCGCCGTCCGTTCTCCGCCGCAGCGCGCGCCCCGTCCCTGCGCCTGCGCCGCCTCTGCCTCGCGTCGGGCCCTGCTCCGGCCCCGGCCCGCTCCGCGCCGCCGCTCGCTGCCGCCGTCTCCCACATCAACCGCCGCCCGCGCTCATCCTCCTCCGGCCGCGTCGCACGCCCCCACGCGCGCCCTCCGTGCCGTCGCCGCCATGCCACGCGCCTCCGCGCAGCCGCTCGCATTCCCACGCCACCGTGCGCGCCCCGCGCCGCCTCTCCCCGCCACCGCGCGCGTCGCGCTCCACTTCCACCACGCGCGTCCGCGCCGCCGCCACCCACGCAGCGCCTCCACCCGCGCCGGTCGCCACCCCGCCGTGCACATCCGCTCCGCGCCTCCCATTCGTCGTTTTCCTCATCCGGTGACGTCCTCGCTTCCGCCGCCCGCAAAGTGTCCGGCGAAATGCCCGCAAGACCCCGGCGCCCCTTTTTGTGTCCGAGTTGTCCACCCTTCGTGGTGTTGCCCGTGCGCGTGCGCGTCGTCTTCCGGTGCCGCGTGCCGTGACTGCCCATGTTCGTGTCGTGGTGCCCGCCCGTGCACGTTTCTTCCTGGTGTCCGTTTTGCCGTGCTCCTGCGTGCCCGCACCCGTCAACGGGGATGACCGAGTACAACTACACGGCCCACTTCCACGACACCGACAAACGACGATGCCCCGGTTCCGCGACGACTACTTCCCCGAGGATGACTACTTCCTCTACGTTCCGAAGACTTCGGTTTCGAACCCTATCTCTCCCGATCCAACGTGCGAACCCAAAACCCTAACCCTACCTTCTTTTATTAAATTTCATCTATATTGTGCATATCGCATCATACTTGCATGTGTTGCATCTCTTGGGTTTGCGGGTGTAGTAAATCACCTAATTAATAAATATGGAATGTGTGGGGCAAACCAATATATGTATTGTCCCATTCCATTTAATTTGACTAGATCATCTTTGCCATGTCTTGCCATGTTAATGAACATTTAATTTGTGGAGTAGATAAATAACTTGCACCTAAACATTAATTGTCGGAATCCCGGTTCCGCTTAATTCGGATTAAGTGCATCTCGCAATGCATCTTGCCATGCCATACATCATTCTCATATGATCATGCTGGATCTTTTGCCGTAGTTGTAAAATGCATCTTTTACGCTTTCCAGTGTTTGTTGCTTCTTCGCGGATACGACGTTGAGATGTGTGAGCAACGACAAGATCTGCTTCCATGCGGGAATCCAGGCAAGCAAAGTTTGCTTGTTTACCTATACATTGTCTTTCATTCCTGCCGTTGATCTCTGCTACCCTAGTTATCGATTCTTGAACTGCGATCCCATCACATGTTTATCCTGCAGCCTATAAAGCTTTACCCCACATCCCATCACCTGTTGTTTGTTTATCTGTTGGCCTTGCGAGTCGTAGCGCATGCTTAGAGTTGTTGGTGCGAGTCATCTGTTGGTCTTATGTTTTCATCTGCTTAGCATGATATATTATTCTACCTTAATAAAATGTTGTCTTATATTGGGGTATTATAATTAAATGATAAGGCACCAGGCGGAAGGCCTTGCGAGGTGCTTTGTTCTGCTCAGTGTCGACCTAGGAACTGAGATTTTGTCCTCGGATCCAATTTTGAGCGCACTAACCACTTGTGGGAGGCCCAATGGAGCCCCCCTCGACTTTGAACGGATCCGCAGCTCGTCCATGTGCCGCAAGTAGTTCGGGTTTTCCATTCGCTCATATGCATGTGCATGATGATGATGATCGATGAGAGGTTACTTGATACGGGGGGGTCATACAGGGGTGGTACGTCGCGTAGCGGACAGTTCCTACTGTGGTTTGAGCCGCATGGTGGCGTAGTCACAAACTAATGAGTCCGCAACTGAGATTCGGCCGGACTCCTGACGCGGGTAACAACTCATATGGGTGGCACTTGGACTTGCTGTAGTGAAGGAATGAGTCGTGTTGAGAGGCCTTAGCGGGTTGATCATGCGAGTATGGGTACTGTAGTGCACCCCTGCAGGGTATAATCTTATCGATGAGCCGTGTCCACGGTTATGGACGACTTTGGTGATGATGCTGGCTAACAAGATCTAGACAACTTGCACCTATTTAATGTTAATTAAATTGACTAGTAATATAGAATTACTTTCACAATAAATTATAATTAAAACTGTTTAACGTGTGAGTTTCCCGAATTGCTTCCTCATACTTGGTTGAGGGGGTTAATTCGAGAATGGGTTATGATTGGTGTTAGTTGTAGTTGTTTACTTTATGCGCTCTCTTATCCCGCTCTAATTAGACGAAAGTTGTAGCGTGTCTCTTCAGGTTGCTAGTGCTGCTGCCGCTAAGTCCACCTACCCCATATTTTGGGAGATGGTGTAGAAAGTAGGCAAGTCGGTTTTGCTTGCCAGGGAGTGCCCTGACCCTCTTTTGGGATGTGCTTTATGTGCAGTAAACAGGTTTGAAGTCCGACGACGTTAGCTTGGGAATCCCTCCTGCTTGGCTGGGCAGGGATATGGCGCCATTGCTTATCTTCAGGACTCTTAGTCCAATTTGCTTCTTATCCATAGTCGGATACTATTCTGCTTCCGCTGTCATTTGTATCTTTGTATCTTTGTATTGTATATTTGTATCTTGACTCGTTCGAGTCGTTGTTGTAATTTATCTTCTGTTGTATTTGTGGATGTATCAGAACTGTTGTAATGTTATCACAATTCCACCCACATAATGCGCATGTTTCGGCGTGCACATTATGTCTGGTGGGCGACCTAAAATCGTTATTATGCGGATTTCGGCGGTAACGCTTAAATCTACATAGTACCGATTTTAGGGCGTCACAAAGTGGTATTAGAGCCTTGGTTTCGATCTCCTTGTTGTTTCGATACGAATGGTTATCGAAGCAGCGGGTCCGCAAAAGCCTGTAGGATAACCTCGCTAACGGTCGATGTTTCTAGAGTGTCGAAAACTATTTGACTAAATTTATTTTTGAAATGATCTCAATAGGTTTCTTTTTATTCCTTACCTATATTCTTTTTCTCCTCTTACCTTACTTGTTTTGAGTCTCTTCTCTTATCCAACTTTCAAAGTTTAGGATCCTACGTGTGGGTGGACGATTTCTTGCCTTTTACCCTATTAGGTTCGATCTTTCGGAGTCGTCTTCGTCGTGAGCAACAACCCCTTGTTAGTGGTGTCGAGAATTTCAAGGTGGAGCAACAATCCCTTGTTAGTGGTGTCGAGAAGTTCATCACGGAGCCTGAAGATTCGGTAGTTACCCCTCTCTTCTTGTGGTCTCGGCGTGGATCTCGGGACGAGATCCCTTGTTAGTGGTGTCGATTGTAACGCCCCGGGATTTTATCCCCTTTTTGTTTTGTGAGTTTTCTTTTTTTGCATCGACATGGCATCGCATCGCATCGCATTAATTTAATTTGTTGCATTTAAATTTAATTTCCACAATTAAATTCAAATACATTTCGAATTAATTAAAAATGTGTTATTTTCAAATCTTTTAAAAATGTTAAAAACTAGTTTATTAAATTGTCCTTTGAAAACTAAAAATATTTTGTAAAGGTTTCGTGTTCAAATTCGTTTTCTATTTTGTTTTAAAAATATAAAACCGAAAAGTTAAACGGGAGAGAAATAAAGCCCAATCCCATCTAACTCAAACCCTAGGTTTTCCCCCACAGAAATTTCTTCCCACCCCCTGCAATTTTGCAGCCACCCTCCTCCTTTTCTGGGTTTTTGCAAAAGTCCTTCTTCCCTCTTTCTTTTCTTTTTTCCCCCTCCTTTTCCTTTTTCCTTTTTTTTCTTTTCTCCTTTTCTTTCTTTCTTCTCTCCCACCAGCCGTGCTCCCCGACGGTGCCCCTGCACCGCGCCTCCCCTGCCGCGCGCTCCGGCCCCCGGCCGCTGCCGCCGCCGCACCGTCTCCTCCCGCTCTGCACCGCCCGAGCCCGAGCTCTCCCTCCCGCACGCCCTGCTCCGGCCGACCCCGCCGCCACAGCGCGCCATCCGCTCGCGCCGTCGCCGCCGCTCGCCCGCAGCGCTCCTCCGCGCCGCCCCGCGCAGGCCTTCCTCCTCCCCGTCGCCACGCCGCGCCTCCGGCCACCAGCGAGCACCCCGCGCCGGCCTCCTCCTCCACCCGCGCCGTCCCGGCCAGCGCTAGCAGCGCCGCCGCCGCCGCCGCCGCGCCGTCCCCGCACCCGGCCTCCTTGCTCCGCCTCCGGCCGGCCTCCGCCAGCGCCGCCCCGGCCTTCCTCCGCCGCGCGCCCCCTGCCCCGCGTGCGCCGTCCGTTCTCCGCCGCAGCGCGCGCCCCGTCCCTGCGCCTGCGCCGCCTCTGCCTCGCGTCGGGCCCTGCTCCGGCCCCGGCCCGCTCCGCGCCGCCGCTCGCTGCCGCCGTCTCCCACATCAACCGCCGCCCGCGCTCATCCTCCTCCGGCCGCGTCGCACGCCCCCACGCGCGCCCTCCGTGCCGTCGCCGCCATGCCACGCGCCTCCGCGCAGCCGCTCGCATTCCCACGCCACCGTGCGCGCCCCGCGCCGCCTCTCCCCGCCACCGCGCGCGTCGCGCTCCACTTCCACCACGCGCGTCCGCGCCGCCGCCACCCACGCAGCGCCTCCACCCGCGCCGGTCGCCACCCCGCCGTGCACATCCGCTCCGCGCCTCCCATTCGTCGTTTTCCTCATCCGGTGACGTCCTCGCTTCCGCCGCCCGCAAAGTGTCCGGCGAAATGCCCGCAAGACCCCGGCGCCCCTTTTTGTGTCCGAGTTGTCCACCCTTCGTGGTGTTGCCCGTGCGCGTGCGCGTCGTCTTCCGGTGCCGCGTGCCGTGACTGCCCATGTTCGTGTCGTGGTGCCCGCCCGTGCACGTTTCTTCCTGGTGTCCGTTTTGCCGTGCTCCTGCGTGCCCGCGCCCGTCAACGGGGATGACCGAGTACAACTACACCGCCCACTTCCACGACACCGACAAACGACGATGCCCCGGTTCCGCGACGACTACTTCCCCGACGACGACTACTTCCTCTACGTTCCGAAGACTTCGGTTTCGAACCCTATCTCTCCCGATCCAACGTGCGAACCCAAAACCCTAACGCTACCTTCTTTTATTAAATTTCATCTATATTGTGCATATCGCATCATACTTGCATGTGTTGCATCTCTTGGGTTTGCGGGTGTAGTAAATCACCTAATTAATAAATATGGAATGTGTGGGGCAAACCAATATATGTATTATCCCATTCCATTTAATTTGACTAGATCATCTTTGCCATGTCTTGCCATGTTAATGAACATTTAATTTTTGGAGTAGATAAATAACTTGCACCTAAACATTAATTGTCGGAATCCCGGTTCCGCTTAATTCGGATTAAGTGCATCTCGCAATGCATCTTGCCATGCCATACATCATTCTCATATGATCATGCTGGATCTTTTGCCGTAGTTGTAAAATGCATCTTTTACGCTTTCCAGTGTTTGTTGCTTCTTCGCGGATACGACGTTGAGATGTGTGAGCAACGACAAGATCTGCTTCCATGCGGGAATCCAGGCAAGCAAAGTTTGCTTGTTTACCTATACATTGTCTTTCATTCCTGCCGTTGATCTCTGCTACCCTAGTTATCGATTCTTGAACTGCGATCCCATCACATGTTTATCCTGCAGCCTATAAAGCTTTATCCCCACATCCCATCACCTGTTGTTTGTTTATCTGTTGGCCTTGCGAGTCGTAGCGCATGCTTAGAGTTGTTGGTGCGAGTCATCTGTTGGTCTTATGTTTTCATCTGCTTAGCATGATATATTATTCTACCTTAATAAAATGTTGTCTTATATTGGGGTATTATAATTAAATGATAAGGCACCAGGCGGAAGGCCTTGCGAGGTGCTTTGTTCTGCTCAGTGTCGACCTAGGAACTGAGATTTTGTCCTCGGATCCAATTTTGAGCGCACTAACCACTTGTGGGAGGCCCAATGGAGCCCCCCTCGACTTTGAACGGATCCGCAGCTCGTCCATGTGCCGCAAGTAGTTCGGGTTTTCCATTCGCTCATATGCATGTGCATGATGATGATGATCGATGAGAGGTTACTTGATACGGGGGGGTCATACAGGGGTGGTACGTCGCGTAGCGGACAGTTCCTACTGTGGTTTGAGCCGCATGGTGGCGTAGTCACAAACTAATGAGTCCGCAACTGAGATTCGGCCGGACTCCTGACGCGGGTAACAACTCATATGGGTGGCACTTGGACTTGCTGTAGTGAAGGAATGAGTCGTGTTGAGAGGCCTTAGCGGGTTGATCATGCGAGTATGGGTACTGTAGTGCACCCCTGCAGGGTATAATCTTATCGATGAGCCGTGTCCACGGTTATGGACGACTTTGGTGATGATGCTGGCTAACAAGATCTAGACAACTTGCACCTATTTAATGTTAATTAAATTGACTAGTAATATAGAATTACTTTCACAATAAATTATAATTAAAACTGTTTAACGTGTGAGTTTCCCGAATTGCTTCCTCATACTTGGTTGAGGGGGTTAATTCGAGAATGGGTTATGATTGGTGTTAGTTGTAGTTGTTTACTTTATGCGCTCTCTTATCCCGCTCTAATTAGACGAAAGTTGTAGCGTGTCTCTTTAGGTTGCTAGTGCTGCTGCCGCTAAGTCCACCTACCCCATATTTTGGGAGATGGTGTAGAAAGTAGGCAAGTCGGTTTTGCTTGCCAGGGAGTGCCCTGACCCTCTTTTGGGATGTGCTTTATGTGCAGTAAACAGGTATGAAGTCCGACGACGTTAGCTTGGGAATCCCTCCGGCTTGGCTGGGCAGGGATATGGCGCCATTGCTTATCTTCAGGACTCTTAGTCCAATTTGCTTCTTATCCATAGTCGGATACTATTCTGCTTCCGCTGTCATTTGTATCTTTGTATTGTATATTTGTATCTTGACTCGTTCGAGTCGTTGTTGTAATTTATCTTCTGTTGTATTTGTGGATGTATCGGAACTGTTGTAATGTTATCACAATTCCACCCACATAATGCGCATGTTTCGGCGTGCACATTATGTCTGGTGGGCGACCTAAAATCGTTATTATGCGGATTTCGGCGGTAACGCTTAAATCTACATAGTACCGATTTTAGGGCGTCACAAAGTGGTATCAGAGCCTTGGTTTCGATCTCCTTGTTGTTTCGATACGAATGGTTATCGAAGCAGCGGGTCCGCAAAAGCCTGTAGGATAACCTCGCTAACGGTCGATGTTTCTAGAGTGTCGAAAACTATTTGACTAAATTTATTTTTGAAATGATCTCAATAGGTTTCTTTTTATTCCTTACCTATATTCTTTTTCTCCTCTTACCTTACTTGTTTTGAGTCTCTTCTCTTATCCAACTTTCAAAGTTTAGGATCCTACGTGTGGGTGGACGATTTCTTGCCTTTTACCCTATTAGGTTCGATCTTTCGGAGTCGTCTTCGTCGTGAGCAACAACCCCTTGTTAGTGTTGTCGAGAATTTCAAGGTGGAGCAACAATCCCTTGTTAGTGGTGTCGAGAAGTTCATCACGGAGCCTGAAGATTCGGTAGTTACCCCTCTCTTCTTGTGGTCTCGGCGTGGATCTCGGGACGAGATCCCTTGTTAGTGGTGTCGATTGTAACGCCCCGGGATTTTATCCCCTTTTTGTTTTGTGAGTTTTCTTTTTTTGCATCGACATGGCATCGCATCGCATCGCATTAATTTAATTTGTTGCATTTAAATTTAATTTCCACAATTAAATTCAAATACATTTCGAATTAATTAAAAATGTGTTATTTTCAAATCTTTTAAAAATGTTAAAAACTAGTTTATTAAATTGTCCTTTGAAAACTAAAAATATTTTGTAAAGGTTTCGTGTTCAAATTCGTTTTCTATTTTGTTTTAAAAATATAAAACCGAAAAGTTAAACGGGAGAGAAATAAAGCCCAATCCCATCTAACTCAAACCCTAGGTTTTCCCCCACAGAAATTTCTTCCCACCCCCTGCAATTTTGCAGCCACCCTCCTCCTTTTCTGGGTTTTTGCAAAAGTCCTTCTTCCCTCTTTCTTTTCTTTTTTCCCCCTCCTTTTCCTTTTTCCTTTTTTTTCTTTTCTCCTTTTCTTTCTTTCTTCTCTCCCACCAGCCGTGCTCCCCGACGGTGCCCCTGCACCGCGCCTCCCCTGCCGCGCGCTCCGGCCCCCGGCCGCTGCCGCCACCGCACCGTCTCCTCCCGCTCTGCACCGCCCGAGCCCGAGCTCTCCCTCCCGCACGCCCTGCTCCGGCCGACCCCGCCGCCACAGCGCGCCATCCGCTCGCGCCGTCGCCGCCGCTCGCCCGCAGCGCTCCTCCGCGCCGCCCCGCGCCGGCCTTCCTCCTCCCCGTCGCCACGCCGCGCCTCCGGCCACCAGCGAGCAACCCGCGCCGGCCTCCTCCTCCACCCGCGCCGTCCCGGCCAGCGCTAGCAGCGCCGCCGCCGCCGCCGCCGCGCCGTCCCCGCACCCGGCCTCCTTGCTCCGCCTCCGGCCGGCCTCCGCCAGCGCCGCCCCGGCCTTCCTCCGCCGCGCGCCCCCTGCCCCGCGCGCGCCGTCCGTTCTCCGCCGCAGCGCGCGCCCCGTCCCTGCGCCTGCGCCGCCTCTGCCTCGCGTCGGGCCCTGCTCCGGCCCCGGCCCGCTCCGCGCCGCCGCTCGCTGCCGCCGTCTCCCACATCAACCGCCGCCCGCGCTCATCCTCCTCCGGCCGCGTCGCACGCCCCCACGCGCGCCCTCCGTGCCGTCGCCGCCATGCCACGCGCCTCCGCGCAGCCGCTCGCATTCCCACGCCACCGTGCGCGCCCCGCGCCGCCTCTCCCCGCCACCGCGCGCGTCGCGCTCCACTTCCACCACGCGCGTCCGCGCCGCCGCCACCCACGCAGCGCCTCCACCCGCGCCGGTCGCCACCCCGCCGTGCACATCCGCTCCGCGCCTCCCATTCGTCGTTTTCCTCATCCGGTGACGTCCTCGCTTCCGCCGCCCGCAAAGTGTCCGGCGAAATGCCCGCAAGACCCCGGCGCCCCTTTTTGTGTCCGAGTTGTCCACCCTTCGTGGTGTTGCCCGTGCGCGTGCGCGTCGTCTTCCGGTGCCGCGTGCCGTGACTGCCCATGTTCGTGTCGTGGTGCCCGCCCGTGCACGTTTCTTCCTGGTGTCCGTTTTGCCGTGCTCCTGCGTGCCCGCACCCGTCAACGGGGATGACCGAGTACAACTACACGGCCCACTTCCACGACACCGACAAACGACGATGCCCCGGTTCCGCGACGACTACTTCCCCGAGGATGACTACTTCCTCTACGTTCCGAAGACTTCGGTTTCGAACCCTATCTCTCCCGATCCAACGTGCGAACCCAAAACCCTAACCCTACCTTCTTTTATTAAATTTCATCTATATTGTGCATATCGCATCATACTTGCATGTGTTGCATCTCTTGGGTTTGCGGGTGTAGTAAATCACCTAATTAATAAATATGGAATGTGTGGGGCAAACCAATATATGTATTGTCCCATTCCATTTAATTTGACTAGATCATCTTTGCCATGTCTTGCCATGTTAATGAACATTTAATTTGTGGAGTAGATAAATAACTTGCACCTAAACATTAATTGTCGGAATCCCGGTTCCGCTTAATTCGGATTAAGTGCATCTCGCAATGCATCTTGCCATGCCATACATCATTCTCATATGATCATGCTGGATCTTTTGCCGTAGTTGTAAAATGCATCTTTTACGCTTTCCAGTGTTTGTTGCTTCTTCGCGGATACGACGTTGAGATGTGTGAGCAACGACAAGATCTGCTTCCATGCGGGAATCCAGGCAAGCAAAGTTTGCTTGTTTACCTATACATTGTCTTTCATTCCTGCCGTTGATCTCTGCTACCCTAGTTATCGATTCTTGAACTGCGATCCCATCACATGTTTATCCTGCAGCCTATAAAGCTTTACCCCACATCCCATCACCTGTTGTTTGTTTATCTGTTGGCCTTGCGAGTCGTAGCGCATGCTTAGAGTTGTTGGTGCGAGTCATCTGTTGGTCTTATGTTTTCATCTGCTTAGCATGATATATTATTCTACCTTAATAAAATGTTGTCTTATATTGGGGTATTATAATTAAATGATAAGGCACCAGGCGGAAGGCCTTGCGAGGTGCTTTGTTCTGCTCAGTGTCGACCTAGGAACTGAGATTTTGTCCTCGGATCCAATTTTGAGCGCACTAACCACTTGTGGGAGGCCCAATGGAGCCCCCCTCGACTTTGAACGGATCCGCAGCTCGTCCATGTGCCGCAAGTAGTTCGGGTTTTCCATTCGCTCATATGCATGTGCATGATGATGATGATCGATGAGAGGTTACTTGATACGGGGGGGTCATACAGGGGTGGTACGTCGCGTAGCGGACAGTTCCTACTGTGGTTTGAGCCGCATGGTGGCGTAGTCACAAACTAATGAGTCCGCAACTGAGATTCGGCCGGACTCCTGACGCGGGTAACAACTCATATGGGTGGCACTTGGACTTGCTGTAGTGAAGGAATGAGTCGTGTTGAGAGGCCTTAGCGGGTTGATCATGCGAGTATGGGTACTGTAGTGCACCCCTGCAGGGTATAATCTTATCGATGAGCCGTGTCCACGGTTATGGACGACTTTGGTGATGATGCTGGCTAACAAGATCTAGACAACTTGCACCTATTTAATGTTAATTAAATTGACTAGTAATATAGAATTACTTTCACAATAAATTATAATTAAAACTGTTTAACGTGTGAGTTTCCCGAATTGCTTCCTCATACTTGGTTGAGGGGGTTAATTCGAGAATGGGTTATGATTGGTGTTAGTTGTAGTTGTTTACTTTATGCGCTCTCTTATCCCGCTCTAATTAGACGAAAGTTGTAGCGTGTCTCTTCAGGTTGCTAGTGCTGCTGCCGCTAAGTCCACCTACCCCATATTTTGGGAGATGGTGTAGAAAGTAGGCAAGTCGGTTTTGCTTGCCAGGGAGTGCCCTGACCCTCTTTTGGGATGTGCTTTATGTGCAGTAAACAGGTTTGAAGTCCGACGACGTTAGCTTGGGAATCCCTCCTGCTTGGCTGGGCAGGGATATGGCGCCATTGCTTATCTTCAGGACTCTTAGTCCAATTTGCTTCTTATCCATAGTCGGATACTATTCTGCTTCCGCTGTCATTTGTATCTTTGTATCTTTGTATTGTATATTTGTATCTTGACTCGTTCGAGTCGTTGTTGTAATTTATCTTCTGTTGTATTTGTGGATGTATCAGAACTGTTGTAATGTTATCACAATTCCACCCACATAATGCGCATGTTTCGGCGTGCACATTATGTCTGGTGGGCGACCTAAAATCGTTATTATGCGGATTTCGGCGGTAACGCTTAAATCTACATAGTACCGATTTTAGGGCGTCACAAAGTGGTATTAGAGCCTTGGTTTCGATCTCCTTGTTGTTTCGATACGAATGGTTATCGAAGCAGCGGGTCCGCAAAAGCCTGTAGGATAACCTCGCTAACGGTCGATGTTTCTAGAGTGTCGAAAACTATTTGACTAAATTTATTTTTGAAATGATCTCAATAGGTTTCTTTTTATTCCTTACCTATATTCTTTTTCTCCTCTTACCTTACTTGTTTTGAGTCTCTTCTCTTATCCAACTTTCAAAGTTTAGGATCCTACGTGTGGGTGGACGATTTCTTGCCTTTTACCCTATTAGGTTCGATCTTTCGGAGTCGTCTTCGTCGTGAGCAACAACCCCTTGTTAGTGGTGTCGAGAATTTCAAGGTGGAGCAACAATCCCTTGTTAGTGGTGTCGAGAAGTTCATCACGGAGCCTGAAGATTCGGTAGTTACCCCTCTCTTCTTGTGGTCTCGGCGTGGATCTCGGGACGAGATCCCTTGTTAGTGGTGTCGATTGTAACGCCCCGGGATTTTATCCCCTTTTTGTTTTGTGAGTTTTCTTTTTTTGCATCGACATGGCATCGCAACGCATCGCATTAATTTAATTTGTTGCATTTAAATTTAATTTCCACAATTAAATTCAAATACATTTCGAATTAATTAAAAATGTGTTATTTTCAAATCTTTTAAAAATGTTAAAAACTAGTTTATTAAATTGTCCTTTGAAAACTAAAAATATTTTGTAAAGGTTTCGTGTTCAAATTCGTTTTCTATTTTGTTTTAAAAATATAAAACCGAAAAGTTAAACGGGAGAGAAATAAAGCCCAATCCCATCTAACTCAAACCCTAGGTTTTCCCCCACAGAAATTTCTTCCCACCCCCTGCAATTTTGCAGCCACCCTCCTCCTTTTCTGGGTTTTTGCAAAAGTCCTTCTTCCCTCTTTCTTTTCTTTTTTCCCCCTCCTTTTCCTTTTTCCTTTTTTTTCTTTTCTCCTTTTCTTTCTTTCTTCTCTCCCACCAGCCGTGCTCCCCGACGGTGCCCCTGCACCGCGCCTCCCCTGCCGCGCGCTCCGGCCCCCGGCCGCTGCCGCCGCCGCACCGTCTCCTCCCGCTCTGCACCGCCCGAGCCCGAGCTCTCCCTCCCGCACGCCCTGCTCCGGCCGACCCCGCCGCCACAGCGCGCCATCCGCTCGCGCCGTCGCCGCCGCTCGCCCGCAGCGCTCCTCCGCGCCGCCCCGCGCAGGCCTTCCTCCTCCCCGTCGCCACGCCGCGCCTCCGGCCACCAGCGAGCACCCCGCGCCGGCCTCCTCCTCCACCCGCGCCGTCCCGGCCAGCGCTAGCAGCGCCGCCGCCGCCGCCGCCGCGCCGTCCCCGCACCCGGCCTCCTTGCTCCGCCTCCGGCCGGCCTCCGCCAGCGCCGCCCCGGCCTTCCTCCGCCGCGCGCCCCCTGCCCCGCGTGCGCCGTCCGTTCTCCGCCGCAGCGCGCGCCCCGTCCCTGCGCCTGCGCCGCCTCTGCCTCGCGTCGGGCCCTGCTCCGGCCCCGGCCCGCTCCGCGCCGCCGCTCGCTGCCGCCGTCTCCCACATCAACCGCCGCCCGCGCTCATCCTCCTCCGGCCGCGTCGCACGCCCCCACGCGCGCCCTCCGTGCCGTCGCCGCCATGCCACGCGCCTCCGCGCAGCCGCTCGCATTCCCACGCCACCGTGCGCGCCCCGCGCCGCCTCTCCCCGCCACCGCGCGCGTCGCGCTCCACTTCCACCACGCGCGTCCGCGCCGCCGCCACCCACGCAGCGCCTCCACCCGCGCCGGTCGCCACCCCGCCGTGCACATCCGCTCCGCGCCTCCCATTCGTCGTTTTCCTCATCCGGTGACGTCCTCGCTTCCGCCGCCCGCAAAGTGTCCGGCGAAATGCCCGCAAGACCCCGGCGCCCCTTTTTGTGTCCGAGTTGTCCACCCTTCGTGGTGTTGCCCGTGCGCGTGCGCGTCGTCTTCCGGTGCCGCGTGCCGTGACTGCCCATGTTCGTGTCGTGGTGCCCGCCCGTGCACGTTTCTTCCTGGTGTCCGTTTTGCCGTGCTCCTGCGTGCCCGCGCCCGTCAACGGGGATGACCGAGTACAACTACACCGCCCACTTCCACGACACCGACAAACGACGATGCCCCGGTTCCGCGACGACTACTTCCCCGACGACGACTACTTCCTCTACGTTCCGAAGACTTCGGTTTCGAACCCTATCTCTCCCGATCCAACGTGCGAACCCAAAACCCTAACGCTACCTTCTTTTATTAAATTTCATCTATATTGTGCATATCGCATCATACTTGCATGTGTTGCATCTCTTGGGTTTGCGGGTGTAGTAAATCACCTAATTAATAAATATGGAATGTGTGGGGCAAACCAATATATGTATTATCCCATTCCATTTAATTTGACTAGATCATCTTTGCCATGTCTTGCCATGTTAATGAACATTTAATTTTTGGAGTAGATAAATAACTTGCACCTAAACATTAATTGTCGGAATCCCGGTTCCGCTTAATTCGGATTAAGTGCATCTCGCAATGCATCTTGCCATGCCATACATCATTCTCATATGATCATGCTGGATCTTTTGCCGTAGTTGTAAAATGCATCTTTTACGCTTTCCAGTGTTTGTTGCTTCTTCGCGGATACGACGTTGAGATGTGTGAGCAACGACAAGATCTGCTTCCATGCGGGAATCCAGGCAAGCAAAGTTTGCTTGTTTACCTATACATTGTCTTTCATTCCTGCCGTTGATCTCTGCTACCCTAGTTATCGATTCTTGAACTGCGATCCCATCACATGTTTATCCTGCAGCCTATAAAGCTTTATCCCCACATCCCATCACCTGTTGTTTGTTTATCTGTTGGCCTTGCGAGTCGTAGCGCATGCTTAGAGTTGTTGGTGCGAGTCATCTGTTGGTCTTATGTTTTCATCTGCTTAGCATGATATATTATTCTACCTTAATAAAATGTTGTCTTATATTGGGGTATTATAATTAAATGATAAGGCACCAGGCGGAAGGCCTTGCGAGGTGCTTTGTTCTGCTCAGTGTCGACCTAGGAACTGAGATTTTGTCCTCGGATCCAATTTTGAGCGCACTAACCACTTGTGGGAGGCCCAATGGAGCCCCCCTCGACTTTGAACGGATCCGCAGCTCGTCCATGTGCCGCAAGTAGTTCGGGTTTTCCATTCGCTCATATGCATGTGCATGATGATGATGATCGATGAGAGGTTACTTGATACGGGGGGGTCATACAGGGGTGGTACGTCGCGTAGCGGACAGTTCCTACTGTGGTTTGAGCCGCATGGTGGCGTAGTCACAAACTAATGAGTCCGCAACTGAGATTCGGCCGGACTCCTGACGCGGGTAACAACTCATATGGGTGGCACTTGGACTTGCTGTAGTGAAGGAATGAGTCGTGTTGAGAGGCCTTAGCGGGTTGATCATGCGAGTATGGGTACTGTAGTGCACCCCTGCAGGGTATAATCTTATCGATGAGCCGTGTCCACGGTTATGGACGACTTTGGTGATGATGCTGGCTAACAAGATCTAGACAACTTGCACCTATTTAATGTTAATTAAATTGACTAGTAATATAGAATTACTTTCACAATAAATTATAATTAAAACTGTTTAACGTGTGAGTTTCCCGAATTGCTTCCTCATACTTGGTTGAGGGGGTTAATTCGAGAATGGGTTATGATTGGTGTTAGTTGTAGTTGTTTACTTTATGCGCTCTCTTATCCCGCTCTAATTAGACGAAAGTTGTAGCGTGTCTCTTTAGGTTGCTAGTGCTGCTGCCGCTAAGTCCACCTACCCCATATTTTGGGAGATGGTGTAGAAAGTAGGCAAGTCGGTTTTGCTTGCCAGGGAGTGCCCTGACCCTCTTTTGGGATGTGCTTTATGTGCAGTAAACAGGTATGAAGTCCGACGACGTTAGCTTGGGAATCCCTCCGGCTTGGCTGGGCAGGGATATGGCGCCATTGCTTATCTTCAGGACTCTTAGTCCAATTTGCTTCTTATCCATAGTCGGATACTATTCTGCTTCCGCTGTCATTTGTATCTTTGTATTGTATATTTGTATCTTGACTCGTTCGAGTCGTTGTTGTAATTTATCTTCTGTTGTATTTGTGGATGTATCGGAACTGTTGTAATGTTATCACAATTCCACCCACATAATGCGCATGTTTCGGCGTGCACATTATGTCTGGTGGGCGACCTAAAATCGTTATTATGCGGATTTCGGCGGTAACGCTTAAATCTACATAGTACCGATTTTAGGGCGTCACAAAGTGGTATCAGAGCCTTGGTTTCGATCTCCTTGTTGTTTCGATACGAATGGTTATCGAAGCAGCGGGTCCGCAAAAGCCTGTAGGATAACCTCGCTAACGGTCGATGTTTCTAGAGTGTCGAAAACTATTTGACTAAATTTATTTTTGAAATGATCTCAATAGGTTTCTTTTTATTCCTTACCTATATTCTTTTTCTCCTCTTACCTTACTTGTTTTGAGTCTCTTCTCTTATCCAACTTTCAAAGTTTAGGATCCTACGTGTGGGTGGACGATTTCTTGCCTTTTACCCTATTAGGTTCGATCTTTCGGAGTCGTCTTCGTCGTGAGCAACAACCCCTTGTTAGTGTTGTCGAGAATTTCAAGGTGGAGCAACAATCCCTTGTTAGTGGTGTCGAGAAGTTCATCACGGAGCCTGAAGATTCGGTAGTTACCCCTCTCTTCTTGTGGTCTCGGCGTGGATCTCGGGACGAGATCCCTTGTTAGTGGTGTCGATTGTAACGCCCCGGGATTTTATCCCCTTTTTGTTTTGTGAGTTTTCTTTTTTTGCATCGACATGGCATCGCATCGCATCGCATTAATTTAATTTGTTGCATTTAAATTTAATTTCCACAATTAAATTCAAATACATTTCGAATTAATTAAAAATGTGTTATTTTCAAATCTTTTAAAAATGTTAAAAACTAGTTTATTAAATTGTCCTTTGAAAACTAAAAATATTTTGTAAAGGTTTCGTGTTCAAATTCGTTTTCTATTTTGTTTTAAAAATATAAAACCGAAAAGTTAAACGGGAGAGAAATAAAGCCCAATCCCATCTAACTCAAACCCTAGGTTTTCCCCCACAGAAATTTCTTCCCACCCCCTGCAATTTTGCAGCCACCCTCCTCCTTTTCTGGGTTTTTGCAAAAGTCCTTCTTCCCTCTTTCTTTTCTTTTTTCCCCCTCCTTTTCCTTTTTCCTTTTTTTTCTTTTCTCCTTTTCTTTCTTTCTTCTCTCCCACCAGCCGTGCTCCCCGACGGTGCCCCTGCACCGCGCCTCCCCTGCCGCGCGCTCCGGCCCCCGGCCGCTGCCGCCACCGCACCGTCTCCTCCCGCTCTGCACCGCCCGAGCCCGAGCTCTCCCTCCCGCACGCCCTGCTCCGGCCGACCCCGCCGCCACAGCGCGCCATCCGCTCGCGCCGTCGCCGCCGCTCGCCCGCAGCGCTCCTCCGCGCCGCCCCGCGCCGGCCTTCCTCCTCCCCGTCGCCACGCCGCGCCTCCGGCCACCAGCGAGCAACCCGCGCCGGCCTCCTCCTCCACCCGCGCCGTCCCGGCCAGCGCTAGCAGCGCCGCCGCCGCCGCCGCCGCGCCGTCCCCGCACCCGGCCTCCTTGCTCCGCCTCCGGCCGGCCTCCGCCAGCGCCGCCCCGGCCTTCCTCCGCCGCGCGCCCCCTGCCCCGCGCGCGCCGTCCGTTCTCCGCCGCAGCGCGCGCCCCGTCCCTGCGCCTGCGCCGCCTCTGCCTCGCGTCGGGCCCTGCTCCGGCCCCGGCCCGCTCCGCGCCGCCGCTCGCTGCCGCCGTCTCCCACATCAACCGCCGCCCGCGCTCATCCTCCTCCGGCCGCGTCGCACGCCCCCACGCGCGCCCTCCGTGCCGTCGCCGCCATGCCACGCGCCTCCGCGCAGCCGCTCGCATTCCCACGCCACCGTGCGCGCCCCGCGCCGCCTCTCCCCGCCACCGCGCGCGTCGCGCTCCACTTCCACCACGCGCGTCCGCGCCGCCGCCACCCACGCAGCGCCTCCACCCGCGCCGGTCGCCACCCCGCCGTGCACATCCGCTCCGCGCCTCCCATTCGTCGTTTTCCTCATCCGGTGACGTCCTCGCTTCCGCCGCCCGCAAAGTGTCCGGCGAAATGCCCGCAAGACCCCGGCGCCCCTTTTTGTGTCCGAGTTGTCCACCCTTCGTGGTGTTGCCCGTGCGCGTGCGCGTCGTCTTCCGGTGCCGCGTGCCGTGACTGCCCATGTTCGTGTCGTGGTGCCCGCCCGTGCACGTTTCTTCCTGGTGTCCGTTTTGCCGTGCTCCTGCGTGCCCGCGCCCGTCAACGGGGATGACCGAGTACAACTACACGGCCCACTTCCACGACACCGACAAACGACGATGCCCCGGTTCCGCGACGACTACTTCCCCGAGGATGACTACTTCCTCTACGTTCCGAAGACTTCGGTTTCGAACCCTATCTCTCCCGATCCAACGTGCGAACCCAAAACCCTAACCCTACCTTCTTTTATTAAATTTCATCTATATTGTGCATATCGCATCATACTTGCATGTGTTGCATCTCTTGGGTTTGCGGGTGTAGTAAATCACCTAATTAATAAATATGGAATGTGTGGGGCAAACCAATATATGTATTGTCCCATTCCATTTAATTTGACTAGATCATCTTTGCCATGTCTTGCCATGTTAATGAACATTTAATTTGTGGAGTAGATAAATAACTTGCACCTAAACATTAATTGTCGGAATCCCGGTTCCGCTTAATTCGGATTAAGTGCATCTCGCAATGCATCTTGCCATGCCATACATCATTCTCATATGATCATGCTGGATCTTTTGCCGTAGTTGTAAAATGCATCTTTTACGCTTTCCAGTGTTTGTTGCTTCTTCGCGGATACGACGTTGAGATGTGTGAGCAACGACAAGATCTGCTTCCATGCGGGAATCCAGGCAAGCAAAGTTTGCTTGTTTACCTATACATTGTCTTTCATTCCTGCCGTTGATCTCTGCTACCCTAGTTATCGATTCTTGAACTGCGATCCCATCACATGTTTATCCTGCAGCCTATAAAGCTTTATCCCCACATCCCATCACCTGTTGTTTGTTTATCTGTTGGCCTTGCGAGTCGTAGCGCATGCTTAGAGTTGTTGGTGCGAGTCATCTGTTGGTCTTATGTTTTCATCTGCTTAGCATGATATATTATTCTACCTTAATAAAATGTTGTCTTATATTGGGGTATTATAATTAAATGATAAGGCACCAGGCGGAAGGCCTTGCGAGGTGCTTTGTTCTGCTCAGTGTCGACCTAGGAACTGAGATTTTGTCCTCGGATCCAATTTTGAGCGCACTAACCACTTGTGGGAGGCCCAATGGAGCCCCCCTCGACTTTGAACGGATCCGCAGCTCGTCCATGTGCCGCAAGTAGTTCGGGTTTTCCATTCGCTCATATGCATGTGCATGATGATGATGATCGATGAGAGGTTACTTGATACGGGGGGGTCATACAGGGGTGGTACGTCGCGTAGCGGACAGTTCCTACTGTGGTTTGAGCCGCATGGTGGCGTAGTCACAAACTAATGAGTCCGCAACTGAGATTCGGTCGGACTCCTGACGCGGGTAACAACTCATATGGGTGGCACTTGGACTTGCTGTAGTGAAGGAATGAGTCGTGTTGAGAGGCCTTAGCGGGTTGATCATGCGAGTATGGGTACTGTAGTGCACCCCTGCAGGGTATAATCTTATCGATGAGCCGTGTCCACGGTTATGGACGACTTTGGTGATGATGCTGGCTAACAAGATCTAGACAACTTGCACCTATTTAATGTTAATTAAATTGACTAGTAATATAGAATTACTTTCACAATAAATTATAATTAAAACTGTTTAACGTGTGAGTTTCCCGAATTGCTTCCTCATACTTGGTTGAGGGGGTTAATTCGAGAATGGGTTATGATTGGTGTTAGTTGTAGTTGTTTACTTTATGCGCTCTCTTATCCCGCTCTAATTAGACGAAAGTTGTAGCGTGTCTCTTTAGGTTGCTAGTGCTGCTGCCGCTAAGTCCACCTACCCCATATTTTGGGAGATGGTGTAGAAAGTAGGCAAGTCGGTTTTGCTTGCCAGGGAGTGCCCTGACCCTCTTTTGGGATGTGCTTTATGTGCAGTAAACAGGTTTGAAGTCCGACGACGTTAGCTTGGGAATCCCTCCGGCTTGGCTGGGCAGGGATATGGCGCCATTGCTTATCTTCAGGACTCTTAGTCCAATTTGCTTCTTATCCATAGTCGGATACTATTCTGCTTCCGCTGTCATTTGTATCTTTGTATTGTATATTTGTATCTTGACTCGTTCGAGTCGTTGTTGTAATTTATCTTCTGTTGTATTTGTGGATGTATCGGAACTGTTGTAATGTTATCACAATTCCACCCACATAATGCGCATGTTTCGGCGTGCACATTATGTCTGGTGGGCGACCTAAAATCGTTATTATGCGGATTTCGGCGGTAACGCTTAAATCTACATAGTACCGATTTTAGGGCGTCACAGTCTTGGGCTTGGCAATCAGTTTGCCCTCCCTCCTGGACTTCCAGCTCTGCTTTCCCTTGCCACCGGATTTCTTAAAATCGACGGTCTTGTTGACCATCAACGGCGTGTGCTCCTTCTTGATCTCCACCTCAGCAGTCTTGAACATCACGAACACTTCACCTAGGGACTTAGCCATGCCCTGCATGTTGTAGTTCATGACGAAGCCTTTATAGCTAGGGGGCAACGATTGCAGCACCCTGTCAATCGCCAGCTCATCGAGAATCTTGCATTCCAGAGCATTCAGGCGTTGAACGTAGCCAGACATCTTGACCACGTGCTCGCTCACACTGCTATGCTCCTCCATCTTGGCCGAGAAGAAAAGCTCAGAAGCTTCATATCTCTCAGCCTTAGCCTGCGGCGCGAAGACAGACTTGAGATCAGAAATTATCTCAAAGGCGCTCATCTTCTCAACACGCTTCTACATGTCGGCTTCCATGGCGTAGAACATGCCACTTTGGACAAAGGCAGAATCCTCCGATCTGGTATGGAGGACCTTCTTCTCATCCTCAGAGGCTTCATCTGCGGGAGGGTCACCTATGGCGGCCTCAATGACGTAGGCCACCCTATGGGGAGTGAGGAGGATCCTCAGGTTGCGAAACCAGGCCATGAATTTGACCCATTGGTCTTAATCTTTTCTTTCTCAAGGAACAGAGCTAGGTTAAACGAGGGACGAGACATCTACAATGGAATTTGCAACAACATAAGACTTCGTTCATAATCATTTTGAGTTATAGTATTTTCAGAAAATAACTAACATAACTCCCACTCAAACGAACATCCCTCCTGGTCGTTTAAGCGATTACACGACCCCCATCCATTGCACCACCCCTCATCGTCAGAGCCGGCGGCACAACTTCAAGAGTAGACAACTGTCCGCCACACCAATTTTGTGACTCGTGCTCAACCTTTCGGCCTCCGTGTTCCGAGGCCATATCTGCATATGCTAGGCTCGCCACCCTAACCTCCACGCCGACGCTTGTGCAACATGTCTTACACCCACCGTATGCGAACGACGATATGTCTGACGCCCGATCTTCACGGCCTGCCTCATAACGTAGAACTTTCTTGGTGGTGCGCGTTGGAGGAAGAACACTACTGGTATTTTTGAAGGGATCATCTTATATAATTACCACCGCGTAACTAATATATACTAATATACATAATCACACAATATAAGATGCACATAAAACATCAAATGTGATGCAATGTGATATAGTCCATTTCGACATGGTCTTCTTGGCGCCGGCAGTTTATAAACAATTTAATAAACCTACCTTGACCATATCACATAGCTCTGCAAAATAAAGTTAAACGCTTCTACTTTATATTTTGCATATTTTACGTAGCTTGGGGCTTCCATAAATAGAACCGCTTCATACCTACGAACCTTATGAACACAACACCGATCCAATCATTGCATATTTAAGCATCCCTTTTGGGCCCTCCATTGAAAATGCAAGACCAACTAAAGAGAGAGAAACTAACACCCGCCAGCCACAGATACCGTACAAGCCGTATGTCAGTAGTGGAACCAGTCTCGCGTAAGCGTACGCGTAAAGTCGGTCCGGGCCGCTTCATCAACTCGATGCCGCTGGAATCACAAGTGCACGCTAGAGGGTAGCGAATAACAGGAACGGTGCCCCGTGCAGAACACGGGTTCTAACAGCGTACAACTATATCCACGATATATCGGTTCTGATACCACTGAAGGGGATTGGGTGCAGAAAACAAAAAATTTCCTAGCAACGATATCCATAAAACATGCCAAGATCTATTCTATGCAGATATGGTAGTACGAACGGAGATCGGAATACATACCCTTGTAGACCGAAAGCGGGGATTACGTTCCCGCACAAACGTTGTCGATGAAGACCGACGAAGCCGACCTCAAGGTCGTGTAGAGGAAGCAGACCTCCGAGCACTGCTAGCGCAGCACCTCGCAGGGCGTTACACACGTACGGTGGAAACGACGGCCTCCGAAACTCTAGTCCAGGACGAGCAGCGGAAGACTTGGACCGGAACACCAGCAGCGCGGCAGCGGGCTATGGTGGAAGAGATCCCCCTCTCAACTCGGCGCAACTCCGACAAAGGGAATCACGAAATCGAGAGAGAATTGGGGAATTAATTGGTGAATTAAAAGGCCAGGGGTGCCCCTTCTTATATAGGCTCCCAGGGGGAGCTAACCTCCTCACCAGGCAATGTGGGACTAATCCCACATGCCTGGTGCGGCATGGATGGGTGCGCCGGCCCCCTAGTGGGCCTCTTGGCCCACTTGGGTCGGCCCCATGCCCCCCACCGAATTCCCCTAGTGAGTTTTCACCTCTTGGGACTTCTTTCGACCAGAAGGCCCATTCGAAAATAAATATATAAAATCATGTTTAGACATTAATTGCAATAATTAATATCAAACATATTATATATAATTTATTATAGCTCCGAAAACTCTTTCGTCGCTGCCCGATCTCCATCGGACCTCTCCCGAGACCTTCCCGGTGATCTCTTTCCTTTCCGGTTGTCGTGTCGAAACCCCTTAAGTGTGTTACCCTAGCGGTTCGATATAATAACAGGTATGATCAAGACTCCTCTATGATCAACGACTAACTCGTAGGCCTGGACCCCATGAATTAATCCCTGTGATATAACGAATGACTTTCATCTATCAAACCTGAACGTAAAATCTTAAACCTTTTGCCATGACGATACTTAGTGTGTCCGAGCGTCGTTCCATAGATATCTCCATATCTAGCTTGACCTCATTACCGACAACGCTATCTTCTACTCGTCTATGATTTCATGTCTCCGTGACCTAGTCACATGCTTGCAAGCTCATTAGACATGATCTCACCGAGTGGGCCCTAGAGTATCTATCCTGCTGTGCGGACTGACAAATCCCGCTCTTGACCCCTCGTCTCAACTACTCCTTTCCGATACCCAAAATTATCGCCGTTATTATCATACTAATTAAGATACGACGTTCGGTGAAATCAAAGTATCTTCCAGGAATAACAATAAGAGTTGGTCTCACGGTCAAAGGCGTAATGCCTACGTTATCAAATCTGGGTATGTCCATCACATCGTTCTCTAACGATATGACTTCCATTGCCGACTTGCACCATGCCTTATGATCGGGAAACCTCGATCATCGATCGCGCAACGAAACTAGTCTTAGTAGAGGCTACTAGGGATCTGGTTGTTTACGCATCACACCCGTATTAATGTTTCCGCTTAATACGGTTATAGCATGACACAAAAACCTATTATGAACAAACAAGATATGATAAAAAATACACTTTATTAATTGCCTCTAGGGCATATCTCTTTCAATGTGTAGTTGGAAAAATAACATTATCTGCAATACAAACATACCAAACTCAATCCAAACCAAACACTCCAAGCAACATCACCATCCAAGGAATATTGCGAGAAGCACAATTGCTATGATTGAGGAATGGAACAATATTCAGACTCCAAAGATACTACTATTTGTTGGGCCCTGTAATGAGGCATGGCTCCTGCTAGACTATGGTTGGAATAAAGCGAACGCTGATGGCGCCTTTTATTATTGCAAGCGGCCACGGAGGTGGCAGGGTGGTTTTCGTGATCATCATGACGGGCTCGTGGCAGGGTCCAGCCATTTTTTCGCCAATGTTGCTGATGCAAAAGGCGCTGAACTACTAGCATGTCGTCGAGCGGTCGTGCGCCTAACGGAACAATACTCAAACTCCAAAGACACTATCTGTTGGCCCATGTATTCAGCCATGGCTCCTGCCAGACTATGGCTGCCATAAGGCGACAGAGGTGGCGGGGTGGTTATTCGTGATTATCATGACGGGTTTGTGGTAAGGTCCAGCCATGTTTCCGCCACCGTTGCTGATGTACAAAGCGTGGAGCTACTGGCATGTTGTCGAGCGGTCATGTTGGCCCAAGAGATGCAGGTTCAAAAGATGCAACGGAAACAGACTGCTGGAGTGCGTGACGAGAGGGAGCGTTATGTTTATGGAAAAAAACGTTGAAGAAATCAAAGATCTTCTGACAAGCTTTGAGAAATACTCTATCCGAGGTATGAGGTGATCAACAAATGCAGTCACGCATAGGTTCGCTAAACTTAGCCGCATGAATAAATGTGATGTATCTTGAATCGGTGTTCCACATAATGACATTGTACCATGTTTGTCTCGGGAATCCCGAGGTTTATAAATATAAAGCATCCATTGAGTAAAAAAGAAACATCACCATCCTCATCAACAACCATGATACCCCTCATCTCCCGTCTCCCCTCCTCCTCCTCCTCCTCCTCCTCCTCACCACAAACCAAAAGAACACCCAACCCTAAAGTCAAATCATAGAAATATTTGCAAGATGTAACTAAGAAAACGACTAAGAATCTACTCCCTGATTGGATGTTTTCCAACGAAAATTGAGGATACTTACTACATTCTTAACCTTAATTGCACAATTTTCGTCGAAAATGCTTACAAAACCCTAGCCAAAGCTGGGACCTGCTCTCTCTCTCTCGCGCGCGCGATAAGCGAAGACCCACTTCTCTCGCGATAGGCGAAGACAACCGCCGCCGGCCGCTCCGGCCGCGGCGGCCACAGCTCCCCGCTGTGTGCCACTCCGGCAACGGTGGCCACGACCCATCATCACCTCCACAAGTCCTCGTACCGCCGATGGCCACCCTGTCCGCGGCGACCACCGCCCACCCTTCGCCATACAACCATGAACCCAACCACCGTCAACCTCTGCCACCCGCGACCAATGTGTTGTCATTGGAGCGTGATGCTACCGCAGCAGGCATCTTCAAGGCGTCAACCTCAAGCCACCGGAGAATGGAGAGACTACAACCTCGCCCACCGCAAGCGACGTCTCCGCCGCGCCAGTGTCCAACGACAACTTGGTCCGCGACGCGCCCCAACGCGTCGACACAAAGAGATAAGTACTCCGGCCCCGCCAGGCTTGCATCCTTTACAGCAAATAGCACTAGGGGCATGCATTCTGCATTTAGGAGTCCTAGCTCAGCCATGGTCTACCCCCCAAACTCCGGGGTCAGCTTCGCGAACCTGATGCTCTTGCGATATGGCTGCAGACCTACTGCGGCCGTCAACCCACTGCTGCAACATTCCGTGCTTCTACATGCCAAGGTTTTCCCATCGGATTTCGATCCATCCCCAACACTCCTGGCCAGTTTACTCCATTTCTCCGAACGTCGGAGGAATTCACGTCCATGGTACGGAGCCGGGGTCGTTTGAATTCCAAATGGCCTCACGGGATGTCGCTTCCGAAATCACCCTTTTTGGCTGCTGGGCCGTTGGACCAATTTCGGCTGTCTTCACCATTGTCCATGGGCCGGCGAGACGCCACCTGCATGGCCAACACGTCCATGGACACCTGCCGTTGTCTCGTGAGTTTAACGATCGATACACGCGGACGAACACGTATCACCACGATACTGAGCTGCACCGACGGGACAATTCACAGACACACGGTAGCCAGGCAATTACCGTGTCCGCCTCCTGTGCTACTCGAAACGTCTCCTCGTTTCACTTCTCTACGTCCATGAGACAACGGAGTCAGGCTCCTGACAGTCAACTGCCCCGTTCCGTCTCATCGAATACAGAGGAAATAATGAACCATCGAGTAGATAATGCCTCAGTTTCTACGGTAAGACAGCAAGGTGAATACAGAAACACTCAGTGCCGACAGCAACGCTCGCCAGGTAACTGCGTTGGCACAGACGTCGTAGAAGAGACAAACTGCTCAGATAGCAGCACATGCCTGACTGCAGGCGCACGAGAAGCTACGTCTCACTGTGCGCACAACTCGAGTGCGGCAAGCAACAGAGAGATGAATGTTGACAGTGAATCTCTGGTTCCTCGGCAGACAAATTCCCGCCATTTCCCTCCTCTGACTAAGCCACGCACCGACGATTCAATTTTTGTCTACAGGGCGGGCGCGTCGAGCTTCAGAGATACTGCGGCCACCGCTTTGGGAACTCCCTATTTAGAGGCGGCTTATCTACCTCCGCTACCACCACGCAACCACAAACCTCGCCAAACCATCTTCCATCTCCAACCCAAAAACCTCCATCAGAGATGCTACCGATGTCTAGCTTATAGGCACCGATCTACAGGCTGTCGGAATCCTGTTGTGTGCTGGTTTTGCCGCCGCACCGGGCACCGCAGACACCGTTGCAAACTACTAGCACGCCTCAAGCACCACAACACCCACGAGATGGAGCCCGTCGTTCATGGCCGACCTGCCTCGCTGGATATCCACTGCCCACCAGTGCGTGATCCTCACGCGCTAGCCTGCATCATCTCGGTCTCGCCACCACGCCACAACCCTGTACCCTGGCTTCGCTGGGTTCTCCACCACTACCTCCACAATCCAACGGTTCGCTTCGCCTTCAGTTCCTCGGGCGACTGCTACGCCATATTCCTGTGGCAGAGCGACCACGAGGCAGCGCTGCGCGCTAGCCCGATCATGGTGCCTGAGGAGCATGGCCCCGACTCCGTCGTCTCCATCTTTCCGCACCACGCGGGGGACGAGGCCTTCACCTTCACGTATCGCTTCGTGGTTTGCATCTCGCTGGAGAAGATGCCGCTCGAGTTCTGGGACCGTCGTGGACTCACCATGGCCACGTCCGGCTTCGCGAGCTTGCTCAGCGTTGAACATGTGGTTGTGAGAGGACATGACTATGCCTCCATCTTTGCCATGGTCAAGGTCGAGGCTCCGAGCCACATTCCGCATCGCCTCGCCTTCCACAAGCACAATGAGTCCGACATCTATGCCGAGGTATACATCAATGAGATATGGGACGCTTCTAATGCGCCAGAATCAGCTAATCTTCCACACCACCCTACACCACCCTCGCCACCACCCCCACACAACCCAAGAGGCAGACAGTTCTCAAACTACCACAGAGCCTGCTCCACCAGAGCAAGGTCCTCGTACACTTGGGTCCGGTCGGGGACGACTGCGCCGCCAACCTCGCCGGCAAGCCGCCAACACGGTGTTGTGTTCAAGCCGCGCCCTGACGCGGCGCCAGCGGCAGCGGACTCACGTTCCGTGGAACTAGCCGCTAGAGCGCGCAAGGCGCTGGTGGCCCCAAGGACAGCTACGTGGCAGGATCTCCTGCTGCACACTGCCAGGCGCGTGCGCAAGCCGAAGACGAGGGTCGGCCTGCCGCACTCCTCAGCTATCTTTGCCGTCAACGACATCGCCTACTTCCAGGTTGAGATTGCTCTCAGCAACGCCAGGAGATTCTCTGTCCGACTCCCGGTCGGATCAGCGTCCACGATCGATGACGGGGCCTCGTTCCCAGTCTACAACTTCAACCATCCAACCATTTTCCACGCGCGGACCGGGCGCGGCATCCGCAACATCGGCGTCAAGCGGGAAACTGTACGCTCGCTGCTTTTCGATATGTTTTCTGACGGCAACCAGGGACGCCACACCATACCTCTGCTGCCTCCCATTGATGCCACCTACAACCCCAAGCCGTTCTTTCCAGAGCACCTGGTCGGGTGGTCGGGCCGCCGATCACTCCGATCTATCTGGCAACAGGGCCCGCCATCTTCACCAACCCTGTTTATGCCATCTCCCTACCCTCCGCCGCATACCACCTGCCATCCCCCCTACATGCACTCATCCCATGCACATCTAGCTCCTAAACTCAAACCTGATCCCGCTCTACTCGGTTGATATCTCGCCCATCGCCGCACCACCACCACCCTTCAGCTCTTGCGCCTGGCGCGCTGATCCAGAACTAAGTCGGGCCGCAGTTGGCAACAACACACCGATGCTGGGAGAAGCAACTGAGATCTTGCCGACGAACACAGTCATACCGCTGCCTGGGACAAATGACATCATCCAGCAGTGTTTCCAGCTGGCCACAGACGCCGCAAATGCAAGAGTCATGCACGAGCATCCACTGAATGAAGGTCAGATTGTTACTAACATCAGAGGAGGGCCGGTTCTGTTTCTCCCAGGCCAGGCCACCCTATCGCTCGCCCATCCAGCCCAGCGGGCGGAAATTGGCAACTCCCAAATCTGGGGCCACATGACGGCCCATTCCAGGACTGGGTCACAACCCGAATCAACCATGCGCCGAAGCCCGCAGTTCAAAACAACGATCCCACCACTACAACCATGCAGCTGGAGCTGCCTGACCTGAACATTGAGGTCGAGCCGCTGCCGGACAACGCAGTACACGCAGAGGAGCAGCCAAATGAAGAACCAGTCACGCTGACGTACTCAAGGCGCATGAGCGAGCGCATCCGCAAACTCCATGATGACGCAAGGCAGAGCTCCGTCGAGCACGCAGCCAGCAGGAAGGCCATCAACGACGGCGACTCAGAGTCATCCATCAGCAGCTCCTCTCTCCGTCGCCGCAAGAAGAAGACGGTCAGTGTCAAGGAACTTGCGCCACTGCCGATCACAAGCATGCCTCCTCTGACAGCAGAATCAAGATTAGAGGAACTGGTAGACTGCTGCGGCATAATCACCGTTGACGTGGTCAAAGAAGCATTGAAGCGGCAGGTCGACGTTGCGGCTGGAGAGGGGACGAGCAAGACCCATGGCTGAAGCTAGACAGTTTACGGCGCAGTGTTATGTTGTTAGGTTTCTAGGTTGCATTCATTTTCCTTTTGTCTTAATCATGTTAGTGCCACTTCAAAGTTGGCGACCTGTAGCTAGTTCCAAGGCCAACATGCATGTTTGCTTTCCACTGCATCGCTTTGTATTTCAGCAACCTGTAACACTGCGACCTTTAGTTTACTTATCATGCATGTTCTTACTCATCAAACTTACTTACTACCTAACCCTGGCGGGGCGCAATACTTATTGATGAAGGTGCTAACGTGGAATGCTAGGGGGTTAGGTGATCTAATCAAGAACGAAACATTTTATAAGACTATACATGATGCAGCCGCAGACTTTGTGTGTATCCAGGAAACAAAATTACAGGACATCTCTATATTCAAGATTAAACAATTCCTCCCGCCAAAATACATAGCTTATATATTCCAGCCGGCGCACGGAACCTCTGGCGGAATTCTAATTGCATGGGCAAGTAAAGACTACACAGCGACAGAGATGCACAAAACCACATCGCACATCACTGTTAAAGCCTCCTCAAACGCGGATAACTATGAATTCATCCTCACAGCTATCTACGCCCCCTGCGATGCAACAGAAAGGCAGGAGTTCTACGAGGATATAAAGCAATTTGCTCCTCTCGTAAACCAACCATGGGCACTATTGGGAGACTTCAACATATACGGCACAACACAAGAGAAGAACAACGACAATGTCAATTGGGCACATATGGACAGATTTAATCAATGGATTGATGATTTGGAACTTATGGAGATAGAAGTGTGCAACTCAAGATTCACATGGACCAACGGCAGGAGGGATCCTACGCTAGTTCATTTGGACATAATTCTTGTCAACACAGCTTGGAGCGAAAGGTACATCCAATCTGAATGTACTGCACTACTATGCCCAACGTCAGATCACAAGCCTCTGCTACTCACGACAACAACAAATGTTCCACCTGCAAAGATATTCCGTTATGAAGATGCCTGGTTAAACTCGGAAGCACTAAGAACTATCACAAAGAACAGACTGACGAGGCCGACAAAACTAATGCCTATTGCCTCTCTTATAAACCTCAGATTGCATGCAACAAGGGCAGCGACCAGAGCTTGGATCAAGACACAACGACAACGTCCCACAGTGCGCGACAACAATGCACACATCATCCTCTTCTTTGAATCGGTCGAAGAATGGAGACCGCTCAGTAATATGGAATTTGCTCTACGTCACCTAAGCAGGGAAAATCACTCTAAGCTTCTGCACGATGAAGCACAACACTGGAAGCGGAGAGCAAAGATCAAATGGTGTCAGCCGGGGGTCGAGAACACGAGGTTCTTTCATACAATGGCAACATACAGATATCGCAAAAACAAAATCAAGATGCTTCAGCGAGACGGGATCCAATTCTTCAAAGATTCAGACAAACTAAAAATTGCAACAGACTTCTACACTGGGCTCTTCACTGAAGATAGATACTGGGTGCAAAATATTAACCTGACGAGCCTGTACAACCAAAGTAGACAACAACTGAGTAGCCTAGGATAGCCTTTCAGCTGGGATGAAATTGAAAAGGCCATCGTCAAAGCACCAAAGAACCCCAGTCCCGGACCAGACGGATTTACCAGTGAGTTCTTCAAGACATACATTACAGAGATGAAGCAGGATATACTCAAACTATTCAGAGAACTGCATGACAAGACCATCGACTTGAACGACATCAACATAGCACATATTGCCCTTTACCAAAATGTGAAACACCTCAGGTAATCAAAGACTACCGCATCGCACTGCAGCACAGTATACCGAAACTAATTGCAAAGGTTATGGCGAATCGTCTGCAAGGGAAGATCAAAGGTTTAGTGGACTCTATGCAATCCAGTTTCATTAGAGGGAGATCAATTGTAGAGAATTTTGCTGCAGCAATGGAAATGGTGCAATGTGCGAACAAAAGGAGGAAGCCAGTCATTATCCTCAAATTAGACTTTCACATAGCTTTTGACACTGTAAAGTGGAACGCCATCTTCAACCTTCTAGACACAAGAGGCTTCCCAGAAAACTGGAACAAGTGGATAAAACATTTACTGCAAACCTCCCAGGCACAGGTGCTTATCAAACAATAAACTGGGAAAGAAATTTAAAATTCAGACAGGGGTGTGACAGGGGGATCCGCTATCACCTTACTTATTCATTCTGGTGGCCGATATCTCACAAAAAATGTTTCGAAGGGCATACAACGCTGGTTTCCTAATACACCCAGTATTACAAGGAGCGCCAATGCCAGCACTACAATACGCAGATGACACAATGCTCATTCTCCACGGATCTGAGGAACATGCAACCTTTGCGAAGAACCTGCTTGACGCCTTTGCAAAATTCACTGGTTTAAAAATCAACTACATCAAGAGCACTCTTATCACCATGCATATGCATGCTGACCAAACTGCACAGGTCTCGACAATCTTAGAATGCCCACTAACAGAGCTTCCATGCACATATCTGGGATTGCCACTGTCCATCATGAAAATCTCTCGGAAGCTGTTACAACCAGTCATTCAAAAAATAGAGCGTCGTCTACCGGGATGGATCCCAGGCATGCTCACGATGGCAGGTAGAGTACAAATGGTAAATGCTGTAATATCAGCCATACCGACATTCCACATGGCTTGCATCCAGTGGGACAACACAAGTGTTGAGCTCGTTGATAGAATCAGAAGAGCGTTTATATGGAAAAACAAGACAAAGGTACTCGGAGGACAATGCCTGGTATCTTGTGATGTGGTTACACCGCCAAAAAATCAAGGTGGACTCGGAATCAGGAACCTTAGAGACCACAATAGCGCGCTAATGGCAAGCTTAGCCACAAAGTTACTTTCTGATGAAGCTGGCCCATGTTTCCAATGTTTGAAAACAACATACATGCAGCAATGCATTCCAACAGCAACGACTGAAGCGGACACACCATTCTGGAAATATATTCTCACAATCATGCCGAGAATTATGGTAGCCACGACATGCCGCATAGGACATGGAAGACTAACATCGTTTGGCATGACAGTTGGCTGCCACTGGGATGGTTAGCACATCATTTCACTGTCTTATACTCATTCGCAGTTGAGTCTGATTGCACTGTGGCATCACAGTGCCAAACCGGAACTTGGCAAATTGAGCTGCTGCATCCCATTTCACACACAACATCTACACAACTCCAAGAACTGACAACACACTTGCAGCACGTCAACATTGATACCACTATGCCGGATGAGCGAATGTTGCTAACCACTAGTAAGAAACCAAACGCCAGGGATTTCTACAATCTTTTCACTGACAGGGGAACCAGATGGTTTGAGCATACATGGGTTTGGGATAAGACAATACCACACAAGCACATGATTTTCCTTTGGTTAGCCTTGCGTGGCAGACTAAACACAAAAGATAACATGATTAAAAAAAGATGGTGCGATGAGGCTAGTTGCGACATCTGCCCGCTGTTGAGTCCATACAACACATTGTTCTACATTGCAGATCCTCATCTTGGGTTTGGGACAAAGTCGGGCTGCTAGACACTGCTGCACAATCTGAAAACATCAGACAGTTCATTGAAAGAGCCTCCAAAAAGAAGCAATGCAAATCATGGTCGATCTGTTTCACTGCATGTGCAGTAACCCTATGGCAATCGAGGAACAACAGGGTGTTTAAGTCCAAAAACCAAACGCAAAGTGCAATTTGGAGGGCAATTGCACAGGAGCTTAGGTTGTGGGCAAACAGGAACATAGATAAAGTTGTACTACTAACTCGTGGGCTGATCAGTTTGAACATGAATGAAGTTGGGACAAGTATAACCCCCCTTTTTATTTTGTATAGTGCCTTTTTTCCTTGGTTTTTGCTCTCTTTTTTTTGTTTTTGTTTCCTTTACTTTTCTTTCCAGTTTACTTTGCTTTCCTTGCCCAAGGGCTTCTGTAACTATAAGGTAGAGTTCCCCTCTACCTTCCTTTAATAGTAATATTAATGTTAAAAAAACCCTAGCCAAAAATGGGGAAAGGGCAAGGAGGGGACACATAACTCGTGAGATGGAGGAAAAAGAGTTGTAGAGGATATATGTTGGAGCAACTCCCGCTCCGCCGCGTCTCCCTACCTCCTCTGTCGAACGAGATGAACAAAATGTTATAGCTAGATTCAGCCGGTACGGGTCAGAAGCACACCCTCCATAGATGAGACAGTCCCATAGGTGACGTCCACAGATAGCTAACACGGTCGGATTGGAAATGATCGCATGGTTCGGAGAACGACCATTTGCTCCTGTTTTTCATGTGATGGTGGTGTATTTTACTCCCTCTGTTTTAAATTAAAATATTTTATTATTGTTCCATTCACATGGATACAAATATTGAAATATATCTATACAAATTTTAACGTGTATGTTTACTTAATTTAATCGTGCTCACTTTAGTTAAATCCCATCGCCACCTAAAAGCTAAATGACGAGGCCGGCACGGAAGAGCAAAACACACGCGCAACCCCAACCAGAAGAAGCCAACGGAGCCAACGGCGGCGGCGGCAGCAGCAGCAGCAAGAAACAGGGAGAGGAATCCATGGGCGACGCTAAGCCGTCGGTGCTTATCCCGATGACCAGTCGCGACCGGGACCGCGACCCGCTCGTGCCGCCCACCGCTGCTGCCGTGACATCCTCCGGCGTCGTCGTCGGCTCGGATGACAACGACGACGAGTCCAAGCCATCATCCGCCTCCGCCGCCGCCGCAGCGGCGCAGACTGGCCGCGAGGTCGCCGCCCTCACCCAAATTCCTCTGACCCAACTAGTATGTCTTCCCGAACCAGATTTGATCTGGTGGGGAGCAGTAATGCCGGAATCGCCGTGGGTTTTCTGAAATGTGACGGCTTCTGTGTGTTTCTTGTTCCAGGCATTCCATAAGGTCGTGCATAGCTGGGCTTCCAAGAAGTTCATGACCGGATGGTATGTCTGCTCTTGGATTTTGAGTTCGCTCCTTAAATTCGTTCGGTTCTGCTTGTGCAATTCAGAACTAGATCTGAATTTCGTGTTGTTACTCTGCAATGCAAATTACATGTGTGTTGTGCTGCTGAGTTTCTGTACCGTTGAGTGATGGGTTCTTTAAGCTATGTTATTTCCCTTTGGGGTTAAATCTTTTCAAATGTGGAAATTGTGTAAAGTTTGTTGGGTATGTTGATGAGTTCAGGTCAAATATTAATTGAGTTCGGATACACCATAGTCATGTTAAGAATGGAACAATGTCATTGTTTTGATTTTCTTAATTCCAATGGTGCAGAGGTCGCCCAGCGAATTGGGATTCAAATTCTTAGCACGAATTTACGGAAATATGAGTACTGTAGCTCAACCTTAAACCTACTGGCCATATATGAATGTTTGTTGGAGTTGGAGTACATTGCACCTTCCTACTGCAATAATGTTTGGATGAGTACATAGAGCACTATCGTCACTTCAGTTTGAGAAATTGTATGGGCTATGCTAGTTTTGTATCCCTAAGAAACTTAAGATATTGGTTGTTATTCATTTTAAATATTTTCCCTTTCTTGCTGAATATTGATGAAATGTTCCTCTTGTTTCAGTGTAATCCTTTTCCCGATTGCAGTAACGTTCTATATAACATGGTGGTTCTTTTGTTTTGTGGACGGCTTTTTCTCGCCAATATATGCTCATCTGGGAATCAATATAATTGGTATGAAAAATGCTTGAATTATACTCTTTGCTGTTGCACCGGGTTCTTACCTATGTGTTCATCTTTGCCCCTTGGCATTTCTCTGTCTGTATCTGTTGCAGACTGAACGTTTGTAGATATATTAAATGGATTAACTGATACTCCCTCCATTCGGATTTAGATGACTCACCTATAGGTAAAAACGGATGCATCTAGACACACTTTTAGTGTTAAATACATCAGAGTCATCTAAATCCAAACGGAGGGAGTATTTTTTAGTTCTTATCATTTGTGGGAAACTGTACTTGCAAACTGCTCATTGTCGAACATGTGAGGGGCATATAAAATAGGTAAATCAAGATGTGCATACAGTAAGGTACCAAGTTTTTTTCCTCATGTGTTCAAATACTTCCCTAGGAATTTGTTTGGGTAGCTATCTAAACTCTGGTTCATACATTTTGATATAATGTACGTCAATCCTTGTTTGTAAGTACAACATGATCTGGCTACTTGTCTATTTAGTAATCTTGCATGCACCTTGGGCTCATATCATGCTACATGAAATAAGTAATGCTTATGTTTTACTGATGGATTGGCTGGTACTTTATGATTCAACAATGTCTCCATAAAAACAGGGCATTATTTTGCCAACCCTTGGGACATCTAGCAGTATCTTGTTTCTACTACTTCCTTGTAGTTTAAATATCCGATGATGTATTTCTTTATGCAATGTTAGGCTAAAAGTCCTCCTCGAACTTGTTTGCCATCCTCCATCTGCTTGTGGTTCTATTGTGTTATGTATTTTTTAGTCTTATTTGTCAAAAACATTCATAGGATGTTTCTCACTTGCTCATCCTGTGCAAACTCATTATTTTCTTTGACCTGGAAATCTACTGTTGTAGTATTGTGTGTCTTTTCTGTCTGCAACTGAGCATATTTATAGGGAATTCTAAGGATTACTATCGATTTGCAACAGATTCTGAAGATTTTACCTCTTCTGCAGGCCTTGGTTTTATAACTTCGATATCGTTCATTTTTGTGGTTGGCGTGTTCATGTCTTCTTGGCTCGGTGCTTCTATTCTTGGCCTGGGAGAGTGGTTTATAAAGCGAATGCCATTTGTTCGCCATATTTACAATGCATCTAAACAAATCAGCGCTGCCATTTCACCTGGTTATACGTCTTACCTTTGTGGTTCTATAAATAACAATTGAAGTATTGAACAGTGGAAGTGTAGATAATTAATATGGTTTCAATGCAGATCAAAACAAGCATGCATTCAAGGAAGTGGTCATCATAAGGCATCCTCGAGTTGGTGAATATGCATTTGGATTTATCACTTCAGAAGTTCTACTTCAGGTTTGAAATCATGTTTACATCCCATTTAGGATTATTTCATATTTTCGATACATATTTTCATGATTTCCGATTGTATTTTTATTCACTGCATTATGATGTTGCCCCACTTGTCCAGTTATTTGATCGATGCTTTCTTTAAAACTGACATCTCTAATATCCATACGGCGATAAGTATTCATTTCAAAATTTCCCATGTTAAAGTGAGATGCTTATTTAAGATTAGATGAACTTTGCAACATCTAAAAACAATGAAATCTGCTACATTTCATAAAAGAAGGTAAGAGCAAGATGGATGAACTCTGCCAAATGATAGTCCAGAGTTCCACTGGAGAGTGCTGGCATCTTCTGCAAAGGGGGTGAGTACTGGAAGTAGTTGGTGCTTGGTACGTGTTGGTCTGTATTTGCCACAAACAGTGATGGTAGTGCAGGATGTCATGTTGAAATGGAGAAATAGGCAAAAGCTTGTTTTCAAATCTGGATTATGGTAATCCACCTCAATGCTAAAATGCATCCTGAGAGGTTTGGTTGTGTGACCTATGTAATATTGGAATGGGCTTGCCACATGGAGTACCCAGAGCTGTGCTGAGTGGTTGTGCTGAATGAGATGGTGATAGTCACATGGTGTACACATGGGAAGTCACGAGATTTGGCTACCATGCTGGCAGGAAGTGTGGTATTTGAGTGGCAGCAATATTGTGGAAGATTGTCATGTAGAACTAGGGTAGTGGTAGAACCAGGTTTGTTGCAAGAACAGGAACACATACGTGAATGGGAGGAACAAAGAGGAGTTTGGGTATATTGGAAGAACTTACTGAAATAGGTTGAAGTATAATCATAAGAATTTATTAGTCTTGTTAAATTACAATGGAAAAGCTATCTCAGGTGGTGGAATTTTTATAAACCCTGATTGTGTGGTTATTATTTTATTTATTGCTGGATAATTATTGTAATTGTTAGGGTTAGGCTTTTGGGAACGTAGTATGTGTTCAATGATTTAAAGGAGGGCACTTGGACGCCATGGAAGGGGACGTGCGACCACCTTAGGCTCTGCTTTCTGTACATGAGGGCAGAAAGGCTACTCCAGTGAGGCAGAGAAAGAAAGGCATATCTTTCTAATTCCTTGCTTAATTCATTAGCTGTCTGTCTCATAGCAGTCTCCCCCCGCAACTTGGAGTGTAGTAGTAAATTAACTCAATTAAGGCACTGACTGGACTTTTATTGCAACTATGACGTGTCAATTTGAACACCACTCGAACTAGACTTCTACTAGGGTTCACCACTCGAACTAGACTTCAACTACTCGGATTCAGACTCCTGAAACTCCAACTTTCTAGGGGCTCTCCTCCTATGCTGCTGCTGGATGTCCTCCAGTCATCCATGATGCTTGTACTGACATAACATCGATGTTGTTATTTTGGAGAAGAACCTGAATTAGAGATTATCCGCATTTTAATGTTATTTGATGTGTTCAGTGTGATTGGTAAAACAGGACTTTAGCCAATGTCCGATTTGCTCTAGTAAATACCTGCTACTATGAGCAGGTTATCTGAAGTGTTGTTAGTGAGCCAGAGTCACAGTGAGTTGAAAATCCGATGTACAGTCTAACCAAACTATCAGTCCTCGGGGAAATTCCTAGTTTCAATTCTAGCATTTGATTTCCAAACATGTCTAACTATCTTTGTTGGACTGGGTCTGTTTTTTATATCTTGGTTTTTCACCATGCCATCAAATATTTTTTTCACAACTTAAGCACATGCATAATAATAGGTGTATTAAGGGTATATTTCCTTGTTTCAGAGTTATTCTAGAGAGGAAGAGTTGTACTGTGTATATGTCCCAACAAACCATCTTTATATTGGGGACATGTTTCTGGTCACCTCGAGCGATGTGATTAGACCAAACTTGTCTGTTCGTGAAGGAATCGGTATGATTGACTCCTTTTATCTTTATGTATGTTTGCATCTTGTCACATATCATGTAGATGATTAAGTAGTGTTCTTGTTTTATATTGTTGCAGAGATTGTTGTCTCCGGGGGCATGTCAATGCCTCAAGTATTATCAATAGTGGAAGCAGAGGACAACCAATTGAACATGGTCAGATCTAGTCGAAGCTGATATAGTAGCTCCAACATGCCAGATTTTTTGTGTACTCTGCCATGGAACCATTGCTGGTCACCAGAAAGGATCTGATCTGATAGATTGTACAATTATCCTGACTAGAATGCAGTCTTTTGTACACTGCCTCGAGCTGTCACTCGCTACACACTCGCTCATGCAGTCACTTGACCATAATCTGCATGTGTGCTCATTTGTGCAACACAAGTAGATTTGACCATGGATGACTGGTGCGGCTTACCCAGTGTAAACGAATTTCTTAGCATTTCATTGGTCACCAGAAAGGATCTGATATTTTAGAGCTTTTTTTTAGAATACTTTAGAGCTTAATTAGAGGTGCATTTTAACTGTGAATTTAGTAAATATTTGTGGGTGGAGTGCTCAGTGGTTTCAATTCTACCGGAGCAAGGTCTTCAGGCATTTGATTGGTTAATGATACTGCGAAAGGTCGGTCTTTTGTACTGGGCACTGGCCAAACAAACATGCTGCCAATTTCTTCCACTGTACTGCAAGTGCACGTTCAATACAATGGGATGGCATGGGAACATGTTTCTTTTTCTTGCTGTTGATCAAATTCTCAGCCTTTTTTTATCTAAGATAACATAGAGCATTTGCAGGTGGTTCAATCAGTTTCCCAAGATGTTTTAGTAGGCTATTTTGGTCTATCAAAACGTGTTTTTTTAGAGCACACAATTGTGTGCCTTACTTTTATACAAGATTGAAGCAATCTTTACAAGAGCGGCCTAGACTGTCGAAACAGCGAAGAACAACAACACCACAACCCACACTTGGCTACACCTCACACTAAGTTGCTATCTCCTACTCCTCCGACTCTCGCCACACACATCTTCAACTGTCTTTGCTGCCAGTTCATCCTCATTGCAGTGCTGGCTGATATTGCCAAAGACTCGCGCATTCCGCTGCTTCCAAGTATTCCAGGAGATGAGTAACACCCAAGAATCAAAGGTCAAAGCGATTGTGTTCCTTCGTGGCCAGCTTCCCACGCTCGTGCAGCCACCGGTGCTCAAGTTGATCAGCAGCCGAGGGCAGTGTGAGTGGCATCCCGATCCATGTGCTCAATTGACTAGCAGGTGCTCAACTTCATCCATTCCATGTGCGTAAAGATGACAGTCATCGGCCCGCTGCTGCAAGCCGTGTCTAGCGCGCCTCTCTGTAGACCAAATCGTGCTTAGCAGCGAGCCACATGAAGATTAGGGATGGAGGTTTACCATTATTTGCTTCAAATGGTATGGATTCAGTAGCTGACTAGGGCTAAAACAAATCTCACTCAACTGTAATGAATCAGGAAATAATTATATGGGTCATAATGAATCAGGATATAATTATATGGGTCCAATATCTGAGTGCTGACCTTTTGGCTTCTCTTCTAGGTCCGAGGAAGCAGAAGCTCAAAAGAAGTCTCCAGTTTCTAGTCTGCTTATTCTCACCGAGAAGTCAACCTCGTGTGTATTTTCAGAAGCCAACCCAGAGCAGATTCCCAAGTTTTCTGCACGCTGCCGAAACGGTGTATAGAGAAGACATTTTTTTTTGCGATTTAAAAACTATCTCATTCCATAGGGGCAGGATTACAATCCGAGATTAGGCAGTTACAGATGAAAAGAGGTGCACTGACAGGCCAGGTGCACCGCTGCCTTTTCTCAACACATTGTTTTGCACAAAGATGAGCTGCAACATTGCCGGAGCGAGTTCTCTGATGTCTGCAAGAATAGGGCCAACCTCAGATCTTTCAAAATTGTTATCACTCCAGAGTTTTATAAGAATCTGAGAGTCACTTTCAATGATAATCTTCTGAAACCCCTTTTCATGAGCAAGGATCAAACCATTCCGAGCTGCAGTGGCCTCCATCACAAGGGCAGAAGCGGCTGCAGGGTACCAATTTGCATCGGCCACCAAGAAATTGCCAATATGATCCCTAGCGATAGCCCCGGTAGCTCCTTCACCGGCTAGAGAGTTGTAGCCGCCATCCACATTGATCTTGATCAATCCGGCATCAGGTGGTCTCCAATGAGCTTGGAGAGTAGGCTTACTCATTTTGTCACTGGACATGCCCGCGTTCCAGAGGTCAAAGGCTGTATCAAGCGCCCAGTGGACAGCCTTGGTCAGCGGCAGATTATTGTTTTCATGCCGCCTATCATTCCTTGCCTTCCAAATCGACCACATGCCACACAACACCATGCACGAGTCTTTGACAGGGAGGAAGGAGCCAGCAATGAGGTCAGAGGCCCAATTCAAGGGGTGCAAGTTGGGTAATTTAATTCCCGTGAGAGAGTGAACCTCGTTCCAGAACATCAACGCACACTCACATTCCAAAAGCGCATGCCTAACAGATTCAGAATCAGCCCCACAATCCTCACAGAAGGGGATTCGTTCAATGTGTTTCATGTGTAAAATTTCACGGCACGGCACAAAGTTGTGAATCACACGCCACCAGAAGGTTTTGACTTTGGGGGGTGCAGGTAATTTCCATAGGATTTTCCATATAGGATTGCTGGCTCCCAAAGAGCTAGAGGCCGAGTCCACCGTCTGAGAAGCCATGAGCAGACGGTAGGCAGAACGGACAGAGAAGTTGCCATGCTTCTCAGCACCCCAAGCCCAGATATCATTAGCAAATTTGCCACACGGGATCGAGCAAATTGATTGGATATCAGCTCCGCTGAAATTGGCTTCAACCAAGTTCACATTTCAGGAGGAGGCATTCTCATTGAGCAGCTCACTAGCAAAGGTCACCGTTGACGTAGAGGGCTTGACAAGGGGTCTATAACCCGAGTTTGATGGGATCCAAGGATCATCCCAGACACGAATGTTGGCACCGTTGCCAACACGTTTGATGAGTCCTTTGCGAAGGCCCTCCCTGCCGTGGAGGATAGCACGCCATGTGTGAGATGAGTTCTTCATCTTAGTAGAGAAGACATGTTGTTTCATGTTTTTACCTTCAAAATGCCAGCGTCGGACCCGTTTCTCTTCTAACCTGACGCACACCCTCCTATACTCTCACGCGCACGCGTAAGTGCGCTCACGCGTCACCGCCAGCGCTCACCCACGCCCCGCCCCCGCCGCTCGTGCTGGCGGGGTGAGTACATGACGGAGGCCTAGTGGTTATGGTGGCTTGACGCCGATGCCGTGCTCACCGACATGGAAACTTCTCCTCCCTCTCTATAGGTATAGGGACCACAACCTCGTCTTCTACTGCTGGGACATGGAGGTCTATTGGGCCTCAACGCAAAGGCGTCTTCCTCATTCGCAACTGCATGTGGTCGCTTGACTTCATGGACGCCTCGGCGCGCATGGGCCTGGCCTCGCCGGAGTACGCCCTATGGGGCGAGGTGCTCCACGACATGCTCAAGGGCAAGGAGTTCACCGGCCGGCGACCAGGTGCTCCGAACGTACGGCTTTCGACATGACGGCCCGCTCAACGACAACGTTCACCCGATCCCGATCGGCTACCCCGATCAGTAAATAAGCAAAATGTCTAGAAACCCAAAAGAAGTATCTAGACAATTTCTAAGAGTTCCTACCCACCGTAGTTTCTAAAAGAAGGGTCCCTTAAAAGGTCTAACAAAACACAAGTTTTTTCCACCGACAAATATAATATGTTTCCATATATATGTAGATTTGAGAATAAAACTTCTAAAATATGGAATAAAGGGAGGCATGCCACACTTATTTGATGAAATGCCAATAATATAAAAAGTTCAAAATAAAACTTAAGAGCAAGATAGATAAAACAAATGAAAAGAGAGTGGAGCAAGGAAGAGAGCTCAGTGTAGGCTCCATCGCGTGAAAAGCTGTCTACCTTTTGGAAGCAAAAGCGAAATAAAAAAGGTGGGAACTTGTCTTGGTTGTAGGTTTGTGGTGACCTTTTGGGTAAGCGACAGACGGACGATGGGCACACTTTTGTTCGTAGCCGGATTTTGGTGCTTCTTTTTGTTAATTCTGGTCGAGCCATACAGAAAATAAATTAATAATGCCATAACTCGTTTTTTTCCTGCCAAGTACTTGTATCAATCTTTATGCCATTTTTATGTGGTTTGTGCAGTGCTGCTATATGGGTGTATTTGTTTCTAGAACCGGAATGGAATGGATCCGTTCCGCACGTGCAGGCCGTTCTTGTGTTCAGTTGGAACAAGGTGTCGGGTTATGACTCCCAGGAATCGGGGGTAGTCACTTCCTGAAGTGTAGTTCGAGAGGGGATTGAACGCGAAGCTCTAAACCCTCAAGTGGCTCCGCGACGTTGCTCGCCGGATCCGAAGAAGACGCACGCCCGATCAAGGAAGACACCGTCCTTTACCCAGGTTCACGGCCCTCGTGAGGAGGTAAGACCGCTACTCCTGCCTGTCTGTATTATATGTGGGAGGTTACAGTACAATTGAGCTTGCCGGAAGCCCCCTTGAGGCAGTTCTTGCCTGGGGAGGGAAGCGATGATCTTCTTCCTCCTCCAGCCAGAGGCTAACCTAATCAGAGTTGTTAGGGTTTACAAGGCAGTTTTGCACGCAAAGGGCCGACGGATGTCTTCTCTCTTTTATAGGCGCCTCGGGCCTTCTCCTTCGGCTTGGCCTTCAAGGTGGCTCCCACTTGCCAGTGGCGGGGCGGAGCACGAGTCCACCGTGCTCCATTCGTCCATGGACTCGGTCCATTGTTGATAAAGGTGGCGCCGTGGCCGACAGGCGGCCGACCGTGCGGTACTATCCGCAGAGCGGGCAGTCTCTGAGGTGGAGCCCGCGATGACGATCTCTGTTGGAGGGTTGCGCCGTCCACCTGCTTTATCGTCAGAGGAGAAGGTCCTCACAGCTATGCAGCAGGCGGAGCAGCTTTATTGACTGCTTTATCGCCAGGGACAGCGACGGGGGTGTGAGCGCCACTGCACGAGCGTGGCAGAGGTCACGTGCGCTCTGCCGAGCTTCCTTGGCGATGACGTTTCCCTTCAGGCCTGAGGGGAGATCCCTGTCGGACTTCCCTCAAGTGGGCTGGTTCCTCGGGGGGAGGATCCCCTGAGGCGAGGGGTCCCTAGAGGCCCTCGCTTCCTCTTCAGGCCCTCGAGGGGAATCTCCTCTCGAGGGTCCCACTAGGCGATGACGCCTGGTCCTTAGTCGTTTCGTCCGTCTGGCCCGCGAGCGAGGCTTGGGGGAATGGGCTCTTGATACCTCAGTTCCCACTGGGCCGACAGTAGCCCCCAGGCCCATGATGGGCATGACTGAGCCCATGGGCTTAGGCGAAGTGTCGTGGGCCCTTAGTGCCCAGCCGGCCCGAGCCACGCGGCACCTGGACGATTAACGGCTTCGCACGATCTGGGGCGTGAGTCGTGGGGGGCCCCACCACGCCCCGGTAACCGCTTTTGGAGGGGACATAAAGCCCGAGCACTGCGGCAGGGAGCCGTTACCGTTTCCAACTCCTCGCAGAAAATTCCGCTCCACAGAGCTCTCCGCCTCCGTGCTCTCCTACGAGTTTCTGTTCTCCGACTCCTTCCACCTCTGCACCCGTGACGATGAGTCCTCTCAAGAGCAAGGGTAAGGCCGTCGCGGGGTCCTCCTCCCAGGCGGAGGCCGCGGAGACCGTGATGGGCGGGGCGCTGCTCGGCGTGCGCGTCAACGAGAAGGCGCTCTCCAAGGTCCGATACCTGGTGGCGGACCGGACGAACGAGCACGGCGCCACCACCCTGAAGCCCGCGGCGCACGGGAAGCCCGCGGGGATTTTTCCCGGTCTTCCAGCACTACCTGGCCGCCGGACTGGTGCCGCCCTTCTCTCCGTTCCTGGAGGCGGTGCTGGCGGCCTGGCGTTCTACCAGGTGCAACTGCTGCGCCTGCACCCCAACTCCGTCCTCATCCTCGCCGTCTTCGCCTACCTCTGCGAGGCGTACCTGATCCTGAAGCCCACGGTGGGGTTGTTCCGGTGCTTCTACGCGCTCTGGAACACGGCGAAGAACGAGCGCTCCGGGTGCGTCTCGTTCCGCATCGTCGACGACATGGGGGGCGTCTACATCCCCATGTCCCGGAGCGAGGGCAAGTCCATCACGTCCGTGACGAAGAAATTAGACGACTTCCGCCAGAAGTGGTTCTTCGTCGGGGTGGAGCGTCCCTGCGCCTTCCTCGAGGTCCCTGACGAGCCTCCGGTGAAGAACTCCCATTGGGGCAAGGCTACCTTCGACGGCGCCAAGAATGCGAGCCTGATGGGGCGCCTGAGCTTCCTTTGCGAGGAGGGCCTCACAGGGCAGATGGTCGTGGCGGACTTCGTGACTCGCCGCATCGCGCCCCTCCAAGCTCACGCGGTCCCCATGTGGATGTATTCGGGGCAGAACGACAAGATGCGGCTCCACGTCGAGGACAACGACAAGGACGTCGTCGACAACATCCTCTCCGCGCTCTTCGTCAACCCCTCTGTGCTTCCCACGGATGAGGTTCGCGCGGCGCTCCAGCCCCTTCACCAGTACAACCTGATGGAGCGCATGGCCCGCCTGGAAGGGATGCCTTCGTTCACCTTGATAGGCCCGGCGGACTCTGATGTGCCGATGCCAGCCCCGCGGGAGCGGAGGGGGCCGATTCTCCCTTGGCTTCAGGAGCTGGCCTAGGTGAGGAGGAAGCCACAGCTGGGGAGGTCTCCTCTTCTAGAGCTGGGCCTTTCACTGACGAGATTCGCGATATCTCGTCAGGCGACGAAGACGCCTTCGTGGTGGCGCCCTCGCGCCCCGTGGAGGAGGAAGCTGAGGAAGGGGAGGCCTCAGGCGCGGAGGGCTCTCCAGGAAGGTGCGGGCCTCGCGCCAAGGCCGTCGTGGACCACACAGGGGCGAGGCCGTCTGACGTCCCTTCCAAGAGGAAAGCGGAGGCGCCCCCTGCGAGGCCTGCTCCCAAGCCCTTTCCCTCATGGCGCTCGTCAGGCCTGGCGTGGGTCGATGCTGGCGCTCCCCTCCAGGGTGAGTTTATACGTCGTTGGGTCGTTTGCCCTCTCGGGTCCCTTTACACCTCATCCTTTGCTGACGTTTTTCTTGGGTTCTTGCCAGAGGTCCTGCGCCTGCCAAGCGCCGTCGGCTCCGCAAGGCGTCCGAGGTGAAGACCGCCCCGGCAGAGACCGCGGCTGACGAGGCTGCGTGGCCTGAGGAGGCAGCCCCAGCGGTCCCCCTTGAGGAGGCGCCTCAAGTAGAGGTGACGGCGCCCCTAGCGGGGGCGGCTGGTCCTCCAGTGAAGGAGAGCGCCGTAGGCCCGGATGCTCCTGCAGCGCCGCGCGAGTCTCCGTCGATGGAGGGCTCGGAGGCGAGAACTTCTGCGCCACCTCGTGCCGCCACTCCACCTCGTGCGGCTACGCCTCCGCGCGAGGCTACTCTGCCACGTGCGCCGACGCCTCCGCGTGAGGCCACTCCGCCACGCGAGCCGACGCTGCCGCGCGCGTCGACGCCTCCGGGTGCGCCTGCTGTGTCGCCTGTGCCCACCGCCTCTGCGCAGCCCGCGACGGAGACCTTCGAGGCGCCGGCAGGCGTGGGCGCGTCTGCCGGGGACGGTTCTTCCTCTCCTCCTCGCCAGGCTGGAGGCGAGGAGCGCCTAGCGGCTGCAGGGCCTGAAGGGGGGCGCGGGCACGGGCTCCGGCGGGACTCAAGCCAGCCCCCTTGTTCTTCCCGAGGCCGGACCTGCGAGACTCGACGCCGAGGCCAGGCCTTCTGCAAGACGAGACCTGGTGCTCCGCGGCTGGGACTGGAGCGCGGGGCGTCGCGAGGCCGCCTTTGGCCTCGTGAGGGAGTCCCTGGAGGGCTTGGAGGCGCACCTCGCCCTTGGGGACATATGGCTCGCTCGGCAGCAGGAGGAGCTGGCGAAATCGTGGGCGTCCATCCACGCGGCGGTCGAGACGCGCCGGCTGGTAGACTTGGCGCTGCAGGCCGCCCGCGAGGAAGCCATCAGCTTCGCCAAGGAGACCCGCGAGGCGGCCATCCGCGACGCTGTAGAGCTGCTCCAACCCCTCCAGGCGGAACGCGACGCTGCGGCGAAGCTCCTGCGCGAGGTCGGGGCAGAGCACGAGGCGATGGAGGGCTCGTTGGCACAGAAGCGCCGCGAGCTGGGCCAGCTGGAGACTCAGCTGCTCTCCACCCACCAAGCCGCATCGGCTGCTATGGAGAAGGACCGCAAGGCCTTTGCCGAGCGGGAGCAGCAGCTGGTCCTCAAGGAGGAGGAGCTGCAGCAGCGCGAGGAGCAGCGCCTCCAGGCGGAGAAGGACCTGGCTGCTCGGCGCAAGGCTCTCGAGGAGCGAGAGGGCGAGTTGGCCCAGGCGACTCGAAAGTACGAGGACAACGTCGCTGCCCAGAAGGTGGCTTACGAGCGCTTCGAGCGGCGCTTTGCCGAGAAGAAAAAGGAGGCCGAAGACGCCCTCGCGGAGCGCGAGAAGCAGTTCTGCAAGTCCACTTCCCAGAAGTACCGCGACATGACCCAGGCGCAGGAGGACCGCTTCAAGGCCAAGCATGCCGCGGACGCTCGGAAGATCGCCGAGCTCGAGAAGGCCAACTCCAAGCTGGAGGCCCGTCTTACTCGCGCTAAGGATGGCCGCCGCTGAGTGGAGGAGGCTCGCACCGAGGCTGTCCACAACCTCAACTCCCTCGCCAAGGATGTGGAGGAGCAAGTGGCCCCGGCGATGCAGCGGGCGGCGGAGGCCTCGGACTCTGCCAACGCGGCTCGGGCGCTCACGAAGCAGCGCGAGCGCATGTTCGAGGCACTGGTTGCTCGTGGCAACGAGCTGGCCTCGCAGCTGGGAGCAGACGCGCCGCACACCGATGTCCGGGGCCGCGGCGACGTTGCCATGTACTAGGTCTACTTCGAACAGCTCTTCGCAGCGCTCGAGGGTCCCGTCGCCGAGCTTCGGGAGATGATCGAGGACGAGAGTCGGCAGCTCTTGGGGGTGGTGGTGGATCGCATCTTCACCAACCTCAAGCTCCTCACGCCAGACTTCGACTTGGGCTCTGTGACCGAAGCCGCCCAGGGCGAGGACACACAGCGGGTCTCAAGCTCCCTCCGCGAGCAGGTGGACGCCTTCTGCAACCGCTTCAGGCGCACGGAGGCTGCGCCGGAGGACAACGAGGAGGAGGCCTGCTCTGCCAAGGCTGACGAGGGCGCCGCGGAAGAGGTCCAAGACGGTGCTGCTTCCCATTGAGTCATTCTCTATTGCGCCTGCGAGCGCTTGTATCTGCACTAGCCGTGTGCTTTTAGACATCTTGAAACCTTTGGCTTGTAATATGCTTTTAATTGCTGTTTTAATCCGAGCTTGTCTGCCCCTCGCGAGGTCTCTTTGGACTCATCTTCATGTCTATTTGTTCTCTGCGTCGTTAGGTCCCATCTCTTCGTGCCATGACTCCGCCACCTCGGTACGCGGGAGCAATGACCCCGCAAAGCCGGGGGGAGTTTAGGCCTAGGAGAGGTAAGAGCCTTGAGTCGCAATGCTCAAGTGCCCCCCTTAGACGTGCGAGTAGTCCGTGAAGCGTAAGGGAAAGCGAACTCGCTCGAGGGGCAAAGACGCGCGCTAGGGAGAGAAAAACACTCTTAAGCGTGGGTACGAGACTTAGCTTCTCGAGGTTTTCGCTCTGCGGAGGCTTTTTGCCTGGCGAGGTTGCCCACTTGAGGGGTCGCTCCTGGAGAGGCTCTTTGCCTGGCGAGGTTGCCCGCTTGAGGGGCCGCTCCTGGGGAGGCTCTTTGCCTGGCGAGGTTGCCCGCTTGAGGGGTCGCTTACGGATGCCCCTTCAGGCTCGCGGGGGAATTTTTCCCTGCAGGTATTAGAGGGGCGAACCCAAACGCTGGAACACGGATCAAGGGATCGTGCGCGCTTATAGGTCCCCTCAGGCGTTCCTTGCGATGAGAGTAAGTACCAAGGTCCTCTGTAGAGATAGCGTGTTTGTGGGGAAGCCCTCCAGCCAGAGCTCGGACTCTTGGATTTTGCAGTGCTGCTGGTGTGTCATTTGAGGCACTGACACCGTACTCAGCCCCCGCTCGCGAGGTACGCATGTGGAGAGATATAAGCGCACACTTCAACAATAGTAATGCGTAAATAAAACCCCCCAAAAACGTTTTTTTAAGCGGCGCCGAAGCTCTAAGTTCACTAAGGAACGAGATTGAGTCATTATGCTTGGGGTTGCCAAGTTAATGCTCTTGACCACGTCGAGGCATGGGGACCACCTGTTGGTGGCTGAGACTCTCAACGACCTGAGGTGGCTCGTTTTAATTGAGAGCTCGGAGGGTTTTCCCTCGAGTGAAGCCTTTGGGGCTTTGGAGGTTTAAGCCGTTGGCGTTTTAACCTCCAGAGACAGGAATGCTTGGAGTTTGAGCTGTAAGCTGCCTCTTCCGCTAGGATTCGCGACGTGACAATGATCACGTGCGTGGCAATGACCACGGTTGCGTTTGTTCCCTTAGGAGACAAAGCATGTGTTTGAGGTTTAAGCCTTTTGGCGTTCTAACCTCTAGAGACGACATTGCTTGGAGGTTGAGCCGTAAGCTGCCTCTTCCGCTTTGTCTTCTCGACGTGACAATGATCACGGGTGTGGCAATGACCACTTTGGCATTTGTTCCTTTAGGAGACAAAGCTATGTTTTTGGAGGTTTAAGCCTTTCGGCGTTTTAACCTCTAGAGACGAAAAATGCTTAGAGGCCGAGCCGTTGGCTGCCTCGTCCGCTTGACGTCTTGACGTGACAATGATCACGGGCGTGACAGTAATCACTTTTTTTTACTTGTTCCTTGCGGATACAAAGGTTTGCGAGGTTTAAGCCTTGAGCTTTTAACCTTGAGGGACAAAAAGGTGCTTGGAGATTGAGCCGTGGGCTGCCTCTTTCGCTAAATGCCCTGACGTGATAATGATCACGGGTAGAACTTGCGCAGATGCATGATGTTCCATGGATTCTTGACGGGGACACCGTCTTCCGTCTCGAGGCGAGCCGCGCCAGGCCTGGCGATGTGGGTGACCCTGTAGGGACCTTCCCAGATCGGGGACAACTTGTGGAGGCCTTCCCTGGAGAGGATTCGCCTGAGGACGAGATCACCTGCCTCCAGGGTGCGCGAGCGCACATTGCGGCTGTGGTAGCGCCTCATGGACTGTTGGTACTTGGCCGCCCGGAGGGCGGCGCGGCGTCTTAGCCCTTCAAGGAGCAGCAGGTCGTAGTTGTGGAGATCCTCTTGCTGGTCCTCATTAAAGGTAAGGACCCATGGGGATCCATGCTTTATTTCTGCGGGGAGGACTGCTTCGGCTCCATAGACGAGTGCGAACAGCGTTTCCGCAGTGGGCTTGGGTGGGGTGGTACGGATGGGCCAGAGCATCGAGGGTAGCTCGTTGATCCAGCCCTTGCCGTGGCCCTTGAGGACATCGAAGGTCCTGGTCTTTAAGCCTTTGAGGACCTCTGCGTTTGCGCGCTCGGCCTGTCCGTTGCTTTGCGGATGGGCGACTGAGGCGAAGCAGAGCTTGATGCCCATTTTCTGGCAGTAGGCTCTGAAGATGCCGCTTGTGAATTGCGAGCCATTGTCGGTGATGATGCGGTTAGGCACTCCGAAGCGGCAGACCAGGCCTCTGATGAACTTCACCGCCGCGCCTGCTGTGATTGTGCGCGTCGCCTCCACTTCAGGCCATTTTGTGAACTTGTCAATGGCCACAAATAGGTAGCGATATCTACCTTGCGCCGTTGGGAAATGTCCCAGGATGCCCAGCCCCCAGACCGCAAACGGCCACGAGAGCGGAATGGTTTGTAGCCCCAGCGCTGGTTGGTGGATTTGCTTGGCGTGGAATTGGCAGGCTTCACAAGCTTGAATGATGTCCGTTGCATCTTGAAGCGCTTGAGGCCAGTAGAAGCCGCTCCTGAAGACTTTCCCTGCGAGGGTGCGGGCGCATGAATGGTGGCCGCATTCCCCGCTGTGGATGTCCTTAATCAGCAGTTTTCCTTCTTCAGGAGGGACGCACTTGAGCGCGATGCCGTTTGGGCACTTGCGGTAGAGATTTCCTTCGAGGATTTGGTACAATTTTGCTTGGCGGGCTTGTCCTGGGCCTCGAGGGTGTTTGCCTCGAGGGACTTGGCCTCGAGGGACGTGGCCTCGGGGGATGTGGCCTCGAGGGACTTGGCCTCGAGGGATGTTGCCTCGAGGGACGTGGCCTCGAGGGATTTTGCCTCGAGGGACGTGGCCTCGACGGACTTGTCCTGGAGGGACGCGGCCTCGCAGTGCTCCTCCTGGGCCTCGAGTGTGTTAGCCGCTTGAGGCTCCTCAGTCCCTTCGGCATTAACCTCTTGCAGCGGTTGACTCGGGGCAGTCCCCTCTTGAGGCTTTGGGCATGGCGGTGGCTTTGTGAGGACTGCCCTTTCGTCGAGCTCTTTGTCAGGAGGCTTTTTCTTTGGAGTGGTTGCACTCTTCTTATGAGGTACAGGCTCCTCTCTTTCCACCACAAGGACAGCACTGGCTGTTTGTGGGGTAGCTGACAAGTACAGCTTCAGGTGCTCGCTAGGCCTTGGGGCGACCATTACAGGTGGGCTGGCCAAGTACTTCTTCAAGTCCTCAAATGCTTTTTCAGCTTCAGGGGTCAACTTGAAAGTGCCCGTTCTTTTCATGATTTTGAAGAACGGCAGGGCCCTTTCGCCAAACTTGGAGATGAATCGACCCAAAAAAGGCGTTGCATGTCCTTGAGCCTGCGTGGAGGTTGCATACCTTCTATGGCATTGATTTTGTCTGGGTTCGCCTCTATGCCCCGATGAGACACGAGGAAACTCAGCAATTTGCCTGAAGGTACTCCAAAGACGCACTTGGCGGGGTTGAGCTTGATGTTCACCTTGCGCATGCTGGCGAAGGTTTCTTCCAGGTCTCCGAGAAGAGTATTTCCTTCTCGCGACTTCACGACGATGTCATCGACATACGCTTCAGCGTTTCGCCCCATTTGTTTGCCAAGGGCTATCCTCATTAACCTCTGAAAAGTGGCTCTGGCATTTTATAGGCCGAAGGGCATGCAGACGTAGCAATACACACCGCATGGGGTGAGGAAAGTCGTCTTCTCGTCATCCTCTTTAGCCATTTTAATCTGGTGATAACCAGAGAAGGCATCGAGGAAACAGAGGAGGTCGCAGCCTGCCGTGGAGTCCACGATCTGGTCTATTCTGGGCATGGGATAAGGGTCCTTGGGGCAGGCCTTGTTTACATCAGTGTAGTCGATGCAGAGGCGGACTCCGCCGGCGGGTTTTGGGACTACCACGCCGTTGGAGAGCCAAGTGGGGTGCGCGACTTCGCGGACGACTTTTGCCGCTTTGAGCTTCTCGACCTCCTTGACGATGAATGCTTGCTTCTCGGGGGCTTCCTTGCTTGCTTTTTGCTTGATGGGGCGCGCGTTTGGGCACACGGCCAAGTGGTACTCGATCACCTCCCTCGGTACACCAGACATATCTGACGGTGTCCATGCGAACATGTCAGAGTTTGCCTGGAGGAAGGCGACGAGCGCGCTTTCCTATTTGGGAGGCAGCGCGGCGCCAATGGTGACGCTAGCCCCCGAGCTCCCTGAGCTCAGAGAGATCTTCTTGGTAGCAGCTGCCTCCCGGGAGAACAACTGCTTCTTCTTCTTGGGCCTCTCGGGAGGCTCTTGGTCCTCGTCTGCGGGGAAGGCCATGGCGGCGGTCTTGTAGGCCGTCTCCACAGCGCGCGTAGCGTCCAGGACATGCCCACGTATGGTGATCGTGCCGGCGCTGCCGGGGATCTTGACCATGTTGTACGCATGGTGCGTGACGGCCATGAACTTCGCGAGTGCGGGGTAGCCGATGATGGCGTTGTACGGCAGGCCGATGTGCGCAACATCGAAGTCGATGTGCTCGGTGCGGTAATTTTCCTCGCTCCCGAAGGTGACGGCAAGCCTGACCTGGCCTAGAGGCTCGATGTAGCCGCTGGTGACCCCCGTGAAGGGCCTCGAGGGCATAAGCCGCTCGTAGGGCACTTGAAGCGCTTCGAACGTATCTATGGAGATAACATTCAGGCCTGCTCCGCCATCGATGAGCGTCTTGGAGACAACGACATTATCGATTGTGGGGGGTGCAGACCAGCGGGAGGGTTCCAACAGTCTTGGTGGACTTGGGGTGGTCCTGAGCGTCGAAGGCGATGGTGTACTGCGACCACTTGAGGGGCCTGGAGGTTTCCGTGCTTGGGAGGGCGGCGTTGAGCTTGCGAGCAAACTGCTTGAACTGGTTGTTCGACTTCGGCGCCTGCGCCCCCCCCCCCCGAGGATGCAGGCAATGGCGCCCCACAGGGCTTGGTAGCCGCCATCTTCCTCGTCAGGGAGGTTGCCGTTCTTTTCTGTGGCGTTGGCTCGATTTCCAGCTGGTTTCTGGTAGCCGCCCTTGCGTCCGCTCCCACAGTAGCCATGGCCTCGACCGCGGCTGCCACCGTCTTCTGCTTGCTCGCGCTCCTTGCTATACCTTTTGAGGTCGTAGCAGGACTCCGTAGAGTGGCCGTCCCTGTTGTGGTAGATGCAGAAAGGGCGGTGATCATCTTTCCTCTCTCCAGCCTCGGGGGAGTCCCTGCGGGTGCCTTTTGTGTCAGGCTCTGCCGCGAGGACTGCGGTGGCCTTGCGCTTGGGCTCCTCCTTCTTCTTCTGGCTCTTGGACCCCTCATCGTGATCGTCCCCTCTCGAGGACATTTTCACGAAGAGGAGTCCCTCTTCAGCCTTGGCGCACTTGTCCGCCATGTCGAACAGCTTGACCACAGAGGTGAGCTTGCCGTGGATGCCCAGTTTCTCGAGCATCCTGCTATTTGTGACGCCCTCGCGGAAAGCGGCGATGACTTGAGTGTCGAGGATGTTCGGGATCTTGTTGCGCACTTGGCTGAAGCGCTGGATGTACTTGCGGAGCGTTTCATCCTTCCTCTGCACCACAGCGCGCAGATCGTTGTGGGTGAGGGCGCGCTCGTACGTCCCCTTGAAGTTGGAGACGAACTGCTTGCAGAGCTCCTCCCAGGAGTTCACAGAGTCCTCCGGGAGGTTCAGGAGCCACGACAACGCAGAGTCGCGTAGCGCATGGGAGAACCAGTTGGACATGACCTTGTCGTATCCCCCCGCTGCTTGGATGGAGGTGGTGTAGAGCTGCAGGAACTCGACGGGGCTGCTGGAGCCGTCGTAGCCCTTGGGAAGAGCTGGCCTGAACTTCTGCGGCCAGACCACGCGGCGCAGAGAGCGGGTGAACGCCATGCAGCCAGAGGTGTACGTAGCGACCCCGTGCTGAAGCGCGCCGTGGTTCTGCTGTCCCGCCTGGCCGAGCTCCTCCACGAGCCTGTTCTGGCGGTCTCGCTGGAGCTCCATCCCCACACGAGCGTCGGGCGCGGTGCGCTGCACGTTTAAGCAATCGTGTGGCGAGGACGCGTGCGAAACAACCCTTTGTGCCGCAGCCGGTGCAGGCCCTAGAGGTGGCGGAGGCACATTTGTTGCGACCGTGCCCGCGAAAGAGGGGTGCACGTTGGACTGCGACGGAGCGGGGCGCGTCGTGGCGATGCCGACGAGGTGGTTGAGGCGTTGGAGCCACTGCTCGTGGGCCTCAGCGGTGGGCTGGTAGCGGAGCAGCTCCTGCGCCATGAGCAGCGCGGTGTGGGGCGCGGGGTCGGTCCTCCCCGGCCCCGAGCCGCTCGGGCGCTGCGTCGGGTGCGACGACTGCGCGTCCTCCTGGTGCTCGGCGTCGTGCTCCGGTGCTTCCGCGTGAGGGCCAGAAGTGACATGCTCCTCGTAGCGGGGTCGGCTCCGCCGTGCGCGGGTGGTCGCGCGGGTGGTCGCGGCACCTGGGGGCGCGCGTGCTCCCGTGGGCGCACGCCGGTTGACTCGAGCGGTGCGGGTGGCGCGCGTGTTCACCATGGCGCGGAGACGAATTCGAAGGTTGTTGACGCGCCTCAATCCCCTACCTGGCGCGCGAAATGTCGGGTTATGACTCCCAAGAATCGGGGGTAGTCACTTCCTGAAGTGTAGTTCGAGAGGGGATTGAACGCGGAGGTCTAAACCCTCAAGTGACTCCGTGACGTTGCTCGCCGGACCCGAAGAAGACGCACACCCGACCAAGGAAGACACCATCCTTTACCCAGGTTCACGGCCCTCGTGAGGAGGTAAGACCGCTACTCCTGCCTGTCTGTATTATATGTGGGAGGTTACAGTACAATTGAGCTTGCCGGAAGCCCCCTTGAGGCAGTTCTTGCCTGGGGAGGGAAGCGATGATCTTCTTCCTCCTCCAGCCAGAGGCTAACCTAATCAGAGTTGCTAGGGTTTACAAGGGAGTTTTGCATGCAAAGGGCCGACGCTTCCTACGATGGATGTCTTCTCTCTTTTATAGGAGCCTCGGGCCTTCTCCTTCGGCTTGGCCTTCAAGGTGGCTCCCACTTGCCAGTGGCGGGGCGGAGCACGAGTCCACCGTGCTCCATTCGTCCATGGACTCGGTCCATTGTTGATAAAGGTGGCGCCATGGCCGACAGGCGGCCGACCGCGCGGTACTATCCGCAGAGCGGGCAGTCTCTGAGGTGGAGCCCGCGATGACGATCTCTGTTGGAGGGTTGCGCCGTCCACCTGCTTTATTGTCAGAGGAGAAGGTCCTCACAGCTGTGCAGCAGGCGGAGCAGCTTTATTGACTGCTTTATCACCAGGGACGGTGAAGGGGGTGTGAGCGCCACTGCACGAGCGTGGCAGAGGTCACGTGCGCTCTGCCGGGCTTCCTTGGCGACGACGTTTCCCTTCAGGCCTGAGGGGAGATCCCTGTCGGACTTCCCTCAGGCAGGCTGATTTCTCGGGGGGAGGATCCCCTGAGGCGAGGGGTCCCTGGAGGCCCTCGCTTCCTCTTCAGGCCCTCGAGGGGAATCGCCTCTCGAGGGTCCCGCTAGGTGATGACGCCTGGTCCTTAGTCGTTTCGTCCGTCTGGCCCGCGAGTGAGGCCTGGGGGGAATGGGCTCTTGATACCCCAGTTCCCACTGGGCCGACACAAGGAATGGAACGGCCCCGAGGTGGAATATTCCTGCTAGATGCGGAACCCACCTGTCCGGCCAAATTGGCCGGACCGAGTGGAACCGCTCCTGGTTAGCGCTAATCGCTGCTCCCTCTCTCAAAACTCTCTCGCCCTCGACCGAAGCGGGAGGTTGGAGGTCATCGACGCGGAGGTCGCTGGGAGCCAGAGGCCGCGGGTGCAGAGGTCGGAGCGCGCCGGGCACGGCCGGGCCGCGGGCGCGGAGGTCGCCAAGAGCCGGTGGCCGCCGAGGCGGAGGTCGGATGTCGACGGCGCGTGGAGGTCAGAGGTCGCGGTCGCAGGCGTCGGTGGCCGCCGGCGTGGAGGTCGGAGCTCGCCGAGCGTGACCGGGTTGCGGGCATGGAGGTCGTCAAGAGCCGGGCTGCGGGAGCCAGAGGCCACAGACGCGCAGCATCAGAGGTCGCCGAGGACATCGTGCCGCTCTTTGGCTTCCTCGCCAGCAACGCGGCCGAGGCGGGCATGCGCATGATTAAGGATGGCAATGGGCAGGGTATGGGACGGGTAGAGCACTACCATACCCATACCCGTACCCACGGGTATGAAACTTTACCCGTACCCATACCCGTTGGGTACCCAACGGTAAATCAAATAATGCACATGCTACATAGAATTTTACATTGATCAATAACACATTGATAAAATAAAAAAATATGTATCTCAACTCATTATATTATATTTAAGTACATGACAATTATATCATCTCAAATTGATAATTGATAAAAAAATTACCATAGTTTTATAAATAAACATTATATCTCCATGGGTAAGATATATCAATGGGTAGGGTATGGGTAGACCCATGGGTATAAGATTATACCCGTGCCCTACCCGTAAATTAATGGGTAAGGTACGTCTACTACCCGTAGGTATAAAATTGTACTCATACCCTATCCATACGGGTACGGTACCCGCGAATACCCGTACGCATGGGTAATTGCCATCCTTACGCAGGATGTAGGCGGACATGGGCATGTGGCCGAAGCATCTCCATGAGATTGGATCACGATTGGATGTGAATCTTGTACGTATGCAGCTCCGTATGAGAATTGGTATGCAGGGCGGTTGCTAATTGGGCAGTTTGATTAGGCTCCTATGCAATTTATTTAGACTCATTAGATTAAATTAGGGGAATAATTAGGATCTAAATAATATTTAGATTAAATTAGTGTTAATAAATTGTGTGTTTAGACTAATTAGATTCAGTTACATTCCACTTCATATGGAATGGAATGGGATGGCATGGAATGAAACCGTGCGATGGAATGGAATGGAATGGGATGACATGGAATTGAATGGAACCGTGCGCAAGACCCATAGGTTGTGGAGGAGGTGATACTTCACAACATGACGTGCCAATAGGGTTACATTGTGTGGATATGTCCGTGTTAGTACAGTTTCTGTGGCGGCTGTGAGCCTAGCAACCAGTGGTTTTCATCAGTGTTCTTGCAATGGTTATATTTGTTTATTAGACTAGTCACAATGAGAGTATCATAGGTGGTATCATAGATGCCATGTTGGCAAAAAAGATGACGTGTCACTGCAATTAATAAGGAGAGAGGTGATAGTGATATCATAGGTAGATACCGTAACATAACGGATTTCAATATAAGATAAGTCTACGACCTAATAAATGCAATCATATATGATACTACATATATGTTACCATGCATTGTGGAGGTAGTAACATGTAGTAGCATCATATGCATGATACTAGTATATGATACTCCCCATTGTGACTAGTCTTACTCATGTGAATGGGTAGTTGCTTTGGCAGGTGCCATGTTTTTTTTTCCTTTCTGTTTTAGCATCTCTAGAGGATGAGTGTGATTTGTATCTTCTTGATGTGAATAAACATTCTCTTTATCAAAAAAAACATAAAGTGTTATAAATCTCTTTAGAAAGCTTTTACGGTGACTGGCGGGTATTTCTCAATATTCTCAAGTACTTGAACGGGAATCCGGCACCTAGAGGGGGGGGGGGGGGGGGGGGTGAATAGGTGCTATTACAAATTTTAGGTCTTTTCAAATTTAGGCTCAACACAAAGGTAAATTCTCTAGATATGCAACTATGGTGAATTTACCTAAATGACAATCTAAGCAATAACAAGATAAACAAGCTAACAAGACAAGCAAGTAAGGGAGCAAAGATAAGGGGAACCGAGTGAAGCACGCGAAGACGAAGATGTAATCCCGAGTTCCACCCAAGGGTGTACGTCTCGTTTGGAGAGGTGTGCGCTACCACAACAGGTTAGCCGCAACGCCACAAAGGCTCACCTTCTTCTCCGATGAACTCAACCACAAAGGTTGCGAGTCCACCTTCCACTATTGATCCCCTTTAAGGGCGGAGATCGAATCCCTTACAAACGCTTGAGGCACGCACCCACAACTTAATTGGGGGCTCTCAAGATGACCACAAAAGGTCAAGGACCACAAAAGGTCAAGGCAACACTGAACGGATATACGTCGCCTAGGGGGGGGGGGGGGGGGGTGAATAGGCGATTTAAAACTTTTTCCGAGGAGCCGGAATATCCGGTCCAAGAATGACCCGGAAATTCCGGTATGCTTGATAAAGGCGGAATAAAACTAGAGGTTTACTTTAACAAGCATACAACCTAGATATAAATACTAGGCTCACCTATGTGCACCAACAACTTATGCTAAGCAATACAAGTAACAAGGTGACGTGGGGCTACCTTGCGGGTAGCCCACGATGATGCTACCTGGGTCGCGCCAAGGATGGAAAGGCCCGCAGAAGGCCACTCGGGGTACCTAGTATCCTAGTCCAACTCGGTTAGGTCTTATAACCTACCGTATCTGTACCAACCACCCGAGACCTGGCTACCTATAAAGCCAGGAGGGTTGCCCGTCCTAGCGGACACGCTCAGAACCACTACGACAAACCCTAGCGAGATCGCAATCTCGCCATTGTAATCGCTACTCGCATCAATAACCAGACAAGCAGGAGTAGGGTGTTATCCTCCGGGAGCCTGAACCTGGGTAAAACCTCGCTTGTCAGCCGTCGCGATCACCTTGCACTCATCTCTCTCCCCATCAATCAACCCGGGGTGCGCAACCCTGGGACTTGTCGAGTTAACACCTCGTCAATTGGCGCCGTATGTGGGAAAGTCAACAAGTCCTAGGATCATGGTCGCACCGGCCCCATCCGCAATGAAGATCGGCGCATCCGCCATCAGGGAGTCGATCCGATTCGGCTCCTTCGAGTACGTCATCCACTCGCCAACGCATCAGTCGGCGTACGCCGATATGGACAAAGGTATACACATCACCTTCGGCTCCATATTCTGCTGCATAGATAGTCGTGGCATACTCAGGTCTACGACTACTACGCTACGCGCGACGGCGTCACCAAAATCGCCAACCATCGCGGTCGCTGGACCCGCCAAGATCGCATCTGCCGCACCCGCGGAGATCGCGACCGCCGGACCCGCCAAGATCGCATCTGCCGCACCCGCGGAGATCGCGACCGCTGGACCCGCCAAGATCGCATCTGCCGCACCCGCGGAGATCGCGACCGCCGAACCCGCGAAGATCGCATCTGCCGCACCCGCAGGGGTAGCGCCAGCCGCACTCGCGAAGAGAACATCTACATCGACAATCTCGGCAACGGCCGCGCGAATCGAATCTGCTACCTTAACTTCGGTCTTGCGGTCGATCAAGTCAAGATCCACCTCCACCGTCGCACCCGCACGGGAGACCAGTAGCCCGCGTCCGACAACTATGTCACGCGCGCCCTCGTCTTCGTGGAGATCTCAAGTCTACCCCAAGCCAATCGCACTCGCCCCAGTGAGCGTGAATACATGGACAATCGCGAAGAGACGCGACAGCGGGTGCGCCGCGCGCCACGTTGCGGCAATTTTCGACCCCGAGCAAGAAGCGGGCGACATAAGCAGCAGCGGCAGCACCAACTCTCCAATTCATGCCTACCCCAAGAAAGTCTTCATGGCCGGCACAGCACCGCATGACGACGAAGACGAACCCGCATACCCACTGCAGGTGGACATGCCGGACCAGACGAAACTTGTCATCACGCAGGACATGGCAATCCAAGCCATGAAACACGTGGACGAAGGCACGTTCCCGCCACCAAACGCACCTCGAGAAGACCACCTGGCGGTCCAGTACTTGCTACGCAAGGAAGGCGAACGAATTCGCGCCGAAAAAGCCGAACTTCTCAGGCGCAAAAGGGACGCGGATGCATCGAGCGCCAGGCGAGCCGCCCTCTCCTTCACATCCTCCACAGAAGTGAACCAGGGAGCACGGCGAACCAGAGCCCGTGTCCCCCACATGGCAGAAGCTGATCGAACAAGGCTCACCCGTAACCTTGACTCGTCCTTCGTCACCGAAGATGAGAATGGGATACCCGTCCCGAAGACGGCGAATGCCGCCCTGATATCAGTCGAGACATACCTCCGGCTCACGCAGCCACCGGAGGGGGACGCGCGCTCCCTTCTCCACAAGCAACAAATTGCCTCCATAAGGGCAATCGAAGAGGCTCTGGCGGCCAAGGGGCCAAGCAACAGAGCGACTGAACCAACAACGTCGGGCATCCCAGCGGCGCAGCGACAAGCAGTCAAGGACCTCCGTGACGTCCTGACACAGAAGACGGTGGACCGCAACCGCAAGGAGCGTTCGGCTAGTGTGGCACACGCAAACGACCACGCCGATCGCGACTTCGAGCCGTGTGGCGCAGCATGCTTTAGCTTCAACATCCGCGACACCCGCATGCCTAAAGGCTTCAAGTTGACGGCTGGCACACCAAAGTACGACGGGAAACAAGACCCAAAGCTATGGCTCGAGGACTACCTCATCGCTTGCACCTGTCAAGGTGGAACGTCGACTACAGCAATGCAGTACATCCAGCTCATGCTGACAGATTCGGCACATCTAAGCTCATGCTGACAGATTCGGCACATCTAAGCTCATGCTGACAGATTCGGTACATCCAGCTCATGCTGACAGATTTGACAGCTTCATGCATGGCGTCGCTCGCCGCGACCTCCGGGAGGAATTCGGTAGGCTCCAGCCGAAAACCACGATAGAACTCATGAAGACAGCCAACCAATGGGCCGAAGGAGAGGACTACGTCCGCGAAACTTCTCCCAAAAAGGAAGGAGAAACAAGCAACTGGCGCGAGGCACGTCAAAAGAGGAAGGCACGCTACACACACGATTCAATCGAATTAGTAGCGGCGGGGTATGAAACCCCCCGTGAGGTAAAGCGTGAGAGCAGCCGACATCACGAGCAAAGTCGACAGCCCAGCTCGAGTCAGTACAACCGTGGCAGCAGCAGCATCGGCCACAGTGATGGAAGCCAAAAGCGCGAGTGGAAGCGCCCGTTGACCCCAGCGGAGGAGCTGATGCAACCCTGTAAGCATCACTCGTTTCGCCACCCGGAGACAGGAAAGTGGGGTTCAAACCACCTGTTGAAAGATTGCCGCAAAGCAAGAAAGATCTACCATGCCATGCAACAAATCATCGCCCCGGTGCAGGCCATACAAGCGGCGCCACAGCTAGCCATCCAGGCAGCACCCGCGAACAACAATCAAGTGCAGGCGGCAGGAGCGTTCCCCCAGCCGCAGCAGCAGCAACAGGGTCCGTCGGCAGCAGCCGATACGTACCCAGCCGCACGGGGACAGCTGAACATGATCCAGAAAGGACCCCCGTCGAACAGGAGGCAGAAAATCATAACACGCCAAGTACTTCAAGCCATCAACAGCCCGCGCGCGGTACCAGACTACCTACGCGGGTCGGAGACGCCAATCACATTTTCCAGGGCAGATCACCCAGCGGAGGTAGTCCGACCCGGGCACGCCGCACTCGTGATTGAGGCCTTAATCGGCGACTACAGCCTGAAGAAGGTATTCCTGGACGGAGGCAGCGGCATCAACATTATATTTGCCGATACCCTCAGACGAATGAACAGGTCGACAGAGAAGTTGCCGGAATCGGAAACCACCTTCCACGGCATAGTACCAGGGCAAGCGATCACGCCCATGGGAACAATCACACTCGACGTCATCCTCGGTACACCCGAGCACTTCAGGAAGGAGTCGATAGACTTTGAGGTCGTCGACTGGAAGTCACAATACCACGCCATCCTCGGACGCCCAAGCTTTTCTAGGTTCATGGCGGTACCCCACTACGCCTACCTGATGATAAAGCTACCCGGGCCGAAAGGAGTGATCACCGTCCGCGGAGACTTTGGGCTCTCCAACAGCTGCGACCGCGAGTTCGCCAAGATCTCCGAGTCCTTCGGCGTCGAAGAGCGCTTCAAGGCCATATCAGCCGACAACGACAAGACCATCTTCCCGGCTCGCAAGAAGCCTGCCAAAGACGCAGCGTTCAACACGAATGACGACACTGTCACCCACCAAGTCCATCCGACTGACAATGGAAAGACGGTCAAGGTCTCATCGAGTCTGACCCCCGCATAGGAAGGCGCGCTTGTCGAGTTCCTACGTGAGAACTGGAAAATCTTTGCATGGCAACCCTCTGACATGCCAGGGATACCCAGGGAACTCGCCGAGCACTCTCTAAAAGTCCACAAGGACGCAAGGCCAGTCAAGCAATCCATGCGACGCTTTTCAGGACCCAAACGAGACGCGATCACCATGGAAGTCGACAGATTACTGCATGCCAAGTTCATCCGAGAGATCAAGGACTCGGACTGGGTCGCCAACCCGGTTCTAGTTGAGAAAAAGAAGACGAAGAAACTGCGCATGTGCGTTGACTTCACCGCAGTCAACAAATGCTGCCCCAAGGACCACTTCCCGCTACCGCGGATAGACCAGATCATCGACTCGACTGCAGGTTGCGAACGCCTATCTTTTCTGGACGCCTACTCAGGTTACCAGCAGATCAGGCTGAAAGTCGAGGACGAAGAGAAGACAACCTTCATCACACCCGACGACGTCTTTTGCTACCATACGATGCCGTTCGGGTTAAAGAACGCAGGTGCCACGTACCAGCGGACAATGCAAGCATGCCTCAAGGGGCTAATCAGGCAGATCGTCCAAGTCTACGTCGACGACATTGTCGTCACTACCCGAAAGGAGGATACCCTAGTCGACGACCTCCGCAAGGTCTTCGCTGCGCTGGACGTATATCAGATCAAGCTCAATCCAGAGAAGTGCGTGTTCGGCGTACCAGCCGGAGAGCTACTAGGGTACCTTGTATCTGCAAGAGGAATCGAAGCAAACCCTGAGAAGGTGCAGAACATACTCACAATGCCAACACCAACCAAGCTCAGGGAGGTGCAACGATTAGCCGGCCGAGTCGCAGCTCTCAGCCGGTTCATTAGTAAGTTGGGAGAGAAAGCCTTACCTTTCTACCAACTGATGAAGAAGGCAGACAAGTTCGAGTGGACAGAGGAGGCGCAGGACGCGTTCGACCATCTCAAGAAAACACTGACAACTTCTCCAGTCCTCGTGGCACCACTGGAAAATGAGCCACTGTACCTATACGTCTCAGCAACGAACAGGGTGGTAAGCACGTTGCTCGTAGTCGAACGCGAAGAAGAAGGGCACAACCACCCGGTGCAGAGGCCCGTCTACTACCTCAGCGAAGTACTAACCATGTCCAAGCAGAATTACCCTCATTACCAGAAGCTGGCATACGGAGTCTTCATGACCTCCAGGAAGGTCGTCCACTACTTCTCCGAGCACCCGATCACGGTGGTAAGCTCCTCTGGACTAGCAGACATTCTCACAAACCAGCGCGCGACAGGACGAGTCGTCAAGTGGGTTGTCGAACTAGGACCATGGGGGCTGAAGTATGCTCACCCGAAGTCTATCAAGGCCCAAGTTCTCCCAGAATTCACAACCGAGTGGATAGAAGCCCAGCTACCAAATGTTCCCGACCTGTCCAACGCATGGACAATGTACTTTGATGGCTCGAAGAAATTCAAGTCAGCCGGGGCAGGAGTCGTGCTCATCTCCCCCAAAGGCGACAAGCTCAAGTATGTCCTACAGATGGACTTCCCGAAGCCGTCCAACAACGAAGCCGAATACGAGGCCCTGATCCACGGCATGCGGATGGCCAAGAACTGCGGCGCCACGCACCTCATGATCTACGGCGACTCCTATCTGGTGGTACAACAAACCATGAAGTCCTGCGACGCCGTCGCTGACAACATGATCGCCTACAGAGACCTCTACAATCAGATGGAAGGGAACTTCGACGGCTGCGAGCTGCGCCACATCGGCCGTGAAAGCAACGAGGAAGCCGACGTCCTCGCTAACATGGGCTCAGACAGGGTGCCAGTCCCACCCGGCGTCTTCCTCGAGTGCATCACGCAGAGATCCATCAAGACTCAGAGTACAGCAAGCACAGCAACAGCAAAAGGCGATGCCAACCCGCCAAGCCAAGACAAGGTCCCCATGGAGGTCATGCTAGTCGAAGCCACATGGACAGGACCGTACCTGGCATACATACTTCATCAGAAGCTGCCAGCCGACCCAGTCGAAGCAAAGCGCATCATCAGACGCTCCAAAAGTTTCACCGTCATCAACGGAGAACTCTACAAAAGAAGCATCTCAGGAATCCTGCAAAGGTGCGTAGATCCAGTCGACGGCCAAGCCATCTTACTCGACATCCACGCGGGTATCTGCGGGCATCACGCCAGCAGTCGGGCACTGGTGGCCAAGGCGCTACGCGCCGGGTTCTACTGGCTGACAGCCATGCAGGACGCCGAGGAGCTGGTGAAGAAATGCACAGGGTGCCAGGAATTTGCCAACAAGCCGCACGCCCCAGCGTCAGAACTCAAGACAATACCATTAGCCTGGCCCTTTGCCCAATGGGGTCTGGACATGGTGGGCCCGCTGAAGAAATCCTCACCCGGAGGTCACACTCACCTCCTGGTTGCAGTCGACAAGTTCACAAAATGGATCGAAGCCGTGCCCATCACAAGTTCGACTGCATCCACAGCGGTCAACTTCATCAGGTCAATCATCTTTAGGTTTGGGGTACCAAACGGGATCATCACCGACAACGGCTCAAACTTCACAGCCGAAGAATTCAAGGACTTTTGCTCAGAGCAGGGGATCAAACTCAACTATGCGTCTGTCTCGCACCCGCAATCCAACGGACTAGTGGAGAAAGCCAACGGCCTTGTATGTAGCGGCATCAAGAAACGGCTGCGCGTGCCCCTAAGACATGCAACGGGCGCATGGGTGGAAGAACTGCCATCGGTCCTCTGGAGCCTGCGAACAACGCCGAATAGATCCACCCAGTACACTCCGTTCTTCATGGTGTACGGTGCAGAAGCGGTTCTCCCCTGCGACATCAAGTTCGACGCACCAAGAGTAGTCGCCTACGACGAGTCGGAAGCAGAGGAGGCACTCGAAGACAGCAGAGATACCCTGGACGAAGCGCGAGACATCGCCCTGGCACGATCAGCCGTGTACCAGGAAGACCTGCGCAACTATGACACCCGGCGGCTGCGACCAAGAGCGTTCGTTGCAGGCGACCTGGTTCTTCGACTCAAGCAAAAGAAGGTGCACAAGCTCGCCTCCCCATGGGAGGGCCCGTACATTGTAACAGAAGCAATAGGCAATGGAGCTTACCGCCTAAAGGACTCGAAGACAGGAGCAGACTGCAGCAACCCATGGAACGTAGCACAACTCCGCCGATTCTACGCCTAGCTCAAAACAACCATTGTACAAGAAAATCAGCGCGGCAGGTTTCAGACGCACTCTTTCCCTTACCAGGGTACCTGAGGGGACTGGAAGGGTTTTAATGAGGCGGCCTGCTCGCAAGAATCAATAAAGTGATTTGAAGAAATTCTGTCCCCTTTACCTACCACTCAGGAGGAACTCAAAAATCCTAGGCCGCCACTCGAACTACTCGGGGGCTGCGCCACACAGGTTGAAATATAAGCTTAGGTCGCCACCCGAGCAACTCGGGGGCTGCGCCACACAAGCATATCCAAAATCCTAGGTCACCACCCGAGCTACTCGGGGGTTGCGCCACACAGGTTGAAATAAAAGCTTAGGCCGCCGCCCAACTCACTCGGGGGCTGCGCCATACAAGCGTAAAGTCAAAAAATCCTAGGCCGCCACTCGACCGACTCGGGGGCTGCGCCATACAGGTCAAGTTCAAAATCCTAGGGCGCCGTCCGCCACACACGGGGGCTGCGCCACACAGGTCACAATTGTAGCCCTAGGCTACCACTCGACTTACTCGGGGGCTACGCCAAACAGAACCTCCCAGAAAAATCCTCAGCCGCCACTCGAACTTACTCGGGGGCTGCGCTGCACAGGTCAAGTTCCAAATCCTAGTTCAACACCCGACATACTCGGGGGCTGCGCCAAACAGGTAACACTTGTAACCCTAGGCCGCCACTCGACCCACCCGGGGGCTGCGCCATACAGGCCTTCGCGAAAATCCTAGGCCACCACTCGAACTACTCGGGGGCTGCGCCATACAGGTCAAGTTACAAAAATCCTAAGTCGCCACCTGATGTAATCAGAGATTGCGGCATGCAGGTGACACTTGAGAAAACCTAGGTCGCCGCCAAGCATTCCAGGTGACTGCGCCATACAGGTCGCAAACTCAAATCAGGCACCCACTTCCGAGTAAAAAGATCAACTCTTATAAGTCCAAAGCATTTCAATCAATTGTCATACTGACACAGGCACATTTGCCACCCCTATAGCTAACCCTGTACATCAGACGACAGCTACTCTACACTGCAGGTTCAGCCTTCGGTGCATCAAGAGGCCCTACAAGACGCTCGCTCAGGTCCTGAACCTGCCGGATAATCCGACGCGCAGCAGCCAGGGTCTCGTCAAAGTCATCATCACTCGGCAGGCCTTCAAGCACCCGCTCAAGCGGAAGATGTGGCCGGTGCATCCGGACGTATGCCAACGCAGCGTTCGCACCAGCCACAAGTTGGGCGTCGACGACTTCCTTCAAGCCTTCGCCATCGCGGAACCTCTCCAGCAAAGCAGACAACCCGTTCGGCTGCGCATTATGGGTAGTACACACGATTGATGTGCCAACGTGTCTTCCGGCAGCTCTCCAGAAGAAAAGAAGCGCGCCACGTGCGATCAAGCATGGTGGCAAGGACGCGCCCCCTCGACTGGCTCACCCAGAACTGCCGAGCTTCGTATGAGTTGCCGGACGCCTCTCGGGTGACTCGCTCTTCAACGTGAACCCGCTCAGCCTCCCAGTCGGGATTGACGTCTGCGCACATAAAATGCAACTAAGAACGAGAAGGAAAGCCACAAAAGGACGGCAGCCGCCAAAAAGAGGATACATACCTTGCAGCTGTCGACTGATCAGGTCGATCTCCCCAAGCAAAAAGTCCTCACGTCGCGAGAACTCCGCCGTGGGATGCGACTGAGAACATTGTAGCAGCCGCTCCGTATTCTTCAGGGTCGCCTCAAGCTCCGCCACCTTGTTCTTCAGAAATGTGATTATCCGCTGATCGTTGGCACTGCATGGAGGAGCCGGCGCCGACCGACGACGGCGAGCACCCGAAGAAAAAGCCGCGCCACTCGGCACGGCCACCGGAGAAGGCGGAGCATCATCGCGCGCAGCACTCTGCCAGGGATACGCAGAGTCAATACAATCAGGCGATTGCGAAGCACAAATCAACTCAGGAGAAATAAAGACTAGCAAAATCAATATCGAAGACCAAAAGACCCGACAGGGCAATGTTCATTACAAGCATAAAGTTCAAAATACAGATAGCGGCGACTGCCGCATTCCTACAACTATGCCTACTCTAAGGCCGCGGACTGCGACCGGGAACGGCCCTTCCGAGCTGCCGCCTCAGTCGCCTTAGCAAGGGCCCTCTCGAAGAGTGCCACAAGCTGCGCAGCCAGCTGCGAGGCGCGCTCCTTCACGCCACTCAGCGACGCGGTCCGGCCGTCGGGTTTGCGAGGAAAACCGCTGACGACCTTCTCGAAGTCACCAGGGACTTGGTGGCCTAATAGGAGCTGGAAGGTGAGCTCGGAGCCGCGTACCGTCTGCGACCGCGTGAAGTCGGCGATGGTAGTCGCGTCCTCAAACGGTGCAGCCAGGGCGTCCACGGTCGCCGGCGGCTGGTCACCCGGGAAGATGCTCTGGTGCACCACAGCCAGAGCTCCAGTCGACTTCTGCAGCGCGGCTGAAGACTTCTTCAGCGCGTACGAAGCGTAGGCGCATACCCGGTCGAGGAAGCCAACAGCGGTTGCCAGGTCAACCGTGTCACTCGACGCATCTTCGGGAGGAGCTCCACCGCAAGTCTCTGAGCAAAAAATTCAAAGTCAGATTAAGAAAAAGAGCAAAGACTCAGTAGGCGTCAAGCCGAAACTCACCCCCAAGTACACCAGCTAGCGAAAGGAGACGGCCAACTTGAGTCTTCTCCTTGGCGACCCGCGCCAGCTCCCGCTCTTGGGACTCGCGAAGAGCCTTCTCAAGCTCATCAACCCGCCCAGTAGCCTGGTCCAGCGAGGCACGCAGTTGGTCCCTCTCTTTCTCCAGGCGAACATAAGCTGCGGCTGCGTCGAGCTGCTGGCGATAGTAAGGCTGGAATAAAAGCAAGATGTCAATAAAGTTGCGGGCGACTATACTAGTCACCCACACCTTCGGGGGCTACTCCCATCGGGAGCGCTGATCGCGCACCCGATGAAAATCAAAGAACACAAGAAAAAGCATGCAGGACTTACGTGGTCCAGGAGTTCAAGGTCTTCCGCAGTCGAAGGAAGCACGCGGCTAGAAGATGCAACACCAGCAGGCTCAGCATGCACCTTCTCCACCACCACTGGCGTCCCCAAACCAGCCGAAGGGGCAGATGTGAGCTCCACGTCCCGAAGGGGGGAGCTAACATCGTCCGAACGATGGCTGCAGCAAAACCAAGAACACCAGTCGAATCAAAAAACGTCCAAACTGCAAAGTACAACTAGATGGACACATTACAAAGGAACTCACCTGGGGGTGCCGGCGTCATCGTAGCTCTCCAGGGAAGGCGAAGGCATCCGCGCGAACGAGCGTGGCGCCGCGGAGCTGACTGGGGGAACGTTCAGAGGTTCCTCCCAGCCACCCGAAGAACGAGCACCCGGAGACATCACGGCGACCTCCTCCTCAGCAGCGTCCACGCCCCGGGCAGGTGATGACGCAGTGGCAGACTCACCGCGAATCGGAAGCTTCCGCTTCTTCCTCGTGGGTTCCTCCACCTCATCTTCCTCCTCCACCTCGTCGCGGGGAGAATGCGCGGAGGAAATCTCTTCGTCCTCGTCATCCTCTTCGACAAACCTCGACTCATCGTCGGGTCCGTTCTCAGGGAGGGGAGGACAGCTGATGAAAAGATCTCGGCCCTGAAGCAAATAGATACAAGTCGAATTAAAGAGAAAGGTAGACTCAAGTCGAACAAGGGCAGAGATAAGACAAGACAAAACTTACCTCAGGAACGGGGTTCGAGGCCCCGTAGGGAGAAATGGGGCACTTGACGTTGCACGTGTCCGCGGCTCGGAGGTTGGTGATGGACCTGACGCTGGCCTCCTGTAACATCCCAAGTTTGCTAAATGGAAATGTAAGGTGTGTTTTGAGCATTGCATGCATCTCATTTAATTTGGACAAGAATTTGCATTTCAAATTCACATGTTTGCTTTTGCAAGAAAGGGGTAAACTCTTGTTATTCTTGGTGAACTCAAAATATTCCAAATTTTCAAAATCCAAGACTTCCAATGGCTTCCTTGTGAAATTCTGAATCTCCTAGTATTTTTCTGCAAATTTTCCTCTTTACAGAAAAGCCCCAAACCTTTTAAATCAGGAACCAGGGGCCTGTTTGTGAAAGAAACTGGCAATAAGTAAAATCCTCAGGGGGGTTTTCAGAAAAAAAGGATCGTCTTCAAGCTTCCGACGGCGCCGCCGTGCGCTGTCGAGCTCCCCGCCGTTCCCTGCCTCCTCCGCGCCAAGATGCGTGCCGCCGCCCCCTGGACTACAAGGAGACCGCCTGCCGCCGTGGAAAAACCCTAGTTTCTCTTCCCCTCCTCTTCTTCTTCCCTTTTTTTCGCCGAACCCTAGCCTCGGGTCTCCGGCGACCGCCGCCGATTCCGGCCGTCTCTCACCTCGGCGAGCAGCTCAGAAGCACCGCCGTGCTCCCCTCTCCCTCCACCGCGAGCCGTTCGTGCCGGGACGATCGGAGCAAAGAGGAATCGACCGATTTCCTCCGCCGGTCCGCCGCCGTCGAGCTCGTTTTCCGGCGAAACCCGACCTCCCCTCGCTTCCTCAAGCCTCCTACGAGCACCAGGGTGAGCTACTGGTCCTCATGGACCTTCTCTCCTCCTCCCGTTCGCTCTAACTCCTCCGGCCGACGGACCCCAGCTCCGGCCGCCGCTCCGCCGCGCCGTGGCCGCGCTCCGGTGACCATTTGGTCACAACGCCACCACCAAACGGTCCGCCTCGGCCTCCTCTCCCGAATGCCGCGAAGCAATCGCTCCAATTCCTTCTGGTTCGAGAGAATCGTGCTCGGCAGAGAGGATTTGGGCGTTGATGACGTCAGCTGACGTCATCATCTCCTTTTTAATTCTGAAAAACATTTATTTCTTTTCTGTAATTGTTTTATTATGACAGGTGGGGCCATGTTGTCAGAGTTTTAATCTTTTTACATTACTATTTTCTGAAATGATTAAAATTATGACATGTGGGGTCAACTTATTTAAATAAATTTTAAATTTGAATTAAATTGTTTAAACTTTGAAAATTCATAACTAATTCATTTTAAATCAGAAAAATATGATTTTTATATCAAAATATTCAGAAAAATAAAATCTATTTAATGACAATTTAATCATACATATTCCATACAAGGGAAATAAAGTTATTAGCCTCACATTAATAAACCCTAATTTCAATTATGGGTATGTTTTATTCACCCATTTAATTTGATGCTTGCATCTAGGATATTCTAAAAATGACATATCATTCATGTGATTGTGCATTGCATCAACATTGTATTGATTGTGTCATTCCTTTCCGGTATTTGGTTCTTCGCGATAGGATTCGAGCCTGAGAGTGTTTGCAACGCCTCCGAAGATCAATACCCAGCTACTGAAGAGCAAGGCAAGCAAAACCTTATATCTGCACATATAAGATTTCCAAAGTATTTGATTCTTGTGTTATGCATACGGTTCAAAGATGTTTTGGTCGAGGTATAGAGTGTCATTTGCGTTGCATCGCCGCTTAGACATGCTTAGTTGTTCCTTTCTCCATTCAGTTGGGAAGATTGGTTGGAATGGGTATGCATGATTTATTTATTATTGTCCCTAAAGACTTGGACGAGAGGCCACATCGGGACTGTGGTGGTTTGTCTCGTTCTTGTCGACACTAGGATCCGAGTTCTCGTCTTTGGAACCAAGACTATTCGTGCATCCACACGGGGTATTCATTTCCCCCTCGACTCCAACTTGCCTAGCCTACTACGTGAAGCCACTAGTTCGAGTGTTCCATCTGCGTGTGCGGTAAAATGGTTTGAGGAGAAAATTTAGGGCTCGGGTCAGGAGAGTGTGACGCTCTGATCTTGACCCTGGCAACCCGCACTAGGGATCGCTGAGATGGCGGTCTGACCTACTGCTGTGGCTCATGAACATAGGCGAAGCTTGGGAAAGGTCGTGGCCAACTCTCCAGCCGGCACTCCCCGGTAGAGTGCTAATGTCTGGCGTATCGGTTAGTTGGCGCGTGTGGGTAGTTACACCCCCTGCAGGGAAAATCTTTTCGGAAAGGCGTGTCCACGGTTATGGACGACTTGGTACCTCATGTCTGATGATCATAGACAACTTAAAACAAATTATAAAACTGACAACTAAGGGTGGTTAGGATTGTTTCCTCGGGTTGAGCGAGGAGGTGATCCTTGCGGGTGGTGCAAACGATGACATCTCGGTGGCTACCGAAGATGGAGGATGAAGTCAGAGGTGTTGTTCCCTTATCTCATTTTAAAAGTCTATTGATGCAAGATTCTCTCCTCCCTCGATTTGAAAACAAAGATGGCTTTATGCAAAGACAGTCATGAATACTCTCTGAACGGGCAGATATATAAGCGGTTAAATAAGTCTTGTTGAGTACCTCCTGTACTCAGCCTTGCGCACTTTTTGGACAGGTGAAGGTTCCAACTCCACTGCTGGTTTCTACATGGACATCGACGAGTAGATCGGGGTTCCCGGGCAGTAGCCTGGAATCGATGGGCGGGACGTCGCTTATGCTATGGCCTCTTAGGCCTTTTGGTTCTTGTTATGTAGCATAACACAATTTGCTTTCGTTGTTTGATATTTCGTTGGGTCAGTGACCTCTGCTTGTAATATTTGCTATCTTCACTCTGATAAGAGTTTGTATAATATTGCTTTGAGTCGTAGAGTCACTGTTGTGTTACCGAATGTCTAGATGGATATCCTGTTACTTTCCACGTCTTTTCATCTATCCTGTTTACCGGTGGATCTAATCTTCGTGGTCTCTGTTCTATTCTATCAGGATGTCAAGTGGTACTCGTGGCCAGGGCCGTGGTGCTCGTCACCATGGTGATGATGAACTGCCGCCACCTCCCACAATGGCGCAGGTTCTTCAGAACATCGAGAACAATCGCGTGAGGACTGAACATCTCCTTGAGCGTGTGGCCCAGAACACAGAACGTCGCCCCAATGTCTGTGCTACACTTGGAGATTTCCTTAAAGCTCAGCCTCCTACCTTTGGTGAGTACAAGGAGCCCCTTGAAGCTGATGACTGGATCCGTACCATTGAGCGTAAGTTTGCTGCTCTCCATGTTCAAGCCAATGACCGTGTGAACTTCGCCACCTACCAGTTAGAGGGTGCAGCTGGCGCTTGGTGGGAAGGTTTCTTGGCGTTGCAGGCGCCGGGACATGAGGTCACTTGGGAAGAATTTCGTACTGCTTTCCGTGCTGCCTACATCCCTAAGGCAGTAATGGACATCAAGAGAAAGGAGTTCCTGGAACTGTCCCAGGGAAGGCTGAATATCGAGGCTTACGGGCGTGAGTTCACTCGTCTCGCTCGCTATGCCCCTCGAGATGTTACTGATGACGCGTATAAACAAGAGCTATTCCGCAAGGGCCTAAACCCAGCACTTCGGTATGAGCTGTTACCCTTTAAGTTCCAGACCTTCCAGGATCTGTACAATCAGGCTATCACCCTTGAGAATGGAAGGAAGGAAATGGATGCTGCTATGAAGTCTGTCTCCGGGGATCCTCGTGCATCTGGCTCCGGCTTCAAGAAGCGCCGTGTGTTCATTCCATATAGCGCTGTTCCAAGAGCCCCATATGCACCCAAGCCTGCTGGTTATGCTCCTCGCCCAACTGCACCCCATTCTACCTCGACCTATGGTGGTGGGCAAGGTTATCGTCCCTCAGGTGCTGCTCCAGCTGGACTTATCTGCTACACCTGTGGTCAGCCCGGACATTATGCTTGGGGATGTCCTCAAAGGAACATTGGTGGTGGAACACCTCCGCCAAAGAAGGATGCTAAACCATCTGGTGCTGGACGTGGTCGTCTGACCCATGTCACCGCTGAGGCTGCTGAAGAAGATCCAAGCGTCATTCTTGGTACGCTTCATCTCAACTCAATTCCAGCTACAGTTTTGTTTGATTCCGGAGCATCGCATTCATTCATTTCGCAAGGATTTGCTCAAAAGCATGGTTTCCTTCTAGAGGAAATGTCTATCTCTATGGAGATTAATACCCCGGGATCTCGTTGGCGGGCAATCTGGACTGCCCCTGAGCCCAACATTGTTATAGGCTCTTTATCTTATCCCGTTTCTCTCATTGCCCTCAAGTCAACTGACCTTGACGTCATCTTGGGCATGGATTGGCTGGTACGGTACAAGGCCGTTATTGACTGTGCAGCCAGATCTGTAGATATGACCCATCCTTCCGGTGAAACTGTTCGGTACTGGTCTCCTTCCTCAGTACCTTCCTCGGCAACATCTTTTCCAAGCTCAGAGTTGTGTGCCATGGATGCCTCACCTACCCTTGAAATTCAAGATGTTCAGGTGGTTTGTGATTTTCCAGATGTTTTTCCTGAGGAGTTGCCTGGTATGCCACCTGATCGAAGTGTGGAGTTTGTTATTGAGTTGGCTCCTGGAACTGCTCCCGTCTCCAAAAGACCTTATCGCATGCCTAAGGAAGAGTTGGTTGAGTTAAAGAGACAGCTAGAGGAGATGGAAGAAAAGGGATTTATCCAACCTAGCACCTCTTCTTGGGGATGCCATGCACTCTTTGTTAAGAAGCAGGACACCAACATTCCTCGACTGGTGGTCGACTATCGATCGTTGAGTGCTGTGACGATCAAGAACAAGTACCCTCTTCCTCGGATCAACGATCTATTTGACCAACTAGCTGGTGCTACTGTCTTCTCCAAGATGGATCTGAGGTCTGGTTATCATCAAATCAAAATCCGGGAGGATGACATTCCAAAGACGGCATTTCAAACTCGTTATGGTCTCTATGAGTATACCGTGATGTCCTTTGGTCTTACCAATGCTCCAGCCACTTTTATGCGGCTGATGAACTCAGTATTCATGGAGTACCTCGACAAGTTTGTCGTGATCTACATCGATGATATCCTAATCTATTCCAAAACCGAAGAAGAACACGCAGAGCACCTGCGTCTGGTGTTGACTAAGCTTCGTGAGCATCGTCTCTACGCCAAGTTCTCTAAGTGTGAGTTCTGGTTGAAAGAGCTTATCTTTCTTGGCCATGTTGTGTCTGCCGATGGTGTTACCGTCATTCCGGAGAAAGTTCAAGCTGTTTTGGATTGGGAGACACCTAAATCAGCTAAAGAGATTCGGAGTTTTCTCGGACTTGCGGGTTATTACCGTCGCTTTATTGAGAACTTTTCCAAAATTGCAAAGCCCCTGACTGATCTTCTCAAGAAAGGAAAGAAGTTTGAATGGTCAGAAAAGGCAGAAGAAAGCTTTCAGGTGTTGAAAACCAAGTTGACTACTGCCCCAGTTCTTGTTCTTCCTGATACGAGCAAGGATTTCGTTGTTTTCTGTGATGCTTCTCTTCAAGGGCTCGGATGTGTGTTGATGCAAGATGGTCATGTCGTGGCCTATGCCTCTCGGCAATTGAAACCACATGAGCTAAACTATCCAACCCATGATCTAGAGCTGTCTGCTGTTGTACATGCTCTAAAGCAATGGCGACATTATCTCTTTGGTAATCGCTGCGAGGTCTATTCGGATCATCAAAGTCTGAAGTATCTATTCACCCAGCCGGATCTGAATCTCAGACAGAGAAGATGGTTGGAACTCATCAAAGACTATGATTTGGGTCTCAACTACCAACCCGGCAAGGCGAATGTTGTCGCCGACGCGCTAAGCCGGAAGTCTTACTGCAACAATCTGATACTTAAGAAAGCTCAACCCTCCCTCTATGAGGAGTTTGCACGACTCAACCTTGAAGTTGTTCCTAGTGGATTCCTGGCAAACCTAGAGGTGAAACCCTCTCTCGAGGACAAGATCAAGGCTGCTCAGAAGCGAGACCCCGAAGTTACCCAGATAAAGGAGAATGTTGCCAGCGGAACGGATAAATGTTTCTCCCTTGATGATAAAGGTACCGTCTACTTCGGTGACCGTCTAGTGGTGCCGAACCATCAGAAGTTGAAAGCACTAATCCTTCGGGAAGCTCATGAGTCACCTCTTTCTATCCATCCTGGTGGCACCAAGATGTATAGGGATCTTCGTCAAAGATTCTGGTGGTCTCGGATGAAGCGAGAAATTGCTAAGTTTGTGGCAGAATGTGACGTTTGTCGTCGCGTTAAAGCTGAACATCAAAGGCCAGCTGGTACCCTTCAACCCCTTTCTATTCCTGTCTGGAAGTGGGATGAAGTTGGTATGGATTTCATCACTGGTCTTCCAAAGACTCAAAAGGGAAACAATGCTATCTGGGTAGTCGTGGACCGCCTTTCTAAGGTTGCTCACTTCCTTCCTGTTCGAGAAGATATTACCGCTATTCATCTAGCAGATCTGTATATCTCCCGGATAGTTGTTCTTCATGGTATTCCGAAGAAGATCGTCTCCGATCGTGGAAGTCTGTTTACCTCCAAGTTCTGGGCTAGTTTTCAGCAAGCCTTGGGAACTCGTATCTCTTTTAGCACAGCTTATCATCCTCAAACCGGTGGTCAGACAGAACGACTCAATCAGATTCTTGAGGACATGTTAAGAGCCTGTGTCATATCCTTCGGAAAGAATTGGGAGAAGTGTCTTCCATTCGCTGAATTCAGTTACAATAACAGCTTCCAATCTAGCATTGGTATGGCACCCTTTGAAGCTTTGTATGGCAGGAGATGTCGTACTCCTTTGAATTGGTCCGAAACTGGTGAAAGATCACTCTTTGGGCCAGACATCATCAAAGAAGCAGAAGATCAAGTCAATATCATCCGTGAGCGTCTCAAAACAGCTCAGTCTCGTCAGAAGAGCTACTATGACAGCCATCATCAAGATGTCCTCTACGAAGTTGGCGAGTATGCCTATCTGAGGGTCACTCCTCTTCGGGGTGTCCGTCGATTCGGTATCAAAGGCAAACTGGCTCCTCGCTATGTTGGTCCCTTTCGCATTCTTGCTAAGCGTGGAAAGCTTGCCTACCAGTTGGAACTACCCTCAAAATTTCCAGACGTCCATGACGTCTTCCATGTTTCCCAGTTGAAGCGTTGCTTCAACAATCCCATCCGTGGTGTTGATCATGAGACTCTTGACCTTCAAGAGGATCTAACTTATCGTGAATATCCTATCCGTATCCTTGATGAAGCCGAGCGAAAAACTCGACGTCAGAGCATCAGGTTCCTCAAAGTTCAATGGTCCCATCACTCTGAGGAGGAAGCAACCTGGGAACGCGAAGATCGTCTCCGATCTGAGTATCCCGACTTCTTTTCTAAAACCTAGGAATCTCGGGGCGAGATTCTTGTAAGGAGGGTAGATCTGTAACATCCCAAGTTTGCTAAATGGAAATGTAAGGTGTGTTTTGAGCATTGCATGCATCTCATTTAATTTGGACAAGAATTTGCATTTCAAATTCACATGTTTGCTTTTGCAAGAAAGGGGTAAACTCTTGTTATTCTTGGTGAACTCAAAATATTCCAAATTTTCAAAATCCAAGACTTCCAATGGCTTCCTTGTGAAATTCTGAATCTCCTAGTATTTTTCTGCAAATTTTCCTCTTTACAGAAAAGCCCCAAACCTTTTAAATCAGGAACCAGGGGCCTGTTTGTGAAAGAAACTGGCAATAAGTAAAATCCTCAGGGGGGTTTTCAGAAAAAAGGATCGTCTTCAAGCTTCCGACGGCGCCGCCGTGCGCTGTCGAGCTCCCCGCCGTTCCCTGCCTCCTCCGCGCCAAGATGCGTGCCGCCGCCCCCTGGACTACAAGGAGACCGCCTGCCGCCGTGGAAAAACCCTAGTTTCTCTTCCCCTCCTCTTCTTCTTCCCTTTTTTTCGCCGAACCCTAGCCTCGGGTCTCCGGCGACCGCCGCCGATTCCGGCCGTCTCTCACCTCGGCGAGCAGCTCAGAAGCACCGCCGTGCTCCCCTCTCCCTCCACCGCGAGCCGTTCGTGCCGGGACGATCGGAGCAAAGAGGAATCGACCGATTTCCTCCGCCGGTCCGCCGCCGTCGAGCTCGTTTTCCGGCGAAACCCGACCTCCCCTCGCTTCCTCAAGCCTCCTACGAGCACCAGGGTGAGCTACTGGTCCTCATGGACCTTCTCTCCTCCTCCCGTTCGCTCTAACTCCTCCGGCCGACGGACCCCAGCTCCGGCCGCCGCTCCGCCGCGCCGTGGCCGCGCTCCGGTGACCATTTGGTCACAACGCCACCACCAAACGGTCCGCCTCGGCCTCCTCTCCCGAATGCCGCGAAGCAATCGCTCCAATTCCTTCTGGTTCGAGAGAATCGTGCTCGGCAGAGAGGATTTGGGCGTTGATGACGTCAGCTGACGTCATCATCTCCTTTTTAATTCTGAAAAACATTTATTTCTTTTCTGTAATTGTTTTATTATGACAGGTGGGGCCATGTTGTCAGAGTTTTAATCTTTTTACATTACTATTTTCTGAAATGATTAAAATTATGACATGTGGGGTCAACTTATTTAAATAAATTTTAAATTTGAATTAAATTGTTTAAACTTTGAAAATTCATAACTAATTCATTTTAAATCAGAAAAATATGATTTTTATATCAAAATATTCATAAAAATAAAATCTATTTAATGACAATTTAATCATACATATTCCATACAAGGGAAATAAAGTTATTAGCCTCACATTAATAAACCCTAATTTCAATTATGGGTATGTTTTATTCACCCATTTAATTTGATGCTTGCATCTAGGATATTCTAAAAATGACATATCATTCATGTGATTGTGCATTGCATCAACATTGTATTGATTGTGTCATTCCTTTCCGGTATTTGGTTCTTCGCGATAGGATTCGAGCCTGAGAGTGTTTGCAACGCCTCCGAAGATCAATACCCAGCTACTGAAGAGTAAGGCAAGCAAAACCTTATATCTGCACATATAAGATTTCCAAAGTATTTGATTCTTGTGTTATGCATACGGTTCAAAGATGTTTTGGTCGAGGTATAGAGTGTCATTTGCGTTGCATCGCCGCTTAGACATGCTTAGTTGTTCCTTTCTCCATTCAGTTGGGAAGATTGGTTGGAATGGGTATGCATGATTTATTTATTATTGTCCCTAAAGACTTGGACGAGAGGCCACATCGGGACTGTGGTGGTTTGTCTCGTTCTTGTCGACACTAGGATCCGAGTTCTCGTCTTTGGAACCAAGACTATTCGTGCATCCACACGGGGTATTCATTTCCCCCTCGACTCCAACTTGCCTAGCCTACTACGTGAAGCCACTAGTTCGAGTGTTCCATCTGCGTGTGCGGTAAAATGGTTTGAGGAGAAAATTTAGGGCTCGGGTCAGGAGAGTGTGACGCTCTGATCTTGACCCTGGCAACCCGCACTAGGGATCGCTGAGATGGCGGTCTGACCTACTGCTGTGGCTCATGAACATAGGCGAAGCTTGGGAAAGGTCGTGGCCAACTCTCCAGCCGGCACTCCCCGGTAGAGTGCTAATGTCTGGCGTATCGGTTAGTTGGCGCGTGTGGGTAGTTACACCCCCTGCAGGGAAAATCTTTTCGGAAAGGCGTGTCCACGGTTATGGACGACTTGGTACCTCATGTCTGATGATCATAGACAACTTAAAACAAATTATAAAACTGACAACTAAGGGTGGTTAGGATTGTTTCCTCGGGTTGAGCGAGGAGGTGATCCTTGCGGGTGGTGCAAACGATGACATCTCGGTGGCTACCGAAGATGGAGGATGAAGTCAGAGGTGTTGTTCCCTTATCTCATTTTAAAAGTCTATTGATGCAAGATTCTCTCCTCCCTCGATTTGAAAACAAAGATGGCTTTATGCAAAGACAGTCATGAATACTCTCTGAACGGGCAGATATATAAGCGGTTAAATAAGTCTTGTTGAGTACCTCCTGTACTCAGCCTTGCGCACTTTTTGGACAGGTGAAGGTTCCAACTCCACTGCTGGTTTCTACATGGACATCGACGAGTAGATCGGGGTTCCCGGGCAGTAGCCTGGAATCGATGGGCGGGACGTCGCTTATGCTATGGCCTCTTAGGCCTTTTGGTTCTTGTTATGTAGCATAACACAATTTGCTTTCGTTGTTTGATATTTCGTTGGGTCAGTGACCTCTGCTTGTAATATTTGCTATCTTCACTCTGATAAGAGTTTGTATAATATTGCTTTGAGTCGTAGAGTCACTGTTGTGTTACCGAATGTCTAGATGGATATCCTGTTACTTTCCACGTCTTTTCATCTATCCTGTTTACCGGTGGATCTAATCTTCGTGGTCTCTGTTCTATTCTATCAGGATGTCAAGTGGTACTCGTGGCCAGGGCCGTGGTGCTCGTCACCATGGTGATGATGAACTGCCGCCACCTCCCACAATGGCGCAGGTTCTTCAGAACATCGAGAACAATCGCGTGAGGACTGAACATCTCCTTGAGCGTGTGGCCCAGAACACAGAACGTCGCCCCAATGTCTGTGCTACACTTGGAGATTTCCTTAAAGCTCAGCCTCCTACCTTTGGTGAGTACAAGGAGCCCCTTGAAGCTGATGACTGGATCCGTACCATTGAGCGTAAGTTTGCTGCTCTCCATGTTCAAGCCAATGACCGTGTGAACTTCGCCACCTACCAGTTAGAGGGTGCAGCTGGCGCTTGGTGGGAAGGTTTCTTGGCGTTGCAGGCGCCGGGACATGAGGTCACTTGGGAAGAATTTCGTACTGCTTTCCGTGCTGCCTACATCCCTAAGGCAGTAATGGACATCAAGAGAAAGGAGTTCCTGGAACTGTCCCAGGGAAGGCTGAATATCGAGGCTTACGGGCGTGAGTTCACTCGTCTCGCTCGCTATGCCCCTCGAGATGTTACTGATGACGCGTATAAACAAGAGCTATTCCGCAAGGGCCTAAACCCAGCACTTCGGTATGAGCTGTTACCCTTTAAGTTCCAGACCTTCCAGGATCTGTACAATCAGGCTATCACCCTTGAGAATGGAAGGAAGGAAATGGATGCTGCTATGAAGTCTGTCTCCGGGGATCCTCGTGCATCTGGCTCCGGCTTCAAGAAGCGCCGTGTGTTCATTCCATATAGCGCTGTTCCAAGAGCCCCATATGCACCCAAGCCTGCTGGTTATGCTCCTCGCCCAACTGCACCCCATTCTACCTCGACCTATGGTGGTGGGCAAGGTTATCGTCCCTCAGGTGCTGCTCCAGCTGGACTTATCTGCTACACCTGTGGTCAGCCCGGACATTATGCTTGGGGATGTCCTCAAAGGAACATTGGTGGTGGAACACCTCCGCCAAAGAAGGATGCTAAACCATCTGGTGCTGGACGTGGTCGTCTGACCCATGTCACCGCTGAGGCTGCTGAAGAAGATCCAAGCGTCATTCTTGGTACGCTTCATCTCAACTCAATTCCAGCTACAGTTTTGTTTGATTCCGGAGCATCGCATTCATTCATTTCGCAAGGATTTGCTCAAAAGCATGGTTTCCTTCTAGAGGAAATGTCTATCTCTATGGAGATTAATACCCCGGGATCTCGTTGGCGGGCAATCTGGACTGCCCCTGAGCCCAACATTGTTATAGGCTCTTTATCTTATCCCGTTTCTCTCATTGCCCTCAAGTCAACTGACCTTGACGTCATCTTGGGCATGGATTGGCTGGTACGGTACAAGGCCGTTATTGACTGTGCAGCCAGATCTGTAGATATGACCCATCCTTCCGGTGAAACTGTTCGGTACTGGTCTCCTTCCTCAGTACCTTCCTCGGCAACATCTTTTCCAAGCTCAGAGTTGTGTGCCATGGATGCCTCACCTACCCTTGAAATTCAAGATGTTCAGGTGGTTTGTGATTTTCCAGATGTTTTTCCTGAGGAGTTGCCTGGTATGCCACCTGATCGAAGTGTGGAGTTTGTTATTGAGTTGGTTCCTGGAACTGCTCCCGTCTCCAAAAGACCTTATCGCATGCCTAAGGAAGAGTTGGTTGAGTTAAAGAGACAGCTAGAGGAGATGGAAGAAAAGGGATTTATCCAACCTAGCACCTCTTCTTGGGGATGCCATGCACTCTTTGTTAAGAAGCAGGACACCAACATTCCTCGACTGGTGGTCGACTATCGATCGTTGAGTGCTGTGACGATCAAGAACAAGTACCCTCTTCCTCGGATCAACGATCTATTTGACCAACTAGCTGGTGCTACTGTCTTCTCCAAGATGGATCTGAGGTCTGGTTATCATCAAATCAAAATCCGGGAGGATGACATTCCAAAGACGGCATTTCAAACTCGTTATGGTCTCTATGAGTATACCGTGATGTCCTTTGGTCTTACCAATGCTCCAGCCACTTTTATGCGGCTGATGAACTCAGTATTCATGGAGTACCTCGACAAGTTTGTCGTGATCTACATCGATGATATCCTAATCTATTCCAAAACCGAAGAAGAACACGCAGAGCACCTGCGTCTGGTGTTGACTAAGCTTCGTGAGCATCGTCTCTACGCCAAGTTCTCTAAGTGTGAGTTCTGGTTGAAAGAGCTTATCTTTCTTGGCCATGTTGTGTCTGCCGATGGTGTTACCGTCATTCCGGAGAAAGTTCAAGCTGTTTTGGATTGGGAGACACCTAAATCAGCTAAAGAGATTCGGAGTTTTCTCGGACTTGCGGGTTATTACCGTCGCTTTATTGAGAACTTTTCCAAAATTGCAAAGCCCCTGACTGATCTTCTCAAGAAAGGAAAGAAGTTTGAATGGTCAGAAAAGGCAGAAGAAAGCTTTCAGGTGTTGAAAACCAAGTTGACTACTGCCCCAGTTCTTGTTCTTCCTGATACGAGCAAGGATTTCGTTGTTTTCTGTGATGCTTCTCTTCAAGGGCTCGGATGTGTGTTGATGCAAGATGGTCATGTCGTGGCCTATGCCTCTCGGCAATTGAAACCACATGAGCTAAACTATCCAACCCATGATCTAGAGCTGTCTGCTGTTGTACATGCTCTAAAGCAATGGCGACATTATCTCTTTGGTAATCGCTGCGAGGTCTATTCGGATCATCAAAGTCTGAAGTATCTATTCACCCAGCCGGATCTGAATCTCAGACAGAGAAGATGGTTGGAACTCATCAAAGACTATGATTTGGGTCTCATCAAAGAGAAGATGGTTGGAACTGTTGTGTTACCGAATGTTCAACTGTTGGCTCTCGAGATCGAGGTTAGGCTTATACCAGATGGATATCTGGGAATTGTCTAGCCTGGCTCTCAGGGGTGCTACACCTCCACCTCCTCGTCCTCCAGCGGCTTGGCGCTGACGCCTTCGGCGGCCCACATCGGATGAGGCCGGGCGCTGAGCGGCTGCACCCGAAGACGGAAGAAGGTGGCCATCAGAAAGATGCCACCCGCATCGCGCCCAAGGGTCTGAGTCAGCTCGTGCAGCAGGCCCAGCAGGGGCCGCACAGCCTCCTTCTCCACGGCGGACAGCGGATGCGCCCAGGCGCCAGTCTTCCGCAGACCACGCTTGCTGTCGAACGCGTCCAGGCCGTCGCCGTTCGACTGGACGTAGAACCATCTCCGGCGCTACCCTTGGATGGAGTCGGACTTCTTCATCTGAAAGTACGCGGTGTCACCGCGTACCTGGATTCCGAAGCCGCCCACTGGGAAGGTCAGCCCACTCTTCCCCACGTTCTTGCGAACGAGGAAGAGCGACTTCCACAATGCCCAGTGGGGCGCGACACCCAAGAAGCACTCGCAGAGCACGATAAAGCCCGCGATGCTCAAGACGCCATTGGGGGTCAGATCGTGGATCTGAACCCCATAGGCGTACAGGAGACCACGCACGAAATCGTGCATGGGGAACCCGAAGCCCCGCGGAATGAAGTCCGCGAAGCAAACACGTTCCCCATCGCGGGGAGTGGGGAATACTTCCTTGCCAGGGACTCGTACCTGGACTTCGTCGGCAGGTGGCAGCAAGCCCTGCGCGCGGAGCAGCTCCACATCGGTCTTCTTCGTCGACGACCTCTGCCAATCGCCCTCGGGTTTCTTCATCACCCCGGCGTCGTCAGCGGCAGCGGAGGAGCCAGCGGCGCTCTTCGGCTTGCCCATCGCCTAGGCTGCAGGGTGCGTGGACGGATTGCTTGGAGCTCGGGATGGCGGCGGAAATGGCAGAGCGCAAGAGGAGAAGAAAGGCAAGAATGGATTGGAGAAGATGAAATCCCAAAAGCCAAAGCGCAGTACTTATTCCTCAAGGATCGGCATCTCAACCGTCCATCAAGCAATGGCTCCGAGCGAGAGCATCCAGCCGTCCACGTGTCGCACGGAGAAACCAACCGTCGCCGCCAACTTCCTCCACTACGCACGGGAACCGAGGCGTCGTCATCGTGCCGCGCAAATTTCGCGCCCACTTCGAAGACGTGACAACTGCGGACTGTGGTCAGCTCTGACAGCGGGGCCCGCCACGTCACGTCCCATCGGGCGCAGAGGCGTGCAACGAATCGTCATCGATGACGTCACCAAGCCAACGGCTCCAAAATCAACCGAAGAAACTTGAAGAAGTCATTCGAGTAGTAGGCTTCGCAGCTGAAATCAGCAATGTAAGATCAGCCAATGATCCGAGCACCCGAAGAAACTGTTCGAGTGGCAACGAAGTAAGCTCGAGCAGCCGAATCCATCCAACAAGTAAGCCAAGACAGGCTGAGCAGAAGCAAGCTTCACAAGAAGATGAAGACAAAGTAATTCGACTGCACAGATTACTCCCATCGGGAGTGGCTGGTTCGACTGAAGAAATTCAAGTTCAAGCTCAAGATCAAGCAATCCAACGGCGCGTCCAGGAGGAAGGAGTCCTTTGTCCGACTCTGCGCTTCGACCAAGCACTCGGGGGCTACTGACGTGGGGCTACCTTGCGGGTAGCCCACGATGATGCTACCTGGGCCGCGCCAAGGATGGAAAGGCCCGCAGAAGGCCACTCGGGGTACCTAGTATCCTAGTCCAACTCGGTTAGGTCTTATAACCTACCGTATCTGTACCAACCACCCGAGACCTGGCTACCTATAAAGCCAGGAGGGTTGCCCGTCCTAGCGGACACGCTCAGAACCACTACGACAAACCCTAGCGAGATCGCAATCTCGCCATTGTAATCGCTACTCGCATCAATAACCAGACAAGCAGGAGTAGGGTGTTATCCTCCGGGAGCCTGAACCTGGGTAAAACCTCGCTTGTCAGCCGTCGCGATCACCTTGCACTCATCTCTCTCCCCATCAATCAACCCGGGGTGCGCAACCCTGGGACTTGTCGAGTTAACACCTCGTCACAAGGTGATAGCAAGATATATGACTTCAAGCACGAAGGCTATCACAATGTAAAGTGCATAAGTAAAGAGCTCGGGTATAGAAATAACCGAGGCACGCGGAGACGAGGATGTATTCCCGAGTTCCACCCAAAGGTGTACGTCTCGTTTGGAGAGGTGTGCGCAACCACAACAGGTTAGCCGCAACGCCACAAAGGCTCACCTTCTTCTCCTGATGAACTCAACCACAAAAGGTTGCGAGTTCACCTTCCATTATTGATCTCGTTTGGGGCGGAGATCGAATCCCGTACAACTCTTGAGGCACACACCCACAACTTAATTGGGGGCTCCCAAGTCTTGTGGCACACACCCACAACTTAATTGGGGGCTCTCAAGTGACCACAAAAGGTCTTGGCCACAAAAGGCCGGCCATAAAAGGCGTCTAGGGTCCAAAGACCCAAGAGTAACAAGCTCACAAGTATCACCACCACGAATCCTCATGGAGGGCTCAAACCGATGCAAATGCAATGGCAAGAGCACACGAAGTGCTCAAGTCCTTCACTCTCAAATTCCAACACAACAACAAATGTTTATGTGGGAATAAGAGAGGAAGAACAAAGGAAACCACAAAGGAGTCAAATCCTTCACTCCCAAATCCCACCAAAAGCAACTAATGCTTATGGGGGGAGAAGAGAGGAAGAACAAAGAAGAAGAACCACAAAGGAACTCCAAGAACTAGATCCACTAAGTTCCCCTCACTTAGAGGAGAGATTGATTGGTAGGATTGTAGATCTAGATCTCCTCTCAACTTTCCTTCAAGAATATGGAAGATTCAATGGAGGGATTGAGAGGGAAGTGAGCTTTCCAAGGTCAACAATGGAGTAGGAGAGAGGGGAAAGTCGTGCTGCCTTGGATTGGCTGGGGAAGAAGAAGGCGAGGGGTATTTATACCCCTCCAGGAAATATAGCCGTTGGCTGTTTCGACACTCGGAAATTCCGGTATAAGTGAGACTCGGAAATTCCGGTCAACCGGAAATTCCGAGTCCATGAAATTTCCGAGCTGAAAATCCGGCTGGAGTCAGAAGCAAAACCAAACTTTTCCTTAGCCATTTCTGGAGGACTTTTCTGGGGGCACTCGGAAATTCCGGTAGACGGAAATTTCCGAGCACAATTTCCGGTTCGAGTCAGAACCAAAAGTCCTTCTTTCCTTAACCAAAACTGGAGGTCTTTCTAGGTGCACTCGGAAATTCCGGTAGACGGAAATTTCCGAGCACAATTTCCGGCTGGAGTCAGAACCCTTTTTCTCCTTTCCTTAGCCGTTTTCTTGGATGAGCTGGGGAACCGGAAATTCCGGTAGAGCGGAATATCCGGCCCCAATAATCCGAATCAGCAAAACACCGAAACGAAAACTGCTATAACTTTTGCAAATGAACTCCAAATGAGGTGAGACCAATTTTGTTGGAAAGATAGCGACGATGAGCACCCAACAATAATCCGAATCAGCCAAACACCGAAACGAAAACTGCTATAACTTTTGCAAATGAACTCCAAATGAGGTTAGACCAATTTTGTTGGAAAGATAGCGACGATGAGCACCCAACAAAAAAGCGAATGGAAATATTGCATCCAATAAATAGAGTAAAATCACCACACATGGCAAGGTGTGGGACTTTCCTCATGGTAGAACCGACAATATTTCCGCCACCAAAAATGCAACAAGTTGTCCAAAGTAAAACCGATTTCGATGAACAAGAGCTTGACATGGAGATGAACCAAGCTCTAACTCCTCACCACCATAAAAGCCAAATAAGAACCAAGAAATATGATATGCCAAGTATGCAAAGGTTTGAGCTCTCCACAACGATGCGATCAAGTTACTAACTTGAGAGCCCCTCTTGATAGTACGCCTATCTATCCTATAGCCCTATCAAGATCATACCTTTGCCTTGAGCATTCCACTTGAGTTGGATGATAACTATCTTGATCTCTTCAAGTGGTTCATCTTTCTTGATTGCGCGTCCAAGCACATGCTTGATTAAGACTTCTCCAAACACTCCCCCATGCTCACAATCGGAGAGTCTCGCTTAGCTCCATCTTCATGTATCCATTGCAAGCACCAAGCATAGGATCTCTTCAAGAAGCTTCTCTTGGTCTTGGTCTTGCACATCTCACCTTGATGACGATCACCACATGACGTCATCCTCAATGAGCTTTATGAAATCTTCATTTGATGCAAGCCCATGGGAAGATACCTAACCTCATATAAAGATACCACACATACATATATCATAGGTTAGTTCACAAGCCTATATGGACAAGTGATTACCATCCCAAGAGATACACGATCGCTCTTGGTACATCTTGTAGCTTTGTGTGTTGATCAACATCTTGATCAACATCTTGATCAACATTGTATCTTCCAACATTTCTTCACTAATATGATGTCTTGAATACTTCAAGACATACTTGCAATATGCTCCACTCAACACATAAGCTTCAAGAGTCCAACTCATGAACTCCACAATTCCATGGGCATGATCTATAATGATATCTCAATGCAAACATTAGTCCATAGAGATTGTCATTCAATTACCAAAACCACACATGAGGGAAAATGCTCTTTCAAACACCAAGATTACAACAATGGTGAACTAGGTTTTCCCACCGGAAACCCTAGCCACGAAATCCCCAAGTGAATGGGGAGGAAATGCAAATCCCTTCGGTGAAGATGTAGATCCGGGCCTTCTCCTCCAATCCTCCAAAGATCAACGAATTTGGCTGGAGGGATTGGGAGATCTTGATGATTTGAGCTTTCAAGAATAGTAGGAGAGAGAAAATCTGAGAGCTAGCTGTTCTTGAGTGAGTGAGGGGGTATTTATACCCCCTCCCAAAATATGGTCGTTGGCTGCCTCGGGGACCCGGAAATTCCGGTATAAGTGACACCCGGAAATTCCGGGTCACTCGGAATATCCGGTTCGATGAAATATCCGAGCTGAATTTCCGGTTGAGATCAGAACGTCTTCGACATCTTGATTTAGCCAAATTTCTGAGGGTGACTGGGAAATTCCGAGTCGGTGAAATTTCCGAGCTGAATTTCCGGTTGAAGTCAGAACCACTTTGACATCTTGACTTAGCCAAATTTCTGAGGGTGATTCGGAAATTCCGGTTCAGTGAAATTTGCGAGCTGAATTTTCGGTTGAAGTCAGAACCACCTTTGACATCTTGACTTAGCCAAATTTCTGAGGGTGACTCGGAAATTACGGTTCAGTGAAATTTCCGAGCTGAATTTCCGGTTGAAGTTAGAACCACTTTGACATCTTGACTTAGCCAAATTTCTGAGGGTGACTCGGAAATTCCGAGTCAGTGAAATTTCCGAGCTGAATTTCCAGTTTGAGTCAGAACCACTTCCTGACTTTTCCTTAGCCATTTTTTTGTTAGATATAGGAGACCTGGAATTTCCGATCCTGAAAATTTCCGGCTCCAATATTCCGATTCTAGGAGGAATTCCAGAAACTCTTTTTCTCTGCATTTTGGCTTTGGGATATGTGATATGCAACTCACACAAACTGAAATACTTAGCAACAGGATTAGTACATCATTGGTATTGTTAACTAACACTCAAAACACTAGGGATTAAGAAATGTTCTTTCAATCTCCCTCTTTTTGGTGTTAGATGACAATACCAAGATTTGCAAGGAAACAAAAGGCAATATCATGTTTTTGACCGAAAATAGCTCCCCCTAAACAAGTGCATGTATGAATCACAATAAGACAAAGGATAGGAGCAATTTTATAATAACAAACACAAGATATCACAAAGGAGTAATGAGACAAAATGTAAGGTTATGGTAGCATTTGAGACTAGATAGATTTTCATACCTTGTGTATATAGGATATGAAGAGAATACCAACACAATAAATTTGAAGTCTCAACCATAGGATAATCATAGCATAACATTGTCTCAATACACATAGTCATCACACATAGATAATAAAAGAGTTCAACAAATAACCACAAATAAGATAAATGGACACAAGCGCAAATAAATGGTAAACGCATATGCTTGTGCCCAAACCCCTGCAAATCCCTGAAGTCCTACTAGAGCAACTTCTCCCCCTTTGGCATCTAAACGCCAAAAAGGAAGAGGAGCGATGCTACGTCCCGTGAAGGTCTTCAGTCCGAGGGGGTCTCCTCATCATCATCATCATCCTCATCCTCCTCATACTCTGACTCCTCATCATCATCTGCCTCCTCCTCATCATCATCATAATCATGTCCAGTGGTGTACGAGCTGCCGCCAAGGTCATGGTCAATCTGAGTCCACGGAGCCAAAGAACCCTGGTTCCACTAAGCAAAGGTCAGGGGATCAGAGAGATCTGCAGGAGCAGGAGAGCCAGATACATGATGAAGGATCAAGTCTTGATTGTAGGCCAGCTGACGACGATCCTTGTAGGCGGTGTATTGCTCCTTGCGGATGTCCACATTCATGCACAGGATGTTGCGTTGGAACCAATTCAGCTTCTTCACCTTCGCATGAGTGGCCGGGACATAAGTAGGAGCACCAGCCCTCCTAGCATCACCCATAAAAGATCCACCCTGAGTAGAGCTAGAAGAAGGCACAGGAGGAGGCTTGACCACTGTCTTCTTCTCATATAGTTTCTTGAAGTCATGCGGCTCCATCTCATCATTGCTGAAGTTATAGTCAGGAAACTTGAACTTGATGAGCTTCATGATGTAAGGAGCATAGGGAATAGTGACCCTGGTGGTCATGGCTTCATACATCTCATTGTAGATGTAATCCATAACATCCACACTCCAGTCTGCATCAGGGTTAGGGTCCTCCACAATGCGGTGGGAATGAAGGAGCAAGTTGCACAGAGGGGTTACCACATTGTCATTGTTGCCACCACTTGGTGCAATGTTCTCACGGAGGATGCGCACAAGGACATCATAAAGAGGAAGCAAGTCTCGAGAATTGCCAGGTGTGGCTCCCTCACCATATAAGTGCACGGTTTGCTTCTTGTTGAGCTTGTAAGGGTGGTGTGTGCGATAGCCTTGAGAATTGTCACCATCAAACTTGTAGCCCAAAACCTTGGCAAACTCCTCAAAGTTGGACTCACAGAAAGATTCACCAGTCATCCACTTAATTGTCTTCTTTGAGTCACCCTTTATCACAAGAGTGGCAAAGAACTGCATCACAAGCTGAGAGTTGTAAGGACAACGAGTGAGCACCAGCCTCTCCAAGCCCATAGTCTTGGCAATATGAATAGCTTCAACAAACGAGGCTTTCTTCTGCAGAGTTGCAAGGTCAAACGGATGCATAGGCCGAATGGGCTTCGACAGAGAGTAGTAGAGGTCCACGAGTATGTGCTCTTGCTCTTGACACCAATAGCTGCGATCATCCAGAGTGTTGTCCCTTGGCCTAAGGTACCAATCCCCTTGTCTGAGCTGAGAGTATTCAACAGAGTTCATCTTTGAATAGTTCTGACGTTGAGGAATAGGAGCATTCTTCCTTTTCTTGGATGGTGGCTTGCTAGCAACAGCTTTCTTCTTCCTTTGAACAGGTGGATTGCTTGAGGAGGCAGGACCCTTACCCTTGTTGACAGGGGTCTTGTGAACAGGTGCCCTTGAGGTGTTCCTTGATGCCCCAGCGGACGGACTCCCACTAGAACCTGTGAATTTGAGCATAGTGGGTAGCATAAGGTAAGTGCACACAAGTCAGGAGATTATACACACATTAGGTAGGCATTTGATGAATCATATGTAGTTAAACATGAGTTAATCTTAAAACTGCAGTGTTTGGCTCGGAAATTCCGATTCAGACAAAATCGGAAATTTCGGAGGACCGGAAATTCCGAGTCAGGCTGAGTCGGAAATTCCGACCCAAACAGAAACAGTGCAGATCTGAGATTGACTCGGTCTAAAACTAGATCGATCCAACATAATGCAAAACTAATGTATGTAGATGGCAGGGAATGGTGTTAGGAACAATCTCTACCAAGCAATATTGAAACAAATAACTCCACATCAAGATCCTAGTGCAAGCACAAAAGGAAGAGGAAAAGTGAAGTTACCCTCATCCATTGAGGCCATTGCTTGGAGGAGTGAGTTCCCGGGGCGGAGGAGGAGCAGATCCGGCCAAGAAAGAGGTTCCCCGGCGGTCGGAGTGCTCCGGAGGGATCTTGGAGCAGCAGGGGCGGTGGTTGGAGGAGAGAGAGGTCGGGGGTGAAAGAAGGGCACGAATGAGCCCTTCACCCCGAGCATGCCCTTATATTTTTGGACAAACCGCCCGATCGGAATTTCTGGGTGTAACTTACACCGGAAATTCTGAGTCACCGGATATTCCGATTCATAAATGAACCGGATATTCCGACCTGCTGAACTAAAATCCCAGATTTCAAAAAGGATGACTTGTGTGCAATAGAGAGAAATGTTTTCAGGGGGAAGTAGGCTTGGGATAGATTTCCAAACTGTCATTGGTACACCATACTCAACTCACAACTACCAAAACGAAACATAAAGCGCCAAGTTGAGTAGGTTTCCCACATGCATGAAAAGGAGGATAAATAGCAACAAAGAGCTCCAAATAAAACCAACTCTTCAAAGAGAAGAGATCGGTGGCCGAGGCCACCATGTAGGAGTGTATGGCATGTTACCGCGAAGATGTATCTTGGGTACATAACCAATACTCGTCGTTTTAGCTCATTAGTCATAAGAATGAATATAGAGATAAAAGAACACTTGCTATCGGCATAATGGGGGGAGGGATGGTCCAGTGTATTAGGACCGCACTCCCCCTATTTCCATGCCTACATCTAAGCAAGATAAGATGCAATTACGCCCTAGGTGAGTGTGCCAACGATCAAGCTAAGGACCTCGAATCAATGATATTTAGCTCATTCCTCAAAAAGCAAAACCTTCCTTCCTCAAGGGGCTTCGTGAAGATATCCGCCAATTGATCCCTTGTGCCCACATATGATAAGTCAATGTCTCCTCGGGCCACATGATCTCTTATGAAATGATGGCGGATCTCAATATGCTTGGTTCTTGAATGTTGCACCGGGTTGTAAGCAATCTTGATGGCACTTTCGTTGTCACATAGAAGAGGCACTTTGTCGCAATCGACTCCGTACTCCTTTAAAGTTTGCCTCATCCATAGCAACTGAGTGCAACAACTTGCGGCGGCAACATACTCGGCTTCGGCGGTGGAGAGAGATATACAATTTTGCTTCTTAGAAGACCAACTTACCAAGGACCTCCCAATAAATTGACAAGCGCCGGAGGTTGACTTCCTATCATCTTGATCTCCCGCCTAATCGGAATCCGTGTACCCACATAATGAGAAATTAGCATCCTTGGGGTACCACAATCCAAAGGTTGGGGTATAAGCCAAATATCTAAAGATCCTCTTGACCGACATATAATGGCTTTCTTTTGGAGCCGTCTGATATCTTGCACACACTCCTACGGCTAGCACTATATCCGGTCTAGATGCACAAAGGTAGAGGAGAGATCCAACAATGGAGCAGTATACCTTTTGATCCACATCCTTACCCGTTGGGGTTGAGCTCAAGGTGGCATTTGGTTTGCATTGGGGTAGAGGCACCCTTGAGCTCAAGCAACCCGTACTTCTTGAGCATGTCTTGAATGTACTTTGCTTGGTTGATGAACGTTCCTTCCTTCAATTGTTTGATCTCAAATCCGAGGAAGAACTTCATCTCACCCATCATAGACATCTCAAACCTGTCAGTCATAAGCTTAGAGAATTCTTCGTTAAATGCTTTGTTAGTCGATCCAAATATAATGTCATCCACATATAATTGACAAATGAAAAGCTCTCCATTAACTTTCTTAGTGAAAAGTGTGGGCTCGAATTCCCCAACTTGGAATCCACGGTCTACAAGTAGTTCTCTAAGGTGCTCGTACCACGCTCGTGGGGCTTGTTTAAGGCCATAGAGTGCCTTATCCAACTTGTAGACATGGTTCGGATACTTGAGGTCTTCAAACCCCGGTGGTTGCTTAACATAAACAAGTTTATTTAGTGGACCATTTAGAAAAGCGGATTTGACATCCATTTGTTGCAACTTAAAGTTATGATGAGAGGCATAAGCAAGAAGAATACGAATTGACTCAAGTCGAGCCACAGGCGCATAGGTTTCTCCAAAGTCAATGCCTCCAATTTGGGAGTAACCTTGAGCCACCAATCTTTCCTTGTTCCTCACCACCATGCCATGTTCATCTTGCTTGTTCTTGAAAATCCACTTGGTGCCGATAACATTGCGGCAATCTTTGGGTCTTTCCACCAACTTCCACACCTTGTTGCGCTCGAAGTTGTAGAGCTCTTCATGCATAGCATCAAGCCAATCTTTATCTTCAAGAGCTTCAAAGACCTTCTTGGGTTCTACCATGGAGATGTGAGCTTGATGTTCCCTAAATCTTGCAAGTTGTCTTCGGGTAGAGACCTTGCTTCTCACATCACCAAACACCTTGTCAAGAGATAGTCCTCTTAATTCTTGTGAGGTGCCAACCCTATTCAAGCGGCGGATCTCGATTTCCCTTCGAGTGGTGGGAGGAATCGCTTGATCATCTTGATCATTCATGTCTCCGCCTTGACTGATTTGATGGCCTTGATCAACCATTGGAGTGACGTCCAGCGGTGAAGGAGAGGGTTGATCTTGGCCTTGCTGCGAGCTGCCACCGGGAATGTCAGCAGGACCGGATATGCCGGGTTCAGTATGGACCGGAAATTCCGGATCACCGGAATTTCCGACTACAGTTTGAACCGGATATTCTGGCCATCCGGAAATTCCAGGAGCAGCTGGAGAATCTTGTGCTTCTTCTTGGCTGGGCGTGTTGGGCACGGTGTTGTCGATGGGTGTTTCTTGTGTTGGGGTAGCCACCACTTGTGAGGAACTTGATCCTTGTTGAGCAACCTCATAATAGACTTCAACGGGGCGGTGGACTCCCAACCCCATTCTTCGAATAGCATCTTGAGGTTGATCATCACCTACAACGGAAACACCACTTTGCTCCACAAGGGAGCCGTCATTCTCCTTGAACACCACACTACAAGTTTCTATGATAATTCGCGAGGCCTTATCATAGACTCTATAAGTGTGGGATTCGGACCCGTAGCCCACAAATGTCCCTTCAAGAGACTTAAATTCAAACTTGCCCAAACGAACACCTTTGATGAGATAGAAACACTAAACTCGGAAGTAAGAGATATTGGGCTTGTTCCCGGTAAGCACTTCATAAGGGGTCTTCATGAGTCCTTTGCGAAAGAAGAGCCGGTTGGATGAATGGAATGCGGTATTGACGGCTTCGGCCCAAAAGTTGTGAGGGGACTTGAACTCGGCCATCATCGACCTTGCCATCTCAATAAGAGTGCGATTCTTCCTTTCGGCTACACCATTTTGTTGGGGAGTAGAAGCAGCGGAATATTGATGACGAATCCCTTCTTCACTAAGGAACTCGTTCAAGGTGTAGTTCTTGAACTCGGACCCATTGTCACTTCTTATCACCAAGATAGGGACATTGTGTTGACGTTGAGCTTCATTGGAGAAGTCGATGATAGTTTGTTGAGTCTCCACCTTCGACTTGAATAAGAAAACCCATGTGTATCTTGAATAGTCATCAACAATCACCAAGCAATATTTCTTGCCACCAAGACTAGCTTCCGGAATGGGACCAAAGAGGTCAACATGGAGAAGCTCCAAAACCCTTGTTGAAGAGATGATGGTCTTGCTTGGATGGTGAATGTCATGCATTTTTCCTTCAACACAAGCCCTACACATTCGATCCTTCGAGAAAAAAACATGGTCTTTTAGTCCTAGGATACGGCCGCCCTTGTGGAGACTTTGCAAAGTCCTCATGTTGACATGGGCTAGTCGGCGATGCCATAGCCAACCCAAGTCCGCCTTAGCGAATAGGCACATTGTATGGGAAGTGGTGACTCCGGAGAAGTCAACCACATAGAGCCCATTCTCAATGTACCCAACGAAAGACACATTGAGAGACTTGCTCCGCATGAGGATAACCATCTCCTTTTCGAAAACAACGATATAACCCAAAAAAGTTAAAGAATTGTAACACCCCAGAACTTAGGGTCCAGAAATAGAGTGGACACAGGAGTGTGCATTGCATTCATGCATCAGAAAATCCGGATAATTTTCGCGCATTTAATTTTCAACACACTAAGTGATTGAAGTTTCACTTAAGTTGGTGAGATTGAAGTAGATCATCAACTTGAGCGTTATAAACTTTGAGATGATCTTGGCTTAAACCTTATTTTGGGGTAAAGATATACACGATGAGAGGTTACACTAAAGAAAACAAAACTTGTTACATCAAAACAATATTTAGGAGTTAATGACCCAAAACAACTATTCTTAGTTATTCTCTGATCATCTATTCTTACCAATTGTGCTAGACATATTTCTAGTACATCGAAACCATGACATTCTTGGAGACCAACTGAATTACCTAAACCTTAAACCAGATCCTCTTACTTGATCTAGACATCATATATTCTTAACTCCTAATCTTCTTGAAGGCATCAACCAGAGAAGATATCGAGAAGGGAAGAAATACAACAAGAAGACATAGAGAAGCATTCCTTAGATGGGCATAGAAGTGTTATGCCAATCTATCATGAAGAATTGGAAACTCTTTTATCTTCAACCATCTTTATTCCTCGGGAAATGATATGACATCACACTGTTAGTGTTATATAGAAATAGGTTGATGACAAGCTTTGCAACCTTGTTGACAACTCATTTTGGTATGCACAAACAATGGAGTGCCATATACACATGAATAGTAGGATAGATCCTCTAGTACATCAAGATCTTTGATGTCATAAAATACACATACATTCACATACCACCAACCAAGAAAGTGGTTTGGTTAAATTGAATTATCCTCACCACAAGGGTGAGACAAGTGATGTTGGAAATTCAATACATGACAAGTGTCTTGAATATCTACTTCTTGTTTAAAAGGATCAATGCCAAAGTTAAGACACATATGGATTTATGGTGTTTTCCAAGGGGACCATAACCAAAGAGAAAGTAATGCCAAGTCATAAGTGTATATAATCAATATACATATCTCAGAGTCACATGTATCATATCCCATGACTATGTGAATGAAGAAACATATAAGAGAGGAGCCACAAAATCACTAATGGATAATCATCCATTGGTTGAACCAAGAATTCATTTTCAACAAAAGATAATCTTGTACATATGGCAAAATAATCATCTAGAAGCATTAGTTGACATATGTTCAAGGATACTCATTTCACAAACTCAAATATATATTATGAGATATATTCCTAATACATTAACTCTATCAAGAAAGAATGTATCCTTCTTACTCCATCTTAACTGGGGAATGAAATGAGAAGAAGTCTAAACTCATCATCTCATCACCATAAGCCCTGACCTTAGGCAGGAATTCTTATCTTGTGCTTTCATAAGTAATTGATCATGTACTCACATGATTTATTTGTCAAGGGTCACAAATAAAAGCCATTTGGCAATCTATCATGCTTAGCATGGATTTGACATAGAGCATTGTGTATACTTTTCTTTGGATTCACAATAACCCGTTTTGTTATTTCCATCTAACCACAATTTGGTGTGGTATGAAATACTTAAACCATTACACCACCAATTGGTGTACTCCAATGTTTCAATACATTAAAACCCATAACCTATATCATTTTAGAAGTTGATGGAAACAAATTAGAAACTAATAAATAATGCCATAGAAATAATATTCCTATGGATATAATGCATCATAAAAATGATTTAGTGGAATCAACAAAATATAACAAAATGGACTATTCATGTTCACATATATTCTTTGAAACAAAATCTCATATCAATTGTTAATTTGGAAACAACAAATTCCAAATTAAATGATAGCATAGGAAATATTCTCATATTCCTAAATGCATCCTAGAAATTTAATCAAGTGCCAGATATAAAGTTCAATGAAAGGAAAATACCTAAATATGTCCAAACTCAATTAAAAGGATTAAATAATTCAAAAATATACCTAACAATAAAATTATATCAAGAAATGATTTCACATGGTTATAATGCACCATAAAAACAAATAAGTGAAAAACCATGAATAGAAACAAATTGGATAATTATTTTATCCAAAGTCTTTTAACCAAAACCTCAAATCAATTTAATTGGAATTGTAACATAGGAAATATTCCATGTGCCTCACATGCACTACCAAAAATTAATTAAGTAAAAGACATTAATGAAAGAAAACAGCAAATGGCCCAAATTCATCTTATGAGATAAAAAAAAAATTCAAAACTACACTAAATATTCAAAATATATCAAATATACAAGTGTCTTAATGTAAATAAACATTTTATTTCAAATATAAATGTCTCTGGACTTGTTTGTAAGTTTCAGAATCAAAAGCAGGTCCAAAACATTAAACAGGGGCTTCTGTCAATTATTCTTGTGGTTTCCGAAATATTCAGGGGGTTATCTGCAAAAAATCCTTTTCTTTTCCTTTCTTCTTCCTCCGGCCAGAAGGCACAGAGGAGAGCCGTGTCGATGCCTCCTCGATGCCGTGCTCCATCTCTTCTCCTCCCGCGGCGATAAGGACGCCGACGAGCCGTCCCTATCCTCTTCACTCTCACTCGCACCTCGCTCTTCTTTCCTCTCCCTAATCCTCTCCAAATCCCTAACCCTAGCTTCTCGGGCCGCCGCCGTGCGCCGGCGATTGCCACCGATTCCGGCCATGCCCTGCCGTTCTATGGAGCTAGGAAGCTTCGCCTCGTCTTCCTCTACCTCCTCGTCGAGCCGTTCGTGCAGGGGAGCTCGGGAGATGGAGAATCGCGACGTCTTCCTCGCCTCCGGCCGCCGACGCCGCGGACCATCTCGTCGCCGTCAGAACCCCATTCGCCTCGCCGAGCCTACCATCGTGCTCAGGGTGAGCTTGTGCTCCTTCCTGCACTCTCTGTTCCTCTCAAATCGTGCTAAGATTGTAGCCCGACGGAAACCGAGCGCCGCCGCCGCGTTTCTCGTCGCCGGCGAAGTTCCGGTGACCTTATGGTCCAAGCGCCGCCACCAATAGGTTCCCCTAGCTTTCCTCTAGCTTGTGCTCGCTCCAAATCGTAGAAAATTTTGCTTAATCGTCGAATTGGTCTTCGGCAGGGGAGAGAAGCTCATCGCTGACGTCATGTGACGTCAGCAAATCGATTTTAAATCAATTTCTTGATTTCCTGTTCTTATATTAATTCCAGAAATTCATATAAACTTTGTAAATTCATAAGTAATTCATTTTAAATCAGAAAAATATAATCTTTATATCCAAATAATCAGAAAAATAAAATCTAAATAACTACATCATTACACTTTGTATTTGAATAAATTTTAAACAGAATAAACTTTAAAATACAAAACACTTAATCTTTTAAATGTGAAGTTAAATTGGAATGCTATTTTGGAAACATTTCAAACTTCATTTAAATTAATTCACATGCATAACTTTAAATTTGAAAATATATTTCAGTTATAACATGTAATATCCATATTACAATAATTGATATTTTAAAATAATATTCTATTTTAGAGAAGAATAAAGAAGTATTATTTTCAGAATTTTCAAAAATAAAATTTTAAGCTCAGAAGAGATATTCTAATACCTTCTAGTAAACATTTATGATAAATAAAATCTAATAAAGATTTAAATTACTAAATTTTACTTGAATAAATGTTTTACTTATTCCCTTAATTACTTAACTCATGTTTATTTATAATTGGAATTTGAATATAGTTAAAAAATAAATAAATTGGAAAACAAATTACTTAATCTTTTAAATAAAAGATAATTTGAAATGCTATTTTGGATGCATTTCAAACTTCACTTAAAATGTCACACATAATTAGCTTTCAATTTTAAAATGTGTTTTCATTATAACATGTAATATTAATATCTCAACAATTTCATTTTAATATGATATTTCATTTAAGGAAATAATTAATAATTACTACTTTTCATAATTTTGAAAATGATGTTATAAGCATTTGAAACTTGATATACTACCATTTGATTATCATCTAAAACAAATAACATCACACAACACTTTGAATTACTATGCTCCTTTTGAATAAATGTTTCACATATATCACTTAGTACATAATTATCTTCCATTTATCTTATGTGTAAGTAAACTAAGTGGGAACAATCTAAAATTCATAACCCCGAGATAGTAACTCAAATTGTTATATTCTAAACACAAAGCATCCATCCATAAGAAACAATGCATAGTTTAGAAGTAAGTGCTCAACTAAAATAAAATCATATTGCAATGTCTTGGGTAAAACACACAAAGAAGAATAATATTATAATCTTTCTATCAACCATGTAATATAGTATCAGCAATGTAAGACATTATTTTTGTTCTTCAAAAGTTATTCTTTTTGCCATCTTGTAATAAAACACTAGTTCCCTACTAAATTAAAGTTGATACAAGTTTTCCACCAACATAAGATGAACACAACTTCAAACAACCATTGAATGTTTATATATGGTTTGACTTTACTCTTATGCTTAATATGATACATGAAGATTACTGTTAAACAACTCATCTTGCTTGTGAAGTAAACCTGTAGACAAAACAACTCTAAATGAAAACAACCAACTCAAACAACACACAATCTCCGAGAGTGAGATACGGGGTACTTTGCGAAGCATCTCATACTTAAGCATTAATCATGCTGCTTCTTTAAACATTAGTCCTTACCGGACCAATGATGTTGTTTCCAGATTTCTTGGAGTTTATATTATATCGAAGACCCTGGCTGCATAATCTTGCAGTCAGAAAGGCAAGTTCATCCCTTTTATTCATGTCCTCTTGATGTATTTGTTAAGAAACTATTTTCAAAATGTTAGTATTGCATATCACACAAAAAGGGCAAAACTTATTTTACAATAATATGACTATGGTTATCCACCAGTGAGGTGATAATCTCATATGGCTGGCAGATGGGACCACGGTAAGAATGTTGTGGTGGAGGTTCCATTTGCACGGGAAAGTATCACCTAGGAATTAACAACCAATGTCGCCAGTGATTCTTGCGCCGAATATTACGCGCAACCATAAGATTTGGAATGGGACGGAGAAGTCAGCTGTACCCTTTTCCTCTCGTACACCAACGGGTGACTAGATCAAAGCCGGGCGGTGTGTAAATCCGCTGAGCTTGAGGTGGCCAGGATAATAACCTCACCTTCGGGTTGTGGCTTCTAGCATCTATTGAAGGTTGGCTTCAGGACTAGGTTGGGACGGTGCCCACGAGTCAGCAAGTTGTAGGTTGGGATGGTTCCCACTAGCTTGCAACTGAAGTAATGGGGGGTGTACGGGGATGGTGGAAAGGCGCAGTGATTGGCTTGGATTATTGACTGGGCCCCACACCAAGGAAGTGTGGACGGGAAGATCGCCCGGATGTGCAACAAAGTCTTGATCTCTTATGGGTAAAGCAGCGCACCTCTGCAGAGTGTATGAATGTGACATGTTACTCCACGTTCCAGGACGGAACGACGAACGCAGCCGGAAAGGAGGCTCCTCAAAGCCCTAGCCCGGTGACTCCTGACGGACATAGCTCTTTCGATTAAAAGCAACCTTTTGAAGAAATGTTTTCGAAAACTTCTATAAGCCTACGACAATCCATTGTCTGAGGCTGTATTCATGCATCAAACTTCCCACCTTGCATAATGAACTTGCTGGGTAACGCTGTTACTCATCCTTGCCTCCTAAACCCCTGCTAGACATGAAGAACCACAAGAAGGCAACACTTTAGGCGATGAAGACTCTGAGGATGGATAAACTCAAGATACCAAAGAAGGCATCTACATCGAGTTGAAGCAATTGAAGGAAGACGGAGAACAAATGAAGGCGTAGTGTAAAATAGGATAGATTCCTAGTCATAGAACCTATCTCTGTAGGCGTTGCTATAGCGCAATTGCAAGCCTAACCGTATTAGCAGTAGGCATAGTTTAGATTAGTTTCCCCGAGATTTTCCATTTGATGTTCTTATATTAGGGCCTTGCCTCATTGTTTCGAGGAGGTTCTAAAGATCTGTTGTTTTTGGATCTTCTGTTTGTAATCTATAGCCATGCCTTGGACCTGCGATGTTTCTGTTGTACCACTCTGATGACGTAACTCTGGTGGACGGTGATCCATTGGTGCTATGTCAACGACTATAGCATACTACACCATGCAGTGGTATGCTGGGTCATCACAAGAATGGACGGAGATCAAGTTGAAACCTAGGGACTCGACAAGCAAAACATTCACAAGTGTGATGTCCGGTGCCACTACCACCTTGCCGAGCCCTATTACCTTAGACTTTGAATTGTCACCATATGTAACGGTCATTTGATCATCATTGGGCTTCAACTCCGTTACAATTTCCTTGCTTCCGGTCATATGACTAGTGCACCCACTATTAATTATCCATTTCGATCCTCCGGAAGCAAGTCCCTACACACAATCAATTCTTTGGTTTAGGTACCCATCTTGAATTGGGTGCCTTTTGGTTAGCAAAAAGGGTCTTTGGGACCCAAATAGCATATTCAATGTAACATCAAAAGGACCAATGTATCTAGCATAGACATCCCCATAATAATCAACATATAAAGCATAATGGGGGTTAGATATGCCCGCAAAGTCATCACGAGTGGGAGTGTCCCTTGTGGCATTTCCACTTGCGATATCATCTTTCTTGGCTTGTGCGGGTTTGGTCTTCTTCTTGATCATCTTCTTCTTCTCCTTAGCGACATAGCCTAGACCTTCCTTACCCTTGTGGGGCACTCGCTCATGAAGAGGAGTAGTGAGTGTCCCCTTGCCTTTATCAAGGGAGGTCTTGGGCTCGGTTTCCATGGAGGGAACAAACAAGATCCTAGCTTTATCCTTGACAACATTTGCATTAGTATTCAAAGGAGTAGAAGTACTAGGTTTCTCAAGAATAGATATCCGAGTTTGGAGTTGATCACGAGACTTGAGAAGACGTTCGTGATCACTTGTCAATATCTTGTGAGTAGTTTCAAGTGACTCGAAGTCTTCGCAAAGTCTAGCATGAGCAACTACAAGCTCAGACTTTTCATTTTGCACAATTTTACATTTAGCAAAGTAGAGATCACGATCCTTAGTGATCTTAGCAAGTTGCTCCTTGAGGAGAGCATGAGCTTCTTTTTCATCTTCGAGAGAGGATTGGAGGGACACCTTAGCGTGTGCATCCTCTCTCCCAATCTCACCTTTTAATTCAAGCTCATCCTCAAGCTCACCTATACGACTCATAATTGAGCCAAAGTGTTTCTTTCCTTCTCCTTGCAAGTTAGTCATGAATTTATCAAAAGCAACAATTTCTTCCTTGACTTCTAGGCACATGCCATCATCAATGTCATGTGATATGGAGGTGGGGGACAATTTTACCTCGGATGTCTTTGCCATAAGACAACTTTCATTCTTGATGATGGGGCTCTCGTTTGGTGAGGAGAAGAGTGACGGAGGAGTGGAAGAGATGGCTAGTGCGGCCACTTGCGTTGGAGTATCCTCTTTGTCACTATCTTCATCATCGGTGGGATATTGCTCTTGAGTTACCAAGACAATCTTTTGGTTCTTCTTAAAGTAGGGCTTCTTCGTGGGCATGGGCCCCTTCCCCTTCGTCTTGGCCACGAGCCTCCCACCATGATCCTCTCTTCTCTCCCATGGGCAATCTGCAACAAAGTGGGATTTGTCATCACAGTTATAGCAAAGCCTCACCTTGTTGAATGGCTTTCCTCCATTGGGGGGAAACTTCTTGTCAATCCTCGCTTTGGCCCTTTCGGGGTTCTTCCAAAACGTTCTTGCCGCAAGACCCATGTGTTGAGTAAGAGTACTTGAGAGAGTCTCACTAGATAGCTCGACTTGATCATCATACTCCTCTTCATCCTCTTCTTCAACGGTGGCCTTCAAGGCAATTGAGGCATGCTTGTGCATCCATATGGCTCTAGCTCTTGCATCTTGTGCAATCTTGGAGGCCACCTTGTATGCGGTCATCTCTTGCATGACTTTGTTGGATGTCATCTTTGCGAAGTCATGTCTCCCTTGGAGTGTCTTCAAATCCGTTTCCTCAAAGGGCAAGAGAGCGGTCACAAAGTTCCTCTTGATCCAAGCGTCATCAATGTAGACCGCCCCGAGGTTCTTGAAGGAGTTGGCAACCAACACCAACCTCCGGTACATGTCCTCGTGGCTTTCACCATCCAACTTGTAGAACCCTTCCACCTCATTGCATAAGGCATCATACCGGTTCCTCTTCATGCTCTCATTCCCGACGAAGATGTCAGAAAGAACATTCCAAACTTCTTTGGCGGTGGAGAATTGTTGAATGAGCGCCATGTCCTTCTCTCCAACGGCCATTTGGAGTTGATGAAGAGAGGTGGCGTTGAGTTGGCTATCAACCACCTCTCTTCTTGTCAAGTTGGTTGGATCATGGGGCTTGAATCCTTCTCCAATGATGCGCCATAGCTCAATAGGGCACTACATAGATGAGACTTCATTAGAAATTGCCATTGAGAAAAATGAGTAGGTTTAAGCTTAGGAGGATCACTTCTAAAGTTTACATGAGGGTGAGGGATAGGAGGGTTAGGAGAGTAATTATGGTTGACATTATGAAATTCCTCTCCTTTGGGGGTGTTAGAGGAGCTAAGTGATTCATCCTTTTCCGCCTTTCCGAGGGAAACACTTGGAGGAACGTCTTTGGACCCATCCGAAGATGACTCCTTAGAGTTCTCACCATGCTCCTTAGGAGGAGGAGAGGGAGAAGTAGCCTCAGGCTCCTTAGACTTCAAGAGTGCCATGAGCATCTCATTCATCTTGAGGAGTTGGGCCTCCAAGGACGATCTCATATCAATAAGATCGGCCATGGTTGCCCCTTTGGCTAACGCCTCCTTCTCCGCCTCTAATTTCTCACGGGCGGCCCTCTCGGCATCGGATTCCGTCATCGTTGCACTTAGGCAGTTAAGCCCTTAAAAGTGAACCTGGCTCTAATACCAATTGAACGGGAATGCGGCACCTAGAGGGGGGGGGGGTAAATAGGTGCTATTACAAATTTTAGTTCTTTTCAAATTTAGGCTCAACACAAAGGTAAATTCTCTAGATATGCAACTACGGTGAATTTACCTAAATGACAATCTAAGCAATAACAAGATAAACAAGCTAACAAGACAAGCAAGTAAGGGAGCAAAGATAAGGGGAACCGAGTGAAGCACGCGGAGACGAAGATGTAATCCCGAGTTCCACCCAAGGGTGTACGTCTCGTTTGGAGAGGTGTGCGCTACCACAACAGGTCAGCCGCAACGCCACAAAGGCTCACCTTCTTCTCCGATGAACTCAACCACAAAGGTTGCGAGTCCACCTTCCACTATTGATCCCCTTTTAGGGCGGAGATCGAATCCCTTACAAACGCTTGAGGCACGCACCCACAACTTAATTGGGGGCTCTCAAGATGACCACAAAAGGTCAAGGACCACAAAAGGTCAAGACAACACCAAGATTACAACAATGGTGAACTAGGTTTTCCCACCGGAAACCCTAGCCACGAAATCCCCAAGTGAATGGGGAGGAAATGCAAATCCCTTCGGTGAAGATGTAGATCCGGGCCTTCTCCTCCAATCCTCCAAAGATCAACGAATTTGGGTGGAGGGATTGGGAGATCTTGATGATTTGAGCTTTCAAGAATAGTAGGAGAGAGAAAATCTGAGAGCTAGCTGTTCTTGAGTGAGTGAGGGGGTATTTATACCCCCTCCCAAAATCTGGCCGTTGGCTGCCTCGGGGACCCGGAAATTCCGGTATAGGTGACACCCGGAAATTCCGGGTCACTCGGAATATCCAGTTCGATGAAATATCCAAGCTGAATTTCCGGTTGAGATCAGAACGGCTTCGACATCTTGACTTAGCCAAATTTCTGAGGGTGACTCGGAAATTCCGAGTCAGTGAAATTTCCGAGCTGAATTTCCGGTTGAAGTCAGAACCACTTTGACATCTTGACTTAGCCAAATTTCTTAGGGTGACTCGGAAATTCCGGTTCAGTGAAATTTCTGAGCTGAATTTACGGTTGAAGTCAGAGCCACTTTGACATCTTGACTTAGCCAAATTTCTGAGGGTGACTCGGAAATTCCGGTTCAGTGAAATTTCCGAGCTGAATTTCCGGTTGAAGTCAGAACCACTTTGACATCTTGACTTAGCCAAATTTCTGAGGGCGACTCGGAAATTCCGAGTCAGTGAAATTTCCGAGCTGAATTTCCGGTTTGAGTCAGAACCACTTCCTCACTTTTCCTTAGCCATTTTTCTGTTAGATATAGGAGACCCCTGGAAATTTCCGGATCCAATATTCCGATTCTGGGAGAAATTTCATAAACTCTTTTTCTCTACATTTTGGCTTTGGGATATGTGATATGCAACTCACACAAACTGAAATACTTAGCAATAGGATTAGTACATCATTGGTATTGTTAACTAACACTCAAAACACTAGGGATTAAGAAATGTTCTTTCAGTACTCCCTATGGATTTTTCTCTCATCGTATTAACTGAAATTGGAGACGACGAATGACAAGGTTATACCAAACGGGTACCCCTTCGTATGGGTACCTGGTGCACGTAATGACTAAATCCCAATTGTCGATAGGCTGAAGAAGCTCAACAACCGAAGCCCAAGTGAAGACATATACTATAGATAGCATAGTCGGTAGTACTTTCCATATATGTAGTCCTAGTCGGTTACGACCCGAGACCTGTACACCTATATAAAGGACATGAGGAAGACCGACCAGGGACACGCCGAATCAGAATCACCAAACCTAGCAAGATCGACATCTTGCTAGACCCTTGTACTCACCGCATATACACGATCAATAACAGACAAGCAGGAGTAAGGGTTTTACCTCATTCGAGGGCCCCGAACCTGGGTAATTCCCGCTTGTCAGCCGACGAATCTATCAACACCATACATTCTCTACCTCATAAATTCTTACCCTAGGCTAGTAACCATGGGTATTGATGGGACATCCCTCGTCAATTGGCACCATCTGTGGGAATAGGTAGTGTTGGATCTACGGATTTTTCGGCCCAAATTTCAAACGGCGATCCGTCGACTCCTTCAAAGAGATGCACATCAGCAACAACATATCGTATCCAGATCGCAGGCAACTGCTCGCCAAAAGCAGCATCGCCGGCAAGAATCAGGCCATACTCACCCGAAGCTCAGGAGATCTACTCCAGTCTCAATACAGGTTTTGATCTAACTATTGGGGAACATAACTTTTTTGTTGATCAGCTTGGTGTGCAGGATTTAGTCGAACAGATCGCGACTCAGCCGCTTCAGAATAGATCGACTGAGATCACATCCGCAACAAACAAGGAAGATACCCTGGCACAGATCGATCTGATCCCGCCGCCACAATCTCCAACAGATTCAATGACATCCGCAGAATTCAACAAATTCATGGCGGATGAGTTCCCTGAAGAGGAAGAGTTGTCGACTACCTCAGTCGAAGACATGATCGTATCGACGGCTTCGGCTGGAAGCACTGGAGCGCCAACATCACAGATCGATCCGATCTCGTCTATAGCAGGGTCCATGTCCACAAAGGAATTCAACGAATTCATAAAGCAAAACGAGATGGAAGAAGAAGTGCAATCGACCTTCCATATCAACCCAACCGAAGACCATATGCAGATCGACGCTCCAGAAGAAAGTTTCCACCTACTCGAGTATGATGAGCCTATAGAAGACAACATACGTTTAGCCGACTTCACTGGCGCAGATATCCAAGCTCCACATCATGTTGCTATCGACTACGATGCACATACGCAGCAAACAGAAGACGGCGAAAGCAGCAAAAGCGTAGAACGGAATAGCAATGTCGAAGTAGCATATGAAGAGCAATCAGACTACACATATCCTTACCACATACCCCAGCAGGTCTACGTGGCAACAGCCGCAGAGACATCAGAAAACGCAACCAATCGACAACCAGTCGAGTATCCACGGACAGTCACTCTACCAGATGGTATCACCACTTTGGACATCACGGCAGAGATGGCAGCAAAGATAACAAAGGTCATTGAAGAAGGCATAATGATGCCAGCAGACGCAACTCCAGGTGAGTTGGCAACATACAATTACTTCAACTGGCAAGAGTCGCAGCGCTTGAAACAATACAGAGCAACACTCGAAGAGCGAAGAAGGCAAGCAAGCATATCAAGTGCACGTAGACGACAACTATCCATGAGTTCTACAGGAGCAACCAAGGCACGATGCAGATCCAGATACGACAAAATCCCCGAACACGAAAGAGCAAACGTTACTCGAAATTTGAGCAACTCGTTGCTGACCGTCGACTCTGACGGTATAATCCAACCTAAAACAGAAGAGGGAGCTCTCATATCTATAGGAGCATACCTCCAAGCAGGAAAACCACCGGCAGGTGACCCGGTTGAGGCAAGATACCTGCAACAAAAGAAGGCCCTGGAAATCGCAGCAAAAGAATTGATCGATGGAGGAAGGAGAAGACGTAGTAGAAGCCGCTCGAGAGAGCGCTCCAGTCGCAGTCTTCAGCGAAGCAGCGGTAGGAAAAGTTCAAGTCGTCGTAGATCAAGAAGCCGATCAAGAAGCAGGTCAAGAGGATCAGGCGGTCGCGACTCGCCTGACAATCGCAATGATGGGCCATGCGGAGCACAATGCTTCACTCGAAGGGTTCGGGAAACAAAACTCCCAAAGAAGTTTGGCCTACCAACTATGCAAAAATTCAACTCAAAACAAGAACCCTCGGGGTGGCTGGAAGATTACAAACTGGCAGTCATATGCCAACAAGGAACAACAACGACGACACTGCAAAACATATAGCTCATGCTCGAAGGCACGGCACACGACTGGCTCAAGTCTTTACCCGAAGGAGCCTACGATTCCTGGGATCACTTGAAGGAAGATTTCATAAAATATTTTGATCCTCTCTGCGAAAAGTCGAAAACATTTGAAGAGTTAAGAGCATGTCGTCAAAAGACAGACGAGAAGCTTAGGTCTTACATCAAACGATGGGCCTCCATCAGGAACTCTGTGGGTGCAATATCGGAAGACAAAGCGAAGGACGCCTTCACAAATGGGGTCTACAGAAAAGACTACAGAGAGACACTCATACGGCAAAAACCAAAAAACATGGCGGAGCTCATGAAGCTAGAAACCGAGTGGGCAAATGGTGAAGATGCAGTACAGAGCAAAACCCCACACTCACCGCAACGACATCGCGACATACGAGACAGTCACAACCACCACGACACCCAAGATCGACGGGATAGAGATGACCAACGAAGAAGGCGCGACTACGATCACCGGGCAAAGACAAGGTCAAATTTGTCGCAGCCGGATTCTCGCATGATGACCGGAATCACGATGATCGAAAGCAAAGTGACCGTCAAAGTAGCCGGCAAGACGATTGCCGGGGCAGACGGAGTGATCATTACAGACGAGATAGGTCAGTCGACATACGCGATGACCGAGGTCAACACCAGCGCAGAAGCTATAGAAGACAAGATTGGCAGAAGCGCGTAGAGTCAAGAGCCGAGAAATCATTTCAAGAAAAGATGGATGATGAATGCAGACTCCATATGTTCAAAGACCCGGCGACTGGACGGTTAACATCACATCACACAATGGGAATCTGCCACGAATTCGGGCAAATGGCGATGGATTACATAAATCAGATGAAGAGAGAACAACCACAAGCTACACCGGCGGCATGCTTAGCACCTCTGCAAACCGTGGCAGCATTACCGCCTCCACCACAGCACGATGCGAATAACCAGATGGCAGGCGCCATACATCACATACCGCACAACATGGACGTCCAATATCCACAACCGAAAGGGAAAATGTACATGATACTGAAAGGATGCACCTCCAACAGGAGGCAAAAGCGCCACACCAGAAACGTCGATATGGTAGTATTGGCCCCACCCCTAGTAACAGAATTTTTGCAAGGATCAGACATAACAATCGCTTTTGATCAGGAGAATCACCCGCCAGCCATCTATCGACCAAGGCACGCTGCCCTAGTACTCGAAGGGCAGATTAGAGGATACACTATGACCAAAATATTCATGGACGGAGGCAGTGGCGTCAACATAATATTCACAGACACACTCCGGAGGATGAACATGTCAGTCGAGAACCTCCCAAAATCTATAAACACCTTCCACGGAATTGTGCCGGGCAAAGTTGCGCGTCCAGAAGGGAAAATCCAAGTCGACGTCACGTTCAGGGATGCAACCCACTTCAAAAGCGAGCTCATCGACTTCGACGTCATCGACTGGAAATCACAATATCATGCCATATTGGGACGACCAACATTTGCAAGATTCATGGCAGTACCCCACTACGCATACCTCAAGCTCAAAATGCCGGGTTCAAAAGGAGTCATCGCAGTCAATGGAAATTTCCAAAAGTCAGACGACTGCGACAGAGACTTTTGCAGGATCTCAGAGACATATGGAGTCGAAGAAACCTTAGACAAGGCACGAGACGGAAGAGAAGTAGCAACGGAGCCAGAACGCAAGAAAAGAGCAACCATTACTGCGGTATGTGAAGTAAACGCCATATGGACGGTCGAACCCAGAGGAAAAGAAGAAACCACACAAGCCAAACGATGGACAATATACTTCGAAGGGACCAAAAACGACAGAGGCACAGGCGCAGGTATGATACTCATAAGCCCCAAAAAGGAGCGAGTACAGTATGTATTGCAGATAAACTTCCCGGCACCATCAAAAGTCGAAATCGACTACGAAGGCCTGTTCAAAGGCATGCGACTGGCAAGAGCTTCAGGAGCACAAAACATCATCATCCGAGGAAGCTCGTGTACAAGCACGCAAAACGTGACAGGTGCAAGCAGAATGAACGTGGACAAGCTGGCTAGATATCAAGATTACTTCGATATGTGGCAAAGAAGATTTCACAGCTGCGAGCTACAACATATAACACCCGCGCGCAACAAACAAGCCAACGGGCTAGCAAACATTGGAGCGGCAAAAGCGCAAGTGCCGCCAGGAGTCCTCTTCAAGCACATAAACCGCAAGTCAATCAGAAGGTGGCATCCACAGGCCACTCGAGAAACAAAAAACTTCAGGCAAAAACATGACCAAGAGGATCTCCCAAGCAAAAAATACAAATTACGACTGATCAGTTGCAGACAAGCACAAGCAGATTGGCAAACTCAAGCCACATCACTACAATCTTCAGCCAAGGAGTGCCAAACTGTGTCATCATACGTGACAGTTGCGAAATGAGAAAGCAAGATGCGGCGGAGGCGATACCACTCGAAGCTTTTACCGCTATGCACATCACACTACCAGGGAAAGACACGTCCCGCGGAGAACACCTAGTGCTACGACTACAAAAACCAAAGAGGTCATACGAAAGGAGGTATAAGCTACAGATGCCGCATCATCAAGAGGGAGCACACAGCTTGGAGAAAAAGGCCAATTAGGGTCGTCTCCACGTAGTAAAAAACATCCAGTCGATGTAGCTAAAGACTAATGTATCAAAAGGCCAACCTGTTCCAGACGCGCTCTTTTCCTTACCAGGGTACCTAAGGGGGCTGGAAGGTTTTTAATGAGGCGGCTTGCTGCTCAAACTTTATAAAGAAAAGAGATTATACATATCTTTCCTGCATAACTTTTTCACCAAAAAAGCAAAAACCAACCACTCGATATGCACGAGGGTTGCACATAAATCACAAAGCAAAAAGCACCCACTCGACGTGCTCGGGGGCTGTACATATGTCAGGGACCACCCCTGGGTAGGGTAAAGGCCCGGGTAAGTCGGCCCAATGGCTGACAGATTAATCCTTTGCTGGCGTCAAAAGCCACTTGACCCTTCGAGTTACAGTAAGTTGGCCCTTGGGGTAGAGCAAAAGGTGGCCTTTGGGATGCCATTGGAACTACCCTTTGGAGAAGGCAAGAGGCAGGGATACACACTATAAATAGACCCCCAGCCCTTCACTCTCACTCAGACATCAGCAGAGAATTCTCCTAAGCACCAGCTTCTCGAAGATGTCTTCGGAGGCGTAAGCTAAGACATCTTCGAGCGGCTGGGCCTAGGGCTACTCTCTGAAAGTACATCGAATTTACAAGAAGAACAAAAGCAAGTACAGGGAGTTCTCCTGAGAACCAGTTTCTCGAAGATGTCTTCGGGAGCAACCCTAAGACATCTTTGAGGAACTGGGCCCAGGATTACTCTCTAGGAGATCCTTGGGAGCCACGCATAAAGAAGCCACTCGGCGTCGTCGGGGTCTGCGCATAAAGCAACCACTCGACATCCTCAGAGGCTGCGCATAAGGCCGCCACTAGGCGTCCTCGGGGGCTGCGCATAAAGCAACCATTCGACATGCTCGGGGGCTGCGCATAAAGCAACCACTCGACATGCTCGGGGGCTGCGTATAAAGCAACCACTCGACATGCTCGGGGGCTGCGCACAAAGCAACCACTCGACATGCTCGAGGGTTGCGCACAAAGCAAACACTCGACGCGTTCGGGAGCTTCGCATAAAGACAACCACTCGACGTGATCGGGAGCCGCGCATAAAGCAACCACTCGACATGCTCGAAGGTTGCGTCTGTATCAAACGACAAAAACACAAACATACTCAAATACACTTAAGAACATCCAGCGCACACGGGCAAAGGATCCTTAAAGGCATAACAACAAAACCCCACTTGCTTTACTCGGGGGCTGGATCTCTGTATTTCATTTACAGTATAAAACCTACAAACACATAAGCTAAGCATATTCATCCTTCAACGGCAGATTGGAGTCGATCAGTTGCTTCCGCACTCGGCTTATCAACTTCTCAGCGGGAGCAAGAGTTCGCTCCATATCTTCGCTCGACAGTCGAATCTCCGACCGGGATGACGAAGAAGAAGGATGCAAAGAATCTTGGCGCTTCGTATAGGCGAATGCAGCATTGACTCCAAGCACAACCCGTTGGGTCACAGCCTCTCGAATAGGCTCCTGCGAGCGGAACAGGTCGACTAGAGCGTGTATGCCTCGAGGCTGCGGCCCTTCAGGAAACAAAAAGTGATTCACCCGCGCAAGTGTCGCCCGACAGCGCTCTAGCAGAATAGCGCCACGCCACACTCGATCCTTCAGAGTGGCTAGAATTTTGGCATGATACGAATCAAGCCAGAAATGTTGAGGACCGATGACGGCCACTTGAGTAGCATTCGCCAGACGTTCGGCCACACGAGCGTCCTCGGCACGAGAGTCATCTACAAAAACTACAGATAGAACAAGATGGTAAGACACCAGGGGCAGCGCACGCACACACTCAAGAAACAAAGCCAAAAAGAAAATACCTTCAAGTTGCCTCTTCGAATCTTCCATCTCATAAAGAACATATTTTTCCCGCTGAGTGGAAAGAGAAGGCCTTCCTCGAAGAATTTTCATGTCAGTCTGGGCCGTCTTGAGCTGATGCTCTAGTTTAACAACCCTTTTCTTCGCATATTCAAGCACGCGGGCATCATTCGTCAGCTGCGTAGTCGAGCACCACTCCCCTCCCACTCGAGTATTCCTCGGTGTGGTCGAGCAGTTCGACTGAGACACAATCATAAACACTTTAGGCAAGAAACAAATCGAAGCAAAAGGAGACACAAGGCAAACATACAAAGGATCAACAAAAGATATATCTTCCAAATACTAATATTAGGTGGCATAGTGTACATCACATATTACAGCCCAGAGCAAAAGAACTAACGCTAAAGCTGCCTAAGACTGGGCAGCAGACTCGGGCCCAGCCTTGCGGGCAGCATCAACAGCTATCATGCGGCGCTCCATAGTCGCAATACTAGCCTTAGCAAGAATAGAAGAGCGGGCGCTGAACTTCCCCAGAGACGAAGGTCTCCCATCTGGCTTCTTTTGAAAGTCAGACAGGAGAGACTCATACTGAGCATCTACGCCCCGACTAAGAAGGTTGAAGGTGGAGTCGGAGCCGCGTACCATCAGCTCCTGGGCGTAAGACTTCAAAGTTTTTGACTTGGGGCCCAGTCGCACAGCAAATCCCGCTATGGTGGACGGGACCACGACTGCTGGAAGCACTTCTTTAAAAACAGCGTCGAGTGTCTGAAGGGACATCTCCAGAGATTTCTTGTTGTGCTTCACGGTCGCTCCCACCTGATCGATGGCTTGGTCGAGTGACGAGACATCACTCGCCGCGCCAACGGAGCTTGAAGAAGGGCCTGCATAGCAAAAGAGAATACATATCAAAAATTCGGAAAAAGGGCAAAACAAGCAAACCAGCACACAAAAATCATTATTTCTCACCAGCAAGAGAGTGCGCATAGCCGAGCAATCGCCTAGCCCGCTCCCCTTCAGAAGCACGAAGAGCGTCTAACTCTTCCTGGGCAGTCGATTGCTGGGAGAGGGTCTTCTCGACATCAGCCAATCGAGATTTCAAAATTTCTTTCTCCCCTGAAACAAAAAGAGAAAAAGCAGTCCAGTCACATAAAAGAAGAGGGGCAGCATATGCAGAGCAAAGGAAGAGGCTTACGCTGAGTTGATCCAGCTGGGAGCGAAGAGCAACTCGCTCATCTTCCGAGTGCGCAAGAGCCTCGCCAAAAGAAACAAGGCCACTTGCGGCCGGCTACAATCATAACGCATGCATCAAACACACGTGCCAAAGAAAAAAAACACCATATTGACAGAGGAAAGAAGGTTTACATGATTTAGCTAGGAGGGCAGCGAAGAAGTCGAAGGTGCAGCAGTTGAAGCAGCCATGATAGGCGCTGCGACCGTCGATGTAAGAGCAGCAGGCGGCGAAGGAATAACTACCGCCTCCGCTGCTAGAGAGGAGGTGGCAGTCGTGGCGTGGGCAACTAAAGGACTAGTGCCCCGATCATCGCTAAAAAGGCAAAGAAAGGGAAGTCAGAAATTAAAAGCATAACAAAAAACCAAAAGAGGGTGAACAAATTTGCACAACAAAAGAGTTACCTTCGCTCATCTTCTTCGGAAGTGAGATCGAGGTCGAAGCGAGGTCCGCCAAAGTTAGAGTGGCCGGAAGAAGGCGGAGGCGAGCGCTGAGCCAAGGGTGGCACGTCCCGCTTAGGTGAAGAAGCACCAGAGTCCGCGGCCTCCTCGCCTTCACCTGAGTGCACCTGGCGGAGACGCTTAGGGGTGGGCTCGTCAGTCGCCTCTGTGTCGGGTAGCTCTACACCTTTTCCATCGGCTTCAGACTTCTCCAAAGAAGAGGATTCGGCACCAGGCAGAGAGCCTGTCGATTTCTCTCGCTCCTTCAGCACAGCTGTCTCCTCAATAGGACCAGCTTCGGGAAGGGGAGGGAGCGAAGACTTTGTCGAATGCCCCTTCACAGAGCAAAGCAAAAAGCATAATCAAGATGAAGGGAAAAGACGATGGAAAAATTCGGTCGACAACAATGGAGCAAGCAACTTACTGCGGGAAGGGGATTCTCTATGAAAGGAGCTATCTTGAAGTCATAGATGATGGTGTCCTCAGCCTTGTAGCTAGTCACCGACTTGACGAGTGTGTCAAGCTCATTCACGGATAGCTCCACAGAATTGATCCTGGTGGGGTCGGATACACCCACATACGTCCACATCGGGTGCGCGCGCTTCTGAAGAGGACACACCTCAGCGTTCAGAAATGTGTGGATCAACTGAATGAAGGGAAAATGCCCCAGAGGCCCTTAGTAAACATTGTTTATTGGCAATATCCCAATCGTTCATTATATGTTTTACACCATGCTATAACTGTCTTAAGCGAAAACATTAATACAGGTGTGGTAGATAAACAACCAGGTCCCTAATAGCTTCTACTAAGACAAGTTTCATTGCGCGATTGATGATCGAGGTTTTCCGATCATAGGGCATGGCGCCGGTCGGCAATGGAAGTCATATCGTTAGGTGTAACGATGTGATGGACATACCCAGTATTTATAGGACATAGTCATTACGCCTTAAGACCGTGAGATCAACTCTTATTGTTATCCCTGGAAGATACTTTGATCGCACCAAACATCATATCTTATATAGTGTGACAATGATAGGTGATACTTTTGGGTATCGTAAGGGGGTAGCTGAGACGAGGGGTCAACAGCGGGATTTGTCAGTCCACATAGCCGGATGGATACTCTAGGGCCCACTCGGTGAGATTATGTCAAATGAGTTTGCAAACATGTGACTTGGTCACCAGCTGACATAATATCATAGACGAGTAGAAGATAGCGATATCGGTAACGAGATCATGCTAGGTATGGAGATATCTGAGAATGATGCTCGGACACGCTAAGTATCGCCATGACAAAGGGTTTAAGACTATACGTCCAGGTTTGATAGATGAAAGTCATTCGTTATATCACAGGGATTAATTCATGGGGTCTAGGCCTACGAGTTAGTCGATGATCATAGAGGAGTCTTGATCGAACCTGTTATTATATCGAACCGCTAGGGTAACACACTTAAGGGGTTTCGACAAGACAACCGGAAAGGAAAGAGATCACCGGGAACGTCCCGGGAGGGGTCCGATGGAGATCGGGCAGCGCCGAAAGAGTTTTTGGAGCTAGGATAAATTATATATATTATGTTTGATATTAATTAGTGTAATTAATATGCAAATATGATTTTATATATTTATTTTCGAATTTATTTACACTGATTTCCCTCAATGGGCCTTCTGGTCGAAAGAAGGCCCAAGAGGGGAAAATTCCCAAGGGGAATTCGGTGGGGGCTTGGGTGGCCGACCCAGGTGGGCCAAGAGGCCCACCAGGGGGCCGGCGCACCAGCCATGGCCGCACCAGGCATGTGGGGATAGTCCCACATTGCCTGGTGAGGAGGTTGGCTCCCCCCTGGGAGCCTATATAAGAAGGGGCACCCCTGGCCTTTTAATTCACCAATTAATTCCCCAGTTTCTCCTCGATCTCGTGATTCCCTTTGTCGGAGTTGCGCCGAGGAGAATGAGGGGATCTATTCCACCATAGCCTGCTGCCGCGCTGCTGGTGTTCCGGTCCAAGTCTTCCGCTGCTCGTCCTGGACTGGAGCTTCGGAGGCCGTCGTCTCCACCGTATGTGTGTGACGCCCTGCGAGGTGCTGCGCTAGCGGTACTCGGAGGCCTACTTCCTCCACCCGACCTCAGGGTCATCTTCGTCGTCTTCGTCGCGCCGAGTTCTACGCGACCTAGAGGTCGGCTACGTCGTCTTCGTCATCAACGCTTGTGCAGGAGTGTAATCCCCGCTATTCGGTCTACGAGGGTATGTATTCCGAACTCCGCCGTACTACTATATCTGCATAGTGTAGATCTTGGCTAGTTTAAGAATATCGTTGCTAGGAAATTTTTGTTTTCTGCAAACGACCCCCTTCAGTGATATCAGAGCCGATCTATCGTAGATGTAGCTGTACGCTGTTAGAACCCGTGTTCTGCATGGGGGCACCGTTCCTGTTATTTGTTACCCTCTAGCGTGCACTTGTGATTCCAGCGGCATCGAGTTGATGAAGCGGCCCGGACCGACTTTACGCGTCCGCTTACGCGAGACTGGTTCCACTACTGACATACGGCTTGTACCGTATCTGTGGCTGGCGGGAGTCAGTTTCTCTCTCTTTAGTTGGTCTTCGCATTTTCAATGGAGGGCCCTAAAGGGATGCTTAAACATGCAATTATTGGATCGTTGTTGTGGTCATAAGGTTCGTAGGTATGAAGCGGTTCTATTTACGAAAGCCCCAAGCCACGTAAAATATGCAAAAGATAAAGTAGAAGCGTCTAACTTTATTTTGCAGGGGCTATGTGATATGGTCAAGGTAGGTTTATTAAATTGTTTATAAACTGCGGGCGCCAAGAAGACCATGGCGCAATGGACTATATCACATTGCATTACATTTGATGTTTTGTGTGCATCTTATATTGTGTGATTGTATATATAGTATATATTAGTTACACGGCGGTAGCTATATAAGACGATCCCTTCAAAATACCACTAGTGTTCTCCCTCCAACGCGCAGCACCAAGAAAGTTCTACGTTATGAGGCAGGCCGTGATGATCGGCTGTCAGACATCTCGTCGTTCGCATACAGTGGGTGTAAGCCATGTTGCACAAGCGTCAGCGTGGAGGTTTTTGGTGGCGAGCCTAGCATATTCAGAAATATGGCCTCGGAACAGGGAGACCGAAAGGTCGAGCACGAGTCACAAAATTGGTGTGGCGGACAATTGTCTACTCTTGAAGTTGTGCCACCGGCTCTGATGATGAGGGGTGGTGCAATGGATGGGGGTCGTGTAATCACTTAAACGACCAGGAGGGATGTTCGTTTGAGTGGGAGTTCGGATAGTTATTTTCTAAAATACTAGAACTCAGAATATAATGAACAGAGTCTGTTTTGCAAACCTTTGTAGATATTAACCATTGTGATAGCATCTTTTCAAATTAGGCACATTCCTGCGATTGAGAAACTTAAAAGGTTGGGTCCAAACTTCATAGTTTTATACTTTAGCTTGAGGATACTCCTTGTTTAAACCATTAGCTCTTTGTGTTACAATACCCGCTAGGAGATAAACCCGGAGATTCTGCTAACAAAAGATAATTTGGATTATCAGATTTTGTGCGGATGATATCATCATAGTCCAGTGCATGCTATGATCTCTGCCATAGAGGACCAACGGTGGGTACGAGTTTTTTTTTATCGCGAACATATGATATGGTCGCTAAACTCGGGGTACCCCAAACGTTGGGTTGATGAAGTTTATCAGTACGTTGACTGATTGTCTTCTCAACCAAGATGGAAGAGAATACACACATTGAGGGAGCACATGGCGGTCATACTTAATGACATATGTTCATACTTAATGAACATTGAGACGCCTCGCTCAGCTCAATCACTGGATGACAGACATCGTTGCCAAGTGCAAATCCTCTGTCATAGACTATGTCATGCAAGGGGAATCGTTCACCTTCATGGTTCTTGATTACAGTGGAAGTATCAAGAAAATGAAACAGATCGCGGGAAGTCATCAATGATGATGGTGTATATATGATATACATGTTATGCATGTTTTAGCTAAGCAAGTACTCGCAGTAGTGACTAAGTTTTGAACTAGTCATGTTTTGTGAAAACCAGGTTTACTGCTTGAGTAGCTTGAAAGGATGAGGCGACATTGCGTGTTGATAATGGCAGTCAAGTTGTTGTGATGGCCATAGACACTCTCCCTCTAGATCTACCATTTGAATAAATTCTTTATGATCGCCTATTAGTATGATCATTACAAGTGTGTCTCCTCTAGCGAAACACTTGTTCATACATGATAGTGACAAATTTGGTGTCCTATATTTATGAAGTAATGATCATATGCCGATTTGAATTTAGATGGTAGAAGCTCCCACATTCATAATATTAATGCCAAAGGATACAAACTTAATAAAGACACCACATATGTGTGGCACTACCGTTTAGTCATGTCACTGTTATAGGCAATGCATTAGCTCCATACCGGATGGATCTACAAGTCCTAAGATTTGATCTTTTGACACTTGCAAAATAACTGTGACACCGTTTTCGGAAAACGGGCATATAACTTATTGATAGTCATACATAGAGATGTATGTGGTTCAATGAAGTAATTGACGGGTAGTGGAGACCTTTATTTCGTAAACTTCACTGAACGTTTTGAGTATAGCTTGTTGAGAATCGTGCATATGGGTGTATGTGAATCAATGAAGTACTTTAACGTGTAGTGGAAGTCTTTATTTCATAAACTTCATGAATATTCCGAGTAGATATATGGATATCCAATCCGGGGAATGTTAGTCTGAAATTTGTTTCGATCAAACAAAGTTCAGAATAAAGTAGGAAACAAACTTAACAAGAAAATCAAATTCCCGCGATGAGATCGAGGAAATAAAGATTTGAGTTATAATGTTGGCACATCATTGGAAGACTTGTGAGAAGAGTTCCACAAATTACGTCGCATGGAGCACCATAGTGTCATGGTGTGTTAGGACGTCGTAATTACACCCTATCGGATAGTGTGTGGTAAATAAATCTCTCACCGAATTATTGTAATCATTAGAGTCATATGGTAGAAACGTAAACACTCACGTTAGCAAATAGCGAAACCATTTGAATCCATGGAGACAATACCATACGAGTGATGGCATGGCTTTTGAGTCTGGATTGTCGTTTCAGCAATTTAGTGTTTCGATGTAATCGAACCTAAAATGGATTAATCTTTGTAGTATACCCTAACTAAAGAGTTAGTTGGGTACATGTGTCACGACATAGGCAAAATCATTGCCGGGGTATACCTCGCGAAAGAAATAGTTTCTTGTCCAAGGGTATAAGTGAGAAAGAAAGTAGAGCAAGACGAAGTTGGTGAACTTCTTCTTCAGACATCAGAGTGGCGCAACCGAAAGTGTTTTCGGTGTCAGTCTCCACAGCTTGAAAAGGCTAATGATTCAAGATCATGATGTTCTGAGCTCATACTAAGAGCGTAGGCATGCGAGGTTGTGTTCCACACTGTGTGTTACGACAATCTTGTCATGAAGGTCATATTAATGGAATATGACAGACCTACGAACTACAAAGAAGAGATGGTGGACCTAAGTCCGAGAAATGGCTATGAGTCATTTATGATCCGAAATAAAATCCATATACGATTACCAGGTAATGGCTTGGGAGATCTTCTTGATGGCACCTAGGATGTTAATAGTATATGGAATTTTATGAGAGAGTAGACATTGAGCAGATTCGGTTTGTCGTGAAACAGTTCCGACAGATTCAAAAGTTGACCACATGAGAGTTTTTCTCAAGTGGCGAAGCCTAAATCTATTCTGGGTCGTTTAGCAATCACTATAATTTCAAATGAGAAATTGATAGATGGATAAGGAAACCATGTTTCTTAATAGTGTCATTAAGAAAGAGTTGGTGATCCTGAGGATGCTAAACATGTATGCAAACTTCGGTGGTCCATTCATGGGCTGAAGCAAGGAAATCGGAGCTAGAATCTTCACTTTGATAATGTGATCAAAGGATTTTGGAGTTGTCCAAAATAGTTGAAGAAACCTACATTTGCAAAGAAGTGAGTGGGAGCAAAGTAGCTTTCCTTGATCGTATATGCGGAAGGCATATTTGAGTGGGAGCTAAGTAGCTTTCCTTGATCTTATATGCGGAAGGCATATTTTAGTGGGAGCTAGGTGTCATTTGTGATTCTGTATGTAACGACATATTGAATGACACAGATCCTCTAGTAGAGTGTAAAGGATTATTTAAGTGATTAAATTTTATATGAAATGAAGTTAGGAGTATTAGGCATCCGATTTATAATTGTATAGATCAGAAGGGGCTTAATAACATTATGTCATAATATTTCCTAAGTCGGGATTCTGAAGTGTTTCGGAAAAGGACAAGCGAAGAAAGAGGTTCTTGCTTGTATGACTAGGTAAAAGATTAAGTTAATCTTGGCTTTTTCAGTGATAGAAAATGATGTTCGACATTCTCTATGTATCAGACATAGAGTCTATCAGACTGAAAGCTCGACTTGGTGTGACCCGAGTTCTTGGTTGAAGAACAGGTTCTAGAGTGATTCTTGTGTGGATCAATGAACAAACGTTAAGTTTATTCTTCAGTGTCTATGAGAATTGAAGATATGTTTTCTAGTAAAGGGTAAGAGTGGAAAGACAACTTGCCGTAAAGTGGTTATGATGATGCAAGTTATGACACTGACCCATACGACTAGAAATCGCATATAGGACATGTCCTTTATTTTGAAGATAGACATGGTTAGTTTGCGAAGTCGCATATGAATGCACAGTCGCATAATCTACATAGGTATAGAAATATATCGCGACTTCAGAAGTAGCAAGTGTGAATGGACTGAGCAGTTTTCCGAGCGTAGGTAGTCCCCTTAATAGATCTCTTAGACTTTTAAGGCGCATGCTACGCGAATGCTCGAGTCTCACTCCATCCACTAGGATATATTTCACCGTCATCGTAAGATACGGGATGATGTCAAACTAGGTGACATAGAAGTGTTGCAAAACACATATAGGTCTCAATGTGTGAGATCTATTGGCTGTATTCCTCTTCCACGAGGCGAGCAGGCACCAAGATGCTATGGGTGTTGAGATTTTACCAAGTTGTAAACTAGATTAAGTGTTACTCTAGTGCAAGTGGGAGACTGAAGGGAATATGCCCTAGAGGCACTTAATAAACATTGTTTATTGGCAATATCCCAATCGTTCATTATATGTTTTACACCATGCTATAACTGTATTAAGCGAAAACATTAATACATGTGTGGTAGATAAACAACCAGGTCCCTAGTAGCCTCTACTAAGACTAGTTTCATTGCGCGATTGATGATCGAGGTTTTCCGATCATAGGGCATGGCGCCGGTCGGCAATGGAAGTCGTATCGTTAGGTGTAACGATGTGATGGACATACCCAGTATTTATAGGACATAGTCATTACGCCTTAAGACCGTGAGATCAACTCTTATTGTTATCCCTGGAAGATACTTTGATCGCACCAAACGTCATATCTTATATAGTCTGACAATGATAGGTGATACTTTTGGGTATCGGAAGGGGGTAGTTGAGACGAGGGGTCAACAGCGGGATTTGTCAGTCCGAATAGCCGGATGGATACTCTAGGGCCCACTCGGTGAGATTATGTCAAATGAGTTTGCAAACATGTGACTAGGTCACCAGCTGACATAATATCATAGACGAGTAGAAGATAGCGATGTCGGTAACGAGATCATGCTAGGTATGGAGATATCTGAGAATGATGCTCGGACACGCTAAGTATCGCCATGACAAAGGGTTTAAGACTATACGTCCAGGTTTGATAGATGAAAGTCATTCGTTATATCACAGAGATTAATTCATGGGGTCCAGGCCTACGAGTTAGTCGATGATCATAGAGGAGTCTTGATCCTACCTGTTATTATATCGAACCGCTAGGGTAACACACTTAAGGGGTTTCGACAAGACAACCGGAAAGGAAAGAGATCACCGGGAACGTCCCAGGAGGGGTCCGATGTAGATCGGGCAGCGCCGAAAGAGTTTTCGGAGCTAGGATAAATTATATATATTATGTTTGATATTAATTAGTGTAATTAATATGCAAATATGATTTTATATATTTATTTTTGAATTTATTTAGGCTGATTTCCCTAAATGGGCCTTCTGGTTGAAAGAAGGCCCAAGAGGGGAAAATTCCCAAGGGGAATTCGGTGGGGGCTTGGGTGGCCGACCCAGGTGGGCCAAGAGGCCCACCAGGGGGCCGGCGCACCAGCCATGGCCGCACCAGGCATGTGGGGATAGTCCCACATTGCCTGGTGAGGAGGTTGGCTCCCCTCTGGGAGCTTATATAAGAAGGGGCACCCCTGGCCTTTTAATTCACCAATTAATTCCCCAATTTCTCCTCGATCTCGTGATTCCCTTTGTTGTAGTTGCGCCGAGGAGGATGAGGGTATCTCTTCCACCATAGCCCGCTGCCGCGCTGCTGGTGTTCCGGTCCAAGTCTTCCGCTGCTCGTCCTGGACTAGAGCTTCGGAGGCCGTCGTCTCCACCGTATGTGTGTGACGGCCTGCGAGGTGCGGCGCTAGCGGTACTCGGAGGCCTACTTCCTCCACCCGACCTCAGGGTCATCTTCGTCGTCTTCGTCGCGCCGAGTTCTCCGCGACCTAGAGGTCGGCTACGTCGTCTTCGTCGTCAACTCTTGTGCGGGAGCGTAATCCCCGCTATTCGGTCTACGAGGGTATGTATTCGATCTCCGCCGTACTACTATAACTGCATAGTGTAGATCTTGGCTAGTTTAAGGATATCGTTGCTAGGATATTTTTTGTTTTCTGCACACGATCCCCTTCACTGAACACCGGAAACACCGGAGTTCAGCAATCCAGCGACTCTCTCCAACAGCAGGGCAGCCTCGAGCACTTCGGCTGGAGAGAGGGAATGCTCCCAGGCCTTCATCTTCTCAGCAACGTTGGTCGAGAAGGCGGGGCGGACGTCTTGGCCCAGTTGGACGTAGAACCATTTGGTCCTCCATCCCTGAGCGGACTCGACTGCCTTCAACGTGAAGCACTTGCAACCGGCCTTGACTTGGAACCCGACGCCTCCGACTGGGTTGACACGCCCGTGGTGAGCCATGGGGCGCACTAGGAAGATCGACTTCCATAATCGCCAGCTAGGGGATATCCCCAAGAAGCATTCACACATTACCATAAAACAAGCAATGTGCAAAACTCTATTGGGGACCAGATCATGGATCTGTATCCCATAAGCAAAAAGGAGGCCGCGCACGAAGTCGTGCAACGGAAAGCCAAAACCGCGAGGGAGGAACTCGGAAAAAACATGCCCGTTCTTCGAGAAGAGGCGCGGGGAAGTTGTCCTTGCCAGGAGCCCGAACGGTGAGCTTCGATGGTAGAGGCAGAAGACCCTCCTTGTGGAAACCGTCAGCCGTTTTTCCGTAACGACGGACGAAGTCCAGCCGCCCGACTCCTTCTTTAGGGCGCAAGGACGGTGGTGGAAGTCGTTTCCTTCCTCTTCTTGCTGGTGGCAGTAGAGGACGCCGAGCTCTTCTTTGGGACCATGGTAGGCTATGGGAATGCAGGAGCGAGGAGGACGCGAAAACGGAGGAAATCGCAAAAACAGAGCGACGGCGTGCGCGAGGAGGAAGACGAAAAAAAGGAAGGCAAGAGGCAAATGGCAGGGTAAAAATTAATAACGGAGAAACCCGTACTTATGATAAAAACCAGAGGCTCATCACGGCCGTCCAAACAAAAACACGACGACACGTGGCATAATCAGAGGGGAACCGTCACAAGCCACGCCACCCACTACGCGCGCAAAACGAGGAGACCATAATCACGTCTGCGGAAGTCTCGTCACGTCAGGTCAAATCAGAACTGAACCAGCGTCCACAACGGTCAAAGAGATGGGCCCACTGTGCAATGTCCCATCAGAGTGCTATTCGCACGCCAAGGATGTCACGCATGACATCATTCCAGACGAATAAAAATCATGTGTTGTACTGCGACTGACAAAAAGGAAAAACTCCTTACAAACTCAAAAGCAAAAGGGCAAGAGTGAAAAAGAGTCGAGTGGGAAATTCCCATTGGGAGCATGTAAAAAAGAAATCGACTAGTAAAAGCATAAAATTGAGATTATCCTCTACTGCGAGCAATAAAGCACAATCTCGGGGGCTACTCCCATCGGGAGCACTGTCGTGCACCTGACAGAATCAAAAGACATTCGAAACATAAAAATTCCCGAGCAAAAATCAGTCGATAGAGTACCTCGGATGCTGTATTCAATAAATACAAAGGTAAGATCCATCGATCAGTCGAAAGGGCCAAGGATCACTCCAGCAGTGTTAAAATCCTAGACATTCCGTGTCACAGATACGATGAAAATCCTGGCGGACGCGCTGGGTAGCAAATTAAAACTGCAGAACAATATCAGTAAGACAATCGACTGGCCTAAGGAGTGTCTGTCCAGTATGTTCCTGGTTCGAGCCCAAGGACTCAAAACCCGACTGAAGGCTAGTAAGGTTTTGCCCAAGTGCAATTAACTGGTTTTGACTGAGTCGAATAAACCCAGGCCTACTCAGTCGAAATCCTTTGTCAAAACTCATAAAATGCAAACGACTAAATCGTCATATCAAAAGCATAAAACATGAGACGTGCACTATGTAGTGAGTCCATGACTTATTCTCTGAATTAGCCAAGCACTCGGGGGCTAATGACAAGGTTATACCAAACGGGTACCACTTCGTATGGGTACCTGGTGCACGTAATGACTAAATCCCAATTTTCAATAGGCTGAAGAATCCCAACAAGCGAAGACCAAGTCGAATACATATACCATAGATAGCATTGTTGAAAGGACAATGATGTCGCCTAGAGGGGGGGGGGTGAATAGGCGGTTTAAAACTTTTCCGGTTTAGGCTTATTAATTGCGGAATAAAACTAGGTGTTTAAATTAACAAGCCGACAACCTAAACAAACTAGACTCACCTATGTGCACCAACAACTTATGCTAAGCAAGACAAACAACAAGGTGATAGCAATATAGAATACTTCAAGCACGAAGGCTATCACAATGTAAAGTGCATAAGTAAAAGCTCGGGTATAGAAATAACCGAGGCACGCGGAGACGAGGATGTATTCCCGAGTTCCTCCTTGTTAAGGGAGTACGTCTCGTTGGAGAGGTGTGAACCGACACAACGGTTCAACAACCACAAAGGTTTCACCTTCTTCTCCGATGAACCGCACCACAAAGGCTTGGTTCACCTTCCACTATCGGAATTCCTTCGAGGCGGAATCCGGAGCCTTTCAACAACAATCCGGGGCACAACCCACAATGGGATTGGGGGCTCCCGAACGGCCTCCAACAACAATCCGGGGCACAACCCACAATGGGATTGGGGGCTCCCGAATGGCTTCAAGTGACCACACAAGGGTCCAACCACCACAAAGGCGTCTAGGGTCCAAGGACCCAAGAGTAACAAGCTCACAAACTTTCAACTTCCACGAATCCTCGTGGAGAGCACACCGATGCACCAAATGCAAAAGGCAAGAGCACAAGTGCTCAAATCCTTCACTCTCGAATTCCAACAAAGCAACAAATGCTTATGGGGAATAGGAGAGGAAGAACAAAGAGGAGATGCACCAAGAACTCCAAGATCAAGATCTACTAGGTTCCCCTCACTTAGAGGAGAGATGGATTGGTGGAAATGTAGATCTAGATCTCCTCTCTCAAATCCCTCAAAGATATGCAAGAATCATGGGAGGAAATGAGAGAGGGGCAAGCTTTCCAAGGTCAACAATGGAGGAGAGAGAGGGGAAAAATTCGTGCTTGGAAGAGCTTCTCTCTCTGGGGAAGAAGGGGCCTTTTTATAGGTCCCACGAAAAAGAGCCGTTGCAGGAAAACTTCACACCGGAGTTTCCGGTCACTAGGGCCGGAAACTCCGGCCAGGGGCGGAAACTCCGGCCTACTGGGACCGGAAACTCCGGCCCCCACCAGGGGCTGAACACTGTCAACACCGCCAAGGCTTGGGCAAACTTTCCGGTGCCCTGGGCCGGAAAGTTCGTCCAGGGGCGGAAACTCCGGCCTCTAGGGCCGGAAACTCCGCCCCCCACCAGGGGCTGAACAACGTTTGGAGAAAAACGTTGAATCCGGAGATTCCGGTCCTGCACCGACCGGAAACTCCGGTCTAGGACCGGAGACTCCGGCCTAGTAAAAACTGCAGCAAAACCGATAACGAAAACGTCAATATCTTTTCCATCCGGACTCCGTTTTCGATGATTTTTGGCTCGTTGGAATCACAACGAAGAGCTTTACAAGATCATGCAGATAAACCTCATAGTCCAACAATGGAAGATAAAACCAAATGGAGGAGGTTAAAATCTCTCTAAAAAGGAAAGATCGGCAAACCTCCAAAACCGAAAACGCAACAAGTTTTCCATATGAAATTCGTTTTCGGTGAACTTGGGATTGTCGTGAAGATCACAACAAGCACCAAAACTCAACCAGGAGAAAAACCAAGTAAGAACCAAGAAAGATGAAATGGCAAGTATGCAAAGGTTTGAGCTCTCCACAAAGATGCGATCAAGTTACTCACTCGAGAGCCCCTCTTGATAGTACGCCATCTATCCTAAAACCCGGTCTCCCACTAACACCATGAGACCGGTAAAATAGAAAACCTATCAAGATCATACCTTTGCCTTGCGCATTCCACTTGAGCTCGATGATGAAGATCTTGACTCTCTCAAGTTGAAACACCTTTCTTGATTGTGCTTGCTAGCACATGCTTGATGAAGACTTCTCCAAATGCTCCCCCATACTCCTTTATGGGAGGGACTCGCTAAGCTTTGTCTTCATGTTTCCTTTGCAAGCTTCAATCAAAGGATATCTTCCGATATGCAGCATATTGAACTTGCACTTCATCTTCTTATCTTGATATGTATGATGGCTTGGAGATAAACATGATTGTTCACTCAATCTTCTATTCCAATCCATACTTGCAATAAGCACAACTCTACACATGACCATTCATCATATAAATCCTTGAATAGAGCATTGGTCATTATGTCATCTTGAAGAGTCCACCACAAGAACTCCTATATTTTCCCATGGACAAGATCTATAAGAATATCTCAATGTAAACATTAGTCCATAAGGATTGTCATTAATTACCAAAACCACGCATGGGGGCAACCATGCACTTTCAATTGTCGGTAGTACTTTTCAGATATGTAGTCCTAGTCGGTTACGACCTGAAACCTGTACCCCTATATAAAGGACAGGAGGGACACCGACGCAAGGGTTTATATAATGAATTTAAGCAGCCATGCAACACAAAGAGCAAGGATGCAAGATAAACGCAAGAGAACAAACCCATATTCCCTTAAACCCTCTAAATTTCTCCCCCATTGGCATTGATTGCCGAAATGGGTGAAAAGTAAGAAGGCTAATATAATAAGAGCTCCCCCATAACGTGTGCATTTCTCATAATGTGAGTGAAATCAAATGCACATATCCAATGAAGAATAGATGGAGGGAGATCAAACTATATTGAGGATCCAAAGATTGCAAGAGAATATCAAATAGAAAGATACTTCAACGAAAGAGGCAATCAATCAAAAGGATCCAAAAAGTGTTCTAAATATCATGAGGGAACTCCCCAAGGTACGTGCACAAATGGGATTTGTATTTCAATATAGTGTGCACAACATGGAATCCTCACTCCCTCCTAGATAAAATCGAACACAAGCACATGCAAGAGAATATAAATGAGAAAAGAAACAAAACAATTTGCAATAAATAAAATGTTTTGCAACATGAGCAAGGAGCGGCAAATAAAAGGATGGGTGTGAGATATAAAGACATTTTAGGAGACTAATACAAGGATGAGCAAACACATCAACATAGTCTTTCAAAAAGAGTTGCACATGGTGCATATCATGTCTTACCCATACTCACACACCAAAGGAGATATAGCAAGTAGCACCACAAGCTTATTAAAACTCAAAAAGCATAACACATGAAAATAAAGCTTGTGCCTTTAATTAGAAACCACCAAAGAAACAAAAGCAATAAGAGGTGGTCACTAAAGAATTGGAATATCAATAAAAGATGTAACTAATCTCATGTGTATAAGTTTCTAAGTAGACACAAATCACTAAGATATGAGTCTACAAATAAACATGTACACACAAGATAGGTACAAGGGAAAAGGTCATGATATCCAAGACGAAGTCATAAATACACCAAAAGATCTTTGCTTAAAAGCATAGCACAAAGCTGAATTTTATCTTAAAGGGATATAGATGAACTTCCAACACACACTCATCATAGCATCAAAATATCCACAAGGGATAAGGTGATAAAAGGGATGCTCCGAGAAAGATAACAAGTATCACAAAGGGCAAATGATTTGAAGAAACAATCAATATTGCATATGCGAGACATAGAGTAGAAAGTGCTAGATTAACATATTTGGGATTGGTGAATCATGAAAATGATTATATATATTCCTCCCTTGATATGTAATCATCCCGGCTTACTCACATTTGCAATAAAGACGTTTTACAAGAATCAAAAGAATTGCAACCAAAGAGATTCATGCCATGAAATCAACCTACACAAGGTTGAAAGCTAGAAAAGTATGCATGAGGTAGATACTTGTTACCGAGATAGCATTGGTGATATAGAAGATAAGAGCTCATGATCATCCAAGCTTGGCTCCAATAAGCACATAGTGACAACACACTCCTTTTAGATGAGACAAGCTTCCAATGCATCTCCAATATACCTAAAACAAATTCAAGTACAAGAAGGTACCCAAACTCATTGGGTCCAAAGTAGTTAGAGCAACTACAATACATAGGACAAACTCCACATAAATATGTGCATATTAATGTGAAATTGAATTTCATGCACATCTTAGCCATATAGGATTTGATGGAGTTTATCCTATATATTGGATCAACAAAAGTAAGCATGCCATAAGATATACATATAATAAAAATGCATGCACACGACTTTCAAGAACCAAACGAGATATAATTGAGACAAAACACCAAGTAAACCAACAAGGCACACACAAGTGTGACAATAAAACAAATTGTCCACATTATATCAAATACCCAAATCAACACATGATTGAAGATACCACTTTGAAAAGATACCAATGAAAGCAAGAGACCAATTGATGAAAAATATCATCAAGGAATAAACCAAACCCTCCACACTTTTCATGATGGCACAAGGTACCAAGACGAAAAATGTTTGTCTTCCAAGGAGACACGTCATCGGGATCAAATATCAAACGAGGACAACTAATGTTCAAAAAACATATAGGATTGCTCCCCCATGATGTGTGCATTATTTATGATTTTGCATTTGAATACAAAATGCACACAAATGAGATCATCACTCTCCATATATATTATTCAAACACTAGTCATGTTCAAGAAAGCCAAGAAATTGCAATACCAATTTAAAGAACGGTGTTTTACTCAAAGTAGGATAGCTTCCCAAAGAATAGTGCATTATCAAGAAGTATGACTTTTGAATGTCAATGCACAAGAATTGGTTCATTGCTTTTCCCAACTCAAGAAAGCACTAAATAAATTTTAAGTAGAGCAAAAAGGATCCAAAAGATACAATGAAGACAAATGAGAGTTAGATCAAAACAAATCCTTGGCAATCAAATAAAGCAATTCAAAGCAAGAGTCAAAGTGAATATGATCAATATATATACCACAAATTATGATTATCACTTGTCACGACAAGTAATGTGTGGAGATATTTCTCGGGGGTGGATTGCAAAGATATATTCAAGACCATATTCACAAAACATAAGCATGTGGCAAAGTATAGGAATTAAAAGCCATGCTTAGATAGATATTCTTGATAGATTCACAAATCATGTGATAATGCAAAGCAACTCCAAGGAGTAGCTTGAATCAATTGGCTTCCCAAAAAGATATATGAGAACATATTTAGGGAAAGCCATATCAAGAACATCCTTCACAAACAAGATCCAAAAGAGTGAGAGACAAAGAGCATTTAAATAAATGGGAACTTGTTTGAGCAACATGCCACATAAGAACAAGATAATTAGCAATATCAATGCTAGGTGGCAAAACTTCACATTTTCACATTTTCTAGGCTTGTAATATGCACATAGCTTATTACTCCCCCATAATGTGATAATCCATTTATTTTAACACAAGAGGCGAATAAAAACAACTAGAGAAATTAATGGACATTATATAATTTGAATTTCTCATGAGCATGACATACCACAAAGAGAATAGATAATATTGATATATCAACACTAAGTGGTATTCCTCATGTACACACATTTTTAGGATTGTAAGGTGCACGAAGCATATCACTCTCCAAAAAATGGATAGTCCATTTATCTCTCAAAGAGAGCCAACAAGATAAGATAGCAAATAAAAGCAATAGGGCTCAAAACAAGTAGATGGTGTGCAAACCAAAATACACATACTTGATTTCTCAAGATAAGTAAGTAGAGAGCACAACACATACAAACTCTAGCAAGGTACTAAACCTAACACATGCAAGGGTGCAAGCAACTTTCAATGTATATAGGATTTAAATAAAAGTTACCGCAAGGAGGAACATTGGATATGAGATAGAACAATATGATCCATATGACTTGACTTGAGAGAATATAATTGATGAAGATCTCTTAATTCTTCATAGTGTAGTCAAGTCTCCAATGCCTCCAACAACACCTATTGATCAAGTTTTAACTTGTTGGTCCCCAACCAAGTTGGGTCCTAAGAGGTTAGTCAAAATAGGTTTGGCAACCCAAATGGTTCTTTTCTTGACACCACTTTGAGTACCAACATATTTGGCAAACACATTGCCAACCTTATCCTTCCGAAGACAATACACATCATTAATTATAATGGGGTTGGATAAGGTACCATTTATGCATGAAGAAGCAAGGTGACCCTTCTCGCGACATAGGTAGCAACATCTACTTCCTCCTCTCTTCTTAGTTGGAGTCTTGACTTGAGGAGGGGTAGCTTGATTCTTCTTGGGAAGAGACCGTTCTTCAACTTGAGGAGCTTGAGTTTGAACTTGAGGTTTCTTCCCTTGTTGCTTCTCACTAAGAGTCTTCTTCTTCAAAGGGCAAGATCTAACATGGTGCCCTTCAACTTTGCACTTGAAGCAAACAATCTTGGCCGAATCTTTGACTTGTTCTTGGCCCTTTTCCTTATTGATGATCTTGGACTTGTTCTTGTTATTGGAGTTGAATCCAAGTCCACTCTTGTCATTTGGGCGTCTTTGAACACTCAACATATTGTCAAGTGTGGACTTCCCAACATGACACTTTTCCAAGTCTTTCTTCAAGGAAGTGACTTGGGCCTTGAGATCTTTTAATTCCTCTACATGGTTAGTATCAACACAAATACTAGAGGAAGTAAAAGCTTCATTGTTAGAGCAACAAGGTATGGAAAGTGATTCATCACGAGATGTAGCAACATTGTGAGTGGATGAATCACAAGGACTAGCACAAGATGATATAGCATTAAGAGAAGACGTTGTGCCATTGTCCACATGAGGCTCACAAGATGTTACCTTTGACATTATAGCCTCATGAGCTAACTTTAGCTTAGCATGGGATGCTAGAAGATCGTCATTAGAGCTAGATAGCCTTTCATGACTTTCTTCCAATTTGCCATACTTGCTAGTTAGCAACTCAAGTTGGGCCCTTAGCTCAACATTCTCCTTCAAAATAGATGCTTCACGAGAAGTGGAGTTAGTAGCACAAGCATCATTAACATTAGAAATGGAAGGAGAAAAATTGGGAAATTTATCATTATTAGATAGTTGAGTTTGGAGTTGATCATGAGACTTGATGAGGAGAGAGTGTTCACTTTCTAAAGCCTTGTGAGCTTTGTCAAGTTTCTCTATGTCCTCACATAGTCTAGCATTGCCAACACCAAATTCAACTTTTTCCTTTTTAAGCACTTTATATTTTGCAATAGCATGATCTCTTTCCTTAATGATTTTACTAGTGATAAGACTATTTGATTCATCAAGAGATTCAAGTCTCTCCTCAAGAGACACTCGAAGCTCTTGCTCTTCGTCAAGTGCATTCTCTAAGGATGCTTTTTCAATAGCATCTTCTCTCTCAATTTTACATTTTTGCTCAAATTGAGTATCCAAATCCTCAATGATTTCTATACATTTAATACCATGAGCAACAATTTCACATAGAGAAGAGATAGCTTCACTACCTTTGGGAAGAGCACCAAGTACAATCTCACCCTTCTTGGTTAAGGTTTCAATGTCAAAATCTTCTTCATGAGGGTCCTCAACCACATCATCACATATCTCGGGATTCGAGGTAGTAGTTACCTTGGAATCCTTAGCCATGAGGCAAACATGATTAATGGGTGAGGAGGATGAAGAATTACTTGAAGCACCATTGAGGTCCATGTCTTGTTTCAACAAATGTTGGGATTCCTCTACATTGTTAGTCATGCAAATACTAGAGGAAATAGAAGCATTATTTTCATGACAACAAGACATGGAGAGCATATCATCATTATATTTAGTTAAACAACTATTACTTGATATGCAAAGACTATCAACTCTAGCATGTATGGCGTTTGGAGTGCTAGAAGAGTTTAAGTCTAAAGATAGAACATTGCAATGAGATAGAGATGAAGTATAGTCAATAGAATATTCACCATCAACAATGCAATGTCTATCACCACTCACCATATCATTACCTTGTGACAAATCACATGTTGGTGAAGTGGACGAAGTTATGAGCTCATCACGGCCGGAAGTGGAAGGAGAACAATCATCCTTAATAATTTTGGACACTTCATATATATCTTGAAGCTTGGTCCAAAGCTCATGTGCATTTTAAAAAGGCATGATTGAAGTAAGAACTACATCGGTCAAAACACATATAAGACCATTAGTTACTTGAGTCTCGAGATGAGAGTTTATCTCATCCTCTAAAGATAATTCATGAGAATCCTTTGGAGGAGATAAACACACATCTACAATCCTCTTAACATAATTTGGACCCATGGCCCTAAATAGATTAAGCATGCGGATTTTCCAAACATCATAATTTGTGCCATCGAATATGAAAGTGGGATCGTGCACTAATTCTCTAAACGACATCTTTTACTCTCTAGGCGGTAAAGCCCAACAAGAGAGCCCAGGCTCTGATACCAATTGAAAGGACAATGATGTCGCCTAGAGGGGGGGGGGGTGAATAGGCGGTTTAAAACTTTTCCGGTTTAGGCTTATTAATTGCGGAATAAAACTAGGTGTTTAAATTAACAAGCCGACAACCTAAACAAACTAGGCTCACCTATGTGCACCAAAAACTTATGCTAAGCAAGACAAACAACAAGGTGATAGAAATATAGAATACTTCAAGCACGAAGGCTATCACAATGTAAAGTGCATAAGTAAAAGCTCGGGTATAGAAATAACCGAGGCACGCGGAGACGAGGATGTATTCCCGAGTTCCTCCTTGTTAAGGGAGTACGTCTCGTTGGAGAGGTGTGAACCGACACAACGGTTCAACAACCACAAAGGTTTCACCTTATTCTCCGATGAACCGCACCACAAAGGCTTGGTTCACCTTCCACTATCGGAATTCCTTCGAGGCGGAATCCGGAGCCTTTCAACAACAATCCGGGGCACAACCCACAATGGGATTGGGGGCTCCCGAACGGCCTCCAACAACAATCCGGGGCACAACCCACAATGGGATTGGGGGCTCCCGAACGGCTTCAAGTGACCACACAAGGGTCCAACCACCACAAAGGCGTCTAGGGTCCAAGGACCCAAGAGTAACAAGCTCACAAACTTTCAACTTCCACGAATCCTCGTAGAGAGCACACCGATGCACCAAATGCAAAAGGCAAGAGCACAAGTGCTCAAATCCTTCACTCTCGAATTCCAACAAAGCAACAAATGCTTATGGGGGAATAGGAGAGGAAGAACAAAGAGGAGATGCACCAAGAACTCCAAGATCAAGATCTACTAGGTTCCCCTCACTTAGAGGAGAGATGGATTGGTGGAAATGTAGATCTAGATCTCCTCTCTCAAATCCCTCAAAGATATGCAAGAATCATGGGAGGAAATGAGAGAGGGGCAAGCTTTCCAAGGTCAACAATGGAGGAGAGAGAGGGGAAAAATTCGTGCTTGGAAGAGCTTCTCTCTCTGGGGAAGAAGGGGCCTTTTTATAGGTCCCACGAAAAAGAGCCGTTGCAGGAAAACTTCACACCGGAGTTTCCGGTCACTAGGGCCGGAAACTCCGGCCAGGGGCGGAAACTCCGGCCTACTGGGACCGGAAACTCCGGCCCCCACCAGGGGCTGAACACTGTCAACACCGCCAAGGCTTGGGCAAACTTTCCGGTGCCCTGGGCCGGAAAGTTCGTCCAGGGGCGGAAACTCCGGCCTCTAGGGCCGGAAACTCCGCCCCCCACCAGGGGCTGAACAACGTTTGGAGAAAAACGTTGAATCCGGAGATTCCGGTCCTGCACCGACCGGAAACTCCGGTCTAGGACCGGAGACTCCGGCCTAGGAAAAACTGCAGCAAAACCGATAACGAAAACGTCAATATCTTTTCCATCCGGACTCCGTTTTCGATGATTTTTGGCTCGTTGGAATCACAACGAAGAGCTTTACAAGATCATGCAGATAAACCTCATAGTCCAACAATGGAAGATAAAACCAAATGGAGGAGGTTAAAATCTCTCTAAAAAGGAAAGATCGGCAAACCTCCAAAACCGAAAACGCAACAAGTTTTCCATATGAAATTCGTTTTCGGTGAACTTGGGATTGTCGTGAAGATCACAACAAGCACCAAAACTCAACAAGGAGAAAAACCAAGTAAGAACCAAGAAAGATGAAATGGCAAGTATGCAAAGGTTTGAGCTCTCCACAAAGATGCGATCAAGTTACTCACTCGAGAGCCCCTCTTGATAGTACGCCATCTATCCTAAAACCCGGTCTCCCACTAACACCATGAGACCGGTAAAATAGAAAACCTATCAAGATCATACCTTTGCCTTGCGCATTCCACTTGAGCTCGATGATGAAGATCTTGACTCTCTCAAGTTGAAACACCTTTCTTGATTGTGCTTGCTAGCACATGCTTGATGAAGACTTCTCCAAATGCTCCCCCATACTCCTTTATGGTAGGGACTCGCTAAGCTTTGTCTTCATGTTTCCTTTGCAAGCTTCAATCAAAGGATATCTTCCGATATGCATCATATTGAACTTGCACTTCATCTTCTTCTCTTGATATGTATGATGGCTTGGAGATAAACATGATTGTTCACTCAATCTTCTATTCCAATCCATACTTGCAATAAGCACAACTCTACACATGACCATTCATCATATAAATCCTTGAATAGAGCATTGGTCATTATGTCATCTTGAAGAGTCCACCACAAGAACTCCTATATTTTCCCATGGACAAGATCTATAAGAATATCTCAATGTAAACATTAGTCCATAAGGATTGTCATTAATTACCAAAACCACGCATGGGGGCAACCATGCACTTTCAATTGTCGGTAGTACTTTTCAGATATGTAGTCCTAGTCGGTTACGACCCGAAACCTGTACCCCTATATAAAGGACAGGAGGGACACCGACCAGGGACACGCCGAATCAGAATCACCAAACCCAAGCAAGATCGACATCTTGCTAGACCCTTGTACTCACCGCATATACACGATCAATAACAAACAAGAAGGAGTAAGGGTTTTACCTCACTCGAGGGCCCCGAACCTGGGTAATTCCCGCTTGCCAGCCGACGAATCTACTAACATCACACGTTCTCTACCTCATAAATTCTTACCTTAAGCTAGTAACCATGAGTATTGATGGGGACATCCCTCGTCAACGAAAATACCGTTGAACAAAGACAATAACGATGACGGCCACGATGGTCGGGCCATATATAACCAGCTTTCCACCGCAACAGCCACACAGTTGCAAAACTTTAGCGGCACAACCTTGCAACCTCATAGCCACACCATGATGACGGCCTCAATTTGGAAGGCATGGCGATGAGTTGCGCCACGAAGAAGGCGACCACCAGCAGCACGCCCGGACGACAACCAGACTCATCGGTACCTTCCCCGCGGTTCTCAAGTGTCAGGCGACCCATGGTGCGCGGCCTAGGCGTGTGGCAACCGTGACACGGTGGGCGGACGCTCAGATGTTGCTCTCCTTGATCGAAATGGTGAATGGCGAGCTCATCACAGTCCTACCGCATCGGCCATCACCCCCCGAGCATCTGCTCCTGCCGGAGAAGATGACGCGCGCCAGGAGCGAATTGGCGAACGACAAGCTTGTCGTAGTCGTCCCGCCTCCGCCTCCCCGAACCAGCGTTTCTAGAAGTTGGCCCCATGTCCATTCCCGCTCTCCACTACCAAGTTCGCCCTCATTCGGTCGCCGGTCGGAGGCCCCTCCGGCGTGCAGGTAGGAGAGGCTGAAGTCTCGGCGAGATTGGCGTGGAGGTTGACATCGAGGATTAGGTGCGGCAGCCGCGCAACGTGCATGTAGGCTACAACATTGGTCATGCAAGAAGCGTGCGCCATGTATCCCCGTCGTCGCCGCCCTGGTGGAGGAGCTCGTCGGCATATGGCTAGCGGGATCGGGTATGTGTTGACTTGTGAGAGAGAGGTCCATCTAAGGGAGTGACAGATCCGAAATTACAAGTCATGCCTTTTAGTAAATCAGAAATAAGTTGTGTTTGTACTAGTAAATAAATATTTCTAGTACTTCCAAGTAATTTCCAATACTTTCTTCGTAGTACTCCCTATAATTCCAATTTCCCACCCGTTAGATCAAATTCTTTGACAGTCCCAAATATTGCCAACCATGGTAAAAGTTGTAATATATTTTACTTGAAATTTTTATTTATGTTTATAAATGTTTTCATCCAAATTTAAATAAAATGTAACTTCGCTTTCTTAGAATATAGTATTTTTCTAGAATAATCATCCATGAAACAAATCACTGTCTCCGACATGAGTACGCAGGAAAGCAACCGTCCCGCGAGTGGCCAGCTCGACACTCGTGGAGCTCGTGGGGTGCACGTAAGGGCAGGAGCCCCCCGACGGGCCTGCGCCGTCTCGTTGTCGCGCCCACCACCGCTCGTCCCAGAGGCCAGAGCCGTGCCCACGCTCTTGTTGTTACGCGTCCCCGAGGAACGGCCGCAGGAGTTAATTTTCGACAGCGATCGGCGTGTCCACTCAGTATATTTGCAGCAACCAAAGACCCATAGCTCCTCCCAAACCCGCACTTTTTCCCATCCATCCAGGCAGCCGGGGCAGCACACTCTACAGTTGACGCTACAAGTCAGCCAGCCAGCCAGCCGCCTCGTCTTGTACCTCCTCTCACCCTTGACCTCCATCCATTTCTCTCTCGTATGGGGAGGGCGCCGTGCTGCGAGAAGGTGGGGCTGAAGAGGGGGAGGTGGACGAGGGAGGAGGACGGCATCTTGGCCAGGTACATCGAGGAGCATGGGGAAGGCGCCTGGAGATCGCTGCCAAAGAATGCTGGTATGGTAGTACCAGCTGAGAAAGTAGATCGAGCTTCGGTTTCGCCTTGATTATTTCTTTCTAATCAAAACAATTTGGTTGGGGTTGCGGGGAATAATCCGAATTTCGATTACTAGGTCTTCTGAGATGCGGGAAGAGCTGCAGGCTGCGGTGGATAAACTACCTGCGGGCGGATCTGAAGAGGGGCAACATCTCGGGGGAGGAGGAGGAGATGATCATCAAGCTCCACGCCACGCTCGGCAACAGGTACTCACTCACTGCTTCCTTTTCAATTCACCACCCAAAGCATCCCATTTAGATTTAATTAATACTGTATCTGCTTAATTGCCGCACTCTGCTCTGTTGGTAGCAGTAGAACCGGGTGCAGAGAGATAGAGAGAGAAACAAGCGTTCGTCCCCCCCCCCCCCCCCCCCCCCCCCCCCTGGGAAACAAACTATCAGGAACGGAGTAGGACAAAGCACAGCCCATAATTTGTTTTGGTTTTAGCTACATCTTGTTGTTACGGAGTAGTTTCCATGCCAAAAATGCAGTTTCCACGCCAAAAAAAATAAGCCCAGCAGCCCACAAGAAAGTGAGTACATACACCAGTAGCCACCCATATCTCAGTGTGTTGTCGTCTTGCTTACCAGTACATTGATCCGGTGATACCAATTTTATATGGTCCCTCGTTCTGCTCGTGGCTCGTGGGCACAGTGTCCTGCATGCCGCGGCCCACGAGAGAGAGACAGGGTGGACAAGTAGCCTCTCTTAATCTTAAAATCGACACTGACAGTGAGGGGTATCAGCCCATTATTATCTACCCGGCCCCGCGCATTCAAAGCTGTCTCTCTCTGACATGTGTACCGTACCCCCTTGTCGCTAGTGCGTGTTCCGCGCCTGACCGGAGATTTTTTTCATCGACTCGTTTCTCACGTGAGAGAGCCAGAGACCAGAGGGAGTGACATTTCTGTCTTCTACCCGCCTCCATGTAGAGGAGACGCCGGAGCGGCTGTAGTGGTGACTTGAGCAGGGTGATCACGGTAGTGTCGTCGGCTGCGGGCGGCAGAGGCAAGCGGTTTGGTTGGTGCTCGCTCGCTCGTCTTCCTCCTCCGGCCTTTGTCGGTCACAACTCAGAAGCCGTGCGACGGCTCATAAGCTAGACCCAACTATAGCAACGAAGAGTGATGACTGATGAGATGAGTGATACAAAAACACCTACATAATTCTCTCCTGATCTGTTCTTGATCACAGTAATTTAGTACTCCTACAAGAATCGCTGCCAATGCAAGACGGAGATGCTGCAACAGCGCTTTACAATTTGTGTCGGGCACATGCACATGTACTCGTACGACTCCTGCAACGTGTACGTGGCTACGTGCTGGCTCCCCTCGAGTCCAGCACGGTGGTTGGGTTCCGGCAATCGTATTGAATCGGCATGTGCCCTGACGGCCATTACTCCTGCAAGCTAGAGCTAGAGATTCCAGCCATCCAACGCACTGCCATAACCTGTAAAAGCTGTATGCTTCCATGTTCTCCTGTGTGTAAATTTTTTCTGCTTGATTCGCTTCTTACCAGGTGGTCCCTGATCGCCGGCCACCTGCCCGGCCGGACGGACAACGAGATCAAGAACCACTGGAACTCGCACCTCAGCAGAAGGGCGCGCGACTTCCGGGACAATGGCGACGTCGTCGACGTCGACCTCAGCAAGCTGCCCGGCGGAGGCAAGCGCAGGGGCGGGCGGGCCAGCCGGGACGCCGGCGCCGCCACCAACAAGGCCGCCAAGTCGAAACCAAAAGGGAAGAAGACCAAGCATGCTGCCGGGAAAGTCAAGACCAAGCATGCTGCTGCCGCTGTAGAAACGGAGCATCATCGTCATCATCGCAAGGAGGAAGGGGACGACAGCAAGAAAACATCGAACGACATCTCGACGTCGAGCGGCTGCCACCTAAGCACTGCAGCCGCCGCGCCCATGAAGGGCGAGGAGCAAGCGCACGGCTGCGCTAGCGGCGTGACATCTGATGATGGGCTCGACGAGGCCGGCCCCCTGGGCTTGTGCGAGGAGATGGTCAGCGGGCTCCAGGGCCAGTCGAGCCCAAATCTTGACGTGAAGCCGGACGTGTTGATCGACGTGGGCGACACTGAGCCAGAGCCCATCAGGACTCTGGACCGTGATGAGCTGCTGGGCGGCGGCAGGGCTATTACGGGGCTGGACCACCATGATTGCAGTGAAAGCGAGAGCCTACCCAGTGGATTGCCCGAGCTTGCGGGCCAGGAAGAGCTTGGCGACAAGGCAGCCATGGAGTTGGGCTACCCTGGGTGCTGCAACGGGAACGACGGTGAGCCGTCGGAGCACTTGGCCCCGACGGTTCTGGGTGACAAAGCCGTCATGGAGTGGGACCTGGCGGGGCTGGATGAGGACTTGGCCAATGATGATTTGTGGAGCTCGATGGTGTGGGACTACGACGAAGTGGTGGCGGCTCCGGGCATTGGCCAGGAAGAAGAGTCGGTGTTGTCCGACCTGTTCTTTCTTGACAGCATTTAGGTCGCCTGCATTGGTTCTTTGTTGTGTCTCCTCATTTGTCTCTCTTGGCGGTTTAGATATGTTCTTTTGCTTTCTGATATGATTAAGTAGATTTCGATGTGTTTGGTGAGTGAGACTACTTTGGATGGTGTTTGGTTTTTTTTCGTCTTGATAGTCGATAGTAATGTGTGGGGGTAAGAAGGAACAAAACAAAGAAATTGAAAGAATAATAATAAGCGGAATTGGTCCGTTATTCAACGAAATCTAGCTTCGAATTGCTCCTTTTCTCCAACTTGTCGTAGTTGATCAAACCGAATGCACAATTGGGTATGAGCTATTAAGGACTGAATCAAATGCTGAAAGTGAAAGGTGCATTGTAGAACATTTTCCAAATTATCCAAAGATACTGTATTGCAAAATTTGAGCGGCCCCATTTTCTCTTTGTATTTTTCTATTTTTTATGTTCAAATCAATAAAAAAATTGTTGCTACCTCTCACCATTCTTTTTATGTTTTCGTCTAATTATTATATTATAGTATTGGGTTACGATAATGTATTTTGGAGAAAGTATGTACCGTCAATAACATGTATAGCTTTATGTATAGAGGCACTAGACATAAAGAGTGTCTTGCCACACGAAGAGGATTTAGCTATGAAAGAATGTAAAGAACTGGATGTGAATACACGGTGAGCAACCAGATTCTCCCACAAGGGTCCATAACAAAACAAATCTAGGCGAATGCAAATTAAACATGTACACCATAAGCACAAAAGACTATGAGGAATATATGTATCATGTACAAAAGTTGATAATGTCTTGCAAAGTGCAAGTATAAAACATTTGTAGCAATCAAAATGCTTACATAATCTCAACTTACCTAGGTTGGAATTTAGAGCATCTCCACCAGCGTCCTCCAAATGACGCCCAAAGGCCCAATGACGTACAAAAACACCCACAACGGCACCCTGTGCTAGGTCCGAAGCCATTTGTGTCATACGACATCCCGAAAGGGCCCCAGAGTTTGAAGTCTCTCAGGGGTGTCGGACACTGCCCGAACATGTCCTCCGACAGGCCGCCCCCACCCTTCATATACGCAGTGCCAACACAGGCGTTATTTATCACGTCGTGCAGGAGGCCGGTCTGGTCATGCAGCCGTCGGCGGTTTCCAACGCGACGTGATGGGACAGTATAGCGCCTATCCACACGCATGCAGTGGCCCGCCATTGCATCTTCCCCACAAATCGCTTTTACGCCAGCCACACCGTCCTCCTCTACTAGTCACGATAAAAGCCGCCATGCTTATCCACACCGCCCTCCTCACCCTCACACTCTCCTCTTCGCCCTCTGACGAGTGTGGAACTCGGCAAATCCCAGGGTTGTCCACCCCGGGTTGATTGAGGGGGAGAAAGATGAGCGTTGGTGATCACGACGGCTGACAAGCAAGGCGTTTACCCAGGTTCAGGCTCCCGGAGGATAACACCCTACTTCCTGCTTGTCTGGTATTGATGGCGAGTTGTGGTTACAATGGCGAGATGGCGATCTCGCTAGGGTTTGTGGTGGCGGCTAAAGCGTATCTCCTCGTGTCCCCTTGGACGAGCAACCCTCCTAGCCTTTATATCACAGGCTAGGTCTCGGGTTGTAACATCCCAAAAATATTAATATAACTATTAGTGCAAAAATGTGGGCCAACAAAAACTTTTCTTATAAAAATATGTGTATGTTTAATTCTTGAGCGTTGCTTGTTGCATTGTTTGCAAGATTGTGGAATTCTAGCTCTAATTAAAAATTTGAAAAAAAGAAAACAAATAAAACAAACCACAAAAACAAAACACCATGTGACAAATGTCACATTATTTTTCCAAATTAAGATATATAAATTTATTTTCTCACCAAAATCAATGGAGTAATATTATTGACACTCCTAGTTAATTTTTACAAACTATTCCCTTTCAAAAATTCAAATTCAAAACTTCAAATTCAAATTAGAAATTCATGATTGAAATATTTCAAAATATTTCAGAAAGACTTTGTAACACTTACCAATAATATAGTTAGCCTAGATCCTAAGTTTGAACCCAAAAGAATCGAGAGAAATATGGAAAATTAAATAGCAAATTGCATACTGTTTTGGTTCAAGCAATTCATCAAACACCTGGTGGTCACCACCTGTTCATCCCAAACCGAACCAAAATCCATGGATGATTTGATCAATTTCGATCAAATTGACGCAAGCCACTGCCCTCACTCGTTTTGCCTCACTCCACTCGTCTCGCCGCACTCAGGAACACGAGGATTTGGCCTCGGGAGCGCCGAGGAACGGCCGGAGACAGCAGCGGGCGCGCGCACGTCGCCAATGTCGGCACTGTGGCCGCGCAGGCGCCGCGCCGTGCTGGACGCTCCGTGCCCCCTCGCTCTCCCTCACCTCCTGGCTCCCTCACGCGGCAGCAGCACGCCCCAGCACGCCCCGACCGCGCCGCGCCCGAGCCACGCCGTGCACGTCGTGCACCGCCCGAGCGCGCTCACGGCCGGCCCGCCCCGTCTCGCACGCGCAGCACGCGCCACGCAACCGCACCTTGCCCACCCGGTCCCCCGAGCACCCCGCACTCACCAGCGCCCTTTTTCCCTCTGTCCCGTGTCCAGGAGCGCCGCCAATCGCTCGCCGGAGTTGGAGCGGAGCCGCGGAGGAGAAGGAGCTCGTCGCCGACGCTCGGAGCCTCCCCTGCACGCGCCGCTCGTCCCTAAGCCCTCCCCGACTCGCCGCCGTCGTTCTGCACCATCCGCGCGCCCTCCCGAGCCCCCGAGGTGAGCTATCCGTCCCCCTCGCCGTCACCGGAGCCGCAGCGCCGCTCGGGTTTGGTCGCCGGGGACGCGAGCGTCGTGAGCCGTTAGATCTTCATCCATCGGTCGCGTACCGGTTCGTTTTAATTAAAAAGAATCTGACATGCGGGTCCCACGCGTCAGGTTTAAATGAACCGCGCGCGCGCTCGCTGAGTCGCTGACTGGTGGGTCCCCTCTGTCAGGATTTTAATCATTATCCACTCTGGATTTTAAATTGAATTTAAATTCCATTTAAAAGTCAGTACTTAACTCAAATTTAGAAAATCCATAACTTTAGATTTACAACTCCAAATGGAGCAAATCCAACTGTTCTGGAAAGCTTATGAAATTCTCTATCCAACTAAACTAGTTTCACCCTATTTGGATGTATAATAAAAATACAACATTCAAATTACAGTAGCATGTTTAAATCCTAAACTTGTTTGTTTCTGATACTCTGATAATCCAAATTAGTTGAAACTAATTTTATTAGGTCACATTTAGCCATGGTTAGTCACCCCTAAAATGGTTTAATTTTTAGATGAATATAATTTAAATAATAGCCAAAACCATATTAATTGGCTTCTGGATTCAAAACAATGTGTAGGGAGTTTGGTAACTCCAAATGACCCAAACCCAATCGTGTCATCTTCTACACATCATTAGCTTTCTGTAGAATTTTAGTTTGTATTTTTGTGACAAACAGAACTCAAGCTATGCAATTAAACATGTGCAACAAGTTTCTGCCCTAATTAAAATACAAGGGAATAATGTTTAATTCAATTAAATTGAAACCACATGATATTGTTTGGTATGTGGAATGGTTAAATTAGAACCTCTAAGAGTGTATTGTATGATGATTGATTGAATAGGATAGTGATTGTTTGTATTTGATTGATTGTGTATTAGACGAGAACGTTGCCGGATATATCGAGGAGGAGGGATTTGCAGAACCTGAAGACCAAGACCAAGATCACTTTGCCGAGCAAGGCAAGCTACTCTCTGAGCTTGCACCCAACTTATGTATCTAGATTTACAAATCATTTTTAAAAGCAAAGACTTACCAAAAACCCTTTTTCAAAAGTATATAGAGATTATTTTGCCACCATATGTAGAAGTATATACTAAAACTATAGGATGGAAAAACAAGGTTGTTTATTCAAAACTCCTTTGAAAACTTGTGTGGATATATAGCACCAAGATGTGGTGTTGGAATAAGGAAATGAAGAAAGATGGTTTTAGGAAAAGCACATTGTGTCCTAGTACTCAGTCAAGCAACCGATACTCTGTGCGACCACATTTACCCACATATGGGAAAGGGCTTAGTCATATAGTTTGTTCTTATTAGTATGGGACACTGCATCAACGGAGATGACTCCGTTATGCATGAGGGAGTGGTTTGGTGACCTAACCCTGACCTGGGTCCTCACTCAAAAATCTATGAGTAGATAAGGAGGAGGATAGAAGGATGTCCGTATACACCGCCAGATAAAACCTATGAGTCCTCACGCTTAGGGTTTCCGACGGGAAACTGGACTGAGTGTAGATGGGATTGTTCATAGGGGCAGGATCCTATACTAGCATGAGCAAAGGAAAGACTAGGGTCGGTGACTCAACTTCGCATACCACGGGTATGGCGAAGCGTGGCTGACACGATGAGTTATCGAATGAGTGTGGGAAAAGCGTGCTACCTCTGCAGAGGGTAATTAAACTATTCGAATAGCCGAGTCCTCGGATATGGACAGTTGAGAGACCCTACTTTGACCATGTGCAAGTTTTGGGAAGAATTGAGTTTTAAAAGAAAAAGAAATTGGAGAATGTTCCATACACCTATACCAACGGATCGGTATGAGGTAGTTGGAAAATGATTACCAGAATGGTTTATGGTCGGAAAAGGAGGAGTTTTTGAAGAAAACTAATAACATTGAGATATTAAGAGTAGTTATGATTTTCTTATCTTCTTCAACAAAGATATAGAGATGTCTTAAATAAATAAAAGTGTGAAACTAAAATTGAGACTAGTGCACTCATGTTGGAGTAGTTTGCGAGTACATTCAAATGTACTCATACTAGCTTTGTCTCTGGCTATTGTCGTAGCCAGACTTCGAGGAGTCCTACGCCCAGGAAGAGTATGGCGACATCTATGCCAACTAAGGATCTTCATAAGTCGACTGCCTGTCGGGTCATCGCTAGGATTTAATGTCTTCTACGCCTTATTTCCGCTGATTGTTTTGGGTTTGGCCCTTGAAGGCACCTATGTAAGACTTGGTCTAGATGACCATTTTATGTAAGACTTTAATTCGGTATTGTAATGGATGTAAACTTTGGTATTCAATTCGGGTTATGTGCAACGACAGACTGATCATGGGATTGTTGTGTTAAACATAATCGGGTATTTCGGACAGTTAGTCCGGGGTCCCCACAGAATTGGTATCAGAGCCATCTCGACTTTAGGAGCCTTAGATTAGCATGGTCGTTAGGTAGTGATTGCAAAAGTTGAGTTTTAAAGAAAAAACAAAGTAAGAAATTAGTTTAAAAAAAATGCTTATCTCTTACCCTCTCATTTGTGCAAAATTCTCTTCTTACAAACTACTAAGTTTTCTCTCATATTCATAAAAACTTGCCACACTTGTCATTTTAATAAACTTAAAAATCTGCTCACATATTTTCCCTTCCATTAAAATTTTGGTATACTTGCCATCTCACTAACTTAAAATTTTGACTAAAAATTATAGATGGCGATCCATTTCACCGAGTTCGTTCAGCTGGAGAAGGACGGCAAGTTGATGTTCGAGAAGGACTTGTTCGAGTTGACCAAGCTGCTAGGTCGTCCCACTCCTGAGTTCAAGGGAGCCCAGGTGGACGCTCCCGGTAACGGGAACCTGTCCTGGTTGATCGAGGCGTCTGTTCGCGGGAACATCAAGTCCCCCGGATCCAGGGCACTCTCTTTCACCCTCATGGACGTCCACTGGGACGATGGACTGTGTCGTTCCATGCAGCGGATGCTATCCCGGCTTTGTGAGGAACACAAGGCGGAGCTGGTAAACTCTCGTTTCCAGTTCTACGGGAGGCGCACCATCGATGGACACCCAATTCGGTCCCCTCTGCACCCGACATTCGGAGAGTATATCCTGGACATGGAGATTATGCTCTTTCGCACCCAGGAGGATCTGAGGTGCGCTAGGCTTCGGTCTCACTTTGAGCGTCTCTCGCTCAAGGAGAGTCGCGAGAGTGAAGCATAGCTGAAGACTGAGAAGGCCGCTCTTCTTAAGAAGGGAACCCAGATGAGGAAGACCATAGCGAAGCTCCGCAAGAAGGTTGCAGAGCAGGATGAGCTGATAGAGGATTTGGAGCTCCGTACTGACGAGATGGAGGAGGAGGGCGAGGATCTCCGCAAGGAGAACGACGCTTTCCTCAGTGACGATGACGACTATCTGGAGGAGATGGACGATGAGGATGAGGATGAGGATGATGAGGATGGGGATGATGAGGATGAGGATGATGAGGAGGAGGATCCAGAGGAGCCACCCTACCAGTCCGATGCTGACATGGCAGAGCCTGAGGTTCCACCTCAGTAGGCGAGTTACTTGAGTTCTACCGCAGGATTAGGTCGACCCCCCCCCCCCCCTATCGCTAGTAGAGTCAAAGTTGTGGTTCTTTTGGAACTTGCTATATGTACATTAGTTAGGGAGAATGTTGTAAGTTAGATTTGGATGAACTCTTGATGTAATGGTTGTGCTATGAAAGTGTGTGCTAGTCTTGTTAACATGTGTTAAATGTTTCTCTTATAATCCTTAGTAAATCAACCTCTACGTAAAAACCCATCTTCCCTTGGTCAAACCCTTTTTTTTGCTTGCCCCTTATACCCGGTGTGCTTCAGGATGGTGGACACTCGTCGCACCAACACGGATGGAGGAGCACCACCACCCCCACCGGACCCAACCACCGCCCAACTTCTAGCGCTCATCATGGAGGAACGCCAAGCTGCCCGGACTGAGCGTCAAGCTCATATCGCTGCCCTGCAACAGATAGCTGCCGCTCACAACAACAACAACAACCACCACAACAATGGCAATGGCAATGGCAATGGCAATGGCAATGGTGAAGGAAATCAGCGGTCCACTTTGAGCGACTTTCAAAAGACCAACCCACCCACCTATTCCAAGGGACTTCACCCACTTGAGGCCGATGACTGGCTTCGCACCATTAACAACCACCTGGAAGTTGCAACCGTGGGAGAACCTGAGAAGGTGCTGTATGCGACCCACTATCTTGCAGGACCAGCACGGTCTTGGTGGGAAGCTACCAAGGCTCTCCAGCAAGCTGGTTATGCTATCAGCTGGGATGATTTCCAGGAGAAGTTCCGCAAGAAGCACATTCCCCGCGGACTCATTGAGCGGAAGAAGGATGAATTCCGCAGGTTGCGGCAGGGAAGTAAGGATGTGGTCGGATACCTCGATGAGTTCACTGACTTGTCTCGGTATGCTCCTGATGACGTCGACACCGAGGGGAGGAAGATGGAGCGTTTCATGAACGGACTTCATGATGAACTGCAATGCGCCTTGGTTATCCATGACTTTGTTGATTTGGAATCACTTGTGGACAAGGCCATACAGTTGGAGACCAAGCGCAAATCCATGTTTGAGGGTCGTAAGAGGAGAATGATTGCCCAGGAAGGTTCGAGCAGTCAGAAACCTCGCACCCACCCCCCAAACCCCAAGCCAGCCTATCGACCACCACCAAACCCCCGCCCCAATTACCCTAATCACCCAAACAACTCAAACAGCTTCAGCCGTCCCAATGACAACACCCGTCTCGGAGGGAACTCCAACAACATCAACCGCAATGCCAATGTTGTTTGTTTCAATTGCGGCACCAAAGGTCACTACTCCAAAGAATGCCCCAATCCTAAGAAGAATGGTCCACGCCCCGATGCACAGGCACCGAACAACGGCCAAGGCCGCAATGGAAATGGCAAGAACCCCGCACCCCGCGGAAATGTGGCTGTTGCCAAGGGACGCCTGCACCACATCAATGCTGAAGAGGCCATGGATGCACCAGATGTTGTGATGGGTACGTTCCTTGTCAACTCAGTACCTGCAACTGTTCTGTTTGATTCTGGTGCTACTCATTCTTTTGTTACCCAAGAATTTGTTGCTAAGGGAGGTTTAGTCGGAAACCTCTTACCCAAACCCATGGTCATCCAAATCCCAGAATCCACCATAGATACCAAGTCATTTTGCCCGGACGTTTCCCTTGAGATCAAAGGGGAAAAGTTCCTAGTCGACTTAATCATCCTAGGAACCCAAGGAATAGATGTCATACTGGGTATGAATTGGTTAGCCAAGTACCATGGTCGAATTGACTGTGCCAGAAGAGCTGTAGCCCTCACCACCGACAAAGGAGTAGAAGTGGAGTATGTGTCAGAAACCAGTCGACCCCGACCAAGATGCCATGAGAGCATAGCTCGACCAGCCCTAGATGAGATCCGTGTTGTTCACCTGTTCCAAGATGTCTTTCCTGAAGAATTGCCTGGTATGCCACCGGATCGGGATATTGAGTTCATCATTGAACTTATCCCCGGGACAGCCCCCATATCCCAAAGGCCTTATCGGATGAATCCAGAAGAACTGGTTGAGTTGAAGAAGCAGTTAGCAGATATGCTCAGCAAAGGGCTTATTCGCCCAAGTGCTTCACCCTGGGGATCACCCATTATTTTTGTGGATAAGAGAGATGGTACCACACGCCTGTGTGTGGATTATCGCAGGTTAAATGATGTGACCATCAAAAACAAGTACCCTCTCCCAAAGATCGAGGATCTGTTCGATCAAATGAACGGAGCCCGAGTCTTTTCCAAGATCGATCTTCGGTCAGGGTATCATCAGTTAAGAATCCGAGAGACAGACATTCCCAAGACTGCCTTCACAACCCGTTACGGTTTATTTGAATACACCGTAATGTCCTTTGGTCTGACCAATGCCCCAGCCTATTTTATGAATCTCATGAACAAGATCTTCATGGAGTATCTTGACAAGTTCGTGGTAGTTTTCCTTGATGACATCCTTATTTACTCCAAAACTGAAGAAGAGCATGCTGAACACCTGCGTCCAGTTTTAGCAACCCTCCGAGAGCATCAGTTGTATGCCAAGTTTAGCAAGTGTGAGTTCTGGCTCAATGAAGTCTCATTTCTCGGACATGTTGTGTCTGCGGGAGGAATTTCTGTAGACCCAGAGAAGATCCAATCCATTGTGGACTCGAAAGCCCCAACTAGTGTGACTGAAATCCGAAGCTTTCTCGGACTAGCGGGATACTACCGCAAGTTCGTTGAGGGATTCTCCAGTATAGCCAAACCCCTTACCCAACTGCTGAAAAAGGACACGAAATTTGAATGGACTCAGAAGTGTGAAGAGAGTTTCCAGGAATTAAAGAAGAGATTGACCTCAACCCCTGTCCTGATTATGCCAGACGTCACCAAGAGTTTCGACGTGTATTGCGATGCATCACGTCTAGGACTGGGTTGTGTTCTGATGCAAGAAGGCAAGGTGGTGTCGTATCTGTCTCGACAGTTGCGACCACATGAAGAGAACTACCCAACCCATGACCTGGAGTTAGCCGCTGTTGTTCTGGCTTTGAAGACGTGGCGCTCCTATCTGGCGGGACATCGCTGCGAGATTTATACGGATCATAAGAGCTTGAAGTATATCTTCACGCAGAGGGAGTTAAATTTGCGACAGAGAAGGTGGATGGAATTAATCAAGGATTATGATATCGGCATCAATTATCACCCTGGAAAGGCTAATGTAGTTGCCGATGCCCTTAGTCGCAAACCCTGCACCCTGAAAGCCATGATCCAAGCAGAGCAGCCAGCCCTGTTTAAGGAGTTCAAAGATTTTGGACTAGAGCTTGTTAGCCACGGCTATCTCGCCCATTTAGAGTTAGCTCCAACTCTGATAGATCAAATCAAGGAGGCCCAGAAAGGTCATGAGAGCATAGAAGGAATCAAGAAGAAGATTTCTCTCGGTAAAGCGCCTGGTTTTACCGAGGATGCAGACGGAGTGTTGAGATTCAATGGTCGTATCTGTGTCCCCAATACCGCGGAACTCAAGGAGTTAATCCTAAAAGAAGCCCACGAGACCCCTTACTCAATCCACCCCGGCGGAACCAAGATGTACCAAGACCTTCGTGAAAGATTTTGGTGGCATGGAATGAAGCGAGAGATTGGTGCTTTCGTAGCCAAGTGTGATATTTGTCAGCGAGTCAAGGCTGAACATCAGCGACCCGCTGGATTGCTTCAACCCCTAAAGATTCCCGAGTGGAAGTGGGATGAGATTGGAATGGATTTTATCACCGGACTTCCAAGGTCCAACCGAGGCCATGACTCAATATGGGTCATCGTTGACAGGCTGACCAAAGTGGCCCATTTTATTCCCGTCCACACCACCTATAGGGGAAATCAGTTAGCAGACCTGTATATTTCCAGAATAGTAAGCCTGGATGGTGTGCCTAAGAGGATTGTATCAGATAGAGGCACACAATTCACCTCAAGGTTCTGGAAAGCCCTGCATGAAGCCCTCGGAACCAAGTTGGCGTTTAGCACAACTTATCACCCCCAGACCGATGGCCAAACTGAACGAGTGAACCAGATATTAGAGGACATGCTTCGCGCATGTGTCCTAGCCTATGGATCCAAATGGGAAGATTGCCTTCCATTTGCAGAATTCTCCTACAACAACAGTTACCAGTCTAGTCTGCAAATGGCCCCTTTTGAAGCCCTTTACGGCAAGAAGTGTCGTACACCCATGAATTGGTCCGACACCGGATAAGGCAAACTGTTTGGACCAGATACCCTCCGTGAAGCTGAAGAGCAAGTCCAGCTTATCCGAGAGCGACTCAAGACCGCCCAATCCCGTCAGAAGAGTTACGCTGATCCCAAGCGTCGTGATGTCACCTTTAATATCGGAGATTATGTCTATCTCCGAGTGACACCCCTTAAAGGAATGCAGCGTTTCCATGTCAAAGGAAAATTAGCGCCAAGATATATTGGACCCTTCAAGATCCTTGCTCGTCGAGGAGAGGTGTCTTATCAACTGGAGTTGCCTCAAGAGTTAGCAGATTACCATGATGTTTTCCACATTTCCTTGCTCCGGAAATGTCTTGAAGTTCCTGACCAGCCTGATGTTTTCAAAAACATCGATCACCAGTCCGTCGACCTGAATCAAGATCTGACTTATCGTGAGACGCCCCTCAAGATTCTCGACGAAGATGTTCGTCTCACCCGCAGGCGAGCAATCAAGTTCTACAAAGTCCAGTGGACTAACCACTCTGAAGATGAAGCAACTTGGGAACGTGAAGACTATCTTAGGAGCGAGTTTCCCAACCTCTTTAGTACCCAGGCCTAGCAAATCTCGGGACGAGATTTATTTTAAGGGGGGAAGTCTGTAACATCCCAAAAATATTAATATAACTATTAGTGCAAAAATGTGGGCCAACAAAAACTTTTCTTATAAAAATGTGTGTATGTTTAATTCTTGAGTGTTGCGTGTTGCATTGTTTGCAAGATTGTGGAATTCTAGCTCTAATTAAAAATTTGAAGAAAAGAAAACAAATAAAACAAACCACAAAAACAAAACACCATGTGACAAATGTCACATTATTTTTCCAAATTAAGATATATAAATTTATTTTCTCACCAAAATCAATGGAGTAATATTATTGACACTCCTAGTTAATTTTTACAAACTATTCCCTTTCAAAAATTCAAATTCAAAACTTCAAATTCAAATTAGAAATTCATGATTGAAATATTTCAAAATATTTCAGAAAGACTTTGTAACACTTACCAATAATATAGTTAGCCTAGATCCTAAGTTTGAACCCAAAAGAATTGAGAGAAATATGGAAAATTAAATAGCAAATTGCATACTGTTTTGGTTCAAGCAATTCATCAAACACCTGGTGGTCACCACCTGTTCATCCCAAACCGAACCAAAATCCATGGATGATTTGATCAATTTCGATCAAATTGACGCAAGCCACTGCCCTCACTCGTTTTGCCTCACTCCACTCGTCTCGCCGCACTCAGGAACACGAGGATTTGGCCTCGGGAGCGCCGAGGAACGGCCGGAGACAGCAGCGGGCGCGCGCACGTCGCCAATGTCGGCACTGTGGCCGCGCAGGCGCCGCGCCGTGCTGGACGCTCCGTGCCCCCTCGCTCTCCCTCACCTCCTGGCTCCCTCACGCGGCAGCAGCACACCCCAGCACGCCCCGACCGCGCCGCGCCCGAGCCACGCCGTGCACGTCGTGCACCGCCCGAGCGCGCTCACGGCCGGCCCGCCCCGTCTCGCACGCGCAGCACGCGCCACGCAGCCGCACCTTGCCCACCCGGTCCCCCGAGCACCCCGCACTCACCACGCCCTTTTTCCCTCTATCCCGTGTCCAGGAGCGCCGCCAATCGCTCGCCGGAGTTGGAGCGGAGCCGCGGAGGAGAAGGAGCTCGTCGCCGACGCTCGGAGCCTCCCCTGCACGCGCCGCTCGTCCCTAAGCCCTCCCCGACTCGCCGCCGTCGTTCTGCACCGTCCACGTGCCCTCCCGAGCCCCCGAGGTGAGCTATCCGTCCCCCTCGCCGTCGCCGGAGCCGCAGCGCCGCTCGGGTTTGGTCGCCGGCGACGCGAGCGTCGTGAGCCGTTAGATCTTCATCCATCGGTCGCGTACCGGTTCGTTTTAATTAAAAAGAATCTGACATGCGGGTCCCACGCGTCAGGTTTAAATGAACCCCGCGCGCGCTCGCTGAGTCGCTGACTGGTGGGTCCCCTCTGTCAGGATTTTAATCATTATCCACTCTGGATTTTAAATTGAATTTAAATTCCATTTAAAAGTCAGTACTGAACTCAAATTTAGAAAATCCATAACATTAGATTTACAACTCCAAATGGAGCAAATCCAACTGTTTTGGAAAGCTTATGAAATTCTCTATCCAACTAAACTAGTTTCACCCTATTTGGATGTATAATAAAAATACAACATTCAAATTACAGTAGCATGTTTAAATCCTAAACTTGTTTGTTTCTGATACTCTGATAATCCAAATTAGTTGAAACTAATTTTATTAGGTCACATTTAGCCATGGTTAGTCACCCCTAAAATGGTTTAATTTTTAGATGAATATAATTTAAATAATAGCCAAAACCATATTAATTGGCTTCTGGATTCAAAACAATGTGTAGGGAGTTTGGTAACTCCAAATGACCCAAACCCAATTGTGTCATCTTCTACACATCATTAGCTTTCTGTAGAATTTTAGTTTGTATTTTTGTGACAAACAGAACTCAAGCTATGCAATTAAACATGTGCAACAAGTTTCTGCCCTAATTAAAATACAAGGGAATAATGTTTAATTCAATTAAATTGAAACCACATGATATTGTTTGGTATGTGGAATGGTTAAATTAGAACCTCTAAGAGTGTATTGCTATGATGATTGATTGAATAGGCTAGTGATTGTTTGTATTTGATTGATTGTGTATTAGACGAGAACGTTGCCGGATATATCGAGGAGGAGGGATTTGCAGAACCTGAAGACCAAGACCAAGATCACTTTGCCGAGCAAGGCAAGCTACTCTCTGAGCTTGCACCCAACTTATGTATCTAGATTTACAAATCATTTTTAAAAGCAAAGATTTACCAAAAACCCTTTTTCAAAAGTATATAGAGATTATTTTGCCACCATATGTAGAAGTATATACTAAAACTATAGGATGGAAAAACAAGGTTGTTTATTCAAAACTCCTTTGAAAACTTGTGTGGATATATAGCACCAAGATGTGGTGTTGGAATAAGGAAATGAAGAAAGATGGTTTTAGGAAAAGCACATTGTGTCCTAGTACTCAGTCAAGCAACCGATACTCTGTGCGACCACATTTACCCACATATGGGAAAGGGCTTAGTCATATAGTTTGTTCTTATTAGTATGGGACACTGCATCAACGGAGATGACTCCGTTATGCATGAGGGAGTGGTTTGGTGACCTAACCCTGACCTGGGTCCTCACTCAAAAATCTATGAGTAGATAAGGAGGAGGATAGAAGGATGTCCGTATACACCGCCAGATAAAACCTATGAGTCCTCACGCTTAGGGTTTTGACGGGAAACTGGACTGAGTGTAGATGGGATTGTTCATAGGGGCAGGATCCTATACTAGCATGATCAAAGGAAAGACTAGGGTCGGTGACTCAACTTCGCATACCACGGGTATGGCGAAGCGTGGCTGACACGATGAGTTATCGAATGAGTGTGGGAAAAGCGTGCTACCTCTGCAGAGGGTAATTAAACTATTCGAATAGCCGAGTCCTCGGATATGGATAGTTGAGAGACCCTACTTTGACCATGTGCAAGTTTTGGGAAGAATTGAGTTTTAAAAGAAAAAGAAATTGGAGAATGTTCCATACACCTATACCAACGGATCGGTATGAGGTAGTTGGAAAATGATTACCAGAATGGTTTATGGTCGGAAAAGGAGGAGTTTTTGAAGAAAACTAATAACATTGAGATATTAAGAGTAGTTATGATTTTCTTATCTTCTTCAACAAAGATATAGAGATGTCTTAAATAAATAAAAGTGTGAAACTAAAATTGAGACTAGTGCACTCATGTTGGAGTAGTTTGCGAGTACATTCAAATGTACTCATACTAGCTTTGTCTCTGGCTATTGTCGTAGCCAGACTTCGAGGAGTCCTACGCCCAGGAAGAGTATGGCGACATCTATGCCAACTAAGGATCTTCATAAGTCGACTGCCTGTCGGGTCATCGCTAGGATTTAATGTCTTCTACGCCTTATTTCCGCTGATTGTTTTGGGTTTGGCCCTTGAAGGAACCTATGTAAGACTTGGTCTAGATGACCATTTTATATAAGACTTTAATTCGGTATTGTAATGGAGGTAAACTTTGGTATTCAATTCGGGTTATGTGCAACGACAGACTGATCATGGATCGTTGTGTTAAGCATAATCGGGTATTTCGGACAGTTAGTCCGGGGTCCCCACACGGGTGAACGGTGTCGATGACGATTACAGATATGATAGGAGTCGTATGACCTAACCGACTAGGATTAGGCTACACGATACTCCTAATGGGCCTTCTTTGGTCCTTCGTAGTCTTGGCGTGACCCAGGTAGCCTCATCGTGGGGTAGTCGAAGAGTAGCCCCACGTTGGTAGCCCCTGTGTGCTTGGTCGAATCGTAGAGTCGGGCAGATGACTCCTTCCTCCTGGGCATGCCGCCTGGTTGCTTTCTCTTGAGATTGGACTCGTTTTTTTCAGTCGAAGAGCCCGCTCCCGATGGGAATAAGATTTGCAGTCGACTTTTTGAAGTCGTGGCTTTTGTTCGACTTGCTTTTGTTTAGCCTGATGGCTTACCGTCAGTTGATTCAGCTTGTTAGGTTTACTTGGTCTTCTTGCCACCCGATTGCATGTTTCGGGTTCCTGATTCAGCACTGTAGCTTACTGATGTGATTTCAGCTATGAAGCTTACTACTCGAATCATTTGTTCGAGTTCTCCCTCAGCTCTGCGTTTTACCTAGAGCATTTGCCTTGCTGACGTCAGCGATGACGCTTCGTAGCACGCCTCTGCGTCCGATGGGACGTGACGGAAGGGGCCCCACTGTCAGTGTTGACTGTGGACAGCAGTTGCCCGCTTATCTCTGACTTGGGCGCGAAAATTTCGCGGCGTGATGATAGTGCCTTGATCCTCGTGCGTAGTGGACGGAGTGGGCAGCGACGGTTAGTTCCGTGTGACACGTGGACGGCTTGATGGAACTTCGGGAAACAGTTTCTTTGGGGACGGCCGAGATGCACCGCCTTCGCGATATAAATATTGTACCGCGGCATGAAAACAGGTCATCTTCTCCATTTGTCGTTGCCTCCTTTTCCTGCGCCATTCTTGCCCCCTTTCTGAGCTCCTGCTTTTTGTCTTTCCACCTTCCGCGAGCGCCTAGAGCGATGGGTAAACCGAAGGCTGCAACCGGCGCCGCCGCCGCCGCCGAAGCGGGCGTGATGAAGAAGCTTGACGGCGACTGGCAGAAGTCGTCGGTGAAGTAGACCGACCTCAAGGTCCTGCGTGTGCAGGGCCTGCTGCCTTCAACCGACCAGGCGACGGTGCGCGCACCTGGTATGGAGGTTGTCCCTGCTCCGTGTGAGGGGGAGCGCGTTTGCTTTGTGGACTTCCTTCCACGGGGCTTCGGGTTCCCTCTCCACGATTTTGTTCGTGGTCTCTTGTATGCCTATGGGGTTCAGATCCACGATCTGACCCCCAATGGCGTCCTGAGCATCGCGAGCTTCATCGTGCTTTGCGAGTGTTTCATGGCAATTGCCCCCCCACTGGGCTTTGTGGAAGTCTCTCTTCCTTGTCAGGAAGAACGTGGGGAAGAGCGGGTTGACATACCCGGTGGGCGGCTTCGACATCCAAGTGCGCGGTGACACCGCGGACTTCCAGATGAAGAAGTCGGATTCCGTCCAAGGCTGGCGGAAGCGGTGGTTTTATGTCAGGTGCGACCAGGAGGGGTTGCCTGATTTCAACGACGAGCGCGAGTTGCGGAAGACGCGCGCGTGAGCGCACCCGCTCGCGGAGGAGGAGAAGAAGGCTGCGAAGCCGTTGCTGAGCCTTCTGCGCAACTAGCTTAAGACCTTGGGGCGCGAGTCGGGCGGCGCCCACCTTATGGCCACCTTCTTTAGGCTTTGAGTTTAGCCACTCCGTGCTCGCCCCCACCCGATGTGGGCGGCTGAGGTCGCTGGCGGCCCGCAGCTTGACGAGGAGGTGGAGTTCAAGGTGAGGAGCATTACGAGTCTCCGAGCTGTGGACCCCTACAACGTCAAGTGTCCCGTCATAGCTTATGGAGTGACGAACCATGTTCCTGAGGTAAGCTTCTATTTTTCCGTCTTTTCCTTGTTTGGTTTCCTGACCCTCTGCTCCTTGACCCTTCCTTTCTTTATTGGTTGCAGGGTTGCTCTTTCCTTGTCAGCCTTCCTCCGCTCCTGGAGAACGGAATTCATGACGAGGCGACGTTTGTGGAGGAGGAGGGTGACGATGAGGACATTCCTTTCGCCATCTCCCCGAGTGAAGAGGTGGAGGATGATGAGGATGAAGAGGAGCCGGCGCGGAAGAAGCAAAAGCGGCAAAGTGGCGACTCTGCGACTGCTTCGTCCCCTGTGAAGGATGCGGCTGCTGACTTGGAGGAGGGTGGCATGTCATCTTCGGGTGCAAGGTCCCGGGGCGACTGGGATGAACCCTTGGCTGCACCTCCTGTCAGCTCAGCGCGCCACTTGAGTTCGCCAGGATGCGCTCTGTTTCCCTGGGAGCGATGATGACGTCGAGGCCACCAGGTTAGTCGTGCTTGCTCTCTGTTGCGACGAGTTATCTTCTTGACCTGCAGGCTTTGTGTTGAAATTTCTTGCATCTTGTGCCAGCTACCGTTCTGGCGGCACCAGCTCCCCTCCACTCGAAGTGGAGCATACGTCTGCTCCTTCGGCCGAGCTGACTGTGCGGGTGGCCGATGAGCCTGCACGAGCTGGTGGCTCCGTGGCGCCGGGTGATGCTGCCGCGGCGACTTCGGCGGACGTTGATCTCCTGGACCATGTAAGTATTATGTAACTTGTTCTTCCGTAGTAACATCGGGTGCACGAACAGCGCTCCCGATGGGAGTAGCCCCCGAAGGTGTGGGTGACTAGGATAGTCGACCGCAACTTTATATATGCTTGTTTGCTCGCAGCCACATTATCGCCAGCAGCTTGAGGCAGCCACTGCCTTCGTTCGCCTGGAAAAGGAGAGGGATCAGTTGCGCACCTCCTTGGACCAGGCCATGAGGCGAGCTGCGGAGCTGGAGCAGAAGCTTCAGGCTCAGATGGAGCTGGAGAAGGCGCTGCGCGAGTCACGGGAGCGCGAGCATGCGCGAGTCGTCCAGGAGAAGACCCAGGTCGACCGCCTGCTCGCACTCGCCGGTGTCCTCGGAGGTGAGTCTTTCAGCTTGGTGCCTACTTTTATCCTTGCTTGATTTGCCTTGAGTTAACTTCTGATCCTTATTAAGAGAAATGTGGAGGCGCTCCTCCGGAAGGTTCGTCCAGCGACAACGTCGACTTGGCAACTGCGGTCGGGTTCCTCGACCGCGTCTGCGCGTATGCCTCCGCAGCGCTGCAGCAGTCGACGACGGCATTGCAGAAGTCGACCGAGGCGTTGGCGAACGTGCAGCGGAGCATCTTCCCCAGCGTGCCGCCACCGACTGCCGTGGACGCACTCGCGGCGCCGTTTGAAGGCGATGCGACCACTATTGCGGACTTCACTCGGACGCATACGGTACGCGGCTCCGGGCTTACTTTCCAGCTTCTCCTTGGCCACCAAGTCGCTGGTGACTTCGAGAGAGTTGTCAGCGGCTTCCCTCGACGGCATGACGGCAATACCGCGTCTCTTAGCGGGGTGAAGGCGCAGGTGAGTCAGCTGGCTGTGAAGCTTGTTGCCACCTTTGAGAGGGGGATTGACAAGGCAACTGAAGCAGCTGCTGCTAGGAGGAGCCGCTCTCAGTCTGAGTCTGTAGCGTAGAAGTTGTGTAGTTAGGGTCTGGTGGTCTGCTTTTGAATATGCGTTCTATAATGAACTATATTATGCGGGTCTTCTGTCCTTGAATCATGTTGTTGCTGAAGTTTATATTCTTTCACTTTGATTCTGGCTTGGTTAAGAAATCGCCTTTACTTTTCTGCTTTGACACTGTCGATTTTTGGCAGTCTGACACGGGAGAGGCCACTTCAGTTGCTGCGACGACTGGCGCGGGTGATGAAGAAGGTCCTCCTTCGACTGGGCCTGCTTGCCGCCGTCGTCGAACAACTTCAGCTCCTACGCGAAGTGCTAACGACCAACGGTTTATCACCTATATGAGGAACAAGGTGATCAAACTCGAGGCGAACCTGAAACATGCTGAGTTGGAGTTGGAGCGCTCTAGGTCGCGCCCTGTTGCAGAGTTCTTTCAACATGAAGAATTCCTGCTTGGCGAGATTGATCTGATCAGTCTACAGCTGCAAGGTTTGTTAGCATTTTGTTTTTTTACTTCCTCCTTGCGATGCGTTGATTGTAACGATTGCAGTGTCTTGAATGCAGATGTGAACCCTGACTGGCAGGCTGAGCAGGCTCGGATTTATGAGCGGGTCGCCCGCGAGGCAACTGGCGACTCGCACGAGGCGCGCCACTTTTGGTCGAACAAGTCGAGAGGGCGTATCCTTGCGTGTATGCTTGATCGCACTTGGCGAGCTACTTTTCTCCTGGAAGGGTGCAGGAAGACCCTCTGGCATATCCATCGCGTGTACTTCCCGCACAATGGTCAGCCCCACGAGCTGGCCACCTTGCTGGAGAGGTTCCGTGAAGGTGACTCGCTGAAGGAGGTTGTCGACGCCCAACTCGTTGCCAGGGTGAACATGGCGCTGGCGTACGTCCGACTGCATCGCCGAATCTTCCTCTGGCAAGGTTGCTAGGCGGCTTGCCTGAGGAAGATGAATACGCCGACACCTTGCCAGCTGCGCGCCAGATGATTCAGCAGGTCCAAAGGCTGAGTGAGCGTCTCGGGGGGCCACTCGATGCACCGAAGGATGAGCCTGCAGAGTAGGAGTAGCAAACTTCTGTTGCACAAGATTAGTTCTAAGAGGCAATTTGCCGAGTGTAAATATCGATGTATGTTAGCTGAGGTTGGGGGAGCCCCCGAGTAAGCAAATTGAAATTGTTTGCATTGGCGGACGAGTGCGACGCAGCGCCCGAGTGTCTAGAGTGCGACGCAGCCCCCGAGTGTCTCGAGTGGCGGACTGTGTTTTTGTCTTGACCTGTATGGCGCAGCCTCCGAGTGCGCCGGGTGGCGGCCTAGAATGAACTTGTACCTGTGTGGCGCAGCCCCCAAGTGGTTCGAGTGGCGGCCTAGGTTTTCAAGTGATACCTGCAAAGCGCAGCCCCCGAGTGTGCCAGGCGGCGGCCTAGGATTTTTGACTTGACCTGTATGGCGCAGCCCCCGAGTGGGTCGAGCGGCGGCCTAGGATTTTGCGGATAAGGCCTGTGTGGCGCAGCGCCCGAGTTGTTCGAGTGGCGGCCTAGGTTTTCAAGTGATACGTGTAAAGCGCAGCCCCCGAGTGTGCCGGGCGGCGGCCTAGGATTTTTGACTTGACCTGTATGGCTCAACCCCAGAGTGGGTCGAGTGGCGGCCCAGGATTTTGTGAATAAGGCCTGTATGGCGCAGCCCCTGAGTGCTTCGAGTGGCGGCATAGGCTTTTGATTTGACCTGTATGGCGCTGCCCCCGAGTAGTTCGAGTGGCGGCCTAGGTTTGGAGTTGCTTTTTGACTGAGAAAGTAAAGGGAGAGCTTTTTCCATGAATCACTTTATTGATTCTTGCGAGAAGGCCACCTCGTTAAAACCCTTCCAGTCCCCTTAGGTAACCTGGTAGGGGAAATAGTGTGTCTGAAACCTGCCGCCTTGACATCCTTTCTTTGGTACAATGATGGAGTCGACTAGGCATAGAAACGACGAAGCTGTGCGACGTTCCATGGGTTGCTGCAGACTGCTCCCGTCTTCGAGTCCTTAAGGCGGTAAGCTCCACCACCGATTGCTTCTGTCACAATGTACGGGCCCTCCCATGGGGAGGCGAGCTTGTGCACCTTCTTCTGCTTGAGGCGGAGGACTAGGTCGCCTGCGACGAATGCCCTTGGCCGCAGTCTCCGTCCATGGTAGTTGCGCAGGTCTTGCTGCTACACGGTTGATCGTGCGAGGGCGATGTCGCGAGTTTCTTCTAGGACATCCATGTCGTCTTCGAGTGCTTCTTCTGCGTCAGACTCGTCGTAGGCCACCACCCGCGATGCGCCAAACTTGATGTCGCAGGGCAAGACCGCCTCTGCGCCATACACCATGAAGAACGGTGTGTATTGGGTGGACCTGTTTGGCGTGGTTCGCAGGCTCCAAAGTACTGATGGTAGTTCTTCGACCCAGGCGCCCGCGGCGCGTCTCAATGGCACTCGCAGGCGCTTCTTGATGCCGTTGCAGACTAGGCTGTTGCCTTTTTCTACTTGCCCGTTGGACTGTGGGTGCGAGACAGATGCATAGTTGAGCTTGATGCCTTGGTCGGAGCTGAAGTCCTTGAATTCTTCGGCTGTAAAGTTTGAGCCGTTGTCGGTGATGATGCCGTTTGGTACCCCGAATCTGAAGATGATGGACCTGATGAAGTTAACTGCTGACGATGCGGTCAAACTTGTGATAGGCACGGCTTCGATCCACTTGGTGAATTTGTCGACTGCTACCAGAAGATGTGTGTGTCCTCCGGGTGATGATTTCTTGAGTGGGCCTACCATGTCCAGTCCCCATTGAGCGAAGGGCCAGGCTAGTGGTATTGTCTTCAGCGCGGATGTCGGCGCGTGTGGCTTGTTGGCGAACTCCTGGCAGTCGGGGCATTTCCTTACTAGGTCTTCGGCGTCGTGCATAGCAGTTGGCCAATAAAATCCGGCTCGTAGTGCTTTGGCCACCAATGCATGACTGCTGGCATGATGCCCGCAGATGTCGGCATGAATATCAAGTAAGATGGCTTGACCGTCGACTGGATCCACGAACCTTTGTAGAATTCCTGAGATGCTTCTTTTGTAGAGCTCATCGTTGATGACGGTGAAACTTTTGGAGCGCCGAATGATGCGCTTGGCTTTGACTGGATTGACTGGCAGCCTTTGGTGCAGCATGAAGCTAAATATGGGCCTGTCCATGTGGCTTCGACCATCACGACCTCCATGGGCTCCTTCTCTTTGCTTGGCGGGTTGGCAGTGCTCGTTGAAGGTGTGGAGGAGACTGGTGCGAGTCGAAGCTTAATGGATCGCTGCGTAATACGCTCGTGGAAGACACCGGGTGGTACTGGCACCTTGTCTGATCCCATGTTGGCGAGGGTGTCGGCTTCCTCGTTGCTCTCGTGGCCAATGTGCCGCAACTCGCAGCCATCAAAGGTGCCCTCCAGCTAGTTGTACAGGTCTCTGTAGGCGATCATGTTGTCGGCGATGGCGTCGCAAGACTTCATAGTTTGTTGTACGACGAGGTAGGAGTCTCCATAGATCATGAGGTGAGTGGCGCCACAGTTTTTGGCCATCCGCATGCCATGGATTAAGGCCTCGTAGTATGCTTCGTTGTTGGAGGGTGTTGGGAAGTCCATCTGCAGAACGTATTTCAGCTTGTCGCCCTTGGGGGAGATGAGGACGACTCCTGCCCCGACCGCTCTGAACTTCTTGGAGCCGTCGAAGTACATTGTCCATGCGTTGGACAGGTCGGCGATGTCCGGTAGCTAGGCCTCTATCCACTCGGTGGTGAATTCTGGAGTACTTGGGCCTTGATTGACTTCGGGTGAGCATACTTCAGCCCCCAGTGTCCTAGTTCGACAACCCACTTGGTGACTCGTCATGTCGCACGTTGGTTTGTGAGGATGTCTGCTAGCCCGGAGGAGCTTACCACCGTGATCGGGTGCTCGGAGAAGTAGTGGACGACCTTTCTTGAAGTCATGAAGACCCCGTAGGCCAACTTCTGGTAGTGCGGGTAGTTTAGCTTGGACAGTGTTAGGACCCCGCTGAGGTAGTAGACTGGTCTTTGGACAGGATGACTGTGTCCTTCTTCTCGCTCCACTACGAGTACAGTGCTCACCACCCTGTTGGTTGCTGAGATGTAGAGGTAGAGCAGCTTGTTCTCCAGTGGTGCCACCAAAACTGGGGAAGTCGTCAGGGTCTTTTTGAGTTGGTCGAATGCGTCTTGCGCTTCCTCTGTCCACTCGAACTTGTCCGTCTTCTTCATCAGTTGGTAGAAGGGCAGAGCCTTCTCACCCAACTTACGAATGAACCGGCTGAGAGCTGCGACTCGGCCGGCTAGTCGTTGCACCTCACGGATTTTGGATGGTGCTGGCATTGTGAGTATGTTTTGCACCATCTCGGGATTTGCTTCGATTCCTCTTGCAGAGACGAGGTACCCTAGCAGCTCTCCGGCTGGCACGCCGAAAACGCACTTATCTTGGTTCAGCTTGATCTGGTACTCGTCGAGTGCGGCGAAGATCTTGCGGAGGTCAGCGACTAGGGTGTCTTCCTTGCGGGTCGTGACGACGATGTCATCGACGTATACCTGGACAATCTGCCCGATGAGCCCTTTGAGGCATGCTTGCATTGTACGCTGGTATGTGGCACCAGCGTTCTTCAATCCGAAAGGCATTGTTTGATAGCAAAAGACGTCGTCGGGTGTGATGAATGCAGTTATTTCTTCGTCGTCTGTCGGCCCAGTGGGAACTGGGGTATGGAGAGGCCATTCCCCCCAGGCCTCGCACGCGGGCCAGTCGGACGAAACGACTAAGGACCAGGCATGACCGCCTGGCGGGGCCCTCGAGAGGCAATTCCCTCGAGTGCCTAAAGAGGAAACGAGGGCCTCAAGGGACCTCTCGCCTCAGGAGACCCTCCCGAGGCGCCAGCTCGCCTCAGGAGACCCTCCCGAGGCGCCAGCTCGCCTCAAGGGAGTCCCACAGGAATCTCCCCTCAGGCCTCCCCGCGCCTGAGGGGAAACGTCGCGGCCAAGGAAGCACAGCAAGATGCACGTGGCCTCTGCCACGCACATGCAGTGTCGCACGCACCCCCGTCGCTGTCCTTGGCGATAAAGTGGTCAACAAAGCAGCTCCACCTGCTGCGCAGCTGCTAGGACCTTCTACTCTGACGATAAAGCGGGTGGACATCACAACCCTCCAAAGGAGGACGTCATCGTGGGCTCCACCGCAGAGATTGCCCTCCCTGCGGGCAGTACAGCATGGTCGACCGCCGGTCGGCTACCGCACCCACCTTTACTTGCAATGGACCAAGTCCATAGACGGATGGAGCACGGTGGACTTCTACACCACCCTGCCACTGGCATGTGGGAACCACCTGGAAGGCCAAGCCGAAGGAGAAGGCCAGAGACGCCTATAAAAGGGGCAAGACGTCCACCGTAGCGCGGGTCGGCTCTGGGCACGCTGCAACCCTTGTAAACCCTAGATATACTTGTTAGGAAAGCCTCGGCCCTGAGGAGGAGGAAGACGATCGCTTCCCTCCCCAGGCAAGAGCTGCCTCAAGGGGGCTTTCGGCAAGCTCCATTGTACTGTAACCTACACCCTCTAATACAGAAAAGCATGAGTAGCGGTTTTACCTCCCCACGAGGGCCGTGAACCTGGGTAAAGGCTGGTGTCTCCCTTCGTGTGTGTGTGTCTTCTTTGGGTCCGGCGAGCAACGTCGCGGAGCCACTCGAGTGTCTAGACCTCCGTGTTCAACCCCTTCACGAACTACACATCCAGGAAGTGACTACCCCCGGTTCTTGGGAGTCATAACCCGACATTTGGCGCGCCAGGTAGGGGATTGAGGCGCATCTACAACCTTCGAGTTCGTCTCCGCGCCATGGTGAACACCCGCGCCGCCCGCGTCGCCTGCGCAAACCGACGTGCGCCCGCGGGAGCATGCGCGCCGCCAGGCGCCGCGACCACCCGCGCACAGCGGGGACGGCCCCGCCGCGGAGAGCGCGTCCCTTCCGGCCCGCACGCTGAAGCGCCGGAACACAACTCCGAGCACCAGGAGGATGTGCAGTCGTCGCACGCGACGCAGTGCCCGAGCGGTTCCGGCCCTAGGAGGACGTACCCGGCGCCCCACACCGCGCTGCTCATGGCGCAGGAGCTGCTACGCTACGAGCCCACCGCTGAGGCCCACGAGCAGTGGCTCCAACGCCTCAACCACCTCGTCGGCATCGCCATGACGCGCCCTGCTCCGTCGCAGTCCAACATGCACCCCTCTCTCGCGGGCACCGTTGCAGCAAATGCGCCTCCGCCACCTCCGGGGCCTGCACCGGCTGCGGCTCGGAAGGCTGCTTCGCACGCGACCTCGCCGTACGATTGCATGATCGTGCAGCGCACCGCGCCCGACGCCCGCGTGGGAATGGAGCTCCAGCGAGACCGCCAGAACAGGCTCGTGGAAGAGAATTGCCAGGCGGGCCAGCAGAATCGCGGCGCGCTTCAGCACGGGGTCGCCACGTACGCCTCAGGCTACATGGTGTTCACCCGTTCTCTGCGCCGCGTGGTCTGGCCCCCAAAATTCCGGCCTGCCCTCCCCAAGGGTTACGACGGCTCCAGCAACCCCATCGAGTTCCTGTAGCTCTACACCACCTCCATCCAAGCTGCGGGAGGAGATGACAAGGTCATGGCTAACTGGTTCTCTCACGCGCTTCGCGACTCCGCGCTGCCGTGGCTCCTGAATCTCCGTGAGGACTCTGTGAACTCCTGGGAGGAGCTCTGCAAGCAGTTCGTCTCCAACTTCAAGGGGACGTACGAGCGCGCCCTCACCCACAACGAGTTGCGCGCTGTGGTGCAGAGGAAGGATGAGACGCTTCGCAAGTACATCCAGCGCTTCAGCCAAGTACGCAACAAGATCCCGAACATCCCTGACACTCAAGTCATCGCCGCCTTCCGCGAGGGCGTCACGAACAGCAGGATGCTAGAGAAGCCGGGGATCCATGACAAGCTCACCTCTGTGGTCAAGCTGTTCGACTTGGCGGACAAGTGCGCCAAGGCTGAATAGGTACTCCTCTTCGTGAAGATGTCCTCGAGAGGAGACGATCACGCTGAGGGGTCCAGGAGCCATAAGAAGAAAGAGGCCAAGGAGGGACTCCCCTGACGCAAAGGGCACCCGCAGGGACTCCCCTGAGCCTGGAGAAAGAAAAGATGATCACCGCTCGTTCTGCATCTACCACAACAGGCGCAGCCACTCCACGGAGTCTTGCTTCGACCTCAAAAGGTTGAGCAAGGAGCGCGAGCAAGCAGAAGGCAGTGGTAGCCGTGGCCGAGGCCGTGGCTACCGCGGGAGCGGACGCAAGGGCGGCTACCAGAAACCGTCTGGAAATCAGTTCAAGCAGTTCGCCCGCGAGCTCAACGCCGCCCTCCCAAGCACGGAAACCTCCAGGCCCCTCAAGTGGTCACAGTACACCATCGCCTTTGACGCTCAGGACCACCCCAAGTCCACCAAGACTGTTGGAACCCTCCCGCTGGTCTGCACCCCCACCATCGACAATGTGGCTGTCTCCAAGACGCTCATCGATGGTGGAGCAGGCCTGAACGTTATCTCCATAGATACGTTCGAAGCGCTTCAAGTGCCCTACGAGCGGCTTATGCCCTCGAGGCCCTTCACGGGGGTCACCAGCGGCTCAATCGAGCCTCTAGGCCAGGTCAGGCTTGCCGTCACCTTCGGGAGCGAGGAAAATTACCGCACCGAGCACATCGACTTCGATGTCGCGCACATCGGCCTGCCGTACAACGCCATCCTCGGCTACCCCGCGCTTGCGAAGTTGATGGCTGTCACGCACCATGCGTACAACATGGTCAAGATCCCCGGCAGCACCGGCACGATCACCATACACGGGCATGTCCTGGACGCTGCGCGCGCTGTTGAGACGGCCTACAAGACCGCCGCCATGGCCTTCCCCGCATAAGAGGACCAAGAGCCTCTCGAGAGGCCCAAGAAGAAGAAGCAATTGTTCTCCCAAGAGGCAACTGCTACCAAGAAGATCTCTCTGAGCTCAGGTAGCTCGGGGGCTGAAGGCTCGGGGGCTACCATCACCATTGGCGCCGCGCTGCCTCCCAAATAGGAAAGCGCGCTCGTCGCCTTCCTCCAGGCAAACTCTGACATGTTCGCATGGACACCGTCAGATATGTCTGGTGTACCGAGGGAGGTGATCGAGCACCACTTGGCCGTGTGCCCAAACGCGCGCCCCGTTAAGCAAAAAGCAAGAAAGCAAGCCCCCGAGAAGCAAGCATTCATCATCAAGGAGGTCGAAAAGCTCAAAGCAGCAAAAGTCGTTCGCGAAGTCGCGCATCCCACTTGGCTCTCCAACGGCGTGGTAGTCCCAAAGCCCGCCAGAGGAGGCCGTCTCTGCACGACTACACTGATGTAAACAAGGCCTGCCCCAAAGACCCTTATCCCATGCCCAGAATTGACCAGATTCTGGACTCCACGGCAGGCTGCGACCTCCTCTGTTTCCTTGATGCCTTCTCTGGTTATCACCATATAAAAATGGCTACGGAGGACGAGGAGAAGACGTCTTTCCTCACCCCATGCGGCGTGTATTGCTACGTCTGCATGCCCTTTGGCCTAAAAAATGCCAAAGCCACTTTCCAGAGGTTGATGAGGATAGCCCTTGGCGGGAAAATGGGGCGAAACGCCGAAGCATACGTCGATGACATCGTCGTAAAGTCTCGAGAAGGAAATACACTCCTCGAAGACCTTGAAGAAACCTTCGCCAGCCTGCGCAAGGTGAACATCAAGCTCAACCCCGCCAAGTGCGTCTTTGGAGTCCCTTCAGGCAAATTGCTTGGGTTCCTCGTGTCTCATCGAGGTATAGAGGCAAACCCAGACAAAATCAAGGCCATAGAAGACATGCAACCTCCACGCAGGCTCAAGGACATGCAACGCCTGGCAGGCTGCATGGCCAGCTTGGGCCGATTCATCTCCAAGTTCGGTGAAAGAGCCCTGCCGTTCTTCAAGATCATGAAAAGAACGGGCACTTTCAAGTGGACCCCTGAAGCTGAAAAAGCATTTGAGGACTTGAAGAAGTATCTGGCCAGCCCGCCAGTAATGGTCGCCCCAAGGCCTGGCGAGCACATGAAGCTGTACTTATCAGCTACTCCACAAACATCCAATGTTGTCCTTGTAGTGGAAAGAGAAGAGCGAGTACTCCACAAGAAGATTGCAACCACTCCAAAGAAAAAGCCTCCTGATAAGGAGCTCGAAGAAGAGGAAGCACTCACAAACCCAAACCCAGGCCCAAAGCCCCTTGAGGCCAACCCCCTCGAGGCACAAGTCAAGCCCCTTGAGTCCAACCCCCTCGAGGCACAAGTCAAGCCCCTTGAGGCTAACTTCCTCGAGGCACAAGTCAAGCCCCTTGAGACCAACCCCCTCGAGGCACAATTCAATCCACTTGAGGCCAACCCCCTCGAGGCACAGGGCAAGCCCCCTGAGGCAAACCCCCTCGAGGGTCAAGCTGTGCCACCTCAGGCGAAAGACGCCAAGGTAACAGGAACTACCCTCGTCGAGCATCCAGTTTACTTCGTCAGCACAGTGCTGCGTGATGCTCGCGAGCGGTATACGATGCAGCAGAAGCTTCTCCTCGCGCTACTCGTCGCCTCAAGAAAGTTGTGACACTACTTCCAGGGGCACCCCATCACGGTGGTCACCTCATTCCCCCTGGAGCAAATCCTGCGCAACCCTAACGCAACAGATCGTGTCGCGGGATGGAACATCGAGCTACAGCCATTCAATTTGCGCTTCGATACCACAAGGGTAATCAAAGGAAGAGCGCTGGCTGACTTCGTCGCCGAATGGACTGACCCAACCCCTGAAGAGCCCCTGGGAGAAGAGCACGAGCCCTCTGGAGCCGCTATGCCCAGCCACTGGACCTTGAAGTTCGACGGAGCTTTCGCTTGTCGCCACGGCGGGGCAGGCGTCGTCCTGATCTCACCCAAGGGAGACAAGTTGTATTACGCAGTCCAGTTGTGCTTCGGAATCGACAAGATATCCAACAACATCGCCGAGTATGAAGGGCTGCTCGCTGGCCTACACGCCGCGATCGCCCTAGGCGTCAAGCATATACTCATCAAGGGCGACTCCCAGCTGCTCGTCAACTTCTCCAACAAAAGCTACAAGCCTAAGGACGACCACATGGCCGCATACCTTGAAGAGGTCCGTAGGCTTGAGAAGAACTTCAGGGGAATGGAGCTCATGCACATCCCAAGAAAGGAAAATCAAGAAGCTGATGACATCGCCAAGCGCGCCTCAAAGAGACAAGCTCAACCGCCAGGTGTCTTTGAAGAAAGGCTCGTCAAGGCATCCATAAAGCAGCCCCTAGAGGCCCTGCCCGCAAGCACAGACGAAGCGCTCCCGCCACCCCCTGCAATCGGAGCCCCAGCCTGCGGGCCTCCCACAGGGGAGCGTCTGTTGCTCACAGCTATGCACCAAGAAACAGGATGGATTGACGAGATCAAGGACTACCTCTGCAAACGGATCCTTCCCGAGGAAGATGTTGAAGCGGAGCGAATTTCCCGCCAAGAAAAATCATACCAAATCCTCGAAGGAGTCCTCTATCGCAAGCGCCCAAACGGCATCACGCTCAAATGCGTCCCTCCTGAAGAAGGAAAACTGCTAATTAAGGACATCCACAGCGGGGAATGCGGCCACCATTCGTGCGCCCGCACCCTCGTAGGAAAAATCTTCAGGAGCGGATTCTACTGGCCTCAAGCGCTTCAAGATGCAGCGGACATCATTCAAGCTTGTGAAGCCTGCCAATTCCACGCCAAGCAAATCCACCAACCAGCGCTGGGGCTACAGACCATTCCGCTCTCGTGTCCGTTTGCGGTCTGGGGGCTAGACATCCTGGGACGCTTCCCAACGGCACAAGGTGGATATCGCTACCTCTTCGTGGCCATTGACAAGTTCACAAAATGGCCTGAAGTGGAGGCGACGTGCACAATCACAGCAGGCGCGGCGGTGAAATTCATCAGAGGCCTGGTCTGCCGTTTCGGAGTGCCTAACCGCATCATCACCGACAATGGCTCACAATTCACCGGTGGCATCTTCAGAGCCTATTGTGAAAAGATGGGCATCAAGCTCTGCTTCGCCTCAGTCGCCCATCCGCAAAGCAACGGACAGGCCGAGCGCGCAAACGCAGAGGTCCTCAAAGGCCTAAAGACCATGACCTTCGATATACTCAAGGGCCACGGCAAGGGCTGGATCAATGAGCTACCCTCGGTGCTCTGGTCCATCCGTACCACGCCACCCAAGCCCACCAGGGAAACACCGTTCGCCCTCGTCTATGGAGCCAAAGCAGTCCTCCCCACAGAGATAAAGCATGGATCCCCACGGGTCCTAGCCTTTAACGAGGACCAGCAAGAGGACCTCCACAACGACGACCTGCTGCTCCTTGAAGGGATAAGACGCCGTGCGGCCCTCCGGGCGGCCAGATACCAGCAGGACCTGAGGCGCTACCATAGCCGCAACGTGCGCTCGCGCACCCTAGAGGCAGGCGACCTCGTCCTCAGGCGAATCCTCTCCAGGGAAGGCCTCAACAAGCTGTCCCCGATGTGGGAAGGTCCCTATAGGGTCACCCACATCGCCAGGCCTGGCGCGGCTCGCCTCGAGATGCAGGATGGCATCCCCGTCAAGAATACATGGAACATCATGCACCTACGCAAGTTCTACCCGTGATCATTGTCACGTCAGGGCATGTAGTGAAAGAGGCAGCCACGGCTCAACCTGCAAGCACTTTTTTGTCCTTCAAGGTTAAAAGCGCAAGGCTTAAACCTCTCAAACCTTTGTATCCAGAAGGAACAAGTTAAAAACGTGATTATCGTCACGCACGTGATCATTGTCACGTCGAGACTTCATGCGAACGAGGCAGCCTACGGCTCAACCTCCAAGCATTTGTTGTCTCTAGAGGTTAAAACGCCAACGGCTTAAACCTCCAAAACAATTTTTGCACCCTTAGGGAAAAAAACGCAAAACAGTGGTCATTGCCACACCCGTGATCATTGTCACATCGAGACTTCAAGCGAACAAGGCAGCCTACGGCTCAACCTCCAAGCATGGTCGTCTCTAGAGGTTAAAATGCTCACGGCTTAAACCTCCAAAAATATGCTTTGTCTCCCAAAAAGGAACAAACGCAACCATGGTCATTGCCACGCCCGTGATCATTGTCACGTTGAGACTTCAAGCGGACGTGGCAGCCTACGGCTCAACCTCCAAGCATTTTCGTCTCTAGGGGTTAAAATGCTCACGGCTTAAACCTCCAAAAATATGCTTTGTCTCCCAAAAAGGAACAAACGCAACCGTGGTCATTGCCACGCCCGTGATCATTGTCACGTTGAGACTTCAAGCGGACGAGGCAGCCTAGGGCTCAACCTCCAAGCATTTTCGTCTCTAGGGGTTAAAATGCTCACGGCTTAAACCTCCAAAAACATGCTCTGTCTCCTAAATGAACAAATGCAACCGTGGTCATTGCCACGCCTGTGATCATTGTCATGTCGAGACCACGAGAGGAAGAGGCAGTCTACGGCTAAACCTCCAAGCACCCGTGTCTCTAGAAATTAAAACGCTCACGGCTTAAACCTCCAAGCTCCAAAGGCTTCTCTCAAGGGGAAACCCTCCGAGCTCTCCATTAAAAGGCCCCCGCAGGCCGTTGAGAGTCTCGTCCACTCATAGGTGGTCCCCATGCCTCGACATGGTCAAAACATTAACTTGGCACCCCAAGCATAATGACTCAATTTAGTTCCCAAGTGAACTTCACGCCTCGGCGCCGTTTTAAAAAAAAATCGTTTGGGGAGTTTTTTATTTTCGCATTACTCTGCTAAAGTGTGTGCTTATATCTCTCGTCATGCGTACCTCGCGAGCGGGGGCTGAGTACGGTGCCAGTGCCTCAAATGACACACCAGCGGCACTGCAAAATCCAAGAGTCTGAGCTCTAGCTGGAGGGCAAGATCCCACAAACACGCCATCTCTCCAGAGGACCTTGGTACTTACTCTCCTCGCAAGGAACACCTAAGGGGACCTATAAGCGCGCACGAGACCTTTGTGCCGTGTTCCAGCGTTTGGGTTCGCCCCTTTAACATATGCAGGGAAATCCCCCCACAAGCCTGAAGGGGCATCCAGGAGCGGCCCCTCAAGTGGGCAACCTCGCCAAGCGAAAAGCCTCCTCAGGAGCGACCCCTCAAGCGGGCAACCTCGCCAGGCGAAAAGCCTCCTCAGGAGCGACTGTCGGGGGGCTGCCCCCCCGGGTAGGGGCAGATCCCGGTATAATCCAGTAAGTGCCAACAGTACTTGACCTTTGGCGACAGCAAGGGACACCTCCTGGTGTGCCGAAAGGGCAGCTTGACCCTTGGGCACTGGAAGAGGGCAAAGTGCCTCCTGGCAGCCGCAAGGGCCAGCTCTGGCAGCTATAAATAGACACCCCCGGCCCTCATAATCGCAGCACAAGCATGAGCGGGTGGTTCCTCTAAGAACTAGTTTCTCGAAGATGTCTTTGCCGATAGGCCAAGACATCTTCGGGAGGCTAGGCCTAGAGATACTCATCCTGAGACGAGCTCGGACGTATCCGGAAAGGGTCCCGAGTCTCGTGGTCCAAGGAGACTCCCGGAAGGAGGTGTACTCGGTTTTACCGGATAGGTTGTCCGGTAGGTGCTAACCGGAATGTATCTCTCGGTGTTGATCTTATGCAGAAGAGGCTCACAGTGCAAAGCAAGGAGGTATCCGGAGTAAGGGCTTCCGGTAGGCCGTCAACGGTCCGTAGCAGGCTTTCCCGTCTATAGCGGGGGGAAGTACCATTCCGCCTGACACGGAAGCATGGTCACCTCCCGCCTGACGCGGAAGCATGGTCACCTCCCGCCTGACACGGGAGCGCGTCAGCCGGTACGATCGTGGTACGACAAGACCTGCCATGCCTAGCCCGGCAATCCGGAAAAGGCTATCCGGGATGGGCAAAGACATTTCTTGTCTCTGACAGGGGAACAATGATGGTGCAGGACGGCGCCTGCCGTCCTTAACGAGATGATGACGAAGGGGCTACACCGGATAGCCCGGCGACTAGGTCGCACTAGCCGGTGACAACATGCCGGCTAGGCCTGTCCGGTGGGGCCAAGCCAAGTTAGGGTTTCCGGCCCTCCTGGCCGGAACTCTATAAAAGGCGCCATAACTGCTACTGAGGACGAGAGACCAACTTCAGAGCCAAAGCTATAGTCACATTTACTCTTAGAGCAGTTACTCCTTCTCACCTTGAGTTCATCTAGTTCTTTGTACTCCTCACTTTGAGAGATCTTGTAGCAAGTTGTAGTCCTTACATCACCGATATATAGAGAGGAAAAGGCAGGAGTAGGGGTGTTACCTCCTCACGAGGGCCCTGAACCTGGGTATATCGTGCGTGTGCTGTGTGCCTTCGTGCATTTGTTTGTGTTTGTTAGATCTTCCCCTTTGCACTTAGATCTTATTCCTTGTTCTTGGGAGATCTCGGTTTTACCGGGATCCTCCCCGTGTGAGCTCTTCAGCTTGCTATCCCTCCCCGGATCCACCAACGTCCATCGGCCCCACAAATTAGCCATCCTATGGCATCTGCCGTGACACCACCATGACAGTTGGCGCCCACCGTGGGGCTGACAGAGGCGTTGGCTGGTGTACACATCCGGACGGGCTCCCCCGTTCATTTCGACGTTCAGGTTCTCTCTGGCCTAGTCGTAAGGCTAGGGGAGATGGACTTCGTCTGCGACAACGCAGGGTGCTTCCGGAACAAACTGTTTCCGGTGAACGGATGTCTCATCGATTTCGGTGGTTTCACCACCTACGTGGCCACCGAGCTTGTCTGTAGCTACCCGGACGTGGTCCTGGAGGCTGAGGACCCTCCCATGCTCTGCGCTGCTCGGGGTCCGCGTGTCGGTCGCCCCCCGAGTTCCGTCGCAGTGATGATGGTCGGGGCAACCGAGGAGGAGTATCAAGATGCTGACGGCGATACCGACGGCCACCCCCGTTTGGCCAAACCCCCGCAGGAGAGGCCTGCGGCACGAGATGGTGATCCGCAGTCATCCCATCCGCGACGTCGCCCGGATCCCCTCTCGGGACTCGTGGCAAAGTTGGCTGTACCGGTAGCTACCGGAGCAGATGCCCAGGCCAGTTCGGCAGAGTTAGAGGAGCAGCGGAAGTTGCTACTCGCCGAAGCACAGGAGATCGCCGAGATCCGCCGCGAGCTCAGTGCTAGCCTCCGGGAGTATAATGCAGCACACGGATTCCCTAAGATAGACTCCCGGGAGAAGCGCATTGCAGATCTGCGCAAGAAAGGAAGAGTGGTGAATGAGGAGCTGGCTGGTGGAGCCACCACCAGTAACACTGGGAGTCGGATTTCAGCAGGGAAGCCGGTGTACAGCTCACCGGCGAAAACCCTTAGGGCCGCCGAAGCCGCCATGGCCGAGTTGGTGGGACTATCCGGTGAAGCCCTGCGCAAGCAGCAGGAGAGAGTAAACGAGTTGGTGACTGAAGCCAATCGTCAGAATCTGGCCTTCAAGAAGAAGAACCCCGGGGCAGGATCCCAGGTGCACTCAGCCAGACCCGACAGCCAGAAGTCGGATGGGGAGGCCTCTTCCCCGCATCCGAGCAGAAGTAAGAGCAAGAGCAAGAGCCGGAGCCGGAGTCGAGGTTCCGGGAAGAACAAGCAGCTACAGACCTATGATCCGGCCTTCGCCGGTATCCAGCAAGCCGGGCAAGCCGGACAGCGTAACTCGGGACAGGCGGGAAGTACCCGTGGGGATGGTAACCTGGGTGTAGGAAACAACAACCCGGTTGGCCGTGGCAATCCACCCCGGAATCCTCCTCACGATCAGGGAAACCCGCAGAGGGAGGTCGTCTCCATTCCCCAGCAGGCCCTGGTCCCTGCGCAAGACAGGCTCAACGATGGCAACTCGAGGTTGCAGCAACTCGGATATCAGCCAGACGAGAACCCTTTGGGATCTCGAATAGGAACCAGGCAGCTGAACCCGGCAAACGCCAGATTCCGGCTCGACCGGATTCACCAGTCCGAGTTGGTGGAAGAGCAAGGACCTCCGGGACCTGCCTGCTTTGGACCTCGGATCATGCGGGAACCTCCTGTGCGGAACTTTCAGCTCAACCGAGGTGCCAAGACCTATGACGGCAGCAAGAAGCCGGACGACTGGCTAACCGACTATGTAACTGCAGTAAGCATAGCCGGTGGAAACAGACGATGGGCGGTACGTTATGTGCCGCAGATGTTGGAAGGACCAGCCCGGATCTGGTTGAACAATCTGAGAACTGGCAGTATAGACTGCTGGTTAGACTTTGAAGAGGCGTTCATCAGCAACTTCACCAGCACGTACAAGAGGCCCAACAGGCCTCAGCAGCTCGCCATCTGTAGGCAGAGGAGCAATGAGACCGACCGGGAGTACCTTACCCGGTGGAGCAATATTCGCAACTCGTGCGAAGGAGTTGTGGAGGCACAGGCCATCTCCTGGTTTGCGCAAGGATGCCGGCATGGCTCTATGCTGTGGCAGAAGTTGCAGAGAAAGATGCCAACAACCTTGGCAGAAACCATGCGCATTGCTGATACCTACACGCTTGGAGATCCCATGCAACCCCTGGTGGATGTCGGAGACTCCAACAGGAGGAATGCGGGACCTCAGCGTTCGGGACCGAGCAGGAGCCATGATCGCCAGGAGTTCCGCCACAAGAGGAATCAGCCCGAGTACCACCATGCAGCGCAGCATGTCGCAGCAGTGACCCGGGAACAGGAGGATGCCGGCAACAGCCAGCGTCAAAAGACAAGTGGCCCGGCTTGGGGTCAAAGTCAGGAGGTGCAAAAGACCTGGGTGGAACAAAAGAAGCCCCTGACGTATGAGGAAATGCTGAACAAGCCATGCTGCTACCACACTCTGGAGGCCAACAAGCCCGCAAACCACTCTACTCGGCAGTGCAGCTGGTATCAGCGCACGTTGCAGGAAGGCAGCTCGGGAGCTATTCGGCAGAGTGCTCCGGCATCTCGGCACAATATCCCGAGACCCCCTGCTCCGACATCGGGGGCCAATGCTGTGCGACTTCCCCCTCCTCCGAGAGGACCCCCACCTCGCCCAGTGAATGTGGTGCACACCCGGAACGACAACGGTAACCAAGCCAGACATCAGCAGAGCAACTACCGGGAGGCACATCAGAGCTATGTGGTCTTCGTGACCGAGCCCACTGACCGAAAGAGTGTGCGGCAGCGTGCCCTGGAGGTGAATGCTGTGATCCCGGCGGTGCCCAAATTCTTGCACTGGTCCGAGATGGAGATCACTTGGAGCCGGAAGGATCACCCCCGGGTTATGCCCAAGCCGGGAGCGTATGCCTTGGTGGTTGACCCAACTTTTGTCGGACCCAACCTCAACGTCCGCTTCAGCCGAGTTCTGATTGACAATGGCAGTGCCATTAACATCATGTACAAGGACACGATGCTGAAGCTGGGAGTATCCATGAACACCCTACTGCCCACCGAGACAACCTTCCATGGCATTGTGCCCGGAGTCTCTTGCTCGCCCATGGGAAAGATCTGGGTTGAGGTGCTATTCGGAACTCGGGAGAACTGCCGAACCGAGAGCTTGGAGTTCGAGGTCGTGGACCTCGAGAGCCCATATCATGCACTAATCGGCAGGCCGGCCCTTGCCAAGTTCATGATCTCAACTCATGTGGGCTACCTCAAGATGAAGATGCCGGGACCTAACGGTGTAATCACCATCTCGGGAGACCACAAGCGCTCCATGGAATGTGCCTCGGCCGGATCGTGCTTGGCTGAGTCTCTGGTGATCGCGGAAGAGAAGAAGAGGATCCAGCAGGTGGTGGCGATGGCCAAGACCTCCCAACTCAGAATGCCCGGGATGGTGAACCCGGAGCAGGGTGCGTCATTTCAGCCCCCCAAGGAGACCAAGAAGGTGTGTGTGGACCCCAGCAACCCGGAGCGCCAAGTTATCATTGGCAGCAACCTGGACAGCAAATAGGAAGGCGAGCTCGTCGACTTCCTCCGTGAGAATCGGGATGCCTTTGCGTGGTCGAGTGACGATCTTCAAGGCGTCCCGAGGGAGTTGGCTGAGCACTCTCTGTTTGTTAGACCGGATGCGAAGCCGGTGAAGCAACCGACTAGGCGCCTCTCGGATGAGAGAAGAGCTGCTGTCATGGAGCATCTGGCTATACTGCTGGCCGCTGGATTCATAATGGAGGTGCTGCACCCGGACTGGATTTCGAATCCGGTCCTGGTGGAGAAGAAGAAAGATGATCCCCGCCTGCTTAAGGTGTGGCGCATGTGCATCGACTTCACCAACCTCAACAAAGCATGCCCGAAAGACCCCTTTCCGCTGCCCCGGATAGATCAAGTAATAGACTCCACTGCCGGGAGTGAGCTTTTAACTTTTCTAGATGCTTATTCTGGTTTTCACCAGATACCTTTGAATCTGGATGACCAATTGAAAACTGCTTTCATTACCCCTTATGGGGCTTATTGCTATCGTGTTATGACTTTCGGGTTGAGAAATGCTGGTGCTACATACCAGAGATGCATGCAGAAATGCTTGCATGATCAGATAGGCCGAAATGCCGAGGTCTATGTCGATGACATTGTCATAAAAACCAAAGAAAAAGCCTCATTAATAGATGATCTGAGGGAAACATTTAAGAACCTAAGAAGATTCCGGATGAGGTTGAACCCGGATAAATGCACATTTGGTGTGCCGGCAGGAAAGTTACTCGGTTTCCTCATCTCAAGCCGGGGAATCGAAGTCAACCCGGGCAAAATTCGCGCTATTGAGAGCATGACGTTGCCCGTGCGCCTCAAGGATGTGCAGAAGTTTACCGGGTGTCTGGCATCCCTAAGTCGGTTTGTGAGCCGACTTGGGGAGAAGGCCTTGCCTTTGTTTGGACCCCGCAAGCTGATGCAGCGTTCAACGATCTGAAGAGGATGCTCTCAACAGCACCAGTGTTGGCATCCCCATTACCCAAGGAACCTATGCTGCTGTATATTGCCGCAACCAACCGGGTAGTCAGTGTGGCAATGGTAGTAGAAAGGGAAGAAGGGGGCAAGCTGATACAGAGGCCGGTGTATTACCTCAGTGAGGTGATCTCGGAATCCAAGCAAAACTACCCGCACTACCAGAAGATGGCATACGGGGTGTACATGGCAGTGACCAAGCTCAAGCACTACTTTCAGGAACACCCGATCACAGTGGTATGCGAAGCTCCTCTCGCCGAGATCATCGGTTGCAAGGATGCTAGCGGCCGGGTAGCCAAATGGGCCATCCAGTTGTCTCCGTACGCTCCGGCATACGAGAGACGAGATGCCATCAAGTCGCAGGCGCTGCCGGACTTTTTGGTAGACTGGGCCGAGATGCAGTATGAACCTCCGATGCCGGATTACAATTTCTGGAGGATGCATTTCGATGGCTCGAAGGCTAAGATCGGATTGGGTGCCGGAGTGGTCCTCACTTCACCAAAGCAAGATGTACTGAAGTATGTGCTGCAGATCCATTTTCGGGCATCCAACAATGTCGCAGAATATGAGGCCTTGGTTCATGGACTAAACGTCGCCAAGGAGATCGGCATCCGCCGGATAGAGTGCTTTGGTGACTCGGACCTCGTAGTACAACAGGTGTCGGGGAATTGGGATGCCCTTGATGCAAACATGGCCTGGTACAGGTTTCATGTGCAGAAAATATCCGGATTTTTTGAAGGATGCGAGTTCAAACATGTACCCAGAGGAGAAAACGAGGCAGCAGATGTCTTGTCCAAGCTAGGATCATCCCGGGATGCAATCCCACCCGGAATAGCTCTGGAGCATTTGAGGAAGCCATCTATCCAACCCTCACCCGAATCGGATTCTATCTTCATCCCGAAGGAACCTGGTGCAGATGCAGTACCCATGGAAGTAGATGTCGGAAGCATCACATCGAACTCGGGAACTGCGGCACAGTGCTCGGAGAGGCAAAGAAAGATGATGATAGAGGTGATGTCGGCAGAACCAATGGACATAGACGCTCCCGCATTCCCGGATAGACCTGTCCCGGGATGGGCACATCCCATTATGGCTTACATCTTGGAGGGAACTCTCCCGGAGAATGAAGTGGAAGGCCGGCAAATATTGCGAAGATCAAAAGCATACACTGTCATCAATCGAGAGCTGTACAAGAGAAGTGTCACTGAGGTACTCCAGAGATGTGTGGAACCGGCAGAAGGACAAGAGATGCTGGTGGAAATACATCAAGGGGAGTGTGGACATCATGCATCATCCCGGGCCCTGGTGGCAAAGGTGTTCCGGCATGGGTTCTACTGGCCCACTGCGCTGCAGCAAGGAGAGGATATTGTTCGGAAGTGTGGAGGATGCCAGAGATTTGCTCACCGGATACACATGCCGGCATCGGCACTGAAAACAATTCCCATCACTTGGCCATTCGCAGTGTGGTGTTTGGATATGGTCGGGCAATTCAAACCAGCAAGAGGCAATATGACACATATACTGGTGATGGTGGACAAGTTCACTAAGTGGATAGAAGGCAAGCCAATCCGGAAGTGCGATGGACACACCGCTGTGCAATTCCTGAAAGACATCATCTTGAGATACGGATACCCACACAGCATTATCACAGATAATGGAACCAACTTTGTTGTGGGGAAATTCGCTCGATTTTGTGCTGAGAAGGGAATCCGGCTGGATGTAGCATCAGTTGCACACCCGGAAGCAAATGGGCAAGTCGAAAGAGCAAATGCCTTAATCTTGGCCGGCATCAAAGCTCGTTTGATCGAACCACTGTTGAGAACTCCGGGATGCTGGATAGAGGAGTTACCGTCAGTACTATGGGGTCTTCGGACTACACCGAATAGATCTACCGGGTACACGCCATTCTTCATGGTATACGGGGCTGAGGCAGTACTCCCAACCGACATACAGTATGACTCCCCGAGAGTGACAATGTTCACCGAGACTGAGGCAAAGGAGGCCCGAGAAGATGATGTTGATTTACTCGAGGAGGCAAGAGAGTTGGCACTATCTCGGTCGGCAATTTATCAACAGAACCTCCGTCGCTATCATAGCCAGAAAGTGCACCCGAGGGTGTTCCGGGAAGGAGATCTGGTGCTGAGGCTCATCCAACGCACGGCCGGAATGCATAAATTGTCACCTCCATGGGAGGGACCTTTTGTGATAAGCAGGGCATTGCACAATGATTCTTATTACCTTGTAGATGCCCAGGAGGCTAGGAAAGGTGTAATGGACAAATCCGGTGAGGAAACCAAGCGTCCATGGAATGTAGCTCTACTTCGCCCCTTTTACACGTAAAAGGTTCAGTGTATGTTGTATCTCAATTTTCAGTATTAATGGAAGTAAGGTACCCCGGGAGGAACCCGGGGACTGCCTGGTTATGAGCTTGTCTTGTTGTTATTTTTGTCAAATTCATTTACTGTTTTGTACCGGCATCTCGGGAAGGAACCCGGGGACTGCCGGGTAGCTGTTCCCTACTTTTCTTTTGTATGCCGGGAAAGTTCCGAGTTCGACTCTCAAAGTCAAAGTAATGTATGTCATGTGAAATCATCTTGTGACTCGACTGACGAACACCGAAATGGTAGTCAAGAGCAAAGAGAGGGAAGGTGGGAAACACGAAAACGGTCTCGGGGACTCGGAGCAGGAACTTATCCGGCATACCTATTTTTTATTTAGTTGTTTTTTATGTCGGGAACTCGGTTAGTAGGAACTCGGATTGCTTTGAGTAATGTATGCTGTATGTGGAGTTTCGTGACTCGACTGTCGAACGCCGAAATGGTAGACAAGAGCAGAAATTACCTAATTACGGTAAACATGAAAGGCAATGTGAGAACTCAAAGCAGAGTAAATTGGCATAAGTGGTTCGAGTAAAGGGTTCACTAAGAAACAAAAATAGTATGAGTGTATATTACATATGCCACCCGGCATCCCGGGGATTTAACGAATCTGCTAAGTTTTTCAAACGGTAGGGGAAGTCGGCTTCTCGGCGGAGACCTCGGGAGCAGCGGCCTCGGGAGCAGCGGCAGCAGCAGCAGCAGGAGCGGCAGCGGGAGCAACTTCGGCTTCACTTCCGGCGGCACTACTCGGGGCCTCGGGACGCACCTCGGTCTCGGGGGCCTCGGGTCTTGGCGAAGTCGCTGCGTCCCGGGGAACCACCTTCTCAGGCGCAGCACCGGAAGCAGCGTCATCTCCTTCAGGGGCCTCGTCTTCCGCCTCGCCGGAAGCAGCATCATCTTCTTCGTCGTCCTCGTAGTCTGATTCCGAGTCGGAAGGAATGACGCTAGGGGTGAAGGCGCGGATGCTTGCCCACGTAGCGATGCGGTGCGACACCTCTTGTCGGCGCTGGACCTTTTCCGGATCGGTGACCCACGGAGAAACCGTCCGCAGGCGCAGGATTGCCCCTAGATCGAGACCTTCGTACCAACTGAGTACTTGGGTCAAGACCTGGTCGGCGCCAGCCCGCGCACCGGAACGCTTCCAGGCGTGGATGCGTCTCCCGGCACCCCGAAGTGCGCTCGCGAGCTCGGGAATCGAGAGCGTCCCCCGGATACTCGGCCACAGTGCGCCGTGGACGTGGACCGCAGCGCTGAGCAGATCCGTCCCGATAGACCGGAGGGGTACTATACGGGCCTTCAGGGCGATGAGGTGATCCTCGATGTCCCAGGCATCCGAGATTGGACCCTTCCCGGCGCGCTTCTCGCGGGAGGCGGCAACAGCTTTGGCGGCAGCCTCGCGGGACTGCTCGAACTCTCCTTTAAAGAGAAGAGATGTCAAACGACTAAGTCATAAGGGTAACAACAAGAAAGGAAGCAGAGAGAAGGCAAGAGGGATGTCGGTCCACTTACTGTTCAGATCCCGGTTCAACACTGTGAGCTCCGAGAGCCAAGTTTCAGACCGAGACCGGAGGAGAGCGAGCTCAGTCTCGGCATTGTGCGCGCGCTCCTCGGACTGGTCCAGGGTCTCTTTCTACTTCTTGGTCGCCTCGATGAAGCGCGTCTTCATGTCGGCCGTAGCAGCTTTGACCTTTTCGAGCTCGCCGTTGAGCCGCGCGATCTCGGATTGCGCGGTGGCGAGAGCGGTCTTCTGGTCCACCGAGACCTTGCGCGCCGCGTCTCGCTCCTCCCGGAGGCGCTCCTCGGATTTCTTGGACTGCCCGAGGTCAGCAAGAACCCGGTTGAAGATATTGCGGCGTTTTTGGCTGCACTCCTGAAATCAAGACAAAGAAGGAGTTAGTCGGGAAAAGATATAAGGAACCTGGTTGGGAGGATCTCGGGGACTCGGTGTCCGAGTCCTGGATTTTTTCTCTAAGATTGGAACCTAGTGATCTGCTATTCGGTGGAATCTAGAGCACTAAGCACCAATCTCGGGGACTAGTGGTGGAGCAAATTTTGAAGCAACCTATCCGGTTGGGAGGATCTCGGGGACTCGGTGTCCAAGTCCTGGATTTTTTCTCTAAGATTGGAACCTAGTGATCTGCTATTCGGTGGAATCTAGAGCACTAAGCACCAATCTCGGGGACTAGTGGTGATGGAAGGAACAAGTATTTTTCGATAAAAGAAAGAGAACAAGCTTACCTCGGTCACCCGAGTAACATCCAGTGCGGCCACTTGGAGAGCATGCAGAGCTTGGGCGTTGCGGCTTGGGCCTGCAGCGTGCAAGTCTCCCACGATCTCGGAGGCATCGGCGGCAAGCCAGGCATGGTTGTATTCGTCAACAACCCGTATGCCGGAGCCGCCGGGCGCGCGAGTAGCGGCAACATCCCGGGATCCTGAAGGTACAAAGGAACTGACGGTTGCTTGCAACATCCGCAAGGCAGCAGTAGGGATCTTGGCGGGAGGCGGTGGTAAAGATGAGAACGTACCCGTGCGCGGCACGAAGTCGCGGGCCGAGGATGTCGGGGCAGCTGCGGGTGGGGCAGAAGGCGTTTTCTGCCCAGCAATCTTGCCGCGAGATTTGGGAGGTTGATCTGCTGGCCGGGAGGAGGCTGTAGGCTGCTTCTCAGGGATGGTCTTGGTCGCGGTTGGCCGAGAGGCGCCACTTGCCGCAGGTTCCCGGCGAGGGCTAAGGATCTCTGCCTCCAGCCCGGGAACCCGGCGCGGACTCTCCGGAAGAAGAACTTCTCCCGAGGTGGTCGGGGACTGTACCGGGGTCTCCTCGATCACCGGATGTGCATCCGGGGTCGCAACAGTAGCCGGTGCGGCACCGGAAGCCGCAGGCTCACTTCCTCGGGTAGAAGGGCGAGGAGGTGAAGGAGAAGCCCGAGCCGGGCTGGGAGTCCGAGTCCCGGGAGGAGGAGGAACAGCAGGTGACGGGAGCTCGAGTGCATCCCTGTAAGGAAGTGTCTTAGTAATAATTATGGAGAAAACAAAGTCAAATAACATAAGGCAAGGAAGACGTACCCGGAGTCCACAATGGGAGGACCCCTTTGCCGGCGCCGAGCAGGCTTCTCGGTCGTCTGCTTACTCGGTTTGCTCCTCTTGGGGTGGTTGCCGGGGTTATCGGCCCCCTCGGTGTCGGAAGCCGCGCGCTTCCGGCTCTCTGCACGTTTGGTCCCGGTTGTTGGTTTCGGAACCACAGCTGAGGCCCAATTCTGAGGGAGAGCGTCAATAACATCGAGAATCTGGCAGTCAATCTCATCCTCATCATCCGAAGAAATGAAAACTGCCTCTGGAGTTGAAGGATTACCCGGGGCCTTAACGAAAGGGATGGCGAGATGGTCCTCGCCGTCGGGATCCTCTCTCGGCATCACGTCCGGTCTCGGGAAGTCCGGCGCGTAATTCCCGTTGACGTGGACAGCGTCTTCTTCGTGTTGACGCTCGAACAACTGCGCAAACAGATTAGGCCATGTCGGTGTCCAGGTGAACGCATGTACGAAGGCGAATGCACGAAAGACATATATGAGCACCTGGTCGCAGGGTTTTTTCCGAGACCCCCCAATGACACCCCAAGAGTAGTCCTCCGTCATCTCCGTCCGGGCAATAGCTCGAACGCGACGGACGACCCCGGCGTGGTTTAGCCCAAGGATACTGGTCCTAGTGGGGTCAAAGTTCCCAGACATGTGGCACATCTTGTGCACTCGGTTTTGAAGGGGGCGGACCCGGCGAACAATGAAGCATCGCAGGAGATCGTCCCCGGTCATCTTCTGATTTAGCACGTGCAGAACGTCGTGCATGCAGTTGACCTCATCGTTATCCGGAAGCGTCTTCCAGAGACGGAATTCGCGCGGAGGACCAATAACGAACTCCGGCAGATTGATGAAGTCCGGATTCGAGGATCCCGGACCATCTCCCGAGTGCTCCCGGTTCTTCACATAGAAGAAGCTGCGCTGCCACTTCCGGCAGGACTCTAGTCCCTTGACTATAGGGAATCCGGAGTCGGCGCGAGGGATGATGGTGGCCGCTCCACAATCGACTAAGTCTTTTATCTTCTTATCCGGGTTGGGGATGGCTTGGCGGCGGAGAATGAAATACTTGGCCCAGAGATCCAAGAAGGGCCAGATGCCGAGGTATGCCTCCGCGTATGTGGTGAAGACCGAGAGCATCATTATGGCGTTGGCGGGAAGATGGTGAGGTTGGAGGTCGTAGAGGTCGAGGAAGTCGCGGAAGAAGGGGCTTGCTGGAAGCCCAAACCCACGCTCGAAGTGCACGAGGAATACCACGTATTCCCCGGGTTGGGGTTCCGGTGCAACCTCCCCCTCCGGGAGACGGCTCTCGACTTCCGGAGGAATCCGGTGAGTCCGATACAGCCAGTCCAGATCGGACTGCTTGGTCTCGGACCCATCCCAGCATCCCCGAGTACGTTCTTCGCCCATGTCGGAGAAGTACGCAGGGGTATCCGAGCTACTCTGCAGGCGCAGCGGTGGTTAGTCGGAGTTAGTCTACCGGAAACTAGGGTGTCGGAGCACAAACAGCTAAACACTACCGAGTTGATGGGGAACAAGATCTATCGTGGGCCAGATAATCAAAACAAAAGGGAGGAAAAAAGGGGCAGGCTAAAACTCTTACGAAGCAGTCCAAATGAATAGTCTACGCCCTACCGCGGCAATACATCACCGCCGTGTGCCTAGTGCGCGCCGCTCGAGTTGTGCTCACCGGCGGTGGCTCAACCGCGCTCGTGCTACGGCACGGCCGGAGTCGGACGGTTGCGCTACCGAAGAAAAACATCGGAGCGGAGAAGAAGAACTAACCGGCGAAGGAGGAGATCGGTGACGAGCGAGGCGGACGGCAACGTTCGAGCTCCGGCGCGCGGCGACGGCGACGGCGTTCGGCGACAAGCGTAGCGGCAGCGATGCACTCGAGACAGAAGTAGAAGAAGAGCGAGGAAGAAGAAGGGAAGGAGACCGTTCCGGTCCCCTATTTATGGGGGGGATTCCGGAGCGGTTTCCGATTTTCCCGCCCACGATCTCCACGATCGTGGGTGGGATCTGTTTTATGCCGCGAGCCACGTGGCACTATCCGGAGCGCCCGATCCGGCCGCACCGAGGGCCACACAGCCCCAACGGTTGGATTCCGGATCGGATGCGGCTCCCCGGCGCGGGAACCCAAGCGACGCCGTGCGTGCGCAGAAGCACTCGAGTGCGTCTCTGCTCAGACGGGACGTCGGGTGGGCCCTGGCTCGCTGTCTCGAATTCATCGGGAGGCCAACGGTCAAGATTCACTGAGATGGTTCTATCCGGTCGCAGGCTTCGCCTCCCGGTTAAGACAGTCTCGGTGGGAAGACCTCGGTAAGAAGATCTCGGGAAGAATCGATCTCGGCATGGAATAAAAGGATGGTGTCATGTGTTCTCGGAAAATAATTGTTGTTTAAAGCTGATCCCGCACATCATCCGAGGTCGCTGTGCAGCACCACCTTCGGGGACTAGTGTCGGGGGGCTGCCCCCCGGGTAGGGGCAGATCCCGGTATAATCCAGTAAGTGCCAACAGTACTTGACCTTTGGCGACAGCAAGGGACACCTCCTGGTGTGCCGAAAGGGCAGCTTGACCCTTGGGCACTGGAAGAGGGCAAAGTGCCTCCTGGCAGCCGCAAGGGTCAGCTCTGTCAGCTATAAATAGACACCCCCGGCCCTCATAATCGCAGCACAAGCATGAGCGGGTGGTTCCTCTAAGAACTAGCTTCTCGAAGATGTCTTTGCCGATAGGCCAAGACATCTTCGGGAGGCTAGGCCTAGAGATACTCATCCTGAGACGAGCTCAGACGTATCCGGAAAGGGTCCCGAGTCTCGTGGTCCAAGGAGACTCCCGGAAGGAGGTGTACTCGGTTTTACCGGATAGGTTGTCCGGTAGGTGCTAACCGGAATGTATCTCTCGGTGTTGATCTTATGCAGAAGAGGCTCACAGTGGCAAGCAAGGAGGTATCCGGAGTAAGGGCTTCCGGTAGGCTGTCAACGGTCCGTAGCAGGCTTTCCCGTCTATAGCGGGGGGAAGTACCATTCCGCCTGACACGGAAGCATGGTCACCTCCCGCCTGACGCGGAAGCATGGTCACCTCCCGCCTGACACGGGAGCGCGTCAGCCGGTACGATCGTGGTATGACAAGACCTGACATGCCTAGCCCGGCAATCCGGAAAAGGCTATCCGGGATGGGCAAAGACATGTCTTGTCTCTGACAGGGGAACAATGATGGTGCAGGACGGCGCCTGCCGTCCTTAACGAGATGATGACGAAGGGGCTACACCGGATAGCCCGGCGACTAGGTCGCACTAGCCGGTGACAGCATGCCGGCTAGGCCTGTCCGGTGGGGCCAAGCCAAGTTAGGGTTTCCGGCCCTCCTGGCCGGAACTCTATAAAAGGCGCCATAACTGCTACTGAGGACGAGAGACCAACTTCAGAGCCAAAGCTATAGTCACATTTACTCTTAGAGCAGTTACTCCTTCTCACCTTGAGTTCATCTAGTTCTTTGTACTCCTCACTTTGAGAGATCTTGTAGCAAGTTGTAGTCCTTACATCACCGATATATAGAGAGGAAAAGGCAGGAGTAGGGGTGTTACCTCCTCACGAGGTCCCTGAACCTGGGTATATCGTGCGTGTGTTGTGTGCCTTCGTGCATTTGTTTGTGTTTGTTAGATCTTCCCCTTTGCACTTAGATCTTATTCCTTGTTCTTGGGAGATCTCGTTTTACCGGGATCCTCCCCGTGTGAGCTCTTCAGCTTGATATCCCTCCCCGGATCCACCAACGTCCATCGGCCCCACAAATTAGCCATCCTATGGCATCTGCCGTGACACCACCACGACAGCGACCCCTCAAGCGGGCAACCTCGCCAGGCAAAAGGCCTTCGCAGGGCGAAAACTTCAAAAAGCTAAGTCTCGCACCCACGCTTTAAGAGCGTTTTTCTCTACCTAGCGCGTGTTTGCCCCTCAAGCGACTTTGCTTTCCCTTACGCTTCATGGACTACTCGCACGTTTAAGGGGGGCACTTGAGCATCGTGACTCAGGGCTCTAACCTCTCCTAGGCCTAAACTCCCCCCGGCCTTGCGGAGTCATCACTCCTGCATACCGAGGTGGCGGAGTCATGGCAAGAGGAGATGGGACCTACCGACGCAGAGAACAAACATACATGAAGCTGAGTCCAAAGAGACATCACGAGGGGCAAACAAGCATGAATTAAACAGCAATTAAAAAGTATATTACAGGCCAGAGGTCTTAAAAATGTCTAAACACACAGCTGTCGCAGATACGAGCGCACGCAGGCGCAGTAAAGAAAGGCTCATGGGGAAGCATCGCCGCCTTGGGCCTCCTCCGCAGCACCCTCTTCATCCTCGGCAGGGCATGCCTCTTCCTCGCTGTCTTCAACTGCAGCCTCCGTGCGCCTGAAGCGGTTGCAGAAGGAATCAACCTGCTCACGGAGGGAACCGGAGACCCGCCGCGCGTCCTCGCCTTGAGCAGCCTCTATGACGGAGGAGATGTCGAAGCCTGGCGTGAGGAGCTTGAGGTTGGTGAAGATGCGATCCACAACCACCCCCAGGAGCTGCCGGCTCTCGTCTTCAATCAGCTCGCGAAGCTCGGCGACGGGACCCTCGAGTGCCTCGAAGAGCTGGTCGAAGTAGACCAGGTACATGGCAGCATCGCCGCGGCCCCGAGCGTCGGTGTGTGGTGCATCTGCACCAAGCCGCGCGGCGAGCTCGTTGCCACGAGCGACCAACGCCTCAAACATGCGTCCGCGCTGCTTCGAGAGCGCGCGAGCTGCAGTAGCGGAGTCTGAGGCCTCCGCCGCCCGCTGCATCGCCGGGGCCACCTGCTCCTCCACGTCCTTGGCCAAGGTGTTGAGGTCATGGACAGCTTCAGTGCGAGCCTCCTCCGCTCGGCGACGGGCATCCTTGGCGCTCTTGAGGCGTTCCTCCAGCTTGGAGTTGGCCATCTCAAGCTCGGCGATCCCCGAGCATCCGCGGTGTGCTTGACCTTGAAGCGCTCCTCCTGTGCCAGGGCCAAATCGCGGTACTTCTGAGAAGTGGACTTGTGGAATTGCTTCTCGCGCTCCGCGAGGGCGTCCTCGGCCTCTTTCTTCTTCTCGGCGAAACGCCGCTCGAAGCGCTCGTAAGCTATCTTCTGGGCAACGAAGTTTTCGTCGTACTTCACGGTCGCCTGGGCCAGGTCTCCTTCGCGCTCCTCAAGGGCCTCGCGTTGGGCAACCAGGTCCTTCTCCGCCTGGAGGCGCTACTCCTCGTGCTGTTGCGGCTCCTTCTCCTTGAGGGCCAGCTGCCGCTCACGCTCGGCAAAAACCTGGCGGTCCTTCTCCAGAGCGGCCGAAGCGGCCTGGTGGGCGGAGAGCAGCTGGGTCTCCAGCTGGCCCAGCTCACGGCGTTTCTGCGCCAGCGACCCCTCCATCGCCTCGTGCTCTGCCCTGGCCTCGTGCAAGAGCTCCGCCGCGGCATCGCGTTCCGCCTGGAGAGGGTTCAGGAGCTCCGCAGCGTCGCGAATAGCCCCCTCCCGGACCTCCTTGGCAAAGCGGGTGGCCTCTTCGCGCGCAGTTTGCAGCGCCGCATCCTCCAGCCGGTGCGCCTCGACTGCCGCGTGGAGGGACGCCCATGACTTTGCCAACTCCTCCTGCCACTGAGCAAGCCAGATGTCCCCGAGGGCGAGGTGAGCCTCTAAGCCCTCCAGGGATTCCCTAACAAGGCCGAAGGTGACCTCGCGGCGCCCCGCGCTCCAGTCCCAGCCGCGAAGCGCCAGTGCCTAGCTCGAGGAGGGCCCGGCCCCAGCATTGAGTCCCGCGGGAGCAGCTGTCGGGAGAGCTCGGGGGCTAGCCTGAGCCTCGCCGGTGCCCGCGCCCGCATCTTCTTCAGGCCCCGCAGACGCGGGACGCTCCTCGCCTCCATCTTGGCGAGGAGGAGAGAAGGAATCTCCCCCGGCAGACGCGCCCGCACCTGCTGGAGCCTCGCGCATCTCCGTCGAAGGCTGCGCGGAAGCAGCGGGTGCAGGCGGCGGGGAAGGCATGCGCGGGGGCGTCGGCGCGCGAGGCGGCGTTGGTTCGTGCGGTGGTGTGGGCTCGCGCGGAGGCGTGGCCGCACGAGGAGAAGAAGAGGCGCGAGGCGGCGCGGAAGTCCTCTCCTCAGGGCCTTCCGCTCCCAGAGGCTCGTGGGGCGCTACAGGCACATCTGGGCGTGCTGCGCCCTCTTCCGCCTGAGGCCCTGCCGCCCCCGCCTGGGGCGCAGCTTGCACCACTTGAGGCGCCTCCTCAAGGGGGATCACGGGGCTGCCTCCACAGGCCTCGCGGCCTCGTCAGCCACGGCCTCTGTCGTGGCGCTCTTCACCTCAGATGCCTTGTGGAGCCGGCGGCGCTTCACGGGCGCAAAGGCACAGACAGGAGCCCAAGAAGAGACTTCAGGAAAAAGAAATGCAAGGGAGAAAGCTAAAAGACGAATGAGCCAAAGTTGTGAGCACAAACCCTGAAGGGGGGGCGCCAGCATCGACCCACACCAGGCCTGGCGAACGCCACGAAGGGAAAGGCTTGGAAGCAGGCTTCGCAGGGGGCGCCTCTGCCTTCCTCTTGGAAGGGACGTCAGACAGCCTCGCCCCTGGGTTGTCCACGGCGGCCTTGGTGCGAGCCCCGCGCCTTCCTGGAGAGGTCTCCGCGCTCGAGGCCTCCCCTTCCTCAGCCTCCTCCTCCACGGGGCGCGAGGGCGTCACCACGAAGGCGTTTTCATCGTCTGACGAGATATCGCAAATATCGTCAGTAAATGGCCCAGCTCTCGAAGAGGATACCTCCCCAGCTGTGGCCTCCTCCTCTCCTAAGCCAACTCCTGAGGCCGTGGGAGAGTCGGCCCCCTCCGCTCCCCGCGCGACTGGCATCGGCACCTCGAGGTCCACCTGACCTGTCGGGGTGAACGGAGACATCCCTTCCAGGAGGTCCATACACTCCGTCAGATTATATTGATGAAGGGTCCGGAGCGCTGTGGGGAACTCATCCACGGGAAGCACCAATGGGTTGACGAAGAGCGCGGAGAGGACGTCGTCGACGGCGTCCTTGCCGTTGTCCTCGGCGTGAAGCCGCATCTTGTCCTTCGGCCCCGAGTACATCCACATGGGGACCGAATGCGCCTGAAGGGGCGCGATGCGGCACGTCACGAAGTCCACGACGACCATCTGCCCCGTGAGGCCCTCCTCGCGGAGGAAACTCAGACGCCCCATCAGGTTCACGTTCGTGCCCCAATGGGAGTTCTTCACCGAGGGCTCGTCGGGGACCTCGAGGAAAGCACAGGGACACTCCACCCCAACATAGAACCACTTCTGGCGGAAGTCGTCCACCTTCTTCGTCACCGAGGTGATGGCCTTGCCCTCGTTCCCAGACATGGGGATGTAGACGCTCCCCATGCCATAGACGATGCGGAACGAGACGCAGACAGAGCGCTCGTTCTTCGCCGTGTTCCGGAGTGCGTAGAAGCACCGGAACAGCCCCACCGTGGGCTCCAGGCCCAGGTACGCCTCGCAGAGGTAGGCGAAGACGGGGAGGATCAGGACGGAATTGGGGTGCAGGTGCAGCAGTTGCACCTGGTAGAACGCCAGCACCGCCTCCAAGAACGGCGAGAAGGGCGGCACCAGGCCCGCAGCCAGACAGTGCTGGAAGACCGGGAAGAACCCTCGCGGGCGCTTCCTGTGCGCCGCGGGCTTCAGGGCGGTGGCACCATGCTCGTTCGTCCGGTCCGCCACCAGGTGCCGAACCTTGGCGAGCGCCTTCTCATTGACGCGCACGCCCAGCAGCGCCGCGCCTACCACGGTCTCAGTGGCTTCTGTCTGGGAGGAAGACCCCGCAGCGGCCTTACCCTTGCTCTTGAGTGGGCTCATCGTCGCGGGGGCGGAAGCCTGGAGGAGTTGGAGGTCAAAGATTCGCAGGAGAGATCGGAGGCGGAGAGCTCTGTAGAGCGGAAATTCCTGCAAGAAGGTTTCGAAACGGTAACGGCTCCGTGCCGCCTCGCTCGGGCTTTATGTCACCTCGAGGAGCAGTTACCGGGACGTGGGGGGAGCCCCCACGACTCGCGCCCCGGATCGTGCGAGACCGTTATTCGTCCAAGTGACGCGTGGCTCGGGCCGGCTGGGCACTAAGGGCCCCCGACGCTTTGCCTGAGCCCATGGGATCAATTGCGCCCATCATGGGCTCGGGGGCTACTGTCGGCCCAGTGGGAACTGGGGTATGGAGAGCCCATTCCCCCCAGGCCTCGCACGCGGGCCAGTCGGACGAAACGACTAAGGACCAGACATCACCGCCTGGCGGGGCCCTCGAGAGGCAATTCCCCTCGAGGGTCTGAAGAGGAAACGAGGGCCTCAAGGGACCTCTCGCCTCAGGAGACCCTCCCGAGGCGCCAACTCGCCTCAAGGGAGTCCCACAGGAATCTCCCCTCAGGCCTCCCCACGCCTGAGGGGAAACGTCGCGGCAAAGGAAGCACGACAAGATGCACGTGGCCTCTGCCACGCACATGTCGTGTTGTACGCACCCCCGTCGCTGTCCTTGGCGATAAAGTGGTCAACAAAGCAGCTCCACCTGCTGTGCAGCTGCCAGGACCTTCTACTCTGACGATAAATCGGGTGGACAGCACAACCCTCCAAAAGAGGACGTCATCGTGGGCTCCACCGCAGAGACTGCCCTCCCTGCGGGCAGTACAGTGCGGTCGGTCGCCGGTCGGCCACCGCACCCACCTTTACTAGCAATGGACCGAGTCCATGGACGGATGGAGCACGGTGGACTTCTACACCACCCTGCCACTGGCATGTGGGAACCACCTGGAAGGCCAAGCCGAAGGAGAAGGCCAGAGACGCCTATAAAAGGGGCAAGACGTCCATCGTAGCGCGGGTCGGCTCTTGGCATGTTGCAACCCTTGTAAACCCTAGATATACTTGTTAGGAAAGCCTCGGCCCTGAGGAGGAAGAAGACGATCGCTTCCCTCCCCAGGCAAGAGCTGCCTCAAGGGGGATTTCGGCAAGCTCCATTGTACTGTAACCTACACCCTCTAATACAGACAAGCAGGAGTAGCGGTTTACCTCCCCACGAGGGCCGTGAACCTGGGTAAAGGCTGGTGTCTCCCTTCGTGTGTGTGTGTCTTCTTTGGGTCCGGCGAGCTACATCGCGGAGCCACTCGAGGGTCTAGACCTCCGTGTTCAATCCCCTTCACGAACTACACTTTAGGAAGTGACTACCCCCGGTTCTTGGGAGTCATAACCCGACATCGTTGACGTTCAGTCCGATCTGCTGGTAGCCTGAGTAAGCGTCCAGGAAAGACAGGCGCTCGCAGCCTGCTGTCGAGTCGATGATCTGGTCTATCCGCGGGTGCGGGAAGTGGTCCTTAGGGCAACATTTGTTGACGGCAGTGAAGTCGACGCACATGGGAAGTTTCTTTGTCTTCTTCTTCTCTACCAGGACAGGGTTGGCGACCCAATCTGAGTCCTTGATTTTTTGGATGAACTTGGCGTGCAGCAGTCGGTCGATTTCCATAGTGATCACGTCCCATTTGGGTCCGGAGAAGCGTCGCATGGCTTGCTTGACGGGTCTGGCGTCCTTGTGGACTTTTAAGGAGTGCTCGGTGAGATTCCTGGGTATTCCTGGCATGTCAGAGGGTTGCCATGCAAAGATTTTCCAGTTCTCACGTAGAAACTCGACGAGCGCGCTTGCCTATGCGGGAGTTAGGCTTGACGATACTTTGATCGTCTTGCTGCCGTCAGTCGGATGGACTTGATGGGTTGTTGTGTCGTCGTTTGTGTTGAAGGCGGCGTCTTTGGCTGGCTTCTTGCGGGGTGGGAAGATGGTTTTGTCGTTGTCGGCTGCTATTGCCTGGAAGTGCTCTTCAACCCCGAAGAATTCAGAGATCCTGCTGAACTCGCGGTCGCAGCTATTGGAGCGGTCGAAGTCGCCCCGCACCGTAATTGTGCCTTTGGGTCCAGGCAAGTTGAGCATCAGGTAGGCGTAATGAGGTACTGCCATGAACCTGGCGAAGGTTGGGTGCCCAAGTATCGCATAGTATTGCGACTTCCAGTCGACGACCTCGAAGTCGATCGACTCTCTCCTGAAGTGCTCGGGCGTGCCGAGGATGACGTCGAGTGTGATCGTTCCCATGGGCATGATTGCCTGCCCTGGTACTATGCCGTGGAAGGTGGTCTCAGACTCCGGCAACTTCTCTGTCGACTTGTTCATCCTTCTCAGGGTGTCAGCGAATATGATGTTTATGCCGCTGCCTCCATCCATGAATACCTTCTTCAGGTTGTAGTCTCCGATCAGGGCTTCAACTACTATGGCAGCGTGCCCGGGTCGAGGTACGTCCGACGGGTGGTCTGCCCTTGAGAATTTGATCGGTGTCTCTGACCCTCTCAGGTAGTTTGGTACTGCGCGTGGGCAGGTGGTGGCTTGGAGGACTTGGCGGGTGATGAGCTTCTGGACCCTGTTTGAAGGGTGTCCCTTCTGTATCATGTTGAGCTATCCACGTGCGGCTGGCTACGCGTCATGCGCCATTGGCTGGGCTTCATACTACGGCTGTTGTTGGGGGAAGGCTCCCGCCGCGTGTGCTGGGGTGTTGTTCGCGGGTGCTGCCTGAATGGCGAGCTGCGGAGCTGGCTGCAGTGCTGGCGCGGGAGTGATGATATGCTACATGGCCTCGTAGATCTTGCGTGCTTTACGACAATCCTTCAACAAGTGGTTGGCGCCCCATTTTCCCGTTTCCGGGTTGCGGAACATGTGGTGCTTGCAAGGTTGCGCCAACTCCTCGGCTGGGGTCAATGCGCGTCTCCACTCGCGTTTTTGGCCTCCATTGTTGCGGTTGATGCTGCCGCCGCTGCGGTTGTACTGTCCTGGATCGGATTGTCGACCTTGATCACCGCTGCGATTGTATTGGCGACCTTGATCATACTGGCGATTGCTATCGCGCGCGTCATCACGGGGGGTTTGATATCCCGCCGCTACTAGCTCGATCGAGTGGAGGTTGGTGAAACGTGGTTTCTTCTTCTGGCGTCTATCTTGCCAGTTACTTGTTCCGGCTTCGTTCTTCGGGGAGTTGTCACGGACGTAGTCCTCTCCTTCCGCCCAGTGGTTGGCTATCTTCATGAGCTCAATCATGGATTTCGGCTGGAGCCTACCGAACTCTTCGTGGAGGTCGCAACGGGAGACGCTGTGCATGAAGGCATCCATCACCCGATCCTCTGAGACGGCTTCCATGGTGTTGCGGAGAAGTGTCCACCGTTGGATGTATGATCGGAGCGACTCATCTCTTCCTTGCTTGCAGGCTTGCAACTCGATGTAGGTTGCGGGCATTGTGTATGTTCCAAGGAAACTTCTGATGAAAGTATCTTGGAATTCCTCCCAGGTTCTGAAGGAGTCCTTAGGCTGGATAGTGAGCCACCCGCGTGCTGAATCCATGAGCATGAGCTGGATGTACTGCATCGCCGTGGTCGAGGTTCCGCCTTGACAGGTGCACGCGATGAGGTAGTCTTCGAGCCAAAGGCGTGGGTCTTGTTTCCCGTCGTACTTGGGTGTTCCCGCTGCGAGGTTGAAGCCTTTGGGCATGCGAGTGTCGCGGATGTTGAAGTTGATCGTCCAGGTTTGGCTTGAAGTCGCGTTCGGCTTGATCGTCCAGGTTTGTCGTGCTGGTCGTACGCTGGGTGCGATTGCGGTCCACAGTTCTTTGCACGGTAACGTTGCGAAGGTCTTCACCTGGTTGCAGCTGTCGTAGTGGCCTGGCTGCTGGGCCGTCCAGTGTTGCAGGCTCGCGAGCGTGGTGTTCTCGCTACTCTCGTGCCCTGTTACTTGGCACTTTGTTCGTCAAGGCGTCCTTGATTGCCTTCATGGACATGATTTGCTGCTTGTGGAGAAGGGCTCGTGCGTCACCCTCTGGTGGCTGCGTGAGTCGCAGGTACGTTTCGACTGCGATGATAGCGGCGTTGGCCGTTTTGGGGACGGGTATCCCGTTTTCGTCCTTAGTTATGAAGGACGAGTCGAGGTTGCGGGTAACGCTAGCTCGATCGGCTTCTGTCATAAGGGGCATGCGAGCTCGGTGGCGCCGCGCTCCGTGGTTGACTTCCGTGGAGGAGGTAAACGAGTAAGCGGCCCTCCTGGCGCTTGATGCGTCAGCCTTCCTCTTGCGCCGAAGGAGTTCGGCTTTTTCCGTGCGAAGTCGCTCGCCTTCCTTACGTAGCAAGTACTGGACTGTCATCTGATCATCCCGAGGTGCGTCAGGTGGTGGGAAAGTGCCTTCGTCGACGTGCTTCATAGCTCTGATCGCCATGTCGCGCGTGATGGTGAGCCGCGTCACCTGGTCGGGCATGACCACCTCCAGTGGGTATGTGGGTTCGTCGTTGTCCTCTGGCGGCACCGTGCCAGCCATAAAGACTTGCGCGGGGTAGACTTGGGTAGGGGTGTTTACGCTGCTGCTGCTGCTTCCATCATCTGAGCCTTTCTCGGGATCAAAAATCGCTGCAACGTGATAGGCAGCGTGGTCGTCGCTGCGTCTCTTTTCCTAGAACCCTGCGATCTTTACCGCAGTCATGAAGGGTGACTTCGCAATCGCCGGAGCGAGTGCGATTGGCTCGGGGAATACTTGGTGAGTCCATGAAGATGTGCGTGATGCGGCTGACGGTAGCGCGACCCTGGTCGCACGCGTAGGCGCGGTCGACGTAGTCAAAGTTCGTGTAGATCTTGGTTTTGCCAGCGGTAGACTCGATCTGCATGGCAATCGCCGAGGTAGTTGACGTAGTCGACGTAGATGCGGATTGATCAGTCGAAGATGCGATCTTCGCAGTCGCGGTAGATGTGATCTCCGCGGTAGATGACGGCGGGCGCGGCACAATGATAGCAGATACGGGTGCCACCGCCGCGTGTGGCGCGGTCGCCATGGACCTGAATATTCCACGACTGTCTACGAAGCAGTGTATGGTACCAAAGGTGATGCATATACCTTCGTACAAATCGGCATACACCGAGCGGTGGGCCGGCGGGTGGAAGGCGTACTCGAAGGAGCCGAAGCAGATTGGCTCCTGGGTGATGCAGACGTCAATCTTCTTTGCTGATGGAGCCGGTGCGACCATGATTCCAACGCTCGTTGTTCCCACAGACGGCGCCAATTGACGAGTGTGGAACTCGTCAAATCCCAGGGTTGTTGTGACGCCCTAAAATCGGTACTATGTAGATTTGAGCGATCCCGCAGAAATCTGCATAATAACGATTTTAGGTCGCCCACCAGACATAATGTGCACGCCGAGACATGCGCATTATGTGGGTGGAATTGTGATAACATTACAACAATTTCGATACATCCACAAATACAACAAAGATATAATTACAACAACGACTCGAACGAGTCAAGATACAAATGATACAATCCAAATATTCAAATGACAGCGGAAGCAAAATAGTATCCAACTACGGATAAGATGCAAATTGGACTAAGAGTCCTGAAGATAAGTGTGAAAGAACATCTCTTAATCCCTAGTGTTTTGTGTGTTAGTTAACAATACCAATGATATACTAATCCTATTGCTAAGTATTTCAGTTTGGGTGAAACTCATATCACAAATCTTAAAGCCAAATTGTAGAGAAAAGGAGTTTCTGGAATTCTTCAGGGACTCGGATATTCCGGTTCCCCAACCGGATATTCCGAGTCGACCCCAGAAATTTGGCTAAGTCAAGTTCAGAAGTACTACTGACTTCAATCGGAAAATCAGCCCGGAAATTTCAAGGACCCGGATATTCCGGTTCACCAACCGGATATTCCGAGTCAGCCTCAGGAAAATTGGCTAAGTCAAGATTCAGAAGTGGTACTGACTTCAATCGGAAAATCAGCTCGGAAATTTCAAGGACCCGGATATTCCGGTTCACCAACCGGATATTCCGAGTCAACCTCAGGAAAATTGGCTAAGTCAAGATTCAGAAGTGGTACTGACTTCAATCGGAAAATCAGCTCGGAAATTTCAAGGACCCGGATATTCCGGTTCACCAACCGGATATTCCGAGTCAACCTCAGAAAATCGACTAAGTCAAGTTCAGAATTGGTTCTGATCTCAACCGGAAATTCAGCTCGGATATTTTCAAAGACCCGGATATTCCGGGGCACCGGAATTTCCGGTGGTACTTATACCGGAATTTCCGGGTGACCAAGACAGCCAACGGCCAGATTTTGAGGGGGAGTATAAATACCCCCTCACTCACTCAAGAACACTGAGCTCTCAGATTTTCTCTCTCCTACCATTCTTGAAAGCTCAAATCATCAAGATCTCCCAATCCCCCCACCCAAATTCATAGATCTTTGGAGGATTGGAGGAGAAGGCCCAGATCTACATCGTCACCGAAGGGATTTGCATTTCTTCCCCATTCACTTGGGGATTTCGTGGCTAGGGTTTCCGGTGGGAAAACCTAGTTCACCATTGTTGTACTCTTGGTGTTACCTTGACCTTTTGTGGTCTTCTTGGGAGCCCCCAATTCAGTTGTGGGTGTGTGCCTCAAGCGTTTGTAAGGGATTCGATCTCCGCCCTAAAAGGGGATCAATAGTGGAAGGTGGACTCGAAACCTTTGTGGTTGAGTTCATCGGAGAAGAAGGTGAGCCTTTGTGGCGTTGCGGCTAACCTGTTGTGGTAGCGCACACCTTTCCAAACGAGACGTACACCCTTGGGTGGAACTCGGGATTACATCTTCGTCTCCGCGTGCTTCACTTGGTTCCCTTTACCCTTTGCTCCCTTACTTGCTTATCTTCTTATTGCTTAGTTTCTCATTTAGGTAAATTCACCGTAGTTGCATATCTAGCGAATTTACCTTTGTGTTGAGCCTAAATTTGAAAAGACCCAAATTTGTAATAGCACCTATTCACCCCCCCCCCCTCTAGGTGCCGGATTCCTGTTCAATTGGTATCAGAGCCTTGTTCACTTTTAAGGGCTTAACCGCCTAAGTGCAACGATGACGGAATCCGATGCCGAGAGGGCCGCCCGTGAAAAATTAGAGGCGGAGAAGGAGGCGTTAGCCAAAGGGGCAACCATGGCCGATCTTATTGATATGAGATCGTCCTTGGAGGCCCAACTCCTCAAGATGAATGAGATGCTCATGGCACTCTTGAAGTCTAAGGAGCCCGAGGCTACTTCTTCCTCTCCTCCTCCTAAGGAACATGCGGGGAACTCTAAGGAGTCATCTTCGGATGGGTCCAAAGATGTTACCTCAAGTGTTCCCGGGATGGTGGAAAAGGATGAACCACCTAGCTCCTCTAACACCCTCAAAGGAGAGGAATTTCATAATGTCAACCATAATTACTCTCCTAACCCTCCTATCCCTCACCCTCATGTAAACTTTAGAAGTGATCCTCCTAAGCTTAAACCTACTCATTTCTCTCAATGGGTGTTTCTAATGAAGTCTCATCTATGTAGTGCCTCCATTGAGCTTTGGCGCATCATTGAAGAAGGATACAAGCCCCATGATCCAACCAACTTGACAAGAAGAGAGGTGGTTGATAGCCAACTCAACGCCACCGCTCTTCATCAACTCCAAATGGCCGTTGGAGAGAAGGACATGGCGCTCATTCAACAATTCTCCACCGCCAAGGAAGTTTGGAATGCTCTTTCCGACATCTTCGTTGGGAATGAGAGCATGAAGAAGAACCGGTATGATGCCTTATGCAATGAGGTGGAAGGGTTCTACAAGTTGGATGGAGAAAGCCACGAGGACATGTACCGGAGGTTGGTGTTGGTTGCCAACTCTTTCAAGAACCTCGGGGCGGATGACGTGGGGCTACCTTGCGGGTAGCCCACGATGAGGCTACCTGGGCCGCGCCAAGGATGGAAAGGCCCGCAGAAGGCCCACTCGGGGTATCTCATATCCTAGTCCAACTCGGTTAGGTCTTGTAACCTACCGTATCTGTATCAACCACCCGAGACCTGGCTGCCTATAAAGCCAGGAGGGTTGCCCGTCCTAGAGGACAGGCTCAGAACTACCACAAACCCTAGCGAAATCACAATCTCGCCATTGTAATCGCTACTCGCATCAATAACCAGACAAGCAGGAGTAGGGTGTTATCCTCCGGGAGCCCGAACCTGGGTAAACCCCGCCTGTTAGCCGTCGTGATCACCTTGCACTCTTCACTCTCCCCATCAATCAACCCGGGGTGTACGACCCTGGGACTTGCCGAGGTACAACCTCGTCAATTGGCGCCGTCTGTGGGAAAGCAAACAAGTGCTAGGATCATGGTCGCACCGGCTCCATCCGCAATGAAGATCGGCACATCCGCCATCAGGGAGTCGATCCGATTCGGCTCCTTCGAGTACGTCATCCACTCGCCAGCTCATCAATCGGTGTACGCCGATCTGGACAAAGGTCTACGACTACTGCGCTACGCGCGACGGCATCACCAAAATCGCCGACCATCGCGCCCGCTGGACCCGCCAAGATCGCATCTGCCGCACCCGCGGAGATCGCGACCGCTGGACCCGCCAAGATCGCATCTGCCGCACCCGCGGAGATCGCGACCGCTGGACCCGCCAAGATCGCATCTGCCGCACCCGCGGAGATCGCGACCGCTGGACCCGCCAAGATCGCATCTGCCGCACCCGCGGAGATCGCGACCGCTGGACCCGCCGAGATCGCATCTGCCGCACCCGCGGAGATCGCGACTGCCGAACCCGCGAAGATCGCATCTGCCGCACCCGCGGGGGCCGCGCCCGCTGCACTCGCGAAGAGGGCATCTACATCGACTACATCGACAATTCCGGCAACGGCCGCGCGAATCGAGTCTACTACCCCAACCTCGGTCGTGCGGTCGACCAAATCAAGATCTACCTCAACTACTTCCGCCGCGTCGACTTCGGTCCGCCGCGTCGACTGCCTATACGGCACCACTCCGCTACGTCGACTCCGGTCCGTCGCGTCGACTGCCTCTACGGCACCACAGCGTTGCGTCGACTCCAGTCCGCCGCGTCGACTGCCTCTACGGCACCACTCCACTGCGTCGACTTCGGTCCGCCGCGTCGACTGCCTCTACGGCACCACTGCGCTGCGTCGACTCCGGTCCGCCGCGTCGACTGCCTCTACGGCACCACTCCGCTGCGTCGACTTCGGTTCGCCGCGTCGACTGCCTCTACGGCACCACTGCGCTGCGTCGACTCCGGTCCGCCGCGTCGACTGCCTCTACGGCACCACTCCGCTGCGTCGACTTCGGTCCGCCGCGTCGACTGCCTCTACGGCACCACTTCGCTGCGTCGACTCCGGTCCGCCGCGTCAACTGCCTCTACGGCACTACCTCCGCTGCGTCGACTCCGGTCCGCCGCGTCAACTGCCTCTATGGCACTACCTCCGCCGCGTCGACTCCAGTCCGCCGCGTCGATTGCCTCTATGGCACGACTCCACTACGCGGTTCAAATCAAAATCCTAGGCCGCCACTCGAACCTACTCGGGGGCTGCGCCACACAGGTTGAAATAACAGCTTAGGCCGCCACTCGATCCACTCGGGGGCTGCGCCATACAAGCACAATCAAAATCCTAGGCCGCCACTCGAACCACTCGGGGGCTGCGCCACACAGGTTGAAATAACAGCTTAGGCCGCCACTCGATCCACTCGGGGGCTGCGCCATACAAGCACAATCAAAATCCTAGGCCGCCACTCGAACCTACTCGGGGGCTGCGCCACACAGGTTGAAATAACAGCTTAGGCCGCCACTCGATCCACTCGGGGGCTGCGCCATACAAGCACAATCAAAATCCTAGGCCGCCACTCGAACCACTCGGGGGCTGCGCCACACAGGTTGAAATAACAGCTTAGGCCGCCACTCGATCCACTCGGGGGCTGCGCCATACAAGCACAATCAAAATCCTAGGCCGCCACTCGAACCTACTCGGGGGCTGCGCCACACAGGTTGAAATAACAGCTTAGGCCGCCACTCGATCCACTCGGGGGCTGCGCCATACAAGCACAATCAAAATCCTAGGCCGCCACTCGAACCACTCGGGGGCTGCGCCACACAGGTTGAAATAACAGCTTAGGCCGCCACTCGATCCACTCGGGGGCTGCGCCATACAAGCACAATCAAAATCCTAGGCCGCCACTCGAACCTACTCGGGGGCTGCGCCACACAGGTTGAAATAACAGCTTAGGCCGCCACTCGATCCACTCGGGGGCTGCGCCATACAAGCACAATCAAAATCCTAGGCCGCCACTCGAACCTACTCGGGGGCTGCGCCACACAGGTTGAAATAACAGCTTAGGCCGCCACTCGATCCACTCGGGGGCTGCGCCATACAAGCACAATCAAAATCCTAGGCCGCCACTCGAACCACTCGGGGGCTGCGCCACACAGGTTGAAATAACAGCTTAGGCCGCCACTCGATCCACTCGGGGGCTGTGCCATACAAGCACAATCAAAATCCTAGGCCGCCACCCGAGCCACTCGGGGGCTGCGCCACACAGGTTGAAATAACAGCTTAGGCCGCCACTCGATCCGCTCGGGGGCTGCGCCAAACAAGCAAAAAGTCCGAAAATCCTAGGCCGCCACTCGACTGACTCGGGGGCTGTGCCATACAGGTCAAGTCCAAAATCCTAAGGCGCCACCCACGACTTACGGGGAGCCGCGCCACACAGGTCACACTTGCAAACCTAGGCTGCCACCCGACATACTCGGAGGCTACGCCAAACAGGCCAAAGAAAAATCCTCGGCCGCCACTCGAACCTACTCGGGGGCTGCGCTGCACAGGTCAAGTTCCAAATCCTAGGTCGCCACCCGACGTACTCGGGGGCTGTGCCACACAGGTCCAACTCGAAAAAACCTTGGCCGCCACCCGAAGCACTCGGGGCTGCGCCGCACAGGTCTAAGTCAAACCTCGGCCGTCACTCGAACACTCGGGGGCTGCGCCATACAGGTCCAACAACGCAGTAGGCCGTTCGGCTGAGCAGATACTCGATATGTTTGTCGAGTCCACCAAGTAAGCCGTCAGGCTGAATGAGCACTCGAATCCCATTCGAGTCACACGAGTAAGCCGTCGGGCTGAGCAAACACTCGAACCCATTCGAGTAACACGAGTAAGCCATCGGGGCTGAAACAAAAGCAAGATATTTATAAAGTTGCGGGCGACTATACTAGTCACCCACACCTTCGGGGGCTACTCCCATTGGGAGCGCTGATCGCGCACCCAATGAAAATTCAAGGCTACAAGCACAAGTGAAATAGCTCGACAACTCGACAGAGTGGTTCGAGAAGTAAGCTTCTAAGCTGAAACTTACATAGTAGAATCGACTGCTGATCCGAGAACCCGAAGGAATTTTTCGGATGGCAAAGAAAGGCGAGTAAGCTCGATCAGCTGAACCCATCTACAAGTAGGCCAGTGGGCTGAACAGAAGTACACTACGGAAGAGGAAGACAAAGTAATTCGACTGCAAAGGTTACTCCCATTGGGAGTGGCCGGTTCGACTGAAGAAATCGAGCTCAAGCTCAAGATCAAGCAATCCAATGGCGCGTCCAGGAGGAAGGAGTCCTTTGCTCGACTCTACGCTTCGACCAAGCACTCGGGGGCTACTGACGTGGGGCTACCTTGCGGGTAGCCCACGATGAGGCTACCTGGGCCGCGCCAAGGATGGAAAGGCCCGCAGAAGGCCCACTCGGGGTATCTCATATCCTAGTCCAACTCGGTTAGGTCTTGTAACCTACCGTATCTGTATCAACCACCCGAGACCTGGCTGCCTATAAAGCCAGGAGGGTTGCCCGTCCTAGAGGACAGGCTCAGAACTACCACAAACCCTAGCGAAATCACAATCTCGCCATTGTAATCGCTACTCGCATCAATAACCAGACAAGCAGGAGTAGGGTGTTATCCTCCGGGAGCCCGAACCTGGGTAAACCCCGCCTGTTAGCCGTCGTGATCACCTTGCACTCTTCACTCTCCCCATCAATCAACCCGGGGTGTATGACCCTGGGACTTGCCGAGGTACAACCTCGTCAATTGGCGCCGTCTGTGGGAAAGCAAACAAGTGCTAGGATCATGGTCGCACCGGCTCCATCCGCAATGAAGATCGGCACATCCGCCATCAGGGAGTCGATCCGATTCGGCTCCTTCGAGTACGTCATCCACTCGCCAGCTCATCAATCGGTGTACGCCGATCTGGACAAAGGTCTACGACTATTGCGCTACGCGCGACGGCATCACCAAAATCGCCGACCATCGCGCCCGCTGGACCCGCCAAGATCGCATCTGCCGCACCCGCGGAGATCGCGACCGCTGGACCCGCCAAGATCGCATCTGCCGCACCCGCGGAGATCGCGACCGCTGGACCCGCCAAGATCGCATCTGCCGCACCCGCGGAGATCGCGACCGCTGGACCCGCCAAGATCGCATCTGCCGCACCCGCGGAGATCGCGACCGCTGGACCCGCCGAGATCGCATCTGCCGCACCCGCGGAGATCGCGACTGCCGAACCCGCGAAGATCGCATCTGCCGCACCCGCGGGGGCCGCGCCCGCTGCACTCGCGAAGAGGGCATCTACATCGACTACATCGACAATTCCGGCAACGGCCGCGCGAATCGAGTCTACTACCCCAACCTCGGTCGTGCGGTCGACCAAATCAAGATCTACCTCAACTACTTCCGCCGCGTCGACTTCGGTCCGCCGCGTCGACTGCCTATACGGCACCACTCCGCTACGTCGACTCCGGTCCGTCGCGTCGACTGCCTCTACGGCACCACAGCGCTGCGTCGACTCCGGTCCGCCGCGTCGACTGCCTCTACGGCACCACTCCGCTGCGTCGACTTCGGTCCGCCGCGTCGACTGCCTCTACGGCACCACTGCGCTGCGTCGACTCCGGTCCGCCGCGTCGACTGCCTCTACGGCACCACTCCGCTGCGTCGACTTCGGTCCGCCGCGTCGACTGCCTCTACGGCACCACTGCGCTGCGTCGACTCCGGTCCGCCGCGTCGACTGCCTCTACGGCACCACTCCGCTGCGTCGACTTCGGTCCGCCGCGTCGACTGCCTCTACGGCACCACTTCGCTGCGTCGACTCCGGTCCGCCGCGTCAACTGCCTCTACGGCACTACCTCCGCTGCGTCGACTCCGGTCCGCCGCGTCAACTGCCTCTATGGCACTACCTCCGCCGCGTCGACTCCAGTCTGCCGCGTCGATTGCCTCTATGGCACGACTCCACTACGCGGGTCAAATCAAAATCCTAGGCCGCCACCCGAACCTACTCGGGGGCTGCGCCACACAGGTTGAAATAACAGCTTAGGCCGCCACTCGATCCACTCGGGGGCTGCGCCATACAAGCACAATCAAAATCCTAGGCCGCCACTCGAACCTACTCGGGGGCTGCGCCACACAGGTTGAAATAACAGCTTAGGCCGCCACTCGATCCACTCGGGGGCTGCGCCATACAAGCACAATCAAAATCCTAGGCCGCCACTCGAACCACTCGGGGGCTGCGCCACACAGGTTGAAATAACAGCTTAGGCCGCCACTCGATCCACTCGGGGGCTGCGCCATACAAGCACAATCAAAATCCTAGGCCGCCACTCGAACCTACTCGGGGGCTGCGCCACACAGGTTGAAATAACAGCTTAGGCCGCCACTCGATCCACTCGGGGGCTGCGCCATACAAGCACAATCAAAATCCTAGGCCGCCACTCGAACCACTCGGGGGCTGCGCCACACAGGTTGAAATAACAGCTTAGGCCGCCACTCGATCCACTCGGGGGCTGCGCCATACAAGCACAATCAAAATCCTAGGCCGCCACTCGAACCTACTCGGGGGCTGCGCCACACAGGTTGAAATAACAGCTTAGGCCGCCACTCGATCCACTCGGGGGCTGCGCCATACAAGCACAATCAAAATCCTAGGCCGCCACTCGAACCTACTCGGGGGCTGCGCCACACAGGTTGAAATAACAGCTTAGGCCGCCACTCGATCCACTCGGGGGCTGCGCCATACAAGCACAATCAAAATCCTAGGCCGCCACTCGAACCACTCGGGGGCTGCGCCACACAGGTTGAAATAACAGCTTAGGCCGCCACTCGATCCACTCGGGGGCTGTGCCATACAAGCACAATCAAAATCCTAGGCCGCCACCCGAGCCACTCGGGGGCTGCGCCACACAGGTTGAAATAACAGCTTAGGCCGCCACTCGATCCGCTCGGGGGCTGCGCCAAACAAGCAAAAAGTCCGAAAATCCTAGGCCGCCACTCGACTGACTCGGGGGCTGTGCCATACAGGTCAAGTCCAAAATCCTAAGGCGCCACCCACGACTTACGGGGAGCCGCGCCACACAGGTCACACTTGCAAACCTAGGCTGCCACCCGACATACTCGGAGGCTACGCCAAACAGGCCAAAGAAAAATCCTCGGCCGCCACTCGAACCTACTCGGGGGCTGCGCTGCACAGGTCAAGTTCCAAATCCTAGGTCGCCACCCGACGTACTCGGGGGCTGTGCCACACAGGTCCAACTCGAAAAAACCTTGGCCGCCACCCGAAGCACTCGGGGCTGCGCCGCACAGGTCTAAGTCAAACCTCGGCCGTCACTCGAACACTCGGGGGCTGCGCCATACAGGTCCAACAACGCAGTAGGCCGTTCGGCTGAGCAGATACTCGATATGTTTGTCGAGTCCACCAAGTAAGCCGTCAGGCTGAATGAGCACTCGAATCCCATTCGAGTCACACGAGTAAGCCGTCGGGCTGAGAAAACACTCGAACCCATTCGAGTAACACGAGTAAGCCATCGGGGCTGAAACAAAAGCAAGATATTTATAAAGTTGCGGGCGACTATACTAGTCACCCACACCTTCGGGGGCTACTCCCATTGGGAGCGCTGATCGCGCACCCAATGAAAATTCAAGGCTACAAGCACAAGTGAAATAGCTCGACAACTCGACAGAGTGGTTCGAGAAGTAAGCTTCTAAGCTGAAACTTACATAGTAGGATCGACTGCTGATCCGAGAACCCGAAGGAATTTTTCGGATGGCAAAGAAAGGCGAGTAAGCTCGATCAGCTGAACCCATCTACAAGTAGGCCAGTGGGCTGAACAGAAGTACACTACGGAAGAGGAAGACAAAGTAATTCGACTGCAAAGGTTACTCCCATTGGGAGTGGCCGGTTCGACTGAAGAAATCGAGCTCAAGCTCAAGATCAAGCAATCCAATGGCGCGTCCAGGAGGAAGGAGTCCTTTGCTCGACTCTACGCTTCGACCAAGCACTCGGGGGCTACTGACGTGGGGCTACCTTGCGGGTAGCCCACGATGAGGCTACCTGGGCCGCGCCAAGGATGGAAAGGCCCGCAGAAGGCCCACTCGGGGTATCTCATATCCTAGTCCAACTCGGTTAGGTCTTGTAACCTACCGTATCTGTATCAACCACCCGAGACCTGGCTGCCTATAAAGCCAGGAGGGTTGCCCGTCCTAGAGGACAGGCTCAGAACTACCACAAACCCTAGCGAAATCACAATCTCGCCATTGTAATCGCTACTCGCATCAATAACCAGACAAGCAGGAGTAGGGTGTTATCCTCCGGGAGCCCGAACCTGGGTAAACCCCGCCTGTTAGCCGTCGTGATCACCTTGCACTCTTCACTCTCCCCATCAATCAACCCGGGGTGTACGACCCTGGGACTTGCCGAGGTACAACCTCGTCAGCGGAGTACATCAATGATGCTTGGATCAAGAGGAAGTTTGTGACCGCTCTCATGCCCTTTGAGGACACGGATTTGAAGACACTCCAAGGGAGACATGACTTTGCAAAGATGACATCCAATGAAGTTATGCAAGAGATGACCGCATACAAGGTGGCCTCCAAGATTGCACAAGATGTAAGAGCTAGAGCCATAGGGATGCACAAGCATGCCTCAATTGCTTTGAAGGCCACCGTTGAAGAGGAGGATGAAGAGGAGTGTGATGATCAAGTCGAGCTATCTAGTGAAGCTCTCTCAAGCACTCTCACTCAACACATGGGTCTTGCGGCAAGAACCTTTTGGAAGAACCCCGGAAGGGCCAAAGAAAGGATTGACAAGAAGTTTCCCCCCAACGGAGGAAAGCCATTCAACAAAGTGAGACTTTGCTATAACTGCGATGACAAGAGCCACTTTGTTGCCGATTGCCCATGGGAGAGAAGAGAGGATCATGGTGGGAGGCTCGTGGCCAAGACGAAGGGCAAGGGGCCCATGCCCATGAAGAAGCCTTTCTTCAAGAAGAACCAAAAGATTGTCTTGGTGACTCAAGAGCAATAACCCACCGATGATGAAGATAGTGACAAGGAGGATACTCCAACGCAAGTGGCCGCACTAGCCATGTCTTCCACAACTCCATCACTCTTCTCCTCGCCAAACGAGAGCCTCATCGTCAAGAATGGAAGATGTCTTATGGCAAAGACATCCGAGGTACAACTATCCCCCAACTCCATATCACATGACATTGATGATGCTATGAGTCTAGAAGTCAAGGAAGAAATCATTGCTTTTGATAAATTCATGACTAACTTGCAAGGAGAAGGAAAGAAACACTTTGGCTCAATCATGAGTCGTATAGGTGAGCTTGAGGATGAGCTTGAACTAAAAGGTGAGATTGAGATAGAGGATGCACACGCTAAGGTGTCTCTCCAATCCTCTCTCGAAGATGAACAAGAAGCTCATGCTCTCCTCGAGGAGCAACTTGCTAAGATCACTAAGGATCGTGATCTCTACTTTGCTAAATGTAAAATTGTGCAAAAAGAAAAGTCCGAGCTTGTAGTTGCTCATGCTAGACTTTGCGAAGACTTCGAGTCACTTGACAATGCTCACAAGGTGTTGACAAGTGATCACGAACGTCTTCTCAAGTCTCGTGATCAACTCCAATCTCGGATATCTACTCTTGAGAAACCTAGCACCTCTACTCCTTTGAATGCTAATGCAAATGTTGTGAAGGGTATTGCTAGGGTTTTGTTTGTTCCTTCTATGGCAACAAGGCCCAAGACATCTCTTGATAAAGGTAAGGGGACACTCACTACTCCTCTTCATGAGCGAGTGCCCCACAAGGGTAAGGAAGGTCTAGGCTATGTTGCTAAGGAGAAGAAGGAGATCAAGAAGAAGACCAAGTCCGCACAAGCCAAGAAGGTTGACATTGCGAGTGGGAATGCCACAAGGGGCACTCCCACTCGTAATGACTTTGCGGGCATATCTAACCCCAACTATGCTTTATATGTTGATTATTATGGGGATGTCTATGCTAGATACATTGGTCCTTTTGATGGTTACATTGAATATGCTATTTGGGTACCAAAGACCCTTGTTGCTAACCAAAAGGCACCCATTGCAAAATGGGTACCTAAATCCAAGAATTGATTGTGTGAAGGGCCTTGCTTCCGGAGGATCGAAATGGATAATTGATAGTGGGTGCACTAGTCATATGACCGGAAGCAAGGATATTGTAACGGAGTTGAAGCCCAATGATGATCAAATGACCGTTACATATGGTGATAATTCTAAGTCGAAGGTAATAGGGCTCGACAAGGTGGTAGTGGCACCGGACATCACACTTGTGAATGTCTTGCTTGTCGAGTCCCTAGGTTTCAACTTGATCTCCGTCCATTCCTTAACTTGTTTGGGTTATACCGTTGTCTTTGAAAAGGAAATGGTCATTCTCTTGCGGAGCAAGTCTCTCAATGTGTCTTTCATTGGGTACATTGAGAATGGGCTCTATGTGGTTGACTTCTCCGGAGTCACCACTTCCCATACAATGTGCCTATTCGCAAAGGCGGACTTGGGTTGGCTATGGCATCGCCGACTAGCCCATGTCAACATGAGGACTTTGCAAAGTCTCCACAAGGGTGGCCATATCCTAGGACTAAAAGACCATGTTTCTTTCTCGAAGGATCGAATGTGTAGGGCGTGTGTTGAAGGAAAAATGCATGACATCTACCATCCAAGCAAGACCATCATTTTGTCAAAGAGGGTTTTGGAGCTTCTCCATGTTGACCTCTTTGGTCCCATTCCGGAAGCTAGTCTTGGTGGCAAGAAATATTGCTTGGTGATTGTTGATGACTATTCAAGATACACATGGGTTTTCTTCTTCAAGACGAAGATGGAGACTCATCAAACTATCATCGACTTCTCCAATGAAGCTCAACGTCAACACAATGTCCCTATCTTGGTGATACGAAGTGACAATGGGTCCGAGTTCAAGAACTACACCTTAAACGAGTTCCTTAGTGAAGAAGGGATTCGTCATCAGTATTCCGCTGCTTATACTCCCCAACAAAATGGTGTAGCCGAAAGGAAGAACCGCACTCTTATTGAAATGGCAAGGTCGATGATGGCCGAGTTCAAGTCCCCCCACAACTTTTGGGCCGAAGCCGTCAACACTGCTTGCCATTCATCCAACCGGCTCTTCTTTCGCAAAGGACTCATGAAGACACCTTATGAAGTGCTCACCGGGAACAAGCCCAATATCTCCTACTTCCGAGTATTTGGTTGTAAGTGCTTTTATCTCATCAAAGGTGTTCGTTTGGGCAAGTTTGATTCTAAGTCTCTTGAAGGGGCATTTGTGGGCTACGGATCCGAATCCCACACTTATAGAGTCTATGATAAGGCCTCGCGCATAATCATAGAAACTTGTAGTGTGGTATTCGAGGAGAATGACGGCTCCCTCGTGGAGCAAAGTGGTGTTTCCGGTGTAGGTGATGATGAACCTCAAGATGCTATCCGAAGAATGGGGTTGGGAGTCCACCGCCCCGTTGAACTCTATTATGAGGTTGATCAACAAGGACCAAGCTCTTCACAAGTGGTGACCACCCCAACACAAGGAACACCCATCGACAACACAGTGCCCAATGCACCCTGCCAAGAAGAAGAACAAGATTCTACAGCTGCTCCTGGAATTTCCGGAGGACCGGAATATCCGGGTCAAGATGGACCCGGAAATTCCGGTGGTCCGGAATTTCCGGTTCCTGAACCCGGAATATCCGGTCCTGCTGACATTCCCGGTGGCAGTTCGCAAGGCCAAGATCAACCCTCTCCCTCACCAATGGACACCACTCCAATGGTTGATCAAGGCCATCAAGTCAGTCAAGGCGGAGACATGAATGATCAAGATGATCAAGCGATTCCTCCCACCACTCGGAGGGAAATCGAGATTCGCCGCTTGAATAGGGTTGGCACCTCACAAGAATTAAGAGCTCTATCTCTTGACAAGGTGCTTGGTGATGTGAGAAGCAAGGTCTCTACCCGAAGACAACTCGCAAGCTTTAGTGAACATCAAGCTCACATCTCCATGGTGGAACCCAAGAAGGTCTTTGAAGCTCTTGAAGATAAAGATTGGCTTGATGCCATGCATGAAGAGCTCAACAACTTCGAGCGCAACAAAGTGTGGAAGTTGGTGGAAAGACCCAAAGATTGCCGCAATGTTATCGGCACCAAGTGGATATTCAAGAACAAGCAAGATGAACATGGCATGGTGATAAGGAACAAGGCAATATTGGTGGCTCAAGGTTACTCACAAATTGAAGGCATTGACTTTTGAGAAACCTACGCGCCCGTGGCTCGACTTGAGTCAATCCGTATTCTTCTTGCCTATGCCTCTCACCATAACTTTAAGTTGCAACAAATGGATGTTAAATCCGCTTTTCTAAATGGTCCACTAAATGAACTTGTTTATGTTAAGCAACCACCGGGGTTCGAGGACCTCAAGTATCCGAACCATGTCTACAAGTTGGATAAGGCACTCTATGGCCTTAAACAAGCCCCACGAGCGTGGTACGAGCACCTTAGAGAACTACTTGTAGACCGTGGATTCCAAGTTGGGGAAATCGACCCCACACTTTTCACTAAGAAAGTTAATGGGGAGCTTTTCATTTGTCAATTATATGTGGATGACATTATATTTGGATCGACTAACAAAGCATTTAACGAAGAATTCTCTAAGCTTATGACTGACAGGTTTGAGATGTCTATGATGGGCGAGATGAAGTTCTTCCTCGGATTTGAGATCAAACAATTGAGGGAAGGAACGTTCATCAACCAAGCAAAGTACATTCAAGACATGCTCAAGAAGTAAGAGTTGCTTGATCTCAAGGGTGCCTCTACTCCAATGCAAACCAAATGCCACCTTGAGCTCAACCCGAAGGGTAAGGATGTGGATCAAAAGGTATACCGCTCCATGATTGGATCTCTCCTCTACCTTTGTGCATCTAGACCGGATATAGTGCTAGCCGTAGGAGTGTGTGCAAGATATCAAGCGGCTCCTAAAGAAAGCCATGATGTGGCGGTCAAGAGAATCTTTCGATATTTGGCTTATACCCCAACTTATGGATTGTGGTATCCCAAGGATGCAAATTTCTCTTTATGTGGATTCACGGATTCCGATTGGGCGGGAGATCATGATGACAGGAAGTCAACCTACGGTGCTTGTCAATTTATTGTGAGGTCCTTGGTGAGTTGGTCTTCTAAGAAGCAAAATTGCATATCTCTCTCCACCGCCGAAGCCGAATATGTTGCAGCCGCTAGTTGTTGCACTCAGTTGCTATGGATGAGGCAAACTTTAAAGGAGTACGGTGTCATTTGCGACAAAGTGCCTCTTTTATGTGACAACGAAAGTGCCATCAAGATTGCCTACAACCCGGTGCAACATTCAAGAACCAAGCATATTGAGATCCGCCATCATTTCATAAGAGATCATGTGGCCCGTGGAGAAATTGACTTATCATATGTGGGCACAAGGGATCAATTGGCGGATATCTTCACAAAGCCCCTTGAGGAAGGAAGGTTTTGCTTTTTGAGGAGTGAGCTTAATATCATTGATTCGAGGTCCTTGGCTTGATCGCTTGCACACTCACCTAGGGCGTAATTGCATCTTATCTAGTTTAGATGTAGGCATGGAAATAGGGGGAGTGCGGTCCTAATACATTGGACCATCCCTCCCCTCATTATGCCGATAGCAAGTGTTCTTTTATCTCTATATTCATTCTTGTGACTAATGAGCTAAAACGACGAGTATTGGTTATGTACCCAAGATACATCTTCGCGGTAACATGCCATACACTCCTACATGGTGGCCTCGGCCACCGACCTCTTCTCCTTGAAGAGTTGATGTTATTTGGAGCTTTATGTTGCTATTTGCCCTCCTTTTCATGCATGTGGGAAACCTACTCAACTTGGTTCTTTTGGTTCGATTTGGTTGTTGTGAGTTGAGTATGGTGTACCAATATTAATTTGGAAATCTATCCCAAGCCTACTTTCCCCTGAAAACATTTCTCTCTATTGCACACAAGTCATCCTTTTGAAAACTGGGATTTTGGTTCAGCAGGTCGGAATATCCGGTTCATTTTGAACCGGAATATCCGGTGACTCGGAATATCCGGTGTAACTTATACCGGAATATCCGGTCTGGCGGTTTGTCCAGAAATATAAGGGCAGGCTCAGGGTGAAGGGCTCATTAGTGCCTTTCTTCCACCCCCGACCTCCCTCTCCTCCAGCCGCCGCCCCTGCTGTTCCCAAGCCCCTCCGGAGCACTCCGTCCGCCGGGGAACCTCTTTCTCGGCCGGATCTGCTCCTCCTCCGCCCCGGGAACTCACTCCTCCAAGCAATGGCCTCAATGGATGAGGGTAACTTCACTTTTCTTCTTCCTTATGTGCTTGCACTTGGATCTTGATGTGGAGTTATTTGTTTCAATGTTGCTTGGTAGAGATTGTTCCTAGAACTATTCCCTGCCTTCTACATACATTAGATTTGCATTACATTGGATCGATCTAGTTTTAGACCGAGTCAAATCTCAGATCTGTAGTTTCTGTCTGACTCGGAATATCCGGTCCAGACTGACTCGGAATTTCCGGTCCCCCGGAATTTCCGGTCATGTCTGACCCGGATATTCCGAGCCAAACACTGCAGTTTTAAGATTAACTCATGTTTAACTACACATGATTCATCGAATGCCTATCTAATGTGTGTATTACCTCCTGACCTGTGTGCACTTACCTTATGCTACCATCTATGCTCAAATTCACAGGTTCAGGTGGAAGTCCGTACGCAGGGGGATCAAGGCACACTGCTAGAGCACCTGTCTCCAAGCAATCAGTCAACAAAGGAAAGGGCCTTGCACCTCAGAGGAAGAAGAAAGCTGTTGCCAGCAAGCCCTCATCTAAGAAGAGGAAGAATGACTCTAGTCCCCAACGTCCGAACTATTCCAAGATGCATTTTGTTGATTACTCTCAGCTGAGGCAGGGGGACTGGTATCTCAGCGCAAGAGACACCTCTCTCGATGATCGCAGTTTTTGGTGCCAAGCACAAGAGCATATATTTGTGGATCTATATCTCTCACTGTCGAAGCCAATTCGACCCATGCACCCGTTTGACTTTGCATCGCTGCAGAAGAAAACAGCATTTTCTGAGGCCATCCACATTGTGAAGACCATGGGCCTGGAGAGGTTGGCGCTCATCCGTTGTGCCTACAACGCGCAGCTCGTAATGCAGTTCTTCGCCACCCTAGTGATCAAGGGTGACTCGAAGAAGACCATGAAATGGATGACTGGGGAATCTTACTGTGAGTCCAACTTCGAGGAGTTTGGCAAGGTACTGGGCTACAGGTTTGATAGTGACAATCCCCAAGGCACTCGCATGCACCACCCCTACAAGCTCAACAAGAAGGAGACAGCTCACTTATATGGTGTGGGAGCCACCCCTGGATTCTCTCGTGACTTGCTGCCTTTGTATGATGTTCTTGTGCGCATCCTGCGTGAGAACATTGCACCGAGTGGTGGCAACAATGACAACGTGGTTACCCCTCTCTGCAACCTGCTCCTTCACGCCAACCGCATTGTGGAGGACTCGGGTTCTGATACTGACTGGAGAGTAGATGTGATGGATTACATCTACAATGAGATGTATGAGGCTATGACCACCAGGGTCTCCATTCCTTATGCTCCATACATAATGAAGCTTCTCCTGTTTAAGTTCCCTAACCTCAACGTCAGCAGCAGTGATTTGGTGCCACATGACTTCAAGAAGCTCTATGTGAAGAAGACTGTGGTCAAGCCCCCTCCTAGGCCTTCGACTACATCAGCTCCAGGTGGATCCTTCATGGGTGATGCTAGGAGGGCTGCTGCTACCTCTACTCATGTTCCCACCACTCATACGCATGTCAAGAAGCTAAACTGGTTCCAGCGCAACATCCTTTGCATGAATGTGGACATCCGCAAGGAGCAATACAATGCCTACAAGGATCGCCGTCAGCAGGACAACAAGCAAGACTTGATCCTTCACCATGCTTCTGGCTCTCCTGCTCCTGCTGATCTGTCTGAGCCCCTGTCCTTTGCTCAGTGGAACGAGGGTTCCTTGGCTCCATGGACACTGATTGACCAGGACCTTGGTGGCAGCTCATACACCACAGGCTATGACTATGATGAGGAGGATGAAGATGAGGATGAGGAGGCAGCGTCTGAGGAGTATGAGGACGATGATGCTGATGAGGATGATGAGGAGGAGGACCCCTCGGACTAAAGACTTCCATGGGACGTAGCATCGCTCTTCTTCCTTTTTGGCGTTTCGATGCCAAAGGGGGAGAAGTTGCTCTACTAGGACTTCTTTGGGGATTTGCAAGGGTCGGGCACAAGCTTATGCGTTTATCATTTATTTGCGCTTGTGTCCATTTATCGTGTTTTTAGTTTCTTGTGAAACTCTCTTTTTGTCATTTGTGATAACTGTGTATTGAGACAATGGTTGATGCTATCTCTATATTATGGTTGAGACTTCAAATTGATTGTGTTGGTATTCTCTTCATATTCTATATACACAAGGTATGAAAATCTATCTAAGTCTCAACTGCTTCCATAATCTTTCATTTTGTCTCGTTTCTCATTTGTGATATCTTGTGGTTGTTGTTATAAAATTGCTCCTATCCTTTGTTATTTTGTGTTGCATACTTGCATTTATTTAGGGGGAGCCATTTTCTGCCAAAAACATGATATTGCTGTTTGTTTCTATGCAAATCTTGGTATTGTCATCTAACACCAAAAAGGGGGAGATTGAAAGAACATCTCTTAATCCCTAGTGTTTTGTGTGTTAGTTAACAATACCAATGATATACTAATCCTATTGCTAAGTATTTCAGTTTGGGTGAAACTCATATCACAAATCTTAAAGCCAACTTGTAGAGAAAAGGAGTTTCTGGAATTCTTCAGGGACTCGGATATTCCGGTTCCCCAACCGGATATTCCGAGTCGACCCCAGAAATTTGGCTAAGTCAAGTTCAGAAGTACTACTGACTTCAATCGGAAAATCAGCCCGGAAATTTCAAGGACCCGGATATTCCGGTTCACCAACCGGATATTCCGAGTCAGCCTCAGGAAAATTGGCTAAGTCAAGATTCAGAAGTGGTACTGACTTCAATCGGAAAATCAGCTCGGAAATTTCAAGGACCCGGATATTCCGGTTCACCAACCGGATATTCCGAGTCAACCTCTGGAAAATTGGCTAAGTCAAGATTCAGAAGTGGTACTGACTTCAATCGAAAAATCAGCTCGGAAATTTCAAGGACCCGGATATTCCGGTTCACCAACCGGATATTCCGAGTCAACCTCAGAAAATCGACTAAGTCAAGTTCAGAATTGGTTCTGATCTCAACCGGAAATTCAGCTCGGATATTTTCAAAGACCCGGATATTCCGGGGCACCGGAATTTCCGGTGGTACTTATACCGGAATTTCCGGGTGACCAAGACAGCCAACGGCCAGATTTTGAGGGGGAGTATAAATACCCCCTCACTCACTCAAGAACACTGAGCTCTCAGATTTTCTCTCTCCTGCCATTTTTGAAAGCTCAAATCATCAAGATCTCCCAATCCCCCCACCCAAATTCATAGATCTTTGGAGGATTGGAGGAGAAGGCCCAGATCTACATCGTCACCGAAGGGATTTGCATTTCTTCCCCATTCACTTGGGGATTTCGTGGCTAGGGTTTCCGGTGGGAAAACCTAGTTCACCATTGTTGTACTCTTGGTGTTACCTTGACCTTTTGTGGTCCTTGACCTTTTGTGGTCTTCTTGGGAGCCCCCAGTTCAGTTGTGGGTGTGTGCCTCAAGCGTTTGTAAGGGATTCTATCTCCGCCCTAAAAGGGGATCAATAGTGGAAGGTGGACTCGAAACCTTTGTGGTTGAGTTCATCGGAGAAGAAGGTGAGCCTTTGTGGCGTTGCGGCTAACCTGTTGTGGTAGCGCACACCTCTCCAAACGAGACGTACACCCTTGGGTGGAACTCGGGATTACATCTTCGTCTCCGCGTGCTTCACTTGGTTCCCTTTACCCTTTGCTCCCTTACTTGCTTATCTTCTTATTGCTTAGTTTCTCATTTAGGTAAATTCACCGTAGTTGCATATCTAGCGAATTTACCTTTGTGTTGAGCCTAAATTTGAAAAGACCCAAAATTTGTAATAGCACCTATTCACCCCCCCCCCCCCTCTAGGTGTCGGATTCCCGTTCAAAGTGATGGCGCCATATCCCTGCCCAGCCAAGCCGGAGGGATTCCCAAGCTAACGTCGTCAGACTTCAAACCTGTTAACTGCACATAAAACACATCCCAAAAAAGGGTCAGGGCACTCCCTGGCAAGCAAAACTGACTTGCCTACTTTCTACACCATCTCCCAAAATATGGGGTAGGTGGACTTAGCGGCAGCAGCACTAGCAACCTAAAAAGACACGCTACAACTTCCGTCTAATTAGAGAGGGATAAGAGAGCGCATAAGATAACCAACTACTACTAACACCAAACATAACCCATTCTCGAATTAACCCCATCAACCAAGTATGAGGAAGCAATTCGGGAAACTCACACGTTGAACAGTTTTAATTACCATTTATTGTGAAAGTAATTCTATATTACTAGTCAAGTTAATTAACATTAATTAGGTGCAAGTTGTCTAGATCTTGTTAGCTAGCATCATCACCAAAATCGTCTGTAATCGTGGACACGGCTCATCGATAAGATTATACCCTGTAGGGGTGCACTACTGTACCCATACTCGTATGATCAACCCAAGCAAGCATCAGGGCCTCTCAACACGACTCGTTCCTTCACTACAGCAAGTCCAAGTGCCACCCATATGAGTTGTTACCCGCGTCAAGAGTCCGGCCAAATCTCAATTATGGACTCATTAGTTTGTGTCCACGCGCGATGTGGCTCAAACCACAGTAGGAACTGTCCGCTTCACGCGCACCACCCCAAGTAACATAACCTCTCATCCATCATCATCATCGTGCACATGCATATGCGCAAATGGAAAACCCGAATTAGTTGCGGCACATGGACAAGCTGAAGATCCGTTCAAAGTCGAGGGGGGATCCATAGGGCCACCAACAAGTGGTTAGTGCGCTCAAAATTGGATCCGAGGACAAAATCTTAGTTCCTAGATCTACACTGAGCAGAACAAAGCACCTCGCAAGGCCTTCCGCCTGGTGCCTTATCATTTAATTATAATACCCCAATATAAGACGACATTTTATTAAGGTAAAATAATCTAACATACTAAGCAGATGAAACATAAGACCAACAGACGACTCGCACAATCTACTCTAAGCATGCGCAAGACCAACAGATAAACAAACAACAGGTGATGAGATGTGGGGATAAAGCTGTATGGGCTGCAGGATAAACATGTGATGGGATCGCGATAAGAATCGAATACTAGGGTAGCAGAGACCAACAGCAGGAATGAAAGACAATGTATAGGTAAACAAGCAAACTTTGCTTGCCTGGAATCCCGCATGGAAGTAGATCTTGTCGTTGCTCACACATCTCAACGTCTTATCCGCGAAGAAGTAACAAACACTGGAAGCGCAAAAGATGCATTCTACAACTACGGCAAAAGATCCAGCATGATCATGGGACATATGAATGATATGGCAAGATGCAATGCGAGATGCATAGGTGCAAGTTATTTATTTACTAGCAATATTAAATGTTGGTTAGCATGGCAACACATGGCATGGGTGATCTAATTAAATTCAATGGAATAGGGCATTATATATTTATTACCCCACACATTCCATATTGTATTATTTAGGTGATTTGCTACACCCGCAAACCCAAGAGATGCAACACATGCAATTATGATGCGATATGCACAAGATAGATGACATTTAATAAAATAGGCATAGGGTTAGGGTTTGGGTCCGTACGTCGGATCGGGTGAACTAGGGTTCGAAACCGACGTCTTCGGTCCGTAGAGGAAGTAGTTGTCGTCCGGGAAGTAGTCGTCGCGGAACCGGGGTATCGTCGTTTGTCGGTGTCGTGGAAGTGGCCGGGGAAGTAGTCGTACTCGGTCATCCTCGTTGACGGGCGCGGGCACGGAGGAGCACGGCAAATGGACACCGGAAGGAGGCGCACACGAGGCGTGCACCGCAACACGGACACGGGCGGTCACGGCAACGTGGCACCGAAAGAGGCACGCGAACGCGCATGTAGCAACACCTCGAAGGGTGGACAACTCGGACACAAAAGCGACGCTGAAGGTCTTGCGGGCATTTTGTCGAACACCCGGCGTGCGGCGGACGCGGGGAGGCCACCGGACGGAGACGGCGTGGACGCGGCCGGACGAGGCAGCGGGGATGGCGCGATGTGGCCGGAGTAGGAGGAGCGCGGGCGGAGGTGCGCGCTGCGGCGGAAGGAGGAGCGCGGCGACGACCGAGGGCGGGCGGCTGCGGGCGAGCACGCGGCTTCGGAGGCCGGGCCGGAGCAGGGAAGGCGGGGCGCGGCCGGTGGCGGCGGTTGGCGGGGCGTGGTGGAGCGCAACGGCGTTAGGACGGCGGGTGCACGCGCGCGGCGGGCGGGCACACGCGGGCAGTGGCGCGCAGCGCGACCGGCGGGCGCGCGGCGGCTGGTGGGAGGCGGCCGTGCGCGGCGGGGCGTCGGGAGCACGGGGGAGCTCGGGGAGCAGCGCGGCGGCGCGGACGGCGGCGGAGGCGGAGCTCGGGCCGGCCGGCGGCGCTGGGACGCTCGGGGAGGAGATGGTGCGGGGGCTGTTTCTCCCGTGCGGGAGAAGGAAGGTAAGGAGAGAAAAGGGAAAGAAAAGAAAGGAAAGAAAAGAAGAAAGAAAAGGAAGATAAGAAAAAGGAGAAAAGGAAAAGGGAAAAAGAAAAAGAGAAAAAGGGGAGGGGGTGGCTGCAAAAAGTTTTCAGGGGGGAAAACCTAGGGTTTGGGTTAGATGGTCTTTTGGGCTTTTATTTCTCTCCCATTTATTATTTCTAATTTATATTTTTTAAACCAAATAGAAAAGAATTTGAACACGAAAACTTTACAAAATAGTTTCGGTTTCAAATAGACAATTTAATAAACGAGTTTTTAACATTTGCAAAAGATTTGAAATATGACATTTTTAATTAATTTGAAATGCATTTGAATTTAATTGTGGGACTTTAATTTAAATGCAACAAATTAAATAATGAGATGAAATGCAAAGTCATGTTGATGCAAAAAAAAAGAAAACACACAAAACTAAAAGGGGATAAATCTCGGGGCGTTACAATCGACACCACTAACAAGGGATCGCGTCCGCGATCCACGCCGAGACCAGAAGAAGAGAGGGGTGACTCCGAATCTTTCGGCTCCGTGAAGAACTTCTCGACACCACTAACAAGGGATTGTTGCTCCACTTCGAAAATCTCGACACCACTAACAAGGGATTGTTGCTCCACTTCGAAAATCTCGACACCACTAACAAAAGGAGTTGCTCCGTCGATGCTGATTTCCGAAGATCGAACCTAATAGGATAAAAGGCAAGAAATCCTCCACCCACATGTAGGATCCTAAAACTTTGAAAGTTGGATAAGAGAAGAGACTCCAAATCCAATAAGGTAAGAGGAGAAATAGAATAGAGGTAAGGAATAAAAAGAATCCTATTGAGATATTTTTCAAAAATAATTTAAGTCAAATAGTTTCGACACTCTAGAAACAACGACCGCTAGCAAGGTTATCCTATAGGCTTTTGCGTACCCGCTGCTTCGATAACCAATCGTACCGAAACAACAAGTAGATCGAAACCAAGGCTCTGATACCACTTTGTGGCGCCCTAAAATCGGTACTATGTAGATTTAAGCGATCCCGCCGAAATCCGCATAATAACGATTTTAGGTCGCCCATCAGACATAATGTGCACGCCGAGACATGCACATTATGTGGGTGGAATTGTGATAACATTACAACAGTTTCGATACATCCACAAATAAAAAAAAGATATAATTACAACAATGACTCGAACGAGTCAAGATACAAATGATACAATACAAAGATTCAAATGACAGCGGAAGCAAAATAGTATCCGACTACGGATAAGATGCAAATTGGACTAAGAGTCCTGAAGATAAGCGATGGCGCCATATCCCTGCCCAGCCAAGCCGGAGGGATTCCCAAGCTAATGTCGTCAGACTTCAAACCTGTTAACTGCACATAAAACACATCCCAAAAGAGGGTCAGGGCACTCCCTGGCAAGCAAAACCGACTTGCCTACTTTCTACACCATCTCCCAAAATATGGGGTAGGTGGACTTAGCCGCAGCAGCACTAGCAATTTAAAGAGACACGCTACAACTTCCGTCTAATTAGAGAGGGATAAGAGAGCGCATAAGATAACCAACTACTACTAACACCAAACATAACCCATTCTCGAATTAACCCCCTCAACCTAGTATGAGGAAGCAATTCAGGAAACTCACACGTTGAACAGTTTTAATTACCACTTATTGTGAAAGTAATTCTATATTACTAGTCAAGTTAATTAACATTAATTAGGTGCAAGTTGTCTAGATCTTGTTAGCCAGCATCATCACCAAAATCGTCCGTAACCGTGGACACGGCTCATCGATAAGATTATACCCTGCAGGGGTGCACTACTGTACCCATACTCGTATGATCAACCCAAGCAAGCATCAGGGTCTCTCAACACGACTCGTTCCTTCACTACAGCAAGTCCAAGTGCCACCCATATGAGTTGTTACCCACGTCAAGAGTCCGGCCGAATCTCAATTGCAGACTCATTAGTTTGTGTCCACACGCCATGCGGCTCAAACCACAGTAGTAACTGTCCGCTTCGCGCGCACCACCCCTATATGACCCCCAAGTAACATAACCTCCCATCCATCATCATCGTGCACATGCATATGCGCAAATGGAAAACCCGAACTAGTTGCGGCACATGGACAAACTGAAGATCCGTTCAAATTCGAGGGGGGGCTCCATAGGGCCACCCACAAGTGGTTAGTGCGCTCAAAATTGGATCCGAGGACAAAATCTCAGTTCCTAGGTCGTCACTGAGCAGAACAAAGCACCTCGCAAGGCCTTCCGCCTGGTGCCTTATCATTTAATTATAATACCCAATATAAGACAACATTTTATTAAGATAGAATAATCTAACATACTAAGCGGATGAAACATAAGACCAACAGAAGACTCGCACAATCAACTCTAAGCATGCGCTACGACTCGCAAGGCCAACAGATAAACAAACAACATGTGATGGGATGTGGGGATAAAGCTGTATGGGCTGCAGGATAAACATGTGATGGAATCGCGATAAGAATCGAATACTAGGGTAGCAGAGATCAACGGCTGGAATGAAAGACAATGTATAGCTAAACAAGCAAACTTTGCTTGCCAGGAATCACGCATGAAAGCAGATCTTGTTGTTGCTCACATATCTCAATGTCTTATCCGCGAAGAAGCAACAAACACTGGAAGCGCAAAAGATGCATTTACAACTATGGCGAAAGATCCATCATGATAATGGGACAGATGAATGACATGGCAAGATGCAATGCGAGATGCACTTAATCCAAATTAAGCGGAACCGGGATTCCGACAATTAATATTTAGGTGCTTTATTTACCAGCAATATTAAATATTGGTTAGCATGGCAACACATGGCATGGGTGATCTAATTAAATGAAATGGAATAGGGCATTATATATTTATTACACCACACATTCCATATTGAATTATTTAGGTGATTTGCTACACCCGCAAACCCAAGAGATGCAATACATGCAATTATGATGCGATATGCACAAGATAGATGATATTTAATTAAATAGGTATAGGGTTAGGGTTTGGGTCCGCACGTCGAATCGGGTGAACTAGGGTTCGAAACCGACGTCTTTGGTCCGTAGAGGAAGTAGTTGTCGTCTAGTCGTCGCGGAACCGGGGCATCGTCGTTTGTCGGTGTCGTGGAAGTGGCCGGGGAAGTAGTCGTACTCGGTCATCCTCGTTGACGGGCGCGGGCACGGAGGAGCACGGCAAATGGACACCGGAAGGAGGCGCACACGGGGCGTGCACCGCAACACGGACACGGGCGGTCACGGCAACGCGGCAGCGAAAGAGGCACGCGAACGCGCACGTAGCAACACCTCGAAGGGTGGACAACTCGGACACAAAAGCGACGCCGAAGGTCTTGCGGGCATTTTGTCGAACATCCGACGTGCGGCGGACGCGGGGAGGCCACCGGACTGAGACGGCGTGCACGCGCCCGGACGAGGCAGCGGGGACGGCGCGCTGTGGCCGGAGTAGGAGGAGCGCGGGCGGAGGTGCGCGTTGCGGCGGAAGGAGGAGCGCGGCGACGGCGGAGGTGCGCGCTGCGGCGGAAGGAGGAGCGCGGCGACGGCCGAGGGCGGGCGGGTGCGGGCGAGCACGCGGCGGAGGAGGCCGGGCCGGAGCAGGGGAGGCGGGGCGTGGTGGAGCGCGGCGGCGGCAGGACGGCGGGCGCACGCGGGAGGCGGCGCGCGGCGGCGGCCGGGGGGCGCGCGGAGGCTGGCAGGAGGCGGTCGGGCGCGGCGGAGCGTAGGGAGCACGGGGGAGCTCGGGGAGCGGCGCGGCAGGCGCGGTGGCGCGGACGGCGGCGGAGCTCGGGCCGGCCGACGGCGCTGGGACGCACGGGGAGGAGATGGTGCGGGAGCTGTTTCTCCCGTGCGGGAGAAGGAAGGAAAGGAGAGAAAAAGGAAAGAAAAGAAAGAAAAGAAAAGAAGAAAGAAAAGGAAGAAAAGAAAAAGGAGAAAATGAAAAGGGAAAAAGAAAAAGAGAAAAAGGGGAGGGGTGGCTGCAAAATTTTCAGGGGGTGGGAAAAAGTTTTCAGGGGGGAAACCTAGGGTTTGGGTTAGATGGGCTTTTGGGCTTTTATTTCTCTCCCATTTATTATTTATTATTTATATTTTTAAAACCAAATAGAAAAGGAATTTGAACACGAAAACTTTATAAATTAGTTTCAGTTTCAAATAGACAATTTAATAAACTAGTTTTTAACATTTGCAAAAGATTTGAAATATGACATTTTTAATTAATTTGAAATGCATTTGAATTTAATTGTGGGAATTTAATTTAAATGCAACAAATTAAATAATGAGATGAAATGCAAAGTCATGTTGATGCAAAAAAAGAAAACACACAAAACTAAAAGGGGATAAATCCCGAGGCGTTTTAGTTGTCAATCCCGGGTTGATTAAGGTGGAGAAAGATTAGCGTTGGTGATCACGACGGCTGACAAGCAAGGCGTTTACCAAGGTTCAGGCTCCCGGAGGATAACACCCTACTTTCTGCTTGTCTGGTATTGATGGCGAGTTGTGGTTACAATGGCGAGATGGCGATCTTGATAGGGTTTGTGGTGGTGGCTAAAGCGTATCTCCTCGTGTCCCCTTGGACGAGCAATCCGCCTAACCTTTATATCACAGTCTAGGTCTCGGGTGAACGGTGTCGATGACGATTACAGATATGATAGGAGTCATATGACCTAACCGACTAGGATTAGGCTACACGATACCCCTAATGGGCCTTCTTTGGGCCTTCGTAGTCTTGGCGTGGCCCAGTTAGCCTCATCGTGGGGTAGTCGAAGAGTAGCCCCACGTCACCCTCACTCTACCTCGCGCCCTTGAATCCATGGCGTACTGGGGTGGCCGCACCGTCAGCAAAGACGACGCTTGGGAGCTGGATCGGTACATGATCTTCGCCCCTCGCGATTGTCCCCTACCCAAGCGCTAGCTCGTCTCGGCGGGTGGCCTTCCTGTGTCGCCCACTGTGCGAGACAACGAACGTGCTCGGCTGCTTCATCTCTCGCTGCAGGAGCCGATGACGCGGGAGGAGCGGCGCCTCCTAGAGATCGACGACGGCCAGGCGTATTGGGGCCACTAGGGAGACCACTTCGAGCGTGAGCGGGAGGCGGTCATCGCCACAGTTGACGGTCCAAATATGCTCCGGACATGCTACAACACCGCCGTGCACCACGCCTGGTAGGACACAACCGACCACATGGTTGCTTCCGTGATCGAAGCGGCATGTCGACACGCCGTCACAGGAAGCGCGATCACGTTCCACTAACTGCCTTTGAAGCCGCGCGTCCCTCCCCCGCGCCCCACGATGCGCCAGGCGGTGAAGCAGTAGTGGCGCTCACCGCGGTGTCGTGGAGGAGGCGGCATCTTCATCCACGACTCCCTTGCGGTTTTCATCTTCTCGTGCTCGGCGCCCAATCGGGAGGCCGCATGCTCCAACATCTCTGCTTGGGCATTTAACAACTCGTATAGCACTCACTCGGAGGCCATTACGGCGCGGCCGCGCTCGTCCCGCCGCCCTCTGGAGCGATGCCTAGATGGTATGTGTCCTCGTTGCACCAGCTGGTGAAGGAGTTCTCGGCAACAACCTGCTTATGCCACACCCGCAGTACCTGCTGCTGTTCGGGCTGATGTTCACCTACCATACCAACCATAGGGGTCGTCGGGCTGCTGCTCACCTACCATACCAACCATAGGGGTCGTCGGTATTCTCCTTGTTTCTAGACGACAGGTGAGCATGACATGCGGCCTGGGTGAGGGTGGCCCATGAGGTGGCGAGATGGTGTGTCATTGCGAACTCGCGGTGAGGGAGGATGGTCTACGGCGAACAGGGGTGATGAAATGACGGCACAATGGGGTGTTTTTATACTGCCGCGAAGGCGAGAAACGGTGGCGGTAAGTGGTGGTGTTGGGCGGGAAGTGTTGGGTGTGTGAGCATACGTCGTGTCGGAGTTAATGGCGGCGACAAGTCTCTGTCGCGCTGGTGTCACTTGGGAAGCAGGAAGGTTGGGCACTATGCAGGCGCTACGTAAATGCGACATGTGTAGCCGACGCATCACCATCCCATCCCTCCGCCGTCTGCAGAAACACATCGCCATTTGAGCGGCCCTCCTCATGATGCCATTAACCGGCTATGTTAGCTATGTGTCTATGACGAGAGGGTCCGCCTATCTCGAGGACATTTCTGGGCAGTGTCTGACGCCCTAAAGAGGCCCCCAGGTTTGACGGCCATCATGAGGGTACTGGAAAGAAATTGGCCCGCTCGAAAACATGGAAGTGCCGTTGTGGGAGATTTTTTACATCCGAACTTTGGGAATAAATTGGGCGTGCGAGTGAAGAGATGTTACTACCCATTATGACTAGTCTTATGTACATCACACATGCAATTCAACAAATTACCCTCCCACCACACATATAACAGATATATAGTAATTCTGAGGATGCGTAAGCTAATCTCGTCCCCGTGAAGTGAAATAGTGAATTACTAACGAATGTTGCTCACTTGAACTGCAGGTTACTCGCAAACGTCTGGCCGAACTTCCAGGTCGAGCGCACGACCTTGGGGAAGACGAGCGTCTGGCCGTCGGTGATGGTGACCCTGAAGGAGAGAGCCTGGCCGTTGAGGTAGGCAAGCGAGTGCCAGTTGGCGCCCCAGTTGTGCGCCATGGCCATCCAGTCGGCCTCGGCCTTGGAGCCCATGACGTCCATGGCCCTGATCGACCCCGCCGCCGCCACGTTGGTCGGCAGCGCCAGCTGGAAGTAGTCGTGGCCGCTGACGGTGAACCTTACCCCGCCCTTCTTGACGCAGGGCACCCGCTGGTATATGACGGGGATGATGCCGCCGCGGTAGACGCCGATCTTCTCCCAGGCCGGCTGCGCCATGTCGAAGTGCGGCCGAGGCGGGTTGCACCAGCCGCCGTTGTCGCTGGGGAGGTCCCAGTTGGGCGGGCAGAAGTTGGTGGCGGTGACGGTGACGGACACGCCGGGCTTGCACCACGTCTTGTCCGTCTTGCGGTCGCACACGAGCTTGTAGCACTGCCCGCAGGACATGCCGTCGGCGAAGAGAGCAGTGCTCAGCGCCGTGCTCCGGGTGCCGTACCCCTGCGCGTACAGGTTCCCGTACCCGCACGCGCCGCCTGCGTGCATGTATATCATCCAACAAGTATAAATAATTTGGTACAGCTAGCCCGTGATCGTCGTTGAGCATGAGCATGGCGTACCCATGGTGCCGGAGGCGTCGCTGCCGCCGTAGAAGGTGGCGTGCGCCCTCACCCACCCGCTCGGCTCCAGGGCGTCGGCACCGGTGGTCAGAACGCAGCAGATCAGTGCGAGCACCACCGCCGTGCGCACGTAAGCTCCAGCCATGGCTTACCACCACCACCAGATATTAACCAGTTTCTTTGTGTATACCCGTGGCTATGGAGATGGCTGCTCGATCGAATGATGTCTTCTCCGACGGAAGAAAGCCAAGGAAGCCGATGATATACACAAACGCTAGCGTACTAGGTGCGTTATGACTCGGGCCAAATCACAGGGTATATAGCCACGCAGTGCACATGCATGTGCATATCCGCATGACTTGCGCGTGTGGCACATCCTTTGAAGTGTGCATTTCCATCTTGCTTCGAAACTGCACATCAGCACATGATCTCCAGCTGAAAGTGAAACAATCTAAAACCACATCGCTCGTATATCGACCCCTGCCGCTCGATATTCAAAATTAAAGGAGGTTTTCTCCAGCTGAATGTGGTGTGCGGTTTCAGTTTCTATCTGTTGATTGCCAGAGAATTAAAGGAGGTTTTCTTCTGCCGTACAGTCAGAGCCGGACGGTGCGAGAAGATGGGGACGAGACGCTAGCTTGTGCACTCCCGTACAGTGTTTGAGGAGAGAATCATGGATCAGCCTAGACATGGATTTAGTTCGGTACCGCCGCAAGCAATGCAGTGGAATATACAGCAGATTGCCCAGCTAGCTTGCGTGCGTGCTTCAGTAAGTGAAGGGCACGTCGTCAATCGCTGGAGCGTCCTCTTCTTGTGGTTTGGTTCATGGGGAATCGGACAAGGTGATCTACCTCCCTTTATCTGCTGCCATTGCAACTCCGCTGCTTGCGTAAGTTCATGCGAAGTAATTCATGTTCTTTTCAGTCAACTGAGGCGCTTCTCGAGTTTTCAACTGACTGCCTGACCAAGGCATCCATATTTCGTTCGAATATGAATTCGATGGTATTTCGTTGGTCAAATGCTAGTCAAATTTAGACCTCGAAAAACGGCAGCAGGTTTCAGTTTATATGTCATCCATCAGTAAACTGCTGAACAGAAACCAATGGCCAAGAAAACTAATCAGGCATGAGCACTATGCAAGGGATGCAGTCACAAGTCAGAACGGCACAAAGGCAAGCAAAGTGACATATCAAATCTCTGACATCATACGCCCAGCACACATGATGTCACAGAATTTGAAAATCAACAGTATAATCACTTTTTTGTGCTCCATAAGGATTGAAATTCAGAACCTTCCAGTTGATGGAATATAAACAATTTTCCTTAATATACATAAATACATACAACCAGGGCCAAAAGCAAGCAGAAACCTTGGAACAAAATGGTTTCTATGCTTGTGACCATCCTTCCTAATTTCAATCTCACGGGTAATAAATCTGTTCCCCTTTCTGATTTCTAGAAGAGCCGCTGTCAAATCACATTCCACTATCGAATTCTAGGGAATACAAATGGTTAACTAAATACCCGAGCTGGTGTGAAGCTTGAACTTCGCACCGCAATAACTAATATGGAACTTCTATTTCACCACCTTGACGTCAATTAGTGAATCTGGTTTTGTTTCGGGGCCAACGCAATCAATGGTAGTGCTCCCTATCCGACCAGGAGGCCAGTACCGGAAAATGGATCTTCCCAGTATGTTCTTTGCAGGAAGCGGACCCCTGAAAATAAAATGGTGCATTTGTACAGGCTAATTGAGTAAAATTATAACGGGTTAAGCAGTAACTTGGAAAAGATATCTGCACAAGGATCGCTGAAGTTGACAGTATTACCACACATGAGAATCATAACTATTGTTTCGGTTATCTCCCATTACAAAAACTGCATTTTCAGGCACTTGCTGCAAGGAAAACATAGAATAAAGATGGTTAGCTAGCTCAAAAGAACATTATGACCTAAAAGAACAGACCAGAGTTCAGGTTTAAGCATTCATCTGTGTAAATAATAATCCCAGCATGCATACAACATAAGAATAAAAAATGACGGTACGATATATTGTTCTAGGATTGCAATACATATCAAACCCAATTACTAATGCAAATCATTTTGGCAGGCATGACTGCAAGATGAAATTATAATTTTTGAGTAATTTATATGAATCGACTTATTTGGGTTTAGTACCAAATATGATTTGGCACGATATTTAAGGCAAACATGGAGTAAATTGGCCATATTTAAGGAAAAAAAATGCAATCCGGGGTTTGCCGCACCAACACACTTGCCAGTTCTGCAAATGTCAACCTGAAAGGGAAAGGCACATTCTCTTTGACTGTCGTTATTCCAAATGTATGACCACGCCGGCTTCCTGGTTGTCGTGCCCATCGCTTAATCTTCACGCTGGTCGGCAAATTGTACTGCAATTACTGGCATGCCATCATTGGTACTCTGAGTTACTACCCTGAGGGGCTCAAATCTGCCATCACTTTGATAGCTTGGGAAATTTGAAGGAGCGGAATACAATGGTCTTAACAAAAAATCTTTGATGCTGGCGGTGCTATTCCAAAGAATTAAAGATGATGGCAGAAACTGGATGTTGGCGGGTGCTAAGAGCCGAACGGAAATAACAGGATCTTAAGCCGTTTTTTTTTTCTTTTTCTTCGCTTGGCTTCGGCTGCTTCTTGTTTGCTCCTCCTATATCAGTATAGAAGGCAAAGCTTTCTCCTCGTTTCAGAAATAAAAACAATGGCGGCAAGAACTAAGTAAGGCCAAGCTAATCACTGTTTTCCCAAAAATCTCTTAGTTGACCCAACCTCTTCCTCTAGACTTCCAAGGAGATGAACCGCCAGAGGACCGGACATGGATGCTGCCTCTGCGATTACATAAAGACTGTCTGGATTTCAAACTCGAACCCGTTACTCTTGAGCCATCTTGATCACAACATGTACTCGTTTGTATCTCTTTTCTCCCTTTAGCACAAATCATGTAAGTGCCCGGCATAAAAACAATGAGAAGAGGGAAACGCTGAAAATAGAGTCCAAACTGGCAGACATGGAGCGAACATCAGTTCAATATCACCGTAATCGAGTTAGCGGGATGAAGCAGGTGGTTTCAATAGTTTGACCAGAAGGTTTGAAAGTTAAAATTTGAAGTAGGCCTGGCACAGTTCGGGATTGGAAGTGGACTTTTTTTTCCTTTAGCTGTAGAAAATATATGGATAGTGTGCTTACCAAAGTTTAAGAACTACAAATATGGGTTGAGGTTTTAGTGGCACTCCAGTAGATAGATGTACAATACAGGCCCTATCCCCAGTTTTTTGTTCGAAAAGGAGGAAAGCACAGATATGACCCAAATACAATAATCAATGTAACTAAAGATAAGAAAAATATCTCTGGAAGGTCAAATGGCCTAACATGCCACAGTAGAACTGTTTGTTAAATCGACAATATCTCCAAAAAAAGTGTCATAAAAGGATATCATAATTTTTGAGAGTTCTCAGATACCGTTCATGTGCAGTGTAAGAAATGTTTTACCACTGGGTTCATGTCATAAGAAGGTGGCTCAAGGATGAACTCTTCATTTCTAGCCTCACCATTCACAACTAGTTTTCCTTTATGAACCTGCAGCATAACAGGTAATTTACATTAAGATTTTTCTACTTAAGAATTTTGGTTGTTTCCATGAGAAAAAAAAATTCAAAATAAATTTTCCAGAAAATTAATAACCCACACAGCTATTCTAAGTTAAACTAACTTATAACTAGAAAATTACTTTAGTTTGAGCTATCAAGGCTGACTTTCTTCAAATGTGCATTATGTTTACATTTTCTCATCCTTACCTTTGTTTTTTATGCGACTCCCAAGGTTGCAGATACCCAGTTATGCTAAAAAAATTAATTTACATCAACTGGTTCTCTAACATGAAAATACTTGGGCATATGGGGGTATGGTCACTTTCTGATTTCTTATGCTATTTATTCACATTATTTCTCCTCTGTTTGCATGTTTTAATCTAATTACGCCGTGCAAAGAGCTGGGAGTAACCATACAGTTTCTCGATAGCACGTTGTTGGTTCGTACACAAGATGACTTTGATTACCTAAAAACCGAAAATAACCAAGATAACTTCGAGTAATGAATGCCTTCACTGGAATAATAAAAGCAACTGGTCAATTAAACAAGCAGCCAGAATTGTTGCCTGGTGATACTAATAACATCCTAACCAGTGGCTGAAAACATTATATTCTTCAAACTTTAGGAGAAAAATACCACATATATGATTTTAGGGATAGAAAGCAAATACGATCTACATCAGTGACGAGATGTAGGTCTTCACTTAAAAGTTTATTTCTGGTTCTCAAACTAACCTCAACAATATCTCCTGCCCTGGCAACTACTCTTTTGATGAAAACATCATTATCAGTATAACCGACCTCCTGAAAGGAAGAATGACAATTTTGATATCAGGAAACAGTGTAATCATCTGGAAACGCTGCACATGAGGACGATGTGTAAGTACCTGTAGCACTGGGGGGCTTTTGAAGATTACAATATCATTTACACAAGGTTTCCGAAAGTAGTATGTAACCTGAGAAATATTGGCTGGTAAATCTATGCAATGAAGTGAACAGAAAATTTTCTTAGTTTGTAAAATATCAAGAAAATCCAGCACAAACAAGAACACAATGATTGAAGGTACCATGGTGGTCTCCAGAATATCTTACATATTTGGATGACCTAGATAGCATTATGTGCTGCTCTACAAACCCCTAGAGGCCAGAACATCCTGTCATGATGACCACACGTACTTTGGACTAAGGATCATCTAAAAGCTTGGTGCAATTGAAGAAGATGCTTACTTCCAAGCCTTTTGCAGAGAGATTCTATGTAGTCAATAGTTATCACATTTTTTCAACAAATCAAAATATGGTCAAAGTCTGCTAGGTGAATCATATCCCAATTCCCAAGTAAATAGCTTCATATCAAAACTTCTATTATTGACAGGAGACATACATAGCATATACCAGAGCATATTATTAGCTAGCCCGGCATGATTTGTTCTTAGATATCTCTAATAATACTAAGCTCCCTAGGAATAAAAGCTTGTCCTTCTCCCACATGTCCACATCATGGTGGACCCAACTCATATTTCAATTCATATTTAGTTATAGTTCACAATTCTAAATTTAGTTCAAAAAATATTCTATTGGATATATTATATAAACATATGTTTTGTGAAATAAGAAGGGGTTCCTATCTTTAAAAACAAAAAAACAGCTTCATTTCCCAGAAAATTATTCTTTTTATGTACACAAAAATACAAAAAATAAATCTAGAGTTTGTAAAATATGTGCACGTAGTCGGATGTTTTATTTCAAAAAATTGAAAGCTAAAAATGTCGTTTTGATTTTTTTAAAACGAAATGTGGTGAGTTCGAAGCTACCGGAAAGATATCCGATAAACCTCTCTCTTATCTATGCCTAGCGTCCACCATAGGCCATGCTGCTTGTGCCACACGACACTATTTCTCTCCCTCCGCCTCCCTCGAGTCGTATTGTACCGAAAACAACCGTCCTTACGCAAAGTTTGCATTTCTCTCCACATACACCTCTACGCAAAGTTTGTCCTTCTCTCCACACACAACTCTGGCTTCGCCACGTGACACCATTTCTCTCCCTCCGCCTCTTTCGAGTCGTATTGTATCGAAACACGCCATTGAGCTGACTTCTACGATCCTCACAATAGTTGCATGCGAACACCCATGTCGCCTCCCGCACCGGCCACCGCTATTGCCGTTTGTATTAGTAGTGGTCGACTCTCCAATCCTAATGCCACCCGTCAAGTCCACTGGTAACTTGCATGCTACATGCGCTCAAACTATATGTCAAAAGAAGTGTATTTCTGCATTTCAATATATAATGGTTGGTTGTATTCATATCAGTTAATTTTTATAATTTATGTTATACAATATGAATCTAATGCACAGATTAATATTTCATGTAAACAGTTTAATCTCTTAATTTGGTCTATATTTTTTTGAATTATTTTGTATTTACTGGTGAAATGTTCCTCTGTTTTTATATAGTATCAGCCGTATTCGGTGCAATTTATTTAAATATGTTAGGACATAATTATGCCAACTATTTTTTATTTTGGAATAATTATGTCGGAAAATATATTTAATTTCATTATATTAAAATCAATGATCATCATTGTATGACCTCCATGCCTAATCTAGCTCTTTGAGTTTGCAATGTTCATCATACAATGTTTCTAGATTGTTGAAAATTTGATCAAATCATTATATAATCATGTACACAATTTAAATTTCATGGAATTACAACAAAATAATTATGTCCTTCTCTACTTCCATATAGTGATCGAGTTGTACTATTTTTTCATCATTAATATTGTTTTATAAGTATGTTTCGCTCAAAGTATTTATATATATATCGTTGTTCATATTAGGACGGACGCGCGTCTTTTCCTTCTAGTTACATTCATATACACAACTAAAATTTCAGTCTTGCCAAAAAAAATGAAAATCTTAGAGGAACAGAACACATAATAACTCCTAACTAAAAATGAACAGTGGTACATGTTTTCCATATTATATTTGCATCTGTTAAGATGCCATCCAATAACACAACAATAAACTAGCTATTGCCTGAAATCCTAGTATCTCAATGTCCATTTACAAGGTATTCAATGTCATGTTAATCATTGTGGAAGTGAAATTTCGAGTACAGTAATTGCAGTAGCAAGCAACTCGGACTACTGTAGAAACATCAATTGTATTTTTCTGAAAAACTATAAAGCACCCATTTTGAGTTTAACATAAGAACGGGCTCAAGTGAGCATATCATAGGAAGCCTGGTTGAACTTCATGCTCAGACACTAATACTTGTTTTTTTACATCAAAGAAACTAATACTTGTTGGCGTTCAATATTCCAAAGGGTAATACTTAAGACTTAGCTTGAAAAAGTTTTTGTTTTCAGTCTGGAAGCGACACTGCGGAATGAAATAAACAAGAATAACTTCAAAATAGCATACACTAGCAGATTACTGTAAATATGCACATATCCTTTTACAAAACATGGAACTTCAGGTTATGAATCATTTAAGTAAAGTTGGCCCATTTATTAGAAAAACAAACAGATTGCCTCAACTTACGACAAAAACTAAGCGCAAGGGGAACAAAATGGAGAACTTATGTACATGTTCACTTGTTCAGCACAGCAATGTTATCCTGCATAATCCTAAATAAATCTTGACCCGCTCATGCCGAAAGTAAAATGGAGAAATATGTCCTAATTCAGTTTTTGATACAAAATTGAAACCATGACAAGAATCATTAATAAAAAAAGTTAGCAACAGGCTCGTCTTTGGTCGGTCCATGGATTTTCCTTCCTTTTGCTACATTTCGCTCAAAGGGTTGAAGGGACCCTGACTGGTTCGACTTTGGGCAATGCGGAGACTCATCCTGGTTGCTATGTCGGGGTGGCGGCTCCGGAGCAGGTGGTGTGTGTTTGTGGCGTTTGGTCGATTTGCGCCGGGTGGGCGGCGGGTAGCCTCGCTTGTGCGGTTTTTTGGCCTTGTTTTCCTTATAAATAGGGCATTGTAAAGCTTGTATGGTTTTTGGGCCCGGTTTCCCTTATAAACTGGGCCACCTCTTCTATCTATTCGGGCAGTGGATACGACCAGTTTGAAACTCAAAAAAAAAAGTTAGCAATGGAGAGCTTATGTACTTGTTCACTTGTTCAGCACAGCAATGTTATCCTGCATACTCCTAAATAAATCTTGACCCGCTCATGCTGAAAATAAAATGGAGAAAATATGTCCTAATTAAATTTTTGAGACGAAATGAAACCATGACAAGAATCATTAATAAAAAAAGTCAGCAACAATACTTGACCATAGTCACAATATATTTGCAACATCTATGACTAGGATGGGATTATCAGACATGCTACGGCACTCAAGCAATCAGAGTTCCAAGTTTCAACCAGAAAGTCAGGGCACAATTTTAAACCTATTAAAGTTATGAAGGACGGACGGACCTTCTCTGCGACTATGCGGTCGCCGACGTCGTAGGTAGGGAACATGGAGAGCGAAGGGATGAACCGTGGCTCGGCGACGAAAGAACGGAAGGCGAGGGAGATGGCAATGGCCGCGAGGATCGTCTTCGCGTCCTCCGTCGTGACGTTAAGCCACTCCGGAAGCAACCCCTTGTTCTCCCCCTCCTCATCGCCGTCCCCTCCACCTCCACCGCCCTCCCCTCCTCCTCCGCCGCCGCCGTCGGGGCCCACGGGCGGCGCTTCGGTCGGTGTCTTCGGTGCGGAGCCAACCCTCCTTCTGAGGCGGAGGTGCGGGATGCTCCGGGCATTGCTGCGTCGGAAGGCGGCGGTGGCCGAGACGGGGCTGTTGAGGGGAGGTTTGAGGGAGGGTTTGAGGAGGCAGGTGGCGGCGGGAGCCTGCGAGGTGGACGGGAAGAAGCCGATGGAGGACATGGCTGCGGAGGTAGGCAGACGAGATGGCGCCGCACAGCTCGCCGGCGTCCGCCTCGGCCAATACGGCTGTGGGTTGGGGTTGGGATAAGCCTAGTGGCGGGGAGGGTGGGCTCCAGTGAACTTTATTTGACTTTTCTCTTATTCAGCCATTCGAATTTTGTAATTTGGTCAAAGAAACGGAAGAATTTTGACTATACCACACATCTTTGATCGCAGTCGATAGAAACAAAGTGCCTTGGAAATCTTCATTGTAGCCGTCTAGTGTGGGTGGACAAAAGACGTCTCCATCGCAAAAAAAGAAGAAGGTTGTGACATGCTCATATTTAAATATGGATATACTTCAAAAATATTTAAATATGGATATTAAATATGTAGTCCATATTTAAATATGAAAAACATCTTTATATTTGAGACAAGGTGGTACAGTTGATGCATTTTGTGATATCCATTCTAGGTTTAAATCCAAGTATAACGATAATTACCATAACAACACACGACACCAAAATTTGAGAACTAGATCCTCTGACTTTACGATCTAAGTCAGAGGATCTGGTTCCCTCCAAGCCTTCAGTAGATGATGTAACCAAAAAATCCAAGCCTCCAAGCCATGGGTTCCACGTGCCAGAGCGACTCGTGGAGAGCTGATGGTTGGCGGTGACGTTTTGTCGTCTTCGGCTCGGGGGTGCGCGGCCTTGGCACCGGCGTGGATGCCGGAGCGGTAGCTCCGGGCTTCGCCTCCGAGGAGCGTCGCCTTTGGTAGTTTGGGTGTCTTGATCATCAGCTCATGTGGGACACAACCCTGGGGGGCTGGCATGGATGTCGGAGCGGCGGCTTTGGACTTTGCGCCTCCGCTGAAAAGCGTCGAGGTCACCTCCACCATGTTTCGTTGAGGTCGTGTGGTGTCGGCTTTGGTCGCTTGGGCGTCTTTGTCGTCGACCCGTGTGGTGCGCGGTTTTGGGACCGGCGTGGATGTCGGAGCGGTGGCTCCGGTTCATCTCCGCCTTTTGCGTCGAGGGGTTTTGGTGTCGACCTTGCTTGCTTGGGCAACTTGGTCGTCAACCCGTGTGGGGTGCGGCCTCGGGGTCGGCGTGGTTGAGTTGTATCTTTTTTTCTTTTTTAGGCTTTGTCTTACATGTTTGCTTCTTCTTTATCAATATAAAAGACAAATCTTTTGCCTCGTTTAAAAAAAATTGCCCTCAAGTCTTTTCACAACCTGAGATGTTCGACGAGTAATGGATGACCATGCCTGGACATCACGCTACAAAAAGTAATCCTATCTAGCAAATTCTGGTCAATGTCCAAAACGTAGTGTTGCTTGGATCAGATGAAACACAAAAAATTGGAGTGAAAGGAAACTACTCTCAAGATTTATCATTAACTACTTAAACATATGTACTCTTACACGCATAGGTCAGCAAACTCCTTGCACACCACAATTGATTTATGAACAACGAAAGGACTGGTTTCTGAAGTAAAAGATAGTTCCCACATTTGGTCATAAAGTTTCACCTCTCAAGCTTCAGTAGAGATGACTAGATGAGCATACATAAGGGCTAAGATCATCGCAGAGCAGCCCAACAGATAATGTCCCACTACAACAGACCACGGTAACCCTGACACTGTCGATAAAGCAACGGTACCATGTTGGCCAAAAAACTGCACCTGTTATGGTGTACACAGTTGGTTGAGCAAAATCTCGATGATAAATCCTACCTCCCTCAGCAATACTTTATAGTTTCAACCTTTTCAAATTATCTCCAACGACTCGACTGATCTGTATGCCGCCCCCAGTTAACAAAGCCGAATGCCCTCAATTAGTTACTGACTTCTCAGTGGCCTCATCCCAAAACAGCTAGCATCTACAGGCCCAAAAAGGATAGAGCTAACGTTGCCCATCATATTACAAGCTTTAACAGCCTAGTAGTATTTGTCAATCAAGACCTTTATTGAAGAGATAAATATTTACAAGCGCATCAGAACTAACTTCGCCTCTAATTGATGTAGTGATTCATCACCGCCACTGGACAGTGTCCTTTGGTACAGTTTCCATTATTCTGATCAAGCTTCTCAGCATGTTTTTGTAGCTCTTGTACTGTTATACACCTTCTGGAATCTTGATGCCACGTGAGAGTTACAACTATCAAGCCAAAATATGCGCTTCCTCTCCTCTGCCATATGAACATGTGCATGCTCTATAGCAGAACAAGCTCCACATCTGTTTGCACATTATGGTTGCGTGCAAAAACTATTTATTTAACACTCAGAGCTGCCATGGTTCAGAGAGTACTAGTTCAGCACCTAAAATAAGTTGACACGACAACTGAATAAGCACAAATATGATGGACGGAGTGAGCGACATGATAAAATATATTTCTGAAAGGGTATTACCGGCAAATACTTATATCTCAATGTGCCTGACATTTATTTTTTGCCACAAGTAAAGCTCGATTCATCATAAATATGAAGTGTATCCCCCACCAAGCGGTACTCTTGGATGAAATACTGCTTTGATCGATAGGCTAGGACAGCATCGGAATCCAATACTCTAATAAAAAGAATCTTAGCACAAGAGTAGTAAAAATTCTCTGACAGAAATTAGCCCATGAATGCACAATTTACTAAGGGCAAGTACAATGGCTGATGCCATCCTTCCACTAGAGATACTAAATCAAAAAGTTCCCATAGCTAACAGAAAATCTCTTTTTTTTTTTGAAACTTCAAATATATAACTCGAGTCAGCAGGCCGCCTCATTAAAAACCTCCCAGTCCCTTTCGGTACCCTGGAAGGAAAAGAGTGCGTCAAAAACCTGCTGCTCCCCAATCAAAGTATGTTTACATCATCTATCAGGAAATCTAAAAGAAAGCTAGGGGGATCATCGTCCCAAATACAAAGCAATTTTTCAATAAAACAATATCTAGCTATTTCATGATAACAGAAAATCTCTTAGCGTTTAAGGGGTAGTGTTTTTCTCCTTTACCACACCGCCTACAGGTGCCTGAACCATCTACTGCCTTCCTGATTCGTGATGCTACTGATATTTCTATTAGTGTAACACATGGTAACAGATGTCAGAATAAATATATTGCAGAACAGTAAACGGATTATGTGTTCTGGGCAATTTTCAGAATCATGGCAATTCTTATCTGGTAAGTTTATGATGACCTAAATACCCCAAACTTCAAAGCACTCAAAATTCAAGGTCTGGGATTCCATAAAAACTTGAAAAACAGATGAACTTTCCAGGCCAAGTCGCTGGCTGCTAACATCCCATTCTAAAAAATAGTTTGTCTCACTTATCACGCATTAGTTATTATGTCATGCACTAAAACTGCATCAAAAGGATTGATGATTCTTAAAATATATATCTTGGAACAAGTTGAAATCACAGGCAAGGAGACAAGTATTTGGATTGTGAGTGGACACTTGACTTACTGGTATGCTCAGTATGTCACCTTGAGAATTGGTCAGCACTGGCAGTGTTCGTCTTGCAGAAGCTGGAATAGATCTCAGGACCTCAAGAGCTTTCGTTGCTGACAATTGCAAATATCTAGAGTGCTTCAGGAGTTCATTGTCCTTCAATTTCTTACTGGAAACTTTTGAGACATTCTGGTTCTCTTCCACTGAATGGATTCTAGAAACTTCAGCAAGTAACAACCAATCGTTATCAAACATGTGACGAACTGCAAGACTTCCGTCTTGATTCACTGCACAATGCTGGCATATGCGTTTTTGACTGTCAAATGAACATATTCCATTTGGAAAAGCTTCCCAAGCATTCCATGTAATCAAGAACCTGCTCATAAAGTGACATGTTTCACCAGGCCAGAGACAAAGAACTTTCACATCAGGAAAGCTCGTTTTCTCCAAGTAATGTTCTTCATGTTTATGCTCTGTTGTCGTTGTAAATTTCTGATATTCTTCTGTTTGCAGGTAAAGAAGTTTTTCTAACAAGAAACCACCTATTATATTGAGATCCTTTGCTCTATTTAGAACATCGGTCGAAGATTTATAACTCACAAAAGGTATGCTTGAGTGTAGAATTTGGTTAGAGTTTAAGCGCTCTTCATGTACTACATGATCAATCTCAGGTACAGGTGGTGGCTGTTCTTCATAGGAACACTTGTAGGACATCTCAATAGAAAATGACTCCATCGAGTCAGCAGCGCAACAGACTAGTACTTTTGTACCTTTAGACCTTGGAAAAGCACAAAGGTAACAACCAGCTACAGTAAGGGCACCCTGCATGAGATAAAAAATATTAACTATGAGTTGACAGGGTCTTATGATATCAGATGTATTAATTATGCCCCAGACCACATAGTGTTTCAAAGAGAATCTATTACGCGGTGTCTACCACTGCATAATTCATTTTATTAGAAGATACTGGAACATAGATTAAATCCTTAGATATATAATTGATAAACCCACCAGGATCACAATCTCAACCTTTTTTAAGGGAGACTGAGCCAGGCTCACTTCTTTCACAAGTCTTAACTCGCCCTTCCTAGTTCACACAAAAACAACAGCTGAATATAAACCTTCTTACTTCGTAGCCCACCCTTTCTGGACAATGCATATGTGCTGCTTTAGCAATATATGTTTTGAACTTGATCAGTTAAGACTTAAGAGCACAAGGTAAAAAACATATGTGGCTATTTCCAAAAGTTTGCAAGACGATAATGAAATAGGTAAGAAGAGAGAACCTTGCAAGGTGTATTACGGATGTAGTCCATGAACAATCGAGCAGCTCTTCCACGGATTGGCCTGTGCCTCTGCGAAACAAACTACAAATAACTGAATATTAGTATCCCATCTCTCAAAATCTGATCAATAAAAAACATCAAGGAGGTATGTACTATAAGTAAATCCAAAGACACTATGATTAATCAAAGATGTACTTGTAATACGCATGCCAAATATTGTGAAAGACAAAGATCATCAACATTATCTGGGTCAAGTTTTTCCAGGTCAATGACAGCGTAGCCATACTGCAAAACAACAAAGGAATTTTCAGTGGAAGGTAGCGAGTCTAAGAAAATTAATAATCAAATGGTACTAGGAGACTTGAAATCCAGGTATAGTCGTATAGAGGCGGCGCAAACCTCTGTTATTGTGACAGACTGTTTGAGAGCCATATTGCTGGCATTGTTGGCATACACTCGTGTCAACCGGCATGCATAGATAAGTTTCTGAAGTTCTGACTGGAAAGCGCCTGAAGATAAAAAGCGTTTGTCAGATGAATTTATATATTTGCATTTCCCAGTTATGCCTCTATCTAATAACTCTACTCCCTCCCCTTATAATTCACACCAACCCTAACTAAAACTAAGAATGGTACAAATAAAAATAATGGTGCATGCTTGAGAGGTTGTGTGAATTCAATAGTGAGATGAAATGAATGAAAGTAATGATGTCATTTTCTCTGTTTCTCATTTCACTCCTTTAATATCATGCTCAACCTAAAACGACCTAAATTATGACTCAGGAGGAGTGTTATATAGCACAGACAGGTTTGTCATGAATCTGACACAATGAAGAAATAATTCTGCTGTTGTTTGAACTAACTACCTTAAACAAGCAAAGATTAGCTTAAATAAATAGTTTCTTAGTTAGAGTCCATTTTTGTTTTGTGGCACTGAGACGCTTCACTATAAAATATTTAGATTTACTGCTCGGAACAGAATAGGACCCAGGCAAGGGACTTAAAAAATCACATCGCATATTTATTTATTATTGGACTATTCGAAGGGATTACACGATTGTGGATGGGCAATGGACCAAGTTTGTATCAGTAACCAAGCATGATACTTAATCATAGTAATTTGAGGAAACATAAGACTCAAACTCAGATGGAATTTACTAAGTCTAAAATATAAGAAACAATGAATTGTCAGCCAAACTCTAAACATTTATCATATGTTTGTGGACAGAGCCTTTCGAGTCAATGATATAGTTGATTGATACAGAAATGAAATGAACATCTGATGACAATCATTTACCTCACATGGCACATCATTTTGATAGTAAAATAGAAACACAGGATCATGAAAACAACACACAGGTACTACAAATAATGAATCGAGAGTGGCAGCGTAAGTGCAACTGCGTACCATCTGTGGATAAACATCTCAAAGATTCCCGAATTCGGTTCCTAGCATACTTCATACTACTATTTGTTGGATCTTCAACCCACAAATTATTACTTCCTTGACATATCTGTGGAGAATGATTTTCCAATTAGTAACAGCCACATAATATTTTCATTAAAGGTAACTGACAGCTCAAATCACTTGAGATGCACATTATTATTTTTTCTAAAAAAAGCTTATCAAGTCTTCATTCTCCTTTGGATTTGCCTGCAATGTTTGTAATAATACAGCCCACTCAAGATAGGTCGACTAAATGAACCCTGAAAATAAATGTCTTGGTGAAATGTCTGTCTAAAAATGAAAAATTAGGAGTTTAATATTTTTGGATAAAGTGTGCCAGTAGGCCCCTCAAATTGTGCTGACGTGTTACTTGAGTCGGTAAATTCCACATCTGAACCTCCTAAATTTAAGCAAGTGTGTTAATGACCTAAACATATTTGATTACCAAATGTGATCATAATCATATGACATTTGAAATCTTACTTAACCTAAAATTTGACTAACTAGAACTTGTTAATCTGTCCAATGAGTCAATGACATATGAAAATCTTGAGCTTTTCATTCTGTCCAAGGGCACGTGAAAAGCTTCATTTAATTATCAACTTCAAATATAAAAAGGATCCATTAATTTTGAAATGTGATCACATGATTAAAGTTGATTTAGCTTAAGTGTCATTGCATCCCTAGTTATAACAAGAATATGATTTTGGACCTTCAACAGCATGAGATGAAATGAGATCAAAAGCTTACCTTATACATGTCGTTTTTTGAAAATTCAAGCATGGGCCGAACAAGAAGGATTCCATACCGACAAAAGTTATGTCCATCATACTTCAGATTAGGTGCAAACAACTGGGATACAAAGGCTGTACCAGCAAGCCCTAAAACTCCGCTGTTGCGAGATAGTCTCAGAACAAATAGCTCTGCCTGCAGTTAAAAGATGAATTCATTCAGATAGAAATATATAACCTGCAGCAGCAACGAATGACTTGTCGATCATGACAAACAGAAAGATGCAATAAAACATGAGATCCATTTATCACCGTGAAAAAATGAACATTCTTATGATTTAAAAGGCTCCATACCATTCATCTATTCAATCAAGAATCCATGTATATTTAACCTAGAAATTAAGCGTGAAATCAAGATACAGTAGTACATGAAGCATAGTAGCAACTCTAGCTCATTAGATGCAAATTCTCAAATGATTTGTGGCTAGCATCATGGTAAGGCGTCATAAGGGTTTAACTTAGAAATAAGTGTGCAAATTAAGATAAAGTAGTACATGGTTTTAAGTGTGCAAATTTTGATCTCATCTCATGCCCAGTAGCAACTCTAGCTCACTATATACAAATTGTAGAAGGATTTGTGCCATCATGGTTTTGAGGCGTCTCCATATGGACGGTAAGGCGCCTTAGCAGTCTGCCTGCCTTACGCGTCACTTAGGCATCAAGGCGGGGTTGATCGCCTTGGACGCCTTGCCGCCTTATAAACCTTTAGGCGGTAAGGCGCCTTAGCAGTCTGCCTGCCTTAGGCGTCACTTAGGCATCAAGGCGGGGTTGATCGCCTTGGACGCCTTGCCGCCTTATAAACCTTTACTAGCATAAGCCAATTTTTTGAAAATTATGTACGCCTTGGACTATATCAACACGTGCCATTACGTTTGATGTTCTTTAGTAAGAATAATTCCTTGTGAATGTGTACATTCCTTGTGAATGTGTACATCTTCCCCATCCAAACAAAAACGAACACATATTCATCTTAACGGACCTGGTCATCAGAGTGATGTGCAATAAGCAAGACTCCTATTTGTTGCTTTATACAAATGTCCAATAGTTTTTGGTACCTGAATTTATCAGAAATTGTTACATGGCGCTTTATTAAAATGGACTTATATGTTCTGCACATGTGAATAAACTGGCACATATAATCGAAAGAGCACACACTACAATAGGTAGGTTTAGGCCAATATTCCACAAATAACACAACAATCAATTACAAAATATCATATACTAACAGATTTACATATTTTAATTCTGAGTGTGCAACATGTCACTCTTTAGCACTTCAAAGCTTTCTTGGTAAGAGGACAAATGTGGCCTGAGTCAGGACAGACAGTTAGCCACCGCAACACTGTATGTCAATGATGATGAAGAACATTTAGTTACATATATACCTTAATAAATTGTGTGATTCTGTTACAGCTAAGAAATGTTGAGTAACAACATTGTGTCTCATCAGAAGCCAAAGCTGAAGACTACTTGGCGAACATAGGTTTTTATACTAAAACAGTACCAATGTGGGGAATTTTGCTTCTGTAGCACACATTTATGTTCATATCTGGATGCTGTTGAAAAAGAACAGAAAGCATTACATGGAAAAGTAGAATACTGGATTGAACTTCAGGTGGGGCTCTCCCCCACTGTTGCGTGTTCAAAGAAAAATAGCGCAGCTAACTCTAGTTACAATGTTTCCAACATATAAATAACCTGGTTAACATTTCCTGATATCAACAACAGGCAAAACAGGACAGACACAAAAATACCTCATTTCACGGGCCGCCTCTTGCAGATGCCCTACGTTTGGCCGCCCATTAGGCCACTCACATGTAGCAATTTCGCACATGACACCTACAACAGAGTCGTAACACCCTCAAGATCCTACATCACATTTCAAGGATTATGCAAATGCAGCCCAAGGCAATCAGTCCCGGCTCTGAGTGTCACCAGATCATCACGCTCATTCGCAATGTATGCAGGTTCTTGTGAACAGATTTTCATTCAAAAAGATATGAAGTAACTTAGAGAAGCTGTGGGCGATTAGCTTACCCATGCCGTGCACCCTGTCACGCACAAGCTGCGCCTCTTGGGCGCTCTCGAGCCGCAGCCCATGGTCGACCACGACCCCCAGAAGCCCTTCCACGAACCCTGGGGCCACGGATTCGTCTTCCTCGGCCTTCCTCCCAGACCCGCCCTCCACCGCCTTCTTCCAAGACGCCGCGAGCACGCACAGCGCCATGGAGTCGGGCCCGCCGGAGACACCAACCGCTGCAGTAAACACAGGGGTATGAGGTAATTAAGGAGCCTGGGAAGCAGTAAAGAACCAGGCACTTGTAGCGAGTAGAGGCGGCGTACCAATGCGGTGGTGGGGGTGGATGCCGGCGAGGGCCATGCGACGGGCGAAGGATTGGTGGTACGGAGAAATAGGAGAGGAGGAGGCGGCGGGGTAGGTGCAGCAGCATCGTAGGAGGCGGCGAAGGGGGAGGCAGGGAGAGGGGAAGGGGCGGCAGGAGAGGCGGAGCATCGCCGGAGTTGGGGGGGAGGGAAGAAAGATAATGAAAGGGTTTTTCCTTCGCTTCTTCTTTTTTCTTGGGGAATCAGGCTCAGGTCTGGATTTCGAACATATAGCTTTTTAAGGCCCGGCCCGGCCCAAACAATGCCTAGGTCTCTACGAGTGTGGCAATAAGGAACTCGGGCTCCAGCGAGCCCGTTTCCAAAATTGCCGAAAAATACAAATTAAAGTTTCGAAAAAAATCAAATATCATGATGTTGTCGATGAATTATTCTACCCAATTTCCAATGCGAACAACTATATATTATAGCTTCAGAAAAAAGACAAATGTGCAGATTTGGGAATGTGAACAGTGCAAATTTCTTAAATTCCAAAATTTGTCCGATTTATCTTTTTGTTGGGCCTAAAATAAGAGGTTTAACATTATAATTTTGCATGGTTATTATAATTTTGCATGGTTGTAGTGTACATGTTTGACTACATCTAGGTAATTATTTCGGAATCTGTAGGTCGGGCTCCATTGGGGGATTACCGAGCCGATATTGAGTTATTGACCCCAATCAAAACCGTCACAACCTCAAGTTAAAGAAAAAAGTCGACACCTAAAAACCAAAAAAAAAAAGGCATCCATAGGTCCTCAATTTTTTGTGGGAAATTCTTTTTTCACTGCCCCACGCCTTTCACCCTTATCCACACCGCGGGAGAGGCAAGGCTTCCCTCATATGACTAAAATGTATCTATATATTTAAAGTGTATTACACTTACGCAAGAGATCAAAGTAGAGGACTAGAAGCACCCAAGCCATGGCGACTCACCTTTGGGGCTCTAGGTAAGCCATATCGCCAATTTGTGTCGCCCTTTGGGGGCTACGTATTGATCTAGAGTCACCTATATACACCCTTCCCATTTTCGTGACGAAGAAAGTGATACGAGGAAAAATACAAAAACACATAATGTGATAGGGGCATAAGTGAAATATCAAGATACCGCCTTGAGGGATGAATAGACGTTTTAGAAACAATTACGGATTATGTTGATAACCTCACGATTCGAGATGTCGGACACACTCTATGTTGTGGCTATGGTGATCGGGTCCACAACTAGGGAGATACGCCCGACATGGGGGATGTAGTACGCGTGATTGTAAGTGAAGGTGATTGGCATCACTGAGCACCATAGGTACTCGAGTGGCCTTTCGGTGACGGCTGTAATCGTATCCCTTGGGGGAACCAAACATGATTAATGTTGTTCTCTCCTCCTAAGAGCATGTACATAATGTGATGCAAGGGACCTATAAGAATTTTAATAATATATTTGAGCTAAGTTAGAAGAGATTCTCATGCAAGAGTCAGCTTCAGCACATGATATTGACTACTTCGTGGGAGGGGTAGATGGCCATGTTGAACGGATAGACGTCGACTAGAGGGGGGTGAATAGGCGATTTAAAACTTTTTTCGAGGAGCCAGAATATCCGGTCCACGAATGACCCGGAAATTCTGGTATGCTTGATAAAGGCGGAATAAAACTAGAGGTTTACTTTAACAAGCATACAACCTAGAAAAATATACTAGGCTCACATATGTGCACCAACAACTTATGCTAAGCAATACAAGTAACAAGGTGATAGCAAGATAGATGACTTCAAGCACGAATGCTATCACAATGTAAAGTGCATAAGTAAAAAAGCTCGGGTATAGAAATAACCGAGGCACGTGGAGACGAGGTTGTATTCCCGAATTCCACCCAAAGGGTGTACGTCTCGTTTGGAGAGGTGTGCGCAACCACAACAGGTTAGCCGCAACGCCACAAAGGCTCACCTTCTTATCCTGATGAACTCAACCACAAAAGGTTGCGAGTTCACCTTCTAGTATTGATCCCCTTCTAGGGCGGAGATCGAATCCCGTACAACACTCTTGAGGCACACACCCACAACTTAATTGGGGGCTCTCAAGTCTTGAGGCACACACCCACAACTTAATTGGGGGCTCTCAAGATGACCACAAAAGGTCTTGGCCACAAAAGGCCGACCACAAAAGGCGTCTAGGGTCCAATGACCCAAGAGTAACAAACTCACAAGTATCACCACCACGAATCCTCGTGGAGTGCTCAAACCGATGTAAATGCAATGGCAAGAGCACACGAAGTGCTCAAGTCCTTCACTCTCAAATTCCAACAAAGCAACAAATGCTTATGAGGGAATAGGAGAGGAAGAACAAAGGAAACCACAAAGGAGTCAAATCCTTCACTCCCAAATCCCACCAAAATCAACTAATGCTTATGGGGGGAGAAGAGAGGAAGAACAAAGGAGAAGAACCACAAAGGAACTCCAAGAACTAGATCCACTAAGTTCCCCTCACTTAGAGGAGAGATGGATTGGTAGGATTATAGATCTAAATCTTCTCTCAACTTTCCCTAAAGAATATGGAAGAATCAACGGAGGGATTGAGAGGAATCAAGCTTTTCAAGGTCAACAATGGAGTAGGAGAGAGAGGAATTTCGTGCTCCTCTGGATGGGCCAAGGAAGAAGAAGAGTGGGAGTTTTTATACACCCCAGAAATTCTAACCGTTGGATCTAGAGAAAACCGGAAATTCCGGTCGGAAATTTAGACCGGAAATTTGCTCCAGTCAGAAATTTCGGTACTGACTTGAACCGGAAATTGTGATTGGAAATTTCATTTTTTCGGAATTTCCGAGTCCCCGAAAACTGACAAAAACAGCGAAACGAAAATTGCAGTAACTTTTTCATCCGGACTCTGTTTTCGATAATTTTTGACTCGTTATAATCGTTACAACGAGCTCTATAAGAATGTGCATAGAAACATCATAGTCCATCATGTGAGGATAAAACCAAATGGGAAAAGGTTTAACTTTCCTAAAACATTAAACCGGTAAAACCTCCAATATCAAAAACGTAACAAGATATTCGTACGAAATCCGTTTTGATGAACAAGAGCTTGACATGGAGATGAACCAAGATATAGTTCCTCAACGCCATAAAAGTCAAATAAGAATCAAGAAATATGATATGCCAAGTATGCAATGGTTTGAGCTCTCCACCACGATGCGATCAAGTTACTCACTTGAGAGTCCCTCTTGATAGTACGTCTATCTATCATATAGCCCTATCAAGATCATACCTTTGCCTTGAACATTCCACTTGAGTTAGATGATGACTATCTTGATATCTTCAAGTGGTTCATCTTTCTTAATTGTGCGTCCAAGCACATGTTTGATGAAGACTTTTCCAAATACTCCTCCATACCCAAAATGGAAGAGTCTCGCTAGACTCCGTCTTCATGTATCCATAGCAAGCTCCAAGCATAGGATCTCTTCAAGAAGCTTCTCTTGGTCTTGCACATCTCACCTTGATGACGAGCACCACATGACGTCATCCTCCATGGGCTAAATGAAATCTTCATTTGATGCAAGCCGATGGGAAGATACCTAACCTCATATAATGATACCACACACACATATATCATGGGTTAGTTCACAAAGCTATACGAACAAGTGTTTACCATCCCAAGAGATACATGATCGCTCTTGGAACATCTTGTATTTTTGTGTTGATCAACATCTTGATCAATCTTGTATCTTCCAACATTTCTTTACTAATATGATGTCTTGAATCCTTCAAGACATACTTGCAATAAGCTTCACTCAACACAAGAGCTCCACTAATCCCATGGACATGATCTGTAAGGATATCTCAATGCAAAGATTAGTCCATATAGATTGTCATTTAATTACCAAAACCACACATGAGGGAAAATGCTCTTTCAATCTCCCCCATTTTGGTAATTGATGACAATCTCATTTGAGAGGGTTAATAATATGGAATTTAACGAAAAAAAGTGGTTGTACTAGCACCAAATACTACAAAGGTATGTGATGTTAGTCCATCCACATATATAGAGAAAACTACCCCATAATGTATGCACGTGTGTATGAACATGATTCATTGTAGATGGCCATGTTGAACGGATAGACGTCGACTAGAGGGGGGTGAATAGGCGATTTAAAACTTTTTTCGAGGAGCCAGAATATCCGGTCCACGAATGACCCGAAAATTCTGGTATGCTTGATAAAGGCGGAATAAAACTAGAGGTTTACTTTAACAAGCATACAACCTAGAAAAATATACTAGGCTCACATATGTGCACCAACAACTTATGCTAAGCAATACAAGTAACAAGGTGATAGCAAGATAGATGACTTCAAGCACGAATGCTATCACAATGTAAAGTGCATAAGTAAAAAAGCTCGGGTATAGAAATAACCGAGGCACGTGGAGACGAGGTTGTATTCCCGAATTCCACCCAAAGGGTGTACGTCTCGTTTGGAGAGGTGTGCGCAACCACAACAGGTTAGCCGCAACGCCACAAAGGCTCACCTTCTTATCCTGATGAACTCAACCACAAAAGGTTGCGAGTTCACCTTCTAGTATTGATCCCCTTCTAGGGCGGAGATCGAATCCCGTACAACACTCTTGAGGCACACACCCACAACTTAATTGGGGGCTCTCAAGTCTTGAGGCACACACCCACAACTTAATTGGGGGCTCTCAAGATGACCACAAAAGGTCTTGGCCACAAAAGGCCGACCACAAAAGGCGTCTAGGGTCCAATGACCCAAGAGTAACAAACTCACAAGTATCACCACCACGAATCCTCGTGGAGTGCTCAAACCGATGTAAATGCAATGGCAAGAGCACACGAAGTGCTCAAGTCCTTCACTCTCAAATTCCAACAAAGCAACAAATGCTTATGAGGGAATAGGAGAGGAAGAACAAAGGAAACCACAAAGGAGTCAAATCCTTCACTCCCAAATCCCACCAAAATCAACTAATGCTTATGGGGGGAGAAGAGAGGAAGAACAAAGGAGAAGAACCACAAAGGAACTCCAAGAACTAGATCCACTAAGTTCCCCTCACTTAGAGGAGAGATGGATTGGTAGGATTATAGATCTAAATCTTCTCTCAACTTTCCCTAAAGAATATGGAAGAATCAACGGAGGGATTGAGAGGAATCAAGCTTTTCAAGGTCAACAATGGAGTAGGAGAGAGAGGAATTTCGTGCTCCTCTGGATGGGCCAAGGAAGAAGAAGAGTGGGAGTTTTTATACACCCCAGAAATTCTAACCGTTGGATCTAGAGAAAACCGGAAATTCCGGTCGGAAATTTAGACCGGAAATTTGCTCCAGTCAGAAATTTCGGTACTGACTTGAACCGGAAATTGTGATTGGAAATTTCATTTTTTCGGAATTTCCGAGTCCCCGAAAACTGACAAAAACAGCGAAACGAAAATTGCAGTAACTTTTTCATCCGGACTCTGTTTTCGATAATTTTTGACTCGTTATAATCGTTACAACGAGCTCTATAAGAATGTGCATAGAAACATCATAGTCCATCATGTGAGGATAAAACCAAATGGGAAAAGGTTTAACTTTCCTAAAACATTAAACCGGTAAAACCTCCAATATCAAAAACGTAACAAGATATTCGTACGAAATCCGTTTTGATGAACAAGAGCTTGACATGGAGATGAACCAAGATATAGTTCCTCAACGCCATAAAAGTCAAATAAGAATCAAGAAATATGATATGCCAAGTATGCAATGGTTTGAGCTCTCCACCACGATGCGATCAAGTTACTCACTTGAGAGTCCCTCTTGATAGTACGTCTATCTATCATATAGCCCTATCAAGATCATACCTTTGCCTTGAACATTCCACTTGAGTTAGATGATGACTATCTTGATATCTTCAAGTGGTTCATCTTTCTTAATTGTGCGTCCAAGCACATGTTTGATGAAGACTTTTCCAAATACTCCTCCATACCCAAAATGGAAGAGTCTCGCTAGACTCCGTCTTCATGTATCCATAGCAAGCTCCAAGCATAGGATCTCTTCAAGAAGCTTCTCTTGGTCTTGCACATCTCACCTTGATGACGAGCACCACATGACGTCATCCTCCATGGGCTAAATGAAATCTTCATTTGATGCAAGCCCATGGGAAGATACCTAACCTCATATAATGATACCACACACACATATATCATGGGTTAGTTCACAAAGCTATACGAACAAGTGTTTACCATCCCAAGAGATACATGATCGCTCTTGGAACATCTTGTATTTTTGTGTTGATCAACATCTTGATCAATCTTGTATCTTCCAACATTTCTTTACTAATATGATGTCTTGAATCCTTCAAGACATACTTGCAATAAGCTTCACTCAACACAAGAGCTCCACTAATCCCATGGACATGATCTGTAAGGATATCTCAATGCAAAGATTAGTCCATATAGATTGTCATTTAATTACCAAAACCACACATGAGGGAAAATGCTCTTTCAATCTCCCCCATTTTGGTAATTGATGACAATCTCATTTGAGAGGGTTAATAATATGGAATTTAACGAAAAAAAGTGGTTGTACTAGCACCAAATACTACAAAGGTATGTGATGTTAGTCCATCCACATATATAGAGAAAACTACCCCATAATGTATGCACGTGTGTATGAACATGATTCATTGCATATATTTTCAGCCATTATCGCAGGTGGAGTTTCCACTATATGTAAAAGCAAGCAACGAATGCAAAGGCAAGGAAGTCAAACACTTATAATATACCAAAGTACAAATCCAATTCCATACAACCCTCCAAAACTTCTCCCCCATTGGCAACGATTGCCGAAATGGGCGAAAGGCTTTAGAAAGGTTACATAATAAGATCTCCTCCAAGATTTATGCATTTCTCATTATATGAGTGAAATCAAATGCACTTATCCAATGACGAATAGATGGAGGGGATCAAACTATATTGAGGATCCAACAATTGCACAAAAAAGATACCAATTAAAATCCACTAGAAGGATATCAATTGCAAAGGAAGAAAGCATTTGAACGGATAGACGTCGCCTAGAGGGGGGGGGGGGGGGTGAATAGGCGATTTAAAACTTTTTCGAGGAGCCGGAATATCCGGTCCAAGAGTGACCGAAAATTCCGAGTAGCCGGAATATCCGGTACACAAATGACCCGGAAATTCCGGTATGCTTGATAAAGGCGGAATAAAACTAGAGGTTTACTTTAACAAGCATACAACCTAGATATATAAACTAGGCTCACCTATGTGCACCAACAACTTAAGCTAAGCAATATTAGTAACAAGATGATAGCAAGATATAAGACTTCAAGCACGAAGGCTATCACAATGTAAAGTGCATAAGTAAAGAGCTCGGGTATAGAAATAACCGAGGCACGCGGAGACGAGGATGTATTCCCGAGTTCCACCCAAAGGTGTACGTCTCGTTTGGAGAGGTGTGCGCAACCACAACAGGTTAGCCGCAACGCCACAAAGGCTCACCTTCTTCTCCTGATGAACTCAACCACAAAAGGTTCGAGTTCACCATCCACTATTGATCTCCTTTGGGGCGGAGATCGAATCCCGTACAACTCTTGAGGCACACACCCACAACTTAATTGGGGGCTCCCAAGTCTTGAGGCACACACCCACAACTTAATTGGGGGCTCTCAAGTGACCACAAAAGGTCTTGACCACAAAAGGTCTTGGCCACAAAAGCCGGCCACAAAAGGCGTCTAGGGTCCAAAGACCCAAGAGTAACAAGCTCACAAGTAATACCACCACGAATCCTCGTGGAGGGCTCAAACCGATGCAAATGCAATGGCAAGAGCACACGAAGTGCTCGAGTCCTTCACTCTCAAATTCCAACACAACAACAAATGTTTATGGGGGAATAAGAGAGGAAGAACAAAGGAAACCACAAAGGAGTCAAATCCTTCACTCCCAAATCCCACCAAAAGCAACTAATGCTTAAGGGGGGAGAAGAGAGGAAGAATAAAGAGGAAGAACCACAAAGGAACTCCAAGAACTAGATCCACTAAGTTCCCCTCACTTAGAGGAGAGATGGATTGGTAGGATTGTAGATCTAGATCTCCTCTCAACTTTCCCTAAAGAATATGGAGATGAACTAGAGCTTGACATGGAGATGAACCAAGCTCTAATTCCTCACCAACATAAAAGCCAAATAAGAACCAAGAAATATGATATGTTAAGTATGCAAAGGTTTGAGCTCTCCACAAGAATGCGATCAAGTTACTAACTTGAGAGCCCCTCTTGATAGTACGCCTATCTATCCTATAGCCCTATCAAGATCATACCTTTGCCTTGAGCATTCCACTTGAGTTGGATGATGACTATCTTGATCTCTTCAAGTGGATCATCTTTCTTGATTGCGCGTCCAAACACTTGCTTGGTGAAGACTTCTCCAAATACTCCCCCATGCTCACAATGGGAGAGTCTCGCTAAGCTTCGTCTTCATGTATCCATTGCAAGCATCAAGCATAGGATCTTTTCGAGAAAGCTTCTCTTGGTCTTGCACAACTCATCTTTTCTTCAGTAAGATGATGTCTTGAATCTTCAAGACATACTTGCAATAAGCTTCACTCAACACATGAGCTTCAAGAGTTCAACACATGAACTACACAATTCCATGGACATGATCTATAGAGATATCTCAATGCAAACATTAGTCCATAGAGATTGTCATTCAATTACCAAAACCACACATGAGGGAAAATGCTCTTTCAATCTCCCCCATTTTGGTAATTGATGACAATCTCTTTTGACAGGGTTTATAATATGGAATTTAACGAACAATAATGGTTGCACTAACATCAAATACTACAAAGGTATGTGATGTTAGTCCATCCACATATATAGAGCAAACTCCCCCATAATTTATGCACGTGTGTATGAACATGAATTCATTGCATATATTATCGACCATTACCGATGGTGGAGTTTCCACTATATATATAAAACCAAGCAACGAATGCAAAGGCAAGGAAGGCAAATACTTAAGAAGATACCAAAGTAAAGAGCCAATTCCATACAACCCTCCAAAACTTCTCCCCCATTGGCAACGATTGCCGAAATGGGTGAAAGGATTTGGAAAGGTAACATAATAAGATCTCCTTCATGATTTATGCATTTCTCATGATATGAGTGAAATCAAATGCACTTATCCAATGACGAATAGATGAAGGGGATCAAACTATATTGAGGATCCAAAAATTGCACAAGAAAGATACCAATTGAAATCCACTAGAAGGATACCAATTGCAAAAGGGGGAAATCATTCACAAAGAAGCAAGCAATCAAGGGATCCAAAACCAATTGAGCACAATAGGATGTTATGATAAGATCAACCAAGTGTTCTAAAAATCAAGAGGGAACTCCCCAAGGTACATGCACAATGAAAAAGATTTGTATTTCAATATGGTGTGCATAACATGGAATCCTCGCTTCCTCCTAGATAATTTTGAACACAAAAAGGTGCAAGATTGAATAAAGGCTTGCTCAACCGGGAAAGGATGGGTGTGACATGGAAATACAATTTAGGAGACTAAACAAGGATGAGCCTAAGCAACATCATAGTCTTTCACATTATGAGGCACATAGTGCATATCATGTATTTTGCAAACAAGCACACCCAAGATGATAAATCAAATAGGATCACAGGCTTATTAAGAGGCAATGTGAAACCAATAGGAAAACAAAGCTTGTGCCATTTAGAGATCACCAAAGAATCAAGAAAGTAAAAAAAAAAGGTGATCACTAAATATTTTGAATACCAATTAAATATGTAACTACCCTCATGTGTATAAGTTTCTAAGTGGACACTAAGTCCACAAAGAAACATGCACACACAATGTAGGTACAAGTTAACGCACGTGGTATCCACGAGGAAGTCATAAATACACCAATAAGAATTTTTGCTTGAAAGCAAAGCACATAACTCAAATTATTCTTAGAGGGTATAGATGAACTTCCAACACCAAGTTCTCAAAGCATCACAAATACCCACATAGGATAAGTGATAGTTGGGATACTTCGAGACACAAAACAAATATCACATAAGGCAAATGGTTTAAGAGAATTCATCAATATTGCATATGAGAGACTTTGAAATGAATTTGCTAGATTAACACATTGGGGATCCGTGAATCATGAAAATGATTATATATAAATATATATTCCCCTTGATGTTTAATCATCCCGGCTAACTCACATTTGCAATGAAGATGTATTGAATCAAACTTTACAAAAACCATATAAAATGCAACTTAGAGAAACTCATGCCAAAGAACAACCTACACAAGGTTGAGAGCTAGAAGTAAATGCATGAGTTAGATACTTGTTACCGAGATAGCATTGATGGTGTAGAAGATGAGAGTTCACAATCATCCAAGCTTGGCTCCAAGAAGCACATGGTGAAGACATCTTCTTTAAATAGAGACAAGATTCCAATGCATCTCTTATGTACCTAAAATAAACCAAGTACACAATGGTACCCAAACTAATTGGGTCCAAAGTAGTTAGTCCAACTACAATACATAGGACAAACTCCGCATAAATATGTGCATATTGATACAAAATAGAATTTCATGCACATCTTAGCCATTTAGGATTTGATGGAGTTTATCCTATATATTGGATCAACGAAAGTAAACATGCCATAAGATATACAAATAGTAAATATGCATGCACAAAACTTTCAAGAACCAAGCGAGATACAATTTGGACAAAACACCAATTAAATCAAGAAGCTACACAAAAGTGTGGCAAGAGAAGGATTTGTCCTCATTGTATCAAAAGACTCAAACCAACACATGATTGGAGAAACCAATTTGAAAAGATATCAAATGAAATCAAGGTCAAGCCTAAACCAATGAGCATAAGGAATAAATCAAACAAGCATGCTCGAAGGTTTATCTCATCCAAAGAGGTAGACTAGGAACCATGGGATGAGATAGCCAACTCCACAAAGAAGAGTAAGGTTTCAACAAATAAACCAAGCCCTCTACAATTTTCATGATGGCACGAAGTACCAAGACGAAAAATGTTTGTCTTTCAAAGAGACATGTCATCGGGAACAAACACCAATTGAAGACAACTAATGTTGAATAACATATAGGATTTCTCCCCCAAGATTTGTGCATTCCTTATGATCTTGTATTTGAATATAAAATGCACAAAAATGGGATCATCACTTTCCATATATATTGTTAACCAATTAGTCATGTTCAAGAAGAGCAATAAGATACAAAACCAATTTTAAAACCAATTTAAAGAATAGTGTTCTAAAGAGTATAGAGTAGCTTCCCCGTGATTAGTGCATTTTTAAGATCTTTTATGTAAATACAAAATGCACACAAGTGGGATCATTACCATCCATATATCTTTTTGAACACAAAGTTCAAGAAAAACAATAAGACCCGATAACAATTAAAAGGATGATGTTCTACTCAATGTAGGATAGCTCCCCCAAGAATAGTGCATTACTTAGAATTAAGTTTCGAATGTAATTGCACAACAATGGGATCCTTGCTTGTCCTAACTCAAGAAAGCACAACACAAATTATGAGTAGAGCAACAAAAAGATCTAAATGAAGCAAAGAAGACAAATGGGTGGTTAAACCAACACAAACTTGGCGATAGAATAATACAATTTAGGAACAAAAGCCAATGTAAATATGATCAATCCATTTACCACAAATATAATTATCACTTGTCAAAGACAATGATTGTATGGAGACATTTCTCGGTGGTATATGACATATATGTATTCAAGATCATATTCACAAAACATAAGCATGTGGCAAAATAAAAGAATTGAAAAACATGCTTATCTAGATATTCTTGATGACTTCACATATTCAATGATCATTCTAGGCATCAAGAAACTTTCTCACAAACAAGATACGAAAAGATGGTTGATCAAAATGCATTTAAGCAAATATGGAACTTGTTTGAGTACCGTGCCACCTAGGAACAAGATAATCAACAATATCAACTCTAGGTGACACTACCTCTCATGTTCACATTTTCTAGGCTTGTAATATGCACATAGCTTATTACCCCCCCATAATGTGATAATCCATTCTTTGTAACAAGAGGCAAAATAAACCCAACAAGAGATAATTAATGGACATTAGAATTTGAATTTCTCATGAGTAAGACATACCACAAAGAGAGTAGATAATATTGAAATATCACTACTAAGTGGTATTCCTCATGAATACACATTTTAAGGGGGTGAGTTACCAAAAAGCACATCACTCCCCCAAAATGGGATAGTCCATTAAAATCCCTAAAAGAGCCAATAAGATAAAAACAAATAGACAAGAGGCTCAAACATACATGGTGTGCAAACCAACATACACAAGCTTGATTACTCAACAAGTAAGTAGAGTGCACAACACATATGAAACACTAGTAAGGTACAAAACCAAACACATGCAAGGATGCAAGTAACTTTCAATGAGTACATATGAGTTAAATACAAGTTACCGCAAGGAGGAGCATTGGATATATGTTAAGACAATATAATTCAATTGACTTGACTTGAGATAATATGGATGATGAAGATCCCTTAATTCTTCATGATGTAGTCAAGTCTCCAATGTCCTCCACTTACACCTATTGATCAAGTTTTAGCTTGTTGGTCCCCAACTAAGTTGGGTCCTAAGAGGTTAGTCACAATAGGTTTGGCAACCCAAATGGTTCTTTTCTTGACACCACTTTGAGTACCAATAGATTTGGCAAACACATTGCCAACCTTATCCTTCCGAAGAGAATGAACATTATCAATAGTAGGAGGGTTGGATAAGGTACCATGAGTGCATGAAGAAGCAAAGTGATCCTTCCCACGACATTTGTAGCAAAGGCGGCTTTTACCTTTCTTCTTGGGAAGGGAAGGTTCTTCAACTTGGGAAGCTTGAGTTTGAACTAGAGGTTGCTTCCCTTGTTGCTTCTCACTAAGAGGCTTCTTCTTCAAAGGGCAAGATCTCACATGGTGCCCTTCAACCTTGCACTTGAAGCACACAATCTTGGCCGAATCAATAACTTGTTCTTGGCCCTTCTTCTTGACGAACTTGTGCTTCATCTTGTTCTTGGACTTGTTCTTGTTGTTGGAGTTGAATCCAAGTCCACTCTTGTCATGAGGAAGTTGTTGCACTCTCAACATGTTGTCGAGGGTGGACTTCCCTTCATGACACTTCTTCAAGTCCTTCTTCAAAGAAGTGACTTGTGCCTTGAGCTCTTTGAGTTCCTCTACACGGTTAGTTTCAACACAAATACTAGAGGAAGTAGATGCTACATTGTTAGAGCAACAAGGCAAGGAATGTAATTCATCACAAGATTTAGCAATGGTATGTGATGTAGAATTACTAGTACTAGCACATTGCAATAAAGCATTAGTAGTAGAGTTTGTGCTAGTGACCATAAGAGGCTCACAAGATTTTACCTTCGTTGTGACCGCCTCATGAGCTAACTTTAGCTTAGCATGGGATGCTAGGAGATCCTCATTAGAGCTAAAAAGCTTTTCATGAGTTTCTTCCAACTTCCCATACTTACTAGTTAGCAAATCAAGTTGAGCTCTTAGCTCAACGTTCTCCTTCAAAATAGATGCTTCACACAAAGTGGAGTTAGTAGCACAAGCATCATTATCATTAGAAGTGGAAGAAGACAACATGACAAGCTCATTATTTAACTTAGCATTTTGTTTACTAAGCACATTACATTTAGCAATAGCATGTTCATGTTCTTTAGTGAGTTTAGCAATTTTGGAGTTATGAGACTCCATGATAGTTTCAAGTTGCTCTTGAAGGTGAGCATTAGTTTCTTGTTCATCTTCTAGAGATGATTGAAGAGATACCTTTTCATAGGCATCTTCTCTCTCAATCTCACCTTTTAGCTCAAGAACATCCTCAAGCTCACCTATACGGCTCATAAGAGAGCCAAAGTGTTTCTTGCCAACTCCTTGCAAGGTAGTCATGAAATGATCAAAAGCACTAATTTCTTGTTTAATTTCAAGACTAATATCATCATCAACATCATCATCATCACCATGAGATATATTGGAGTGCACGGTAGGACCTACCTTATACTCCTTAGCCATAAGGCAAAGGTGAGTAGTGAATGAAGACGATGAAGAGTTACTTGAAACACCATTGAGGTCCAAGTCTTGTTCCAACAATTGTTGGGATTCCTCTACATTGTTAGCCAAACAAGTACTAGAGAAAATAGAAGCACTTTGATCATGGCAACAAGACAAGGAAAGCATATCATCATGAGATTTAGTTAAGCAACTACTACATGATATGCAAGGACCATCAACACTAGCATGTATGACATTTTGAGTGCTATACGTGCTTAAGTCCAAAGATAGAGCATTGCAAAAAGATGGGTGAGAAGTATAGTCAATAGTAGATTCACCATCAAAAATGCAATTTCTATCACCACTCACCATATCATTACCTTGTGGCAAACCACATGTCGGTGAAGTGGAGGAAGTCGTGAGCTCATCACGACCGGATGTGGAAGGAGGACAATCATCCTTGGAAATGTTGGACACCTCATATATATCTTGAAGTTTTGTCCATAATTCATGAGCGCTCCGAAAAGGCATGATTGACGCAAGCACTACATCGCTCAAAGCACATATGAGACCATTAGATGCTAGAGTATCGAGATAAGAGTTTTTCTCATCCTCTAAAGATAATTCTTGAGAATCCTTTGGAGGAGAAAAACCCATATCTACAATACTCTCTAAATTAGAACCCATGTCTCTAAAAAGATTAAGCATGCGAATTTTCCAAACATCATAATTTGTGCCATCCAATCTATAAGAGGGATTGTGCACTTGATCTCTAAACGACATCTTTATCTCTAGGCGGTTAGTCCTAATAATGAGATAACCAGGCTCTGATACCAAATGAACGGATAGACGTCGCCTAGAGGGGGGGGGGTGAATAGGCGATTTAAAACTTTTTCGAGGAGCCGGAATATCCGGTCCAAGAGTGACCGGAAATTCCGAGTAGCCGGAATATCCGGTACACAAATGACCCGGAAATTCCGGTATGCTTGATAAAGGCGGAATAAAACTAGAGGTTTACTTTAACAAGCATACAACCTAGATATATAAACTAGGCTCACCTATGTGCACCAACAACTTAAGCTAAGCAATATTAGTAACAAGATGATAGCAAGATATAAGACTTCAAGCACGAAGGCTATCACAATGTAAAGTGCATAAGTAAAGAGCTCGGGTATAGAAATAACCGAGGCACGCGGAGACGAGGATGTATTCCCGAGTTCCACCCAAAGGTGTACGTCTCGTTTGGAGAGGTGTGTGCAACCACAACAGGTTAGCCGCAACGCCACAAAGGCTCACCTTCTTCTCCTGATGAACTCAACCACAAAAGGTTCGAGTTCACCTTCCACTATTGATCTCCTTTGGGGCGGAGATCGAATCCCGTACAACTCTTGAGGCACACACCCACAACTTAATTGGGGGCTCCCAAGTCTTGAGGCACACACCCACAACTTAATTGGGGGCTCTCAAGTGACCACAAAAGGTCTTGACCACAAAAGGTCTTGGCCACAAAAGGCCGGCCACAAAAGGCGTCTAGGGTCCAAAGACCCAAGAGTAACAAGCTCACAGGTAATACCACCACGAATCCTCGTGGAGGGCTCAAACCGATGCAAATGCAATGGCAAGAGCACACGAAGTGCTCGAGTCCTTCACTCTCAAATTCCAACACAACAACAAATGTTTATGGGGGAATAAGAGAGGAAGAACAAAGGAAACCACAAAGGAGTGAAATCCTTCACTCCCAAATCCCACCAAAAGCAACTAATGCTTAAGGGGGGAGAAGAGAGGAAGAATAAAGAGGAAGAACCACAAAGGAACTCCAAGAACTAGATCCACTAAGTTCCCCTCACTTAGAGGAGAGATGGATTGGTAGGATTGTAGATCTAGATCTCCTCTCAACTTTCCCTAAAGAATATGGAAGATTCAATGGAGGGATTGAGAGGGAAGTGAGCTTTCCAAGGTCAACGATGGAGTAGGAGAGAGGGGAAAGTCGTGATGCCTTGGATTAGCTGGGGAAGAAGAAGGGGAGGGGTATTTATACCCCTCCAGGAAATATAGCCGTTGGCTGTTTTGACACTCGGAAATTCCGGTATAAGTTAGACTCGGAAATTCCGATCATCCGGAAATTCCGGTCTAGAGAGACTCGGAAATTCCGGTCACCCGGAAATTCCGGTCTAAGAGAGCTCGGAAATTCCGGCTGGAGTCAGAAGCAAAACCAAACTTTTCCTTAGCCATTTCTAGAGGACTTTTCTGGGGGCACTCGGAAATTCCGGTATATGGAAATTTCCGAGCACAATTTCCGACTGGAGTCAGAACCCTTTTTCTCCTTTCCTTAGCCGTTTTCTTGGATGAGCTGGGGAACCGGAAATTCCGGTAGGGCGGAATATCCGGCCCCAATAATCCGGATCAGCAGAACACCGAAACGAAAACTGCTATAACTTTTGCAAATGAACTCCAAATGAGGTGAGACCAATTTTGTTGGAAAAATATTGCATCCCATAAATAGAGTAAAATCTCCACACATGGCAAGGTGTGGGACTTTCCTCAAGGAAGAACCGGCAATATTTCCGCCACCGAAAACGCAACAAGTTGTCCAAAGTAAAACCAATTTCGATGAACTAGAGCTTGACATGGAGATGAACCAAGCTCTAATTCCTCACCAACATAAAAGCCAAATAAGAACCAAGAAATATGATATGCCAAGTATGCAAAGGTTTGAGCTCTCCACAAGAATGCGATCAAGTTACTAACTTGAGAGCCCCTCTTGATAGTACGCCTATCTATCCTATAGCCCTATCAAGATCATACCTTTGCCTTGAGCATTCCACTTGAGTTGGATGATGACTATCTTGATCTCTTCAAGTGGATCATCTTTCTTGATTGCGCGTCCAAACACTTGCTTGGTGAAGACTTCTCCAAATACTCCCCCATGCTCACAATGGGAGAGTCTCGCTAAGCTTCGTCTTCATGTATCCATTGCAAGCACCAAGCATAGGATCTTTTCGAGAAAGCTTCTCTTGGTCTTGCACAACTCATCTTTTCTTCACTAAGATGATGTCTTGAATCTTCAAGACATACTTGCAATAAGCTTCACTCAACACATGAGCTTCAAGAGTTCAACACATGAACTACACAATTCTATGGACATGATCTATAGAGATATCTCAATGCAAACATTAGTCCATAGAGATTGTCATTCAATTACCAAAACCACACATGAGGGAAAATGCTCTTTCAGCATTCACCAAGAAGCAAGCACTCAAGTGATCCAAAACCAATTGAGCACAATAAGATATTATGATAAGATCAACCAAGTATTCTAAAAATCAAGAGGGAACTCCCCAAGGTACGTGCACAATGAAGGATTTGCATTTCAATATAGTGTGCACAGCATGGAATCCTCACTCCCTCCTAGATAATTTTGAACACAAAAAGGTGCAAGATTGAATAAAGGATTGCTCAACCAGGAAAGGATGGGTGTGACATGGAAATACAATTTAGGAGACTAAACAAGGATGAGCCTAAGCAACGCCAGTCTTCCAAATTATGAGGCACATAGTGCATATCATGTATTTCGCATACAAGCACACCAAAGAGGATACATCAAATAGGATCACAAACTTATTAAGAGGCAATGTGATACCAATAGAAAAACAAAGCTTGTGCCTTTTAGAGATCACCAAAGAATCAAGAAAGTAATAAAATATGGTCACTAAAGATTTTGAATACCAATTAAATATGTAACTACCTTCATGTGTATAAGTTTCAAAGTGGTCACTAAGTCCACAAAGAAACATGCACACACAATGTAGGTACAAGGTAAAGCACATGGTATCCAAGAGGAAGTCATAAATACACCGACAATATTTTTCCTTAAAAACAAAGCACATAACTCAAATTATTCTTAGAGGGTATAGATGAGCTTCCAACACCAAGTTCTCAAAGCATCACAAATACCCACATAGGATAAGTGATAGTTGGGATACTTCGAGACACAAAACAAATATCACATAAGGCAAATGATTTATGATAATTTATCAATTTTGCACATGCGAAACTTTGAAATGAATTGGCTAGATTAACATATTGGGGATCGGTGAATCATGAAAATGATTATATATTCCCCTTGATGTGTAATCATCCCGGCTTACTCACATTTGCAATGAAGATATTTTGAAAGAAACTTCACCAAAAAACATATCAAATGCAACTTATATTAGAGAAACTCATGCCAAAGAACAACCTACACAAGATTGAGAGCTAGAAGTATATGCATGAGTTAGATACTTGTTACCGAGATAGCATTGACAGTGTAGAAGATGAGAGTTCACAATCATCCAAGCTTGACTCCAAGAAGCATATAGTGAAGATATCTTCTTTAAAAAGAGACAAGCTTCCAATGCATCTCCCATGTACCTAAAAAATCAAGTACACTATGGTACCCAAACTAATTGGGTCCAAAGTAGTTATACCAACTACAATACATAGGACAAACTCCACATAAATATGTGCGTATTGATATGAAATAGAATTTCATGCACATCTTAGCATTTAGGATTTGATGGAGTTTATCCTATATATTGGATCAACGAAAGTAAGCATGCCATAAGATATACATATATTAAATATGCATGCACAAAACTTTCAAGAACCAAACGAGATATAATTTGGACAAAACACCAATTAACTTAAGAAGCTACACAAAAGTGTGGCAAGAGAAAGATTTGTCATCATTGTATCAAAGACTCAAACCAACCCATGATGGAAGAAACCAATTTGAAAAGATATCAAATGAAAACACGGTCAAGACTAAACCAATAAGCATAAGAAATAAATCAAACAAACATGCTCGAGGGTTTATCTCATCCAAGAAGGTAGACTAGGAACCATGCGATGAGATAACCAACTCCACAAAGAAGAGTAAGGTTTCAACAAATAAACCAATCCCTCTACACTTTTCATGATGGCACAAAGTACCAAGACGAAAAATGTTTGTCTTTCAAAGAGACATGTCATCGAGATCAAAAACCAATTGAAGATAACTAATGTTCAATAACGTAAAGGATTGTTCCCCTAAGATTTGTGCAATATTTTTGATCTTGTATATGAATACAAAATGCACACAAATGAGATCATTACTCTCCATATACATTGTTATAACATTAGTCATGTTCAAGAAGAGCAATAAGATACCAAAACAATTTAAAGATTAGTGTTCTAAACTTTATAGAGTAGCATCCCCATAATTACTGCATTATTTGAGATCTTGCATGTAAATACAAAATGCACACAAGCGGGATCATTACCCTCCATATATCCTTTTGAGCACAAAGTTCAAGAGATTCAATAAGACCCGATAACAATTCAAAGGATGATGTTATACTCAATGTAGGATAGCTCCCCCAAGGATGGTGCATTACTTAGAATCAAGTCTTAGAATGTAAATGCACAACAATGGGATCCTTGGTTTTCCCAACTCAAGAAAGCACAACACAGATAATGAGTAGAGCAACAAAAGGATCCAAATGAAGCAAAGAAGACAAAAGGATGGTCAAACCTAAACAAACTTGGCGATAGAATAATACAATTTATGAACAATAGCCAATGTAAATATGATCAATAATTTTACCACCAATATAATTATCACTTGTCAAAGTCAATTAATGTATTGAGATATTTCTCGGTGGTATATGGCAAATATTTTCAAGATCATATTCACAAAACATAAGCATGTGGCAAAGGATAAGAATTGAAAAACATGCTTATATAGAGATTCTTGATGACTTCACATATTCAATGATCATACTAAGCATCAAGAAACTCTCTCACAAACAAGATACCAAAAGATGGGCGAACAAAATGCGTTTAAGAAAATATGGAACTTGTTTGAGTACCATGCCACCTAGGAACAAGATAATCAACAAATATCAACTCTAGGTGACACTACCTCACATGTTCACATTCTCTAGGCTTGTAATATGCACATAGCTTATTACCCTCCATAATGTGATAATCCATTCTTTTTAACACGAGGCAAAAGAAATCCAACAAGAGATAATTAATGGACATTATAATTTGAATTTCTCATGAGTAAGACATACCACAAAGAGAGTATATAATATTGAAATATCACCACTAAGTGGTATTCCTCATGAATACACATTTTAGGGTGGTGAGTTACCAAAAAGCACATCACTCCCACAAAATGGGGTAGTCCATTAATATCCTATAAGAGCCAATTAAGATGAAAGCAAATAGACAAGAGGCTCAAAATATACATGGTGTGCAAACCAACATACACAAGCTTGATTACTCAATCAAAAGTAAGTAGATTGCACAACACATATAAAACACTAGTAAGGTACAAAACCAAACACATGCAATGGTGCAAGTAACTTTCATTGTATACATATGAATTAAATACAAGTTACCGCAAGGAGGAGCATTAGATATATGCTAAGAAAATATAATCCAGTTGACTTTACTTGAGAGAATATGAATGATGAAGATCCCTTAATTCTTCATGATGTAGTCAAGTCTCCAATATCCTCCGCTTACACCTCTTCATCACGTTTTAGCTTGTTGGTCCCCAACCAAGTTGGGTCCTAAGAGGTTAGTCACAATAGGATTGGCAACCCAAATGGTTCTTTTCTTGACACCACTTTGAGTACCAATAACTGGCAAACACATTGCCAACCTTATCCTTCCAAAGAGAATGAACATTATCAATAGTAGTGGGGTTGGATACGGTACCATGAGTGCATGAAGAAGCAAAATGATCCTTCCCACGACATTTGTAGCAAAGTCGGCTTTTACCTTTCTTCTTGGAAAGGGAAGGTTCTTCAACTTGGGAAGCTTGAGTTTGGACTTGAGGTTGCTTCCCTTGTTGCTTCTCACTAAGAGGTTTCTTCTTCAACGGGCAAGATCTAACATGGTGTCCTTCAACCTTGCACTTGAAGCACACAATCTTGGCCAAATCAATAACCTGTTCTTGGCCCTTCTTCTTGATGAACTTGTGCTTCTTATTGACATTGGACTTGTTCTTGTTATTGGAGTTGAATCCAAGTCCACTCTTGTCATGAGGAAGTTGTTGCACTCTCAACATGTTGTCGAGGGTGGATTTCCCTTCATGACACTTCTTCAAGTCTTTTTCAAAGAAGTGACTTGTGCCTTGAGCTCTTTGAGTTCCTCTACATGGTTAGTTTCAACACAAATACTAGAGAAGTAGATACTACAATGTTAGAGCAACAAGGTAAGGAAAGTAATTCATCACAAGATGTAGCAATTTTATGAGTGGATGAATTAATAGAACTAGCACATGGCAATAATGCATTATAAGTAGAGTTTGTGATAGTGACCACAAGAGGCTCACAATATTTTACCTTCGTAGTGACCGCCTCATGAGCTAACTTTAGCCTAGCATGGGATGCTAGAAGATCCTCATTAGAGCTTGAAGTATTTTCATGATTTTCTTCTAATATCCCATACTTGCTAGTTAGCAAATCAAGTTTAGCCCTTAGCTCAACATTCTCCTTCAAAATAGATGTTTCACACAAAGTGGAGTTAGTAGCACAAGCATCATTAATATTAGAAAGGGTTATTTATCAGGCTGCTCTCAGTTGTGGCATAGACCTCAGTTTTGCCCCTAGTCGCAAATCGTGCTCAAATTTGCCCCTACTCCGTGCACAAGGATTCATTCCGTCACTCCAGCCGTCTTTGTTAGCCTTTCTTACATGTGGGACCCAGAAGACAATCGTTGGCTATGGGACCCGGAAGAGATTCAAAGGTGCAAATTCAAATTTTAAGTTTGAAAAATTCAAAAATGTGAAAAAAATTCCAAGTGTTGCTAATAAAGTACGAAACAACTTTGCCAAAACGATTTTCAAAATTCTTGTGTCGTTTGGCCTGTGTAAAAAAGACAAATTTTTAGATCTGACATCTGGATCAGAAATCTAGATCTAGAACGGTGCAGAATTCGAAAAAAGTCAACTTTCAAATTTAAATGTGAAAAAAATCTCCGATGTTGCCAATGATATAGGAAACAACTTTGGCAAAAAGATTTTCCAAATTATTGTATCGTTTGACCTTTATAAAAAAGACAAATTTCAAGATCTGACATACAGATCGGAAATCTAGATCTAAAACGGTGGAGAATTCGAAAAAAGTCAACTTTCGAATTTAAATGTGAACAAAATCTCCGATGTTGCCAATGATATAGGAAACAACTTTGGCAAAGAGATTAGGTGTTACGCAAGAGATGGTTTCTCCATGATCACAAGCGGGTAGCGCCGTTGGACTATCGTCGAACAGGTTGAGTTCGCGATCTGAGCATGCCAATGTTGGCCCGCCGATTCCCAACTAATTGAGAAGAAATGTTTTTATGTTTGTGTATAGAACTATATTTTCTACAACTTTACAGTTATACGTGTTGGCTAGTTTTGAACTTGCTCTATCGTGTTTTCGTGAAAAACTGATATAGTCCGACCTTCCAGTCCACTTTATCGTGCTCAGTGTGAGCCGAGCGTCCTAATGGGTATGTTTTGACGTACGAGAGAGGGCTTCTTTGACTACCACGAGCGAGTGGAGCCGTCAAACTACTGTCGAACACCTTAAGGGCGTGATCTTGACATGGTCATGTCGGTATCAGTATGGCCATTATCGTGTCATAGTTTGTGATAAAGTTCTTATATTCAGCACATATGTGTGCCATGGTATGGGAAATAACGTCGCCGAAACAATTTCCCATACCGTGTGCCATGGTATGGGAAATAATGTCGGTATCAAGTATTGGAAATAACATATGTGTGCACATTTTTGTGAAGTATTATTTTGAAAAGTTTGTCAAAATTCAAGTTTATCATTTTTCCTACAAACTAGGACACATAAAAGGACTCCATGCCAAAGGGTTTTGAAAGGACAATGATGTCGCCTAGAGGGGGGGGTGAATAGGCGGTTTAAAACTTTTCCGGTTTAGGCTTATTAATTGCGGAATAAAACTAGGTGTTTAAATTAACAAGCCGACAACCTAAATAAACTAGGCTCACCTATGTGCACCAACAACTTATGCTAAGCAAGACAAACAACAAGGTGATAGCAATATAGAATACTTCAAGCACGAAGGCTATCACAATGTAAAGTGCATAAGTAAAAGCTCGGGTATAGAAATAACCGAGGCACGCGGAGACGAGGATGTATTCCCGAGTTCCTCCTTGTTAAGGGAGTACGTCTCGTTGGAGAGGTGTGAACCGACACAACGGTTCAACAACCACAAAGGTTTCACCTTCTTCTCCGATGAACCGCACCACAAAGGCTTGGTTCACCTTCCACTATCAGAATTCCTTCGAGGCGGAATCCGGAGCCTTTCAACAACAATCCGGGGCACAACCCACAATGGGATTGGGGGCTCCCGAACGGCCTCCAACAACAATCCGGGGCACAACCCACAATGGGATTGGGGGCTCCCGAACGGCTTCAAGTGACCACACAAGGGTCCAACCACCACAAAGGCGTCTAGGGTCCAAGGACCCAAGAGTAACAAGCTCACAAACTTTCAACTTCCACGAATCCTCGTGGAGAGCACACCGATGCACCAAATGCAAAAGGCAAGAGCACAAGTGCTCAAATCCTTCACTCTCGAATTCCAACAAAGCAACAAATGCTTATGGGGGAATAAGAGAGGAAGAACAAAGAGGAGATGCACCAAGAACTCCAAGATCAAGATCTACTAGGTTCCCCTCAATTAGAGGAGAGATGGATTGGTGGAAATGTAGATCTAGATCTCCTCTCTCAAATCCCTCAAAGATATGCAAGAATCATGGGAGGAAATGAGAGAGGGGCAAGCTTTCCAAGGTCAACAATGGAGGAGAGAGAGGGGGAAAATTCGTGCTTGGAAGAGCTGCTCTCTCTGGGGAAGAAGGGGCCTTTTTATAGGTCCCACGAAAAAGAGCCGTTGCAGGAAAACTTCACACCGGAGTTTCCGGTCACTAGGGCCGGAAACTCCGGCCAGGGGCGGAAACTCCGGCCTACTGGGACCGGAAACTCCGCCCCCCACCAGGGGCTGAACACTGTCAACACCGCCGAGGCTTGGGCAAACTCTCCGGTGCCCTGGGCCGGAAAGTTCATCCAGGGGCGGAAACTCCGGCCTCTAGGGCCGGAAACTCCGCCCCCCATTAGGGGCTGAACAGCTTTGGAGAAAAACGTTGAGTCCGGAGACTCCGGTCCTACACAGACCAGAGTTTCCGGTCTAGGACCGGAGACTCCGGCCTAGGAAAAACTGCAGCAATACCGATAACGAAAACGTCAATATCTTTTCCATCCGGACTCCGTTTTCGATGATTTTTGGCTCGTTGGAATCACAACGAAGAGCTTTACAAGATCATGCAGATAAACCTCATAGTCCAACAATGGAAGATAAAACCAAATGGAGGAGGTTAAAACCTCTCTAAAAAGGAATGATTGGCAAACCTCCAAAACCGAAAACGCAACAAGTTTTCCATATGAAATTCGTTTTCGGTGAACTTGGGCTTGTCGTGAAGATCACAACAAGCACCAAAACCCAACAAGGAGAAAAACCAAGTAAGAACCAAGAAAGATGAATGGCAAGTATGCAAAGGTTTGAGCTCTCCACAAACATGCGATCAAGTTACTCACTCGAGAGCCCCTCTTGATAGTATGCCATCTATCCTAAAACCCGGTCTCCCACTAACACCATGAGACCGGTAAAATAGAAAACCTATCAAGATCATACCTTTGCCTTGCGCATTCCACTTGAGCTCGATGATGACGATCTTGACTCTCTCAAGTTGAAACACCTTTCTTGATTGTGCTTGCTAGCACATGCTTAATGAGGACTTCTCCAAATGCTCCCCCATACTCCATTATGGGAGGGCCTCGCTAAGCTTCGTATTCATGTCTCCTTTGCAAGCTTCAATCAAAAGATATCTTCCGAGATGCATCATATTGAAATTGCACTTCATCTTCTTCTTTTGATATGTAAGATGGCTTGGGGGTAAACATGATTTTTCACTTAATCTTCTATTCCAAGCCATACTTGCGATGAGCTCAACTCTATACATGACCATTCTTCATATTAACCCTTGAATAGAGCATTGGTCATTATGTCATCTTGAAGAGTCCAACACATGAACTCCTATATTTTCCCATGGACAAGATCTATAAGAATATCTCAATGTAAACATTAGTCCATAAGGATTGTCATTCATTACCAAAACCACGTATGGGGGCAACCATGCACTTTCAATCTCCCCCATTTTGGTAATTGATGACAATCCCTTTTACGAGGGTTTATATAATGAATTTAAGCAGCCATGCAACACAAAGAGGAAGGATGCAAGATAACCGCAAGAGAACAAACCCATATTCCCTAAAACCCTCTAAATTTCTCCTCCATTGGCATTGATTGCCGAAATGGGTGTAAAGTAAGAAGGCTAATATAATAAGAGCTCCCCCATAAAAGTGTGCATTTCTCATAATGTGAGTGAAATCAAATGCACATATCCAATGAAGAATAGATGGAGGGAGATCAAACTATATTGAGGATCCAAAGATTGCAAGAGAATATCAAATAGAAAGATACTTCAACAAAAGAAGCAATCAATCCAAAGGATCCAAAAAATGTTCTAAATATCATGAGGGAACTCCCCAAGGTACGTGCACAAATAGGATTTGTATTTCAATATAGTGTGCACAACATGGAATCCTCACTCCCTCCTAGATAAAATCGAACACAAGCACATGCAGGAGAATATAAATGAGAAAAGAACAAAACAATTTGCAGCAAATAAAATGTTTTGCAACCTGAGCAAGGAGCGGCAAAAAAAAGGATGGGTGTGAGATATGAAGACATTTTAGGAGACTAATACAAGGATGAGCAAACACATCAACATAGTCTTTCAAAACGAGTTGCACATGGTGCATATGATGTCTTACCCATACTCACACACCAAAAGAGATATAGCAAATAGCTCCACAAGCTTATTAAGATGCAAAAGTATAACTCAAGAAAAATAAAGCTTGTGCCGTTTAGAAACCACCAAAGAAACAAAAGCAATAAGAGGTGGTCACTAAAGAATTGGAATATCAATAAAAGATGCAACTAATCTCATGTGTATAAGTTTCTAAGTAGACACGAATCACTAAGATATGGGTCTACAAATAAACATGTACATACAAGATATGTACAAGGGAAAAGGTCATGATATCCAAGACGAAGTCATAAATACACCAATAAGATCTTTGCTTAAAAGCATAGAACAAAGCTCAATTTTATCTTAAAGGGATATAGATGAACTTCCAACACACACTCATCATAGCATCAAACGTATCCACAAGGGATAAGGTGATAAACGGGATGCTCCGAGTAGGATAACAAGTCTCACAAAAGGCAAATGATTTTGAAACACATCAATATTACATATGCGAGACATAGATTAGAAAGTGCTAGATTAACATATTTGGGATCGATGAATCATAGAAATGAATATATAGTCCCCTCATATGTAATCATCCCGGCTTACTCATATTTGCAATAAAGATGTTTTGTAAGAACCAAATCAATTGCAACAAAAAGATTCATGCCAAGAAACAACCTACACAAGGTTGAAAGCTAGAAATGTATGCATGAGGTAGATACTTGTTACCAAGAAAGCATTGGTGATGTTGAAGATAGGAGCTCATGATCATCCAAGCTTGGCTCCAATAAGCACATGCTGACAACACCTTCCTTGTAGATGAGACAAGCTTCCAATGCATCTCAAATGTACCTAAAACAAATTTAAGTACAACATGGTACCCAAACTAATTGGGTCCAAAGTAGTTAGAGCAACTACAACACATAGGACAAACTCCACATAAATATGTGCATATTGATATGAAATTGAATTTCATGCACATCTTCACCATTTAGGATTTGATGGAGTTTATCCTATATATTGGATTAACGAAGGTAAGCATGCCATAAGATATACATATAATAAATATGCATGCACAAGACTTTCGAGAACCATGCGAGATATAATTTAGACAAAACACCAAGTAAACCAACAAAACACACACACAAGTGTGACAATAAAACAAATTGTCAACATTATATTAAATACCCAAATCAACACATGATTGAAGATACCACTTTGAAAAGATACCAATGAAAGCAAGAGACCAATTGATGAAAAATATCATCAAGGAATAAACCAAACCCTCTACACTTTTCATGATGGCACAAGGTACCAAGACGAAAAATGTTTGTCTTCCAAGGAGACACGTCATCGGGATCAAATATCAAACGAGGACAACTAATGTTCAAAAAACATATAGGATTGCTCCCCCATGATGTGTGCATTATTTATGATTTTGCATTTGAATACAAAATGCACACAAATGAGATCATCACTCTCCATATATATTATTCAAACACTAGTCATGTTCAAGAAAGGCAAGAAATTGCAATACCAATTTAAAGAACGGTGTTTTACTCAAAGTAGGATAGCTTCCCAAAGAATAGTGCATTATCAAGAAGTATGACTTTTGAATGTCAATGCACAAGAATTGGTTCATTGCTTTTCCCAACTCAAGAAAGCACTAAATAAATTTTAAGTAGAGCAAAAAGGATCCAAAAGATACAATGAAGACAAATGAGAGTTAGATCAAAACAAATCCTTGGCAATCAAATAAAGCAATTCAAAGCAAGAGCCAAAGCGAATATGATCAATATATTTACCACAAAAGGATTATCACTTGTCAAGACAAGTAATGTATGAAGATATTTCTCGGGGGTGGATTGCAAAGATATATTCAAGATCATATTCACAAAACATAAGCATATGGCAAATGATAGGAATTACAAGCTATGCTTAGATAGATAGATATTCTTGATAGCTTCACAAATCATGCGAAGGTGCAAAGCAAGTCCAAGGAGTAGCTTGAAACAATGGGCTTCCCAAAAGATACATGAGAACATATTTGGGGAAAGCCATACCAAGAACATCCTCCACAAACAAGATCCAAAAGAGTGAGAGACAAAAAAGCATTAAGTAAATGGGAACTTGTTTGAGCAACATGCCACATAGGAACAAGATAACTAGCAATATCAATTCTAGGTGGCAAAACCTCATATATTCACATTTTCTAGGCTTGTAATATGCACATAGCTTATTACTTCCGCATAATGTGATAATACATTTATTTAAAGCAAGAGGCAAACAAAACCAACTCGAGAAATTAATGGACATTATAGAAATTGAATTTCTCATGAGAATGACATACCACATAGATAGTAAATAATTTAAGTATATCAACACTAAGTTGTATTTCTCATGAATACACAATTTTAGGATTGTGAAGTGCACGAATCATATCACTCCCCCAAAATATGATAGTCCATTAATCTCTCAAAGAGAGCCAACAAGATAAGATATCAAATAAAAGCAATAAGGCTCAAAACAAGTAAATGGTGTGCAAACCAACATACACATACTTGATTTCTCAAGATAAGTAAGTAGAGAGCACAACACATACCAACACTAGCAAGGTACAAAACCAAACACATGCAAGGGTGCAAGCAACTTTCAATGTACATATGATTTAAATAAAAGTTACCGCAAGGAGGAACATTGGATATGAGATAGAACAATATGATCCATATGAATTGACTTGAGAGAATATAATTGATGAAGATCCCTTAATTCTTCATAGTGTAGTCAAGTCTCCAATGCCTCCAACAACACCTATTGATCAAGTTTTAACTTGTTGGTCCCCAACCAAGTTGGGTCCTAAGAGGTTAGTCACAATAGGTTTGGCAACCCAAATGGTTCTTTTCTTGACACCACTTTGAGTACCAACATATTTGGCAAACACATTGCCAACCTTATCCTTCCGAAGAGAATACACATCATTAATTATAATGGGGTTGGATAAGGTACCATTTGTGCATGAAGAAGCAAGGTGACCCTTCTCACGACATAGGTAGCAACATCTACTTCCTCCTCTCTTCTTAGTTGGAGTCTTGACTTGAGGAGGGGTAGCTTGATTCTTCTTGGGAAGAGACCGTTCTTCAACTTGAGGAACTTGAGTTTGAACTTGAGGTTTCTTCCCTTGTTGCTTCTCACTAAGAGTCTTCTTCTTCAAAGGGCAAGATCTAACATGGTGCCCTTTAACTTTGCACTTGAAGCAAACAATCTTGGCCGAATCTTTGACTTGTTCTTGGCCCTTTTCCTTATTGATGATCTTGGACTTGTTCTTGTTATTGGAGTTGAATCCAAGTCCACTCTTGTCATTTGGGCGTCTTTGAACACTCAACATATTGTCAAGTGTGGACTTCCCAACATGACGCTTTTCCAAGTCTTTCTTCAAAGAAGTGACTTGGGCCTTGAGATCTTTTAATTCCTCTACATGGTTAGTATCAACACAAATACTAGAGGAAGTAAAAGCTTCATTATTAGAGCAACAAGGTATGGAAAGTGATTCATCACGAGATGTAGCAACATTGTGAGTGGATGAATCACAAGGACTAGCACAAGATGATATAGCATTAAGAGAAGACGTTGTGCCATTGTCCACATGAGGCTCACAAGATGTTACCTTTGACATTATAGCCTCATGAGCTAACTTTAGCTTAGCATGGGATGCTAGAAGATCGTCATTAGAGCTAGATAGCCTTTCATGACTTTCTTCCAATTTGCCATACTTGCTAGTTAGCAACTCAAGTTGGGCCCTTAGCTCAACATTCTCCTTCAAAATAGATGCTTCACGAGAAGTGGAGTTAGTAGCACAAGCATCATTAACATTAGAAATGGAAGGAGAAAAATTGGTAAATTTATCATTATTAGATAGTTGAGTTTGGAGTTGATCATGAGACTTGATGAGGAGAGAGTGTTCACTTTCTAAAGCCTTGTGAGCTTTGTCAAGTTTCTCTATGTCCTCACATAGTCTAGCATTGCCAACACCAAATTCAACTTTTTCCTTTTTAAGCACTTTATATTTTGCAATAGCATGATCTCTTTCCTTAATGATTTTACTAGTGATAAGACTATTTGATTCATCAAGAGATTCAAGTCTCTCCTCAAGAGACACTCAAAGCTCTTGCTCTTCGTCAAGTGCATTTTCTAAGGATGCTTTTTCAATAGCATCTTCTCTCTCAATTTTACATTTTTGCTCAAATTCAGTATCCAAATCCTCTATGATTTCTATACATTTAATACCATGAGCAACAATTTCACATAGAGAAGAGATAGCTTCACTACCTTTGGGAAGAGCACCAAGTACAATCTCACCCTTCTTGGTTAAGGTTTCAATGTCAAAATCTTCTTCATGAGGGTCCTCAACCACATCATCACATATCTCGGGATTCGAGGTAGTAGTTACCTTGGAATCCTTAGCCATGAGGCAAACATGATTAATGGGTGAGGAGGATGAAGAATTACTTGAAGCACCATTGAGGTCCATGTCTTGTTCCAACAAATGTTGGGATTCCTCTACATTGTTAGTCATGCAAATACTAGAGGAAATAGAAGCATTATTTTCATGACAACAAGACATGGAGAGCATATCATCATTATATTTAGTTAAACAACTATTACTTGATATGCAAAGACTATCAACTCTAGCATGTATGGCGTTTGGAGTGCTAGACGAGTTTAAGTCTAAATATAGAACATCGCAATGAGATAGAGATGAAGTATAGTCAATAGAATATTCACCATCAACAATGCAATGTCTATCACCACTCACCATATCATTACCTTGTGACAAATCACATGTTGGTGAAGTGGACGAAGTTGTGAACTCATCACGGCCGGAAGTGGAAGGAGAACAATCATCCTCAGTAATTTTGGACACTTCATATATATCTTGAAGCTTGGTCCAAAGCTCATGTGCATTTTGAAAAGGCATGATTGAAGCAAGAACTACATCGGTCAAAACACATATAAGACCATTAGTTACTTGAGTCTCGAGATGAGAGTTTATCTCATCCTCTAAAGATAATTCATGAGAATCCTTTCGAGGAGATAAACACACATCTACAATCCTCTTAACATAATTTGGACCCATGGCCCTAAATAGATTAAGCATGCGGATTTTCCAAACATCATAATTTGTGCCATCGAATATGAAAGTGGGATCGTGCACTAATTCTCTAAACGACATCTTTTACTCTCTAGGCGGTAAAGCCCAACAAGAGAGCCCAGGCTCTGATACCAATTGAAAGGACAATGATGTCGCCTAGAGGGGGGGGGGGGGGTGAATAGGCGGTTTAAAACTTTTCCGGTTTAGGCTTATTAATTGCGGAATAAAACTAGGTGTTTAAATTAACAAGCCGACAACCTAAATAAACTAGGCTCACCTATGTGCACAAACAACTTATGCTAAGCAAGACAAACAACAAGGTGATAGCAATATAGAATACTTCAATCACGAAGGCTATCACAATGTAAAGTGCATAAGTAAAAGCTCGGGTATAGAAATAACCGAGGCACGCGGAGACGAGGATGTATTCCCGAGTTCCTCCTTGTTAAGGGAGTACGTCTCGTTGGAGAGGTGTGAACCGACACAACGGTTCAACAACCACAAAGGTTTCACCTTCTTCTCCGATGAACCGCACCACAAAGGCTTGGTTCACCTTCCACTATCGGAATTCCTTCGAGGCGGAATCCGGAGCCTTTCAACAACAATCCGGGGCACAACCCACAATGGGATTGGGGGCTCCCGAACGGCCTCCAACAACAATCCGGGGCACAACCCACAATGGGATTGGGGGCTCCCGAACGGCTTCAAGTGACCACACAAGGGTCCAACCACCACAAAGGCGTCTAGGGTCTAAGGACCCAAGAATAACAAGCTCACAAACTTTCAACTTTCACGAATCCTCGTGGAGAGCACACCGATGCACCAAATGCAAAAGGCAAGAGCACAAGTGCTCAAATCCTTCACTCTCGAATTCCAACAAAGCAACAAATGCTTATGGGGGAATAAGAGAGGAAGAACAAAGAGGAGATGCACCAAGAACTCCAAGATCAAGATCTACTAGGTTCCCCTCACTTAGAGGAGAGATGGATTGGTGGAAATGTAGATCTAGATCTCCTCTCTCAAATCACTCAAAGATATGCAAGAATCATTGGAGGAAATGAGAGAGGGGCAAGCTTTCCAAGGTCAACAATGGAGGAGAGAGAGGGGGAAAATTCGTGCTTGGAAGAGCTGCTCTCTCTCGGGAAGAAGGGGCCTTTTTATAGGTCCCACGAAAAAGAGCCGTTGCAGGAAAACTTCACAGCGGAGTTTCCGGTCACTAGGGACGGAAACTCCGGCCAGGGGCGGAAACTCTGGCCTACTGGGACCGGAAACTCCGCCCCCCACCAGGGGCTGAACACTGTCAACACCGCCGAGGCTTGGGCAAACTCTCCGGTGCCCTGGGCCGGAAAGTTCATCCAGGGGCGGAAACTCCGGCCTCTAGGGCCGGAAACTCCGCCCCCCATCAGGGGCTGAACAGCTTTGGAGAAAAACGTTGAGTCCGGAGACTCCGGTCCTGCACAGACCGGAGTTTCCGGTCTAGGACCGGAGACTCCGGCCTAGGAAAAACTGCAGCAATACCGATAACGAAAACGTCAATATCTTTTCCATCCGGACTCCGTTTTCGATGATTTTTGGCTCGTTGGAATCACAACGAAGAGCTTTACAAGATCATGTAGATAAACCTCATAGTCCAACAATGGAAGATAAAACCATATGGAGGAGGTTAAAACCTCTCTAAAAAGGAATGATCGGCAAACCTCCAAAACCGAAAACGCAACAAGTTTTCCATATGAAATTCGTTTTCGGTGAACTTGGGCTTGTCGTGAAGATCACAACAAGCACCAAAACCCAACAAGGAGAAAAACCAAGTAAGAACCAAGAAAGATGAATGGCAAGTATGCAAAGGTTTGAGCTCTCCACAAAGATGCGATCAAGTTACTCACTCGAGAACCCCTCTTGATAGTACGCCATCTATCCTAAAACCCGGTCTCCCACTAACACCATGAGACCGGTAAAATAGAAAACCTATCAAGATCATACCTTTGCCTTGCGCATTCCACTTGAGCTCGATGATGACGATCTTGACTCTCTCAAGTTGAAACACCTTTCTTGATTGTGCTTGCTAGCACATGCTTAATGAGGACTTCTCCAAATGCTCCCCCATACTCCATTATGGGAGGGCCTCGCTAAGCTTCGTATTCATGTCTCCTTTGCAAGCTTAAATCAAAAGATATCTTCCGAGATGCATCATATTGAAATTGCACTTCATCTTCTTCTCTTGATATGTAAGATGGCTTGGGGGTAAACATGATTTTTCACTTAATCTTCTATTCCAAGCCATACTTGCGATGAGCTCAACTCTATACATGACCATTCTTCATATTAACCCTTGAATAGAGCATTGGTCATTATGTCATCTTGAAGAGTCCAACACATGAACTCCTATATTTTCCCATGGACAAGATCTATAAGAATATCTCAATGTAAACATTAGTCCATAAGGATTGTCATTCATTACCAAAACCACGTATGGGGGCAACCATGCACTTTCAGGTTTCTTTTTTCGAGTGGGTGTCATTTTGGATCATATTTTATGTACTTGCTTCACAAAAAATGTCATTTTTAGAACCTAAAAAATGAAAAATGATATTTCTAAAAACAATTTTGAAAATCGCTTCGGTGACGTTGTTTCCTATACCATGGCACACATATGCCCTGAATATGAGAACTTTATCACAAACTATGACACGATAATGGACATACATTGGTCATTTGGCTTGAAACTTATATATGTTCGTAGATGATTAAGTATTATTTTGAAAAGTTTGTCAAAATTCAAATTTATCATTTTTCCTGCAAACTAGGACACAAAAAAGGACTCCATGCCAAAGGGTTTCTTTTTTCGAGTATTTTTTCACTTTTTCTCATTTCTTTCAAAAAATGGTCAAAATAGAGAGCATGGCTGTTCATCTAAGGTGGTCGAATTTTCAAAAACTATCGTTGGTTCTATGTTGTAACCACTACTTGTGTAGCTTAAAATTGATTTTGTAACAATTTAAGAGCAAACTATCACATAGTTGTAGTTCAAATTTGAATTAATTTTGGAAAATTAACATAAAGTCAATTAAAAAGGGAAATTTAGATAGAACGTAAGAAAAATTCTCATATTTAGGGATTATCCAACAAATATGTAATACTCATTGTGAAAATTAAATGGGTGTCATTTTGGACCATATTTTATGTACTTGCTTCACAAACAATGTCATTTTTAGCACCTAAAATATGAAAAATGATATTTCTAAAAACATTTTTGAAAATCGCTTCGGTGACGTTGTTTTCTATACCATGGCACACATATGTGCTGAATATGAGAACTTTATCACAAACTATGACACGATAATGGCCATACTGATGCCGACATGACCATGTTAAGATCGCGCGCTCAAGGTGTTCGATAGTAGTTTGACGGCTCCACTCGCTCGTGATAGTCGAAGAAGCACTCTCTCGTGCGTCAAAACATACCCATTAGGACACTCGGCTCACACTGAGCACGATAAAGTGGACTGGGAGGTTAGACTAGATCAGTTTTTCACGAAAATACGATAGAGCAAGTTCAGCAACTACGTATAACTGGAAAATTGTGGAAATCTAGCTCTGCACACAAAAATATAAAGATTGCTTTCCAATTAGTTGGGAATTGGTGGGATCATGCTGATGCCAACATTAACATGCTCAGATCGGGCACTCAATCTGTTCGACGATAGTTCAACGGCGTCACCCGTTTGTGATCGCTGAGAAACCCTCTCTCTCACGTAACACTTTGTCCATTAGGACACTCGGTTCATCATGAGCACGATAGAGTGGAAAGTGAGGTCGGACGAACGTAAATCGAGCACTGCGACGTTCACATACACGAGCTAGCCAGCGATCCATCAACTCACGTATAGCAGAATGTTTTACGATCATTTTACACCGGACAAACGACATAAGAATTAGGAAAATCGCTTTGCAAAGGTGCAGTCAATGCAATCTCAGAACAGTTCTGCAAAAGCAAGTGGCGCCCACTCTATGAGCTCACTCCCGGTCCATTCTGGTCCGGATGCCACGAATGGGAGCTACTGTAGCAAGTTGTAGGGAGCGCTCCGTGAAAAACAGCTGTGCGGCGCGGTGCACACGTGCCCGCCGACAACAATGAAGGCCATGGTCGGGCACTCGGGCTGACAAAGTTACTCTATAAACAATGGCTGGAATTCCATTTGATTCAAATGAATGGAGCAGAGAATAAATAGAGTCATTTTCGCTTTGGCCAAATTTTCAGAAGAAAAGCAAAGAAATTATGCGATCCATTCAAACCTCTTTTGGCATTGCATGATAAGTATTTTTTAGCTTGATTTGATGTGCATTTTGGAATTCCCATGACGAATTGAAAACAAAAATTCATATTTCACAATCCTTTGTTTTACATATGCTACTATGATATTGTTGTGTTTCTCTTCTAAAGGTTAAAATTAATCTAGCTTCACAAAATTCCCTTTAAACACTGTTATGAAAAAATAGACAGTTTTCGATGAGCTTGAGGAGACGGACTTGACGACGGTCTCGACTTTCCATGTGGAAAACAGTTCAAGAGGTCAATGTTGGACAATTCACTCCCAAAGTGCGTCAAAACTAATCTTTAAAATATTGGGGGTGTTACATACAGATTTGTGGAATTATATTGTTGACGGATTTTGATTTCTTAATATGGGCTAACAAGTGGGACCCGTCCAACTCGCTAGTCGACTGTGACATCCTAACCCTCTGACTTACTGTTTAATAAGGTGCATCTTCTTTTTTTGAAAACTCATCTCGACAAACCTCAAGGTTAAGAGCACTCTACAGATAATAGAGATATGTCACTATTAATGACCTGTTAGCCCCGAGGTGGCTTGGGTGTTACATCCATGAGTGCTACCACCTCAACGCTATCAATTGGGTCCCATCGAGCTAATCGATTGTCTGATTTTACACTAAGAAATGAAAATGTTGGCATTTAGTGGATTTGGACCACAAATGTGGTGGTAGGTGCTATTTACTATGATAGTTTGAGGGATTGGGTCTTCGGTTTGTTTGGTGGTCATATTTTTTTTCTATCAATACATATATAATACCATGAAAAGTTTGTATTCTTTGAACCGATCACACAAAAAATTATGTTTTTAGAACAATTACAATCTATTCATGAAACAATTGAAGCCACATTCAACCGAAATGCTCCCATGAAAGTATCCATTTAGAATTCGAGATCACTCCTTTTAAGTGCGATGTGGACTAAGTACAAATCTATGTTAGAAATTTGTTTTCCTATCAGTATAAAAACATGAGTAGATTCGGTGCATTCAATCCATCTTTAGCCCAAATTTACAACAATTGGTCGGACAGTTGGGGATGAAAGCCACACTTACATAATCATTCACTTCTTACTTGAATTTTAGCCTCGTACTCCACGTCTAATTTCAATTTCCTGCACGCTGATGTTATGTTTTGTGCGTATACATTAATTTCTATATGATCTTTAAAGAAGAAATACAGGTATTCCTCTTGATATGTGCTGGTTATTATAAAAAATTCCCGACAATAATTTATGATACCATAGGTAATTCTACGACAGTCAATGTATGTTGGATTGTTGGCCTTGTGTGTGTATATCATATGTTTAATTTGACATACCATTTACGTACACATTTACATGTTTTGTAATAGTAGTTTTCTAGAAATGCAAAATAGATCAGTGGGGTGTGGAAAATAGTTCAACTACTGTATCAGTTTGTTGTGTGGATTTCGATCAGCTTGACTTGCGGTGAAAAACGCAAAGAAGACGGTATTTTTTTCAGCTTCAACTAACCAAACAGACGTTTCCGGGATACATGCCAAAAATAAAGCAGAGAAGAAGAATTTTTAAAGGGGGGGGGGGGGGGGGGGGGGCAGGAACAGCGGAAGGATTGGTCCCCGTCGCCGTCGGCCCGTCCTCCTTCCTCCTCTACTCCACGGCCACGGCCTCCCCTCCCTCCTCACACCACACACATACCCAGAGGAGAGCGCGCACACACGGAGGGGAGTCGGCGGCGGCAGCAGCAGATGCCGGGGCCGGGTAGCCAGAACGGACGGCCGAGGCCGGCCAAGGCCGAGACCATCCACGGCCTCGTGCGCGCCGGCGACCTCGCGGGCGTCCAGAGGAAGCTGCAGGAGAACCCCGCCCTCCTCAACGACAAGAACCCCGTGGTCCGTGCCTGCGCTGCCCCCTTCCCTCCTCGCCTTTCTTTAGCTTCAGAATGCGCGATCTTTGCTCGTTCTTGACACATGCAGTGTGGAGTGCGCAAACGAGATTCGTTACGAAACTGGCCTCTGTCGGTGTGGTTTCGATCAGATTGTATCTGTATGGTTGGTTGGGGCTTGTTTTCTTGAAGCTCGCTCTTGAATTCCATCCCAGCAGCGTTAACTTGTTTGGATTCTGGTACAGTGAATTTGCATCTCGCCACCCTGTTTGCTTGCTCCTCTACTCTTCGTGTAGTGGAGTTCATGTGCTTCTTTGCTGTCCTGTGTATATGGATACGAGTTCCTTTCCGGAACCAAGACGTTCTCAATTTCCCTGGTGCCCATTTAGAATCGCCTGTTCTCCTGTTACCATTTTCATTCATTGGAGTGTGCTGTCCTGCTTGTTTCAATAAATACCTCTTGATTGGTTTGTCTTCCCTACTTTGTTCCGTTAATTGTCCATTTGTCTTGGCTTCGACCCCCTTCTAAGACGGGTCGCTTTCCTATGCACCTTATGACATTGCTTTGGTGAACTGACTGGATTTAGATATCCTGTCCTAGTGTCCTGTACCCTGTTACAAGAGCCTTGATACATCTACGCGTCTGGACAAATTAGCAAGGAGTATTACCATCTACTAGTATTTTACTACTAGGTTGTTGTAACTTGTAACTACACCTGAGAGATATTTTGGCCTCCCATTGTCTTGATATCCATGTCATCTGCATTTCCTGATTGGTTTTCTTGCTGATCGATACGAAGTTGTCATGTGCTTGACTTTGTCGATAACGTCCCTGCAGTCCTTTTCCATCTGTATCTGACAAAGGAGAACCGACAGCACATGATAAATTTGAAATGATCATTTCCAAAATGGCATATCTCTCACTGTGGCCAAATAGAAAACTTGTACAAAAATATTTTCTTGAGATAATGTGAATGACTGAGCTGAATTGCATGGAATTTGATTGGTTCACAAACAACTGTATCTATAACTTTGCCTATGCTACTCTGAATTTAGCCAAGTGTGATGTCGTCAAGGTAACTGCACACTCGCTTACATTTCCCAATGCACCATGCAGATGTGCCAAACTCCACTTCATGTCGCAGCTGGATACAACAAGACTGACATAGTCAAATTACTTCTTGATTGGCAAGGTGCAGAAACAGCTGAAGTGGAGGCAACGAACATGGTGATTGAAGTACCACATTTTGTAGTGCTTTATTGGATCATTTGCCTACTTGTCATTAACATATAACTGCTGATTAAATTTTTCTTCAGTACGGAGAGACACCCCTGCACATGGCAGTAAAAAACAGTTCTTGTGAATCGGCAAAATTACTACTTGAACGTGGTGTAGATACAGGAGCCAAAGCAAATGTAAGATCTATCCATTTAGTTTCGAATTTCTCTTCTAGGACACCTTATTTGAGTATATTCCCACATTTAATATGCTTAACTCATATTGTTGCAGAACGGCATGTCACCATTGCATTTGGCTGTCTGGCATGCACTTCAAACCGGAGATTGCAGCACCGTCAGTGTATTGCTAAGCTACAATGCGGATTGTTATGCCAAAGATGATGTACATACACTTGATTCATAATAATGGTTCAATTGCTTTCAGTGCAACTGTATTAGATATACTAAACATGACTCTATGACATGTTGCCACCAGGAGTGCAAAATCCCCTTAAACCATATCCCAGGAGGAGCTGGCAATGCGAAGCTGCTGCAGCTCCTCACTCGCCATATGGAAGAACAAAGAAAACGAAAAGCCCTCATGACATGCCATGAGCGGCAGGCAATGGTGGAGTTTGAAGAAGCAATATCACAAATCATAGGATTGCAAGAGCTGAAAATGCAGTTACGTCGATGGGCCAGAGGAATGCTTTTTGATGAGAAGCGGCGAGCTATGGGCTTAGGGATTGCTACCAGAAGAGTTCCTCATATGGCATTTCTCGGAAATCCAGGAACAGGTAATGATCTCTAAATGAAGCCAGTTTTCCTATAACCAAAAGATTACCATAATCCTTTTCAGTTCTCAGCATGATTTATCATTATGGTATACAGTGCCCGGATAAATTGAGTTGGTTGGTACATTTAAATAGCTATGCCTTAGTGAACTTTTTGTATGGCATCGTACTTTGAATGTGAGGTCAAAGAACTTGGCCCGGAGTTGCATAAAGATGCTCGAAGTTTAAACCTTATGAGCGTCAGAGATGTGAACGTTACTTTACTGCCATGTTACACTATGCACTTGTAAATACAATTCACATCATACAAGTGGTTTTACTTTTCGATAGAGGTGCCAAAGCCATCAGTACTCACCAGTCACTACTCAGTGTATAATATTGAACCTCTAATGTAGGTAAAACAATGGTTGCTCGAATTCTTGGAAAGCTTCTTAATATGGTTGGGATTCTCCCTACTGACAAAGTTACTGAAGTTCAGCGAACTGATCTTGTTGGAGAATTTGTGGGGCATACTGGACCAAAGACAAGGCGGAAGGTACCCATATTTTTCAGCTTTGACATTCTGCTGCACCTACCTTAGCATGCACAAAATTCTTTGTTTGATTTAGAAATTATAGTACTACAAAAAAATTGTGAGGGGGGGGGGGGGGGGGGGGGTTACTACTGATGATTTTTGCTGTTTCTGTATTGTTGTTTCTCGTAAGAGAGGTGTTTAGTTCGTTAACACTTACCGGGAAGACAACTAACAATAAAATGTGTTATATTGGCTATCGAAGATAAGAGGCATTTTGCCTCCTAAGAGTTATGATTTTAGCGTATTTTCTCTCAGAGTAATTCATTGTCATTATAGCTGTGTCTAAACTCTACAGATAAAAGATGCCGAGGGGGGGATTCTGTTTGTGGATGAGGCTTACAGGTTGATACCAACGCAAAAATCTGATGATAAGGATTATGGTTTGGAGGCCTTGGAGGAGATAATGTCAGTAATGGACAGTGGCAAATTAGTTGTCATATTTGCTGGGTACTGTGAGCCAATGAAGCGTGTCATTGCCTCGAATGACGGTTTCTGCAGGAGGGTCACAAAGTTCTTTGACTTTGACGATTTCACCACCACAGAATTAGCAGAGATTGTGCATCTGAAGATGAGCAGCCCAAGCGACACCAGTCTGCTCTATGGGTTCAAGCTGCACCCGAGCTGCAGCATCAAGGCCGCCGGAGAACTGATCGCCAGGGAAACCACCGAGGAGCGACGCAAACAGATGAACGGAGGGCTGGTGGACACGCTGCTCGTCAATGCACGTGAAAATCTGGACCTCCGTCTTGATTTCAGCTGCGACGACGCTGATACGATGATCACAATCACAATGGAAGACCTGGAGGCTGGCCTCAGGCAGATCTCGAGGCAGCGGCAGTTGCGGTGACCGACAAATCTGGAACACCCTTTTCTTTGGTAAAAGGAGGGTGATGTAGCAAGTCTCAGGAGTTTTGATAGAAGGAAATTCGGGTATTCGACCAATCCATCCTTTCGGGCATTCATTTATGTTGTATTTGATGTTCAATTGTTCACATTGCTAGATTGTTGCCCTCCTGCAGTACAGCAGTAGTAGTTTGCTCTGAGCTGGTCATTGTTATTTGTCCGTGAGGTATATAGAACATGTGTATACACATTTTTTGCACCATGAAACAGTTTCTAAATGCCAGAGATTGATCATGCACTGGTATATATTGTATTCCTGAGCAGAATTTGATTGCTGGCTTGCTGCATGGAAGCTCTAGGATATACAGGGGCGTTTCACATGGCAAATCCAAAAGGAATCTTGCTTACTTTCACAGGCAGGGTTTTACTCACATGTAACGACTTTCACTTTCTACAAACAACAGGGTCATGCACATGCAATGAGCTGCGCACAAGTGCATACAGGAGATATATCTTTTTTTTTTGCATGGAGGAATATCGTACAATGTTAGTTGCGAGTTCGTCACTGAACTTTGTAGGTTCTTTGCTGGTTTATGAAGGCGACAAATAATACCTTGCCATGAAGCAACAACGGCAGCCCATAGGTAAGGCCCTGTGGACAGTACCTCGAATTATTCAGCACATTTGCTGGTGGTGCCAGTTTTGGAAGGCTGTAATATTTCTCAATGTCCGAATTCGTGAAGTCCCTGTGAAACCTTGTGCCGCCGATGGGCCTTGCTCCTTCTCCCTGACAGTTTCTTCTCTGGCGGCACAGTACACCATAGCAGTTTCCCCTTCGGTCTGGTGCTTAATTGCTTCTGCTGCCGGATGAATGAATCAAGGTGCCAAGTGCCGCCTTTTACAGAACAATTTACGCCTGTGGCTGGCCAGAAATTTTTTCGCACCTCATCCTCTTCATTACTTCACAGGACTCTTGAGTAGAAGTTCCTCTTCCTCATTACTGCACAGGAGTACAGGACTATGTTACCCCCTATTAGTAGCCGAAATGAACCAAAAATGATGACACAACCACATTTGGTTAGTAAATTAGTTAATGCGTGATGAAGATGCTAATGGGATTGGTTTTGGGCCGGAAAGAGAACAAGTTTATCCTGTTACTAGAAAGGAATATTGTGCAACTTTCTGTTGTGTTCTGAAACTTGATCTGTTGCATTTTAAGTTTTTTGCTAGTTTCGTACCCTTGTACCTTGAAGAGCAAAGGCCATTTCCGAAACCATCCACAAAATGAATATATTTAAGCAGCTGTAGATGATCAAAATGCAAAGATGACGGGAGGTAGCGTGATTTTGACCTCTTGTAAACAGAATAGTGAAATACAAACCTTCTATGTTTGACTACCCCGCTTTCTTCATGATTTCACCATGTAAAAGTTCACTTGAGTAGCACAAAAACAGGCATAGCTTGCACCCGAACAGATGCAATGCTGCACAACACATTGAGAGAAAATCTTTCAAACATCTCAAATCTTGGATCAAGATGTTTTACGAAGAACACTAACAAAGCTATGTACCCTGTTCCTACGTGAACTTTTTTAGTTCATTCTTGATCAACCTTTCCAATCGCCTCAAGTATAGATGAATATGTGATAAGATCATATTCAAATCCCAACACATTCATCTCTTTCATCAATTTAGCTGCCTCCTCAAACATGCCTGCATGACTCAAGGCACCAAGAACAGTATTATATGACACTTCATCTGGTTTCATTGCAGACTGCTTCATGTTAGAAAGCATCTCCACTGCACGATGAGGACCTCCTGTTTTCGACAGTCCATTCAGGATGATATTGTATGAATTTATATCAGGAATACACCCATGCTCTTGCATTCTCCTCATTGTAGTAAGAGCTTCATCAAGCATCCCTGCTCTTGCTAACCCAGCCATGAGAGCGTTGTAAGCATAAACATTAGGAGTGCATCCAAGTTTGTTCATCTCCTCAAAAAGATCTACAGCATCATCAAGCCGTCCAGCCTTCCCTAAGTGTTTTATCATCACTGCATACACTCGAGCACTGGAGGAGCCACAATTTTCTTTTAGTTCCTGAAATAGCTCCTGAGCAAGATCATAACGTTTAGCTCTTCCAAGAGCATCGATCAGGCTGCAATATGCTGCTGGACATGGAGGGAATCCCTTCTCGTCCATCTCCTCCAGTAGCATCATAGCCTTCTCTGTCCTGTTGGTTTTGCAGAATCCATCAATCAAAATTGAGTAGGTAAATGGACTAGGTGAGATCCCACTTCCCTTCATTTTCTCAAACCATGATGAAATCTCAGAAACAGGAGATTTAGATTCAAAAAGTGCTTTTATTATAGTATTGTATGTGACCACGCTAGGGATACACCGCAACGTTCCCATCTCCTCAAACAACTTCATAGCATCATCCAGGCGACCAGCCTTGCCCAAGAAATTCATCATATTATTCATAACAACTGTGTCTGGCCTGCAGCCTTCTCGTCGCATTTCATGGAAGAAGTTATATGCTTCGTCAAATCTCCCAGCTTTACCAAGTCCCCTGATTAACTCAGTGTAAGTAAATACATCTGGTTGGCAGTACTGATGCTTCATCTCTTCAAACAAACCCAATGCTCCATGAACATTGTTCAATTTAAAGAACAGAGATATTAGCATGGTATATATCTTAGCAGTTGGCTGCATTCCGTTGTCCTTCATCTCATTCAACAAGCGAATTGCTGAATCCTGGCGACCAAGTTTGCAGAAAGCAGAGATGAGTGCACTGTAAGTCACGGTGTCTGGGAAGCAATGCCCCTCGTTGCTCATCTCATTGTAAAGCTCATGCACCTTCTCATATTGGCCCTCATGCATTAACATAATTATCATGTTGTTGTATGCCTGAGAAGTTGGTTGACACTTGCGTGCCTTGATTTGGTAAAAGATTGTGACTGCCTTACCGATCATCTTGGCATAACCCAGCATCCGGATGATGTCTGACAGCTCCACCGGGGTGACAACACATACAGGATTTCGCACCATTTCCTGGATCATTTTCCACATCTCGCCATACTGCTCAACTGCCTCTAAACAACGTATCAGTGCCATGTAAGTGGATGTGTCGTGCTCGTAATTCCTCTTCTTTGCTGCCCATCTGAAAAACTGCATCTTCACATTAACCCCGACATCGGTTTTCATCACCTCCCGTACCAACCAGTGATCAACTTTCATCATGAGGACCTCCAGCGCCTTCTCAGCATCAGGGCCCCACTTGAATATCTTGAGGATCCTAATGAACCTCTCATCCATGACTCGCACAGAGCGCGTGTACCTTTTACGCTCAATGGTAGTTGCTACCGCCTCGCCATCCCGGCGAATTGGGGGCCGGAACATCTGAACAATCTCATTTTCTGTGTGTCAGCAAGCCAAGATTTGCAGACAAAATAAAAAAGGCGTTAGCATAAACATGTCATTTCAGACAGCATGACGGATCGTCTGCTCCACAAAACTGAAAACAACCATGGAATGCAACTCACATGGGAACTAATCTCAGATGAAAGCCGTACTGTAATAAAACATTTGTGTACACATCTTCTCAGGAAATGATTTATTCTACCTGGCTAATGCTACTGAAAGTCAGCGGTTTAACTAAAATCTCCACTCTTATACAGTACATACATCGAGAGAGACCACGCTCAGCACATTCCTCAACTGGAGAGAGCAGACAGAAAGGAGGAAATATAGTGGAAAATAACTATGCGCGTCACCTGTTTGCTTTACCCGCCACGCGAGTTGCGGCGACGAGGATATGCCCCGTACGGCGAGGAGGCGCGCCATCTCCGGCCGCCGGCGGCCTGCTCTGCGGCGGGCGGAGGAAGAGGAGTGGGGGTAGGCTCAGGGGTTACGCGAACCTACGCAGTCACTGGCAGGTGGGCCCTGCAGGATGTAAGAGGAAGTCGGATTTGGACTTTGGGCTGTGGGCTGGGCTGGAGCCCAACCCAGGCACTCGCAGTTTCGAGCAGATTATACGCGAGGGTTTAACAGTGAAAAAGAAATCGCGGCGTCTATTCGTCCTCCTCTCCGACCTCGCCTGCGATTCTCTTCGCCGCCGCCGCCGACTTCATCGGCCGCCGCGATGCCTCGGTGAGTGCTTTTGCCTCTTGGTGTAGGTGTAACGGCCTTAAGCTCGTGTAGGCGGGGTTGGGCCGTAGGCAGAAGGGCTGCTGATCTGAAACCCTAGCTTAGGTGCCCGATGGCTGCTCGTGGGATTTTCCGGTGCGGGAGCGCCTGTAGGAACCGCGAGGGACTGGTGGGAAGGGTACTTTGTACTGAATGAGTAGCGGGGTAAAGCTAGAGGATGCGCCAATTGCTAGTTTCGGGGGCGAGCCTCCCCGCTCCACGATTGGAGAAGATGGCAGTTCGATTTTGCGATTGGCTCTTTCATAGCTTAGTTAGGTAGATAGATTCGTGCTTTGTTGGGAATTTGGGGCTTACCATAGGGATTAGCATTTAGCAAAGGTCTTCTCCTGCTTGCTCTGTGCCTTGATGCCGTAGTTCTATCTGCCATACTCTGCTCGTGAATAGGTTATTCTATAGTTTACTTTGTTGTTTGTGTTCTCTCTTTGATTGACAGCCCCTTGTTCTTGCTTGCAGGTATTACTGCGATTACTGCGACACATACCTGACCCATGACTCGGTTAGTGTTTCCTTCTACCCAATATGTACAATGGTACACAATAAACAAGAACAGATGGTTTCTAAACCGATTTTAGGTTACATATGGTATGGTTATGTGTGGTGATCTGATCTTAGCCTACTTGGCACTGCTGAACGTGATAACTATGCCAGCCTTATGAAAGACATTAGCTTCCCTGTTTTTTATAGCCGAAATAGAAATTGTGCAGTAGGTGGTCATCTATTGATATATACATCAAACGATGTGCTATAATATATGTGTGTATGTGTAACCTTGCTGCATTTGGGTCCAGTGCGATGTTCACAAATACAAGTCATCACTGGTTTTATAAACTTTAGTTGCTTAACTTTGTTGTTATTAGACACTGAAAAACTGAAATGTCATCCACTGACATGTACATATTTTCTTTCATACTAAGAACCCTTGCTGTAATTTATTTTGTTCGTTTCTATATCTTTGTGTTAACTTAACTACTTCTCATACATTGTGCAGCCATCTGTCCGTAAGCAGCACAATGCTGGATACAAACATAAGGTATTCATCTTTTTGATCTTCATAGTTTTAGTTTATTCTTGTATCTACATTTTTTCATGCGTAACTTTCTTTAGGCAAATGTTCGAAACTACTATCAGCAATTTGAGGAGCAGCAAACTCAAAGTTTGATTGATCAAAGGATCAAGGAACATCTGGGACAAGCTGCAGCTTTCCAGGTCGGTGCTCCTTTCAACCAACACATGATGCAGTTTCCTGGAAATATGGCCCGTCCCCGGCTTCCGATTCTGCCCACGCCTATGATGCAACATGGTTATATGCAACAACCTGGTGGACCGTTCGCAGGAGTTAGGCCTCCTCTTTTACCCGTTCCTCCTGGTGCTCAAGGTAAGCTCCAGCACTTTTTCTATCTTTATTTGTGTATCTCTCATCACAAACTTTGTTTAAATTGTACAGTTCATACCTTCTGTAATTTGAGCTCCTACTCTGTGAAGTCGATAACTTATATTGCTCATATAAGATAAAAAACTATTACTTGGTATTCCATGGACAACTTGAGCTCTTATTTATATCACGTGGATAACTAGAAAGACAGATATCACGTGGATAACTTGAGCTATTTTTATAGTTTTATTCTGCTTCTTCAGCATATGTTTAGGTTTTGCCATAGCTTTGTCCATAGTGAGAAAAAATGATAATTTTAAGCTGAAACCCTAACTTGCCTTTAACTGTTACTCATGTATAAACAGATACTTTCTGCATGCAAACAAAATAATGACACTGTACGGAACATATAAATCTGTATTAAAAAAGACACCTGATTCAAATGTTTCTTTTGCCATAGCAGTGTATATCTAAATTTGAGAATTTGTTATTGCCTCAAGTTTATCTTAGAATAGTGTGATATTTTGTCTAGATTAGTCACTAGATTGTACATAAGTTATATTTACAACACACGAGCCATTCTATTTTGCATCCTATGGACTATATCAATTTTTTATTGTCAGACATTATCTGCTTCCAGTTACTGTAAAAATTGCCATGCATGTCTTGGAGCTTTGTGCTACATCAAGTGCTCAAAGATGTTGGTTCTTATAAGGATAACTAAATATTCCAAATGACATCTGTGATATTTCTGAGCAATGTACTTTAGCTTTGTGGTTGTTCATGGTATTCATCATATCTATTTGATGTAGAATCAGTTCAACTGATAAATGGGGAAAGAGGTGAGCTGTGCATCCAGTTTGATCATGATACATTAATACTCTAGTATCATTATATGCAAGAATCATAAGAGTATAAGACGTGTTACCACTTACCAGTTAATGGCAGAAACACAGCTATTGACGCTGTCACTTTCCTACGTAGTGCACTTACAGGGAAACGCTCACTGTATCTTAAAGAACCATAAATGCACATTAAGCTGATGTTGCTGTTCTTTGGAAGAATTGAATTTCTATTTTTAGTGAAACACTTAATCTCTGATCCATTCATGCACTGAAAAAATTAAGGATCATTTTATGTGACTGTTTTTCTGCAAATGTTTGTAAGGTTATCCTGGCGGCCCGACCATGCAGCAGATGCCACAACCAGGGGGGCCTCCTGGTTCCATGCCTATGCAGATGCCACAGCCAGGGGGCCCTCCTGGTTCCATGCCTATGCAGATGGCACCTCTCCCAAGGCCTCCAACGCTACCACCTCCAACATCTGGAGCCCCTGGTGCCCCCATGTCCAACAGCTCAGCACCCCCAGGCCCTCCACAAATGTATCAACCAAATCAACCACCAAGTGCAGGACCACCTTCTGGCACTCCAGCCCCTGCGCCTCCTCCACAGGGGGCCTTCTCCTATGCACAACCCTCGGAAGGCAATCACTGATCTATTCCTTGGACATTTGTTGAACAATTTGCGCAGAAAGGCTGCTCCCTTGGATTCGATGTTGCTGTTGTTTAAGTGAGATCATGTATAACTTGAATTCGAGAGATTGTTAAGAAAGGCTTCATGTAGTTGCATTTTGGTTTTCTAATGGATGTAACACTGACTTTGTAATTCGCTGAGCTTCATTTTAATTTCGGAGGGCTCTTGAAAGTGGGAAACGGCCAGCATGTAGTACATATTTATCATAAGAAATAATTTATCTGATAGAGATGATGCTCAGATCCCCGTGTGTGTCATGGGATGTTCAAATTGAAGCTGTATCTATTACAGACTTGCTTTATCACTCATTTTATTTGATTGCTGTGATATTCACTGTCAAAGGTGTGCACTGTTATAGATAGCAAGTAATTTAACAAGATTATTGATACGGAAGGGTGTACCATATTTTGGTAGAAGGCACAACAAAGTTTCAACAAGAAGCTAGTAATACTTGCCAGTATAGGTAAACACACCCACCTAGTGAAGCTAGTAATACTTGCCAGTATAGCTAAACGCACCCACCTAGTAAAGTTAGAATGACATCTCACAACAGATTTAAACCAGCAAAAGTTCTACTGCTTCATTTCCTCCAAAGTCCTGGGCGACAAGTTATCCTCGTTGCATTGATGGCTGATATTTACAAAAGCTCTTGAAGTATATTGCTTCCAGAGGTTCCAGCAGATCAGGGTCAGCCAGGAATTGAAATACATGTCCTGTTGTTTGAACGGAAGAATTCGCCACTCATCTCAAAAGAAGTAAGGAATTGAGCTATCAGGAAGTTTCTCATGAATCCCAAATTTCTTCCTAAAAGCAATCGGCCTTCGAACTTTTTTTTTTAGAAAAGGAGACCGGCCTTCTAACTAACTGCTAACTTCCTTTGTATCTGATAATTCACATTTTTTTCTTTGACGGGATAAACCACTTCTACTCAATCAGTAGTTTATTTACTTTGTCATGTTAAAAAAAAATAGTTTTGTTTGTTTGCTTGAAAGTTCCTAGCTGAACAATTTGATCTGTAGTTTTGGCTCCAAATTGTATTCAATGTTAAATCACTTCTAGTTCTAGCTGTCTTCTTCTGAAATCGCTTAGATTAAAGTTATAACTAATTTCTACTTAGGGACAGGGAACTTAACAACTGCCTCACGTATAAACACAATGTTGACTGATATGGCTTTTGTAATCATGGTAACATGGAAATAGAACATCTCAGGAAAATGAGAAGTACATGAACAAATCTTTCTGTAAATGGGACAAGATTATGTTAACTAATAATAACAGAAACAAAACATGAAGCTGGGCAAGATCCAACTAATAATAGAGGAAATGTTCCTCGACTCAATTACAGGGAGGAATCGTCCCACACTAACAAAATATTGCCGGCGATTCAGTCAACCAATACTATAATTAAGAATGAAACCTAGTATCTACTAATCAACCATCAGCACTAAATGAAGCTCAAATGCTCTGTTCTTTCCTCTGCTGCGAGATGAACTCCAATCTCCACTTGACCACGTCCTGGAAATCAATGAAAGGGTCGTTGAATTCCACCGTCGGCACCATCTGCTCCCTCTCCCGGCGAGCCTCGGCCCTCCACTGCTCGATCTCGCGCCGGCGCACGGCCTCGGGATCGGCTGCAGGGTCAGCAGAGCGAGCCTTGGCAAGACGGGCCCTCTCGAGGAGCTCGCGCATGGTGCAGGCCCGGGGCTCTGGTGGCGCCGCGACCTCGGGAAGACGGACAGACGAGGCGCTGACCTTCTTCTTGGTCACGCAGCTGGCTTCGACGCCGTCCCGCAGCGAACCCAGGGGGGACCGGTCCTCGTCGCTGCTGGGACGCGGGCGTGTCTTGATCTTGGTGGCGGCAACGGGCTGGGCCACGCCGCAAGGACCGCGCGCTCGCTTCGCCGGAGGATCCCCGTCGTGGAAGGATCCGGGCCGCTTCGAGTTCTTGGCGACGTCGGCGGCGGCGGCGGGCTGCGCAACGCAGGCGGGGTTGATGCGGACGCTGGAGGTCGAGGCGCAGGCACGGAGGACGGCGGCGGATCCGCGCGAGGTCAGGGAGTGGGAATGGATCGTGGCACCCATGGCCGGAGTCGCGCGCGCAAGATCGGAGCACGCGAGACGGGATCGTGGAAGGAATGGATGGGGGGATTGGGATTGGGAGGAGCAGGAAGAAGTGGGGTGAAGAGAGAGTGGCGCTCAAGTTTAGCTTAAGGCGGCAAGAAGACGCGCCAGCGAATTCAAGTCGAACTCGGTTTCCGATTTGGAAAATGGATGCCTTGGGACCCACGCGTCGGCGTGACAGGCTTTGGATTTGGTAAGTCCTCGTATTGCTTTGCTGGACACAGTACACTCCTTGTGGTTCTCGAGCGTAACATCGCTAGTGATCCTGAATGAGAAAAAATACAACCGACCTTATTTATGCTAAAAATTACGACGGATAAACAGAAAAACATTAAAAGACATCTCCAACGGCAATTATAATAACTGATGTAACAAAATTACCGGAGCGTCACACACACATTTTTGCAAAATATTTTAAACATGGACAACAAAATAAACCAGCTATTTTTTCTTCCAAATTTAGGATATTTGATAACGAGAAATTTAAACTAAACTAAACCTAACTCTAAATCTAGTGTCGGTTCCTCCACCATGCCCTTCTCTCGTGGGGTTTTTGCCAGTCAGACGGAGAAATCTCGACGAAGCACTCGATACTCTAGTCACGTTACTGTAAAAGGGCGACAACCAAAACTACGTGGGGCGCTAAAGGAGGGGTATATCTGCTTCTTCGATGTGACCTCCTGCCGTGCAATGCCTTTAGATGGCTCCCTAGGGAGAGGCGGGCTACTGATGCTCCACCCTCTAGGAGATGCATGTATGGCGCATGAGCAGTCCGTGCTCAGCGAACACCGTCGCTGACATGATGGTGAGGCGGCTCCTATAGCCTTCATATTTTTAAGCCACCCACTCCATGGTTGTGTTCCTTGGCGAGGAGGACGAGGATGGCAAGGTCATGGTATGTGGGGAGGAGGACGGGAACAAGCATAGTGTGGTGACGGGTCAATACGCACTTTGTATATAAAACCGGCCTCGGGAGATAGGTGGCATGCATTAACATCAACGACATTCCGGGGAGGTAGACTGTCATTGTGTGCCTAAGGAACCACCGGTCGCTTAGATGAATTTGGTCGGCATCGTGGCTCTCCTTTAATTAAGTTGACTGTCACTATGTGTTACTTTCGCGAGCAATTATCATGGTTTCGTCTGGAGCTTAGGGACAGAGCTTCCCCAACTCTTCTTCGTAGGAGGACAATGTCGAGGAGGAGGATCCAAGTGACCTTGCCCAATCATGGCTGATCAGACATAGAACATTCAAAGGATGCCGATAAAGCATCCAGATTTCAAATGATTAGAAGGTACCCATTGAGCAGTACCCGGCCAACACCGGTTACCGAAGGATTGGTTAGTCCTTTGGAGGCTTCCAAGTAAATACCAGACGATTATTTTTGCACTCGAATGCCTTTTTTAGGGTCAAAATGATGATATTTGATCTGTCTTTTTTCATAAAAAAGGCGTTGTTCCGTAACATGCCACCCTAACCTAGTGATGTCAATCATGTTGGAACCTTTGCACTTCCTCTGGACTCCTGTGGTGCAATGACAAGCCCGTCACTGTACGAAGACCCTACTTTATAGACCGGATAAAAGATGACTCTTAGAGCAGCTTTTGGTCAGTATGGGATTAACCCGAAATTCCGAAGGTCCGGGCGGTTCAGAATATTCCGGATAGAATTCGAGCTAATACAAAGTTTTCTTTGTCCATTCAAAATCATTTCAGTTGTTCTGAAATTTTCAGACAGCTTAGATTGTGCTCGGATTCAATCACAAAATAGAAAACCCCTCCGATAAAAAACACTATATACTTTACATACAAACTTCTTTTTCTATAGAACTAGAATCTTTTTAAGGTAACAATAAACTATAACTCCTCACACAAAGAAGCACCAAAGACCAACAAACGAGGATAAAGTAAAAAATGAAAATCCATGAGTTTTCTACAAAACAAGAGACATACAAAAGCTACAACAATAAATGCGATAAGGTTTGAGATATATGCGAAAGATGCAATCAAGCTACTATCTCGATAACCCTTGTTGATAGTAGGACTCTATGACCTGGTCCCCCACCAAGCACCTTGATATCCCTAAGACTAGGGAAAACTAGCAATCACTAATGTACATTAGGCTTTACCATTCCACATGAGCTTTGAGCCAGATGATGATGATCATTCCCTCTCACTTGGAACACCTGTTTCTCCTTGTCTGATGAATACAGAATTAATTAATAGTCTCAAGTCTCAATACGTTTGGATGTGTGCATTTCTTTCACGCATATCGAAATTGGGAAAAATTGAATATTTTGTTAAATCTTGAGTGGTTGTCGATTTGTTCAATCAATTAGTGAGTGTTTTAGGTATTCTCTCAAAGTGACAGAAAAATTGACTTGACGATTAGTTAAAACTTCACTATCTTTGGCACGATTAAAGAAATAATAATATAATACCACTAAACTGCATAAAGCATAATACGTCGAACAATAAGTGAGAATAAATTTGGAATTTTAAAGTATAAATAAATAACATCCAATACATCTTGAATACAATAAATTAATTAGATAAAATAGAATAATAACATGAGAACTAATATTACAAGTACATATGTTGTAATATTTTAATATTTATTACAATTAAATGAATATTTGGAGGTCATAAATGAATAAAGTAGAATATTACAAAGAATAAAAGAGTTGGTACAAAAGAAAAAGGAAAGCAATAAGTTCTAATTTAAAGTTGATCTTGCTAATCTCTTCTACTATTATTTTTCATCTAGAATAGAAAAAACTAACAAACATAAGAATATAATTGTTGGTAGTGAAAATGTATGCATCTCGAGTGGAGATGCTAGTTAATTTTGGAACTCAACTATGTGAGATACATAATTGATGATCTTGATCTGAACGTTGGACTTGAGGGATTAATTTGTTTTCAAAGGCAACAACGTTAACGTGGTATGATTATCCAACCTAGGTGTCAACGAGTCATTTTTATCCAACCAGAGCAACAAGGGGCAATCTAACCTAGGGATTGAGCATTGATCATCTTAGGCAACAAAATGACGACATTATAATTTGGTTTAATCCCTCCAATCTAGTTAAGTTCCTTTAAGCCCACATTTTGTCTATTAAAGATGGATATAATATTGACATTAGGTTGGCAACATCAACCAAGCCCACATTGGAATAAATTGATCTTGCTTTGACGTTGTTATTGTTTAAGTGAGATCATCTATAACTTGAATTCGGGGTTGTTAAGAAAAGCTTCATGTAATTGTATTTTGGTTTCGTAATGAATGTATCACTAACTTTGTAATCTGCTGAGGTTTGCATTAATTTCCGAGGTATCTTGAAATTTGAAAGTGGGAAACGAACTTCATATAGTACGTATTTATCATCATACTAAATTTATCCGATGATATAACGCTCAGATTCTTGTGGGTGTCATGGGATATTCAAATTTGGAGTTGTATCACTATCAAACTTAACAATACTGTTGTTGTGGAAGAAACAATTCCACCTAGCGAAGTTCAATGCCAGACTTAACCATATTTTTAAGGCATAGCAAAGTTCAAGAAGCTAATAGTTGCTACTGTAGCTAAACACACCCACCTAGGGAAGCTAGAATTACACCTTACACGAGTTTAAACACCAATTCCTGCCAAGCTCTGTTGCTTGATGTCCTCATAATAGCAATCAGCTTTTTAACTAATTGGTAAATTACATTTTTAATTCACTTTTTTGTCCTCTCACAGTAAAACCACTTATAGTCAATTAGTAGTTTTGTTTCTTTGTTTTTTTCCAAGAATGAGTTTATTTACTTTGTCATGTTAAAAAAATGAACTTTTCTTTATTCACCAAGCAGAACAACTAGATCTGTATGTTTTGGTTCCAACTTGTATTCAATGTTCAGTTACCTCTAAAAGCTCTTGGCTCCTGTGAATTCAGTTCATTTCCTCGAAATCAAATAATTAAAACTTGCAGAAGGGAATTCATTTGGTTGAATTCAGATTCACATACGTAACTCCTGGATTTCGGAATCAATGAATACTGTATGGTTGGTTGGTTGCCAGTTTACATACTTTCGCAGAAAATACAAGTCTAGCTTAAAATAAACTGCTACATAATAAAGACCATGATCTCTCCAATCCAAAAGATATGCACTAGTGGAAAAAGGGCTACCTGTGGCGCAGCCAGAAAAATTGGGGGTGCGCCACAGTTATCTCGACACTAAAATATATTTTTGTGGCGCATCCATTCGATGCGCCACGGAAATTTTGAGAATTCTGTGGCGCATCCTTACTGCTGCGCCACGGAAATATTTCAGTGACTCACGTGGTTATGGTGCGTCACAGAATTATATGCGCCACAAAAAAAATAAGCCATGCGCCACTGACTAAATAATAGTAATTTTCGGAAAAAAAATCCTGCTGTACAAATATAGTTATATATTCTTACGTGGTTATGGTGCTTATTTTTCTTTAGGACGGGCGGGTTCGTCCCATCCTCCATGTGGTCCTCGTCGGCATCGGTTGTGGTATCGGCGTCACCATGGCCGCCACTAGCATCTCCATCGGTAGTGGTGGTGGTATGCTCCTGGCCTTCAGCACCAACACTTTCTTCCGCGACATCCTCCAACTCCTGTGACATCTCCCAGAAGGTCTTGTTGGCCTCTAGAGGATCTTCATCCACGCTCATGTGCTTAGAAGTGCCGGGCTCCATCCAACTTGATTCTCAGCAAAGCTGGCTTTATGCGTTGGTTGTGCATTAGGATACCCTTTGGTTGTATGATTGTGCCCTTAGCAACATCCACCAACTCGCCGCCGGCCCGTACCGTATGCAGGAGTGTGCAAATCGTGTCCTGAGAGTGAACACATATGCATGTTGGTGGGCATCATGAGATGACAGTCATCAAAGGCATAGTTAATTATAGAAGATGTCGTGGACTAACTAGTTAGTGAAAGTGCATTCTATGCACTCCCAGATTTTGGTGACTAATGACAACACAAAAAGTATTCTAATGTTTGTGATGAAGCATGCAGGGTCTTTTACAGGTAGACTGATAAAGAGGAACACTTAGTTTGCCTGAGTTTCAATTCAACTACACTTGGTCCTTCCTCAGAATTTCAGTCAGGAAATTTCCGGGGCTCGGAGATTTCCGGTCCCCAGACCGGAGATTTCCGAGCCATCCATATTTTTCACTAAGTCTGAATTGAAATGTGTACTGACTCCAACTCAAGCTGAGCCGGAAATCCTCCCGGAGATTTCCGGCGCTCGGAGATTTCCGAGCCCCACTCCGGAGATCTCCGAGTGACAGAGGGATTTCGACCAAGTCCAGAACTCAAAATGTGTACTGACTCCAAAACAGTTTTAGCCGGAAATGCTCCCGGAGATTTCCGGCGCTCGGAGATTTCTGGGCCCCAATCCGGAGATCTCCGAGTGACAGAGGATTTTTGACTAAGTCAAGAAGCCCAACCAGTACTGATCCAGATTCAAGCTCAGCCGGAATTTGCTCCGGAAATTTCCGGGGTCCGGAGATCTCCGGTCCTCAACCCGGAGATTTCCGGGCTGGCGGCTGTGCAACGGGCAGATTTTGGGGAGGGGTATAAATACCCCTCCTCCTACCTCCAGCTTGCTAAGCTTCCAGATTTTCTCTCTCCTCCATTGGTGCTGAAGCTCGTTTCTCCCGGATCTCCCAATCTAGCCACTCAAATCCGTTGATACTTGGGGATCTGAGGGAGAAGCCACCGATCTACATCTCCACCGAAGCGATTTGACTTCCCCCCTCTATTTCTTGAGGGGCAACGAATCTTGGGTTCCTTTGTGGATAGCTAGGTTCAACCTTGTATGTTTTGATCCTTTGTGGATTCCTTTGTGGAAGTGACCTGTTGTGGTCTTTGTGAGAGCCCCCAATTCAGTTGTGGGTGTGTGCCTCACGAATTTGTACAGGACTTTCTCCGCCCTTAAAGGAGTACTTAGTGGAAGCGTGGATTCGCACCTTTGTGGTCGAATTCACAGGAGAATAGGGTGAGGCCTTTGTGGCGTTGAGCAAACCTTTGTGGTAGCTCACACCTCTCCAACGAGACGTACACCTATGTGGTGGAACTCGGGATAAAATCTTGGTCTTCGAGTTCCTACGGTTGTTTCGTTCCACTCTCCTTTACCGCATCTTTATTTCCTGTACTTGCTTAGCTTCCTTGTTGTTTATCACTTGTGTCACCTAGTTGCACATCTAGACAACTTACTTTCCGCTAGCCTAAAACTGAAAAAGACATAAAAATTGGTCACCACCTATTCACCTCCCCCCTCTAGGTGGTCAACTGCCGTTCAATTGGTATCAGAGCCAAGTTGTCTCTTAAAAGTTTCACCGCTTGAGACCAACCTTGGACAATGCAAGTTGACCCAAAAGAGGGTTCCGAAACGGACGCCGCGACTTTGGCGGCAATGCAAGAGAAAGGTGCCACTATGGACGATATCAACTCTTTGGAAACAAAGTTGACATCGTCCATACAAACCGAGTTCAAGAAGTTTCATGATATGCTTGAGTCTCTCAAGACATCTAAGGAAACCTCTCTTGCATTGCCCTCAAAGCCTCCGGTGCTTCCGGGCATTACTCTTGATGTGGACCCCGTATTGATAAAGGGAAAGCAATTGCCTTTGGATGGGAAGGGTGATGCTAGTAGTTCCTCAACCCATCAAAACACTCCATCATCCAATGATTAAGTGCCTAAAGGATACAACGCCACTCCTCCCCCATCCCAATACCATACCCCTGATCCCATTATTCCTCACCCGCAAGTTTCTCATAGGGGTGATCCCCCGTTGCTTAAAGACTATACCTTTTCTCAATGGCAATACATGATGAAGTCTCATGTGTGCAGCTCTTCAATCGAGTTGTGGCGCATCATTCAAGTTGGATACAAGCCGCATGATCCGACCTACCTAACAAGAAGAGAAGTGGTGGAGGCTCAACTTGATGCCACCGCTCTCTACATGATCCAAAAGGTGGTTGGGAACAAGGACATGCCTCGCATCCAACATCTCACCACCGCCAAGGAGACATGGGATTGTCTAACCGAGTTGTTCGTTGGAAATGATAGCATGAGAAGGAACCGCTATGACTCTTTGAGCAATGAAGCCGAGGGCTTTTTCAAGCTTGATGGTGAAGACCATGAGATGATGTATCAAAGATTGGTGACCATAGCCACAAGCTTTCGAGAAGTGGGTGCCTCTCATATTGATGATGCTTGGATCAAGAGGAAGTATGTTAGCTCTATGATGGCTTGTGAGCCTACCGACGTCAAGAGTCTTCAAGGAAGACACAACTATCATCTCATGACGTCTAATGAGGTTATGCTAGAGATGGCCGCATACAAGGTGGCCACTAAGAATGCTCAAGATGCAAGGGCAAGGGCTCTTGGAATGCAAAGAGGCACAACCAACCTCGCTTTGAAGGCTACCGTTGAGGAAGACAACGATGATGATGATGATCTTGGAAGCTTTGCCGCCATGTCCGAGGAAGCACTCAAGATTGCTTACAATGACCATCTCGCTCTTGCGGCTCGCACCTTTTGGAACAATCCCTCAAGAGGCAAGATGCGTTTTGACAAGAATGCACCTCAAGCCGATAGGGTCTCACCCTCCAAGTCAAGGACATGTTACAATTGTCAAGACAAGTTCCATTTCGTTGCCGAGTGCCCTTATGAGAAAAGAGAAGAGCATGGTGGACGTCTAGTGCTCAAGGACAAAACCAAGATGCCTCCCAAGAAGGCCTATGGAAAGAAGAGGCCTTTTAACAAGAATCCTCGCATCATGTTGTTGACTCAAGAGGAGTATCCCACCGATGATGAAGAGTCGGAGGAAGAAACGCCAAATGAAGTGGCGACCCTTGCCACCACCTCGACAACTACCATGTCTCCATCAACGACAAGAACTCCTTCAACTACGACTAGCTCTTCATCGTCTCTATTCACATCGCCTAATGAGAACTCCATCACCAAGAGCTCAAAGTGTCTTATGGCAAAGGCATCGGAGGTACCTTCATCATCTTCCTCTCTCATGAATGAAATGAATGAGCTTGGTGATGCCTCTAGCTTTCAAATCAAGCAAGAGCTTGTGGCATTCGACTCCTTTATCACTAACTTGCAAGGTGATAGCAAGAAACATGTTGGTGCCCTCATGGTTCGAATTGGTGAGCTAGAGCATCTCAATGAAGAGAAGTGTAAGATAGAAAGAGAAGACGCTATTTCTCTATCTTATTTGAAGTCCTCTCTTGAGGAGATTGAAGATTCTCATGCTCGTCTTGAGGAGCAACTTGAAACTATTGAGGAAACTCATAACTCCTCACATGCTAAGCTCATTAAGGATCGTGATATGTACTTTGCTAAATTCAAGATGGCTCAACAAGATAAAGCTGAATTTGCGGTTGGGCATGTTCGACTCATTGAGGACATGGAGAAGCTCGTCATAGCTCACAAGGCCTTGGAGAGTGAACATGCTCTTCTAAAAGAGTCGTATGCCCAACTCCAAACTCGGCTAACTAACGTTGATTCTCTTAGCATCTCTACCTCTAAGTGTTCTTGTGATAATGCTAATCTTGTGAAGGAGAATGCTAGGTTGAAGAGTGAGATGACTAAGGCCGCCACATCCAAGATCATCCTTCTTAAAGGTAAACAAGTTGTTGAGACTCCCATCGTGGAGCCTCACACTCGACAAGGAAAGGAAGGTCTTGGATATGTGCCTCCCATAAAGATGAATGCCAAGAAGAGCATTTCCAAGAGCATCAACCCCATCCAAGCCAAGAAGGCCGACTCCATTCAATCCAAGGAAGGTCTTGCGAGTAGGAATGTCACAAGGGGCAAGCCTGCTCGTAAAGATCACGCCGGGGACAACAACCCTAACTATGCTTTATATGTCGATTATTATGAGAATGTTTGTGCTCGTTACATTGGACCCTAGTATGGTTTTATTTCATATGCTATTTGGGTTCCTAAATCTCTTGTCGCTAACCATAAAGCACCCATTGTGAAGCAATGGGTTGCTAAATGCAAGAATTAATCTCTTGTAGGATCTTGCTCCCGGTGGTTCAAAATGGATAATTGATATTGGATGTACAAGTCATATGACCGGGAGCAAAGAACTCGTTACAGAGTTGAAACCTAATGAAGATCAAGTAACCGTAACTTTTGGTGACTTATCAAGGTCTAAGGTAACCGGGTTTGGCAAAGTGGTAGTTGCCCCCGACATTTCTCTAGTCAATGTCGTGCTTGTTGAATCTCTTGGCTATAATTTGTTATCGGTTCGTGCCTTAACAAAGATGGGGATCTCTCCCTTCTTTGATAAGGACATTGTGGTCCTCTTGTGGAGCAAGTCGCTAAGAGTGGCTTTCGTGGGACACGTGGAGCATGAGCTCTATGTGGTGGACTTCTCCGGAGCCACCACTTCTCAAGCCATGTGTCTCTTCGGAAAAGCCGACGTGGGTTGGCTTTGGCATCTCCGACTAGCTCACGTAAACATGCGTACTTTGCAAAGTCTTCACAAGGGTGGCCGCATCCTTGGACTAAAATATCATGTTTCCTTTTCAAGGGATCGAATTTGTAGAGCTTGTGTGGAAGGCAAGATGCATGATATTCCTCATCCAAGCAAGACCATCATATCGTCGTCCCGGATTTTGGAGCTCCTTCATGTTGATCTATTTGGACCAATTCCGGAGATAAGTCTTGGTGGCAAGAAATATTGCCTCGTGATTGTTGATGACTATTCAAGGTATACTTGGGTCTATTTCTTCAAGACCAAGGATGAAACTCAACAAGTCTTCATCGACTTCTCAAAGGAAGTTCAACGCCAACATGACCTTCCCATTTTGGTTATTCGGAGTGACAATGAGTCGGAATTCAAGAACTACACTCTTAACGACTTTCTTAGTGAAGAAGGCATTCATCATCCATATTCCGCTGCTTACACTCAACAAAATGGCGTTGCCGAAAGAAAGAACCGGACTCTCATCGACATGGCGAGATCTATGTTGGCGGAGTTCAAGTCTCCCATCAACTTTTGGGCGGAGGCTATTTCCACCGCATGTCACTCATCAAATCGCCTCTACTTCCGCAAGGGATTGAAGAAGACTCCATATGAGATCCTCACCGACAATAAACCCAACATTGGCTACTTCTGAGTGTTTGGATGTAAGTGGTATTATCTCGTCAAGGGTGTCCGGTTGGGTAAGTTTCACTCTAAGTCTCTTGAGGGAATTTTTGTCGGTTATGGTAGCGAGTCCCACACTTATAGAGTCTTTGATAAATCCTCCCGGATTATCATAGAGTCTTGTAGTGTGGAATTCGATGAAAATGATGGCTCCCAAGTGGAGCAAGTTGGTGTTTGTGATGTAGGTGATGAACAACCTTTTGATGCTATTAAGAAGATGGGGGTGGGCTTTCTACGCCCAATTGACGTCCATCAAGAAGTTGTTCAAGATGATTCAAGTTCTCACATCAAGGAAACCTCACCATCACAAGAACCACAAGGTGGCTCACTCATAGAAAATGATGATTCCCTTCAAGATCAATCCCAAGATCCTCCTCAACAAGGGCATGTTGTTTCTTCTCAAGATGAATTTCAACAAGATCTTCATCAACAAAAAGATCATGCCTCCTCCACCAAGATTATAGAAGCCACCTCCACTTCTCCAAGTTCTACTCAAGGGCAAGATCATCCTTCTCCACCTCATGAAGAGACTTCTCATGATGATCAAGGCCCTCAAGAAGGTCAAGACGAGGATCCAAAGGATCAAGATGGTCAAGAAATTGTCCCCACCACAAGGGCAGCAATTGAAATTCGTCGTCAAGCTCGCTTTGCAAAGTCTTTGGAACTTAGAGCATTATCTCTCGACAAGGTCATTGGTGATATTCGAGCAAGGGTCTCCACACGAAGTCAATTAGCTCACTTTAGTGAGCATCAAGCACACATTTCCATGGTCGAGCCCAAGAAAGTCTTTGATGCTCTTGAAGATCCCGATTGACTAGGGGCTATGCATGAAGAAATAACAACTTCGAGCGCAACAAAGTGTGGCGTCTAGTTGAGAAGCCTAAAGATTGCCGCAACGTTATTGGCACTAAGTGGATCTTCAAGAACAAGCAAGATGAACATGGTATCGTTGTGAGGAACAAGGCGCGGTTGGTGGCTCAAGGTTTTTCTCAAGTCGAAGGCATCGATTTTGGAGAAACTTTCGCGCCGGTCGCAAGACTCGAATCGATACGTATTCTCATCGCTTTTGCTTCTCACCATGGTTTCAAATTGCAACAAATGGATGTAAAATATGCTTTTCTTAATGGTCCATTGCAAGAACTTGTTTATGTTAAACAACCCCCGGGTTTTGAAAACCCCAACCATCCTCACCACGTCTATGTCTTGGACAAAGCTCTCTATGGCCTTAAACAAGCCCCCCGTGCATGGTACGAGCACTTGAGAGAGTTCTTGGTAGACCGTGGATTTGAGGTTGGGGTAATCGATCCCACTCTTTTCACTAAAAAGGTTAATGGTGAACTCTTCATTTGTCAATTATATGTCGATGACATTATCTTCGGTTCTACTAACCGTGTGTTCAATGATGAGTTTTCCAAGCTAATGACCGACAAGTTCGAGATGTCCATGATGGGTGAACTCAAGTTCTTTCTTGGCTTTGAGATAAAGCAATTGAGGGAAGGGACTTTCATTTGTCAAGCCAAGTATATTCAAGAGATGATCAAGAAATTCAAATTGCTTGGACTTAACGGTGTGGCGACTCCTATGCAAACCAAGTGCCACCTCCAACTCAACCCCGACGGTAAAGAGGAAGACCAAAAGCAGTATCGTTCTATGATTGGGTCTCTTCTTTATTTGTGTGCTTCTAGGCCCGATATTGTTTTAAGCGTTGGAGTGTGTGCCCGTTATCAAGCCGCGCCTAAGGAAAGTCATTTGATGGACGTGAAGAGAATCTTCAGATATTTGGTTCATACCCCTTGCTTTGGGTTGTGGTATCCCAAAGATGGCACCTTATCTCTTTGTGGATACACCGACTCCGATTGGGCGGGCGACATTGAAGATAGGAAGTCCACATCCGGGACGTGTCAATTTCTTGGAAGATCTTTGGTGAGTTGGTCCTCGAAGAAACAAAATTGCATCTCATTATCCACGGCGGAGGCCGAGTATGTCGTTGCCGCAAGCGGATGTACTCAACTTCTTTGGATGCGGCAAACTTTAAAGGATTACAGTGTCCTCTTTGAAGGAGATATGCCCTAGAGGCAATTAATAAAGTGTATTCTTTATCATATCTCGTTTGTTCATAATGGATTTTTGTATCATGCTAGAACCGTATTAAGCGGAAACATTAATGCGGGTGTGATACGTAAACAACCAGGTCCCTAGTAGCCTCTACCAAGACTAGTTTCGTTGCGCGATTGATGATCGAGGTTTCCCGGTCATGGGGCATGGCGCCGGTCGGCAATGAGAGTCATATCGCTAGAGAACGATGTGATGGACATACCCAGATTTGGAGAACGTAGTCGTTACGCCTTTGACCGTGAGATCAACTCTTATTGTTATTCCTGGAAGATACTTTGATTGCACCAAACGTCGTATCTTATTTAGTATGACAATAACAGTGATACTTTTGGGTATCGGAAAGGAGTAGTTGAGACGAGGGGTCAAGAGCGGGATTTGCCAGTCCGCATAGCAGGATAGATACTCTCGGGCCCACTCGGTGAGATCATGTCTAATGAGCTTGCAAGCATGTGACTAGGTCACGGAGACATGAGATCATGAACGAGTAGAAGATAGCGTCGTCAGTAACGAGGTCGGGATTAGGTATGGAGATATCTATGGAACGACGCTCGGACGTGCTAAGTATCGCTATGGCAAAAGGTTTAAGACTTTACGTTCAGGTTTGATAGATGAAAGTCATTCGTTATATCACAGGGATTAATTCATAGGGTCCAGGCCTACGAGTTAGTCGTTGATCATAGAGGAGTCTTGGTCATACCTGTTATTATATCGAACCGCTAGGGTAACATACTTAAGGGGTTTCAACAAGACAACAGGAAAGGAAGGAGATCACCAGGAGCGTCCCGGGAGGGGTCCGATGGAGATCGGGCAGCGCCGAAAGAGTTTTTGGAGTTAGGAAAAATTATATATATTATGTTTGATATTAATTAGTGTTATTAATATGCAAATATGATTTTATATATTTATTTTCGAATTTATTTAGGCTGATTTCCCTAAATGGGCCTTCTGGTCAAAAGAAGGCCCAAGAGGGGGAAAAATCCCTAGGGGATTCGGTGGGGGCCAAGGTGGTCGGCCTGGATGGGCTAAGGGGCCCACCAGGGGGCCGGCGCACCAAGGCCAGCCGCACCAGGCATGTGGGGATAGTCCCACATTGCCTGGCTGGCAAGGTTGGCTCCCCTGGGAGCCTATATAAGAAAGGGCACCCCTGGCCTTTTAATTCACCAATTAATTCCCGATTTCTCTCTCGATCTCGTGGTTCCCAACTTGGAGCCGCGCCGAGCTGAGGAAAGGGGGATCTCTTCCACCATAGCCCGCTGCCGCGCTGCTGGTGTTCCGGTCCAAATCTTCCGCTGCTCGTCCTGGACTGGAGCTTCGGAGGCCGTCGTCTCCACCGTACGTGTGCGACTCCCTGCGAGGTGCTGCGCTAGCGGTACTCGGATGTCTGCTTCCTCTACACGACCTTGAGGTCGGCTTCGTCGGTCTTCATCGACAACGTTTGTGCGGGAACGTAATCCCCGCTTTCGGTCTACAAGGGTACGTATTCCGATCTCCGTTCGTACTACTATATCTGCATAGAATAGATCTTGGCATGCTTTTAGGATATCGTTGGTAGGAAATTTTTTGTTTTCTGCACACGATCCCCTTCAGTGGTATCAGAGCCGATCTATCGTAGATATAGCTGTACGCTGTTAGAACCCGTGCTCTGCACGGGGGCACCGTTCCTGTTATTTGCTACCCTCTAGCGTGCACTTGTGTATTCCAGCGGCATTGAGTTGATGAAGCGGCCCGAACCGACTTTACGCGTACGGTTACGCGAGACTGGTTTCACTACTGACATACGGCTTGTACCGTATATGTGGCTGGCGGATGTCAGTTTCTCTCTCTTTAGTTGGTCTTCGCATTTTCAATGGAGGGCCCGAAAGGGATGGTTAAACATGCAATTATTGGATCGTTGTTGTGGTCATAAGATTCGTAGGTATGAAGTGGTTCTATTTACGAAAGCCCCAAGCCACGTAAAACATGCAAAAGATAAAGTAGAAGCGTCTAACTTTATTTTGCAGGGGCTATGTGATATGGTCAAGGTAGGTTTATTAAATTGTTTATAAACTGCGGGCGCCAAGAAGACCATGGCGCAATGGACTATATCACATTGCATTACATTTGATGTTTTGTGTGCATCTTATTTTGTGTGATTGTGTGTATAGTATACATTAGTTACACGGCGGTAGCTGAATAAGATGATCCCTTCAAAATACCACTAGTGTTCTCCCTCCAACGCGCACCACCAAGAAAGTTCTACGTTATGAGGCAGGCCGTGATGATCGGGTGTCAGACATCTCGTCGTTCGCATACAGTGGGTGTAAGCCATGTTGCACAAGCGTCAGCGTGGAGGTCTTTGGTGGCGAGCCTAGCATACTCAGAGGTATGGCCTCGGAACAGGAAGACCGAAAGGTCGAGCACGAGTCACAAATTTGGTGTGGCAGACGATTTTGTCTACTCTTGAAGTTGTGCCGCCGGCTTTGATGATGAGGGGTGGTGCAATGGATGGGGGTCGTGTAATCGCTTAAACGACCAGGAGTGATGTTCGTTTGAGTGGGAGTTATGTTAGTTATTTTCTAAAATACTATAACTCAAAATTATTATGAACAAAGTCTTATGTTGTTGCAAATTCCATTGTAGATGTCTCGCCCCTCGTTTAACCTAGGTCTGTTCCTTGAGAAAGAAAAGCTTAAGACCAATGGGTCAAACTTCATGGCCTGGTTCCGCAACCTGAGGATCCTCCTCACTCCCCATAGGGTGGCCTACGTCATTGAGGCCGCCATAGGTGACCCTCCTGCAGATGATGCCTCTGAGGATGAGAAGAAGGTCTTCCAGACCCGATCGAAGGATTCTGCCTTTATCCAGAGTGGCATGCTCTACGCCATGGAAGCCAACCTGCAGAAGCGCTTTGAGAAGATGAGCGCCTTTGAGATCATTTCGGATCTTAAGGCTGTCTTCGCGCCGCAGGCTAAGGCTGAGAGATATGAGGCTTCTGAGCTTTTCTTCTCAGCCAACATGGAAGAGCATAGCAGTGTGAGCGAGCATGTAGTCAAGATGTCTGGCTACGTTCAACGCCTGAATGCTCTGGAATGCAAGATTCCCGATGAGCTGGCGATTGACAGGGTGTTGCAATCGTTGCCGCCAAGCTACAAAGGCTTCATCATGAACTACAACTTGCAGGGCATGGCTAAGTCCCTGGGTGAAGTGTTCGTGATGCTCAAGACTGCTGAGGTAGAGATTAAGAAGGAGCACACGCTGTTGATGGTCAACAAGACCATTGATTTCAAGAAGTCCAGTGGCAAGGGAAAGCAAAGCTGGAAGTCTCGGAGGGAGGCAAAGTTGGCTGCCAAGCCCAGGACTAACAGGTCTGGTCCCAGAGCTAGCGTGGAGTGTTTCTACTGCAAGGGGAAGGGTCACTGGAAGCGCAATTGCCCCAAGTACCTGGAGGATAGGAAGTCTGGCAAGACGGTCGACAAAGAGCAAGGTATATTTGATATACATGTTATAGATGTGTACCTTACATCCGCCCGGAGCAACACGTGGGTATTTTATACTGGTTCTGTTGCTCATATATGTAACTCTCAGGAGGAGTTACGGAATAGAAGGCGGTTGGCGAAGGATGAGGTGACGATGCGCGTCGGCAACGGATCGAGAGTCGACGTGGTGGCTGTCGGCACGCTCCCTCTGCATCTACCATCGGGATTAGTTTTGGTTTTAAATAAGTGTTATTTTGTGCCATCCTTGAGTGTAAACATTATAAGTGGGTCTTGCCTGTTACAAGACGGTTATTCATTTAAATCAGTGTCAAGCAATTGTGCTATTTATATGAATGATATCTTTTATGTTGATGCTCCCAAGAATAACGGTTTATTCTTGTTGAATCTCGATCGTAGTACTCACATCCATAACATAGAAGCCAAACGGATTAAGTGTAGTGACGATACCGCCATATATTTGTGGCATTGCCGTCTTGGTCATATTGGTGTAAAGCGCATGAAGCAACTCCACTCCGATGGACTTTTGGACTCGTTGGATTTCGGATCCCTCGATACATGCGAACCATGCCTCATGGGCGAAATAACCAAGACACCGTTCAAAGGTTTAGTTGAACGGGCGTCGGATTTGTTGGGGATGATACATACAGATGTGTGTGGACCGATGAGCATTTCGACACGCAATGGTTATCGTTACTTCGTCACCTTCACTGATGACTTGAGTAGATACGGTTATATCTATTTGATGAAACACAAGTCTGAAACGTTTGAAAAGTTCAAAGAATTCCAGAGTGAAGTTGAGAATCAGCTTAATAGGAAAATCAAGCATCTCCGATCCGATCGCGGTGGAGAATACTTGAGTTTTGAGTTTGGCACACATCTGAAGAGTTGTGGCATAGTACCCCAACTTACGCCAGCCGGAACGCCGCAGCGTAACGGCATGTCCGAGCGACGTAATCGTACTCTACTGGATAGTGTCCGATCTATGATGTCTCTTACTGATCTGCCAATGTCCTTCTGGGGTTATGCGTTAGAAACAGCCGCATTCATTTTAAATAGGGCTCCGTCCAAGTCCGTTGAAAGGACGCCGTATGAATTATTGTATGGCCAAAAGCCTAAGTTATCGTTTCTGAAGGTTTGGGGTTGTGAGGCGTACGTTAAGAAACTACAGCCCGACAAACTCGAACTGAAGTCGGAGAAAGTCGTCTTTGTAGGATATCCGCGGGAAACCGTTGGGTACACCTTCTACAACCAAGCTGAGGGCAAAACTTTTGTCGCGAAGACCGGTACCTTTCTAGAGAAGGAGTTTCTCGCGAAAGGAGTAAGTGGGAGGAAGGTAGACCTCGATGAAATCGTTGATCCTGAACTCGAGATTCCGAGTGGCGCAACGGAAGCAATTCCGGAAACGTCCTCCGTGGAAGGAGTGGGAGAAACTGTTGAGGAAGATGTTCTACCTCGTAGGTCTGGTAGATCTCGGATCGCACCAGAATGGTATGGCAACATGGTTTGCACCGTCATGCTAGTCGAGCAAGACGAACCTACGAACTACAAGGAGGCGATGGCGAGTCTAGAGTCCGAGAAATGGCTTGAAGCCATGAAATACGAAATAGGATCCATGTATGATAACAAAGTGTGGACTTTGATGGATATTCCCGAAGGGCGCAAGGCCGTCGAGAATAAGTGGATCTTTAAGAAGAAGACTGATGCTGATGGTAATGTGACCGTCTATAAAGCTCGGCTTGTCGCAAAGGGTTTCCGACAAGTTCATGGAATTGACTACGATGAAACTTTTTCACCGGTAGCGATGCTTAAGTCTATTCGGATTTTGTTAGCGGTAGCTGCCTATTATGATTATGAAATCTGGCAGATGGACGTCAAAACGGCCTTCCTAAATGGAAACATTGAGGAAGAGTTGTACATGGTACAGCCGGAAGGTTTTGTCGATCCAGGAAATGCTAACAAGGTGTGCAAGCTTCAGCGATCCATCTATGGATTGAAGCAGGCATCTCGGAGCTGGAATCTTCGCTTTGATGAGGTAATCAAAGGGTTTGGATTTATCCAAAATGTGGAAGAGACCTGTATTTACAAGAAAATGAGTGGGAGCTCGGTTGTGTTCTTAGCACTGTATGTTGACGACATATTGCTGATTGGGAATGATGTGAAACTTCTGAATAGCGTGAAGGAATCTTTAAACAGTAAATTTTCCATGAAGGACTTAGGAGAAGCTGCGTATGTTTTAGGCATAAAAATCTATCACGGTAGATCAAGGCGCCTATTAGCACTAAGTCAGAGTACTTATCTTGATAAAATACTGAAGCGTTTCCGTATGGAGAAGGCAAAGAAGGGTTCTCTGCCGGTTATCAAGAATAAGATATTGCGTAAGGCGCAGTGTCCGGTGACGGAACTGGGTAAGGCCGAAATGACGAAACATCCTTATGCTTCAGCCATAGGATCGATCATGTATACAATGTTGAGTACTAGACCGGATGTGGCATTAGCTCTAAGTTTGACAAGCCGGTTCCAGAGTAATCCTGCAATGCCGCATTGGGTAGCTGTTAAGAGCATTCTTAAGTATCTCAATAAGACAAAGAAAATGTTCCTTGTGTATGGTGGCTGCGATGAAGAACTTGGCGTAACGGGTTACGTAGATGCATGTTTTTGCTCAGACCCCGATGACTGTAAGTCACAGACAGGTTACGTGTTCAAGGTAAATGGAGGCGCCGTGTGCTGGAGAAGTGGGAAGCAACCCATAGTCGCACAATCTACAATGGAGTCGGAGTATATCGCTGCTTGCGAAGCCGCGAATGAAGCTGTGTGGCTGAGGAAGTTCGTCATCGAACTTGGAGTGTTCCCGAGCGTGCAAGACCCCGTGATCCTCTTCTGCGACAATACGGGTGCCATTGCGAACGCCAAGGAGCCAAGGTCTCACTCCACCGCCAAACACATTCTCCGACGCTTCCATGTGATACGTCAGTACGTACAAGGAGGCGATGTGAAGATTTGCAAAGTGCATACGGATCTGAATGTGGCAGATCCGCTGACGAAGCCTCTTCCGCTTGATAAGCATGAAAAGCACCAGTTAGCTATGGGTGTTAAGCTTTTACCAAGTTGTAATCTAGATTAAGTTGTACTCTAGTGCAAGTGGGAGACTGAAGGAGATATGCCCTAGAGGCAATTAATAAAGTGTATTCTTTATCATATCTCGTTTGTTCATAATGGGTTTTTGTATCATGCTAGAACCGTATTAAGCGGAAACATTAATGCGGGTGTGATACGTAAACAACCAGGTCCCTAGTAGCCTCTACCAAGACTAGTTTCGTTGCGCGATTGATGATCGAGGTTTCCCGGTCATGGGGCATGGCGTCGGTTGGCAATGAGAGTCATATCGCTAGAGAACGATGTGATGGACATACCCAGATTTGGAGAACGTAGTCGTTACGCCTTTGACCGTGAGATCAACTCTTATTGTTATTCCTGGAAGATACTTTGATTGCACCAAACGTCGTATCTTATTTAGTATGACAATAACGGTGATACTTTTGGGTATCGGAAAGGAGTAGTTGAGACGAGGGGTCAAGAGCGGGATTTGCCAGTCCGCATAGCAGGATAGATACTCTCGGGCCCACTCGGTGAGATCATGTCTAATGAGCTTGCAAGCATGTGACTAGGTCAAGGAGACATGAGATCATGAACAAGTAGAAGATAGCGTCGTCAGTAACGAGGTCGGGATTAGGTATGGAGATATCTATGGAACGACGCTCGGACGTGCTAAGTATCGCTATGGCAAAAGGTTTAAGACTTTACGTTCAGGTTTGATAGATGAAAGTCATTCGTTATATCACAGGGATTAATTCATAGGGTCCAGGCCTACGAGTTAGTCGTTGATCATAGAGGAGTCTTGGTCATACCTGTTATTATATCGAACCGCTAGGGTAACACACTTAAGGGGTTTCGATAAGACAACCGGAAAGGAAGGAGATCACCGGGAGCGTCCCGGGAGGGGTCCGATGGAGATCGGGCAGCGCCGAAAGAGTTTTCGGAGCTAGGAAAAATTATATATATTATGTTTGATATTAATTAGTGTTATTAATATGCAAATATGATTTTATATATTTATTTTGGAATTTATTTAGGCTGATTTCCCTAAATGCGCCTTCTGGTCAAAAGAAGGCCCAAGAGGGGGGAAAATCCCTAGGGGATTCGGTGGGGGCCAAGGTGGTCGGCCTGGATGGGCCAAGGGGCCCACCAGGGGGCCGGTGCACCAAGGCCAGCCGCACCAGGCATGTGGGGATAGTCCCACATTGCCTGGCTGGCAAGGTTGGCTCCCCCTAGGAGCCTATATAAGAAAGGGCACCCCTGGCCTTTTAATTCACCAATTAATTCCTGATTTCTCTCTCGATCTCGTGGTTCCCAAGTTGGAACCGCGCCGAGCTGAGGAAAGGGGGATCTCTTCCACCATAGCCCGCTCCTGCGCTGCTGTTGTTCCGGTCCAAGTCTTCCGCTGCTCGTCCTGGATTGGAGCTTCGGAGGCCGTCGTAGGTCCGCTTCCTCTACACGACCTTGAGGTCGGCTTCGTCGGTCTTCATCGACAACGTTTGTGCGGGAACGTAATCCCCGCTTTCAGTCTACAAGGGTACGTATTCCGATCTCCGTTCGTACTACTATATCTGCATAGAATAGATCTTGGCATGCTTTTAGGATATCGTTGGTAGTAAATTTTTTGTTTTCTGCACACGATCCCCTTCACTCTTGGACAAAGTGCCGCTTTTATGTGATAATGAGAGTGCTATCAAAATTGCATACAATCCGGTGCAACATTCAAGGACCAAGCACATTGAGATTCGTCATCACTTCATCCGCGATCACGTGGCACGAGGAGATATTGATATATCATATGTTGGTACAAGGGATCAATTGGCGGATATCTTCACGAAGCCCCTTGATGAAGCCCGCTTTTGCTACTTGAGGAATGAGCTTAATATCATAGATTATCGGGCCTTGGCTTGTACTCCGTACACACACTCCAACGTTTAAGGCTTTATAAGACCTAGAGGTACGCATGGACTTAGGGGGTGTGTTTTCCTAATATCTGGAATCGTCCCATGTTTCTATTTCGATTATATGGCGTGTCATTTATTATGCTAGCAGGACTCTTGATTGGACTCTTCCTCCCCCTATTATGCATATAGTGACATATCATTGCTAAAACTTCAAATTAAATCTAATTTGTGAGCTTCAATGTTGAGATGTAGTTATGGACCCAAGATATATCTTCGCGGTACCATGCTACAACTCATACACGGTGGCCTCGGCCACCAACACTCTTTTTTCTTTGGATTCTATTTGGTTTTATTTTTTGATTCTCACTTGCATTGTCTTTGGTTCTTTTGGGAAAACACACTCTTGTTGGTCTTCTCTTGTGTTGTATGGTTCTTGCAACTTGAGTGTGTCTTCTTTATTCAGTTTGAGTGTCTATCCTAAGCCTTTCACTATCCTTCAACATGATTTTCCCCACTCATGTCCCCTTTTGGTTTCTTGTTCCTGGAGTTTTTGGGTTTGAACGGAAATCTCCGAGCCTTACTCGGAAATCTCCGGGCCACCAGAGATTTTCGAGACTAAGTCCATTCAAAAATCAGCACTGACCTGTGATGATTATTGACCGGAAATAGTCCCGCAAATTTCCGGTGTCCGGAAATTTCCGAGCTGAGACTCAGAAATCTCCGGCCCCTGCGATTTTTCAGCACCTAAGTCCTTTTCAATTTCGGCACTGACCTCAGGCGAAGCTGAATCAGAATTAGAGCCGGAAATCTCCGGGTCCGGAAATCTCCGGTCTGGTGTCCGGAAATCTCCGTGTGTGCCAAAAGTTTTCCAGGGCTAAGTCCTATCAGGAAATAGCCCCGGAAATCTCCGGCACCCGGAAATCTCCGAGCCTTAGTCCGGAAATTTCCGGTTCAACTTTCTCCTGCCTATATAAGGGCACGGGTGGACCGGCCGGTTCGGCCAGTTCTTCCACCCCGTGCCCTATCTCTCTCTCTACTCCGAAAACTCCATTTTTCCTTTCCTCGCTGCGGGTGGATCGTTCGAGGGTTTCTTGCGTGCTTCGGGATCTGCTTCTCCTCGTCAAGGGCTTCGTTTCCATCCGCACGCTTTTCGCAATGTCCTCCGGTAACTCCTCTTATTTCAAATCTAGGACGAAACTTGTTTTCGTTTAACCTAGCAGATTTAGGAGGTTGTTGGTTGTTTCCTTTGGTAGAATTGCTCCCCTAGGCATGTTCTACCTTCCACATGCACATATCTGTTTTTCATCCATAGATTTTGTTCAGATCTGTCAAAATTTCGTGCAGACCGGAAATTTCCGGTCCTTACTCGGAAATCTCCGGACCCTGGAGATCTCCGAGTCAGACCCGGAAATCTCCGGCCTGCTCAGAATCAAAACAGCTAAGTCCAGAAACTGTGTTTGTCAAAACTTTTCTAGTATGTTCCTTTTTCAATCTTGGACATGAGTGCTTACCCCATATGCTTTCCATCCCCTCTATGATGTGTATCTGCAGGTTCCAACCCTCGTGGCCGCTTCAAGCAAATGGCTACTCGCGGAAGAGCCAAACCAGTTCACTCACGCCCTCCCAGTGGGTCCTCAAGTGAAGACAACTCACAAACTGAGACCTCAGCCATCCTCAGGAAACCTATTGGTGCTAACAAGAAGAAGAAGACCGAGCTCCGTCTTGAAGACTTCAACAAAGACAGTTTTCGCAAGTGGCGAAGTGACCTCTCCTATAATGTGGAGTCTGATGATCCCACATACTTTTGCACTGAGATGGCATGGATCTACAGGGAAGTCTATCAGAAGTTCTCTGTTGACAAGCCAATCTGCCCCATGAAGTGGATTGACTTTGACAAATTAATGAAGAAGGCCGATTATTTTGGTGGTGCTGTGAAGGTTTGTGGACTTCTGGGTTTGGAGCCATTGATGAGAACTGAGTGCAACTACATCGTCTCTCTTATCCATCAGTTCTATGCCACTATGGTGTTTGACTCCTCAGAGGATATTGGGATGACCTGGATGTCTGGCAGGCAGCGCTTGACTTCCTCTTTCAGAGAGTTTGCTCAGATTCTTGGATGTCTTTTCCGTGGTCTTTCTACTGCAGCCGGTGCCCGCATGCATGTCCATGGCGTGTCTTACAACAAACACGTCATGACTGATCTTTACCAGCCTGGAGGGAAGATTGGCTCTCAGAATGGCCTCCTCCCCACTTATGATATACTGCTTCGCATGTTCCGTTGGACCATTGCTCCCATTGCCGGCAATGCAGATAATATTGTCGGGGCTCTAGTAAACTTGATGGCCAAAGCTCATGATGCCTATCTTGGGGAGTATGCGGTTGAGCAGGAGGTCTATAAGGTGGATGTCATGGACTTTATTTTCCAGGAGATGTCACTAGCAGTTTTTGAGAGGAAAGTTCCTCCATATGCTCCTTATATAATGTTGCTCATCAAGAGCCTCTACAAGCTTTCTGAGCAAGACGGTGATGACTTTGATGCAGCTTTTGCCACTCAGCCTCACAAGCCAGCCCTGCTTGTCCAGAAATCTGCTCACTTGGTTCAACAACAAGCCACCATGCATGAGATCAATGAGGATGACATTTTTGGTGGTCCATCTCGGGTTCCATCCAATCCCAACATCAAGAAAGCTGCCAAGAAAAGTCGCCCCTGGGTAGTTCGAGCAATTGAGAAAATCATGAACATGAACTGTTGCATTCACAGTGAGAACTACTCCATCTACTCTCAGAACCATCGCATTATGCAGCGCCAAGAAGCAATGATGGCTCACTTGAAGATGCCTGCTCCGAAGCACCCTTTGAAGCCTCGGGTTCGTTTCAAGGATTGGAATGCAGATGGTCTCACGTTTGATTGGGATGATGCTGTGCCAGAGGACAGCGATCTTGAGAATGCTGACACTGAGGAGGAGGAGGAAGATGATCAGGACGAGGGTTCCGACTCTTGAGTCATGGGACGTTAGTGGAACCTCCTCCCTTTTTGGTATCTTGATGCCAAAGGGGGAGAAGTATCTCTAGGACTCTCGGGATTTGCATGGGCTAGGAGCACTTCTTTCTTTTCGTTTTGTTTCCTTTAGTGCTCCTTTATTTCGTGACTGTTTTTGTTCGTCATGTGTGTGAGACATGAGTACTGTTAAATTCTCTATTGTAATAACTCTTTATCTAAGTTTGTTGCTTCTATTGTGTTTGTGTGTGTTTTGTAAAATCTAGGGGGAGTGTTGATCCTAAGGAATGTGCACTTTGTATTCCAAAGACATTCTTTAATAGTGCACTCACTTAGGGGGAGCTCCGTCTATATTTTGCAAATCCATTCTTTTTTTGTGTTGTCATCATTCGCCAAAAAGGGGGAGATTGAAAGTGCATTCTATGCACTCCCAGATTTTGGTGACTAATGACAACACAAAAAGTATTCTAATGTTTGTGATGAAGCATGCAGGGTCTTTTACAGGTAGACTGATAAAGAGGAACACTTAGTTTGCCTGAGTTTCAATTCAACTACACTTGGTCCTTTCTCAGAATTTCAGTCAGGAAATTTCCGGGGCTCGGAGATTTCCGGTCCCCAGACCGGAGATTTCCGAGCCATCCATATTTTTCACTAAGTCTGAATTGAAATGCGTACTGACTCCAACTCAAGCTGAGCCGGAAATCCTCCCGGAGATTTCCGAGCCCCACTCCGGAGATCTCCGAGTGACAGAGGGATTTCGACCAAGTCCAGAACTCAAAATGTGTACTGTCTCCAAAACAGTTTTAGCCGGAAATGCTCCCGGAGATTTCCGGCGCTCGGAGATTTCCGGGCCCCAATCCGGAGATCTCCGAGTGACAGAGGATTTTCGACTAAGTCAAGAAGCCCAACCAGTACTGATCCAGATTCAAGCTCAGCCGGAATTTGCTCCGGAAATTTCCGGGGTCCGGAGATCTCCGGTCCTCAACCCGGAGATTTCCGGGCTGGCGGCTGTGCAACGGGCAGATTTTGGGGAGGGGTATAAATACCCCTCCTCCTACCTCCAGCTTGCTAAGCTTCCAGATTTTCTCTCTCCTCCATTAGTGCTGAAGCTCGTTTCTCCCGGATCTCCCAATCTAGCCACTCAAATCCGTTGATACTTGGGGATCTGAGTGAGAAGCCACCGATCTACATCTCCACCGAAGCGATTTGACTTCCCCCCTCTATTTCTTGAGGGGCAACGAATCTAGGGTTCCTTTGTGGATAGCTAGGTTCAACCTTGAATGTTGTGATCCTTTGTGGATTCCTTTGTGGAAGTGACCTGTTGTGGTCTTTGTGAGAGCCCCCAATTCAGTTGTGGGTGTGTGCCTCACGAATTTGTACGTGACTTTCTCCGCCCTTAAAGGAGTCCTTAGTGGAAGCGTGGATTTGCACCTTTGTGGTCAAATTCACAGGAGAATAGGGTGAGGCCTTTGTGGCGTTGAGCAAACCTTTGTGGTAGCTCACACCTCTCCAACGAGACGTACACCTATGTGGTGGAACTCGGGATAAAATCTTGGTCTTCGAGTTCCTACGGTTGTTTGGTTCTACTCTCCTTTACCGCATCTTTATTTCCTGTACTTGCTTAGCTTCCTTGTTGTTTATCACTTGTGTCACCTAGTTGCACATCTAGACAACTTACTTTCCGCTAGCCTAAAACTGAAAAACACATAAAAATTGGTCACCACCTATTCACCCCCCCCCCCTCTAGGTGGTCAACTGCCGTTCAGTTAGTTACCTTGTCGACTGCGTTGAGCTCCTCTAATATTGATACAATGGCGCCGGCGGCGGGCGTCTCATTTTCGGGCGTCGGAGTTTGCATGGGGGCTCCTGTGCCTCTGTAGGGGGCGCCGCCTGTGGCATAGTATGAAGCGGCGGCTCGAAAGCGGTGTTGGCCGGCGGGGTCACTAGCTGGTCTGGAGGGGTCGTCATATGGCTGAAGTTGCTGGCGGCGTAGCTGGGCACGTGTATCGGCCCCTGTCGACCTGCCGCATTCCAAGCAACTAACCCCTCCATCAACCCAGGGGGGAGGAGCTCATCGAGCCTATTCTTCACCATCTTGTTCACCATGGTGGAGTCCACTTTCTCATTCTCCATTGTCTCCACCTTCTTCCTTAGCTCCATAACCTCCGTGACATCCTTTGTCGGCTTCCTCCTCTGCCTTCTTGACTGGCTGCCGTCTGTGCTGTAGTACTGGAGGAACTTCATGCTCATACCAAAGCCGGTGACACAGCCAGCTGACGTGGGCGGCAAGTTCTTGTCCCTCTTCTTCCAAACGTTCATCGCCCTATTGAAAGTATTGTCCCACGGTTCTGTTGAATCCTGGGACGACGGGCCTGCCTCAGTGTCAGCCTTCAACTTGCCAGCCTGTAGACAAAGCAAATTAAGGTGAACTCATGCATATGTAGACAAATTATCCTACATGGTAAATTAAATTCCTTACCAGCATTTTCTCAAATTTCTTCACATCGTCATCGTGTGTAACGAATTCCCCCGTCTCTTTGTTCAGATAGTAGCGGGACCGGACAAAGTTCCGGACCTGCTCGTCCGTGATTTGGGGCCACGGGTTCGTTTTTCCCTAACGAAGAACCTCGGCATCCTCCTTGTCCCAAATGGGTTGTTTTCCTCGGTAGCCACCGCTTCCCAAATGGTGGTTACCTAGGTTCATGTCCCGCATTTTCTTCCCCCACTCCGTCCATTTTAGGGACACCTCTTCTTTCAAGGACAACTTGAATGCCTCGAAGTCCTCCTTGTTTAGCGTCGGTTCTTTGCTTTTTATTTCCTCCCAGCTTGCACCCTTATCAATCTTTCTCCTCACCCTGAATTTCCAGCTGGTCAAGGTGGTGCTCATCTTCATGATGGCTAACTTCTCCACCTTTTTGTTGAGCGGCTGCGGGAACGTGTATCGTTGGTGAAGCTTCTGGATGAGGATGTTGACCAAAGCCTCATTATACTTGTGCCTGAGATCCCTCGTGTTGATCGACACGGTTTCCCGGAGGATGCACCCTAGTTGCATGGCGTATCCTTTGGCAAGTCTCTCAGGCTGCAATGGGAGGCCACTAGGCGAGACCTCAGTGAAGGAGTCTGTGACGTTGCCAAGTGCTTGCGGTGTCCGATCCCTCCTTGGCTTATTTTTCTTTAGGACGGGCGGGTTCGTCCCATCCTCCATGTGGTCCTCGCCGGCATCGGTTGTGGTATCGGCGTCACCATGGCCGCCACTAGCATCTCCATCGGTAGTGGTGGTTGTATGCTCCTGGCCTTCAGCACCAACACTTTCTTCCGCGGCATCCTCCAACTCCTGTGACATCTCCCAGAAGGTCTTGTTGGCCTCTAGAGGAGCTTCATCCACGCTCATGTGCTTAGAAGTGCCGGGCACCATTTTTGCACTACAAGAATTAGTACAACAAATATAAGTAAAAATAGACTTAATTAATTACTAAGGTACTCCGGGTTGACATGCATTACCCCCATATGTACTTTTTTAGCAAAGTCATGCTCAAATTCACGAAATTTTTTGGCATAACCTTTGCTAAAAAAGGACATATGGAGTACCCGAATTTGCCGGAACGGAAGTTAATCAACGTTCCGGCAATCTCAAGGGCCTCACGGGTACCTGCATCCAATGCACACATCGATGTCCGCAACAACCACAACCACGACATGATGGTCGGAGCATAAACAACCACGACACGATGGTCGTGGTAGCAGAAATAATACATAAACATCCATTTGAAGCAAAATTGTGCATAGCATGTTCAAATTTTATTTGTAAACAGTGCATCAAAATTCATATGCTCTTATTTGTAAACAGAAATAATAACAGAAGCATCAAAATTCATATGCTCTTATTTGTAAACAGTGCATCAAAGTTCAACTTCGTGGTAGTTGAAATAATACATAAACAGTGCGCACAATTCATATGCTCTTATTTGTAAAATTGTGCATAGCATGTTCAACTTTTATTTGTAATAACAAATAACAGAAGCATCAAAATTTAACACAAAATAGAGCACAAAGTCGGCGCATAATTTCATCAAACACCTTACGTGCGGTGGTTCGGTATGGGAGGGAGGAGGGGAAGAGGGGAAGAGGGGAGGGATGAGAAGTTGAGGGCACGGTGTAGAGCTTGTTGTCGATGCGGAGAGGTGGCGTCGGTGGCGAGTTCTTCGTCGTCGTCGTCGGCGGCGGTGGCGGCTGGGCGTCGGGATTGGCCGGGAAGGGGGCACATGGGAGGTCGCCGGCGACTGGTTTGTGCGCGCGCAGGGTTTAGCTGGGGCGGCCGACGATGGCGAGTTCGGGCGGCCGGTGGTGTCGAGGCGCGGCGCGGCGGCAGTTCTGTGGAAGAAAGATTTGGGCGCACGCAAAGTGGAAGAAAGAGTCAGGGCCGCGCGGGGCCACATGTAAGTGGGGGCATCGGAATTCTGTGGCACATGGCTCAGACGGTGCGCCACAAAATTAAGGGATTCTGTGTCGCATATCTTAGTCGGTGCGCCACAAAATTATGTGATTCTGTGGCGCATGTGTTGGAGCATGCGCCACATAATATATATGCTACTACTCTATTATTATTTGTGTGCTACTACTTTGCTGGTGAATTGTTTCTATTATTTGTGTGCTTCCACATTTCTGGTGAATTGTTTCAAAGTACTTAATTTTATTTATATTTAAAGAAAGAATAAGAGACAAAAATTTAGTCATGACATACATACATATATATATATATATATATATATATATATATATATATATATATATATATATATATAGAAACCCTATTCTGCACCCAGGTGTAGAATAAATTATTTTGCACCCGAGAGTTCTTACATTGTTTTTATATAAAAAAATATGTTTATGATCCAAATAATTACATTTATTTTCCCCCATAACTATAAAATCTACATAAGAAATGCAATATATAGGTCATAACAGTGTAAAAATAGGCAAAAATGCGTATTTTACATAATATTTTTTATATGCCACATAAATAAAGTTTTACGTCATGTTAATATTTTCTTACGTTCCTATGAACTTACGAAGTACGGCAAAATTTACGTGACGTATAAATTCTTTACGGTTTAAAAAATACGGGGTGGGTGTAGAATAACTATTCTACTCCCAGGGAGTCAAATAGCAATACCCTATATATAAAATTTATGCTTGCATTTGTCTCACACCCACCAAAAAAAGTCTTCTTCGTACCGGCCGATTCTGAGAGAGCTAGCTTCTCTTCTTTCCCTTCTTCGCGGTTGAATACTTTAGGCCGGGCACCTTGAGATTTCTTCGCGTGAACGGACAACCTTTAGTAGGTACGGAGGTTTTCCTTGGGTTTTTGCTGGTAGTCGGCATGTCAAAGAACATGTCGAAATCCTCCTCGATCTTTGGATCGCCGTCCAAGTCTTCATCGTTGGCGTCTCCGTCCATTCCGATGATGCTCCTCTTGCCCCGCCTCACCACCACACGGCTAGGCTTTGATGGGTCGGTAATGAAGAAGCATTGCTCAACTTGGCTAGCGAGTACCCATGGCTCGTTTTTCGCGGAGGCTTTCTTCAATTTGGCATCGGGTATTACCATGGTGGTGAAATACCGGCCTTCTTTCACGGCGTCCTTGGCCCATCTTACACGGAACATTGGCACCAACTCTCCACAATAGTTGAGCTCCCATATCTCCTCGATCCTTCTGAAGAATCTTTCCTTGACAGTAGCCTCGTCATCACCGTATGATAGCATAGTTACTCCTGAGTTTTGATATTCACTATTCTTGTCCTTTTCCTCAGTGTAGAATGTGTAACCGTTGATGTCGTACGCCTGATAGGTCCTTACGTTCTATCCGGGGCCCTGTGATAATGAGAATATAAGTTTTTCATCTTCCGTAGATGGCGTTTGGCTCGCTGCTTGAAATATTTGCCTGCCCTTGAACCAACGTGTGAAGCTAGAGTTGTGATGTTTGGATATGTCTCCATTCTTGCTCTGCCGCCCCAGTTCCATGTAATTCTGCTTGATTAAGCTCTTGTCCTCCTCCACCCAAGGTTCGATCAATTGTAAGTGTTGTAGAGCGACATAGTGAGCCCTGTCGAGGTCTTCTCTTCGACCATGAACGCCCACAAGGAGTGAGCGCGAGCCCTCACGGTGACCAACTCCACCTAGCCTGCCGAGGTGCTTCCTGGTGGGCAGACCAACATCCTCGTTCTCGGTTCTTAGATAATTCTGGCAGAAAGAGATGCACTCGTAGGTTAGAAAGCCCTTCGCCATACTTGCGTCCGGACAGGCCCTGTTGCGGACGTATCCTTTCATGACACCGTTCTGCCTTTCGAACGACATCATGTAGTGCAGGAACGTCGGTCCGAGCTGCTTGATGTCCTCAACGACATGGAGAAGGAGATGCACGCATATATCAAAGAATGAGGGCGGGAAGTAAATCTCGAGCTCACATAGTATCAGCACGATCTCTTCCTGTAGTCTGTCAAGCTGCTTCACGCCGATCGACTTCCTGTTGATGACATCGAAAAAGTTGCACATGGCAAGCAGCGTATCTCGGACGTGCTCATCCATTATCCCTCGGATCGCAACGGGAATTATCTGCGTCATCAGCACGTGACAATCGTGAGACTTCATACCACTGAACCTCTTCTTCGTTGGGTCTAGATACCTGCTGATCTTCCCCACGTAACCGCCCGGAAATTTGACTCCTACGAGGCACTTATAGTACTGGCCGAGCTCTTCCGGACTCATTGTGAAGCAGGTAGCGGGAAGCACCACCGATTTCATCTTTGCCCTTTTGCGGCGACCTTGAGTTCCTTCCATTTGATCATCATCCTTGTCATCGTCATCGTCATCACTATCGGGTGCCTGCAGATCTTTCTTGATGCCAAGCCATTTTAGATCGTATCTTGCTCTTGTCCCATCCTTGGACTTTTCCGGCATGTTGGAAAGAGTGCCAAGTAGACTCTCGGTGACATTCTTCATAATGTGCATCATATCTAGGCTATGGGGGTGCTTTAAGGACCTTCCAGTAAGACAAGTCGTGAAAAATAGACCTCGCTTTCCATACACCCAGGAGGGGATCAACCCTCGGTCGCTTCTTTCCAGGAGCAGGGCACTCCTCCCAATTTCTCAAAAGCTCGTCGATTTCAGTGCCGGTCCTCGGGCGCGGGGGGCTTTCTAGCTGGTGTTAACCATTGAAAAGATCACCGCCTTTCCTCCATGGGTGATCCATGCGAAGCCATCGTCGAGCACCTGGGTACACAGTTTTCGAAGACCCATCCGTTGGTAGCTGTAGATGCGGGGTCTCATCCATGCACCTGACACATGCACATAATCCGTGACCTACCTGGGCCGATACGTACGAGCAACCAGGATAGTCCTGCACCGTCGTGAACAAGGCGGCTCTCATGTCGAAATATTCTCTAGTGTAGGCATCCCATGTACGGGCTGGCGTCTCCCACAACGTGGCTAACTCCTTCTTTAACAGCATGAGATAAAGATGTATGTCGACACCCGATTGTTTCGGCCCCTGGATGAGAATGCTCATGTGTATGTACCTTTGCTTCGTGCACAACCAAGGTGGAAGGTTGTAAGGCCATACAAACACGGGCCAGGTGCTGTGCGTGCTACTATGGTTCCCGAACGGATTGAGTCCATCGGTGCTCATACCCAGTCTGACGTTCCTTGCGTCGCCTCCGAAATTTTGAAAGGCGTCCAATGCTTCCCACTGGCTAGCGTCTGAAGGGTGTGAAAGGATTCTTCCCTTCTCCGGATCTTCTTCGGGCTTCTCCCTATCCGCGTGCCAATGCATGAGCTTTGCTTCCTTAGGGTCCACAAAGTACCGCTGCAGACGGAGAGTGATAGGAAAGTACCATACCACATTTTGAGGAACTTTCTTGTTCGCACCCTTGTACCGTCCTATGTCGCACATCGGACATTTGTTTATGTCCTTGTACTCGCCACGATAAATTACGCAATCATTGATGCATGCATGGTATTTAACGTGCGGTAAGTCAAGTGGGCACACGACTTTCTTGGCCTCATCGATGCTTGTTGGCAATGTGTTCCCCTCGGGAAGTCGATCGTGCATGAATTTCAGGTTTCTCGTGAAGCTCACGTCGGTCCATTTGCTTTGCGCCTTCATCTCCAGAGCATCAAGCGTTACTTGCAAGCGCGTATCCTGTGTCCGGCACCCAGGATACATCGGAGTCTTCCCGTCGATCTCCATTTGCGCCAGTTTAGTTTTCTCTCTAGCGTTGCTCGTCTGTTGGAGGAGCAGTTCTTGAACATAAGGGTCCCGTAAGGCCGACATTAGGGTGTTCTCCGTGTTCGCGTCTTCTCCACCGCCATCTCCCCCATGGTCACCATGATCATCATCTTGTCCACCGACGTCATCATGTACTCCGCCCACATCTCCTTCTTCATGTCCAGGCGCATTTGCTGCCGGCGGTGTCGGTGCCTCGTTAAATCCTACCATGAAACCGTGCCTCAACAAGTGATCCTCCAATTGTCTGGAATCAGGGTCGATCCACCTCTCGAGTTTGCATTTCCGACAAGGACATCTTATCTGGCGCTTGTTGGACATAATCATTTCCGCCTTTGCTTCTTCCTTGTATTTAGAGTCCACACATACACCGCCACATGCAAAGGGCCAAAAACTGATGCCGTACCACACAACACAACCATGCACACCGGCCACAACAATAAGAGGAGAAGATCGATGTCTCACCTAAGATTGGAGCTCCTCCGAGACGGTGATCGTGTGATGTTTGTTTGGAGAGAAATTAGTGGACAAAAAGAGGAGGAGAGTTGATATATGATGCCCCCTCTCGTACTAAGCAATCTCTATGGAACAAAATTGGTTTTAACCTTATAGAAATGGAGGAATCATGGAGAAAGAATTGGGGGAATTGGGTGAGAAAGAGGAGAAAATCGTGTTGGTGAGGGAAGAGGAAAGGTTGCTATGTGAATCTGAGTTTTTTGTGCATTGAATGCTTAAGTGGTCCCATGTTCACATTTTATGGCGCACCCAACATTTTTTTGTGGCGCACCAGGCCTATGCGCCACACAAACATGCACATTCTAAGGCGCACTGGGACCATGCGCCACAGAATGTTGGTTTTCCGTGGCGCACCCCAAACCATGCGCCACAGAATGTTGGCTTTCTGTGGCGCATGGACCTTGGTGCGCCACAGAATGTGCATATTTTTATGGCGCATGGGCCTGGTGTGCCACAGAGAGTGTCCAGAATTTCAAAATTCGAACTACATGGTTTGTCCCACACTCTTTCTGTGGCGGATTTCTCACGGTGCGCCATAGAAAGACAACTTTCTGTGGCGCATTATTTCAATGTGCGCCACAGAAGTTTGTGGCGCATTTGTTTTGTGCGCCACTAAATCTTTTGTATGACGCATGGGCTATGGGTGCGCCACAAAGGGTCATCCCACCTATAAGCCTTTTTCCACTAGTGATGTCAGCAGGAGATAAGCTCAACACATAATATTTCATAACCTTTCAACTCACAAAACAAATTGGCATGCTCAAAGATCTATCGAAATGCCATGTTCAGTTCCCTAAAATACAAATGCATATTAGACAAAATCAAAGTTCACACAAGCTTCGAGAGGGTATTAAAAAAGTTACAAGAGGTAGACTGCTACAGCTTGTCATCACAGCTACTCCCTCCGTTCCGAATTAATTGACTCAGATTTAGTAAATCTGAGTCAATTAATTCGGAACGGAGGGAGTAGAAGCTAAAATCTTTGCATTACTACATAACCAAGGAAGTTCAGGGAGATGTCTTGATTTGCTTCGGAACCCCCTTCTTCATGCAATGCCATAGAGGAATTGAATTTTTGATCAACTGCAACTAGAATGTCATAAATTTTGAACAGGTCTTCTTCTCCCAAATCTGGTATTTCACCAAGAGCAGCCCATATTTCTTCAGGACAAGTCGGTTTTAGAGGAGGCTCGGAAACATCAGCCTTAAATGCAGCGGTGAACTTGTCTTCATGTATCTTTGTTTGCCTGCAAAGAGTTCTCATGAGATGCTTCCTAATCTTATTTCATGCATTTTTGCAAGGACAAACATAAATAAGCTACATATTCTACATACTAGAGTCTAGCGCTGCACTATACATACTCTACATGAATTATCATCTGCGGCTCCAATTCAGTACTGCATATGATCCCATTCTAGTTAGTCCAAACAAGACATGTTCAGACACTACCAGTAAAAGAAACCTTGCGAAATAAACTGTTTTCTTCTGATATCTGGCAGTTAACGGGACACATGCATGGTTCCTGAACTAAAACCAAACTACTCATTCTCTTGTGGAAGATTAGCCACTTCTTTAGTCCATCATGTGGACAGTGCTAGAAACACCAGCACAGCTGAGACAAAGAGAGCCACAAGTGATGCAGAGGAGTTCACCACCAAGCAATTATTCCTTGCTCCAGAAGAGTTTCATTTGTTCAATATCAATGAATTATGCAAATGAACAGAATACCATCAAGGAAACTGTGTCACAGTTTAATTGTATAGCGCCTAAATCAGTATTTTTTTCAAAAGCAAAACCATGCTGCAAACTTTAACTCTGAAGGTTGCAAACAGTAGGCTGCAATTGTTACACGGAGCTGTATGGCTACAAAATCAGTCACAGGAAACAGTTACCAAATAGCCAGTAAGAAGATACTATTTGCTATCATGTCTTAAAAAGCACTGAAATAGTCAGACTCGTCGATAGACTAACATACGCATAAGTTCATGAAATATGAACAGAAACACCGAGTCAAACAAGCAGATTCTTGAGCATATTGTACAACCAGAATTCATACTAGAAAAAGGATGACATAATTGTACAACAACACCATCAGAAGATTGTGAATTAGAAACAGAAAAAAATAATACCTGGCCATTAACAACAAGAACAAAGAACCACTGATTGTGAATTTGGTATGACAGTGCATTAACAAAAAGCATTGACACGAAAAAATTCTCCTTTAACCAGATTGTGATTGACAGGGACATGTGGGAAAATCATTTCACATAAGTAAATACAGATCTCATAAACAATATAGTGTGTGCTGTGGATTGCACATTTACCTTTACATTGTTGTTTGAACATCATCACTATCAACCATGATCTTGTTGTTTGCACAATCCCAACCGAAACCACTCTGAAAGAATATTGTTGACGAAGGTATAATACTTAGCAAACGTCTTCCTCCTGGATATGATGTCATCCTTCGTAATTTCCATTTCACACTTCTCTCTCACATTCTCCACAGAAGTAGTGTACACATGTGGTTTCCACCCATTCACAATCGATATGCTGAGCCATGGCAACCCTAACAAAGAAGCTGCTGCCTTGTTCCTGTTCTTCCTCCTCTCATGATAAAACTCTAAGATATATCAGCCATCTACAATATGTATAGGAGAGAGAGCTAGTTGAATATAGAAATAAACTAGAAACAACTGCTAGTAAGAACTTACTAATTAAAAAAAAAAACACAAAGCAGCAGGTAGTAGTAGCAAGTCCCCAAAGACACGCTACTCTAGCAAAGACAATAAAAACGCCTCTCTCTCTATCTCAATTATGCCTAAGCTAAAAAACTGTATAATTTATAAGCTAGAAGCGATAGGAAAACATATGAGTAGGTAGAATCTAATCCACAATTTGCTTAAAAGAAGGGAAAACAAAGCACACATTCAGTACTCAGGTTTAAGATGAGATATACAAGTAAGGCACATCTAAAAATCTACTTACATTCAGGCTTTTTGAACTGAAAACAAACTGAACTGACATATCTCCAAAAATAAGATATACATGATAGATTTATTCAGTGTGCAATCTAAAAGATACCTAAGCAATGCAATGAAATATGGATAAGCCGTTCTTTTCAGCCACTTTATTACTAGTAGTTGACCTTTGACTACTACATGCTCTTACAATATGCAGTCATGTATCACATAACTGGATTGTTTTCCTCTGGTAGCAGATGAGTCAGCTTGCATGAATCTTATAGAGGACACAGGAACAAGCTATCCTCCTCCTGGTCCATAAAAAATAAATTCAATCTAAATAGCAACTGGTACAGCCACAATTCTATCATGTTCTGGAATCACTTAAATTTAGTTTATAGTTCATTCCTAATTAGGGACATTGAAGTTTCGAGTTTAGCATTTCAGGAGAAAAAGCAACCTATGGCACGTATGAATACAATGTTGACTGACATACTGTTGTAATCATGGTAACATGGAAATAGAACATCTCAGGAAAAGGAGAAGTACATGAACAAATCTTTCTATAAATGGGACAAGATTATGTTAACTAATATAACAGAAACAAAACAAGAAGCTGGGCTACATCCGACTAAAAGAGGAAATGTTCCTCGACTCAATTACTGGGGGAATCATCCCGCACTAACAAAAAAATTGCCGGCGATTCAGTCAACCAATACTATAATTTGTAACCTAGTATCTAGTACTCCAATCTCAAGTATCAGCACTACATGCACATTACCACAGATGCAGCTTAGATGCTCTGTTCTTTCCTCTGCTGCGAGATGAACTCCAATCTCCACTTGACCACGGCCTGGTAATCAATGAAAGGGTCGTTGAACTCCACCGTCGGCACCATCTGCTCCCTCTCCCGGCGAGCCTCTGCCCTCCGCCGCTCGATCTCGCGCCGGCGGACGGCCTCCGCTTCTGCGGCAGGGGCATCAGCGCGAGCCATCGCAAGGCGGGCCCTCTCGAGGAGCTCGCGCATGGTGGAGGCCGGGGGCTTCGGGGGCGCCTCCGCGAGCTCGGGAAAACGGACCGGCGAGGCGCTGGCCTGGTTCTTGGTCACGCAGCTGGCTTCGACGCCGTCTCGCGCCGAAACAAGGGGGCACCGATCCTCGTCGCGGCTGGGACGCGGGAGTGTCTTCATCTTCCTGGCGGCATCGGGCTGGACCGCGCCGCAAGAACCGCGCGCGCGCTTCGCCGGAGGATCCCTGCCGTGGAAGGATCCGGGCCGCTTCGAGTTCTTGGCGACGGCGGCGGCGGCGGCGGGCTTCACAACACAGGCGGGGTTGAGGCGGGCGCGGGAGGACGCGCAGCCATGGCGGACGGCGGTGGATCCGCGGGAGGTCAGGGAGTGGGAATGGACCGTGGTACCCATGACCGGAGTCGTGGGCGCAAGATCGGAGCACGCGAAGAAGAAGTCGTGGGCGCAAGAATGGATCGGGGGTTGAAATTCAGGAATTGGGAGGAGCAGGAAGAAGAAGTGGGGTGAAGAGAGAGTGGCGGCCAAGTTTAGGGTGAAAAGGCGGCAAGAAGACGCGCCAGCTCGAATTCAAGTCGAACTCGGTTTCCGATTTGGGAAATTGGCTACCTTGGGACCCACGCGTCTGTGTCACAGGCTTTAGGGTGAAAATGTATTGCTTTGCTGGACAGTCAACTCCCTTGTGGATTCTCGGTTGTCAGTGTCAGTTCGCGATCGTGAAACCGAAACTGTGATACATTTTACACCAAAAATTACGACTTTACGACGGACAACTATAAAAATGCAGTAAAACCATTTTCAGCTGCATTACCGATCTAGCAATTTTATTGGATGGCCGCTATTACCGACACGAGCAAACAATGTCAGCGTTGCACAATTTTTCAACATTACTTTTGATGTTCGGAATGAAACAAAATCGACCAGTTCTTTTGTAAAGATAGGATATTTTACACACATGTTTTTTGAGAAATTTAAACCAAACTAAAACTAACCTTGGATATAGTGTCGGTTATTTCACCACACCCATCTTTCGCGGTGGTTGTGCAGGTAAGATGAGGAAGCCCGACGAAGCACACGAGCTTTGTCGTGCTCCTGCTAAAAGAGTGTCAGACATAACTCTTTGCCATAAAACGAGTTCTGCCGCCCCAGTCGGTGCTATTGTATCAACGCCTGGAACTAGCGATTCACGTGATGTGTCCAAGTCACTCACCCGATGATCCTCACGCTAAGGATACACATGCCCCGCAAAACAAGCAGGTCGTGTTCCGCGGGAAGTCGTTGTTGAGGCAATAATGAGACTGCTTCTATTGCATTGGTTTTTGATGTCACATGTTTCCTGGTGGTGTGAGATGGCTAGGCGGTCGAGAGGGCGACGCTGCAGTCTGTGGCGAGATGACGAAAACGAGGAGGAGGCAAAGTGTAGGGAGGGCTTGTGCACATCGCACTTATAAAATGTAACATCTGAAGATTTTCAAAATTTTAAAACTTTGCATTCATGCATCATTCATCATATAGACATGACATTCAAATCACATAATGACTAAATAAAAATTTAATTATAAGTTTAAATAAATTATAATTTCATAAAGTTGTTTATTTGTACTCCTTATAATATTCCTTTTTATCAAATTATTTGATAGGCAAGTATGATACTAAAAGGTTATAAATTTAATAAGCTTTCCAAAATATAATTTTATAATTTTTTCTGAAATGATTTGGTTAAGTTCAAAAATCATATTTGAAATCATGTTTGAAAAACAGAAAAGTATTTGAATAAAAATAAATAAGCTTTCTGAACCAATTGGGCCGAGGTCCGTAGCTATCTACCACGCGCAGCGCAGCAGCCTGCCAGTGACCCAACCCTCCCTCTCTCTCTCGTTGACGCTGACAGGTGGGACCTACCTGTCATCTCCCCCGCGGCAGCCTTTCTTACCCAAATCACGCCCGACGCCGACCGGAAAAACGCCCGATTGATTTCGTTTTGATTGCGGCGATTTACTACTCCGTTTGCAACGCCTCTTTCCCCTACTAAAAGCCCCCGAGCCCCTCTTCCTTTTGCCCCAAACAATTCTACCTGAGATCCACCAGGCCGCACGTATTCATCTCCGAAGTTCCGCGGTTGCCGCCGGCGAGTACTCCATTTTACGGTGAGGTAAGGCAATGCCTAGTCCTCTTGTCACCTCTTCTCGCTTCCTCTCGTCCATGCGACGCTTTTTGACTCGGTTACTCGATTTTTCCCGCAGCGCATCGTCAGGTTCGTCCACGTCCGAGAGGATCTGCCACCGCGCAACTCCGACGAGTTATTCCGGGAAGACGAGGAAGCACCGGTCGCCGCCACCTCACCATCGTCTTCATGTCGACCTCCTCTACGCTCGGGTATGCGCCTTTCTTCCCCTAGGGCCGTAGAACGCAGAGAGCACAAACGCCGGCCATGGCTCCGTCGCAACCAGCGCGTCTCCGGTGACTCGCGCTGCCCGCGTTTGGTCAACATGCTCTGCACCGTTGGATCTAGATCCAACATATATGTTTTTATTTAATTTTCCGTCTCGGTCGATTAATCTGGCGCGTCTGTTTTCAGTTAGATCGAACGGCTCACGATCGCGATCCGCGCCGAAGAGGTACGAGCGAATCAGATCGCGCCGCGTGGCCTATTCTTTTTCGATAGAATTTCAGAAATTAAAACAGAAAACTATTGAAACTTGCAAAATTCATAACTTTAAATCTGTAAGTCCAAATTTGATAAATTTTATATCATTAGAAAGCTCATGTAGTTTATTATTGTTTCCTTAGTTTGTCATTTTAGTGTATTTTAATTTGCGGAATTAACAGATTGACAATTCGGCTATTTAAATTCATAACTTAAATAATAAAAATGTTTTTCACATAAATCCAATTGTTTTGGAATTCTATTTTTTCTCTCTGCCCAGAAAGTGCAACATGAGTTTTATCTGAAATTTTCATAAAAGAATTAAATAATTTGAGTGTAGGACTTAATTGACTATATTTGTTCTCTATATTTTAATAGTTAAAATAGATAATAAAGTGTTGTTCATTGCATTTCATGCATTAAATAAACAGAGAGAATAAAATGATAATAAGTTGTTTTGTTATGTGCATAGCATATCATGCATGCATACATATTTATGCCTTTATGTTTTAAGTGTTGCATGGTGTGTTTATTTATTTTTGTATTGTTTGTTGCTAGATTGTGAAGAGGAGGAAGAATTTGCTTGTGATTGTTATTCTTGATGTGCTTGTTCCTCCTGTTACCAAGTGTAACATCCCAACATTTTGGAATGTTCAAAAATCACTAAAATTTAAAACTTTTCTTTTTATTAAAATAAAATATTAAATGCATAAGGAAACCAACTATGAAAGACTTCAAACTTGAGTTTAATATTTCAAATGTCACAGTTTAAACATTTTATTATCCACTGTATTGCAAAAACCTTAAAATGTAATTTGACAAATATTTTACAAACTACAATCCATTCTATTTTAAGTAAATAGTTTAATTATAAGTAACTGATTTCAACCACTTAGCCATATCTATTCCTAAATTCATAAATTATTTAAAAAGGGTGTGAGTTGCCAAAGGGTTTACATCCTCTCAACTAAGTTCAAAACATGGTATTAAAATTTCAATGCTGTAATTCATTTATTTTCAAAGCATGAAATGATTAATATATTCTATATAAGGAAATGAATTAAATCTAAAAACTTTTCCAAAGATGTTATGAAGTTTTCAAATGATTTATCATAATGTAAAACTTAATGGTGCACAAAATAAAATTGAATTAAAACTTGAATCCATTATAATTTCTATTACTTTAAAATTATTTTTATTATGTTATTCTACTCTTATGCCAAAATAAAGATGAATAATTACAGTAAAATGAGTTTTAATAACTCTATTTCAAACATATTTGAATGTGGGCATTTTACAAATTTTATTTAGCAAAAATAAAATTTAATTAAGTTATAAATTCAAAATTGATATTAAGTATCAATTTTGTATTAAACCAACATTTCAAATTTATTAATTTTAAAAAGTTCTCAAAACATACCCACAACTGGTTTAACAGCAAGAGATTATTTTTACAAATTTTTAGAAATTAATTTGACGTCATTTGGACATTTAAATCAAAAGATATGAATTAAATAAATAAAATCAGAAAAAGAAAATAGTTGCTGACGTCAGCGGTGACGTCAGCCGATCTTCTTCAACCTCCATCCGAAAATCCCGCCCCCGATTTCTCTCCAAATCCGGCGAGATCGACGCGCGGTTGGTTCCCTCCTCCTGCCCTATAAAATCCCACGTCCCCGCCTCCATTTTCCCCCTCCTCCCTCTGCATTTGACGCCGCCGGGCTGCCACAACCACTCGCCGGAGTCGTCCGAGTCCGCCGCCGTCTTTCTTCAATCCCGGTGAGGAGAGCCACTCCCCGAGGCCGAGACCGTGCCCATCCTCGTTACCTCGCCCGTGCGGACCCTCTGGACGCTTCCCCACCTCACCTTGGCTTCCTAATCGAGTGGAGCAAGCACCACCCGAAGACACCGAGCTCGCCGGTGATTGGAAACATCTCCGACCACGAGTGCTCGTCGCTTCGAGACGAACCTGAGCTCGTCACCACCTCCATCTTCTCCGCCACCTCGCCCCGCTCGTCGCCGTCGCTTTCCCGAGCCGAGGGGAACGCCGGAGCGACGAATCGATCCACGTCGCCGCCGTCGCCACCATCTCCGGCGAGGAGTGCGCCGCCGCGGTAAGGCCTTCGATCCGGAGCCGTCAGATTCAATTTATACGGCTAAGATTAGATCTTATTAACCGAATCGGTACGATCCGATCTGGACCGTCAGATCCAGATCTGACGGCCCAGATCTGTTGACTTACCCAGTCAGCGCCCGCATGGCAGACACGTCAGCGCCACGTCACTGCCCAGTCAGCTGCCACGTGGAAAACGATTTTCTTCATTAAATTTAATTGGCAGTTTTACAGAAACACCCCTGCCACTTAGATCTGTCACAACTTTTTAACCACAACTCCAAATTTAATAATTTTTATATTTTTGGAAAGCTCTTGACATGTAGATTATTTTAGATCGGTCAAAACTCAAATTTGACTTACTATAAAATATTCAAATTTCAAATGGGAAATTTGAGTATATTTGTAATAACTTTAAATCTATAAATCCAAAAATTGCAAATAAAATTGTTTTAGAAACTTTAGAATATTTGTAAATTAATGCCACTGCTATAAAATATTTTTGAGTAATTTTTGAATGAATGTATAGTTATATATTTAATTTGAATAGTTTGAATATTTTCAACATAACTACTAATAGAAATATTATTTTTGATTAAACCAAATTGCATTAAATATAGTTAAACCACCTCTGGCTATTAACACCATCTATAAAGAAAATTGTGTTATAAAATATAAAACACATAAAACTTTAATCTATATGTTTCCTGTTATTATGTTTTGCAAATTAGAAACTAATTAAATTGCAATTATAACTTTATGCATATGTTATAAAATTCACAAAAAAAATTAGTGTTATGTTACTTGTGATTTAAAATTTGCATTTCATGCATAGCATATTTTATAGTTATATTTTCCATAAGGAAAACTCCTCCCCATTTTCTCTAAGTTAGGATTATTTTCAAACTTAGTATTTTGGGAAAAGTGCTATACACTTAGACACTTAGTAATTTTCAACATGGAGCTGAAATACCAAAGAAGGAGTTAGCCAAACAAGACTCCAGAAGAATCTCCAAGGAGTGGAAGCACTTAGAAGAAATATCAAGAAGAAGTTCATGAAGACCAACCAGAAATATTTTCTAAGTCTTTCTCCCTCTTTCTTCTTTCTCCCTCCTTCTTCTGTTAGACTTCATGAAGACTAAGTAAATCCAAGACCAGCCTCGAGGATACAAGAATCATCAAGTCTGAAGATTCATCAAGACTACCAAGAACTCAATCAAGACATCATCCAGAAGAAAGTTACAAGTCTGGAGATGAAGCCTGGAGGACAACTACATCTTTCTTTCTATCTTTTCCCTCTTTCCTAATCTTGTCTTTTAGACTTAAACAAATTTTGATCATGTTGTTATCATCTTTGAAGTTTGTTGGATCCTAACGGCATAGTGGGATGAAGCGGCCTGGAGACAAACCTTACATGTCCACGTACATGAGACATGTTCCACAATTTAAGTGGCTGGCCGGGTGTCTGTCTCTCTCACTTTAGTGAATATCCAATTTACAAAGAGTTGATAAAAATTGTTGATCACCTCGAAGAATAGAGCTAGTATTTTCTCTAAGTATTTTGCACATCAAGACTAAGCCATTAGAGTGCTTATTCAAGATGATATAAAACAAAATATTTTATTCAACTTATGACCTTAGCCCTTAGTCCTTTTGGACCACCCTAATTGCCTTGCATTAACTTACAAGATTTTCAGGGCATGAAAAAGCATTCCTAGCCCTTAGGAATATTTTGCACATCATGCATAAACATATTTTCCTTAGAAAGTTTTATAAAACTTATTTATTCATCTAGTATGCGTTTGTATGCATTGTGGAGTTGTGCTTGCTGTTGATTGTTGTATTGTTGATTGTCTATACTGTTAGATTGAACGGAGAGTCCCGAGTATCGTTGAAAAGAGTTGTGAACAACGACAACATTCAAAGGCAAGTGGCACACCTCATAAACTTCCTATTTCTATATGCATTACTTAGTGTATTTTTATATGCATGTGTAGGATAGTACTGCTATGCTAAACCTGTGTAGAATACCTTATTCCTGTGTCTAGGTTCCTATGCAATACTTAGTAGAATTATTGATGCTATGCAAATGTTGTTTTTGTGAAAATCTAAATTCTATTAAGTTAAGAATGAAACACCTGGGTGGTAAGTGGTTGCATGGTTTATGTTGAGTGGCTACTCATGTCCATGTCTATGGTTCCTGGAGTATGTACACTTGTGAATGGCCACCCAGGAACAGAGGAATCTGAAGAACTCCGAGTGACGATTGCTTCCAGTGCAGCCATTGCCATATGGGCTGTGGCTTGATCAAATACGTTGCGTGGACTCTCTCCGGCTTGACAAGCAGATGTAGGGGGATGTTAGGTGGAACGGGTCAAGCGAGAGTGGGAGGGAAAATGCTTCTGAAAGATCTCGTCTCATTCTCTCCTTTCCTTATCACAAATGGTGTGTAAAGGATAATTTGGGTTGAATGGGTACAATGGTGAACGTGCACAACCTCTGCAGAGTGTAAAACTAAGTACTTAGCCGTGTCCCCGGTTACGGACAATTTGAGCAGCTGATCACGGACGTCAACGGAGGATTCCACCATTCCAACTTCAGAAGTAAAACTTGATGGGTGAACAAGGGAAGATGAGATTTATGGTTTTCATGCCATACTCGTCTTGATTTCAAGGAAAGTGTTTTTCAAAAGAGTAGGAAAAATTGGCTTTATGCAAATTAGCCTTGAACTCCACCAGCCAAATATGCATATAGGCTTTAGAGTTATTCCATTAAGTGTCCACCATAGTGTCACTTGCCAGACTCCATTTTTAATGGAATCTGACCCACGTTGTTGCAATATTTTTTCTTATTGCAGATTTGATCAGATGACGAGTGAGGTTTCGTTTAAAGGTTTCGAGTCTACAACCAACATGTTTTTTCGCCTGTGGCAGCATGAAAGTTATAGAGACTCACTGCTATTGTATTTCCGCTGTGTACTTTTTCAATGCTAGCTTTACGCTATGCAACTTGTATCAAATATTTTGTAATTCTGGATCATCGATGTAATATAATTGATGCTTTGTTGTGATATTACATCGTAAACTGTGTGTGCAAATGAATCGATCCAGTGATTTGCACTATACACAGGTATCTGCCTTATTTAAAGTGCAGGTACGCTACAGATGGTATCAGAGCACTGTGTTGCCTGTAGGTTCGAAACCCTAGGTTTGGATAGAAATAGGTTTGACCATAGGATTGAAAATCTATTTTTCTTCACTTTTCAAAAAACAAATCTTTTCACTATGTCTTTCTCGTATTCTCATCTACTATCAACCTTCTAAAAACCTCTTATCTTTTTCTAGATGACCATGTTCTTATAGTCTAAGTCTGATTCTGCTGGCTCATATGGAAAAGCTACGATTAATCATGAAGTTCTGCATGCATGGAAGACTACTGAAGAACCAGGTTTCGACCAACACTTCTAAGATATCCAAGAAAGTTGAACAAGAACTCGAAGCAGTCATGAAGGAGGTAGATTTGACCACCACCAAAAATAGAATGACGATATCGTGTTAGTGTATTGATCATATCAACTTGGCTATATGACAATACTAGATTGTTTGTTTGTTGTGAACCTGGTTGCTTGATGTTGGTTAGATGTTGATTGATTATGTTAGGAAATGGTTGCCTTGTTCTAAAATTATTGAATTCTCCATAGTACATATAATTAACTCATTTATTCTCTAAAAACCAGCAGATGTCTCACTTCAATATCAACAACAGTAAATTTTACCCAACTACGCGAATACAGTTAAGGGACCAGAGTCAGAAGGTGATCAATGACCACTCGCCTAAGATTGATCAAAACCATAGGGATGTTGAAGAGGACCCTATGACCAAACTAAAGGCATGCAAAACTTGTGGAGAGATAGGACATACGTTCGAAGATTGCTCTGATGAGTGGCCCCATGGTCACATCAGACGTCCAATTAATGGACGCCGCTCCAAAAGGATTATTTGCTTCCTGTGTGAAGGAACGACCCATGTTCCAATCCAATGCCCATATTATCCCTTGGTGCAACAAGCTAACCAGCAAGCCAAGGAAGGAATGCAACAGTCTCTCATGAAGATCCTGGAGGAACAAAGACAAAAGAGTGAATCCAAGAAGGATCTAAGCCACTTAACATGCTACAGGTGCAAGGATAAGGGACACTATGCCAGTGGCTGCCCTGAGTGGAAGAAGAATAAATCTCTCCAAGGATCGAGTGGAAAGCGTGAGTGCTAAAAACTTTCTGTATCCACCACATGCCTTGTATTTTGAACACTTGTACGCTCTACATCAGAGGAATAAACAAGATTACACAAAGTTTCTAGACTGACCACAAAAATTTCTTTTAAGGGTGGTAGCCACCTAGATAATTCAAACACAATGGAACTAAACCCAGAGATCTCAAACTATCTTTCTTTCTATCCTCCTAATCAGAAAAACCATTCGCTGCCAAGTTTTCAAGTTTCCATGTCAGAAATTTCATTTCCCCAAAACATCCCGAGTTATCAGAATCAATCAAGCATTTGCTTTGTCTTTCTAGCTTCTCCGAATCTCGGGGACGAGATTCCTTTTAAGGGTGGTAGTCTGTAACATCCCAACATTTTGGAATGTTCAAAAATCACTAAAATTTAAAACTTTTCTTTTTATTAAAATAAAATATTAAATGCATAAGGAAACCAACTATGAAAGACTTCAAACTTGAGTTTAATATTTCAAATGTCACAGTTTAAACATTTTATTATCCACAGTATTGCAAAAACCTTAAAATGTAATTTGACAAATATTTTACAAACTACAATCCATTCTATTTTAAGTAAATAGTTTAATTATAAGTAATTGATTTCAACCACTTAGCCATATCTATTCCTAAATTCATAAATTATTTAAAAAGGGTGTGAGTTGCCAAAGGGTTTACATCCTCTCAACTAAGTTCAAAACATGGTATTAAAATTTCAATGCTGTAATTCATTTATTTTCAAAGCATGAAATGATTAATATATTCTATATAAGGAAATGAATTAAATCTAAAAACTTTTCCAAAGATGTTATGAAGTTTTCAAATGATTTATCATAATGTAAAACTTAATGGTGCACAAAATAAAATTGAATTAAAACTTGAATCCATTATAATTTCTATTACTTTAAAAATATTTTTATTATGTTATTCTACTCTTATGCCAAAATAAAGATGAATAATTACAGTAAAATGAGTTTTAATAACTCTATTTCAAACATATTTGAATGTGGGTATTTTACAAATTTTATTTAGCAAAAAGAAAATTTAATTAAGTTATAAATTCAAAATTGATATTAAGTATCAATTTTGTATTAAACCAACATTTCAAATTTATAAATTTTAAAAAGTTCTCAAAACATACCCACAACTGGTTTAAAAGCAAGAGATTATTTTTACAAATTTTTAGAAATTAATTTGACGTCATTTGGACATTTAAATCAAAAGATATGAATTAAATAAATAAAATCAGAAAAAGAAAATAGTTGCTGACGTCAGCGGTGACGTCAGCCGATCTTCTTCAACCTCCATCCGAAAATCCCGCCCCCGATTTCTCTCCAAATCCGGCGAGATCGACGCGCGGTTGGTTCCCTCCTCCTGCCCTATAAAACCCCACGTCCCCGCCTCCATTTTCCCCCTCCTCCCTCTGCATTTGACGCCGCCGGGCTGCCACAACCGCTCGCCGGAGTCGTCCGAGTCCGCCGCCGTCTTTCTTCAATCCCGTCGAGGAGAGCCACTCCCCGAGGCCGAGACCGTGCCCATCCTCGTTACCTCGCCCGTGCGGACCCTCTGGACGCTTCCCCACCTCACCTTGGCTTCCTAATCGAGCGGAGCAAGCACCACCCGAAGACACCGAGCTCGCCGGCGATTGGAAACATCTCCGACCACGAGTGCTCGTCGCTTCGAGACGAACCTGAGCTCGTCACCACCTCCATCTTCTCCGCCACCTCGCCCCGCTCGTCGCCGTCGCTTTCCCGAGCCGAGGGGAACGCCGGAGCGACGAATCGGTCCACGTCGCCGCCGTCGCCACCATCTCCGGTGAGGAGTGCGCCGCCGCGGTAAGGCCTTCGATCCGGAGCCGTCAGATTCAATTTATACGGCTAAGATTAGATCTTATTAACCGAATCGGTACGATCCGATCTGGACCGTCAGATCCAGATCTGACGGCCCAGATCTGTTGACTTACCCAGTCAGCGCCCACGTGGCAGACACGTCAGCGCGACGTGACTGCCCAGTCAGCTGCCACGTGGAAAACGATTTTCTTAACTAAATTTAATTGGCAGTTTTACAGAAACACCCCGGCCACTTAGATCTGTCACAACTTTTTAACCACAACTCCAAATTTAATAATTTTTATATTTTTGGAAAGCTCTTGACATGTAGATTATTTTAGATCGGTCAAAACTCAAATTTGACTTACTATAAAATATTCAAATTTCAAATGGGAAATTTGAGTATATTTGTAATAACTTTAAATCTATAAATCCAAAAATTGCAAATAAAATTGTTTTAGGAACTTTAGAATATTTGTAAATTAATGCCACTGCTATAAAATATTTTTGAGTAATTTTTGAATGAATGTATAGTTATATATTTAATTTGAATAGTTTGAATATTTTCAACATAACTACTAATAGAAATATTATTTTTGATTAAACCAAATTGCATTAAATATAATTAAACCACCTCTGGCTATTAACACCATCTATAAAGAAAATTGTGTTATAAAATATAAAACACATAAAACTTTAATCTATATGTTTCCTGTTATTATGTTTTGCAAATTAGAAACTAATTAAATTGCAATTATAACTTTATGCATATGTTATAAAATTCACAAAAAAAATTAGTGTTATGTTACTTGTGATTTAAAATTTGCATTTCATGCATAGCATATTTTATAGTTATATTTTCCATAAGGAAAACTCCTCCCCATTTTCTCTAAGTTAGGATTATTTTCAAACTTAGTATTTTGGGAAAAGTGCTATACACTTAGACACTTAGTAATTTTCAACATGGAGCTGAAATACCAAAGAAGGACTTAGCCAAACAAGACTCCAGAAGAATCTCCAAGGAGTGGAAGCACTTAGAAGAAATATCAAGAAGAAGTTCATGAAGACCAACCAGAAATATTTTCTAAGTCTTTCTCCCTCTTTCTTCTTTCTCCCTCCTTCTTCTGTTAGACTTCATGAAGACTAAGTAAATCCAAGACCAGCCTCGAGGATACAAGAATCATCAAGTCTGAAGATTCATCAAGACTACCAAGAACTCAATCAAGACATCATCCAGAAGAAAGTTACAAGTCTGGAGATGAAGCCTGGAGGACAACTACATCTTTCTTTCTATCTTTTCCCTCTTTCCTAATCTTGTCTTTTAGACTTAAACAAATTTTGATCATGTTGTTATCATCTTTGAAGTTTGTTGGATCCTAACGGCATAGTGGGATGAAGCGGCCTGGAGACAAACCTTACATGTCCACGTACATGAGACATGTTCCACAATTTAAGTGGCTGGCCGGGTGTCTGTCTCTCTCACTTTAGTGAATATCCAATTTACAAAGAGTTGATAAAAATTGTTGATCACCTCGAAGAATAGAGCTAGTATTTTCTCTAAGTATTTTGCACATCAAGACTAAGCCATTAGAGTGCTTATTCAAGATGATATAAAACAAAATATTTTATTCAACTTATGACCTTAGCCCTTAGTCCTTTTGGACCACCCTAATTGCCTTGCATTAACTTACAAGATTTTCAGGGCATGAAAAAGCATTCCTAGCCCTTAGGAATATTTTGCACATCATGCATAAACATATTTTCCTTAGAAAGTTTTATAAAACTTATTTATTCATCTAGTATGCGTTTGTATGCATTGTGGAGTTGTGCTTGCTGTTGATTGTTGTATTGTTGATTGTCTATACTGTTAGATTGAACGGAGAGTCCCGAGTATCGTTGAAAAGAGTTGTGAACAACGACAACATTCAAAGGCAAGTGGCACACCTCATAAACTTCCTATTTCTATATGCATTACTTAGTGTATTTTTATATGCATGTGTAGGATAGTACTGCTATGCTAAACCTGTGTAGAATACCTTATTCCTGTGTCTAGGTTCCTATGCAATACTTAGTAGAATTATTGATGCTATGCAAATGTTGTTTTTGTGAAAATCTAAATTCTATTAAGTTAAGAATGAAACACCTGGGTGGTAAGTGGTTGCATGGTTTATGTTGAGTGGCTACTCATGTCCATGTCTATGGTTCCTGGAGTATGTACACTTGTGAATGGCCACCCAGGAACAGAGGAATCTGAAGAACTCCGAGTGACGATTGCTTCCAGTGCAGCCATTGCCATATGGGCTGTGGCTTGATCAAATACGTTGCGTGGACTCTCTCCGGCTTGACAAGCAGATGTAGGGGGATGTTAGGTGGAACGGGTCAAGCGAGAGTGGGAGGGAAAATGCTTCTGAAAGATCTCGTCTCATTCTCTCCTTTCCTTATCACAAATGGTGTGTAAAGGATAATTTGGGTTGAATGGGTACAATGGTGAACGTGCACAACCTCTGCAGAGTGTAAAACTAAGTACTTAGCCGTGTCCCCGGTTACGGACAATTTGAGCAGCTGATCACGGACGTCAACGGAGGATTCCACCATTCCAACTTCAGAAGTAAAACTTGATGGGTGAACAAGGGAAGATGAGATTTATGGTTTTCATGCCATACTCGTCTTGATTTCAAGGAAAGTGTTTTTCAAAAGAGTAGGAAAAATTGGCTTTATGCAAATTAGCCTTGAACTCCACCAGCCAAATATGCATATAGGCTTTAGAGTTATTCCATTAAGTGTCCACCATAGTGTCACTTGCCAGACTCCATTTTTAATGGAATCTGACCCACGTTGTTGCAATATTTTTTCTTATTGCAGATTTGATCAGATGACGAGTGAGGTTTCGTTTAAAGGTTTCGAGTCTACAACCAACATGTTTTTTCGCCTGTGGCAGCATGAAAGTTATAGAGACTCACTGCTATTGTATTTCCGCTGTGTACTTTTTCAATGCTAGCTTTACGCTATGCAACTTGTATCAAATATTTTGTAATTCTGGATCATCGATGTAATATAATTGATGCTTTGTTGTGATATTACATCGTAAACTGTGTGTGCAAATGAATCGATCCAGTGATTTGCACTATTCACAGGTATCTGCCTTATTTAAAGTGCAGGTACGCTACACCAAGGCAAGTGACATTCATGAACCATCCATTATTTTCCGATATGCATTAGTAGAATATTTTGAGTAGTATGCATGATAGGGAATTTTGTATTATTTTTATGCTATGCAAAATTCCTCCTAGTGTGTAGCCATCCTTTACCATGCAGCCATTTAAAAAGTTTTATTAGATGCTTAGCAATGCTATAAAATTGTTTACATGCCATGTTATGGAAATATTTTCTAAGTGTTGAACTTAAAATGCACACCTGGGTGGATTGGTTGGTATGGTTTATGTTGAGTGGCTATTTGGGACTATGCTTGTGGTTGTCTTTGCCTAAGATGAATTTTATTCTACTTAGGGCCATGAGCATGGCGTTTTTCACCCAAAAGTGCACTTGTGGATGGCCACCCAGGAACAAAGAGATTACTAAATCCCTCCAAGTTTAGATGCTTCCCGAGCAGCCTTTTGACAATGGGCTATGTCTAGAATAATTAGGTTGTGAGAGTTCAACCTGTCAGCTTGACAAGCAGATATAGAGTTGGTAGGTGGAACGGGTCTTGCTAGTATGGTTGAATTCTTCTTCTGAAAGTTCTTGTCTCAATTATCTCCTTCCTTAATGCACACCGCGTGTATAGGATGTCTGGGTTAATTGAGTCTAAAGGTGAAAGTGCACAACCTCTGCAGAGTAAAAAATCTGAATACTTAGCCGTGTCCCCGGTGATGGACAACTTCGAGCAGCTGGACAAGGATGGATGGAAGAATCTCAACACCATTTTCATGAAGTAAAATTTGACTAAGGAAAGAAATGTTGGTGCACTTGGGCTTCATCCCTTGGTGCCAAGTCTTTGGAAATAAAAGTGTTCTTTAAAAGATAGGAGAAAACTTGCTTTCTGCAAAACAACCTCCAATTCCACCAAGCCAAATATGCATATAGATTCTAGACTTGTCATTTTATATCCACTATAGTCACTTGCCAATACTTCATTGTATTGACCTCCTTCGGGGGCTGCATATTCAAATGTGCAGGTACTTCAGATGAAGAATAATTTTGGACTCGAGTCTACACCCAACATGTCTACCTGTGGCGCATGCTTTAAGATGAGGCTCATTGTTATTTTGCTTTTGTTGTGAACTCTGAATATTCTAGCTAGCCTTCATGGCTATGCACCTTGTAATAAAGCTATACTTAGCTATTTTTGGATCTCGTTGTAGTAATTTGATACTTATGCAATGATACTTTATATTTTGTACTGTGGTGCTGGCAGTGATCCAGGGACTAGTACTTAACACAGGTGTTCCATCTTTATTAAAAGTTGGGGCACTACATAAAACATGTCGGGGAGGTAGGTGCCATGCATTAACGTCAACAACACGTCAAGAGGAAGTGAGTCTAGCTCAATTTGTTTGGTTCTTTGTGGTGAAACCAGCCCACCCAGGTTCAAGTCCCAGACTTGGCATGGGTGCTCGCATTTTCCTGGATTTTGCAGGATTAAACCGGCGCTATGCTTTCAGTGGTAGGTGACGTGCCCATCAACAGCGAGGCACCCGTGGTGACTTCGTCAACCTCAAGATATGCCGGACCAGGCTCTCGGAGGTGCTCATAGGGGTAGGGTTTGCATGTGTGCGGTCATAGGGGTGTCTGTACGTGCGTGTTTATGAGCGTCTGCGTGTGTACTGTGTATCTAAAAAAACACGTCGAGAGGGCACACTCGCCGTCTGTCTAAGGAACCACCGATGACCTTATATGAAGTCGGTCGTCGTTATGTATCGCTAACAGGGCCGACTACCTATTTCTATGTTATGTGACTTGGAAATGCCGCTTCTGTCGGCACTCCCACGTCGCTCTCCATGGGTTGGAGTCGTCATGTAACTAGGAGTGTCAAACCATGTATTGGGTTGTGCCACTTGTCTGCAATGGGGTCGTAGTTGGGTGGTAGTTTGTGTCCTGGCACCACAATAAACTCTCTTCTGAAAGCTATTGGGAGTGTCGTGTGACATCAACCGATAATTCTAAAACTTGACATGAATATCCTATATATCACGATTAATATTGGAACTACAAAATTTTAGAAGCGGGAAAGTAAGAAGATGGTTCTGAAGGAAGAGAATGAATGATGGGTGCAAGTGCACAAGATTGTTGCGGATGTTTTCGAAATAAGAATATTTAACCACATGTAGTTTGGAAAATAATATTTTGCTTCTGGTATAGCTTTTTATCAAGATGTATCTGCCCGTTATCTTAATCCGAATTAAGCAAGAGCTTGCTTTAAGGGTTGATGTTGTCAAAACTGAGAGCAAAGAAAATTTAAATGAAGAAAACAAAAGAGAATAAAGAGAGTAAATAGTGATTGTGATTGGAAATGCAAGGAGTAAAACATTCTCGGGAACCACAAGCATATTATTGTACTGATTAGGCATATATCCTTTATTGTCTTTATTATGTCATGTCAGGGCGGCAGATTCCCACGTAAAGGTGTGTCCCGGGTTAAATTTAGGCAGCACATCCCGCACAACCACCACTAGCTCCCGTAGAAAAATTGAGGGGTCGACCACACTAGTAACTTAGGGTCTCTTTGTGGATGTGATGTAAGAATTTGGATCTCCATTTCTCTCCATTACTGTTCACTAAGGGAGTGGGCAGCTTCTATCACCGATGTGCCCACAAAACACTCTCGTCTTGCACCATGTTCTTTGGGTGACTTCTCTTGGGCTTAAGCATTTTTTGAACTTATGCTTATGCATAAGCCTGCTTATAGATTCCGGTGGGTATAAACTGTGGTGGGTAGAAACTTCGGAAACTCCTCAGGAGACTTCTTTTGGGCTTTTGTTGTTTTGACTTGTTTGTTAAGATAAGTTGTAAAATGTCTGTTTTACCCCTGAATTTGATATGTTCACTAAAATGAGCTAGTTTTTAGTACAAACTGAGCTAGAAATAAAAGAATCAAGGTTTTCTTCAACATTCTCTAGCGAACAAATACTGAAAACTAGCAAACAGAATCGAGCAGGGGGGCGAGATTGTTCAAGGATAGCACAACTCTCGAAACAGGCTTTTGCCCCGGTTTATAAATAAAACAACCACCGTTTGAGACCGCTGCTGGGCCAGACATCACAACACCCAAGATACAACACACACCACACAAGATGGGCAACCACAAACACCACAAACCCAAAACAAAAGCAATGGAAACACATGCAAGAAGACTAAACTAAGGATATCACAACTTCACTCTTATAAAACACAAAAGAAAACCAGATAGAACAACTTCACTCTTATAAAACACAGGAGCATGAATTTGCACATAAATCTTCTCGCTACATTAGATAGAAATAGTTCAAGGATAACACAAAAGAAAATACAAAGACTAAACAACAACAAACACCACAAGCCCAAAACAAAAGCAATGGAAACATAGGCAAGAAGACTAAACTAAGGATAGCACAACTTCACTCTTATAAAACACAAAAGAAAACCAGATAGAACAACTTCACTCTTATAAAACACAAGAGCATGAATTTGCACAAAAATCTTTCTCGCTACATTAGATAGAAATAGTTCAAGGATAGAACAAAAGAAAGTACACACATACACATGTTTGATCACACCCCACACACATCATAGCAAATGAACATGATATAAAAGTGATATTGCTGCCTAGATTAGCCAAAACAAAACAACTGATGCATTGCCAAATTTTTTTTTTGCTGCCTACATCACCAAAACACTGTCTCATATAGCACCAGTTCACAGCAGCAGAATAACGTTTCAACCTACAAAAAAATATATTCAGAGAAACATCCTAGTTGTTCTATGTGCATGAAATTCATACGAGCATGGGGGCGAGATTGTAGGCTGCGGGATGGAGAGGCGGCAGCAGCGACCAGAGGAGCTTGTCGGCAGAGGGGTGGAGAGGCAGGACGGCGGCAGTGAAGAGCACGACGAGGCCACGAGAGACGCGCATCCGTCAGCGTACAAGCATGACGAGCTCGAGGTCGCCCGGAGGTGGAGCCGACCATAGGGCGAAGCAGATCAGGAAGAGCACGAGGTAGATCATAGGAAGAGCACGCGGGCGCCGGAGGTGGAGCCAGAATTTGCGCCGGCGACCACCGGAAAGGCGGAACTTGGCGGCTCACGGTGTTGGCCCGTACATCAGTAGAGGTCGAGGAGGAGGGTCCGTTTGAACCGTGGACTCACCTTTGAGCTCGTGCAGGGGTAGGTGAAGGCGCAGGAGGTCCTACGGCGACGACACGAGTGGAGAATGGGGCGTATGAACGCCGTGAAGAAGAACACGTCAAGCTCAATTTCCGGCGTCCAAGTCAGATTCCTTCCTCCGGGATGGTGGTAACGACGAGGCGGAGACGGGGCAGTGCTCATACCGGCTTGGGAGGAAGCACAATGGCAGAATCGAGGAACCCTAACTCTCCCTTTTTTTGAGGATGCCGTGCGGGAGCTAGGCAAGGTTGTGCTCCATATTGTTTTAATTCCCCCAAACGTTTTCTGTGGTGGCAATCCTTGTAAATAGAAAAAATGGGGGCAAATCTAGATACCGTTTCGGGAAGCTGCCTGGAAACTGATCGAGAGCAGTTTCTCCCCACCGTGTATAATTGGGTCAGAAGCTACTTCTACGGCTGGGTGAATCTGGAGAGTTTTTTCAGCTTGTGGGATTCTGAAGCCAGAAGCAGACCAACAAGCCTAAAAGACGTCAGCCTTTAACATCCATTAAACACCGGTATTGGCTTGCAAATGGGTAACTTCAAAATGACTTTAAATGAAAATAGTAACTCGAACAAATTCTACATCTCATCGAGTCAAGCAACTTCGATTTTTTGTCATTTCAATCCCATTTTGTCTGCAACATGTGCTAGAGTTAAGATACTTCCTCATATGCAGACTGGTCGCACCAAGCTATACGTAATATGTTCTCATGTGTGAGCGAGTCACCCGAGACAACCCGGAAACCCTCAAAACTAATTTGATTGCTTTTGACTGAAGTTAAGATGTCACTATGGACAAAGCATACAATGGAAGTTCTTTTTTTTTCTACATAAAAACCTTGGTTTTAACCGGATTGACACTCAAATCTGGCAAATACGAACGTGTTAAGCTTGACTAACTAGGATCTAATCACGTGCCGGGAAGGAGATTTTGGTAAAGGCAGTGGCCCAGGCTATTCCGATCTATGCGATGTCATGTTTTGATATTACAAAAACCTTCTGTGATGAAATCTGCTCTATGGTTTGTTGATACCGGTGGAACAACCAAGAGGAGGAGAGGCACCATTGGCTTGGATGGCAATGCCTATCAAATTCAAAAAGTGAGGGTGGACTTGGCTTCCGTGATCTTCACATATTCAACATGGCCATGCTGGCTAGACAGGGACGGAGACTGATTCAGGAGCCTGACTCTCTTTGTGGTAAATTGCTCAAAGCAAAATATTTTCCAAACTGCAGTATCTTGGAGGTTGTTGCTAGTCCGGGGATCTATTACTCTTGGCGCAATTCTAAAAGGGGTGGACCTGCTGAAGGAGGGTTTAGTGTGGAGAATTGGGGACGGCTCCAATGTCAAGGTGTGGACGGACCCATGGCTCCCGGATGGCGATACAAGGAGGCCTAGAACAATTCAAGGCCGGTCTCTTGTGACTATGGTGGCTGACCTGATTGACCCGGTGACTGGAGGTTGTGATGTTGATCTTGTGGATGGCAATTTCCACTCGGATGATGTTGCTTTGATCCTATCCATCAGCCTATGTGAGAACATGGATGTAACGCCCCGGGATTTATCCCCAATTAGTTTTTCTTGTTTTTCTCCTTGCATCATCATGTCATCACATCATCATGCATTTGTCACTTCATTTAATTTTTGCATTTAAATTTTAAATCACACAATTTGAATTCAAATACATTTCAAATTAATTAAAATGTGTTATTTCAAATCTTTTGCAAATATCGAAAAACTAGTTTATTAAATTGCCTATTTAAAATTAAAACTATTTTGTAAAGTTTCTTTATTCAAATTCTTTTTCTATTTTGTTTTAAAATACAAAATCAGAAAAGAATAAAATAAAAGAAATAAAATCTAGAGAAAAACTCAACTGGGCCGTTTTCCCTCTCTCTGGCCCATTCCAACCCCCAGCCCGGCTCACTTCTCCTCTCCTCCTACCTCCGTACGGTCCAAAGGGCAGAAAAGAGCAGAAGAGAAAAAGCAGAGAAGAAAAGCTCCATGTCGCCCCCACCATGTGCTCCCTCCCCTCTCCCCCTCCTTTTAGCCGGCCCTTTCCATCTCCTGGAAAACCTAGCCCTCTCCCCTCTCCCTCTCGCGCCGCCACCGTCCCCTCTCTTCCTTCTTCTCACTGTTCTTCTTCCCCCACCGAAGCTCCTCCATGGATGCACCTTGAAGCACATCGTGCCGTCGCCTCGGTCATCGTCAAGGGCAACTGAGCACGGGAATGGAGTCGACGAATCTACCTCCTCGTCCGCGCTGAAGAATCGGAGCGGGAGTCGCCAAGGTCGTTGCCGCCGAGCTCGTCTTCCCCCAACACCAAGCGCTCTGTCGTCTTCTTCCTCTTCCGGCCATCTTCGTCCTCCTCCGGCATGGCGAGCCCTCCGACGACCTCCTCGATGTGAGCCACCTCCTCCGTTTTCCCCTTCCCCGTTTGCTCAGGGTGCGCGCCGTCGAGCCGCACCACGGTCGCTGGCCGCTGCTCCCGTCCGTCGTCACCTCCGTCAGGCCATGTCTGATATGTTTTTTCCGACATTCAGTTAAACCTCGCCGGGTTGGTTGATATTAAACTGATCCCTCTCTGCATAACCAACACACTCCTGTCCTAGTGGCTAGTGCAGCCGCGCCGCATCTCATCCGCGCCTCACGAGTTCGACTCCCGGCCTTGTTGATTAAAGACCACCTTTTTCCTGTTATTTTCGTGCCACTGACATGTGGGCCCCGCCTGTCATCGACAGCGGAGGCCAGCGCAGCGCGTACCCGCCCGCATGGCGCCTGAGCCCGCCTGTCATCCTCACTGGGTGGATCTGTGCGCGGTGCAAAAAGTCCAGATCTAGATCTGGATCTGGATCTTTTCGCTCAGCCCCCTGCTCTTCCTGTTTTCTGCACAGAGAACCTCGTCAGCACTTTTCCATCACGCATAGGTCCCTGTAATTTACAGAAAGAACCCTAAAACTAAAATGTTAATAACTTTAATTCTGTAACTCTAAATAAAATAATCTTTATATGTTTTTATATCAGAAAAATGCAATGAATATTAATATGCCATTTATATGCCATTTTGCATCTGTTATTTTAATTTCTTAGTATAATTTGTTAATTGCTACTAAATAATTAAGTATGGAATGTTAGGGGTAATAAATATATAATGCCCAATTCCATTTAATTTAATTAGATCACCCATGCCATGTGTTACCATGTTAACCAACATTTAATATTGCTGGTAAATAAATAACTTGCATCTAAATATTAATTGCCGGGATTGTTTTCCCGCTTAATTTGGATTAATTGCTTTTGTATTGCATCTTGCCATGTCATGCATCATTCTCACATGATCATGCTGGATCTTTGCCGTAGTTATAAAATGCATCTTTTACGCTTTCCAGTGTTTGTTGCTTCTTCGCGGATAAGACGTTGAGATGTGTGAGCAACGACAAGATCTGCTACCATGCGGGATTCCAGGCAAGCAAAGTTTGCTTGTTTACCTATACATTGTCTTTCATTCTTGCCGTTGATCTCTGCTACCCTAGTATTCGATTCTTATCGCGATCCCATCACATGTTTATCCTGCAGCCCATACAGCTTTATCCCCACATCCCATCACCTGTTGTTTGTTTATCTGTTGGCCTTGCGAGTCGTAGCGCATGCTTAGCGTTGACTGTGTGAGTCGTCTGTTGGTCTTAAGTTTCATCTGCTTAGTATGATAGATTGTTCTACTTTAATAAAATGCTATCTTGTATTGGGATATTATAATTAAATGATAAGGCACCAGGCGGAAGGCCTTGCGAGGTGCTTTGTTCTGCTCAGTGTCGACCTAGGAACTGAGATTTTGTCCTCGGATCCAATTTTGAGCGCACTAACCACTTGTGGGAGGCCCTATGGAGCCCCCCTCGACTTTGAACGGATCCTCAGCTCGTCCATGTGCCACAAGTAGTTCGGGTTTTCCATTCGCTCATATGCATGTGCATGATGATGATGATTGATGAGAGGTTACTTGATACGGGGGGTCATATAGGGGTGGTGCGCGTGAAGCGGACAGTTCCTACTGTGGTTTGAGCCGCATGGCGCGTGGACACAAACTAATGAGTCCGCAATTGAGATTCGGCCGGACTCCTGACGCGGGTAACAACTCATATGGGTGGCACTTGGACTTGCTGTAGTGAAGGAATAAGTCGTGTTGAGAAGCCCTGATGCTTGCTTGGTTTGATCATGCGAGTATGGGTACAGTAGTGCACCCCTGCAGGGTATAATCTTATCGATGAGCCGTGTCCACGGTTATGGACGACTTTGGTGATGATGCTGGCTAACAAGATCTAGACAACTTGCACCTAATTAATGTTAATTAATTTGACTAGTAATATAGAATTACTTTCACAATAAATTATAAATAAAACTGTTTAACGTGTGAGTTTCCCGAATTGCTTCCTCATACTTGGTTGAGGGGGTTAATTCGAGAATGGGTTATGTTTGGTGTTAGTTGTAGATGTTTACTTTATGCGCTCTCTTATCCCTCTCTGATTAGACGGAAGTTGTAGCGTGTCTCTTTAGGTTGCTAGTGCTGCTGCCGCTAAGTCCACCTACCCCCATATTTTGGGAGATGGTGTAGAAAGTAGGCAAGTCGGTTTTGCTTACCAGGGAGTGCCCTGACCCTCTTTTGGGATGTGCTTTATGTGCAGTCAACAGGTTTGAAGTCTGACGACGTTAGCTTGGGAATCCCTCCGGCTTGGCTGGGCAGCGATATGGCGCCATTGCTTATCTTCAGGACTCTTATTTCAATTTGCATCTTATCCGTAGTCGGATACTATTTTGTTTCCGCTGTTATTTGTATCTTTGTATTGCAACATTTGTATTTTGACTCGTTCGAGTCGTTGTTGTATTTATCTTTGTTGTATTTGTGGATGTATCGGAACTGTTGTAATGTTATCACATTTCCACCCACATAATGCGCATGTTTCGGCGTGCACATTATGTTTGGTGGGCGACCTAAAATCGTTATTATGCGGATTTCGGCGGAATCGCTTAAATCTACATAGAGCCTTGGTTTTGATCTCCTTGTTGTTTCGATACGAATGGTTATCGAAGCAGCGGGTCCGCAAAAGCCTGTAGGATAACCTCGCTAACGGTCGTTGTTTCTAGAGGTCGAAAACTATTTGACTTACATTATTTTGAAAAATATCTCAATAGGTTTCTATTTACTCCTTACCTCAATTCTATTTCTCCTCTTACCTTACTTGTTTTGAGTCTCTTCTCTTATCCAACTTTCAAAGTTTTAGGATCCTACGTGTGGGTGGACGATTTCTTGCCTTTTACCCTATTAGGTTCGATCTTTCGGAGTCGTCTTCGTCGTGAGCAACAATCCCTTATTAGTGGTGTCGAGAATTTTAAGGTGGAGCAACAGTCCCTTTTAGTGGTGTCGAGAAGTTCATCACGGAGCCTGAAGACTCGATAGTTACCCCTCTCTTCTTGTGGTCTCGGCGTGGATCGCGGGACGCGATCCCTTGTTAGTGGTGTCGGTTGTAACGCCCCGGGATTTATCCCCAATTAGTTTTTCTTGTTTTTCTCCTTGCATCATCATGTCATCACATCATCATGCATTTGTCACTTCATTTAATTTTTGCATTTAAATTTTAAATCACACAATTTGAATTCAAATACATTTCAAATTAATTAAAATGTGTTATTTCAAATCTTTTGCAAATATTGAAAAACTAGTTTATTAAATTGCCTATTTAAAATTAAAACTATTTTGTAAAGTTTCTTTATTCAAATTCTTTTTCTATTTTTTTTTTAAAATACAAAATCAGAAAAGAATAAAATAAAAGAAATAAAAATCTAGAGAAAAACTCAACTGGGCCGTTTTCCCTCTCTCTGGCCCATTCCAACCCCCAGCCCCGCTCACTTCTCCTCTCCTCCTACCTCCGTACGGTCCAAAGGGCAGAAAAGAGCAGAAGAGAAAAAGCAGAGAAGAAAAGCTCCATGTCGCCCCCACCATGTGCTCCCTCCCCTCTCCCCCTCCTTTTAGCCGGCCCTTTCCATCTCCTGGAAAACCTAGCCCTCTCCCCTCTCCCTCTCGCGCCGCCACCGTCCCCTCTCTTCCTTCTTCTCACTGTTCTTCTTCCCCCACCGAAGCTCCTCCATGGATGCACCTTGAAGCACATCGTGCCGTCGCCTCGGTCATCGTCAAGGGCAACTGAGCACGGGAATGGAGTCGCCGAATCTACCTCCTCGTCCGCGTTGAAGAATCGGAGCGGGAGTCGCCAAGGTCGTCGCCGCCGAGCTCGTCTTCCCCCAACACCAAGCACTCCGTCGTCTTCTTCCTCTTCCGGCCATCTCCGTCCTCCTCCGGCATGGCGAGCCCTCCGACGACCTCCCCGATGTGAGCCACCTCCTCCGTTTTCCCCTTCCCCGTTTGCTCAGGGTGCGCGCCGTCGAGCCGCACCACAGTCGCTGGCCGCTGCTCCCGTCCGTCGTCACCTCCGACAGGCCACGTCTGATCTGTTTTTTTTCGAAATTCAGTTAAACCTCGCCGGGTTGGTTGATATTAAACTGATCCCTCTCTGCATAACCAACACACTCCTGTCCTAGTGGCTAGTGCAGCCGCGCCGCATCTCATCCGCGCCTCACGAGTTCGACTCCCGGCCTTGTTGATTAAAGGCCACCCTTTTCCTGTTATTTTCGTGCCACTGACATGCGGGCCCCGCCTGTCATCGACAGCGGAGGCCAGCGCAGCGCGTACCCGCCCGCGTGGCGCCTGAGCCCGCCTGTCATCCTTACTGGGTGGATCTGTGCGCGGTGCAAAAAGCCCAGATCCAGATCTGGATCTGGATCTTTGCGCTCAGCCCCCTGCTCTTCCTGTTTTCTGCACAGAGAACCTCGCCAGCACTTTTCCATCACGCATAGGTCCCTGTAATTTACAGAAAGAACCCTAAAACTAAAATGTTAATAACTTTAATTCTGTAACTCCAAATAAAATAATCTTTATATGTTTTTATATCACAAAAATGCAATGAATATTAATATGCCATTTATATGCCATTTTCATCTGTTATTTTAATTGCTTAGTATAATTTGTTAATTGCTACTAAATAATTAAGTATGGAATGTTAGGGGTAATAAATAGATAATGCCCTATTCCATTTAATTTAATTAGATCACCCATGCCATGTGTTACCATGTTAACCAACATTTAATATTGCTGGTAAATAAATAACTTGCATCTAAATATTAATTGCCGGGATTGTTTTCCCGCTTAATTTGGATTAATTGCTTTTGTATTGCATCTTGCCATGTCATGCATCATTCTCACATGATCATGCTGGATCTTTGCCGTAGTTATAAAATGCATCTTTTACGCTTTCCAGTGTTTGTTGCTTCTTCGCGGATAAGACGTTGAGATGTGTGAGCAACGACAAGATCTGCTACCATGCGGGATTCCAGGCAAGCAAAGTTTGCTTGTTTACCTATACATTGTCTTTCATTCTTGCCGTTGATCTCTGCTACCCTAGTATTCGATTCTTATCGCGATCCCATCACATGTTTATCCTGCAGCCCATACAGCTTTATCCCCACATCCCATCACCTGTTGTTTGTTTATCTGTTGGCCTTGCGAGTCGTAGCGCATACTTAGCGTTGACTGTGCGAGTCGTCTGTTTGTCTTAAGTTTCATATGCTGAGTATGATAGATTGTTCTACTTTAATAAAATGCTATCTTGTATTGGGATATTATAATTAAATGATAAGACACCAGGTGGAAGGCCTTGCGAGGTGCTTTGTTCTGCTCAGTGTCGACCTAGGAACTGAGATTTTGTCCTCGGATCCAATTTTGAGCGCACTAACCACTTGTGGGAGGCCCTATGGAGCCCCCCTCGACTTTGAACGGATCCTTAGCTCGTCCATGTGCCGCAAGTAGTTCGGGTTTTCCATTCGCTCATATGCATGTGCATGATGATGATGATTGATGAGAGGTTACTTGATACGGGGGGTCATATAGGGGTGGTGCGCGTGAAGCGGACAATTCCTACTGTGGTTTGAGCCGCATGGCGCGTGGACACAAACTAATGAGTCCGCAATTGAGATTCGGCCGGACTCCTGACGCGGGTAACAACTCATATGGGTGGCACTTGGACTTGCTGTAGTGAAGGAATAAGTCGTGTTGAGAAGCCCTGATGCTTGCTTGGGTTGATCATGCGAGTATGGGTACAGTAGTGCACCCCTGCAGGGTATAATCTTATCGATGAGTCGTGTCCACGGTTATGGACGACTTTGGTGATGATGCTGGCTAACAAGATCTAGACAACTTGCACCTAATTAATGTTAATTAATTTGACTAGTAATATAGAATTACTTTCACAATAAATTATAAATAAAACTGTTTAACGTGTGAGTTTCCCGAATTGCTTCCTCATACTTGGTTGAGGGGGTTAATTCGAGAATGGGTTATGTTTGGTGTTAGTTGTAGATGTTTACTTTATGCGCTCTCTTATCCCTCTCTGATTAGACGGAAGTTGTAGCGTGTCTCTTTAGGTTGCTAGTGCTGCTGCCGCTAAGTCCACCTACCCCATATTTTGGGAGATGGTGTAGAAAGTAGGCAAGTCGGTTTTGCTTACCAGGGAGTGCCCTGACCCTCTTTTGGGATGTGCTTTATGTGCAGTCAACAGGTTTGAAGTCTGACGACGTTAGCTTGGGAATCCCTCCGGCTTGGCTGGGCAGCGATATGGCGCCATTGCTTATCTTCAGGACTCTTAGTCCAATTTGCATCTTATCCGTAGTCGGATACTATTTTGTTTCCGCTGTCATTTGTATCTTTGTATTGCAACATTTGTATTTTGACTCGTTCGAGTCGTTGTTGTATTTATCTTTGTTGTATTTGTGGATGTATCGGAACTGTTGTAATGTTATCACAATTCCACCCACATAATGCGCATGTTTCGGCGTGCACATTATGTTTGGTGGGCGACCTAAAATCGTTATTATGCGGATTTCGGCGGAATGGCTTAAATCTACATAGTACCGATTTTAGGGCGTCACAATGGAGGACTGTCTTGCATGGCATTTCGATCCAAAGGGACAGTTCTCGGTGAAATCGGCATACAAGCTGAAGTGAATATGCCCTAGAAGCACTTAATAAAGATAGTTTATTAGTCATATCTCAATTGTTCATTATATGTTTTATACCATGCTATAACTGTATTAAGACGAAACATTAATACACGTGTGGTAGATAAACAACCGGGTCCCTAGTAGCCTCTACGTGACTAGTTAATTGTGCAATCGATGATCGAGTTTTCCTGATCATGTGACATTTTTGTCAGTTGACAATGGAGTCATGTCATTGGGAGAATGACGTGATGGACATACCCAATATATGTAGGACGTAGTCATTATGCCTTTGACCGTAAGATCAACTCTTACTGCTATTTCTGAAAGATACTTTGATTGCATCAAATATCATATCTTAATAGTGTGACAATAAAGGTGTTCCTCTCGGGTATCGTAAGGGAGTATGTTGAGACGAGGGATCAAGAGCGGGATTTGCCAGTCCGCATAGCAGGATAGATACTCTAGGGCCCACTCGGTGAGATTATGTCAAATGAGTTTGCAAACATGTGACTAGGTCACCAGGACATAATATCACATACGAGTAGAATATAGTGTTGTCGATAACAAGATCAAGCTAGGTATGGAGATATCTATGAACGAGTCTCGGACACGCCAAGTATCGCTATGAAAAAAGTCTTAAGACTCGACGTCTAGGTTTGATCGACTAAGTTATTCGTTATATCACATGGATTAATTCAAGACGTCCAAGCCCACGAATTAGTCATTGAATAGAGAGATGTCTCGATCATGTATGTTATTATATCGAACCGCTAGGGTAACACACTTAAGGGGTTTCGATATATTTACCGGAAAGGAAAATAGGAAATAGAGAACACCGGGAACGTCCCGTAATGGTCCAATGGAGATCGAGCAGCGACGAAATAGGTTTCGGAGCCGGGATATATTATGTAATTTGTATTTAATGTTAATTAATGTAATTAATAGTTAAATATAATTTTATATACTTTTTCCTGAATTTTAAAGACATAATACCCTAAATGGGCCTTCTCTTGCAAGAAGGCCCATGGGGGCGGGGGGGGGGGGGGGGGGGAGTTCAACCCAAAGGGACAGGAGAGGTTTGACCGTCCTAGGTGGGCAACAAGGGGCCCTACGGCCGGCGCATCATCCATAGCCGCATGGGGGTGTGGGATTTAGTCCCACACCGCCCGGCTGACGAGGTTGGCAGCCCTCTTGCCCCTTTATATAGAGGGGCACCCCTGGCCTTTTAATTCATCCAATTAATTCTCTATTTTCTTCTCGATAACGTGATTCCCTTGTCGGAGTTGCGCCGAGAAGAAAGTTCTCTCCACCATACGCCCGCTGCCGTGCTATTGGTGTTTCGGTCCAAGTCTTCTGCTGCTCGTCCTGGACTGGAGCTTCAGATGCCGTCGTCTCCATCGTATGTGTGTGACGCTCTGCGAGGTTCCACACTAGTGGTGCTAGGATGTCTACGTACTCTACACGACCTTGAGGTCGGCTATGTCGTCTCATCGTCAATGCTTGTGCGGGAGCGTAATCCCCGCTTTTTGGTCTACAAGAGTATGTATACCGATCTCCACCGTATTACTTTATCTGCATAGTATAGATTCTGGGTAGTTTAAGGATATCGTTGTTAGAAAATTATTGTTTTCTGCCTGCGATTCCCTTAAGTGGTATCATAGCCGATCTATGCGTAGATATAGTTGTAGGCTTTTAGAACCCGTGTTCTTCATGGGGGTATCGTTCTCTTATTTGCTACCCTCTAGCGTGCACTTGCAATTTCGGCAGCATTGAGTTGATGAAGCCGCCGGGACCGACTTTACGCGTACGCTTACGTGAGACTGGTTCCACTACTGACATATAGCTGATACCGTATCTGTGGCTGGCGGGTGTCTGTCTCTCTCTCTTTAGTTGGCTTTGCATTTTCAATAGAGGGACAAAAAGGGATGCTTAAATATGCAATTATTGGATCGTTGTTGATGAGGGTGTAACTCGACAAATCCCAGGGTTGTCCACCCCGAGTTGATTGAGGGGGAGAGAGAGAAGCGTTGATGATCATGACGGCTGACAGGCGAGGCGTGTACCCAGGTTCAGGCTCCCGGAGGATAACACCCTACTTCCTGCTTGTCTGGTATTGATTGCGAGTAGTGGTTACAATGGCGAGATGAAGATCTCGCTAGGGTTTGTGGTGGCGGCTATCAGCTTGTCCCTTGGACGAGCAACCCTCTTGGCCTTTATAGGTAGGCCAGGTCCCGGGTGAACGGTGCCGATGGCAATTACAAATATGGTAAGAGTCGTATGACCTAACCGACCAGAACTAGGTCACACGATACACCTATTGGGCCTTCTTTGGGCTTCCGCTACCTTGGCGTGGCCCAGGTATCCTCATCATGGGGTACTCGAAGAGTAGCCCCACGTCAGTAGCCCCCGAATGCTTGGTCGAATCGCAGAGTCGGGCAAAGGACTCCTTCCTCCTAGGCACGCCGCCAGGTTGCTTGTACTTGAGTTTGGACTCGCTTTCTTCAGTCGAAGAGCACGCTCCCGATGGGAGTAAGTTCTGCAGTCAAATTACTTTGTCTTGGCTTTTGTGGAACTCGCTTCTATTCGGCCTGCTGGCTTACTGTTTATTGATTCAGCTGACTGGGCTTACTTGCTACTCTTTGCTACCCGATTGAGTGTTTCGGGTTCCTGGATCAGCACTCTGGGCACTGGTGATTTCAGCTACGAAGCTTACTACTCGAATCATACGTTCGAGTTCTTCCTCAGCTCTGTGTCTTCCTTAGAGCAGTTGCTTTGCTAACGTCAGCTATGACGCTTCGTAGCACGCCTCTGCGCCCGATGGGACGTGACGTGACGGGACGGGACTGGCCCCACTATCAGCGTTGACTTTAGTCAGCAGTTGCCTGCGCATCTCTGATTTTGGCGCGAAAATTTCGCGGCGTGATGATGGTGCCTTGATTCCCGTGCGTAGTGGACGGAGTGGGCGGCGACGGTTAGTCTCTCCGTATGACACGTGGACAGCTGGATGGATTTGCGGGGAACAGTTTCTTCGCGAACGGCTGAGATGGACTGCCTGCACGGTGTATAAGTATTGTACCGCGGCGTGAGAACAAGTCATCTTCTCCAATTTCCATTGCCTCCATTCCTTGCGTCATTCCTGCCCCCATCCGAGCTCTTTGCCTTTTGTCCTCGCACCTTCTGTGAGCGCCCAATTCGATGGGGAAGTCGAAGGCTGCCGCCAGCGCCACCGCCGCCACCGAAGCAGGTGTGATGAAGAAGCCTGATGGCGACTGACAGAAATCGTCGGTGAAGAAGGCGGACCATGAGGTCCTGCGCTCGCAGGGCCTGCTGCCCCCGACGGACCACGGCACGGTACGCGCCCCTGGTAAGGAAGTGTACCCTGCTCCTTGCGAGGGGGAGCACGTTTGCTTCGTGGATTTCCTTCGACGGGGCTTCGGGTTCCCTCTCCACGATTTTGTTCGTGGTCTTCTATACACCTATGGGGTTCAGATCCACGATCTGACTCCCAATGGCGTCTTAAGCATCGTGAGCTTTATCGTGCTCTGCGAGTGCTTTATGGGGATCGCTCCCCACTGGGCTTTATGGAAGTCGCTCTTCCTTGTTCGGAAGAACGTGGGGAAGAGCGGGTTGACATACCCGGTGGGCGGCTTCGGCATCCAAGTGCGCGGCGACACCGCGTACTTCTAGATGAAGAAGTCGGATTCCGTCCAGGGGTGGCGGAAGCGGTGGTTCTACATCTGGTGCGACCAGGAGGGTCTGGCGGACTTCAACGGCGAGCGCGAGTTGCGGAAGACGCGCACGTGGGCACACCCGCTCGCGGAGGAGGAGAAGGAGTCTGCGAGGCCGTTGTTGAGCCTTCTGCGCAACCTGCTCAAGACATTCGGACGCGAGTCGGGCGGCGTCCACCTCATGGCCACCTTCTTCAGGCTTCGAGTCCAGCCACTCCGCGCTTGTCCCCACCCGATGTGGGCAGTTGAGGGCACCGGTGACCCGCCGCTTTACGACGAGGAGGTGGAGATCAAGGTGAGGGGCATCACTAGCCTACGAGCCGCAGACCCCTGCAACGTCAAGTGTCCTATCGCCATGTACGGAGCGGCGAACCCTGTTCCTAAGGTAGGCTTCTACCTTTTTCTTCTTTTCCTTGATTTCTTGATCTTCTGTTTCTTGATTCGACTTGTCTTTATTTGTTACAGGGTCCCTCTTTTCTTGTCAGCCTTCCTCCACTCCCAGAAAACGGACCTCATAACGAGGCGACGTTTGTGGAGGAGGAGGGTGACGATGAGGACATTCCACCCGCCGTCTCTCCGAGTGACGAGGTGGACGAAGAAGAGGAAGAGGAGCCCGCGTGGAAGAAGCACAAAATGCGGAGTGGTGGCGACTCTGCGACTGCTTCGTCTCCTGCGAAGGATGCGACTGCGGACTTGGAGGAGGCTGGCATGTCCTCTTCGGGTGCGAGGTCTCGGGACGACTGGGACGAGACCTTGGCTACACCTCCTGTCAGCTCTGCGCCGCCGCGCGAGTTCGCTTGGATGCCATCTGTCTCCCTGGGGAGCGACGATGACGTCGAGACCACCAGGTTAGTCGTTCTTTCCTTTCTGTTGCGTCGAGTTGCCTTCTTCATTTTCAGGCTTCGAGCTGAGTGTTTCTGAATCTTGCGCCAGCTACCGTTCTGGCGGCGTCAGCTCCCCTCCACGCGTACTGGAGCACACGTCTGCTCCTTCGACAGAGCTTGTTATGCGGGTGGTTGAGGAGCATGCGCGGGCTGGTGGCTCCGTGGCGCCGAGTGACGCTACCGCAGAGACTTCAGCGGATGCCGATCTCCTGGACCACGTAAGTTCTTGTTCTTGTTCTTCCATAGTTACATCGGGTGCGCGAACAGCGCTCCCGATGGGAGTAGCCCTCGAAGGTGCGGGTGAATAGGATAGTCGACCGCAACTTTATATTTTCTTGCTTGTTTTGCAGCCCTACTACCACCACCAGCTTGAGGCAGCCGCCACCTTCGTTCGTCTGGAGAAGGAGAGGGATCAACTGCACACCTCCTTGGACCAGGCTACGAGGCGAGCTGCGGAGCTGGAGCGGAAGCATTAGGCTCAGGCGAAGCTGGAGAAGGCACTGCACGAATCGCAGGAGCGCGAGCGTGTGCGAGTCGTCCAGGAGAAGACTCAAGTCGACCGCCTACTCGCACTCGCCGGCGCCCTTGGAGGTGAGTCTTTCGGCTTGACGCCTACTTTTGTCTTTGCTTGATTTGCCTTGTGTTGACTTCTGACCTTTTGTTCAGAGAAATGTGGAGGCGCTCCTCCGGAAGGCTCATCCAGCGACGACGTCGACTTGGCAACCGCGGTCGGGTTTCTTGACCGTGCTTGCGCGTACGCCTCCACTGTGCTACAGAAGTCGACGCGGCACTGCAGAAGTCGACCGGAGCGTTGGCGACTGTGCACCGGAGCATCTTTCCCATCCCGCCGCCACCGACTGCCGTCGATGCCCTCACGGCGCCCTTTGAAGATGACGCGACCACCCTCGCTGACTTCACTCAGACGCAGACGGTACGCGGCTCCGAGCTTACTTTCCAGCTTCTGCTTGGCCATCAGGTCGCTGGCGACTTCGAGAAAGTTGTCAGCGGCTTCCCTCGAAGGCCTGACGGCAAGACCGCATCTCTTAGCGGGGTGAAGGCGCAGGCTACACAGCTGGCTGTGAAGCTTGTTGTCACCTTCGAGAGGGGGATCGCCAAGGCAACCGAAGCGACTGCTGCTCGGAGGAGTCGCTCCCGGTCGGAGTCCGCAACATAGGAACCTTGTAGTATAGGACTTAGTAGTCTATGTTTGAGTCTGTAGCTTGTAATGACTTATATTTTGTCGGGTCATCTGGCCTTGAACTATATGTTGTGCTGAAGTATATGTTCTTTTACTTTAATTCTGCTTTGGTTGAGAAGTCGCCTTTTCTTTTCTGTATTGACACTGCATATTCGTGACAGACTGACATGTGCGAGACCACTTCCATTGCTGCGACAACTGGCGCGGTGACGAGTTAGGTTCTCCTTCGACTGAGCCTATACGCCGTCGTCGATCAACGCCAGTTCAGCGTAGCACGAACGACCAACGGCTGATCACCTACATGAGGAGCAAGGTGATCGACCTCGAGGCGAGTCTGGAGCGTGCCTAGTTGGAGCTGGAACGCTCTAAGTCGCGCCCTGTTGCGGAGTTCTCTCAGCGTGAAGAATTCTTGCTTGGCGAGATTGATCTGATTAGTCGACAGCGGCAAGGTTGGTAGCATTTTGTTTTTGACTTCCTCCTTGCGATTTGTTGATTGTAACGCTTGCAATTTCTTGATGCAGATGTGAACCCTGATTGGCAAGTTGAGCAGGCTCGGGTTGAAGAGCGGTTCGCCCGGGAGGCAACTGGCGATTCACACGAGGCACGCCACTTTTGGTCGAACAGATCGAGAGGGCGTATCCTCGCGTGTATGCTTGATGGTACCTGGGGGGCTGCTTTTCTCCTGGAAGACCCTCTGGCACATCCATCGCGTGTACTTCCCGCACAATGGGCAACCCCACGAGTTGGCCACATTGCTGGCGAGGTTCCGCGAAGGTGACGCGTTGAAGGAGGTTGTCGACGCCCAACTCGTCGCTGGGGCGAACGTGGCGTTGGCGTATGTCTGACTGCAGCCGCCAAATCTTCCCCTGGCAAGGTTACTAGGTGGCTTTCCTGGGGATGATGACTACGCCGAAACCTTGCCGGCTGCACGCCAGATGATTCAGCAGGTCCAGAGGCTGAGTGAGCGTCTCGTGGCGCCACTCGATGCACCAAAGGATGAGCCTGTAGAGTAGGGATAGCAAGCATCTGTTGTACATGATTAGTTGTTAAAGGCGAATCTACCGAGTGTAAATACCAATGTATGTTACATAAGGTTGGGGGAGTCCCAAAGTAAATCAACTGTGATTGTTTGTACTACTGTACAAATATCTGCTGTGCATTCTCGAATGGATCGAGTGCGACTTAGATATAGGTGCTTTGTGCGATGCGGCTCCCCAAGTGGTGAATTGAGTTTTTGTTTTGACCTGTATGGCGTAGCCCCCGAGTTCATTGGGTGGCGACCTAGGATGAACTTATACCTGTGTGGCGTAGCCCCCGAGTTCGTCTGGAGGTGGCATAGGATTTTTTGACTTGACCTGTACGGCGCAACCCCCGAGTGGTTCGAGTGGCGGCCTAGGATTTTGCGACTGAGGCCTCTATGGCGCAACCCCCGAGTGGTTCGAGTGGCAGCCTAGGACTTCAAGTGATACCTGTAAAGCACAACCCCCGAGTGTGCCGGGCGGCGGCCTAGGATTTTTGACTTGACCTGTATGGCGCGGCTCCCGAGTGGATCGAGTAGCGGCCTAGGATTTTGTGACTGAGGCCTGTATGGCGCAGCCCCCGAGTGGTTCGAGGGGCGGCCTAGGCTTTTGACTTGACCTGTATGGCACTGCCCCCGAGTGGTTCGAGTGGCGGCCTAGGTTAGGGATTGCTTTTTGACTGAAAAAGTAAAGAGGAGAGCTTGTTCCATAAATCACTTTATTGATTCTTGCGAGCAGGCCGCCTCGTTAAAACCCTTCCAGTCCCCTTAGGTACCCTGGTAAGGGAAAGAGTGCGTATGAAACCTGCCGCCTTGACATTCTTTCTTTGGTACAATGATTGAGTCGACTAGGCGTAGAAACGACGAAGTTGTGCGACGTTCCACGGGTTGCTGCAGGCTGCTCCTGTGTTCGAGTCCTTCAGGCGGTAGGCTGCGTTGCCGATTGATTATGTCACAATGTATGGGCCCTCCCATGGGGAGGCAAGTTTGTGCACCTTCTTCTGCTTGAGGCGGAGGACTAGGTCGCCTGCGACAAATGCCCTTGGCCGCAGGCTCCGTCCATGGTAGTTGCGCAGGTCTTGCTGATACACGGCTGGTCGTTCTAGGGCGATGTCGCGGGCTTCGTCTGGGACGTCCATGTCGTCTTCGAGTGCTTCTTCTGCGTCTGACTCGTCATAGGCCACCACCGCGGTGCGTCAAACTTGATGTCGCGGGGCAGGACCGCCTCTGCGCCATACACCATGAAGAATGGAGTGTACTAGGTGGACCTGTTTGGCGTGGTTCGCAGGCTCCATAGTACTGATGGCAGTTCTTCGACCCACACGCCCGCGGCGCGTCTCAGTGGTACTCGCATGCGCTTCTTGATGCCGCTGCAGACTATACCATTGGCTTTCTCGACTTGCCCATTGGACTGCGGGTGCGAGATAGATGCATAGTTGAGCTTGATGCCTTGATCCTTTTCTTTGCTTGGCGGGTTGGCAGTGCTCGTTGAAGGTATGGAGGGGATTGTTGCGGGTCGAGTCTTAATGGATCGCTGCGTGATGCGCTCGAGGAAGACGTCGGGTGGCACTGGTACCTTGTCTGATCCCATGTTGGCGAGGGCGTCGGCTTCCTCGTTGCTGTCGCGGCCGATGTGCCGCAGCTCACAGCCATCGAAGGTGCCCTCCAACTGGTTGTACAGGTCTCTATAGGCGATCATGTTGTCGGTGATGGCGTCGCAGGACTTCATGGTTTGCTGTACGACGAGGTAAGAATCTTCGTAGATCATGAGGTGAGTGGCGCCGCAGTTCTTGGTCATCCGCATGCCATGGATCAGGGCCTCATACTCTGCTTCGTTGTTGGAGGGTGTTGGGAAGTCCATTTGCAGGACGTATTTCAGTTTGTCACCCTTGGGGGAAATGAGGACGACTCCTGCCCCTGCCGCTCTGAACTTCTTGGAGCCGTTGAAGTACATTGTCCAAGCGTTGGACAGGTCGGGGACATCTGGTAGCTGGGCTTCTATCCACTCGGTGGTGAATTCTGGAAGGACTTGGGCCTTGATCGACTTCGGGTGAGCATACTTCAGCCCCCAGGGTCCTAGCTCGACAACCCACTTGGCGACTCGTCCTGTCGCGCGCTGGTTTGTGAGGATGTCTGCTAGCCCGGAGGAGCTTACCACCGTGATCGGGTGCTCGGAGAAGTAGTGGACGACCTTTCTGGAAGTCATGAAGACCCCGTAGGCCAGCTTCTGGTAGTGCGGGTAGTTTTGCTTGGACAATGTTAGGACCTCGCTGAGGTAGTAGACTAGTCTTTGGACAGGGTGACTGTGGCCTTCTTCTTCTCGCTCCACTACGAGTACAGTGCTCACCACCCAGTTGGTTGCTGAGACGTACATGTATAGCGGCTCGTTCTCCAGTGGTGCCACCAGGACTGGGGAAGTCATCAGGGTCTTTTTGAGCTGGTCGAATGCCTCTTGCGCTTCTTCTGTCCACTCGAACTTGTCCGTCTTCTTCATCAGTTGGTAGAAAGGCATGGCCTTCTCACCCAACTTACTTATGAACCGGCTGAGAGCTGCGACTCGGCCAGCTAGTCGTTGTACCTCACGGAGTTTGGTTGGTGCTAGCATTGTGAGTATGTTCTGCACCTTCTCAGGATTTGCTTCGATTCCTCTTGCAGAGACGAGATACCCCAGCAACTCTCCGGCTGGCACGCCGAAGACGCACTTCTCTGGGTTCAGTTTGATCTGATATTCATCGAGCGCCGCGAAGACCTTGCGGAGGTCGACGACTAAGGTGTCCTCCTTTCGGGTCTGCCAATGATGTCATCGACGTAGACCTGGACAATTTTCCCAATGAGCCCCTTGAGGCATGCTTGCATTGTACGCTGGTATGTAGCGCTGACGTTCTTTAACCCTAAGGGCATTGTCTGGTAGCAAAAGACACCGTCGGGTGTGATGAATGCAGTTTTTTCTTCGTCGTCGACGTTCAGTCCGATCTGCTGGTAACCTGAGTAGGCGTCTAGGAAAGACAGGTGCTGTAACATCCCAATTTTTCTAAAATTTAAAACTTTGCATTCATACATCATTCATCATATAGGCTTAACTTTTAATCACATAAATACTAAATAAAAATTCAATTATGAGTTTAAATAATGTTTAAATCCCATTAAGTGTTTCTTTAAACTTACTTAATAAATATAATTTTCCAAATTATATAATGGGTAAGTTTATTATTAAAAATTGCTAATTTAAATAACCTTTCCAAAATATATTTTTATGAATTTTTCTGAAATGTTTTGATAGGTTTAAAAATCATTTAGTAAATCAGATTTGAAAAACAGTTTTTATTTAATTTTAAAAAAATTGTTTCCGGGCCGGCCCAGACGCTATCCGCCGCGCGCGCGTCAGATAGCAGCCCATCGGCCCGCTCCAGCGCGCGCCTCGCTCCTCTCTCGCTGACAGGTGGGCCCTACCTGTCAGCCGTCTTCCACCTCCGTCCGGAGATCACGCCGGAGATGGAGACGGAGTCCGAGCCGTTTCCGGCCGTTTCCCGCCGCGCCTAGCGCCCCTGCCCCCTCCTATTTATACCCCTCGAGACCGCCTCCAAACCCCCCCCCCCCCCAAAACCCTACCTCTCCGCCGCCGGGCTGCTCGGAATCGAGCTCGCCGCCATTGCCGCCGGACTTTTGCACGAGTGCGGTAAGCACCGAGCTCCTCGAGCGCCACCGAGCCTCCCCCTCGCTTCCCCATCCTCTTGCGCATCCGTTGAGCCCCCTTGCGTGTTCTTTTTCGCAGCCGAACGCCGAAACCGACCTCGACCGAAGTGCTCCGCCGCCGGCCACCATCTCCGACGAGGAAAGGAGAAGGGTTTCGACGCCGCCGCCGCGCCATCGACCTCGCCTCCTCCTCCGCGTCATTTTGGTAAGACCCGTTCGTCCTGGGGCTGTGTTTTCACGCGGGAAACGTCGAGGCCGACGCGCCGCCGCCGCGGGCGCCGCCGCCGGCGAGCCTTCCGGTGACCCGCGCGCCGCTCGGTTCGGCCGAACGTCCCAAGCCGTTGGATCTAGATCCAACGGATCTAAATCAAAACGATCCCGGGCGTCCGATCTCATTTAAATCAGACGGCTCTCGTCCGCGATCCGCGCGAACCGTTTTCGTCCAATAGGATCGCGCCACGTAGCCTTTTATTTTTCCTTTTCGCAGGAATTTTATAAATAAAACAGAAAATATGCCAAACTTAGAAAATTCATAACTTATGTTCTGTAAGTCCAAATTCAGTGAATTTTATATCCACGGATAGCCCTGCTAGAGTAGTTTAATCCTACATCATTTGTTTTTGCTTTTGATAAATAATAATTCATAAGATCATCCGAGGAGTAATTCGGCTATTAAATCCATAACTTAAATAATAAAAATGTTTTACAAATAAACTCAATTGTTTTAGGTTTAGGTTAACAACCTCTGCCCAGGAATATTAATATATGTCTTATTTGAAAAATTTCTTAGAACAATAAAAGTTGTAATGGCATAATCTAAGTTTTAGTTATATTGTTTTCAATTAATAAATTGTTAAGTGAATTGAGAAATTCCTAGAAATTGCATCTCATGCATTTAATACCAGAGAATATAAATCATGGATAAGTGGGTCTAATTCTACACATGGCGTATCATGCATGCATACATCTTTTATTTGGTGTGTGAGTTTTTGTGTGGATATTTATTTGTATGTATTGCTTGTGCTAGATTGTGAAGGAGAGGAAGGACCTGCTTGTGATTGCTATTCTTGTTGTGCCTGCCCCTCCTGCTGGCAAGGCAAGTGACTTCATAAAATACCTACTATTTTATTCTATTGCATATATAGTGTTTTCAAACAGTATTTGCAAAAGTAGTATGCATGATAGGGTTTGGGAGATTGTAGTATGCTATGCAAACCTTTTAGGTTTCCCCTTAGAAATTCCAGATTAGACCCCTATTATAATTTAGTGGAAGCAACTGCTGCAAAAATGATTGTTTTATGGTTGACGTGATAAATGAAAATTTCCACTAAATTAATTTAACGCCTGGGTGGATTGGGTCGATCGAGGAGGTTTCAAGTTGAGTGGCTTCTCAGGGCCAAGTGTCATGGTTGTCTTCGCCCAGGATAGTTTCTACTTACTTGGGGCCATGATATGCGGTGTTAACCTGAGTTGCTCACTTGTGGTAGGCCACACAGGGCTATGAGATTTAAGTTTACACTGAGTCTAGTTGCTTATCGTGCAACCATTGGTCAATATGGGCTCTGTCTTGATGGAGTAAGTTGTTGTGGACCTGGGTCTAGAGATTGATGGTGGTAGAGTTGATAGGATGGTGTTAATCTCTTAGTATGATCATGGGAAAGCAACTTCTGAAAAGTCTCGTCTTGATCTTCTCCTTTTCCTTCTCACTAAAGGAGTGTAGAGGATAGTTTGGGTTGATTGAGTCTAATGGTGAAAGTGCACACCCTCTCGAGAGTTAAAACCTAAGATCTTAGCCGTGTCCCCGGCATCGGACAAATTGAGTAACTACACAAGGCTGTGTTCTGAAAATCTCCTCATCTCAAATTTCTTAATAAAACTTTGTTGGGTGAACATGGGTAGGAGACATGGACTTGTCTCGAGATTTGTCTCTGAAGGAGAAGATATTGATTTAAGAAAATTGTTTATCAAAAGTAGGAGAAAATTTGCTTTGCGCAATTGCCTTGAGCTCCACCAGCCAAAATAAGCATATAGTTATAGTTTAATAGAACATTAGGAATTAAAGTCACTTGCCACCACAATTCAATTGTGCTGACCCTTTATAGCTGGGCTGCAACTAAACCTTGCAGAATGTCCGAATGAGGAGTAAGGGGGTCGTCTTCGAGCTACAACCAACATGATTTGCCAGTGGCTTCATGGAGAAGATGTAGCTCCATGCTACCTTTAGTATTGCGTTTGAACTCTGAAATAAAGTGTGAACTATTTATTCAGCTAGCAGTTCCGCTATGATAAGTTGTAAGGATATTTGTTTTTGGATCATTCGTCTCGTTCTGTAATAAATTATGACATTGTACTGTGATATTACATCTTACTGGAGAATGTGAGACTTATGTGATCCAAGTCTTTGCATTATTCATATGTGCCATTGCTTTCGTAAGCATGGGCACTACAGATGGTATCAGAGCACGAATGTTGCCTGTAGGCTCGAAACCCCTAGGATTGGATACAAACCCTAAAATAAATATTTATAATTAATAAAATTCGAAATACCAGACTTCTTTTCTTATAATATGTTCCTTACCTTCTACATTCTTATCTTTGTTTCATCTCCTTAATTCTTATCCCTTCAAAATTCTTGTAGATGAAGAACTTCACTCGAGAGTTATCCCCGCAGAAAGGAGACCAGTACTACTTCAGTGACCAACTCCTCAGTATTTCCAAAACCCTGAGGTTGACGCCGCCAGTCTTCAGGGGCAAAGAAATTATGTCAGAAGATTACCCTGAAGGACGCTGGAAGATCGAGGCAGAAGTTCTCCCTCGTCTTGATCCTCCTGGATCGTAGCTGATCCGCTTCCGATCTAGATACCCCAACTGGAAGAATGGAGTGGAGATGGCGATGCTGGAGACCTTGTCTCGCATCATTGAGCAGTTCTATGACGAGATCAAGCCCAACTCCGTCTTTCGACACTTTGCCAGGAGGGATAGCATTGGACAACCCGTTCAACCCTCACTTAGGGGTATGAACGAGAAGCATCATGGAGACCTTGGAGCTCATTGCCATAACTTGGATATACTTCTGGGACAAGAGATCTTCTACATGGCAGATTTAAGGCGCGTCCACCGTCACGTTAAGGAAAGCTTAGAAGAAGAGAAGGATATTCTTCGTGTAGAAGTTCAGCTGCTAACGAAGGAGAATAAGGAGCTGGAAAACAAGATTTACCTGCAAGATGATAGGATTGCGCAGAAGGATGCCCACATTTTGGCATTGCAGGCTCAGTGTGCTCATTTGTGTGAACAACTAAGCCAAATGGAACTTCAGGTAGAGAAGAATCACCCCCCTGACGCCCCAGAGCCCCTAGTGATAACCTATCCCGATGAGGACACTCCCAAGGAAGCCACAAGTGTCAAGAAGCGCAAGTGTGGGAACACCCGCAAATACATAAGGAGTTTCAAAATTTGATTAGAAAGACCACCAATTATCCTTACCTTACGAGTATTTCTCCTTATCTCATCGACGTTGTATTGACCCACCAATTTGTGGTGAGGCAGTACCTTGAAAACCATGTCCTAGCTTGGTATTCAAGTCTCTAAAATATAAAATTTATAAAATACTTCGGGTGTGTCTATTTGTTTGTTGTTTGATATGTTTATGTGAAGTGTGTTGATGTGCATGGGTAGATTTTCCTTTGTAGTCTCTTTCTATCTCTACTTACCTATGCTCACGCCATACAGATGCCTCCACGTCGTAATCTTGACAACAACAATGCCAACGAAATGATGCAACAAATGATGGCAGCCCAGACACAGTTGATGACCATGATGGCTCAGTTCATGGCAAACCAAAACAATCCACCACCCCCACCACCGCCGCCACCACCACCCCCACCCCAAGTTGACCGCCTTGCTAGGTTCTTGAGGCTCAGACCCAACAAATTCTCCACAGCTACTGAACCAATCGTAGCCGATGATTGGCTACGCTCTGTGAACAAGGATCTAGTTACTTGCGAGTGTACGGAATTGGAGAAAATAAGGTTCACTTCCCATCTACTGGAGGGACCAGCGGCACAGTGGTGGGAAACATATCAGATCACTCACCCACTTGAAGGACTTACCTGGGAAATCTTTAAAGAAGGTTTCCGTAACGCTCACATCTCAACTGGGATCATGAATCTGAAAAGGGATGAGTTCCGTACCTTGAGACAGGGAAATCGTGCTCTGAGGGAGTACATGGAGGACTTCAATTCCCTCTCACGCTATGCCCCAGAGGATGTAGACACCGATGCAAAGAGGAAGTATAAGTTTCTGAATGGACTCAATGGTGAGCTGAAAATACCATTGTCTGTGGCCTATGCTCCAAATTATCAGGATCTACTTGATCAGGCCATTACCCTGGACAGCAACATGAAGAAGGAGGAGAATAGGAAAAGGAAGTTCAGCGCCAATAAGTACAACACTAATCTGATGCAGAAGAAACCATACGTTCCATAGAACAGTGGGAGTCACCACAGTCACAAGAGTGGAAGTGGCCACAATCATAATGGTCATATCCATAAAGTAGGAAATTCCAGATACAGAGGAAATGGACAGGGTGGTAGTGGACACAACCACCCGTTCAATGGGAACAATAGTGGAAAAGAGCAACACCGCCACAACAATGAACCTAAACGAGATATTAGTCAAGTGACTTGCTACAAGTGTGGGAACAAGGGACATTACTCAACAGACTGTCCAGAGAAGAAGAAGGCGCCGGAAGCATCAAAGCCTAATCCTTTCCAGAAGGCACAGGTGAATCATCTTGATGTGGAAGAAGTGCAGAATGAACCAGATGCAGTGATTGGTACGTTCCTACTACATACCTTTCCAGCATTAGTCTTGTTCGATACTGGAGCATCCCACTCATTCATCTCAAGAGCATTTGTTAATAAAAACAAACTGACTACTACAAGCCTGCTAAATCCGGTTAGGGTGAGTTCCCCAGGGGGGAAATGCTCGCACAAACCGATTGTCAAAAGTATGGCATGGTATTGCGACTTCCAGTCGACGAGCTCAAAGTCAATCAACTCTCTCCTAAAGTGCTCGGGTGTGCAAAGGAGGACGTCGAGTGTGATTGTTCCCATGGGCGTGATTGCTTGCCCTGGTACTATGCCGTGGAAGGTGTTCTCAGACTCCGGTAGCTTCTCTGTCGAGTTGTTCATCATTCTCAGGGTGTCGGCGAATATGATGTTAATGCCACTGCCTCCATCCATGAATACCTTCTTCAGGTTGTAGTCTCCGATCAGGGCTTCAACAACTAGGGAAGCGTGCCCGGGTCGAGGTACATCTGACGGGTGGTCTGCTCTGGAGAATGTGATTGGTGTCTCTGACCCTCTCATGTAGTTCGGTACTGCGCGTGGGCAGGTGGTGGCCTGAAGGACTTGGCGGTGATGAGCTTTTGCGCCCTGTTTGAAGGGCGTCCCTTCTGTATCATGTTGAGCTGTCCCCACGCGGCTGGGTAGGCGTCGTGTGCCATTGGCTGGGCTTCATGCTGCTGCTGCTGTTGGGGGGAGGCTCCCGCCGCTTGTGTTGGGTTGTTGTTCGCGTGTGCTGCCTGAATAGCAAGCTGCGGGGCTGGCTGCAGTGCCGGCACAAGAGTGATGATATGCCACATGGCCTCGTAGATCTTGCGTGCTTTACGGCAGTCCTTCAACAAGTGGTTGGCGCCCCATTTGCCCGTGTCCGGGTTGCGGAACATGTGGTGCTTGCAGGGTTGCGCCAGCTCCTCGGCTGGGGTTAGCGCGCGTCTCCACTCGCGTTTCTAGCCTCCGTCGTTGCGGTTGATGCTGTCGCCGCTACGGTTGTATTGTCCTGGGTCTGACTGTCGACCTTGATCGCCGCTGCGACTGTATTGGTGGCCTTGATCATATTGGCGATTACTATCGCGCGCGTCATCACGGGGGGTTTGATACCCTGCCGCTACTAGCTTGATTGAGTCGAGGTTGGTGAAACGTGGTTTCTTATTCTGGCGTCCATCCCGCTAGTTACTTGTTCCGGCTTAGTTCTTCGGGGAGTTCTCACGGACGTAGTCCTCTCCTTCGACCCATTGGTTGGCTATCTTCATGAGCTCGATCATGGTTTTCGGCTGGAGACTACCGAACTCTTCGCGGAGGTCACGGCGGGAGACGCCATGCAGGAATGCATCCATCACCCGGTCCTCTGAGACGGCTTCCATAGTGTTGCGGAGAAGTGTCCACTGTTGGATGTATGACCGGAGCGACTCATTCCTTCCTTGCTTACAGGCTTGCAACTCGATGTAGGTTGCCGGCCTCGCGTACGTTCCAAGGAAACTTTTAATGAAAGTATCCTGGAATTCTTCCCAGGTTCTGAAGGAGTCCTTAGGTTGGCTGGTGAGCCGCCCGCGTGCTGAATCCGTGAGCATGAGCTGGATGTACTATATCGCCGTGACCGACATTCCGGCTTGGCAGGTGCAGGCGATGAGGTAATCTTCGAGCCAAATGCGTGGGTCTTGTTTCCCGTCGTACTTGGGTGTTCCTGCTGCTAGCTTGGAGCCTTTGGGCATGCGGGTGTCGCAGATGTTGAAGCTGAAGCATGCGGCGCCGCACGGCTCGAAGTTGCGATCGGCCTGGTCGTCCGGGTTCGTCGCGTCAGTTGAACGCTGGGTGCGGTTGCGGTCCACCGTCATTTGCACGATGACATTGCGAAGGTCTTCGCGTGGCTGCGGCTGTCGTAGTGGCCTTGCTGCTGGGCCATCTAGTGCTGTCGGCTCGCGGGATTGGTGTTCTCGCTCCTCACGTGCCCGGTTGCCTGGCACCTTGTTTGACAAGGCGTACTCGATTGCTTTCATGGACATGATCTGCTGCTTGTGGAGAAGGGTGCGCGCGTCATCCTCCGGTGGTTGCGTGAGCCGCAGGTATGTCTCGACTGCCATGATAGCGGTGTTGCCCGTTTTTGGGACGGGTATCCCGTTTTCATCCTCGGTTACGAAGGATGAATCGAGGTTGCGGGTGACCCTAGCTCGGTCGGCTTCCGTCATAAGGGGCACGCGAGCTCTGTGTCGCCGCGCTCCTTGGTTGACTTCTGTGGAGGAGGTAAATGAATAGGCGGCCCGTCTGGCGCTTGATGCGTCGGCCTCCCTCTTGCGCCGAAGGAGTTTGGCTTTTTCCGCGCGAAGTCGCTCACCCTCCTTGCGTAGCAGTACTGGACTGCCAGTTGATCCTCCCGAGGTGTTTCGAGTGGTGGAAACGTGTCATCGTCGACGTGCTTCATAGCCCTGATCGCCATGTCGCGCGTGATGGTGAGCCGCGTCACCTGGTCAGGCATGACCACCTCCAGCGGATATGCGGGTTTGTTGTTGTCCTCTGGAGGCACTGTGCCAGCCATGAAGACTTGCGCGGGGTAAACTTGGGTAGGGGTGTTTACGCTGCCGCTGCTGCTTCCATCATCCGAGCCTTGCTCGGGGTCAAAAATTGCCGCCACGTGATAGGATGCGTAGCCGTCGTTGCGTCTTCTCGCGATCTTTATCGCGGTCGTGGAGGACGATTTCGCAGTCTCCGGAGCGAGCGCGATTGGCTTGGGGAAGACTTGATGAGTCCATGAAGATGCGTGTGACGCGGCTGTTGGTAGCACGATCTTGGTCGCGCGTGTCGGCGCGGTCGACGCAGTCGAAGTTGGAGTAGATCCTGGTTTTGTCAGCCGTGCGATCGAGATGGCCGAAGTAGACTCGATCTGCACGGCTGTTGGCAAGGTGGTTGACGTAGTCGATGTAGACGTGGGTTGATCAGTCAGAGATGCGATCTTCACAGTTGTGGCAGGCGCGACCTCCATGGTAGGCGACGGCGGGTGCGGCGCGATGGTAGCCGATGCGGGTGTCACTGCCGCGCGTGGCGCGCTCGTCGTGGACCTGAATATTCTATGACTGTCCACGAAGCAATGTATGGATGCAGATCGGCGTACACCGAGCGGTGGGCCGGCGGGTGGAAGGCGTATTCGAAGGAGCCGAAGCGGATTGGCTCCCGGGTGATGCAGACGTCGATCTTCTTCATGAATGGAGCCGGTGCGACCATGATTCCAACGCTCGTTCTTCCCACAGACGGCGCCAATTGATGCGGGTGTAACGCGGCAAATCCCAGGGTTGTCCACCCCGGGTTGATTGAGGTGGAGAGAGAAGCGTTGGTGATCACGACGGCTGACAAGCGAGGCGTTTACCCAGGTTCAGGCTCCCGGAGGATAACACCCTACTTCCTACTTGTCTGGTATTGATTGTGAGTAGTGGTTACAATGGCGAGATGACGATCTCGCTAGGGTTTGTGGTGGCGGCTATCAGCGTGTCCCTTGGACGAGCAACCCTCCTGGCCTTTATAGGTAGGCCAGGTCCCGGGTGAACGGTGCCGATGGCAATTACAGATATGGTAAGAGTCGTATTACCTAACCGACTAGAACTAGGTCACACGATACACCTATTGGGCCTTCTTTGGGCTTCCGCTACCTTGGCGTGGCCCAGTTATCCTCATCGTGGGGTAGTCGAAGAGTAGCCCCACGTCAGTTGTTGTGGTCATAAGTTCGTAGGTATGAAGCAGTTCTATTTTCGACAGCCCCAAGCCACGTAAAATATGTAAAAGATAAAGTAGAACGCGTCTAACTTTATTTTGCAGGGTCAATGTGATATGGTCAAGGTAGGTTTATTAAGATTGTTTATAAACTGTGGGCGCCAAGGAGACCATCGGTGCAAGACCATATCACGTCGCATTACATATTGATGTTTTGTGTGCATCTTATATTGTGTGATTATATATATTAGTATATGTTAGTTACACGGCGGTTGTAATATAAGATGATCCCTCCAAAATACCATTAGTGTTCTTCCTTCAACGTGCGCCACCAAGAAAGTTCTATGTTATGAGGCAGGCCGTGACGATCGGGTGTCAGACATATCGTCGTTCGCATACAATGGGTGTAAGACAATTTTACACAAGCGTTTACGTTGAAGGTTATTATGGCGAGCCTAGCATGTACAGACATGGCCTCGGAACACGGTAACCAAAAGTTTAATCATGAGTCACATAGTTGTTGTGATTGAAATGTCGATGTCTACCTTTGAAGTTATTTTGTCGGCTCTGACGATGAGGGGTTGCATAATGGATGAGGATCGTGTAATCACTAAAACGATTGGAGGGATATTCGTTTAAGTGGGAGTTATGGTAGTTTTATTTTATTAAAACTTGAACCCTATTTTATAATGAACAAACTCTTCATGTTTTGCAAAACCTTTATAGATATTAACCAATGTAATAGCATCTTTTAAAATTAGGCGCAATCCTACGATTGAGAAAACTTAAAAAGTTGGGTCCAAACTTCATAGTTTTATACTTTATATTGAGGATACTCCTTGTTTAAAACATTAGCTCTTTGTGATAAAATACCCGCTAGGAGATAAACCCGGAGATTCCGCTAACAAAAGGATAAATTGGATTATCAAGTTTTGTGCGGATAATATCATCATAGTCCAGTGTATGCTATGATCTCTACCATACAGAATCAACGGTGGATGCGAGTTTTTAGATCGCGAACATAAGAGATGATCGTTAAAATCAAGATACAACTAAAGTTGGGTTGATGAAGTTTATCAGTATGTTGACTGCTTTTCTTCTCAACCAAGATGGAAGAGAATACACACATTGAAGGAGCACGTGGAAGTCATATTTAATGACACTAGTCATACTTGATGACATTGGTCATACTTGATGACATATGGTCATACTATATGACATTGAGATGCCTCGCTCAGCTCGATCACTGGATGACAGACAACGTTGCCACATGCAAATGCTTTGTCATAGACTATGTCATGAAAGGGGAATCGTTCACCTTCATGGTTCTTGATTGCACTGGAAGAATCAAGAGGATGAGACAGATCGCCGGGAAGTCATCAATGATGATGGTGTATATATGAAATACACGTTATGAATGTTTTACCTAAGCAAGTACTCGTAGTAGTGACTAAGTTTTTTATAGTAGTCATGTTTTATGAAAACCAGATTTACTACTTGAGTAGCTTGGAAGGATGAGGCGACATTGTGTGTTGATAATGGCAGACAAAATATTGTGATGGCCATAGACACTCCCCCTCTAGATCTACCATTTGAATAAATTCATTTATGATCGCCTGTTAGTATGATTGTTATAAGTGTGTCTCCTCTAGCGAGACAATTGTTCATATATGCTAGTGACAAATTCGTTGTCCTATATTTATGAAGTAATGATCATAAGCCGATTTGAATGTAGATGGTAAAAGCTCCCACATTCATAATATATATTAATGCGAAAGGATACAAACTTAATAAAGACACCACATTCGTGTGGCACTACCATTTAAGTCATGTCAATGTTATAGTGAATGAATAAGCTCCATACGAATGGATCTACAAGTTTTTAGATTTGATCTTTTGACACTTGCAAGATAACTAAGACACTGTTTTTTGGAAAGCGGGCATATAACCTATTGATAATCATGCATATAGATGTATGTGGATCAATGAAGTAATTAACGTGTAGTGGAGACCTTTATTTCATAAACTTCATTGAACGTTTGAGTATAACTTGTTGAGAATCATGCATATGGGTGTATGTGAAATAACGAAGTACTTTAACGTATAGCGGAAGTCTTTATTTGATAGACTTCATGAATATTCCGAGTAGATATATGGATATCCACTTAGGGAATGTTTGTCTGGAAATTTTGATTCGATCAAACAAGTTTAGAATGAAGTAGGAAATTAAATTTAACAAGAAAATTAAATTCCTATGATACAGATCGAGGAAATAAAGATTTGGGTTATAATGTTGGCATATCATTGGAAGACTTGTGAGAAGAGTTCCACAACGTCGCATGGAGCACCATAATGTTATGGTATGTTAGGACGTCGTAATCGCACCCTATCGGATAGTGTGTGATAAATAAATCTCTTATCGAATTATTGTGATCATTGGAGTCATATGGTAGAAACGTAACATTCACGTTAGATAATGGAGAAACCATTTAAATCCATGGAGACAATACCATATAAGTGATGGCATGGCTTTTAGCCTAGATTGTCGTTTCAGCAATTTAGTGTTTCGATGTGATCAAAACATAAATGGATAAATCTTTGTGGTGTGCCGCACCTAAAGAATTAGTTGGGTACATGTCTCACGACATAGGCAAATCGTTGCCGGAATATACCTTGCAAAAGAAATAGTTTCTTGTCCAAGGGTATAAATGGGAAAGAAAGTATAGCAAGACAAAGTTAATGAACTTTCTCTCTAGACATCAGAGTGGCGCAACGAAAAGTGTTTCTAGCGTCATGCTCCACAACTGGAAAGAAGCTGATGATAAAATATCATGATGCTCTGAGCTCATACTAAGAATGTAGGCGTACGAGTTTGTGTTCCACACTGTGTTTTACGACAATGTTGTTATGAAGGTCATGTTAATAGAATATGACAGACCTACGAACTACGAAGAAGAGATGGTAGACCTAAGTCTGAGAAATGGCTGTGAGTCATATATGATCCGAATAAAATCCATGTACGATTGCCAGGTAATGAATTGGGAGATCTTCTTGATGGCATCTAGGCTGTTAATAGAATATGGAATTTTATGAGAGAGTAGACACCGATAAGGATCGATTTGTCGTGAAACAGTTCCGACAGATTCAAAAGTTGATCACAACGAGATTTTGTCTCATGGGCTGAAGCAAGCATATCGGAGCTGGAATCTTCACTTTGATGATGTGATCAAAGGATTTTGGAGTTGTCCAAAATAGTTGAAGAAGCTTGCATTTGCAAAGAAATGAGTGGGAGCTAATTAGTTTTTCTTGATCTTATTTATGGAAAGCATATTTGAGTGAGAGCTAGGTGTCATTCATGATTTTATATGTAACGACATATTGAGAATGATACATGTCGTCTAGTAAAATAGAAATGATTATTTAAGTGATTAAATTTTCGATGAATGAAGTTAGGAGTATTAGGCATCCAATCTATAATTGTATAGATCAAAAGGGGCTTAATAACAGTAGGTCGGAATATTTTCCTGGGTTAGGATTCTGAAGTGTTTCATAATAGAACAAGTGAAGAAAAAGGTTCTTACTTGTATGACTAGGTAAAATATTAATTTTATCTTGGCATTTTCAGTGATAGAAAATGATGTTCGACATTCTCTATGCCTCAGACATAGATTCTACCAGACTGAAAGCTCGACTTGGTGTGACCCAAGTTCTTGGTTGAAGAACGAGTTCTAGAGTGATCCTTCTATGGATCAATGAACAAACGTTAAGTATATTTTTCAGTATTTGTGAGAACTGAAGATATGTTTTCTAGTAAAGGGTAAGAGTAGAAAGACAACTTGCCGTAAAACGGTTACAATGATGCAAATTATGACACTAACCCATACGACTAGAAATCTCATATAGGAGATGTCCTTTATTTTGAAAAAAGACATGGTTAGCTTACGAAGTCGCATATGAATGCACTGTCGCATAATCTACATAGGTATAGAAATATATTGCCACTTCAGAAGAAGCAAGTGTGATTGGACTGAGCATTTTTCCGAGCATATGTGGTTCCCCTTAATATATCTCTTAGACTTTTAAGGCCCATGCTAATCGAAGGTTCGAGTATCACTCCATCCACTAGGATATATTTCACCGTCATCGTAAGATACGGGATGATGTCAAATTAGGTGACATAGAAATATTGCAAAGCACATATAGGTCTCAATGTGTGAGATCTGTTGACTGTATTCCTTTTCCATGAGACAAGCATGCACCAAGTTGCTATGGGTGTTGAGCTTTTACCAAGTTGTAAACTAGACTAGATGACCCGTTGCGCAACTGCGCAACTGCCTGGAGCGGGGCAATATTCTAGCCATAGTACCTCTTTGTTTTGCTATCGGGGCAATATTCTAGCCATAGTACCTCTTTGTTTTGCTATCCGTTATTGAGTGTCATTTAATGTTTTTTGATAGATGGAAGCACAAAGTGTCTTTCATGGAATGCTTAATGCGAGGTAGAGGCTCGATGATTAGAAAATAAACTGAAACTGTGCGAGGTAGGAGGTAACATCTGAACGGTGAGAGTTAACACATTTTGCGTCCTTGCCCCGAACTTTCATTCTCCTTCCATCCTTCGTTGATGAATTTCCGTTAGGGTTTCGGAGGATCCTTTCCTCGATCGAAGTGTTGCGATCCCAGCCTATGCGATCGAGTATTTTTAACTATTAATAGAGGGTATATAGAACAGAGGTGGACTGGATTCTGTGGAGTGTGTGCTCCGAGCTATATATAAGGTTGAAGTGTGGGTGATGATGCATCTTTCTTTTCTGCATGCGGAGTGTGTGGTCCGAGCTATATATAAGGTTGAAGTGTGTGTGCCCCTGTCTTTCCTACATGCGGAGTGTGTGGTGTGAGCTATATATAAGGTATATAAGGTTGTTTGTTCTGCTACCGCTCTTGGTAGCCTATGGAAATTATTTATGATGCGTGAAGTTTGTGTTGAAACCGATCATTGATAGTAAAGAGAATGAACATGCAATATCATATATTGTATGGACGGCTATAAGTAGAAAATGAACGTTACATGAAACCATCTATTTAGTAATGAATCTAACAGCAACCAAAATAGGATCATATAAAGTAGAGAATACGTGCAAGCTCAAGCCATGCCATGGTACAACACCTAACATGATAGATAACATACGTTCGTACAATTTTTAACATGATAGATAAATGTAGTCACTGTTTCATATAGCGCTAAATACTGTCATATGTTTTTTACAGAATATAGTGAAGAGAAGCCCCACAGACATTTTACTAGCCTTAGTTGTCAGGATAAACGGGGTCTTCAAAGGTTCCATCTTACGGTTCCATCTTACGGTTCAGGTGATTGGATGGGGTTTGTTAGCTCGAACACAAAGAGATAGGCATCGCCCACTTGAAGCAACATGAAAATCCAAAAGTAAATCCATTATCACCATTGGAACCCTGTAGGTCAATCAAATCATGTTTGCTTGAGAATTTAAATTGGAGATGGTATAGATTGTTCTAAGGAGATTAGGTCTATGTATTCAAAATGTATCCTCTATACCAATGTGAACCTGGAGTCCTATTGTCTAAGGCTCGTCCTCATTGGAAGATGTGCTAAAAGCCTAAGAAAATAGATATGCGTGTGGACTTGTTAGCTCGATGAACTGAAATATTTGAAAGTAAAAAATAGCTAGTATTCACAACTTGTTTATATATACTATTGGAAGGGCCCGTCAATTAGGAGTAACATAGTACCTCATAAGTTTCTCCAAGGTCTCTACCTTTCTCTAATACCTCATCTCCTAGCTTAACTGCCTTCCCTTTATCTTCATGGTCTTGGAACAAAGTCCTACGGACTATGGAATCAATCAGGATGGAACTCTTCCTGCAAGAAGACCATAATAATTGTTAGCAGAAACAAACAACATTTGGATCAAGGATATGTTAAGACTGTACGTAGATTTGCATATTAGATATGTGTTTCGAAGATTAACATAGATGAATAGAAGGTGCTTACATCCATGGTTTGTGGTATAGCGTAGGTAGCATGATTACACGGGTCAGTGACATCACCATCTAAGCTCTCCGAAGATGGACTGTTCAATAAAGTAAGGCTGGGTATGGTAGCAGCTTTTTGTCGAGCTGGGTATGGCAGCATGGGCTGGTATTGGCTCCGGCAACCTAAATATTCCTACTTTGAACAGACGACACATCCGCACAAATCATATGATGAAGCAACAACTAAAAGTAATAAAACAATAATGTAAGGGCTTTAAGAAACATACTCCTTTTCATACGAAGAAACTTTAGAAGGTTTGGAGGAAAGATGAAGGACTTATTCGTCAAAGAAATAAAAGGCATCCCACCCGGTATTTCCTGATTGAATTATGGTTAATACGGTATGAACATTAGCTATATTACATATGAGCGAAGGCAGAGAGACCATAGCAACAAACTGCTAATTAAAATTGTAGGCGAGGTCGCAGTCCTACGGAGAGGTGAGAGAAGATGAGATTGTTGTGGAGGTAGTTATGTATGAGTTGTCGTTGCCATCCATCTGGCGAAGTAGCTGACGGAACCGAGGTTCGATGGAAGGAAGAACAAGGGGAGTGTCAGGGCACAAGACACAAGGGCTACATGGATTCAATTGAGAAAAGGAAAGTGCAACAGTTCAGGAAAATGCGATGGATTTAAACCTATATTCCTGAATGCAGCTTGGCTTATTTTAAAACATAATAGGATGAGCATCTAATCCATGGGCACCCCTAGTAAAATCGATACTTTTGTATATTGTGCTGAGTACTTATTGTATTTTCTACATGCTTAATCGTAGTAACGAACTACATGAATTAGAATCACTTGCTAATCTAGCTAGTAACTAAAAATATCAGATCTGTCCAGTTGGATGTGAAGTACTGGGTATGATTTATTTGGAAACAGGTTCGGCTAATTTTGAAGTGTCTTTAAAGAACAGAACTAAAAGAAACAGAGGAGAAACCAGCTGAACAAACTAAAAATCATATATAATAGTTAGTTAACAAACACCTTTTTAACCAGGCCTCTGTTGCAGAGACCAGATTATTACCTTGCTTCTACGGTAGCCTGACGGGAGACCGACTCTGCAGAACGAACAAACGAGCGTTAAGACCTGTCATAAATGAAAAACAGAGGTGTTGTTTCCAGGATGGAGAAGAATGAAGGCCCAGGTTAAAAAACAGAGGCGTTAAGGCCACATCCGCCAAAGCTCCCAGGGCAACTCTGACCTTGCTCACTGTGGCCCTTTTGCTGCAAGAATAAAGCGAAATATGAATCATCAGCAGGTAAAAAGGAACTCCTTAATAAAAGGAACCATTAAAATAGGAAACCAAGACCACCCAGAGCGCAGAAAAAATCAGGACACCTAACAATCAACTAAATCTGAACAATGTATCAAATTATAGCCTTTAAATAGAAAACGTTAGAGAAGATAACCTAATACAGAGCTGCATACCTACAGAAAAGCATAAATGAATCATCAGGATCCTTCTCTTTTTTGCAGTCCTGTTCCCTTTTTCTTGTTCTCCAAACTGTACAGGTCTTCCCTCCAATTTTAAAGAGCTACAACTACCAAAAAATCAAATATTAGCAAGCAATATTAGCTAACATTTATCTATATAACTGTACAATTAATATTACGAAGGAAGTACTATCTAACTTTTATCTATATAACTCTACCATGCATATACCAGCAAATAGCAGAAGCAAGCAACTCTCCAATCATTTCTGGATAAAATGGAACCTCCCAAATATAGCCTTTCTGAGGATGCCCATACCTACAGAAAAGCATCACTGCTGGGGCGAACGCCATGTCCACCAAAGCTCCCAGGGCAACTCTGACCTTGCTTACTGTGGCCCTTTTGCTGCAAGAATAAAGCGAAATATGAATTATTAGCAGGGCAAAAGGAATTCCCTAACAAAAGGAACCATTAAAATAGGAAACCCCACCATATATAACTTTACAAGCAATATTACCAAGGAAATATTGTCTAACTTTTATCTATATAACTCTACCAAGCATATACCAGCAAATAGCAGCAGCAAGCAACTCTCCAATCAGTTCTGAATAAAATGGAACTCCTTAATAAAATGGAAGATATAACTCGATAAAAGAACTTAGGATGGCAAGAGAATATTGAAAGTTGCATTCATTGAACCATTAAGTTAGGAAACCCCACGACAACGAAAACCGTAACACATTAAAATAGACCTATCAAATCAGGTCCTAACTAAACATCAATTCAGAATAAGCATTTGTAGCTAGCTAAATAATGCTTCAGCTCATAGAAAGCTAACCTAACAATAAATTAAATGTGAGCAACCTCTCAACTGATAGCCTTTCTGAAGATGCCCATACGTAGAGAAAAGCATAACTGATGGGGCGACCGCCATGTCCGCCAAGGCTCCCAGGGCAACTCTGACCTTGTTCACTGTGGCCCTTTTGCTGCAAGAATAAAACGAAATATGGATCATCAGCAGGGCAAAAGGAACCATTAAAATAGGAAACCAAGACCCCAACCATAACCAAAACAAGAACACATTAAAATAGACCTATCAAATCATAGACCTAAAAAGAAAACCTTAAAATATGTAGACAGCGAACCAAACTATAGCCTTTAAATAGAAATAATTACAATACAATGTACACGACAGAACCCTAAATCAGTAAATAACGCATCAAACCATTGCAAGGATGACCACACCTACAACAAAGCATAAATGTGTACCTCCATATGTAAGCAGAAACATATAGTGGACTAAACGCCAACAGAAACCAACCTCCATAGACAGTTCATTAATTTAGAAGAAAATATGATTTCATATAAACCAAGACCACCCAGAGCGCAAAAAAAACAGGACACCTAACAATCAACTAAATCTGAACAATGTTTCAAATTATAGCCTTTAAATAGAAAACGTTAGAGAAGAGGACCTAATACAGAGCTACATACCTACAGAAAAGTATAAATGACGGGCGGACTGCGATCTCCACCAAAGCTCCCACAGAAAGCTGGACCGTGACCCACACGAAAGCTCCCACAACAACCCTCACCGCACTCGATGTGGCCCTTCTCCTATAACAACAAGAACATACATGGATTATTAGCAGAACAAGCAGATAGTACAACAGCAACACTCGCACAACAACACTTACCCTACTGACCGTGGCGAAATCACAAATAGATAGTAGCACAACAACAGTCGCACACCAACACTTACCCTACTGACCGTGGCGAAATCTCCCACAGAAAAGCAACAACAACGGGTGGCGAAAACTCCCACAACAACCCTTACAATACTGACCATGGTTTTTTTTCCTGCAACAACCAAAACAAGGGTTGATTATTAGCACCACTGAATGAAGACAATCCAGAAGTATAATAGCACGGAGGTAAATGACATTCTAACTGGAGATATTCTAACTGGAGCTACCATGTCAAATCGCTGAAGGGAGAAAAAAAGCATTATCTTTTGTACACAGACCCAAGAAGAACGACCGACCCTAGAATCAGGTCGGCACCAAAGCACCACCTAAAATGGAGAGGGTTGCAAGCATGACCAGGATCTATAGATGCAATATATTTACAGATGCAAATCAAACATACTAAAAGCAATAAATCAACACGGCCAGATGCGAGAGAGACGGAGAGCAGAGAGGATAGGGGAGTGTATGGCATGGCCTGGTCTGGTTGTTGCCTCCCGCCGCCGCTGCCGCTCTCGCATCTGCACACCTTCCTCCTCTATTCCCGTTCAGAAGCGGTGGCTAACTCCATGGAAGACGGCCGGCCTGCTCCGACCGCACAGATGTCTGCTTCCTCGAACCGCACGGCGGGGCGGCGACGTGCGTGGCTGAGAGGCGGAGCTGGAGGACTGGATCGGGCAAGGAGGCCTCGCGCCGCCGCCATCTCCCATGGTCCACGGCGCCATGGCGCGGGGAGAAAAGGCAAGGGATCGGATGGCCGGCACTCCAGAGCCGTCGGGAGAGAGGCGGCGGTGGACGAGCTGGGAGGAGCGGGGCGAGGAGGAGAAAGGGGAAATGGACTGGGGAGGACGGCGAATCGATTGGCTAGGGTTTCACCCCAGACGTGGGTTTTTCGTCGCTGCGGGGAGTGAGGAAAAAGAGAGCGACGCGGACGGGCCACGCTTGCCCACTGACTGCTGGACCCGGCCCCACCTGGCATGAACCAAGAGCGAAACCTCTGTTCATCGAAACGGGTGGAAAAAGTTTTCACCGCATCCGACGGCTGTGGGCAAAAGTGGACTCAAAATTCACTGTTCACAAGGAGATCGGACGGTTCAGGATGGCTAGAAGGGGCAAAGGGTGTGAGGAGGGGGGTGGGCTCTCAACCTTTATAGTAGTAATTAAGTGTTACTCTAGTGAAAGTGGGAGACTAAAGGGAATATGCCCTAGAGGCACTTAATAAAGATAGTTTATTAGTAATATCTCAATTGTTCATTGTATGTTTTATACCATGCTATAACTGTATTGAGCGGAAACATTAATACATGTGTGGTAGATAAACAACCAAGTGCCTAGTAGCCTCTACGTGACTAGTTCATTGTGCAATCGATGATCGAGATTTCCTGATCATGTGACATTTATGTCAGTTGACAATGGAGTCATGTCATTGGGAGAATGACGTGATGGACATATCCAATATATGTAGGACGTAGTCATTACGCCTTTGACCATGAGATCAACTCTTATTGCTATTCCTGAAAGATACTTTGATTGCATCAAACGCCATATCTTAATAGTGTGACAATAAAGGTGTTCCTCTCGGGTATCGAAAGGGAGTATGTTGAGACGAGGGATCAAGAGCGGGATTTGCCAGTCCGCATAGCAGGATAGATACTCTAGGGCCCACTCGGTGAGATTATGTCAAATATTGCAAACCTGTGACTAGGTCACCAGGACATAATATCACATACGAGTAGAAGATAGCGTTGTCAATAACGAGATCAAGCTAGGTATGGAGATATCTATGAACGAGTCTCCGACACGCTAAGTATCGCTATGGCAAAAGGCTTAAGACTCGACGTCTAGGTTCGATCTGATGGGTTCGTAGCATAGAAAACAAAAAAATTCCTACGGTGAGAACAAACCAACAAGCCAAGATCTACTCTAGGAGATGCTCGTAACAAGTGGAACATATTCCAAGAGAAACTCACCCTCGAAGACCGTAAGCGTTTCGAGAATAATTCTCGTGGATGATGTAGTCGTTCACTTGCCGATCTCAAGATTGTGAAGATGTGCGCTGCAACGGGCAGCGCCTCCGTACTCGGTCACACGTACGGCTTGATGACGACCTCCGTTCCCTCGATCCAGCGGGGCAGCGGAAGTAGTAGAACCACCAAGGAACTCCAATAGCATGACGGCGTGGTGTGGTGGAGAACTAAACAGCCATGGCTTCGCCAAGCGGATGGCCAGAGGTGGAGCAGCAGGAGGAGGGAGAGAGGATCAAGTGTGTGCTCAAAAGGGAGCTCCCACCCCTCCATATATAGGAGAGGGGTGAGGTTAGGTCGTTGCCCCTAGGGTTGACTCCACCTCTTCCCTCTTGATGTGAGTGGATCATCGACTCATGCCCACTCATTCTCTTTTAATCTCCACTCAAAAATCCCAAGGGTTTTTCTTTATTAAATAAAACAATTTCATTTCTTTTTAATACTTGTTAATTCTATTAACTGTCGACCCAGTGGGAACTGGGGTACCAAGAGCCCATTCCCCCCAAGCCTCGCTCGCGGGACAGACGGACGAAACGACTAAGGACCAGGCGTCACCGCCTGGCGGGACCCCCGAGAGGCAATCCCCCTCGGGGCCTGAAGAGGAGGCGAGGGACTCAAGTGACCCCTTGCCTCAGGGGATCCTCCCCGTCAAGGAATCAACCTGCCTGAGGGAAGTCCGGCAGGAATCCCCCCTCAGGCCGGAAGGGAAACGTCGTCGCCAAGGAATCCCGAGAGAGCGCACGTGATCTCTGCCACGCTCGTACAGAGGTGCTCACACCCCCGTCGCTGTCCCTGGCGATAAAGCGGTCAACAAAGCTGCTCCGCTTGCTGCACAGCTGTGAGGACCTTCTACTCTGACGATAAAGCAGGTGGACGGCGCAACCCTCCAACGGAGATCGTCATCGCGGGCTCCACCTCAGAGACCGCCCGCTCTGCGGATGGTACGAGCGCGGTCGGCCGCCTATCGGCCACGGCGCCACCTTTATCAACAATGGACCGAGTCCATGGACGAATGGAGCACGGTGGACTCATGCTCCGCCCCGCCACTGGCAAGTGGGGGCCACCTCGAAGGCCAAGCCGAAGAAGAAGGCCGGAGGCGCCTATAAAAGAGAGGAGACATCCATCGTAGCAAGGGTCGGCCCCTTGCGTGCAAACCTCCCCTGTAAACCCTAGCATCTCGAGTTAGGTTAGCCTCTGTCCGGAGGAGGAGGAAGATCATCGCTTCCCTCCCCAGGCAAGAACTGCCTCGAGGGGGCTTCCGGCAAGCTCAATTGTACTGTAACCTCCCACATATAATACAGACAGGCAGGAGTAGCGGTCTTACCTCCTCACGAGGGCCGTGAACCTGGGTAAAGGACGGTGTTTTCCTTGGTCGGGTGTGCGTCTTCTTCGGGTCCGGCGAGCAACGTCGCGGAGCCACTTGAGGGTTTAGACCTCCGCGTTCAATCCCCTCTCGAACTACACTTCAGGAAGTGACTACCCCCGATTCCCGGGAGTCATAACCCGACATTTGGCGCGCCAGGTAGGGGATTGAGGCGCGTCAACAACCTTCGAGTTCGTCTCCGCGCTATGGTGAACACGCGCACCACCCGCACCGCCTGAGTCAGCCGACGCGTGCCCACGGGAACACGCGCGCCCCCAGGCGCCGCGACCACCCGCGCAAGGCGGGGCCGACCCCGCCAAGAGGAGCATGTCCCCTCTGGCTCTCACACGGAGGAGCCAGAGCACGACGCCGAGCACCAGGAGGACGCGCAGTCGTCGCACCCGTCGCAGCGCCCAAGCGGCTCGGGCCCGGGGAGAACCGACCCTGCGCCCCACACCGCGCTGCTCATGGCGCAGGAGCTGCTCCGCTACCAGCCCACCACTGAGGCCCACGAGCAGTGGCTCCAACGCCTCAACCACCTCGTCGGCATCGCCACGACGCGCCCCGCTCCGTCGCAGTCCAACGCGCACCCCTCTCTCGCGGGCACGGTCGCAACAAATGCGCCTCCGCCACCTCCGGGGCCTGCGCCGGCTGCGGCACAGAGGGCTGCTTCGCACGCGACCTCGCCGCGTGATTGCATGATTGTGCAGCGCACCGCACCCGACGCCCGTGTGGGGATGGAGCTCCAGCGAGACCGCCAGAACAGGCTCGTGGAGGAGCTCGGCCAGGCGGGGCAGCAGAACCGCGGCGCGCTTCAGCATGGGGTCGCTACGTACACCTCGGGCTGCATGGTGTTAACTCGCTCCCTGCGCCGCGTGGTCTGGCCGCAAAAGTTCAGGCCGGCTCTTCCCAAGGGCTACGACGGCTCCAGCAACCCCGTCGAGTTCCTGCAGCTCTACACCACCTCCATCCAAGCTGCGGGAGGAGACGGCAAGGTCATGGCCAACTGGTTCTCCCAAGCGCTACGCGACTCTGCGCTGTCGTGGCTCCTGAACCTCCCGGAGGACTGTGTGAACTCCTGGGAGGAGCTCTGCAAGCAGTTCGTCTCCAACTTCTAGGGGACGTACGAGTGCGCCCTCACCCACAACGATCTGCGCGTTGTGGTGTAGTGGAAGGACGAAACGCTCCGCAAGTACATCCAGCGCTTCAGCCAGGTACGCAACAAGATCCCGAACATCCCCGACACCCAAGTCATCGCCGCCTTCCGCGAGGGCGTCACAAACAGCAGGATGCTCGAGAAACTGGGTATCCACGACAAACTCACCTCTGTGGTCAAGCTGTTCGACATGGCGGACAAGTGCGCCAAGGCTGAAGAGGGACTCCTCTTCGTGAAAATTTCCTCGAGAGGGGACGATCACGCTGAGGGGTCCAAGAGCCAGAAGAAGAAGGAGGAGCCCAAGCGCAAGGCCACCGCAGTTCTCGCGGCAGAACCTGACACAAAGGGCACCCGCAGGGACTCCCCGGAGGCCGGAGAAAGGAAAGATAATCATCGCCCTTTCTGCATCTACCACAACAGGCGCGGCCACTCTACGGAGTCCTGCTACGACCTCATAAGGTTGAGCAAGGAGCGCGAGCAAGCAGAAGACAGCGGCGGCCGCGGTCGAGGCCGTGGCTATCGCGGAGGCGAACGCAAGGGCGGCTACCAGAAACCATCTGGAAATCGAGCCAACGCCGCAGAAAAGAACGGCAACCTCCCTGACGAGGAAGATGACGGCTACCAAGCCCCGAGGGGCGCCATTGCCTGCATCCTAGGAGGGGCGCAGGCGCCAAAGTCGAACAACCAGTTCAAGCAGTTCGCCCGCGAGCTCAAAGCCGCCCTCCCAAGCACGGAAACCTCCAGGCCCCTCAAGTGGTCGCAGTACACCATCGCCTTCGACGCTCAGGACCACCCCGAGTCCACCAAGACTGTTGGAACCCTCCCGCTGGTCTGCACCCCCACCATCGACATTGTGGTTGTCTCCAAGACGCTCATCGACGGCGGAGCAGGCCTGAACGTCATCTCCATAGATAAGTTCGAAGCGCTTCAAGTGCCCTACGAGAGGCTTATGCCCTCGAGGCCCTTCACGGGGGTCACCAGTGGCTCAATCGAGCCTCTAGGCCAGGTCAGGCTTGCCGTCACCTTCGGGAGCGAGGAAAATTACCGCACCGAGCACATCGACTTCGATGTTGCGCACATCGGCCTGTCGTACAACGCCATCCTCGGCTACCCCGCGCTCGCGAAGTTCATGGCCGTCACGCACCATGCGTACAACATGGTCAAGATCCCCGGCAGCGCCGGCACGATCACCATACGTGGGCATGTCCTGGACGCCACACTCGCTGTGGAGACGACCTACAAGACCGCCGCCATGGCCTTCCCCGCAGACGAGGACCAAGAGCCTCTCGAGAGGCCCAAGAAGAAGAAGCAGTTGTTCTCTCAGGACGCAGCTGCTACCAAGAAGATCCCTCTTAGCTCAGGGAGCTCCGGGGCTGAAGGCTCGAGGGCTAGCGTCACCATTGGCGCCGCGCTACCTCCCAAATAGGAAAGCGCGCTCGTCGCCTTCCTCCAGGCAAACTCTGACATGTTCGCATGGACACCGTCAGATATGTCTGGTGTACCGAGGGAGGTGATCGAGCACCAGTTGGCCGTGTGCCCAAACGCGCGCCCCGTCAAGCAGAAAGCAAGAAAGCAAGCCCCCGAGAAGCAAGCGTTCATCGTCAAGGAGGTCGAGAAGCTCAAAGCGGCAAATGTAGTATGCGAAGTCGCGCACCCCACTTGGCTCTCCAACAGCGTGGTGGTACCAAAACCCGCCGGCGGAGGCCGCCTCTGCATCGACTACACCGACGTAAACAAGGCCTGCCCCAAGGACCCTTACCCCATGCCCAGAATTGACCAGATCGTGGACTCCACGGCAGGCTGCGACCTCCTGTGTTTCCTTGATGCCTTCTCTGGTTATCACCAGATTAAGATGGCTAAAGAGGACGAGGAGAAGACGGCTTTCCTCACCCCATGTGGTGTGTATTGCTACGTCTGCATGCCCTTCGGCCTAAAAAATGCCGGAGCCACTTTCCAGAGGTTAATGAGGATAGCCCTTGGCGGGCAAATGGGGCGAAACACGGAAGCATATGTTGATGACATCGTCGTGAAGTCACGAGAAGAAAATACACTGCTCGGAGACCTGGAAGAAACCTTCGCCAGCCTGCGCAAGGTGAACATCAAGCTCAACCCCGCCAAGTGCGTCTTTGGAGTACCTTCAGGCAAATTGCTGGGTTTCCTCGTGTCCCATTCGGGCATAGAGGCGAACCCAGACAAAATCAAGGCCATAGAAGGCATGCAACCTCCACGCAGGCTCAAGGACATGCAACGCCTGTCAGGCTGCATGGCCAGCTTGGGTCGATTCATCTCCAAGTTCGGCGAAAGAGCCCTGCCGTTTTTCAAGATCATGAAGAGAACAGGCACTTTCAAGTGGACCCCTGAAGCTGAAAAAGCATTTGAGGACTTGAAGAAGTACTTGGCCAGCCCACCTGTAATGGTCGCCCCAAGACCTGGCGAGCACCTGAAGCTGTACTTGTCAGCTACCCCACAAACAGCCAGTGCTGTCCTTGTGGTGGAAAGAGAGGAGCCTGTACTTCACAAGAAGAGTGCAACCACTCCAAAGAAAAAGCCTCCTGATAAAGAGCTTGACGAAGGGGCGGTCATCACAAGGCTCACGCCAGGCCCAAAGCCTCAAGAGGGGACCGCCCCGAGTCAACTGCTGCAAGAGGTTCATGCCGAAGGGACCGAGGAGCCTCAAGAGGTTAACACACTTGAGGCCCAGGAGGAACGCTGCGAGGCCAAGCCCCTCGAGGCCGCGTCCCTCGAGGCCACGTCCCTCGAGGCCACGTCCTTCGAGGCCGCGTCCGTCGAGGCAACGTCCCTCGAGGCAACGTCCCTCGAGGCAACGTCCCTCGAGGCCACGTCCCTAGAGGCCACGTCCCTCGAGGCCACGCCCCTCGAGGCCACGTCTCTCGAGGCCAAGCCCCTCGAGGCAAAGCACCTCGAGGCAACGTCCCTCGAGACCAAGTCCCTCGAGGCCGACACCCTCGAGGCCCAGGACAAGCCTCTTGAAGCCGACCCCATCGAGGGCAAAACTGGGCCACCTCAGGCGAAAGACGCCAAGGAAAAAGAAACCACTCTCGTCGAGCATCCAGTTTACTTCGTCAGCACAGTACTGCGTGATGCTCGCGAGCGGTACCCTATGCAGCAGAAGCTTCTCCTCGCACTCCTCATCGCCTCAAGAAAGCTGCGGCACTACTTCCAGGGGCACCCCATCACGGTGGTAACCTCTTTTCCCCTGGAGCAAATTCTGCGCAACCCAAATGCAACAGATCGTGTCGCAGGATGGAACATCGAGCTACAACCATTCAATTTGCGCTTCGATACCACAAGGGTAATCAAAGGAAGAGCACTGGCAGACTTCGTCGCCGAATGGACTGATACAACCCCTGAAGAGCCCTGGGAAGAAGAGCACGAGTCCGCTGGAGCCGCAGTGCCCAGCTACTGGACCATGAAGTTTGACGGAGCTTTCGCTTGCCGCCATGGGGGGGGGGGGGGGGGGCAGGTGTAGTCCTGACCTCACCAAAAGGCGACAAGTTGTATTATGCAGTCCAGCTGTGCTTCGGAATCGACAAGATATCCAACAACATCGCCGAGTATGAAGGACTGCTTGCTGGCCTGCGCGCGGCAATCGCCCTAGGCGTCAAGCATATACTCATCAAGGGAGACTCCCAGCTGCTCGTCAACTTCTCCAACAAAAGCTACAAGGCCAAGGACGACCACATGGCCGCATACCTTGAAGAGGTCCGTAGGCTGGAGAAGAACTTCAGGGGAATGGAGCTCATGCACATCCCAAGAAAAGAGAACCAAGAGGCTGATGACATCGCCAAGCGCGCATCAAAGAGGCAAGCCCAACTGCCCGGTGTCTTTGAAGAAAGGCTCGTCAAGGCATCCATAAAGCAGCCCCTCGAGGCCCTGCCTGCAAGAAGAGACGAAACGCTCCCGCCACCACCTGCAAGCGGAGTCCCAGGCTGCGGACCCCCAACAGGGGAGCGTCTGTTGCTCACAGCGGTACACCAAGAGGCAGGATGGATCGACGAGATCAAAGACTACCTCCACAAGGGGATCATTCCCGAGGAAGATGTTGAGGCGGAGCGAATTGCCCGCCAAGAAAAATCATATCAAATCCTCGAAGGAAATCTCTACCGCAGGCGCCCAAACGGCATCGCGCTCAAGTGCGTCCCTCCTGAAGAAGGAAAGCTGCTGATAAAAGACATCCACAGCGGGGAATTCCCACCATTCGTGCGCCCGCACCCTCGCAGGGAAAGTCTTCAGGAGCGGTTTCTACTGGCCTCAAGCGCTTCAAGATGCAACGGACATCGTTCAAGCTTGTGAAGCCTGCCAATTCCACGCCAAGCAAATCCACCAACCAACGCTAGGCCTACAAACCATTCCGCTCTCGTGGCCGTTTGCGGTCTGGGGGCTGGACATCCTGGGACATTTCCCAACAGCGCAAGGTGGATACCGCTGCCTCTTCGTGGCCATCGACAAGTTCACAAAATGGCCTGAAGTGGAGGCGACGCGCACAATCACAGCAGGCGCGGCGGTGAAATTCATCAGAGGCCTGGTCTTCCGCTTCGGGGTGCCTAACCGCATCATCACCGACAATATCTCGCAATTCACAAGCGGCATTTTCAGAGCCTACTGCCAGAAGATGGGCATCAAGCTCTGCTTCGCCTCAGTCGCCCATCCGCAAAGCAACAGGCAGGCTGAGCGCGCAAACGCAGAGATCCTCAAAGGCTTAAAGACCAGGACCTTCGATGTCCTCAAGGGCCACGGCAAGGGTTGGATCAACGAGCTACCCTCGGTGCTCTGGTCCATCCGTACAACGCCACCCAAGCCCACCGCGGAAACTCCGTTCGCACTTGTCTATGGAGCCGAAGCAGTCCTCCCCGTAGAGATAAAGCATGGGTCCCCACGGGTCCTTGCCTTTAATGAGGACCAGCAAGAGGATATCCACAACGACGACCTGCTGCTCCTTGAAGGACTAAGGCGCCGCGCCGCTCTACGGGCGGCCAAGTACCAACAGTCCATGAGGCGCTACCACAGCCGCAATGTGCGCTGGCGCACCCTGGAGGCAGGCGATCTCGTCCTCAGACGAATCCTCTCCAGGGAAGGCCTCCACAAGTTGTCTCCGATGTGGGAAGGTCCCTACAGGGTCACCCACATCGCCAGGCCTGGCGCGGCTCGCCTCGAGACGGAAGACGGCGTCCCCGTCAAGAATCCATGGAACATCATGCATCTACGCAAGTTCTACCCATGATCATCATCACGTCAGGGCATTTAGCGAAAGAGGCAGCCCACGGCTCAACCTCCAAGAATCTTTTTGTCCCTCAAGGTTAAAAGCTCAAGGCTTAAACCTCGCAAACCTTTGTATCCGCCAGGAAAAAGTAAAAAAAAGTGATTACTGTCACACCCGTGATCATTGTCACGACGAGACGTCAAGCGGACGAGGCAGCCCACGGCTCAACCTCTAAGCATTTTTCGTCTCTAGAGGTTAAAACGCCGAAAGGCTTAAACCTCCCAAAAACATAGCTTTGTCTCCTAAAGGAACAAATGCCAAAGTGGTCATTGCCACACCCGTGATCATTGTCACGTCGAGAAAACAAAGCAGAAGAGGCAACTTATGGCTCAACCTCCAAGCAATGTCGACTCTAGAGGTTAAAACGCCAAAAGGCTTAAACCTCAAACAAATGCTTTGTCTCCCAAGGGAACAAACGCAACCGTGGTCATTGCCACGCACGTGATCATTGTCACGTCGAGACTCCTAGCGGACGAGGCAGCTTACGGCTCAACCTCCAAGCATTCATGTCTCCGGAGGTTAAAATGCCAACGGCTTAAACCTCCAAAGCCCAAAAGGCTTCACTCGAGGGAAAAACCCTCCGAGCTCTCAATTAAAACGAGCCACCTCAGCTTGCTGAGAGTCTCAGCCACCAACAGGTGGTCCCCATGCCTCGACATGGTCAGAGCATTAACTTGGCAACCCCAAGCATAATGACTCAATCTCGTTCCTAAGTGAACTTAGCGCTTCGTCGCTGCTTAAAAAACGTTTTTGGGGGGTTTTATATTTACGCATTACTATTGTTGAAGTGTGCGCTTATATCTCTCCACATGCGTACCTTGCGAGCGGGGGCTGAGTACGGTGCCAGTGCCTCAAATGACACACCAGCAGCACTACAAAATCCAAGAGTCCGAGCTCTAGCTGGAGGGCAATTCCCCCACAAACAAGCCATCTCTACTAAGGACCTTAGTACTTACTCTCCTCGCAAGGAACGCCTGAGGGGACCTATAAGCGCGCACGATCCCTCGATCCGTGTTTCAGCATTTGGGTTCGCCCCTCTAATACCTGCAGGAAAGAATCCCCCCTCGAGCCTGAAGGGGCATCCGGGAGCGACCCCTCAAGTGGGCAACCTCGCCAGGCAAAGAGTCTCCCCAGGAGTGACCCCTCAAGTGGGCAACCTCGCCAGGCAAAGAGTCTCCCCAGGAGCGACCCCTCAAGAGGGCAACCTCGCCAGGCGAAAGGCCTCCACAGAGCAAAAACCTCGAGAAGCTAAGTCTCGCACCCACGCTTTAAGAGCGTTTCTCTTTCCCGAGAGCGCGTCTTTGCCCCTCGAGCGACTTCGCTTTCCCTTACGCTTCATGGACTACTCGCACGTCTAAGGGGGGCACTTGAGCATCGTGACTCAAGGCTCTTACCTCTCCTAGGCCTAAACTCCCCCCGGCCCTGCGGAGTCATTGCTCCCGCATACCGAAGTGGCGGAGTCATGGCGTGAAGAGACGGGACCTAACGACGCAGAGAACAAATAGACATGAAGATGAGTCCAAAGAGACCTCACGAGGGGCAGACAAGCTCGGATTAAAACAGCATTTAAGGTATATTACAAGCCAAAAAAGTCTTGAGATGTCTAAAGGCACACAGCTGGTGCAGTTACAAGCGCATGCAGGCACAGCCGAGAAAGGCTCAGGGGGACGCAGCAGCGTTTTGATCCTCCGCGGCGCCATCTTCGGCCTCGACGGGGCGGGCCTCCTCCTCCGCGGCGCCATTTTCGACTTCGACAGAGCGGGCCTCCTCCTCCGCAACGCCTCCTTCGACCTCGGCGGAGCGAGCCACCTCCCCCCCCCCCCCCCCCCCCCCCCGAAGTCTGGCGCAGCCTCCACGCGCCTGAAGCGGTTGCAGAAGGCATCCACCTGCTCGCGGAGGGAAGACGAGACGCGCTGCACGTCCTCGCCGGGAGCAACCTCGGTCACCAAGCGGAAGTCGAAGTCCGGCACAAGGAGCTTGATGTTGGTGAAGATGCGGTCAACAGCCACCCCCAAGAGTTGCCTGCTCTCGTCTTCGATCACCTCGCGAAGCTCAGCGGCGGGGCCCTCCAACACCGCGAAGAGCTGGTCGAAGTAGGCCAGGAACGTGGCGGCGCCGTCATGGTCTTAGGCCCAAGGGTACGGTGCGTCTGCGCCGAGCCGCGCCGCGAGCTCACTACCGCGCGCAACTAGCTCTTCAAACAGGCGGTCGCACTGCGTCGCAGGCGCACTGGACGAAGGGCCAGCGCAGTGGGACACCATGTCGCGGGCCTCCTCCGCTCGACGCCGATGTGCCTGGGCGCGCTTGAAGCGGCACGCCAACTTTGAGTTGGCCTTCTCGAGCTCGGCAAGCCGCTGAGCGTCCGCAGCATGCTCAGCCTTGAGGCGGTCCTCCCGCTTCCGCAGCCGAGCACGGTACTTCTGGAGAAGGGTCCGTCGGGGATGTCTCTCATGCACCACGAGGGCCCTCTGCGCCGCTCTCGTCCTCTTGGCGAAGCGCCGCTCCGAGCGTTCGTCAGAGCGCTTCTGAGCCGCGACGTGCTCGCCGAACTTCAAGACCGCCTGTGCCAGGCCTCCCTCGCGCGCTTCAAGGGCCTCGCGCTGGGCGGCCTGGTCCTTCTCCATCTGGAGACACCGCTCCTCGCGCCGCTGCAGCTCACTCCCCCTGAGGGCCAGCTGCCGATCGCGCTCGGCCAAGCACTTGCGGTCCTCCTCCAGGGCGGCCTGCGCAACCTGGTGGGCGGAGAGACGCTGGGACTCCACCCGGTCCAACTCGCGTTGCCTCTGCGCCACCGAGCCCTCTATAGCCTCACGCTCGGCTGTGGCCCCTCGCAGGAGCTCCTCTGCGGCATCGCGTTCTGCCTGGAGGGGCCCGAGCAGCTCCGCAGCATCGCGAATGGCTCCGTCGCGGACTTCCTTGGCAAAATTGATGGCCTCTTCGCGGGCTGCCTGCAGCGCAGAGTCCTCAAGACGGTGCGCCTCGACGGCCGCATGGAAGGACGCCCACGATCTCGCAAGTTCCTCCTGCTGTTGGGCGAGCCGTAGGTCACTAAGGGCAAGGTGGGCCTCCAGGCCCTCCAACGACTCTCGCACAAGGCCGAATGCCACTTCGCGACGTCCCGTGCTCCAGTCCCAGCTTCGGAGAACCATTTCCTGGCTGGATGAGGGCCCCACTGCGGCGGCCGGTCCCGAGAACCCTGCCCCAGGTCGGGCTTGGGGGCTGGGTGTGGCACCACCTCCGTCCACGCCGGCTTCACCTGCGGCGCTCGAGTTGCGGAGGTGCTCATCCCCTCCTGCGGCTGCACTGGCGCCCGCGGGAACCTCGGTCGTTCCCCCCAAAGGAGGTGAGGCCGCACTCCCTGCTGTGGCCGCACTTGCACCAACTGAAGCCTCGGTCGGTCCCTCGCAAGAGGGCGCAGGCGCCACGGGCGAGCGTGGAGAAGATGGCGTAGGCGGCGGCGTCACTGCACGCGGCGATGTCGGCGGGGGAAGCAAAACTGCCTCGCGTGGTGGCGTAGCCGCGCGAGGAGGTGTCAGAGCATGAGGCGGCGCGGGAATCGTCTCCTCCGCGCTGTCCACCAGCAGAGATTCTGGAGGCGCCGTTTGAGGCTCGGGCACCGTCACTAGGGGCACGACCGCTCCCTCTTGAGGCGCCCCCTCCACTGGGCTTGGAGCGGACGTCTCCACAGGCCTCGGGCGCTCGCCAGCCGCCGCCGAAGCTGCGGCACCCTCCACACCTGCTGACTCACGAAGCTTGCGACGTTTCGAGGGAACCAGATCGCTGGAAAAAGCCCGAAGAAGATTGGTCATGAGAAGACGGAGCAGGGGAAACTACAACAGCCAGAAATGACCAACTGATGGGAATACTCACCATGAAGGGGAAGCCCCAGCGTCGACCCACGCCAGGCCAGGAGAGCGCCAGGAAGGTGTGGGCTTGGCACCTGATCCCTCCAAAGGCGTCGCCGCTTTTCTCTTGAAGGGGATGTCAGAGGGCCTCACCCCGGAGCGATCCACCATCGCCTTGGTACGAGGCTCGCGCCTCCCCGGTGAAGCGTCTATCTCAGAAACCGCCCCCACCTCAGGCGCCTCCTCCTCGAGGCGCGAAGGCGCCACGACAGAGGCGCCGTCATCACCCGACGAGATGCCGCAAATCTCATCGGTGAATGGCTCGTACCTCGCAAGGGGCGCCTCTCCTGTCGCGGTATCCTCCTCGCCGCTCCAAGCGCGAGAGGTGGATGAAGAATCAACACGCACGACTGCCCGCGCCGGCGGAGCAACCACCTGATCCGTCGAGCCCGCCAGACCGTGAGGAGTGAAGTCCGGCATTCCGTCCAGGATATCCATGCGATCGCTCAGAGGAAGCTGGTGCAAGGGGCGCACGAAGCCGGCGATCTTCCCTGGCACGTCCAGATGGTGTCGACCACGTCCGAGCCAAGGTCCTGCGGATGAAGCCGCATTGGGTCGGAAGGGCCGGCATACGTCCACATCGGCTCCGAGTGCGCCTGGAGGGGGGCGATGCGGCGTGCCACGAAGTCCGCCGCGACCATCTGACCTGTGAGACCCTCCTCGCGAAGAAATCTCAAACGCCCCTCCAAGAAAGCATTGTCTGCACCACGGAGAGCAGACTTGCACCAGTGGGAGTTCCTCACGGGCGGCGCCTCCGGGACATCCAGGAATGCACAGGGCGACGAGACGCCGATGAGCAGCCACTTCTGGCGAAAGTCGCCCACCTTCTTGAGCAGCGGCGTAACAGGCTTATCCCCGCTCCAGGACATGGGGATATATACATGCCGTCCGCAATGTGGAAGGAGACACACCCCGTCCTCTCGCCACCAGCCGTGCACTGCAGCGAGTAGAAGGTCCTGAAGAGCGCAACCGAAGGGTACACGCCCAGATAAGCCTCGCAAAGGTAGGCGAAGATGGAAAAAAATGAGTATGGAGTTCGGGTGAAGATGGAGGAGTTGAACTTGGTAGAATTCCAGTACTGCCTCCAAGAAAGGCGAGTACGGCGGCACCAGCCCGACGGTGATGGCGTGGAGGATAATAGGGTAAAACCCTTGGGGAAATCTCCCGAACCGAGCGGCTTGGAGTGCGCTGGCGCCGTGCTCGTTGGACGGCCCCGCAACCAGATGGCGGATCTTCGACAGCGCCTGAAGATCGGTGCGCGCCCCCTCGAGTGCCGCGCCCCGCACTACCGCCTGAAAACAAGTTGCATGTCAGTCGTGGAACAAGTCTCATGTGCGTGGACATGTAAGGTTAGTCCAAGCCGCTTCATCCCACTATGCCACTAAGATAAAAAAATATACAAAGGAAGCAATAACATGATCATCAACGCCCACATACACATATGTGTTCTACCCGTACAAAGCATCTACGCATAGACATGGCTCTGATACCACTGATGGGTTCGTAGCATAGAAAATAAAAAATTTCCTACGGTGAGAACAAACCAACAAGCCAAGATCTACTCTAGGAGATGCTCGTAACAAGTGGAACATATGCCAAGAGAAACTCACCCTCGAAGACCGTAAGCGGTTCGAGAATAATTCTCGTGGATGATGTAGTCGTTCACTTGCCGATCTCAAGATCATGAAGATGTGCGCTGCAACGGGCAGCGCCTCTGTACTCGGTCACACGTACGGCTTGATGACGACCTGTGTTCCCTCGATCCAGCGGGGCAGCGGAAGTAGTAGAACCACCAAGGAACTCCAATAGCACTACGGCGTGGTGTGGTGGAGAACTAAACGTCCATGGCTTCACCAAGCGGATGGCCAGAGGTAGAGCAGCGGGAGGAGGGAGAGAGGATCAAGTGTGTGCTCAAAAGGGATCTCCTACCCCTCCATATATAGGAGAGGGGTGAGGTTGGGTCGTTTCCCCTAGGGGTGACTCCACCTCTTCCCTCTTGATGTGAGTGGAGCATCCACTCATGCTCACTCATTCTCTTTTAATCTCCACTCAAAAATCCCAAGGGTTTTCTTTATTAAATAAAATAATTTCATTTCTTTTTAATATTTGTTAATTCTATTAACAAACATTAACACTTACCCCCTTGGTTCATCTGTTAATTCTATTAACAACCATTGTCAACTATTGACAGTTGACCCCTTGAACTATTTCAATATTACCCGAAACAATTTCGGTGCTGTCCAAACTTTTCTCCGAAATTCCGTGTCTACCCAAAAGCGTCGACAAACCTTAAGTGTGTCACCCTACGGTTCGTGAATAATTTAGACATGATCGAGACACCTCTCCTATCAATAGTCAACAGCGGGATCTTGAGATCTGTAATGACTCCTACGTACTCGACGATGAATCTTGTGATCATGTGAACCAAAAACGTCATAACCAATTCCTTTTGTCTCACGATATTTTACTTGTCCGAGATCCGATCATTGGTATCATCTATACCTTGTTCGATCTCGTTCCCGACAAGTACTCTTTACTCGTTCTGTGATATGACATCCTTGTGACCTAGTCACGTGCTTGCAAGCGGTGTCGATGTGATATCACCGAGAGGGCCCAGAGTATATCTCTCCGTCACCTGGATGGACAAATCCCACTTCTTGATCCATGAGCCTCAACTAATACTTTCGGAATACCCAACGCCACCTTTATAGTCACCCTGTTTTGGTGTGACGTTTGATGTCATCAAAGCATTCTTCCGGTGTTAGTGATTGACATGATCTCATGGTCTAAGGATTAGGGTTACTTCGTATGCTCAGTACAACAATATAAACTTAATGACTTGATCGTATTGTTATACTTAATTTGGGTGTGTTCATCATATCATTCTCCTAATGACGTGATCCCGTTATTAACAACATCCAATGTTCATGATCAGGAAACCTTGATCATCGGTTAATCAACGAGCTAGTTAAACGAGAGTCGTTACTACGAACTCTAATTTGTTCATTAGTCACACATGTATTATTGTTTCCGACTAATACAATTCTAGCATGAGAAATAAACATTTATCATAAACATGGGATAAGATAATAACCACTTTATTATTGCGTCTCGGGCATATTCCTTTCAGTCTCCCACTTGCACTAGGGGCAATAATCTGTATTACATTGTAATGACCCTAACACCCATGGAGTTCCGGTGTTGATCATGTTTTGCCCTTGGGAGTTGTTTAGTCAAAGGGTCTGCCACATTCAGATCCGTATGTACTTTGCAAATCTTTATATCACCATCCTTGACATGCTCACGGATGGAGTGAAACGGCGCTTGAAATACTAGGAATTCTTGTGAGACCTTGGTTCTTTAGCATTGGCTATGGCACCATTGTTGTCACAATAGATAACCATCGGATCCAACGCACTTGGAACCACACCTAGTTCGGATATGAACTCCTTCATCCAAACTCCTTCCTGCGCTGCCTCCGAGGCAGCAACATATTCCGCTTATGTTGATGATCCCGCCACCACGGGTTGCTTGGAACTCCTCCAGCTTACTGCTCCTCCATTCATAAGAAATACACACCCAGATTGTGACTTGGAGTCATCCGGATCGGTGTCGAAGCTAGCATCGACGTAACATCTTGCGACGATCTCTTCTTCACCGCCATACACGAGAAACATATCCTTAGTCCTTCTTAAGTACTTTAGGATATTCTTTACCGCCATCCAGTGTTCCAAACCTGGATCAGATTGGTACCTGCTAGTCAAGCTAATAGCATGTGCCACCTCCGGTCTTGTACATAGCGTAGCATACATGATAGAGCCTATGGCTGAGGCATAGGGGATCTTGTTCATCAATTCTCTATCTTCCGATGTAGTTGGACCTTGAGTCTGACTCAATGTCTTTCCTTGTAACATAGGTAAGAGCCCTTTCTTACTTTCGTCCATTCTGAACTTCTTCAGAATCTTGTCAAGGTATGTACTTTGTGAAAGCCCAATTAAGCGTCTTGATCTATCTCTATAGATTTTGATGCCTAATATATACGATGCTTCACCGAGGTCCTTCATTAAAAAACTATTGTTCAAATAACCTTTTATACTATTCAAAAGTTCTATATCATTTCCAATCAACAATATGTCATCCACATATAGTACTAGAAATGCTACAGAGCTCCCACTCACTTTCTTGTAGATACAAGCTTCTCCATAAGTTTGGACAAATCCAACCCTTTGATCTCCTCATCAAAGCGGAGGTTCCAACTCCGGGATGCTTGCTTCAGTCCATAAATGGATCGCTGGAGTTTGCATACCTTGTCAGCATCCTTAGGATCGACAAAACCTTTGGGTTGCATCATGTACAACTCTTCCTCAATGTGATATTAAGGAACGCAGTTTTGACATCCATTTGCCAGATTTCGTAATCGAAAAATGCAGCAATGGCTAACATAATCCTAACAGACTTCAACATCGCTACAGGAGAGAAAGTCTCCTCGTAGTCAGTTCCTTGAACTTGTCGAAAACCTTTTGCGACAAGTCGAGCCTTATAGACGGTCACATTACCATCAGCGTCAGTTTTCTTCTTAAAAATCCATTTGTTCACAACGGCCTTGCGGTCATTGGGTAAGTCCACCAAAGTCCAAACTTGGTTTTCGTACATGGATTCCATTTCGGATTTCATGGCTTCTAGCCATTTGTTGGAATCTGAGCCCATCATCGCTTCATCATACGTCGCAGGGTCATCATTGTCAACTACCATGACGTTCATGACGGGGTTGCCGTACAGTTTAGGAGCTGTACGCATCCTTGTTGACCTGCGAAGTATGGTAGTATCCTCTTTCGGAGTTTCGTGATCTTGATTATCATTAGTTCCCTCTTCATCTGGTGAAGTCAACTCCGGAACAATTTCTGGCGCTGCGCTACTTGCCATTCCAAGAAGAGAAGGTTAAGTGACCTCGTCGAGTTCTACCTTCCTACTACTCACACCTTTTGAGAGAAACTCCTTCTCCAAAAAGGATCCGTTCTTGGCAACCAAAACTTTTCCTTCGGATCTGTGATAGAAGGTGTACCCAATTGTTTCTTTAGGGTATCCTATGAAGACACATTTTTCCGCTTTGGGTTCGAGTTTATCAGGCTGAAGCTTCTTCACATAAACATCACATCCCCAAACTTATAGAAACGATAGCTTAGGTTTGTTTCCAAACCATAGTTCATACGGTGTCGTTTCAACGGATTTAGATGGAGCCCTATTTAAAGTGAATATAGCTGTCTCTAGTGCATGACCACGAAATGATAGTGGTAAATCTGTCAAAGACTTCATAGACCGAACCATATCCAATAAAGTACGATTACGACGTTCGGATACACCATTACGCTGTGGTGTTCCGGCAGGAGTGAGTTGTGAAACTATTCCACATTATTTCATATGTGTGCCAAACTCGTAACTCAAATATTCACCTCCACGATCGGATCGTAGAAATTTAATTTTTCTGTTACGATGGTTTTCAACTTCACTCTGAAATTCTTTGAACTTTTCGAACGTCTCAGACTTGTGTTTCATTAAGTAAATATACCCATATCTACTTAAATCATCAGTGAAGGTAACAAAATAACGATATCCACCGCGCGCCGACACACTCATTGGACCACACACATCGGTATGTATGATTTCCAATAAATCCGTCGCCCGTTCCATCGTGCCGGAAAACGGGGTTCTTGTCATCTTGCCCATAAGGCATGGTTCACATGTTTCAAATGATTCATAATCAAGTGATTCTAGGAGCCCATCAGAATGGAGCTTCTTCATGCGCTTTACACCAATATGACCTAAGCGGCAATGCCACATGTATGCAGCAATATCATCATTCAACTTGATTCTTTTGGCATTCACATTATGAATGTGTGTATCATTACTATCAAGATTCAAAATAAATAAACCATTCTTCATAGGTGCATGACCATAAAAGATATCATTCATATAAATCGAACATCCATTGTTCTCAGACTTAAATGAATAACCGTTTCGCATTAAACAAGATCCAGATATAATGTTCATGCTCAACGCAGGCACCAAATAACAATTATTTAGGTTCATCACTAATCCTGATGGTAGACGAAGAGGTAGCGTCCCGACAGCGATCACATCAACCGATCCATTGCCGACGCGCATCGTCACCTCATCCTTTGCTAGTTGTCGCCTATTCCGTAGTTCCTGTTTCGAGTTACATATGTTAGCAACCGAACCATTATCAAATACCCAGGCGCTACTGCGAGTACTAGTAAGGTACACATCCATAACATGTATATCACATATACCTTTGTTCACTTTGCCGACCTTCTTATCCGCCAAATATTTGGGGGCAATTACGCTTCCAGTGCCCTTGCAATAAAAGCACTCAGTGTCAGGCTTAGGGCCAGCCTTGGCCTTTTTCTCAGGTGCGGCAACAGTTTTGCCGCCCTTCTTGAAATTACCCTTTGGCTTGCCTTTCTTGAAACTAGTGGTTTTATTGATCATCAACACTTGATGCTTCTTTTTGATCTCCACTTCAGCAGTTTTGAGCATTGACAGAATCTCGGGAAGAGTCTTCTTCATGCCTTGCATATTGTAGTTCATCACAAAGTTCTTGTAACTTGGTGGGAGTGATTTGAGAACACGATGAATTCCTAGCTCATTGGGGATCGATATACCTAGGGCTATGAGCTTATCGGCGTACCCAGACATTTTGAGTGTGTGCTCGCTAACGGAGCTGTTCTCTTCCATCATGCAGCTAAAGAACTTTTCTGAAGCATCATAACTCTCTACGGCAGCATGGGTATCGCAAATCATTTTCAATTCTCCCATTGTATCAAAAGCGGTGCTGTTCTCGAAACGTTTTCGCAGCTCCGGCTCTAAACCATACAGAATGTCGCAGTGAACTACAGTGTGGTCCTCCTTCTGACTCAGGAAAACATTTTTCACATCATCGGGAGCGTCATCAGCAGGCGGGGCACCTAGCGGTGCATCAAGCACATAGAGCTTTTGACAAGCTGTGAGGAGAGTCCTCAGGTTAAGTGCCCAATTGGTGAAGTTGCTTCCATTGTTTGCTAGTTTCTCTTTCTCCATGAACATATTGAAATTGAAAGCAGGTGGTGCCATGATCTACAACATATTTGCAAAGACTATTTAGACTAAGATATGATAAATTAAGTTCAAGTTAATTCAAAATTATTACGTGAACTCCCACTCAAAAACAACATCCCTCTAGTCGTTTTAGTGATTACACAAACCAAATTCACTACACCAATAACCGATCATCACGAGAGATGGTGCAGCTGCAAAGGCGAACATCGACATATTCATCATATCATCTATATGACTCTTGCTTTACCTTTCGGTTACGTGTTCCGAGACCATGTCTGTACATGCTAGGATCGCCAAGTAAAACCATAGTATTTGCGTGTGTAAATCTGGCTTACACCCGTTGTACGCGAACGTTGAGACTATCACACCCGATCATCACGTGGTGCTTCGAAACGACAAACTTTCTTAACGGTGCATACTAAGGAAGAACACATTATTATATTGATATTAACTGTGAGAGGGATCATCTTATAATGCTACCGTCGCGATCTAAGCAAAATAAGATGCATAAAAGGATTAACATCACATGCATGGATAATGTGATATGATATGGTCCTTCTTGCACTTGATCTCCATCTTGTGTATCTTGGCATGATCTCCATCATTCCACCGGCGTGGCACCAAGGTCCATGGCGCCTCCTTCTTGATTGTCCTCCAAATTTACAACATATCATCTAGATATGATATTTAACACGCATGCCATAAATTAAAAAAATACAACCATTTGCCTCCTGCCAGTTTGTCATAATTTACAAAAGGTATCATCTCATACATCAAATTTGTAACTTTGACCATATCACATCACATGCCCTGCAAAAACAAGTTAGACGTCCTCTAATTTATTTTTGCATATTTTACGTGGCTTAGGACTTTCGAAGATATAACTGTTCTTACCTACGAACATGAAACCACAACGACGATGAAAATATTATTAGCAACTTTTTCTATTTTATATCTTAACTATAGTAGGAGAGACAGACACCCGCAAAGCCACTTATGCAAAACAAGTTGCATGTCAGTCGTGGAACAAGTCTCATGTGCGTGGACATGTAAGGTTAGTCCAGGCCGCTTCATCCCACTGTGCCACTAAGATAAAAAATATATACAAAGGAAGCAATAACATGATCATCAACGCCCACATACACATATGTGTTCTACCCGTACAAAGCATCTACGCATAGACATGGCTCTGATACCACTGATGGGTTCGTAGCATAGAAAATAAAAATTTCCTACGGTGAGAACAAACCAACAAGCCAAGATCTACTCTAGGAGATGCTCGTAACAAGTGGAACATATTCCAAGAGAAACTCACCCTCGAAGACCGTAAGCGTTTCGAGAATAATTCTCGTGGATGATGTAGTCGTTCACTTGCCGATCTCAAGATCATGAAGATCTGCGCTGCAACGGGCAGCGCCTCCGTACTCGGTCACACGTACGGCTTGATGACGACCTGTGTTTTCTCGATCCAGCGGGGCAGCGGAAGTAGTAGAACCACCAAGGAACTCCAATAGCACGACGGCGTGGTGTGGTGGAGAACTAAACGGCCATGGCTTCACCAAGCGGATGGCCAGAGGTAGAGCAGCGGGAGGAGGGAGAGAGGATCAAGTGTGTGCTCAAAAGGGAGCTCCCACCCCTCCATATATAGGAGAGGGGTGAGGTTGGGTCGTTTCCCCTAGGGGTGACTCCACCTCTTCCCTCTTGATGTGAGTGGAGCATCCACTCATGCTCACTCATTCTCTTTTAATCTCCACTCAAAAATCCCAAGGGTTTTCTTTATTAAATAAAACAATTTCATTTCTTTTTAATATTTGTTAATTCTATTAACAAACATTAACACTTAGCCCCTTGGTTCATCTGTTAATTCTATTAACAACCATTGTCAACTATTGACAATTAACCCCTTGAACTATTTCAATATTACCCGAAATAATTTCGGTGCTGTCCAAATTTTTCTCTGAAATTCCGTGTCTACCCAAAAGCGTCGACAACCTTAACTGTGTCACCCTACGGTTCGTGAATAATGTAGACATGATCGAGACACCTCTCCTATCAATAGTCAACAGCGGGATCTTGAGATTCGTAATGACTCCTACGTATTCGACGATGAATCTTGTGATCATGTGAACCAAAAACGTCATAACCAATTCCTTTTGTCTCACGATATTAAACTTGTCCGAGATCCCATCATTGGTATCATCTATACCTTGTTCGATCTCGTTCCCGACAAGTACTCTTTACTTGTTCTGTGATATGACATCCTTGTGACCTAGTCACGTGCTTGCAAGCGGTGTCGATGTGATATCACCGAGAGGGCCCAGAGTATATCTCTCCGTCACCTGGATGGACAAATCCCACTTCTTGATCCATGAGCCTCAACTAATACTTTCGGAATACCCAACGCCACCTTTATAGTCACCCTGTTTCGGTGTGACGTTTGATGTCATCAAAGCATTCTTCCGGTGTTAGTGATTGACATGATCTTATGGTCTAAGGATTAGGGTTACTTCGTATGCTCAGTACAACAATATAAACTTAATGACTTGATCGTATTGCTATACTTAATTTGGGTGTGTTCATCATATCATTCTCCTAATGACGTGATCCCGTTATTAACAACATCCAATGTTCATGATCAGGAAACCTTGATCATCAGTTAATCAACGAGCTAGTTAAACGAGAGTCGTTACTATGAACTCTAATTTGTTCATTAGTCACACATGTATTAATGTTTCCGACTAATACAATTCTAGCATGAGAAATAAACATTTATCATAAACATGGAATAAGATAATAACCACTTTATTATTGCCTCTCGGGCATATTCCTTTCAGTCTCCCACTTGCACTAGGGGCAATAATGTGTATTACATTGTAATGACCCTAACACCCATGGAGTTCCGGTGTTGATCATGTTTTGCCCTTGGGAGTTGTTTAGTCAAAGGGTCTGCCACATTCAGATCCGTATGTACTTTGCAAATCTTTATATCGCCATCCTTGACATGCTCACGGATGGAGTGAAAACGGCGCTTGAAATGCTAGGAATTCTTGTGAGACCTTGGTTCTTTAGCATTGGCTATGGCACCATTGTTGTCACAATAGATAATCATTGGATCCAACGCACTTGGAACCACACCTAGTTCGGATATGAACTCCTTCATCCAAACTCCTTCCTGCGCTGCCTCCGAGGCAGCAACATATTCCGCTTATGTTGATGATCCCGCCACCACGGGTTGCTTGGAACTCCTCCAGCTTACTGCTCCTCCATTCATAAGAAATACGCACCCAGATTGTGACTTAGAGTCATCCGGATCGGTGTCGAAGCTAGCATCGACGTAACATCTTGCGACGATCTCTTCTTCACCGCCATACACGAGAAACATATCCTTAGTCCTTCTTAAGTACTTTAGGATATTCTTTACCGCCATCCAGTGTTCCAAACCTGGATCAGATTGGTACCTGCTAGTCAAGCTAATAGCATGTGCCACCTCCGGTCTTGTACATAGCATAGCATACATGATAGAGCCTATGGCTGAGGCATAGGGGATCTTGTTCATCAATTCTCTATCTTCCGATGTAGCTGGACCTTGAGTCTGACTCAATGTCTTTCCTTGTAACATAGGTAAGAGCCCTTTCTTACTTTCGTCCATTCTGAACTTCTTCAGAATCTTGTCAAGGTATGTACTTTGTGAAAGCCCAATTAAGCGTCTTGATCTATCTCTATGATTTTGATGCCTAATATATACGATGCTTCACCGAGGTCCTTCATAAAAAAACTATTGTTGAAATAACCTTTTATACTATTCAAAAGTTCTATATCATTTCCAATCAACAATATGTCATCCACATATAGTACTAGAAATGCTACAGAGCTCCCACTCACTTTCTTGTAGATACAAGCTTCTCCATAAGTTTGGACAAATCCAAACCCTTTGATCACCTCATCAAAGCGGAGGTTCCAACTCCGGGATGCTTGCTTCAGTCCATAAATGGATCGCTGGAGTTTGCATACCTTGTCAGCATCCTTAGGATCGACAAAACCTATCATGTACAACTCTTCCTCAATGTGACATTAAGGAACGCAGTTTTGACATCCATTTGCCAGATTTCGTAATCGAAAAATGCAGCAATGGCTAACATAATCCTAACAGACTTCAACATCGCTACAGGAGAGAAAGTCTCCTCGTAGTCAGTTCCTTGAACTTGTCGAAAACCTTTTGCGACAAGTCGAGCCTTATAGACGGTCACATTACCATCAGCGTCAGTTTTCTTCTTAAAAATCCATTTGTTCACAACGGCCTTGCGGTCATTGGGTAAGTCCACCAAAGTCCAAACTTGGTTATCGTACATGGATTCCATTTCGGATTTCATGGCTTCTAGCCATTTGTTGGAATCTGAGCCCATCATCGCTTCATCATACGTCGCAGGGTCATCATTATCAACTACCATGGCGTTCATGACGGGGTTGCCGTACAGTTCAGGAGTTGTACGCATCCTTGTTGACCTGCGAAGTATGGTAGTATCCTCTTTCGGAGCTTCGTGATCTTGATTATCATTAGTTCCCTCTTCATCTGGTGAAGTCAACTCCGGAACAATTTCCGGCGCTGCGCTACTTGCCATTCCAAGAAGAGAAGGTTCAGTGACCTCGTCGAGTTCTACCTTCCTACTACTCACACCTTTTGAGAGAAACTCCTTCTCCAAAAAGGATCCGTTCTTGGCAACAAAAACTTTGCCTTCGGATCTGTGATAGAAGGTGTACCCAATTGTTTCTTTAGGGTATCCTATGAAGACACATTTTTCCGCTTTGGGTTCGAGTTTATCAGGCTGAAGCTTCTTCACATAAACATCACATCCCCAAACTTTTAGAAACGATAGCTTAGGTTTGTTTCCAAACCATAGTTCATACGGTGTCATTTCAACGGATTTAGATGGAGCCCTATTTAAAGTGAATGTAGCTGTCTCCAGTGCATGACCCCGAAATGATAGTGGCAAATCTGTCAAAGACATCATAGACCGAACCATATCCAATAAAGTACGATTACGATGTTCGGATACACCATTACGCTGTGGTGTTCCGGCAGGAGTGAGTTGTGAAACTATTCCACATTATTTCATATGTGTGCCAAACTCGTAACTCAAATATTCACCTCCACGATCGGATCGTAGAAATTTAATTTTTCTGTTACGATGGTTTTCAACTTCACTCTGAAATTCTTCGAACTTTTCGAACGTCTCAGACTTGTGTTTCATTAAGTAAATATACCCATATCTACTTAAATCATCAGTTAAGGTAACAAAATAACGATATCCACCACGCGCCGACACACTCATTGGACCACACACATCGGTACGTATGATTTCCAATAAATTCGTCGCCCGTTCCATCGTGCCGGAAAATGGGGTTCTAGTCATCTTGCCCATAAGGCATGGTTCACATGTTTCAAATGATTCAAAATCAAGTGATTCTAGGAGCCCATCAGAATGGAGCTTCTTCATGCGCTTAACACCAATATGACCTAAGCGGCAATGGCACATGTATGCAGCAATATCATCATTCAACTTGATTCTTTTGGCATTCACATTATGAATGTGTGTATCATTACTATCAAGATTCAAAAGAAATAAACCATTCTTCATAGGTGCATGACCATGAAAGATATCATTCATATAAATCGAACATCCATTGTTCTCAGACTTAAATGAATAACCGTTTCGCATTAAACAAGATCCAGATATAATGTTCATGCTCAACGCAGGCACCAGATAACAATTATTTAGGTTCATCACTAATCCTGAAGGTAGACGAAGAGGTAGCGTCCCGACAGCGATCACATCAACCTTTGATCCATTGCCGACGTGCATCGTCACCTCATCCTTTGCTAGTTGTCGCCTATTCCGTAGTTCCTGTTTCGAGTTACATATGTTAGCAACCGAACCATTATCAAATACCCAGGTGCTACTGCGAGTACTAGTAAGGTACACATCCATAACAAGTATATCACATATACCTTTGTTCACTTTGCCGGCCTTCTTATCCGCCAAATATTTGGGGCAATTACGCTTCCAGTGCCCTTGCAATAAAAGCACTCAGTGTCAGGCTTAGGGCCAGCCTTGGTCTTTTTCTCAGGTGCGGCAACAGTTTTGCCGCCCTTCTTGAAATTACCCTTTGGCTTGCCTTTCTTGAAACTAGTGGTTTTATTGATCATCAACACTTGATGCTTCTTTTTGAACTCCACTTCAGCAGTTTTGAGCATTGATAGAATCTCGGGGAGAGTCTTCTTCATGCCTTGCATATTGTAGTTCATCACAAAGTTCTTGTAACTTGGTGGGAGTGATTGGAGAACACGATGAAATCCTAGCTCATTGGGGATCGATATACCTAGGGCTATGAGCTTATCGGCGTACCTAGACATTTTGAGTGTGTGCTCGCTAACGGAGCTGTTCTCTTCCATCATGCAGCTAAAGAACTTTTCTGAAGCATCATAACTCTCTACGGCAGCATGGGTATCGCAAATCATTTTCAATTCTCCCATTGTATCAAAAGCGGTGATGTTCTCGAAACGTTTTCGCAGCTCCGGCTCTAAACCATACAGAATGCCGCAGTGAACTACAGTGTGGTCCTCCTTCTGACTCAGGAAAACATTTTTCACATCATCGGGAGCGTCATCAGCAGGCGGGGCACCTAGCGGTGCATCAAGCACATAGAGCTTTTGACAAGCTGTGAGGAGAATCCTCAGGTTAAGTGCCCAATTGGTGAAGTTGCTTCCATTGTTTGCTTGTTTCTCTTTCTCCGTGAACATATTGAAATTGAAAGCAGGTGGTGCCATGATCTACAACATATTTGCAAAGACTATTTAGACTAAGATTATGATAAATTAAGTTCAAGTTAATTTAAAATTATTACGTGAACTCCCACTCAAAAACAACATCCCTCTAGTCGTTTTAGTGATTACACAAACCAAATTCACTACACCAATAACCGATCATCACGAGAGATGGTGCAGCTGCAAAGGCGAACATCGACATATTCATCATATCATCTATATGACTCATGCTTTACCTTTAGGTTACGTGTTCCGAGACCATGTCTGTACATGCTAGGATCGCCAAGTAAAACCATAGTATTTGCGTGTGTAAATCTGGCTTACACCCGTTGTATGCGAACGTTGAGACTATCACACCCGATCATCACGTGGTGCTTCGAAACGACGAACTTTCTTAACGGTGCATACTAAGGAAGAACACATTATTATCTTGATATTAACTGTGAGAGGGATCATCATATAATGCTACCGTCGCGATCTAAGCAAAATAAGATGCATAAAAGGATTAACATCACATGCATGGATAATGTGATATGATATGGTCCTTCTTGCACTTGATCTCCATCTTGTGCATCTTGGCATGATCTCCATCATTCCACCGGCGTGGCACCAAGGTCCATGGCGCCTCCTTCTTGATTGTCCTCCAAATTTACAACATATCATCTAGATATGATATTTACCACGCAGGCCATAAATTAAAAAAATACAACCATTTGCCTCCTACCGGTTTGTCATAATTTACAAAAGTATCATCTCATACATCAAATTTGTAACTTTGACCATATCACATCACATGCCCTGCAAAAACAAGTTAGATGTCCTCTAATTTATTTTTGCATATTTTACGTGGCTTAGGACTATTGAAGATATAACCGTTCTTACCTACGAACATGAAACCACAACGGCGATGAAAATATTATTAGCAACTTTTTCTATTTTATATCTTAACTATAGTAGGAGAGACAGACACCCGCAAAGCCACTTATGCAAAACAAGTTGCATGTCAGTCGTGGAACAAGTCTCATGTGCGTGGACATGTAAGGTTAGTCCAGGCCGCTTCATCCCACTATGCCACTAAGATAAAAAAATATACAAAGGAAGCAATAACATGATCATCCACGCCCACATACACATATGTGTTCTACCCGTACAAAGCATCTACGCATAGACATGGCTCTGATACCACTGATGGGTTCGTAACAAAGAAAATAAAAAATTTCCTACGGTGAGAACAAACCAACAAGCCAAGATCTACTCTAGGAGATGCTCGTAACAAGTGGAACATATTCCAAGAGAAACTCACCCTCGAAGACCGTAAGCGTTTCAAGAATAATTCTCGTGGATGATGTAGTCGTTCACTTGCCGATCTCAAGATCATGAAGATGTGCGCTGCAACGGGCAGCGCCTCCGTACTCGGTCACACGTACGGCTTGATGACGACCTGTGTTCCCTCGATCTAGCGGGGCAGCGGAAGTAGTAGAACCACCAAGGAACTCCAATAGCACGACGGCGTGGTGTGGTGGAGAACTAAACGGCCATGGCTTCACCAAGCGGATGGCCAGAGGTAGAGCAGCGGGAGGAGGGAGAGGGGATCAAGTGTGTGCTCAAAAGGGAGCTCTGTAACATCCCAACATTTTATAATGTTCAAAAATCACTAAAATTTAAAACTTTTGTTTTTGATTAAATTAAAACATTTAAATGCATAAGGAAACAAACTAAGAAAGACTTCAAACTTATTGAAAGAGTTTAATATTTCAAAGATCTCACTTTATCATTATTTTCCAAAGTTGTTTCAAGTTAAACAATTTATTATCCATTGTAATTGTCAAAACCTCAATATCTAATTTGACAAATGTTTCACAAACCTTCAAACCGTATTCATGAAATAAAAGGTTTCTTTATAAGTATTTGAATTCAACCACTTAGCAATAGCAATACATAAAATTAAAATAATAATTACAAGTGTTATTTTTAAACTATTGAAAGCATTGTGTAATTGCCAAAAGATTATTATTCATTTACCTGAGTTCAAAACATAGTTTGGATATTACAAGTCTATAGTTTATAACTTTAATAACTTCATATATTTAATGGAATATTAAAAAAAAACATTTCATCAGATTAAATGATTTTCATTTATTATCAAAACATAAAATGATGAATATATTCTAAATGAGAAAAGAAGTAAAACTAAAATATTTTCCAAAGTTGTTATAAAGTTTTCAAATGATTTATCATATTATAAAACTTAATGGTGCACAAATAAAATTGAATTAAAACTTGAATCCAGTATAATTTCTATTACTTAAAAAAAATATTCATATTCTATTACTTTACTTATGCCAAAACAAAAATGAATGGTTACTAAAAATGAGTTTTAAATAAATTTATATCAACCATAAAACATTGTGGTAATTTCATAAATTTAATTTAACCCCAAATGAATTTATTAAATTATTGATATCAAAGTTGACCTAAATGAGCAAAATTGCATTTTAAGAATAATTCAAATTTATTAATTTTAAAAAGTTTTCAAAACATGCCCACAACTGGTTTAACACAAAGATAATAATTTTACAAATTTTTAGAAATTTGTTTGACATCATTTGGACAAGTAAATCAAAAGATATGAATTAAAAGAAAATTCAGAAAAGAAAAAGAAAAATTGCTGACGTCATGCTGACGTCAGCATCGTCTTCAACCTCCGGCCGAGAATCCCGCCGCGATTTCCTTTCCAAAATCCGGCGAGTTGTTTGCGGTATTTGTTCCCTCCTCTGCCTCCATATAAACCCCGCGTCCCCGCCTCCGTTTGCCCTCTCCTTCCTCTCTGTTTCGTGCCGCCAGGCCGAAGAAATTGGTCGCCGGACTTCACCGAGCCGCCACTTCTTTTTCCTTCGAGTTCCGGCGAGAAAAGCAGCCCCCACCCCTGAGACCTCCTCCCCTCTCCTCCCCTGCTCGTGCGCATCCGTGGACACCATCTCTATGTCTCCTCCTCTACCAATCGTGCGGGGCCCGGGCAAGCAAAGCTCGCCGACGCCCGAGCACCTTCGACCACGGCCCGCCGCCGCTCCGGGACGGCCGAGTGGACATCATCGCCACCATCAACCGTGTCGTGTCGCGCCGCGCCCCCTCGTCACCTCCCCGAGCCCGGGAACCAACGGGAGCGTGGACCCCGTCCTCGACCGACGCCGGCGCCGCCACCATCGCCACCTCCGGTGAGTTTCCGCCGCCACCCTCCGGTCAACGCGTGTAAGCCCTCCGATCGAAATCCTACGGCCTAAATTAGATCTAGCCTACGAATGGGTACCTTTGGATCTAGACCGCTAGATCTGGATTGGACGATCCAGATTTAAATAAGCCGAGCCGAGCCGCGTTTCGGCTAAGCCAAGCCCGAGCCGAGCCCGAGTCATCCAATCCGATCGCGCCACGTGTCTTTGGTTTTCTATTTTATTTTCCGAATAAAATTGAATAACAGTTTTGCAGAAAAGCCCCTATAACTTAGATTTGTTATAACCCTTTACTCACATATCCAAATTCAAATATTTTTATATATTTGGAAATCCCTCGACATGTAGAATATTATGGATCTGCCCAAATTCAAATTTGACTTAGTTTAAAATATTCAAATTTCAAATGGATGATTTGAGTATATTTGTCATAACTTTAAATCTATAAATCCAAAAATTGCAAATAAAATTGTTTTAGAAACTTTATAATATGTGTAATATGATGCTTCTGTTAGAAAATAATTTTGAGAATTATTTTGATGATTTAATAGTTACATGTTTAAATTGAATAACTTGAGTAATTTTTATATAACTTTTAATATAAACATTATTTTTGATTAAATCCAAGTGCAATAAATTTATTTAAATCCCCTCTGTCTATTAACACCAATTATAAAATTTTGATATAAAATTTAATCAATAAACTTTAATCTTATATTTATTCCTATTATTATAATTTGCAAAAATAGAAATTAATTAAATTGCATTTATAACCTCATGCATATTTAATAAGAAATCATAAAAGTATTTTGATACTTTCTTGTGATTAAAAAGTGCATTTCATGCATAACTTATTTTATTATATAGTATACTTCTCATAGGAAAACTCCTCTTCATTATTTTCTCTAAGTTAGGATTATTTTCAACTTAGCATTTTGGTAAAGTGTTATACACTTAGACACTTAGGATTTCCAAGATGGAGCTAGAAGGCCATTGAAGGACTTAGCCAAAACAAGACTTCAGAAGTATCTTCAAGGAGTAGAAGCACTTAGAAGAAAAGGAAGAAGAAGTTCAAGTAGACCAACCTCCTTTATTCTCTAAGTCTTTCTTGCTCTCTCTCTCTTTTCTTCCTTCTTATCTAAGACTTCATGAAGACTAAGTTAATTCCAAGACCAGCCTCGGTGATATAAGAATCATCAAGTCTGAAGATTTATCAAGTCTACAAAAATTCATTCAAGACATCACCAAGGGGAAAGCTACAAGTCTGGAGATGAAGCCTGGAAGACTAACTACATCTTTCTTTCTTTCTTTTCCCTCTTTCCTAATATTGTCTTTTAGACTTAAAACAAATTTTGACCATTGGGCAACAGTTGATCGAGATTCCTGATCAAGGACAATGACGTCGGTTGACAATGGGGTCATCTTATTAGTTGAATAAGTTGATGGACATACGCAAAGTATTGCAATAAGATCGTATTACGATGTTTGTCATTTGCAATAGATGAGTTATATGATAGCTTATTCCTTAGACCGTGAGACCGTACTTATTGCTACTTCGTAGGGGTACTTTGAGAGAATCAAATGTTGTGTCTTATATAGCATGACAATAACGGTGTCCATCTTGTGTATTCCGAAAGAGTGTTGAGACGTAAGGATCAAGAGCGGGATTTGTTCATTCTTGTAATGGAAAGATACTCTGGGTCCACTCGGTGAGATTGCATCTATATAGCTGTGCAGCTTGTGACTAGGTCATGGAGATGTAATATCACATACGAGTTAATAACCTTGTAGGTAACGAGATACAACAAGGACATCGGATGTCTACGATCATGTCTCGGACAAGGTAGTATCGCAGAAACAAAGGGAATGAATATCATATTTATGGTTCAAAGACGATATTCGTAGAATGCATAGGGGCCGTCATATGCATCCAGCATCCAGGTATCCCTGGCGGTCATTGGTGAGCGGAGTGTCTCGACCATGTCTGGAGTGTCTCAAACTTAAGGTCTTAACGACACCGGGAGAAAGGTTCTGGAATAATATAGGATTTTATTGGAGAGAGAGAAATGATCTGGAAAGAGTTCCGGTGGTCCGGAAGGAGTTCTGGGAAGGTCTGGAATGGTTCCAGGAATGTTCAAAAGATGTTCGGGTGGTTCGAAAAATGTTTCGGAGTCACGGGATATTAAATAATACTAGCAAAATACCCGTGCGTTGCTACGGGCAAACACATTTAACTAAATACGGACAAATAGGTAAAAATGGGTTCTTATATCCCCCCCCCCCCCCCCCCAATTTTTTAAAAAGTAGTTCACACGAACACATTGCTTGTTGTATGAATAAATTTGTAAATGTGTTCCAAACACTTCAAATTTCCATATATGTTTTGTCTTTCCCACTTAACTGTGTTCTATGCTTTATAAAAGTTGTTTTCTATGAGCCTATTCTCTAATAATAAATTAATTTTTGTCCACACGGGCCTATGCTCATGTTAGAACTTTTTAAGAAAAATGCAAACCACCGGCTGCTCCATGCCTTTTTTACCTCACCTTTTTTTTCAAGAACATGCAAAAGATTTGCATGTCATGACATTAAGACATTAAGAGAGAGAGTTTACAGATTATGAATTACAACCCACATTTCTGCATACAAACCGCAAACAACAAACAACCCACATTTCTGCATAAAACCAGAGCCTGCATGCTGCCGGAAGAGGAGAAAACAGTGAGGTACTGTGTTGAGCAGAAGGCGTCCCCTTTCAAGGCCTTCGAGCATAGAAGCTACTACCTCCCTGCTGAACCGGCCATTGCTAGACGCCATCTCCGCTTCAACGACTCACCGAGCTCTGGGTGGAAGCTGTCTCCAGCTTCAGCAACTGAAGATCACCAGCTAAACCACCAGATGGGGGTTACCGCAACTGCAGATGGGAACCCAGAGGAAGAACAATCCATCGCTGCCCCAATGGGGGAGGTCCAGCAGATGACAGATGCAGTGGAAAAACTGAAGGTGAATGAAGCTGCAGTAGCAGCGGCTAGTGCCAATAACTCCAGTGAGCAGGTAACAAGAGATGAAGGGTACAAGTGTGCCAAGACTAGATGGATCCGTCAGTTTCGTGCTTAGCAGAAAAGGCCCGTGATGCAGAATACAAGTGCTGGAGGAGGGCAACGGTCTCCACTAATGCGAGTCCCTCCCATTGAAGAGTGCCTGATGTCTGATAGCAGTTTGCTGCAGGAGATAAAAGATGATGCGGCCCGCACTGCTGCAATTTTTCTCAAGAAAAAAGAGTTACTGCTGGGGAAAAGAACTGTTGAAGGTTCAGGGAGGCTGCTCGGGGTTGATCAGAGGGAAGAAGATGGAGAGGGAAGTGGAAAAAAGAGCCGTTTTATGGAGCTAGTGGTGGTCGCTGAGGAAGTACAAGAAGCTGGGCTGGAAGAGACTGGACAGAATGAGGAGGCAGCCGGCCTTGGGGCCGCCGGCACACTGACAGGCGCGGAGGAGCGTGCCTGTCAGCAGCCATGACGATATTAGGCTGGAACTGTCATGGGCTTGGCCAACCTGCGACAGTTCAAGAGTTGGAGAGGCTAGTGCGTACTCACAAACCAAAGTTACTTTTCCTCTGTGAAACTAGACAGAAAAAAGTCTATGTTGAAAACCTTCGTTCGAGGCTAGGTTTAAAACATGTAGTTACTTTTAGTGAGGAAGGAAAAGGAGGGGGTTTAGCTCTGTTCTGGGATGAGAGCATTGATGTAGAGTTGTTTAAAATGAGCAACCGTCTCATTGATGTAACAATTGTAAACCACCCTGTTGGGAATAAATGGAGATGCACTTTTGTTTATGGTGAACCTCGCACAAGTGAGAGTCACAATATGTGGAGCATGTTGAAACGTATGAAACCTCTGATTCCACTTCCCTGGTTAATGATGGGGGACTTTAATGAATGCATGTGGCAGAATGAGCACTTCTCCAATCGGCGTAGGAATGATAAACAGATGATGGACTTTCGGGAAGTTTTGTCCCACTGTGATCTATATGACTTGGGATTCAGTGGCACACCGTGGACCTTTGACAATAAACAGAAGGGGCAAAATAATGTGAGAGTGAGGCTGGATAGAGTAGTTGCCGATGCAAACTGGTCGCATATCTTCCCTAATTCTAAGGTAAACCACCTTATTTCCACTAAATCTGACCATTGCCCAGTTCTTATTACTCTTGAATCAGCCCCTGCTGTGATAATTTCTCCTCCCATTCGCAGATATGAATCGTTCTGGGAAAGAGAAGCTAGCCTGGGTGAAGAAGTTGAGAGTGCTTGGACAAAACACAAGAAACCCAACTGCCTGGGTGACATCTCAAATAACCTGAAAGGAGTGATGGACTGCCTGCATGACTGGAGTAACAGAACTATTGGCTCAATCCGTAACAAGCTGAGAAGGAAGAGAAAACAATTTGATAAGTTATATGGTAAACAAGACACTCAGAGCATCGAAAAAGCAAGACAGATTGGCGATGAAATCAACGAGCTGCTTGAAAAGGAAGAGTTAAAATGGAGACAGAGATCAAGAGTGTCCTGGTTAAAAGGTGGAGACAGAAACACCGCCTACTTCCACAGGACAGCTACGTGGCGCCAGAAAAAGAACAATATTGAAAAGCTGACCACAAATTCTGGAGTCCTAGTGACTGATATCTCTACCATGGAGAACCTTACAACTAGTTTCTTCAAGGACCTGTACACTAGGGACCAAGGTGTGCAGCCAGAATTCCTCACAAACCTGTTTGATAGAAAAATTGATGATCAAACAAATGCCAGCTTGACGGCCCCCTTTACTGACGAGGAAATTAGCTTTGCTCTTTTCCAAATTGGTCCCTCCAAAGCTCCTGGCCCCGATGGATTCCATGCTGCCTTCTTCCAGAGAAATTGGGGCACAATTAAAGTGGATGTGATCCATGCTGTTAAAAAGTTCTTTGCCACGGGATCAATGCCTGATGGGGTCAATGACACAAGTATTGTTCTCATTCCCAAAGTAAAAAACCCCACTTCTCTGAAGGAGTACATGCCTATAAGCCTCTGTAACGTTCTATATAAGGTGGTTGCTAAATGTATGGTGAATAGAATGAGACCCATGCTAAAAGATTTGATATCTGAAACCCAGAGTGCTTTTGTTCCAGGTAGAATGATTACGGATAATGCACTCATTGATTTCGAGTGTATAAATGCCATCCAAAGTGGGAACAAAAATGCTGGGAGTTTCTGTGCCTACAAGCTGGATCTTATGAAGGCATATGATCGTGTTGATTGGAATTATCTTGAACAAACTTTGAGAAGCTTTGGTTTTGACGAAACTTGGATCAATTGGGTAATCGCCTGCATCAAATCTGTCAAGTTTTCGGTCAGATTCAATGGCAGGCTTTTGGATACCTTCAAACCTTCTAGAGGGCTCCGACAAGGAGACCCCCTGTCACCATACATGTTTCTTTTTGTTGGAGAGAGTCTGTCTGCCTCTTTTAACAACCAAATTGGACACATCAGAATTCAGGATCTGAAAATCTGTAGGAGAAGCCCCGGAATCTCGCACCTGCTGTTTGCTGACGATAGCCTCCTTTTCTTTCAAGCTAATGCTGAACAGGCTATGAGAGTGAATGACCTACTCAAAAATTATGAAAGAGGCACAGGCCAACTCTTAAGCCCGGCTAAATGCTCAATCATGTTCGGTCACAATGTTACACAAGATGATGGTGAACAGGTTACTAACATCTTGCAGGTTGGGTCCATGGCTTTAGATGATAAATATCTGGGACTTCCAATTCCGGAAGGGAAGATGAAGAATGGCAAACTTAAAAGCTCCAAGGAGAAACTTGTGAAAAAATTCTCAGACTGGAATGAGAAATATATGTCAGCTGCAGCTAAAGATACATTAATCAAAGCAATAGCCCAAGCAATTTGCATCCATGCTATGAGTATTTTTAAATTCTCTTCTGGACTGTGTGAGGAAATGGAACAAATTATCAGAAACTTCTGGTGGGGAGATGAGAAAGACAGAAAGAAAACACACTGGATGGCATGGGATAAAATGACAAACCCCAAAAGTCATGGTGGAATGGGATTCAGAGACCTAAAAGTTTTTAACCAAGCTTTGCTTGCTAGACAAGCTTGGAGACTCATTGCGTACCCAGATAGCCTCTGTGCAAGATTACTAAAAGCTAAGTACTACCCATCGGGGGAGCTTACTGACACGGTGTTTAGCAAAAACTCCTCTCCTGGGTGGCAGGGCATTGCGCACGGGCTCGAACTCCTCAAACAAGGTATTGTCTGGAGGATTGGGACGGGAAGTAAAATCAGAATCTGGAGAGATAACTGGATACCTAGGGGAAATCACAAAGTCCTAGGAAAACCGAATAATCTCAGACTCAAATGGGTCTCTGATTTAATTGATTCTGATACAAAGACCTGGAATATTAATACTCTGGAAAAACTATTTTACCATCCTGATGTTGAAGAGATTCTTAAAATCATCTTACCTACAAGAACCTGTGAAGATTTTGTTGCTTGGGCTCATGAAAAAAATGGGTTCTTTTCAGTAAGATCAGCTTACAGATTGGGAATGCAAATCCGTAGCTCTGAGAATCAAACCTCCACTAGCTCTAGACCTGAGGGTGATAGAGAGCTATGGAACACAATCTGGAAAGCAAAAGTACCACCAAAAATTAGAATTTTTGGTTGGAAATTGGCGACTGATACTCTTGGAGTCCAAGCACTGAGATGTAGGAGGAAGATGGCTTCCATGCCTACGTGCTCCATATGCGGAATGGAACCAGAGACTGCTCACCATGCTGTTATTATATGCACGAAAGCAAAAGCGCTGAGATATAAACTGAAGAAAGTCTGGAACCTTCCCCCAGATGATGTACTAAACCTATCGGGAGATAACTGGGCCCTTATTTTGCTAAATCAATGCTCCGAAGAAAAAAGATCAAAACTTCTCTTTCTTTGGTGGAGATGTTGGCATTTGAGAAACAACTCCATCTTCGGCGATGGTAAATGTAATATCAATGACTCGGCTAACTTTATCCAGTCATATTTAACATCCTTTTTGCAGATTAAGGATCCTGATTTTGAATTCGACCTCAAAGGCAAAAAAGTTGTGTGCCCTCCATTGCAAATTACAGCAAAGGAGTCGAAGACTATGAAGGAAAACTGGAAAAAGCCAGAGTCAGGTTGGCTTAAACTGAATGTTGACGCTGGTTTTGCAATTGAAAAGAATGAGGGCTCCTGGGGAGCCATCCTCAGGAATGAAAATGGGGATGTTCTGATGTCGGCTTGGGGAGCTATCCCTATAGTTTGTTCAGCAGAAATGGCGGAAGCAACTGCAGTCAAGGAGGGATTGAAAGCTGCAATCCCGTTATGCCCCCTTCCTCTTTTAGTGGAGAGCGATAATGCTACTGTTGTTTCCGAGATTCTGATAGAAGGTGTAAATAGATCTCTTATTTCTTTCACCTTGAATGAGATAGGAGATTTAGCAAGATTCCTGCCAGGTTTTAAAATTTAGAAAGTTCAGCGCTGTTGCAATGTTGTTGCTCATGATTTGGCTAGGCTTGGTCGTTCTGGTAGAAGCTGTGATATGTTACTGAACGCGGTTCCTTCTTGCGTGTTGGAATCGCTTCAGGTGGATTGTAAACGGGCTTGTAAAAACGATTCTTTGTTTGAGTAATTCATACCAGAAAATTTCAAAAAAAAACTAACAGCTCCTCACTTCTCTCTGCGGTCGTGTGAGCCATTCGCCAGAGCTTGAATTCGTCCGTAATGCGACGACAAATGACGTCCTCCGACCCAGCTATCCCATCGAAATGCCTATCGTTCCTCTCTAGCCAGAGGCGCCTACAATAAGCAATGGCTAACGACGCAAGCTCGTTTCTCTTGGCCTTGGGCTGGCATCTTCTCAGATTACTCCACCAATCTCTTAAAACCATGTCTGATTGAGGCTGGAAAGGAATGAAACCAGTTGCGGACAGGATTCTGAACCAAATTGATCGCGATGTCGGGCACTGAACCATGAGATGATCGATCGATTCTGCAAGCTGATCACAGAACAAGCACTTGGCAGGGCCTTGCAGACCTCTAGCTGCCAATCTGACTTTGTATGCAATGCAGCGCCCAGCTTTCTTTCTTCTATTACAGGGGCCAGTGGTGACAACGAATCTGACATGAAACGGTAGTCAGTATGGATGAATACATGAGCCCATCAGCCTAATTTAGTGCAATCCTCCTTCAACTAATCCAACAAAAGGGCATCGGCCACAATATTACTGATATATTTTCAATGTGGTAGCACAATCTTCTGACCACTCCAAACACGGAACAGACCCAACACCAATCAGTTTGAGCAACATGTTTCATACCAGCAGCACGATATTCGTTATATCCGGCCAAAATCAGGGTAAATTTCATTTGGAGACCAGAAAATGAAGCAAACAGGATGTGCACCTTCCGGTTGACGAGAGGTATGAGCGCCTCTTCTTGTTCAGCTGCAATGAAGTGAAAAATTGGTGGGGATACCCCTATCCCACCGTGCGCAACTGGCAGGGATGCGCGGCGGCGACCTGTATGGCGCAAACGACCTCAGCGTCCAGCCATCGCGGCGGCCGCTGGCCGACCTCATCCCGTCCTTCCGCGCCCGCGCCCATGGCTATCCACCAGGCAGCAGGCAGTATCAGCCGATTCCCGTTGCAAATGAGGGATAAATCGAATTAAGAATAAGATGCACAGAGGAGGCAACAACAGAATCAACCCATCGGTTCACGCGACGCAGGCAATGCAGAAAACCCATAGGGCTGGAAGAAGAGCCTCCTCGGAGTTCCCCCGGCGCCCGTCCTGACCACCGGACCCCGGGGCTTGACCCGGAAAGGCGTGCGAGCAGGTGGCAGGAGGACCGGCTCGTCCCCACGGCTTCCGCCTATAGCACGTCGTTGCGGCGTGACTCGGAAACGCGTGGGGAGCAGGTGGCAGGAGGACCGGCTCGTCCGCACGGCCTCCACCTACAGCACGGCACAGAGGCGGGGGTCACGCGAGCATGATCTGCTGGGCCTCAGCCCCTGCGGCGGCGACACGCAAACGGGGGTGGTATCTGACTGCTTGGGGCGGCGTGCAGGCCGTCGTCGGCGCCTCCGCTCGGCCTCCTTCTCCGCGTGGGACGGCGGCTCGGCGTGGATGTGGACGGCGGCGATGTCGACGGGAGAGGAGAAGGTAGTCGCGGACAGGAATAGAGTGTTTCGGGCTTCTCTTCCCCGTGGCGAAGCGTGTTTTGGACTGCGCTTTGATTTCCCTGAAGATGAGGGACTAAATCGCAAAACTGTCACGACGTACGGCGCCTCACCTTAAGCCGTATTATATAGTAAAAAATATAGTAAAAAAAAAATATATATATATATAAAAATATATAAAAGTAAAAATAAATAGTAGATAGGTAGATAGATAGATAGAGATTTAAATATATTAATTATGAATTAATTATATTTTATATTAATTTAGTTATTAATTAAAAAGGAGAAAAAGGTGGAAGCCCACTTAATGGGCCAAGAGGGGCCCATGTGGGGGTCGAACCAACATGGGGTGGGGCCCATGGCCACCACGCACCATGGTTGGTGCGGCCGGCCTCCCCCCTCCTCTCCTTTAGTCCCACACGGGGGAGGCAAGGTGTTTGCACACCCCCTCCCCCTTTATATAGCAAGGCATATTAATTGGTTTAAACACAGAAAAATACAATTAATTGTATAGCAGGCCGACCGAGTTGCTTCTCCACCCGTTTTGTCCTCCCTCTCCACCAAAGCTATACCGCCTGGCGCCGTTGCCCTGCGGGATTTCAGAAAAGTTCTACCCCTGCGATTTCAGCTGGATCTGAATGACCGAGGGTTGTTATTAAGCTCCGTATGTTTGCGAGTGCTCGGAGGCACCACATTTGAGAAGCTTGGGCGACGTCGTCTCACCCACCCAGCAGCCCTGCCGCCGGCGCCACCCCCAGTCGCCGGCGCCTCGCCATCTTCCGCCCGACGCCCGTCGATGCAGGTCATCGTCGACACCTCGGCGTCATTGTCTACATCGTCGCGGCAAGTTCTCCGCGGCCTCGAGGTTGGCTACGTACGAATTTATCGTCAACGCTTGTGCGGGAGCATAATCCCCGCTATCGGTCTACATTGAGTTAATGTAACTCGTTCCGCCACCGTTATCACATGTTCCCCAAGATAGACTCTCGGGACAAGCGTAGTCTCCGGGAGTACAATGCAGCTCACGGGTTCCCCAAGATAGACTCTCGGGACAAGCGCATTGCTGACCTGCGCAAGAAGGGCAGAATGGTGAATGATGAGTTGGCGGGTAGCGCGGCGCCTACCATAGCAGGTCGGATAGTATGATCTCGGCAGAGAAGCCGGTGTACAGCTCGCCTGCCAAAACTCTTAGGGCTGCCGAGGCAGCTATGGCCGAGTTGGCCGGGCTATCCGGAGAAGCTCTACGTAAGCAACAAGAGCGGGTCAATGAGTTAGTCATAGAGGCTAACCGGGAGAACAAGGCCTTCAAGAAGAAGAACCCGGGAGCTGGATCCCAGGTGTATTCGGCTAGGGCCGAGAGCAACAAATCGGGCGGAGAGGCTTCCTTTCCGCATCCGAGTAAAACCAAGAGCAAGAGCCGAAGCCGGAGCAGGGGCTCCGGGAAAAACAAGCAATTGCGGGCATATGACCCGGCCTTTGCCGGAGTTCAGCAAGCCGGACGAAACAATCCCGGCCAAGCTCAGGGTAGCCATGGTGGTGGTAACCAGGATGTAGGAAACAATGCTGCGGCAAGCCCTGGCAATCCACCCCGGTATCCACCACAAAGTCAGGGAGACCAGCAGAGAGAGGCCGCTTCTGTCCCGCAGCAAGCCATAGTTCCTGTGGTTAACAGACATAATGATGGCAACTCGAGGTTGCAGCAACTCGGATACCAGCCTAACGAGAATCCATTGGGATCTCGAATAGGAACTCGACAGCTAGATCCCGCTGATGCCCGGATCAGGCTAGACCGGATTCACCAATCCGAGTTGGTTGAAGAACAAGGCCCTTCGGGACCTGCTTGCTTTGGACCTCGGATCATGAGGGAACCGGCTGTGCGAAACTTCCAGCTCAACCGGGGTGCCAAGACCTATGACGGAAGCTCGAAGCCGGAGGACTGGCTAACCGACTATGTAACTGCAGTAAGCATAGCCGGTGGAAACAGACGCTGGGCGGTACGGTATGTACCGCAGATGTTGGAAGGACCCGCCAGGATCTGGCTGAACAACTTGAGGACTGACAGCATAGACTGTTGGTTGGATTTCGAGGAGGCCTTCATCAGCAACTTCCCAGCACGTACAAGAGGCCCAATCGGCCTCAGCAGCTCGCCATCTGCCGGCAGAGGAGCAATGAAACTGACCGAGAGTACCTTACTCGGTGGAGCAACATTCGCAATTCTTGCAAAGGAGTTGTGGAGGCACAGGCCATCTCGTGGTTTTCGCAAGGATGCCGGCATGGATCTATGCTTTGGCAAAAGCTGCAAAGGAAGATGCCGACAACCTTGGCAGAGACCATGCGCATCGCCGACACCTACACGCTTGGAGATCCCATGCAACCCCTGGTGGATGTCGGAGACTCCAACAGGAGGAATGCGGGAACTCAGCGTTCGGGGCCGAGCAGAAGCCATGATCGCCATGATCGCCATGATTTCGGCCCGAAAAGGAGCTAGCCCGAGTTCCACTATGCCTCGCAGCACGTTGCAGCGGTTGGCCGAGATCAGGGGGATGCCGGCAGCAATCAGCGGCAGAAAACAACTGGCCCAACTTGGGGTCAGAGACAAGAAGTCTAGAAAACTTGGGTGGACCAAAAGAAGCACCTGACGTATGAAGAGATGCTGAACAAGCCATGCTGCTACCATACGTTGGAGGCCAACAAGCCTGCAAACCACTCTACCCGGCAGTGTAGCTGGTATCAGCGCACATTGCAAGAGGGCAGCGCGGGGGCTACTTGGCCAAACGCTCCGGCGTCACGACCGAATATCCCAAGACCCCCTCCACCGCTATCCGGTGCCAATGCAGTCCGGATTAATCCACCCAACCAGGGACCCCCTCCCAGACCGGTGAACATGGTGCACACCCGGAATGATAATGGTGCTGGTCCGAGTAACCAACCCGGACACCAACAAGGCAACTACGGGAGGCACATCAGAGCTATGTGGTCTTCGTGACCGAGCCCACTGACCGGAAGAGTGTGCGACAGCGCGCTCTGGAGGTAAATGTTGTGATCCCGGCAGTGCCCAAGTTCCTGCACTGGTCCAAGATGGAGATCACTTGGAGTCGGAAGGATCACCCCCAGGTTATGCCTAAGCCTGGTGGCTATGCTCTGGTGGTGGACCCGACATTTGTCGGACCGAGCCTCAACGTCCGCTTCAGCCGGGTACTAATTGACAATGGCAGCGCAATTAACATTATGTACAAGGATACCTATTGGAAGCAAAGATGTACGGCTAGATGGGCCAAACTGGGAGAGGAGAACACCTCTTATTTTCATGCGATGGCCACGGTCAGTTTTCGTAAAAATGCAATCAGCTCTTTGGTGAGAGATGACGGCTCTCTGGCTATCACACACGACGAAAAGGCTGGGGGTTCTTTGGCAAACTTATAAGGAAAGGTTGGGGATTTCGTGTAACATTGATGCCAACTTTAATTTCACTCGCTACCTTTCCCCGCATCCGGATCTCTCTGCTCTTTCCTCTCCGTTCACCATGAAGGAAGTTGAAGAGGTAGTTAATAGTTTACCCAATGCAAAAGCTCCAGGTCCAGATGGTTTTACAGGTTTCTTTCTGAAGAAGTGCTGGCACATTGTAAAATGGGATTTCTATGACCTATGCCGAGATTTCTGGCTAGGACAAATCAGTCTCCAAAGCATTAATGATTCTTTCATAACTCTTATTCCAAAAGTGACTTCCCCGGAGGGACCCAATGATTTCCGGCCAATTTCCTTGCTGAACTGTTGCCTTAAATTCGTGACTAAGGTCCTTGCTAACAGATTGCAATCCAAGATTAAGGAGATTGTTCATGTAAATCAGTATGGTTTTATAAAGTCACGAACAATCCAAGATTGTGTATCTTGGGCTTACGAATATATTCATCAATGCAAATAAACACAAAAGGAATGCATCATCCTGAAACTAGATTTCGCTAAGGCGTTTGACACTATTGAACATTCAGCAATTCTGAAAATCCTAAAGCATAAAGGTTTTGATGATAGATGGTTGGGGTGGATGGATTGTATCCTTAAGAGTGGCTCCTCATCAATTCTCCTGAATGGTACACCAGGGAAAAAATTTGCTTGCAAAAGAGGGGTGCGTCAAGGAGATCCTCTATCTCCCACGCTTTTTGTGGCTGGCTCTGATCTTCTGCAATCGATGGTACACTTTCTGTTCAATGAAGGTACTCTCATTGCCCCCTTACCAATCCCTGGCTCAGACTTTCCTATTATCCAACACGCCGACGATACGCTTCTTGTGATGCAAGCTTGTCCTAACCAATTAGTGGCTCTTAAAGGTCTGTTGCATGAATTTCCTGCGGCCACTGGATTACATGTGAATTACAACAAATCATGTATCCTGCCAATAAATGTCTCTGAGGACAAGATGATGTAGTTGGCGTCGGTCTTTGATTGTTCTATTGGGTCCTTGCCTTTCACATATCTGGGGCTGCCCTTAGGAACTGCTAGACCTATGGTTAAAGACCTGGCCCCTGTCACTGATCAGATCGAAAGGAGATTAAATGGTTGTATGTGTTTTTTGCCCATCGGGGGCAGGCTGCAAATTGTAAACTCTGTCATGTCGGGCCTCTCGACTTTCCTGATGTGCACACTGAAGCTTCACAAAACTTTCATCAAATCGGCTGATAGAGCTAGACGTCATTGTCTTTGGGACAAACGCGAAGACTCAACCTCTTTTGCAGGACTAGCAGCGTGGAACACGGTGTGTAAGCCAAAGAACCATGGGGGGCTTGGTGTGATCAACCTGGAACTGCAGAACATGGCTCTCCTCCTGAAACAATTACATAAATTCTTCAGCAAGGAAGACATACCATGGGTTAAATTGGTATGGTCTCTATACTCGGATGAGCCACCACAAAGTCAATCCAAGCGAGGCTCTTTTTGGTGGAGGGATGTGCTCAGTTTTGCTGAGGTTTATCGGAGCATCACTAATTGCCATGTTGGAGACGGTTCCACTATTCTTTTTTGGAAAGACTTCTGGCTTTCAGAAGACCTGCTTCTGGATAAATTTCCACGGCTCTTCTCATTTGTGGAAAAGGAAGACATGTCGGTGCGCAACCTAAACTTACTACAAGACCCAAGTGCTTTCCTCTGTTTGCCGCTATCTCCACAGGCTTATGACGAACTACAGGAGCTCAGGCAACTCTGTGCTGAGGGGGTAGCTCTGTCCATACAGCCTGATACTAGAACATTCACCTGGGGAAAAGGAAAATATGCATCTTCCGACTTCTATAAGTTCATGTTCCAGGAGACCCCCAAGGACAAGGTACTAAAGCGTTTCTGGAAGTCGAAAAGCGTTCCGAAAATAAAAGTTTTTTGCTGGTTACTCATCAATGATCGTTTGAACACAAAAGATTTGATGCTAAAGGAAACATTGGCAATTGGAGGGTGGCTCAGATTGTGTGCTATGTAACAAGGCTATTATGGAGGACAACAATCATCTTTTCTTTGACTGTGACTTTGCTAGCTCTTGCTGGGATTTCGTAGGAGTGGACTGGGATCGCTCTCTACCGATCAGAGACAGATTAATGGATGCTGTGGACTCCTTCCCGCATGCCAATTTCATTGAGATTTTTGCTTATGTGGCGTGGAATATTTGGAAGATGAGGAATGATCTAATCTTCAGGCTCATTCCACCTTCACTGGATAGCTGGAAATACCATACAAGGAGGGACCTTATTTTGCTTCAGTATAGAGTTAAAGCTGCGAGTGTGCAAGCCTTTCTTTCTCTAGTGGCTCTGCTTTTTCCCTGAAAGTTTTGTATTTTGCTTTTTTTTAATCCTGGCTGAGTCAATTATATTGACTCTCCAAAGACCACTCATGTAAGGCTTGGCTTTTGCCCTTTTTAATTTATATAAAATACACCGTAGGGGATTCCCCTACGGTAACATGGTCAAAAAAATGTACAAGGATACCATGCTGAAGTTAGGGGTGTCCATGAACACGCTGCTCCCAACTGAGACCACTTTTCACGGCATTGTACCCGGGGTCTCCTGCTCCCCTATGGGCAAGATCTGGGTTGAGGTGTTATTTGGAACCCGGGAAAACTGCCGGACAGAGAGCCTGGAATTCGAGGTTGTGGATCTCGAGAGTCCATACCATGCACTGATTGGCAGGCCCGCACTGACCAAGTTCATGATATCCACCCACATGGGATACCTGAAGATGAAGATGCCGGGTCCAAATGGGGTGATCACCATAGCAGGAGACCACAAGCGCTCCATGGATTGTGCAACTGCCGGCTCAAATTTAGCCGAGTCCCTGGTCATTGCAGAGGAGAAAAAGAGGATTCAGCAGGTAGTGGCACTGGCCCAGACCTCGCAACTCGGAATGCCCGGGATGGTGAACCCAAAGCAGAACGCCTCATTCCAGCCACCAAAGGAGACCAAGAAGGTGGTTGTTGACCCCAGCTACCCGGAGCACCAGGTCATCATTGGCAGCAACCTGGACAGCAAATAGGAAGGCGAGCTCGTCGACTTCCTCCGTGAGAATCGGGATGCTTTTGCGTGGTCAAGTGATGATCTGCAAGGCGTTCTGAGGGAGTTGGCTGAGCACTCACTGTTTGTCAGGCCGGATGCGAAGCCGGTGAAACAACCGACTAGGCGCCTCTCAGACGAGAGAAGAGCGGCAATCATGGAGCATCACGCAGTGCTGCTATCTGCCGGATTCGTGATGGAAGTACTGCACCCGGATTGGATTTCGAATCCGGTGCTTGTTGAGAAGAAGAAAGATGATCCCCTCCCGCTGAAGGTGTGGCGCATGTGCATCGACTTCACCAACCTCAACAAGGCATGCCCGAAAGATCATTTTCCACTTCCCCGGATAGATCAAGTGATCGATTCCACTGCCGGGAGTGAACTTTTGACTTTTCTTGATGCCTATTCCGGTTTTCATCAGATACCTTTGAATCCGGATGATCAACTGAAAAATGCTTTTATCACCCCGTATGGGGCTTATTGCTATCGTGTCATGACTTTTGGTCTTAGAAATGCTGGTGCTACATACCAGAGGTGCATGCAAAAATGTTTACATGACCAGATAGGCCGGAATGCCGAAGTCTATGTCGATGACATAGTCATAAAAACAAAAGAAAAATCCTCTCTGATCGATGATCTGAGGGAAACATTTAGAAACTTGAGAAGGTTCCGGATGAAGTTGAATCCGGACAAGTGTACATTCGGTGTCCCGGCAGGAAAACTACTCGGTTTCCTCATTTCAAGCCGGGGAATTAAGGTCAACCCGGGTAAGATACGGGCAATCGAAAGCATGAAGCTGCCGACACGTCTCAAAGACGTGCAGAAGTTTACTGGTTGCTTGGCATCCCTAAGTCGGTTTGTGAGCTGACTAGGGGAGAAGACCTTACCCTTGTATCAGCTGATGAAAAAGAGTAAAAACTTCGTGTGGACTCCGCGGGCTGATGCGGCGTTCAATGACTTGAAAAGAATGCTCTCATCAGCACCAGTATTGGCATCCCCATTGCCCAACGAGCCTATGTTGATGTGCACTGCTGCCACTAACCGGGTAGTAACTGTAGCCATTGTCGTGGAAAGAGAAGAAGGAGACAAGCTGAAACAGAGGCCGGTATACTACCTGAGCGAGGAGATCTCGGAATCCAAGCAAAATTAACCGCATTACCAGAAGATGGCATATGGAGTGTGCCTGGCAGTAACCAAGCTCAAGCATTATTTCCAAGAACACCCAATCACAGTGGTGTGCGAGGCTCCCCTAGCCGAAATCATCGGCTGTAAGGATGCTAGCGGCCGGGTTGCCAAATGGGCCATCCAGTTGTCTCTGTACGCTCCGGCATACGAGAGACGTGACGCCATTAAGTCGCAGGCGCTGACGGACTTCTTGGTTGTAGTGCCCATGCTTACGAAAGCAATGGCACATATGAATGCAAAGACTTGGATCACATAAGTCTCACATTCTCCAATAAGATGTAATATCACAGTACAATGTCATAATTTATTACAGAACGAGACGAATGATCCAAAAACAAATATCCTTACAACTTAGCATAGCGGAAATGCTAGTTGAATAAATAGTTCACACTTTATTTCAGAGTTCAAACGCAATACTAAAGGTAGCATGGAGCTACATCTTCTCCATGAAGCCACTAGCAAATCATGTTGGTTGTAGCTCGAAGACGACCCCCTTACTCCTCATTCGGACATTCTGCAAGGTTTAGTTGCAGCCCGGCTATAAAGGGTCAGCACAATTGAATTGTGGTGGCAAGTGACTTTAATTCCTAATGTTCTATTAAGCTATAACTATATGCTTATTTTAGCTGGTGGAGCTCAAGGCTATTGCGCAAAGCAAATTTTCTCCTACTTTTGATAAACAAATTTCTTAAATCAATATCTTCTCCTTCAGAGACAAATCTCGAGACAAGTCCATGTCTCCTACCCATGTTCACCCAACAAAGTTTTATTAAGAAATTTGAGATGAGGAGATTTTCAGAACACAGCCTTGTGTAGTTACTCAAATTGTCCGATGCCGGGGACACGGCTAAGATCTTAGGTTTTAACTCTCGAGAGGGTGTGCACTTTCACCATTAGACTCAATCAACCCAAACTATCCTCTACACTCCTTTAGTGAGAAGGAAAAGGAGAAGATCAAGACGAGACTTTTCAGAAGTTGCTTTCCCATGATCATACTAAGAGATTACCACCATCCTATCAACTCTACCACCATCAATCTCTTGACCCAGGTCCACAACAACTTACTCCATCAAGACAGAGCCCATATTGACCACTGGTTGCACGATAAGCAACTAGACTCAGTGTAAACTTAAATCTCATAGCCCTGGGTGGCCTACCACAAGTGAGCAACTCAGGTTAACACCGCATATCATGGCCCCAAGTAAGTGGAAACTATCTTGGGCGAAGACAACCATGAAACTTGGCCCTGAGAAGCCACTCAACTTGAAACCTCCTCGATCGACCCAATCCACCCAGGCGTTAAATTAATTAAGTGGAAATTTTCATTTATCACATCAACCATTAAACAATCATTTTTGCAGCAGATACTTCCACTAAATTATAATAGGGGTCTAACTGGAATTTCTAAGGGGAACCTAAAAGGTTTGCATAGCATACTACAATCTCCCAAAACCTATCATGCATACTACTTTTGCAAATTCTGTTTGAAAACACTAGATATGCAATAGAATAAAATAGTAGGTCTTTTATGAAGTCACTTGCCTTGGCAGCAGGAGGGGCAGGCACAACAAGAATAGCAATCACAAGCAGGTCCTTCCTCTCCTTCACAATCTAGCACAAGCAATACATACAAATAAAAATCCACACAAAATCTCACACACCAAATAAAAGATGTATGTATGCATGATATGCCATGTGTAGAATTAGACACACTTATCCATGATTTATATTCTCTGGTATTAAATGCATGAGATGCAATTTTTAGGAATTTCTCAATTTACTTAACAATTTAATAATTGAAAACAATATAACCAAAACTTAGATTATAACATTACAACTTTTATTGTTCTAAGAAAGTTTTCAAATAAGACATATATTAATATTCCTGGGCAGAGGTTGTTAACCTGAACCTAAAACAATTGAGTTTATTTGTAAAACATTTTTATTATTTAAGTTATGGATTTAATGGCCGAATTACGCCTCGGATGATCTTATGAATTATTATTTATCAAAAGCAAAAACAAATGATGTAGAATTAAACTACTCTAGCAGGGCTATCCGTGGATATAAAATTCATTAAATTTGGACTTACAGAACATAAGTTATGAATTTTCTAAGTTTTGCATATTTTCTGTTTTTATTTATAAAATTCCTGCGGAAAGGAAAAATAAAAGGCTACGTGGCGCGATCCTATTGGACGAAAACGGTTCACGCGGATCGTGGACGAGAGCCGTCCGATTTAAATGAGATCGGATGCGCGGGATCATTTTGATCTAGATCCGTTGGATCTAGATCCAACGGCTTGGGACGTTCGGCCGAACCGAGCGGCGCGCGGGTCGCCAGAAGGCTCGCCGGCGGCGCGTCGGCCTCGACATTTCCCGCGTGAAAACACAGCCCCAGGACGAACGGGTCTTACCAAAATGACACGGAGGAGGAGGCGAGGTCGATGGCACGGCGGCAGCGTCGAAACTCTTCTCCTTTCCTCGTCGGAGATGGTGGCCGGCGGCGGAGCACTTCGGTCGAGGTCGGTTTCGGCGTTCGGCTGCGAAAAAGAACAAGCGAGGGGGCTCAACGGATGCGCAAGAGGATGGGGAAGCGAGGGGGAGCCTCGGTGGCGCTCGAGGAGCTCGGTGCTTACCGCACTCATGCAAAAGTCCGACGGCAATGGCGGCGACGGCGAACTCGATTCCGAGCAGCCCGGCGGCGGAGAGGTAGGGTTTTGGGGGGGTTTCGGAGGCGGACTCGAGGAGTATATATAGAAGGGGGCAGGGGCGCTAGACGCGGCGGGAAACGGCCGGAAACGGCTCGGACTCGGTCTCCATCTCCAGCGTGATCTCCAGACGGAGGTGGAAGACGGCTGACAGGTGGGGCCCACCTGTCAGCGAGAGAGGAGCGAGGCGCGCGCTGGAGCGGGCCGATGGGCTGCTATCTAACGCGCGCGCGGCGGATAGCGTCTGGGCTGGCCCGGAAACAATTTTTTTAAATTAAATAAAAACTGTTTTTCAAATCTGATTTACTAAATGATTTTTTTTAACATATTCAAAACATTTCAGAAAAATTCATAAAAATATATTTTGGAAAGGTTATTTAAATTAGAAATTTTTAATAATAAACTTACCCATTATATAATTTGGAAAATTATATTTATTAAGTAAGTTTAAAGAAACACTTAATGGGATTAAACATTATTTAAACTCATAATTGAATTTTTATTTAGTATTTATGTGATTAAGAGTTAAGCCTATATGATGAATGATGTATGAATGCAAAGTTTTAAATTTTAGCAAAATTGGGATGTTACAAACCTAACCCCCTTAAGATGAATCTCGTCCTCGAGATTCAGTTTGGCCTTCAAAAAGATGTGGGTGTTCTTCCCGAAGATCATCCACCCGTTCCCAAGTTGCTTCTTCTTCGGTATGGTGGTTCCACCGGACCTTAAAAAATTTGATAGTCTTGGTTCGTGTGATCCTTTCTGCCATCTCCAAGATTTTGATTGGCTTCTCTTCATACGTCAGGTACTTTCCAACTGAACTTCTTCTAATGGCACTGTATCCCGTAGTGGGGTTTCTGTCATCTCTGGGTGACACTTCTTCAATTGGCTCACGTGGAAGACATTGTGAACTGCTGACAGAACTTCCGGCAATTCTAGCTCATTTGCTACTTCTCCCTTGCGGGAAAGAATCTTAAAGGGGCCGATGAATCGAGGTGCAAGTTTCCCCTTGATCCCGAACCTCTTCACACCACGCATTGGTGACACTCTTAAATAAGCCCTGTCACCTATCTCATATGTGATTTCTCTCCTTTTGGAATCTGCATAGCTTTTCTGTCTGGACTGCGTGATCTTCCATCTGTCCTTGATTATTCGAACCTTCTCTTCAGCTTCCTGGATTATATCAGGTCCAAATAAACTTCGCTCTCCCACACCGCTCCAAAGTAGTGGTGTGGTGCATTTCCTACCATAAAGTGCCTCAAACGGCGACATCTCTATGCTTGCTTGGTAGCTGTTGTTATAGGAAAATTCTGCGTACGGCAAATTATCATCCCAACTAGACTTGTAGTCCAAGGCACATGCCCTCAGCATATCTTCTAGAATTTGGTTTACTCTTTCCGTCTGTCCATCCGTTTGGGGATGAAATGCTGTACTGAACTCTAATCTCGTACCCAATGATTCATGTAGTTGTTTCCAGAAATGCGAGGTAAACTGGGTACCTCTGTCAGACACAATCCTCTGGGGAATACCATGCAAGCATACTATTCTCCTCATGTAAATCTCTGCCAACTTAGCACTTGAGTAGGTAGTCTTTACTGGCACAAAATGGGCCACCTTTGTCAAACGATCCACTATTACCCAGATCGAATCATATCCCGATCTGGTACACGGTAACCCAGTAATGAAATCCATACCTATCTGTTCCCATTTCCAATCCGATATAGGTAAAGGTTGCAACAATCCTGCTGGCTTCTGATGTTCCGCCTTTACTCGACTACATACATCGCACTTAGCTATATATTCCGCGATGTCTCTCTTCAGGTTATTCCACCAAAATCTTTCCTTTACATCCATGTACATCTTGGTGTTTCCCGGGTGTATGGAATAAGGTGAGTTATGTGCTTCTTGCAGAATCAATTTTCTAAGATCCTCATCTTGCGGCACGCAGATGCGTTTCTCAAACCACAAGGTGCCTTGTTCATCCTTCCGAAAACCCTTGGCCTTCCCTTCGCTCAGGTTGACCTTGATTTCATCCATTACTTTGTCTCCCTTCTGGCTTTCCCGAATCTTATCCATCAACAAAGGTTGTACGTCCAGTGTTGCGAGGAATCCTTCGGGTACTACCTCTAATCTGAGGTCCTTAAATGCTCTACTTAAATCCTCGGGCAATTCTCCCGCTGTCAGTCCATTTACATGGACCTTACGGCTCAAAGCGTCTGCCACCACATTAGCTTTTCCTGGGTGATATTGCAAACTCATATCATAGTCCTTAATAAGTTCCAGCCATCTTCTTTGCCTCATATTCAATTCCTTCTGGGTGAAAATATATTTCAGGCTCTTGTGATCTGTGAATACTCCACAACGCTTTCCCAATAGATAGGGTCTCCACGTCTTTAGAGCATGCACTACTGATGCTAACTCCAGATCGTGGGTGGGATAGTTGACCTCATGTTTCTTAAGCTGTCTAGAAGCATATGAAACCACTTTCCCTTCTTGCATTAGGACACTTCCTAGTCCATGGTGCGAGGCATCACAATATACTTGGAATTCCTTCTCTATATCTGGCAAACATAAACAGGTGCTGACACCAGCCGTTTCTTTAGTTCCTGGAAACTTATTTCACATTCTTCAGTCCACTTGAATTTTACTTCCTTCTTCAGTAGTGAAGTCAATGGTTTGGCAAGTTTGGAGAAGTTCTCAATAAATCTTCTATAATAACCTGCCAGTCCAAGGAAACTACGGATGTCCGCCACATTCTTGGGTACTTCCCATTTTTTCACAGCTGACACCTTTTCTGGGTCTACTGCTATTCCATTTTTCGACACAACGTGTCCTAGAAAACCAACTTCTTCTAGCCAGAATTCACACTTGCTAAATTTGGCATACAGCTTATGTTCTCTAAGTCTCTGTAATATCATGTGTAAGTGTTCTTCATGTTCCTCCTGACTTTTGGAGTAAATCAGGATGCCATCAATGAACACCACAACAAACTTATCTAGAAAGTCCATAAACACTTTGTTCATCATGTTCATGAAGTATGCCGGTGCATTGGTTAAACCAAACGGCATTTCGCTGTACTCATATAATCCATATCTGGTAGTGAAGGCAGTTTTTGGTATATCTAGTTCTCTTACTTTCATTTGAAAGTATCCTGATCGCAAATCGATCTTAGAGAATACCGAAGCACCCTCTAGCTGGTCGAAAAGCTCATTAATTTTCGGTAGCGGGTACTTGTTCTTGATCGTCACCTCGTTGATTGCTCGATAATCCGTGACTAGCCTTTGAGTACTATCCTTTTTCTCTACAAACAGAATGGGTGCTCCCCAAGGTGATGAACTTGGGCGGATGAATCCTTTCTGCAGTTGCTCCTCTAACTGCTTCTTGAGTTTTTCAATTCAGCTACGGCCATTGGATATGGTCTCTTGGCTATGGGTCCCGTTCCGGGAACCAAATCTATAAAAAATTCAACATCCCTATCGGGTGGCATTCCCGGTAGTTCTTCGGGGAAAACATCAAGGTAATCTCTTACCACACGAACGTCTCCCAGGCTAACCCCCTTAAGAGAATTTAGCTTAACTTTCTTAAATTCAAATTTGGATTTGTATCTGATCTTCTTCTTCTCGGGAGTGGTGAGTGTAATGGATCTATTCGCACAATCCAATACTCCTTCAAACTTGGCCAACCAATCCATACCGAGTATAACATCCAGACCCTGGGTCTCTAATATTATCAGGTTTACCGGAAAGGAGTGTTTACCAATTTCTAAACTCAAGTTTTGACAATCGGTTTGTGCGAGCATTCCCCCCCCCCCCCTGGGGAACTCATCCTAACCGAATTTAGCAGGCTTGTAGTAGTCAGTTTGTTTTTATTAACAAATGCTCTTGAGATGAATGAGTGGGATGCTCCAGTATCGAACAAGACTAATGCTGGAAAGGTATGTAGTAGGAACGTACCAATCACTGCATCTGGTTCATTCTGCACTTCTTCCACATCAAGATGATTCACATGTGCCTTCTGGAAAGGATTAGGCTTTGATGCTTCCGGCGCCTTCTTCTTCTCTGGACAGTCTGTTGAGTAATGTCCCTTGTTCCCACACTTGTAGCAAGTCACTTGACTAATATCTCGTTTAGGTTCATTGTTGTGGCGGTGTTGCTCTTTTCCACTATTGTTCCCATTGAACGGGTGGTTGTGTCCACTACCACCCTGTCCATTTCCTCTGTATCCGGAATTTCCTACTTTATGGATATGACCATTATGATTGTGGCCACTTCCACTCTTGTGACTATGGTGACTCCCACTGTTCTCTGGAACGTATGGTTTCTTCTGCATCAGATTAGTGTTGTACTTATTGGCGCTGAACTTCCTTTTCCTATTCTCCTCCTTCTTCATGTTGCTGTCCAGGGTAATGGCCTGATCAAGAAGATCCTGATAATTGGGAGCATAGGCCACAGACAATGGTATTTTCAGCTCACCATTGAGTCCATTCAGAAACTTATACTTCCTCTTTGCATCGGTGTCTACATCCTCTGGGGCATAGCGTGAGAGGGAATTGAAGTCCTCCATGTACTCCCTCAGAGCACGATTTCCCTGTCTCAGGGTACGGAACTCATCCCTTTTCAGATTCATGATCCCAGTTGAGATGTGAGCATTACGGAAACCTTCTTTAAAGATTTCCCAGGTAAGTCCTTCAAGTGGGTGAGTGATCTGATATGTTTCCCACCACTGTGCCGCTCGCCCCTCCAGTAGATGGGAAGTGAACCTTATTTTCTCCAATTCCGTACACTCGCAAGTAACTAGATCCTTGTTCACAGAGCGTAGCCAATCATCGGCTACGATTGGTTCAGTAGCTGTGGAGAATTTGTTGGGTCTGAGCCTCAAGAACCTAGCAAGGCGGTCAACTTGGGGTGGGGGTGGTGGTGGCGGCAGTGGTGGGGGTGGTGGATTGTTTTGGTTTGCCATGAACTGAGCCATCATGGTCATCAACTGTGTCTGGGCTGCCATCATTTGTTGCATCATTTCGTTGGCATTGTTGTTGTCAGGATCACGACGTGGAGGCATCTGTATGGTGTGAGCAGAGGTAAGTAGAGATAGAAAGAGACTACAAAGGAAAATCTACCCTTGCACATCAACACACTTCACAGAAACATATCAAACAACAAACAAATAGACACACCCGAAGTATTTAATAGCCGAATTACTTCTCGGATGATCTTATGAATTATTATTTATCAAAAGCAAAAAGAAATGATGTAGAATTAAACTACTCTAGCAGGGCTATCCGTGGATATAAAATTCATTGAATTTGAACTTACAGAACATAAGTTATGAATTTTCTAAGTTTTGCATATTTTCTGTTTTATTTATAAAATTCCTGCGAAAAGGAAAAATAAAAGGCTACGTGGCGCGATCCTATTGGACGAAAACGGTTCGCGCGGATCGTGGACGAGAGCCGTCCGATTTAAATGAGATCGGACGCGCGGGATCGTTTTGATCTAGATCCGTTGGATCTAGATCCAACGGCTTGGGACGTTCGGCCGAACCGAGCGGCGCGCGGGTCGCCGGAAGGCTCGCCGGCGGCGGCGCCCGCGTCGGCCTCGACGTTTCCCGTGTGAAAACACAGCCCCAGGACGAACGGGTCTTACCAAAATGACGCGGAGGAGGAGGCGAGGTCGATGGCGTGGCGGCGGCGTCGAAACTCTTCTCCTTTCCTCGTCGGAGATGGTGGCCGGCGGCGGAGCACTTCGGTCGAGGTCGGTTTCGGCGTTCGGCTGCGAAAAAGAACAAGCGAGGGGGCTCAACGGATGCGCAAGAGGATGGGGAAGCGAGGGGGAGCCTCGGTGGCGCTCGAGGAGCTCGGTGCTTACCGCACTCGTGCAAAAGTCCGGCGGCAATGGCGGCGACGGCGAACTCGATTCCGAGCAGCCCGGCGGCGGAGAGGTAGGGTTTTGGGGGGGGGGGGGGTTCGGAGGCGGCCTTGAGGAGTATATATAGGAGGGGGCAGGGGCGCTAGACGCGGCGGGAAACGGCCAGAAACGGCTCGGACTCGGTCTCCATCTCCGGCGTGATCTCCGGACGGAGGTGGAAGACGGCTGACAGGTGGGGCCCACATGTCAGCGAGAGAGGAGCGAGGCGCGCGCTGGAGCGGGCCGATGGGCTGCTATCTAACGCGCGCGCGGCGGATAGCGTCTGGTGTAGCACCCCCGAGAGCCAGGCTAGACGAATCCCAGATATCCATCTGATATAAGCCTAACCTCGATCTCGAGAGCCAACGGTTGAACATTCGGTAACACAACATTGACTCTACGACTCAAAGAAATATTATACAAACTCTTAGCAGAGTGAGGATAGCAAATATTACAAGCAAAGGTCACTGACCCAACAGTACATCAAACAACGAAAGCAAATTATGTTATGCTACATAACAAGAATCAAAAGGCCTAAGAGGCCATAACATAAGCGACGTCCCGCCCATCGATTCCAGGCTGCTGCCCGGGAACCCCGATCTACTCGTCGATGTCCATGTAGAAACCAGCAGTAGAGTAGGAACCTTCACCTGTCCAAAAAGTGCGCAAGGCTGAGTACAGGAGGTACTCAACAAGACTTATTTAACCTATTATATATCTGCCCGTTCAGAGAGTATTCATGAATGTCTTTGCATAAAGCCATCTTTGTTTTCAAATCGAGGGAGGAGAGAATCTCGCATCAGTAGACTTTTAAAATGGGATAAGGAAACAACACCTCTGACTTCATCCTCCATCTTCTGTAGCCACCGAGATGTCATCGCTTGCACCACCCTCAAGAATCACCCCCTCGATCAACCCGAGGAAGTAACCCTAACCATCCTTAGTTGACAGTTTTATGGTTAATTTTAAGTTGTCTATGATCACCGAAATAAGGTACCAAGTCGTCCATAACCGTGGACACGGCTTTCCGAAAAGATTTACCCTGCAGGGGGTGTAACTACCCATACGCGCCAACCAACCAATACGCCAGACATTAGCACTCTACCTGGGAGTGCCGGCTGGAGAGTTGGCCACGACCTTTCCCAAGCTTCGCCTATGTCCATGAGCCACAGCAGTAGGTCAGACCGCCATCTCAGCGATCCCTAGTGCGGGTTGCCAGGGTCAAGATCAGAGTGTCACACTCTCCTGACCCAAGCCCTAATTTTTCTCCTCAAACCATTTTACCGCACACGCAAATGGAACACTCGAACTAGTGGCTTCACGTAGTAGGCTAGGCAAGTTGGAGTCGAGGGGGAAATGAATGCCCCGTGTGGATGCACGAATAGTCTTGGTTCCGAACCCAGGAACTCAGTTCCTAATGTCGACGAGAACGAGACAACCCACCACAATCCCAATGTGGCCTCTCATCCAAGTATTTAACAATAAATAAATCATGTATACTTATTCCATAACAATCTTCTCAACTGGATGGAGAAAGGAACAACTACAAGTCTAAGTGGCGATGCAACGCAAGCGACACTCTATACCTCGACCAAAACATCTTTGAACCGTATGCATAACCCAAGAATCAAATACTTTGGAAATATTATATGTGCAGATATAAGGTTATGCTTGCCTTGCTCTTCAGTGGCTGGGTATTGATCTTCGGAGGCGTCGCAAACACTCTCGGGCTCGAATCCTATCGCGAAGAACCAGATACCGGAAAGGAGTGACACAATCAATACAAAATTGATGCGATGCACAATCACATGAATGATATGTCATTTTAGAATTTCCTAGATGCAAGCATTAATTAAATGGGTGAACAGGATATACCCATAATTAAAATTAGGGTTTATTAAGGTGAAACTAGTAACATTATTTTCCTTGTATGGAATATGCATGATTAAGTTGTAATTAAATAGATTTTATTTTTCTGAATATTTTGATATAAAAATCATATTTTTCTGATTTAAAATGAATTAGTTATGAATTTTCAAAGTTTAAACAATTTAATTCAAATTTCAGATTTATTTAAATGAATTGGCCCCACATGTCATACTTTTAATTATTTCAGAAAATAGTAATGGAAAATATTAAAACTCTGACAACATGGTCCCACATGTCATAATAAATCATTTACAGAAAAGAAATAAATGATTTTAGGAAATTAAAAGGACATGATGACGTCAGCTGACGTCATCAACACCCAAATCCTCTCTGCCGATCACGAACTGCTCGAATCCGCGCGAATTGATCGAGTTGCCTTGCGGCAATCACCAGAGGGGATCGAGGCGGACCGAACGGTGGCGGCGCCGCCCAGAAAATGTCACCGGAGACGCCGTATGGCTCGCCGGAGCGGAGGCCGACGGCGGCGCTCGGCGGCCTGGCGAACCAAAGGAAGAGGGAGAAGGAGGAGGGCATGGGGAGGACCACGGGGACGACCTGGAGCTCGTGGAAGCGTCGGGGAGGCGAGGGGAGGCGGAGGTTCACCGGAATCGAGCTCGCCGGTGTCGGACCCGAGCGGAGGAAATCGACGCCCCCGGTTGATTCGTGGCTTCCCGGCACGAACCGATCGAGGAGGAGGAAGAGCAGAGCACGGCGGTGCTTCTGAGCTGCTCGCCGGAGCAGGAGGTGGCCGGAATCGGCAGCAGTTTCTCGCCGGCTGTAGCTAGGGTTTCGGGCGAGTTGAGGAAAGAAGGGGCGAAATGGCGTTGGCTTAGGGTTCCTCCGGGCGGCGGCGGGCTTCTTGTAGTCCAGGGGAGGGCGGCGGCGCGCATCGCAGCGCATCCGCGGCGAGGAACGGCCGGGCGCGCGATGCCGGCGCACGGGGAGGTCGGAAGGAAGAGGACGACTCGTTTTTATGGAAAACCCCCTGGAAAATTTACTATTTGCCAGTTTTCTTCACAAATAGGCCCCTGGTTGCTTATTTAAAAGGTTTGGGGCTTTTCTGTAAAGAGAAAAATTTGCAGAAAATACTAGGAGATTCAAAATTTTACAAGGAAGCCATTGGAAGTCTTGGATTTTGAAAATTTGGAATATTTTGAGTTCACCAAGAATAACAAGAGTTTACCCCTTTCTTTCAAAAGCAAGCATATGAATTTTAAATGCAAATTCTTGTCCAAATTAAATGAGATGCATGCAATGCTCAGAACACACCTTTTATTCTATTTAGCAAACTTGGGATGTTACATCTGGGCCGGCCCGGAAACAATTTTTTAAAATTAAATAAAAACTGTTTTTCAAATCTGATTTACTAAATGATTTTTTTAAACCTATTCAAAACATTTCAGAAAAATACATAAAATATATGTTGGAAAGGTTATTTAAATTAGCAATTTTTTATAATAAACATACCCATTATATAATTTGGAAAATTATATTTATTAAGTAAGTTTAACGAAACACTTAATGGGATTAAACATTATTTAAACTCATAATTGAATTTTTATTTAGGATTTATGTGATTAAAAGTTAAGCCTATATGATGAATGATGTATGAATGCAAAGTTTTAAATTTTAGCAAAATTGGGATGTTACAAACCTAACCCCCTTAAGATGAATCTCGTCCTCGAGATTCAGTTTGGCCTTCAAAAAGATGTGGGTGTTCTTCCCGAAGATCATCCTCCCGTTCCCAAGTTGCTTCTTCTTCGGTATGGTGTTTCCACTGGACCTTACAAAATTTGATAGTCTTGGTTCGTGTGATCCTTTCTGCCATCTCCAAGATTTTGATTGGCTTCTCTTCATACGTCAGGTCACTTTCCAACTGAACTTCTTCTAATGGCACTGTATCCCGTAGTGGGGTTTCTGTCATCTCTGGGTGACACTTCTTCAATTGGCTCACGTGGAAAACATTGTGAACTGCTGACATAACTTCCGGCAATTCTAGCTCATATGCTACTTCTCCCTTACGGGAAAGAATCTTAAAGGGGCCGATGAATCGAGGTGCAAGTTTCCCCTTGATCCCGAACCTCTTCACACCACGCATTGGTGACACTCTTAAATAAGCCCTGTCACCTATCTCATATGTGATTTCTCTCCTTTTGGAATCTGCATAGCTTTTCTGTCTGGACTGCGTGATCTTCCATCTGTCCTTGATTATTCGAACCTTCTCTTCAGCTTCCTGGATTATATCAGGTCCAAATAAACTTCGCTCTCCCACACCGCTCCAAAGTAGTGGTGTGGTGCATTTCCTACCATAAAGTGCCTCAAACGGCGACATCTCTATGCTTGCTTGGTAGCTGTTGTTATAGGAAAATTCTGCGTACGGCAAATTATCATCCCAACTAGACTTGTAGTCCAAGGCACATGCCCTCAGCATATCTTCTAGAATTTGGTTTACTCTTTCCGTCTGTCCATCCGTTTGGGGATGAAATGTTGTACTGAACTCTAATCTCGTACCCAACGATTCATGTAGTTGTTTCCAGAAATGCGAGGTAAACTGGGTACCTCTGTCAGACACAATCCTCTGGGGAATACCATGCAAGCATACTATTCTCCTCATGTAAATCTCTGCCAACTTAGCACTTGAGTAGGTAGTCTTTACTGGCACAAAATGGGCCACCTTTGTCAAACGATCCACTATTACCCAGATCGAATCATATCCCGATCTGGTACACGGTAACCCAGTAATGAAATCCATACCTATATGTTCCCATTTCCAATCCGATATAGGTAAAGGTTGCAACAATCCTGTTGGCTTCTGATGTTCCGCCTTTACTCGACTACATACATCGCACTTAGCTATATATTCCGCGATGTCTCTCTTCAGGTTATTCCACCAAAATCTTTCCTTTACATCCATGTACATCTTGGTGTTTCCCGGGTGTATGGAATAAGGCGAGTTATGTGCTTCTTGCAGAATCAATTTTCTAAGATCCTCATCTTGCGGCACGCAGATGCGTTTCTCAAACCACAAGGTGCCTTGTTCATCCTTCCGAAAACCCTTGGCCTTCCCTTCGCTCAGGTTGACCTTGATTTCATCCATTACTTTGTCTCCCTTCTGACTTTCCCAAATCTTATCCATCAACAAAGGTTGTACGTCCAGTGTTGCGAGGAATCCTTCGGGTACTACCTCTAATCTGAGGTCCTTAAATGCTCTACTTAAATCCTCGGGCAATTCTCCCGCTGTCAGTCCATTTACATGGACCTTACGGCTCAAAGCGTCTGCCACCACATTAGCTTTTCCTGGGTGATATTGCAAACTCATATCATAGTCCTTAATAAGTTCCAGCCATCTTCTTTGCCTCATATTCAATTCCTTCTGGGTGAAAATATATTTCAGGCTCTTGTGATCTGTGAATACTTCACAACGCTTTCCCAATAGATAGGGTCTCCACGTCTTTAGAGCATGCACTACTGATGCTAACTCCAGATCGTGGGTGGGATAGTTGACCTCATGTTTCTTAAGCTGTCTAGAAGCATATGAAACCACTTTCCCTTCTTGCATTAGGACACTTCCTAGTCCATGGTGCGAGGCATCACAATATACTTGGAATTCCTTCTCTATATCTGGCAAACATAAACAGGTGCTGACACCAGCCGTTTCTTTAGTTCCTGGAAACTTATTTCACATTCTTCAGTCCACTTGAATTTTACTTCCTTCTTCAGTAGTGAAGTCAATGGTTTGGCAAGTTTGGAGAAGTTCTCAATAAATCTTCTATAATAACCTGCCAGTCCAAGGAAACTACGGATGTCCGCCACATTCTTGGGTACTTCCCATTTTTTCACAGCTGAACCTTTTCTGGGTCTACTGCTATTCCATTTTTCGACACAACGTGTCCTAGAAAACCAACTTCTTCTAGCCAGAATTCACACTTGCTAAATTTGGCATACAGCTTATGTTCTCTAAGTCTCTGTAATATCATGTGTAAGTGTTCTTCATGTTCCTCCTGACTTTTGGAGTAAATCAGGATGCCATCAATGAACACCACAACAAACTTATCTAGAAAGTCCATAAACACTTTGTTCATCATGTTCATGAAGTATGCCGGTGCATTGGTTAAACCAAACGGCATTTCGCTGTACTCATATAATCCATATCTGGTAGTGAAGGCAGTTTTTGGTATATCTAGTTCTCTTACTTTCATTTGAAAGTATCCTGATCGCAAATCGATCTTAGAGAATACCGAAGCACCCTCTAGCTGGTCGAAAAGCTCATTAATTTTTGGTAGCAGGTACTTGTTCTTGATCGTCACCTCGTTGATTGCTCGATAATCCGTGACTAGCCTTTGAGTACTATCCTTTTTCTCTACAAACAGAATGGGTGCTCCCCAAGGTGATGAACTTGGGCGGATGAATCCTTTCTGCAGTTGCTCCTCTAACTGCTTCTTGAGTTCTTGCAATTCAGCTACGGCCATTGGATATGGTCTCTTGGCTATGGGTCCCGTTCCGGGAACCAAATCTATAAGAAATTCAACATCCTTATCGGGTGGCATTCCCGGTAGTTCTTCGGGGAAAACATCAGGGTAATCTCTTACCACACGAACGTCTCCCAGGCTAACCCCCTTAAGAGAATTTAGCTTAACTTTCTTAAATTCAAATTTGGATTTGTATCTGATCTTCTTCTTCTCGGGAGTGGTGAGTGTAATGGATCTATTCGCACAATCCAATACTCCTTCAAACTTGGCCAACCAACCCATACCGAGTATAACATCCAGACCCTGGGTCTCTAATATTATCAGGTTTACCGGAAAGGAGTGTTTACCAATGTCTAAACTCAAGTTTTGACAATCGGTTTGTGCGAGCATTCCCCCCCCCCCCCCTGGGGAACTCACCCTAACCGGATTTAGCAGGCTTGTAGTAGTCAGTTTGTTTTTATTAACAAATGCTCTTGAGATGAATGAGTGGGATGCTCCAGTATCGAACAAGACTAATGCTGGAAAGGTATGTAGTAGGAACGTACCAATCACTGCATCTGGTTCATTCTGCACTTCTTCCACATCAAGATGATTCACATGTGCCTTCTGGAAAGGATTAGGCTTTGATGCTTCCGGCGCCTTCTTCTTCTCTGGACAGTCTGTTGAGTAATGTCCCTTGTTCCCACACTTGTAGCAAGTCACTTGACTAATATCTCGTTTAGGTTCATTGTTGTGGCGGTGTTGCTCTTTTCCACTATTGTTCCCATTGAACGGGTGGTTGTGTCCACTACCACCCTGTCCATTTCCTCTGTATCCGGAATTTCCTACTTTATGGATATGACCATTATGATTGTGGCCACTTCCACTCTTGTGACTATGGTGACTCCCACTGTTCTCTGGAACGTATGGTTTCTTCTGCATCAGATTAGTGTTGTACTTATTGGCGCTGAACTTCCTTTTCCTATTCTCCTCCTTCTTCATGTTGCTGTCCAGGGTAATGGCCTGATCAAGAAGATCCTGATAATTGGGAGCATAGGCCACAGACAATGGTATTTTCAGCTCACCATTGAGTCCATTCAGAAACTTATACTTCCTCTTTGCATCGGTGTCTACATCCTCTGGGGCATAGCGTGAGAGGGAATTGAAGTCCTCCATGTACTCCCTCAGAGCACGATTTCCCTGTCTCAGGGTACGGAACTCATCCCTTTTCAGATTCATGATCCCAGTTGAGATGTGAGCATTACGGAAACCTTCTTTAAAGATTTCCCAGGTAAGTCCTTCAAGTGGGTGAGTGATCTGATATGTTTCCCACCACTGTGCCGCTCGCCCCTCCAGTAGATGGGAAGTGAACCTTATTTTCTCCAATTCCGTACACTCGCAAGTAACTAGATCCTTGTTCACAGAGCGTAGCCAATCATCGGCTACGATTGGTTCAGTAGCTGTGGAGAATTTGTTGGGTCTGAGCCTCAAGAACCTAGCAAGGCGGTCAACTTGGGGTGGGGGTGGTGGTGGCGGCAGTGGTGGATTGTTTTGGTTTGCCATGAACTGAGCCATCATGGTCATCAACTGTGTCTGGGCTGCCATCATTTGTTGCATCATTTCGTTGGCATTGTTGTTGTCAGGATCACGACGTGGAGGCATCTGTATGGTGTGAGCAGAGGTAAGTAGAGATAGAAAGAGACTACAAAGGAAAATCTACCCATGCACATCAACACACTTCACAGAAACATATCAAACAACAAACAAATAGACACACCCGAAGTATTTTATAAATTCGATATTTTAGAGACTTGAATACCAAGCTAGGACATGGTTTTCAAGGTACTGCCTCACCACAAATTGGTGGGTCAATACAACTTCGATGAGATAAGGAGAAATACTCGTAAGGTAAGGATAACTGGTGGTCTTTCTAGTCAAATTTTGAAACTCCTTATGTATTTGCGGGTGTTCCCACACTTGCGCTTCTTGACACCTGTGGCTTCCTTGGGAGTGTCCTCATCGGGATAGGTTATCACTAGGGGCTCTGGGGCGTCAGGGGGGTGATTCTTCTCAGCCTGAAGTTCCATTTGGCTTAGTTGTTCACACAAATGAGCACACTGAGCCTGCAATGCCAAAATGTGGGCATCCTTCTGCGCAATCCTATCATCTTGCAGGTAAATCTTGTTTTCCAGCTCCTTGTTCTCCTTTGTTAGCAGCTGAACTTCTACACGAAGAATATCCTTCTCTTCTTCTAAGCTTTCCTTAACGTGACGGTGGACGCGCCTTAAATCTGCCCTGTAGAAGATCTCTTGTCCCAGAAGTATATCCAAGTTATGGCAATGAGCTCCAAGGTCTCCATGATGCTTCTCGTTCATACCCCTAAGTGAGGGTTGAACGGGTTGTCCAATGCTATCCCTCCTGGCAAAGTGTCGAAAGACGGAGTTGGGCTTGATCTCGTCATAGAACTGCTCAATGATGCGAGACAAGGTCTCCAGCATCGCCATCTCCACTCCATTCTTCCAGTTGGGGTATCTAGATCGAAAACGGATCAGCTGCGATCCAGGAGGATCAAGACGAGGGAGAACTTCTGCCTCGATCTTCCAGCGTCCTTCAGGGTAATCTTCTGACATAATTTCTTTGCCCCTGAAGACTGGCGGCGTCAACCTCAGGGTTTTGGAAATACTGAGGAGCTGGTCACTGAAGTAGTACTGGTCTCCTTTCTGCGGGGATAACTCTCGAGTGAAGTTCTTCATCTACAAGAATTTTGAAGGGATAAGAATTAAGGAGATGAAACAAAAATAAGAATGTAGAAGGTAAGGAACATATTATAAGAAAAGAAGTCTGGTATTTCGAATTTTATTAATTATAAATATTTATTTTAGAGTTTGTATCCAATCCTAGGGGTTTCGAGCCTACAGGCAACATTCGTGCTCTGATACCATCTGTAGTGCCCATGCTTACGAAAGCAATGGCACATATGAATAATGCAAAGACTTGGATCACATAAGTCTCACATTCTCCAATAAGATGTAATATCACAGTACAATGTCATAATTTATTACAGAACGAGACGAATGATCCAAAAACAAATATCCTTACAACTTAGCATAGCGGAAATGCTAGCTGAATAAATAGTTCACACTTTATTTCAGAGTTCAAACGCAATACTAAAGGTAGCATGGAGCTACATCTTCTCCATGAAGCCACTAGCAAATCATGTTGGTTGTAGCTCGAAGACGACCCCCTTACTCCTCATTCGGACATTCTGCAAGGTTTAGTTGCAGCCCAGCTATAAAGGGTCAGCACAATTGAATTGTGGTGGCAAGTGACTTTAATTCCTAATGTTCTATTAAGCTATAACTATATTCTTATTTTGGCTGGTGGAGCTCAAGGCTATTGCGCAAAGCAAATTTTCTCCTACTTTTGATAAACAATTTTCTTAAATCAATATCTTCTCCTTCAGAGACAAATCTCGAGACAAGTCCATGTCTCCTACCCATGTTCACCCAACAAAGTTTTATTAAGAAATTTGAGATGAGGAGATTTTCATAACACAGCCTTGTGTAGTTACTCAAATTGTCCGATGCCGGGGACACGGCTAAGATCTTAGGTTTTAACTCTCGAGAGGGTGTGCACTTTCACCATTAGACTCAATCAACCCAAACTATCCTCTACACTCCTTTAGTGAGAAGGAAAAGGAGAAGATCAAGACGAGACTTTTCAGAACTTGCTTTCCCATGATCATACTAAGAGATTACCACCATCCTATCAACTCTACCACCATCAATCTCTTGACCCAGGTCCACAACAACTTACTCCATCAAGACAGAGCCCATATTGACCAATGGTTGCACGATAAGCAACTAGACTCAGTGTAAACTTAAATCTCATAGCCCTGGGTGGCCTACCACAAGTGAGCAACTCAGGTTAACACCGCATATCATGGCCCCAAGTAAGTGGAAATTATCTTGGGCGAAGACAACCATGAAACTTGGCCCTGAGAAGCCACTCAACTTGAAACCTCCTCGATCAACCCAATCCACCCAGGCGTTAAATTAATTTAGTGGAAATTTTCATTTATCACATCAACCATTAAACAATCATTTTTGCAGCAGGTACTTCCACTAAATTATAATAGGGGTCTAACTGGAATTTCTAAGGGGAACCTAAAAGGTTTGCATAGCATACTACAATCTCCCAAAACCTATCATGCATACTACTTTTGCAAATTCTGTTTGAAAACACTAGATATGCAATAGAATAAAATAGTAGGTGTTTTATGAAGTCACTTGCCTTGGCAGCAGGAGGGGCAGGCACAACAAGAATAGCAATCACAAGCAGGTCCTTCCTCTCCTTCACAATCTAGCACAAGCAATACATACAAATAAAAATCCACACAAAATCTCACACACCAAAAAAAAGATGTATGCATGCATGATATGTCATGTGTAGAATTAGACACACTTATCCATGATTTATATTCTCTGGTATTAAATGCATGAGATGCAATTTCTAGGAATTTCTCAATTCACTTAACAATTTAATAATTGAAAACAATATAACCAAAACTTAGATTATAACCTTACAAATTTTATTGTTCTAAGAAAGTTTTCAAATAAGACATATATTAATATTCCTGGGCAGAGGTTGTTAACCTAAACCTAAAACAATTGAGTTTATTTGTAAAACATTTTTATTATTTAAGTTATGGATTTAATGGCCGAATTACTCCTCGGATGATCTTATGAATTATTATTTATCAAAAGCAAAAACAAATGATGTAGAATTAAACTACTCTAGCAGGGCTATCCATGAATATAAAATTCATTGAATTTGGACTTACAGAACATAAGTTATGAATTTTCTAAGTTTTGCATATTTTCTGTTTTATTTATAAAATTCCTGCGAAAAGGAAAAATAAAAGGCTACATGGCGCGATCCTATTGGACGAAAACGGTTCGCGCGGATCGTGGACGAGAGCCGTCCGATTTAAATGAGATCGGACGCGCGGGATCGTTTTGATCTAGATCCGTTGGATCTAGATCCAACGGCTTGGGACGTTCGGTCGAACCGAGCGGCGCGCGGGTCGCCGGAAGGCTCGCCGGCGGCGGCGCGTCGGCCTCGACGTTTCCCGCGTGAAACACAGCCCCAGGACGAACGGGTCTTACCAAAATGACGCGGAGGAGGAGGCGAGGTCGATGGCGCGGCGGCGGCGTCGAAACTCTTCTCCTTTCCTCGTCGGAGATGGTGGCCGGCGGCGGAGCACTTTGGTCGAGGTCGGTTTCGGCGTTCGGCTGCGAAAAAGAACAAGCGAGGGGGCTCAACGGATGCGCAAGAGGATGGGGAAGCGATGGGGAGCCTCGGTGGCGCTCGAGGAGCTCGGTGCTTACCGCACTCGTGCAAAAGTCCGGCGGGAATGGCGGCGACGGCGAACTCGATTCCGAGCAGCCCGGCGGCGGAGAGGTAGGGTTTTGGGGGGGGGGTTCGGAGGCGGCCTCGAGGAGTATATATAGGAGGGGGCAGGGGCGCTAGACGCGGCGGGAAACGGCCGGAAACGGCTCGGACTCGGTCTCCATCTCCGGCGTGATCTCCGGACGGAGGTGGAAGACGGCTGACAGGTGGGGCCCACCTATCAGCGAGAGAGGAGCGAGGCGCGCGCTGGAGCGGGCCGATGGGCTACTATCTAACGCGCGCGCGGCGGATAGCGTCTGGGCCGGCCCGGAAACAATTTTTTTAAAATTAAATAAAAACTGTTTTTCAAATCTGATTTACTAAATGATTTTTTTAAACCTATTCAAAACATTTCAGAAAAATTCATAAAAATATATTTTGGAAAGGTTATTTAAATTAGCAATTTTTAATAATAAACTTACCTATTATATAATTTGGAAAATTATATTTATTAAGTAAGTTTAAAGAAACACTTAATGGGATTAAACATTATTTAAACTCATAATTGAATTTTTATTTAGTATTTATGTGATTAAAAGTTAAGCCTATATGATGAATGATGTATGAATGCAAAGTTTTAAATTTTAGCAAAATTGGGATGTTACATTGGTGGACTGGGCCGAGATGCAGTACGAGCCTCCAGTTCCCGACTACAACTTCTGGAGGATGCATTTCGATGGTTCCAAGGCCAAGATCGGATTGGGTGCCGGAGTGGTCCTCACCTCACCGAAGCAAGATGTGCTGAAGTATGTGCTGCAAATTCACTTCCGGGCATCCAACAATGTCGCCGAATATGAAGCCTTGGTTCATGGACTGAACGTCGCCAAGGAAATCGGCATCCGCTTGATAGAATGTTTCGGCGATTCCGACCTCGTGGTACAGCAGGTGTCGGGGAACTGGGATGCGATTGACGCCAACATGGCCTTGTATCGGTTCCATGTGCAGAAAATATCCGGATTTTTCGAAGGCTGCGAGTTCAAGCACATACCCAGAGGGGAAAACGAAGCAGCAGATGTGTTGTCCAAGCTAGGGTCATCTCGGGAGGTCATCCCACCCGGGATCGCTCTCGAACATCTGAGGAAGCCGTCTATCCATCCTTCGCTCGAGTCGGATTCTATCTTCATCCCCAAGGAACATGGTTCGGAAGCTGTACCTATGGTGGTGGAAGTCGTGAACATTGTGTTGAACCCGGGGACTGCATCACAGGACTCGGAGAGACTAAATAGCATGATGACGGAGGTAATGTCGGCAGAACCAATGGACATAGATGCCCCCATGTTCCCGGTTCGACCTGTCCCGGGATGGGCACAACCCATCATGGCGTACATATCGGATGGAACCCTCCCGGAGAACGAAGTAGAAGCCCGGCAAATACTGAGGAGATCCAAGGCATACATCGTCATCAATCAAGAGTTGTACAAGAGAAGTGTCACCGAGGTGCTCCAAAGGTGTGTGGGACCCGAGGAAGGCCAAGAGATGTTATTGGAAATACACCAAGGGGAGTGTGGACATCATGCATCATCTCGGGCACCGGTGGCAAAAGTGTTCCGGCATGGGTTCTACTGGCTTACTGCCTTGCAGCAGGCAGAAGACATTGTCCGTAAGTGTGGAGGGTGCAAGAGGTTTGCCCACCGGATACATATGCCGGCATCAGCACTGAAAACAATCCCTATCAATTGGCCATTCGCAGTATGGTACTTGGACATGGTCGGGCAATTCAAGCCGGCAAGGGGCAATATGACACACATGCTGGTCATGGTGGACAAGTTTACAAAGTGGATAGAGGTCAAACCAATCCGGAAGTGTGACGGACACACCTCGATTCAATTCTTGAAAGACATCATCTTGAGATACGGGTACCCGCACAGCATCATCACGGATAATGGCACCAATTTTGCTGTGGGGGAATTCGCTCGATTTTGTGCTGAGAAGAGAATCCGGTTTGATGTGGCATAGGTGGCCCACCCGGAAGCCAACGGGCAAGTCGAGAGGGCAAATGCCTTGGTCTTGGCCGACATCAAAGCCCGCTTGATCGAGCCACTGTTGGGAACTCCGGGGTGTTGAATAGAGGAGATACCGGCAGTGTTGTGGGTCTCCGGACCACACCGAATAGATCTACCGGATACACGCCATTCTTCATGGTGTATGGTGCCGAGGCCGTGCTTCCAACCGACATCCAATATGATTCACCAAGGGTTACAATGTTCACCGAGACCGAGGCAAAGGAAGCCCGGGAAGATGATGTGGACTTGCTCGAGGAAGCAAGGGAATTGGCACTATCTCGGTCGGCAATTTATCAGCAGAACCTCCATCGCTATCATAGCCGGAAAGTGCATCCCAGAGTATTCCGAGAAGGGGATCTTGTGCTAAGGCTTATCCAACGCACAGTCGGGATGCATAAACTCTCACCTCCATGGGAGGGTCCTTTTGTTGTAAGCAAGGCATTGCACAATGATTCTTATTACCTTGTAGATGCACAGGAAGCTAGAAAAGGTGTAATGGACAAAGCCGGTGAGGAAACCAAGCGGCCGTCGAATGTAGCCTTGCTTCGTCCCTTTTACAATTAAAGGGTGCAATGTATGTATCTCGGTTTCTCTATCAATGAAGTTTCGGCACCCCGAGGTGTTACTCGGGGACTGCCTGCCCAGAATTGTCCTTTATCTTAACTTGCATGTCGGTACCCTCGGGAGGAACCCGGGGACTGCCTCGTTTTATGCCTCTGTTTTTGTTCGTTTATTTTTTATGCATGCCGGCAACCCAGGGAGGAACCCGGGGACTGCCTTGTATCTATTTTTGGTTTAGTGTATGCCGGGCAAGTTCAGAGATCAATTTTCTAGTCGGAGTAATGTATGTCATGTAAACTAATCTTGTGACTCGACTGACGAACACTGAAATGGTAGTCAAGAGCAGAGAGCATCAAATGTGGGAAACACGAAAACGAACTCGGGGACTCGGAATAGGAACTTCTCCGGCATATGCGTCTTGCTCATCCAGTTGTTTATTTTGTTATGTCGGAAATTTAGCAAATTGGAACTCGGATATTCATAAGTAATGTATATTGTAAATGGAATTTTGTGACTTGACTGTCAAACACCGAAATGGTAGACAAGAGCAGAAATTGCCTAACTACGGTAAACATGAAAATGAACTCGGGGACTTGTTGCAAAATATACCGGCATAACTTGTTCACATAAGAAGGAGCAGAGTACGAATTAAAATGTATATATTACAATTGCACCCGGCATCCCGGGGATCTAACGTTTCTACACTTAGTGTTTTAGTCAGTGGGGGAAGCCGGTTTCTCACGTGCATCGGCAGAGGGAGCTGTGACAATGGTTTCCTCCACGCCAGCAGTGGTACCCGGAGCCTCCTGGTTTGCCTCGGCGTGCGAGGTCTCGGGTGGCGAAGGAGCAGCAGCTTCCCGGGAGGCCATGCTCGCGGTAGCAGCGCCGGTAGCAGCATCATCGCCCTCCGGGATCTCGGACTCCACATCACCAGTTTCACCTGTCTCACCGTCATCTTCGTAATCTGACTCGGAGTCAGAAGCAATGAGGCTTGTGGTAAAGACGCCGGTGTCGGCCCAGGACGCGAGGCGATGGGCAACCTCTTGGCGTTGCCGGATCTTGGTCGGGTCAGTGTACCACGCCGAGATGGTCCGCAAACGCTGGATCACGTCGAGGTCGAGCCCCTCGCACCAGCTAAGCACATGGGTCAGGACTTGGTCAGCGGCAGCCCGCGCACCGGAGTGCTTCCAAGCATGGAGTCGCTTGCCGGCATCCTGGAGCGCGGTCGCCAGTTCACTAACCGAGAGGGTCTCGGTGACACCAGGCCATAGGGCACCATGGACATGGACAGCCGCGCTGATTGTCTCGGTCCCGATCGACCGGAGAGGTACTATCCGGGCCTTCAGGGCGGTGAGGTGGTCCTCAATATCCCACGAGTCCGAAATAGGACCCTTCCCGGCTCGCTTCTCACGGGCGGCAGCAACTGCAAGGTTGGCGGCTTCTTGGGAGTGCTCAAAATGTCCTTTAAAGAGAAGAGCTGTCAAGCGGCCAGCACATGAGAGTGATAGCAACAAAGAAAGAAAGCAAAAGAAAAGGATCTCGGTGAACTTACTATTCAGGTCTCGGTTTAAACCGGTGAGCTCAGTAAGCCAGCCATCCGCCTTCGACCGGAGAAGGGCCAACTCGGTCTCGGCGAGGTGCGCGCGCGCCTCGGATTGGTCCAAGGTTTCCTTCTGCTTCTTGGTGGCGTCCAAAAAACGCACCTTCAAATCAGCAGCGGCGGACTTGGATTTCTCCAACTCGGCGTTTAGCCGCAGGATCTCGGACTGAGCCTCCGATAAGGCAGATTTTTGGTCTACCGAAACCTTTCGCGCAGCGTTCCGCTCCTCCCGGAGTCGCTCCTCTAACTTCTTGGACTGACCGAAGTCAGCAAGAAGCCGGTGGAAGACGCTGCTGCGTGTTTTGCCACAGTCCTGTGTCCAAAAATTAACCGGTGTCAATCTCGGGAAGGATACCGAATACTCGGAATGGGCCGGGACCCGTATTGATTAACCAACTCGGTAGGGAGGATCTCGGGGACTCGAGATCAGAGACTTGTTATTTCTTTTCTAAGATTGGAGCCTAGTGGTCTGCTATTCGGTGGAGTCTAGAGCACTAAGCACCAATCTCGGGGACTAGTGGGGATGGAATAATTAAACTTTGGAGAAGTAAAAGGAGGAAACTTACATCAATCACTCGGGTGACATCCAGTGCAGCCACCTGGAGAGCGTGAAGGGCTTGGGCGCTGCGGCTCGGACTGGCAGCATGCAAGTCCCCCACGATCTCGGAGGCATCAGCGGCAAGCCAGGCCTTGTTGTATTCTTCAATAACACGCAGGCCAGGCGCGCCAGGCGCGCTCGCGGCAACGATCTCCCGGGATCCTGGAGACACAAAGGAGCTTACGGTTGCTCGCAGCGCCTGCAGGGCGGCAGTGGGGATCTCGGCAGGAGGTGGCGGTAATCCGGAAAACTTACCCGAGGCAGAGAAACCCTTGCTTAGGGCCAAGTCTTGGGTCGAGGATTTCGGAGGCGCGCTGGGCTTGGCAGGAACTATCTTCTGTCCGGAGGCCTGGTTGCGCGAGTTCCCGCCAGAAAGATCAGGTTGCCGGGAGGAAGCGGTAGACGGCTTCGGCGGCGGGGTCTTGTGTGAAGCCAACCGGGAAGAGGCGCGCGACACGACTTGCCGCGGAGGACTCGGCGTCTCCGCCTCAAGATGGGACACCCGCCGCGGGCTATCCGGAAGGATGGTATCCTCGGCCGCAGAGCTAGGCGGTACCGGAACCTCGGTCTCCCCGGGATGGACCTCGGGAGCCGCGACCTCGGGTAGCACAGGACCAGGCGCAGGGTGCTCGCTGTCCTGCGCTTGATGCCGAAGTGGAGAAGGGGCAGCCCGGGAGGGGCTAGGAGTGCGGGATCCTGGAGGATGGGAACCCACGAAAGCCGGGACATCAAGAGCCGCTCTATAATGAACATGTCAGAAAAGACCTCGGAAGAAACCAAAGTCAGATGACTCAAAGCAAGAAGGTCATACCGGAGTCTACAGTGGGGGGACCTCTCCGTCACCGAGGAGGCTTCTCGCCAGGCTGCTTGCTATGCTTGCTCTTCTTGGTGGCGCCACCAGAACCACCGGCATGAGTGGTGTCGGAGCCCGCGCGTTTGCGGGTCTCGGCGCGCTTCGTCACGGCCGTTGATCTCGGAACTACTGGCGGAGCGCGGTTGACGGGAAGAGCATCAATCACATCGAGTATTTGACAATCGTCATCATCATCATCGTCAGATGCAATGGGGATAGCCTCTGGAGTTGAGGGCTTACCTAGGGCAGCAGCGCGGGCTAGAGGAATTGCGAGGTGATCCTCGCCGTCGGGATCCTCCGCCGGCATCTCCTTCGGTATCGGGAAGTCCTCCGCAAAATTGCCACCGGCATGCATCACGTCCTCCTCTGTCTGACGCTCGAACAGCTGCAGGAATAAGTCATTACATGACAACCAAGTCGATTTCCAGCAGAACTCGGGTGCAAATAAAATTTGGCGGAAGGCAGACACAAGCACCTGCTTCAGTGGTTTCTTGCGGGAACCGGCAACCCGACCCCACACATAATCCGCCGCCATCTGTCGGCATCTGCATTCGAGCGATAGCTCAAACGCGCCGCCGGACTGCAGCTTTGTCCAGCGGGACGATGCTGGTTCTCGTGGGGTCATATACCCCACTCATGTGGCACAGCTTATGCACTCGGGTCTGTAGAGGGCAGATGCGGCGGATAATAAAGCAGCGCAGGAGGTCATCCGAGGTCAGGCTATCCGTAAGGACGCTTAGGACGTCGTGCATACACGTGACCTCCTCAGTGTCCGGGAGCCTATTCCAGAGATCGAACTCGCGGGGAGGACCCATGACGAACTCGGGCAAGTTGATGAAATCCGGGGTGGAGGATCCCGGAGAGTCTCTCGAGGCCTCCCGGTTCTTCACGTAGAAGAAGCTCCGTTGCCACTTCCGGCATGATTCCAGCCCCTGGACCTTGGGGAATCCGGAATCAGCGCGAGGGATGATTGTTGCCGCCCCGCAATCAACGAGGTCTTTGACCTTCTTGTCCGGGTTTGGGATGACTTGCCGGCGGAGGATGAAGTACTTGGCCCAGAGTTCCACGAAGGGCCAAATACCGAGATACCCTTCCATGTACGTGGCGAAGATGGAGAGCATCATGATTGCGTTGGCCGGAAGGTGATGAGGTTGGAGGTCGTAGGTGTCGAGGAAGTCGCGGAAGAAGGGGCTAGCCGGAAGCCCAAACCCCCGCTCGAAATGCGTGAGGAACACTACATATTCACCGGGTTGGGGTTCCGACTGGACCTCGCCACTCAGAAGTCGACTCTCGACCTGGGGCGGGATCCGGTGTGTCCGGTATAACCAGTCGAGATCCTCTTCGGTGGTCTCGGATCCATCACAGCACCCCCGGATACTCTCGTCACCCGTCTCGGAGGGTCCAGAGGCCATATCCGAGCTACTCTGCAGGCGGAGTGGCAGTTAGTCGAGTTAGTTTGTCAGTAACTAAGACCCCGGAGTACAAACTTCTAACATCGACCGGGTTCATAGCAAACGGATCTAGCGTGCTCGAACAAATAAAATTAATCGACACGATAATGCCCGAGCAAGGTATGAAGGTGGGCTAGTGCGAGTGAAAACTAAGGCATGGGACGCGCCACCGTCGACGCCGCGCCAAGCGCGCTCGCCGGCGGCGGCGTAGTTCGTGGAGGCGCGAAATCACGGGCCAGTACGGTGGACCGTTACCGCGAGGAGGTTCGTCGGAGGGATTAAGGAACTCACCGGAGAAGAGGGTGGCACCGAGGCGCGAGAGAGCTGATGCCTGATGGTGGAGAGACGAACGGCTCCGGCGGCGGACGGCAACGGCGGTGCTCAAGCTCCGGGCGCGGCGACGGTGGTGCTCAAGCTCCGGGCACGACGACGGCGGGGCGCTCGGGGCAGTTGCGGGAGAAAATGGAAGTTTGGGAAGAAGAGGGAGAGACCGCTCCGATCTCCTATTTATGAGGAGATCTGGAGCGGTTTCCGAGTTTCCCGCCCACGATCTCCCGAATCGTGGGTGGGATCAGTTTGTGCCGAGCAACACGTGGTGCCACCCGGAGCGCTCAATCCGTCCACACCATGGGCCACACGCCCCCAACGGTTGGAATTCGGATCTGATGTGGCTCCCGGCGCGCGAACCCGAGCAGATGTGCGCGAAGTCAAAAACACTCAAGTGCTTATCTGGCTCGACAAGACCCCGGGTGGGACCCTCCCCCTGGAAAGGAATCTTGTTCGGCACGAATAATGAAATGTACCGGCATGACCATACCCGGTTGAGGCCCTAAAAGCTATCTAGTTGCACGAGAAGGGCCTCCCGGTTGGAAGGATCTCGGGGTAGGGATCTCGGTAAAAGTCATCTCGGTATCGAAGCGTAAGATTGTCCCTTGCTTCTTGAGATGATTCTTGTTCTTAAAGCTGATCCCGCGCATCGTCTTGGGTCGCTGCACAGCACCAGCTTTGGGGACTAGTGTCGGGGGGCTGCCCCCCGGGTAGGGCAGATCCCGGAACAGTTCTGCAATATGACAACAGTGTTTGACCTTTGGAGAGTGCAAGGGCTATCCTTTGGTGCACTGAAGGGACAACTTGACCTTTCGTAGCGGGTTAAGCCCAAGGTGTCTCTTAGGGGGCGCAAGGGTCATCCCTGGAATCTATAAATAGCACCCCCCAGGCCCTCAGAGCGGCATAAGCCCAAGCGGATGGTTCCTCTAAGAACTAGCTTCTCGAAGATGTCTTTGGTAGCATCCCAAGACATCTTCGGGAGGCTAGGCCTAGAGCTGTTCATCCTAAGTGATACTCGGGTACATCCGGAAAGGATCTCGGATCTCACGGTCGATCGGAGGCTCCAGGTAGACTCCCCGGTGGAGAAGATCCCGGACCGGATAGACTCCCCGGGTAGGTAAGAAGGGTCCGAGCTCGCTCCCCGGGTACAGGCTAACCGACATGTAAATCTCGGTCCTGGCAGGTTGTTCAATGTGTGCAAGGAAGACTTGCAGGATGGAGCAAGGAGGTAGCCGGCATGGTAGATGCCGGTGGGATGTCAACGGTCCGGAGCAGGCTTTCCCATCTGGCACGGGGGGAAGTCCCATCCCCCCTGACACGGAAGCATGGTCACCTCCCGCCTGACACGGGAGCGTGTCAGCCGGTACGATAACGGTACGACAAGATCGGACATGCCTAGCCCGGCAATCCGGAAAAGGCTACTCAGGATGGGCAAAGACATGTCTTGTCTCTGACAGAGGGACAATGATGTTCCAGGAAGGCGTCAGCTGTCCTTGCCGAAATGATGACGGCAGGGCTATGCCGGATAGCTCGGCGGCTAGGTCGCACTAGCCGGTGTCGAGATAACCGTTAGGCCTGTCCGGTGGGCCCATTCCGGATTAGGGTTTCCGGCCCTCCCGGCCGGAACTCTATAAAAGGCGCCATAACTGCTCCTGTGGGAGAGAGACCAACTTGGAGGCCAAAACCATAGTCTCATTTACTCCTTGTGCATTTACTCCCCCCCTCTCTCTAGTTCATCTTATCCATCGTGTTCTTCACCGAAAGAGCTCCAAGAGCGTGTTGTAGATCTTGTTCCACACTTATATTGAGAGGAACGGTAGGAGTAGGGGTGTTACCTCCCCACGAGGGCCCTGAACCTGGGTACATCGTGTGTGTGTGTTCCCTGCCTTCGTGCAGTTGTTCGTATTTACTAGATCTTCTCTCGTTCCCTTCGGTTGTGTTTGGTGTTCTTCGGAGATCTCGGTTATTCCGGCATCCTCCTTCGTGTGAGCTCTTTAGCTCGCTAGCCCTCCCCGGATCCAGCAGCGTCCATCGGCCCCACACTTTAGCCATCATATGGCATCTGCCGTGACACCACCACGACATTGATAGATAGATCCTGGCTAGTTAGGGTGTTCATACGCTAGAAAAATTATTGTTTTCTGCACCGGAACCCCTTTATTTTCATCTAGAATAGACAAAACTAACAAACATAAGAATATAATTGTTGGTGGTGAAAATGTATGCATCTCGGGTGGAGATGCTAGTTAATTTTGGAACTCAACTATGTGAGATACATAATTGATGATCTTGATCTGAACGTTGGACTTGAGGGATTAATTTGTTTTCAATGGCAACAACGTTAACGTGGTATGATTATCCAACCTAGGTGTTAAGGAGTCATTTTTATCCAACCATAGCAACAAGGGACAATCTAACCTAGGGATTGAGCATTGATCATCTTAGGCAACAAAATGACGACATTATAGTTTGGTTTAATCCCTCCAATCTAGTTAAGTTCATTTAAGCCCACATTTTGTCTATTAAAGATGGACATAATATTGACATTAGGTTGGCAACATCAACCAAGCCCACATTGGAATGAATTAATCTTGCTTTGACGTTGTTATTGTTTAAGTGAGATCATCTATAACTTGAATTCGGGGTTGTTAAGAAAAGCTTCATGTAGTTGTATTTTGGTTTCGTAATGAATGTATCACTAACTTTGTAATCTGCTGAGGTTTGCATTAATTTCCGAGGTATCTTGAAATTTGAAAGTGGGAAACGAACTTCATATATTACGTATTTATCATCATACTGAATTTATCTAATGATATAATGTTCAGATTCTTGCGGGTGTCATGGGATATTCAAATTGGAGTTGTATCACTACCAGACTTAACAATTGTTGTTGTGGAAGAAACAATTCCACCTAGGGAAGTTCAATGCCAGACTTAACCATATTTTTAAGGCATAGCAAAGTTCAAGAAGCTAATAGTTGCTACTGTAGCTAAACACACCCACCTAGGGAAGCTAGAATTACACCTTACACGAGTTTAAACACCAATTCCTGCCAAGCTATGTTGCTTGATGTCCTCATAATAGCAATCGGCTTTTTAAATAATTGGTAAATTACATTTTTTTAATTCACTTTTTTTGTCCTCTCACAGTAAAACCACTTGTAGTCAATTAGTACTTTTGTTTCTTTGTTTTTTTTCCAAGAATGAGTTTATTTACTTTGTCATGTTAAAAAAACAAACTTTTCTTTATTCGCCAAGCAGAACAACTAGATCTGTATGTTTTGGTTCCAACTTGTATTCAATGTTCAATTACCTCTAAAAGCTCTTGGCTCCTGTGAATTCAGTTCATTTCCTCGAAATCAAATAATTAAAACTTGCAGAAGGAATTCATTTGGTTGAATTCAGATTCACATACGGAACTCCATGTTTGGCTGTCACATGGATTTCAGAATCAATGAATACTGTATGGTTGGTTGGTTGCCAGTTTACATACTTTCGCAGAAAAACAAGTCTGGCTTAAAATAAACTGCTACATAATAAAGACCATGATCTCTCCAATCCAAAAGATATATGTCAGCATGAGATAAGCTCAACACATAATATTTCATAACCCTTCAACTCACAAAACAAATTGGCATGCTCAAAGATCAATCGAAATGCCATGTTCAGGTCCCTAAAACACAAATGCATATTAGACAAAATCAAAGTTCACACAAGCTTCGAGAGGGTATTAAAAAAGTTACAAGAGATAGACTGCTACAGCTTGTCATCACAGCTACTCCCTCCGTTCCGAATTAATTGACTCGGATTTAGTCCGTTCCGAATTAATTGACTCGGATATAGTGCAAGTTGCACTATATCTGAGTCAATTAATTCGGAACGGAGGGAGTAGAAGATAAAATCTTTGCATTACTGCATAACCAAGGAAGTTCAGGGAGATGTCTTGATTTGCTTCGGAACCCCTTCTTCATGCAATGCCATAGAGGAATTGAATTTTTGATCAACTGCAACTAGAATGTCATAAATTTCGAACAGGTCTTCTTCTCCCAAATCTGGTATTTCACCAAGAGCAGCCCATATTTCTTCAGGACAAGCCGGTTTTAGAGGAGGCTCGGAAATATCAGCCTTAAATGCAGCGGTGAACTTGTCTTCATGTATCTTTGTTTGCCTGCAAAGAGTTCTCATGAGATGCTTCCTAATCTTATTTCATGCATTTTTGCAAGGACAAACATGAATAAGCTACATATTCTACATACTAGAGTCTAGCGCTGCACTATACATACTCTACATGAATTATCATCTGCGGTTCCAATTCAGTACTGCATATGATCCCATTTCTAGTTAGTCCAAACAAGACATGTTCAGACACTACCAGGTAAAAGAAACCTTGCGAAATAAACTGTTCTCTTCTGATATCTGGCAGTTAACGGGACACATGCATGGTTCCTGAACTAAAACCAAACTACTCATTCTCTTGTGGAAGATTAGCCACTTCTTTAGTGCATCATGTGGACAGTGCTAGAAACACCAGCACAGCTGAGACAAAGAGAGCCACAAGTGATGCAGAGGAGTTCACCACCAAGCAATTGTTCCATGCTCCAGATGAGTTCCTTTGTTCAGTATCAATGAATTATGCAAATGAACAGAATACCATCGAGGAAACTGTGTCACAGTTTAATTGTATAGCGCCTAAATCAGTATTTTTTTCAAAAGCAAAACCATGATGCAAACTTTAACTCTGAAGGTTGCAAACAGTAGGCTGCAATTGTTACACGGAGCTGTATGGCTACAAAATCAGTCACAGGAAACAGTTACCAAATAGCCAGTAAGAAGATACTATTTGCTATCATGCCTTAAAAAGCACTGAAATAGTCAGACTCGTCGATAGACTAACATACGCATAAGTTCATGAAATATGAACAGAAACACCGAGTCAAACAAGCAGATTCTTGAGCATATTGTACAACCAGAATTCATACTAGAAAAAGGATGACATAATTGTACAACAACACCATCAGAAGATTGTGAATTAGAAACAGAAAAAAATAATACCTGGCCATTAACAACAAGAACAAAGAACCACTGATTGTGAATTTGGTATGACAGTGCATTAACAAAAAGCATTGACACGAAAAAATTCTCCTTAAACCAGATTGTGATTGACAGGGACATGTGGGAAAATCATTTCACATAAGTAAATACAGATCTCATAAACAATATAGTGTGTGCTGTGGATTGCACATTTACCTTTACATTGTTGTTTGAACATCATCACTATCAACCATGATCTTGTTGTTTGCACAATCCCAAACGAAACCACTCTGAAAGAATATTGTTGACGAAGGTATAATACTTAGCAAACGTCTTCCTCCTGGATATGATGTCATCCTTCGTAATTTCCATTTCACACTTCTCTCTCACATTCTCCACAGAAGTAGTGTACACATGTGGTCTCCACCCATTCACAATCGATATGCTGAGCCATGGCAACCCTAACAAAGAAGCTGCTGCCTTGTTCCTGTTCTTCCTCCTCTCATGATAAAACTCTAAGATATATCAGCCATCTACAATATGTATAGGAGAGAGAGCTAGTTGAATATAGAAATAAACTAGAAACAACTGCTAGTAAGAACTTACTAATTAAAAAAAAACCACACAAAGCAGCAGGTAGTAGTAGCAAGTCCCCAAAGACACGCTACTCTAGCAAAGACAATAAAAACGCCTCTCTCTCTATCTCAATTATGCCTAAGCTAAAAAACTGTATAATTTATAAGCTAGAAGCGATAGGAAAACATATGAGTAGGTAGAATCTAATCCACAATTTGCTTAAAAGAAGGGAAAACAAAGCACACATTCAGTACTCAGGTTTAAGATGAGATATACAAGTAAGGCACATCTAAAAATCTACTTACATTCAGGCTTTTTGAACTGAAAACAAACTGAACTGACATATCTCCAAAAATAAGATATACATGATAGATTTATTCAGTGTGCAATCTAAAAGATACCTAAGCAATGCAATGAAATATGGATAAGCCGTTCTTTTCAGCCACTTTATTACTAGTAGTTGACCTTTGACTACTACATGCCCTTACAATATGCAGTCATGTATCACATAACTGGATTGTTTTCCTCTGGTAGCAGATGAGTCAGCTTGCATGAATCTTATAGAGGACACATGAACAAGCTATCCTCCTCCTGGTCCATAAAAAATAAATTCAATCTAAATAGCAACTGGTACAGCCACAATTCTATCATGTTCTGGAATCACTTAAATTTAGTTTATAGTTCATTCCTAATTAGGGACATTGAAGTTTCGAGTTTAGCATTTCAGGAGAAAAAGCAACCTATGGCACGTATGAATACAGTGTTGACTGACATACTGTTGTAATCATGGTAACATGGAAATAGAACATATCAGGAAAAGGAGAAGTACATGAACAAATCTTTCTATAAATGGGACAAGATTATGTTAACTAATATAACAGAAACAAAACAAGAAGCTGGGCTACATCCGACTAAAAGAGGAAATGTTCCTCGACTCAATTACTGGGGGAATCATCCCGCACTAACAAAAAAATTGCCGGCGATTCAGTCAACCAATACTATAATTTGTAACCTAGTATCTAGTACTCCAATCTCAAGTATCAGCACTACATGCACATTACCACAGATGCAGCTTAGATGCTCTGTTCTTTCCTCTGCTGCGAGATGAACTCCAATCTCCACTTGACCACGGCCTGGTAATCAATGAAAGGGTCGTTGAACTCCACCGTCGGCACCATCTGCTCCCTCTCCCGGCGAGCCTCTGCCCTCCGCCGCTCGATCTCGCGCCGGCGGACGGCCTCCGCTTCTGCGGCAGGGGCATCAGCGCGAGCCATCGCAAGGCGGGCCCTCTCGAGCTCGGGAAAACGGACCGGCGAGGCGCTGGCCTGGTTCTTGGTCACGCAGCTGGCTTCGACGCCGTCTCGCGCCGAAACAAGGGGGCACCGATCCTCGTCGCGGCTGGGACGCGGGAGTGTCTTCATCTTCCTGGCGGCATCGGGCTGGACCGCGCCGCAAGAACCGCGCGCGCGCTTCGCCGGAGGATCCCTGCCGTGGAAGGATCCGGGCCGCTTCGAGTTCTTGGCGACGGCGGCGGCGGCGGCGGGCTTCACAACACAGGCGGGGTTGAGGCGGGCGCGGGAGGACGCGCAGCCATGGCGGACGGCGGTGGATCCGCGGGAGGTCAGGGAGTGGGAATGGACCGTGGTACCCATGACCGGAGTCGTGGGCGCAAGATCGGAGCACGCGAAGAAGAAGTCGTGGGCGCAAGAATGGGTCGGGGGTTGAAATTCAGGAATTGGGAGGAGCAGGAAGAAGAAGTGGGGTGAAGAGAGAGTGGCGGCCAAGTTTAGGGTGAAAAGGCGGCAAGAAGACGCGCCAGCTCGAATTCAAGTCGAACTCGGTTTCCGATTTGGGAAATTGGCTACCTTGGGGCCCACGCGTCTGTGTCACAGGCTTTAGGGTGAAAATGTATTGCTTTGCTGGACACAGTCAACTCCCTTGTGCAAAGGCGGAGCTGGGCCCCGGGCAGCCCAGGCCACGGCCCGGGGCTTAGGAATGAAACGCTATAATTTATATACCGCCCGGGGCATGGCTTAGCAGCCCACGAAGATGGCCCAGAGCAAAGTTAGCCCAGGAAAAAAGAGGTAAAAGGGCACGATTCAGCACACGAGGCAAAAGTTCTTAGGAACCAATTGGACACATTCATTAGAGAAGCAAGAGATGATCCACATTTGATGAACTGTAATGACCTTGGTCATCTTGCCATGAAGATGGTTTTGGCTGATATGCATACAACCTTCCCCTTGGTTTACCGTCTTGTTGAGTTAGCTTTGATTTTGCCAGTTACAACTGCAACCGTGGAAAGGGCCTTTTCAGCAATGAGCATTATCAAGACTAGTTTGAGAAATAAGATGGGTGATGATTGGATGAATCATAGAACGGTATGTTACATTGAGCGAGATGTGTTTGTTAGTATTGAAGAGTCAAAGATCATAGAGAGGTTTCAAGGTTATCGCTCTCGCAAAGGCGTTTTACCTCGTCGTAGAAGTAAGTTTTATATTTTTCATCCATTATTGCTTATTTTCCTTGTTGTTTATGTACTGATCATCATTTTTTATTTACATTTCAAGGTTTAGCTATTGAAGATGTAGTCATGGGAGGCTCGGACCAACCAAACCATTGATTTGGTACCATCTTTTATGCATTTTCTTGCTATATATTGTCATATTTGTCCAACTGAATATTTCATAGTATCTATCCATCTTAGTTTGCACTGAAAGTGGGACAATTTTTTGGAAAATTTGTGTCACTTCATTTTTTGCCCGGGGCGTGACCAATTCCTGGCTACGCCGTTGCCCTTGTGGATTCTCGGTTGTCAGTGTCAGATCGCTCGCGATCGTGAAACCGAAACTATGATACATTTTACACCAAAAATTACGACTTTACGACGGACAACTATAAAAATGCAGTAAAACCATTTTCAGCTGCATTACCGATCTAGCAATTTTATTGGATGGCCGCTATTACCGACACCAAACAATGTCAGCGTTGCACAATTTTTCAAAATTACTTTTGATGTTCGGAATGAAACAAAATCGACCAGTTCTTTTGTAAAGATAGGATATTTTACACACATGTTTTTTGAGAAATTTAAACCAAACTAAAACTCACCTTGGATATAGTGTCGGTTATTTCACCACACCCATCTTTCGCGGTGGTTGTGCAGGTAAGATGAGGAAGCCCGACGAAGCACACGGCGGCTTTGTCGTGCTCCTCCTAAAAGAGTGTCAGACATAACTTTTTGCCGTAAAACGAGTTCTGCCGCTCCAGTCGGTGCTATTGTATCAACGCCTGGAACTAGCGATTCACATGATGTGTCCAAGTCACTCACCCGATGATCCACACGCTAAGGATACACATGCCCCGCAAAACAAGCAGGTCGTGTTCCGCAGGAAGTCGTTGTTGAGGCAATAATGAGACTGCTTCTATTGCATTGGTTTTTGATGTCACGTGTTTCGTGGTGGTGTGAGATGGCTAGGCGGTCGAGAGGGCGACGCTACAGCCTTTGGCGAGATGACGAAAACGAGGAGGAGGCAAAGTGTAGGGAGGGCTTGTGCGCATCGCACTTATAAAATGTAACATCTCAAGATTTTCAAAAATTTAAAACTTTGCATTCATGCATCATTCATCATATAGACATGACATTCAAATCACATAAGGACTAAATAAAAATTTAATTATAATTTCATAAAGTTGTTTATTTGTACTCCTTATAATATTTCTTTTTATCAAATTATTTGATAGGAAAGTATGATACTAAAAGGTTATAAATTTAATAAGCTTTCCAAAACATATTTTTATGAATTTTTCTGAAATGATTTGGTTAAGTTTAAAAATCATATTTAAAATCATGTTTGAAAAACAGAAAAGTATTTGAATAAAAATAAATAAGCTTTCCGAACCAATTGGGCCGAGGTCCGTAGCTATCTACCGCGCACAGCGTAGCAGCCCGCCAGCGGCCCAGCCCTCCCTCTCTCTCTCGTTGACGCTGACAGGTGGGACCCACCTGTCATCTCCCCCGCGGCAGCGTTTCTTCCCCAAATCACGCCCGACGCCGACCGGAAAAACGCCCGATTGATTTCGTTTTGATGCGGCGATTTACTACTCTGTTTGCAACGCCTCTTTCCCCTACTAAAAGCCCCCGAGCCCCTCTTCCTTTTGCCCCAAACCATTCTACCCGAGAGCCACCAGGTCGCATTCATCTCCGAAATTCCACGGTTGTCGCCGGCGAGAACTCCATTTTCCGGTGAGCTAAGGCAATGTCGAGTCCTCTCGTCACCTCTTCTCGCTTCCTCTCGTCCATGCGACGCTTTTTAACACGGTTACGCGATTTTTCCCGCAGCGCATCGTCGGGTTCGTCCACGTCCGAGAGGATCTGCCACCGCGCGCAACTCCGACGAGTTATTCCGGGAAGACGAGGAAGCACCGGTCGCCGCCACCTCACCATCGTCTTCGTGTCGACCTCCTCTACGCTCGGGTATGCGCCTTTCTTCCCCTAGGGTCGTAGAACGCAGAGAACGCGAACGCTGGCCATGGCTCCGCCGCAACCAGCGCGTCTCCGGTGACTCGCGCTGCCCGCGTTTGGTCAACGTGCTCTGGACCGTTGGATCTAGATCCAATGGATCTGTTTTTATTTAATTTTCCGTCTCAGTTGATTAATCTGGCGCGTCTGTTTTCAGTTAGATCGAACGGCTCACGATCGCGATCAGCTCCGAAGAGGTACGAGTAAATCAGATCGCGCCGCGTGGCCTATTCTTTTTCTTTTTCGATTGAATTTCAGAAATTAAAATAGAAAACTATTGAAAATCACAAAATTCATAACTTTAAATATGTAAGTCCAAATTTGATAAATTTTATATCATTCGAAAGCTCTGCTCGTGTAGTTTATTATTGTTTCATTAGTTTGTCATTTTAGTGTATTTTAATTTGCGGAATTAACAGATTGGAAATTTGGCTATTTAAATTCATAACTTAAATAATAAAAAATGTTTTTCACATAAATCCAATTGTTTTGAAATTGTAATTTTTTCTCTCTGTCCAGAAAGTGCAACATGAGTTTTATCTGAAAATTTCATAAAACAATTAAATTATTTGAGTGTAGGACTTAATTGACTATATTTGTTCTCCATATTTGTTCTCTATATTTTAAACAATGTCAGTGTTGTACAATTTTTCAAAATTACTTTTGAAGTTTGGAATGAAACAAATTGTAAAGATAGGATATTGTACACACAGGTTTTTGAGAAATTTGAACCAAACTAAAACTAACCTTGGATATAGTGTCGGTTATTTCACCACACCCATCTTTCGCGGCGGTTGTGCATGTAAGATGAGGAAGCCCGATGAAGCACACGGTGGCCTTGTCGTGCTCCTTCCAAAAGAGTGTCAGACATAACTCTTTGGCGTTAAACGAGTTCTGCCGCTCCAGTCGGTGCTATTGTCGGTCCAGTGGAGACTGGGGTATGCAGAGTCCACTCTCCCTAGGCCTCGCACGCGGGCTGATCACACAAACGACTAAGGACCAAGCCACCTCTTGGAGAGACCCTCGAGAGGCAAATCCTCTTGAGGGCCTGAAGAGAAAGCGAATGCCTGAAGAGGACATGCGCTTCAAGAGACTCTCCCGAGGCGCCGTGCGCCTGGAGAGAAGTCAATATAAATCCCTCCACAGGCCGCCTCGGGCCTGTGGGGAAGCGTCGCGGCCAAGGCAGTACTGCAAAGCGCACATGGCCTCTGCAGCTGCCGCAGAGTGACGCAGGCACTCCCTTTACCGTTTTGGTGATAAAGGGGTCAATAAAGTTGCGCCGCCTGCGCCCGGACAGCTGGGACTTTCCTCTCTGGTGATAAAGCGGCTGGACGGCGCAACACTCCAAGAAGATCGTCATCGTGGGCTCCACCCTGATCTTTGCGATCCCTGTGAGCCGTTCTGCGTGGTCTGCAACCTGTCGGCCACCACGTCCAACTTTATCGCCAATGGACCGCGTCCATGTTGGATCCAACCGCGATGGACTCCAACGCCTCCGCGCCACTGCCGTGTGGGAACCCACCTTGGACGCCCTGCGCAAGGAAGACGTATGTGGCACCTATAAAAGGAGCATGAGCTCCCCCGTGGGAAGGGTCGGCCAATTGCTTGCTAAACACTTGTAAACCCTAGCCCAACTAGTAGAATAGCCTTCGGCTGGAGGAGGAAGAACACCATTGTTTCCCTCTCCAGGCAGGAACTGCCTCAAGAGAGCCCTCAACAAGCTCAGTTGTACTGTAATCTCTGCAGTGCAATACAGACAAGCAGGAGTAGCTGTTTTACCTCCTCCTGAGGGTCGTGAACCTGGGTACGGGCCGGTGTTCATCTCTGTCGTGGGTGTTCCTCTCCAGGCCCGGCGAGCACCGTCGTCATGCCTCTCGAGGGTCTTGACCTCCGTGTTCAATCCCCTTCACGAACTACTCTTCAGGGAGTAACCACCCCTGTTCCGTGGGAGTCACAACCCGACATTTGACGCGCCAGGTAGGGGATTGAGGCGCGTCAACGACCTTCGAGCCACCTCCGCTCCATGGCGAACACCCGCGCTACTCGCGTCGCCCGCGCCAACAGACGCGCACCTGAAGGAGCACGCGCCACCCCGGCGCCACGGCCACGCGCAGACGACGGGGACGACCCCGATGTGAAGGGCGCGCCAACTCAGGCCCACATGTGGAGGAGCCCGAGCACAACGTTGAGCACGAGGAGGACGCGCAGTCTTCGCACCCGACGCAGCACCCAAGCAGCTCCGGCCCGGTGAGGACAGCCCCCGCACCGCACACCCCCTGCTCATGGCGCAAGAACTTCTCCGCTATAAGCCTACCGCTGAGGCACACGAGCAGTGGCTGGAGCGCCTCAACCACCTCGTCGGCATCGCCACGACTCGCCCCGCTCCGTCGTAGTCCGTCGTGCACCCCTCCCTCGCGGGCATGGCTGCGCCTGACGCGCCTCCGCCTCCACCAGGGCTTGCACCGATTGCGACGCAGAGGGCTGCCTCCCACGCGTCCTCGCCTCACGACTGCCTGATCGTGCAGCGCACCGCGCCAGACGCGCGCGTGGGGTTGGAGCTCCATCATAACCGCCAAAGCCGCCTCGTGGAGGAAATCGGCCAGGCGGGCCAGCAGAACCACAGCGCGCTGCAGCACGGGGTTGCTACATACGCCATCGGCTGCATGGCGTTCACCCGCTCCATGTGCCGCGTGGTATGGCCCCCAAAGTTCAGGTCGGCTCTCCCCAAGGGCTACGACGGCTCTAGCAACCCCATCGAGTTCCTGCAGCTCTACACGACCTCCATCCAGGTGGCAGGTGGAGACGACAGGGTCATGGCCAACTGGTTCTCCCACGCGCTTCGCGACTCTGCGTTGTCGTGGCTCCTGAACCTCCCTGGGGACTCTGTGAACTCTTGGGAGGAGCTCTGCAAGCAGTTCGTCTCCAACTTCAAAGGGACGTACGAGCGCGCGCTCACCCATAAGGACATGCGCGCTGTGGTGCAGAAGAAGGATGAAACCCTCCGCAAGTACATCCAGCACTTCAGCAAAGTGCGCAACAAGATCCCGAACATCCCTGGCACCCAACTCATCGCCGCCTTCCGCGAGGGCGTCACGAACAGCAGGATGCTCGAGACGTTGGGTATCCACGACAAGCTCACCTTTGTGGTGAAGCTGTTCGACCTGGCAGACAAGTGCGCCAAGGCTGAAGAGGGACTCCTCTTCGTCAAGATGTTCTCGAGAGGCGACGAGCACGCTGAGGGGTCTAGGAGCCAGAAGAAGAAGGAGGAGCCCAAGCGCAAGGCCACTGCGGTCCTCGCGGCAGAGCCTGACGTGAAGGGCACCCGCAGGGACTCTCCTGAGCTTGGGGAGAGAAAAGACGTCCACCGCTCGTTCTGCATCTACCACAACAGGCGTGGTCACTCTACAGAGACCTGCTTCGACCTCAAGAGGCTGAGCAAGGAACGCGAACAAGCAGAGGGCAGCGGCAACCGCGGTCGAGGCCGTGGCTACCGCGGAAGCGGGCGCAAGAGCGGCTACCAGAAGCCATATGGCAATCAGGTCAACGCTGCGGAGAGGAACAGCAACCTCCCTGACGTGGAAGATGGAGGCTATCAAGCTCCACGAGGCGCCATTGCCTGCATCCTCGGTGGGGCACAGGCGCCCAAATCGAACAATCAGTTCAAGCTGTTCGCTCGCGAGCTCAACGCCGCCCTCCCCAGCCTCGAGACCTCCAGGCCCCTCAAATGGTGGCAGTACACCATCGCCTTCGACGCTCAGGACCACCCCAAGTCCACCAAGACTGCTGGAACCCTCCCGCTGGTCTCCAGCCCCACCATCGACAACATCGTTGTCTCCCAGACACTCATTGATGGTGGAGCAGGCCTGAATGTAATCTCCATCGAGACGTTTGAAGCGCTTCAAGTGTCCTACGAGCAGCTAATGCCCTCGAGGCCCTTCACGGGAGTCACCAGCGGCTCGATCGAGCCTCTGGGGCAGGTCAGGCTCGTCGTCACCTTCGGAAGCAAGGAAAACTACCGCACCGAGCACATCGACTTCGATGTTGCGCACATCGTCTTGCCGTACAACGCCATCCTCGGCTACCCTGCCCTCGCGAAATTCATGGCCGTAACGCATCATGCCTACAACATGGTCAAGATTCCCGGCAGCGCTGACACAATCACCATCCGTGGACATGTCATGGATGCCACGCGCGCCATCAAAACAGCCTACAAGGCAACCGCCATGTAGTTCCCTGCTGACAAGGACATGGAGCCTCTCGAGAGACCCAAGAAGAAGAAGAAGCAGTTGTTCTCCCAGGAGCCAGCCGCTACAAAGAAAGTCTCTCTAAGCTCCGGCAGCTCGGGGGCTGAAGGCTCGGGGGCTAGCGTCACCATTGGCGCCGCTCTGCCTCCCAAATAGGAAAGCGCGCTCGTCGCCTTCCTCCGGGCAAATTCTGACATGTTCGCATGGACTCCGTTAGATATGTCCGGGGTACCGAGGGAGGTTATCGAGCACCACTTGGCCGTGTGTTCAGACGCACGCCCCGTCAAGCAAGAAGCAAGAAAACAAGCCTCCGAGAAGCAAGCATTCATCGTCAAATAAGTTGAGAAGCTAAAAGCGGCAAATGTCATCCGCGAAGTCGCGCACCCCACTTTGCTCTCCAACGACATGGTCGTCCCAAAGCCCGTCGGAGGAGGCCGCCTCTGCATCGACTACACTGATGTCAACAAGGCTTGCCCCAAACACCCTTATCCCATGCCAAGAATCGACCAGATTGTGGACTCCACGGCAGGTTGTGACCTCCTCTGCTTCCTTGATGCTTTCTCTGGTTACCACCAGATAAAAATGGCTAAGGAAGACGAGGAGAAGATGGCCTTCCTCACCCCTTGCAGTGTGTATTGCTATGTCGGCATGCCCTTTGGCCTGAAAAACGCCGGCGCCACCTTCCAGAGGCTCATGAGAATAGCACTTGGCGAGCAAATGGGCAGAAACGTCGAGGCTTACGTCGATGACATCGTCGTCAAGTCTCGAGAGGGAGATACGCTCCTCAGGGACCTTAAAGAGACCTTCGCCAGCTTGCGCAAGGTGAACATCAAGCTCAATCCCGCCAAGTGCGTCTTCGGAGTGCCTTCAGTCAAGTTGCTTGGTTTCCTCGTGTCCCACCGGGGCATAGAGGCAAACCCTGACAAAATCAAGGCCATAGAGGAAATGCAACCTCCACGCCGGCTCAAAGATATGCAACGTCTAGCAGGCTGCATGGCCAGCTTGGGTAGATTCATCTCCAAGTTTGGCGAGAGAGCTCTGCCATTCTTCAAGATCATGAAGAGAACCGGCACCTTCAAGTGGACGCCCGAAGCAGAAAAAGCCTTCGAGGACTTAAAGAGGTACCTGACCAGCCCACCAGTCATGGTCGCCCCAAGGACAGGCGAGCACTTGAAGCTGTACCTATCAGCAACCCCACAAACCGCCAGTGTCATCCTGGTGGTAGAAAGGGAAGAGCCAGTCCTCCACAAGAAAAGTGCAACCACTCCAAAGCCAAACCCCCCTGACGAAGAGTTCGGCAAAGGAGCAGGCCCCACAAACCCACCGCCAAGCCCAAAGCCACAAGCGGAGCCTGCCCCGAGTCAACCGCCACAGGATGATCTTGTCAGAGAGCCTAAAGAGCCTCCACAGGCCAACCCCATCGAGGGCCCGGAAGAGTCTCCACAGGCCAACCCCCTCGAGGGCCCTAAAGAGTCTCCACAGGCCAGCCCCCTAGAGGGCCCTGCCGAGCCTCCTCGGGCGGAGTGCGCCAAGACTAAACGGACAACCCTTATCGAGCATCCAGTCTACTTTGTCAGTACAGTTCCGCGCGATGCTCACGAGCGGTACACAATGTAGCAGAAGCTCCTCATCGCGCTCCTCATCGCCTCAAGAAAGTTGCTACACAACTTCTAGGGGCACCCCATCACGATGGTCACCTTTTTTCCCCTGGAGCAGATCCTACGCAACCCTATCGCCACAGATCGTGTCGCGGGATGGAACATAGAGCTACAACCATTCAATTTGCGCTTCGATACCACAAGGGTAATCAAAGGAAGATCGATGGCAGACTTCGTCGCCGAATGGACTTACCCAACCCCTGAAGAGCCTCTAGGAGAAGAACAAGAGCCTCTGGAGACAAAATGCCTAGCCACTGGACCATGAAGTTCAACGGAGCTTTCGCTTGTCGTCACGCTGGGGCTGGCGTGGTCTTGACCTCACCCAAGGGCGACAAGCTCTATTACGCGGTCCAGCTGTGCTTCGGAATCGACAAGATCTCCAACAATATTGCTGAGTATGAAGGCCCGCTCGCTGGCCTAGGTGCCGCAATCGCTCTGGGCATCAAGCACCTACTCATCAAGGGTGACTCCCAGCTGCTCGTCAACTTCTCCAACAAGAGCTACAAGCCTAAGGATGACCACATGGCCGCATACCTTGAAGAGGTTCGCAGGCTTGAGAAGCACTTCAGGGGAATGGAGCTCATGCACATCCCAAGAAAGGAAAATCAAGAGGCTGATGACATCGCCAAACGCGCGTCAAAGAGGCAAGCTCAGCTGCCAGGCGTCTTTGAAGAAAGACTTGTCAAGGCATCGATAAAACAGCCTCAAGAGGCCATGCCCGCAAGCGCAGACGAAGCGCTCCCGCCACCAGCTACAGTTGGGGCTCCCGATTGCGGGCGCCCTACAGGGGAACGTCTGTTGCTCACATTGGCGCATCAAGAAACAGGATGGATTGATGAGATCAAATACTACCTCGCCAAAGGGATCCTTCCCGAGGAAGATGTTGAAGCGGAGCGAATTGCCCGCCAAACAAAATCCTACCACATCCTCAAAGGAAATCTCTAACGCAAGCGCCCAAACGACATCGCGCTCAATTGCGTTCCTCCTGAAGAAGAAAAAATGTTGATCAAGGACACCCAGAGCGGGGACTGCGGCCACCATTTGTGCGCCCGCACCCTCGCAGGCAAAGTCTTCAGGAGCGGCTTCTACTGGCCTCAAGCACTTTAGGATGCAGTTGACATCATTCAAGCATGTGAAGCTTGCCAATTCCACGCCAAGCAAATCCACGAACCTGCACTGGGGCTATAGACCATTCCGCTCTCCTGGCCGTTCGCGGTCTCGGGGCTGGACATCCTGGGACCATTCCCGACAGTGCAAGGGGGATATCGCTACCTCTTTGTGGCCATCGACAAGTTCACCAAGTGGCCTGAAGTGGAGGCGACGCGCACAATTCCAGCAGGCGCGGCGGTGAAATTCATCAGAGGCCTGGTCTGCCGCTTTGGAGTGCCTAACCGCATCATCACCGACAATGTCTCGCAATTCACCAGTGGCATCTTCAGGGCTTATTGCGAAAAGATGGGCATCAAGCTCTGCTTTGCCTTGGTAGCTCATCCACAGAGCAATGGACAAGCCGAGCGAGCAAACGCAGAAGTCCTCAAGGGCTTAAAGACCAGGACCTTCGACATCCTCAAAGGCCATGGGGTTGGATCAGCGAGCTCCCCTCGGTGCTCTGGTCCATCCGCACAACGCCACCAAAGCCTACAGGGGAAACACCATTCGCCCTCGTCTATGGAGTCGAAGCAATCCTCCCCATAGAAATAAAGCATGGATCCCCACGGGTCCTTGCCTTTAACGAGGACCAGCAAGAGGACCTCCACAACGACGACATGCTGCTTCTCGAGGGACAACACCGCCGTGCCGCCCTCTGGGCGGAAAAATACCAGCAGGACTTGCGACGCTACCACAGCCGCAACGTGCGCTCACGCACGCTGGAGACAGGCGATCTCGTCCTCAGGCGAATCCTCTCCAGGGAAGGCCTCCACAAGCTGTCACCGATGTGGGAAGGCCACTACAGGGTCACCCACATCGCCAGGCCTGGCGCGGCTCGCCTCAAAACTCAAGACGGCATCCCCGTCAAGAACCCATGGAACATCATGCACCTACGCAAGTTCTACCTGTGATCATTGTCACGTCAAGACATCTGGCGGAAGAGGCAGCTTACGACTCAACCTCCAAGCATTTTTTGTCTCCACAAGGATAAAATGGAAAAACGTGATCATTGTCACGCCCGTGATCATTGTCACGTGAAGACATCTGGCGGAAGAGGCAGCTTACGGCTCAACCTCCAAGCATTTTTGTCTCTAGAGGTTAAAAGCTCACGACTTAAACCTCCAAGCTCCAAAGGCTTCTCTCGAGGGTCAACCCTCCGAGATCTCCATGTAACGAGCCACCTCAGGCCGTAGAGAGTCTCTGCCACTAATGGGTGGTCCCCATGCCTTGACATGGTCAAAACATTAACTTGGCAACTCCAAGCATAATGAGACAATTTTGTTCCTAAGTGAACTTAGCGCTACAGCGCCGCTATGTAATATTTGATGGTGAGTTTATTTACGCATTACTTCATTGAAATGTGCGCTTATGTCTCTTCACATGCGCATCTCACGAGCGGGGGCTGAGTACAGTGTCAGTGCCTCAAATGACACACCAGTAGCACTGCAAAATCCAAGGATCCGAGCTCTGGCTGGAGGGCAAGTTCCCACAAATACGCCATCTCTACAAAGGACCTTGGTACTTACTCTCCTCGCGACGAACGCCTGAGGGGACCTATAAACGCGCACGAGTCCTCAGTACAGTGCACAAGTGTTTGGGTTCGCCCCTCTAACTTTTACAGGGAAGAAATGTCCCCACAAGCTTGAGGAGGCATCCTGGAATAACCCCTCAAGAGGACGTCCTCGCCAGGAAAAAACCTCTACAGGGCAAAAGCCTCGAGAAGCTAAGTCTGACACCCAGTGCCTCGAGAGCCTTTTTCCTCCGCAAGCGCACGTTTGCCCCTCAAGCGACTTCCCTTTTCCTTATACTTCATGGACTACTCGTACGTCTAAGGGGGGCACTTGAGCATCGCGACTCAGGGCTCTTACCTCTCCTAGGCCTAAACTCCCCCCGGCCTTGCTGAGTCATTGCTCTAGCATACCAAAGTGGCGGAGTCATGGCACGAAGAGATGGGTCCTAACGACGCAGAGAACAAATAGATATGAAGATAAGTCAAAAGGGACCTCTCGAGGGGCAAGCAAGCTAGAAGCAAATTGCAAACAAGAACATATTACATGCCCAAAAGTCGCATAATGTCTAAACATAAGATTGTTTCAGATACAAGCGCACACAGGCGCAACGACCACAACTCAGGCGGAGTCAGCACCATCCTGCACATCCTCCACTGCGCCCTCCTCGGTCTCGACAGAGGCGGCCTCCTCCTGGCTATCCTCCGCAGCGGCCTCCGCACGCTTGAAGCAGTTGCAGAAGGCATCGACTTGCTCGCGGAGGGAGTTGGAGACCCGGCGCACGTCCTCGCCTTGACGAGCCTCCGTCACGGTGGAGAGTTCGAAGCCGGCGTGAGGATCCTGAGGTTGGTGAAGATGCGGTCAACGACCACCCCCAAGAGCTGCCGGCTCTCTTCCTCGATCATCTCGCGGAGGTCAGCGACGGGGACCTCGTGCGTCGTGAAGAGCTGGTCGAAGTAGACCAGGTACATGGCAGCATCGCCACGGCCTCGGACCTCGGCGTGCGGCGCGTCTGCGCCAAGCTGGGCGGCGAGCTCATTGCCCCGGGCGACCAGCGCCTCGAACATGCGCTCCCGCTGCCTCGTGAGCGCACAGGCCGCCTTGGCGCTGTCCGCAGCCTCCGTCGCCTGCTCCATCACGGGAGCCACCTGCTCCTCCACGTCCTTGGCGAGGGAGTTGAGGTCCTGGATGGCCGCGTTGCGGGCCTCCTCCGCTAGGCGCCGACCCTCCTTGGCGCGTTGGAGGCGAGTCTCAAGCTTGGAGTTGGCCTTCTCGAGTTCCGCAATCCGATGGGCATCGGCGGCGCGTCTGGCCTTGAAGCGGTCCTCCTGCATCTTGGCCAAGTCGTGGTACTCATGTGCTTTCGTCAGCCTGTACTGCTTCTCGCGCTCCAGGAGGGCGTCATCCGCCTCTTTCTTCTTCTCAGCGTACTGCTGCTCGAATGGGAAAAATGAAAAGCTGGTAAAAGGACCCTTGCTCCAGGGCGCGCTTCTGGGCGGCGACGTTCTCGTCGTATTTTTGGAGCGCCTGGGCCAGGTCCCCTTTGCGTGCCTCGAGCTCTTCGCGCTGGATGGCGAGCGCGCTCTCCGCCTGAAGCCGATGCTCGCCGCGCAGCCGCACCTCTTTCTCCTTGAGGGCCAGTTGCCGCTCGTGCTCGGCGAGGCCCTTGCGGTCCTCCTCCAGGGTTTCTTGCACGACCAGGTGAGCGGAGAGCAGTTGGGTCTCCAGCTGGCCCAGCTCGCGGCGTTTTTGCGCCAGCGAGCACTCCATAGCTTTGCGCTCGGCCGTCGCCGCGGACAGGAGCTCGGCAGCGGCGTCACGCTCCTCCTGAAGGGGCACGAGAATCTCGGAGGCGTCGCGGATGGCCCCCTCGCGGATCTCCTTGGCGAAGCGGATGGACTCCTCGCGTGCAGCCTGCAACGCCAAGTCCTCTTGGCGACGGGCCTCAACGGCCGCATTGAAGGACGTCCACGCCCTTGCCAGCTCCTCGCGCTGCTGGGCGAGCTGTATGTTCTCGAGGGCGAGGTGCACCTCCAAGCCCTCTAGGGACTCCCTCACGAGGCGAAAGGCGACCTCGCGGTGCCCAGCGCTCCAGTCCCAGCCGTGGAGGACCAGGTCCTGGTTTTGTCGAGGGCCCAGCCCCGGTGTCGAGGCCCGAGAGCCTGGCCCCGGAGCGCACTCGGGGGCTAGGCTGTACCCCGTCCCCGGCCACGGCAGAAGCCTCCTCGGCGCCCGCACCAACCTCGTGCTCACCTCCTGCAGCAGAACAGGGCGGAGACAAAGGAGCCCCTCCTGCGGACTCGCCCGCGCCTGGTGGCGCCTGGCCCGCCTCGGCCTCTAGCTGCGTGGGAGGCGTGGACACACGCGCCGGAGTTGGCTCGCGCGGGGGCGTGACCGCGCGAGGTGGAGTAGGAGCGCGAGGAGGAGTAGCAGCCTTCTCCTCCGGAGCCTCCACCACCATTGGCTTAGGAGGCGGCGCAGAGGCCTCTGGGCGAGGCGCGGCCTCCTCCCCCTAAGGCACTGCAGCCTTCGCCTGAGGCGCAGCCGCCTCCCCTTGAGGCACCTCCTCAGTAGAGCCTGTGGAGGCCGTCTCCACAGGCCTCGTGGCCTCTTCAGCCACGGCCTCAGCTGTGGCTCTCTTCACATCTTCTGCCTTGCAAAGCTTACGGCGCTTCGCAGGCACAAGATCACTGACAAAAACCAAGGGGGCATCTTCAAGAGAGGGAAAAGAGAAAAAAGAGCAAGAATCAAACCACCAAGTGCCAGAGACACTTACCCGGACGGCTGAGCGCCGGTGTCTACCCACGCCAGGAGGGCGTGGTCCTGGCGCCAGACCCCTCCGGAGGTGCCACGGCTTTCCTCTTGGAGGGACGTCGGACGGCCTCGCCCCAGACCGGCCCACGGCCGCCTTGGTGCGTGGCTCGCGCCGCCCCGGAGTGGCCTCCGCGTCGGAGGCCTCCCTCTCCTCATCCTCCTCCTCCACGAGGCGCGAGGGCGCCACCACGAAGGCGTCATCATCGTCTGATGAGATGTCGCAAATCTCGTCAGTAAATGGCCCTGCTCTCGAGGAGGACACCTCCCCTGCCGCGGCCTCCTCCTCGCCTGCCCATCTCCCGTGGCTGAGGGAGAGTCTGCTCCCTCCGCTTCCTGCACCACCGGCACCGGCACCTCTTTCCCCGCCTGGCCTGCCGGGGTAAACAGGGGCATCCCCTCCAAGATGGCCATGCGCTCAGTCATGTTGTATTGGTGGAGGGGCTGGAGCGTGACAGGGAGCTGGTCCGTGACAGGCACCACCGGGTTGATGAAGAGCGCGGACAGGACGTTGTCGACGGCGTCCTTGTCGTTGTCCTCACGGTGGAGGCTCATCTTGTCGTGAGGCCTGGAGTACATCCACATGGGCATCGAGTGTGCCTGGAGGGGGGCGATGCGGCGTGTCACGAAGTCCGCCACGATGATTTTCCCCGTGAGGCCCTCCTCGCGAAGGAAGCTCAGGCGGCCCATCAAGCTCGCGTTCCGCGCCCCGTCGAAGGGCGCCTTGCCCCAGTGGGAATTCTTCACAGGCGGCGCGTCGGGGACCTCGAGGAAGGCGCAGGGCAGCTCCACCCCGACGAAGAACCACCGGTGGCGGAAGTCGTCCACCTTCTTCGTCACCGAAGTGATGGCCTTGCCGTCGTTCCACGACATGGGGATGTAGACGCTCCCCATGCCATCCACAACGCGGAACGAGACGCACCCAGTGCGCTCGTTCTTCGCCGTGTTTCGGAGCGTGTAGAAGCACCGGAAGAGCCCCACCGTGGGCTCCAGGCCTAGGTACGCCTCGAAGAAGTAGAAGAACACGGCGAGGATGAGGACGAAGTTGGAGTGGAGATGCAGCAGCTGGATATAGTAGAATGCCAGCACCACCTCCAGGAACGGAGAGAATGGCGGCACCAGCCCGGCGGAAACGTAATGCTGGAAGACCGGGAAAAACCCTCGCGGGCGTTTCTCGTGCGCCGCAGGCTTGAGCGCGGTGGCGCCGTGCTCGTTTGTCCGGTCCGCCACCAGGAAGTGGACCTATAGCTGGCCAAACGGGCCGTGCTAAACGGGCTGGCCCGAGGCACAAAATTTTTGGCCCGGCCCAAGCATGGCCCGGCCCGTGTTAATCGTGTCGTGCCTCGGCCCGGCACGCACCGTGCCCGTGCTCAACCTCAGGTCGAGGCACGCGGGCTGGCACGGCACGATTAGCAGCCGTGCCGCATCCGTGCCGCCGCCCCCGCCCCCAACTCCGGCGAATCCGCCGCTCCTCCCCCTCCCCGTTTGATTTCGTGAACACCAGATCGACTTCGGAGGTAAGAGATTCCTCTCCCCGTTCGATTCCCCTCCACTTGAGCACATCAGATCGACGCCGGAGGTGGAGGAGAAGTTGTCACTGCCGCCGTGGAGGAGACGCCGGAGGTGGAGGAGGAAGCGGGCCGACCGTGCCGTGCCGTGCCGCCGCCGTGCTCATCGTGCCGTGCTCCGGCCGGAGTTGAAGCCCGTGTGCCGGCACGGCACGACACGATTGGAGTCGTGTCGCATCCGTGCCGTGCCGGCGGTGGAGCGTGCCGTGCCGTCCCGTTTGGCCAGCTATAAGTGGACCTTGGCGAGCGCCTTGTCGTTGACGCGCACGCCGAGCAGTGTCGCTCCATGCGCGACCTCAGCGGCCTCCGCCTGGGAAGAGGACCCTGCGCCAGCCTTGCCTTTGTTCTTGGCGGGACTCATTGCCAGAGCTCTGTGTGTCGCTGGAGGCGAGAGGAGCAGAAAGCGCTAGAGAGCGGAGGCGGAGAGCTCGAGAATGGCGGAAGTTTCTGCGTGAAGAATGGAAGCAGTAACGGCTCCCTGCCCTGGCGCTCAGGCTTTATGTCTCTTCAAGGAGCAGTAACCGGGGCGTGGTGGGACCCCCCCACGATGCACGTCCCAGATCGTGCGCGACCGTTACTCGTCTGAGTGACGCGTGGCTCGGGCCGGCCGGGCACTTTGGACCCACGACGCTCCGCCTGCGCCCATGGGCTCAATCGCGCCCATCGCGGGCCCGGGGGCTACTGTCGGCCCAGTGGAGACTGGGGTATGAAGAGCCCACTCTCCCCAGGCCTCGCACGCGGGCTGATCAGAAAAAACGACTAAGGACCAAGCCACCGCTTGGAGAGACGCTCGAGAGGCAAATCCTCTTGAGGGCCTGAAGAGGAAGCGAAGGCCTGAAGAAGACCTGCGCTTCAAGAGACTCTCCTGAGGCGCCGTGCGCCTGGAGAGAAGTCAACAGAAATCCCTCCACAGGCCACCTCGGGCCTATGGGGAAGCGTCGCGGCCAAGGCAGTACTACAGGGCGCACATGGCCTCTGCAGCAGCCGCAGAGTGACGCGGGCATTCCCTTTGCCGTTTTGGTGATAAAGGAGTCAATAAAGTTGTGCCGCCTGCGCCCGGACAGCTGGGACTTTCCTCTCTGGTGATAAAGCGGCTGGACGGCGCAACACTCCAAGAAGATCGTCATCGTGGGCTTCGCCCTGATCTCTGCGACCCTTGCGAGCCGTTCTGCGCGGTTTGTGTCGGGGGGCTGTCCCCCGGGTAGGGGCAGATCCCGGTATAATCCGGTAAGGTGCCAACAGTACTTGACCTTTGGCGACAGCAAGGGACACCTCCTGGTGTGCTGAAAGGGCAGCTTAACCCTTGGGCACTGGAAGAGGGCAAAGTGCCTCCTGGCAGCCACAAGGATCAGCTCTGGCAGCTATAAATAGACACCCCCGGCCCTCACAATCGCAGCACAAGCATGAGCGGGTGGTTCCTCTAAGAACTAGCTTCTCGAAGATGTCTTTGCTGATAGGCTAAGACATCTTCGGGAGGCTAGGCCTAGAGATACTCATCCTGGGACGAGCTCGGACGTATCCGGAAAGGGTCCCGAATCTCGAGGAGACTCCCGGAAGGAGGTGTACCCGGCTTTACCGGATAGGTAGTCCGGGTAAGTACTAACCGGAATGTATGTCTCGGTCTTGATCTTATGCAGAAGAGGCTCACAGTGGCAAGCGAGGAGGTAGCCGGCGTAAGGGCTTCTGGTAGGCCGTCAACGGTCCGTAGCAGGCTTTCCCGTCTATAGCGGGGGGAAGTACCATTCCGCCTGACACGGAAGCATGGTCACCTCCCGCCTGGCACGGAAGCATGGTCACCTCCCGCCTGACACGGGAGCGCGTCAGCCGGTACGATCGTGGTACGACAAGACCTGACATGCCTAGCCCGGCAATCCGGAAAAGGCTATCCGGGATGGGCAAAGACATGTCTTGTCTCTGACGAGGGGACAATGATGACGCAGGACGGCGCCTGCCGTCCTTAACAAGATGATGACGAAGGGGCTACACCGGATAGCTCGGCGACTAGGTCGCACTAGCCGGTGACGGCATGCCGGCTAGGCCTGTCCGGTGGGGCCAAGCCAAGTTAGGGTTTCCGGCCCTCCTAGCCGGAGCTCTATAAAAGGCGCCATAACTACTCCTGAGAGCAGGAGACCAACTTCAGAGCCAAAGCTATAGTCACATTTACTCTTAGAGCATTCACTCCTTCTCACCTTGAGTTCATCTAGTTCTTTGTACTCCTCACTTTGAGAGATCTTGTAGCAAGCTGTAGTCCTTATACCACCAATATATAGAGAGGAAAGGCAGGAGTAGGGGTGTTACCTCCTCACGAGGGCCCTGAACCTGGGTATATCGTGTGTGTGCTGTCTGCCTTCGTGCATTTGTTTGTGTTTGTTAGATCTTCCCCTTTGCACTTTGATCTTATTCCTTGTTCTTGGGAGATCTCGGTTTTACCGGGATCCTCCCCGTGTGAGCTCTTCAGTTCGCTATCCCTCCCCGGATCCACCAACGTCCATCGGCCCCACAAATTAGCCATCCTATGGCATCTGCCGTGACACCACCACGACAGTTGGCGCCCACCGTGGGGCTGACAGAGGCGTTGGTTGGTGTACACATCCGGATGGGCTCACCCGTTCATTTCGACGCTCGGGTTCTCTCTGGCCTAGTCGTAAGGCTAGCGGAGATGGACTTCGTCTGCGACAACGCAGGGTGCTTCCGGAACAGACCGTTTCCGGTGAATGGATGTCTCATTGACTTTGGTGGTTTCACCACCTACGTGGCCACTGAGGTTGTCTGTAGCTACCCGGACGTAGTCCTGGAAGCCGAGGACCCTCCCATGCTCTGCGCGGCTCGGGGTCTGCGTGCCGGTCGCCCCCCGAGTTCCGTCGCAGTGATGATGGTCGGGGCAACCGAGGAGGAGTATCAAGACGCTGACGGCGATACCGACGGCCACCCCCGTTTGGCCAAACCCCCGCAGGAGAGGCCTGCGGCCCGAGATGGTGATCCGCAGTCATCCCAGCCGCGACGTCGTCCGGATCCCCTCTCGGGACTCGTGGCCAAGTTGGCTGTACCGGTAGCTGCCGGAGCAGATGCCCAGGCCACTTCGGCTGAGTTAGAGGAGCAGCGGAAGTTGCTACTCGCTGAAGCACAGGAGATCGCCGAGATCCGCCGTGAGCTCAGCGCTAGCCTCCGGGAGTACAATGCAGCTCACGGATTCCCTAAGATAGACTCCCGGGAGAAGCGCATTGCGGACCTGCGCAAGAAAGGGAGAATGGTGAATGAGGAGCTGGCTGGTGGAGCCACCACCAGTAACACTGGAAGTCGGATTTCAGCAGGGAAGCCGGTGTACAGCTCACCGGCGAAAACCCTTAGGGCCGCCGAAGCCGCCATGGCCGAGTTGGTGGGGTTATCCGGTGAAGCCCTGCGCAAGCAGCAGGAGAGGGTAAACGAGTTGGTGATTGAAGCCAATCGTCAGAATCTGGCCTTCAAGAAGAAGAACCCCGGGGCAGGATCCCAGGTGCACTCAGCCAGACCCAACAGCCAGAAGTCGGATGGGGAGGCCTCTTCCCCGCATCCGAGCAGAAGCAAGAGCAAGAGCAAGAGCCGGAGCCGGAGTCGAGGTTCCGGGAAGAACAAGCAGCTACAGACCTATGATCCGGCCTTTGCCGGTATCCAGCAAGCCGGGCAGGCCGGACAACGTAACTCGGGACAGGCGGGAAGTACCCGTGGGGATGGTAACCTGGGTGTAGGAAACAATAACCCGGTTGGCCGTGGTAATCCACCCCGGAATCCTCCTCACATTCAGGGAAACCCGCAGAGGGAGGTCGTCTCCGTTCCCCAGCAGGCCCTGGTCCCTGCGCAAGACAGGCTCAACGATGGCAACTCGAGGTTGCAGCAGCTCGGATATCAACCAGACGAGAACCCTTTGGGATCTCGGATAGGAACCAGGCAGCTGAACCCGGCAGACGCCAGATTCCGGCTCGACCGGATTCACCAGTCCGAGTTGGTGGAAGAGCAAGGGCCTCCGGGACCTGCCTGCTTTGGACCTCGGATCATGCGGGAACCTCCTGTTCGGAACTTTCAGCTCAACCGAGGTGCCAAGACCTATGACGGTAGCAAGAAGCCGGAGGACTGGCTAACCGACTATGTAACTGCAGTAAGCATAGCCGGTGGAAACAGACGATGGGCGGTACGTTATGTACCGCAGATGTTGGAAGGACCAGCCCGGATCTGGTTAAACAATCTGAGAACTGGCAGTATAGACTGCTGGTTAGAATTTGAGGAGGCATTCATCAGCAACTTCACCAGCACGTATAAGAGGCCCAACAGGCCTCAGCAGCTCGCCATCTGTAGGCAAAGGAGCAATGAGACTGACCGGGAGTACTTTACCCGGTGGAGCAATATTCGCAACTCTTGCGAAGGGGTGGTGGAGGCACAGGCCATCTCCTGGTTTGCGCAAGGATGCCGGCATGGCTCTATGCTGTGGCAGAAGTTGCAGAGAAAGATGCCAACGACTTTGGCAGAGACCATGCGTATCGCCGATACCTACACGCTTGGAGATCCCATGCAACCCCTGGTGGATGTCGGAGACTCCAACAGGAGGAATGCGAGACCTTAGCGTTCAGGACCGAGCAGGAGCCATGATCGCCAGGAGTTCGGCCACAAGAGGAATCAGCCCGAGTACCACCATGCCGCGCAGCATGTCGCAGCAGTGACCCGGGAGCAGGAGGATGCCGGCAACAGCCAGCGTCAAAAGACAAGTGGCCCGGCTTGGGGTCAGAGTCAGGAGGTGCAAAAGACCTGGGTGGAACAAAAGAAGCCCCTGACGTATGAGGAAATGCTGAACAAGCCATGCTGCTACCACACTCTGGAGGCCAACAAGCCCGCAAACCACTCTACTCGGCAGTGCAGCTGGTATCAGCGCACGTTGCAGGAAGGCAGCTCGGGAGCTGTTCGGCAGAGTGCTCCGGCATCTCGGCCCAATATCCCGAGACCCCCTCCTCCGACATCGGGGGCCAATGCTGTGCGACTTCCCCCTCCTCCGAGAGGACCCCCGCCTCGCCCAGTGAATATGGTGCATACCCGGAACGACAACGGTAACCAAGCCGGACACCAGCAGAGCAACTACCGGGAGGCTCATCAGAGCTATGTGGTCTTCGTAACCGAGCCCACTGACCGAAAGAGTGTGCGGCAGCGTGCCCTGGAGGTGAATGCTGTGATCCCGGCGGTGCCCAAATTCTTGCACTGGTCCGAGATGGAGATCACGTTGAGCCGGAAGGATCACCCCCGAGTTATGCCTAAGCCGGGAGCGTATGCCTTGGTGGTGGACCCAACCTTTGTCGGACCCAACCTCAACGTCAGCTTCAGCCGGGTTCTGACTGACAATGGCAGTGCCATTAACATCATGTACAAGGACACTATGCTGAAGCTGGGAGTATCCATGAACACCCTGCTGCCTACCGAGACAACCTTCCACGGCATTGTGCCCGGAGTCTCTTGCTCGCCCATGGGAAAGATCTGGGTTGAGGTGCTATTCGGAACTCGGGAGAACTGCCGAACCGAGAGCTTGGAGTTCGAGGTCGTGGACCTCGAGAGCCCGTATCATGCACTGATCGGTAGACCGGCCCTCGCCAAGTTCATGATCTCGACTCACGTGGGCTACCTCAAGATGAAGATGCCGGGACCTAACGGTGTAATCACCATCTCGGGAGACCACAAGCGCTCCATGGAATGTGCCTCGGCGGGATCGTGCTTGGCTGAGTCCCTGGTGATCACGGAAGAGAAGAAGAGGATCCAGCAGGTGGTGGCAATGGCCAAGACCTCCCAACTCGGAATGCCCGGGATGGTGAACCCGGAGCAGGGTGCGTCATTTCAACCCCCTAAGGAGACCAAGAAGGTGTGTGTGGACCCCAGCAACCCGGAGCGCCAAGTTATCATTGGCAGCAACCTGGACAGCAAATAGGAAGGCGAGCTCGTCGACTTCCTCCGTGAGAATCGGGATGCCTTTGCGTGGTCGAGTGACGATCTGCAAGGCGTCCCGAGGGAGTTGGCTGAGCACTCTCTGTTTGTTAGACCGGATGCGAAGCCGGTGAAACAACCGACTAGGCGACTCTCGGATGAGAGAAGAGCCGCGGTCATGGAGCATCTGGCTATACTGCTGGCCGCTGGATTCATAATGGAGGTGCTGCACCCGGATTGGATATCGAATCCGGTCCTGGTGGAGAAGAAGAAGGATGATCCCCTCCTGCTTAAGGTGTGGCGCATGTGCATCGACTTCACCAACCTCAACAAAGCATGCCCGAAAGACCCCTTTCCACTGCCCTGGATAGATCAAGTGATAGACTCCACTGCCGGGAGTGAGCTTTTAACTTTTCTAGATGCTTATTCTGGTTTTCACCGGATACCTTTGAACCCGGATGATCAATTGAAAACTGCTTTCATTACCCCTTATGGGGCTTATTGCTATCGTGTCATGACTTTCGGTTTGAGGAATGCTGGTGCTACATACCAGAGATGCATGCAGAAATGCTTGCATGACCAGATAGGCCGAAATGCCGAGGTCTATGTCGATGACATAGTCATAAAAACAAAAGAAAAAGCCTCATTAATAGATGATCTGAGGGAAACATTTAAGAACCTAAGAAGATTCCGGATGAGATTGAACCCGGATAAGTGCACATTTGGTGTTCCGGCAGGAAAATTACTCGGTTTCCTCATCTCAAGCCGAGGAATCGAGGTCAACCCGGGCAAAATTCGCGCTATTGAGAGCATGAAGTTGCCCGTGCGCCTCAAGGATGTGCAGAAGTTTACCGGGTGTCTGGCATCCCTAAGTCGGTTTGTGATCCGACTTGGGGAGAAGGCCTTGCCTCTGTATCAACTGATGAAGAAGAGCAAGACATTTGTTTGGACCCCGCAAGCTGACGCGGCGTTCAACGATCTGAAGAGAATGCTCTCAACAGCACCTGTGTTGGCATCCCCGTTACCCAAGGAACCTATACTGCTGTATATTGCCGCAACCAACCGGGTAGTCAGTGTGGCGATGGTAGTAGAAAGGGAAGAAGGGGGCAAGCTGATACAGAGGCCGGTGTATTACCTCAGTGAGGTGATCTCGGAATCCAAGCAGAACTACCCGCACTACCAGAAGATGGCATATGGGGTGTACATGGCAGTGACCAAGCTCAAGCACTACTTTCAGGAACACCCGATCACAGTGGTATGTGAAGCTCCTCTCGCCGAGATCATCGGTTGCAAGGATGCTAGCGGCCGGGTAGCCAAATGGGCCATCCAGTTGTCTCCGTACGCTCCGGCATACGAGAGACGAGATGCCATCAAGTCGCAGGCGCTGCCGGACTTTTTGGTAGACTGGGCCGAGATGCAGTATGAACCTCCGATGCCGGATTACAATTTCTGGAGGATGCATTTCGATGGCTCGAAGGCTAAGATCGGATTGGGTGCCGGAGTGATCCTCACTTCCCCAAAGCAAGATGTACTGAAGTATGTGCTGCAGATCCATTTTCGGGCATCCAACAATGTCGCAGAATATGAGGCCTTGGTTCATGGACTGAACGTCGCCAAAGAGATCGGCATCCGCCGGATAGAGTGCTTTGGTGACTCGGACCTCGTAGTACAACAGGTGTCGGGGAATTGGGATGCCCTTGATGCAAACATGGCCTTGTACAGGTTTCATGTGCAGAAAATTTCCGGATTTTTTGAAGGATGCGAGTTCAAGCACATACCCAGAGGAGAAAACGAGGCAGCGGATGTCTTGTCCAAGCTAGGATCATCCCGGGATGCAATCCCGCCCGGAATAGCTCTGGAGCATTTGAGGAAGCCGTCTATTCAACCCTCACCCGAATCGGATTCTATCTTCATCCCGAAGGAACCTGGTGCAGATGCAGTACCCATGGAAGTAGATGTCGGAAGCGTCACGTCGAACCCGGGGACTGCGACACAATGCTCGGAGAGGCAAAGAAATATGATGATAGAGGTGATGTCGGCAGAGCCAATGGACATAGACGCTCCCATGTTCCCGGTTAGACCTGTCCCGGGATGGGCACAGCCCATTATGGCTTACATCTTGGAGGGAACTCTCCCGGAGAATGAAGTGGAAGCCCGGCAAATACTGCGAAGATCAAAAGCATACACTGTCATCAATCAAGAACTGTACAAAAGGAGTGTCACTGAGGTACTCCAGAGATGTGTGGAACCAGCAGAGGGACAAGAAATGCTAGTGGAAATACATCAAGGGGAGTGTGGACATCATGCATCATCCCGGGCCCTGGTGGCAAAGGTGTTCCGGCATGGGTTCTACTGGCCCACGGCATTGCAACAAGCAGAAGATATTGTCCGGAAATGTGGAGGGTGTCAGAGATTTGCTCACCGGATACACATGCCGGCATCGGCACTGAAAACAATCCCCATCACTTGGCCATTCGCAGTATGGTGTTTGGATATGGTCGGGCAATTCAAACCGGCAAGAGGCAATATGACACACATACTGGTTATGGTGGACAAGTTCACTAAGTGGATAGAGGTCAAGCCAATCCGGAAGTGCGATGGACACACCGCTGTGCAATTCCTGAAAGACATCATCTTGAGATACGGATACCCACACAGCATTATCACAGATAATGGAACCAACTTTGCTGTGGGGGAATTCGCTCGATTTTGTGCTGAGAAGGGAATCCGGCTGGATGTAGCATCAGTTGCACACCCGGAAGCAAATGGGCAAGTCGAAAGAGCAAACGCCTTAATCTTGGCCGGCATCAAAGCTCGTTTGATCGAACCACTATTGAGAACTCCGGGATGCTGGATAGAGGAGTTACCGGCAGTACTATGGGGTCTCCGGACAACACCAAATAGATCTACCGGGTACACGCCATTTTTCATGGTATACGGTGTTGAGGCAGTACTCCCGACCGACATACAGTATGACTCCCCGAGAGTGACAATGTTCACCGAGACTGAGGCAAAGGAGGCCCGAGAAGATGATGTTGATTTACTCGAAGAGGCAAGAGAATTGGCACTATCTCGGTCTACAATTTATCAACAAAATCTCCGTCGCTATCATAACCGGAAAGTACACCCGAGGGTGTTCCGAGAAGGGGATCTGGTGCTGAGGCTCATCCAACGCACGGCGGGAATGCATAAGTTGTCACCTCCATGGGAGGGACCTTTTGTGATAAGCAGGGCATTGCACAATGATTCTTATTACCTTGTAGATGTACAGGAGGCTAGGAAAGATGTAATGGACAAATCCGGTGAGGAAACCAAGCGTCCATGGAATGTAGCTCTACTTCGAACCTTTTACACGTAAAGGGCTCAGTGTATGTTGTATCTCAGCTTTTTCATAATAATGAAAGTAAGGTACCCCGGGAGGAACCCGGGGACTGCCTGGTTATGTGCATGTCTTGTTATTATTTTTCGTCAAATTCATTTACTGTTTTTCACTGGCATCTCGGGAAGGAACCCGGGGACTGCCGGATAACTGTTCTCTACTTTCCTTTTGTATGCCGGGAAAGTTCCGAGTTCGACTCTCAAAGTCAAAGTAATGATTGTCATGTGAAATCATCTTGTGACTCGACTGACGCACGCCGAAATGGTAGTCAAGAGCAAAGAGAGGGAAGGTGGGAAACACGAAAATGGTCTCGGGGACTCGGAGAAGGAACTTATCCGGCATACCTGTTTTTTACTAACTTTGTTATTTTTTATGTCGGGAATTCGGTTAGTAGGAACTCGGATTGTATTAAGTAATGTATGCCGTATGAGGAGTTTTGTGACTCGACTGTCGAACGCCGAAATGGTAGACAAGAGCAGAAATTACCTAAGTACGGTAAACATGAAAGGCAATTCAGGAACTCAAAGCAGAATAAATTGACATAAGTGGTTCGAATAAGTAGTTCAGTACGGAGCGAAAATAGTATAAGTGTATATTACATATGGCACCCGGCATCCCGGGGATTTAACGAATCTACTCTAAGATTTTCAAGCGGTAGGGGAAGTCGGCTTCTCGACGGAGACCTCGGGAGCAGCAGCCTCGGGAGCAGCGGCAGCAGCAGCAGCAGGAGCAGCAGCGGGAGCGACTTCGGCTTCACTTCCGGCAGCACTACTCGGGGCCTCGGGACGCACCTCGATCTCGGGGGCCTCGGGTCTTGGCGAAGTCGCTGCGTCCCGGGGAACCACCTTCTCGGGCGCGGCACCGGAAGCAGCGTCATCTTCTTCCGGGGCCTCGTCTTCCGCCTCGCCGGTCGCGCCGCTTTCTTCGTCGTCCTCGTAATCTGATTCCGAGTCGGAAGGAAGGACGCTAGAGGTGAAGGCGCGGATGCTTGCCCACGTATCGATGCGGTGCGACACCTCTTGTTGGCGCTGGACCTTTTCCGGATCGATGACCCACGGAGAAACCGTCCGCAGGCGCAGGATCGCCCCCAGGTCGAGACCTTCGTACCAGCTAAGTACTTGGGTCAAGACCTGGTCGGTGCCAGCCCGCGCACCGAAACGCTTCCAGGCGTGGATGCGCCTCCCGGCACCCCGAAGTACGCTCGCGAGCTCGGGAATCGAGAGCGTCCCGCGGATACTCGGCCACAGTGCGCCGTGAACGTGGACCGCAGCGCTGAGTAGCTCCGTCCCGATAGACCGGAGAGGTACTATCCGGGCCTTCAGGGCGGTGAGGTGATCCTCGATGTCCCAGGCATCCGAGATGGGACCCTTCCCGGCGCGCTTCTCTCGGGAGGCGGCAACAGCAAGGGCGGCAGCCTCGCGGGAGTGCTCGAACTCTCCTTTAAAAAGAAGAGCTGTCAATTGACTAAGTCATAAGAGTAACAACAAGAAAGAAAGCAGAGAGAAGACAAGAGGGACGTCAGTCCACTTACTGTTCAGATCCCGGTTCAATACAGTGAGCTCCGAGAGCCAAGTATCAGACCGGGACCGGAGAAGAGCAAGCTCGGTCTCAGCAGTATGCGCGCGCTCCTCGGACTGGTCCAAGGTCTCTTTCTGCTTCTTGGTCGCCTCGATGAAGCGCGTCTTCATGTCGGCCGTAGCAGCCTTGACCTTTTCGAGCTCGCCGTTGAGCCGCGCGATCTCGGATTGCGCGGTGGCAAGTGCAGTCTTCTGGTCAACCGAGACCTTGCACGCGGCGTCGCGCTCCTCCCGGAGGCGTCCTTTGGATTTCTTGGACTGACCGAGATCAGCAAGAACCCGGTTGAAGATGTTGCGGCGTTTCTGGCTGCACTCCTGAAATCAAGACAAAGAAGGAGTTAGTCAGGAAAGGATGTAAGGAACCCGGTTGGGAGGATCTCGGGGACTCGGTGCCCGAGCCCTGTAATTTTCTCTAAGATTGGAGCCTAGTGATCTGCTATTCGGTGGAATCTAGAGCACTAAGCACCAATCTCGGGGACTAGTGGTAATGGAGCAAATTTTGAAGCAACCTACCCGGTTGGGAGGATCTCGGGGACTCGGTGTCCGAGTCCTGGATTTTTCTCTAAGATTGGAGCCTAGTGATCTTCTATTCGGTGGAATCTAGAGCACTAAGCACCAATCTCGGGGACTAGTGGTGGTGGAAGGAACAAGTGTTTTTTGATAAAAGAAAGAGAACAAGCTTACCTCGGTCACCCGAGTAACATCCAACGCGGCCACCTGGAGGGCATGCAGGGCTTGAGCGTTGCGGCTTGGGCCTGCGGCGTGCAAGTCTCCTGCGGTCTCGGAGGCGTCGGCGGCAAGCCAGGCCTGGTTGTATTCGTCAACAACCCGTATGCCGGAGCCGCCGGCAGCGCGAGTAGCAACAGCGTCCCGGGGTCCTGAAGGTACAAAGGAACTGACGGTTGCTCGCAACATCCGCAAGGCAGCAATAGGGATCTCGGCGGGAGGCGGTGGTAACGAGGAAAACGTACCCGGGCGCAACACCAAGTCCTGGGAGGAGGATGTTGGGGCAGCTGCAGGCGGGGCAGAAGGTGTTTTCTGCCCAGCAATCTTGCCGCGAGACTTGGGAGGTTGATCTGCTGGCCGGGAGGAGGCTGTGGGCTGCTTCTCCGAGATGGTCTTGGTCGCGGCTGGTGTAACATCCCAGAATGTTAATATAATTATTAATGCAAAAATGTGGGCCAACAAAAACTTTTCTTATAAAAAGTTGTGTATGTTTAATTCTTGAGTGTTGCTTGTTGCATTGTTTGCAATATTGTTGAATTCAAGCTCTAATTGAAAAATTGAAAGAAAAGAAAACAAATAAAACAAATCCTAAAAACAAAACACCATGTGACACATGTCACATTATTTTTCCAAATTAAGAAGCATAATTTATTTTCTCACCAAAATCAATGGAGTAATATTATTGACACTCCTAGTTAATTTTTACAAACTATTCCCTTTCAAAAATTCAAATTCAAAACTCCAAATTCAAATTAGAAATTCATGATTGAAATATTTCAAAATATTTCAAAAAGACTTTGTAACACTCACCAATAATATACTTAGCCTAGATCCTAAGTTTAAGCCCAAAAGAATAAAGTGAAATAGGAAAATTAAAATAGCAAAATGCTACTGTTCTGGTTCGGGCAATTCACCAAACACCTTGTGATCACCACCTGTTCTTCCCATATCCGAAGCAACTCTGGGATCAATCCGAGAAATGTGATGTTTATTTGTCGAATTGGCACCAGCCCTGCACTCCTCTCTTCGCCACGACCTCACTGCACGCCGGGGGAGGCAAAATGGTGGCCGGAGTCGCCGTGTGGACGCCGGCGACAGCCACGGCCGTGCGCACGTCGCAATGTCGCGCCGGGCGTCCGAGGTGGCAACGCCGCGCTCTCCCGTGCCAGGCCCCCCCTTCTCTTCCTCGCCTCTCTGCTCCCTCGCGAGCCCGCACGGCACACACCAGCACCAGCCCGTGCACGCCGCGCCCGCGCCACGACGCGCACGCCGTGCGCCGCCCGAGCCCGTTCACGGCAGGGCCAAGCACCCGCACGCACCCGAGCGCGCCACGCCGCTCCACCTTGCCCGCCTGGTCTCCCGAGCAGCCCGCAGCGTAGCCGCGCCCCTCCACCGGCCTACGGCGGCCTAGCACGGCCACGGGCGCCCCTGCACCGCGCCCACCGTGCGCCGCCCGGCCGCTATAAAACGCCGCCCGTGCCCTGCATTTCTCCTCACCGCACCACAACCCCTCCCCCTCTCACACCACCCTCTCGAGCACCGCCTGGAGGTCGATGCCGTCGCCACAGAGCCCCAGCCGCCCGTGGGTCTCCTCGAGCTCGCCGTGCCCGAGGTAGACGACGACCACGGCACGGCCGTGCTACCCCTCCCCTTCCCTTCTCTCTGCCCTCAGCCCCTTCCCCTTGCACCCCGCACTCACCGGCGCCCCTTTTCCCTCTGTCCCGTGCCCAGGATCGCCAGGGATCGCTCGCCGGAGTTGTAGTGCCGCCGCGGAGAAGGAGCTGCACCTCGCCGTCGCTCGGGGCCACGCCAGCACGCACCACTCGCCCCAGGAGCTTCCCCACCTCGCCGCCGTCGTTCTGCACCGTCTACACGCCCTCCCGAGCCCCCTAGGTGAGCGCACCGTCCTCCTCGCCATCGCCGGAGCCGCGGCGCCGCCCGATTTAGGTCGTCGCCGACGCGCTCGATCTCAGCCGTTAGATCTAGATCCTACGGTAGCTTACCGGTTCGTTTTAATTAATAAAGATCTGACATACGGGTCCCACACGTCAGGTTTAAATGAACCGCGCGCGCTCGCTGAGTCGCTGACTGGTGGGTCCCCTCTGTCAGATTTTTCAACATTATCCGTTCTGGATTTAAATTCGAATTTAAGTTTCATTTAAAAACCAGTACTAAACCCAATTTTAGAAATTCCATAACTTTAGATTTACAACTCCAAATTTAGCAAATCCAACTGTTCTGGAAAGCTTATGAAATTATCTATCCAACTAAACTAGTTTCACCCCATTTGGATATATAATAAAAATACAATATTCAAAATACAGTAGCATGTTTAAATTCTAAACTTGTTTGTTTCTGATACTCTGATAATCCAAATTAGTTGAAACTAATTTTATTAGGTCACATTTAGCCAGGGTTAGTCACCCCTAAAATGGTTTAATTTTTAGATGAATAGAATTTAAATAATAGCCAAAACCATATTAATTGGCTTCTGGATTCAAAACAATGTGTGGGGAGTTTGGTAATTCCAAATGACCCAAACCCAATTGTGTCATCTTCTACACATCATTAGCTTTCTGTAGAATTTTAGTTTGTATTTTTGTGACAAACAGAACTCAAGCTATGCAACTAAACATGTGCAACAAGTTTCTGCCATAATTAAAATACAATGGAATAATGTTTAATTCAATTAAATGGAAACCACATGATATTGTTTGGTATGTGAAATGGTGAATTATAACCTCTAAGAGTGTATTGCTATGATGATTGATTGAATAGGCTAGTGATTGTTTGTATTTGATTGATTGTGTATTAGACGAGAACGTTGCCGGATATATCGAGGAGGAGGGATTTGCAGAACCTGAAGACCAAGACCAAGATCACTTTGCCGAGCAAGGCAAGCTACTCTCTGAGCTTGCACCTAACTTATGCATCTAGATTTACAAATCACTTTCAAAAGCAAAGGTTTACAAAAAACCCTTTTTCAAAAGTATATAGAGATTATTTTGCCACCATATGTAGAAGTATATACAAAAACTATAGGATGGAAAAACAAGGTTATTTATTCAAAACTCCTTTAAAAACTTGTGTGGATATATAGCACCAAGATGTGGTGTTGAAATAAGGAAATGGAGAAAGATGGTTTTGGAAAAGCACATTGTGTCCTAGTACTCAGTCAAGCAACCGATACTCTGTGCGACCACATTTACCCACATATGGGAAAGGGCTTAGTCATATAGTTTGCTCTTATTAGTATGGGACACTGCATCAACAGAGATGACTCTGTTATGCATGAGGGAGTGGTTTGGTGACCTAACCCTGACCTGGGTCCTCGCTCAATAATCTATGAGTAGATAAGGAGGAGGATAGAAGGATGTCCGTATACACCGCCAGATAAAACCTATGAGTCCTCACACTTAGGGTTTCCGACGGGAAACTGGACTAGGTGTAGATGGAATGGTTCATAGGGGCAGGATCCTATACTAGCATGAGCAAAGGAAAGACTAGGGTCGGTGACTCAACTTCGCATACCGCTGGTATGGCGAGACGTGGCTGACACGGTGAGTTATCGGATGACTGTGGGAAAAGCGTGCTACCTCTGCAGAGGGTAATTAAACTATTCGAATAGCCGAGTCCTCGGATATGGACAGTTGAAGACCCTACTTAGACCATGTGCAAGTTTTGGGAAAAGAGTTGAGTTTAAAAAGAAAAAGGAAATGGAGAGTGTTCCATACACCTATACCAACGGACCGGTATGAGGCAGTTGGAAAGATATTGCCATAATGGTTTATGATCGGAAAAAGGAGGAGTTTTGGAATAAAACTAATAAAATTGGGATATCTAGTAGTCATAATTTCCTTATCTTCTTCAACAAAGATACAGAGATGTTTTAAATGAATAAAAGTGAGAAACTAAAAATGGAACTAGAGCACTCATGTTGGAGTAGTTTGCGAGTACATTCAAATGTACTCATACTAGTTTGCTTCTGGCTATTGTCGTAGCCAGACATGGAGGAATACTACGCCCAGGAAGAGTATGGCGACATCTATGCCAACTAAGGATCTTCATAAGTCGACTGCCTGTCGGGTCATCGCTAGGATTTGATGTCTGCTACGCCTTATTTCCGCTGATTGTTTTGGTTTGGCCCTTGAAGGCACCTATGTAAGATTTGGTCTAGATGACCATTTTATGTAAGACTTTAATTCGGTATTGTAATGGATGTAAACTTTGGTATTCAATTCGGGTTATGTGCAACGACAGACTGATCATGGGATCGTTGTGTTAAGCATAATCGGGTATTTCGGACAGTTAGTCCGGGGTCCCCACAGAATTGGTATCAGAGCCATCTCGACTTTAGGAGCCTTAGAATAGCATGGTCGTTAGGTAGTGATTGCAAAAGTTGAGTTTTAAAGAAAAACAAAGTAAGAAATTAGTTTGAAAATGCTTATCTCTTACCCTCTCATTTGTGCAAAATTCTCTTCTTACCAACTATTAAGTTTTCTCTCATATTCATAAAAACTTGCCACACTTGTCATTTTAATAAACTTAAAAATATGCTCACATATTTTCCCTTCCATTAAATTTTTTTTTGATATACTGGCCATCTCACTAACTTAAAATTTTGACTAAAAATTATAGATGGCGATCCATTTCACCGAGTTCGTTCAGCTGGAGAAGGACGGCAAGTTGATGTTCGAGAAGGACTTGTTCGAGTTGACCAAGCTGCTAGGTCGTCCCACTCCTGAGTTTAAGGGAGCCCAGGTGGACGCTCCCGGTAACGGGAACCTGTCCTGGTTGATCGAGGCGTCTGTTCGCGGGAACATCAAGTCCCCCGGGTCCAGGGCACTCTCTTTCACCCTCATGGACGTCCACTGGAACGATGGACTGTGTCGTTCCATGCAGCGGATGCTATCCCGGCTTTGTGAGGAACACAAGGCGGAGCTGGTAAACTCTCGTTTCCAGTTCTACGGGAGGCGCACCATCGATGGACACCCAATTCGGTCCCCGCTGCACCCGACATTCGGAGAGTATATCCTGGACATGGAGATTATGCTCTTTCGCACCCAGGAGGATCTGAGGTGCGCTAGGCTTCGGTCTCACTTTGAGCGTCTCTCGCTCAAGGAGAGTCGCGAGAGTGAGGCACAGCTGAAGACTGAGAAGACCGCTCTTCTTAAGAAGGGAACCCAGATGCGGAAGACCATAGCGAAGCTCCGCAAGAAGGTTGCCGAGCAGGAGGAGCTGATAAAGGATTTGGAGCTCCGTACCGACGAGATGGAGGAGGAGGGCGAGGATCTCCGCAAGGAGAACGACGCTTTCCTCAGTGACGATGACGACTATCTGGAAGAGATGAACGATGAGGATGAGGATGATGAGGAAGAGGATCCAGAAGAGCCACCCTACCAGTCCGATGCTGACATGGCAGAGCCTGAGGTTCCACCTCAGTAGGCGAGTTACTTGAGTTCTACCGCAGGATTAGGTCGACCCCCCCTATCGCTAGTAGAGTCAAAGTTGTGGTTCTTTTGGAACTTGCTATATGTACATTAGTTAGGGAGAATGTTGTAAGTTAGAATTGGATGAACTCTTGATGTAATGGTTGTGCTATGAAAGTGTGTGCTAGTTAACATGTGTTAAATGTTTCTCTTATAATCCTTAGCAAATCAAATTCCCTTCGCGAAACCAATCTTTTCCTTAGTCAGAACCCCCTTTTGCTTGCCCTTATTCCCGGTGTACTTCAGGATGGTGGACACTCGTCGCACCAACATGGATGGAGGAGCACCACCACCCCCACCGGACCCAACCACTGCCCAACTTCTGGCGCTCATCATGGAGGAACGCCAAGCTGCCCGGACTGAGCGTCAAGCTCATATCGCTGCCCTGCAACAGATAGCTGCCGCTCACAACAACAACAACAACCACTACAACAATGGCAATGGCAATGGAAATGGTGAAGGAAATCAGCGGTCCACTTTGAGCAACTTTCAAAGGACCAACCCACCCACCTATTCCAAGGGACTTCACCCACTTGAGGCCGATGACTGGCTTCGCACCATTAACAACAACCTGGTAGTTGCAGCCGTGGGAGAACCTGAGAAGGTGCTGTATGCGACCCACTATCTTGCAGGACCAGCACGGTCTTGGTGGGAAGCTACCAAGGCTCTACAGCAAGCTGGTTATGCTATCAGCTGGGATGATTTCCAGGAGAAGTTCCGCAAGAAGCACATTCCCCGCGGACTCATTGAGCGGAAGAAGGATGAATTCCGCAGATTGCGGCAGGGAAGTAAGGATGTGGTCGGATACCTCGATGAGTTCACTGACTTGTCTCGGTATGCTCCGGATGACGTCGACACCGAGGGGAGGAAGATGGAGCGTTTCATGAACGGACTTCATGATGAACTGCAATGCGCCTTGGTTATCCATGACTTTGTTGATTTGGAATCACTTGTGGACAAGGCCATCCAGTTGGAGACCAAGCGCAAATCCATGTTTGAGGGTCGTAAGAGGAGAATGATTGCCCAGGAAGGTTCGAGCAGTCAGAAACCTCGCACCCACCCACCAAACCCCAAGCCAGCATATAGACCACCACCAACTTCGCACCCCAGTTACCCTAAGCCCCCATACAACCCAAACAAGTTCAGCCGTCCCAATGACAACACCCGTCCCGGAGGGAATCCTAGCAACCCCAACCTCAATGCCAATGTTGTCTGTTTCAATTGTGGCACCAAGGGTCACTACTCCAAGGCATGCCCCAATCCTAAGAAGAATGGTCCGCGCCCCGACGCACAGGCGCCGAACAACGGCCAAGGCCGCAATGGAAATGGCAAGAACCCCGCACCCCGCGGAAATGTGGCTGTTGCCAAGGGACGCCTGCACCACATCAATGCTGAAGAGGCCATGGATGCACCAGATGTTGTGATGGGTACGTTCCTTGTCAACTCAGTACCTGCAACTGTTCTGTTTGATTCTGGTGCTACTCATTCTTTTGTTACCCAAGAATTTGTTGCTAAGGGAGGTTTAGTCGGAAACCTCTTACCCAAACCTATGGTCATCCAAATCCCAGAATCCACCATAGATACCAAGTCATTTTGCCCGGACGTTTCCCTTGAGATCAAAGGAGAAAAGTTCCTAGTCGACTTAATCATCCTAGGAACCCAAGGAATAGATGTCATACTGGGTATGAATTGGTTAGCCAAGTACCATGGTCGAATTGACTGTGCCAGAAGAGCTGTAGCCCTCACCACCGACAAAGGAGTAGAAGTGGAGTATGTGTCAGAAACCAGTCGACCCCAACCAGGATGCCATGAGAGCATAGCTCGACCAACCCTAGATGAGATCCGTGCTGTTCACCTGTTCCAAGATGTCTTTCCTGAAGAATTGCCTGGTATGCCACCGGATCGGGATATTGAGTTCATCATTGAACTTATCCCCGGGACAGCCCCCATATCCCAAAGGCCATATCGGATGAATCCAGAAGAACTAGTTGAGCTGAAGAAGCAGTTAGCAGATATGCTCAGCAAAGGGCTTATTCGCCCAAGTGCTTCACCCTGGGGATCACCCATCATTTTTGTGGATAAGAGAGATGGTACCACACGCCTGTGTGTGGATTATCGCAGGTTAAATGATGTGACCATCAAAAACAAGTACCCTCTCCCTAAGATCGAGGATCTGTTCGATCAAATGAACGGAGCCCGAGTCTTCTCCAAGATCGATCTTCGGTCAGGGTATCATCAGTTAAGAATCCGAGAGACAGACATTCCCAAGACTGCCTTCACAACCCGTTACGGTTTATTTGAATACACCGTAATGTCCTTTGGTCTGACCAATGCCCCAGCCTATTTTATGAATCTCATGAACAAGATCTTCATGGAGTATCTTGACAAATTCGTGGTAGTTTTCCTTGATGACATCCTTATTTACTCCAAAACTGAAGAAGAGCATGCTGAGCACCTGCGTCTAGTTTTAGCAACCCTCCGAGAGCATCAGTTGTATGCCAAGTTCAGCAAGTGTGAGTTCTGGCTCAGTGAGGTCTCATTTCTCGGACATGTTGTGTCTGCGGGAGGAATTTCTGTTGACCCAGAGAAGATCCAAGCCATTGTGGACTGGAAAGCCCCAACTAGTGTGACTGAAATCCGAAGCTTTCTCGGACTAGCGGGATACTACCGCAAGTTCGTTGAGGGATTCTCCAGTATAGCCAAGCCCCTTACCCAACTGCTGAAAAAGGACAAGAAATTTGAATGGACTCAGAAGTGTGAAGAGAGTTTCCAGGAATTAAAGAAGAGATTGACCTCAACCCCTGTCCTGATTATGCCAGACGTCACCAAGAGTTTCGACGTGTATTGCGATGCATCACGTCTAGGACTGGGTTGTGTTCTGATGCAAGGAGGCAAGGTGGTGTCGTATCTGTCTCGACAGTTGCGACCACATGAAGAGAACTACCCAACCCATGACCTGGAGTTAGCCGCTGTTGTTCTTGCTTTGAAGACGTGGCGCTCCTATCTGGCGGGACATCGCTGCGAGATTTATACGGATCATAAGAGCTTGAAGTATATCTTCACGCAGAAGGAGTTAAATTTGCGACAGAGAAGGTGGATGGAATTAATCAAGGATTATGATATCGGCATCCATTATCACCCTGGAAAGGCTAATGTAGTTGCCGATGCCCTTAGTCGCAAACCCTGCACCCTGAATGCCATGATCCAAGTAGAGCAGCCAGCCCTGTTTAAGGAGTTCAAAGATTTTGGACTAGAGCTTGTTAGCCACGGCTATCTCGCCCATTTAGAGTTAGCTCCAACTCTGATAGATCAAATCAAGGAGGCCCAGAAAGGTCATGAGAGCATAGAAGGAATCAAGAAGAAGATTTCTCTCGGTAAAGCGCCTGGTTTTACCGAGGATGCAGAAGGAGTGTTGAGATTCAATGGTCGTATCTGTGTCCCCAATACCTCGGAACTCAAGGAGTTAATCCTAAAGGAAGCCCACGAGACCCCTTACTCAATCCACCCCGGCGGAACCAAGATGTACCAAGACCTTCGTGAAAGATTCTGGTGGCATGGAATGAAGCGAGAAATTGGTGCTTTCGTAGCCAAGTGTGATATTTGTCAGCGAGTCAAGGCTGAACATCAGCGACCCGCTGGATTGCTTCAACCCCTAAAGATTCCCGAGTGGAAGTGGGATGAGATTGGGATGGATTTTATCACCGGACTTCCAAGGTCCAACCGAGGCCATGACTCAATATGGGTCATCGTTGACAGGCTGACCAAAGTGGCCCATTTTATTCCCGTCCACACCACCTATAGGGGAAATCAGTTAGCAGACCTGTATATTTCTAGAATAGTAAGCCTGCATGGTGTGCCTAAGAGGATTGTATCAGATAGAGGCACACAATTCACCTCAAGGTTCTGGAAAGCCCTGCATGAAGCCCTCGGAACCAAGTTGGCGTTTAGCACAGCTTATCACCCCCAGACCGATGGCCAAACTGAACGAGTGAACCAGATATTAGAGGACATGCTTCGCGCATGTGTCCTAGCCTATGGATCCAAATGGGAAGATTGTCTTCCATTTGCAGAATTCTCATACAACAACAGTTACCAGTCTAGTCTGCAAATGGCCCCTTTTGAAGCCCTTTACGGCAAGAAGTGTCGTACACCCCTGAATTGGTCCGACACCGGAGAAGGCAAACTGTTTGGACCAGATACCCTCCGTGAGGCTGAAGAGCAAGTCCAACTTATCCGAGAGCGACTCAAGACCGCCCAATCCCGTCAGAAGAGTTACGCTGATCCCAAGCGTCGTGATGTCACCTTCAATATCGGAGATTATGTCTATCTCCGAGTGACACCCCTTAAAGGAATGCAGCGTTTCCATGTCAAAGGAAAATTAGCGCCAAGATATATTGGACCCTTCAAGATCCTTGCCCGTCGAGGAGAAGTGTCTTATCAACTGGAGTTGCCCCAAGAGTTAGAAGATTACCATGATGTGTAACACATTTCCTAGCTCCGGAAGTGTCTTGAAGTTCCTGACCAGCCTGATGTTTTCAAAAACATCGATCACCAGTCCGTCGACCTGAATCAAGATCTGACTTATCGTGAGACGCCCCTCAAGATTCTCGACAAAGATGTTCGTCTCACCCGCAGGCGAGCAATCAAGTTCTACAAGGTCCAGTGGACTAACCACTCTGAAGATGAAGCAACTTGGGAACGTGAAGACTATCTTAGGAGCGAGTTTCCCAACCTCTTTAGTACCCAGGCCTAGCAAATCTCGGGACGAGATTTATTTTAAGGGGGGAAGTCTGTAACATCCCAGAATGTTAATATAATTATTAATGCAAAAATGTGGGCCAACAAAAACCTTTCTTATAAAAAGTTGTGTATGTTTAATTCTTGAGTGTTGCTTGTTGCATTGTTTGCAATATTGTTGAATTCAAGCTCTAATTGAAAAATTGAAAGAAAAGAAAACAAATAAAACAAATCCTAAAAACAAAACACCATGTGACACATGTCACATTATTTTTCCAAATTAAGAAGCATAATTTATTTTCTCACCAAAATCAATGGAGTAATATTATTGACACTCCTAGTTAATTTTTACAAACTATTCCCTTTCAAAAATTCAAATTCAAAACTCCAAATTCAAATTAGAAATTCATGATTGAAATATTTCAAAATATTTCAAAAAGACTTTGTAACACTCACCAATAATATACTTAGCCTAGATCCTAAGTTTAAGCCCAAAAGAATAAAGTGAAATAGGAAAATTAAAATAGCAAAATGCTACTGTTCTGGTTCGGGCAATTCACCAAACACCTTGTGATCACCACCTGTTCTTCCCATATCCGAAGCAACTCTGGGATCAATCCGAGAAATGTGATGTTTATTTGTCGAATTGGCACCAGCCCTGCACTCCTCTCTTCGCCACGACCTCACTGCACGCCGGGGGAGGCAAAATGGTGGCCGGAGTCGCCGTGTGGACGCCGGCGACAGCCACGGCCGTGCGCACGTCGCAATGTCGCGCCGGGCGTCCGAGGTGGCAACGCCGCGCTCTCCCGTGCCAGGCCCCCCCTTCTCTTCCTCGCCTCTCTGCTCCCTCGCGAGCCCGCACGGCACACACCAGCACCAGCCCGTGCACGCCGCGCCCGCGCCACGACGCGCACGCCGTGCGCCGCCCGAGCCCGTTCACGGCAGGGCCAAGCACCCGCACGCACCCGAGCGCGCCACGCCGCTCCACCTTGCCCGCCTGGTCTCCCGAGCAGCCCGCAGCGTAGCCGCGCCCCTCCACCGGCCTACGGCGGCCTAGCACGGCCACGGGCGCCCCTGCACCGCGCCCACCGTGCGCCGCCCGGCCGCTATAAAACGCCGCCCGTGCCCTGCATTTCTCCTCACCGCACCACAACCCCTCCCCCTCTCACACCACCCTCTCGAGCACCGCCTGGAGGTCGATGCCGTCGCCACAGAGCCCCAGCCGCCCGTGGGTCTCCTCGAGCTCGCCGTGCCCGAGGTAGACGACGACCACGGCACGGCCGTGCTACCCCTCCCCTTCCCTTCTCTCTGCCCTCAGCCCCTTCCCCTTGCACCCCGCACTCACCGGCGCCCCTTTTCCCTCTGTCCCGTGCCCAGGATCGCCAGGGATCGCTCGCCGGAGTTGTAGTGCCGCCGCGGAGAAGGAGCTGCACCTCGCCGTCGCTCGGGGCCACGCCAGCACGCACCACTCGCCCCAGGAGCTTCCCCACCTCGCCGCCGTCGTTCTGCACCGTCTACACGCCCTCCCGAGCCCCCTAGGTGAGTGCACCGTCCTCCTCGCCATCGCCGGAGCCGCGGCGCCGCCCGATTTAGGTCGTCGCCGACGCGCTCGATCTCAGCCGTTAGATCTAGATCCTACGGTAGCTTACCGGTTCGTTTTAATTAATAAAGATCTGACATACGGGTCCCACACGTCAGGTTTAAATGAACCGCGCGCGCTCGCTGAGTCGCTGACTGGTGGGTCCCCTCTGTCAGATTTTTCAACATTATCCGTTCTGGATTTAAATTCGAATTTAAGTTTCATTTAAAAACCAGTACTAAACCCAATTTTAGAAATTCCATAACTTTAGATTTACAACTCCAAATTTAGCAAATCCAACTGTTCTGGAAAGCTTATGAAATTATCTATCCAACTAAACTACTTTCACCCCATTTGGATATATAATAAAAATACAATATTCAAAATACAGTAGCATGTTTAAATTCTAAACTTGTTTGTTTCTGATACTCTGATAATCCAAATTAGTTGAAACTAATTTTATTAGGTCACATTTAGCCAGGGTTAGTCACCCCTAAAATGGTTTAATTTTTAGATGAATAGAATTTAAATAATAGCCAAAACCATATTAATTGGCTTCTGGATTCAAAACAATGTGTGGGGAGTTTGGTAACTCCAAATGACCCAAACCCAATTGTGTCATCTTCTACACATCATTAGCTTTCTGTAGAATTTTAGTTTGTATTTTTGTGACAAACAGAACTCAAGCTATGCAACTAAACATGTTTAACAAGTTTCTGCCATAATTAAAATACAATGGAATAATGTTTAATTCAATTAAATGGAAACCACATGATATTGTTTGGTATGTGAAATGGTGAATTATAACCTCTAAGAGTGTATTGCTATGATGATTGATTGAATAGGCTAGTGATTGTTTGTATTTGATTGATTGTGTATTAGACGAGAACGTTGCCGGATATATCGAGGAGGAGGGATTTGCAGAACCTGAAGACCAAGACCAAGATCACTTTGCCGAGCAAGGCAAGCTACTCTCTGAGCTTGCACCTAACTTATGCATCTAGATTTACAAATCACTTTCAAAAGCAAAGGTTTACAAAAAACCCTTTTTCAAAAGTATATAGAGATTATTTTGCCACCATATGTAGAAGTATATACAAAAACTATAGGATGGAAAAACAAGGTTATTTATTCAAAACTCCTTTAAAAACTTGTGTGGATATATAGCACCAAGATGTGGTGTTGAAATAAGGAAATGGAGAAAGATGGTTTTGGAAAAGCACATTGTGTCCTAGTACTCAGTCAAGCAACCGATACTCTGTGCGACCACATTTACCCTCATATGGGAAAGGGCTTAGTCATATAGTTTGCTCTTATTAGTATGGGACACTGCATCAACAGAGATGACTCTGTTATGCATGAGGGAGTGGTTTGGTGACCTAACCCTGACCTGGGTCCTCGCTCAATAATCTATGAGTAGATAAGGAGGAGGATAGAAGGATGTCCGTATACACCGCCAGATAAAACCTATGAGTCCTCACACTTAGGGTTTCCGACGGGAAACTGGACTAGGTGTAGATGGAATGGTTCATAGGGCAGGATCCTATACTAGCATGAGCAAAGGAAAGACTAGGGTCGGTGACTCAACTTCGCATACCGCTGGTATGGCGAGACGTGGCTGACACGGTGAGTTATCGGATGAGTGTGGGAAAAGCGTGCTACCTCTGCAGAGGGTAATTAAACTATTCGAATAGCCGAGTCCTCGGATATGGACAGTTGAAGACCCTACTTAGACCATGTGCAAGTTTTGGGAAAAGAGTTGAGTTTAAAAAGAAAAAGGAAATGGAGAGTGTTCCATACACCTATACCAACGGACCGGTATGAGGCAGTTGGAAAGATATTGCCATAATGGTTTATGATCGGAAAAAGGAGGAGTTTTGGAATAAAACTAATAAAATTGGGATATCTAGTAGTCATAATTTCCTTATCTTCTTCAACAAAGATACAGAGATGTTTTAAATGAATAAAAGTGAGAAACTAAAAATGGAACTAGAGCACTCATGTTGGAGTAGTTTGCGAGTACATTCAAATGTACTCATACTAGTTTGCTTCTGGCTATTGTCGTAGCCAGACATGGAGGAATACTACGCCCAGGAAGAGTATGGCGACATCTATGCCAACTAAGGATCTTCATAAGTCGACTGCCTGTCGGGTCATCGCTAGGATTTGATGTCTGCTACGCCTTATTTCCGCTGATTGTTTTGGTTTGGCCCTTGAAGGCACCTATGTAAGATTTGGTCTAGATGACCATTTTATGTAAGACTTTAATTCGGTATTGTAATGGATGTAAACTTTGGTATTCAATTCGGGTTATGTGCAACGACAGACTGATCATGGGATCGTTGTGTTAAGCATAATCGGGTATTTCGGACAGTTAGTCCGGGGTCCCCACAGAATTGGTATCAGAGCCATCTCGACTTTAGGAGCCTTAGAATAGCATGGTCGTTAGGTAGTGATTGCAAAAGTTGAGTTTTAAAGAAAAACAAAGTAAGAAATTAGTTTGAAAATGCTTATCTCTTACCCTCTCATTTGTGCAAAATTCTCTTCTTACCAACTATTAAGTTTTCTCTCATATTCATAAAAACTTGCCACACTTGTCATTTTAATAAACTTAAAAATATGCTCACATATTTTCCCTTCCATTAAATTTTTTTTTGATATACTGGCCATCTCACTAACTTAAAATTTTGACTAAAAATTATAGATGGCGATCCATTTCACCGAGTTCGTTCAGCTGGAGAAGGACGGCAAGTTGATGTTCGAGAAGGACTTGTTCGAGTTGACCAAGCTGCTAGGTCGTCCCACTCCTGAGTTTAAGGGAGCCCAGGTGGACGCTCCCGGTAACGGGAACCTGTCCTGGTTGATCGAGGCGTCTGTTCGCGGGAACATCAAGTCCCCCGGGTCCAGGGCACTCTCTTTCACCCTCATGGACGTCCACTGGAACGATGGACTGTGTCGTTCCATGCAGCGGATGCTATCCCGGCTTTGTGAGGAACACAAGGCGGAGCTGGTAAACTCTCGTTTCCAGTTCTACGGGAGGCGCACCATCGATGGACACCCAATTCGGTCCCCGCTGCACCCGACATTCGGAGAGTATATCCTGGACATGGAGATTATGCTCTTTCGCACCCAGGAGGATCTGAGGTGCGCTAGGCTTCGGTCTCACTTTGAGCGTCTCTCGCTCAAGGAGAGTCGCGAGAGTGAGGCACAGTTGAAGACTGAGAAGACCGCTCTTCTTAAGAAGGGAACCCAGATGCGGAAGACCATAGCGAAGCTCCGCAAGAAGGTTGCCGAGCAGGAGGAGCTGATAAAGGATTTGGAGCTCCGTACCGACGAGATGGAGGAGGAGGGCGAGGATCTCCGCAAGGAGAACGACGCTTTCCTCAGTGACGATGACGACTATCTGGAAGAGATGAACGATGAGGATGAGGATGATGAGGAAGAGGATCCAGAAGAGCCACCCTACCAGTCCGATGCTGACATGGCAGAGCCTGAGGTTCCACCTCAGTAGGCGAGTTACTTGAGTTCTACCGCAGGATTAGGTCGACCCCCCCTATCGCTAGTAGAGTCAAAGTTGTGGTTCTTTTGGAACTTGCTATATGTACATTAGTTAGGGAGAATGTTGTAAGTTAGAATTGGATGAACTCTTGATGTAATGGTTGTGCTATGAAAGTGTGTGCTAGTTAACATGTGTTAAATGTTTCTCTTATAATCCTTAGCAAATCAAATTCCCTTCGCGAAACCAATCTTTTCCTTAGTCAGAACCCCCTTTTGCTTGCCCTTATTCCCGGTGTACTTCAGGATGGTGGACACTCGTCGCACCAACATGGATGGAGGAGCACCACCACCCCCACCGGACCCAACCACCGCCCAACTTCTGGCGCTCATCATGGAGGAACGCCAAGCTGCCCGGACTGAGCGTCAAGCTCATATCGCTGCCCTGCAACAGATAGCTGCCGCTCACAACAACAACAACAACCACTACAACAATGGCAATGGCAATGGAAATGGTGAAGGAAATCAGCGGTCCACTTTGAGCAACTTTCAAAGGACCAACCCACCCACCTATTCCAAGGGACTTCACCCACTTGAGGCCGATGACTGGCTTCGCACCATTAACAACAACCTGGTAGTTGCAGCCGTGGGAGAACCTGAGAAGGTGCTGTATGCGACCCACTATCTTGCAGGACCAGCACGGTCTTGGTGGGAAGCTACCAAGGCTCTACAGCAAGCTGGTTATGCTATCAGCTGGGATGATTTCCAGGAGAAGTTCCGCAAGAAGCACATTCCCCGCGGACTCATTGAGCGGAAGAAGGATGAATTCCGCAGATTGCGGCAGGGAAGTAAGGATGTGGTCGGATACCTCGATGAGTTCACTGACTTGTCTCGGTATGCTCCGGATGACGTCGACACCGAGGGGAGGAAGATGGAGCGTTTCATGAACGGACTTCATGATGAACTGCAATGCGCCTTGGTTATCCATGACTTTGTTGATTTGGAATCACTTGTGGACAAGGCCATCCAGTTGGAGACCAAGCGCAAATCCATGTTTGAGGGTCGTAAGAGGAGAATGATTGCCCAGGAAGGTTCGAGCAGTCAGAAACCTCGCACCCACCCACCAAACCCCAAGCCAGCATATAGACCACCACCAACTTCGCACCCCAGTTACCCTAAGCCCCCATACAACCCAAACAAGTTCAGCCGTCCCAATGACAACACCCGTCCCGGAGGGAATCCTAGCAACCCCAACCTCAATGCCAATGTTGTCTGTTTCAATTGTGGCACCAAGGGTCACTACTCCAAGGCATGCCCCAATCCTAAGAAGAATGGTCCGCGCCCCGACGCACAGGCGCCGAACAACGGCCAAGGCCGCAATGGAAATGGCAAGAACCCCGCACCCCGCGGAAATGTGGCTGTTGCCAAGGGACGCCTGCACCACATCAATGCTGAAGAGGCCATGGATGCACCAGATGTTGTGATGGGTACGTTCCTTGTCAACTCAGTACCTGCAACTGTTCTGTTTGATTCTGGTGCTACTCATTCTTTTGTTACCCAAGAATTTGTTGCTAAGGGAGGTTTAGTCGGAAACCTCTTACCCAAACCTATGGTCATCCAAATCCCAGAATCCACCATAGATACCAAGTCATTTTGCCCGGACGTTTCCCTTGAGATCAAAGGAGAAAAGTTCCTAGTCGACTTAATCATCCTAGGAACCCAAGGAATAGATGTCATACTGGGTATGAATTGGTTAGCCAAGTACCATGGTCGAATTGACTGTGCCAGAAGAGCTGTAGCCCTCACCACCGACAAAGGAGTAGAAGTGGAGTATGTGTCAGAAACCAGTCGACCCCAACCAGGATGCCATGAGAGCATAGCTCGACCAACCCTAGATGAGATCCGTGCTGTTCACCTGTTCCAAGATGTCTTTCCTGAAGAATTGCCTGGTATGCCACCGGATCGGGATATTGAGTTCATCATTGAACTTATCCCCGGGACAGCCCCCATATCCCAAAGGCCATATCGGATGAATCCAGAAGAACTAGTTGAGCTGAAGAAGCAGTTAGCAGATATGCTCAGCAAAGGGCTTATTCGCCCAAGTGCTTCACCCTGGGGATCACCCATCATTTTTGTGGATAAGAGAGATGGTACCACACGCCTGTGTGTGGATTATCGCAGGTTAAATGATGTGACCATCAAAAACAAGTACCCTCTCCCTAAGATCGAGGATCTGTTCGATCAAATGAACGGAGCCCGAGTCTTCTCCAAGATCGATCTTCGGTCAGGGTATCATCAGTTAAGAATCCGAGAGACAGACATTCCCAAGACTGCCTTCACAACCCGTTACGGTTTATTTGAATACACCGTAATGTCCTTTGGTCTGACCAATGCCCCAGCCTATTTTATGAATCTCATGAACAAGATCTTCATGGAGTATCTTGACAAATTCGTGGTAGTTTTCCTTGATGACATCCTTATTTACTCCAAAACTGAAGAAGAGCATGCTGAGCACCTGCGTCTAGTTTTAGCAACCCTCCGAGAGCATCAGTTGTATGCCAAGTTCAGCAAGTGTGAGTTCTGGCTCAGTGAGGTCTCATTTCTCGGACATGTTGTGTCTGCGGGAGGAATTTCTGTTGACCCAGAGAAGATCCAAGCCATTGTGGACTGGAAAGCCCCAACTAGTGTGACTGAAATCCGAAGCTTTCTCGGACTAGCGGGATACTACCGCAAGTTCGTTGAGGGATTCTCCAGTATAGCCAAGCCCCTTACCCAACTGCTGAAAAAGGACAAGAAATTTGAATGGACTCAGAAGTGTGAAGAGAGTTTCCAGGAATTAAAGAAGAGATTGACCTCAACCCCTGTCCTGATTATGCCAGACGTCACCAAGAGTTTCGACGTGTATTGCGATGCATCACGTCTAGGACTGGGTTGTGTTCTGATGCAAGGAGGCAAGGTGGTGTCGTATCTGTCTCGACAGTTGCGACCACATGAAGAGAACTACCCAACCCATGACCTGGAGTTAGCCGCTGTTGTTCTTGCTTTGAAGACGTGGCGCTCCTATCTGGCGGGACATCGCTGCGAGATTTATACGGATCATAAGAGCTTGAAGTATATCTTCACGCAGAAGGAGTTAAATTTGCGACAGAGAAGGTGGATGGAATTAATCAAGGATTATGATATCGGCATCCATTATCACCCTGGAAAGGCTAATGTAGTTGCCGATGCCCTTAGTCGCAAACCCTGCACCCTGAATGCCATGATCCAAGTAGAGCAGCCAGCCCTGTTTAAGGAGTTCAAAGATTTTGGACTAGAGCTTGTTAGCCACGGCTATCTCGCCCATTTAGAGTTAGCTCCAACTCTGATAGATCAAATCAAGGAGGCCCAGAAAGGTCATGAGAGCATAGAAGGAATCAAGAAGAAGATTTCTCTCGGTAAAGCGCCTGGTTTTACCGAGGATGCAGAAGGAGTGTTGAGATTCAATGGTCGTATCTGTGTCCCCAATACCTCGGAACTCAAGGAGTTAATCCTAAAGGAAGCCCACGAGACCCCTTACTCAATCCACCCCGGCGGAACCAAGATGTACCAAGACCTTCGTGAAAGATTCTGGTGGCATGGAATGAAGCGAGAAATTGGTGCTTTCGTAGCCAAGTGTGATATTTGTCAGCGAGTCAAGGCTGAACATCAGCGACCCGCTGGATTGCTTCAACCCCTAAAGATTCCCGAGTGGAAGTGGGATGAGATTGGGATGGATTTTATCACCGGACTTCCAAGGTCCAACCGAGGCCATGACTCAATATGGGTCATCGTTGACAGGCTGACCAAAGTGGCCCATTTTATTCCCGTCCACACCACCTATAGGGGAAATCAGTTAGCAGACCTGTATATTTCTAGAATAGTAAGCCTGCATGGTGTGCCTAAGAGGATTGTATCAGATAGAGGCACACAATTCACCTCAAGGTTCTGGAAAGCCCTGCATGAAGCCCTCGGAACCAAGTTGGCGTTTAGCACAGCTTATCACCCCCAGACCGATGGCCAAACTGAACGAGTGAACCAGATATTAGAGGACATGCTTCGCGCATGTGTCCTAGCCTATGGATCCAAATGGGAAGATTGTCTTCCATTTGCAGAATTCTCATACAACAACAGTTACCAGTCTAGTCTGCAAATGGCCCCTTTTGAAGCCCTTTACGGCAAGAAGTGTCGTACACCCCTGAATTGGTCCGACACCGGAGAAGGCAAACTGTTTGGACCAGATACCCTCCGTGAGGCTGAAGAGCAAGTCCAACTTATCCGAGAGCGACTCAAGACCGCCCAATCCCGTCAGAAGAGTTACGCCTGATCCCAAGCGTCGTGATGTCACCTTCAATATCGGAGATTATGTCTATCTCCGAGTGACACCCCTTAAAGGAATGCAGCGTTTCCATGTCAAAGGAAAATTAGCGCCAAGATATATTGGACCCTTCAAGATCCTTGCCCGTCGAGGAGAAGTGTCTTATCAACTGGAGTTGCCCCAAGAGTTAGAAGATTACCATGATGTGTTCCACATTTCCTTGCTCCGGAAGTGTCTTGAAGTTCCTGACCAGCCTGATGTTTTCAAAAACATCGATCACCAGTCCGTCGACCTGAATCAAGATCTGACTTATCGTGAGACGCCCCTCAAGATTCTCGACGAAGATGTTCGTCTCACCCGCAGGCGAGCAATCAAGTTCTACAAGGTCCAGTGGACTAACCACTCTGAAGATGAAGCAACTTGGGAACGTGAAGACTATCTTAGGAGCGAGTTTCCCAACCTCTTTAGTACCCAGGCCTAGCAAATCTCGGGACGAGATTTATTTTAAGGGGGGAAGTCTGTAACATCCCAGAATGTTAATATAATTATTAATGCAAAAATGTGGGCCAACAAAAACCTTCTTATAAAAAGTTGTGTATGTTTAATTCTTGAGTGTTGCTTGTTGCATTGTTTGCAATATTGTTGAATTCAAGCTCTAATTGAAAAATTGAAAGAAAAGAAAACAAATAAAACAAATCCTAAAAACAAAACACCATGTGACACATGTCACATTATTTTTCCAAATTAAGAAGCATAATTTATTTTCTCACCAAAATCAATGGAGTAATATTATTGACACTCCTAGTTAATTTTTACAAACTATTCCCTTTCAAAAATTCAAATTCAAAACTCCAAATTCAAATTAGAAATTCATGATTGAAATATTTCAAAAAGACTTTGTAACACTCACCAATAATATACTTAGCCTAGATCCTAAGTTTAAGCCCAAAAGAATAAAGTGAAATAGGAAAATTAAAATAGCAAAATGCTACTGTTCTGGTTCGGGCAATTCACCAAACACCTTGTGATCACCACCTGTTCTTCCCATATCCGAAGCAACTCTGGGATCAATCCGAGAAATGTGATGTTTATTTGTCGAATTGGCACCAGCCCTGCACTCCTCTCTTCGCCACGACCTCACTGCACGCCGGGGGAGGCAAAATGGTGGCCGGAGTCGCCGTGTGGACGCCGGCGACAGCCACGGCCGTGCGCACGTCGCAATGTCGCGCCGGGCGTCCGAGGTGGCAACGCCGCGCTCTCCCGTGCCAGGCCCCCCCTTCTCTTCCTCGCCTCTCTGCTCCCTCGCGAGCCCGCACGGCACACACCAGCACCAGCCCGTGCACGCCGCGCCCGCGCCACGACGCGCACGCCGTGCGCCGCCCGAGCCCGTTCACGGCAGGGCCAAGCACCCGCACGCACCCGAGCGCGCCACGCCGCTCCACCTTGCCCGCCTGGTCTCCCGAGCAGCCCGCAGCGTAGCCGCGCCCCTCCACCGGCCTACGGCGGCCTAGCACGGCCACGGGCGCCCCTGCACCGCGCCCACCGTGCGCCGCCCGGCCGCTATAAAACGCCGCCCGTGCCCTGCATTTCTCCTCACCGCACCACAACCCCTCCCCCTCTCACACCACCCTCTCGAGCACCGCCTGGAGGTCGATGCCGTCGCCACAGAGCCCCAGCCGCCCGTGGGTCTCCTCGAGCTCGCCGTGCCCGAGGTAGACGACGACCACGGCACGGCCGTGCTACCCCTCCCCTTCCCTTCTCTCTGCCCTCAGCCCCTTCCCCTTGCACCCCGCACTCACCGGCGCCCCTTTTCCCTCTGTCCCGTGCCCAGGATCGCCAGGGATCGCTCGCCGGAGTTGTAGTGCCGCCGCGGAGAAGGAGCTGCACCTCGCCGTCGCTCGGGGCCACGCCAGCACGCACCACTCGCCCCAGGAGCTTCCCCACCTCGCCGCCGTCGTTCTGCACCGTCTACACGCCCTCCCGAGCCCCCTAGGTGAGCGCACCGTCCTCCTCGCCATCGCCGGAGCCGCGGCGCCGCCCGATTTAGGTCGTCGCCGATGCGCTCGATCTCAGCCGTTAGATCTAGATCCTACGGTAGCTTACCGGTTCGTTTTAATTAATAAAGATCTGACATACGGGTCCCACACGTCAGGTTTAAATGAACCGCGCGCGCTCGCTGAGTCGCTGACTGGTGGGTCCCCTCTGTCAGATTTTTCAACATTATCCGTTCTGGATTTAAATTCGAATTTAAGTTTCATTTAAAAACCAGTACTAAACCCAATTTTAGAAATTCCATAACTTTAGATTTACAACTCCAAATTTAGCAAATCCAACTGTTCTGGAAAGCTTATGAAATTATCTATCCAACTAAACTAGTTTCACCCCATTTGGATATATAATAAAAATACAATATTCAAAATACAGTAGCATGTTTAAATTCTAAACTTGTTTGTTTCTGATACTCTAATAATCCAAATTAGTTGAAACTAATTTTATTAGGTCACATTTAGCCAGGGTTAGTCACCCCTAAAATGGTTTAATTTTTAGATGAATAGAATTTAAATAATAGCCAAAACCATATTAATTGGCTTCTGGATTCAAAACAATGTGTGGGGAGTTTGGTAACTCCAAATGACCCAAACCCAATTGTGTCATCTTCTACACATCATTAGCTTTCTGTAGAATTTTAGTTTGTATTTTTGTGACAAACAGAACTCAAGCTATGCAACTAAACATGTGCAACAAGTTTCTGCCATAATTAAAATACAATGGAATAATGTTTAATTCAATTAAATGGAAACCACATGATATTGTTTGGTATGTGAAATGGTGAATTAGAACCTCTAAGAGTGTATTGCTATGATGATTGATTGAATAGGCTAGTGATTGTTTGTATTTGATTGATTGTGTATTAGACGAGAACGTTGCCGGATATATCGAGGAGGAGGGATTTGCAGAACCTGAAGACCAAGACCAAGATCACTTTGCCGAGCAAGGCAAGCTACTCTCTGAGCTTGCACCTAACTTATGCATCTAGATTTACAAATCACTTTCAAAAGCAAAGGTTTACAAAAAACCCTTTTTCAAAAGTATATAGAGATTATTTTGCCACCATATGTAGAAGTATATACAAAAACTATAGGATGGAAAAACAAGGTTATTTATTCAAAACTCCTTTAAAAACTTGTGTGGATATATAGCACCAAGATGTGGTGTTGAAATAAGGAAATGGAGAAAGATGGTTTTGGAAAAGCACATTGTGTCCTAGTACTCAGTCAAGCAACCGATACTCTGTGCGACCACATTTACCCACATATGGGAAAGGGCTTAGTCATATAGTTTGCTCTTATTAGTATGGGACACTGCATCAACAGAGATGACTCTGTTATGCATGAGGGAGTGGTTTGGTGACCTAACCCTGACCTGGGTCCTCGCTCAATAATCTATGAGTAGATAAGGAGGAGGATAGAAGGATGTCCGTATACACCGCCAGATAAAACCTATGAGTCCTCACACTTAGGGTTTCCGACGGGAAACTGGACTAGGTGTAGATGGAATGGTTCATAGGGGTAGGATCCTATACTAGCATGAGCAAAGGAAAGACTAGGGTCGGTGACTCAACTTCGCATACCGCTGGTATGGCGAGACGTGGCTGACACGGTGAGTTATCGGATGAGTGTGGGAAAAGCGTGCTACCTCTGCAGAGGGTAATTAAACTATTCGAATAGCCGAGTCCTCGGATATGGACAGTTGAAGACCCTACTTAGACCATGTGCAAGTTTTGGGAAAAGAGTTGAGTTTAAAAAGAAAAAGGAAATGGAGAGTGTTCCATACACCTATACCAACGGACCGGTATGAGGCAGTTGGAAAGATATTGCCATAATGGTTTACGATCGGAAAAAGGAGGAGTTTTGGAATAAAACTAATAAAATTGGGATATCTAGTAGTCATAATTTCCTTATCTTCTTCAACAAAGATACAGAGATGTTTTAAATGAATAAAAGTGAGAAACTAAAAATGGAACTAGAGCACTCATGTTGGAGTAGTTTGCGAGTACATTCAAATGTACTCATACTAGTTTGCTTCTGGCTATTGTCGTAGCCAGACATGGAGGAATACTACGCCCAGGAAGAGTATGGCGACATCTATGCCAACTAAGGATCTTCATAAGTCGACTGCCTGTCGGGTCATCGCTAGGATTTGATGTCTGCTACGCCTTATTTCCGCTGATTGTTTTGGTTTGGCCCTTGAAGGCACCTATGTAAGACTTGGTCTAGATGACCATTTTATGTAAGACTTTAATTCAGTATTGTAATGGATGTAAACTTTGGTATTCAATTCGGGTTATGTGCAACGACAGATTGATCATGGGATCGTTGTGTTAAGCATAATCGGGTATTTCGGACAGTTAGTCCGGGGTCCCCACAGAATTGGTATCAGAGCCATCTCGACTTTAGGAGCCTTAGAATAGCATGGTCGTTAGGTAGTGATTGCAAAAGTTGAGTTTTAAAGAAAAACAAAGTAAGAAATTAGTTTGAAAATGCTTATCTCTTACCCTCTCATTTGTGCAAAATTCTCTTCTTACCAACTATTAAGTTTTCTCTCATATTCATAAAAACTTGCCACACTTGTCATTTTAATAAACTTAAAAATATGCTCACATATTTTCCCTTCCATTAAATTTTTTTTTGATATACTGGCCATCTCACTAACTTAAAATTTTGACTAAAAATTATAGATGGCGATCCATTTCACCGAGTTCGTTCAGCTGGAGAAGGACGGCAAGTTGATGTTCGAGAAGGACTTGTTCGAGTTGACCAAGCTGCTAGGTCGTCCCACTCCTGAGTTTAAGGGAGCCCAGGTGGACGCTCCCGGTAACGGGAACCTGTCCTGGTTGATCGAGGCGTCTGTTCGCGGGAACATCAAGTCCCCCGGGTCCAGGGCACTCTCTTTCACCCTCATGGACGTCCACTGGAACGATGGACTGTGTCGTTCCATGCAGCGGATGCTATCCCGGCTTTGTGAGGAACACAAGGCGGAGCTGGTAAACTCCCGTTTCCAGTTCTATGGGAGGCACACCATCGATGGACACCCAATTCGGTCCCCGCTGCACCCGACATTCGGAGAGTATATCCTGGACATGGAGATTATGCTCTTTCGCACCCAGGAGGATCTGAGGTGCGCTAGGCTTCGGTCTCACTTTGAGCGTCTCTCGCTCAAGGAGAGTCGCGAGAGTGAGGCACAGCTGAATACTGAGAAGACCGCTCTTCTTAAGAAGGGAACCCAGATGCGGAAGACCATAGCGAAGCTCCGCAAGAAGGTTGCCGAGCAGGAGGAGCTGATAAAGGATTTGGAGCTCCGTACCGACAAGATGGAGGAGGAGGGCGAGGATCTCCGCAAGGAGAACGACGCTTTCCTCAGTGACGATGACGACTATCTGGAAGAGATGAACGATGAGGATGAGGATGATGAGGAAGAGGATCCAGAAGAGCCACCCTACCAGTCCGATGCTGACATGGCAGAGCCTGAGGTTCCACCTCAGTAGGCGAGTTACTTGAGTTCTACCGCAGGATTAGGTCGACCCCCCCTATCGCTAGTAGAGTCAAAGTTGTGGTTCTTTTGGAACTTGCTATATGTACATTAGTTAGGGAGAATGTTGTAAGTTAGAATTGGATGAACTCTTGATGTAATGGTTGTGCTATGAAAGTGTGTGCTAGTTAACATGTGTTAAATGTTTCTCTTATAATCCTTAGCAAATCAAATTCCCTTCGCGAAACCAATCTTTTCCTTAGTCAGAACCCCCTTTTGCTTGCCCTTATTCCCGGTGCACTTCAGGATGGTGGACACTCGTCGCACCAACATGGATGGAGGAGCACCACCCCCCCCACCGGACCCAACCACCGCCCAACTTCTGGCGCTCATCATGGAGGAACGCCAAGCTGCCCGGACTGAGCGTCAAGCTCATATCGCTGCCCTGCAACAGATAGCTGCCGCTCACAACAACAACAACAACCACTACAACAATGGCAATGGCAATGGAAATGGTGAAGGAAATCAGCGGTCCACTTTGAGCAACTTTCAAAGGACCAACCCACCCACCTATTCCAAGGGACTTCACCCACTTGAGGCCGATGACTGGCTTCGCACCATTAACAACAACCTGGTAGTTGCAGCCGTGGGAGAACCTGAGAAGGTGCTGTATGCGACCCACTATCTTGCAGGACCAACACGGTCTTGGTGGGAAGCTACCAAGGCTCTACAGCAAGCTGGTTATGCTATCAGCTGGGATGATTTCCAGGAGAAGTTCCGCAAGAAGCACATTCCCCGCGGACTCATTGAGCGGAAGAAGGATGAATTCCGCAGATTGCGGCAGGGAAGTAAGGATGTGGTCGGATACCTCGATGAGTTCACTGACTTGTCTCGGTATGCTCCGGATGACGTCGACACCGAGGGGAGGAAGATGGAGCGTTTCATGAACGGACTTCATGATGAACTGCAATGCGCCTTGGTTATCCATGACTTTGTTGATTTGGAATCACTTGTGGACAAGGCCATCCAGTTGGAGACCAAGCGCAAATCCATGTTTGAGGGTCGTAAGAGGAGAATGATTGCCCAGGAAGGTTCGAGCAGTCAGAAACCTCGCACCCACCCACCAAACCCCAAGCCAGCATATAGACCACCACCAACTTCGCACCCCAGTTACCCTAAGCCCCCATACAACCCAAACAAGTTCAGCCGTCCCAATGACAACACCCGTCCCGGAGGGAATCCTAGCAACCCCAACCTCAATGCCAATGTTGTCTGTTTCAATTGTGGCACCAAGGGTCACTACTCCAAGGCATGCCCCAATCCTAAGAAGAATGGTCCGCGCCCCGACGCACAGGCGCCGAACAACGGCCAAGGCCGCAATGGAAATGGCAAGAACCCCGCACCCCGCGGAAATGTGGCTGTTGCCAAGGGACGCCTGCACCACATCAATGCTGAAGAGGCCATGGATGCACCAGATGTTGTGATGGGTATGTTCCTTGTCAACTCAGTACCTGCAACTGTTCTGTTTGATTCTGGTGCTACTCATTCTTTTGTTACCCAAGAATTTGTTGCTAAGGGAGGTTTAGTCGGAAACCTCTTACCCAAACCTATGGTCATCCAAATCCCAGAATCCACCATAGATACCAAGTCATTTTGCCCGGACGTTTCCCTTGAGATCAAAGGAGAAAAGTTCCTAGTCGACTTAATCATCCTAGGAACCCAAGGAATAGATGTCATACTGGGTATGAATTGGTTAGCCAAGTACCATGGTCGAATTGACTGTGCCAGAAGAGCTGTAGCCCTCACCACCGACAAAGGAGTAGAAGTGGAGTATGTGTCAGAAACCAGTCGACCCCAACCAGGATGCCATGAGAGCATAGCTCGACCAGCCCTAGATGAGATCCGTGCTGTTCACCTGTTCCAAGATGTCTTTCCTGAAGAATTGCCTGGTATGCCACCGGATCGGGATATTGAGTTCATCATTGAACTTATCCCCGGGACAGCCCCCATATCCCAAAGGCCATATCGGATGAATCCAGAAGAACTAGTTGAGCTGAAGAAGCAGTTAGCAGATATGCTCAGCAAAGGGCTTATTCGCCCAAGTGCTTCACCCTGGGGATCACCCATCATTTTTGTGGATAAGAGAGATGGTACCACACGCCTGTGTGTGGATTATCGCAGGTTAAATGATGTGACCATCAAAAACAAGTACCCTCTCCCTAAGATCGAGGATCTGTTCGATCAAATGAACGGAGCCCGAGTCTTCTCCAAGATCGATCTTCGGTCAGGGTATCATCAGTTAAGAATCCGAGAGACAGACATTCCCAAGACTGCCTTCACAACCCGTTACGGTTTATTTGAATACACCGTAATGTCCTTTGGTCTGACCAATGCCCCAGCCTATTTTATGAATCTCATGAACAAGATCTTCATGGAGTATCTTGACAAATTCGTGGTAGTTTTCCTTGATGACATCCTTATTTACTCCAAAACTGAAGAAGAGCATGCTGAGCACCTGCGTCTAGTTTTAGCAACCCTCCGAGAGCATCAGTTGTATGCCAAGTTCAGCAAGTGTGAGTTCTGGCTCAGTGAGGTCTCATTTCTCGGACATGTTGTGTCTGCGGGAGGAATTTCTGTTGACCCAGAGAAGATCCAAGCCATTGTGGACTGGAAAGCCCCAACTAGTGTGACTGAAATCCGAAGCTTTCTCGGACTAGCGGGATACTACCGCAAGTTCGTTGAGGGATTCTCCAGTATAGCCAAGCCCCTTACCCAACTGCTGAAAAAGGACAAGAAATTTGAATGGACTCAGAAGTGTGAAGAGAGTTTCCAGGAATTAAAGAAGAGATTGACCTCAACCCCTGTCCTGATTATGCCAGACGTCACCAAGAGTTTCGACGTGTATTGCGATGCATCACGTCTAGGACTGGGTTGTGTTCTGATGCAAGGAGGCAAGGTGGTGTCGTATCTGTCTCGACAGTTGCGACCACATGAAGAGAACTACCCAACCCATGACCTGGAGTTAGCCGCTGTTGTTCTTGCTTTGAAGACGTGGCGCTCCTATCTGGCGGGACATCGCTGCGAGATTTATACGGATCATAAGAGCTTGAAGTATATCTTCACGCAGAAGGAGTTAAATTTGCGACAGAGAAGGTGGATGGAATTAATCAAGGATTATGATATCGGCATCCATTATCACCCTGGAAAGGCTAATGTAGTTGCCGATGCCCTTAGTCGCAAACCCTGCACCCTGAATGCCATGATCCAAGTAGAGCAGCCAGCCCTGTTTAAGGAGTTCAAAGATTTTGGACTAGAGCTTGTTAGCCACGGCTATCTCGCCCATTTAGAGTTAGCTCCAACTCTGATAGATCAAATCAAGGAGGCCCAGAAAGGTCATGAGAGCATAGAAGGAATCAAGAAGAAGATTTCTCTCGGTAAAGCGCCTGGTTTTACCGAGGATGCAGAAGGAGTGTTGAGATTCAATGGTCGTATCTGTGTCCCCAATACCTCGGAACTCAAGGAGTTAATCCTAAAGGAAGCCCACGAGACCCCTTACTCAATCCACCCCGGCGGAACCAAGATGTACCAAGACCTTCGTGAAAGATTCTGGTGGCATGGAATGAAGCGAGAAATTGGTGCTTTCGTAGCCAAGTGTGATATTTGTCAGCGAGTCAAGGCTGAACATCAGCGACCCGCTGGATTGCTTCAACCCCTAAAGATTCCCGAGTGGAAGTGGGATGAGATTGGGATGGATTTTATCACCGGACTTCCAAGGTCCAACCGAGGCCATGACTCAATATGGGTCATCGTTGACAGGCTGACCAAAGTGGCCCATTTTATTCCCGTCCACACCACCTATAGGGGAAATCAGTTAGCAGACCTGTATATTTCTAGAATAGTAAGCCTGCATGGTGTGCCTAAGAGGATTGTATCAGATAGAGGCACACAATTCACCTCAAGGTTCTGGAAAGCCCTGCATGAAGCCCTCGGCACCAAGTTGGCGTTTAGCACAGCTTATCACCCCCAGACCGATGGCCAAACTGAACGAGTGAACCAGATATTAGAGGACATGCTTCGCGCATGTGTCCTAGCCTATGGATCCAAATGGGAAGATTGTCTTCCATTTGCAGAATTCTCATACAACAACAGTTACCAGTCTAGTCTGCAAATGGCCCCTTTTGAAGCCCTTTACGGCAAGAAGTGTCGTACACCCCTGAATTGGTCCGACACCGGAGAAGGCAAACTGTTTGGACCAGATACCCTCCGTGAGGCTGAAGAGCAAGTCCAACTTATCCGAGAGCGACTCAAGACCGCCCAATCCCGTCAGAAGAGTTACGCTGATCCCAAGCGTCGTGATGTCACCTTCAATATCGGAGATTATGTCTATCTCCGAGTGACACCCCTTAAAGCAATGCAGCGTTTCCATGTCAAAGGAAAATTAGCGCCAAGATATATTGGACCCTTCAAGATCCTTGCCCGTCGAGGAGAAGTGTCTTATCAACTGGAGTTGCCCCAAGAGTTAGAAGATTACCATGATGTGTTCCACATTTCCTTGCTCCGGAAGTGTCTTGAAGTTCCTGACCAGCCTGATGTTTTCAAAAACATCGATCACCAGTCCGTCGACCTGAATCAAGATCTGACTTATCGTGAGACGCCCCTCAAGATTCTCGACGAAGATGTTCGTCTCACCCGCAGGCGAGCAATCAAGTTCTACAAGGTCCAGTGGACTAACCACTCTGAAGATGAAGCAACTTGGGAACGTGAAGACTATCTTAGGAGCGAGTTTCCCAACCTCTTTAGTACCCAGGCCTAGCAAATCTCGGGACGAGATTTATTTTAAGGGGGGAAGTCTGTAACATCCCAGAATGTTAATATAATTATTAATGCAAAAATGTGGGCCAACAAAAACCTTTCTTATAAAAAGTTGTGTATATTTAATTCTTGAGTGTTGCTTGTTGCATTGTTTGCAATATTGTTGAATTCAAGCTCTAATTGAAAAATTGAAAGAAAAGAAAACAAATAAAACAAATCCTAAAAACAAAACACCATGTGACACATGTCACATTATTTTTCCAAATTAAGAAGCATAATTTATTTTCTCACCAAAATCAATGGAGTAATATTATTGACACTCCTAGTTAATTTTTACAAACTATTCCCTTTCAAAAATTCAAATTCAAAACTCCAAATTCAAATTAGAAATTCATGATTGAAATATTTCAAAATATTTCAAAAAGACTTTGTAACACTCACCAATAATATACTTAGCCTAGATCCTAAGTTTAAGCCCAAAAGAATAAAGTGAAATAGGAAAATTAAAATAGCAAAATGCTACTGTTCTGGTTCGGGCAATTCACCAAACACCTTGTGATCACCACCTGTTCTTCCCATATCCGAAGCAACTCTGGGATCAATCCGAGAAATGTGATGTTTATTTGTCGAATTGGCACCAGCCCTGCACTCCTCTCTTCGCCACGACCTCACTGCACGCCGGGGGAGGCAAAATGGTGGCCGGAGTCGCCGTGTGGACGCCGGCGACAGCCACGGCCGTGCGCACGTCGCAATGTCGCGCCGGGCGTCCGAGGTGGCAACGCCGCGCTCTCCCGTGCCAGGCCCCCCCTTCTCTTCCTCGCCTCTCTGCTCCCTCGCGAGCCCGCACGGCACACACCAGCACCAGCCCGTGCACGCCGCGCCCGCGCCACGACGCGCACGCCGTGCGCCGCCCGAGCCCGTTCACGGCAGGGCCAAGCACCCGCACGCACCCGAGCGCGCCACGCCGCTCCACCTTGCCCGCCTGGTCTCCCGAGCAGCCCGCAGCGTAGCCGCGCCCCTCCACCGGCCTACGGCGGCCTAGCACGGCCACGGGCGCCCCTGCACCGCGCCCACCGTGCGCCGCCCGGCCGCTATAAAACGCCGCCCGTGCCCTGCATTTCTCCTCACCGCACCACAACCCCTCCCCCTCTCACACCACCCTCTCGAGCACCGCCTGGAGGTCGACGCCGTCGCCACAGAGCCCCAGCCGCCCGTGGGTCTCCTCGAGCTCGCCGTGCCCGAGGTAGACGACGACCACGGCACGGCCGTGCTACCCCTCCCCTTCCCTTCTCTCTGCCCTCAGCCCCTTCCCCTTGCACCCCGCACTCACCGGCGCCCCTTTTCCCTCTGTCCCGTGCCCAGGATCGCCAGGGATCGCTCGCCGGAGTTGCAGTGCCGCCGCGGAGAAGGAGCTGCACCTCGCCGTCGCTCGGGGCCACGCCAGCACGCACCACTCGCCCCAGGAGCTTCCCCACCTCGCCGCCGTCGTTCTGCACCGTCTACACGCCCTCCCGAGCCCCCTAGGTGAGCGCACCGTCCTCCTCGCCGTCGCCGGAGCCGCGGCGCCGCCCGATTTAGGTCGTCGCCGACGCGCTCGATCTCAGCCGTTAGATCTAGATCCTACGGTAGCTTACCGGTTCGTTTTAATTAATAAAGATCTGACATACGGGTCCCACACGTCAGGTTTAAATGAACCGCGCGCGCTCGCTGAGTCGCTGACTGGTGGGTCCCCTCTGTCAGATTTTTCAACATTATCCGTTCTGGATTTAAATTCGAATTTAAGTTTCATTTAAAAACCAGTACTAAACCCAATTTTAGAAATTCCATAACTTTAGATTTACAACTCCAAATTTAGCAAATCCAACTGTTCTGGAAAGCTTATGAAATTATATATCCAACTAAACTAGTTTCACCCCATTTGGATATATAATAAAAATACAATATTCAAAATACAGTAGCATGTTTAAATTCTAAACTTGTTTGTTTCTGATACTCTGATAATCCAAATTAGTTGAAACTAATTTTATTAGGTCACATTTAGCCAGGGTTAGTCACCCCTAAAATGGTTTAATTTTTAGATGAATAGAATTTAAATAATAGCCAAAACCATATTAATTGGCTTCTGGATTCAAAACAATGTGTGGGGAGTTTGGTAACTCCAAATGACCCAAACCCAATTGTGTCATCTTCTACACATCATTAGCTTTCTGTAGAATTTTAGTTTGTATTTTTGTGACAAACAGAACTCAAGCTATGCAACTAAACATGTGCAACAAGTTTCTGCCATAATTAAAATACAATGGAATAATGTTTAATTCAATTAAATGGAAACCACATGATATTGTTTGGTATGTGAAATGGTGAATTAGAACCTCTAAGAGTGTATTGCTATGATGATTGATTGAATAGGCTAGTGATTGTTTGTATTTGATTGATTGTGTATTAGACGAGAACGTTGCCGGATATATCGAGGAGGAGGGATTTGCAGAACCTGAAGACCAAGACCAAGATCACTTTGCCGAGCAAGGCAAGCTACTCTCTGAGCTTGCACCTAACTTATGCATCTAGATTTACAAATCACTTTCAAAAGCAAAGGTTTACAAAAAACCCTTTTTCAAAAGTATATAGAGATTATTTTGCCACCATATGTAGAAGTATATACAAAAACTATAGGATGGAAAAACAAGGTTATTTATTCAAAACTCCTTTAAAAACTTGTGTGGATATATAGCACCAAGATGTGGTGTTGAAATAAGGAAATGGAGAAAGATGGTTTTGGAAAAGCACATTGTGTCCTAGTACTCAGTCAAGCAACCGATACTCTGTGCGACCACATTTACCCACATATGGGAAAGGGCTTAGTCATATAGTTTGCTCTTATTAGTATGGGACACTGCATCAACAGAGATGACTCTGTTATGCATGAGGGAGTGGTTTGGTGACCTAACCCTGACCTGGGTCCTCGCTCAATAATCTATGAGTAGATAAGGAGGAGGATAGAAGGATGTCCGTATACACCGCCAGATAAAACCTATGAGTCCTCACACTTAGGGTTTCCGACGGGAAACTGGACTAGGTGTAGATGGAATGGTTCATAGGGGCAGGATCCTATACTAGCATGAGCAAAGGAAAGACTAGGGTCGGTGACTCAACTTCGCATACCGCTGGTATGGCGAGACGTGGCTGACACGGTGAGTTATCGGATGAGTGTGGGAAAAGCGTGCTACCTCTGCAGAGGGTAATTAAACTATTCGAATAGCCGAGTCCTCGGATATGGACAGTTGAAGACCCTACTTAGACCATGTGCAAGTTTTGGGAAAAGAGTTGAGTTTAAAAAGAAAAAGGAAATGGAGAGTGTTCCATACACCTATACCAACGGACCGGTATGAGGCAGTTGGAAAGATATTGCCATAATGGTTTACGATCGGAAAAAGGAGGAGTTTTGGAATAAAACTAATAAAATTGGGATATCTAGTAGTCATAATTTCCTTATCTTCTTCAACAAAGATACAGAGATGTTTTAAATGAATAAAAGTGAGAAACTAAAAATGGAACTAGAGCACTCATGTTGGAGTAGTTTGCGAGTACATTCAAATGTACTCATACTAGTTTGCTTCTGGCTATTGTCGTAGCCAGACATGGAGGAATACTACGCCCAGGAAGAGTATGGCGACATCTATGCCAACTAAGGATCTTCATAAGTCGACTGCCTGTCGGGTCATCGCTAGGATTTGATGTCTGCTACGCCTTATTTCCGCTGATTGTTTTGGTTTGGCCCTTGAAGGCACCTATGTAAGACTTGGTCTAGATGACCATTTTATGTAAGACTTTAATTCGGTATTGTAATGGATGTAAACTTTGGTATTCAATTCGGGTTATGTGCAACGACAGACTGATCATGGGATCGTTGTGTTAAGCATAATCGGGTATTTCGGACAGTTAGTCCGGGGTCCCCACAGCTGGCCGAGAGGGGCCACTTGCCGCAGGTTGCTGGCGAGGGCTAAGGATCTCTGCCTCAAGCCCGGGCACCCGGCGCGGACTCTCCGTAAGAAGAACTTCTCCCGAGGTGGTCGTGGCCTGCACCGGGGTCTCCTCGATCACCGGATGTGCATCCGGGGTCGCAACGGTAGCCGGTGCGGCACCGGAGGCGGCAGGCTCACTTCCTCGAGTGGAAGGGCGAGGAGGTGAAGGAGAAGCCCGAGCCGGGCTGGGAGTCCGAGTCCCGGGAGGAGGAGGAACAGCAGGTGACGGGAGCTCGAGTGCATCCCTGAAAGGAAGTGTCTTAGTAATAGTTGTGGAGAAAACAAAGTCAGATAACATAAGGCAAGGAAAACATAGCCGGAATCCACAATGGGAGGACCCCTTTTCCGGCGCCGAGCAGGCTTCTCGGTCGTTTGCTTACTCGGTTTGCTCCTCTTGGGGGGGTTGCCGGAGTTATCGGCCCCCTCGGTGTCGGAAGCCGCGCGCTTCCGGCTCTCGACACGTTTGGTCCGGTTGTCGGTTTCGGAACCACTGCTGAGGCCCAATTCAGAGGGAGAGCGTCAATAACATCGAGAATCTGGCAGTCAATCTCATCCTCATCATCTGAAGAAATGAAAACTGCCTCTAGGGTTGAAGGATTACCCGGGGCAGCAGCCTTGACGAAAGGGATGGCGAGATGGTCCTCGCCGTCGGGGTCCTCTCTCGGCATCACGTCCGGTCTCGGGAAGTTCGGCGCGTAATTCCCGTTGGCGTGGACAGCGTCTTCTTCGAGTTGACGCTCGAACAACTGCGCAAACAGATTAGGCCGTGTCGGTGTCCAGGTGAACGCGTGTACGAAGGCGAATGCACGAAAGACAGATATGAGCACCTGGTCGCATGGTTTTTTCCGGGATCCCCCAATGACACCCCAAGAGTAGTCCTCCGTCATCTCCGTTCGGGCAATAGCTCGAACGCGACGGACGACCCCTGCGTGATCTAGCCCAAAGATACTGGTCCTAGTGGGGTCATAGTTCCCGGCCATATGGCACATCTTGTGCACTCGGTTTTGAAGGGGGCAGACCCGGCGAACGATGAAGCAACGCAGGAGATCATCGCCGGCCATCTTCTCGTTTAGCACGTTCAGAACGTCGTGCATGCAATTGACCTCGTCATTGTCGGGAAGCTGCTTCTAGAGACGGAATTCGCGCGGAGGGCCAATAACGAACTCCGGCAGATTGATGAAATCCGGATTCGAGGATCCCGGACCATCTCCCGAGTGCTCCCGGTTCTTCACGTAGAATAAGTGGCGCTGCCACTTCCGGCAGGACTCTAGTCCCTTAACTATAGGGAATCCGGAGTCCGCGCGAGGGATGATGGTGGCCGCTCCGCAATCCACTAAGTCTTTTATCTTCTTATCCGGATTGGGGATGGCTTGGCGGCGAAGAATGAAATACTTGGCCCAGAGATCCAAAAATGGCCATACGCCGAGGTATGCCTCCGCGTAAGTGGTGAAGACCGAGAGCATCATAATGGCGTTGGCAGGAAGATGGTGAGGTTGGAGGTCGTAGGTGTCGAGGAAGTCGCGGAAGAAGGGGCTAACCGGAAGCCCAAACCCCCGCTCGAAATGCGCGAGGAATACCACGTATTCCCCGGGTTGGGGTTCCGGTGCAACCTCCCCCTCTGGGAGACGGCTCTCGACTTCCGGAGGAATCCGGTGAGTCCGATACAGCCAGTCCAGATCTGACTGCTTGGTCTCGGACCCATCCCAGCATCCCCGGGTACGTTCTTCGCCCATGTCGGAGAAGTACGCATGAGTATCCGAGCTACTCTGCAGGCGCAGCGGCGGTTAGTCGGAGTTAGTCTACCGGAAACTAGGATGCCGGAGCACAAACTGCTAAACACTACCGAGTTCCTGGGAAACAAGATCTACCGTGTGCTAAATAATCAAAACAAAAGGGAGGAAAAAAGGCTCGCGCTAGGCTCGGGCGAGGCGCAGTGCAAGCGAATGACCTGCATCCTACCGCGACGGTACAACACCGCCGTGCGCCTCGTACGCGCCGCCCAGGTTGTGCTCACCGGCGGCGGCTCTACCGCACTTGCGCTATGGCACGGCCGGGGTCGGGCGGTTGCTCTACCGAAGAAAATCATCGGAGCGGAGAAGAGGAACTTACCGGAGAAGAGAAGGTCGGCGAGGGCGACGGTGTCCGGGCTCCGGTGAACGGAGAGGGCGACGGTGTCCGAGCTCCGGCGAACGGCGGCAAATGCAGCGGCAGCGGGGCGCTCGAGACAGCGAGGGAGGAAAATGCGAAGGAGAGGAAGAAGGAGGGGAAACCGTTCCGGTCCCCTATTTATGGGGGGGGGGGGTTCCGGAGCGGTTTCCGATTTTCCCGCCCATGATCTCCGCGATCGTGGGTGGGATCTGTTTTGTGCCGCGAGCCACGTGGCGCTATCCGGAGCGCCCGACCCGGCCACACCGAGGGCCACACGGCCCCAACGGTTGGATTCTGGATCGGCTGCGGCTCCCCGGCGCGGGAACCCAAGCGACGGCGTGCTCGCGCAGGAGCACTCGAGTGCGTCTCTGCTCAGACGGGACGTCAGGTGGGCCCTGGCTCACTGTCTCGAATTCATCAGGAGGCCAACGGTCGAGATTCACTGAGGAGGTGTTATCCGGTTGCAGGCTTCGCCTCCCGGTAAACATAGTCTCAGTAAGAAGGTCTCGGAAGAACCGACTTCGGCAGAAAGGGAAAGGCTGGTGGCATGTGTTCTCGGAAGATAGTTGTTGTTTAAAGCTGATCCCGCACATCATCCGAGGTCGCTGTACAGCACCAGCTTCGGGGACTAGTGTCGGGGGGCTGTCCCCCGGGTAGGGGCAGATCCCGGTATAATCCGGTAAGGTGCCAACAGTACTTGACCTTTGGCGACAGCAAGGGACACCTCCTGGTGTGCTGAAAGGGCAGCTTAACCCTTGGGCACTGGAAGAGGGCAAAGTGCCTCCTGGCAGCCACAAGGATCAGCTCTGGCAGCTATAAATAGACACCCCCGGCCCTCACAATCGCAGCACAAGCATGAGCGGGTGGTTCCTCTAAGAACTAGCTTCTCGAAGATGTCTTTGCTGATAGGCTAAGACATCTTCGGGAGGCTAGGCCTAGAGATACTCATCCTGGGACGAGCTCGGACGTATCTGGAAAGGGTCCCGAATCTCGAGGAGACTCCCGGAAGGAGGTGTACCCGGCTTTACCGGATAGGTAGTCCGGGTAAGTACTAACCGGAATGTATGTCTCGGTCTTGATCTTATGCAGAAGAGGCTCACAGTGGCAAGCGAGGAGGTAGCCGGCGTAAGGGCTTCCGGTAGGCCGTCAACGGTCCGTAGCAGGCTTTCCCGTCTATAGCGGGGGGAAGTACCATTCCGCCTGACACGGAAGCATGGTCACCTCCCGCCTGGCACGGAAGCATGGTCACCTCCCGCCTGACACGGGAGCGCGTCAGCCGGTATGATCGTGGTACGACAAGACCTGACATGCCTAGTCCGGCAATCCGGAAAAGGCTATCCGGGATGGGCAAAGACATGTCTTGTCTCTGACGAGGGGACAATGATGATGCAGGACGGCGCCTGCCGTCCTTAACGAGATGATGACGAAGGGGCTACACCGGATAGCTCGGCGACTAGGTCGTACTAGCCGGTGACGGCATGCCGGCTAGGCCTGTCCGGTGGGGCCAAGCCAAGTTAGGGTTTCCGGCCCTCCTGGCCGGAGCTCTATAAAAGGCGCCATAACTGCTCCTGAGAGCAGGAGACCAACTTCAGAGCCAAAGCTATAGTCACATTTACTCTTAGAGCATTCACTCCTTCTCACCTTGAGATCATCTAGTTCTTTGTACTCCTCACTTTGAGAGATCTTGTAGCAAGCTGTAGTCCTTATACCACCAATATATAGAGAGGAAAGGCAGGAGTAGGGGTGTTACCTCCTCACGAGGGCCCTGAACCTGGGTATATCGTGTGTGTGCTGTGTGCCTTCGTGCATTTGTTTGTGTTTGTTAGATCTTCCCCTTTGCACTTTGATCTTATTCCTTGTTCTTGGGAGATCTCGGTTTTACCGGGATCCTCCCCGTGTGAGCTCTTCAGTTCGCTATCCCTCCCCGGATCCACCAACGTCCATCGGCCCCACAAATTAGCCATCCTATGGCATCTGCCGTGACACCACCACGACAGTTTGCAACCTGTCGGCCACCGTGCCCAACTTTATCGCCAATGGACCGCGTCCATGGAGGATCCAGCCGTGGTGGACACCAACGCCTCTGCGCCACTGCCGTGTGGAAACCCACCTTGGACGCCCTGCGCAAGGAAGACGTCTGTGGCGCCTATCAAAGGAGCAGGAGCTCCCCCATGGGAAGGGTCGGCCAATTGCTGGCTAAACACTTGTAAACTCTAGCCCAGCTAGTAGAATAGCCTTCGGCTGGAGGAGGAAGAACACCATTGTTTCCCTCTCCAGGCACGAACTGCCTCTAGAGATCCCTCAACAAGCTCAGTTGTACTGTAATCTCCGCAGTGCAATACAGACAAGCAGGAGTAGCGGTTTTACCTCCTCCTGAGGGCTTTGAACCTGGGTACGGGCCGGTGTCCATCCATGTCATGGGTGTTCCTCTTCAGGCCCGACGAGCACCGTCGTCGTGCCTCTCAAGGGTCTTGACATCCGTGTTCAATCTCCTTCACGAACTACTCTTCAGGGAGTGACCACCCCTGTTCCATGGGAGTCACAACCTGACAACTCTTGGATCAACGCCTGGAACTAGCGATTCAGATGATGTGTGCGGCCAAGTCACTCACCCGATGATCCACACGCTAAGGATACACATGCCCCGCAGAACAAGCAGGTCGTGTTCCGTGGGAAGCCGTTATTGAGGCAATAATGAGTATGCTTCTATAGCATTTGTTTTTTATGTCACCTATTTCGTGGTTGCGAGTGATGGCTAGGAGGTCAGGAGGGCGATGCTGCAGTGTTTGGCGAGATGATGAAAACGAGGAGGAGGCGATGTGTAGGGAGGGCTTGTGTGCATGGCACGTATAAACCATGTCGGGGAGGTAGGTGCCATGCATTAACATCAACAACACGTCGAGAGGGCACACTCGCCGTCTGCCTAAGGAACCACCGATGACCTTATATGAAGTTGGTCGTCGTTATGTATCACTAACAGGGCCGACTGCTTATTTCTATGTTATGTGACTTGGAAATGCCGCTTCTGTCGGCACTCCCACGTCGTTCTCTATGGGTTGGAGTCGTCGTGTAACTAGGAGTGTCAGACCATGTATTGGGTTGTGCCACAATTTTTGTCTCCACTATGGTCGTGGTTGGGTGGCAGTTTGTATCCTGGCACCACAATAAACTCTCTTCTGAAAGCTATTGGGAGAGTCGTGTGACATCAAAAGATAATTCTAAAACTTGATGGCGTGAATATCCAATATATCACGATTAATATTGGAACTACAAATTTTTAGAAGCGGGAAAGGGAGAAGATGGTTCTCAAGGAAGAGAATGAATGATGTGTGCAAGTGCACAAGATTGTTGCGGATGTTTTTTACATAAGAATATTGAACCACGTGTAGTTTGGAAAATAATATTTTGCTTTTGGGTATAGCTGTTTATCAAGATGTATCTGCCCGCTATCTTAATCTGAATTAAGCAAGAGCTTGTTTTAAGGGTTGATGTTGTCGAAACCGAGAGCAAACAAAATTTAAATGAAGAAAACTAAAAGAGAACAAAGAAAGTAAATAGTGATTGTGATTGGAAATCACGGAGTAAAACATTCTTAGGAACCACACGCATATTACTGTACTGATTAGGCATATATCCTTTATTGTCTTTATTATGTCATGTCAGGACGGCAGATTTCCACGTAAAGGTGTGTCCCGAATTAAATTTAGGCAGCACATCCCGCACAACCACCGCTAGCTCCCATAGAAAATTGAGAGATTGACCTGGAACACTAGTAACTTAGGCCCCGATTGGTTCGTCATTTTAGAGCCGTAACTGGACCGACGAAAATTACGAACCTAGCTTTAAAAATACGTGCATGCTCCGAAAATTCTGACGGAGGTGGAAATTAAAATGTTATTCCAAGCGGGGCCTTAGGGTCTCTTTATGGATGTGAAGTAAGAATTTGGATCTCAGTTACTGTTTACTTAGGGAGCGGGCAGCTTCTATCATCAATGTGCACACAAAATACTCTCGTCTTGTACCATGTTCTTTAACGTCCATTAAACACCGATCTTGGCTTGCAAATGGGTAGCTTCGAAGTGACTTTAAATGAAAAAAGTAACTCAAACAAATTCTACGTCTCGTCGAGTCAAGCAACTTCAATTTTTTGTCATTTCAATCTGATTTTATTTGCAACCTGTGCTAGAGTGAAAATACTTCCTCATATGCGGACTGGTCGTACCAAGCTAGACGCAGTATGTCCTCATATGTGAGCGAGTCACCTGAGACAACCCGGAAACCCTCAAAACTAATTTGATTGTTTTGACTGAAGTTAAGATGTCACTATGGACAGAGATGAAAAAAATGCATACAATGGAAGTTCTTTATTTTTTTTAGACAAAAAACTTGGTTTTAACCGGATTGAAACTCAAATCTGGCAAATACGAAAATTGTTCACATTCAAAAACCAATCAAAATAAAAAATGATATATGCAAATTACATTTTAAAAATGTTTTTTTTCTCTTTTCATCATGTTATTTTTTATAAAACTGAAAAAAGAAAAACAGAAAAAAATAGTGGGAAGGAGCGGTTGGTGGGCCGGCCCACATAGCCTTACCCTCTGTACGGGAGCGATTCACATAGCCTTAACCCGAGTGCGGGAGCGAATCGCTCCCGCACAGGTTGTTAAGTAGGCGCTCCCCTGTTTTTGGCGCCAATGAACATGCAGCTGGAGAGGGCCCTCCACAATTGTATCAACTAAATAAACCACCAAACTACAGGGCCAGATTCTGGTACTCCGACCCTCAGAGACCAACCACTGATATGCAATACCCTCAGAGACCAACCACTGATCTGTTTCTTGGACATTTATTGAGCAAAATGCGCAGAAAGGCTGATGTCTCAGAATTTGATGCTGCGTTGTTCAACCTACTGGAATTTTAGTGTACATGGGTCAGTCCAACTAAAATCCGAAATTCTCATGGCCCATTAAAAAAGGCTGGTTGAGTGTACATGACTAATGTTTAGTCTCATACTGCTAGTGGAGAGTGAGTTGCACCACTTTATATAGTGAGATGTTCTAGTACCAATATGAGCTAGTGAGAATAAGAGAAGATGAAGGGTGGCACACGCGCGCTCCTCCTCCTCGCTCGCCTCGTCACGCCATGTCTCGCCTCGCCTCGCCTCGTCACGTCGCGCCACGGGTTGCGGGGAATCTCGCCGAGCCAAGCTAATATTTTTACAGTCCGGGGAAATTAATGAGTCATTGATTAGTAACTAACGGACGCATTAATTATCTTGCCGTTTCCGATTCCTCTGGGATCGTGGGGCGTTACCAACTCGATCGTGGCTTACAGCCCACGTTCTACCCGACTCGCACTATATAAACAGCCCGGGGCAAACCCTAGCTTTCACCACGAGATACATGGTCTCACACCGTTCCAGAGCATTGCGCCGCCGTCTACCAAGTCTTCTCCATCCCGTCTTCCGGCGTGCACCGGTTGAAGGGACAATAGGCCTCCGGAACCCCGCCTCTTGTGATCCTGTACGGGAGAGGGGCGATCAGGTTTTTGGGGAGCGCACTCGCGCGACTACTGGCTTCGAGTTCTTCCCCAACGACGACTTCTTTCCCGACATCGCCAACCTCTTCATCGACGACATGGGCGATGACACGGGAAACTCCAGCGGTGCGACTGCCGCTGCACTGTACGTGTTCATGATTTTCCTATATAAAGTTTTACTAGAGTTGCTGCTTGTAGTATGTGCTCTAGATTTAATTTGTTTATCTACTGTCTGCGTAGATCACATTATTAGTTTAGTTTTTATTATTCTAGTCATAATATGTTTACTGTTTTCGTGGATTAAATCATATGCTAAATCATCTAATTATTCAACAATCCAAAAACCTGAGTATAGGCAATTTGCACCTGCTGGCTTTATCGCGTCAACGAGGCCGTTCTCCTTTAAAGGGGTTATGTATAAGCGATGGCGAATGAGAGCAGTGTTATGGTTTCAGAACATGAACTGCTATGCTGCCACCAAAGGCAAGCCTGATGGCGAGCTTGACCCTGCACAACAGGAGTCCTTTGAGAGGCTCGACAACATGTTTAAGAGTGTCCTTTTGAGTATTCTTGACGATTCCATTCTGGACTCGTATATGTCGTTTTCTAACGGCAAGGACATGTGGGATGCGCTCGAGGTCAAGTTTGGGGTCTCGGACGCTGGCAGCGAGTTGTATGTCATGGAAACTTTCTATGACTACAAAATGACTGATGAGTGCCCTGTTGTTCAACAAGCTTATGAGATACAGTTACTCGCTAAGGAACTTGAGCACTTTAAGTGTATCTTACCGGACAAGTTTGTCGCCGGTGTCATAATCGCCAAGCTTCCACCTTGGTGGAGCAACTTTGCTACTTCTCTGAAACGCAAGAGACAAGAGTTTTCCGTTTCGGATCTCATTGGGTCGCTTGATGTGGAAGAGAAGGCGAGAGCGAAGGATACACGTGCTCGAGTTACCGAGGCTGGTTCTAGTGCCCATGTGGTATAGAAGAAGTATTACCAGCTGCGCCACAAACCCAAGTTTAACAAGAACAACTCTGGGGTAAGGGCAAGCCTGATGGAAAATTCAAGCCATCACAGCATACCAACTTCAAGAAGAAGAACAACAATAAACCGAGGAAGGGATCATGCCATGTTTGCGGTGATCCAAGTCACTGGGCACCTCGCTATCCTAACCGCCATGAGCTGCGCGAACCTGAGAACAACGGTAAGAATGTCAATGTTGTTATTGGCAATACTGAGATGAAGGGATCAGGGTACGGTATATTTCCTATCATCCTTTCAGTTTACCATTCTCCTGAATGGTTGATTGACACTGGTGCAAATGTACATGTTTGTGTTGATGCCTCGATGTTCTCTTCTTACCAGGTCACAGGGACTTCCCCCATGCTGATGAGGAACGTGTCACATGCTTATGTTCGTGGTGTTGGTACGGTCGATCTGAAGTTTACTTCGGGGAAGACCGTGCGCCTGAAGAACGTTCATCATGTGCCCACCATCAATAAAAATCTCGTCAGCGGATCGCTGTTGTGTCGAGATGGTTTTAAGTTGGTTTTCGAGTCCAATAAAGTTGTAATATCTAAGTATGGACAATTTGTTAGAAAAGGCTATGAGTGCGGAGGCTTGTTCCGTCTATCTTTGTCGGATATTTGCACCAAAGTTATTAATCATATTTGCCATGAAGTTGAATCTAATATTTGGCATTCTCGACTTTGTCATATTAACTTTGGAAGCATGACGCGGCTAGCTAATTTGTATTTAATTCCAAAATTCACTAATGTCAAAGGTTCCAAGTGTCAAGTTTGTGTTCAAGCTAAACAACCCCGCAAGTCCCACTGCGGAGGCAAGAGACTTGACACCACTGGAACTTATACATTCAGATCTTTGTGAGATGAATGGTGTGTTGACAAAAGGCGGAAAGAAATATTTCATGACGCTTATTGATGACTCCACTAGATATTTTTATGTGTATCTCCTGAAAACAAAAGATAAAGTTTTAAACTTCTTCAAAAACTATAAAGCTGAAGCAGAGAACCAACTTGATCTAAAAATAAAACGGCTAAGGTCTGATCGTGGTGGAGAGTACTTTTTCAATGAGTTTGATTCTTTTTGTGCGGAACATGGTATAATCCATGAAAGGACGCCTCCCTATTCACCTCAGTCAAATGGGGTATCCGAAAGAAAGAACCAAACTCTAATTGATTTGGTTAACGCCATGTTAGACACTTCGGGTCTCTCCAAGGCATGGTGGGGGGAGGCGCTATTGACAGCTTGTCATGTCCTAAACCGAGTTCCCGCAAAGAACAAATTCGTTTCTCCATTTGAGGAATGAGAAAGGAAAAAGTTGAGACTCTCCTACTTACGTACTTGGGGTTGTTTGGCGAAAGTCAATATTCCAATTCTCAAGAAGCGCAAGCTAGGACCAAAAACCATGGATTGTGTTCTTCTGGGCTATGCTTTTCATAGCATTGGGTATAGATTTTTGATAATCAAATCTGAGGTACACGACATGCATGTTGGTACGATTATGGAGTCGAATGATGTGACTTTCTTTGAGGACATTTTTCCCATGAAGGGTATGTCTAGCTCATGAAACCAGGATATACCTAATACATCTAGCCAGGAATAAGTTGAGATTCCTGATCCTACCATTGAAGGGAATATGCCCTAGAGGCACTTAATAAACATAGTTTATTGACAATATCCCAATCGTTCATTATATGTTTTACACCATGCTATAACTGTATTAAGCAAAAACATTAATACAGGTGTGGTAGATAAACAACCAGGTCCCTAGTAGCCTCTATTAAGACTAGTTTCGTTGCGTGATTGATGATCGAGGTTTTCCGATCATAGGGCATGGCGCCGGTCGGCAATGAAATTCATATCGTTAGGAGTAACGATGTGATGGACGTACCCAGTATTTATAGGACATAGTCATTACGCCTTAAGACCGTGAGACCAACTCTTATTGTTATTCCTGGAAGATACTTTAATCGCACCAAACGTCGTATCTTATTTAGTATGACAATAACGGTGATACTTTTGGGTATCGGAAAGGAGTAGTTGAGACGAGGGGTCAACAGAGGGATTTGTCAATCCGCGTAGTCGGATAGATACTCTAGGGCCCACTCGGTGAGATTATGTCAAATGAGTTTGCAAACATGTGACTAGGTCACCAGCTGACATAATATCATAGACGAGTAGAAGATAGCGATGTCGGTAGCGAGATCATGCTAGGTATGGAGATATCTGAGAATGATGCTCGGACACGCTAAGTATCGCCATGACAAAGGGTTTAAGACTATACGTCCAGGTTTGATAGATGAAAGTCATTCGTTATATCACAGGGGTTAATTCATGGGGTCCAGGCCTACGAGTTAGTCGTTGATCATAGAGGAGTCTTGATCATACCTGTTATTATATCGAACCGCTAGGGTAACACACTTAAGGGGTTTCGACAAGACAACCGGAAAGGAAAGAGATCACCGGGAGCGTCCCGGGAGGGGTCCGATGGAGACCGGGCAGCGCCGAAAGAGTTTTCGGAGCTAGGAAAAATTATATATATTATGTTTGATATTAATTAGTGTAATTAATATGCAAATATGATTTTATATATTTATTTTCGAATTTATTTAGGCTGATTTCCCTAAATGGGCCTTCTGGTCGAAAGAAGGCCCATGGGGGGGAAAACCCTCAACGGAATTTTGTGGGGGAGGCTTGGCCGGCCTAGGTGGGCCAAACGGGGCCCACCTAGGGCCGGCGCACCATCCCTAGCCGCACCATGGCTGTGGGATAGTCCCACATTGCCTGGCTAGGGAGGTTGGCTCCCCCCGGGAGCCTATATAAGAAGGGGCACCCCTGGCCTTTTAATTTACCAATTAATTCCCAATTTCTCTCTCGATCTCGTGGTTCCCTTGTCGGAGCCAGCCGAGTAGAGGAGGGGGATCTCTTCCACCATAGCCCGCTGCCGCGCTGCTGGTGTTCCGGTCCAAGTCTTCCGCTGCTCGTCCTGGACTGGAGCTTCGGAGGCCGTCGTCTCCACCGTATGTGTGTGACACCCTGCGAGGTGCTGCGCTAGCGGTACTCGGAGGCCTACTTCTTCCACCCGACCTCGGGGTCATCTTCGTCGTCTTCGTCGCGCCGAGTTCTCCGCGACCTAGAGGTCGGCTACGTCGTCTTCGTCGTCAACGCTTGTGCGGGAGCGTAATCCCCGCTATTCGGTCTACGAGGGTATGTATTCCGATCTCCGCCGTACTTCTATATCTGCATAGTGTAGATCTTGGCTAGTTTAAGGATATCGTTGCTAGGAAATTTTTTGTTTTCTGCACACGATCCCCTTCAGTGGTATCAGAGCCGATCTATCGTATATATAGCTGTACGCTGTTAGAACCCGTGTTCTGCACGGGGGCACCGTTCCTGTTATTTGCTACCCTCTAGCGTGCACTTGTGATTCCAGCGGCATCGAGTTGATGAAGCGGCCCGGACCGACTTTACGCGTACGCTTACGCGAGACTGGTTCCACTACTGACATACGGCTTGTACCGTATCTGTGGCTGGCGGGTGCCTGTTTCTCTCTCTTTAGTTGGCTTTGCATTTTCAATGGAGGGCCCGAAAGGGATGCTTAAACACGCAATTATTGGATCGTTGTTGTGGTCATAAGGTTCGTAGGTATGAAGCGGTTCTATTTACGAAAGCCCCAAGCCACGTAAAATATGTAAAAGATAAAGTAGAAGCGTCTAACTTTATTTTGCAGGGGCTATGTGATATGGTCAAGGTAGGTTTATTAAATTGTTTATAAACTGCGGGCGCCAAGAAGACCATGGCGCAATGGACTATATCACATTGCATTACATTTGATGTTTTGTGTGCATCTTATATTGTGTGATTGTATATATAGTATATATTAGTTACACGGCGGTAGCTACATAAGATGATCCCTTCAAAATACCACTAGTGTTCTCCCTCCAACGCGCACCACCAAGAAAGTTCTACGTTATGAGGCAGGTCGTGATGATCGGGTGTCAGACATCTCGTCGTTCGCATACAGTGGGTGTAAGCCATGTTGCACAAGTGTCAGCGTGGAGGTTTTTGGTGGCGAGTCTAGCATATTCAGAAATATAGCCTTGGAACAGGGAGACCGAAAGGTTGAGCACGAGTCACAAAATTGGTGTGGCGGACTTTTGTCTACTCTTGAAGTTGTGCCGCCGGCTCTGATGATGAGGGGTGGTGCAATGGATGGGGGTCGTGTAATCGCTTAAACGACCAGGAGGGATGTTCGTTTGAGTGGGAGTTCGGATAGTTATTTTCTAAAATACTAGAACTCAGAATATAATGAACAGAGTCTGTTTTGCAAACCTTTCTAGATATTAACCATTGTGATAGCATCTTTTTCAAAGTAGGCGCATTCCTGCGATTGAGAAACTTACAAGGTTGGGTCCAAACTTCATAGTTTTATAGTTTAGCTTGAGGATACTCCTTGTTTAAACCATTAGCTCTTTCTGTTACAATACCCGCTAGGAGATAAACCCGGAGATTCCGCTAACAAAAGATAATTTTGATTATCGGATTTTGTGCGGATGATATCATCATAGTCCAGTGTATGCTATGATCTCCGCCATAAAGAACCAACGGTGGGTACGAGTTTTTAGATCGCGAACATATGATATGGTCGCTAAACTCGGGGTACCCCAAACGTTGGGTTGATGAAGTTTATCAGTACGTTTACTGATTGTCTTCTCAACCAAGATGGAAGAGAATACACACATTGAGTGAGCACGTGGCGGTCATACTTAATGACATATGTTCATGATTAATGAACATTGAGACGCCTCGCTCAGCTCAATTACTGGATGACAGACATCGTTGCCAAGTGCAAATCCTCTGTCATAGACTATGTCATGCAAGGGGAATCGTTCACCTTCATGCTTCTTGATTACGGTGGAAGTATCAAGAAAATGAAACAGATCGCCAGAAGTCATCTATGATGATGGTGTATATATGATATACATGTTATGAATGTTTTAGCTAATCAAGTACTCGCAGTAGTGACTAAGTTTTGAACTAGTCATGTTTTGTGAAAACCAGGTTTACTGCTTGAGTAGCTTGAAAGGATGAGCCGACATTGCGTGTTGATAATGGCAGTCAAGTTCTTGTGACGGCCATAGACACTCTCCCTCTAGATCTACCATTTGAATAAATTCTTTATGATCGGGTGTTGGTATGATCGTTACGAGTGTGTCTCCTCTAGCGAGACACTTGTTCATACATGATAGTGACAAATTGGTGTCCTATATTTATGAAGTAATGATCATATGCCGATTTGAATTTAGATGGTAGAAGCTCCCACATTCATAATATTAATGCCAAAGGATACAAACTTAATAAAGACACCACATATGTGTGGCACTACCGTTTAGTCATGTCAATGTTATATGCATTAGCTCCACACTGGATGGACCTACAAGTCCTAAGATTTGATCTTTTGACACTTGCAAAATAACTGTGACACCGTTTTCGGAAAACGGGCATATAACTTATTGATAGTCATACATGGAGATGTATGTGGTTCAATAAAGTAATTGACGGGTAGTGGAGACCTTTATTTCGTGCACTTCACTGAACGTTTTGAGTATAGCTTGTTGAGAATCATGCATATGGGTGTATGTGAATCAATGAAGTACTTTAACGTGTAGTGGAAGTATTTATTTCATAGACTTCATGAACAATCGAATAGATATATGGATATCCACTCAGAGAATGTTGGCCTGGAAATTTGGATTCAATCAAACAAGTCCAGAATGAAGTAGGAAATAAACTTAACAAGAAAATCAAATTCCCGCGATGCATATCGAGGAATAAAGATTTGAGTTAGTTGGCACATCATTGGAAGACTTGTGAGAAGAGTTCCACAAATTACGTCGCATGGAACACCATAGTGTTCTGGTGTGTCAGGACGTCGTAATTGCACCCTATCGGATAGTGTGTGGTAAATAAATCTCTTACCGAATTATTGTGATCATTAGAGTCATATGGTAGAAACGTAAACACTCACGTTAGCGAATAGGGAAACCATTTGAATCCATGGAGACAATACCATACGAGTGATGACATGGCTTTTGAGCCTGGATTGTCGTTTCAGCAATTTAGTGTTTCGATGTAGTCGAACCTAAAACTGGTTAATCTTTGTAGTATACCCTACCTAAAGAGTTAGTTGGGTACATGTCTCACGACATAGGCAAAATCATTGCCGGGATATACCTTGCGAAAGAAATAGTTTCTTATCCGAAGGTATAAGTGAGAAAGAAAGTAGAGCAAGACGAAGTTGGTGAACTTCCTCTCCAGACATCAGAGTGGCGCAATCGAAAGTGTTTTCGGTGTCAGGCTCCACAGCTTGAAAAAGCTGATGATTCAAGATCATGATGTTCTGAGCTCATACTAAGAGTGTAGGCATACGAGGTTGTGTTCCACACTGTGTGTTACGACAATCTTGTTATGAAGGTCATATTAATGGAATATGATAGACCTACGAACTACGAAGAAGAGATGGTGGACCTAAGTCCGAGAAATGGCTATGAGTCATTTATGATCCGAAATAAAATCCATATACGATTACCAGGTAATGACTTGGGAGATCTTCTTGATGGCATCTAGGATGTTGATAGTATATGGAATTTTATGAGAGAATAGACATTGAGCAGATTCGATTTGTCGTGAAACAGTTCCGACAGACCACATGAGAGTTTGTCTCAAGTGGCGAAACCTAAATCTATTCTGGGTCGTTTAGCAATCACTATAATTTCGAATGAGAAATTGATAGATGGATAAGGAAACCATGTTTCTTAATAGTGTCATTAAGAAAGAGTTGGTGATCCTGAGGATGCTAAACATGTATGCAAACTTCGGTGGTCCATTCATGGGCTGAAGCAAGCATATCGGAGCTGGAATCTTCACTTTGATAATGTGATCAAAGGATTTTGGAGTTGTCCAAAATAGTTGAAGAAACCTACATTTGCAAAGGAGTGAGTGGGAGCAAAGTAACTTTCCTTGATCTTATATGCGAAAGGCATATTTGAGTGGGAGCAAAGTAGCTTTTCCTTGATCTTATATGCGGAAGGCATATTTGAGTGGGAGCTAGGTGTCATTCGTGATTTCGTATGTAACAACATATTGAATGACACAGATCCTCTAGTAGAGTGTAAAGGATTATTTAAGTGATTAAATTTTCTATGAAATGAAGTTAGGAGTATTAGGCATCCGATTTATAATTGTATAGATCAGAAGGGGCTTAATAACATTAGGTCGGAATATTTCCTAAGTCAAGATTCTGAAGTGTTTCAGAATAGGACAAGCAAAGAAAGAGGTTCTTCCTTGTATGACTAGGTAAAATATTAAGTTTATCTTGGCATTTTCAGTTATAGCAAATGATGTTCGACATTATCTATGTATCAGTCATAGATGCTATCAGATTGAAAGCTCGACTTAGTGTGACCCAAGTTCTTGGTTGAAGAACAGGTTCTAGAGTGATCCTTGTGTGGATCAGTGAACAAACGTTAAGTTTATTCTTCAGTGTCTATGAGAACTGAAGATAGGTTTTCTAGTAACGGGTAAGAGTGGAATGGCAACTTGCCGTAAAGCGGTTACGATGATGCAAGTTATTACACTGACCCATACGACTAGAAATCTCATATAGGAGATGTCCTATATTTTGAAGAAAGACATGGTTAGTTTGCGAAGTCGCATATGAATGCACTGTCGCATAATCTACATAGGTATATAAATATATCGCGACTTTAGAAGTAGCAAGTGTGATTGGACTGAGCAGTTTTCCGAGCGTAGGTGGTCCCTTAATAGATCTTTCAGACTTTTAAGGCGCATGCTACGCGAATGCTCGAGTCTCACTCCATCCACTGGGATATATTTCACCGTCATCGTAAGATACGGGATGATGTCAAACTAGGTGACATAGAAGTGTTGCAAAGCACATATAGGTCTCAATGTGTTTGATCTATTGACTGTATTCCTCTTCCACGAGGCGAGCAGGCACCAAGATGCTATGGGTGTTGAGCTTTTACCAGGTTGTAAACTAGATTAAGTGTTACTCTAGTGCAAGTGGGAGACTGAAGGAAATATGCCCTAGAGGCACTTAATAAACATAGTTTATTTGCAATATCTCAATCGTTCATTATATGTTTTACACCATGCTATAACTGTATTAAGCGAAAACATTAATACAGGTGTGGTAGATAAACAACCAGGTCCCTAGTAGCCTCTATTAAGACTAGTTTTGTTGCGCGATTGATGATCGAGGTTTTCCGATCATAGGGCATGGCGCCGGTCGGCAATGAAAGTCATATCGTTAGGAGTAACGATGTGATGGACGTACCCAGTATTTATAGGACATAGTCATTACGCCTTAAGACCGTGAGACCAACTCTTATTGTTATTCCTGGAAGATACTTTGATCGCACCAAACGTCGTATCTTATTTAGTATGACAATAACGGTGATACTTTTGGGTATCGGAAAGGAGTAGTTGAGACGAGGGGTCAACAGCGGGATTTGTCAGTCCGCATAGCCGGATAGATACTCCAGGGCCCACTCGGTGAGATTATGTCAAATGAGTTTGCAAACATGTGACTAGGTCACCAGCTGACATAATATCATAGACGAGTAGAAGATAGCGATGTCAGTAACGAGATCATGCTATGTATGGAGATATCTGATAATGATGCTCGGACACGCTAAGTATCGCCATGACAAAGGGTTTAAGACTATACGTCCAGGTTTGATAGATGAAAGTCATTCGTTATATCACAGGGGTTAATTCATGGGGTCCAGGCCTACGAGTTAGTCGTTGATCATAGAGGAGTCTTGATCATACCTGTTATTATATCGAACCGCTAGGGTAACACACTTAAGGGGTTTCGACAAGACAACCGGAAAGGAAAGAGATCATCGGGAGCGTCCCGGGAGGGGTCCGATGGAGATCGGGCAGCGCCGAAAGAGTTTTCGGAGCTAGGAAAAATTATATATATTATGTTTGATATTAATTAGTATAATTAATATGCAAATATGATTTTATATATTTATTTTCGAATTTATTTAGGCTGATTTTCCTAAATGGGCCTTCTGGTCGAAAGAAGGCCCATGGGGGGGAAACCCCTCAAGGGAATTTTGTAGGGGAGGCTTGGCCGGCCTAGGTGGGCCAAATGGGGCCCACCTAGGGCCGGCGCACCATACCTAGCCGCACCATGGCTGTGGGATAGTCCCACATTGCCTGGCTAGGGAGGTTGGCTCCCCCCGGGAGCCTATATAAGAAGGGGCACCCCTGGCCTTTTAATTCACCAATTAATTCCCAATTTCTCTCTCGATCTCGTGGTTCCCTTGTCGGAGCCGCGCCGAGTAGAGGAGGGGGATCTCTTCCACCATAGCCCGCTGCCGCGCTGCTGGTGTTCCGGTCCAAGTCTTCCGCTGCTCGTCTTGGACTGGAGCTTCGGAGGCCGTCGTCTCCACCGTATGTGTGTGACACAATGCGAGGTGCTGCGCTAGCGGTACTCGGAGGCCTACTTCCTCCACCCTACCTCGGGGTCATCTTCGTCGCGCCGAGTTCTCCGTGACCTAGAGGTCGGCTACGTCGTCTTCGTCGTCAACGCTTGTGCGGGAGCGTAATCCCCGCTATTCGGTCTACGAGGGTATGTATTCCGATCTCCGCCGTACTTCTATATCTGCATAGTGTAGATCTTGGCTAGTTTAAGGATATTGTTGCTAGGAAATTTTTTGTTTTCTGCACACGATCCCCTTCAACCATTTCGATAGAACACACTGATAATCCCGTGGAGGATGACAATGAAGTTCCTGTTAGGAGCAAGAGACAGAGGACTGCTAAGTCCTTTGGTGATGATTTCATTGTGTACCTTGTGGATGACACCCCTAGTACCATTTCAGAAGCTTATGCCTCTCTTGATGCTGACTACTGGAAGGAAGCTGTCCGTAGTGAGATGGACTCCATCTTAGCTAACGGAACCTGGGAAGTTACTGATCGTCCTTATGGGTGCAAACCTGTAGGATGTAAGTGGATGTTCAAGAAAAATCTTAGGCCTGCTGGTACTATTGAGAAGTACAAGGCGCGGCTTGTGGCCAAGGGTTATACCTGTCGTGGTATCGGCATAATTGATAGTAGACGGGGGTCCTCTTGCCTACGTATGGATTGTGGGGAAGAAGGTTGGTGTCGTCGAGGACGGGATTGAACACGGCGAGTTTACCCAGGTTCGGATCCCACAGCGGTGGCGAGATCCTACGTGCTGCTATAATTCACTATGAGGCAATAGCCGTGAACAAGTTACAATGTGTATGATGCATATTGAAGCGTCTGCCCTAAAGGCTCCCTGGTGGCCGGCTTATATAGGCGGCCAGACCCCAGGGTACAAAGTAAGTGCTTGTCCGGCAAGTAAACAGAGTCCTAGACCTAGCCGGCTTAGTTGCCGCCTTCCGTCTTAGGCTTGGTGGCTTGATGGGCTTCGGCCTTCCGCCTTCCTTGGACCGTCGCCTACTTCCTTGTACGTCAGCTATCTGGGCCGCCCGGCAAGCTTCGGCCTTACCACCCTTGGGCCACCCTGGACTAGCCGGATTGATCCATGTTGGTTATACCCCTAGTTGATATATCCCCAACATTAGCCCCCAGAAAGGTTGAAGTTCTCCAGGCGCCGGCTTCTTCCTGATTCTTCATCTGCCAAAGTTGGCGGCTGCAGGACTTGAACCATTCTGAAAATCAACGAGGCATGCGTGTCTTGATATTGACATGTGGCCGCCTTTATCCATCATGGGAAAAGACGGTTACTCGGCAATCTTGCCGAGCATTCTTCATGACGGTTTCCACCTAGCCGGCTCACGACAGTTTGAAAACAGCCTAGGCGGGAATCTCGCCATGATCACAAATTGCGGGAAAAGAGGAGGCGTGGAGATCGTGCAATCGTGTGCTGCAACGGATGCTGGACACGTGTCCGACTAAAAGCACCGTTGCACAGGGAGCAACGCCTGGCCCTATAAATAGGTAGCCAAACGGTCCATTTTTACCACCCTGCCTTTGCTCTCTGTGCCCTCTTGCCCTTTCCACTTCTCCGCTTCTTGCTTCCGAGCGAACTTCGACGAGCTCCTCTCCTCCGACGACCTCTCCTCCGACGACCTCTCCGCGCGGCGATGTCCACCGGCCAGAACCTTTCCACGGCGTCGAGCGGTCCGGCGACCGAGACCGCGCCCGCGACGGTGATGGGCGGCGCGATAACTCGTCCCGCGACGGCGGCGACGGGCAATGTCGCCACCGTCGCCCCCCGGACTTCCACCGCGCGCGCGCCAGCGGCGGGTCCCTCGGCTCCTCCACCAACCACCGCGGCGGTGACGACGGCGGGCGCCCCCGTCGACGAGGAAGAGGAAGCGGCGGACCTCGGGTCCCGCTACTGGCTACCTTCCATAGTCGACGAAGACGCCCTTCAAGATTTGGAGGCCGTCGGCTACCTCCCCACTCGGGAAGATTGCCGGTGGAGGGCCTCCTATGGAGACGTCATCCAGGCCCCGAGAGCCGGGGAGCGGGTAATCCTCACCTCCCATTTGGTTAGGGGAATGGCGCTTCCGCCTTCCGCCTTCTTTAGCGAGGTTCTAGATCATTATGGGCTCCAGCCCCACAACATAGCACCCAATAGCATATTAGTCCTAGCCGGCTTCACAGCTCTGTTCGAAGGCTACCTAGGTATTACGCCTAGTTTAGACTTCTCAAAATCTCAGATATTGCTTCCGTTGCCGGCGACAGACGGTGCCGGACGGCGGGCTGGCAACCTGCGGCAGCGTCACCTTCAACTGCCGCCAGGGCCGCCAATGGTATCCTAAGATACCATACCTTGAGTCCGTCAAGGGCTGGACCTCCACATTCTTCTACTGCCAAGATATGGCAGCTCCGGGCCGTCAAGTCGGCATCCCGGAATTCGTCAACGCGCCACCTATGCCTCGGCCATGCTGGGACGAGGCGGTGCCCAAGCTGACGGAGGAACTCCGCCTTATTCAAAGTCGGATTGAATTCCTCACGCGGACGATGGCTCCCCCTCTGCTGGATGGGGTCGACACCGTCATCTGCTGGCTCGGCCGGCAGATCCTCCCCCTGCAGTACAGCCCGCACAAAATGTGTCAGTATTCGCCTACTGACACGGCCTCTCTCCGCGTGAGCGAAGAGATGTTGCCGGTTGCCGACCTAGTGTTCCGGCTCCGCAGCCTCGTCAAGGCGGGGCTGGTGAAGGCGGTGGAGGGCGTGCCCATGCACACCCACGACAACCCTCCCCTCGAGGTAAATATCTTCTTCCTTGCCCCTTGTTTGATAGCTTCGTCGGCTAAAATTGAGCTCCATTAAACTTGTCTTCTTTTTCAGCTCTCCGACTTGGGGGAGGGTGACCTGGCTCCCGACTTCTACGAGTCGGAAGCCGGGAAGACGAAGAAGCGTAAGGCATCCGGCGCCGCTTCCTCTACGGTGAATGCCGAGAGGAAGAAACGGATCGCATCGGCTACCGAGCCGGCTCTCGCCAACCTTGGCGAGAACGCGGGGATTAACATCCCCCGAAGGTACTCAATTCTGCCTTTAATAGACGACAAACTTCTTCAATACTGGCACCCAATTGACTGTGCTTGCTTTTTATTGACAGGGAAAGGGTCGCAACTTCCCGGTTGACGACCAGGCTTCTTGGCAAGGGTAAGCGGCCACAAGGCAGCTCGCCGGCAACCGTGCCGCCAACTCCTCAGCTCCAAGCCGGCAGCTTTATGGGCGACGCTCGTCGTCAGCCCCCGGCTCCGGCTTCTGGCGCTCCGCCAAGGGCCTCTTCCACCGACCGCGCACCCAAGACTCCCCTACTGCTGGCTGAGGCTACGGCCGATGAAGCCGCTCAATCGCGCGCCGCCAATGAAGGGTTGCTGGAGTCGACTGCCGGCGGGTCTCGGAGGGCAGCCCCGACTGCGGGAGGCGGCAAGGTCAGGGACCCTTGGTCCACCTTTAAGGAGGTCAAGGAGTAAACTTTGGCTTTCGCCAACTTCGCCTCGCAGGCCTTCGCCGACTTGGAGGGTGACCTTTCTGTAAGTTTTTACCACTCCGGCATATACATAGCCTTTCCCCCGAGCACTTAGATGGCAAGTCAAAAATAAAATAAATTTTGACTGCCGGCTTAGTGGTTATTCGACAATATGTTGTATGCCTTTGTTTTGTCCTGCAGGGCCTTGTGTCCGCCAACGTCGAGCTTGTCTCCTCCCGAGTCGAGATAAACCAGCGCTGCCGCGACCTGAAGAAGGATTGCGAGGCTAAGGACCTGCGGATTGCCGAGTTGGAGGCGGCCCGCAAAAAAGATGAAGGTAGGGTTAATCCTCTTCACCTTCAGCTATACTTTCGACTTATGTTGCCGTCAATCATTTAGTTAGCGAATCCATATTTGTAGAACTGCTAGACCACGCCCAGGATATTCTGAAGGCGTCCACTGATATGCAAGCTCTTATGAATGAAGCTTCTGATTTGGCGGCCGCCAACTTGGAGTTGAAGGAGGCTCACCAGAAGGAGATGGAGGCCCAGCAGCTCAAATTTGCGCAGGAATCTAGCCAGCTCACTGGTGAGATGGAAAGTTTGCGCAATAAGTTGGCGGAGGCGGAGAAGACGGCTGCCGAGGAAATCTCCAAGCAGACTTCTCGCGCCCAAACTGCTGAGGATGCGCTAGCAACTCATATGATTGAGCTGTCCGCTTTCCATAACTCGGCCCTTGGTAATTTCTTACTCCTTATTTGATGTTGCCATTTTGCTTTAGCCTGAGCCAAACTAATGGCTTCATTTTTGATACAGTTCCCGCCGGTTTAGGCGATGACAAGGTTGTCAGCCCCAGCCTGGATCGCCTTGCGCGTCTAGGCAAACTGATCACCGAGACTTTGGCGGCGTCCAAGCGGTTTGCCGCCAAGTTCTTCACCTCCTCCGGCAGCCAGGAACCGACCGAGTTCAGCGACGTGCCCGCTATCTTGGAGCAGGCAACCAAACTGCACAAGAGCTCGCTGAAGTCGGCGGCACGGGGCGGTGCCAAGACCGCACTTGGGTTATTCATGGCGCACTACCCCGAGGAGGAGATAGAAGCCGTCACCGAAGGCATGCCGTCAACATATGAAGACGGCAGCGAGGTTGAGCCGGCCGCTGTTCTGGACAGCGTTGCCGGCTACGCCACGCGTGTTGCCGATATGGTTGACACTTCAGTCTTCTATCGGCGCCATCCTGTGCCTGGCGGAGAGGGAGCTGGAGCTGCCGGCGCGGCCGAGGCGGAGGGGAGTGATAGTTCCGGAGCTGAAGTTGTCAGCCCCCAAGCCTGATGTAGATGCTCCCCCAGCCATATCTTTCTGTCCTTGCTTCCTATTAGCCTTATTTGCCGGCCCCTGAAACAATGCAACATTGACTTGTAATTTTTGTATATACTTTTGTTGCTGCTTTGTTAGGCGGAAACTAGCTGGCAAGTTATATTTTGTCTTTATTTATATGGCCCGCCTTAATTTTACCCTAACTTATATGTTTGACTTTTTGTATGTTGACGAAACCTCAGCCGGTAACTTTAGCTGAAACAACCAGGGCTAAACCATGCGTTTAGAATCAGAGACCAAAGCCAAGATGTTGGTGTCAAAGACATACTACTAGGCGAACCACATATAAGTAATCAGAGGTAAAGGAATTAGGCGGCGCAAAAAAGTTTATTTTTGCTTTGGGTTGGCTCGAAAGCTGCAAGTATCTACCAGTTTGAACCTTTGCACGGAGCTAGAAAATAGGTAACTTAGATACATAGGGGAAATATGATTGCAAGAAAGGACAAAAGATGGCATGCTTCTCAACACAGATGAGGAACCATAGACTTTTATTTCATAATCATATTTAACTTATTACAATTATAAATTGCTAAGTGTAGAAAGGACGTAGCTGCTCAATATTCCAAGGCCGTCTTGTTTGCTCGAACGGATCATCAATGCCTTTTTTGCGCTTGGTTCCTCTTTTTCCTGCCGCCTTCTTGCGCATTTTCTTTTCGTCTTCGTCGCGGATGTCGGCCAGGTAGTAGGAACCATTGAGCAGCGCCTTTGTGACTATAAACGGTCCTTCCCATGGCGGGGATAACTTGTGCAAGCCTTTTCTGTCTTGAATTAGGCGGAGAACCAGGTCCCCTGTTCTGAAGCTTCGCTTCCGCACTCTCCGGCCATGATAGCGGCGAAGTTGTTGCTGGTACAAGGCGGAGCGATGGAGAGGGACGTCTCTTTCTTCGTCTAGTAGGTCTAGGCTATTCTGTCTTGCACCTTCTACGTCTTGCTCGATGTAGGCTTGAACTCTTGGGGAATCGTACTTCATGTCGGTAGGTAGCACTGCCTCAGCGCCATATACTATGAAGAAAGGAGTGTAGCCGGTAGACCTGTTTGGCGTTGTGCGCAAACTCCATAGTACCGACTGTAACTCATCTGCCCAAGCGTCGGCTGCCCTGTGTAATGGAGCTTCGAGACGAGGCTTAAGTCCTGATAAGACTAGGCCGTTTGTACGCTCTACTTGTCCATTGGATTGAGGGTGTGACACGGATGCCAAATCAAGCCGGATACCCAGATCGCTGCAGTATTCTTCTATGTCGCCTTGAGACAGGTTGCTGCCATTATCAGTGATGCTGTGAGGAACTCCAAACCGAGAGATAATTCCCCAGAGGAAATTGGTGGTTGTTCGTGCGTCAAGTTTGCTGATCGGTTTAGCCTCGACCCATTTGGTGAACTTGTCGACAGCGACCAATAGGTGGGTGTACCCACCGCGCGCCTTCTTGAAGGGACCCACCATGTCTAAGCCCCAGACCGCGAACGGCCAGGTGATTGGAATCGTCCTCAGTTCCTGTGCCGGCAAGTGAGGTTGACGAGCGTACAACTGGCAGCCTTTGCATGTCTTTACGATGTTCTCGGCGTCTTCTTTGGCGGTAAGCCAGTAAAAACCTTGACGGAAAGCTTTGGATACAATGGACCTGGCGGAAGCATGATGCCCGCAGGTGCCAATATGTATGTCCTTCAGAATTTCCCGGCCTTCTTCCGGTTGTATGCACCGCTGATAGATGCCGCATGTGCTTCGCTTATATAGCTCGCCTTTTATTATCGTGAATGCCTTGGCTCGCCTTATGATCTGCCTTTTTAGCACCTCATCGTCCTCCGGCAACTTTCTGTCGATTAGAAAATCAAGGTATGGGATTGTCCAATCCGGCTGTGTCAAGTAGACAACGAGACTTGCCGCTTCTACCGGTTCTTCTGCATCGGGGTCCATTAAATCGGCGCCTTTAATGGGTGGCTTGTGCAAATGTTCCAGGAAAATATCTTTTGGTATCTTTTTGCGTTCCGATCCTAGTCTTGCAAGTGTGTCTGCCGCCTCGTTCTCAGCTCTTGGAACATGCCGGACTTCGTAGCCCGCGAAGTTTTTTACGAATTCGTTAACTTTGGATCTGTAAGCCGCCATTGTTGCGCTTTTCGCATCCCATGTTCCGCTTACTTGCTGCGTGACCAAATCTGAGTCGCCATAACAGAGGATTCTTTTGACGCCTAGGTCGTTTGCCACGTGTAACCCATGAAGCAAAGCTTCGTACTTGGCAATGTTTTTGGTTGTTGTGAAGTGGATTTGTAACACGTAGCTAAGCTTGTCACCTTTAGGCATGCGTAGAACGACTCCAGCCCACGAGCCTTTGAGCATCTTTGATCCGTCAAAGTGCATGACCCAATATTCGGATTCGGGGAGTGTCGTTTCCTCCATGGCCTCTGTCCAGTCGGCGACAAAATCTGCAAGCGCTTGAGACTTAATGGCGGTCCGTGGTTTATAGACTATATCAAAGGCGGCAAGTTCGATGCCCCATTTGGCAACTCGACTTGTTGCCTCTGCATTGTTGATTATGTCTCCCAACGGTGCCTTGCTGACTACTGTCACTGTGTGTTCCTGGAAGTAATGCCTAAGCTTTTTGGCGGCGAAGAATACACCATACGCCAGCTTTTGGTAATGCGGATACCTCTGCTTGGAGGTGGAGAATACTTCACTGATGAAGTAGACCGGTCGCTGCTCACACGTCGCGGCTTCGTTCTCCTTTCTTTCCACAGCCAAGACAACGCTGACAACAGCTCCTATTGCCGCGATGTACAGCAGCATTGGTTCCTGTGATTGGGGTGCTGCCAATATCGGAGCGGATATGAGGGCATCCTTAAGTTGTTGTAAGGCGGCATCTGCCTCTGCTGTCCACTCGAAGTTGTCGGATTTCTTCAATAGCCGGTAGAGAGGCATTGCCTTTTCCCCTAGGCGGCTTATGAAACAACTGACGGCTGCCGCCGATCCGGCTAGGCGCTGCACGTCCTTCAGACAAGTAGGTCTGGATATGTTTTGGATGGCCTTGATCTTCTCCGGGTTAACCTCGATCCCTCGTTCTGAGACGATAAACCCGAGCAGTTTGCCGGCTGGAACGCCGAAAACGCACTTGGCGGGATTGAGTTTCATCTGATACCTTCGGAGATTCTGAAACGTTTCTTCCAAATCCTCTAGGAGATATGCCTTCTTTTTTGACATTACCGCGATGTCGTCTACATAGACGTGAACATTGCGGCCGTTCTGTTCGTGCAGGCAATTTTGCATACAGCGCTGGTAAGTTGCCCCTGCATTCTTCAGGCCAAAAGGCATTGTAATGTAGCAGAAAGTCCCGTATGGAGTGGTGAAAGATGTTTTCAGTTGATCCGACTCTCTCATCTTGATTTGGTGGTATCCTGAGTAGGCGTCCAAAAAACAAAGCAGCTCGGAGCCTGCTGTGGAGTCTACGACTTGGTCAATTCTAGGCAGCGCAAAGGGATCATTTGGGCAGCACTTGTTAACACCGGTATAGTCAATACACATCCTCAGCTCATTATTCTTCTTTGGAACAAGTACAGGATTTGCCACCCAATCGGTGTGTACAACTTCTTTTATGAAATTGGCGGCCTTCAGCCTATTTATCTCCTTTCCTATAGCCTTGCGTCTCTCATCTCCAAAGCGTCTTGTTGCTTGCTTCACCGGCTTGGATCCTTTTATGACGTTGAGCGAGTGCTCGACAAGTTCCCTCGGTACACCAGGCATGTCGGAAGGCGACCATGCAAAGATGTCACGATTCTCACGGAGGGACTCGACGAGCGCGCCTTCCTATTTGCTGTCAAGGTTGGAGCCGATGACAACTTGCTTAGACTTGTCACCTGTGATGAGGTCCGCCTTTTTGGTGTCTTCTGAAGCTTCGAAGGTCTTCTTGACATCAATTTTTGGCCTTGGCATGGAGTTGTCTGAATCCGCCCCGAGCAGCGTGAGTTCTTCCTTGTGGATGACGGCTTCTGCGAAGGCGGCCATGCCACGCTCGCACTCCTTGGCTTTCTTGAAGTTGCCAGAAATCGTGATGGTTCCGTTTTCCCCCGGCATTTTAAGCTTGTTGTATATGTAGCACGGCCTTGCCATGAACTTGGCGAAAGTCGGCCGTCCGAAGATTGCATGATAGGCGCTTTTGAAGGGGACAACTTCGAACCGGAGAAACTCTGAGCGGTAGTTCTCTTTTGGTCCGAAAGTTACCTTCAGCCTGATGCTCCCCATTGACTTTGCTTGCCTGCCGGGCACTATGCCATGAAAAGTGAGGTTGTTGTGGTCCAGCTGATCCTCTGATAGGTTCATGCGGCTTAGTGTGTCATAGTACAGGATGTTGAGGCTGTTGCCGCCATCCATAAGTACCTTTGTGAGTCTGAAGTCGTCGACAATGGGATCGACGACAAGGGCGTACTTGCCTGGGTGAGGAACGTGATCAGGGTGGTCGGACCGGTCCCAAGTGATCGTTGCTTCCGACCAGTTCAAGTACTGAGTGACGTCCGGCATTGTCGCGTTGAGTTCGCGCATTTCCGCCTTAGCCGAAGGCGTGCCGACAAAGCACACAAGAGATTCTTTGACCTTCGGATACGGCTTCTTTTTCTTGGCGGTTGCGTCGTCTTCGCTTGAGATAGACATGTCGTCGTCATCCTCATCCTCCTTGTTGTCTTTCTTGTCGTTCTTCTTTGACTTTTTTGACTTCCAGCCGACTGTGGGGTCCTTTTTGAAGTCGTCCATCAAACGGCACTCGCCAAGCATATGGTTGACCTTGCCCAGTGAGGCGTGGATGGGACATGGCAAAAGCTTTGCCTGTTCATAAGTGATTCACGCCGCCTTAGGCCCTGAGCCGGCTTCGCGACTATATTTCTTATTCTTCCACTTCTTTTTGCCGGCGTTCCGTTGGAATGCTACGGCTACCTCATTGGAAGGTCCGGCTTTGTCATCTGCCGCCTGCTTGCGCTTGTTGTTCCGCTTTGGTATGATGTTGACGTCTGGGTCATCGTCCCGGGCGTCGTCATCCGCCGCCGCGTATTGGGCGGCCAGGTTGAGCATCTCACCAAGGTCCGTGATTTGCTCGCGGACGAGCCTATGACGGAGCAAGGACTTCTTCTGTAGGCCCGTGTAGAAGGCGTGGATAGCCTGTGCGTCCGAAACACCATGACAGTTGGCTTTTTCGGATATCCAACGGCTGACAAAATATGTCATGGTTTCGTCCGGCTTTTGGATACAGCGTTGCAAATCCGTGTAGGTATTTGGACGCTTGTATGTTCCTTGAAAGTGCTGGGAGAAAACCTTTTCAATGTCGTACCAGCTATGGATGGACTTTTCAGGAAGGTTGTCGATCCAATCTCTTGTCGTGCCTTCCAACATGAGAGGTAGGTAGCGGACGGCAATATAGCTGCTCCCGCCGGCAATTTCTATGGCCATGGCATAATCGGATAGCCATGAGTCCGGCTTAACGAGGCCGTTGTACCTAGAACAGTTTTTTGACACTGATGTCATGTCCTTAGGGAACGGCTCTTTGCGGATGGCGTCACCGAAGCACTTTGGTCCAGAGTATAGCGGCTCCTTTCCTCTTCCTATGTCTTGTAGGCGGTGTCGTGCGTCTTTTGGATCGAGCTGCCGTGCGCCTCTGTTTGCGTCCGGCTCGTCCTGCGCTGCCCGGCTTATGCTGCGCCTGGGTCCTTCTGCCTCCTCTCTCTTCTTGCTTCCGGTGCTACGCTGCGGAGACCGGCTTCGACCTCTCCTGGGAGGGTCGTTGCCGACATCTTTTCTAGGCGGCGGCCTGTTGTTCCGGCTACCGCCGTTGTCGCGTCTTGGCTGGGATGGAGGTGGCAGGTCTCCTCTGCTTCCTGTCCTTGAATTCTCGTCCCGCCTTGGCTTTGGCGGTGGCGTCTTCTTTGGAGGTGGCGTTGCCTTCCTTTTATCGCCATGGCTACTGGAGCCAGACGGGCCTTCGGGGTCGGCGTCGGGTGCAGCTTTGCACTTTCCCGATTTAGACTCTAGGTCTCCCCCGCGAGCATCCGCCATGTGGCCGTAGGAATCAGTGCGAGCTTGTTGTTCTAGGGCCTTGCTCACGAAGTGTCTTGCATTGGCCAGCTTTTGTTCCGCCGTGTAAGTGTTGTCGTCCAGGGTATCTAGCGCGGCGGCCGCGTTGAGGACAGGGGTGCAGAAGACAACATCTCCCCTTCTGTCCACGCGCTGTGGTGCCGTACGCCAGTCGAACCCTAGATCTTGAGCCACTGTCGTCGCTTGCGTTGGCGGCTCTTTTCCACGGCGGTTTTTTTATGACCTTTTCTCCTCGAAGAGTTGCCGGCTTGTTTTGGCCGACATCTTCTCCTGTTCTTTCTCGATCTTCTTCGCAAGGCTCTCAACGTGCTCCTCTCTTTTTCGCAGGAAGTCAGAGTGCTTAAGCATGTTAAGCCTAAGCTCTTCCACTCGTCAAGTGGGGTGTCTTTATTCACCGGAGTATTCATGATCTCGTCTACTTCTTTGATGACGGAGAGCAAATCCGTGGGTTTGCTGCTGCCGCCTTTCTCGAGGCCAGTCTTCTTCTTTGCGTGCACCTTGTCGGAACTTTCAGTGAGCTGACCGGCAGTGGTGTCGCCGGCATCTTCCGTCGGCTTGTTTTGCGCCTCCGAAGTAACTGGGGTTGTCTCGTGACCCACAACAACCATCATAGCCAGCTTGTCAGGCATGTCAGTATCCGATGTACCCTCTGAAGGAGCCGGATTACCACTGGAAAAGTGGGTTTTGATCTTCTCTTCGAAGAGACTAGCATCATCATCGGAGTCAGAGTCTACGCTGACTTGAACGGTAGATCTGGATCCGGCATCTGACATCGCATCCTCCTATAGAGCAGGGAGGATTGACTCAGGATCGTTGTTTTCCGGCTGGGAGTCTGATCCCAGTCCGACAACTCCGACGAAGTGGAAATCAGATTCGGCCGACTCCTGGGAGAAGGCGGATTCAGATCCATCTTGTCGGTCGACTGCTTGGTCGAAGGGTTGGTGGGTGGGGTTGTAGAAACGCGGTAGGCCGTACGCCTCTAGCGTATACCCGATGAAGACGTCGATCCCTCCGATCGGTACGATTGCGCATCCGATAAGGTAGTCGTCCGCCGGGAGCCAGGACTCATCCGAGTTGACGTAGCTGTGGCCGTCATACCTTGTGACGCGACCGACGGTGATCTGCTTGCCCACGCCGCCAAGTGTTCCCGCCTGGAACGTGACGCCAGGAACCTTATGCCCCACGGTGGGCGCCAACTGTCGGGGTATCGGCATAATTGATAGTAGACGGGGGTCCTCTAGCATACATATGGATTGTGGGGAAGAAGGTTGGTGTCGTCGAGGACGGGATTGAGCACGGCGAGTTTACCCAGCTTCGGATCCCACAGCGGTGGCGAGATCCTACGTGCTGCTATAATTCACTATGAGGCAATAGTCGTGAACATGTTACAATGTGTATGATGCCTATTGAAGCGTCTGCCCTAAAGGCTCCCTGGTGGCCGGCTTATATAGGCGGCCAGACCCCAGGGTACAAAGTAAGTGCTTGTCCGGCAAGTAAACAGAGTCCTAGACCTAGCCGGCTTAGTTGCCGCCTTCCGTCTTGGGCTTGGTAGCTTGATGGGCTTCGGCCTTCCGCCTTCCTTGGACCGTCCGCCTACTTCCTTGTACGTCAGCTATCTGGGCCGCCCGGCAGGCTTCGGCCTTACCCCCCTTGGGCCACCCTGGACTAGCCGGATTGATCCATGTTGGTTATACCCCTAGTTGATATATCCCCAACAATACCCAGAAAGAAGGAGAAGACTTTTTTGATACTTACTCACCTGTGGCCAGACTGACCACGATTCGGGTGCTACTTTCATTGGCTGCCTCGCATCGTCTTCTCGTTCATCAAATGGACGTTAAGACAGCTTTCCTAAATGGAGAGTTAGACGAGGAAATTTATATGGATCAGCCTGATGGTTTTGTAGTACCGGGTCAGGAAGCAAAGGTGTGCAAGCTATTGAAGTCTTTATATGGCCTTAAGCAAGCTCCTTAGCTGTGGCATGAGAAGTTTGAAAGAACTTTAACTGCTGCAGGTTTCGTTGTTAACGAATCCGATAAGTGTGTATACTATCGCCATGGTGGGGGCGAGAGAGTTATTATGTGTCTGTATGTCGATGACATACTGATATTTGGAACCAATCATGATTTAATAACGGAGGTTAAGAATTTCTTATCTCACTGTTTTGAGATGAAGGATCTTGGAGTAGCTGATTAATATTAAACATCAAGCTGTTGAGGATGGTGATGGTGGGATTACATTGCTTCAATCCCACTATGTGGAAAAGATCTTGAGTCGCTTCGGGTATGACGACTGCAAGCCTTCTCCGACACCATATGATCCCAGTGTGTTGATTCGAAAGAATCAGGGCATTGCTAGAGATCAACTGAGATATTCTCAGATCATTGGCTCGCTTATGTATTTGGCTTGTGCCACGAGGCCTGACATCTCTTTTGATGTAAGCAAGTTAAGCCGGTTTGTTTCCAACCCGGGAGATGATCATTGGCATGCGCTTGAGAGAGTTATGCGTTATTTAAAAGGCACTGCGAGTTATGGAATTCACTATTCTGGTTATCCTAGAGTACTGGAAGGTTATAGTGATTCCAATTGGATATCTGATGATGTTGAGATTAAAGCCACGAGTGGTTATGTGTTTACACTCGGTGGTGGAGTTGTTTCCTGGAAGTCTTGCAAGCAGACCATCTTAACGAGGTCAACTATGGAAGCAGAACTCATAGCATTAGACACAGCCACCGTTGAAGCAGAGTGGCTTCGAGAGCTTTTGATGGACTTACTTGTGGTTGAAAAACCCATACCCGCTATCCTTATGAACTGTGATAATCAAACTGTGATAGTTAAGATTAAAATTTTTAAGGATAATTTGAATTCATCAAGGCATGTGAAAAGGAGATTGAAATCTATCAAAAAATTGAAGAACTCCAGAGTTATTGCGTTGGATTATATCCAAACGTCTAAGAAGTTGGCAGATCCTTTCACAAAGGGTTTATCACGTAACGTGATTGATAATGCATCGAGGGAGATGGGTTTGAGACCCACCGTATGAGTTGTCCACAGTGATAACCTACTCTATGTGACCGGAGATCCCATGAATTAGAAGTGGGAGACAAGTTGTTGGTCGGCTGGTAGGAGAGTATCCTTACATTTTACTATCCCACTCCGCAAAGATGCAATACTCTCCTGATCTGCATGGCAGGTTGATATTTATCTTAATGTGTTCCAAGCGGCTTACTTTTATAAGCGAAGATGTTATCCTGCAGAGCATCTCTTGAGGAATACACCTATATGAGTCTGACTGTTAAACGTTGCAGTCTATGAGAGTCGGGTGCTTTTTAATAAACTCATGAAAGACCTTGGAGTATGACGTATAAGCTCCACACCGCGGGGAAGCCTTGCGGTATCCTCGATCAGTCAAGGGCTTGTGTGAAATTAGGTCGCAACAAACTTGTAGTTCAAGGCATAGTCCACTATTCAAGTTGTGGCCTAACGTAGCATAAGCTTTTAAGTGGAGTTCAACTTAATAGTTCCCACTAAACACCGGTATATAATACAATATTTTTGGAACAAATGTAATATAATGTGCCAATGAAACTTTGTGGGGGATTGCTGGAATTTTAGTGTACATGTGCCAGCCCAACTAAAATCCGAAATTCTCATGGCCCATTAATAAAATGGCTGGTTGAGTGTACGTGACTAATGTTTAGTCCCATACTGCTAGTGGAGAGTGAGTTGCACCACTTTATATAGTGGGATGTTCTAGTACCAATATGAGCTAGTGAGAATAAAAGAAGATGAAGGGTGCCACACGCGCGCTCCTCCTCCTCGCTCGCCTCGCCTCGCCTCGCCTCGCCTCGCCTCGCCTTGTCACGACACGTCACGTCACGTCACGTCGCGCCGCGGGTTGCGGGAATCTCGCAGAGCCGAGCTAATATTTTTGCAGTCCGGGAAAATTAATGAGTCATTGATTAGTAATTAACGGACGCGTTAACTATCTTGCCGTTTCCGATTCCTCTGGGATCGTGGGGCGTTACCGACTCGATCGTGGCTTACAGCCCACGTTCTACCCGACTCGCACTATATAAACAGCCTGGGGCAAACCCTAGCCGCCACCACGAGATACATGGTCTCACACCGTTCCAGAGCATTGCGCCGCCGTCTACCAAGTCTTATCCATCCCGTCTTCCGGCGTGCACCGGTTGAAGGGACAGTAGGCCTCCGGAACCCCGCCTCTTGTGATTCTGTACGGGAGAGGGGCGATCAGGTTTTTAGGCAGCGCACTCGCGCGACTACTGGCTTCGAGTTCTTCCCCAACGACGACTTCTTCCCCGACATCGCCATCCTCTTCATCGACGACGTGGGCGACGACACGGGGAACTCCAGCGGTGCGACTGCCGCTGCACTGTACGTGTTCATGATTTTCCTATATGAAATTTTACTAGAATTGCTGCTTGTAGTATGTGCTCTAGATTTAATTTGTTTATCTACTGTTTACGTAGATCACATGATTAGTTTAATCTGTATTATTCTAGTCATAATATGTTTACTGTTTTCGTGGATTAAATCATATGCTAAATCGTCTAATTATTCAACACAACCGAGATCATCTATAACTTGAATTCAAGAGATTGTTAAGAATTAAGGATGGCTTCATGTAGCTGTAGTTTGGTTTCCTAAAGGAGGTGGCACTGACTTTGTAATCCGCTGAGGTTCGTATGAATTTCGAAGGCCTTTTGAAACTGAAAGTGTGATACAGCCAGCATGTAGTACATATTTATCATCAGAATGAATATTTATCTGATGAGATAATGCTCAGATCCTGTGTGTGTCATGGGATGTTCAAATTGAAGCTGTATTAGTGCCAGACATTTTTTTTAGAGAAAATACCATATGGCCCCTGCTTTTCACAACAAAAAACACTTTTACGAACTGTTTTTTGGATACGCTGGAGACCTCCACCTAACTACAGAAACTGAAAAAACATGTCCTAACAGCAAGCGAAACTAGATAAATCTGACATCAACCTTTCCTCACATCACAAGGTAAACACAGAAAGGAACATAAAAGGAGATCTATCTACTCCAAAGATACAGGAACAATAGACGACACAAAGCCAAAGCCTTCAGAACTCCTAGAAATAAACCTCCCAATACTTTTTGTAAATTCTCCCAGCGTAAAAAAAATGTCTACGCAGATGGCTCAACTTCCACTTGCAAATCTTGACCACCAACTGGATCATTTTAGAAGTCTCTGAATCCCATAAAACCTGCCATTGCTGTAAGAAGAAGATCATGAGAAAAACTATTAATGTCAAGCTCGCTTTAACACTCATTTTATTTGCTTGATTGCATATTCACTGTTACAGTGTCACTGTTTTCTAGAGGGCATGTACATTTAACAAGATTGTTTTATCTAGAGTACCAAGGGCGTACATAACTACATATATCATTATATGTAGAAAGCAGACTGAAGTTTTAACAGGAAGCTAATACTTCTAGTGTAGCTAAACACACCCACCGGCCACCTAGAGAAGCTAGAATTACAAGAAGTCTTTTTAAGATTGATCTTGAACGAAGACAGGAATTGAGCAATCGGGAAATTTCTTATGTACCCCAATATTCTCACTAACCGCAATCAGCCCACTAAATAATTGATAACTTAGGTAATTCATTTCTTTCTTCTTTGACAATATAAAGAGTACAGTTTTACTCAATTACTAGTGTATTTTACTCAATCATGGTGACATGGACATAGAACAGCTCAGGAAAAGGAGAAGTACATGAACAAATCTTTCTGTAAATGGGACAAGATTATGTTATACAGTATAACAGAAACAAAACAAGAAGCTGGGCTACATCCGACTAAAAGAGGAAATGTTCATCGACTCAGTTACAGGGAGAATCATGCCGCGCACTAACAAAACTATTGCCGGCGATTCTGTCAACCAATACTATAACAATGTAACCTAGTATCTACTGTACTAATCAACCATCAGCAGATGCTCTGTTCTTTCCTCTGCTGCGAGATGAACTCCAATCTCCACTTGACCACGGCCTGGTAATCAATGAAAGGGTCGTTGAACTCCACAGTCGGCACCATCTGCTCCCTCTCCCGGCGAGCCTCTGCCCTCCGCCGCTCGATCTCGCGCCGGCGCACGGCCTCCGGCTCCGCATCCGCGGCAGGGGCCTCAGCGCGAGCCTTCGCAAGATGAGCCCTCTCGAGGAGCTCGCGCATGGTGCAGGCCGGGGGCTCTGGTGGCGCCGCGACCTCGGGAAGACGGACAAACGAGGAGCTGAGCATGTTCCTGGTCACGCAGCTGGCTTCTACGCCGTCCTCGTCGCTGTTTGGACGCGGGCGTGTCTTGATCTTCCTGACGGCATCGGGCTGGACCGTGCCGCAAGAACCGCGTGCGCGCTTCGCCGTTGGATCCCCGCCGTGGAAGGATCCGGGCCGCTTCGAGTTCTCGGCGACGGCAGCGGCGGCGGCGGGGTTCGCAACACAGGCGGGGTTGATGCGCGCGCGGGAGGACGCGCAGCCATGGAGGACGGCGGCGGATCCGCGCGAGGTGATGGAGTGGGAATGGACCGTGGCACCCATGATCGGAGTCGTGGGCGCAAGATCGGAGAACACGAGAGAAGAAGTCGTGGGCGCAAGAATGGATTGTGGAAGGAATCGATCGGGGGATTGAGAATTTGGGATTGGGAGGAGCAGGAAGAAGAAGTGGGGCGAAGAGAGAGTGGCGGCCAAGTTTAGGGTGAAAAGGCGGCAAGAAGATGCGCCAGCGAATTCAAGTCGAACTCGGTTTCCGATTTGGAAATTGGATGCCTTGGGACCCACGCGTCGGCGTGACAGGCTTTGGATTTGGTAAGTCCTCGTATTGCTTTGCTGGACACAGTACGCTCCCTTGTGGTTTTCAAGGATAACATCGCTAGTGATCTATGCGTCCTCGCCTCTCTAGTTGTCGTTCTGGCACTAGAAGGTGGTAATCTATGACTTGCACACAACGCCATAGAAGGTCCTTAATGTTGGAGCTCGGTTTTGATCGTCGTCTTTTTTGTTAATGGAGATTGGTATCCCGCGCTCCGTTCAACGACGATATATCCTTCGCCGACGTTAATGGTGGTTTTAAAAGATTAAGTATGTATAGATATGGTTCTTCAGATCTTATTTCGCCAGAACAATCTTAAATTGTTTCTCATGGTTGTCGCGAAGAGGTTTGTCCTTGCAATATCTATCCCGACTAATACGTCTTCGACTATGGTGATTCATTTTCTTGACTCCCAACGACGTCTACAATGTGGTTCTGTTATTTGTCCCTAAAATATCAGTGGTGGTGCTCTTGCCGATGTTGCTTGATTAATTTAATGATTGCATGTGTGCACAAAGCCTTGGCATTGCGGCTCAAAATTAAAAAGTGAGAACCTCCGCTGGTATTTACATGTGTATAGTTTGGTGGTTTCGGCGTTGTTCTACGGTATAAGATTGTTTCATGGATGAAGAAAAAACTTGAAGATCTAATAGATTTGTTAGTCTATTTTAGTTTTATTTTTTTAATCGATTTAATCGTGTACTCTTTGTTGGTTTAATACATGTGGATTTTTTTATTTAAAAAATAGATCTGTAGGTTTTGGTTCCACCTTGCATTCAATGTTCAGTCGCGTCTAAGAGCTCTCGGCTCCCGTGAACTCATTTCATTTTGTGAAAATGAAATAATTCAAACTTACAGCAGGAATTCATTTGGTTGAATTCAGATACACATACCGAATTCCATGTTTGGCTGCCACATGGATTTCTCAATAAATTAATACCGTATGGTTGGTTGGTTGCCAGTTGACACGCATTGGCAGAAAATACAAGTCTGGCTTCAAAAAGAACTGCTACATAATAAAGACCATGATCTTTCCAACGCAAAAGTTATATGTCAGCATGAGATAAGATCAACACATAATATTTCATAACCATTCAACTCATAAAACAAATTGACATGCTCAAAGATCAATCGAAATGCCATGTTCAGGTCCCTAAAACACAAATACATATGACACAAAAAGGTCCACACAAGCTCCGAGAGGTATTTAACAAGGAACAAGAGATAGAATGCTACAGGTTGTCATCACAAATAGAAGCTGAAATCTTTGCATTACTGCATAACCAAGGAAGTTCAGGGAGATGTCTTGATTTGCTTCAGAACCAACTTCTTCATGAAATGCCATAAAGGACTTGAATTTTTGATCATCTGCAACTAGAATATCATAAATTTCTAACACGTTCTCTTCTCCCAAATTTGGTATTTCACCAAGAGGCAAGAGCAGCCCACATTTCTTCAGGGCAAGCCAGTTTTGGAGGAGGCTCGGAAACATCAGTCTTAAATGCAGTGGTGAACTTGTCTCCAAGCGTCATTGTTTGCCTGCAAATAGTTCTCATGAGATGCTTCATAATCTTAGTTCATGCATCTTTGCAATGAACAAGGACAAACATGAATAAGCTACATACTCTACATACTAGAGTCTAGCACTGCACTCTACATGAATTTTCATCTGCGGCTCCAATTCAGTACTGCATACCATTTCTAGTTTGTTCAGACAAGACATGTTCAGACACTACCAGGTCAAAGAAACCTTGTGAATAAACTGTTCTCTTCTGATATCTGAAACACCAGCACAGCTGACACAAAGAGCACCAACCAATTGTTCCTTGCTTGAGATGAGTTTGAATTGTTCAGTACCAATGAATTATGCAAATGAACTGAATACGATCAAGGAAACAGTGTCACAGTTTAAATGTGTAGCGCCTAAATCAGTTTTTTTTTTCCAAAAGCAAAAAACCACAGTGCTGCAAACTGTAACTCTGAAGGTTGCCAACATAGGCTGCAATTGTTACACGGCGCTGTATGGCTACAAAATCACACAGGAAACAGTAACCAAATAGCCAGTAAGAAGATACTATTGCTATCATGCCAAAAAAGCACTGGAATAGTCAGACTCGTCGATAGACTAACATCAGCATAAGTTCATGAAATATGAACAGAAACACCAAGTCAAACAAGCAGATTCTTGTCATCTAGTGTATATTGTACAACCAGAATTCATACAAGATGGCATATTGTACAACCAGACCATCAGAAGATTGTGAATTAAAAACAGAAAAAATAATAACTGATCATTATCAACAAGAACAAAGGACTACTGATTATGAATTTGGTATGCATGAACAAAAAAACATTGACACGAGAAAATTCTCCTTAAACCAGATTGTGATTGACAGTGACATGTGGGAAAATAATTTCACATAAGTAAATACAGATCTCATAAACAATAGCATAGCATGTGAGGTGGATTGGACATTTACCGGTACATTGTTGTTCGAACATCATCGCTATCAACCGTGATCTTGTTGTTTTCACAATCCCAACCAAAACCACTATGAGAAAAGACGAAGGTATGATCCTTGTACAATGTCTTGCTCCTGGATATGATGTAATCCTTCTTAATTTCCATTTCGCACTTCTCTCTCACATTGTTCACAGCAGCAGTGTACACAAGTAGTTTCCATCCATTCACAATAGATATGCTGAGCCATGGCAACCATAGAAACAAAGAAACCAGCTGTTGCAATGTTCCTTTTCTTCCTCCTCTCATGGTACAACCCTAGAGATAGATCAGCCAACTACAATATGATAGGAGAGAGAGCTAGTTGAATATAAAAATAAAATAGAAATAACTGCTAGTAAAAACTGATTAATTAATGAAAATCCCACACAAAGCAGCAGGTCGTAGTAGTAAGCATACAGTACATCCACACACCCAAAGGCACGCTTCTCTAGCAAAGACCAGAAAAACGCCTTTCTCACTCTCACTTATGCCCCAACAATCATTTATAAGCTAAAAAACAGTTCAGACTTTATAAGCTAGAAACGACAGCAAAACATATGAGTAGGTATAATTTGATCCACAATTTGCTTAAAAGAAGGGAAAACAAAGCACACATTCAACGTGGAGGTTTAAGATGTGATATACAAGTATGGTTTATCCAAAATCTACTTATATTCAGGCTTTTTGAACTGAAAACAAATTGAGCTGACTATCTCCAAAAATAAGATAAACATGACAGATTCATTCAGTTTAGAATCTAAAATTGAGCTGACAGCTAAGCAATGCAATGCAATATGGATAAGCCGTTCTGTTCAGCCACTTTACTACTAGTAGTTGACCTTTGACTACTCTATACTCTTACAATATGCAGTCCAGTATCACATAACTGGATCGTTTTCCTCTGGTAGCAGCCGAGTCAGCTTGCATGAATCTTATAGAGGATATAGGAACAAGCTATCCTCCTCCTGCTGCATAAGCATTCAATTCGATCTAAATAGCAACTGGTACAGCCACAATTCTATCATCTTCTGGAATCGCTTAGATTTAGTTTATAACTCATTTCTAATTAGGGACTGAAGTTTCGAGTTTTGGCGTTTCAGGAGAAAAAGCAACCTTTTGTAATCATGGTGACATGGAAATAGAACAGCTCAGGGAAAGGAGAAGTATATGAAGAAATCTTTCTGTAAATGGGACAAGATTCTATTAACTAATAATAACAGAAACAAAACACGAAGCTGGGCTACATCCGACTAAAAGAGGAAATGTTCCTCGACTCAATTACAGGGGGGAATCATCCCGCACTAACAAAAATATTGCCGGCGATTCAGTCAACCAATACTATAATTAAGAATGTAACCTAGTATCTAGTAGTACTCAAGTATCAGCACTAATGCACATTACCACAGATGAAGCTCAAATGCTCTGTTCTTTCCTCTGCTGCGAGATGAACTCCATTCTCCACTTGACCACGTCCTGGAAATCAATGAAAGGGTCGTTGAATTCCACCGTCGGCACCATCTGCTCCCTCTCCCGGCGAGCCTCTACCCTCCGCCGCTCGATCTCGCGCCGGCGGACGGCCTCCGCATCTGCAGCAGGGGCATCAGCGCGAGCCATCGCAAGACGGGCCCTCTCGAGGAGCTCGCGCATGGTGGGGGCCGGGGGCGCTTCCGCGAGCTCGGGAAGACGGACCGGCGAGGCGCTGGCCTGGTTCTTGGTGACGCAGCTGGCTTCGACACCGTCTCGCACCGAAACAAGGGGGCACCGGACCTCGTCGCGGCAGGGACGCCGGCGCGTCTGGATCTTCCTGGCGGCATCGGGCTGGACCGCGCCGCAAGCACCGCGCGCGCGCTTTGCCGGAGGATCCCCGTCGTGGAAGGATCCGGGCCGCTTCGATTTCTTGGCGACGGCGACGGGCTTCGCAACACAAGCGGGGTTGATGCGGGCGCGGGAGGACGCGCAGCCATGGAGGACGGCGGCGGATCCGCGCGAGGTCAGGGAGTGGGAATGGACCGTGGCACCCATGACCGGAGTCGTGGGTGCAAGATCGGAGCACGCGAGAGAAGAAGTCGTGGGCGCAAGAATGGATCGTGGAAGAAATCGATCGGGGGATTGGGATTGGGAGGAGCAAGAGGAAGAAGTGGGGTGAAGAGAGAGTGGCGGCCAAGTTTAGGGTGAAAAGGCGGCAAGAAGACGCGCCAGCGAATTCAACTTCAACTCGGTTTCCCGATTTGGAAATTGGATGCCTTGGGACCCACGCGTCGGTGTGACAGGCTTTTGGCTTGGTGAGTCCTCGTATTGATTTGCTGGATACAGTAGATTGCTGTAGGTTTTGTATTCAGCGAAAATGCAATATATTAACCGAGCAAACTTGGATGGCACTCTGATTCAATTCAGCCAACAAAAACAGAATGACCAAATGAACGAAAATTCTGCTTCCCATCCAGTAACCAGACAAATGACAACTCCGCACTCTTTTCAACTCTGGAAACATCTGCACTGTTTATTTTACTCTAAACAGGTGATAGATGAGGATTTCCTTCACTTATTACATTACCGACACAATACAATGTTGATACAAGATCATGTAGGCACGCGTTGTCGCGCCCATCCATTTTGAATTTAGATTTATTAGAAATTATAGATATTTGACCTGAATTCATCATAATAAGTGTGATAAAAGTGCCAAAATTACCGGGGGTTGTTCAGTATTTTGAGTTGTAATGGTGTCGTTATAATTGTTTTGATCCCACATATTCTCTTCTTCACTTGGGTTGCAAAATCTGCAGATGCCCTAGCGGCCGCTTATTTGGCTTCTCTTCTAAAACCTCATAGGGCTGCACCATGGAGGATACTGTGTGGTCGAGAGAGATAGATGGGACTCCTTCTATTTAAAATTTCACACGTAATGACATAAAGCACCCCAACTCACAAAAATATCTTATCATTCTTTTTAATTTCTTGTGTCAGCAAAAGCAGAATGAGACAATCAATACATAATTTCCAGTAGAAAAGGAAATAAAGCGGACGGGAAGGAAATAAACTATGCTAGATGGTGATTTATCTCAAGAGGCATGCTCTAGGCAGTGTGTGATTCAACACTTGGGTGATGTATATAATACTTAATATAACAGGCTAAAACAACATTTATATCATGAATGTATAGGATTCATTGAAGCAAAACAAATGGAAAATAAAACATTACTACCTTTGTCCCTAAATAGAGCACCAAAATGTCTTATATTTGGAGAGATAGGTAGTACTATCAAATCTATATTTTTTTACAAATATATATATATATATATATATATATATATAACTTTATCAATCCAACCGCAAACCACATATATTAGGGATATCAAAATCTGTGCAGATGCTAGGAAATGATCAAATCGTTATTCTCCAAAAAGTTGAACACACCCAAAACTATTATGTAGATCATCAACATCGATTGCCTGGTGTAGGGGCTGAAGGAGATATGCCCTAGAGGCAAATAAATAAGTAGTATTTATTGCGTTATCTCATGAGTTTATAATAGATTTGTGTATTGTGCTATAACTGTATTAATCGGAATTATTAATACACGTGTGATACATAGACAACCAGGTCCCTAGCAAGCCTTTATATGAGCTAGTCCATTGGGCAACGGTTGATCGAGATTCCCGATCAAGGACAATGACGTCGGTTGACAATGGGGTCATCTTGTTAGTTGAATAAGATGATGGACATACGCAAAGTAAGATCGTATTACGATGTTTGTCATTTGCAATAGATAAGAATATGATAGCTTATTCCTTAAACCGTGAGACCGTACTTATTGATGCTTCGTAGGGGTGCTTTGAGAGCATCAAACGTTGTGTCTTATATAGCATGACAATAACGGAGTCCATCTTGGGTATTCCGAAAGAGCATCGAGACGTAAGGATCAAGAGCGGAATTTGTTCATTCTTGTAATGGAAAGATACTCTGGGCCCACTCGGTGAGATTGCATCTATATAGTTGCGCAGCTTATGACTAGGTCATGGAGATGTAATATCACATACGAGTTAATAACCTTCGTCGGTAACGAGATGCAACAAAGACATCGGTGTGTCTACAATCATATCTCGGACAAGGTAGTATCGCAGAAACAAAGGGAATGAATACCATGTTCATGGTTCAACGACGATATTCGTAGAATGCACAAGGGCTGTCATGTACGTCCAGGTATCCCTGACGGTCATTGGTGAGCGGAGTGTCTCGACCATGTCTGGAGTGTTCTCGAACAGTAGCGTAACAAACTTAAGGTCTTAACGACACCAGAGATAGGTTCTGGAATAATATATGTTTTTGTTGGAGAGAGAGAAATGATCCGGAAAGAGTTCCGGTGGTCCGGAAGGTGTTCCGGGAAGATCTGGAATGGTTCCAGGGAAGTCCGAAAGTTGTTCGGGTGATTCAGAAATTGTTTCGGAGTCACGGGATATTAAATAGTATTTAAATATATTAATTATGAATTAATTATATTTTATTTAATTTAATATTAATTAAATAAAGGAAAAAGGGGGGCTCCCACCTACATGGGCCCTGAGAGGGCCCAAGAGGGGAGCCGCACCACCAAGGAAAGGTGGGGCTTGGGCCCCCTAGTCCGAGTTGGACTAGGAGGGGGCCAGCCCATGGGTGGTTCGGCCAAACCCCCCCTTCCCTCTCCTCCTTTAGTCTCACATGGGGGAGCTAGGGAGTTTGCACACCCCCTCCCCCTTTATATAGCAAGGCATATTAATTGGATTAATTCATTGGAAATATAATTAATTGTATAGCAGGCCGGCCGAGTTGCTTCTCTGCCCGTTTTGCCCCCTCTCTCCACCTAAGCTATACCGCCGGGCGCCGTTGCCCTGCGGGATTCCAGATAAGATCTACCCCTGCGATTTCAGCTGGATCTGAATGACCGGGGGTTGTCGTTAAGCTCCGTATGTTTGCGAGTGCTCGGAGGTAACTCTTTTTTAGGAGCTTGGGCGACGTCGTCTCGCCCCTGCAGCCGTCGCGCCACCCCCCTCTGCCGCCGGCGCACCCCCCTGGTGCCGTCGCCCCGCCATCATCCGCCCGACGCCCGTCGACGCAGGTCATCGTCGACACCCCGGCGTCATCGTCTTCGTCATCGCGGCAAGTTCTCCGCGACCTCGAGGTCGGCTACGCACGACTTCATCGTCAACGCTTGTGCGGGAGCGTAATCCCCGCTATCGGTCTACATGGAGGTAATGTAACCCGTTCCGCCACCGTTATCACATGTACTAGATAGACAGATCCTGACTTAGTTAGGGTTTCATACGCTAGAAAATTATTGTTTTCTACACCGTAACCCCTTCAGTGGTATCAGAGCCAATCTATGCGTAGTACTGCTGGTACGGTTAGAACTCATGTTGAATGAGGGCGTCTTTCTTATATTTGCTACTCTCTAGCGTGCACTTGCGATGCCTTCGGTATTGAGTTGATGAAGCGGCCCGGACCGACTTTACGCGTACGCTTACGCGAGACTGGTCCCACTAGTGACATACGGCTTGCACCGTATCTGTGGCTGGCGGGTGTCTGTTTCTCTCTCTCTCTAGTCGGCAAAGCATTTTCAATGGAGGGCCCGAAAGGGATGCTTAAACATGCAATTATACGATCGACGTTGTGTTACAAAGTTCGTAGGTAGGGAAGCGATTCTCTTACGAATAAGCCTATATGCCACGTAAAACTTGCAAAACTAAATAAAGCTAGAGGCGTCTAACTTTGTTTTGCAGAGGCGTTATTTTATGTGACATGGTTACGGTAAGTTTTTGATATTACTCGTACTGTCGGAGGCTATGGAGGGCTCCGTAGACTCGGAGCCATGCCGGGGCGCCGGGGGGCCATGCACACGGCGCCATAAAGGTCCAGGCGCATCGACCATGTCACATCGCACTTCGTTGCATCATTATTGTGTGATGTTGTGTGTGCATCCTATTGATTGCTTATATGCTAGATATACAACGGTAGCATCTTGAATAGGATGATCCCTAACAAAATACCAAAATTGTGTTCTCCCTCGTTGCGCACCACCAAGAAAGTTCTACGTTATGAGGCAGGCCGTGATGATCGGGTGTCACACATCTCGTCGTTCGCATACAATGGGTGTAAGCCATGTTGCACGCGCAGGGTCTTCGAGGTTTGATTGGCGAGCCTAACATATTCAGAAATATGGCCTCGGAACACGGGAAGATCGAAAGATCGAGCACGAGTCACAGAGTTGTTGTGATCGACATTTTATGTCCACCTTTGAAGTTGTGCTGCCGGCCGTGATGATCGGGGGTGGTGTGGTGGATGAGGGTCGTGTAATCGCCATTATTATTTTTAGGGATAATAATCTTGGTGTGGTGCGTTTTGATAATGTGATTATAAAACTAAAACTCACCTATATAATATAAACTTTACCAACTATACTTCGGTTACTTCCTCAAGAACCCGGATGCTACCTTAGAAGCCGACGGGTCCAACTTCATCAGATGGTACAAGGGTTTTAGAAACATCCTCGAACACAACACTATTCTGTATGTTCTCGATGAAGCGTTAGGAGAAACACCAGGGGATTCTGCTAGCGAGGAGGAGGAAGATGATTTCCCTAGGCGTCGAGACATATTCATCGAAGTGGAGATCACCATGACCGTATGCCTAGCACCTGAGTTGAAAGAGTTATTTCGACGCAAGGAGCCATGCGTCATGATTGATGCGATAAAGACACACTTCAGGGATGAATTAAAGCGTGAGCAATTCAGTCAGCTTAGAATGTTCCAGACCATTCATACGAAGAACATACCTGTCTGGAGACACATTTGAAGAGATTGTATGACATCTACTTCCAGCTGACGATGGTCTTTGATTACTGGATGGCAGATTCTTGTGCCATTCGGACTGTCCTGATATCTCTACCACCTATCTATGAGAAGCATGTGTGCAAGTACATTTTGAAGGCCGACGATATGAACTTCTACAAGTTCGTGTCTGAATTCAAATCTCAGAAAGTTGATTCCATCGAAGGAGAGATCTTCGATGCTACATGTATATATTTGATATATACAGAATTATGAATTCGCCTCTTGATATATGATGAAGTATTTGATACTTGTTCTGTTTGTGAAACATGTCCTGATTATCACATATATGCGGCGCAGTATGATATGACCTGGCGCTGAAGATGGTGATTAAGGAATTGATGGCCATTTGGTGTTCACGTCCTCAAGTTATCATAGTTATCATTAATAGTTTTTGATAAGATCTTTTGTAATATTGAGCGAGTGTGTGTCTTGATTGTTACAAGACAAAGTTATTCATGTAATAAGACAAGTTCAGTTGTTTTATGTTATAGTAGCCGTGCACGTGCGTGCACGTCTTTACAGTATAATAATAATTTTAGGATGAAACTGTTTATAGGTCACCGTGAAAGATCATGCGCTCTTTAATTTTGATTGGAACAAATGGTACTTTTCCATCTGGGTATCCCTCATAATCTAGTACAATCTCTATAGGAAACAAAATAACTGTACACCAACAATTAGTCGAGCGCCTAGAAAAATCAGCAAAATTAAACTTGCAATGACAAATTCAAGTTGATTTCAGAGCCATGGAGAACTACATAATATGAAAAAAAATGTAGTCTTGTAATATTTGAGAACATGGAAGTAGACCAGCACGTGGATATGGGCTTCATATATTATCATATGTACCTAATATGAGATGATTCTCATGGAGAATATGAAACTATGTTCAAGGACAAATAGAAAAAAAACTCATCTGCAATAAAATACATGACTTGTCTTTTGTACCTATGAGAGAGAACAAAAATGTCAAATATTGATCTGAAATCATGGTGACACCACCCAGGGGGCCATCCAAATCATGGCCAAAATCCTGTGTCCCAAGCAAACAGCGCAAGTCAGGTCGTCGGCTACCTCGCCAATGCCACCATAGCTCTTCGCAACGCCCACCCCTCGCCGCAGCCACTCTTCTACTCCGGCGCCCTGCTCCTCCACAATCCAGTGACCCTGCCACACTTGTACCCCCATGTCAGTGAAAGCTCCGCTGCCAACCTATCGATTAACCCATCTATCCCTGGTAACTCTCCGCTGCCTCAGCTTCACCCATTGCATCTTGATGCAGACATGTCAGCAATCAAGTTATATCACACCTTCTCCACCATAAACCTCAAGTCCATGACCTAAACCTGCAGCCACATTACAATATGCACACCGCTCCTCCTCAGAGACCCGATGAAACCTAGAATGAAAATATTGGTACTTTGTGATTCGTTTGTATACGACGACTGGCTAGAATGGCTAGAGACAGTTGCACCATCAGAACAAGCCCTCGGTTCCCCTGAATATAAATATTTCTAAAGATTAACTCAAGAAATCATTTTAAGCGATTTGTGCAAACATATACAGAGTATAAAAGTGTGATGATGTACAACCCCCCTATACAGTATGTTCAATGGTTTTAAAATACCTTCAGAACATAATGGTGCATTACTTGTTCTATGCTCTATACCATTTAGCACTTAAAAATGGGAGGAAATACCATTATCTCTGTCAAGTCCATGCCCTGAAAATAGCAGTCAAATAATTATCCAAGGGGACAACTTAGAGATCAAAGATCTCCACATTAATATTCAAGTGAAAAGATAGGAATGGAGCACACTGGATGTTAGCAATTTCCAAAAAAAAAAGTCAGCTATTTGCTTAAAATGTGGGCAGCAGTTAAACATCGTACAAGACTGTAAATTTGACTATATTTTACATAAGAGATAGGCAACAATATAACAATATCAAATTCTCTCCTTCCGTGCATACCTTATAAGACCAGTACCTGCATAAGATCTTCACATGAGAAGTCATGGTTTTTTATAACTAAGGTCGCCTCACTTCCAAGGAACAGAACTTCAAGTACCAGAAATAGAAAGGCCGATAAAGATGCAATATAGTTCTTTGAAGAATTTTTAGTCCACCAGCAGACATCAGTGGTAAATGAACTGAAAGAGTTACAAGTATACGCCATGTGTGTAGTGTCATGCTATTTATATCGCTGCCATTTCCTAGACAAACTCAACGCCAGAGATCCACTAAAAACACCAGGGTCACTTGTTCTGATGTCAAATCTAGCAGGGTCACTTGTTCAGATGTCAATCACTAAGAGACAACCCATGCTACTGCTGCACCTGCGAGATACAGATAATACAAGATGATTAACCAGCCAAAGGAGTAGCAGCCACAGCAGTATAAATGCACAAGTTACTCAAAGAAAGGACATATTTTGCTATGTTTTCTAACCTGCGATGTATTAATGTAATGTGTATCATCATGAACAACAGATCCAAAGATCTTAGATTCTCCACGGAACCACACCCCTGTCCATGATCTGCTCTGTCAAATACCATCCGAAGACTGAACTGCAGTACTTCACGGACCTTTAACTTGGCACATAACTGACCATCTGAGGTGCTTATCTCAATTTTCAAACCGTTGCAGTACTAAGTAAATTGCAGGTGAAAACACACCTAGGTTTACCTCTGGATCAGCAAAACTGGGAGTTCAACCTGAATCATCTTTTAGGTTAGATCTTGATAAATCAAGAAAAATTCTGTAACAGGACACGAAAGAAAATTGTATTGTCCTCTGAAGAATATGAACTGAAAAGGGCCACGACCATGATTGGATCCTTACATTTGTGATACCCCTTTCCCATGGCAGCTCCAGTCGGACACCGCAAAGAAAACTGCAACAACAGAACAATCTCCAGATCAACATTCCCTGTCACATAAAACAAATCAAGAACCACTGTTATTGCCTATTGGAAACCAAATCCAGAGCAATTTATCATCAGGCAATCGGAAGACGCCAGAGATGGCTAACCCCTTCCATCCCGGTGTCGGCCTCGGCGGCCACAAGCCCTTCAAGGCAAGCACGGGTGGCGTTGGAGAGGTCAGGGCATGAGGGGAATGACCACGTTGGGGTCGGCCTTATCAGGCTTCTTGCCGAGGTACATGGAGAAGTAGCAGTTGGGCGACTCGGTGCAGGTGGAGCCGCCGTCGCCGCCTCCGCCGCGGAGACGCGCTCCGCAGAGGTGGAGGGAGCCGGACGCGGACGGCCATCGGAGCGGAGGAGGAGGGGGAGGGAGCGGAGGACAAAATCACGGAGGTCGCCGGTTACGGTAGAGAAAATCACGGATCGGGGCAGAGGCGTGGGAACGTGTTTCAGTTGGCTTCGGGCTCGGTGGTGTATCGCCATGGGGAGCAGATCCACCACCTCCCTCCCCTTTGCTCATGGTGTGGGGATCTTCGGCGTCGAACGCGCTGGTCGTGGGGCGTGGTGGAGCTGAGATTGTGGTGGAGGAGGAGGCGGCGGCGTGGGCGTCGGGAGGATGTGGAGGAGGCACGGTTTGGGTATGGGTACCCGGACGTGGGGCGGGGACTGGCAGGAAATTTCTCTGCCAGGTCGACAGGATTCATCTGAGCTGTTTGTTTAATCAGATCTGATCTGTGTCGTTTGATCTGTTTTAGTGGGTTAGATCTGATGGTCCAGATTCATCTGATACAGTTTGTCTAGGTGGTTTTAGCAAAATTAAAGTTGGCTCTATTATAAGTAGTAAAGATGGAACAAGCCAGTTGTTTTATATTATGAATAAAGATCCCACATCTCAATTACATCGATTGTATGATAACTGTTCATAATTGTAGAAATGATAAAATAGTGTGTCCTACGAATAAGAGTTCTATTACTAGAACAAACACCATCAAATTTAGTCATAAAGGCAATGAAAGAAGTAATGGATAATTTTGGTCCATTTAAGTATTTCGAGTGCCGAGTTGATTAAGTTTGAAATCAAGTATTGAATTTGCAATACAAGAGGAAATTAATTGAGAGTCATTTTTAATGATTAATTAATGGTGTTTTTGCTTCATCCGAATTCTTCTATGATTTTGGTAAATAGGAGTATTTGCCTGATAAATCATAAGTCTGAAATTAATTTGATAAGAGATCAAATGAGGGTTTTCAGAGAAAAGAAGGTGAATGTTATATTCACAAGATTCGATCAAAGGACATTTTTTTGAATTATGGTTTCAACATAAAAGACTTGTGGAAATATGTTAACAATATTATAATGTCATATATGGTGATATATGGGGTATTATAATCATACTCTATTTTAGATAAAGTGTGGTCTGTCAGAATCAGTCTTACAAACTCCTAATATGTTCGAAACATTATAATCAATGTCCACTTTAGAAAATAGATATTTTTCTCAACGAGAATTCGTAGGATCGACAGTAGTGTCGACATGTATATGATTATACGATAATTCGGAATATACATGAATAGTTCTTTGTAGATTGCTCGCATTGAATGGGAGTCTATTCAAAACCAAGAAGAAACAAAACGTAGTTTGTTGTCTACATAATTTCGAGGAAAAGATGATTTTTCGAATTATGGTTTATGGATTGGAATTAGAAGCTTGAAATAAGGTGTAAGACCTATGTTAGAAGGTGTTCCAAAGAGTATATGTCTACAAATGAAAATTTTGTGATTAAGAGTGAGGGAGACTAGAAAATTGTTTTCTGCTTGCAATCCTCTTCATTAAGATCATAATATTTTCATGAAAGAAGCTTCTAAATAAAGTGTTGTTATATTTAATATTGCTGTCAGGTCACAACACAATATTAAATATTTCAGATCTTGTTGAAAGATCAAGGTGCACTTTATGAATACAAAGAAAGTTGAGAAAATATCAGAATATGAACAAAGGCTTTTTCAGCCTGGAAATCCGAGTTACATTTGAAAGAATTAAAAGAGTAATTATTGCTACAATTCTTATTAGAGGAATAAGATTGTTTAATCATCATATAAAGTGTTATATGAGAAATATGACTATAAGAAAGACGTGGAAGCATGTTTTGTCAAGAAAAGTGTCTTGGACAAGATCAAATTTGTTGACTACATTTATGTAGACATGCTTGAAGTCTGACGGGTTTGTATTAATGTAATACTTTAGTTTGTATTAAATTCGAATTGATAATAGATCAATGATTTTGGTTTGACCAAAATGTCGATTTAAGTGGGAGTCATAGTTAGTTCACTCAGGTGGAATATATGAAGAACATATTTTTGAGTGGGAGCTTAGGAACTCAAATATGTGGATGACACGTTTTTGAGTGGGAGCTCGTGTTCTCAAATATGTGGAGGCATAATTTGAGTGGGAGCCGAATTCATCTTGTGTAAATGACACATTGTGAAATTGTACCAGTAGAATAGATGAGAAGGATGAAGTTGTGAAACTATTTGAAAGTTAGTGTCTATTTGGAATAGAGCGGGAATTTTAAATAGTTAGTCGAGTTGTTTTGGATTATATCTGAGGAGTCAGAATAGAATCAAAAGGATGGTCCTTTGAATCCAGTTGATCATTAAGAGTAATGATACACGGTAGTAATGGGTAGTAATGGTTGTATGACATGTTGGTCTATTATATAATTTTAGACATCATACAGAAACCAAATTATCAGCTCGATAAAATATAACCGATGTTCTTAAGAAAAGAACATTTGTAAAAGAAAATTTAGAATTTACTGGAAGTAGAAGTGCGTTAGTTGATGGATTGACATTAGAATGTCAAGTTTTCTGCATTGGTGTGAAAGTATGTAGATATCGCGAGTTTGTAATCGTTAGAAGGGGCTCATAGTGACTGAGTGTGTTTTCTAGGCAGTTATCTGGTTAGTATAATCAGAGTAAGCGCTGGGAAACAGAAGTCTCACTTAGTTACGGTATTTACATATATGTTGTTTGATAACATGGTGATATCAAGCAAGATGATATCAATGAATTGCAAAAGTATGTACAATCATGAATTGTGCAGATTGTCAGAGTAACACTCTTCCACGAGCAAGCATTATCAAATGATTCTTATTTCATAAGGGATTTTGATAAAGTAAAATGCAACTAGTTTATTTGTACTCTAGTGCAAGTGGGAGACTGAAGGAGATATGCCCTAGAGGCAAATAAATAAGTAGTATTTATTGCGTTATCTCATGAGTTTATAATAGGTTTGTGTCTTGTGCTAAAACTGTATTAATCGGAATTATTAATACACGTGTGATACATAGACAACCAGGTCCCTAGCAAGCCTCTATATGAGCTAGTCCATTGGGCAACAGTTGATCGAGATTCCCGATCAAGGACAATGACGTCGGTTGACAATGGGGTCATCTTGTTAGTTGAATAAGACGATGGACATACGCAAAGTATTGCAATAAGATCGTATTACGATGTTTGTCATTTGCAATAGATAAGAATATGATAGCTTATTCCTTAGACCGTGAGACCGTACTTATTGATGCTTCGTAGGGGTGCTTTGAGAGCATCAAACGTTGTGTCTTATATAGCATGACAATAACGGTGTCCATTTTGGGTATTCCGAAAGAGCATCGAGACGTAAGGATCAAGAGCGGGATTTGTTCATTCTTGTAATGGAAAGATACTCTGGGCCCACTCGGTGAGATTGCATCTATATAGCTGCGCAGCTTATGACTAGGTCATGGAGATGTAATATCACAGACGAGTTAATACCTTCGTCGGTAACGAGATGCAACAAAGACATCGGTGTGTCTACGATCATATCTCGGACAAGGTAGTATCGCATAAATAAAGGGAATGAATATCATGTTTATGGTTCAACGACGATATTCGTAGAATGCACAGGGGCCGTCATATACGTCCAGGTATCCCTGACGGTCATTGGTGAGCGGAGTGTCTCGACCATGTCTGGAGTGTTCTCGAACCGTAGCGTAACAAACTTAAGGTCTTAACGACACCAGGAGATAGGTTCTGGAATAATATATGTTTTTGCTGGAGAGAGAGAAATGATCCGGAAAGAGTTCTGGTGGTCCGGAAGGAGTCCCGGGAAGGTCTGGAATGGTTCCAGGGATGTCGGGTGATTCGGAAATTGTTTCGGAGTCACAGGATATTAAATAGTATTTAAATATATTAATTATAAATTAATTATATTTTATATTAATTTAATATTAATTAAATAAAGGAAAAAAGGGGGCTCCCACCTACATGGGCCCTGAGAGGGCCCAAGAGGGGAGCCGCACCACCCAGGAAAGGTGGGGCTTGGGCCCCCTAGTCCGAGTTGGACTAGGAGGGGGCCAGCCATGGGGGGTTCAGCCGAACCCCCCTTCCCTCTCCTCCTTTAGTCCCACATGGGGGAGTTAGGGAGTTTGCACATCCCCCTCCCCCCTTTATATAGCAAGGCATATTAATTGGATTAATTCATTGGAAAATACAATTAATTGTATAGCAGGCCGACCGAGTTGCTTCTCCGCCCGTTTTGCCCCCTCTCTCCACCTAAGCTATACCGCCGGGCGCCGTTCCCCTGCGGGATTCCAGATAAGATCTTCCTCTGCGATTTCAGCTGGATCTGAATGACCGGGGGTTGTCGTTACGCTCCGTATGTTTGCGAGTGCTCGGAGGTAACTCTTTTTGAGGAGCCTGGGCGACGTCGTCTCGCCCCCGCAGCCGCCGCGCCACCCCCCTCTGCCGCTGGCGCACCCCCTGGTGCCGGCGCCCCGCCAACATCCACCCGACGCCCGACGCCCGTCGACGCAGGTCATCGTCGACACCCCGGCGTCATCGTCTTCGTCATCGCGGCAAGTTCTCCGCGACCTCGAGGTCGGCTACGCACGACTTCATCGTCAACGCTTGTGCGGGAGCGTAATCCCCGCTATTGGTCTACATGGAGGTAATGTAACCCGTTCCGCCACCGTTATCACATGTACTAGATAGACAGATTCTGGCTTAGTTAGGGTTTCATACGCTAGAAAATTATTGTTTTCTGCATCGTAACCCCTTCAGGGGCATCCGGCAAGGGTTTCAATAAGGACATCAAAGTCGTGCAGCCGTGCAGGACATCTCCGGGAGAGAGTGACGCAAGCTGGAGCACCCCGAACAGCAGCCGCAACCGGCTTAACCCACCAACCTGCTGCAGTCCTCTTGTGTCCTCCTCAACTCCACTACCACCAAGTTCGTCGCTGCATTTTGTGATGCAACCAAGTATGTAAGAGATAAAGTAATTTTAAATGACACATTCAGTAATTTGAAGCTGAAAAGGGTGGTCTGAAGCCAACAGTTTGTACCTTCTTAAATTGCATAATCAGAATGGAAGTAGAAGCTTCTGTTTTGCTCTTGAACAAATTCCCAAAAATGATCCTGAACCAGGACCCCTTTTCCAAACTAATCAGAATCAAAACAAGTAGATATAAAACTTTATGAACATAAAAGATTTTGATCTATGATTTCCTTAAGTGTTACAGGGTGGTTTTATTTCTTGTTGTTTCAATGCTTCCTCGTGCATGTCCACTCTACAGGGACGCATCATGTCCCGCATCTTCCAGCCTCCAGAGTTCCATCCTCTTCTTTTTATATAAAGAAGTTTCATCCCCTGTTGACCCCTATAAGAACACTCCTTTTCAAGATAAATAAGGAGAACAAATTCTATGTATTTCACTTTTTATCTCTCGTCAGTAAGATTGATCCTTGCAACAACTTAATAGAAATAAGAATGAACTGAGTCAGAAGACACTTATAAAATACAAGACAAATTAACAATAAGGCTTACACCTTGGGTCCGTCCTGCTGCCACCACATGGGGGACGAGGACCAGACTGATTTTTGACCGGATCAGCGTGCAAGCGTAGCGGCGAAAATAATACCACCAGAGAGGATGTCGATCCCTGTTGTGAAGGCTGCTCATATGACGCGGACGTTGATGTGCGTCAACTTGAACGGCCCGATCTGGATTCCCACCTTCGAGACGAATTTCTATTACTCGACATTTGACTTCTTAGATATTAGGCTGGCAGCCTTAACAGGATCCGCCGAGCTGCGGAGGCCGAGCACCGAAACGGTCATGTTGCCAGCTGAGTGGACGAAATCCGGCGGAGAGCATGAAGAGCAATCACGAGCAACACATCATTTCCTCTACATTATTTAGGGGTGAGACACCAGCTGGTGAGGTTTGAATCAGACATGGATGCCCGCTGCATGACCTGGATGAACTGGAGGTCCTTTGTACAGTTAATCATAGCATGGTGCACGGGTTTAAGACTCCATACCACATATTTTACAGGTTGGGGTGATGTCCATATCCCTTGTGCAACAATGTGCTTGAACAACAAAGGAGTTGGTTCTTGGTTGCCAGCTTCCAACCAAAAACTTTGATCTTCGGTGGGACTTTTGTGTTTCAGATTAACTTCCACATTTCCCTGTCGCCAGCAGGGTTATTGCTACATGATGGTGAGATGAAAACTATAATAGGAAGGTCCACTGGTTATCTTGGGATAAAATGACAAAATCAAAAATATTCGAAGGAATTGGGTTCAGTATATACCTGTACTGAAGTGCCTATATCTTGGAGATATCCCTTCAGCTTGATAGAGAAAAAACTGGAGCATAGCCCACGGCTCATGAGTACACCGTATTGGGTTTCCAGATTCACACCGAGTATACCTTTTTGGTGGCAGAACAGCTATATTAACAGTAGATAAAGACATAATTAGGGTGTTCTGAAAGTGCATTAAGGCATAAACTGAAGCGGCAGTGATGGATCGTGTACAGCCAGGCTGCTCGACGCTCACAGTGGATGGATCGCAGCTGCGCCTCTGCTTGCCTTCGATCGGGTCCAAAGAAGGTGGCATGGAGCGCCTCAACCTGGACGGCACAGTACGCGTCAAACTCCCTTCCGTCCCCATCGTGGAAGCGTAGGAACATATACGTCTGGGAGTCGAGAGGGCCAGAGGTAGGCTGCCAGCGGTACGGGCGACGGGGGAGAAGGAGGACGAGAGAGCTGGAGGTTCGGCGGCACACCTAGGTTTCACCTCTGAGGGTCAGCGCCTCACATGGCGGCGACCTGTGCCGATCTAGAATCACGGTGTGTGGCGGCGCCGGATCAAGAAGCGCGGGGAGGCATCGTCTCGCAAGGAAGCGAGAAAGACATGGAGATGTGGTTCGCCCGGGTCACGACTCGTGACAGAGCAGAGCTCGCTAGCATGACTGTACTTTCTAGTTGGGATTTGGCAGAAGTTTTTGGCCCAATCAACCACGGTGCTTCAATTTGATGGGTAGAGTAGCTTCCCCTAGGTACTACAACAAACATACGTGATTTAGCGAGATAGTGATCCAAAGGTTAAAAATAATGATGGCCTGAGATTGCTCCCTCTTGTGCTAGTTTTAATATCCCTAATAAAAAATATAATCTTTAGTTTGGCCACTATTTCGCCTTTAACCTCAACTTATTTATCACTACCATGTCAAAAGAAAAGACTAGCTTTGAACGGAATTTGCCTATGTCCGCATGGTGAGCAGACTAGAGAAATTATGCGGCACACGCACAAATATCTTTACAATCCGCTCAGGGAATTTACATTGCTCATGAAAGAAGAAATCCTCTCGGGGTCTTTTCGAATTCCATCAGCAGCACATATTCCGCTGCTGACATCGAGTCCATCTGGCTTCAAAAGAGACACTGCTTCACAAACATGATCAGCATGAAGGCCTCCAGCCAATAGCCATCCACTCTTGTTTTTAACCGGTGGCATCTGAAATTTCTGCCAGTTGAATCCCTTGCCACTGCAAGCAACAAAGGATAAATGTTTGTTATGTACTTTTTAGAAACAAATAGTTTTTCTATGGCTATCTTGGGAAGCGCAGTATGAACGCAAGTTAGCATAAACTACAAGAAGAAAATTTTCGACAACAGAGTAATACAAATTACCAATGTCTGATTTAATATATCAAACACTTGATGGATGAATGACCTTTATATATTCATATTAATAAGGAACAAGATGAAACATCATTTATTCATTGAAAAGCAATAGGAATAAATCTAACCTTCCGCCCTTTGCACTATCTACTAATATCCAGTCAAGCACATATTCTTCATGAGGAGGAGCATTAATAAGTTTTCCATCATCATCGGCATTTAGGACATAAATGATTCGTTTATTCTTTGAAAGCACATGAAGCAGGGAACGTGATTCATCTCCATGGAGCTGCATATGGGAAATTCCTTGTAAACACTGCGCCACCATGAAAACAATTCAGAACATAACATCACACAGAAAACTACGCAGCTAATTCTAACCTGGACTAAATCAAGGTCACATGAATCAGACACTCTTAATATTGTCTCTTCATCATCATCCACAAAAACACCAACTGATTCAGCCCAATAAGATTGCGCTACTCTTGATATTTCTTTTGCTTCTGACAATGGGACAGAGCGTTTAGAGTTAGGCCAGAGTATCATGCCAATAAGTTTAGCTCCTGCTTCCACGGCGATTTCTGCATCTTTAGCTGATGTGATGCCACACATTTTAACAACAGGCTGGAGAACTTTAGCACCTTGATGACTTGGTACTGAAGATATAATGGTGTTTAATCCACGAGCACTCTTCATCACCAAGCATGACGTTTTAACTAGAGGAAATCTTGTATGTGCTGATTAAGAAACAGAGTCTAATCAGTAATCACTAGTATACGCCGATTGAATAAGCAGCGAGACAACAATGCCATTCTTAGGTTGTTAGCTACTACAGTAATAAACCTATATGGAACAAAATAAACTAGTATGATCAGAGTGGTGCCCAAGATTTTTTTAATCAAGACCACCTAGTACACAACATTAAATCTGCAACATAATATCACTCACCCTAGACGGCTAAACCATAGATTATCCTAGATGGCTAGATATAATGTGCAGATGAGGTCTTCATATCCCTTTAACGTTTATAATTTTTGCAAAGATCATGCCCTTGTATTTTCATGTACCAGTTTACATAATAGGAAATTACAAAAGCCTGAAATTTCTAACAATTCTATCACCCCTATACAAAAAAGCAGGATTGGTCAATTAACCGAGCATGACTCCCAAAACTTACCATTGCTATGCAGTATGGAAATTTGTTGGGGCTGTCTTACTGAGATCGCCATTGACGTGGACACAGAAGATGGGCTCTACAGACAGAAGAAGGTTAAGTTGAGATAACAAAAAGAAAAGCATGTCATAAAATGGTGGGATATCTGAGATCTCAAAAGTAAACAACAAGATACGGTCTCCCCCTTCCACTCATGATTCAAATGGTGAAGTCTACTTTCCTAAAGTACATCCCTGTGTAGCTAGTAGCTAGAATGGAAGAAGGCAAGAAAAGGCCCATACTGCTAATTCTCCAACAGGTGCCTAGGTTAACATTAATGAAGTCTCTATATTCAAGCGTCAATGGATCCACAACCTGACATTACACACTAACAGTCCAACATTTCAATTCCTAATTTTTTCAGTCCGTCTCAAGAACAAGCAGTTACAGAGACTCCTACGGCTCCAGTCAAGTCGAGCGAATCGAACCACTACTGACTAAGGGCCCATCGATTGGATGTGCACAGAAAACAATTAGCTGACCAATAACTCCTAGAATCGCCTAGAACGAAAACGAACCCCTAGAATAACTGAAATGGGGGCAAGGGTTCATTACCGCGAGCAGATGAAATCAATCAGTAAGAGTAGACCTTGGATTGTTGGTGGCCGTTGCCGCAGCCGCAGCCGCTGGGGAGAAGAAGAACAGAGGCGGCAGAAAACGGCAGAGCCTGTCTACCAGATTTATTTTCTCCTATCGGATTTGGGTCGGACGGGAGCCCAAACTGGAGGGAAGGTAGGTAGGACCGAGCGACTGACGTTGTGGTTAGCGAGACCAGTTAGGATGACACGAACGGCGCGACCGTTTCGTCGAGCTAGACCAAAATCAGCTCCCAACACGCGGAAGCAAAAACACTGTATGTTTTCCGTTTGTTTTCAGTTTATTTCGACAAATGAACATTTATGACCTCAATTTGGATCAGTTTTGTATCACTACGGACAACGAAAACGAATCCACATGTTTTTCCTAACACAACAATGGATCCTCAACCTTCTTGACGAGCCCTATTTAATCTCAGCACATGTGGATTTTGCTGTCCCCATTGTGCTCCCGCGCCGCCAACCATGAATTGTAACCCATGACGGTCGAGTCTTAGCCACCTCCATTGGTCACGCTAGCAACCGCCACGTACCTCACGCCGCTCCAGTGGTTGGAATACGATAGGTCAAAGAACGACCATAAGGCGGGGTCGTCTTTGGACCGCCACCAACGCTCTCCGTCCCCGCCTCCAGCTCCGGGGCCGGTCCTCCCCGTCCCTCCCCGTGGCATTCTTCATAGCGCCGCCGTGGGGCGTCATGGTCGACGAAGCGCGTCATGGTCGTCGTGCGCGACTGATACTATTTCCTCGTGGAGCTAGTGGTACAGGCCGTGCCATGGAGGGAGGCCAAGTTGTCGCCCAAATGACATCTGAACCACCAACGCATCCCAGTGCGCCCATCCTGATGAGCGAGAGCGCACGGGCCAGGAGATCCAGCACCTGCGCAACCGCCTCCCGCCGGAGTACCGAGACAACACGGTGTTCGCAGCCACGTGAAGGAGATATGCCCTAGAGGCAGTTAATAAAGTGTATTCTTTATCATATCTCGTTTGTTTATAATAGGTTTTTGTGTCATGTTATAACCGTATTAAGCGGAAACATTAATACGGGTGTGATGCGTAAACAATCAGGTCCCTAGTAGCCTCTACTAAGACTAGTTTCATTGCGCGATTGATGATCGAGATTTTCCGATCATGGTGCATGGCGCCAGTCGGCAATAGAAGTCATATCGTTGGAGAACGATGTGATGGACATACCCAGATTTGGAGGACGTAGTCGTTACGCCTTTGACCGTGAGATCAACTCTTATTATTATTCCTGTAAGATACTTTGATCGCACCAAACGTCGTATCTTATATAGTATGACAATAACGGTGATACTTTTGGGTATCGGAAAGGAGTAGTTGAGACGAGGGGTCAAGAGCGGGATTTCCCGGTCCGCCTAGTAGGATAGATACTCTAAGGACCACTCGGTGAGATCATGTTTAAAGAGTTTGCAAGCATGTGACTAGGTCACAAAGACATGAGATCATGGACGAGTAGAAGATAGCGTTGTCGGTAACGAGGTCTGCTAGGTATGGAGATATCTATGGAACGACTCTCGGACACGCTAAGTATCGCTATGGCAAAAGGTTTAAGACTTTGCATTCAGGTTTGATAGATGAAAGTCATTCGCTATATAACAGGGATTAATTCATGGGGTTCAGGCCTACGCGTTAGTCGTTGATCATAGAGGAGTCTTGATCATACCTTTTATTATATCGAACCGCTAGGGTAGCACACTTAAGAGGTTTCGACAAGACAACCGGAAAGGAAAAAGATCACCGGGAATGTCCCGGGAGGGGTCCGATGGAGATCGGGCAGCGACGAAAGAGTTTTCGGAGTTAGAATAAATTATATATAATATGTTTGATATTAATTAATGTAATTAATATGTAAATATGATTTTATATATTTATTTTTGAATTTATTTAGTCTGATTTCCCTAAATGTGCCTTCTGGTCGAAAGAAGGCCCAAGAGGGGGAAAATCCCCAAGGGGATTCGGTGGGGGGCATGGAGGCCGGCCTAGGTGGGCCAAATGGGGCCCACCAGGGCTGGTGCACCAGCCATGCCGCACCAGGCAATGTGGGGATAGTCCCACATTGCCTGGTGAGGAGGTTGGCTCCCCCCTGGGAGCCTATATAAGAAGGGGCACCCCTCGCCTTTTAATTCACCAATTAATTCCCGAATTCTCTCTCGATTTCGTGATTCCCTTTGTTGGAGTTGCGCCGAGTTGAGAGGGGGATCTCTTCCACCATAGCCCGCTGCCGCGCTGCTGGTGTTCCGGTCCAAGTCTTCCGCTGCTCGTCCTGTACTGGAGCTTCGGAGGCCGTCGTCTCCACCGTACGTGTGTGACGCCCTGCGAGGTGCTGCGCTAGCGGTACTGTAGCGTACCTGCTCTTTAAATAAGGCAGATACCTGTGTATAGTGTAAATCACTGGATCAATTCATTTGCACACACAGTTTACGATGTAATATCACAACAAAGCGTCAATTTTATTACATCGATGATCCAGAATTACAAAACATTCGATACAAGTTGCATAGCATAAAGCTAGCATTGAAAAATTACACAGCGGAAATACAATAGCAGTGAGTCTCTATCACTTTCATGCTGCCACAGGCGAAAACATGTTGGTTGCAGACTCGAAATCCCTTAACGAAACCTCACTCGTCATTTGAATAACCTGTAACAAATAAAATTTTGCAACAGAGTGGGTCAGATTCCATTAAAAATGGAGTCTGGCAAGTGACACTATGGTGGACACTTAATGAAATAACTCTATAGCCTATATGCATATTTGGCTGGTGGAGTTCAAGGCTATTTTGCATAAAGCCAATTTTTCCTATCTCTTTGGAAAACACTTTCTTCAAATCAAGACAAGTATGGCATGAAAACCATAAATCTCATCTTCCCTTGTTCACCCATCAAGTTTTATTTCTGAAGTTGGAATGATGGAATCCTCCGTTGACGTCCGTGATCAGCTGCTCAAATTGTCCGTACCGGGGACACGGCTAAGTACTTAGTTTTACACTCTGCAGAGGTTGTGCACGTTCACCATTGTACCCATTCAACCCAAACTATCCTTTACACACCATTTGTGAATAGGAAAGGAGAAGAATGAGACGAGATCTTTCAGAAGCATTTTCCCTCCCACTCTGGCTTGACCCGTTCCACCTAACATTCCCCTACATCTGCTTGTCAAGCCGGAGAGAGTCCATGCAACATAATTGATCAAGCCAGAGCCCATATGGCAATGGCTGCACTGGAAGCAATCGTCACTCGGAGTTCTTCAGATTCCTCGGTTCCTGGGTGGCCATTCACGAGTGCACGTACTCCAGGAACCATAGACATGGGCCTGCGTAGCCACTCAACTTCGCCACCATACAACCTTTTACCACCCAGGTGTTTCATTATTAACTTAGTAGAATTTAGATTTTTACAAAACATCATTTGCATAGCATCAATAATTCTACTAAGTATTGCATAGGAACCTAGACACAGGAATAAGAAATTCTACACAGGTTTAGCATAGCCATTCTATCCTACACATGCATATAAAAATACACTAAGTAATGCATATAGAAATAATAGGAAGTTTATGAGGTGTGCCACTTGCCTTTGAATGTTGTCGTTGTTCACAAACTCTTTTCAACAACGAACGTTTGCTCTCCGTTTAATCTAAACAATATAAGCAAACAACAATACAACAATCAACAAACAACAACCATCAAATATACATGCTCATATCTAGTGAAAAACAAGTTTTGTAAAACTTCTAAGGAAAACATGTCATGCATGATATGCAATTTATTTCTAAGGACTAGAAATGCATGTCATGCCAAAAAATCTTTTAACTTAATGCAAGGAAATGTGTTGGTAAAAAATGACTAAGGACTAAAGTCATAAGTTGAATAAAATATTTTGTTTTATATCATCTTGAATAAGCCCTCAAATGGCTTAGTCTTGATGTGTAGAAATATTTAGAGAAAATACTAAGTCATTTCTTGAAGATGATCAACAATTATTATCAACTATTTGTAAATTGGACATTCACTATAGTGAGAGAGACAGACACCCAGCCAGCCACTTAAGTTGTGGGACAGGTCTCATGTACGTGGACATGTAAGGTTTGTCTCCAGGCCGCTTCATCTCACTATGCTGCTAGGATCCAACAACTTCAAGATGATAACATCACGATCAAAATTTGTTTAAGTCAAATGTGAAAGACAAGATTAGAAAGGAGGGAAAAGATAGAAAGAAAGATGTAGTTGTCCTCTAGGCTTCATCTCCAGACTTGTAACTTTCTTCTGGATGATGTCTTGATTGAGCTCTTGGTAGTCTTGATGAATCTTTAGACTTGATGATTCTTGTATTCTCGAGGCTGGTCTTGGATTTACTTAGTCTTCATGAAGTCTCAAAGGAGAAGAAAAGACAGAGAGAAAGACTTAGAGAATAAAAGGGGGTTGGCCTTCTTGAACTTCTTCTCACTTTTCTTCCAAGTGCTTGACATCTTTGGGATGCTTCCAGAGTCTGTTTTCTTCTAAGTCCTTCATGAACTTCTTCTTGATTTTCTTCTAAGTGCTTCTTCTCCTTGAAGATACTTCTGAAGTCTTGTTTTGGCTAAGTCCTTCAATGGCCTTCTAGCTCCATCTTGAAAATTACTAAGTGTCTAAGTGTAGCACTTCACAAAAATGCTAAGTTGAAATTATTTCTAGCTTAGAGAAAACTAATGAAGAGGTTTTCCTATGGGGAATATATTTGTATAATAAATATGTTATGCATGAAATGCAATTTTTATTCACAAGAAAGCATCAAAATGACTTTTGTGATTTCTTTATAAATATGCATGAATTTATAAATGCAATTTTAGTTAATTTCTATTTTTGGAAAATATAATAAAAGGAATAATTATAAGATTAAAGTTTCCTATGATTAAATTTTTATAACAAAATTTTATAATTAGTGTTAATAGACAGGGGCATTTAATTACATTTATAGCAATTTGATTTAATCAAAAATAATATTTCTATTAATAGTTATGTTGAAAATACTCAAACTATTCAAATTAAATATATAACTATGATTTTATTCAAATATTACTCAAAAATATTTTATAGCAGTGACATTAATTTACAAATATTCCAAAGCCTCTAAAACAATTTTATTTGCAATTTTTGAATTTACATATTTAAAGTTATGACAAAAATACTCAAATTCACCATTTGAAATTTGAATATTTTAAACTAAGTCAAATTTGAATTTTGGCAGTTCTAAAATATTCTACATGTCGAGGGCTTTCCAGTTATATAAAAATATTTGAATTTGGATGTGTGAATAAAAAGTTATAACAAATCTAAGTTACAGGGGCTTTTCTGCAAAACTGCCAATTAATTAAATCGAGAAATTCATTTTCCACGTCAGCGCTGATTGGGCTGCTGACGCGGAGCTGACGTGGCTGCTGACTGGGTTAAGTGATTGAATCTGGGCCGTCAGATCTGCATCTGGCGGTCCAGATCAGATCGTACCGCTTCGGAAAAAAGATCTACTCTTAGCCGTAGGATCAAGATCGTGCGGCCTACACGCGTTCGGCCAAAAGCTGGCGGCGCAATATCGCCGGAGACGGTGCCCGCGGCGGCAACGTGCCGGCGACGAACGTTCCACGCATCCTACGGTGTCCCGGGACCAATGGGTCATACCTTAGGGAAGACGACGGCTGGATGGTGCTGGTGGCGTGGTCGGAGGCCTGTGGGCTTCTCGGTTCGTCGGGATTCCTTCGCCGGAGTTGGAGGGGTGGACGGTGGTGTCGGGTCGATGAAGACGTCGTCGAGAGGGACTGATCTGGGGGGCGCGGACTGGTCGAAAAGAAGCGCACAAGTGAGGGGGGCCGCGAGTGTCTAAAGGGGGAGGGAGGATCGACAAGGCTAACTGGATTCGAAGAACTCGCCGGCGGAAATGGCGGCACGGTGGCGGCGGTTTGCGGGCAGCCTAGGGGCTCTCGGCTAGGGTTTTTGAGGGTGAACGAGAGAGGGGAGCAGGGGCTATTTGAAGGGGGCAGAGGGGAAGCAATTTGCGCAAACCTCGCGACGGATTTGGAAACGAGATCGACGGCGTTCTCGGGCATGATTCTCGCTGGAGGTTGAAGAAGGTGACGTCACCGCTGACGTCAGCAGGTATTTTCTTTTTCTTTTCTGATTTTTCTATTTTGTTTATATCTTTTGATTTATAAATCCAAATGATGTCAAATAAATTTCTAAAAATTTGTAATATTATTATCTTCGTGTTAAACCAGTTGTGGGCATGTTTTGAATATTTTTGAAAAATAACATTTTGAAATATTGATTAAATACAAATTTGACACTTAAAGTCAAATTTGAATTTCTATCTTAATTAAATTTTCTTTTGGCTAAATAAAATTTGTAAAATACCCATATTCCAATATGATTGAATTTAAGTTATTTAAACTTGTTTTGCTGAAATCATTCATCTTTATTTTGGCATAATATTAAAGAACTAAATATAAATAAATTTTTAGGAAATGTGAAATATAAGGTATTCCTTTTTTAATGTAAAATAATTTTTGCACCATTATATTTTATATTATGATAATTCATTTGAAAACTTCATAACAACTTTGGAAAACATTTTTGTTTTAATTCTATTCTTATTTAGAAGATATTAATCATTTCATGCTTAGAAAATAAATGAAATTCATTTAAGCAAATGAAATGTTTATTTGGCTAATTCATTAATTTAAAATCTATGAAATTTATAGTTATAAATTACAGAATTGAAATTTTATCACCATGTTTTGAGCTTAGTTGAGAGAATGAAAACCATTAGGCAACTAACACCATTTTTAAATAATTTGTGAATTTATGAATAGATATGGCTAAGTGGTTGAAATCAATTTCTTATAAGTAAACTATTTACTTAAAATAAAATGGATTGTAGTTTGTAAAATATTTGTCAAATTACATTTTAAGGTTTTTGAAATACAGTGGATAACAAAATGTTTAAACTGTGACATTTGAAATATTAAACTCTTTCAATAAGTTTGAAGTCTTTCATAGTTGGTTTCCTTATGCATTTAATATTTTATTTAAAAAAAGAAAAGTTTTAAATTTTAGTGATTTTTGAACATTATAAAATGTTGGGATGTTACAGGTACTCGGAGGTCTGCTTCCTCTACACGACCTTGAGGTCGGCTTCGTCGGTCTTCATCGACAACGTTTGTGCAGGAACGTAATCCCCGCTTTCGGTCTACAAGGGTATGTATTCCGATCTCCGTTCGTACTACTATATCTGCATAGAATAGATCTTGGCATGTTTTACGATATCGTTGGTAGGAATTTTTTTGTTTTCTGCACACGATCCCCTTCAGTGGTATCAGAGCCGATCTATCGTAGATATAGCTGTACGTTGTTAGAACCCGTGTTCTACATAGGGGCACCGTTCCTGTTATTTGCTACCCTCTAGCGTGCACTTGTGATTCCAGCGGCATCGAGTTGATGAAGCGGCCCAGACCGACTTTACGCGTACGCTTACGCGAGACTGGTTCCACTACTTGAAGAGAATATGCCCTAGAGGCACTTAATAAACATAGTTTATTGGCAATATCCCAGTTGTTCATTATATGTTTTATACCATGCTATAACTGTATTAAGCGAAAACATTAATGCAGGTGTGGTAGATAAAACAACCAGGTCCCTAGTAGCCTCTACTAAGACTAGTTTCGTTGCGCGATTGATGATCGAGGTTTTCCGATCATAGGGCATGGCGCCGGTCGGCAATGGAAGTCATATCGTTAAGTGTAACGATGTGATGGACATACCCAGTATTTATAGTACATAGTCGTTACGCCTTAAGACCGTGAGATCAACTCTTATTGTTATCCCTGGAAGATACTTTGATCGCACCAAACGTCATATCTTATATAGTGTGACAATGATAGGTGATACTTTTGGGTATCAGAAGGGGGTAGTTGAGACGAGGGGTCAACAGCGGGATTTGTCAGTCCGCATAGCCGGAGAGATGCTCTAGGGCCCACTCGGTGAGATTATGTCAAATGAGTTTGCAAACATGTGACTAGGTCACCTGCTGAGATAATATCATAGACGAGTAGAAGATAGCGATGTCGGTAACGAGATCATGCTAGGTATGGAGATATCTGAGAATGATGCTCGGACACGCTAAGTATCATCCTGACAAAGGGTTTAAGACTAGACGTCCAGGTTTGATAGATGAAATCATTCGTTATATCACAGGGATTAATTCATGGGGTACAGGCCTACGAGTTAGTCGTCGATCATAGAGGAGTCTTGATCGTACCTGTTATTATATCGAACCGCTAGGGTAACACACTTAAGGGGTTTCGACAAGACAACCGGAAAGGAAAGAGATCACCGGGAATGTCCCGGGAGGGGTCCGATGGAGATCGGGCAGCGACGAAAGAGTTTTCGGAGCTAGAATAAATTATATATAATATGTTTGATATTAATTAGTGTAATTAATATGCAAATATGATTTTATATATTTATTTTCGAATTTTTAAAGTCAGATTTCCCTAAATGGGCCTTCTAGTGGAAAGAAGGCCCATGAGGGGGGAAGCTTCCCCCCAAGGAAGGGGGGCTGGTTCGGCCAGCCCCTAGTGGGCCACAAGGGGCCCACTAGGGCCGGCGCACCCCCTTGAGCCGCACCAGGCATGTGGGGATAGTCCCACATTGCCTGGCTGGCAAGGTCGGCTCCCCCTGGGAGCCTATATAAGAAGGGGCACCCCTGGCCTTTTAATTCACCAATTAATTCCCAATTTCTCTCTCGATCTCGTGGTTCCCTTGTTGGAGCCGCGCCGAGTAGAGGAGGGGGATCTCTTCCACAATAGCCCGCTGCCGCGCTGCTGGTGTTCCGGTCCAAGTCTTCCGCTGCTCGTCCTGGACTGGAGCTTCGGAGGCCGTCGTCTCCACCGTATGTGTGTGACGCCCTGCGAGGTGCTGCGCTAGCGTTACTCGGAGGCCTACTTCCTCCACCCGACCTTGAGGTCATCTTCGTCGTCTTTGTCGCGCCGAGTTCTCCGCGACCTAGAGGTCGGCTACGTCATCTTCGTCGTCAACGCTTGTGCGGGAGCGTAATCCCCGCTATTCGGTCTACGAGGGTATGTATTCCGATTTCCGCCGTACTTCTATATCTGCATAGTGTAGATCTTGGCTAGTTTAAGGATATCGTTGCTAGGAAATTTTTTGTTTTCTGCATACGATCCCCTTCAGTGGTATCAGAGACGATCTATCGTAGATATAGCTGTACGCTGTTAGAACCGTGTTCTGCACGGGGGCACCGTTCCTGTTATTTGCTACCCTCTAGCGTGCACTTGTGATTCCAGCGGCATCGAGTTGATGAAGCGGCCCGGACCGACTTTACGCGTACGCTTACGCGAGACTGGTTCCACTACTGACATACGGCTTGTACCGTATCTGTGGCTGGCGGGTGCCGGTTTCTCTCTCTTTAGTTGGTCTTGCATTTTCAATGGAGGGCCCGAAAGGGATGCTTAAACATGCAATTAGTGGATCGTTGTTGTGGTCATAAGTTTCGTAGGTATGAAGCGGTTCTATTTACGAAAGCCCCGAGGCACGTAAAATATGCAAAAGATAAAGTAGAAGCGCCTAACTTTCTTTTGCAGGGGCCATGTGATATGGTCAAGGTAGGTTTATTAAATTGTTTATAAACTGCGGGCGCCAAGAAGACCATGGCGCAATGGACTATATCATATTGCATTACGTTTGATGTTTTGTGTGCATCTTATATTGTGTGATTGTATATATAGTATATATTAGTTACACGGCGGTAGCTATATAAGATGATCCCTTCAAAATACCACTAGTGTTCTCCCTCCAACGCGCACCACCAAGAAAGTTCTATGTTATGAGGCAGGCCGTGATGATCGGGTGTCAGACATATCTTCGTTCGCATACGGTGGGTGTAAGCCATGTTGCACAAGCGTCAGCGTGGAGGTTTTTGGTGGCGAGCCTAGCATATTCAGAAATATGGCCTCGGAACAGGGAGACCGAAAGGTCAAGCACGAGTCACAAAATTGGTGTGGCGGACTTTTGTCTACTCTTGAAGTTGTGCCGCCGGCTCTGATGATGAGGGGTGGTGCAATGGATGGGGGTCGTGTAATCACTTAAACGACCAGGAGGGATGTTCGTTTGAGTGGGAGTTCGGATAGTTATTTTCTAAAATACTAGAACTCAGAATATAATGAACAGAGTCTATTTTGCACACCTTTGTAGATATTAACCATTGTGATAGCATCTTTTTCAAATTAGGCGCATTCCTGCGATTGAGAAACTTAAAAGGTTGGGTCCAAACTTCATAGTTTTATGCTTTAGCTTGAGGATACTCCTTGTTTAAACCGTTAGCTCTTTGTGTTACAATACCCGCTAGGAGATAAACCCGGAGATTCCGCTAACAAAAGATATTTTTGATTATCGGATTTTGTGCGGATGATATCATCACAGTCCAGTGTATGCTATGATCTCTGCCATAAAGAACCAACGGTGGGTACGAGTTTTTAGATCGCGAACATATGATATGGTCGCTAAACTCGGGGTACCCCAAACGTTGGGCTGATGAAGTTTATCAGTATGTTGACTGATTGTCTTCTCAACCAAGATGGAAGAGAATACACACATTGAGGGAGCACGTGGCGGTCATACTTAATGACATATGTTCATGATTAATGAACATTGAGACGCCTCGCTCAGCTCAATTACTGGATGACAGACATCGTTGCCAAGTGCAAATCCTCTGTCATAGACTATGTCATGCAAGGGGAATCGTTCACCTTCATGGTTCTTGATTACGGTGGAAGTATCAAGAAAATATAACAGATCGCCGGAAGTCATCTATGATGATGGTGTATATATGATATACATGTTATGAATGTTTTAGCTAAGCAAGTACTCGCAGTAGTGACTAAGTTTTGAACTAGTCATGTTTTGTGAAAACCAGGTTTACTGCTTGAGTAGCTTGAAAGGATGAGCCGACATTGCGTGTTGATAATGACAGTCAAGTTGTTGTGATGGCCATAGACACTCTCCCTCTAGATCTACCATTTGAATAAATTCTTTATGATCGCCTGTTAGTATGATCGTTACAAGTGTGTCTCCTCTAGCGAGACACTTGTTCATAGATGATAGTGACAAATTTGGTGTCCTATATTTATGAAGTAATGATCATATGCCGATTTGAATTTAGATGGTAGAAGCTCCCACATTCATAAGATTAATGCCAAAGGATACAAACTTAATAAAGACACCACATATGTGTGGCACTACCGTTTAGTCATGTCAATGTTATAGTCAATGCATTAGCTCCATACCGGATGGACCTACAAGTTCTAAGATTTGATCTTTTGACACTTGCAAAATAACTGTGACACCGTTTTCGGAAAGCGGGCATATAACTTATTGATAGTCATACATAGAGATGTATGTGGTTCAATGAAGTAATTGACGGGTAGTGGAGATCTTTATTTCGTAAACTTCACTGAACGTTTTGAGTATAGCTTGTTGAGAATCGTGCATTTCGGTGTATGTGAATCAATGAAGTACTTTAACGTGTAGTGGAAGTCTTTATTTAATAGACTTCATGAACATTCGAATAGATATATGGATATCCACTCGGGGAATGTTGGCCTGGAAATTTTGATTCAGTCAAACAAGTCCAGAATGAAGTAGGAAATAAACTTAACAAGAAAATCAAATTCCCGCGATGCAGGTCGAGGAAATAAAGATTTGAGTTATAATGTTGGCACATCATTGGAAGACTTGTGAGAAGAGTTCCACAAATTACGTCGCATGGAACACCATAGTGTCATGGTGTGTTAGGACGTCGTAATTACACTCGATCGGATAGCGCGTGGTAAATAAATCTCTTACCGAATTATTGTGATCATTAGAGTCATATGGTAGAAACGTAAACACTCACGTTAGCAAATAGGGAAACCATTTGAATCCATGGAGACAATACCATACAAGTGATGGCATGGCTTTTGAGCCTGGATTGTCGTTTCAGCAATTTAGTGTTTTGATGTAATCGAACCTAAAATGGATTAATCTTTGTAGTATACCCTACCTAAAGAGTTAGTTGGGTACATGTCTCACGACATAGGCAAAAAAAATTGTCGGGATATACCTTGCGAAAGAAATAGTTTCTTGTCCGAGGGTATAAGTGAGAAACAAAGTAGAGCAAGACGAAGTTGGTGAACTTCCTCTCCAGACATCAGAGTGGCGCAATCGAAAGTGTTTTCGGTGTCAGGCTCCACAACTTGAAAAAGCTGATGATTCAAGATCATGATGTTCTAAGCTCATACTAAGAGCGTAGGCATACGAGGTTGTGTTCCACACTGTGTGTTACGATAATCTTGTTATGAAGGTCATATTAATGGAATATGATAGACCTACAAACTACAAAGAAGAGATGGTGGACCTAAGTCCGAGAAATGGCTATGAGTCATTTATGATCCGAAATAAAATCCATATAGGATTACCAGGTAATGACTTGGGAGATCTTCTTGATGACATCTAGGATGTTAATAGTATATGAAATTTTATGAGAGAATAGACATTGAGAAGGATCGATTTGTCGTGAAACAGTTCCGACAGATTCAAAAGTAGACCACATGAGAGTTTGTCTCAAGTGGCGATGCCTAAATCTATTCTGGGTCGTTTAGCAATCACTATAATTTCGAATGAGAAATTGATAGATGGACAAGGAAACCATGTTTCTTAATAGTGTCATTAAGAAAGAGTTGGTGATCCTGAGGATGCTAAACATGTATGCAAACTTCGGTGGTCCATTCATGGGCTGAAGCAAGCATATCGGAGCTGGAATCTTCACTTTGATAATGTGATCAAAGGATTTTGGAGTTGCCCAAAATAGTTGAAGAAACCTACATTTGCAAAGAAGTGAGTGGGAGCAAAGTATCTTTCCTTGATCTTATATGCGGAAGGCATATTTGAGTGGGAGCTAGGTGTCATTTGTGATTATGTATGTAACGACATATTGAATGACACATATCCTCTAGTAGAGTGTAAAGGATTATTTAAGTGATTAAATTTTCTATGAAATGAAGTTAGGAGTATTAGACATCCAATTTATAATTGTATAGATCAGAAGGGGCTTAATAACATTAGGTCGGAATATTTCGTAAGTCAAGATTCTGAAGTGTTTCAGAATAGGACAAGCAAAGAAAGAGGTTCTTGCTTGTTTGACTAGGTAAAATATTAAGTTTATCTTGGCTTTTTCAGTGATAGAAAATGATGTTTGACACTCTCTATGTATCACACATAGAGTCTATCAGGCTGAAAGCTCGACTTGGTGTGACCCGAGTTCTTGGTTGAAGAACAGGTTCTAGAGTGATCCTTGTGTGGATCAATGAACAAACGTTAAGTTTATTCTTCAGTGTCTATGAGAACTGAAGATAGGTTTTCTAGTAACGGGTAAGAGTGGAATGTCAACTTGCCGTAAAGCGGTTACGATGATGCAAGTTATTACACTGACCCATACGACTAGAAATCTCATATAGGAGATGTCCTTTATTTTCAAGATAGACATGGTTAGTTTGCGAAGCCGTATATGAATGCACTGTCGCATAATCTACATAGGTATAGAAATATATCGCGACTTCGGAAGTAGAAAGTGTGAATGGACTGAGCAATTTTCGGGGCGTAGGTGGTCTCCTTAATAGATCTCTTAGACTTTCAAGGTGCATGCTACGCGAATGCTCGAGTCTCACTCCATCCACTAGGATATATTTCACCGTCATCGTAAGATACGGGATGATGTAAAACTAGATGACATAGAAGTGTTGCAAAGCACACATAGATCTCAATGTGTGAGTTCTATTGACTGTATTCCTCTTCCACGAGGCAAGCAGGCACCAAGATGCTATGGGTGTTGAGCTTTTACCAAGTTGTAAACTAGATTAAGTGTTACTCTAGTGCATGTGGGATACTGAAGGGAATATGCCCTAGAGGCACTTAATAAACATAGTTTATTGGCAATATCCCAGTTGTTCATTATATGTTTTATACCATGCTATAACTGTATTAAGCGAAAACATTAATACAGGTGTGGTAGATAAAACAACCAGGTCCCTAGTAGCCTCTACTAAGACTAGTTTCGTTGCGCGATTGATGATCAAGGTTTTCCGATCATAGGGCATGGCGCCGGTCGGCAATGGAAGTCATATCGTTAGGTGTAACGATGTGATGGACATACCCAATATTTATAGGACATAGTCGTTACGCCTTAAGACCGTGAGCTCAACTCTTATTGTTATCCCTGGAAGATACTTTGATCGCACAAAACGTCATATCTTATATAGTGTGACAATGATAGGTGATACTTTTGGGTATCGGAAGGGGGTAGTTGAGACGAGGTGTCAACAACGGGATTTGTCAGTCCGCATAGCCGGAGAGATGCTCTAGGGCCCACTCGGTGAGATTATGTCAAATGAGTTTGCAAACATGTGACTAGGTCACCAGCTGACATAATATCATAGACGAGTAGAAGATAGCGATGTCGGTAACGAGATCATGCTAGGAGATATCTGAGAATGATGCTCGGACACGCTAAGTATCATCATGACAAAGGGTTTAAGACTAGACGTCCAGGTTTGATAGATGAAAGTCATTCGTTATATCACAGGGATTAATTCATGGGGTCCAGGCCTACGAGTTAGTCGTCGATCATAAAGGAGTCTTGATCGTACCTGTTATTATATCGAACCGCTAGGGTAACACACTTAAGGGGTTTCGACAAGACAACCGGAAAGGAAAGAGATCACCGGGAATGTCCCGGGAGGGGTCCGATGGAGATCGGGTAGCGACGAAAGAGTTTTCGGAGCTAGAATAAATTATATATAATATGTTTGATATTAATTAGTGTAATTAATATGCAAATATGATTTTATATATTTATTTTTGAATTTTTAAAGGCAGATTTCCCTAAATGGGCCTTCTAGTGGAAAGAAGGCCCATGAGGGGGGGGGGGGGGGGGGGGGGGAAGCTTCCCCCCAAGGAAGGGGGGCTGATTCGGCCAGCCCCTAGTGGGCCACAAGGGGCCCACTAGGGCCGGCGCACCCCCTTGAGCCGCACCAGGCATGTGGGGATAGTCCCACATTGCCTGGCTGGCAACTATATAAGAAGGGGCACCCCTGGCCTTTTAATTCACCAATTAATTCCCAATTTCTCTCTCGATCTCGTGGTTCCCTTGTTGGAGCCGCGCCGAGTAGAGGAGGGGGATCTCTTCCACCATAGCCCGCTGCCACGCTGCTGGTGTTCCGGTCCAAGTCTTCCGCTGCTCGTCCTGGACTGGAGCTTCGAAGGCCGTCGTCTCCACCGTATGTGTGTGACGCCCTGCGAGGTGCTGCGCTAGCGGTACTCGGAGGCCTACTTCCTCCACCCGACCTTGAGGTCATCTTCATCGTCTTTGTCGCGCCGAGTTCTCCGCGACCTAGAGGTCGGCTACGTCGTCTTCGTCGTCAACGCTTGTGCGGGAGCGTAATCTCCGCTATTCGGTCTACGAGGGTATGTATTCCGATCTCCGCCGTACTTCTATATCTGCATAGTGTAGATCTTGGCTAGTTTAAGGATATCGTTGCTAGGAATTTTTTTGTTTTCTGCACACGATCCCTTTCACTACTTACATACGACTTGTACCGTATCTGTGGCTGGCGGGTGACAATTTCTCTCTCTTTAGTTGGTCTTCGTATTTTCAATGGAGGGCCCGAAAGGGATGCTTAAACATGCAATTATTGGATCGTTGTTGTGGTCATAAGATTCTAGGTATGAAGCGGTTCTATTTACGAAAGCCCCAAGCCACGTAAAATATGCAAAAGATAAAGTAGAAGCGTCAAACTTTATTTTGCAGGGGCTATGTGATATGGTCAAGGTAGGTTTATTAAATTGTTTATAAATTGCGGGCGCCAAGAAGACCATGGCGCAATGGACTATATCACATTATATTACATTTGATGTATTGTGTGCATCTTATATTGTGTGATTATATATATAGTATATATTAGTTACGCGGCGGTAGTTATATAAGATGATCCCTTCAAAATACCACTAGTGTTCTGCCTCCAACGCGCACTATCAAGAAAGTTCTACGTTATGAGGCAGGCGGTGATGATCGGGTGTCAGACATATCGTCGTTCACATACAGTGGGTGTAAGCCATGTTGCACAAGCGTCAGCGTGGAGGTTATGGTGGCGAGCCTAGCATATGCAGATATGGCCTCGGAACAGGGAGACCGAAAGGTCGAGCACGAGTCACAAAATTGGTGTGGTGGACTTTTGTCTACTCTTGAAGTTGTGCCGCCGACTCTGATGATGAGGGGTGGTGCAATGCATGGGGGTCGTGTAATCTCTTAAACGACCAGGAGGGATGTTCGTTTGAGTGGGAGTTATGTTAGTTATTTTCTAAAAATACTATAACTCAAAATTATTATGAACAAAGTCTTATGTTGTTGTAAATTCCATTGTGGATGTCTCGCCCCTCGTTTAACCTAGGTCTGTTCCTTGAGAAAGAAAAGCTTAAAACCAATGGGTCAAACTTCATGGCCTGGTTCCGCAACCTGAAGATCCTCCTCACTCCCCATAGGGTGGCCTACGTCATTGAGGCTGCCATAGGTGACCCTCCCGCAGATGAAGCCTCTGAGGATGAGAAGAAGGTCTTCCAGACCAGAACGGAGGATTCTGCCTTTGTCAAGAGTGGCATGCTCTACGCCATGGAAGCCGGCCTGCAGAAGCGCTTCGAGAAGATGAGCGCCTTCGAGATTATTTCTGATCTGAAGGCTGTCTTCGCGCCGCAGGCTAAGGCCGAGAGATATGAAGCTTCTGAGCTTTTCTTCTCGGCCAAGATGGAAGAGCATAGCAGTGTGAGCGAGCATGTGGTCAAGATGTCTGGCTACGTTCAACGCCTGAATGCTCTGGAATGCAAGATTCCCGATGAGCTGGCGATTGACAGGGTGTTGCAATCGTTGCCCCCTAGCTATAAAGGCTTCGTCATGAACTACAACATGCAGGGCATGACTAAGTCCCTGGGTGAAGTGTTCGTGATGCTCAAGACTGCTGAGGTGGAGATTAAGAAGGAGCACACGCTGTGGATGGTCAACAAGACCGTCAATTTTACGAAATCCGGTGGCAAGGGAAAGCAGAGCTGGAAGTCCAGGAGGGAAGGCAAGATGAGTGCCAAGCCCAAGATTAACAGATCTGGTCCCAGAGCTAGCGTGGAGTGCTTCTACTGCAAGGGAAAAGGTCACTGGAAGCGCAACTGCCCCAAGTACCTGGAGGATAGGAGGTCTGGCAAGACGGTCGACAAAGAGCAAGGTATATTTTATATACATGTTATAGATGTGTACCTTACATCCGCCCGGAGCAACACGTGGGTATTTGATACTGGTTCTGTTGCTTATATATGTAACTCTCAGGAGGAGTTACGGAATAGACGGTGGCTGGCTAAGGATGAGATGACGATGCGCGTCGGCAACGGATCGAGAGTCGACGTGGTGGCTGTCGGCACGCTCCCTCTACATCTACCATCGGGATTAGTTTTAGTTTTAAAAAAGTGTTATTTTGTACCATCCTTGAGTGTAAATATTATAGGTGGGTCTTGCCTGTTACAAGACGGTTATTCATTTAAATCAATATCAAGCAGTTGTGCTATTTATATGAATGATATATTTTATGTTGATGCTCCCGAGAATAATGGTTTATTCTTGTTGAATCTCGATCGTAGTACTCACATCCATAGCATAGAAGCCAAACGGATTAAGTGTAGTGATGATACCGCCATGTATATGTGGCATTGCCGTCTTGGTCATATTGGTGTAAAGCCAATGAAGAAACTCCACTCGGATGGACTTTTGGACTCGTTGGATTTCAGATCCCTCGATACATGCGAACCATGCCTCATGGGCAAAATGACCAAGACACCGTTCAAAGGTTTCATTGAAAGGGCGTCGGATTTATTGGGGATCATACATACAGATGTGTGTGGACCGATGAGTGTTTCAACACGCAATGGTTATCGTTACTTCGTCACCTTCACTGATGACTTGAGTAGATACGGTTATATCTACTTGATGAAACACAAGTCTAAAACTTTTGAGAAGTTCAAAGAATTCCAAACTGAATTTGAGAATCAGCTTAACAAGAAAATCAAGCACCTCCGATCTGATCGTGGTGGCGAGTATTTGGGTTTTGAGTTTGGCAGACATCTGAAGAGTTGTGGCATAGTACCCCAACTTACGTCGGTCGGAACACCGCAGCGTAACGGCGTGCCCGTGTCCTTCTGGGTTATACGTTAGAAACAACCGCATTCATTTTAAATAGGGCTCCGTACAAATCCGTTGAAACGACACCGTATGAATTATGGTATGGCCAGAAGCCTAAGTTATCGTTTATGAAGGTTTGGGGTTGTGAGGCGTATGTTAAGAAACCACAGCCCGACAAACTCGAACCGAAGTCGGAGAAAGTCGTCTTTGTAGGGTATCCACGGGAAACCATTGGGTACACCTTCTACAACCAAGCTGAGGGCAAAACTTTTGTCGCGAAGACCGGTACCTTTCTAGAGAAGGAATTTCTCGCGAAAGGAGTAAGTGGGAGGAAGGTAGACCTCGATGAGATCGTTGATCCTGAACTCGAGATTCAGAGTGGCGCAACGGAAGCAATTCCAAAAACGTCCTCCGTGGAAGGAGTGGGAGAAACTGTCGAGGAAAGTATTCTACCTTGTAGGTCTGTTAGATCTCGGATCGCACCAGAATGGTATGGCAACATGGTTTGCACCGTCATGTTAGTTGAACAAGACGAACCTACGAACTACAAGGAGGCGATGGCGAGTCTAGAGTCCGAGAAATGGCTTGAAGCCATGAAATCCGAAATAGGATCCATGTATGATAACAAAGTGTGGACTTTGATGGATATTCCCGAAGGGCGCAAGGCCGTCGAGAATAAATGGATCTTTAAGAAGAAGACTGATGCTGACGGTAATATGACCGTCTATAAAGCTCGCCTTGTTGCAAAAGGTTTCCGACAAATTCATGGGATTAAATACGATGAAACTTTTTCACCGGTAGCGATGATTAAGTCTATTCGGATTTTGTTAGCAGTTTCTGCCTATTATGATTATGAAATCTGGCAGATAGATGTCAAAACAGCCTTCCTAAATGGAAACATTGAGGAAGAGTTGTACATGGTACAACCGGAAGGTTTTGTCGATCCAGGGAATGCTAACAAGGTATGCAAGCTTCAGCGATCCATCTATGGATTGAAGCAAGCATCTTGGAGCTGGAATCTTCGCTTTGATGAGGTAATCAAAGGTTTTGGATTTGTCCAAAATTTGGAAGAGACCTGCATTTACAAGAAAATGAGTGGGAGCTCGGTTGTGTTCTTAGCACTATATGTAGATGACATATTGCTGATTGGGAATCATGTGGAACTTCTGAATAGTGTGAAGGAATGTTTAAACAGTAAATTTTCCATGAAGGACTTAGGAGAAGCTGCATACGTCTTAGGCAGAAAAATCTATCGTGATAAATCAAGGCGCCTATTAGCGTTGAGTCAGAGTACTTATCTTGATAAAATACTGAAGTGTTTCGATATGGAGAGGGCAAAGAAGGGTTCTTTGCCGGTTATCAAGAATAAGATATTGCGGATGGCACAGTGTCCGGTAACGGAACTGGATAAGGCCGATATGACTAAACATCCTTATGTTTCAGCCATAGGATCGATCATGTATGCAATGTTGAGTACTAGACCTGATGTGGCATTAGTTCTAAGTTTGACAAGCCGGTTCCAGAGTAATCCTGGAATGGCGCATTGGATTGCTGTTAAGAGCATTCTTAAGTATCTCAATAAGACAAAGGAAATGTTCCTTGTCTATGGTGGCTGCGATGAAGAACTTGGCGTCGCAAGTTTCTGCTCATACCCCGATGACTCTAAGTCACAGACATGTTATGTGTTCAAGGTGAATGGGGGCGCCGTGTGCTGGAGAAGTGGGAAGCAACCCATTGTCGCACAATCTACAATGGAGTCGGAGTACATTGCTGCTTGCGAAGCCGTGAATGAAGCTGTGTGGCTGAGGAAGTTCGTCATCGAACTTGGAGTGTTCCCGAGCGCGCAAGACCCCGTGATCCTCTTCTCCGACAATACGGGTGCCATTGTCAACGCCAATGAGACAAGGTCTCACTCCACCGCCAAACACATTCTCCGACGCTTCCATGTGATACGTCAGTACGTACAAGCAGACGATGTGAAGATTTGCAAAGTGCATACGGATCTGAATGTGGCAGATCCGCTGACGAAGCCTCTCCCGCTTGATTAGCATGAAAAACACCAGTTAGCTATGGGTGTTAAGCTTTTACCAAGTTGTAATCTAGATTAATTTGTACTCTAGTGCAAGTGGGAGACTAAAGGAGATATGCCCTAGAGGCAATTAATAAAGTGTATTCTTTATCATATCTCGTTTGTTCATAATAGGTTTTTGTGTCATGCTATAACCGTATTAAGCGGAAACATTAATACGGGTGTGATGCGTAAACAACCAGGTCCCTAGTAGCCTCTACTAAGACTAGTTTCATTGCGCGATTGATGATCGAGGTTTCCCGATCATGGGGCATGGCGCCGGTCGGCAATGGAAGTCATATCGTTGGAGAACGATGTGATGGACATACCCAGATTTGGAGGACGTAGTCGTTACGCCTTTGACCGTGAGATCAACTCTTATTATTATTCCTGGAAGATACTTTGATCGCACCAAACGTCGTATCTTATATAGTATGACAATAACGGTGATACTTTTGGGTATCGGAAAGGAGTAGTTGAGACGAGGGGTCAAGAGCGGGATTTGCCAGTCCGCATAGCAGGATAGATACTCTAGGGCCCACTCGGTGAGATCATGTCTAAAGAGTTTGCAAGCATGTGACTAGGTCATAGAAACATGAGATCATGGATGAGTAGAAGATAGCGTTGTCGGTAACGAGGTCATGCTAGGTAAGGAGATATCTATGGAACGACTCTCGGACACGCTAAGTATCGCTATGGCAAAAGGTTTAAGACTTTGCGTTCAGGTTTGATAGATGAAAGTCATTCGTTATATCACAGGGATTAATTCATGGGGTCTAGGCCTACGAGTTAGTCGTTGATCATAGAGGAGTTCTGATCATACCTGTTATTATATCAAACCGCTAGGGTAACACACTTAAGGGGTTTCGACAAGACAACCGGAAAGGAAAGAGATCACCGGGAATGTCCCGGGAGGGGTCCGATGGAGATCGGGTAGCGACGAAAGAGTTTTCGAAGCTAGAATAAATTATATATAATGTGTTTGATATTAATTAGTGTAATTAATATAAAAATATGATTTTATATATTTATTTTCGAATTTATTTAGGCTGATTTCCCTAAATGGGCCTTCTGGTCGAAAGAAGGCCCAAGAGGGGGAAAATCCCCAAGGGGATTCGGTGGGGGGCATGGAGGCCGGCCTAGGTGGGTCAAATGGGGCCCACCAGGGCCGGCGCACCAGCCATGCCGCACCAGGCAATGTGGGGATAGTCCCACATTGCCTGGTGAGGAGGTTGGCTCCCCCCTGGGAGCCTATATAAGAAGGGGCACCCCTAGCCTTTTAATTCACCAATTAATTCCTGAATTCTCTCTCGATTTCGTGATTCCCTTTGTTGGAGTTGCGCCGAGTTGAGAGGGGCATCTCTTCCACCATAGCCCGCTGCCGCGCTGCTGGTGTTCCGGTCCAAGTCTTCCGCTGCTCGTCCTGGACTGGAGCTTCGGAGGCCGTCTTCTCCACCGTATGTGTGTGACGCCCTGCGAGGTGCTGCGCTAGCGGTACTCGGAGGTCTGCTTCCTCTACACGACCTTGAGGTCGGCTTCGTCAGTCTTCATCGACAACGTTTGTGCGGGAACGTAATCCCCACTTTCGGTCTACAAGGGTATGTATTCCGATCTCCGTTCGTACTACTATATCTGCATAGAATAGATCTTGGCATGTTTTAGGATATCGTTGGTAGGAAATTTTTTGTTTTCTGCACACGATCCCCTTCACCACGTCCCCGCATTGGGACACGTGGTTCCAAGATGAGCACGCCTACGGCGGCAGGCACTGTTCTCGCGGGCTCACACGTCGCCCAAGGGCCAAACGACCCCCCGCCCACCATAAGTGTGGTCATGCTCCACCGGCGCCACCCGCAGCTGAAGGTCACCCTTGCCTAGTATGGGCTCACCATGGACACGAATGAGCTGACCCGCTGGCAGGGTGGGCTCGGTCCTCCAGCAGTCCACCAAGGAGGCGGAAGTGGAACGGCTCTAGCAGGAGGCGCTACTGGAGGAGTACCACCGGCATTGCGAAGAGGAGCCGGGCCGACATGAGAAGGAGGAGGATCACTACGAGTGTTTTCGGGTGGCCGAGCTCACGGCGATGCCGGAGTTGCAACCCCGACGATCTGCTCCGGGAGCAGAACCAGGGGTCGGCCACCCTTCCGTGCTAACCTACGGCGGCGCCAGCACCGCACCTCTATAAGGCTCCGGACTATGTCATCCTTGACCCATCGGATGCTAAGGAGTAGCCTCCGGCGGCCAACGACTAGTAGTGGCCTGGCCCTAGTTGTTGGACTTACAGGCACAAAACAATAATTTTCTAATAAGCGCAACACCGATAACACAAGATCTATCTAAGTAGTGATGTGGTAACGATCAGTAGCTCCTTTTTTAGTAGTTTTCTTTACCTGGTCCAAAAAAACGATCGGTAGTTTTGGTAATATACATCTTGTAGGCTGAACGCGGGGATTACGCTCCCACACAAGCATTGAGGATGAAGCCAACGTAGCCGACCTTGAGGTCGTAAAGAACTTGGCGCAACGACCCGACACCTCAAGTGTGGCACCTCGGAGTACTCGACACGTACGATGGTCGATGAATACTCACGGAACTCCGATCCAGCAGAATTAAGGAAGTATATCTGTTTAAATCGGATCCGGCAGTATCCCACAACACGACGGCGTGCAGCAGTGGAGAATATCTCTCCTTGACACAGCTCTTCGAGGAACCACGTGTGAGGGAGAGACACGAGAGAGAGAATTCCCGTGGGAATTATGGCACACCAAAAAGGTCAGTGGGGGTGTGCCCTATTTTATAATGGGAGGGGGTGGAAATGATAAGGCAGATCACCTGCTAGATCCAGTATAGGAGGGTGCCCGGCGGCACAAGGGGGAGGGCAAGCTCCCCCCAACCATGTAACATCCCAAAATATTAATATAATTATTAATGCAAAAATGTGGGCCAACAAAAACTTTTCTTATAAAGATTTGTGTATATTTAATTCTTGAGTATTGTTGTTTGCTTTGCTTGCAAGATTGTTGAATTCTAGCTCTAATTAAAAGTTTGAAGAAAAAGAAAACAAAGGAAACAAATTACAAAAACATAACACCATGTGACACATGTCACATTATTTTCCAAAGTAAGAAACATAATTCAATTTCAAACCTAAAATCAGTGGAGTAATATTATAAACACTCCTAGTTGATTTCCACAAACTATTCCCTTTCAATTTTCAAATACAAAAAAACCTCAAATTCAAATTAGAAATTCATTATTGAAATATTTCCAAATATTTCAAAAAGACTTTGTATCACTTACCAATAATGTATTTAGCCTAGATCCTAAGTTTGGACCCAAAAGAATTAAGCAAATTAAGAAAATTAAACAGCCAAAGTGCACACTGTTTTGGTTCAGGAATTTCATCAAACACCTGTTGAGCACCACCCTGTTCTTCCCAAACCCGAACCAAGTCACAGATCAATCGAGCGAATGCGAGTTTGTTTTGTCAAATTGGAGCCCGCACTGCATTCCTCTCATCACCACGATCACGCCGCACCCGAGAGCGAGCCAAATGGTGACTGGGATCGACGAGGAGACGCCGGCGACAGCAGCAGCCGTGCGCACGTCGCCGTGTCGGCACTGTGGCCGCGGCGACGCCGCGCCGTGCCGGCCGCGCTGCTCCCTCTCTCTCCCTCCCTCACCTCCTGGCGCCCTCGCGCGGCAGCAGCACGCACCAGCAGCCACCCGACCGCGCCGCGCCCGCGCCACGCCGTGCACGTCGTGCGCCGCCCGAGCGCGCTCACGGCAGGGCCAAGAGCCCGAGCGCTCCCGAGCGCGCCACGCCTCCCCTCCTTGCCCGCTCGGTCCCCCGAACACCCCGCAACCCAGACACCCCCCTCCACCGGCCTACGGCGGGCTAGCACGGCCGCGGGCGCCCTCTGCACCGCGTCCACCGTGCGCCGCCCGGCCTCTATAAAACGCCCCCGTGCTCACACTTCCTCCACACCTCGCCACCACCTCTCCCCCTCACTCATCACTCTCTCGAGCACCGCCTGGAGGGCGACGCCGTCGCTGCAAAACCCCAGCCGCCCGTGGGTCTCCTCGAGCTCGCCGTGCCCGAGGTAGACGACGACCACGGCCGAGCCGTGCTGCCCTCCCTTTCTCTTCTCTCTGACCCCCATCCCCTTCCCCATTACCACCTCGCTCACCCGGTCCCTTTTCCCCTCTGGTTCGTGCCCAGGAGCAACACGGAGGGCTCGCCGGAGTTGGAGCGCGGCCGCGGAAGGAAGAGCTCGACGCCGTCGCCGCCAGGAGCCTCCCCAACCCGCGCCACCTCGCCCACGAGCTTCCCCGAGCCGCCGCACCCCTCCTGCACCGTCGCCGTCGCCTCCCGAGACCCTAGTTGAGCCGCCCTTCCTCGACGCCGTCGCCGGAGCCACGGCGCCGCCCAGTTCTGGTCGCCGCCGGCGCGCTCGCTCCGGGCCGTTGGATTTAGATCCAGCGGTAGCGTACCGCTTCGATTCGTTAGGCACTGACGTGCGGGCCCCACGCGTCAGGTTTAAATGAAACCCGCGCGCGCACCCGCAGTCGCTGACCAGTGGGTCCCCTCTGTCGGATTTTTCAACATTATCCACTCCTGGTTATTATTTTCGAATTTAGATTTAATTAGAAATCAGTACTGAACTCAATTTTAGAAAATCCATAACTTTAGATTTACAACTCCAAATCAAGCAAATCCAACTGTTCTGGAAATCTTATGAAAATATCTTTCCAACCCAAATGGTTTCACTCCATTTGGATATATAATAAAAATACACTATTCAAAATACCATAAATGGTTTAAATTCTAAACTAGTTTGTTTCTGATACTCTGATAATCCAAATTAGTTGAAACTAATTTTATTAGGTCACATTTAACTATGGTTAGTCATCCCTAAAAGGGTTTAATTTTTAGATGAATATAATTTAAATAATAGCCAAAACCTTACTAATTGGCTTCTGGATTCAAAACAATGTGTAGGGAGTTTGGTAACTCCAAATGACCCAAATCCAATTGTGTCATCTTATACACACCATTAGCTTTCTGTAGAATTTTAGTTTGTATTTTTGTGACAAACAGAACTCAAGCTATGCAATTAAACATGTGCAACAAGTTTCTGCCCTAATTAAAATACAATGGAATAATGGTTAAATCAATTAAATTGAAACCACATAGTTTTATTTGATATGTGGAATGATTAATTAGAACCTCTAAGAGTGTATTGCTATGATGATTGTTTGAATAGGCTAGTGATTGGTTGTATTGATTGCTTGTGTATTAGACGAGAACGTTGCCGGATATATCGAGGAGGAAGGATTTGTGGAACCTGAAGACCAAGACCAAGACCACTTTGTTGAGCAAGGCAAGCTACTCTCTGAGCTTGCACATAACTTATGCATATAGATTTACAAATCATTTTCAAAAGCAAAGGTTTACAAAACCCTTTTTCAAAAGTATATAGAGATTATTTTGCCACCATATGTAGAAGTATATGCTAAAACTATAGGATGGAAAAACCAAGAATTGTTTATTCAAAACTCCTTTGTAACTTGTGTGGATATAAAGCACTATGATGTGGTGTTGGAGTAAAGAAATGGAGAAAGGTGGTTTTTGAGAAAAGCACATTGTGTCATAGTACTTACGTCGATCAGCCGATACTCTGTGCGACCACACTTACCCACATATGGGAAAGGGCTTAGTCATATAGTTTGCTCGTATTAGTATGGGACACTGCATCAACGGAGATGACTCTGTTATGCATGAGGGAATGGTTTGACGACCTACCCCTGACCTGGGTCCTCTCTCAACATCTATGAGTAGATAAGGAGGAGGATAGAAGGATGTCCCCTATACACCGCCAGATAAAACATGTGAGTCCTCACACTTAGATCCCGACGGGCTGGGTTAAGTGTCGATGGGAAGTATCATATGGGCAGGATCCTATACTAGCATGAGCAAAGGAAAGGCTAGGGTAGGTGACTCAACTTCGCATACCACGGGTATGGCGAAGCGTGGCTGACACGATGAGTTATCGGATGAGTGTGGGAAAAGCGTGCTACCTCTGCAGAGGGTAATTAAACTATTCGAATAGCCGAGTCCTCGGATATGGACAGTTGAGAGGCCCTACTTTGACCATGTGCAAATTTTGGGAAAAGAATTGAGTTTCAAAAGAAAAAGGAATTGGAGAATGTTCCATGCACCTATACCAACGGATCGGTATGAGGTAGTTGGAGAATGATTACCATAATGGTTTATGGTCGGAAAAGGAGGAGTTTTAGAAGAAAACTAATAACATTGAGATATTAAGAGTAGTTATAATTTCCTTATCTTCTTCAACAAAGATATAGAGATGTCTTGAGTAAATAAAAGTGTGAAACTAAAACTGAGATTAGTGCACTCATGTTGGAGTAGTTTGCGAGTACATTCAAATGTACTCATACTAGCTTTGTCTCTGGCTATTGTCGTAGCCAGACTTCGAGGAGTCCTACGCCCAGGAAGAGTATGGCGACATCTATGCCAACTAAGGATCTTCATAAGTCGACTGCATGTCGGGTCACCGCTAGGATTTGATGTCTACTACGCCTTATTTCCGCTGATTGTTTTGGTTTGGCCCTTGAAGGCACCTATGTAAGACTTGGTCTAGATGACCATTTATGTAAGACTTTAATTCGGTATTGTAATGGATGTAAACTTTGGTATTCAATTCAGATTATGTGCAACGACAGACTGATCATGGGATCGTTGTGTTAAGCATAATCGGGTATTCCGGACAGCTAGTCCGGGGTCCCCACAGAATTGGTATCAGAGCCATCTCGACTTTAGGAGCCTTAGATTAGCATGGTCGCTAGGTAGTTATTACAAAAGTTAAGTTTTAAAGAAAACAAAGGAAGGAATTAGTTTAAAAATGCTTATCTCTTACCCTCTCACTTATGCAAAAATTCCCTTCTTACAAACTACTAAGTTTTCTCTCATATTCATAAAATCTTGCCACACTTGTCATTTTAATAAACTTAAAAATCTGCTCACATATTGTCCCTTCCATTAAATTTTTGATATACTTGCCATCTCACAAACTTAAAAATTTGACTAAAAATTATATATGGCGATCCATTTCACCGAGTTCGTTCAGCTGGAGAAGGACGGCAAGTTGATGTTCGAGAAGGACTTGTTCGAGTTGACCAAGCTGCTAGGTCGTCCCACTCCTGAGTTTAAGGGAGCCCAGGTGGACGCTCCCGGTAACGGGAACCTGTCCTGGTTGATCGAGGCGTTTGTTCGCGGGAACATCAAGTCCCCCGGATCCAGGGCACTCACCTTCACCCTCATGGACGTCCACTGGGACGATGGACTGTGTCGTTCCATGCAGCGGATGCTATCCCGGCTTTGTGAGGAACACAAGGCGGAGCTGGTAAACTCTCGTTTCCAGTTCTACGGGAGGCGCACCATCGATGGACACCCAATTCGGTCCCCTCTGCACCCGACATTCGGAGAGTATATCCTGGACATGGAGATTATGCTCTTTCGCACCCAGGAGGATCTGAGGTGCGCTAGGCTTCGGTCTCACTTTGATCGCCTCTCGCTCAAGGAGAGTCGTGAGAGTGAGGCACAACTGAAGACTGAGAAGGCCGCTCTTCTTAAGAAGGGGACCCAGATGAGGAAGACCATAGCGAAGCTCCGCAAGAAGGTTGCAGAGCAGGATGAGCTGATAGAGGATTTGGAGCTCCGTACTGACGAGATGGAGGAGGAGGGCGAGGATCTCCGCAAGGAGAACGATGCTTTCCTCAGTGACGATGATGACTATCTGGAGGAGATGGACTATGAGGAGGAGGATGACGAGGAGGAGGATCCAGAGGAGCCACCCTACCAGTCCGATGCTGACATAGCAGAGCCTGAGGTCCCACCTCAGTAGGCGAGTGACTTGAGTACTACCGCAGGATTAGGTCGACCCCCTATCGCTAGTAGAGTCAAAGTTGTGGTTCTTTTGGAGCTTTTACTATGTACTTTAGCTTAAGGGAAAATGTTGTAGGCTTGATATGGTGAACTCTTGATGTAATGGTTGTGCTATATGAATGTGTGCTAGTACTTGTTAAATCTGTGTAAAATGTTTCTCCTATAATCCTTAGTAAATCAACCTCTACGCAAAACCAATCTTTCCTTGGTCAAACCCCTTTTTGCTTGCCCCTTATACCCGGTGTGCTTCAGGATGGTGGACACTCGTCGCTCCAACACGGATGGAGGACCACCACCCCCACCGGAACCAACCACCGCCCAACTTCTTGCGCTCATCATGGAGGAACGCCAAGCTGCCCGGACTGAGCGTCAAGCTCATATCGCTGCCCTGCAACAGATCGTTGCCGCTCACAACAACAACAACCACCACAACAATGGCAATGGCAATGGCAATGGCAATGGTGAAGGAAATCAGCGGTCCACTTTGAGCGACTTTCAAAAGACCAACCCACCCACCTATTCCAAGGGACTTCACCCACTTGAGGCCGATGACTGGCTTCGCACCATTAACAACAATCTGGAAGTTGCAGCCGTGGGAGAACCTGAGAAGGTGCTGTATGCGACCCACTATCTTGCTGGACCAGCACGGTCTTGGTGGGAAGCTACCAAGGCTCTCCAGCAAGCTGGTTATGTTATCAGCTGGGTTGATTTCCAGGAGAAGTTTCGCAAGAAGCACATTCCCCGCGGACTCATTGAGCGGAAGAAGGATGAATTCCGCAGGTTGCGGCAGGGAAGTAGGGATGTGGTCGGATACCTCGATGAGTTCACTGACTTGTCTCGGTATGCTCCTGATGACGTCGACACCGAGAGGAGGAAGATGGAGCGTTTCATGAACGGACTTCATGATGAACTGCAATGCGCCTTGGTTATCCATGACTTTGTTGATTTGGAATCACTTGTGGACAAGGCCATCCAGTTGGAGACCAAGCGCAAGTCCATGTTTGAAGGTCGTAAGAGGAGAATGATTGCCCAGGAAGGTTCGAGCAGTCAGAAGCCTCGCACCCACCCACCAAACCCCAAGCCAGCCTATCGACCACCACCAAACCCACGCCCCAATTACCCTAATCACCCAAACAACTCAAACAACTTCAGCCGTCCCAATGACAACACCCGTCCCGGAGGGAAGTCTAACAACTTCAACCGCAATGCCAATGTTGTCTGTTTCAATTGCGGCACCAAAGGTCACTACTCCAAAGAATGCCCCAATCCTAAGAAGAATGGTCCACGCCCCGATGCACAGGCGCCGAACAACGGCCAAGGCCGCAATGGAAATGGCAAGAACCCCGCACCCCGCGGAAATGTTGCTGTTGCCAAGGGACGCCTGCACCACATCAATGCTGAAGAGGCCATGGATGCACCAGATGTTGGGCTGGGTACGTTCCTTGTCAACTCAGTACCTGCAACTGTTCTGTTTGATTCTGGTGCTACTCATTCCTTTGTTACCCAAGAATTTGTTGCTAAGGGAGGTTTAGTCGGAAACCTCTTACCCAAACCCATGGTCATCCAAATCCCAGAGTCCACCATAGATACCAAGTCATTTTGCCCGGACGTTTCCCTTGAGATCAAAGGGGAAAAGTTCCTAGTCGACTTAATCATCCTAGGAACCCAAGGAATAGATGTCATACTGGGTATGAATTGGTTAGCCAAGTACCGTGGTCGAATTGACCGTGCCAGAAGAGCTGTATCCCTCACCACCGACAAAGAAGTAGAAGTGGAGTATGTGTCACAAACCAGTCAACCCCAACCAGGATGCCGTGAGAGCATAGCTCGACCCACCCTAGATGAGATCCGTGTTGTTCACCTGTTCCAAGATGTCTTTCCTAAAGAATTGCCTGGTATGCCACCAGATCGGGATATTGAGTTCATCATTGAACTTATCCCGGGACAGCCCCTATATCCCAAAGACCTTATCGGATGAATTCAGAAGAACTGGTTGAGTTGAAGAAGCAGTTGGCAGATATGCTCAGCAAAGGACTTATTCGTCCAAGTGCTTCACCCTGGGGATCACCCATTATTTTTGTGGATAAGAGAGATGGTACCACACGCCTGTGTGTGGATTATCGCAGGTTAAATGATGTGACTGTCGTGGTGGTGTGACGGCAGATGCCATAGGATGGCTAATGTGTGGGGCCGATGGACGTTGGTGAATCCGGGGAGGGATAGCGAGCTGACTAGCCCACGCGAGGAGGATCCCGGAATGACCGAGATCTCCCAGGAACAAGAAACAAGATCAAAGTGCAAAGGGGAAGATCTAACAAATACGAACAAATGCACGAAGGCACACAACACACACACGATATACCCAGGTTCAGGGCCCTCGTGAGGAGGTAACACCCCTACTCCTGCCTTTCCTCTCTATATATTTGTGGTACAAGAACTACAACTTGTTGCTAGATCTCTCAAAGGGAGGAGTACAAAGAACTAGATGAACTCAAGGTGAGAAGGAATAAATGCTCTCTGAGTAAATGTGACTATAGCTTTGGCTCTGAAGTTGGTCTCTCCCTCTCAGGATCAGTTATGGCGCCTTTTATAGAGCTCCGGCCAGAAGGGCCAGAAACCCTAAATCGGCTTGGCCCCACCGGACAGGCCTAGCCGGCATGCCGTCACCGGCTAGTGCGACCTAGTCGCCGGGCTATCTGGTGTAGCCCCTTCGTCATCATCTTGGTAAGGACGGCAGACGTCGTCCTGCACCATCATTGTCCCCCTGTCAGAGACAGGACATGCCTAGGCCCATCCCGGATAGCCTTTTCCGGATTGCCGGGCTAGGTAGGTCAGGTCTTGTCGTACCCTGGTCGTACCGGCTGACGCGCTCCCGTGTCAGGCGGGAGGTGACCATGCTTCCGTGTCAGGCGGGAGGTGACCATGCTTCCGTGTCAGGCGGGAGGTGACCATGCTTCCGTGTCAGGCGGGAGGTGACGCAGTCTTCCGTGTCAGGCGGAATGGTACTTCCCCGCAATAGACGGGAAAGCCTGCTACGGACCGTTGACGGCCTACCGGAAGCCCGCACGCCGGCTACCTCCTCGCTTCCCACTGTGAGCCTCTTCTGCATAAGATCAAGACCGAGACATACATTCCGGTTAGTTCCCACCCGGATAACCTATCCGGTAAAGCCGAGTACGCCTCCTTCCGGGAGTCTCCTCGGACCCCGAGACTCGGGACCCTTTCCGGATACGTCCGAGCTCGTCTCAGGATGAGTATCTCTAGGCCTAGCCTCCCGAAGATGTCTTAGCCTATCAGCAAAGACATCTTCGAGAAGCTAGTTCTTAGAGGAACCACCCGCTCATGCTTGTGCTGCGATTGTGAGGGCCGGGGGTGTCTATTTATAGATGCCAGAGCTGCCCCTTGCGCCTGCCAGGAGACATTTTGCCCTCTACCCGTGTTCAAGGGTCAAGCTGCCCTTTCAGCACGCCAGGAGGTGTCCCTTGCTCTCGCCAAAGGTCAAGTACTGTTGGCCCTTTACTGAATTATACCGGGATCTGCCCCTACCCGGGGGGCAGCCCCTCAACACTAGTCCCCGAAGCTGGTGCTGCACGGCGACCTCGGATGACGTGCGGGATCAGCTTTAAACCACAACTATCTTCCGAGAACACACGATACCAGCCTTTCCCTATCTGCCGAAGTCGGTTCTTCCCGAGATCCTATTACCGAGACAGTTTTTTACCGGGAGGCGAAGCCTGCAACCGGATAATGCAGCCTTAGTGAATCTCGACCGTTGGCTTCGTGCTGAATTCGAGATTGCGAGCTGGGGCCCACCCGACGTCCTGTCCGAGCAGAAATGCACTCGAGTGCTCCTGCTCGAGCACGCCGTCGCTTGGGTTCCCGCGCCGGGAGCCGCAGCCGATCCGGAGTCCAACCGTTGGGGCCGTGTGGCCCTCGGTGTGGCCGGATCGGACGCTCCGGGTAGCGCCACGTGGCTTACTGCGCAAAACAGATCCCACCCACGATCGTGGGGATCGTGGGCGGGAAAGTTGGAAACCGCTCCGGAATCCCCCCCATAAATAGGGGACCGGAGCGGTCTCCTCTCCTTCTTCCTCTTCCTTGCTTATCCACCATTGTCTCGAGCACATCGCCGCCGCTGCGCTCGTCACTCGAACGCCGTCACCCTCGCCGTGCGCCGGAGCTCGAACATCGCCGTCCCTCTCGCACGTCACCGATCTCCTCTTTCACCGGTGAGTCGCTCTCTCCGTCTCGATGATTTTCTTCGGTAGAACAACCGACCGACTCCGGCCGTGCCGTAACACAAGTGCGGTTGAGCCGCCGCCGGTGAGCACAGCTTGAGCGGCGCGCACGAGGCGCACGACGGTGATGTACCATCGCGGTAGGATGTAGATCATTCACTCGCATTGCGCCTCGCCCGAGTCTAGCGTGAGCCTATTTTCTTCCTTTTTGTTTAGATTTTTTAGCAGACGGTAGATCTTATTTCCCAGGAATCCGGTTGTGTTTAGCAGTTTGTGCTCCGGCATCCTAGTTTCCGGTAGACTAACCCCGACTAACCGCCGCTGCGCCTGCAGAGTAGCCCGGATACACCTGCAGTCTTCTCCGACATGGGTGAAGAAAGTATCCGGGGATGCTGGGATGGCTCTGAAACCAAACAATGGGATCTGGATTGGCTGTATCGGACTCATCGGATTCCTCCAGAAGTCGAGAGTCGTCTCCCGGAGGGCGAGGTTGAGCCGGAACCCCAACCCGGAGAATACGTTGTATTCCTTACGCATTTCGAGCGTGGGTTTGGGCTTCCGGCTAGCCCCTTCTTCCGCAACTTCCTCGACACCTACAGCCTCCAACCGCATCACCTCCCAGCTAACGCCATTATGATGCTCTCGGTCTTCACCACGTATGCGGAAGCATACCTCGGCGTGTGGCCCTTTCTGGATCTTTGGGCCAAGTATTTTATCCTTCGCCGCCAAGTCATGCCCAATCCGGATCAGAAAGAGAAAGACCTGGTCGACTGCGGAGCGGCCACCATCATCCCTCGCGCTGACTCCGGGTTCCCCATAGTCAAGGGACTAGAATCCTGCCGGAAGTGGCAGCGCAGTTTCTTCTACGTGAAGAACCGGGAGCACTCAGGAGATGGTCCGGGATCCTCGAATCCGGATTTCATAAATCTGCCGGAGTTTGTCCATGGCCCTCCTCGCAAGTTCAACCTCTGGAAAAGACTCCCGGATACCGAAGAGGTCAATTGCATGCATGACGTGCTCCTGGCGCTGAACAAGAAAATGACCGGCGACGATCTCCTTCGCTGCTTTATTATTCGCCGCGTCTGCCCTCTGCAAAACCGAGTGCACAAGATGTGCCATATGGACAGGAGCTATGACCCCACTAGGACCAGTATTTTCGGGTTAGATCATGCTGCGGTCGTCCGACGCGTTCGAGCCATTGCTCGGACGAAGATGATGGATGATTACACCTGGGGTGTCCTTGGGGGATCCCGGAATAAACCGTTAAAACAGGTGCTCCTGTCTGTCTTTCACGCATTTGCCCACGTACATGCGTTTACTTGGAAATCATGTGATGACCTGTTTGCGCAGTTATTCGAGCGGCAAGACGAAGAGGACGCAGTCCACGCCAATGGGAACTTCGTGCCGAACCTCCCGGTGCCGGATAAGATGCCGAGAAAGGACCCCGATGGCGAGGACCATCTCGCTATTCCTCTGTTCAAGGCGGCAGCTCCGGGTAACCCTTCAACTTCAGAGACAGTTTTTATTTCTTCGGATGATGAGGATGAGATTGACTGCCAAATTCTCGATGTTATTGACGCTCTTCCTCTCAATTGGGCCTCAGCAGTGGTTCCGAAGCCGACTGCCGGAACCAAACGTGCCGAGAGCCGGAAGCGCGCGGCTTCCGACACCGAGGCTGCCGACAACCCCGGCAACCCCCCCAAGAGGAGCAAGCCGAATAAACAAACGGCCCCGAAGCCTCGCCGGCAAAGGGTCCCTCCCACTGTGGACTCCGGGTAACTTCTCCTTGCCTTATGCGACATGACTTTGCCTTTTCCATAAACTATTACTGAGATATTTTCTTTCAGGGACGCACTCGACCTCCCGTCACCTGCTATTCCTCCTCCTCCCGGAACTCGGACTCCCAGCCCTGCTCGGGCTTCGCCTTCTCCTCCTCGGCCCTCTGCTCAGGGAAGCGAAGCTGCCGCCTATGGTGCCGCACCGGGATCCGTGGCGACTCCGGATGCTCGCCCGGTGATCGACGAGATCCCGGTGCAGGCCACAACGACCTTGGGAGACATTCTTCTTCCCGAAAGTCCGTGCCGGGTGCCCGGGCTTGAGGCGGAGATCTTGAGCCCTCCCCGGCAATCTGCGCCAAGCGGTCCCTCCCGGCAAGCTTCGGACAAGACTGCCCCGGAGAAACGGCCCGCAGCCTCCTCCCGGCCAGCTGATCCACCTGCCGGGAAGTCGCGTCCAAAGGTTGCTGGGCAGAAAACGACTTCTGCCAAGGCCGCAGCTGCACCGACATCCTCGGCCCAGGATTTGGTGCTGCGCACGGGTACGTTTTCATCGTTACCACCGCCTCCCGCCGAGATCCCTACTGCTGCCTTGCGGATGTTGCGAGCAACCATTAGCTCCTTTGTGCCTTCAGGGTCCCGGGATCTTGCTGCTACCCGCGCACCCGGCGGCTCCGGCATACAGGTTGTTGATGAATACAACCAGGCCTGGCTTGCCGCCGACGCCTCCGAGACCGCGGGAGACTTGCACGCTGCAGGCCCAAGCCGCAACGCCCAAGCTCTGCACGCTCTCCAGGTGGCCGCGCTGGATGTTACTCGGGTGACCGAGGTAAGCTTGTTCTATTTCTTTCAAAAAATATTTGTTCCTTCCACCACCACTAGTCCCCGAGATTGGTGCTTAGTGCTCTAGATTCCACCGAATAGCAGATCACTAGGTTCCAATCTTAGAGAAAGTTTCAGGACTCGGACACCGAGTCCCCGAGATCCTCCCAACCGGGTAGCTTGCTTTAAAATTTGCTTCACAACCACTAGTCCCCGAGATTGGTGCTTAGTGCTCTAGATTCCACCGAATAGCAGATCACTAGGCTCCAATCTTAGAGAAAGTTTCAGGACTCGGACACCGAGTCCCCGAGATCCTCCCAACCGGGTAGCTTGTTATGTGCTAGAGATCCCGGACTCCCCCGATTTCTTTACATTCTTCACCGGCTGACTCCTCCTTCTTTGTCTTGATTTCAGGAGTGCAGCAAGAAACGCTGCAGCATCTTCAACCGAGTTCTTGCTGACCTCGGTCAGTCCAAGAAATCCGAGGGGCGCCTCCGGGAGGAGCGAGATGCCGCGCGCAAGGTCTCGGTAGACCAGAAGACCGCACTCGCCACCGCGCAAGCCGAGATCACGCGGCTCAACGGCGAGCTAGAGAAGGTCAAGGCTGCCGCGACCGATATGAAGACGCGCTTCATCGAGGCGACCAAGAAGCAGAAGGAAACCTTGGACCAGTCCGAGGAGCGCGCGCATAATGCCGAGACCGAGCTGGCTCTCCTCCGGTCACGGTCTGATACTTGGCTCTCTGAGCTCACTGTATTGAACCGGGATCTTAACAGTAAGTGGACCGACATCCGTCTTCTCTTGTTGCTTCCTTACTTTGCTGTCGCTTTTCTTATGACCTAGTTGTTTGACAGTTCTTCTTTTTAAAGGGGAATTCGAGCACTCCCGGGAGGCTGCTGTTCTCGCCGTTGCTGCCGCCCGAGAGAAGCGCGCCGGGAAGGGCCCTGTCTCGGAAGCCTGGGACATCGAGGATCACCTCACCGCCTTGAAGGCCCGGATAGTGCCTCTTCGGTCTATCGGAACGGAGCTGCTCAGCGCTGCGGTTCACGTCCATGGCGCCTTGTGGCCGAGCATCCGCGGGACGCTCTCGGTGCCCGAGCTCGCGAGCGCACTGCAGTGTGCCGGGAGGCGCATTCATGCGTGGAAGCGTTCCGGTGCGCGATCTGGTGCCGACCAGGTCTTGACCCAAGTACTTAGCTGGTACGAAGGTCTTGATCTGGAGGCGATTCAGCGCCTGCGGACGATTTCGCCGTGGCTGAGTGATCCGGCCAAGATTCAGCGGCGACAGGAGGTGGCGCACCGGATTGCTTCGTGGTCCAGCATCCGTGCCTTCACCGCCAGCATCCTTCCTTCCGACTCGGAATCTGATTACGAGGATGACGAAGAAACCGGCGCGACCGGCGACGCGGAAGACGAGGCCCCGGAAGAAGATGATGCTGCCTCCGGCGCCGCGCCCGAGAGCGTGCTTCCCCGGGATGTCTCCGAGACCGAGGTGCACCCCGACGCCCCGATTGCTGGTGCCGGAACTGAAGCCGAAGCTGCTCCTGCTGCGTCTCCCGAGAGAGCTGCTCCTGCTGATGCCGCCGGGACTGCTGCTCCTGTTGCTCCTTCTGATGCCGCTCCCGAGGTTGCTCCTCCCGCTGGTGTCTCGGTCGAGAAGCCGACATCTCCTATCGCTTGAAACACTTAAGAGTAGACTCGTCAAATCCCCGGGATGCCGGGTACAATATGTAATATACACTTATATTATTTTCGTTGCGTACTGAACTATTTATCCGAGTAACTTATGTCAATTTATTCTGTTTTGAGTTCCCGACTTGCCTTTCATGTTTACCGTACTTAGGTAATTTCTGCTCTTGTCTACCATTTCGGCGTTCGACAGTCGAGTCACAAAACTCCACGTACGGCATACATTACTTAAAACAATCCGAGTTCCTACTAACCGAATTCCCGACATAAAAAACAACTAAGTTAGTAAAAAACAGGTATGTCGGATAAGTTCCTGCTCCGAGTCCCCGAGACCATTTTCGTGTTTCCCACCTTCCCTCTCTTTGCTCTTGACTACCATTTCGGCGTGCGTCAGTCGAGTCACAAGATGATTTCACATGACATACATTACTTTGATTTTGAGAATCGAATTCGGAACTTTCCCGGCATAAAAATAAAAATAGAGAACAGTTATCCGGCAGTCCCCGGGTTCCTTCCCGAGATGCCGGTAAAAAACAATAAATGAACTCGACAAAAATAACAACAAGACATGCACATAACCAGGCAGTCCCCGGGTTCCTCCCGGGGTGCCTTACTTTCATTAATATGAAAAAACTGAGACACAACATACACTGAGCCCTTTTAGTGTAAAAGGGGCGAAGTAGAGCTACATTCCATGGACGCTTGGTTTCCTCACCGGATTTGTCCATTACACCTTTCCTAGCCTCCCGTGCATCTACAAGGTAATAAGAATCATTGTGCAATGCTCTGCTTATCACAAAAGGTCCCTCCCATGGAGGTGATAATTTATGCATTCCGGCCGTGCGTTGGATGAGCCTCAGCACCAGATCCCCCTCTCGGAACACCCTCGGGTGTACTTTCCGGCTATGATAGCGACGAAGATTCTGTTGATAAATTGCAGACCGAGATAGTGCCAATTCTCTTGCCTCTTCGAGTAAATCTACATCATCTTCTCGGGCCTCCTTTGCCTCGGTCTCGGTGAACATTGTCACTCTCGGGGAGTCATACTGTATATCGGTCGGGAGTACTGCCTCAGCACCGTATACCATGAAGAATGGCGTGTAGCCGGTAGATCTATTCGGTGTAGTCCGGAGACCCCATAATACCGCCGGTAACTCCTCTATCCAGCATCCCGGAGTTCTCAACAATGGTTCGATCAAACGAGCTTTGATACCGGCTAAGACTAAGGCATTTGCTCTTTCGACTTGCCCATTTGCTTCCGGATGTGCGACTGATGCTACATCCAGCCGGATTCCCTTCTCAGCACAAAATCGAGCGAATTCCCCCACAGCAAAGTTGGTTCCATTATCTGTGATAATGCTGTGCGGGTATCCGTATCTCAAGATGATGTCTTTCAGGAATTGCACAGCGGTGTGTCCATCACACTTCCGGATTGGCTTAACTTCTATCTACTTGGTGAACTTGTCCACCATCACCAGTATATGTGTCATATTGCCTCTCGCCGGCTTGAACTGACCGACCATATCCAAACACCACACTGCGAATGGCCAAGTGATGGGGATTGTTTTCAGTGCTGATGCCGGCATGTGTATCCGGTGAGCAAATCTCTGGCATCCTCCACACTTTCGGACAATATCTTCTGCTTGCTGCAGCGCAGTGGGCCAGTAGAACCCATGCCGGAACACCTTTGCCACCAGGTCCCGGGATGATGCATGATGTCCACATTCCCCCTGATGTATTTCCTCGGTCTGATGTTGGGGGGCATGGTGGTACTCGGGCTGATTCCTCTTGTGGCCGAACTCCTGGCGATCATGGCTCCTGCTCGGTCCTGAACGCTGAGGTCCCGCATTCCTCCTGTTGGAGTCACCGACATCCACCAGGGGTTGCATGGGATCTCCAAGCGTGTAGGTATCGGCGATGCGCATGGTCTCTGCCAAGGTCGTTGGCATCTTTCTTTGCAACTTCTGCCACAACATTGAGCCATGCCGGCAACCTTGTGCAAACCAGGAGATGGCCTGTGCCTCTACCACACCTTCGCAGGAGTTGTGAATATTGCTCCACCGGGTAAGGTACTCCCGGTCGGTCTCGTTGCTCCTTTGCCTACAGATGGCGAGCTGCTGAGGCCTGTTGGGTCTTTTGTACGTGCTGGTGAAGTTACTGATGAATGCTTCCTCAAAGTCTAACCAGCAGTCTATGCTGCCAGTTCTCAAGTTGTTCAACCAGATCCGGGCTGGTCCTTCCAACATCTGCGGCACATAGCGTACCGCCCATCGTCTGTTTCCGCCGGCTATACTCACTGCAGTTACATAGTCGGTTAGCCAGTCCTCCGGCTTCTTGCTGCCGTCATAGGTCTTGGCACCCCTGTTGAGCTGAGAGTTCCGAACAGGTGGTTCCCGCATGATCCGAGGCCCAAAGCAGGCAGGTCCCGGAGGTCCTTGCTCTTCCACCAACTCGGATTGGTGAATCCGGTCGAGCCGGAATCTGGCGTCTGCCGGGTTCAGCTGCCTGGTTCCTATCCGAGATCCCAAAGGGTTCTCGTCCGGCTGATACCCGAGCTGCTGCAGCCTCGAGTTACCATCATTGAGCCTGCCCTGCACAGGGATCACGGCCTGCTGGGGAACAGAGGCGACCTCTGTGGGGACCCCGTACTAACTGTCCGAATTACCCGATTATGCTTAACACAACGATCCCATGATCAGTCTGTCGTTGCACATAACCCGAATTGAATACCAAAGTTTACATCCATTACAATACCGAATTAAAGTCTTACATAAAATGGTCATCTAGACCAAGTCTTACATAGGTGCCTTCAAGGGCCAAACCAAAACAATCAGCGGAATTAAGGCGTAGTAGACATCAAATCCTAGCGATGACCCGACAGGCAGTCGACTTATGAAGATCCTTAGTTGGCATAGATGTCGCCATACTCTTCCTGGGCGTAGGACTCCTCGAAGTCTGGCTACGACAATAGCCAGAGACAAAGCTAGTATGAGTACATTTGAATGTACTCGCAAACTACTCCAACATGAGTGCACTAGTCTCAATTTTAGTTTCACACTTTTATTTATTTAAGACATCTCTATATCTTTGTTGAAGAAGATAAGAAAATCATAACTACTCTTAATATCTCAATGTTATTAGTTTTCTTCAAAAACTCCTCCTTTTCCGACCATAAACCATTATGGTAATCACTTTCCAACTACCTCATACCGATCTGTTGGTATAGGTGTATGGAACATTCTCCAATTTCTTTTTCCTTTTAAACTCAATTCTTCCCAAAACTTGCACATGGTCAAAGTAGGGTCTCTCAACTGTCCATATCCGAGGACTCGGCTATTCGAATAGTTTAATTACCCTCTGCAGAGGTAGCACGCTTTTCCCACACTCATCCGATAACTCATCGTGTCAGCCACGTCTCGTCATACCAGCGGTATACGAAGTTGAGTCACCGACCCTAGTCTTTCCTTTGCTCATGCTAGTATAGGATCCTGCCCCTATGAACCATTCCATCTACACCTAGTCCAGTTTCCCGTCGGAAACCCTAAGTGTGAGGACTCATAGGTTTTATCTGGCGGTGTATACGGACATCCTTCTATCCTCCTCCTTATCTACTCATAGATTTTTAAGCGAGGACCCAGGTCAGGGTTAGGTCACCAAACCACTCCCTCATGCATAACAGAGTCATCTCTGTTGATGCAGTGTCCCATACTAATAAGAGCAAGCTATATGACTAAGCCCTTTCCCATATGTGGGTAAATGTGGTCGCACAGAGTATCGGTTGCTTGACTGAGTACTAGGACACAATGTGCTTTTCTAAAACCATCTTTCTCCATTTCCTTATTTCAACACCACATTTTGGTGCTATATATCCACTCAAGTTTTCAAAGGAGTTTTGAATAAACAACATTGTTTTTCCATCCTATAGTTTTAGTATCTACTTCTACATAGGGTGACAAAACAATCTCTATATACTTTGAAAAAGGGATTTTGTAAACCTTGGCTTTTGAAAATGATTTGTAAATTTAGATGCATAAGTTAGGTGCAAGCTCAGAGAGTAGCTTGCCTTGCTCGGCAAAGTGATCTTGGTCTTGGTCTTCAGGTTCTGCAAATCCCTCCTCCTCGATATATCCGGCAACGTTCTCGTCTAATACACAATCAATCAAATACAAACAATCACTAGACTATTCAATCAATCATCATAGCAATACACTCTTAGAGGTTCTAATTAACCATTCCACATACCAAACAATATCATGTGGTTTCAATTTAATTGAATTAAACATTATTCCCTTGTATTTTAATTAGGGCAGAAACTTGTTGCACATGTTTAATTGCATAGCTTGAGTTCTGTTTGTCACAAAAATACAAACTAAAATTCTACAGAAAGCTAATGATGTGTAGAAGATGACACAATTGGGTTTGGGTCATTTGGAGTTACCAAACTCCCTACACATTGTTTTGAATCCAAAAGCCAATTAATATGGTTTTGGCTATTATTTAAATTATATTCATCTAAAAATTAAACCATTTTAGGGGTGACTAACCATGGCTAAATGTGACCTAATAAAATTAGTTTCAACTAATTTGGATTATCAGAGTATCAGAAACAAACAAGTTTAGGATTTAAACATGCTAATGTAATTTGAATGTTGTATTTTTATTATACATCCAAATGGAGTGAAACTAGCTTAGTTGGATAGAGAATTTCATAAGCTTTCCATAACAGTTGGATTTGCTAAATTTGGAGTTGTAAATCTAAAGTTATGAATTTTCTAAAATTGGGTTCAGTACTGGTTTTTAAATGAAACTTAAATTCGAATTAAAATCCAGAACGGACAAAGATTAAAATCCTGACAGAGGGGACCCACCAGTCAGCGACTCAGCGAGCGCGCGCGCGGTTCATTTAATCCTGACGCGTGGGGTCTGCCTGTCAGATTTTTAATATTTTTCACGAACCGGTAAGCTACCGTAGGATCAAGATCTAACGGCTCAGGATGCCCGCGTCGCCGGCGACCTAAATCGGGCGGCGCCGCGGCTCCGGCGACGGCGAGGTGGACGGTGCGCTCACCTCGGGGCTCGGGAGGACGTGGCGATGGTGCAGGAGGGGTGCGGCGGCTCGGGGAAGCTCGAGGGCGTGAAGGCGAGGCTCGGGGACACTCCTGGCGGCGACGGCGTCGGGCTCCCTCTTCCGCGGCGGGGCTCGAACTCCGGCGAGCGATCCCTGGCGATCCTGGGCACGGGACAGAGGGAAAAGGGCGCTGGTGAGTGCGGGGTGCAAGGGAAAGAGAAGGGAGGCAGAGGGGAGCGAAGGGGAAGGATGCCGTGGCGTGGCCGCGATCGTCGTCTACCTCGGGCACGGCGAGCTCGAGGAGACCACGGGCGGCTAGAGCTTCGCGGCAACGGCTCCGCCCTCCTGGCGGTGCACGAGAGGGTGGTGATGAGGGGGAGAGGCAGTGGGGTGGTGCGGTGAGAAGAGGGGCACGGGGCCAATTTATAGCGGCCGGGCGGCGCACGGTGGGCGCGGTGCAGGGGCGCCCGCGGCCGTGCTAGCCCGCCGTAGGCCGGTGGAGGGGGTTGGCCGGGCTGCGGGATGTCTGGGGAACCAAATGGGCAAGGAGGGGAGGCGTGGAGGAAGCTCGGCAGGGGGGGACGCCCTGGCGTGCCCTGGGATGGCTCGGGCGGTGCGCGACGCGCACTGTCCACGGCGATCCTCCTGCGGGAGCGGGTTCCTGCGGGCTGCGGTGCGACGGGAGAGGGGGCAGCAAGGTGAGGGAGAGAGGGGGGGCCTGGCACGGGTGAGCACGGCGTTGCCACCTCGGACGCCCGGCGCGACATTGCGACGTGCGCGCTGCCGTGGCTGTCGCCGGCGTCCATACGGCGACTCCGGCCACCAATCTGCTTCCCCCGGCGTGCGGCGAGGTCGCAGAGAAGAGAGGAGTGCAGTGCTGGCCTCAATTTGCCCAATGCGCAACCCAAAGCTCGGATTGATCCACGAGTTGGTTCGGTTGGGGAAGAACAGGGTGGATGATCACAGGGTGTTTGGTGAATTGCCCGAACCAAAACAGTAGCATTTTGCTATTTTAATTTTCCTATTTCCCTTTATTCTTTTGGGCTTAAACTTAGGATCTAGGCTAACTATATTATTGGTAAGTGCTACAAAGTCCTTTTGAAATATTTCAATCATGAATTTCTAATTTGAATTTGAAGTGTTGAATTTGAATTTTTGAAAGGGAATAGTTTGTAAAAATTAACTAGGAGTGTCAATAATTTTACTCCATTGATTTTGGTGAGAAAAAAATAAATTTGTATGTCTTAATTTGGAAAAATAATGTGACATTTGTCACATGGTGTTTTGTTTTTGTGGTTTGTTTTATTTGTTTTCTTTTCTTCAAATTTTTAATTAGAGCTAGAATTCCACAATCTTGCAAACAATGCAACAAGCAACACTCAAGAATTAAACATACACATATTTTTATAAGAAAAGTTTTTGTTGGCCCACATTTTTGCACTAATAATTATATTAATATTTGTGGGATGTTACAGACTTCCCCCCTTAAAATAAATCTCGTCCCGAGATTTGCTAGGCCTGGGTACTAAAGAGGTTGGGAAACTCGCTCCTAAGATAGTCTTCACGTTCCCAAGTTGCTTCATCTTCAGAGTGGTTAGTCCACTGGACTTTGTAGAACTTGATTGCTCGCCTGCGGGTGAGACGAACATCTTCGTCGAGAATCTTGAGGGGCGTCTCACGATAAGTCAGATCTTGATTCAGATCGACGGACTGGTGATCGATGTTTTTGAAAACATCAGGCTGGTCAGGAACTTCAAGACACTTCCGGAGCAAGGAGATGTGGAAAACATCATGGTAATCTTCTAACTCTTGGGGCAACTCCAGTTGATAAGACACTTCTCCTCGACGGGCAAGGATCTTGAAAGGTCCAATATATCTTGGCGCTAATTTTCCTTTGACATGGAAACGCTGCATTCCTTTAAGGGGTGTCACTCGGAGATAGACATAATCTCCGATATTGAAGGTGACATCACGACGCTTGGGATCAGCGTAACTCTTCTGACGGGATTGGGCGGTCTTGAGTCGCTCTCGGATAAGCTGGACTTGCTCTTCAGCCTCACGGAGGGTATCTGGTCCAAACAGTTTGCCTTCTCCGATGTCGGACCAATTCAGGGGTGTACGACACTTCTTGCCGTAAAGGGCTTCAAAAGGGGCCATTTGCAGACTAGACTGGTAACTGTTGTTGTATGAGAATTCTGCAAATGGAAGACAATCTTCCCATTTGGATCCATAGGCTAGGACACATGCGCGAAGCATGTCCTCTAATATCTGGTTCACTCGTTCAGTTTGGCCATCGGTCTGGGGGTGATAAGCTGTGCTAAACGCCAACTTGGTTCCGAGGGCTTCATGCAGGGCTTTCCAGAACCTTGAGGTGAATTGTGTGCCTCTATCTGATACAATCCTCTTAGGCACACCATGCAGGCTTACTATTCTGGAAATATACAGGTCTGCTAACTGATTTCCCCTATAGGTGGTGTGGACGGGAATAAAATGGGCCACTTTGGTCAGCCTGTCAACGATGACCCATATTGAGTCATGGCCTCGGTTGGATCTTGGAAGTCCGATGATAAAATCCATTCCAATCTCATCCCACTTCCACTCGGGAATCTTTAGGGGTTGAAGCAATCCAGCGGGTCGCTGATGTTCAGCCTTGACTCGCTGACAAATATCACACTTGGCTACGAAAGCACCAATTTCTCGCTTCATTCCATGCCACCAAAATCTTTCACGAAGGTCTTGGTACATCTTGGTTCCACCGGGGTGGATTGAGTAAGGGGACTCGTGGGCTTCCTTTAGGATTAACTCCTTGAGTTCCGAGGTACTGGGGACACAGATACGACCATTGAATCTCAACACTCCTTCTGCATCCTCGGTAAAACCAGGCGCTTTACCGAGAGAAATCTTCTTCTTGATTCCTTCTATGCTCTCATGACCTTTCTGGGCCTCCTTGATTTGATCTATCAGAGTTGGAGCTAACTCTAAATGGGCGAGATAGCCGTGGCTAACAAGCTCTAGTCCAAAATCTTTGAACTCCTTAAACAGGGCTGGCTGCTCTGCTTGGATCATGGCATTCAGGGTGCAGGGTTTGCGACTAAGGGCATCGGCAACTACATTAGCCTTTCCGGGGTGATAATTGATGCCGATATCATAATCCTTGATTAATTCCATCCACCTTCTCTGTCGCAAATTTAACTCCCTCTGCGTGAAGATATACTTCAAGCTCTTATGATCCGTATAAATCTCGCAGCGATGTCCCGCCAGATAGGAGCGCCACGTCTTCAAAGCAAGAACAACAGCGGCTAACTCCAGGTCATGGGTTGGGTAGTTCTCTTCATGTGGTCGCAACTGTCGAGACAGATACGACACCACCTTGCCTTCTTACATCAGAACACAACCCAGTCCTAGACGTGATGCATCGCAATACACGTCGAAACTCTTGGTGACGTCTGGCATAATCAGGACAGGGGTTGAGGTCAGTCTCTTCTTTAATTCCTGGAAACTCTCTTCACACTTCTGAGTCCATTCAAATTTCTTGTCCTTTTTCAGTAGTTGGGTAAGGGGCTTGGCTATACTGGAGAATCCCTCAACGAACTTGCGGTAGTATCCCGCTAGTCCGAGAAAGCTTCGGATTTCAGTCACACTAGTTGGGGCTTTCCAGTCCACAATGGCTTGGATCTTCTCTGGGTCAACAGAAATTCCTCCCGCAGACACAACATGTCCGAGAAATGAGACTTCACTGAGCCAAAACTCACACTTGCTAAACTTGGCATACAACTGATGCTCTCGGAGGGTTGCTAAAACTAGACGCAGGTGTTCAGCATGCTCTTCTTCAGTTTTGGAGTAAATAAGGATGTCATCAAGGAAAACTACCACGAACTTGTCAAGATACTCCATGAAGATCTTGTTCATGAGATTCATAAAATAGGCTGGGGCATTGGTCAGACCAAAGGACATTACGGTGTATTCAAATAAACCGTAACGGGTTGTGAAGGCAGTCTTGGGAATGTCTGTCTCTCGGATTCTTAACTGATGATACCCTGACCGAAGATCGATCTTGGAAAAGACTCGGGCTCCGTTCATTTGATCGAACAGATCCTCGATCTTTGGGAGAGGGTACTTGTTTTTGATGGTCACATCATTTAACCTGCGATAATCCACACACAGGCGTGTGGTACCATCTCTCTTATCCACAAAAATAATGGGTGACCCCCAGGGTGAAGCACTTGGGCGAATAAGCCCTTTGCTGAGCATATCTGCTAACTGCTTCTTCAACTCAATCAGTTCTTCTGGATTCATCCGATAAGGCCTTTGGGATATGGGGGCTGTCCCGGGGATAAGTTCAATGATGAACTCAATATCCCGATCCGGTGGCATACCAGGCAATTCTTCAGGAAAGACATCTTGGAACAGGTGAACAACACGGATCTCATCAAGGGCTGGTCGAGCTATGCTCTCATGGCATCTTGGTCAGGGTCGACTGGTTTCTGACACATACTCCACTTCTACTCCTTTGTCGGTGGTGAGGGCTACAGCTCTTCTGGCACAGTCAATTCGACCATGGTACTTGGCTAACCAATTCATACCCAGTATGACATCTATTCCTTGGGTTCCTAGGATGATTAAGTCGACTAGGAACTTTTCCCCTTTGATCTCAAGGGAAACGTCCGGGCAAAATGACTTGGTATCTATGGTGGATTTTGGGATTTGGATGACCATGGGTTTGGGTAAGAGGTTTCCGACTAAACCTCCCTTAGCAACAAATTCTTGGGTAACAAAAGAATGAGTAGCACCAGAATCAAATAGAACAGTTGCAGGTACTGAGTTGACAAGGAACGTACCCATCACAACATCTGGTGCATCCATGGCCTCTTCAGCATTGATGTGGTGCAGGCGTCCCTTGGCAACAGCCACATTTCCGCGGGGTGCGGGGTTCTTGCCATTTCCATTGCGGCCTTGGCCGTTGTTCGGCGCCTGTGCATCGGGGCGCGGACCATTCTTCTTAGGATTGGGGCATGCCTTGGAGTAGTGACCCTTGGTGCCACAATTGAAACAGACAACATTGGCATTGAGGTTGGGGTTGCTAGGGTTCCCTCCGGGACGGGTGTTGTCATTGGGACGGTTGAACTTGTTTGGGTTGTATGGGGGCTTAGGGTAACTGGGGTGCGAAGTTGGTGGTGGTCTATATGCTGGCTTGGGGTTTGGTGGGTGGGTGCGAGGTTTCTGACTGCTCGATCCTTTCTGGGCAATCATTCTCCTCTTACGACCCTCAAACATGGATTTGCGCTTGGTCTCCAACTGTATGGCCTTGTCCACAAGTGATTCCAAATCAACAAAGTCATGGATAACCAAGGCGCATTGCAGTTCATCATGAAGTCCGTTCATGAAATGCTCCATCCTCCTCCCCTCGGTGTCGACGTCATCAGGAGCATACCGAGACAAGTCAGTGAACTCATCGAGGTATCCGACCACATCCTTACTTCCCTGCCGCAACCTGCGGAATTCATCCTTCTTCCGCTCAATGAGTCCGCGGGGAATGTGCTTCTTGCGGAACTTCTCCTGGAAATCATCCCAGCTGATAGCATAACCAGCTTGCTGTAGAGTCTTGGTAGCTTCCCACCAAGACCGTGCTGGTCCTGCAAGGTAGTGGGTCGCATACAACACCTTCTCAGGTTCTCCCACGGCTGCAACTACCAGGTTGTTGTTAATGGTGCGAAGCCAGTCATCGGCCTCAAGTGGGTGAAGTCCCTTGGAATAGGTGGGTGGGTTGGTCCTTTGAAAGTTGCTCAAAGTGGACCGCTGATTTCCTTCACCATTGCCATTGCCATTGCTGTTGCCATTGCCATTGCCATTGTTGTGGTGGTTGTTGTTGTTGTTGTGAGCGGCAGCTATCTGTTGCAGGGCAGCGATATGAGCTTGACGCTCAGTCCGGGCAGCTTGGCATTCCTCCATGATGAGCGCCAGAAGTTGGGCGGTGGTTGGGTCCGGTGGGGGTGGTGGTGCTCCTCCATCCGTGTTGGTGCGACGAGTGTCCACCATCCTGAAGTACACCGGGAATAAGGGCAAGCAAAAGGGGTTCTGACCAAGGAAAAGATTGGTTTCGCGAAGGGATTGATTTGCTACGTATTATAAGAGAAACATTTAACACATGTTAACAAGACTAGCACACACTTTCATAGCACAACCATTACATCAAGAGCTCATCCAAATCTAGCTTACAACATTCTCCCTAACTAATGTACATATAGCAAGTTCCAAAAGAACCACAACTTTGACTCTACTAGCGATAGGGGGGGGGGGGTCAACCTAATCCTGCGGTAGAACTCAAGTAACTCGCCTACTGAGGTGGAATCTCAGGCTCTGCCATGTCAGCATCGGACTGGTAGGGTGGCTCCTCTGGATCCTCCTCCTCATCATCCTCATCCTCATCATCCTCATCCTCATCGTTCATCTCCTCCAGATAGTCGTCATCGTCACTGAGGAAAGCGTCGTTCTCCTTGCGGAGATCCTCGCCTTCCTTCTCCATCTCGTCAGTACAGAGCTCCAAATCTTCTATCAGCTCATCCTGCTCGGCAACCTTCTTGCGGAGCTTCGCTATGGTCTTCCGCATCTGGATTCCCTTCTTAAGGAGAGCGGCCTTCTCAGTCTTCAGCTGTGTCTCACTCTCGCGACTCTCCTTGAGCGAGAGACGCTCAAAGTGAGACCGAAGCCTAGCGCACCTCAGATCCTCCTGGGTGCGAAAGAGCATAATCTCCATGTCCAGGATATACTCTCCGAATGTCGTGTGCAGAGGGGACCGAATTGGGTGTCCATCGATGGTGCGCCTCCCGTAGAACTGGAAACGAGAGTTTACCAGCTCCGCCTTGTGTTCCTCACAAAGCCGGGATAGCATCCGCTGCATGGAACGACACAGTCCATCGTCCCAGTGGACGTCCATGAGGGTGAAAGAGAGTGCCCTGGATCCGGGGGACTTGATGTTCCCGCGAACAGACGCCTCGATCAACCAGGACAGGTTCCCGTTACCGGGAGCGTCCACCTGGGCTCCCTTAAACTCAGGAGTGGGACGACCTAGCTGCTTGGTCAACTCGAACAAGTCCTTCTCGAACATCAACTTGCCGTCCTTCTCCAGCTGAACGAACTCGGTGAAATGGATCGCCATCTATAATTTTTAGTCAAAATTTTAATTTAGTGAGATGGCAAGTATATCAAAATTTTAATGGAAGGGAAAATATGTGAGCAGATTTTTAAGTTTATTAAAATGACAAGTGTGGCAAGTTTTTATGAATATGAGAGAAAACTTAGTAGTTGGTAAGAAGAGAATTTTGCACAAATGAGAGGGTAAGAGATAAGCATTTTTTTTTAAAAACTAATTTCTTACTTTGTTTTTCTTCAAAACTCAACTTTTGCAATCACTAACTAACGACCATGCTAATCTAAGGCTCCTAAAGTCAACCTGGCTCTGACACCAATTCTGTGGGGACCCCGGACTAACTGTCCGAATTACCCGATTATGCTTAACACAACGATCCCATGATCAGTCTGTCGTTGCACATAACCCGAATTGAATACCAAAGTTTACATCCATTACAATACCGAATTAAAGTCTTACATAAAATGGTCATCTAGACCAAGTCTTACATAGGTGCCTTCAAGGGCCAAACCAAAACAATCAGCGGAATTAAGGCGTAGTAGACATCAAATCCTAGCGATGACCCGACAGTCAGTCGACTTATGAAGATCCTTAGTTGGCATAGATGTCGCCATACTCTTCCTGGGCGTAGGACTCCTCGAAGTCTGGCTACGACAATAGCCAGAGACAAAGCTAGTATGAGTACATTTGAATGTACTCGCAAACTACTCCAACATGAGTGCACTAGTCTCAATTTTAGTTTCACACTTTTATTTATTTAAGACATCTCTATATCTTTGTTGAAGAAGATAAGAAAATCATAACTACTCTTAATATCTCAATGTTATTAGTTTTCTTCAAAAACTCCTCCTTTTCCGACCATAAACCATTATGGTAATCACTTTCCAACTACCTCATACCGATCCGTTGGTATAGGTGTATGGAACATTCTCCAATTTCTTTTTCCTTTTAAACTCAATTCTTCCCAAAACTTGCACATGGTCAAAGTAGGGTCTCCCAACTGTCCATATCCGAGGACTCGGCTATTCGAATAGTTTAATTACCCTCTGCAGAGGTAGCACGCTTTTCCCACACTCATCCGATAACTCATCGTGTCAGCCACGTCTCGTCATACCAGCGGTATACGAAGTTGAGTCACCGACCCTAGTCTTTCCTTTGCTCATGCTAGTATAGGATCCTGCCCCTATGAACCATTCCATCTACACCTAGTCCAGTTTCCCGTCGGAAACCCTAAGTGTGAGGACTCATAGGTTTTATCTGGCGGTGTATACGGACATCCTTCTATCCTCCTCCTTATCTACTCATAGATTTTTGAGCGAGGACCCAGGTCAGGGTTAGGTCACCAAACCACTCCCTCATGCATAACAGAGTCATCTCTGTTGATGCAGTGTCCCATACTAATAAGAGCAAGCTATATGACTAAGCCCTTTCCCATATGTGGGTAAATGTGGTCGCACAGAGTATCGGTTGCTTGACTGAGTACTAGGACACAATGTGCTTTTCTAAAACCATCTTTCTCCATTTCCTTATTTCAACACCACATTTTGGTGCTATATATCCACTCAAGTTTTCAAAGGAGTTTTGAATAAACAACATTGTTTTTCCATCCTATAGTTTTAGTATCTACTTCTACATAGGGTGACAAAACAATCTCTATATACTTTGAAAAAGGGTTTTTGTAAACCTTGGCTTTTGAAAATGATTTGTCAATTTAGATGCATAAGTTAGGTGCAAGCTCAGAGAGTAGCTTGCCTTGCTCGGCAAAGTGATCTTGGTCTTGGTCTTCAGGTTCTGCAAATCCCTCCTCCTCGATATATCCGGCAACGTTCTCGTCTAATACACAATCAATCAAATACAAACAATCACTAGACTATTCAATCAATCATCATAGCAATACACTCTTAGAGGTTCTAATTAACCATTCTACATACCAAACAATATCATGTGGTTTCAATTTAATTGAATTAAACATTATTCCCTTGTATTTTAATTAGGGCAGAAACTTGTTGCACATGTTTAATTGCATAGCTTGAGTTCTGTTTGTCACAAAAATACAAACTAAAATTCTACAGAAAGCTAATGATGTGTAGAAGATGACACAATTGGGTTTGGGTCATTTGGAGTTACCAAACTCCCTACACATTGTTTTGAATCCAGAAGCCAATTAATATGGTTTTGGCTATTATTTAAATTATATTCATCTAAAAATTAAACCATTTTAGGGGTGACTAACCATGGCTAAATGTGACCTAATAAAATTAGTTTCAACTAATTTGGATTATCAGAGTATCAGAAACAAACAAGTTTAGAATTTAAACATGCTAGTGTAATTTGAATGTTGTATTTTTATTATACATCCAAATGGAGTGAAACTAGCTTAGTTGGATAGAGAATTTCATAAGCTTTCCAGAACAGTTGGATTTGCTAAATTTGGAGTTGTAAATCTAAAGTTATGAATTTTCTAAAATTGGGTTCAGTACTGGTTTTTAAATGAAACTTAAATTCGAATTAAAATCCAGAACGGACAAAGATTAAAATCCTGACAGAGGGGACCCACCAGTCAGCGACTCAGCGAGCGCGCGCGCGGTTCATTTAAACCTGACGCGTGGGGTCTGCCTGTCAGATTTTTAATATTTTTCACGAACCGGTAAGCTACCGTAGGATCAAGATCTAACGGCTCAGGATGCCCGCGTCGCCGGCGACCTAAATCGGGCGGCGCCGCGGCTCCGGCGACGGCGAGGTGGACGGTGCGCTCACCTCGGGGCTCGGGAGGACGTGGCGATGGTGCAGGAGGGGTGCGGCGGCTCGGGGAAGCTCGAGGGCGTGAAGGCGAGGCTCGGGGACACTCCTGGCGGCGACGGCGTCGGGCTCCCTCTTCCGCGGCGGGGCTCGAACTCCGGCGAGCGATCCCTGGCGATCCTGGGCACGGGACAGAGGGAAAAGGGCGCTGGTGAGTGCGGGGTGCAAGGGAAAGAGAAGGGAGGCAGAGGGGAGCGAAGGGGAAGGATGCCGTGGCGTGGCCGCGGTCGTCGTCTACCTCGGGCACGGCGAGCTCGAGGAGACCACGGGCGGCTAGAGCTTCGCGGCAACGGCTCCGCCCTCCTGGCGGTGCACGAGAGGGTGGTGATGAGGGGGAGAGGCAGTGGGGTGGTGCGGTGAGAAGAGGGGCACGGGGCCAATTTATAGCGGCCGGGCGGCGCACGGTGGGCGCGGTGCAGGGGCGCCCGCGGCCGTGCTAGCCCGCCGTAGGCCGGTGGAGGGGGTTGGCCGGGCTGCGGGATGTCTGGGGAACCAAATGGGCAAGGAGGGGAGGCGTGGAGGAAGCTCGGCAGGGGGGACGCCCTGGCGTGCTCTGGGATGGCTCGGGCGGTGCGCGGCGCGCACTGTCCACGGCGATCCTCCTGCGGGAGCGGGTTCCTGCGGGCTGCGGTGCGACGGGAGAGGGGGCAGCAAGGTGAGGGAGAGAGGGGGGGGGGCTGGCACGGGTGAGCACGGCGTTGCCACCTCGGACGCCCGGCGCGACATTGCGACGTGCGCGCTGCCGTGGCTGTCGCCGGCGTCCATACGGCGACTCTGGCCACCAATCTGCTTCCCCCGGCGTGCGGCGAGGTCGCAGAGAAGAGAGGAGTGCAGTGCTGGCCTCAATTTGCCCAATGCGCAACCCAAAGCTCGGATTGATCCACGAGTTGGTTCGGTTGGGGAAGAACAGGGTGGATGATCACAGGGTGTTTGGTGAATTGCCCGAACCAAAACAGTAGCATTTTGCTATTTTAATTTTCCTATTTCCCTTTATTCTTTTGGGCTTAAACTTAGGATCTAGGCTAACTATATTATTGGTAAGTGCTACAAAGTCCTTTTGAAATATTTTGAAATATTTCAATCATGAATTTCTAATTTGAATTTGAAGTTTTGAATTTGAATTTTTGAAAGGGAATAGTTTGTAAAAATTAACTAGGAGTGTCAATAATTTTACTCCATTGATTTTGGTGAGAAAAAATAAATTTGTATGTCTTAATTTGGAAAAATAATGTGACATTTGTCACATGGTGTTTTGTTTTTGTGGTTTGCTTTATTTGTTTTCTTTTCTTCAAATTTTTAATTAGAGCTAGAATTCCACAATCTTGCAAACAATGCAACAAGCAACACTCAAGAATTAAACATACACATATTTTTATAAGAAAAGTTTTTGTTGGCCCACATTTTTGCACTAATAATTATATTAATATTTGTGGGATGTTACAACCTCCCTCTGTGGGTTTCCCTGAACGTGAGGAGGATTCCGGGGTGGATTACCACGGCCAACCGGGTTATTGTTTCCTACACCCAGGTTACCATCCCCACGGGTACTTCCCGCATGCCCCGAGTTACGCTGTCCGGCTTGCCCGGCTTGCTGGATACCGGCGAAGGCCGGATCATAGGTCTGTAGCTGCTTGTTCTTTCCGGAACCTCGACTCCGGCTCCGGCTCTTGCTCTTGCTCTTGCTTCTGCTCGGATGCGGGGAAGAGGCCTCCCCGTCCGACTTCTGGCTATTGGGTCTGGCTGAGTGCACCTGGGACCCTGCTCCGGGGTTCTTCTTCTTGAAGGCCTGATTCTGACGGTTGGCTTCAATCACCAACTCGTTTACCCGCTCCTGCTGCTTGCGCGGGGCCTCACCGGATAACCCTACCAATTCGGCCATGGCGGCTTCGGCGGCCCTAAGAGTTTTCGCCGGTGAGCTGTACACCGGCTTCCCTGCTGAAATCCGACTTCCTGTGTGACTGGTGGTGGCTCCACCAGCCAGCTCCTCATTCACCATTCTTCCTTTCTTGCGCAGATCCGCAATGCGCTTGTCCCGGGAGTCTATCTTAAGGAATCCGTGAGCTGCATTGTACTCCCGGAGGCTAGCATTGAGCTCGCGACGGATCTCGGCGATCTCCTGCGCTTCGGCGAGTAGCAACCTCCGCTGCTCCTCCAACTCAACTGAAGTGGCCTGGGTATCCGCTTCGGCAGCCACCGGAACAGTCAACTTGGCCACTAGCCCCGAGAGGGGATCCGGGCGGCGCCGTGGCTGGGACGGCTGTGGATCGCCATCTCGGGCCGCAGGTCTTTCCTGCGGGGGTTTGGCCAAACGGGGGTGGCCGTTGGCATCGCCGTCAGCGTCTTGGTACTCCTCCTCGGTTGCCCCGACCATCATCACCGCGACGGAACTCGGGGGGCGACCGGCACACAGACCGCGAGCAGCGCAGAGCATGGGAGGGTCCTCAGCTTCCAGGACCACGTCCGGGTAGCTACAGACGACCTCTGTGGCGACGTAGGTGGTGAAACCACCAAAATCAATGAGACATCCGTTCACCGGAAACGGTCTGTTCCGGAAGCACCCTGCGTTGTCGCAGACGAAGTCCATCTCCCCTAGCCTTACGACCAGGCCAGAGAGAACCCGAACCTCGAAGTGAACAGGGGAGCCCGTCTGGATGTGTACACCAGCCAACGCCACTGTCTGCCCCACGGTGGGCGCCAACTGTCGTGGTGGTGTCACGGCAGATGCCATAGGATGGCTAATGTGTGGGGTCGATGGACGTTGGTGGATCCGGGGAGGGATAGCGAGCTGACTAGCCCACGCGAGGAGGATCCCGGAATGACCGAGATCTCCCAGGAACAAGAAACAAGATCAAAGTGCAAAGGGGAAGATCTAACAAATACGATCAAATGCACGAAGGCACACAACACACACACACACGATATACCCAGGTTCAGGGCCCTCGTGAGGAGGTAACACCCCTACTCCTGCCTTTCCTCTCTATATATTTGTGGTACAAGAACTACAACTTGTTGCTAGATCTCTCAAAGGGAGGAGTACAAAGAACTAGATGAACTCAAGGTGAGAAGGAATAAATGCTCTCTGAGTAAATGTGACTATAGCTTTGGCTCTGAAGTTGGTCTCTCCCTCTCAGGATCAGTTATGGCGCCTTTTATAGAGCTCCGGCCAGAAGGGCCAGAAACCCTAAATCGGCTTGGCCCCACCGGACAGGCCTAGCCGGCATGCCGTCACCGGCTAGTGCGACCTAGTCGCCGGGCTATCCGGTGTAGCCCCTTCGTCATCATCTTGGTAAGGACGGCAGACGTCGTCCTGCACCATCATTGTCCCCCTGTCAGAGACAGGACATGCCTTGGCCCATCCCGGATAGCCTTTTCCGGATTGCCGGGCTAGGTAGGTCAGGTCTTGTCGTACCCTGGTCGTACCGGCTGACGCGCTCCCGTGTCAGGCGGGAGGTGACCATGCTTCCGTGTCAGGCGGGAGGTGACCATGCTTCCGTGTCAGGCGGGAGGTGACCATGCTTCCGTGTCAGGCGGGAGGTGACGCAGTCTTCCGTGTCAGGCGGAATGGTACTTCCCCGCAATAGACGGGAAAGCCTGCTACGGACCGTTGACGGCCTACCGGAAGCCCGCACGCCGGCTACCTCCTCGCTTCCCACTGTGAGCCTCTTCTGCATAAGATCAAGACCGAGACATACATTCCGGTTAGTTCCCACCCGGATAACCTATCCGGTAAAGCCGACTACGCCTCCTTCCGGGAGTCTCCTCGGACCCCGAGACTCGGGACCCTTTCCGGATACGTCCGAGCTCATCTCAGGATGAGTATCTCTAGGCCTAGCCTCCCGAAGATGTCTTAGCCTATCAGCAAAGACATCTTCGAGAAGCTAGTTCTTAGAGGAACCACCCGCTCATGCTTGTGCTGCGATTGTGAGGGCCGGGGGTGTCTATTTATAGATGCCAGAGCTGCCCCTTGCGCCTGCCAGGAGACATTTTGCCCTCTACCCGTGTTCAAGGGTCAAGCTGCCCTTTCAGCACGCCAGGAGGTGTCCCTTGCTCTCGCCAAAGGTCAAGTACTGTTGGCCCTTTACTGAATTATACCGGGATCTGCCCCTACCCGGGGGCAGCCCCCCAACAGTGACCATCAAGAACAAGTACCCTCTCCCAAAGATCGAGGATCTGTTCGATCAAATGAACGGAGCCCGAGTCTTTTCCAAGATCGATCTTCGGTCAGGGTATCATCAGTTAAAAATCCGAGAGACAGACATTCCCAAGACTGCCTTCACAACCCGTTACGGTTTATTTGAATACACCGTAATGTCCTTTGGTCTGACCAATGCCCCAGCCTATTTTATGAACCTCATGAACAAGATCTTCATGGAGTATATTGACAAGTTCGTGGTAGTTTTCCTTGATGACAACCTTATTTACTCCAAAACTGAAGAAGAGCATGCTGAACACCTGCGTCTAGTTTTAGCAACCCTCCGAGAGCATCAGTTGTATGCCAAGTTTAGCAAGTGTGAGTTCTGGCTCAGTGAAGTAGCATTTCTCAGACATGTTGTGTCTGCGGGAGGAATTTCTGTTGACCCAGAGAAGATCCAAGCCATTGTGAACTGGGAAGCCCCAACTAGTGTGACTGAAATCCGAAGCTTTCTCGGACTGGCGGGGTACTACCGCAAGTTCGTTGAGGGATTCTCCAGTATAGCCAAACCCCTTACCCAACTGCTGAAAAAGGACAAGAAATTTGAATGGACTCAGAAGTGTGAAGAGAGTTTCCAGGAATTAAAGAAGAGATTGATCTCAACCCCTGTCCTGATTATGCCAGACGTCACCAAGAGTTTCGACGTGTATTGCGATGCATCACGTCTAGGACTTGGTTGTGTTCTGATGCAAGAAGGCAAGGTGGTGTCGTATCTGTCTCGACAGTTGCGACCACATGAAGAGAACTACCCAACCCATGACCTGGAGCTAGCCGCTGTTGTTCTTGCTCTGAAGACGTGGCGCTCCTATCTGGCGGGACATCGCTGTGAGATCTATACGGATCATAAGAGCTTGAAGTATATCTTCACTCAGAAGGAGTTAAATTTGCGACAGAGAAGGTGGATGGAATTAATCAAGGATTATGATATCGGTATCAATTATCACCCTGGAAAGGCTAATGTAGTTGCCGATGCCCTTAGTCGCAAACCCTGCACCCTGAATGCCATGATCCAAGCAGAGCAGCCAGCCCTGTTCAAAGAGTTCAAAGATTTTGGACTAGAGCTTGTTAGCCACGGCTATCTCGCCCATTTAGAGTTAGCTCCAACTCTGATAGATCAAATCAAGGAGGCCCAGAAAGGTCATGAGAGCATAGAAGGAATCAAGAAGAAGATTTCTCTCGGTAAAGCGCCTGGTTTTACCGAGGATGCAGAAGGAGTGTTGAGATTCAATGGTCGTATCTGTGTCCCCAGTACCTCGGAACTCAAGGAGTTAATCCTAAAGGAAGCCCACGAGACCCCTTACTCAATCCACCCCGGCGGAACCAAGATGTACCAAGACCTTCGTGAAAGATTTTGGTGGCATGGAATGAAGCGAGAAATTGGTGTTTTTGTAGCCAAGTGTGATATTTGTCAGCGAGTCAAGGCTGAACATCAGCGACCCGCTGGATTGCTTCAACCCTTAAGGATTCCCGAGTGGAAGTGGGATGAGATTGGAATGGATTTTATCACCGGACTTCCAAGGTCCAACCGAGGCCATGACTCAATATGGGTCATCGTTGACAGGCTGACCAAAGTTGCCCATTTTCTTCCCGTCAACACGACCTATCGGGGAAATCAGTTAGCAGACCTGTATATTTCCAGAATAGTAAGCCTGCATGGTGTGCCTAAGAGGATTGTATCAGATAGAGGCACACAATTCACCTCAAGGTTCTGGAAAGCCCTACACGAAGCCCTCGGAACCAAGTTAGCATTTAGCACAGCTTACCACCCCCAGACCGATGGCCAAACTGAACGAGTGAACCAGATATTAGAGGACATGCTTCGCGCATGTGTCCTAGCCTATGGATCCAAATGGGAAGATTTCCTTCCATTTGCAGAGTCTCCTACAACAACAGTTACCAGTCTAGTCTGCAAATGGCCCCTTTTGAAGCCCTTTACGGCAAGAAGTGTCGTACACCCCTGAATTGGTCCGGCACCGGAGAGGGCAAACTGTTTGGACCAGATACCCTCCGTGAGGCTGAAGAGCAAGTCCAGCTTATCCATGAGCGACTCAAGACCGCCCAATCCCGTCAGAAAAGTTACGCTGATCACAAGCGTCGTGATGTCACCTTCAGTATCGGAGATTATGTCTATCTCCGAGTGACACCCCTTAAGGGAATGCAGCGTTTCCATGTCAAAGGAAAACTGGCGCCAAGATATATTGGACCCTTCAAGATCCTTGCTCGTCGAGGAGAGGTGTCATACCAACTGGAGTTGCCTCAGGAGTTAGCAGATTACCACGATGTTTTCCACATTTCCTTGCTCCGGAAATGTCTTGAAGTTCCTGACCAGCCTGATGTTTTCAAAAACATCGACCACCATTATACCGACCTGAATCAAGATCTGACTTATCGTGAGACGCCCCTCAAGATTCTCGACGAAGATGTTCGTCTTACCCGAAGGCGCGCGATCAAGTTCTACAAAGTCCAGTGGACTAACCACTCTGAAGATGAAGCCACGTGGGAACGCGAAGACTATCTTAGAAGCGAATTCCCAAACCTCTTTAGTGTCCAGGCCTGGCAAATCTCGGGACGAGATTTATTTTAAGGGGGGAAGTATCTGTAACATCCCAAAATATTAATATAATTATTAATGCAAAAATGTGGGCCAACAAAAACTTTTCTTATAAAGATTTGTGTATATTTAATTCTTGAGTATTGTTGTTTGCTTTGCTTGCAAGATTGTTGAATTCTAGCTCTAATTAAAAGTTTGAAGAAAATGAAAACAAAGGAAACAAATTACAAAAACATAACACCATGTGACACATGTCACATTATTTTCCAAAGTAAGAAACATAATTCTATTTCAAACCTAAAATCAGTGGAGTAATATTATAAACACTCCTAGTTGATTTCCACAAACTATTCCCTTTCAATTTTCAAATACAAAAAAACCTCAAATTCAAATTAGAAATTCATTATTGAAATATTTCCAAATATTTCAAAAAGACTTTGTATCACTTACCAATAATGTATTTAGCCTATATCCTAAGTTTGGACCCAAAAGAATTAAGCAAATTAAGAAAATTAAACAGCCAAAGTGCACACTGTTTTGGTTCAGGAATTTCATCAAACACCTGTTGAGCACCACCCTGTTCTTCCCAAACCCGAACCAAGTCACAGATCAATCGAGCGAATGCGAGTTTGTTTTGTCAAATTGGAGCCCGCACTGCATTCCTCTCATCACCACGATCACGCCGCACCCGAGAGCGAGCCAAATGGTGACTGGGATCGACGAGGAGACGCCGGCGACAGCAGCAGCCGTGCGCACGACGCCGTGTCGGCACTGTGGCCGCGGCGACGCCGCGCCGTGCCGGCCGCGCTGCTCCCTCTCTCTCCCTCCCTCACCTCCTGGCGCCCTCGCGCGGCAGCAGCACGCACCAGCAGCCACCCGACCGCGCCGCGCCCGCGCCACGCCGTGCACGTCGTGCGCCGCCCGAGCGCGCTCACGGCAGGGCCAAGAGCCCGAGCGCTCCCGAGCGCGCCACGCCTCCCCTCCTTGCCCGCTCGTTCCCCCGAACACCCCGCAACCCAGACACCCCCCTCCACCGGCCTACGGCGGGCTAGCACGGCCGCGGGCGCCCTCTGCACCGCGTCCACCGTGCGCCGCCCGACCTCTATAAAATGCCCCCATGCTCACACTTCCTCCACACCTCGCCACCACCTCTACCCCTCACTCATCACTCTCTCAAGCACCGCCTGGAGGGCGACGCCGTCGCCGCAAAACCCAAGCCGCCCGTGGGTCTCCTCGAGCTCGCCGTGCCCGAGGTAGACGATGACCACGGCCGAGCCGTGCTTCCCTCCCTTTCTCTTCTCTCTGACCCCCATCCCCTTCTCCATTACCACCTCGCTCACCCGGTCCCTTTTCCCCTCTGGTTCGTGCCCAGGAGCAACACGGAGGGCTCGCCGGAGTTGGAGCGCGGACACGGAAGGAAGAGCTCGACGCCGTCGCCGCCAGGAGCCTCCCCAGCCCGCGCCACCTCGCCCACGAGCTTCCCCGAGCCGCCGCACCCCTCCTGTACCGTCACCGTTGCCTCCCGAGCCCCTAGGTGAGCCGCCCGTCCTCGACGCCGTCGCCGGAGCCACGGCGCCGCCCAGTTCTGGTCGCCGCCGGCGCGCTCGCTCCGGGCCGTTGGATTTAGATCCAGCGGTAGCGTACCGCTTCGATTCGTTAGGCACTGACGTGCGGGCCCCACGCGTCAGGTTTAAATGAAACCCGCACGCGCACCCGCAGTCGCTGACCAGTGGGTCCCCTCTGTCGGATTTTTCAACATTATCCACTCCTGGTTATTATTTTCGAATTTAGATTTAATTAGAAATCAGTACTGAACTCAATTTTAGAAAATCCATAACTTTAGATTTACAACTCCAAATGAAGCAAATCCAACTGTTCTGGAAAGCTTATGAAAATATCTTTCCAACCCAGTTGGTTTCACTCCATTTGGATATATAATAAAAATACACTATTCAAAATACCATAAATGGTTTAAATTCTAAACTAGTTTGTTTCTGATACTCTGATAATCCAAATTAGTTGAAACTAATTTTATTAGGTCACATTTAACTATGGTTAGTCATCCCTAAAAGGGTTTAATTTTTAGATGAATATAATTTAAATAATAGCCAAAACCTTATTAATTGGCTTCTGGATTCAAAACAATGTGTAGGGAGTTTGGTAACTCCAAATGACCCAAATCCGATTGTGTCATCTTCTACACACCATTAGCTTTCTGTAGAATTTTAGTTTGTATTTTTTTGACAAACAGAACTCAAGCTATGCAATTAAACATGTGCAACAAGTTTCTGCCCTAATTAAAATACAATGGAATAATGGTTAAATCAATTAAATTGAAACCACATAGTTTTGTTTGATATGTGGAATGATTAATTAGAACCTCTAAGAGTGTATTGCTATGATGATTGTTTGAATAGGCTATTGATTGGTTGTATTGATTGCTTGTGTATTAGACGAGAACGTTGCCGGATATATCGAGGAGGAAGGATTTGTGGAACCTGAAGACCAAGACCAAGACCACTTTGTTGAGCAAGGCAAGCTACTCTCTGAGCTTGCACATAACTTATGCATCTAGATTTACAAATCATTTTCAAAAGCAAAGGTTTACAAAACCCTTTTTCAAAAGTATATAGAGATTATTTTGCCACCATATGTAGAAGTATATGCTAAAACTATAGGATGGAAAAGCCAAGAATTGTTTATTCAAAACTCCTTTGAAAATTGTGTGGATATAAAGCACTATGATGTGGTGTTGGAGTAAAGAAATGGAGAAAGGTGGTTTTTGAGAAAATCACATTGTGTCATAGTACTTACGTCGATCAGCCGATACTCTGTGCGACCACATTTACCCACATATGGGAAAGGGCTTAGTCATATAGTTTGCTCGTATTAGTATGGGACACTGCATCAACGGAGATGACTCTGTTATGCATGAGGGAATGGTTTGACGACCTACCCCTGACCTGGGTCCTCTCTCAACATCTATGAGTAGATAAGGAGGAGGATAGAAGGATGTCCCCTATACACCGTCAGATAAAACATGTGAGTCCTCACACTTAGATCCCGACGGGCTGGGTTAAGTGTCGATGAGAAGTATCATATGGGCAGGATCCTATACTAGCATGAGCAAAGGAAAGGCTAGGGTCGGTGACTCAACTTCGCATACCACGGGTATGGCGAAGCGTGACTGACACGATGAGTTATCGGATGAGTGTGGGAAAAGCGTGCTACCTCTGTAGAGGGTAATTAAACTATTCGAATAGCCGAGTCCTCGGATATGGACAGTTGAGAGGCCCTACTTTGACCATGTGCAAATTTTGGGAAAAGAATTGAGTTTCAAAAGAAAAAGGAATTGGAGAATGTTCCATGCACCTATACCAACGGATCGGTATGAGGTAGTTGGAGAATGATTACCATAATGGTTTATGGTCGGAAAAGGAGGAGTTTTAGAAGAAAACTAATAACATTGAGATATTAAGAGTAGTTATAATTTCCTTATCTTCTTCAACAAAGATATAGAGATGTCTTGAGTAAATAAAAGTGTGAAACTAAAACTGAGATTAGTGCACTCATGTTGGAGTAGTTTGCGAGTACATTCAAATGTACTCATACTAGCTTTGTCTCTGGCTATTGTCGTAGCCAGACTTCGAGGAGTCCTACGCCCAGGAAGAGTATGGCGACATCTATGCCAACTAAGGATCTTCATAAGTCGACTGCCTGTCGGGTCACCGCTAGGATTTGATGTCTACTACGCCTTATTTCCGCTGATTGTTTTGGTTTGGCCCTTGAAGGCACCTCTGTAAGACTTGGTCTAGATGACCATTTATGTAAGACTTTAATTCGGTATTGTAATGGATGTAAACTTTGGTATTCAATTCGGATTATGTGCAACGACAGACTGATCATGAGATCGTTGTGTTAAGCATAATCGGGTATTCCGGACAGCTAGTCCGGGGTCCCCACACCCTAGCCACACCTCCCCCCCTCCTCATGTGCATGGGCCCCTAGGGGGTGCGGTTTTTCCCCATGGGGAATTCGGCTCCTAAATGGGCGCCTCCCCTCCGGGAGGGCCGGGTTGCCCTTTTTAAATCCGAATTTAAACAATATTAGATATATTAAATATATTTACATAATTAATACTAATTTAACATATATAATCAATTTCCACTCTTACGGAACTTTTACGAAACTCTCCGAACAATTTTTAAAACTCCGATACAACTTCGGATTCTCTCCCATAACTTTTTCTGTGTTCTCCTAAATGTGGTTTTGTTATGGGTAATAATTGTCACAAATGCACAATTGTGATGTAAAAAGTGGAATTCACTCTTGTTTTATTATTGGTTATGTACTCCATTTTTCCTGCCAGTGGTTCTTCTCGTAGTTTACCGAATCAAGGAGGTTTGCCTTTGACGATTTCACCATTAGTACTTAGTAGACATGTTTCACCTTTACATGGATATTTTGATGGTCACAAGACAAACCTATTCTCCCAATCATGCCGCTGTTTTTCCTTGAAACCGTTCCAGGAGCACTTGGATCAGGAAGTCAGATTCCCAGAAATCTCTCAACATATTGTGCCCAGTTCTATCCTTCGGGGTTCTGGAGATTTTGGACACCATTAGTTATGGAATACCTTTCGACAGAAATTCTCGAAGTCATTAGTATTTGGTTGAGATGTCAGGGAAATCACTGTCTGGTGTAGATACTAGACAGATGGACAACAGCAAGGCTTGTGTGGTATTAGCTGGAGAAAACCTGTAGGCCTAGTTTGGCAGCGCAGTTTTTATAAAAGTAGAGTATTGAAAAACCAAAGTATCCTATTGCCTGGCAAAAGAATACTTCAGTTTTCTCTTCTTTCTCAGTTTTATCTTCTTTTTCAGAAACTGAAGTATTCGATGCATATTTCAAAAATACTTTGTTCCCAAACGGAGCCGTAGCAGCTGAAAATAAGTTGGGAGGGAAATTGCATGAGTCACGACACTTTAAGTATACTGTATAATACTACAATCTGAATTTACACCCAGATTTAGACAGGTGCAACACGAACACGATGGTAGAACCATCTATCGCGAACAGAGAAAACATTCGGCAGCTTCACCAACACCAAAAGTCACCAAACCGCCACAGACTCGCATCACACAATCTACAGACAAGCCACACGTCTACCGCCCAGACCAGAATTGGGTCCCTGTCCTAGTCCTGCTTCTCAGCTCTTACAGGACCTCTTGGTATCTTGCTCAGAACCTTGGCGTCGAAGACCTCGTACTGCTTGCCGAGCTCGACATGCGCCTTCCCGGCGAAATAGTCCACCTCGTCCTGGTACTTGTGGTACAGGATCGGCACCGTGTGGAGCATCAAGGCCGCTGATCGACAGACTCATGCCGGTTAGCTAACTGGACTGTCACTAGTTCAAAGAATCACAGACAGATATTTTTAGGAGGTGAAAGGCTCATTACCAGCATATATCAGGGTCAGGAAATCACAGAGGCTTCCAATTTCAGAAAGAATCCAGAGAGCGACGATCATCTGAAACATTGGAACCATGGGTCGGCGATTGCCAATTAGCCAAACAGAATATGATACTGTAAGTTTTGTTGAAGGGACATAAAAGCAGGTTATTTGGGCAGAAACATACGCTTAGGAACTTCATCAGGTCATGCCCCAGAGCAATCTCCCGGAGCAAGCCGAGTGCTTGGTTGATGCCAGCACGCATCACGCTCACAATGTTCGCAGCAAGCTCTTCAGATATCTGTACTTCAGGAATATTAGGCGGACTCCTGAAAACGAATACTTGATGTTAGTAGGCTGGGTGAAGTGTAAGCCACGTAATAATTTTTCGTCATCCTCCTCACTTCTTGATAAGAGCTGTGGCCTTGGACCACAAGAACACGATGGCTAGGACGCCAATCAGCACGTGAGATACCAAAGGCAGAAAATTGTATTCGACAACTTCGAACAGAATCCATATGAAAGTTGCACCCCCTATCACTGCGGAAGACATCTTCTTGTCTTTCCACAACAGAACATCAGCAGCTGCAAACATACACAAATACGAAATTGTCTCTGAGCAGGATAACATATGACTTGCAACTACGATTAGGAAGCGCTTAACTATTACTCTTTTTTTTTGCGGGTCGCTTAACTATTACTCGTCTGAGATCATTTATAGAATTGACATGGCAGTGACAACGGATCAGGTGCCATGAATTGAAATAAGCATATTTTCCAGTCTCTGTTTCTACAATCCTACTCTTTTAACAACAAAACATGAAGCAAAATACTAACCATTACCCTTCAACTCCTAACCTACATTCAGATTCATCAAAATAGTTTCATCTCGTAGTTGTAGAAATTCTTGATGTTCAAATTTCATTGAATTCTGATAAATACAGAGAGAGCATACACGAGATTCACGAGACACATCTTTAGAATTTTTAAATCCTCCATAATCATGGTAACCTCGACTTTCCGACATTATGAATTTATTAACACGATTTCATTTAAATATGCTAGACTCATCTTGTCTCGAAATGCATTATGTTATGATATCTAACTATGATACCACTATCATCTCTTTCATCATTAATTGCAGTGTCACATAATCTTTTGTCAACGTGTCATGCATGATACTACGTATGTTACTCCCACTATGGCTAGTCTGATATGTCTATCTTGGTACAAATTTTTTACATTCCACATAGACAAGTTTATGATTCTTATGTTGCTCCAGATGCAATGGCGGAGCTTCGCAGAAATCGTTGGGCTGGGCACATTTTTTTCTTCCACAGCTAATTTAGCTCTAATATTTTACTGTTTTAGGTTGACCTGGGCGGGCCATAGTCCAGATTGGCTTCAATGGAGGACCGCCACTGTCGGGATGTTCTGAATGGCCGTATTTCAACTGCACCCACTTAAACTAAAAACCCAATCATCATTTCATACAGATAGCGCAATTCTTGAGCTTGACAGTAAATATTTAACATCTCTTACGCATGAACAATTTATTCCCAACAATCGAACATGCGTAGAGTTTGCTTGTTTGTGAAGGGAGACCACAACGCTGGTTGACAGATGGATGTTGATTAAATATGAGTATGGCTGTTATGGTTGCTAGGGTTTGAGGGGGAAGGGAGAGAGAGCTGCGAGGGCGCGCTTGATCGCCGGCCGCGGGGATCCTGTCCCACGGCCGGGCAAGAGGGAGGGTTTTCCTCTGAATTCTTGCTTCATTAGATTGATACATCTCCCCTCCTTATATAGAGGGGTTTCCTTGACTCCCAAGCAAAACTTACTTGACCCTTAAGTAAACCCTTAACACTAATGGGCCCAGGCCCATTACTTACTCTAACACTACACCCCACCTGGACACGCAGCTCGTCCTCGAGCTGCAACCTAACAAGACTCCGACTCTTATATCGACCTAAGCCTTTTACATCTCGGCTTAGTGGATGGACCTGAAATAAGCTAACCCGAATGAGACTCCGACTCTTTATTTTTGACTCCGAACGATGTGGCAAGAATTCTCCGCGCGCCGAAATTGTGCGTGTGCAGCCCCCTGGATCCCAAGGACGCCATCGGGACCAAGAGAGCCCTCGCGGCGGCCGGCGGCGGAATGCCGTGGCACTACGCGGTGCGCTCCCATCTGTGACACCATGTCTTCTCCCCGCTGGCTGTCTGTCGATGTCGTAGACGTGGAGGTCGCTGCCCGCGGAGAAAACAGCGTGCCCGCCGCCCGTGGGGAAAATCGAGTGCCCAAGATCTCCCACACAGCGGACGAGAACGAGGTCCCGTGCGCCGTGAAGCGCAACTTGGAGGCGCTGCAGCTGGAAATCACGCATCTCCCGCACACGCCGACGCGCTAGGAGGCCGCGCGCAACAGCCTGCAGTTTCACCGCCGCTGACACGTGGTGGGTAGCAGTCGAGGATGGCGGCGCCGTGGTGACCGACGCCGTGGTCGCGGCCAGGCGCGGCAGCGATGGCTGTGCGGGGGTCGGCGCCGGCGGCGACCGCTTGTGCTGCGACGCCCAAGTCGCCATCGCATCGATCTTCTCCCAGACTGGATGTCGAGGTGGGGCAAACGGCGCGGCCGTCGGTGGCGGGGCGAAACCCCCTGGGCCGCCGAAGGTGGGAGCGACCTGCTGGACCGTCGGCTGTGCTGCCGCCTCGGTGTAGATGGGCGGGCCGTCGAGCCAGGCAGGCAGCGGCGAGGGCGATGCTGGCCACTGGACGGTGGAGCGCCCCTTGCTGGCGACGGCTGCCGCCGGTGGCTGATTGGCGGGCGCGGGCGGCCCGATCGGCGGGGGCGGGCGCTGGCCCGCTCTCATCTCGGCGAAGTCGAGGCGGAGGGCGCGGAGGCTGTCGGCGATGTCCATCAGCGCCGCGGGCAGGAGGGCGAGGACCGCGGCAGGGGTGGCGGCGGCGGCGGCCTGGATGGCGGCGCCGGTGACGGCGGCGGTTTCCAGCGGCGCGGATGCGCCGAGCATGGCGGTGGTGTCGGCGGCGGAGGTGGTGTCGATGTTGGGGCCGTTGGAACCCATGAGACCTAGGCAATCTGATACCAGATGTTATGGTTGCTAGGGTTTGAGGGGGAAGGGAGAGAGAGCTGCGAGGGCACGCTTGATCGCCGGCCGCGGGGATCCTGTCCCACGGCCGGGCAAGAGGGAGGGTTTTCCTCTGAATTCTTGCTTCATTAGATTGATACATCTCCCCTCCTTATATAGAGGGAGGGTCAAGTAAGCCTTGTTAGGTTGCAGCTCGAGGACGAGCTGCGTGTCCAGGTGGGGTGTAGTGTTAGAGTAAGTAATGGGCCTGGGCCCATTAGTCTTAAGGGTTTACTTAGGGGTCAAGTAAGCCTTGCTTGGGAGTCAAGGAAACCCCTCTATATAAGGAGGGGAGATGTATCAATCTAATCAAGCAAGAATTCAGAGGAAAACCCCTCCCTCTTGCCCGGCCGTGGGACAGGATCCCCGCGGCCGGCGATCCAGCGCGCCCTCAGCTCTCTCTCCCTTCCCCCTCAAACCCTAGCAACCATAACAATGGCCCTCAAAATCCAGCTGGAAAGAAACGCTATGTTCATTATCTCAGGTGCTGAACTGCTGATCAATAACAAGCCTTTTCAAGAAACAATTCGAAAAGACCAACATGGGCAGAAACAATTCGAGACGACCAACATGGGCTGACGGTAATCAATTTTTCATAGCCTATCTGAGATTTCCCCTCCACCACGGAAGAAGAAACAATTCAAAACTCTGATGAATTGTCAATACTAGTAGGCAACAAGGTTCTTTAAATGATACTATTTTTTTTTCTAAAACTAAGACACGTCGGAAGCGGCTCCGTTTCCTTTCCAATGAACAGCGCCAATTTCGCTATTCAACATGTCTCTTCCCCACTTCCTATAGCTAGCTAGTCACAGTCGAACGGCAACTAGTAAGGACATGGAGTTCATGTTCCTCAACCACGGTGCTCAAGAAATTAACAAGTGTGCAGGTACAATTCAGAATTAGTATGGTAAAATTTCTCGTATGAATTGTAGTACCGAACGAAACAAGTTCGTGTTAAAACACATAAGGCGAACTAAAATCATGGCTGCTAGAACAAACGGAATCATCAAAAAATTGAGTTGAGAAAAAATCGTACTTATACCACCACCGAGCGCCGTGTGCACAGACTTATCCTCCCCAAGGAGCCTAAACCCCCTCGCCGTCGCCACCGGCGGGGTCGCCGCCGCCACCTCCGAGACGCCGTCGGCCGCGGGAGCCTGCTCCGTGGGATCGGCCATGGTGGGAGCAGATCCCAAAGCCCACGGTATCGATCAGCAAAGAGCGTGAGACTTTCTTCCTTCCTTCCCACGCCTTCTGTTTTTAGCAGAAGAAACAGCACGGGGAGGGACTCTTTTGGGCGTGGCTCGTGAGTCGTGACGGAGAAAGAGAGAAGCAGTTCGGGATTAGCTGGAAGGATCTGGCGAGTCAGCAACACACATGTAGCAACAACGTATACATATATTCAGGAAAAGTTTTATCTTTTTCCAATCGTCCTGGCATCGCCAAAAAGGCCACGGAAGATTACCAAACAATGGATGATTTAGTACGGAGTACCATTGAGTGCTCTCTCATTTTAAATTATTCAAAAAGAAAATATGAGTTTCAAAAGTATCTGAAAATAATCTGGATATAGCCGATGGTTTGTTCCACAAACGTGCAAAATAACAGTTCATATACTTTTATTATATGTTACATAGCAATGATAAACTTGGATATTTTAAAATATACGCATATTCAGATCCACATCTTTTTGTAGATCAGAATAGAGAGTATTTGAAATTGATTTTTTGCAAGTTCCTGAATACACCATTAATTGGCTACATTTGATCATTTTTCATTTATTGCAACATCACATATAATCACGACAATATTTTTTCGATAAAATGACGCAGTAATTTCCGCTCCCCTTGCCTGTAATAATATTAAACGTCGCTTCCTAAAGGGAAAAGGTTGTAATCATCCTGGGGATCCAATGTGTTCTGTCCTTTGTATGTTATGTCCTTTGGATTGACATCGCGCCAAGCGTCCCCACCACAGCACCGCTCCCTTATCCTCTCGCTTGACATCCAACTCTGTTTCCTGACCTCCACCGCCAATGCCTTCTCGCGCATGGTGCGCACCGGCTGCCGCTTGGCCCTCTCCCTTCGTGCCTCCTCCTCTCTCCCCATGTAGCATCGCCTAGCTTCCCCGCCACATTCTACCTCTCTCCTCCACATATCGCTCTCTTGCCAGCCATGGAGCTCCGCCCCGATGCCAACCCACGTGCTACTATGTCCCGTTGTCCGCCACCGGCAACGGTCTCCTCTACCTCCATGCACTGTTAGGCTCTACCGCAGCCGTTCAAGGTCATCCCCTGTGCTCGTGTGTGCTGGCTGGGAACCCGGCGCTCGCATCCTCCAGTTGCTGCGTCCGCCTACTCGCGACTCGGGCTAAAGACGAAGTGCGGCGATGCTGCCGATGGAGGCCAATAGGGCCCACACTGAGCTCCAATGATGGCGAGCGACACATCAGCATGTTGCAACGGGAAGCTGCAAGCAGTGGCGGAGCTGCATGGTGATTATGATGTCAATTGACATCACAAAAAAATTCAGAGTAGGGAAGGAATTGTTATGTCTACATGCTAATTGACACCAAAAGTACTAGCTAATGACCTCACTACCATCAATTGACATCACTTGAAGCATGTTCCAGCTCCGCCACTGGCTGCAAGGACGGTGGCCGGGGTGCTACAAGCGGCATGGAGTGGTGCTCTCAGTGTCCAGCGGTGTTGCTACCCGTGACCGACAGTGTTGCTGCCAACCTTGAGCTGCTTGGGCGGTGTTGCTACAAACAGCTAGTGGTGGTGCTACCTCCGGCAAATAATGATGCTATTGGGCGTTGCTACCAACCTTTAGTGGCGGTGGTGTTGTCGTGCTGCCATGGGAGGGCAGCACTGCTCCCGCAAGTCAGCCGGCGGTTCTGCCATGGCTGCGAGAGAAAAAACCTTGAAGATTTGTTCCCTTTGTTTTTCCCTATGTGGTGCAAATTTTCGTAGCTTTTGTAGCATAATTTTTCCCCTTATGATGCAAATCCACAGAAGTTTTGTAGCAATTTTTGGTATGGTGCAAGTGTTTGGAAGATTTCTAGCAAATAATTTCCATTTTTGATACAAATATGTGGACTTGTGGAGCAGCTGTAGCAAATTTTGCGTTTATAAGATGGAATTATACCTTCGAGAGTTGCAAATATGTGAAGCAGTTGTAGCAAAATTTTCGTTTTATAAGATACATACTGATGAGGGATGTCCCCATCAATACCCATGGTTACTAGCCTAGGGTAAGAGTTATGAGGTAGAGAACGCGTGGTGTTGGTAGATTCGTGGGCTGACAACGGGAATTACCCAGGTTCGGGGCCCTCGAGTGAGGTAAAACCCTTACTCCTGCTTGTCTATTATTGATTGTGTATATGCGGCGAGTACAGGGGTCCAACAAGATGTCGATCTTGCTAGGGTTTGGTGGTTCTGGTTGGGTGTGTCCTTGGTCCGTCTCCCTCATGTCCTTTATATAGGGGTACAGATCTCGGGTCGTAACCGACTAGGATTACATCTATGGAAAGTATTACCGACTATGTTATCTATGGTAGAAGCCTTCGTCTTGGGCTTCGCTTGTTGGGCTTCCTCAGCCTGTTGATAATTGGACTTTAGTCATTACGTGCACCAGGTACTCACATGAGGGGTTACCCGTTTGATATAACCTTGTCATTAGCCCCCGAGTGCTTGGCTAATTCAGAGAATAAGTCATGGACTCACTACATAGTGCACGTCTCATGTTCTATGCTTTTGATACGATAGTTTTGTCTTTTTGACTTATGAATTTTTGACAAAGGATTTCGACTGAGTAGGCATGGGTTTATTCGATGAGTCGAAACCAGTTAACTGCACCTGGGCAAAACCTTACTAGCCTTCGGTCAGGTTTCGAGTCCTTGGGCTCGAACCTGGAACATACTGGACAGACACACCTCACGCCAGTCGATGGTCTTACTAATATTGTTCTGCAGTTTCGATTTGCTACCCAGCGCGTCCGCCAAGATTTTCATCGTATCTGTTTGATACGGAAAGGTTTAGGATTAAAACACTACTGGAGTGATCCTCGACTCTTTTGACTGATCGATGGGTCTTACCTTTGCATTTTTCGTATACAGCATCCGGGATATCTTATCAACTGATTCTTACCCGAGAATTCTTATGTTTTGAATGTTTTTTGATTCTATCGGGTGCACGACAGTGCTCCCGATGGGAGTAGCCCCCGAGATTGTGCTTTATTTCTTGCAATAGAGGATAATCTCAATTTGCATTTTGTCAGTCGAATGCTTTCTGCCTTCTCCCGATGGGAGTTTCCCACTCGACTCTTTTTTCTTTTATTCTTGCAGTTTTGCTTTCGAGTTTGTAAGGAGCTTTTCCTTTTTGTCAGTCGCGGTATGACGCCTGTTTTTGTTCGTCTGGAATGATGTCATGCGTGACATCCTTGGCGTGCGAATAGCACTCTGATAGGACGTGACACAGTGGGTCCCTCTCTTTGACCGTTGTGGACGCCGGTTCAGTTCCGATTTGCCCTGACGTGGCGAGATTTCCACAGACGTGATGATGATCTCCTCGTTTTGCGCGCATAGTGGGATGCGTGCTCGCCGATGATTGGTCTATGATTTTGCCACGTGTTATGACATTTTTGCCTGAACGGTTGCGATGGGTATGTTGTTTTCCCGGAAATACGGAGTTCTTTGTCGCTATTGATTTCATCCTACCCCTTCTGCTTCATCTTCTTCTGTACGCACCTCTTTGATTCCTTTGCCCTCCCTGTGTTTTTCTTTCGCCATGGCGTCTCCGACCAAGATCTGCTCCACCACTGACATTTCGTCCACTAATCAGTCCTCGAAGGACAAGATTTATGTTGATCCCGCCGCTACCTCTGTCGCCGCGATGAAGAAAGTCACCGGCGATTGGGTTAAGTCCATTGTTACCGAGAAGAAACTTGTAGACTTCCGCCAGGCGGGGATTTTGTCATCGGATGAGGTTGTTGCTGCTCGGGCTCCGACCCATAAAGAGGTACTTCCCATGCCTCTTTCTGGGGAACGAGTTTGCTTTGTGGATTTTCTCCCCCGTGGATTTGGATTTCCTTTGCACGACTTTGTCCGGGGCCTTCTTTTTGCCTATGGGATTTAAATGCACGATCTGAATACTCCTGGTTTTTTACATATCACTTGTTTTGTGGTTTTATACGAGTGTTTTCTTGGAGTGCACCCCAGCTGGGCTCTCTGGAAACGTATCTTCCAGGTGCGTTTACTCCATTGTGACGGTCGCCCTTTGTCGACTAGAAGTTTCTGCATTGAAGTGCGCGATGGTTGTCGATATTTTGATGTGATGTTAGCCGAGCCTTTCCAAAAATGGAAGAAGAAATGGTTTTATGTGTCAGTCGACCAAAGCCTACTGCCTGCTTTTTCGACTGCCCCTCCCTCAATGGTGGCGTCCTGGGAACATGACTTGTCGATTGAGGAAGAAGAAGAAGCTTCTTCCCTTATGCTTAGGGTTCAAGAGCTACGAAAGGCCATCACAAGGATCCAGTTAGTCAGTACGTATGTGAAACGCCGAGTCAGGCCATTGCGGCAACGAGTACACCCTTTATGGCGCTATGAGGGATGTCTTGACGCCACTCGTATGAGTGAGACTGAGTTGTCCGGTCATGAATTTCATGATTATGTGAAGCATATCAATGGAATCTCACCTGCCGATATTGCTTCTTTTGACTTCTTTGTGTTCCCTTACAGCCTTGGGACACCTATTCCCGAGGTACTTTTTGATTTTTTGCTTGCCCCTCTTTTACCTATCTTCTGGGTCACCAGTGCCTTCTTCCATATGCGTTTGTATGACTGACTTTTTTTCTTATGTTGTGCTCAGGGGCTATCAGTCGTTACCTCTCTGCCGCCACTGCCCGAGCATGGTGCAACTGTAGAGAAGGCTCCTTCCACTGAGGTTGATACCGTTGGAGTCTCTCGCCTCTCGGATGGCGTGATTGCCTCTGAGGTGAATGCTGCCGAGGAGGCTCCTTTGTGCTTGATGACGATCGATCATGTGATTACGCCCGCAAATAAGCCTCGTCGACTGCGTCGACTTGGCGGTGTTGATCCCACTGATGCGGATCCCTCCTTGGTTGCTGGGGCTTCTTCCGCTGATGATGATGTAGAGAAGTAAGTTTGTGCTTCGACTATCTTTTGTCTGTTCTTTATTGTTTCGTCATTTAATTAGACGAACAACTACTTTGTCAGGCAAGATCGTACTTGCCCTCCTGCTAGGGCCGTCGAGCAGTTATCCTCCGACTCTTCTTCTTGGGTTGATCATGTAAGACCTTCTGCTTTTTCCTGTTTTTGTCCTCCTTCTTTTGGTTGTCACTCCCCTTTGACTCGTCTGGACATTTCCTATTTCCTTTGTAGCCTGCTGTGAGTGGTCTGGTCGCCGTTGGCCAGGCCTTTGTTCATGCGGAAGAAGAAAAGACCCGCCTGCGCTCCTCCTTGTAGCAGATCAGTCGTAAGGCTCTACCTTTTCACCTGTTTTGTGACTTGAACTATCTTTTGCACGACCTTCATGTGTTATGTTACTTTTTAGAGGAAAAAAATTCTCTTGAAGACCGAGTGGCCGAATTGGAGAAAAAGCTTCATGATCAGCAAGTCCGTTCTCGTGAAGAACAGGACAACACTCGGCACTCTCTGGACGTGTCTATTCAGACACTAAGTTCTATTTTTGCAGAGGCTTTGCCTGGGATTGCCACTCCTTCGATTGCGGAGGAGTTTTCTAAGGTGCTTGGACCTGGTACGACGACCCTTACCCAGTGGGCACATGATTTGACGGTTCGCGGCTCGGAAATTACTCTGAAGCTGCTATTGGCGAATGGCGTCGAGCCTGATTATGAGGCTGCTTTATCAGATTACCCGAAGAAGTCGAACGGGAAACCTTCGTCTTTTCGGGGAATCTCGGATGCCGCTGCTCGTTTTGCCAAGGTCAGCATTTGCACCGGAGAGCGTCACAAGGCTGCCGTGTCCGCTGAGCGTCAGTCTCGCGGTGGCAAGGCCAAGACGGCAGCTTGCGAGTGACTGCTCCTTCTGTAATCAACTGAACTTCTTATTATAATATAAGACCTTTGTGAAATATACTATTTTTGCTTGTTTTCTGCTTTTATGACTTGGTTGAACTTTGCTAACTTTTCTCGTCTTCCTTGAGGCCTAACCTTCGATCCCGTCGAGTAGGTTTTATGTGATTAAGTAATATTATCGAGCTCCAGCTCCCGAGTCTATCGGGTGGATGTGTGTGATTATGATCCTTAAGTAAGACCCAGCCCTCGAGTCCGTCGGGTGGGTGTATGTGGTTACGAACTTTGAGTAAGACCCAGTCCCCGAGTATGTCGGGTGGGTTTATGTGTTTATGAACTTTAAGTAAGCCCCAGCCCCCGAGTCCATCGGGTGGGTGTGTGTGGCTAAGATATCATAGCAAATATCATTTATTGAGAATATATGTCCAGTAGACTGCCTCATTAAAAACCGTCCGGTTCCCGTGGGTACCCTGGTAAGGAAAAGAGCGCGCCTAAAATCTACTACGACTTTTACAATGACTTGTCGAGAGACCTATGCGTAAAAACGACGCAAGTGTGCCACGTTCCATGGATTGTGTGATAGTTCTCCTGTCTGTGCATGCTTCAGTCGATAGGCTCCTCCTTCAATGACTTCAGTGACTATGAATGGTTCTTCCCATGGTGACGCGAGCTAGTGGACTTTTTTCTGTTTTAGTCGCAGCACCAAGTCGCCTACCGTGAAATCCCTTGGTCGGAGACGTCGACTGTAATAGTTTCTCAAGTCCTGCTGGTAAACAACTGTGCGGGCCAAAGCCGTGTCGCGTGCTTCGTCGAGTACATCCAAAGCGTCTTCTTGTGACACGTTTGCTTCTTCTTCTTCGTAGGCTTCTATTCTTGGCGCGCCGAACTTTATCTCTGGTGGTAGTACTGCTTCTGCTCCGTAGACCATAAAGAATGGAGTGAATTGTGTCGACGCGTTTGGGGTTGTGCGAAGACTCCAAAGCACTACTGGCAACTCCTCGACCCAGGCACCCACGGCTCTTTTGAGTGAAACTAGTAGTCTTTTCTTGATGCCTGCACATACGAGGCCGTTTGCTTTTTCAACCTGTCCATTTGACTGCGGATGTGCTACTGATGCATACTTGAGTGTAATGTCCCATTCTTTGCAAAAGGTTTGGAATTCTTCCGCCGTGAAGTTTGTGCCGTTGTCCGTGATGATGCTGTTCGGAACACCAAAACGATAGACTATGGATTTTATGAACTTGACTGTTGTTGTTGGTGTTGAACTTGCAATCGGGATTGCTTCGATCCATTTTGTGAATTTTTCAACTGCTACTAGTAGGTGTGTATGTCCTCCAGGTGATGATTTTTGAGTGGTCCTACCATATCAAGCCCCCATTGGGCGAACGACCATGTTAATGGTATGGTTTTGAGTGCTGATGCTGGTGCGTGAGGCTTTGTTACAAATTTCTGGCACCTGATGCACCTTTTGACGATATCTTCCGCGTCTTTAAGCGCAGTGGGCCAATAGAATCCTGCTCTGAAGGTCTTAGCTACCAGCGATCGAATGCCAGTATGATGTCCGCAAGTTCCTACATGAATGTCACGGAGTATAGTTTTGCCATCCTCAAAATCTACGCACCTTTGGAAAACACCTGAAGTGCTTCGCTTGTAGAGTTCACCATTGATAATGGTGTATACCTTTGCTCTTCGAGTAATCCTTCTGGCTTCTGCTGTTGACGAGGTGTTAACTCGACAAGTCCCAGGGTTGTGCACCCCGGGTTGATTGATGGGGAAAGAGATAGGTGTTGGTGATCACTACGGCTGACAAGCAAGGATTTACCCAGGTTCAGGCTCCCGGAGGATAACACCCTACTTCCTGCTTGTCTGATTGATGATGCGAGTAGCGATTATAATGGCGAGATTGCGATCTCGCTAGGGTTTGTGGCGGTGACTATGAGCGTGTCTCTTCGTTGTTCTGGGGACGAGCCACCCTCCTGGCTTTATAGGTAGCCAGGTCTCGGGTGGTCGATGCCGATGGCGATTACAGATATGGCAGGTTATGCGACCTAACCGACTTGGACTAGGTTACATGGTACCCCGCGTGGGCCTCCAAATCCTTGGCACGGCCCAGTTAGCCTTATCGTGGGCTACCCGAAAGGTAGCCCCACGTCAGTAGCCCCCGAGTGCTTGGTCGAAGCGTAGAGTCGGGCAAAGGACTTCTTCCTCCTGGACGCACCATTGGATTGCTTGATCTTGAGCTTGAACTCGATTTCTTCAGTCGAACCGGGGTCTCCCGATGGGAGTAATACCTGCAGTCGAATTACTTTGCTTTGGTCTTCTTGTGAAGCGTCAGTTCAGCCTGCTGGCTTACTTGTAGATGGATTCAGCTGATTGAGCTTACTCGATTTTCTTTGCCACCTGAATGATTCCTTCGGGTGCTTGGATCAACTGTCGATCCTACTTTGTTTGTTTCAGCTGAGGAGCTTGTTGGGGATATGTCAACCAGGGGTATAACCAGCATGGATCAATCCGGCTAGTCCAGGGTGACCCAAGGGTGGTAAGGCCGAGGCCTGCCGGGCGGCCCAGATAGCTGACGTACAAGGAAGTAGGCGGACGGTCCAAGGAAGGCGGAAGGCCTAAGCCCATCAAGCCACCGAGCCCAAGACGGAAGGCGGCAACTAAGCCGGCTAGGTCTAGGACTCTGTTTACTTGCCGGCCAAGTACTTACCTTGTAACCCGGGGTCTGGCCGCCTATATAAGCCGGCCACCGGGAGGCCTTTAGGGCCAAGCTCAGAGACAATCTCAATACGCATCAAACACATTGTAACCTGTTCACGGCTATTGCCTCATAGTGAATTATAGCAGCACGTAGGATCCCGCCACCGCTGTGGGATCCGAAGCTGGGTAAACCCGCCGTGTTCAATCCCGACCTCGACGACTCCAACCTTCTTCCCCACAATCCATACATAGGCTAGAGGACCCCCGTCTCCTATCAATTATGCCGATACCACGACAGTTGGCGCCCACCGTGGGGCATAAGGTTCCTGGCGTCACGTTCCAGGCGGGAACACTTGGCGGCGTGGGCAAGCAGATCGCCGTCGGTCGCGTCACAAGGTTTGACGGCCACAACTACGTCAACTCGGATGAGTCCTGGCTCCCGGCGGACGACTACCTTATCGGATGCGCAATCGTGCCGATCGGAGGGATCGACGTCTTCATCGGGTACACGCCAGAGGCGTACGGCCTACCGCGTTTCTACAACCCCACCCACCAACCCTTCGACCAAGCAGTCGACCGGCAAGATGGATCTGAATCCGCCTTCTCCCAAGAGTCGGCCGAATCTGATTTCCACTTCGTCGGAGTTGTCGGACTGGGATCCGACTCCCAGCCGGAAAACAACGACCCTGAGTCAATCCTCCCTGCTCTACAGGAGGATGCGATGTCAGATGCCGGATCCAGATCTACCGTTCAAGTCAACATAGACTCTGACTCCGATGATGATGCTAGTCTCTTCGAAGAGAAGATCAAAACCCGCTTTTCCAGTGGAAATCCGGCTCCCTCAGAGGGTACAACGGATACAGACATGCCCGACAAGCTGGCTATGATGGTTGTTGTCGGTCACGAGACAACCCCAGTTACTTCGGAAGCGCAAATCAAGCCGGCGGAAGAAGCCGGAGACACCACTGCCGGCCAACTCATTGAAAGTTCCGACAAGGTGTGCGCAAAGAAGAAAACCGGCCTCGAGAAAGGCGGCAGCAGCAAACCCACGGATTTGCTCTCCGTCATCAAAGAAGTAGACGAGATCATGAATACTCCGGTGAACAAAAACACCCCACTCGACGAAGTGGAAGAGCTTAGGCTTAACATGCTTAAGCACTCTGACTTCCTGCGAAAAAGAGAGGAGCACGTTGAGAGCCTTGCGAAGAAGATCAAGAAAGAGCAGGAGAAGATGTCGGCCAAAACAAGCCGGCAACTCTTCGAGGAGAAAAGGTCATCAAAAAACCGCCGTGGAAAAGAGCCGCCTACGCAAGCAACGACAGCGGCTCAAGACCTAGGGTTCGATTGGCGTACGGCACCACAGCGAGTGGATAGAAGGGGGGATGTTGTCTTCTGCACCCCTATCCTCAACGCGGCTGCCGCGTTAGATACCCTGGATGACAACACTTACACGGCGGAAGAAAAGTTGGCCAACGCAAGACACTTCGTAAGCAAGGCCCTAGAACAACAAGCTCGCGCTGATTCCTACGGCCACATGGCGGATGCCCGCGGGGGAGACCTAGAGTCTAAGTCGGGCAAGTGCAAAGCTGCACCCGGCGCCGACCCCGAAGGCCCGTCTGGCTCCAGTAGCCATGGCGACAAAAGGAAGGCAACGCCACCTCCAAAGAAGGCACCGCCGCCAAAGCCAAGGCGGGACGAGAATTCAAGGACGGGAAGCAGAGGAGACCTACCACCTCCACCTCAGCCAAGACGCGACAATGGCGGTAGCCGGAACAACAGGCAGCCGCCTAGAAAAGATGCCGGCAACGACCCTCCAAGGAGAGGCCGCAGCCGGTCTCCGCAGCATAGCACTGGCAGCAAGAGGAGAGAGGAGGTAGAAGGGCCCAGGCGCAGCATAAGCCGGGCGGCGCAGGACGAGCCGGACGCAAACAGAGGCGCACGGCAGCTCGATCCAAAAGACGCACGACACCGCCTACAACACATAGCAAGAGGAAAGGAGCCGCTATACTCTGGACCAAAGTGCTTCGGTGACGCCATCCGCAAAGAGCCGTTCCCCAAGGACATGACATCAGTGTCAAAAAACTGTTCTAGGTACAACGGCCTCGTTAAGCCGGACTCATGGCTTTCCGACTACGCCATGGCCATAGAGATTGCCGTCGGGAGCAGCCATATTGCCGTCCGCTACCTACCTCTCATGTTGGAAGGCACGGCAAGAGCTTGGATCGACAACCTTCCTGAAAAGTCCATCCATAGCTGGTACGACATGGAAAAGGTTTTCTCCCAGCACTTCCAAGGAACATACAAGCGTCCAAATACCTACACGGATTTGCAGCGCTGTATCCAAAAGCCGGACGAAACCATGACAGATTTTATCAGCCGCTGGATATCCGAAAAGGCCAACTGTCATGGTGTTTCGGACACACAGGCTATCCATGCCTTCTACACGGGCCTACAAAAGAAGTCCTTGCTCCGTCATAGGCTCGTCCGCGAGCAAATCACGGACCTTGGTGAGATGCTCAACCTAGCCGCCCAATACGCGGCGGCGGATGACGACGCCCGGGACGATGACCCAGACGTCAACATCATACCAAAGCGGAACAACAAGCGCAAGCAGGCGGCGGATGACAAAGCCGGACCTTCCAATGAGGTAGCCGTAGCGTTCCAAGGAAACGCCGGCAAAAAGAAGTGGAAAAATAAGAAATATAGTCGCGAAGCCGGCTTAGGGCCTAAGGCGGCGCGAATCACTTATGAACAAGCAAAGCTTTTGCCGTGTCCCATCCACGCCTCATTGGGCAAGGTCAACCATATGCTTGGAGAGTGCCGTTTCATGGACGACTTCAAAAAGGATCCCACAGTAGGCTGGAAGTCAAAGAAGTCAAAGAAGAACGACAAGAAAGACAGCAAGGAGGATGAGGATGACGACGCCATGTCTATCTCAAGCGAAGAGGACGCAGCCGCCAAGAAAAAGAAGCCGTACCCGAAGGTCGAAGAATCTCTTGTGTGCTTTGTCGGCACGCCTTCGGCTAAAGCGGATAAGGTGGAGATGCGCGAACTCAACGCGACAATGCCGGACGTCCCTCAGTACTTGAACTGGTCGGAGGCAACAATCACTTGGGACCGGTCCGACCACCCTGATCACGTCCCTCACCCAGGCAAGTACGCCCTTGTCGTCGGCCCCATTGTCGACAACTTCAGACTCACAAAGGTACTCATGGATGGCGGCAGCAGCCTCAACATCCTGTACTACGACACGCTAAGCCGCATGAACCTGTCAGAGGATCAGCTGGATCATAGCAACCTCACATTTCATGGCATAGTGCCCGGCAGGCAAGCAAAGTCAATGGGAAGCATCAGGCTGAAGGTAACTTTCGGACCAAAAGAGAACTACCGCTCAGAGTTCCTCCGGTTCGAAGTTGTCCCCTTCAAAAGCGCCTATCATGCAATCTTCGGACGACCGGCTTTCGCCAAGTTCATGGCAAGGCCGTGCTACATATACAACAAGCTTAAAATGCCGGGGGAAAACGGAACCATCACGGTTTCCGGCAACTTCAAGAAAGCCAAGGAGTGCGAGCGTGGCATGGCCGCCTTCGCAGAAGCCGTCATCCACAAGGAAGAACTCGCGCTGCTCGGGGCGGATGCAGACAACTCCATGCCAAAGCCAAAGATGGATGTCAAGAAGACTTTCGAAGCTTCAGAGGACACCAAAAAGGCGGACCTCATCCCAGGCGACAAGTCTAAGCAAGTTGTCATCGGCTCCAACCTTGACAGCAAATAGGAAGGCGCGCTCGTCGAGTTCCTCCGTGAGAATCGTGACATCTTTGCATGGTCGCCTTCCGACATGCCTGGTGTACCGAGGGAACTTGCCGAGCACTCGCTCAACGTCATAAAAGGATCCAAGCCGGTAAATCAAGCAACAAGACGCTTTGGAGATGAGAGACGCAAGGCTATAGGAAAGGAGATAAATAGGCTGAAGGCCGCCAATTTCATAAAAGAAGTTGTACACACCGATTGGGTGGCAAATCCTGTACTTGTCTCAAAGAAGAATAAAGAGCTGAGGATGTGTATCGACTATACTGGTGTTAACAAGTGCTGCCCAAAGGATCCCTTTGCGCTGCCCAGAATTGACCAAGTCGTAGACTCCACAGCAGGCTCCGAGCTGCTTTATTTTCTGGACGCCTACTCAGGGTACCACCAAATCAAGATGAGAGAGTCAGATCAGCTGAAAACATCTTTCACAACTCCATATGGGACTTTCTGCTACATTACAATGCCTTTTGGCCTGAAGAATGCAGGGGTAACATACCAGCGCTGTATGCAAAATTGCCTGCACGAACAGAGCGGTCGCAATGTTCACGTCTATGCAGACGACATTGCGGTAATGTCAAAAAAGAAGGCAGATCTCCTAGAGGATTTGGAAGAAACTTTTCAGAATCTCCGGAGGTATCAGATGAAACTCAATCCCGCCAAGTGCGTTTTCGGCGTTCCAGCCGGCAAACTGCTTGGATTTATCGTCTCAGAGCGGGGGATCGAGGTTAACCCAGAGAAGATCAAGGCCATCCAAAACATATCCAGACCTACTTGTCTGAAGGACGTGCAGCGCCTAGCCGGATCGGCGGCAGCCGTCAGTCGTTTCATAAGCCGCCTAGGGGAAAAGGCAATGCCTCTCTACCGGCTACTGAAGAAATCCGACAACTTCGAGTGGACAGCAGAGGCAGACGCCGCCTTGCAACAACTTAAGGAGGCCCTCGTATCCGCTCCGATATTGGCAGCACCTCGATCACAGGAACCAATGCTGCTGTACATCGCGGCAACAAGAGCTGTTGTCAGCGTTGTCTTGGCTGTGGAAAGAAAGGAGAACGAAGCCGCGACGTGTGAGCAACGACCGGTCTACTTCATCAGTGAAGTATTCTCCGCCTCCAAGCAGAGGTATCCGCATTACCAAAAGCTGGCTTATGGTGTATTCTTCGCCGCCAGAAAGCTTAGGCATTACTTCCAGGAACACACAGTGACAGTAGTCAGCAAGGCACCGTTGGGAGACATAATCAACAATGCAGAGGCAACAGGTCGAGTTGCCAAATGGGGCATCGAACTTGCCGCTTTTGATATAGTCTATAAACCACGGACCGCCATCAAATCTCAAGCGCTTGCAGACTTTGTCGCCGACTGGACAGAGGCCATGGAGGAAACGACACTCCTCGAATCAGAATATTGGGTCATGCACTTTGACGCATCAAAGATGCTCAAAGGCTCGGGGGCTGGAGTCGTTCTACGCACGCCTAAAGGTGACAAGCTTAGCTACGTGTTACAAATCCACTTCACAGCAACCAACAATGTTGCCGAATACGAAGCCTTGCTTCACGGGTTACACGTGGCAAACGACCTAGGCGTCAAAAGAATCCTCTGTTATGGCGACTCAGATCTGGTCGCGCAGCAAGTAAGCGGAACATGGGATGCGAAAAGCGCAACAATGGCAGCTTACAGAGCCAAAGTTGACGAATTTGCAAAAAACTTCGTAGGCTACGAAGTACGACATGTTCCAAGAGCTGAGAACGAGGCGGCAGACACACTTGCAAGACTTGGATCAGAACGCAAAAAGGTACCAAAAGATATCTTCCTGGAGCAACTGCACAAGCCATCCATTAAAGGCGCCGATTTGATGGACCCCGACTCAGAAGAACCGGTAGAAGCGGCAAGTCTCGCTGTCTACTTAAGACAGCTGGATTGGACAGTCCCATATCTCGATTTTCTAATCGACCAAAAGTTGCCGGAGGACGATGAGGTGCTAAAAAGGCAGATCATAAGGCGAGCCAAAGCATTCACGATAATAAAAGGCGAGCTATACAAGCGAAGCACATGTGGCATCTATCAGCGGTGCATACAGCCGGAGGAAGGCCGGGAAATTCTGAAGGACATACATATTGGCGCCTGCGGGCATCATGCTTCCGCTAGGTCCATTGTATCCAAAGCTTTCCGCCAAGGTTTCTACTGGCTCACCGCCAAAGAAGATGCCGAGAACATCGTAAAGACATGCAAAGGTTGCCAGATGTACGCCCGTCAACCTCACTTGCCGGCACAGGAGCTAAGGACGATCCCAATCACCTGGCCGTTCGCGGTCTGGGGCTTAGACATGGTGGGTCCCTTCAAAAAGGCGCGCGGTGGGTACACTCACCTATTGGTTGCTGTCGACAAGTTCACCAAATGGGTCGAGGCCAAACCGATCAGCAAACTTGACGCACGAACAGCCACCAATTTTCTCTGGGGAAGTATCTCTCGGTTTGGAGTTCCACACAGCATTATCACCGATAATGGCAGCAATTTGTCTCAAGGCAATATAGAAGAATACTGCGGTGATCTGGGCATCCGGCTTGATTTGGCATCCGTGTCACACCCTCAATCCAATGGACAAGTAGAGCGTACAAACGGCCTAGTCTTATCAGGACTTAAGCCTCGTCTCGAAGCTCCATTACATAGGGCAGCCGGCGCTTGGGCAGATGAGTTACAGTCGGTATTATGGAGTTTGCGCACAACGCCAAACAGATCCACCGCCTACACTCCTTTCTTCTTAGTATATGGCGCAGAGGCAGTGCTACCTACCGACATGAAGTACGATTCCCCAAGAGTTCAAGCCTACATCGAGCAAGACGTAGAAGGTGCAAGACAGGATAGCCTAGACCTGCTAGACGAAGAAAGAGACGTCGCTCTCCATCGCTCCGCCTTGTACCAGCAACAACTCCGCCGCTATCATAGCCGGAGAGTGCGGAAGCGAAGCTTCAGAACAGGTGACCTGGTTCTCCGCCTAATTCAAGATAGAAAAGGCTTGCACAAGTTATCCCCGCCATGGGAAGGACCGTTTATAGTCACAAAGGCGCTGCTCAATGGTTCCTACTACCTAGCCGACATCCGCGACGAAGAAGAAAAGAAAATGCGCAAGAAGGCGGCAGGAAAAAGGGGAACCAAGCGCAAGAGAGGCATTGACGATCCGTTCTAGCAAACAAGACGGCCTTGGAATATTGAGCAGCTACGTCCTTTCTACACTTAGCAATTTATAATTGTAATAAGTTAAATATGATTATGAAATAAAAGTCTATGGTTCCTCATCTGTGTTGAGACGCATGCCATCTTTTGTCTTTTCTTGCAATCATATTTCCCCTATGTATCTAAGTTACCTATTTTCTAGCTCCGTGCAAAGGTTCAAACTGGTAGATACTTGCATCTTTCGAGCCAACCTAAAGCAAAAACAAACTTTTTGCGCCGCCTAATTCCTTTGCCTCTGATTACTTATATGCGGTTCGCCTAGTAGTATGTCTTTGACACCAACATGTTGGCTTTGGTCTCTGATTCTAAACAAATGGTCTAGCCCTGGTTGTTTCAGCTAAAGTTACCGACTGAGGTTTCGTCAACATACAAAAAGTCAAGCATATAAGTCAGGGTAAAATTAAGGCGGGCCATATAAATAGAGACAAAGTAAAACTTGTCAGCTAGTTTCCGCCTGACAAGGCAACAGCAAAAGTATATACAAATATTACAAATGTTGCATTGTTTCAGGGGCCGACAAAATAAGGCTGGTGGGAAGCAAGGACAAGAAAACATATGGCTCGGGGGAGCATCTACATCAGGCTTGGGGGCTGACGACTTCAGCCCCGGAACTGTCACTCCCCTTCGCCTCGGCCGCGCCGGCAGCTTCAGCTCCCTCTCCGCCAGGCACAGGATGGCGCTGGTAGAAGATTGAAGTGTCCACCATGTCGGCGACTCGCGTGGCGTAGCCGGCAACGCTGTCCAGCACAGCGACCGGCTCAACCTCGCTACTGTCTTCGTACGTCGACGGCATACCTTCAGTGACGGTTTCTATCTCCGCCTCGGGGTAGTGCGCCATGAACAACCCAAGGGCAGTCTTGGCTCCACCCCGCGCCGCCGACTTCAGCGAGCTTTTGTGCAATTTGGTCGCCTGCTCCAGGATGGCGGGCACGTCGCTGAACTCGGTCGGCTCCTGACTGCCAGACGAAGTGAAGAACTTGGCGGCAAACCGTTTGGACGCCGCCAAAGTCTCGGCGATCAGCTCGCCCAGACGCGCAAGGCGATCCAGGCGGGGGCTGACAACCTTGTCATCGCCTAAACCGGCAGGAACTGCATCAAAAATAAAGCCATAAGTTTCGCTCAGGCTAAAAGCAACATGGCAGTATCACAAAAGGAGCGAGAAATTACCAAGGACCGAGTTATGGAAAGCCGACAACTCAATCATATGAGTTGCCAGCGCGTCCTCTGCAGTTTGGGCGCGAGAAGTCTGCTTAGAGATCTCCTCGGCAGCCGTCTTCTCCGCCTCCGCCAACTTGTTGCACAGGCTTTCCAGCTCACCAGTGAGCTGGCTAGACTCCTGCGCAAACTTGAGTTGCTGGGCCTCCATCTCCTTTTGATGGGCCTCCTTCAACTTCAAGATGGTGGCCGCCAAGTCTGAAGCTTCATTCATAAGAGCTTGCATATCAGTGGACGCCTTCAGGATATCCTGGGCGTGGTCTAGCAGTTCTACAAATATGGATTCGCTAAGCTAAATGATTGACGGAAACATAGGTCAAAAGCATAGTTGGAGAAAGGGATCCACCCTACCTTCATCTTTTTTGCGGGCCGCCTCCAGCTCGGCGATCCGCCTGTCCTTGGCCTCGCACTCCTTCTTCAGGTCGCGGTGGCGCCGGTTTATCTCGACTCGCGAGGAGACGAGCTCGACGTTGGCGGACACAAGGCCCTGCAAGAAAAAACAAAAGCATATAACATATTGTCGAATAACCACTAAGCCGGCAGTCAAAATTTCTTTTGACTAGCCATCTAAGTGCTCGGGGGAAAGACTGCGTATATGCGGGAGTGGTAAGAACTTACAGATAAGTCGCCCTCCAAGTCGGCGAAGGCCTGCGTGGCGAAGTTGGCAAAAGCCAGAGTTGACTCCTTGGCCTCCTTAAAAGTGGACCAAGGGTCTCTGACCTTGCCGCCTCCCGCAGCCGGGGCTGCCTTCCGAGACGCGCCGGCAGACGACTCCAGCAATCCTTCGTTGACGGCGCGCGATTGAGCGGCATCATCGGCCGTAGCCTCAGCCAGTAGTAGAGGAGTTGTCGGCGCGCGATCGGCGGAGGGGACCTTTGGCGGAGCACCTGAAGCCGGAGCTGGAGGTTGGCGTCGAGCGTCAGCCATGAAGCTGCCGGCGTGGAGCGGGGGAGTTGGCGGCACGGTGGCCGGCGAGCCGCCTTGCGGCCGCTTTCCTTTGCCAAGGAGCCTGGTCGTCAACCGGGAGGTTGCGACCCTTTCCCTATCAAACAAAAAGCAAGCACAATCAGTCAGCCAATGTTCAAAAGGTTTGCCGTCTGGAAAAGGCAAAGTTGAGTACCTTCGGGGGATGTTAATCCCCGCGTTCTCGCCAATGTTGGCGAGAATCGGCTCGGTAGCCGATGCGATCCGTTTCTTCCTCTCGGCGTTCGCCGTGGAGGAAGCAGCGCCGGACGCCTTGCGCTTCTTCGTCTTCCCGGCTTCCGACTCGTAGAAGTCGGGAGCCAGGTCATCCTCCCTCAACTCGGAGAGCTGAAAAAGAAGGCATGTTAAAGGAACTCAATCATAGCCGGCAAAGCTGTCAAACAAGGGGTAAAGGAAGAAAATATTCACCTCGAGGGGAGGATTGTCGTGGGTGTGCATGGGCACGCCCTCGACCGCCTTCAACGACCCCTCCTTGACGAGGCTGCGGAGCCGGAATGCCAGGTCGACGACCGGCAATATCTCTTCGCTCACGCGAAGAGAGGCTGTGTCAGTAGGCGAATACTGACACATCTTGTGCGGGCTGTACCGCAGGGGGAGGATTTGCCGCCCGAGCCAGCAGATGACGGTGTCGACCCCATCCAGCTGGGGGGGGGGGGAGCCATCGTCCTCGTGAGAAACTCGATCCGCCTTTGAATAAGGCGGAGTTCCTCCGTCAATCTGGGCACCGCCTCGTCCCAGCATGGGCGAGGCATGGGCGGCGCGTTGACGAATGCCGGAATGCCGATTTTACGGCCCGGCGCTGCCATGTCTTGGCAGTAAAAGAATGTGGAGGTCCAGCCCTTGACGGACTCGAGGTATGGTATCTTAGGATACCATTGGCGGCCCTGGCGGCAGTTGAAGGTGACGCTGCCGCAGGTCGCCAGCCCGCCGTCCGGCACCGTCTGTCGCCGGCAACGGAAACAGTATCTAAAGAAGTCTAAACTAGGCCTAATACCTAGATAGCCTTCGAAAAGAGCTGTGAAGCCGGCTAAGACTAATATACTATTGGGTGCGATATTATGGGGCTGGAGCCCGTAGTGATCTAAGACCTCACTAAAGAAGGCGGAAGGCGGAAGCGCCATTCCCCTGACCAGGTGGGAGGTGAGGATTACCCGTTCTCCGGCTTCCGGAGCCGGGATGATGTCTCCAAGGGCGGCCCTCCACCGGCAATCCTCCCGAGTGGGAAGGTAGCCGACTGCCTCCAAATCTTGGAGGGCGTCCTCGTCGACAATGGAAGGCAGCCAATAGCGGGACCCGAGGTCCGGCGTTTCTTCTACCTCGTCGCCGGGGGCGCCCGCCGCCGCCGTCGCCGCGGTGGTTGGTGGAGGAGCGAAAAAACCCGCCGCTGGCGCGCGCGTGGCGGAAGCCCGAGGGGCGTCGACGGAGACATTGCCCGCCGTCGCCGCCGTCGCGGGACGAGTAATGGCGCCGCCCATCGGCGTCACAAGCGCGGCCTCGGTCGCCGGACCGCTCGACGCCGTCGAATGAGCGGGACCGGTGGACATCGCCGCGAGGAAAGGTCGCCGGAGGGGAGAAGTTCGCCGGAGCTCTTTCGGAGGCAGGGAGCAAGGAAGTGGAAGAGACAAGGGCGCACGGAGAGCAAAGGCAGGATAAAAGAAATGGACCGTTTGGCTACCTATTTATAGGGCCAGGCGTTGCTCCCTGTGCAACGGTGTTTTTAGTCGGACACGTGTCCAGCATCCGTTGCAGCCCATGATTGCACGATCTCCACGCCTCCTTTTTTCCCGCAATTTGTAATCATGGCGAGATTCCCGCCTAGGCTGTTTTCAAACTGTCGTGAAGCCGGCTAGGTGAAAACCGCCAAGAAGAATGCTCGGCAAAGATTGCCGAGTAGCCGTCTTTTCCCATGATGGACAAAGGCGGCCGCATGTCAAACATCAAGACACGCGTGCCTCGTTCATTTTCAGAATGGTTCAAGTCCTGCAGCCGCCAACATTGGCAGATGAAGAATCAAGAAGAAGCCGGCGCCTGGAGAACTTCAACCTTTCTGGGGGCTAATGTTGGGGATATGTCAACCAGGGGTATAACCAGCATGGATCAATTCGGCTAGTCCAGGGTGGCCCAAGGGTGGTAAGGCCGAGGCCTGCCGGGCGGACCAGATAGCTGACGTACAAGGAAGTAGGCGGACGGTCCAAGGAAGGCGGAAGGCCTAAGCCCATCAAGCCACCGAGCCCAAGACGGAAGGCGGCAACTAAGCCGGCTAGGTCTAGGACTCTGTTTACTTGCCGGCCAAGTACTTACCTTGTAACCCGGGGTCTGGCCGCCTATATAAGCCGGCCACCGGGAGGCCTTTAGGGCCAAGCTCAGAGACAATCTCAATACGCATCAAACACATTGTAACCTGTTCACGGCTATTGCCTCATAGTGAATTATAGCAGCACGTAGGATCCCGCCACCGCTGTGGGATCCGAAGCTGGGTAAACCCGCCGTGTTCAATCCCGACCTCGACGACTCCAACCTTCTTCCCCACAATCCATACATAGGCTAGAGGACCCCCGTCTCCTATCAATTATGCCGATACCACGACAGAGCTTACTACTCGAATCATGCTGTCGAGCTGTTTCAGTTGATTTTAGAGTCGTTGGCTTGATGACGTCACTGATGACGATCCGTTGCACGCCTCTGCGCCTGATGGGACGTGATGTGGCGGGGCCCACTATCAGAGCTGACCGCGGTCAGCAGTTGTCACGTTTCCGAACTGGGCGCGAAATTTGCACACCATGATGATGACGCCTCGATTTTCATGTGTAGTGGACGAAGTGGGCGGCGTCGTTTGGTTTCTCCGTGCGACACGTGGACGGTGGATGTGGCAGCTCGGAACCGTTTGTCTTTGGACGGCTGAGATGAAATATTTCGAGGCATAAGTACCGCGTTTGGATGCGAGGGCATCATCTTCTCCAATCGTCTGCGCCTCCTATTCCTCTGCTCTACCATTTTCGCCGCCATCCGAGCTCCAAACCTCTTGTCCTCCCATTTTGCCACTGCTCCTTGCGATCATGGGCAAGCCGAAGGCCACCGCTGGGTCCTCCGCCGCCGCGGCCGGAGCTGTTTTGAAGAAACTCGAGGGCGATTGGCAGAAGTCCATCATGAAGAGAGCCGACCTCGACGGGCTTCACGCGCAGGGGCTCCTGCCTCCCTCCGGCACGGCTCAGGTACGCGCTCCTGGCAAGGAGACCTCCCCGGCACCTCGTGAGGGGGAGCGCGTTTGTTTCGTGGATTTTCTTCCACGAGGCTTCTGGTTCCCTCTCCACGATTTTGTTCGTGGTCTTTTGTACGCCTATGGGGTGCAGATCCACGATCTAACCCCCAATGGCGTCTTGAGGATCGCTAGCTTTATCGTGCTATGCGAGTGCTTCCTGGGGATCGCACCCCACTGGGCGCTGTGGAAGTCGCTCTTCCTTGTTCGCAAGAACAACGGGAAGGGCGGGTTGCCCTACCCAGTGGGCGGCTTCGGCATCCAGGTGCGTGGCGACACCACGTACTTCAAGATGAAGAAGTCTGACTCCGTCCAGGGGTGGCGGAAGAAATGGTTCTACATCCAGTGGAACCAGGAGGGCGTGGAGCGGTTCGACGGCGCGCGCGGGTTGCGGAAGACCCGCGCCTGGGCGCACCCGCTCACCGCGGAGGAGAGGGAGGCGACGATGCCTCTGCTGGGCCTGCTGCGCGACGTCCTCAAGACCCTCAGGCGAGATGCGGGTGGCATCTTCTTGATGGCCACTTTCTTCCGTCTTCGCGTTCAGCCGCTCGCTGCTCGGCCCCATCCGATGTGGGCCGCTGAGGGTGCCAGCATCGAGCCACTCGACGATGAGGGGGTGGAAACCAAGGTGAGGAGCATCACCAATCTCCGAGCCACGGACCATTGCAACGTCAAGTGTCCCGTCGCGGCGTACGGAGCCGCAAACCCTATTCCAGATGTAAGTTTTTGATTCTTCCTGATTCTTCTTGATTCAGTATTCGACTTGCGTCTACTTGCTCATTTATTCGACTTGCGTCTACTTGCTTCAGGGTCGTTCTCTTCTGGTCAGCCTTCCTCCTCTCCCTGAAGACGGACCCGCCGACGAGGCGAAGGTGGTGGAGGAGGAGGATGACGACGATGATATTCCTTCCGCTCATTCTCCCCACGAAGAGGTGGAGGACGAAGATGAAGAGGAGGAACCCGTACGGAAGAAGCGGAAGCTCCCGAGTGGTGGCGATTCTGCTACCGCGTCGTCACCCGCTAGGGATGCCGACGTTGTTCTGGAGGAAGCCGTCGCGATGTCGTCGGTTGCGCGGTCTTTGGGCGACTGGAATGAGCCCTTGGCTGTTCCTCCGGTCAGCTCCGCGGCTCCTTGTTCGTTTGCGCGGATTGCGTCGCCCTCCCTGGGGAGTTACGACGACCTTGAAACCGCCAGGTGAACTTCTTGGTGCTTTATTTTCTTTGAGTTGTGTTTTGTAGCTGCAATCTTTGAGTTGACCAGTGTGCTTGTCTTTGCTACAGCCGTCGTTCTGGCGATGTTAGCTCCCCTCTTCGGGACGTGGAGCATACATCCGCCCCTTCGACTGAATTGGTGACTCAAGTGGTGGTGGAGGAGGTGCGCGCACAGCCTGCTGGCATTGCGTCGTCGAGTCGCGCTCCTCCTTCGGCTTCAGAGGACCCCGACCTCCTGGACCACGTAAGTCCTTTATGCTTGTACTTGTATTCTTGAGTTTTCATCGGGTGCGCGATCAGCGCTCCCGATGGGAGTAGCCCCCGAAGGTGTGGGTGACTAGTATAGTTGCCCGCAACTTTATTAATATCTTTCTTTTGTTTCAGCCGTACTACCGCCAGCAACTTGACGCAGCCGCGGCCTATGTTCGCCTGGAGAAGGAGACCAGCTGCGTGCTTCTTTGAGCCAGGCTACTGGGCGGGTTGCTGAGCTTGAGAAGGCTCTGCATGAGTCTCAAGAGCGGGAGCTAGCGCGGGTCGCCCAGGAGAAGACTCAAGTCGACCGTCTTCTCTCACTCGCCGGTGTTCTTGGGGGTAAGTTTTGGCTTAATGCCTAATGTGTCTTGATCTTTCCTTTGTTTGACCTTGAATCCCTTGCACAGAGACTTGCGGTGGAGCTCCCCCGGAAGATACGTCGAGTGACGCGGTTGATTTGGCGACTGTTGTCGGCTTCCTCGACCGGGTCTGCGCATATGCGTCCGACGCGCTGAAGAAGTCCACAACCTCGCTGAAGAAGTCGACGGGAGCCCTTACTGTGGTGCACCGGAGCATCTTCCCGAGCGACCAGCCGCCGGCTGCCGTGGACGCCCTTTCTGCGCCGTTTGAGGACGCGACCACCATCGCCGACTTCACGCGGTCGCAGACTGTACGAGGCTCCGAGCTCACCTTCCAGCTCCTCTTAGGACATCAGGTTCCGGGTGACTTTGAGAAGGTCGTCAGCGGCTTTCCTCGAAGACCCGATGGCCGAATCACGTCGTTGGGTGGTGTAAAGGAGCGTGCTTCACAGCTGGCCGTGCAGCTTGTGGCACTCTTTGAGAGGGCCCTTGCTAAGGCGACTGAGGCGGCTGCTACTCGGAAGAGTCGCTCCCGGTCGCAGTCTGCGGCCTTAGAGTAGATGTATTATAGGAATTCGGCAGTCGCCATGGTCTGTACCTTAAACTTTTGGCTCTGTAATGACTATTGTCCTGCCAGGTCTTTTGGCTTTTAACAATGCTTTTGCTAGAATTGAGTTTCCTTCTATCAAGTGTGTCTTTGCCGAACAGTCGTATGATTGTATTGACTCTGCATATTCGTGGCAGACTGTCGTTCGCGGTGGTGCTTCTTCTGCTCCTGTGGCTGAGCCGAGTGGCGAGGTTTCTTCTTCGGGTGCTCGCCGTCGTCGAGCGGTGCCGGCTCCTCCACGTAGTACAAATGATCAACGGATAATCACGTACCTGAAAACAAGGTGGTTGAGCTTGATGCGACCCTGAAGAATACTGAGCTGACGCTGCACCGCTCCAGGTCGCATCCTACTGCAGAATTCTCACGGCGTGAGGATTTTTGCTTGGGGAGATCGATCTGATCAGTCGACAGCTACAAGGTTGGTATCCTTTTTGCGGCTGCTTTCTTTGTTGAAACTTGCTTGTTCTGACTTGTAGTTTGTGCGTGCAGATGTGAACCCAGATTGGCAGGCTGAGCGGGATCGCGTTGAAGAGCGAGTTACCCGAGAGGCATCCGGCGACTCCTATGAAGCTCGTCAATTCTGGGTGAACAAGTCGAGAGGGCGCACCCTTGCCACTATGCTTGATCGTACATGGCGTGCGGCTTTTCTTCTGGAGAATTGCCGGAAGACACTCTGGCATATCAATCGTGTGTACTTCCCGCATAGCGCGCAGCCGAACGAGCTGACCGCCTTGCTGGAGAGGTTTCGTGACGGTGATGCGCTGAAGGAGGTCGTCCACGCCCAACTTGTAGCTGGGGCGAATGCGCCGTTGGCGTACATCCGGATGCACCGGCCACATCTTCCGCTCGATAAGGTGCTGGATGGCCTGCCCGGCGATGACGACTTCGCCGAGACCTTGGCGGCTGCACGCCAGATGATCGGGCAGGTTTAGAGGCTGAGTGAGCGCCTTGTAGGCCCACTCGATGCGCCGAAGGTCGAGCCTGCAGGTTAGGGTAGCTGTCGTCTGCTGCACAGGGTTAGCTATAGATGGCGAATATGCCCGTGCAAATCGCAATGTATTAGATTAAAAATACTTGCGAGTAATGAGAATTAATCTGCTTGCTTTGCTGTGTAAATGCCTGTTCTAATTTTCGACCTTTATGGCGCAGTCCCCTAGTATGTTAGGCGACGGCCTAGTTTTTTCCAAGTGTGACCTGTATGCCGCAGTCTCTGACTTTATCAGGTGGCGACTTAGGATTTTTGGAACTTGTCCTGTATGGCGCGGCCCCCGAGTTGTTCGAGTGGCGACCTAGCATTTTTTGCTAAGGGCTGTATGGCGTAGCCCCCGAGTAGGTCGAGTGGCAGCCTAGGTTTACAAGTGTCACCTGTGTGGCGCAGCCCCCGCGTGTGTTGGGTGGCGGCCTAGGATTTTGAACTTGACCTGTACAGCGCAGCCCCCGAGTGAGTTCGACTGGCGGCTGAGGATTTTCTAATAAGGCATGTATGGCGTAGCCCCCGAGTGAGTCGAGTGGCAGCCTAGGATTACAAGTGTTACCTGTTTGGCGCATCCCCCGAGTATGTCGGGTGGCGACCTAGGATTTTGAACTTGACCTGTATGGCGCAGCCCCCGAGTGGTCCAGGTGGCGGCCTAGGATTTTTTGAGTTATGCTTGTATGGCACAGCCCCCGAGTAGTTCGGGTAGCGGCCTAAGCTTTTCTTTCAACCTGTATGGCGCAGCCCCCGAGTGGTTCGAGTGGCGGCCTAGGATTTTAGCTTCCCCTGTGTGAAAGGTAAAGGAGACATATTTTCTTCAAATCACTTTATTGATTCTTGCGAACAGGCCGCCTCATTAAAACCCTTCCAGTCCCCTTAGGTACCCTGGTAAGGGAAAGAGTGCGTCTGAAACCTGCCGCGCTGATTTTTCTTGTACAATGATTGGGTCGAACTAGGCGTAGAACTGGCGAAGTTGTGCCACGTTCCACAGGTTGCTGCAGTCTGCTCCCGTCTTCGAGTCCTTCAGGCGGTAAGCTCCATTGCCGATTGCTTCTGTCACGATGTATGGGCCCTCCCATGGGGAAGCGAGCTTGTGCACCTTCTTCTGCTTGAGTCGAAGAACCAGGTCGCCTGCGGCGAATGCTCTTGGTCGCAGCCTCCGAGTGTGATAGTTGCGCAGGTCTTGTTGATACACGGCTGATCGCGCCAGGGCGATGTCGCGTGCTTCATCCAGGGTATCCATGCTGTCTTCGAGTGCCTCTTCTGCATCTGACTCATCGTAGGCGACTACTCTCGGTGCGTCGAATTTGATGTCGCAGGGGAGAACCGCCTCTGCGCCATACACCATGAAGAATGGAGTGTATTGGGTGGATCTGTTTGGCGTTGTTCGTAGACTCCAAAGGACCGACGGTAGTTCTTCCACCCATGCGCCCGCTGCACGTTTTAGTGGCACGCGTGGTCGCTTCTTGATGCCGCTGCAGACGAGGCCATTGGCTTTCTCCACTTGCCCATTGGATTGCGGGTGCGAGACGGATGCATAGCTGAGTTTGATACCTTGCTCTGAGCAGAAGTCTTTGAATTCTTCGGCTGTGAAGTTCGAGCCGTTGTCGGTGATGATCCCGTTCGGTACTCCGAATCTGAAGATGATTGAACTGATGAAGTTGACTGTTGTGGATGCAGTCAAACTTGTGATGGGTACGGCTTCGATCCACTTTGTGAACTTATCGACTGCAACCAGGAGGTGAGTGTGACCTCCGGGTGAGGATTTCTTCAGCGGGCCCACCATGTCCAGACCCCATTGGGCGAAGGGCCAGGCTAGTGGTATTGTCTTAAGTTCTGACGCTGGCGCGTGTGGCTTGTTGGCAAACTCCTGGCACCCTGTGCATTTCCTTACTAGTTCCTCGACGTCCTGCATGGCTGTCAACCAGTAGAACCCGGCTCGTAGTGCTTTGGCCACTAATGCTCGACTGTTGGCATGATGCCCGCAGATACCCGCATGGATGTCGAGTAAGATGGCTTGGCCGTCGACTGGATCTACGCACCTTTGCAGGATTCCCCAGATGCTTCTTTTGTAGAGTTCTCCGTTGATGACGGTGAAACTTTTGGAGCGCCTGATGATGCGCTTTGCTTCAACTGCGTCCGCTGGCAGCTTCTGGTGCAGTATGTACGCCAGGTACGGTCCTGTCCATGTAGCTTCGACTAGCATGACCTCCATGGGGACCTTATCTTGGCTTGGCGGGTTAGCATCGCCTTTTGTTGTTGTTGAAGTGCTTGCTGTGTTTTGAGTCTTGATAGATCTCTGCGTGATGCGCTCGAGAAAGACGCCGGGTGGAACTGGAACCCTGTCTGATCCCATGTTAGCGAGGACGTCGGCTTCTTCGTTGTTGTCGCGGCCGATGTGCCGCAATTCGCAGCCGTCGAAGTTGCCTTCCATCTGGTTGTAAAGGTCTCTGTAGGCGATCATGTTGTCGGCGACGGCGTCGCAGGACTTCATGGTTTGCTGTACCACCAGGTAGGAGTCGCCGTATATCATGAGGTGCGTGGCGCCGCAGTTCTTGGCCATCCGCATGCCGTGGATCAGGGCCTCGTACTTGGCTTCGTTGTTAGACGGCGTCGGAAAGTCCATCTGTAGGACGTACTTGAGCTTGTCGCCCTTGGGGGAGATGAGCACAACTCCTGCCCCGGCTGACATGAATTTCTTGGAGCCATCGAAGTACATCGTCCATGCGTTGGACAGGTCGGGGACATTTGGTAGATGGGCTTCTATCCACTCGGTGGTGAATTCTGGGAGGACTTGGGCCTTGATGGACTTCGGGTGAGCATATTTCAGCCCCCATGGTCCTAGTTCGACAACCCACTAGGCGACTCGTCCTGTTGCGCGTTGGTTTGTGAGAATGTCTGCTAGTCCAGAGGAGCTTACCACCGTGATCGGGTGCTCGGAGAAGTAGTAGACGACCTTCCTGGAGGTCATAAAGACTCCATACGCCAACTTCTGGTAATGCGAGTAGTTCTGCTTGGACAGGGTGAGGACTTCGCTGAGGTAGTAGACGGGCCTTTGCACCGGGTGACTGTGCCCTTCTTCTTCCCGCTCGACTACGAGTACCGTGCTCACCACCCTGTTTGTTGCTGAGACGTATAAGGGCTCGTTTTCCAGTGGTGGCACTAGGACTGGGGAGGTCGTCAGGGTTCTCTTGAGATGGTCGAACGCATCCTGTGCCTCCTGTGTCCACTCGAACTTGTCCGTCTTCTTCATCAGTTGGTAGAAAGGTAAAGCTTTCTCTCCCAACTTACTAATGAACCGGCTGAGAGCTGCGACTCGGCCGGCTAATCACTGCACCTCACGGAGTTTGGTTGGTGCTGGCATTGTGATAATGTTCTGCACCTTCTCGGGGTTCGCTTCGATTCCTCTTGCAGATACGAGGTACCCTAGTAGCTTTCCGGCTGGCACGCCGAACACGCACTTCTCTGGGTTGAGCTTGATCTGGTATACATCGAGTGCAGCGAAGACCTTGCGGAGGTCGTCGACTAAGGTATCCTCCTTTCGGGTCGTGACGTCGATGTCATCGACGTAGACTTGGACGATCTGCCCGATGAGCCCTTTGAGGCACGCTTGCATTGTCCGCTGGTACGTGGCACCTGCGTTCTTTAACCCGAACGTCATCGTCTGGTAGCAAAAGACGCCGTCGGGTGTGATGAAGGCCGTTTTCTCTTCGTCTTCGACTTTCAGCCTGATCTGCTGGTAGCCTGAGTAGGCGTCCAAGAAGGAAAGGCGCTCGCAGCCTGCTGTCGAGTCGATGATCTGGTCTATCCGCGGGAGCGGGAAATGATCCTTGGGGCAGCACTTGTTGACTGCAGTGAAGTCAACGCACATGCGTAGTTTTTTCGTCTTCTTTTTCTCCACTAGGACCGGGTTGGCGACCCAGTCCGAGTCCTTGATCTCTCGGATGAACTTGGCGTGCAGTAATCTGTCGACTTCCATGGTGATCGCATCTCGCTTGGGTCCTGAGAAGCGTCGCATGGATTGTTTGACCGGCCTAGCGTCCTTGTGGACCTTTAGAGAGTGCTCGGCGAGTTCCCTGGGTATCCCTGGCATGTCAGAAGGTTGCCATGCAAAGATCTTCCAGTTCTCACGTAGGAACTCGACGAGCACGCTTTTCTATGCGGGGGTCAGACTTGATGAAACCTTGACCGTCTTTCTGCTATCAGTCGGATGGACTTGGTGGGTGACGGTGTCGTCGTTCGTGTTGAATGCTGCGTCCTTAGCTGGCTTCTTGCGAGATTGAAAGATGATCTTGTCGTTGTCGGCTGATATGGCCTTGAAGTGCTCCTCGACCCCGAAGAACTCAGAAATCTTGGCGAACTCGCGATCACAGCTGTTGGAGAGCCCGAAGTCGCCACGTACGGTGATTACTCCTTTCGGCCCGGGCAACTTGACCATCAGGTAGACGTAGTGGGGTATTTCCATGAACCTGGCAAAAGTTGGGCGTCCGAGTATGGCGTGGTACTGTGACTTCCAGTCGACGACTTCGAAATCGATCGACTCCTTCCTGAAGTGCTCGGGTGTGGCGAGGATGACGTCGAGCGTGATTGTTCCCATGGGCGTGATTGCTTGCCCTGGTACTATGCCGTGGAAAGTGGTTTCCGATTCCGTCAATTTCTCTGTCGACCTGTTCATTCTTCTCAGGGTGTCGGCGAATATGATGTTGATGCCGCTGCCTCCGTCCATGAACACCTTCTTCAAGATGTAGTCACCGATCAGGGCCTCAATCACGAGTGCGGCGTGTCCGGGTCGGGTTACCTCGGATGGGTGATCTGCCCTGGAAAACGTGATGGGTGTCTCAGACCCGCGCAGGTAGTCTGGTACCGCGCGCGGGCTGTTGATGGCCTGAAGTACTTGGCGGGTGATGAGCTTTTGGCGCCTGTTTGACGGGGGTCCCTTCTGGATCATGTTCAGCTGTCCCCGTGCGGGTGGGTACGTGTCAGTTGCTGCCGACTGACCTTGTTGCTGTTGCTGCTGCTGCGGCTGGGGGAATGCTCCTGCCGCCTGCACCTGGTTGTTGTTTGCGGGTGCCGCCTGAATGGCTAGCTGCGGGGCTGCCTGTATTGCTTGCACTGGAGCGATGATTTGCTACGTGGCTTGGTATATCTTCCTTGCTTTGCGACAATCTTTCAGCAGATGGCTGGAACCCCACTTGCCTGTCTCCGGGTTGCGGAACGAGTGATGCTTACAGGGTTGCATCAGCTCCTCTACCGGGGTCAGCGGGCGCTTCCACTCGCGTTTCTGGCCTCCGTCATTGTGGCCAATGCTGCTGCTGCCACGGTTGTACTGACTCGAGCTGGATTGTCGACCTTGATCGTACTGTTGACTGTTGTCGCGTTTGTCATCGCGGGGGGTTTCATATCCCGCCGCTACTAGCTCGATTGAATCGTGGGTGTAGCGTGGCTTCTTCTTTTGGCGTGCCTCACGCCAGTTGCTTGTTTCGACCTCTTTCTTGGGGGAAGTATCGCGGACGTAGTCCTCTCCTTCGGCCCACTGGTTGGCTGTCTTCATGAGCTCTATTGTAGTCTTCGGCTGGAGCCTACCAAATTCCTCGCGGAGGTCGCGGCGAGCAATGCCGTGCATGAAGGCGTCCATCACCCGGTCTTCTGAGACGAGTTCCATGGTGTTGCGGAGGAGTGTCCACCGCTGGATGTAGGAGCGGAGCGACTCATCCTTTCCTTGCTTGCAGGCCTGCAACTCGATGTAGGTTGTTGGCCTTGCGAACGTTCCCGAGAAACTTTTTATGAAATTATCCTGGAATTCTTCCCATGTTCGGAAAGAGTCCTTGGGTTGGCTTGTGAGCCACCTGCGCGCCGAGTCCGTCAGCATAAGCTGGATGTACTGCATTGCCGTAGTCGACGTCCCGCCTTGGCAAGTGCAGGCGATGAGGTAGTCCTCGAGCCACAGTCGTGGATCTTGCTTCCCCTCGTACTTTGGGGTGCCTGCTGTCAGCTTGAAGCCCTTAGGCATGCGGGTGTCGCGGATGTTGAAACTGAAGCATGCAGCCCCACATGGCTCGAAGTCGCGGTCGGCCTGGTCGTCGAGGTTCGGAGCTCCAGCCGAACGCTCTTTGCGGTTGCGGTCCACCGTCTTCTGCGTGAGGACGTCGCGAAGGTCCTTGATTGGTTGTCGCTGTGCTGCTGGGACCTCTGAGGTTGCAGGCTCGCGCGCTCGGTTGCTTGGTACCTTGGCCGCTAGAGCTTCTTCGATCGCCCTAATGGAGGCGATTTGCTGTCTGTGGAGCAGGGAACGTGCGTCCCCCTCCGGTGGTTGCGTGAGCCGGAGGTACGTCTCGACTGAGATCAGGGCGGCGTTCGCCGTCTTTGGGACGGGTATCCCGTTCTCATCCTCGGTGACGAAGGACGACTCGAGATTGCGGGTGACCCTGGTTCGGTCAGCGTCTGTCAAGAGGGGAACGCGGGCTCTGTTTCGCCGTGCTCCTTGGTTAACTTCCGTAGAGGAGGTGAAGGAGAGGGCGGCTCGCCTGGCACTCGATGCGTCTGCGTCCCTCTTGCGCCAAAGTAAGTCGGCTTTTTCGGCGCGGAGTCGTTCGCCTTCCTTGCGTAGCAAGTACTGGACCGCCAGGTGATCCTCTCTAGGTGCGTTGGGTGGAGGGAACGTGCCCTCGTCTACATGCTTCATGGCTTGGATTCCCATGTCCCGTGTGATGATGATTTTAGTCTGGTCCGGCATGATCACCTCTAGTGGGTATGCGGGTTCTTCATTGTCATCGGGTGGCGCTGTGGCCGCCATGAAGCATTGCTTGGGGTAGACTTGGGTCGGTGTGTTTGTGCTGCCACTGCTGCTTCCGTCATCCGAGCCTTGCTCGGGATCGAAAATTGCTGCAACGTGACGCGCGGCGCAGTCGCTGTTACGCCTCCTTGCGATCGCCCACGTGCTCTGAGGTCTCACAGCCGCCAGAGCGAGTGCGATTGGCTTGGGGTAGTCTTGGCAGCCCCATAAAGACGAAGACGCGCGCGACGTGGCTGTCAGCCGCAAGCCTTTGGTCGTCCGCGCGGGTGTAGTAGTTGAAGTAGATCTCGAGTTACCCGCCCGTGCGATCAGGATTGGTGTAGTAGACCCGATCCGCGCGGCCGTTGTTGAGGTTGTCGATGCAGTCGATGCAGGTGCGATTTTCCTGGGCGTGACAAGAGCGATCTCCGCGGGTGCGGCAGATGCAATCTTCGCGGGCGCGGTAGATGCGATCTTCGCGGGTGCGACAGACGCGATCTTCGCGGATGGTGACGATGGCGCGAGGGTTGCTGATTCGGGTGACGTCGCCGCGCGTGGCGCGGTAGCCGTAGACCTGAGTATTCCACGACTATCGATGCAGCAGTATATGGAGCCGAAGGTGATGTGTATCAGTGTATACCTTTGTCCAGATCGGCGTACACCGAGCGGTGGGCCGGCGGGTGGAGGACGTACTCGAAGGAGCCGAAGCGGATCGACTCCCTGGCGGCGCAGACGCCGATCTTCATTGCGGATGGAGCCGGAGCGACCATGATTCCAACACTTGTTTGACTTCCCACAGACGGCGCCAATTGACGAGGTGTTAACTCGACAAGTCCCAGGGTTGTGCACCCCGAGTTGATTGATGGGGAAAGAGATAGGTGTTGGTGATCACTACGGCTGACAAGTAAGGATTTACCCAGGTTCAGGCTCCCGGAGGATAACACCCTACTTCCTGCTTGTCTGATTGATGATGCGAGTAGCGATTACAATGGCGAGATTGCGATCTCGCTAGGGTTTGTGGCGGTGACTATGAGCGTGTCTCTTCGTTGTTCTGGGGACGAGCCACCCTCCTGGCTTTATAGGTAGCCAGGTCTCGGGTGGTCGATGCCGATGGCGATTACAGATATGGCAGGTTATGCCACCTAACCGACTTGGACTAGGTTACATGGTACCTCGCGTGGGCCTTCTGTGGGCCTCCAAATCCTTGGCGCGGCCCAGGTAGCCTTATCGTGGGCTACCCGAAAGGTAGCCCCACGTCAGCTGTGTCGTCTGGTAGCTCCTCTCGGAGCATATATGCTAGAATTGGCTCGGTCCAGGCTGGAGTCACATGATCGCCATGGCATAAGAGAACTTTGACTGTCGGGTCCAGTGTGCTAGGTGTGTTACCTGTCGTACTTTCTTTTGTCGTCGATCTTTTCTTGTGGATAGATCTATGCGTGATGCGCAGCAGGAAGACACCTGGTGGAACTTGTGCTTTAGTTGACCCAATGTTGGCTAGTATGTCTGCTTCATCGTTTCTTTCTCGTCCAGTATGCCGTAATTCGCATCCGTCAAAGTCTCCCTCCAATGTGTTATATAAGTCGTGATACACGATCATATTATCCGCTATGGCGTCGCAAGCCTTCATTGTTTGCTGTACCACTAAGTTTGAGTCGCCATATATCATCAGTCGAGTACATCCCAATGCTTTGGCCATTCGTATGCCATGTATTAGACCTTCGTATTTGGCTTCGTTATTGGATGGTGTTGGGAAATTCATTTGGAGTTCGTACTTCAGCTTGTCTCCTTTTGGGGATATTAGTACTACTCCTGCTCCTGCCCCTTCGTTTTTCTTGGATCCATCGAAATACATTGTCCATGAGTTGGATATGTCCGGTATTCCTGGCAGTTGTGATTCGATCCACTCTGTGGTGAAATCTGGTAGCAATTGAGCTTTGATGGCTTTTGGGTGATCGTATATTATTCCGAGTGGCCCCATCTCGATGAGCCATTTGGCGACCCGCCCTGTTGCATCTGGATTGGTGAGTATGTCTCCAATTGCTGATTTGCTGATCACCGTTATTGGGTGCTCTGTGAAGTAGTGTCGTAGCTTTCTTCTTGTTATGAACACTGCATAAGCCAGCTTCTGGAAGTGTGGATATCTTTTCTTTGATAGGGATAACACCTCGTTGATGTAGTAGACTGGTATTTGCATACTCTGAGTTTTTCCTTCTTCCATGCGCTCGACTACAACAACTGTGCTGACCACCCTGTTTGTTGCTGCCACATAGAGGTATAGTGGCTCCTTTTCTTTCGGCCCTGCTAGAACGGGAGGTTTAGTGAGTGTCCGTTTGAGATCTATGAAAGTTGCTTCTGCTTCTTCTGTCCATTCGAATTTATTTGCTTTCTTCATCAGTCGATAAAGCGGCAGTGCCTTTTCGCCTAACTTGCTGATGAACCGACTGAGTGTTGCCACTCTTTATGTCAGCTGTTGTACTTCATATAGCTTCGTAGGCCTTTGCATGGTTAGTATAGCCTGTATTTTCTCTAGATTTTCTTCAATTCCTCTTGCTGAGACCAGGTATCCCAAGAGCTCTCCTGCCGGGACTCCAAAGGTGCATTTTTCTGGGTTCAGTTTTATGCTATAGCTTCTGTGGTTATCGAATGTCCCTTTTATGTCTGCTAGTAGTGTGCACTCCTTTTTTGACATCATCACAATGTCGTCGACGTAGACCTCCACATTTTTGCCAATCTGTGTTTTTAAGCAACTTTGCATCATGCGCTGGTAAGTAGCTCCTGCGTTTTTGAGGCCGAAAGGCATTGTAGTGTAGCAATATACTCTGAGTGGAGTTGTGAAGGCTGTCTTTTCTTGATATTCTTTTTTCATTCTTATCTGATGATATCCAGAGTATGCATCCAAGAATGACAGTCGGGCGCACCCCGCAGTGGAGTCGACAATCTGATCGATACGAGGTAGCGGAAAATGGTCCTTTGGGCAGCATTTGTTTAATCCTGTGAAGTCGATGCACATTCTTGTCTCGGTTGTCTTCTTCTTATCGACTATCACGGGGTTGGCTACCCATTCTAACTTCTTTATTTCTCGAGTGAAATTTGCTTTGAGCAACTTGTCTACGTGCTGCTCGATGGCTTCTCTTTTAGGTCATGATACACGTCGTACCGTTTGTTTGACAGGCCTGGTTCCTGGACTGAGCTGGAGAGTGTGCTCGACGAATTCCCTAGGTATGCCTGGCATGTCATCAGCTGACCATGCAAACATATAGCAGTTCTCACGGAGGAATTCGACGAGCGCGCTTTGCTATGCGGGAGGCAAGCTTGTTGATACTTTGACTGTTTTCACCGAGTCAGTCGGATGGACCCGGTGCGTCCGTGTGTCATCTGCGGTGTTGAATGTCTTGCCTGTGGCCTACTTTTTATGCTCCGACATGTATGTTGTGTCGCTGAGAAGCGAAAGTTCATCCATCGTTTGCTATGCTCCGAATGTTTCAGAGATCTTGTTGAAGTCACGGTCGCAAGCGTGTGACCTTTGAAAGTTTGCCCTCACCGTAATTATTCCTTTTGGGCCTGACATCTTCAATTGGAGATATGTATAATGTGGTATTGCCATAAATCAGGCAAACACCGGTCATCCGAGTATGGCATGGTATTGTGACCTCCAGTCAACAACTTCGAATTCCATTGTTTTGGTACGGAAGTGGGTTGCATATCCGAATGTGACGTAGAGCTGTATCGTGCCTTTTGGCACAATGACTTTGCCTGAAACTGTGCAAAGAAAAGTATTTGATGATGGACGTAAATTGTCGACTGACCTGTTCATTCGGCGCAGTGTGTCGGCGAAGATGATATTGATGCCACTCCCTCCATCCATGAAGACCTTAGTCATGTTGTAATTTCCTATTTGGGCTTCTAGTACCATGGCGGAATGACCTGGCCTATATACAGATGGTGGGTGGCCCTCTCGACTAAATGTGATTGCTGTTTCAGATCCGTGGAGGTATTCTGGCACAGCTGGTGGTGCCATGACTGCCATGTTGACATGCCTGGTATGCATTTTTTGTTGCCTGTTTGACGGTCGCCCCTTCTAGATCATGTACGCTTGCCTCTGATGACCGGAGTGCGGATCTGACGACTTTTGGTGTGTGTAATATACTGCTCCTGCGACTTGACTGTTAGGGTTATATGACGGTGGTGGTGGTAGTGCTATGCCTTGGGGTGTAGTTACCATATGCTCGAATGTATTGCTCATATGCTTTTTGCGTACTCGATTGCCAACTGCTCAAATTCTTGACAATTTTCAATCGTGTGAGTTGATATTAATCTTCCCGTTTCTAGGTCCTTGAATAAGTGCAATCTGCATGGATTCTCTATTCTTGGATCTAAGCGTTGTTGTCCATCTTGTTTGCTGTAGCTTCCGTGTTGACCATGATTTCTGTTGTCACGCCGACCGACTGACCTGTCGTTCTTGTAGCTGCTTCTGGCTTCTTGACGGTTGTCTTGTTTTCTGTCGTCTTGATTGTGATCACTATTCGAGAATCCTGCCGCCATGAATTAGACATTGCCTTTGCCCCTGCTGTCGTGATTGCGTCGTCGTTGTTTGTCGTCCCTTTCTCGGCGATCTCGGCTGTCTCGGTGGTCGACTGTCTCGTTGCTCACGATGCCGATGTGGTGAGCATGGAGCTTTGCTATGGACCGCATCTTTGCCGAGCTCCGCCATGTTTTTTGGTTTTTGCCGTCCGAGTGCTTTCCTGAAATCTTTTCTGTAGACTCCATTCGTGAAGGCGTTCATTGCTCTGTCTTCTGATATTGCGCCTACGAAATTCCTGATGGAGGCCCACCTTCCTGAGCGACTCGTCTATCTTTTGCCGGCATGCTCTTAATTCCTCGAATGTTTTCAACCTTTCGCAGAGAGGGTCGAAATAGTTTATGAACTCTTCCTTGAAGTGGTCCCAAGAATCGTAGGCTCCTTCGGGTAACGATTTGAGCCAGTCACGGGTTGTGCCTTCAAGCATCAACTGTATGTATTGTAGTGTCGTCATTGTTGTTCCTCGGTGGCATATGACTGCCAGTTTGTAATCTTCCAGCCACCCCGAGGGTTCCTGTTTTGAGTTGAATTTTGGCATGGTTGGTAGGCCAAACTTCTTTGGGAGTTTTGTTTCTTGGATCCGTCGAGTGAAGCATTGCGCTTCGCAAGGTCCCGTGTTGCGATTGCCAGGTGATTCGCGACTGCCTGATCTCCTGGACCTGCTTTTTGAGAGGCTTCTTGATCTACGATGGCTTGAACTCTTTCTGCCGCTGCTTCGATGTGGACTGTGACTGGAACGTTCTCTCGAGCGGCTCCTGCTATGTCTTCTCCTTCCTCCGTCGACCAGTTCTTTTGCTGCGATTTCCAGGGCCTTCATTTGCTGTAGGTATCTTGCTTCAGCAGGGTCACCTGCAGGTGGTTTTCCTGCTTGAAGGTATGCTCCTATGGATATGAGGGCTCCTTCTGCTGTTTTGGGTTGGATTATGCCGTCGGAGTCGACGGTTAGGAACGAGTTGTTCAGGTTTTGAGTGACGTCTGCCCTTTCGTGTTCGGGGATTCTGTCGAATCTGGATCTCCGTCGTGCCTCGGTTGCCCCTGTAGAACACATGGATAGTTGTCGTCTGCGTGCACTTGATATGCTTGCTTGTCTTCTTCGCTCTTCGAATGTTGCTCTATATTGCTTCAAGCGTTGCGATTCCTGCCAGTTGAAGTAGTTGTATGTTGCCAGCTCTTCTGGCGTTGCGTCTGCTGGCATCATTATGCCATCTTCAATGAACTTTGTCACCTTTGCAGCCATCTCTGCCGTGATGTCCAGAGTGGTGGTACCATCTGGTAAAGTGACCGTCCGTGGATACTCGGCTGCTTGTCGATTGGCTGTGTTTTCTGACGTTTTCGCGGCTGTTGCCACGTAAACCTGCTGGGGTATGTGGTAAGGATATGTGTAGTATGATTGCTCTTCATATGCTGCTTCGATATCGCTATCCCGCTCTATGCTTTTGCTTTTTTTCGCCATCTTTTGTTTGCTGTATATGCTCGTCGTAGTTGACGGCAGCATGATGTGGAGATTGGATCTCTGCGCCGGTGAAGTCGGCCAGATGTATGTTGTCTTCTGCAGGCTCATCATACTCGGGGAGGTGAAAGCTTTCTTCTAGAGTGTCGATTTGCATATGGTCTTCGGTTGGGTTGATATGGAGGGTCGACTGCACTTCTTCTTCCATCTCGTTTTGCATTATGAATTCGTTGAATTCCCTTGTGGACATGGACCCTGCTATTGACGAGATCAGATCGATCTGTGATGTTGGCGCTCCAGTGCTTCCAGCCGAAGCCGTCGATATGATCATATCGTCGACTGAGGTAGTCGACAATCCTTCCTCTTCAGGGAACTCATCCGCCATGAATTTGTTGAATTCTGCGGATATCATTGAATCTGTTGGAGATTGTGGCGGCGGGATCAGATCGGCCTGCGACGGGGTATCTTCTTTGTTTCCCGTAGATGCAACCTCAGTCGATATCTTCTGAAGTGGCTGAGTTGCGATCTGTTCGACTAAATCCTGCACACCAAACTGATCAACAAACAAGTTGTGTTTCCCAATAGTTAGATCAAAACCTGAATCAAGATTGGAGTAGATCTCCTGAGTTTCGGATGAGTATGGCCTGATCCTTGCTGATGACGTTGCTTTTGGTGAGTGGCCGCCTGTGATCTGGATATGATCTGCTGTTGCTGATGTGCATACCTTTGAATAAGTCGGCGGATCGCCGTTTGAAATTTGGACCAAAAAATCCGTAGATACAACACCACATGTCCCCACAGACGGCGCCAATTGACGAGGGATGTCCCCATCAATACCCATGGTTACTAGCCAATAGTAAGAGTTATGAGGTAGAGAACGCGTGGTGTTGGTAGATTCGTTGGCTGACAAGCGGCAATTACCCAGATTCCGGGCCCTCGAGTGAGATAAAACCCTTACTCCTGCTTGTCTGTTATTGATTGTGTATATGCGGCGAGTACAGGAGTCCAGCAAGATGTCGATCTTGTTAGGGTTTGGTGGTTCTGGTTGGGTGTGTCCTTGGTCGGTCTCCCTCCTGTCCTTTATATAGAGGTACAGGTCTCGGGTCGTAACCGACTAGTATTACATCTATGGAAAATACTACCGACTATGTTATATATGGTAGAAGCATTCGTCTTGGGTTTCGTTTGTTGGGCTTTCTTAGCCTGTTGATAATTGGGTTTTAGTAATTACATGCACCAGGTACTCACATGAGAAGGTACCCGTTTAATATAACATTGTCACATACTTACGTTGCAAATCTATAGATTTTGTAACAATTTTTCTTCCTTTGATGCAAATTGAAATAACGATCATAGCAGAATTTTCTTAGTTTTTTAAAGCTGTCGATGGCGGCGTGACCGGAGTTGGGAAGCTGTAATTGGGTCTCGGCAGTGCTGCCGCGACAAGTTTGCCGATGCTGCTGCTGTAGGAGGATCGGTGATTCGTCCCAGGACCGACTTCTTGTCCGACGTGAAGACCTCAGCTACAACCTGCCCCTCGCCGCTAGCCTCACGGCGGAGCTGCATGCGGCCAACGCCAAGCCTTGTTTCGATTGACAATGGGTGGCACGACGCTCACATGTGGATGGAGATTGGAATTTTTTCTGTGTCGTCATGGTTTGCATGGATTCACTTTATTTGGTACCGTGGAGGTTGGGTGGCACGTCAGGAGTCTCACGACACGTGTCAAGCGCTTGACATGGGGGATTTTTGCCCAAATCCCCCGGGACGCTCAGCACCGCCTGCAATTACTCTTTTCCCGGTCATGTGCCCTTTGCTCTTACTCGTCAGGCCATTCAGCTTCACAATCCCATACCTAATATATAAAGGACGGAGGATTTCGCCTCCTGTCATTCGTCCACGTCGCACCCTATCTCCTGGCCGTCCGATCCCCGAAATCCACGCCCATGAATTGCCCACGTCGTCCCGGAGCGGAGGGAATTGTTCATTCTCGATTTTCTATCAATCAGAATGCGACACGTCGCCCGGTAACCATCCGGTGGCGTCTGGTTCCGCTGGTTGTCGTGCAATTTTGCAGAAAAGTTGGTAGCACGTACCAGGACCCATTCACAAATCCACCAAAACTCAAGTTTTTTTTTTGAAAAACCGTCTCCGTAGCCCCCCGCCCTCTCTCTCCCGCGCGCCTCCGAGGTCGTCGTTGCCGCCGTCGCTCCACGCCTGTAGCGCCCCATCTTTAAATAAAGATGGAACACCTGTGTTATGTGCTAGTCCCTGGATCACTGCTAGCACCACAGTACAAAATATATAGTATCATTGCATAAGTATCAAAATACTACATCGAGATCCAAAAATAGCCAAGTATAGCTTTATTACAAAGTGCATAGTCATGAAGACTAGCTAAAGTATTCAGAGTTCACAACGAAAACAAAAGCAATGGGCCTTCTCTTCTAGCATACGCCACGAGCAGACATGTTGGGTGTAGAATCGAGTCCAAACTTACTCCTCATCAGAATTTCCTGCACATTTGAATATGCAGCCCCCGAAGGAGGTCAATACAATGAAGTATTGGCAAGTGACTATGGTGGATAAAATTATGGCAAATCTAATTCTATATGCATATTTGGCTTAGTGGAGTTTGTAGGCTATTTTGCAGAAAGCCAGTTTTCTCCTATCTTTTGTAAAACACTTTTGTATATCAAAGACTTGGCACCAAGGGATGAAGCCCAAGTGCACCAATAATTCTTTCCTTAGTCAAATTTTACTTTATGAAAACCATGTTGAGATTCTTCCGTCCATCCTTGTCCAGTTGCTCGAAGTTGTCCATCACCGGGGACACGGCTGAGTACTCAGTTTGTCGACTCTGCAGAGGTTGTGCACTTTCACCTTAAGACTCAATTTGTCCGAGAAATCCTATACACGCGGAGTGTATTATGGAAAGGAGAGAATTGAGACAAGAACTTTCAGAAGAAGAATGCAACCATACTAGCAAGACCCGTTCCACCTATCAACTCTACATCTGCTTGTCAAGCTGACAGGTTGCACTCTCACAACTTAGTAGTTCTAGACAGAGCCCGTTGTCAAAAGGCTGCACGGAAAGCTTCTAAACTTGGAGGGACTTAGAAATCTCTTTGTTCCTGGGTGGCCGTCCACAAGTGTACTTCTGGGTGAAAACCACCATACTCATGGCCCTAAGTAGAATAGAAATTCATCCTAGGCGAAGACAACCACAAGCATAGTCCCAAAAGCCACTCAACATAAACCAAACAACCACTTCCACCCAGAAGTGTATTCAATGTTTTAACACTTAGCGATAATTCCATAACATGATAAGTAAACTCCTTTATAGCATAGCTAAGCATCTAATAAAACTTTTGGTGGCTGCAAGGGAAGGATGGCTACACAATACTAGGATATTTTCAAAGTGTAGACTAACTTAGCATTCTAAGATAGTATCAAAATTTCCCTATCATGCATACTACTCAAAATCTACTAATAATGCATATAGAAAACATAGGATAGATGATGAATGTCACTTGCCTTGGTAACAAAGGGAACAAGCACAGCAAGAATAACAATCACAAGGACCTTCCTCCTCTTCACAATCTAGAGACAAACAATAACATTAAATAAACACACCAAATATAACACTTAAAATATCAATACAAAAATATGTATGCATGCTTAATATGCAATGAACTTAACATGACCAATTAATTACTATATTAAGTTCTCTGTTATTCATGCATAAAGATGCAATGATCAATATTTTAATATTTTAATTAATCATTTAAATAATGAGCATATTAGTAGTTTTAAATTATAAAACCAATTTCTTTAAGTCTATTAGAGGAAGTTTCAAATAAAACTCATGTTACACTCTCTGGACAGAGGACATTAATATAATTCAAAAACAATTGGATTTATTTGGAGAGAAAATTTATTAATTAAGTTATAGATTTAATATCCGAAAGTTAATCAATTTAATTTCGCAATTTAATATACACTAAAAGGATAAACTAATGAAACCATATTAAACTACACGAGCAGAGCTTCACGTGGATATAAAATTCATCAAATTTGGATGAACAGATCAAAAGTTATGATTTTTGCAAGTTTGTGTTATTTTCTGTTTTTAAAACAAATTCTCTGCCGAAATAGAAAATAAAATCGCCACGCGGCGCTCGCTGATTGGCCGGTACCGTTTCGCGCGGATCGCGTGCGTGGACCGTACGATCTACTTTAAATCCAACGCACCAGATCTGATGGACGAAGCGGTAAGGGTGATTTAATCTCGCCCGTCCGATCTCGCACGAACCGCTCAGATCTAAAGGGTGTACGCGGCCGGCCGGAGTTCGCCGGAGATCGATCCTACGGTGGTGCCATCGCCGGAATTTCGCCGGAGAACAAAAAAAAAACGCGTACGGGAGGGAATGGCGCATACCGAGAGGTGTCGGGCGTCGCGTAGAAGCTGGGGGTGTGGTCTAGGGCGTGACGGGCGTCCTCCTCCGTGTCCCACTCGCTGGCCGGCGGCGGAAGCTTCGGTCGAGCACGGATTCGAGGGTGCAGCTGCAGATGACGAAGAATAGGAACACGAGAAGATGCGTAAGGGCGAGGGAAATCGAGTGGGAAGTTCGGAAGCTCCTGAGGGTGTCCAAACTCACCAAAATCGAAGAAGTTGCCGGCGGCAATGGCGGCGACGCGACCTCGAATTGGAGCAGCCTGGGGCGAGTTCGTTTAGGGTATGAGAGGGGAAAAGAGGCGGCGGGGATGGGGTATAAATAGGAGGAGCCAGAGTTCGTATCCCGCAAGAAAAGGATCGGATTGATCCGATTTTTGGAGAGTTCGGTAGGAGTTCGGTAGGAGCTCGTGTTCTACACGACGAAGGAGATGACAGGTGGGGCCCGGTCGTCAGCGTGAGAGGAGAGGGTGATGGGCTGCTGTTGGGCCGAAGCAGCGCGCGCGCGCGGTAGAGAAGAGGTGGGCTTCGGCCCAGGTGGCTTCTCTCCCTTTTTTTTTAAACAAATCATTTTCTGATTTCAGTGTTTAATTCAAAATTGATTTTTAAAACTTATCAAAACATTTCAGAAAAATTCATAAAAATATGTTTTGAAAAGCTAATTTCATTTATGACTTTTTGATATCATTTTGTTAAATAAATAAAATAATAAAATACAGATTTGTAAGAGGAGCTCAAATAAACCTCTTTAATGAAAACAATTCTATTTAACAATATAATTAATATTCAATCTACTCCTTATGTGATTTCAATACCATACTTTTATGATGCATGATGTATGAATGCAAAGTTTTAAATTTTTGAGAAATTTGGGATGTTACAGACTAACCCCCTTAAGAAGAAGCTCGCCCTCGAGCTTCGGAAAGGTCTGCAAATAGGTGCGGGTGGTCTTCCCGGAGATCATCCTCTCGTTCCCAGGTGGCTTCGTCCTCTGTGTGATGATTCCACTGGACCTTGCAAAACTTGATGGTTTTGGTACGGGTGACTCTTTCTGCTGTCTGTATTATCTTGATGGGCTTCTCTTCGTATGTCAGATCACTCTCCAATTGTACCTCCTCGAGGGGTACTGTATCCTTTAAGGGAACTCCCATCATCTCGGGATGATATTTCTTCAACTGACTAACATGGAACACATTATGCACAGCAGATAGTACTTCAGGTAGTTCTAACTCATATGCCACTTCACCTTTGCGAGACAAAATTTTGAATGGTCCAATGAATCGAGGTGCTAACTTTCCTTTGATTCCAAATCTTTTCACACCCCGAAGTGGTGACACCCTTAGATAGGTTCTATCTCCCACTTCATAGGTGACTTCTCTACGCTTGGAATCTGCGTAGCTTTTCTGGCGTGATTGTGCTATTTTCAATCTGTCCTTAATCAGCCTGACTTTCTCTTCAGCATCCTGTATTATATCAGGCCCAAAGAAACTCCGTTCTCCTACACCACTCCACAACAGTGGAGTTGTGCATTTCTTACCATATAAGGCTTCAAACGGTGCCATCTCAATGCTGGCTTGGTAACTATTGTTGTAGGAGAACTCAGCGTATGGCAAATTATCATCCCAACTAGATCCATAGTCGAGCGCACAAGCTCTTAACATATCTTCTAAAATCTGATTCACTCTTTCTGTCTGACCATCTGTTTGCGGGTGGAAAGCCGTACTGAATTCCAATCTGGTTCCCAAAGATTCTTGCAACTGCTTCCAAAAATGAGAAGTGAACTGGGTCCCTCTATCAGACACGATACTCTTAGGAACGCCGTGAAGGCACACAATTCTCTTCATGTAAATATCGGCTAGCTTTGCACTGGTATAAGTGGTCTTCACGGGTATGAAGTGAGCTATTTTGGTTAGGCGACAAACAATAACCCAAATAGAATCATAACCCGATCTGGTCCTTGGTAATCCAGTGATGAAGTCCATCCCAATGGAATCCCACTTCCAATCCGGTACTTTCAAAGGTTGTAATAATCCTGCTGGTTTCTGATGTTCTGCCTTTACTCGACTACATACATCACACTTAGCGATGTATTCTGCTATTTCTCTCTTCAGATTATTCCACCAAAATCTCTCTTTCACATCCATATACATCTTGGTATTTCCCGGATGAATTGAATAAGGTGTTTCATGAGCTTCTTGCAGAATCAACTTCCTAATATCAGGGTCATTGGCCACACATACACGTTTTTCAAACCACAAAATCCCCTGCTCATCCTCATGAAATCCTTTAGCTTTTCCAGCTCTTAAATTGACTTTGATCTCTTCTATTTCCTTGTCTCCTTTCTGAGCTTCACGTATCTTGTCCATCAAAGTGGGCTGTACAACTAATGAGGTTACAAACCCTTCAGGTACTACTTCCAATCTGAGGTCCTTGAATGCCTTGCATAAATCCTCGGGTAATTCTCCTGCTGTAAGGCCATTCACATACACCTTACGACTCAGAGCATCTGCAACCACATTAGCTTTTCCCGGATGGTATTGAAGGCTCAGATCATAATCTTTAATAAGTTCCAGCCATCTTCTTTGTCTCATATTCAATTCCTTCTGTGTGAATATGTACTTCAAACTTTTGTGGTCCGTGAATACCTCACATCTTTTTCCCATCAGGTAGGGTCTCCAAGTTTTCAGAGCATGCACTACTGATGCTAACTCGAGATCATGAGTTGGATAATTTGCTTCATGTTTCTTGAGTTGTCTAGAGGCATAAGATGCCACTCTGCCTTCCTGCATCAACACACTTCCCAAACCTTGGCGTGAAGCATCACAGTATACTTGGAATTCCTTCTCCAAATCAGGTAAACATAGAACTGGGGCTGAAACCAGACGTTTCTTCAACTCCTGAAAACTGGCTTCGCATGCCTCTGTCCACTCAAATTTCTTCTCCTTCTTTAATAATTCCGTCAAGGCCTTGGCAATCTTGGAGAAGTTTTCAATGAATCGTCGGTAGTATCCTGCTAGGCCCAGGAAACTTCGTAATTCACCAACATTCTTCGGCGGTTCCCAATTAGTTACAGCTGAAACCTTTTCAGGATCCACTGCTATACCTTCCTTGGACACCACATGGCCTAAAAATCCGACTTGTTCTAACCAAAACTCACACTTGCTGTACTTGGCATACAACTTATGTTCACGCAGTCTCTGCAATACCAGACGCAAGTGCTCTTCATGTTCTTTGTGACTCTTAGAGTAGATTAGAATATCATCTATGAACACTACCACAAACTTATCCAGAAAATCCATGAACACTTTATTCATCATATTCATGAAATAGGCTGGTGCATTGGTTAATCCAAAGGGCATTACTGTGTACTCATAAGAGCCATATCTCGTAACAAATGCAGTTTTGGGTATATCCATTTCTCTAACTTTCATTTGGAGGTACCCCGATCGAAGATCGATCTTTGAGAAAACACAAGCACCTTCCAATTGATCAAATAGTTCATTTATCTTGGGTAACGGGTACTTGTTTTTGATAGTTTGCTCGTTTATATCTCTGCAATCCGTGACTAGCCTCTGGGTTTGATCCTTCTTCTTAACAAATAAGACTGGTGCTCCCCATGGCGATGAACTTGGACGAATGAATCCTTTCTGGATATGTTCTTCTAATTGCTTCTTGAGCTCTTTCAATTCATCGACGGCCATAGGATAAGGTCTTTTAGCTATTGGCCCTGTTCCCGGCTTCAGTTCGATGAGAAACTCTACATCCCTATCGGGTGGCATTCCCGGTAGTTCCTCCGGAAAAACATCTGGGTATTCCTTGACGATAAGCACATCTCCAAGGCTAACCCCCTTAAGAGAATTTAGCCTAACCTTCTTAAGTTCGAAAGTTGATCGGAACTTAATCTTCCTTTTCTCTAGGGTGGTGAGGGTGATTGCTCTATTTGCACAATCTATGATTCCTTCAAAACGAGTCATCCAATCCATTCCGATGATAACATCCAATCCTTGGGTCTCTAGGATGACTAAGTCTGTTGGGAAGGTGTGTTTTCCAATCTGCAAGTCTAACTGCCTACACCCGGAATTTACTAGCATCTCTCCTCCAGGTGAACTTACCCTAATAGGTTTTCCTAGACTTTCCTCAGCTAACCCATGTTTGTTAACAAAAGCTCTTGATATGAATGAATGAGATGCTCCAGTATCAAATAAAACTAATGCTGGAAAGGAGTTGAGCAAGAACGTACCAATCACAACATCAGGTTCATCATGAACTTCTTCCACATTGATGTGATTCACTTGTCCCTTCTGAAAAGGATTGGGCTTGGAATTTTCATCAGCTTTCTTTTCTGGGCAATCAGTTGCATAATGTTCTGTCTTCTTGCACTTGTAGCAGGTCACATGAGACAAGTCTTTCTTCCCTTCATGGTTAGGACGGTGATTCCCATTCCCATGATTATGACCATGATGATGGTTTCCCCTGGATCCACCATTATTTCCATTGTATCCTCCATTGCTTCCTTTGTTCCCTCCATTGTGGTTATGGCCATGATGTTTTTGGCCACTACCAGTGTTGGAGTGATTCCAGGGTTTATGGCTACTGACTTCAGAGGTGTGTTTCTTATATGTCCCTTCAGAATGAACCTTACTTGCACTGAACTTCCTCTTCCTATTCTCTTCCTTTCTTATGTTGTTGTCCAAGGTGATAGCTTGATCCAGCAAAGCTTGATAGTTTGGAGTATATGCCACAGACAAAGGTATCTTCAGTTCTCCCTTAAGTCCATTGAGGAACTTGTCCTCCCTCTTTGCATCAGTATCAATGTCCTCTGGTGCATACCTTGATAGCATACAGAAGTCATCCATATACTCCTTCAGTGTTCTACCTCCTTGCCTCAAACTGCGAAATTCGTCTTTCTTCAGGTTCATTATACCTGAGGAGATGTGAGCATTCCGGAAGCCTTCCTTGAACGCATCCCAAGTCATGCCATCCAAAGGATGAGTCACTTGAAAATTTTCCCACCACAATGCTGCGGGTCCTTCCAACAGGTGTGCAGTGAACCTCACTTTTTCTGCCTCAGAACATTCACAAGTTACTAAGTCCTTGTTGACTGAACGGAGCCAGTCATCCGCCACTATTGGTTCAGTAGCAGAGGAGAACTTATTAGGCCTAAGCCTTAGGAATCTAGCAAGTCTGTCCACTGGGGGTGGGGGTGGAGGTGGCGGGTTGTTGTTGTTGTGGTTGTTGTTGTTGTTGTTTGCTGCAATGAACTGAGTCATCATATTCATCAACTGAGCTTGAGCGGCCATCAGTTGTTGCATGACGTCGTCGTTGCTAGTATCACGACGAGGAGGCATCTGTAGGGTTTTTCAGCATAGATGAGTGAAAGATAGACAGAACTAAAAGAAGAAAATCCTACCCATGCACAAAGCAACCAAGTCAACACAACAACACTCATAAAACAACTTACTAAGAAAAGTCTACTTAGCAACAAAACAAGTATTCTAAGTTGATTTAATAAAACAACAAAGTCTGCAAACCAAACAATTCTATCATTGTCACACCACAAGTTGGAGATCAATGTTTTAAAAAGAACAACGAACTAAACGAGGGAGAATATGGTGGTCCAACTACTAAGTCTAAACTTCGTCCATGACGTCTCCTTCATCTTCTTCGACTTCCTCGATGATGATGCCTTCCTTTGTAAGAATCTCCTTGTAGTCGTTCACCTCCTTCTCCAAGGCCTCATTCTTCTCCTGTAATATTGTCGTCTCACAGTGCAGATTCTCGATTGCTTCCTTCTCCAGGACTTCAATCTTATTTTGAGTCTCCTTGACTTGTGCCATTATTTCATCATTCTTCAGCAGCTCATTGCGTCTATCTTCTTCTAGTTGCCAGAGGTGAAGTTCTAAGTCTTGGAGATATGGGTACAAAGGTTCTGGTTTGTTTTTGTCTTCCTCGCTAACACGGAAAGGAATCCCATGTTCGTCACGTTGGCCAAGGTGAGCAAAGTAGTGGTCTTTTAACTCTTCTTGGTATTGCAAGCAAAGACGTCCTATTAGCTCCTGCGTGACGAGATTCAGCCCTTTCTCCAAGGAGTCACTAATCGACTTGTACTGAATGTCTTCGGTCTTGGGTTCAGTCTGGCGCCCTTGTTGGTAAAGGCGAATTCCCCATAAATCTTCTCTTTTGAAGTGCTTCAGCTGGCTTGCCTTGATGATGGGTGTTGGAAGTGCCAACAGTTCTACCAACTCTAGAAGATATCTTCCAAAGCACATGTCCTTGAAGTCCTCCGCGGTTTGATACGTGAAGAATGACATCCTTAAGTGATAAAGGTAGAGTTTGTTAAAACAAGGCAAGGGTAAGATATACTAATTGTGGAGTACTTAAGTACTTAGAGAAAAAGAAGTTCTTTTCTAACAGGTGATCAATACTATTATCAACTCTTTTGTACGTCGGATATTCACTATAGTGAGAGAGACAGACATCCGGCCAGCCACTTATAATTGTGGAACAGGTCTCATGTACGCGGACATGTAAGGTTAGTCCCGGGCCGCTTCATCCCACTATGCCGTTAGGATCCAACATACTTCAAAGATGGTAATATTATGATAAAAAAGGAGGCTTAACCAATCCTAAGGGCTCGAACCTACAGGAAACACTTTAGCTCTGATACCATTTTGTAGCGCCCCATCTTTAAATAAAGATGGAACACCTGTGTTATGTGCTAGTCCCTGGATCACTGCTAGCACCACAGTACAAAATATATAGTATCATTGCATAAGTATCAAAATACTACATCGAGATCCAAAAATAGCCAAGTATAGCTTTATTACAAAGTGCATAGTCATGAAGACTAGCTAAAATATTCAGAGTTCACAACGAAAATAAAAGCAATGGGCCTTCTCTTCTAGCATACGCCACGAGCAGACATGTTGGGTGTAGAATCGAGTCCAAACTTACTCCTCATCAGAATTTCCTGCACATTTGAATATGCAGCCCCCGAAGGAGGTCAATACAATGAAGTATTGGCAAGTGACTATGGTGGATAAAATTATGGCAAGTCTAATTCTATATGCATATTTGTCTTAGTGGAGTTTGTAGGCTATTTTGCAGAAAGCCAGTTTTCTCCTATCTTTTGTAAAACACTTTTGTATATCAAAGACTTGGCACCAAGGGATGAAGCCCAAGTGCACCAATAATTCTTTCCTTAGTCAAAATTTACTTTATGAAAACCATGTTGAGATTCTTCCGTCCATCCTTGTCTAGTTGCTCGAAGTTGGCCATCACCGGGGACACGGCTGAGTACTCAGTTTGTCGACTCTGCAGAGGTTGTGCACTTTCACCTTAAGACTCAATTTGTCCGAGAAATCCTATACATGCGGAGTGTATTATGGAAAGGAGAGAATTGAGACAAGAACTTTCAGAAGAAGAATGCAACCATACTAGCAAGACCCGTTCCACCTATCAACTCTACATCTGCTTGTCAAGCTGACAGGTTGCACTCTCACAACTTAGTAGTTCTAGACAGAGCCCATTGTCAAAAGGCTGCACGGAAAGCTTCTAAACTTGGAGGGACTTAGAAATCTCTTTGTTCCTGGGTGGCCGTCCACAAGTGTACTTCTGGGTGAAAACCACCATACTCATGGCCCTAAGTAGAATAGAAATTCATCCTAGGCGAAGACAACCACAAGCATAGTCCCAAAAGCCACTCAACATAAACCAAACAACCAATTCCACCCAGAAGTGTATTCAATGTTTTAACACTTAGCGATAATTCCATAACATGATAAGTAAACTCCTTTATAGCATAGCTAAGCATCTAATAAAACTTTTGGTGGCTGCAAGGGAAGGGATGGCTACACACTACTAGGATATTTTCAAAGTGTAGACTAACTTAGCATTCTAAGATAGTATCAAAATTTCCCTATCATGCATACTACTCAAAATCTACTAATAATGCATATAGAAAACATAGGATAGATGATGAATGTCACTTGCCTTGGTAACAAAGGGAACAAGCACAGCAAGAATAACAATCACAAGGACCTTCCTCCTCTTCACAATCTAGAGACAAACAATAACACTAAATAAACACACCAAATATAACACTTTGCTTAATATGCAATGAACTTAACATGACCAATTAATTACTATATTAAGTTCTCTGTTATTCATGCATAAAGATGCAATGATCCATATTTTAATATTTTAATTAATCATTTAAATAATGAGCATATTAGTAGTTTTAAATTATAAAACCAATTTCTTTAAGTCTATTAGAGGAAGTTTCAAATAAAACTCATGTTACACTCTCTGGACAGAGGACATTAATATAATTCAAAAACAATTGGATTTATTTGGAGAGAAAATTTATTAATTAAGTTATAGATTTAATATCCGAAAGTTAAACAATTTAATTTCGCAATTTAATATACACTAAAAGGATAAACTAATGAAACCATATTAAACTACACGAGCAGAGCTTCACGTGGATATAAAATTCATCAAATTTGGATGAACAGATCAAAAGTTATGATTTTTGCAAGTTTGTGTTATTTTCTGTTTTTAAAACAAATTCTCTGCCGAAATAGAAAATAAAATCGCCACGCGGCGCTCGCTGATTGGCCGGTACCGTTTCGCGCGGATCGCGTGCGTGGACCGTACGATCTACTTTAAATCCAACGCACCAGATCTGATGGACGAAGCGGTAAGGGTGATTTAATCTCGCCCGTCCGATCTCGCACGAACCGCTCAGATCTAAAGGGTGTACGCGGCCGGCCGGAGTTCGCCGGAGATCGATCCTACGGTGGTGCCATCGCCGGAATTTCGCCGGAGAACAAAAAAAAACGCGTACGGGAGGGAATGGCGCATACCGAGAGGTGCCGGGCGTCGCGTAGAAGCTGGGGGTGTGGTCTAGGGCGTGACGGGCGTCCACCTCTATGTCCCACTCGCTGGCCGGCGGCGGAAGCTTCGGTCGAGCACGGATTCGAGGGTGCAGCTGCAGATGACGAAGAATAGGAACACGAGAAGATGCGTAAGGGCGAGGGAAATCGAGTGGGAAGTTCGGAAGCTCCTGAGGGTGTCCAAACTCACCAAAATCGAAGAAGTTGCCGGCGGCAATGGCGGCGGTGCGACCTCGAATTGGAGCAGCCTGGGGCGAGTTCGTTTAGGGTATGAGAGGGGAAAAGAGGCGGCGGGGATGGGGTATAAATAGGAGGAGCCAGAGTTCGTATCCCGCAAGAAAAGGATCGGATTGATCCGATTTTTGGAGAGTTCGGTAGGAGTTCGGTAGGAGCTCGTGTTCTACACGACGAAGGAGATGACAGGTGGGGCCCGGTCGTCAGCGTGAGAGGAGAGGGTGATGGGCTGCTGTTGGGCCGAAGCAGCGCGCGCGCGGTAGAGAAGAGGTGGACTTCGGCCCAGGTGGCTTCTCTCCCTTTTTTTTAAAACAAATCATTTTCTGATTTCAGTGTTTAATTCAAAATTGATTTTTAAAACTTATCAAAACATTTCAGAAAAATTCATAAAAATATGTTTTGAAAAGCTAATTTCATTTATGACTTTTTGATATCATTTTGTTAAATAAATAAAATAATAAAATACAGATTTGTAAGAGGAGCTCAAATAAACCTCTTTAATGAAAACAATTCTGTTTAACAATATAATTAATATTCAATCTACTCCTTATGTGATTTCAATACCATACTTTTATGATGCATGATGTATGAATGCAAAGTTTTAAATTTTTGAGAAATTTGGGATGTTACAACGCCTCCCGCTCCAATCCACGGGCATGGCGAGCTTCGTCGTCTCCTCCGCCATCGCGTCACCGGTTATCGCGTCCTGGGATGGCCGGAGCCGCCTCCAATCGGCTGGAGTTGTCGTCGCCGTGCTCTGGGTCCGCCACCGCCTAATTGGTCGCCGCCGGTGACTCCGGCGACCATACGGCACGGCGCGCCGCCCGTTCATCTCTACGCCTCTCCCTCTCTCGAATCCGCGTCGTCTCGAGTCTGTGCGCGTACGCCTCGCAGCGCGGGCTCGGCAGGGCCGGCTGCGTCCGCCGCCGGCTGACTCGTAGGGCCCGCATGTTAGCCGTTTTCTAATTACAGAAAACAACAAAAAAATCAACTTTTAGTGCACAACTCAGGAAAATATAAACAAGATACCAAAATTTGTAGAATTTTTTTATACTTGCAACAAACACATTTATATGCATGTTTAAGCAACTCAAAAAATAATAACTACACAAAATAATATAGGATCAATCTTTAAAACATAAATATAATCGACGAATTATATTCAGTTAAAAACAAATAAATGAACTAAATATGCCTTTATAATATAACTCACTATTGGTTTGAAATAACGACATAAAATATTTAAAACTATAAACTTTGTAACTCCAAAACTGCAATCCACAGGAAAAAAACCAAAAAATGCAGGGCAAAGATAGCTTTATAACTAATATGTCTCCATTCATGTTGAAACTTCTTCATGAAAAATGAATTACAATAAGCATTATATCTTCTTATTTGAACTATATGGGCTTATAGAAAAACTATTCAAAATCCTGAATTTCCAGGTACACACAAACCAGTAAATTCTTAACCGGTTTAAAAAATAATTAGAAGAATAAAATAATTTTTAATACACCTTAGGTTTAACAATTTTTGAAATCTAGACAACTTTTAGACACAACTTCTTTCGATTTCACTAATCTTCAAATCCAAAAAAGATTTAGGACTTCTTTCAATTTTACTAATCTTCAAATCAAAAAAGAAACTTAAATGTGCACATTACAAAATTTGGATCCTACTACATCCACTAGTATTTGTACTAAACTTCTTTCATACAAAAAGAGACTAGGTAAACAGATATATAAACTTCATATTATAACTGATAGATTAGGTGTTGATGGATTATCGAAGATAATCCAAATTAATTGTCTCTATTACGGAAAATTATGGGCGGTTTGTGAACATGATAAGGGAGATTTGTGGCAATAAGGCAGGATTTTCTGTTGATAACCTCATGCACTATTTTTGTCACATTAGAACATTGCTAAGGAAGGTTTTCGCTCCCAAGATAGCAAGTAATGTGTAATCCCAGAAACAATGCATAGAGATTTAGAACTCTAAAATTGGTGTTCTGAGATTGAATGTTCCTTCCACACTAGAACTATACGCAATTGAAGAAATTATTGGATATTACTTAGAGCAATAAGTGGACCATGAACTGGATTCATGAACGAATCGTTAATTTCTAGTGCAAGGTTTAGTGGCAGGTGCTAAACACGTTTATGGCTCAATGCGATCTGGAGTTCTAGATAGTATGGATTTTTCTAGTTTTACTGCTAAGATATGTTTGATCTTTTATATTAGTATGTATATGGATAATAGTAAAGTAAGAATGCAAAGTTGATACACATACAATATTGGGGTGATATGGACAGCCGAATTGATGTAGGTTTTACTGCTAATATTTGTTGGATCTTCATCTCTGTCTTTTTTATAATATAACGGATATGGATAATGGTGAAGTAAGAATATAAAGTTGATACACATACAACTAACTTGAAACTAGTAGGATAAAGCCGGATGAACGGTTGCATACTTCCCTCGTCGCAACTATAAATTACTCAAGTCCATCATCATTGATAAAGAAAAAGAGCACCAACAACTGGGCAACAACTTGACGCTGAGAAAACCTCTATCCATGAGTTGTTAACGAGATGTGACATCCACCATCTTGTAAGGCCGGATCAAGCATGATAAATAACAACGGCTCGGTTGAGGATCACTTCAAGCCTCTTCAGCACAAGATTCGGGGCCAACGCCACCCCGCCATTCATCAGGCGGTCGGATTCCCCACCGTTTTCCGCATATCTGCTGCAGTCAACACCTCCAATATCCAAGGAGACACATCCCCGCTGCCACACCAAGACAAAACACAAGATCAAAGTTGCTCCAACAACTTGGACTCCACACACCTCTCGCCCACGCCAGTAACAGCTCAGACAAGCAGGGCCACATGATAGACCATGATTACTACTAGCACCATCAGTTTCCGCCCCTGTGAGACTCTAGCTCGGGGCTTAATAGGATTGATGAATACGCATATCAACAAGTTGAAACTTCTTTTTCGAAATCTCATCTGAAAAGAACTCTGAGCTTAACCGAGCGATTATCTGAGGATGAGAGACTGACTGGGAAGTCCTTCCCGGGTGTGCACGAGTGAGAACAAAGTGCGCATGAAAGGCTAGTGTTGATATGTGATGCCAGTTTAGAGATCCTAAAGAGCTTCTAGGGATGACATGCCCGACTAGGGGTGGGTCGGGACGTTACATTTGGTATCAGAGCCGACCCACTCGCTAACTTGGGCGTGTGCGGATCAAGGGCGCGCGACATGTGGGACATGTGCTGGCACTGGGCGCACAGACGGGTGCCAAGAAGGGAAATTCATGGATTGGGGGCTGACCAGAGGGCGTCGTCTTCTCAATGGGAGGATGTGAGATCCTTACTTATGGCTTAATAGGATTGAAAGAATACTCATATAAACAAATTACAACTTCTTTTCCGGAATCTCATATGAAAAGACCTCTAAGGTTAAGCGTGCTTGGCCCGGAGCGATTTGAGAATGGGTGACCGACCAGGAAGTCTTTCTCGGGTGCGCAAGAGTGAGTACAAAATGCGCAAGAAAGGCTAGTGTTGATTTATGGGGGGCAGTCTAGAGATCCTACAGAGCTGCCAAGGACGACAGGCCCGGCCTACGGGTGGGTCGGGGTGTTACAGCCCCACTATGATGCCGACTAAGGAAACTTTGAAATCCTATAAATGCCAAGACCTAAAAACATGAATGAGAGTCAGATATCTCTTCCCCTCCCTACTCTAGGATGGCGATTGGATAGGAAGGGGAGCGGTGGAAGCGCCAGCAATGGAGTTTGATACAGAAGATTGGAACCACCGCTTCAAGCGGTTGTTGGAGCCGGGAATTGAGTTGTATTCTCAACTTGATCCATCCGAGGACAAGAATGTTTACCTTCTAAGAGAGTTTCGAGACGAAATTGGGAATGCTCTGTTCTAAATAGGTCCTAAGAAATCTCCATGGTGAGGAATTATTTGTGACTGACCACTTACTTGAAGGCTCCACTCTAAATAGGCCATATGAAATCTCCACGTCGAGCAATTCTTTGTGGCTGACTAGTGACTACCTACTTGAAGGTGCAAAAGATATTGTAATCGCCCTAATCTCTAGAAAAAATGATGCTAATGATTTAAGGCCCGTTTGACGTCAAAATAGTTCTGAAGTACTCAACCAATACCGCGTTTTCAAAAAATGTTGCACTATTGAATAATTTGATGTGTTTAGATGTAGTGATACCGTGCTTTCAATAAGAAACTATTTGGATCCAGGAACAGCTAGGTGCTGAACTATAGCTAGATGGAGTCTAAATTCTAGACAGATCCATGAACAACTAAGTGTTGAATCATTCTGAACCTTGGTAAAAACATGGGTTAATTGGTTCTTTGCCATACCTAGCTGAGTTCTATCGGTATGTGCCCTACTGAAAGTGCATTCTTTGCACTCCCATATTTTGGTGACTAATGACAACACAAAAGGTGTTCTAATGTTTGTGATAAACTATGCAGGTTCTAGTACAGGTCGGTTGATAAGAGTGAACACTTATATTGCCTGATTTTCAGTACTGCATCACGTGGTCCTTCACCAGGAAATCATTCAGGAGATTTCCGGATCCCGGAGATTTCCGGTCCCCAGTCCGGAGATCTCCGAGCTACTCAAGATTTTCACTAAGTCAAGAACTTCAGAGCGCACTGACTACATTTCGTTTTTAACCGGAAATACTCTAGGAGATTTCCGGTGCTCGGAGATTTCCGAGTCTCAGTCCGGAGATCTCCGAGTGACAGAAGAATTTCGCCAAGTCAAGAACTCAGATGCGCACTGACCTCAACCCGGAGATCTCCGAGCTGGCGGCTGTACAACGGGAAGAATTTGGGGAGGGGTATAAATACCCCTACACCTACCTCCAGCAGTTTAAGCTTCCAGATTTCTCTCTCCTCCATTGGTGCTGAAGCTTGTTTCTTCCGGATCTCCCAATCTAGCTACTCAAATCATTTGTTACTTGGGGATCTGAGGGAGAAGCCACCGATCTACAACTCCACCGAAGCGTTTTGATTTCCCCCATCTATATCTTGAGGGGCAACGAATCTAGGGTTCCTTTGTGGATAGCTAGGTTCAATCTTGTGTGTTTTGATCCTTTCTGATTCCTTTGTGGAAGTGACCTGTTGTGGTCATTGTGAGAGCCCCCAATTCAGTTTTGGGTGTGTGCCTCACGAATTTGTACGGGACCTTCTCCGCCCTTAAAGGAGTCCTTAGTGGAAACGTGGATTCGCACCTTTGTGGTCGAATTCACATGAGAATAGGGTAAGGCCTTTGTGGCGTTGAGAAAACCTTTGTGGTAGCTCACACCCCTCCAACGAGACGTACACCTATGTGGTGGAACTCGGGATAAAATCACCGTCTTCGAGTTTCTACGGTTGTCTTGTTCCACTCTCCTTTATCGCATCTTCAATTCCTGTACTTGCTGAGGTTCTTTGTTGTCTTTCACTTGTATCACCTAGTCGCACATATAGACAACTTACTTTCCGCTAGCCTAAAACTGAAAAAGACATAAAAATTGGTCACCACCTATTCACCCCCCTCTAGGTGGTCAACTGCCGTTCAATTGGTATCAGAGCCAAGTTGCCTCTTAAAAGCTTCACCGCTTGAGACCAACCTTGGACAATGCAAGTTGACCCAAAAGAGGTTACCGAAACGGACGCCGCGACTTTGGCGGCAATGCAAGAGAAAGGTGCCACTATGGCCAATATGAACTCTTTGGAAAACAAAGTTGAGATCGTCCATACAAACCGAGTTCAAGAAGTTTCATGATATGCTTGAGTCTCTCAAGACATCTAAGGAAACCTCTCTTGCATTGCCCTCAAAGCCTCCGGTGCTTCCGGGCATTACTCACGATGTGGACCCCGAATTGATAAAGGGAAAGCAATTGCCTTTGGATGGAAAGGGTGATGCTAGTAGTTCCTCAAACCATCAAAACACTCCATCTTCCCAAGATGAAGTGCCTAAAGGCTACAGCGCCACTCCTCCCCCATCCCAATACCATACCCCCGATCCCATTATTCCTCATCCGCAAGTTTCTCATAGGGGTGATCCCCCATTGCTTAAAGATTATACATTCTCTCAATGACAATATGTGATGAAGTCTCATGTGTGCAGCTCTTCAATCGAGTTGTGGCGCATCATTCAAGTTGGATACAAGCCGCATGATCCGACCAACTTGACAAGAAGACAAGTGGTGGAAGCTCAACTTGATGCCACCGCTCTCTACATGATCCAAAAGGCGGTTGGGAACAAGGACATGTCTCTCATCCAACACCTCACCACCGCCAAGGATACATGGGATGCTCTATCCGAGTTGTTCGTTGTGAATGATAGCATGAGGAGGAACCGCTATGACTCTTTGAGCAATGAAGCCGAGGGCTTTTTTAAACTTGATGGTGAAGACCATGAGATTATGTATCGAAGATTAGTGACCACAGCCACAAGCTTTCGAGAAGTTGGTGCCTCTCATATTGATGATGCATGGATCAAGAGGAAGTATGTGAGCTCTATGATGTCATGTGAGCCAACCGACGTCAAGAGTCTTCAAGGAAGACACAACTACCATCTCATGACGTCTAATGAGGTTATGCAAGAGATGGCCGCGTACAAGGTGGCCACAAAGAATTCTCAAGACGCAAGGGCAAGGGCTCTTGGAATGCAAAGAGGCACAACCAACCTTGCCTTGAAGGCTACCGTTGAGGAAGACAACGATGATGATCTTGAAAGCTTTGCCGCCATGTCCAAGGAAGCACTCAAGATTGCTTACAACGACCATCTCGCTCTTGCGGCTCGCACATTTTGGAACAAACCTTCAATAGGCAAGATGCGAGTTGACAAGAGTCCACCTCAAGCCGATAGGGTCTCACCCTCTAAGTCAAGGACATGTTACAATTGTCAAGACAAGTTCCATTTCGTCTCTGATTGCCCTTATGAGAAAAGAGAAGAGCATGGTGGACGTCTTGTGCTCAAGGACAAAGCCAATATGCCTCCCAAGAAGGCCTATGGAAAGAAGAGACCTCTTCACAAGAAGCCTCGCATAGTGTTGTTGACCCAAGAGGAGTACCCCACCGATGATGAGGAGTCGGAGGAAGAAAAGCCAAATGAAGTGGCGGCTCTTGCCACCACATCAACACCTACTGCTCCTTCATCAACGACAAGAACTCCCTCATCAACAACAAGAACTCCTCCAACCACGGCAAGCTTTTCATCATCTCTATTCAGGTCGCCAAATGAGAACTCCATCACCAAGAGCTCAAGATGTCTTATGGCCAAGGCATCGGAGGTAACTTCATCCTCTTCCTCTCTCATGAATGAAATGAATGAGCTTGATGATGCTTCTAGCCTTCAAATCAAGCAAGAGCTTGTGGCCTTCGATTCTTTTATCACTAACTTGCCAGGTGATAGCAAGAAACATGTTGGTGCCCTCATGGCTCGTATGAGCTAGAGCATCTCAATGAAGAGAAGGGTAAGATAGAAAGAGAAGACGCTATTTCTCTTTCTTATTTGAAGTCCTCTCTTGAGGAGGTTGAAGAGTCTCATTCCCGTCTTGAGGAGCAACTTGAAACTATTGAGAAAACTCATAACTCCTCACATGCTAAGCTCATTAAGGATCGTGATATGTACTTTGCTAAATTCAAGGTGGCTCAACAAGATAAATCCGAATTTGCGGTTGGGCATGTTAGACTCATTGAGGACATGGAGAAGCTCTTTATAGCTCACAGGGCTTTGGAGAGTGAACATGCTCTTCTAAAGGAGTCCTATGCTCAACTCCAAACTCGGCTAACTAACCTTGACTCTTCTAGCATCTCTATCTCTAATTGTTCTTGTGAAAGAACATTTCTTAATCCCTAGTGTTTTCAGTGTTAGTTAACAATACCAATGATGTACTAATCCTAATGCTAAGTATTTCAGTTTGTGTGAGTTGCATATCACTTACTCCAAAGCCAAAATGTAAACAAAAAGAGTTTTTGGAATTCTTCCCAGAACCAGAATATTGGAGCCGGATATTTCCAAGGATCGGAATTTACGGGTCTCATAATTCTACCAGAACATTGGCTAAGGAAAATTTCTAAAGTGGTTCTGACTCGAGCCAGAAAATCAGCTCGGAAATTTTCTTGACTCGGAATTTCCGAGTCACCCCAAAAAACCACTCCAGAGTTGGCTACGAAAGAAGAGGAAGTGGTTCTGACTCGAGCCGGAAAATCAGCTCGGAAATTTCCTTGACTCGGAATTTCTGAGTCACCCTAGAAAACCACTCCAGAATTGGCTAAGGAAAGAAGAGGAAGACGTTCTGATCTCAACCCGAAATTCGGCTCGGAGAATTCTTAGAACCGGATATTCCGGGTGTGACTTATACCGGAATTTCCGAGTTGTCGAGACAGCCAACGGCCAGATTTTGGAGGGGGTATAAATACCCCCTAACTCCCTCAAGAACAGCTAGCTCTCAGATTTTCCCTCTCCTACACTTCTTGAAAGCTCAAATCATCAAGATCTCCCAATCCCCCCACCCAAGTTCGTTGATCTTTAGAGGATTGGAGGAGAAGGCTCGGATCTACATCTTCACTGAAGAGATTTGCATTTCTTCCTCATTCACTTGGGGATTTCGTGGCTAGGGTTTTCGGTGGGAAAACCTAGTTCACCATTGTTGTAATCTTGGTGTTGCCTTGACCTTTTGTGGTCCTTGACCTTTTGTGGTCATCTTGAGAGCCCCCAATTAAGTTGTGGGTGAGTGCCTCAAGCGTTTGTAAGGGATTCGATCTCCGCCCTAAAAGGGGATCAATAGTGGAAGGTGAACTCGCAACCTTTGTGGTTGAGTTCATCGGAGAAGAAGGTGAGCCTTTGTGGCGTTGCGGCTAACCTGTTGTGGTAGTGACACCTCTCCAACGAGACGTACACCCTTGGGTGGAACTCGAGATTACATCTTCGTCTCCGCGTGCTTCACTTGGTTCCTCTTATCCTTACTCCCTTACTTGCTTGTCTTGTACTCTAGTTTACCTTGTTATTTGTTAGCTTGTCATTTAGGTAAATTCATCGTAATTGCATATCTAGAGAATTTACCTTTGTGTTGAGCCTAAATATAGAAAGACCTAATATTTGTAATAGCACCTATTCACCCACCCCCCTCTAGGTGCCTGATTCCCGTTCAATTGGTATCAGAGCAAAGTTCACTTTTAAGGGCTTAACCGCCTAAGTGCAACGATGACGGAATCCGATGCGGAGAGGGCCGCCCGTGAGAAATTAGAGGCGGAGAAGGAGGCGTTAGCCAAAGGGGCAATCATGGCCGATCTTATAGATATGAGATCGTCCTTGGAGGCCCAACTCCTCAAGATGAATGAGATGCTCATGGCACTCTTGAAGTCTAAGGAGCCCGAGCCTACTTCTCCCTCTCCTCCTCCTAAGGAGAACGGTGAGAACTCTAAGGAGTCATCTTCGGATGGGTCCAAAGATGTTCCTCCAAGTGCTTCCCCCGGGAAGACGGAAAAGGATGAATCACCTAGCTCCTTTAATTCCCCCAAAGGAGAGGAATTTCATAATGTTAACCATAATTACTCTCCTAACCCTCCTATCCCTCACCCTCATGTAAACTTTAGAAGTGATCCTCCTAAGCTCAAACCTACTCATTTCTCTCAATGGAAATTTCAGATGAAGTCTCATTTATGTAGTGCCTCCATTGAGCTATGGCGCATCATTGAAGAAGGATTCAAGGCCCATGATCCAACCAACTTGACAAGAAGAGAAGTGGTTGATAGTCAACTCAACGCCACCGTTCTTCATCAACTCCAAATGGCCGTTGGAGAGAAGGACATGCCTCTTATTCAAAAATTCTCCACCGCCAAAGAAGTATGGAATGCTATTTTCGACATCTTCGTCGGCAATGAGAGCATGAAGAAGAACCGGTATGATGCCTTATGCAATGAGGTGGAAGGGTTCTACAAGTTGGATGGAGAAAGTCATGATGACATGTACCAGAGGTTGGTGTTGATTGCTAACACCTTCAAGAACCTCGGTGCGGTCTACATTGATGACGCTTGGATCAAGAGGAAGTTCGTGACCGCTCTCTTTCCCTTTGAGGAAACGTACTTGAAGACATTCCAAGGGAGACATGACTTTGCAAAGATGACATCCAATGAAGTCATGCAAGATATGACCGCTTACAAGGTGGCCTGCAAGATTGCACAAGATGCAAGAGCAAGAGCCATAGGGATGCACAAGCATGCCTCAATTGCCTTGAAGGCCATCGTTGAAGAAGAGGATGTAGATGAGTATGATGATCAAGTCGAGCTATCTAGTGAGACTCTCTCAAGTCCTCTCACCCAACACATGGGTCTTGCAGCAAGAACGTTTTGGAAGAACCCCGGAAGGGCCAAAGAGAGTATTGACAAGAAGTTCCCTTCCAATGGAGGAAAGCCAAGCAACAAGGTGAGGCTTTGCTATAATTTTGATGAAAAAAGCCACTTTGTTGTAGATTGCCCATGGGAAAGAAGAAAGGATCATGGTGGGAGGCTCGTGGCCAAGACAAAGGGCAAGGGGCCCATGCCCATGAAGAAGCCCTACTTCAAGAAGAACCAAAAGATTGTCTTGGTAACTCAAGAGCAATATCCCACCGATGATGAAGATAGTGACAAGGAGGATACCCCAACGCAAGTGGCCGCACCAGCCATTTCCTCCACACCTCCGTCACTCTTCTCCTCACCAAATGAGAGCCCCATCATCAAGAATGCAAGATGTCTTATGGGAAAGACATCCGAGGTAAAATTGTCCCCTACCTCCATATCCCATGAAATTGATGATGGTATGAGCCTAGAAGTCAAGAAAGAAATTATTGCTTTTGATAAATTCATGACTAACTTGCAAGGAGAAGGAAAGAAACACTTTGGCTCAATTATGAGTCGTATAGGTGAGCTTGAGGATGAGCTTGAGTTAAAAGGTGAGATTGAGAGAGAGGATGCTTACACTAAGGTGTCTCTCCAATCCTCCCTGGAAGATGAACAAGAAGCTCATGCTCTCCTCAAGGAGCAACTTGCTAAGATCACTAAGAATCGTGATCTTTACTTTGCTAAATGTAAAATTGTGCAAAATGAAAAGTCCGAGCTTGTAGTTGCTCATGCTAGACTTTGCGAAGACTTCGAGTCACTTGAAAATACTCACAAGGTATTGACAAGTGATCACGAACGTCTCCTCAAGTCTCGTGATCAACTCCAAGCTCGGATATCTACTCTTGAGAAACCTAGCACTTCTACTCCTTTGAATACTAATGCAAATGTTGTCAAGGATAAGGCTAGGGTTTTGTTTGTTCCCTCCATAGCAACCGAGCCCAAGACCTCTCTTGATAAAGGTACGGGGACACTCACTACTCCTCTTCATGAGCGAGTGCCCCACAAGGGTAAAGAAGGTCTAGGCTATGTTGCTAAGGAGAAGAAGAAGATCAAGAAGAAGGCCAAGCCCGCAAAAGCCAGGAAAGATGACATTGCAAGTGGAAATGTCACAAGGGGCACTCCCACTCGTGATGACTTTGCGGGTATATCTAACCCCAATTATGCTTTATATGTTGATTATTATGGGGATGTCTATGCTAGATACATTGGTCCCTTTGATGGCTATATTGAATATGCTATTTGGGTCCCAAAGACCCTTGTTGCTAACCAAAAGGCACCCATTGCAAAATGGGTGTCTAAATCAAAGAATTGATTGTGTGAAGGGCCTTGCTTCCGGAGGATCAAAATGGATAATTGATAGTGGGTGCACTAGTCATATGACCGGAAGCAAGGAGATTATAACGGAGTTGAAGCCTAATGTTGATCAAATGACCGTTACATATGGTGAAAACTCAAAGTCTAAGGTAATAGGGCTCGGCAAGGTGGTAGTGGCATCGGACATCACACTTGTGAATGTCTTGCTTGCCGAGTCCCTAGGTTTCAACTTGATCTCGGTGCATTCTTTAACTTGTTTGGGTTATACCGTTATCTTCGAAAAGGAAATGGTTATCCTTATGCGGAACAAGTATCTCAAAGTGTCTTTCCTTGGGTACGTTGAGAATGGGCTCTATGTGGTTGACTTCTCCAGAGTCACCACTTCCCATGCAATGTGCCTATTCGCTAAGGCAGACTTGGGTTGGCTATGACATCGCCGACTAGCCCATGTCAACATTAGGACTTTGCAAAGTCTCCACAAGGGTGGCCATATCCTAGGACTAAAAGACCATGTTTCTTTCTCGAAGGATCGAATGTGTAGGGCTTGTGTTGAAGGAAAAATGCATGACATCCACCATCCGAGCAAGACCATCATTTCATCAACAAGGGTTTTGGAGCTTCTCAATGTTGACCTCTTTTGTCCCATTCCGGAAGCTAGTCTTGGTGGCAAGAAATATTGCTTGGTGATTGTTGATGACTATTCAAGATACACATGGGTTTTCTTCTTCAAGTCGAAGGTGAAGACTCAACAAACCATCATTGACTTCTCCAATGAAGCTCAACGTCAACACAATGTCCCAATCATGGTGATAAGAAGTGACAATGGTTCCGAGTTCAAGAACTACACCTTGAACGAGTTCCTTAGAGAAGAAGGGATTCATCATCAATATTCCGCTCCTTATACTCCCCAACAAAATGGTATAGCCGAAAGGAAGAACCGCACACTTATAGAGATGGCAAGATCGATGATGGCCGAGTTCAAGTTCCCTCACAACTTTTGGGCCGAAGTCGTCAACACCGCTTGCCATTCATCCAACCGGCTCTTCTTTCGCAAAGGACTCATGAAGACACCTTATGAAGTGCTTACCGGGAACAAGCCCAACATCTCTTACTTCTGAGTTTTCAGTTGTAAGTGTTTCTATCTCATCAAAGGTGTTCTCTTAGGCAAGTTTGATTCGAAGTCTCTTGAAGGGACGTTTGTTGGTTTCGGTGCCTAATCCCATACTTATAGAGTCTATGACAGGGCCTCGCACATTATCATAGAAACTTGTAGTGTGGTATTCGATGAGAATGACGGCTTCCTTGTGGAGCAAAGTGATGTTTCCGATGTAGGTGATGATCAACCTCAAGATGCTATATGAAGGATGGGGTTGGGAGTCCACCGCCCCGTCGAAGTCTATTAAGAGGGTGCTCAACAAGGATCAAGCTCTACTCAAGTGGTAGCTACCCCAACACAAGAAACACCCAACAACAACACCATGCCCATCACGCCCAGCCAAGAAAAAACACAATAACCTCCAGCTGCTCCAGGAATTTCCGGAGGGCCGGAAAATCCGGTTCAAACTGGAGTCCGAAATTCCGTTGACTCGGAATTTCCGGTCCATACTGAACCCGGAATATCCGGTCCTGCTGACATTCCCGGTGGCAGCTCGCCGCAAGGGCAAGATCAACCTACTCCCCCACCTTTGGACGTCACTCCTATGGTTGATCAAAGCCATCAAGTCAGTCAAGGCGGAGACATGAATGATCAAGATGACCAAGCGATCCCTCCCACCACTTGAATAGGGTTGGCACCTCACAAGAATTGAGAGCTCTATCTCTTGACAAGGTGTTTGGTGATGTGATAAGCAAGGTCTCTACCCGAAGACAACTTGCAAGCTTTAGTGAACATCAAGCTCATATCTCCACGGTGGAACCCAAGAAAGTCTTTAAAACTCTTGAAGATAAAGATTGGCTTGATGCTATGCATGAAGATCTCAACAACTACGAGCGCAACATGGTTTGGAAGTTGGTGGAAAGACCCAAAGATTGCCGCAATGTTATCGGCACCAAGTGGATATTCAAGAACAAGCAAGATGAACATGGCATGGTGGTGAGGAACAAGGCAAGATTGGTGGCTCAAGGTTACTCCCAAATTGAAGGCATTGACTTTGGAGAAACCTACGCGCCCGTGGCTCGACTTGAGTCAATTTGTATTCTTCTTGCCTATGCCTCTCATCATAACTTTAAGTTGCAACAAATGGATGTTAAATCCTCTTTTCTTAATGGTCCACTAAATGAACTTGTTTATGTTAAGCAACCACCGGGGTTTGAGGACCTCAAGTATCCGAACCATGTCTACAAGTTGGATAATGCACTCTATGGCCTTAAACCAGCCCCACGTGCGTGGTAGGAGCATCTTAGAGAAGTACTTGTAGACCGTGGGTTCCAAGTTGGGGAAATCGACCCCATGTCTACAACTTGTGGACGATATTATATTTGGGTCTACTAACAAAGCATTTAACGAAGAATTTTCCAAGCTTATGACTGACAGGTTTGAGATGTCTATGATGGGTGAGATGAAGTTCTTTCTCGGATTCGAGATCAAGCAATTGAAGGAAGGAACTTTCATCAACCAAGCAAAATACATTCAAGACATGCTCAAGAAGTATGGGTTGCTTGAGCTCAAGGTTGCCTCTATGAACGGTAGTTGACCACCTAGAGGGGGGGGGGGGGTGAATAGGTGGTGACCAATTTTTATGTCTTTTTCAGTTTTAGGCTAGCGGAAAGTAAATTGTCTAGATGTGCAACTAGGTGACACAAGTGACAAACTACAAGAAAGCTAAGCAAGTACAGGAAATAAAGATGCGGTAAAGGAGAGTGGAACTAAACAACCGTAGGAACTCGAAGACCAAGATTTTATCCCGAGTTCCACCACATAGGTGTACGTCTCGTTGGAGAGGTGTGAGCTACCACAAAGGTTTGCTCAACGCCACAAAGGCCTCACCCTATTCTCCTGTGAATTCGATCACAAAGGTGCGAATCCACACTTCCACTAAGGACTCCTTTAAGGGCGGAGAAGGTCCCGTACAATTCGTGAGGCGCACACCCACAACTGAATTGGGGGCTCTCACAACGACCACAACAGGTCACTTCCAAAAAGGAATCCACAAAGGATCAAAATACACAAGGTTGAACCTAGCTATCCACAAAGGAAACCTAGATTCGTTGCCCCTCAAGAAATAGAGGGGGAAAGTCAAATCGCTTCGGTGGAGATGTAGATCGGTGGCTTCTCCCTCAGATCCCCAAGTATCAACGGATTTGAGTGGCTAGATTGGGAGTTCCGGGAGAAACGAGCTTCAGCACCAATGGAGGAGAGAGAAAATCTGGAAGCTTTGAATGCGGGAGGTAGGTGGAGGGGTATTTATACCCCTACCCAAAATCTGCCCGTTGCACAGCCGCCAGCCCGGAAATCTCCGGGTTGAGGACCGGAGATCTCCGGACCCCGGAAATTTCCGGTGCAATATCCGGTTGAGCAAGAAACTGGATCAGTACTGGTTGGGCTTCTTGACTTGGTCGAAAATCTTCTGTCACTCGGAGATCTCCGGACTGGGGCTCGGAAATCTCCGAGCGCCGGAAATCTCCGGGAGGATTTCCGGCTCAGCTTGAGTTGGAGTCAGTACGCATTTCAATTCAGACTTGGTGAAAATTAAGGATGGCTCGGAAATCTCCGGTCTGTGGACCGGAAATTTCCGAGCCCCGGAAATCTCCTGACTGAATTCCTGAACAAATACCAAGTGTAATTGAAATGTCATTTAGGCAACCTAAGTGTTCCTCTTTGTCAGTCAACCTGTAAAATAGCCTGCATGCTTCATCACAAACATTAGAATACTTTTTGTGTTGTCATTAGTCACCAAAACTTGGGAGTACATAGAATGCACTTTCAATCTCCCCCTTTTTGGCGAATGATGACAACACAAAAAGGGAGTGGATTTGCAAAATATAGACGGAGCTCCCCCTAAGTGAGTGCACTATTTAAGAATGTCTTTGGAATACAAAGTGCACATTCCTTAGGATCAACGCTCCCCCTAGATTTTACAAAGCACACACAAACATAATAGAAGAGAAAACTTAGATAAAGAGTTATTACAATAAAGAATTTAAAGTACTCATGTCTCACACACATGACGAACAAACACAATCACGAAATAAAAGAGCACTGAAAGAAGCAAAGCGAAAAGAAAGAAGTGCTCCTAGCCCATGCAAATCCCGAGAGTCCTAGAGATACTTCTCCCCCTTTGGCATCAAGATACCAAAAAGGGAGGAGGTTCCACTAACGTCCCATGACTCAAGAGTCGGAACCCGCGTCCTGATCATCTTCCTCCTCCTCCTCAATGTCAGCATTCTCAAGATCGCTGTCCTCTGGCACAGCATCATCCCAATCAAATGTGAGACCATCTGCATTCCAATCCTTGAAGGGAACCCGAGGCTTCAAAGGTTGCTTCGGAGCAGGCATCTTCAAGTGAGCCATCATTGCTTCTTGGCGCTGCATAATGCGATGGTTCTGAGAGTAGATGGAGTAGTTCTCACTGTGAATGCAACAGTTCATGTTCATGATTTTCTCAATTGCTCGAACTACCCAGGGGCGACTTTTCTTGTCAGCTTTCTTGATGTTGGGATTAGAGGGAACCCGAGATGGACCACCAAAAATGTCATCCTCATTGATATCATGCATGGTGGCTTGTTGTTGAACCAAGTGAGCAGATTTCTGGGCAAGCAGGGCTGGCTTGTGAGGCTGAGTGGCAAAACCTGCATCAAAGTCATCACCGTCTTGCTCAGATAGCTTGTAGAGGCTCTTGTCGTGGTGGTGTCACGGCAGATGCCATAGGATGGCTAATGTGTGGGGCCGATGGACGTTGGTGGATCCGGGGAGGGATAGCGAGCTGAGTAGCCCACACAAGGAGGATCCCGGTATAACCGAGATCTCCCAAGAACTAGAAACGACAGCAAAGCGATATAGGGAAGATCTAACAAATAAGAACAAAGGCACGAAGGCACACCACACACACACGATATACCCAGGTTCAGTGCCCTCGTGAGGAGGTAACACCCCTACTCATGCCTTTCCTCTCTTTATAAATGTGGTACAAGGGCTACAACTTGCTCATATATCTCTCCAAGTGAAGAACAAGCAGTACAAGATGAACTCAAGGTATGAGAAAGTAAAAGCTCTAGGAGTGAATGCAACTATCTATTTTGCTCCCAAGTTCGTCCTCTTTTCACTGAGGCAGTTATGACGCCTTTTATAGAGTCTCGGCCAGGAGGGCCGGTAACCCTAAACTGGCTTGGCCACACCGGACAGGCCTAGCCGGCATGCCGTCACCGGCTAGTGCGACCTAGTCGCCGCGCTATCCGGTGTAGCCCCTTCGTCATCATCTCGCCAAGGACAGCAGGCGCCGTCCTGGATCATCATTGTCTCCCTGTCAGAGACAGGACATGTCTTTGCCCATCCCGGATAGCCTTTTCCGGATTGCCGGGTTAGGCAAGTCAGGTCTTGTCGTACCGTTGTCGTACCAGCTGACGCGCTCCCGTGTCAGGCGGGAGGTGACCATGCTTCCGTGTCAGGCGGGAGGTGACCATGCTTCCGTGTCAGTCGGAATGGTACTTCCCCCTGCAACAGACGGGAGAGCCTGCTATAGACCGTTGACGGCCTACCGGGATCCCTCACGCCTGCTACCTCCTCGCTTGTCACTGTGAGCCTCCCCTACACAAGATCAAGACCGAGACATACACTCCGGTTAGCACTTACCCGGACCATCTATCCGGTAAAACCGAGTATACCTCCTTCCGGGAGTCACCTCGGAGCCCAAGGTCCGAGATCCTTTCCGGAGGCATCCGAGTTCGTCTCAGGATGAGTATCTCTAGGCCTAGCCTCCCGAAGATGTCTTAGCCTATCAGCAAAGACATCTTTGAGAAGCTAGTTCTTAGAGGAACCACCCGCTGATGCTTGTGCTGCCATTGTGAAGGCCGGGGGTGTCTATTTATAGCTGCCAGAGCTGACCCTTGCGCCTGCCAGGAGGCATTTTGCCCTCTACCAGTGTTCAAGGGTCAAGTTGCCCTTTCAGCACACCAGGAGGTGTCTCTTGCTCTCGCCAAAGGTTAAGTACTGTTGGCACCTTACTGAATTATACCGGGATCTGCCCCTACCCGGGGGGCAGCCCCCCGACACTAGTCCCCGAAGCTGGTGCTACACAGCGACCTCGGATGATGTGCGGGATCAGCTTTTAAATAACAACTATATTCCGAGAACGCCTGATATCATCCTTCGCTTACTTGCCGAGATCGATTCTTCCCGAGATCTTCTTATCGAGAATGTTTTAACCGGGAGACGAAGCCTGCAACCGGATAATGCTGTCTCAGTGAATCTTGACCGTTGGCTCCGTATCGAACTCGAGATCTCCAGCTGGGCCCCACCCGACGTCCCGTCAGACCAGAAATGCACTCGAGTGCTTCTGCCCGAGCACGCCGTCGCTTGGGTTCCCGCGCCGGGAGCCGCAGCCGATCCGAAGCCCAACCGTTGGGGCCGTGTGACCCTCGGTGTGGCTGGATCGTGCGCTCCGGCTGGCGCCACGTGGCGCGCTGCACAAAACGGATCCCACCCACGATCGTGGAGATCGTGGGCGGGAATATTGGAAACCGCTCCGGAATCCCCCCCCATAAATAGGGGACCAGAACGGTCTCCACTTCTTCTTCCTCTCCTTCGCTTCTCCTCCACCGTCGTCTCGAGCGCATCGCCTCCGCTGTGTTCGTCGCCCGAACGCCGCCGCCCTCGCTCTCTGCCGGAGTACGAACGCCGCCGTTCCTCTTGCACGTCGCCGACCTCCTCTACTCCGGTGAGTTGCTTTCTCCGCCCCGATGATCTTCTTTAGTATAATAACACCTCGCCTTCGGCCGTGCTCTAACACACACGCGGTTGAGCCGCCACCGGTGAGCGCGACTCGAGCGGCGCGCACGGGGTGCACGGCGGTGATGCTGGTCGATGTAGGACTGCGATCTTTCGCTCGCATTGCGTTTCACTCGAGTCTAGCCCGAGTATATTTTCCTCACTTTAGTTTTGATTTATCAGCATGTGGTAGATCTTACTTGCCCTGAACTCGGTTGCGTTTAGGAGTTTGTGATCCGGCATCCTAGCTCCCGATAGACTAACCCCGACTAACCGACACTGCACCTGCAGAGTAGCCCGGATACGTCTGCGGACTCCTCCGGCATGGGTGAAGAAGGTATTCGGGGATGCTGGGATGGATCCGAGACCAAACAGTCAGACCTGGATTGGCTGTACCGGACCCACCGGATTCCTCCGGAAGTTGAGAGCCGTCTCCCGGAGGATGAGGTTCAACCGGAACCCCAACCCGGGGAATACGTGGTATTCCTCACGCACTTCGAGCGTAGGTTTGGGCTTCCGGCTAGCCCCTTCTTCCGCGACTTCCTCGACACTTACAGCCTCCAACCCCATCATCTCCCCGCCAACGCCATCATGATGCTTTCGGTCTTCACCACCTATTCGGAAGCCTACCTCGGCGTATGGCCATTCTTGAACCTCTGGGCCAGGTACTTCATTCTTCGTCACCAAGCCATCCCCAACCCGGATCAGAAGATAAAAGACTTGGTCGACTGCGGAGCTGCCACCATCATCCCCCGCGCTGACTCCGGATTCCCAATAGTCAAAGGACTAGAGTCCTGCCGGAAGTGGCAGCGCAGCTTCTTCTATGTGAAGAACCGGGAAAGTTCGGGAGACGCTCCGGGATCCTCGAATCCGGACTTCATTAATCTGCCGGAGTTCGCCATTGGTCCTCCGCGCAAATTCAACCTTTGGAAGAGGCTTGCCGACACCGAGGAAGTTAGGTGCATGCACGACGTTCTGAATGTGCTGAACGATACGATCACCGGCGACGACCTCCTGCGTTGCTTCATCATTCGCCGCGTCTGCCCCCTCCAAACCCGAGTGCACAAGATGTGCCACATGGCCGGGAACTTAGACCCTACCCGGACCAGTATCTTTGGGCTAGATCACGCCGCGGTCGTCCGTCGCGTTCGAGCTATTGCTCGGACGAAGATGACGGATGACTACTCTTGGGGTGCCATTGGGGGATCCCGGAAAAAACCCTTGAAACAGGTGCTCATATCTGCCTTTCGCAAACTTCCCTTCGCGCCCGGGTTCTACTGGAAACCGACATGGGTATCATGTGGTGATTTATTTGCGCAGTTATTCGAGCGGCAAATTGAGGAAGACGCTATCCACGCCAATGGGAATTACGCGCCGAACTTCCCAACACCGGAAGAGATGCCGAGGGAGGATCCTGACGGCGAGGACCATCTCGCCATTCCTCTAGTCAAAGCTGCTGCCCCGGGTAACCCTTCCACCTCAGAGGCTATTTCAATTTCTTCGGATGAAGAGGAGGAGATTGACTGTCAAATTCTCGATGTGATTGACGCTCTCCCCCTCAATTGGGCTTCAGCAGTGGTTCCGAAACCTTCAACGGCGACCAAACGCGCTGAGAGCCGGAAGCGTGTGGCTTCCGACACCGACGTTGCTGATGATTCCGGCCACCCCCCCAAGAGGAGAAAGCCGAACAAACAAACGGCCGAGAAGCCTTCTCGTCGCCGACAGAGGGGTCCTCCCACTGTGGACTCCGGGTACATTTTCTTTGTCTTATGGTATCTGAATTTGCCTTCTCCATAAACTATTACTGAGATACTTTCTTTCAGGGACGCACTCGACCTCCCGTCACCTGCTGTTCCTCCTCCTCCCGGAACTCGGACTCCCAGCCCGGCTCGGGCTTCCCCTTCTCCACCTCGCCCTTCTACACGAGGAAACGAGGCTGCTGCCTCTGGTGCTGCACCGGCTACCGTTGTGACTCCGGATGCACGCCCGGTGATCGACGAGATCCCGGTGCAGGCCACGACCACCTCGGGAGATATTCTTCTTCCGGAGAGTCCACGCCGGGTGCCCGGGCTTGAGGTAGAGATTCTGAGCCCTCGCCGGCAGCTCGCGGCAAGCGGCCCCTCCCGGCAAGCCGCGACCAAGACAACCCCGGAGAAACGTCCCACAACCTCTTCCCGGCCAGCTGATCAGCCTGCCGCGAAGTCGCGCCCCAAGGTTGCCAGGCAGAAAACAACTTCTGCCAAACCTGCAGCTGCCCTGACATCCTCGGCCCAAGACTTGGTGATGCGCACGGGTACGTTTTCTCCGTTACCACCGCCTCCTGCCGAGATCCCTACTGCCGCCATGCGGATGTTGCGAGCAACCGTAAGCTCCTTTGTGCCTCCAGGATCTCGGGATGTTGCTGCTATTCGCGCGCCCGGCGGCTCCGGCATACGCGTTGTTGATGAATACAACCAGGCCTGCCTTGCCGCCGACGCCTCCGAGACCGTGGGAGACTTGCACGCTGCGGGCCCAAGCCGCAACGCTCAAGCCTTGCACGCTCTCCAGGTGGCCGCGCTGGATGTTACTCGGGTGACCGAGGTAAGCTTGTTTCCTTTCTTCTTCCCATAAACATATGTTCCTTCCCCACTAGTCCCCGAGATTGGTGCTTAGTGCTCTAGATTCCACCGAATAGCAGATCACTAGGTTCCAATCTTAGAGAAAACTTCAGGACTCGGACACCGAGTCCCCGAGATCCTCCCCACCGGGTAACTTGTTTCAAAATTTGCTCCATCCCCACTAGTCCGCGAGATTGGTGCTTAGTGCTCTAGATTCCACCGAATAGCAGATCACTAGGCTCCAATCTTAGAGAAAATTTCAGGACTCGGAGACCGAGTCCCCGAGATCCTCCCAACCGGGTAGCTTTTTATGCGCTACAGATCCCGGACTCTCCCGATTTCCTTATATTATTCCCAGGCTGATTTCTCCTTCTTTGTCTTGATTTCAGGAGTGCAGCAAGAAACGCTGCAGCATCTTCAACCGAGTTCTTGCTGACCTCGGTCAGTCCAAGAAGTGCGAGGGGCGCCTCCGGGAGGAGCGAGACGTCGCGCGCAAGGTCTCGGTAGACCAGAAGGCCGCACTTGCCACCGCGACAGCCGAGATCTCGCGACTCAACGGCGAGCTCAAAAAAGTCAAGACTGCTGCGACCGAGATGAAGACGTGCTAAATTGAGGCGACGAAGAAACAAAAGGAAACCTTGGACCAGTCCGAGGAGCGCGCGCATCTTGCCGAGACCGGGCTGGCTCTCCTCCGGTCACGGTCCAATACTTGGCTCTCCGAGCTCACTGTACTGAACCGGGATCTTAACAGTAAGCGGACCGACATCCCCCATGCTTTCCTTGCTCTTTTTTTTTGTTGTAGTTCTTCTTATGCTCTAGTCGCTTGACATCTCTTCTTTTTAAAGGGGAATTTGAGCACTCCCGGGAGGCTGCTGTTCTTGCCGTTGCTGCTGCTCGGGAGAAACGTGCCGGGAAGGGTGTTGTCTCGGACGCCTGGGATATTGAGGACCACCCACCGCGCTGAAGGCCCGGATAGTGCCTCTCCGGTCTATCGGGACAGAGCTGCTTAGCGCTGCGATCCACGTCCACGGCGCACTGTGGCCGAGTATCCGCGCGAAGCTCTCGGTCGCCGAGCTCGCGAGCGCACTCCGGTGTGCCGGGAGGCGCATCCATGCTTGGAAGCGTTCCGGTGCGCGGGCTGGTGCCGACCAGGTGTTGACCCAAGTACTTAGTTGGTACGAGGGTCTTGACCTGGATGCGATCCAGCGCCTGCGGACGATCTCGCCGTGGCTGAGCGATCCGGCTAAGGTCCAGCGGCGACAAGAGGTGGCGCACCGCATCGCCTCGTGGTCCAGCATCCGCTCCTTCACCGCCAGCGTCATTCCTTCCGACTCCGAATCTGACTATGAGGATGATGAAGAAACCGACGCGACCGGTGATGCGAATGACGAGATCCCGGAAGAGGACGACGATGCCTCTGGCGCTGTTGCCGAGACCGCGGTTCCCCGGGAAGTTGCCACTTCCCCGACACCCGAGGCCTCTCAGGTCGAGGTGCGCCCTGATGCCCCGAGTACCGCCGTCGGAACCGAAGCCACTGCTGCTCCTGCTGCTGCTGCTCCCGAGGTCGTTGCTCCTGCTGATGTCCCCGTCGAGAAGCCGACATCTCCTATCCCTTAGAAATACTTAAGAGTAGATTTGTTAAATCCCCGGGATGCCGGGTGCAAAATGTAACATACACTTATATTATTTTCGTTTCGTACTGTGCTACCTATCCGAACAACTTATGCCAATTTATTCTGTTATGAGTCCCCGAGTTGTTTTTCATGTTTATCGTATTTAGGTAATTTCTGCTCTTGTCTACCATTTCGGCGTTCGATAGTCGAGTCACAAAACTCCACATACGGCATACATTACTTAAAACAATCCGAGTTCCGGCTAACCGAATTCGCGACATAAAAAATAACTGAGTTAGTAAAAAACAGGTATGCCGGATAAGTTCCTGCTCCGAGTCCCCGAGACCATTTTCGTGTTTCCCACCTTCCCTCTCTTAGCTCTTGACTACCATTTCGGCGTGCGTCAGTCGAGTCACAAGATGATTTCACATGACATACATTACTTTGACTTTGAGAATCGAACTCGGAACTTTCCCGGCATACCAATAATACAGAAGATAGCTATCCGGCAGTCCCCGGGTTCCTTCCCGAGATGCCGGTGAAAAACAGCAAATGAACTTGACAAAAATGAAAACAAAATATGCATATAACCAGGCAGTCCCCGGGTTCCTCCCGGGATGCCTTACTTTCATTAATACTGAAAATTGAGATACAACATACACTGAGCCCTTTATGTGTAAAAGGGGCGAAGTAGCGCTACATTCCATGGACGCTTGGTTTCCTCACCGGATTTGTCCATTACACCTTTCCTAGCCTCCTGTGCATCTACAAGGTAATAAGAGTCATTGTGCAATGCCCTGCTTATCACAAAAGGTCCCTCCCATGGAGGTGACAATTTATGCATTCCGGCCGTGCGTTGGATGAGCCTCAGCACAAGATCCCCTTCTCGGAACACCCTCGGGTGTACTTTCCGGCTATGATAGCGACGGAGGTTTTGTTGATAAATTGCAGATCGGGCCAGTGCCAATTCCCTTGCCTCTTCGAGTAAATCAACATCATCTTCTCGGGCCTCCTTTGCCTCGGTCTCGGTGAACATTGTCACTCTTGGGGCATCATATTGTATGTCGGTTGGGAGTACTGCCTCGGCACCGTATACCATGAAAAATGGCGTGTATCCGGTAGATCTGTTCGGTGTAGTCCGGAGACCCCACAAAACCGCCGGTAACTCCTCTATCCAGCATCCCGGAGTTCTCAACAGTGGTTCGATCAAACGAGCTTTGATGCCGGCTAAGACTAAGGCATTTGCTCTTTCGACTTGCCCATTTGCTTCCGGATGTGCAACTGATGCTACATCCAGCCGGAATCCCTTCTCAGCACAAAATCGAGCGAATTCCCCCACAGCAAAGTTGGTACCGTTATCTGTGATAATGCTGTGCGGGTACCCGTATCTCAAAATGATGTCTTTCAGAAATTGCACGGCGGTGTGTCCATCGCACTTCCGGATTGGCTTGACCTCTATCCATTTGGTGAACTTGTCCACCATAACCAGTATATGTGTCATATTGCCTCTTGCTGGCTTGAACTGCCCGACCATATCCAAACACCATACTGCAAATGGCCAAGTGATAGGGATTGTCTTCAGCGCTGACGCCGGCATGTGTATCCGGTGAGCAAACCTCTGGCATCCTCCACACTTCCGGACAATATCTTCTGCTTGCTGTAATGCAGTGGGCCAGTAGAACCCATGCCGGAACACTTTCGCCACCAGGGCCCGGGATGATGCATGATGTCCACATTCCCCCTGATGTATTTCCAGTAGCATCTCTTGTCCTTCTGCCGGTTCTACACACCTCTGGAGTACCTCAATGACACTCCTCTTGTATAACTCTTGATTGATGACGGTGTATGCTTTTGACCTTCGCATTATCTGCCGGGCTTCCACTTCATTCCCTGGTAGAGTTCCTTCCAAGACGTAAGCCATGATGGGCTGTGCCCATTCCGGAATAGGTCGAACCGGGAACATGGGAGCGTCTATGTCCATTGGCTCTGCCGACATCACCTCCATCATCATTTTTCTTTGCCTTTCTGAGCACTCTGATGCAGTCCCCGGGTTCGATGTGTTGCTCCCGACATCTACTTCCATGGGTACTGCATCTGCACCAGACTCCTTGGGGATGAAGATAGAATCCGACTCGGGTGAGGGTTGAATAGATGGCTTCCTCAAATGCTCCAGAGCTATCCCGGGTGGGATGGCATCCCGAGACGATCCTAGCTTGGACAAGACATCCGCTGCCTCGTTTTCTCCTCTGGGTATATGCTTGAACTCGCATCCTTCAAAAAATCCGGATATTTTCTGCACATGAAACCTGTATAAGGCCATGTTTGCATCGAGGGCATCCCAATTCCCCGACACCTGCTGCACTACGAGGTCGGAGTCACCGAAACACTCTATCCGGCGGATGCCGATCTCCTTGTCGACGTTCAGTCCATGAACCAAGGCCTCATATTCCGCGACATTGTTGGATGCCCGAAAATGGATTTGCAGCACATACTTCAGTATATCTTGTTTCGGGGAAGTGAGTACCACTCCGGCACCCAACGCGATCTTAGCCTTTGAGCCATCGAAATGCATCCTCCAGAAATTGTAATCCGGCATCGGAGGTTCATACTGCATCTCGGCCCAGTCTACCAAAAAGTCCGGCAGCGCCTGCGACTTGATGGCATCTCGTCTCTCATACGCCGGAGCGTATGGAGACAACTGGATGGCCCATTTGGCTACCCGGCCGCTAGCGTCCTTGCAACCGATGATCTCGGCCAGAGGAGCTTCGCATACCACTGTGATCGGGTGTTCCTGAAAGTAATGCTTGAGCTTGGTTACTGCCATGTACACCCCATACGCCATTTTCTGGTAGTGCGGGTAGTTCTGCTTGGATTCCGAGATCACCTCACTGAGGTAATAGACCGGCCTCTGTATCAGTTTGCCTCCTTCCTTCCTTTCTACCACCATTGCCACACTGACTACTCGGTTGGTTGCAGCAATATACAGCAGCATAGGTTCCTTGGGTAATGGGGATGCCAACACGGGTGTTGTTGAGAGCATTCTCTTCAAATCGTTGAACGCCGCGTCAGCCTGCGGGGTCCAAACAAATGTTTTGCTCTTCTTCATCAATTGGTACAAGGGCAAGGCCTTCTCCCCAAGTCGACTGACAAACCGACTTAGGGATGCAAGACACCCAGTGAATTTCTGCACATCCTTGAGACGCACGGGCAATTTCATGCTCTCGATAGCACGAATCTTACCCGGGTTGACCTCGATTCCCCGGCTTGAGATGAGGAAACCGAGTAACTTCCCCGCCGGAACACCAAATGTGCATTTATCCGGGTTCAATTTCATCCGGAACCTTCTTAAGTTTTTGAATGTTTCCCTCAGATCATCTATTAGTGAGGCTTTTTCTTTTGTTTTTATGACTATGTCATCGACATAGACCTCGGCATTCCGGCCTATTTGGTCATGCAGACATTTCTGCATACACCTCTGGTATGTAGCACCAGCATTTCTCAAACCGAAAGTCATGACACGATAGCAATAAGCCCCATAAGGGGTAATAAAAGCAGTTTTCAATTGATCATCCGGATTTAAAGGTATCTGGTGAAAACCCGAATATGCATCTAAAAACGTCAAAAGCTCACTCCCGGCAGTGGAATCTATCACTTGATCTATCCGGGGCAGTGGAAAGGGGTCCTTCGGGCATGCCTTATTGAGGTTGGTGAAGTCGATGCACATGCGCCACACCTTAAGCAGGAGGGGATCATCCTTCTTCTTTTCTACCAGGACCGGATTCGATATCCAATCCGGGTGCAGCACTTCCATTATGAATCCAGCCGCCAGTAGTATAGCCAGATGCTCCATGACGGCAGCTCTTCTTTCATCCGAAAGGCGCCTAGTTGGTTGCTTCACCGGCTTCGCATCCGGTCTAACAAACAGAGAGTGCTCAGCCAACTCCCTCGGGACACCTTGCAGATCGTCACTCGACCACGCAAAAGCATCCCGATTCTCACGGAGGAAGTCGACGAGCTCGCCTTCCTATTTGCTGTCCAGGTTGCTGCCAATGATAACTTGGCGCTCCGGGTTGCTGGGGTCCACACTCACCTTCTTGGTCTCTTTGGGGGGCTGAAATGATGCCCCCTGCTACGGGTTCACCATCCCGGGCATTCCGAGTTGGGAGGTCTTGGCCATTGCCACCGCCTGCTGGATCCTCTTCTTTTCTTCCGCGATCACCAGAGACTCAGCCAAGCACGACCCCGCCGAGGCACATTCCATGGAGCGCTTGTGGTCTCCCGAGATGGTGATTACACCGTTAGGTCCCGGCATCTTCATCTTGAGGTAGCCCATGTGAGTCGAGATCATGAACTTGGCCAGGGCTGGCCTGCCGATCAGTGCATGATACGGGCTTTCGAGGTCCACGACCTCGAACTCCAAGCTCTCGGTTCGGCAGTTCTCCCGAGTTCCGAATAGCACCTCAACCCAGATCTTTCCCATGGGTGAGCAAGAGACTCCGGGCACAATGCCGTGGAATGTTGTCTCGGTAGGCAGTAAGGTGTTCATGGATACCCCCAGCTTCAGCATCGTGTCCTTGTACATGATGTTAATGGCACTGCCATTGTCGATCAGAACCTGGCTGAAGCGGACATTGAGGTTGGGTCCGACAAAAGTTGGGTCTACTACCAAGGCATACGCCCCCGGTTTAGGCATAACCCTGGGGTGATCCTTCCGGCTCCATGTGATCTCCATCTCGGACCAGTGCAAGAACTTGGGCACCGCCAGGATCACAGCATTCACCTCCAGGGCCCGCTGCCGCACACTCCTTCGGTCAGTGGGTTCGGTCACGAAGACCACATAGCTTTGATGTGCCTCCCGATAGTTGCTCTGCTGCTGTCCGACTTGGTTACTAGGGCCTGCACCGTTGTCGTTTCGGGTGTGCACCTTATTCACTGGCCGAGGTGGGGGTCCTCGCGGAGGCGGGTTGATTCGGACAGCGTTGGCCCCCGATGTCGGAGGAGGGGGTCTCGGGATATTGGGCCGAGATGCCGGAGCACTCTGCCGAATAGCTCCCGAGCTGCCTTCCTGCAACGTGCGCTGATACCAGCTGCACTGCCGAGTAGAGTGGTTTGCGGGCTTGTTGGCCTCCAGAGTATGGTAGCAGCATGGCTTGTTCAGCATTTCCTCATATGTCAGGGGCTTCTTTTGTTCCACCCAGGTCTTTTGCACCTCCTGACTCTGACCCCAAGCCGGGCCACTTGTCTTTTGACGCTGGCTGTTGCCGGCATCCTCCTGCTCCCGGGTCACTGCTGCGACGTGCTGTGCGGCATGGTGATACTCGGGCTGATTTCTCTTCTGGCCAAAATCTTGGCGATCATGGCTCCTGCTCGGTCCTGAATGCTGAGGTCCCGCATTCCTCCTGTTGGAGTCACCGACATCCACCAGGGGTTGCATGGGATCTCCAAGCGTGTAGGTATCGGCGATGCGCATGGTCTCTGCCAAGGTTGCCGGCATCTTTCTTTGCAACTTCTGCCACAGCATTGAGCCATGCCGACATCCTTGTGCAAACCAGGAGATGGCCTGCGCCTCTACCACTCCTTCGCAAGAGTTGCGAATATTGCTCCACCGGGTAAGGTACTCTCGGTCGGTATCGTTGCTCCTTTGCCTACAGATGGCGAGCTGTTGAGGTCTGTTAGGCCTTTTGTACGTACTGGTGAAGTTCCTGATGAATGCTTCCTCAAAGTCTAACCAGCAGTCTATGCTGCCAGCTCTCAGGTTGTTCAACCAGATCCGGGCAGGTCCTTCCAACATCTGCGGTACGTATCGTACCGCCCATCGTCTGTTTCCACCGGCTATGCTTACTGCCGTTACATAGTCGGTTAGCCAGTCCTCCGGCTTCTTGCTGCCGTCATAGGTCTTGGCACCCCTGTTGAGCTGAAAGTTCCAAACAGGTGGTTCCCGCATGATCCGAGGTCCGAAGCAGGCAGGCCCCGGAGGTCCTTGCTCTTCCACCAACTCGGATTGGTGAATCCGGTCGAGCCGGAATCTGGCATCTGCCGGGTTCAGCTGCCTGGTTCCTATCCGAGATCCCAAAGGGTTCTCGTCTGGCTGATACCCGAGCTGCTGCAGCCTCGAGTTGCCATCGTTAAGCCTGTTTTGCGCAGGGATCACGGCATGCTGGGGAACAGAGGCGATCTCCCTCTGTGGGTTTCCCTGAACATGAGGAGGGTTACGGGGTGGATTACCACGGCCGACCGGGTTATTGTTTCCTATACCCAGGTTACCATCCTCACGGGTACTTCCCGCCTGCCCCGAGTTACGCTGTCCGGCTTGCCCGGCTTGCTGGATACCGGCGAAGGCCGGGTCATAGGTTTGTAGCTGCTTGTTCTTCCCGGAACCTCGACTCCGGCTCCGGCTCTTGCTTCTGCTCGGATGCGGGGAAGAGGCCTCCCCGTCCGATTTCTGGCTATTGGGTCTTGCCGAGTGCACTTGGGATCCTGCCCCGGGGTTCTTCTTTTTGAAGGCCTGATTCTGACGGTTGGCCTCAATCACCAACTCGTTTACCCGCTCCTGCTGCTTGCGCAGGGCCTCACCGGATAACCCCACCAACTCGGCCATGGCGGCTTCGGCGGCCCTAAGAGTTTTTGCCGGGGAGCTGTACACCGGCTTCCCCGCTGAAATCCGACTTCCCGTGTGACTGGTTGTTGCTCCACCTGCCAGCTCCTCATTCACCATTATTCCTTTCTTGCGCAGATCCGCGATGCGCTTGTCCCGAGAGTCTATCTTAAGGAATCCGTGAGCTGCATTGTACTCCCGGAGGCTAGCATTGAGCTCGCGACGGATCTCGGCGATCTCCTGCGCTTCAGCGAGTAGTAACCTTCGCTGCTCCTCCAAGTCAGCCGAGGTGGCCTGGGTATCTGCTTCAGCAGCCACAGGCACAGTTAACTTGGCCACCAGACCCGAGAGGGGATCCGGACGTCGCCGTGGCTGGGACGGCTGTGGATCGCCATCCCGAGCCGTAGCTCTTTCCTGCGGGGGTTTGGCCAAACGGATGTGGCCGCTCCCGGTATCGCCGTCAGCGTCCTGGTACTCCTCCTCGGTTGCCCCGACCATCATTACTGCGACAGAACTCGGGGGGCGACCGGCACGCAGACCCCGAGCAACGCAGAGTTTTGGCGGGTCCTCAGCTTCCAGGACCACATCCGGGTAGCTACAGATAACTTCGGTGGCGACGTAGGTGGTGAAACCACCAAAGTCAATGAGACATCCGTTCACCGGAAAGGGTCTGTTCCGGAAGCATCCTGCGTTGTCGCAGACGAAGTCCATCTCCCCTAGCCTGACGACTAGGCCAGAGAGAACCCGAACGTCGAAATGAATGGGGGAGCCCGTCCGGATGTGTACACCAGCCAACGCCTCTGTCGGCCCCACGGTGGGCGCCAACTGTCGTGGTGGTGTCACGACAGATGCCATAGGATGGCTAATGTGTGGGGCCGATGGACGTTGGTGGATCCGGGGAGGGATAGCGAGCTGAGTAGCCCACACAAGGAGGATCCCGGTATAACCGAGATCTCCCAAGAATTAGAAACGACAGCAAAGCGATATAGGGAAGATCTAACAAATAAGAACAAAGGCACGAAGGCACACAACACACACGCGATATACCCAGGTTCAGGGCCCTCGTGAGGAGGTAACACCCCTACTCCTGCCTTTCCTCTCTTTATAAATGTGGTACAAGGGCTACAACTTGCTCATATATCTCTCCAAGTGAAGAACAAGCAGTACAAGATGAACTCAAGGTATGAGAAAGTAAAAGCTCTAGGAGTGAATGCAACTATCTCTTTTGCTCCCAAGTTCGTCCTTTTTTCACTGAGGCAGTTATGGCCCCTTTTATAGAGTCTCGGCCAGGAGGGCCGGTAACCCTAAACTGGCTTGGCCCCACCGGACAGGCCTAGCCGGCATGCCGTCACCGGCTAGTGCGACCTAGTCGCCGCGCTATCTGGTGTAGCCCCTTCGTCATCATCTCGCCAAGGACAGCAGGCGCCGTCCTGGATCATCATTGTCTCCCTGTCAGAGACAGGTAATGTCTTTGCCCATCCCGGATAGCCTTTTCCGGATTGCCGGGCTAGGCAAGTCAGGTCTTGTCGTACCGTTGTGGTACCGGCTGACGCGCTCCCGTGTCAGGCGGGAGGTGACCATGCTTCCGTGTCAGGCGGGAGGTGATCATGCTTCCGTGTCAGGCGGAATGGTACTTCCCCCCGCAACAGACGGGAGAGCCTGCTATAGACCGTTGACGGCCTACCGGGATCCCTCACGCCGGCTACCTCCTCGCTTGTCACTGTGAGCCTCCCCTACACAAGATCAAGACCGAGACATACACTCCGGTTAGCACTTACCCGGACCATCTATCCGGTAAAACCGAGTATACCTCCTTCCGGGAGTCACCTCGGAGCCCAAGGTCCGAGATCCTTTCCGGAGGCATCCGAGTTCGTCTCAGGATGAGTATCTCTAGGCCTAGCCTCCCGAAGATGTCTTAGCCTATCAGCAAAGACATCTTCAAGAATCTAGTTCTTAGAGGAACCACCCGCTGATGCTTGTGCTGCCATTGTGAAGGCCGGGGGTGTCTATTTATAGCTGCCAGAGCTGACCCTTGCGCCTGCCAGGAGGCATTTTGCCCTCTACCAGTGTTCAAGGGTCAAGTTGCCCTTTCAGCACACCAGGAGGTGTCCCTTGCTCTCGCCAAAGGTTAAGTACTGTTGGCACCTTACTGAATTATACCGGGATCTGCCCCTACCCGGGGGGGCAGCCCCCCGACAGCTCTTGATGAGCAACATTATATAAGGAGCATATGGAGGAACTTTCCTCTCAAAGACTGCTAGTGACATCTCCTGGAAAATAAAGTCCATGACATCCACCTTATAGACCTCCTGCTCAACTGCATACTCCCCAAGATAGGCATCATGAGCTTTGGCCATCAAGTTTACTAGAGCCCCGGCAATATTATCTGCATTGCCATGCAATGGGAGCAATGGTCCAACGGAACATGCGCAGCAGGATATCATAAGTGGGTAGGAGTCCATTCTGAGAGCCAATCCTCCCTCCAGGCTGGTATAGATCAGTCATGACGTGTTTGTTGTAGGACACGCCATGGACATGCATGCGGGCACCAGCTGCAGTAGAAAGACCACGGAAAGGACATCCAAGAATCTGAGCAAACTCTCTGAAGGAAGAAGTCAAGCGCTGCCTGCCAGACATCCAAGTCATCCCAATATCCTCTGAGGAGTCAAACACCACAGTGGCATAGAACTGATGGATAAGAGAGACGCTGTAGTTGCACTCAGTTCTCATCAATGGCTCCAAACCCAAAAGACCACAAACCTTCACAGCACCACCAAAATAATCTGCCTTCTTCATTAATTTGTCAAAGTCAATCCACTTCATGGGGCAGATTGGCTTGTCAACGGAGAACTTCTGATAGACTTCCCTGTAGATCCATGCCATCTCAGTGCAAAAGTAAGTGGGATCATCAGACTCCACATCATAGGAGAGGTCACTTCGCCACTTGCGAAAACTTCCTTTGTTGAAGTCTTCAAGACGGAGCTCGGTCTTCTTCTTCTTATTAGCACCAATAGGTTTCCTGAGGATGGCTGACGTCTCAGTTTGTGAGTTGTCTTCACTTGAGGACCCACTAGGAGGGCGTGAGTGAACTGGTTTGGCTCTTCCACGATTAGCCATTTGCTTGACGCGGCCACGAGGGTTGGAACCTGTAGGTACACAGCATAGAGTGGATGGAAAGCATATGGGGTAAGCACTCATGTCCAAGATTGAAAAAGGAACATACTAGAAAAGTTTTGACAAACACAGTTTATGGACTTAGCTGTTTTGATTCTGAGCAGGCCGGAGATTTCCGGGTCTGACTCGGAGATCTCCGGGGTCCGGAGATTTCCGAGTGAGGACAGGAAATTTCCGGTCTGCACGAAATTTTGACAGATCTGAACAAAATCTATGGATGAAAAACAGATCTGTGCATGTGGAAGGTAGAACATGCCTAGGGGAGCAATTCTACCAAAGGAAACAACCAATAACCTCCTAAATCTACTAGGTTAAACGAAAACAAGTTTCGTCCTAGATTTGAAATAAGAGGAGTTACCGGAGGACATTGCAAAAAGCGTGCGGATGAAAACGAAGCCCTTGACGAGGAGAAGCAGATCCCCGAAGCACGCAAGAAACCCTCGAACGATCCACCCGCAGCGAGGAAAGGAAAATTTGGAGATTTTCGGAGGAGAGAGAGGATTAGGGCACGGGGTGGATGAACTGGCCGAACCGGCTGGTCCACCCGTGCCCTTATATAGACAGGAAAATTTGAACCGGAAATTTCCGGACTGAGGCTCGGAGATCTCCGGGTGCCGGAGATTTCCGGGGCTATTTCCGGATAGGACTTAGCCCTGGAAAACTTTGGCACGCTCGGAGATTTCCGGACATCGGACCGGAGATTTCCGGACCCCGGAGATTTCCGGCTCTAATTCCGATTCAGCTTCGCCTGAGGTCAGTGCCGAAATTGAAAAGGACTTAGGTGCCAAAAATCGCAGGGGCCAGAGATTTCCGAGTCTCAACTCGGAAATTTCCGGACGCCGGAAATTTCCGGGACTATTTCCGGTCAAAAATCAACGCAGGTCAGTGCTGATTTTTGAATGGACTTAGTCTCGAAATTTTCTGGTGGCCCGGAGATTTCCGAGTAAGGCTCGGAGATTTCCATTCAAACCCAAAAACTCCAGGAACAAGATACCAAAAGGGGACATGAGTGGGGAAAAGCATGTTTACAGGATAGTGAAAGGCTTAGGATAGACACTCAAACTGAAAAGAAGACACACTCAAGTTGCAAAACCATAAAACACAAGAGAAGACCAACAAGAGTGTGTTTTCCCAAAAGAACCAAAGACAATGCAAGTGAGAATTAAAGAACAAAACCAAATAGAATCCAAAGAGAAAGAGTGTTGGTGGCCGAGGCCACCGTGTATGAGTTGTAGCATGGTACCGCGAAGATATATCTTGGGTCCATAACTACATCTCAACATTGAAGCTCACAAATTATATTCAATTTGAAGTTTTAGCAATGATATGTCACTATATGCATAATAGGGGGAGGAAGAGTCCAATGTATTAGGAAAACACTCCCCCTAAGTCCATGCGTACCTCTAGGTCTTATAAAACCTTAAACGTTGGAGTGTGTGTACGGAGCTCAAGCCAAGGCCCAAGAATCTATGATATTGAGCTCATTCCTCAAGTAGCAAAAGCGGGCTTCATCAAGGGGTTTCGTGAAGATATCCGCCAATTGATCCCTTGTACCAACATATGATAGATCAATATCTTCTCGTGCCACGTGATCGCGGGTGAAGTGATGACGAATCTCAATGTGCTTGGTCCTTGAATGTTGCACCGGATTGTATGCAATTTTGAGGGCACTCTCATTGTCACATAAAAGCGGCACTTTGTCCAAGAGGACACCGTAATCCTTTAAAGTTTGCCGCATCCAAAGAAGTTGAGTACATCCGCTTGCGGTAGCAACATACTCGGCCTCCGCCGTGGATAGTGAGATGCAATTTTGTTTCTTCGAGGACCAACTCACCAAAGATCTTCCAAGAAATTGACACGTTCCGGATGTGGACTTCCTATCATCAATGTCGCCCGCCCAATCGGAGTCAGTATATCCACAAAGAGACAATGTGCCATCTTTGGGATACCACAACCCAAAGCAAGGGGTATGAACCAAATATTTGAAGATTCTCTTTACGGCCATCAAATGACTTTCCTTAGGCGCGGCTTGATAACGGGCACACACTCCCACGCTTAAAACGATATCGGGCCTAGAGGCACACAAATAAAGAAGAGACCCAATCATAGAAGGATACTCCTTTTGGTCTACCTCTTTACCGTCGGGGTTGAGTTGGAGGTGGCACTTGGTTTGCATAGGAGTAGTCACACCGTTAAGTCCAAGCAATTTGAATTTCTTGATCATCTCTTGAATATACTTGGCTTGACAAATGAAAGTCCCTTCCCTCAATTGATTTATCTCAAAGCCAAGAAAGAACTTGAGTTCACCCATCATGGACATCTCGAACTTGTCGGTCATTAGCTTGGAAAACTCATCATTGAACACACGGTTAGTAGAACCGAAGATAATGTCATCGACATATAATTGACAAATGAAGAGTTCACCATTAACCTTTTTAGTGAAAAGAGTGGGATCGATTACCCCAACCTCAAATCCACGGTCTACCAAGAACTCTCTCAAGTGCTCGTACCATGCACGGGGGGCTTGTTTAAGGCCATAGAGAGATTTGTCCAAGACATAGACGTGGTGAGGATGGTTGGGGTTTTCAAAGCCCGGGGGTTGTTTAACATAGACAAGTTCTTGCAATGGACCATTAAGAAAAGCAGATTTTACATCCATTTGTTGCAATTTGAAACCATGGTGAGAAGAAAAGCGATGAGAATACGTATCGATTCGAGTCTTGCGACCGGCGCAAAAGTTTCTCCAAAATCGATGCCTTCGACTTGAGAGAAACCTTGAGCCACCAACCGCACCTTGTTCCTCACAACGATACCATGTTCATCTTGCTTGTTCTTGAAGATCCACTTAGTGCCAATAACGTTGCGGCAATCTTTAGGCTTCTCAACTAGACGCCACACTTTGTTGCGCTCGAAGTTGTTAAGTTATTCATGCATAGCCCCTAGCCAATCGGGATCTTCAAGAGCATCAAAGACTTTCTTGGGCTCGACCATGGAAATGTGTGCTTGATGCTCACTAAAGTGAGCTAATTGACTTCGTGTGGAGACCCTTGCTCGAATATCACCAATGACCTTGTCGAGAGATAATGCTCTAAGTTCCAAAGACTTTGCAAAGCGAGCTTGACGACGAGTTTCAATTGTCGCCCTTGTGGTGGGGACAATGTCTTGACCATCTTGATCCTTTGGATCCTCGTCTTGACCATCTTGAGGGCCTTGATCATCATGAGAAGTCTCTTCATGAGGTGGAGAAGGATGATCTTGCCCTTGAGTAGAACTTGGAGAAGTGGAGTTGGCTTCGATAATCTTGGTGGAGGAGGCATGATCTTTTTGTTGATGAAGATCTTGTTGAGATTCATCATGAGCTTCATCTTGAGAAGAAATAGCATGCCCTTGTTGAGGAGGATCTTGAGATTGTTCTTGAAAGGAATCATCATTTTCTATGGGTGAGCCACCTTGTGGTTCTTGTGATGGTGAGGTTTCCTTGATGGGAGAACTTGAGTCATCTTGAACAACTTCTTTATGGACTTCAATTGGGCGTAGAAAGCCCACCCCCATCTTCTTAATAGCATCAAAAGGTTGTTCATCACCTACATCACAAACACCAACTTGCTCCACCAACCGGACACCCTTGACGAGATAATAGCACTTACATCCAAACACTCGGAAGTAGCCAATGTTGGGTTTATTGCCGGTGAGGATCTCATATGGAGTCTTCTTCAAACCTTTGCGGAAGTAGAGGCGATTAGATGAGTGACATGCGGTGGAAATAGCCTCCGCCCAAAAGTTGATGGGAGACTTGAACTCCGCCAACATAGATCTCGCCATGTCGATGAGAGTCCGGTTCTTTCTTTCGGCAACGCCATTTTGTTGAGGAGTGTAAGCAGCGGAATATTGATAATGAATGCCTTCTTCACTAAGAAAGTCGTTAAGAGTGTAGTTCTTGAATTCCGACCCATTGTCACTACGAATAACCAAAATGGGAAGGTCATATTGGCGTTGAACTTCCTTTGAGAAGTCGATGAAGACTTGTTGAGTTTCATCCTTGGTCTTGAAGAAATAGACCCAAGTATATCTTGAATAGTCATCAACAATCACGAGGCAATATTTCTTGCCACCAAGACTTATCTCCGGAATTGGTCCAAATAGATCAACATGAAGGAGTTCCAAAATCCGGGATGACGATATGATGGTCTTGCTTGGATGAGGAATGTCATGCATCTTGCCTTCCACACAAGCTCTACAAATTCGATCCCTTGAAAAGGAAACATGATCTTTTAGTCCAAGAATGTGGCCACCCTTGTGAAGACTTTGCAAAGTACACATGTTTACGTGAGCTAGTCGGTGATGCCAAAGCCAACCCACGTCAGCTTTTCCGAAGAGACACATGGCTTGAGAAGTGGTGGCTCCGGAGAAGTCCACCACACAGAGCTCATGCTCCACGTGTCCCACGAAAGCCACTCTTAGCGACTTGCTCCACAAGAGGACCACAATGTCCTTATCAAAGAAGGGAGAGATCCCCATTTTGTTAAGGCACGAACCGATAACAAATTATATCCAAGAGATTCAACAAGCATGACATTGACTAGAGAAATGTCGGGGGCAACTACCACTTTGCCAAACCCGGTTACCTTAGACCTTGATAAGTCACCAAAAGTTACGGTTACTTGATCTTCATTAGGTTTCAACTCCGTAACAAGTTCTTTGCTCCCGGTCATATGACTTGTACATCCACTATCAATTATCCATTTTGAACCACCGGGAGCAAGATCCTACAAGAGATTAATTCTTGCATTTAGCAACCCATTGCTTCACAATGGGTGCTTTATGGTTAGCGACAAGAGATTTAGGAACCCAAATAGCATATGAAATAAAACCATAGTAGGGTCCAATGTAACGAGCACAAACATTCCCATAATAATCGACATATAAAGCATAGTTAGGGTTGTTGTCCCCGGCGTGATCGTTACGAGTAGGCTTGCCCCTTGTGACATTCCTACTCGCAAGACCTTCCTTGGATTGAATGGAGTCGGCCTTCTTGGCTTGAATGGGTTTGATGCTCTTGGGAATGCCCTTCTTGGCATTCATCTTGATGGGAGGCACATATCCAAGACCTTCCTTTCCTTGTCGAGTGTGAGGCTCCACGATGGGAGTCTCAACAACTTGTTTACCTTTAAGAAGGATGATCTTGGATGTGGCGGCCTTAGTCATCTCACTCTTCAACCTAGCATTCTCCTTCACAAGATTAGCATTATCACAAGAACACTTAGAGGTAGAGATGCTAAGAGAATCAAGTATAGTTAGCCGAGTTTGAAGTTGGGCATACGACTCTTTTAGAAGAACATGTTCACTCTCCAAAGCTTTGTGAGCTATGACGAGCTTTTCCATGTCCTCAATGAGTCGAACATGCCCAACCGCAAATTCGGCTTTATCTTGTTGAGCCATCTTGAATTTAGCAAAGTTCATATCACGATCCTTAATGAGCTTAGCATGTGAGGAGTTATGAGTTTCCTCAATAGTTTCAAGTTGCTCCTCAAGACGAGCATGAGACTCTTCAATCTCCTCAAGAGAGGACTTCAAATAAGATAGAGAAATAGCGTCTTCTCTTTCTATCTTACCCTTCTCTTCATTGAGATGCTCTAGCTCACCAATTCGAACCATGAGGGCACCAACATGTTTCTTGCTATCACCTTGCAAGTTAGTGATAAAGGAGTCGAATGCCACAAGCTCTTGCTTGATTTGAAAGCTAGAGGCATCATCAAGCTCATTCATTTCATTCATGAGAGAGGAGGAGGATAAAGGTACCTCCGATGCCTTTGCCATAAGACACTTTGAGCTCTTGGTGATGGGGTTCTCATTAGGCGATGTGAATAGAGACGATGAAGAGCTTGTCGTAGTTGAAGGAGTTCTTGTCGTTGATGGAGAGATGATAGTTGTCGAGGTAGTGGCAAGGGCCGCCGCCTCATTTGGGGTTTCTTCCTCCGACTCTTCATCATCGGTGGGATACTCCTCTTGAGTCAACAACATGATGCGAGGCTTCTTGTTAAAAGGCATCTTCTTTCCATAGGCCTTCTTGGGAGGCATCTTGGTTTTGTCCTTGAGCACTAGACGTCCACCATGCTCTTCTCTTTTCTCATAAGGGCACTCGGCAACGAAATGGAACTTGTCTTGACAATTGTAACATGTCCTTGACTTGGAGGGTGAGACCCTATCGGCTTGAGGTGCATTCTTGTCAAAACGCATCTTGCCTCTTGAGGGATTGTTCCAAAAGGTGCGAGATGCAAGAGCAAGATGGTCATTGTAAGCAATCTTGAGTGCTTCCTCGGACATGGCGGCAAAGCTTCCAAGATCATCATCGTCGTTGTCTTCCTCAACGGTAGCCTTCAAAGCAAGGTTGGTTGTGCCTCTTTGCATTCCAAGAGCCCTTGCCCTTGCATCTTGAGCATTCTTAGTGGACACCTTGTATGCGGCCATCTCTTGCATAACCTCATTAGATGTCATGAGATGATAGTTGTGTCTTCCTTGAAGACTCTTGACGTCGGTAGGCTCACAAGCCATCATAGAGCTAACATACTTCCTTTTGATCCAAGCATCATCAATATGAGAGGCACCCACTTCTCGAAAGCTTGTGGCTATGGTCACCAATATTTGATAAATCATCTCATGGTCTTCACCATCAAGCTTGAAGAAGCCCTCGGCTTCATTGCTCAAAGAGTCATAGCGGTTCCTTCTCATGCTATCATTTCCAACGAACAACTCGGATAGACCATCCCATGTCTCCTTGGCGGTGGTGAGATGTTGAATGCGAGCCATGTCCTTGTTCCCAACCGCCTTTTGGATCATGTAGAGAGCGGTGGCATCAAGTTGAGCCTCCACCACTTCTCTTCTTGTTAGGTTGGTCGGATCATGCAGCTTGTATCCAACTTGAATGATGCGCCACAACTCGATTGAAGAGCTGCAAACATGAGACTTCATCATGTATTGCCATTGAGAAAAGGTGTAATCTTTAAGCAATGGGGGATCACCCCTATGAGAAACTTGCGGGTGAGGAATAATGGGATCGGGGGTATGGTATTGGGATGGGGGAGGAGTGGCGTTGTAGCCTTTAGGCACTTCATCATTGGATGATGGAGTGTTTTGATGGGTTGAGGAACTACTAGCATCACCCTTCCCATCCAAAGGCAATTGCTTTCCCTTTATCAATTCGGGGTCCACATCAAGAGTAATGCCCGGAAGCACCGGAGGCTTTGAGGGCAATGCAAGAGAGGTTTCTTTAGATGTCTTGAGAGACTCAAGCATATCATGAAACTTCTTGAACTCGGTTTGTATAGACGATGTCAACTTTGTTTCCAAAGAGTTGATATCGGCCATAGTGGCACCTTTCTCTTGCATTGCCGCCAAAGTCGCGGCGTCCGTTTCGGAACCCTCTTTTGGGTCAACTTGCATTGTCCAAGGTTGGTCTCAAGCGGTGAAGCTTTTGAGAGACAACCTGGCTCTGATACCAATTGAACGGTAGTTGACCACCTAGAGGGGGGGGGGTGAATAGGTGGTGACCATTTTTTATGTCTTTTTCATTTTTAGGCTAGCGGAAAGTAAATTGTCTAGATGTGCAACTAGGTGACACAAGTGACAAACTACAAGAAAGCTAAGCAAGTACAGGAAATAAAGATGCGGTAAAGGAGAGTGGAACGAAACAACCGTAGGAACTCGAAGACCAAGATTTTATCCCGAGTTCCACCACATAGGTGTACGTCTCGTTGGAGAGGTGTGAGCTACCACAAAGGTTTGCTCAACGCCACAAAGGCCTCACCCTATTCTCCTGTGAATTCGACCACAAAGGTGCGAATCCACACTTCCACTAAGGACTCCTTTAAGGGCGGAGAAGGTCCCGTACAAATTCGTGAGGCACACACCCAAAACTGAATTGGGGGCTCTCACAATGACCACAACAGGTCACTTCCACAAAGGAATCAGAAAGGATCAAAATACACAAGGTTGAACCTAGCTATCCACAAAGGAAACCTATATTCGTTGCCCCTCAAGAAATAGAGGGGGAAAGTCAAATCGCTTCGGTGGAGATGTAGATCGGTGGCTTCTCCCTCAGATCCCCAAGTATCAACGGATTTGAGTGGCTAGATTGGGAGATCCGGGAGAAACGAGCTTCAGCACCAATGGAGGAGAGAGAAAATCTGGAAGCTTTGAATGCTGGAGGTAGGTGGAGGGGTATTTATACCCCTCCCCAAAATCTGCCCGTTGCACAGCCGCCAGCCCGGAAATCTCCAGGTTGAGGACCTTAGAGAAGAAGGGATTCATCATCAATATTCCGCTCCTTATACTCCCCAACAAAATGGTATAGCCGAAAGGAAGAACCGCACACTTATAGAGATGGCAAGATCGATGATGGCCGAGTTCAAGTTCCCTCACAACTTTTGGGCCGAAGTCGTCAACACCGCTTGCCATTCATCCAACCGGCTCTTCTTTCGCAAAGGACTCATGAAGACACCTTATGAAGTGCTTACCGGGAACAAGCCCAACATCTCTTACTTCTGAGTTTTCAGTTGTAAGTGTTTCTATCTCATCAAAGGTGTTCTCATAGGCAAGTTTGATTCGAAGTCTCTTGAAGGGACGTTTGTTGGTTTCGGTGCCTAATCCCATACTTATAGAGTCTATGACAAGGCCTCGCACATTATCATAGAAACTTGTAGTGTGGTATTCGATGAGAATGACGGCTTCCTTGTGGAGCAAAGTGATGTTTCCGATGTAGGTGATGATCAACCTCAAGATGCTATATGAAGGATGGGGTTGGGAGTCCACCGCCCCGTCGAAGTCTATTAAGAGGGTGCTCAACAAGGATCAAGCTCTACTCAAGTAGTAGCTACCCCAACACAAGAAACACCCAACAACAACACCATGCCCATCACGCCCAGCCAAGAAAAAACACAATAACCTCCAGCTGCTCCAGGAATTTCCGGAGGGCCGGAAAATCCGGTTCAAACTGGAGTCCGAAATTCCGTTGACTCGGAATTTCCGGTCCATACTGAACCCGGAATATCCGGTCCTGCTGACATTCCCGGTGGCAGCTCGCCGCAAGGGCAAGATCAACCTACTCCCCCACCTTTGGACGTCACTCCTATGGTTGATCAAAGCCATCAAGTCAGTCAAGGCGGAGACATGAATGATCAAGATGACCAAGCGATCCCTCCCACCACTTGAATAGGGTTGGCACCTCACAAGAATTGAGAGCTCTATCTCTTGACAAGGTGTTTGGTGATGTGATAAGCAAGGTCTCTACCCGAAGACAACTTGCAAGCTTTAGTGAACATCAAGCTCATATCTCCACGGTGGAACCCAAGAAAGTCTTTAAAACTCTTGAAGATAAAGATTGGCTTGATGCTATGCATGAAGATCTCAACAACTACGAGCGCAACATGGTTTGGAAGTTGGTGGAAAGACCCAAAGATTGCCGCAATGTTATCGGCACCAAGTGGATATTCAAGAACAAGCAAGATGAACATGGCATGGTGGTGAGGAACAAGGCAAGATTGGTGGCTCAAGGTTACTCCCAAATTGAAGGCATTGACTTTGGAGAAACCTACGCGCCCGTGGCTCGACTTGAGTCAATTTGTATTCTTCTTGCCTATGCCTCTCATCATAACTTTAAGTTGCAACAAATGGATGTTAAATCCTCTTTTCTTAATGGTCCACTAAATGAACTTGTTTATGTTAAGCAACCACCGGGGTTTGAGGACCTCAAGTATCCGAACCATGTCTACAAGTTGGATAATGCACTCTATGGCCTTAAACCAGCCCCACGTGCGTGGTAGGAGCATCTTAGAGAAGTACTTGTAGACCGTGGGTTCCAAGTTGGGGAAATCGACCCCATGTCTACAACTTGTGGACGATATTATATTTGGGTCTACTAACAAAGCATTTAACGAAGAATTTTCCAAGCTTATGACTGACAGGTTTGAGATGTCTATGATGGGTGAGATGAAGTTCTTTCTCGGATTCGAGATCAAGCAATTGAAGGAAGGAACTTTCATCAACCAAGCAAAATACATTCAAGACATGCTCAAGAAGTATGGGTTGCTTGAGCTCAAGGTTGCCTCTATGAACGGTAGTTGACCACCTAGAGGGGGGGGGGTGAATAGGTGGTGACCAATTTTTATGTCTTTTTCAGTTTTAGGCTAGCGGAAAGTAAATTGTCTAGATGTGCAACTAGGTGACACAAGTGACAAACTACAAGAAAGCTAAGCAAGTACAGGAAATAAAGATGCGGTAAAGGAGAGTGGAACTAAACAACCGTAGGAACTCGAAGACCAAGATTTTATCCCGAGTTCCACCACATAGGTGTACGTCTCGTTGGAGAGGTGTGAGCTACCACAAAGGTTTGCTCAACGCCACAAAGGCCTCACCCTATTCTCCTGTGAATTCGATCACAAAGGTGCGAATCCACACTTCCACTAAGGACTCCTTTAAGGGCGGAGAAGGTCCCGTACAATTCGTGAGGCGCACACCCACAACTGAATTGGGGGCTCTCACAACGACCACAACAGGTCACTTCCAAAAAGGAATCCACAAAGGATCAAAATACACAAGGTTGAACCTAGCTATCCACAAAGGAAACCTAGATTCGTTGCCCCTCAAGAAATAGAGGGGGAAAGTCAAATCGCTTCGGTGGAGATGTAGATCGGTGGCTTCTCCCTCAGATCCCCAAGTATCAACGGATTTGAGTGGCTAGATTGGGAGTTCCGGGAGAAACGAGCTTCAGCACCAATGGAGGAGAGAGAAAATCTGGAAGCTTTGAATGCGGGAGGTAGGTGGAGGGGTATTTATACCCCTCCCCAAAATCTGCCCGTTGCACAGCCGCCAGCCCGGAAATCTCCGGGTTGAGGACCGGAGATCTCCGGACCCCGGAAATTTCCGGTGCAATATCCGGTTGAGCAAGAAACTGGATCAGTACTGGTTGGGCTTCTTGACTTGGTCGAAAATCTTCTGTCACTCGGAGATCTCCGGACTGGGGCTCGGAAATCTCCGGGAGGATTTCCGGCTCAGCTTGAGTTGGAGTCAGTACGCATTTCAATTCAGACTTAGTGAAAATTAAGGATGGCTCGGAAATCTCCGGTCTGTGGACCGGAAATTTCCGAGCCCCGGAAATCTCCTGACTGAATTCCTGAACAAATACCAAGTGTAATTGAAATGTCATTTAGGCAACCTAAGTGTTCCTCTTTGTGAGTCAACCTGTAAAATAGCCTGCATGCTTCATCACAAACATTAGAATACTTTTTGTGTTGTCATTAGTCACCAAAACTTGGGAGTACATAGAATGCACTTTCACTCTACCCCAATGCAAACCAAATGCCACCTTGAGCTCAACCCTAAGGGTAAGGATGTGGATCAAAAGGTATATCGCTCCATGATTGGATCTCTTCTTTACCTTTGTGCATCTAGACCGGATGTAGTGCTAGCCGTAAGAGTGTGTGCAAGATATCAAGCGGCTCCTAAGGAAAGCCATGACATGGCGGTCAAGAGAATCTTTAGATATTTGGCTTATACCCCAACCTATGGATTGTGGTACCCCAAGGATGCACATTTCTCGTTATGTGGGTTCACGGATTCCCGGGCTTCGTAAAGATATCCGCCAATTGATCCCTTGTGCCCACATATGATAAGTCAATATCTCCTCGGGCCACATGATCCCTTATGAAATGGTGGCGGATCTCAATATGGTTGGTTCTTGAATGTTGTACCGGGTTGTAGGCAATCTTGATGGCACTTTCATTGTCACATTGCTCAAGAAGTATGGGTTGCTTGAGCTCAAGGGTGCCTCTACCCCAATGCAAACCAAATGCCACCTTGAGCTCAACCCTAAGGGTAAGAATGTGGATCAAAAGGTATATCGCTCCATGATTGGATCTCTTCTTTACCTTTGTACATCTAGACCGGATATAGTGCTAGTCGTACGAGTGTGTGCAAGATATCAAGCGCCTCCTAAGGAAAGCCATGACATGGCGGTCAAGAGAATCTTTAGATATTTGGCTCATACCCCAACCTATGGATTGTGGTACCCCAAGGATGCACATTTCTCGTTATGTGGGTTCACGGATTCCGATAGGGCGGGAGATCAAGATGATAGGAAGTCAACGTCCGGTGCTTGTCATTTTATTGGGAGGTCCTTGGTAAGTTGGTCTTCTAAGAAGCAAAATTGTATATCTCTCTCCATCGCCGAAGCCGAGTATGTTGTCGTCGCAAGTTGTTGCACACAATTGCTATGGATGAGGCAAACTTTAAAGGAGTACGGAGTCGATTGCGACAAAGTGCCTCTTCTATGTGACAATGAAAGTGCCATCAAGATTGCCTACAACCCGGTGCAACATTCAAGAACCAAGCATATTGAGATCCGCCACCATTTCATAAGGGATAATGTTGCCCGAGGAGATATTGACTTATAATATGTGGGCACAAGGGATCAATTGGCGGATATCTTCACGAAGCCCCTTGAGGAAGGAAGGTTTTGCTTTTTGAGGAATAAGCTAAATATCATTGATTCGAGGTCCTTAGCTTGATCACTTGCTCACTCACCTAGGACGTAATTGCATCTTATCTTGTTTAGATGTAGGCATGGACATAGGGGGAGTGTGGTCCTAATACATTGGACCATCCCTCCCCCCATTATGCCGATAGCAAGTGATCTTTTATCTCTATATTCATTCTTATGACTAATGAGCTAAAACGACGAGTATTGGTTATGTACCCAAGATACATCTTCGCGGTGACATCCCATACACTCCTACATGGTGGCTTCGGCCACCGACCTCTTCTCGTTGAAAAGTTGGTTTTATTTGGAGCTTATTGTTGGTATTTGCCCTCTTATTCTTGCATGTGGGAAACTGTAACATCCCAATATTTTGGAATGTTTAAAAAATCACAAAAATTTAAAACTTTTATTTTGATTAAAATAACATATTAAAATGCATAAGAGAACCAATTATAAAAGACTTCAAGCATCTAGAAGAGTTTTAATATTTTAATTATCTTGGAAAGATCATTACTTCCAAAAGTTGATCCAAGTTAAACAATTTATTATCCATTATAGTTATTAAACCTCAATATGTAATTTGACAAATGTTTTTACAAAAATTTCAAACCATTACATTATAATAAAAGGTTTCCTTATAAATATTTGTTTCCACCACTTAGCCTTAGCTATTCATAATTTAAAATGGTATTTACAAGTGTAATTTTAAATAATTTAAAACGGGATCCATTTGCCAAAGGGTTTTTCTTTAGTTCCACTAAGTACAAAAACATAGTGTTGAAAATCAACCTATAGTTTATAACTTTAATAACTTCATATGTTTTATATAAATGGATTATCCAATTACATTTCATTAGCTTAAAATGATCTTCATTTATTTTCAAAACATAAAATGATTTTCAGGATTATATTTTTGTGATTTTAATTCTAAAATCTTTTCCAAAGTGGTTATGAAGCTTTCAATTGAGTTATCTTATTATAAATAAAATGGTGCCCAAAATATTTCAAACTAAAATGATTACGTTACATTTTCTCTACTTAATTCAAATAGGTATAATATGTGATTTAATAATCTATTAAAGCTAGATTTTATGTAATAATAGAATATGAGTTTAGATAACTTAATTCCAAAACATATTTGAATATGGGTATTTTACAAATTTTATTTAGCCAAAAGAAAACTTAATTTAATTTATAATTACAAAATTGATATTTAGTAGCAAATTGGTATTTAATGAATTTTTCAAAAACAATAAATTTCAAAAATGTTTAAAACATGCCCACAAATGGTTTAACTCAAAGATAATAATTTTACGAATTTTTAGAAATTTGTTTGACTGCTTTTGGACACTTAAATTAAAAGTTATGAAATAATGAAATAAAAATCAGAAAAGAAAAAGGAAGGGTGACGTCAGCGTGACGTCATCGTCGTCTTCCTCAGGCCGAGATTCACGCCCCCGTTTCTTTCCAAAAATCCGTCGAGATTCTTGCGGGATTGGTTCCCTCCCCTGCCCCATTTAAAACCCCGCACCCTCCTCTCTCATCGCCCCTCAAAACCCTAAGAAATCCTGCCCCAGACTGGTGGAAAAAGCTCGCCGGAGCAACGCGAGTCCGCCGCCGTTTTTCTCTGCTTTAGCGACGAGGTGAGCACGAACAGGACCGAGACCCCCCTCCTTCCTTTTTCCCTTGTCCTTGCGCTCCTCCGTGACCCCTTGGTCGAATTTCTTCCGCAGTCGTTGAAGTGGAATGAGATCACCGACGCTCGTGGGCGTTTGAGGAAACCCTGACCGCGTCTCGCCACCGCCCGAGGACGCACGAGTTGACGTCGTCGCCACCATCGAGCCCGCCGCGCCGCACCGCATCTCGTCGTCACCACCGGAGGCTCGGGGAAGCAACGGAGCCACCGCGCCGTCCTCGACCGAGCCGCCGCCGTCGTCTGCCTCGTCTCCGGTGACCGAAAGCGCCGCCCGGTGAGCTTCTTCTCCTCTGTCCGTCCGATCTATCTTCAACGGTTAGGATTAGAACACTTAAAACGAATCAGTACGATTCTTTTCTGGCCGTTAGATCTGGATCTGACGATCCAGATCGTTTCATTTATCCACGTCAGGTCCAGTCAGCGCCCAATCAGCGCACACGTGGATATTATTTTCTTTTAATTGGATTAAATGGCAGTTTTGCAGAAAAGCCCCTGCCACTTAGAATTATCATAACTTTTTAACCCTTGAACCAAATTGGACAAATTTTATATCAAATTGAAGCCCTCAACAAGTAGAACCTGCTGGAACTTTTAAATTTCAAATGTGACCTAGTTTAAAATATTCAAATTTCAAATGGTGAATTCGATTATTTTTGTAATAACTTTAGATCAGTAAATTCTAAAAATTTCAAATAAAATTGTTTTAGACACTCTATAAAATATGTAATATGTTGCATCTGTTATAAAATAATTTTGAGAATTATTTTGATAATTAAATTGTTGTATGTTTATGTTGAATAGTTTGACTATTTTTGGACATAACTACTAATAAAAATATTATTTTTGATTTAATCAAATTACTATGAACTTAATTAAATGCCCTCTACCTATTAACTCCATTTATAAAATTTCGTTATAAATAATGTTTGAACTATTTAAAATGAATTTAAAGGTCACAGACTTAATTTGATTTATTGTAGCACATTATAAGGTTTATTAATTTAAAACTCATTACTCTGTACCAAAGGCATAACAATTTGTCCTTGTCCGGAGAAAGCTCAAATTCATGTTTATTAATATATTTCATAACATGAATAAGTAAGTTTTATTAAAACCTTTTAAATAGTTCTAGTTCCTTTACAAGGGTTTTTAAATGCATTTGGTTAATTAGGTGTTACTAAAAATGTGATCTAAAACATTATATCAATTTAAATAACTAAGATATTATTAATACTATAAACTTTGAAGTTGGGAATTAAAAATGTATAGATATGAGAAAAGTAAGAAATTATTGAATTTGATTTTGGTTAAGTTTAATTCTAAACATAATCTTGGGTAAATGAAATTAAATGTTTACAGTTGTACTAAAGTGTTAAACCTTGCTTCTAAAATTGTGATTAAGCCTTCCTGATATCCCTTTGGGCAAATTTTTGAAGACCATTTCAGTAGAAAACTTGGAAACACCCATACAACTTTCTCGAGTTGAAAGTGTTCTTTGACTCCAGACCATCCCTTGGCAAAACCCTAAACCCAAACCCATTAATTCTTTTTGTGTATTGAATTAGATGACACCTTTGACCAAACCCTTCCAAGAAGACTCGTTACACTTGTTTTGTTCAATATGTTTTGTGTTTGTTGAATTGCTTGTTTATTGGGTGTCCTTTTTACTATATAGTTTGAAACGGGGAGCACCCATTGACTTCGACAAGAGTGTGAGAGAAACGACAACTTTCATAAGGCAAGTGACTTCATAAAACACCTACTATTTTATTCTATTGCATATCTAGTGTTTTCAAACAGTATTTGCAAAAGTAGTATGCATGATAGGTTTTTGGGAGATTGTAGTATGCTATGCAAACCTTTTAGGTTTCCCCTTAGAAATCCCAGATTAGACCCCTAATATAATTTAGTGGAAGTACCTGCTACAAAAATTATTGTTTTATGGTTGATGTGATAAATGAAAATTTCCACTAAATTAATTTAACGCCTGGGTGGATTGGGTCGATCGAGGAGGTTTCAAGTTGAGTGGCTTCTCAGGGCCAAGTTTCATGGTTGTCTTCGCCCAAGATAGTTTCCACTTACTTGGGGCCATGGTATGCGGTGTTAACCTGAGTTGCTCACTTGTGGTAGGCCACCCAGGGCTATGAGATTTAAGTTTACACTGAGTCTAGTTGCTTATCGTGCAACCATTGGTCAATATGGGCTCTGTCTTGATGGAGTAAGTTGATGTGGACCTGGGTCAAGAGATTGATGGTGGTAGAGTTGATAGGATGGTGGTAATCTCTTAGTATGATCATGGGAAAGCAACTTCTGAAAAGTCTCGTCTTGATCTTCTCATTTTCCTTCTCACTAAAGGAGTGTAGAGGATAGTTTGGGTTGATTAAGTCTAATGGTGAAAGTGCACACCCTCTCGAGAGTTAAAACCTAAGATCTTAGCCGTGTCCCCGGCATCGGACAATTTGAGTAACTACACAAGGCTGGGTTCTGAAAATCTCCTCATCCCAAATTTCTTAATAAAACTTTGTTGGGTGAACATGGGTAGGAGACATGGACTTGTCTCGAGATGTCTCTGAAGGAGAAGATATTGATTTAAGAAAATTGTTTATCAAAAGTAGGAGAAAATTTGCTTTGCGCAATAGCCTTGAGCTCCACCAGCCAAAATAAGCATATAGTTATAGCTTAATAGAACATTAGGAATTAAAGTCACTTGCCACCACAATTCAATTGTGCTGACCCTTTATAGCTGGGCTACAACTAAACCTTGCAGAATGTCCAAATGAGGAGTAAGGGGGTCGTCTTCGAGCTACAACCAACATGATTTGCCAGTGGCTTCATGGAGAAGATGTAGCTCCATGCTATCTTTAGTATTGCGTTTGAACTCTGAAATAAAGTGTGAACTATTTATTCAGCTAGCATTTCCGCTATGCTAAGTTGTAAGGATATTTGTTTTTGGATCATTCGTCTCGTTCTGTAATAAATTATGACATTGTACTGTGATATTACATCTTATTGGAGAATGCGAGAATTATGTGATCCAAGTCTTTGCACTATTCATATGTGCCATTGCTTTCGTAAGCAAGGGCACTACAGAAACCTACTCAACTTGGCGCTTTATGTTTCGTTTGGGTAGTTGTGAGTTGAGTATGGTGTACAAATGACAGTTTGGAAATCTATCCCAAGCCTACTCCCCCTGAAAACATTTCTCTCTATTGCACACAAGTCATCAATTTGAAAACTGGGATTTTGGTTCAGTAGGTCGGAATATCCGGTTCATTTCTGAATCGGAATATCTAGTGACGCGGAATTTCCGGTGTAAGTTACACTCGGAAATTCCGATTGGGCGGTTTGTCTAAAAATTATAGGGCGGGCTCGGGGTGAAGGGCTCATTCGTGCCCTTCTTACACCCCCGACCTCCCTCTCCTCCAACCGCCGCCCCTGCTGCTCCAAGGCCCCTCCAGAGCACTCCGACCGCCGGTGAACCACTTTCTCGGCCGGATCTGCTCCTCCTCTGTACCGAGAACTCCCTCCTCCAAGCAATGTCCTCAATGGATGAGGGTAACTTCACTTTTCCCTATCCCTAAGTGCTTGCACTAGGATCTAGATGTGGAGTTATTTGTTTCAAAATTGCTTGGTAGATATTGTTTCTAGCATCATTCCAAGTGCTTGCACTAGGATCTAGATGTGGAGTTATTTGTTTCAAAATTGCTTGGTAGATATTGTTTCTAGCATCATTCCATACCATCTACATACATTAGTTCTGCATTGTGTTGGATCGATCTAGTTTTAGACTGAGTCAATCTCAGATCTGCACTGTTTCTGTCCAGGTCGGAATTTCCGACTTGACTTGAATCGGAATTTCCGGTCATACGGAATTTCCGAGTAAGTCTAAATCGGAAGTTCCGAACTGAACACTGCAGTTTTCAGATTAACTCATGTTTAACTGCATATGATCCATCAAATGCCTACCTAATGTGTGTATCCACTCCTGACTTGTGTGTACTTATCTTGTGCTACCCTCTTTGCTCAAATTCAGGAGTCCTTCACTCGCCGAAGCAACAAGGAACATCTCAAGGGCATCAGTTCACAAGACCTCTGTCTCCAAGGGCAAGGTTCCTGCCTCCTCAAGCAACTCAGTTGTTCCTAGGAAGAAGAAAGCACTTGCTAGCAGGCCTCAGTCCAAGAAAAGGAAAAATGCCCCTGTTCCTCAACGTCAGAACTATGCGAAGATGAACTCTGTTGACTACACTCTGCTCCGCCATGGGGATTGGTTCCTTAGGCCAAGGGACAACAATCTTGATGATCGCAGCTTTTGGTGTCAAGAGCAAGAGTTCATTCTCAAGGACATCTACTACTCTTTGACGAAGCCCATTCGGACTATGCATCCCTATAACCTTGCAGCTCTGCAGGAGAAAGCCTCTTTCGTCGAGGCTATTCATATCATCAAGGCTATGGGCTTGGAAAGGCTTGTGATCACTCGTTGTCCATACAACTCTCAACTCGTGATGCAGTTCTTTGCTACTCTTGTGATGAAGGGTGACTCAAAGAAGACACTTAAGTGGATGACCGGTGACACTTTGTGTGAGCCCAACTTTGAGGAGTTTGCCAAGGTTTTGGGCTACAAGTTTGATGGTGATAACCCTCAAGGCTATCGCATGCACCACCCATACAAGTGAAAGAACATTTCTTAATCTCTAGTGTTTTGAGTGTTAGTTAACAATACCAATGATGTACTAATCCTGTTGCTAAGTATTTCAGTTTGTGTGAGTTGCATATCACATATCACAAAGCCAAAATGTAGAGAAAAAGAGTTTCTGGAATTCTTCCCAGAATCGGAAATTTCCAGGATCGGAAATTCCGGGTCTCCTATACCTAACAGAAAAATGGCTAAGGAAAAGTCAGAAAGTGGTTCTGACTCAGACCGGAAATTCAACTCGGAAATTTCACTGACTCGGAATTTCCGAGTCACCCTCAGAAATTTGGCTAAGTCAAGATGTCAAAGTGGTTCTGACTTCAACCGGAAATTCAGCTCACACTGACTCGGAATTTCCGAGTCACCCTCAGAAATTTGGCTAAGTCAAGATGTCAAAGTGGTTCTGACTTCAACCGGAAATTCAGCTCGGAAATTTCACTGACTCGGAATTTCCGAATCACCCTCAGAAATTTGGCTAAGTCAAGATGTCAAAGTGGTTCTGACTTCAACCGGAAATTCAGCTCCGAAATTTCACTGACTCGGAATTTCCGAGTCACCCTCAGAAATTTGGCTAAGTCAAGATGTCGAAGACGTTCTGATCTCAACCGGAAATTCAACTCGGATATTTCACAGACTCGGATATTCCGGGTGACCCGGAATTTTCGGGTGTCACTTATACCGGAATTTTCGGGGCCCCCGAGGCAGCCAACGGCCAGATTTTGGGAGGGGGTATAAATACCCCCTCACTCACTCAAGAACAGCTAGCTCTCAGATTTTCTCTCTCCTACTATTCTTGAAAGCTCAAATCAACAAGATCTCCCAATCCCTCCACCCAAATTCGTTGATTTTTGGAGGATTGGAGGAGAAGGCCCGGATCTACATCTTCACCGAAGGGATTTGCATTTCCTCGCCATTCACTTGGGGATTTCGTGGCTAGGGTTTCCGGTGGGAAAACCTAGTTCACCATTGTTGTAATCTTGGTGTTGCCTTGACCTTTTGTGGTCCTTGACCTTTTGTGGTCATCTTGAGAGCCCCCAATTAAGTTGTGGGTGCGTGCCTCAAGCGTTTGTAAGGGATTCGATCTCCGCCCTAAAAGGGGATCAATAGTGGAAGGTGGACTCGCAACCTTTGTGGTTGAGTTCATCGGAGAAGAAGGTGAGCCTTTGTGGCGTTGCGGCTAACCTGTTGTGGTAGCGCACACCTCTCCAAACGAGACGTACACCCTTGGGTGAAACTCGGGATTACATCTTCGTCCTCGCGTGCTTCACTCGGTTTCCCTTATCTTTGCTCCCTTGCTTGCTTGTCTTGTTAGTTTGTTTATCTTGTTATTGCTTAGATTGTCATTTAGGTAAATTCACCGTAGTTGCATATCTAGAGAATTTACCTTTGTGTTGAGCCTAAATTTGAAAAGACCAAAAATTTGTAATAGCACCTATTCACCCCCCCCCCCTCTAGGTGCCGGATTCCCGTTCAACAAGCTCAACAAGAAGCAAACCGTGCACTTATATGGTGAAGGAGGCATACCCGGCAACTCTCGTGATTTGCTTCCACTTTATGATGTCCTTGTGCGCATCCTCCGTGAGAACATTGCGCCTAGTGGTGGCAACAATGACAATGTGGTGACCCCACTGTGCAACTTGCTCCTTCGTGCCAACCACATTGTTGAGAACCCTGATAGTGATGAGGATTGGAGTGTGGATGTTATGGATTACATCCACAATGAGATGCATGAAGCCATGATCACCAAGGTCACTATCCCTTATGCTCCCTACATCATGAAGCTCATCAAGTTCAAGTTTCCTGACCATACCTTCAGTGATGATGAGTTGGAGGTGCATGACTTCAAGAAACTATATGAGAAGAAGACAGTGGTCAAGCCTTCTCCTGTGCCCTCTTCTAGCTCAGCTCGATGTGGCTCTTTTATGGGTGATGCTAGGAGGGCTGCTGCTCCTACTTATGTCTCGGACACTCATGCGAAGGTCAAGAAACTAAATTGGTTCCAACGTACTTTGCATGAATGTGGACATCCGCACGGAGCAACACACCGCCTACAAGGATCGTCGTCAGCTTGCCTACAATCAAGACTTGCTCCTTCATCACGTGTCTGGCTCTCCTGCTCCAGCTTCTCTACCTGATCCTCTGACTTTTGCTCAGTGGAACCAGGATTCTTTGGCTCCTTGGGCACAGATTGATCATGACATTGGGGGCAGCTCGTACACCACTGGTCAGGCTTATGAGAACACTTCAGGTGATGATGATGAGGAGGAGGAGGATGATGAGGAGACTCCTTCTGACTGAAGACCGTCATGGGACGTAGCATCGCTCCTCTTCCTTTTTGGCGTTTCGATGTCAAAGGGGAAGAAGTTCCTCTAGTAGGACTTCGGGGATTTGCATGGGTTCGGGCACAAGCATATGTGTTTTACCATTTCTTTGCTCTTGTGTCCATTTATCTTATTTATGGTTGTTAAACTTTTTTCATTTGTGTGTGTATTGAGACAATCATATGCTATCGATATCTTCTATGGTTGAGACTTCAAATTTGTTGTGTTGGTATTCTCTTCATATCCTATATGCAAGGTATGAAATTCTATCTAGTCTCAAATGCTACCATAACCTTATATTTTGTCTCCTTACTCCTGGGTGATATCTCGTGTTTGTTATTGCAAAATTTCTCCTATCCATTGTCATCTTGTGTTTCATGCATGCACTTGTTTAGGGGGAGCTATGACTGTTAAAAACATGATATAGCATTTCTTTTCCTTGCAAATCTTGGTATTGTCATCTAACACCAAAAAGGGCGAGATTGAAAGAAAGTTTCTTAATCCCTAGTGTTTTGAGTGTTAGTTAACAATACCAATGATGTACTAATCCTAATGCTAAGTATTTCAGTTTGTGTGAGTTGCATATCACTTACTCCAAAGCCAAAATGTAAAGAAAAAGAGTTTCTGGAATTCTTCCCAGAACCGAAATATTGGAGCCGGATATTTCCAAGGATCGGAATTTCCGGGTCTCCTAATTCTACCAGAAAATTGGCTAAGGAAAAGTTCTAAAGTGGTTCTGACTCGAGCCGGTAAATCAGCTCGGAAATTTCCTTGACTCGGAATTTCCGAGTCACCCCAGAAAACCACTCCAGAATTGGCTAAGGAAAGAAGAGGAAGTGGTTCTGACTCGAGCCGGAAAATCAGCTCGGAAATTTTCTTGACTCGGAATTTCCGAGTCACCCCAGAAAACCACTCCAGAATTGGCTAAGGAAAGAAGAGGAAGACGTTCTGATCTCAACCCGAAATTCGGCTCGGAGATTCTTGGAACCGGATATTCCGGGTGTGACTTATACCGGAATTTCCGAGTTGTCGAGACAGCCAATGGTCAGACTTTGGGAGGGGGTATAAATAACCCCTCACTCCCTCAAGAACAGCTAGCTCTCAGATTTTCTCTCTCCTACACTTCATGAAAGCTCAAATCATCAAGATCTCCCAATTCCCCCACCCAAATTTGTTGATCTTTGGAGGATTGGAGGAGAAGGCCCGGATCTACATCTTCACCGAAGCGATTTGCATTTCTTCCTCAGTCACTTCAGGATTTCGTGGCTAGGGTTTCCGGTGGGAAAACCTAGTTCGCCGTGTTGTAATCTTGGTGTTGCCTTGACCTCTTGTGGTCCTTGACCTTTTGTGGTCATCTTGAGAGCCCCCAATTAAGTTGTGGGTGAGTGCCTCAAGCGTTTGTAAGGGATTCGATCTCCGCCCTAAAAGGGGATCAATATTGGAAGGTGAACTCACAACCTTTGTGGTTGAGTTCATTGGAGAAGAAGGTGAGCCTTGGTGGCGTTACGGCTAACCTGTTGTGGTAGCGCACACCTCTCCAACAAGACGTACACCCTTGGGTGGAACTCGGGATTACATCTTCGTCTCCGCGTGCTTCACTTGGTTCCTATTATCCTCGGGAAGGCGGAAAAGGATGAATCACCTAGCTCCTCTAACACCCCCAAAGGAGAGGAATTTCATAATGTCAACCATAATTACTCTCCCAACCCTCCTATCCCTCACCCTCATGTAAACTTTAGAAGTGATCCTCCTAAGCTTAAACCTACTCATTTCTCTCAATGGCAATTTCTAATGAAGTCTCATCTATGTAGTGCCTCCATTGAGCTATGGCGCATCATTGAAGAAGGATACAAGCCCCATGATCCAACCAACTTGACAAGAAGAGAGGTGGTTGATAGCCAACTCAACGCCACCTCTCTTCATCAACTCCAAATGGCCGTTGGAGAGAAGGACATGGCGCTCATTCAACAATTCTCCACCACCAAAGAAGTTTGGAATGCTCTTTCCGACATCTTCGTCGGGAATGAGAGCATGAAGAAGAACCGGTATGATGCCTTATGCAATGAGGTGGAAGGGTTCTACAAGTTGGATGGAGAAAGCCACGAGGACATGTACCGGAGGTTGGTGTTGGTTGCCAACTCCTTCAAGAACCTCGGGGCGGTCTACATTGATGATGCTTGGATCAAGAGGAAGTTTGTGACCGCTCTCTTGCCCTTTGAGGAAACGGATTTGAAGACACTCCAAGGGAGACATGACTTCGCAAAGATGACATCCAATGAAGTCATGCAAGAGATGACCGCATACAAGGTGGCCTCCAAGATTGCACAAGATGCAAGAGCTAGAGCCATAGGGATGCACAAGCATGCCTCAGTTGCCTTGAAGGCCACCGTTGAAGAAGAGGATGAAGAGGAGTATGATGATCAAGTTGAGCTATCTAGTGAGACCCTCTCAAGTACTCTTACTCAACACATGGGTCTTGCGGCAAGAACGTTTTGGAAGAACCCCGGAAGGGCCAAAGCGAGGATTGACAAGAAGTTTCCCTCCAATGGAGGAAAGCCATTCAACAAGGTGAGGCTTTGCTATAATTGTGATGACAAAAGCCACTTTGTTGCAGATTGCCCATGGGAGAGAAGAGAGGATCATGGTGGGAGGCTCGTGGCCAAGACGAAGGGCAAGGGGCCCATGCCCATGAAGAAGCACTACTTCAAGAAGAACCAAAAGATTGTCTTGGTAACTCAAGAGCAATATCCCACTCATGATGAAGATAGTGACAAGGAGGATACTCCAACGCAAGTGGCCGCACTAGCCATTTCTTCCACACCTCCGTCACTCTTCTCCTCACCAAACGAGAGCCCCATTATCAAGAATGCAAGATATCTTATGGCAAAGATATCCGAGGTAAAATTGTCCCCCACCTCCATATCCCATGACATTGATGATGGTATGAGCCTAGAAGTCAAGGAAGAAATTATTGCTTTTGATAAATTCATGACTAACTTGCAAGGAGAAGGAAAGAAACACTTTGGCTCAATTATGAGTCGTATTGGTGAGCTTGAGGATGAGCTTGAATTAAAAGGTGAGATTGAGAGAGAGGATGCACACGCTAAGGTGTCCCTCCAATCCTCTCTCGAAGATGAACAAGAAGCTCGTGCTCTCCTCAAGGAGCAACTTGCTAAGATGACTAAGGATCGTGATCTCTACTTTGCTAAATGTAAAGTTGTGCAAAATGAAAAGTCCGAGCTTGTAGTTTCTCATGCTAGACTTTGCGAAGACTTCGAGTCACTTGAAAATACTCACAAGGTATTGACAAGTGATCACGAACGTCTCCTCAAGTCTCGTGATCAACTCCAAACTCGGATATCTATTCTTGAGAAACCTAGTACTTCTACTCCATTGAATACTAATGCAAATGTTGTCAAGGATAAAACTAAAATCTTGTTTGTTCCCTCCATGGCAACCGAGCCCAAGACCTCCCTTGATAAAGGCAAGGGGACACTCACTACTCCTCTTCATGAGCGAGTGCCCCACAAGGGTAAGGAAGGTCTAGGCTATGTCGCTAAGGAGAAGAAGAAGATGATCAAGAAGAAGACCAAACCCGCACAAGCCAAGAAAGATGATATCGCAAGTGGAAATGCCACAAGGGGCACCCCCACTCGTGATGACTTTGCGGGCATATCTAACCCCAACTATGCTTTATATGTTGATTATTATGGGGATGTCTATGCTAGATACATTGGTCCTTTTGATGGTTACATTTAATATGCTATTTGGTTCCCAAAGACCCTTGTTGATAACCAAAAGGCACCCATTGCAAAATGGGTACCTAAACCAAAGAATTGATTGTGTGTAGGGACTTGCTTCCGGAGGATGGAAATGGATAACTGATAGTGGGTGCACTAGTCATATGACCGGAAGCAAGGAAATTGTAACGGAGTTGAAGCCTAATGATGATCAAATGACCGTTACATATGGTGACAATTCAAAGTATAAGGTAATAGGGCTCGGCAAGGTGGTAGTGGCACCGGACATCACACTTGTGAATGTTTTGCTTGTCGAGTCCCTAGGTTTCAACTTGATCTCCGTCCATTCTTTAACGTGTTTGGGTTATACCGTTGTCTTCGAAAAGGAGATGGTTATCCTCATGCGGAGCAAGTCTCTCAATGTGTATTTCGTTGGGTACATTGAGAATGGGCTCTATGTGGTTGACTTCTCCGGAGTCACCACTTCCCATACAATGTGCCTATTCGCGAAGGCGGACTTGGGTTGGCTATGGCATCGCCGACTAGCCCATGTCAACATGAGGACTTTGCAAAGTCTCCACAAGGGTGGCCATATCCTAGGACTAAAAGACCATGTTTCTTTTTCGAAGGATCGAATGTGTAGGGCTTGTGTTGAAGGAAAAATGCATGACATTCACCATCCAAGCAAGACCATCATTTCCTCAAAAAGGGTTTTGGAGCTTCTCCATGTTGACCTCTCTGGTCCAATTCGGGAAGCTAGTCTTGGTGGCAAGAAATATTGCTTGCTGATTGTTGATGACTATTCAAGATACACATGGGTTTTCTTATTCAAGTCGAAGATGGAGACTCAACAAACTATCATCGACTTATCCAATGAAGCTCAACATCAACACAATGTCCCTATCTTGGTGATAAGAAGTGACAACGGGTACGAGTTCAAGAACTACACCTTAAACGAGTTCCTTAGTGAAGAAGGGATTCGTCATCAATATTGCGCTGCTTATACTCCCTAACAAAATGGTGTAGCCGAAAGGAAGAATCGCACTCTTATTGAAATAGCAAGGTCGATGATGGCCGAGTTCAAGTCCCCTCACAACTTTTGGGCCGAAGCCGTCAACACCGCTTGCCATTCATCCAACCGACTCTTCTTCCGCAAAGGACTCATGAAGACCCCCTATGAAGTGCTTACCGGGAACAAGCCCAATATCTCTTACTTCCGAGTTTTTGGTTGTAAGTGTTTTTATCTCATCAAAGGTGTTCGTTTAGGCAAGTTTGAATCTAAGTCTCTTGAAGGGACATTTGTGGGCTACGGATCCGAATCCCACACTTATAGAGTCTATGATAAGGCCTCGCGCATAATCATAGAAACTTGTAGTGTGGTGTTCGAGAAGAATGACGGCTCCCTTGGGGAGCAAAGTGGTGTTTCCGTTGTAGGTGATGATCAACCTCAAGATGCTATCCGAAAAATGGGGTTGGGAGTCCACCGCCCCGTTGAACTCTATTATGAGGTTGCTCAACAAGGATCAAGTTCTTCACAAGTGGTGGCCACCCCAACACAAGAAACAACCATCGACAACATTGTGCCCAATACGCCTAGCCAAGAAGAAGCACCAGATTCTCCAGCTGCTCCTGGAATTTCCGGAGGGCCGGAAAATCCGGTTCAAACTGGAGTCGGAAATTCCGGTGATTCGGAATTTCCGGTCCATACTGAACCCGGAATATCCGGTCCTGCTGACATTCCCGGTGGCAGCTCGCAGCAAGGCCAAGATCAATCCTCTCCTTCACCGATGGACATCACTCCAATGGTTGATCAAGGCCATCAAATCAGTCAAGGCGGAGACATGAATGATCAAGATGATCAAGCGATTCCTCCCACCACTTGGAGGGAAATCGAGATCCGCCGTTTGAATAGGGTTGGGACCCCACAAGAATTAAGAGCTCTATCTCTTGACAAGGTGCTTGGTGATGTGAGAAGCAAGGTCTCTACCCGAAGACAACTTGCAAGCTTTAGTGAACATCAAGCTCACATCTCCATGGTGGAACCCAAGAAGGTCTTTGAAGCTCTTGAAGATAAAGATTGGCTTGATGCTATGCATGAAGAGCTCAACAACTTCGAGCGCAACAAGGTGTGGAAGTTGGTGGAAAGACCCAAAGATTGCCGCAATGTTATCGGCACCAAGTGGATTTTCAAGAACAAGCAAGATGAACATGGCATGGTGGTGAGGAACAAGGCAAGATTGGTGGCTCAAGGTTACTCCCAAATTGAAGGCATTGACTTTGGAGAAACATATGCGCCCGTGGCTCGACTTGAGTCAATTTGTATTCTTCTTGCTTATGTCTCTCGCCATAACTTTAAGTTGCAACAAATGGATGTCAAATCCGCTTTTCTAAATGGTCCACTAAATGAACTTGTTTATGTTAAGCAACCACCAGGGTTTGAAGACCTCAAGTATCCGAACCATGTCTACAAGTTGGATAAGGCACTCTATGGCCTTAAACAAGCCCACGAGCGTGGTACGAGCACCTTAGAGAACTACTTGTAGACCATGGATTCCAAGTTGGGGAAATCGACCCCACACTTTTCACTAAGAAAGTTAATGGAGAGCTTTTCATTTGTCAATTATATGTGGATGACATTATATTTGGATCGACTAACAAAGCATTTAACGAAGAATTCTCCAAGCTTATGACTGACAGGTTTGAGATGTCTATGATGGGTGAGATGAAGTTCTTCCTCGGATTTGAGATCAAACAATTGAGGGAAGGAACGTTCATCAACCAAGCAAAGTACATTCAAGACATGCTCAAGAAGTACGAGTTGCTTGAGCTCAAGGGTGCCTCTACCCCAATGCAAACCAAATGCCACCTTGAGCTCAACCCTAAGGGTAAGGATGTGGATCAAAAGGTATACCGCTCCATGATTGGATCTCTCCTCTACCTTTGTGCATCTAGACCGGATATAGTGCTAGCCGTAGGAGAGTGTGCAAGATATCAGGCGGCTCCTAAAGAAAGCCATGATATGGCGGTCAAGAGGATCTTTAGATATTTGGCTTATACCCCAACCTTTGGATTGTGGTACCCCAACGATGCACATTTCTCATTATGTGGGTACACGGATTCCGATTGGGCGGGAGATCAAGATGATAGGAAGTCAACCTCCGGCGCTTGTCAATTTATTGGGAGGTCCTTGGTAAGTTGGTCTTCTAAGAAGCAAAATTGTATATATCTCTCCACCGCCGAAGCCGAGTATGTTGCCGCCGCAAGTTGTTGCACTCAGTTGCTATGGATGAGGCAAACTTTAAAGGAGTACGGAGTCGATTGCGACAAAGTGCCTCTTCTATGTGACAACGAAAGTGCCATCAAGATTGCTTACAACCCGGTGCAACATTCAAGAACCAAGCATATTGAGATCCGCCATCATTTCATAAGAGATCATGTGGCCCTAGGAGACATTGACTTATCATATGTGGGCACAAGGGATCAATTGGCGGATATCTTCACGAAGCCCCTTGAGGAAGGAAGGTTTTGCTTTTTGAGGAATGAGCTAAATATCATTGATTCGAGGTCCTTAGCTTGATCGCTTGCACACTCACCTAGGGCGTAATTGCATCTTATATTATTTATATGTAGGCATGGAAATAGGGGGAGTGCGATCCTAATACATTGGACCATCCCTCCCCCCATTATGCCGATAGCAAGTGTTCTTTTATCTCTATATACATTCTTATGACTAATGAGCTTAAAACGAGGAGTATTGGTTATGTACCCAAGATACATCTTCGCGGTAACATGCCATACACTCCTACATGGTGGCCTCGGCCACCGACCTCTTCTCTTTGAAGAGTTGATTTTATTTGGAGCTTATTGTTGCTATTTGCCCTCCTTTTCATGCATGTGGGAAACCTACTCAACTTGGCGCTTTATGTTTCGTTTTGGTAGTTGTGAGTTGAGTATGGTGTACCAATGACAGTTTGGAAATCTATCTCAAGCCTACTTCCCCCTGAAATAATTTCTCTCAACTGCACACAAGTCATCCATTTGAAAACTGGGATTTTAGTTCAGCAGGTCGGAATATCCGATTCATTTATGAATCGGAATATCCGGTGACTCGGAATTTCCGGTGTAAGTTACACCGGAAATTCCGATCGGGCGGTTTGTCCAAAAATATAAGGGCAGGCTTGGGGTGAAGGGCTCATTCGTGCCCTTCTTCCACCCCCGACCCCTCTCTCCTCCAACCGCCGCCCCTGCTGCTCCAAGATCCCTCCGGAGCACTCCGACCGCCGGGGAACCTCTTTCTCGGCCGGATCTGCTCCTCCTCCGCCCCGGGAACTCACTCCTCCAAGCAATGGCCTCAATGGATGAGGGTAACTTCACTTTTCCTCTTCCTTATGTGCTTGCACTAGGATCTTGATGTGGAGTTATTTGTTTCAATGGTAGAGATTGTTCCTAGCACCATTCCCTGCCATCTACATACATTAGTTTTGCATTGTGTTGGATCGATCTAGTTTTAGACCGAGTCAATCTCAGATCTGCAATGTTTCTGTTTGGGTCGGAATTTCCGACTCAGTCTGACTCGGAATTTCCGGTCCCCCGGAATTTCCGGTTATGTCTGAATTGGAATTTCCGAGCCAAACACTGCAGTTTTAAGATTAACTCATGTTTAACTTCATATGATTCATCAAATGCCTACCTAATGTGTGTATAATCTCCTGACTTGTGTGCACTTACCTTATGCTACCAACTATGCTCAAATTCACAGGTTCTAGTGGGAGACCGTCCGCTTGGGCATCAAGGAACACCTCAAGGGAACCTGTTCACAAGAACCCTGTCAACAAGGGTAAGGGTCCTGCCTCCTTAAGCAATCCACCTGTTCAAAGGAAGAAGAAAGTTGTTGCTAGCAAGCCACCATCCAAGAAAAGGAAGAATGCTCCTATTCCTCAACGTCAGAACTATTCAAAGATGAACTCTGTTGAATACTCTCAGCTTAGACAAGGGGATTGGTACCTTAGGCCAAGGGACAACACTCTGGATGATCGCAGCTATTGGTGTCAAGAGCAAGAGCACATACTCGTGGACCTCTACCTCTCTCTGTCGAAGCCCATTCGGCCTATGCATCCGTTTGATCTTGCAACTCTGCAGAAGAAAGCCTCTTTTGTTGAAGCTATTCATATTGTCAAGACTATGGGCTTGGAGAGACTGGTGCTCACTCGTTGTCCTTACAACTCTCAGCTTGTGATGTAGTTCTTTGCCACTCTAGTGATCAAGGGTGACTCGAAGAAGACAATTAAGTGGATGACTGGTGAATCTTTCTGTGAGTCCAACTTTGAGGAGTTTGCCAAGGTTTTGGGCTACAAGTTTGATGGTGACTATCCTCAAGGCTATCGCATGCACCACCCTTACAAGCTCAACAAGAAGCAGACCGTGCACTTATATGGTGAGGGAGCCACACCTGGCAATTCTCGAGACTTGCTTCCACTTTATGATGTTCTTGTGCGCATCCTCCATGAGAACATTGCACCAAGTGGTGGCAACAACGACAATGTGGTGACCCCTCTATGCAACTTGCTCCTTCATGCCAACCGCATTGTGGAGGACCCTGGCTCTGATGAAGACTGGAGTGTGGATGTTATGGATTACATCTACAATGAGATGTATGAAGCCATGACCACCATAGTCACTATCCCCTATGCTCCTTACATCATGAAACTCATCAAGTTCAAGTTTCCTGACTATAACTTCAGCAATGATGAGATGGAGCCGCATGACTTCAAGAAACTATATGAGAAGAAGATAGTGGTCAAGCCTCCTCCTGTGCCTTCTTCTAGCTCTGCTCAGGGTGGATCTTTTATGGGTGATGCTAGGAAGGCTGCTGCTCCTACTTATGTCTCGTCCACTCATGCGAAGGTGAAGAAGCTGAATTGGTTCCAACGCAACATCCTGTGCATGAATGTGGACATCCGCAAGGAGCAATACACCGCGTACAAGGATCGTCGTCAGCTGGCCTACAATCAAGAATTGATCCTTCATCATGCGTCTGGCTCTCCTGCTCCTGCAGATCTCTCTGATCCCCTAACCTTTGCTCAGTGGAACCAGGGTTCTCTGGCCCCGTGGACTCAGATTGACCATGACCTTGGCGACAGCTCGTACACCACTGGACATGATTATGATGATGAGGAGGAGGCAGATGATGATGAGGAGTCAGAGTATGAGGATGAGGACGAGGATGATGATGATGAGGAGGAGGAGGAGGAGACCCCCTCGGACTGAAGACCTTCACGGGACGTAGCATCGCTCCTCTTCCTTTTTGGTGTTTAGATGCCAAAGGGGGAGAAGTTGCTCTAGTAGGACTTCGGGGATTTGCAGGGGTTCGGGCACAAGCATTTGCGTCTACCATTTATTTGCGCTTGTGTCCATTTATCTTATTTGTGGTTATTTGTTGAACTCTTTTATTATCCTTTTATTATCTATGTGTGATGACTATGTGTATTGAGACAATGTTATGCTATCATTATCCTATGGTTGAGACTTCAAATTTATTGTGTTGGTATTCTCTTCATATCCTATATACACAAGGTATGAAAATCTATCTAGTCTCAAATGCTACCATAACCTTACATTTTGTCTCCTTACTCCTATGTGATATCTTGTGTTTGTTATTATAAAATTGCTCCTATCCTTTGTCATATTGTGTTGCTTACATGCACTTGTTTAGGGGGAGCCATTTTCTGTCAAAAACATGATATTGCATTTTTTTTCTTTGCAAATCTTGGTATTGTCATCTAACATCAAAAAGGGGGAGATTGAAAGAACGTTTCTTAATCCCTAGTGTTTTGAGTGTTAGTTAACAATACCAATGATGTACTAATCCTATGGCTAAGTATTTCAGTTTGTGTGAGTTGCATATCACATATCCCAAAGCCAAAATGTACAGAAAAAGAGTTTCTGGAATTCTTCCCAGAATCGAAATATTGGAACCGGAAATTTCCAGGATCGGAAATTCCGGGTCTCCTATACCTAACAGAAAAATGGCTAAGGAAAAGTCAGGAAGTGGTTCTCACTCAGACCGGAAATTCAGCTCGGAAATTTCACTGACTCGGAATTTCCGAGTCACCCTCAGAAATTTGGCTAAGTCAAGATGTCAAAGTGGTTCTGACTTCAACCGGAAATTCAGCTCGGAAATTTCACTGTCTCGGAATTTCCGAGTCACCCTCAGAAATTTGGCTAAGTCAAGATGTCAAAGTGGTTCTGACTTCAACCGGAAATTCAGCTCGGAAATTTCACTGACTCGGAATTTCCGAGTCACCCTCAGAAATTTGGCTAAGTCAAGATGTCAAAGTGGTTCTGACTTCAACCGGAAATTCAGCTCCGAAATTTCACTGACTCGGAATTTCCGAGTCACCCTCAGAAATTTGGCTAAGTCAAGATGTCGAAGACGTTCTGATCTCAACCGGAAATTCAACTCGGATATTTCACAGACTCGGATATTCCGGGTGACCCGGAATTTTTGGGTGTCACTTATACCGGAATTTCCGGGTCCCCGAGGCAGCCAACGGCCAGATTTTGGGAGGGGGTATAAATACCCCCTCACTCACTCAAGAACAGCTAGCTCTCAGATTTTCTCTCTCCTACTATTCTTGAAAGCTCAAATCAACAAGATCTCCCAATCCCTCCACCCAAATTCGTTGATTTTTGGAGGATTGGAGGAGAAGGCCCGGATCTACATCTTCACCGAAGGGATTTGCATTTCCTCGCCATTCACTTGGGGATTTCGTGGCTAGGGTTTCCGGTGGGAAAACCTAGTTCACCATTGTTGTAATCTTGGTGTTGCCTTGACCTTTTGTGGTCATCTTGAGAGCACCCAATTAAGTTGTGGGTGCGTGCCTCAAGCGTTTGTAAGGGATTCGATCTCCGCCCTAAAAGGGGATCAATAGTGGAAGGTGGACTCGCAACCTTTGTGGTTGAGTTCATCGGAGAAGAAGGTGAGCCTTTGTGGCGTTGCGGCTAACCTGTTGTGGTAGCGCACACCTCTCCAAACGAGACGTACACCCTTGGGTGGAACTCGGGATTACATCTTCGTCCTCGCGTGCTTCACTCGGTTTCCCTTATCTTTGCTCCCTTGCTTGCTTGTTTTGTTAGTTTGTTTATCTTGTTATTGCTTAGATTGTCATTTAGGTAAATTCACCGTAGTTGCATATCTAGAGAATTTACCTTTGTGTTGAGCCTAAATTTGAAAAGACCAAAAATTTGTAATAGCACCTATTCACCCCCCCCCCCTCTAGGTGCCGGATTCCCGTTCAACAAGCTCAACAAGAAGCAAACCGTGCACTTATATGGTGAAGGAGGCATACCCGGCAACTCTCGTGATTTGCTTCCACTTTATGATGTCCTTGTGCGCATCCTCCGTGAGAACATTGCGCCTAGTGGTGGCAACAATGACAATGTGGTGACCCCACTGTGCAACTTGCTCCTTCGTGCCAACCACATTGTTGAGAACCCTGATAGTGATGAGGATTGGAGTGTGGATGTTATGGATTACATCCACAATGAGATGCATGAAGCCATGATCACCAAGGTCACTATCCCTTATGCTCCCTACATCATGAAGCTCATCAAGTTCAAGTTTCCTGACCATACCTTCAGTGATGATGAGTTGGAGTTGCATGACTTCAAGAAACTATATGAGAAGAAGACAGTGGTCAAGCCTTCTCCTGTGCCCTCTTCTAGCTCAGCTCGATGTGGCTCTTTTATGGGTGATGCTAGGAGGGCTGCTGCTCCTACTTATGTCTCGGACACTCATGCGAAGGTCAAGAAACTAAATTGGTTCCAACGTACTTTGCATGAATGTGGACATCCGCACGGAGCAACACACCGCCTACAAGGATCGTCGTCAGCTTGCCTACAATCAAGACTTGCTCCTTCATCACGTGTCTGGCTCTCCTGCTCCAGCTTCTCTACCTGATCCTCTGACTTTTGCTCAGTGGAACCAGGATTCTTTGGCTCCTTGGGCACAGATTGATCATGACATTGGGGGCAGCTCGTACACCACTGGTCAGGCTTATGAGAACACTTCAGGTGATGATGATGAGGAGGAGGAGGATGATGAGGAGACTCCTTCTGACTGAAGACCGTCATGGGACGTAGCATCGCTCCTCTTCCTTTTTGGCGTTTCGATGCCAAAGGGGGAGAAGTTCCTCTAGTAGGACTTCGGGGATTTGCATGGGTTCGGGCACAAGCATATGTGTTTTACCATTTCTTTGCTCTTGTGTCCATTTATCTTATTTATGGTTGTTAAACTTTTTTCATTTGTGTGTGTATTGAGACAATCATATGCTATCGATATCTTCTATGGTTGAGACTTCAAATTTGTTGTGTTGGTATTCTCTTCATATCCTATATGCAAGGTATGAAATTCTATCTAGTCTCAAATGCTACCATAACCTTATATTTTGTCTCCTTACTCCTGGGTGATATCTCGTGTTTGTTATTGCAAAATTTCTCCTATCCATTGTCATCTTGTGTTTCATACATGCACTTGTTTAGGGGGAGCTATGACTGTTAAAAACATGATATAGCATTCCGTTTCCTTGCAAATCTTGGTATTGTCATCTAACACCAAAAAGGGCGAGATTGAAAGAAAGTTTCTTAATCCCTAGTGTTTTGAGTGTTAGTTAACAATACCAATGATGTACTAATCCTAATGCTAAGTATTTCAGTTTGTGTGAGTTGCATATCACTTACTCCAAAGCCAAAATGTAAAGAAAAGGAGTTTCTGGAATTCTTCCCAGAACCGAAATATTGGAGCCGGATATTTCCAAGGATCAGAATTTCCGGGTCTCCTAATTCTACCAGAAAATTGGCTAAGGAAAAGTTCTAAAGTGGTTCTGACTCGAGCCGGTAAATCAGCTCGGAAATTTCCTTGACTCGGAATTTCCGAGTCACCCCAGAAAACCACTCCAGAATTGGCTAAGGAAAGAAGAGGAAGTGGTTCTGACTCGAGCCGGAAAATCAGCTCGGAAATTTTCTTGACTCGGAATTTCCGAGTCACCCCAGAAAACCACTCCAGAATTGGCTAAGGAAAGAAGAGGAAGACGTTCTGATCTCAACCCGAAATTCGGCTCGGAGATTCTTGGAACCGGATATTCCGGGTGTGACTTATACCGGAATTTCCGAGTTGTCGAGACAGCCAATGGTCAGACTTTGGGAGGGGGTATAAATAACCCCTCACTCCCTCAAGAACAGCTAGCTCTCAGATTTTCTCTCTCCTACACTTCATGAAAGCTCAAATCATCAAGATCTCCCAATTCCCCCACCCAAATTTGTTGATCTTTGGAGGATTGGAGGAGAAGGCCCGGATCTACATCTTCACCGAAGCGATTTGCATTTCTTCCTCAGTCACTTCGGGATTTCGTGGCTAGGGTTTCCGGTGGGAAAACCTAGTTCGCCGTGTTGTAATCTTGGTGTTGCCTTGACCTCTTGTGGTCCTTGACCTTTTGTGGTCATCTTGAGAGCCCCCAATTAAGTTGTGGGTGAGTGCCTCAAGCGTTTGTAAGGGATTCGATCTCCGCCCTAAAAGGGGATCAATATTGGAAGGTGAACTCACAACCTTTGTGGTTGAGTTCATTGGAGAAGAAGGTGAGCCTTGGTGGCGTTACGGCTAACCTGTTGTGGTAGCGCACACCTCTCCAACAAGACGTACACCCTTGGGTGGAACTCGGGATTACATCTTCGTCTCCGCGTGCTTCACTTGGTTCCTATTATCCTCAGGAAGGCGGAAAAGGATGAATCACCTAGCTCCTCTAACACCCCCAAAGGAGAGGAATTTCATAATGTCAACCATAATTACTCTCCCAACCCTCCTATCCCTCACCCTCATGTAAACTTTAGAAGTGATCCTCCTAAGCTTAAACCTACTCATTTCTCTCAATGGCAATTTCTAATGAAGTCTCATCTATGTAGTGCCTCCATTGAGCTATGGCGCATCATTGAAGAAGGATACAAGCCCCATGATCCAACCAACTTGACAAGAAGAGAGGTGGTTGATAGCCAACTCAACGCCACCTCTCTTCATCAACTCCAAATGGCCGTTGGAGAGAAGGACATGGCGCTCATTCAACAATTCTCCACCACCAAAGAAGTTTGGAATGCTCTTTCCGACATCTTCGTCGGGAATGAGAGCATGAAGAAGAACCGGTATGATGCCTTATGCAATGAGGTGGAAGGGTTCTACAAGTTGGATGGAGAAAGCCACGAGGACATGTACCGGAGGTTGGTGTTGGTTGCCAACTCCTTCAAGAACCTCGGGGCGGTCTACATTGATGATGCTTGGATCAAGAGGAAGTTTGTGACCGCTCTCTTGCCCTTTGAGGAAACGGATTTGAAGACACTCCAAGGGAGACATGACTTCGCAAAGATGACATCCAATGAAGTCATGCAAGAGATGACCGCATACAAGGTGGCCTCCAAGATTGCACAAGATGCAAGAGCTAGAGCCATAGGGATGCACAAGCATGCCTCAGTTGCCTTGAAGGCCACCGTTGAAGAAGAGGATGAAGAGGAGTATGATGATCAAGTTGAGCTATCTAGTGAGACCCTCTCAAGTACTCTTACTCAACACATGGGTCTTGCGGCAAGAACGTTTTGGAAGAACCCCGGAAGGGCCAAAGCGAGGATTGACAAGAAGTTTCCCTCCAATGGAGGAAAGTCATTCAACAAGGTGAGGCTTTGCTATAATTGTGATGACAAAAGCCACTTTGTTGCAGATTGCCCATGGGAGAGAAGAGAGGATCATGGTGGGAGGCTCGTGGCCAAGACGAAGGGCAAGGGGCCCATGCCCATGAAGAAGCACTACTTCAAGAAGAACCAAAAGATTGTCTTGGTAACTCAAGAGCAATATCCCACTGATGATGAAGATAGTGACAAGGAGGATACTCCAACGCAAGTGGCCGCACTAGCCATTTCTTCCACACCTCCGTCACTCTTCTCCTCACCAAACGAGAGCCCCATTATCAAGAATGCAAGATATCTTATGGCAAAGATATCCGAGGTAAAATTGTCCCCCACCTCCATATCCCATGACATTGATGATGGTATGAGCCTAGAAGTCAAGGAAGAAATTATTGCTTTTGATAAATTCATGACTAACTTGCAAGGAGAAGGAAAGAAACACTTTGGCTCAATTATGAGTCGTATTGGTGAGCTTGAGGATGAGCTTGAATTAAAAGGTGAGATTGAGAGAGAGGATGCACACGCTAAGGTGTCCCTCCAATCCTCTCTCGAAGATGAACAAGAAGCTCGTGCTCTCCTCAAGGAGCAACTTGCTAAGATGACTAAGGATCGTGATCTCTACTTTGCTAAATGTAAAGTTGTGCAAAATGAAAAGTCCGAGCTTGTAGTTTCTCATGCTAGACTTTGCGAAGACTTCGAGTCACTTGAAAATACTCACAAGGTATTGACAAGTGATCACGAACGTCTCCTCAAGTCTCGTGATCAACTCCAAACTCGGATATCTATTCTTGAGAAACCTAGTACTTCTACTCCATTGAATACTAATGCAAATGTTGTCAAGGATAAAACTAAAATCTTGTTTGTTCCCTCCATGGCAACCGAGCCCAAGACCTCCCTTGATAAAGGCAAGGGGACACTCACTACTCCTCTTCATGAGCGAGTGCCCCACAAGGGTAAGGAAGGTCTAGGCTATGTCGCTAAGGAGAAGAAGAAGATGATCAAGAAGAAGACCAAACCCGCACAAGCCAAGAAAGATGATATCGCAAGTGGAAATGCCACAAGGGGCACCCCCACTCGTGATGACTTTGCGGGCATATCTAACCCCAACTATGCTTTATATGTTGATTATTATGGGGATGTCTATGCTAGATACATTGGTCCTTTTGATGGTTACATTTAATATGCTATTTGGTTCCCAAAGACCCTTGTTGATAACCAAAAGGCACCCATTGCAAAATGGGTACCTAAACCAAAGAATTGATTGTGTGTAGGGACTTGCTTCCGGAGGATGGAAATGGATAACTGATAGTGGGTGCACTAGTCATATGACCGGAAGCAAGGAAATTGTAACGGAGTTGAAGCCTAATGATGATCAAATGACCGTTACATATGGTGACAATTCAAAGTATAAGGTAATAGGGCTCGGCAAGGTGGTAGTGGCACCGGACATCACACTTGTGAATGTTTTGCTTGTCGAGTCCCTAGGTTTCAACTTGATCTCCGTCCATTCTTTAACGTGTTTGGGTTATACCGTTGTCTTCGAAAAGGAGATGGTTATCCTCATGCGGAGCAAGTCTCTCAATGTGTATTTCGTTGGGTACATTGAGAATGGGCTCTATGTGGTTGACTTCTCCGGAGTCACCACTTCCCATACAATGTGCCTATTCGCGAAGGCGGACTTGGGTTGGCTATGGCATCGCCGACTAGCCCATGTCAACATGAGGACTTTGCAAAGTCTCCACAAGGGTGGCCATATCCTAGGACTAAAAGACCATGTTTCTTTTTCGAAGGATCGAATGTGTAGGGCTTGTGTTGAAGGAAAAATGCATGACATTCACCATCCAAGCAAGACCATCATTTCCTCAAAAAGGGTTTTGGAGCTTCTCCATGTTGACCTCTCTGGTCCAATTCGGGAAGCTAGTCTTGGTGGCAAGAAATATTGCTTGCTGATTGTTGATGACTATTCAAGATACACATGGGTTTTCTTATTCAAGTCGAAGATGGAGACTCAACAAACTATCATCGACTTATCCAATGAAGCTCAACATCAACACAATGTCCCTATCTTGGTGATAAGAAGTGACAACGGGTACGAGTTCAAGAACTACACCTTAAACGAGTTCCTTAGTGAAGAAGGGATTCGTCATCAATATTGCGCTGCTTATACTCCCTAACAAAATGGTGTAGCCGAAAGGAAGAATCGCACTCTTATTGAAATAGCAAGGTCGATGATGGCCGAGTTCAAGTCCCCTCACAACTTTTGGGCCGAAGCCGTCAACACCGCTTGCCATTCATCCAACCGACTCTTCTTCCGCAAAGGACTCATGAAGACCCCCTATGAAGTGCTTACAGGGAACAAGCCCAATATCTCTTACTTCCGAGTTTTTGGTTGTAAGTGTTTTTATCTCATCAAAGGTGTTCGTTTAGGCAAGTTTGAATCTAAGTCTCTTGAAGGGACATTTGTGGGCTACGGATCCGAATCCCACACTTATAGAGTCTATGATAAGGCCTCGCGCATAATCATAGAAACTTGTAGTGTGGTGTTCGAGAAGAATGACGGCTCCCTTGGGGAGCAAAGTGGTGTTTCCGTTGTAGGTGATGATCAACCTCAAGATGCTATCCGAAAAATGGGGTTGGGAGTCCACCGCCCCGTTGAACTCTATTATGAGGTTGCTCAACAAGGATCAAGTTCTTCACAAGTGGTGGCCACCCCAACACAAGAAACAACCATCGACAACATTGTGCCCAATACGCCTAGCCAAGAAGAAGCACCAGATTCTCCAGCTGCTCCTGGAATTTCCGGAGGGCCGGAAAATCCGGTTCAAACTGGAGTCGGAAATTCCGGTGATTCGGAATTTCCGGTCCATACTGAACCCGGAATATCCGGTCCTGCTGACATTCCCGGTGGCAGCTCGCAGCAAGGCCAAGATCAATCCTCTCCTTCACCGATGGACATCACTCCAATGGTTGATCAAGGCCATCAAATCAGTCAAGGCGGAGACATGAATGATCAAGATGATCAAGCGATTCCTCCCACCACTTGGAGGGAAATCGAGATCCGCCGTTTGAATAGGGTTGGGACCCCACAAGAATTAAGAGCTCTATCTCTTGACAAGGTGCTTGGTGATGTGAGAAGCAAGGTCTCTACCCGAAGACAACTTGCAAGCTTTAGTGAACATCAAGCTCACATCTCCATGGTGGAACCCAAGAAGGTCTTTGAAGCTCTTGAAGATAAAGATTGGCTTGATGCTATGCATGAAGAGCTCAACAACTTCGAGCGCAACAAGGTGTGGAAGTTGGTGGAAAGACCCAAAGATTGCCGCAATGTTATCGGCACCAAGTGGATTTTCAAGAACAAGCAAGATGAACATGGCATGGTGGTGAGGAACAAGGAAAGATTGGTGGCTCAAGGTTACTCCCAAATTGAAGGCATTGACTTTGGAGAAACATATGCGCCCGTGGCTCGACTTGAGTCAATTCGTATTCTTCTTGCTTATGTCTCTCACCATAACTTTAAGTTGCAACAAATGGATGTCAAATCCGCTTTTCTAAATGGTCCACTAAATGAACTTGTTTATGTTAAGCAACCACCAGGGTTTGAAGACCTCAAGTATCCGAACCATGTCTACAAGTTGGATAAGGCACTCTATGGCCTTAAACAAGCCCACGAGCGTGGTACGAGCACCTTAGAGAACTACTTGTAGACCATGGATTCCAAGTTGGGGAAATCGACCCCACACTTTTCACTAAGAAAGTTAATGGAGAGCTTTTCATTTGTCAATTATATGTGGATGACATTATATTTGGATCGACTAACAAAGCATTTAACGAAGAATTCTCCAAGCTTATGACTGACAGGTTTGAGATGTCTATGATGGGTGAGATGAAGTTCTTCCTCGGATTTGAGATCAAACAATTGAGGGAAGGAACGTTCATCAACCAAGCAAAGTACATTCAAGACATGCTCAAGAAGTACGAGTTGCTTGAGCTCAAGGGTGCCTCTACCCCAATGCAAACCAAATGCCACCTTGAGCTCAACCCTAAGGGTAAGGATGTGGATCAAAAGGTATACCGCTCCATGATTGGATCTCTCCTCTACCTTTGTGCATCTAGACCGGATATAGTGCTAGCCGTAGGAGAGTGTGCAAGATATCAGGCGGCTCCTAAAGAAAGCCATGATATGGCGGTCAAGAGGATCTTTAGATATTTGGCTTATACCCCAACCTTTGGATTGTGGTACCCCAACGATGCACATTTCTCATTATGTGGGTACACGGATTCCGATTGGGCGGGAGATCAAGATGATAGGAAGTCAACCTCCGGCGCTTGTCAATTTATTGGGAGGTCCTTGGTAAGTTGGTCTTCTAAGAAGCAAAATTGTATATATCTCTCCACCGCCGAAGCCGAGTATGTTGCCGCCGCAAGTTGTTGCACTCAGTTGCTATGGATGAGGCAAACTTTAAAGGAGTACGGAGTCGATTGCGACAAAGTGCCTCTTCTATGTGACAACGAAAGTGCCATCAAGATTGCTTACAACCCGGTGCAACATTCAAGAACCAAGCATATTGAGATCCGCCATCATTTCATAAGAGATCATGTGGCCCTAGGAGACATTGACTTATCATATGTGGGCACAAGGGATCAATTGGCGGATATCTTCACGAAGCCCCTTGAGGAAGGAAGGTTTTGCTTTTTGAGGAATGAGCTAAATATCATTGATTCGAGGTCCTTAGCTTGATCGCTTGCACACTCACCTAGGGCGTAATTGCATCTTATCTTATTTATATGTAGGCATGGAAATAGGGGGAGTGCGATCCTAATACATTGGACCATCCCTCCCCCCATTATGCCGATAGCAAGTGTTCTTTTATCTCTATATACATTCTTATGACTAATGAGCTTAAAACGAGGAGTATTGGTTATGTACCCAAGATACATCTTCGCGGTAACATGCCATACACTCCTACATGGTGGCCTCGGCCACCGACCTCTTCTCTTTGAAGAGTTGATTTTATTTGGATCTTATTGTTGCTATTTGCCCTCCTTTTCATGCATGTGGGAAACCTACTCAACTTGGCGCTTTATGTTTCGTTTTGGTAGTTGTGAGTTGAGTATGGTGTACCAATGACAGTTTGGAAATCTATCCCAAGCCTACTTCCCCCTGAAAACATTTCTCTCAACTGCACACAAGTCATCCATTTGAAAACTGGGATTTTAGTTCAGCAGGTCGGAATATCCGATTCATTTATGAATCGGAATATCCGGTGACTCGGAATTTCCGGTGTAAGTTACACCGGAAATTCCGATCGGGCGGTTTGTCCAAAAATATAAGGGCAGGCTTGGGGTGAAGGGCTCATTCGTGCCCTTCTTCCACCCCCGACCCCTCTCTCCTCCAACCGCCGCCCCTGCTGCTCCAAGATCCCTCCGGAGCACTCCAACCGCCGGGGAACCTCTTTCTCGGCCGGATCTGCTCCTCCTCCGCCCCGGGAACTCACTCCTCCAAGCAATGGCCTAAATGGATGAGGGTAACTTCACTTTTCCTCTTCCTTATGTGCTTGCACTAGGATCTTGATGTGGAGTTATTTGTTTCAATGGTAGAGATTGTTCCTAGCACCATTCCCTGCCATCTACATACATTAGTTTTGCATTGTGTTGGATCGATCTAGTTTTAGACCGAGTCAATCTCAGATCTGCAATGTTTCTGTTTGGGTCGGAATTTCCGACTCAGTCTGACTCGGAATTTCCGGTCCCCCGGAATTTCCGGTTATGTCTGAATTGGAATTTCCGAGCCAAACACTGCAGTTTTAAGATTAACTCATGTTTAACTTCATATGATTCATCAAATGCCTACCTAATGTGTGTATAATCTCCTGACTTGTGTGCACTTACCTTATGCTACCAACTATGCTCAAATTCACAGGTTCTAGTGGGAGACCGTCCGCTTGGGCATCAAGGAACACCTCAAGGGAACCTGTTCACAAGAACCCTGTCAACAAGGGTAAGGGTCCTGCCTCCTTAAGCAATCCACCTGTTCAAAGGAAGAAGAAAGTTGTTGCTAGCAAGCCACCATCCAAGAAAAGGAAGAATGCTCCTATTCCTCAACGTCAGAACTATTCAAAGATGAACTCTGTTGAATACTCTCAGCTCAGACAAGGGGATTGGTACCTTAGGCCAAGGGACAACACTCTGGATGATCGCAGCTATTGGTGTCAAGAGCAAGAGCACATACTCGTGGACCTCTACCTCTCTCTGTCGAAGCCCATTCGGCCTATGCATCCGTTTGATCTTGCAACTCTGCAGAAGAAAGCCTCTTTTGTTGAAGCTATTCATATTGTCAAGACTATGGGCTTGGAGAGACTGGTGCTCACTCGTTGTCCTTACAACTCTCAGCTTGTGATGTAGTTCTTTGCCACTCTAGTGATCAAGGGTGACTCGAAGAAGACAATTAAGTGGATGACTGGTGAATCTTTCTATGAGTCCAACTTTGAGGAGTTTGCCAAGGTTTTGGGCTACAAGTTTGATGGTGACAATCCTCAAGGCTATCGCATGCACCACCCTTACAAGCTCAACAAGAAGCAGACCGTGCACTTATATGGTGAGGGAGCCACACCTGGCAATTCTCGAGACTTGCTTCCACTTTATGATGTTCTTGTGCGCATCCTCCGTGAGAACATTGCACCAAGTGGTGGCAACAACGACAATGTGGTGACCCCTCTATGCAACTTGCTCCTTCATGCCAACCGCATTGTGGAGGACCCTGGCTCTGATGAAGACTGGAGTGTGGATGTTATGGATTACATCTACAATGAGATGTATGAAGCCATGACCACCATAGTCACTATCCCCTATGCTCCTTACATCATGAAACTCATCAAGTTCAAGTTTCCTGACTATAACTTCAGCAATGATGAGATGGAGCCGCATGACTTCAAGAAACTATATGAGAAGAAGATAGTGGTCAAGCCTCCTCCTGTGCCTTCTTCTAGCTCTGCTCAGGGTGGATCTTTTATGGGTGATGCTAGGAGGGCTGCTGCTCCTACTTATGTCTCGTCCACTCATGCGAAGGTGAAGAAGCTGAATTGGTTCCAACGCAACATCATGTGCATGAATGTGGACATCCGTAAGGAGCAATACACCGCGTACAAGGATCGTCGTCAGCTGGCCTACAATCAAGAATTGATCCTTCATCATGCGTCTGGCTCTCCTGCTCCTGCAGATCTCTCTGATCCCCTGACCTTTGCTCAGTGGAACCAGGGTTCTCTGGCCCCGTGGACTCAGATTGACCATGACCTTGGCGGCAGCTCGTACACCACTGGACATGATTATGATGATGAGGAGGAGGCAGATGATGATGAGGAGTCAGAGTATGAGGATGAGGACGAGGATGATGATGATGAGGAGGAGGAGGAGACCCCCTCGGACTGAAGACCTTCACGGGACGTAGCATCGCTCCTCTTCCTTTTTGGCGTTTAGATGCCAAAGGGGGAGAAGTTGCTCTAGTAGGACTTCGGGGATTTGCAGGGGTTCGGGCACAAGCATTTGCGTCTACCATTTATTTGCGCTTGTGTCCATTTATCTTATTTGTGGTTATTTGTTGAACTCTTTTATTATCCTTTTATTATCTATGTGTGATGACTATGTGTATTGAGACAATGTTATGCTATCATTATCCTATGGTTGAGACTTCAAATTTATTGTGTTGGTATTCTCTTCATATCCTATATACACAAGGTATGAAAATCTATCTAGTCTCAAATGCTACCATAACCTTACATTTTGTCTCCTTACTCCTATGTGATATCTTGTGTTTGTTATTATAAAATTGCTCCTATCCTTTGTCATATTGTGTTGCTTACATGCACTTGTTTAGGGGGAGCCATTTTCTGTCAAAAACATGATATTGCATTTTTTTCTTTGCAAATCTTGGTATTGTCATCTAACATCAAAAAGGGGGAGATTGAAAGAACATTTCTTAATCCCTAGTGTTTTGAGTGTTAGTTAACAATACCAATGATGTACTAATCCTATGGCTAAGTATTTCAGTTTCTGTGAGTTGCATATCACATATCCCAAAGCCAAAATGTAGAGAAAAAGAGTTTCTGGAATTCTTCCCAGAATCGGAATATTGGAACCGGAAATTTCCAGGATCGGAAATTCAGGGTCTCCTATACCTAACAGAAAAATGGCTAAGGAAAAGTCAGGAAGTGGTTCTCACTCAGACCGGAAATTCAGCTCGGAAATTTCACTGACTCGGAATTTCCGAGTCACCCTCAGAAATTTGGCTAAGTCAAGATGTCAAAGTGGTTCTGACTTCAACCGGAAATTCAGCTCGGAAATTTCACTGACTCGGAATTTCCGAGTCACCCTCAGAAATTTGGCTAAGTCAAGATGTCAAAGTGGTTCTGACTTCAACCGGAAATTCAGCTCGGAAATTTCACTGACTCGGAATTTCCGAGTCACCCTCAGAAATTTGGCTAAGTCAAGATGTCAAAGTGGTTCTGACTTCAACCGGAAATTCAGCTCAGAAATTTCACTGACTCGGAATTTCCGAGTCACCCTCAGAAATTTGGCTAAGTCAAGATGTCGAAGACGTTCTGATCTCAACCGGAAATTCAACTCGGATATTTCACAGACTCGGATATTCCGGGTGACCCGGAATTTTCGGGTGTCACTTATACCGGAATTTCCGGGTCCCCGAGGCAGCCAACGGCCAGATTTTGGGAGGGGATATAAATACCCCCTCACTCACTCAAGAACAGCTAGCTCTCAGATTTTCTCTCTCCTACTATTCTTGAAAGCTCAAATCAACAAGATCTCCCAATCCCTCCACCCAAATTCGTTGATTTTTCGAGGATTGGAGGAGAAGGCCCGGATCTACATCTTCACCGAAGGGATTTGCATTTCCTCGCCATTCACTTGGGGATTTCGTGGCTAGGGTTTCCGGTGGGAAAACCTAGTTCACCATTGTTGTAATCTTGGTGTTGCCTTGACCTTTTGTGGTCCTTGACCTTTTGTGGTCATCTTGAGAGCCCCCAATTAAGTTGTGGGTGCGTGCCTCAAGCGTTTGTAAGGGATTCGATCTCCGCCCTAAAAGGGGATCAATAGTGGAAGGTGGACTCGCAACCTTTGTGGTTGAGTTCATCGGAGAAGAAGGTGAGCCTTTGTGGCGTTGCGGCTAACCTGTTGTGGTAGCGCACACCTCTCCAAACGAGACGTACACCCTTGGGTGGAACTCGGGATTACATCTTCGTCCTCGCGTGCTTCACTCGGTTTCCCTTATCTTTGCTCCCTTGCTTGCTTGTCTTGTTAGTTTGTTTATCTTGTTATTGCTTAGATTGTCATTTAGGTAAATTCACCGTAGTTGCATATCTAGAGAATTTACCTTTGTGTTGAGCCTAAATTTGAAAAGACCAAAAATTTGTCATAGCACCTATTCACCCCCCCCCCCCCCCCCCCCTCTAGGTGTCGGATTCCCGTTCAACAAGCTCAACAAGAAGCAAACCGTGCACTTATATGGTGAAGGAGGCATACCCGGCAACTCTCGTGATTTGCTTCCACTTTATGATGTCCTTGTGCGCATCCTCCGTGAGAACATTGCGCCTAGTGGTGGCAACAATGACAATGTGGTGACCCCACTGTGCAACTTGCTCCTTCGTGCCAACCACATTGTTGAGAACCCTGATAGTGATGAGGATTGGAGTGTGGATGTTATGGATTACATCCACAATGAGATGCATGAAGCCATGATCACCAAGGTCACTATCCCTTATGCTCCCTACATCATGAAGCTCATCAAGTTCAAGTTTCCTGACCATACCTTCAGTGATGATGACTTGGAGGTGCATGACTTCAAGAAACTATATGAGAAGAAGACAGTGGTCAAGCCTTCTCCTGTGCCCTCTTCTAGCTCAGCTCGATGTGGCTCTTTTATGGGTGATGCTAGGAGGGTTGCTGCTCCTACTTATGTCTCGGACACTCATGCGAAGGTCAAGAAACTAAATTGGTTCCAACGTACTTTGCATGAATGTGGACATCCGCACGGAGCAACACACCGCCTACAAGGATCGTCGTCAGCTTGCCTACAATCAAGACTTGCTCCTTCATCATGTGTCTGGCTCTCCTGCTCCAGCTTCTCTACCTGATCCTCTGACTTTTGCTCAGTGGAACCAGGATTCTTTGGCTCCTTGGGCACAGATTGATCATGACATTGGGGGCAGCTCGTACACCACTGGTCAGGCTTATGAGAACACTTCAGGTGATGATGATGAGGAGGAGGAGGATGATGAGGAGACTCCTTCTGACTGAAGACCGTCATGGGACGTAGCATCGCTCCTCTTCCTTTTTGGCGTTTCGATGCCAAAGGGGGAGAAGTTCCTCTAGTAGGACTTCGGGGATTTGCATAGGTTCGGGCACAAGCATATGTGTTTTACCATTTCTTTGCGCTTGTGTCCATTTATCTTATTTATGGTTGTTAAAATTTTTTCATTTGTGTGTGTATTGAGACAATCATATGCTATCGATATCTTCTATGGTTGAGACTTCAAATTTATGGTGTTGGTATTCTCTTCATATCCTATATGCAAGGTATGAAATTCTATCTAGTCTCAAATGCTACCATAACCTTATATTTTGTCTCCTTACTCCTTGGTGATATCTCGTGTTTGTTATTGCAAAATTTCTCCTATCCATTGTCATCTTGTGTTTCATACATGCACTTGTTTAGGGGGAGCTATTTTCTGTTAAAAACATGATATAGCATTTCGTTTCCTTGCAAATCTTGGTATTGTCATCTAACACCAAAAAGGGGGAGATTGAAAGAAAGTTTCTTAATCCCTAGTGTTTTGATACCAATGATGTATTAATCCTAATGCTAAGTATTTCAGTTTGTGTGAGTTGCATATCACTTACTCCAAAGCCAAAATGTAAAGAAAAAGAGTTTCTGGAATTCTTCCCAGAACCGAAATATTGGAGCCGGATATTTCCAAGGATCGGAATTTCCGGGTCTCCTAATTCTACCAGAAAATTGGCTAAGGAAAAGTTCTAAAGTGGTTCTGACTCGAGCCGGTAAATCAGCTCGGAAATTTCCTTGACTCGGAATTTCCGAGTCACCCTAGAAAACCACTCCAGAATTGGCTAAGGAAAGAAGAGGAAGTGGTTCTGACTCGAGCCGGAAAATCAGCTCGGAAATTTTCTTGACTCGGAATTTCCGAGTCACCCCAGAAAACCACTCCAGAATTGGCTAAGGAAAGAAGAGGAAGACGTTCTGATCTCAACCCGAAATTCGGCTCGGAGATTCTTGGAACCGGATATTCCGGGTGTGACTTATACCGGAATTTCCGAGTTGTCGAGACAGCCAATGGTAAGATTTTGGGAGGGGGTATAAATAACCCCTCACTCCCTCAAGAACAGCTAGCTCTCAGATTTTCTCTCTCCTACACTTCATGAAAGCTCAAATCATCAAGATCTCCCAATTCCCCCACCCAAATTTGTTGATCTTTGGAGGATTGGAGGAGAAGGCCCGGATCTACATCTTCACCGAAGCGATCTGCATTTCTTCCTCAGTCACTTGGGGATTTCGTGGCTAGGGTTTCCGGTGGGAAAACCTAGTTCACCGTTGTTGTAATCTTGGTGTTGCCTTGACCTCTTGTGGTCCTTGACCTTTTGTGGTCATCTTGAGAGCCCCCAATTAAGTTGTGGGTGAGTGCCTCAAGCGTTTGTAAGGGATTCGATCTCCGCCCTAAAAGGGGATCAATATTGGAAGGTGAAATCGCAACCTTTGTGGTTGAGTTCATTGGAGAAGAAGGTGAGCCTTGGTGGCGTTGCGGCTAACCTGTTGTGGTAGCGCACACCTCTCCAACAAGACGTACACCCTTGGGTGGAACTCGGGATTACATCTTCGTCTCCGCGTGCTTCACTTGGTTCCTATTATCCTTACTCCCTTACTTGCTTGTCTTGTACTCTAGTTTACCTTGTTATTGCTTAGCTTGTCATTTAGGTAAATTCACCGTAGTTGCATATCTAGAGAATTTACCTTTGTATTGAGCCTAAATTTGAAAAGACCTAAATTTTTTAATAGCACTTATTCACCCCCCCCCCCCCCCTCTAGGTGCCGGATTCCCGTTCATCTTGTGATAATGCTAATCTTGTGAAAGAGAATGCTAGGTTGAAGAATGAGATTACTAAGGCCTCCACATCCAAACTCATCCTTCTCAAGGGTAAGCAAGTTGTTGAGACTCCTATCGTGGAGCCTCACACTCGACAAGGGAAGGAAGGACTTGGATATGTGCCACCCATGAAGATGAATGCCAAGAAGGGTATTCCCAAGAGCGTCAACCCCATCCAAGCCAAGAAGGCCGACTCCATTCAATCCAAGGACGGTCTTGCGAGTAGGAATGCCTCAAGGGGCAAGCCTACTCGTAAAGATCACGCCGGGGACAACAATCCTAACTATGCTTTATATGTCGATTGTTAGGTGAATGTTTATGCTCGTTACATTGGACGCTACTATGGTTTTATTTCATATGCTATTTGGGTTCCTAAGTCTCTTGTCGCTAACCATAAAGCACCCATTGTGAAGCAATGGGTTGCTAAATGCAAGAATTGATCTCTTGTAGGACCTTGCTCCCGGTGGTTCAAAATGGATAATTGATAGTGGATGTACAAGTCATTTGACCGGGAGAAAAGAACTCGTCACGGAGTTGAAACCAAATGTAGATCAAGTAACCGTGACGTTTTGTGACTTATCAAGGTCTAAGGTAACCGGGCTTGGCAAAGTGGTAGTTGCCCCCGACATTACTCTTTTCAATAGTATGCTTGTTGAATCTCTTGTCTATAATTTGTTATCGGTTCATGCCTTAACAAAGTTGGGGATCTCTCCCTTCTTTGATAAGGACGTTGTGGTCCTCTTGTGGACCAAGTCGCTAAGAGTGGCTTTCGTGGGATACGTGGAGCATGAGCTTTATGTGGTGGACTTCTCTGGAGCCATCACTACTCAAGCCATGTGTCTTTTCGGAAAAGCCGACGTGGGTTGGCTTTGGCATCGCCGACTAGCCCACGTAAACATGCGCACTTTGCAAAGCCTTCACAACAGTGGCCACATCCTTGGACTAAAAGATCATGTTTTCTTTTCAAGGGATCGAATTTGTAAAGCTTGTGTGGGAGGCAAGATGCATGATATTCCTCATCCAAGCAAGACCATTATATCTTCATCCCGGATCTTGGAGCTCCTTCATGTTGATTTATTTGGACCAATTCCGGAGATAAGTCTTGGAGGCAAGAGATATTGCCTCGTGATTGTTTATGACTATTCAAGGTATACATGGGTCTATTTCTTCAAGACCAAGGATAAAACTCAACAAGTCTTCATTGACTTCTCCAAGGAGGTTCAACACCAACATGACCTCCCCATATTGGTTGTTCGAAGTGACAATAGGTCGGAATTCAAGAACTACACCCTTAACGACTTTCTTAGTGAAGAAGGCATTCATTACCAATATTCCGCTACATACACTCCTCAACAAAATGGTGTTGCCGAAAGGAAGAACCGGACTCTTATCGACATGGCAAGATCTATGTTGGCGGAGTTCAATGTAATGCCCCAATCCATAAATTATACAGTGATGCTATGTGTCGGTGGTCATGCTACATAATCGAAGGTTACTGGGGTTACCACTCCCAGGCCGAGTAAACATCGGCAGGCGTGCTCGGCATGGATCATCGGCCACACAACCCCTCGATCATGCCATATCCAAAGCATAGCCCTCACATATAATCAAGAGACTGAAACACCGGAACACCTGGCACATGACAGACCCTACGACTCCAGATAAATATAGTTCAACTCTTAGTAGAGAAAGATAGCAATATTACAATCCAAGGTCACAGACCCATCAGTACATCAAGCGGAAGCAAAATAAGTTGTTCTAACAACAAGATCCAAATATGGCCTAAGAGGCCTACAGATAAACCATCCCGTGCCAGCTGGTTCCTAGTTGCCCCAGGCTGCCACCCGGGAACCCCAGACTACTCGTCGATGTCAACATAGAACCCACCTTCGGGGTAGGTAAAGTCCTCCTCTGAAACAAAAATAAACAAGGGTGAGTTCGACGAACTCAACAAGATTTTGAGCTATCTGCTCTATGATTGGCTTTCAAGGTTTATGGCTGTTTTGCGTAAAGCTGATTTTATTCATAAAATATGACTCCAAGGCATCGACTATTAGAACATTTTCGAAGAGGGGTAAGAAGTAACTCTTTTCTTTTATCCACTTACTCATCCTCTTCCACCACTGTACCTGTTTAGCAAGGCACCTCCCCGAATCACCCTCGAGGAAGTCCACCTTTCAATCGTGAGTGGTACCTTTAGTACCCAGTTTTTAATCATTCCGTTAAAGTTATTCTATGATCCCTGAATTCGTCACCAAGTCGTCCTTAACCGTGGACACGGCTTTTCGAAAAGATTTATCTCTGCAGGGGGTGTACAATGTGAAAGTCGCCAGGTTCCCGAGGGACCTCCCAGCTCCTTATCCATGCGTACCGTCCGGCCCATTGCCTGTACAACTAGCTCTCTTCCGGGGAAAGCCGGCTGGGTGGGAGCGGCTACGACCTTTACCTCGCTTTGGACTAACCCAGGATCATCAGTGACCGTAGGACAAGTTCAGTGCCTCCAACACCCTGCCCCGCGGCCACTCATTTTCCTACCACCATCATCCTCATCTCAGTCTTGGCCACCATCTCAACACACGCGCAAATGGAAAGCCAAACTAGAGGACCCTCGGCTAGTCCGACACAAGTTAGTCGGTCGATGAGGTTCCATAAACCCACGCATGGTAGCACGCTCAACTTGGCTCGAAGGCGAGAACTCGCACTGAGGCGGCGAGAACGAGACAACCCACCACATACCATGTGGCCTCTCATCCCCACCTTTTAGCATTTTATTAAATATTACCACCATTTCTCCCCCATCATCCGCGGAATTTCCACATCTGATCCCGACATGAATATCCATCGGATCACTAAGCAGTTAACTAAGCAGGGCTAAGCAACAACCTAGCAAAGTAATTAATTCCGGCCATCAACACAATTATATGGTTAATAGGAGGGGAAAAACAGGTAATGGCTTCAGTAACTGAATGCAACTTTAGGATACTCTAATCCAATCAAATTGATATTTGGAACCGCATGCAATAATATAGTGGAGAAAATAATTTGCGTAAAATAGGATAAGATATGCAAGAGGGTGGGGATCACGCTTGCCTTGCTCAGCAGGCGGGTAATACTGATCTTCGGGGTATTGTGGCGAGACCCCGGTTCCTGGATCTATCGATGCGTAAAAACACCGGAAAGAACACAATCAATACAAGCATTTCATATGCAATGCGCAAACACATGATGGTATGACATTTTAATGCACTGAACTATTATCACAACTATATGACATTTAAATGGGATGCTAAGAATAATTATTCAACGATATAGGAAACGTAGTTTCCTATGTGTTTTTATGCGCCTCTTCAATTTTATTTGAGGTAACATGCTTGAAATGAGTGGTAAGGTGTAGCTCATGGGCTGATGAGCATTTCTGATAAAAGGGACACCACTTTAGTAATTGTAGAAATTTACTTTAAATTTGAATCACACATTTTATTTCTACCCCTTTGTTAATTTAGCAAAACAGAAAAATATATTAACAACAATGGACATGTGAATCAAACCATTAGATGGCATTTATTTTTCTGAGCATTTTGGTATATTATTTGCTAAATTTGGATAAGTATTTTGAAAGTTATGAATTTTTGAAGTTTGAAACATTTTCTGCCTTTTTATTAATTCGCAGAGAAAACGCTCGGGCGTTTTTCACCGAGCGCGAGGCTAGCTAGAGCCAATGTCGGGTGGGGCCAACGCCACGCGGGCAGCCACGCAAGCGCACGGGCCCAGCGGCCGGTTTGACGGCGCCGTTGCCACGACCGACGCGCGCGCGGCGGGGAACGCGACGGCGGCGAGCACGGCTCGTCGATCTACTGCTCGGGGGGGGGGGGGGCGTTCTACGGCAGCTACGGACTCGCACGGGCACGGCGGCTAAACTACGGCGGCGCCGCTACGAGAGGTCACCGGAGAGGCGCGCACGGCGACGCCCAGCGGCGGCCGGCGGCGGTTTTCAGCGGCTCGACGAACCCGAGGCGAAGGGAGGGGACGGCGAGGTCCATTCGGACAGCGAGCTCACCCTGAGCACGTAGAGGAGGACGGCGGGGTCGGAGGAGGCTCGACGGCGTCGGAATCATGCGGCGGAGCAGCGGCGGTGTCGGAAGGAAACGGGCACGGGCACGTCAATGCAGGCGTCCACGGCTCAATTCCTACGGCGGAGAGGCAGCAGAGGTCGCGGCGGTTTTCGCGGGTGTCCTGGCTGAGCTCGGGGCGCTCTCAATCGCCGGCGGCGAGCTCGGCGGCCATGGCTAGGGTTCGGTGGGGAGGAAGAGGAGGAAAAATCGGGGGAGAGAGAAGCAGAGCGGCGGCCGGGCGTTCTTATCCACTTGCGGCAGCAGAGGAGGAGAGGGGGGGTCCGGGCGCGGCGCACGGCCTGGCGACACGGCGACGAGCGCGGCGGGGGCGAACCCCTCGGTCGCTACAGGAAGAAGAAGACAATTTCGCAAAGAACCCCCTGGGCAACTTTCCCCTTCTATCACAAACAGGTCCTTCCCCACTACAAAGAGGTCCTTTCTTAATTCTTTTTCAGAACCAGAGCACTGTTTTGATTTTATGGAGGCAGTTCAACTTTTTATAAAAATTTGAGAAAATTCAGGGAGCTTCCCCATACCATTTAGAGGTACCACAAAAATTGGCATCCCAAAATAAATTGTTTTGGTGCACTTTTGTTCATAGGTGTTAAAAGGGCATTTTGTTGATATTTTCATATGTTGCCCCTTTTTTAAATTGGAGACAATGTAAAGATAATAATTTGAGCTCTTGGAACTTCCTTGACAAATATGCCATATTCAAAATAGTTTGTTCCTAGCAAGTGCAATTATCTCATGTTGAACTCTTGTAACTTCCTTGACAAATATGCAAGATTAAAGTGGGGGAGTGGTAATGTTCATAGTAGTAGCAACATGATAAACATGCCATGATGCAATTACACAAAAGTGGAAAAATTACAGAGGTTTTTAGGTTTTAACCCTTGGGCTGTTACAAATCTACCCCCCTTACAGGAATCTCGTCCCGAGATTCTAAAGTGGCGGAAGAAAGTCGGGATACTCCTCACGAAGACTAGACTCTCTTTCCCAGGTAGCTTCTTCTTCGGAATGGTGAGACCACTGAACCTTGAAGAACTTGGTAGTCTTATTCCGAGTCTTCCTTTCCGCTTCATCTAGGATACGTATGGGATGCTCGCGATACGTGAGATCTGCCTGGATATCCAGCTCCTCATGACTGACTCCACGGATAGGATCCTTGAAGCAACGGCGGAGTTGGGATACATGGAACACATCATGTACATCCGGAAAGTTGGCGGGGAGTTCGAGTTGGTAGGATAGATCTCCTCGTTTGGCCAGAATAGTGAAAGGGCCAACAAAACGAGGGGCCAATTTTCCCTTGATTCCAAAGCGACGAACACCACGAAGAGGAGAGACGCGTAGATATGCCTTGTCACCAATTTCATAATGGACCTCCCGATGGTGCTTATCGTAGTAGCTCTTCTGCCTAGACTGGGCAATCTTCAGATTCTCCCGTATGATTCTCACCTTCTCCTCAGCTTCATTGATCACCTCTGGACCCAAGAGTTGCCTCTCTCCGGTCTCGGACCAATTCAGCGGAGTTCGGCATTTTCTTCCATACAGAACCTCGAATGGGGCCATACCCAGACTCGCTTGATAGCTATTGTTGTAGGAGAACTCAGCGTAGGGAAGGTATTTTTCCCACCCCTTTCCAAAAGAGATTACACAAGCCCGAAGCATGTCCTCTAGAACTTGGTTCACCCTTTCGGTCTGTCCATCAGTTTGGGGATGGAAGGTTGTGCTGAAGTTGAGGCGGGTTCCCATGGCTTGTTGGAAACTCGTCCAGAATTTGGAGGTGAACAAGCTGCCACGATCAGAGATTATCCTCTGGGGAACACCGTGGAGTACGATGATCCGTGAGGCGTACAGGTCAGCCAGCTTAGCAGCTGTGATGTCGACTCGCACTGGGAGGAAGTGAGCCACTTTGGATAGTCGATCGATGATCACCCAGATAGCATCGTTGCCCTTGGGAGACTTTGGCAGACCCGTAATAAAGTCCATACCAATCTCATCCCACTTCCATTCTGGTATCGCAATAGGGCGAAGAGTGCCGGCAGGCCTTTGATGTTCAGCCTTTACACGACGACAGGTGTCGCATTCCGAAACATACTTGGCGATTTCTCTTTTCATCCGAGTCCACCAGAATAGGGGTCGGAGGTCTTGGTACATTTTAGTACTACCGGGATGAATAGAGAGAGGGGAATCATGCGCTTCTTTGAGGATCAGCTCCTCCAGATTTTGTTCCTTTGGCACTACCAGACGGTCACCAAAGTACACGATTCCCGCTTCATTCTCCGAGAAGCATTTGGCCTTTCCACTAGCAATGTTCTTCTTGATATTAAGAATGCCAGTATCTAGTTTCTGAGCCTCCTTTATCTGGTCTACTAGAGTAGATTTGATTTCCAGATTTGCGAGATAGCCAGAAGGGACAATTTCTAGGTTCAAACGGGCGAACTCTTCATGGAGAGCAGGTTGAGCCTTCTCAACCATCAGGTTGTTGCTATAAGCTTTTCGACTTAGAGCGTTAGCCACGACGTTCGCCTTGCCGGGTTGGTAATTCAGACTCACATCATAGTCTTTAATTAACTCCAACCAACGTCTTTGCCTGAGATTTAGATCCGGCTGAGTGAAAAGGTACTTCAGACTCTTGTGATCTGAGTAGATCTCGCAACGGTTACCAAACAGGTATGGTCTCCATTGCTTCAGAGCGTAAACCACTGCGGCAAGCTCCAAATCATGAGTCGGGTAGTTTTGCTCATGTGTCTTCAATTGGCGAGAGGCATATGCCACTGCATGGCCATCTTGCATTAACACACAGCCCAGGCCTTGCAGAGAGGCGTCACAGAAGACCACGAAATCCTTGCTTGCGTCTGGCAGGGCAAGCACAGGAGCAGAAGTGAGTTTGGCCTTCAGGGTTTTGAAGCTCTCCTCAGCTTGGTCCGTCCATACGAACCTTGTATCCTTCTTGAGAAGGTTGGTCAGGGGCTTGGCTATTTTGGAGAACCCTTCGATGAATCGGTGGTAGTAACCTGCCAATCCCAGAAAGCTTCGGATGTCCTTGACAGACATGGGGGTTATCCAATCCATAATAGTTCGAACCTTGTCGGGAACGACAGCCACTCCAGTAGCGGATATCACATGTCCGAGGAATATGAGATTATCCAACCAAAACTCACACTTGGAGAACTTGGCATAGAGGCGGTGTTCTCGAAGGCGTGTCAGGATCAAACGAAGATGTTCGGCATGCTCTTCATCGGTTTTGGAGTAGACGAGAATGTCGTCGATGTAAATGACAACAAACTTGTCGAGATAATCCATGAAGACGGAGTTCATGAGCCTCATGAACGTCGCAGGAGCATTGGTGAGACCAAAGGACATAACGGTATACTCATATGAGCCATAGCGAGTAACAAATGCCGTCTTTGGAATATCCTGCTCTCTGATCTTGATCTGATGGTACCCTGATCTCAGGTCCATCTTGGAGAATACCGTTGCTCCAGCTAGTTGATCCAATAAATCATTGATGCGAGGACTTGTGTACTTGTTTTTGACTGTCACCGCATTTAACGGCCTGTAGTCCGAGACTAGGCGAGGCACGGTAGAATCCCTCTTCTTGACGAAGAGTACGGGACAGCCCCACGGTGAACTGCTCGGCCGAATGAACTCTTTCGCTACCAGTTCATCAATTTGCTCCTTTAACAGCGCCAGCTCCTCCACCGGCATCCGGTAGGGCTTCTTGGCAACCGGCGCGGTACCGGGAAGCAGCTCTATGACGAACTCCACACTTCGATCAGGTGGCATGCCCGGCAATTCTTCCGGGAACACATCCGGGAAGTCACACACAACGTGGATGTCTTGGATTTCAGGAGGGGATAAGCCTTCCATAAGGCAAAGGAGAAGCTCAGGTGAGTTGGGCCTGGGTGGAGATGGAGGGCTGGACTGTGCAGACCAATACTCCACAACTTCGCCGGAAGATGAGGTCACGGTGATGGTTCTGGCAGCACAGTCGAGGTTAGCTTTGTATTTCCCTAGCCAGTTCATACCCAATATGGCATCAAAGCCGGTTGAATTGAAGGCTATCAGCGGAAACGGGAAGGGGAATGAGCCTATATTAATTGAAACTTCAGGGGTCACCCTTTTGGTTTGCCAACGAGTACCAGGGCTGGTGACATATAACGGTGCTTCCAACTCTTCAAACGGTATATTGTTTCGTTGTGCAAATGCTACCGAAATGAATGAATGTGATGCTCCAGAATCAAACAGTACTGTACCTAGAGCTTTAGCAATTCGAAGCGTACCCATGAGAACACTGGGGTCGTCCTCCACGTCTTCAACAGTGACGTGGTTCAGGCGACCACGACTAGCCGTACCCGTCTTGGCTGCGGGCGTGGCAGGTGCTGGTGGTGGCGCCTTCCTCGGGCATTCCCTGGAGTAGTGGCCTGGCTGGCCACAGCTGTAGCATGTGCTTGTTGGTGGTGCAGGGAGTTGAGGACGATAACCACTTCCGCCCGGGCCCACTTTTGGAGTAGGAGGGCGCGGCGGAGGTGGCCTGTACTCCGAGGTCCTTGGCACAAACGGAGGACGGGGCACAGAGCTATAGGGGACGAAGACCCTACGCTTCTTGCCGTCTGCAGCCGAGGAGCTCTGATGATCCCCCTGAAGTGGCCTCTTAGTGGCCTCTAGTTCTTTCCTTCCCTGTTCCAGTGTGAGAGCCTGGTTGTACAGTTCCTGGTAGCTCGGGAACTTGAAGGGCAACAACTCATAACGAAGCCTTGGATTGAGCCCCTTGCGGAACAACTCCTGCTTGTCCGCATCATTGGTCACATCCCGAGGGGCGTAACGGGAGAGACGGCTGAACTCCCGACCATAGACTGGAATGTCCATCCGTCCCTGTTGCAAGTCCAAGAACTCCCTCCTCTTCAAGTCCATGAGGGGCTTGGGGATGTAGGCAGCGCGGAAAGCAGTGCGAAACTCCTCCCAGGTGAAAATATGTCCAGCAGCGAACATCGCCTGGTGGCTCTCCCACCACGCGCCCGCTGCACCCGCCAACAGGTAAGTGGCGAAGTTGACTTGTTCCACAGCTGGAACATGCAGGGCAGCGAACTTGCGCTCCAGTGCACGCAGCCAGTCATCTGCGTCCAAGGGCTCCTTAGCATCGGAGAAGGACGGTGGCTGGGACCGCAGGAAATCAGTGAGATTATGACAATCGTTATTCCTCCGGTTCCCTTGGTGCACCAACTGCTCGAGGAGTCGGTCGCTGCGCACACGGCCCTCCTCCATAAGTAGGAGGACCTCCGCCATTGTGGGAGGTGGCGGTAAATCTTCGCCAAGGCGACGGCCCGTCATTCTGGATATTGACAAGGACACAGTTAGCATCCCATCGTGCCATCTTTGTACACAAAAATTAGGGACAGCAGAACTGGTAGTAGCAACAGATAGAACAACATGCACATTACTAAACGCATGCATAAATGGAACTGAGTTCACAAATATAGGTTCTAGTACAAGACACAGTCTGCTGCGAGAGAGAGGTACAAGCCTCATACACATTACACCGAATGGTTCCTAGGAAGATAACAGTGACGAGTCTGTTACATAACGAGCTCTACTGCTCCAGGCTCCAGAGATACAACAAAGGAGTAATTGGCACAACTCGCAGGAAGGCACAATCACTCGAGCATCTCCTGGTATTACACATAGCTAGTAGTACGCCATGACATCCTCCTCAAGTGGCGCCGGGGGAGTGTGAAAACGACGCGCACTGGCAGGCTGGTTGCCATACGGCGACTCGAGTGCAGTAAGCCTCGGGTCTCGGTGAGGACCGGTAGGCGGGGTTACGCCGCCAACATCTGGACTGCAAACGTCGGTGGGCAACTCCTCCAGCGGGGGTGGGCGAAGTAGTGTGAGAGGAAGCGTCCCATCCATGACATACGGGCGCATACTCATCAGGGTATGGCGGTGGCTAGCGCGCGCCGAAACAGCGTAGAGGTACCACTGCCAGGCTCGACGGTCCAACGCCCGGACTAGCTCAATCAGTGCCCGGTGCCTGCTGTCCGACTCCATCTCGCCGCTGCTGTACACAGCACGGTAAACACCCGACGTGCTGTCGTCGGTAGCGGGATAGTGGCAGAAATCCGAAGCCTGGTTAGCGAGGTACGGACAGTAGCTGCGGTAAATAGAGAGGCCGTTATACGCGGCCTCCTGAACCGCCTGCTCCACAGTCATACCCACGCCTCCAGCTACGTTCTCAACGCGACCCTCGTCGTTGAGCACGCGCACCTTACAGAAGAACTGCGCCTGGCGGTACGGTGCATACTCCTCATACACCGTGTACTCCGGGTACCACCTACAACCCTGGCTGGCCAAAGCTGCGGCAAACAAGGCGGGGAACCCTCGAACACCCTCACATCGAGTGAGGCGAACAACCAAGCCCGAACCAGTCATCTGTAGCAAAAATAGTTCAAATGTCAGGTCCGGAGACTCTAGAGTCGGGAATGAAAATAGAACTCGGGTAGAGACTAGGAACAGCAAGGAAAAAGATCCTGAACGCAAGCAGAGGGACGGGAGCCCCAAAAGCTGGTCGCCCCGCACCCTGAACCCAAAGTGAGTAAGAGTACACCACTTGTATGACAAGCCATGCGCGGCGGAAGCGACACGTAATTAGGCCCAAAACAAATAGAGGTAAGATGGCTCCAAGATTAGAGGGTAACCAGATAAGGAGTAAAAAGAATCCTAAGATGGTTTTCACAACTCATTTTTAGTTTAGAAATATTTTTACCAACACTAGACTCAACGTCGACCAGTAGTAAGGGTTTCCTACAGGCGGTACTGCTCTGATACCAAGTTGTAATGCCCCAATCCATAAATTATACAGTGATGCTATGTGTCGGTGGTCATGCTACATAATCGAAGGTTACTGGGGTTACCACTCCCAGGCCGAGTAAACATCGGCAGGCGTGCTCGGCATGGATCATCGGCCACACAACCCCTCGATCATGCCATATCCAAAGCATAGCCCTCACGTATAATCAAGAGACTGAAACACCGGAACACCTGGGCACATGACAGACCCTACGACTCCAGATAAATATAGTTCAACTCTTAGTAGAGAAAGATAGCAATATTACAATCCAAGGTCACAGACCCATCAGTACATCAAGCGGAAGCAAAATAAGTTGTTCTAACAACAAGATCCAAATATGGCCTAAGAGGCCTACAGATAAACCATCCCGTGCCAGCTGGTTCCTAGTTGCCCCAGGCTGCCACCCGGGAACCCCAGACTACTCGTCGATGTCAACATAGAACCCACCTTCGGGGTAGGTAAAGTCCTCCTCTGAAACAAAAATAAACAAGGGTGAGTTCGACGAACTCAACAAGATTTTGAGCTATCTGCTCTATGATTGGCTTTCAAGGTTTATGGCTGTTTTGCGTAAAGCTGATTTTATTCATAAAATATGACTCCAAGGCATCGACTATTAGAACATTTTCGAAGAGGGGTAAGAAGTAACTCTTTTCTTTTATCCACTTACTCATCCTCTTCCACCACTGTACCTGTTTAGCAAGGCACCTCCCCGAATCACCCTCGAGGAAGTCCACCTTTCAATCGTGAGTGGTACCTTTAGTACCCAGTTTTTAATCATTCCGTTAAAGTTATTCTATGATCCCTGAATTCGTCACCAAGTCGTCCTTAACCGTGGACACGGCTTTTCGAAAAGATTTATCCTTGCAGGGGGTGTACAATGTGAAAGTCGCCAGGTTCCCGAGGGACCTCCCAGCTCCTTATCCATGCGTACCGTCCGGCCCATTGCCTGTACAACTAGCTCTCTTCCGGGGAAAGCCGGCTGGGTGGGAGCGGCTACGACCTTTACCTCGCTTTGGACTAACCCAGGATCATCAGTGACCGTAGGACAAGTTCAGTGCCTCCAACACCCTGCCCCACGGCCACTCATTTTCCTACCACCATCATCCTCATCTCAGTCTTGGCCACCATCTCAACACATGCGCAAATGGAAAGCCAAACTAGAGGACCCTCGGCTAGTCCGACACAAGTTAGTCGGTCGATGAGGTTCCATATACCCACGCATGGTAGCACGCTCAACTTGGCTCGAAGGCGAGAACTCGCACTGAGGCGGCGAGAACGAGACAACCCACCACATACCATGTGGCCTCTCATCCCCACCTTTTAGCATTTTATTAAATATTACCACCATTTCTCCCCCATCATCCGCGGAATTTCCACATCTGATCCCGACATGAATATCCATCGGATCACTAAGCAGTTAACTAAGCAGGGCTAAGCAACAACCTAGCAAAGTAATTAATTCCGGCCATCAACACAATTCTATGGTTAATAGGAGGGGAAAAACAGGTAATGGCTTCAGTAACTGAATGCAACTTTAGGATACTCTAATCCAATCAAATTGACATTTGGAACCGCATGCAATAATATAGTGGAGAAAATAATTTGCGTAAAATAGGATAAGATATGCAAGAGGGTGGGGATCACGCTTGCCTTGCTCAGCAGGCGGGTAATACTGATCTTCGGGGTATTGTGGCGAGACCCCGGTTCCTGGATCTATCGATGCGTAAAAACACCGGAAAGAACACAATCAATACAAGCATTTCATATGCAATGCGCAAACACATGATGGTATGACATTTTAATGCACTGAACTATTATCACAACTATATGACATTTAAATGGGATGCTAAGAATAATTATTCAACGATATAGGAAACGTAGTTTCCTATGTGTTTTTATGTGCCTCTTCAATTTTATTTGAGGTAACATGCTTGAAATGAGTGGTAAGGTGTAGCTCATGGGCTGATGAGCATTTCTGATAAAAGGGACACCACTTTAGTAATTGTAGAAATTTATTTTAAATTTGAATCACACATTTTATTTCTACTCCTTTGTTAATTTAGCAAAACAGAAAAATATATTAACAGCAATGGACATGTGAATCAAACCATTAGATGGCATTTATTTTTCTGAGCATCTTGGTATATTATTTGCTAAATTTGGATAAGTATTTTGAAAGTTATGAATTTTTGAAGTTTGAAACATTTTCTGCCTTTTTATTAATTCGCAGAGGAAACGCTCGGGCGTTTTTCACCGAGCGCGAGGCTAGCCAGAGCCAATGTCGGGTGGGGCCAACGCCACGCGGGCAGCCACGCAAGCGCACGGGCCCAGCGGCCGGTTTGACGGCGCCGTTGCCACGACCGGCGCGCGCGCGGCGGGGAACGCGACGGCGGCGAGCACGGCTCGTCGATCTACTGCTCGGGGGGGGGGGGGGGGGGGGCTTCTACGGCAGCTACGGACTCGCACGGGCACGGCGGCTAAACTACGGCGGCGCCGCTACGAGAGGTCACCGGAGAGGCGCGCACGGCGACGCCCAGCGGCGGCCGGCGGCGGTTTTCAGCGGCTCGACGAACCCGAGGGGAAGGGAGGGGACGGCGAGGTCCATTCGGACAGCGAGCTCACCCTGAGCACGTAGAGGAGGACGGCGGGGTCGGAGGAGGCTCGACGGCGTCGGAATCGTGCGGCGGAGCAGCGGCGGTGTCGGAAGGAAACGGGCACGGGCACGTCAATGCAGGCGTCCACGGCTCAATTCCTACGGCGGAGAGGCAGCAGAGGTCGCGGCGGTTTTCGCGGGTGTCCTGGCTGAGCTCGGGGCGCTCTCAATCGCCGGCGGCGAGCTCGGCGGCCATGGCTAGGGTTCGGTGGGGAGGAAGAGGAGGAAAAATCGGGGGAGAGAGAAGCAGAGCGGCGGCCGGGCGTTCTTATCCACTTGCGGCAGCAGAGGAGGAGAGGGGGGGTCCGGGCGCGGCGCACGGCCTGGCGACACGGCGACGGGCGCGGCGGGGGCGAACCCCTCGGTCGCTACAGGAAGAAGAAGACAATTTCGCAAAGAACCCCCTGGGCAACTTTCCCCTTCTATCACAAACAGGTCCTTCCCCACTACAAAGAGGTCCTTTCTTAATTCTTTTTCAGAACCAGAGCACTGTTTTGATTTTATGGAGGCAGTTCAACTTTATATAAAAATTTGAGAAAATTCAGGGAGCTTCCCCATACCATTTAGAGGTACCACAAAAATTGGCATCCCAAAATAAATTGTTTTGGTGCACTTTTGTTCATAGGTGTTAAAAGGGCATTTTGTTGATATTTTCATATGTTGCCCCTTTTTTAAATTGGAGACAATGTAAAGATAATAATTTGAGCTCTTGGAACTTCCTTGACAAATATGCCATATTCAAAATAGTTTGTTCCTAGCAAGTGCAATTATCTCATGTTGAACTCTTGTAACTTCCTTGACAAATATGCAAGATTAAAGTGGGGGAGTGGTAATGTTCATAGTAGTAGCAACATGATAAACATGCCATGATGCAATTACACAAAAGTGGAAAAATTACAGAGGTTTTTAGGTTTTAACCCTTGGGCTGTTACATTCAAGTCCCCCATCAACTTTTGGGCGGAGGCTATTTCCACCGCATGTCACTCATCAAACCGCCTCTACTTTCGATAGGGCTTGAAGAAGACTCCATATGAGATCCTTACCGGCAACAAACCCAACATTGGATACTTCCGAGTGTTTGGATGTAAGTGATATTAGCTCGTCAAGGGTGTCCGGTTGGGTAAGTTCCACTCTAAATCAATTGAGGGTATATTTTTTGGCTATGGTAGCGAGTCCCACACTTATAGAGTCTTTGATAAATCCTCCCGGATTATCATAGAATCTTGTAGTGTGGAATTCGATGAAAATGATGGCTCCCAAGTGGAGCAAGTTGGTGTTTGTGATGTAGATGATGAACAACCTTTAAATGCCATTAAGAAGATGGGAGTGGGCTTTCTTCGCCCCATTGAAGTTCATCAAGTAGTTTTTCCAGAAAGCTCAAACTCTTCTATCAAGGAGGCCTCACCCTCACAAGAGCCACAAGGTGGCTCACCCATAGCAAATGATGAATCCCCTCAAGAACAATCTCAAGATCTTCCTCAACAAGAGCAAGCTACTTCTTCTCAAGATGAAGCCCATGATGAAACTCAACAAGATATTCATCAACAAGTAGATCATGCCTCCCCACCAAGATTATCGAAGATAACTCCACTTCTCCAAGTTCTACTCAAGGGCAAGATCATCCTTCCCCACCTAATGAAGAAGCTTCTCATGATGATCAAGGCCCTCAAGAAGGTCAAGACGAGGATCCAAAGAACCAAGATGGTCAAGAGATTGTCCCCACAACAAGGGGGCAACTGAAACTCGTCGTCAAGCTCGCTTTGCAAAGTCATTGGAACTAAGAGCTTTATCTCTCGACAAGTTCATCGGCGATATACGAGAAAAGGTCTCTACACGAAGTCAATTGGCTCACTTTAGTGAGCATCAAGCGCACATTTCCATGGTCGAGCCCAAGAAAGTATTTGATGCTCTTGAAAATCCCGATTGGCTAGGGGCTATGCATAAAGAGCTTAACAACTTCGAGCGCAACAAAGTGTGGCGCCTAGTTGAGAAGCCCAAGGATTGCCGCAACGTTATTGGCACTAAGTGGATCTTCAAGAACAAGCAAGATGAACATGATATCGTTGTAAGGAACAAGGCGCGGTTGGTGGCTCAAGGTTTTTCTCAAGTCGAAGGCATCGACTTTGGAGAAACTTTCGCGACGGTCGCAAGACACGAATCGATACGTATTCTCATCGCTTATGCATCCCATGATGGTTTCAAATTGCAACAAATGGACGTAAAAAGTGCATTTCTTAATGGTCCTTTGTAAGAACTTGTGTATGTTAAACAACCCCCGGGTTTTGAGAACCCCAACCATCCTCACCACGTCTATGTCTTGGACAAAGCTCTCTATGGCCTTAAAAAAGCCCCCCTTGCATGGTACGAGCACTTGAGAGAGTTCTTGGTAGACCGTGGATTTGAGGTTGGGGTATTTTACTAAAAGGTTAATGGTGAACTCTTCATTTATCAATTATATGTCGATGACATTATCTTCGGTTCTACTAACCGTGTGTTCAATGATGAGTTTTCCAAGCTAATGACCGACAAGTTCGAGATGTCCATGATGGGTGAACTCAAGTTCTTTCTCGGTTTTGAGATCAAGCAAATGAGAGAAGGGACTTTTATTTGTCAAGACAAGTACATTCAAGATATGATCAAGAAGTTTAAGTTGCTTGGACTAAATGGTGTGCCTACTCCTATGCAAAGCAAGTGCCACCTCCAACTCAACCCCGACGGTAAAGAGGTAGACCAAAAGGAGTATTGTTCTATGATTGGGTCTCTCCTTTATTTATGTGCGTCTAGGCCCGATATCGTTTTAAGCGTTGGAGTGTGTGCTCGTTATCAAGTCGCGCCTGAGGAAAGTCATTTGATGGCCGTGAAGAGAATCTTCAGATATTTGGTTCATACCCCTTGTTTCGGGTTGTGGTATCCCAAAGATGGCACCATGTCTCTTTGTGGATACACCAACTCCGATTGGGCAGGCGATATTGATGATAGGAAGTCTACATCCGGGACATGTAAATTCCTTGGAAGATCTTTGGTGAGTTGGTCCTCGAAGAAACAAAATTGCATCTCATTATCCACGGCGGAAGCCGAGTACGTCGCCGCCGCAAGCGGGTGTACTCAACTTTTTTGGATGCGGCAAACTTTAAAGGATTAAGGTGTCCTCTTGGACAAAGTGCCGCTTTTATGTGATAATGAGAGTGCCATCAAAATTGCATACAATCCGGTGCAATATTCAAGGACCAGGCACATTGAGATTCGCCATCATTTCATCTGTGATCATGTGGCACGAGGACATATTGATCTATCATATGTTGGTACAAGGGATCAATTGACAAACATCTTCACGAAGCCCCTTGATGAAGCCCGCTTTTGCTACTTGAGGAATGAGCTCAATATCATAGATTCTCGGGCCTTGGCGTGATATCCTTGCACATTCTCCAACGTTTAAGGATTTATTAGAACTAGAGGCACGCATTGACTTAGGGGGAGTGTTTTCCTAATACATTGGATTCTTCCTCCCCCTATTATGCATATAGTGATGTATCATTGCTAAAACTTCAAATTAAATCTAATTTGAGAGCTTCAATGCTGAGATGTAGTTATGGACCCAAGATATATCTTATGCTACAACTCATACACGGTGGCTTCAGCCACCAACACTTCTCCTTGAAGTTTTCGGATGATTTTTGGTTTAATTTTGATCTTCACTCGCATTGTCTTTGGTTCGTTTGGGAAAACACACTCTTGTTGGTCTTCTCTTTTGGCTTATGGTTCTTGCTACTTGAGTGTGATTTCTTTCGTCAGTTTGTGTATCTATCCCAAGCCTTTCACTATCTTAAAACATGCTTTTCCCCACTCATGTCCTCATTTTGTTATTCTTGTTCCTGGAGTTTTGAAGTTTGAACGGAAATCTCCGAGCCTTACTTGGAAATCTCCGGTCTACCTGAAAATTTAGAGACTAAGTCTGTTCAAAAATCAGCACTGACCTGTGATGATTTTTGACCGGAAATTTCCGGCTGAGACTCGGAAATCTCCGACCCCTGCAATTTCTCAGCACCTAAGTCTTTTTCAACTTCGGCACTGACCTCAGGCGAAGCTGAATCGGAATTAGAGCCGGAAATCTCCGGTCCGATGTCCGGACATCTCCGAGCGTGCAAAAAATTTCCAGGGCTAAGTCCAAATCAGATTCGGCACTGACCTCAGGCGAATCCGATTCGGAAATAGCCCCGGAAATTTCCTGCACCCGGAGATCTCCGAGCCTCAGTCCGGAAATCTCCGGTTCAAAATCCGGTTCGGCCAGTTCTTCGTGCCTTAATCCTCTCTCTCCTCCGAATATATCCTCATTCTTTTGATCCTTGCTGCGGGTGTTTCGTCCGAGGGATTCTCGCGTGCTTCTCGGATCTGCTTCTCCTCGTTGAGGGCTTCGTTTCCATCCGCACGCTTTTTGCAATGTCTTCCGGTAACTCCTCGTATTTTAAATCTAGGACGAAACTTGTTTTCGTTTAACCTAGCCGATTTAGGTGGTTGTTGCTTGTTTCCTTTGGTAGAATTGCTCCCCCGGCATGTTCTACCTTCCACGTGCACAGATCTGTTTTTCATTCATAGATTTTGTTCAAATCTGTCAAAATTCATGCAGACCGGATATCTCCGAGTCAGACCGGAAATCTCCGGCCTACTCAAAATTAAATCAGCTAAGGACAGAAACTTTGATTGCTTAAATTCTCTAATAAGTTCCATTTGCCTTCTCGGACATGAGTGCTTACCCCATATGCTTTCTATCTTCTCTATTTTGTGTGTTTGCAGGTTCCAACCCTCGTGGCTATGTCAAGAAAATAGCTCAGCGAGGGAGGGCCAAACCAGTTCATTCTCGCCCTCCCAACGGGTCCTCGAGTGAAGATAGCACCCCAGCTGAGTCTGCAGCTCTGCTCAAGAGAGCCACAGGGCCAAACAAAAAAGAAGAGGCCCGAGCTCCGCCTTGAGGACTTCAACAAAGGCAGTTTTCGCAAGTGGCGAAGTGAGCTATCTTACAACGTGGAATCTGGTGATCCTAAGTTCTTCTGCACCAAGATGGCATGGCTCTATAGGGAAGTTTATCAGAAGTTCTCCATTGACAAGCCCATTTGCCCCATGAAGTGGATTGACTTCGACAAGTTGATGAAGAAGGCTGATTATTTTGGGGGAGCAGTCCAGGTCTGCCGAGTTCTGGGTTTGGAGCATTTGATGAGGACCGAGTGCAGCTACAATGTATCTCTCATCCATCAGTTTTATGCTACTGTGGTGTTTGACTCTTCTGAGGATATTGTGATGACTTGGATGTCTGGCAGGCAGCGCTTGACCTCCTCTTTCCGTGAGTTTGCTCGGATTCTTGGCTGCCCTTTCAGTGGTCTCTCTGTTCCAGCTGGTGCCCGCATGCACGTCCATGGCGTGTCCTACAACAAGCATGTCATGACTGATCTATACCAGCCTGGAGGTAAAATTGGCTCTCAATATGGACTCCTACCCACTTATGACATCTTGCTCCGCATGTTTCAGTGGACCATTGCTCCCATTGCCGGCAATGCGGACAATATTGTTGGGGCTCTAGTTAACTTGATGGCCAAGGCTCATGCGGCCTATCTTGGGGAGTATGAGGTTGAGCAGGACGTTTATAAGGTGGATGTCATGTACTTCATTTTCCAAGAGATGAACCTAGCAGTTTTCGAGAGGAAATTTCCTCCATATGCTCCCTATGTGATTATGCTCATCAAGAGGCTCTACACGCTCTCCGAGGAAGATGGTGAGGACTTTGATGCAGCTCTTGGTTGTCATCCCCACAAGGCAGCCTTGCTAATCCAAAAATTTGCTCATGTTGTCCAACAACAAGCCTCCAAGCAAGATATCAATGAGGATGAGACTTTTGGTGGTTCATCTCGGGTTCCTACCAATCCCAACATCAAGAAAGCTGCGAAGAAGAGTCACCCATGGGTTGTTCGAGCAATTGAGAAGATGCTCAATATGAACTGCTGCATTCAGTGAGACTACTCCATCTACTCTCAGAATCATCGCATTATGAAGCGTCAAGAGGAGATTATGTCTCATTTGAAGATGCCTGCTCCAAAGCACCCTTTGAAACCCGTGATTCCGTTCAAGGATTGGATTGTCGATGGCCTCAACTTTGATTAGGATGATGCAGTTCCAGAGGACAGTGATCTTGAGTATGATGATGATGAGGAGGAGGAGGAGGAGGAGGAGGAGGAGGATGAGGAGCCCGAGCAGGGTTCTGACTCTTGAGTCATGGGCCGTTAGTGGAACCTCCTCCCATTTTGGTATCTTGATGCGAAAGGGGGAGAAGTATCTCTTTAGGACTCTCGGGATTTGCATGGGTTGGGAGCACTTCGTGTTGTTTTCCTTTCGTTTTGTCTTAAGTGCTCCCTCTTATTGGTTGTTTTATCTCGTCATGTGTGTGAGACATGAGTACCTTTGAACCTCTATTGTAATAACTATGTTGCTCAAGTTATTCGCTACTTTTGTGTATTGTTATATTTGCTTGCGCGGTTTGTAAAATCTAGGGGGGGTGTTGATCCTAAGGAATAAGCATTTTGTATTCAAAAACATCCTAAAATAATGCACATACTTAGGGGGAGCTCCGTCTATATTTTGCAAATCCGTTCTCCTTTCGTGTCGCCATCATTCGCCAAAAAGGGGGAGATTGAAAGTGCATTCTTTGCACTCCCATATTTTGGTGACTAATGACAACACAAAAGGTGTTCTAATGTTTGTGATGAACTATGCAGGTTCTAGTACAGGTCGGTTGATAAGAGTGAACACTTATATTGCCTGATTTTCAGTACTACATCACGTGGTCCTTCACCAGGAAATCATTCAGGAGATTTCCGGATCCTGGAGATTTCCCCAGTCCGGAGATCTCCGAGCTACTCAAGATTTTCACTAAGTCAAGAACTCCAGAGCGCACTGACTACATTTCGTTTTCAGCCAGAAATGCTCTAGGAGATTTCCGAGTCTCAGTCCGGAGATCTCTGAGTGACAGAAGAATTTCACCTCAGATGCGCACTGCCTTCAATTTGAGTTTAGCCGGAATTGCTCTAGGAGATTTTCGAGCCCCAGTCCGGAGATCTCCGAGTGACAGAAGATTTTCTACCAAGTCAAGAAGACCAATCAGCACTGACATCGAGCTCCACTCAGCCGGAATTACCGCATGAGATTTCCGGAGACCGGAGATCTCCAGACCTCAACCCGGAGATCTCCGAGCTGGCGGCTGTACAACGGGCAGAATTTGGGGAGGGGTATAATACCCCTCCACCTACCTCCAGCAGTTTAAGCTTCCAAATTTCTCTCTCCTCCATTGGTGTTGAAGCTTGTTTCTTCCGGATCTCCCAGTCTAGCCACTCAAATCATTTGTTACTTAGGGATCTGAGGGAGAAGTCACCGATCTACAACTCCACCGAAGCGTTTTGATTTTCCCCCTCTATATCTTGAGGGGCAACGAATCTAGGGTTCCTTTGTGGATAGCTAGGTTCAATCTTGTGTGTTTTGATCCTTTGTGGATTTCTTTGTGGAAGTGACCTATTGTGGTCATTGTGAGAGCCCCCAATTCAGCTGTGGGTGTGTGCCTCACGAATTTGTACGTGACCTTTTCCGCCCTTAAAGGAGTCCTTAGTGGAAACGTGGATCCGCACCTTTGTGGTCGAATTCACAGGAGAATAGGGTGAGGCCTTTGTGGCGTTGAGCAAACCTTTGTGGTAGCTCACACCCCTCCAACGAGACGTAGACCTATGTGGTGGAACTCGGGATAAAATCGCCGTCTTTGAGTTCCTACGGTTGTCTTGTTCCACTCTCCTTTACCGCATCTTCAATTCTTGTACTTGCTGAGTTTCTTTGTTGTCTTTCACTTGTATCACCTAGTCGCACATATAGACAACTTACTTTCCGCTAGCCTAAAACTGAAAAAGACATAAAAATTGGTCACCACCTATTCACCCCCCCCCCCTCTAGGTGGTCAACTGCCGTTCACCTACCCGTGTTGTTTCTCTGTACTATGCCCTGGTTTGTTCGCATATCGCCCAAACACTCGTTTCCCTCTGGTCAACCTCCTTTGACCCACACTTGGCCTGACTGGTGGGGTCGGCCTAGCGCGGCTCGGCTCGTTTGTCGGCTCGGTTGGGATTTCCTGGGGTCGGCGCGTGGGGTCGAGGCACTAGTCTGACTGGTGGGGCTGGGGCACAAGTCTGACTGGTGGGGCCGTGGCACAAGTCTGACTAGTGGGGTTGTGGCACAAGTCTGACTGGTAAAGTTGTAGCACTAGTCTGACCTGGTAGGGTATTGACTTGGTGGGCCGGGCCCACCGGATGTGGAACCCACAGAGAATCACCACCGCTAGTTGGGTGTGTGCGTGACCTCTTTATATTATACTCACTCCATTCTAAATTGACTCAGTAGAGGGGAGTAAATTAAAAAAAAAATCAGAAGAGGGAGTATATCACTATATTCCAAAGTTGTCGTTAGCATTGAACGTGTTGGTGTATAGATCTGCCTCTAATTTCTGGAGTAGAAGCGGTTGGTCCAAATGAGACGACTGGCTTATCATAAAAGCGGTTGGTTACATAGAGGTTACATTGCATTAATTATGCTTACATCGCATTAATTAACTACGAGTGACAATCAGTAGATAAACAAATCCTAGAGCAACTATACAGAGATAAAATCCTGCAGCTATCAAATTAGCCTGCTTCTTCCGATCATTCATTTGCCTTAAATGCTTGTTCAACTTTTTCAGTTCGCCTCTCACTTCCGCTTCCGTAAGCCCCATCGGCGGAGCAGAGGGTGCAATCTCCACATCAGACGGTAGAGGAAGGTCGTTGTGCGCGCACCTCTCATGTTTAAGCTACGCAACGTATTCATCCAACCACTTGAAATAATTGCATGGATCTATACCCTAAAAAAGTTAACCTGAACCCTCAATCCCAGATCTGAGCAAGAAATTGAAAACATTGAAGAAATCAAATCAAAAGGATGCGAGAGAAAGATCTTTACATCTTGTGGTAGGCTCCCGCATGAAAAATATTCGCGCCCCATATTCCTTCCATGCTTAGTAATCTGACGGAGCAGTGGTTCCTTGCGTGAGCATTTAGAACATGGCGGCAACGTCACCTCAGGCTGCCTTGGGCAATTGGGGCGAGCGGATGAAGTGGAGGAGCTCGACATTGCTGTTGTCCTTCGTTGCCGGAGAGGAAGAAGAGGAAGGAATAGGAAGAAGAAGATGGTCCAAAGAGGAGCATGGATGCTCTGTCTATGCGAGCAAGGAGGGGTGCTCTATCTAGGCGAGCAAGAATGGATGCTCTATCTATGCGAGCAAGAATGGATGCTCTGTCTATGGGAGCAAGAATGGATGCTCTGTGAATGCGAGGAAGAAGAAGAGGTACAGGAGGAAGGAGGAGGATGGGTGCTCTGTCTATGAAGAGGAGGCAAATGGTGGGTCCGCGGTGAGCATGTAACGGTCACATGCGCCGGTGCGGCTGTTGCAAGTTCATCAACCCTTTTTGGTTAGAAATGTGGTCGTTTACACTACCTTTGGAACTCATTTGAAACACATCGAACGGGTTGTGCAGAATGAGCACCGCCAATCAGATCGCAGAATGAGCCCCGAGTCTGCCAGATTCCTTCTAGAGGACGATCAAACGGCTGCAGTTCAGCGGTAGGGTTAGATCGACGGTCATTGTTCAAATGGGGTTTGGAGGCACTCAACGGGGTTTTGAAAAGTTTGATAAAGTGTCCAAGTTTCATTTTGAAGTGGCTAAGAAGTCATTTTTATCGAAACATAAACCCTCTCTCATTCGTCTACGAACTCTATAACTCTTTGTACATGATAGCTCATTTGTGCGTACTATTTTCATGAAATTAACCAAACCCAGGTTTATATTTTTTTTATCATAACTATGTCACATAATAAGACAATGTGCGTTGGTTTCACATTTTTTTCGATTTTTTTGAATCATTTATGATCATTTGAATGTCAGGTCAAACCTGATCAAATGCACTTTGAACGTCTCCAAAAGAAGTTTAAAATAACAAAATAAAAAACAAAGTGCAGATGCTTCTTAGTAACAATGAAATTAAGCTTTTGTGATTTTTGTGATTTTTTTTATTTTATCGAAACCTAAACCCTCTCACTCTTCTACGAACTCTATAACTCGTTGTACGTGATAACTCATTTGTGCGTACCATCTTTCATGAAATTAACCAAACCCAGGTTTATATTTTTTTTATCATAACTATGTCACATAATAAGACAATGTGCGCTGGTTTCACGTTTTTTCGATTTGTTTTTGAATCATTTATGATCATTTGAATGTTCATGCCCAGAGCGCGCACACTTCATGCCCAGAGCGCGCACAGTTCATGTCCAGAGCCCATAAGGTGTTCGACCAAATTACATCCGACCAAAATACAAGGGATTAATAATATTAATCAGTCTCTTCGCTGTCGTCGTCAAAGCCGGACAACATCTCGTCAACCCACTTGTCGATGTCTTCGCTGGGGTCGTTGATCTCTTCGTCCGACTGCTTGATTTTTTCGCCCGACTGCTCGATTTCTTCGTCCGACTGCTCGATCTCTTCACTGACCTTCACAAATGTCAGCTGGATGTACTCCACCTTGATGATCACCTTGATAACGTAGAGATCACCAAATCGAATCGGCAGTTGCTCACAGAATAGATTCCAGTTCCTCTCGAACTTGAGGTATTCGTAGCCGTTGACCACATGATATGATCCAAAGATCTCGACATCATTCATCAAAAGATGAGAAACTCCGTGATCTTGCCGTAATATGAGCTCACGCGGTGGAAAAACCTCAGGGTAGCCATCTAGTAACTCAATCTTGAGATGCTCTGAAAACAACATGAGCATCATATCAGAATAGTTCAAATGACAGAACTGAGAGATCATTCAAATGACAGAACATGAGCATCGTATCAGAATACCAGAGAATCTGCATCTAAAGAATCATTCTCAATCTTGCGCATATAGTATTGAGGGATCTCTTCCAACTCCATCGTGGCATCTTGTAATAAAACGAGAGATATCGCATTCATATCTGAATAGGTGACATATCTCGGTTCGTGAAATATGCTCGACACGAGGGCAGGCTTGCAGCGTCCGTCAATATGTTGAAACTCTGATCAAAGAGAGGAAGACATTCAGAAAACTTGTAAACTACTCAATATGTAATAAAGCGAACACAAACGAGCATACCCGTGTGTTGCACAAGAGGTTTTGCAACATTGTGCTTGTTAGTCACTTCAACATTGAACAAATGCAGATCTTCATTCCAAGCGAATTTGACAACATCGCCCTCCTCGATGCCGTAGCCTTCATATAATGCTCTCCACTGCGTTCCACAGATCTCCGTGTATATATGGATGTTCGGGCTACCACTTAGCTGCTTAACAAGATATGGATGTTCCGCATCATCTTCTACCCACTTATCCAGGTAGAACAAGTATTGGTCTCCGTTCGGATACCTAGCCTCCATCCAGTTCTTACGAGGGCCAAGTCCCCGGATCTGATCTAGAAGATATCTTAAAGGGCATGGCAGAACCTACATGTAATACCAAACCGGATAAACTATGAAGACATTCATTGAAGGAAAAACAAATGACATTCACTCGAATTTGAAAGGCAATACTTACAACGGCCGTTTTGAAACTACGTTCCATCGGGACTTTGAAAGTGGAACCACGAGTTAGTGTGCGACAGAGAGTTGTTTCGTAATTGCACAGAGCAGAGCGATCGACGCCATCGCTATCGCTATAGCTATCGATATCGCTATAGCTATCCTATTTTAACAAATGAAATTTAGAACCGGATAAAGGCGGAACCTGTGGTTTTCCCCATTCCGCAATCCAAATACAAAATCAAATCTACTCACATATAATGCACCAAACAGGAAAATGAAACATGTAGAGAAGATAGCACTGACCATCGGCGACAAAATGAGATTGATGGACTGCATCTGAAACCGTTGGCGACCAAAAAATCCCAAACGGCGAAGGCGGCCGTACAATGACGTGGGCAATGGAGCTGCTTGCTTGTCCCTCCTTCTCGACGGGCGATGGGAGACTGGCCGGCTACGGAAATGCCGATGGCGATGGAGCTCCTTTGCGCCTTCAATTACCCTGCTCTCCGCCCTCAATCCAACTCATATTGCTCTGTTTTGCTCTGTTCTTGGGGTTCATCGGAGGTTCTATGGGCGACAGCAGTGAGGCAGGGAAGAAAGACCACGTGGGTCCCATCGGCGTTTTCCCTTAATTAAACAAGTCCCCCGGCCCTAAGCCGACACCTCGAAATCCCAACCGAGTCAAGTCGCACACAAGCCGACCCCACGAGATTCCAGCCAAGCCGCGCCAGGCCGACCCCACCAGTCAGGTCAAGTGCGGGTCAAAGGAGTTTGACCAGAGGGAAACAAGCATTTGGTCGATATGTGAGCAAACCAGGGGAACAGAGAAACAACGCGGGTAGAGCACAGACCGATAAAACTCAGCGAATCATGGCACAGAACCAATTGACCCTAAAAACATCATGTGCTTGTCTTCCATTTTCGATCTGGTACACCACATTAGATCCGAACAGGAACTCCCAACGCCCTATCACCGTACAATTCACAGGGGAAGCATTCCGCGTTTCAACATGGAACGGTAGCCCTCGGGTTCGCTCAGGGCAGAGCGACGCGAGGTAAGGAGTGAATGGTAGTGATGCTAAGTTTGGACGCCCATCTAATCTAATTGAATTGTATGTGGGCTAGCGAGAAAGAGAGGCAGCGTTCATGAGCGCCCTCAGCGTTGAGGCAGCCAGCAAATGTGAAATGGCGCTCAACGAAAAGGAGAAGCGCAAGTATACAAACCAATAAGCACCATTTTCACGCCGCAAAAACAAAAGCACCATTTCACAGACAGACGCGTTGCAGGCAGCTCTGGTTCCGAATGGACATGTCAGCGACGGCAACGGTGGCGGTGCAGTTCATTTCCAGCACGACGCGCCGGCGCACGACGAAGCCGCCCAGCGCCGCGACGCGGCCGTGCACCCGCGTGGACGTGGCCACCTCCACCGCCCCTGCCGCGACGTCGCCCAGGAACCCCGGGTCGTCCAGCAGCGCCCCGACGGACACGCCCACCGTCACGTTCAGCCGCACCGTGCCATGCGCGCGCGCCGTGCCGGCCGGCCCCACGGCCTCGCCGACCCGCCGCGACCGGTAGTACACCCACGTCTCGCTGCGCCGGTACCGCAGCGACGCCGCGTTCGGGTTCGTCACCGACACGTCCACCACCACGGTTAGCCGCGGCGGCGCGGGCCATGACTCCGCCAGGTCGAGGTCCTTGAGGGCCATGGCGTTCATCGTCATGATGGGCTGGCGGACGCGGCACACGGACACCGTCACCGCGGCCAGGGTCGCCGCCAAGAGCACGGTGGCGACGGCGCACGCGACCAGCGCGCCGCGGAGGCGCCGGGTCGGGAGTTTCATGCCGGCGTTGGTGTTGGTGTCCATGGAGAAAAGGACGGCGTGATTGAAGGAGAGGTAGGGGAGAGTAGTCAGGCAGGCGAAGCATAGTATATTAGTGTAGAGAGAAATGGTGTGCGGTAACGGGTAAGTAGAGAGTGGTTTGGTCATGGATCCGTCTATATATTTTCTATTACTAGGAAATATGCCGGTGCGTTATAACAGGGACACAGAGACATATAAAGGCTTTATGAAAATTATTCATGTATACATGAAATATTTATTCGTGTCATCAATCATTTGATCAAACTGCAAGAGGCAAAAAAAACTGAAAAAATGGTGGTCTACACAAACATATAAGTAAACTATTGGCTGCATAGCATGTTCATGAGACCAAGAAACTCAAATAGAATATATTCTGAATAGACATTTCTTTGCTGGTCAAATAATAACAGCCATCTCTTTTAAAAAAACAACAACAAATATAACTTCAATCTCTGATTCGGATTGACATAGTGATTCAAGTCAGTGTGCTTGCACATGTACTTAGCAAGACATTGCAGTTTTATTAAGCATCTAAATGGTAATATCATCCATTTCCTTAATTTTATTAAGCATCTGAAATTTTATTAAGACTCCTTAATTTACACCATATTAATGACAATAACATATGAGTGTGAGGCGGTACACATTTATGATTCCAGGAGTGTAGTTTCATTCCTGTAGCTTTTATGCATGTTTCTCTAACTGAACAAGTTCACCTACTCCTGTTATACAAAGAGTAGTGAATGCAAGTGCAAGAGTTTAAAACTATGTACATTGATACATTCTACTCCTGTTATTCCAGGAGTACAAACATTTGAATGCAAGTTCACCTACTCCTGTATTAAACGAGTACTAACATTCGAATAACAGCAGTACGAATATCATTTTTATATGTTTAATCTCAATCTCCATGGAGATACACCAATATCTAAGTTCAAGAGTTTACTGTGCAACCGCAAATGATACAGTAAAATATCTTGACTGAAGGAATTAGTTGGGGCAGTTAGTAATACATCCAGAAGCCTTTTTCTTCTACTCACTTGTGATGCATGGAGTAATATAGGCTTGGAGTACAAAATTTAAGAGAGAATCATTTTGACAATCAGAAAAATAAAAAAATGTCAGGGCATGCGAATAAAATAGACTCAAGGTTTGATGCTCGTGTTTCTCATTAAGTCGGAATATTCTTTCAGTGGGAGGGGACGTTCCCGTCGATAGAGGCGCCTGTGGTGACTTCGTCAATCTCAATACCCACCGGCTCAGTCTCTCGGAGATGCTCATAGGGTAGGGTGTACGTGCGTGCGTTCATACGGGTGAGTGTGTGCGCGTGTATATGAGCGCTTGTATTGTACTGTGTTTCTCATGCATGTTTGACCTAATAGGATTTTGTAGACATACTGTCAATGGTTGCTGGTAGCAGCGCATGCCGACGGTGAACATGTGGGTCTTCTTCTCCTTGCCGTCGATCTGAAACAAGAGGACAGTGTCAACCAGCTAAAAAAATGGTCGATTCACCATATTGGCATGTCTGACAATACTATCCAGTAGGCCAAGCATACTGTCAATATACCCAACATACTGTCAATAGATATGGATATATCTTCTGAATGCGTACAAGCCTTCCACGTAAGAAAGAGCTATGTCCATCTCGGTTCGGGCCTGAAAACCTGTGAAAGGTGGTTGAGAATTTAAGTGTATTGCTCTTTTTTCCCTCAATTTAAATTTTTGGAGGATGTGCTCGTTCAAGTAAATGAAAGTCCGGCTCTATCGGTCCATTCTCCCAATTATTTGTTGTCCTCCCTGTTAACTTGATGCACCGACCAAATCAATCAAAATTCCGGACTGATGGAAATAGTCAGATAATATATTTACATTTCACCACTTCCTTCACGTCTAGAGTGCGTCAGCGGGGTCTTAAACTTGAAACATGAAAGCTCTTGGCTCTTATATCATATTGAATTGACAGTATGGCACCAACTAACTGAAACAAAATTCCAAGCTGATGGAAAGAGACCAATAATGTATTGCAAGACAGATATTCCAATTGGAGTGGAAAGACATACTAATGAACGAAGAAGCTTCTGAGATTCATTAACGTCAGGATTCCTACCAGAAGGAATGAACAGACGTTCGGATAACTAAAGCCCATGCACACAGTAAAAATAAAGTTGTAAACTGCTGCAGGAATGCAATTAACCGCCCATGCTATTATTGCTTTTGATGAAAGTAGGCTGAGACAACTAACTTACCGACACACAGCGGAAGATGTTGAGACCGGGAGAGACATGATGGCAAATAGTAAAAAGAATACTACACCTTTTACAACAATTCCACCAACAAATGCCCGATAAATACATCATCCACCGCCTAAATTAACGCATCTCCCAGTGTTTTGTTACCTCTTATGAAACAGTTGCCTGGTTTACGCTGTCCCCAGACGATATATGTCTGCCTCCTATGATGTCAACATGAATAATAATGTACAATTCACATTCTCCTGTTCCTCTCCCTGCTCCAATCTCCTCCTGATCCTAGAGATGAGGCCAGTGTTGCTTTCCTCAGTTTCTGCTGGTTTTCGTATTCCTTCTCAAGCCGTGCCTGAGAGGATACATGAACCGGATACCTCACGGCATTGCCCTGTGTTTGTCTTGTATCAAGTGTAAGACCCTTCTCGGGTCTAACGGGAGATGCAGCGTCTTCAATAGGAACAGGCCACCTAATAGACCCTTTCCCTGGGTTGCTCATGCATGCAGAATCATTCTTCCTATCTACTATTTTCTTGGAGTGTCCGTTTCCTGTTCGAGCTGCATCACTATTCCGAGAACCCGATGAGCTCTCAGCTGTACCAAATGGGGATGATGGCTTGCGGGCTTTCACCTTTTCTGGAGGTGACTTTGGCCACTTCATTGTCCCGATGAGATATCCTTGGGTACTCCACCCTTCAATGCTTCTTCTCATATCACACAGGGTCTCAGCAGCACGCAATACCTTCCGGGATGCTGAGATCATGGACAGCTCATATCAGCAAATGATCACAAAATTTAAAATTCGAAAATGTATAAAAGAAAATATGTAACCCAAGGAATTGTAAGCATGGTCAACTAGAAACCTGCACTACAGCCATATCTAGTGACACAGAATTCAAAAGGCTTGTATACACATATGTACTTATAATATCTTAAGATATAGCATGGGATGCATATAAATAATATGAGCAAAAAGTGATGGAACTTAAATAGTATTTCTAAGTAATCACTACAATCTAGGCACCGAAGTATTTATGTCTATAAACAACTCTGAGTAAGGAATTCCAGTCAATTAAAACAACTTTGAATTTATCATATTAGTTATGACACCAAGTTTTATTTCTTATGAACTGTGTCATACCTTGAGGTGTTTTTAGAAGAGAACGCTCACTGTCATTCCTCTGGAAGCTATCTGAGGTGCCCCCATGGTCTAGTGAATGCAATGGCTGCAGACCATGCTCGCCTCCAAACTTTTTTGAGTAAATTGTTTGTCCAAGGGATCCAGAAGTTGATTCGGTGCAGCCTAAATTAGATTGTCTGCCACATGAATCAATGATAGATGACTTTACCATATCCATTTCTTGAAGAAGATCATCAATTTTATGGGCAGTTGAATCTTCATAATCTAGAGCAGTGGAATATGATCCAACTCTCATCCATTGCCAATGGGAGTTACTCCTACTTGAGCCATGTTTACCGGAGTCAACACTTGACCGATAACCCCCAGCTTGTGAGTGTGACCAGGGAAATGGGGGCAAACTAACTCCATGAATAGTCATGGAAGGCACTGCAGCTGAGCTTTCGCTTCCAGCTGATAAAAGAGAATCAAGATCATGTCCTTGGGGAAGTGTTAACCGGCTTAGGATATCCTTTGGACAATGAAGAATAGTATTGCAGACCTCGGTTTGTGAAGGGTCCTGGGTAGTGGTAGCATTAAAATTAAAATCAATGGAATTATAAGGTGCTTTAAAACATGATAAGATTCAAACATAACTAATTTCAATTACCTTTACCTTAGCCAAAGCAGGTGGTTTGTCACTACACTGGTCTTTGATATCACAGCTGGAGGTACTTGCTGAATGCAGCCTAGGACTCGGGGTGAAATTAGCATCCTTTCCGTGACTACAATCCATGTCAGAAAGCATAGAAAACGCTTTTCTGACAGAGACAAGGAGTTCATCTTTTGTGTGCAATACCTTCTTTCCCTTTTCTCTTCCTAAGCTAGAATATTTGTAAGTCCCATCGAGAAGTTCACTCAATGAGAGATTCTCAATGTGATTTGTGATATCACGGATATCAGATTTAAGGCCATGAACTCCTGAAAGAATAGTTAAAATACTGTAAGGTGGCACGCAACAATATTTGTGATCAACGATAAGAGGCCTATAAGTCAATTCGTGTAAGCGAAAATTAAAACGCAGGGCAAATGAGTTGTTACTACCAGAAGGAAGTTCGTAATTACTGTTGGGTTTAGTCCCAACTCGCCCAGCAAGGCCGGAGGTGACCAGCTTATAAGGCAGGGCAACCCTCTCCCTTTGCCCGCAGGTTTTGGGACGAGAGAGGCCAGCCTTGTAACGTTGGGCCTGCTGTACTGCTCCCGCCTACATCTGGTATCAGAGCCAGGTTTCGGCAGTTGGGCTGGCTGTGGACCGGCTAGCAGTGTGCGCTCAGGCTGGATCCGTTCCGCGAGGCCTTGCAGCGGTTCCCAGGCTGACCGGGCGAGCTGGGACTAGGGGGAGAATGTTGGGTTTAGTCCCACTTCGCCCAGCGAGGCCGGAGTGACCAGCTTATAAGGGAGGGCAAACCTCTCCCTTTGTCCGCAGTTTTTGGGACGAGAGGCCAGCCTTGTAAAGCTGGGCCTGCTGGAACTCTCCCGCCTACAGTTACATCCCTTCAAATACATGATGGGCTACAGTGTGTGCAGTCAAACTTCTTTATCTTTGAAAATTACCTATAAAAATATATTTGTTAAGTAGAAATGGCGCCATTTGGTTTGTCATGAAAAATTATTCCACTATATAACTTTTTTATAATCCTTTACTTACATCTCTTCTCTACCTAATACTAAAGGAAGCAAGGCTTCCTTGGTTTCCTTGGTCCTGAGACCCACCTGTCAGCGTCTGTCGTTTTGCATAAAACCCCCCAGAACCAGCGAAATCAATCCGCAGTCCATATGGCAAAGAAGCCTTTGTCGTTTCGTCTTGTCTGCCGGAGGGAGTTATTCGCAATTTCCAGAAAAACCAGGAACCTACTTGCCAAAAAGTCTTCTCTATTCACTTGACCCCCACCTCTCTCTCGATCCCCTTCTCCTCACCTGGCGATGCCGCCGCCGCCTCCCTCAGTCCGGACGTCGCCGGCCGTCTCCCGCGCCGCTGGTCGCCGGCACGGCTCCGCCCTGTGCTCCTCCGTCAGTTCCCCGCCTTCGATTCGTTCCCGCCGCCTCCAACTGAGCCCGCTCTCGAATCCTAGCCGCCACGACTTCGGCTCCGTGCCTGGCGAGACGCCAGCTCTCCACGCCATATGCCCGCCCTGCATCCCGCCTGCTGTGCGCGCCTCGCTCGCCGGCCGTCGCCAGCTCTCGGAGATGCAGTGCCCTTCATTCGCCTGCCGTGGGGGCTGCTCTCCAAGAGGAGGCCGCGCCGTTTGTTGTGAGCTGAGGGCCGCGCGCGCCAGGTACTTGCCTTGCTGGGGCTGACTTCTGGCAAGGAGGGACAGAGCCGAGAGGAGCGCTCGCATGGAGCAACGACCCTACTGCCTACCGTACGCGAGGATCTCGATGTTCAGCGGTGTTTCTGCGACTTCATGGCTACCGTCAGCACTCAGCACCGTCATCTGCGAGCCGGCGCATTTCTGCCTCCACTTTCAGATTCGGATGGCAGAAGAAACATTGGGGATCTGGGTGAGCACCAAGCTGGGACGCCAGATCGCTGCAGGTGGACGATCTCGAGCAGCAGCCAGCCTTGCGCCAAACAATATGATTTGCCACAAGGGTAACAAGTAAAAAGGTCAACATTTTTGTTTACACTTAGCCGATTGTTTGTCACAATATAAGATCCCCGTGGCATCGCACGGGCAATTTTCCTAGTATATTCATATAAAAGCAATGGCCAAAGATGTATTTCGACACCATGTGAAGTGCAATGTCATTTATTTCGGAATAAAGGTACATCATTGGTGCTTAAAAGGAAAAGAGATCCATGCATTGAGATTTAAACCTTAGAAATTTGGTACTAATGAAGGGCCTCTTTGAATCACAGGATCAAGAAATGACAAAAGAAGGGGGGAAAAACAGAAGTTTGGCCATGCAAAAATAGTGGATTGCAAGGAAAACTGTAGGAATAACCATTTGGAAAGAACACGGGAAAAGTGCCTTGATCCTACGAGTCTTAAAAAGAGGTTGGAGTGGACGTTAAATTCCTATAAAACTGAAGCATAAGGATCCCCCAATGAGAAGAACTGGTAACTACTAGAAATTTGGGATCAATTAAGGGCTTCTCTGAACCACATGATCGAGAAACACCAAAATAGGGGGGAAAAGGACAAGTTTGCCAGTGGAAAACCAGAGGATTGCCAAAAAGAGCTGTAAGAACACAGGAAAAGTGCCTTCACCCCACAATCTTAAAGAAAGGTTGGACTGGATGTTAAAATTCCTATGGAACTGAAGCATAGGCATCCAATCCATAAGAATTTGGATGATAAAATTCCTTTGATATAAGGAAATCCAAGGAAAAATCCTAAGGGTTAGGGTCCTACAAAAATCCTAAAGTTTGATGAGGGGTTTAGTGAGAAAATCTGTCTGTGTGGAGGTGTGGGGGTTGAACATCATAGAATAATAACTTTTTAACAAAACTACATCTACAATCTGGCATGTCCCTATTTTGATGAAGTGATAAAAGGTCAAATGACCTAACAGATATATGGACCATGCTGAAAATAGCCAGTGTACTATGTACAAGCTGCATACTGATAAATTAATAGCTAATATTCATATATATAATGACCTAATATGTCCAAACGTGGGATTCTGTAAGTAAGAAGATTTACATTATGATAAGGCATGAGAAGAATAATAACTAACAGAACAAATCAAATCATAGCTGCAAGCAGTTACTACATACCAAGCATGCCATTCCCCAAGAGACCGGAATCATAATTTCCATAAGCAGACTTTGATGTGAAACAGTCATATTTAGATCTGATACCAGACCTAGCATTCTTCTTGTCAATTCTCTTTGCATCAGAAATGCGCTTTTGCTTCAGCAGCCTAGACTTTTCTGTGTACAATTAATTTAAGGTAAGTGCAAAAGCAATTGTGTTAGATATTGAACTGAGAGGAATCATAAAGTAAACAATGACTGCTTGCACAAGGTAGAGCTGTATGATATGGACTAGTGATTTAAAATTGATTAGCAAATGGAGCAAAATCATGAATCACAAATGACATTTATATACATCTTGAAATGTGTACACACATTAAAATATCTTATTGCCTTAAAGGATCAAGAATTGTAAAGAATCAGGAGAAGAGAGTCAAAGAATAAATTAAGAAAAGCCTGACAATCGTATTAACATATTAATGAAGGACAGCTGGTTTCTCAGAGATCCAATTGAACAACAGAAATGGCGAGCTCTTGTGCTAACTCACCCTACCAATAGTACGCACAATTAGTCATTCCAGAAGAATGCACAACATCAACAAGCCGTTGAACATTGAAATATGCACCAGACAACAGGGTTTTGGACCACAAAGGTCATGTTAGTGAGTTAGTAACAGGAGAAACCAACCGCATACAGGTACATAATTAACATTGTTAGTAACAGAAGAAACCAGCCACATAATGGTCCAGATTTATTTATTTTATTTTATTGATATGGAGTATACTGTTAGGTAAGAAACTGGATGTATTTGCAAGGATTTTTTAGCCACTCGGACACTACTATGGGTTTCGCGCAGAAGCAAGAAAATTAAGCCAGTTATATCCACTCCAAATATGCATTACTAGGTATATATCACTTGTGAGTATATTAATTATTAAAATGAATACGACTATTTTACCCTGCCCACGTCGTAAATTGACCACTACAGTAGCAAGGGAACACCAGGAGAAAATATCTCTAAGATCAGAACCATGCGAGGGAGCTGGTCGTTCCCTTGTTACTACACATTACCTCTCTTTATTACAAAACTAATCCCTGCATTTATGTCCTTATGAACTCAGTAGTTCTACATTTGACAGTATTAGAGAAAAATATCGTTGTAACCCCGCCCAGTAAAACATGCTTACATCTCCCATTAAGACTGCCAGTGACTTGCCTTAAACTTGACTTCCATCTGACCATCTCACTATTTTCAATTTGCCAGCAAGTAGGAGAACTCCAACTTTTGACAGGAAATAAATGTCTTGCAAAGCAAAATTTAATTTAATTTCTCTCACGCAATAACTGAAATTAATTGTTGAGCTCTGAGGTTTCAATATACCTACTTAAATAATAAGTGGATGCACAGACTACTGTATAATTACTACTTTGCAATCATGTATTCTACATAGGAAGAACGAACAGAGAAACTGTTATGGAGACACAGGTGCAGTGGAAACATGGTATTCATTCAAAAGATGATAACATGCCTTTAGCCCGAAGTTAGGATATGAAGCTCCCATAAATCCATTAACACATGCATAGTCATTTTGTGAGTCATCAAAATAGAAGTTTTGCTATGTCAAATTAGATACTCATAAATGAAGAATGAGACTTCATAACATACCAGATGATGCGCATTGTGTCATTTCAGGCACAATCTTATGTGACAATGATTCATGGCCCTTGGCTTCAGCAACTCTGGTGGTTTGAGCTGACTCTAGCTTTGGCCTTTTTGAACAAGGTGGTCCATCCAGCAACTTTATGGTCTTTTTTGTCAGTACCTTGCTAGCTTGCTTATGCAAGGATGGTACAGGAACAGTACCAGTTCCAGTATAATCCCGCTTGCCGTTCTCAGATTTAATGCCAACAGCAAGAGATTTCTGCATAGAGACTTCAAAGGAAGTCCTTTTATTTTTGTAAGATGAACTGCTTTCCGCGCTCTGATTCTGCTGCTTCACATCTGCCCATACACGATTTTCATTGATTAGTAAATAGGGGCCAGATATGAAACATATGAAAGACCAAACCTTTTGGCAGATGAAACATACTAGTTGAAACTTTCAAGTAAGGATATCAATAAATACTTGGAATCGCTGTTCAAGATATCTTTCGATATTCCGACTAGTAGACTAGTAGACTACCATGGGCCGTGGGGTAGTATGTATACTAGTTAAGCACTTTGAATATACACATACACACATAGGTGTAATTAGACCCGGTAGTAGCAAAAAGGATTCCTACTGTTGGGTGTAGTTACTCCCATGCCTAGTAGACTACCATGGGCCGTGGGGTAGTATGTATACTACTTAAGCACTTTGAATATACACATGCAAACATAGGTGTAATTAGACCCGGTAGTAGCAAAAAGGATTCCTACTGTTGGGTGTAGTTACTCCCACGACTAGTACACTACCGTGGGCCCATGGGGTAGTATGTATACTACCTAAGCACTCTGAATATACACATACACACATAGGTGCAATTAGACCTGGTAGTAGCAAAAAGGATTCCCATACAAGCTGCACATTCATGGATGCATGGTCACATGGTGATGGTGCTTCTGTATCTAGCATCTCAAAGCACTCTGAAGTAGCTTTACATAAATAAAAACACAGAAAATATTGTTATAACTTATAACTTGTCATTTTGCAGCAGTTTGAATGTTCAAATACGAAATAAGGTAAAACAAAATAAAAAATTATAACCACGTAGAAAATAGCAACAGGAAGTGTAAGTAGTTTAAAAGTGAAGGAAAATAGTACTCCCTCCGATCCGGAAAGTGTCGGTCATTATGCATACTATTTGTGCTACGTATGTTGCTTTCTCACAACAGTTTTTAAGGACCGGAGGGAGTAGTATCAAGTTCCGTTTTCATGAGAATTAGCATGATCACAAGGTAAAAAGTATTTAAAAAATTGCCAGACACGAGGAAGTGCTATTGCCAAGAATGTGCCCTACTTGAATTTAGATCATGTGGATCACAAGCCTGTAAATACTTGATGAAGTCCCAAACATCAGCATAAGAACAAAAACATCTATTACCACACAAAGTAAATAAGCTCAGTTGCATTTAATAGTTAATACAACTACTTTGTAAGAGAACTTGACTTTTCAAGGATCGACCACCCAAAAGGGTGCCTCCCTCAATCAACAAGTGCCTCTGTATGCACTCAATTGCAGTACCTCCTTGATGTAAGGACAGGATTGCACCTTTCTCAACTACGTATCCCCCTCACTCAAAGGGCAGGGTACCAGTCTGCAAGCACCTCCTCACTCCATTAGCTGAAGCGCCTACGTGCATGATCAAGTCCTGACAATTCGAAGAGTCAGGTTGCTATTAGGACATCGGGTGCCCAAAAGCGCCATTGGCAGTCTTCTTGCTCCACATATACCCATGCCGCATGAGCATCAACGCATTGTCATCCTTGGATGACATCCTCCAATCCTACCACCCGCTTTTGAGGTTCACCACAAGTTGCCATCACGAAGATGGAAAGGGCAGTTGTTTACAGGAAAGATTTAACCACAACTTGTGCATAGCATTATAGAACCATGCACAATCTCAAGCACACTGCGATTTCTCAGTACCACCTCTTATGCACGAGTGTATCAGGCAGGCTGTTCATGCTCCCTTGCATGGAACAGAGGGGGCTATAGTAGTGTTTGCCGAATGGCATGCAACCTTGACCAGGCACAAGATAACTCCCAAGAAACTCTATTGGTGAAAGAAGCATCGTCCTTGCCATGTGATGGTATACCTAGTTCTTTCAATAAGAAAGTGATACAAATATCCGTTACCGTTATCTCTTTTAGGGACAAATGGCGTACAAAGAAAACCAAACAGAGAGGAATATCACAAGTAGTCATGTTTTTAACGCAGTTTTTGCCAGGGACCTTAATGTACAACACTTCGCATTGGCAAAGGGAAGTTTTTCTTTCAGAAAGCGGCACCATCAAATGAACAGATCATATTCTCATGGTGATGCTGCAGTCAATCATGAGGTGGGCCTTCAATCCTTCATCGAAATTCACATATCACTTCCGCAAACACAGTATAATCTGCTGGCGTCAAGTATATGTACAAAATTCTGAAGGCATGTACTAAATCATCAGACATCCCAGGACAAGATGTTGCCATTTTCCAAGTCAACCCACTGGCAACCCAATTTTATTGGACTAACAAATAGCTAAGTTATAAAACAGAAAATGCTTCCTTTAAAGCAATATTGCTGCCGACAGCCGAACACGAGATCACCACAAGTTTCACAGCGACAAGAAAATATCACGGAAAAAAATATGCCAAAAACAGGATGGGGAGAACTCGAAATGATTTCCAGTTTCCCATCATACTATTACGAAATAAACTCCAACCAGCACACTGCACATCCCAGCGAAGCGAAGAGATAAGAAGGAAGGGATTATTACCGCCGTTCCGGCGATCCGCATCTGCACAGCGCCTGACAACCTCCCCAGCCCCGCCTCCACCTCCGTCCACCCCGTCAGCCGCCGACGCAATCAGAATCTTCCCAAAATCGACCTTCGCTGGGAGTGGAATCTCCACAGCGTCCATCCACGGGCCCGAAACTCTGACCACCGCAAGGAGCAAACAAAGAGCTCACCGCTCCGAATCGGCGCCGATTCCGGCCGCACCAGCGCCGAATCGGGGCGTGGGCGGCGCCCGGGGCGCGGATTGGGCCGGGATCTGGAGGGATCGGCGCGGGCAGGCGGCGGCGCGTTGGGCAGAGCGGAGGCGAGGAGAGGGGGACATCTAGGGCTTGGAGAGGAGGGGTGGGTGGGGGTGGGGGAGGAAAGGGAAAGGGGGAAGGGGTGGAGCGCGGAGGTATATATAGTTTTCGGGAAAATACAAGGCGCCAGTGGGGGCCAACGGCCGTCTCACGCACTCACTGCCCAGCCGGGGCATCCCCACTGCCACTCCCCCTACCGCAGCCGCTTTTGCTTTCAGCATTTTTTATTTTCTTTATTTATTTTCGAATGTTTTTCTTAGTTCTCTATAAAGTTGTGGATGAGTGAAGCTATCCATCTCGGATGATTTTTTGCTCCGTTCATGTGTGTTAGATTTTTTGCTCCCAAACTGATGGAGATGGAGCACAGTGTCATTTTCGATACTTTTGTCAGATGTTGGTGAAATTTCCAAACAGATCTTACCACTACAATAATTGAGAATGGAATTGTACGTAGTATCAAATTGATCTTTATTACGTCTGCTATCCTCAGGCCAGTGTATTTATGATTATCATAGATCCCTGAGCTGGTCTTACTTTTTACATTAATTCAAGTGAATCATATTTATGATTTAGTTAGACTAAAGAGGATGTTAAGTGAAGATTCTGACACAAACTAGTAGATCTTACCTCTTATGTTTTTCGCTTGAAGGCATGGAATCTGTACTTTTGATTGGAGGACTTCACCATTAAGAATTCTGACACCAAATGTTGCTTTAGGGGCTTTCTCATAGCTTGCTCTCTTTTTACTTGCTTGTTGTTTTGTTAAGAATTCGTGCACTAATGGAGTAGCATATGGTCTAATTTCAGGCTGGGCGTTCAGGATTTCCTGAAATTTCGGGACAGGAAATTCGGGAAATATAACATTCGGGAAACAAAAAGTGAATCCCGATTCTCTATCAGGAATTTTGATTCCCGACAATTGGGGATCGGGAATTCCCAGATTGCCCGAATTTCAACAACTAAAATCGAGGGAGGCGGCCGGCACGGCGCAGTGCGACGCGTCGACGCTCCACCATGATGGGAGGCGGAAAAGGAGCAGAAGAGGGAAGCGGCTGGCGCAGCGTCGAGCGCGGACAACACGTCGTCGAGGGAGGCGGCCAGCGCGTCGTACGACCGACGTGGGTGGCGTCGAGGGCCGTATCGAGGGAGGCGTCCGACCGGCGTGGCAAGCTGGGAGCCGTCGAGGGCGGCGTCCGACCGGCGACCGTGTCGCAGGCGGTGGCTAGGTCTCGGGCTGCAGGGGTTAGGGTTGGGTCAGTTTAGAGATAGACTGATGGGATTTTTTATTTTTTGCGACAGACTGATGGGCTTTTGGGCTGCTGGGATGTGCGGAGATGTGTGAAGGGCTAACATTTCCTGACTAATTTGGGTTTTTCGGGCTGTTCGGATACGAGGAGTAGATTCCTGAATTTCCCGTATAAATTTTGGGAATCTGTATCTGACTCCCGTAAAGGTGATCGGGAATTTCGGATTGGGATTTTTGGGATTTGGGTTTCGGGATGGAGAAATATGCCCACCGTGAGTCTAATTGCGTGAAATATATGAAAAATTGGTTTTGTCATGTAGAAAAAGTAGTTGTTTCACAACTGAGACTTCTATCAAATTACAACAAGGAAAATTGGTGGCCGTACAGTGACGTGGTGACAAAGAAGCTACCAACGACGGTTTGCACCACCGGAAAGGGCTTGTGAGTTGAGTTCTGCTCGGGCATTCGAAGTTTATGTTGGCTTTCAATGGAAGCTTATTATTTACTAGGTGATTAGGCGCGGCGACACTCCGCACCCGTAGATTTCAAGTAATGTATTTGTTACTTTTTTGTTCGTGAGGTGTAAGTGGTTTCCGTAGTTGTTCACTTCATCATATAAGAATTAGTTTGTTATAGATATGATAGATACAAATAAACACTATGATTATGAGCAGGACGTACAATTTCATGATTTTATTTATTAGATCGTTCATCTCTAGCAAAGTTTCATGCGAGAAGCATGAAATAATATGTCGTCATTCGTTCAGTACATCACATGACACTTGTAGGATGAAGCAGAAGATGTGTCTTAAATCAACGACCTTGGCGAGAATTTGTGTGGCCCATTTTAATTTTTTGCAAATTGTTCAAATTTGTGGGTTTTTTATTTATACTAATCATTCAAATAACAGTGTAAAGAGCAAACTTTGTTGCATCTTAATCTTCCAAATCCTAAACTTGATAGCCTCCTTTGGTTCGGTCTTCTCCATATACATGATATCCTTCTTTGTTGCATCATTATTCGGAGCTCTGAACTGTCAACGGGATAAGTGGACAATGACATGGTCGGCGGGTAAAATGTGTTTGATTTTTGGATTAAATAAAGACGTGTAACAAAAGCTGAGTTAAATAACTATTTTGGATTATGGCATCCAGAAAAGAATGTAGGGAAAAGTGGATATTGAGTATGCTAAAGAATATCTAGTGCAATACTATATTAGAAAGCCGCTTAAGATCAATACTAACGTAGTTTTAACATAGAAGTACATGATCAAGGAATGTGCTTTTATCAGCACACCCTCTACAGCTAATAGCTGCCAAAAATCATCAATAAGCATAGGTTCTGGACATTTGGCCCAGGCTTAGGGATCATGAACCACTTTTCCTTGTCCTCATGCGCCCTTGATTCCGAAACGTCCAGACCAAGCTATCCTGACAGTTCTAGAAGTTTAGTTTAAGATTATATGAGGAAAAAGAGCAATGTAAGGAGATCTATGTTATCACCTACATCATACTACTATATAACATGTACCTGATATGTTTATATCTCTGATGAAGATCTATTTTCATATACAAAGAATGACTGACTAAACCGCAAAATGAGATTTTCTTCAAGTTTACATAAATATAGCACACTATGGGCAAGGGGGTTAAGATGCCAACAAATAATAGGATATATTCACAAAAACTGTACTATAATATGATGCGTACATTAAGCTTCATGCCTCCCTCCACAACTATACTTCTCGTAGTACAAAACAATCAATTAGGAAGACAAACCTGCAAAATCGCAACTTCCATGTAGGAATTCAAATTGAAAAAAGTAACATGATGGTCTGATACTATTATCTTGCGGAAGACAACTGCTGGACTGTCCGGCAATCCATACCTGAACGCAGAAAGTAGGACATGATCCTCAAGGAATACTTGAGGCGACGACCTAATTGAAGGAGATATGCCCTAGAGGCAAATAAATAAGTAATATTTATTGCATTATCTCATAAGTTTATAATAGGTTTGTGTATTATGCTATAACTGTATTGATCGAAATTATTAATACACGTGTGATACATAGACAACCAGGTCCCTAGCAAGCCTCTATATGAGCTAGTCCATTGGGCAACAGTTGATCGAGATTCCCGATCAAGGACAATGACGTCGGTTGACAATGGGGTCATCTTGTTAGTTAAATAAGGTGATGGACATACGCAAAGTATTGCAATAAGATCGTATTACGATGTTTGTCATTTGCAATAGATGAGAGTATGATAGCTTATTCCTTATACCGTGAGACCGTACTTATTGATGCTTCGTAGGAGTGCTTTGAGAGCATCAAACGTTGTGTCTTATATAGCATGACAATAACGGTGTCCATCTTGGGTATTCCGAAAGAGCATCAAGACGTAAGGATCAAGAGCGGGATTTGTTCATTCTTGTAATGGAAAGATACTCTGGGCCCACTCGGTGATATTGCATCTATATAGCTGCGCAGCTTATGACTAGGTCATGGAGATGTAATATCACAGACGAGTTAATAACCTTCGTCGGTAACGAGATACAGCAAAGGCATCGGTGTGTCTACGATCATATCTCGGACAAGGTAGTATCGCAGAGACAAAGGGAATGAATATCATATTTATGATTCAACGACGATATTCGTGGAATGCACAGGGGTCGTCATATATTTCCAGGTATCCCTGACGATCATTGGTGAGCGGAGTGTCTCGACCATGTCTGGAGTGTTCCCGAACCGTAGCGTAACAAACTTAAGGTCTTAGCGACGCTAGGAGATAGGTTCTGGAATTTTATAGGTTTTTATTGGAGAGAGAGAAATGATCCGGAAAGAGTTCCGGTGGTCCGGAAGGAGTTCCGGAGAGGTCTGGAATGGTTCCAGGAATGTCCGAAAGTTGTTCGGGTGGTCCGAAAGAGTTTTCGGAGTCACGGGATATTGAATTATATATAAATATATTAATTATGAATTAATGGGATTTTTATATTAATTAAATAAAGGAAAAAGGGGGGCTCCCACCTATATGGGCCCTAAGAGGGCCCAAGAGGGGGAGCCGCACCACCAAGGGGGTTGGGCCCCATTGGCTGGTTCGGCCAGCCCATGTGGGGGCCGAACCCCCCTCCCTTGTCCTTTGTTTAGTTCGACATGGGGGAGCCAAGGGGTTTGCACACCCCCTTCCCCCTTTATATAGCAAGGCATATTAATTGATTTAATACACAGGAAATTCAATTAATTCCCAATTTCTCTCTCGATCTTGTGGTTCCCAAGTCGGGGCCGCGCCGAGCTGAGGAAGGGGGTCTCTCTCCACCTAAGCCATACCACAGAGCGCCGTTGCTCTGCGGGATTCCAGATAAGATCTACTCCTACGATTTCAGCTGGATCTGAATGACCGGGAGTTGTCACTAGGCTCCGTATGTTTGCGAGTGCTCGGAGGCTAATCTATTGAGGAGCTTGTGCGACGTCGTATCGCCCCCTGCAGCCGCCGCGCCTCCCCCCCCCCCCCCTCTTCTGTCGGCGCACCAGCCCGGTGCTGGCGCTCTACCTTCTTCCGTCTGACGCCCGTCGACGCAGATCATCGTCGACACCCCGGCGTCATCGACTCCGACATCGCGGCAAGTTCTCCGCGACCTCGAGGTCGGCTACGTACGACTTCATCGTCAACGCTTGTGCGGGAGCGTAATCCCCGCTATCGGTCTACATGGAGGTAATGTAACCCGTTCCGCCACCGTTATCGCATGTACTAGATAGATAGATCCTGGCTAGTTAGGGTTTCGCTCGCTAGAAAATTATTGTTTTCTGCACCGTAACCCCTTCAGTGGTATCAGAGCCGATCTATGCGTAGTACTGCTGGTACGGTTAGAACTCATGTTGAATGAGGGCGTCTTTCTTATATTTGTTACCCTCTAGCGTGCACTTGCGATGCCTTCGGTATTGAGTTGATGAAGCGGCCCGGACCGACTTTACGCGTACGCTTACGCGAGACTGGTTCCACTACTGACATACGGCTTGCACCGTATATGTGGCTGGCGGGTGTCTGTTTCTCTCTCTCTAGTCGGCAAAGCATTTTCAATGGAGGGCCCGAAAGGGATGCTTAAACATGCAATTATATGATCGACGTTGTGGTATAAAGTTCGTAGGTAGGGAAGCGATTCTCTTACGAATAATCCTATATGCCACGTAAAACTTGCAAATCTAAATAAAGCTAGAGGCGTCTAACTTTGTTTTGCAGAGGCGTTATTTTATGTGACATGTTACGGTAAGTTTTGATATTACTCGTACTGTCGGAGGCAATGGAGGGCTCTGTAGACTCGGAGCCATGCCGGGGCGCCAGGGGGCCAGGCACATGGCGCCATGAAGGTCCAGGCGCATCGACCATGTCACATCGCACTTCATTGCATCATTATTGTGTGTTGTTGTGTGTGCATCCTATTGATTGCTTATATGCTAGATATACAACGGTAGCATCATAAATAGGATGATCCCTAACAAATACCAAAATTGTGTTCTCCCTCGTTGCGCACCACCAAGAAAGTTCTACGTTATGAGGCAGGCCGTGATGATCGGGTGTCACACATCTCGTCGTTCGCATACAGTGGGTGTAAGCCATGTTGCACGCGCAGGGTCTTCGAGGTTTGATTGGCGAGCCTAGCATACTCAGAGGTATGGCCTCGGAACACGGGAAGATCGAAAGATCGAGCACGAGTCATAGAGTTGTTATGATCGACATTTTATGTCCACCTTTGAAGCTGTGCTGCCAGCCGTGATGATCGGGGGTAGTATGGTGGATGAGGGTCGTGTCATCGCCATTATTATTTTAGGGATAATAATCTTGGTGTGGTGTGTTTTTGATAATGAGATTATAAAACTAAAACTCACCTATATATTATAAACTTATCTTACCTCTTTTGCGATCACATCTGGAGACTACGGAACTACACTTCGGTTGCTTCCTCAAGAGCTCGGATTCTACCTTAGAAGCCGACGGGTCCAACTTCATCAGCTGGTACATTGGTTTTAGAAACATTCTCCAAACACAACAAACATCCTATATGTGCTAGAACATAAGTTAGGAGTTAGACCAGATGATTCTGATAGCAAGGAGCAAGATGATGAGTTCCGTAAGCATCATGACATGTTCATGGAAGTGACGATCGTCATGAGCGTATGCCTAGCACCTGAGTTGAAAGTTGTTTCAACACATCGAGCCATATGTCGTGATTGATGCGATCAGAGGTCACTTCAAAGATGAATTGAGTCTTGAGCAGTTCAGACAGCTTAGAAAGTTTCGGACCATTCACATGGGGAGCATACCTGTCTGGAGACTCAGTTGAAGAAGTTGTGTGACATCTACTTCAGGCTTACGAATATCTACGATTTCTAGATAGCGAACTCCAGTGCAATGGAGATTGTACTTTACCTCTTAGCTGTGAATAGCATGTGCGTGAATATGCTATTGAGACACGGTGACCTTCTTCACGTTCGTGAACAAGTTCAAATCTCTAAAAGTTGATTCATCGAAGAAGAGTTCTTCGACGCTATGATGAAAAGTGTTTGATAATTGTTCTGTTTGTGAAACAGTCCCTGATTATCACAAGTATGTGGCGAAGGGTGACGTGACAGTGCACAAGTGATGGCAAGTTAATGGTCAGTAGTGCTCACGCCCTCGAGATATCATATTAGTTATCATCAATAGTTTTTGATAAGACATTTTGTAATAGTGAGAGTGTGATCTAGTTTGGTGCCTTGAATGTTGCAAGACATAATTATTCATATAGAACACATCAGTTGTTTTGTGTTATGAAGCAAAGCAGTTGTTTCATATTATGAGTAATTTGCATCACATCTCAATTACATTATGCGTACGATATACATTTATAGCGGGAATGATAAAATTATGTGTCCAAAGAACAAACACCATCGAATTTAGTCATAAAGGCAGTGAAAGAAGTAATGGATAAATTTGGTCCATTTAAGTATTTCGAGTGCCAAAATTGATTAAGTTTGAAATGCAGTATTGAAGTTGCAATACTAGAGGAAATTGATTGAGAGTCATTTTTAATGATTAATCAATGGTGTTTTGCTTGATCCGAATTCTTCCATGATTTTGCTAAATAGGAGTATTTGCCCGATAAATTATGGAGTCTGAAATTAATTTGATAATAGATCAAATGGGGTTTTTCAGAAGAAAGATTAGTGAATATTGTATTCACAAGATTCGATCAAAGGACAATATTTTGAATCATGGTTTCAACACAAGAGACTTGTGGAAATTTGCTTCACAAAATTATAATGTCATATATAGTGATATGTGGGGAATTATAATCATGCTCTATTTTAAATAAAGTGTGGTCTGTCAGAATCTGTCTTAAAATCTTCTAATATGTTTGAAACATTATAGTCGATGTCCACTTTAGAAAATAGATATTTTTCTCAACGATAATTCGTAGGATCGACCGTAATGTCGACATGTATATGATTATGCGATAATTCAGAATATACATGAGTGGTTCTTTGTAGATTGCTCGCATTAGATGAGAGTGTATTCCAAAACCAATTAGAAACAAAGTTCAGTTTGTTGTCTATGTAATTCCGAGAAAAAGATGATTTTTCGAATTATGGTTTATGGATTAGAATTGGAAGTTTGGAATAAAGTGTCAGACCTATGTTGGAAGGTGTTCCAAAGAGTATATGTCTGCTAATGAAAGTTTAGTGATTAAGAGTGAGGGAGACTAGAAAATTGTTTTCTGCTTGCAATCCTCTTCATAAAGATCATAATATTTTCATGAAAGAAACTTTTGAATAAGGTGTTGTTATATTTAATATTGCTGTCGGGTCACAGCACTGTATTAAGTGTTGCAGATCTTGTTGACAGATCAAGGTGCACTTTATGAATACAAAGAAAGTTGAGAAAATATCGGAATACGAACAAAGGCTTTTGAGCCTGGAAATCCAAAGTTGCATTTGAAAGGATTAAGAGAGTAATTGTTGCTGCAATTCTTATTAGAGGAATAAGATTGTTTAATCGTCATATAAGGTGTTATATGAGAAATGTGACTGTAAGAAAGACGCGGTGGCATGTCTTGTCAAGAAATGTGTCTTGGACAAGATCAAATTTGTTGACTACATTTATGTAGACATGCTTGAAGTCTGAGGGATTTGTATTAATGTAATACTGTAGTTTGTATTAAATTCGAATTGATAGTAGATCAATGATTTTGGTTTGACCAAAATTTCGATTTAAGTGGGAGTCATAGTTAGTTCACTCAGGTGAAATATGTGAAGAACATATTTTTGAGTGGGAGCTCAGGAACTCAAATATGTGGATGACACGTTTTTGAGTGGAAGCCCGTGTTCTCAAATATGTGGAGACATAATTTGAGTGGGAGCCGAATTCATCTTGTGTAAATGACACATTGTGAAATTGTACCAGTAGAATAGATAAGAAGGATGAAGTTGTGAAACTATTTGAAAGTCAGTATCTATTTTGAAATAGAACGAGAATTTTAAAATAGTTATTCGAGTTGTTTTGGATTATATCTGAGGAGTCAGATTAGAATCAAAAGGATGGTCCTTTGAAATCCAATTGATCATTAAGAGTAATGATGCATGAAAATAATGGTTGTATGACATGTGGGTCTATTATGTAATATTAGACATCATACAGAAACCATATTATCTGCTCGATGAAATATAACCGATGTTCTTGGAATAAGAGCCGTTATGAAAGTAAATTTGGAATTTACTGGAAGTAGAAGTGCGTTAGTTAAGCGATTGACATTTGAATGTCAAGTTTTCTACATTGGTGTGAAAGTATGTAGATATCGCGAGTTTGTAATTATTACAAGGGGCTCTGCATGGCTGAGTGTGTTTTTCAGGGCAGTTATCTGGTTAGTATAATCAGAGTAAGCGCTGGGAAGCAGAAGTCTCACTTAGTTACGGTATTTGCATATATGTTGTTAGACAACATGGTGATATCAAGCAAGTTGATGCCAGTGAATCGCAAAAGCATGTACAATCATGGATTGTGCAGTAACACTTTTCCACGAGCAAGCATTATCAAATGATTCTTATTTGATAAGGGATTCTGATAAAGTAAAATGCAGCTAGTTTATTTCTACTCTAGTGCAAGTGGGAGACTGAAGGAGATATGCCCTAGAGGCAATTAAATAAGTAGTATTTATTGCATTATCTCATAAGTTTATAATAGGTTTGTGTATTATGCTATAACTGTATTGATCGGAATTATTAATACACGTGTGATACATAGACAACCAGGTCCCTAGCAAGCCTCTATATGAGCTAGTCCATTGGGCAACAGTCGATCGAGATTCCCGATCAAGGACAATGACGTCGGTTGACAATGGGGTCATCTTGTTAGTTAAATAAGGTGATGGACATACGCAAAGTATTTCAATAAGATCGTATTACGATGTTTGTCATTTGCAATAGATGAGAGTATGATAGCTTATTCCTTAGACCGTGAGACCGTACTTATTGATGCTTCGTAGGAGTGCTTTGAGAGCATCAAACGTTGTGTCTTATATAGCATGACAATAACGGTGTCCATCTTGGGTATTCCGAAAGAGCATCAAGACGTAAGGATCAAGAGCGGGATTTGTTCATTCTTGTAATGGAAAGATACTCTGGGCCCACTCGGTGATATTGCATCTATATAGCTGCGCAGCTTATGACTAGGTCATGGAGATGTGATATCACAGACGAGTTAATAACCTTCGTCGGTAACGAGATACAGCAAAGGCATCGGTGTGTCTACGATCATATCTTGGACAAGGTAGTATCGCAGAGACAAAGGGAATGAATATCATATTTATGGTTCAACGACGATATTCGTGGAATGCACAGGGGTCGTCATATATTTCCAGGTATCCCTGACGATCATTGGTGAGCGGACCATGTCTGGAGTGTTCTTGAACCGTAGCGTAACAAACTTAAGGTCTTAGCGACGATAGGAGATAGGTTCTGGAATTTTATAGGTTTTTATTGGAGAGAGAGAAATGATCCGGAAAGAGTTCCGGTGGTCCGGAAGGAGTTCCGGAGAGGTCTGGAATGGTTCCAGGAATGTCCGAAAGTTGTTCGGGTGGTCCGAAAGAGTTTTCGGAGCCACGGGATATTGAATTATATATAAATATATTAATTATGAATTAATGGGATTTTTATATTAATTAAATAAAGGAAAAAGGGGGGCTCCCACCTATATGGGCCCTAAGAGGGCCCAAGAGGGGGAGCCGCACCACCAAGGGGGTTGGGCCCCATTGGCTGGTTCGGCCAGCCCATGTGGGGACCGAACCCCCCTCCCTTGTCCTTTGTTTAGTCCGACATGGGGAGCCAAGGGGTTTGCACACCCCCTTCCCCCTTTATATAGCAAGGCATATTAATTGATTTAATACACAGGAAATTCAATTAATTCCCAATTTCTCTCTCGATCTCGTGGTTCCCAAGTCGGAGCCGCGCCGAGCTGAGGAAGGGGGTCTCTCTCCACCTAAGCCATACCGCAGAGCGCCGTTGCTCTGCGGGATTCCAGATAAGATCTACTCCTGCGATTTCAGCTGGATCTGAATGACCGTGAGTTGTCACTAGGCTCCGTATGTTTGCGAGTGCTCGGAGGCTACTCTATTGAGGAGCTTGTGCGACGTCGTCTCGCCCCCTGCAGCCGCCGCGCCTCCCCCCCCCCTCTGCTGCCGGCGCACCAACCCGGTGCTGGCGCTCTACCTTCTTCCGCCCGACGCCCGTCGACGCAGATCATCGTCGACACCCCGGCGTCATCGACTCCGACATCGCGGCAAGTTCTCCGCGACCTCGAGGTCGGCTACGTACGACTTCATCGTCAACGCTTGTGCGGGAGCGTAATCCCCGCTATCGGTCTACATGGAGGTAATGTAACCCGTTCCGCCACCGTTATCGCATGTACTAGATAGATAGATCCTGACTAGTTAGGGTTTCGCTCGCTAGAAAATTATTCTTTTCTGCACCGTAACCCCTTCACTAATATGGCGATGTACTGGACGGTGAAGCACAAGGAGGAACACAAGGCTAGGAGGACCTTACCATTATTCGACGACGGCAAAAGACGACATTACACACAGAGGTAGCTACAGGGAACCTCTGTCAGTCTAGCTATGCGCTAGTTGTCGATCTATTAACAGAGTAATCCCAAGAGTTAGCAAAGCAACAATCAAATAACAGTTTAAGATTTGTTTTGAAGTGGCATGCCATAGAAAAAATACTCCGATGAATCATGTGCAACACAATACCACAATTTTCAGTAAAAATACATATTACCTAGATAAGATTAATTGAAAAAGACCCGGTGTGAAGATGCAACAAACTCGGGACTTGGCTTCCTCATCATCGGGAGAGAAGGTCAGCGCCACGAGGCTACCCTTGGCTAACAAAATTACCAACCTGCTCGCAATTATACAAATTGATCATGTTAAAACAACACCGGAAAAAAATATTTTAACACTACAATTCGACCACATATTTAAAACACATTCCGCACATGTAATATTTTTCTAGCATACCATTTTGGTGGTTATTAGTTCCCACATGCCACAAAATTATAATTTTATCAAGCATAATGGAAAGCATACCCAACTAATATGAACAGAGTTTCTGTTTTTGTAAGCCGATGCTGAGTACAGTGTATCCATCAGATAACCAAATAAGATTACAAAATCTAACCTACTCCACACAGCAGAGTGCAATCAAAAGCAATCCCAATATCAGGCAAGTCGCTGGTACTTATCATTGCCTAAATTGAGGAATTAAGTCATCAAACATGTTAGCACCTCTGCTACACTCGTAGGTTATGTGATAAATCTAGCATGCCCATACACCAAAACACAGAAGACGAGATATTGAAACATAGAGTGTCCTCTATGACAATAAAGTTCATCGGCTACTTGATAAATATGAAAGAAGCTACTATCTACGACAGATCACAGGTAACACAACTCGTAGGTTATGTGATAAATGTAGCATGCTCGTACACCAAAACATAGAAGGCGAGATATTGAAACATAGAGTGTCATGTATGACAATAAAATTTATGGACTACTTGATAAATATGAAAGAAGCTACTATCTACGACAGATCACAGGTAACACAATCCGAAAAATACAACCTGGTTTTTAATTAGTTGAGAAGAATTTCAGTGAGTGCAATAAAAGGGTTAGGAGAAGTAACAAAATAAATATGTAAGTAAAGTAACAGTTGCGTCCACTAAACTTTCGTAGCAGATAAAAAGTACAGATGCCTAGCAACACGACACACAAGAAGAAAGAAAAGGCATTTGAAACCAGATAAATCACGTGTATAACACCATATGATAGCCGATAAAAAGAAGGTACATGGCAAAAGAATGTACCGTAAGCAGTAGGAACAGGACGAACATTGTCAAACCAGAGAAAAGAATGAATAACTTCTTGCAATCTCACATCTTGTCAGTGAGCTCTTTGAACTGCATGCTCCTGGGGTTGCCATCCTTGATCTTGTCCAACTTATGGAACCCATTTCTGCAGACAAATCAACCAATCAACTAAATGATTGGACTGAGGTAGTGATGTCAACCATCAAATCTCAGCAATTCAGATAAAGGAGCTGGCCAAGCAGGATATATAGGAAGCGAGATCTTACGACCACGACAACATTCAGTGTATACCACATATCTAAATTTGCTCATATCAGCCACGATAGCATGTTCTATAAATGTAATGAAACATATTTTAAGCAGAGCAATGAAAAAATATAAGTGTACATTCTAGCATTCCCTCAATCAGCTGAACCAAAAAAAACAGAGCTGGCAAAAGACATGTGAGAACTGATGAAGTTGAACTGTAGAAGTGCTGATGGAAAAGTATCTACTAAAGCACCAAAACCCGTTATCAATTTCTTGCTTACTGAAAATTGCAACAACTTAGTTTGAAACATATAAATCAACCAATGTACGTATATTTTAGCAGACCTCCTCTATGATGTGCAGGAGCTCAATCATTTGGCAAACTTAAACCCGTGTTAAGCAATATCTATATCTTTTTTTTAATTTAAGCTGTATCTATATCACACAAATTGCCGTTCAGGAACGCCCTAGAGAACCTGATGGACAGAGCTGGTCGGTGACAATGTTTGGCGGCGGCCGGCGGTGGTGGTCTGCATCGCGACTGCAAATTAAGGCGAGAAACGAAGGAGAAAAAGGTCCGGGAGTAGTTGTACCTCACCTAGAGCAGCAATCGTTCAGATTGGCTAGCTCGTTGAAGAACATCACGTGTGGGAGAGCAGCGAGGTGTTGCACGGCCGGAGGAAGCAACGTGAGGAGTCGGCTCGGTCGAGCTCATCGCAAGCCGCTGCACGCGTGGGGAGGCTGGGCATCAGAGGGACGGCAACCCAATGGCAAAGGGCCGCAACCAGGGAGCTGGAGAGGTTGCCGGCGGGAGGAGCCGCGAGTGGCTCGGTCGAGCTCGTCGGCGGCAGCTGCGCGTGCGGGGAGGCGAGGCAGCGGAGGGACGGCACCTCGGCGGCAAAGGGCCGTAGCCAAGGCGCTGGGGAGGTTGTGGGCCGGCCCGACCACTCCTCTGTGCCCTGCGGCGGCTAACCCTAGCCGGCGGCGGCATCGGCGTCGCGGGAGAGAGAAAGGAGTGGGGGGAATCTGCGGGGGAGTTTTTACAGGAATGTTTATGAACTTTCCTATATGTCCATTTCGGTCCTTCTCTGTGTTAAAGTTTGGTCCGGGGGTTACTACGCGGATCTTCGAAGGTCTTTTGTGGAAAATAAGCGCGGTGACCGGTGGAACCGGAGGTCACCGCCCGGCGACCGGGCGACGTGTCACGCTGGGATTGGTGGAGAGGCCCGTGCTACAGTTTCTCCAGTTTTGGTCCTCAGAAACTTGCGATCTGGACCGTCGGTTACTCAGATCGGACGGCTGAAGATTAAAGGGTGACGTGGATGCCAGATTTGGACGCAAAAATGACCAACTTTCATATATAGTAGTAAGTATAGTATAGTATTACGTCATCTTTCACTTTCGACATCTAGGCATCGAGTATCACTCCTAAGTTGAAGAAAGCATTGAGATTTTGTAGGTGTGGTGTTTCACACATGGTGTTGTTGTTAGTAGTACTCCAATTGTTCAGCGTGGGGTTGCATTATTAGGGATATTATAACGGCATAAAAAACAAGCTCTCTCAGCCTATCACCATTTTTAACCGTCCGATTACTCTCCTTATTCAATCAAGAGCGTTCATTTTCTCTCAACCCAAAATCCCTAGGGGACGCTGCTCCCGGCGTCAAATCGGCCCGTTGTGGTTAATTTGGTCCCAACACGCGGAAACACACTGTCTCTCTTGCTGGATGTCCCCTTTTGCCTCCTCTTCCTCCTCCTCTTATTGTCGCTCTGTCTCTCAGACTCTCAACGCATCCCAAGAACCCATGGTGGTATGGTTCCCTAGAACCCAAACCAAATCTTCGATTTTCCCTATCTCAAATTCGACCTCTCTCAGTCCACCTCACTTTTGGACCGTTGGATTCGGCTCAGCTCACAATCCAGACCATTCGATTTCTTTGTGTAGTCTAAATGGGCCAAATGTCCCTGAGGGACGCTGTTCTGGGCATTAAATTGAACCACCGTGGTTAATTGGGCTCCTAATATCAACCTACTCCCATGTACTAGAAGACCATTCAAAATTAAATATGTTTTCATCAACACCTAAAAATATATTTTTCTAATGCACGGGCGCGCGCCTACATGATCTAGTCTAAAGACGCGCCGTTTCAGTGTCCGTGAGCGATTGAGGGCCCACCAAACACTATTCATAGAACTTAACGTGTGGAAGGATCTCAACGCAGATCCGCAAACATCCACGTGCTTTTCTGCAAAAACACCACCGCATTACAGCCCCTCCCTCTCCTCTCTCTCTCACGCGACCTCCACAGCCGCCCGCCGACGCGCCCTCCTCCCTCGCTGTCCTTCGCCCACCCGGCTCCTCCCGACGCGCTCGCCTCCACCCACACCCCCCCCCCCCCCCCCCCCACCACAGGCCTCCCCTTCTCCTCTCGCCTCATCCACCGTGCCGCTTGCGGCACTAACCCTAGCGCATCTGCCGTCGCTGCCCAGCTCCTGGGCCCGCGCCACCCTCCATCCGCGGCCGCCCGCATCGCCTCCAGCACCGGCCCCGGCCCGTCCCTCTCCGCTGCGCCGCCCCCTAGGTCGTGGATCGATGGCCGCGACTCGCCACTGCGGCCTCCTCCCCTCCCCTTTTCCCGCGGTGGCTGGAGATGGAGGACGCCGAGGCCGGAGGTGGAGGATCCTTCACATGCTGACTTGCTCCCATCCCTCTCCGGTCACCTCCATCCTCCAATCCATCCGGAGTTCGTGGATCGACGGTCGCAACTAGCCGCTGCGGCCCCCTCCCCTTTTCATGCGGCGGCTGGAGATGGACAGCACCGGGTCGGCGGCGTAGGATTGCCGTACGACTCTTGGAGTAGCCTATCCTCAACCTCCGGCAGCCTTTCCCCACCAATCCGTCGTTTTCCTGGCGATCTGCGTGTCCTCATGGACCTTCCTGCCTTGCTCTTGCTGCAGCCTGCCCGTGAGCACTTCTCCAGATCGAAGGAGGTGACTGCCCTCATTTTCAGAGCTCTTTTATAAGCAGATATTTTCTTTCAAAGCATTTCCTGCTAAACATGATCATGAATAGACGATTTGCAGGAGTAGAAATTTGGTCAAATCCACTATACATTGTGCATTATTTGTTTTTGTCTATGCTGCTAACTGATTCAATCTGAGAACCACTACTCCCATTGTTTTATGTTCCAGTAGCCCAATCTCAACTTGATTTGAAAAGGAGTGTCCAATCTTTTCGTTTGACCAACTACTAGATCTGTAGTAAGATTTTATACAGGTCTTACATTGTTTATTTTATTTCATCCAGATCTATGATATTGTAATACTAAATGTTTGAGTGAAGTATTCAACAAAATGTAGCACTGGAATCCATAATCCTTACGTTTTTCTAATAATTTGGTTGTATTTCCAGTATTTACATTTCATCTCCTGCTTACACACAATCTGACTACGTTTTCAGATTTGGTATGAGAGTGGCCTTTCAAATTAATACACTACCCGGTGTACTAATACCAGCTTAATACTAATATATTTCTCTCTTTCCAAATAATAGACTAAATTTATGTGTTCCAGTGTAGACAGCTGAGTCGTTGGAGTACATGCATGACACTGCATCTACTTCGTGAAACATTACTTTGGAGAAGGGAGTATAAGGAAATTATATGAGTAACCTTATGCAACATATATTACATTGGACCTTTTTTCTTCGAGAATTTTAAATGATTTTAGCCATCTCTGAGTTCAGTATGGTCGTACTCTTCATCACACAGGATATTTTGTGTTAAAGTTTAATCTTCGCTTCCGTTGGTAAGGAATTAATGCCTCTTAGGTTTCTTGCTCTTTCAGTTCTCTTGCTTTTACATATATTTTGTTTTTTAAAGTAAATGGATAGATCTATTTGTTTGGGCTGATTGTTCCATTGCTTTCTTGCCATGTTTGGATAACCAGAGTATTCTAATTTGAAATTATCTTCATGTTTCATGTAGTTCACTCACATGGAATACTTCCTCCTGCCAGGGCTCATTCTTAGTTGCCACCTGTACTTGGTGCCAGAGCTGGAGTATAGGTACCTGAAACCTATCATGCTTTGTTTGTACGTTTTACAATCATTAGGATTCTCAAGAATGCCTTACTCCAAACACTTATCTAGCATTGTATCGAAATAGGTTGGTATAGACGTTTCACGGTTCCCCTTATCTCGCAAGATAATTTTCTCCTTCTCCTAATTATAGTTACCATCTTATCATGCTTGATTTCTTTTGTTAGCCTAATTACAATACCACCTTTAAGGAGGATTGATTCTGTGATGTGCGAGCAAACAGTGATATATATGTCTTCCGTGCATTGAAATTAATCAATTACTAATAATCTGTTTCTTAGACAAGTGGTGATAGACTTGCTGAAATTGGTGCTTAATGCTCTTGCCTCTGCACTGGAGCATCGTAATGAACCAATTTGTAATGATGATTAGAAGTGCCTTCTCATAATTCAAATTTGTAATGATGATTTTCAATGCTTTGTACATGTGGTAGGTTGATAAGATAAATTATGAGTACTTACATTAAAGCACCTTTCCGGTTGACACGATGATGGTCTCTTCAGAACAAGGGTATTGCGGCGGATTTGACAATGTCAGGTCCTGTTGTCTTTGCAGGTGTCTCATGGAAGTGTAGAAAAATCACAGGATTTGCAACTGCCGAGGCGACATGCATTGGAGGCTTTATAGGGACGACTCTGCTAAACATTGCGCAATTTCTGAACCCTGGCAGGGTGACGCGGTGACGCTTCTCATTGACAATCAACGGCTTGCTATGGTTGCTGCACGCAGATGCCTTGATCATCCATTCCACACTGGCATACAAGAGATGTTAAGCTATGGTCTGCTTCTTTGCTGCCACCTCCAGGTCGTCCGCTCAGGTCTTTCACTTCAAACAAGATTTAAATGAGGCAGCCAATTATTGTGCACATGCTTAATTTGAGCTATCATACTGCGGCCAAACGGAACATTTCAAAGATACAAATAAATTGGGTTGTAAATAGCATCTGATAACAATATTATATCTGGTAAGCCGTCGCCCACCGTGCTTAATTTCGGCTTACTGTTGTTCTCTTTGTGCTTACACAGATCTTTTGTATTCATACATGCTTACCTATGTTACTCTTCAATATTCATTGTGCTACTTCCTCTGATGACAAGATTATACCTGATAAGACGTCATCGGTGTGCTTAATTTGAGCTTACTGATGCTCTTTTTGTATTTACATAGTTCTTCTGTATACAGACATGCATATTTATGACACTCTTTAGTATTGGGTTCAGATCGGCGGCCATTGTTATTGTAGCATGTCTTCTGTGAACGAAATTACAGCCCACAATATGTTAGCCTTACCATTAGCTTCTTCACTTATTATTCCTCGATTCATGAACACAGCTTCCATATGCAAGCACACACTCTTTATACTGACATGTTTCTTAAAATGAATTAAAATAATTTTCCCTATGATCTGTGGTTTATTTGATGTGCTAACTACCATATTTTATGGCTTTGGATGCCAAATCAGTTATGTTTCGTCACTGGCTGTGCTAATGTTCGTGTATGTGGTCACGAAAGGAATAAATCATTTTATATTATTTGGTTCCAAATGGTTCTACTTATGTATTTCGGCTAATGGCTATGTTTACATATATCGTATGTTTTTCCCTAATTCGAAATTAGATTTATTGCACTATTTTTTCCGTCATCATATTTCATCCGTTCAAATATGTTCTTCTCGCAGGTAGCTCTACTCCTTTCCCTGCTGCTATTAGATTTTGGAAAGGAGGCATCCAGGCCTGAACTGTGTAGCATGAAGGAAACTTTCGGCTACCCCACGGGGTCTGATTATTTGTGCACCCATTTTAATTAAGAATATATTTACTGTAATTGTTGAATGTACCATTTTGAAGATTTATCTTTGCAGCAAAGTACAGTGTAATTCTGGTTTTTTTATCATTCATTTGGATTTGTATGCCACTTTTTCTAGCTGACTTTCTACATAGGTTGTATTAGGTTATGCTTTCTTAGTAATATGTTGCACACATGGACCTGGTTTCATTTATTCAGCTTGAAGAATATATCAACTTCAATTGTTGAATCTGCCATTTTGAAGATTTATTTTCTTCCTTCCAGCAAACTACTCGGTAGATTTTGATTTTGTACCCATTGAAGAGTTACAAATGTTGATAAGAATGGTACTATGGTTCCACACTGATAAATTGGCCATGCCTTGCTGATGTTGAGTGCACAAATGCAACACATCTCCTTTATCCCTTTCTTTGTCCATATCCCTCCTTATTTATTTAATTGGTTTAGTATATTATCAGATCATCTTATCCATTTTGTTTACTTGCAATCTAATAGAAAGGAATTATTCAAACCTCTCATGATTTTTCTACATTGCATTTATTGTTCTTCACGGAAGTTAATAAGCAATGATAAATTGTTATTTGTTCTTCATTGGAATTAACATTCGTGTTACCATTCATGTTCATATGTTTCTAAGTAAAGAAAAATACTTCTTACAGCCATAGATAAAGACACATACTTCTTACAGTCATATTAATATGTTCCTAAATTTAGATAAATATACAAAAAAAAAAACTACGATGTTATGAAACACCCCGATATCACGCCAAGGACGCCGCGTCAAATTCACCTAGTATAAATGTAAAACATATAGAAAGGTGATCATGTGTTCCTGATGGGCAGTCATCAGCCATTTGGTTAAGTAGTGTAGTAGTGCTTTATTGTACGTAGAGCACACACTCATGGATTTATCTTTTGCTCATGTGTTATACAATTTGGATAATAATAGGCTTCACCTACAACAAAAGTACAATTACTTTTCACTTGTCTACTTCCAGTAGTTAATAGGAGGGAATTTATCAATTAAGAAATCATGCATGGTTTAGTAATATAACATATGTGTGCCCTCAAAAGTAGTTTACCATCTGTATTTGGTTGTCAACATGCACCATCTTTGGAGGCTTATCTGACGCTATTGCAATCTGGATGAACCGACTAAATACCGTGTAAATGTTGAATCGAATGTTGGATGAGACCATGTACTTATTATTAAGTATTTATGTATTTGGTGGCTTAATCGCACTATACTCGGCATATGTTTTGGGGTTGAGCCATTAACACATTTCAAGAGATATGGTAAAATACAAGGCCCTTCCAATGTATTTTCATGTCGTAGATGTCTCACTATTGAAAACTTCTGCTGCTCGGCAGCAGTTCCAATTTATCGACTTATGGAAGGCAAAAGAGGTGCGTATGGTACCCAACTTGAAGGATATATGCCCTAGAGGCAATTAATAAAGTGTATTTCTTTATCATATCTCGTTTGTTCATAATATGTTTGTGTGTCATGCTATAACCGTATTAAGTGGAAACATTATTACGAGTGTGATGCGTAAACAAGCAGGTCCCTAGTAGCCTCTACTAAGACTAGTTTCGTTGCGCGATTGATAATCGAGGTTTCCCGATCATAGGGCATGGCGCCGGTCGGCAATGGAAGTCATATCGTTGGAGAACGATGTGATGGACATACCCATATTTATAGGACGTAGTCATTACGACTTTGACCGTGAGACCAACTCTTATTGTTATTCCTGAAAGATATTTTGATTGCACTAAACGTCGTATCTTAAATTAGTATGACAATAACGGTGATACTTTTGGGTATCGGAAAGGAGTAGTTGAGACGAGGGGTCAAGAGCGGGATTTGCCAGTCCGCATAGCAGGATAGATACTCTAGGGCCCAGTCGGTGAGATTATGTCTAATGAGCTTACAAACATGTGACTAGGTCACGGAGACATGAAATCATAGACGAGTAGAAGATAGCGTTGTTGGTAACGAGGTCAAGCTAGATATGGAGATATCTATGAACGACGCTCGGACACGCTAAGTATCGCCATGGCAAAAGGTTTAAGACTTTACGTTCAGCTTTGATAGATGAAAGTCATTTGTTATATCACAGGGATTAATTCATGGGGTTCATGCCTACGAGTTAGTCATTGATCAGAGAGGAGTCTCGATCATGTCTGTTATTATATCGAACCGCTAGGGTAACACACTTAAGGGGTTTCGACAAGACAACCGAAAAGGAAAAGAGATCACCGGGAACGTCCCGGGAGAGGTCCGATGGAGATCGGGCTGCGACGAAATAGTTTTCGGAGCTAGAATAAATTATATATGATATGTTTGATATTAATTAGTGTAATTAATGCCTAAATATGATTTTATATATTTATTTTCTAATTTATTTAGGCTAATTTCCCTAAAAGGGCCTTCTGGCCGAAAGAAGGCCCAAGAGGGGGAAAATTCCCTAGGTGAATTCAGTGGGAGCCTTGGGACCGACCCAGGTGGGCCAAAAGGGGCCCACCATGGGGCCGGCACATCAAGTGCAGCCGCACCAGGCATGTGGGGATAGTCCCACATTGCCTGGTGAGCAGGTTGGCTCCCCCCTGGGAGCCTATATAAGAAGGGGGCATCCCTAACCTTTTAATTCACCAATTAATTTCCCAATTCTCTCTCGGTTTCGTGATTCCCTTTGTCGGAGTTGCGCCAAGTTGAGAGGGGGATCTCTTCCACCATAGCCCGCTGCCGTGCTGCTGGTGTTCCGGTCCAAGTCTTCTGTTGCTCGTCCAGGGCTGGAGCTTCGGAGGCCGTCGTCTCCACCATACGTGTGTAACACCCTGCGAGGTGTTGCGCTAGCGGTGTTGGGAGGTCTGCTTCCTCTACACGACCTTGAGGTCGGCTTCGTCGGTCTTCGTTGACAACGTTCGTGCGGGAACGTAATCCCCGCTTTCAGTCTACAAGGGTATGTATTCCGATCTCCGTGCGTACTACTATATCTGCATAGAATAGATCCTGACATGTTTTAAGGATATCGTTACTAGGATTTTTTTTGTTTTCCGCACACGATCCCCTTCAGTGGTATCAGAGCCGATCTATCGTAGATATAGTTGTATGCTGTTAGCACCCGTGTTCTGCATGGGGGCACCGTTCCTGTTATTTGGTACCCTCTAGCGTGCACTTGTGATTCCAGCGGCATCGAGTTGATGAAGCGGCCCAGACCGACTTTACGCGTACGGTTACGCGAGAATGGTTTTAAAACTGACATACAGCTTGTACCGTATATGTGGCTGGCGGGTGTCTGTCTCTCTCTCTTTAGTTGGTCTTGCATTTTCAATGGATGGCTCGAAAGGGATGTTTAAACATACAATTATTGGATCGTTGTTGTGGTCATAAGGTTCGTAGGTATGAAGCGGTTCTACTTACGACAACCCCAAGCCACGTAAAATATGCAAAAGATAAAGTAGAAGCGTCTAACTTTTTTTTGCAGGGGCTATGTCATATGGTCAAGGTAGGTTTATTAAATTGTTTATGAACTGCGGGCGCCAAGAAGACCATGGCGCAATGGACTATATCACATTGCATTACTCCCTCCGTCCGCTAGAAACTGTGCATTTGGAGACTTACACACAAACCAAGAACACATATGTTTTTGCTCCATGCCCTAACTAATGCACAAAAATAGCAGCCCCACGCGTGCATGCAACCATTGAGAGAAGACCATTTAATGAGAGTTTCTTGCATGCAGCAATTAAGCTAGTAACCCAAAAGATTTAAGTAAGTATGCGGCCAATAGCTAAATCACACGTTGCTCTATGAGTGTATTAAATGACTATTGGATTAAAAGCATTGTGCCTTGGGACGTATGCGTACACTCTTTTGCGGAAAAATATTAGACCTCAAACGTCCACTCTTCTATGGATGGAGGGAGTACATTTGATGTTTTGTGTGCATCTTATATTGTGTGATTATATATTAGCATATATTAGTTACGTGGTGGTAATTATATATAAGATGATCCCTTCAAAAATACCACTAGTGTTCTTCCTCCAACAAGCACCACCAAGAAAGTTCTACGTTATGAGGCAGGCCGTGACGTCGTTCGCATAGAGTGAGTGTAAGCCATGCTGCACAAGCGTTACGTGGAGATTATAGTGGCGAGCCTAGCATATGCAGATATGGCCTCGGTGAAGGAGATATGCCCTAGAGGCAATTAATAAAGTGTATTCTTTATCATATCTCGTTTGTTCATAATAGGTTTTTGTATCATGCTAGAACCGTATTAAGCGGAAACATTAATACGGGTGTGATACGTAAGCAACAAGGTCCCTAGTAACCTCTACTAAGACTAGTTTCGTTGCGCGATTGATGATCGAGGTTTCCCGGTCATGGGCATGGCGCCGGTCGGCAATGGGAGTCATATCGTTGGAGAACGATGTGATGGACATACCCAGATTTGGAGAACGTAGTCGTTACGCCTTTGACCGTGAGATCAACTCTTATTGTTATTCCTGGAAGATACTTTGATCGCACCAAACGTCGTATCTTATATAGTATGACAATAACGGTGATACTTTTGGGTATCGGAAAGGAGTAGTTGAGACGAGGGGTCAAGAGCGGGATTTGCCAGTCCGCATAGCAGGATAGATACTCTCGGGCCCACTCGGTGAGATCATGTCTAATGAGCTTGCAAGCATGTGACTAGGTCACGGAGACATGAGATCATGGACGAGTAGAAGATAGCATTATCGGTAACGAGGTCGAGATTAGGTATGGAGATATCTATGGAATGACGCTCGGACATGCTAAGTATCGCTATGGCAAAAGGTTTAAGACTTTGCGTTCAGGTTTGATAGATGAAAGTCATTCGTTATATCACAGGGATTAATTCATGGGGTCCAGGCCTACGAGTTAGTCATTTATCATAGAGGAGTCTTGGTCATACCTGTTATTATATCGAACCGCTAGGGTAACACACTTAAGGGGTTTCGACAAGACAACCGGAAAGGAAAGAGATCACCGGGAACGTCCCGGGAGGGGTCCGATGGAGATCGGGCACTGCCGAAAGAGTTTTCGGAGCTAGGAAAAATTATATATATTATGTTTGATATTAATTAGTGTAATTAATATGCAAATATGATTTTATATATTTATTTTCGAATTTATTTAGGCTGATTTCCCTAAATGGGCCTTCTGGTCGAAAGAAGGCCCAAGAGGGGGGGGGGGATCCCCTTGGGGATTCGGTGGGGGCCAGGAGGGGCCGACCCAAGTGGGCCAAGGGCCCACTAGGGGGCCGGCGCACCCTCCCATGCCGCACCAGGCATGTGGGGGTTAGTCCCACATTGCCTGGTTAGCAAGTTGGCTCCCCCCTGGGAGCCTATATAAGAAGGGGCACCCCTGGCCTTTTAATTCACCAATTAATTCCCAATTTCTCTCTCGATCTCGTGATTCCCTTGTCGGAGTCACGCCGAGCAGAGGAGGGGGATCTCTTCCACCATAGCCCGCTGCTACGCTGCTGGTGTTCCGGTCCAAGTCTTCCGCTGCTCGTCCTGGACTGGAGCTTCGGAGGCCATCGTCTCCACCGTACGTGTGTGACGCCCTGCGAGGTGCTGCGCTAGCGGTACTCGGAGGTCTGCTTCCTCTACACGACCCTTAGGTCGGCTTCGTCGGTCTTCATCGACAACGTTTGTGCGGGAACATAATCCCCGCTTTCGGTCTACAAGGGTACGTATTCCGATCTCCGTTCGTACTACTATATCTGAATAGAATAGATCTTGGCATGCTTTTAGGATATCGTGGGTAGGAAATTTTTTGTTTTCTGCACACGATCCTTTTCAGTGGTATCAGAGCCGATCTATCGTAGATACAACTGTACGCTGTTAGAACCCGTGTTCTGCACGGGGGCACCGTTCCTGTTATTTGCTACCCTCTAGCGTGCCCTTGTGTATTCCAGCGGCATTGAGTTGATGAAGCGGCCCGGACCGACTTTATGCGTACGCTTACGCGAGACTGGTTCCACTACTGACATACGGCTTGTATCGTATCTGTGGCTGGCGGGTGTCAATTTCTCTCTCTTTAGTTGGTCTTCGCATTTTCAATGGAGGGACCGAAAGGGATGCTTAAATATGCAATTATTGGATTGTTGTTGTGGTCATAAGGTTCGTAGGTATGAAGCGGTTCTATTTACGAAAGCCCCAAGCCACGTAAAATATGCAAAAGATAAAGTAGAAGCGTCTAACTTTATTTTGCAGGGGCTATGTGATATGGTCAAGGTAGGTTTATTAAATTGTTTATAAACTGCAGGCGCCAAGAAGACCATGGCGCAATGGACTATATCAAATTGCATTACATTTGATGTTTTGTGTGCATCTTATATTGTGTGATTGTATATATAGTATATATTAGTTACACGACGGTAGCTATATAAGATGATCCCTTCAAAATACCACTAGTGTTCTCCCTCCAACGCGCACCACCAAGAAAGTTCTACGTTATGAGGCAGGCCGTGATGATCGGGTGTCAGACATCTCGTCGTTCACATACAGTGGGTCTAAGCCATGTTGCACAAGCGTCAGCGTGGAGGTCTTTGGTGGCGAGCCTAGCATATTCAGAAATATGGCCTCGGAATGGGAAAACCGAAAGGTCGAGCACGAGTCACAAAATTGGTGTGGCGGACTTTTGTCTACTCTTGAAGTTGTGCCGCCGGCTCTGATGATGAGGGGTGGTGCAATGGATGGGGGTCGTGTAATCGCTTAAACGACCAAGAGGGATGTTCGTTTGAGTGGGAGTTATGTTAGTTATTTTCTAAAATACTATAACTCAAATTTATTATGAACAAAGTCTTATGTTGTTGCAAATTCCATTGTAGATGTCTTGCCCCTCGTTTAACCTAGGTCTGTTCCTTGAGAAAGAAAAGCTTAATACCAATGGGTCAAACTTCATGGCCTGGTTCCGCAACCTGAGGATCCTCCTCACTCCCCATAGGGTGGCCTACGTCATTGAGGCCACCATAGGTGACCCTCCCGCAGATGATGCCTCTCAGGATGAGAAGAAGGTCTTCCAGACCAGATCGGAGGACTCTGCTTTTGTCCAGAGTGGCATGCTCTACGCCATGGAAGCCGACCTGCAGAAGCGATTCGAGAAGATGAGCGCCTTCGAGATCATTTCTGATCTGAAGGCTGTCTTCACGCCGCAGGCTAAGGCTGAGAGATATGAGGCTTTTGAGCTTTTCTTCTCAGCTAAGATGGAAGAGCATAGCAGTGTGAGCGAGCATGTAGTCAAGATGTATGGCTACGTTCAACGCCTGAATGCTCTGGAATGCAAGATTCCCAATGAGCTGGCGATTGACAGGGTGTTGCAATCGTTGCCCCCTAGCTATAAAGGCTTCGTCATGAACTACAACATGCAGGGCATGGCTAAGTCCCTGGGTGAAGTGTTCGTGATGCTCAAGACTGCTGAGGTAGAGATTAAGAAGGAGCACACGCTGTTGATGGTCAACAAGGCCGTTGATTTCAAGAAATCCGGTGGCAAGGGAAAGCAGAGCTGGAAGTCCGGGAGGGAAGGCAAGATGAGTGCCAAGCCCAAGACTAACAGATCTGGTCCCAGAGCTAGCGTAGAGTGCTTCTACTGCAAGGGGAAGGGTCACTGGAAGCGCAACTGCCCCAAGTACCCGGAGGATAGGAAGTCTGGCAAGACGGTCGACAAAGAGCAAGGTATATTTGATATACATGTTATAGATGTGTACCTTACATCCGCCCGGAGCAACACGTGGGTATTTGATACTGGTTCTGTTGCTCATATATGTAACTCTCAGGAGGAGTTACGGAATAGACGGCGGTTGGCGAAGGATGAGGTGACGATGCGCGTCGGCAACGGATCGAGAGTCGACGTGGTGGCTGTCGGCATGCTCCCTCTAAATCTACCATCGGGATTAGTTTTGGTTTTAAATAAGTGTTATTTTGTGCCATCCTTGAGTGTAAACATTATAAGTGGGTCTTGCCTGTTACAAGACGGTTATTCATTTAAATCAGTATCAAGCAGTTGTGCTATTTATATGAATGATATCTTTTATGTTGATGCTCCCGAGAATAACGGTTTATTCTTGTTGAATCTCGATCGTAGTACTCACATCCATAACATAGAAGCCAAACGGATTAAGTGTAGTGATGATACCGCCATGTATTTGTGGCATTGCCGTCTTGGTCATATTGGTGTAAAGCGCATGAAGCAACTCCACTCCGATGGACTTTTGGACTCGTTGGATTTCGGATCCCTCGATACATGCGAACCATGCCTTATGGGAAAAATGACCAAGACATCGTTCAAAGGTTTCGTTGAACGGGCGTCGGATTTATTGGGGATCATACATACAGATGTGTGTGGACCGATGAGCGTTTCGACACACAATGGTTATCGTTACTTCGTCACCTTCACTGATGACTTGAGTAGATACGGTTATATCTATTTGATGAAACACAAGTCTGAAACTTTTGAAAAGTTCAAAAAATTCCAAAGTGAAGTTGAGAATCAACTTAATAGGAAAATCAAGCACCTCCGATCCGATCGCGGTGGCGAGTACTTGAGTTTTGAGTTTGGCACACATCTGAAGAGTTGTGGCATAGTACCCCAACTTACGCCAGCCGGAACACCGCAGCGTAACGGCATGTCCGAGCGACGTAACCGTACTCTACTGGATAGTGTTCGATCTATGATGTCTCTTATCGATTTGCCAGTGTCCTTCTGGGGTTATGCGTTAGAAAAAACCGCATTCATTTTAAATAGGGCTCCGTCCAAATCCGTTGAAACGACACCGTATGAATTATGGTATGGCCAAAAGCCTAAGTTATCGTTTCTGAAGGTTTGGGGTTGTGAGGCGTACGTTAAGAAACTACAGCCCGGCAAACTCGAACCAAAGTCGGAGAAAGTCGTCTTTGTAGGATATCCGCGGGAAACCGTTTGGTACACCTTCTACAACCAAGCTGAGGGCAAAACTTTTGTCGCGAAGACCGGTACCTTTCTAGAGAAGGAGTTTCTCGCGAAAGGAGTAAGTGGGAGGAAGGTAGACCTCGATGAGATCGTTGATTCTGAACTCGAGATTCCGAGTGGCGCAACGGAAGCAATTCCAGAAACGTCCTCCATGGAAGGAGTGGGAGAAACTGTCGAGGAAGGTATTCTACCCAGTAGGTCTGGTAGATCTCGGATCGCACCAGAATGGTATGGCAACATGGTTTACACTGTCATGTTAGTTGAACAAGACGAACCTACAAACTACAAGGAGGCGATGGCGAGTCTAGAGTCCGAGAAATGGCTTGAAGCCATGAAATCCGAAATAGGATCCATGTATGATAACAAAGTGTGGACTTTGATGGATATTCCCGAAGGGCGCAAGGCCATCGAGAATAAATGGATCTTTAAGAAGAAGACTGATGCTGATGGTATCCTCAATTGTAGCCAATATTTTATTCTGAATGTGACCGTCTATAAAGCTCGGCTTGTCGCAAAAGGTTTCCGACAAGTTCATGGAATTGACTACGATCAAACTTTTTCACCGGTAGCGATGCTTAAGTCTATTCGGATTTTGTTAGTAGTAGCTGCCTATTATGATTATGAAATCTGGCAGATGGACGTCAAAACAGCCTTCCTAAATGGAAACATTGAGAAAGAGTTGTACATGGTACAACCGGAAGGTTTTGTCGATCCAGGGGATGCTAACAAGGTGTGCAAGTTTCAGCGATCCATCTATGGATTGAAGCAGGCATCTCGGAGCTGGAATCTTCGTTTTGATGAGGTAATCAAAGGTTTTGGATTTATTCAAAATTTGGAAGAGACCTGCATTTACAAGAAAATGAGTGGGAGCTCGGTTGTGTTCTTAGCATTGTATGTAGACGACATATTGCTGATTGGGAATGATGTGGAACTTCTGAATAGCGTGAAGGAATATTTAAACAGTAAATTTTCCATGAAGGACTTAGGAGAAGCTGCGTATGTCTTAGGCATAAAAATCTATCGTGATAGATCAAGGCGCCTATTAGCACTGAGTCAGAGTACTTATCTTGATAAAATACTGAAGCGTTTCGGTATGGAGAAGGCAAAGAAGGTTCTCTGCCGGTTATCAAGAATAAGATATTGCGGAAGGCAAAGTGTCCGGTAACGGAACTGGATAAGGCCGATATGACTAAACATCCTTATGCTTCAGCCATATGATCGATCATGTATGCAATGTTGAGTACTAGACCGGATGTGGCATTAGCTCTAAGTTTGACAAGCCGGTTCCAGAGTAATCCTGGAATGCCGCATTGGATAGCTGTTAAGAGCATTCTTAAGTATCTCAATAAGACAAAGGAAATGTTCCTTGTGTATGGTGGCTGCAATGAAGAACTTGGCGTAACGGGTTACGTAGATGCAAGTTTCTGCTCAGACCCCGATGACTCTAAGTCACAGACAGGTTATGTGTTCAAGGTGAATGGAGGCGCCGTGTGCTGGAGAAGTGGGAAGCAACCCATAGACGCACAATCTACAATGGAGTCGGAGTATATTGTTGATTGAAGCCGCGAATGAAGCTGTGTGGCTGAGGAAGTTCATCATCGAACTTGGAGTGTTCCCGAGCGTGCAAGACCCCGTGATCCTCTTCTGCGACAATACAGGTGCCATTGCGAACGCAAAGGAGCCAAGGTCCCACTCCACCGACAAACACATTCTCCGACGCTTCCATGTGATACGTCAGTACGTACAAGGAGGCGATGTGAATATTTGCAAAGTGCATACGGATTTGAATGTGGCAGATCCGCTCACGAAACCTCTCCTGCTTGATAAGCATGAAAAGCACCAGTCAACTATGGGTGTTAAGCTTTTACCAAGTTGTAATCTAGATTATTTGTACTCTAGTGCAAGTGGGAGACTGAAGGAGATATGCCCTAGAGGCAATTAATAAAGTGTATTATTTATCATATCTCGTTTGTTCATAATAGGTTTTTGTATCATGCTAGAACCGTATTAAACGGAAACATTAATACGGGTGTGATACGTAAACAACCAGGTCCCTACTAGCCTCTACTAAGACTAGTTTCGTTGCGCGATTGATGATCGAGGTTTCCCGGTCATGGGGCATGGCGCCGGTCGGCAATGGGAGTCATATCGTTGGAGAACGATGTGATGGACATACCCATATTTGGAGAACGTAGTCGTTACGCCTTTGACCGTGAGATCAACTCTTATTGTTATTCCTGGAAGATACTTTGATCGCACCAAACGTCGTATCTTATATAGTATGACAATAACGGTGATACTTTTGGGTATCGGAAAGGAGTAGTTGAGACGAGGGGTCAAGAGCGGGATTTGCCAGTCCGCATAGCAGGATAGATACTCTCGGACCCACTCGGTGAGATCATGTATAATGAGCTTGCAAGCATGTGACTAGGTCACGGAGACATGAGATCATGGACGAGTAGAAGATAGCATTATCGGTAACGAGGTCGAGATTAGGTATGGAGATATCTATGGAACGACGCTCGGACATGCTAAGTATCGCTATGGCAAAAGGTTTAAGACTTTGCGTTCAGGTTTGATAGATGAAAGTCATTCGTTATATCACAGGGATTAATTCATGGGGTCCAGGCCTACGAGTTAGTCGTTGATCATAGAGGAGTCTTGGTCATACCTGTTATTATATCGAACCGCTAGGGTAACACACTTAAGGGGTTTCGACAACACAACCGGAAAGGAAAGAGATCACCGGGAACGTCCCGGGAGGGGTCCGATGGAGATCGGACAGTGCCGAAAGAGTTTTCGGAGCTAGGAAAAATTATATATATTATGTTTGATATTAATTAGTGTAATTAATATGCAAATATGATTTTATATATTTATTTTCGAATTTATTTAGGCTGATTTCCCTAAATGGGCCTTCTGGTCGAAAGAAGTCCCAAGAGGGGGGGAATCCCCTTGGGGGTTGGGTGGGGGCCAGGAGGGGCCGACCCAAGTGGGCCAAGGGCCCACTAGGGGGCCGGCGCACCCTCCCATGCCGCACCAGGCATGTGGGGGTTAGTCCCATATTGCCTGGTTAGCAAGTTGGCTCCCCCCTGGGAGCCTATATAAGAAGGGGCACCCCTGGCCTTTTAATTCACCAATTAATTCCCAATTTCTCTCTCGATCTCGTGATTCCCTTGTCGGAGTCGCGCCGAGCAGAGGAGGAGGATCTCTTCCACCATAGCCCGCTGCCGCGCTGCTGGTGTTCCGGTCCAAGTCTTCCGCTGCTCGTCCTGGACTGGAGCTTCGGAGGCCGTCGTCTCCACCGTACGTGTGTGACGCCCTGCGAGGTGCTGCGCTAGCGGTACTCGGAGGTCTGCTTCCTCTACACGACCTTGAGTCCGGCTTCGTCGGTCTTCATCGACAACGTTTGTGTGGGAACGTAATCCCCGCTTTCGGTCTACAAGAGTACGTATTCCGATCTCCGTTCGTACTACTATATCTGCATAGAATAGATCTTGGCATACTTTTAGCATATCGTTGGTAGGAATTTTTTTGTTTTCTGCACACGATCCCCTTCACTCGGAACACGGAGGCCGAAAGGTCGAGCATGAGTCACAAAATTGGTGTGATGGACAATTGTCTACCCTTGAAGTTGTGCTGCCGGCTCTGACGATGAGGGGTGGTGCAATGGATGGGGGTCGTGTAATCTTTTAAACGACCAGGAGGGATGTTCGTTTGAGTGGGAGTTATGTTAGTTATTTTCTAAAAATACTATAACTCAAAATTATTATGAACAAAGTCTTATGTTGTTGCAAATTCCATTGTAGATGTCTCACCCCTCCTTTAACCTAGCCATGTTCCTTGAGAAAGAGAAGCTTAAGACCGATGGGTCTAACTTCGTGTCCTGGTTCCGCGACCTGAAGTCCATTCTTGAAACCCACAAGGTGGCCTACATCCTTGAAGCCCTCGTAGGTGATCTGCCAAACACCGCTTCAGAAATCGAAAGGATTGTCCATGAGGTTAAGGCGGAGATTTCTTCTTATGTTCAAAGTAGCATGCTCTTTGCCATGGTGGCTGACCTGCAAAACCATTTCGAGAACAAGGGTGCTTAATCACTGAACTCATGGTTGTTTTTAAACGACAAGTCAAGGCTGAGAGGTTCAAAGCATCTGTGCTTTTCTTCTCAGCCCAGATGGAAGAGCACGACAATATAAGTGAGCACTTAGCCAAGCTTTTTGGCTGTGTTCAGCTCCTGAATGATCCGGGAAGTGTGATCGCAGAAGAGCTGGTTATTGATAGGGTGCTGATTTCTCTGCCCCCTAGCTATAAGAACGCCATCGTGGACTACGACATGAAAGGGACGTCAAAACACCTGTCGGAAATCCTGAAGATGCTCGAAGTGGCCGAATTAGAAATGAATCTGGAGAAGATGGTGGTGACCATTGGATCACCTGAGCGCAACTGCCCCAAGTACCTAGAGGACAAGAAGTCTGGCAACATAGTCGACAAAGAGCAAGGTATATTTGATATACATTTTATAGATGTGTACCTTACATCCGCTCGTAGAAACACTTGGGTATTTGATACTGGTTCTGTTGCTCATATATGTAACTCTCAGGAGGACTTACGGAATAAACAGCGGTTGGCTAAGGATGAGGTGACGATGCACGTCGGCAACGGATCAAGAGTCGATGTGGTAGCTGTCGGCACAATCCCTCTACATCTACCATCGGGATTAGTTTTGGTTTTAAATAAGTGTTATTTTGTACCATCGTTGAGTGTAAACATTATATGTGGGTCTTGCATGTTACAAGACGGTTATTCATTTAAATCAGTATCAAGCAGTTGTGCTATTTATATGAATGATATCTTTTATGTCGCTGCTCCCGAGAGTAATGGTTTATTCTTGTTGAATCTCGATCGTAGTACTCACATCCATATATAGAAGCCAAACGGATTAAATGTAGTGATGATACCGCCATGTATATGTGGCATTGTCGTCTCGGTCATATTGGTATAAAGCGCATGAAGAAACTCCACTCTGATGGACTCTTGGACTCGTTGGATTTTGGATCCCTCGATACATGTGAACCATGCCTTATGGGCAAAATGACCAGGACACAATTCAAAGGTTTCGTTGAACGGGCGTCGGAGTTGTAGGGGGTCATACATACATATGTGTGTGGACCAATGAGTGTGTCGACACGCAATGGTTATCGTTACTTCCTCACCTTCACCGATGACTTGAGTAGATACGATTATATCTATTTGGTGAAACACAAGTCTGAAACTTTTGAAAAGTTCAAAGAATTTCAAAGTGAAGTTGAAAATCAGCTTAACAAGAAAATCAAGCACCTCCGATCCGATCGTGGCGAGTATTTGAGTTTTGAGTTTGGGACACATCTGAAGGCCTGTGGCATAGTGCCTCAACTTACGCCTGCTGGAACACAACAAGGTAACGGCGTGTCCGAGCGACGTAATCATACTCTATTGGATAGTGTCCGGTCTATGATGTCTCTTACCGATTTGCCCGTATCCTTCTGGGGTTATGCGTTAGAAGAAACCGCAATCATTTTAAACAGGGCTTCATCCAAATCCGTTGAAACGACACCGTATGAATTATGGTATGGCAAGAAGTCTAAGTTATCGTTTATGAAGGTTTGGGGTTGTGAGGCGTATGTTAAGAAACTACAGCCTGACAAACTCGAACCGAAGTCGGAGAAAGTCGTCTTTGTAGGATATCCGCGGAAAACCGTAGGATACACCTTCTACAACCAATCTGAGGGCAAAACGTTTGTCGCAAAGACCGGTACCTTTCTAGAGAAGGAGTTTCTCGCGAAAGGAGTAAGTGGGAGGAAGGTGGATCTCGATGAGATCGTTGATCCTGAACTCGAAATTCCGAGTGGCGCAACGGAAGCTGTTCCGGAAACGTTCTCCACAGATGGAGTGGGAGAAACTGTCGAGGAAAGTATTCTACCTCGTAGGTCTGGTAGATCTCCTATCGCACCAGAATGGTATGGCAACATGTTTTGCACCGTCATGTTAATTGAACAAGACGAACATACGAACTACAAGGAGGCAATGGCGAGTCTAGAGTCCGAGAATTGGCTAGAAGCCATGAAATCCGAAATAGGATTCATGTATGATAACAAAGTGTGGACTTTGATGGATATTCCCGAAGGGCGCAAGGCCGTCAAGAATAAATGGATCTTTAAGAAGAAGACTGATGTTAACGGTAATGTGACCGTCTATAAAGCTCGGCTTGTCGGAAAAGGTTTCAGACAAGTTCATGGGATTGACTACGATGAAACTTTTTCACCGGTAGCGATGCTGAAGTCTATTCGGATTTTGTTAGGAGTTGCTGCCTATTACGATTATGAAATATGGCAGATGGATGTCAAAAGAACCTTCCTAAATGGAAACATTGAGGAAGAGTTATACATGGTACAACCAGAAGGTTTTGTCGATCCAGAAAATGCTGACAAGGTATGCAAGCTTCAGCGCTCCATCTATGGATTGAAGCTAGCATCTCGGAGCTAGAATCTTCGTTTTGATGAGGTAATAAAATGTTTTGGATTTGTCCAAAATTTTGAAAAGACCTGCATTTATAAGGAAATGAGTGGGACCTCGGTTGTGTTCTTAGCACTATATGTAGATGACATATTGCTAATTGGGAATGATGTGGAGCTTCTGAATAGCGTGAAGGATTATTTAAACAGTAAATTTTCCATGAAGGACTTAGGAGAAGCTGCATACGTCTTAGGCATTAAAATCTATCGTGATAGATCAAGACGTCTATTAGCATTGAGTCAGAGTACTTATCTTGATAAAATACTGAACCGTTTCGGTATGGAGAAGGCAAAGAAGGGTTCTCTACCGGTTATCAAGAATAAAACATTGTGAAAGGCATAATGTCCAGTAACGGAACAGGATAAGGCCAATATGACTAAACATCCTTATGCTTCAGACATAAGATCGATTATGTATGCAATGTTGAGTACTAGACCTAGTGTGGCATTAGCTCTAAGTTTGACAAGCCGTTTGCAGAGTAATCCTGGAATGACGCATTGGATTGCTGTTAAGAGCATTCTTAAGTATCTCAATAAGACAAAGCAAATGTTCCTTGTCTATGGTGGCTGCGATGAAGAACTTGGCGTAACAGGTTACGTGGATGCAAGTTTCTGCTCAGACCCCGATGACTCTAAGTCACAGACAGGTTATGTGTTCAAGGTGAATGGAGGCGCCGTGTGCTGGATAAGTGGTAAGCAACCCATCGTCGCGCAATCTACAATGGAGTCGGAGTACATTGCTGCTTGCGAAGCCGCGAATGAAGTTGTGTGGCTGAGGAAGTTCATCATTGAACTTGGAGTGTTCCCGAGCGTGCAAGACCCTGTGATCCTCTTCTGCGACAATACGGGTGCCATTGCTAACGCCAAGGAGCCAAACACATTCTCCGATGCTTCCATGTGATATGACAGTACGTACAAGGAGGCGATGTGAAGATTTGTAAAGTGCATATGGATCTGAATGTGGCAGATCCCCTGACAAAGCCTCTTCCGCTTGACAAGCATGAAAAACACCAGTTAGCTATGGGTGTTAACCTTTTACCAAGTTGTAATCTAGATTAATTTGTACTCTAGTGCAAGTGGGAGAGTGAAGGAGATATGCCCTAGAGGCAATTAATAAAGTGTATTTCTTTATCATATGTCATTTGTTCCTAATATGTTTTTGTGTCATGCTATAACCGTATTAGGCGGAAACATTAATACGGATGTGATGCGTAAACAACCAGGTCCCTAGTAGTCTCTACTAAGACTAGTTTCGTTGCGCGATCGATGATCGAGGTTTCCCGATCATAGGGCATGGCGCCGGTCGGCAATAGAAGTCGTATCGTTGGAGAACGATGTGATGGACATACTCATATTTGTAGGACGTAGTCATTACGCCTTTGACCGTGAGACCAACTCTTATTGTTATTCCTTGAAGATACTTTGATTGCACCAAACGTCGTATCTTAAATTAGTATGACAATAACGGTGATACTTTTGGGTATCGGAAAGGAGTAGCTGACACGGGGGGTCAAGAGAGGGATTTGCCAGTCCGCATAGCAGGATAGATACTCTAGGGCCCACTCGGTGAGATTATGTCTAATGAGTTTGCAAGCATGTGACTAGGTCACGGAGACATGAAATCATAGATGAGTAGAAGATAGCGTTGTCGGTAACGAGGTCAAGCTAGATATGGAGATATCTATGAATGACGCTCGGACACGCTAAGTATCGCCATGGCAAAAGGTTTAAGACTTTACGTTCAGTTTTGATAGATGAAAGTCATTTGTTATATCACAGGGATTAATTCATGGGGTTCAGGCCTACGAGTTAGTCATTGATCGGAGAGGAGTCTCGATCATGTATGTTATTATATCGAACCGCTAGGGTAACACACTTAAGGGGTTTCGACAAGACAACCGGAAAGGAAAAGAGATCACCGGGAACGTTCCGGGACAGGTCCGATGGAGATCAGGCAACGACGAAATTGTTTTCGGAGCTAGAATAAATTATATATAATATGTTTGATATTAATTAGTGTAATTAATGTCTAAATATGAATTTATTTTCGAATTTATTTAGTCTGATTTCCCTAAATGGCCCTTCTGGTTGAAAGAAGGCCCAAGAGGGGGAAAATTCCCTAGGGGAATTCGGTGGGAGCCTTGAGGCCGACCCAGGTGGGCCAAAAGGGGCCCACCATGGGGCCGGCGCACCAAGTGCAGCCGCACCAGGCATGTGGGGATAGTTCCACATTGCCTGGTGAGCAGGTTGGCTCTCCCCTGGGAGCCTATATAAGAAGGGGGCACCCCTGGCCTTTTAATTCACCAATTAATTACCCAAGTCTCTCTCGATTTTATGATTCCCTTTATCGGAGTTGCACCGAGTTGAGAGGGGGATCTCTTCCACCATAGCCCGCAGTCGCGCTGCTGGTGTTCCGGTCCAAGTCTTCCGCTGCTTGTCCTGGACTGGAGCTTCGGAGGCCGTCGTCTCCATCGTACGTGTGTAACACCCTGCGAGGTGCTGCGCTAGCGGTAATGGGAGGTCTGCTTCCTCTACACGACCTTGAGGTCGGCTTCGTCGGTCTTCATCGACAACGTTCGTGCGGGAACGTAATTCCCGCTTTCGATCTACAAGGGTATGTATTCCGATCTCCGTTCGTACTACTATATCTGCGTAGAATAGATATTGGCATGTCTTAAGAATATCGTTCCTTGGAATTTTTTTGTTTTCTACACACGATCCCCTTCAGTGGTATCAGAGCCGATCTATCATAGATATAGTTGTACGCTGTTAGAACCCATGTTCTGCACGGGGGCACCGTCCTGTTATTTGCTACCCTCTAGCATGCACTTGTGATTCCAGCGGCACCGAGTTGATGAAGCGGCCCGGACCGACTTTACTCGTACGCTTACGCAAGACTGGTTCCACTACCGACATACGGCTTGTACTGTATCTGTGTCTTGCGGGTGTATGTCTCTCTCTCTTTAGTTGGTCTTGCATTTTCAATGGAGGGCCCGAAAGGAATGCTTAAACATGCAATTATTGGATCGTTGTTGTGGTCATAAGGTTTTATTGTTAGGAATGTGAATGTAATTGCCTTGGCTATAAGATTGTGAGTGAAGAAGGCAACCAGGCCATCCATGCTAATCTATTTATTATGATGTAGTGGATTATATGTTGGTAAATTATAATATTCTCAGGTGCATATTGGGAGAAGTTATTATATGATGCCCTTAGTTTTCAATTGTAGCACCATGCTTTGTTTCAGATAATGAATCGGGGCATTGTCGAGATACATATGCATGTGTTGATTTAAACAATCCCTTTGTGAAGTTGTGAGTTGTGGGGTTCTAAATTCAAATATATTTTTACGAGCAAGTATGTTCAATAAGAGAACGGGCTCACACAACAAATACACATGTGTGGGGTCCACTTGTTGTTTGCCGAACTTCCTGACTTGGAAAATATGAAGCAAGTTGATGAAACCGTTCTTGCTCATAAATATGACTCGGAATATTTGTGATGCAATTTATAGGGCATGCATATTAACTATTAGACGCAACTACATTCTGGATGTTCTATGGTTAACAGTCATCCTAGAATATGGTCCCGTCAGGAGCACGTGCACATGGTCTAAACCCAAGTTTCCGCGTCGCACATTCCACTTGCGTACGTTTCCGTGAGCACACATGGGCGCACACATATCTCGTCGCACCCACGCGAAAAGCGCCTGGCGGATGGAAAATGCCAAAAAACAAATGTGGGCCCATCCCACTGATACGTCTCCAACGTATCCATAATTTTTTATGTTCCATGCTATGTTATATCATGTTATACATGTTTTATATGCATTTTATATAATTTTAAGCATTTTCTGGGACTAACCTATTAACAAGATGCCACAGTGCCAGTTTCCTGTTTTCTGCTTTTTTGTTTCAGAAAATCTCTTAAGGAAATATCCGCTAAACTAGAAACAAATCAATCAAGAATTATATTTGGAATATTTGCGTCGCGAAAAACCGAAGACGAGACGAAGAAGGGCCACGAGGGGCCCACATCGCCTGGTGGCACGACACCTACAAGAGCCGCGCCGGGAGGTGATGTGGCGCCGTCGGGCGCCCACCAACCTAGGTCTTTCGTCAACAAATACTCACTTGACCTAAAAACAAAACACGGTTAATCACTTTTTCCTCCACGGGTCCCGAGCCGCCGCCGTTGCCACCACCACTTCGGCAGAGATCAGAACTTCTCCCCGGCACCCTGCCGGGAGGGGGAATCGTCCCCGGAGGCCTCTACGTCGCCACGACCGCCTCCGGACTGATGCGTGAGTAGTCTACCTTAGACTATAGGTACATAGCAGTAGATAGATGGTCGTCTTCTCCTCCTGTGATATCATGTTTAGATCTTGTGAGCTGCCTATCATGATCAAGGTCATCTTTACGTAATTCTCCATGTTGTGTTTGCTGGGATCCGATGAATATTGAGTACTAAAGTTATTGCTTCATAATATATCATGTGTGTGCTATTTAATGATCTTGCATGCTCTCTGTTACTTGTGTATTGCTCTGGCCAAGTAGATGCTCGTAACTCCAAGAGGTGATATTTATGCTCGATAGTAGGTTCATGTCTCTATTAAATCTGGGGCAGTGACAGAAAGTTCTAAGGTTGTAGATGTGATGTTGCTACTAGGGATAAAATAGTAGTGCTTTGTTTAAAAATGATGTTACTTACTTACTTTACACGCAGTGCTTAAGGCGATAATCTGTTGCATGCAACTTAATACTGAAAGGGGTGCAGACGCTAACCGGAAGGTGGATTATTAGTCATAGATGCGGTTGGAACGGTCTATGTATATTGTTGTAATGCCCGAATGAATCTTACACTAGACACCATATCATTAGTATATGCATTGTATTGCTCATCATTATTCTATCAATTGCCTAGCTGTAATTTGTTTACCACGCATGGATGAATGTTACTATTATTTATGGAGAGACACCACTAGTGAACTGTGGACCCCGGTCCTTCTCTTTAATCTGATAAACCACCTACTGTAAACATGTTACTTTGTGCAAACAAACATCTTTTTTCCACACATACGTTTAATCTTTTGTTACAGCAAGTCGGTGAGATTGACATCCTCACCGTTGAGTTAGAGCAAAATACTTTAATTGTGTTGTGCGCAGATTCAACGTCAACTACGTCAAGCTCTTTTCTGGCGCCGTTGACACCTCGAGGGAACTCTTCATCTCCTACTGGTTCGATAACCTTGGTTTCATAACTGAGGGAAATTTGCTGCTGCACTACTTTATATCTTCCTCTTGGGGTCTCCCAACAACACACCCACCGTGTGCATCACCCACCAATCCATCTCCAACATGAATACAAACTGGAAACATGGCCACCAAATAGCAAACCAGAGACAAAAAAATTGCTTCCCCAAATCAAACCCAAATCAGACGACCAAACCAAAATCCGACGACCGACACTTACCTGTCACCGTCTTCCTTATCCCCTTAGGGTAGCACAACAGATCGACAATGGGAGCTGAAGCAACATGCAGACCAAAGAAAACCTGAAGAACTTACCTAGCTTCATTACCACAAGTTCCCAAGCAGAACATTCTAATCCTCCTGTGAACCTATCAAGAAACCAGGAGATGGAGCTGCAGCCCATAAAATGTGAGGAAAACATAGATCAGGTAACCTCCTTAAACCCTAACTTGATGATGTATCTCCATATGCAACAGTCACACCTCCTAGAGCCCCCTATATCCTTCATGTCAAGATCAGCAGTCCACCCCCTATACCACCTATCTACTTCCTAGAATTTCATATGCATAAGAAATACCTAGATGGAAAAAGGTCATTTTCCTAGGATGTAAAAAATGTACGAACGTTCAAAGGATGAACAACATGAACTAGAAAAGGTCATTTTTTGGATGTTGGAATGAACAAGCAATCCAACAATTAGCAAATAAGTTAACCACGATTATTCTTAATATTATCCACCGGTCAGTACAAAAGTTACCAACATTTTTTATGGCAAATATGCATTACTTATGTGAAATAGATGAACAAACAAACAAAAATGAGTATGAACAAAACACAGGGACTGGATGAAAAACATGCATAATGTGACAACATATGTGGGATAGTTTTGCACACAACTAGAATACATTGAGTGTGATTAGACAACAAAAAACTAGCAGCAACTTTCTTGTCGACAGTTCTAAGAATAGACTACCCCTAGATTTATGTTCACATGATATATCTGATCCGTTTCTACAACATTTGAGCAATTCAGAGTTATTTTTGTTGATACAACTTAAACTTACTAGCCAATGTAATTTTGGTGCCATGCTTATTTAAGGTACTGTCACCAATTACCGAAGATGATAAAACGCAATATGGGTGGCATTCGTAATTAAATGACATCTATCAATCATTGGAGATGATATAAATCACATCTTAGGTTCAGTGATGCCGACCATGTGACAACAAAGCGATGTAGAGTGGACCAATGATGTAGTAGCCGTGATAGAGCTGAAGAGGGCAAAGCACAAGCTCCACACATGCTTACAACTAGAGCGCAAATTTTCTGTTGCCTAGGCTAGAACACGACTTTCATCTGCACAACATTGTTCTTCTATTGTGTAGAAACGCATGAGTGATGGTTTGGTGAGATGACATGTTTTTTTATCGACGATAATTACTACAACAGGGAAGGATGAAGAAAATGGAAGTGGAGGGAACATAGGGGCGAAAAGAAACATGTCGATTCATCTTCTTACAAGAGTGTCAGCTATCGAGCAGAAAATGAGAGAAGAGCAAATCGGCATGTGTTGGTAGATCGATGGAAACCACACACCATCACCTTCAATTTGCATTTTTCTTTAAAATTGGTTAATAAGTGTGTTTATTTTTTATTTCGTGGCAAAGCATGGGCAGTCAACTAGTCTTCATGTAAGGTTTATGTGAACCTTGTACTAAAATATGTCTATACGTGGACATATCCTGTGTTAGAAAATATTTTGATATGGAGAGAATATATCATCAGTGCTCACTCTGCTCCATAATATAAGATGTTTTAACCTTTTTCACACTAGTAGACTTGCACATGCAATGCACGTATTTTCGATCAAGCTGAATATCTTGGACTTACACACAAATTAGCAGGAGATACACATTCTCCGTCAGATTGAGCATATCTACATTAGCTTTGGTCAGCTACAAATGTCGCACTAAACTGAAAAATGAAATACTTACTTACGGAAAGTCAATGAAAAAGTAGGCTAGTAATAGTTAATGAAAGTGATAAATCTCTGTCCAAATCAGATCGTACCTGTGCATTCTCTTGCACTTCAAACAAAAATACTTACCGTAGGAAATACCACTTCTCAACTTATGATTGCACTATGTATATTATATTATATTATATTATTTTATACTCCTCTGTTGCTGAATGTAAGAGCTATAGTTTTCCACACGGATATTAAGACATGAGTATTTGACATACTATGAATTCATTTGTTTTAGACAAATTTCAAAAAAGAGGACTCCCTAATAGATAACAAATGAAAACAATCCATAAAATCACTCCGTTCGAGAATGAAACTCACTTTTTCATCGGTAAATTTATCCAAAAATAGTTGTAAACCATATATTTTGGATTTTTTCTCAAAAAACTATAGCTCTTACATTATGAAATGGAGGGAGTATTATATTATATTATACAACGCAAATTATATACCCTGGTGACTAGCTGTGCACGGAGTGGTAGCCATCTGATATCGTGTGTACAATAGAGATTTGGAATCATATGTCCTAGATAGCATTAGCACGTGGAGAAGCCTGAGAACACACCATCTACATTCCGTCTACCCAAACCCGAGCACGGTTCTCTAACCAAACAACACAAATGGCTGGAGCCTTCCTCGTCAACTTGCAGGCACACATGATTGCATGGGTTCTCTAACTAAACAACATAATGGATGAACCCTTTCTAGTCGACATGTGGGCACGCTTACATAGCGTGTGTTCTAGCACATCCGATATCTAAAACGACTATAACCAGGATACAATTTCAATCCCTATCTACTTCTTGCCCCTTGTACACCGCTGCTAACAAAAACAACACCGAAATGTCGGAACAGTAAGCTCCTAGTTACCGACAACAATGTACCAAGGGTTCCTTTTCATATTTCCCCCCTATCCTCACGTTGTGTTTTCGTACTCTACATAGCAGCCACAAATACGGAACAGAAACTCTACATTTCCTACGAACTTTCGATGGAATAAAGCAAGGCGCGAAGTTAACAACGGTGAGTAATTCACACACACCACCCTTTGCGTGAAATTACAACACATTCCGCTCAAATGTTAGCTCTCACAAACGTACCCCAATTTAAATACGTCTACCATGGCGTTACAAAATACTACAAAGTACTCCCTCCGTTTTAAATTAATTGACTCAGATTTAGTGTAACTTGTACTAAATCTGAGTCAATTAATTCAGAACGAACGAAGGGAGTATATTATAACCGTCATCTTGCATTCATTTCTCCTAAAACGCAACCTAAGATGGAATGCGCCTGGCCAGCCGAGCTGCTTTTCGACATGCTCCACCTCAAGAACAACACAGGCTCGCTGCCCACCGAGTTCGTGCAGCACATAGATTAATGAAATTATCTGTGACAGATGTACGTCCATTCAAAATAAGAGACCAGTGACTATGCCCGCCCACATTTCTTCTTTCCTTTTAGATGTTCTTTTACATCAATGAACTAGAAGCGTCAGCGTAGACTTTCTTCATGGCAAAACATTTTGTGCACCGGGACTGTTCTTTCCGCCCCAACATTGTGAACTTCACTTCTACGAATTTATTATTCTACACAAACGTTGTCGTTGTTTGCACCATTTTAACCCCGTCCAATACATAGATTAAAATAACGTACATCGTATAATTGCCGAAATTTGCTCTTCACATTATGGATGTCGTTCTCAAAATCACCACAATAGAGTTGCGTCCTCAATCCTCATAGCATACATTGACGACAGCAACAAAATCACCACAATGAACGATGGAGAGGTTGCTTCCAAGCGGCCCAGCTCGGTATGGATAATATGGATAATGTCTCAGGAAAATAGATTTTGGCTACCTGAACAATGAGATGTCTAACCTGCTATATATCGAGTGGTGCAACCGATTTAAAAAGGATGCACTGTCAAGGGATGTATTTGGGGGAGTAGGCGGCTAACAAATTCAAAAGAAACCAGCCAGTTGTTCCGGTTATGAGAACTAGCACACCATGCTGACGTTAATTCCTTTGTTATCTTCCATGATTTCATACTCTCAATATCTAGATAGGATGATCCAACGGCTCCTATATGGTGTATAGCTAGCCACCTGGGTATGAGGCTATTTTTCTTATATTATATATGATTATTTCCTATGTAACATCACTTGTCTTGTTCATATTAAATCCATCTGGCATCTGGCAAGTACATCACATATTCTGCAGTCCATGAATCGACACCGTGTACATATACAGGTACACCAAACATTAGGAGTGTGAATTAGAATACTATCGTTAGCAAAAATAATCCGGCAAGAGGATAAACAAGAGCAGCCATGGTTACTTGTCAAACTAGATGATTCCCCGCACGTTGCAGCGGGAAAAAGTAGTTAAAAAAAGATGCACTACTACATTACAAAGTCATGAGATTAGAAATTTACAAAAACCAAAGTGTACAAATCCTTCTTTTTGAACATATAGCTTGCAAACACTTAGCCAACCAAATAGGATAGTCTAAAGACGATGCTACTTCTGCAATATTTCAAAATGAATCATGGTCATGAGAAGAACCAACGAAATGACTGTAAAGATCTGACTTCGATTAGCTATGATGTCTCAAAAAATTGTGTAACACTGGTTTTTTCAGCCATTTTAAGACAACAGCGGGTTGATTCTCTCGTTCATCTTTGTAACTTTTTATATACTAATTAACTTTTAGAGATTAATTCTGGTCAGGTAATTGAACGAGATATGCCCTAGAGGCAAATAAATAAGTAATATTTATTGCATTATCTCATAAGTTTATAATAGGTTTATGTATTATGCTATAACTGTATTAATCGGAATTATTAATACACGTGTGATACATGGACAACCAGGTCCCTAGTTAGCCTCTATATGAACTAGTCCATTGGGCAACAGTTGATCGAGATTCCCGATCAAGGACAATGTCGTCGGTTGACAATGGGGTCATCTTATTAGTTGAATAAGATGGTGGACATACGCAAAGTATTGCAATAAGATCGTATTACGATGTTTGTCATTTGCAATAGATAAGAATATGATAGCTTATTCCTTGGACCGTGAGACCGTACTTATTGATGCTTCGTAGGGGTGCTTTGAGAGCATCAAACGTTGTGTCTTATATAGCATGGCAATAACGGTGTCCATCTTGGGTATTCCGAAAGAGCATCGAGACGTAAGGATCAAGAGCGGGATTTTTTCATTCTTGTAATGGAAAGATACTCTGGGCCCACTCGGTGAGATTGCATCTATATAGTTGCGCAACTTATGACTAGGTCATGGAGATGTAATATCATAGACGAGTTAATAACCTTTGTCGGTAATGAGATACAACAAAGACATCGGTGTGTCTACGATCATATCTCGGACAAGGTAGTATCGAATAAACAAAGGGAATGAATATCATGTTTATGGTTCAACGACGATATTCGTAGAATGCACAGGGGCTGTCATATACATCCAGGTATCCCTGACGGTCACTGGTGAGCGGAGTGTCTCGACCATGTCTGGAGTGTTCTCGAACCGTAGCGTAACAAACTTAAGGTCTTAACGACACTAGGAGATAGGTTCTGGAATAATATAGAATTTTGATGGAGAGAGAGAAATGATCCGGAAAGAGTTCCGGGAAGGTCTGGAAGGGTTCCAGGAATGTCCGAAAGTTGTTCGGGTGGTTCGGAAATTGTTTCGGAGTCACGGGATATTAAATAGTATTTAAATATATTAATTATGAATTAATTATATTTTATATTAATTTAATATTAATTAAATAAAGGAAAAGGGGGGCTCCCACCTACATGGGCCCTAAGAGGGCCCAAGAGGGGGGAGCCGCACCACCAAGGAAAGGGGGGGCTTGGGCCCCCTAGTCCGAGTTGGACTAGGAGGGGGGGCCAGCCCATGGGGGGTTCGGCCAAACCCCCCCTTCCCTCTCCTCCTTTAGTCCCAAATGGAGGAGCTAGGGAGTTTGCACACCTCCTCCCCCCTTTATATAGCAAGGCATATTAACTGGATTAATTCATTGGAAAATACAATTAATTGTATAGCAGGCCGGCCGAGTAGCTTCTCCGCCCGTTTTGCTCCCTCTCTCCACCTAGCTATACCGCCAGACGCCGTTGCCCGGCGGGATTCCAGATAAGATCTACCCCTGCGATTTCAGCTGGATCTGAATGACCGGGGGTTGTCGTAAGCTCCGTATGTTTGCGAGTGCTCGGAGGTAACTCTTTTTGAGGAGCCTAGGCGACGTAGTCTCGCCCCCTCAGCCGCCGCGCCACCCCCCCCCCTCTGGTGTCGGCGCCCTCGCCATCTTCCGCCCGACGCCCGTCGACGCAGGTCATCGTCGAGACCCCGGCGTCATCGTCTTCGTCATCGCGGCAAGTTCTCCGCGACCTCGAGGTCGGCTACGTACGACTTCATCGTCAACGCTTGTGCGGGAGCGTAATCCCCGCTATCGGTCTACATGGAGGTAATGTAACCCGTTCCGACATCGTTATCACATGTACTAGATAGATAGATCCTGGCTAAGTTAGGGTTTCATACGCTAGAAAATTATTGTTTTCTGCACCGTAACCCCTTCAGTGGTATCAGAGGCGATCTATGCGTAGTACTGCTGGTACGGTTAGAACTCATGTTGAATGAGGACGTCTTTCTTATATTTGCTACCCTCTAGCGTGCACTTGCGATGCCTTAGGTATTGAGTTGATGAAGCGGCCCGGACCGACTTTACGCGTACGCTTACGCGAGACTGGTTCCACTACTGACATACGGCTTGCACCGTATCTGTGGCTGGCGGGTGTCTGTTTCTCTCTCTCTAGTCGGCAAAGCATTTTCAATGGAGGGCCCGAAAGGGATGCTTAAACATGCAATTATACGATCGACGTTGTGGTACAAAGTTCGTAGGTAGGGAAGCGATTGTCTTATGAATAAGCCTATTTGCCACGTAAAACTTGCAAAACTAAGTAAAGCTAGAGGCGTCTAACTTTGTTTTGCAGAGGCGTTATTTTATGTGACATGGTTGCGGTAAGTGTTTGATATTACTCGTACTGTCAGAGGCAATGGAGGGCTCCGTAGACTCGGAGCCATGCCGGGGCGCCGGGGGCCAGGCACATGGCGCCATGAAGGTCCAGGCGCATCGACCATGTCACATCGCACTTCATTGCATCATTATTGTGTGCTGTTGTGTGTGCATCCTATTGAGTGCTTATATGCTAGATATACAACGGTAGCATCTTGAATAGGATGATCCCTAACAAATACCAAAAGTGTGTTCTCCCTCGTTGCGCACCACCAAGAAAGTTCTACGTTATGAGGCAGGCCGTGATGATCGGGTGTCACACATCTCGTCGTTCGCATACAGTGGGTGTAAGCCATGTTGCACGCGCAGGGTCTTCGAGGTTTGATTGTCGAGCCTAGCATATTCAGAAATATGGCCTCGGAACACGGGAAGATCGAAAGATCGAGCACGAGTCACAGAGTTGTTGTGATCAACATTTTATGTCCACCTTTGAAGCTATGCTGCCAGCCGTGATGATTGGGGGTGGTGTGGCGGATGAGGGTCGTGTAATCACCATTGTTATTTTTAGGGATAATAATTTTGGTGTGGTGTGTTTTGATAATGTGATTATAAAACTAAAACTCACCTATATATTATAAACTTTACCTTACCTCTTTTGCGACCACATCTGTAGACTACGCAACTATACTTCGGTTACTTCATCAAGAGCCCGGATGCTACCTTAGAAGCCGACGGGTCCAACTTCATCAGATGGTACAAGGGTTTTAGAAACATCCTCGAACACAACAACATTCTGTATGTTCTCGATGAAGCGTTAGGAGAAAGACCAGGGGATTCTGCTAGCAAGGAGGAGGAAGATGATTTCCGTAGGCGTCGAGACATATTCATCGAAGTGGAGATCACCATGACCGTATGCCTAGCACCTGAGTTGAAAGAGTTATTTCGACACAAGGAGCCATGCGTCATGATTGATGCGATAAAGACACACTTCGGGGATGAATTAAAGCATGAGCAATTCAGGCAGCTTAGAATGTTCCAGACCATTCATATGGAGGAGCATACCTGTCTGGAGACACATTTGAAGAGATTGTATGACATCTACTTCCAGGTGACGATGGTCTTCGATTACTGGATGGCAGATTCTTGTGCCATTCGGACTGTCCTGATATCTCTACCTCCTAGCTATGCGAAGCATGTGCGCAAGTACATTTTGAAGGCCGACGATATGAACTTCTACAAGTTCGTGTCTGAATTCAAATCTCAGAAAGTTGATTCCATCGAAGGAGAGATCTTCGATGCTACATGTATATATTTGATATATACAGAATTATGAATTCGCCTCTTGATATGTGATGAAGTATTTGATACTTGTTCTGTTTGTGAAAAAGGTCCTGATTATCACATATATGCGGCACAGTATGATATGACCTGGCGCTGAAGATGGTGATCAAGGAGTTGATGGCCATTTGGTGTTCACGTACTCAAAGTTATCATAATTATCATTAATAGTGTTTGATAAGATCTTTTGTAATAGTGAGCGAGTGTGTGTCTTGATTGTTACAAGACAAAGTTATTCATGTAATAAGACAAGTTCAGTTGTTTTATGTTATGGAACAAGCCAGTTGTTCTATATTATGAATAAAGATTCCACATCTCAATTACATCGATTGTATGATAAGTGTTCATAATTATAGAAATGATAAACTAGCGTGTCCTATGAATAAGAGTTCTATTACTAGAACAAACACCGTCGAATTTAGTCATAAAGGCAATGAAAGAAGTAATGGATATTTTGGTCCATTTAAATATTTCGGGTGCCGAATTGATCAAGTTTGAAAATAGTATTGAAGTGTCAATACAAGAGGAAATTAATTGAGAGTCATTTCTAATGATTAATTAATGGTGTTTTTGCTTGATCCGAATTCTTCTATGATTACTGGTGAATAGGAGTATTTGCTTGATAAATCATAAGTCTGAAATTAATTTGATAAGAGATCAAATGGGGTTTTTCAGAGGAAAGAATGGTGAATGTTATATTCACAAGATTCGATCAAAGGACAATATTTTTGAATTATGGTTTCAACATAAAAGACTTGTGGAAATATGTTTCACAATATTATAATGTCATATATGGTGATATATGGGGTATTATAATCATACTCTATTTTAGATAAAGTGTGGTCTGTCAGAATCAGTCTTAGAAACTCCTAATATGTTCGAAACATTATAGTCGATGTCCACTTTAGAAAATAGATATTTTTCTCAACGAGAATTCGTAGGATCGACAGTAGTGTCAACATGTATATGATTATACGATAATTCGGAATATACATGAATAATTCTTTGTAGATTGCTCGCATTGAATGGGAGTATATTCCAAAACCAAAATAGAAACAAAACTAAGTTTGTTGTCTATATAATTCCGAGGAAAAGATAATTTTTCGAATTATGGTTTATGGATTGGAATTAGAAGCTTGAAATAAGGTGTTAGACCTATGTTGGAAGGTGTTTCAAAGAGTATATGTCTACAAATGAAAATTTGGTGATTAAGAGTGAGGGAGACTAGAAAATTGTTTTCGGCTTGCAATCCTCTTTATAAAGAACATAATATTTTCATGAAAGAAGCTTCTAAATAGGGTGTTGTTATATTTAATATTGCTGTCCGGTCACAACACAATATTGAATGTTTCAGATCTTGTTGACAGATCAAGGTGCACTCTATGAATACAAAGAAAGTTGAGAAAATACCAGAATATGAACAAAGGCTTTTTCAGCCTGGAAATCCAAGTTACATTTGAAAGGATTAAAAGAGTAATTGTTGCTGCAATTCTTATTAGAGGAATAAGATTGTTTAATCGTCATATAAAGTGTTATATGAAAAATGTGACTGTAAGAAAGACGCGAGAGCATGTCTTGTCAAGATATGTGTCTTAGACAAGATCAAATTTGTTGACTGCATTTATGTAGACATGCTTGAAGTCTGAAGGATTTGTATTAATGTAATACTGTAGTTTGTATTAAATTCGAATTGATAATAGATCAATGATTTTGGTTTGACCAAAATGTTGATTTAAGTGGGAGTCAAAGTTGGTTCACTCAGGTGAAATATGTGAAGAACATATTTTTGAGTGGGAGATTAGGAACTCAAATATGTGGAGGACACGTTTTTGAGTGGGAGCTCGTGTTCTCAATTATGTGGAGACAGAATTTGAGTGGGAGCCGAATTCATCTTGTGTAAATGACACATTGTGAAATTGTACCAGTAGAATAGATGAGAAGGAAAGTTAGTGTCTATTTGGAATAGAGCGGGAATTTTAAATAGTTAGTCGAGTTGTTTTGGATTATATCTGAGGAGTCAGAATAGAATCAAAAGGATGGTCCTTTGAAATCCAATTGATCATTAATGATACACGGTAGTAATGGTTGTATGACATGTTGGTCTATTATGTAATATTAGACATCATACAGAAACCATATTATCTGCTCGATAAAATATAACCGATGTTCTTAGAAGAAGAGCAGTTATAAAAGTAAATTTAGAATTTACTGGAAGTAGAAGTGCGTTAGTTGATGGATTGACATTAGAATGTCAAGTTTTCTACATTGGTGTGAAAGTATGTAAATATCGCGAGTTTGTAATTGTTACAAGGGGCTCATTGTGACTGAGTGTGTATTTCTAGGCAGTTATCTGGTTGGTATAATCAGAGTAAGTGCTGGGAAACAGAAGTCTCACTTAGTTACAGTATTTGCATGTATGTTATTGGATAACATGGTGATATCAAGCAAGTTGATATCAATGAATCGCAAAAGTATGTACAATCATGGATTGTGCAGATTGCCAGAGTAACACTCTTCCACGAGCAAGCATTATCAAATGATTCTTATTTGATAAGGGATTTTGATGCAGCTAGTTTATTTGTACTCTAGTGCAAGTGGGAGACTGAAGGAGATATGCCCTAGAGGCAAATAAATAAGTAGTATTTATTGCATTATCTCATAAGTTTATAATAGGTTTGTGTATTATGCTATAACTGTATTAATCGAAATTATTAATACACGTGTGATACATGGACAACCAGGTCCCTAGTTAGCCTCTATATGAACTAGTCCATTGGGCAACAGTTGATCGAGATTCCCGATCAAGGACAATGACGTCGATTGACAATGGGGTCATCTTATTAGTTGAATAAGATGGTGGACATACGCAAAGTATTGCAATAAGATTGTATTACGATGTTTGTCATTTGCAATAGATAAGAATATGATAGCTTATTCCTTAGACCGTGAGACCGTACTTATTGATGCTTCGTAGGGGTGCTTTGAGAGCATCAAACGTTGTGTCTTATATAGCATGACAATAACGGTGTCCATCTTGGGTATTCCGAAAGAACATCGAGACGTAAGGATCAAGAGCGGGATTTGTTCATTCTTGTAATGGAAAGATACTCTTGTTCCACTCGGTGAGATTGCATCTATATAGTTGCGCAGCTTATGACTAGGTCATGGAGATGTAATATCACAGACGAGTTAATAACCTTTGTCGGTAACGAGATACAACAAAGACATCGGTGTGTCTACGATCATATCTCGGACAAGGTATTATCGAAAAAACAAAGGGAATGAATATCATGTTTATGGTTCAACGACGATATTCGTAGAATGCACGGGGGCCGTCATATACATCCAGGTATCCCTGACGGTCATTGGTGAGCGGAGTGTCTCGACCATGTCTGGAGTGTTCTCGAACCGTAGCGTAACAAACTTAAGGTCTTAACGACACCAGGAGATAGGTTCTGGAATAATATAGAATTTTGATGGAGAGAGAGAGAAATGATCCGGAAAGAGTTCTGGTGGTCCGGAAGGAGTTCCGGGAAGGTCTGGAAGGGTTCCAGGAATGTCCGAAAGTTGTTCGGGTGGTTCGGAAATTGTTTCGGAGTCACGGGATATTAAATAGTATTTTAATATATTAATTATGAATTATTTATATTTTATATTAATTTAATATTAATTAAATAAAGGAAAAGGGGGGCTCCCACCTACATGGGCCCTAAGAGGGCCCAAGAGGGCGGAGCCGCACCACCAAGGAAAGGGGGGCTTGGGCCCCCTAGTCCGAGTTGGAATAGGAGGGAGGGCCAGCCCATGGGGGGTTCGGCCGAACCCCCCCTTCCCTCTCCTCCTTTAGTCCCACATGGGGGAGCTAGGGAGTTTGCACACCCCCTCCCCCCTTTATATAGCAAGGCATATTAATTGGATTAATTCATTGAAAATAAAATTAATTGTATAGCAGGCCGCCGAGTTGCTTCTCCGCCCGTTTTGCTCTCTCTCTCCACCTAAGCTATACCGCCGGGCGCCGTTGCCCTGCGGGATTCCAGATAAGATCTACCCCTGCGATTTCAGCTGGATCGGAATGACCGGGGGTTGTCGTTAAGCTCCGTATGTTTGCGAGTGCTCGGAGGTAACTCTTTTTGAGGAGCCTAGGCGACGTCGTCTCGCCCCCTCAGCCGCCACGCCACCCCCCCTCTGCCGCCGGCGCACCCCTTGGTGTCGGCGCCCTCGCCATCTTCCGCCCGACGCCCGTCGACGCAGGTCATCGTCGACACCCCGGCGTCATCGTCTTCGTCATCGCGGCAAGTTATCCGCGACCTCGAGGTCGGCTACGTACGACTTCATCGTCAACGCTTGTGCGGGAGCGTAATCCCCGCTATCGGTCTACATGGAGGTAATGTAACCCGTTCCGCCATCGTTATCACATGTACTAGATAGATAGATCCTGGCTAAGTTAGGGTTTCATACGGTAGAAAATTATTATTTTCTGCACCGTAACCCATTCAGTAATATGTCATCCAAATGCAACACTAACATTAGAAAACAATAATTAGGCTACTTTCTCATTGTTTGATAAACGTGCAGAATATCAGTTCAGAAACTTGTAGCATACTTCTGTTTCAGGCGGAAACTTTACCATTGAAAATAGAAAACTAAAACGACATCGATGAAATCCGGTTGGTCAAAAGAGGTAACGAAATGGCACAGCTGGTAACAAATCTCAAAATACTACGGCTTAGCTGAATTTAGAAGTTTCTCAACTGGGCTAGCCTGATTGACTGATTCATTGTAAGGGACATGAAGAATTCCGTTTCTATCCTTGAGATGGAAAATGTTGAACGAATTATTGAAATTATTGTTGCAACCTTAACTTCTCTTAATGTAAAATAACTCGATTTCTCGTGTACATGATTACATGAACCAAGACAGGTGGCGACATGTGATCCTTTCTTGTCCACAACATGTATCTCTTGTGAGTAATTTGGTAGAAGCGAGGACGCAAACCATAAATATATATACATATGAAATCTGGTTTTAACAAAATCAATAAGGTGCAGCAAAATAAATTAAGCCCAAATGTCCAAAGCTATTAAAACTGACAAAAAATGTTAAGGATGCGACTGGCATGAGCTGATAAGAGGATCAATCGAACAACTCTAGCACCGCAAATAAATCCCTGCACCAAAAACGATGAAGACTGAGAGCATCCATGGCGAGACCGGATATGTGTTTGTGAGATCCTGTCTGTTGCAACTTTTTTTTCGGAAGCTCATCTGGAAAGAACTCTGAGGTTAAGCGTGCTTGGCCTGGAGTACTCCAAGGATGGGTGACCGACCGGGAAGTCCTTCCCGGGTACGCACGAGTGAGGACAAAGTGCGCAGAAAAGACTAGTATTGATCTACGGGGCCAGTCTATAGATCTTAGAGAGCTGCCAGGCGTGATAGGCTTGGTTCAGGGGTGGGCCGGGGTGTTACAATGTTGGTCTCCTTACAATCACGGTGTGACGTTGGGCAGGGCCGCAGGGAGAGCGACGGGGTAAATATGAGGTGCGCAGGCAGTCAGCCGGCCGGCAGCCGCTTCCTTGCCTTCGCCGATTACACCTCAGGCGATTCGTTTTCTCCACTACTACGGCAGGAAAGGAGGTTTTAAAATCTACAACGATGTGCAGTTTTCCTCACCATTACTATTGTATATCGTGCAACAATAAATGCAAAGGAGGGCAATAGACTTGGCGTAGCTATGGATGCATTCAGTTACTGCAAGTGATATACCAGCGTAATGTCGGACGTGGACATAACTCAGCCAAGGTGATGTGGAAAACTGCTTGTGTAGAAATATACAATAGTGGTGATAACATGGATGGTTGTATGACATGGACCAATTAGAACCTTGTTGAGGTGTATAGCTTGCATGTTGAGAGAATTTTTTATTGTGGGTCATTGCTATTTAGATATAAAAGATAAGTGTAGAGAGACATCCCAGTAGTTGCTTCACCTAGGACGACTCCAAACACCGGACAGATTAAATGTGCATCCACCATATCTATCTATTAGGATTATTGTTATTCCAGGTAAATTTCTCATTTTTAATGTTTTATCTATCTTTCAAATTAAAATGCTTATGTTTATAATGGGAAAGTTAGTTAGTAAGTTTTCACGAACTTGATGGCACATTTATTTCTTTTAGTCTAACTAAACTTGAACCATTGTGTTTATAATATATAGGTTATGTGTTTGACACTTATGAGTTGGTTATTATCAGAACCATACTTTTATGGGGAACGCTTTTCAATATTGCACTACTCATTTTTAGTTGATATCATGTTCTTTTGGTTATGGATGACTATTGGTGTGAAATAAAGTGCAACTACTTTAAGTTCATGGAGTTTGCATATTTGTTAGAATACTAAGTTTTTGACTTTGTTTTTTACATGTTTGTGAAATACACCATTGGCTACATCCAGGATTAAAGAAAAAAAATTAAAACACAAAGATATTATTTGAACTTTTAAGATACCATATCACTGAAATCTCCTATCTACAGATGTAGCCAATGGTGCATTCCATAAACGTGCAAAAATTACCTTAAAATTTCCACGGTTCATATCGTAGTGGAAATCAGAATTAAACGAGCTTTCCTTGTATTCTGCCTTAAAAAAGAAAAATCTTTGAATTTTTTCATTATTGTGTAGCCAAGAATACAAGATATTTGAAATTATTTTTTACATGTTTGTGAAATACACCGTCGGCTACATCCAGAATAACAAAAAAAATTAAAACTCAAAGATATTATTTGAATTTGTTAAAATACCATAACACTGAAATCTCCTATTGTTAGATGGGAATAGGATTGGGGAATAAGTTTATTTGCTCGCTCCATATGGGGAGAATGAAGGGGACACGCTGACCAAAAAAATAATACTCACTCCATCTCATATTAAGACGAAGTTCTTTTGATTATTTAATAACTGAACAAAGTCTTGACATTGCGGCTCAAAATTAAAAAGGGAGAACCTTCGGTCGTATTGCAGGTGTGTGGTTTGGTGGTTTTGACGTTGTTTTACGGCTGCCTTCACAAAAGTACAAGATTGTGTCATGGATTGATACGTCTCCAACGTATCTATAATTTCTTATGTTCCATGCTCTATTATACCAAGTTAGTATGTGTTTTGTATGCATTTTATATAGTTTTATGCATTTTTCTGGGACTAACCTATTAACAAGATGCCACAGTGTCAGTTCCCTGTTTTCTGCGGTTTTTGGTTTCAGAAAAGTACTTAAGGAAATATTCTCAAAATCGGACGATTTCTTTTCCAAAGTCCATATTTTCGTGGGAACGTCCGAAGACGAAATGAAGTGGGAGGCCGAGGCACCGTCACAACGTGCTTGCGCGGGTCCACCCCCTGCCGTGCGAGCATGTGGTGTGGGGCCTCGGGGCTCCACCGACCTCACCCTTTCGTCCATATAAACCCTCCGACACAAAAACCCTAACACAATGCACAATATTTTCTCCACGGGTCCCGAGCCGCCGCCGTCGTCAACACCAATTCGACTGAGAGCAGAACTTCTCCCCGGCACCCTGCCGGGAGGGGGGATCGACATCGGAGGGCTCTACGTCACCATGCCCGCCTCCGGACTAATGCGTGAGTAGTTCACCCTTGGACTACGGGTCCATAGCAGTAGCTAGATGGTTGTCTTCTCCTATTGTGCTATCATGTTTAGATCTTGTGAGCTGCCTATCATGATCAAGATCACCGTTATGTAATACTTCATGTTGTGTTTGCTAAGATCCTATGAATATTGAGTACTAAAGTTATTGCTTCATTATTTATCATGTGTGTGCTATTTAATGATCTTGCATGCTCTCCGTTACTAGTAGATGCTTTGGCCAAGTAGATGCTTGTGACTCCAAGAGGGGGTATTTATGCTCGATAGTAGGTTCATGTCTCTATTTAATTTGCGGTGGTGACAACTAGCTCCAAGGTTGTAGATGTACTGTTGCTATTAGGGATAAAACAATATTACTTTTTCTAAAGATGATGTTACTTACTTACTTAACACACAGTGCTTAAGGCGATAATCTGTTACATGCAACTTAATATTAAAAGGGGTGCAAACGCTAACCGGAAGGTAGATTATTAGTCATAGATGTGGTTGGAACGGTCTATGTATATTGTTGTAATGCCCAAATGAATCTCACACTAGACATCATAACATTGGTATATGCATTGTTATGCATATCATTATTCTATCAATTTCCCAGCTGTAATTTGTTATTATTATTTATGGAGAGACACCACTAGTGAACTGTGGACACTGGTCCTTCTCTTTAATCTGATAAACCACCTACTGTAAACATGTTACTTTCTGCAAACAAAAATCTTTTTTCCACACATACGTTTAATCCTTTGTTACAGCAAACCGATGAGATTGACAACCTCACTGTTAAGTTGGGGCAAAGTATCTTGATTGTGTTGTGTGTAGGTTCCACGTCAACTACGTCCAACACTTTTTTGGCACCTTTGATACCTCGAGGGGATTCACGTTTCCTACTGGTTCTATAACCTTGGTTTCATAACTGAGCGAAACTCGCCGCTGCACTCATCATACCTTCCTCTTGGGGTTTCCTAACATCACCATCAGGTGCATCATGGATGAAGAAAGAGACTGAAAATCTCATAGATTTGAAATAGATTTGTTTTTATAATCGATGTCATCGTGTACTCTTTGTTGGTTTAATATATATGGAAAATTCAAAAAAAAAAGACGAAGTTGTTTTACCGCTTCGCTTGTCGCGGGACAATTCGATCTTCGCCTCCTGCCGTGCAGCGTTGCCGGGCCGCCCGCCTTTGTGGACCTTGTGACATGGTCACGCGGTGGATCCCGGTCCCTGTCGGCGAGAGGGCTCCATCCTCACAGGTTTTTTTGTGTTTTGTTAAGTTTTGTGTCTTTTTCGGAGAGATTAGGCGGCGGCTGCTCTCCGAACATGGAATAAGGTCCTCCCCACCCAGACTCCGCTCCGGCGACAACCCTTGTGCTGTGGAGGGTGTGTGGAGGTTTGTCTCAGGTGGATCTCGTCAGATCTGGCCAGTGGTTGTCTTCGGTGGATCCGATCTTTTCGTTCGTATGTCAAAAAATTAGATGGTTATGATATATGCATCTCTTAAATCGGGTCCTCTAAGGCCGTAGCACAACGACTTCCCGACTGGTTTATACAACAAGATTCGTCCGACTCTTATCATGGAGGGGTGATGGCAGCGGCGTGCCTTCGGCTCGCTCTAGTGTCTGTAGTCGTCGCTAGGTAGTTTTCGGATTTAGATGTAATTCTTATTGCTTCTGATGTTCTTTGTTGATGAATAGATTGGAAATTTCTTCGCAAAAAAAAGACAAAGTTATTTTTTTTAAATTAAAAGTACATGTATCTAGAGTTATAATATGTTTAGATATGTCTAACTTTTATATAAATGAAAATTATTTAATTTGGAACGACGAGTAATAAATCTCGAAGAAAAAGAAGGGAGTACGCTGGATTTCCTCTTACGGTCAAGAGACTGCCATATGGGCCATATGGACCACCGCCGCTCCCCACGTGCTCGTCTTCCTCCCTCGCATCTAACGATCCAACAGAGCGAAGGAACGAGAGAGAACGTGGCGTGGTGTTGTTCGTCCTAGGGATTTGAGTGGAATCATCGAGAGTTCGAGGAGGGCAGAGCGGAGCGAGTGATCCGGATCCCTTACTCTCCTCGATCCTCAATTCTCAATCCGATGGTGCTGGTCCTTGCGCTGGGGGATCTGCACATCCCGCACCGTGCCCCCGACCTGCCCGCCAAGTTCAAGTCCATGCTCGTTCCGGGCAAGATCCAGCACATCATCTGCACCGGGAACCTCTGCATCAAGGTCGGTTCTCCCTTCCCTATCCGCGATCCCTGCTCGATGCCGCGTATGCGTATGCGTGATTGATTGTGGGTCCGCGTCTTTCTGGTGTGCCCAATCTGGTTGACTAGTTCGCCAAACCATGCTTAGCATCACAGTTGTTCGGTGTTGCTTTGGGATCAGCGGCAGCCGTTCTGGGTTCTACGGGCCGATTATCGATCGAATAAGCTTGCGATTGTTTGATTGTCTTTATGACGCAGTCAGCGGTTGGGCCCTAGAGTAGAGGTGTGGGTATTTCAGCTCTCGGAGGCAGTGAACATTGAGAGGCTGGTCACGTATCTTTGGCCCTACACTGAGATTACTTGAGACCAAGATTATATCATCTTTACTTTTGGCTTAACCACTTGATAACTGATGGACGCCATTTGCTTTGATCCTTGCAATGTACCAGGCTCTTAATCATTTTTAAGTCGAATCCGACTGGTGAGTTGCATTCCAGTTGCCTCTAGTTGGGCAATAACTATACAGAGAAAAAGTCTTAACACTTACCAATGTCGACAACTGCTACTATCTGTAGTGCTCTCGAAACAAAGAATTGTTCATCACATGTTTGGAGTGTTTTGGTTAGATGCACTAGAGTACAGTCAATGCCCTCTTTACCTTGAGATCAGGAATGTTAATGTGGCAAATTTATCTCTCAATTTAGTTTTACCCTTTTCTGGCTTCTTATCAAAAAGTCTCAACCTTTTCCCAACTGTTGATACTTTGTCAAAACTCAAAAGCGCACATCTAACTGATCGGTGGGTTCATTTATCTTTGACGCACAACAAACATAAGGATCCTGACCATATGTCTACAGAGATGTCAATTACTCAATAGATACTATATTACTATGAAGGGAGAGACACATTATCTTCTAAGTTTAAGTGTGACCAAGCACCGCAGACAAAATATTTTTCAAATTTATGTATCTTGGGTGTGCTTTCCATCCTAGCGCCTCACCAACTCCCTCCGTCCCTTCTACATGGAGCACATACATTTCGAGGTTCAACTTTAGCCCTCAGTTTGGCTGACAAAACGTGCGTTATGTGCTACCAAAACTACACCGTTGTAGTTGTATACAAAATAATTTCAACTGATATAATTGATAACACATGTCTAATTCATTATTGGTAATATTGATTGTCAAAGTTAAATCACACGGAAATGAGAACTCCGTGTAAATAGGACATTGTAGGCATATTCGATAACAGTTTTGAATTTAATTTTTATGACACATGTCTAATGCATTGTTGGTAAAATTGATGGTCAAAGTTAAATTACGCAAAAACGAGAACGCCATTTAAATAGGGACAGAGGAGTACATCATTGCTCTCTTTGTTGAGCTTCTCAAAGAGAAGTGCCGTAGGATGGTACCAATTATAATATGAGAAACTCTAGTTTAGTTGATTCATTACCAGGGAAATTTTTATGCTGATATTTCACTTATATAAAGGTCTAAATGTGAATACAAAAAATCATATAAAGCTACAAGTTGTCGCTTCTCCGTCACATAGTTTGGTATCTAGAGGCCATTGAATGATTTCTCATTTCTCTACTGAAGTACACTTTTTTTTGTTCCACTAAGTCTAAATGTATTTAATAGCTTTAAATGATCACTGCAGTGTGTTAATCCATCATTTCTCTTTCTTCTTGCTGCTCACCTATCATAAATTTGTCTGTTGTGTGATGCTCGGTGTGACTTATTTTAACAAAAAAGTACCCAGATGATGCTCCACCATGCCTGGATGCTGATGATTTTTTCTGACTGAATGATTAATTGCACTTCACAATTTTTGTGACCTGTTAAGATCGTCAAGTTTTACCTGTTTCCTCTACTGAATAATATTTTGCCTGAGTGTGGTATTTCACTAACCTATTAAAAAGGTACTAGTAATGTTTTGTTGTATGTACTGTAGTTTTTCTTAAAGTATGAACTCATAAGTTTCTCAACATTCTTCTAGGAAATTCACGACTACCTGAAAAGCCTTTGCCCTGATCTCCACATTACCAGAGGTGAATATGATGAGGATGCTCGCTACCCAGAGACTAAAACAGTTACAATTGGTCAGTTCAAGCTAGGGCTATGCCATGGTCATCAGGTTCGATTTAAAACCAGATTACCTTTCTTAGCTGTGTTAATACCTATCATGCCCACAAATCATACATAGTAGTGTTACATGTGTACTTGGTAATTGGTATGTAAATCTGTACCCGTTTGATTGTATCCTGCTTCATGTGAGGACATCTTCATTAACCTGATTAATTATGTTGTATTTTCCTATTCTGATTGAATGTCTTGCTGCTCTCTCACTATAAATTACACAATAGTGGACAAAACCACTTTAGCCATCACCAATGTTCTTCAACTGTGTTAAGGAGCGTTAAGGGAGATAATAAATCTTATTTTTCTGCCTAAGGTTCTTATATCCTTGCCATGAGCCTATAAATATTGCGCCTCTTTGCAATGCGCTGTATCTTCAACGGTTCTGCCCACCGAAATGGTCGTTTTTAACCTGGGACAAGCCTTGTTTCTGTGGTTCTTAATACTGGTGAATTTATAATCTTTTACCCAGAATTAAAACATCATATTCCTAAACCATGATGGTGCCATCTGTCAGTTTATACAGAGAAAATCAAATCTTACCATTCATAGCTACTTTCTCTTCTTTATATCTCTTGTCACTGATGAGGGTTGGACTAGATATTGTAAATATATGTAGGTGCCTAGATACACTACTTTGTCTGTCGTGATGTTTTCATGCTGAATCAGCATGGTTTGCACCCTTCCATCCGGAGGGCTGTTTGCATTTGATATCTTGCATGTGGTACTGAAGAGATATTTCTCATTTCCGATGAAATAGAGCACCTATTTAGTACATTCAATACACTCTCCTTTTGTGTTTACAGCAGGCTTTTGCTTAGTAACGATGTAATTGTAACTCAAAGTTTGATTGCTGATGAAAATGGACAATTAGTACATTGAATTGGAATCGTTATAGTTGACAAGCTAAAGATAGCTACTTTTCCATGCAGTACACCCTGAAAAGTGATCAAGTGTTTATCATAGTCACCGGATTCCATGGGATCACCTTTAAACCCCGATCTAGACCGATCAGGATTCCAGATCACCACAGATCGGAACATATTCAATGCCCAAGTTGGTGTTCTCCAAACAGGCCTGAAAAAATGAAACCGCAAACAATGAATTTGTTAGTTTCTGGTGGCTAACCTAGTGCAGAATCTGGATAGCCATGGCTGAGAGGGAGAAGGAAGAGAGATGGGGGGGGGGGGGGGGGGGGGGGAATGGACCATTGTCCCGTCTCTGCTTGCCGTCTTGGTGCGCCAGTTCTTGGCCACCATTGGAAGAAGCAGGGGACCGGAGCAGGTTGAGGATGCAGAGGAACGGGCAGCTTTGCAGCGGGGAAGCAGAGCAGTACTCCCTCCATTACAAATTAGATGACTTGCATTTAGCTGAAAGTGGATCTATCTAGAATCTAGAAGCAGGGCATGGCAGGTTACGTGAACAGGCCATTATGCCTATGTGCGCTTTGTAGAGCAGCAGCCATTTTGGTTTTCTATTTAAGAGAGAAAATTACGAAAAACCACCACAAATGTGGTTCCAATTTCGAAAAAGTACCACGCTACCGGTTTGTGATTGGCCAGCGTAACATTTTTTCAAAAAACACTGATCCATCTGCTAAGCCACACTAAGGGCGTCTCCAATGCTTATTTTCTAAGTCAGTCTTAAGCTGCGACCTACCAACCATGCTATAGCAGGCTGGAATGTCTACAATGCTTAAGTTTGTTTCAGGCATTAAGGTGGAGCCCATGCGCTAGTATTATTCACAACTGCTGGAGATGCTGCAATTCCCCATCGTCTCTTCCCAAGTAGTACTTCCTTGCCATCCATGACGCTGCTTGCCGATTTCTACTTCCGTAACAGGCTAGCAAAACCTGCCACGCTTTACCTTTCTCCAAATATCATATCTCGTCGTGCAACGGCTCAACAACAGAGATCCTCGTAGCTCTGGCGGCAGTACAGCATCCAGCGCGCCAGATCCACGCGTCACTCTGCGTGGCGGCGGATTAAATCCGGCGACTGACAGCACATCCCCGAGGCAAATCCGGCAACCGAGGGCACATCCCCCAGGCCCCATCCCGCGGTAATGGAACCACGGTATGCGGTGGCAGTCCTCCCCAACTCCATCACCTTCCCCGTCGGCCCCTCACCACCGGTGGGCTGGTGGCTGTTGTCTCCGTGGAAGGTACTTGGCTGAAATAAGTGGCTCTTCTCTGAATCTCTGCCTCCCTTCTCCAGTGTGAGATTTGGAGCTGGACGATGGTGTTTCACAAACTTGGCGTGGCAAACTTGGTGGCAACATCAACTGTTTACGGACGCACTCACGAGGAAGAGAGTCGAGAGAGAAAATACATTTGTTTTATCGCTGTGGCTCGGCCATACCCATGAGGTCGACCACAGGGAATCTTGCGCTACGACCGAGCTCTACAATGTTTAACTTTCTCTAAAGTCGACCATAAGAAGCTTATGGCCCAGCTTATTTACACATTCGAGACGCCCTAACGACTATTCTGGTCCCGGTGGGACCTGCTGTAAGTGCTGACGTGGCACATGGTGACGGTTGAAGGAGAGGCATGCTAGGTATAGTGAGGTAGACATGGATTCCACATGTCAGATCTCTTTTCTTCCCTACGGTGGCGTACCTGGACCATAGTCTACGCAAAATTCTCCTGGTCCGGTCCCTCTCCCACGTTTGAATTATCGCCTGAAGGAGCATCGCAGCTGAAGGAATTGTTCTGAAGTGCCGTTCCCATCATTGTCTTCCGAAGTTCGGCGAGGTACAGCTGCGGTGATTTCCTTCCCGCGTGGCAGCTGCGCCTCAATCTCCCATAACAGCGCGCACGTCTGCGTCTTCTCCTCCAGCAGCCATCCGCATTCGCCCCTAGCATATCAGCGCTCAGGCAACACATTGCCTTCTCCGATTTCTTGGTTGACGGCGGCTGAACCAGACCAACACAGCAAGGACGCTCGGGACCGTGCGGCTTCCTATGGATGATGGTGTAGTCTTCGGAAGACCGGGATCTTGAGGCATCCTTTGGACGATGGTGTAGGCTTCGGATGATCGTGGAAGGTGGCGGAGAGAAAGACTGGAACGTGGTGGAGGGTAGGGATGACAACAGAGCGGAAAAAACTGAAGAGAATAAAAATACAGAATTTTGCGGAACAGAAACGGAAAAGGTACAACATATTCTGGTGGAACGACTGCGCCGTTTCCGGTAATGCGGGACTTCCGTTTTTTCCTACTATCCGAATCCAGCAGGCACAAAAATTCTAGTGCGAACATTTAGGCCCAACCAAAGATCTGTAGGAAAAAAAAGGATCTGAAGCGGCCAAGTTTAGGCCCTACATACCAGCATATCATCACAGTAATGTAGTGGATTCAAAACAAGCTTTTTTATCTATGTTTAGATTTTTTAGTGGTTCCCATGGAAAAATGAATTGGTCCACGGATCAATGTCACAGATGAACCCGGATATTACTGCAAGACCATTGGCTTCAGCAATGCTAGAACTGATATTCACAGCTTGTGACGATGTTGTCGCCTGCTTTGTTTCCGCAGATTGGAAAATACATGGTAACCTGTGTGGTGAAGCACGAGTTGTGTACAATTACCACAATATTTCAGAACGGAGCCCGCACGCGGTTGAGCTAGGCGCACAACCCCCTTGCAGTTCCACTGCATTACTGCTACGTCTGGTCCATGCACTAGTTTTTTCGTGATGCATCCATGCACCCCAACTCCAGCTGCCGTAGCTAACAGAATCATGCAAATGTTTGCAAAACAGAAGAGCGAATAATGAATTACTGAGTTCAGCGGACTGAGTCCATCCATTAAGTACACGCTGATCACCAGGAGGTCCCATTGGTCAGAATCGTCGCTGTGTGGTCTAGAAGACCGATCAGTGTTTTTTGCAAGTTCACTATGAAGGCAGGTGTTTTTCTCATGAAAACATACGCCGGTGGTGTTTTGAAAATGGAGCCACATTTATGGTGATTTTTTTTGTAATTTTCTCTTTAAGAGATGATGTCTAAATTTTCACAAGTTTCCCTAACAAATCGTTTTTAGGACTTGTTAACTGTAACTAACCAGACTAGTGAATCAGAGTCACGATTCATGAATCTGTTTCCTGATCCACGATCCTGATATTTATACCCCATCAAATCCTATTCATAATAATAAGTGGAGAATCGCTAACCGAGCAAACCGCGAATCGGGTAATTATACTTTTTATGACTAGCAAGATGGCTGTCATTTTCTGTTGTTGACATGGTCTATTCCTGGAACGATTGATAGGTGCTGTTTTATTCGAGAATTTGAGTGTAATGTAAATTGCAATGGGATTACAGGGGGCCGGAAATGCAATGGTTGATGCCTTGGTTCAGTTTCGGAAATGGTTTAGAATCCCACATGTTTAGTTGAGGAAGCGGCATAACAAGCTGAAGCGTAGCTAGCGGAATTGGGTATCAATGTAACAGAATTATGCTGGGGATTTGCTGAACCAAACATCTTTATTTAATTGTTAAACATAAAGCGGTAATCTGACTTCACATATCTGAAAGATAAAGCGGTAATGCATTTTTCTTCTGTTTTCTGCCTCTCTATTCTGGCAATACATTTTTTCTTAGTTTTTCCAGTGAGGTGGGTAAACTATTAGGATCAAGTGGTTATAATTGTTAAACATAGATCTATGCCATATGATCTAGGTGTCCTTTACTGAGTCTCACAGAGTGTAACCAGTGACATATACTGTTAATAAACCCTGCGATCAAGATTTTGCAATGTGGCTACCATCGATGTGTATCCAAACGATCCAGGGTTCATTCAAAGAACAATGGTGTCCGTAAAAGTTCAAACTAGTGATGAATGTCTTGTGGTTTAGCGCTGACTTAAGTTGTGGGGTTGAATGGGTGTACATACAGTTTCTCTTTCCATATGTTGCCGCATCCTATATTCGTATCCAAGCGAAGAATGTGCACCTTGAACTTTGACCTTTGCAGCTAGATGGACGAACATTTTCATAAAGTGATTTGATACCCCCTCTCGCTGGGGATATGAAGCATGTTAGGCACCTTAAACTTTTTTGACCTTTGTAGAGTCATGCAGGATAATTGGTTCGCTTTGTCTACTGCTGCATTCGTCGTGTTCTGCACCATATCATACACAGCACTGATTAGGCCAATATCTTCTGTTATACCAAACATGATCATTGAATGAATAAGTTCTGAACAGCGTAGCTTCTGAATTCTGATAGACCAGTGTAAAATTTGACTCGTAAACTGCCTTTCATTTTGAGTACCATATTGATTGCTGTCTTCATATTGTATATTGTGTTATTGATTGTCGGTGGTATATTTCTCCTAACCATTGCAGCTCTTCTGTTTGTCAGGTTGTTCCATGGGGCGACCTGGACTCCCTAGCGATGCTCCAGCGGCAGTTGGACGTGGACATCCTGGTCACTGGGCACACCCACCAGTTTAAGGCCTACAAGCACGAGGGAGGTGTGGTCATCAACCCTGGCTCTGCTACGGGTGCCCACAGTAGCATCACCTATGACGTGAACCCGAGCTTCGTGCTCATGGACATCGACGGCCTCCGGGTTGTCGTCTATGTGTATGAACTCATCGACGGCGAGGTGAAGGTCGACAAGATTGACTTCAAGAAGACCGCATCGATGCATGTGTGATGGCACCTGCCCTCGGCAGAGATTCAGAGCCTGCCTGTTCTTATTTTCCCTCCTTTCTTGACTCAGGTCTCAATTCTGCAGTCTTTTGTGCTGGTTGTGTTTACAGATTAGCGGATGGGATTACCAGAGTGGTGTGATGTTAAGTTGCTATCGTGTTTATTGTCTATGTACAAGAAGAAACAGGATTGCAGTGGCCTCTCGGCTTGGAACATAAAGTTGGTAGAAAGAACGGAAGATTGTACAGAGGCTGTTCGTTTGTAGCCAAAACAGAGGGCCTTAAACCTCACCTCGATTACTTTGTCTAGCTGTTGGATCAAAATGCAGTCATGCTATCTAGTAATACACATCCAAAACATCTGAACACTAAGCCACCTCTCAGGACATCTCCAGTCATGCCCCCCAACGCCCCCAGACCACTTTTTGGGCTAAAAAGCACTGTTATAGCGTCAAATTCTACCGGTCAGCACCCTAGAACATGAAAAAGCGACGTTTTAGCGCTGGCGTACCCAGGCCGAATCCAAGAAGCTGGGTTTGGGCTTGGGGGTAAATAGCGCCGGTTTGCATGCAAAAATGCATATTTCTCCTACTTTTTCTCTACTTTGCATGTAAAGATGTCTCTCTCTCCTACTTTTTCCACCCCACCTCACTTGCTCTCACCAAAAGCCCCCCATTTTTTCTGCTTGGGTGGGCAACGGCTGGTAAAATTGAGTCCCATGTTTCAATTTTGCGCCATTTTACGCCGTTTTCAGTAGGGTCGCATCTTCTGACTGAAGGTTTTGTGACGGATATGGTTTATACTCGATAGAATAGAGAATTCACACCCTTGGACCCTCATATGAGCAGTGCTTAGAGAGTGTAATGGACATCTAGAGCCTCTTTGGATTGTAGGATTTTTGAGAAATTTTGGAAGATTTGAATCCTATTAAAAGCTTTTCCATCATAGGATGGGGATACCGGATTTCCATGGAATACATTTCAATGCACCCAAATTTATAGGATTCTCAACATGAGCTCTTACCTCATTTTAATATTTTTCTTGGAGAACTCCACTGTAATGTTAGAGCACTAGCAGAGCCCTTAAAAACTCTAAACCGTAAAATAACCGTCAGCTCACATGAAAAAAATTACGCTCTGGATCCTTATACAGGCCCGATCCTTAATTTTTTTAAAAGGTGAACCGTAAACAGCCCGGCGGAAACATCAAATGCAAGGGTTCCGCCTTACATTTTTTAGATTAACCCTATTCGCTTTAGCAGCTTGGCGCAAATAACATTTCAGCTTATCTGCTTCCCGCTTCCGCGTAGCAGCGTCGATGATCTGCTAGTCTGCACCGCCGGTCGTCGCGAACCCTTACATGGAGCACCCCATCCCTGCACCCGACCCTTCTGAGGACTCCCCCCCCCCCCCCCCCCCCCCCAAGTAGAGGTTCCCATTGCACCGTTTACTCCGGCTGCCATGCTACCATTGGTGCCACCAATTTCTGTGGCCGTCTTCCCTCCCGTTGTGCTCAAACAAAAGCGGCAGGGTGGTCGTCTCATCCATGGAGGCGACACATTCGCCCCACTGCAAGGGCATCCTCCTATGGAGGTGGTCGGTGCACCGTTATCGTCAAGAGGTCGGACAAAAGCTACGGCCGCCACCGGTACAAAGCAAAAGAAGAAACCAACGGCTCAGGGTCAACCACGAGCCGAGGATTCCAACCCGCAGTTTGTCCACCCTACCCCGACCGCCAGAATTGAAGGATTTGTTGGGAGTATGGAAAGGTACGAAGAAAATCGTCCCCTTTTACATCTCGCTCTGATCACAATTAATTAAATTAATCCACTGTGTAGTTTTGATTTGCATAGCGTCCTTACATCCTATGTCGACATGTTGGAGTCGATGAGATAAATATTAACGTAGCTTTTCATTCGGCATCCGACATCGGCTTAAAAGAGGGTGAAGATGATGACGATGATTTGCAGGAGATCAATGTGGATGTGTTCGATGCTTCTCAAAGCTCATTTTCTATCTGCATTTTTTGTGTTTTTTTTTTGCTATGGATGCGCTCACATTTTTATTGTGCATGAAAGGCAATAAAATGCCAAAATCTAAAGGCAAACCTTTTCTACTCCAACATTTGTTGGAAGTTGCTTTGAGCATAGTGAGAAATGGAGACTGAGGGACCAAGAATTGCCACCAAAGAAAGAGGCTTTCACTTCCCTAGATGACAATGACGATAGTGATGATCCACCAAGAGGGTGAAGAAACAAGGTTAAGCCGCCCAGAAGAAAGACGACGAAGGAGAAGGGGAAGGAGGTTGCTGAGGCCGCAAGCTTCAAAGCAAAAAGTGATGAAATGGCGAGGAACAAGGAATTGTTTGCGGCCAAACAAATTTCATTAGCCGAGAGGATGCAAGAAGAGATGGAGGCAAGGTGGTTACAATTTTGGGAAGATGAGCAGCGGAGGGCCGACTTCAAGGAGTGAAGGATCAAGCTCGAGGAGGAGAAGGTTATGCTCGACATCGCTGCCGAGCAGCTTTGGATCAAGCTCGAGGAGGAGAAGCTAATGTCCATCACATTGCCAATGAGAACCAAGTGATGATGATGAACCCAAAGGAAATGGATGAAATTACAAAAGAGTGGTGGAACATGAGAAGGGGTGAAATCATGCAACGGTGGAGGCTCGTGACTCTTGGTGCTCGAGGTGGTGGTAGTGGTGGTGGTGAAATTTGATGGTGGTGGAGGTGCAGCTGATAGTGGTGGTGGTGGAAGCTCCGGTTCAGGTGGGTAATGATCCGGCTTATGATCATGGTGGTTCTTCGGTTAATTATGTTGTTTGGTTCATTTTCTATGGCATGTTCATGTTTATTTGCACATGTCGGTAGAATTCTTAGCCTTTTGTGAACTTTAAAATTGAACTTCTATGTAGTTGTTTCCAGCGATATATTTGAAATCGGAGTTTTTCTGTACTTTGAATGCAAAACGTTGAACCAATTATGCCCAGTTTTACGGCATGGAGCCGTGTCGGGTGCAACAGATTCCTTAAACCCATACCGTAAAACTGTCTACAGGTACCTTTAAGGGCCAGTCTTTTAAGCGATCTGCTAGAGTTCAGAATGGACATTCTTTGTTATTTTTTTTTAGAATGGACATTCTTTGTTATTTTTTTAGATACACATACGTAGACCCTCACAAACATGCACGTACAGACACCTATATAACCGTACACACGCAAATCCTACCCCTATGAGCACCTCCGAGAGATTGGTCCGACATATCTTGAGGTTGATGAAGTCACCACGGACGCCTCGCTATTGACGGACACGTCACCCACCACTGAAAGCATAGCGCCGGTTAAACCCTGAAAAATGCAGGAAAATACGAGCACCCATACCAAGTCTGGAACTTGAACCTGGGTGGGCTGGTTCCACCACAAGGAACCAAACCAGTTGAGGTAGGCTCACTTCACCACTCATCGTTCTTCTGGACAGACAGATGGGTGGACCCAAAACCTTTTCCAGTGCTTTCCCCACCTTGTTTTCTCACCACACCAACTCATACGCAGTGTGCTTTTTTATCAAAATTTGAGTAAAAAATAGTATACTAAGCATTTGATTTAGAGTTTGTCGAGGCTGAAGTATTCCTGGGTTCGCTACTGCTCACGCGCTCTTGTTTCTGAAGTGTAAGCTCTAGGATTGAAAGCCACTTTGCATAATAAGAGCATCTCCATCAGTGGCATTAAATTGGCGCTGCACCAAAAAAAAACGTCAATTTACAACGCCAATTTAGCACCGTGGTGTGGGCTACGATTGTGTGGTGTGTTATGTTGTGTCGATGACGGGGTGCTCTTTATAGCCGGTCCGGGCAAGGGTCGACGCTGTACAGGAAATGGAGGTAGAAAGCAGTGACGCTGGGCGGGAAGCAACGTGTGGGTGAGCACATGACGCGTGAGAGTTAATGGCGACAACACGTCTCCCACGTGCAAGTATTAAGCCAAACATCTTCTCTTTCTAGCTATCTCGGGTCAAAACTGCAATGGGCATTAAGTTGACCCATGGAGAACTAGCTGATTGCTATTGGAGCTTTTTTTATGGTCTCTAACTTTTTTTTTCTTTGCTCTTCCTTTAATAATGCTTGATCCATCCTTTCTGTCAGAGAAATCATTTATCCTAATTTCCAAGGATTTGGGATTGACCATTTCAAGTTAGCTGGCCATAAAGAGGAATAGCAAAGGCACATAATTGGAAGAATCTATAACCGCGCCCTTAGTTTTCAGCATAATTGTAAGCTCTGGTTTCATTCCCTCCCCATTGTTGAGGTAGACCAAAGCCTGCTGGTTGAATACAGTATCCCGCAGGCGGCGCTTGGGAAGCCGTTAAAAACATGCCGTTTTGCAGCACCATCATAAATGCGATGCGTACAGCAGACGCACCGTCGTCTTGCCGCTTCGTCGCCTACGGAAACGAGTAGATTCGCCATTACGCTAGCCAAACGGCCTCTTGCACTCGCCATTAACCGTCTATATGTGGTTTGACATATGGGGGCGGCCTGTCAGAGGGTGGTCGGACAACGTCCGGCACCCCGGAGAGAGCCTCAATTTGGAGGCCCCCTTGGTCTCGGGGTGCCGGACACGCAATGGCTTGGGACCGAGATTTGGGGTGTGTCGTTTGGGGTGTTTTCTTTGGCGTCCAGACCCTCAATGGGTCTTTGGAGGGTGTTTTTGAGGCCCGTGGTGGAGATGTTGTAAAAGAGGTCTAAAAGGAGAGAGCTGAAATTACACGAATGTAGCAGAAATTTTGTTTGTCGGACATAAGACACCTGCATCAAAGGATCCATACATTCGTTTTATCAAGAACAAGAAAAAACAGAAACCACCAAGCCTTACAAACAGATACATCGATTAACCGGAACCCACCGTCCAGGAGAAAACTCGCTACACCAGAAGCTTGTTAAAGGGGCGGACTAATCGAAGCCAATGCACAAACCTGACACACCTACGCACGTCATCTTAATCCCGGGGCTTCAACCAGGCCGCCCTACAACGCGACAAAAACACAAATTGGAGTTGTTTGTCCAACAAAGAGTGTAGGGGATCGTGTGCAGAAAACAAAAAAATTCCTACCAACGATATCCTTAAACTAGCCAAGATCTACACTATGCAGATATAGAAGTACGGCGGAGATCGGAATACATACCCTCGTAGACCGAATAGCGGGGATTACGCTCCCGCACAAGCGTTGACGATGAAGACGCCGTAGCCGACCTCTAGGTCGCGGAGAACTCGGCACGACGAAGACGACGAAGATGACCCCGAGGTCGGGTGGAGGAAGTAGGCCTCCGAGTACCGCTAGCGCAGCACCTCGCAGGGAGTCGCACACATACGGTGGAGACGACGGCCTCCGAAGCTCCAGTCCAGGACGAGCAGCGGAAGACTTGGACCAGAACACCAGCAGCGCGGTAGCGGGCTATGGTGGAAGAGATCCCCCTCCTCTACTCGGCGCGGCTCCGTCAAGGGAACCACGAGATCGAGAGAGAAATTGAGAATTAATTGGTGAATTAAAAGGCCAGGGGTGCCCCTTCTTATATAGGCTCCCAGGGGGAGCCAAACTTGCCAGCCAGGCAATATGGGACTATCCCCCATTGCCTGGTTCGGCCAAACCAGGTGCGTCGGCCCTAGGTGGGCCCCATTTGGCCCACCTAGGCCGGCCAAGCCTCCCCCACAAAATTCCCTTGAGGGTTCCCCCCCCCCCCCCCCCATGGGCCTTCTTTCGACAATAAATATATAAAATCAGCCTAAATCATATAAAATCATATTTGCATATTAATTACACTAATTAATATCAAACATAATATATATAATTTTTCCTAGCTCCGAAAACTATTTCGTCGCTGCCCGATCTCCATCGGACCCCTCTCGGGACGCTCCCGGTGATCTCTTTCCTTTCCGGTTGTCTTGTCGAAACCCCTTAAGTGTGTTACCCTAGCGGTTCGATATAATATCAGGTATGATCAAGACTCCTCAATGATCAACGACTAACTCGTAGGCCTGGACCCCATGAATTAACCCCTGAGATATAACGAATGACTTTCATCTATCAAACCTGGACGTATAGTCTTACACCCTTTGTCATGGCGATACTTAGCGTGTCCGAGCATCATTCTCAGATATCTCCATACCTAGCATGATCTCGTTACCGACATCGCTGTCTTCTACTCGTCTATGATATTATGTCAGCTGGTGACCTAGTCACATGTTTGCAAACTCATTTGACATAATCTCACCGAGTGGGCCCTAGAGTATCTATCCGGCTATGCGGACTGACAAATCCCGCTGTTGACCCCTCGTCTCAACTACTCCTTTCCGATACCCAAAAGTATCACCGTTATTGTCATACTAAATAAGATACGACGTTTGGTGCGATCAAAGTATCTTCCAGGAATACCAATAAGAGTTGATCTCACGGTCTTAAGGCGTAACGACTATGTCCTATAAATACTGGGTATGTCCATCACATCGTTACTCCTAACGATATGACTTCCGTTGCCGACCGGCGCCATGCCCTATGATCGGAAAACCTCGATCATCAATCGCGCAATTAAACTAGTCTTAGTAGAGGCTACTAGGGACCTGGTTGTTTATCTACCACACCTGTATTAATGTTTCCGCTTAATACAGTTATAGCATGGTATAAAACATATAATGAACGATTGGATATTGCCAATAAACTATGTTTATTAAGTGCCTCTAGGGCATATTGCCTTCAGTCTCCCACTTGCACTAGAGTAACACTTAATCTAGTTTACAACCTGGTAAAAGCTCAACACCCATAGCATCTTGGTGCCTGCTCGCCTCGTGGAAGAGGAATACAGTCAATAGACCTCACACATTGAGACCTATATGTGCTTTGCAACACTTCTATGTCACCTAGTTTGACATCAACCCGTATCTTACGATGACGGTGAAATATATCCCAGTGGATGGAGTGAGACTCGAGCATTCGCGTAGCATGCGCCTTAAAAGTCTGAAAGATCTATTAAGGGACCACCTACGCTCGGAAAACTGCTCAGTCCAATCACACTTGCTACTTCTAAAGTCGCGATATATTTCTATACCTATGTAGATTGTGCGACAGTGCATTCATATGCGATTTCGCAAACTAACCATGTCTATCTTCAAAATAAAGGACATCTCCTATATGAGATTTCTAGTCGTATGGGTCAGTGTAATAACTTGCATCATCGTAACCGCTTTACGGCAAGTTGCCATTCCACTCTTACCCGTTACTAGAAAACCTATCTTCAGTTCTCATAGACACTGAAGAATAAACTTAACGTTTGTTCATTGATCCACACAAGGATCACTCTAGAACCTGTTCTTGAACCAAGAACTCGGGTCACACCAAGTCGAGCTTTCAGCCTGATAGACTCTATGTGTGATACATAGAGAATGTCGAACATCATTTTCTATCACTGAAAAAGCCAAGATTAACTTAATCTTTTACCTAGTCATACAAGCAAGAACCTCTTTCTTCACTTGTCCTTTTCTGAAACACTTCAGAATCCTGACTTAGAAAATACTCCGACTTAATGTTATTAAGCCCCCTCTGATCTATACAATTATAAATCGGATGCCTAATACTCCTAACTTCATTTCATAGAAAATTTAATCACTTAAATAATCCTTTACACTATACTAGAGGATCTATGTCATTCAATATGTCGCTACATACAAAATCACAAATGACACCTAGCTCCCACTCAAATATGCCTTCCGCATATAAGATCAAGGAAAAACTACTTAGCTCCCACTCAAATATGCCTTCCGCATATAAGATCAAGGAAAGCTACTTTGCTCCCACTCACTTCTTTGCAAATGTAGGTTTCTTCAACTATTTTTGGACAACTCCAAAATCCTTTGAACACATTATCAAAGTGAAGATTCCAGCTCCGATATGCTTGCTTCAGCCCATGAATGGACCACCGAAGTTTGCATACATGTTTAGCATCCTCGGGATTACAAACCATTCTTAATTACACTATTAAGAACCATGGTTTTCTCATCCATCTATCAATTTCTCATTCGAAATTATAGTAATTGCTAAACGACCCAGAATAGATTTAGGCTTCGCCACTTGAGACAAACTCTCATGTGGTCTGTCGGAACTGTTTCACGACAAATCGAATCTGCTCAATGTCTACTCTCTCATAAAATTCCATACACTATTAACATCCTAGATGCCATCAAGAAGATCTCCCAACTCAATACCTGGTAATCGTATATGGATTTTATTTCGGATTACAAATGACTCATAGCCATTTCTCGGACTTAGGTTCACCATCTTTTCTTCGTAGTTCGTAGGTCTATCATATTCCATTAATATGACCTTCATAGCAAGATTGTCGTAACACACAGCGTGGAACACAACCTCGTATGCCTACGCTCTTAGTATGAGCTCAGAACATCATGATCTTGAATCATTAGCTTTTTCAAGCTGTGGGGCCTGACACCGAAAACACTTTCGATTGCGCCACTCTGATGTTTGGAGAAGGAAGTTCACCAACTTCGTCTTGCTCTACTTTCTTTCTCACTTATACCCTCGGACAAGAAACTATTTCTTTCGCAATGTATATCCCGGCAAAGATTTTGCCTATGTCGTGAGACATGTACCCAACTAACTCTTTAGGTAGGGTATACTACAAAGATTAATCCATTTTAGGTTCGATTACATCGAAACACTAAATTGCTGAAACGACAATCCAGGCTAGAAGCCACACCATTACTCATATGGCATTGTCTCCATGGATTCAAATGGTTTACCTATTTGCTAACATGAGTGTTTAAGTTTCTACCATATGACTCTAATGATCACAATAATTCGGTAAGAGATTTATTTACCACACACTATCCGATAGGGTGCGATTACGACGCCCTAACACACCATAACACTACGGTGTTCCATGCGATGTAATTTGTGGAATTCTTCTCACAAGTCTTCCAATGATGTGCCAACATTATAACTCAAATCTTCATTCCTCGATTTGCATCGCGGGAATTTGATTTTTTTTGTTAAGTTTATTTCCTACTTCATTCTGAACTTCGTTTGATCGAATCAAAAATTCAGACTAACGTTCCCCGGAGTGGATATCCATATATCTACTCGGAATATTCATGAAGTCTATGAAATAAAGACTTCCACTACACGTTAAAGTACTTCATTGATTCACATACACCCATATGCATGATTCTCAACAAGCTATACTCAAAACGTTCAGTGAAGTTCACGAAATAAAGGTCTCCACTACCCGTCAATTACTTCATTGAACCACATACATCTCCAGTATGACTATCAATAAGTTATATGCCCGTTTTCCGAAAACGGTGTCACAGTTATTTTGCAAGTGTCAAAAGATCAAATCTTAGGACTTGTAGGTCCATCCAGTGTGGAGCTAATGCATATAACATTGACATGACTAAACGGTAGTGCCACACATATGTGGTGTCTTTATTAAGTTTGTATCCTTTGGCATTAATATTATGAATGTGGGAGCTTCTACCATCTAAATTCAAATCGGCATATGATCATTACTTTATAAATATAGGACACCAATTTGTCACTATCATGTATGAACAAGTGTCTCGCTAGAGGAGACACACTCGTAACGATCATACCAACACCCGATCATAAAGAATTTATTCAAATGGTAGATCTAGAGGGAGAGTGTCTAAGGCCGTCACACCAACTTGACTGCCGTTATCAACACGCAATGTCGCCTCATCCTTTCAAGCTACTAAAGCAGTAAACCTGGTTCTTCACAAAACATGACTAGTTCAAGACTTAGTCACTACTGCGAGTACTTGCTTAGCTAAAACATTCATAACATGTATATCATATATACACCATCATCATTGATGACTTCCGGCGATCTGTCTCATCTTTTTGATACTTCCACCGTAATCAAGAACCATGAAGGTGAATGATTCCCCTTGCATGACATAGTCTATGACAGAGGATTTGCACTTGGCAACGATGTCTGTCATCCAGTGATTGAGCTGAGCGAGACGTCTCAATGTTCATTAATCATGAACATACATCATTAAGTACGACCGCCACGTGCTCCCTCAGTGTGTGTATTCTCTTCCATTTTAGTTAAGAAGACAATCAGTCAACGTACTGATAAACTTCATCAACCCAACGTCTGGGGTACCCCGAGTTTAGCGACCATATCATATGTTCGCGATCTAAAACCTCGTACCCACCGTTGTTTCTTTATGGTAGAGATCATAGCATACACTGGACTATGATGATATCATCCGCACAAAATCCGATAATCAAAATTATCTTTTGTTAGCGGAATCTCCGGGTTTATCTCCTAGCGGGTATTGTAACACAAAGAGCTAACGGTTTAAACAAGGAGTATCCTCAAGCTAAAGTATAAAACTATGAAGTTTGGACCCAACCTTTTAAGTTTCTCAATCGCAGGAATGCGCCTAATTTGAAAAGATGCTATTACTATGGTTAATATCTACAAAGGTTTGCAAAACAGACTATGTTCATTATATTCTGAGTTCTAGTATTTTAGAAAATAACTATCCGAACTCCCACTCAACGAACATCCCTCCTGGTCGTTTAAGCGATTACACGACCCCCATCCATTGCACCACCCCTCATCATCAGAGCCGGCGGCACAACTTCAAGAGTAGACAAAATCGTCCGCCACACCAATTTTGTGACTCGTGCTCGACCTTTCGGTCTTCCTGTTCCGAGGCCATATTTCTGAATATGCTAGGCTCGCCACCAAAGACCTCCACGCTGAAGCTTGTGCAACATGGCTTACACCCACTGTATGCGAACGATGAGATGTCTGACACCCGATCATCACGGCCTGCCTCATAACGTAAAACTTTCTTGGTGGTGCGCGTTGGAGGGAGAACACTAGTGGTATTTTGAAGGGATCATCTTATATATCTACCGCCGTGTAACTAATGTATACTATACACCAGTCTCGCGTAAGCGTACGCGTAAAGTCGGTCCGGGCCGCTTCATCAACTCGATGCCGCTGGAATCACAAGTGCACGCTAGAGGGTAGCAAATAACAGGAACGGTGCCCCCGTGCAGAACACGGGTTCTAACAGCGTACAACTATATCTACGATAGATCGGCTCTGATACCACTGAAGGGGATCGTGTGCAGAAAACAAAAAAATTCCTACCAACGATATCCTTAAACTAGCCAAGATCTACACTATGCAGATATAGAAGTACGGCGGAGATGGGAATACATACCCTCGTAGACCGAATAGCGGGGATTACGCTCCCGCACAAGCGTTGACGATGAAGACGCCGTAGCCGACCTCTAGGTCGCGGAGAACTCGGCACGACGAAGACGACGAAGATGACCCCGAGGTCGGGTGGAGGAAGTAGGCCTCCGAGTACCGCTAGCGCAGCACCTCGCAGGGAGTCGCACACATACGGTGGAGACGACGGCCTCCGAAGCTCCAGTCCAGGACGAGCAGCGGAAGACTTGGACCAGAACACCAGCAACGCGGTAGCGGGCTATGGTGGAAGAGATCCCCCTCCTCTACTCGGCGCGGCTCCGTCAAGGGAACCACGAGATCGAGAGATAAATTGGGAATTAATTGGTGAATTAAAAGGCCAGGGGTGCCCCTTCTTATATAGGCTCCCAGGGGGAGCCAACCTTGCCAGCCAGGCAATGTGGGACTATCCCCCATTGCCTGGTTCGGCCAAACCAGGTGCGCCGGCCCTAGGTGGGCCCCATCTGGCCCACCTAGGCCGGCCAAGCCTCCCCCACAAAATTCCCTTGAGGGTTTTCCCCCCCATGGGCCTTCTTTCGACCAGAAGGCCCATTTAGGGAAATCAGCCTAAATAAATCCGAAAATAAATATATAAAATCATATTTGCATATTAATTACACTAATTAATATCAAACATAATATATATAATTTTTCCTAGCTCCGAAAACTATTTCGTCGCTGCCCGATCTCCATCGGACCCCTCCCGGGACGCTCCCAGTGATCTCTTTCCTTTCCGGTTGTCTTGTCGAAACCCCTTAAGTGTGTTACCCTAGCGGTTCGATATAATATCAGGTATGATCAAGACTCCTCAATGATCAACGACTAACTCGTAGGCCTGGACCCCATGAATTAACCCCTGAGATATAACGAATGACTTTCATCTATCAAACCTGGACGTATAGTCTTAAACCCTTTGTCATGGCGATACTTAGCGTGTCCGAGCATCATTCTCAGATATCTCCATACCTAGCATGATCTCTTTACCGACATCGCTGTCTTCTACTCGTCTATGATATTATGTCAGCTGGTGACCTAGTCACATGTTTGCAAACTCATTTGACATAATCTCACCGAGTGGGCCCTAGAGTATCTATCCGGCTATGCGGACTGACAAATCCCGCTGTTGACCCCTCGTCTCAACTACTCCTTTCCGATACCCAAAAGTATCACCGTTATTGTCATACTAAATAAGATACGACGTTTGGTGCGATCAAAGTATCTTCCAGGAATACCAATAAGAGTTGATCTCACGGTCTTAAGGCGTAACGACTATGTCCTATAAATACTGGGTATGTCCATCACATCGTTACTCCTAACGATATGACTTCCGTTGCCGACCGGCGCCATGCCCTATGATCGGAAAACCTCGATCATCAATCGCGTAATGAAACTAGTCTTAGTAGAGGCTACTAGGGACCTGGTTGTTTATCTACCACACCTGTATTAATGTTTCCGCTTAATACAGTTATAGCATGGTATAAAACATATAATGAACGATTGGGATATTGCCAATAAACTATGTTTATTAAGTGCCTCTAGAGCATATTCCCTTCAAAGAGATCACAAATACACACTCATCATCGTCGAGGAGTTGACATGAACTAGATAAACGTTACAACACTGTGGTTTTCTTCTCTTCAATGAATGTATTTCCTACCGGAGTTGTTTGTCCAAAGAATGAGTTGCGCCTCACTTAGTAATTCACCTTGGACACAAGTCAGTGTAGTGCCCATTAGGGCATATCCGAGGTGTGAGACATACCTCTATATATTAAGACAGAAGATTATGGCAATCCCTCCTCACGAAGCCGCGTCATCTCAGGGCCGCGCGCGTGCGCCGCCGCGATCGTGCCAGCGCCGGCCGCGTCCGCCGCCAGCTGACGTCGAGGGCTGACGTCAGCGTGATGAGGCTGACACGTGGGCCCAGCCGTAAGGATTTTCAGATTTAGACGGAAAAAATAAAATAAATCATATCACACAGCTTAAAAAAAACAAGAAAAATACCAAAATTCACAGAAAAAAGTCTTTACACCCAACCCAACCCAACCTAACCCCATACATGTTTAGACAACTTTGAAAAAAAAAATTATCACTACATGTCATACTATTTTTTTATCAATTATATAGCTTATATAATTAAATCTCGACTCGAATATTGATCAACAAAATCTAAATCAATTAAAAAACAATTACGTTAACTAATATGCCTACGTGGGACAACTACAACATCTCCAATATTGATCAACACAATCTAAATCAATTAAAAAACAATTACGGTAATTAATATGCCTTCGTGCGACAACTCATTTTCTAATTTTAATACCTGCATAAAATATTTATAAACGTAAAATTCGTAACTTTCAATCCATGATCGAAGCAAATATATAACCATTATATTCTAATTTGGTTGAAAACAGAAAAAAAAACCAGGCTAAATAAGACTTCCCAGTGCAACTCATATTCAACACAAAATACCTCTTTACAATTAATACGCCTCCATGCATGTTGAAACAATTTCCCCCCAAAAAATTTGCAATAAACATTACACCTCCTTACATATAAATTTACAGAAAAACAATTCAAAACTTGCGAACGCTCTGAATTTAAATTTTACTTAACCTGAACGACAACATATTCAGAATAAACATGTCTTAATATTATACTCTAAAAAACTTAACCTGACCGACAACCTACGCATCTATACGTAGCATAACTCCTTTATTTAAATACAAACACACTATTACATAACTAAATTCAATACTCAAACTCTATGTCTGGCGTGTCATTTTCAACTAAATCTTTATCGCCCATCCGAGAGCAATGAACCTTTGCACTATACAACCGTCCTGCTTCTTCTAAACAAAAGATGTTCCCATACAAATGAGAAGTGTGCTCTTCACGCTGTGCTATCGCAAACACACACAGTTGTTACCCTTCCTTATATCAAAGAAACTTCTGGAAAAAAAGTGATATGAGAGAACATCACGAACAGTCTGCTCTAAATCTACGCCACCTTCTTTTAACCAAAACTGAACAACATCATCTTCTGCAGGCGGCAGCTCATCAACATCCTTCATCAAGCATCCTGACAAATCCGACCAGAACTACCGATCCCTCAAGTTTCCCGATAAATCTGACCACAGCTCACGATTTTTCGACATCTAAACTTTAAACGATCACACTGGATATCCCACCTCTATAGAGTTTCTTCTTTCGTATATTGTTGCCTTACACTACCGTCCGCTTTATATAGCACCAAGAACAACATCCCTATCTGCAACATTAGATAAAGGTTAGCACGTCATGCAATCAGACACGTATCCTGAACAAAAAAGCTACGTGCCTACAACAAACACTTCTACGTGCAAAACATGCACTCAGACACGTGTCCTAAGCAACAAAACTACGTGCCTGCACCTAACACTAATGCACACAACTCGACAAAAACAACATATCATTTTCCATACACGTCACCCGTTACAAACAAAAGAAAAATGAACTAACCAAAAGACAGTACACAAACACAGTATCCTTACTTTAGAAAACATTAAAAAAATCGACGCAAAAAAAATCTAAACAAACTTATTGACACTTCTTACAAAAAACTTAAAATCAATTAACTACGTTAATAACATGGTGTCTTATTTATAACCCCCATACACAAAAGCTATGGTACCTTAACTTTATCCCTTCTAGATTGCTCCGGTAAGTTGTTCGAAGTGGTATTATTCTTCTACTACTTTTTTTTATAGAAAAGGGCAGTCCCGGCCTCTGCATCGATTGATGCATGCGGCCTTTATTTTTATTGAATTAAAAGAGTGTCTCACAAAGTGCCTCACAACACAGATTACATCACTCGTCACCCAAAGGTGCGAAAAGTAAATAACCAACTAAAAGGTAAAAAAGACATCATGTAGTGACTCAACATCAACATGCTATCCTCATATTAGAACGCCAACTGAACTGGGAATATAGATCCGACGCGACCAATTCCAGGCGGCTGCACCCAAAATCCATCGCGTCCCGCTTCTCCATTGGCTGCAGGTAAGACCACGTACGGATCCAATGAGTAGCCATAGGGATAACCTGCATAAACGATGTTTTCTTTACTCTGTTAAAAATATAATCATTTCGTATATTCCAAATGGCCCAAAGCAAGGCACACACACCAACTTGGATATGAACCTTCTCTACTTTAGAAACCCCATTCAACCAATTACCAAACAAGCTTGTTATGTTTGTTGGTGGTAGAATGTTAAAAGCCATATGAACAACACGCCAAACCATTTTTGCAAGAGGACACGAGATAAATAAATGTTGTATTGTTTCCTCTTGGTCACAGAAACAACATTTTTTACATCCTTTTCATTTGCTTTTAGCTAGGTTGTCCTTTGTAAGGATCTCTTTACGATAAAGGAACCACATAAAAATCTTAATCTTTAGAGACACCTTCATTTTCCAAATGTATTTTCTTAAAAAAACATGTGTACTCATGATATCAAGATACAAAGATTTAACCGTGTAAATCTTGTTGGTTGTTAATCCCCACCTAAAAACATCTTTTTAACCTGTAATGTTAACATGCATTAGACGGTTTACCAAATGTAACCATCTAGTCCATTCATTTCGCGTCAAGTCCCTCTTGAAGCCAATATTAATGGGAGACGCCTGAGACATAACTTCTGCCACTGAAACTTCTTTCCGATAAACAATATTATATAGGGAAGGATACTGATTAGCTAGAGGCTTGTCTCCAAGCCACTTATCTTCCCAGAAACGAGCGTTCTCGCCATTCCCCACAACAAAAGAATCACGATAAAAAAATCACCCTTAACCTTCATTAGACCCTTCCAAAAAGGAGAATTTGTCGCTTTACTTTTAACTTGGGATAGGGATTGTGAAGCAAGGTATTTATTATGTATTAACTCGTGCCATATCCCCCCTCTTCGGATAGTATTTTGAAAAGCCACTTGCTTAGCAAACATTTATTTTTAATATCCAGAACCTCGATTCCGAGCCCCCCTTGGTTTTTTGGTCTACACAACATATTCCATTTAGTAAGTCTGTACTTTCTCTTATGACCATCGCTTTGCCAAAAGAATCTAGATCGAAAATAGTCTAATCTTTTCCGTACCCCTATAGGTACTTCGAAGAATGAAAACATGAACATGGGAAGGTTAGACAACACCGAATTAATCAAAATAAGCCTGTCCCCATAAGATAAAAGTTTACCGGCCCAACTTGCTAATTTTTTCTCGAATCGATCTTCTATGAGCTTCCATTCACTATTTTTCAGCTTACGGAAATGAATTGGGATACCTAGGTATCGTAATCTCCCATTGATGATCCCTTGGAACAAGCCACTCAAGCTCCTTCAACACTTGTGGAGCCGACAATATCCCACCTGAAATTTTAATTCTCCCCACTTTGCCACTTTCATTCTTTTCGCGGAGCCCTTGTGATTTTTCTATCTCAAACCACATAAGTCTCTCCTTCGCCATGCCATATAAGAGAGCTCCAGGCTTTGGCATTTTAAGCAGAGGACATGCTTCCTCCGGGTGTAACACCGAATCACAATAACCGCAAAGCACCGCGGTACATTCGGTGGCCAAGTGTCCATTGAGTTTGCACTTAAAACACAATGGTTGCTTCTTGTTCTTGGGCTAGGCAGCGGCCACCGACACCCCCCCCCCCCCCCCCCCCCCCACCTGTCTTAGTCGCCTTCTCTGGTTGCTTGTTTTGAGGTTCAGCTAAACCCCGTGGAGGCACCTCCTGTTGGAAAACCGGACCAGCACTAGTGCTATTGATATTCTGGGTATCATTGGGCTTATTCCCTCTCTCAGCAGACCTATCTCTTGGTCTATACGCAACCCGACTAGAGCCTGTCATGTTCGGATTGGCGTTGTTGTTCCGAAATCTGAAATTTCAGCCATCACGTCCAAAGCTATTGCTGTACCGATTTCCTCTGTCATAAGTCCCTTCATTAAAATTGCCAAAGTTTCCTCCAAACTCTCTGGATCTACAAAGCCTCGATGATCAATGTCCATTGCACGATTCCCTAGTGACGAGCCACTACCTTCTCCGTGCTCAAACCGATTCTGACTTGAGTGTTGGAAGCTCCGATGAGGGTAACCTTGTGTCCCCGTGCCACCGTTTTGCCCACGACTGTAAGCGCTAACATGGCCACTGCCACGCCCATCACCCTGATAGCCCTGGTTGTTCCGCAGCATCGGACGCCCACCCCCTTGGTTGTTGGCAGGGTTGGCGTTGAAGAACGGAGGGCCGCCATTGCCCGTAGCCTTGCCAGCCATCACACGCGATTGTAGAGACGAGGCGGCCGCGAGCTCGGCGTAGAGGAAGACCGCTGCGGCGAACAACGCAACCCTAAAACCTTCGATGTTGCTAGCGACCGTGGCCTCGTGCCTTTTGGTTTAGTCGCTAAAGTGAATGTCTCGATGCCCTTGTGGCCTTTTTTAGAAGCAAAACCATCACCTGGGCCACGCGAGGCCTTGTGCCCGTTGACCTCGGAAACGATTGCAGAGAAATTTGAATTAAGTTTACCGTGATTAACGCGATCCTTAAAACGCGCAACCGCCGCCGATGAACGGGACATCGCCGACGACGACCTGGACGTCGCTGTCGACTCCACGGGACCTCTTACCTTGTCAGAAGACCTGCCATTGGCCTTACCTTTGCGCCTGACCAGCGTCCACTCCGTCGGCATGAAGGATTGGAGGTAGAAGACCGAAGGCTCCATGACCGGTATCTTCAACTCCGGCGACAGAGATCGCCTCATTGTTCCGCTGGATGGAGAGGAAGCTAGGAGCTCCCGCGCCACCCAGGCTCTCACGTGACTCCTTCCGGTCTTCCTCGGAGGTTTCCGCCTATGCAAGTCTCTTCCCGGTTGCGTCTCCGTGATCCTGCAACGATACCTCCAAGACCTAGCGCCGAAATCCGAGCTGGGCGACATGACAACCTCCTCGACGATGTCCTCGGACGAGGCAGCCCAGAAACGGCCGGCCAGCGGCTTCGCCTTGGCGTCGCCGCCCCTATCGCCTGTCATATCGCCTGAGCTATCGACAGTACAAAGATGTGCTCACTCCTCAAATGAAAGCACTTATTAACATTCCACACTTATTTACAAAGTATAGAATGCTTCTAAGCATCACTAAATACTCTCATCAAGGTGAGGCGTGTCACCGTGCCAAATTCAACTAGTAAATTGTATGGTATATGAACAGGTATTGACTAAACACGAATCGAGGTCCAGAATCCATAGAGCGGGTAAAAAAATTACCACTTTCGAATTCGAAAGTGTCAATTTCAGCCCGAGGACAAGGAGTGGGTGAAAAGTAGGGGACGGTGGCACCTCGTGATTTGGATCCCTCGAGAAGGTGGCGTGTCAGCCTAGAGCTCCGCGCGCCCACTACTGACTACAGCCAGAGCTGTTCTGCTGCATCATCCCGTCCCATTCCCAATCCCATGTGAGAGAGGATCCAACGGCCGGCCGCACGCGGCCCTCGGCCGACAACTGCCCAGCCTCCCCGCTGACACGAGATCAACAGAGCGGGCGCCAGCCAGCTTAAACTAATCTCAAATTTCCTAGCGTTTGTTTTCGCCGAATATTTTTACTAAACTATTAGCAGCGCTGGCCTCGTGGTGATTAATTAGTCCCTATTTAGCCAGATGATTAGCATTTTCTAGAGTAAGGGCAGTCACGGGCGGGGGCACACGCACGCGCGCATGCCAGCGTCTTGCTCTGCTAGCTGTACCCTAAGCCGTGTTGACCTTTGGGATGGCTGGAAAAGTCAGCCCCTCACACTCTCACGGGTCAAGAAAAACCTTGGGTGCATACCTACTTGACCAAGTCTTGATTTCAGAAAATAAATTGACTAGATCTTCCTTCTTTATGGCCGGTCATTTTGTGCGGTATAGCTTAAACAAATAATTACACTCCGTGTTTGTCAACCCACTCGTTGAATGCTAGAGTACTCAAATATGGAACGACCCTTCACTTCAAATTAATTCACATTTTCCTTTCTTTTCTTCTGGATGCATTCTGGGTTTCATTTCAAAGTCGTTATAAGCAAGTACACATAAGTACAGTCGTGTTCACATAGTGTTCTCATTGCGGTGTTAATTTAAGGTTAATTGGATCTATGTCACTCCAATTTACAACATGTGAAGCCGCTCTCTGTTAAATTAGAGCCGCGCCATGCGAAAGCGAAACCTAGACATCGGCGACGGAGATCGGGTTCCAACACATCTGGTTGATGACTGGTTCCATCGCCTTTCAATCAGCAACATGAATTGCTTTATCGACTACTACTACATCAGTGGCGGAGCCAGTGTACAAGCGTTTGGTTCAGTTGAACCCAATAAATTTTCCAAATCCTTCAAGTATTTGCCCATATGTTTTTAGTGAAGTATTACAACCAGAAGATGAAGCTGAACCCAATGGTTTTGTCTTCTACCTTCACCACTCACTACATCTTCATTTAGACCGTCTTTGACGTTGTCCTTGTTGCTCGCAATCATCATTGCAATTTCTTGGACGCTCCTCTTTGACATCGTTCTAGCAGGAGTCCTCCTAACATGCGTGCTTTTGTGGTCGTACTGACATTTACCAGGAATTTTGCATCATCAACAAGGTAGACCAAGTGCTTGGAAGGTCCTACGAGTGTGACATACTTGCGCCATTGTCACAAGGTGGATAGTGCAAACATTAAGCCCAGATAACACAAAATCTAATCCCGGCATAACTCATTCTTGTTGTATTATTTAAGATATTTTCTCTTTCATTGGGAGCACATGCTATTTATTTATAGACAAACTACATTTTTCAAACCAATGCCGACATCAAAAAATATTTGTTTCACCAAAGAAATTTGATAATACACTAAAAATAACTAGAAGCACATTTTGTTGTGTCGGATGCTACGTACAAGATTAAAAAAATCACAAGTTATCTGAAAAATGACCTAGTTGGCCCATGTAAGAACAATATATAGCATGCTATATCGCTAGCATGTTATTAGTGTATCTTGCGTTTAACGATATTTTTTTGTTGATTTATTGTATGTTCACAATGTTTGTAACGCCGACATTTAGTTTTCATTCTCCTTGTCAACTTTTATTAAAAAGGAGTGAGTTCCGGTCAATGTAGTATGACATTTTTTAAAGGAAATCCTAGCCTCTGCACCCGTCCACGCAAATACTTACAAAGTGAAGAGACTTGATACAAAAGTTTGCAAATAATAGACAAGACCTGAAACACTTATGCAACACAAATCCTATTGTAAGAATTCTACCATCTCTAGTTGGTTCCACGCAGAACCCAACAACACACATATCTCCACATGATGCAAATGAGAGTACATACCAATGCAATGGGTAGCGAATAATCTGCAAAAAGATGGAAAATTGACATTGCTAAGAATATCATCATTCAACAATTCCATAACGCCTTGCATAAAACACATCCTCCATTCAAATTTAAGCCTTAGGTTGTGCACTGATCCCCTTGTACGAGCTCCCAAACATATTCCTTATAATAGGTTATGGGTGTTTATTAAAAGCCACAAGCAATATTCGCCACACAAGGCAAGCAAGGGGAACGAAAAGAAGGTATACTGGATTGTTTTCTCTTCATTTTCAAAAGGAGCATTTCTTATTCCATTCTAATTATTTTAACTAGTAGGTATGATTCACGAACAATATCGCCCTATATAAAACTACACAAAGTATACATATATAGAGTTGGCTAACCACAAATAGAGTCAACTAGTTGTTGGTTACTCAATTTCTTACGCACAAAGAATATTCATGTTTTTGTTGGTGTATTTTTTTTTACAAACTCCATAGCTTGCATATATTAATTCTTCATTTTAGGACAAACTATCCTACACGGTGATTTCATATACGCTTGAGACGAGCTAAATGCATTCACAATACACTTCATAACATATAAACTATTGCCTTTGTTCCACAATACAAGCCATTTTGGCAAACTAAACTAGCTTGCTAAAAGGATTACATAGTGAAATGGAGGGAGCATTTATATTGTTACAATTGTTCTAGATTTGCTTAACATTATCCAGTGAGATTAAAGCACATCGTGCCAAAATAATAAAATGCAAGACTTCTTCAACAAAAGTATCGATACTGAAAATGAATGTCCATAGCAGTGTCTTATAATAACTGCAACTTCGAGTGAAATGGTTTTTGAAAAGTAGGATACCATGGGCTTACCAAGTTAGATGATTAATTTCATAATAAAAGAATAAGTGAGGCTACAAATCAGATTTACGTCCTCATGATGCAAGTTGAGTTCCTATTCCCTTAAAAAATAAAACCGGTTTATGGATCTTCTCTACCACATTATGTTTACAGAAAGTTCAGAAAACAACGACTATAAAATACATTTACACTTACAAAGACTACCTATTATGTGCGTTATATGGCATTTTATCAGCACCATCACTTGATTCCTGGACCACTTGTTTGGCTTATGCAACTTTTGGATGAGTACATTTCAAGCGCTGGGTTTATGCAGTCGGGTGGTCCTAGCAATATGGCCTGCTGCTTTTCCTTGACCTTCCGCAAAGCCCTCATGGATTCCATGGGAACGCAGCTCTGTCCATCCTAAAAAGTCAGAGGAGATAGAAACAATACCAAGAAAAATAATGATATAAACCTTGACCCCTTCTCCCTGAGCATGCAGCAAAAGCACCAGCTTAGCATATGCCCGTTCACACAAACCACACAAACAGATACCAATATCGGAATAAAAGGAAGAGCAATCAAGAAGCAGTATCAAACACTAGAGATGCTCCCTATCATATTTGCAGGGCGAGATCTCGATCCTGAAACAAAAGGTAGAGCTTGCCATTAAGGGGTTAACTTACTATTCAAGATCACCCAGGACAAGCTACATGGAGAAATGAAGTTGTTGCACAGAGAAAGGAAGAACCAAGAAGAGCCACCCAAACATGGAGTATCTTCTTTTGTTCTTCCCTTTTCTACTACTTTGGTTGGTTCATCTTCTGCCACTTTCTATATACAACTGTAAGGAAAAACAGACATCTGCTCTGTGGCAAAGAGATGCAAAGTCTCATCCATATCTAAAATTAAAAATAAGCAAAGAAAGAGAGATTGTTTTGAGCTGGAGAGGAAGAATAATGAAGCTCTGTACTGGACTGACTACCAATGCTAACAACAACTAGTACTAGGATGGTGCTACTGCAGATTATAATGGTAGATCAGATGCTCTCTCTTCATCATTCTTCCTATCCCCTCTTCTAAAAGAGGTAAAAAACAGCGGTTTTCCGAGGTCAACTCCCGGCGGCCGCAGCCCGTGTGGCTGTGGTGATCATGTCGGCGGTTGCCCCTGCCCAGGGAGAGCCCAAGAAGGGCTCGTCGGCTTCGTCGAAGAGCGAGGACAGCGGCGTGGCTGCGTTGTCGCTGTCGCCGCTGAGGAACAGGAGGTCGTCCTCGCCGGCCATCTCCATGTCCTCTACAAGCAACTCGTCGTCGTCCTCGGAGGAGGACGACGTGCGCAGTGGCGTGGTGGGCGAGAGGCCCGCCGACGTGGAAGGCCGGCTAGGGTGCGCATGCGCCTCGCCTGCCACCACCAGCGACGGCGGTGGGGGCTGAGGCCGCGCGGAGGATGGCGACGTGGAGGGGAACTTGAGGCGGCTGGTGCCGGCGAGCGAGTTGCGGTGGGTGGGCGCCGCGTGGTTGTGCTCGCCGGTGAAGGTGAGGATGAAGGTGTTGGGGTCGGCGCGGCTGCGCTCCACCTGCTTCCGCGCCGGGCAACCCTTGGAGGTGCTGCACCGGTAGTATCCCCTGTTCAAGAACAAAAAACAGAGCAGAACAGAACAGAGTGAGGTTTTGTTTGCTTGTCAAAGAAAGTCAAACGACGCCGGCGGCACGGCAGCGGCAGGCAACAACAGATGAAGAGAGGATTGGGTTTGGAAGAGACGACATAGTACGTACCTTGGGTAGGGGGAGCCTTTGATGGGTTTCTGGCCGTACTTGCGCCACGCCCAGACGTCGGAGGACACGCCGTCCGCCGCGACGTGGCACACCACCTTCTTCTGCTGGTTCTTCCTGGAGTAAGCAGCAGAAGCGCAAATCTCAGCAGACGGAAAAGGAAGGTGAAATCTTTACCATTTCGGTGCACAAGTCGAATGGGCCGTACCTTCTCTTGGATCTCGGCACGGCGCCGGAAGCCTGCCGCCCGCTAGGCTGCGCCCTCGGCGCCGGAGCGGCTGGCTGGGGCGGCACTTCCGCCGGTGCCATCATAGGCGCCTGACGCGTCTCCTGCTGCTGCTGCTGTGGCTGTTGTGGCGGCGGTGGCGGAAGCGACGCAGTAAGCTGCGGCGGAGTGGACGCGGCGCAAAAGGCCTTGAGTAGCTCGTCGGCGTCTTGTCCAAAGCCGGCACCGAGGTCGGGAAAGCACCACCCGGCATCTACAACCAGCGGCTGCTTCTCCGCCGCCGGCGGCAGGAAGAACGGGTCGTGGCTTGGCGTCGGCGGGGACAGGGCGCGACGGCAGCCGAAGCGCACGACGGCGTGCAGATCCCAGTTGTTGGCACAGTGCTCCTCCTCCATGAGCTCGTTGCTGCTGAGCTTGGGTCGAGAGCGTAGTGGTTGGGTTTGCAGGAGGAGGAGGAGGAGGAGATAAGGGGGAGGCGCTGACTTTTGCTAGTTTATTGATAGTTTTGGAAGGGAGGGAAGACTAGGGGCAAGAGTAAAAGGAGAGAGAGAGAGTGGGGGTGAGGAGGAGAGAGAAACGGTGGGCATTGGATCCCTCCTAAAAAGGAATGACTGCTACGGGTCTATGATAATTTTAGTTTCTTGCCGGGGTTTTTCTTTTCTTTTTGTTCTTGGGGCCTGTGGCTTTTATAGCGGCGTGGGGCCAGGCCCCCCACTTGACTTGCTAGCATGTCAAATGGGAGAGAATGGGGTTGGAAGTAGGGAGGTGGCGCCGTGCTGCATTGCCAAGGATTGGAGAATCTTCTTTACCCGTGTACTACATATAATATGGGCTACCTATTGTACTAGTGCAACTTTGTTCTTTTCATCTATGTTTTGTGTTGAATATATAATTTTCCATCCTTCTAGGGTCCTGGTTGTAATTTTGTTGGACCTCTTTGTCAGGGTTACTCTGTGTAAGGTCCTTGTTGTTATCGCGCCGCTAAGTTAATGCAGTTCCAGGACCTTCAGGGCCATTCCCTTGCTAAAAAAAACCCAATATATATATGGTCATAGGAGCTAACACATATATGTTTAAAAGGAATAACTAAATTTGACAACCTTTATAGCGGAAACATCAACCATGCTTGATCATGGTATATATACGATTGAGCCAAAAAAAATCAGCTTATGTATGGTTGAGCAATTGAATCTGCTAGTAACACATAATGTGTATCATCAAAATTTCTCTTTTCTATTGATGTGAATAGAAAAATGGCTGAAGTTGAGGGATCTTTATAGAAAACCCATTCGCGTGAAAATATTAGTCCTTAAATCTGATGAAGCCTCAAATGGTCCTTGTAATTTGTTTTGGCTTTATTCATGGGTGGATTGCACATCGTATTTTATTCTTCTTTATATGTATAAGGAGACTATTTTTCTATATTTATTAATTTCAACTCATATCCAACTGATATCAGCAAAGATTTATGCTTGAGTTATGCATATGTAAGATCCACACAACTCTAAAAAGGAATACATAATGTCCCTACAAAAAACTCAAGTGACAAATACCAATCTAATATAATGGAGAACCAATGTGTAGATTACGTCACCATTCATGTTGAGTAAATACCTCTTACGCAACTTGTTCCACTTGAACCCACACCTAGTTTCCATGTGTGCAGCTATGTGGAGGATATGGTTGCGTGTATAACCAATGAGCAACAACTTGGGCCTGGCAGATGCAGTCACCTTTCTTTTTTTGCTTTTGAATGTTGCTACCCTAGACGGGCCTCCTCAGAAGCTTGTCGTTTGTAAGTTCTTACCACTCACCTTTAGGTATGCACAATGCAAGACGTTCAGTTGAGCAATGGAATCTATTAGCAACACATTCCGTGCACTGGCAAAGTTTTTTTCCCTTCTTGATGTAAACAGAAAAACCGCCAAATTTGAAGGATCTTTGTGAAAAATCATTCACATGACATTGGTGGGACTGTAAATGTGATGAAGGTTCCATTTAATTATTAGTATTTTTGAATGGTCGTGTTAATTTGTTTCGCTTTAACGATGGTGCGGATTGCAGATCATACTCTATTCTCATTGATCTATATAAGGAAACAATATTCTATAAATGGAAATTTTATCGATGTAAATTCATATAAAACCATAAATTTATGAAACCGTACCAAAAACTAATTTGCACACATCCGTACCAAGGAGTACATCATATCTCTATAAAAAAATAAACTCCAATGACAAAATAAGTAAATAAAAACATACTAAGATTATGGAGGACCAATGTGTAGATTACATCACACAAATACCTCCTTGGCAGCTTGTTCCACTTGAATCCAGTACCTAGTTTACATGTCTACGGTGACCAAGAGCTATGCGACGTGTATGATCAATGAGCATTAAGATGCGTGTGGTTGCTACTATGTTTTTTTCCTTTTGAATGTCGTTACCCTCGACATGCCTCCTGACTAGCTCTTGTTTGTAATTTGTTGCAAATGACCTTTAGATATGCACAATGCAAGGTGCTTAGAGAGTGGTTAAAACTTATAAGCACAAAGCAAAGTGATTTAATTTTATAAGCACTTGTATCGTACACACTCTTAGTTGTGATGTTGTTTTCAACTGTAGAGATGCAAAAAATAGTTTGGCAAATATATTACTTTGAATGAATGTGGAGACGAAGGCCGACACATATGCATCTATTTTAGGTAGCTTACACATGAAACTAATGGGGTCTACTACTATTATAGTAGGAATGACAAATATACTTCACTTTGCATGAAGGATACTGAGAACATCAACGCACCGAGCTAAAGCCATGAAACATGCTTTTCTACGCATTATTTTTGTGAGCGTGCTATAAACAACATGATTTATTTACAACTCATGTCAACACTGCAGCACACCGGGGAACACCACGTTGAGAGGACCCCACTAGTTTTAGCGAATCCTTTGTATAGAAATATAAATCATAAAGAAAACTTTTAAACTAGTGAAAACAAATGTATTTGATTTTTTTGGCAAATCTTTGTATACCAAAATAAATCATACAAACAAAATTGAAAACTAGTAAAAGCACATATATTTAACATCACATATTTGAAATGATATCACGCACTTTAGGCCCTGGCTTTCCGGTCGCATAGACTAGAACAGTAGCTTAACAACATGCATAATAGTAACTCTAATTATATGCGGTGAGCAAATGATAGCTATATCCTATTGTGAAATAAGATGCACATACTAATATAAAAGTACTTCCGCAATCGAAAGTATCAACATGCAGATCTCTTGCATGTTTTGAATAAAAACTCCCGCAAACGAAAGCAAAATTGATTACTACTAAGAAATCTTAAAGCAAAGAGAGTACTTGATTAATATTCATGTATGCACAACACAACGTCAAACAAAACACTTACTAGTAAAGTCTAGTTAAACCATCCGCGCAAAGCAAGCAGAAACAAACTAACCAGTGCAACGTTGCTAGTACCCCGTTTTAAACCTAAAGCTTACAAGCCTGTGCCATGCGTCAAAAAAAAATCAAATACGGAGTATATGTTTTGTTTAGCTTCTCAGCTTTTATAACACCATGTGAATGGATTATTGTATTTGGACAAATATATTGTAATGTAATAATAACGCGTGTGATTCGTGTGAATACTAGTAAAGCTGAACAACGGCACACATGCATCACGCAGGCACTGTACGATGTGATCCGTAGCTCCGTACGAGCTGCCAAATTAATTTCAAGGAAGTCAAATCGGTAAGTCTCGTTCACGCGCGTCTTCTTGACCAACAACCTTCTGGATGGCTGCCGTACTGTGTAACCCGGCCGTCCCGCGTAGAGCGTTTCTTCCTTCTTCTGTTTGAGAAAAAGGACGTTTGATCGTGAAACCCCCGTGGAGCCCGAGAGTACCAGCCCAGCTCCCATTATTTTGAAAAAGTTAATATGTGTAAGTTCTAAATATTTAGGGAATGTCTGTAGCAATTTTTTTAGTATTCAAGACTACATAGAAATGGCAAGTCAGACTAAATTTCAACTTTTCAAGAAAGCGTAGTGTTGTTTACCGACCGGGATCCACACATTTGTAATTTTTGCTCAACCAAAAGTTTAACAAATTTTGAACTGAGAATTTTGTACACAGGTGGAGTTCGACACTATCTATATTTAGAATCTTCTCGATTTCTAAAACTTACAAATGCCGTTTTCGAATTTTTCAGAAAACCGCTATCTAGATCTCTGGCTCCAAAACGCCTCACTTGGAGTTTGGCTCCCTGTTGTAAAGGCATCCATCGTTTGCTTTTCTGGTTTGCAGGTAGGTTCGTCGATCGTTGTTCTTGTCTACATCCGTGAAAGAGAAGCCACAACACATGGAGAAGCAGGCATCGATGATTGATCCAGCCTTTCAAATACAACACAATTGATGGGATGCCCCGCCTATGGGTGCAAGCTGCGTAACCATCACGAGCTAGCACCGCCCCCACTGGCACAATGACGCTGTATGCTCATTGCTGTTAATTGTGGCATCGTAAAGAAATAAAAAAAAGGAAAATCAGTTCAAATCCAACTAATGGTTAATTTTTTGATTTTTTTTAAGGGAAACCAATGGTTCAGTTCGTTCACTGGAATACTACTATATATTACATACTCCGAGTCGGCGTGGCATATTAGAACACTTAAACTAACTAGTACGGTTGTTATCATGCGCGTCTTGTTTTAATCTGATGCACCAGACTGAGCCACGCCATCCATGTTAAGCGGATTTAATTTAAATCTTAGAAATATCATTTGAATCCAAATTTAACGATTCATACTTTTGAGTACTTTATGTTAGCACCAAAATACAAATTTCAACTTTCTAAAAACTTCAAATATTACAAACATAGTTTTGGACATATCTCTGATTTATAGATCTAAATAAACCAATTATGTTTGCTATGATCTTAGATGAGTTTGTCTAATATAAACATATGCTTAGTTCAGCAATTGGATTTATTTATTCAATGTTTAACGGCTTGCACTTTTTGGATATTTTCCTTCGGTTCTTGATTTTTAACCGGGCAAAAGTTTGTATTTGGATTTATTTTAGTCTTAAAGTTATAATTAACTTTTGTTACCTTTTTTAAGGGGATTGTAGGCAGAAAACAAAAAAAATCCTAGCAACGATATCCTTAAACTAGCCAAGATCTATACTATGCAGATATAGAAGTACAACGGAGATCGGAATACATACCCTTGTAGACCGAAAACGGGATTACATTCCCGCACAAACGTTGACGATGAATACCGACGAAAACGACCTCAGGGTCATGTAGTGGAAGTAGACTTCCCAACACCGCTAGCGCAGCATCTCGCAGGGTGTTACACACGTACAGGGGAGACGACGACCTCCGAAGATCTAGTTCAGGACGAGCTGCGGAAGACTTGGACCGGAACACCAGCAGCGCGACAACGGGCTATGGTGGAGAAATTCCCTCTCTTCTCGGCGCAACTCCGACAAAGGGAATCACGAAATTGGGAGAGAATTAGGGAATTAATTGGTGAATGAAAAACCTAGGGGTGCCCCTTCTTATATAGTCTCCTAGGAGGGAGCCAATTTACCAACCATGCAATGTGGGACTAACCCCCACATGCCTGGTGCGGCTATGGCTGGTGCGCCGGCCCTGATGGGCCCCATTTGGCCCACCTAGGCCGGCCAAGCCTCCCCACCGAATTCCCTTGGGGATTTCCCCCCATGGGACTTCTTTCTATCAGAAGGCCCATTTAGAAAAATCAGTCTAAATAAATTCGAAAATAAATATATAAAATCATATTTAAACAATAATTACACTAATTAATATCAAACATATTATATATAATTTATTCTAGCTCCGAAACTATTTCGTCGCTGCCCGATCTGCATCGGACCATTCCCGGGACGTTCCCGGTGATCTCTTTTCTTTCCGGTTGTCTTTGTCGAAACCCCTTAAGTGTGTTATCCTAGCGGTTCGATATAATAACATACATGATCGAGACCCCTCTCCGATCAATGATTAACTCGTAGGCCTGGACCCCATGAATTAACCCCTGTGAGAAAACGAATGACTCTCATCTATCAAAACTAAACGTTAAGTCTTAAACCTTTTGCCATAGAGAAACTTAGCGTGTCCGAGCATCGTTCATAGATATCTCAATATCTAGCTGACCTCGTTACCGACAACACTATCTTCTACTCGTCTATGATTTCATGTCTCCGTGACCTGGTCACATGCTTGCAAGCTCATTAGACATAATCTCACCGAGTGGGCCCTAGAGTATCTATCCTGCTATGCGGACTGGCAAATCCCGCTCTTGACCCCTCGTCTCAACTACTCCTTTCCGATACCCAAGTATCACCGTTATTGTCATACTATGTAAGATACGACGTTTGGTGCGATCAAAGTATCTTTCAGGAATAACAATAAGAGTTGATCTCACGGTCGAAGGCGTAATGACTGCGTCCTACAAATATGGGTATGTCCATCACATCGTTCTACTAACGATATGACTGCATTGCCAACTGGCGCCATGCCACATGATCGGGAAACCTCGATCATCAATCACGCAATGAAACTAGTCTTAGTAGAGGCTACTAGGGACCTGGTTGTTTATGTATCACACGTGTATTAATGTTTCCGTTTAATACGGTTATAGTATGACACAAAAACATATTATGAACAAACGAGATATGATAAAGAAATACACTGTATTAATTGCCTCTAGGCATATCTCTTTGAAGCTGCTGGGCCTTCTTCGCCTAAGCCAATTACTACGGCAGTTACAGTGCGCAAGCTTGAAGATAATTCCGACACTGTATGCCAAGATGAAGACTGACTATCGGATTCTAAAGAAGCATTTTAAGGTAGACTTTACTTCGCCTTATCCATATTCCCAGTCCCTGAGCGTCTCTTTGATCTAATGTGCTTAGTCGAAGTGACGGCCTTGAATTTGATAATTAGTCTTGACCAGTCCCCAAGTGTTCTTTACTTGATCCCTGTTTGCTTACATTTTTCTGTTATTTTTCCAGGAGGGCAAGGATTTGAACCGTGACTTGTGGAATTCCTTAGTCACCCAGCGCCAAGAGCTCAAGTTTGCCAAGAATAAAGCAAAACATGATGATGGTATGTAATACTCTTACCGGCTTTGCTTTTGTTGTTGCTGTCTTTTCTCGCCTAAGTCTTTCCTTTCTTATGCTTTTACAGAACTGCTTGCAAAGGCCCAGCAAGCTGCTGAGAAGTCTGGCGACATTGCTGTCGTTAGGCGCAAAAATGAGGCCCTCTTCAGCAGATCCAGGAAAACCAGAGGCTGGCTGAGGATGGCATGAAGGCACTTCAGGAGAGTGTAGAGGCGGAACAGTTACGTCTTAAAGATGAATTGGCTGCCGCTCGCCAAGAATCCGAAGACGCCAGGAAAGAGATGAAATCTCTTACTGAGAAGGCGGAGCTTCGTATCCAAGATCTTGACAGACAGCTGGAGCGTCGGAAAGACGAAATCCAAGCCTTGGACGACAAGATCCTTGGTATGTTTTCTGCCTTCCTTTTTCGTCTTTCGTCTTTTGACCGAGTTTTCGCTTTTTGCCTTATTCGCTTTTTTGATTTATCTCCTGCTGGTCTTGGCGACATTGACGATGCCACTCGCCTGGAGCTTGTGTTGGAGTTTGGCGAGCTAATTGCTCGCCAAACTGCTGTTGGGAAAGGCTTGTTAACCCAAATGTTCCCGAAGCAGCTACCTTTGGCAACCGACATGAGGACTCTGGTGCCTCTGCTTGAGGACTGCGCCAGCCACGCCGAGGAGCGTCTTCGTGCTGCCGCTCGTGGAGGTGCCAAACTTGCCTTAGGCAACGTTATGGGCCACCATCCCGAGATGGATATCAAGAGGGTGGTGCGATGCTTGCCAACCCATGATGCTGACGGCAACTAGATCAACCCGGTTGCGGTTTATAATTCTGTGATAGGCTACGCCTCCTTCATTGCTGACAAGATCAACCAAAAGGTGGTCTATGCTCGCTAGGACATGACTGAACTTCTACGAAGCTCGTCGGAAGACAAAATCTCAGAGCAAACTGGTACCCAAGGCGAAGAGCAGGAGGAGACTGCCACCTCACAAGCCGAAGGCGAAGCTGATGCGCTTTCTAAGTCCCCTGCACAAGAGTAGGCGAACAAACTGTTTTATTCATGAAATCTTGTAATATATTTATGTGAACAAGTTTATCTTGTGATGCATAGCATGATCTTTTGGTACTTTAATAAAGTATTGACGGCACTGGTCTATGCGACTATGTTCCTTGTCCGTCTTTGAATTATCTGGTTTATCTCTTTAGCTTTTTCGTATGTTAGCGAAACCTCAAATACGTTGACACTTTGTTAGGCAGCAGGACCATGATCAATCTGCTTATACCTAATACTTGTGCCGCCTTTGGGCGCGTAGAACATCTAGTGGAGAAATCCAGAACATAAACAATCAGAGGAAAAAATCTTAGACGGACGCAATTTTATTTTTGTAAGGCAGTAAGCCGAACTTGTCATGCTTAGTTATTCGTGTTAACAAAAATTGACATGTTCAGTTTCGGAATATGATCATTGGGAAATAAAAGATGGATGAGTACGTATAATACTATCAAATGTAAATTTTGGCAATCCAAAGCTTTTTATTTCATGAGCATAGACATATGTTTACAATAGAATTGCTAAGTGTAAAAAGGACGTAGCTGCTCAATGTTCCAGGAGCGTTTTGACTCGCTGAGCTTTGCTTTTTCGCCTCTTTTCCTTTTGTGTCCCTTTTTCTTCTTCTTTTTGAGATCTGTAAGGTCCACAAGATAGTATGCCCCACTCCTGAGCCCTTTGCTGACAACAAAGGGTCCTTCCCATGTAGGGGATAACTTGTGCTCCTTTTTCTGAACTATGCGGAGCACCAAATCACCTTCTCGAAACGATCTTTGCCTTACTCTCCTACTGTGATATCTTCGTAGGTCTTGTTGGTATATGGTGGATCGCTGGAGTGCAATCTCCCTTTCTTCTTCGAGTAGGTCTAAGTCGTCTTGTCGGGCTTCTTCTGCGTCTGCTTCAACGTAGGATGCAACCCGGGGAGAATCATGTATAACGTCTGTTGGGAGAACCGCTTCTGCGCCATATACAACGAAGAAAGGCGTATAGCCGATTGATCTATTGGGTGCTGTCCTGATGCTCCATAAGACGACAGGAAATTCTTCTACCCAAGCTCCAGTTGCCCTGTGTAATGGTACTTCCAAGCGTGACTTTATGCCTTGCAGAATTATGCCATTGGTTTGTTCGACTTGTCCATTAGACTGTGGGTGTGCCACAAATGCCAAGTCAAGCCGGATGTTGTTTCTACCGCAATATTTTTCCAGTTCCCCAACGGCGAAATTCGTCCCGTTGTCGGTGATTATGTTGTGAGGGTCGCCGAAACGATGTATGATGTCTATGACAAACGTCGTGGTTGTTTCCCCGTCTACTTTTTTGATAGGCTTGGCTTCTACCCACTTTGTGTACTTGTCCACTGCTACGAGTAGGTGTGTTAAGCCGCCTCTGGTTGTCCTGAATGGACCAACCATGTCAAGTCCCCAGACAGCAAAGGGCCATGTGATGGGAATTGTTCTTAGTTCTTGAGCTGGCATCTTTGGTTGCCGTGCGTAGCGTTGGCATCCTGCGCATTTTTTGACTATTTCTTCCATGTCTTGTTTTGCAGTGAGTCAGAAGAAACCATGCCTAAAGGCTTTGGCGACTATGGCTTTTGAAGAGGCGTGATGTCCGCAACATCCGGAGTGTATTTCTTCCAAGATTTCCTGACCCTCTTCGGGGAGACACATCTCTGGTATATCCCAGTGGTGCTTCTTTTGTATAGTTCTCCTTTGATGATTGTATAGGCTTTCGCCCTGCGTATCACTTGCCTTTTCAGCACTTCGTCTTCTGGTACTTCGCCGTTGACGAGAAAGTTGATGTAAGGTTGAGTCCAGTCAGGCGTTATCAGTAAGACTGCTACAGACTTAACCGAATTTGGGTCTTCACCGTCTCCGCCTTTGATTGAAGGCTTGTACAGTTGTTCCAAGAATATATCCTTAGGAACTTTGTCTCGTCGTGAGCCCATTCTTGCTAAGGTGTCTGCGGCTTCGTTTTCTTCTATTTTGATATGCCGGACTTCAAGCCATGTAAAGCATCTGCCGAATTCGTCAACCGTGCATCTATATTCCGCTATTGTTGCGCTTTTGGTGTCCCAGGTGCCGTCAAGTTGTTGTGCCACTAGATCTGAATCGCCGTAGCAAAGTAACCTTTTCACGCCAATGTCCTTGGCGATGTGGAGGCCGTGCAATAAGGTTTCGTATTCTACAACATTGTTTGTGGCGTCAAAGTGAATTTGGAGAACGTAGCAGAGCTTGTCTCCTTTTGGTGTGGTTAGCACCACGCCTGCCCCCGAGCCTTTGAGCATTTTTGAGCGGTCAAAATGTAAAACCCAATACTCAGTGTTTGGCAAAGGCGTTTCATCCATAGCCTCCGTCCAATCAGCGACGAAATCGGCTAATGAGTGGGATTTGATGGATGTTCGTGGTTTATACTGGATATCGAATGCTGCTAGTTCGATTCCCCACTTAGCGACGTGTCCTGTGGCGTCTGCATTGTTGATGATGTCTCCAAGAGGTGCTTTGCTCACCACTGTTATGGAGTGATCCTGAAAATAGTGTCGTAGTTTTCTTGCGGTGAAAAATACGCAGTATGCTAACTTTTGATAGTGGGGGTACCTTTGCTTGGACTCCGAAAAGACTTCGCTTATGTAATAAACTGGTATTTGCTCGGTGATTGCTTGTCCCTCCACTGGTCTTTCGACAACTATGACTGCGCTAATTACCAAGTTTGTTGCTGCCATATATAGTAGCATATGCTCATGTGGTCTTGGTGCTGCGAGTATTGGTGCGCTGACTAGGGCTGCTTTCAGTTGAGCTAAGGCGGTTTCGGCTTCTTCTGTCCACTCAAATTTATCCGACTTTTTGAGAAGGCGGTAGAGGGGTAAAGCTTTGTCACCAAGCCTGCTTATGAATCGGCTTACAACAGCTGTTGATCCTGTTAAGCGCTGGATGTCTTTGAGGCATGTAGGCGGCTTGATATCCATGATGGATTTTATTTTATCAGGATTAACTTCTATGTCTCTCTCGGAAACTATGAAACCAAGGAATTTTCCTGCTTGGACGCCAAAAAAGCATTTTCCCGGATTTAACTTCATCTTGTACTTTCGCAAGTTATCAAAAGTTTCTTTGAGATCGGCTAATAGATCGTCTTGACGCTTAGTCATGACTTCAATGTCGTCGACATACACGTGTACGTTACGACCGATTTGGTCGTGTAGTCATCTTTGGATGCACCTTTGGTACGTCGCACCTGCGTTTTTAGCCCGAAAGGCATTGTTAAATAGCAGCAGGTATCGAAAGGCGTGATGAAAGAAGTCTTGATTTGATCAGACTTCTTCATCTTAATCTGGTGGTAACCGGAGTAAGCATCCAAAAAGCATAGTAATTTTGCCCCTGCAGTGACATCTACAACCTGGTCAATTCGCGGTAAGGAGAAAGGTTCTTTCGGACAGGCTTTGTTTAAGCCGGTGAAGTCGATGCACATGCGCAACGCCTTCGAGTCCTTTTTAGGTACTAGTACAGGGTTTGCGGACCATTCTGTTTTAATGACCTCTTCTATGAAGTTTGCGACTGTAAGTCGCGCTATCTCTTGTCCTATAGCTCTCTTCTTTTCTGGACCGAAACGTCTAAGGATTTGCTTGACAGGCTTGGCGTCTTTTGCGACATTGAGGGTGTGCTCGACAAGTTCTCTAGGGACTCCAAGCATGTCAGATGGAGACCATGCGAAGATGTCTCGGTTTTCACGGAGGAACTTGATGAGCTCGGCTTCCTATTTATCGTTGAGGGTGGTGATGATGTTCGTCGTCTTCTCAGCATCCTTGTCATCAATCTTCGCCTTCTTGGAGTGGGAACCTGTTGTGAAGGTGACGTCGTGTGCAGTTGGAGACTTCTTTATGTCCGGCATAGGCTTCTGCTTGACTTCCTTCAGGTATCCTGCAAGTTCGCCTTTGCTGATGACGGCTTCTGCGAAGACGGCGTTGCCCAACTCGCACCCCCGCGCCTTCTTGTAGCTACCGCTTACTGTGATAACGCAGTTAGGTCCAGGAATCTTGAGCTTGCTGTAGACATAGCACGGCCTTGCCATGAAGGTGGCAAAAGCCGGTCTGCCAAAGATGGCATGGTAGGCGCTTTTGAAAGGCACCACCTCAAAAGATACTTCTTCTTGTCGGTAGTTGTCCTCTTCGCCAAAGGTGACTTCCAAAGTAATTTGTCCAACGGAGTTTGCCTGCCGTCCTGGGACTATACCATGGAATTTGACGTCGCTGTGCTTGAGCTGGGTTTCTGATAGGTGCATGCGCTTGAGGGTTTCTAGTTACAGGATGTTGATACTGATGCCGCCATCCATAAGTACCTTTGAAAGCCGACAATTTGCCACTATGGGATTGACGACGAGAGTGGACTACCCTGGGTATTGGGGGATGCGATCTGGATGATCATGGCGATCCCAAGTGACCGGTACTTCGGACCAAGTTGCGTATTGGGGGACAGCTGGCATAGTGGCATTGAGTTCCTTCCAGATGGCCTTTTCCTTTTTAGCCGAAGGAGTTGCCAGGAAAGTGATGAAGTTTTCTTTGACTATGGGGAACTTGTCGTTCTTCTTAGCCTTAGCTGGTTCCTCGCCTTGATCTGACGAGCTGTTGTCGTCCGCCTTTGCCTCTTTGGTTGCTTCCTTGCGGACTTTGCGCTTATTTTTCTTGCTTGCCCTATATCCAGCCTCGGGGTCTTTCTTCATGTCTTCATTGATCCTGCACTGCGTGTAGGTGTGGGTGCACTTGCCGAACTTGCTGTGATAGGTACAGGGGAGGTCTTTGATGTCACCATATGTGACCTTGATGTTTTTTCCACCTTTGCTATCGTTGTTCTGCTTCCACGGGCCTCCTCTTTGATTTTGTCCACCTTTGTTGTAAGAAAAAGCTACTTCATTTGAGGGGCCTGCATTGTCATTAGGTTGTGCTTTTTTCTTTGCCGACTTGGCCCGCTTATCGCTGTTGTTGATGGAGATGTCGAGCTTTGCGTCTCCATCGTCTGCACGAGTGTCGTCTTCTGCAATTGTGAGGTTGTTTGCACCGTCAAGCAGATCTCCGAGTGTGGTGATCCTCTGGCTTGACAAGATGTAACACATCATGTTTCCTTTCTTCAAGTTGTGCATGAAAGCATGGATATCTTGCGTCTCGGAGACACCTTCGCAACTGTTTTTCATCTCCGCCCATCGCGCGATGAAATCGCGACTGGACTCGTTCATCTTCTGAGTGCAACGTAAGAGCTCCGGATAAGCCTTTGGACGTGTGTACGTGCAAGGGAAGTGTTGAGTGAAGCAACGATTCATGTCTTGCCAATTGTGGATACTTTTTTCTGGCAGGGTTTCAATCTACAGGCGTGCAGTACCTTCTAACATCAGGGGTAAGAAACGGACTACGAGATCTTGAACGCCTGCGTTGGCGATCTTTGTCTGCATTCTCGTCGTCTCTCCTGTTGGGAGGTCGAGTCATGTTAAGCCGGTCACCATTACGTTCTGGGGCAGCATCGTTGTCACGATTATTATCGCGGTTCTTCTCACACCTTCTCTCCTTCCTGGCGGTCTTGTCTGCTTTGTCCTTTTGACGTTCCTCCCTATGCCGGTTGGATCCTGTGCCTGATACATCGTCGCGTCGTCGCGTCGGCTTTTCAGGTTGTTTGCCTTTGTCGTGGCTGCTAGACTCGCATGGATCATTGGGTGGTCCTGCGCCAGCTCCGACTTTGCATAGGACAGTGTTGTCAGCAAGGCGTCAGGTTGAGGTGGCTACCTCTTGTAGTTCTTCTGCCTTTTTGAGTAGTGCTTTTGAATAAAACACTTTCTCATCAGTTGGGATCTCTTCGTCTTCTATGATCTCCCGTGCGGCTTCCATGTTTTTTGCAGGGGTGGAGAAGCATATCAGACCGTCTTTGTCTACGGTGTAAGGGTATCTCTGCCACGCCTTCTTTTGAGCCGGTGGTCGATCGAAGTTTTTCGTGAGATCTCTATGAAGGAGAGGGTCGTGAGTGTCCTTCACACGCCGGAATTTTTCTCTTTCCATGTGGCGGCGAAGATCTTCTTTGTCCTAGGCAGTGGATTTGAGGGCTTTTTCCCTGTTTTGCAGAACCAAGTTATGGCGAACGCCTAACTCTTACTCACGAAGAAGGTATTGGCGCCTTTCTTCGAGTTTTTCTGGGGTTGCATTGGGACCTTTTTCTTCGCCTTTCTTGATAATGTCAAGTGCTTTTTTACGCGCTTCGGACGTTAGTTCGGCCTCCAGACCTTTGTCAAGGTTTGCATCAAACGGGAATTTGCCTTTTGGCTTGCTTCCAGACGCTTTTGTTGTGAAGACGTCAACCTATGATTCTAAGCTAGCAGATTTGGAAGGCGACTTCGACCCGTCTGCATGCTTGCCAGGTGCATCTGTTTCCATAGGAGTTGGCCTTGCCATCATGACTTCTTTGGGCCCTCCTATGTTGAAAGAGGCGACTTTTCTCGCGAAGTCGCTATTTGTGCTTTCGGTATATGAGTTTTCCGCCATTGGGGTTGTGTTCTCAGATCCGGCTTCCGAGTCTGGACCAACTTGTAAAGCTGGTATGATGGACTCAGGATCAGAACCTGCCGGCTGATCGCCGGTGCTTGCGATTGTTCCTACAAAGTGAAAGTCAGACTCCATGTAGCCTTCGGAGAGGCTGGAGCCAGTTTCGCTTTGTGAATCTAGATCTCAAGCCGCAAAGCCCTTAGGCGATGGCGGATGCGATCTGTCTTCTGGGTGGTGGGCGGGGAAGAATTTTCCAGATCCCCTAGGGAATCCATATGCGGCGGCCGTGAAGCCGGTGGAGATGTTGATGTCGCCGATGGGGATGATGAAGCTGGAGACGAGTTCGTCGTCTGCCGGAGTCCATGAATCTGTTTCGACGAAGCCGACATCGCCATCCAGATTGGCGCGGCCTACCGCCATAGATCTTCTGATCTCGCCCAGAGCTCCCGCCTTGAAGGTGACGCCTAACGCATTCGGCCCCACGGTGGGCGCCAACTGTCGGTTATTGGATTCTTAGGCACGTAAGGAGGTGCCATGCTCCAATGGTGAAGGGAGGGGGAAGGCATGGCGGCTTTTAGGATCGGGATTGCACACAAGGGTTTACCCAGCTTCAGACCTTGCAGCGATGGCAAGATCCGACGTGTTGCTATAATTCACTAGATGCGAATATGTGTACATATTACAATGTAGGTTGTAAGGCGTGTCACTTGAGAGCAACAAGAGGCAGGGTTATATAGGCGCCATACCTTCTCTTACAAGGAAATGCTAACCGAGCTATATTAGGAGTACTAGACTAACACAGGGTAAAACCTAACTTGTTCTTTAAGACGAACGTTGGTTCGTCGGGATCCTGATCAGCTTGTAGGCCTTCTCTTGCGTTTCAGCCTACTGGACCGCCCGATAAGTCAAAAACCTTATCAACTCTTGGGCCACCCTGATAAGCTGGTTTAGCCCACGTAGTCGGCATACCTGTTTGGTATATCCTCCACATCATCTTTAGTGCACCCAATCTCACCGGCTAATATCAGGCCATCAAAAGTGGTGCACATGCTTGGGCTTGAGGAGCATCTTCAACAAATTCCAACTTCCATCTTCCATCCGAAAAAATGGTCGATATTATCGCATAGGATCGCGGTTGATAGCTCCGGTGCCACCAGTACTGGTGTCCATATCAAACGATGCGTGGGTTCAGACACCTAACTAACGAAACTGAAGGAAAAATAACTTGTAGACACCTAACTGACTGGATAAACGGGTTTTGAGCCGACGGCTATTTCCGTGTCGACGTATACGCGTTGCTGTAGCTTCTGCTTCTCCCCCGCATCAGTATTGGATGTCTAGAGAACGGAACCCTCGTTGCTGTAGCTTCTGCTTCTCTCCCACAGTTCGATTCACAGTGATCTGACGGCGCCCCACATCGAGATCCAAGGCCGTCGCGTTGTGAGATTGGTTCTGCACAATACTGATGCGTACTATAGCACTTTGCTGGCTACCGAGGGCGGATCGGCAGTGGCTGACACGATCGGCGCACCTTACGGCTGTTCGGCTCGGGCATGCACCTACGGCTACGTATGTTTTGACGTCAAGTTTCGTGGTAATATACGTAGCTAAGCTTAATCAATCATATGCATATCACTTACGTACAGTGGTCACAAATTAACTTCATTAGATCATCGATGAGAAGTTGATCCCTCGGAAGACTAAATATCCCCATGAAATCCGTACTGTAGGTGGTTCAAGTTTGCACGAAAAGTTTGATAATGTTCTTAAGAAGTTTTAAAAAAAGGGAGGTCCCACCAATGATGATGGATCCGACAGCCCACATGTATCGGGTCGCGCCATCCTCCCCAAAGCCGACCTCAGAGGCAGAATTTAAAAATATTTTTGTCACACAACCATATGTATATGTACTTGGTTAGTTCCACTGAGAGGTCATTTTTGAAAGAAAAAACAAATAGACAGATACATCTTCTTTTTAAGAGATTTAAAACATTTATTTATGGACGAAGGGAGTGCATTTTTCTGACTACCATGATATAATATGACCACTCATTTTAAAAGAATAGTTTATCCCTAAAAAAAGGGCCCCATGATTGGTTCGACTTAATATGACCACTCATTTTAAAAGAATAGTTTATCCCTAAAAAAAGGGGCCCCATGATTGGTTCGACTTTGGGCTATGCGAGGTTTGTCCGGACTGCTACGTCAAGGCGGCGGCCTCGGAGCAGGAGGTGTGTATCTAGTGTGGTTGGTCGACTTGCGTCTTGTGGGCGTTGGGTCATCTCACATGTGCGGTTTTTATTCTATTATCCTTATAAACAGGACATTGTACAGTTTGTATGTTTTTGACCCGATTTTTCTAATAAACTAGGTCACCTCTTCTTTCTACTCCCTTCATTCCATATTAGATTACTTCTTTTTACCAAAAAGTGGATGTATCTAGGCTCATTGCATATCTAGATATATCCACTTTTGTTCAAATAGAAATCATCTAATTTAGAACGGAAGGAGTATTAGGGGAGTGCATATCAACCACTTAAACCTAAAAAAATTGTATTGCCAGTTTTAGAGTCAAGATATCATCAATCTTTTGTAAGTACTGAATATATGTTTCATATAAATAGTACATACTTGTACAGAAATATTAAGTATCTACTCCATACTAGAAAACCTGATGGTCTGTGTATCTGGAAATTGTGTGCAGCACAAACCTGATGCTCTTCTCAAGTCTCAACATAAATCTGAGTATTCCCTCAAGAAAAAAAACTTAAATCTGAGCACACTGATATGAACCTGAAGCTCTGATTTTATGCATCAGGTGTATATGGAATGGAACCATCTATCTGCAGAGTGCCAAATAAGAAACCTAATCATGCATTTACAGACGAACTAATGGGTAGCATCTTAGTACAAAAATCAACTCACCCATTCACTCATGTAGAGAAAATCTAGTACTCAGATATACACAGAGCATCTAGATTAACGAGATAGATAAAAAGAGGCAGTCAGAACAACAGGCCTAGTTAATGTTCAAGCACAAGCAACGGTAAGAGTCTTAGACGGCAGTGTTGAACGAAGTCAACTGCTAGCAGCATATCCTGCTTACATACATATGCTTAAATTCGGACATACATCAAGGTACACGATGCATGACTAGTTCCTGATAATACTAACAATACCAAGGTCCAAGTAGTACAATCTAACTAGCAATTTGCAGCACCATCGTCTTGATCCTCCTGCAAGCAAGACAGAAAAGGAAGCCAGTTCAGACTTGCATACATAAGTTTAGGTAAGATGTTTGAAGCAGCTGACATGGGTGCGATAGAAATCTTTGGTATCCCAGTTTTTTCGTAAGCAGGCAGGTGCCAAACTGCAATAGCTTAAGAATAAAGGCACATTCTTCATGCTTCGAAAAAATCACAGAGCCATCTTACTTCAGTTTGGAAACATATGAACTTTATGTGCTTGAAAACACAACATAGTGCAAATAAAGAGCACTCGTAAATGGAAGACTCAAGGTCATCAAACACCAACTAGCTCGTAAATGCACTATGTGTATGTAATAATGCTTGATAACGGAACTTGTTACAAATAAAGAGTACCATGAATAGAAGGCTCGATGTCATCAAACATTAGCTCACTGGTCACAGAACATTCTTGTTTTGAACGTAGTTGGTTTACTTGAGTGGATGATGTGTAAATACCAAGGATGACTATAGCTGTACTCTATGAAGTTTCAAGCACAAAGGTCATTTTGTCTCCTAAGATATATGTAACAATATAAGAAATAGCTTTTGAAACTAGCATCGAATCCTTTTCTTCATTGAGCATCCCAATCACATACAAATGTTGAACATGCAAGCCATGAACTGACTACCTTCCCTATCAAGTTTGGACAAGGTTATCAGCTTGAATATACCAACAATTAATTTCTACACAACCATGCACAAAGCAATTAAGCTATGCCTAAAACTTCATAGGAGAAATTTGCAAATATCACAGAGCCATCTTATTGAAGTTTGGAAGCAACATACACAAAAATTAGCGGACAGCCCAATGTATTAATTCAATGTGCTTGAAAACAAGTCATGATAAATAGAGTCTCATGAACAGAAAAATCAAAGCCTTCACATAATAACCATGACTAAAGATGTACTACATGAAATTGCAAACCAGAAAGCATTTTTTCTCCTAACAGTGTAACAAAAGGAGTCATTTTTTCACATATACACGACAGCTAGCAAATTTACCCCATGATCAGTTAGATGGTTCCGACAGCAATGGTGGGAAGCTACAGAACGGGGTTGCATGTCTGGGATTGAACAAGAGCTCCTTCTTTCTACAGACCTTGGTGATTTCATAAGTCTTGACCTCCAATGAGTAACAATCAACAACCTGACTATCAGTGCCTTCAGGAGCGCCTCGAAAGAACAAGAATCCCTCTGCCGCACCCACTGTAGAAATAGAGTATTCCTTATTGTGGCCAGGTAGCGCTATGATCTTCTCCAACTTCCATCCCTGGGAATCATTCTGCAGAGATGTATGGTGGAGAGCAAAGGATCCGTTTTGACCGACAAGACAAAACATCTCAATGGCTCCTTCTCTGCCCACAACAACAGCACTAGGACGCCGCCAGCCAATGCTCTGGTCAGGCAGATCTCTGAGGTGCACATGGTAGCCGGTGAGAACATGGACATATGAAAACATCATAGTGCGTGTGTCCAGCACAATCAGGTAGTCGCTCCACTTCCGAGGGTTTGCCCAGTAGAAGCAGCCATGCGCGCAATCGAAGCAGGACAAGCCGCCAGCATCAGGAATGAAGATGGGAAATGTGCACATGCGCCATTGCCTAGTTGTGGGAGTAGCAATGAAGACAAAGAGAGCAAGCTTGGTCTCGTATCTTGCCATGCATATCACCTTGAAGGACTCATCCTTGGCGGCGGGAGCGAGCATGGGCACGAACTTGAACAGGCACTCCTCCGGCCAGGCGGCCAAGTCCTCGGGTTGGTAGGAAGCAGCTCGTATCTGTGGGACAAGGGGTCACAGATGGCGAGGTGGAAGTCGGCTGCGTTGCAACGCTCCCGTTTCTTCCATGTGGATTGGGCGTTGGCGTCGGCGCCGTAGCCGGTGCGCTCGGTGTAGTCCATGAGGACGCTCACATCGGAGCCGTCTTCGGGGTTGTCCCACATGCAGACGACGCGAAGACCGGGGGAGACCCAGTCGAGGAGGACGCGGCCGTCGCGGGCGTCGCGGGGGCGCCAGCGGGGGATTCCTTCGTCGCCGGAAATGAGACCAGAGGGGATGTTGAAAGCTGGATAGGAAGCTGGAGAGGTGTAGGAAGCAGAGGAGACGACGGGCGGGACGAAGGAGAAATCCTCGGCGCAGGGGGCGAGCGCGCCTGCGAGCGGGGCGGAGGGGGGCGGCGCCTCGGCGGGGTGGAAGCTATACGCGTCCATGAAGCCGAGGAGGGGGGGCCGGTGCAGCGAGCGGAAGCGGCGGCGGAAGGCGCGACCTTTGATGAGGCTGCGGAAGGAGGTGCAAGCGGCGGCGGCCCGGGCGAGCGCGGCAAGGTTGGGCATGCGGAGGAAGATCTCCACCAGGAGATCCTCGGGGATGGTCGCCAGCGACGGCGAGGACATGGCCGCCGGGGTGGAGGAAGGGGATCGGGGGCTAGGGTTGGTGATTTCTTGATTTCTTCTGGGAGTGACTGAACAGTGCGAGTGACTTTTTTTTTTGAATTTAACAGTGCGAGTGACTGAGCAGAGGGAGAGGGATCGAGAGCACTGAGTATAGCTGGCCATCCCGTCGTCCGTGCTTAACAGCCCGGCACGAGCACGGCCCGGCACGACTCTTAACATGCCGTGTCGTGGTCTATTGCGTTTCCGTGTCCAAGTTTGAGCTGAGCCGTGTGGATCGGCTCGACACGGCACAGTTAATATTTTATATTTTTTACTCTTTTTGTCTATTTATATAGTTTTTTTATAGTTATTTATATATATTTTTATTGTTTATTTACCGTGCCTAACGGATTGTGCCGGCCCGTGGGGCTCTATTAGTGTCAGCCGTGCCATGTGCCTAAGGCCGAGCTGAGGCACGCGAGCCGGCCCGAGCAAGACCCGTTAGCTAATCATACCTAACATGACGTCTTTTAATTGTGCCGTGCCTAACAGACAACATGCTGTGCCGTGTCGGGCCGGTCCGATGGTCAGGTATAGCACCCACTGCCCGTGCCGTCTAAACAACTAGGTGCGTGTTTGGCTACCCACTGCCCGAGAGGATTTTTCATCCTGCGTTATTTGTTTAGACGCGTCGTTTTACACGAACTTTAAAACAGGCACGGGCCAAAGTTAAATGGGAAACACACATTTTTTAGAAACTCGCTGCTCATAAATACAGACAAAATCCTATCCCTATGAGCACTTTTTTGATAGACTGTTCCGGCAAATTTTGAGTTTGTCAAAGTTACCATAGACGTCTCGTTGTTGACCACCGGCACATCACATAACACTGAAAGCATAACGCCGGTTAAATTGTAATAAATCTAAGAAAAATGCAAACACCCGTATCAACTCTGAACTTAAATCTTTGTGAGATGGTTCCATCACAAGCAACCAACCAACCAGCTGAACTAGTCTCACTTCACAGAAACGCACAATTTATCCGTTTTTACATAGCCATCCCGTAGCCCAAATCTATAATAAAAGACCCTCTTTCCTTACATATAATCAGGACTTGGCGACCCTCTTTCCTAACATATAATCAGGACTTGGTGAGAGTGGCAGCTATCCGAACTATGGATTATCCGTTGCTGCATTGGAATTCCAGGGATGCTCTTACAGGTTTCATCTAAGTCACCTTGGCTGATCCAACTCGAATATTATTCAAACAGACCAGTCGATACCAGACATGTGGGATCCTTTTGGTGGAAAAGCATTCTGAAGTTATTTCCAGAATACAAAAGCATGGCCAAATGTCAGATAGAAAATGGAAAGTCTGTATTTTTTTGGTCAGATCTATGGAGCAATCAAGCCTGCAAAGATAAATATCCTGAGTTATATTCATTTTGTATCTCAGAGTCTCAAACTGTCCACAACTTCATCCAGCCCACTGATACAACTGAGAATTTCCACCTGTCGTTGTCCACTCAAGCTTTTCAGCAGTTCCAACGTCTCACAGAGGAATTAGAAGATATCACTCTATCAACTGAACACGATAAATGGACATACATTTGGAATTCCAACCAATTCTCCACTTCTAAAGCATAATGTATACTGAAAGAAGGACCCAAAGCACATACGATGTTCCAATAGATTTGGAAATCTGCTGCAATTCTTAGATACAAAATCTTCTTCTGGTTGCTACTTCAGGACCGAATCAACACCAGAAATCTGTTATCTACAAAATCATTTGACCTTCCATCATACAATTGTGCTCTATGTGACTGCAACACCGAAGAGACAATCTTTTTTTTCGAGAATAGGGGGGGGGGGGGGGGGGGGAATAAATCCCCACCGCTTGTTTCATTCACCAAAAGAGCCTGGCGGGCCATGTTCTTACAACAGAATAGCACTTACAGGGGGTACAGAGGAAGAGAAACAACAAAATACAGAAATAACAAACAACAAGAAGATGGGACAGCAAGAGCCGCCAAGAGACACAAGAGGTGAGGAGTGTTGTCGAGGGATTACAATGCCACGACTTGGCGATCAGCCTCACGCACCGGCGCGCGACTCGAAACCCAGGCACAACTGAGGAGCATTACCATCATCATCGGAGTGTCAAGCCTAGCACCTAGCACTACCCTAGAAAGTGAGCTCCGCCACAGGGGACGAGACGAGAGCAGGTGGGGGAGACACACATTGCGTCATCAGAGAGCAAAGGTAAGCAGACACGCCACCAAGAGCATGAAGCTTCCACACCGCAACAGCAGCCATTCGAGGCTCCCGAGCAAGCACATCCAAGTGGTCGAGACCACACAAAGGCTAGCCGAGTAGAGAGACAAACCACCGTCGGCCCCAAGTCGGCCGCACCACCACCAGAAAGCACCGCGTCAACAAGCCCACTCCAAAGACGAGGCCCCCAAGAGGGAAATGACACCAAGGCATCATCATCGTCCGATCACAAGATCAAGGGTTTCCCCCGGAGTAGCACCGACAGGCGACGGTGTGTGGTAGCAGACACATGATGCCTCAAGAAGGTATACGACGGCCACAGTCGCCATCATCACAGGGCTTTCACCCGAGCTACCCACACACCAAGAATCGCATCCCGATTGTCGCCGACAGGCCAACCAGCAACCACCACCGCAGCCACCCGCACCTCGCGGAGACACCGGTGCCCACTCTGCAATGAAGGCAAGCTGAACCAACACTGGCACACAAAGAGCAGGACCACCGGACGCAGCACTCCACCGAGCCAAACCCAGCACCATGCCGGCAAAGCAAGAAGAAGCGCCGCCCGTGGCCACGAACCACCACGGATCATGGCCGTAGACTGCACCAGACTGGCAACGCGCACCATGCGCGCTACACGCCACCAGCGACCGGAGACAGGAGAGCCACCGACGCCACCTCCAACGCGCCATCTCGCAGAACCACCGAGTCCCGAAGAAATCCACCCCGAGTCCGGGATCAACGGCCGGACCGTCGGGACAGAGGACGCCATGCTGCACCGGGGGAGCAGCAGAGCCACGACGCCGCGTCAACCAGGAGGTGCGGCCCACCAAGCCCATCGGGGCCCAGACGGGCCCGGGCACGACGACGCCGCCGCAGTCGGGCTGGCGGGGCAGCACGACCGCACAGCTCCGGTGGCGAGCACCACCGCGCCGGAGCGGGGCCGCGAGGGGCGAGGCCGGAGGGCAGAGAGGAGTGGGGCGGAAGCCCAGCGCAGCGGCCTCCTCGAGCTGCGCGTGGGAACCGCGAGCGGCAGGTCCCCGCCGCCCCCTTCACCAGCGCCGCGGCGGACCGGACGGCAGCCTCCGGGGACGGCGAGGGAGGGAGGCGAGGGAGGAGCTGGGTGGCGGCGCGGGCTAGGGTTTCACCCTCCCGTCGCCCAGAGAGTAGGCGACGCGAGGGGATCCTTGGTAATCGGTTGTGACTTTTTTCACCGAAGAGACAATCTTACACCTGTTTTTTGACTGCCCTTTTGCATTGAACTGCTGGAATCGTTTTCGGGTTAATAAACACGGAGGCATATCAGCTTTTGATGAAAGCTCCTTCGTTCTGAAGGCACCGCCCAAAAATATTGCTATGGAAGTACTCATTATGGGATGTTGGAATATCTGGAATCAAAGAAATGACAAGATCTTCAACAATATTCAACCTAGCTGGAACTCATGGAAGATCAAACTAAAGAAAGACCTCTCAATTCTGATCCATAGAATCAAACCCAATTTTCAAGATATATTGAGGGGTTGGATTGATTCAACCTTAGTTCAAGACATCACTTAAGTTTCTATGTTAGAGAAATCGGGCTACCATCCGTCCAACAACACACGTCCTGAATCCAGAAGGAATACTTACAGGTTGAGACTTCTATTTCACGAACTCGATGGACACATAACTGATGAAGGTTCAACTCATGAAATCTTGGCAATCCTCCTGCACAATTTCAGAGCTCCATTTGCAGCTGATCTGAAGTACTCGATTGATCCAGTCCTTGTTTTTGAAGCGCTCGATTATGTCCCCGCTGCAGAATCATCCTAATTTTCCTTTCTATGTTAGAGAAAACTGGTGTTGGTTAACTTTGTTTTCTCCTATTGTACTTGTAAATAAATGTTTATAGAAAATGGAAAATTACCGTAGAACAATTGTTCTACGGTTAAGCGCTTCAAAAAAAAAATCTTTCACATAAAAGGGAGTTAAATGGGATGGCACACAGTTGTGTCTAACAGGCTCTCAGGCATTGACAGTTTGTCCTATATTATTACACAATTAAATTTGTTCAATTTCCGGACTTGGCACTGAACGCTGTTATCTGCCTGAACTGAATGGAACTAGAAGGAGAGGCGCGCTTTGCTGCGCCCATATTTGGGGCGAGCCTCAACTTTCTGTTTACTATAGACAGCTTGGCAGCTTGGGTGCGCCAATTAGTACTACAAAAATAAGCACTCAATCCGGCAATCCCATTCATATGCAGCAGAAACAAAAGAAAAGTGAATTCCTATTTTTAAGTATCAGGCAATTATTGAAATTGTGGACATGAAAAGAGGCACATTGCCTGAAATTATAAGTTTCATTTAGTGTAGGGCTCTAAATTTTGCAACATCTATATGATCGGAAAAGTAAATCACATTGCAAGAGTTGTTTTTTTTTATAACATCATGTTCTTTTCCTGCTTCCAACCACTTATCATCGGTGTAAGGAAGACCTAACAACATCATCTGCATGTTATTCTTATTCCAGAACAAATAAATAGTGCAGTTCCCACATTTGGTTGAAATGACAAAAAATCACCAGATCCATATGTATTGCTAAACAACTAAGCAGTAAAGAAGGTATAAGAATTCATAGGTTAGCTGTGTATGATCATTTGAGTTACAATTATATGTTATTTTGTGGAAGCTTATAAATAATGGAGAGAATGCTAACAAATAAAGCCAAACATGGTGTTCTCTAGCTCTAACAAATCTGATATGGTTAGGTCTAGATGAGAAAAATAAGATAGGCACAAGGAAAACAAAAAGGTTGGTTTTGCTTAACATGAAGCGTTAAGATAGAGATTGCAATCAGCTACCATAGTGGCTTGCTGAACTCAATTATGTTCCAAAATCTGATTACATGCTACAGTACATTGTTACCCTTGGATATCACAGAAACTGCTTACCACGTCTTGCTCGTGAACTCATGGGGGAAGCATACTTGAATTTAATCGATGTTCATTCCATCTTTTTCTGGTTGGCAGTCCAAGTAATTTAACTTGTCCACAAACTGGAAGAGAAAGTAGGCTCCATTATCTGAATTTGGCCTTGACCATAGTCAGAGCTTCCTCAACCCCTCAACCGAGTTGATGTATGTCTCACCGTCCTCCTGCATCCATCATGAACCCCTATTGCAAATCAAAGACCAGACAGCAAAAGGGTTATTTTAACTTCAAAATCATATACAAATACGTAGAGTGTCTTAGGAAAAAAAGTTGATTTTACGAAATTACATTACCATGTTCCATAAAGAAAAGTTGAAATAACATCTTCGCAAGAAAATAGAGTTCATGATAAGAAGTAAAACTAATGGCAAAGTCACTAAAAGCATGAACAGTGCATGCATATATGCAGTTGTTTATTAGAATGTCTACAACCCACTGTGTTGGAGCAGTTCTTATGTTTAGCTGATCACATATTAAATAAATGGTCGAACTGACTTGTTGTTTACAAAGTTAATCAGGGTGTGGCGGTAAGCATAAAATTAACGCAGTATGGTTGCCCATTTATTTATGTACTATCTGGTGTTGGTTATATAAGGAAGCCTTGAACTTGCAAGCTACTGACTCAAATAAAAAATATGCTGCAAAATGCATCAAGGAAATAAGAACTTACAGTCTGCAATGAACGATCTGAACAACCATTGTGAATATAATCATTTCCACAGCAATTAATGAACCATCTGAGCAATATTAGATAAGAGTGTCCACAATCTTATCTTTTATATATGCTCCAGGGCACAAAAGGAAGTCATCCTGTCAGGTTGCAGATGGAAACGGACATGAGATGAGGGTCTTGCGCCCCTCGAGGGTCACCGGCTTGAGCACACTGCCGATGACAATGTCCTATCATGATCTCCCCCTGATCACCGCTCCTATCATGGCCAACACCAAGGCACACATCGCCAGCAACTGTACTGTTTCGCGCTGCATTACTCTAAACCAGGCAAGCGTCATTGCCACAACTTGTCCAGGTAAGGAGAAGAAATACATGCAGAAATTTCATAGATGCAAAAATGGTGAAGAATTGGAGATAAATAAGCATATTAATTAGCAAAAAAAACTTCATAGTAGATGTACAATGATGGAAAGCCAAAATTGCCCTCGTTGCCTATGAAGGTATTAGTCTAGCACACTATCCTCCATGATCTTGTTTCTGCTGAGAGGCAAAGAGCAGAGTTAATAACCATCTCCTTTGTAACTATAGAAACTTCGGAAAGCAGAGGAACAATATTAAGGATTTCCCATCAGTTGGACATAATAAATTACATCTTACCTTCTTCACGCAACAATTCTCGGTGCCCTCCTTTCCACCAATTATCTGCTCATTGTACCTTTCAGGATGTCCATTGTAAATTTTCAGGGTTAATTGATCATGTACCAAAAGTTTGACACACAAGGCAATTGATTAATTTTCAGGGTTAATTTATTATATAACTAACCTACATGTATAATTTAATTTCCTATAAAACATGAAATAATTGCAGACCTTACTATCTACCAAGCATCGACAAAATTCGTGCAGCAGGACTAACATGTTATAGATGACATCTCTATAACCTAATAGTACCCTCGTGCTCTGTTCTTCAATGGAGATCACGGCGGACCAGATTCACCAGACCCGGGCTGCTGTAGCCCTAGGTTGAGGGAAGAGTAGGCACTATCAAATTTAGTTTCCATCCAGAGAAAAGTTCAACACCAAAATCTTTGTTTATGTCAATGATCTTCTCTTTTAAGTTTGGAAAAACAGAAAAAATCCTCAAGACAACTGAAGACAACCTGAAATTGAAAAATGAATGGTTTATAAGTGAACACAATGTTAGTATGAACATGTAACAATAATGAGAAGGTTACAATTCTCAGGGTACAACTATAGACCAACTAACATTCTTCTCGTGTGCTTAGACCTTGAGGTATTTTAATTCCAGGCAACGACATCAGAACTAAGTGCAGAAAGAGGACGAGAAGCAAAAGTAAGTGCATAAAGAACATGAAGCAAAAATATGTGCAGAAAGACCACATGAAGCTGTTGGTGCCTTTGATGGGGGAAACTGAGGACAAACCAGCACGACAGGCACGGAAGCTCGCCAACTACAGCAAGATAGTGCTAGAATTCAGGTTTCCACGGTAATGAACGGATTCCAGAAGACCGGACACAATGGCAAATGGAGAAGAAAGGTGTATTTCTTAGAAGTTAACACTAAACAAGTTTGACCTGCTAATTTTTCTGAAATCATTGAATAAAATCTTTCTAGTGGTTTAATGTGACTATAACTGAACTTGTACCTTCTCAATTGGTGAAAGTATCACCAAAATCATATAACCACAAGCTTCCTATAAATTGTGTTCCTTTCGTGACTCTAGAATCTAGATGATTGTGAACTAATTTTCCCAAGCAGCATGAAAATGGGAACGACAAATAAAATCAACCTGAAATTTCATATTAGAACTACCAGCATCTATGTTTCAACTCACAATCTTTTGTTCAGCCTACAAAAATTTACAAGAATACAATGCTTTATGAACCTAGCATTGTACGATTAATGTGTGGTTTAGATTTGACAACGAACAACATATTAAAGTGAAACTACACTCCTCATATCTAATTTAAGTTCCTTTTTTATGAAGTGCTGAGCCATAATCTATCATTAAAACACGCAACCCTATCCCACAAAACATAGATCATAATATAAATATCAATACATGGTTTCACTTGAAAACTTTATAGATGTACATCCCCAAGAGACTAAAATTACCAGTATCACTACCGCAAGCCTTGCTGTAGTAGCATCCTGCCTTAGTTGACATCCCTGCTCTCCCCACCAAGCATCCAAAAATCAGATAGGATCACCATGGGGTACTGAATCAGAATAGACCGCAAGCTGACTATGCACAAAACAAAGAGAATAGGTGAAATCAATAATAATGCAGAGAGCATGGAGCACGACCTAGATGGCGCCATTTTTGTCCTCTGCGGCACAGAAGAAAAAGGGAAGGACATCCATGTCCAACGCTGCCGCATCGCGTGCCCGTCGGCGGCAAGGCATAGCTCCTTCGGGGTCCTCGCGTCGTCATTGCCGACCACTGCTCGCCTAAGAGGCTGACCTGCTTCCGTCGCCGGGCGACCGGCTGTTGCGCGCCATCTGGAAGCGCAACTGCCACCGCTCCTCCCCGGTCAGGCCCGGCAGTTCCAACTCCGGCACCCATCCGAGAGATCGGAGACCGGTTTCTCCAGTTGCGCAGCCGCGACATCGAAGAGGACGACATGCCGTCGCTGCAGGGGCGACGTCCGGCTACTGCGTCTTTGGGACGAGGATCTGGGGAGGAGGAGGAGCAGTAGGCCAGTGGCGGGCGTACGTGCGGGGCTCGAGTGGGGATTGTGGTCAAAGGCAGAAACCGACTCAGAAAATCGACCTTCCCACAGGGAAACAAACTGAGAAACAGACATGTGCGACAGATGGGACCAAAATCCGAGCCGAAGAAGAAGAGCAAACACCATCGCACGCCGCGGTGTTGTCGAGCCAACTGCGGAGGAGCCGAAAAAGATGAACATCAAAGACCACCGCACGCCGCGTAGGAAGCCAACAGCGCCACCGTAAAATCCCAGACCTCCAAATCCAATGCACCGACGAATCGATCTACAGAAGGGGAAAAACACCCAACCCTGAGACTAATCTAAAGCATGGAGAGAAAGAAGAAAGGAAGGAAGATTGAACCCACCGCCGCCGAGACGCCCACCGGAGAGAACCACGGCGGAGAAACAAGAGAGCAGTGACAAAGAAGAGCCCAGAAGAAAACACGCGTCGGCAGAAACGAACCGACCTCCAGAACACCGCCTCTGTGGAGGAGCACCATCAAACAAACGCACACAAAGACAGACAAGTGGACCCAGGCCCAGAGAACAACAAAGCCCACATAAAACACACACGGCGTCCATGACATGCGGGCCCAACTCAACAATGCACCACAGGGCTCTATAACTAGGGAGCTTAGGTTTGGGAGGGATTTGGCCCTAGATCAGCAAACCCCTAATTGGTCCACGTCATCTGCCCATAGTACTCTACGTCAACAAAGATTCCACCTCATTCACTAACTCTACGCATGCAAGATGCTCCGTTCAGTGTTTCTTAGCTTCAAAAAAAAAGTGTTTCAGCTTCTTTTCCCGTTAGCAAGGAACAAAATCTTAATTCTGTATTTACTGTAGGATTCTACTTGAGCCACAAGTTACTTCCTTAGTGTTGTTCTGTATTTACTGAAGGTATCATCAAGTTTTAACAAAGGTTGCACGCACAGGAAAGGGGCGGAAGATGGCGCGTTCCTTCCTGAGCACGACCTTAAATCGCCTCACCGCCCATCTCCCCCACTCACTCCACTCACTCACCTCCTCTCTTCTCCTCCTCGGCGGTTCTCTACCTCGGCCACCAACACCGCCGTCCACAGCTCCGCCGCCCGGATCTTTCATGGGAGAGGAAGACATGCCGTTTGTAGATCATTCTTGACAGACCAAATCTTCCGTGGCCAGTACCACCCCGCCGTCCATAGCTCTGTTGTTTCATCCATGGCGGTAAGTATCGTCTTCTCCCGTTCTTAGCTAGTTCGTGTCCTGCTTCTGTAGGTCATGATAGATTTATCAGCGTAGAGTTACATGCACAGTAGATCGTTATCGTTTTTTTGTTCGATCTACAAAGATTAGCACGAGTTAGTGAACTTTTTAAATGCGGGCCGATTGAACACCGCCTGGTAGCAGTTGTGTCTTAGGGATCATGGGCACCATCCAAATCCAAGGTAAATGACATGTCTACCCTGACTTTGGCACGGTGATCCAACCCCTATGAACTATGCTTGCTTCCGCTAACTGAGGTCGGTGATACATCTTATAGATCAACTATTTTCTTGATTCTGGCCAATGATTAAACTAGATCAGGATAGTTGGAAAAAGTGAGTACATAACAAAGTGGTAAGATACATGGATCGTCCTTGCATTTCCACTTCGTTCATGTATGTACTTTTTTCCAACTCCTGGTTGTGACATATGCCGCGGAGAAGTGTTTTTACATCTATTGGTTTCTTGATTCGGCCAGATGATTAAACTAGGCCAAGATAGTTGGAAGAAAAGTGATTAAACTAGGTCAAGATAGTTGGAAGAAAAGTGCTCATAGAACCAAGTGCTACAATGCAGTCTCGTTTGCATTTCCATTTCGTTCTTTTGTTCTTGTACGCACTTTTTCCCATTGCTAGTCATGATATCTGAGGCTACAGTTTTATTAGTGTGCATTCGAGAGGCGTCGTCTATTACACCTGTTGCTTTGCATAATTAGAACTAGTTGTGTATGATAGTAGATACTAAGATATCATCTGTTGAGTGATGTTTTTTAAGTACTGTCGATGATGAAGTGTGATAGCAAAGGATGAAGTTGGAAACAGAAACGCTACCATAATCGACTTCAGTTACCTCCCTGATTTCGCCTAGTTTTTAAACCTCACCTTCGTGATTACATGGAGGAGTAGTTCACACCCAGACTACATGTTTGTGGAAGTGGTCTGACCAACCTATTTAGAACCGTATGAACTAACGTAGCCCATGTAGATTATTTCTGTGGGGTGGCTGATGAGCTAAATTTGTCCGCCTAGGTCCCTTTAGAGCATCTCTAACAGCTGGCCTATCCTATATCATGTTTTTAGACATATAGGGCACTTGTTTTAGCGTTTTTAGAGCACGGAGTAGTTTTTTACTTTTCCAGCTGCCCTATTTTAGGCACTACCTCTCCAACAGCTGCCCTATTTTAGGTGCCCTATCCTATACCAAATTACATGTAAATTCGACATTTGAGAGACAAAAATAGACATATGCACACAAATATGATATTTAAACATGAAAAAAAAGCACACACGAATCCATAACATAACCTACCATAACCCAGCATAATTCATGGCATAGTTTCACAAAATGAGACATAGTTCATCACATAGTTCCAACCAAAATGAGACATAGTTCACAAATGAAACAAGACACAACATCAAACATCGGTGTTGTGTGCATCACATCCTTCTTCTCGACGGTTGCTTCACCACTTGCATTCACTGGAGGAGGTGCCATGTAGCCGGCCATGCCACCACTACTCGTGCCACCTCCAATGTCACCTCCCATGCCTCCTCCTTCTCCTCCCGTAGCTCCAACCCCTCCTCCCATGGCTCCTCCTCCTCCTACCTTAGCTCCAACTCCTCCTCCCATGGCTCCTCCTCCCATGCCCATGCCTCCTCCCATTGCTCCCATAAAGCTCATGAAGCCCATGCCACCTCCCATGCCCATGCCTCCTCCCATGGAGTTGAATGTACTCATGTAAGCCATTTGCTTCTTTGCCAATAGTTGATCACGACATAGCTCAACATATTGACGTTGCTTGTCATCCATCTTGCTTGTATCCATAAACATTAGCTTTTGCTCATTCTCCATCTCAATCTTGGCCTCTTCAATAGCAAGTTTCTTCTCCTCCATCATCACCTTGCGCCTCTCGGCCTCGGCCCGCACCTCCTCGGCCGCCGCTCTCCTCTCTTCGGCCATGGCCTTGCGCTCATTTGCCTCCTTGAGGTCCTCCAACTCATTCACCTTCATTGCCTTCCTCTCTTTGTCCGTATCTTTGTGAGACCTCATGGTCGCATCGAATGATGCCTTTGTGTCCGCATCGCCGTTGTTCTTTTTGTCCTTGGTATACTTTCTTCCATCGGGCCTCCCAAATTTTTGGATGGAGTGGGGGGTTGGGCTTCTCTTTCCTTCGTCACTTGATTCTTCATCATCACCAACAAGGATGGTGGCATCCTTCCCCTTCATTGGCTCCTTTCCCTTCTTCTTGTTGGGCACTTGAAGATAGTCATGTGTCTTCCACTTCTCATCATTCTCAAGTTGTGTATACGCGTGATGCAAGGTGAATGATTTCCCCTTCTTATCCTTGGTTGTCCCTTTTTGCCCCTTCTTGATCCTCTCCTTGAACATGTTTTGTGCCATGTTGTTCCACAATGTTGACAATAAATGCAATGAGCAAAAGTGACATACAACAAATGACAAACAAGAAAAGAACAAATGACAAACTCACTCGGTCGTTTGCGTTGGTGCCACTTAGGTTCAACCTATCAACATTGGCCAAGCATCCCGCCCACTTTTGGCAATCGGCGTTGATCACATTCCACCGGTGACGAATGGAACCCATGTTCCTATCTATGCCACTCTTGTTTCGTGAAACGAAATATTACCACATACGCATCCAATATGCCTCCTTGGGTTGCTCCACTCCCACTCCGACATCCAAACCCACTTTCTTGAAAGCATCACAAATCAAAATGTCTTCAAGTGTGGTGTAGTTTGCCGCTCTCCCTTTGGGCACGAAACCCTCTTCGTCGTTGCCAAGCCCCTCCCCTTCGGCGTACTCTTGAGATGCCACATCGTGGGAGGCGGCAAAGGAATGAGCCCCAATACCCATCGTTTACATATAGTCGTCATCCTCAATACTACAATGAGCACACATTAATTTGGAACCAAATTAAAAAACAAATCGAGCCCCAAGAACGGTGAAAATTACCTCACAGGAATTTCATTGACCACGTGGGAGGCGGCCGGCGTAGGGGTTGGAGACGGCTCCAAATTGACTTTGACCGCGGGCGGTGGTGGAAGTGAGCCGCCCACAGCAGCCTCGGCTTCGGCCGTGGGCGGCGGACACCTTCTTGTTCTTCCTCGCCGCGAGCGCCTCCGCGGACGGAGCTCTCTTGCCGGTTGTTTTCCGACGAGGAACGGCCGCGGGGGGCTCCACTGCGACCGCCGGCGACGGATTCACCGGCGCAGACGAGGTCCAGGGCGCAGCAAACACCTGCCGGCGAAGAGGCGGAACCCTAGGGTTCGCCGCAGTCGCGGTGGCGCTCGCGGCGGCTCCGAGGGGCACGGGAGGGGCGGAGAGACTCGCCGGCGGCGTGAGTTGGCCGGAGAAGGCCACGGCGTCCCCTTCCATGGCGCGATTCGGCGGCGGCGCGGAGATTCCGGCGACGGGGTGAGTCGAATCGGCGGTTTCAGGGTGGCGGTTGGTCGCGCGCGCGCTGATTTGGAAAGGATAGGGCACGCATCCGCGCGGCCCTCGGTGCCCCAAATATGGGGCAGAGAGGACCAAAAATTTTGTATGCCCCAAGATAGGGAACGTGATAGTGCAGCTGTTGGAGAGCGATTTTTGCCCTCTCGTGCACTAAAAACGGTTTTTAGGGCACGAAGGCTAAAATAGTGCTGCTGTTAGAGATGCTCTTAGAGAGGTCCTATACAACGCTCTTAGCGCCAGTACGGGAGCAACACGTGAAGAAAACTCACAATGGGCCAAGCCCACGACCTCATATCACTTGGAAAAGTCGCTTTATCCACTGTTGCTTGTCCGGCCATTGAGCCCCTTGCCACATCTGCCGGCTAAACCGCATACTCCCGCCACCCGCGGCCAGTGCCGCTTCCGCGTTGCCTTGCCACGCTGACAATCCCTCTAAATCCTCCCTTTTCGACACCGACAAATACCAGGCACCGTTTTCCGAGTCATTAAGTTACTTTCGAGACTCTACTTATGTTGTGGCGGCGAACTACTATGTCACTAGCTACGAATCAGTCAAGTCCTTGCATGCACCATCGCCGCCACCATAGGCACGTGGTCACCGTCAGAGGCTAGGTTGTCCTTGCCATCTTGACACCCGACTACGACTGATCTATGTCGCCTTCGGCGGTCACCAACTTGCCCCGCATTCTCATGCTGGCCTTCAGCCACCGCCGCCATTGCGAATTAGCTGAGGCCCACTAATCTCCTCGTGCGGGAGTTTCAGCTATAACGGATGTAGTGGACGTTGAGTAGGGTTAGCGGTTGGACGTCCCTTTCAATTCACTAATATGTCTGGTCACTGATTTCAAAAAAGAGTTTCAGGGTGGCCCTTGAGCCCATATATCTGCTGACGTTGGGGCTACCTTTCGACTAGCCCACAGTGAGGCTACCTGGGCCGCGCCAAGGATGGAGAAGCCCACAGAAGGCCCACTCGGGGTACCACGTGTCCTAGTCCAACTCGGTTAGGTTTTGTAACCTGCCATATCTGTACCAACCGCCTGAGACCTGGCTACCTATAAAGCCAGGAGGGTTGCCCGTCCTAGAGGACACGCTCATAGCCACCACCACAAACCCTAGCGAGATCGCAATCTCGCCATTGTAATCGCTACTCGCATCAATAATCAGACAAGCAGGAAGTAGGGTGTTATCCTCCGGGAGCTTGAACCTAGGTAAATCCTTGCTTGTCAGCCGTCGTGACCACCAGCACCTCTCTCTCTCCCCATCAATCAACCTGAAGGGAATATGCCCTAGAGGCACTTAATAAACATAGTTTATTGGTAATATCCCAATCGTTCATTGTATGTTTTATACCATGCTATAACTGTATTAAGCGAAAACATTAATACATGTGTGGTAGATAAAACAACCAGGTCCCTAGTAGCCTCTACTAAGACTAGTTTCGTTGCGCGATTGATGATCGAGGTTTTTCGATCATAGGGCATGGCGCCGGTCGGCAATGGAAGTCATATCGTTAGGAGTAACGATGTGATGGACATACCCAGTATTTATAGGACATAGTCATTACGCCTTAAGACCGCAACTCTTATTGTTATCCCTGGAAGATACTTTGATCGCACCAAACGTCATATCTTATATAGTGTGACAATGATAGGTGATACTTTTGGGTATCGGAAGGGGGTAGTTGAGACGAGGGGTCAACATCGGGATTTGTCAGTCGCATAGCCGGATAGATACTCTAGGGCCCACTCGGTGAGATTATGTCAAATGAGTTTGCAAACATGTGACTAGGTCACCAGCTGACATAATATCACGGACGAGTAGAAGATAGCGATGTCGGTAACGAGATCATGCTAGGTATGGAGATATCTGAGAATGATGCTCGGACACGCTAAGTATCGCCATGACAAAGGGTTTAAGACTAGACGTCCAGGTTTGATAGATGAAAGTCATTCATTATATCACAGGGATTAATTCATGGGGTCCAGGCCTACGAGTTAGTCGTTGATCATAGAGGAGTCTTGGTCATACCTGTTATTATATCGAACCGCTAGGGTAACACACTTAAGGGGTTTCGACAAGACAACCGGAAAGGAAAGAGATCACCGGGAGCGTCCCGGGAGGGGTCCGATGGAGATCGGGCAGCGCCGAAAGAGTTTTCGGAGCTAGGAAAAATTATATATATTATGTTTGATATTAATTAGTGTAATTAATATGCAAATATGATTTTATATATTTATTTTCGAATTTATTTAGGCTGATTTCCCTAAATGGGCCTTCTGGTCGAAAGAAGGCCCAAGAGGGGGAGAATTCCTTTGGGGATTCGGTGGGGGCTTGGGTGGCCGACCCAGGTGGGCCAAGAGGCCCACCAAGGGGCCGGCGCACCATGGCTGGCCGCACCAGGCATGTGGGGATAGTCCCACATTGCCTGGTGAGGAGGTTGGCTCCCCCCTGGGAGCCTATATAAGAAGAGGCACCCCTGGCCTTTTAATTCACCAATTAATTCCCTAATTCTCTCTCGATCTCGTGATTCCCTTTGTCAGAGTCACGTCGAGTAGAGGAGGGGGATCTCTTCCACCATAGCCCGCTGCTGGTGTTCCGGTCCAAGTCTTCCGCTGCTCGTCCTGGACTGGAGCTTCGGAGGCCGTCGTTTCCACCGTATGTGTGTGACGCCCTGCGAGGTGCTGCGCTAGCGGTACTCGGAGGCCTACTTCCTCCACCCGACCTCAGGGTCATCTTCGTCGTCTTTGTCGCGCCGAGTTCTCCGCGACCTAGAGGTCGGCTACGCCGTCTTCGTCGTCAACGCTTGTGCGGGAGCGTAATCCCCGCTATTCGGTCTACGAGGGTATGTATTCCGATCTCCGCCGTACTACTATATCTGCATAGTGTAGATCTTGGCTAGTTTAAGGATTTCGTTGCTAGGAATTTTTTTGTTTTCTGCACACGATCCCCTTCAGTGGTATCAGAGCCGATCTATCGTGGATATAGCTGTACGCTGTTAGAACACGTGTTCTGCACGGGGGCACCGTTCCTGTTATTTGCTACCCTCTAGCGTGCACTTGTGATTCCAGCGGCATCGAGTTGATGAAGCGGCCCGGATCGACTTTGCGTGTACGCTTACGCGAGACTGGTTCCACTACTGACATACGGCTTGTACCGTATCTGTGACTGACGGGTGCATGTTTCTCTCTCTTTAGTTGGCTTTGCATTTTCAATGGAGGGCCCGAAAGGGATGCTTAAACATGCAATTATTGGATCGTTGTTGTGGTCATAAGGTTCATAGGTTTGAAGCGGTTCTATTTGCGAAAGCCCCGAGCCACGTAAAATATGCAAAAGATAAAGTAGAAGCGTCTTACTTTATTTTGCAGGGGCTATGTGATATGGTCAAGGTAGGTTTATTAAATTGTTTATAAACTGCGGGCGCCAAGAAGACCATGGCGCAATGGACTATATCACATTGCATTACATTTGATGTTTTGTGTGCATCTTATATTGTGTGATTGTATATATAGTATATATTAGTTACACGGCGGTAGCTATATAAGATGATCCCTTCAAAATACCACTAGTGTTCTCCCTCCAACGCGCACCACCAAGAAAGTTCTACGTTATGAGGCAAGCCGTGATGATCGGGTGTCAGACATCTCGGCGTTCGCATAAAGTGGGTGTAAGCCATGTTGCACAAGCGTCAGCGTGGAGGTTTTTGGTGGCGAGCCTAGCATATTCAGAAATATGGCCTCGGAACAGGGAGACCGAAAGGTCGAGCACGAGTCACAAAATTGGTGTAGGGGACAATTGTCTACTCTTGAAGTTGTGCTGCTGGCTCTGATGATAAGGGGTGGTGCAATGGATGGGGGTCATGTAATCGCTTAAACGACCAGGAGGGATGTTTGTTTGAGTGGGAGTTCGGATAGTTATTTTCTAAAATACTAGAAGTCAGAATATAATGAACAGAGTCTGTTTTGCAAACCTTTGTAGATATTAACCATTGTGATAGCGTCTTTTCAAATTAGGCGCATTCCTGCGATTGAGAAACTTAAAAGGTTGGGTCCAAACTTCATAGTTTTATACTTTAGCTTGAGGATACTCCTTGTTTAAACCATTAGCTCTTAGTGTTACAATACCCGCTAGGAGATAAACCCGGAGATTCCGCTAACAAAAGATAATTTGGATTATCGGATTTTGTGCGGATGATATCATCATAGTCCAGTGTATGCTATGATCTCTGCCATAGAGAACCAACGGTGGGTACGAGTTATATGATCGCGAACATATGATATGGTCGCTAAAACTCGGGGTACCCCTAAAGTTGGGTTGATGAAGTTTATCAGTACGTTTACTGATTGTCTTCTCAACCAAGATGGAAGAGAATACACACATTGAGGGAGCACGTGGCGGTCATACTTAATGACATATGTTCATGATTAATGAACATTGAGACGCCTCGCTCAGCTCAATCACTCGATGACAGACATCGTTGTCAAGTGCAAATCCTCTATCATAGACTATGTCATGTAAGGGGAATCGTTCACCTTCATGGTTCTTGATTACGGTGGAAGTATGAAGAAAATGAAACATATCGCCGGAAGTCATCGATGATGATGGTGTATATATGATATACATGTTATGAATGTTTTAGCTAAGCAAGTACTCGCAGTAGTGACTAAGTTTTGAACTAGTCATGTTTTGTGAAAAACCAGGTTTACTGCGACATTGCGTGTTGATAATGGCAGTCAATTTGTTGTGATGGCCATAGACACTCTCCCTCTAGATCTACCATTTGGGTAAATTCTTTATGATCGCCTGTTAGTATGATCGTTACAAGTGTGTCTCCTCTAGCGAGACACTTGTTCATACATGATAGTGACAAATTGGTGTCCTATATTTATGAAGTAATAATCATATGCCGATTTGAATTTAGATGGTAGAAGCTCCCACATTCATAATATTAATGCCAAAGTATACAAACTTAATAAAGACACCACATATGTGTGGCACTACCGTTTAGTCATGTCAATGTTATATGCATTAGCTCCACACTGGATGGACCTACAATTCCTAAGATTTGATCTTTTGACACTTGCAAAATAACTGTGACACCGTTTTCGGAAAGCGGGCATATAACTTATTGATAGTCATACATAGAGATGTATGTGGTTCAATGAAGTAATTGACGAGTAGTGGAGACCTTTATTTCGTGAACTTCACTGAACGTTTTGAGTATAGCTTGTTGAGAATCGTTCATTTCGGTGTATGTGAATCAATGAAGTACTTTAACGTATAGTGGAAGTCGTTATTTCATACACTTCATGAACATTCGAATAGATATATGGATATCCACTCGGGGAATGTTGGCCTGGAAATTTTGATTCAATCAAACAAGTCCAGAATGAAGTAGGAAATAAACTTAACAAGAAAATCAAATTGCCACGATGCATATCGAGGAATGAAGATTTGAGTTATAATGTTGGCACATCATTGGAAGACTTGTGAGAAGAGTTCCACAAATTACGTCGTATGGAACACCATAGTGTCATGGTGTGTTAGGACCTCGTAATTGCACCCTATCGGATAGTGTGTGGTAAATAAGTCTCTTACCGAATTATTGTGATCATTAGAGTCATATGGTAGAAACGTAAACACTCACGTTAGCAAATAGGGAAACCATTTGAATCCATGGAGACAATACCATACGAGTGATGGCATGGCTTTTGAGCCTGGATTGTCATTTCAGTAATTTAGTGTTTTGATGTAATCGAACCTAAAATGGATTAATCTTTGTAGTATACCCTACCTAAAGAGTTAGTTGGGTACATGTCTCACGACATAGGCAAAAACAGTTGCCGGGATATACCTTGCGAAAGAAATAGTTTCTTGCCCGAGGGTATAAGTGAGAAAGAAAGTAGAGCAAGACGAAGTTGGTGAACTTCTTCTCCAGACATCAGAGTGGCGCAACCGAAAGTGTTTTCGGTGTCAGGCTCCATAGCTTGAAAAAGCTGATGATTCAAGATTATGATCATCTGAGCTCATACTAAGAGCGTAGGCATACGAGGTTGTGTTCCACACTTTGTGTTACGACAATCTTGTTATGAAGGTCATATTAATGGAATATGATAGACCTACGAACTACGAAGAAGAGATGGTGGACCTAAGTCCGAGAAATGGCTATGAGTCATTTATGATCCGAAATAAAATCCATATACGATTGCCAGGTAATGACTTGGGAGATCTTCTTGATGGCATCTAGGATGTTAATAGTATATGGAATTTTATGAGAGAGTAGACATTGAGCAGATTCGATTTGTCGTGAAACAGTTCCGACAGACCACATGAGAGTTTGTCTCAAGTGGCGAAGCCTAAATCTATTCTGGGCTGTTTAGCAATCACTATAATTTCAAATGAGAAATTGATAGATGGATAAGGAAACCATGTTTCTTAATAGTGTCATTAAGAAAGAGTTGGTGATCCTGAGGATGCTAAACATGTATGCAAACTTTGGTGGTCCATTCATGGGCTGAAGCAAGCATATCGGAGCTGGAATCTTCACTTTGATAATGTGATCAGAGGATTTTGGAGTTGTCCAAAATAGTTGAAGAAACCTACATTTGCAAAGAAGTGAGTGGGAGCAAAGTAGCTTTCCTTGATCTTATATGCGGAAGTCATATTTGAGTGGGAGCTAAGTAGCCTTCCTTGATCTTATATGCGGAAGGCATATTTGAGTGGAGCTAGGTGTCATTTGTGATTCTGTATGTAACGACATATTGAATGACACAGATCCTCTAGTAGAGTGTAAAGGATTATTTAAGTGATTAAATTTTCTATGAAATGAAGTTAGGAGTATTAGGCATCCGATTTATAATTGTATAGATCAGAAGGGGCTTAATAACATTAGGTCGGAATATTTCCTAAGTCAGGATTCTGAAGTGTTTCAGAATAGGACAAGCGAAGAAAGAGGTTCTTACTTGTTTGACTAGGTAAAATATTAAGTTTATCTTGGCATTTTCAGTTATAGCAACTGATGTTCGACATTATCTATGTATCAGTCATAGATGCTATCAGATTGAAAGCTCGACTTAGTGTGACCCATGTTCTTGGTTGAAGAACAGGTTCTAGAGTGATCCTTGTGTGGATCAATGAACAAATGTTAAGTTTATTCTTCAGTGTCTATGAGAACTGAAGATAGGTTTTCTAGTAACGGGTAAGAGTGGAATGGCAACTTGCCGTAAAGCGGTTACGATGATGCAAGTTATTACACTGACCCATGCGACTAGAAATCTCATATAGGAGATGTCCTTTATTTTGAAAATAGACATGGTTAGTTTGCGAAGTCGCATATGAATGCACTGTCGCAAAATCTACATAGGTATAGAAATATATCGCGACTTCAGAAGTAGCAAGTGTGATTGGACTGAGCAGTTTTCGGGTCGTAGGTGGTCTCGTTAATAGATCTCTTAGACTTTTAAGGCGCATGCTACGCGAATGCTCGAGTCTCACTCCATCCACTGGGATATATTTCACCGTCATCGTAAGATACGGGTTGATGTCAAACTAGGTGACATAGAAGTGTTGCAAAGCACATATAGATCTCAATGTGTGAGTTCTATTGACTGTATTCCTCTTCCACGAGGCGAGCAGGCACCAAGATGCTATGGGTGTTGAGCTTTTGCCAAGTTGTAAACTAGATTAAGTGTTACTCTAGTGCAAGTGGGAGACTGAAGGGAATATGCCCTAGAGGCACTTAATAAACATAATTTATTGGCAATATCCCAATCGTTCATTGTATGTTTTATACCATGCTATAACTGTATTAAGCGAAAACATTAATACAGGTGTGGTAGATAAAACAACCAGGTCCCTAGTAGCCTCTACTAAGACTAGTTTTGTTGCGCGATTGATGATCGAGGTTTTCCGATCATAGGGCATGGCGCCAGTCGGCAATGGAAGTCATATCGTTAGGAGTAACGATGTGATGGACATACCCAGTATTTATAGGACATAGTCATTACGCCTTAAGACCGTGAGACCAACTCTTATTGTTATCCCTGGAAGATACTTTGATCGCACCAAACGTCATATCTTATATAGTGTGACAATGATAGGTGATACTTTTGGGTATCGGAAGGGGGTAGTTGAGACGAGGGGTTAACAGCGGGATTTGTCAGTCGCATAGCCGGATAGATACTCTAGGGCCCACTCGGTGAGATTATGTCAAATGAGTTTGCAAACATGTGACTAGGTCACCAGCTGACATAATATCACGGACGAGTAGAAGATAGCGATGTCGGTAACGAGATCATGCTAGGTATGGAGATATCTGAGAATGATGCTCGGACACGCTAAGTATCGCCATGACAAAGGGTTTAAGACTAGACGTCTAGGTTTGATAGATGAAAGTCATTCGTTATATCACAGGGATTAATTCATGGGGTCCAGGCCTACGAGTTAGCCGTTGATCATAGAGGAGTCTTCGTCATACCTGTTATTATATCGAACCGCTAGGGTAACACACTTAGGGGTTTCGACAAGACAACCGGAAAGGAAAGAGATCACCGGGAGCGTCCCGGGAGGGGTCCGATGGAGATCGGGCAGCGCCGAAAGAGTTTTCGGAGCTAGGAAAAATTATATATATTATGTTTGATATTAATTAGTGTAATTAATATGCAAATATGATTTTATATATTTATTTTCGAATTTATTTAGGCTGATTTCCCTAAATGGGCCTTCTGGTCGAAACAAGGCCCAGGAGGGGGAGAATCCCTTTGGGGATTCGGTGGGGGCTTGGGTGGCCGACCCAGGTGGGCCAAGAGGCCCACCAAGGGGCCGGCGCACCATGGCTGGCCGCACCAGGCATATGGGGATAGTCCCACATTGCCTGGTGAGGAGGTTGGCTCCCCCCTGGGAGCCTATATAAGAAGAGGCACCCATAGCCTTTTAATTCACCAATTAATTCCCTAATTCTCTCTCTATCTCGTGATTCCCTTTGTCGGAGTCGCGCCGACTAGAGGAGGGGGATCTCTTCCACCATAGCCCGCTGCCGCGCTGCTGGTGTTCCGGTCCAAGTCTTTCGCTGCTCGTCCTAGACTGGAGCTGCGGAGGCCGTCGTTTCCATCGTATGTGTGTGACGCCATGCGAGGTGCTGCGCTAGCGGTACTCAGAGGCCTACTGCCTCCACCCGACCTCGGGGTCATCTTCGTCGTCTTCGTCGCGCCGAGTTCTCCGCGACCTAGAGGTCGGCTACGTCGTCTTCGCCGTCAACGCTTGTGCGGGAGCGTAATCCCCGCTATTCGGTCTACGAGGGTATGTATTCCGATCTCCGCCGTACTACTATATCTGCATAGTGTAGATCTTGGCTAGTTTAAGGATATCGTTGCTAGGAATTTTTTTGTTTTCTGCACACGATCCCCTTCACAACCCGGGGTGCACAACCCTGGGATTTGTCGAGTTACCACCTCGTCAATTGGCGCCGTCTGTGGGAAGGCAAAAAAGTGTTGGAATCATGGTCGCTCCGGCTCCATCCGCAATGAAGGCTGACGTCCGCGTCGCCAGGGAGTCGATCCGCTTCGGCTCCTTCGAGTACGTCCTCCACCCTCCGGCTCGCCGCTCGGTGTACGTCGATCTGGACAAAGGTATACATATTACCTTCGGCTCCGTATGCTGCTTCGCCGATAGCCGCGGAATACTCAGATCCGCGGCAACCGCGCCACGCGCGGCAGCACCCGCATCGGAGAATCTACCGCCGCCCTCACCAAGACCCGCGAAGATCGCATCTGTCGCACCCGCGAAGATCGCATCTGTCGTAAACGCAAAGATCTCATCTACCGCGCCCATCGCATCTGCCGCATCTGTGAAGATCGCATCTGTCGCACCCGCGAAGATCGCATCTGCGTCGACTACGTCTACAACCTCAGCAACGGTCGCGCGGATCGGGTCTACTCCACCAATCCCGATCGCACGGTCGGTTAAATCAATATCTACTTCAATTACTGCACCCGCGCGGACGACCAAGGACTCGCGGCCAACAGCCACGTCGCGCGCGTCTTCGTCTTCATGGGGTTGCCAGGTTTACCCCAAGCCAATCGCGCTCGCTCCGGCGGCTGCGAAACCTCCGAACACGTGGACAATCACAGGAAGACGCAACAACGACTGCGCCGCGCGTCACGTTGTAGCAATTTTCGATCCCGAGCAAGGCTCGGACGACGGGAGAAGCAGTGGCAGCACAAACACCCCGACCCAAGTCTACCCCAAGCAATGCTTCATGGCGGGCACAGCGCCACCCGAGGACAACGAAGAACCCGCATACCCACTGGAGGTGGTCATGCCGGACCAGACTAAACTTGTCATCACACGGGACATGGGAATTCAGGCCATGAAGCATGTCGACGAAGGCACGTTCCCTCCACCCGACGCACCGAGAGAGGAGCACCTGGCAGTCCAGTACTTGCTACGTAAGGAAGGCGAACGACTACGCGCCGAAAAAGCCGAGCTACTCCGGCGCAAGAGGGACGCAGATGCATCGTGTGCTAGACGAGCTGCCCTCTCCTTTACCTCCTCTACGGAAGTTAACCAAGGGGCACGGCGAAACAGAGCCCGCGTTCCCCTCCTGACAGACGCCGACCGAACCAGGGTCACCCGCAACCTGGACTCGTCCTTCGTCACCGAGGATGAGAACGGGATACCAGTCCCAAAGACGGAGAACGCCGCCCTGATCTCAGTCGAGACATACCTCCGGCTCACGCAGCCACCGGAGGGAGACGCCCGTTCCCTTCTCCACAGGCAGCAAATCGCCTCCATAAAGGCGATCGAAGAAGCTCTGGCGGCCAAGGTACCAAGCAACAGGGCACGCGAGCCAACGACTTCGGAGGTCCCAGCGGCACAGCGACAACCAATCAAGGACCTTCGCGACGTCATCACGCAGAAGACGGTGGACCGCAACCGCAAAGAACGTTCGGCTGGGGCAGCGAACCCAGACGACCAGGCCGACCGCGACTTCGAGCCATGCGGTGCTGCATGCTTCAGCTTCAACATCCGCGACACCCGCATGCCTAAGGGCTTCAAACCGACAGCAGGCACCCCAAAGTACGACGGGAAGCAAGATCCACGACTGTGGCTCGAGGACTACCTCATCGCCTGCACTTGCCAAGGCGGGACGTCGACTACGGCAATGCAGTACATCCAGCTTATGCTGACGGATTCAGCGCGCAGGTGGCTCACAAGCCAACCCAAAGACTCTTTCCGAACCAGGGAAGAATTCCAGGATAATTTCATAAAAAGTTTCTCGGGAACATTCGCAAGGCCAACGACCTACATCGAGTTGCAGGCCTGCAAGCAAGGAAAGGACGAGTCGCTCCGCTCCTACATCCAGCGGTGGACACTCCTCCGCAACACCATGGAACCCGTCTCAGAAGACCGGGTGATGGACGCCTTCATGCACGGTGTCGCTCGCCGCGACCTCCGCGAGGAATTTGGTAGGCTCCAGCCGAAAACCACCATAGAGCTCATGAAGACAGCCAACCAATGGGCCGAAGGAGAGGACTACGTCCGTGATACTTCCCCCAAGAAGGAAGTCAAAACAAGCAGCTGGCGTGAGGCACGTCAAAAAGAGGAAGCCACGTTACACCCACGACACAATCGAGCTAGTAGCGATGGGATATGAAACCCCCCGTGATGACAAGCGTGACAACATTCGACAGTACGATCAAGGTCGACAGTCCAGCTCGAGTCAGTACAACCGTGGCAGCGGCAGCATTAGCCACAACGACGGAGGCCAGAAGCGCGAGTGGAAGCGCCCGCTAACCCCGACAGAGGAGCTGATGCAACCTTGTAAGCATCATTCGTTCCGCAACCCGGAGACGGGCAAGTGGGGTTCCAGCCATCTGATGAAGGATTGTCGCAAAGCACGGAAAATATACCAGGCCATGCAGCAAATCATCGCTCCAGTGCAAGCGATACAGGCAGCTCCGCAGCTAACCATTCAGGCGGCACCCGCAAATAACAACCAGGTGCAGGCGGCCGGGGCATTCCCCCAGCCGCAACAACAGCAGCAGCAACAAGGCCAGTCGGCAGCAACCGATACGTATCCACCCGCTCGGGGGCAGCTGAACATGATCCAGAAGGGACCCCCGTCAAACAGGCGCCAAAATCTCATCACCCGCCAAGTACTTCAGGCCATCAAAAGCCCGCGCGCAGTACCAGACTACCTACGCGGGTCGGAGACACCAATCACGTTTTCCAGGGCAGATCACCCATCCGAGGTAGCCCGACCCGGACACGCCGCACTGGTGATTGAGGCCCTGATAGGCGACTACAGCTTGAAGAAGGTGTTCATGGACGGAGGCAGCGGCATCAACATCATATTCGCCGATACCTGAGAAGGATGAACAGGTCGACAGAGAAATTGCCGGAGTCGGAAACCACTTTCCACGGCATAGTACCAGGGCAGGCAATCACGCCCATGGGAACAATCACGCTCGACGTCATCCTCGGCACACCCGAGCACTTCAGGAAGGAGTCGATCAATTTCGAGGTCGTCGACTGGAAGTCACAGTACCACGCCATACTCGGACGCCCAAATTTTGCCAGGTTCATGGCAGTACCCCATTACGCCTACCTGATGATCAAGTTGCCCGGACCGAAAGGAGTAATCACCGTACGTGGCGACTTCGGGCTCTCCAACAGCTGCGATCCTGAGTTCGCCCAGATTTCTGAGTTCTTCGGGGTCGAGGAGCACTTCAAGGCCATATCAGCCGACAACGACAAGACCATCTTTCCACCTTGCAAGAAGCCAGCTAAGGACGCATCATTCAACACAAACGACGACACCGTCACCCACCAAGTCCATCCGACTGACAGCAGCAAGACGGTCAAAGTATCGTCAAGCTTGACACCCGCATAGGAAAGCGCGCTCGTCGAGTTCCTACGTGAGAACTGGAAGATCTTTGCATGGCAACCTTCTGACATGCCAGGAATACCCAGGGAACTCGCCGAGCACTCTTTAAAAGTCCACAAGGACGCAAGACCAATCAAACAATCCATGCGACGCTTCTCAGGACCCAAGCGAGACGCGATCACCATGGAAGTCCACAGACTACTACACGCCAAGTTCATCCGAGAGATCAAGGACTCGGACTGGGTCGCCAACCCTGTCCTGGTGGAGAAAAAGAAGACGAAGAAACTGCGCATATGCGTTGACCTCACTGCAGTCAACAAGTGCTGCCCCAAAGATCACTTCCCGCTCCCGCGGATAGACCAGATCATCGACTCGACGGAAGGCTGCGAGCGCCTGTCCTTCCTGGACGCCTACTCAGGTTACAGCAGATCAGGCTGAAAGTCGAAGACGAAGAAAAGACGGCCTTCATCACACCCGACAACGTTTTTTGTTACCAGACGATGCCGTTCGGGTTAAAGAACGCGGGTGCCACGTACCAGCGGACAATGCAAGCATGCCTTAAAAGGCTCATCGGGCAGATCGTCCAAGTCTACGTCGATGACATCGTCGTCACAACCCGGAAAGAAGATACCTTAGTCGACGATGTCCGCAAGGTCTTCGCTGCACTCGATGTGTACAAGATCAAGCTCAACCCAGAGAAGTGCGTATTCGGCGTGCCAGCCGGAGAGCTACTAGGGTACCTCGTACCTGCAAGAGGAATCGAAGCAAACCCCGAGAAGGTGCAGAACATACTCACAATGCCAGCTCCAACCAAGCTCCGGGAGGTGCAACGATTAGCCGGCCGAGTCGCAGCTCTCAGCCGGTTCATTAGTAAGTTGGGAGAGAAAGCTTTACCTTTCTACCAACTGATGAAGAAGACGGACAAGTTCGAGTGGACACAGGAGGCGCAGGATGCGTTCGACCATCTCAAGAGAACCCTGACGACCTCCCCAGTCCTAGTGGCACCGCTGGAAAACGAGCCGATGTACCTATACGTCTCAACAACAAACAGGGTGGTAAGCACGGTACTCGTAGTCGAGCGGGAAAAAGAAGGGCACAGTCACCCGGTGCAAAGGCCCGTGTACTACCTCAGTGAAGTCCTTACACTGTCCAAACAGAACTAGCCGCACTATCAGAAGCTGGCGTATGGAGTTTTCATGACCTCCAGGAAGGTCGTCCACTACTTCTCCGAGCACCCGATCACGGTGGTAAGCTCCTCTGGACTAGCAGACATTCTCACAAACCAACGCGTGACAGGACGAGTCGCCAAGTGGGTTGTCGAGCTAGGACCATGGGGGCTGAAATACGCTCACCCGAAGTCCATCAAGGCCCAAGTCCTCCCAGAATTCACCACCGAGTGGATAGAAGCTCAGCTACCAAATGTCCCCGACTTGTCCAACGCATGGACAATGTACTTCGATGGCTCCAAGAAATTCATGTCAGCCGGGGCAGGAGTTGTACTCACCTCCCCAAAGGGTGACAAGCTGAAGTATGTCCTACAGATGGATTTTCCGACGCCATCCAACAACGAAGCCGAGTACGAGGCCCTGATCCACGGCATGAAGATGGCCAAGAACTACGGCGCCATGCACCTCATGATATATGGCGACTCCTACCTGGTGGTACAGCAAACCATGAAGTCCTGCGACGCCATCGCCGACAACATGATCGCCTACCGAGACCTGTACAACCAGATGGAAGGCAAGTTTGATGGCTGCGAGTTACGGCACGTCGGCCGCGACAGTAACGAGGAAGCCGACGTCCTCGCCAACATGGGATCAGACAGAGTTCCAGTTCCACCCGGCGTCTTCCTGGAGCGCATCACGCAGAGATCTATCAAGACTCAAGCCGCAGCAAGCACTGCGACAAAAGCAAAGGGCGATGCAAACCCGCCAAGCCAAGAGAAGGTCCCCATGGAGGTCATGCTAGTCGAAGCTACATGGCCATGACCATACCTGGCATACATACTGCATCAGAAGCTGCCAGCGGGTCCAGTCGAAGCAAAGCGCATCATCAGGCGCTCCAAAAGTTTCACCGTCATCAACGGGGAGCTCTACAAGAGAAGCATCTCGGGAATCCTGCAGAGGTGCGTAGACCCACTCGACGGCCAAGCCATCCTACTCGACATCCACGCGGGCATCTGCGGGCATCATGCTAGCAGTCGAGCACTGGTGGCCAAAGCACTACGAGCCGGGTTCTACTGGTTGACAGCCATGTAGGACGCCGAAGATCTAGTAAGGAAATGCACAGGGTGCCAAGAGTTTGCCAACAAGCCACACACGCCAGCATCAGAGCTCAAGACAATACCGCTAGCCTGGCCCTTCGCCCAATGGGGGCTAGACATGGTGGGCCCGCTGAAGAAATCCTCACCCGGATGGCATACTCACCTCCTGGTTGCAGTCGACAAGTTCACCAAGTGGATCGAAGCCGTGCCCATCACAAGTTCGACCGCATCATCAGCAGTCAACTTCATCAGATCGATTATCTTCAGGTTCGGAGTACCAAACGGGATCATCACAGACAACGGCTCGAACTTCGCAGCCGAAGAATTAAAGGACTTCTGCTCAGAGCAAGGTATCAAACTCAGCTATGCATCCGTCTCGCACCCGCAATCCAATGGGCAAGTGGAGAAAGCCAATGGCCTCGTCTGTAGTGGCATCAAGAAGCGACTGCGCGTACCACTAAGACGCGCATCGGGCGCATGGGTGGAAGAACTGCCGTCAGTCCTTTGGAGTCTGCGGACCACGCCCAACAGATCCACCCAGTACACTCCATTCTTCATGGTGTACGGTGCAGAAGCAGTCCTACCCTGCGACATAAAGTTTGACACACCATGGGTGGTCGCCTACGACGAGTCAGATGCAGAAGAGGCACTCGAATATAACATGGACTTATTGGACGAAGCACGCGACACCCAAGCTACTCGGGGGCTGCGCCACACAAGTCAAAGACAAAGCAAATACTAGCATAGTAATGAAAACAGTTTCACTCGTTACTCGAGAACTCTTTTAACTTCATCTACTGTCATTTACATTGGCATAGTCGCCAGATTAAACTAACCCTATACAACAGCAGAAATCTACTCTTAGTCTGCAGGCTCAGCCTTCGGCGCCCCGAGTGGGCCTACAAGGCGCTCGCTATGCTTCTGCACTTGCTCAATCATCTGGCGCGCAGCCGCCAGGGTATCGGCGTACTCGGTGTCACCAGGCAGTCCACCCATCAGCCTCTCCAACGGAAGGTTAGGCCGATGCAGCCGAACGTACGCCAGAGCTGCATTCGCCCCGGCGACAAGCTGAGCATGGACGATCTCCTTCAATGCATCGCCATCACGGAACCTCTCCAGCAAGGTGGCCAGCCCATGCGGCTGCCCATTGTGCGAGAACTAGACGCGATGGACATGGTACAGGGTCTTCCGGCAATTCTCCAAAAGAAAAGCCGCACGCCAAGTTCGGTCAAGCATGCGAGCGAGAATGCGCCCTCTCGACCTGTTCACCCATAATTGGCGAGCTTCGTGAGAGTCGCCGGATGCCTCCCGGGTAACACGCTCTTCGACGCGGTCCCGCTCAGCCTCCCAATCCGGGTTCACATCTGTGTGCACAAGCTAGAAGTCAGAGCCAGCAAGTTTTAACAAGGAAAAGCAGGCTCAGAGGATACCAACCTTGAAGTTGTCGACTGATCAGATCGATCTCTCCGATCAGGAAATCTTCACGCTGGGAGAAGCCGGCAGTAGGATGAGACCTGGAGCGATGCAGTAAAAGCTCGGTATTCTTCAGAGTCGCCTCAAGTTCAACCACCTTATTCATCAAATAGGTGATGATCCGCTGGTCATTCGCGCTTCGCGGCGGAGCCGGTGCCGCCCGACGACGGCGAGCACCCGACGAAGATCCCTCACCGCTTGGACCAGCCACAGAAGCAGTAAAAGTGCCGCCATGCACGTCAGTCTGCCATAAGTTCGCAGAGTCAGTACAGATGCGCGACTGCTCAGCACAAGGAAATACAATTGAAGACACTCAATTTCAACACAAAATATTGTTCAAGGTCTGAAGACCAAACAAAATATCAGTCATTACAAGCAAAAGGTACGAATACAGGCCAAGTCGGCTGCCGAATCCCTACAACACTACTACTCTAGGCCAGCAGACTCCGAGCGAGAGCGGGTCTTTCGGGAAGCAGCCGCCTCAGACGCCTTGGCGAGCGCCCTCTCAAAGGTGGCCACAAGCTTCACAGCTAACTGTTTAGCCTGCGCCTTCACCCCGCCAAGCGACGCGGTCCGGCCGTCAGCCCTCCGAGGGAAGCCGCTGACAACCTTCTCGAAATCGCCCTCAATCTGGTGACCTAGAATGAGATGGAAGGTGACCTCGGAGCCGCGTACCGTCTGCGTCCGAGTGAAGTCCGCAAGGGTGGTGGCATCTTCCTTGAACGGAGCAGCAAGAGCGTCGACGGCAGTCGGTGGCGCGTCAGTTGGGAAGATGCCCCGGTGCACTATCGTTAGCGCACCAGTCGACTGCTTCAGCGCAGCCGCCGACTTCCTCAGCGCATCGGACGCGAACGCGCAGGCGCGATCGAGGAAGCCGACAACAGTCGCCAAGTCAACCGTGTCACTCGACGAGCCCTCCGGAGGAGCCCCACCGCAGTCATCTAGAGAAGCAGATCTAATGTCAAACAAGGGAAAAACACAAGAAACATCAGGCGCCAAGCCGAAACTTACCTCCAAGAACACCGGCGAGCGCGAGAAGACGGTCGACTTGGGTCTTCTCTTGGACGACCCGCACCCGCTCACGCTCCTGGAACTCGTGAAGAGCCTTCTCAAGCTCAGCCTGAACCTGGAGCTTCAGCTGTAGCTCAGCAACCCGCCCAGTAGCCTGGTCCAGAGAAGCACGCAGTTGGTCCCTCTCCTTCTCCAGGCGAACATAAGCCGCGGCTGCATCAAGTGGCTGACGGTAGTATGGCTGAAACAAAAGCAAGGAATTAATAAAGTTGCGGGCGACTCTACTAGTCACCCACACCTTCGGGGGCTACTCCCATCGGGAGCGCTGATCGTGCACCCGATGAAAATTCTAGACTACAAGTACAAGTACAAAGGACTTACGTGGTCCAGAAGATCGACATCTACGGAAGGCGGCGAAGGAGCGCGACTCGAAGACACGATGACGGCAGGTTGCGTGCGTTCCTCAACTGCTACCCGGGTCACCAGCTCGGTCGAAGGGGCGGACGTATGCTCCACCTCACGATGAGGCGAGTGGACATCGCCAGAACGACGGCTGAAGCAAAACAGAATAATGACCAACTAAAGGATTGGAACTACAGAAGACAACTCGAAGTCAACAAGGTACTCACCTGGTGGTCTCGAGGTCGTCATCACTCCCCAAGGAGACAGACGACAGCCGCGCGAAAGCGCGTGGTGGCGCGGAGCTGAAAGGGGAGCAGCCAACGGCTCACTCCAACCGTCAGGAGACCGCGCACCTGACGACATGGCGACGACCTCCTCTGGATCAGCATCTGCACCCCTAGCGGGCGATGAAGCAGTCGCAGATTCACCGCCACTCATGCGCTTCTGCCTCTTCCGTGCGGGTTCTACCTCGTCATCATCAGCCTCCACTTCGTCGTTGGGAGAGACAGCGGACGGAAGCTCGTCGTCGTCGTCATCCTCCTCCACAACCCTCGACTCGTCGTCGAATCCATTTTCAGGGAGAGGAGGAAGGATGACCAGCAGAGATCGACCCTGAAGCAAGTAGACGCAAGTCGAATTAAGAAGTAGGATTTCAAGACAAGTAAAAACAAAGAGAACAAGAAAGGAACATTACCTCAGGAACGGGGTTCGTCGCCCCATATGCAGCAACCGGGCACTTGACATTGCAGGTATCCGCGGCTCGGAGTTTGGTGATGGACCTCACCTTGTCTTCCACCTCCTCGTCGTCAAGTGGCTCGGCGCTGACGCCCTCGACGTCCCACATCGGGTGGGGCCGAACGGCAAGCGGCTGCACCCGAAGACGGAAGAAGGTGGCCAACAAGAAGACGCCACCCGCCTCGCGCCCAAGGGTCTTGTGAGGTCGCGCAGCAGGCCCAGCAGTGGCCGTGCGGCTTCCTTCTCCTCCGCACCCAGCGGGTGCGACCACGCACGAGTCTTCCGCAGCCCGCGCCCGCTGTCGAATGCCACCAGGCCGTCCTGGCTCGACTGAACGTAGAACCACTTATTGCGCCACCCCTGGACGGAGTCCGACTTCTTCATCTGGAAGTACGCGGTGTCACCGCGCACTTGGATTCCGAAGCCCCCACGGGGAATGGTAACCCGCTCGTCCCGACGTTCTTGCGAACGAGGAAGAGAGACTTCCACAGCGCCCAGTGGGGCGCGACGCCCAAGAAGCACTCGCATAGCACAATAAAGCCCGCGATGCTCAAGACGCCTTTGCCAGGAGCGCGTACCTGGACTTGGTCAGCAGGAGGAAGGAGACCTTGAGCACGGAGGAGTTCGACCTCCGCCTTCTTCACGGATGACCTCTGCCAGTCGCCGTCAGGCTTCTTCATCAGCCCGGCTTCGTCGGCGGCGGCGGAGGAACCATCGGCAGTCTTCGGCTTGCCCATGGCTTCGCGGGGCAGTGCAAGGTGCGCGGAAAAATAGCACGGAGCTCTAGTGAGGGCGAGAATGGTGTTGGGGATATATCAACTAGGGGTGTATCCAACATTGATCAATCCGGCTAGTCCAGGGTGGCCCAAGGGTGGTAAGGCTGAAGCCTGCCGGGCGGCCCAGATAGCTGACGTACAAGGAAGTAGGCGGACGGTCCAAGAAGGCGTAAGGCCGAAGCCCATCAAGCCACCAAGCCCAAGACGGAAGGCGGCAACTAAGCCGGCTAGGTCTAGGACTCTGATTACTTGCCGGACAAGTACTTGCCTTGTATCCCGGGGTCTGGCCGCCTATATAAGCCGGCCACCAGGAAGCCTTTAGGGCACGCTTCAATACGCATCATACACATTGTAACCTGTTCACGGCTATTGCCTCATAGTGAATTATAGCAGCACGTAGGATCTCGCCACCCCTGCGGGATCCGAAGCTGGGTAAACTCGCCGTGTTCAATCCCGTCCTCGACGACACCAACCTTCTTCCCCACAATTCATACGTAGGCTAGAGGACCCCCGTCTCCTATCAATTATGCCGATACCACGACAGTTGGCGCCCACCGTGGGGCATAAGGTTCCTGGCGTCACGTTCCAGGCGGGAACACTTGGCGGCGTGGGCAAGCAGATCGCCGTCGGTCGCGTCACAAGGTATGGCGGCCACAGCTACGTCAACTCGGATGAATCCTGGCTCCCGGCGGACGACTACCTTATCGGATGTGCAATCGTACCGATCGGAGGGATCGACGTCTTCATCGGGTATACGCCAGAGGCGTACGGCCTACCGCGTTTCTACAACCCCACCCACAACCCCTTCGACCAAGCAGTCGACCGACAAGATGGATCGGAATCCGCCTTCTCCCAGGAGTCGGCCGAACCTGATTTCCACTTCGTCGGAGTTGTCAGACTGGGATCAGACTCCTAGCCGGAAAACAACGATCCTGAGTCAATCCTCCCTGCTCTCCAGGAGGATGCGATGTCAGATGCCGGATCCAGATCTACCGTTCAAGTCAACGTAGACTCTGACTCTGATGATGATGCTAGTCTCTTCGAAGAGAAGATCAAAACCCGCTTTTCCAGTGGCAATCCGACTCCTTCAGAGGGCACAGCGGATACTGACATGCCTGACAAGCTGGCTATGATGGTTGTCGTCGGTCACGAGACAACCCCGGTTGCTTCGGAAGCGCAAAACAAGCCGGTGGAAGATGCCGGCGACACCACTGCCGGTCAACTCATGGAAAGTTCCGACAAGGTGCGCGCAAAGAAGAAAACTGGCCTCGAGAAAGGCGGCAGCAGCAAACCCACGGATTTGCTCTCCGTCATCAAAGAAGTAGACGAAATCATGAATACTCCGGTAAATAAAGACACCCCACTCGACGAAGTGGAAGAGCTTAGAATTAACATGCTCAAGCACTCTGACTTCCTGCGAAAAAGAGAGGAGCACGTTGAGAGCCTTGCGAAGAAGATCGAGAAAGAACAGGAGAAGATGTCAGCCAAAACAAGCCGGCAACTCTTTGAGGAAAAAAGGTCATAAAAAAACCGCCGTGACAAGGAGCCGCCAACACGCGCAACGACAGCGGCTCAAGATCTCGGGTTCGACTGGCGTACGGCACCACAACGCGTGGACAGAATGGGAGATGTTGTTTTTTGCACCCCCGTCCTCAACACGGCTGCTGCGCTAGATACCCTCGACGACAAAACTTACACGGCGGAGGAAAAGCTGGCCAATGCAAGACACTTCGTGAGCAAGGCCCTAGAACAACAAGCTCGCGCTGATTCCTACGGCCACATGGCGGATGCTCGCGGGGGAGACCTAGAGTCTAAGTCAGGAAAGTGCAAAGCTGCACATGGCGACGACCCCGAAGGCCCGTCTGGCTCCAGTAGCCATGGCGACAAAAGGAAGGCAACACCACTTCCAAAGAAGACGCCACCGCCAAAACCAAGGCGGGACGAGAATTCAAGGACAGGAAGCAGGGAGACCTGCCACCTCCAGCCCAGCCAAGACGCGACAATGGCGGTAGCCGGAACAATAGACTGCCGCCTAGGAAAGATGCCGGTAACGACCCTCCCAGGAGAGGTCGAAGTCGGTCTCCGCAGCGTAGCACCGGCAGCAAGAGGAAAGAGGAGGCAGAAGGGCCCAGGCGCAGCATAAGCCGGGCAGCACAGGACGAGCCAGACGCAAACAGAGGCGCAAGGCAGCTCGATCCAAAAGACGCACGACACCGCCTACAAGACATAGCAAGACGAAAGGAGCCGCTATATTCTGGACCAAAGTGCTTCGGCGACGCCATCCGCAGAGAGCCGTTCCCTAAGGACATGACATCAGTGTCAAAAAATTGTTCTAGGTACAACGGCCTCGTTAAGCCGGATTCATGGCTAGCCGACTATGCCATGGCCATAGAAATTGCCGGCGGGAGCAGCTATATTGTCGTCCATTACCTACCTCTCATGTTGGAAGGCACGGCAAGGGCTTGGATCGACAACCTTCTTGAAAAGTCTATCCATAGCTGGTACGACATGGAAAAGGTTTTCTCCCAGCACTTCCAAGGAACATACAAGCGTCCAAATACCTACACGGATTTGCAACGCTGTATCCAAAAGCCGGACGAAACCATGACAGACTTTGTCAGCCGCTGGATATCCGAAAAAGCCAACTGTCATGGTGTTTCGAACGCACAGGCTATCCACGCCTTCTACACGGGTCTGCAGAAGAAGTCCTTGCTCCGTCATCGGCTCGTCCGCGAGCAAATCACGGACCTTGGCGAGATGCTCAACCTAGCCGCCCAATACGCGGCGGCGGATGACGACGCCCGGGACGATGATCCAGACGTCAACATCATGCCAAAACGGAACAACAAGCGCAAGCAGGCGGCAGATGACAAAGCCGGACCTTCCAACGAGGTAGTTGTCGCATTCCAAGGGAATGCCGGCAAAAAGAAGTGGAAGAATAGGAAAGATAGTCGCGACGCCGGCTCCGGGCCTAAAGCGGCGCGAATCACTTATGAGCAGGCAAAACTTTTGCCGTGCCCTATCCACGCCTCACTCGGCAAGGTCAACCATATGCTTGGCGAATGTCGTTTCATGGACGACTTCAAAAAGGACCCCACAGTCGGCTGGAAGTCAAAGAAGTCAAAGAAGAACGACAAGAAAGACAACAAGGAGGATGAGGATGACGACGACATGTCTGTCTCAAGCGAGGATGACGCGGCCGCCAAGAAAAAGAAACCATATCCGAAGGTCAAAGAATCTCTTGTATGCTTTGTCGGCACGCCTTCAGCTAAGGCGGATAAGGCGGAAATGCGCGAACTCAACGCGACAATGCCGGACGTCCCTCAGTATTTGAACTGGTCGGAAGCAACGATCACTTGGGACCGGTCCGACCACCCTGATCACGTTCCTCACCCAGGCAAGTACGCCCTCGTCGTCGATCCCATTGTCGACAACTTCAGACTCACAAAGGTACTCATGGATGGAGGCAGCAGCCTCAACATCCTGTACTACGACACACTAAGCCGCATGAACCTGTCAGAGGATCAGCTGGACCACAACAACCTCACTTTTCACGACATAGTGCCCGGCAGGCAAGCAAAGTCAATGGGGAGCATTAGGCTGAAGGTAACTTTCAGACCAAAAGAGAACTACCGCTCAGAGTTCCTCCGGTTCGAAGTTGTCCCCTTCAAAAGCGCCTATCACGCAATCTTCGGACGACCGGCTTTCGCCAAATTTATGGCAAGGCCGTGCTACATATACAACAAGCTTAAAATGCCGGGGGGAAACGGAACCATCACGATTTCCGGCAACTTTAAGAAAGCCAAGGAGTGTGAACGTGGTATGGCTGCCTTTGCAGAAGCCGTCATCCACAAGGAAGAACTCGCGCTACTTGGGGCGGATTCAGACAACTCCATGCCCAAGCCAAAGATTGATGTCAAGAAGACCTTTGAAGCTTCAGAAGACACCAAAAGGGCGGACCTCATCCCAGGCGACAAGTCTAAGCAAGTCGTCATCGGCTCCAACCTCGACAGCAAATAGGAAGGCGCGCTCGTCGAGTTCCTCTGTGAGAATCGTGACATCTTTGCATGGTCGCCTTCCGACATGCCTGGTGTACCGAGGGAACTTGCCGAGCACTCACTCAACGTCATAAAAGGATCCAAGCCGGTGAAGCAAGCAACAAGACGCTTTGGAGATGAGAGACGCAAGGCTATTGGAAAGGAGATAAATAGGCTGAAGGCCGCCAATTTCATAAAAGAAGTTGTGCACACCGATTGGGTGGCAAATCCTGTACTTGTTCCAAACAAGAATAAAGAGCTGAGGATGTGTATTGACTATATCGGTGTTAACAAGTGCTGCCCATAGGATCCCTTTGCGCTGCCTAGAATTGACCAAGTTGTAGACTCCACAGCAGGCTCCGAGCTGCTTTGTTTTTTGGACGCTTACTCAGGATACCATCAACTCAAGATGAGAGAGTCGGATCAGCTGAAAACATCTTTCACCACTCCATACGGGACTTTCTGCTACATCACGATGCCTTTTGGCCTGAAGAATGGAGGGGCAACATACCAGCGCTGTATGCAGAATTGCCTGCACGAACAGATCGGCCGCAATGTTCACGTCTACGTAGAAGACATCGCGGTGATGTCAAAAAAGAAGGCAGATCTCCTAGAGGATTTGGAAGTAACTTTTCAAAATCTCCGGAGATATCAGATGAAACTCAATCCCGCCAAGTGTGTTTTCGGCGTTCCAGCCGGCAAACTGCTCGGGTTTATCGTCTCAGAACGAGGGATCGAGGTTAATCCGGAGAAGATCAAGGCCATCCAAAACATATCCAGACCTACTTGTCTGAAGGACGTGCAACGCTTAGCCGGATCGGCAGCGGCCGTCAGTCGTTTCATAAGCCGCCTAGGGGAAAAGGCAATGCCTCTCTACCGGCTATTGAAGAAATCCGACAACTTTGAGTGGACAGCAGAGGCAGACGCAGCCTTACAACAACTTAAGGAGGCCCTCATATCCGCTCCGATATTGGCAGCACCTCGATCAAGGAACCAATGCTGGTATACATCACGGCAACAAGAGCTGTTGTCAGCGTTGTCTTGGCTGTGGAAAGAAAGGAGAACGAAGCCGCAACGTATGAGCAACGACCGGTCTACTTCATCAGTGAAGTATTCTCCGCCTCCAAGGAGAGGTATCCGCATTACCAAAAGCTGGCTTATGGTGTATTCTTCGCCGCCAGAAAGCTTAGGCATTATTTCCAGGAGCACACAGTGACAGTAGTCAGCAAGGCACCGTTAGGAGACATAATCAACAATGCAGAGGCAACAGGTCGAGTTGCCAAATGGGGCATCGAACTTGCCGCCTTTGATATAGTCTATAAGCCACGGACCGTCATTAAGTCTCAAGCGCTTGCAGATTTTGTCGCCGACTGGACAGAAGCCATGGAGGAAACGACACTCCCCGAATCAGAATATTGGGTCATGCACTTTGACGGATCAAAGATGCTCAAAGGCTCGGGGGCTGGAGTCGTTCTACGCACGCCTAAAGGTGACAAGCTTAGCTACGTGTTGCAAATCCACTTCACAACAACCAACAACGTTGCCGAGTACGAAGCTTTGCTTTATGGGTTACACGTGGCAAACGAACTCGGCGTCAAAAGAATCCTCTGTTATGGTGACTCAGATCTGGTCGCGCAGCAAGTAAGCGGAACATGGGATGCGAAAAGCGCAACAATGGCGGCATACAGAGCCAAAGTTGACGAATTCGCAAAAAACTTCGCGGGCTACGAAGTCCGGCATGTTCCAAGAGCTGAGAACGAGGCGGCAGACACACTTGCCAGACTAGGGTCAGAACGCAAGAAGGTACCAAAAGATATTTTCCTGGAACATTTGCACAAGCCATCCATTAAAGGCGCCGATTTGATGGACCCCGATGCAGAAGAACCGGTAGAAGCGGCAAGTCTCGCTGTCTACTCGATACAGCCGGATTGGACTGTCCCATATCTCGATTTTCCTTATCGACAGCAAGTTGCCGAAGGACGATGAGGTGCTAAAAAGGCAGATCATAAGGCGAGCCAAGGCATTCACGATAATAAAAGGCGAGCTATATAAGCGAAGCACGTGCGGCATCTATCAGCGGTGCATACAGCTAGAAGAGGGCCAGGAAATTCTGAAAGACATACATATTGGCACCTGCGGGCATCATGCTTCCGCCAGGTCCATTGTATCCAAAGCTTTCCGCCAAGGTTTCTACTGGCTTACCGCCAAAGAAGACGCCGAGAACATCGTAAAAACATGCAATGGCTGCCAGTTGTACGCTCGTCAACCTCACTTACCGGCACAAGAACTAAGGACAATTCCAATCACCTGGCCGTTCGCGGTCTGGGGCTTAGACATGGTGGGTCCCTTCAAGAAGGCGAGTGGTGGGTATACCCACCTATTGGTCGTTGTCGACAAGTTCACCAAATGGGTCGAGGCTAAGCCGATCAGCAAACTTGACGCGCGAACAGCCACCAATTTCCTCTGGGGAATTATCTCTCGTTTTGGAGTTCCACACAGCATTATCACTGATAATGGCATCAACCTATCTCAAGGCGACATAGAAGAATACTGCAGTGATCTGGGTATCCGGCTTGATTTGGCATCCATATCACACCCTCAATCCAATGGACAAGTAGAGCGTACAAACGGCCTAGTCTTATCAGAACTTAAGCCTCGTCTCGAAACTCCATTACACAGGGCAGCCGGCGCTTGGGCAGATGAGTTACAGTCGGTACTATGGAGTTTGCGCACAACGCCAAACAGGTCTACCGGCTACACTCCTTTCTTCTTAGTATATGGCGCTGAGGCGGTGCTACCTACCGACATGAAATACGATTCCCCAAGGATTCAAGCCTACATCGAGCAAGACGTAGAAGGTGCAAGACAGGATAGCTTAGACCTGCTAGACGAAGAAAGAGACGTCGCTCTACATCGCTCCGCCTTGTACCAGCAACAACTTCTCTGCTATCATAGCCGGAGAGTGCGGAAGCGAAGCTTCAGAACAGGTGACCTGATTCTCCGCCTAATTCAAGACAGAAAAGGCTTGCACAAGTTATCCCCGCCATGGGAAGGACCGTTATAGTCACAAAGGCGCTGCTCAATGGTTCCTACTACCTGGCCGACATCCGCGACGAAGAAGAAAAGAAGAGGCGCAAAAAGGCGGCAGGAAAAAGGGGAACCAAGCGCAAAAGAGGCATTGATGATCCGTTCGAACAAACAAGACGGCCTTGGAATATTGAGCAGCTACGTCCTTTCTACACTCAGCAATTTATAATTGTAATAAGTTATATATGATTATGAAATAAAAGTCTATGGTTCCTCATCTGTGTTGAGAAGCATCCATCTTTTATCTTTTCTGGCAATCATATTTCCCCTATGTATCTAAGTTACCTATTTTTTTAGCTCGTGCAAAGGTTCAAACTGGTAGATACTTGCAGCTTTCGAGCCAACCTAAAGCAAAAATAAACTTTTTACGCCGCCTAATTCCTTTACCTCTGATTACTTATGTGTGGTTCGCCTAGTAGTATGTCTTTGGCACCAACATGTTGGTTTTGGTTTCTGATCCTAAACGCATGGCTTAGCCCTGGTTGTTTCAGCCAAAGTTACCGGCTGAGGTTCGTCAACATACAAAAAGTCAAACATATAAGTCAGGGTAAAATTAAGGCGGGCCATATAAATAAGGCAAAATAAAAACTTGTCAGCTAGTTTCTCGCCTAGCAGAGCAACAACAAAAGTATATACAAATATTACAAGTTAAAGTTGCATTGTTTCAGGGGCTGGCAAATCATGTCAGAATAAGGCAAGGAAAGGAAACTACGGCTCGGGGGGGTGTCTACATTAGGCTTGGGGGCTGACAACTTCAGCCCCAGAACTGTCACTCCCCTCCGCCTCGGCCGTGCCGGCAGCTCCAGCTTCCCCTGCGGCAGGCACAGGATGGCGCCGGTAGAAGATCAAAGTATCCACCATGTCGGCAACACGCGTGGCGTAGCCGGCAACGCTGTCCGGAACAGCGGCCGGCTCGACCTCGCTGCCGTCTTCATATGTAGACGGCATGCCTTCGGTAACGGCTTCTATCTCCGCTTCGGGGTAGTGCGCCATGAATAGTCCAAGCGCAGTCTTGGCACCACCCCGCGCCGCCGACTTCAGCGAGCTCTTGTGTAGCTTGGTAGCCTGCTCCAACATATTGGGCACGTCGCTGAATTCGGTCGGTTCCTGGCTGCCAGAGGAAATGAAGAACTTGGCGGCAAACCGCTTGGACGCTGCCAAAGTCTCGGTGATCAGCTCGCATAGACGCGCAAGGCGATCCAAGCGGGGGCTGACAACCTTGTCGTCGCCAAACCGGCGGGAACTGTATCAAAAATGAAACCATCAGTTTGGCTCAGGCTAAGCAAAATAGCAAAATCAAAGTAAGGAGTGAGAAATTACCAAGGGCCGAGTTATGGAAAGCGGACAGCTCAATCAAATGAGCCACCAACGCGTCCTCAGCAATTTGGACGCGAGAAGTCTACTTGGAGATTTCCTCGGCAGCCGTCTTCTCCGCCTCCGCCAACTTCTTGCGCAGGCTTTCCAGCTCACCAGTGAGCTGGCTAGATTCCTGCGCAAATTTCAGCTGCTGGGCCTCCATCTCCTTCTGGTGATCCTCCTTCATCGCCAAGTTGGCGGCTGCCAAATCGGAAGTTTCATTCATAAGAGCTTGCATATCAATGGACGCCTTCAGTATATCCTGGGCATGGTCTAGCAGTTCTACAAATATGGATTCGCTAACTAAATGATTGACGGCAACATAAGTTGAAAAGATAGCTGAAGGCAAAAAAGATCAACTCTACCTTCATCTTTTTTGTGGGCCGCCTCCAACTCGGCAATCCGCAGGTCCTTGGCCTCGCAATCCTTCTTCAGGTCGCGGCACAGCCGGTTTATCTCGAATCGGGGGGAGACAAGCTCAACGTTGGCGGACACGAGGCCCTGCAGGAAAAAGCAAAGGCATAAAACATATTGTCGAATAACCACTAAGCCGGCAGCCAAACTTTTTGGACCTGCCATCTAAGTGCTCGGGGGAAAGGCTATGTATATGCCGGAGTTATAAAAACTTACAGACAGGTCGCCCTCCAAGTCGGCAAAGGCCTGGGAGGTGAAGTTGGCAAAAGCCAAGGCTGACTCCTTGGCCTCCTTGAAGGTGGACCAAGGGTCCCTAACTTTGCCGCCTCCTGCAGTCGGGGCTGCCCTCTGGGACCCGCCGGCAGCCGCCTCCAGCAACTCCTCCTTGGTAGCGCGCGATTGAGCGGCTTCATCGGCCGTAGCCTCAGCCAAAAGGAGGGGAGTCTTGGGTGCGCGGTCAGCGGAGGAGGTCCTTGGCGACGCGCCAGAAGCCGGAGTCGGGGGCTGGCGACGAGCGTCGCCCATAAAGCTGCCGGCCCGGGGCTGGGGAGTTGGCGGCATGGTAGCAGGCGAGCTGCCTTGAGGCCGCTTACCCTTGGAAAGGAGCCTGGTCGTCAACCGGGAAGTTTCGACCCTTTCCCTGTCAATAAACAGCAAGCAGTCAAATGGGTGCCAGTATTAAAGGAGCTCGTCGACTGTTAAAGGCAAAATTGAGTACCTTCAGGGGATGTTAATCCCCGCGTTCTCGTCAATGTTGACGAGAGCCGGCTCGGTAGCCGTTGCGATCCGTTTCTTCCTCTCGGCGATCGCCGTGGAGGAAGCGGCGCCGGATGCTTTGCGCTTCTTAGTCTTCCCGGCTTCCGACTCGTAGAAGTCGGGAGCCAAGTCATCCTCCCCCAAGTCGGAGATCTGAGAAAGAAGACAAGTATTAATGGAACTCAAGTTAGCCGGCGAGGCTGTCAAAAAGGGGAAAGGAGCAAGATATCTACCTCGATGGGAGGGTTGTCGTGGGTGTGCATGGGCACGCCCTCCACCGCCTTCACCAGCCCCGCCTTGACGAGTCTGCGGAGCCGGAACGCCAGGTCGGCAACCGGCAACCTCTCTTCGCTTACGCGGAGAGAGGCCGTGGCAGTAGGCGAATACTGACACATTTTGTGCGGGCTGTACCGCAGGGGGAGAATCTGACGGCCGAGTCAGCAGATGACGGTGTCCACCCCGTCCAGCAGGGGGGGAGCCATCGTCCGGGTGAGGAATTCAATCCGCCTTTGGAAAAGGAGGAGTTCCTCCGTCAACTTGGGCACCGCCTCATCCCAGCATGGCTTGGGCATAGGCGGCGTGTTGATAAATTCCGGGACGCCAAATTGATGGCCCGGAGCTGCCATATCTTGGCAGTAGAAGAATGTGGAGGTCCAGCCCTTGACGGATTCAAGGTATTGAAGGGGTTACGGTGCAGAAAACAATAATTTTTCTAGCGAACGGAACCCTAACTAGCCAGGATCTATCTATCTAGTACATGCGATAACGGTGGCGGAACGGGTTACATTACCTCCATGTAGACCGATAGCGGGGATTACGCTCCCGCACAAGCGTTGACGATGAAGTCGTACGTAGCCGACCTCGAGGTCGCGGAGAACTTGCCGCGATGTCGGAGTCGATGACGTCGGGGTGTCGATGATGATCTGCGTCGACGGGCGTCGGGCGGAAGAAGGCAGAGCGCCAGCACCGGGGCTGGTGCGCCGGCAGCAGAGGGGGAGGCGGCGCGGCGGCTGCAGGGGGCGAGACGACGTCGCCCAAGCTCCTCAAAAGAGTAGCCTCCGAGCACTCGTAAACATACGGAGCTTAGCGACAACTCCCGGTCATTCAGATCCAGCTGAAATCGCAGGAGTAGATCTTATCTGGAATCCCGCAGAGCAACAGCGCTTTGCGGTATGGCTTAGGTGGAGAGAGACCCCCTTCCTCAGCTCGGCGCGGCTCCAACTTGGGAACCACGAGATCGAGAGAGAAATCGGGAATTAATTGAATTTCCTGTGAATTAAATCAATTAATATGCCTTGCTATATAAAGGGGGAAGGGGGTGTGCAAACCCCTTGGCTCCCCCATGTGGGACTAAAGGAGGAGAGGGGGGTGGTGCGCCCCACCATGGGCCGGCCGAACCTCCCATGGGGCCCACCCCCCTTGTGGGGTGCGGCTCCCCCCTCTTGGGCCCTCTTAGGGCCCATGTAGGTGGGAGCCCCATTTTTCCTTTATTTAATTAATATTAAATTAATATAAAAATCCCATTAATTCATAATTAATATATTTATATATAATTCAATATCCCATGACTCCGAAACTATTTCGGAACCACCCGAACAACTTTTGGATATTCCCGGAACCATTCCATACCTCCCCGGAACTCCTTCCGGACCACCGGAACTCTTTCCGGATCATTTTTCTCTCTCCAACAAATTCCTATAAAATTCCAGAACCTATCACCTAGCGTCGCTAAGACCTTAAGTTTGTTACGCTACGGTTCGGGAACACTCCAGACATGGTCGAGACACTCCGCTCACCAATGATCGTCAGGGATACCTGGAAATATATGACGACCCCTGTGCATTCCACGAATATCGTCGTTGAACCATAAATATGATAGTCATTCCCTTTGTCTCTGCGATACTACCTTGTCCGAGATATGATCGTAGACACACCTATGCCTTTGCTGTATCTCGTTACCGACGAAGGTTATTAACTCGTCTGCGATATTACATCTCCACGACCTAGTCATAAGCTGCGCAGCTATATAGATGCAATATCACCGAGTGGGCCCAGAGTATCTTTCCATTACAAGAATGAACAAATCCCGCTCTTGATCCTTACGTCTTGATGCTCTTTCGGAATACCCAAGATGGACACCGTTATTGTCATGCTATATAAGACACAACGTTTGATGCTCTCAAAGCACTCCTACGAAGCATCAATAAGTACGGTCTCACGGTCTAAGGAATAAGCTATCATACTCTTATCTATTGCAAATGACAAACATCGTAATACGATCGTATTGCAATACTTTGCGTATGTCCATCACCTTATTCAACTAACAAGATGACCCCGTTGTCAACCGACGTCATTGTCCTTGATCGGGAATCTCGATCAACTGTTGCCCAATGGACTAGCTCATATAGAGGCTTGCTAGGGACCTGGTTGTCTATGTATCACACGTGTATTAATAATTCCGATTAATACAGTTATAGCATAATACACAAACCTATTATAAACTTATGAGATAATGCAATAAATACTACTTATTTATTTGCCTCTAGGGCATATCTCCTTCAGGTATGGTATCTTAGGATACCATTGGCGGCCCTGGCGGCAGTTAAAAGTGACACTGCCGCAGGTTGCCAGCCCGCCGTCCGGCACGGTCTGACGCCGACAACGAAAACAGTATCTGAAGAAGTCTAAGCTAGGCCTAATACCTAGGTAGCCCTCAAACAGAGCTGTGAAGCCGGCTAAGACTAGAATGCTATTGGGCGCTATGTTGTGGGGCTGGAGCCCATAATGATCTAGCACCTCGCTAAAGAAGGCGGAAGGCGGAAGCGCCATTCCCCTAACTAGGTGGGAGGTGAGGATTACCCGTTCCCCGGCTTTCGGAGCCGGGATGACGTCTCCCAAGGTGGGTCTCCACCGGCAATCCTCCCAAGTTGGGAGGTAGCCAACGGCCTCCAGGTCTTGGAGGGTCGCCTCGTCGACAATGGAGGGAAGCCAGTAGCGTGACCCGAGGTCCGCCGCTTCCTCTTCCTCGTCGGCCGGAGCGCCTCTCGCCACTGTCGCCGTGGCCAAGGGTGGAGGAGCCGAGGAGACCGCAGCCGGCGTGCGCGCGGCGGGAATGTGAGAAGCGACGGCGGTGACATTGCCCGTCACCACCATCGCAGGAGGCGACGTCGCGCCGCCCATCGCCGCCGCGGACGAGGTGTCGGATGTAGGACCGCCGGACGCCGCGGAGGGGATGTTTTGACCGGTGGACATCGCCGTGGGCGGAGGTCACCGGAGGAGGACGCTCGCCGGAGTTCGCTCGGAGAAATGTGCGGGATAGCGGGAGAGCAAAAGGTCGAGGAGTGCAAGAGCTGGGGTACCGAAGTGAACCGCTCGGCTCCTTATTTATAGAACCGACGTCATTGTCCTTGATCGGGAATCTCGATCAACTGTTGCCCAATGGACTAGCTCATATAGAGGCTTGCTAGGGACCTGGTTGTCTATGTATCACACGTGTATTAATAATTCCGATTAATACAGTTATAGCATAATACACAAACCTATTATAAACTTATGAGATAATGCAATAAATACTACTTATTTATTTGCCTCTAGGGCATATCTCCTTCAGGTATGGTATCTTAGGATACCATTGGCGGCCCTGGCGGCAGTTAAAAGTGACACTGCCGCAGGTTGCCAGCCCGCCGTCCGGCACGGTCTGACGCCGACAACGAAAACAGTATCTGAAGAAGTCTAAGCTAGGCCTAATACCTAGGTAGCCCTCAAACAGAGCTGTGAAGCCGGCTAAGACTAGAATGCTATTGGGCGCTATGTTGTGGGGCTGGAGCCCATAATGATCTAGCACCTCGCTAAAGAAGGCGGAAGGCGGAAGCGCCATTCCCCTAACTAGGTGGGAGGTGAGGATTACCCGTTCCCCGGCTTTCGGAGCCGGGATGACGTCTCCCAAGGTGGGTCTCCACCGGCAATCCTCCCGAGTTGGGAGGTAGCCAACGGCCTCCAAGTCTTGGAGGGTCGCCTCGTCGACAATGGAGGGAAGCCAGTAGCGTGACCCGAGGTCCGCCGCTTCCTCTTCCTCGTCGGCCGGAGCGCCTCTCGCCACCGTCGCCGCGGCCAAGGGTGGAGGAGCCGAGGAGACCGCAGCCGGCGTGCGCGCGGCGGGAATGTGAGAAGCGACGGCGGCGACATTGCCCGTCACCACCATCGCAGGAGGCGACGTCGCGCCGCCCATCGCCGCCGCGGACGAGGTGTCGGATGTAGGACCGCCGGACGCCGCGGAGGGGATGTTTTGATCGGTGGACATCGCCGTGGGCGGAGGTCACCGGAGGAGGACGCTCGCCGGAGTTCGCTCGGAGAAATGTGCGGGATAGCGGGAGAGCAAAAGGTCGAGGAGTGCAAGAGCTGGGGTACCGAAGTGAACCGCTCGGCTCCTTATTTATAGAGCCGGGCGTAGTTTCCTGTGCGACGACGTTTTTAGTCGGACATGTGTCCAACATCCACTGCAGCGCATGATCGCACAATCTCCACATCTCCCCGTTTCCCGCGGTTTTGTGATCATGGCGGGATTTTCGCCTAGGCCAGTTTCAAAGTGTTGTGAGCTGCCTAGCGATATCCGTCAACAAATGTTCCCGGCGAAACTATCGGTTAGCCGTTTTTTCCATGTTGGATAAAGGCGTCCGTGTGCCAACTTCAAGACACACTTGCCCCCTTTCTTTTGATTTTCAGAATGGTTCAAGTCCTGCAGCCGCCAACATTGGCAGCTGGAGTATCAAAAAGAAGCCGGCGCCTGGAGAACTTCAACCATTCTGGGGGCTAATGTTGGGGATATATCAACTAGGGGTGTCTCCAACATTGATCAATCCGGCTAGTCCAGGGTGGCCCAAGGGTGGTAAGGCTGAAGCCTGCCGGGCGGCCCAGATAGCTGACGTACAAGGAAGTAGGCGGACGGTCCAAGAAGGCGTAAGGCCGAAGCCCATCAAGCCACCAAGCCCAAGACGGAAGGCGGCAACTAAGTCGGCTAGGTCTAGGACTCTGATTACTTGCCGGACAAGTACTTGCCTTGTATCCTGGGGTCTGGCCGCCTATATAAGCCGGCCACCAGGAAGCCTTTAGGGCACGCTTCAATACGCATCATACACATTGTAACCTGTTCACGGCTATTGCCTCATAGTGAATTATAGCAGCACGTAGGATCTCGCCACCGCTGCGGGATCCGCGGCTGGGTAAACTCGCCGTGTTCAATCCCGTCCTCGACGACACCAACCTTCTTCCCCACAATTCATACGTAGGCTAGAGGACCCCCGTCTCCTATCAATTATGCCGATACCACGACAAATGGCATAAGGCAGAGGAAGGAGGCGCAGACGAATGGAGAAGACGATGCCCTCGTGCTGCGGCGCGGTACTTATGCCTCAGCAAAATCAATCTCAGCCCTCCGTCGCGCAGCGGTTCAGAGCATCTTCATCCCACCGTCCACGTGTCAAGCGAAGATGCCAACCGTCGCCGCCAACCTCCTCCACTACGCACGAGACTCGAGGCGTCATCATCGTGCGCGAAAATTTCGCGCCCAGTTCGGAGACGTGACAATTGCTGACCGCGGTCAGCGCTGCCAGTGGGCCCCACCATGTCACGTCCCATCGGGCGCAGAGGCGTGCAAGGAAACGTCAGCAGCGACGTCATCAAGACAACGGCTCCAAACAAGTGAAACGGCGCGTTAACTCGAGCACAAGATTCGAGTGGTAAGTTTCTAAGCTGAAACAACTTAAGACAGTGCGCTGGTCAAGGAACCCGAAACATCTATTCGGGTGACAAAGAAAGTCGAGTAAGCTCCAGCAGACGAATGAAATCTACATGTAAGCCAACAGGCTGAATAGAAGCAAGCTTCACATGAAGAGCAAGACAAAGAAATTCGACTGAAGGTATTACTCCCATCGGGAGTGTCCTCTTCGACTGAAGAAAACAAGTACAAACTCAAGATCAAGTAATCCAATGGCGCGTCCAGGAGGAGGAAGTCCTTTGCCCGACGCTGCGCTTCGACCACGCACTCGGGGGCTACTGACGTGGGGCTACCTTTCGACTAGCCCACAGTGAGGCTACCTGGGCCGCGCCAAGGATGGAGAAGCCCACAGAAGGCCCACTCGGGGTACCACTGTGACGCCCTAAAATCGGTACTATGTAGATTTAAGCGTTCCAGCCGAAATCCGCATAATAACGATTTTAGGTCGCCCACCAAACATAATGTGCACGTCGAAACATGCGCATTATGTGGGTGGAATTGTGATAACATTACAACAGTTCCGATACATCCACAAATACAACAGAAGATAAATTACAGCAACGACTCGAACGAGTCAAGATACAAATGATACAATACAAAGATTCAAATAACAGCGGAAGCAAAATAGTATCCGACTACGGATAAGATGCAAATTGGACTAAGAGTCCTGAAGATAAGCGATGGCGCCATATCCCTGCCCAGCCAAGCCGGAGGGATTCCCAAGCTAACGTCGTCAGACTTCAAACCTGTTGACTGCACATAAATCACATCCCAAAAGAGGGTCAGGGCACTCCCTGGCAAGCAAAACCGACTTGCCTACTTTCTACACCATCTCCCAAAATATAGGGGAGGTGGACTTAGCGGCAGCAGCACTAGCAACCTAAAGAGACACGCTACAACTTCCGTCTAATCAGAGAGGGATAAGAGAGCGCATAAAGTAAACATCTACAACTAACACCAAACATAACCCATTCTCGAATTAACCCCCTCAACCAAATATGAGGAAGCAATTCGGGAAACTCACACGTTGAACAGTTTTAATTATAATTTATTGTAAAATTAATTCTATATTACTAGTCAATTTAATTAACATTAAATAGGTGCAAGTTGTCTAGATCTTGTTAGCCAGCATCATCACCAAAGTCGTCCATAACCGTGGACACGGCTCATCGATAAGATTATACCCTGCAGGGGTGCACTACTGTACCCATACTCGCATGATCAACCCAAGCAAGCATCAGGGCTTCTCAACACGACTTATTCCTTCACTACAGCAAGTCCAAGTGCCACCCATATGAGTTGTTACCCGCGTCAGGAGTCCGGTCGAATCTCAATTGCGGACTCATTAGTTTGCGACTACGCCACCATGCGGCTCAAACCACAGTAGGAACTGTCCGCTTCGTGTCGTACCGCACCTATATGACCCCCCGTATCACATAACCTCTCATCATCATCATCACCATCATCATCATGCACATGCATATGAGCAAATGGAAAACCCGAACTACTTGCGGCACATGGACAAGCTGTAGATCCGTTCAAAGTCGAGGGGGGCTCCATTGGGCCTCCCACAAGTGGTTAGTGCGCTCAAAATTGGATCCGAGGACAAAATCTCAGTTCCTAGGTCGACACTGAGCAGAACAAAGCACCTCGCAAAGCCTTCCGCCTGGTGCCTTATCATTTAATTATAATACCCCAATATAATACAGCATTTTATTAAGGTAGAATAATATATCATACTAAGAAGATGAAACATAAGACCAACAGACGACTCGCACAAACAACTCTAAGCATGCGCTACGACTCGCAAGGCCAACAGATAAACATGCAACGGGTATTAGGTTGTGGGGATAAAGCTGTATGGGCTGCAGGATAAACATGTGATGGGATCGCAGTTCAAGAATCGATAACTAGGGTAGCAGAGATCAACGGTAGGAATGAAAGATAATGTATAGGTAAACAAGTAAATTTTGCTTGCCTGGAATCCCGCATGGAAGCAGATCTTGTCGTTGCTCACACATCTCAACGCCGTATCCGCGAAGAAGCAACAAACACTGGAAAGCGTAAAAGATGCATTTTACAACTACGGCAAAAGATCCAGCATGATCATATGAGCATGATGCATGGCATGGCGAGATGCAATTTGAGATGCACTTAACTCAAATTAAGCGGAACCAGGTTCCGACAATTAATACTTAGGTGCAAGTTATTTATCTACTCCACAAATTAAATGTTCATTAACATGGCAAGACATGGCAAAGATGATCTAGTCAAATTAAATGGAATGGGGCAATACATATATTGATTTGCCCCACACATTCCATATTTATTAATTAGGTGATTTACTACACCCGCAAACCCAAGAGATGCAACACATGCAATTATGATGCGATATGCACAAGATAGATGATATTTAATAAAATAGGTAGGGTTAGGGTTTGGGTTCGCACGTTGAATCGGGAGAGATAGGGTCCGAAACCGACGTCTTCGGTCAGTAGAGGAAATAGTCGTCGTCGTGGAAGTAGTCGTCGCGGAACCGGGGCGTCGTCGTTTGTCGGTGTCGTGGAAGTGGTTGGGTAGTCGTACTCGGTCATCCCCGTTGACGGGCGCGGGCACGGAGGAGCACGGCAAACGGACACCGGAAGGAAAGCGCGCATGGGCGGCACCGCAACACGGACACAGTGGTCACGACAACGCGGCGCCGGAAGAGGACACGCACGCACATGTAGCAACACCTCGAAGGGTGGACAACTCGGACACAAAAAAAGGACGCCGGGGTCTTGCGGGCACTTCACCGAACACCTTGCGGGCGCCGGATGCGGGGACGCCACCGGACGGAGACGGCGTGCACGTGGCCGGGAAGAGGAGGCGGCGGCGAGGGCCGATGCGGGGTGGCGGCGGCGGCTCGTGCACGCGGTAGGCGGAGACGCGCGCGGCAGCGAGCGGCGTGCGGCGGAGGAGGCGGCGGAGACGGGAGCAGCGCGCGGGCGCACGGGGGCGCGCGGCGCAGGCGGGCGGACGGAGGCTCGGCCGGACGGCGGCGCGGGCGGAGCAGGGGGCGACAGCCGGGCGGAGGCGTAGAGGCGAGGTGGGGGCGCGGTGCGGCGCGCTCGGGCCGGAGAGCGCGGCGGCGGGAGCGGCCGGCGGAGGACGCGCGGGTGGCGGCTGAACGGCGGCGCGGCTCGGCCGGAGCAGGGGCGTCGACGGCGGGGCGTGGCAGCCGGCGGCGCGGTGGCGCGGGTCTGGCGCGGGAGCGGCGCGCGGGCGGCAGGAGGGCGCGCGGTCGGGGGAGCAGAGGATCGGGGCGCGCCGTAGCCGGGTCGGAGGCCGGCGGTGGCTGGTGGGGAGACGCGCGCGGCGACGCGGGTGGCCGGGGAGGCGCAGGGGGTGTGGCCGGCGGCGGGGAGGAGGGGCTAGGGCCGGAGGTGGCTGGCGCAGGGCGCGGCCGGCGCGGCGACGGGGATGGAAGCGGCTGCTGCGGACGGCGCACGCGCGCGGCGAGGTGGGGAGGACGGGGCGCCGGGGGCGTGCGGGGAGCACGGCTCGGGGCTTGCTCGGGCTGGGGCGGGCTGCGGGATGGTTTGGTGCGGGAGGAGGAAGGAGGAAGGAGAGAAAGGAAACTCCCGTTATTCTTTTTCGTTTTATATTTTTAGAACAAAAACGAAAATGAATTTGAACACGAATCTTATACAAAATATTTTTAGTTTTGCATAGACAATTTAATAAACTAGTTTTTAACATTTTTAAAAGGTTTGAAAATAACACATTTTTAATTAATTCAAAATGCATTTGAATTTAGTTGTGAAAATTTAATTTAAATGCAACAATTAAATTAATGAGATGCAATGCGATGCTATGTCGATGCAAAAAGAAAAACTCACAAATCAAAAAGGGGATAAATCCCGGGGCGTTACAACCACGTATCCTAGTCCAACTCGGTTAGGTTTTGTACCCTGCCATATCTGTACCAACCGCCCGAGACCTGGCTACCTATAAAGCCAGAAGGGTTGCCCGTCCTAGAGGACATGCTCATAGCCACCACCACAAACCCTAGCGAGATCGCAATCTCGCCATTGTAATCGCTACTCGCATCAATAATCAGACAAGTAGGAAGTAGGGTGTTATCCTCCGGGAGCCTGAACCTGGGTAAATCCTTACTTGTCAGCCTTCGTGACCACCAGCACCTCTCTCCCCATCAATCAACCCGGTGTGCACAACCCTGTGATTTGTCGAGTTACCACCTCGTCATCTGCATAATCATCATAGAGGATATGTCTAATTTGTTTTCCGTGTGTGCTGCTGGGCCTCCCTATTTGTTGTATCTTTGTATTGTGTTGATGATGTAGAGCTATCCATGTTGTATGATATGAGAAATTAAAGGTGGACCTAGACACAGCTCCAATGGGCCATGGGCACGGATGCAATTCTCACTCATGTGTTACATGAAGATATACCCGAATTTGATGAATCATATCATTTACTTTGAAACAAAGAAGTAGCAAAGAACAAGAGTAATATTTTATATCAAGATATATCCATATTTGCACAAATAGAATTCATCTAATTCAAAATAGAGGGTTTGCAAGACATATGTGTAGTATAATTTGCTAGCTACGTGTATGTGATTTGCATGGATTTACCATGTGAATGACGAATCACATACCACCAAACAATGTTGGCATGTATGGTATGTGGTGATCCAGTCTTTGCACTAGATTTGTTACACCCAATACATCCTTCATACCCCCTCCGAATAATAAAGGATGTCTTGAATGTTTGTCCAAATTTGGATGTATTTAGACATGATAAATCTAATTTGGAGAAAGTCCAAGACATACTTTCATGGACGGAGCCAGCCCCAACCTTGGAGGGGGCAAATTTTTATTGGAGGGGGCAAACATGCCTTAAAACACTCATTGCAAGCATTTGTAGCAGGGATATTAGGAAGAAAAGCTGAATGTTGATGGGGGCCTTAGCCCCTGCTCGTCCCCCCTCCCTCAGTCCCTTCATACTTTGTTGGACACCCCTAATGCGCTACCCGACGAGTTATTTCAATTTGGGAAAACTTCGGAACTGATCCCATGAACTCAAATTGTCATGTCTCATATCTGCGTCAAGTCAACCATGTAAAATTTGATCAAATATAAATTTTGACATCTATAGTACCAATTGAGATAATCAGAATCATTATAAATTTTATTTACATGTTGTTTGCATTTGACTTTTAGATGTTAATTTTTTTGTTTACATATTTGATCACACTTAAAAAGGGTCAACCTTTATTGTAGTAAAGCAGACGGTAATGTAAAATAAATATAAGCGACTGTCCTTGCTCATAGGCCTCGTAGTATTGGTGGCCTCCTTCAAAGCGTGTGCGAAATACGTGCGCGGGACAGCGGGCGCTTGACAGCGCTGCTAAAAGATGGAAAGAATGCCATTTTTTCACAGTCACCACGGACTGAACGAACGCCGTATGTCATATGGGCCCTTCCACGGCAGGAGCCTCTGATGATCAGACGGGGTCGCTCGTTCTCCGGTAACAAAAGTAAAATATGCCGAGTCGGACCCGTACCCAGCCTGCCCGGTCCCCTCTTCTCACATGCGCCGCACTACCCCGATTCCCTCAAAGCACACCACGAGATCAGCCACGTGGGTCACCCATCTCTCAATGGCAGTGGGTCCGTCCCCGTGGGTCCCACCTGCCAGAATGTCTCTACATATTTTGTTGCTCAAAAATAGAAAAATCTCGCGCGTTGCGCTGCAGGTGGGACCACATGCCTGGCGTCGTCAAGGACCCACCTGTCATTGCCTCGTCGTCGTGCTGCCGAGGTATAATTATGAAAGCGTCGCCTGCGTCGCAGAGCCCCCTACCTATCTTTGGGAGGAGAGAGAGAGAGGGAGAGAGCTCTCAGAGTCGGAGCCGCGTGCGTGGTCGCTGGGTGGTGGTGGTGCCGTTCCCCCACTTCTCCGGCGACGAGCGAGCGAGCGAGCAATGGCGGCTAGGACTTCTCTCGGGGTGGTGGCCCTGGCCGTGCTCATCGTCGGCATCGTCATGCCAGCCGCTGCCGCGGCCGGACAGGCCCCCGCGCCCGCGCCCGCCAGCGACGGTAAGCCTTAGCCTCCCCTGTGTGTTTCTCCAGCCATCACATTGTATCCACATAGAGAATTCATTAACCACCATAAATTTCTTCTTGATCTGGGAGGGCTGGCTCATCGGGGCCTGGGCCTCACGGGTCAGTCGGTCATAGCGCCGCCGTGTTAGTCGATCCGGTTATTGGGTTGGAGGATAGGTTTCTTTTTTTGAAAAATAGTGATAGAAAGTAAATGGAAAAGGACCCTCCTTCAGGCTTCAGCCGTGCCGTGCGCAGCACTTTAACGAATTCCGAAATCCTGGCGGAGATTCGGATCTCCCTCCCAAAACTGGCGAACTGAAGTTTGGCCGCACAGTTTCTTCAGAATTTCGGTTGCATCAGAAAAATGAGCGGCTCATTTTCTTTAGCTTCCGTTTCGTGCTACTCCGCGTTGTTTCCATAACATATGCCACCTTTTGTATTGTGGGTGATATGGAATTAAATGCCATGGCGCCAAGCAACAGTTAATGATTTCTGCCGCGAGGTGTAAATTTTCTACAGAAAGAATGTTCTGCTTGTCCACACAGTTCATTCACCAGGGAGTCAGTAGATCTGAAAGATCCATAGATGTACTGGGACTGGGTATTTAGTTGTACCGAGAGTAGCATTCAGTGGGCAGAGTTACACATAATGTCTGACGGATGTTATGATTTTCCTGAACTGCATCTTGTGTAATTCTGATTTTGCCGTGATTGACCATCTGCAATTCCCTTTCCCTCCGCAGGCACATCAATTGACCAGGGGATCGCATATGTCCTCATGCTGGTGGCTCTCGTGCTCACCTACCTCATCCATCCTCTCGACGCCTCCTCTCCCTACAAGCTCTTCTGATCCTTGGGATTCATAGGGTTCTTAGATAAGCTGAGCGAAATTAACATTTAGGTGAGTGTTGCCAGGTTTAGAATTGCGTGGATTTGATGATCTGTATCAGAGTGTTTGGTGGTTTCATTGGCTGGCTGCATTGGATTCCATGGTTTGGTGTCCCCAGTTGGGTTGCGCGTGCTGGATTCTGTTTTAGCTGATGCGGTGCTGACTAGTGGGCATGTGCACTCACGTGGATTTTTTTTTTGTCTTTGCAACTTCCCCAAGCATGTGCGTGCCTGCATAATAACCCATCACTTGTGTGGGCCGAAGCAACCGTTCATGTTTTTCTTATCTCTCACGTAATCACCGCAATCGTCCACGGCACTACTCACAAATAGGATAGCTGTTCATAACTTCTAAAATAATCCAGTATTCCATTTTTTTTAATTATATGTTTTTGCTAGGATTGTTTTCTGTTTTCTCATGGAATGTCATTGTTTTGTGTTTTGGCTATTGACTAGGAGATAACTAGGACTTCCCCCCACCGAGCCATAGCTCATACGGTGATCCCCTTCCTCATCTCGAGCTACCCCATGTTACTAGAATCCAGCTGCATAACTAAAAATCAGAGGTTCTCAACGAGATTGGGCCTTGTCCCCTTGATTGTGGTCGGAGATGGTTCATGTATGGCTCAAGGGGTTGAAACATGAGGGAGCTGAGGTGTTGATAGAGTTGTGATGGATATAGGGATTTGCAGCATCAATAGCGAGCTCGACAAGGCCGCCACTACGGTTGTGTCATGTGTGGGTGCCACTAGTGAGCTTGGATGAATCGTGTCGTCGGTGGGAGGGGTTCTAGTGATCATGAGGGACTTTGAGCGCTAGGCAAAGGGGCTCATTTCCATGACCATGGAAAGGGCGGAAGCACTACAAGCGTGGGGGAGAAGGGCAAACTCGAGCCCATTGGAAATTAGAGTGTTGATATGGTCACTCCAATGGAGGCACCAAATTCGTTCTAGGCAAGCTATGAAGTGGATCTCAACACCTTTCTCAAGGGCACGACACCAAATTTGATCTAAGCTTTTTGGAGGATCTAAAAGGAAGACATGTTTGGTTAAGTGTAACATTCCAATTTTTTGCAAATTTTTAAATGTTAAATTAATTAAATAAGTTTAAGAGTATTGTTTTGGTCTTATTTAAAACTTTTCTCAAACCTCGATTGAAAACATTTAAGAGTGGATTAATATGACTATCCCAAATATGAATCTTGGCTTGGAAAGTTTTCAACATATTCAACTTGTCAATTAAATTTTATATGTATTCTGGTTGTATTTGCAATTTATCCAAACATGTTAAATTAATTGAGAGAGGGAATAATATGACTTTCCAAATATAATAAAAATGTTGGAAATATTCTCTTTGGGTGTTATTCGAAAAAAATAGGGTGTTATTCGAATTTTAATGCATCTTTGTATTCTTCACATATTTAAATCCATTTCCAAAATGTTGAATAAAAATAAAGAGAAGAGAATAACATGACATTCTCAATATAATACTTTGGAGGTGATTTAAATGTACCTTTTTGCACATTTGGATCTTCTCAAAACTATAGGATTTAATAAACTATATAAATAACTTTTAGGAGTTTATTAAGGCTATAAATGTTTCGTAAACAAAATTATTTTATAAAACGAAACTTGGGTGCAAATTATAATTTCTAAACCCATCATAAGTATTTTTATTGTATTTTTCTGAAATTTTGAATATATTTTGGTAATTATATATGCCATAAACTTTTCCGTGTAAATAGATAAATAGAAGATTCATTTAAAAATTCCAGAAATTCGCTTGGGCTAATTTTTGCCCATCACTTCATTCCTCATCCGAGTTGGGCCAGCCCACTTTTCTTCTTTTTTTCTCTCATCCCTCCTTGTATTTTTCTTCTTGGGCGAGCGCTCGATTGTCTTCCTCTACTTCCTTACAAAGGGAAACGCCATGGAAATTCAAAAAAAAAAAGAGAAACGCCATGACTGCCAGCATGCCACCTCTGCCTCTCCTCTTCGCACTTATGCTAGTGACTATTTCTCTTCGACTTCAAAACGACATTTGGTGGAAATTCAATGATATTACATTCAGGTAATTAACTTTCCACTTTCTTGACTTAATTTTCCAATCTCACTGGGCGACCCGAATGCCAACCGTCGTCATTCGTCTCCGGATCTCCCTGCACACTATATATAAAGAGAATCCGACCACGTCACCCTCTTCCATTAGTCCTCCTCCCTAATTCTCATTCACATTATAATAGCCATGCCCATTCCAGCCCTATAATCAAATTCGTCGCTAGATATCCCATCGCCCTAGGTGATCATCTCAACGATTCCTCGGAGACAAAGACTCACCTCGCACGCCGCCTACCTCCAGGCCATGAAGGTTCGTCATCTTGTTGCTGTTAGTCGCGCCATGACCGGAGCCATGCCATCCACGTCGTCGAAGACCGTCGCCGGAGCATGTCGAGTGCTTGTTGTCTTCAACAAACATGTCACGACGTCTGTCACGTCCTCATGAATCACTATATCAACTACAACGACTACTGCAAATAAGCCGTGAGCATCAACATCGTCGTCTTCAACTACGTCGAGCCACGCCACTACCATCTTCTCCAACGTCAGCGTGTTCTTCCTTTGATCGGTGAGCAAACCTTCAAATTCTTGAACGGTTGTACTCATACAAACCTTGCCTAGCGTCTAGACATCTTTGTTCATTTCCAATTATATGGATTGACACGATGCATGTCACATCTTAATAATCCCAAATAATAGTGTTTGGGATATACCAAGTAGGGGTTATTTCCAACATGGATCAATCCGGCTAGTCCAGGATTGCCCAAGGGTGGGAAGGCTGAAGCCTGCCGAGCGGCCCAGATAGCTGACGTACAAGGAAGTAGGCGGACAGTCCAACGAAGGCGGAAGGCCGAAGCCCATCAAGCCACCAAATCCAAGACGGAAGGCGGCAACTAAGCCGGCTAGGTCTAGGACTCTTATTATTTGTCAGACAAGTACTTGCCTTGTATCCCGGGGTCTGGCTCAATACGCATCATATTCATTGTAACATGTTCACGGCTATTTGCCTCATAGTGAATTATAGCAGCACGTAGGATCTCGCCACCGCTGCGGGATCTGAAGCTGGGTAAATTCGCCGAGTTCAATCCCGTCCTCGACGACACCAACCTTCTTCCCCACAATCCATACGTAGGGTAGAGGACCCGTCTCCTATCAAATATGTCGATACCACGACAGTTGGCGCCCACCGTGGGGCGAGAGGTTCCTGGCGTCATGTTCCAGGCGGGAACAATATTGGTTGTCCGCAGCCGGTGATTTCGATCGTCATCTTCATCTACCGCGACCAAATCGCATCCAGCAGTGTACTCTACTCTGGCAGGCCGGCTTTATCGAACAACACAAAGCATCTAGTCGTGTATTCTACTCTGACAGGCCGGCTCGATCAAACACGACCTGATTATGTCGGCCGGTAATCTTGCTCCGACAGATTGACATGTTCAATCTCGTCGACATCTAATGATCGCATCTAGCCAGATAATTACGGTACGTACAGGATCAAAAGTATCCTTGTGCAAGATCGATTCAACCGACCAATCTTGAGCACGGGGGCTCGATGTTCAGCACGTCCTTGCACCCGACGATCCAATCTACACAACGATCATCACAAATCAGCGTGCCGATCTTCCGTAGACTCGGCTGCACGCAATTCGTCGAGCCGATGGGATCTAAATAAAAATATGACAAACATGTCAAGACGCCGACAATTTCCACAAAATATGGAAATCAAAATTTACGGACACTCTGCTTCAGGGTGGAAACCTCGAGGAGTTTAGAGTTCGGTTTAGACGAATTCATCGTCAGAATTGCTTGTTTCCGATCGCCCAAACCTGATCAATTTGGGAAGACATTGATCGATACAAAACAATAATCATCCGCGTTCCGGCTTAATTGCTAACGCAACAAGACGCCTTGCCGCGCATTTATCGCCATGTTCCGACTTAATTGCTAACGTGACATGGCAGTTTGTCGCCACCATCCATCTTAATTGATGCAGCAGCCTGCTCTTCGCCGCCGTGCAGGGATCATCTTAGGAATCATGGGGGCTGATATTGTCAGCCTGAGGCTGCCGCCTACATTCTGGGGTTGTCTTCTCCAGTCCGGGGCTGGCGTCTTGCGCCTCGCCCTCCTCCTCGACATCAACGTCGACAAACAAGCTAAGTTTATATACACTTAACATTTAATTATATGTATGATCATGAAATAAAAGTCTATGATTTGCTCATTATGCTCTGAGATCATGCCATCTTTTGTCTTTTCATTTGATCATATCTCTTAGTATCTAAGTTACCTGATATTTGCTCTGCGCTACATGGTTCAAACTTTTAGATACTTGCCGCCTCCCGGCCAAATTAAGCAATCAGTTTGCACCGCCTAATACCGTTATCTGATTGTTATATGCGGGTTACCTAGTAGTATGTCATTAGCGCCAACATGCCGGCTTTAATTTGTCTCTGATTCTAAACTATTTGGTACTAGACCTGGTTATCTCAGCTAAAGTTTCCGGCTGCGGTTCTGCTAACGTATGAAAAGTTAAACATATAAACCAGATAAATATTAAGTCGGGCCACATAAAATTTATAACACATAAGTGTTTGTTAAAATCTACCGGCTCAGGCCTTACAATTATTCATCTTACATTAAAAGTACATCTTAATGCAGCTATGATTACTATGCAGGATACTTAACACCTGGGGCCTGCAATCGCAGCATTTTCATCATGTCTGAAGCCGCCTTTCAGTTAAGCCGGCACGAGCCTCGGGGACTGCAAACATCGACTTACAACGTCACAAGTTCTTCCAAGCGTCGAGACGACTTCCGAGTACATCGACTCAACGCTCGAGGGCTGGAGATAGGCGGATCAAAGAAGATTCGACACTCGGGGGCTCGACATTGATATTTGCCCTCGTTCGATACTTGGGGGCTGCACGACATGCAACTCTATCGTCAAGAAGAAGGCCGCATTGGTGGCATGGCCGTCTTGCCGTCAGTGAGACGGTCACCTCCATGGCTCGGCTGACTTATCGTCAGCGATACAGTCGCCTCCGTGGCATGACTGTCTTGTCGTCAACGATATAACCGCCTTCATGGCACATCCGCCATTGTCGTCAGCGACATGGTTGCCTCTGTGGCTAAAGGCCGCCTCCGTGGTATGGTCGACAATGCACGATTTCGTTACATTTTGGATTCAAACTGTCGTGGCCCAAATGACGTCATCTATCAGACATTGATTTGACCTGTCAGTAAGGATGCGGCTCCCCCGAGAAGCCATCCGACAAGTTAAGCTAGCCGTCTTTCCCACATATGATAAAGGCGGCCACGCGCTGGTGATCAAGCCGGCACGCGACCCCCTATATTCAGAATGGTTCAAGCCCTGTAGCCGCCAACATTGAAGACTGAAGATCAAGAAGATGAAGAAGTCGGCGCCTGGAGAACTTCAACCTTTTTGGGGGCTAATGTTGGGGATATACCAACTAGGGGTATTTCCAACATGGATCAATTCGGCTAGTCCAGGGTGGCCCAAGGGTGGTAAGGTTGAAACCTGCCGGGCGGCCCAGATAGCTGACGTACAAGGAAGTAGGCGGGCGGTCCAAGGAAGACGGAAGGCCGAAGCCCATCAAGCCACCAAGCCCAAGACGGAAGGCGGCAACTAAGCCGGCTAGGTCTAGGAATCTGATTACTTGCCGGACAAGTACTTGCCTTGTATCCCGGGGTCTGGCCGCCTATATAAGCCGGCCACCAGGAAGCCCTTAGGGCACGCTCAATACGCATCATATCCATTGTAACCTGTTCACGACTATTTGCCTCATAGTGAATTATAGCAGCATGTAGGATCTCGCCACCGCTGCGGGATCTGAAGCTGGGTAAACTCGCCGAGTTCAATCCCGTCCTCGACGACACCAACCTTTTTTCCCACAATCCATACGTAGGCTAGAGGACCCCCCGTCTCCTATCAATATGCCGATACCAAGACAAATAGTACTATATATGAAAGTTCGTCAAATTCACTCTCAATTTTGCTGTCCACGTCGCTCTTTAATCCTCGGCCGTCCGATCTGCCCATCCAACGGCTCAGATCGCAAGTTTCTGGGGGCAAAACGCGAGTTACCGTAGCTCCAACCTCTCCACCAATCACAGTGCGACACGTCACCCGGTCATTGGTCGGTGACATCCGGTTCCACCGGTCACCGTGCCTTTTTTTGCATAAAACCTCAAATTCGCTCTCAATTTTGCTATCCACGTCGCCCTTTAATCCTCGACAGTCCGATCTGCCCATCCAACGACTCAGATTGCAAGTTTCTGGGGCAAAACGCGAGTTACCGTAGCTCCAACCTCTCCACCAATCACAGTGCGACACGTCGCCCGGTCATTGGTCGGTGAAATCCGGTTCCACCGGTCACCGTGTCTTTTTGCAGAAACCCACCTAGACAAACTGAACAGCTGCCCGGCAGTCCATACTTTAACATGTGGAGGGACCTATTTGAAGGGAATATGCCCTAGAGGCACTTAATAAACATAGTTTATTGGCAATATCCCAATCGTTCATTATATGTTTTACACCATGCTATAACTGTATTAAGCGAAAATATTAATACATGTGTTGTAGATAAAACAACCAGGTCCCTAGTAGCCTCTACTGAGTCTAGTTTCGTTGCGCGATTGATGATCGAGGTTTTCCGATCATAGGGCATGGCGCCGGTCGGCAATGGAAGTCATATCGTTAAGTGTAACGATGTGATGGACATACCCATTATTTAGAGGACATAGTCATTACGCCTTAAGACCGTGAGATCAACTCTTATTGTTATCCCTGGAAGATACTTTGATCGCACCAAACGTCATATCTTATATAGTGTGACAATAACGGTGATACTTTTGGGTATCGGAAGAGAGTAGTTGAGACGAGAAGTTAACAACGAGATTTGTCAGTCCGCATAGCCGGATAGATACTCTAGGGCCCACTCGGTGAGATTATGTCAAATGAGTTTGCAAACATGTGACTAGGTCACCAGCTGACATAATATCATAGACGAGTAGAAGATAGTGTTGTCGGTAACGAGATCATGCTAGGTATGGAGATATCTGAGAATGATTCTCAGACACACTAAGTATCGCCATGACAAAGGGTTTAAGACTATACGTCCAGGTTTGAAAGATGAAAGTCATTCGTTATATCACAGGGATTAATTCATGGAGTCCAGGCCTACCAGTTAGTCGTTGATCATAGAGGAGTCTTGATCGTACCTGTTATTATATCGAACCGCTAGGGTAACACACTTAAGGGGTTTCGACAAGATAACCGGAAAGGAAAGAGATCACCGGGAACGTCGCGGGAATGGTCCGATGGAGATCGGGCAGCGACGAAATAGTTTTCGGAGCTAGAATAAATTATATAAAATATGTTATATATTAATTAGTGTAAGTAATGTTTAAATATGATTTTATATATTTATTTTCGAATTTTTAAAGGCTGGTTTCCCTAAATGGGCCTTCTGGTGGAAAGAAGGCCCATGAGGGGGGGGGGGAAGTCCCCGCAGGGCTTCAGATTGAGGGAGAGCCGGCCTAGGTGGGCCAAATGGGGCCCACCTAGGGCCGACGCACTGCCCTAGCCGCACCAGGCAATGGGGGATAGTCCCACATTGCCTGGTTGGCAAGGTTGGCTCCCCCTGAAAGCTTATATAAGAAGGGGCACCCCTGCCCTTTTAATTCACCAATTAATTCTCTTATTTCTTCTCGATCTCTTGATTCCCTTTGCCGGAGTTGCACCGAGGAGGATGAGGGGATCTCTTCCACCATAGCCCGCTGCCGCGCTGCTGGTGTTCCGGTCCAAGTCTTCCGCTGCTCGTCCTAGAATGGAGCTTCGGAGGCCGTCGTCTCCACCATATGTGTGTAACGCCCTGCGAGGTGCTGCGCTAGCGGTGCTCGGAGGCCTACTTCCTCCACCCGACCTCGAGGTCATCTTCGTCGGCTTCGTCGCGCCAAGTTCTTCGCGACCTAGAGGTCGGCTACGTCGTCTTCGTCGTCAATGCTTGTGCGGGAGCGTAATCCCCGCTATTCGGTCTACGAGGGTATGTATTCCAATCTCCGCCGTACTACTATATCTGCATAGTGTAGATCTTGGCTAGTTTAAGGATATCGTTGCTAGGAAATTTTTTGTTTTCTGCACACGATCCCCTTCACTATTTCAAAATACGAAATAGCTCACAGACTTTTAAAAAAAAGCCATGCATAATTTCCTTTCCCTCTTCCTCTCTCCCGCGCCGTTCAAACTGCCACAGGCAGCGCCCCGCTTGAATCGACGAAGATGGCGACATGTGTTGTCGTTGCCTCTCCGTTCCCGCCGGATTTGGTGTCCGGAAACGCCGCGTCCACACGCTGACGGCGGCGCTCCGGTGACATAAAAGTGGCGGAGCCGCCACTCACTGGTAGATCGCGTCGGGCCACGTCCAACGCGCCCATTGATGCTGGTGCGACCCCAACATCGTCGTCGCCGCGACAGATCTTGGGCCCATTGATGCTGGTGCGACCCCAACATCGTCGTCGCCGCGACAGATCCCGGCCAGTGGGTCCGTACTGTCAGCGTTTTTAAATAGAAATAACAGAAAACTATTAAATATGCAATTAATATATTTAGATATATCTATCCAAAAAGTGTAAAAAATGTATCAAAATGATCACAAAAAAACCTAACTACTTATGGCATAATATAAATACATTTGGATATTTTGAAACAACGAATATTTGAAAAAAATCCAAATTCATTTCACAAAACTATAGATTGAAAAATATCAATTTAAAAAATATGAACAACATATCAAATTTTAAAGGAACCTTCTTACTAATGCCATAATGCAAATATATTTGGATGCTTTAAAACAGTGAGTATTTGGAGAAGATCAAAACTCATTTCGTGAAACCATAGATTATAATTAATAAATGTTCATATAATTTATTCCATCCAATTATGAAAATATTTTTTTTTGTATGGGAAAATACAAATTTACTACACAATGTAAAAAAATGTTACAATATTTTGGATTGATTAATATTTGAATAAAATTCTAATGCACTTCCTCTTCAGAAAAATCTCTAGGACATGAAATTATTTCTCTAAATATCCTGAAAAACATGCTTATTATTCGTGCCATACACCCAATTTTGAAATTTGCGTCTTCAAAAAATTTACATAACTTTTAAATATACTCATTTTACAAACGTAAAACCAATTCAAATATGAAAAAACTTCCCAACTTGAACAATTTTCCTAATCTAACCTAACCAATTTTTAAAGGCAATTTTCTTTCAATTTAAATTGTTTCCAAACTTACATAATTTTAACATGTGCACATCACCAACTTAAAATTTTCTTTAATACACGGGCGCGACATTGTCGCGCTAAATTCCCTAGTAGAACTTTAAACCCCATATATTTTGATTCATACATGCGAATTAATTGATTCTTGTTGCATTGGATTCATATTGAAATTATTTAGCGAGTACCATCATAATATCTAACTTTCTAATTTCCGAATATGTTGGAATTCATACATGCTAGGTGAACCGTTATCTCTAATCTTGACCACTGAATCCAATCCATAAATATGTTTTTCTGTATGATTTCACGTCATTAAACTTAGTTTTAAACTCTTGAATTCCACACTTGATCTATAAATCCCTTTGAGGTGATTCTTTTTTACACATTAAAGATAGCTATCTTTAGGGGTGTAAACGGATCGGATCGGATCGGATCGGATTTTGCCTTTACCATATCCTATACCATAATTTTTCATCGGATTCGGAGCGGATCGGATAATGATCGGATGTGGATTCGGATGCGGATATCCGTGATGGCGGATTCGGAGGCGGAAACGGAGCGGATCGAATCCCGGTAACAAAATTAATCGGATATATACGTGCTTAATTAAATTTTCAAACCTTACATACGAAAATAATTGTTTGATAACTTAATAACTAACCAACTTGTAATTTATAGTCTTTACAATGACTATTTAAGTGAGATGTTCTTCGACTAACGAACTCGACAACTTACTAGTTTCAAATTATGTTATATTAGACTAGACAATTCGGTATAAAATCGGATTATTCGGATTCAAACCATCGGATAATCCTATTTAAATTTCGGATAATCCATATTTTATGCTATTTTACATAGCATATCCTATACCATATCCGGGTGTTAACTTCGGAATCGGATATCCTTATCCGGTGGATTCCTTAAAACCGGATATGGATTGTTGAAAACGGTTTCGGAATCGGATATGGTGCGGAAATTATCCTGTCCGTTTACACCCCTAGCTATCTTAATATTTCTAACTCCAAATCCCATCTCGTTTCTAGTATGTCTTTCATATTAAAATTTTACTTCCACATGTTCCTTTCACCAAATTCCTTAGGATCATATTCTCTATCATGATAGTTAATAATATTTGTGTTATAGAGTATTTGAATTTCCTTTTGAATTTGATTTGGTGTTTATTGTATTGCAATTGTTTCCACGTATAGATTACGGGATTTTATTCGGAGAGTGATAACTGCGCCGTCAATACATTTGTTGTTCGGCAAGCAACATCGATTACATATTTGTTTTTCTTCAAGAAGGAAGGCAAGTTGCACTTGATCATACTTTGTCCTACTATTTTTGATATGCAAGTTTTCAACTATATTTTTGTAGTATGCATGTGTAGGGAAATATATGTTTTCTATATCCTATAGAGCCTTAGGATCTTGCCATGTTCCTTGCAGCCATATTATTAAAACGCGCTTGTGTGAGTGCTTAGCCAATTGCTCTATAGACGGGGGACATGGGTTTGTAAAAAAAAGTAAATACTTATGAAGTTTGACATGTGCCCATTCTAGGGTAGCGTTATGAAAACTATTTAAAAAAATAATATTATCAAAAATGTTTTCATCTGGGCGGAGTGGTATGACTGGAGCGTCCACAAGGGTCGCATCAAGTGAATGCCTCTGCAGTATGACTCAGGTTTTTGGTGGGGACCGCCGCCCAGATTAAAGAGATCTTCGAAGTTTCAGTTGAAGGATTGCTTCTAGTACAACCACATGCTAATATGGTCTCTGGCTTAGTCAAATACATAGAGGGAAACCCTTGCATGGTACCGCCATTGGAGAGGGGTCTTTGAATCATGGTTGGGGGCGGGCTGGATTATGTGTAGGGGGCTTCTATGAAAAGATTTCGCTACGATCCATGACCAGTTAAGCCAGGCGAAGGCTACGACAAAAAGGATGGATTGTGACATGTGGGGAATGTGTACGCCTCTGCAGAGTGTATAAACTAATCGATTAGCCATGATCCCTGTTACAAGAAATTTGAGCAGCTGAAGATTGAACCAAGAAGGATCTTCTCTGTTTTCAAAACCTTTAAAAAAATTGTTTTGGCGTACTACTTTCATCCAGTGAATGGCTCTGAAGGTACGAATGCCTAAAAGTTTTGTGCGTACTAACTTTATCCAGTGAATGGCTATGGAGTTAGTATTGCTAATTTTGAGGACATAGTGGAATCCATGTGTTGGTTGGCATAAAACCTTGGTAGAATCCTTGTGTTTATCCAACCGTATGTTACTTTGATTTCAAATATAAAACTAAAAGCAAAAGTGTTTTCCAAAACAAAATATGTTTTGTGCAACAAAATTGGCTTTACGCAATATATCCATACAACTCTTGTGCAACTAGTACATTCAATGTACTCACCTGCTACCTATCGTTCGCAGATGACGAGTAAGGCCGGCTTGGATCACAGGCCTATACTCAACAAGCCCTATGGCGGTGATGGAGCCCAAGATTACCATTTATGTTTCCACTGTAAAGTGAGACAACTACTAGGTTGTGCAACATTTATTATGTAACTCTGGATTCATCGAGTAATAAAATGACATATGTTTTATCTTGATATTCATTTGTTACCGTGTGTGCTAGCTATGATCCAGGGATAGCACTGTAAGCATAGAGATTCAAATCCTACCAGGTTCGGGTCGTTAAAGAAAGTGCTTGAGGATCACTTTTGAGTAAATCAACTCGATGTCCAACATGGCTTTGAACTTGAGCATATTCAACATTTTGTTACCTTTTGGAGATGGTTTATGATACTCATTTTATCGTTGGAACCCCGAGTCCATTAGGTGGAAAGTTACCAACAACGGCAAGTATTCCGCCTCTTCGAACTAAAAAAGTGCATTTTTAAATCCCCTTTGCTACACCCTATAATGGCATTGAATGGAAATCTTGGGTACCACCAAGATGGCCGCATTAGATGGTAATCTTGGGTACCACCAAAATGCATTAGATTTTTGTGAGTGTCTCCAATGACAACATGAAGTAATATTTTTCGAACGACGTCATTGTTAGTGATATTGTGTGTGAGGTTTTATAAAAGGGTCTATCTTCTAATTTTGGCTCCGGGCCCCCAAAATATCAGGACTGAGCCTAGTTTCATGATATCTCTTTCGTGACTTGGGCAAGCAATATGCCAAAAAATGGCGGACAATCGTGTCATGAAAAATGGACAAGTGCGGAAGGCTATGGCATCCATGATTATGCTAGGTCTTTTAGAAAATTTGGAATGAAAAAAAGATTAGGTCTTGCAGCATCATGCTACGCCTACAAGTGCCATCACCGTCATCAAATAGGAGGCAAGAATTTGGAGTGTGTATTTATTTTTTGTAAATGGTTGCATAAACCCTAAACTCTGCATCATGACGATGCGAACAACTTTTGTATTAAAGATAAATAGTAGCAAAGTAGAAGCATCAAGTTATTACCTCATCGCCGTACGCAACCTCTCGCCCAGTGGGCAGCTTTCCTCGTCGCCGGACGCACCCTCCAGCCTAGCGGGCAACTCGCTGGACATGGTCGATGTGGCTAATTTTTTTTAAATAATATTTTTTTAACAGAAATTCATAGAATATTGTGCGATCGTAGAAATTTACGAAAATAATACGGCCTCGGCTTCGATGTGGCCGACCAGCACTCGTCGGCCTGGAGCAGGCCGACTCTGGCTCGTCGGCCCAGAGCTGGCCGACCAGAGCTGGTCGGCCGCATCTGCGCGCCTGCAGAACCTGGCGTACACCTGGTCGGCTGGGAGGTGGCCGACCAGCCCTGTCGGCCCAGGGTAAGCCGATCCTTGCATGGCAGGAATTCCCACATTCCTCCGCACGATTAGCGCCTGTTTCTCCCGCCAACCATTCCCGCCTATTCCTCCCGCCACCGTTTCCCGCCCGTTTCTCCCGCCACCATTTTCCGCCTGTTCCTCCCGTCACCATTGTCCTATAAAAACCGATCTAGGGGGGTACTCTCACAGAGCGGCAGCACTGTGTGTATTGTACCTTGTGAGAAGTGTGTGTCCGGCTTTCATATAGCCGCATCCGAGCAGCTAGCTAAGATGGTCACATATTTGAAGGTAGATGGTAGGGAAATTCCACTTGAAGAAATTGTTGGTAGTGAGAGACATCTCGCTTTGCTAGGGGCGAGTCTATGCCGAGATGGGTTTCCGTATAGGACCCCAGAACAAATCCGTGTTGAAGTCTTGAGTCTTGCGGATAAGTTCGATAGGCATGTTACTAATGCGCCGATTCATCGAACTCAAGACATACGTGAGAGGTACGGTCGTTCATTTCTCTGGGTATACTCCAGCGATGATGACGACGATTTCATGCCGTCGTCAAAGGAAAAGCGGGCTGAAGCAGTGCGTAAGGGGAAGGAGAAGAAGGCAGAAACATCGAGGAAGGGTGCGGGTAAGAAGCCTGAATCATCGTCAAAGGGCAAGGGTCCTAAATCTGCGGATGGTGCAGGCTGCATTGATGGGAGATAGGTAGAATCTTAATTTGAGTTATGTTGTATCTTTCTTTGAGTATCGATTAATTAGTAGTTGTACCTGCATTTCCGTTTGTTGTGTGGTGTGATCGGTATGTAATCGAGGTTTGTTGTATCTTATCTTAATCGAATCAATGTCTACCTGTTACGGACATATCAAATATTGCCACATAGATCGTACTAATAAGTCTAGTACATAACGATACATAAGTCTAGTACTCATACATAGGTCTGACGGTACATGGAAAATAGCCAACATAAGGTCTCTGATACATAAGTAGAGTCTCAGTCATCGCCTCTGCCACGACGTGGCGGATGTGGCTGAGGAGTGCTCCATCCAAACCGATGGGGTGGGCGGGTGACTCGTGGAGGAACTAAGGACCCGTCATCTGCCTGCTGTGTATCCTGTGTGGGTTGTGGAGGAGGAGTGTTGTACATAACACTGGTAGGGTCGTCCAAAGTGTGTCCAAAGTAAACTATTATTGAACATACCTTGCGATGTGTCCAAAGTGTGCCAAAAGTAGGGTCGTCTATGTGTTCCGGGTCGAAATAATGGTCGAGCGGCCACGGATCGGCAGCCGAAATGTCAGGTCGTCCAATGGGGAACCTCTCCCACGACCACAGCTGCAACAACATAGGGCATCCAAGAATTGCTGACTTTGTCGCCGTAAGAAAGCACGCGTTGCACATACCTCGGTACGTGGCCACTAAGACCGCAGAACCCCAGCTACGAACAGTGATGTGGTACGGCTGTGTCGCACTTGCAATCTCCAATGCGATGGGGATGTATCGCGCACTGATAGTGGTGACATGGTTCTCCGTGAACATCACTTTTCCTAGCAGCCACATAAGGTACGCCTCGAGGCTCCTAGTAATCTGGACCTCGGACATCTGGATCATGCCAAAATTCTGTATCTGCAACGAAAACAATAATTGTACAAGTTAGGTAACGGTTAGCTGAAGTGATGGATGAAACAAGACAATGACGTAGTACTAACCTGGAACTTAAGCAACCATTCAAGCTTGGGTCCGTGATCCTCATGCAGAAACACAGGTGCGTTGGGATTTATATGTTGGAATCGGTTTGCCATATCCTCGGACCACATGTCAGGGGCCTGCAACGGACCTATGGGCTCACCAGCTAGAGGAAGGCCCAGTAGGTACGACACATCCTGTAGAGTAGGAGCCATCTCGCCCCAGCGAAAGTGAAACGTGTGCGTCTCCGGTCTCCATCGGTCCACTAAGCAGGTGAGCAAACAGTGGTCCATCGCAAGCCGGCCAGTCACATCTGACGCCTCAACAAGGCGAGCAAAGGGTAGGAGCCCAGCCCATGTCAACCTGCATGTATCACAAAATTGTTAACTATTTGACCAGTACATGTTATGAGCAAAATAAAATTAAAACTTACCGATCGATCCAAGCTGGGTGTATCTGCCAGTTATCCTTCTGACCACGAGTGATCAGAGGGTGGAGAACATTATCCTGCATTAGCTTAGCACGATGCTTGTTGTCCACCACCGGGTTAAGCAACGCCATCCCCGCCATCTCTGTAAGGACAGATTAAAATGATAATAGAATGACCAAATAACAAAATTTAAATGACTATAAATCCAAACAAATTACAATTTTTGTTCCACGATTACAGAGTACAAATACAAACATAATGGTTCCACGATTACAGAGTAGTACATAGAGGCAGATACGTAGTCTGCATTTATTACAAATATAAAGTAACTCTAGTTTATTCCTCTTCCTCTCCGGCCTCGGTTGCCTCTTCCACGTACCGTAGCATCACCAGGTCCAAATTCCGGACAGTTCGTATCCCTATGGCCAAATTGGTTGCATAGAAAACATTGCCTGGTAGGTCCTCCAGCTTCCGATTCATCCATATCATTACGTATGCGTCTACACTGGCGTCTACCTCTACCCGGACGAAGTAACCTTGGATCAGGAATGTACCTCCTCTCACCTGGCTCAACGGTGTTGAAATTACCAATGGCTCGGAATCCTTGCATCTCACCTGTCCATGTGTTCAAGACAGCTTCACGACTGAAGTACGGTGACACAAACGAGATTGCTTCCAAACCAAGCTGCCCACAAGCAGCAAGTACATGCGAGCATGGAAGGTGAAACAATTTCGGTTTGTTGCATGTGCATTCACAGGTTGGCCATGCTTCATTCCCAATCTTCACCTCATGCGTTCTCAACACATTGCCACAACCGAACTTGTCGGTAGGTAAGCGGACCTCGAACCTCCTTTCCTGATTTCCGATGGCAACCACTTGGAAAGTTCGTGCCTTCTCCATCTTAGCATCCATGTACTTCGTAATCTTTTCACACCAGGGTGAGTTTGGAGTGCGAAGTATATGCTTTCGGCTTGCTGGCGTTTGACTCTGAAGTAATTAACTATGCCTTGGAAAATTCCCTCCACAAGTGCAGTTAATGGCAAGGCTCTGTTCCCTCGAAGGACAAAGTTGTATGTTTCGGCAAGGTTTGTAGTCATGACGCCATACCTGGCTCCGTATGAGTCGTGCAACAATGACCACCTCTCCACGGGCTCATGCTCAATCCACTGCTGGAAATTCTTAATCAACCGTCCACCCTTTCTCCTCGTGCCCGGTGGGTCAAAGCCTGGAAGATCACACAGACCGATCGGTTCTTCTTCTTGCGGTGCAGGCCCTGTAGCTGCTTGTGCCGCTACTTGGGCTACATGAAACGCCACTGCCGCATTAGGTGCAGCTTTCCTCTCCCGAACATGTTTGTTCGTGAACTCATCAAGCTTGCCACGGAGAAAATTGTACTTCCATTCTTGGTTTTGCTTGCAGAGTTTTTTGAACAGATTCATGAGACTCTTATTTCTGAACTGTGAGAAGAAGTTAGCACCTAGATGGCGCATGCACCAACGACTCTGAAGATCCACCCACGGTGTTTCTTCATCTGGTCCAGGGTTTGTTAATGCCTTTATAGCGTTGAGTATACCCGCATGTCTGTCATGTAGAACGCAAACATTCTGCTTATCCTTGACAACAGCTATTTTCAACTGCCTAAAGAACCACGTCCAACTTTCCGTGTTCTCGCTCTCAACAAAAGCGAAAGCAAGGGGCAACAGTTGGTTATTGCCGTCTTGGCCAATAGCAGTCTATATCTGACCCTTGTACTTGCCGGTCAAAAATGTGTCATCGACACATAACACTGGTCGGCAGTGGCTGAAGGCTTCGATGCATACACCAAAAGAGAAGAACAAACGGTGCAACACCCTAACTGTAGGGAACTCTGGCATGTAGAAGTCTTGAAGATCAACATATGTGCCAGGATTCCTCGCCTGAAGCGTGCGGAGCAACCGGACAACAGAATCATATGAGTCAAAGAATGACCCAAATCTGGCCTCCAGCGCGCTCTGCTTAGCCCTCCAGGCCTTGCCATAAGAAATGTTGAAACTGAATCTTGTGAAGACTTTGTTCCTTATTGCCTTCACTTCCATCGCCTTGCTCTCCACTATCTCCGTGTAAAACAAACGAGCAATAAGCGTGGATGACAGATTACGGTGATCCTGAAGGATGCTGGGAATACGACATGTATGCATTACCATGTCACTCACAACCCAGTTTGTATCATACTTGGGGACATATGCGTGCACCCTACCCGGACAATCTATCCTCGAGCATTCCATGGTCAGATATTTCTTACTCGACACAGTTGTCTTGAAAACCCGTGATGTCGACATTGCCCACTGTATGATTGCTTCCTGCAGATGTTGCTTGTCAGCGTAAATTGCTCCCACAGCCATGCTGCTCTGGTGATATTGCCAGGAAGAATCATGACCATCCTCCAGAGTCATGCCAGATGAGAAGTCCTGAGTCCATGAAGCTGGATAAGGCACCTCCGGCTCGTACTCTGTGTCATTCGATGAATCAGAATCACTGCCATCACCGCAATGACCCTCAATATCTTCATCTTCCGTCTCGTCCTGCATTCGGCCATCTTCCTCATCCCCATCTGCCTCCACATTTTCACCGTCATCATGCCCTCCAGCCATACTACTCTACCCTGATTCATAAGCACTGCCTCCTTCGTAACCATGGCTGTCATCATGTTCAATTTCCATGGTTGCTGCACTGCTCTGCCCTGGATCGTGCCCACCCTCGCCTTCAGGAGGATTGACATTTACCTCCTTAACGACAGGAAGCAACAAGGCAACTGGGTGGCTTCCCCTCTTTTCGCAACCTTGCAACCAGTTCACCCACTGAGAATCCCGATCAATCGGCCTCAGAGTGTACCAAATTTTTTTACTGGACCTTGACCATAACGCGTGCACCCCGACAGTGTGTGTTTCTGCATTTAACCCCAAACACTGTGCCAACCAATCTTTTAACTGACTAACAGACCAATTTTCAGGGTCAGTCAGATCCAACTCGACGTGCTCAAACTCACTCAGGTCCATCCCATACTCATTTTGCTTTACTGAACCGACACCATAGTAGAAATCAAACTTTACTACATTCGAAATAATTGCTCACCTAAAAAATATTATTATGCATCAAATATTAATATCACATCGTACCTAAAATTCTACCGAAACTACTAATACAAACTAAATCCTAACCCTAACCCTAACCCTAACCCTAATACATGGAAGAGTCTTACCCTTGAAGCGTGTGCGGCCGTCACCTGCGGCGTCCGCGGCACCGTCGTAGGGCTCGACGTGTCCGGCCTCCTCCGCCTTCAACGGCTCCCGTCCGTCCGCACTCGCCCGCCTCCACGCCCTCACCAGCCCGCTCCCCGTCGCACCCTCCGCGCCCTCCACGCCCTCCCCGTCCTCTGCTGCTCGTGGATAGGAGAGGAAGAGGAGCAAGAGAAAGAGAGAGAGGAGAGGAAGAGAAAACGAGATGGGAGGAAGAAGATGATGGCTCGGGCTGTTAAACAGCACCTCGTCGGCCAGGAGGTAGCCGACGAGCCCAGTCGGCCGCGACGTGGCCGAACCGTGGCCGATCGCTGCCGATCAAGCAGTCGGTCGCGCCCGTGATTCTGGCTCAGCGCTGGTCGGCCTGCTCTGGGCCGACGAGCCCAGTCGGCCACCTCCGGGACGACCAGCCCCAGTCGGCCACCACGAAGCCGAGGCCGTATTATTTTCGTAAATTTCTACAATCGCACAATATTCTCCGAATTTCTGTTAAAAAAAATAATATTTAAAAAAAAATAGCGTCGATGTGGAGGTGGAGGGTGACCGAGGAATCAGGGTGGGGGATGGGAGAAAGATGGAGAGATAGGATAATGGTACTGTAGGTGGAGTCGGTCATGTGTGCCCTAAACTACCCCTGCCTAGTTGTGGTGTTGCATTTTCCCAGCTGATGGCTCACAAAGCAACTTTCTTTGACTAAATTGCAAAGTCAAGGAAAAAAGGGCACGCACCCACCGAAATCTATTTTCTTTGACTATACTGCCATAGCAAACAACAAAGAAGGAAATACTATCTCGACTTCATCTGATGTGATGACTCATCGGAAGTTACTTTCCTTTTTGCCGTACTAATTTAATAACAGTGCCATGATAAACTAACAAGAACCAGTACACATATCATGTCATGTTCACTAACCTATCGTCGGCGCTTCTTGCTAGGTGAAACGACAGGCTCAGGAAAGTTCATCTCATCCGAGAATTTAGCAACATTAAGAAACTTTTTATATGGTGGTATCTGTGATTCCCATGCGATTAGCTCGAACTCTTCCTTTGGCAAAATTGCAGAACCGGCAATCAAGTCTCCAAATATAACCTTAGGCAAATCCTTTATGGAATCATCGTTTTCTCTGTGAGGAGGCATCAGGTGAATTGGAGTAGAAGTTGATGCAAGTTTGGAGTAGATGATGCAAGTTTGGATACCTTTGTCCCTGAGATGCTTTGGGTGTCCACCAAATACAGACAAATCACTCCGCACTACATCATTGTACTTCTTCAAGAGTCTGAACCAAAATTTAGCACTTTGATTCTTCCTTAGCCCATCAGCATACACGTTGGCTGTGATCAGTGATCCTCCAAGCACTGCTGCTATGTCTTTTGCTATTGATGCTAACTGGGGGTGTTCCTCTGGGTTTGTGCTTCCAAAAGCAAGAACCTTGAAAAAATAGCTATACTCCTCGGGTGAGAAGCTATTCAAGCACACTGGTCTTACCGTTCCGAATCTAGTTAGCCTCTGAATCTTACTTATGATTATGATCTTGCTTCCTCTGCCCATATGCGCTGCTGATGAGTAAAAGCTCTGCCAAGTCTCATCGTCCACATCTGAAGTGAATTCAACCACAACCAGAGCCCGACCTGCTGGGGCGAATGCTTCGAGCTCAGTTTTACAGAAGCTCTCTCCATTCAAGTGCAGGATCGAGGAGAAGTGTGACAGGACTTTTTGGTTGCTGCAAACATGTGCCACCAGAGTTTTCTTACCGGCTCCACTAGCGCCGATGATCGGCAGCACAGTTGGAGCCCAAGGAGTAAGATTATCTTGCAGTAAGATACTTATGACTTGCTGTTTTTCTATGTGACGGCCAAACATGAAATTGTCAATATAGAGGTATGTGTCATAAGGGCTGCGAAACATGCGTTCGCATCCACCTAGAAGTAAGACAAACTCTGCCATATTAGAAACCATAGTTTCCAAATTATCCAGTGCATTCTGAAGGTCGTGATAAGTTGCAGCAGCAGTGCCGTGTTTGGAACGAAAAGAGTTTATGGAATCAGAGCTGCTAACCTCCTCTTCAATCCTTGAGATGCGAAGGGCCCGATACTTGGCGGTGTCCAGGACATGGTAGCCTCGGTACATGGCCTCAGCAAGCTTCTTGAGCTGGAGTAGCATCTTGGAGTTGGTAAGGTGTCGACAGTCGGCCTCCTCGACGACCATATGAACCCTAAGAAGAAGCTGTTGCAGCCTTTCCATCTTTTCTTCAAGATTTACTTGACTGTTGTACTTCTTGATGACGAAGGAGATGAATCGATTAACCCTAAGAAGTAGGGCCTACCTCGCTGTCCTTTTTCTTTTTCCCTGTAATGGCCCAGCTACTGTTGCTACCCACTGTGTGCCCCAAAAGGCTCGGCCTTGCCTTTGTCTTTTGGGCTGGCCCGCCACGCAGAGCCGGCGCCTTGAACCCTTTCATTTTCAGTCTTTTTATTTCTTGGCTGCAGCCCTATGTACCCCCTACTTTGTAACCCGCAGTATCTTTGAATTAACCTGGACCGAGGCTTTCCCTTTCACTATGCTCATGTCGTCTACTCCCCTAAATGAATATTAAGCTCCTACTATCTTCTTGGAACACCAGGGGTCTTGGGCACAAAGTAAAACGTGACGACGTTCGTTCTGCCATTCACACATTCCTCCCCTCTGTCCTATGCATTCAAGAGTCTAAACTCGGTGACATATCCTCGTTCCTGGCCTCCTCCTTCCTTCCCCCATCCTTGCGAACTTTTGTCTACAAGCCTTCCGTCGGGGCATCAGGAGGCATCATCTCTGCCTGGGACGATCGCATCCTCGAGCTTACTAGCCACGCCATCGGAGACTTCTCGGTTACCACAATCTTCTCTTTCCGCCTAGAAAATCTAAATTTCACTGTCATAAACGTGTACGGGCCTTGCGACCATGCCTCCAAACCCGACTTCCTTGACTCCCTAGCCACCGCCATTGCCTCCGTCAACGGCCCCCTCGTTTTGATGGGCGACTTCAACCTTCTCCGCTCCCCCCGTGACAAATCCAATGACAACTTCAACGTTGTCGAGGCCTCCCTTTTTAACGACTTTATCAACTCCGCTGCACTCCTTGAGCTCCCGCTTCTCGATCGACAATTTACGTGGTCCAACCAACAAACTCCGCCCATTATGGCTCGCCTCGACCGCATGTTCGTCAACACGGACTGGAGCTTCGCCCTCCCAGACTCCACACTCACCTCATCCACCCGCCCTACCTCGGACCATGTCCCTCTCCACCTTGAGGCCTCCTCCATGGCGCCAAGATGCTCTATTTTCCGGCTTGAAAACTCATGGCTCGCTAGTGACGTCTTCCGCGAGCTTGTCCAAACAAACTGGAACAGCATTGCCACCACATCCCGAGAGCTTCCGAATATTGGCAGTCTTTGCCTACGCCTCAAGCGTATCCGCGGAGCAGCCAAATTCTGGGCTAAGTCCAGAAAAACCCCCTCCATCTACCTCACTAATTGCGGCACGGTAATCGACCTTGTTGATCGCCTGGAAGAGATCCGCCTCATTTCCCCTCTAGAGCACCGCCTCCGCTTTCTAGCCAAAGCCTCCATCAGCCAACTCAACGCCTCGAGAGCAACGTACTGGAGGCAGAGGGCAAAAATCAAGCATTGCATTCTCGGCGACGAGAACTCTACATACTTCCATCTTTGCGCCTCTGGCCGCCTTAGGAAAAATCAAATCAAAGTCCTTGAGTGCGAGGACGGCAATACAATTTTCTCTCATGATGCCAAGGCGTCTGTGTTGCACCAGTTCTACCGGGACCTGTTGGGTGCCCCTGTTGGCTCCTCCACGCTCGCTAACCTGCACTCTCTGGTCTCCTCCACGTCTCTTGATACCTTCCAGGCTGCTGAACTTGCTGCCCCCTTCTCGCTGTCAGAACTTCGGGCTGCTGTGTTCTCGCTCAAGGACAACTCCAGCCCCGGCCCTGACGGCCTCGGGCCTGCTTTCTACAAAAAATTCTGGGACCTTGTCAAGTCTTTGCTGCTCTCATGCCTCCACGACTTCCACTCTCGCACGGCTGACCTCCGGCCTATAAACCAATCCTACATTGTTCTCCTCCCAAAAAAAGACGGCGCCAACCGCCCGGAAAACTTCCGGCCTATTTCACTCCAAAACTTCTCCCTATAAATCCTTACCAAATGTCTGACGCTTCGCCTCCGTCCCCTCATCCCTCGCCTTGTCCATCCAGACCAAACGGGCTTCATCTCTGGTAGATCGATCGCTGAAAATTTTATTTATGCCGCAGACATTGTGCAATCCTGCCACAAACGCTCGGCTCCCGCTGTTGTCTTCAAACTTGACTTTCGCAAAGCGTTCGACTCCATCAGCTGGGATGCCCTTGACCGCATTCTAGAGGCTAAAGGATTCCCTAGGGCTTGGAGAGATATGATCACCGCGCTTAATAATACCAGCCAGACGGCAGTCCTCCTCAACGGCATTCCGGGGCGTTGGATACAATGCCGCCGCGGGCTACGTCAGGGCGACCCCCTATCCCCCTTCCTTTTTGACATCGTCGTCGACGTTCTCCAGCAGCTTCTACTCCACGCCTCTCGAGACGGCCTCCTTCTCCACCCCCTTGTTGACGACTTGCCTTGCCCCATCATCCAATATGCAGACGACACCCTCATCATTATCCGCGCCATCCCGGACCACGTCCGCCATTTGAAACAACTCCTCAACGATTTCTCTAGCGCCACCGCCCTTGTTATCAACTACCACAAGAGCACCTTCGTCCCCATCAAAACAAACCCCGCCCTCGCCGACTCGATGGCAGCCTCCTTTGGCTGTGCGGTATCTACTTTCCCGCAAACCTACCTCGGGCTCCCGCTTTCTCTCCACAAACTCCGCCACTCTGACCTCGCCCCCATCATTGCCAAATGTGACCTCTCCCTCTCGGGCTGGAGGGGACGATCCCTCCCTATTGGCAGTCGCTTGATCCTCGTCAACTCGGTCATCACGGCCAAATTCGCTCATGCCATGCCCAACTCGACCGCATGCCCAACTCGCTTGGGTCCTTGACAACAACCTCTCGCTCTCCCTTGCTCCTCGCCTTTCCTCCACTGCGGCCGCTGAGCTCGATTTACTCACGACCGAGCTGCAATCTGTTTCCCTAAACCCACTTCAACCTGACTCCCGCCTATGCCGCCACTCCACAAAAATGCTTTCAAACAAAGGGTTCTACTCCAATAATTTTTTGCAACTAACTACTGATGATCAGGCTGTGAGAGTGTGGGGCAATGCTGCTCCTCTTAAGTGCATGATCTTTAACTGGCTTGCCCGACGCCGACGGCTCCCCACCAACGAACGACGACACCAACACAACATTGCAGACTCGCCGGCTTGCCTCTTCTGTACACAAGATGAGGATGTCGACCACCTCCTGGTCACATGCCACAAGGCCAGGGAGATGTGGGAATTCTTCTTCCCCAACAGCAATAGCCAAATCGACGGGCTCCTTGAGCTGTGGGAGACCCGTAGCCGCACCTACGCCAAGTCTACAATATGCTCCGCGGTAGCATGGAACATATGGAAACGCCGCAACGCAAAAACCTTCAACCAAGTGGATGAGCCGCTGAGCGTCGCTACCCAACGCTGCATCTCGGACCTGCGCCTTTGGGCGCATAGATGCACAACCCCCCTTGTAACTAATCTCATCAAAGCCTGGTGCCTCAAATTTGATCCACCATAGGCCCCTGTATGTATCTCTAACTCTCTACCCAGCTTCTCCTGTAATTGCCTTCCTATGGCAAATTGTCTCATTGGTAATAAAAGGTTCAGGCTGGCTTTTGGGCCGCCGAAGGTATGGTCAAAAAAAAAATCGATTAACCAGGTCGCCTGAAATCGAAGACACAACCAGCTCCATATGCCCCAAAATTCTCTTTGTGAGTATGATTCTCTTGCAGAGTATGAGAGATAATAGAGAGCGTTTCTGCTTCTCTTCGTATTTCTGTTTCTCTTGCTTTGTTCCTCGACTATTGCCATTGACGAGTTTTGTGGCCTGTACCCTGACGTCGTAGTCAGCGTTTCTGTGATGCTAGCGTTTATACAAGACTATTGTTTCTTTTGGAGGTTTTTTACGGTAGGGACAAATGAATATGGACCACTGAGCAGATCGGATGGTTGAGAAAGATCAATACTAGATGAATAGATAAGTAGTATTTTTTCACCCAACGGACATATTAGGAAAATGTGAGAAATAAATAAACGCACCCATCTAAGACAGGATACCTCCGTACCTTCCTTTTACTCATCATTCTAGTTTCATGAAACAAATAATTCGTGCATGTAGCAAAGAAATTCCAATTAATTTTCAATGCAACTTAGAGAAAAGATGAGTTATATGTAGCGTGCCAACAAACAAATAGCCCCCAAGTTACATAGAACGCTTTATTTAGAAAATAAATCGAAAATGATATTTTCAAATTCAAAATACCTGCAGAAAGGTGTATGTACTGGTATAGATCGAACAATTTAAGGCCCCGCGATCACACACGGACACGCGGCAGCCTTTCCGTCCGGGAACTCCTCCTCGAAATACTCCTTCTAGAATGGTGTGTTCGTCGGGTCCTAGCACGGGTCCGTGCGTTCGGTGTGGGTGAGGCGTCGAGGACGGCTTGGATCTAGGCGTTCCGCTCCGCGCCCTACATCACCCGTGGCACCAGCACGCCTCCGGCGCTTAGCCTACATGCGCGGGGGACACGCATGTCGGGTGATGCCGGGTAGTTGGCCTCGTACAACATCCGCGCTTCCCACAGGTGTAGGTAGCGGTGACCAAAGTCGTTCGTGGCGGCACTGTCGTCCGGGAAGCGCTCGATAATTGGAGCCTTGGAGGGTGAGGAGGTAGATGAGATCTGTGGGTGAAAGTGGGGGCAGAGGAGAGAGGCAAGAGCTCGGTGTGCCTTTGCATGGCTAGGCGTATGGGTTTATATAGCGGCGGCGGGGGGGGGGGGGGGGGGGGGGGGGTGGCAGCTGTGGCAGTGTGACACGCCATTACTCTATCGTGTGGAAGACGATTGGACGTCTCAACGTTCAGGCGTCGTTACTCCTCTGCCTGGGGAGCCGATTGGACATGCGGCGGCGAGGCAGCCATCTTGTCTAGCGCGGGAGCCAAGGAAATGAGGGAGACTACCAACATTTCATGTGCAATTACTCATCCACACACCTACATACGGTTTCGTGTCATTTCACGCGTTTTTCTTCACTCCGGCGTCCCCAAATGCTGCCAGCGCGCTGGGTTCGTCCTGTGAGCGTTGGATGAGAAAAAAGGCAAAATCCGGCACTTTTGAGGCTCATGAGGTCGCACTAGACGGAAAACAACGCTATTTCTTCCTCCGAAGCCCAAAAAGTGGTCATGTGGGGGCGCTGGGAGGGGGCGACTGGAGATGCCCAAAACGATCCACCTACATATTCATTAGCGGATCTAGGATTATATTAAAATCAAGAAAACACCTAATTTAAAGGAATATATCGCTAATTTTCTGTTAAATGGTGTCGGAGAGTGACTCCCGAGGAACAGGGATAGTCACACTCTGCCGGAAGTGTTTGAAGGGGGATTGAACGCGGAGGTCAAGAAACCCTCGACAGGCACGGCGACGGTGCTCGTCGAGCCTGAAGAGGAGCAACACAACAGAGAAACACATCAGCATGTACCCAGGTTCACGGCACTCAGGAGGAGGTAACACCGCTACTCATGGTTGTATGTATTGCACTGCAGAGGATTACAGTACAATGAGCTTGTCGATGGCTCTCTTTTGGCAGTGCGGAGCTCAAAGAGGGAAGCTAGGTTTGTCTTCCTCCTCGAGCCAGTTGTCTATCTTATGCTCTAGGCTAGTGCTCCAGAGCTTCAATCGTCGATCCTTTGCTATGGAGGCGCTCCCACTCCTTTTATAGGCACCTCAGGCCTCATCCCTGCACTTCCCGTAGGGGATGGGTTCCCACATGGCCACGAGGTGAAGGAGTAGGGTGCACCGCAGCAGAATTGTCCATTGACTCGGTCCATCCGTCCAAAAGCCAGCCGTAGTGGCCGGCAAACCACCGTCCGCGCAGGGCGGCCAGCAGGCGCCGCAGAGGTCATGGGGGAGCCGACGGTGACGTTGCCGTTGGAGCGTTTCGCCGTACAGCTGCTTTATCACCAAAGGGGAAAGGTTCATAGTCCGGCGCGGGCGACGTAGCTTTGTTGACTCCTTTAATCACCAGAATGGCAACTACGGCGCCTTTGTCACCGTGCGGAGACGCGTGACTCTGCGGCTGTTGCAGAAGCCATGTGCGCTCTGCAGCGGTTGCTTTGCCGCGAAGTATCTCCACAGGGTCTCGGTGGCCTTGTGGAGAGATTTGCGTTGACTCCTCTTTAGGGGCAGGGAGCCTTGTAGAGTAGCCGTTTGAGTGAGCGTCCTCTTCAGGCCCTCACGTCCTCTTCAGGCCCTATCGATGATGTGCCTCTCGAGAGTCTCTCCAAGCGAGAGCTTGGTCCTTAGTCGTTTCTTCGACGCTGCCGTGTGCGAGGGCTGTGTAGAGTGGGCTCTGCAGACCCTGATTCTCAAATGGTTCTAAAATAATTTGCGTCGGCTGGCCGGAGTTGATCTGCCATTGTACATATTCATTACGTTCTCATACATATAGTACACCAATTTATCGGGTGAATTTTCCGAGAGATAGGCTGAAAATAAGTACATACTTTCGCAAGTTACTCTTTGATACGTATTATTTTTCTAACTTTTGACAGATATGTAAAACCATTAGATGTAGTAAGGGTGTTTAAAATTCAAAAAAAAAGCCTATGGGACATGATTCGAGCCTCGTACATGGTAAGTACCATTGAATATCAGAAGGGGACGTGGCACGAGTACACTTACCTTATAATAATAAATCAAATCAAATCTCTGTAATGATTTCCTATCAAAAGATACCTGTGCATCCAACGTAAGATTTAACTCAATACACTCATGTATATGACCAGTAAATTGTACTGTAAAAGACCCCTTCTTTTGAAACAAGGCAAACTATTTGTCATTTTCGTTAATTATGAAGAAGAGAGTGACCGGGTAAATGGTCGAAAACTAGTACATACACCCTCGTCGACCATCATGGAACACAACCGTCGCGAGGGCACACCGGGTCATCCTGACTACCAAAGGAGAGCACACAAACACTAAAGACAAATGTCGTAGTAAATGTTGTCCACCATCGTTATCATCATCACTCCATCAAAAGCGACTCCAACTTTCCTGAATAAACGACCATCTAAGTAGAATTCCCTGCAGCGGCCTCGTGTAGACCACACTGGACTATGGCAAACAGATGGCCCTTCATGCAGAAGGTTGGCTGCTCTGATTTTAAAGATAAGTTATGAAGAGGAGATGGGCACGATCCGCGTCGATGAAGGTCGTCACAACCCGACCGCCCCGCGCACATCATCGTCACCACAGACACGCCGGTCGCGGCTCCAACTTCATAGTAAGGAAGTCCGCAAGGAGACGAGTCAAACATGTCGGAACAAGAGCCGACTACAAAGATCTTGACGCAATGAAGCCCAAGAAGTTGCTAATAAATAACTTGAAGATCAAGATAAGGACTCCAATTTGTATTCGACTAGGACTCATGTAAACCCCACCTGGCTGCATATATAAAGACAAGTAGTGATAGACAAAAGAGGGGGATACACGCATGTCGCAGTAGTGGAACATGGGGTTCCCCTAGTGCTGCCAAAGTGGGTCCACCGCCTGTGAGCCTAACGCGATGATGGACAAGACCAAGACTCAACGCAAGACCCATCGGGCACCCCGCGCCAGCCAGGACCTCTGGGTGCACGAGACCCCCGGGTCCCCTGCATCCTGGAAGACCCCGAGGGCGCGAAACCCTGTCGGGGCCGGGTTCCCTCTCGAATATCAGTTTGTACGAGCAGAGGATAAGGCTTCCACCGTCCTCCAGAAGATGGTAGAAGCACCCAAAAGATTTGGGAAGCAAGGCGCGGGAAGGGGACACCGCCTGCGTAGTGTCAGCCCTTGTCCGCCTTGCTTTCGTCCAAAGGACAGAGATCTCACCAACAGGACGAAGGATACTTGGAGGAGGAGAGGCCACGTCTCCACCTCCACCATGGAGAGGGGTTGCTTCCCGCCAAGAGCCCCTCACGTGCCTCGCATGACCTATGTGTCATCCCCTTTATCTTTCAAAAGAGGACCAAGGCACGGAGGGGAGGAGGGGGAAGATAAGACCGAAGCATAGATCCGAGACCATTCCAAGGTATAAGAGACCCATATCGGCAAGAACATCAGAGAGATAAGCTAGGGCAGGGAAGAGAAGGAAGGTGATCTCCTCCGGGCAAGGATCTGTCCTTCTCCTTCCTCTAGCCAAGACCCCTGCCGGGTACCTCGCTGGAGACACCCTTGTAGCCACACCATGTTTTGTCCATCTATCCAGACATGCATGAGTAGGGCTTTTAGCCTTCGGGCGGCCTGAACCTGGGTAGATCGTTGAGTGCTTTGCTTGTTTGCCCACCACGTCAAGGTCGGAGAGAGTAAGAGCTTGCCGACGGTCCTTCCCTGGGAGACGTTTTTCAGCCTCCTTTGCACCCCTTCTGAATCTACAAAGGGGGTGTCTCGCATCCCCTGTGTCCGTCCTTCGAGACACGACAATTCAGTAGATAGAAAAATAGCCAGGAAAATCCTAGCGAGACCACGTCTCAGCACCACCATCACCATTGCGGCCACCATGTAACCGCCATCATCATCAATACTAGTCAAGCAGGAAGTAGGGTGTTACCCTCTAGGGCCTGAACCTGGGTATCCTTATTTGTCATCCGTTCGGGACTATCAGCGCGCCAACTTCTCTCTCTATATGAAACCCTAGATCACTCACCTTGGAATTTTCTATGGCTACCGCACAACAATTGGCGACGTCTGTGGGAAATCGAACCCACGACCACGTAGCAAGGAGTTTACCCAGGTTCAGTCCTTGGAGGGTAACACCCTAGTTCCTGCTTGTCTTGTATTGATGATGATGACTATTACATGGTGGTCGCAATAGCGATGGTGGTGGTGAGGCATGGTCTCGCTAGGGTTTACCTGACTATTTTTCTGTCTATTGTGTGCCTCCTCCTATCTGTCTTTACATATGCAGTCAGATGGGGTTTACATGAGTCCTAGTCGATTACGAATTGGAGCCCTTGTCTTGTTCTTCAAGTTATTTGCTAGCAGCTTCTTGGGCTTCGTTGGGCCACTCGGTGGGCCTTCTGGTCCTTTATTCTTTATACTGCTTGGTCGGAGATACCCGAAGGGCATATCCACATCATCCATCCAATAGTCTCTTGTACTGAGCACACCTCCAAAATGATGCCCCCAAAAGGGAACTACGTAGGAGTGACATCATTTGATCCATAAATATTTCCCAGAGGTGGCAGAAAGAGATGCAGGCTTCCCTCCATGATGCCTTAAGGAGGGGGTCGATACTCAAGTGCCGCCGTCATCGGCTCCAAACATACCAGAAGCAAGGTTCTCACCCGGGTCACCCGTGGGCCTCCGCCCACAGTTGTGCACCAGAACGCCACCCTCGAAGATCCTCACGTCGACCAACAACATCAAAGTCCTAACACAAGGCTTGGACAACAGACTGAGCCCTCCAAATTTCACCAACGTCGGTCGAGGTCGGAGCTGGCAGGGGCCGACGCAGGGCTAGGCCCCATCACCGGAGGTACGTTGGAGGGGCGCCGCCAGCACCGCCCACGAATCTAGGCGTCGCTGAGAAGATCCCCTCGCCTAGAGCACGGCCGGCTACATCACTCCGCATCCACGCTGCCCCACGCGTCGCCGTCTCGCCGCCCGAGCAACTGAGTCGTCGTCGCTGGATCTAGCTCCCGTGCCACCTGAAGTAGCCGCCCGTCACGCAACCCAGGGCCGCTACCCCGGCACACATCCTCTATAGCTTGAGTTGTAGCTCGAGGGTCCCCGCCACCCTTTGGGAAGCAGGGCCCGCCGTCGCCGAGGACGAAGCCGGCAGCAGTGGCGACACGGCGCTCTCTCGTGGCCAATCATGAAGCTTGGCTCTTGCTTACCCGGGCCGCCCCGACATACAATACAGTGGTCGTGGGGTAGAGGGAGGAGGGAGGAGTAGCGAACGGCGGCGGGAGAGAATGCGGTGCACTGGTCGTGGAGGAGAGGGTCCCTAGTGGAGTGAGCTTTCTATCTCCAGAGTAGTACTAATTGAAGACAAGACTGTTGTAATTCTGCAATTACTTTTTTTAACGATTGACGGTAGTACTAACTTTTATTTCTTATGTTTTTTTAGACCAATTCTACATCCGCCACCCACTTTTTTCTGATCCAAAAATATCAACTCCAACGTGGATGTTTCACAAGAAAAATGATATTATTCCTCGCACAAATAGAAACGTCTTGGACTCTGTCACGCCTGCTACGTCGACGTCAGCCTCTACTACGACTACGTCTACCTCCAACACTTCAGGCGTTGCTCCGCTGGTGACGAAGAGGCCAATGCGCACACGCCAACCGAACCGCTGGCTGGACCCCAAGGACTGGGACCTTAAGTAGCGGCGATCCCGGAGAGGATCGGCATGAGATAACAGACTTGTACTCTTTCCCGTCTCACCTACTCTCTCTGACTTATTCCTCTCTCTCTCTCTGAAACTCCTTCCTCTGAACCTTTCCCCTGAACCACTATTCCTGTATTATCGAACCAAGTCCAATATATCGAGGTAGAGGAATTAGTGCGTAACATTTGGTATCAAGAGCTTGGTTTAGATCTGGAGGCGATGGAGGATTTGGCGAAGGCGATGCGGGAGATGACCGCGTCGATGAACGCGGTGAAGACCACCGTCGACGATTCACAGTCGATTATGCGGGAGATCGGGGCGTGGAAGCCGTAGGTGGACGGTGCGATTCAAGAGCTGCGTACAGATCTTACGACCCTGTGTCAACAACTCGGGCGCGTGGCGCTGAATCCGATCATGAGCATGGATCCGGCGGCGCTGCAGCAGCAGACCGATCTGGCGACCATCGAGCCGGGCGGAACCGAGGCGCTCGGCGTCGACGAGTTTCGCGGGCCAGGCGGCCACCATGGTGCCCAACAGCTTCGGGGGTTGTCGATTGGGGGAGATCGGTCCCTCGCGACACCTCCGGCAAAGGGTACGTTCCAACCTCAATCCAATCCTTACCGCTTAGCGCAGTTTTCCGATTCGGGTGGGTTCCTGCACCGTGGTGAATCGTCTTCGGCGGGCAAACATGCGTCGCGGCCGAAGATGGATTTCCCTTCGTTTTCGGGGGACGGGCCCAAGTCGCGGAGGAGACAGTGCGAGGCGTATTTCCGGGTGTTCATGATGCACCCTGAGCAATGGGTGGACGCCGCCACAATGCATTTCTCTGGCGCAGCGTCGCTGTGGTTGGAGAATTGTGGTTTGGAGGTTGAGAAGTTGAGCTGGGAGGAGCTCTGTGGTATGCTATGTGAGCAATTCGGGCGAGATGAGTTCCAGAAATTGCTGCGACAGCTGTTCCATATGAAACAGACTGGATCGGTGGCGGAGTATGTGCAGGAGTTCACCGAAGTGATGCATGCTTTGCGGGCTCATTCCACTTCGTGGGATCCGGAACTCTTTCCGGCATGATTCGTGGATGGCTTATGGGAGGAAATTCGGGTGGTTGTCTTGGTTCATCAGCCGAAAGGATTGGATGCTGTTGTTTCTCTCGCCTTATTGCAGGAGGAGGCATGGGGTATTTGGCGCAAGCGCGATCCTCGGCGACAGGAGTCGCCGTTCTACGCCAAGAGTACCTACCGCAACACTCCGGGAGCGAGTGGCGGTGGGGATCGCGCGGCTTCGTCCACAACTACTTCATCACCGTATACTACTCCTCGCACACCGGCGATGTCGGAGGACAAGCGCGGGCAGGAAGCTGCTCGTGAATCGAGCACAGGCAAGAGCGAGGATCGCGCATCGGCTCTCAAGACCTTTCGCCGCTCAAGAGGCCTGTGTTTTGTTTGCGGTGAGAAATGGGCGCCTGGACACAAGTGTGGGTCCTCTATTCAGTTACATGTGGTGCAGGAGTTGATTGATGCAATGGGGTTAGATACATTGGATGAACCAGAGGGGACGCAGGAATCAGCTGCCGAAGCTCTGGAGATTTCTGTGGCAGCAGTATCTGGTACAGAAGCACCAAGCACATTTCGCATGGTGGGGAAGATCCAGAAGCATAAGGTGTTGATGTTAGTTGATTCGGGCAGCTCACATTGTTTCGTCAATGAAGCCATTGCAGCCAAATTACAAGGTACTGAGAGGGCAATACCTCCGGTTCAAGTGAAGATTGCTGATGGAGGTATTCTGACATGTGACAAGGAGTTTGTGGGTTGTGAGTGGTGGTGCCAGGGAACGACATTTCGATCCAACCTAAAGGTGTTGCCACTGAGAGGGTATGATGTGATTATTGGTATGGACTGGCTTCAGTCTCATAACCCTATGGGTGTGGACTGGGTGGGCAAACGCATGGCATTCTGGATTGAGGGGCAGCTGGTGATGCTAAATGGAATTCAAGCGGCCATTGGTTCCTGTAAGGAAATTGACCCCCAAGTGATGGTGAACATGTTGCATCAAGTAACAGCTGTGGAGGTTGTGGAGTTGCACAGTTCAGAGTCTGAACCTCAGTGCACAGCGCCAATACCGGAAGAAATTGCCAAGGCACTGGACGAATTTACCAGGGTGTTTGCTGAACCTGAAGGGTTGCCACCTGCAAGGGCTTTTGATCATTCAATCCCTCTCGAACCAGGGGCTAAACCAATTAATTTGCGACCTTATCGCTACAGCCCGGCACAGAAAGATGAGATTGAGAAACAAATTGCTAAAATGCTTCAACAAGGCATCATTCGACCGAGCTGCAGTCCATTCGCCTCGCCTGTGTTATTAGTGATGAAGAAGGATTTGACTTGGCGATTCTGCATTGACTATCGCCGGTTGAACTAAATTACTATCAAGAATCGATATCCAATGCCCATCATTGAGGAGTTGATCGATGAATTGGCTGGGGCACAGTGGTTTACAAGCCTGGATTTACGGGCAGGGTACCATCAGATTCGTATGAATCCAGATGATGAGGAGAAAACTGCATTTAAAACGCACAATGGACATTATGAGTTCCGTGTGATGTCTTTTGGTCTCACTGGGGCTCCAGCAACCTTCCAGAACACCATGAACACAATCCTTGCTCCGTTGCTACGTAAGGGTGTACTTGTGTTCATAGATGACATCTTGATCTATAGCCGGACGCTGGAAGAACATGCAGAGCTATTGCGTCAGGTGTTGCAGTTGCTGGATCAACATCAACTGAAGGTTAAGAAGAGTAAATGTGCTTTCGCACAGTAGAGCCAGCACCGCCATGCCTGCCTAGGGGGCTTCCTAGGGGGGTGGGGTGTTAGGTGCCAAGTGTTGCCGGTGACTTTAGTCCCACCTCGCTAGTGGAAGGAGGCCACACCCAGCTTATAAGGGAGAGTCCCCTCCACCTTTCAGTCCGGGATTTTGGGATGAAGTGGGCTTTCTTCTTATAGTTGGGTTGTGTGCGCGGTCGTGGGCCAGGAAACGTCTAAACACGACGTGAGTGTGTGGAGCTGGGCCCGGGACGCTGACAATTGGTATCAGAGCCTGGTGTATTTGGGTCACGTGATTAGTGCTGGCGGGGTGGCAACTGACCCAAAGAACATAGCGGCAGTGCAGCAGTGGCCAACGCCTACCAATGTCAAGGCCGTGCGTCGGATTCTTGGCATGGCAGGGTACTACCGCAAGTTTGTGCGCAACTTCGGTCAGATCAGTCGTCCACTGACTGATCTGTTGAAGAAGAATGTGCCATTTAAATGGACAGAGGCTACGGAGGCAGCGTTCAGGAATTTGCAGCAAGCATTGACATCAGCTCCTGTCCTCGCAACTCCAGATTTCACTAAACCATTTGTGGTTGAAACAGATGCGTCAGATGGGGGAATTGGTGTTGTTTTGTCCCAAGATGGTCATCCAGTGTCTTATCTCAGCCGAGCTTTGGGACCCAAGAATCAGGGTTTATCTACTTATGAGAAGGAGTTCCTGGCCATACTCTTGGCAGTGGACCATTGGAGAGCTTACTTGCAATCCCAGGAGTTCACCATATTGTCTGATCATCGCAGTCTAGCTAGTTTGGATGAACAAAGGTTGCATACTCCTTGGCAGCGCAAGGCTCTGACGAAGTTACTGGGATTGCGATACAAGATCATGTACAAACCGGGCAAGGAAAATGGAGCGGCGGATGCTTTGTCTCGTCGAGATGGAGGTGCGGTGTTGTCAGTTATCACGACAAGTGTGCCTAGTTGGTTGTCGCAAGTGCTACAGAGCTATTCAACTGACAATAGTATTCAGGAACTGCTGAGCAAAATCACGGCTAGGGATGAATCAGTAAAGAATTTCACCGTAACTGATGGGTTGATTCGCAAGCAAGGAAGAATTTGGCAGGGCACGGATCAAGCTCTGAAAGTGGCAATATTGCAGTCAGTACATGACAGCCCAGTGGGGGGACATTCTGGGGTGTGTGCGACATATCATCGCTTACATCGCAATTTTGCTTGGAAGGGCATGAAAAAGTCGGTGGAGGATTATATAGAGCAATGCTCAATCTGCAAGCAAGCCAAGAGTGAAAGGGTGCACTATCCTGGTCTGCTCCAGCCACTTCCAATCTCGCGTTGTGCCTGGCAGACAGTGACATTAGATTTTGTGGAAGGATTGCCTCGATCTAAGAATGCCAATTGCATAATGGTGGTAGTGGATAAACTCACGAAGTACTCTCATTTTGTGGCGCTGACCCATCCTTTTACGGCTCATCAGGTGGCTGTGGCTTTTGTGGACAATATCTTCAAATTGCATGGGTTGCCCGAGATAATGATATCAGACAGAGATCCGGTTTTCACCAGCAAGCTTTGGACAAAGTTGTTCAAGTTGACCGGCACAGAACTGGCTATGAGCTCTTCACGACATCCACAAACGGACGGGCAAACGGAGAGGGTGAACCAGTGCTTGTAAACCTACCTCCGATGTTTTGTTCATGCTTGTCCGAAACAATGGCGTCACTGGCTCCCTTTAGCAGAGTTCTGGTACAACACTTCCTATCATTCTGCTATCAAGACATCGCCATTTGAAGCTTTGTATGCTCATCCTCCTCGGCACTTTGGCGTGATTGATACCACGGTGTGCCGATCAGCTGATCTGGCGTCCTGGCTGGAGGAGCGAGCGTTGATGCAGGACCTGCTTAAGCAACACCTCACACGTGCTCGACAGATCATGAAAGATCAAGCAGACAAGCATCGCAGTCATCGTGAGTTCGCGGTGGGCGATTGGGTTTTTCTCAAGGTGCGGCCTTACATACAAAACTCCGTGGCTGATCGTGCTAGCCACAAGTTGGCTTTTCGCTATTTTGGACCCTTTCAGGTGGAGGCTCGTGTTGGTGCGGTGGCTTACCGACTGAAGCTCCCGGAACGTACATTGATTCACCAGGTGGTGCATGTCTCTCTTCTGCGTCGAGCTCCAGCACCTGGCGACGAGAATCAAGTGCGACTACCTCCTGATCCGGTACCAGAAGAACAAGCCGGAGACAAAGATGAACCCCTGCAAGTTCTTCAGCGACGACAGTACCAGCGCGGCGCGACGATAAGAACCCAAGCTCTGGTGCAGTGGTCTTCGCTGCCTGCATCGCTGGCCACTTGGGAGGATGAAGCACATCTTCGCGTTCGATTCCCGCAAGCTCCGGCTTGGGGACAAGCCGGCGTTGAAGAAGGGGAAAATGTCACGCCTGCTACGTCGACGTCAGCCTCTACTACGACTACGTCTACCTCCAACACTTCAGGCGTTGCTCCGCTGGTGACGAAGAGGCCAATGCGCACACGCCAACCGAACCGCTGGCTGGACCCCAAGGACTGGGACCTTAAGTAGCGGCGATCCCGGAGAGGATCGGCATGAGATAACAGACTTGTACTCTTTCCCGTCTCACCTACTCTCTCTAACTTATTCCTCTCTCTATGAAACTCCTTCCTCTGAACCTTTCCCCTGAACCACTATTCCTGTATTATCGAACCAAGTCCAATATATCGAGGTAGAGGAATTAGTGCGTAACAGACTCTCTCTCTTAGGTCGTCCCCTTCGCCACGCGTCCCATCGAACCGGGTCTAACTCGGGCACGCAGCCTTATCCTCCGGAAACACGTCGACCACAAATTGTCCTGCGGTATGCCCACGCCGCTGTCGTCGACTTCAAACACCGCCCCCAAATCATTACCCCACCCCACCTGCTGTAATAAAACCACTGCTGCAAGCTGCCACCGCGCGCCGCTAGCTGCAGAGGTCGGTACCGCTATTCGTCGCTGTTGCTGAACGCGAACGCCCCCGCTGCAATGTAGGCCGCCGCTACTACAAGGCAGGGTCAGAAACCTGGATCAATCGTATTGTCCAAATAACTTAAAGTGCAGGCTTCCAACAAACGTTCGTATAAACTCATGTTAGAGGTTACTAATATTTGTCCTCTTTGTGGTTTTGGATGCGAGGATACTTTCCACGCGATGTGCAGGTGTCCTGCCGCTAAACTTCTGTGGATGGCGATGGAAGAGGTATGGCCGATCCCTGCCGTGCATATGATCATGAACTGCGGCAAGGAATGGCTGCTGCATTTGCTGGCGGACAAGACGGAGGAGGTGAACACGATGATTCTCATGACGATGTGGTGGATTTGGCATGGCCGGAATGAGGTGGTTCATGACAAGGCCATGCCTGCTATTGAAGCTTCCAAGCAGCTACTTGGACTCCTTTAGTGTCGTTGAAACAATCTCCGTATATGGACCCGATCAAAGGGAAAGCGGTGATTTCTTATGAGAGCAAGGCGAAGCGTGGGAAGATGAAGATGTCGTCTGAAATAGCAAACCCCATCCGATGGACAAAGCCGAGCTGTGGGAGTGTCAAACTGAATGTTGATGGATCTTTCCATGCTGATAGTGGTGCTGGTGGCGCGGGATGGGTTCTCCGCGATGAGAACGGTTCAATTATAATGTCCGCTTGCAGGTTACTAAATTCATGCAGCTCTCCTCTTGCTGCTGAATTAGTTGCCTGCCGTGAGGGCGTTGCCATGGTGCGGGAGTGGTGTGAGCTACCCTGCTTGGTCGAGATGGTCTATGCGGAGGCCGTCAAATTGATCACGGGGTATTAAGACCGTTCTGAACATTTCGGTTTAGTCCAAGATATAAAGCTGATGATTTAAGAAGATGGTGCTTTGAAGATAGAGACTATTAGGCGTGAGGAGAATTCAGTTAGCCATGTGCTGGCAAATTTGGGGCGGACCCAACACCTTACGAGAGTTTGGCCTCTCTCTGTGCCGGAGGAAGCCCTGACATGTTGTTAGACAGATTGTAATTTAGCCTAGTCTACTTGGTTGTAATTCACACAAAAAAAAAGACTGGTAATGTGATTTCAGAATACTTTGGGTGTACATGATTCCTCTGACGTTTGAATCACATGCCTCAGTTGTGCAGTAGCTTCACTTTTTCGCCACTTTTGAAGTTCTGCATTATGTAATTTCAGTTCCAGATGATAATGATGGCATACTAGTGTCTTGTTCAAATGTTAACATGCTTCCATTCATGTAGTGTATTCTCTATTCAAACTATTTCAGATTCTACTGTCATGTTCACCCTCTCGTTAAAACCAGTTTCACGTATACAAAAGAAACGAGAGCAGATAGCTTAGACATCATACAACAATGATATCATACTCCGTATGCTAACATACTCAAAGCGGTGGTCACCTCCCGAAAGGTGCTATGCCCACACAACATTCCTCCTTCTTTGCTGAAAGAATCGATCATGATTCGTCAAACAATGTGCAATGTGTTTGAACAAGTTGATGCTCATCCTAAACCGACCCTGAAAGTACCTCTCAGGATATTTGGGAGTCTCCACAAAATAATTCCGCTTCAATTTCTCATGAGCTTTGTTATTTTTTGCCCTCCACAACTTCTAACGATCGAAAACAGAACCACCGAGCTTTGGCTTTTCAGCCAAATGCATAGCCAAGATCAATGTGAGGTCCTCTTCCTCTTGAAGATCAAATTCTTCATCGGAAGAATCATATGATTAACTCGTCTACGGACATGAATTAAAATTAATTTAAACTACAAAAAATACGAACAAAAAACATATACAACACAAGAGTTCGAAGAAATTTCACCTTCCAAGTGTTTTGTCAAACACCTAGTGGAGTAGTGGAGGCCAAGTTGTAGCTCTCACCGGCAGGGCTGGACTACATAGGAATGGTGCACCGGATGTAGCGTCGGCGAGCTAGGAGGCGGGGAAGGCTGTGGAGACCGTACCAAGAGCGGCGAAATCGGCAGCACCGACGACCGTAGCGCCTCGCAGACGCCCACAGGAGGCGACGGCATGGTGGGGAGAAGCGGGGATGTCGCAGTGGCTGCAAATGGAGAGCTGGCTCGCCGGAGAACGTCGGAGGGGGGGGGGGGGGGGGGGATTCATAGCGACAACACGAGTGCAAAGAGTTTTCAGATCTAGCGGTTGGTTAACTTGTGCGTGACATTTCGTTGTCCAACGCGCTATAGTCGGTCGTAGCAAATACCTACGCAGAGTGATCCGCTGCAGCATCGAATTTACCGTCGACACGAAAAAAGATGGTTTTATCCGTGCATATCGCGCGTCCGTTGGAGATGCTCTAAGCTCTGATTACCTTGATGTTATAACCTGATTGTTTGAATTGTAAAAAGATACAATGATATTTAGAGTTTGGAGGAGTCGATGAACTTGGGAACGAAGTGGGGAGTAGTTGGGTGAGATTCAGATTACACCTCACCACACAAGCTGGACACACAGTCACACCCTCACGTTCGTAGCATTGCCCACACGCCTGGTAGATGTTTCGACGGGTTAGACCCAGTGACCGGTATATACAAACTGCTACATGAACCATTAACTTCAATTTTGATCATACAAACTACTCATGCATGTACAAGCTTGGTGGATACAAAATACTCGCCAATTGTGCGGCGTAATCGAATTTTCATTTTCATCATGTATAAAAGGCCAAAAAAGCAGAGTCAACGAACAATAACAAGATCACGAGAGGACGGTCTTGAGCTTGTAGTTCTTGGCAAATCCGCTGTACACGACGAAGTTGACCGTGGAAATGCCGGCCATGATCCAGAAAAAATAGTCGAGGTGGCCCTGGTTGAGGTCGTCGGAGATCCACCCGGGGCTGTCCGCGGTGGCCGTGAAGAGCGCAATGACGGCGTATATGAGCGAGCTCAGGTAGCTGCCGAGCGCGATGGTGAGCAGCGCGAGCGACGTGCACATGCTCTTCATGGTGTCGGGCGCCTCGGCGTAGAAGAACTCCAGCTGCGCGATGTAGCAGAAAACCTCCCCACCGGCCAGGAAGAAGTACTGCGGCAGCTGCCACGCGATGCCGATCAGCTCTCCGCGCGCGGCGCTGTCGAGGCGGCTCGTCTCCACGATCGCCGCGAGTGCCATGGAGAGCGCCATGAGGACGCGGCCGGCCCCCATCCGCTGCAGCTGCGACGGCTCCCAATCGCCGCTGCCCGAGTAGAAGGCACGGATTGAGGGCACGATCACCTTGCCGTACAGGACCACCCAGGTGAGGACGCAGAGCACCTCGAACGAGCACAGCGACGCGGCCGGTATCGACACTGACAGGATGTTCATATTCATGGCGCTGCCCTGCTGGATAAAGGTGGTGTTCATCTGGGAGTAGGCCGCCGAGAAGATGATGCTGGTCGCCCACAGCGGCATAAGCCGCAGGAGAATCTTGAGCTCCTCCACCTGCGTCACGGTGCAGAGTTTCCACGACGCCCCCTCGACAAACTTTTGGTCCTGGACGACGTCCAGCTCCGAGAAGATGGCCGCCTTGTCGAGAAAGCTGAACTCGCCGGTGTGCGCGATCCTGGGCGCCAGCTGGAAATCATCAACCTTGAAGACGCTGGTCTCGTAGAGAAGGCCGGCGTCGGAGGGCAGCTTGAGGCTGGCCTTTCTGCACGCGGCGACGACGACCTGGCACAGGCTCTTGAGCGGCGTGCCAGTGGGCATGGTGCGCTTGTATATGGGCGTGGCGAGCAGGAACGCGGCGTAGGCGAGCGCGATGCACGCGGTGGCGATCGCGAAGCCGAGGCCCCAGCTGACGTTCAGCTGGATCCACACGATGAAGAGGCCAGAGACGATGGGACCGAAGTCGACGGCGAGGTAGAACCAGCTGAAGAACGACACCTTGTCCTCCCGGTCTTCCGCGATGGTGTCGTCGAACTGCTCGGCGCCGAACGGCAACAGAGAGGACCGCACGCCACCGCTCCCGATCGCCACCAGGTACAGCCCCACGAACGCCAGCGTCTTGGTGCTGACGAACGCGGACGAGAGCTCGGGTAAGAAAGCCGAGAAGGTGACGAGCAGCATCCCGAGGAGGTAGACGGCGAGGGAGATGAGGATGGTGTTGTAGTTGCCCCAGAAGGTGTCGGCGATGACGGCCCCGAAGATCGGGGTGAGGTAGCTCGTCCCGAACCAGGTGGTGACGTTGGACGCGCTGCCGACGTTGCTGCCGTGGAGGACGGTCTCCAGGTACATCACCAGGTTCGTCGAGATGCCATTGAACGCCGTGCTTTCCAGGCATTCGAACCCTGTAACATCATGCATTGGCGCGCCGTGATCAATTCGATGCTCAATTCAACCATACATGCATATAGCTAGCATGTAAATTAATTAAGGTTGTTCTGTATAGTACAAATTAGCACACTCACCTAGTACTACATACGGTGCCTTGCTACTACTCTTTTTTTTCCTGTCATCGAGAATTGGTGTTTGCAGGCTCTCCTCGTCAATCCGTGCCGAAGGAAGCGCTAACTGGGTCACCTCTGCAATCCGTGGCGTAGGAAGCGCTAGCCCTAGCCATCTCTGCTCGTCAATCCTTGGGGAAAAATACCTTGGGCTTGGGGAAGCAATCCTTGAGCTTGGGGAAGCAAGTAGACTATTTGTTCTTTTGAACGATCGGTAGGTGAGAGTCTGATATGATTCACAACGAGAGTGAGAAAGATTGTCTTGTGTACATAATTAACATTGAGTATTACATTGGATACAGTGCACAGTTTGTGAATTATCTGGCAGAAATGAATCTCTGATAAAAAAAATACATCGACCACGTGTTGGAAAGAGCATCATTAAGTAACACCTACTAGTTTGATGAAAGTAAAGCAAAATTAAGTGCAAAGATTGTTAGCTGCCATTATCAACGTAGTAGTTTAATAGTTGAGACAAACTGTAAAGCCTGTATATACAAGTGTTAACCCTTTTTTTTGCGCGGTAGTGTCAAACTTATATGAAAATAATGGACGGAACAGCTTGTTGCTTGCTGTATGCGTTTGTTTGTTGCTGCTACGAAATCCCAACCGACTCTACGAACCTAATTGCCTTCAATACTGGAAACCGAACACTTCGTTTCAAAATAAAAATACTGGAAACCGAACACTGATTTCTGAATGTATTGTCGTTTAAAAAAACACACGTCTGACTGCGTCCATCAACGATTTAATTGGTTTTCTTTAGGAGAGAATGCATATTGTCAGTCTTGTACTCCATCATGATTAGATTAGATTAGACTTAGTCCATGGTTGTTGCGATCGACACTTTAACTGTATGGCCGCTTCCAACTTCAGGAGGGCTGCATTCTCATGTCGCCGTCAGCGGTAGTAAAATATGCATGCTAATAAATTCAAACGCCAGAAACGGTCTCCTTTGAACTAGTCACATCTACCCCCATCTCAGGATGCTGGTAAGTTGACGATCGATCTATGAAAACAAGCTGATGCATGATTCTACTCCAAATTCACACGCAGATCAAGGAGGGATCGATGTGGATGAATAATACCTGGCGCAGGAGCGGGGGGCGTCCAGCGTCCACGAACGGGGAGCGGCCTCTCTCCATGTCATCTCCAGCTCGAGGTCCAGCGTCCAGGAGGACATACGGCCTTGGCGATGGTAGTCGAAGGCTACTCATATTTCCTTTCTTGTCGCTTCTACGCTCATGTAGTCTCTCCCTCTCTGCCTCGGTCGCCATTTACAGTCTTGCTGCTATGCTCGACGGCCGAGCTGGTTATATAGCAGCGGGCGTCGTCGTCGCTGCTCGAGAAGGAGTACCAGCTAGCTAGCTTTCCATCGCGGGGACGAGGGGGTAGGTGTGTGTCGCCGCAGCGGAAAACAATAAGCACCGGTGGGCTAGTGGCAAGTAATGAATGATCCCGGAACACTTCAAACACCAAGGATTACATACTTAAGAAATATGAGGTAGGTGGAGCAGATCTCTAAAAGGCAAACTGGATTTGGGTTGGACACCAGGAATTTTTGTAGGTGTTTAAATTGTACTCCCTCGGTTCAGGTTGTACGTACCAGACCCCTATCCATTTTTACATAGTTTGTGAAATCTAAAATCCTTCTCTCTCCCTCCACCAATGCATTTAACTTTCACTTTCAAGCGTGTGTCTTTTATTTTTTACAAATGCACATTTTCTTTTTTCAATCTATGACAAGCGGGTTTTTTTCCTACTTTGATATTACTTGATATTGTTAGATACATCTATTCCAAATACACAACCTGTCAAAGCGAGGAGTCAATTCTTTTAAGGTTATTATATAAAAACCGCTCAAATCAGGACCAATAGTCAATATATTTAGATGGAAAAATATATCCAAAAATATTTAGAAACAACTCTTCAGATTGTCAAGTTTATGCCTCCATTTTGATCCAAATAATCAAAAAAAAATCTACACACGATCATTACCAATAGTCAAGACAATGTATAATTTTGTAAGTTCAGATGAAGGCTTGCGGTAGGTCGTAGCAAGAGACGAATTTTTTTACATTGAAATTGAAGTTTAACAACTGTATCCAATGTGTAAACATCACTAATACGGACCGCTGTATGTAGTTACGAATACTAGTATTTCTGTTCTCCACACACAAGTACAGGCATAATGCACATGGCGTACGTGATCGTCGATGGTGACTAACACAGTCGACTTAGCCGCCACACGGCAAGCTGGTAGACCAGTTCTTGCAACGATTAATTTGACTAGGTAACTGTGGATTATAGTTTCTCCCCTTGGTTTGTTTATCTGCCATGCATGTATTTTGATCAATTATCCGTGACTGACTCTGCTACATATATCGTTTTCACTGTATTTTCCCCTTGGTCTTACGATTTGTTTATTTGATGTGCTTGGTCTTACGATTTGGACATGGATAATCAATATGTCACTTAATTATTGGATAGTCGTCCAATTCAAGAATGGAGAGCCAGGCAAATCTTTGACTCTGTTTAGCTTGAAACTGTCTACCTTTTATCCTGCATTTCTTTAGTTCCAAAGTAACGAGTTCCCGTGAAAGGTGCACAAACATGGTTAACATTTTGACATTTTTTATCTTCCCCACCTACTACAGGCTACAGTTAACAACGGGAAGCCGATTGTTGACGGTCTTCAATGAAGTCTTGCTGAATCAAAACTCAAAACAAAATGTCTTACCGAATGATGTCCTCAGATGTAGCAGCTTTCTTGTAGCTGGGCGGAAAGAAAATTGGGCGTGATATATTTATACCAAACTTATATATGTTGGGGTCGACTTGTAGTGTAGGTGTCGTCATTTTGGTGAATTAGTGTGATGAAACCCATACAAAAATCCGGAAAGGAAATCAACACGAGCGTCTCACTCTTCAACTCAGTCACCTATTTGGTATAGCATCTTTTTAGGGTGTGTTCAGTTTTGAAATGAGGTGGAATGGATTAGAATCATTTCGTTCCATCAGAGTGGAACCGTTCCATTCTTATGTTCAGTTAATTCGGACAAAAAAATATCATGCAACAGTTCCATTCCTGTGTTTAGTTTTGGAATTGGATGAGAATGGAATGAAACGGGTGAGAATAGAATCATTGCTAAACTTGATTAATTATTTATACACTTGATTAATTATTTTTAATCTTGATTAATTGGTCCATTCGACTCTCTTGGATGGTTAGAAGTCTTACTTTGGTTATTTGATCCAACGAAACATTCAGTCTTTTTTTTAAAAACACAGTACAACGCAAACGTTTATAAACACGTACACACACTCACTCCTATGAACACACACGCACACCCTACCCTTATGAGCACCTCTGAGAGACTAAGCCGGCGGGTCAGCTCTTGAGATTGACAAAGTCACCACAGACGCCTCGCTGTCGCCGGGAACGTCGTCTCGCACTGAAGAATACTCCGACTAAATGAGAAACAACAGCGTCAAACCTTTGGTTTGAACTCTGGTGGGCTAGAAGTACAACCACCCACCTAACCATCTTGCCACATGCAAGTTCTCACGAAACATTCAGTATATGCCGTGTTATTTTTATTGAAAATTAAGTCATCGCCACTGTTCAGTAGACCGCCAACCGCTAAGATACCACAACATTCTATAGTAGCTTTTTGCATCTCTAGAGTAGACTCAGCCCCATCGCACCTCCTTGCGGCCTTTGTTTGGTACCCGTGTATTTTTGGAAAATGATGAGGATTATCCGATCAAACTTTTAAATCCCTGCATATATTAAAACAATGTTTAGTTTATTGTATTTGACATGTTTATCATCACACTTCTCCACAAATTTTTAAACTCTAATTTGTTTTTCTTAATAGTCAAGCAACTGCTCCTACATAGTGGATTGAGGATAAATAGCGGATTTAAAGAGGACCAAAAATACTACTCGGACAAACCCGGAAGCTACCACTCCTCCCTCGTTCTTGATGCAACACTTCATGGCGCCGGACTTGGGGCTTCCGCGGGACATGTTGCCGTCCCTTATCCATGGCGTCGGCGGCGATAGCATTATCCAACTGTCTTCACCATGGTAGAGAGGAAGATTACGTAGTAGCTGTCATAATCACATACTTATATGATTTCAACAGAAATTACCAAACCAACCTCGAATCGAATTCCGAGCTGAATAATATTAGGATCCACTTAATACTACACCTCAAAAACTATTCTTTTGAGCAGACAATCGACGGGAGTTTTATAAGGCTCGGTTTCAATTTTAATTCGCCTAGCTGGGCCAAAGGAGAATTAGCATGTTGGGACTTAGCCTTAAAATATCGTGGAAAAAACCCAGAACTTAATCCCAAAAGTTGTCATCACCAATCCAAATAACAACAATAGAATTTTTTTAAAAATTGGTATACATCTTCCATTACAGGTTACTTAACATGGTTTATAAGTTTTCTTACTCGTGTTACACAGTAATTGATGAAAAGAAAGGGGCTGATCTTATCTACTCACTCCGTTTAAATTTAGATAACTCAGTTATAGATAGAAATGGATGCATCTAACACTAAAAATATGTCTAGATGCATCCATTTCTATAGGCAAGTCATCCATATCTAAAGGAGGGAGCAACATATAACTGCTCTATAGGATCATAGTAAAAAAACTAACCAATGACGTGCAAGTATAACCCTATATGAATTAAAGCCAACACAGATTAGCATAATGCTAAAGGTAATGTTTTGATGCTGACATTGGGGCTTGATATTGGACAATCGTGTGGTATGAGTCCTGAATGCCAGGTTTGCGGTTTGACTGGTCTAGACAGTGGGGTTGGATATTCAGCCTCGGTATCGAGCTGCAAGTCTGAAAAAAATATCGAGGAGATCTATCTCAGAGGCGACACCCTCAAGATTTCACAAGGTATTCGGGTGGCGTTGTGTACTGGTACATCTCACTCGACAAACCGCGCTTCCTACCATGGCAGTGAGCGACCTAAAACAGTGGTGGCGGCTGCACAATAATCCCCCCCCGACCACCTCCTACGGCTCCAACAACCCTCTCTCCATGTCCTTCCATCTCTCTATGTGTGCAGGAACGAGGTTGACAGGACCCAACCTCACCAGTTCGGTGCACCTCCATCCCTAGATCCCAGCGAAATGTTCCACCCCTTATTTTTCTCTGCCTACCATAGAGTTGTTGTACGGGATCATAGAAAAAAACTAATCATTGATGTGCAAGTATTTTTTGAGGCGAAACAGTGAGGGAAAACCCTTAAAGGCAACCTCGATTGGATACAACATCAAATGTTATGTTTTGATGTTTGCATGGGGGTTGATATTGGACATTTCGTGAGTCCCCATTGTCAGGTTTGCGGCTGTTTGAGACATTGTCGTTGGATATTTGGTCTCGATATCGAGCTGCAAGTCCGGTTGAATGGAAAAACATCGAGGAGGCCTATTTCATGGGTGAATCCCTCTCCATCTTGCGAAGTATTCTGGTTGAGTTGCTTACCGCGTCATGTCACTCTCTTCTCGCTCGATAAACTGCGCTTCATACCATGGCACGCGAGCGACCTAAAACAGTAGTGGCAGCTGCAAACTAACCCCCCCCCCCCCCCCCCCCCCTCCTAAGATTACGAATGGCTCCGACAACCCTCTCCTTCTCTTTCCATCTATGTGTGTGTGTGTGCACGGACGAGGCTAAGTACATCCAGCCTCACCAGTCCAGCACACTTGCATCCCTAGATCCAAGGAAATGTTCCACCCCTTTTTTCAGCCTAATAATTTGTGACGCGTTTTCCCTGTAGGTCTCTACTTTGCAGTGGCGGAGAGGCAGGCGCAAAACCGAGTGTAGGCGTTGTCCGAGGGGTTCAGACCATTGACGGAGCATGTGAACACCGTGGAAAGACGTGTTACCCTCACCACCAAGAGGTGAATAGAAGTACAAATAAGTACGACCTCATCAAAGCTTGAGACAAGTTAGATTTGTCTATCAGCTTATAGTTCACGAAATCGGTGCAATAAGCTATTTGCCCCTATGTGCTTGTGATATTTGAATATTCACTGGGAAAAAATTGTATTTAACAGCATGGATGTTTTTTCTGATAAGCTAGGTTGCAAAAATCCAGACTCCTTTCCTTAGTAATTTTGGTTCCTAAATTTCTTGAGCAGATTTTAGAGAGATTATTTAGTTATTACTTAATTTTTTCTTAGATCAGGCTTTCATATCCTATGCATGTTGTTTGGCAGTTCCCGGTGTACTTGTAGCTCAGTGCTTAGTGTCCTTGCAAAAATTGTTTGTTACAGTAGAAGTTAGTTGAGATATTGAAACCTCGTCAAGATGAGTTATATCATATGTATTGTCTCAACATATTATTTGCCGGATATCACAATTATTATAATTTATTGGCTATTGCATACAATTTTCACTTTTCATGTTTTTATGGAAGTTAAAAGATGAAGTGATAATTTACATAATATTTCTTTGTGTTTCTTATTTTTATGTGATGTATTAAATATTTTTATATGTTTAAACAGAAAACATGTTCCAAACATGTATAAAAAATATAATTATCATAATTTTGTACAATTATAATTTATTAAATAACCATCCAAACAACGCTTGAGATTCAATCTGAATAGCAAGCCTGGTTCTGAATGCCTAAACATTTAAACAGAAACATTGTCATCTAACTTCAATATAAATATGAAGTATTGACATTCAAGCCAATGCAGTGCCAAACCTCTGAATTGTATACATCCAAACAGAGCCTAAGCTACGTGTCAAATATTACCGAGTCTAAATTTGACAAGTTTGGCATCAACAGAAGTGTGGCTAAAATTGGGTAGACACAGAAGTGTGGCTAAAATTGGGCAGACACAAAATGTGGCTTAACTTGTCAAATAACCCAATCTATGATGGATGGGTCGTTTGGATAATGAACTGTGATAATACTAGTCTGTGGTAAGAACCAAACTCATATCAAATTGTCAAATTTTGAATTGACAAACAGAGTCGGCTACTTGTCTAGGATTTTCAGCGGAAGAGCTCCGTGAGGCGACGTTGTTGTTGACAACGAGTCGCATGTGATTTCGGCCATCTCAAAATCTAATCCGTCAGCTCAGTCTTTCAGAGGTGGTCATATCTAGGATGTGTGTGCGTGCGTAGGGAGTGTATGTGATCTGTGTTTTGATTTAAAAAAACATGAACCTTTGCTAATTTACGGCAATCCGAGCGGGCCGTAAAACGTTTCAAACGTTGCGGATTGAAACATTCGAAATTTCGAACAGACGGTTTGGCTACAACAGCAAGAAAAAAAAAGCAAAGCAAGCAAACAAATACGACGATATTTCCGTCTACCAGCGAACGAACAACGGAAAAGCCTTCCGCATCGGTCGTGCCGCCGTCACATATTCCACCAAATCACTCTCTCTCCCACCCTCTTCCACCATTTTCCCTCCCTTTCCTCACCTCGCCGCGCCGTCCCACCCAATCCGCACGCGAACCCTAGGCCGTCCCACGGCGAGGTGATGAGATGGGACGCGGCGGACGCGGAGGCGGTTCTCGAGCGGATCTGGGACCTCCACGACCGCCTCAGCGACGCCATCCTCGCCGTCTCCAGCACCCACTTCCTCACGGCGCCACCGCCGCGCCCCTCCGCCTGCGCCCGTCGGAACGGATACGTGTTCTTCAAGGGCCGGCCGGAGGGTGGAGCGGAGGACGGCGGCGGCTCGGCCCTGGCCGCAGCGGCGGAGGCCATGGCCGAGGCCAGGAGCCTGCACGCCATCCGGTCGGCGCTCGAGGACCTTGAGGACCACCTCGAGTTCTTGCATGTGAGTTTGCCCTCCTTCCCCTGTTCCCCGTTCCCCTCGTGTGCTTTAGGGTTTCTCTCCGTGGATGGATGTACTAGCTAGGTAGACTACGCTCGCTCGCACCAGTCGCTGCAATGAATACATACATAGCGGATCCGTGAGAGGTGAGGGTGCGTTGTTCGCGTGATTGCCGAATCCTGATCTCCAGTGCCTAGTTTGTGTTCGATTGGCGTCTTTGTGATCCACACGGCCGTTTCGTACCATGCTATGAATGTATAATTAATGCATCATCATGTCGTGCACATGGTTCTGCTCAATGTTCATGTGTTACACTATATTAGCAGGGTTACGAATGTATGTCATGGTTCTGGGTTTTATTTTCCTCTGGTTGTCTTGTTTGATATTTTCTGTCTACTAGATGAATTTGAGTCAGAGTCATTGGCTTTCTTCAAATTAGCTACAGTAACTGTTCTAGATTGGAGCGGAACAAAGGATTCGTGGATGTGAAAAATGCGCAATCCACCTGAAAATTGCTGCCCTGTTTGTTGTCATGTGGTAAGTGCTCATCTGAGTCAATGAAGCAGGAAATCGCGTCTACTCAATAGTTGGTCTCATTCTAGAACGGTGATAGAAGAAAGCCGTGATTAGGCGTTTTTGGTATTGTGTTTTGTTAATTCAGTTATTTGTCCGATATAATAATAATAAGTAGATCTGTTATTTACTTGTGTTAATTTTGCCTCCACAGACTGTTCGATCGCAGCAGCAGGCTGAGCAGGGTGCTGCAATTGCAAGACTGGAGCAGAGCCGTCTAGTCCTTGCCACGAGGCTAGCTGAGCATCAGGGAAAGAAGTATAGAGTCATTGATGAGACCTTAGCATTTGTTGGTGGGGTTAGTGAGAAGAGTCGATTCATCTCACCAGAAGATCTCCGTCCAGCGTGCGAGTCAGGGGAGGAGGCAGTAGAAAATGGGGTCAATGGTTCCAGTATCATGGCAAACTTGTTATCTGGTAGTCTATCTTTAGCCAAGAATTCATTCCGAATGGACAAGATTGGTGGTGCTCTGGGTAATGCGGCTGTGTTTGCAGTAAGTATGCTCGCTTTCTTGCAGCTGCATCAAGTCACATTCAGAAGTAGAGCTCAACCTATGGAATTCAGGAAGAGAATCGATTACAGTTACCAATCTGGGAGCTCGCAACAGATTTCCAAAGGAAAGCACCTTGAGGTGTACCTAGCCAGAGGCTGAGGAATAATCAGATCACATGCAATCTGCCTGTACAGAAAGTTTTGACCCAATGATAGTTTTTGTCGGTTTTGTTAGGCCACTAATCATTCTTTACAATGGTCTGGACAATGTTCCAGTCTAGTGTTGTACTAGATGTGACAGTTCTTTTGGATGGATTGGTCTACCTTCCATGATACCTGGTGTTGTACCTCCCAAAAATGTAAATCGGTTTGTGCTTACAGATAGATTGTTTGGCTGGAAAACATGTTTGAAGGCGACCATCTGTGTCCCATTCTGCTGAGAGCTGTAGCTTGACTTACCAGTTTTGTTATCCCATGAAGACTAGCGGTTCTTGTTACATCCTCATGATGATTGTTCAAGGTTCTCTGTTTGCCTGATAACTTCAATTTTACTGACTTTGTCATGGCAACCGTACAAGCACATGTGAAGCCTCTATTGTATTCCTTTTGAATGGAGATGGAGTGCAATCGAGGGTATGTGCTTTGCTCTTTTTTGTGCTTGATGAATCTCTCAGACTTCTCTTTGGCATGCTCATATTTGGTGCCGAAGCTTCTTTCCTGATGCACTTGGCCACTGCTTTACACATGTACACCTACTGTGCTACTTTTTTACCTGGCCCCTCCCATGCTGCTGGTCGGTCAGTGTGCTCTTTTCTGTTTTCATTATGTTGCAGACTGTCAAAAGTCGGAAGTAAACGGGCATCCTATGCACCATATGCATAAAAGCCTAAAAGGGCAGTCGAGGGTCTCAAGGATGTTAATGAGTCCTCGTTGATTTTCTTGGTTTATCTTGTTACCTTTGGCAAAATGCATCTCAATTTTATGTGATTGCTGTCTTCTTTCCTTATTTCTGGTGGTCTGTCTGGAGTAATCATCAGTGTCAATCATGTATGTTTTTATAATATTTGGTTGTCTTGTCGAAACAAAGTGCTGCAGTTTACTTGATTGTACTTAGTTCATAAGCAGTTAAGGCATCTTTACTCGAAACCTGGAGCCGTTAAAACAAAAAGAGATCCTAATAAGCAGATCATGATTTGTTTGGTAATCAGCTAGACTCCTTTTAGGCGGAAAGATGAGAGTTTGCTGTTTGTTTAAGTGTTGATACTACTCCCTAGCATCAAATAAATATAAGGCGTTTTAGCATAAGATATATGCATATAGGATAAAATCATGGTCTCGGGAGGCTCCAAATACTTGTTCCCACTGTAAAATTTGTCTGTCCACTGCTATTTAGTTCAACTTTGTGCTAAATACCTGAGACCACACGGTAATTTTATATCTGGTCCAGGAAGCCCAAAATTTGTTGTTTTTGCCATTGGGAATTTGACAAACTCCCTCCTCAGGAAAGAGGCCCGGTAGAGAGATTTCTTAGGATGACTCTACCGGCCGACTGAGATGCTTTCCTTAGGATGACTCTACGGGCCGATCGAGGGAATTACTGGTTCTTGTAGGGTTGCCACACATTTTCGGCTAAATCATTTTGGAGCTGAATATCAGTTGCCTCCTTACACATATCACGGTGAAAGTCTAGTCACTGAGCAAAAGTGGAGGGGACTTGCAGCTCAAGCAACTCATACTGAAACTGGCATGTGCATGATCACACAAACTGTCATCACCTCCCACTCCCCATTGTCGAAAACTTTCTAGTGATTTGTTTCCCCGAAACAATTAGAAGAAAATTTAACCGGTATTGTACTAAATATTTGGCCATGTACATACGCGTGTGCGTGTATGTGTTGCCACCCATGCTCGGTCAACGTCGATGCAAGTCGATGCACAGGATGCCTTAGCCACCTCGACATCTTCCTTCACCTTGAGACTATGGGCGAGCGCAGCGAGGCGGGCATGATCCTCATTGAGAAATTCTAGTGAGCGTGTGCGTGGCTTGGCCTCCTGTACCTGTGGGTCGTTGGCGTCCTTTCTCGCTGCTCCATTCGAAGTCCTTCCCTAAGTCATCAGCTTTCTGAGCAGGGATGTAGCAGCGGCCAAGAACAATCGAGTTCCTGTGTAACCCGTGATTTATGCCTCCACCTTAGGCCCCGGGCCATCGGAGTACACTTCCTCCATCGTCCTTCTTGTTAACTCTTGCAGCCAGCGCCGAAGCAATGGTGGCGGCAGAATGTCACACCACGCATGGTTCGTGGCATGGTGGAAGTGAAGCTACTTTGATGCTCCGCGAGTGTGCTCTGTCACGTATGCTCGATCAGAATGAGAAGGCGTTGCCGCGGGTCATTCCGGAGCTGGGAGAGGAGGTGGTTGGAGCGGGTGAGAGCTGAGTAATGGGTGGTCCATGAGCATAATACACCAGAATATAAGGGTCAGAATGGGTGGTCCTCCGAGATTTGGAACAAAATAGTCAAAAAATTCCATGAAAGCCATCCTTATGTGAGCTACACCAAGCTGCAGATCCAAGAGAAGGAAAAGAAACTTAAAAGAGAATATAGGATGCTCAAGGAGGCACGACACCAAAGCGGAGTTTCCTGGAAGGAGAAGCGATGGAGAATTGAGGCTGAAGAAGAGCTGTGGAACAACCTTATCATTGTAAGTTATCTTGTCGGCTCCTTACACACTTCTGGTTATATCCTTGTTGCGGTAGGCATTACTCATGTATGTTTTTGTCATGCAGTCATTTCCTAAGATAGGGAAGTTCCGTACTAAGGGCTTCCCTTATTTTGATGCCTTGGGAGAGCTATATGATGGACAAATGGCTGAAGGGACCTATAAATTCACTTCAACCCAGCGATCCAATCAGCCACCAGAAGAGCAAGTGGATATCGATCCCGAGGTCAGTTTGGTAGAGGTCATATTCCCCCAATCTCATATTAGAGAGGTCTCAGTGGATGCTCAAGGACAAGGAGGGATGCAAGATGCTAATTACCAGTCAAGCAATGTCGCGAATTATCAGACTGATCAGACTCGCCAAAGTGTGGCTGTTGCGCCATCAACAAGTACCGATAGGGAACCGAAGAGGTGCCGAACCACCGGAGATGTAGCTGCAGTTATGGAGAGGTACATAAAGCTGAAAACTGTGCATATTGAGGATGCAAAAACTGAATCAAGGAACCTCGATGAGTATCCATAAAGAATTGTGTCGGAAGGTTAAATACCATGGAATTTTCAAAGGAGGAGAAGCCGAAAGCTCTTAGTGTCTTCAAAAATCCAGAGAATCGCGAGCTCTTCATGTGCGCAGACTTGGAGGTTGCTCTGATGTGTCTGCGCATGGAAATGGCATAGCAAAGGTAAAAGTTCTTGCATTCTTGCAATGCATCTATGTTGGCATTCTTATTGAGTATTTTTACAATGTTGGCATTCTTGCATTCATCTATGTTGGCTCATATCTTAGGAGTTTCTAGCTCAGATTCATCTCTGTTGGCTCATATACATTCTTGTGCAAATATTACGCAGATTCATCTCTGTTGGATCATATAGATTCTGGTGATGTAGCTGCTGTGATATAAAAATTGACATGTCCTGTTAGTTTCTTGTTCAGATTCATCTCTGTTGGCTCATTGGCCCATACTATTTTTAGTAGATGTGATATGGATGTTTAGCATAACAACTCAATTGTCCTGGTAGTTCATGTAAAAACTGAACCTTGTGCAATTTTTGTTTTCTTTTCAAATGATGTCCTGACCTTAGTTGTAAGTGTACGGTTCATGTTGTCTCATGTTTAATTTTAATCAGCAACACTACTCCCTACATATCACAAACTTCATTTTGTCTCATTGTCTTATTAATCTTCTAGAGCTTTGTTTTATCAGCTCCCAAATTATATAATTGTGTAAATGATATATATTTCTTATGAAGTGCTAGGATCTTTCTTATGAACACATATTTGCATAACTCTCTCAAAATTATAGGTCTAATCTTGGAGGATAAAGAACTATAATTCTACATGAGGAAACTCCAGAAGAAGATGTGGATCAAGTGGAAGTACTGCATATTTGTTCAACAAATTTGTTTAATCATATTCCGTTGCGTCAGTACTTTTCTGAGAAAGAATCAGCGAAATAGCTTGTTTGATTCCAGGTTTCAGCCTGTTTATGTAACAAATATATATTATTTTGATTTAAAGTTGTTGTCTTTTTTTTTCTGTTTGGACGTAACGCTAGCTGTAGGGAAACAGCAAATGATCGTACGTAAGCCGGCATGATCGCATGGATTAACCGAACAACGCTAAACGATAGGGATTAGTAGGGAATCGTACGTGCGGGAAAAGCGGGATTGGGGTGACGTGTGGGGATCACCCGATCCACGCAGGGGTCGGATCCTTCATATTTAGGAAAAGATACAGAGGGGGAAATTTGCAGGACACTATCCACCAAAGTTTTAGCATAAAATGACACTTTCCATCAAAGTTCTGAAGTATAGGTAGTTTCACGCTCCCGCTATCCTCCTTCATGTTGGGGACGTCAATCCCTCCCCATGCCTTGCATCGCTTCTCATGTTGGAACAACGCCCCTCAACTCACACATGGTCGGCATAGACGAACGCTCCCCTCAACTCACACATGGTCGGCGTAGACAAAGATGATGTGAGGACCATGTTCCTCACCCACCGGGCTAACGCAGACTCCTCCTGCTAACTCCACCAAGCTCACGAATGGTTGGCTCGGCCAGAGGCTTCCCTCCATCGACGTCGCCTCCGCTCCATTTTTTGGTTAATTCAAAATCAGTGTAGTGCCTAGTCCCAATATTGTAAACCAGTTGGAATTTTCTTGGTCCACACTGATTGTTGTTACTCATACATATCATACAAATATCTAATCCAAGAATAGATTTTGCTTTAAAAAGACAACAAAATAGACCACACAATTGACGACCCGTTGTCAGACTCACACTTTTTTAGTCAGGAACAGAAAGGCAACAATATTTTCAATGCTCACTGAAGATTTGAAGTAGACCATCCACCACTTCATTTACAATAAGCTTAGATCCAGATTGTTTTTGTTGTGTCTTAAATGTTGAATAGCACGTGAGAATCCAAGGCAGTACAGTAGGAATCTCTGAAAAGTGCATCAAATTCCTCATGTTGAAGAATGTCAACCCATCGCATACTTCTGGGTCCAGCTCCTCGCAGTAGTGAAGAATGTCAACCCATCGCATACTTCTGGGTCCAGCTCCTCGCAGTAGACTCATACTTTGCTCGATCAGCTTTGTACATGTGAGCAATCTCCGGAACCAATGGATCGTCAGGGTTTGGGTCCGTCAGTAGGGAGCAGATTGAAAGGAGCACCTGAATTAACGTCCACATAAATTTAGCTAGTTAAGAACTGAAGTCACTAACTAGATTTGCTTTAGAATTCAGTACTAATCCAGTGTACAGAAAATGGGGTTGCAACCTCAGCCCATAGAGTAAGTTTGGTTCCACTCTAGAATTAAACAAGTAAAGCTGCTATCATTTACAAGGAATATAAACTGGCCTTTGAAATTGTTAATGCAGGACTCCACTGTTCCTTCAAGATATCAAGACAGATGCTGCCATTGCTGTTAACGTTTGGATGGAACACCTTCGTTTTAAAAGCAACCTGCAAAATTTAATATGATTGTAATTTTCTGCAGAAACAGAACATTAAACTCAAGACAGGAAATCGAGGGGTAGTCCAAATGTAAGTCCTCAATATTTATTTTGAGTGACATGAAGAGCCTGCTAAAAACATACATAGACAATGTTGTAGGATGCCGGTGAACCACTGAGATAAGGTAAAATGATGCATAAGAAAATAATTAGCAATATATGGTCTGTTTAGCCCCAACATACACTTAGTACTGGCACGGATTGACCGATATTGTGAACAAATAACCATCATTCTACAAGATTGTATGAAAGAAGCTTCAGTGAATCAAAAGAAACTCATGAGGGAACAGAGAAGGTAATCAGAGCAGCAGCTACATGCTCTAAAACAAATAGTAACAGGCAGAAATATATCAGAAAATGAAGTTCCACTTAGCACAACCCTCTACATGAGTTGATTTTAGATATATTACGACGATGACAATTCACTAGTTGCAGTCCACTAAACGGCACACAGTGTGGTTCTAGCTTTTGATACAAAAAGCTAGTGTCATGCATAAGCAACGCGTCGTTTGACCATATCAAGCCACGGCCCAATCTTCCTCAGATTAAATTCGATTTCGCAGTGTATATAAGCCTGTTACTAAGCAGCTGGCCCAGTCAGAATCTATTGGCCTGGTCTAAGTTGGGCCGCACGCTCTGCCATTGGTGTCATGCACCTAAAGGAAACGCTAGTAACAACTATCTAAAACATGACAAAGTTTTCATCATGTGAATGCTATGCTAACAATCCAAATGAAGACAAAGTTTTCATGATGTCAATGCTACGATAATTGTCCAAATGAAAAAAAAAATTAAACAGATGCAAACTTTTGAAACATCATCACATATCTTGTTTGATTTAAGTGCTCGAATAATGTGAAACACTGAAGTAATGCATCCAACAGTTTATAAATTATAACACTGTAACAACTGTCAATACCTTAGGTGGTTTGAACGGATAGTCTGGAGGAAAATGAATTGTAACCAAGAAGACACCACCACTGTATGGACTATCGGATGGACCCATAATCGTCGCCTGCCAGTGGAACATATCTTCAGCGACAGGTCCTGATAGAAGAGTTTGGACACCACCACATTAGTTGTGTTTGTAATAATATCAAGTGATTCGGTCAATATCTTCAGGTTCATTCCAAAGTAAAGTCTTTCAATGTTGATCTTTAGAAACTGAAATCTAATCTTTCAGAGAGGCTTACTACTACTACATCTAGCTTACATCTACTCCCTCCGTTCTAAATTAATTGACTCAGATTTAGTACAATTTGCACTAAATCTGAGTCAATTAATTCAGAACGGAGGGAGTATATGCCAACCACGAGTATAACTATTGCTTACCGAAGTTACATACTATTAGTCACTCGATAACCAATATTCAAATGGTTTTTTGGCAGAGTTATACTGGAAAGCTGAGGTCATTAAATCCTCTGGAATGAACCAACCAACTGTTGTCAAATTTCAGCTGGGCTGGCACTCTGATGACACCAACACCACACCAAACCATCTCCATGTCGACACCGAATAAATCTAAAAGGCAATCAGCTCGATCTAACAACGCAACAGCACCCTTTCTTCAGCAAGACACAGATCTAGCGACAGCATGAACCACACGACACGAACAGACGACGGACTCGATTATTGCTCCCTGAGATAAGATAAAGCACGGGCTACGAGAGACGCTAGGAGAAATTAACAACCTGCGCTACAGGAGGTCGGGGGATCCCTCTGCAGATCCTTGAGCTCCTTCAAGATCCGCTTCGACGCCATGACAGCTCGATTCAACGACGATCCAACCCGAGAAGAGGTCGGCGAATCTGAGTCTCGGTGGCAGGGGGGAGTTGGCGGAGTGGGGAGGATATTTAAAGGGGGGCGGAGGTTGCGTAGCGTATTAGGGTGCGGTGAGTGGGTTCTGGAAGCTTCGTGGCTGTGCAGCTGCGGCAGCACACGGACTCGGCGAGGGAGAGAAGGAGAGGGGAAAGACCAAAGTGAGCGTGGCGTGGTGGATTGGACCTGGACGGGACGGGGGAGACGCCGTAGCTGGCCGACGACGGACGGACCAGCAGAGCGCAGTTTACTTTCGACGCGGTTTGGGCTTGTCGGCACTGGGCAATTTACAACTTCGTTACCAGGACAAGCCCAAACTACAGCTCTCCATCCGAGTGACACCATGAACAATATTGAGTGGTAGTCCAAATAAAGACGTTGAATTTTGTGAGTCAAGCCAAGTTTCAGTTCCTTTATGTCAACGAGTTGAACGAGTTTTAACAATTCAAATCAAACTGGCTCAGTTTAAATTCCAGATCGAACCTTAGATGTAGAGGTAACATACAAGACTCCTACTCGAACAGGTCATGTGAAATGATGGAGTAGATTGTTTAGGGGTGACTACGCAACTACGAATTTTACTTTTCTCTTGACAATTTAGGCTTTGCTAAAATATATTATTTCTAGATTATGAAACTAAGGGAACAACATATATGACTAGTTGCTTTACACGTGCAACACACGAACTTGGGGATATACGTGTGTATACGGATGGGGCATTTACTACGGTGTGTATGCAATGTTTTCTGGAACCAATTTTAAATAATTTAGGCCACCTTTTCAAACCATGCAAACACGACTTGTCTTGGAGTGAAAATAGAAGGGTAAAACAATCAATCACCTAATATAAATTCATGAATGCCAATTTAGGCTCTCCATTGGTGTGTGTTTAATTCGACGGATGCTTTTCTCGAAAATACATAAAACATGTATAACGCAATCCATGCTCTCTATTTGCTTCTCATTCATGCACTGAAAAAATCCTATCACAACACAACTGGAAAAAGATGGTAGCAAAGGATATGTAAACTGTAGAGATGCTCTTAGAATTTCTGGATATGGAATTATACACCTCCAAATTTACACTAGCCACTGGAGATGCTCTTAGAACTTCTGGAGGGGTAAGTGCGACATGTAGTTGTTATTCTGATTGTTTTAGACTTTCACACTAACTCTTTTATTTTTTACGAGGATTGATACTTTGGAATAAAGGTCGGTCGTGGGCAGAAGCCGCAGATTCCCTCTTTTATAAATTAAGTGATACGCCAAAAAATGAGATTAGCTAATTAAAATATGACCCAACTACTTCTTACAACAAAATATGGGTTCCAAAACTCAAATATTTACCTATAATACTGAGATGAAGCCTTCGACACAATCGTAAATCCAACATTGCGCTAGGATATAAGGTTTTATCAATTTTTGGCTCTTAACCCTAAACTAGTTCTCATAGGAATACATCACATAACATCCTCTTAGTTCATGTGAAATTGTTGAATGTAATAACCATGTTGTATTAAGTTACTTCATTTCCCTACTGTTTAGTTTTCACTCTGCATAGTTGTATGGCTTTAGTGATAAGATGTCAACACTTTTTTTTTGAACTGAGACATTTTCCCTTGTTGATGTCTGATGCATTTAAAATGCATACACGAAATTTGCATTGTATTTCTTATATTTCAATCATATTTGCATCTATATCATAATCTATATTGATTTTATGAGTTAACATATGTTTGAGATTGCAATAGTTTTGTTTCAGTAATGAAAGTAGATGCATATTATGTATCATGTTCTTAATTACTTGTTCTGATCAAACTTGTGTATGAGGACTTGTGAGGGGGAACGTGTGAAAGAGCATTTTCCCTCATGTGTGGTTTTGGTAATTGAATGACAATCTCTATGGACTAATGTTTACTTTGAGATATCATTATAGATCATGTCCATGGAGTTGTGGAGTTCATGTGTTGAACTCTTGAAGCTCATGTGTTGAGTGAAGCTTATTGCAAGTATGTCTTAAAGATTCAAGACATCATCTTAATGAAGAAAATATGAGATGTGCAAGACCAAGACCAAGAGAAGCTTCTTGAAGAGATCCTATGCTTGGTGCTTGCAATGGATACATGAAGATGAAGCTAAGCGAGACTCTCTCATTGTGAGCATGGGGGAGTATTTGGAGAAGTCTTCATCAAACAAGTGATTGGACGCGCAATCAAGAAAGATGACCCACTTGAAGAGATCAAGATAGTCATCATCTAACTCAAGTGGAATGCTCAAGGCAAAGGTATGATCTTGATAGGGCTATAGGATAGATAGGCGTACTATCAAGAGGGGCTCTCAAGTTAGTAACTTGATCGCATTCTTGTGGAGAGCTCAAACCTTGCATACTTGGCATATCATATTTCTTGGTTCTTATTTGGCTCTTATGTTGGTGAGGAGTTAGAGCTTGGTTCATCTCCATGTCAAGATCTAGTTCATCGAAATCGGTTTTACTTTGGACAACTTGTTGCGTTTTCGGTGGCGGAAATATTGCCGGTTCTACCTTGAGGAAAGTCCCACACGTTGCCATGTGTGGAGATTTTACTCTATTTATGGAATGCAATATTTCCAACAAAATTGGTCTCACCTCATTTGGAGTTCATTTGCAAAAGTTATAGCAGTTTTCGTTTCGATGTTCTGTTGATTCGGATTATTGGGGTCGGATATTCCGCCCTACCGGAATTATCGGTTCCCCAGCTCATCCAAGAAAACGGCTAAGGAAAGGAGAAAAAGGGTTCTGACTCCAGTCGGAAATTGTGCTCGGAAATTTCCGTCTACCGGAATTTCCGAGTGCCCCCAGAAAAGTCCTCCAGAAATGGCTTAGGAAAAGTTTGGTTTTGCTTCTGACTCCAGCCGGAATTTCCGAGCTCTCTTAGACCGGAATTTCCGGGTGACCGGAATTTCCGAGTCTCTCTAGACCGGAATTTCCGGATGACCGGAATTTCCGAGTCTCACTTATACCGGAATTTCCGAGTGTCGAAACAGCCAACGGCTATATTTCCTGGAGGGGTATAAATACCTCTCCCCTTCTTTTTCCCCAGAAGATCCAAGGCAGCACGATTTTCCCCTCTCTCCTACTCCATTGTTGACCTTGGAAAGCTCACTTCCCTCTCAATCCCTCCATTGAATCTTCCATATTCTTTAGGGAAAGTTGAGAGGAGATCTAGATCTACAATCCTACCAATCCATCTCTCCTCTAAGTGAGGGGAACTTAGTGGATCTAGTTCTTGGAGTTCCTTTGTGGTTCTTCTTCTTTGTTCTTCCTCTCTTCTCCCCCCATAAGCATTAGTTGCTTTTGGTGGGATTTGGGAGTGAAGAATTTGACTCCTTTGTGGTTTCCTTTGTTCTTCCTCTCTTATTCCCCCATAAACATTTGTTGTTGTGTTGGAATTTGAGAGTGAAGGACTTCAGCACTTCGTGTGCTCTTGCCATTGCATTTGCATCGGTTTGAGCCCTCCACGAGGATTCGTGGTGGTATTACTTGTGAGCTTGTTACTCTTGGGTCTTTGGACCCTAGACGCCTTTTGTGGCCGGCCTTTTGTGGCCAAGACCTTTTGTGGTCACTTGAGAGCCCCCAATTAAGTTGTGGGTGTGCCTCAAGACTTGGGAGCCCCCAATTAAGTTGTGGGTGTGTGCCTCAAGAGTTGTACGGGATTCGATCTCCGCCCCAAAGGAGATCAATAGTGGAAGGTGAACTCGAACCTTTTGTGGTTGAGTTCATCAGGAGAAGAAGGTGAGACTTTGTGGCGTTGCGGCTAACCTGTTGTGGTTGCGCACACCTCTCCAAACGAGACGTACACCCTTTGGGTGGAACTCGGGAATACATCCTCGTCTCCGCGTGCCTCGGTTATTTCTATACCCGAGCTCCTTACTTATGCACTTAACATTGTGATAGCCTTCGTGCTTAAAGTCATATATCTTGCTATCATCTTGTTACTTGTATTGCTTAGCTTAAGTTGTTGGTGCACATAGGTGAGCCTAGTTTATATATCTAGGTTGTATGTTTGTTAAAGTAAACCTCTAGTATTATTCCGCCTTTATCAAGCATACCGGAATTTCCGGGTCATTCGTGGACCGGATATTCCGGCTTCTCGGAATTTCCGGGTCACTCTTGGACCGGATATTCCGGCTCCTCGGAAAAAGTTTTAAATCGCCTATTCACCCCCCCCCCCCTCTAGGCGACGTCTATCCGTTCAACGTGTGCATTAGATGGAGTAACGGAGGGTGGCTCGTGCGATAAAGGGACATAAGTTCCAAGATCCACTTGGGTGTTTTACCTTATTTTGTTACCTCACTAGGGATAAATAAAATATCATGCTACCGGAGATGTGGGTGTGACCATGCTACTTCTCCATGACTAGATCTATCATGTTCTTATGTTAACTTCATGTCATAGAACTTAATGCTATACGCCGATTTATCTTATACAAGGATGACTCGATTTAATTCTCATCTTAGTGGAGTATGAGAGAGATTAATAAACAAAAGATCTATATGTTAGGACATGATGCTCATATAATTAGTAACCTGTCATGAAACCTTTTTATTGCAATCTAATATGTCAATTCTAGTGTTCCATTATCTACCACTTTATTAAAGAAAGAGTGCATTTGTGAAATCATGAACCCGGTCCATTTTTTATCATAAGAAACACCTTTCCAACACTTTATATCCACTTTTCATTTTCAGCTATTTAAAAATCCGAAAATACAAAAAACACATTTATATCTTGTATTCACAATACAAAACCCAAAAACACTATCACCACTCATATTTATCATCCTTGCATACATATTTACCATCTTTGCATTACCACTTTGTTTTCTAGCACCATCGCATTATCATCCATATCATTGCATATTTATTTATTGTTTTGCATTTATTATCTTTTCATATATTTGCTCACACCTTGTGCTTGACAACCACTTGGTGAGGTTGAGGTCACAAAACAACTTGTTTTGTTTTGCAGGTCTCATAAGAGAAGGATAAGGAGATAAACTCTTTACACACAGTTCCCCGAGAGTTCGATATAAACACTCGAGTCATCCTTGTACGGGATTCGATCTCCGCCCCAAAGGAGATCAATAGTGGAAGGTGAACTCGAACCTTTTGTGGTTGAGTTCATCAGGAGAAGAAGGTGAGCCTTTGTGGCGTTGCGGCTAACCTGTTGTGGTTGCGCACACCTCTCCAAACGAGACGTACACCCTTTGGGTGGAACTCGGAAATACATCCTCGTCTCCGCGTGCCTCGGTTATTTCTATACCCGAGCTCTTTACTTATGCACTTAACATTGTGATAGCCTTCGTGTTTAAAGTCATATATCTTGCTATCATCTTGTTACTTGTATTGCTTAGCTTAAATTGTTGGTGCACATAGGTGAGCCTAGTTTATATATCTAGGTTGTATGTTTGTTAAAGTAAACCTCTAGTATTATTCCGCCTTTATCAAGCATACCGGAATTTCCGGGTCATTCGTGGACCGGATATTCCGGCTTCTCGGAATTTCCGGGTCACTCTTGGACCGGATATTCCGGCTCCTCGGAAAAAGTTTTGAATCGCCTATTCACCCCCCCCCCCCCCCCCCCCTCTAGGCGACGTCTATCCGTTCAACGTGTGCATTAGATGGAGTAACGGAGGGTGGCTCGTGCGGTAAAGGGACATAAGTTCCAAGATCCACTTGGGTGTTTTACCTTATTTTGTTACCTCACTAGGGATAAATAAAATATCATGCTACCGGAGATGTGGGTGTGACCATGCTACTTCTCCATGACTAGATCTATCATGTTCTTATGTTAACTTCATGTCATAGAACTTAATGCTATACGCCGATTTATCTTATACAAGGATGACTCGATTTAATTCTCATCTTAGTGGAGTATGAGAGAGATTAATAAACAAAAGATCTATATGTTAGGACATGATGCTCATATAATTAGTAACCTGTCATGAAACCTTTTTATTGCAATCTAATATGTCAATTCTAGTGTTCCATTATCTACCACTTTATTAAAGAAAGAGTGCATTTGTGAAATCATAAACCCGGTCCATTTTTAATCATAAGAAACACCTTTCCAACACTTTATATCCACTTTTCATTTTCAGCTATTTAAAAATCCGAAAATACAAAAAACACATTTATATCTTGTATTCACAATACAAAACCCAAAAACACTATCACCACTCATATTTATCATCCTTGCATACATATTTACCATCTTTGCATTACCACTTTGTTTTCTAGCACCATCGCATTATCATCCATATCATTGCATATTTATTTATTGTTTTGCATTTATTATCTTTTCATATATTTGCTCACACCTTGTGCTTGACAACCACTTGGTGAGGTTGAGGTCACAAAACAACTTGTTTTGTTTTGCAGGTCTCATAAGAGAAGGATAAGGAGATAAACTCTTTACACACAGTTCCCCGAGAGTTCGATATAAACACTCGAGTCATCCTTGTACGGGATTCGATCTCCGCCCCAAAGGAGATCAATAGTGGAAGGTGAACTCGAACCTTTTGTGGTTGAGTTCATCAGGAGAAGAAGGTGAGCCTTTGTGGCGTTGCGGCTAACCTGTTGTGGTTGCGCACACCTCTCCAAACGAGACGTACACCCTTTGGGTGGAACTCGGGAATACATCCTCGTCTCCGCGTGCCTCGGTTATTTCTATACCCGAGCTCTTTACTTATGCACTTAACATTGTGATAGCCTTCGTGCTTAAAGTCATATATCTTGCTATCATCTTGTTACTTGTATTGCTTAGCTTAAGTTGTTGGTGCACATAGGTGAGCCTAGTTTATATATCTAGGTTGTATGTTTGTTAAAGTAAACCTCTAGTATTATTCCGTCTTTATCAAGCATACCGAAATTTCCGGGTCATTCGTGGACCGGATATTCCGGCTTCTCGGAATTTCCGGGTCACTCTTGTACCGGATATTCCGGCTCCTCGGAAAAAAATTTAAATCGCCTATTCACCCCCCCCCCTCTAGGCGACGTCTATCCGTTCAACGTGTGCATTACATGGAGTAACGGAGGGTGGCTCGTGCGGTAAAGGGACATAAGTTCCAAGATCCACTTGGGTGTTTTACCTTATTTTGTTACCTCACTAGGGATAAATAAAATATCATGCTACCGGAGATGTGGGTGTGACCATGCTACTTCTCCATGACTAGATCTATCATGTTCTTATGTTAACTTCATGTCATAGAACTTAATGCTATACGCCGATTTATCTTATACAAGGATGACTCGATTTAATTCTCATCTTAGTGGAGTATGAGAGAGATTAATAAACAAAAGATCTATATGTTAGGACATGATGCTCATATAATTAGTAACCTGTCATGAAACCTTTTTATTGCAATCTAATATGTCAATTCTAGTGTTCCATTATCTACCACTTTATTAAAGAAAGAGTGCATTTGTGAAATCATGAACCCGGTCCATTTTTAATCATAAGAAACACATTTCCAACACTTTATATCCACTTTTGATTTTCAGCTATTTAAAAATCCGAAAATACAAAAAACACATTTATATCTTGTATTCACAATACAAAACCCAAAAACACTATCACCACTCATATTTATCATCCTTGCATACATATTTACCATCTTTGCATTACCACTTTGTTTTCTAGCACCATCGCATTATCATCCATATCATTGCATATTTATTTATTGTTTTGCATTTATTATCTTTTCATATATTTGCTCACACCTTGTGCTTGACAACCACTTGGTGAGGTTGAGGGCACAAAACAACTTGTTTTATTTTGCAGGTCTCATAAGAGAAGGATAAGGAGATAAACTCTTTACACACAGTTCCCCGAGAGTTCGATATAAACACTCGAGTCATCCTTGTACGGGATTCGATCTCCGCCCCAAAGGAGATCAATAGTGGAAGGTGAACTCGAACCTTTTGTGGTTGAGTTCATCAGGAGAAGAAGGTGAGCCTTTGTGGCGTTGCGGCTAACCTGTTGTGGTTGCGCACACCTCTCCAAACGAGACGTACACCCTTTGGGTGGAACTCGGGAATACATCCTCGTCTCCGCGTAACTCGGTTATTTCCATACCCGAGCTCTTTACTTATGCACTTAACATTGTGATAGCCTTCGTGTTTAAAGTCATATATCTTGCTATCATCTTGTTACTTGTATTGCTTAGCTTAAGTTGTTGGTGCACATAGGTGAGCCTAGTTTATATATCTAGGTTGTATGTTTGTTAAAGTAAACCTCTAGTATTATTCCGCCTTTATCAAGCATACCGGAATTTCCGGGTCATTCGTGGACCGGATATTCCGGCTTCTCGGAATTTCCGGGTCACTCTTGGACCGGATATTCCGGCTCCTCGGAAAAAGTTTTAAATCGCCTATTCACCCCCCCCCCCCCCTCTAGGCGACGTCTATCCGTTCAACGTGTGCATTAGATGGAGTAACGGAGGGTGGCTCGTGCGGTAAAGGGACATAAGTTCCAAGATCCACTTGGGTGTTTTACCTTATTTTGTTACCTCACTAGGGATAAATAAAATATCATGCTACCGGAGATGTGGGTGTGACCATGCTACTTCTCCATGACTAGATCTATCATGTTCTTATGTTAACTTCATGTCATAGAACTTAATGCTATACGCCGATTTATCTTATACAAGGATGACTCGATTTAATTCTCATCTTAGTGGAGTATGAGAGAGATTAATAAACAAAAGATCTATATGTTAGGACATGATGCTCATATAATTAGTAACCTGTCATGAAACCTTTTTATTGCAATCTAATATGTCAATTCTAGTGTTCCATTATCTACCACTTTATTAAAGAAAGAGTGCATTTGTGAAATCATGAACCCGGTCCATTTTTAATCATAAGAAACACATTTCCAACACTTTATATCCACTTTTCATTTTCAGCTATTTAAAAATCCGAAAATACAAAAAACACATTTATATCTTGTATTCACAATACAAAACCCAAAAACACTATCACCACTCATATTTATCATCCTTGCATACATATTTACCATCTTTACATTACCAGTTTGTTTTCTAGCACCATCGCATTATCATCCATATCATTGCATATTTATTTATTGTTTTGCATTTATTATCTTTTCATATATTTGCTCACACCTTGTGCTTGACAACCACTTGGTGAGGTTGAGGGCACAAAACAACTTGTTTTGTTTTGCAGGTCTCATAAGAGAAGGATAAGGAGATAAACTCTTTACACACAGTTCCCCGAGAGTTCGATACAAACACTCGAGTCATCCTTGTGGGGAAAACAAGTCTTCTACACCTACAAACTCGGCACTTGGATCTCAACCTAAGCGTATAAACTTTACACCCATCAATGCCACTCGAGTTATAGACACTCATGTGGGGAAGAACTTTTTTTTTTGAGAAAAATATGGGGAAGAACTAAGAATGAAATCTTATTTCTGAAGAACATATTGGCCCATGGGGAAGAATAGAAGGGCCACCCACTCGTGGCCCATGGGGAAGACAGAAGATTCATCCACTCGTGGCCCATGGGGAAGATAGAAGGGCCATCCACTCGTGGGCCAAGTGGCCTCCGTTCGTTCTGAAGACCCCTCGGAGCAGGGAGCAGGAGCTCTCACCTTCATGGCTGGCGTAAAGCGGGGAGTTTTCTTACGTGTAAAGCGGGGAGAATTAGTGGGATGTAGTGCTTTTTTTTGGCAGAAAAGTATGGGGTTTTGGTTGGTTGATCAGGAGATGAGCACGGACATGACGAGGTGCCCCTAGTTTTTTAGTCCAAAACTGAATCTGTTTCGAGTTTTGCTCTAGGTTTCTGAAAGAAGCTCAAATTCATGCAATTTCTCGTGAGCTGCACATTTGAAAAGTTCAACCATTCCAGAATTGACAACTCATGTGGCTAACAAAAATATGGTATCTGCAACCCCATTTAAAACGGTTAATTGGTTAATCTGAACCATCAGATCATGTTAGCAAGAAGTACATGGACTAACAAGATGTAGCATATAAGGCCCCGATTGGATTGTCATTTCATAGCCAAAACGACACGATAAATCCACAGAGTTGTTCCACCCCCGCTAAAGATCATGCGTGGGCAGGTAGGAATTTCCGGCTCCGTATTCTCCCCCGCCAATCCAAGCGGGTCCTTAGAAGTATTTTTAGAAAGGGGATGCATAGACCGGCATCTGTATCAAAATGATGAACACAACCACATTAACAGATAAGAAGTACATGCACGCATTCAAGGATCATTCCATTACTTCCATATTGACATTTGTATGTATGTATATGCATAAAACACAAAAGAAAAAGAAGCAGGATCGAGCTGGGAGTACTGTACAATTACAAGCTTGTCTTTTACTCTTACATGCTTCAGCCCATAGTTTCCAAGAACTTATATGTGGTACTGTCGAAATCGGCGAAGTCCGTCTCGCAAATGGCCACCAGGCAAACCAATTACCAACTCATCATCTCGTCGGCAGAAAACGCAAATAAGTTAGAGCATGAATGCGCAGCTGTGACACCACTCACTAAGCTTGTTCTCGATGTGCATGCCTTCAGGTCAAGCTAAACCTGAAGAAATTTATAATGAAAAAAAAAATGGTCAGTTGCTGGGAGCTTCAAATTTTCTGCATGCATAATCACCAGACACATATATACTTATATTAGCCACGCATATTTTTCTGCATGCTTCAAATTTACTGCATGCATGCATGTTTCAGAACTCAAACTCACCAGACACACATATATGTATATACAGTAGTAGATTAGCCATATGATGTAACACTAGAATCAGACAGAAACATAGAACCTAACATTGTCCAATCACCAATTTAACAATCCTGTGCTGGACTGCTGAACATACCAGTTGTGTTGTGAAAAAAAATTAGGTATACTCTCTCAAGAAAAAAACATTAGGTAGGCTCGTTTAGGTTCAGACACTGGTCCTTGCATGTACAGTTGTCACTAATCATGTTCCTCTCATCCAGGATCCAATGTCCCTATTGGGGTTTCCCCTATTCGTCCCCCAGTTCAGTAAAATTTGGCAGATTATCCATCGTGTCTTCCTTATTCATTTGAGGTGAGCTACCTCGATGGTCCAGGTGGGATCCCAACGGAGCAACTTGTCAAAAATAAGTACACCACGACGTGTGCCGAACAAGCTGGACAACGACGCCCCAACGTATATTCATCTGGTAAATGTCGCCACACGCATATTTTCTTCAGAAGTAAAGCTGCGGTTTTGAATTCTGAATTCTGAAACAAATTGACTCGAAACATAGGGTGGCCAGGGACAGAGAGAATCCTGGGTTGCTTTTGCTTGGCGACAGATCGCCGGGCGCCAAGCAAGGCAGATGCCGCGTATCTATTCTAACACTACCATCCACGGATCTGCATGATCCACTACTGTGCTTAGCAGAGCGGCATCTTGTGTGGCACAAAAATGTGTCTTGCTAAGAACGAAAGGGACCCCCCCTACACGACAATGACATCTCACGCTCGTACCAATGTATAATTTCCTTATTCATTCCCCCATTTGACCCCATGGAATATTTCCTTGTGCTTCGGATGATTGGTTGGCTCATGGTTCGTGGATCAGCTCGAATCATCCGGTAAGGAAGCAAGGAATTTTTCAGTGGGGTGCACACTTATGTCTGATCGAAGTGGGTACAATTGATAGTATAATTTTTTCCACTTATTTACTCCATGTCTTTGTTAACATTTTTGGTAGTGTAAGTAGTACTTCTTAAGTAGCTAGTGCTAATTTTACTAGAAGACCATGAATTTATCTCAAAACAATTGTGCATGGGCATTGTTAAAGTGAATATATATACATCAAATTCATAAGTATACTACTTACATGAATATGCTAAGAAAAACAGTAGTACTTGGCAAGCAGATAGCAGAAGCCGAAACTTACCATCTCATTCTAAATAGGTACACCTGGCACTTGCTCATTGGGGTCCCAGCGGGGCCATCTCGCGGCGCCATGATCCCACTGTCGCAAGACAACCTGACCGGCACCATGCCAGTGCGCAACGCCCCCACCCGCGCGCCGACGTGGGTGTCCACGACCACCTTGAACGCCAGCTGCCGCCGCCGGTACCGGTCGCGCATGCGGCCCGCCACGGCCTCGTCCACCACCACTCCTTTCGCCGTCGCCACAAACCCAACCGTGGCCACGCTCCGGGCGCCGTGCTCGAAGCTGCCCACGGGCGCCCACCCCAGCGCCACGTCGCCGTCGCTGTCGGCGAGGGCAGCGCGGCCCTCTCCGTCACCGTACTCGAAGGAGATCTTGTCGTTCGGGTTCCAGGAGACCACCTTGACGCCCACGGTGACGTCCATGGCGGACACCTCGGAGGAGTTGCCGACGCGGAACCGCGTGGTCGTGATGGGCTGCAGGTGGAACGACGGGGCCCGGGGGTGGTAGTAGAGGTACGCGAGGCACGCCGCGGCAAAAGCGAGGCAGGACGCGAGCAGGATGAGGCCAGTGGCGACGCAGCACACCCGGCGGCAGGAACACGAGCTTCGGTGTTGCCGGTACTGCCGCTTCCGCGCCGCCCCGCCGACCTGCTGCTGCTGCCGATACTGGTGCGCCGGAGGAGGCTTTAGCGGGAGCACCTGCCCATGCTGCAGAGGCCCGGGCGGCTTCTTTACCGGCGGTGGCGACAGGGACGGTTTCTTGAGTGGCGCCGTCGTCCTAGTAGCCGGCGCAGGAGCTGCAGACGCAACCGCAGCAGGTTTGGGCTTGGGCTTTGAGGCCGGCACCGGCGCCGGCGCGACGGGAGGCTTGTCGGCCATGGACGGATCGCCACGCGGTTCTTGGTGGCGACCGCGCTGTGTGTGCGAGAAGCTTTGATGGTGCGAGTGAAGTGATGTTTTGGTGCCCAGCTAGCTAGTTGTTGATACTTATAGCTGCAGCAGCATATGGAGAATTAAAGGTTGGGTTTGGTCTGTGAAGCAAAGGAAGGAGGCAAGTGACAATGGAGCGGGCAAGGTAGCCGGTAGCTATAAGAGCGGGCGTCGGTGAAGGAGGATCTGACAGATGGGGCTGGGAAGCGGTGGCACACTGGCACGCGCCCACTGCCCCCCCTGCCTGCATGGGTTCGGAATCGGACTGTGATGCGGTTGGAGAGTTTTTTTAATTTAGCTAAAGGGATTTTATTACTTAAAGTTTAAACTTACGCCTGGCTTCTGTTGGATTGAATCTAATCGGATGAGCAAAACATTACACGATGTTTGTCTTGTTCCAATTTAACTTCCTCTGAACGAAACATCTGGTGGGGAAGTACCCAACACCTTCGCGATCGTGTCGCTTTTGTTTCGTACGATAGAGTATAGAGTCGGATACTCCCTCCGATCCATAAAAAGTGTCGCCCATTTTGTACTAAACTAGTACAAAGTTTGTACTAAAGGAGCGACACTTTTTGTGGATCGGAGAGAGTATTGTTCTTTGAGCGTAGATTGGCCTAGCCAAATATCCTCCTAAAAACGAATTTTCGAACCGTCCCTTATTACGAAATATCCATGTGAAAAAAGAACTTCTTTATAGCCATAAGGCCTGCCCAGAAGTGTGAATCACCAGTTTTCCAAAGAACCTGGGAAACAACTTGATCTCCAAAATATTTTCTCCTAAGGAAGGTTTGCAAAACTCCATCTTCAGAAAGAAGTTTAAATAGTCATTTACCTAAAAGCGCTCTATTCTTGACCTCAAGGTCATGAACACCGAGCCCTCCTTGGTTATTAGGGAAGTAAACCATAATCCATTTAGTCAGTCGATATTTTTTCTTCTCACAATCCCCTTCCCAAAAGAATCTATATCGGAAATAATCCAATCGTTTTAAGACTTCTTTAGGCAGTTGGAAGAATGATATCATATACAGTATCATGTTCGCTAGAACCGAGTTTATGAGAACCAATCTTCCACCCAGAGATAGAAGTTTGCCTTTCCAGCTATTTAAACGTAGTTGAATTCTTTCCTCCACCCTTTTCCATTCAGCCTTTGTAAGTTAGTGTATCGCAATACCCAAATAGTTGATATGAAATTGTAGGCAGAGTTCTCTTGGGCCTCACCAAACCAAATAATTCAATTTTATTGAAGTTTATTTTAAGACCCGAAAGTTGCTCGAAGGCTGACAAAATCAGCTTTAGATTACGAGCTTTTTCGAGATCATGCTCCATAAAAAGAATTGTGTCATCGACATCTTGAAGAATCGATAATCCACTATCAACGAGGTGTGGAATCACTCCTTCAAATAAGACACTTAGATTTAGCGCGTTCGATCAGAATCGCCAACATATCTGGCACTATATTAGATAGTATTGGCGATAGTGGGTCACCTTGTCGTCGACCCATTTTCGTTTGAAAGTATTTGCCAGTGTCATTGTTGACCTTAATGGCTACACTTCCACTTCCTCCGAAAACAAAGCTATTAATCAACACGCGCCACTCAATGGAAAAGCCTTTCATCCTAAGGGTTTGCTGGATGAAAGACCACTTCACTTTATCATGAGCTTTCTCAAAATCAATTTTCAGAATAACCCCATTCAACGTTTTGCTATGTAGTTCGTGGACTGTTTCATGTACGACCACGACACCATCAAGGATGTTGCGACCTTGCATAAAAGCCGTCTGGGACGGGCGAACCACATGATTTGCCACAGTGTCCAGTCGAATCGTTGCCAATTTGGTGAATATATTGAATCTAACGTTAAGGAGGCATATAGGTCTAAACTGTTGAATCCTTTCTGCCTCGTTAATCTAAGGTAATAAAATTATCTCACCAAAATTGAGACGAAACAACTCAAGTTGTCCACTGTGAATACAAGCGAACAACTGAAGCAAATCAGCCTTAATGACGTCCCAAAAGTTCTGATAGAACTGAGGGCCATCAAGACCATGAGCTGAATTATGTTTCATTTGAAAACCGCCTTTCTCACTTCCTCTTATGAATAGGGTTTAGTAAGTAGGTTATTTTCCTCAGCTGAGACTTGGGGTATATCCGCTGTTCGGGACTCATCCAAAGTAAAATTGCTTTCTTCTGGTGCACCGAACAGGCATTTATAATAATTTGTAATATACGACTTTAGTTGTTAATGGCACTCAATCGTTCCTTCATCCTGAACTAGAGAATGAATACGCTTTTCACTGTGTCTGCCATTGGCAATACTATGAAAATAGCTAGTATTCGAGCCCCCTTTCAGAATGAATTTGCTTTGGAGCGTTCATACCATTTTAACTCCTCCTCGCATAGTAGTTTTGCTATTTGTGTTTTGTTTTTAGGTTTTGCTAATCCTAAGTCATCTGATATATCTGATATGACTATAACTATAGTCGCTTCCTTAGAAGTTGGATTTGCATTCTGATCGGTAAGAGTGCACATGAGTTATCAGCCAACATTTCACATCGTGATTCGTGCCGCTTTGAGTTGTAGAGGGTTTGCACTATATGCAACTAACTGAAATTTTATTAATTTTTAGTCGTGGGGGTTTCTGTTGTAATTCGTACTGGACTGATGGTTGCACATGACATGCAATTGTGTCCAGCTGACTGAAATTTAGTAAATCTAAACCGACTGCGTTAGGCATATTTTTTTTCTATTTTGGCATAACACACTTTGCAGTTTATGTTCGTGAGCTTAACCGAGATCGCTCAGAATGGGCTGGTTTGTTTCTGTTCTAGCCGATTGATGTCTAGCACACCTCTGCACATTAAGTAAAAATGTTACTAACTCCGTTCCATATTTAATACAACCACGCTGCCAAGAATTATAAAACGGAGAGAGTACATATTCAAGCAGCGTAGTATGTAATGCTTTAACAATCTTTATTTGCTCTCTTTAGCTAGTGATTGCATAACCTACTTCGAATGAGAAGTATCCATCTAAGCAAAGGTTATACAACATCGTCTTTTCGACATGTAACTTCTTAATGTTATATTATTATCCAAACATGATTGTATTTATAACTGGTTCAGAACAATGCAACAAATTATGCTTGAGTGTGCCGTTTCTATGCATAGGCCCAGAGTTTATCCCTCTTTTATACATATCTTCCTTGAACTACCTTTATGAAATGCGACACAGATGTACGCGTGATTTAATCCACATTTTGCGCAAAAGCTAAATGAGGACTAAAAATGAGATATGTGATTGCATAACGGAAGGTTGTAACGGGCCAAGTTAGCTGCATATTGTTGGCTATAGTATTAGTAGGGACGTCCAATGTGACGCCCTAAAATCGGTACTATGTAGATTTAAGCGCTCCCGTCAAAATTCACATAATAACGACTTTAGGTCGCCCGCCAGACATAATGTGCACGTCGAAACATGCGCATTATGTGGGTGGAATTGTGATAATATTACAACAGTTCCGATACATCCACAAATACAACAAAGATAAATTACAACGACTCGAACGAGTCAAGATATAAATGATACAATACAAAGATACAAATGACAGCGGAAGCAGAATAGTATCCGACTACGGATAAGATGCAAATTGGACTAAGAGTCCGGAAGATAAGCAATGACGCCATATCCCTGCCCAGCCAAGCCGGAGGGATTCCCAAGCTAACGTCGTCTGACTTCAAACCTGTTGACTGCACATAAAGGACAACCCAAAAGAAGGTTAGGGCACTCCCTGGCAAGTAAAACCGACTTGCCTACTTTCTACACCATCTCCCAAAATATGAGGTAGGTGGACTTAGCGGCAGCAGCACTAGCAACCTAAAGAGACACGCTACAACTTCTGTCTAATTAGAGAGTGATAAGAGAGCGCATAAGTAACCAACTACAACTAACACCAATCATAACCCATTCTCGAATTAACCCCCCAACCAAGTATGAGGAAGCAATTCGGGAAACTCACACGTTGAACAATTTTAGTTACCATTTATTGTGAAAGTAATTCTATATTACTACTAAAATTAATTAACTTTAATTATGTGCAAGTTGTCTAGATCTTGTTAGCCATCATCATCACCAAAGTCGTCCATAACCGTGGACACGGCTCATCGATAAGATTATACCCTGTAGGGGTGCACTACTGTACCCATACTCGTATGATCAACCCAAGCAAGCATCAGGACCTCTCAACACAACTCATTCCTTCACTACATCAAGTCCAAGTGCCACCCATATGAGTTGTTACCCGCGTCAGGAGTCTGGCCGAATCTCAGTTGCGGACTCATTAATTGGCGACTACGCCACCATGCGGCTCAAACCACAGTAGGAACTGTCCCCTTCGTGTCGTACCGCACCTATATGACCCCCGTATCACATAACCTCTCATCATCATCATCATCATCATCATCATCATCATCATCATGCACATGCATATGAGCAAATGGAAAACCCGAACTACTTGCGGCACATGGACGAGCTGTAGATCCGTTCAAAGTCGAGGGGGGCTCCATAGTGCCACCCACAAGTGGTTAGTGCGCTCAAAATTGGATCCGAGGACAAAATCTCAGTTCCTAGGTCGACACTGAGCAGAACAAAGCACCTCGCAAGGTCTTCCGCCTGGTGCCTTATCTTTTAATTATAATACTCCAATATAATACAACATTTTATTAAGATAGAATAATCTATCATACTAAGTAGATGAAACATAAGACCAACAGACGACTCGCACAAACAACTATAAGCATGCGCTACGACTCGCAAGGCCAACAGATAAACAAACAACAGGCGATGGGATGTGAGGATAAAGTTGTATAGGCTGCAGAATAAACATGTGATGGGATCGCAATTCAAGAATTAAATTCTAGGGTAGCAGAGATCAACGGCAGGAATGAAAGACAATGTATAGGTAAACAAGCAAACTTTGCTTGCCTGGAATCCCGTATGGAACCATATCTTGTCGTTGCTCACACATCTCAACGTTGTATCCGCGAAGAAGCAACAAACACTGGAAAGCGTAAACATGCATTTTACAACTACGGCAAAAGATCCAGCATGATCATGGGAGAATGATGCCTGACAAGGCAAGATGCATTGCGAGATGCACTTAATCCGAATTAAGCGGAACCGGGATTCCGACAATTAATATTTAGGTGCAAGTTATTTATTTACCAGCAATATTAAATGTTGGTTAGCATGGCAACACATGGCATGGGTGATCTAATTAAATTAAATGGAATAGGGCATTATATATTTATTACCCCACACATTACATATTGAATTATTTAGGTGATTTTCTACACCACCAAAACCAAGAGATGCAACACATGCAGTTATGATGCGATATGCACAAGATAGATGACGTTTAATAAAATAGGTATAGGGTTAGGGTTTGGATCCGTATGTCGGATCGGGTGAACTAGGGTTCGAAACCGACGTTTTCGGTCTGTAGCGGAAGTAGTTGTCGTCGGGGAAGTAGTCGTTCTCGGTCATCCTCGTTGACGGGCGCGGGCACGTAGGAGCATGCAACGGACACCGGAAAGAAAGCGCACGGGCACGGCGGTCACGGCAACGCGGCGCGCGGTGCACGTAGCAACACCATGAAGGGTGGACAACTCGGACACAAAAGCGACGCCGAAGTTCTTGCGGGCATTGTGTCGAACACCTGGCGGGCGGATGATGCGGGGGCGTCACCGGACGGGGAAAAGTGGCGAAGCGGAGCGAAGGCGCGAAGCGGATGAGGAGGCAGCGGGGACGGCACGCTGCGGCGCGGACGAGCGCGTGCGGGGCGGAGCGCACGACGGCGGCGAGCGGCACGACATAGAAGCTCGGGCGCGGCGCGGGAGGCGAGCGGCCGGGGCAGCCGGAGGCGGGGCGTGCGGCGCGTGCGGGCGCGCGCGGCGGAGCTCGGTGGAGGCGCGACGGCGGAGGAGCTCGGGCCGGAGGGCGGCGGCGGAGGAGAGAAGAAGGCGGCGGCGCACGGTGCGGGGCGGAGCAGGGGCGGCGGCCGGCTGGAGGCAGCACGCGGAGGCGGCTCGGTGCGGAGCGGAGGCGGCCGGAGGCGCGGCAGCGCGGCAACGCTCGAGGAGGCGCGGCGCGCGGTGGCGGCCAGAGGCGGCGTGGGCGCGCGGGAGCGCGGGCGCGAGAGGCCGGCACGGGCGCGGCGGAGCGACCGGAGGCGCGCGCGCGACGGCGCGTCGAGGCTGGCGGCGTGGGCTGGCCGGGGCGCTGCGGTGCGGGAGGAAAAGCTTGGGCTGGTTGGTGCGATGCGGGAGGAGGAAGGAAGAAGGAGAGAAAAGAAAAGGAGAAAAGAAAAGAAGGAAAAGAGGGGGGAAAAGAAAAGAAGGGGGTGGAAGAACTTTTTGCAAAAATCCCAGAAAAATGAGGAGGGTGGCTGCAAATTTTCAGGGGGGTGGGAAATAAGTTTCCAGGGGAAACCCTAGGATTTGGTTAGGTGGGCTTGGGGTTTTACTTGTCTCCCTTTTAATGTTTTCTTTTTTATTATTTTTAAACAAAATATAAAAGGAATTTGAATACGAAAACTATACGAAATATTTTTAGTTTTCAATAGACAATTTAATAAACTAGTTTTCAACATTTGCAAAAGATTTTTAAATATCACATTTTAATTAATTTAAAATGTATTTGAATTTAATTATGGGAATTTAATTTAAATGCAACAAATTAAATTAATGAGATGCAATGCGATGCCATGTCGATGTAAAAAGAAAACTTACAAAATTAAAAGGGGATAATCCCGGGGCGTTACACCCAAGGATATGCGATTGCACGAACGATGTCGATTTGGCCATTTTTCGAGACCTACCGGTTAAATGGTAGGGGCGGAAGAGGGTATAGCGACACAACATTCTTTGGAAGAGTGGGAGATGAGGTGAAATGAGGGAAAAAAGAGTTTGATTGATTTATAGTCAACTAGAAGAAGAATGTTAACTTTAAAACCTTGGTGGAGACTTTTTCTTAAGATACTTTTGTGTAATTAGTTTTGCTTTCCATTATCTACCTACTTTATAAAAACTTAAAATATGCAGCACCATTTTGTAGTTTTACAAAGAAAATAGGATGGGAAAGAACCGTAAGCGTATGGTGCTTCGTATTGGGCTGGTGGAGCCCTGAGTTAACTCTGTGGCGACACTAGGTTCTCGGGTTAGAAATGTGATTATATATTGCACAATACAAGTTTAAAATTGGATGTATTTATGTTATTTTTTCCACATGTTGTATTCATACTCAAATCGATGTAAATACTCAACGTACACATATTTTCACAGCTTGAAAGAGCTGAATTTTAATTTAGTTTAAAAACAAATCCAGGTTGCCCTATCTATGGGTAGTGTGCTGTAAGACAATACACAATCCTACAATTTGTGGAATATTCCGCGCAGGTCGTGTTCCTACACATTAATGTGGCACCCTTGTATATTTCCATTCAAATCTTAGAGTTGTTAAAGCTATGATTATATGTTAATTATGTGTAAGAGCATCATAAGGACATGCGACACATTTGAATTCCTTGACAATTAAAGCACTGCGTGATCACAGTCCCAATTCGCTCTTCATATGTACTTACCTCCGTTCCTTGATGTAAGGTACCTAAAGTTTTGAAAAAAAACTGAAATATAAGGTGTGCTTCTTTCCACCGCTCATCCCGACGAGGAGTGAGCCTCATCGCGGCCGCTGCACCTGAGCTCCGGTGAGCCGAATTTTGGTAGTACGGTAGGCTCCGAAGATATGTCGATGCGGCGGCGATGAGGCTCACTCCTCGTCGGAGACGACGTCGACGACCCACTCCGCGTAGGTCGCCCAGTACCCCTTCTTCTTCTCCGCCTCCCGCGCTGACCGAAGCAACACTTGAGTCATGATGGACTCAAGTGCCTCGTCGGTGATGAAGACCTCTGCCGCCACAGAGGACCCGAACGCGGCAGCGTCGTACTACTCAGCCGGAGGCAGCGCCACTAGTGCGGTAGAGGTGCTCGTGCAGCCGCTGAAGCTTCCTTCACCGTCCAGACGCGTGCGGCGGCGGCGGACCTCGCTCTCGGCGCGGAGGCGGTCGAACTCCTCGACCTTGCGCCGAAAGTAGGACGGCGGGATCTCGAGGCCGCGGTTGTTGTAGAAGTGTGCCGCCCGCTTCCGAGCGTCGTCGCTCGTCACCGCTTGCACGCGGCGCTTGTCGGAGAAGTCCCCGTCGAAAGGGTCACGACGTTGCGGCGGGGTCGAGGGCTCGCGCTTGGGGGCTATCACGCGGCAGCGGCAGATTGCTCGTCAGAGAAGATGGTGGCGGCGGGTGGATTTCTCGTCGGCGACGCGAGTGGATAAGGGTTTGGAACAGGGAATGGTGGCGAACCCGGCGTAAATACCGGTCGGCCATCCGAATCTACGGGCACCCGTATCCAGTTTTCGGGTCGTTTTACGTTTACGTGCTCTGCTACAACACAAAATAGGACTCGGGGACGGACTATTACGATTTTCAGCCTGTTTGAGGGCTCTGTTAGAGATGCTCTAAAATCCTATGTTTCCAACAAGATATAAATTATGCAAGAGATGGATATGAAGGAGGAGTGTTCAATAAAAATTAGCACATGGAAAATTATGAACTATGAGGACGTGCTATGAGTAACAAACACCTCTAAGCGCAAGCCAGAGACGTCCCAAACACTTGTACAAATAGCCAATTTATTGATCAATGAAAACATAGCTCGATTGCAATCTCAGTTTACTCATAACATAAGGTAGAGAGCTTTTTTATATAAATTGTGCTTTATTAAACTCATCAATTCGCATTGAGCCGATATGCGGTCACCCATAAGGGAAAATACATCTTTCGATACTTGCTCTATGCACGAGCACACCGTTGTGGTTTCTAAAGAATAGACAACTCATCAAACAAGACGCCGCATTGGAAATTATAACATGCAAATGTAGGGAGCTTAGAGAACACAGCTAAGAGAAAGAAATACGCAATTCAAAGGAAATGTTCCCGTGTCTGCTTCGAAAATACAAGAGCCGTGAGGGAAACTGATTTTAATTGTCGGCGATGAATCAAAAAAGAAGTCATAGAGGAGGAGGAGGAGGATGGTACATCATATTCGCATGAACTGGAGAAAGCCGGAGGCGTGGGGCCGCACGAGACGCGCTGTCTCTGTCTCCATCGGCCGGATGTATGCATGCATTGATGGATGAAGCATCTACTAATTTGTGCCGTTGCAAGTATATTCAGGCATTCAGCTAGCTAATGAGCGCTCTTGGTCGTCGATCGTGGTTAAGACGTAGCTCTCCAATCGCCAATCACCAATCATAAAGTAAGTACCATATCTATACGATATAAATAAGACCATTACGTACAGTGATCTACAGATAAACCAAATCAATTATTGCAAAGCCCGTCGCCGTCCTAGAACGTGCCGTAAGTGATTACACGTCGGCGCGCACTCTGCAACGGTCGTAATGGAGCCAACACCACTGTATTTTGTCAATTTGGTAGTGGTGATTTGATTATCTTTAAGTTCTTTTTTGTTTTGTTTCAGCCGGATGCTTCAAAAGTAGTTTTAAAAATTCGACCTGGAATGGAAGCTGTAACCAGAGTCCAAATGATCGTCTAGCAGCATTGCTTGATTTACTAACCAGTCAGGGAATTTGAAGAAGCTTCAGCGAGCCGAAAAGGCATATTCTTTTCACTAACACTACTGACTGTCCGCTTTTCTAATCAGTTTTCTGTTTCTTTCTCACCCTTTCGATTTCTTTCTGATTGATCTATCTCTGACCAGTTTATTCCGATGGATGACCGCGTGCTTTTGCTTTGCTTGCGGCCGTGGCGTCTTCAAATTCCACTTTTCACGACGACTACCGATCGTAGTTCAGTAGCCCAACGTGCCGCGTCAAACTGTCCAGTGGGACGTCACCGGCTAAACGTATTCAAGATCAAATCTGCCGATGTGGATAGCAAAATATTAGTCACCGGTGTGACACAAGTGGAAAAGTATTGTATCTGCGATGCGTGTACCATACTGATGGAACCGAAATCACTAAGGCCTCGCTTGGATTAGCGTTTACTTTTCCGCTCCGACAAATACCGGTGGAACGCTTCGTTAATTTACGGATGGTCAGAATGGTCAGAGGTCCGTAAAACTTTTCCGGCCGTTTCCGGCCCAAAAACCGGGTATCCAAGCGGGGCCTAAGGATTTTCACTGTGTTCACCTGAGGGATCGAACATACACGTTTTTCAGTTTGATATCAGAAAGTGGGATTTTTTATTTTAAATCTGAGAAGTTTTGAGTGCTCTGAATTCGCTTTTGTTGAATAATCTAGCTGTTAGTTCGCTATCAGTTAGAGTTTCAGTTAAAGTTCAGTTAGCTGTTATTTTCACCGGAATAGCCGGATCAAGCCCACGTTTTGTGTGAGGCCAGTAGCTTGACGCACCCTGGATCGTGGGATGGCACGATCGCGTCCGTGGGGGTGTGGCCTAGCCACGAACTCATTTTCCCTTTTGTATAAGTTTGAAGTAAACCCAGAAAAGCAGTAACACTTTTACACTGCACAAAACTACTCTCTCGTTTGTTGTCTGTCGCCTAACACTGCAGCTCTAGCGGCTGTGGAACAATTGGCATCAGAGCCGTTTCGATCTTGGGACCATGGCCACCGACTCGCCCGCCGCCACGCCGGTGGGACATGGTGGCAACTCCGGCGCCCGGTCGCTCACTCCTCCGCCGACGAGGCGTGGCAGGAGCGCGACGCGACGCACGGGCCGGGAGATCATCGTCCAGGAGCGCATCGTCCAGGAGCGATTGGTGCGCGAGCCGGGTAGCACCGGCGCCGTCCCCATGCTGACGGCAACAAACTACATCGAGTGGGCACTTGTTATGCAGGTTCAAATGGAGGCCGCGACGCTGTGGGACGCTGTTGAAGGGAAGGACACGGCTACCTTCCGCGACGACAAGTACGCCATGACCGCGATCCTTCGAGGACTTCCTCCCGAGATGATCGGATCGATCGTCGTCAAGAAATCGGCGAAGGAGGCTTGGGAAGCGATCCGCGCCATGCGGGTTGGCTCCGGGCGTGTGCGCGAGGCCACCGCGCAGAAGCTGCGCAAGGACTTCGAAAATCTCGCCTTTAAGGACGGCGAGACAATCGACCAGTTCACCATGCGCGCCACTGCCCTCGTCAACAACCTGCGCACGCTCGGCGACACCGTCGACGACGAGAAGGTTGTCAGAAAGTTCCTGTGCGTCATCCCGAAGAAGTACTCCCAGGTAGCAATTTCCATCGAGACCCTACTTGATGTCAGCAGGCTGTCACTTGAGGAGCTCACCGGGCGATTCCGCTCGGTGGAGGAACGCCTGGAGGAAGATGAAGGCGGCAGCAGCTCACGCCTGCTCCTAACACAAGAGGAGTGGGAGAACCGCCGCAAGCAGGGCAGCGCCGGGCAGTCCAGTAATGGGCAGCCCAAAGGAAAGCAGCAGCAGAACCGCGGCGGACGCGGTCAGCAGAAAGGCAAGTCTGTCGCCCAGCCGCCACGCGACGGTGGGCGTGCTGCCACTCGCGACGACAAGTGCCGCTACTGCAAGAAGAGCGGACATTGGGCGCGCGAATGCAGGAAGAAGCAACGCGACGAGGCGAACATCGCTCGAGTGGATGAAGAGGAAGAGGAGGACGGATGCCTGATGGCTCACATCGTCTCTCTCAGCACCGAGCACAGCAACGAGCAGGAGGCCAAGGAAGGCGGCCAAGTCTTCCTCGACGAACAAGACGCCAACGTCACGATCGGCGATCCTGCGGCTAGGCGGCGAGACGACCTGTGGTACATCGACACGGGTGCGTCAAACCACATGACCGGCGATCGCGACGCCTTCTCCGAGCTGAACACTGGCATCACGGGGCGCGTGCGTTTTGGAGATGGCTCGGCCGTCAGACATACGCGGGCGCGGCACCGTGCTCTTCGCCGCACAGGACGGCCGACACCGCACTCTGACCAATGTCTACTTCATCCCGAAGCTACAGAACAACATCATCTCCGTCGGACAGCTCGACGAGGTGGGGTGCGAGGTGACGATCCATGGCGGTCTCCTTCGCGTCCGCGACAAGAACGGCAGGCTCATCGCACGCGTTGCCCGCAGCGGCAACCGTCTGTACAAGCTACCTGCCAAGCTCTCCAAACCTGTGTGCATGACAGCACGGGTTGATCAGGTGGCGTGGACATGGCACGAAAGGTACAGCCACCTGAATTTTGATGCACTCCGCAAGCTGGCGTCAGCGGACATGGTGCGTGGGCTTCCCTCAATCCATCAAGTGGATCAGGTCTGCGACGGCTGTCTGCTGGGCAAGCACCGCCGTGCATCCTTTCCTCGCGCGGCGAGCTACCGCGCCGGCGAACGCCTGGACCTCGTCCACGGCGACTTGTGCGGGCCGATCAGCCCGGCCACGCACGGCGGGAAGAGGCACTTCTTGCTCCTAGTGGACGACATGAGCCGCTACATGTGGCTAGCACTGCTGCAATCCAAGGACGAGGCGGCCACGGCGATCAAGCACTTCCAAGCCGGTGTCGAGACAGAGACTGGCCGGAGGCTGCGTACGCTGCGCACTGACAGAGGTGGTGAGTTCACTTCGGTGGAGTTCGCTGCTTATTGTGCAGGTCAAGGAACGCAGCGTCATCTCACTGCCCCGTACTCACCGCAGCAAAACGGGGTAGTAGAGAGGAGGAACCAGACGATCATCGCCATGGCGTGGTGCCTGCTCAAGGCGCGACGTGTGCCGAACGAGTTCTGGGGCGAGGCGGTCACGACGGCTGTGCTCCTGCTGAACTGTTCGCCCACACAATCACTCGACGGGCGAACACCATACGAGGCATGGCACGGCTCCAAGCCGGCCGTACACTTCTTCCGCACCTTTGGCTGCGTCGCATACGCCAAGGCGACTCGTCCACACGCTGCAAAGCTCGACGATCGCAGCACAAAGGGTGTCTTCGTCGGGTACGAGGCTGGCTCTAAGGCATACAGAGTGTACATCCCGGCGACCAAGCGCGTCATCATCTCGCGGGACGTCGTCTTCGACGAGCTCGCGGCGTGGAACTGGGACGGAGACGGCGGCGACGGCAGCTTCTCCGTCGAGTACACCCTCACCTCACCATGTCCTGAAGTTGCAGGTTCGGCTCGCCACGACGACCAGGCGGGCAGCCCTAGCTCTGGAGGAGACCCCGTGCGCACAGACATCACGTCCCCTGTCACGAACAGGGATGCTGTCAGCAACGCGGGCACGCCAGCAACTGAACATGCCAGGGAGGAGCAGACGCACAAGGAGCCGGTCAGCACAACCAGTACAGTACCAGAGAACGCTGCCGTCGTAGCAAAACGGCGGGTTGCTGCGCCCATGCAACAGGCTCCACCACGGCACCAGATGACGACACGCGCGCGGGACGGCATCATCCAGCCCAACTCTCGCCTTCAGGACTATGTCCTGGCGATGGAGGAAGGCGAGCTGCACCTCGGAGCAGACGAGGAACCCGCCACGTTCGCAGAGGCAGAGCCGCACGAGAGCTGGAGGAAGGCCATGCTCGACGAAATGCAATCCATCGAGGAGAACAATACTTGGTACTTAACTGATCTGCCTGCAGGAAAGCACCCCATTGGCCTGAAGTGGGTGTTCAAGCTCAAGAAGGACTCCAATGGCGACATTGTCAAGCACAAAGCCAGGCTTGTGGCGAAGGGCTTTGTTCAGCGCGCAGGCGTGGACTTCGACGAGGTGTTCGCGCCAGTTGCGCGCCTGGACTCTGTCTTCTGCTGTCCATCGCGGCACACGAGTCCTGGCAAGTCCACCACCTCGACGTCAAGACGGCGTTCCTGAACGGTGACTTGGAGGAGGAGGTCTACGTCGCGCAACCTCCTGGCTTCTCCTCCGTCGGCGACGAGAACAAGGTGCTGCGGCTTCGCAAAGCCCTCTACGGACTCCGTCAGGCTCCACGTGCATGGAACACTAAGCTAGACAGTACACTGTCAGAGCTCGGGTTCACGCGCACTCTGACGGAGCACGCCGTGTATCATCGCGGCACCGGCGACGCTCGGCTTCTCCTCGGAGTGTACGTCGACGACCTCATCGTCACCGGAGCAAGCACCACTGCCATCAGCGCATTCAAGGAGGAGATGATGCGTCGCTTCCAGATGAGTGACCTCGGCCTCCTCACGTACTATCTCGGACTCGAGGTACTCCAGCGCCCTGGTGTGATCACCGTGTGCCAAGCTGCATATGCCACCAAGCTGCTGGAGCGAGCAGGTATGTCTGACTGCAATGCAGTGCACGTTCCCATGGAGCCACAACTGCGCCTGAGCAAGGAGAGCACAGCGCCGCCGATAGACGTCCACCTCTACCGCAGCATAGTAGGAAGCCTGCGCTACTTAGTCCACACGCGTCCGGACATCTCGTTCGTTGTGGGCTATGTGAGCCGGTTCCTGGAGTCGCCATCAACCGAGCACATGAGTGCTGTGAAGCACTTGCTCCGGTACATCGCCGGAACGATCCACTACGGCTGTCGCTTCACCAACAAAGGAAGGTACTCTCTCATTGGATACAGTGACGCCGACCTCGCCGGGGACATTGATGATCGGAAGAGCACTTCCGGACTCATCTTCTTCCTAGGTTCAAGCCCGGTGAGTTGGCAATCCCAGAAGCAAAAGGTCGTCGCTTTGTCCTCCTGTGAAGCTGAGTACATTGCCGGTACCACTGCGGCTTGCCAAGGCGTTTGGTTGAGCGAGCTGCTTGCTGATCTTCGTGGGAAGGAAGCTGCTGCACCAACCATCTTCGTGGATAACAAGTCTGCGATCCAACTCTGCAAGAATCCAGTATTCCATGGCCGGAGCAAACATATCGAGACGCGCTACCATTTCATCAGGGAGAGTGTCGAGAATGGGAAGATTGCCGTGGAGTACGTGCACACCGACGATCAACTTGCTGATATTCTAACCAAGTCACTCGGGCGAGTCAAGTTCCAGGCTATGCGCGAGAAGATCGGGATCGTCGACATCAGGAACATCTAGATTAGGAGGAGATTGTTGAATAATCTAGCTGTTAGTTCGCTGTCAGTTAGAGTTTCAGTTAAAGTTCAGTTAGCTGTTATTTCCACCGGAATAGCCGGATCAAGCCCACGTTTTGTGTGAGGCCAGTAGCTTGACGCACCCTGAATCGTGGGATGGCACGATCGCGTCCGTGGGGGTGTGGCCTAGCCACGAACTCATTTTCCCTTCTGTATAAGTTTGGAGTAAACCCAGAAAAGCAGTAACACTTTTACACTGGACAAAACTACTCTCTCGTTTGTTGTCTGTCGCCTAACACTGCAGCTCTAGCGGCTGTGGAACAGCTTTGTCATTCAATCTGTGGGGTAATGGAGGGTAAGACTTCCTTCGTGAATTTCGATTATGGCTGAAGGAAGAAGATGATTCTTGGACTACTGTAGCCCGTAAGCATCCAAGTCCTCGCAAGCTACATGTTAGGGTTCCCAAGACAGGTTTTTGGTCGTCAGAATGTGCCTCTGTCAGGTGCCAATCTCACTAAGATCGGTAAGGGTAATCTCAGAGGGCTTGCAAAAAGTAATTTTGTTTCACATCAGCTACCGCCATACAAGTTGTCATCCCTTCCAACGTTTCTCATGGGTAGGTCGATTTCAGGAGACGCACACGAACGAGACGGTGTCCACACATGAAAAATAGACCGATGGGTCGATTTCAGGAGATGGGTGGGTGCCGTTGGGGGAGAAAATTGTGGATAACACCAACCTTTGATGTAAAAGTTGCACAGAACATAAAAACCAAACATCTTTTGCGGTTAGCCCCGGTTTTTCGCTTAATAAGTTGCATCTAGCCCAAAACATGTATTTAGGGCTTAACATCTAACTAACATGAGTATTTACATACCACATATCATAATTATAGGAGAATTTACATCATCTATAATATTTGATAGTTGGATCCAAAATTTATGACTAATAATTAATAAGAAAATTATAGATATGTTACCGAATAATCTAGGTTGGCAGGATTAAGTTAGAATACTCTCAACATGAAAAATCATTACGTACATAATAATCATGTACGCGTATGTTTTTTATTCAGCGGTCCGTTTTATCCATTTTAGACTCTTATATTTTTTGTTACAGAAACAACTCTCATGCTTGATCAGATGTGAAGAGCGTTTATGGATATTATTAAAACTAATGCGTCAAGATAATATACTAGCTAGCCCGTTAAGAAGAAAAACTCAAACAGGGAGAAGGTGAGATGTATATACACGGGTTGTTCAAGGTAATTAGCTTGTGTGTGAGTGTATGTCATGACATAGTGACGGTGGTACATTGTAAAAACGAAATCTAGTCAGAAAACATAAACATAATCAACTTCCTTTGTTATAATATATATCATAATATCATATAATTATGATATACATTGTAAAAATACAGTATAATGATCATGGACCCACACGTCAGATTCATGTTAAGCTTCTAAATCAATGTTTTGGGTTAGATGCAACTTATTAGACAAAAAACTGATGCTAGCTGCAAAAGATGTTTGATTTCTGTATTTTGTGCAACTTTTACACCAAAGGTTGGTGTTCTCTGCAATTTTCTCCCGTTGGGTTCTGTGGTAGTGTGCCCAATGGTGACAAGGTCGTGTACGACGGGTGCATTTTCACATAAACTAAGGGTCTCTTTGGTGAAGAAAATTTTCAAATTAATTGCTGAGAAATTATTAATAGGAATTTTATTTTGCTTATTAAGCTTGATTAGTAAAACCGGATAGAATAAAGGGAACAAATGTTGGTTTTGGTGACGATAATGTCTTACACCTAATCCTTTGAAAAAAATTCTATTTGTCCCGGTGCGGAGAACTTGCCTTTACTATTTACTAGGATGGCTAGAATGGTGGTTATACCCAGTTCACCAGAGTTTACACCTAAGGTTTGACGCTGATATTTCACATTTAGTCGGTATATTCTTCAGTGGGAGGCGTTCATGTCGCCAGCGAGACGTCCGTGATGACTTCGTCAATTTCAAGACCCGATTCGTCGGTCCAATCTCCCCGTGATGCTCCTAGGGGTAGGATGTGTTTGCGCGTGTCTATAGGGTTAAGTGTATGCGCATGTATATAAACGTGTGCATCGTGTGTTTCGCGGATTTTTTTTTGTACCGTGTCGTCACCAAACACCATCAATAGTATGTTTCTATTTCTGCTTCCATGTGAGAGACTAGCTCAACTTCCTTGTGGTGGAACCAGCCCACCCCACAAGGTTCAAGTCCCAGACTTGGCATGGGTGATCGCATTTTACAGAATTTTTCAGAATTTGACCGGCATTATGCTTTCAGTGGTAGGTGACGTACCCGTTCATATCGAGGCGCCCGTGATGACTTCGTCAACCTCAATTTATGCCGGACCAGTCTCTCGGAGGTATTCATAGGGTAGGGTTTACGTGTGAGCGGTCATATGAGTGTATGTACCGTGTTTCTTAAAAAAAAAATCTGCTTCCATATAATGACAACCAACTTCTACAAAAAAAGAACTATACATCCAACTTCCACATTTTATTTTATTTCTATGTTAATTTAATACCGCGAATCAAGCAGGTCGTGAGCAAAGAAGCAGCGATGCGATGCAGTGCACCGACAAAGAAGGAAGGAAGCAAAGGGAAGAATCGGATCCATGAGAAAGTGACCGCAAAGAAAAAAACAGCACGGAAAACCGGCTGCTTCTGCGCAGGTGAAGGAGGAGGAGGATGGCGTTTCGCTATTGGGGGCGCGGTTGAGCCGTCGGCCGTCGTCGGCTCCTGCACTGCCGACGGCGACCGCGGAGCTAGCCATAGCCAGCGACGCCCCTCGTCGCGGTTCACATTCTGTAGCGGTGTTTCTTCGTGTGGGGGTGATGCACGGTCATTGTCTCATAGAGCTGGAGTGCTCGCGTGTAGCATGCAAGATTAGTAAAATTCAGGATTAGAATCTTTACCAATGCCGGCCCCTCAGGTGGAGGCATCATTTTAGTGTTGGCGAGCTTTTAAGTTTTATCATCAACTTGAACTTTGCTAGCGTACCAGCTAACTATAGTAACGTTATATATCAGCCAACTTATTTATATTGACATTAAGTTTGTATCACCCAACTTATTACGATGATGATGAAGTGTACCAGCTAGTATGAGTGACTGAACAAGAGTCGAAACACTTAGTCGCAAATTAAAAAATAGGGAGAGAAAAAATCAACACAGGTTCTGGCCAGAGTCTAGCACAGTCAGCGATCAGGTTTCTCATTTCAGTTGCGTCTCCTACCATCTCCAGCCGGTATAAATCTTTTTAATGTCTGGAGTTCTTGACACAAAAGTATATATCCTTCAAACGGAAGGAAAATGGGGGCTTGTAGCCTTTTAAACTTGTCATTACCAAACTGTCTATCAACAAAAGTTTTAAGCGCATTGGAGAAACAACAAGATATCTGCAACAACATAACATTTCAGCACTAATACCCATGACGAAAAGCTGGACTTGAGCAGAGTCACATCAGACGGCCAATGGATCACTGGGGCTGCTTGATAGTCAACTCGGCTCTCAGATGAAGCATGCCGTCTATGAAGAAGAGGCTGTCATCAGCCATGAACGTCGACCATGGAATCGCAAAGAGATTCCTATATCCAACTGCCTTACCACCGGTGAAGGTGTAGTTCCCCTTGTACTTGCTCACAAACTCCCCTGATGGTCTTGTCCTTGCAGCAAACTCATAATCGACTGTCACACTCATTGAACCTTTCTCTTGCATTCCCAAGAAGAGGCCAAAGCAGTAGAACGTACTCTGCTGCTCCATGTTACAGTGTGCTGACAGGAAGAAGCCTTGTCCTGCAAGATGGAACGCCTGCGAGTATATCCGTCCTGACGGGAAGAGTCGAGAGCACTCATCACGCTTTAGGTCCAAGTACGCTATACACTGTGGGTAGGGTCGATCAAACTCAACCACTTTCAGGGGTCTGTACTTGTAAGCTCGCTCTGAAAATTTCTGAGACGTCACTGTATCTGCTGCAAGAGAGCGTTGACGGTGAGGCGCGTCAGCTTTGTATAGAAGAGCCTCCGTGACACATTTAGTTGCTTGCTCATGGTCTATATCAGTGCATGTCAGGACCTTCCTCAATTTTCTGCAGGTCATATGACTGAAGCGCACTAGAGGAAGCAAACGAGAACTCAAGATCTCACGTCTTTCCTCGGATTTGGGATATTGTGCACGGGCCCACCTGAGCAGGAAGTCATAGATGGCATCTTCAGATGCCACCTGTAGGTCATTACTTGACAAGATGGCTTCGACCCCAGCAAGAGGGATATTCATCACTTCATCTTGGAACCTGAAATGAGACAAACCACACCTTGAGTTCCCTTGATAATGACTTTCCGACAATAATGTCTACAGTTTCCATGGAAAAAGAACAAGAGGAATAAGCAGCACAATCTGATGGAGCCACTCACTTAGTCAAATCCTTGTATTTATTGGCAAGAAATTCCTTGGCTGCATCTGTCAGAGGCTGAACTGCAGTTGCCATTGAAATGGAGCATGGGAGATCTAGATAGAGTAGGGCAGATTCTGGGGTCATAGGCAAGCTTGTTAGCAACTGGCTGCAGTGCCTCATGCAAGAAACAACCTCAAATTTGTCAGCGGCCATCAAGATGTCCAGCAGAAGGGTGGGCTCAGTTGTTGTCAACTTCCCACTGTACATAAAGCTTAAAAGCTCCATGAGGGCAGTTTCCTCTGAAACAAGTACAATGAAAACAAGCACCAATAAGGTTCAACAGAACAGTTGAAGAAAAAAGGACCATGTTTCCAAGTTTCTGTCACAATTTCATTATATAGTTAAACAAAGAGTGGCAGAAACATGGAAAAGGATCCTTTTACTAACATAACTAATAATACTTCTTATACAACAAAGAATAATAATACAACCCCAGTAATTAATCCAGACCAACTATAAGAAGCGGAAGAACGAGTTCACTTGAGCTATTGTATTACCTGAATCAGTAATCCTAAGTGTTGCATGCCTCTGATCTGATTCTTTCATGCCGTTTGAGAAAAGCTAAGAAGCATGCAGCTTATTAGAATATAAGTAATCTGAACACAGAATCAGCAACAATTTTGAAGATTATCAAAATTACCTTGAAAAAGAACTGACTTTTTGCAGCAAGAATAGCTGAACTGATATAAATAGTATTTACTCGTAAAACTGGTGTGCTCACAACAGTCCAAGAGTCAATACTTTGTCCTTCGTCACCTGCACAATACATAGATCAGAGAAAGAAAAACATAAACAGGAGTCAAAGGTAGAGAACAGAGTCAGTAGACAGCCTTTTTTACTGTTAAGAATACTTGAAACACTTTGTTCATCTCCATGTGCATACTCATTATCAACATGGGTTTGATTCAAATGAAGTCTGTAGGATCTTAATCTTTAGGATGTTTTCATATAGACCTTGTTTAATTCTAAGATTTCCCTAAGGGGTCATTTGGCACCCATTATTTTCGTGGATCTCATTTCAGATTTCAATTGGCTGTCATGGAATTGGAATGTCATTTCAATTGGAATTCCAAAGAATGTCTATGCTATGCTAAGTCAATTCATGTCCCTAATGCTGTCATTTCTTTGGAATTCAGTTCATTTCAATTTGCCAAATGAAACGAAATGATGGGTGTCAAACGGGCCCTAAGAACCTTTCTAATGGGTCTTCCACAGAGTCAAACTTCTTGGAATTTCCCTTTGTGCCCATGACAATTATGGCATGCACCTAAGCCCTAATGGAAATTTATGTGTTACGCCTATGATGCAAAAAATGACTTCTACTAGCTATTCATGTCTTCTCAATTCTTAAGAGAAATAATATGCCATGACATCCAACTCTTGTATCTTTCCTAGTCATGTGTAAATCATACGAATCAAAGAGGCCTAGAAATATTTTCTTGAAACAAGAGGCGTAAAAATATGGCAAAAGATAAGAAAATCATCACAAAAGTTAAATTGCATCTAGCAATCTACACAGGCCTTTAGCTTATTGAGTAACGTAACACTGAGCACATATATCATTCAAGTAACAAAGAGCACACCAAGTATTGAACTGTTTAATTAGTATTTCATGGCACACAAGCATCCAGCAGCAGAACCAAATTCAACCCACTAACAAGGAAAAAATGAGGTTAACTAAGAGTTGGTGGTTATTTTGTTAGGATTGGCATCTTGACAGTATATTACACACATGGTAAGACAGGTAACCATGGGCTAACTAGCCAAACAAAAGACTGCACCGGTACTGAATACTGGTATGTACCACAGGTCATTTGTAATACATAACAGTAAGTGATATCAAGCATGATAATATTGGCTTTAAGTCTTTCAATACAAAGACTAAAAGGAGATAGTGGTGAAAAAAAAAAAGAAAAACATTCATGTCGACGTCAGATGTGTGTAATAAGAACAGGATCTAAGAGAGTTCTAAAGAGCCTATTATCCTATCAAAACATTTGAAGGATCATACTTGCTCATAGCATCATTTTCCCTAACAAGGTTATGAAACAGCTTCTACATCCATGTACACATGTGATGTGATGATTAATACATCTAGTGGTATCATGATTGTTGTTTTAGGTAAATTGGCAGACTTGATGTAGCAATCGCAATTACCTGGTATGTCAATCACTCAATCTAACCTAACCAAAATAGAATTAGTTCAGCATAGAAATCAAGATTGTTTGTACTAATAAAGCTTTCATGATAGCCTAACTAGAATTTCCTTTCAAGCAGCGAACATTTCATATGACAATTCTGATCACTATTCGTACAGGAAGGCTTAAGTTTAGAAATCATTCTGAAAGAACACTAAGTAGTAAAACTTCCAGCTGCCATACCATCTGGACCAACGCTAGGTGGAGATTCTTCTATCATTGCTACAGGTTCCTCTTGGTTTTCTTCATATGCATCACATTCTTCTGCTTCAACTTCATTGCAATTTGTCTGGTCTGACATATGGGTTGCAAACTCTGCAGATGAAAATAACTAGCTATATAAGGAAGCACATTAGATATGCATACGGTAACTAAGGTGAAGCACAATCGCCAAATTATGTGGGATAACTATACAAGGAAGATGAGCCATTTGAGCATAACAAAAGGCATGCCAATCATATTATAGGTTGTTAATACCCGATGGTCTACATTTCATGGTGCGGCACTGAAAGGCCTCATTTTCAACAAACACGCCCCAAGAGGATTATGGAGATGTCACCCTTGGGCAATGTATCCCTAATATATTTCCTACAAAACAATTATGTGTCCAAAGATTCGCTGCATTCTATTTGCACGTGCAGAGGATAAAATGGGTATGTGTCTGTTGAATAGATTTGATACGGATTCAGCCGCTGAAGATGTCAGTGCCACATACAAATATAGGAATTCTCTTCTATCGCTGCTCCCTTGCCATAATAACATATCTCACAGAAAAGGTCGGTTAAATTGACCAGAAAATTTACGAAAAAGGGGCACAGATCGAATAAAAGACATAATCGAATCGTGTGGTTAAACACCAGACATGCTACGATTACCTTTCTCCTTGGCGAGCTCCTCGCGACGGCGCTTTCGTTGGCGCGCCCAATCGGCAAGGGATCCTCCGGCAACGTCGTCACGGAACCCGGCCGCGTCGACACTGGCGACGACCTCTATCCGGAGCACCCTGTCGGAGAAGTTGACTGAATTAAACGCGAACTCGAAGCTGGGCCCCCCGTCCCCGGGCGAGAAGTCCGGGTCCATCTCCGCCTCCCCCGCCACCGTCGACGCATCGCGGCCTGCCATGCGCTCCGCCGCCTCAGCAAAGGGGGAGGAAGCGCGGGACGGGTGGGCCGTAACCCTAGCCGGCGAGAAGCCGAGGGAGGAGAGGGGAAGGAGGAAGGTGGAAGAAGGAAGGAATGTGGTTATATAATAATAACGGGATTAGTCGAGGGGCCGAATTGGGAAAGGCGCGGTCGGCGTGGAAAGCATGTGCTCTCATACTTTCATAGTAAGATGTCATGTCATGTCGGAATTTGGGTATATATTTTTTTTCTTTCTTTCTTTCACCTGGTCATGGTTTTTCATTTCCAAAACGTGTGTATACGTTGACGAGGATCAGACAATCGTCACAGTACAACGCTACACGGAGCAGGAACCTGCGCATTTTGTCTGAAAATATGACTAGCGTGTGTATAATGTATTTTTTTTTGCACATAAAAATACACTTACAATTAGCCAAACATGATTGGAGATGCACCAGGTATCTTGTGCATAAAATGGAGTATAAGCATTTCCGGTCCAAGGCAAAGCTGCTGCAGCCAACTTCAAGAGATTCAGCACGAGCTAAAAATCAATCTCTTCAAGAGGTACTCCCTCCGTTCTGAATTATTGACTCGAATTTAGTTTACGGAGGGAGTAGCTGCCATGCATTTGAGGTGCACATTAGCAATGCACCTAGGAGTGGTAGATACCTTACTGGTGATCTGTTTTCATTCTGGTAATCATACCACTATTGTGCTGCGCACTCTCCAGAAGCATGAAGGACGGGGTGCCATATGAGATACTCATACGACTTGCCATGGATTTTTTCTTTAGAAAGGTTATCACTCATCAGCATGCAAATGCCATACACAAAAACCTTATCATAGTTGAGTTCTTGGCCTCCTCAACCATCCCCCGGACATCTAATTAACAGGCTAATTTACATAGAACTTCAGTTATATATAGGACTCGCATAGCACGCAGCTAGCAGTGTACATGATTACTGGATCTACCAACACTGAAGGCCAGGATTACTGGATCTACCAACACTGAAGGCGATGACCCAGCTAGATAAGCCATCTGCATTGTATAACTGATTTGCTGCAGCAGCATCAGATCCCAGAAACTGCAACCGACTCTCATTTTCTCCTGCTGGATAATGAACCTCCTGGCGCCCTCAATCGAGCATGCCGCCCCTCTAGTCGTGCTTGAAGTAGTTTTGCCTTCAGAGTGTTCTCTTTCACCCCTACCAGCAGTTCCGGTGAGCATTCAGATATCTCGCGGCCCAATGACGTGGATTGGTAGTTCTGTTGCCGTGCTGGACTGTGGGGATTACATAAATCCCCTGAATTTGTGCCTTCACAAAACAGACTTGTTCGGGAGTAATGATCAAGGGATTCCTGGCCCAGACAATCAGTAGGACGAGCCTCTAAATAACGATTTACTGAGACGATATGAGATCCTCGAGATTTATTGGTGCAACCGATCTCATTCAGCACTTCTGCTGGAGCAATTCCCGCACTGCTGTGGGAGTTGATTTCTAGATCTCTGTTGACATACTGGGAGTTGCTGCTACTAGACCTTGCATTATCTTTTTGTGCATAATTTGGCACACGCGACATATGTGAACTTTCACCAGCTGTACTGTAAGAGTATCCTGATGTTCTCGTTGGTTTATCCATGCTAGCTGTGCTATTTCTGTGAGGTCCTGTATGGTGATGATCTCGGTTACCATTTCCATACATCTTCAGCTCAAAGCAATGCAAATCGCTAGCAACAGAATCATCGTCATCGTCTTCAGCTACCTGAGGACCACTTGTGGTTCCATTCAAAGGGAAAGACTCAAGGGATTGCCGACGTAAGCTAGAATCTCGCCTGGTAGAATTCATGCATTTGACATTATTCTTAGAGCTAGCTGATGTTTTAGCAAGAAGGAAGGCCTCAATTTCACTGCTCAGCCTCTCTGGTACTGTAGCTTTCTGCAGCAAGCCTTCATGGACATTAATATTTTGCATTTGCATTCTTTCATCAAGCCACGCTTCCGAGATATGAAGCACCGACTTATCAAACATGTGTTCATAAATATTTACATGCCTTTGCTTTAGCATGCTGACTTCCTCTTCATAGTTCCGGATTCCCAATGCAAACTGGTCACAGAGGTCTTCTAGGAGGCGATTTGTTTTCTTCTTCTTCTCCAGGTCCTTAAGTGCCTTCAGAAGTGCTGGTTTTATCTCAGATAACTCCATGCCAGACTTCCTGTGGAGGTCCTCAGAATGCCACCGAAGCTGTCTCTCGTCATCTACTTCATCTTGTAGGGAACAAAGGGCTCCTTCAATCTTATCTTGATTCTTATTTTTCCGAACAAGTTTGTCCTCAGAGAGTTGCCTCGTTAATGAAGCAACTTCATGGCGGTATCCTCGTCTCTCTTCCTTAAGTTCTTGAATATGTGCCTGCGCCTGCTGTAATTCTAATTTTAAACCCTTAACCACTGACATATTAGCAGTTTGCTGTTCTTCCAGGCTCCAATTTCGATTTAGAACCTTCAATAGTTCTGTTGATGTATTAAGATTATAGCCTGCTACCCTTGATCTACCCTTGACATCCAGACCAGGACCTCGTAATCTACTGGACCCCTGTAAAATGGAGAGGTACAGAATCACGTCTTTTTGAGAAATGTACTTGGTCGTGCAATTCTTGCAACTTCAAGGCATAGCTACAAACCGAACGTATTCAAGTACTTCAATGCAACTTCAAGGAAGAAAATATTGTAACTATCAAAAATAGAACCAATTCATGAAGCAGGCAAACTACCACGAGATAACTGCATTCTTCTTTGTCTTTACTAAAAGAAATTCATGCTTTGTTTATCAAAATAAAGACTAAATGGCCAAAACAGCAGTAAAACAAACTAAAATACTGTTCAACTACTTTCAGCATATCAATGACTTATTTTTCAATAACATCAGCATAAAGTAGAGTGCTACTATCTTCCTAAAGCATGCTGCAAGACCGTCTAAAAAACATGCTAAAAGGCACTCTTGCAGTCTAAACATGTTATTTTACTAGATTCGTGCACAACCAAAAAAACAGAGGAATCATGAGAACAAAAAAAATCTTGTTCCTAGTAGTACACAGTACCACATAGCACAGTGCCGACAAAGGACACCAAACAACGAAAAGGGTAACAGTGGAGAATATACACACCCCGATTGAGCTGGTATAACTTGCAGGTGAAAAGGGCTGTACTACATGACTCCTTTCTTGATGCAACTTATGTAGATCCTTAGATGAATCTGCAAGATTCCTATCAAAGCCACCTGAACTTTGAGGCTGAATGGCAAGGAAGAAATAATTAGGAAAGAATAACTTTCTAAAACAAATTTAAATTACTCTAGATAAATTAACAGTTAATTCAGCACATGCCAGTGGCAGAGCCACCTCCCGGTGACTCCACGCTGCCGCTTGGGCTCGTACGTTTAACCTCTCTTAAGGAACATTAATATCGTAGGGGCTAGAAATAAACTTTCTTAGAAAAAAATTCTAGCTGACAGCGAGCAGTTAGTCTTGCCCAGGCTCTATTAACAGCCCCGCCACTGCAGACGACTAAGAAATCACGAAACACAGACTTCAAGCACATCTGGCAGGTAGGATCTCTGCAATGTTCAGATGTACGTTCTTAGCACATGCATAGGAATTCTAACGTCAAAGGGAAATAACATCCAGCAGAGAGAACACCAGATATTGTAGAATAATTTCCCTTTAATAACAAGATATTGTAGAAAAATGGAGTGCCCTAGTAATATTGAAGTTTGATGGTTTGATGGTATTGTTACCATACAAGATAAAACAGTTAAACATGGACATGTAAGCTAATAGAGCATTATAGAATAATAAGTATTGTTGATTACTTGAGTATCAAGGAGGCTATAGAGTTAGAATTCATAGTGTGAACTGTGGCTGATGTGACTTACAGGGTAGTGGTGCAGGAGTGATTGTATGCAGATACCCAGTCAAATTGGCATTTGTATTTTTTTAGTTACACAATTTCATTATGAAATCCATCTGAAAATGTAAATATGGGTAGTTGAATAGTAATTCTAATTTCTGGGATTTTGCAATCATTTTTTTTAAGTTAGGATTTTGCAATCATTTCATTTGACAGAAATGAAATTTAAGGGCAATGATGCCACCATTTCATGAAATGACAGGAATAGGGACATGAATTGACTGTTCAGAATATATTACGGCAAGTCCATATTTGGTAGTTTAGGATTGTAATTACAACCTACCTCTATTAGGATTCTTAGCCCCGAAGTCTTGTACTCTATATAAACAGCCCAAGAGGCTCAATCAATAACGATCAATATTGCACAACATATTATCGTCTATTATTGTATGAGAGTGTTTTGTTACTCAACATAAGGTTTAGCCACCAATGCTTCCGCCACGCCACCCCTGGGCCCGGGGAGATCAATCTCCACCCGGGGCCGTGCAACTAGTAGATTAGAGCATCCCTAGCAGTGCCCTTAAAAGGGAAAAGCCTTAAAAATAACTGTTTTTTTATGGATTCGGGTGGCAAAATGCAAACTAGCAGAGCCCTTAAACCCTTTTTAAAAATTAAGGGTTGACCCTTGTTTTCTCCTCCCAACCTGTACAGGTGAGGGTTGGGGGGGATTTGCCCCAACCCCTACTCGGCCGACGCGGGCTGAAGTTTCAGCTTCCTCCTCACCGCGCGCCCGCGATTCGTCCGCCGCCGCCGCGCCCTGCTGCCTCCGGCCGCCCCCCACCGCCCCCACTCGCCTTGGCCACCCCTCCCCGGCCCGACCTCGCCGCCGCCGGATCCAGCTCGCGCGAGCTCCCCCTTTGTCGCCCCACATCCGCGCCAGACGCCAGTCTGCCCGCAGCCGCCGCAATTGGCTCGCACCCGACCTCGCGCGAGCTCCCCTGCCCTTGTCTCGGTCGCCCCACCCCATTCTGAGCTCGCCACCGCCCCCCGCGCCCCTGCCTCCCCATCTCCGAGCCGCCTCGGCCTTCCTCCGTGCCGCCAACGCCACCCAAGCGTCGCCCCGCCCCCGGCCTCGCGCGAGCTCCACCGACCAGCCTCGTGCGCCGCCAGCCGTCGCCCCCATGCCGCCCGCTTGCCACGGCTCGAGCTTGCTAGGGTCGCCTCACCGCCCGATGCCCTCTGTTTCCAACCCACCACGCCGCACCCGCTCAGTCTTTTTTTCTTACCTTTTTTCTATTTTAAGGGTTGGATTTGAGGGTACTGATCTTCACCCTCTGTTTCCAACCCTTAAAACTGCCATTTCTCAACCCTTATTCCACTTTTAAGGGTTGGCCTTTTAAGGTTTCTGCTAGTGATGCTCTTAGAACAAGCTCATAGATTAGAACCGGCCATCGATCGCCGTGCCATAGGTCATGTCATCGTAATTTTCTCATGTCGGCCGCTTGACCGGTGTTTCTTCTTCTTTTGACAATCGTAGATCGGACTGCTTCACCTACCGCCGCATGTCGTCATCAACGTTGCCGCTGCTCCGCATCAACCAGGACATCAAGCTCGTCCATGAGTATGCGCCTCGCCTGCAACATAGGGCTTCACCAGCATTGCTCATGGTCATCATTGCCGATAATTTATCTACACCAACAACACCATCGCACACCGCGATGCATAGCGCATCGTCGCCGACACAATCGCTCCTGGTCTTCGTCAGCCATCGGGTTCTTCTTCGCCTCCACCAGAGCCAACAGGACCTCGCAAGCAAATGATCCGGGTTGAATCCCCGGCATCTACTAACTCGCTTTCAACATTGCGCTTCGCACCCTGCACGTGGATAGCGCGAGTTCAATCCACGACATCTACTAACTCGTATTCAGCGTCGCACAAAGAGCCCCTGCATGTTGATAGTGCGGGTTAGATCGCCGCCATCTACTACCACTAAAGCTCAATCGCCATCAACAACCAAGTCGCTGTCTTTGTCCACCAAGACCTCTCCACCAGAGTTGCAGTCTCTTTAATTTTTACTTTTGCACGCGCTCGTGCTCAATTACTTCTTGCAACTACTCCGTCTACTCTGGCGCTACCGGCGGAAAATACCAGAACTGGGATATCGCTCTCGCACCGACCATTCACTGAGACCTTCTGTGCTGGTTCATGGCATTCATCCCCAACACGCTCCCGAGTCTGGTAAGCTCGGCCTGCCGTGCCGCCTACCTTGACTACACCGACTCCAGCTACAACTAACTCAAGTTAACTACTGCTACACTCACTTTCTACAATTACTACGACAACTTACCCTGGGCACAACGACGGCATCAACCACAACAAAATCAACATCACCAACTACCCACAACGTCGACTACATCCCGCACGACATCATCGACCACCCAGCGCCCACACCTCAGCTACATCGACATCGGCATCAAGGGCTATCACCTTGGCTCCCTCTCCAGTGCGCGACTCGGCTTGTGCTCCAGCCGGACCGTCTGCAACGCTCCTACTGTTCGCGTCACTACCGATCTGATTAGGGGGGTGTTAGAGTATATTAGGGCAGGTCGATATTTGGTAGTTTAGGATTGTAAGTTTGTAACCTGCACCTACCTCTATTAGGATTCTTAGCCCCAAGTATTGTGCTATATATAAACAGCCAAGAGGCTCAATCAATATTACACAACATACTATCATCTATCACTGACTTAACATAGAATAGGCATTTGTTAGAATTCCAACTGAAATGACGTTCAGTTCTATGATAGCCAAACAAGTTGGGTATGGAATCTCAATTGAATTCCATGATTCCGGCCTGAAATGATGGCGCTAACAAATGATCTCTAAGAGTTTTTGGTACCTGAAAAAGCTTCATGAATCCACTCACCTCACAATAACTCAGCCTTCTAGATCCTACTACTAGTAGCATGGTAAGTTAAGTTCAGGCTTCCTGCTATGAGTTTAGATATATGGGAACTGGCACCAGTGTACCAGTTCATCAACGAAAGAGATAATGGCCAGTAAGTTACCAGCTATTCCATCATCAGGGAACTTAATTGCATGCAAGAAACCAGTTGCTTGTAAAGATGGTCAAAATGCCAGACCGTACAATGCACAGATATGGCACTCGCAGATCACATCTCAAAACAGAAGGTTTGAGTACGATGAGTACATAACTTCTGAACCTGACCAAATAAGTGTGCATGTTGAACTGCACATCTAGGCAACACCAACTACAAATAGGCTCAGTTGGACAAGGGAAACCAAACAACAGATTGACTGATATTAAACTGCATGCACATTTAGGGCTTGTTTCGCACCCATCATTTCAAGCCGGTATCATGGAATTCATTTGTGATTCCACACCCAACCTGTTTGTCTGTCAATGAAATCGAAAATATTCGGAGATGACTATGAAAAGACCTCTCTGGATCCTCGAATTGAAAGAGAGATCGAGAGGGATCAAGAATCCTAATTCTCGCTATTTGGAATGGATCCAATTCTATTGAGTCTGACTCATAGTGATCATTTCTCTTTAGCAAAGAATGACCTTGGTTATCAAAGGATTGAACAACCGGGATCCATGACATGTCATTTCATTTGAAATTCCAGTAAATACCTATTGTATCTTATACCAATTCCTATCCCTAACCTTGTCATTTCATTCTACAACTGAAAATGATGGGTGCCAAACGAGCCCTTAATGTTGAGTTTTTCCTTTGCTGTAAACTCATAATCTAAGTGCTCGTGTTAACTGAAAAAGAAGTAATATTTTCCAAAATTAATAAAAACGTCATTCTGGCTGGCTAATGAGTTTAACATCTAGTTTGTAGCAACTATATAAAATACTCCCCAAATGAAAAAGGTTCACTAATATGAATGCAATAAACTAAACCCTAAGCTTAACACGCTCATTCAAAACAAGATAGGACAAAAAACTTGCATAGATGATAAATGTCATAGCGATGTGAAAACGTAAAATTAACAAAGCCGTGCAACATAAAAAACAAGAACGTTCAACAGGTAAGCTTAATACCTGGACCAAATGTATTAAACCCTATACCACTCTATGGTGAAAACTCTAAATCAAATTAAGAACATCAAACTAAGAACATCAAACGGGTACTAAGCTCAAACAAAATTACTATGAAACCTTTTCTAATCAACATCAAGGACGGTAAACATGATACACCAATTGCCGTTAAACTTAATGCAAAGGCTTATTCAATTATGTTATTAACTAAGCAAGAGTCATTAATCATGACATGCAATTTGTGCTTAAGATCTTTTCACACGCTGAAATAACAAGAATATGTAAGTTTAGTTGGTTTTGTGCGAATCCAAATGATTAGAGCTTCCCTTCCACAAACCAGAAATGTAAGCCTTACTAAATTATGTTTTAGATCTCACTGCAAGAAAATTATGCTAGAACGTTACATTCTAGACTTTGGCTGACATTTAGATACCCTAGGATGCGGTTTATCTTTACTTCCACAGCACTGGATGATACGACAAAGGTTTGATTCTTGCCATATTTGCTCAAATTTATGTTCCAATCAGCAATTAATTTTCTCAATTCTCAATCAATGGTAGGGAAAAATTGTACTGGTACCTCAACAGACCAGAAAGGTTCACAGTAGCCACCTAGATAATGCTGAATTGGTATGTCAAATATAATGATAGCATCAACATAATTTATTGAAGGATGCACAACATATCATCACAAAATCATTATCTTCAGCCCAAAACAAGGTGTAGAACAACACAGGAACAAAATGGTACAGAACCTTCAAAGGCTTTGTTTGGAGAGTACTACATTTCAGCATTTGATCTATTTGCTCTGTTTGATGCAAAAACAAGCCCAATTGTTTTGAAACAAGGCTGCTTTTGTTGCTGCCACCCAAGGAGAGTACTACGTTTCAGCATGTGGTCTATTTGCTCTGTTTGATGCAAAAACAAGCCCAATTGTTTCGAAACAAGGCTGCTTTTGTTGCTGCCATCCAAGGGAGCCATTCAATTTTAGTGCCACATCAAAGTCGAACCAAACCACAAACCCTCACATGACCCACTAAATCACTGTGGCCAGCAAGTCCCCTGCCATATGGTGCTTCTGCACACTGCACGGCGCACGCTGACCCACCAGCATCACGTCTCCAATCTCACAGACCAGCAACAACCAGATATGCACAGCCAGAGCATGAGCAGGAGCAGGAGCAGTTTTCAGAGCAGAAAATGCGCTATTGTGAGTTTCTTGGTGCAGGACAAAATGACGGCACGTATAGACGTGTGCTCGAGAAAAAAATGTTTATAGTGCATAGGCCCAGCAATACATGCACGCAATACACTGTTTAATATTTGAAGAAACTCATACTACTACCTAGTTGCACAATTCTGAGTTCCGGCAAGCAATTACGAACCTCCTCTCATATTAATTGACGCTATAATGGATGTGTCTAGACGTATTTTAGTGCTAGAAACATCCATTTTAGCGTCAATTAATATGGGATGGAGGGAGTAGTAACCTTAATTCTGAAATAATGTTAGGGAAAATTGTAGCAATACCTCAAGGTCCTTTCCAACGACAAACAATTACGAACGTCCATCTCATATCAATTGACGCCAAAAAAACTGATGTATCTAGACGTATTTTAGTGCCAGAAACATCCGTTTTAGCGTCAATTAATATGGGATGGGGGGAGTGTTTTCCTTAATTCTGAAACAATGGTAGGGCAGACTGTAGCAATACCTCAAGGTCTTTTTTGAGAAGCCATACATTAAGGTCCTCAACTATCTAGAAAGGTCCACACTATTTATTATTTGCACAAACTTATCATCTGGCCTAGTTTGCTCAAATTTTAAGTTCTGACAGGCAATTAGTTTTCTCAGTTGTGAAGCAATGAATTTGTAGAGTACATTTACTAATGCCTCAAGGCCCTCAACAGACTAGAAAGGTCCACACTAGCCACCTAGCGAATGCTGAATTGGTGGGAGGTCAAAGACAGTGGTACCAAAGAAAATCAATTCAAGGAAGAGCACCAAACACTGCAGACACAAATTTAGCATCTGTTCACAGTTGATGACAACAATGTGCACCCAACAGCACATAAACTGAACCGGAGAAGAAGTTGGACAAAAATCGATGGTTGCACGTGCCTGGTTCGGAGAGCACAAAGTTTACACTTAATCGAAAACAAGGCCTACAAGTTTTGTTTTTGACAGCTGACCCATTGGTTGTGATTTGTGAAGACGTCGGGTAATTCATACCAAACTGATTCTTATACGGCACTAGGAGTCTAGGACACACAGTATTACAACTAACTAAGCAACTAACCTTAGTTTCTCGAATCTTTGTAGTACAGCCAAACTGCAAATACCCACCTTATCCACATCGACGCCGACACCGGCGAGCCCGTTCCCGCTCCGGCGCCTCCGCCACCCGTTGCGCCGGCCCTCCCGCGTGACGTCGTGGATCTCCCACAGGCTGGCGCCGAGCTGCCGCGCCGAAGCCGAGGCCGAAGCGGACGCAGTGCTCCTCCTCGGGGGCAGAGCGGCGGCAGGAGCAGCAGCCATGTCCACCTCTCCTCCCCGCCCCGGCGAACCCGGTGAGGCCTCCAGCTTCCACGACGGTGCGGGCGTGCCGGGCCCCGCCCGCCGCCTCGGCCTCCGGAGCCGCAGCCGCAGCGGCACCTCCTCCTCCCTACGGCCGCCTCCTCTAGGGCTAGGAGGACAGCCCGGTCCTTGCGCCGCGTCTGGGCCGAGAGCTGGCCCCGCAACCTCCTCCGCGCGCTCGCCCTGTGGGGCTCCTTCTGCCCCCCACTCTGCCGCATCCGAGGCGGCCGGTTCCATGGCTGTGTCGGCGCCCGCCCGGACATGCACGCGAGACATGGGGCTCCCTAGCCCATGCTACTAGGAGTCGGTGGCCGTAGAGAGAGGAGATGGTGGGAGAGTTTTGCGGTGCGGGGAGGTGGAAAGCGGCGGCAGGCCGGAAAAAAGAAGAGAGAGAGCGAAAGGTGTGCGAAATGTTGGCTGTACACCCAACATGTGAGCGCCCTTGTGGTTCGTTTTGCCCCTTCCGCCTTTTTCCATTGCTCGACGTTAGGTTTTGTTGAGCTTTTTCGCTCCTTTTTCTCCTCGGTTTCGTTCAAACCACGGGGTTGGAAACCTGAATCTTTCGATAACTGTGCTTTCCAATATCCTCTTCCACATCAAGATTCTAGAATAGAATAATACTCCCTCAGTTCCTTTTTACGGTGCGCTCCAGATTTTTAAGCAAACTTCTGTCAAGTTACGTTACGAAATATTTGCGTTTTCTAATTATGCCCTCCCACCGCTTTCTCTCTCGCGAGTCGCGACCCCTGCGAACGCTCCTCTCTCTCTCGGGCTCTTTTAGTTTCCCGTGGCCGTCGCCTTCTCCCTCCCCATCGCCGGCCGCCGTTATTCCTCTCCCCGTCCGGCCGCCACTATTCCTCCACCCGTGGTCGATTTTTTTCTCCCCGTAGGCAACCATATTTCTCCCCAACATACGCAACCACAACCCTAGTTCTCCAAAGATTGGATTTTTATCCGCCGGCTACAGGCGAGATGGCGGTTGATCCGTGGGCGCCGGCGACGGATCAACTCGATGCAGCGAGCTCCGGGCAGGTGGAAAAGAGGATGCGGCGGAGGAGAGGTTGCGGGCGGCGGGGCAGGGCAGGGCAAGAAGCCGGCGGACCAGGCGGTGGCGTTCCACGAGCTCTTCTCGTTCGCCGATGTCCCTGGGCAGCCTCGCCGCGCTGGCGCACGGCGCCGCCATGCCCTGCTTCTTCGTCCTCTTCGGGGTCCTCATCAACTGATCCGTGATGGCGCCGCCTCCTCCTCGTCGCCGCGGGACGCTGTCGCGAGCTTCTCCTACGTCGCCGTTTTCCATGATAGCCGAAGAGACCCGGAGCTAAAGCCGCCTAGAACCCGCCGCCGAGCCCGTCTTCCTCGACACCAAGCATAAGGGATCTGAGGTGAGAAGTTTGAACTCTTGGAAGTTTCTTGGGCACCTTGATTTTGAATCTGTTGGAGTTATAGGATTTAGGTTCGATTCTGAGTGGAATGAATCAGGGAGTTAGAGGATCCATTTTAAATTCTCATTTGTTGGTAGTAGCTTCATTGATCTTGATATGCTTCCATTGTCATATTGTGCTATACTGACTAGAACCAGATTTTTGAACTTGTGTAGCTTGCTGTATTGTAGCTTGTTGTGCTTGTTGTAGCTTGCTGCTTGATGTGCTTGCTGGAGTAGAAAAGGTACAAGAATAAATCTAGCACAAACATGACTATATACTCCAATATGCTTGTTGTACTTGTTGTGCTTGCTGGAGTAGAATAAGCACAAGAATAAATCTAGCACAAACATGACTATATACTCCAATATGCTTGTTGTAGCTTGCTGGAGTATATGTATTGCTCCATTAAGAGTATATGTACTGTTATCTTGTATTCTTATCTCATCTATTAGGTGAAATACATAATCATAAACACTTAGGCAACACACAAACATTAACTTAAACACACACAAATGTTTTTCAGTACAATAACACACAAACTGATAAGCAATTGCTTGCAGCAACTTACACAAATTAACATACAAACCATAAGCAACCACTGAAAATTGTCTCTTTTTGTGATGGTATATTGGGAAGCATCTTCCTTTTTTACATGCTTTTGATGCTCAACACACATTATAAACATACATGATTTTGATGCTTTTGAAAGCTCCAATACTTGCCTTGCTTGCTTGATGCAACAGTTATGCAACATCTTGGGCTTGGCCTAGGAAGTTTAGAGCATGTGCAATAACCTCAGGAGGGCAACGCAGCCTTATAGGTAGCTGACCCAACCTTTCACGCTTGTCCTTGTTTGCATGAACTAGCTTCAGACCATTCTCTCCTAAATTGTTCATTACCTCAACCATAACAGACATTAAACTTAGGAAAATTCGATTCAGCTTTGATGATTCATATGCTATGAATTCAGCCTCAACACCTTTTCTAAACCCCTTCAGCGTTTTAGAGCTAAGGGTATTTGTTAGAGATTGTATTGATCTAAAAAATCCTAGATCAAGTACATTCAGATCTGGACTATTTGCTGGTTGTTGAATCAGCCTTATGTTAAATCTAGAATTGGCTACAGCTTGTGTGAATGCTGTGACATTGGGCAAAAGATGTGGCTTCACATTATCTTGTTGTATGAAAATTGTCTGGCTCGCATCTTCATGAGGCCAAAGTAACTCTATTGCAGGCAGTAGTTTTTCAATAAGGTACTCCCGCATCACTTCCCTTGTTACAACCAGGTTCTTGGTCTCCAATGTGCCTTTCTCTCTATTTTGACTTCGTCTTTGCGCCGGTACCTCTTTCACGAAAGTCCACATACCTATTTTCTCGTCAAATGTCATTTTCCCTTCACTGTCATACCTAGGTCGAGCTACTGCGGTGAGGAACATGACTTTGCATATGCAATTTCCAGCTGCAGCCCTTTTAGGATTTGGCTCATCACGCAGCAAGTAGTAGACCTTGTCATTCTCAGTCATGTTGAACCATTTTTCATCAACATGCAAAAACATGTACATGTCATTGAAAAAGGGATCTAGAGTTGCAATTGTGTCTTCATCTACCATTCCTAAACAAAATTGTGCCATGTTTCTCTTGTGTTTCTCTATGAGTGGAGGCGTTAGGGCATTTGAGTGTCTTCGGATTAGTTTCATCTCAAACTTTCTGAATAGTGTCGTAGGATTGACTCCAAGTTGCCAAGCGAGAGACTTAATTGTTGACCTGTTGTTTAGTGGGATACTAGGGATTCATGATAGATCAATATCTAGTGGCTTCCTTCCGCACCTGCCCTTTCTTCCGCTTGAAACGTCAACCGGCAAACCCTCCTCAATCCGCTTCATAGCTGGCTGCCAAAGACTATCGATCTGTCGAATACCCACCTCAAAGAAATTTGCAATGTTCTTCATATCTTCTTTATCAAATTTACCACCTCCTTTCATACATAGTGCATGCAAAGCTACATAAGCAGCATATTTTTGAGTATCACTGAGTGTTTTCCGTGTCTTCTTTGCTTGCTGAGCACCCACACCTGCAGCAGCATGTTCTTCAATAACTGCATCTTGATCATTTTCATTAACTGCATCTTGAACATTTTCCATAACTGCATCTTGACCATTGATCATTTCAGGTGTTGCTGGCAAGTTGAGGTCCATTGTAGCTTCTGCTTGGACATGATGATTGACATGCTGAGCACCTACACCTGCAACAAATGGAGTAAATGTAAGTATATGTAAGCAAATGGATCAAGTAGCATTAGCTAATTTACTGGATGTACTACTCCTGCTAAATGATGATGATCAAGTAGCATTAGCTAATTTACTGTATATTTGGACTCCCTTTTCCCCAATTGGGCACGTAATAGCTGTAGTGCTTCATTTGGTCCTTGTCTAAACGTTGTTAGTATCTCACATACTGTATAAAGTCATTATGTGCAAAAAATTGATGCGGATAGGTGAACTGCACAAGTTGTTCACCTGCCTTTCTTCCGGAGCAATGCTACTTGGGCACAATACTCTGCTAGGAAAATTGCTGGTATAATATGGAGTAGTAGTACGGCTGGGTGGAGGTACATTTCAGTAATGACTACCAATTACTTAAAACTTTAGTCGGTTTGGACCGTTGGTTGATTTCAGTCAATTTCTGAGTAGATTTAAAGCATTTTTCAGTACAATAGCACACAACATATGTTAAAAATAACTGCATGATTTGTTTCTCATGTCTTAAATGTACCTGCAGCCACAACGACGACATCTTCCATCTGATGATCAACATAGCCCTCTTCAGGCTGCTCGACATGGCCTACATCAGGTACTCCAGCATTGTCATCTTCATGTGGACCGCAATTGAGGCCCAGAAGGAGAACCATATTGCTGTGACGTGACTGCAATTTAACTGTCCGAATTCCTACAGGGGGGATCTGCTTCTGCTGCTTATGTGCTCGTGGGTATCGAGGCGCTGGAGTTCCTGGCACACCCAGTGGTTGCGATCCTGGGCGTTGTGCCTGCTTATGCTGCTGCTTATGCGTTGTGCCTTCTTATGCTGCTAGGTTGCGAATTCCCGGCCGACGAGCTGCTACTGCTAGAGGCCGGCGATCTGCAGCAGTCGGCGAGCTGCTACTGCTGGGGGCGATCTACTACTGCTCAGATCGCAAGGGGCGCCTCCTCTTGGCCCAACGAGGTGCTGCTGGGGCCGGCGACCGGCGATCTGTGGCAGCCGGTGGCCGGCCGGTGAACTGCTACTGCTGGAGGCCGGCGAGCTGCTACTGCTGGGGGCGATCTGCTACTGTTGTGGATCGATCGCGAGGCCCCAGCTGCGGATCAGCAGTAGAGGTGGTGACGCGAGTCCCCAGCAGCGGATCAGCAGCAGAGGTGGTGACGCGCTCCCAGCAGCGGATCGTGTGGATTGATCGCACGCCCCAGCAGTGGATCAGCAGCGAAGCGATTCAAATTTTGAATTAGAAAATGATCGATTCACTTATACTGCGGGAGGGCAAGTGAGGGTATAAGTGTCTTTTTTTTGTTTTTCACCTCGTCGGAAATTCCCACCAGCGCACTATAAAAAGGAATGGAGGGAGTAGCATGGGAAGGTATGGAGGGATTGCATGCAAGGTAAAAAAGAGTGGAGAGGCATTTTACAGTGAGTGATATTACTACGTACAAGATGGTCCCACTTTACATGCATTTGGTTGCTCCCTACGTTGGAGGAGTACACCACATTTAGCATTAGTGCCAAAATCTGACCACTTTATCAATTTGGCTTTGACAACATTATGGATGCCATAAGTGCCCTTAATGATTAGGGGTACCATAAATCATTTTTTATTTCTATTTTCTTTCCCCATGGTCTTCTTCCTCTAGCCAGCGCATCCCGCTCCCGCGTCGGCCGCTGGAGTTCACCCATTTGTGCATCGATCTACCCTCCTCGGCGCCTCCTAGTACGGTAAGAGCATACCGATCCATGGGGAGAACAACGAGTACAACGACACATGGCTTGGTCGTTGTCCTCGTGATGCTGCTAGATAGCATGGGCTTGTAGGTGTCCTCCTAGCAGACAGGGCGGTACGTAGGCTGGGACTTGGCCTACTCTAAGCTCGTGCGAACCAACCATGTGGGTCGCCGCCGATCTCTGCGTAGGCTCGACGAAAATAGCTATAGATGGCCGGAATCGGCTGAGAAGCGTCAGCGGGCGCGTTTCGTTGAAATTGGATTGGGGGCGGTGGGTATGGACAAAATCGATCTTTGTCTGCGACGAGGATGGAGACACTGTAGCTGAAACTTCCCTCTCCGTCATCGATAAAAAACAAGACATGATGCTTGTGGTCCCTCATCTATTCGTAGAATGAAAACCTTCGACACCATCAAGGGCGAAGAGAACCGGATAAAGATTCCGAAGACGCACACCACAATGTGTCTCCCCGCCGCCATCGATACCAAGAAAGTGAGAGGTTCCAAGGTTACCGCATGAATCATCCTTGCTATCAAGACGATTATGAAGAAAATGTGTGACCACATCGCAACCGACATAAATGATTGAGACAAATTTTGCTATATCAAGTTCAACATGCCCCCGTTCGTTGGAAGCTACGACCCTAGAATGTCTCATGGGCACTCAAAGTGGACAAAATATTCTGTGTGTGTGCGCATCTACCATGAAAAACAAGATGGTTGCAAACTGGCAATGGTCTCACTAGAGTTTGAGAATTAATTATGCACTCATACCGTGGGAAAAGTGCAATTTACCCACGAACAGAATAGAAACTATCCAACTGATGCATGGTAGGCCATGAAATAAGAGATACGTGGCTGTTTAATTTGTTCCTCCACGTTACACGAGACCTTTTGTGTTGTCCTGTTTTTTGTGTGATTTTGTGGATTTTTGGTAGATACATATTAGGAATATTATAACATAGTCAAATTCGAACTCCCTCAGGCCACCTCACCTTTTGGACCGTTGGATTCGTCTCAGCTTACAATCATGACCATTCGATTTCTTTGTGCATGCTAAATGGGTCAAATGTTCCCGAGGGATGCTGCTCTGGGCATCAAAACGACGTTTTCTGTTCCGTCCCGGCCAGTTTAACCAAAAGCCCACACACGTCGCGAAAAAAGACTATTCCTTTCCCATCGAGCCGAGCTCACCGTATGGAAAGTCAACAGTCCCTCGGTCCACCGCCTCACGCCTTCCCCTCGACCCCTCCCTCGATCCACCGTGTTGCGCCACCCGCTGATCTCCGCCTGGCCCATCCTCCCATCGACCGGCCGTGCTCGCATCGAACCGCACGTTGGCTTGGGGACGATGTCCATGTTCCAGCTGCGGCGCCTCTCCACTGGCTCTATCCGATCCGATCCGGGGATGCAATGCGTATTGGGAGGAGACGAATCAAGCGATGAGGCGGCGGCGCAACGCCTCTCCCCCGAACATGATCTCGTGCTGCGGCACCTCTCCCCGTCCACTATCTCGTGTGTCGGTGCCTCTCCCCACACCTCGACATTATAGTACTCGGTTAATACATTAAGGAAATTTGTTAATCAGTTTGCAAATCTCGTTCTACTACTGGTTATTCATTCTCATCAAGACGAAAAAGGTGCATACAAGCCTCATGAATTTCTTCTACTGAATTGGCGAGCTTCACTATTTTAACTAATTGTGATGTTTAGAGTTGATGTGTACCATTTTTGTGATCAATCTCCATCTACTCTCACTTCCTATAAAATCTATTTTTCTAATGGACGGGCGTGGCAACGTGCGCCTACATGATCTAGTTAAAATTAGATCCCAATTGACTCCTCAATTATTGGATATGTGATTTGTGCTACCCCGAAGGTCACAACTTACATTTAGAGTGGTTGCAACTGAGTTTTCTTCAGTTGCAAGTGAGTTTTAACAGATTTGTTTTTAGTTTCAAGTGGGTTGCAACTGATTTTTCTAAGTTGCAGGTGGGTTGTAACTGAGTTTTCTTTTCAGTTGCAAGCGGGTTGCAACTGAGAAAGTGCAGTTCCGTGTGATGCGTGTTCGTTGTGAGTTGCAAGAAGGTCGTAAATGATTTTTTCTAGGTGCAAGCTGATTGCAGGTGAGTTTCCTAGTTGCAAGGGGGTTACAGGAGACATTTTACAGTTACAAGTGGGTTGGAACTGGGAATTTTTCATATTTGTGTTGTGATTAGTGTAGCTAACTTCAGATGTAAGTGGGTTGTAACTGAGTTTTTTTCAGTTGCAAGTAGGTTGCAACTGTTAAAATGTGCATTATTGTGTGATGCGTGTTGGTTGTGAGTTGCAAGCGGGTAGTAAATGATTTTTTTTGTGCAAGCGGATTGCAGTTGCAGGTGAGTTTTCCTATTTGCAAGGGGGTTGCGAGAGACTTTTTCAGTTGTAAGTGGGTTGCAACTGAGAAAATTTCATCTTTGCGCTGTGACTAATGTTAGCTATATTGTGGTTATGAGTTGTAAGTGTGTTGCAGTTAAGATTTTTCAGTTGCACGTGGTTTGTAACTGAGAACTTTTCGGTTGCAAGTGGCTTGCAACTTGCAGCTGAGATTTTTCAGACCCAATGGGATTAAGTTTTGTTTTCCTGTTATACACGCGGGATGAAGATTGAGTTTTTTCTAGTTACAAGTGGGATGTAACTGAAAAAATGTGTGTTACGTTTCGATTTGTGGTAGGTGTGAGTTGCGAGTGAGTTCCAACTTTTTGGTGAGAATTAGTTCCATTCCTATTTTTTTTTCCTTACGTTAATTGTCTGTCAGATGCTTTATGTCCTGAGCAACTCGGGGTTTGTGAGTTGAACTTTTTATCTTCTTTTGTGCAACTGTCTACATGTTCTTTAAAAGAATAACATTCAAATTCTATTTATTATCTTAAAAGGATGTTTTTCTTAGCCATGCCATGTCTAGTATCTAGTCCACGCTTGTTCTATGCGCTAGTCTAGGCTAACCAGCCAATGGGCCATGACGGACACTAGTAGGGAAAAGCCTACTGCTTGCGAGCTCTTTTTACCTAGCGCTGGTTCGCCAGCGGTAGCGGCGGCCACCGCTGGGCGCTGGCGAACGGCGGCTATGTTCGCCAGCGGCAATAGAGCATAGTGCTGGCGAACATGCCATGTTCGCCAGCAGCTCTACATCCGCTTGCCAGCGCTGGCCTCTGGGGTGGGGGGTGGGGGGGACTGTTCGCCTGCGATAACTTATTAGTTCGTCAGCGATACAATTTTCGAATTTAATTTTTTAATTTAAAATATTGCATTACAGGATTATATATATACCAGAATTGCAGTCAGTTACCTGTACACAATTTGACAATACCCAAATATAGATTCACACATATGCATTACAATGTTCATGACATTACAAGGTTCACACATATGCATTACAAACATGTTCACGAGGAAGTTGGTCTTCATCTTCCGGAGTCCATGCAAGCTTCTAGCTTCCGGCTCCTCCTTCGGTTGCTCCACTCCTTCATCCTACTATACAACATGAAATATTTGAATTGACTTACAAAGTGAGAAATAAACAAAATTGGTGTTGTCAAGATAAAACATGCCTCATATAGTGAAACACACAAGCAATCCTGATAGATTTGTGAAACCAAGTAGGACGACACACAACTTATATGTGTGCATATTACAAGGTTCAACAAACTATCAGGATATCATATAGTGTGCGACATCATCATTTTAATCATCAACATATCAAAAAGATGGTAAAATGCAAGTTCAAAAGCACTCACAAAAATAAGCCCAATGCATGCCTCATATGGAATTGAACACACATGAGAACTTCAGAAAATAAGCCCAATGCCTCATATATTGGACACAAATTTAGAGATGGTGTGAGGACCCCTCTGACTACTCGTCAGAGATGCCCACGTTATGTAAACAGATCACGATCCCAATGATCAGTGCATCGCGATCACATAACCAACATGGTATACAAAGTTATATCATACAACTCGAATAGAACAAGACTTACATAAATAATGGTCACACGACCAAGTCTGCAAACATCGTCGCACATGACGAAAATGAACTAAGGAACAACGGAAGATTTGCGACTAGCATCGGCCCTCGCCACATCTTGACGAAATCCCACAGAGCAGTTGAGCGGTGACTCTCAGTTGGCGTAGTCGTCGGCATACTCCTCCTTGTTGTCGTACATCCCCTCCCTATAATCTGGACGTTTGAATATCCAGGGACATAGCCATATGAGTACATTTACGTACTCGCAAGACCACCTCTAAGGCTTAAGTTTTCATGATAATGCAAGAAAACACTTTTCGAAAACTGGGATAGCTGCTATATACGACTATAGGGCTTAGTTTTTGAATACCATGATTTTAGACATAGAGAATACGACATCTCTGTATCTTTGTTGAAGAAAAACATTTAGAGATAGAATTCTCTTCTCTTAGATATAGCAAGGACATATCTAAGTTCAAAACTTTCTTTTGTAAAACCTTTAAAAGCACTAGGATGGGGATACCTCTTTTTCCTTTCTCGAGATCGGACTAATTGTCTCCCCGAGACCAATCATCCTCACCCAAATTCCGTACCTCCCAGGTACCTCCTTGTATCACCGAAACACTTTCCTTTTAAAAACAACTTCTTTCCCCAGGCGCCCAGTGTGGCCTTTCCAACCGTCCATGACCGCGGACGCGGCTATTCGAATAGATTTACACTCTGCAAAGGTTGCACACTTTACCCACACCTATCGGTCATTCCGCCGTGTCTGCCACGGCCCGTCATATGACAGCATGCGGGGGTCCGGATAACACGATCAAAGCTTTTCACTATGACCACCCTAGTATCGGGGCCTCCCGGTAGGTTTGTTCTTCTCGGCACCGTGTGCTCCACTAGACCTCTTGGTTTTTCCTCGGGACGCCACACCGCCACGTCAGGAGACCCGCCGTAATCGTCCGGCTGCTGGTTCTCAGCAGTGTATTGTCTCTTCCGGACGACAACCTGGCTTCGAGGGCCCAGCCCTCATAGAAAGTATGAGAGCCCCAACACTAAAACAGACAAGCTTCCGGCTAAACCCTACCCATGTCAGGTAGTGTGGTTGCACGGGTTAATTGTTCGGGCGGCAGCAGTGACTTCGAAATTAAACCTCCATCTCCGACTGCTCCCAGCAGCTCGGGTTTTCGCAACATCTCCGAATGCTCTTAGCATCTCGGGTTTTCATAAAACATTTCTTTCTCGCTGATTGCTCCCAGCAACTCAGGTTTTCCTCCATAAAACAGTTTTATCAAACAGGTTCCCATCCTATAGTTTTGAGGTAAGTAGTTGAAGGTAGACTAGTAGAAAACTTAATCTTTTTGATGGAGCCTTCAACAACAAGGCTCACCAAATAAACTCTTTTTGTAACACCTATAATATTCTAGTAGATAACTTTGGCCAAACAATATTTTGTAAAATAGTTTTCGGGTGGCAAGGTGCCATAAAAGAAGTAAAACATGCATTATTTATTTTAAAACAAAACATGCTTGATAAAATAATAGGATTCATTATAGTGGTGGGGTGGGCTTGCCTGGCTCAGCAATATGTTCTTGGTCTTGGTCTTGATGTTCCTCAGGTTCATTCCTCACTTCCCGTTCCTTCCCGATCGTATCTAACGTCGTAAACAGGAAAGTGAACCACACTCAGAACACTAGACAAAACCACAAGGACATAACAAACAGCAAGCATTGCACAAGACACTGAGATACAAACAGCAGCAAACAACTCCTTTAGCTATACAGCAACAATAAACAAGGTCCATAGAGTTAAGACAATAACAAATTCTCCTAAAAATATACACAACAACTCTGAGTATTACAAAGGTAGTTATTCTAAACATTATAACAACACATTACTTAGGGTTATCATATCGTTTAATAAGAGTTGTTATATTAGTTTCAGGAAATACTTCAGACAAAAAAATCTTAGTAGATTAGGAAATACTTCAGACAAAAGTATATTAATTGTTTAGGAAATACTTCACACAAAAATATATTAATTGTTTAGGAAATACTTCAGACAAAAGTATATTAATTGTTTAGGTAATACTCCAAACAAAAGTATCTTAATCACACCAGCAAGTATTAACATTAACACTAGCGTTGAGCACGCTCACATGCAAACATGTTACTAGCTCAAGAAACACCTACTATCAAGTAACTAGGCGACAAACAATGGTAACACCACTGTCCAAACAAGTTTATGACTAAGAGCTAAAATGGTGCACTAGGCCTATTTAACAGGAATCCACAATCAAGGTCACTTCAACCAATAAACAAACAATCACATGACAACCAAGTGTTGACAACTATCTAAGATAAGAAAGTCATATATTAAGCATTGCAAAACACAAGGAACTACTGGATAAAATTTAACACCAAACAATCATTCACATGCATAACACACAAATGAAATTAGTGCAACTCCTAGGAAACACGATGAACTATGTGAAACTCAAAAGTGAATGTGCTAACAATACTTTTAGAAAATTAATTAAGGTTATTAAAGGATAACCTAAGTTTCTGTACTTATGAGTTACTAAGCACACCAACACATAACAATTGAGGTAAAACAGGAATTTATCTCATCACACTTATTAGATAAATAAGTTCATGTTTAAAGAGATTTAACATAACACACCAACATACCCACAAGCAAAGCTTATAAACACAATTGGCGTTATTATTAGGGTACAAAGTGAATAATGCTAAACATAAGTAAACAATGCACCACACATTATAAAAGTGTTTCAACCAAATTATTATGGTTGAGTTAAGGTCCTGATCTTCAAGAGTTGATAAGCAATATTTTTACAATTCACATTTGCTAAGAACAGATGAATAAAAACAAATATTTCTATTAGCCAAATGTTGCTGTTTTGGGAGTAAATCATAACTCCTAAGATAATGTTCAGAAAGTAGAATCCTTCTACCACAGTACACCTAGCAACCATATGAAGTGGTGAAAATTGGATTACCAAACATTAGCTAAAAATCATGCAAATGCTACTAGTCTCAAAACCATAATGAATATAGTTTCAGTTTTAGGAATCTCCTGTATGCAAGGTTAATTTCTATGGATAGGTATTTCCTTAAGCTTTCTGCATAAATAGGATTCACCCCATTTGGACACTCCCAGCTCAAGATATTCCATTTTAAGTGAAGAACATACTTTTTACTTGCTTTAATGCACAACACAAAGTTTAAATATTTTTGAGACAAAACCAGTGTGGTATGATAAACAAAACACATAGGTGCTACACAAAAATACTCCTAAACAATTTGTATAAACATACAAGGCACGAACAATTAAAACTAGATACATGCAAATAACAGAAAATAAGAATATCCATTTAAAAGTGTAATAACCTACTGTTTTAGCAAATAATCTACCAAGAGCAAATTATAAGATGAAAAATTCTACCAAGCTATTATATGATAGCTAATACCAATATCTTCCACAAATGTATTCTGATAATGAATTAAAAATCAACAAAATTCTTCTGTTGTTAATCTTAAACTTAATAGAACTTTATTTATACACATCTCCTACATGCAAGGCTTATAGTTCTAGGTAGGTATTCTCCTAGGCTTTCCAGAGAACTAAAGTTTGCAAGCTTTGGACTTATAAAACTCAGGTTATTAAGTAAATGGTGAAAATTCCACTTTTTACAAGATTGAACATAGAGCACACATACAAACATATTTTTGAGAAAGGCCAGTGCCTCATGGTGAAGAAAACACTCAGGAACTCTAAAAAGTTTATTTCAACTCATTTGGATGCATAGATCTACCAGAAATGAATTAAAGCTAGGCCATAGCTTTTCTGGAAAATAAATCAGGAAAAAGGGTTTAAAATGAAAAACACCAGAACGGGCCAGATCTGGTGCGGGCCGAGGCGTGCGAGATGGGCCGGCCCGCGATGGCGCGCGCGCTGGCGAACGGCTGCGCGGCCGTGGATCTGCGATCCAGCGGCCGAGATTAGAGCCAGAGGCTTTCAAAGACGGTCGTTGATCTGGGATCGGACGGTCCTCACGCGTCTTCTTCCTCCAGACAGGAGACACGGGGCAGGGAACCCTAGAAATGGCGATGGGCATGCGGGACTCACCTAGGGCTCGCCCCAGAGAAGGAGGAGGCGTACACGGAGGTGCGGAGGGTCGAGGGAGCATAGGGCAGGCCGCAGGAGGGCTTGGCTTGCGTTCGCGCATCCGGGAACAAAAATGAGGCCATCGGCGCACTCGACGGCCACGACGAGACTGCTGCGGTTCCAGAGGCCCTGCAAGCAAACGGAAGTGTCTCAGAGGTAGATTGGACAGAGGGGAGTGCGATGGAGCAACAATGGCGAGAAGAGGGACTCGGAGGCGATGGCACTCGTGCTCGAAAGAGCTCGTGCTAGGGCGGAGGTTCACGACCGTTCCTGGCCGAGAGAGAACTAGGGATAGCTCGAGGGAGCTCGGGGTGGTGGAGTGGAGAGAGGGAAGGCAGAATGGCAAGGTGGGACGGCGCTAGTGAGGATGGGGAAAGATATCCACGCCGGTGCTCATCTTCAACACCTCGGGCATGGGCAAAAGGGAGAGAGAGGAGGCTCGGGCAGGGGTTGGCTAAGCTGGGCGGTGGGCAATGATGCAAGGACGCTGTGCACCATTTTGGACAGTAGCACATTGTCTGGAGTTCATGGAAACTTATGGGGATGGAGTGAGTTCTCTGCTGCCCGTCACCTGCTCGACAAAATGTCACAGAGAAAAGGACAAAAGGATTTCTGTGCTAGGGTTTTGGGATGGTCGTGCTATGGGTACAATAAGGGTGTGGGGGTACATTATACACCAGAAACCAGAGGATGGGTGAGAGTGGTGTGAGTTTAAGATATAGAAGAGTTTGTGGCTGACTAGACTAAGTCTCTTTGCAAGGATGGATGAGTCAATCATTTAGCTAGAAAATTATGAGACAAGATAGGCTGGTCAGAAGGGATATGGGTGAAGCATTAGGCTTAAGATTTTAGGTCAAAAGGTTCAACATGCACTAAACACCAAAATGGCAAGTTGCTATGTTATAAAAGAGATATGTTCACTTTAAATTATAGCACTCAACCCAATCAAGAATTAATGATCAAATGATTTTGTAAAATGTAAATAAGAATATAAAAGGAAAATAGAGGTGATGTAGATGATACTAGGGGTTTTGTATTTCCAAGGTTAACAATATAATCCCTATTTGACCTGCTCTAGAACTGCTAAAAATGAACAAGAGTGAAGATAGATGTAACACCCCGGCCCACCCCTGGACCGAGCCTATCACGCCTGGCAGCTCTCTAGGATCTCTAGACTGGCCCCGTAGATCAACACTAGTCTTTTCTGCGCACTTTGTTCTCACTCGTGCGCACCCGGGAAGGACTTCCCGGTCGCAAGTTGCTATGTTATAAAAGAGATATGTTCACTTTAAATTATAGCACTCAACCCAATCAAGAATTAATGATCAAATGATTTTATAAAATGTAAATAAGAATATAAAAGGAAAATAGAGGTGATGTAGATGATACTAGGGGTTTTGTATTTCCAAGGTTAACAATATAATCCCTATTTGACCTGCTCTAGAACTGCTAAAAATGAACAAGAGTGAAGATAGATGTAACACCCCGGCCCACCCCTGGACCGAGCCTATCACGCCTGGCAGCTCTCTAGGATCTCTAGACTGGCCCCGTAGATCAACACTAGTCTTTTCTGCGCACTTTGTCCTCACTCGTGCGCACCCGGGAAGGACTTCCCGGTCGGTCACCCATCCTTGGAGTACTCTAGGACAAGCACGCTTAACCTCGGAGTTCTTTCCAAATGAGCTTCCGGAAAAGAAGTTGCAACTTGTTGATATCAGTATTCTATCAATCCTATTAAGCCCTGAGCCAGGATCTCACATCTGAGCTAGGATCTCACATCCTTCCCCCCTTAGAAGACCGACGCCCTCGTCGGTCAGCCCCCAGTCCAGGAACTCACCCCCTTGGCACTCGTCCATGCGTCCAGTGCCGACACATATCACATGTCCGCCCACTGACCCGCACAGGCCCGAGTAACCGCGAGGGTCGGCTCTGATACCAATTGTAACACCCCGGCCCACCCCTGGACCGAGCCTATCACGCCTGGCAGCTCTCTAGGATCTCTAGACTGGCCCCGTAGATCAACACTAGTCTTTTCTGCGCACTTTGTCCTCACTCGTGCGCACCCGGCAAGGACTTCCCGGTCGGTCATCCATCCTTGGAGTACTCCAGGCCAAGCACGCTTAACCTCGGAGTTCTTTCTAGATGAGCTTCCGGAAAAGAAGTTGCAACTTGTTGATATCAGTATTCTATCAATCCTTTTAAGCCCTGAGCTAGGATCTCACATCTGAGCTAGGATCTCACATCAACATCCTAGGATTTGAAAAATCAGAAAAATTTAAAACTTTTAAAAATTACTGTGTATGTTACTTTGAAAAGAAAATTCAAGCATTGCACTCATGCATTCATGCATCAACATCATTTCATCATGAACAAAAAATTAAATAAGAGTTGATTTTTTATATTTAGTTTATGTTTGTTTTGGAAATTATTTCAGAAACATGTTATTTGTATCTTTTATAATATTCCAATTTATTAATTTTGTTTTGGGAAAGATTACTACCAAAAAGTTCTAAATTAAATTAGCTTTCCAAAACATATTTTTATGAATTTTTCTGAAATGTTTTGATAAGATTTAAAAAATAAAAGTTGAATTAAAAGTTTTAAACAGGAAATACAAAAGGGAATTTAAACACAAAAAAAAGTCTCCGTGCTAACTGGGCTGAAGCCCACTTCTCTCTCTCACGCGCGCAACAAGCTGTGGCCCAGCAGAAGCCCGACAGCAGCCCGCCTCTCTCTCTGTGTCACTGACGTGCGGGTCCCACCGTCATCGTCTTCTTCACCGAATCCTAACAGAGTTCTATCTCTTCCGGAGAACACCGAACGGAATACGATCAAATCGCGGCGATTTCTTGCGGGATAAGAAGCCCGTGCCCCCCACATATAAACTCCACGAACCCCTCTCCGTTTCCCCTAAAAAATTTCCATCTACGAGCCGCCAGGCTGCTCGTACGCAAGCTCACAACCGCCGCCATTGCTGTCGCCGTTTTTTTGCATATTCCGGTGAGCCCCGACCATCCAAGCCCTTCTCATCTCCCCCCCTCGCTTCAACTTGTTCCTGCGCACCTACTTGACGTGGTGGGGTATTTTATCTCTCAGCAGATCGAGCAATCGGTGTGTGATCCGAAGCTCTAGCCGCCGCCCCGACTCCGGCAAGTGATACACGGAGGAGAAGGACGCCCGCTAAATCCTCTACCACGCAATCAGCTTCGCCACAACGCCCTGCACTTCTCGGTATGCGCCAAGTCCTCCCGTTCACGTTATTCCGTTTTCCGGCGAACTTCCGACGATGGAGCCACCGTAGGACTAGTTTCCGGCGTTGCTCCGGCCAGCCGCGCCGCCTGTACTAGGTCAGCAATTTCGGATCGTTGGATGCAGATCCAATGGATCCTGTTAGATCCATACACTTGAAGCGGTTCGAGCCAATCGGAGGTCGCCACGTCATCGTCCCGCCTCCGCCCGCGCCACGCCGCAACCGCCCGCGCCCACTTGTCCCACAACTCCATAAGTTAGAGGCTCCGCACCAATCAGAAGAGGACACGTGGCCCAGGGGCTTCAGTGCAATATTTTTATTTGTTTTCTTCACAGTTTAGTCCCTGCATATTAGATCTATCACTACTTTTTATTGGCTTGGCCAAAAATTACAAACTTTATATTTTTGGAAAGCTCATTACTAGTAGAAACTTTTGGCATCATTACTTTTATGTTTTGTTGAATTAAAATTTGTTGAAATTCAGAAGTGGCACTAATGGTAAATTGAACATAACTGCAAATTTGAAATTTCAAATTTATCAAACTCTTTTGCTATAAATTTTAAGGTCTAAGTATTGGCAGTAGTATTTTTCTACTAATTTTTGTAGAATAATTTTCTATGATTTTATAATTAATATTGATTAAATACTTTTAAGTGTTGTTTTAATGATTAAAATTTATTAAAAAATTATTGTCATCATCTATTCGAATTATAAAGTAATTAGTCATATTATGACCACTTTGGTATTAAAATGTACTTAGAAATATTTTGCCCCTTTTAACAAAATAAATTCTTTCTTAGAAAATATTTGATAACTATTTTTCGACAACACTCTTCCTTAGAAAAATTTCAACATCTTAAAGATGCTAAATCTTTTCCTTAGAAAATTTTAGCATATAGAAAACTTAGTTGTTTTATTTTGTTAAGTGTTGTCCTTAGAAATAAATTGCATTGCATGCATGGCATATTTATTGTATAGTTATTGTTTTTCTCTAAGTTAGTATTATTTTTCAACATAGTGTTTTGGTAAAGTGCTATGCACTTAGACACTTGAGATTCTTAACATGAAGACTAGAAGGCCAATGAAGACTTAGCCAAGAAAAACAAAACTCCGAAGGCATCTCCAAGAAGCAAAAAAAAACACTTAGAAGAAAATCAAGAGGAACTGCAAGAAGACCACCCCCCTTTATTTCTCTAAGTCTCTCTCTCTTTTCTTTTCTTCCCTCTTGGACCTCGTGGTGGCTAAGTTATATCCAAGACCAGCCCTGATGATATACAAATCATCAAGTCTGAAGAACCATCAAGTCTACATGATTCAATGAAGACATCACCAAGGAGAAAGTTACAAGTCTGGAGATGAAGCCTAGGAGATCAACTATATCTTCTCTGTATCTTTTTCTGCCTTCCTATTCTTCTTCCACTTTGGACATAAACCAAGTCCTTAGTGATTTTGACCAAGTCCTTAGAGTGCTAATAGAAGATGAAGGAAACTACAAGGGAGTTGAAGAAATCAAGATCAAACATGATGAAGACTAGGAGCACTCTTACAACTTAGTCAAGTTGACTTATAGCAATTGATTTTATGACCTTGGTCCTTAGTCATATTTGGCTAACACACTTGCCTTGCATTCACTTAGAATAATTTCTTGGCATGGCATGCATCTCTAGTTCTTAGAAATATTTTGCACATCATGCATAACATATTTTTGTATGGATATTTTGTTTGTATGTTTATTTGTGTCTTGTTGATGTGTTAGAAATTTCGGAGGGAAACGACAACTGTTGCAGCTGCTGTTGCTATTCTTCTTGTTGCCAAGGCAAGTGGCACACCTTCATAAATTTCCTAAGTATCTTCTATGCATTACTTAGTGTGTTTCTTATATGCATGTGTTGGATAGTATTGCTATGCTGAAACTACTATATCCCTTACACTAGTTGTGTCTAGAATCCTATGGGTAACTTGGTAGAAATATTGATGCTATGCTAAAGTTGTTTTGTGGAAAGTAAATTTCTACTAAGTTAAATAAACTTCTGGGTGGATGTGGCAAGAGGATGGAGGTTAGAGTTGAGTGGCTGCTTAGGCTCATTTAGGTGGGTGCACCTGGCTAAGACCCAGGCTCATTTAGATGAGTGAACCTGAGTACGTACACTTGAGGATGGACACCCAGGAACAAAGGGACCAAAGTTTTCTCCAAGTGAAGATGTTTCCAGTGCAGCCACGTGGTATAATGGCTCTGCCTTGACATTTCCCCAAAGGTCTCGTCTCAGGCTTCTCCTTTCCTTTTCACTACATGAGGGTCAAGGACATAAGGGTTGTTTGAGTCTCGTGGTGAAAGTGCACAACCTCTGCAGAGTGTAAAACTAAGTACTTAGCCGTGTCCCCGGATACGGACAATTTGAGCAGCTGATCAAGGATTCAACGGAGGCTCCCAACATTCCAATTTCTAAGTTAAAAGTTGATGGGTGAACAAGGGAAGATGAGATTATGGTTTTCATGCCATAGTCGTCTTGATTTTAAGAAAAGTGTTTTCAAAAGAGTAGGAAAAATTGGCTTTATGCAAATTAGCCTTGAACTCCACAAGCCAAATATGCATATAGGCTATAGAGTTATTCCATTAAGTGTCCACCATAGTGTCACTTGCCAGACTCCATTTTTAATGGAATCTGACCCACTCTGTTGCAAATTATTATTTGTTGCAGAAATTTCTGACGAAGAGTAAAGACTACGTTTGGGTTTCGGGTCTGCACCAACATGTTTTCGCCTGTGGCGTATCATGAAGTTGGAGGCTCATTGAAGATTTATTTCCGTTGCTTTATTGTTTTGAGCTAGCTTTAAGCTATGCAAAGATGTATCAAACTATTTATTTTTGTAAGTCTGGATCATCGATGTAATAAAATTGATACTTTGTTGTGATATTACATCGTAAACTGTGTGTGCAAACGAATCGATCCAGGGGTTTGCACTATACACAGGTACCTGCCATATTTTTAAGTGCAGGTACGTTACAATAGATTTTTATCCTTTTATAAAATAGAATTTTTGAGAAAAACACCAGCAAACAATATTACACGAGGTAACACCTTAAACTTATGCAATATAAGAATAACAAACATTTAGATCCCAATTAACTTATATAAATCAAATTTTGTCACATTCAACACCACATGAGCACACATAAAATAATACACTTATGGGAAACAATTTAAGCACATAATCTAAAGGCCAACCACACATGCGAATAGATAAACACCCACACAAATTGGATCACTAACCATACTTTTAATATAAATCAAAAAAATCGAGACGAAGAGATCAACATGGTATTTTTGGTAGGAATATAATTAAACAAACATTCTTGGAATTGATTTCCAAGAGCAATAGAAATGGGCTTCTAAAAAAGGGAGTTGCTAATATTAGCTACATATAAAACTCAGAATATATTAGGACTTATTATATAGTCCTTTATAGTTTGCAAACATATAGGTTTTGGAAATACTTTTGGTTTCTCAAAAAAAAAGGTCTTTGGGGGAATTGATAAGGTCATAGTAAATATAGCTTGTTAATCAAATAAGATAGGAGGAGATAAAGGAACCATTTTGCTTGTCACAAAATTAATCACAAGGATTATTTATAAACAGGTAAAATTCATATGTTGATATTTAATTGGTGGTTATTTCAGGTCAACAACACAAACAACATATCACCACAAGTCAAACAGAGCAAGTAAGGATGAAAACATCCATAAGTAATACATTTCAAAAAAAAATTGTTCCCTCAGAATTTTGGGTCTGTTATAATTATGCTTTTGTTGCTTCCAAAATTTGGGGCGTCACAGACCTTCCCCCCTTAACAGAATCTCCTCCCGAGATTCCTAAGTGTGTGTAAAGAGAGTGAATGAAAAAGAGGGTCCAATGATTCTTCATCTTCCGAGGTTGTTGATTCCTGAATAAGGTTTCCTTGTTGATGAGACGTCTGATATCTTCTGGAAAACTTGGGTCCTTGCTGAAATTGTTGACTTGAAGGTTGATGATGATGCAGGGTTCTTGTTGAGCTGACTTCAAAAACTCCAGGGTTGGGGCGCAAGGAACAACTTTGTCACAACTATCTAATAAAACTAGCACGTGTCTTCCCCCCTTAAAAAAGGGGCACACATGAAGGGTTAAAGTTGATGGTTAAAGTTTTCGCCGACTTCAGGGTGTTGCTGGTCTTGAGTATCACGATGATCTTCATCTTGTCGTAGCTCCTCGGTGCTTGGGGGTTGATGTAGACACTCGTCTTGATATAGCAGTCTTGAGGGATTTAGCTGTAAGATACACGCAAACAACTTTCAAGACTCACAGGGCGTCAGGTCCGTAGACTTGACTCTCTTTCCTCTCATAAACAGCCAAAGGGTGCTAAGACCATGCTAAAGACGTCTAATCTTGCTTGAGGTTAGGTGTTGCCAACTGCAACATTTTTCGATCTTCTCGTCGCTCTTGGCGTCCTGGTGGACATGATGTCCCTTATTGTGTCCATCTTTAGTTTAGCCGACGAAGAGTGTTGATGAAGACATTTTTGGGTATAAGGCTTCATGATGAAGGGGTTACGGTGCAGAAAACAATAATTTTTCTAGCGTACGAAACCCTAACTAGCCAGGATCTATCTATCTAGTACATGTGATAACGGTGGCGGAACGGGTTACATTACCTCCATGTAGACCGATAGCGGGGATTACGCTCCCGCACAAGCGTTGACGATGAAGTCGTACGTAGCCGACCTCGAGGTCGCGGAGAACTTGCCGCGATGACGAAGACGATGACGCCGGGGTGTCGACGATGATCTGCGTCGATGGGCGTCGGGCGGAAGAAGGCGGAGCGCCGGCACCAGGGGGGTGCGCCGGCGGCAGAGGGGGGGGGGGCTGCAGGGGCGAGACGACGTCGCCCAGGCTCCTCAAAAAGAGTTACCTCCGAGCACTCACAAACATATGGAGCTTAGCGACAACCCCCGGTCATTCAGATCCAGCTGAAATCGCAGGGGTAGATCTTATCTGGAATCCCGCAGGGCAACGGTGCCCGGCGGTATAGCTTAGGTGGAGAGAGGGGGCAAAACGGGCGGACAAACAGCTCGGCCGGCCTGCAATACAATTAATTGTATTTTCTAATGAATTAATCCAATTAATATGCCTTGCTATATAAAGGGGGAAGGGGGTGTGCAAACTCCGTGGCTCCCCCATGTGGAACTAAAGGAGGAGAGGGAGGGGGGGGGGGGGGGGGTTCGGCCGAACCCCCCTTGGGCTTGTCCCACTCCTAGTCCAACTCGGACTAGGGGGCCCAAGCCCCCCTTTCCTTAGGTGGTGCGGCTCCCTCCTCTTGGGCCCTCTTAGGGCCCATGTAGGTGGGAACCCCCTTTTTCCTTTATTTAATTAATATTAAATTAATATAAAAATCCCATTAATTCATAATTAATATATTTATATATAATTCAATATCCCATGACTCTGAAACAATTTCGGAACCACCCGAACAACTTTCAGACATCCCTGGAACCATTCGAGACCTTCCCGGAACTCCTTCCGGACCACCGGAACTCTTTCCGGATCATTTCTCTCCCTCCAACAAAAACCTATATTATTCCAGAACCTATCTCCTGGTGTCGCTAAGACATTAAGTTTGTTACGCTACGGTTCGAGAACACTCCAGATATGGTTGAGACACTCCGCTCACCAATGACCGTCAGGGATACCTGGATGTATATGACGACCCCTGTGCATTCTACGAATATCGTCGTTGAACCATAAACATGATATTCATTCCCTTTGTTTCTGCGATACTACCTTGTCCGAGATATGATCGTATACATACCGATGTCTTTGTTGTATCTCGTTACCGACGAAGGTTATTAACTCGTCTGTGATATTACATCTCCATGACCTAGTCACACATAGATGTAACCTCACCGAGTGGGCCCAGAGTATCTTTCCATTACAAGAATGAACAAATCCCGCTCTTGATCCTTACGTCTCGATGCTCTTTCAGAATACCCAAGATGGACACCGTTATTGTCATGCTATATAAGACACAACATTTGATGCTCTCAAAGCACCCCTACGAAGCATCAATAAGTACGGTCTCACGGTCTAAGGAACAAGCTATCATATTCTTATCTATTGCAAATGACAAACATCGTAATACGATCTTATTGCAATACTTTGCGTATGTCCATCACTTTATTCAACTAACAAGATGACCCCATTATCAACTAACGTCATTGTCCTTGATCGGGAATCTCGATCAAATGTTGCCCAATGGACTAGCTCATATAGAGGCATGCTAGGGACCTGGTTGTCTATGTATCACACGTGTATCAATAATTCCGATTAATACAGTTATAGCACAATACACAAACCTATTATAAACTTATGAGATAACGCGATAAATACTACTTATTTATTTGCCTCTAGGGCATATCTCTTTCAGTCTCCCACTTGCACTAGAGTACAAATAAACTAGTTGCATTCTACTTTATCAAAATCCCTTATCAAATAAGAATCATTTGATAATGCTTGCTAGTGGAAGAGTGTTACTCTGACAATCTGCACAATCCATGATTGTACATACTTTTGCGATTCATTGATATCATCTTGCTTGATATCACCATGTTATTCTAATAACATATATGCAAATACCGTAACTAAGTGAGACTTCTGTTTCCCAGCGCTTACTCTGATTATACTAACCAGATAGCTGCCCTGAAAAACACACTCAGTCATACAGAGCCCCTTGTAACAATTACAAACTCGCGATATCTACATACTCTCACACCAATGTAGAAAACTTGACATTCCAATGTCAATCCATTAACTAATGCACTTCTACTTCCAGTAAATTCCAAATTTACTTTTACAACTGTTCTTTTCTTAAGAACATCGATTATATTTTATCGAGCAGATAATATGGTTTCTGTATGATGTCTAATATTACATAATAGACCAACACGTCATACAACCGTTACTACCTTGCATCATTACTCTTAATGATCAATTGGATTTCAAAGGACCATCCTTTTGACTCTATTCTGACTCCTCAGATATAATCCAAATAACTCGATTAACTATTTTAAATTCCCGTTCTATTCCAAATAAACACTAACTTTCAAATAGTTTCACAACTTCATCCTTCTCATCTATTCTACTGGTACAATTTCACAATGTGTCATTTACACAAGATGAATTCGACTCCTACTCAAAACATGTTTCCACATATTTGAGAACACGAGCTCCCACTCAAAAACATGTTATCCACATATTTGAGTTCCTAAGATCCCACTCAAAAATATGTTCTTCACATATTTCACCTGAGTGAACTAACTATGACTCCCACTTAAATCGACATTTTGGTCAAACCAAAATCATTGATCTACTATCAATTCGAATTTAATACAAACTATAGTATTACACTAATACAAATCCTTCAGAGTTCAAGCATGTCTACATAAATGTAGTCAACAAATTTGATCTTGTCCAAGACACATTTCTTGACAAGACATGCCTCCACGTCTTTCTTTCTTATAGTCACATTTCTCATATAACGCTTTATATGATGATTAAACAATTTTTTTCTCTAATAAGAATTGCAGCAACAATTACTCTTTTAATCCTTTCAATGTAACTTGGATTTCCAGGCTGAAAAAGCCTTTGTTCATATTCTGATATTTTCTCAACTTTCTTTGTATTCATAAAGTGCACCTTGATCTGTCGACAAGATCTGAAACATTTAATACAGTGCTATGACCTGACAGCAATATTAAATATAACAACACTTTATTTAGAAGTTTCTTTCTTGAAAATATTATGATCTTTATGAAGAGGATTGCAAGTAGAAAACAATTTTCTAGTCTCCCTCACTCTTAATCACCAAATTTTCATTGGCAGACATATACTCTTTGGAACACCTTCCAACATAGGTCTGACAGCTTATTTCAAGCTTCTAATTCCAATCCATAAACCATAATTCGAAAAATCATCTTTTCCTCGGAATTACATAGACAACAAACTGAGCTTTGTTTCTACTTGGTTTTGGAATACACTTGTAACATCCCAACATTTTATAATATTCAAAAAATCACTAAAATTTAAAACTTTTCTTTTATTAAAATAAAATATTAAATGTATAAGGAAACCAACCATGAAAGGTTTCAAAATGGAGTTTAATATTTCAAATGTCACAGTTTAAACATTTTATTACCCACTGTGTTTCAAAAACCTTAAAATATAAATTGACAAATATTTTACAAACTACAATTCATTTTAATTTAAATAAATTAGTTCTTTATAAGTATTAGAATTAAACCACTTAGCCATATCTATTCATAAATACAAGATTATTCAAAAGATTATATAAGTACTAAATGGTTTCCATTCCTTTAACTATGTTCAAAATATAGTTTGGAAATTATAAGCCTATAGTGTATAACTTTAAAACTTCATAGAATTTAAATTAATGAATTAGCCAAATAAACATTTCATTTGCTTAAATGAATGTCATCTATTTTTCAAAGCATGAAATGATTAATATATTCTAAATAAGAATAAAATTAAAACAAAGGCTTGTCCAAAGTTGTTATGAAGTTTTCAAATGCATTATCATATTATAAAATATAATGTTGCACAAATTATTTTCAATTAAAAATGAATATCTTATACTCCACATTTTCCTAAACATTATTTATATTTAGTTCTTTAATATTATGCCAAAATAAAGATGAATGATTTCAGCAAAAATAAGTTTAAATAACTTAAATTCAACTATTTTGAATATGGGTATTTTATAAAATTTATATAGCCAAAAGAACATTTATTTAAGATATAAATTCAAATTTGACTTTTAAGTGTCAAATTTGTATTTAATCAATATTTCAAAATATTATTTTTCAAAAATATTCAAAACATGCCCACAATTGGTTTAACAGAAAGATAATAATATTACAAATTTTTAGAAATTTATTTGACATCATTTGGGACATTTAAATCAAAAGATATGAATTAAATAAATAAAATCAGAAAAAGAAAATACTGGCTGACGTCATGCTGACGTCAGCAGATCTTCTTCAACCTCCGAAACAGACTCTGCTAGAATCCTGCATCGATCCGGAGATCGATCTCGGGCCGTTTTCGAACGAGATTCTATCTCTTCCCCGCCCCCATAAATACCCCTGCCCGCGCCGCGTCTTTCCCCTCTCGTTCCTCTTCAAATCGCGCCGCCAGGCTCGAGAAATAGCTCGCCGGAGCCGCTCGGTCGCCGCCACCCGATTCTTCCTTTCCCGGTGAGTGAAGACCTTCCTGGAGCCCGTGATGCCCTCCTACCTCTCCCTCGCGTCCGTGCGCACCCCCTGACCTCGCACTCGTCCTTTTCTGCAGCCAAACGAGGAGACCGAGCTCGCCGGAATCGCGAGAGAACTCCATCGCCCCGCCCGCCTTTCCTCACCGCTCCGGGAAGAAGCAGGCCCCGCCACTAGGCCCATCGACACCGCCGCGACGAGCTGCACGCCGGCGTCACCTTCGTTCGTCCGGGGGAGCACCGGAGCGTCACCGGCGCCCACACCCGAGCGGAGCGCCGCCGTCCTCGACAATTACGGCCACCGGCGCCGCCCTCTTCCGGTCAGAGTGAGGTGAACCGTCCGATCCAATCTCAACGGCGTAGATTAGATGTTGTAGACGAATCGGTACTATCCGATCTGGACCGTCAGATCCAGATCTGACGGCCCAGATCTGTTAACTTATCCAGTCAGCGCCGCGTGGCAGCCACGTCAGCGCCACGTCACTGCCCAGTCAGCTGCCACGTGGAAAACAATTTTCTTAATTAAATTTAATTGGCAGTTTTACAGAAACACCCCTGTCACTTAGATCTGTCACAACTTTTTAACCATAACTCCAAATTTAATAATTTTTATATATTTGGAAAGCTCTTGATGTGTAGAATATTTTGGATCTGACAAAATTCAAATTTGACTTAGTATAAAATACTCAAATTTCAAATGGTGATTTGAGTATATTTGTAATAACTTTAAATCTATAAATCCAAAAATTGCAAATAAATATGTTTTAGAAACTTTAGAGTATTTGTAAATTAATTCTACTGCTATAAAATATTTTTGAGTAATTTTGAATGAATTTATAGTTGGGTGTTTAATTTGAATAGTTTGACTAATTTTGAAATAACTTTTAATAGAAACATTATTTTTGATTAAATCCAATTGCAATAGATTTAATTAAAAGCTCTCTGTCTATTAACACTAATTATAAAATTTTGTTATAAAAATTTAATCATAGGAAACTTTAATCTTATAATTATTCCTTTTATTATATTTTTCAAAACTAGAAATTAATTAAATTGCATTTATAAATTCATGCATATTTATAAAGAAATCACAAAAGTTATTTTTATGTTTCTTGTGATTTAAAATTTCATTTCATTCATAGCATATTTTATTCTCATAGGAAAACCCCTCTTCAATAGTTTTCTCTAAGTTAGGATCATTTCAACTTAGCATATTTGTGAAGTGCTACACACTTAGACACTTAGGATTTTCGACATGGAGCTGGAAGACCAATGAAGGACTTAGCCAAAAACAAGACTTCAGAAGTATCGTCAAGGAGAAGAAACACTTAGAAGAAAATCAAGAAGAAGTTCATGAAGGACTTAGAAGAAAACAGACTCTGGAAGCACCCCAAAGATGTCAAGCACTTGGAAGAAAAGTGAGAGGAAGTTCAAGAAGGCCAACCCCCTTTTATTCTCTAAGTCTCTCTCCCTGTCTTTTCTTCTCCTCTGAGACTTCATGAAGACTAAGTAAAACCAAGACCAGCCTCGAGGATACAAGAACCATCAAGTCTGAAGATTCAGCAAGACTACCAAGAACTCAATCAAGACATCATCCAGAAGAAAGTTACAAGTCTGGAGATGAAGCCTGGAGGACAACTACATCTTCTTTCTATCTTTTCCCTCTTCCCTACTCTTGTTCTTCACATTTGACTTAAACATTTTTGATCATGATATTATCATCTTGAAGTTGTTGGATCCTAGCGGCATAGTGAGATGAAGCGGTCTGGAAACAAACCTTACATGTCCACGTACATGAGACCTGTTCCACAATTTAAGTGGCTGGCCGGGTGTCTGTCTCTCTCACTTTAGCGAATATCCAATTTACAAAGAGTTGATAGTAATTGCTGATCACCTTATAGACTTAGTATTTTTCTCTAAGTATTTTGCACATCATGGCTAAGACATTAGAGTGCTTGTTTCAAGAAGATATAAAACAAAGTATGTTTATCCAACTTAAGACCTTAGTCCTTAGTCATTCTTGACCAACACATTTCCTTGCATTAACTTAAAAGATTTTCATGACATGAAAAAGCATTTCTAGCCCTTAGGAATATTTTGCATATCATGCATAAACATATTTTCCTTAGAAAGTTTTATAAAACTTATTTATTCATCTAGTATGTGTTTGTATGCATTGTGGAGTTGTGCTTGCTATTGATTGTTGTATTGTTGCTTGTCTATACTGTTAGATTGAACGGAGGGTCCCGAGTATCGTTGAAAAGAGTTGTGAACAACGACAACATTCAAAGGCAAGTGGCACACCTCATAAACTTCCCATTTCTATATGCATTACTTAGTGTATTTTTATATGCATGTGTTGCTATGCTAAACCTGTGTAGAATCCCTTATACCTGTGTCTAGGTTCCTATATCATAATTAGCAGAGATATTGATGCTATGCAATGGATGAGAAGTTTTACAAAATGTTAAGTGACTACTCAGGGCTGTGGTCATGGTTGTCGTCGCCTAGGATGAATTTCTATTCTACTTAGGGCCGTGATCATGGTGACTTTTACCTGAGAGTGCACATCCACTAAGTAAATGAAACACCTGGGTGGTAAGTGGTTGCATGGTTTATGTTGAGTGGCTACTCAGGTCCATGTCTATGGTTCCTGGAGTATGTACACTTGTGAATGGCCACCCAGGAACCGAGGAATCTGAAGAACTCCGAGTGACGATTGCTTCCAGTGCAGCCATTGCCATATGGGCTCTGGCTTGATCAATTATGTTGCATGGACTCTCTCCGGCTTGACAAGCAGATGTAGGGGGATGTTAGGTGGAACGGGTCAAGCCAGAGTGGGAGGGAAAATGCCTCTGAAAGATCTCGTCTCATTCTCTCCTTTCCTTATCACAAATGGTGTGTAAAGGATACTTTGGGTTGAATGGGTACAATGGTGAACGTGCACAACCTCTGCAGAGTGTAAAACTAAGTACTTAGCCGTGTCCCCGGTTACGGACAATTTTGAGCAGCTGATCAAGGATGTCAACGGAGGATTCCATCATTCCAACTTCAGAAGTAAAATTTGATGGGTGAACAAGGGAAGATGAGATTTATGGTTTTCATGCCATACTCATCTGTATATCAAGAAAAGTGTTTTCAAAAGAGTAGGAAAAATTGGCTTTATGCAAATCAGCCTTGAACTCCACCAGCCAAATATGCATATAGGTTTTAGAGTTATTCCATAAGTGTCCACCATAGTGTCACTTGCCAGACTCCATTTTTAATGGAATCTGACCCACGTTGTTGCAATATTTTTCTTATTGCAGATTTGATCAGATGACGAGTGAGGTTTCGTTTAAAGGTTTCGAGTCTACAACCAACATGTTTTCGCCTGTGGCAGCATGAAAGTTATAGAGACTCACTGCTATTGTATTTCCGCTGTGTACTTTTTCAATGCTAGCTTTATGCTATGCAACTTGTAATGAATATTTTGTAAGTCTGGATCATCGATGTAATAAAATTGACGCCTTGTTGTGATATTACATCGTAAACTGTGTGTGCAAATGAATCGATCCAGGGATTTGCACTATACACAAGTATCTGCCTTATTTAAAGTGCAGGTACGCTACAACACTCCCATTCAATGCGAGTATCCTACAAAGAACTATTCATGTATATTCCGAATTATCGTATAATCATATACATGTCGACACTACTGTCGATCTCATGAATTCTTGTTGAGAAAAACATCTATTTTCTAAAGTGGACATCGACTATAATGTTTCGAACATATTAGGAGTTTCTAAGACTGATTCTGACAGACCACACTTTATTTAAAATAGAGCATGATTATAATTCCCCACATATCACCATATATGACATTATAATTTCGTGAAACATATTTCCACAAGCCTTTTATATTGAACCCTCAATTAAAAATATTGTCCTTTGATCGAATCTTGTGAATATAACATTAACCATTCTTTCCTCTGAAAAACCCCATTTGATCTCTTATCAAATTAATTTCAGACTTATGATTTGTCGGGCAAATACTCCTATTTACCAAAATCATAGAAGAATTCGGATTAAGCAATAAACACCATTAATTAATCATTAAAAATGACACTCAATAATTTCCTCTGGTATTGCAACTTCAATACTTAATTTCAAGCTTTAATCAACTCGGCACTCGAAATACTTAAATGGACCAAAAACATCCATTACTTCTTTCATTGCTTTCATGACTAAACTCGACGGTGTTTGTTCTAGTAATAGAACTCTTATTCATAGGACACACTATTTTATCATATCTACAATTATGAATACTTATCATACAACCAATGTAACTGAGATGTGGAACCTTTATTCATAATATAAAACAACTGACTTGTTCCATAACATAAAACAACTGAACTTGTCTTATTACATGAATAACTTTGTCTTGCAACAATCAAGACACACACTCGCTCACTATTACAAAAGATCTTATCAAAAACTATTAATGATAACTATGATAACTTGAGGACGTGAACACCAAATGGCCATCAACTCCTTGATCACCAGCTTCAGCGCCAGGTCACATCAAACTGCGCCGCATATATGTGATAATTAGGACCTGTTTCGCAAAGAGAACAAGTATCAAATACTTCATCATATATCAAGAGGCGAATTCATAATTCTGTATATATCAAATATATACTTGTAGCATCGAAGATCTCTCCTTCGATGGAATCAACTTTTAGAGATTTGAATTCAGACACAAACTTGTAGAAGTTCATATCATCGGCCTTCAAAATGTACTTGCGCACATGTTTCTCATAGCTAGGAGGCAGAGATATCAGGACAGTCCGAATGGCACAATAATCTGCCATCCAGTAATCGAAGACCATCGTAAGCTGGAAGTAGATGTCATATAATCTCTTCAAATGTGTCTTCAGACAGGTATGTTCCTCCATGTGAATGGTCTGGAACATTCTAAGCTGCCTGAATTGCGCACGCTTTAATTCATCCCCGAAGTGTGTCTTTATCGCATCAATCATGACGCTTGGCTCCTTGCGTCGAAATAACTCTTTCAACTCAGGTGCCAGGCATACGGTCATGGTGATCTCCACTTCAATGAATATGTCTCGACGCCTACGGAAATCATCTTCCTCCTCCTGGCTAGCAGAATCTCCTGGTCCTTCTCCTAACGGTTCATCGAGAACATATAGTATGTTGTTGTGTTCGAGAATGTTTCTAAAACCCTTGTACCATCTGATGAAGTTGGACCCGTCGGCTTCTAAGGTAGCATCCGGGCTCTTGAGGAAGTAACCGAAGTATAGTTGCGTAGTCTACAGATGTGATCGCAAAAGAGGTAAGGTAAAGTTTATAACATGTAGGTGAGTTTTAGTTTTATAATCACATCATTTAAAACACACCACACCAAGATTATTATCCCTAAAATAATAATGGTGATTACACGACCCTCATCCACCACACCACCCCCGATCATCACGGCCGGCAGCATAGCTTCAAAGGTGGACATAGAATGTCGATCACAACAACTCTGTGACTCGTGCTCGATCTTTCGATCTTCCCGTGTTCCGAGGCCATATTTCTGGATATGCTAGGCTCGCCAATCAAACCTCGAAGACCCTGCGCGTGCAACATGGCTTACACCCACTGTATGCGAACGCCGAGATGTGTGACACCCGATCATCACGGCCTGCCTCATAACGTAGAACTTTCTTGGTGGTGCGCAACGAGGGAGAACACAATCTTGGTATTTGTTAGGGATCATCCTATTTATGATGCTACCGTTGTATATCTAGCATATAAGCAATCAATAGGATGCACACACAACAACACACAATAATGATGCAATGAAGTGCGATGTGACATGGTCGATGCGCCTGGACCTTCATGGCGCCATGTGCCTGGCCCCCGGCGCCCCGGCATGGCTCCGAGTCTACAGAGCCCTCCATTGCCTCTGACAGTACGAGTAATATCAAAACTTACCGTAACCATGTCACATAAAATAACGCCTCTGCAAAACAAAGTTAGACGCCTCTAGCTTTATTTAGTTTTGCAAGTTTTACGTGGCATATAGGCTTATTCGTAAGAGAATCGCTTCCCTACCTACGAACTTTGTACCACAACGTCGATCGCATAATTACATGTTTAAGCATCCCTTTCGGGCCCTCCATTGAAATTGCTTTGCCGACTAGAGAGAAAGAGACAGACACCCGCCAGCCACAGATACGGTGCAAGCCGTATGTCAGTAGTGGAACCAGTCTCGCGTAAGCGTACGCGTAAAGTCGGTCCGGGCCGCTTCATCAACTCAATACCGAAGGCATCACAAGTGCACGCTAGAGGGTAGCAAATATAAGAAAGACGCCCTCATTTAACATGAGTTCTAACCGTACCAGCAGTACTACGCATAGATCGGCTCTGATACCACTGTAGGGGTTACGGTGCAGAAAACAATAATTTTTCTAGCGTACGAAACCCTAACTAGCCAGGATCTATCTATCTAGTACATGTGATAACGATGGCGGAACGGGTTACATTACCTCCATGTAGACCGATAGCGGGGATTACGCTCCCGCACAAGCGTTGACGATGAAGTCGTACGTAGCCGACCTCGAGGTCGCGGAGAACTTGCCGCGATGATGAAGACGATGACGCCGGGGTGTTGACGATGATCTGCGTCGACGTGCGTCGGGCGGAAGAAGGCGGAGCGCCGGCACCAGCGGGGGGCGCCGGCGGCAGAGGGGGAGGGGGGGGGGCGGCGGCTGCAGGAGCGAGACGATGTCGCCCAGGCTCCTCAAAAAGAGTTACCTCCGAGCACTCACAAACATACGGAGCTTAGCGACAACCCCCGGTCATTCAGATCCAGCTGAAATCGCAGGGGTAGATCTTATCTGGAATCCCTCAGGGCAACGGTGCTCGGCGGTATAGCTTAGGTGGAGAGAGGGGGCAAAACGGGCGGACAAACAGCTCGGCCGGCCTGCAATACAATTAATTATATTTTCCAATGAATTAATCCAATTAATATGCCTTGCTATATAAAGGGGGAAGGGGGTGTGCAAACTCCCTGGCTCCCCCATGTGGGACTAAAGGAGGAGAGGGAGGGGGGGGGGGGGGGGGTTCGGCCGAACCCCCCTTGGGCTTGTCCCACTCCTAGTCCAACTCGTACTAGGGGGCCCAAGCCCCCCTTTCCTTAGGTGGTGCGGCTCCCTCCTCTTGGGCCCTCTTAGGGCCCATGTAGGTGGGAGCCCCCTTTTCCTTTATTTAATTAATATTAAATTAATATAAAAATCCCATTAATTCATAATTAATATATTTATATATAATTCAATATCCCATGACTCCAAAACAATTTCGGAACCACCCGAACAACTTTCAGACATCCCTGGAACCATTCCAGACCTTCCCGGAACTCCTTCCGGACCACCGGAACTCTTTCCGGATCATTTCTCTCCCTCCAACAAAAACCTATATTATTCCAGAACCTATCTCCTGGTGTCGCTAAGACCTTAAGTTTGTTACGCTACGGCTCGAGAACACTCCAGATATGGTTGAGACACTCCGCTCACCAATGACCGTCAGGGATACCTGGATGTATATGACGACCCATGTGCATTCTACGAATATCGTCGTTGAACCATAAACATGATATTCATTCCCTTTGTTTCTGCGATACTACCTTGTCCGAGATATGATCGTAGACATACCGATGTCTTTGTTGTATCTCGTTACCGACGGAGGTTATTAAATCGTCTGTGATATTACATCTCCATGACCTAGTCACACATAGATGTAACCTCACCGAGTGGGCCCAGAGTATCTTTCCATTACAAGAATGAACAAATCCCGCTCTTGATCCTTACGTCTCGATGCTCTTTCAGAATACCCAAGATGGACACCGTTATTGTCATGCTATATAAGACACAACGTTTGATGCTCTCAAAGCACCCCTACGAAGCATCAATAAGTACGGTCTCACGGTCTAAGGAACAAGCTATCATATTCTTATCTATTGCAAATGACAAACATCGTAATACGATCTTATTGCAATACTTTGCGTATGTCCATCACCTTATTAAACTAACAAGATGACCCCCTTATTGCAATACTTTGCAAATGACAAACATCGTAATACGATCTTGGTTTGTAGGTCTTGAAGAGATTAGTTAGTAACAAGTCAATGATGTTAGATGTTACTCTAAAGTTAGATACGTTAGGTTAATGATGGTATACCTGTAATACAAAAATTAATCAAACTACACAAGGTCAGTCACATTACGGGGACGGGCTTTCTTTGGGGCTTAGGGAACATGTGTAGTTGATAACTCTCACGTCTTAAAGTTTAGATCAGAGGGAATCCACTTTAGGAAGTTTTTGACGACAAGTTTATAGGTGCAAAAGGGTACATCTATGGCAGAAGGTAAGAAAGATTTTTGGTGAAGAGATAACAAGAGGTTTAAACAATTTTAAAGTATGTGTTTATTATGTAATGCCTATAAGGCGTGCTTGTGAAAGATACCAGAGAGCAACATATCATCAACAAGCAAACAAACAAGGCACACACAAGCAACAAGCATACCAGCAAAGAGCACACAAGCCACCTATAGAACAAAAAGGGCACTCAACAATCGCGTTAGTTGGAGAATCCAACCAAGGGTCGTATCCTAGAAGTCCTATGGGCCTTGGTCATTCTAACTTGTTGGAGTCTTCATTTCATCTGCTTGGGTTCATGCTGGAAAGCTTAAGACTTGCCGAAATTGCAACTGGAGTAGCATTGTTGGGGTTGAAGTCTTGTCAGTAGGACTGCTCCGGCAAGCAAGGGTGGTTTTGTTCCTTGTTTCTTCACTTGACAACCAACTTGATGTCGTATGTTGAAGTCTTGAGACTGAACTCCGCCTTCTTGGTACTAGTTACTTAGGTCTCATTTGGGTTCATGGTCAAGTCTAAACAAGATTTGAATAGGGATAAGATATAGAGAAAATCTTTTGTAAATACTTTAAATTAGAGAGGTAAGATCAAGATATTTTTGAGAATAGGTGAGGAGTGGAAACCATACTAGGCTTATCTAGAATAAAATAGATTTCTGTCCAAAAAGGATTTTAGCAAAATATTCCATTCCTAAGCTAACGACCATGCTAACTAAGGTCTCCTAAGGTCAACGATGGCTCCGATACCAAGTATGTGAGGACCCCTCTGACTACTCGTCAGAGATGCCCACATTATGTAAACAGATCACGATCCCAATGATCAGTGCATCGCGATCACATAACCAACATGGTATACAAAGTTACATCATACAACTCGAATAGTACAAGACTTACATAAATAATGGTCACACGACCAAGTCTGCAAACATCGTCGACATGACGAAAATGAACTAAGGTACAACGGAAGATTTGCGACTAGCATCGGCCCTCGCCACATCTTGACGAAATCCCACAGAGCAGTTGAGCGGTGACTCTCGGTTGGCGTAGTCGTCGGCATACTCCTCCTTCTTGTCGTACATCCCCTCCTTGTAATCTGGACGTTTGAATATCCAGGGACATAGCCATATGAGTACATTTACGTACTCGCAAGACCACCTCTAAGGCTTAAGTTTTCATGATAATGCAAGAAAACACTTTTCGAAAACTGGGATAGCTGCTATATACGACTATAGGGCTTAGTTTTCGAATACCATGATTTTAGACATAGAGAATACGACATCTCTGTATCTTTGTTGAAGAAAAACATTTAGAGATAGAATTCTCTTCTCTTAGATATAGCAAGGACATATCTAAGTTCAAAACTTTCTTTTGTAAAACCTTTAAAAGCACTAGGATGGGGATACCCCTTTTTCCTTCCTCGAGATCGGACTAATTGTCTCCCCGAGACCAATAAGGCTCACCCAAATTTCGTACCTCCCAGGTACCTCCTTGTATCATCGAAACACTTTCCTTTTAAAAACAACTTCTTTCCCCAGGCGCCTAGTGTGGCCTTTCCAACCGTCCATGACCACGGACGCGGCTATTCGAATAGATTTACACTCTGCAGAGGTTGCACACTTTACCCACACCTATCGGTCATTCCGCCGTGTCTGCCACGGCCCGTCATATGACAGCATGCGGGGGTCCGGATAACACGATCAAAGCTTTTCACTATGACCACCCTAGTATCCGGGCCTCCCGGTAGGTTTGTTCTCCTCGGCACCGTGTGCTCCACTAGACCTCTTGGTATTTCCTCGGGACGCCACACCGCCACGTCAGGAGACCCGCCGTAATCGTCCGGCTGCTGGTCCTCAGCAGTGTATTGTCTCTTCCGGACGACAACCCGGCTTCGAGGGCCCAGCCCTCATAGAAAGTATGAGAGCCCCAACACTAAAACAGACAAGCTTCCGGCTAAGCCCTACCCATGTCAGGTAGTGTGGTTGCACGGGTTAATTGTTCGGGCGGCAGCAGGGACTTCGAAATTAAACCTCCATCTCCGACTGCTCCCAGCAGCTCGGGTTTTCGCAACATCTCCAAATTCTCTCAGCATCTTGGGTTTTCATAAAACATTTCTTTCTCGCTGAATGCTCCCAGCAACTCAGGTTTTCCTCCATAACACAGTTTTATCAAACAGGTTCCCATCCTATAGTTTTGAGGTAAGTAGCTGAAGGTAGACTACTAGAAAACTTAATCTTTTTGATGGAGCCTCCAACAACAATGCTCACCAAATAAACTCTTTTTGTAACACCTATAATATTCTAGTAGATAACTTTGGCCAAACAATATTTTGTAAAATAGTTTTCGGGTGGCAAGGTGCCATAAAAGAAGTAAAACATGCATTATTTTATTTTAAAACAAACATGCTTGATAAAATAATAGGATTCATTATAGTGGTGAGGTGGGCTTGCCTGGCTCAGCAATATGTTCTTGGTCTTGGTCTTGATGTTCCTCAGGTTCATTCCTCACTTCCCGTTCCTTCCCGGTCGTATCTAACGTCGTAAACAGGAAAATGAACCACACTCAGAACACTAGACAAAACCACACAAACAGCAAGCATTGTACAAGACACTGAGATACAAAACGCAGCAAATAACTCCTTTAGCTATACAACAACAATCAACAAGGTCCATAGAGTTAAGACAATAACAGATTCTCCTAAAAATAGACACAACAACTCTGAGTATTACAAAGGTAGTTCTTCAGAACATTATAACAACACATTACTTAGGGTTATCATATCGTTTAATAAGAGTTGTTATATTAGTTTCAGGAAATACTTCAGACAAAAGTATCTTAGTAGATTAGGAAATACTTCAGACAAAAGTATATTAATTGTTTAGGAAATACTTCAGACAAAAGTATATTAATTGTTTAGGAAATACTTCAGACAAAAGTATATTAATTGTTTAGAAAATAGTTCAGACAAAAGTATATTAATTGTTTAGGAAATACTCCAAACAAAAGTATCTTAATCACACCAGCAAGTATTAACATTAACACTAGCGTTGAGCACGCTCACATGCAAACATGTTACTAGCTCAAGAAACACCTACTATCAAGTAACTAGGCAAAAAACAATGGTAACACCACTGTCCAAACAAGTTTATGACTAAGAGCTAAAATGGTGCACTCGGCCTATTTAACAGGACACCACAATCAAGGTCACTTCAACCAATAAACAAACAATCACATGACAACCAAGTGTTGACAACTATCTAAGATAAGAAAGTCATATTTTAAGCATTGCAAAACACAAGGAACTACTGGATAAAATTTAACACCAAACAATCATTCACATGCATAACACACAAATGAAATTAGTGCAACTCCTAGGAAACAAGATAAACTATGTGAAACTCAAAAGTGAATGTGCTAACAATACTTTTAGGAAATTCATTAAGGTTATTAAAGGATAACCTAAGTTTTTGTACTTATGAGTTACTAAGCACACCAACACATAACAATTGAGGTAAAACAGGAATTTATCTCATCACACTTATTAGATAAAAAAGATGATGTTTAAAGAGATTTAACATAACACACCAACATACCCACAAGGAAAGCTTATAAACACAATTGACATTATTATTAGGGTACAAAGTGAATAATGCTAAACATAAGTAAACAATGCACCACACATTATAAAAGTGTTTCAACCAAATTATTATGGTTGAGTTAAGGTCCTGATCTTCAAGAGTTGATTAGCAATATTTTTACAATTCACATTTGCTAAGAACAAATGAATAAAAACGAATATTTCTATTAGCCAAATGTTGCTGTTTTGGGAGTAAATCATAACTCCTAAGATAATGTTAATAAAGTAGAATCCTTCTACCACAGTACACCTAGCAACCATATGAAGTGGTGAAAACTGGATTTGCATTATAAGCTATTACCAAACAATAGCTAAAAATCATGCAAATGCTACTAGTCTCAAAACCATAATGAATATAGTTTCAGTTTTAGGAATGTACTATATGCAAGGTTAATTTCTATGGATAGACATTTCCTTAAGTTTTCTGCGGAAATAGGATTCACCCCATTTGGACACTCCCAGCTCAAGATATTCCAGTTTAAGTGAAGAACATACTTTTTACTTGCTTTAATGCACAACACAAAGTTTAAATATTTTTGAGACAAAACCAGTGTGGTATGATAAACAAAACACATAGGTGCTACAAAAAAATACTCCTAAACCATTTGTATAAACATACAAGGCACGCACAATTAAAACTAGATACATGCAAATAACAGAAAATGAGAATATCTATTTAAAAGTGTTATAACCTACTGTTTTAGCAAATAATCTACCAAGAGCAAAATATAAGATGAAAAATTCTACCAAGCTATTATATGATAGCTAATACCATTATCTACCACATGCAATTGGATTTACTCCAAAAATGTATTCAGAATAATGAATTAAAAATCAACAAAATGCTTCTGTTGTTAATCTTAAACTTAATAGAACTTTATTTATACACATCTCCTGCATGCAAGGCTTATAGTTCTGGGTAGGTATTCTCCTAGGCTTTCCAGATGACTAAAGTTTGCAAGATTTGGACTTATAAAACTCAGGTTATTAAGTAAATGGTGAAAATGCCACTTTTTACAAGATTGAACATAGAGCACACATACAAACATATTTTTGAGAAAGACCAGTGCCTCATGGTGAAGAAAACACTCAGGAACCCTAAAAAGTTTATTTCAACTCATTTGGATGCATAGATCTATCAGAAATGAATTAAAGCTAGGCCATAGCTTTTCTTGAAAATAAATCAGGAAAAAGGGTTTAAAATGAAAAACACCAGAACGGGCCAGATCTGGTGCGGGCCGAGGCGCGCGAGATGGGCCGGCCCGCGATGGCGCGTGCGGCCGTGGATCTACGATCCAGCGGCCGAGATTAGAGCCAGATGCTTTCAAAGACGGCCGTTGATCTGGGATCAGACGGTCCTCACGCGTCTTCTTCCTCCAGACAGGAGACACGGGGCAGGGAACCTAGAAATGGAGCTGTGCATGCGGGACTCACCTAGGGCTCGCCCCAGAGAAGGAGGAGGCGTCCACGGAGGTGCGGAGGGCCGAGGGAGCACAGGGCAGGCCGCGGGAGGGCTTAGCTTGCGTTCGCACATCCGGGAACAAAAATGAGGCCGTCGGCGCCCTCGACGGCCACGACGAGACTGCTGCGGTTCCAGAGGCCCTGCAAGCAAACGGAGGTGTCTCAGAGGTAGCTTGGACAGAGGGGAGTGCGATGGAGCAACAATGGCGAGAAGAGGGACACGGAGGCGATGGCACTCGTGCTCGAAAGAGCTCGGGCTCGGGCGGAGGTTCACGACCGTTCCTGGCCGAGAGAGAACTAGGGATAGCTCGAGGAAGCTCGGGGTGGTGGAGTGGAGCGAGGGGAGGCAGAATGACAAGGTGGGAGGGCGCTAGTGAGGATGGGGAAAGATATCCACGCCGGTGCTATCTTCAAAACCTCGGGCATGGGCAAAAGGGAGAGAGAGGAGGCTCGAGCAGGGGTTGGCTAAGCTGGGCGGTAGGCAATGATGCAAGGACGCTGTGCACCGTTTTGGACAGTAGCACATTGTCTGGAGTTCATGGAAACTTATGGGGATGGAGTGAGTTCTCTGCTGCCCATCACCTGCTCGACAAAATGTCACAAAGAAAAGGACAAAAGGATTTCTGTGCTAGGGTTTTGGGATGGTCGTGCTATGGGTACAACAAGGGTGTGTGGGTACATTATACACCAGAAACCATAGGATGGGTGAGAGTGGTGTGAGTTTAAGATATAGAAGAGTTTGTGGCTGACTAGACTAAGTCTCTTTACAAGGATGTATTAGTCAATCATTTAGCTAGAAAATTATGAGACAAGATGGGCTGGTCAGAAGGGATATGGGTGAAGCATTAGGCTTAAGAGTTTAGGTCAAAAGGTTCAACATGCACTAAACACCAAAATGGCAATTTGCTATGTTATAAAAGAGATATGGTCACTTTAAATTATAGCACTCAACCCAATCAAGAATTAATGATCAAATGATTTTGTAAAATGTAAATAAGAATATAAAAGGAAAATAGAGGTAAATAAAATGTAAACAAGGCTCACTGGCCCCACCCCCTGGAACCTATGTCACAACATTTTAACGGCATATCAAAAGATGGTAAATAACATATCAAGGTAAAGCATGCGTCATATAGTGAAACACACTAGCAATCCCGAGAGCTTTGTTGAACCAAGTAGGAGGATTCAACTTATGTGTGTGCATATTACAAGGTTCAACAAACTATCGGGATATCATATAGTGTGCGACATGATGTCTACGCACGCTTCTATTCTTGTAGACAGTGTTGGGCCTCCAAGAGCAGAGGTTTGTAGAACAGCAGCAAGTTTCACTTAAGTGAATCACCCAAGGTATATCGAACTCAGGGAGGTAGTGGTCAAACATAACCCTCTCGAACAACCCTGCAATTAAGATACAAGAAGTCTCTTGTGTCCCCAACACACCCAATACACTTGTCAGATGTATAGGTGCACTATTTATGCGAAGAGATAGTGAAATACAACTAATATGGATAATTATAAGTAGTAATTACAATCTGTAACAAAAATGGCAGGAAGCAAACATGTAACGGAACTTGTTGGAAACGGTGTTTTAATGCTTGGAAACAAGGCTTAGGGATCCTAATTTCACCAGTAGACATTCTCAACAATGACATCAAATTTAAATAAATAAACACTACTCTTAAATACTCTCATGTTGGATAACAAACACCATTCATTGTGTAGGGCTACAGGAGCACCCTCAAAGTCAGAGTAAACTAACACCAACAATGTCATAAAGGAATCACACACGATGCACACATTGTCACCGTTACAACCGTGAATAACCCCGGAGTTCATATTAAAGTAACCTCTAGAGTGCATAATAGATAAAGAGTAGCATCACATATTCAACTAGATTACAAAGCTCATGATCACATAAAGATCACATCATGGGAGAGAGAGATAGAACACATAGCTACCGTAGATCCCACAGCCCCGGGGGAGAACTACTTACTCCTCATCGTAGGAGTCAGCAACAGCGATGGAGATGGTGGTGGAGTCGATGGAGATGGCTCCGGAGGCAATTACCCGTCCTGGCAGGGTGCCGGAACAGAGACTTCTGTCCCCCGAATCTTGTCTTTGATGGCGGCGGCGCTCTGGACCCGTGGAAGAAATATCGAACACTGTACGATTTTTAGGTTTTTGGGGGCTTTAAGAAGGCCTCGTGCGAGCACATGGTGGCGGCGCCTCGGTGCCCCACTTCATGTCGTCTTCGGTCTTCTGGAAAGTTCCCAATTAAAAACTGACTCCAGGATAAAAATCGTCCAATTCCGAGAATATTTCCTTAAGTACTTTTCTAAAACCAAAAACAACAGAAAACAGGGAACTGGGACTGTGGCATCTTGTTAATAGGTTAGTCCCAGAAAATGCATAAAACTATAGAAAAATGCATATAAAACATGTAATAACTTGATATAATATATCATGGAACATAAGAAATATAGATACATTGGAGACGTATCAACATCCCCAAGCTTAGTTCTACTCGTCTCGAGTAGGCAAGAACGATAAAAGAATAATTTCTAAAGTGGCATGCTTTCACACAATCTTGATCATATAATATTGTAAGGCTCATGTTATGAATGAAATGACTCAAGGCAATGATCTATTATTTGCTAACAAATGGATAAGGAGTAAACAACTATGTCATATAAGTAAAAACTTTTCATGAATAGTACTTTCAAACAAGTATCAACAAAATTTGCATAAGAGTTAACTCATAAAGCAATATTATCTAAGTAAAAGAGAATTGAAGCAACACAAAGGAAGATATAAGTTTAATCATTGGCTTTCAACTTTTGAACATGTATATCATATAGATAGTTGTCAACATAAAGAAATATAACAAGTGCAATAAGTAAGTATATAAGAATTGTTGCACACAGTTGACACAAGTGTTTTCTTCGGGATAGAAAGAAGTAGGTAAACTGACTCAACATAAAGTAAAAGATAGGCCCTTCGCAGAGGGAAGCAGGGATACAAGCATGTGCTAGAGCTTCTTAGTTTTATAGGTTTTCGAAATTTAGAGGATAAAAGTAAGTTTTGAGCGGTGTTTCTCGTTGTCAGCAAATGGTAATGGGCACCCTACCCCCTTTGTCAACTAGACTTTCAAGAGCGGCTCCCATGAAGGACGTTATTTCTAGCAGCAGGACATATCATCCCTCTTTTCTCTTTTGTTTACACATGTAGTTTAGAACTAGTATCATTGCTTGGCTGATTAGATCAGAGCAAAAATGTGAAGAGAATGCAACAGTTAAAGTTGTAATTAATTGGGACTGGGCACCCCATTTGCTAGCTCTTTTTGCAAAATTAATGGATAAGCGGTGTATATGCCACTAGTCCGGTTGGTGAAAGTTTGTCTAAAAGCAAATGACAAGGTTGATATCCGTAACACCACATACTTCCTAATGAGCTTATAAACATTGACACAAATAAGGGATAATAAGGTTTGAATAGAAGATAGCACACGAAGTATTTGCTTGGAATGGCAGGAAATACCATGTCGTAGGTAGGTATGGTAGACACGAATGGCATGTGTTTTGGCTCAAGGTTTTGGATGCACGAGAAGTATTCCTCTTAGTACAAGGCTTTGGCTAGCAAGGTTGTTTGAAGCAAACACAAGTATAAACTATGACAACAAGACGTATATACAAAACATATTGCAAGCATTATAAAACTCTACATTGTCTCCCTTGTTGCTCAAACACTTTAATTAGAAAATATCTAGACCTTAGAGATACTAAACATGCAAACCAAATTTCAACAAGTTTTACAGTAGTTCTCCACTAATAGGTTTTAACTACATGATGTAAAAGGTTAAAAATTATCTACTTGAGAGCTCAAAACAATTGCCAAGCATCACAAAAAATTCAAGACAATGATCTACAAGAACATGTATATCTTTTCATTATACCATCTACCATATTTAGCATTTTCTGTTTCCAACCAAACACCCATAAACTCTTCAAGTATTAAACAATGAGATATGAGAGTATAATATATGAGAACTAACAGCTCTGAACAAGAGGTGCATGAAAAACAAGAGCTGAAAGTATTACAGTAGCTAGAGAAGAATACTTAGAAAAATATAAGTGAAGACTATGAGTGTTCATAAGAAAAAGCGGAGCGTGTCTCTCTCCCAAACAAGAATGCTAGGATCCAATTTATTCAGAGAACAAAAATAACAAAAACAGAAATGAAAACAAACATACGCTCCAAGTAAAGCACATAAGATGTGACATAATTAAAATATAGTTTCACTAGAGATGACCTGCTAAGTTGTTGATGAAGAAGGGGATGACTTGGGCATCCCCAAGCTTTGACGCTTGAGTCTTCTTGAAATATGCTTGGTTGACCCACGGGGGCATCCCCAAGCTTTGGCTTTACTATCCTCTCGATCACATCATATCATTCTTCTCTCTTGATCCTTGAAAACTTCCTCCACACCAAACTTAGAATAACCTTCATTAGAGGGTTAATGCACAAAATTATGATATTCTTGAAGGAGATATGCCTTAGAGGCAAATAAATAAGTAGTATTTATCGCATTATCTCATAAGTTTATAATAGGTTTTTGTATTGTGCTATAACTGTATTAATCAGAATTATTAATACACGTGCGATACATAGACAACCAGAGTCCCTAGTGAGCCTCTATATAAACTAGTCCATTGGGCAACAGTTGATCGAGATTCCTGATCAAGGACAATGACGTCGGTTGACAATGGGGTCATCTTATAAGTAGAATAAGGTGATGGGCATACGCAAAGTATTGCAATAAGATCGTATTATGATGTTTGTCATTTGCAATAGATAAGAAATATGATAGCTTATTCCTTAGACCGTGAGACCGTACTTATTGCTACTTCGTAGGGGTACTTTGAGAGAATCAAACGTTGTGTCTTACATAGCATGACAATAACGGTGTCCATCTTGGGTATACGAAAGAGTACGTTGAGAAGTAAGGATCAAGAGCGGGATTTGTTCATTCTAGTACTGGAAAGATACTCTGGACCCACTCGGTGAGATTGCATCTATATAGTTGCGCAGCTTATGACTAGGTCATGGAGATGTAATATCACAGACGAGTTAATAACCTTTGTCGATAACGAGATACAACAAGGGCATCGGATGTATTCGATCATATCTCGGACAAGGTAGTATCGTAGAACAAAGGGAATGAATATCATGTTTATGGTTCAACGACGATATTCGTAGAATGCACTGGGGCCGTCATATGCGTCCAGGTATCCCTGGCGGTCATTGGTGAGCGGAGTGTCTCGACCATGTCTGGAGTGTTCTCGAACCGTAGCGTAACAATTTTAAGGTCTTAACGACACCTAGAGAAGGTTCTGGAATATTATAAGATTTTATTGGAGAGAGAGAAATGATCCGGAAAGAGTTCCGGTGGTCCGGAAGGACTCCGGGAAGATCGGGAATGGTTCCGGGAATGTCCAAAAGATGTTCGGGTGGTTCGGAAAATGTTTCAGAGTCACGGGAGATTAAATAATGTGTAAATATATTAATTATGAATTAATTATATTTTATATTAATTTAATATTAATTAAAAAGGAGAAAAAGGGGGAAGCCCACTTAATGGGCCAAGAGGGGCCCGTGTGGGGCCGAAGCAACATGGGGTGGGGCCCAAGGCCACCACGCACCATGCATGGTGCGGCCAGCCTCCCCCACTCTCCTTTAGTCCCACATGGGGGAGGCAAGGTGTTTGCACACCTCCTCCCACTTTATATAGCAAGGCATATTAATTGGATTAATTCACAAAAAAATACAATTAATTGTATAGTAGGCCGGCCGAGTTGCATCTCCGCCCGTTTTGCCCCCTCTCTCCACCAAAGCTATATCGTCGGGCACCGTTGCCCTGCGGGATTTCAGAAAAGTTCTACCACTGCGATTTTAGCTGGATCTGAATGACCGGGGGTTGTTGTTAAGCTCCGTATGTTTGCGAGTGCTCGGAGGCACCACATTTGAGGAGCCTGGGCGACGTCGTCTCGCCACCCAGCAGCCCTGCCGCCGGCGCCACCCCCCAGCCGCCGGCGTCTCGCCATCTTCTGCCCGACGCCCGTCGACGCAGGTCATCGTCGACACCCCGACGTCATCGTCTACATCGTCGCTGTAAGTTCTCCGCGACCTCGAGGTCGGCTATGTACGACTTCATCGTCAACGCTTGTGCGGGAGCGTAATCACCGCTATCGGTCTACATGGAGGTAATGTAACCCGTTCCGCCACCGTTATCACATGTACTAGATAGATAGATCCTGGCTAGTTAGGGTGTTCATACGCTAGAAAAATTATTGTTTTCTGCACCGGAACCCCTTGAGTGGTATCAGAGCCGATCTATGCGTAGTACTGCTGGTACGGTTAGAACTCATGTTGAATGAGGACGTCTTTCTCATATTTGCTACCCTCTAGCGTGCACTGCCTTCGGTATTGAGTTGATGAAGCGGCCCGGACCGACTTTACGCGTACGCTTACGCGAGACTGGTTCCACTACTGACATACAACTTGCACCGTATTTGTGGCGGCGGGTGTCTGTTTCTCTCTCTTTAGTCGGCAAAGCATTTTCAATGGACGGCCCGAAAGGGATGTTTAAACATGCAATTATAAGATCGACGTGGTGGTACAAAGTTCGTAGGTAGGGAAGCGGTCCTCTCACGAATAAGCCTATATGCCACGTAAAACTTGCAAAACTAAATAAAGGTAGAGGCGTCTAAATTTATTTTGCAGAGGCGTTATTTTATGTGACATGGTTACAGCAAGTTTGATATTACTCGTACTGTCGAAGGCAATGGAGGGCACCGTAGACTCGGAGCCATGCCGGGGCGCCCGGGGCCAGACACATGGCGCCATGGAGGTCCAGGCGCATCGACCATGTCACATCGCACTTCATTGCATCATTTGATTGTGTGTTGTTGTGTGTGCATCCTGTTGATTGCTTATATGTTAGATATAAAACGGTAGCATCATAAATAGGATGATCCCTAACAAATACCAAAATTGTGTTCTCCCTCGTTGTGCACCACCAAGAAAGTCCTATGTTATGAGGCAGGCCGTGACGATCGGGTGTCAGACATATCGTCATTCGCATAAAGTGGGTGTAAGTCATGTTGCACGCGCAGGGTCTTCGAGATTTGATTGGCGAGCCTAGCATATGCAGGTATGGCCTTAAAACATGGGAAGATCGAAAGATCGAGCATGAGTCACATAGTTGTTGTGATCGACATTTTATGTCCACCTTTGAAGTTGTGCCGCCGGCCGTGACGATCGGGGGTGGTATGGTGAATGGGGGTCGTGTAATCACTATCATTATTTTAGGGATAATAATTTTAGTGGAGTGTGTTTGATAATATGATTATAAACTAAAACTCACATATATTATAAACTTTACCTTACCTCTAGTGCGATCACATCTGTAGACTACGCAACTATACTTCGGTTACTTCCTCAAGAGCCCGGATTCTACCTGAGAAGCCGACGGGTCCAACTTCATCAGCTGGTACATTGGTTTTTGAAACATCCTCGAACACAACAACATCCTGTATGTCCTTGATGAAGCATTAGGAGAAAGACCAGGAGATTCTGCAAGCGAGGAGGAGGAAGATGATTTCCGTAGGCGTCGAGACATATTCATAGAAGTGGAGATCACCATGACCGTATGCCTAGCACCTGAGTTGAAAGAGTTGTTTCGACGCAAGGAGCCATGCGTCATGATTGATGCGATAAACACACACTTCAAAGATGAACTGAGGCGTGAGCAATTCAGGCAGCTTAGAATGTTCCAGACCATTCATATTGAGGAGCATACCTGTCTGAAGACTCATTTGAAGAGATTGTATGACATCTACTTCCAGCTGATAAATGTCTTCGATTACTGGATGGCGGATTCCTGTGACATTAAGACTGTCCTGATATCTCTGCCTGCAAGCTATGAGAAGCATGTGCATGAGTACATTTTGAAGGCCGACAATATGAACTTCTACAAGTTCGTTGTTAGGAATAATCCACAACTCTAGTTTGTGTTTGAGTCGGAAACATGTTGTTTCCAAGAGTCGGCTTGCATGCCATATTAGAGTCCTTGTTCAGTTCGTATTTGAGTCCGTGTACGAGTATGTATGAGTTTAAGGAGCGGCCGTTCTGCTCCTATAAATATAATCCAAAAAGACCTATGAGGCTCACGGGTTGAGTCAAAAACAAAACCTTATATCTGCTTGTGTATCCGACGACTTGATCCGATCGTGTGACCTAGCTAGTACGTGAATCTCTCTGAGGTGCCTGTTTAGCTTGTACGCGTACTCGTGTATACAGCGGCAGGGTAAGGCCAACAATTGGTATCGGAGCCAAGTTTCGGTGTCGTCAGGTGAACGCTGGGATTGTGTTGAGAAGCGACGACCAAGATCATGGCCGCGAGTGGAGGAATCATGTTTGGCCGGGTCCCGATGCTAACGAAGAGCAACTATTCAATTTGGGCGATTAAGATGAAGGCTTTGATGCGTGGAGCAAAAATCTGGGACGCAGTGGAGCCGGAGGATGTCAAGACCATCGATGAGACGATGGATCAGAGAGCATTGTCGGCTATCTCTCAAGGGGTCCCAGAAGATATGCTCCCGTTGATCGCTGAGAAGGCAACATCCGCAGAAGCGTGGGAGACGATCAAGAGCAATCGTCTTGGAGATGATCGCATCAAGGAAGTGAGGGTGCAAACCCTCAAGTCCGAGTTTGATAGGCTCCAGATGAAGGACACTGATTCAGTTGACGATTTTGCTATGAGGATGAAGACCATCACCAATGAGATATGCCTGCATGGAGAGAAGTTCGAAGAATCTAATGCTGTTAGGAAATTTCTTCGAGCTGTCCCGTCATAGTTTCTCGAGATCTCATCCGCGATAGAGCAATTCGGAGATCTCAAGAACATGACCATGGATGAGGTTACTGGAAGGTTGAAGGCTCATGAGGAACGTCTACGAGGTTCTTCTGATGAAAAAGATGATGAAACTGTTCTCTTGACAAGGTCAGAGTGGATAGCAAGGAAGCGTGGAAAAGACTGTGCTAAATCCACGGTACAATGCTAGAATTGTCAAGAGTTTGGACACATCAAACAGTACTGTCAAAATCGGAAAAAGGAGCCGAAGTTGGAAGCTAATCTCAACTTGTGTCTTGGTGATGACCCATCGATGATGCTCTGATGGTGAAGTTGCGACAAGGTTAAGGGTCATGTCTTAGTGTTTTTTTAATATGTCAAAAGAGTTTGTATATTGTTTTTTTGGTTTATAAGTCTAGTTCAGAGGGTCTACATGTCTCGACGAGAGGATCAACTGCAAGTGTGAAGGGGGCGGTAAACCAGTGAAGGTGAGTCTCTTCAATGAGGCCATGGCTCTACATGAGGCTCGAGTGGATGGTGTAGTCCACAAGTTAGTCGGCATGTATCACGCTAGTATGGATGGTGTGGTCCACGGGTGGTGTTTTCCACAAGGTTTCTAGCGTGGCTGGGTAGTCCGGATCATGTTTGAGTTGGTTCGTAAAATTCGCTAAGTCAATATTGGGGAGAGCCAATTTGATTTGTCGTGGTGCGAGTCCGTAACTAGACAAGTTTAGATTAGGGAGAGATTGTTAGGAATAATCCACAACTCTAGTTTGTGTTTGAGTCGGAAACATGTTGTTTCCAAGAGTCGGCTTGCATGCCATATTAGAGTTCTTGTTCAGTTCGTATTTGAGTCCGTGTACGAGTCTGTATGAGTTTAATGAGCGGCCGTTCTGCTCCTATAAATATAATCCAAAAAGACCTATGAGGCTCACGGGCTGAGGCAAAAACAAAATCTTATATCTGCTTGTGTATCCGGCGACTTGATCCGATCGTGTGACCTAGCTAATACGTGAATCTCTTTGAGGTGCATGTTTAGCTTGTACGCGTACTCGTGTATACGACGGCAGGGTAAGGCCAACATTCTTGTCTATGTTCAAATATCTGGAAGTTGATTCCATCGAATGAGAAATCTTTGATTCTACATGTATATATTTGATATATACAGAATTATGAATGTTTTGCCTCTTAATATATGATAAAGTATTTAATACTTGTTCTGTTTGTGAAACAGATCCTGATTCTCATATATATGCGGCGGATTTTGATGTGACCTGGCGCTGAAGATGGTGATCAAGTAAGTTGATGGCCATTGGTGTTCACGTCCTCAAGTTTCAGGCTGAGCGTTCGGGATTTTCTGAAAATTCGGGACGGGATATTCGGGAAAAAAGAAATTCGGGATTTACAAAATGACTCCCGATTTGTCACGAGAAAATCTGGTTCCCGACAATTCGGGATCGGGATTTCCCAATTTGCCCGAATAGACAAGCTCATGTTCTATCGTCGGCAAAAACTTAGACGAAATCGGAGACGGCGACACTGTGAAAGCCGTGGATGTTCGGGGAAGCAGATTAAGGGTTGTCGTCGGAGAGGATCGCAGTGGTGGCAACTGATGTAGTGTGAAGTCGTGCTCTGTGGACTGCCTGAGCTAGAAGACGGAGGAGCGGCACTACGCGGGGATGCAAGCAGCACCACGACTCGTTGCCGCGAGATCCCCATCGATCCAATCTTGCTCTGCTCGATCTGCTCACTCACGCTGGTGGCTGGTGCCTGGGTGTTGCTCTGCTCGATTCAATCTTGCTCTGCTCGATCTGGGAAATGGATGGGGAGTAGGCCACGCAAGTATCGTGGATTTGTTAACCTAGGTACGTGAGTTCCTTTCTTGGGCTGGGCTAAAAAGGAATGGTTGGCTATTGGGCTATGGTCTTAGGAACGTAAATTGCTAGCACTTCACTAATTTCGGGATGATTGGGATGTTCGGGTATAAGGAGTAAGATCCCGAATTTCTCATAATAATTTCGGGATTTAATAACTGCTACCCGAGAAAGCATTCGAGATTTTTGCGTTTAGGATTTTCGGGATCAGGATCGGGATATTCGGGTTTCGGGAACGGGAATCGGGAAATATGTCCAGCGTGACTCAAGTTATCATAGTTATCATTAATAGTTTTTGATAAGATCTTTTATAATAGTGAGGAAGTGTGTTTAGTGTCTTGATTGTTACAAGACAAAGTTGTTCATAAATGTAATAAGACAAGTTCAGTTGTTTTATGTTATAAAACAAGTCAGTTGTTTTATATTATGAATAAAGTTTTCACATCTCAATTACCTTGCTTGTATGATAACATTCATAATAGTAGGAATGATAAAAATCATGTGTCCAAGGAATAAAAAGTTGTTGTTACTAGAACAAACACCAGCAAATTTAATCATAAAGGCAATGTAAGAAGTAATAGATATTTTTTATCTATTTAAGTATTGCATGTGCCGAATTGATTAAGTTTAAAATTTAGTATGGAACTGTCAATACGAAGAGAAATTAGTTAAGAGTCATTTCGAATGATTATTAAATTAATTAAATGGTGTACTTTTACTTGACTCGAATTCTTCTATGATTATTGGTACATAAGTGTATTTGCATTATAAGTCATGAGTCTGAAATTAATTTGATAAAAAATCAAATGGGGTTTTTTAGAGAAAAGTTAGTGAATATTGTATTCGCAAGATTCGATCAAAGGACAATATTTTTAAATTCTGGTTTCAACACAAAAGATTTGTGAAAATTCATTTCACAAAATTATAATATCAGATATGGTGATATGAAATATTATAATCATACTCTATTTTAAATAAAGTGTGGTCTTTCCGAATCTGTCTTAGAATCTCTTAATATGTTCGAAACATTATAGTCGATGTCCACTTTATAAAACAAATGTTTTCCAACGGTAATTTGTGTGATCGACAATAGTGTCGTTGTATAGATGATTATACGATAATTCAGAATATACACGAATAGTTCTTTGTAGATTACTCACATTGGATGAGAGTGTATTCCAGAATCCAACAGAAACAAAACTTGTATTGTTGTCTGTATAATTTCGAGGAAAATATGATTATTTGAATTATGGTTTATGGATTGGAATTAGAAACTTGAAACAAGGTGTCAGACCTATATTCATAAAAGTAGAATATTGGAAAGGTTTCCAAAAGGTATATGTCTACAATTGAAAATTTGATGATTAAGAGCGAAGGAGACTAGAAAATTGTTTTCTGCTTGCAATCCTCTTCGTAACGATCATAATATTTTCATGAAAGAAGCTTCTAAATAATGTGCTATCATATTTAATATTGATGTCAGGTCACATCATAATATTAAGTGTTTCAGATCTTGTTGACAGATCAAGGTGCACCTTATGAATACAAAGAAAGTTGAGAAAATATCAGAATACAAACAAAGTCGTTTTAGCCTGAAAATTCAAGTTACATTTAGAAAGGATTAAAACAGTAAATGTTGCTGTAATTCCTTTTGGAGAAATAAGATTTCTTGATCATCATATAAAGTGTTATATGAGAAATGCAACTATAAGAAAGACGTGAAAGCATATTTTGTCAAGAAATGTGTCTTGGACAAGATCAAATTTGTTGACTATATTAATGTAGACATGCTTGAAGTCTGTGGGATTTGTATTAATGTAATACTGTAGTTTGTATTGAATTCGAATTGATAAGAGATTAATGATTTTGGTTTGACCAAAATGTCGAGATAAATTATGAATTTAAGTGGGAGTCAAAGTTAGTTTACTGAGTTAGAATATGTAAAGGACATATTTTTGAGTGGGAGCTTAGATCCTCAAATATGTAGATGACATGTTTTTGAGTGGGAGCTCGTGTTCTCAAATATGTGGAGACATAATTTGACTGGGAGCCGAATTCATCTTGTGTAAATGACACATTGTGAATTGTACCAGTAGAATTAGAAAGATGAAGTTGTGACACTATTTGAAAGTTAGCGTCTATTTGGAATAGAAAGGGAATTTTAAATAGTTAGTCGAGTAGTTTTGGATTATATCTGAGGAGTCAGAATAGATTAAAACCAAAGGATGGTCCTTGGAAATCCAATTAATCATCAAGAGTAATGACACCCAGTAATAGTGGTTGTCTGACATGTTGGTCTATTATGTGATATTAGACGTCATACAGAAACCATATTACCTGCTCGATGAAAATATGACCGATGTTCTTAGAAGAAGAACATTTGTAAAAGTAAATTTAGAATTTACTGAAAGTAGAGGTGTATTAGTTATTAGATTGACATTGGAATATCGAGTTTTCTACATAGGTGTGAAAGTATATATAGATATCGCGAGGTTGTAATGTTAAAAGGAGCTCTCTATGACTGAGTGCGTTTTCAAGTCAATTATTTGGTTGACTATATCAGAGTAAGCGCTGGGAAACAGAAGTCTCACTTAGTTACGGTATTTGTATATATGTTATTAGATAACATGTTGGTATCAAACAAGTTGATATCGATGGATCACAAAAGAAGGCACAATTATGTATTGTACAGATTGTCAGAGTAACACTCTTTCACAAGCAAGCATTATCATATAACGCTTATTTGATAAGGGTTTTTTTATGAAGTAAAATGCAGCTAGTTTATTTGTACTCTAGTGCAAGTGGGAGACTGAAGGAGATATGCCCTAGAGGCAAATAAATAAGTAGTATTTATCACTTTATCTCATAAGTTTATAATAGGTTTTTGTATTGTGCTATAACTGTATTAATCGGAATTATTAATATACGTGCGATACATAGACAACCAGAGTCCTTAGTGAGCCTCTATGGGGTCATCTTATTAGTAGAATAAGGTGATGGACAATGACGTCGATTGACAATGGGGTCATCTTATAAGTAGAATAAGGTGATGGAAATACGCAAAGTATTATAATAAGATCGTATTACGATGTTTGTCATTTGCAATAGATAAGAAATATGATAGCTTATTCCTTAAACCGTGAGACCGTACTTATTGCTACTTCGTAGGGGTACTTTGAGAGCATCAAACGTTGTGTCTTACATAGCATGACAATAACGGTATCCATCTTGGGTATCCCGAAAGAGTATGTTGAGACGTAAGGATCAAGAGCGGGATTTGTTTATTCTAGTAATGGAAAGATACTCTAGTCCCACTCGGTGAGATTGCATCTATATAGATGCGCAGTTTATGACTAGGTCATGAAGATGTAATATCACAGACGAGTTAATAACCATAGTCGGTAACGAGATACAACAAGGGCATCAAATGTCTTCGATCATATCTCGGACAAGGTAGTATCATAGAAACAAAGGAAATGAATATCATATTTATGGTTCAACGATGATATCTGTAGAATGCACAGGGGCCGTCATATGCGTCTAGGTATCCCTGGCAGTCATTGGTGAGCGGAGTGTCTCGACCATGTCTGGAGTGTTCTCGAACCGTAGCGTAACAAACTTAAGGTCATAACGACACCTGGAGAAGGTTCTGGAATATTATACGATTTTAGTGGAGAGAGAGAAATGATCCGGAAAGAGTTCCGGTGGTCCGGAAGGAGTTCGGGGAAGGTCCGAAAGATGTTCGGGTGGTTCGGAAAATGTTTCCGTGTCACGGGAGATTAAATAATATGTAAATATATTAAATATGAATTAATTATATTTTATATTAATTTAAAAGGAGAAAAAGGGGGGAGCCCACTTAATGGGCCAAGAGGGGCCCATGTGGGGGCCGAACCAACATGGGGTGGGGCCCAAGGACACCATGCATGGTGCGGCCAGCCTCCCCCTCCCTCTCCTTTAGTCCCACATGGGGGAGGCAAGGTGTTTGCACACCCCCTCCCCCTTTTATATAGCAAGGCATATTAATTGGATTAATTAATAGAAAAATACAATTAATTGTATAGCAGGCCGGCCGAGTTGCTTCTCCGCCCGTTTTACCCCCTCTCTCCACCAAAGCTATACTGCCGGGCACCGTTGCCCTGCGGGATTCCAGAAAAGTTCCACCCCTGCGATTTCAGCTGGATCTGAATGACCGGGGGTTGTTGTTAAGCTCCGTATGTTTGCGAGTGCTCGGAGGCACCACATTTGAGGAGCCTGGGTGACGTCGTCTCGCCCACCCAGCAGCCCTGCCGCTGCCCTGCCGCCGGCGCCACCCCCCAGCCGCCGACGCCTCGCCATCTTCCGCCCGACGCCCGTCGACGCAGGTCATCGTCGACACCCCGACGTCATCGTCTACATCGTCGCGGCAAGTTCTCTGCGACCTCGAGGTCAGCTACGTACGACTTCATCGTCAACGCTTGTGCGGGAGCGTAATCCCCGCTATCGGTCTACATGAAGGTAATGTAACCCGTTCCGCCACCGTTATCACATGTACTAGATAGATAGATCCTGGCTAGTTAGGGTGTTCATACGCTAGAAAAAATATTATATTTTGCACCGGAACCCCTTCAATTCTGTAGGAAAAAAATTGCTACCAATGCTACTGGACATTAGCTACAGCCACTGATACTTCATAGGATAAAAAGATCCAATCCAAATAGCAAAAGAGGCATTGCAAAATAAATGACAGAATCTGTGAATAACTGAACAGTCCGTAAAGACAAGTTTTTTCAAGGCACTTAACTTGCTCATATCAGAAAACTCAAAACTAATGAAAGTTGCATGTATATCTGAGAATTATGCACAAAAAGGGCAGATTTTGATGATATTTCTGTGAAGAGTTATGAATTAAACGGTGGGCAGAAGAAAACAGTTTCTACGCAGGAATCCAATTTTAGCATCAACTTTCAACTAGACGCTTATCTTGACAGAACCATGCAATAAATTAAAGATACAAAGGAATTGCTACAGAGGTAGGCATATTCCTTGACTCAACAAAATAAAATAATAGGAAATAAAAAGGGGGGTTGTCTCCCATAAGCGTTTTTCTTTAAAGCCATTAAGATAGGCATTGTGATTCTTATGATGCTCTCATAAAAATGAGAGTTGAAAAAAAAAGAGAGCATCAAGAGAAAAATATAAAAACACTTTTAAGTCTAACCCTCTTTCTATTCAAGGGAATCTTGTAAAGAAACAAGTCATGAAAGCACAAAGCAACATGCATAAGAAAGCAAAACAAGTGCAACTTGAAAATTTTCAACATAAAGAGGGAAAACTTAATATTGTTGAGATATTCAATCATATAACCACAAGAATCATTCAACTTAGATAACATAGGCACATAAAAAGTATCATTAAATTTATTTTGGAATTCATTAGCATGCTTCCCTCTTTCAACATAATTACTAAGATCAATATCAAGTTTAAGATCATGGTTCCAACAAAGATTTGGAACAAGAGACAATTGCAAACCACATAAGTATTTCTCAACACAAGAAAACTTCTCCTCCATGGTGTAACTAGGAGAATTCAAGAACAAGGTAGGACTCTCATGAGTAAGAGTACCATCACAAGAAGCAATTATATCATTTTTATCCTCAACTTTAAACATAGAGGAGTATCAATAAGAATAGAACCATCATCTAAAGCATTATCTTATAGAATATTTGAGAAATACTCATCATTATCATTAATAAGTTCATTAGTAGCATCATGAATAAAATTAACAATATAACTATTACATAAAACATTTATCATGAGCCACATGCATAAAAGAATTAATACTCTCCACATAAGCATATTCATTCTTTTTAATTGTAGTGGGAGCAAATTCAACAAAATAGCTATCATTATTATTCTCATCACCATAATAATCAAATATAGGATGCATATTGTAATCAACATAAAATATATCCTCAATAGTAGGTGGACCGAAAATATCAAATTGATTATAATTATCATATATTGGAGGCAAGGTATCATAAAAAAATTATCCTCCTTGCTTGGGGGATTAGAAATATCATGCTCATCAAAACCAACTCCCCCAAGCTTAGACTTTTCCATAGCCTTAGCAATAATGGTGTTCAAACAATTCATACTATAACATTGCTACTAGCATGCATATAAAGTTCGGTAGATTTTTAATTTTCTCTTCAAACACTTCATGTCCTAGCTCAAGATAAGTACTATAAAGCTCTCTAATATTTTTGTTGTTTTCCATTTTAGCCTAACTAGTGAAAATAAAAACAAGAAACAAAAAGTAATAACTACAGGATCTAAAGGAGATACCTTCAAGCGCTCACCTCCCCGGCAACGGCGCCAGAAAATAGCTTGTTTTCTACGCACGCTTCTATTCTTGTAGACAGTGTTGGGATTCCAAGAGCAGAGGTTTGTAGAACAGCAGCAAGTTTCCCTTAAGTGAATCACCCAAGGTGTATCAAACTCAGGGAGGTAGAGGTCAGAGATAACCCTCTCGAACAACCCTACAATTAAGATACAAGAAGTCTCTTGTGTCCCCAACACACCCAATATGTCGGGTTATGACTCCCTAGAAACGGGGATAGTCACTTCCTGAAGTGTAGTTCGTGAAGGGGATTGAACGCGGAGGTCAAGACCCTCGAGGGGCGCGGCGACGTTGCTCGCCGGACCTGGAGACAAAACACCCACGACAGAGTTGGACACCAGCCCGTACCCAGGTTCACGGCCCTCGAGAGGAGGCAACACCGCTACTCCTGCTTGTCTGTATTATACTATGGTGGTTACAGTACAGCGGAGCTTGCCAAGGGCCCCCTTGAGGCAGTTCTTGCCTGGGGGAGGGAAGCGATGATCTTCTTCCTCCTCCAAACAGAGGCTAGCCTACTCAGCAGCGCTAGGGTTTACAAGTGTTGTAGCAAGCAATTGGCCGACCCCCTCTACGACGGAGGTCTTGCCCTTTTAATAGGCGCCACAGGCGCTCTTCTTCTGCTCGACGTCCGGGGTGGCTCCCACACGGCAGTGCCGTGGAGGAGCAGGAGTCCACCACCGCCCGATCATCCATGGACGCGGTCCATCATCGATAAAGTTGGGCCCCGTGGCCGATAGGCGGCCGACCGCGCAGTACTGCCAGCAGGGACGACAGTCTCTGTGGTGGAACCCGTGATAACGTTCTCTTTGGAGGGTTGCGCCGTCCATCTGCTTTATCGTCAGAGTAGAAGGTCTTGGCAGTCCTGGAGCAGACGGCGCAACTTTATTGACTCCTTTATCACCAAAACGGCAACGGGAGTGCCTGCGTCACCATGTGGGCGTGGCGGAGGCCATGTGCGTCCAGCCGTACTTCCTTGGCTGTGACGTTTCCCGACAGACTTGGAGAGGCCTGTGGAGGGATTCCTGTTTACTTCCCTCCAGGCGCGCTGGCGCCTCGGGAGGGTCTCCTGAAGCGAGGGTCCCAGTGAGGCCCTCGCTTCCTCTTCAGGCCCTCGAGGGAAGAATGCCTCTCGAGGGTTCCGCCAGGCGGCGAGGCTTGGTCCTTAGTCATTTTGTCTGATTAGGCCGCGTGCGAGGCCTGGGGGGAGTGGGCTCTTCATACCCCAGTCCCCACTGGACCGACACAATACACTTGTCAGATGTATAGGTGCACTAGTTATGCGAAGAGATAGTGAAATACAAGTAATATGGATGATTATAAGTAGTAATTGCAAACTGTAATAAAAATGGCAGCAAGCAAACATGTAGCAGAACTTGTTGGAAATGGTATTTAATGCTTAGAAACAAGGCCTAGGGATCCTAATTTCACCAGTGGACATTCTCAACAATGACATCAAAGTTAAATAAATAAACACTACTCTCAAACACTGTTATGTTGGATAACAAACACCATTCATTGTGTACTGCTACAGGAGCAACCTCAAAGTCAGACTAAACTAACACCAACAATGTCATAAAGGAATCACACACGGTGCACACACTGTCACCGTTACAACCGTGAATAACCATGCAGTTCATATTAAAATAAACTCTAGAGTGCATAATAGATAAAGAGTAGCATCACATATTCAACTTGATTACAAAGCTCATGATCACATAAAGATCACATCATGGAAAAGAGAGATAGACCACATAGCTACCGTAGATCCCGCAGCCCCGGGGGAGAACTACTCACTCCTCATCGTAGGAGTCAGCAACAGCGATGGAGATGGTGGTGGAGTCGATGGAGATGGATCCGAGGGTAATTCTTCGTCCCAGCAGGGTGCCAGAACAGAGACTTCTGTCCCCCGAAACTTGTCTTCGATGGCGGTGGCGCTCTGGACCCGTGGAGGAAATATCGAACACCGTACGATTTTTAGGTTTTTGGGGGCTTTAAGTAGGTGAAAGGGCGAAGGCGGTGGATGCCCAAGGGCCCCACACCTGGTTCTCGTGCGTCCAGGCCTTGAGCCGTGCAAGCATGTGGTGGCGGCGCCTCGGTGCCCCCACTTCGTGACGTCTTCGGTCTTGTGGAATGTTTCCAATTAAAAACTGACTCCGTGATAATAATCGTCCAATTCCGAGAATATTGCCTTAAGTACTTTTCTGAAACCAAAAATAGCAGAAAATAGGGAACTGTCACTGTAGCATCTTGTTAATAGGTTAGTCCCAGAAAATGCATAAAACTATATAAAAATGCATATAAAACATGTAATAACTTGGTATAATATAGCATGGAACATAAGAATTTATAGATACATTGGAGACGTATCACGACATCATTTTAATCATCGGCATCTACAGAATACAAATACTATAAACAAGATTCAAAAGAAATGCGGAGGCGATTGAACGCAGAGGTCAAGACCCTTGAGGGACGCGGCAACGTTGCTCGCTGGACCTGGAGACGAAACACCCACGACGAGGTTGGACACGAGCCTGTACCCAGGTTCACGGCCCTCGAGAGGAGGTAAGACCGCTACTCCTGCTTGTCTGTATTATACTATGGTGGTTACAGTACAACGGAGCTTGCCGAGGGCCCCCTTGAGGCAGTTCTTGCCTGGGGAGGGAAGCGATGATCTTCTTCCTCCTCCAAACAGAGGCTACCCTACTCAGCAGCGCTAGGGTTTACAAGTGTTGTAGCAAGCAATTGGCCGACCCCCTCTACGACGGAGGTCTTGCCCTTTTAATAGGCGCCACAGGCGCTCTTCTTCTGATCGGCGTCCGGGGTGGCTCCCACATGGCAGTGGCGTGGAGGAGCATGAGTCCACCACCGCCCGATCGTCCATGGTCGCGGTCCATCATCGATAAAGTTGGGCGCCGTGGCCGATAGGCGGCCGACCGCGCAGTAGTGCCCGCAGGGATGAAAGTCTCTGTGGTGGAGCCTGTGATGACGTTCTCTTTGGAGGGTTGCGCCGTCCATCTGCTTTATCGTCAGAGTAGAAGGTCTTGGCAGTCCTGGAGCAGGCGGCGCAACTTTATTGACTCCTTTACACCAAAACGGCAACGAGAGTGCCTGCGTCACCATGTGGGCGTGACAGAGGCCATGTGTGTCCAGCCGTACTTCCTTGGCTGCGACGTTTCCCCACAGGCTTGGAGAGGCCTATGGAGGGATTCATGTTGACTTCCCTCCAGGCGCGCTGGCACCTCGGGAGGGTCTCCTGAAGCGAGGGTCCCCGTGAGGCCCTCGCTTCCTCTTCAGGCCCTCGAGGGAAGAATGCCTCTCGAGGGTCCCGCCAGGCGGCGAGGCTTGGTCCTTAGTCGTTTTGTCTGATTAGCCCGCGTGCGAGGCCTGGGGGGAGTGGGCTCTTCATACCCCAGTCCCCACTGGGCCGACAGTAGCCCCCGGGCCCGCGATGGGCGCGATTGAGCCCATGGACTCAGGCGGAGCGTCGTGGGCCCCTAGTGCCCGGCCGGCCCGAGACACGCGACAGTCAGACGAGTAACGGTTGCACACGATCTGGGGCGTTCGTCGTGGGGGGCCCCACCACGCCCCGGTAACTGCTCCTCGAGGTGACATAAAGCCCGAGCGCCGACGCAGGGAGCCGTTAATGTTTCCAATTCTTCTCGCAGAAGCCTCCGCCGTCTCGAGCTTTCCGCCTTCGCTCTCTCCTGCGATTTCTCCTCCTTCCGTCTTCCTCGGCACACCGAGCCCACGACGATGAGTCCCCTCAAGAGCAAGGGCAAGGCCTCTGCGGGGTCTTCTTCCCAAGCGGAGGCCTCCGGGGTCGTGCAGGGCACGGCGCTGTTGGGCATGCGTGTCAATGAGAAGGCTCTCGCCAAGGTCCGCTACCTGGTTGCGGACCGGACGAATGAACACGGCGCCACCGCCCTGAAGCCCGCGGCGCACGGGAAGCGCCCACAAGGGTACTTCCCGATATTCCAGCACTGCCTCGCCGCCGGGCTGGTGCCGCCCTTCTCGCCGTTTCTGGAGGCGGTCCTGGCGTTCTATCAGGTGCAGTTGCTGCATCTGCACCCCAACTCCATCCTCATCCTCGCCGTCTTCGCATACCTCTGTGAGGCGTACCTGGGCTTGGATCCCACGGTGGGGTTGTTCCGGTGCTTCTACGCGCTCCGGAGCACGGCGAAGAATGAGCCCCGGGTGCGTCTCATTCCGCATCGTCGACGACATGGGGACTGTCTACATCTCCATGTCATGGAGCGAAAACAAGGCCATCACCTCGGTGACGAAGAAGGTGGATGACTTCCGCTAGAAGTGGTTCTTCATCGGGGTGGAGCATCCATGCGCCTTCCTCGAGGTACCTGATGAGCCACCACTGAAGAACTCCCCTCCAGGCACATTCGGTGCCCATGTGGATGTACTCGGGGCTGAATGACAAGATGCGGCTTCATAATGAGGACAACGACAAGGACACCGTCGACAATGTCCTGTCCGCGCTCTTCGTCAGCCCGGTGGTGCCTGCTGTGGATCAGCTCCCTACGACGCTCCGGCCTCTACATCAGTACAACTTGACGGAGCACATGGCCATCCTGGAGGGGATGCCTCCGTTCACCCCGACAGGCTTGGCGGGGATGGAGGTGCCCATGCCAGCCACGCGGGGAGCGGAAGGAGCGGACTCTACCTCGGCCTCAGGAGCTGGTCTAGGTGAGGAGGAGGCCACGTCAGGGGAGGTGTCTTCTTCGAGGGCCGGGCCATTCACTGACGAGGTCTGTGACATCTCGTCAGGTGATGACGATGCCTTCGTGGTGCCTCCCTCGCGCCCCGTGGAGGAGGAGGCTGAGGAAGGGGAGGCCTCTAGCGCGGAGGCCTCGCCGGGAAGGCGCGGGCCCCGCACCAAGGCCGCCGTGGACCACTCGGGGGCGAGGCCATCCGACGTCCCCTCCAAGAGGAAAGCGGCGGCGCCTCCGGAGGGGTCAGGCGCCAAGACCTTGCCCTCCTGGCGCTCACCAGGCCTGGCATGGGTCGACGCCGGCGCTGCTCTGTCGGGGTGAGTGCTCGTGACGCTTGGTCGTTTAGATTCTTGTTTTTCTCTTCGTTTTGCCCTCTCTTGAAGGTCTTTTCTTGGGACTTTCGCCAATGAGCTTGTGCTTGCGAAGCGCCGTAGGCTTCGCAAGGCTGCGGACGTGAAGAGATCCACGACTGAGGCTGTGGCTGACGAGGCCACGAGGCTTGTGGAGACGACCTCCACAGGCCCCACTGAGGGGGTGCCTCAAGTGGAGGCGGCTGCGCCTCAGGCGGGGGCGGCAGAGCCTCAGGCGGAGGAGGATGCGCCTCGCCCAGAGGCACCTACACCGCCCCCCGAGCCAATGGTGGTGGAAAACACGGAGGAGAGGGCCTCTACTCCACCTCACGCTCCTTCTCCCCCTCGCGTGGTCACGCCTCCGTGCGAGGCAACTCCGCCGCGCGAGCCAACGCCGCCGCGCGTGCCGACGCCACCGCGTGCGCCCACTCCGCCGTGCGCGCCCACGGCCCCCGTGCAGCATGCGACGGAAGCGAGCGAGGCCCCAGCGGGCGCGGATGTGTCCGCGGGGGGAGGGTCTTCCTCGCCTCCTCGTCCAGCTGGTAGTGATGAGCGCCCTGCGGTCGCGGGCGCCGAAGAGGACGCAGGCGCAGGCGGGGGCGGAGCCCAGGCTAGCCCCCGAGCTCTCCCCGAGGTCTGGCTCTCGGGGCTCGACGCCGGAGCTGGGCCCTCCTCAAGCCAGGAGCTGGTCCTTCGGGGCTGGGACTGGAGCGCGGGGCGCCGTGAGGTCGCCTTCAGCCTCGTGAGGGAGTCCCTGGAGGGCTTGGAGGCGCACCTAGCCCTCGGGGAAATACAGCTCGCCCAGCAGCGGGAGGAGCTCGCGAGGTCGTGGGCGTCCTTCAATGCGGCCGTTGAGGCGCGCTGGCTGGAGGACTTGGCGCTGCAGGCCGCACGCGAGGAGGCCACCCGCTTCGCCAAGGAAGTCCGCGAGGGGGCCATTCTCGACGCCGCAGAACTTCTCGCGCCCCTCCAAGAGGAACGTGATGCCGCTGCTGAGCTCCTGCGCGAAGCCACGGCCGAGCGCGAGGCCATGGAGGGCGCGCTGGCGCAGAAGCGCCGCGAGCTAGGCCAACTGGAGGCCCAACTGCTTGCCGAGCGCGAGCAGCAGCTGGCCTTCAAGGAGAAGGAACTGCGGCATCGCGATGAGCAACGCCTTCAGGTGGAGAAGGACCTGGTCACCCAGCACGAGGAGCTCGAGGCGCGCGAAGGGGACCTAGCCCAGGCGCTCTTGAAGTACGACGAGAACGTCGCTGCCCAGAAGCTTGCTTATGAACGCTTCGAGCGGCGTTTCGTCGAGAAGAAGAAGGAGGCGAAGGATGCGCTTGCGGAGCGCGAGAAGCAGTTCCGGCTGACCAAGTCTCAGGAGTACCGTGACTTGGCTCAGAAGCAGGAGGACCGCTTCAAGGCCAGGCGTGCCACAGATGCTCAACGGATCGCTGAGCTCGAGAAGGCCAACTCCAAGCTGGAGGCCCGCCTCAAGCGCGCCAAGGATGGTCGTCGCCGAGCGGAGGAGGCCCACGCCGAGGCAGTTCATGACCTCAACTCCTTGGCCAAGGATGTGGAGGAGCAGGTGGCTCCGGCGATGGAGCGGGCGGCGGAGGCGACGAACTCTGCCCAGGCGACCCGCACGCTTACGAAGCAGCGCGAGCGCATGTTCGAGGCGCTGGTCGCTCAAGGCAACGTGCTTGCTGCGCAACTAGGCGCGGACGCGCCGCACACCAAGGTCCAAGGCTGTGGCGATGCTACCATGTACCTGGTCTACTTTGACCAGCTCTTCACGGCCCTCGAGGGCCCTGTCGCCGAGCTTCGTGAGATGATCGAGGACGAGAGTCGGCAGCTCCTGGGGGTGGTCGTCGATCGTATCTTCACCAACCTCAGGATCCACACGCCAGGCTTCGACCTCTCCACTGTGACAGAGGCCGCCCAAGGCAAGGATGCGCGCAGGGTCTCCAATTCCCTCCGCGAGCAAGTTGACGCTTTCTGCAACCGCTTCAGGCGTGCAGAGGCTGCGGCGGGAGACAGCAAGGAGGAAGCCGCCTCTACCGAGACCGAGGAGGGCGCCGTGGAGGAGGTCCAAGACGACGACACCTCCGCCTGAGCCATCCGTTATTGCGCCTGCGTGCGCTTGTATCTGAAACAATCTTATGTTTAGACATATGTGACCTTTTGGCCTGTAATATACTCTTATTTGCTATTTGCTTTTAGCTTGCTTGCCCCTCGAGAGGTCACTTTGGACTCATCTTCATGTCTATTTGTTCTCTGCGTCGGTAGGACCCATCTCTTCGTGCCATGACTCCGCCACTTCGGTATGCAGGAGCAATGAATCCGCAAGGCCGGGGGGAGTTTAGGCCTAGGAGAGGTAAGAGCCCTGAGTCGCGATGCTCAAGTGCCCCCCTTAGACGTACGAGTAGTCCATGAAGCGTTTGGGAAAGTGAAGTCGCTTGAGGAGCAAACATGTGCTTTAGAGGAGAAAAAACTCTCAAGGCGTGGGTGCGAGACTTAGCTTCTCGAGGTTTTCGCTCTGTAGAGGATTTTTGCCTGGCGATGAGGTCCTCTTGAGGGATCGTTCCCGGATGCCTCCTCAGGCTTGCGGGGGGGGGGGGGGGGGGGGGGGGGCATTTCTTCCCTGTAGATGTTTGAGGGGCGAACCCAAACGCTGGAGCACGGTTCAGGGGACTCGTGCGCGCTTATAGGTCCCCTCAGGCGTTCCTCACGAGGAAAGTAAGTACCAAGGTCCTCTATAGAGATGGTGTGTTTGTGGGATCTTACCCTCCAGCCAGAGCTCGGATCCTTGGGTTTTGCAGTGCTGCTGGTGTGTCATTTGAGGCACTGGCACCGTACTCAGCCCCCGCTCGTGAGGTACGCATGTGGAGAGATATAAGCGCACATTTCAACAAAGTAATGCGTAAATAAAACTCACCACCATATATTACATAGCGGCACCGTGGCGCTAAGTTCACTTGGGAACGAAATTGTCTCATTATGCTTGGGGTTGCCAAGTTAATGTTTTGACCATGTCGAGGCATGGGAACCACCCATTAGTGGCAGAGACTCTCAACGGCCTGAGGTGGCTCGTTACATGGAGAGCTCGGAGGGTTGACCCTCGAGAGAAGCCTTTGGAGCTTGGAGGTTTAAGCCGTGAGCTTTTGACCTTTAGAGATAAAAAGTGCTTGGAGGTTGAGCCGTAAGCTGCCTCTTCCGCTAGATGTCTTGACGTGACAATGATCACGGGCGTGACGATGATCACGTTCTGCGTTTGTTCCTTCTGGAGACAAAAAATTCTGTGAGGTTTAAGCCGTGAGCTTTTAACCTCTGGAGACAAAAAATGGTTGGAGGTTGAGCCGTAAGCTGCCTCTTCCGCCAGATGTCTTGACGTGACAATGATCACGGGTGTGACGATGATCACGGGTAGAACTTGCGTAGGTGCATGATGTTCCATGGATTCTTGACGAGGATGCCGTCTTGAGTTTTGAGGCGAGCCGCGCCAGGCCTGGTGATGTGGGTGATCCTGTAGGGACCTTCCCACATCAGGGACAGCTTGTGGAGGCCTTCCCTGGGTAGGATTCGCCCAAGGATGAGATCGCCTGCCTCCAAGGTACGCGAGCGCACGTTGCGGATGTGGTAGCGTTTCAGGTCCTGCTGGTATTTGGCCGCCCGGAGGGCGGCGCGGCGTCGTAGTCCTTCAAGGAGCAGCAGGTCGTTGTTGTGGAGGTCCTCTTGCTGGTCCTCGTTAAAGGCAAGGACCCGCGGGGATCCATGCTTTATCTCTGTGGGGAGGACTGCTTGGGCTCCATAGACGAGGGCGAACGGTGTTTCCCCCGTAGGCTTGGGTGGCGTTGTGCGGATGGACCAGAGCACCGAAGGGAGCTCATTGATCCATCCCTTGCCGTGGCCTTTGAGGATGTCGAAGGTCCTGGTCTTTAGGCCCTTGAGGACTTCTGCGTTTGCTCGCTCAGCCTGTCCGTTGCTCCGCGGATGCGCGACTGAGGCGAAGCATAGCTTGATGCCCATTCTTTCGCAGTAAGCTCTAAAGATGCCACTGGTGAATTGCGAGCCATTATCGGTGATGATGCGGTTAGGCACTCCAAAGCGGCAGATCAGGCCTCTGATGAATTTCATCGCCGCGCCTGCTGTGATTGTGCGCGTCGCCTCCACTTTGGGCCACTTAGTGAACTTGTCGATGGCCACGAAGAGGTAGCGATATCCTCCTGCGCTGTTGGGAAATGTCCCAAGATGTCCAGCCCCCAGACCCCGAACGGCCATTAGAGCGGAATGGTCTGTAGCCCCAGCGCAGGTTGGTGGATTTGCTTGGCGAGGAATTGGCAGGCTTCACATGCTTGGACGATGTCCACTGCATCCTGAAGTGCTTGAGGCCAGTAGAAGCCGCTCCTGAAGACTTCGCCTGCTAGGGTGCGGGCGCACGAATGGTGGCCGCACTCCCCGCTGTGGATGTCCTTGATCAGCATTTTGCCTTCTTCAGGAGGAACGCATTTGAGTGCGGTGCCGTTTGGGCGCTTGCGGTAGAGATTCCCTTCGAGGATTTTGTAAGATTTTGCTTGGCGAGCGATTCGCTCCGCCTCAACATCTTCCTCGGGAAGGATCCCTTTGTTGAGGTAGCCTTTGATCTCTATAATCCATCCTGCTTGTTGATGCACCACTGTGAGCAACAGACGCTCCCCTGTAGGGGGCCCACAATCTGAGCCCCGCTTGCAGGCGGTGGTGGGAGCGCTTCGTCTGTGCTGGCGGGCATGGCCTCTTGAGGCTGTTTTATGGATGCCTTGACGAGTCTTTCTTCAAAGACGCCTGGCGGCTGAGCTTGCCTTTTTGATGCGCGCTTGGCGATGTCATCAGCCTCTTGGTTCTCCTTTCTTGGGATGTGCATGAGCTCCATTCCCCTGAAGTGCTTCTCAAGCCTGTGAACCTCTTCAAGGCATGTGGCCATGTGGTCGTCCTTAGGCTTATAGATTTTTTTTGGAGAAGTTGACGAGCAGCTGGGAGTCGCCCTTGATGAGTAGATGCTTGATGCCTAGGGCGATTGCGGCGCGTAGGCCAGCAAGCAGGCCTTCGTACTCAGCAATATTGTTGGAGATCTTGTCGATTCTGAAGCACAGCTGGACCGCGTAATATAGCTTGTCGCCTTTTGGTGAGATAAGGACCACGCCAACCCCACCGTGGCGACAAGAGAAAGCTCCGTTGAACTTCATGGTCCAGTGGCTGGGCATTTTATCTCCAAGGGGCTCTTGTTCTTCTCCCAAAGGCTCTTCAGGGGTTGGGTCAGTCCATTCGGCGACGAAGTCTGCCAGCGCTCTTCCTTTGACTTCCCTTGTGGTATCGAAGCGCAAATTGAATGGCTGTAGCTCTATATTCCATCCCGCGACACGATCTGTGGCATTTGGGTTGCGCAGGATTTGCTCCAGGGGAAAAGAGGTAACCACCGTGATGGAGTGCCGCTGGAAGTAGTGTCGCAGCTTTCTTGAGGCGACGAGGAGTGCGAGGAGGAGCTTCTGCTGCATTGTATATGCTCGCGAGCATCGCGCAGTACTGTGCTGACGAAGTAGACTGGGTGATCGACAAGGGTAGTCTGTGTAGCCTTGGTGTCTTTTGCCTGAAGGGGCTCCGCTAGGCCCTCAAGGGGGTTGGCCTCTGGAGGCTTGTCCTGGCCCTCGAGGGAGTTGGCCTGTAGAGGCTTTTTGGGTTCCTCGAGGGGGTTGGCCTGTGGGGGCTCTTCAGGCTCCCTGGCGGGATCATTTTGCAGCGGTTGACTTGGGGCGGGCCTCTCCTGTGGCTTTGGGCCTGGCGGTGGGTTTGTGAGGACTGCCCTTTCTTCAAGCTCTTCCTCAGGAGGTTTTGGCTTTGGAGTGGTTGCACTTTTCTTGTGGGGCACTGGTTCTTCCCTTTCTACCACAAGGACGGCACTGGCGGTCTGTGGAGTTACTGATAGATACAACTTCAGGTGCTCGCCTCTCCTTGGGGCGACCATTACTGGCGGGCTGGCTAGGTACCTCTTCAAGTCCTCAAACGCTTTTTCCGCTTCAGGTGTCCACTTGAAAGTGCCTGTTCTTTTCATGATCTTGATGAACGGCAGGGCTCTTTCGCCGAATTTGGAGATGAATCTACCCAAGATGGCCATGCAGCCTACTAGGCGTTGCATGTCCTTGAGCCTGCGTGGAGGTTGCATGTCTTCTATGGCCTTGATTTTGTCAGGGTTTGCCTCTATGCCCCGATATGACACGAGGAACCCAAACAATTTGCCTGAAGGCACTCCAAAGACGCACTTGGCGGGGTTGAGCTTGATGTTCAACTTGCGCAGGCTGGCGAAAGTCTCTTCGAGGTCCCTGAGGAAAGTGTTTCCCTCTCAGGATTTTACGACAATGTCATCGACATATGCCTCGGCGTTTCTCCCCATTTCCTCGCCAAGCGCTATCCTCATTAGCCTCTGGAAAGTGGCTCCGACATTTTTTAGGCCAAAGGGCATGCATGCGCAAGGGGTGAGGAAAGCCGTCTTCTCCTCATCTTCCTTAGCCATTTTTATCTGATGATAACCAGAGAAAGCATCAAGGAAGCAGAGGAGGTCACAACCTGCCGTGGAGTCCACAATCTGGTCGATTCTTGGCATGGGATAAGGGTCTTTGGGGCAAGCCTTGTTCACATCAGTGTAGTCGATGTAGAGGCGGCCTCCTCCGGCGGGTTTTGGGACTACCACGCCGTTGGAGAGCCAAGTAGGGTGCGCGACTACGCGGAAGACCTTTTCCGCTTTGAGCTTCTCGACCTCTTTGACGATGAATGCTTGCTTCTCGGGGCTTGTTTTCTTGCTTTTTGCTTGACGGGGCGCGCGTTCGGACACACGGCTAAGTGGTGCTCGATCACCTCCCTCGGTACACAAGACATATCTGACGGTGTCCATGCGAACATGTTAGAGTTTGCCTGGAGGAAGGCGGCGAGCGCGCTTTCCTATTTGGGAGGCAGCGCGGTGCCAATGGTGACGCTAGCCCCCGAGCTGCTGGAGCTTAGAGAGACTTTCTTTGTAGCGGCTAGCTCCTGGGAGAACAGCTGCTTCTTCTTCTTGGGTCTCTCGAGAGGCTCCAGGTCCTCGTCTGCGGGGAATGCCATGGCGGCGGCCTTGTAGGCCGTCTCGACTGCGCGGGTAGCATCCAGGACATGTCCACGGATGGTGATTGTGCCAGCGCTGCCGGGGATCTTGACCATGCTGTAAGCATGATGCGTGACGGCCATGAATTTCGCGAGCGCGGGGTAGCCGAGGATGGCATTGTACGGCAGGCCGATGTGCGCAACATCGAAGTCGATGTGCTAGGTGCGGTAATTTTCCTCGCTTCCGAAGGTGACGGCGAGCCTGACCTGGCCCAGAGGCTCGATCGAGCCGCTGGTGACTCCCGTGAAGGGCCTAGAGGGCATGAGCCGCTCGTAGGGCACTTGAAGCGCTTCGAACGTATCTGTGGAGATAACATTCAGGCCTGCTCCACCATCAATGAGTGTCTTTGAGACAGCGACGTTGTCAATGGTGGGGCTGCAGACCAGCGGGAGGGTTCCAACAGCCTTGGTGGACTTGGGGTGGTCCTGAGCGTCGAAGGCGATGGTGTACTGCGACCACTTGAGGGGCCTGGAGATCTCGGTGCTAGGGAGGGAAGCATTGAGTTCGCGGGCGAACTGCTTGAACTGATTGTTCGACTTTGGCGCCTGCGCTCCACCGAGGATGCAGGCGATGGCGGCTCTTGCGGCTTGGTAGACACCGTCCTCCTTGTCAGTGAGATTGCCATTCTTCTCCGCAGCATTGGCCTGGTTGCCAGATGGTTTCTGGTAGCCGCTCTTGCGCCTGCTCCCGCGGTAGCCACGTCCTCGACCGGGACCGCCACTGCCTTCTGCTTGCTCGCACTCTTTGCTCAACTTCTTGAGGTCGAAGCAAGTCTCGGTAGAGTGACCACGCCTGTTGTGGTAGATGCAGAAAGGGCGGTGGTCACCTTTCCTCTCTCCAGGATCGGGGGAGTCCCTACGGGTGCCCTTGGCGTCAGGCTCTGCCGCGAGAACCGCGGTGGCCTTGCGCTTGGGCTCCTTCTTCTTCTTCGGGCTCCTGGACCCCTCAGCGTGCTCGTCTCCTCTCGAGGACATTTTGATGAAGAGGAGTCCCTCTTCAGCCTTGGTGCACTTGTCCGCCAGGTCGAACAGCTTCACCACAGAGGTGAGCTTGTCGTGGATGCCCGGCTTCTCGAGCATCCTGCTATTTCTGACGCCTTCGCGGAAAGCGGGAATGACTTGGGTGTCAGGGATGTTCGGGATCTTGGTGCGCACTTGGCTGAAGCGCTGGATGTACTTGCGGAGAGTCTCATCCTTCTTCTGAACCACAGCGCGCAGGTCGTTGTGGGTGAGAGCGCGCTCGTACGTCCCCTTGAAGTTGGAGACGAACTGCTTGCAGATCTCCTCCCAAGAGTTCACAGTCCCCGGGGAGGTTAAGGAGCCACGACAGCGCAGAGTCGCGAAGCGAGTGGGAGAACCAGTTGGCCATGACCTTGTCGTCTCCACCTGCAGCTTGGATGGAGGTCGTGTAGAGCTGCAGGAACTCGATGGGGTTGTTGGAGCCGTCGTAGCTCTTGGGGATAGCCGGCCTGAACTTCGGGGGCTAGACCACGTGACGTAGGGAGAGAGTGAACGTCATGCAGCCTGTGGCGTACGTGGCGGCTCCGTGCTGCAGCGCGCTCGGTTCTGCTGGCCCGCCTGGCCGATCTTTTCCACGAGCCTGTTTTGGCGGTTGCGCTGGAGCTCCATCCCCACACGAGCGTCGGGCGCGGTGCACTGCACGCTCAAGCAATCGTGCGGTGAGGACGCGTGTGAGGCATCCCTCTGCGTCGCAGCCGGTGCAGGTCTTGGCGGAGGCGGGTCTGTTTCGACCGTGCCAACGAGAGAGGGGTGCACGTTGGACTGCGACGGAGCGGGGCGCGTCGTGGCGATGCCGACGAGGTGGTTGAGGCGCTCCAGCCACTGCACGTGGGCCTCAGCGGTGGCCTGGTAGCGGAGGAGTTCCTGCGCCATGAGCAGCGCGGTGTGAGGCGCGGGGTCCGTCCTGCCAGGGCCAGAACCGCTCGGACGCCGCGTCGGGTGTGACGACTGCGCATCCTCCTGGTGCTCGGAGTGGTGCTCGGGCTCCTCCGCATGAGGGCCCGAGGGCGCGCGCTCTTCACGGCGGGGTCGGTTGACGCGGGCGGCGCGGGTAGCGCGGGTGTTCGCCATGGCGCGGAGGCGGCTCGAAGGTCGTTGACACGCCTCAAGCCCCTACCTGGCGCGCCAAATGTCGGGTTATGACTCCCTAGAAACGGGGATAGTCACTTCCTGAAGTGTAGTTCGTGAAGGCGATTGAACGCGGAGGTCAAGACCCTTGAGGGACGCGGCAACGTTGCTCGCTGGACCTGGAGACGAAACACCCACGACAGAGTTGGACACGAGCCTGTACCCAGGTTCACGGCCCTCGAGAGGAGGTAAGACCGCTACTCCTGCTTGTCTGTATTATACTATGGTGGTTACAGTACATCGGAGCTTGCCGAGGGCCCCCTTGAGGCATATTCATTCCTTTTAATTGTAGTGGGAGCAAATTCAACAAAATAGCTATCATTATTATTCTCATCACCATAATAATCAAATATAGGAGGCATATTGTAATCAACATAAAATATATCCTCAATAGTAGGTGGACCGAAAATATCAAATTTATTATAATTATCATATATTGGAGGCAAGGTATCATAAAAAAATTACCCTCCTTGCTTGGGGGATTAAAAATATCATGCTCATCAAAACCAACTCCCCCAAGCTTAGACTTTTCCATAGCCTTAGCAATAATGGTGTTCAAACAATTCATACTATAACATTGCTACTAGCATGCATATAAAGTTCGGTAGGTTTTTAATTTTCTCTTCAAACACTTCATGTCCTAGCTCAAGATAAGTACTATAAAGCTCTCTAATATTTTTGTTGTTTTCCATTTTAGCCTAACTAGTGAAAATAAAAACAAGAAACAAAAAGTAATAACTACAGGATCTAAAGGAGATACCTTCAAGCGCTCACCTCCCCGGCAACGGCGCCAGAAAATAGCTTGTTTTCTACGCACGCTTCTATTCTTGTAGACAGTGTTGGGATTCCAAGAGCAGAGGTTTGTAGAACAGCAGCAAGTTTCCCTTAAGTGAATCACCCAAGGTGTATCAAACTCAGGGAGGTAGAGGTCAGAGATAACCCTCTCGAACAACCCTACAATTAAGATACAAGAAGTCTCTTGTGTCCCCAACACCCCCAATATGTCGGGTTATGACTCCCTAGAAACGGGGATAGTCACTTCCTGAAGTGTAGTTCGTGAAGGGGATTGAACGCGGAGGTCAAGACCCTCGAGGGGCGCGGCGACGTTGCTCGCCGGACCTGGAGACAAAACACCCACGACAGAGTTGGACACCAGCCCGTACCCAGGTTCACGGCCCTCGAGAGGAGGCAAGACCGCTACTCCTGCTTGTCTGTATTATACTATGGTGGTTACAGTACAACGGAGCTTGCCGAGGGCCCCCTTGAGGCAGTTCTTGCCTGGGGGAGGGAAGCGATGATCTTCTTCCTCCTCCAAACAGAGGCTACCCTACTCAGCAGCGCTAGGGTTTACAAGTGTTGTAGCAAGCAATTGGCCGACCCCCTCTACGACGGAGGTCTTGCCCTTTTAATAGGCGCCACAGGCGCTCTTCTTCTGCTCGACGTCCGGGGTGGCTCCCACACGGCAGTGGCGTGGAGGAGCAGGAGTCCACCACCGCCCGATCATCCATGGACGCGGTCCATCATCGATAAAGTTGGGCCCCGTGGCCGATAGGCGGCCGACCGCGCAGTACTGCCAGCAGGGACGACAGTCTCTGTGGTGGAACCCGTGATAACGTTCTCTTTGGAGGGTTGCGGCGTCCATCTGCTTTATTGTCAGAGTAGAAGGTCTTGGCAGTCCTGGAGCAGACGGCGCAACTTTATTGACTCCTTTATCACCAAAACGGCAACGGGAGTGCCTGCGTCACCATGTGGGCGTGGCGGAGGCCATGTGCGTCCAGCCGTAATTCCTTGGCTGTGACGTTTCCCGACAGGCTTGGAGAGGCCTGTGGAGGGATTCCTGTTTACTTCCCTCCAGGCGCGCTGGCGCCTCGGGAGGGTCTCCTGAAGCGAGGGTCCCAGTGAGGCCCTCGCTTCCTCTTCAGGCCCTAGAGGGAAGAATGCCTCTCGAGGGTTCCGCCAGGCAGCGAGGCTTGTTCCTTAGTCGTTTTGTCTGATTAGGCCGCGTGCGAGGCCTGGGGGGAGTGAGCTCTTCATACCCCAGTCCCCACTTGACGGACACAATACACTTGTCAGATGTATAGGTGCACTAGTTATGCGAAGAGATAGTGAAATACAAGTAATATGGATGATTATAAGTAGTAATTGCAAACTGTAATAAAAATGGCAGCAAGCAAACATGTAGCAGAACTTGTTGGAAATGGTATTTAATGCTTAGAAACAAGGCCTAGGGATCCAAATTTCACCAGTGGACATTCTCAACAACGACATCAAAGTTAAATAAATAAACACTACTCTCAAACACTGTCATGTTGGATAACAAACACCATTCATTGTGTAGTGCTACAGGAGCAACCTCAAAGTCAGACTAAACTAACACCAACAATGTCATAAAGGAATCACACACGGTGCACACACTGTCACCGTTACAACCGTGAATAACCATGCAGTTCATATTAAAATAACCTCTAGAGTGCATAATAGATAAAGAGTAGCATCACATATTCAACTTGATTACAAAGCTCATGATCACATAAAGATCACATCATGGAAAAGAGAGATAGACCACATAGCTACCGTAGATCCCGCAGCCCCGGGGGATAACTACTCACTCCTCATCGTAGGAGTCAGCAACGGCGATGGAGATGGTGGTGGAGTCGATGGAGATGGATCCGAGGGTAATTCTTCGTCCCAGCAGGGTGCCAGAACAGAGACTTCTGTCCCCCGAAACTTGTCTTCGATGGCGGTGGCGCTCTGGACCCGCGGAGGAAATATCGAACACCGTACGATTTTTAGGTTTTTGGGGGCTTTAAGTAGGTGAAAGGGCGAAGGCGGTGGATGCCCAAGGGCCCCACACCTGTTTCTCGTGCGTCCAGACCTTGAGCCGCGCAAGCACGTGGTGGCGGCGCCTCGGTGCCCCACTTTGTGACGTCTTCGGTCTTGTGGAACGTTTCCAATTAAAAACTGACTCCGGGATAAAAATCGTCCAATTCCGAGAATATTGCCTTAAGTACTTTTCTGAAACCAAAAATAGCAGAAAATAGGGAACTGTCACTGTAGCATCTTGTTAATAGGTTAGTCCCAGAAAATGCATAAAACTATATAAAAATGCATATAAAACATGTAATAACTTGGTATAATATAGCATGGAACATAAGAATTTATAGATACATTGGAGACGTATCACGACATCATTTTAATCATCGGCATCTACAGAATACAAATACCATAAACAAGATTCAAAAGAAATGCCTCATACTTAATCAATTATTAAAACATACAATGGATCCTGATAACCTCGTTGAACCAAGTCAGAGTTACACAACTTATATGTGTGCATCATACAAGGTTCAACAAAGTGTGCGACATCATTTTAATCATCGACATTCTAAAGAAAACAAAATACTATAATAAGAGTCAAAAAATGCCTCATACTTAATCATCGGCATATAAAACGATGGTAAACGGATGGTGAAATGATGGTAAAATGCAAGTTTAAAAGCACTCAAAAAATTAAGCCCAATGCCTCATATGGAATTGAACACACACATGAACATCAGAGACGGAGTGAGCGAACAACGTGGAATGAACACTGCATCTGTGTTCAGACCACATGGTTCACCCACTCCTCCCTAAAGATGCAACGTGCAAATCATCTGTTCTAATCATCAACGGATAGTGAAACAGTAAGCTCTAACGGATTTAATTTAATGCAATAACATGGAAAAGAATGCCTCATACTTAGACTGGACACACAAATTCAGGGACGACGTCAATGAAATCTAGTGGGATGCAGAAAATATGAATATATTCGTGCACATCACAAGTTTCACTGACGCCGCCTCTGTATCACATAGTGTGCAACAAAATTTTAATCATCGGCATACTCGAAATAACTTGAATCGACACTCACAAAATAGAGTCAAACAGTGCAGCACTTAAAAATGTTCATTACATAACATAACAACAACATAACTTAGAATGCCTCATAATTAGACTGGACACACAAATTCAGAGATGGCGTAAACGAAATCCAGTGGGATGCAGAAAATGTGAATATATTCGTGCACATCAGTGGTTTCTGTCACGCCACCTCTGTATCACATAGTGTCACAACATTTTAATCATCGGTATTCTAGAAATGAAGAACATTTTAATCATCGGCAAGAGAACAGAGAACATAATTAATTGATGTCGCAACCTGTAGCATCCCAATATTTTGGAATGTTCAAAAATCACAAAAATTTAAAACTATATCTTGATTAAAATAAAATGCATAAGATAACCAATTATAAAAGACTTCAAGCATCTAGAAGAGTTTTAGTATTTCAATTATCTTGGAAAGATCATTACTTCCAAAAGTTGATCCAAGTTAAACAATTTTTTATCCATTGTAGTTATTAAACCTACATATGTAATTTGACAAATGTTTTTTCCATTCCATTATAATAAAAGGGTTTTCCTTATAAATATTTGTTTCCACCACTTAGCCTTAGCAATTCATAATTTAAAATGGTATTTACAAGTGTAATTTTAAATAATTTAAAACATGATCCATTTGCCAAATAGTTTTTCTTTAGTTCCACTGAGTACAACAACTTAGTGTTGAAACTTCAACCTATAGTATATAACTTTAATAACTTCATTTTGTTTTATATAAATGGATTATCCAATTACATTCCATTAGCTTAAAATGATCTTCTTTTATTTCCAAAACATAAAATGATTTTCAGGAGTATACTTTTGTTTTTAAATCTAAAATGTTTTTCAAAAGTGGTTATGAAACTTTCAATGAAGTTATCTTATGATAAATAAAATGGTGCCCAAAATACTTCGAACTAAAATGATTGCATTACATTTACCATACTTAATTCAAATAGGTATAAAATGTGTTTTAATAATCTATTAGAGCTAGATATTATGTAATAATAGAATATGAGTTTAGATAACTTAATTCCAAATCATATTTGAATATGGGTATTTTACAAATTTTATTTAGCCAAAAGAAAACTTAATTTAATATATAACTACAAAATTGATATTTAGTATCAAATTGGTATTAAATGAAATTTTCAAAGATATTAAATTTCAAAAATGTTTAAAACATGCCCACAAATGGTTTAACTCAAAGATAATAATTTTACGAATTTTACGAATTTTGTTTGACTACTTTTGGACACTTAAATTAAAAGTTATGAAATAATGAAATAAAAATCAGAAAAGAAAAAGGAAGGGTGACGTCAGCGTGACGTCATCGTCGTCTTCCTCAGGCCGAGATTCACGCCCCAATTTTTTCCAAAAATTCGTCGAGGTTCTTGCGGGATTGGTTCCCTCCCCTGCCCCATTTAAAACCCCGCACCCTCCTCTCTCATCGCCCCTCAGAACCCTATGAAATACTGCCCCAGACTGCCGGAAAAAGCTCGCCGGAGCAACGCGAGTCCGCCGCCGATTTTCTCTGCTTTAGCGACAAGGTGAGCACGAACGGGACCGAGACCCCCTCCATCCTTTTTCCCTTGTCCTTGCGCTCCTCCGTAACCCCTTGGTCGAATTATTTCCGCAGTCGTTGGAGTGGAATAAGATCACCGACGCTCGCCGGCGTTTGAGGAAACCCCGACCGCGTCTCGCCACCGCCCGAGGACGCACGAGTTGACGTCGTCGCCACCATTGAGCTCGCCGCGCCGCACCGCATCTCGTCGTCACCATCGGAGGCTCGAGGAAGCACCGGAGCCACCGCGCCGTCCTCGACCGAGCCGCCGCCGTCGTCTACCTCGTCTCCGGTGACCGAAAGCGCCGCTCGGTGAGCTTCTTCTCCTCTGTCCGTCCGATCTATCTCCAACGGTTAGGATTAGAACACTTAAAACGAATCGGTACGATTCTTTTCTGGCCGTTAGATCTGGATCTGACGATCCAGATCGTTTCACTTATCCACGTCAGCGACCCAGTCAGCAGCCACGTCAGGCCCAGTCAGCGCCCAGTCAGCGCACACGTGGATATTAATTTCTTTTAATTAGATTAAATGACAGTTTTGCAGAAAAGCCCCTGCCACTTAGAATTATCATAACTTTTTAACCCTTGACCCAAATAGGACAAATTTTATATCAAATTGAAGCCCTCGACAAGTAGAACCTACTGGAACATTTGAATTTCAAATTTGACCTAGTTTAAAATATTCAAATTCCAAATGGTGAATTTGAGTATTTTTGTAATAACTTTAAATCAGTAAATCCTAAAAATTGCAAATAAAATTGTTTGAGACACTTTATAAAATGTGTAATATGTTGCATCTATTATAAAATAAATTTGAGAATTATTTTGATGATTAAATTGTTGTGTGTTTATTTTGAACAGTTTGACTATTTTGGAACCTGACTACTAATAGAAATAAATTTTTTGATTTAATCAAATTACTATAAACTTAATTAAATGCCCTCTGCCTATCAACCTCATTTATAAAATTTCGTTATAAATAATGTTTGAACATTTTAAAATGAATTTAAAGGTCAGAGACTAAATTTGATTTATTTTAGCACATTATAAGGTTTATTAATTAAATACTTATTACTCTGTACCAAAGGCATAACTAATTGTCCTTGTCCGGAGGAAGCTCAAATATATTTCATGACATTAATAAGTAAGTTTTGTTAAAACCTTTTAAATAGTTTCTAGTTCGTTTACAAGGGTTTTTAAATGTACTTGGTTAATTAGGTGTTACTAAAAATATGATTTAAAACATTATAACAATTTAAATAACTAAGTTAGTATTAATACTACAAACTGTGAAGTTGGAAATTAAAAATGTATAGATATGAGAAAAGTAAGAAATTCTTGAATTTCGAATTTGGTTAAGTTTAATTCTAAACACAATCTTGGGTAAATGAAATTAAAAGGTTTACAGTTGTACTAAAATGTTAAACCTTGCTTTTAAATTGTGATTAAGTCTTCTTGATACCCCTTTGTGCAAACTTTTGAAGGCCATTACATTAGAAAACTGGGAAACACCCATACAACCTTCTCGAGTTGAAAATGTTCTTTGACTCCAGACCATTCCTTGGCAAATCCCTAAACCCAAACACATTAATTCTATTTGTATATTGAATTAGGTGACACCTTTGACCAAACCCTTCCAAGAAGACTCGTTACGCTTGTTTTGTTCAATATGTTCTGTGCTTGTTGAATTGCTTGTTTATTGGGTGTCCTTTTTACTATATAGTTTGAAACGGGGAGCACCCATTGACTTCGACAAGAGTGTGAGAGAAACGACAACTTTCATAAGGCAAGTGACTTCATAAAACACCTACTATTTTATTCTATTGCATATCTAGTGTTTTCAAACAGTATTTGCAAAAGTAGTATGCATGATAGGTTTTTGGGAGATTGTAGTATGCTATGCAAACCTTTTAGGTTTCCCCTTAGAAATTCCAGATTAGACCCCTATTATAATATAGTGGAAGCAACTGCTGCAAAAATGATTGTTTTATGGTTGATGTGATAAATGAAAATTTCCACTAAATTAAGTTAACGCCTGGGTGGATTGGGTCGATCGAGGAGGTTTCAAGTTGAGTGGCTTCTCAGGGCCATGTGTCATGGTTGTCTTCGCACAGGGTAGTTTCTACTTACCTGGGGCCATGATATGCGGTGTTAACCTGAGTTGCTCACTTGTGGTAGGCCACCCAGGGCTATGAGATTTAAGTCTACACTGAGTCTAGTTGCTTATCGTGCAACCATTGGTCAATATGGGCTCTGTCTTGACGGAGTAAGTTGATGTGGACCTGGGTCAAGAGATTGATGGTGGTAGAGATGATAGGATGGTGGTAATCTCTTAGTATGATCATGGGAAAGCAACTTCTGAAAAGTCTCGTCTTGATCTTCACCTTTTCCTTCTCACTAAAGGAGTGTAGAGGATAGTTTGGGTTGATTGAGTCTAATGGTGAAAGTGCACACCCTCTCGAGAGTTTAAAACCTAGGATCTTAGCCGTGTCCCCGGCATCGGACAATTTGAGTAACTACACAAGGCTGTGTTCTGAAAATCTCCTCATCTCAAATTTCTTAATAAAACTTTGTTGGGTGAACATGGGTAGGAGACATGGACTTGTCTCGAGAATTGTCTCTGAAGGAGAAGATATTGATTTAAGAAAACTGTTTATCAAAAGTAGGAGAAAATTTGCTTTGCGCAATAGCCTTGAGCTCCACCAGCCAAATTAAGCATATAGTTATAGTAAATTAGAACATTAGGGATTAAAGTCACTTGCCACCACAATTCAATTGTGCTGACCCTTTATAGCTAGGCTGCAAATAAACCTTGCAGAATGTCCGAATGAGGAGTAAGGGGGTCGTCTTCGAGCTACAACCAACATGATTTGCCAGTGGCTTCATGGAGAAGATGTAGCTCCATTCTACCTTTAGTATTGCGTTTGAACTCTGAAATAAAGTGTGAACTATTGATTCAGCTAGCATTTCCGCTATGCTAAGTTGTAAGGATATTTGTTTTTGGATCATTCGTCTCGTTCTGTAATAAATTATGACATTGTACTGTGATATTACATCTTATTGGAGAATGTGAGACTTATGTGATCCAAGTCTATACATTATTCATATGTGTCACTGCTTTCATAAGCATGGGCACTACAGATGGTATCAGAGCACGAATGTTGCCTGTAGGCTCGAAACCCCTAGGATTGGACGGAAACCAAAAGTCAAACATTTTTAAGTTAATTTTTCTATTTATACATTATATTTTTCTTGTTTTGTTTCTTTTCTCGTTCACTTTAATTCTAATACTCTTACCTTTTTCAAAATTTTAGATGGGAGTGGACCCGCGCGAGCACTAGGTGTGGGGCCCTCGGGCCTCCACCGACCTCGCCCTTTCGCCTACAAGTACCCCCCAAAAACCTAAAAATCATGCGGTGTTCATTATTTCCTCCACGGGTCCCGTGCCGCCGCCGTCATCAACACCAATACAGGAGAGATCAGATCTTCTCCCCGGCACCCTGCCGGGAGGGGGAATCGTCCCCAGAGGCCTCTACGTTGCCATGACCGCCTCCGGACTGATGCATGAGTAGTCTACCCTTGGACTACGGGTCCATAGCAGTAGCTAGATGGTTGTCTCCTCCACTTGTGCTATCATGTTTAGATCTTGTGAGCTGCCTATCATGATCAAGATCACCATTATGTAATTCTTCATGTTGTGTTTGCTGGGATCCGATGAATATTGAGTAATAAAGTTATTGCTTCATAATATATCATGTGTGTGCTATTTAATGATATTGCATGCTCTCCGTTTCTTGTGTATGCTCTGGCTGAAGGGGATGCCAAGTAGATGCTTGTGACTCCAAGAGGGGGTATTTATGGTCGATAGTAGGTTCATGTCTGTATTTAATCTGGGGTGGTGACAGCTAGCTCTAAGGTTGTAGATGTACTGTTGCTACTAGGGTTAAAACAGTAGTAATTTATCTAAGGATGATGTTACTTACTTACTTACTTACTTTACACACAGTGCTTAAGATGCCAAAGTGCCAGTTCCCTGTTTTCTGCTATTTTTTGTTTCAAAAAAGTACTTAAGGAAATATTCTCGGAATTGGAAAGTTTTTATCCTGGAGCTATTTTTGGATTATGAACGTTCCAGAAGACCGAAGACGACACGAAGTGGGGTGCCGAGGCGCCGCCACCACGTGCTCGCGTGGCAGGGAGTGGACCCACGCCAGCACCAGGTGTGGGGCCCTCGAGCCTCCATCAACCTCGCCCTTTCGCCTACAAGTACCCCCCAAAAACCTAAAAATCATACGGTGTTCATTATTTCCTCCACGGGTCCCGAGCTGCCGCCTTCGTCAACACCAATACGGGAGAGATCAGAACTTCTCCCCGGCACCCTGCCGGGAGGGGAAATCGTCCCTGGAGGCCTCTATGTCGCCATGACCGCCTCCGGACTGATGCATGAGTAGTCTACCCTTGGACTACGGGTCCATAACAGTAGCTAGATGGTTGTCTTCTCCACTTTGTGCTATCATGTTTAGATCTTGTGAGCTGCCTATCATGATCAAGATCACCATTATGTAATTCGTCATGTTGTGTTTGCTGGGATCCGATTAATATTGATTACTAAAGTTATTGCTTCATAATATATCATGTGTGTGCTATTTAATGATATTGCATGCTCTCCGTTACTTGTGTATGCTCTGGCCAAGTAGATGCTTGTGACTCCAAGAGGGGGTATTTATGCTCGATAGTAGTGACGAGGGCGTAACTCGACAAATCTCAGGGTTGTGCACCCCGGGTTGATTGAGGGGGAGAGAGAAGAGCGTTGGTGATCACGACGGCTGACAAGCGGGGATTTTACCCAGGTTCAGGCTCCCGGAGGATAACACCCTACTCCTGTTTGTTTGTTATTGATGGCGAGTTGCGATTATAATGGCGGTGAGATTACGATCTCGCTAGGGTTTGTGACGGTGGCTATTGGCATGTCCTCTGGGACGAGCAACCCTCCTGGCTTTATAGGTAGCCAGGTCTCGGGTGGTCGGTATCGATGGTAATTACAGATATGGCAGGTTATGAGACCTAACCGACTTGGACTAGGTTACACGGTACCCCGAGTGGGCCTTCTCCAGCTTGGCGTGGCCCAGGTAGCCTCATCGTGGGCTAGTCAAAAGGTAGCCCCACGTCAGTAGCCCCCGAGTGCTTGGTCGAACCGTAGAGTCGGGCAAAGGACTTCTTCCTCCTGGACGCGCCACTGGATTGCTTGTTCTTGAGTTCACACTCGTTTTCTTCAGTCGAACAGGACACTCCTGATGGGAGTAATCTTCTGCAGTTGAATTACTTCTCCTTGGCCTTCGTGTGAAGCTTGCTTCTATTCGACCCGTGGGCTTACTTCCAGATGGATTCCGCTGTTTGAGCTTACTCGATTTTCTCTGCCACCCGAATGATTGTTTTGGGTTCTCGGATCAGCAGTCTGACCTACTTGGTTGTTTTCAGCTGTGAAGCTTACTACTCAAATCGCTCAGTCGAGTTGTCGTGCTATTTCACTTGTTCGGAGCCGTTGGCTTGATGACGTCACTGATGACGTTCCATTGCACGCCTCTGCGCCCGATGGGACGTGACGTAGCGGGGCCCACTGACAGAGCTGACCATGGTCAGCAGTTGTCACGTCTCCGAACTAGGCGCGAAATTTTCGCGCCACGATGATGACGCCTTGATTCCCATGCGTAGTGGACGAAGTGGGCGGCCACGGTTGGTTTCTCCGCGCGACACGTGCACGGCTGGATGTAGCTGCTCGGAACTGTTGCTCTGTGGACGGCTGAGATGAATTTATTTGAGGCATAAGTACTGCGCTGCAGCGCAAGGGCATCATCTTCTCCAATCGTCTGCGCCTTCTTTCCTCTGCTCTCTACCATTCTCGCCACCATCCGAGCTCTGTGCTTTTTGTCCTCCCACCTGTTGCTGTCCTCCGGAGCCATGGGCAAGCCAAAGACCGCCGCTGGCACCTTCGCCGCCGCCGAAGCCGGGCTGATGAAGAAGCCCAGCGACGACTGGCAAAGTTCGTCGGTGAAGATGGCGGAGCTTGAGCTCCTCTGCGCGCAGGGCCTCCTGCCACCATCGGACCAGGCCCAGGTACGCGCTCCCGGCAAAGAGGTGTACCCTGCACCTCGTGAGGGGGAACGCGTATGCTTCGTGGATTTCCTTCCGCGGGGCTTCGGGTTCCCTCTGCACGATTTGGTTCGCGGTCTCGTGTACGCCTATGGGGTTCAGATCCACGATCTGACCCCCAATGGCGTTTTGAGCATCGCGAGCTTTAATGTGCTCTGCGAGTGCTTCCTGGGGATCGCACCCCACTGGGCGCTATGTAAGTCGCTCTTCCTTGTTCGCAAGAATGTCGCGAAGAGCGGGTTGACATACCCCGTGGGCGGCTTCGGAATCCAGGTGCGCGGTGATACCGCGTACTTTCAGATGAAGAAGTCTGACTCCGTCCAGGGGTGGCGGAAGAAGTGGTTCTACATCCAGTGGAACCAGGACGACCTGGCGCAATTCGACGGCGTGCACAGGCAGCTGAAGACTCGTGCCTGGTCGCACCCGCTCGCCGAGGAGGAGAAGGAGTCCGCAAGGCCGCTGCTGAGCCTGCTGCGCAACCTCACCAAGACCCTGGGCGCGAGACGGGTGGCGTCTTCCTGATGGCCACCTTCTTCCGGCTTCGCGTTCAACCACTTGCTGCTCGGCCTCACCCGATGTGGGTGGTCGATGGCGCCGGCAACCAGCCACTCGACGACGAGGAGGTGGAAACCAAGGTGAGGGGCATCACCAACCTCCGAGCCGCGGACCTCTGCAACGTCAAAAGTCCAGTCGCTGCGTACGGAGCAGCGAACCCTGTTGCCGAGGTAAGTTCTTGACTTGTTCTCTTCGTTGCTTCGTTTCTTGAATTCCTGCTTCTTGATTCGACTTGTGTCTACTTGTTTCAGGGTCGATCTTAGCTGGTCAACCTTCCTCCTCTCCCTGAAAACGGACCCGCTGACGAGTCGAAGATTGTGGAGGAGGAGGATGACGACGACGACCTCCCGTCTGCTGTCTCTCCCAGCGAAGAGAGGAGGAACCCGCACGGAAGAGGCAGAAGCGTCGAAGTGGCGGTGACTCTGCGACTGCTTCGTCGCCCGTGAGGGGTGCAGATGCTGATCTAGAGGAAGCCGTCGCGACGTCTTCGGGTGTGCGGTCTCCGGGCGACTGGAACGAGCCACTGGCCGCTCCTCCTGTTAGCTCTGCGCCACCACACCAGTTCGCTCGGATGCCGTCTCTCTCCCTGGGGAGCGACGACGAATTTGAGACCACCAGGTGAGTTTCTTTCCGTCTTGTTTTTCCGAGTTGCACTTTGTAGTTCCACTCTTCGAGTTGATCATTGTATTGTTTTTGTTCCAGCCGTCGTTCTGGCGATGTCAGCTCCCCTCGTCGTGAAGTGGAGCACACATCCGCCCCTTCGACGGAGCTGGTGACTCGGGTGGCGATCAAGGAGCGCGCACAGCCTGCTGGCCTCGCGTCGTCGAGTCGTGCTCCTCCTTCGGCTTCGGAAGATGTCGACCTCCTGGACCACGTAAGTCCTTTATGCTTGTACTTGTAGCCTTGCAATTTCATCAGGTGCGCGATCAGCGCTCCCGATGGGAGTAGCCCCAGAAGGTGTGGGTGACTAGTATAGTCGCCCGCAACTTTATTAATTTCTTGCTTGTGTTTCAGCCGTACTACCGCCAGCAGCTTGACGCAGCCGCGGCTTATGTTCGCCTGGAGAAGGAGAGGGACCAGCTGCGTGCTTCCCTGGACCAGGCTACTAGGCGGGTTGTTGAGTTGGAGCTGAAGCTCCAGGCTCAGGCTGAGCTTGAGAAAGCCCTACACGAGTCCCAGGAGCACGAGTGAGTGCGGGCCACCCAGGAGTTCGCTTTCTCGCACTCGCCGGTACCCTTGGAGGTTAGTTTTTGGCTTTGGCGCCTACATGTACTTACTTTTTTACTTGCTGACAGTTTGTATTTTTGCGCAGAGAGATGCGGTGGCGCTCCTCCGAAAGGTTCGTCGAGTGACGAAGTTGACTTGGCGTCCGCTGTCGGCTTCCTCGACCGTGTCTGCGCGTATGCGTCTGATGCGTTGCAGAAGTCGACGGTCGCGCTGAAGAAGTCGACAGGGGCGCTCGCGACGGTGCACCGCAGCATCTTCCCGAGTGATGCGCCACCAGCCGCCGTTGATGCTCTTGCCGCTCCGTTTGAGGACGACGCGACCACCCGCGCGGACTTCACTCGGGCGCAGACGGTACGCGGCTCCGAGCTCAACTTCCAGCTTCTCCTAGGCCATCAGGTTGCTGGCGACTTCGAGAAGGTTGTCAGCGGCTTCCCTCGAAGGTCTGATGGGCGGACGACATCCTTGAGCGGGGTGAAGGCGCAGGCCACACAGCTAGCTGTGAAGCTTGTGGCCACCTTTGAGAGGGCGCTCGCCAAGGCGACTGAGGCGGCTGCTGCTCGGAAGAGTCGCTCCGAGTCGGAGTCCATGGCTTAGGGGTCTTGTAGTTTAGATTTCCAGTAGTCACACGGCCTGTACTTTTGTCTTTTGCCTGTAATGACTAATATTCTGTCGGGTCTGCTGGCCTTCAACAATATTTTGTTTATGACTGGATTGATTGTTTCTTCCCACTATCTTTGTTTGTGCTGAGCAGTCGCACATCTATATTGACTCTGCAAATTCATGGCAGACTAACGTTCGCGGCAGCACTTCTTCTGCTTCTACGGCTGGGCCGAGTGGCGAGGAATCTTCTTTGGGTGCTCGCCGTCGTCGAGCGACGCCAGCTCCTCCATGAAGCACGAACGACCAGCGGATAATCACGTACTTGAAGAATAAGGTGGATGAGCTTGAGGCGACTCTGAAGAATACCGAGCTGTTGTTGCATCGCTCCAGGTCGCATCCTACTGCAGAGTTCTCCCAGCGTGAGGATTTTTTGCTCGGGGAGATCGATCTGATCAGTCGACAGCTTCAAGGTTGGTATCCTTTGCGGCTGCTTTCTCTGTTAAAACTTGCTGGTTCTGACTTCTAGCTTGTGTATGCAGATGTGAACCCGGATTGGCAGGCTGAGCGGGATCGCGTTGAGGAGCGTGTTACCCGGGAGGCATCTGGCGACTCCTATGAAGCTCGCCAATTCTGGGTGAATAAGTCGAGAGGGCGTATTCTTGCTCTTATGCTTGATCGTACTTGGCGTGCGGCCTTTCTTCTGGAGAATTGCCGGAAGACCCTCTGGCACATCCACCGTATGTACTTCCCGCACAATGGGCAGCCGCACGGGCTGCCCGCCTTGCTGGAGAGGTTCCGCGAGGGTGATGCGCTGAAGGAGATCGTCCACGCCCAGCTCGTCGCCGGGGCAAATGTGGCGCTGGCGTACGTCCGACTGCACCGGCCGAACCTTCCGCTGGAGAGGTTGATGGGTGGACTGCCTAACGACGCCGACTACGCCGATACCTTGGCGGTTGCGCGCCAGATGATCGAGCAGGTGCAGAAGCTGAGTGAGCGCCTTGTAGGCCCACTCGACGCGTCGAAGGACGAGCCTGCAGATTAAGAGTAGCCTTCTTCTGCTGTACATGGTTAGCTGTAGGTGGCGAATGTGCCAATGTAAATGACAATGTATGAGGTTAAAGGAGTTCTCGAGTAATGAGTGAAATTATTTGCATTGCTGTGCGAGTATCTGCTTCGGCTTTGACTTGTGTGGCGCATCCCCCGAGTACCTTGGGTGACAGCCTAAGTCTGCGTTGTGAACCTGTGTGGCGCAGCCCCCGAGTTCTTCGATTGGCGTCCTAGGATTTTTCAAGTGAGACCTGTATATCGCAGTCTCCGAGTGTATCGGGTGGCGACTTAGGGTTTAGAACTTGACCTGTATGGCGCAGCCCCTCGAGCAGCTCGGGTGGCGGCCTAGGATTTTTTTCAGTGAAGCCTGTATGGCGCAGCCCCCGAGTAGTTCGAGTGGCGGCCTAGTGATTTTCAAGTGTGACCTGTGAGGTGCAGCCCCCGAGTGCGTCGGGTGGCGACCTAGGATTTTTGACTTGACCTGTGCGGCGCAACACCCGAGTAGGTCAGGTAGAGGCCTAGGATTTTTTGAGTTGTGCCAGTGCGGCGCAGCCCCCGAGTGGTTTGAGTGGCATCCTAGGCTTTTTCAAGTGTGACCTGTGAGGTGCAGCCCCCGAGTGCGTCGGGTGGCGACCTAGGATTTCTGACTTGACCTGTGCGGCGCAACTCCCGAGTAGATCGAGTAGAGGCCAAGGATTTTGCGAGTTGTGCTTGTATGGCGCAGCCCCCGAGTGATTCGAGTAGTGGCCTAGGCTCTTCTTTCAACCTGTGTGGCGCAGCCCCCGAGTGATTCAAGTGACGGCCAAGGATTTCTTTCAACCTGTGTGGCGCAGCCCCCGAGTGATTCGAGTGACGCCTAGGATTTTTGTTTGCCTTGACTGAGAAGGTAAAGTGGACAACATTTTCTTCAAATCACTTTATTGATTGTTGCGAACAGGCCGCCTCATTAAAACCCTTCCAGTCCCCTTAGGTACCCTGGTAAGGGAAAGAGTGCGTCTGAAACCTGTCGCGTTGACATGCTATCCTTGGTACAATGATTGAGTCGACTAAGCATAGAACCGCCAGAGTTGTGCGACGTTCCATGGATTGCTGCAGACTGCTCCTGTTTTCGAGTCCTTTAGGCGATAAGCTCCGTTCCCAATTGCCTCTATCACAATGTATGGGCCTTCCCATGGGGAGGCGAGCTTGTGCACCCTCTTCTGCTTGAGGCGGAGGACCAGGTCGCCTGCGACGAAAGCTCTTGGTCGTAACCTCCGTTCGTGGTAATTGCGCAGGTCTTGCTGGTATACGGCTGATCACGCCAGGGCGATGTCGCGTGCTTCATCCAAGATGTCCATGCTATCTTCGAGTGCCTCTTCTGTATCTGACTCGTCATAGGCTGCCACCCGCGGTGCGTCAAACTTGATGTCGCAGGGTAGCACCGCTTCTGCACCGTACACCATGAAGAATGGAGTGTACTAGGTGGATCTGTTAGGCGTGGTCCGCAAGCTCCATAGGACTGATGGTAGTTCTTCCACCCATGCGACTACTGCGCGTCTCAGCGGTACCCGCAGGCGCTTCTTGATGCCGTTGCAGACTAGGCCGTTGGCTTTCTCGACTTGCCCATTGGATTGCGGGTGCGAAACAGACGCATAGTTTAGCTTGATTCCTTGTTCTGAGCAGAAGTCTTTGAATTCCTCGGCTGTGAAGTTCGAGCCGTTGTCCGTGATTATCCCGTTCGGCACTCCAAATCTGAAGATGATGGACCTGATGAAGTTGACCGCTGATGATGCAGTCGAACTTGTGATGGGCGCGGCTTCAATCCACTTGGTGAACTTATCGATTGCAACCAGGAGGTGAGTGTGTCCTCCGGGTGAGGATTTCTTCAGCGGGCCCACCATGTCCAGTCCCCATTGGGCGAAGGGCTAGGCTAGCGGTATTGTCTTAAACTCGGAAGCCGGCGCGTGCGGCTTGTTGGCGAACTCCTGGCACCCGGTACATTTCTTTACTAGATCTTCAGCGTCTTGCATAGCTGTTGGCCAGTAGAACCCAACTCTCAGCGCTTTGGCCACCAGTGCTCGACTGCTGGCGTGATGCCCGCAGAAACCCGCGTGGATGTCGAGTAGGAGATCTTGGCCGTCGACTGGATCTATGCACCTTTGTAGGACTCGTGAGATGCTTCTCTTGTAGAGTTCTCCGTTGATGACGGTAAAACTTTTGGAGCGCCTGATGATGCACTTTGCTTCGACTGGGTCTGTTGGCAGCCTCTGGTGCAGTATGTATGTCAGGTACGGCCCTGTCCAGGTAGCTTTGACTAGCATGACTTCCAGGGGCTCCTTTTCTTGGCTTGGCGGGTTCGCGGTGCTTGTTGCCGGCGTGGAAGGTTTTGCTGCGGGTCGAGTCTTGATGGACCTTTGCGTGATGCGCTCGAGGAAGACGCCAGGTGGTACTGGTACCCTATCTGATTCCATGTTGGCGAGGATGTCGGCTTCCTCGTTGCTGCCGTGGCTGATGTGTCGTAGCTCGCAGCCGTCGAAGGTGCCCTCTAGCTGGTTGTACAGGTCTCTGTAGGCGATCATGTTGTCGGTGATGGCGTCGCAGGACTTCATGGTTTGCTGCACAACCAGGTAGGAGTCACCGTAGATCATGAGGTGCGTGGCGCCGCAGTTCTTGGCCATCCGCATGCCGTGGATCAGGGCTTCGTATTCGGCTTCGTTGTTGGAGGGTGTTGGGAAATCCATCTGCAGGACATACTTCAACTTGTCGCCTTTGGGGGAGATGAGCACAACTCCTGCCCCATCCACCTTGAATTTCTTGGAGCCATCAAAGTACATCGTCCGTGCATTGGATAAGTCGGGGACGTTTGGTAGCTGAGCTTCTATCCACTCGGTAGTGAATTCTGGAAGGACTTGGGCCTTGATAGACTTCGGGTGAGCATATTTCAGCCCCCCAGGGTCCTAGCTCGACAACCCACTTGGCGACTCGTCCTGTCGCACACTGATTTGTGAGGATGTCTGCTAGGCCTGAGGAGCTTACCACCGTGATCGGGTGCTCGGAGAAGTAGTGGACAACCTTCCTTGAAGTCATGAAGACCCCGTACGCCAGCTTCTGGTAGTGCGGGTAGTTTTGCTTGGACAGTGTTAGAACTTCGCTGAGGTAGTAGATTGGCTCTGGACAGGGTGACCGTGCCCTTCTTCTTCCCGCTCGACTACGAGTACCGTGCTCACCACCCTGTTTGTCGCTGAGACGTATAGGTATAGTGGCTCGTTTTCTAGTGGTGCCACCAGGCCTGGGGAAATCGTCAGGGTCTTTTTGAGCTGGTCGAACGCCTCTTGCGCCTCCTGTGTCCACTCGAATTTGTCTGTCTTCTTCATCAGTTGGTAGAAAGGCAGGGCCTTCTCACCCAACTTACTTATGAACCGGCTGAGAGCCGCGACTCGGCCGGCTAATCGTTGCACTTCCCGGAGTTTGGTGGGTGCTGGCATCGTGAGTATGTTCTGCACCTTCTCAAGATTTGCTTCGATTCCTCTTGCGGAGACAAGGTACCCCAGTAACTCTCCGGCTGGCACGCCGAATACACACTTTTCTGGGTTGAGCTTGATCTGATATGCGTCGAGTGCTGCGAAGACCTTGCGGAGGTCGTCGACTAGGGTGTCTTCTTTCCGGGTCATGACAACGATGTCATCGACGTAGACTTGGACAATTTGCCCGATGAGCCCTTTGAGGCATGCCTGCATGGTGCGCTGATATGTGGCGCCAGCATTCTTCAACCCGAAGGGCATCGTCTGGTAGCAAAAGACACCGTCGGGTGTGATGAAAGCCGTTTTCTCTTCGTCTTCGACTTTCAGCCTGATCTGCTGGTAACCTGAGTAGGCGTCCAGGAAAGATAGGCGCTCGCAGCCTGCTGTCGAGTCGACGATCTGGTCTATCCGCGGGAGCGGGAAGTGATCCTTCTGACAACATTTGTTGACTGCGGTAAAGTCTACACACATGCGCAGTTTCTTCGTCTTCTTCTTTTCCACCAGGACAGGGTTGGCGACCCAGTCCGAGTCCTTGATTTCTCGGATGAACTAGGCGTGCAGCAGCCGGTCGATTTCTGCGGTGATTGCGTCCCGTTTGGGACCTGAGAAGCGTCACATGGCTTGTTTGACTGGTCTTGCGTCCTTGTGGAATTTTAAAGAGTGCTCGGCGAGTTCCCTGGGTATTCCTGGCATGTCAGAGGGTTTCCATGCAAAGATTTTCCAGTTCTCCCGCAGGAACTCGACGAGCGCACTTTCCTATGCAGGGGTCAAGCTTGACGATACTTTGACCGTCTTGCTGCTGTTAGTCGGATGGACTTGGTGGGTGACGGTGTCATCGTTTGTGTTGAAGGCGGCGTCCTTGGCTGTCTTCTTGCGAGGTGGAAAGATGGTCTTGTCGTTGTCGGCTGATATGGCCTTGAAGTGCTCGACCCCGAAGAACTCAGAGATCCTGCTGAACTCTCGGTCACAGCTGTTGGAGCGGTCGAAGTCGCCGCGCACAATGATTACTCCTTTGGGTCCAGGCAACTTGATCATCAGGTAGGCGTAATGAGGTATTGCCATGAACCTGGCAAAAGTTGGGCGCCCAAGTATGGCGTGGTACTGTGATTTCCAGTCGACAACTTCGAAGTCGATCGACTCTTTCCTGAAGTGCTCGGGTGTGCCGAGGATGACGTCGAGTGTGATTGTTCCCATGGGTGTGATTGCTTGCCCTCGTACTATGCCGTGGAAGGTGGTCTCCGACTCTGGCAACTTCTCTGTCGACTTGTTCATTCTTCTCAGGGTATCGGCGAATACGATGTTGATGCCGCTGCCTCCGTCCATGAATACTTTCTTCAGGCTGTAGTCGCCAATTAGCGCTTCGATAACCAGAGCGGCGTGACCGGGTCGCGGGACCTCCGACGGGTGGTCTGCCCTGGAGAATGTGATTGGTGTCTCTGACCCTCTCAGGTAGTCTGGTACTGCGCGTGAGCTGGTGGTAGCCTGGAGTACTTGGCGGGTGATGAGCTTCTGGGTCCTGTTCGAAGGGCGTCCTTTTTGGATCATGTTGATCTGTCCTCGCGCAGTCGGGTATGCGTCGTGCGCCGCCATCTGGATGTCATGCTACGGCTGCTGCTGGGGGAAAGTTCCAGCCGCTTGTGTTGTGTTGTTGTTTGCGGGTGCTGCCTGAATAGGGAGCTGCGGAGTTGCCGTCAGTGCTTGCACAGGAGTGATGATCTGCTGCATAGCCTGGTAAATCTTGCGCGCTTTGCGGCAGTCCTTCAACAGGTGGTTGGCGCCCCATTTTCCTGTCTCCGGGTTGCGGAACGACTGATGCTTGCAAGGTTGCATCAGTTCTTCGGCTGGGGTCAGCGTACGCTTCCACTCGCGTTTCTGGCTTCCGTCGTTGTGGCTAATGCTGCCGCTGCTGCGGTTGTACTGCCCCGAGCTGGACCGTTGACTCTGATCATATTGCCGACTGTTATCTCGTGTGTTATCACGGGGGGTTTGATATCCCGCCGCTACTAGCTCGATGGTGTCTGAATTGGTGAAACGTTGCTTCTTCTTCTGGCGCCCGTCCCGCCAGTTACTTGTTTCGGCTTGCTTCTTTGGGGAGGTGTCACGGACGTAATCCTCTCCTTCGGCCCACTGGTTGGCTACCGTCATGAGCTCGATCGTAGTCTTCGGCTTGAGCCTACCAAATTCCTCGCGGAGGTCGCGGCGAGCGACGCCGTGCATGAAAGCATCCATCACCCGGTCTTCTGAGACGGGTTCCATGGTATTCTGGAGAAGTGTCCACCCCTGGATGTATGCGCGGAGCGACTCGTCTCTTTCTTGTTTGCAGGCTTGCAACTCGATGTAGGTAGTCGGCCTTGCGTTTGTTCCAGAGAAACTTTTTATGAAAGTATCTTGGAATTCTTCCCAGGTTTTGAAGGAGTCCTTGGGCTGGCTGGTGAGCCACCCGCGCGCTGAGTCCGTGAGCATGAGCTGGATGTATTGCATTGCCGTACTCGACGTCCCGCCTTGGCAGGTGCAGGCGATGAGGTAGTCTTCGAGCCACAGGCGCGGGACTTGCTTTCCGTCGTACTTGGGGGTTCCTGCTGTCAGCTTGAAACCCTTAGGCATGCGGGTGTCGCGGATGTTGAAGCTGAAGCATGCGGCGTCGCATGGCTCAAAGTTGCGATCGGCCGGATCGTCCAGGTTCATCGCGTCGGCCGAACGCTGGCTGCGGTTACGGTCCACCGTCCTTTGTGTGATGATGTTGCGAAGATCTTCGCCTGGTTGGGCTTGTCTCAGTGGCTGCACTGCCGGGGCCCCTGATGTTGCTGGCTCACGGGTTTGGTGCTGTCGTTCTTCACGTGCCCGGTTGTTTGGTGCTCCAGTCGCCAGAGCTTCCTCGATTGCCTTCATGGACATGATCTGCTGCTTGTGGAGAAGGGTGCGTGGATCTCCCTCCGGCGGCTGCATGAGCCGAAGATATGTCTCGACTGACATGACGGCGGCGTTCGCCGTTTTGGGGACAGGTATCCCGTTCTCGTCCTCGGTGACGAAGGACGAGTCGAGGTTGCGGGTGACCCTTGCTCGATCAGCGTCTGTCATGTGGGGAACACAAGTTCTGTGTCGCCGTCCTCCTTGGTTAACTTCTGTGGAGGAAGTGAACGAGATGGCAGCCCGTCTGGCACTCGACGCATCCGCATCCCTCTTGCGCCTGAGCAGCTCGGCCTTTTCGGCACGAAGTCGCTCGCCTTCCCTGCGTAGCAAGTACTGGACCGCCAGGTGGTCCTCTCTAGGCGCGTCGGGTGCAGGGAAAGTGCCATCGTCGACATGCTTCATGGCTCTGATCCCTATGTCACGCGTGATGGTGAGTCGTGTCTGGTCAGGCATGACCACCTCCAGTGGGTATGCGGGTTCCTCGTTGCCTTCTGGGGGCTCTGTGCCGGCCATGAAGACTTGCGCGGGGTAGACCTGGGTAGGAGTGTTGACGCTATCGCTGCTGATTCCTTGATCCGAATCTTGCTTGGGATCAAAAATTGCTGCTACGTGGTGGGCAGCGCAGTCGCCGTTACGTCTTCTCAGGATCGTCACCGTGGTCGCGGAAGGAGATTTCGCAGTCGCAGGAGCGAGTGCGATTGGCTTGGGGTAGACTTGATGGTCCCACGAAGATGCGTGCGACGCAGCTGTCGATAGCACGCCCTTGGTCGCACGCGCGGGTGCAATCGTAGTTGAGGTAGACCTTGACCTTGTCGGCCGTGCGACCGAGATGGTTGGAGTGGACTCGATCTGCGCGGCCGTTGCCGAGGTTGCCGATGTAGTCGATGCAGGTACGATCTTTGTGGGTGTGGCAGATGCGGCTCCCGCGGCGGGTGACGGCGACTGTGGCGCGTGGGTGACCGATGCAGGTGCCGCCGCCGTGCGTGGCGCGGTTGTCGCAGACCTGAATATGCCGCGACTATCGACGAAACAGTATATGGAGCTGAAGGTGATGTGTATACCTTTGTGCAGATCGGCGTACACCGAGCGGTGGGCCGGCGGGTGGAAGGCGTACTCGAAGGAGCCGAAGTGGACGGGCTCCCGGGTGGTGCAGACCTTGATCTTCATTGCGGATGGAGCCGGTGCGACCATGATTCCAACGCTTGATATCTTCCCACAAACGGCGCCAATTGACGAGGGCGTAACTCGACAAATCCCAGGGTTGTGCACCCCGGGTTGATTGAGGGGGAGAGAGAAGAGCATTGGTGATCACGACGGCTGACAAGCGGGGATTTTACCCAGGTTCAGGCTCCCGGAGGATAACACCCTACTCCTGCTTGTCTGTTATTGATGGCGAGTTGCAATTACAATGGCGACGAGATTACGATCTCGCTAGGGTTTGTGATGGTGGCTATTGGCGTGTCCTCTGGGACGAGTAACCCTCCTGGCTTTATAGGTAGCCAGGTCTCAGGTGGTCGGTATCGATGGTAATTACAGATATGGCAGGTTATGAGACCTAACCGACTTGGACTAGGTTACACGGTACCCCGAGTGGGCCTTCTGTGGGCCTTCTCCAACTTGGCGCGGCCCAGGTAGCCTCATCGTGGGCTAGTCGAAAGGTAGCCCCACGTCAAGTAGTTTCATGTCTCTACTTAATCTGGGGTGGTGACAGCTAGGTCTAAGGTTGTAGATGTACTGTTGCTACTAGGGATAATACAGTAGTACTTTATCTAAGGATGATGTTACTTACTTACTTTACACACAGTGCTTAAGGCGATAATCTGTTGCATGCAACTTAATACTGAAAGGGGTGCGGACGCTAACCCGAAGGTGGATTATTAGTCATAGATGCGGTTGGAACGGTCTATGTATATTGTTGTAATGCTCGAATGAATCTCACACTAGACATCATAACGTTAGTATATGCATTGGTTTGCTCATCATTATTCTATCAATTGCCCAGCTATAATTTGTTTACCCGCATGAATGTTATTATTATCTATGGAGAGACACCACTAGTGAACTTTGGACCCCGGTCCTTCTCTTTAATCTGATAAAACCACAACTGCAAAACTGTTACTTTCTGCAAACAAACATTTTTCTTCCACACATACGTTTATTCCTTTGTTACAGCAAGTCGGTGAGATTGACAACCTCACTGTTAAGTTGGGGAAAAATATCTTGATTATTTGTGTGCAGGCTCCACGTTGGTAAACGTAAACGGCGCTACCAACAACCTCGAGTCAATCCTCATTTCCTACTGGATCGATAAACTTTGGTTTCACAACTGAGGGAAACTTGTTGCTGCACTACTTCACACCTTCCTCTTGGGGTCTCCCAACAACACACCCACCGTGTGCATCAAGCATTTTTCTGGCGCCGTTGCCGGGGAAATAAGGATTGTTCTCCGAGTGGAGTTTTCACACTTCCAATCATTTTATTTTGTTATTGTCTTGCTTAGCTTATTTTTATTACTGTCGTGTTTTCTTAATATCAAAAAAACAAAAAAAAAGTTACTTGCATTACTTTTGTTATTTTGGTCTACTCTTTTATTTTCAGTTTTTGTCATTTTGTTATTTCGGTTTTGCAATTTTATTTTAGTTTTGTTATTTCAGCTTGTTTATTTACATTGCAAAAATGAGTAATGCTGAGAATACTAAGTTGTGTTACTTTACTAGCAGCAACAACAATGATTTTATATGCACATCTATTGCTCTACCTGCATCTAAAGCTGAATGCTTTGAAATTAAACCTGCTTTACTGAACCTTGTTATGAGAGAGCAATTCTCTGATGTTAGTTCTGATGCTGCTGCTGCCCATCCAAATAACTTTGTTGAATTATGTGAAATGCAAAAATATAAGGACATAGATCGTGATATCATAAAACTGAAATTATTGCCTTTCTCCTTGAGAGGAAGAGATAAGTAATGGTTGCTTTCATTGCGTAGGAATAGTATTGATTCATGGATAAAATGCAAAGATGCTTTTATTGGAAAATACTATCCTCCTACCAAGATTATTTCTTTCAGATGTAGCATCATGAATTTTAAACAACTAGATAATGAACATGTTGCTCAAGCTTGGGAAAGAATGAAATCTTTGAAAAATAATTGCCCAACCCATGGACCGACTGCTTGGATGATCATCCAAACCTTTTATGCAGGACTGAATTTTTCTTCAGGAAACTTACTGGATTCAGTTGCTGGAGGTACTTGTAACATCCCAAATTTTGCAAAAATTTAAAACTTTGCATTCATGCATCATTCATCCATAGACATAAAATTTCAGCACAAAGATATAAAAATAAAACATCAAATTATAAGATTTAATAATCTACAATTCCAGAAAATGTTTATTTAAACCCCTTTAAGAAAATATTATTTTAGCAATTTATTTATGGGCAAGTATAATATGAAAAAGTTCTAATTTTGATAACCTTTCCAAAACATATTTTTATAAATTTTTCTGATATATTTTGAATAGGTTTAAAAATCATTTTTGAAATTAGTATTTAAAAACAGATATTAATTTTATTAAAAAGGAAAAGGAATCGGGCCGGCCTGTAGCTATTTACCGCGCGCGCGCGTACGAACACGGCCCAAGCCAGCCCATGCAGCCCATCTCCTTCCTCCTCTCGCTGACAGGTGGGACCCACCTGTCAGCTTCGTCTTCCTCCCGCCGGAGATCGCGCCCGATTCGAATCGGAGCCGGCCGTGATTCCCGAGCGAAATCAGCGCGAGGTTTGCTCCCCCGCGCCCCCTACTTAAACCCCCACCCCCGCCGCATCCCTCCGCGCCCAAAACCCTAGCCGCTCCATCGCCGGAGAGCTCGGGAGCGTGTTTCCGCCGCCGCCATTCCGCCGGCGAAAAGATCACCGTACGGTGCACCCCGATCATCCCGGACCCTCTCATCCCCTCCCCTTGTTTTCCTTCGTCCTTGCGCATCTTTTTAACACGGTCTCGTGCCCCGTTTCGCAGCGAGTCGTCGTCTTCGTCTACGCCAGAGAGGAACCGCCGCCGCAAGCAACTCCGGCGAGCTATACGAGGAGGAGAAGACAACGCCGACGACCACCACCGCGCCATCGACTCCGCCTCGACGTCCGCTACGCCTCGGTAAAATCCGCTCGTTCCGTAGCCTCTAGAACGCACGAGCGCCCAACGCCAGCCGTGGCGCCGCCGCGGTCGGGTGAGCTTCGGCGACCGCGCCGCCCGTTTTTGGTCAACGAATTGTGGGCCGTTAGATCTAGATCCAACGGATCTAGATCTATCTAATCTCGCGCGTCCATTTTAAATTAGATCGGACGGCTCGCGCTGCGATCCGCGTCGAAACGGTACCGTCCAATAGGAACACGCCACGTAGCCCCTGTTATTTCTTTTTTCGCAGGAATTTTATAAATAAAACAGAAAATGTGCAAAACTTAGAAAATTCATAACTTTTGTTCTGTAAATCCAAATTCGGTAAATTTTATATCCACGGATAGCACTGCTAGTGTAGTTTATTTCTACATCATTTATTTTTCCTTTTGACAAATTATAAATTGTGTATGCCTCAGAGGAGTATTTCGGCTATTAAAATAATAACTTAAATAATAAAAATAATTTGGAAATAAATTTAATTGTTTTAGGGTATTATCAATCCCCTCTGTCCAGCAATTTTAATAAATGTCTTAAATGAAAATTTTCATAAAACAATAAAAATTATAATTATAGAAATCAAGTTTTGCTATATTGTTTTCAATTATTTAATTGATGAACAAAATAAGAAATTCCTAGAAATTATATTTCATACATTTAATAACAGAGGAATAAAAATTAGTAATGAGTGTGTCCTATTTTCCTAGCATATCATTCATGCATACATATTTATGTTTGGTGTTGAGATGATATTCTGTTGGTATTTATGTTATTTATTGCTTGTGCTAGATTGTGAAGAAGAGGAAGGGCTTGCTTGTGATTGTTATTCTTGTTGTGCTTGCTCCTCTTGTTACCAAGGCAAGTGACATTCATACAATATCCCATATTTTCTATTTGCATAAGTAGTATATTTTGAGTAGTGTGCATGATAGGGATTTTTGATTTATTTTATAATGCTAAGTTAGTTTGTATTTTTCAAATATCCTAGTAGTGTGTAGCCACCCTTTTCCTAAGCAGCCATGAAAAGATTTTATTAGTTGCTTAGCCATGCTATAAAAATGTTTACCATGTTATGGAAATGTTTCTAAGTGTTAAAATCTAAAATGCACATCTGGGTGGAATTGGTTGTATGGTTTATGTTGAGTGGCTTTTGGGACTATGCTTGTGGTTGTCATCGCCTAGGATGAATGTCTATTCTACTTAGGGCCATGAGTATGGTGGTTGTTACCCAGAAGTACACTTGTGGATGGCCACCCAGGAACGAAGAGATTACCAAGTCCCTCAAAGTTTAGAAGCTTCCCGTGCAGCCTTTTGACAATGGGCTCTGTCTAGAATGATTAAGTTGTGGGAGTGCAACCTGTCAGCTTGACAAGCAGATGTAGAGATGATAGGTGGAACGGGTCTTGCTAGTATGGTTGCATTCTTCTTCTGAAAGTTCTTGTCTCAATTCTCTCCTTTCCATAATACACTCCGCGTGTATAGGATTTCTCGGACAAATTGAGTCTAAAGGTGAAAGTGCACAACCCCTGCAGAGTTAAAACTAAGTACTTAGCCGTGTCCCCGGTAATGGACTACTTCGAGCAGCTGGACAAGGATGGGCGGAAGAATCTCAACACTGTTTTCGTAAAGTAAAATTGACTAAGGAAAGAATTGTTGGTGCACTTGGGCTTTGTCCCTTGGTGCCAAGTCTTGATGAATAAAATGTTTTACAAAAGATAGGAGAAAACTTGCTTTCTGCAAAAATAGCCTCCAACCCCACCAAGCCAGATATGCATATAGACTATAGACTTGTCGTTTATATCTACCATAGTCACTTGCCAATACATCATTATATTGACCTCCTTCGGGGGCTGCATATTCAAATGTGCAGGTAATTCTGATGAGGAATAAGATTTGGACTCGAGTATACACCCAACATGTCTGCCTGTGGCGCATGCTTGAAGCTGAGGCATCATTGTTATTTGCTTTCGTTGTGAACTCTGAATTTTAGCTAGCCTTCATGGCTATGCAAACTTGTAATAAAGCTATACTTGGCTAATATTTTTGGATCTCGTTGTAGCAATTTAATACTTATGCAATGATATCCTATATTTTGTACTGTGGTGCTAGCAGTGATCCAGGGACTAGCACATAACACAGGTGTTCCAACTTTAATAAAAGTTAGGGTGCTACAAAATGGTATCAGAGCAAAGTGTTGCCTGTAGGTTTGAGCCCTAGGATTGGTTAAGCCCCTTTTTGGTCATAATGTTACCATCTTTGAAGTATGTTGGATTCTAACGACATAGTGGGATGAAGCGGCCCGGGACAAACTTTACATGTCCGCGTACATGAGACCTATTCCACAATATAAGTGGCTGGCCGGGTGTCTGTCTCTCTCACTATAGTGAAAAATCCAATTTACGAAGAGTTGTTAATATATGTTGATCACCTTAGGATTTTAACTTAGTATTCTTCTAAATTAATAATACACACTTCCTTATCTTTGCAATTCTGGTTTTAATTCCTCTCTTTCTACCTAAAGGATGACGACTTTTCACTTCACCACTGCGGAGGACTTCGAGAACACCCGTTTTGGCTGTTACCTTCTCGACATCGGCGAGAAGATAGGGTTACCACTACCCCAAGTCAAGGGCTTCATCCTGAAGAAATTTAACAAAGAGGGTTGCTGGGGAATAAAAGCAACTCAGACAGGACGTGGAGAGGAACCCCCACTGGAGATCAAAATGGTTAGCGACTCCAAAGACAAAGGACTCAATCTAGTCATGCAAGATTTGATTGGGCGCCTCGCTACAGCACAGAGTTGAGGGGCCACTACTCCATTTTCTTTGGAAGGAGAAATGAGGATGGAGAACCTTACCTGTTTGATGTCAGAGAAAGAGGCAAGGCAAAACCCCTTAGTCTTTATTTCCAGGAGCTGGAAATCCTTGTCACTGAACTGTATGAAGATCGACGCACCGAGCTCCTGAAGAACGATGAGTTATGTGCCCTACTTAAGGAGAATGAAGAGAAGGTGAAGGTTCAAGAGGAAGTACTAAGGCACAAGAAGAGAGGTTCCCTGCACAAGAGGAGAAGTACATGAGACAAGAGAAAAGAGTTCAAGAGAAGAACAAGACTATCAGGGAACAAAAGGCAGAACTCGAGAGCAATGAAGTCGAGTTCGAGGCTGATAGTGACTTGATCAAAAGGCTTCGTACTGAGAAGAGAGAGCTGCAAGAGAAGAACCTTGCCCTGGAGAAATAAGTAAAGGAACTCAAGGATGTACTCGCCAATGAAGGAATCGAGATTCAGGAAATTGAAGAGGAGGAAGAGGACATGGTCGAGTATTTAGTTAGTGAGACTACCATTTATCATACACCTCATTATCTTGGTCTTGTATTGACCTACCAACTTGTGGTAAGGCAGTACTTTTCCTTGTATCCTCGGAACCTCGCGAGTTTATTTTCCAAACTTTTATTTCGCTTTCCTTAAACCAAAGGTTTTGATTTGTTTGCTGATTGTTTTTTTTAATAAGTGGTGTGTTGTTGATGGTGTGCTTGACTGGATTGTTTTGTGCATGGGTAGGATTCCTCCTTATAGTTCTATCTATCTTTTACTCATCCCTGCAAAAACCCCACAGATGCCTCCACGTCGTGATACCGACAACAGCGAAGCTATGCAACAGCTGATGGCAGCTCAAGCCCAACTGATGACTATGATGACCTAGTTCATTGCAGCAACCAACAACAACAACAACAACAACAACAACAATAACAACCATCCACCACCACCCCACCTCCTGTGGACAGACTTGCAACATTTCTCAGGCTTAGACCTAATAAGTTCTCCTCTGCTACTGAACCCATAGTGGCGGATGACTGGCTCCGTTCAGTCAACAAGGACTTAGTAACCTGTGAGTGTTCTGAGGCAGAAAAGGTGAGGTTCACTGCTCACCTATTGGAAGGACCTGCTGCCATGTGGTGGGAGACCTATCAAGTGACCCATCCCTTGGATGGCATGACTTGGGATGCGTTCAAGGATGGTTTCCGCAATGCTCACATCTCCTCTGGCATAATGAATCTGAAGAAGGAGGAATTTCGTAGCTTGAGGCAGGGAGGTAGAACTCTGAAGGAGTATATAGATGACTTCTGTATGCTATCAAGGTATGCACCGGAGGACATCGACACTGATGCTAAGAGGAAGGACAAATTCCTTAATGGACTTAGGGGAGAACTAAAGATACCCTTGTGTGTGGCATATGCTCCTAACTATCAAATTATGCTGGATCAAGCAATCACACTGGACAATAACATCAGAAAGGAAGAGAATAGGAAGAGGAAGTTTGGTGCGAGTAAGAGTAACTCTGAAGGGACACACAAGAAACCACACACCTCTGAAGTCAGTGGCCATAAACCCTGGAACTACTCCAACAGTGGTAGTGGCCAAAAGCACCATGGTCATAACCACAATGGAGGATACAAAGGAAATAATGGGGGGTTCAAGGGAAACCATCACCATGGCCATAATCATGGAAATGGTAATCCCCGTCCTAACACTGAAGGGAAGAAAGACTTGTCTAATGTGACTTGCTTCAAGTGCAAGAAGACAGGACACTATGCTACTGATTGCCCAGAGAGAAAGGCCGATGAAAATTCCAAGCCCAATCCTTTCCAGAAGGTACAAGTAAACCACATCAATGTGGAAGAAGTTCATGATGAACCTGATGCTGTGATTGGTAAGTTCCTGCTCAATTCTTTTCCAGCATTAGTATTATTTGATACCGAAGCATCGTATTCATTCATATCAAGAGCTTTTGTAAACAAACATGGACTAGCCGAGGAAAGCTTAGGAAAACCCATAAGAGTGAGCTCACCTGGGGGTGAGATGATAGTAAATTCTGGATGTAGGCAACTAGAGTTAAAAATTGGAAAATATCTTTTCCCAACAGACTTAGTCATCCTAGAGACCCAAGGTCTGGATGTTATCATTGTAATGGATTGGATGACCCGTTTTGAAGGAATAATAGACTGTGCAAACAGAGCTATCACCCTCACCACCCCAGAGAAACAGAAGATTAAATTCAGATCAACTTTTGAACTTAAGAAAGTTAGGCTAAATTCTCTTAAGGGGGTTATCCTTGGGGATGTGCTGATTGTCCAGGAGTACCCAGATGTTTTTCCAGAGGAATTACCGGGAATGCCACCCGATAGGGATGTGGAGTTTCTCATTGAACTGAAACCGGGTATCGGACCAATAGCTAAGAGACCTTACCCTATGGCCGTCGATGAACTAAAAGAGCTCAAGAAGCAACTGGAAGAACACCTTCTGAAGGGATTTATCCGCCCAAGTTCTTCGCCCTGGGGAGCGCCAGTTCTATTTGTCAAAAAGAAATATCAAACCCAGAGACTCGTCACGGACTACCGAGATATAAATGAACACACCATCAAGAACAAGTATCCGTTACCCAAGATAAATGAGCTATTTGATCAATTAAAATGTGCTTGTGTCTTCTCCAAGATTGATCTTCGATCAGGATACCTCCAAATGAAGGTTAGAGAGATGGATATACCAAAGACATCATTTGTTACAAGATATGGCTCATATGAGTACACAGTAATGCCATTTGGGTTAACAAACGCTCCGGCCTATTTCATGAATATGATGAATAAAGTGTTCATGGATTTTCTGGACAAGTTTGTGGTAGTGTTCATAGACGACATTCTAGTCTACTCCAAGAGTCACGAAGATCATGAAGAGCATCTACGCCTAGTATTGCAGAGACTACGTGAACATAAGTTGTATGCCAAATTCAGCAACTGTGAATTTTGGTTGGAACAAGTCGCATTCCTAGGTCACATAGTATCTAAAGAGGGTATATCAGTGGATCCTGAAAAGGTTTCAGCTGTAACCAATTGGGAGTCACCAAAGAATGTTGGAGAATTACGGAGTTTCCTTGGCCTAGCAGGATACTACCGAAGATTTATAGAAAACTTTTCCAAAATCGCCAAGGCACTGACGGAATTATTAAAGAAGGAGAATAAATTTGAGTGGACTGAGGCATGCGAAGCCAGTTTTCAGGAATTGAAGAAACGTCTAGTTTCAGCCCTAGTTCTATGCTTACCTGATTCGGAGAAAGAATTTCAAGTATATTGTGATGCTTCACACCAAGGTCTGGGAAGTGTGTTGATGCAAGAAGGCAGGGTGGCATCTTATGCCTCTAGACAACTCAAGAAGCATGAAGCAAATTATCCAACTCATGACCTCGAGTTAGCATCAGTAGTGCATGCCCTAAAAACTTGGAGACCCTACCTGATGGGGAAAAGATGTGAGGTATTCACGGACCACAAAAGTTTGAAGTACATTTTTACTCAGAAGGATTTGAACATGAGACAGAGGAGGTGGTTGGAACTTATCAAGGATTATGATCTAAGCCTACAATATCACCCAGGAAAGGCAAATGTAGTAGCAGACGCCCTGAGTCGTAAAAAATATGTGAATGGCCTCACAGCAGAAGAATTACCCAAAGATTTATGCAAAGCATTCAAGGACCTCAGATTGGAAGTAGTACCAGAAGGTTTTGTAGCTTCATTAGTAGTACAACCTACTTTAATGGACAAGATACGTGAAGCACAGAAAGGAGACAAGGAAATAGGAGAAATCAGAGTCAATCTGGAAGCAGGAAAAGCTAAAGGATTTCATGAAGATGAGCAAGGAACTTTGTGGTTTGAAAAACGTATATGTGTGGCCAATGATCCTGATATTAGAAGGTTAATTCTGCAAGAAGCTCATGAGACACCTTATTCTATTCATCCGGGAAATACCAAGATGTATATGGATATGAAGGAGAGATTTTGGTGGAACAATCTGAAAAGAGAAATAGCAGAATATATCGCTAAGTGCGATGTATGCAGTCGAGTAAAGGCAGAACATCAGAAACCAGCAGGACTTTTGCAACCTTTAAAGGTACCTGATTGGAAGTGGGATTCTATTGGGGTGGATTTCATCACCGGGTTACCAAGGACCAGATCAGGGTATGATTCTATTTGGGTTATTGTTTGTCGTTTAACCAAGATAGCTCACTTTGTACCCGTGAAGACCACCTATACAAGCGCAAAGTTAGCTGATATTTACATGAAGAGAATTGTGTGCCTACATGGCGTTCCCAAGAGTATCGTGTCCGATAGGGGGACCCAGTTCACATCTCATTTCTGGAAGCAGTTGCACGAATCTTTGGGAACCAGATTGGAATTCAGTACGGCCTTTCACCCACAAACGGATAGCCAGACTGAAAGAGTAAATCAGATTTTAGAAGATATGTTAAGAGCTTGTGCGCTCGATTATGGATCTAGTTGGGATGACAATCTACCCTATGCTGAGTTCTCCTACAATAACAGTTACCAAGCTAGCATTGAGATGGCACCATTTGAGGCATTATATGGGAAGAAATGCACAACCCCATTGTTGTGGAGTGGTGTAGGAGAACGTAGTTTCTTTGGACCTGATATAATCCAAGAGGCTGAAGAGAAGGTCAGGATGATTAAGGATAGATTGAAGATAGCACAATCACGCCAGAAAAGCTACGCAGACTCTAAACGTAGAGAGGTCACCTACGAGGTGGGTGATAGAACCTATCTTAGAGTATCACCACTCCGAGGTGTAAAGAGGTTTGGGATTAAAGGAAAGTTAGCACCTCGATTCATTGGACCATTCAAAATTCTTTCTCGCAAAGGTGAAGTAGCATATGAGTTAGAACTACCAGAAGCTCTATCTGCGGTTCATAATGTGTTCCATGTCAGTCAGCTGAAGAAATGTCACCCCGAGATGATGGGAGTTCCTTTAAAGGATACTGTACCCCTCGAAGAAGTACATTTGGAGAGTGACTTGACCTACGAAGAGAAACCCATCAAGATACTGCAGACCGCAGAAAGAGTCACCCGTACCAAAACCATCAATTTTTGCGAAGTCCAATGGAATCATCACTCCGAGGAAGAAGCCACCTGGGAACGAGAGGATGATCTTCGAGAAGACCATCCACACCTATTTGGTGATCTTCCCGAAGCTCGAGGGCGAGCTTCCTCTTAAGAGGGTTAGTCTGTAACATCCCAAATTTTGCAAAAAATTAAAACTTTGCATTCATGCATCATTCATCCATAGACATAAAATTTCAGCACAAAGATATAAAAATAAAACATCACATTATAAGATTTAATAATCTATAATTCCAGAAAATGTTTATTTAAACCCCTTTAAGAAAATATTATTTTAGCAATTTATTTATGGGCAAGTATAATATTAAAAAGTTGTAATTTTGATAACCTTTCCAAAACATATTTTTATGAATTTTTCGGATATATTTTGAATAGGTTTAAAAATCATTTTTGAAATCAGTATTTAAAAACATATATTAATTTTATTAAAAAGGAAAAGGAATCGGGCCGGCCTGTGGCTATTTACCCCGCGCGCGCGTACGAACATGGCCCAAGCCAGCCCACGCAGCCCATCTCCTTCCTTCTCTCGCTGACAGGTGGGACCCACCTGTCAGCTTCGTCTTCCTCCCGCCGGAGATCGCGCCCGATTCGAATCGGAGCCGGCCGTGATTCCCGAGCGAAATCAGCGCGAGGTTTGCTCCCCCGCGCCCCCTACTTAAACCCCCACCCCCGCCGCATCCCTCCGCGCCCAAAACCCTAGCCGCTCCACCGCCAGAGAGCTCGGGAGCGTGTTTCCGCCGCCGCCATTCCGTCGGCGAAAAGATCACCGTACGGTGCACCCCGGTCATCCCGGACCCTCTCATCCCCTCCCCTTGTTTTCCTTCGTCCTTGCGCATCTTTTTAACACGGTCTCGTGCCCCGTTTCGCAGCGAGTCGTCGTCTTCGTCCACGCCCGAGAGGAACCGCCGCCGCAAGCAACTCCGGCGAGCTATACAAGGAGGAGAAGAAAATGCCGACGACCACCACCGCGCCATCGACTCCGCCTCGACGTCCGCTACACCTCGGTAAGATTCGCTCGTTCCGTAGCCTCTAGAACGCACGAGCGCCTAACGCCGGCCGTGGCGCCGCCGCGGTCGGGTGAGCTCCGGCGACCGCGCCGCCCGTTTTTGGTCAACGAATTGTGGGCCGTTAGATCTTCTAGATCTATCTAATCTCGCGCGTCCATTTTAAATTAGATCGGACGGCTCGCGCTGCGATCCGCGTCGAAACGGTACCGTCCAATAGGAACACGCCACGTAGCCCCTGTTATTTCTTTTTTCGCAGGAATTTTATAAATAAAACAGAAAATGTGCAAAACTTAGAAAATTCATAACTTTTGTTCTGTAAATCCAAATTCGATAAATATTATATCCACGGATAGCCCTGCTAGTGTAGTTTATTTCTACATCATTTATTTTTCCTTTTGACAAATTATAAATTGTGTATGCCTCAGATGAGTATTTCGGCTATTAAAATAATAACTTAAATAATAAAAATAATTTGGAAATAAATTTAATTGTTTTAGGGTATTATCAATCCCCTCTGTCCAGCAATTTTAATAAATGTCTTAAATGAAAATTTTCATAAAACAATAAAAATTATAATTATAGAAATCAAGTTTTTCTATATTGTTTTCAATTATTTAATTGATGAACAAAATAAGAAATTCCTAGAAATTATATTTCATACATTTAATAACAGAGGAATAAAAATTAGTAATGAGTGTGTCCTATTTTCCTAGCATATCATTCATGCATACATTTTATGTTTGGTGTTGAGATGATATTGTGTTGGTATTTATGTTATTTATTGCTTGTGCTAGATTGTGAAGAAGAGGAAGGTTTTGCTTGTGATTGTTATTCTTGTTGTGCTTGCTCCTCCTGTTACCAAGGCAAGTGACATTCATACAATATCCCATATTTTCTATATGCATAAGTAGTATATTTTGAGTAGTGTGCATGATAGGGATTTTTGATTTATTTTATAATGCTAAGTTAGTTTGTATTTTTCAAATATCCTAGTAGTGTGTAGCCACCCTTTTCCTAAGCAGCCATGAAAAGATTTTATTAGTTTCTTAGCCATGCTATAAAAATGTTTACCATGTTATGGAAATGTTTCTAAGTGTTAAAATCTAAAATGCACATCTGGGTGGAATTGGTTGTATGGTTTATGTTGAGTGGCTTTTGGGACTATGCTTGTGGTTGTCATCGCCTAGGATGAATGTCTATTCTACTTAGGGCCATGAGTATGGTGGTTGTTTGTAGTGTACCTGCACTTAAAATAAGGCAGATACCTGTGTATAGTGCAAATCCCTGGATCGATTCATTTGCACACACAGTTTACGATGTAATATCACAACAAAGCGTCAATTTTATTACATCGATGATCCAGAATTACAAAATATTCATTACAAGTTGCATAGCATAAAGCTAGCTTTGAAATAGTACACAACGGAAATACAATAGCAGTGAGTCTCTATCACTTTCATGCTGCCACAGGCGAAAACATGTTGGTTGTAGACTCGAAAACTATATACGAAACCTCACTCGTCATCTGAACAATCTGCAATAAGAAAAATATTGCTACAACGTGGGTCAGATTCCATTAAAAATGGATTCTGGCAAGTGACACTATGGTGGACACTTAGAGGAATAACTCTATGACCTATATGCTTATTTGACTGGTGGAGCTCAAGGCTATTTTGCAGAAAGCAAGTTTTTCCCTAACTTTTTGGAAACACTTTTCTTCTATTCGAGACATCCGTGGCATGAAATCCACTGTCTCATTCTACCCTTGTTCACCCATCAAGTTTTAATTTAGAAGTTGGAATGGTGGAATCCTCCGTTGACATCCTCGTTCAGCTGCTTAATTGTCCGTTTCCGGGGACACGACTAAGTACTTAGATTTTTAACTCTGCAGAGGTTGTGCACGTTCACCATTGTACCCATTCCACCCAATTTACCCTTTACACACCATCTGTGATAAGGGAAGGAGAAGAATGAGACGAGATCTTTCAGAAACATTTTCCCTCCCACTCTGGCCTGACGCGCTCCTCCTATAAATCCTCTACCACCACCTGTCAGGCCGGGAAGAGTCCACGCAGCTTAGTTGATCAAGCCAGAGCCCATATTGGCAATGGCTGCACGAGAAGCTATCTTCACTTGGAGTTCTTCAGATTCCTTTGCTCCTGGGTGGCCTTCCACAAGTGAATATTCCACAGGTAAAACCCATGGGAACAACACTCAACTCATACAGCCAAGCAACCAATTTCCACCCAGGTGTTTGATTAAAACTTAGTAGACTTTATCTTTTTCATCAAAATAGTTTTTGCATAGCATCACTATTCTACTAAGTAATTTCATAGGACCCTAGACACAGGAATAAAGAGGTCTATCATGGCTTGCATAGCAATGCTATCCTACACATGCTTATAGTAAATACTCTACTCATGCATAGAAATAATAGGACTTTTATGGGGGTGTGCCACTTGCCTTTGTACGATGTCGTTGTTCACACACTCATTTCCACAAAGAACGTTGCACTCCGTTTAACTATACAATGAAATAACACAAACAAATAAACAAACAAGTTCACAACACAAGGAAAAAAAATACAAAACAAAGTCTCCACATTAATTAGGTCAAGCTTTATCACATAATTCAATATGCAAAAAGAATTGATGTGATGAATAATGGTTTTAATGGGCTGGTCTTAAATAGAAATTTATCACACATTAATTTGGTCAAAAACATTTAAATCAAACTTAATGGTCTTAAAAGGCTTTTAATACCACTGAATTACCTTAAAACACTGTTAAGACACTTTAAATGTTCTACCATCAGTTTTAATTGTTTTCTATAATTACAATTTTATTCAAAACTTATAAACAATACTACTGGTCAAAAGATATAGTTTGTGACATTTTGCAAAAAGAAACATATTAATATTATTCCTAGGATTAAAGTATAACAAAAATACTTAAATTACGCCTCTGCTTTTTAAATCATCAAAAATAATGCTCAAAATTATTTTCTAACAGGGGCATACAACTACACATATTTTAAGGTTTCTAAAACTATTTTATTTGCAAAAATTGGATTTATAGAATTAAAGATATACCAAATTTACTCAAATTGCTCATTTGCAATTTAAATAAATTTAGACTGCAAACAAAATGTAAATCAACATAACCAAAGTATTCTACATGTCAGGGGCTTTCCAATGATATTTAATTTACAAATTTTGAACTTATAGAATTAAATCAATACATAAAACAATGTATTACACGTTTCTGTAAATAACAAGTTAGTGCACGATTAAAATACAAGTTTTTATTATACCACTGTATTCTACACGTTCATACGATTCCATAGACTACAAAAACATTGAAAACGGAGTTACGGTTGAATTGATATGAATTTCTAAAGTTTGACTAAAATCTGTCCTAAGTCAAATCCGAAAATAAAAAGGTTTTGACACATGGGAAAATTTGTAAGGCCAAAATTATTTGTTTGGACATAACATGGTGGTCTCATCTAATACATTAGAAATATTATACGGATACGATTAGACTATTTTGAGAGGCTCACCGACAAGAACGATTAGCGCCGGTGTCGTAGAGAGAACATGACGCGGTTAGATGAGGTGGTCGATGTTGACGGTCAAACACGACCTCCGGGAAGTAGTTGATGAAGTTGTTGTAGATATGCACATGGACGAAGCAAACACCATGATGCGGTTGATACGACGAAGGAGATGGTGTGGTCGGCGTCGTCGGTTGCGTACTGGGACAGCGTGACCGGAGTCGCGGCGGCGGACGACACTCTCGGTCGAGCGTGTTCTCGAGGATTTGGCATGCAGGAAAATTGGCAAAAATTAAATAAAAATGCAGAAAGACACATAGATCACGTAGGACATCATGCATGGCAAGGCCTCACCTCGTCGGGATCTTGCGTAAAGCAACGTTGCTCGGTCTTCGTGGTGGCGCGACCAACTGCGATGAAATGATGCAAAACCATGTCCTGGACAAAGGCCTTGATGAGGGGAATCCACTGGTGCAAGGAATTGTGTAGGGGATCATCGTAGAAGACAAGATCTGACGATGAACTCGGTTTGGTGCTGAGCTTGGCATGGTTGGTGCGAGCTGTATAGGCATCCTTTAGTAAAAGTATGAGGATGAACATGATGGAGGATGCAGAGGGGCACGAAGTGACGCGCTCGGAATTTTGTGAGATGGTTTGAGGAGGGAGATCGGGATGTGTATGTCTACGGGTGGCATTTGGTTCACGAGGTCGATGTGCATGTTTAAGACAATGAATTCGGAAATAAACTCCCGGGATGGAATCATGGTTAAGTGAGGAGTAATTCTCGTGTTTAAGTTGAGCCGTTTCGGGGTCTTGAATGTCCTAGGGGAAGAGGAGAAGGAGTTAACAGCCATGAAGCAGGTTAAGTACGAGCTGGAAGACGACCGGCCCTCATGGGCCAATATTTGGCCCAGCAGGAAAATAGAAGAAGAAAAGAAAAGAAAAAGAAACTGGGCCGTTGCGCATGAAAAAAAAACTTGCTGGGCTTTGGCCCAGTGGTTCTGTTCTTTTTTTTTGCGTTTATCTTTTATATTTTCTGTTTTCTTATTTATTTCATATCTTTTGATTTGAGTGTCCAAATGAAATCAAATAAATTTCTAAAAATCTCTAAAAACAATATCTCTGTGTTAAACCAGTTGTGTGCATATTTTGAACACTTTTCAAAAATCAAAATTTCGAAATATTGATTAAATGTAAATTTGACACTTTATGTCAAATTTGAAAACATGGCTTAATTAATTTTAGTTTTGGCTAATTTTTTTTAATAAAAATACAACACTTATATAAGTTTAAAATTTAGTTATTTAAACTCATTTTCCAAGATTAAATCATTTTTTCTTTAGTACAACGTTAAATAATATAACACCACTATTTGAAATGAAAAGGGATATAATGAATGTATTTTTAATTGAAAATAATTTGTGCACCATTATATTTTATATTATGATAATTTATTTGAAAACCTTATCACAACTTTGGAAAAGATTTCTGATTTAATTCATTTCTGATATAGAAAATATATTCATGAAAGTCATTTTATGCTTTGAAAATAAATGAAAATCATTTAAGCTAATGAAATGTTTATTTGGGTTGTGAAGTAATTATAAAATCTATGAGGTTTTAAGTTATAAACTATAGACTTGTAATATCCAAATTATGTTTTGAACTCAGGTAAATGAATAATAATCTTCTGGCAAATAGACAATGTTTTCAATAGTTTAAAATAACACTTGTAATCATTATTTTAATTTATTTATAGCTAAGGCTAAGGGGTTGAAATCAATTACTTATAAGTAAACTATTTACTTAAAATAAAATGGTTTGTACTTTATAAAACATTTGTCAAATTACATATTAAGGTTTTTGAAATACAATGGATAATGAAATGTTTAATTGGAAATAACTTTTGAAAATAATGACACATTGGGAATTTTGAAATAAGACTTTTTCAAATTGGTTGAATTTTTTATAGTTAGTTTTCTTATGCATTTTAATATTTTATTTTAATCAAAACAAAAGTTTTAAATTTTAATGATATTTTTTAACATTCCAAAATATTGGGATGTTACGGACTACCACCCTTAAAAGGAATCTCGTCCCCGAGATTCGGAGAGGCTAGGAAGACAAAGCAAATGGTTGAATGATTCTGATAACTCGGGATGTTTTGAGAAATGAAATTTCTGACATGGAAACTGGAAACTAGAAGGGGATGAATTTTCTGATTTGGGGAGGCCAGAAGAACGACGGTTTGGGATCTCCGGATTGAGGTAACGGGGTTTAAATCTATCTGGGTGGCTACCACCCTTAAAAGAATTTTTTATGGTCAGTCTAGGAACTTTGTTTAATCTTGTTTGTTTCTTTGATGTAGAGCTTACAAGTATTCAGATTACAATGGCATGTGGTGGATACAGAAAGTTTTAACACTCACGTTTTCCACTCGGTCCTTGGAGAGATTTATCCTTCTTCCACTCAGGGCAGTCACTGGCATAGTGTCCCGTATCTTTGCACTTGTAGCATCTTATGTGGCTAAGACCTTTCTTGGATTTAACCCTTTGTCCTTGTTCCTCCAGGTTCTTCATGAGAGAAATGTCGCATTACTTCCTTGGCTTGCTGGCTAGCTTGCTGCACCAGGGGATAAAGTTGACACTTAATTGGGATATGGTTTGTTCCTTCACACAGGAAGCAAGTAACCCGTCTTATGCGGCGTCTTTTAACTGGACGTCTGGGTTGACCATGGGGCCACTCATCAGAACAATCTTAGGACGTATGTCCTGCTTCTCCACAAGTTTTGCCAGCCTTTAGTTTGGTCATAAGGTTCTCTTCAAAATCACTATGGTTTTGATCAATCTTAGGCAGTTGGTCATTGATCAACTTCCACAGCTGACTCTGGTTCTCTAATAGTAGTCGCATAGTTTTATGCCAATCATTGGTGTTGGTATTGGGGTGAGACATTTGTTTGGTTTAGAAAGCAATGAGTTGAATTATTTGTACTATGGAGTAATCCTAGTTCAATAAAACAAAACAAGGCAACCAATCTATAACATAATCAATCAACATCTAACAAACATCAAGCAACAAGGTTCACAACAAACAAACAATCTAGTATTGTCATATAGCCAAGTTGATATGATCAATACACTAACACGATATCGTTATTCTATTTAGGTGGTGGTCAAATCTACCTCCTTCGTGAGTGCTTCAAGTTCTTGTTCAACTTTCTTGGATATCTTAGAAGTGTTGGCCGAACCCTGTTTCTTCAGTGGTCTTCCATGCATGAAGAACTTCATGTTGAATTGAAACTTTTCTATATGAAGCAGTAGAATCAGACTTAGACTACAAGAACCTGGTCATCTAGAAAAAGATAAGAGGTTTTCGGAAGGTTGATAGTAGATGAGAATATGAGGAAGATAAAATGAAAAAGTTTTGTTTTTAGAAAAGTGAATAAAATAGATTTTCAATCCTATGGTCAAATCCTATTTCTATCCAAACCTAGGGTTTTTGAACCTACAGGCAACACAGTGCTCTGATACCATCTGTAGTGTACCTGCACTTAAAATAAGGCAGATACCTGTGTATAGTGCAAATCCCTGGATCGATTCATTTGCACACACAGTTTACGATGTAATATCACAACAAAGCGTCAATTTTATTACATCGATGATCCAGAATTACAAAATATTCATTACAAGTTGCATAGCATAAAGCTAGCTTTGAAATAGTACACAACGGAAATACAATAGCAGTGAGTCTCTATCACTTTCATGCTGCCACAGGCGAAAACATGTTGGTTGTAGACTCGAAACCTATATACGAAACCTCACTCGTCATCTGAACAATCTGCAATAAGAAAAATATTGCAACAACGTGGGTCAGATTCCATTAAAAATGGAGTCTGGCAAGTGACACTATGGTGGACACTTAGAGGAATAACTCTATGACCTATATGCTTATTTGGCTGGTGGAGCTCAAGGCTATTTTGCAGAAAGCAAGTTTTTCCCTAACTTTTTGGAAACACTTTTCTTCTATTCGAGACATCCGTGGCATGAAATCCACTGTCTCATTCTACCCTTGTTCACCCATCAAGTTTTAATTTAGAAGTTGGAATGGTGGAATCCTCCGTTGACATCCTCGTTCAGCTGCTCAATTGTCCGTTTCCGGGGACACGACTAAGTACTTAGATTTTTAACTCTGCAGAGGTTGTGCATGTTCACCATTGTACCCATTCCACCCAATTTACCCTTTACACACCATCTGTGATAAGGGAAGGAGAAGAATGAGACGAGATCTTTTAGAAACATTTTCCCTCCCACTCTGGCCTGACGCGCTCCTCCTACAAATCCTCTACCACCACCTGTCAGGCCGGGAAGAGTCCACGTAGCTTAGTTGATCAAGCCAGAGCCCATATTGGCAATGGCTGCACGAGAAGCAATCTTCACTTGGAGTTCTTCATATTCCTTTGCTCCTGGGTGGCCTTCCACAAGTGAATATTCCACAGGTAAAACCCCTGGGAACAACACTCAACTCATACAGCCAAGCAACCAATTTCCACCCAGGTGTTTGATTAAAACTTAGTAGACTTTATCTTTTTCATCAAAATAGTTTTTGCATAGCATCACTATTCTACTAAGTAATTTCATAGGACCCTAGACACAAGAATAAAGAGGTCTATCATGGCTTGCATAGCAATGCTATCCTACACATGCTTATAGTAAATACTCTACTCATGCATAGAAATAATAGGACTTTTATGGGGGTGTGCCACTTGCCTTTGTACGATGTCGTTGTTCACACACTCATTTCCACAAAGAACGTTGCACTCCGTTTAACTATACAATGAAATAATACAATAAATAAACAAACAAGTTCACAACACAAGGAAAAAAAATACAAAACAAAGTCTCCACATTAATTAGGTCAAGCTTTATCACATAATTCAATATGCAAAAAGAATTGATGTGATGAATAATGGTTTTAATGGGCTGGTCTTAAATAGAAATTTATCACACATTAATTTGGTCAAAAACATTTAAATCAAACTTAATGGTCTTAAAAGGCTTTTAATACCACTGAATTACCTTAAAACACTGTTAAGACACTTTAAATGTTCTACCATCAGTTTTAATTGTTTTCTATAATTACAATTTTATTCAAAACTTATAAACAATACTACTGGTCAAAAGATATAGTTTGTGACATTTTGCAAAAAGAAACATATTAACATTATTCCTAGGATTAAAGTATAACAAAAATACTTAAATTACGCCTCTGCTTTTAAAATCATCAAAAATAATGCTCAAAATTATTTTCTAACAGGGGCATAAAACTACACATATTTTAAGGTTTCTAAAACTATTTTATTTGCAAAAATTGGATTTATAGGATTAAAGATATACCAAATTTACTCAAATTGCTCATTTGCAATTTAAATAAATTTAGACTGCAAACAAAATGTAAATCAACATAACCAAAGTATTCTACATGTCAGGGGCTTTCCAATGATATTTAATTTACAAATTTTGAACTTATAGAATTAAATCAATACATAAAACAATGTTTTATACGTTTCTGTAAATAACAAGTTAGTGCATGATTAAAATACAAGTTTTTATTATACCACTGTATTCTACACGTTCATACGATTCCATAGACTACAAAAACATTGAAAACGGAATTACGGTTGAATTGATATGAATTTCTAAAGTTTGACTAAAATCTTTCTTAAGTCAAATCCGAAAATAAAAAGGTTTTGACGCATGGGAAAATTTGTAAGGCCAAAATTATTTGTTTGGACATAACATGGTGGTCTCATCTAATACATTAGAAATATTATACGGATACGATTAGACTATTTTGAGAGGCTCACCGACAAGAACGATTAGCGCCGGTGTCGTAGAGAGAACATGACGCGGTTAGATGAGGTGGTCGATGTTGACGGTCAAACACGACCTCCGGGAAGTAGTTGATGAAGTTGTCGTAGATGTGCACACGGACGAAGCAAACACCATGATGCGGTTGATACGACGAAGGAGATGGTGTGGTCGGCGTCATCGGTTGCGTACTGGGACAGCGTGACCGGAGTCGCGGCGGCGGACGACACTCTCAGTCGAGCGTGTTCTCGAGGATTTGGCATGCAGGAAAATTGGCAAAAATTAAATAAAAATGCAGGAAGACACATAGATCACGTAGGACATCATGCATGGCAAGGCCTCACCTCGTCGGGATCTTGCGTAACGCTGCAACGTTGCTCGGGCTTCATGGTGGCGCGACCAACTGCGATGAAATGATGCAAAACCATGTCCAGGACAAAGGCCTTGATGAGGGGAATCCACTGGTGTAAGGAATTGTGTAGGGGATCATCGTAGAAGACAAGATCTGACGATGAACTCGGTTTGGTGCTGAGCTTGGCATGGTTGGTGCGAGCTGTATAGGCATCCTTTAGGAAAAGTATGAGGATGAACATGATGGAGGATGCAGAGGGGCACGAAGTGACGCGCTCGGAATTTTGTGAGATGGTCTGAGGAGGGAGATCGGGATGTGTATGTCTACGGGTGGCATTTGGTTCACGAGGTCGATGTGCATGTTTAAGACAATGAATTCGGAAATAAACTCCCGGGATGGAATCGTGGTTAAGTGCGGAGTAATTCTCGTGTTTAAGTTGAGCCGTTTCGGGGTCTTGAATGTCCTAGTGGAAGAGAAGGAGTTAACAGCCATGAAGCAGGTTTAAGTACGTTACGTACGAGCTGGAAGACGACCGGCCCTCATGGGCCAAGATTTGGCCCAGCAGGAAAATAGAAGAAGAAAAGAAAAAAAAAGAAATTGGGCCGCTGCGCATGAAAAAAAAACTTGCTGGGCTTCGGCCCAGTGGGTCTGTTCTTTTTTTTTTGCGTTTATCTTTTATATTTTCCGTTTTCTTATTTATTTCATATCTTTTGATTTGAGTGTTTAAATGAAATCAAATAAATTTCTAAAAATCTCTAAAAACAATATCTCTGTGTTAAACCAGTTGTGTGCATATTTTGAACACTTTTCAAAAATCAAAATTTTGAAATATTGATTAAATGTAAATTTGACACTTTATGTCAAATTTGAAAACATGGCTTAATTAATTTTAGTTTTGGCTAATTTTTTTTATAAAAATACAACACTTATATAAGTTTAAAATTTAGTTATTTAAACTCATTTTCCAAGATTAAATCATTTTTGCTTTAGTACAACGTTAAATAATATAACACCACTATTTGAAATGAAAAGGGATATAATGAATGTATTTTTAATTGAAAATAATTTATGCACCATTATATTTTATATTATGATAATTTATTTGAAAACCTTATAACAACTTTGGAAAAGATTTTTGATTTAATTCATTTCTTACATAGAAAATATATTCATGAAAGTCATTTTATGCTTTGAAAATAAATGAAAATCATTTAAGCTAATGAAATATTTATTTGGTTTGTTAAGTAATTATAAAATCTCTGAGGTTTTAAGTTATAAACTATAGACTTGTAATATCCAAATTATGTTTTGAACTCAGGTAAATGAATAATAATCTTCTGGTAAATAGACAATGTTTTCAATAGTCTAAAATAACACTTGTAAATATTATTTTAATTTATTTATAGCTAAGGCTAAGGGGTTGAAATCAATTACTTATAAGTAAACTATTTACTTAAAATAAAATGGTTTGTACTTTATAAAACATTTGTCAAATTACATATTAAGGTTTTTGAAATACAATGGATAATGAAATGTTTAATTGGAAATAACTTTTGAAAATAATGACACATTGGGAATTTTGAAATAATAGACTTTTTCAAATTGGTTGAATTTTTTTATAGTTAGTTTTCTTATGCATTTAAATATTTTATTTTAATCAAAACAAAAGTTTTAAATTTTAGTGATATTTTTTTAACATTCCAAAATATTGGGATGTTACGTTGTTACCCAGAAGTACACTTGTGGATGGCCACCCAGGAACGAAGAGATTACCAAGTCCCTCCAGGTTTAGAAGCTTCCCGTGCAGCCTTTTGACAATGGGCTCTGTCTAGAATGATTAAGTTGTGGGAGTGCAACCTGTCAGCTTGACAAGCAGATGTAGAGATGATAGGTGGAACGGGTCTTGCTAGTATGGTTGCATTCTTCTTCTGAAAGTTTTTGTCTCAATTCTCTCCTTTCCATAATACACTCCGCGTGTATAGGATTTCTCGGACAAATTGAGTCTAAAGGTGAAAGTGCACAACCTCTGCAGAGTTAAAACTAAGTACTTAGCCGTGTCCCCGGTAATGGACTACTTCGAGCAGCTGGACAAGGATGGGCGGAAGAATCTCAACACTGTTTTCGTAAAATAAAATTGACTAAGGAAAGAATTGTTGGTGCACTTGGGCTTTGTCCCTTGGTGCCAAGTCTTGATGAATAAAATATTTTACAAAAGATAGGAGAAAACTTGCTTTCTGCAAAAATAGCCTCCAACCCCACCAAGCCAGATATGCATATAGACTATAGACTTGTCGTTTATATCTACCATAGTCACTTGCCAATACATCATTGTATTGACCTCCTTCGGGGGCTGCATATTCAAATGTGCAGGTAATTCTGATGAGGAATAAGATTTGGACTCGAGTCTACACCCAACATGTCTGCCTGTGGCGCATGCTTGAAGCTGAGGCATCATTGTTATTTGCTTTCGTTGTGAACTCTGAATTTTAGCTGCCTTCATGGCTATGCAAACTTGTAATAAAGCTATACTTGGCTAATATTTTTGGATCTCGTTGTAGCAATTTAATACTTATGCAATGATATCCTATATTTTGTACTGTGGTCCTAGCAGTGATCCAGGGACTAGCACATAACACAGGTGTTCCAACTTTAATAAAAGTTGGGGTGCTACAGTACTTTTATGTCCATTACTTTGGGGGGCTGCAACAAAACTCTTGGATGATATGATGTTGAATTATTCTGAATGGCATACGGAGAGGACACCTCAAGGTAAGAAGGTAAATTTTGTTGAAGAAACCTCCTCTTTGAGTGAAAAGATTGATATTATTATGTCTTTGCTTGCAATTGGTAAATCACATGTGGATCCAAATAATGTTCCTTTAGCTTCTTTAGTTGCACAAGAAGAGCATGTTGATGTGAACTTAATTAAAAACAACAATTTCAACAACAATGCCTATAGGAACAGTTATGGTAATAACAACTATAAGCCCTATCCTCCTAATAATGGTAATTCTTATGGTAATTATTATAACAATAATAGGACTACCACGTATGAAATTGAAGCCATGCTAAAAGATTTATCACTACACAAACTTTGTTTAATAAAACTGTTGAGGAAAAGCTTGGGAAAATTGATATTCTTACGTCTGTAGTTGATAGTCTTGTCCTTGATGTTGATCTTTTAAAATCTAAAATCATGCCTACTGAAACTAAATAGAATAATCCATTTGCTAAAATTAACGCCATACAACTTCAAATTTATGAAAATGTTAGATTAATGGCTCAGTTACGTGCTAGATGGGAAAGAGAGAGAACTAGAGAAAAATATTGTTAAAGTTTTTACTATTACTACCTCTGAAAATAATGGTGTTTCACATGTTAGTAAGCCTCCTACTATCCATGGTAACATAGTTGGTATAGGAAATGTCTCCTCTACTTCACCGAAAATTTTAAAATTGCCCAAAACTGCTGATACTAGTGTTGATAAAAGTGCTGAAATTTTTAAGAACATGGGAACATGTGGTTCGGTTTGCTTTGATGATAATATTTTTTTTCATAATTGTAATATCTCTGAAGTTATTTAGTTCTTGCAAAAGTTGGCCACAAGTCCTGATGCTAGCTCTCTTAATTTGGCTTTTACTACTCATATTACAAATGCTCTCATTAAAGTTAGGAAAATAAATTAAGACTTGAAGATGGTTGGGAGCCCATCATTAAAATGAAAGTAGATAAATTTGATTGCAATTCTTTGTGTGACCTTGGTGCAATTATTTCTGTTATGCCTAAAATGCTCTATGATATGTTTGATTTTCCATCATTGGAACATTGCTATTTGGATGTTTTTCTTGCTGATAATGCTTTGAAGAAACCTTTGGGGAGAGTCAATGATGTTCCTATTATGGTTAATAATAACATGGTCCCCGTTGATTTTATGGTCTTGGATATTTAATGCAATCCATCTTGTCCAATTGTGTTGCGAAGGCCTTTTCTAAGAACTATGGGTGCTATTATTGATATGAAAGAAGGTACAATCAGGTACCAATTCCCACTCAAGAAATGTATGGAACACTTCCCTAGGAAAATAATGAAGCTACCTTTTGATTCTATCATTCGTTCAAAATTAGGGTGTTGATGCTTCATCTCTTGATAACACTTGAGTTTTACTCTTTGTGCCTAGCTCAAAGGCATTAAACAAAAGCGCTTATGGGAGACAACCCACTTTTATTTCCTGTTATTTTATTTTGTTTTCGTCAAGGACTTGTCCTACCTCTGTATCAATTCCTTTGTATCTTTATTTTATTGCATTGTTGTGTCAAGTTAAGCCTCTAGTTAAAAGTTTATGCTAAATTTGGATTTCTGCGCATAAACAGTTTTCTGCTGTTCACCGTTAAATTCATAACTCTTCACAGAAACATCATAAAAATATTCCCTTTCTTGTGCGTAATCCACAAATTTATATGAAACTTTCATTAGTTTTGAGTTTTCTGATCTGAGCAAATTTAGTGCCTCGATTTTTTTTGTCTTTACGGACTGTTCTGTTTTTGACAGATTCTGCCATTTATTTTGCGATGCCTCTTTTGCTATTTTGATTGGATCCTTTTATCCTATGAAGTATCAGTGGCTGTAGCTAATGTCCAGTAGCATTGGTACCAATTGTTTTTCTACAATATATCATGATTTTTCATGCACTAACCCTCTAATGAAGTTTACTCTAAGTTTGGTGTGGAGGAAGTTTTTAAGGATCAAGACAGAAGGATGATATAATATGATCAAGAGGATTGTAACGTCAAAGCTTGGGGATGCTCCGGTGGTTCACCGCCAATATATTTCAGGAAGACTCAAGCTTCAAAGCTTGGGATGCCCAAGGCATCTGCTTCTTCATCAACAAACTATCAGGTCCTTTCTAGTGAAACTATATTTTAATTCCACCACATCTTATGTACTTTTCTTGAAGCGTATGTTTGTTTTTTGTTTTTGTTTTTATTAAATTCATTTTCTGAATAAATTGGATCCTAGCATTCTTTTGTGTGGGAGAGAGACTGTTTGTTCTCTTCACTTATTTTTCTTATGAATACCCGTACTCTTCACTTATTTTTGTTGAGTATTCTTCTCTAGCTACTGTTTGCTTTCTCGCTCTTGTTTTTCATGCATCTCTTGCTAGAGCTGTTAGCTTTATTATATCATACTCTCATTGTTTAATTACTTGGATAGTTTTATCTTTTAAATAAGCTGATTGGTGTTTGGTTGAGCACAGAAAATGCTAAAAGTGGTAGATGGTATAACTAAATGATACATAATCTTGTAGATCATTAAATTGTGTCACTTGAATCATTAATGTTGTTTTGAGATATTAATTTTCTTAATAGTAAACATGTTGGTCTAGTAAAGTGTAATGATTAATGGTTGGTCTATAAAACTTGAAGCCGTGCCACACTTAAATTTCCAGTTGATTGCATAATGGTATACGACTTGTATTTGCCTAAGGAAACTACAATGATTTTATGTTATGCGCTACCGTCGGGGAAGCCAACAGTGACTTTGTCATTTGCCACGATCCCTCTTGGAGTGATTTTCATTATGCCTTGTAAGATCATATTTTTATTTGGAATAATTTTACTTGTGAGTTCTAAAACTGTGGTTTCCATGGCACTTCCACCACCATATTGCTAGCCTATTCGGTACTTTGCATTGTCATTTCTCACATTGAGAGTTGGTGCATATTTCACGGAGATACGTCCAAAACGTATCTACAATTTTTGATTGTTTCATGCCATTTTATGCTTTTAGCACTTGTTTTTATATTAATCATGATTTATTTGGACTAACCTACTAATAGTTGCAAAAGTGCACAATGTTTTTATTTTACTCTTTGATGTGTAGAAATTATCAAGAATACAAGAGGAAACCTTGTTGCACTCGAATTCTGACTTTCCTGAAATTTGTCTGATAAATTTTTATAGAGATCGTCCGTTTAACCACCGAAGACAGCGCCAAATAAAAATTAAAAAATAGAAAGTTGTCACAAATTTCTATGCGCAAATTTTAAGCCCAAAAAAAGCACAATCCGAGTCCGGATGCTCTAGATATGCCCGTTCTCATGAGGCCCAAAAGGGGTTGACGAAAATCCGAGAGTCTAGATAAGGGAAGGAACCCTAGGTCGTGAAAAACTCCCAAGACCACGAATTTTCCTCCTCCCAGGCCGCCGTCTTTGGCAGGAGAACCTGCTCAACACCATCATGTAGTGTAGATGCACTTAAAATATGTCAAGGTACCGGTGTATAGTGCAAATCACTAGATCGATTTGTTTACACACGCAGTTTACGATGTAATATCAAAACAAAGTATCAATTTTATTATATCAATGATACAGACTTGGAAAATATTTTTTACAACTTGCATAGCATAAAGCAAGCACTGAAAGAGTAATCAGCGGAAATAAAAAGCAGTGAGTCTCAATCATCTTCATGTTGCCACATGCGAAAGCATGTTTGTTGCAGACTCAAAACATTTAAACGAAACTCTCTCGTCATCTGAACAATCTGCAATAAGGAAAATATTGCAACAACGTGGGTCAGATTCCATTAAAAATGAAGTCTGGCAAGTGACACTATGGTGTATACTTAGTGGAATAAGTCTAATAACCTATATGCATATTTGGCTGCTGGAGTTCAAGACTAATTTGCATAATGCCAATTTTTTCTAACTCTTTGGAAAACACTTTTTTTCTATTCGAGACATCCGTGACATGAAATCCACTGTCTCATTCTACCCTTGTTAACCCATCAAGTTTTAACGTAGAAATTGGAATGGTGGGATCCTCCGTTGACGTCTTTGATCAGCTGCTCAAATTGTCGTACCGGGGACAGACTAAGTACTTAGTTTTACACTCTACAGAGGTTGTGTACGTTCACCATTGTACCCATTCATCCCAAACTATCCTTTACACTCTGGTAGTGATAAGAAAAACGAGAAGAATGAGACGAGATCTTTCAGAAGCATTTTCTCTCCCCATCATGCTTGACCCGTTCCACCTAACACCCTCTACATCTGCTTGTCAAGCCGGGGCGAGTTTACGCAACTTAGTTGATCAAGCCAAATCCCATATGGCAATGGCTGCACTGGAAGCAATCTTCACTCGGAGTTCTTCAGATCCCTTTGTTCCCTGGGTGGCCATCCACAAGTGCACATACTCAGGAACAATAGACATGGGCCTGAGTAGCCACTCAACTTCGCCTCCGTATACAACCAATCCACGCAGGAGGTTCTTTTTTAACTTAGTAGAATTTAGATTTTTACAAAACAACATTTGCATAGCATCAATAATTCTACCAAGTATTATATAGGTACCTAGACACAGAAATAGTGGAATCTAAACATGGCTTGCATAGCAATACTATCCTACACATGCTTATATAAAAATACACTAAGTCATGCATATAGAAAATAGTAGGAGGTTTATGAATGTGCCACTTGCCTTTGGATGATGTCTTTGCTCACAAACTCTTTTCAACATAACTCGGGGATCTCCGTTCAGTCTAAACTGTCGGCCCAGTGAGGACCAGGGTGTGCAGAGCCCACTCTCCACAGGCCTCGCATGTGACAGATTCGATGAAACGACTAAGGACCAAGCCACCGCTTGGAGAGACCCTCAATAGGCATTTCCTCTTGAGGGCCTGAAGAGGAAGCCAGGGCTTGAAGAGGACCCCGCGCTTCAAGAGACTCCCCAAGGCTCAACCCGCCTGGAGAGAAGTCAACAGTTACCCCTCCACAAGCCGGCCCTATGGAGACACTTCGCGGCTAAGCAACCGCCGCAGGGCGCACATGGCCTCTGCAGCAGCCGCAGAGTGACGCGAGCACCACTGTTGACATTTTGGTGATAAAGGAGTCAACAAAACTGCGCCGCCTCCACCAGGACAGACAGGACTTTCCGCTTTGGTGATAATGCGGCTGGACGGCGCAACGCTCCAAGAAGATCGTCATCGTGGGCTCCGCCACGACCCCTGCAACGCTTGCGAGCCGTTATGCGCAGTCTGCAGCTTGTCAGCCACCGCGCCCAACTTTAGCATGGATGGACCGTGTCCATGGACATTTCTACGGCGGTAGACTCCCTCTCCTTCGCGCCATTGCCCTATGGAAATCCACCCTCTGCGTACAACGCAAGGAAGAGGCCCGAGGCGCCTATAAAAGGAGCAGGAGCTCCACCGTAACAAAGGATCGTCTAATCGCATTATGAACCCTTGGAACCCTAGCCAAGCGTGTAGGATAGCCAACTGCTCGAGGAGGAAGAAGACCATAGCTTCCCTCTCCAAGCACCCAACTGCCTCAAGAGAGCCCTCGCCAAGCTCATTGTAATGTAATCTCCTCAGTGCAATACAGACAAGCAGGAGTAGCGATCTTACCTCCTCCTGAGGGCCGTGAACCTGGGTACGGGCCGGTGTTCATCTCTGTCATGTTGTCGCTCTCCAGGCCAGGCGAGCACCGTCGTCGTGCCTCTCGAGGGTTGTTTGACCTCCGTGTTCAATCCCCCTTCGAACTACTCTTCAGGCTGTGACTATCCCTGTTCTGTTGGAGTCACTCTCCGACATTTGGCACGCTAGGTAGGGGATTGAGGCGCGTCAACGACCTTCGAGACGTCGCCGCGCCATGAAGGACACTCGCGCCGCCCGCGCCAGCAAGCGTGCACCCGAAGGAACCAACGCCGCGCCTGGCGCCACTACCACTCGTGGACGGCGGGGTCGCCCCCGAGGAGCGCGCCAACACCGAGCCGCACGTGGAACATCCCGAGAGCGAGCCAGGGCACAACAGGGAGGAGCACCCCGAGCACCAGGCCGATGCGAGTCCTCGCGCAGGACGCAACACCAGAGCGCCTCCTCTCAAGGATGCGCACAGCCAGCCCCGCACACAGCTCTGCTCATGGCGCAAGAACTTCTCCGCTACCGGCCTACTGCAGAGGTTCACGAGCAGTGGCTGGAACGCCTCAACCACCTCGTCGGCATAGCCACCACTCGCCCCGCTCCGTAGCGGTCGATTGTGCACCACTACCTCGCGGGCACGGCTGCGCCTGACGCGCCTCCGCCACCTCCAGGACCTGCTCTGGCCGCGACACAGAGAGCCGCCTCGCACGCATCCTCGCCGTGCGACTGCCAAATCGTGCAGCGCACCTCGCCAGACGCGCGCGTGGGGATGGAGCACCAGCGGGACCGCCATAACCGCCTTATGAAGGAGATTGGCCAGGCGGGCCAGCAGAACCGCGCGGCTCTGCAGAACGGGGTCGCCTTGTACGCCTCGGGCTGCATGGCGTTCACCCGCTCCCTGCGCCGCGTGGTCTGGCCCCAGAAGTTCAGGCCAGCCCTCCCCAAGGGCTACGATGGCTCCAGCAACCCCGTTGAGTTTCTGCATCTATACACCACCTCCATCCAAGCTGCAGGAGGAGACGACAAGGTCATGGCCAACTGGTTCTCCCGCGCGCTTCGCGACTCTACGCTGTCGTGGCTCCTGAACCTCCCTGAGGACTATGTGGGCACGTGGGAAGAGCTCTGCAAGCAGTTCATCGCCAACTTCAAGGGCACGTACGAGCGCGCGCTCACCCACAATGATCTGCGCGCTGTGGTGCAGAAAAAGGATGAGACCCTCCGCAAGTACATACAACGCTTCATCCAGGTGCGGAACAAGATTCCAAACATCCCTGACACCCAGGTCATCGCTGCCTTCCGCGAGGGCGTCACGAATCGCAGGATGCTCGAGAAGCTCGGCATCCATGACAAGCTCACCTCTATGGTGAAGTTGTTCGATCTGGCGGACAAATGCGCCAAGGCTGAAGAGGGACTCCTCTTCATCAAGATGAACTCGCGGGGAGACGACCCTGGCGAGGGGTCCAAGAGCCACAAGAAGAAGGAGGAGCCCAATCGCAAGGCCACCACGGTCCTTGCGGCAGAGCCTGACACCAAGGGCTCCCGCAGGGACTCCTCCGAGCCTGGCGAGAAGAAACAGGACAACCGTCCATTCTGTGTCTACCACAACCGGCGCGACCACTCTAGCGAGACCTGCTTCGACCTCAAGAGGCTAACCAAGGAGCGCGAACAGGCAGAGGGCAGCGGTTGCCGCGGTCGAGGCCGCGGCTACCGCGGAAGCGGGCACAAGGGCGGCTACCAGAAGTCACCTAGCACTCAGGCCAACGTCAACCTCCCCGACGAGGAAGATGGAGGCTACCAGGTCCTTGGTCAGCTCCCCCACCATCAACAACATCGCCGTCTCCAAGACGCTCATCGATGGAGGGGAAGGCCTGAACGTCATCTCCATCGAGACTTTCGAGACGCTTCAAGTGCCCTACGAGTGGCACATTCCCTCTAGGCCCTTCACGAGAGTAACCAATGGCTCCATCGAGCCTCTAGGGCAAGTCCGTCTCGCTGTCACCTTCTGCACGCAGAAGAACTACCGCACCGAGCTCATTGATTTCGACGTCGCACACATCGGCTTGCCGTACAATGCCATCCTCGGCTACCCCGCCCTCGTGAAGTTCATGGCCGTCACACACCATGCCTACAACATGGTCAAGATCCCCTGTAGCGCTGGCACCATCTCCATTCACGGCCACGTCCTGGACACCACGCGGGCCGTCGAGACAGCCTACAAGGCAGCCGCCATAGCATTTCCGGCTGCAGAGGGCATGGAACCTCTCGAGAGGCCCAAGAAAAAGAAGCAGATGTTCTCTCAGAAGCCAGCTTCCACAAAGAAGGTCTCCCTGAGCGCCAGCAGCTCGGGGGCTGAGGGCTCGGGGGCTAGCGTCACCATTGGCGCTGCTCTGCCTCCCAGATAGGAAGGCGTGCTCGTCGCCTTCCTCCGCGCAAACTCTGACATGTTCGCATGGACTCTGTTAGACATGTCCGGTGTACCGAGGGAGGTGATCGAGCACCACTTAGCCGTGTGTCCAAACGCACGCCCCGTCAAGCAAAAGGCAAGAAAGCAAGCCCCCGAGAAGCAAGCAATCATCGTCAAAGAGGTTGAGAAGCTAAAAGCGGCAAAGGTTGTCCGTGAAGTCGCGCACCCCACTTGGCTCTCCAACGGCGTGGTTGTCCCAAAGCCCGCCGGAGGAGGCCGCCTCTGCATCGACTACACTGATGTCAGCACGGCCTGCCCCAAGGACCCATACCTCATGCCAACGATCGACCATATCGCGGACTCCATGGCAGGCTGCGACCTCCTCTGCTTCCTCGATGCCTTCTCTGGTTATCACCAGATCAAGATGGCTAAGGAGGACGAGGAAAAGACGACATTCCTCACCCCTTGTGGTGTGTATTGCTATGTCTCAATGCCCTTCGGCCTGAAAAACGCTGGCGCCACCTTCCAGAGGCTCATGAGGATAGCCCTTGGCGAGCTAATGGGCAGAAATGTAGAGGCTTACGTCGATGACATCGTCATCAAGTCTCGAGAGGGAGATACTCTCCTGAGGGACCTTGAAGAGACCTTCGCCAGCCGGCGCAAGGTGAACATCAAGCTCAACCACGCCAAGTGCGTCTTCGGAGTGCCCTCGGGCAAATTGCTTGGTTTCCTCGTGTCCTACCGTGGCATAGAGGCAAATCTTGACAAGATCAAGGCCATATAGGAAATGCAACCTCCTCGCCGGCTCAAGGACAAGCAACGCCTGGCAGGCTGCATGGCCAGCTTGGGTCGCTTCATCTCCAAGTTCGGGGAGAGAGCCCTGCCCTTCTTCAAGATCATGAAGAGATCTGGCACCTTCAAGTGGACGCCTGAAGCGGAAAAAGCCTTTGAGGACTTGAAGAGGTACTTGGCCAGCCCACCAGTCATGGTTGTCCCAAGGACACGCGAGCATCTGAAGCTGTATCTATCAGCCACTCCACAGACCGCCAGCTTCGTCCTGGTGGTAGAACGAGAAGAGCCAGTCCTCCACAAGAAGAGTGCAACCACTCCAAAGCCAAAACCGCCTGACGAAGAGCTCGACAAAGGGGCAGGCTCCACAAACCCACCGCCAGGCCCAGAGCCACAAGCCGAGTCTGCCCCAAGTTCTGATCTCGACAAGGAGCCTGAAGAGACTCCGCAGGGAGATCTCGCCAAGGAGCCTGAAGAGTCTCCACAGGCCAATCCCCTCAAGAGCCATGAAGAGCATTCTTAGGCAGACATCGATGCGCCTAAACTGACAACCCTTGTCGAGCATCCCGTCTACTTCGTCAGTACAGTATTGCGGGATGCCCGGGAACGGTACACAATGTAGCAGAAGCTCCTCATTGTGCTCTTCATCGCCTCAAGGAAGCTGCGACACTACTTCTAGGGACACTCCATCACGGTGGTCCCCTCATTTCCCCTGGAGCAGATCCGGCGCAACCCTAACGCCACAAACCGTGTCGCGAGATGGAACAAAGAGCTACGGCCATTCAACTTGCACTTCGATACCACAAGGGTCATCAAAGGAAGAGCGCTGGCAGACTTTGTCGCCGAATGGACTGATCCAACCCCTGAAGAGCCTCTAGGAGAAGAGCCAGAGCCCTCTGGAGAAAAAATGCCCAGCCACTGGACCATGCAGTTTGACGGAGCCTTCGCCTGCCGCAATGGTGGGGCTGGCGTCGTCCTGATCTCGCCAAAGGGTGACAAACTCTATTACGCGGTCCAGCTATGCTTCGTGATCGAGAAGATCTCCAACAACATTGCTGAGTACGAGGGCTTCTCGCCGGCCTACGGGCCACCATCGCTCTAGGCGTCAAGCACCTTCTCATCAAGGGCGACTCCCAGCTGCTAGTCAACCTCTCCAACAAGAGCTACAAGCCTAAGGACAACCACATGGCCGCATATCTTGAAGAGGTCCGCAAGCTCGAGAAGCACTTCAGGAGCATGGAGCTCATGCACATTTCAAGAAAGGAAAATCAAGAGGCTGATGACATCACCAAACGCGCATCAAGGAGGCAAGCTCAGCTGCCAGGCGTCTTTGAAGAAAGGCTCGTCAAGGCATCCATAAACCAGCCTCAAGAGCCCATGCCCGCAAGCACAGACGAAGCGCTCCCACGACCGCCTACAACCGGGGCTCCCGATTGCGGCCCCGGACAGGGGAGCGCCTGTTGCTCATAGCGGTGCATCAAGAAACAGGCTGGATCGACGAGCTCAAGGACTACCTCGCCAAGGGGATCCTCCCCGAGGAAGATGTCGAAGCAGAGCGAATCGCTGGCCAGGCAAAATCCTAACACATCCTCGAGGGAGATCTCTACCGCAAGCGCCCAAGTGGCATTGCGCTCAAATGCGTCCCTCCTGAAGAAAGAAAAAGCTTAATCAAGGACATCCACAGCGGGGAATGCAGCCACCATTCGTGCACCCGCACCCTCGCAGGCAAGGTCTTCAGGAGTGGCTTCTACTGGCCGCAAGCACTTCAGGATGCAGTTGACATCGTTCAAGCATGCGAGGCCTGCCAGTTCCACGCCAAGCAAATCCATCAGCCCGCGCTGGGACTTCAAACCATCCCACTCTCCTGGCCGTTCGCGGTCTGGGGACTGGACATCTTGGAACCATTCCCAACAACGCAAGGGGGATATTGCTACCTCTTTGTGGCCATCGAAAAGTTCACCAAGTGGCCCGAGGTTGAGGCGACGCGCACAGTTCCAGCAGGCGCAGCGGTGAAGTTCGTCAGAGGCCTGGTCTGCTCCTTCGGAGTGCCTAATCGCATAATCACCGACAACGGCCCGCAATTCACAAGCGGCATTTTCAGTGCTTACTGTGAGAAACTGGGCATCAAGCTCTACTTCGCCTCGGTAGCTCACCCACAGAGCAATGGCCAGGACGAGCACGCAAACTCGGAATTCCTCAAGGGCTTGAAGACCAGGAACTTCAACATCCTCAAAGGCCACGGCAAGGGCTGGATCAGAGAGCTCCCTTCGGTGCTCTGGTCCATCCGTATGTAACGCCCCGGGATTTTATCCCCAATTAGATTTTTGTTGTTTCTCTGTTGTCCATCATCATGTCATCATTTCATCATGCATTGGTCACTTCATTTACTTTATTTGCATTTAAATTTAAACTCCACTTAAATTCTTTTTCTCACAATTAAATTCAAATGCTTTTGAAATTAATTAAAATGTGTATTTCAAATATTTTGCAAATATTATAAAAACTAATTTATTAAATTTCCTATCTAAAACAAAAACTATTTTTATAAAGTTTTCTTTATACAAATTCTTTTTCTATTTGTTTTAAATGCAAAACAGAAAAGAATAATTAAAAGAATTAAAATCAGAGGGAGAAAAACTTAACCTGGCCGAAGCCCACTTGGCCCATCTTCCTCTCCTCTGTCCTAGCCCACTTCTGGCCCAACATCTTGGCCCACTCCTACTTCTCCTTCCTCCGTACGGTCAACAGGGAGAAAGCGAGCCTGACGCCATGGCGCCCCCACCATGCTCCCTCACCCACTCCCCCTCCTTTTAGCCTCCTCTCCCTTCCTCTGCCCGAACCCTAAACCTAGCCCTTCTCCTCCATCCGCGCCGCCGCCGCCCCCTTCTTCCTCCTCCACCTCTGTTCCCTTTTTCCTTCCCCGTTAAACATCACCGGAGAGGCACACGACAAGTCTACGTTACGTCTAGGGTTGGCTCTCTGGCGACGCCCAGGCGACTGCGCGCCGCCGCCGCCAAACCATGGACGGGAACGATCTCTGTATCCGAGTTTGTGATGTCTACGAGTCCGTTGGGAAGTCCAAGTCGTGTACGAGACCTCCAGTAGGAGTTCGGCTGGTTCACGGAGGCGCTCTGATGATAGATTCAATCGGGGAGAGGCGCCATATATGGCCGGCTGCGGACGGCTCTGTCAAGAAACTAATCCGATCTTTCGACGAGAGGTCTAAAACCTTCGATCCCGGCGAACCTCCCGACTACAAGCAGTCTCGAGCGATGTCGTCTACTGGCGGTGGGGGTGAACAAGGGGACGCCGGTGAGGCATCTACCCACCCGAAGCCGCTGGTGGAGGGCACGATCGTGGCTGCGCGTCAGGATCACCGGGTCATCATCACGGAGGTTTCAGAATCTTACGATGGCAACTGGGAGGCGGAAGAAGAGGATGGCACGAATGTCGGGCCGGAGGCCCGACTTGCAGGGGAAGTAGATCTTGAAGATGACATCTGTGTCGAGGAACCTGAGGAAGTCGTGGCGGAAGATCGATCGACTGTGCAACCATGGAAGCTGCTCGCCAGGTATTACTCTCTGAAAGCGGCGAATTGGGCTAGCCTGCACGAGCACTTCATGAAGGTCTGGGGTATCCGGGAGAAGATGTTTTTCACCCCGCTTAAAGACAATTTCTTCATCATCACGTTTAAGGGAGAAGGAGACTATCGCTTTGTCAAACGAGGTGGTCCATGGATTAAGCTGGGGGTAGCTGTTCTGATTGCCCCGTTTGTTAACAATGCCCAGCCATCAGAGACGGTGCTAGATACAATTCAGCTATGGGTGCGTTTCTACGATGTTCCATGGAATAAGCAAACCGTAGCTTACGGCGAGTTCGTGGGGGCGCATCTTGGAAAAGTGGAGGAGGTTGATGTTGATCAAGAAGGACTGGAACTCAACGACTATTTGCGGATCCGCATTGCTATCCCGCTGAATAAAAGGCTGCAGACCAGATTTACTACCAAGGTCAAAGGACGAAGCTCGCCCATGGTGTATCCGCTGCGGTATGAACGTGTGCCGCATTTTTGCTTTCACTGTGGCTTCATTGGACACCGGAAAGAGGAGTGTGAGAAGAAGATAAAAGGTATCCCAACGATGCATTACGATGACTCGCTCCGATGTTCGCCAAAACGTAAGTATGACCGTCGTGTCTACACGGCCCCTGTCAATCCAGCAGCGAAGAAAGGCTTAGCGTTTAACTCGCCAGTGGGCAGTGTTAGCTCGTCGCCGTTGGGCCGACCCAACTCTGCACACAATCAGCCTGCCAAGGAGACGACTAGGTATACTGCACATGTTCCAGAGGCAGTGGATGCAAGGGATGGGATAGAGGAGCCAGTGTTCAGAACAACGGAAGAGGTGGAGGAGTCTCTTGCTCGCACGGTAGAACAGTTGGACTTGCTGAGAGGTGGGCATGCAGGGAGAAGGCCGAGGTGTAATTCTGAGCCGCCAAGACCATACAACATCCGAGATAATCAGCTGTTCGCCGACAAGGCTGAGCGCGAACAGGAGTTGGGAATGCCGGCGCTAGAGGATGATGTGCAACAGGTGCAGCCACCGCGAAGTCCTAACACTGAAGACATGATACCAGCGATCCAAAACCTGTCCAACTCAACTGCATCACTAAGCAGCATTGCGGATGTGACCATGCAAGCTGCGGACTCGGTGTTGGGGAAGCGTCTGGCTGCATATGGGGATCAGGAGGATCGGTTGGACCTAACATTGGCACTGAATCTGAAGGGACAGGACCGAAACTTGATGAAGAAGGGAAGGATGGAGAGGCCGAGGTACCACGTTCAGCATGTGGAGGATGAACACACGGCAGACGGACAGGTGGATGAGGCAAGGATGCGGAAGAAACAGGCAGCAACCGGACCCGGGGCTTCCGGTACCCTGACGAGACCTAATGTTTGGTCTCGTCAGGAGCAATGAATTGCTTATCGCTCAACTGTCGAGGGGCCGGGAATACCTTGACAGTTAGAGAGCTGGCCACCCTTTCCCAGACTTGGAGTCTGCGTTTGTTTTTTCTTTGTGAGACTAGGCAACATAAGAGTAAAATTAGGCGTTTGCGTAGGCGTTTAGGTCTTAAAGGCTTTGCTGGTTTTAGTAGTGATGGTCTTAGTGGTGGTATTGCTTTATTTTGGCATGAGAGTCTCGTTGTAGAAGTGCAAGATATTAATGAAAGGTTTATTGATGCGTATGTGCGTGAGTCTCCCCAAGCCCCACAATGGCGAATTACTTGTGTCTATGGTGAGCCTCGTGTGGAAAATAGATATCAGATGTGGGATAAGCTACGTGAACTTAAGACAAAATCAACTCTCCCATGGATGATTATCGGTGACTTTAACGAGGCCTTGTGGCAAGAAGAGCACTTATCTAAAACCCCTCGTTCTGTGTGTCAAATGGAAGCTTTCCGTGAGGTTTTATCTGATTGTAACCTTGTTGATCTTGGCTTTTCAGGTGTCCCTTACACATATGATAATAAGAGGAGAGGCAATGCTAATGTACGGGTACGTCTGGATAGAGCTGTTGCGTGCCATGCTTGGAGGGATCTTTTTGCTGACTCACACGTGAAGCATCTGGTAACATCAGTTTCGGATCACTGCCCCATCCTTTTAAACATTACACCAGAGGAGCGTATCATGAACCCTCGACCACGGCGGCAATATGAAATTATGTGGGAACGGGAGGCTGAGCTTCCTGAATATGTGGCAAATGCATGGGAGCAAGCAGGGCAGAAATCTAATCTAGCTGATGTGATGTCCGGGATAAATTCTGTTATGGATGCCCTACAGCAGTGGAGCAAAAAGAAATTTGGAAATATTATCCGGGAATTAACAAAAGCTCGCCGGAAGCTGGAACATTTGATGATTGATGGTGCAGACCAACAGGAGATACGCTGTGCTAATGATCACCTGAATGAGCTGCTATACCGAGAGGAAATGCTATGGTTACAAAGATCTCGGGTCACATGGTTGAAAGAAGGTGATCGTAATACAAAGTTCTTCCATCAAACTGCTAAGTGGCGTGCTCGTAGAAACAAAATAAAAAAGTTAAAAGATGATCAAGGCGTATGGAAGGATGTCCCGACTGATATGGAGCTCATGGCGACGTCCTATTTTAAGGAATTGTTTACGAAGGACCCGTCTCTTAATCCTGATCATCTTGTCTCTCTCATGCAGCCAAAGGTGACCCTTGAGATGAACCAGAATCTTTGTAAGGACTTCACGGAAGAGGAAATTAGCGATGCACTTTTTCAAATCGGTCCTCTGAAAGCGCCGGGAGTGGATGGCTTCCCAGCTCGGTTTTATCAACGTAATTGGAGCACTATTAAGGTGGAAGTAATTAATGCTGTGAAGCTCTTCTTTGTTACTGGACATATGCCGGACGGGGTCAATGATACAGCCATTGTGCTTATACCGAAAAAGGAACAACCGGAAACTCTCAAGGATTTTAGACCCATTAGCCTATGTACGGTGATTTATAAAGTGATTTCCAAATGTATGGTGAATAGGCTCCGACCAATATTGGGTGAGATTGTATCAATGAACCAAAGTGCCTTTATTCCCGGAAGATTAATCACGGATAATGCCCTGGTGGCCTTTGAATGTCTTCACTTCATTGAAAATAATGTGAAGCATGAGAAGAACTTCTGTGCGTACAAGCTGGATCTATCAAAAGCGTATGATCGGGTGGATTGGGATTTTCTAAAGAAAGTGATGCAAAGGATGGGTTTCTCGTATCGATGGGTGGACTGGATAATGTCTTGTGTCACATCGGTACAATATAGAGTTAAATTCAATGGAAACCTCCTGGATTCATTTTCGCCTTCTCGGGGACTCCGTCAAGGTGATCCTTTATCTCCCTTTCTGTTTTTGTTAGTAGCTGATGGCTTATCTACTTTGATTCAGAATGAGGTGGATGGCCACAATATCGATGCTGTTAAGATATGTCGCCAGGCACCGGGGATCTCGCATCTACTATTTGCAGACGATAGTCTATTGTTCTTCAAAGCCACTGTTCAACAGGCACAAAGAATTAAAGTGATTCTAGATCAATATGCCATGAGCACGGGCCAGCTTATAAATCCCGACAAATGCTCTATATTCTTTGGTGAGTCTTGTTCTTTGGAAACCAGATTGGAAGTTAAGCAAGAATTAAACATCACACAAGAACTTTTTGAGGCAAAGTACCTTGGGTTGCCTAACCCGGATGGTCGGATGTCCAAAGACAAGTTTGAGAGTATCCAATCTAAACTTGCCAAATGCCTTGTTGAGTGGGACGACAATCATAAGTCTCAGGCTGCCAAAGAAGTGCTTATTAAATCTGTTGCTCAAGCACTTTCGGTTTATGTGATGAGTGTTTTTAAACTCCCTCTTGGTCTATGTGATGAGCTAGCAAAGATCATTAGACGATATTGGTGGGGTGCTGAAAATGGGAAAAGGAAAACATGTTGGGTCGCATGGGACATATTGCTGAGGCCGAAGATGTGTGGAGGGTTGGGATTCAGGGATATGAGGTTGTTTAACCAAGCGTTGTTAGCCCGTCAGGCTTGGCGTCTTATTCAATTCCCTGATACACTTTGTGCAAGACTTCTAAAGGCGAAGTACTACCCCAACGGTTCCCTCATTGACACTGTTTTTACAGGGAACGGATCGTCTACTTGGCATGGCATCGAATATGGACTCGAGCTGCTAAAAAAGGGAGTTATTTGGCGTGTTGGGAACGGATCCCAGATTAGAGTGTGGCGAGATCCATGGATCCCTAGGGATGGCTCTCGCCAACCTACGTCTAACCAGGGGCGATGTCGCCTACGGTGGGTTGCCGATCTCATACAAGCTGATGGTGAGTGGAACCTACAGCTTCTCCAGCAATATTTCAATCAAGAAGATGTTACTGAAATCTTGAAAATAAAGACCTCTACAAGAAATGAGAATGACTTTATTGCTTGGCACCCGGATAAACGAGGTATATTCAGTGTGAGAAGTGCCTACCGCCTTGCATTATCTATAAGCATGCTTAATCAGGATCGTGGAGCAACTAGTAGTAGACCGCATGGTGAGAGGCCGTGCTGGAAGTTGATTTGGAGCTGCCCTGTGCCCCCAAAAGTCCGAAACCTGGCTTGGAGAATTGGACGTAATGCCCTTGCGACAAAGGATAACCTCCACAGAAGAGGCATGGCCTTGCATGCAACTTGTGATATATGTGGAGGGGAAGACGAAGACACTTACCATGCCTTTCTCCGCTGCCCACATGCCCGAGGCCTCTGGCTAGCTATGAAAGATGAATGGAGCCTGCCCCCTGACGACATGCTAGTCTACACAGGATCTGAGTGGCTCCTCCACATCCTTGATCGCATCACTGAAGACAAGCGCGTTATGTTGCTGATGACCTTATGGCGTATTTGGCATGCCCATAACGAGATCACGCATGACAAACCATGCCCCCCAATTGAAGGATCAAGAAGGTTCCTAGTCAGCTACCTTAACTCTCTTCTTTTAATTGAACAATTCCCTGTTGCAGATATCGCCAAAGGAAAGATGGTCGTTGACATGGAGAAGGGATTTAGTAGATCACCGGCCAAAGCGGATGGACGACAGAAGGTGCGGAAGAGGTGGTGTCCGCCGTCTGAGGGTACTACAAAGCTGAACGTCGATGGATCCTTCGTCAGCGGAGGGGAGGCGGGAACGGGAATGGTGCTTCGCAACCATAGAGGCGAAGTCATCTTCTCGGCGTGCCGTAACCTCCAGAACTGTCATGATGCAACGGATGCGGAGCTGCGTGCGATCGAAGAGGGCATTCAACTGTCCCTGCTATGGACAAACGAGGATTTCATCGTTGAGACCGACTGTGCCGACGCAATTGAGCTCATAAAAAAGGAGGCCCCCAATCTGTCCATCCATGCGTTCAGAATTGAAGCAATCAGAAATCTTATCCAGGAGAGAGGAACTGTTATAGCTAAGATTAGTCGTGACGCAAATTTCGCTGGTCATGAATTAGCTAGAATTGGTAGGTTACAGGCTAGAACCCAAGTATGGCTCAGTAGTTACCCCCCGGAAATTGCTACAGCCATTACTGAAGATTGTAATACCCCTGTGATGCATTGAGCATCCTCTCCCCTCCGCAAAAAAAAAAAAACATCACCGGAGAGCCTCCACGATGCGCCGCCGTGTCGACGCCGACGAAGAACCGCAGAGGCGTCCCGTAGCTGCGCCCCCCCGTCTTCATCCTCTACGCGCAAGCTATTGGACCAAGGGCCACCGCGGGCGACGAGCTCGTCTCCGCCTCCGTCACGGCCGGCGATTCCCGCCGCCGGAATTCCGGCGTTCCGGACCTCCTCGAGCCGAGCAACCACTCCGACGATCTCCGCTGTGAGCTCCCGGTCCCTTTTCCCTCTCTCCCCCGACCCCTTCTCCTTCCCCGTAGTTGCCCTCGTCCACGCCTTCGTCTCTGTTTTCAGCCATGGCCATGGCCGAGCCCAAGGTCGAAACTTGGGGACTCTTTGCTCCCCCCCCGGCTCGGGTATCTCCTCCACTGCACCGCAACAAGTCCAGGCACCCATCCCGCGCTCGAGCACGGCCAGCGCCGCCCGCCCGTGATCGACGCCGTCGGTTCCTTTTTCTCCGCCGTGCATCTGTGCTCGTACGTGGTTCAGTTTCGTCAGGTGTTGTGCAGTCGTTCTAGCTACAAAAGCAAACGCGCTGCAGTATGAACACCAACACCGTCCGTTCCTAGTGGCTAGCGCAGCCATCGCTCTCCAGCACGAGGTCGTGGGTTCGATCCCCAGCGCACCGGAAAAACACACCTTTTTCCTTTATTTTCCGCACCCACTGACAGGCGGGCCCCACGGGTCAGTGACCGCGGGAGCCCGCACTGCACACACCCGCGCACCTCACGCCAGCATGGCGCTGGGTCCCGCACGTCAGTGTCTCGGGTCAGCACCAGGCGCGGTAACAAAACTTTTCCCGATCCAGATCCGGATGGATCTTTGCGGAGAGCCCCCTAGGTTCTCTGTTTTCGTGATAAAACCCTCCCATCACAGTTTCCATCACGAACAGGTCCCTGGAATTTGCAGAAACATCCCCGGATTTATAAATGCAATAACTTTAATTCTATAACTCCAAATAAAATAAACTTTATATGTTTTTATATCAGAAAAATGCAAGGAACATTAATATGCCATTTGTATGCCATTTTGCATCTTTTATTTTAATTGCTTAGTGTAATTTATTTGTTGCACCTATATAATTAAATATGGAATGTGTTGGGCTTTACCTAATAATTGCCCTATTCCATTTAATTTAATTACATCACCCATGCCATGTGTTGCCATGTTAACCAACATTTAATATTGCTGGTAAATAAATAACTTGCACCTAAATATTAATTTCCGGGGTTGCTTTCCCGTTTAATTTGGATTACCTGCATTGTATTGCATCTTGCCATGCCATGCATCATTCTCGTATGATCATGCTGAATCTTTTGCCGTAGTTGTAAAATGCATCTTTTACGCTTTCCAGTGTTTGTTGCTTCTTCGCGGATACGACGTTGAGATGCGTGAGCAACGACAAGATCTGCTTCCATGCGGGATTTCCAGGCAAGCAAAGTTTGCTTGTTTACCTATACATTATCTTTCATTCCTGCCGTTGATCTCTGCTACCCTAGTTATCGATTCTTGAACTGCGATCCCATCACATGTTTATCCTGCAGCCCATACAGCTTTATCCCCACAACCTAATACCTGTTGTTTGTTTATCTGTTGGCCTTGCGAGTCGTAGCGCATGCTTAGAGTTGTTTGTGCGAGTCGTCTGTTGGTCTTATGTTTCATCTGCTTAGTATTATTATTCTACCTTAATAAAATGTTGTATTATATTGGGGTATTATAATTAAAAGATAAGGCACCAGGCGGAAGGCCTTGCGAGGTGTTTTGTTCTGCTCAGTGTCGACATAGGAACTGAGATTTTGTCCTCGGATCCAATTTTGAGCGCACTAACCACTTGTGGGTGGCCCAATGGAGCCCCCCTCGACTTTGAACGGATCCGCAGCTCGTCCATGTGCCGCAAGTAGTTCGGGTTTTCCATTCGCTCATATGCATGTGCATGATGATGATGATGATCGATGAGAGGTTACTTGATACGGGGGGTCATATAGGGGTGGTGCGTACGTAGCGGACAGTTCCTACGGTGGTTTGAGCCGCATGGTGCGTAGGCACAAACTAATGAGTCCGCAATTGAGATTCGGCCGGACTCCGGACGCGGGTAACAACTCATATGGGTGGCACTTGGACTTGCTGTAGTGAAGGAATGAGTCGTGTTGAGAGGCCCTAACGGGTTGATCATGCGAGTATGGGTACTGTAGTGCACCCCTGCAGGGTATAATCTTATCGATGAGCCGTGTCCACGGTTATGGACGACTTTGGTGATGATGCTGGCTAACAAGATCTAGACAACTTGCACCTATTTAATGTTAATTAAATTGACTAGTAATATAGAATTACTTTCACAATAAATTATAACTAAAACTGTTCAACGTGTGAGTTTCCCGGATTGCTTCCTCATACTTGGTTGAGGGGGTTAATTTGAGAATGGGTTATGTTTGGTGTTAGTTGTAGATGTTTATTTTTATGCGCTCTCTTATCCCTCTCTGATTAGACGGAAGTTGTAGCGTGTCTCTTTAGGTTGCTAGTGCTGCTGCCGCTAAGTCCACCTCCCCTATATTTTGGGAGATGGTGTAGAAAGTAGGCAAGTCGGTTTTGCTTGCCAGGGAGTGCCCTGACCCTCTTTTGGGATGTGCTTTATGTGCAGTCAACATGTTTGAAGTCCGACGACGTTAGCTTGGGAATCCCTCCGGCTTGGCTGGGCAGGGATATGGCGCCATTGCTTATCTTCAGGACTCTTAGTCCAATTTGCATCTTATCCGTAGTCGGATACTATTCTGCTTCCGCTGTCTTTTGTATCTTTATATTGTATCATTTGTATCTTGACTCGTTCGAGTCGTTGTTGTATTTTATCTTCTGTTGTATTTGTGGATGTATCGGAACTATTGTAATGTTATCACAATTCCACCAACATAATGCGCATGTTTTGGCGTGCACATTATGTCTGGTGGGCGACCTAAAATCGTTATTATGCGGATTTCGGCGGGAGCGCTTAAATCTACATAGTACCGATTTTAGGGCGTCACACCGTACCACGCCGCCCAAGCCTACGGGGGAAACACCGTTTTCCCTCGTCTACGGAGCCGAAGCAGTCCTCCCTACGGAGATCAAGCATGGATCCCCACGGGTCCTTGTCTTCAATGAGGACGAGCAAGAGGACCTCCACAACGACGAACTACTGCTCCTCGAAGGACTGCGCCGCCGTGCCGCCCTCCGGGCGGCAAAATACCAGCAGGACCTGCGACGCTACCACAGCTGCAACATACGCTTGCGCACCCTAGAGACTGGCGATCTCGTCCTCAGGTGAATCCTCTCCAGGGAAGGCCTCCATAAGGTGTCACCCATGTGGGAAGGCCCCTACAGGGTCACCCACATCATCACGCCTGGCGCAGCTCGCCTCGAGACTCAAGACGGCACCCCCGTCAAAAATCCGTGGAACATCATGCACTTACTGTCGTAGTATCGGCATAGTTGATAGGAGACGGGGGTCCTCTAGCCTACGTATGGATTGTGGGGAAGAAGGTTGGTGTCGTCGAGGACGGGATTGAACACGGCGAGTTTACCCAGCTTCAGATCCCGCAGCGGTGGCGAGATCCTACGTGCTGCTATAATCCACTATGAGGCAATAGCCGTGAACAGATTACAATGTGTATGATGCGTATTGGAGCGTGCCCTAAAGGCTTCCTGGTGGTCGGCTTATATAGGCGGCCAGACCCCAGGATACAAGGCAAGTACTTGTCCGGCAAGTAATCAGAGTCCTAGACCTAGCCGGCTTAGTTGCCGCCTTCCGTCTTGGGCTTCGTGGCTTGATGGGCTTCGGCCTTACGCCTTCTTGGACCGTCCGCCTATTTCCTTGTACGTCAGCTATCTGGGCCGCCCGGCAGGCTTCAGCCTTACCACCCTTGGGCCACCCTGGACCAGTCGGATTGATCCATTTTGGAGACACCCCTAGTTGATATATCCCCAACATTAGCCCCCAGAAAGGTTGAAGTTCTCCAGGCGCTGGCTTCTTCTTGATACTTCATCTGCCAATGTTGGCGGTTGCAGGACTTGAACCATTCTGAAAATAAAAAAAGGGGGCAAGTGTGTCTTGAAGTTGGCACACGGCCGCCTTTATCCAACATGGGAAAAGACGGCTAACCGATAGTTTCGCCGGGAATATTTGTTGACGGATATCGCTAGGCGGCTCACGACAGTTTGAAACTGGCCTAAGCGAAAATATCGCCATGATCACAAAATCGCGGGAAAAGGGGAGGCGTGGAGATCGTGCGATCATGCGCTACAGTGGATGTTGGACAAGTGTCCGACTAAAAACACCGTTGCACAGGAAGCTACGCCCGGCTCTATAAATAGGGAGCCGAGCGGTTCATTTCGGCACCCCAGCTCCTGCACTCCTCGACCCTTTGCTCTCCCGCTCTCCCACACCTTCCTCCGAGTGAACTCCGGCGAGCGTCCTCCTCCGGTGACCTCCGCTCACGGCGATGTCCACCGGTCAAAACATCCCCTCCGCGGCGTCCGGTGGTCCTACATCCGACACCTCGTCCGCGGCGGCGATGGGCGGCGCGGCATCGCGTCCTGCGACGGTGGCAACGGGCAATGTCGCCGCCGTCGCTTCTCACATTCCCGCCGTGCGCACGCCGGCGGCGGTCTCTTCGGCTCCTCCACCCTTAGCCGCGGCGACGGCGGCGAGAGGCGCTCCGGCTGACGAGGAAGAGGAAGCGGCGGACCTCGGGTCACGCTACTGGCTTCCCTCCATCGTCGACGAGGCGACCCTCCAAGACCTGGAGGCCGTTGGCTACCTCCCAACTCGGGAGGATTACCGGTGGAGACCCGCCTTGGGAGACGTCATCCCGGCTCCGAAAGCCGGGGAACGGGTAATCCTCACCTCCCACCTAGTTAGGGAAATGGCGCTTCCGCCTTCCGCTTTCTTTAGCGAGGTGCTAGATCATTATGGGCTCCAGCCCCACAATATAGCGCCCAATAGCATTCTAGTCTTAGCCGGCTTCACCGCTCTGTTCGAGGGCTATCTAGGTATTAGGCCTAGTTTAGACTTCTTCAGATACTGTTTTCGTTGCCGGCGTCAGACCGTACCGGACGGCGGGCTGGCAACCTGTGGCAGTGTCACTTTTAACTGCCGGCAGGGCCGCCAATGGTATCCTAAGATACCATACCTTGAATCCGTCAAGGGCTGGACCTCCACATTCTTCTACTACCAAGATATGGCAGCTCCGGGCCGTCAATTTGGCGTACCGGAGTTTGTCAACGCGCCGCCTATGCCCAGGCCATGCCGGGACGAGGCGGTGCCCAAGTTGACGGAGGAACTCCGCCTTTTCCAAAGGCGGATTGAATTCCTCACCCGGACGATGGCTCCCCCCCTGCTGGACGGGGTGGACACCGTCATCTGCTGGCTCGGCCGGCAGATTCTCCCCCTGCGGTACAGCCCGCATAAAATGTGTCAGTATTCGCCTACTGCCACGGCCTCTCTCCGCGTAAGCGAAGAGAGGTTGCCGGTCGCTGACCTAGCGTTCCGGCTCCGCAGCCTCGTCAAGGCGGGGCTGGTGAAGGCGGTGGAGGGCGTGCCCATGCACACCCACGACAACCCTCCCATCGAGGTAGACATCTTGCTTCTTGCCCCTTTTTGACAGCTTCGTCGGCTAACTTGAGTTCCATTAATACTTGTCTTCTTTCTCAGATCTCCGACTTGGGGGAGGATGACCTGGCTCCCGACTTCTACGAGTCGGAAGCCGGGAATACCAAGAAGCGCAAAGCATCCGGCGCCGCTTCCTCTACGGCGATCGCCGAGAGGAAGAAACGGATCACAACGGCTACCGAGCCGGTTCTCGTCAACCTTGACGAGAACACGGGGATTAACATCCCCCGAAGGTACTCAATTCTGCCTTTAATAGTCGACGAGCTTCTTTAATACTGGCACCCAACTGACTGTGCTTGCTGTTTATTGACAGGGAAAGGGTCGCAACTTCCCGGTTGCCGGCCAGGCTTCTTTCCAGGGGTAAGCGGCCTCAAGGCAGCTCGCCTGCTACCATGCCGCCAACTCCCCAGCCCCGGGCCGGCAGCTTTATGGGTGATGCTCGTCGCCATCCCCAGAATCCGGCTTCTAGCGCGCCGCCAAAGACCTTCTCCGCCGACCGCGCACCCAAGACTCCCCTTCTTTTGGCTGAGGCTACGGCCGATGAAGCCGTCCAATCGCGTGCCGCCAAGGAGGAGTTGCTGGAGGTGGCTGCCGGCGGGTCCCAGAGGGCAGCCCCGACTGCAGGAGGAGACAAAGTTAGGGACCCTTGGTCCACCTTTAAGGAGGCCAAGGAGTCAGCCTTCACTTTTGCCAACTTCACCTCCCAGGCCTTCGCCGACTTGGAGGGCGACCTGTCTGTAAGTTTTTATAACTCTGGCATATACATAGTCTTTCCCCCGAGCACTTAGATGGCAGGTCCAAAAAACTTTTGGCTGCCGGCTTAGTGGTTATTCGACAATATGTTTTATGCCTTTGCTTTTTCCTGCAGGGCCTCTTGTCCGCCAACGTTGAGCTTGTCTCCTCCCGATTCGAGATAAACCGGCGGTGCCGCGATCCGAAGAAGGATTGCGAGGCCAAGGACCTGCGGATTGCCGAGTTGGAGGCGGCCCGCAAAAAAGATGAAGGTAGAGTTGATCTTTTTTGCTTTCAGCCGTCTTTTCAACTTATGTTGCCGTCAATCATTTAGTTAGCGAATCCATATTTGTAGAACTGCTAGACCACGCCCAGGATATACTTAAGGCGTCCACTGATATGCAAGCTCTTATGAATGAAGCTTTCTATTTGGCGGCTGCTAACTTGGCGATGAAGGAGGATCACCAGAAGGAGATGGAGGCCCAGCAGCTGAAATTTGCGCAGGAATCTAGCCAGCTTACTGGTGAGCTGGATAGCCTGCGCAAGAAGTTGGCGGAGGCGGAGAAGACGGCTGCCGAGGAAATCTCCAAGCAGACTTCTCGCGCCCAAATTGCTGAGGACGCGTTGGCGGCTCATATGATTGAGCTGTCCGCTGTCCATAACTCGGCCCTTGGTAATTTCTCACTCCTTATTTGATTTTGCCATTTTGCTTAGCCTGAGCCAAACTGATGGTTTCATTTTTGATACAGTTCCCGCCGGTTTAGGCGACGACAAGGTTGTCGGCCCCCGCCTGGATCGCCTTGCGCGTCTAGGCGAGCTGATCACCGAGACTTTGGCAGCGTCCAAGCGGTTTGCCGCCAAGTTCTTCATCTCCTCCGGCAGCCGGGAACCGACCGAATTCAGCGACGTGCCCAACATGTTGGAGCAAGCTACCAAGCTACACAAGAGCTCGCTGAAGTCGGCGGCCCGGGGTGGTGCCAAGACTGCGCTTGGACTATTCTTGGCGCACTACCCCGAGGCGGAGATAGAAGCCGTCACCGAAGGCATGCCGTCTACATATGAAGACGGCAGCGAGGTCGAGCCGGCCGCTGTTCTGGACAGCGTTGCCGGCTACGCCACGCGTGTTGCCGACATGGTGGATACTTCGATCTTCTACCGGCGCCATCCTGTGCCTGCCGTAGGGGAAGCTGGAGCTGTCGGCACAGCCGAGGCGGAGGGGAGTGACAGTTCTGGGGCTGAAGTTGTCAGCCCCCAAGCCTGATGTAGACGCCCCCCCCCCGAGCCGTAGTTTCCTTTCCTTGCCTCCTTCTGACTTGATTTGCCAGCCCCTGAAACAATGCAACTTTAACTTGTAATATTTGTATATTCTTTTGTTGTTGCTCTGCTAGGCGGGAAACTAGCTGACAAGTTTTATTTTGCCTTATTTATATGGCCCGCCTTAATTTTACCCTGACTTATATGTTTGACTTTTTGTATGTTGACGAACCTCAGCCGGTAACTTTAGCTGAAACAACCAGGGCTAAGCCATGCGTTTAGGATCAGAAACCAAAGCCAACATGTTGGTGTCAAAGACATACTACTAGGCGAACCACACATAAGTAATCAGAGGTAAAGGAATTAGGCGGCGCAAAAAGTTTATTTTTGCTTTAGGTTGGCTCGAAAGCTGCAAGTATCTACCAGTTTGAACCTTTGCACGGAGCTAGAAAAGTAGGTAACTTAGATACATAGGGGAAATATGATTGCAAGAAAAGACAAAAGATGGCATGCTTCTCAACACAGATGAGGAACCATAGACTTTTATTTCATAATCATATATAACTTATTACAATTATAAATTGCTAAGTGTAGAAAGGACGTAGCTGCTCAATATTCCAAGGCCGTCTTGTTTGTTCGAATGGATCGTCAATGCCTCGTTTGCGCTTGGTTCCCCTTTTTCCTGCCGCCTTCTTGCGCCTCTTCTTTTCTTCTTCGTCGCGGATGTCGGCCAGGTAGTAGGAACCATTGAGCAGCGCCTTTGTGACTATAAACGGTCCTTCCCATGGCGGGGATAACTTGTGCAAGCCTTTTTTGTCTTGAGTTAGGCGGAGAACCAGGTCACCTGTTCTGAAGCTTCGCTTCCGCACTCTCCGGCTATGATAGCGGTGAAGTTGTTGCTGGTACAAGGCGGAGCGATGTAGAGCGATGTCTCTTTCTTTGTCTAGCAGGTCTAGGCTATCCTGTCTTGCACCTTCTACGTCTTGCTCGATGTAGGCTTGAACCCTTGGGGAATCGTATTTCATGTCGGTAGGTAGCACCGCCTCAGCGCCATATACTAAGAAGAAAGGAGTGTAGCCGGTAGACCTGTTTGGCGTCGTGCGCAAACTCCATAGTACCGACTGTAACTCATCTGCCCAAGCGCCGGCTGCCCTGTGTAATGGAGCTTCGAGACGAGGCTTAAGTCCTGATAAGACTAGGCCGTTTGTACGCTCTACTTGTCCATTGGATTGAGGGTGTGACACGGATGCCAAATCAAGCCGGATACCCAGATCACTGCAGTATTCTTCTATGTCGCATTGAGATAGGTTGCTGCCATTATCAGTGATAATGCTGTGTGGAACTCCAAACCGAGAGATAATTCCCCAGAGGAAATTGGTGGCTGTTCGTGCGTCAAGTTTGCTGATCGGCTTAGCCTCGACCCATTTGGTGAACTTGTCGACAACGACCAATAGGTGGGTATACCCACCACTCGCCTTCTTGAAGGGACCCACCATGTCTAAGCCCCATACCGCGAACGGCCAGGTGATTGGAATTGTCCTGAGTTCTTGTGCCGGTAAGTGAGGTCGACGAGCGTACAACTGGCAGCCTTTGCATGTTTTTACGATGTTCTCGGCGTCTTCTTTGGCGGTAAGCCAGTAAAAACCTTGGCGGAAAGCTTTGGACACGATGGACCTGGCGGAAGCGTGATGCCCGCAGGTGCCAATATGTATGTCTTTCAGAATTTCCTGGCCTTCTTCTGGCTGTATGCACCGCTGATAGATGCCGCACGTGCTTCGCTTATATAGCTCGCCTTTTATTATCGTGAATGCCTAGGCTCGCCTTATGATCTGCCTTTTTAGCACCTTATCGTCCTCCGGCAACTTGCTGTCGATTAGAAAATCGAGATATGGGACAGTCCAATCCGCCTGTATCGAGTAGACAGCGAGACTTGCCGCTTCTACCGATTCTTCTGCATCGGGGTCCATCAAATCGGCACCTTTAATGGATGGCTTGTGCAAATGTTCCAGGAAAATATCTTTTGGTACGTTTTTGCGTTCTGACCCTAGTCTGGCAAGTGTGTCTGCCGCCTCGTTCTCAGCCCTTGGAACATGCCAGACTTCGTAGCCCGCGAAGTTTTTTGCGAATTCGTCAACTCTGGCTCTGTATGCCGCCATTGTTGCGCTTTTCGCATCCCATGTTCCGCTTACTTGTTGCGCGACCAAATCTGAGTCGCCATAACAGAGGATTCTTTTGACGCCGAGGTCGTTTGCCACGTGTAACCCATGAAGCAAAGCTTCGTACTCGGCAACGTTGTTGGTTGCTGTAAAGTGAATTTGCAGCACGTAGCTAATCTTGTCACCTTTAGGCGTGCGTAGAACGACTCCAGCCCCCGAGCCTTTGAGCATCTTTGATCCGTCAAAGTGCATGACCCAATATTCTGACTCGGGGAGTGTCGTTTCCTCCATGGCTTCTGTCCAGTCGGCGACAAAATCTGCAAGCGCTTGAGACTTAATGGCGGTCCGTGATTTATAGACTATATCAAAAGCGGAAAGCTCGATGCCCCATTTGGCAACTCGACCTGTTGCCTCTACGTTGTTGATTATGTCTCCCAACGGTGCCTTGCTGACTACTGTCACTGTGTGCTCCTGGAAATAATGCTTAAGCTTTCTGGCGGCGAAGAATACACCATAAGCCAGCTTTTGGTAATGCGGATACCTCTGCTTGGAGGCGGAGAATACTTCACTGATGAAGTAAACCGGTCGTTGCTCATACGTCGCGGCTTTGTTCTCCTTTCTTTCCACAGCCAAGACAACGCTGACAACAGCTCCTGTTGCCGCGATGTACAGCAGCATCGGTTCCTGTGATCGAGGTGCTGCCAATATCCGAGCGGATATGAGGGCCTCCTTAAGTTGTTGTAAGGCGGCATCTGCCTCTTCTGTCCACTCAAAGTTGTCGGATTTCTTCAATAGCCGGTAGAGAGGCATTGCCTTTTCCCCTAGGCGGCTTATGAAACGACTGACGGCCGCTGCCGATCCGGCTAGGCGTTGCACGTCCTTCAGACAAGTAGGTCTGGATATGTTTTGGATGGCCTTGATCTTCTCCGGATTAACCTCGATCCCTCGTTCTGAGACGATAAACCCGAGCAGTTTGCCGGCTGGAACACCGAAAACACACTTGGCGGGATTGAGTTTCATCTGGTACCTCCGGAGATTCTGAAAAGTTTCTTCCAAATCCTCTAAGAGATCTGCCTTCTTTTTCGACATCATCGCGATGTCGTCTACGTAGACGTGAACATTGCGGCCGGTCTGTTCGTGCAGGCAATTCTGCATACAGCGCTGGTATGTTGCCCCTGCATTCTTCAGGCCAAAAGGCATCGTGATGTAGCAGAAAGTCCCGTATGGAGTGGTGAAAGATGTTTTCAGCTGATCCGACTATCTCATCTTGATTTGATGGTATCCTGAGTAGGCGTCCAAAAAACAAAGCAGCTCGGAGCCTGCTGTGGAGTCTATGACTTGGTCAATTCTAGGCAGCGCAAAGGGATCCTTTGGGCAGCACTTGTTAACACCGCTATAGTCAATACACATCCTCAACTCTTTATTCTTCTTTGGAACAAGTACAGGATTTGCCACCCAATTAGTGTGCACAACTTCTTTTATGAAATTGGCGGCCTTCATCCTATTTATCTCCTTTCCTATAGCCTTGCGTCTCTCATTTCCAAAGCGTCTTGTTGTTTGCTTCACCGGCTTAGATCCTTTTATGACGTTGAGTGAGTGCTCAGCAAGTTCCCTCGGTACACCAGGCATGTCGGATGGCGACCATGCAAAGATGTCACGATTCTCACAGAGGAACTCGACGAGCGCGCCTTCCTATTTGCTGTCAAGGTTGGAGCCGATGACAACTTGCTTAGACTTGTCACCTGGGATGAGGTCCGCCTTTTTGATGTCTTCTGAAGCTTCAAAGGTCTTCTTGACATCAATCTTTGGCTTGGGCATGGAGTTGTCTGAATCCGCCCCAAGAAGTGCGAGTTCTTCCTTGTGGATGACGGCTTCTGCGAAGGCAGCCATACCACGTTCACACTCCTTGGCTTTCGTAAAGTTGCCGGAAATCGTGATGGTTCCGTTTTCCCCCGCCATTTTAAGCTTGCTGTATATGTAGCACGGCCTTGCCATAAATTTGGCGAAAGCCGGTCGTCCGAAGATTGCATGATAGGCGCTTTTGAAGGGGACAACTTCGAACCGGAGGAACTCTGAGCGGTAGTTCTCTTTTGGTCCGAAAGTTACCTTCAGCCTAATGCTCCCCATTGACTTTGCTTGCCATGATAGGAACTCTGAGCGGTAGTTCTCTTTTGGTCCGAAAGTTACCTTCAGCCTAATGCTCCCCATTGACCTTCGGATATGGTTTCTTTTTCTTGGCGGCCGCGTCATCCTCGCTTGAGACAGACATGTCGTCGTCATCCTCATCCTCCTTGTTGTCTTTCTTGTCGTTCTTGTTTGACTTCTTTGACTTCCAGCCGACTGTGAGGCGTGGATAGGGCATGGCAAAAGTTTTGCCTACTCATAAGTGATTCGCGCCGCCTTAGGCCCTGAGCCGGCGTCGCGATTATCTTTCTTATTCTTCCACTTCTTTTTGCCGACATTCCCTTGGAATGCGACAGCTACCTCGTTGGAAGGTCCGGCTTTGTCATATGCCGCCTGCTTGCGCTTGTTGTTCCGTTTTGGCATGATGTTGACGTCTGGATCATCGTCCCGGGCGTCGTCGTCCGCCGCCGCATATTGGGCGGCTAGGTTGAGCATCTCGCCAAGGTCCGTGATTTGCTCGCGGACGAGCCGATGACGGAGCAAGGACTTCTTCTGCAGGCCCGTGTAGAAGGCGTGGATAGCCTGTGCGTCCGAAACACCATGACAGTTGGCTTTTTCGGATATCCAACGGCTGACAAAGTCTGTCATGGTTTCGTCCGGCTTTTGGATACAGCGTTGCAAATCTGTGTAGGTATTTGGACGCTTGTATGTTCCTTGGAAGTGCTGGGAGAAAACCTTTTCCATGTCGTACCAGCTATGGATAGACTTTTCAGGAAGGTTGTCGATCCAAGCCCTTGCCATGCCTTCCAACATGAGAGGTAGGTAACGGACATCAATATGGCTGCTTCCGCCAGCAATTTCTATGGCCATGGCATAGTCGGCTAGCCATGAATCCGGCTTAATGAGGCCGTTGTACCTATGACAATTTTTTGACACTGATGTCATGTCCTTAGGGAACGGCTCTCTACGGATGGCGTCGCCAAAGCACTTTGGACCAGAATATAGCGGCTCCTTTCCTCTTGCTATGTCTTGTAGGCGGTGCCGTGCGTCTTTTGGATCGAGCTGCCGTGCGCCTCTGTTTGCGTCTGGCTCGTCCTGCGCTGCCCGGCTTATGCTGCGCCTGGGCCCTTCTGCCGCATCTTTCCTCTTGCTGCCGGTGCTACGCTGCGGAGACCGACTCGACCTCTCCTGGGAGGGTCGTTACCGGCATCTTTCCTAGGCGGCAGTCCATTGCACCGGCTACCGCCATTGTCGCGTCTTGGCTGGGCTGGAAGTGGCAGGTCTCCTCTGCTTCCTGTCCTTGAATTCTCGTCCCGCCTTGGTTTTAGCGGTGGCGTCTTCTTTGGAGGTGGCGTTGCCTTCCTTTTGTCGCCATGGCTACTGGAGCCGGACGGGCCTTCAGGGTCATCGCCAGGTGCAGCTTTGCACTTTCCTGACTTAGACTCTAGGTCTCCGCCGCGAGCATCCGCCATGTGGCCGTAGGAATCAGCGCGAGCTTGTTGTTCTAGGGCCTTGCTCACGAAGTGTCTTGCATTGGCCAGCTTTTCCTCCGCCGTGTAAGTATTGTCGTCCAGGGTATCTAGCGCGGCGGCCGCGTTGAGGACGGGGGTGCAGAAAACAACATCTCCCCTTCTGTCCACGCGCTGTGGTGTCGTACGCCAGTCGAACCCGAGATCTTGAGCAGCTGTCGTGGCGCGTGTTGGCGGCTCCTTGTCACGGCGGTTTTTTGATGACCTTTTTTCCTCAAAGAGCTGCCGGCTTGTTTTGGCCGACATCTTCTCCTGTTCTTTCTCGATCTTCTTCGCAAGGCTCTCAATGTGCTCCTCTCTTTTTCGCAGGAAGTAAGAGTGCTTAAGCATGTTAATCCTAAGCTCTTCCACTTCGTCGAGTGGGGTGTCTTTATTCACCGGAGTATTCATGATCTCGTCTACTTCTTTGATGACGGAGAGCAAATCCGTGGGTTTGCTGCTGCCGCCTTTCTCGAGGCCAGTTTTCTTCTTTGCGCGCACCTTGTCGGAACTTTCAATGAGTTGACCGGCAGTGGTGTCACCGGCATCTTCCACCGGCTTGTTTTGCGTTTCCGAAGCAACTGGGGTTGTCTCGTGACCAACGACAACCATCATAGCCAGCTTGTCAGGCATGTCAGTATACGATGTGCCCTCTGAAGGAGCCGGATTACCACTGGAAAAGCGGGTTTTGATCTTCTCTTCGAAGAGACTAGCATCATCATTAGAGTCAGAGTCTACGTTGACTTGAACGGTAGATCTGGATCCGGCATCTGACATCCCATCCTCCTGGAGAGCAGGGAGGATTGACTCAGGATCGTTGTTTTTCGGCTGGGAGTCTGATCCCAGTCCGACAACTCCGACGAAGTGGAAATCAGATTCCGCCGACTCCTGGGAGAAGGCGGATTCAGATCCATCTTGCCGGTCGACTGCTTGGTCGAAGGGTTGGTGGGTGGGGTTGTAGAAACGCGGTAGGCCGTACGCTTCTGGCGTATACCCGATGAAGACGTCGATCCCCCCGATCGGTACGATTGCGCATCCGATAAGGTAGTCGTCCGCCGGGAGCCAGGACTCATCCGAGTTGACGTAGCTGTGGCCGCCATACCTTGTGACACGACCGACGGCGATCTGCTTGCCCACGCCGCCAAGTGTTCCCGCCTGGAACGTGACGCCATGAACCTTATGCCCCACGGTGGGCGCCAACTGTCGTAGTATCGGCATAGTTGATAGGAGACGGGGGTCCTCTAGCCTACGTATGGATTGTGCGGAAGAAGGTTGGTGTCGTCGAGGACGGGATTGAACACGGCGAGTTTACCCGGCTTCAGATCCCGCAGCGGTGGCGAGATCCTACGTGCTGCTATAATCCACTATGAGGCAATAGCCGTGAACAGATTACAATGTGTATGATGCGTATTGGAGCGTGCCCTAAAGGCTTCCTGGTGGCTAGCTTATATAGGCGGCCAGACCCCAGGATACAAGGCAAGTACTTGTCCGGCAAGTAATCAGAGTCCTAGACCTAGCCGGCTTAGTTGCCGCCTTCCGTCTTGGGCTTGGTGGCTTGATGGGCTTCGGCCTTACGCCTTCTTGGACCGTCCGCCTACTTCCTTCTACGTCAGCTATCTGGGCCGCCCGGCAGGCTTCCGCCTTACCACCCTTGGGCCACCCTGGACTAGCCGGATTGATCCATGTTGGAGACACCCCTAGTTGATATATCCCCAACACTTACGCAAGTTCTACCCATGATCATTGTCACGCCCGTGATCATTGTCACGTCAAGACATCTGGCTGTAGAGGCAGCTTACGGCTCCACCTCCAAGCATTTTTTGTCTATAGAGGTTAAAAGCTCACGACTTAAACCTCCAAGCCCCAAAGGCTTCTCTCGAGGGTCAACCCTCCGAGCTCTCCATGTAACGAGCCACCTCAAGTCGTAGAGAGTCTCTGCCACTAATGGGTGGTCCCCATGCCTCGACATGGATAAATACATTAACTTGGCAACTCCAAGCATAATGAGACAATTTCGTTCCTAAGTGAACGGCGCCGCTTTGTAATACTTTGGTGGTGAGTTTATTCCCGCATTATTGTTTTTCAATGTGCGCTTATATCTTTCCCCATGCGCACCTCGCGAGCGGGGGATGAGTACGGTGCCAGTGCCTCAAATGACACACTAGCAGCACTGCAAAACCCAAGGATCCGAGCTCTGGCTGGAGAGCAAGCTCCCACAAACACGCCATCTCTACAAAGGACCTTGCACTTACTCTCCTCGCGAGGAACGCCTGGGTAGACCTATAAGCGCGCATGAGTTCCCATCACCATGTACAAGTGTTTGGGTTCGCCTCTCTAACATCCACAGGGAACAAGCGTCCCTCAAGCCTGAGGAGGCAACATGGCAAGAACCCTTGAAGAGGACCTCCTCGCCAGGCAAAAAACCTCTACAGGGCAAAAGCCTCGAGAAGCTAAGTCCCGCACTCATGCCTCGGGAGCCTTTTTCCACCACAAGCATACGTTTGTCCCTCGAGCGATTTCGTTTTCCCTTGTGTTTCATGGACTACTCGCACGTCAAAGGGGGGCACTTGAGCATCGTGACTCAGGGCTCTTACCTCTCCAAGCCTTAAACTCCCCCCGGCCTTGCTGAGTCATTGCTCTAGCATACCGCAGTGGCGGAGTCATAGCACGAAGAGATGGTTCCTAACGACGCAGAGAAAACATAGACATGAAAATAAGACAAAAGGGGCCTCTCGAGGGGCACACGAGCTAACATAAATTACTCAAGGAGTATATTACAGGCTCAAAATGCATAGTGTCTAAACATAAGACTGTTTCTGATACAAGCGCTCAAAGGCGCAATAAACAAGGCTCACGCGGAATCCGCGCCATCATGCCCCTCCTCCGCGGCGTCCTCCTCAGTATCGGCAGGGGCGGCCTCCTCCTCGCTCTCGTCCGCAACAGCCTCCCCGCGCTTGAAGTGGTTGCAGAAGGCCTCGACCTGCTCACAGAGGGAGTTAGAGACCCGCCACACCTCGTCGCCTTCATGAGCCTCGGTTACCGTGGATAGATCGAAGCCAGGCGTGAGGAGACGGAGGTTGGTGAAGATGCGGTCAACGACCACCCCCAGGAGCTGGTGGCACTCGACCTCGATCACCTCGCAGAGATCAGCGGCAGGGCTCTCGAGTGCCGTGAAGAGCTGGTCGAAGTAGACCAGGTACATGGCAACGTCGCCACGACCTCGAGCCTCGGCGTGCGGCGCCTCTGCGCCAAGCTTGGCAGCGAGCTCGTTGCCTCTGGTTACCAACGCCTGGAACATGCACTCCCGCTGCTTCGTGAGCACCCGAGCCGCCTGCGTGGTTTCCGCAGCCTCCGCCACCTGCTCGACCATGGGGCCCACCTGCTCCTCCACGTCCTTGACAATGGCGTTCAGGTCCAGGACGGCTATCCTGCGAGCATCCTCCTCCAAGCGATAGGCCTCCTTGGCGCGCTGCAGGCAGACCTCAAGTTTGGAGTTGGCCTTCTCAAGCTCCGCGATCCTTTTGGCGTCAGTAGCGTGCTTCTTGGCCTTGTCGCGGTATGCTTGGGCAGTGGCCTGCCTGTATTCCTTCCCCCGCTCCGCGAGGTCCTTTTCCGCCTCCTTCTTCTCGGCGAACCGTTCCTGGAAGCGCTCCAAGGATTGCTTCTGGGCGGCGATGTTCTCGTCGTGCTTCTGGAGCGCCTGGGCCAGGTTCCTCTCGCGCGCCTCGAGCTCTTCGCACTTGGTGGCGAGCTCATTCTCCGCCCGAGGCATTTCTTCAGGTGGGCCTGTGGAGGCTGTCTCCACAGGCCTCGCGGCCTCCTCAGCCATGGCCTCAGCCGTGGCTCTCTTGGAGGGGACGTCTGATGGCCTCGCGCCAGGCCTGTCGCTGGCCGCCTTGGACGGGGGCTCTAGCCGCCCCGCCGCGGCCGCCTCATTGTCGACGTCCTCCTCCTCCTCCTCCATGGGGCGCGAAGGCGCCACCACAAAGGCGTCATCATCATCACCTGACGAGATATATCAGATCTCGTCAGTAAAGGGCCCGACCCTTGAAGAGGACACCTCCCCTACGGAGGGATTTGATGCGGCCTCCTCCTCGCCTCGACCAGCTCCTGAGGCAGAGGGCGACTCTGCTCCCTCCGCCTCCTGCACCACCGGCACAGGCACCTCCTTTCCCGCCGGGCCTGATGGGGTGAACGTGGGCATCCCCTCCAGGATAGCCAGGCGCTCGGTCATATTGAGCTGGTGCAGGGGCCGGAGCGTGAGAGGGAGTTCCTCCATGGCAGGCACCACCGGTTGATGAAGAGCAAAGACAGGACGCATTCGACTGCATCCTTGCCGTTGTCCTTGCAGTGGAGCCGCATCTTGTCCTGGGGGCCGGAGTACATCCACATCGACGTCGTGCGCGCCTGAAGTGGAGCGATGCGGCGCGTCACGAAGTCCACAATGATGATCTGCCCCGTGAGGCCCTCCCCCGGAGGTAGCTCAGGCGGCCTAACAAGATTGCGCTGTCCGCACTGCTGGGGGGCCTTGCCCCAGTGCGAGTTCTTCATTGGCGGCGCGTCAGGGACCTCAAGGAAGGCGCTGGCCTTCTCCACCCCGACGAAGAACCACCGCTGGCGGAAGTCGTCCACCTTCTTCGTCACCGCCGTGACGGCCTTGTCCTCGTTCCACAACATGGGGATGTAGACACTCCCCATGCCGTCCACTATGCGGAAGGAGACGCACCCGGAACGCTCGTTCTTCACCGTGTTCCGGAGCGCGTAGAACCGTCGGAAGAGGCCCATCGTAGGCTCCACGCCCAGGTACGCCTCGCAGAGGTAGGCGAAGATGGCGAGGATGAGGACGGAGTTTGGGTGGAGGTGCAGCAGCTGAATCTGGTAGAACGCCAGCACCGCCTCCAAGAACGGAGAAAACGGCGGCAACAGCTCTGCAGCAACGCAATGCTGGAAGATGGGTAAAAACCCTCGCGGTCGTTTCCTGTGCGCCGCGGTCCGGAGCGCGGTAGGGCCATGCTCGTTGGTCCGGTCCGCCACCAAGAAGCGGACCATCTCGAGGGCCGCGTTCTGGACGCGCACCCCCAACAATGCCGCACCGTGCGACCGCGGCAGGCGCCGCCTATGAAGAGGACGCCACGGCCGCCTTGCCCTTGTTCTTGGCGGGACTCATCGCCGGAGAAGAGTTGTTCGTGGCGGCGAAGGAAGCTGGAGGAAGGAGGAGACGAGCGCGCCGGAGAGCGGAAGCGGAGAGCTCGAGACGAACGAGGCTTCTACGAGAAGATTGGTGAGCAGTAAGGGCTCCCAGCTGTGGCGCACATGCTTTATGTCCCGTCGAGGAGCAGTTACCGGGGCGCGGTGGGACCCCCCACGACGCACGCCCCAGGTCGTGTGCGGCCGTTACTCACCTGAGTGACGTGTGGCTCGGGCCGGCCGGACACTTTGGGCCCATGACGCTCCGGCTACGTCATTGGGCTCAGCCACGCCCATCACGAGCCCGAGGCTACTGTCGGCCCAGTGAGGACCAGGGTGTCGTGGTGGTGTCACGGCAGATGCCATAGGATGGCTAATTTGTGGGGCCGATGGACGTTGGTGGATCCGGGGAGGGATAGCGAGCTGAAGAGCTCACACGGGGAGGATCCCGGTAAAACCGAGATCTCCCAAGAATTGGGAACAAGAACAAAACGCAAAGGGGAAGATCTAACAAATACAAAGAAATGCACGAAGGCACATAACACACAGACGATATACCCAGGTTCAGGGCCCTCGTGAGGAGGTAACACCCCTACTCCTGCCTTTCCTCTCTATATATTGGTGATATAAGGACTACAACTTGCTGCAAGATCAGCCGAAGGATGGAGTACGAAGAACTAGATGAACTCAAGGTGAAGAGGAATAACTGCTCTAAGAGTAAATGTGACTATAGCTTTGGCTCTGAAGTTGGTCTCTTGCTCTCAGGAGCAGTTATGGCGCCTTTTATAGAGGTCTGGCCAGGAGGGCCGGAAACCCTAATTTGTCTTGGCCCCACCGGACAGGCCTAGCCGGGATGTCGTCACCGCCTAGTGCGACCTAGTCGCCGGACTATCCGGAGTAGCCCCTTCGTCATCACCTCGTTAAGGACGGCAGGCGCCGCCCTACATCATCATTGTCCCCTTGTCAGAGACAAGACATGTCTTTGCCCATCCCGGATAGCCTTTTCCGGATTGCCGGGCTTGGCATGTCAGGTCTTGTCGTACCACGCTCGTACCGGCTGACGCGCTCCCGTGTCAGGCGGGAGGTGACCATGCTCCCGTGTCAGGCGGGAGGTGACCATGCTTCCGTGTTAGGCGGAACGGTACTTCCCCCCGCGATAGACGGGAAAGCCTGCTACGGACCGTTGACGGCCTACTGGAAACCCCTGCTCCGGATACCTCCTTGCCTTCCACTGAACCTCTTCTGCACAAGATCAACACCGAAAGTCGTTCCGGTTAGTACCTACCCGGAATACCTATCCGGTAAAGCCGAGTACACCCCCACCCGGAAGTCTCCCCGGAGTCCTAGATCCGGGATCCTTCCCGGAGACGTCCGAGCTCGTCTCAGGATGAGTATCTCTAGGCCTAGCCTCCCGAAGATGTCTTAGCCTATCGGCAAAGACATCTTCGAGAAGCTAGTTCTTAGAGGAACCACCCGCTCATGCTTGTGCTGCGAGTGAAGACTGGGGGTGTCTATTTATAGCTGCCAGAGCTGACCCTTGCGGTTGTCAGGAGGCACTTTGCCCTCTTCCAGTGCCTAAGGGTCAGGTTGCCCTTTCGGCACACCAGGAGGTGTCCCTTGCTGTCGCCAAAGGTCAAGCACTGTTGATATTTACCGGATTATACCGGGATCTGCCCCTACCCGGGGGGTAGCCCCCCGACACTAGTCCCCGAAGCTGGTGCTGCACAGCGACCTCGGATGATGTGCGGGATCAGCTTTAAACAATAACTATTTTCTGAGAACCAATTATGCCATCTTTTTATTCCATGCCGAGATCGCTTCTTCCCGAGATCTTTTTACCGAGATCTTCCCACCGAGATTGCCTTAACCGGGAGGCGAAGCCTGTGACCGGATAGTACCATGTCAGTGAATCTCGACTGTTGATCTCTCGATGAATTCGAGACATTGAGTCAGGGCCCACCCGACGTCCCGTCTGCGCAGAGACGCACTCGAGTGCCTCTGCGCACGCACGGCGTCGCTTGGGTTCCCGCGCCGAGGAGCCGCATCCGATCCGGAATCCAACCGTTGGGGCCGTGTGGCCCTCGGTGTGGCCGGATCGGGCGCTCCGGATAGTGCCACGTGTCCTGTGGCACAAAACAGATCCCACCCACGATCGTGGAGATCGTGGGCGGGAAAATCGGAAACCGCTCCGGAATCCCCCCCCATAAATAGGGAGCCGGAACGGTCTCCTTCACTTCTTGTTCTTTGCTTCTCTTCTCCTTCACCGTCTCAAACTCGTCGTCGCCGCTGCGCTCGTCGCCCGCACGACGTCCCGCTCGCCGTTCGCCGGAGCTCGCACCGCGCCGTCCCTCTCGCACGTCGCTGATCTCCTCCTTCACCGGTGAGTTTTTCCTCTCCGCCCCGATGCGTTTATTCGGTAGAGTAACCGCTCGACTCCGGCCGTGCCCTAGCACGAGCACGGTTGCGCCGCCGCCGGTGACCACATTCGAGCGGCGCGCACGAGGCGCACGGTGATGAATCACCGTGGCGCTAGAAAGTATATCGGTCACCCGCATTTGTGCCTCGTTTGAGTCAAGCGCGAGTCTTTTTTCCTCCCTTTCATCTCGAATTTTCTGCACACGGTAGATCTTGTTTCTTATGAACCCGGTAGCGTTTAGCAGTTTGTGCTCCGACATCCTAGTTTCCGGTAGAGTAACTCCGACTAACCACCGCTGCGCCTGCAGAGTAGCCCGGATACCCCTGCATACTTCTCCGACATGGGTGAAGAACGTGCTCGGGGGTGCTGGGATGGGTCCGAGACGAAGCAGTCAGATCTTGACTGGCTGTATCGGACTCACCGGATTCCCCCGGAAGTCGAGAGCCGTCTACCGGGAGAGGAGGTTGCGCCGGAACCCCAACCCGAGGAATTCGTGGTATTCCTATCGCATTTCGAGCGCGGGTTTGGGCTTCCGGCTAGCCCCTTCTTCCGCGACTTCCTCGACACGTACGACGTCCAACCTCATCATCTTCCCGCCAACGCCATCATGATGCTCTCGGTCTTCACCACCTACGCGGAGGCGTATCTCGGCATCTGGCCATTTGTGGATCTCTGGGCCAAGTATTTCATCCTTCGCCGCCAAGCCATCCCCAATCCAGATCAGAAGATAAAGGACTTAGTCGATTGCGGAGCGGCCACCGTCATCCCTCGCACGGACTCCGGATTCCCCATAGTCAAGGGACTAGAGTCTTGCCGGAAATGGCAGCGTAGCTTCTTCTACGTGAAGAACCGGGAGCCCTCGGGAGATGGTCCGGGGTCCTCGAACCCGGACTTCATCAATCTGCCGGAATTCGTCATGGGTCCTCCGTGCGAATTCCGTCGCTGGAAGCATCTTCCCGACAACGACGAGATCAAATACATGCACGATGTTCTGCATGTGCTAACTCAGCAGATGACCGGTGATGATCTCTTGCGCTGCTTCATTGTCCGCCGGGTCTGCCCCCTTCAAAACCGAGTGCACAAGATGTGCCACATGTCCGGGAACTTCGATCCCACTAGGACCAGTATCCTTGGGCTAAACCACGGGGGGGTCGTCCGTCGTGTCCGAGCTATTGCCCGGACGGAGATGACGGAGGACTATACTTGGGGGCTCCTTGGGGGATGTCGGAGAAGACCATGCGACCAGGTGCTTATATCAATCTTTCGTGCCTTCGCCTTCGTGCATGCGCTCACCTGGACACCGACACGGCCTAACTTGTTTGCGCAGTTGTTCGAGCGTCAACACGAAGAAGACGCCGCCCACGTCGACGGGAATTACACGCCGGACTTCCCGAAACCGGACGTGATGCCGAGAGATGATCCCGACGGCGAGGACCACCTCGCCATCCCTTTCGTGAAGGCCCCGGGTAACCCTTCAACTCCAGAGGCAGTTTTCATTTCTTCGGATGATGAGGATGAGATTGACTGCGAGATCCTTGACGTTATTGACGCTCTTCCTCTGAATTGGGCCCAAGCAGTGGTTCCAAAACCGACAACCGGGACCAAACGTGCCGAGAGCCGGAAGCGCGCGGCTTCCGACACCGAGGGGGCCGATAACTCCGGCAACCCCCCCAAGAAGGGTAAACCGAGCAAGCAGACAACCGAGAAGCCTCCTCGGCGCCGGCAGAGGGGTCCTCCCCTTGTGGATTCCGGGTACGTTTTCCTTGCCTCATGTTACTTGACTTTGCTTTCTCCACAACTTTTACTAAGACATTTCCTTTCAGTGACGCGCTCGAGCTCCCGACACCTGCTGTTCCTCCTCCTCCGGGAACTCGGACTCCCAGCCCGGCTCGGGCCTCTCCTTCACCTCTTCGCCCTTCTGCTCGAGGAAATGAAGCCGCCGCCCCCGGTGCCGCACCGGCAAGCGTCGCGACCTCGGATGCACCTCCGGTGATCGGCGAGATTGCGGTGCCGGCCACGACCCTCTCGGGAGAAGTGCTTCTTCCGGAGAGCCCACGCCGGGTTCCCGGGCTGGAGGCAGAGATCCTCAGCCCTCGCCGGGAACCTGCAGCAAGTGGTGCCTCTCGGCCAGCCGCGACCAAGACCATCCCTGAGAAGCAGCGTACAACCTCCTCCCGGCCAGCAGAGCAAGCTCCCAAGTCTCGCGGCAAGGCTGCTGGGCAGAAAATGCCTTCTGCCCCACCCGCAGCTGCCCCGACACCGTCGTCTCAGGACTTGGTGCTGCGCCCGGGTACGTTTTCCTCGCTACCACCGCCTCCCGCCGAGATCCCTACTGCTGCCTTGCGGATGTTGCGAGCAACGGTCAGCTCCTTTGTATCTTCAGGATCCCGGGATGTTGCTGCTACCCGCGCTGTCGGCAGCTCCGGCATTCGGGTTGTTGATGACTTCAACAAGGCCTGGCTTGCCGCCGACGCTTCCGAGACTTCAGGGGACTTGCACGCTGCTGGCCCGAGCCGCAGCGCTCAAGCCCTGCATGCTCTCCAGGTGGCCGAGCTGGATGTCACCCGAGTAAGCGAGGTAAGCTTTTCCTCTTTCAAAAAACGCATTTGTTCCTTCCACCACCACTAGTCCCCGAGATTGGTGCTTAGTACTCTAGATTCCACCGAATAGCAGATCACTAAGTTTCAATCTTAGAGAAAAATTCAGGACTCGGACACCGAGTCCCCGAGATCCTCCCAACCGGATAGGTTGCTTCAAAATTTGCTCCACCACTAGTTCCCGAGATTGGTGCTTAGTGCTCTAGATTCCATCGAATAGCAGATCACTAGGTTCCAATCTTAGAGAAAAATCCAGGACTTGGACACCGAGTCCCCGAGATCCTCCCAACCGGATAGGTTGCTTCAAAATTTGCTCCACCACTAGTCCCCGAGATTGGTGCTTAGTGCTCTAGATTCCACCGAATAGCAGATCACAAAGTTCCAATCTTAGAGAAAAAATTCAGGACTCGGACACCGAGTCCCCGAGATCCTCTCCCCTGGGTTTTTTACACCTTTTCCATACTAACTTTGCCTCCTTTGTCTTGCTTTCAGGAATGCAGCCAAAAACGCCGCAACATCTTCAGCCGGGTTCTCGCTGAACTCGGCCAATCCAAGAAATCCGAGGAGCGCTTCCGGGAGGAGCGAGACGCGGCGCGCCAGATCTCGGTGGACCAGAAGACTGCTCTTTCCACCGCGCAATCCGAGATCGCTCGGCTGAACGGCGAGCTCGGAAAGGTCCAGGCTGCTATGTCCGAGATGAAGACGCGCTTCAACGAGGCGACCAAAAAGCAGAAAGAGACCCTGGACCAATCGGTGGCGCGCGCGGATAACACCAAGACCGAGCTGGATCTTCTCCGGTCGCGCTCTGACACTTGGCTGGCCGAACTTACCGTGCTGAACCGGGATCTCAACAGTTAGTAATCCGACATCCCTCTTCTCCTGTTCCTTTATTTGTTGTTGCTTTTCTTATGACTTAGCCGTTTGACAGCTCTTATTTTTAAAGGAGAGTTTGAGCATTCCCGGGAAGCTGCCGCCAAAGCTGTTGCCGCCTTCCGCGAGAAGCGCGCCGGGAAGGGTCCCATCTCAGATGCCTGGGACATTGAGGATCACCTCACTGCCCTGAAGGCCCGGATAGTACCTCTCCGGTCTATCGGGACGGAGCTCCTCAGCGCCGCGATTCATGTCCACGGCGTATTGTGGCCAAGCATCCGCGGGACTCTCTCGATTCCGCAGCTCGCGGGCACACTCCGGGGTGCCAGGAGTCGCCTGCACGCGTGGAAGCGTTCCGGCGCGCGGGCTGGTGCCGACCAGGTCCTGACCCAAGTACTTAGCTGGTACGAAGGTCTTGATCTGGCGGCGATTCAGCGCCTGCGGACGGTGTCGCCATGGGTGAACGATCCGGATAAGGTCCAGCAGCGGCAAGAGGTGGCGCACCGCATCGCCAAGTGGTCCAACATCCGTGCCTTCACCGCCAGCCTCGTTTCCTCAGAGTCTGAATAAGACTATGCGGATTCCGAAGAAGATGATGCCGCTTCTGGAGAGGCGGAGGACGAGGTCCCGGAAGGAGATGACGCTGCTTCCGATGCTGCGCCCGAGAAGGTGACTCCCCGGGATGCAACGTCTTCTCCGATACCCGAGGCCACCGAGACCGAGGTGCATCCCGACGCCCGAAGTGGTGCTGCCGATCCTAAAGGCGAGGGTGCTCCTGCTGCTGCCGGTGCTGCTTCCGAGGTCTCCGCTCCCGAGGTTATTGCTCCCGAAGTCGCCGCTTCCGGAGTCGCCGCTTCCGAAGTGTGCGTTGAGAAGCCCACTTCCCCAACTGCATAAACACTTAAGTAGCATATTCGTTAAATCCCCGGGATGCCGGGTGCAAGATGTATCGTACACTTATGCTATTTCTGCTTCACCGTGAACTATTTATTCAAACAATTTATGTCAATGTATTCAGCTTTTAGTTCCCGAATTGCCTTTCATGTTTACCGTTCTTAGGTAATTTCTGCTCTTGTCTACCATTTCGGCGTTCGACAGTCGAGTCACAAAACTCCACATACGGCATACATTACTTAAAACAATCCGAGTTCCTACTAACCGAATTCCCGACATAAAAAACAACTAAGTTAGTAAAAACAAGCATGCCGGATAAGTTCCTGCTCCAAGTCCCCGAGACCATTTTCGTGTTCCCCACCTTCCCTCTCTTTGCTCTTGACTACCATTTCGGCGTTCGTCAGTCGAGTCACAAGATGATTTCACATGACATACATTACTTTGCCTTTGAGAATCGGACTCGGAACTTTCCCGGCATACACATAGTAAAATATAAGATAGTTATCCGGCAGTCCCCGGGTTCCTTCCCGGGATGTCGGTAGAAAACAGTAAATGAATTTGACAAAAATAACAAGACAAGCTCATAACCAGGCAGTCCCCGGGTTCCTCCCGGGGTGCCTTACTTTCCTTAATACTGAAAAATTGAGATACAACATACACTGAACCTTTTACGTGTAAAAGGGGCGAAGTAGAGCTACATTCCATGGACGCTTGGTTTCCTCACCGGATTTGTCCATTACACCTTTCCTAGCCTCCTGTGCATCTACAAGGTAATAAGAATCATTGTGCAATGCCCTGCTTATCACAAAAGGTCCCTCCCATGGAGGTGACAACTTATGCATTCCGGCCGTGCGTTGGATGAGCCTCAGCACCAGATCTCCCTCCCGGAACACCCTTGGGTGTACTTTCCGGCTATGATAACGACGGAGGTTCTGTTGATAAATTGCCGACCGAGATAGTGCCAACTCTCTTGCCTCCTCGAGTAAATCTACATCATCTTCTCGGGCCTCTTTTGCCTCAGTCTCGGTGAACATTGTCACTCTCGGGGAGTCATACTGTATGTCGGTTGGGAGTACTGCCTCAGCCCCGTATACCATGAAGAATGCTGTGTATCCGGTAGATCTATTCGGTGTAGTCCGGAGACCCCATAATACTGCCGGTAATTCCTCTATCCAGCATCCCGGAGTTCTCAATAATGGTTCGATCAAACGAGCTTTGATGCCGGCCAAGACCAAGGCATTTGTCCTTTCGACTTGCCCATTTGCTTCCGGGTGTGCGACTGATGCTACATCCAGCCGGATTCCCTTTTCAGTACAAAATCGAGCGAATTCCCCCACAACAAAGTTTGTTCCATTATCTGTGATAATGCTGTGTGGGTATCCGTATCTCAAGATGATGTCTTTCAGGAATTGCACAGCGGTGTGTCCATCGCACTTCCGGATTGGCTTGACCTCTATCCACTTTGTGAACTTGTCCACCATGACAAGTATGTGTGTCATATTGCCCCTTGCCGGCTTGAATTGCCCGACCATGTCCAAACACCATACTGCGAACGGCCAAGTGATGGGGATTGTTTTCAGTGCTGACGCCGGCATGTGTATCCGGTGAGCGAATCTCTGGCATCCCCCACACTTCCGGACAATATCTTCTGCTTGCTGCAATGCAGTGGGCCAGTAGAACCCATGCCGGAATACCTTTGCCACCAGGGCCCGGGATGATGCATGATGTCCGCACTCCCCTTGGTGTATTTCCACCAGCATCTCTTGTCCTTCTGCCGGTTCCACACATCTCTGGAGTACCTCGGTGACACTTCTCTTGTACAGTTCTTGATTGATGAAAGTGTATGCCTTTGACCTTCGCAATATTTGCCGGGCTTCCACTTCATTCTCCGGGAGAGTTCCTTCCAAGATGTAAGCCATAATGGGTTGTGCCCATCCCGGGATAGGTCTATTCGGGAACACGGGAGTGTCTATGTCCATTGGTTCTGCCGACATCACCTCCATCATCATCTTTCTTTGCCTCTCTGAGCACTAGGACGCAGTCCCCGGGTTCGATGTTATGCTCCCGACATCTACTTCCATGGGTACGGCATCTGAACCAGGCTCCTTGGGGATGAAGATAGATTCTGACTCGGGTGATGGTTGAATAGATGGCTTCCTCAGATGCTCTAGGGCTATCCCGGGTGGGATGGCATCCCGAGATGACCCTAGCTTGGACAAGACATCCGCTGCTTCGTTTTCTCCTCTGGGCACATGTTTGAACTCGCATCCTTCAAAAAATCCGGAAATTTTTTGCACATGAAACCTGTATAAGGCCATATTTGCATCAAGAGCATCCCAATTTCCCGACACCTGTTGGACTACAAGGTCCGAGTCACCAAAGCACTCTATTCGGCGGATGCCGATTTCCTTGGCGACATTCAGTCCATGAACCAAGGCCTCATATTCCGCGACATTGTTGGATGCCCAAAAATGGATCTGCAGCACATACTTCAGTACATCTTGCTTTGGGGAAGTGAGGACCACTCCGGCACCCAATCCGATCTTAGCCTTTGAGCCATCGAAATGCATCCTCCAGAAATTGTAATCCGGTATCGGAGGTTCATACTGCATCTCGGCCCAGTCTACCAAAAAGTCCGGCAGCGCCTGCGACTTGATGGCATCTCGTCTCTCGTATGCCGGAGCGTACGGAGACAACTGGATGGCCCATTTAGCTACCCGGCCGCTAGCATCCTTGCAACCGATGATCTCGGCGAGAGGAGCTTCGCACACCACTGTGATCGGGTGTTCCTGAAAATAGTGCTTGAGCTTGGTCACTGCCATGTACACCCCATATGCCATCTTCTGGTAGTGCAGGTAGTTCTACTTGGATTCCGAGATCACCTCACTGAGGTAATACACCGGTCTCTGTATCAGCTTGCCCCCTTCTTCCCTTTCTACAACCATTGCGACACTGACTACCCGGTTGGTTGCAGCAATATACAACAGCATAGGTTCCTTGGGTAATGGGGATGCCAACACAGGTGCGGTTGAGAGCATTCTCTTCAGATCGTTGAACGCCGCATCAGCTTGCGGGGTCCAGACAAATGTCTTGCTCTTCTTCATTAGTTGATATAGGGGCAAGGCCTTCTCCCCAAGTCGGCTCACAAACCGACTTAGGGACGCCAGACACCCGGTAAACTTCTGCACATCCTTGAGACGCACTGGCAACTTCATGCTCTCAATAGCACGAATTTTACCCGGGTTGACCTCAATTCCCCGACTTGAGATGAGGAAACCGAGTAGTTTCCCTGCTGGCACACCAAACGTGCACTTATCCGGGTTCAACCTCATCCGGAATCTTCTCAGGTTCTTAAATGTTTCCCTCAGATCATCTATTAATGAGGCTTTTTCTTTAGTTTTTATGACTATGTCATCGACATAGACCTCGGCATTTCGTCCTATCTGGTCATGCAAGCATTTCTGCATGCATCTCTGGTATGTAGCACCAGCATTTCTCAACCCGAAAGTCATAACACGATAACAATAAGCCCTATAAGGGGTAATGAAAGCAGTTTTTAATTGATCATCCGGATTCAAAGGTATCTGGTGAAAACCAGAATAAGCATCTAGAAAAGTTAAAAGCTCACTCCCGGCAGTGGAATCTATCACTTGATCTATCCGGGGCAGTGGAAAGGGGTCTTTCGGGCATGCCTTGTTGAGGTTGGTGAAGTCGATGCACATGCGCCACACCTTAAGCAGGAGGGGATCATCTTTCTTCTTCTCAACCAGGACCGGATTCGAAATCCAATCCGGGTGCAGCACCTCCATGATGAATCCGGCGGCCAGCAGTATAGCCAGATGCTCCATGACAACAGCTCTTCTCTCATCCGAGAGGCGCCTAGTCGGTTGCTTCACCGGCTTCACATCCGGTCGAACAAACAGAGAGTGCTCAGCCAACTCCCTCGGGACGCCTTGCAGATCGTCACTCGACCACGCAAAGGCATCCCGATTCTCACGGAGGAAGTCGACGAGCTCGCCTTCCTATTTGCTGTCCAGGTTGCTGCCAATGATAACTTGGCGCTCCGGGTAGCCGGGGTCCACGCACACCTTCTTGGTCTCCTTTGGGGGCTGAAATGATGCCCCCTGCTCCGGGTTCACCATCCTGGGCATCCCGAGTTGAGAGGTCTTGGCCATCGCCACCACCTGCTGGATCCTCTTCTTCTCTTCCGCGATCACAAGGGACTCAGCTAAGCACGACCCCGCCGAGGCACACTCCATGGAGCGCTTGTGGTCTCCCGAGATGGTGATCACGCCATTGGGTCCCGGCATCTTCATCTTGAGGTAGCCCACATGAGTCGAGATCATGAACTTGGCGAGGGCTGGTCTGCCGATCAGTGCGTGATACGGGCTCTCGAGGTCCACGACCTCGAATTCCAAGCTCTCGGTTCTGCAGTTCTCCCGAGTTCCGAATAGCACCTCCACCCAGATCTTTCCCATGGGTGAGCAAGAGACTCCGGGCACAATGCCATGGAAGGTTGTCTCGGTGGGCAGAAGGGTGTTCATGGACACTCCCAGCTTCAGCATCGTGTCCTTGTACATGATGTTGATGGCACTGCCGTTGTCGATCAGGACCCGGCTGAAGCGGACGTTGAGGTTGGGTCCGACAAAAGTTGGGTCTACCACCAAGGCGTACGCTCCCGGCTTGGGCATAACCCGGGGGTGATCCTTCCGACTCCAGGTAATCTCCATCTCGGACCAGTGCAAGAATTTGGGCACTGCTGGGATCACAACATTCACCTCCAGGGCACGCTGCCGCACACTCTTTCGGTCAGTGGGCTCGGTCACGAAGACCACATAGCTCTGATGTGCCTCCCGGTAGTTGCTCTGCTGGTGTCCGGCTTGGTTACCGTTGTCGTTCCGGGTATGCACCACATTTACAGGGCGAGGTGGGGGTCCTCTCGGAGGAGGGGGAAGTCGCACAGCATTGGCCCCCGATGTCGGAGGAGGGGGTCTCGGGATGTTGGGCCGAGATGTCGGAGCAGTCTGCCGAACAGCTCCCGAGCTGCCCTCCTGCAACGTGCGCTGATACCAGCTGCACTGCCGAGTAGAATGGTTTGCGGGCTTGTTGGCCTCCAGAGTGTGGTAGCAGCAGGGCTTGTTCAACATTTCCTCATACGTCAGGGGCTTCTTCTGCTCCACCCAAGTCTTCTGTACCTCCTGACTTTGACCCCAAGCCGGGCCACTTGTCTTCTGACGCTGGCTGTTGCCGGCATCCTCCTGCTCCCGGGTTACTGCTGCGACATGCTGCGCGGCATGGTGGTACTCGGGCTGATTCCTCTTGTGGCCGAACTCCTGGCGATCATGGCTCCTACTCGGTCCCGAACGCTGAGGTCCCGCATTCCTCCTGTTGGAGTCTCCGACATCCACCAGGGGTTGCATGGGATCTCCAAGCGTATAGGTGTCGGCGATGCGCATGGTTTCTGCCAAGGTTCTTGGCATCTTTCTCTGCAATTTCTGCCACAGCATAGAGCCATGCCGGCATCCTTGCGCAAACCAGGAAATGGCCTGTGCCTCCACCACTCCTTCGCAAGAGTTGCGAATATTGCTCCACCGGGTAAGGTACTCCCGGTCTGTCTCATTGCTCCTTTGCCTACAGATGGCGAGCTGTTGAGGCCTGTTGGGCCTTTTGTACGTGCTGGTGAAGTTGCTGATGAACGCCTCCTCGAAATCTAACCAGCAGTCTATACAGCCAGTTCTCAGATTGTTCAGCCAGATCCGGGCTGGTCCTTCCAACATCTGCGGTACATAGCGTACCGCCCATCGTCTGTTTCCACCGGCTATGCTTACTGCAGTTACATAATCGGTCAGCCAGTCCTCCGGCTTCTTGCTACCGTCATAGGTCTTGGCACCTCGGTTGAGCTGAAAGTTCCAAACCGGAGGTTCCCGCATGATCCGAGGTCCAAAGCAGGCAGGTCCCGGAGGTCCTTGTTCTTCCACCAACTCGGATTGGTGAATCCGGTCGAGCCGGAATCTGGCGTCTGCCGGGTTCAGCTGCCTGGTTCCTATCCGAGATCCCAAAGGGTTCTCGTCCGGCTGGTATCCGAGCTGCTGCAACCTCGAGTTGCCATCATTGAGCCTGTCTTGTGCAGGGACCCGGGCCTGCTGGGGAACGGAGACGACTTCCCTCTGCGGGTTTCCCTGATCGTGAGGAGGATTCTGAGGCGGATTACCACGGCCAACCGGGTTATTGTTTCCTACACCTCGGTTACCATCCCCACGGGTACTTCCCGCATGTCCTGAGTTACGCTGTCCGGCCTGCCCGGCTTGCTGGATACCGGCGAAGGCCGGATCATAGGTTTGTAGCTGCTTGTTCTTTCCGGAACCTCGACTCCGGCTCCGGCTCTTGCTCTTGCTTCTGCTCGGATGCGGGGAAGAGGCCTCCCCATCCGACCTCTGGCTGTTGGGTCTGGCTGAGTGCACCTGGGATCCTGCCCCGGGGTTCTTCTTCTTGAAGGCCAGATTCTGACGATTGGCTTCAATTACCAATTCGTTTACCCTTTCCTGTTGCTTGCGCAGGGCTTCGCCGGATAGCCCCACTAACTCGGCCATTGCGGCTTCGGCGGCCCTAAGGGTTTTCGCCGGTGAGCTATACACCGGCTTCCCCGCAGAAATCCGACTTCCTGTGTTACTGGTGGTGGCTCCACCAGCTAACTCCTCATTCACCATTCTTCCTTTCTTGCGCAGATATGCAATGCGCTTCTCCCGGGAGTCGATCTTAGGGAATCCGTGTGCCGCATTGTACTCCCGGAGGCTAGCGCTGAGCTCGCGGCGGATCTCGGCGATCTCCTGCGCCTCAGCGAGTAGCAACTTCCGCTGCTCCTCTAACTCAGCCGAAGTGGCCTGCGCATCTGCTCCGGTAGTTACCGGTACAACCAATTTTGCCACGAGTCCCGAGAGGGGATCCGGGCGACGTCGCGGATGTGATGACTGCGGATCTCCCTCCCGGGCCGCAGGCCTCTCCTGCGGGGGTTTGGCTAAACGGGGGTGGCCGTCAGTATCACCATCAGCATCTTGATATTCCTCCTCGGTTGCCGCGGCCATCATCACTGCGACGGAACTCGGGGGGCGACCGGCACGCAGACCCCGAGCTGCGCAAAGCATGGGAGGATCCTCAGCTTCCAGGACTACGTCCGGGTAGCTACGGACAACCTCGGTGGCCACGTAGGTGGTGAAACCACCAAAATCGATGAGACACCCGTTCACCGGAAACGGCTTGTTTCGGAAGCACCCAGCATTGTCGCAGACGAAGTCCATCTCCCCTAGCCTTACGACTAAGCCAGAAAGAACCCGAACGCCGAAACGAACGGGGGAGCCCGTCCGGATGTGTACACCAGCCAACGCCTCTGTCAGCCCCACGGTGGGCGCCAACTGTCGTGGTGGTGTCACGGCAGATGCCATAGGATGGCTAATTTGTGGGGCCGATGGACGTTGGTGGATCCGGGGAGGGATAGCGAGCTGAAGAGCTCACATGGGGAGGATCCCGGTAAAACCGAGATCTCCCAAGAATTGGGAACAAGAACAAAACGCAAAGGGGAAGATCTAACAAATACAAAGAAATGCACGAAGGCACATAACACACAGACGATATACCCAGGTTCAGGGCCCTCGTGAGGAGGTAACACCCCTACTCCTGCCTTTCCTCTCTATATATTGGTGATATAAGGACTACAACTTGCTGCAAGATCAGCCGAAGGATGGAGTACGAAGAACTAGATGAACTCAAGGTGAAGAGGAATAACTGCTCTAAGAGTAAATGTGACTATAGCTTTGGCTCTGAAGTTGGTCTCTTGCTCTCAGGAGCAGTTATGGCGCCTTTTATAGAGGTCTGGCCAGGAGGGCCGGAAACCCTAATTTGTCTTGGCCCCACCGGACAGGCCTAGCCGGGATGTCGTCACCGGCTAGTGCGACCTAGTCGCCGGACTATCCGGAGTAGCCCCTTCGTCATCACCTCGTTAAGGACGGCAGGCGCCGCCCTACATCATCATTGTCCCCTTGTCAGAGACAAGACATGTCTTTGCCTATCCCGGATAGCCTTTTCCGGATTGCCGGGCTTGGCATGTCAGGTCTTGTCGTACCACGCTCGTACCGGCTGACGTGCTCCCGTGTCAGGCGGGAGGTCACCATGCTCCCGTGTCAGGCGGGAGGTGACCATGCTTCCGTGTTAGGCGGAACGGTACTTCCCCCCGCGATAGACGGGAAAGCCTGCTACGGACCGTTGACGGCCTACTGGAAACCCCTGCTCCGGATACCTCCTTGCCTTCCACTGAACCTCTTCTGCACAAGATCAACACCGAAAGTCATTCCGGTTAGTACCTACCCGGAATACCTATCCGGTAAAGCCGAGTACACCCCCACCCGGAAGTCTCCCCGGAGTCCTAGATCCGGGATCCTTCCCGGAGACGTCCGAGCTCGTCTCAGGATGAGTATCTCTAGGCCTAGCCTCCCGAAGATGTCTTAGCCTATCGGCAAAGACATCTTCGAGAAGCTAGTTCTTAGAGGAACCACCCGCTCATGCTTGTGCTGCGAGTGAAGACTGGGGGTGTCTATTTATAGCTGCCAGAGCTGACCCTTGCGGTTGTCAGGAGGCACTTTGCCCTCTTCCAGTGCCTAAGGGTCAGGTTGCCCTTTCGGCACACCAGGAGGTGTCCCTTGCTGTCGCCAAAGGTCAAGCACTGTTGATATTTACCGGATTATACCGGGATCTGCCCCTACCCGGGGGGTAGCCCGCCGACACAGGGTGTGCAGAGCCCACTCTCCATAGGCCTCGCACGCGATAGATTCGACGAAACAACTAAGGACCAAGCCACCACTTGGTGAGACTCTCGAGAGGCATTTCCTCTTGAGGGCCCGAAGAGGAAGCCAGGGCCTGAAGAGGACCCGACGCTTCAAGAGACTCCCAAGGCTCAACCCGCCTGGAGAGAAGTCAACAGAAACCCCTCCACAGGACACCGCGGCCCTATGGAGACACTTCGCGGCTAAGCAACCGCCGCAAGGCGCACATGGCCTCTGCAGCAGCCGCAGAGTGACGCGAGCACCACAGTTGCCATTTTAGTTATAAAGGAGTCAACAAAGCTGCGCCGCCCGCACCAGGACAACCAAGACTTTCCGCTTTGGTGATAAAGCGGCTGGACGGCACAACGCTCCAAGAAGATCGTTATCGTGGGCTCCGCCACGACCCCTGCGCATGCGAGCTGTTCTGCGCAGTCTTCAGCTTGTCGGCCACCGCGCCCAACTTTAGCATAGATGGACCGTGTCCATGGACATTTCTGCGGCGGTGGACTCCCTCTCCTTCGTGCCACTGCCATGTGGGAACCCACCCTCTGCGTACAGCGCAAGGAAGAGGCCCAAGGCGCCTATAAAAGGAGCAGGAGCTCCACCGTAGCAAAGGATCGGCTAATCGCATTTTGAATCCTTGGAACCCTAGCCAAGCGCGTAGGATAGCCAACTGCTCGAGGAGGAAGAAGACCATAGCTTCCCTCTCCAAGCACCAAATTGCCTCAAGAGAGCCCTCGGCAAGCTCATTGTACTGTAATCTCCGCGTGCAATAAAGAAAAGCGGGAGTAGCGGTGTTACCTCCTCTTGAGGGTCGTGAACCTTGGTACAGGCCGGTGTTCATCTCTGTCGTGTTGTCCCTCTCCAGGTCCGACGAGCACAGTCGTCGTGCCTCTCGAGGGTTGTTTGACCTCCGTGTTCCATCCCCCTTCGAACTACTCTTCAGGGTGTGACTATCCCTGTTCTGTGGGAGTCACTCTCCGACATAAACAATATAGACAAACTACAATACCACAATCAACATAAAACACAACATCACAACGCATACAAACACATACATAATGAACAAACAAGTTTCATAAATTTCTAAGGAAAATATGTCATGCATGATGTGCAAAATATTTCTAAGGACTAGAGATGCATGTCATGCCATGAAAATCTTCTAAGTTAATGCAAGGCAAATATGTTGGTTAAAAATGACTAAGGACTAAGGTCATAGGTTGGACAAAATACTTTGCTATAAATCAACTTGAATAAGCACTCTAATTGCTTAGTCATGATGTGCATAAACACTTAGAGAAAATACTAAGTCTATTCTTCAAGGTGATTAACAATTATTAACAAGTCTATTCTTCAAGACCGACACCCGACCAACCACTTATGTTGTGGAACAGGTCTCATGTACGTGGACATGTAAGGTTAGTCTCCAGGCCGCTGCATCTCACTATGCCGTTAGGATCCAACATACTTCAAAGATGGTAATAACATGATCAAAAATTTGTTTATGTCTAAAGTGAAGGACAAGATTAGGAAAGAGGGAAAGATAGAAAGAAGAATGTAGTTGGTCTTTCAGGCATCCTCGTAACCTTCTCCTTGATGTGATGACTTCACTGCAATTAGTAGAGTTGATGGTTCTGAAGACTTGAAGGTGTTGACAGCATCCATGGTGGTCTTGAATATAACTTAGTCATCATGAGGTCAAAGAGAAGAAGGGGGAAAAGAGAGAAAGAAAGCAAGACTTAGAAAATGTAGTTGGTTGGTCTTCATGAATTTCTTCTTGATTTTCTTCTAAGTGCTTCTACTCCTTGGAGATGCTTCCGAAGTCTATTTTCTTCTAAGTCTTCATTGGTCTTCTGGCTTCATCTTGAGAATCCCAAGTATGACTAAGTACAACTTTTTCAAAACCACTATGTTGAAAATAAACCTAAACAAAATACTTAGCAAAATAAGGGAGAAGTTTTCCTATGAGAAGTATAACAATACAATAAAATATGTTATGCATGCAATGCACTTTTTAATAATAAGTAAGATCATACTATTTATTTTGATATTTATAAAGTATGCATGAACCTATAAATGCAATTTTAATTAATTTCTATTATAGGAAAATATAATAAAAGGGATAAATATAAGATTAAAGTTTTTTGTGATTAAATTTTTATATCAAAATTTTATACACAATGCTAATAGACATAGGGGATTGAATTAAATTTATCGCAATTGGATTTACTCGAAAATAATGTTTCTATCAAAAGTTATTTCAAAATTACTTAAACTATTCAAATTAAACATATAACTGTTAAATCATCAAAATAATATGAAAAAATATTTTAAAATAGAGGCATCATATAACACATATTCTAAGGTTTCTAAAACAATTTTATATGCAATTTTTGGAATTAGAGATTTAAAGTTATGACAAAAAATTCTCAAATCATCCATTTGAAATTTGAATAATTTAAACTAAGTAAAATTTGAATTCTACCCGAACTAAAATATTCTACAGGTCAAGGGATTTCCAATGATATAAAAAATTTCTAATTTGGAAAGGTGGTTTAAAAGTTATAACAATTCTAAGGTGAAGGGACTTTTCTACAAATTTGCCAAATAAATCTATATAGGAAATAAAATCCACGCGGGCGACTGTGCATGTTGACTGGGCGTCGACGTGGCACGCTCTGATTTTCTGATACCGGTTCATCGCAGGGATCTAATCTCGTGCGTCTAAACTAGATCGGACGGCTGAGAAGAAGAGGACTCACCGCGGCGGCGCGAGGTCACCGGCGAGGAGATGGACGGCGACGCTGGCGTCGGGAGGTTGTCGTCGGCGATGCTTCGGTGGTTCCCCAGATGTACAGACGACGGCTCCGAACACGGCGTGTCCCGGGGAAATCGACGGTGGCAACGACGTGTCCAAGCTCTTCCCCGAGCAGCGTGGACGAAGCGACCGGCAGCGGCGGCGACGGCGACCTTCGGGTCGCTTGCTCCGCTTGCTTTGGAAGCGAGAGCGAAGCTAGGATGCGTCTAGGAGGTGCGTATGGACGAGGGAAGGAGGATGGGAGTGGTTTCGGCTCCGGTGGGTGGTTGTCTTCGCCGAAAAAGAAGAAAAGGCGGCGGCGGCAAGCGGAACTCCGGCGATCAAATTCCTCGGCCTGGAGGCACGATTCGGAAGGGGATGAGAGGGGAAAGAGAGAGGAGGTCGAGGGGGTTTATAGGGCAGGGTCGGGGTGCCGATTAATGTCCTTAATCGCCGGCAATAAACGAGAGCAATTTTCGGTTCAAAATGGCTGCATGGTCTCCGGCGGGCAAGTACGGAAGATTGGAGGCGTTTCACGGAGGGCTTTTGTGTGGGAATGAAGAAGGAGGTCGTGGGATTCAATTAGAAAGAAACGACACGTGATTGTCGAGTAAAACGTCCAGAATCAATTCGGGAAGGAACACACAAGGAGCTGTTCTTCGGGCGTGATTTCCGTCCGTTCCGAGCTGGAAGACGACGATGGCGTCATCGCTGACGTCAGCAATTTTCCTTTTCTTTTGCTGATTTTTCTTGTTTCTTTCATATCTTTTGTTTTAAGTGTCCAATGAACTCAAATAAATTTCTAACTATTTGTAAAAACAATATCTTTGTGTTAAACCAGTTGTGGGTATGTTTTGAACACTTTTCAAAAATAATTTCGAATTACTGATTAAATGCAATTTGACACTTTATGTCAAATTCGAAAATATGACTTAATAAAATATATTTTTGGCTAAATAAAATTTCTAAAAATACAACACTTATATAAGTTTGAAATTAAGTTAACTTAACTCATTTTCCAATATTAAAACATTTTTGGCTTTAGTACAATATTAAATAGCATAACACATCTATTTGAAATGAAAAGGGAAATGTAATGTATTCATTTTTAATTCTAAATATTTTGTGCAGCATTAAGCTTTATATTATGATAAATCATTTGAAAACTCCATAAAATGCCTATGGAAAAGATTCTAGATTTATTCCATTTGTGATATTGAATATATTCATGAAAATCATTTTATGTTTTGAAAATTAATGAAATGCCTATTTGGATAATTCATTAATTATAAAATCTATGAAGTTTTAAAGTTATAAACTATAGACTTGTAATTTCCAAAACTATGTTTTGAACTCAGGTAAAAGAATGAAAACCATTTGGCAAATATACCATGTTTTAAATAGTTTAAAAGAAAATTTGTAAATATTATTTTAATTTATGAAAAGATATGGGTAAGTGGTTGAAAATCAAATACTTATAAAGAAACTTTTTATTACAAGAAAATGGTTTCAAAAGTTATTAAACCATTTGTAAAATTATATAATGAGGTTTAAGAAAAATAATGGATAGTAAAATGTTTAACTTGAAACAAGTTTTGAAAAAATAGTGATTACTTGAGATATTTGAAATAATAAACAATTTGGAAATGGTTGAAGTCTTTTATAGAGTGTTTTCTTAAGCTTTTATTGTTTAATCATAATCAAAAACCAAAGTTTAAATATTTAGTGATTTTCAAACATTCCAAAATATTGGGATGTTACACAATCCCATCACCGAGGGTGGCCGTGGCCGCGAAGGGCCGCCGCCCCTCACCGCACCGTGGCTGCCAAGGGCCGCCGTCTGCACTCCGGGTTGCACCTCTCCATCAAGCTCCTCATCACCATGACCATGTGTGAGTAGTTCTCCCCCGAGGCTGCGGAATCTACGGTAGCCATGTGGTTCATCTCTCTCTCCCATGTGATCTTTTATGTGATCATGAGCTTTGTAATCTAGTTGAATATGTGATGCTATTCTTTATCTATTATTCACTCTAGAGGTTACTTTAATATGAACTCTGGAGTTATTCACGGATGTAACGGTGACAGAGTGTGCACCGTGTGTGACTCTTTTATGACATTGTTGGTGTTAGTTTACTCCGACTTTAAGAGTGCTCTTGTATCCCTATGCAATGAATGGTGTTTGTTATCCAACATGAGAGTGTTTGAGAGTAGTGTTTATTTATTTAACTTTGATGTCATTGTTGAGAATGCCCACTGGTGAAAGTAGGATTCTAGGCCTTGTTTCTAAGCATTAAAACACCGTTTCTAACAAGTTCTGGTACATGTTTGCTTGCTTCCATTTTTATTACATATTGCAATTACTACTTATAATCATCCATATTAATTGTATTTCACTCTCTCTTCGCATAACTAGTGCACCTATACATCTGACAAGTGTATTGGGTGTGTTGGGGACACAAGAGACTTATCGTATCTTAATTGCAGGGTTGCTTGGGAGGAATATCTTTGACCTCTACCTCCCTGAGTTCGATATACCTTGGGTGATCCACTTAAGGGAAACTTTGCCGTTCTACAAACCTCTACTCTTGGAGGCCCAACAATGTCTACAAGAATAGAAGCGTGCGTAGACATCATGCTATTTTCTGGCACCGTTGCCGGGGAGGTGAGCGCTTGAAGGTATCTCCTTTAGATTCTGAAGTTATTACTTTTTGTTTGTTTTTTTTATTTTCACTAGTTAAGCTAATGGAAAACAACAAAAAAATTAGAGATCTTTATGAAATTTATATTGCATTAGGAAATGATACTTTTGAAGAGAAAATTAAAAAACCTATGGAAGTTTGTTTGCATAATAGTGGTAGTAATGTTACAAGTATAAATTGTTTGGACACTATTTTTGCTAAGGTTCTGGAAAAATATAAGCTTGGGGGAGCTAGTTTAAACAAAAATAATCTTTTTTGCTCCTCAGCTTTGGAGGAATTATTTTTCCTTGATAATGTTGTTCCTCTAATATGCGATAATTCTTATGATGCTTGTGATATTATTAAGCCACCCGAAGAAATAGTGCCATTTAAAATACATATGAAAATTATTGAACGTGTTATGAATAACCGCTATGTAGGGGATGGAATTGTCCATCTTGGTGATCATTTGCTATTTTTACATGAATTATGCGAGTTGTTCAAGTGTAAAGGTATTTCAATGGACAAAGTTAAGAATAAATTATTTTCTATATCACTTGGTGGAAGAGCTGCGAGTTGGTATAAATTGTTGAAGAATCAACACTCTCTTAAATGGGAGGAGGTTGTATCTCTCTTTTATTCTAAATTTTTCAAGTGAGATTCACCAAGATCATAATTCTATATATAATTTCTGGCCTCTTGAAGGAGAAAGCATTGCTCAAGCTCGGGGAAGGCTGAAAACATTAATACTCAAATGTCCTAACCATGAGCTTCCTGATAATATAATTGTTAATAATTTTTATGCAAGGCTTTCAGGACATTGCAAGGATTATCTAGATGCCTGTTCGGAGGGCTCTTTCACAAGTAAGAAGGTTGAGGCTAGATGGGATCTCCTTGAAACAATTCGAAACAATGCTGAAAATTGGGAGAATGACAAAGGTAAAGAATCAGGTATAAACTATGAATATAATTGCATTAAGTCTTGTACTGAAACTTCTGACTTTCAAGAGCTTAATGCTAAATATGGTCTTGATTCACATATTATTGTTGATTATTTTAGAACCTTTGCTTCTCATATTAATGTTCCTAAAGGAAATTGGGATATGTATCATGAACCTTTCAAAGAGACTTGCATGGAAAATGAAATTGTTATTAATGATTGTGATAAACATGCTCAAACTTATGATAGTACTATTTCTTATAAGCATGTTAATTTTTGTGGAATGCATAGACCTTGTGGAACTAATCAAATTGAAGATGAATATTGTATCCATCATAGGAATGAAAATTCTAGAGGTTGGTATAAAGTTTTAAGAGATCTTGGTAACACGATTTTTGCCACCTATCCTTTTATTTGTGAACTTTGCTATGAAAAAGGTCATTTCGATTTTCAACGCTCAGGTTCTAATAAAGATATTGCAGGAGATATTTGTGATAACATGATCATTCCTAATCAACATGATGAACTTACATTATTTTTGGGGTGTGAAGAGATATCAAGAAAAACATCTTTGTTAAATATGAGTGATATTGATATGAATGATTTGTTGCATGGATGTTATCTATATTGTGTTAATAATTGCCATGCTAACACCTACATAGAAAATATTATAAAGGATGACACTTCACCAAAGTATGACAAGACTAATCTGTGTTTTCATCTTATTAATGAAAGAGTGGAATTCCCCCAAGTTTCTTCCATTGTCTCTAATAGTTAACCAGGTTATGTGGAGAAGCTTCCTTTCAAGCCTCTCCCTCCAAAAGAGGAACAAAAGAAGAAAAATGGAAAGAGGAAGAAGAAGAGGAGTAAAAGGAGAGAGGAAACGATATCTTCTCCCAAATTTCTTGCTCCTGTTACAATTAATACTTATAATTCTGAATTCGATGATTCTGAACTTGATGATGTACCTATGCATGTTACTTATATTAGTGATCATGATTGGGAAAAGCACTTCTTTTGATATTGAAGATCTTTGGGATAATAATTCTGAAAATGATGATGTTAATAATTGATGCACTATTAAAACTATCCATGTTCGTCCCCATGATGATATAGAGAGCTCTGAGCTCGGGGATGAGTTGTTTGAAAATCCTTTTTCTACTAATGATTATATATTTGATACATCCCCTTCAAGTAAAAATGATGACATGTTTGCAAATGAACACACTTTTGAGAATAATTATTCTATTGCTTATGATGATACTATGCCTCCGGTCTTTGATAATTATACAGAATACTATGACATGAGTTATAATTACAATTATCCTTTTGAAACTTGTCATAATTATAGAGGAATCACTCAAAAAAATCCTTTTAGTATACAACTTGTCTATCATGTTCAAGTTCTTTGTGATGATCCTACTCCCTTTGTCATTAATGAGAAGAACTTTTCTTATGAGGGAGATAATGATACTCTTATGCATATGGATCATGATAAGAATGCTTCGTGTGATGGTTATATTGTGGATTTTATCAATGATGCTACTGAAAGTTATTATGCGAGAGGAAAACACGACTGTAAAAGTTTTCAAGTTACTAAAACACCTCTTTATGTTGAAGGTTTTGAAGTTGCATTTGTTTCATGTTGCTATGATAGTTGCTTTATGTTTCAATAATTTATCCTATTGCAAGATTCCATTGCATAGGAGGTGGGTTAGACTTAAATGTGTTTGATGTTTACCTCTTGATGCTCTCCTAGTTTTTCAACTCTCATTTTTATGAGAGCATCATACGAATCTTTGTGGCTAGCTCAAAGGCGTTAAACAAAAGCGCTTATGTGAGACAACCCACTTTTATTTCCTGTTATTTTATTTTGCTTCTATCAAGGACTTGTCGTACTTCTGTAGTAATTCCTTTATATTTTTATTTTATTGGAATGTTGTGTCAAGTTAAGCCTCTAGTTCAAAGTTGATGCTAAATTTCAATTCCTGCGCATAAACAGATTTCTGCTGTTCACCGTTAAATTCATAACTCTTCACTCGAACGCCAGAAAAATCTACCATTTTTTGTGCATAGTCCCCAGATGTATACGCAACTTTCGTTAGTTTTGAGTTTTCGATCTGAGCAAGTTAAGTGCCTCGAAAAAATTCTTCTTTATAGAATGTTATGTTTTTGACAGATTCTGCCATTTCTTTTGATGCCTCTTTTGCTATTTTAATTGGATATTTTTATCCTATGAAGTATCAGTGGCTGTAGCTAATGTCCAGTATCATTGGTAGCAATTGTACCTACAGAATATCATAATTTTTCATGCACTAACCCTCTAATGAAGTTTACTCTAAGTTTGGTGTGGAGGAAGTTTTCAAGGATCAAGAGAGAAGGATGATATGATGTGATCAATAGGATAGTAAAGCCAAAGTTTTGGGATGCCCCGGTGGTTCACCCCCAATATATTTCAAGAAGACTCAAGTATCAAAGCTTGGGGATGCCCAAGGCATCCCCTTCTTCATCGACAAACCATCAGGTCCTTTCTAGTGAAACTATTTTTTAATTCCGCCACATCTTATGTCCTTTTCTTGAAGCGTCTGTTTTTTTTTTCATTCTCTGAATAAATTGGATCCTAGCATTCTTTTGTGTGGAGAGAGACACGCTCCGCTTTTTCTTATGAATACTCGTATTCTTCACTTATATTTTTGAGTATTCTTCTCTAGTTATTGTTTGCTTTCTAGCTCTTGTTTTTCATGCATCTCTTGTTAGAGTTGTTAGCTTTGTTTAATAATACTCTCATATCTCATTGTTTAATTACTTGGAGAGTTTATCTTTTAAATAAGTTGATTGGTGTTTGGTTGAGAACAGAAAATTCTAAATTTGGTAGATGGTATAACTAAATGATACATAATCTTGTAGATCATTAAATTGTGTCACTTGAATCATTGATGTTGTTTTGAGATATTAATTTGCTTAATGGTAAACATGATGGTTTAGTAAAGTGGAAAGATTAATGGTTGGTCTAGAAAAACTTGAAACTGTGCCACACTTAAATTTCCAGTTGATTGCATAATGGTATATGACTTCTATTTGCCTAAGGCAACCGTAATAACTTTATGTTATGCGCTACAGTCGGGGAATCCAACGGTGACTTTGTCATTCGCCACGATCCCTCTTGGGGTGATATTCATTATGCCTTGTATGATCATATTTTTATTTGGAATCTTTTTACTTGTGAGTTCTAAAACTGCGGTTTTCATGGCACTTCCACCACCATATTGCTAGCCTCTTCGGTACTTTGCTTTGCCCTTTCTCACATTGAGAGTTGGTGCATTTTTCGTGGGTACATCCAAACTCGTGGGAGATCTTCATCTTGTTTTCCTACACATAAGCCAATTATCTTTCTCAAAACATCCACCATACCTACCTACTACAACATTTCCATAGCTATTCCGAGATATATTGCCATGCAACATTCATCTTACATTACATGACTTGTTGTCATTCATTACTTATTTATTGATTTGCGTGATTCTATAAAGCTGATGTGTGGTTTCAACCATGTTACGCTAGATCATTGCATAACCTGCTACACTGGCAGATGCACCGTGTCATAAGTATTTTATGTCACATTCATATTAGTTACTTGTATCATCAGTATGTTGTCTTATCATCATTAGTGTATTGTCATATATCACATATCATGTTAGGATGCTTGCCCCTAAAAGTGAAAAGAGCCATGAAAGCCATCGAAAAGAGAAACAGAAAAAGAAAAAATAGTATAAAAAGAAAAGAAAGAAAGAAATAAAAATGGGGCAACATTACAATTTGTGCTCATGTTATAGCACCATATCATTTATAGTCATCACTTGTGTTCTTGTTATAGCACCATATCATTTATAGTCATCACTTGTGCTCATGTTATAGCACCATATCATTTATAATCATCATTTGTGCTCATGTTTAGCACCTTTACTCTATATAAGAGAGTTTTCATGTCTTAGTTGCATAACTATGTGGGGAACTTGACACTATAGAACTTGGCTTGTATATTCCAATGACGATCCTCCTCAAAAGTGCTCTAGATCTTCGTGAGCAAGCAAGTTGGATGCACCCTCACTAGTTCCTTTGGAGAGCTTTCATATACTTATAGCTCGATGTGCATCTGTTGTGTGGCAATCACTACTCCTTGCATAGCGTCGATTATAAGAATTTCTCTTGTCTAATGATCACTTGAAGCTTTGTGAGCCTTTCTTCCGTTGGCATTCAAAACCTCCGTTAACATTCCCTTAGCCAAAACATCCTGGTGCCAGGAACCAACGTTGAACGCTTGCTTGTTTTTTTTTACAAATAAATATTGATCTTCTATGTGCATATTGATATTGCTTGACTTGATCCTTTCATAAAGTTGTCATGTTTGTTGGAAGCATTAGATAATTATATTGTTGTGCTTGAAGCTTAAATCATCTCTAATCTACTTTGCACAGTTGATTGCTATCTATTACTATATCATTGAAAGCTTTGCTTGCTTTACCTACTTGCTTATATATTACTCATTTGAAATCAATATAAACTACAACCCTTATTCATTTGATCTCAATTAAAATGCATTACATTATTATATGATGAATATTGTGTCACGGAATTTACAATAAAAATATATTTTGTTATCATTTACCTACTCGAGGACGAGCAGGAATTAAGCTTGGGGATGTTGATACGTCCAAAACTTATCTATAATTTTGTATTGTTTCATGCCATTTTATGCTTTTAGAACTTGTTTTTATATTACTTATGATTTATTTGGACTAACCTACTAATACTTGCAAAAGTGCACAATGTTCTTGTTTTACTCTTTGATGTGTAGAAATTATCAAGAATACAAAAGGAAACCTTGTTGCACTCGAATTGGGACTTTACTGAAATCTGTCTGAGAACTTTTTTATAGAGATCGTCAGTTTGACCACCGAAGACAGCGTCAAACTAAAAAAATAGAGAGTTGTTACAAATTTCCATGCGCAAATTTTAATCTTGAAAACAGCCGAATCTGAGTCTGGATGCTCCAGATATGCCCGTTTTCATGAAAGCCAAGAGGGGCTGACGGAAATCCGAGAGTCCATAGAAGGGAAGGAACCCTGGGTCGTGAAAAACTCCCAAGACCACGAAATTTCCTCCTCCCAGGCAGCCATCTTGGGGAGGAGAACATTCTCAACACCATCCCATCACCAAGGGTGGTCGTGGCCGCGAAGGGCCGCCGCGTCAAGGGCTGCCACCGCCGCCCCTCACCGCGCCGTGGCTGCCAAGGGCCGCCATCTCCACTTCGGGCTGCACCTCTCCATCAAGCGCCTCATCACCATGACCATGCGTGAGTAGTTCTCCACCGAGGCTGCGGGATCTACGGTAGTCATGTGGTTTATCTCTATCTCCCATGTGATCTTTTACGTGATCATGAGCTTTGTAATCTAGTTGAATATGTGATGCTACTCTTTATCTATTATGCACTCTAGAGGATACTTTAATATGAGTTCCGGACTTATTCACGGGTGTAACTGTGACAGTGTGTGCACCCTGTGTGACTTCTTTATGACATTGTTGGTGTTAGTTTACTCCGACTTTGAGGGTGCTCTTGTAGCCCTACACAATGAATGGTGTTTCTTATCCAACATGAGAGTGTTTGAGAGTAGTGTTTATTTATTTAACTTTGATGTCATTGTTGAGAATGTCCACTGGTAAAAGTAGGATCCCTCGGTCTTGTTTCTAAGCATTGAAAAACCGTTTCCAACAAGTTCTGCTACATGTTTGCTTGCTGCCATTTTTATTACAGATTGCAATTACTACTTATATTCATCCATATTACTTGTATTTCACTATCTCTTCGCATAAGTAGTGCACATATACATCTGACAAGTGTATTGGGTGTGTTGGGGACACAAGAGACTTCTCGTATCTTAATTGCAGGGTTGCTTGAGAGGAATATCTTTGACCTCTACCTCCCTGAGTTCGATATACCTTGGGTGATCCACTTAAGGGAAACTTGCCGTTGTTCTACAAACCGCTGCTCTTGGAGGCCCAACACTGTCTACAAGAATAGAAGCGTGCGTAGACATCACACGGGTACATCCAAACTCGTGGGAGATCTTCATCTTGTTCTCCTAAACATAAGTCAAATATCTTGCTCAAAACATCCACCATACCTACCTACTACAACATTTCCATAGCTGTTCCGAGATATATTGCCATGCAACATCCATCTTATATTACATGACTTGTTGTCATTCATTATTTATATATTGCTTTGTGTGATTCTATAAACCTTATGTGTGGTTTTACCCATGTTACGTTAGATCATTGCATAACCTGCTACACTAGCAAAGGCACCGTTGTCATATGCATATTATGTCACATTCATATTAGTTACTTGTATCATCAGTATGTTGTCATATCATTATCCAGTGTGTTGTCATATATCATATATCATATTAGGATGCTTGGACCTAAAAGTGAAAAGAGCCATGGAGGCCATCGAAAAGAGAAACAAAAAAAGGAAAAAAGGGGTAGCATTACTATTCTTTATCACACACTTGTGCTTATGTTATAACACCATATCATTTATAATCATCACTTGTGCTCATGTTATAGCACCATATCATTTATGATCATCATTTGTACTCATGTTTAGCACTTGTACTCCATATGAGAAAGTTTTCATGTCTTAGTTGCATAACTATGTGGGGAGCTTTACACTATATAATTTGACTTGAATATTCAATGATGAGACTCCTCAAAAGTGCTCTAGCTCTTCGTGAGCAAGCAAGTTGGACGCACCCCCACTAGGTCCATTGGAGAGCTTTCATATACTTATAGCTCTATGTGCATCCGTTGTGTGGCAATCACTACTCCTTTCATAGCTTTGTTTATAAGACTTCCTCTTGTCTAATGATCACTTGCAGCTTTGTGAGCCTTTCTTTCGTTGGCCTTCTGAAAGAGTATTTTTCCTCATGTGTGGTTTTGGTAATTAAATGACAATCCCTATGGCTAATGTTTGCATTGAGATATCTTTATAGATCGTGTCCATGGGAATAATGGAGTTCATGTGTTGGACTCTAGAAGCTTATTTGATGACAAGGGTTTCATTCAAGGATGCATATGATGGATGGTCATGTGTTGAGTCGAGCATATTGCAAGTATGTCTTGAAGTATTCAAGACATCATATTAGGGAAGAAATGTTGGAAGATACAAGGTTGATCAAGATGTTGATCAACACACAAAGCTACAAGATGTACCAAGAGGGATCTTGTATCTCTTGGGATGGTAAACACATGTTCGTATAGCTTTGTGAACTAACCCATGATATATGTGTGTGTGGTATCTTTATATGAGGTTAGGTATCTTCCCCATGGGCTTGCAACAAATGAAGATTTCTTATAGCTCATGAAGGATGACGCCATGTGGTGATCGTCATCAAGGTTGAGAAGTGCAAGACCAAGAGAAGCTTCTTGAAGAGATCCTATGCTTGGAGCTTTCTATGGATACATGAAGACGGAGCCTAGCGAGAGTCTCCCATTATTGATATGGGGGAGTATTTGGAGAAGTCTTCATCAAGCATGTGTTTCGATGCGCAATTAAGAAAGATGAACCACTTGAAGAGATCAAGATAGTCATCATCTAACTCAAGTGGAATGCTCAAGGCAAACATATGATTTTGATAGGGCTATAGGATAGATAGGCGTAATATTAAGAGGGGCTCTCAAGTGAGTAACTTGATCGCATCGTTGTGGAGAGCTCAAGACTTTGCATACTTGGCATATCTTATTTCTTGGTGCTTATTTGGCTTTTATCCTTGTGAGGATTAGAGTTTGGTTCATCTCCAGGTCAAGTTCTAGTTCATCGAAAACGGTTTACTTTGGAAAACTTGTTGCGTTTTTTATGTTGGAGGTTTTACCTGTTGTTCTCTTATCTAGAGATTTTATATTTCCCCATTTGGTTTAACCTCACTTGTTTTAATATGATGTTTCTCTGCATGATCTTATAGAGCTCTTCGTGGTGATTCCAACGAGCCAAAAATCCTCGAAAATGGAGTTCGGATGGTCAGGATATAATCGTTTTCGTGTTGACGTTTCTGCTAGGGGTTCCCAACAAATTCCGCCCCTAGGCCGGAAGTTCCGGCCAAACTTCCGGTTTTCCAGAGTGCACCTCCCGGGCGCGTTTTGGGGTGTTCAGGGGGTCCGGAAATTCCAGGGTAAGCCCGGAACTTTCGGCCCGAGTGAGAAAAACTGTCCCCAACAGGCAGATTTGTTGGGAACCTATTTAAGGGGTCATCTTCCCCAATGGTTCCCAAGTTTTGGTGCTCTCTCTCCTCCTCCATTGTTGACCTCCAAAGCTTTGAGATCTCTCAATCCCTCCAATGATTCTTGCTATTTCTTGAGGGAAAATAGACAGGAGATCTAGATCCACATTTCCACCAATTTATCTCTCCTCTAAGTGAGGAGAACATAGTGGGTCTAGATCTTGGAGTTTCTTTGTGGTTCTTCTCCTTTGTCCTTCCTCTCTCCCCCCCCATAAGTATTAGTTGATTTTGGTGGGATTTGGTAGTGAGGGATTTGAGTCCTTTGTGGTTTCCTTTGTTCTTCCTCTCTTATTACCCCATAAGCATTTGTTGCTTTGTTGGAATTTGAGAGTGACAAACTTGAGCACTTCGTGTGCTCTTGCCATTGCATTTGCATCGGTTTGAGCTCTCCACGAGGATTCGTGGTGGTGATACTTGTGAGCTTGTTATTCTTGTGTCATTGGACCCTAGACGCCTTTTGTGGCCGGCCTTTTGTGGCCAAGACTTTTTGTGGTCAAGACCTTTTGTGGTCACTTGAGAGCCCCCAATTAAGTTGTGGGTGTGTACCTCAAGACTTGCGAGCCCCCAATTAAGTTGTGGTTGTGTGCCTCAAGAGTGTTGTACGGGATTCGATCTCCGACCCAAAGGAGATCAATAGTGGAAGGTGAACTCGCAACCTTTTGTGGTTGAGTTCATCAGGAGAAGAAGGTGAGCCTTTGTGGCGTTGCGGCTAACCTGTTGTGGTTGCGCACACCTCTCCAAACGAGACGTAAACCCTTTGGGTGGAACTCGGGAATACATCCTCGTCTCCGCATGCCTCGGTTATTTCTATACCCGAGCTCTTTACTTATACACTTTACATTGTGATAGCCTTCGTGCTTGAAGTCATCTATCTTTCTATCACCTTGTTGCTTGTATTGTTTAGCATAAGCTGTTGGTGCACATATGTGAGCCTAATTTATATATCTAGGTTGTATGCTTGTTAAAATAAATCTCTAGTTTTATTCCGCCTTTATCAAGCATACCGGAATATCCGGATCTTTCTTGGACCGGATAATCCGACTTCACGAAAAAGTTTTAAATCGCCTATTCACCCCCCCTCTAGGCGACGTCTATCCGTTCAATTGGTATCAGAGCCAAGTTATCTCATTATTAGGACTAACTGCCTAGAGATAAAGATGTCGTTTACAGATCTAGTGCACAATCCCACTTATAGATTCGATGGCACAAATTATGATGTTTGGAAAATTCGCATGCTTAATCTTTTTAGAGACATGGGTTCAAATTTAGAGAGTATTGTAGATATGGGTTTTTCTCCTCCAAAGGATTCACAAGAATTATCTTTAGAGGATGAGAAAAACTCTTATGTTGATACTCTAGCATCTAATGGTCTTATATGTGCTTTGAGCGATGTAGTCCTTGCGTCAATCATGCCTTTTCGGAGCACTCATGAATTATGGACAAAACTTCAAGATATATATTAGGTGTCCAACATTTCCAAGGATGATTGTCCTCCTTCCATATTCGGTCGTGATGAGCTCACGTCTTCTTCCACTTCACCGACATGTGGTTTGCCACAAGGTAATGATATGGTGAGTGGTGATAGAAATTGCATTTTTGATGGTGAATCTACTATTGACTATACTTCACACTCATCTTATTGCAATGCTCTATCTTTGGACTTAGACACCTCTAGCACTTCAAATGTCATAAATGCTTGTGTTGATAGTCCTTGCAATTCATGTAGTACTTGCTTAACTAAATCTCATGATGATATGCTTTCCTTGTCTTGTTGCCATGATCAAAATGTCTCTACTTCCTCTAGTACTTGTTTGGCTAACAATGTAGAGGAATCCCAACAATTGTTGGAACAAGACATGGACCTCATTGGTGTTTCAAGTAACTCTTAATCGTCTTCATCCACTACTCACCTTTGCCTTATGGCTAAGTAGTTTAAGGTATCTCCTACCGTTCACTCCAATATATCTCATGATTATGATGATGATCTAATTAAGGAGAAGTTTGATATTGTCTCTCATGCTCTTTTAAATAATAAAAATGCTCATAAGAACTTCTTGGAAATCATGACTACCCTTGTTGAGCTCAAGGAGACCTTTGAGACCATGGAGACCCGTTGTCATGAAGGGTGGGGTCTTGCTCGTGATTCCGCGGGTGAGGTCCACAATCTTGAGAATTCTCTTGAGGAAGAGCAAGAAACTCGGGTTGCTCTCGAGGAGAGATTGGAATCTAGTGAGGAGTTAAATTTTAAAGTAATAGCTAAACTCACTAAATAACATGACCATGCTATTGCTAAATGTAATGTGCTTAGTAAAGAGAATGCTAAGTTAAATAATGAGCTTGTCATGTTGTCTCCTTCCATTTCTTATGTTAATGATGCTTGCGCTACTAACTCCACTTTGTGTGAAGCATCTATTTTGAAGGAGAATGTTGAGCTAAAAGCTCAACTTGATTTGCTAACTAGCATGTATGGGAATTTGGAAGAAACTCATGAAAAGCTTTTTTAGCTCTAATGAGGATCTTCTAGCATCCCATGCTTGGCTAAAGTTAGCTCATGAGGCGGTCACTACGAAGGTAAAATATTGTGAGCATCTTGTGGTCACTAGCACAAACTCTACTTCTAGTGCATTATTTCCATGTGCTAGTTCTAGTAATTCATCCACTCATAAAATTGCTACATCTTGTGATGAATTACTTTCCTTGCCTTGTTGCTCTAACAATGTAGCTAGTACTTCCTCTAGTATTTGTGTTGAAACTAACCATGTAGAGGAACTCAAAGAGCTCAAGGCACAGGTCACTTCTTTGAAGAAAGACTTGAAGAAGTGTCATGAAGGGAAGTCCACCCTCGACAACATGTTGAGAGTGCAACAACTTCCTCATGAGAAGAGTGGACTTGGATTCAACTCCAATAACAAGAACAAGTCCAATTTCAAGAAGAAGCACAAGTTCTTCAAGAAGAAGGGCCAAGAATAAGCTATTGATTCGGCCAAGATTGTGTGCTTCAAGTGCAAGGTTGAAGGGCACCATGTTAGATCTTGCCCATTCAAGAAGAAGCCTCTTAGTGAGAAGCAACAAGGGAAGCAATATCAAGTTCAAACTCAAGCTTCCCAAGTTGAAGAACCTTCCCTTTCCAAGAAGAAAGGTAAAAGCCGACTTTGCTACAAATGTCGTGGGAAGGATCACTTTGCTTCTTCATGCACTCATGGTAACTTATCCAACCCTACTATAATTGACAATGTCTATTCTCTTCGAAAGGATAAGATTGGCAATGTGTTTGCCAAAGTTATTGGTACTCAAGGTGGTGTCAACAAAAGAACCATTTGGGTTGCCAAGCCTATTATGACTAACCTCTTAGGACCCAACTTGGTTGGGGACCAACAAACATAAACTTGATCAATAGGTGTAAGAGGAGAAAATTGGAGACTTGACTACGTCATGAAGAATTAAGTGATCTTCATCATTCATATTCTCTCAAGTCAAGTCAATTGGATTATATTGTCTTAGCATATATCCAATGCTCCTCCTTGCGGTAACTTGTATCTAAATTCATTTGTATACATTGAAAGTTACTTGCACCCTTGCATGTGTTTGGTTTTGTACCTTACTAGTGCTTTATATGTGTTGTGCACTCTACTTACTTTTGATTGAGTAATCAAGCTTATGTATGATGGTTTGAACACCATGTATGTTTTGAGCCTCTTGCCTATTTGCTTTGATCTTAAGTGGCCCTTGTAGGATATTAATGGACTATCCCATTTTGTAGGAGTGATGTGCTTTTTAGTAACTCTCCACCCTAAAATGTGTATTCATGAGGAATACCACTTAGTGGTGATATTTCAATATTATCTACTCTCTTTGTGGTATGTCTTACTCATGAGAAATTCAAATTCTAATGTCCATTAATTATCTCTTGTTGGATTTCTTTTGCCTCTTGTTAACAAAGAATGGATTATCACATTATGGGGGAGTAATAAGCTATGTGCATATTACAATACTAGGAAATGTGAACATGTGAGGTAGTGTCACCTAAGTTGATATTGTTGATTATCGTGTTCCTAGGTGGTATGGTACTCAAAACAGTTCCATATTTGCTTAAATGCATTGTGTTCACCCATCTTTTGGTATCTTGTTTGTGAGAGAGTTTCTTGATGCTTAGTATGACCATTGAATATGTGAAGTCATCAAGAATCTCTAGATAAGCATGGTTTTCAATTCTTATATTTTGCCACATGCTTATGTTTTGTGAATATGATCTTGAATACATATATATGTCATGTACCACCGAGAACTATCTATATACAAACATTGTCTTTTACAAGTGATAATTATATTTGTGGTAAATGTACTGATCATATTTACATTGGCTTTTGTTCATAAATTGTCTTATCCTATCGCCATGTTTGTTTTGGTCTAACCACCCCTTTGTCATCCTTGCTTCATTTGGATTTATTTGTTGCTCTACTCATAATTTGTGTTGTTCTTTCTTGAGTAAGGAAAAGCAAGGATCCCATTGTTGTGCATTTACATTCGAAGACTTTGTTCTAAGTAATGCACCATCCTTGGGGGAGCTATCCTACATTGAGTAGAACATCATCCTTTTAATTGTCGGGTCTTATTGCTTTTCTTGAACCTTGTTCTCAAAAGGATATATGGAGGGTAATGATCCCACTTGTGTGCATTTTGTATTTATGAAATGTACCTGCACTTAAAATATGGCAGGTACCTGTGTATAGTGCAAATCCATGGATCGATTCGTTTGCACACACAGTTTACGATGTAATATCACAACAAAGTATCAATTTATTACAACGCTGATCCAGACTTACAAAATATTCATTACAACTTGCATAGCGTAAAGCTAGCAGTGAACAGAGTAAACATCGGAAAATTATTCTTCATGGAGTCCCCATCATCAGCATGTGCCACAGGCGAGCATGTTGGTTGAAGACTCAAAACGCTTAGCAAAATCTCACTCATCATCAGAACAGTCTGCAATAAGAAAAATATTGCAACAACGTGGGTCAGAACCATTTAAAAATGGAACTGGCAAGTGACACTATGGTGGACACTTAAAGGAATAACTCTATAACCTATATGCTTATTTGGCTGGTGGAGCTCAAGGCTATTTTGCAGAAAGCAAGTTTTTCCCTAACTCTTTGAAACAACTTTACCTAGTTGAGACAAATATGGTATGAAAGCCATAGTCTCAATCTACCCTTGTTCACCCATAAAGTTTTAATTTAAAAGTTGGAATGGTGGAATCCTCCGTTGACGTGCTCGTTCAGCTGCTCAATTGTCCGTTTCCGGGGACACGGCTAAGTACTTAGTTTTACACTCTGCAGAGGTTGTGCACGTTCACCATTGTACCCATTCAACCCAAACTATCCTATACACTCTAGAAGCGTTAAGGAAAAGGAGAAGAATGAACGAGATCTTTCAGAAGCATTTCCCTTCCCCATGCTGGCCTGATGCGCTCCACCTACAAACCACTACCTCCACCTGTCAGGCCGGGGCGAGTCCACGCAGCTTAGTTGATCAAGCCAGAGCCCATATTGGCAATGGCTGCACGGGAAGCAATCTTCAATCGGAGTTCTTCAGATTCCTCTGTTCCTGGGTGACCATCCACAAGTGAATATCCCACAGGTAAAACCCCTGGGGACAACACTCAACTCATACAGCCAAGCAACCAATTCCACCCAGGTGTTTTATTATAACTTAGTAGAATTTAACATTTTATCAAGATAGTTTTGCATAGCATCACAATTCTACTAAGTATTTTCATTGGAACCTAAACAGGTCTAGCATAGCTTTTCTACTAAGTCCTAAACATGCTTAGGAAAATAAACTACTCATGCATAAAAAAATACTAGGACTTTTATGAGGTGTGCCACTTGCCTTGGCAACCGGGAGTGCAGCAGTTACAGTTGCAAAGACTCTCGTTTCCCTCCGAATAGTCTAACAAAATATAAAGCCACATATAAACACACAAGAAATATAATCATACAAAATTTGTTTATGAAGTATATTTATCTCTTAAAAAATTAATTTATCAAAATTTGTTTATGAAGTATATTTAACAAAATTTAATTTCTGGAAAACTAATATATTTATCTCTTAAAAAATTTATGAAGTATGCATGATAATAATTTAAATTTCTTTTTCAATTATTTAGACTTGAATAAAAGGGTAACTCGAGAATTTTAGTTTACAGTAATAAAATTTCATAACCAAAATTTGTAAAAATGGTTATTGCACAGAGGGCAGCTAAACAAATTTTTAGCAATTTGATTTACTCAAAAATAATTTTTCTAACTAAAGTTATGTCAAAACACTTAAACTACTCACATGAATATTTGAAATTTTTTAACGTGACAAAACAGAAAACTAATGAAGCAAAAATATTCTACTGGTTCTAAGGATTCCAAAAATATAAAAATATTTGAATTTGGCTAAACAGATAAAAATTAATGATAAAAACAATATGCAGGGGGTTTTCTGTTAAACTGCCATTTTAATTCTATTTAAGAAATTCTCAGAAAATCTACGCCTACGTGGCTCCGATGTGGCGCTGACGGAGCGCTGACGCGGCGCTGACGTGCGTACCGTTTCGATTAAAAAAAATCTAATCTCGGCCGTCCGATTTTGATTTAACGGTCTAGATCAAAACGACCAAAACCGAGCAGCGCGGCCAGCCGGAAACCTACCCCGAGGCGTGCTCGCGGCAGCGCCATCGCCGGTGACACTCGCTTTCTACGATCTACTGCCTACGGGGACGAACGAGTCATACCCGAGCGTGGAGGAGGTCGAGGCGGAGACGATGACGAGGTTGTCGACGATGGGGTGCACTGACGCGCCGGAATTTGCTCGCCGGAGTCGTGCTTGGCGGCGGTCCTCTTCGGGTGTGGACGGAGACTAGGTTCTGCTGCCCGAGAACACGCAAAAACTTGTCAAAACGATGCGCAAGATCAAAATAAATCAAGAGGGAGTGGAGAGAGGTCTCGGGGTTCACGATTCTTGCCGGAGTCGTGAATTTTTGCCGGCGGCTACGGCGGAGCTCCGGGGATGTTCGCGGGCGGCCTGGTGGCTCTCGGGAGGTGGCGCATGGGGCAAAAGAGAGAGGGGAGCGAGGGGGTCTTATAGCGAGCAACGGCGAAGGAAACGGGACAGTAAATCCTCCGCAATGAATCGAGTTGATTCGGCCGTTTCTCGGCGTTCATCGCGGGCGTGATTTGGGCGAGCCGTTGCCGCGGAAGGGATGACAGGTGGGGCCCACCTGTCGGTGACCGAGTGAGAGAGAGAGAGATGCTGGGCTGCTGGCGTTAATATATAAATACTTTTTCTGTTTTAAAACTTTTGAGTACAAAACAATTTCAAAACTATATCAAAACTTCTCAGAAAAATTCATAAAAATATAATTTGAAAAGCTTATTAAAAATAGATCCTCTTGGTAGTATTTTTGTCTAAAGTAAAAATAAAATAAAAGGGATATTTTTATAAATTCAAATAACAATTTTGTGGACATAAAATCAATTAAAACATATATAAGTAATTTAATTTAAATCCTATGTGATTCAAATGACAAGTTTTAATGATGATGATGCATGAATGCAAAGTTTTAAATTTTTCTGAAAATTGGGATGTTACAAACCTAACCCCCTTAAGATGAATCTCGCCCTCGAGATTCGGATTGGCTAGCAAATAGGTGAGGGTGGTCTTCTGTCAGGTCATGTTCTCTTTCCCAAGTTGCTTCTTCTTCTGAATGGTGATTCCACTGTACTTTACAAAATTTTATGGTCTTGGTTCGGTGACACGTTCTGCTGTTTCCAAAATCTTTATGGGTTTTTTTTCATAAGTGAGATCACTTTCTAGTTGTACTTCCTCTAGTGGCACCATATCTCTTAGCAGTGTCTCTGCCATTTCTGGATGACATTTCTTCAGCTGGCTGACATGGAATACATTTCCGGGAGTTCCAAATCATAGGCTACCTCTCCTTTGCGGGATAATACCTTGAAAGGTCCAATAAATCTAGGTGCCAATTTTCCTTTGATCCCAAATCTTTTAACTCCACGCATATGTGAAACTCTGAGATAGGCTCGATCGCCTACTTCATAACTGACTTCCCTTCTTTGGAGTCCGCATAACTCTTCTGTCTGGATTGTGCTATCCTTAAACGGTCCTTAATCAGTCTGACTTTTTCCTCAGCCTCCTTGATTATGTCTGGTCCAAACAAACTATGTTCTCCTACGCCACTCCATAGTAGTGGTGTAGTGCACTTTCTTCCATACATGGCTTCAAATGGCGACATCTCTATGCTCGCTTGATAGCTGTTGTTGTAAGAGAACTCAGCATATGGGAGATTATCATCCCAGCTCGACTTATAATCTAGAGCGCATGCTCTTAGCATATCTTCTAGGATGTGGTTTACTCTTTCTGTCTTTCCATCCGTCTACGGATGGAACGCTGTGCTGAACTCTAATCTGGTTCCCAAAGACTCATGTAATTGATTCCAGAAATGAGAAGTAAACTGAGTACCCCTATCCGACACAATTTTCTTGGAAACACCATGTAGACACACAATCCTCTTCATATAGATGTCAGCTAGTTTGGCACTAGTGTAAGTAGTCTTCACGGGTATAAAGTGAGATACTTTCGTCAGACGATCGACTATAACCCATATAGAATCATACCCTGATTTAGTCTTGGGCAGACCAGTGATGAAATCCATACCAATCTGTTCCCATTTCCAATCTGGTACTGGTAAGGGTTGCAGCAATCCTGCTGGTTTTTCGTGTTCTGCTTTCACACGACTGCAGACGTCACACTGTGCAATGTATTCAGCAATATCTCTCTTCAAATTGATCCACCAATACCTCTCCTTTACATCCATATACATCTTGGTGTTACCCGGATGTATGGAATAAGGTGAGTCATGAGCTTCTTGAAGTATTAACTTCCTAAGATCGGCATCGTCAGGAACACATATGCGTTCTTTATACCATACAGTTCCTTCCTCATCGTCTCTAAAATCCCTGGCCTTGCCTTCACTTAGGTTCTTCTTGATTTCTTTTACTACTTTATCTTCTAACTGAGCTTCCTTGACTTTGTTAAATAGAAGAGGTTGAACTTCTAAGGATGCTATGAATCCTTCAGGTACCACTTCCAATCGAAGGTCCTTAAATCCTTTACATAGATCTTCAGGCAATTCTCCTGCCGTGAGTCCGTTTACATAAGTCTTACGGCTCAAGGCATCAGCCACTACGTTGGCTTTCCCTGGGTGATACTGTAGACTTAAATCATAGTCCTTGATCAATTCTAGCCATCTCCTTTGTCGCATGTTTAATTCCTTCTGAGTAAAGAAGTACTTGAGGCTTTTATGATCTGTGAATACTTCACATCGCTTTCCCCATAAATACGATCTCCATATTTTAAGCCCATGTACCACAGAAGCTAACTCTAGATCATGAATGGGGTAGTTTACTTCATGATTTTTGAGTTGTCTTGAGGCATAAGACACTACTTTGCCTTCGTGCATCAATACGCTTCCTAGACCACGATATGAAGCGTCGCAATAAACTTGGAAATCTTTCGCTAGATCTGGTAGGCATAATACTGGTGCAGACACTAAGCGTTTCTTTAATTCTTGAAAACTGGTCTCACAAGCTTCTGTCCACTCAAACTTATTTCCCTTCTTTAGTAGTTCAGTCAAGGCCTTGGCAATCTTGGAGAAATTTTCAATGAATCTCCGGTAGTATCCTGCCAGTCCTAGAAAACTGCGGATTTCTCCCACAGTTTTGGGTGATTCCCAATTTGTCACAGCAGCAACTTTTTGAGGATCCACTGCTATTCCATCTTTAGACACCAGGTGTCCTAGAAATCCTACTTGTTCTAACCAAAACTCACACTTGTTGAACTTAGCATATAACTTATGCTCTCGGAGTCTTTGCAACACCAGACGTAAATGTTCTTCATGTTCTTTGTGACTTTTGGAGTAGACTAAGATGTCATCGATAAAGACAACAACAAACTTGTCTAGAAAATCCATCAATACTTTATTCATCATATTCATGAAATAGGCTGGAGCAATGGTTAACCCAAAAGGCATTACTGTGTATTCATATGAACCATCTCTTGTAACAAAAGCAGTCTCGGGTATATCCATCTCCCTAACTTTCATCTGAAAGTACCCTGATCTGAGATCGATCTTGGAGAACACGACGACCCCTTCTAATTGATCGAAGAGCTCATTGATTTTGGGTAGCAGATACTTGTTCTTGATTGTATGCTCATTTATGTCACGGTAATCGGTGACTAATCTTTGTGTACTATCCTTCTTCTTGACAAAAAGGATTGGGGCTCCCCAGGGTGATGAACTTGGATGGATAAAACCTTTCTGCATAAATTATTCTAGTTGCTTCTTCAGTTCTTTCAGTTCATCAGTTGCCATCGGGTAGGGTCTTTTAGCAATTGGTCCTGTACCCGGCTTCAGATCAATTAGAAACTCTACATCTCTATCGGATGGCATTCCCGGTAGTTCTTCCGGAAACACATCAGGGTATTCCTTGACTATAAGAACCTCACCGAGACTAACCCCCTTAAGAGAATTAAGCCTAACCTTCTTTAGCTCAAACTTTAATCTGAAATTGATTTTCAAACCTTCTGGAGTGGTGAGAGTGATGGTTCTATTTGCGCAGTCTATGATTCCTGCATAACGGGACATCCAATCCATCCCTATGATAACACCCAAGCCTTGTGTTTCCAGGATGATCATGTCCGTAGGAAACTGATGCTTTCCAATCTTCAGACTCAACTATCTACAACCTGAGGTTACTAGCATTTCTCCTCCCGGAGAGCTTACTCTAATAGGGCTTCCTATATTCTCCACCACTAACCCATGTTTGTTTACAAATGCTCTTGAAATGAATGAATGTGATGCTCTAGTATCAAATAAAACTAGTGTTGGACATGAATTGAGCAAGAACGTACCAATGACAACATCAGGTTCATCGTACACTTCTTCCACGTTGATGTGGTTCACATGTCCCTTCTGGAAAGGATTGGGCTTGGCAGCTTCTGCAGTCTTCTTCTCGGGGCAGTCAGTGGCGTAGTGGCCCTTGTTATTGCACTTGAAGCATAAAATTTGGCTGATATCTTTCTTATATTCAGGATATGGTTATGGCCAACATTTCCATTTCCTTTGGGATTCCCATTGTTTCCTTTGAACCCACCACTATGGTTGTGACCATGATGTTTGTGGTTGCTTCCTCCACTAGGATAGTACCCATGTTTATGACCATGGTTTGTATCTTGAGGAAAGTGCCTTTTGAATGAAGGTTCAGAATGCTGTTTGTGAATATTCAACTTCCTCTTCCTGTTTTCAGCCTTCTTGATGTTATCCTTCAGTATGATAGTCTGATCTAGGAGGTTTTGATAATTTGGGGCATATGCTACTGTTAAAGGAATCTTCAGTTCGTCACTCAGCCCATTTAGGAATTTTGCCTTCCTCTTAGCCTCAGTGTTGATGTCTTCAGAAGCATATTGAGAAAGGGCATGGAAATCAGCCATGTACTCCTTAAGTCTCCTGTTTCCTTGCCTCAGGTTTCTGAATTCTTCTTACTACAAGTTCATAATGCCCGAGGAGATATGAGCATTACGAAATCCTTCCTTGAAGTTTTCCCAAGTCAAGGTTTCTAGTGGGTGAGTGATTTGATAAGTTTCCCACCACTGAATTGCTGGTCCTTCCAACAGATGAGTAGTGAACCTCACCTTCTCAGCGTCGGTACATTCACAAGTCACTAGATCTCTGTCCACGGAACGCTGCCAGTCATCTGCCACAATTGGCTCAGTTGCAATGGAGAACTTGTTAGGCCGGAGCCTCTGAAATCTGGTAAGTCTATCCACTTGGGGGGGGGGGGGGGTGGCGGTGGTGGGTTGTGGTTATTGTTGTTGTTATTGTTGTTGGTTACCGCAATGAACTGGGTCATCATAGTCATTAGCTGAGCTTGAGCGGCCATCAACTGTTGTATAGCATCATTGTTGTTGTTGTTGTTGTTGTTGTTGTTGTTGTTGTTGTTGTTGTTGTTGTTGTTGTTGTTGTTGTTGTTGTTGTTGTTGTTGTTATCGGGCACACGGCGGGGAGGCATCTGTGGTTTTTAGCATAGATGAGTTTAGATGGAAAGGTCTGAAGAGAAAATACCCCAACAAACAAACAGCTTATAAGAACAACCAACCCACAAATCAAAACCTTTGGATTAAAAACGATATGAAAGTTTTGAAAATAAACTCGCGAGGTTCCGGGGATAGAAGGGAAAGTACTGCCTTACCACAAGTTGGTAGGTCAATACAAGACTAAGATAACGATATGGTTGCAAGTGGGACGGGACTAGGACGTTCGTCTCCACCAACAATATGTATCCACCTCTCCCGCTGTCCCACTACCAACCATCCCAAAAATTGAGAATATTGGTGGGCTTCAACGGACTCTCCCACTCCTCCCGTCAAAATTCGAACTAATCGGAGATAGAAAAGCATCGTCAGAGCTCCGTCGTGTCGGCTCGAAGACGAACACGAGCTCTGTGAGCATGGAGTCAAACTCGCAGATGGATACGCTGAGCAACCCGTCCCTGGCGGCGGCATCGTGGAGGTCCGCCTCGACGCGCTCCATGAACTCGGGCTCGCTGGAGATGTCGAGGCAGTCGACGCCCGCGTCGGCGCAGTCCGCGGCGACCTGGCGACCGTAGAGGCGGAAGGGCCCCGCGCAGGAGAGCAGGAACCGCGCCCGGGCAGCGAGCGTGGCGAGGAACACCTCCGGCTCCGGTGCCGCCATGGCGCGGGGTGGGGTCTGTGGGATTAGTCCTCCCCAGGTCGAGTGCGGCGGCGCGCCCTCCATGCCAGGCTACCTCGTGCGAGGGGATGAAGGTGGATGCCGATCTGAAAATCTGAGATGGAGACCCGTCGGGAGACATGGGCTTCCCGTGGGCTGAGGTGGATTTCTTCCACTGAACCCGTACGGGAGTAGTGGGCTTATGAAACGGGACAGGCGGGTCAGTTTCAGTGGGATGGGACACGGGAGAAGCGGCATGTCCGTCCCACTTGCAACCATAGATAACGATGAGGTGTAAAGTAAATGGTAGTCCCACTAACTAACTACTCGACCATGTCATCTTCTTCTTCAATTTCCTGAATCTCGATTCCTTCATTGTCGAGTACTTCCTTGAGTTCCTTCACTTCTTTCTCCAGTGCAAAGTTCTTCTCTTGCAGCTCCCTCTTCTCAGTACGAATCCGCTTGATCAAGTCACTATCAGCTTCAAACTGGACTTCATTGCTCTCGAGTTCTGCCTTCTGTTCTCTGATGGTCTTGTTCTTCTCTTGAACCCTTTTCTCATGTCTCTTGTACTTCTCCTCTTGTGCAGTAAACCTCTCTTCTTGGGCCTTAGTCACTTCCTCCTGAGCCTTCATCTTCTCCTCGTTCTCCTTGAGTAAGGTACATAGCTCATCGTTCTTCAGGAGCTTAGTGCGCCTATCCTCATAAAGTTCTGTGACAAGGATTTCCAACTCCTGGAAATAAAGACTAAGGGGCTTTGCTTTGCCTCTATCTCCGACATCCAAAAGGTAAGGTTCTCCATCCTCGTTTCTCCTTCAAAAGAAAATGGAGTAGTGGCCCCTCAACTCTATGATGTAGCGTCCGCAGAGGCGCCCAATCAAGTCTTGCATGACTAGATTGAATCCTTTATCTTTGGAGTCACTAACAATTTTGATCTCCAACGGGGGCTCTTCTGCACGTCCTGGCTGAGTTGCTTTTATTCCCCAACAACCCTCTTTGTTAAACTTCTGCAGGATGAAGCCCTTGACTTGAGGTAGCTGTAACCCTATCTTCTCGCCGATGTCAAGGAGGTAGCAGCCAAAACGGGTGTTCTCGAAGTCCTCCGCAATGGTGAAGTGGAAGCTCGCCATCCTTTAGGTAGAAAGAAAGAATTTAAAAACAAGAAATGCATAAGGTAAAGAAGTACTTGTCATGTGTGCATTATTAATTTAGAAACATACTAAGTCAAAACTTAAGGTGATCAACAAGTATTAACAACTCTCTGTAAATTGGATATTCACTATAGTGAGAGAGACAGACACCCGGCCAGCCACTTATGATTGTGGAACAGGTCTCATGTACGCGGACATGTAAGGTTTGTCTCTAGGCCGCTTCATCTCACTATGCCGCTAGGATCCAAAATACTCAAGGAGATAATACTATGATCAAAAATGTTTATCCAATCCTAAGGGCTCGAACCTACAGGCAACACCGTGCTCTGATACCATCTGTAATGTACCTGCACTTAATATATGGCAGGTACCTGTGTATAGTGCAAATCCCTTGATCGATTCGTTTGCACACACAGTTTACGATGTAATATCACAACAAAGTATCAATTTATTACAACGCTTATCCAGACTTACAAAATATTCATTACAACTTGCATAGCGTAAAGCTAGCAGTGAACAGAGTAAACAACGGAAAATTATTCTTCATGGAGTCCCCATCATCAGCATGTGCCACAGGCGAGCATGTTGGTTGAAGACTCGAAACCTTTAGCAAAATCTCACTCATCATTAGAACAGTCTGCAATAAGAAAAATATTGCAACAACGTGGGTCAGAACCATTTAAAAATGGAACTAGCAAGTGACACTATGGTGGACACTTAAAGGAATAACTCTATAACCTATATGCTTATTTGGCTGGTGGAGCTCAAGGCTATTTTGCAGAAAGCAAGTTTTTCCCTAACTCTTTGAAACAACTTTACCTAGTTGAGACAAATATGGTATGAAAGCCATAGTCTCAATCTACCCTTGTTCACCCATAAAGTTTTAATTTAAAAGTTGGAATGGTGGAATCCTCCGTTGACGTGCTCGTTCAGCTGCTCAATTGTCCGTTTCCGGGGACACGGCTAAGTACTTAGTTTTACACTCTGCAGAGGTTGTGCACGTTCAACATTGTACCCATTCAACCCAAACTATCCTATACACTCTAGAAGCGTTAAGGAAAAGGAGAAGAATGAACGAGATCTTTCAGAAGCATTTCCCTTCCCCATGCTGGCCTGATGCGCTCCACCTACAAACCACTACCTCCACCTGTCAGGCCGGGGCGAGTTCATGCAGCTTAGTTGATCAAGTCAGAGCCCATATTGGCAATGGCTGCACGAGAAGCAATCTTCACTCGGAGTTCTTCAGATTCCTCTGTTCCTGGGTGGCCATCCACAAGTGAATATCCCACAGGTAAAACCCCTAGGGACAACACTCAACTCATACAGCCAAGCAACCAATTCCACCCAGGTGTTTGATTAAAACTTAGTAGAATTTAACATTTTATCAAAATAATTTTGCATAGCATCACAGTTCTACTAAGTATTTTCATAGGAACCTAGACAAATGTCGGGTTATGACTCCCAGGAATCGGGGGTAGTCACTTCCTGAAGTGTAGTTCGAGAGGGGATTGAACGCGGAGGTCTAAACCCTCAAGTGGCTCCGCGACGTTGCTCGCCGGACCCGAAGAAGACGCACACCCGACCAAGGAAGACACCGTCCTTTACCCAGGTTCACGGCCCTCGTGAGGAGGTAAGACCGCTACTCCTGCCTGTCTGTACTATATGTGGAAGGTTACAGTACAATTGAGCTTGTCGGAAGCCCCCTTGAGGCAGTTCTTGCCTGGGGAGGGAAGTGATGATCTTCTTCCTCCTCCAGACAGAGGCTAACCTAACCAGAGTTGCTAGGGTTTACAAGGGTGTTTTGCACGCAAAGAGCCGACCCTTGCTACGATGGATGTCTTCTCTCTTTTATAGGCGCCTCGGGCCTTCTTCTTCGGCTTGGCCTTCAGGGTGGCTCCCACTTGCCAGTGGCGGGGCGGACCACGAGTCCATCGTGCTCCATTCGTCCATGGACTCGGTCCATTGTTGACAAAGGAGGCGCCGTGGCCGACAGGCGGCCGACCGCGCTCGTACTATCCGCAGGGCGGGCAGTCTCTGAGGTGGAGCCCGAGATGACGATCTCCGTTGGAGGGTTGCACCGTCCACCTGCTTTATCGTCAGAGTAGAAGGTCCTCACAGCTGTGACGCAGGCGGAGCAGCTTTGTTGACCACTTTATCGCTAGGGACAGCGACGGGGGTGTGCGCGCCCCTGCATGAGCGTGGCATAGGTCACGTGCGCTCTGTCAGGCTTCCTTGGCGACGACGTTTCCCTTCAGGCCTGAGGGGAGATTCCTGTCAGACTCCCCTCAGGCGGGTTGGTTCCTTGGGGGGGGGGGGGATCCCCTAAGGCGAGGGGTCCCTTGAGGCCCTCGTTTCCTCTTCAGGCCCTCGAGTGGAGTTGTCTCTCGAGGGTCCCGCCAGGCGGTGACGCCTGGTCCTTAGTCGTTTCGTCCGTCCAGCCCGCGAGCGAGGCCTGGGGGGAATGGGCTCTTGATACCCTAGTTCCCACTGGGCCGACAGTAGCCCTCGGGCCCATGATGGGCACGACTGAGCCCATGGGCTTAGGCGAAGCGTCGTGGGCCCTTAGTGCCCAGCCGGCCCGAGCCACGTGGCACTTGGACGATTAACGGCTTCGCACGATCTGGGGCGTGAGTCGTGGGGGGTCCCACCACGCCCCGGTAACTGCTCTTGGAGGGGACATAAAGCCCGAGCACCACGGCAGGGAGCCGTTACCGTTTCCAACTCATCACAGAACATTCCGCTCCACAGAGCTCTCCGCCTCCGCGCTCTCCTTCGAGTTTTGGTTCTCCGACTCCTTCCACCTCCGCACCCGTGACAATGAGTCCTCTCAAGAGCAAGGTTAAGGCCACCGCGGGGTCCTCCTCCCAGGCGGAGGCCGCGGAGACCGTGATGGGCGGGGTGCTGCTCGGCGTGCGCGTCAATGAGAAGGCGCTCTCCAAGGTCCGATACCTGGTGGCGGACCGGACGAACGAGCATGGCGCCACCGCCCTGAAGCCCGCGGCGCACGGGAAGCGCCCGCGTGGATTTTCCCGGTCTTCCAGCACTGCCTGGCCGCGGGACTGGTGCCGCCCTTCTCTCCGTTCCTGGAGGCGGTGATGGCGTTCTACCAGGTGCAGCTGCTGCACCTGCACCCCAACTCCGTCCTCATCCTCGCCATCTTCGCCAACTCTGTGAGGCGTACCTGGGCCTGAAGCCCACGGTGGGGCTGTTCCGGTGCTTCTACGCGCTCCGGAACACGGCGAAGAACGAGCGCTCCGGGTGCGTCTCGTTCCGCATCGTCGACGGCATGTGGGGCGTCTACATCCCCATGTCCTGGAGCGAGGGCAAGGCCATCACGTCCGTGACAAAGAAAGTAGACGACTTCCGCCAGAAGCTGTTCTTCATCGGGGTGGAGCGTCCCTGCGCCTTCCACGAGGTCCCCGATGAGCCTCCAGTGAAGAACTCCCGCTGGGGCAAGGCTACCTTCGATGGCGCCAAGAACGCGAGCCTGATGGGGCGCCTAAGCTTCCTTCGCGAGGAGGGCCTCACATGGCAGATGGTCGTAGCGGACTTTGTGACTCGTCGCATCGCGCCCCTCCAAGCTCACTCGGTCCCCATGTGGATGTACTCAGGGCCGAACGACAAGATGCAGCTCCACGTCGAGGAGAACGACAAGGACGTCGTCGACAACATCCTCTCCGTGCTCTTCGTCAACCCCTCTGTGCTCCCCGCGGAGCTCCGGCCCCTTCACCAGTACAGCCTGACGGAGCGCATGGCCCGCCTGGAAGGGATGTCTTCGTTCACCCCGACAGGTCCGGCGGACTCTGATGTGCCGATGCCGGCCCAGCGAGGAGCGGAGGGGGCCGATTCTCCCTCGGCTTCAGGAGTTGGCCTAGGTGAGGAGGAAGCCACAGCTGGGGAGATCTCCTCTTCTAGAGCTGGGCCTTTTACTGACGAGATTCGCGATATCTCTTCAGTCGACGAAGACGCCTTCGTGGTGGCGCCCTCGCGCCCCGTGGAGGAGGAAACTGAGGAAGGGGAGGCCTCAGGCGCGGAGGGCTCTCCAGGAAGGTGCGGGCTTCACACCAAGGTCGCCGTGGACCACACAGGGGCGAGGCCGTCTGACGTCCCTTCCAAGAGGAAAGCGGAGGCACCCCCCACGAGGCCTGCTCCCAAGCCTTTTCACTCTTGGCGCTCGTCAGGAATGGCGTGGGTCGATGCTGGCGCTCCCCCTCCAGGGTGAGTTTATACGTCGTTGGGTCGTTTTCCCTCTTGGCTTCTTTTTCCACCTCATCCTTTGCTGAAGTTTTTCCTTGGGCTCTTGACAGCGGTCCTGCGCCTGCTAAGCGCCGCCGGCTCCGCAAGGCGTCCGAGGTGAAGAGCGCCACGGCAGGAGCCGTGGCTGACGAGGCCGCGAGGCCTGTGGAGGCAGCCCCAGCGGTTCCCCTTGAGGACGCGCCTCAAGTAGAGGTGACTGCGCCCCTCGCGGGGGCGGTTGGCCCTCAAGTGGAGGAGAGTGCCGCAGGCCCGGATGCTCCTGCAGCGCCGCGAGAGCCTCTGGCGGTGGAGGGCTCGGAGGCGAGAACTTCTGCGCCACCTCGTGCTGCTCCTCCACCTCGTGCGGCTACGCCTCCGCGCGAGGCTACTCCGCCACGCGAGCCAACGCCGCCGCGCGCATCGACGCCTCCGAGTGTGCCTGATGCGTCGCCTGCGCCCACCGCTTCTGCGCAGCCCGCGATGGGGACCTGCGAGGCACCGGCAGGCGCGGGCGCCTCTGCCGGGGACGGCTCTTCCTCTCCTCCCCGCCAGGCTGGAGGTGAGGAGCACCTCACGGCTGCAGGGCCTGAGGGTGGCGCGGGCACGGGCTCCGACGGGGCTCAAGCTAGCCCCCTTGTTCTTCCCGAGGCCGGATCTGCGGGACTCGACGCCGAGGCCGGGCCTTCTTCGAGCCGAGACCTGGTGCTCCGCGGCTGGGACTGGAGCGCGGGGCATCGCGAGGCCGCCTTTGGCCTCGTGAGGGAGTCCCTGGAGGGCTTGGAGGCGCACCTCGCCCTTGGGGACATATGGCTCGCTCGCCAGTAGGAAGAGCTGGCGAAGTCGTGGGCGTCCTTCCACGCGGCGGTCGAGGCGCGCCGGCTGGAAGATTTGGCGCTGCAGGCCGCCCGTGAGGAGGCCATCAGCTTCGCCAAGGAGACCCGTGAGGGGGCCATCTACGACGCTGCAGAGCTGCTCCACCCCTTCCAGGCGGAACGCGACGCTGCGGCGAAGCTCCTGCGCGAGGTCAGGGCGGAGCGCGAGGCGATGGAGGGCTTACTGGCGCAGAAGCGCCACGAGCTGGGCCAGCTGGAGGCCCAGCTGCTCTCCACCCACAAGGCCGCATCGGCTGCTCTGGAGGAGGACCGCAAGGCCTTCGCCGAGCGCGAGCAGCAGCAGGTCCTCAAGGAGGAGGAGCTGCAGCAGCGCGAGGAGCAGCGCCTCCAGGCGGAGAAGGACCCGGTTGCTCAGCGCGAGGCCCTCGAGGAGCGAGAAGGCGAGTTGGCCCAGGCGACCCTGAAGTACGAAGACAACGTCGCTGCCCAGAAGGTGGCTTACGAGCGCTTCGAGCGGCGCTTCGCCGAGAAGAAAAAAGAGGCCGAAGACGCCCTCGCGGAGCGCGAGAAGCAGTTCTGCAAGTCCACTTCTCAGAAGTACCGCGACATGGCCCAGTCGCAGGAGGACCGCTTCAAGGCCAAGCATGCCGCGGACGCTCGGATGATCGCCGAGCTCGAGAAGGCCAACTCCAAGCTTGAGGCCCGCCTCACTCGCGCTAAGGATTGCCACCGCCGAGCGGAGGAGGCTCGCACCGAGGCTGTCCACAACCTTAACTCCCTGGCCAAGGACGTGGAGGAGCAAGTGTCCCCGGTGATGCAGCGGGCAGCGGAGGCCTCGGACTCCGCCAACGCGGCTCGGGCGCTCACGAAGCAACGTGAGCATGTTCGAGGCGCTGGTTGCTCGTGGCAACGAGCTGGCCTCGCAGCAGTGACCAGACGCGCCGTACACCGACGTTCGGGGCCGCAGCGATGTTGCCATGTACTTGGTCTACTTTGAACAACTCTTTGCAGTGCTCGAGGGTCCCGTCGCCGAGCTTCGGGAGATGATCGAGGACGAGAGTCGGCAGCTCTTGGGGGGGGGGGGGTGGTGGATCGCATCTTCACCAACCTCAAGGTCCTCACACCAGACTTCGACCTAGATCTGTGACCGAAGCCGCCCAGGGCGAAGTCGCACAGCGGGTCTCAAGCTCCCTCCACGAGCAGGTGGACGCCTTCTGCAACCGCTTCATGCGCACAGAGGCTGCGCCGGAGAACAGCGAGGAGGAGGCCTGCTCTGCCGAGGCTGACGAGGGCACCGCGGAAGAGGTCCAAGACGGTGCTGCTTCTCATTGAATCATTCTCTATCGCGCCTGCGAGCGTTTGTATCTGCACCAGCTGTGTGTTTTAGACATCTTGAAACTTTTGGCTTGTAATATACTTTTAATTGCTGTTTTAATTCGAGCTTGTCTGCCCCTCGTGAGGTCTCTTTGGACTCATCTTCATGTCTATTTGTTCTCTGCGTCGTTCGGTCCCATCTCTTCGTGCCATGACTCCGCCACCTCGGTATGCGGGAGCAATGACTCCGCAAGGCCGGGGGGAGTTTAGGCCTAGGAGAGGTAAGAGCCTTGAGTCGCGATGCTCAAGTGCCCCCCTTAGACGTGCGAGTAGTCCATGAAGCGTAAGGGAAAGCGAAGTCGCTCGAGGGGCAAAGACGCGCGCTAGGGAGAGAAAAACGCTCTTAAAGCGTGGGTGCGAGACTTAGCTTCTCGAGGTTTTCGCTCTGTGAAGGGTTTTCGCCTGGCGAGGTTGCCCACTTGAGGGGTCGCTCCTGGGGAGGCTCTTTGCCTGGTGAGGTTGCCCGCTTGAGGGGTCGCTCCTGGGGAGGCTTTTTGCCTGGCGAGGTTGCCCGCTTGAGGGGTCGCTCCTGGGGAGGCTTTTTGCCTGGCGAGGTTACCCACTTGAGGGGTCGCTCACGGATGCCCCTTCAGGCTCGCGGGGGAATTCTTCCCTGCAGGTATTAGAGGGGCGAACCCAAACGCTGGAACACGGATCAAGGGATCGTGCGCGCTTATAGGTCCCCTTAGGCGTTCCTTGCGAGGAGAGTAAGTACCAAGGTCCTATGTAGAGATGGCGTGTTTGTGGGGTATTGCCCTCCAGCCAGAGCTCGGACTCTTGGATTTTGCAGTGCTGCTGGTGTGTCATTTGAGGCACTGGCACCGTACTCAGCCCCCGCTCGCGAGGTACGCATGTAACATCCCAATGATTTGGAATGTTTAAAAATCACAAAAATTTAAAACTTTTGTTTTGATTAAGATAAAATATTAAAAGGCATAAGAGAACCAATTATAAAAGACCCCAAGCATCTTGAAGAGATTTAATATTTCAAATATCTTGGAAAGATCTTTACTTCCAGAAGTAGAACCAAGTTAAACAGTTTATTATCCATTGTAGTTATTAAACCTCAATATGTAATTTGACAAATGTTTTACAAAAATTTCAAACCATTTCATTATAATAAAAGGTTTCCTTAGAAATATTTGTTTCCACCACTTAGCCATAGCTATTCATAAATTAAAATGGTATTTACAAGTGTTATTTTAAATAATTTAAAACATGATCCATTGGCCAAATGTTTTTTTCTTTAGTTCCACTAAGTACAAAAACATAGTGTTGAAATTACAACCTATAGTTTATAACCTTAATAACTTCATATGCCTTATATAAATGGATTATCCAACTATATTTCATTAGCTTAAAATGATATTCATTTATTTTCAAAACATAAAATGATTTTCAGGAGTATATTTATGTGATGATAAATCTAAAATCTTTTCCAAAATGGTTATGAAGCCTTCAATTGAGTTATCTTATTATAAATAGAGTGGTGCCCAAAATACTTTAAATTAAAAATAATTACATTACTTTTCTCTATTTTAATTCAAATAGGTATAATATGTGTTTAATAAGCTATTAAAGCTAAACTTTATGTAATAATGGAATATGAGTTTAGATAACTTAATTCCAAAACATATTTGAATATGGGTATTTTACAAATTTTATTTAGCCAAAAGAAAACCTAATTTAATTTATAATTTCAAAATTTATATTTAGTATCAAATGGGTATTTAATGAATTTTTTCAAAATTATAAATTTTCAAAATGTTTAAAACATGCCCACAACTGGTTTAACACAAAGATAATAATTTTACGATTTTTTAGAAATTGGTTTGACTGCATTTGGACACTTAAATCAAAAGATATGGAATAATAAAAGAAAAATCAGAAAAGAAAAAGGAAAGGTGACGTCAGCACGACGTCATCGTCGTCTTCCTCCGGCCGAGATTCACGCCCCCGATTTATTTCCAAAAATCCGACGAGATTGTTGCGGGATTGGTTCCCTCCCTCTGCCCCCTTTAAACCCCGCACCCTCCTCTCTCATCTCCCCTCAAAACCCTAAGAAAATCCTGCCCCAGACTGCCGGAAAAAGCTCGCCGGAGCAACGCGAGTCCGCCGCCGTTTTTCCTCTGCTTTAGCGACGAGGTGAGCACGAACGGGGCCGAGACCCCCTCCTTCCTTTTTCCCTTGTCCTTGCGCACCTCCGTGACCCCTTGGTCGATTTATTTCCGCAGTCATTGGAGTGGAACAAGGTCACCGAATGCTCGCCGGCGTTTGAGGAACTCCGGCCGCGCCTCGCCGCTGCCCGAGGACGCACGAGTTGACGCCGTCGCCGCCATCGAGTTCGACGCGCCGCTCCGCACCTCGTCGTCGCCACCGGAGGCTCGGGGAAGCGTCAGAGCAACCTCGCCGTCCACGACCGAGCCGCCGGCCCCGTCTTCGCCCCAACTCCGGTGAGTTCCGCCGCCCGTTTCTGGTCAACGTTCCCGAACCATCCGATCTATCTTCAACGGTTAGGATTAGAACACTTAATGAATCGGTACGATTCCTTTCTGGCCGTTACATCTGGATCTGACGATCCAGATCGTTTCACTTATCCACGTCAGCGACCCAGTCAGCAGCCACGTCAGGTCTAGTCAGCGCCCAGTCAGCGCACATGTGGATATTAATTTCTTGTAATTAGATTAAATGGCAGTTTTGCAGAAAAGCCCCTGCCACGTAGAATTATCATAACTTTTTAACCCTTGACCCAAATTGGACAAATTTTATATCAAATTTCAGCGCATCGTCGACGGCATGTGGGGCGTCTACATCCCCATGTCCTGGAGCGAGGGCAAGGCCATCACGTCCGTGACAAAGAAAGTAGACGACTTCCGCCAGAAGCTGTTCTTCATCGGGGTGGAGCGTCCCTGCGCCTTCCACGAGGTCCCCGATGAGCCTCCGGTGAAGAACTCCCGCTGGGGCAAGGCTACCTTCGATGGCGCCAAGAACGCGAGCCTGATGGGGCGCCTAAGCTTCCTTCGCGAGGAGGGCCTCACATGGCAGATGGTCGTAGCGGACTTTGTGACTCGTCGCATCGCGCCCCTCCAAGCTCACTCGGTCCCCATGTGGATGTACTCAGGGCCGAACGACAAGATGCAGCTCCACGTCGAGGAGAACGACAAGTACGTCGTCGACAACATCCTCTCCGTGCTCTTCGTCAACACCTCTGTGCTCCCCGCGGAGCTCCGGCCCCTTCACCAGTACAGCCTGACGGAGCGCATGGCCCGCCTGGAAGGGATGTCTTTGTTCACCCCGACAGGTCCGGCGGACTCTGATGTGCCGATGCCGGCCCAGCGAGGAGCGGAGGGGGCCGATTCTCCCTCGGCTTCAGGAGTTGGCCTAGGTGAGGAGGAAGCCACAGCTGGGGAGATCTCCTCTTCTAGAGCTGGGCCTTTTACTGACGAGATTCGCGATATCTCTTCAGTCGACGAAGACGCCTTCGTGGTGGCGCCCTCGCGCCCCGTGGAGGAGGAAACTGAGGAAGGGGAGGCCTCAGGCGCGGAGGGCTCTCCAGGAAGGTGCGGGCTTCACACCAAGGTCGCCGTGGACCACACAGGGGCGATGCCGTCTGACGTCCCTTCCAAGAGGAAAGCGGAGGCACCCCCCACGAGGCCTGCTCCCAAGCCTTTTCCCTCATGGCGCTCGTCAGGAATGGCGTGGGTCGATGCTGGCGCTCCCCCTCCAGGGTGAGTTTATACGTCGTTGGGTCGTTTTCCCTCTTGGCTTCTTTTGCCACCTCATCCTTTGCTGAAGTTTTTCCTTGGGCTCTTGACAGCGGTCCTGCGCCTGCTAAGCGCCGCCGGCTCCGCAAGGCGTCCGAGGTGAAGAGCGCCACGGCAGGAGCCGTGGCTGACGAGGCCGCGAGGCCTGTGGAGGCAGCCCCAGCGGTTCCCCTTGAGGACGCGCCTCAAGTAGAGGTGACTGCGCCCCTCGCGGGGGCGGTTGGCCCTCAAGTGGAGGAGAGTGCCGCAGGCCCGGATGCTCCTGCAGCGCCGCGAGAGCCTCTGGAGGTGGAGGGCTCGGAGGCGAGAACTTCTGCGCCACATCGTGCTGCTCCTCCACCTCGTGCGGCTACGCCTCCGCGCGAGGCTACTCCGCCACGCGAGCCAACGCCGCCGCGCGCATCGACGCCTCCGAGTGTGCCTGATGTGTCACCTGCGCCCACCGCTTCTGCGCAGCCCGCGATGGGGACCTGCGAGGCACCGGCAGGCGCGGGCGCCTCTGCCGGGGACGGCTCTTCCTCTCCTCCCCGCCAGGCTGGAGGTGAGGAGCACCTCACGGCTGCAGGGCCTGAGGGTGGCGCGGGCACGGGCTCCGACGAGGTCGCTCGAGGGGCAAAGACGCGCGCTAGGGAGAGAAAAACGCTCTTAAAGCGTGGGTGCGAGACTTAGCTTCTCGAGGTTTTCGCTCTGTGAAGGCTTTTCGCCTGGCGAGGTTGCCCACTTGAGGGGTCGCTCCTGGGGAGGCTCTTTGCCTGGTGAGGTTGCCCGCTTGAGGGGTCGCTCCTGGGGAGGCTTTTTGCCTGGCGAGGTTGCCCGCTTGAGGGGTCGCTCCTGGGGAGGCTTTTCGCCTGGCGAGGTTACCCACTTGAGGGGTCGCTCACGGATGCCCCTTCAGGCTCGCGGGGGAATTCTTCCCTGCAGGTATTAGAGGGGCGAACCCAAACGCTGGAACACGGATCAAGGGATCGTGCGCGCTTATAGGTCCCCTTAGGCGTTCCTTGCGAGGAGAGTAAGTACCACGGTCCTCTGTAGAGATGGCGTGTTTGTGGGGTATTGCCCTCCAGCCAGAGCTCGGACTCTTGGATTTTGCAGTGCTGCTGGTGTGTCATTTGAGGCACTGGCACCGTACTCAGCCCCCGCTCGCGAGGTACGCATGTAACATCCCAATGTTTTGGAATGTTTAAAAATCACAAAAATTTAAAACTTTTGTTTTAATTAAGATAAAATATTAAAAGGCATAAGAGAACCAATTATAAAAGACCCCAAGCATCTTGAAGAGATTTAATATTTCAAATATCTTGGAAAGATCTTTACTTCCAGAAGTAGAACCAAGTTAAACAGTTTATTATCCATTGTAGTTATTAAACCTCAATATGTAATTTGACAAATGTTTTACAAAAATTTCAAACCATTTCATTATAATAAAAGGTTTCCTTAGAAATATTTGTTTCCACCACTTCGCCATAGCTATTCATAAATTAAAATGGTATTTACAAGTGTTATTTTAAATAATTTAAAACATGATCCATTGGCCAAATGTTTTTTTCTTTAGTTCCACTAAGTACAAAAACATAGTGTTGAAATTACAACCTATAGTTTATAACCTTAATAACTTCATATGCCTTATATAAATGGATTATCCAACTATATTTCATTAGCTTAAAATGATATTCATTTATTTTCAAAACATAAAATGATTTTCAGGAGTATATTTGTGTGATGATAAATCTAAAATCTTTTCCAAAATGGTTATGAAGCCTTCAATTGAGTTATATTATTATAAATAGAGTGGTGCCCAAAATACTTTAAATTAAAAATAATTACATTACTTTTCTCTATTTTAATTGAAATAGGTATAATATGTGTTTAATAAGCTATTAAAGCTAAACTTTATGTAATAATGGAATATGAGTTTAGATAACTTAATTCCAAAACATATTTGAATATGGGTATTTTACAAATTTTATTTAGCCAAAAGAAAACCTAATTTAATTTATAATTTCAAAATTTATATTTAGTATCAAATGGGTATTTAATGAATTTTTTCAAAATTATAAATTTTCAAAATGTTTAAAACATGCCCACAACTGGTTTAACACAAAGATAATAATTTTACGAATTTTTAGAAATTGGTTTGACTGCATTTGGACACTTAAATCAAAAGATATGGAATAATAATATAAAAATCAGAAAAGAAAAAGGAAAGGTGACGTCAGCATGACGTCATCGTCGTCTTCCTCCGGCCGAGATTCACGCCCCCGATTTCTTTCCAAAAATCCGACGAGATTGTTGCGGGTTTGGTTCCCTCCCTCTGCCCCCTTTAAACCCCGCACCCTCCTCTCTCATCTCCCCTCAAAACCCTAAGAAAATCCTGCCCCAGACTGCCGGAAAAAGCTCGCCGGAGCAACGCGAGTCCGCCGCTGTTTTTCCTCTGCTTTAGCGACGAGGTGAGCACGAACGGGGCTGAGACCCCCTCCTTCCTTTTCCCTTGTCCTTGCGCACCTCCGTGACCCCTTGGTCGATTTATTTCCGCAGTCATTGGAGTGGAACAAGGTCACCGAATGCTCGCCGGCGTTTGAGGAACTCCGGCCGCGCCTCGCCGCTGCCCGAGGACGCACGAGTTGACGCCGTCGCCGCCATCGAGTTCGACGCGCCGCTCCGCACCTCGTCGTCGCCACCGGAGGCTCGGGGAAGCGTCAGAGCAACCTCGCCGTCCACGACCGAGCCGCCGGCCCCGTCTTCGCCCCAACTCCGGTGAGTTCCGCCGCCCGTTTCTGGTCAACGTTCCCGAACCATCCGATCTATCTTCAACGGTTAGGATTAGAAGACTTAACGAATCGGTACGATTCCTTTCTGGCCGTTACATCTGGATCTGACGATCCAGATCGTTTCACTTATCCACGTCAGCGACCCAGTCAGCAGCCACGTCAGGTCTAGTCAGCGCCCAGTCAGCGCACATGTGGATATTAATTTCTTGTAATTAGATTAAATGGCAGTTTTGCATAAAAGCCCCTGCCACGTAGAATTATCATAACTTTTTAACCCTTGACCCAAATTTGATCTAGTTTAAAATATTCAAATTTCAAATGGTGAATTTGAGTATTTTTGTAATAACTTTAAATCAGTAAATTCTAAAAATTTCAAATAAAATTGTTTTAGACACTTTATAAAATGTGTAATATGTTGCATCTATTATTACATAATTTTGAGAATTATTTTGATGATTAAATTGCTGTATGTTTATTTTGAATAGTTTGACTATTTTGGAACATGACTACTAATAGAAATATTAATTTTGATTTAATCAAATTACTATGAACTTAATTAAAATGCCCTCTGCCTAACAACCCCATTTATAAAATTTCGTTATAAATAATGTTTGAACAATTTAAAATAAATTTAAAGGCCAGAGACTAAATTTGATTTATTTAGCACATTATAAGGTTTATTAATTTAATACTTATTACTCTGTACCAAAGGCATAACTAATTGTCCTTGTCCGGAGAAAGCTCAAATATATTTCATAACATTAATAAGTAAGTTTTGTTAAAACCTTTTAAATAGTTTCTAGTTCCTTTACAAGGATTTTTAGATGCATTTGGTTAATTAGGTGTTACTAAAAATGGGATTTAAAACATGTTAACAATTTAAATAACTAAGTTATTATTAATACTACAAACTTTGAAGTTGGAAATTAAAAATGCATAGATATGAGAAAAGTAAGAAATTCTTGAATTTTAATTTGGTTAAGTTCAATTCTAAACATAATCTTGGGTAAATGAAATTAAATGTTTACAGTGACACTAAAGTGTTAAACCTTGCTTTTAAATTGTGATTAAGTCTTCTCGATATCCCTTTGTGCAAACTTTTGAAGACCATTTCATTAGAAAACTTGGAAACACCCATACAAGCTTCTCGAGTTGAAAGTGTTCTTTGACTCCAGACCATCCCTTGGCAAAGCCCTAAACCCAAACACATTAATTCTTTTTGTATATTGAATTAGGTGACACCTTTGACCAAACCCTTCCAAGAAGACTCGTTACGCTTGTTTTGCTCAATAAGTTTTGTGTTTGTTGAATTGTTTGTTTATTGGGTGTCCTTTTTACTATATAGTTTGAAACGGGGAGCACCCACTGACTTCGACAAGAGTGTGAGAGAAACGACAATTTCATAAGGCAAGTGACTTCATAAAACACCTACTATTTTATTCTATTGCATGCCTAGTGTTTTAAGCAGTATTTGCAAAAGTAGTATGCATGATAGGTTTCTAGGAGATTTGTAGTATGCTATGCAAACCTGTTAGGTTACCCCTTAGAAATTCCAGTTAGACCCCTATTATAATTTAGTGGAAGTACCTGCTGCAAAAATGATTGTTTTATGGTTGATGTGACAAATGAAAATTTCCACTAAATTAATTTAACGCCTGGGTGGATTGGGTCGATCGAGGAGGTTTCAAGTTGAGTGGCTTCTCAGGGCCAAGTTTCATGGTTGTATTCGCCCAAGATAGTTTCCACTTACTTGGGGCCATGATATGCGGTGTTAACCTGAGTTGCTCACTTGTGGTAGGCCACCCAGGGCTATGAGATTTAAGTTTACACTGAGTCTAGTTGCTTATCGTGCAACCATTGGTCAATATGGACTCTGTCTTGATGGAGTAAGTTGATGTGGACCTGGGTCAAGAGATTGATGGTGGTAGAGTTGATAGGATGGTGGTAATCTCTTAGTATGATCATGGGAAAGCAACTTCTGAAAAGTCTCGTCTTGATTTTCTCCTTTTCCTTCTCACTAAAGGAGTGTAGAGGATAGTTTGGGTTGATTGAGTCTAATGGTGAAAGTGCACACACTTTCGAGAGTTAAAACCTAAGATCTTAGCCGTGTCCCCGGCATCGGACAATTTGAGTAACTACACAAGGCTGTGTTCTGAAAATCTCCTCATCCCAAATTTCTTAATAAAACTTTGTTGGGTGAACATGGGTAGGAGACATGGACTTGTCTCGAGATGTCTCTGAGGGAGAAGATATTGATTTAAGAAAATTGTTTATCAAAAGTAGGAGAAAATTTGCTTTGCGCAATAGCCTTGAGCTCCACCAGCCAAATAAGCATATAGATATAGCTTAGTAGAACATTAGGTATTAAAGTCACTTGCCACCACAATTCAATTGTGCTGACCCTTTATAGCTGGGATGCAACTAAACCTTGCAGAATGTCCGAATGAGGAGTAAGGGGGTCGTCTTCGAGCTACAACCAACATGATTTGCCAGTGGCTTCATGGAGAAGATGTAGCTCCATGCTATCTTTAGTATTGCGTTGAACTCTGAAATAAAGTGTGAACTATTTATTCAGCTAGCATTTCCGCTATGCTAAGTTGTAAGGATATTTGTTTTTGGATCATTTGTCTCGTTCTGTAATAAATTATGACATTGTACTGTGATATTACATCTTATTGGAGAATGCGAGACTTATGTGATCCAAGTCTTTGCACTATTCATATGTGCCATTGCTTTCGTAAGCAAGGGCACTACAACGCATGTGGAGAGATATAAGCGCACACTTCAACAATAGTAATGCGTAAATAAAAACCCCCCAAAAAAGTTTTTTTTAGCGGCGCCGAAGCACTAAGTTCGCTTAGGAACGAGATTGAGTCATTATGCTTGGGCTTGCCAAGTTAAGGCTCTGACCATGTCGAGGCATGGGGACCACCTGTTGATGGAAGAGACTCTCAACGGCCTGAGGTGGCTCGTTTTAATTGCGAGCTCGGAGGGTTTTCCCTCGAGTGAAGCCTTTGGGGCTTTGGAGGTTTAAGCCGTTGGCGTTTTAACCTCCAGAGACAGGAATGCTTGGAGGTTGAGCCGTAAGCTGCCTCTTCCGCTAGGAGTCTCGACGTGACAATGATCACGTGCGTGGCAATGACCACGGTTGCGTTTGTTCCCTTAGGAGACAAAGCATGTGTTTGAGGTTTAAGCCTTTTGGCGTTTTAACCTCTAGAGACGACATTGCTTGGAGGTTGAGCCGTAAGCTGCCTCTTCCGCTTGTCTTCTCGACGTGACAATGATCACGGGTGTGGCAATGACCACTTTGGCATTTGTTCCTTTAGGAGACGAAGCTATGTTTTTGGAGGTTTAAGCCTTTCGGCGTTTTAACCTCTAGAGACGAAAAATGCTTAGAAGTTGAGCCGTAGGTTGCCTCGTCCGCTTGACGTCTCGACGTGACAATGATCACGGGCGTGACAATAATCACTTTTTAACTTGTTCCTTGCGGATACAAAAGTTTGCGAGGTTTAAGCCTTGAGCTTTTAACCTTGAGGGACAAAAAGGTGCTTGGAGGTTGAGCCGTGGGCTGCCTCTTTCGTTAAATGCCCTGACGTGATAATGATCAAGGGTAGAACTTGCGCAGATGCATGATGTTCCATGGATTCTTGACGGGGACGCCGTCTTCCGTCTCGAGGCGAGCCGCGCAAGGCCTGGTGATGTGGGTGACCCTGTAGGGACCTTCCCACATCGGGGTAGCTTGTGGAGGCCTTCCCTGGAGAGGATTCGCCTGAGGACGAGATCGCCTGCCTCCAGGGTGCGCGAGCGCATATTGCGGCTGTGGTAGCGCCTCAGGGACTGCTGGTACTTGGCCGCCCGTAGGGCGGCGCGGCGTCTTAGCCCTTCAAGGAGCAGCAGGTCGTCGTTGTGGAGGTCCTCTTGCTGGTCCTCATTAAAGGCAAGGACCCGTGGGGACCCATGCTTTATCTCTGCGGGGAGGACTGCTTTGGCTCCATAGACGAGTGCGAACGGCGTTTCTGCGGTGGGCTTGGGTGGCATGGTACGGATGGACCAGAGCACCGAGGGTAGCTCGTTGATCCAGCCCTTGCCGTGGCCCTTGAGGACATCGAAGGTCCTGGTCTTTAAGCCTTTGAGGACCTCTGCGTTTGCGCGCTCGGTCTTTCCGTTGCTTTGTGGATGGGCGACTGAGGCGAACCAGAGCTTGATGCCCATTTTCTGGCAGTAGGCTCTGAAGATGCCGCTTGTGAATTGCGAGCCATTGTCGGTGATGATGCGGTTAGGCACTCCGAAGCGGCAGACCATGCCTCTGATGAATTTCACGGTCGCGCCTGCTGTGATTGTGCGCGTCGCCTCCACTTCAGGCCATTTTGTGAACTTGTCAATGGCCATGAAGAGGTAGCAATATCCACCTTGCGCCGTTGGGAAATGTCCCAGGATGTCCAGCCCCCAGACCGCAAACGGCCACGAGAGCGGAATGGTTTGTAGCCTCAGCGCTGGTTGGTGGATTTGCTTGGCGTGGAATTGGCAGGCTTCACAAGTTTGAATGATGTCCGTTGCATCTTGAAGCGCTTGAGGCCAGTAGAAGCCGCTCCTGAAGACTTTCCCTGCGAGGGTGCGGGGCGCATGAATGGTGGCCGCATTCCCCGCTGTGGATGTCCTTAATCAGCAGCTTTCCTTCTTCAGAAGGGACGCACTTGAGCGCGATGCCGTTTGGGCGCTTGCGGTAGAAATTTCCTTTGAGGATTTGGTACGATTTTGCTTGGCGGGCAATTCGCTCCGCTTCAACATCTTCCTCGAGAAGGATCCCTTTGTGGAGGTAGTGTTTGATCTCGTCGATCCATCCTGCCTCTTGGTGCACCGCTGTGAGCAACAGACGCTCCCCTGTGGGGGGCCCGCAGCCTGGAGCTCCGCTTGCAGGTGGTGGCGGGAGCGCTTCGTCTGTGCTTGCGGGCAGGACCTCTAGGGGCTGCTTTATGGATGCCTTGACGAGCCTTTCTTCAAAGACACTAGGCAGCTAGGCCTTCTCTTTGATGCGCGCTTGGCGATGTCATCAGCCTCTTGGTTTTCCTTTCTTGGGATATGCATGAGCTCCATTCCCCTGAAGTTCTTCTCCAGCCTACGGACCTCTTAAAGGTATGCGGCCATGTGGTCGTCCTTGGCCTTGTAGCTTTTGTTGGAGAAGTTGACGAGCAGCTGGGAATCGCCCTTGATGAGTATATGCTTGACGCCTAGGGCGATTGCGGCGCGTAGGCCGGCAAGCAGCCCTTCATACTCGGCGATGTTGTTGGATATCTTGTCGATTCCGAAGCACAGCTGGACTGCGTAATACAACTTGTCGCCTTTGGGTGAGGTCAGGACTACACTTGCCCCACCGTGGTGACAAGCGAAAGCTCCGTCGAACTTCATGGTCCAGTAGATGGGCATTGCGGCTCCAGAGGACTCGTGCTCTTCTTCCCAGGGCTCTTCAGGGGTTGGATCAGTCCATTCGGCGACGAAGTCTGCCAGCGCTCTTCCTTTGATTACCCTTGTGGTATCGAAGCGCAAATTGAATGGCTGTAGCTCGATGTTCCATCCTGCGACACGATCTGTTGCATTTGGGTTGCGCAGAATTTGCTCTAGCGGGAAAGAGGTTAGCACCGTGATGGGGTGCCCCTGGAAGTAGTGTCGCAGATTTCTTGAGGCGATGAGGAGTGCGAGGAGAAGGTTCTGCTGCATCGGGTACCGCTCGCGAGCATCACGCAGTACTGTGCTGACGAAGTAAACTGGATGCTCGACGAGAGTAGTTCATGTTTCCTTGGCGTCTTTCGCCTGAGGTGGTCCAGCTTGGCCCTCGATGGGGTTGGCTTCAAGGGGCTTGTCCTGGGCCTCGAGGGTGTTGGCCTAGAGGGATGTGGGCTCGAGGGACTTGGCCTCGAGGGACGTGGCCTCGAGGGACTTGGCCTCGAGGGACGTGGCCTCGAGGGACTTGACCTCGAGGGACGTGGCCTCGAGGGATGTGGCCTCGAGGGACTTGTCCTTGAGGGACGTGGCCTCGCAGCGCTCCTCCTGGGCCTCGAGTGTGTTAGCCTCTTGAGGCTCCTTAGTCCTTTCGGCATGAACCTCTTGCAGCGGTTGACTCGGGGCGGTCCCCTCTTGAGGCTTTGGGCCTGGCAGTGGCTTTGTGAGGACTGCCCTTTTGTCGAGCTCTTTATCAGGAGGCTTTTTCTTTGGAGTGGTTGCACTCTTCTTGTGAAGTACAGGCTCCTCTCTTTCCACCACAAGGACGACACTGGCTGTTTGTGGAGTAGCTGACAAGTGCAGCTTCAGGTGCTCGCCAGGCCTTGTGGCGACCATTACAGGTGGGCTGGCCAAGTACTTCTTCAAGTCCTCAAATGGTTTTTCAGCTTCAGGGGTCCACTTGAAAGTGCCCGTTCTTTTCATGATCTTGAAAAACGGTAGGGCTCTTTCGCCAAACTTGGAGATGAATCGACCCAAGCTGGCCATGTAGCCTGCCAGGCGTTGCATGTCCTTGAGCCTGCGTGGAGATTGCATGCCTTCTATGGCCTTGATTTTGTCCGGGTTCGCATCTATGCCCCGATGAGACACGAGGAAACCCAGCAATTTTCCTGAAGGTACTCCAAAGACGCACTTGGCGGGGTTGAGCTTGATGTTCACCTTGCGCAGGCTGGCGAAGGTTTCTTCAAGGTCTCCGAGAAGAGTATTTCCTTCTCGCGACTTCACGACGATGTCATCGACGTATGCTTCAGCGTTTCGCCCCATTTGCCCACCAAGGGCTATCCTCATTAACCTCTGGAAAGTGGCTCCGGCATTTTTTAGGCCGAAGGGCATGCATACGTAGCAATACACACCGCATGGGGTGAGGAAAGCCGTCTTCTCCTCATCCTCTTTAGCCATCTTAATCTGGTGATAACCAGAGAAGGCATCGAGGAAGCAGAGGAGGTCGCAGCCTGCCGTGGAGTCCACGATCTGGTCAATTCTGGGCATGGGATAAGGGTCTTTGGGGCAGGCCTTGTTTACATCAGTGTAGTCGATGCAGAGGCGGCCTCCGCCGGCGGGTTTTGTGACTACCACGCCATTGGAGAGCCAAGTGGGGTGCGCGACTTCGCGGACGACTTTTGCCGCTTTGAGCTTCTCGACCTCCTTGACGATGAATGCTTGCTTCTCGGGGGCTTGCTTTCTTGCTTTTTGCTTGACGGGGCTCGCATTTGGGCACACGGCCAAGTGGTGCTCGATCACCTCCCCCGGTACACCAGACATATCTGACGGTGTCCATGCGAACATGTCAGAGTTTGCCTGGTGGAAGGCGGAGACCGCGCTTTCCTATTTGGGAGGCAGCGCGGCGCCAATGGTGACGCTAGCCCCCGAGCCTTCAGCCCCCGAGCTCCCTGAGCTCAGAGAGATCTTCCTTGTAGCAGCTGCCTCCTGGGAGAACAACTGCTTCTTCTTCTTTGGACTCTCGAGAGGCTCTTGGTCCTCGTCTGCGGGGAAGGCCATGGCGGCAGTCTTGTAGGCCGTCTCAACAGCGCGCGTAGTGTCCAGGACATTCCCACGTATGGTGATCGTGCCGGCGCTGCCGGGGATCTTGACCATGTTGTACGCATGGTGCGTGACGGCCATGAACTTCGCGAGCGCGGGGTAGCCGAGGATGGCGTTGTACGGCAGGCCGATGTGCGCAACATCGAAGTCGATGTGCTCGGTGCGGTAATTTTCCTCGCTCCCGAAGGTGACGGCAAGCCTGACCTGGCCTAGAGGCTCGATTGAGTCGCTGGTGACCCCCGTGAAGGGCCTCGAGGGCATAAGCCGCTCGTACGGCACTTGAAGCGCTTCGAACGTATCTATGGAGATAACGTTCAGGCCTGCTCCGCCATCGATGAGCGTCTTGGAGACAGCCACATTGTCGATGGTGGGGTGCAGACCAGCGGAAGGGTTCCAACAGTCTTGGTGGACTTGGGGTGGTCCTGAGCGTCGAAGGTGATGGTGTATTGCGACCACTTGAGGGGCCTGGATGTTTCCGTGCTTGGGAGGGCGGCGTTGAGCTCGCGGGCGGTGTTGAGCTCGCGGGCGAACTGCTTGGTAGACGCCGTCTTCCTCGTCAGGGAGGTTTCCGTTCTTTTATGAGGCGTTGGCTCGATTTCTAGCTGGTTTCTGGTAGCCGCCCTTGCGTCCGCTCCCGCGGTAGCCACGGCCTCGACCGAGGCTGCCGCCGTCTTCTGATTGCTCGCGCTCCTTGCTCAACCTTTTGAGGTCGTAGCAGGACTCCGTAGAGTGGCCGCGCCTGTTGTGGTAGATGCAGAAAGGGCGGTGATCATCTTTCCTCTCTCCAGTCTCGGGGGAGTCCCTGCGGGTGCCTTTTGTGTCAGGCTCTGCCGCGGAAGGTGGCCTTGCGCTTGGCCTCCTCCTTTTTCTTCTGGCTCTTAGACCCCTCAGCATGTTCGTCCCCTCTCGAGGACATTTTCATGAAGAGGAGTCCCTCTTCAGCCTTGGCGCACTTGTCCGCCATGTCGAACAGCTTGACCACAGAGGTGAGCTTGTCGTGGATGCCCAGTTTCTCGAGCATCCTGCTATTTGTGACGCCCTCGCGGAAAGCGGCGATGACTTGAGTGTCGGGGATGTTCCGGATCTTGTTGCGCACCTGGCTGAAGCGCTGGATGTACTTGCGGAGCGTTTCATCCTTCCTCTGCACCACAGCGCGCAGATCGTTGTGGGTGAGGGCGCACTCGTATCACAGAGTCCTCCGGGAGGTTCAGGAGCCACGACAGCGCAGAGTCGCGTAGCGCGTGGGAGAACCAGTTTGCCATGACCTTGTCGTCTCCCCCCGCAGCTTGGATGGAGGTGGTGTAGAGCTGCAGGAACTCGACGGGATTGCTGGAGCCGTCGTAGCCCTTGGGAAGAGCCGGCCTGAACATCTGCGGCCAGACCACGGGACGCAGAGAGCGAGTGAACGCCATGCAGCCAGAGGTGTACGTAGCGACCCCGTGCTGAAGCGCGCCGCGGTTCTGCTGTCCCGCCTGGCCGAGCTCCTCCATGAGCCTGTTCTGGCGGTCTCGCTGGAGCTCCATCCCCACACGAGCGTCGGGCGCGGTGTGCTGCACGATTAAGCAATCGTGCGGCGAGGACGCGTGCGAAGCAGCCCTTTGTGCCGCAGCCGGTGCAGGCCCCGGAGGTGGCGGAGGCGCATTTGTTACGACCATGCTCGCAAGAGAGGGGTGCACGTTGGACTGCGACGGAGCGGGGCGCGTCGTGGCGATGCCGACGAGGTGGTTGAGGCGTTGGAGCAACTGCTCGTGGGCCTCAGCGGTGGGCTGGTAGCGGAGCAGCTCCTGCGCCATGAGCAGCGCGGTGTGGGGCGCGGGGTCGGTCCTCCCCGGGCCCAAGTGTGGGGACCCCGGACTAGCTGTCCGAAATACCCGATTATGCTTAACACAACGATCCCGTGATCAGTCTGTCGTTGCACATAATCCGAATTGAATACCAAAGTTTACATCCATTACAATACCGAAGTTAAGTCTTACATAAAATGGTCATCTAGACCAAGTCTTACATAGGTGCCTTCAAGGGCCAAACCAAAACAATCAACATAAGCAGCGGAACTTAAACGTAGTAGCCATCCAACGGCTAACGCAGACCCGACAGGCAGTCGACTTTGAGAAGATCCTTAGTTGGCATAGATGTCGCCATACTCTTCCTGGGCGTAGTACTCCTCCATGTCTGGCTACGACAATAGCCAGAAGCAAACTAGTATGAGTACATTTGAATGTACTCGCAAACTACTCCAACATGAGTGCTCTAGTTCCATTTTTAGTTTTTCACTTTTATTCATTTACACATCTCTGTATCTTTGTTGAAGAAGATAAGGAGATTATGACTACTAGATATCTCAATTTTATTAATTTTATTCCAAAACTCCTCCTTTTCCAACCATGAACCATCATGGTACCTCATACCGATCCGTTGGTATAGGTGTATGGAACATTCTCCAATTTCCTTTACTTTTGAAACTCAATTTCTTTCCCAAAAACTTGCACATGGTCTAAGTAGGGTCTTCAACTGTCCATATCCGAGGACTCGGCTATTCGAATAGTTTAATTACCCTCTGCAGAGGTAGCACGCTTTTCCCACACTCATTCGATAACTCATCGTGTCAGCCACGCTTCGCCATACCTGTGGTATGCGAAGTTGAGTCACCGACCCTAGTCTTTCCTTTGCTCATGCTAGTATAGGAACCTGCCCCTATGAACCAGTCCATCCACACCTAGTCTAGTTTCCCGTCGGAAACCCTAAGTGTGAGGACTCATAGGTTTTATCTGGCGGTGTATACGGACATCCTTCTATCCTCCTCCTTATCTACTCATAGATTTTTGAGCGAGGACCCAGGTCAGGGTTAGGTCACCAAACCACTCCCTCATGCATAACAGAGTCATCTCAGTTGATGCAGTGTCCCATACTAATAAGAGCAAACTATATGACTAATCCCTTTCCCATATGTGGGTAAATGTGGTCGCACAGAGTATCGGTTGCTTGACTGAGTACTAGGACACAATGTGCTTTTCCAAAACCATCTTTCTCCATTTCCATATTTCAACACCACATCTTGGTGCTATATATCCACACAAGTTTTCAAAGGAATTTTGAATAACAACATTTTTTTTCCATCCTATAGTTTTAGTATCTACTTCTACATAGGGTGGCAAAATAATCTCTATATACTTTTGAAAAAGGGTTTTTGTAAACCTTTGCTTTTCAAAAAAAAGATTTGTAAATGTAGATTCATAAGTTGGGTGCAAGCTCAGAGAGTAGCTTGCCTTGCTCGGCAAAGTGATCTTGGTCTTGGTCTTCAGGTTCTGCAAATCCTTCCTCCTCGATATATCCGGCAACGTTCTCGTCTAATACACAAGCAATCAATACAACCAATCACTAGTCTATTCAAACAATCACCATAGCAATACACTCTTAGAGGTTCTAATTAACCATCCCACATACCAATCCACACTATATGGTTTCAATTTAATTGAATTAAACATTATTCCATTGTATTTTAATTAGGGCAGAAACTTGTTGCACATGTTTAATTTCATAACTTGAGTTCTGTTTGTCACAAAAATACAAACTAAAATTCTACAGAAAGCTAATGATGTGTAGAAGATGACACAATTGGGTTTGGGTCATTTGGAGTTATCAAACTCCCTACACATTGTTTTGAATCCAGAAGCCAATTTATAAGGTTTTGGCTATTATTTAAATAATATTCATCTAAAACTTAAACCATTTTAGGGGTGACTAACCATGGCTAAATGTGACCTAATAAAATTAGTTTCAACTAATTTGGATTATCAGAGTATCAGAAACAAACAAGTTTAGAATTTAAACATGCTACTGTATTTTGAATATTGTATTTTTATTATATATCCAAATGGAGTGGAACTAGTTTAGTTGGATAGGGAATTTCATAAGCTTTCCAGAACAGTTGGATTTGCTAAATTTGGAGTTGTAAATCTAAAGTTATGAATTTTCTAAGTTTGGAGTCAGTACTGGTTTTAAATAAATTTCTAAATTCGAATAAATAGCCCAGAGCGGATAATGTTGAAAATCCTGACGGGTGGGGTCCACTCGTCAGTGACTCAACCAAAACAGTGCGCGCGCTGGGAAAAGTTTAAAAATCTGACGCGCGGGGCCCGCTGGTCAGCGACTGAAACGCGAAGCGGTACGCCACCGTTGGATCAAGATCCAACGGCCCAGACCGCGCGCGCCGGCGGCGACCAGAAACGGGCGGCGCCGTGGCTCCGGCGACGGCGTCGAGGACGGGCTGCTCACCTAAGGGCTCGGGAGGCGACGGCGACGGTGCAGGAGGGGTGAGGCGGCTCGGGGAAGCTCGGGGGCGAGGTGGCGCGGGCTGGGGAGGCTCCTGGCGACGACGGCGTCGGGCTCCCTCTTCCGTGGCGGGGCTCGAATTCCGGCGAGCGATCCCTGGCGATCCTGGGCACGGGGCAGAGGGAAAAGGGGCGCTGGTGAGTGCGGGGTGCAAGGGGAAGGGGCTGAGGACAGAGAGAAGGGAAGGGGAGGGGTAGCACGGCCGTGCCGTGGTCGTCGTCTACCTCGGGCACGGCGAGCTCGAGGAGAACCACGGGCGGCTGGGGCACTGCGGCGACGGCGTCGCCCTCCAGGCGGTGCTCGAGAGGGTGGTGTGAGAGGGGAAGGGGGAGTGGTGAGGTGTGGAGGAAACGGGGTGCTCGGGCGGCTTAAATAGAGGCCGGGTGGCGCACGGTGGGCACGGTGCAGAGGCGCCCGTGGCCGTGCTAGGCCGCCGTAGGCCGGTGGAGGGGCGCGGCTACGCTGCGGGCTGCTCGGGGGACCAGGCGGGCAAGGTGGGGTGGCGTGGCGCGCTCGGGTGCGTGCGGGGGCTTGGCCCTGCCGTGAACGGGCTCGGGCGGTGCACGACGTGCACGGCGTGGCTCGGGCGCGGCGCGGTCGGGGCGTGCGACGAGCTGCTGCCGCGCGAGGGAGCCAGGAGGTGAGGGAGCGCGAGGGGGCACGGGGCGGCCAGCACGGCGCGGCGCCTGCGCGGCCACAGTGCCGACAATGGCGACGTGCGCGCCGGCGGCTGTCCCCCGGCGTCCAACGGTGCTCCCGGCCGATTTTCCTCTCGTTCCTGAGCGCGGCGAGTCGAGTGGAGTGAGGCAAAACGAGTGAGGGCAGAGGCTTGCAACAATTTGATCGAAATTGATCAATTCATCCATGGATTTTGGGTTCGGTTTGGGATGAACAGGTGGTGACCACCAGGTGTTTGCTCAAATTCCTGAACCAAAACAGTGACAATTTGCTATTTAATTTCCCATATTTCTCTCAATTCATTTGGGTTCAAACTTAGGATCTAGGCTAACTATATTATTGGTAAGTGTTACAAAGTCTTTTTGAAATATTTTGAAATATTTAAATCATGAATTTCCAATTTGAATTTGAAGTTTTGAATTTGAATTTTTGAAAGGGAATAGTTTGGAAAATTAACTAGGAGTGTCCATAATATTACTCCATTGATTTTGGTGAGAAAATAAATTTATATATCTTACTTTGGAAAAATAATGTGACATGTGTCACATGGTGTTTTGTTTTTGTGATTTGTTTTATTTGTTTTCTTTTCCTCAAATTTTCAATTAGAGCTAGAATTCCACAATCTTGCAAACAATGCACTCAAGAATTAAACATACACACATTTTTATAAGAAAAGTTTTTTGTTGGCCCACATTTTTGCACTAATAATTATATTAATATTTTTGGGATGTTACAGACTTCCCCCCTTAAAATAAATCTCGTCCCGAGATTTGCTAGGCCTGGGTACTAAAGAGCGTGGGAAACTCGCTCCTAAGATAGTCTTCACGTTCCCAAGTTGCTTCATCTTCAGAGTGGTTAGTCCACTGGACTTTGTAGAACTTGATTGCTCGCCTGCGGGTGAGACGAACATCTTCATCGAGAATCTTGAGGGGCGTCTCGCGATAAGTCGGATCTTGATTCAGGTCGACGGACTGGTGATCGATGTTTTTGAAAACATCAGGCTGGTCAGGAACTTCAAGACACTTCCGGAGCAAGGAGATGTGAAAAACATCATGGTAATCTTCTAACTCTTGGGGCACCTCCAGTTGATAAGACACTTCTCCTCGACGGGCAAGGATCTTGAAGGGTCCAATATATCTTGGCGCTAATTTTCCTTTGACATGGAAACGCTGCATTCCTTTAAGGGGTGTCACTCGGAGATAGACATAATCTCCGATATTGAAGGTGACATCACGACGCTTGGGATCAGCGTAACTCTTCTGACGGGATTGGGCGGTCTTGAGTCGCTCTCGGATAAGCTGGACTTGCTCTTCAGCCTCACGGAGGTTATCTGGTCCAAACAGTTTGCCTTCTCCGGTGTCGGACCAATTCAGGGGTGTACGACACTTCTTGCCGTAAAGGGCTTCAAAAGGGGCCATTTGCAGACTAGACTGGTAACTGTTGTTGTATGAGAATTCTGCAAATGGAAGGCAATCTTCCCATTTGGATCCATAGGCTAGGACACATGCGCAAAGCATGTCCTCTAATATCTGGTTCACTCGTTCAGTTTGGCCATCGGTCTGGGGGTGATAAGCTGTGCTAAACGCCAACTTGGTTCCGAGGGCTTCATGCAGGGCTTTCCAGAACCTTGAGGTGAATTGTGTGCCTCTATCTGATACAATCCTCTTAGGCACACCATGCAGGCTTACTATTCTGGAAATATACAGGTCTGCTAACTGATTTCCCCTATAGGTGGTGTGGACGGGAATAAAATGGGCCACTTTGGTCAGCCTGTCAACGATGACCCATATTGAGTCATGGCCCCGGTTGGATCTTGGAAGTCCGGTGATAAAATCCATTCCAATCTCATCCCACTTCCACTCGGGAATCCTTAGGGGTTGAAGCAATCCAGCGGGTCGCTGATGTTCAGCCTTGACTCGCTGACAAATATCACACTTGGCTACGAAAGCACCAATTTCTCGCTTCATTCCATGCCACCAAAATCTTTCACGAAGGTCTTGGTACATCTTGGTTCCGCCGGGGTGGATTGAGTAAGGGGTCTCGTGGGCTTCCTTTAGGATTAACTCCTTGAGTTCCGAGGTATTGGGGACACAGATACGACCATTGAATCTCAACACTCCTTCTGCATCTTCGGTAAAACCAGGCGCTTTACCGAGAGAAATCTTCTTCTTGATTCCTTCTATGCTCTCATGACCTTTCTGGGCCTCCTTGATTTGATCTATCAGAGTTGGAGCTAACTCTAAATGGGCGAGATAGCCGTGGCTAACAAGCTCTAGTCCAAAATCTTTGAACTCCTTAAACAGGGATGGCTGCTCTGCTTGGATCATGGCATTCAGGGTGCAGGGTTTGCGACTAAGGGCATCGGCAACTACATTAGCCTTTCCAGGGTGATAATTGATGCCGATATCATAATCCTTGATTAATTCCATCCACCTTCTCTGTCGCAAATTTAACTCCCTCTGCGTGAAGATATACTTCAAGCTCTTATGATCCGTATAAATCTCGCAGCGATGTCCCGCCAGATAGGAGCGCCACGTCTTCAAAGCAAGAACAACAGCGGCTAACTCCAGGTCATGGGTTGGGTAGTTCTCTTCATGTGGTCGCAACTGTCGAGACAGATACGACACCACCTTGCCTTCTTGCATCAGAACACAACCCAGTCCTAGACGTGATGCATCGCAATACACGTCAAAACTCTTGGTGACGTCTGGCATAATCAGGACAGGGGTTGAGGTCAATCTCCTCTTCAATTCCTGGAAACTCTCTTCACACTTCTGAGTCCATTCAAATTTCTTGTCCTTTTTCAGCAATTGGGTAAGGGGCTTGGCTATACTGGAGAATCCCTCAACGAACTTGCGGTAGTATCCCGCTAGTCCGAGAAAGCTTCGGATTTCAGTCACACTAGTCGGGGCTTTCCAGTCCACAATGGCTTGGATCTTCTCTGGGTCTACAGAAATTCCTCCCGCAGACACAACATGTCCGAGAAATGAGACCTCACTGAGCCAGAACTCACACTTGCTAAACTTGGCATACAACTGATGCTCTCGGAGGGTTGCTAAAACTAGACGCAGGTGTTCAGCATGCTCTTCTTCAGTTTTGGAGTAAATAAGGATGTCATCAAGGAAAACTACCACGAACTTGTCAAGATACTCCATGAAGATCTTGTTCATGAGATTCATAAAATAGGCTGGGGCATTGGTCAGACCAAAGGACATTACGGTGTACTCAAATAAACCGTAACGGGTTGTGAAGGCAGTCTTGGGAATGTCTGTCTCTCGGATTCTTAACTGATGATACCCTGACCGAAGATCGATCTTGGAGAAGACTCGGGCTCCGTTCATTTGATCGAACAGATCCTCGATCTTAGGGAGAGGGTACTTGTTTTTGATGGTCACATCATTTAACCTGCGATAATCCACACACAGGCGTGTGGTACCATCTCTCTTATCCACAAAAATGATGGGTGATCCCCAGGGTGAAGCACTTGGGCGAATAAGCCCTTTGCTGAGCATATCTGCTAACTGCTTCTTCAGCTCAACTAGTTCTTCTGGATACATCCGATATGGCCTTTGGGATATGGGGGCTGTCCCGGGGATAAGTTCAATGATGAACTCAATATCCCGATCCGGTGGCATACCAGGCAATTCTTCAGGAAAGACATCTTGGAACAGGTGAACAACACGGATCTCATCTAGGGCTGGTCGAGCTATGCTCTCATGGCATCCTGGTTGGGGTCGACTGGTTTCTGACACATACTCCACTTCTACTCCTTTGTCGGTGGTGAGGGCTACAGCTCTTCTGGCACAGTCAATTCGACCATCGTACTTGGCTAACCAATTCATACCCAGTATGACATCTATTCCTTGGGTTCCTAGGATGATTAAGTCGACTAGGAACTTTTCTCCTTTGATCTCAAGGGAAACGTCCGGGCAAAATGACTTGGTATCTATGGTGGATTCTGGGATTTGGATGACCATAGGTTTGGGTAAGAGGTTTCCGACTAAACCTCCCTTAGCAACAAATTCTTGGGTAACAAAAGAATGAGTAGCACCAGAATCAAACAGAACAGTTGCAGGTACTGAGTTGACAAGGAACGTACCCATCACAACATCTGGTGCATCCATGGCCTCTTCAGCATTGATGTGGTGCAGGCGTCCCTTGGCAACAACCACATTTCCGCGGGGTGCGGGGTTCTTGCCATTTCCATTGCGGCCTTGGCCGTTGTTCGGCGCCTGTGCCTCGGGGCGCGGACCATTCTTCTTAGGATTGGGGCATGCCTTGGAGTAGTGACCCTTGGTGCCACAATTGAAACAGACAACATTGGCATTGGGGTTGGGGTTGCTAGAGTTCCCTCTGGGACGGGTGTTGTCATTGGGACGGCTGAACTTGTTTGGGTTGTATGGGGGCTTAGGGTAACTGGGGTGCGAAGTTGGTGGTGGTCTATATGCTGGCTTGGGGTTTGGTGGGTGGGTGCGAGGTTTCTGACTGCTCGAACCTTCCTGGGCAATCATTCTCCTCTTACGACCCTCAAACATGGATTTGCGCTTGGTCTCCAACTGTATGGCCTTGTCCACAAGTGATTCCAAATCAGCAAAGTCATGGATAACCAAGGCGCATTGCAGTTCATCATGAAGTGCGTTCATGAAACGCTCCATCTTCCTCCCCTCGGTGTCGACATCATCAGGAGCATACCGAGACAAGTCAGTGAACTCATCGAGGTATCCGACCACATCCTTACTTCCCTGCCGCAACCTGCGGAATTTATCCTTCTTCCGCTCAATGAGTCCGCGGGGAATGTGCTTCTTGCGGAACTTTTCCTGGAAATCATCCCAGCTGATAGCATAACCAGCTTGCTGTAGAGCCTTGGTAGCTTCCCACCAAGACCGTGCTGGTCCTGCAAGATAGTGGGTCGCATACAGCACCTTCTCAGGTTCTCCCACGGCTGCAACTACCAGGTTGTTGTTAATGGTGCGAAGCCAGTCATCGGCCTCAAGTGGGTGAAGTCCCTTGGAATAGGTGGGTGGGTTGGTCCTTTGAAAGTTGCTCAAAGTGGACCGCTGACTTCCTTCACCATTGCCATTGCCATTGCCATTGTTGTAGTGGTTGTTGTTGTTGTTGTGAGCGGCAGCTATCTGTTGCAGGGCAGCGATATGAGCCTGACGCTCAGTCCGGGCAGCTTGGCGTTCCTCCATGATGAGCGCCAGAAGTTGGGCGGTGGTTGGGTCCGGTGGGGGTGGTGGTGCTCCTCCATCCATGTTGGTGCGACGAGTTTCCACCATCCTGAAGTACACCGGGAATAAGGGCAAGCAAAAGGGGTTCTGACCACGGGAAAGATGGGTTTTTACGTAGAGGTAGATTTACTAAGGGTTATAGGAGAAACATTTAACACATGTTAACAAGACTAGCACACACTTTCATAGCACAACCATTACATCAAGAGTTCATCCAATTCTAACTTACAACATTCTCCCTAACTAATGTACATATAGCAAGTTCCAAAAGAACCACAACTTTGACTCTACTAGCGATAGGGGGTCGACCTAATCCTGCGGTAGAACTCAAGTAACTCGCCTACTGAGGTGGAACCTCAGGCTCTGCCATGTCAGCATCGGACTGGTAGGGTGGCTCCTCTGGATCCTCCTCCTCATCATCCTCATCCTCATCATCCTCATCCTCATCGTTCATCTCCTCCAGATAGTCGTCATCGTCACTGAGGAAAGCGTCGTTCTCCTTGCGGAGATCCTCGCCCTCCTCCTCCATCTCGTCAGTACGGAGCTCCAAATCCTCTATCAGCTCATCCTGCTCAGCAACCTTCTTGCGGAGCTTCGCTATGGTCTTCCTCATCTGGGTTCCCTTCTTAAGAAGAGCGGCCTTCTCAGTCTTCAGCTGTGCCTCACTCTCGCGACTCTCCTTGAGCGAGAGACGCTCAAAGTGAGACCGAAGCCTGGCGCACCTCAGATCCTCCTGGGTGCGAAAGAGCATAATCTCCATGTCCAGGATATACTCTCCGAATGTCGGGTGCAGAGGGGACCGAATTGGGTGTCCATCGATGGTGCGCCTCCCGTAGAACTGGAAACGAGAGTTTACCAGCTCCGCCTTGTGTTCCTCACAAAGCCGGGATAGCATCCGCTGCATGGAGCGACACAGTCCATCGTCCCAGTGGACGTCCATGAGGGTGAAAGAGAGTGCCCTGGATCCGGGGGACTTGATGTTCCCGCGAACAGACCCCTCGATCAACCAGGACAGGTTCCCGTTACCGGGAGCGTCCACCTGGGCTCCCTTAAACTCAGGAGTGGGACGACCTAGCAGCTTGGTCAACTCGAACAAGTCCTTCTCGAACATCAACTTGCCGTCCTTCTCCAGCTGAACGAACTCGGTGAAATGGATCGCCATCTATAGTTTTTAGTCAAAAATTTTAAGTTAGTGAGATGGCAAGTATATCAAAATTTTAATGGAAGGGACAATATGTGAGCAGATTTTTAAGTTTATTAAAATGACAAGTGTGGCAAGTTTATATGAATATGAGAGAAAACTTAGTAGTTGGTAAGAAGAGAATTTTGCACAAATGAGAGGGTAAGAGATAAGCATTTTTTTTAAATTAATTCCTTACTTTGTTTTTCTTTAAAACTCAACTTTTGCAATCACTACCTAACTACCATGCTAATCTAAGGCTCCTAAAGTCGAGATGGCTCTGATACCAATTCTATGGGGACCCCGGACTAGCTGTCCGAAATACCCGATTATGCTTAACACAACGATCCCGTGACCAGTCTGTCGTTGCACATAATCTGAATTGAATACCAAAGTTTACATCCATTACAATACCGAAGTTAAGTCTTACATAGGTGCCTTCAAGGGCCAAACCAAAACAATCAACATAAGCAGCGGAACTTAAACGTAGTAGCCATCCAACGGCTAACGCAGACCCGACAGGCAGTCGACTTTGAGAAGATCCTTAGTTGGCATAGATGTCGCCATACTCTTCCTGGGCGTAGTACTCCTCCATGTCTGGCTACGACAATAGCCAGAAGCAAACTAGTATGAGTACATTTGAATGTACTCGCAAACTACTCCAACATGAGTGCTCTAGTTCCATTTTTAGTTTCTCACTTTTATTCATTTACACATCTCTGTATCTTTGTTGAAGAAGATAAGGAGATTATGACTACTAGATATCTCAATTTTATTAATTTTATTCCAAAACTCCTCCTTTTCCAACCATGAACCATCATGGTAATCATTTTCCAACTACCTCATACCGATCCGTTGGTATAGGTGTATGGAACATTCTCCAATTTCCTTTACTTTTGAAACTCAATTTCTTTCCCAAAAACTTGCACATGGTCTAAGTAGGGTCTTCAACTGTCCATATCCGAGGACTCGGCTATTCGAATAGTTTAATTACCCTCTGCAGAGGTAGCACGCTTTTTCCACACTCATTCGATAACTCATCGTGTCAGCCACGCTTCGCCATACCTGTGGTATGCGAAGTTGAGTCACCGACCCTAGTCTTTCCTTTGCTCATGCTAGTATAGGAACCTGCCCCTATGAACCATTCCATCCACACCTAGTCTAGTTTCCCGTCGGAAACCCTAAGTGTGAGGACTCATAGGTTTTATCTGGCGGTGTATACGGACATCCTTCTATCCTCCTCCTTATCTACTCATAGATTTTTGAGCGAGGACCCAGGTCAGGGTTAGGTCACCAAACCACTCCCTCATGCACAACAGAGTCATCTCAGTTGATGCAGTGTCCCATACTAATAAGAGCAAACTATATGACTAAGCCCTTTCCCATATGTGGGTAAATGTGGTCGCACAGAGTATCGGTTGCTTGACTGAGTACTAGGACACAATGTGTTTTTCCAAAACCATCTTTCTCCATTTCCGTATTTCAACACCACATCTTGGTGCTATATATCCACACAAGTTTTCAAAGGAATTTTGAATAACAACATTGTTTTTCCATCCTATAGTTTTAGTATCTACTTCTACATAGGGTGGCCAAATAATCTCTATATACTTTTGAAAAAGGGTTTTTGTAAACCTTTGCTTTTCAAAAAAAATATTTGTAAATGTAGATTCATAAGTTGGGTGCAAGCTCAGAGAGTAGCTTGCCTTGCTCGGCAAAGTGATCTTGGTCTTGGTCTTCAGGTTCTGCAAATCCTTCCTCCTCGATATATCCGGCAACGTTCTCGTCTAATACACAAGCAATCAATACAACCAATCACTAGTCTATTCAAACAATCACCATAGCAATACACTCTTAGAGGTTCTAATTAACCATCCCACATACCAATCCACACTATATGGTTTCAATTTAATTGAATTAAACATTATTCCATTGTATTTTAATTAGGGCAGAAACTTGTTGCACATGTTTAATTTCATAACTTGAGTTCTGTTTGTCATAAAAATACAAACTAAAATTCTACAGAAAGCTAATGATGTGTAGAAGATGACACAATTGGGTTTGGGTCATTTGGAGTTATCAAACTCCCTACACATTGTTTTGAATCCAGAAGCCAATTTATAAGGTTTTGGCTATTATTTAAATAATATTCATCTAAAACTTAAACCATTTTAGGGGTGACTAACCATGGCTAAATGTGACCTAATAAAATTAGTTTCAACTAATTTGGATTATCAGAGTATCAGAAACAAACAAGTTTAGAATTTAAACATGCTACTGTATTTTGAATATTGTATTTTTATTATATATCCAAATGGAGTGGAACTAGTTTAGATGGATAGGGAATTTCATAAGCTTTCCAGAACAGTTGGATTTGCTAAATTTGGAGTTGTAAATCTAAAGTTATGAATTTTCTAAGTTTGGAGTCAGTACTGGTTTTAAATAAATTTCTAAATTCGAATAAATAGCCCAGAGCGGATAAGGTTGAAAATCCTGACGGGTGGGGTCCACTCGTCAGTGACTCAACCAAAACAGTGCGCGCGTTGGGAAAAGTTTAAAAATCTGACGCGCGGGGCCCGCTGGTCAGCGACTGAAACGCGAAGCGGTACGCCACCGTTGGATCAAGATCCAACGGCCCAGACCGCGCGCGCCGGCGGCGACCAGAAACGGGCGGCGCCGTGGCTCCGGCGACGGCGTCGAGGACGGTCTGCTCACCTACGGGCTCGGGAGGCGACGGCGACGGTGCAGGAGGGGTGCGGCGGCTCGGGGAAGCTCGGGGGCGAGGTGGCGCGGGCTGGGGAGGCTCCTGGCGACGGCGGCGTCGGGCTCCCTCTTCCGCGGCGGGGCTCGAATTCCGGCGAGCGATCCCTGGCGATCCTGGGCACGGGGCAGAGGGAAAAGGGGCGCTGGTGAGTGCGGGGTGCAAGGGGAAGGGGCTGAGGACAGAGAGAAGGGAAGGGGAGGGGTAGCACGGCCGTGCCGTGGTCGTCGTCTACCTCGGGCACGGCGAGCTCGAGGAGAACCACGGGCGGCTGGGGCCCTGCGGCGACGGCGTCGCCCTCCAGGCGGTGCTCGAGAGGGTGGTGTGAGAGGGGAAGGGGGAGTGGTGAGGTGTGGAGGAAACGGGGCGCTCGGGCGGCTTAAATAGAGGCCGGGCGGCGCACGGTGGGCACGGTGCAGAGGCGCCCGTGGCCGTGCTAGGCCGCCGTAGGCCGGTGGAGGGGCGCGGCTACGCTGCGGGCTGCTCGGGGGACCAGGCGGGCAAGGTGGGGTGGCGTGGCGCGCTCGGGTGCGTGCGGGGGCTTGGCCCTGCCGTGAACGGGCTCGGGCGGTGCACGACGTGCACGGCGTGGCTCGGGCGCGGCGCGGTCGGGGCGTGCTGGGACGAGCTGCTGCCGCGCGAGGGAGCCAGGAGGTGAGGGAGCGCGAGGGGGCACGGGGCGGCCAGCACGGCGCGGCGCCTGCGCGGCCACAGTGCCGACAATGGCGACGTGCGCGCCAGCGGCTGTCCCCCGGCGTCCAACGGTGCTCCCGGCCGATTTTCCTCTCGTTCCTGAGCGCGGCGAGTCGAGTGGAGTGAGGCGAAACGAGTGAGGGCAGAGGCTTGCAACAATTTGATCGAAATTGATCAATTCATCCATGGATTTTGGGTTCGGTTTGGGATGAACAGGTGGTGACCACCAGGTGTTTGCTCAAATTCCTGAACCAAAACAGTGACAATTTGCTATTTAATTTCCCATATTTCTCTCAATTCATTTGGGTTCAAACTTAGGATCTAGGCTAACTATATTATTGGTAAGTGTTACAAAGTCTTTTTGAAATATTTTGAAATATTTAAATCATGAATTTCCAATTTGAATTTGAAGTTTTGAATTTGAATTTTTTAAAGGGAATAGTTTGAAAAATTAACTAGGAGTGTCCATAATATTACTCCATTGATTTTGGTGAGAAAATAAATTTATATATCTTACTTTGGAAAAATAATGTGACATGTGTCACATGGTGTTTTGTTTTTGTGATTTGTTTTATTTGTTTTCTTTTCCTCAAATTTTCAATTAGAGCTAGAATTCCACAATCTTGCAAACAATGCACTCAAGAATTAAACATACACACATTTTTATAAGAAAAGTTTTTTGTTGGCCCACATTTTTGCACTAATAATTATATTAATATTTTTGGGATGTTACACCAAGCCGCTCGGGCGCTGCGTCGGGTGCGACGACTGCGTCCTCCTGGTGCTCGGCGTCGTGCTCCGGTGCCTCCGCGTGAGGGCCAAAAGGGACACGCTCCTCGTGGCGGGGTCGGCCCGCCGTGCGCGGGTGGTCCAGCGGGTGGTCGCGGCACCTGGGGGAGCGCGAGTTCACGCGGGCGCACGTCGGTTGACTCCAGCGGTGCGGGTGGCGCGCGTGTTCACCATGGCGCGGAGATGAACTCGAAGGTTGTTGACGTGCCTCAATCCCCTACTTGGCGCGCCAAATGTCGGGTTATGACTCCCAGGAATCGGGGGTAGTCACTTCCTGAAGTGAAGTTCGAGAGGGGATTGAACGCGGAGGTCTAAACCCTCAAGTGGCTCCGCGACGTTGCTCGCCGGACCCGAAGAAGACGCACACCCGACCAAGGAAGACACTGTCCTTTACCAGGTTCACGGCCCTCGTGAGGAGGTAAGACCGCTACTCCTGCCTGTCTGTATTATATGTGGAAGGTTACAGTACAATTGAGCTTGTCGGAAGCCCCCTTGAGGCAGTTCTTGCCTGGGGAGGGAAGCGATGATCTTCTTCCTCCTCCAGACAGAGGCTAACCTAACCAGAGTTGCTAGGGTTTACAAGGGTGTTTTCCACACAAAGAGCCGACCCTTGCTACGATGGATGTCTTCTCTCTTTTATAGGCGCCTCGGGCCTTCTCCTTCGGCTTGGCCTTCAGGGTGGCTCCCACTTGCCAGTGGCGGGGCGGAGCACGAGTCCACCGTGCGCCATTCGTCCATGGACTCGGTCCATTGTTGATAAAGGTGGCGCCGTGGCCGACAGGCGGCCGACCGCGCTCGTACTATCCGCAGGGCGGGCAGTCTCTGAGGTGGAGCCCGCGATGACAATCTCCGTTGGAGGGTTGCGCCGTCCACCTGTTTATCGTCAGAGAAGAAGGTCCTCACAGCTGTGCAGCAGGTGGAGCAGCTTTGTTGACCATTTATCGCCAGGGACAGCGACAGGGGTGTGCGCGCCACTGCATGAGCGTGGCAGAGGTCACGTGCGCTCTGCCGGGCTTCCTTGGCGACGACGTTTCCCTTTAGGCCTGAGGGGAGATTCCTGTCGGACTCCCCTCAGGCGGGTTGGTTCCTTGGGGGGGAGGATCCCCTGAGGCGAGGGGTCCCTTGAGGCCCTCGTTTCCTCTTCAGGCCCTCGAGGGGAGTTGTCTCTCGAGGGTCCCGCCAGGCGGTGACGCCTGGTCCTTAGTCGTTTCATCCGTTCACCCCGCGAGCGAGTCCTGGGAGGAATGGGCTCTTGATACCCCAGTTACCACTGGGCCGACAACACAGGAAATAAGGAATTCTAAACAGGTCTAGCATAGCTTTTCTACTAAGTCCTAAACATGCTTAGGAAAATAAACTACTCATGCATAGAAAAATACTAGGACTTCTATGAGGTGTGCCACTTGCCTTGGCAACCGGGAGTGCACGTTTTACAGTTGCAAAGACTCTCGTTTCCCTCCGAATAGTCTAAGAAAATATAAAGCCACATATAAACACACAAGCAATATAATCATACAACAATATGCTATGCATGAGATGCAATAATTTTAATTTCAGGAAAACTAATATATTTATCTCTTAAATTTTTTATAAAGTATGCATGATAATAATTTAAATTTGTTTTTCAATTATTTAGACTTGAATAAAAGAGTAACTCGAGAATTTTGGTTTACAGTAATAAAATTTCATAACGAAAATTTGTAAAAATGGTTATTGCATAGAAGGCATCTAAACAGATAAAAATTAATGATTAAAAAAATATGCAGGGGGTTTTCTATAAAACTGCCATTTTAATTCTATTTAAGAAATTCGCAGAAAATCTACGCCTACGTGGCTCCGACGTGGCGCTGACGCAGCGCTGATGTGCGTACTGTTTCAATTAAAAAATAATAATCTAATCTCGGCCGTCCGATTTTGATCTAACGGTCTAGATCAAAAGGACCAAAACCGAGCGGCGCTGCCGGCCGCAAACCTAGCCCGAGGCGTGCTCGCGGCGGCGCCATCGCCGGCGACGCTCGTTTTCTACGATCTACTGCCTACGGGGACGAACGAGTCATACCCGAGCGTGGAGGAGGTCGAGGCGGAGACGATGGCAAGGTTGTCGACGATGGGGTGCACTGACGCGCCGGAATTTGCTCGCCGGAGTCGTGCTTGGCGGCGGTCCTCTTCGGGTGTGGACGGAGACGAGGTTCTGCTGCCCGAGAACAAGCAAAAACTTGTCAAAATGATGCGCAAGGTCAAAATAAATCAAGAGGGAGTGGAGAGAGGTCTCGGGGTTCACAATTCTTGCCGTAGTCGCGAATTTTCGCCGGCGGCTACGGCGGAGCTACGGGGATGTTCGCGGGCGGCCTGGTGGCTCTCTGGAGGTGGCGCTTGGGGCAAAAGAGAGAGGGGTGTGAGGGGGTCTTATAGCGAGCAACAACGAAGGAAACGGGGCAGTAAATCCTCCGCAATGAATCGAGTGGATTCGGTCGTTTCTCGGCGTTCATCGCAGGCGTGATTTGGGCAAGCCATTGCCGCGGGAGGGATGACAGGTGGGGCCCACCTGTCGGTGACCGAGTGAGAGAGAAAGAGAGAGATGTTGGGCTGCTGGCGGGCAAGGAGCGGCGCGCGCGCGACAGATAGCTTGTGGGCTTCGGCCCACTTGCTGGCCCGACTAATTTTTTTTATATATAAATCCTTTTTCTGTTTTAAAACTTTTTAAAACAATTTCATAACTATATCAAAACTTCTCAGAAAAATTCATAAAAATATAATTTTAAAATCTTATTAAAAATAGATCCTCTTGGTATTATTTTTGTCTAAAGTAAAAATAAAATAAAAAGGGATATTTTTATAAATTCAAATTACAATTTTGTGGACATAAAATCAATTAAAACATATATAAGTAATTTAATTTAAATCCTATGTGATTCAAATGACAAGTTTAAATGATGATGATGCATAAATGCAAAGTTTTAAATTTTTCTGAAAATTGGGATGTTACAATTTACATAAAAGATCTCAAATAATGCACTAATCAAGAGGAAACTACTCTATACTCTTTAGAATACTATTCTTTAAATTGGTTTGGTATCTTATTGCTCTTTTGAACATGACTAATGTTTTAACATGTATATGGAGAGTAATGATCTCATTTGTGTGCATTTTGTATTCAAATACAAGATCATAAGTAATGCACTAATCTTGGGGGAGCAACCCTATATATTATTGAACATTAGTTGTCTTCAATTGGTTTTTGATCCCGATGACATGTCTCTTTGAAAGACAAACATTTTTCGACTTGGTACTTTGTGCCATCATGAAAAGTGTAGAGGGCTTGGTTTATTTGTTGAAACCTTACTCTTCTTTGTGGAGTTGGCTATCTCATCCCATGGTTCCTAGTCTACCTTCTTTGATGAGATGAACCTTCGAGCATATTTGTTTGATTTATTTCTTATGCTCATTGGTTTAGCCTTCACCGTGTTTTCATTTGTTAGCTTTTCAAATTGGTTTCTCCAATCATGGGTTGGTTTGAGTCTTTGATACAATGAGGACAAATCTTTCTCTTGCCACACTTTTGTGTAGCTTCTTGATTTAGTTGGTGTTTTGTCCAAATTGTATCTAGTTTGGTTCTTGAAAGTTTTGTGCATACATATTTACTATATGTATATCTTATGGCATGCCTACTTTCGTTGATCCAATATATAGGATAAACTTCATCAAATCCTAAATGGCTAAGATGTGCATGAAATTCTATTTCATATCTATATGCACATATTTATGTGGAGTTTGTCCTATGTATTGGAGTTGGTCTAACTACTTTGGACCCAATTAGTTTGGGTACCATAGTGTACTTAATTTTTTTAGGTACATGTGTCGGGGGGCTACCCCCCGGGTAGGGCAGATCCCGGCGCAATTCGGTAGTGTGGCAACAGTACTTGACCTTTGGCGAGAGAAAGGGCCACCCCCTGGTGCGCTGACGGGGTAACTTGACCTTTCGGAGCTAGTAGAGTGCAAGGTGCCTCCTGGCGGGCGCAAGGGTCATCCCTGGTGGCTATAAATAGCCACCCTGAGCCCTCATAACAGCACAGGCATCAGCGGGTGGTTCCTCTAAGAATTAGCTTCTCGAAGATGTCTTTGCTGGTGGGCTAAGACATCTTCGAGAAGCTAGGCCTAGAGATACTCATCCTAAGAGGAACTCGGGTGCATCCGGGAGAGAACTCGGACCTGGTGGCTCCGAGTAGACCCCCGGAAGGAGAGGTGCCCGAAGGTACCGGATAGGCAACGCGGGTAAGGGCTAACCGGAGTGTTTATCTCGGTCCTAGTAGATTGCTTTATGTGTGCAGGGAGGACTCACAAGGTCGAACAAGGAGGTGACCGGCATGAGGGATGCCGGTAGGCCGTCAACGGTCTGGAGCACGCTTTTCCGCCTGATGCGGGGGGGAAGTACCATCCCCCCTGGCACGGAAGCATGGTCACCTCCCGCCTGACACGGAAGCATGGTCACCTCCCGCCTGACACGGGAGCGCGTCAGCCGGTACGACAACGGAACGACAAGATCGGACATGCCTAGCCCGGCAATCCGGAAAAGGCTACCCGGGATGGGCATAGACATGTCTTGTCTCTGACAGGGGGACAATGATGTTCCAGGATGGCGTCAGCCGTCCTTGCCGGAATGATGACGAAGGGGCTACGCCGGATAGCACGGCGGCTAGGTCGCACTAGCCGGTGTCGACATAACCGTTAGGCCTGTCCGGTGGGGCCAAGCCGGATTAGGGTTTCCGGCCCTCCTGGCCGGAACTCTATAAAAGGCGCCATAACTGCTCCTGCGAAGGAGAGACCAACTTGGGAGCCAAAACTCTGGTCTCATTTACTCCTAGAGCATTTACTTCCTCCTCCCTCTAGTTCATCTAGTTCTTCGTGTTCTTCACCTCAAGAGCTCTGAGAGCAAGTTGTGGCCCTTGTTCCACACTTATATTGAGAGGAAAGGCAGGAGTAGGGGTGTTACCTCCCCACGAGGGCCCCGAACCTGGGTACATCGTGTGTGTCTTGTGAGCCTTCGTGCATTTGTTTGTGTTTGCTAGATCTTTCCCCTTACGCTTTGATCTTGTTTCTTGTTCTTGGGAGATCTCGGTTACACCGGGATCCTCCCCGTGTGAGCTCTTCAACTCGCTATCCCTCCCCGGATCCACCAACGTCCATCGGCCCCACACATTAGCCATCCTATGGCATCTGCTGTGACACCACCACGACAGTTGGCGCCCACCGTGGGGCAGACAGAGGCGTTGGCTGGTGTACACATCCGGATGGGTTCCCCGTTCGCTTCGGCGTCCGGGTTCTCTCTGGCCTTGTCGTCAGGCTGGGCGAGATGGATTTCGTCAGCGACAACGCCGGGTGCTTCCGGAACAGACCCTTCCCGGTGAACGGATGCCTCATCGACTTTGGTGGCTTCACCACCTACGTCGCCACCGAAGTTATCTGCAGCTACCCGGACGTTGTCCTGGAAGCTGAGGATCCTCCCATGCTCTGTGCCAATCGGGGTCCGTGTGCCAGTCGCACCACGAGCTCCGTCGCGGTCATGATGGTCGGGGCAACCGAGGAGGAGTACCAGGACGCCGACGGCGATGCCGGTAGCGGCCATGTTCGCTTGGCCAAACCTCCTCAGGAGAGAGGTACGTCCCGAGACGGCGATCCGCAGCCGTCCCAGTTCCGTCGTCGCCCGGATCCCCTCTCGGGTCTGGTGGCCAAGTTGGCTGTCCCCTTGACAGCTGAGGCAGATACCCAAGCCACTTCGGCTGACTTGGATGAGCAACGTAGGTTGCTGCTCGCCGAAGCGCAAGAGATTGCCGAGATCCGGCGTGAGCTCAGTGCTAGCCTCCGGGAGTACAATGCAGCTCACGGGTTCCTTAAGATAGACTCCCGGGACAAGCGCATCGCGGATCTGCGCAAGAAAGGCAGAATGGTGAATGATGAGCTGGCCGGTGGGGCCGCAACCAGTCATACGGGTAGCATGATCTCGGCTGGGAAACCGGTATATAGCTCGCCGGCAAAAACTCTTAGGGCTGCCGAAGCCGCCATGGCGGAGCTGGCTGGGCTATCCGGTGAGGCTCTGCGCAAGCAGCAGGAGTGGGTGAATGAGTTGGTCATCGAGGCCAACCGGCAGAACCATGCTGTAACATCCCAACATTTTATAATGTTCAAAAATCACTAAAATTTAAAACTTTTCTTTATTAAAATAAAATAAGAAATGCATAAGAAAGCCAACTATAAAAGACTTCAAGGTTTAATAATTCAAAGGTCACAGTTTAAAATATTTTATCATCTCATGTAATTCAAAAACTTTAAAATACAATTTGATAATTATTTTACAAACTACAATTCATTTCATTTTTTAAATAAATGAGTTCTCTATAAGGATTTGAATTAAACCACTTAATTACAAGATTATTCAAAAGGATTATATAATTACTAAATGATTTTCATTCCTTTAACTAAGTTCAAAATATAGTTTGGAAATTATAAGCCTATAGTGTATAACTTTAAAACTTCATAAAATTTAAATTAATGAATTAGCCAAATAAACATTTCAATGGATTAAATGAATTCCATCTATTTATTTTCAGAACATGAAATGATTAATGGAATTTAAATAAGAATAAAATCAAAACAGAAACCTTTTCCAAAGTTGTTATAAAGTTTTCAAATGAATTTTCATAATCAAAAATATAATGTTGCACAAAGTATTTTCAATTAAAAATGAATACCTTATCTTTCACATTTTCCTAAAAACATTATTTATATATTGTTCTTAATAATATGCCAAGATAAAGATGAATGATTTCAGCAAAATAAGTTTAAGTAACTTTATTTCAAACATATTGGAATGTGGATATTTTTACAAACTTATTTTAGCCAAAGGAAAATTTAAATAAGAAATATATCCAAATTTGACTTTAAGTGTCAAATTTGTAATTAAGCAATATTTCAAAATATTAATTTTCAAAAATGTTTAAAACACACCTACAATTGGTTTAACAGAAAGATAATCATTTTACAAATTTTTAGAAATTTATTTGACATCATTTGGAAGTATAAATCAAAAGATATGAATTAAGGAAATAAATCAGAAAAGAAAAAGCTGGCTGACGTCATGCTGACGTCAGCGGATCCTCTTCTTCCTCTAACAGAATGAACCGCAGGAGGAGGAGATCGATTCGGAGAAGAAATCTCCTCCGATTCGTGCGGGTTTTGGACTCCGACGCCCCCTACTTAAACCCCAGAACCCGCCGCCACTTTTCCCTCTCGAACCCTAGCACAGATCGCCCCCAGGCTGCCTGAAATCGCCGCCGCCGTGCCGCCTTTGCCGTCGGCAATCTTCGAGGTTTTCCGGTGAGGTTCGATAGACCCAGGCTCTCCCCTCCACCCCCTTAGCTTCCCCTCGATCCTCTGCTTCTCTCTGACTTGACGCGGTGGCAAAATTCGCAGCAGAACGAGCCATCCGTGCTCCACCGAATCTCCCCGCCGCCGTGCGCAGCTCCGACAAGGTGTAGCCGAAGAACGAGGAAGCTCCAAGGACCACGAGCGCGCCATCGACCCCGCCCGGACCTCCTCTACACCACGGTATACTCCGCTTGTCCTCTAGGGCGGTAGATCATCGGGAACGCGTTTTCCGATCATGGCGCCGCCGCGCGCACCGTCTCCGGCGACCTAGCGCCGCCACGGTTTGGTCAAAACTCCCAGCGCCGTTCGATTAGATCTCCACGGCCAGGATTAGAAGGTTCTAACGAACCGGTACGGTTAGATGTGATCCATCGGATCTGGATCTAACGATCCAGATTCATCCACTTATCCACGTGGACTGCCACGTCAGCGCCACGTCACGGCCCAGTCAGCGCCAGCGTGTAAATTCATATTTCTATTTAATTTTAATTGGAAATTTTGCAGATTAGCCCCTGTAATTAAAATATCCATAACTTTTTAACCACAACTCCAAATTTAATAATCTTTATATATTTGGAAAGCTCCTGATGTGTAGAATAAAATGGATCTGACAAAATTCAAATTTGACTTAGTATAAAATATTCAAATTTCAAATGGTGAATTTGAGTATATTTGTAATAACTTTAAATCTATAAATCCAAAAATTGCAAATAAATATGTTTTAGAAACTTTGGAATATTTGTAAATTAATACCACTGCTATAATATATTTTTGAGCAATTTGAATGATTTCATAGTTGTGTGTTAATTTGAATAGTTTGACTAATTTTGAAATAACTTCTAATAGAAACAATATTTTTGATTAAATCCAATTGCAATAAATTTAATTAAATGCTCTCTGTCTATTAATATTAATTATAAGATTTTGTTATAAAAATTTAGTCATAGGAAACTTTAATCTTATAATGATTCCTTTCATTTTATTTTCCAAAACTAGGAATTTATTTAAATTGCATTTATAAACTCATGCATATTTATAAAGAAAATCACAAAAGTGATTTTGATACTTCTTGTGATTTAAAATTGCATTTCATTCATATCATATTTTGTATTGTAGATATAATTCTCAAAGGAAAACCCTTTTCAATAGTTTTCTCTAAGTTAGGATTAATTTTCAAACTTAGTATTTTGTGAAAAGTGCTATGCACTAGACACTTAGTAGTTTTCAAGATGGAGCTTGAAGACCATTGAAGGACTTAGCCAAAAACAAGACTTCAGAAGTACCTTCAAGGAGAAGAAACACTTAGAAGAAAATCAACAAGAGGTTTATGAAGACCAACTAGAAATATTTTCCAAGTCTTGCTCTCTCTCTCTCTCTTTCTTTTCTCTGAGACTTCATGAAGGACTTAGAAGAAAACAGACTCTGGAAGCGTTCCCAAGATGTCAAGCACTTAGAAGAAAAGTGAGAAGAAGTTCAAGAAGGCCAACCCCTTTTCTATTCTCTAAGTCTCTCTCTCTGTCTTTTCCCTCTCCTCTGAGATTTCATGAAGACTAAGTAAATCCAAGACCAGCCTCGAGGGTACAAGAATCATCAAGTCTGAAGATTCATCAAGACTACCAAGAGCTCAATCAAGGCATCACCCAGAAGAAAGTTACAAGTCTGGAGATGAAGCCTGGAGGACAACTACATCTTTCTTTCTATCTTTTCCCTCTTTCCTAATCTTGTCTTCTAGACTTAAACAAAATTTGATCATGATGTTATCATCTTGATGTTGTTGGATCCTAGCAGCATAGTGGGATGAAGCGGCCTGGAAACAAACCTTACATGTCCACGTACATGAGACCTGTTCCACAATTTAAGTGGCTGGCCGGGTGTCTGTCTCTCTCACTATAGTGAATGTCCAATTTACAAAGAGTTGATAATAATTGTGATCATCTTGAACAAATGACTTAGTATTTTTCTCTAAGTAGTTTGCACATCATGGCTAAGCCATTAGAGTGCTTGTTTCAAGAAGATATAAAACAAAGTAGGTTTATCCCACTTAAGACTTAGTCCTTAGTTCTTTTGGACCAACACCTTTGCCTTGCATAAACTTAAAAGATTTCCATAGCATGAAAAAGTATTTCTAGCCTTAGGAAGATTTTGCACATCATGCATAAACATATTTTCCTTAGAAAGTTTTATAAAACTTATTTATTCATCTAGTATGTGTTTGTTTGCATTGTGGATTTGTGCTTGCTGTTGATTGTTGTATTGTTGTTTGCTTATATTGTTTAGATTAAACGGAGAGCAAACGTTCGTTGTTGAAAAGAGTTGTGAACAACGACAACATTCAAAGGCAAGTGGCACACCTCATAAACTTCCTATTTTTATGCATTACTTAGTATATTTTATATGCATGTGTTGCTATGCTAAACCTGTGTAGAATCCCTTATTCCTGTGTCTAGGTTCCTATATCATACTTAGCAGAAATATTGATGCTATGCAATTGCTGAAAGGTTTTACAAAATGTTAAGTCACTACTCAGGACTGTGCTCATGGCTGTCTTCGCCTAGGATGAATTTCTATTCTACTTAGGGCTGTGAGCATGGTGATTTTTACCTGAGAGTGCACATCCACTTAAGTTAATGAAACACCTGGGTGGTAATTGGTTGTATGGTTTATGTTGAGTGGCTACTCAGGTCCATTTCTATGGTTCCTAGGGTATGTACACTTGAGAACGGCCACCCAGGAACAGAGGAATCTGAAGAACTCCAAGTGACGATTGCTTCCAGTGCAGCCATTGCCATATGGGCTCTGGCTTGATCAATTATGTTGCGTGGACTCTCTCCGGCTTGACAAGCAGATGTAGGGGATGTTAGGTGGAACGGGTCAAGCCAGTATGGGGAGGGAAAATGCTTCTGAAAGATCTCGTCTCATTCTCTCCTTTCCTTATCACAAATGGTGTGTAAAGGATACTTGGGTTGGATGGGTACAATGGTGAAAGTGCACAACCTCTGCAGAGTGTAAAACTAAGTACTTAGCCGTGTCCCCGGTTACGGACAATTATGAGCAGCTGATCAAGGACGTCAACGGAGGATTCCACCATTCCAATTTCTAAGTTAAAAGTTGATGGGTGAACAAGGGTAGAATGAGACAGTGGATTTCATGCCACGGATGTCTCGAATAGAAGAAAAGTGTTTTCAAAAGAATAGGAAAAATTGGCTTTATGCAAATTAGCCTTGAGCTCCACCAGCCAAATATTCATATAGGCTTTAGAGTTATTCCATAAGTGTCCACCATAGTGTCACTTGCCAGACTCCATTTTTAATGGAATCTGACCCACGTTGTTGCAATATTTTTCTTATTGCAGATTTGATCAGATGACGAGTGAGGTTTCGTTTAAAGGTTTCGAGTCTGCAACCAACATGTTTTTCGCCTGTGGCAGCATGAAAGTTATAGAGACTCACTGCTATTGTAATTCCGCTGTGTACTTTGTCAATGCTAGCTTTACGCTATGCAACTTGTAACAAATATTTTGTAATTCTGGATCATCGATGTAATATAATGGATGCTTTGTTGTGATATTACATCGTAAACTGTGTGTGCAAATGAATCGATCCAGGGATTTGCACTATACACAGGTATCTGCCTTATTTTAAGAGCAGGTACGCTACAGATGGTATCAGAGCACTGTGTTGCCTGTAGGTTCGAAACCCCTAGGATTGGACTAAGACCCCAAAAGTTAAATAGTTAACTAGGTTCCCAAAACATAAGTAAATTTTGAACCTTCCCTTAATATTGTTTTACTTTATCTTGTCTTGCATCTTTCCCCTTCCTTTTAAATTCTAATACTCTTACCTATTAAAAATTTTAGATGGGAGAATACACTGAGACTGCATATGCTGGAGTTTTGTCGGGTTTCATCTTTGGGAGGCAGCTGGCTAGGTTGACAAGTGTTTTGAAGCTACCACCACCCTATTTCCGTGGAAGGAAGGAGGAGACCGACATACCCCATGTGATACGTTGGGAAATACGCACCATCATGACCCCGGATCCTACGATGCCAGACTTCGAGCCCGTGGACTATGTCACCTACTACCCAGAGTGGATTGAGTGAGTAAACATAGCTATGGAGGACTTAATGGCTCGTTTGTGTTACAAGTATCGATTCAAGCTAGCACCAGGATCGCCCTTCCGTGCCTTTGGGAAGAGGAATGCACATGGTCTCTCGATGGCTCATACGGGAAATCGCCTGGACGTGCCCCTCGTTAACAAGACATTTGAAGACTTGGATATTCTCATCAATTGTCTGACCAGGAGAGTCCAACAGACTCAGGACATCGCAGATCAGGCACAAGCCGTCATACACGCAAAAACCCAAGAACTCCAGACTTCTGAAAATCTTATTGGTGTGTTGGAGGAACTCGTCCATGACCTACATTTGGAGAACCTTGGCAAGGATGAGCAAATTGCCATGCTTGAGGCACAACTCATTCCACCTCCACCACCACCAATAGCTGAAGAAGACCAGGGCACTGGAAATGTGACTGTATCTGCAGCTACGAAGGAGGAAGGACCAGTGGAAGAAGACCCTGAAGAAGTACTGTCTGAAGAGTCAACTGAGGGAGAAGTCACGCCTGTGGCAAATAACCACGCAATAAAACGCAAGCGTAGTACTTAGGAAGGATAAGTGTAACAAATCAAAACCATGTTAGAAGGACCACCATTTATCTTATTTAGCTTATCGTATCGATTTAGTGTATTGACCTATCAAATTGTGGTATGGCAGTACTGTCGCTCTTGTATTTGGACCTTTTCTTCGATAAACGATTAGTTCGATTTCTTAAAATAAGTTTGAAAATTTCACGTATGTGTTGATTGTGTTTGAACCTTGTTGCTTGATGTTTGTTAGATGATGTTTGTAGTGGATTATCTTGATTGTTGGTTGTGCATTAGAATGATCAATTGGACTTCCCTTTTAAGGGTGGTAGCCACCTAGCAAATTCAAACCCAGTCTCTTAAACCCAGAAATCTCAAACTATCTTCTCTCCATCTTCCAGTTTTCAAGTTTCCATGTCAAAAAAATTCATTTCCCAAAACATCTCGAGTTATTAAAATCATTCAAGCCTTGCTTTCTTTTCTAGCTTCTCCGAATCTCGGGGACGAGATTCCTTTTAAGGGTGGTAGTCTGTAACATCCCAACATTTTATAATGTTCAAAAATCACTAAAATTTAAAACTTTTCTTTATTAAAATAAAATAAGAAATGCATAAGAAAGCCAACTATAAAAGACTTCAAGGTTTAATAATTCAAAGGTCACAGTTTAAAATATTTTATCATCTCATGTAATTCAAAAACTTTAAAATACAATTTGATAATTATTTTACAAACTACAATTCATTTCATTTTTTAAATAAATGAGTTCTCTATAAGGATTTGAATTAAACCACTTAATTACAAGATTATTCAAAAGGATTATATAATTACTAAATGATTTTCATTCCTTTAACTAAGTTCAAAATATAGTTTGGAAATTATAAGCCTATAGTGTATAACTTTAAAACTTCATAAAATTTAAATTAATGAATTAGCCAAATAAACATTTCAATGGATTAAATGAATTCCATCTATTTATTTTCAGAACATGAAATGATTAATGGAATTTAAATAAGAATAAAATCAAAACAGAAACCTTTTCCAAAGTTGTTATAAAGTTTTCAAATGAATTTTCATAATCAAAAATATAATGTTGCACAAAGTATTTTCAATTAAAAATGAATACCTTATCTTTCACATTTTCCTAAAAACATTATTTATATATTGTTCTTAATAATATGCCAAGATAAAGATGAATGATTTCAGCAAAATAAGTTTAAGTAACTTTATTTCAAACATATTGGAATGTGGATATTTTTACAAACTTAGTTTAGCCAAAGGAAAATTTAAATAAGAAATATATCCAAATTTGACTTTAAGTGTCAAATTTGTAATTAAGCAATATTTCAAAATATTAATTTTCAAAAATGTTTAAAACACACCTACAATTGGTTTAACAGAAAGATAATCATTTTACAAATGAAATTTATTTGACATCATTTGGAAGTATAAATCAAAAGATATGAATTAAGGAAATAAATCAGAAAAGAAAAAGCTGGCTGACGTCATGCTGACGTCAGCGGATCCTCTTCTTCCTCTAACAGAATGAACCGCAGGAGGAGGAGATCGATTCGGAGAAGAAATCTCCTCCGATTCGTGCGGGTTTTGGACTCCGACGCCCCCTACTTAAACCCCAGAACCCGCCGCCACTTTTCCCTCTCGAACCCTAGCACAGATCGCCCCCAGGCTGCCTGAAATCGCCGCCGCCGTGCCGCCATTGCCGTCGGCAATCTTCGAGGTTTTCCGGTGAGGTTCGATAGACCCAGGCTCTCCCCTCCACCCCCTTAGCTTCCCCTCGATCCTCTGCTTCTCTCTGACTTGACGCGGTGGCAAAATTCGCAGCAGAACGAGCCATCCGTGCTCCACCGAATCTCCCCGCCGCCGTGCGCAGCTCCGACAAGGTGTAGCCGAAGAACGAGGAAGCTCCAAGGACCACGAGCGCGCCATCGACCCCGCCCGGACCTCCTCTACACCACGGTATACTCCGCTTGTCCTCTAGGGCGGTAGATCATCGGGAACGCGTTTTCCGATCATGGCGCCGCCGCGCGCACCGTCTCCGGCGACCTAGCGCCGCCACGGTTTGGTCAAAACTCCCAGCGCCGTTCGATTAGATCTCCACGGCCAGGATTAGAAGGTTCTAACGAACCGGTACGGTTAGATGTGATCCATCGGATCTGGATCTAACGATCCAGATTCATCCACTTATCCACGTGGACTGCCACGTCAGCGCCACGTCACGGCCCAGTCAGCGCCAGCGTGTAAATTCATATTTCTATTTAATTTTAATTGGAAAATTTGCAGATTAGCCCCTGTAATTAAAATATCCATAACTTTTTAACCACAACTCCAAATTTAATAATCTTTATATATTTGGAAAGCTCCTGATGTGTAGAATAAATTGGATCTGACAAAATTCAAATTTGACTTAGTATAAAATATTCAAATTTCAAATGGTGAATTTGAGTATATTTGTAATAACTTTAAATCTATAAATCCAAAAATTGCAAATAAATATGTTTTAGAAACTTTGGAATATTTGTAAATTAATACCACTGCTATAATATATTTTTGAGCAATTTGAATGATTTCATAGTTGTGTGTTAATTTGAATAGTTTGACTAATTTTGAAATAACTTCTAATAGAAACAATATTTTTGATTAAATCCAATTGCAATAAATTTAATTAAATGCTCTCTGTCTATTAATATTAATTATAAGATTTTGTTATAAAAATTTAGTCATAGGAAACTTTAATCTTATAATGATTCCTTTCATTTTATTTTCCAAAACTAGGAATTTATTTAAATTGCATTTATAAACTCATGCATATTTATAAAGAAAATCACAAAAGTGATTTTGATACTTCTTGTGATTTAAAATTGCATTTCATTCATATCATATTTTGTATTGTAGATATAATTCTCAAAGGAAAACCCTTTTCAATAGTTTTCTCTAAGTTAGGATTAATTTTCAAACTTAGTATTTTGTGAAAAGTGCTATGCACTAGACACTTAGTAGTTTTCAAGATGGAGCTTGAAGACCATTGAAGGACTTAGCCAAAAACAAGACTTCAGAAGTACCTTCAAGGAGAAGAAACACTTAGAAGAAAATCAACAAGAGGTTTATGAAGACCAACTAGAAATATTTTCCAAGTCTTGCTCTCTCTCTCTCTCTTTCTTTTCTCTGAGACTTCATGAAGGACTTAGAAGAAAACAGACTCTGGAAGCGTTCCCAAGATGTCAAGCACTTAGAAGAAAAGTGAGAAGAAGTTCAAGAAGGCCAACCCCTTTTCTATTCTCTAAGTCTCTCTCTCTGTCTTTTCCCTCTCCTCTGAGATTTCATGAAGACTAAGTAAATCCAAGACCAGCCTCGAGGGTACAAGAATCATCAAGTCTGAAGATTCATCAAGACTACCAAGAGCTCAATCAAGGCATCACCCAGAAGAAAGTTACAAGTCTGGAGATGAAGCCTGGAGGACAACTACATCTTTCTTTCTATCTTTTCCCTCTTTCCTAATCTTGTCTTCTAGACTTAAACAAAATTTGATCATGATGTTATCATCTTGATGTTGTTGGATCCTAGCAGCATAGTGGGATGAAGCGGCCTGGAAACAAACCTTACATGTCCACGTACATGAGACCTGTTCCACAATTTAAGTGGCTGGCCGGGTGTCTGTCTCTCTCACTATAGTGAATGTCCAATTTACAAAGAGTTGATAATAATTGTGATCATCTTGAACAAATGACTTAGTATTTTTCTCTAAGTAGTTTGCACATCATGGCTAAGCCATTAGAGTGCTTGTTTCAAGAAGATATAAAACAAAGTAGGTTTATCCCACTTAAGACTTAGTCCTTAGTTCTTTTGGACCAACACCTTTGCCTTGCATAAACTTAAAAGATTTCCATAGCATGAAAAAGTATTTCTAGCCTTAGGAAGATTTTGCACATCATGCATAAACATATTTTCCTTAGAAAGTTTTATAAAACTTATTTATTCATCTAGTATGTGTTTGTTTGCATTGTGGATTTGTGCTTGCTGTTGATTGTTGTATTGTTGTTTGCTTATATTGTTTAGATTAAACGGAGAGCAAACGTTCGTTGTTGAAAAGAGTTGTGAACAACGACAACATTCAAAGGCAAGTGGCACACCTCATAAACTTCCTATTTTTATGCATTACTTAGTATATTTTATATGCATGTGTTGCTATGCTAAACCTGTGTAGAATCCCTTATTCCTGTGTCTAGGTTCCTATATCATACTTAGCAGAAATATTGATGCTATGCAATTGCTGAAAGGTTTTACAAAATGTTAAGTCACTACTCAGGACTGTGCTCATGGCTGTCTTCGCCTAGGATGAATTTCTATTCTACTTAGGGCTGTGAGCATGGTGATTTTTACCTGAGAGTGCACATCCACTTAAGTTAATGAAACACCTGGGTGGTAATTGGTTGTATGGTTTATGTTGAGTGGCTACTCAGGTCCATTTCTATGGTTCCTAGGGTATGTACACTTGAGAACGGCCACCCAGGAACAGAGGAATCTGAAGAACTCCAAGTGACGATTGCTTCCAGTGCAGCCATTGCCATATGGGCTCTGGCTTGATCAATTATGTTGCGTGGACTCTCTCCGGCTTGACAAGCAGATGTAGGGGATGTTAGGTGGAACGGGTCAAGCCAGTATGGGGAGGGAAAATGCTTCTGAAAGATCTCGTCTCATTCTCTCCTTTCCTTATCACAAATGGTGTGTAAAGGATACTTGGGTTGGATGGGTACAATGGTGAAAGTGCACAACCTCTGCAGAGTGTAAAACTAAGTACTTAGCCGTGTCCCCGGTTACGGACAATTATGAGCAGCTGATCAAGGACGTCAACGGAGGATTCCACCATTCCAATTTCTAAGTTAAAAGTTGATGGGTGAACAAGGGTAGAATGAGACAGTGGATTTCATGCCACGGATGTCTCGAATAGAAGAAAAGTGTTTTCAAAAGAATAGGAAAAATTGGCTTTATGCAAATTAGCCTTGAGCTCCACCAGCCAAATATTCATATAGGCTTTAGAGTTATTCCATAAGTGTCCACCATAGTGTCACTTGCCAGACTCCATTTTTAATGGAATCTGACCCACGTTGTTGCAATATTTTTCTTATTGCAGATTTGATCAGATGACGAGTGAGGTTTCGTTTAAAGGTTTCGAGTCTGCAACCAACATGTTTTTCGCCTGTGGCAGCATGAAAGTTATAGAGACTCACTGCTATTGTAATTCTGTTGTGTACTTTGTCAATGCTAGCTTTACGCTATGCAACTTGTAACAAATATTTTGTAATTCTGGATCATCGATGTAATATAATGGATGCTTTGTTGTGATATTACATCGTAAACTGTGTGTGCAAATGAATCGATCCAGGGATTTGCACTATACACAGGTATCTGCCTTATTTTAAGAGCAGGTACGCTACACATGCCTTCAAGAAAAAGAACCCCGGGGCGGGATCACAAGTGCATTCAGCTAGGGCTGACAGCCAGAGATCGGGCGGAGAGGCCTCCTCCCCGCATCCGAGCAGAAGCAAGAGCAAGAGCCGGAGCCGAAGTCGGGGCTCCGGGAAAAACAAGCAGTTGCAGACTTATGACCCGGCCTTTGCCGGTATCCAGCAAGTCGGGCAGCATAATTCGGGGCAGGCAGAGAGTAATCCTGGTGGTCGCAACCGGGGTGTAGGAAACAATAACCCGGCTAGCCGTGGTAATCCACCCCGGAATCCGCAACAGGTTCAGGGAAACCTACGAAGGGAGGCCGCCTCTGTCCCGCAGCAAGATGTGATCCCGGTACAAGATAGGCACAACGATGGCAACTCAAGGCTGCAGCAGCTTGGGTACCAACCCAATGAGAATCCTTTGGGATCTCGGATAGGAACCTGACAACTGGATCCGGCCGATGCCAGAATCCGGCTCGACCGGATTCACCAATCCGAGCTAGTGGAAGAGCAAGGACCTCCGGGACCTGCCTGCTTTGGACCCCGGATCATGCGGGAGCCGCCTGTCCGGAACTTCCAGCTCAACCGGGGTGCTAAGACTTATGACGGTAGCAAGAAGCCGGAGGACTGGTTGACCGACTATGTAACTGCAGTAAGCATAGCCGGTGGAAACAGACGCTGGGCGGTACGTTATGTGCCACAGATGTTGGAAGGACCTGCCAGAATCTGGCTGAACAACTTGAGAACCAGCAGCATAGACTGCTGGTTAGATTTCGAGGAGGCGTTCATCAGCAACTTCACCAGTACGTACAAAAGGCCCAACAGACCTCAACAGCTCGCCATCTGTAGGCAAAGGAGCAACGAAACCGACCGGGAGTACCTTACCCGGTGGAGCAACATTCGCAATTCTTGCGAAGGGGTGGTAGAGGCACAGGCCATCTCCTGGTTTGCGCAGGGATGTCGGCATGGCTCAATGCTTTGGCAGAAATTGCAGAGGAAGATGTCGACGACCTTGGCAGAGACCATGCGCATCGCCGATACCTACACGCTTGGAGATCCCATGCAACCCCTGGTGGATGTCGGTGACTCCAACAGGAGGAATGCGGGACCTCAGCGTTCGGGATCGAGCAGAAGCCATGATCGCCTAGATTTTGGCCAGAAGAGGAATCAGCCCGAGTACCACCACGCCACACAGCATGTCGCGGCTGTGAACCGAGATCAAGAAGATGCCGGCAAAGTCAGCGTCAGAAAACAAGTGGCCCGGCTTGGGGTCAGAGCCAGGAAGTACAGAAAACTTGGTTGGACCAGAAGAAGCCCCTGACGTATGAAGAGATGCTGAACAAGCCATGCTGTTACCATACCCTGGAGGCCAACAAGCCGGCAAACCATTCCACTCGGCAGTGCAGCTGGTATCAGCGCACATTGCAGGAGGGCAGCACGGGGGCTACTCGGCCAAATGCTCCGGCATCTCGACCCAACATTCCGAGACCTCCCACTCCGGCTTCCGGAGCCAACGCGATCCAGATTAATCAACCTCACCGAGGACCCCCGCCCCGGCCGGTGAACATGGTGCACACCCGGAACGATAATGGTGCAGGCCCCAGTAATCAACCCGGACATCAGCAAGGCAGCTATTGGGAGGCACATTAGAGCTATGTGGTCTTCGTGACCGAGCCCACTGACCGGAAGAGTGTGCGGCAGCGCGCCCTGGAAGTGAACGTTGTGATTCCGGCGGTGCCCAAGTTCTTGCACTGGCCCGAGATGGAGATCACGTGGAGCTGGAAGGATCATCCCAGAGTTATGCCTAAGCCGGGGGCGTATGCCTTAGTGGTAGACCCAACCTTTGTCGGACCAAGCCTCAACGTCCGCTTCAGTCGGGTTCTGATTGACAATGGCAGCGCCATTAACATCATGTACAAGGATACGATGCTGAAGCTGGGGGTGTCCATGAACACCTTGCTACCTACCGAGACAACCTTTCATGGCATTGTGCCCGGAGTCTCTTGCTCACCCATGGGTAAAATCTGGGTTGAGGTGTTATTCGGAACCCGGGAAAACTGCCGAACCGAGAGCTTGGAATTCGAGGTCGTGGACCTCGAAAGCCCGTACCACGCACTGATCGGCAGGCAGCCCTAGCCAAGTTCATGAACTCATCTCACATGGGCTACCTGAAGATGAAGATGCCGGGTCCTAACGACATAATCACCATCTCGGGGGACCACAAGCGCTCCATGGAGTGTGCTTCGGTCGGCTCGTGTTTAGCTGAGTCCCTGGTGATAGCTGAGGAAAAGAACAGGATCCAGCAAGTGGTGGCGCTGGCCAAGACCTCCCAACTCGGAATGCCCGGGATGGTGAACCCGGAGCAGAGCGCGTCGTTCCAGCCACCAAAGGAGACGAAGAAGGTGGGGGTGGACCCCAGCAACCCGGAGCGCCAGGTCATCATTGGCAGCAACCTGGACAGCAAATAGGAAGGCGAGCTCGTCGACTTCCTCCGTGAGAATCGGGATGCTTTTGCGTGGTCGAGTGACGATCTGCAAGGTGTTCCGAGGGAGTTGGCTGAGCACTCTCTGTTTGTTAGACCGGATGCGAAGCCGGTGAAGCAACCGACTAGGCGCCTCTCGGATGAAAGAAGAGCTGCCATCATGGAGCATCTCGCTATACTGCTGGCTGCCGGATTCGTGATGGAAGTGCTGCACCCGGATTGGATATCGAATCCGGTCCTGGTAGAGAAGAAGAAAGACGATCCCCTCCTGCTTAAGGTGTGGCGCATGTGCATCGACTTCACCAACCTCAACAAGGCATGTCCAAAGGACCCGTTTCCACTTCCCCGGATAGATCAAGTGATCGATTCCACTGCCGGGAGTGAACTCTTGACCTTTTTAGATGCCTACTCCGGTTTTCACCAGATACCTTTGAATCCGGATGATCAATTGAAAACGGCTTTTATTACCCCATATGGGGCTTATTGCTATCGTGTCATGACTTTCGGTTTGAGAAATGCTGGTGCTACGTACCAGAGGTGCATGCAGAAATGTTTGCATGACCAGATAGGCCGGAATGCCGAGGTCTATGTCGACGACATAGTCATAAAAACAAAAGAAAAAGCCTCATTGATCGATGATCTGAGGGAAACATTTAAGAACTTAAGAAGATTCCGGATGAAGTTGAATCCGGATAAATGCACATTCTGTGTTCCGGTAGGAAAACTACTCGGTTTCCTCATCTCAAACCGGGGAATTGAAGTCAACCCGGGTAAAATACGTGCTATCGAGAGCATGAAATTGCCGGTACGTCTCAAAGATGTGCAGAAGTTCACGGGTTGTCTAGCGTCCCTAAGTCGGTTTGTGAGTCGACTAGGTGAGAAGGCCTTGCCCCTGTACCAGTTGATGAAGAAGAGTAAAACATTTGTTTGGACCCCGCAAGCCGATGCGGCGTCAACGATTTGAAGAGAATGCTCTCAACAGCACCCGTGTTGGCATCCCCGTTGCCCAAGGAGCCTATGCTGCTGTATATTGCTGCCACTAACCGGGTAGTCAGTGTAGCCATTGTGGTAGAGAGGGAAGAAGGGGACAAGCTGATACAGAGACCGGTGTACTACCTCAGCGAGGTGATCTCGGAATCCAAGCAGAACTACCCGCACTACCAGAAGATGGCATATGGAGTGTACATGGCAGTGACCAAGCTCAAGCACTACTTCCAAGAGCACCCAATCACAGTGGTGTGCGAGGCTCCCCTCGCCGAGATCATCGGTTGCAAGGATGCTAGCGGTCGGGTTGCCAAATGGGCCATCCAGTTGTCTCCATACGCTCCGGCATACGAGAGACGAGATGCCATCAAGTCCCAGGCGCTGCCGGACTTTTTGGTAGACTGGGCCGAGATGCAGTACGAACCTCCGATGCCGGATTACAATTTCTGGAGGATGCATTTCGATGGCTCCAAGGCCAAGATCGGGTTGGGTGCCGGAGTGGTTCTCACCTCACCAAAACAGGATGTGCTGAAGTATGTCCTGCAAATTCATTTTCGGGCATCTAACAATGTCGCTGAATACGAGGCCTTGGTTCATGGACTGAAGGTCGCCAAGGAGATTGGCATCCGCCGGATAGAGTGTTTTGGCGATTCCGACCTCGTGGTGCAGCAGGTGTCGGGGAACTGGGATGCACTGGATGCCAACATGGCCTTGTATCGGTTTCATGTGCAGAAAATATCCGGATTTTTCGAGGGATGCGAGTTCAAGCACGTACCCAGAGGAGAAAACGAGGCAGCAGATGTGTTGTCCAAACTGGGATCATCTCGGGATGCCATCCCTCCCGGGATCGCTCTCGAACACTTGAGGAAGCCATCTATTCAGCCCTCACCCGTGTCGGATTCTATCTTCATCCCCAAGGAGCCTGGTTCGGAAGCTGTACCCATGGAAGAAGAAGTCGGGAGCATCGCATCGAACCCGGGGACTGCACCACAGTGCTCAGAGAGGACAAGAAAAATGATGATGGAGGTGATGTCGGCAGAACCAATGGACATAGATGTTCCCGTGTTCCCGGTTCGACCTGTCCCGGGATGGGCACAGCCTATCATGGCATACATATTGGATGGAACCCTCCCGGAGAGCGAAGTGGAAGCCCGGCAAATATTGCGGAGGTCAAAAGCGTACACCGTCATCAATCAAGAGCTATACAAGAGGAGTGTCACCGAGGTACTCCAGAGGTGTGTGGAACCGGAGGAAGGCCAAGAGATGCTACTGGAAATACACCAGGGGGAATGTGGACATCATGCATCATCCCGAGACCTGGTGGCAAAAGTGTTCCGGCATGGGTTCTACTGGCCTAATGCATTACAGCAGGCAGAGGACATTGTCCGTAAGTGTGGAGAATGCCAGAGGTTTGCTCATCGAATACATATGCCGGCGTCGGCACTGAAGACAATCCCTATCACTTGGCCATTCGCGGTATGGTGTTTGGACATGGTCGGACAGTTCAAGCCGGCAAGAGGCAATATGACACACATACTGGTCATGGTGGACAAGTTCACCAAGTGGATAGAGGTCAAACCAATCCGGAAGTGTGACGTACACACCGCCATGCAATTCCTGAAAGACATCATATTGAGGTACGGATACCCACACAACATCATCACGGATAATGGCACCAATTTTGTCGTGGGGGAATTCGCTCGATTTTGTGCTGAGAAGGGAATCCGCTTGGATGTGGCATCAGTGGCACACTCGGAAGCAAACGGGCAAGTTGAGAGAGCAAATGCATTGGTCTTGGCCGGCATCAAAGCCCGCTTGATTGAACCACTGTTGAGAACTCCGGGATGCTGGATAGAGGAGATACCGGCAGTGCTATGGGGTATCCGGACCACACCGAATAGATCTACTGGGTATACGCCATTCTTCATGGTATATGGTGCCAAGGCAGTACTCCCAACCGACATACAGTATGATTTCCCGAGAGTGACAATGTTCACCGAGACCGAGGCAAAAGAGGCCCGAGAAGATGATGTTGACTTACTTGAAGAGGCAAGAGAGTTGGCATTGTCTCGGTCTACAATTTATCAGCAAAATCTCCGTCTCTATCATAGCCGGAAGGTACACCCAAGAGTATTCCGAGAAGGAGATCTTGTGCTGAGGCTCATCCAACGCACGGCCGGAATGCATAGGCTGTCGCCTCCATGGGAGGGACCTTTTGTGATAAGCAGGGCATTGCACAATGATTCTTATTACCTTGTAGATGCACAGGAGGCTAGGAAAGGTGTAATGGACAAATACGGTGAGGAAACCAAGAGGCCATGGAATGTAGCCCTGCTTCGACCCTTTTACACGTAAAGGGTGCAGTGTATGTTGTATTTTGATTTTTATCTATCAATGAAAGTTCGGCACCCCGGGAGGAACCCGGAGACTGCCTCGTTGTGTGCCCCTTTATTTTGTTCCATTTATTTATTATTTCATGTCGGCAGCCCGGGAAGGAACCCGGGGACTGCCTGGTACCTATTTTTTATGTTCTCTATATGCCGGGAAAGTTCCGAGATCGATTCTCAAGTCAAATTAATGTATGTCATGTGAAATAATCTTGTGACTCGACTGACGAGCGCCGAAATGGTAGTCAAGAGCAAAGAGCATCAAATGTGGGGAACACGAAAACGGCCTCGGGGACTCGGAACAGGAACTTATCCGGCATATCTGTTTTACTAACCCGGTTATTTTTATGTCGGGAATTCGGCTAATTAGAACTCGGATATTCATAAGTAATGTATGCCGTGCATGGAATTTTGTGACTCGACTGTCGAACGCCGAAATGGTAGACAAGAGCAGAGATTGCCTGAGTACGGTAGACATGGAAATGAACTCGGGGACTCGTTGCAGAGTAAACCAACATAGCGCGTTTTTATATATAACATAGTGCGAAGTACGAATTTAAAAAGTATATATTAGAAGTTGCACCCGGCATCCCGGGGATTTAACGATTCTACACTTAAGTGTTTCTAGGCAATAGGGGAAGCCGGCTTTTCGGAGGCAGCACCAGCAGGAACGGCGGTGACAGTCTCCTCCGCGCCAGCAGCAGTACTCGGGGCATCCGGATGCGCCTCGGCCTGAGAGGCTTCGGGTGGCGATGGAGTGGCAGCATCCCGGGAGTCCACGATCTCGGTGGCAGCACCGGAAGCGGCATCGTCTTCCTCCAGGATCTCGGCGTCCGCGTCACCAGTTGCACCAGTTTCACCATCGACCTCGTAATCTGACTCGGAGTCAGAAGTGATGAGGCTGGTGGTGAAGACGCCGATGTCGGACCAGGACGCGATGCGATGCGCCACCTCTTGGCGCCGCTGGATCTTGGCCGGATCGGTGCACCACGGCGAGATGGTGCGCAGGGGCTGGATCACATCAAGATCGAGACCCTCGTACCAGCTAAGCACATGAGTCAAGACTTGGTCAGCACCAGCCCGCGCACCGGAGCGCTTCCAAGCGTGAAGTCGTTTGCCGGCATCTCGGAGCGCAGTCGCCAATTCGCTGACCGAGAGGGTAGCGCTGACGCATGGCCATAGTGCTCCATGGACATGGACGGCCGCGCTGATCAGCTCGGTCCCAATCGACCGGAGAGGCACTATCCGGGCCTTCAGGGCGGTGAGGTGGTCCTCGATGTCCCAGGAGTCCGAGACAGGACCCTTCCCGGCACGCTTCTCCCGGGCGGCAGCGACTGCAAGGTTGGCGGCGTCGCGGGAGTGCTCAAATTGTCCTTTAAAAAGAAGAGCTGTCAAGCGGCCAGGTCATGAGGATGGTAGCAGTAAAGAAAGAGAGCAGGAGAAAAAGATCTCGGTAAACTTACTATTCAGATCCCGGTTCAACCCGGTTAGCTCGGAGAGCCAGGTATCTGCATGTGACCGGAGAAGCGCCAGCTCGGTCTCGGCGTGGTGCGCGCGCGCCTCGGATTGATCCAAGGTCTCCTTCTGCTTCTTAGACGCCTCCACGAAGCGCGCCTTCATGTCAGTCGCGGCAGATTTGGCCTTCTCGAGCTCGGCACTTAGTCGCGCGATCTCGGACTGGGTCGCGGCAAGCGCAGACTTTTGCTCCACCGAGACTTTTCGCGCGGCATCCCGCTCCTCCCGGAGGCGCCCTTCACACTTCTTGGACTGACCAAATTCAGCAAGAAGCCGGTGGAAGATGCTGCCGCGTTTCTTGCGGCAATCCTGGATCCAAACAGGGAGAACGATGTCAATCTCGGGAAGGATCCCGGGGACTCGGGGTGTTCCGGGATCCATGTCAATTAAACTACTCGATAGGGAGGATCTCGGGGACTCGTGTTCAAAGTCTTGCTATTTTTTCTAAAGATTGGAGCTTAGTGATCTGCTATTCGGTGAAATCTAGAGCACTAAGCACCAATCTCGGGGACTCGTGTTCAAAGTCTTGCTATTTTTTTCTAAAGATTGGAGCCTAGTGGTCTGCTATTCGGTGGAATCTAGAGCACTAAGCACCATCTCGTGGACTAGTGGAGATGGAGCAGTTAAATTTTGGAAAAGTTAAAGGGAAAAAACTTACATCGACCACCCGAGTGACGTCCAGCGCGGCCACCTGAAGAGCGTGTAGAGCTTGGGCGCTGAGGCTAGGGCCGGCAGCGTGCAAATCCTCCACGATCTCGGAGGCATCGGCAGCGATCCAGGCTTTGTTGTACTCTTCGACAACGCGCACGCCGGAACCGCCAGGCGCGCTAGCAGCAACGACCTCCCGGGATACTGAAGACACAAAGGAGCTTACGGTTGCTCGCAGCATCCGCAGGGCGGCAGTGGGGATCTCGGCAGGAGGTGGCGGTAATCGCGAAAACTTACCCGTGCTTAGGGCCAAGTCTTGGGCCGAAGATGTCGGAGGAGCAGTAGTTTGACAGAGGCTATTTTCTGCCCGGAGGCCTTGCTGCGCGATTTCCCGGAAGGATGGTTAGATTGCCGGGAAGGAGCCGTGGGCTGTTTCGGCGGAGGAATCTTGCCCGGGGCATGCCGGGAGGGGGCTCCCGGCACGACCTGCCGAGGAGGACTTGCGATGTCCGTCTCAAGTTCGGACACCCTGCGCGGGCTGTCCGGGAGGAGGATATCTTCGGATGCGGCAGTAGCCTGGGCCGGAATGTCATCCACCACGGGACGAGCATCCGGAGTCGCGTCGGCAGTCTGCGCGGCACCAGGGGCAAGGTGCTCGCTGTCTTGTGCGGAAGGGCGAGATGGAGAAGGAGCAGCCCGAGGCGGGCTAGGAGTGCGGGATCCCGGAGGATGGGAAGCCGCAGATGCCGGGAAGTCGAGTGCCTCTCTGAAAAAAAAAATATCAGAAAAGACATCGGGAGAAGACAAAACCATGTAACTCAAAGCAAAAAGGTCTTACCCGGAATCGACGGTGGGAGGACCTCTCCTTCGGCGTGGAGGTTTCTCGGTCGTTTGCTTGTTCGGCCTGCTCTTCTTGGTGGTGGTGCCGGGTGCACCGGCAGGGGTAGTGTCGGAAGCCGCACGCTTGCGGGTCTCGGCGCGCTTCGTCACGGCCGTAGGTCTCGGAACCACTGGCGAAGCCCAGTTGAGGGGAAGAGCGTCAATCACATCGAGTATTTGACAATCAATCTCATCCTCATCATCTGATGAAATGGAAATAGCATTTGAGGTTGAAGGATTACCCGGAGCAGCAGCACGAGCTAGAGGAATGGCAAGGTGGTCCTCGCCGTCAGGATCCTCTCTCGGCATCTTATCCGGTACCGGGACGTTCGGCGTGAACTACCCACCGGCATGCATCGCGTCCTCTTCGGTCTGCCGCTCGAATAACTGCACGAACAAGTCATTGCATGACAACCATGTCCGTTTCCATCAGAATCCAGGTGCAAATGTAAGTTGGCGAAAGACAGACACAAGCACCTGCCGCAGTGGTTTTTTTCGGGAACCCCCGACAAGACCACAGTTATAGTCATCCGGCATCTTCGTTCGAGCAATAGCTCGAACGCGCCGGGCGACTGCGGCATGGTCCAACCCGAAAATGCTGGTCCTGGTGGGATCTAACAGCCCATCCATATGGCACATCTTGTGCACTCGGGTCTGTAGGGGGGCGGACGCGGCGGATGATAAAGCAGCGCAGGAGGTCGTCGGATGTCATTTTATCCGTCAGCACATTGAGGACGTCGTGCATGCATCTGACCTCCTCTGTATCCGGGACCCGGTTCCAGAGGTCGAATTCGCGGGGAGGACCCATGACAAACTCCGGTAGGTTGATGAAATCCGGGTTCGAGGATCCCAGACCATCTCCCGAGACCTCGCGGTTCTTCACGTACAAGAAGCTCCGCTGCCACTTCCGGCAGGATTCTAGCCCCTGGACTTTGGGGAATCCAGAGTCAGCGCGAGGAATCATAGTGGCTACCCCGCAGTCGACTAAGTCTTTGACCTTCTTATCCGGGTTGGGGATGACTTGGCGGCGGAGGATGAAGTACTTGGCCCAGAGGTCCAAGAAAGGCCACACGCCGAGATACGCTTCCGCGTAGGTGGTGAAGACCGAGAGCATCATAATAGCGTTGGCTGGGAGATGATGAGGTTGGAGGCCGTAGGTGTCGAGGAAGTCGCGGAAGAAGGGGCTAGCCGGAAGCCCGAACCCACGCTCAAAATGCGTGAGGAATACAACGTATTCCCCGAGTTGGGTTCCGGTTGGACCTCGCCCTCCGGAAGTCGACTCTCGACTTCTGGCGGAATCCGGTGCGTCCGGTACAGCCAGTCGAGATCCTTCTGGATGGTCTCGGACCCATCCCAGCACCCCCGGACACTCTCATCACTCATGTCGGAGGGACCTGAGGATGTATCCGGGTTATTCTGCAGGCGGAACGGCGGTTAGTCGAGTTAGTCTACCGGGAGCTAAGACTCTGGATCACAAACTCCTAAAAGCAACCGGGTTCCTAGCAAATGAGATCTACCGTGCGCGAATAAATTGAAACTTAATCGACGCGAGTATACTCGGGTGAGATACGAAGATGGCCTAATGCAAGTGAAAGATAAAGTGTGGAAGGCATCGTCGTCAACGCCGCACGGCTCGCGCTCGCCGGCGGCGGCGCAACCCGCGGATGCGTGGTTTCACGGCCGAGCGCGAAGCATCGTCGTCGTGGTGAAGTTCGCCGGAGCGGGTGGAAGAGTTCACCGGAGGAAATGAGGCCGATGACGAGCGAGAGTAACGTGGCCCGCTGGCGGAGGCGAAGCGCTCCGGCGACGAACGGCAACGGCAGTGCTTGAACTCCGGGCGCGGCGACGGCGAGGTGCTCGAGACGGTTGCGGGAAAGATGAGGAGTTGGGGAAGAGGAAGAAGAGACCGTTCCGGTCCCCTATTTATGGGGGGGATCCGGAGCGGTTTCCGAGTTTCCCGCCCACGATCTCTCCGATCGTGGGTGGGATTAGTTTTGTGCCGCGTGGCACGTGGCGTCCCCAGGAGCGCCCGATCCGGCCACACCGCGGTCCACAGAGCCCCAACGGTTAGACTTCGGATCGGCTGCGGCTCCCGGCGCGCGAACCCGAGCAGCGGCATGCTCGGTCAGAAGCACTCGATTGCGTTTCTGACTCGACAAGACCTCGGGTGGGACCCAACCCATAATTCGGAATTCAATCCGGCGCGAACGATAATATTCACTGACAGGGCACTATCCGGTTAGGAGCATGGCCTTCCGGTCGAAAGGATCTCGGTGCGGGGATATCGGTAAAAATCGTCTCGGCATCAAATCAAAGGATCGTCTCATGTTTCCTTGGGTGATTGTTGTTATTAAAGCTGATCCCGCACATCATCCGGGGTCGCTGCGCAGCACCAGCTTCAGGGACTAGTGTCGGGGGGCTACCCCCCGGGTAGGGCAGATCCCGGCGCAATTCGGCAGTGTGGCAACAGTACTTGACCTTTGGCGAGAGCAAGGGCCACCCCCTGGTGCGATGAAGGGGTAACTTGACCTTTCAGAGCTGGTAGAGTTGTCGGGGGGCTGCCCCCCGGGTAGGGGCAGATCCCGGTAAATTATAATGGATAACAACAGTGCTTGACCTTTGGCGACAGCAAAGGGCACCCCTTGGTGTGCCGAAACGGCAGCTGGACACTTGGACGCAGGGAAAGGCCAAGGGGCCCCATGGCAGCCGTAAGGATCAGGTCTTGCGGCTATAAATAGACATCCCCGACCCTCGCATTTGCAGCACGGGCAAGAGCGGATGGTTCCTCTAAGAACTAGCTTCTCGAAGATGTCTTTGCTGGTAGGCTAAGACATCTTCGGGAGGCTAGGCCTAGAGTTACCCATCCTGAGATAAGTTCGGACATCTCCGGAAAGGATCCCGGACCTGGGACACCGAGGAGGTTCCCGGGTGATGGTGTACTCGGATTTACCGGATAGGTATCCCGGGTAAGCACTAACCGGAATGTACGTGTCGATCTTGATCTTAAGCAGAAGAGGCTCCCAGTGGCAAGAGAGGAGGTAGCCGGCAAGAGAGCTCCCGGTAGGCCGTCAACGGTCTAGAGCAGGCTTTCCCGTATATCGCGGGAGGAAGTACCATTCCGTCTGGCACGGAAGCATGGTCACCTCCCGCCTAACACGGAAGCATGGTCACCTCCCGCCTGACACGGAAGCGCGTCAGCCGGTAAGACAACGGTACGACAAGACCTGACATGCCTAGTCCGGCAATCCGGAAAAGGCTATCCGGGATGGGCAAAGACATGTCTTGTCTCTGACAAGGGGACAATGATGATGCAGGACGGCGCCTGCCGTCCTTAGCGAGATGATGACGCAGGAGCTACACCGGATAGTCCGGCGACTAGGTCGCACTAGCCAGTGACGACATCCCGGCTAGACCTGTCCGGTGGGGCCGAGGCAGTTTAGGGTTTCCGGCCCTCCCGGTCGGAACTCTATAAAAGGCGCCATAACTGCTCCTGAGAGCCAGAGACCAACCTGAGAGCCAAAGCTATAGTTGCATTTACTCTTAGAGCAGTTACTCCTCTTCACCTTGAGTTCATCTAGTTCTTAGTACTTCTACATTTGGTAGATCTTGTAGCAAATTGTAGTTCTTGTACCACCAGTATATAGAGAGGAAAGGCAGGAGTAGGGGTGTTACCTACTCACGAGGGCCCTGAACCTGGGTATATCGTGTGTGTGCTTGGTGCCTTCGTGCATTAGTTTGTATTTGTTAGATCTTCCCCGTTGCGCTTTGTTCTTGTTTCGTGTTCTTGGGAGATCTCGGTTTTACCGGGATCCTCCCCGTGTGAGTTCTTCAACTCGATATCCCTCCCCGGATCCACCAACGTCCATCGGCCCCACAACTTAGCCATCCTATGGCATCTGCCGTGACACCACCACGACAGTTGGCGCCCACCGTGGGGCTGACAGAGGCGTTGGCTGGTGTACACATCCGGACGGGCTCCCCGGTACGTTTCGACGTTCGGGTTCTCTCTGGTCTAGTCGTAAGACTTGGGGAGATGGATTTCGTCGCCGACAACGCAGGCTGCTTCCGGAACAGACCGTTCCCGGGGACTGGATGTCTTATCGACTTCGGTGGTTTCACCACCTATGTGACCACCGAGGTTGTCTGTAGCTACCCGGACCTAGTCCTGGAGGCTGATGACCCTCCCATGCTCTGCGCAGCTCGGGGTCTGCGTACTGACCGCTCCCCGAGTTCCGTCGCAGTGATGATGGTCGGAACCACCGAGGAGGAATACCAGGATGCTGATGGCGATACCGACGGCGTCCCTCGTTTGGCCAAACCCCCGCAGGAAAGACCTGCGGCCCGAGATGGTGATCCGCAGCCGTCCCAACCGCGACGCCGTCCGGATCCCCTCTCGGGTTTGGTAGCCAAGTTAGCTGTACCCGTGGTTACCGGAGCGGATACCCAGGCCACTTCGGCTGAGTTGGAGGAGCAGCGGAAGTTGCTTCTCGCTGAGGCAAAGGAAATCGCCGAGCTCCGTCGCGAGCTCAGCGTTAGCCTCCGGGAGTACAACGCTGCTCACGGATTCACTAAGATAGACTCCCGGGAGAAGCGCATTGCAGATCTGCGCAAGAAGGGAAGAATGGTGAATGAGGAGCTGGCTGGTGGAGCCACCACTAGCAATACCGGAAGCCGGGTTTCTGCGGGGAAGCCAGTGTACAGTTCACCGGCAAAAACCCTTAGAGCCGCCGAAGCCGCCATGGCCGAGTTGGTGGGGTTATCCGGTGAAGCCCTGCGCAAGCAACAGGAGAGGGTCAACGAGCTGGTGGTTGAGGCCAACCGGCAGAACCAGGCCTTCAAGAAGAAGAACCCCGGAGCAGGGTCACAGGTGCATTCAGCCAGACCCAATAGCCGGATGTCGGATGGGGAAGCCTCTTCCCCACATCCGAGCAGAAGCAAGAGCAAGAGCAAGAGCCGGAGCCGGAGTAGAGGTTCCGGGAGGAACAAGCAGCTACAGACCTATGACCCGGCATTTGCCGGTATCCAGCAGGCAGGGCAAGCCGGACAGCATAACCCGGGACAGGCGGGAAGTACCCATGGAGATGGTAACCTGGGTGTGGGAAACAGTAATCCGGTTGGCCGTGGTAATCCACCCCGGAATCCTCCCCACGTACAGGGAAACCCGCAGGGGGACATCATCTCCGCCCCCCGTCAAGCCGTGATCCCCGTGCAGGATAGGCTCAACGATGGCAACTCGGGGATGCAGCGGCTCGAGTATCAGCCGGGCGAGAACCCCTTGGGATCTCGGATAGGAACAAGACAGCTGAACCCGGCAGATGCAAGGTTCCGGCTGGACCGGATTCACCAGTCCGAGATGGTGGAAGAGCAAGGACCTCCGGGACCTGCCTGCTTTGGACCTCGGATCATGCGGGAACCTCCTGTTCGGAACTTTCAGCTCAACAGGGGTGCCAAGACCTATGACGGCAGCAAGAAGCCGGAGGACTGGCTGACCGACTATGTAACTGCAGTAAGCATAGCCGGTGGAAACAGACGATGGGCGGTACGTTATATACCGCAGATGTTGGAAGGACCTGCCCGGATCTGGTTGAACAATCTGTGAACTGGCAGTATAGACTGCTGGTTAGACTTTGAAGAAGCATTCATCAGCAACTTCACTAGCACGTACAAGATACCCAACAGACCTCAGCAGCTCGCCATCTGTAGGCAAAGGAGCAATGAGACTGACCAGGAGTACCTTACCCGGTGGAGCAATATTCGCAACTCTTGCGAAGGAGTGGTGGAGGCGCAGGCCATCTCTTGGTTTGCGCAAGGATGCCGGCATGGCTCTATGCTATGGCAGAAACTGCAGAGAAAGATGCCAACGACTTTGGCGGAAACCATGCGCATCGCCGATACCTATACGCTTGGAGATCCCATGCAACCCCTGGTGGATGTCGGAGACTCCAACAGGAGGAATGCGGGACCTCAGCGCTCAGGACCGAGCAGGAGCCATGATCGCCAAGAGTTCGGCCACAAGAGGAATCAGCCGGAATACCACCATGCCGCGCAGCATGTCGCAGCAGTAACCCGGGAGCAGGAGGTAGCCCCCCGGGAGCAGGAGGATGTCGGCAACAACCAGCGTCAAAAGACAAGTGGCCCGACTTGGGGTCAAAGTCAGGAGGTGCAGAAGACCTGGGTGGAGCAGAAGAAGCCCCTGACGTATGAGGAGATGTTGAATAAGCCATGCTGCTACCACACTCTGGAGGCCAACAAGCCCGCAAACCACTCTACTCGGCAGTGCAGCTGGTATCAGCGCACGTTGCAGGAGGGCAGCTCGGGAGGTGTTCGGCCGAATGCTCCAGCATCTCGGCCCAATATTCCGAGACCCACTCCTCCGACATCGGGGGCCAACAATGTCCGACTTCCCCCTCCTCCGAGAGGACCCCCACCTCGCCCAGTGAATGTGGTGCACACCCAGAACGACAACGGCAACCAAGGCGGACAGCAGCAGGGTAACTACCGGGAGGCGCACCAAAGCTATGTGGTCTTCGTGACTGAGTCTACGGACCGGAAGAGTGTGCGGCAGCGTGCTCTGGAGGTGAACGCTGTGATCCCGGCAGTGCCCAAATTCTTGCACTGGTCCGAGATGGAGATCACCTGGAGCCGGAAGGATCAGCCCCGGGTTATGCCCAAGCCGGGAGCGTATGCTTTGGTGGTGGACCCGACCTTTGTCGGACCCAACCTCAACGTCCGCTTCAGCCGGGTTCTGATTGACAATGGCAGTGCCATTAACATCATGTACAAGGACACGATGCTGAAGCTGGGAGTATCCATGAACACCCTGCTGCCCACGGAGACAACCTTCCATGGCATTGTGCCCGGGGTCTCTTGCTCACCCATGGGAAAAATCTGGGTTGAGGTGCTATTCGGAACTCGGGAGAACTGTCGAACCGAGAGCTTGGAGTTCGAGGTCGTGGACCTCGAGAGCCCGTATCATGCACTGATCGGCAGACCGGCCCTCGCCAAGTTCATGATCTCAACGCACATGGGCTACCTAGAGATGAAGATGCCGGGACCTAACGGCATAATCACCATCTCGGGAGACCACAAGCGCTCCATGGAGTGTGCCTCGGCGGGGTCGTGCTTAGCTGAGTCCCTGGTGATCGCAGAAGAGAAGAAGAGGATCCAGCAGGTGGTGGCGATGGCTAAGACCTCACAACTCGGAATGCCCGGGATGGTGAACCCGGAGCAGGGTGCGTCATTTCAGCCCCCCAAGGAGACCAAGAAGGTGTCCGTGGACCCCAGCAACCCGGAGCGCCAAGTTATCATTGGCAGCAGTCTGGACAGCAAATAGGAAGGCGAGCTCGTTGACTTCCTCCGTGAGAATCGGGATGCTTTTGCGTGGTCGAGTGACGATCTGCAAGGCGTCCCGAGGGAGTTGGCTGAGCACTCTCTGTTTGTTCGACCGGATGCGAAGCCGGTGAAGCAACCAACTAGGCGCCTCTCGGATGAGAGAAGAGCTGCTGTCATGGAACACCTAGCCATACTGCTCGCCGCCGGGTTCATCATGGAGGTACTGCACCCGGATTGGATTTCGAATCCGGTCCTGGTGGAAAAGAAGAAAGATGATCCCCTCCTGCTTAAGGTGTGGCGCATGTGCATCGACTTCACCAACCTCAACAAGGCATGCCCGAAAGACCCCTTTCCACTGCCCCGGATAGATCAAGTGATAGACTCCACTGCCGGGAGTGAGCTTTTAACTTTTCTAGATGCTTATTCTGGTTTCCACCAGATACCTTTGAATCCGGATGATCAATTAAAAACCGCTTTTATTACCCCTTACGGGGCTTATTGCTATCGTGTTATGACTTTCGGATTGAGGAATGCTGGTGCTACATACCAGAGATGCATGCAGAAATGCTTGCATGATCAGATAGGTCGGAATGCCGAGGTCTATGTCGATGACATAGTGATAAAAACAAAAGAAAAAGCCTCACTAATAGATGATCTGAGGGAAACATTCAAGAACCTAAGAAGATTCCGGATGAGGTTGAATCCGGATAAGTGCACATTTGGTGTTCCAGCAGGGAAACTACTCGGTTTCCTCATCTCAAGCCGGGGAATCGAGGTCAACCCGGGTAAGATTCGTGCTATAGAGAGCATGAAGTTGCCTGTGCGTCTCAGGGATGTGCAGAAGTTTACCGGATGTCTGGCGTCCCTAAGTCGATTTGTGAGCCGACTCGGGGAGAAGGCCTTGCCTCTGTACCAACTGATGAAGAAGAGCAAAACGTTTATTTGGACCCCGCAGGCGGATGCGGCGTTCAACGATTTGAAGAGAATGCTCTCAGCAGCACCAGTATTGGCATCCCCATTGCCCAAGGAACCTATGCTGTTGTATATTGCAGCAACCAACCGAGTAGTCAGTGTGGCAATGGTGGTAGAAAGGGAAGAAGGGGGCAAGCTGATACAGAGGCCGGTGTATTACCTCAGTGAGGTGATCTCGGAATCCAAGCAGAACTACCCGCACTACCAGAAGATGGCGTATGGGGTGTACATGGCAGTAACCAAGCTCAAGCACTACTTTCAAGAACACCCGATCACAGTGGTATGCGAAGCTCCTCTGGCCGAAATCATCGGTTGCAAGGATGCTAGCGGCCGGGTAGCCAAATGGGCCATCCAGTTGTCGCCATACGCTCCGGCGTATGAGAGACGAGATGCCATCAAGTCGCAGGCGCTGCCGGACTTTTTGGTAGACTGGGCCGAGATGCAGTATGAACCTCCCATGCCGGATTACAATTTCTGGAGGATGCATTTCGATGGCTCAAAAGCTAAGATCGGATTGGGTGCCGGAGTGGTTCTCACCTCCCCGAAACAAGATGTACTGAAATATGTGCTGCAGATCCATTTTCGGGCATCCAATAATGTCGCAGAGTATGAGGCTTTGGTTCACGGATTGAATGTCACCAAGGAAATCGGTATCCGCCGGATAGAGTGTTTCGGTGACTCCGACCTCGTGGTGCAACAGGTGTCGGGTAATTGGGATGCCCTTGATGCAAACATGGCCTTGTACAGGTTTCATGTGCAGCAAATTTCCGGATTTTTTGAAGGATGCGAGTTCAAGCACATACCCAGAGGAGAAAACGAAGCAGCAGATGTCTTGTCCAAACTAGGGTCATCCCGGGATGCCATCCCACCCGGAATAGCCCTGGAACATTTGAGAAAGCCGTCTATACAACCGTCACCCGAGTCGGATTCTATCTTCATCCCCAAAGAACCTGGTTCAGAAGCAGTACCCATGGAAGTAGATGTCGGGAGCATAACATCGAACCCGGGGACTGCCTCCCAGTGCTCAGAGAGGCAAAGACAGATGATGATAGAGGTGATGTCGGCAGAACCAATGGACATAGACGCTCCAGCGTTCCCGGTGCGACCTGTCCCGGATTGGGCACAGCCCATTATGGTGTACATCTTGGAAGGAACCCTCCCGGAGAATGAAGTGGAAGCCCGTCAGATAATGCGAAAATCAAAGGCATACACTGTCATTAACCAAGAGCTGTACAAGAGAAGTGTCACCGAGGTGCTCCAGAGATGCGTGGAACCGGCAGAAGGGCAGGAAATGCTCCTGGAGATACACCAGGGAGAGTGTGGACATCATGCATCATCCCGGGCCCTGGTGGCAAAAGTGTTCCGGCATGGGTTCTACTGGCCCACTGCGTTGCAGCAAGCAGAAGATATTGTCCGGAAGTGTGGAGGATGTCAGAGATTTGCTCACCGGATACACATGCTGGCGTCAGCACTGAAAACAATCCCCATCACTTGGCCATTTGCAGTATGGTGTTTGGACATGGTCGGGCAATTCAAACCGGCAAGGGGCAACATGACACATATACTGGTAATGGTGGACAAGTTTACCAAGTGGATAGAGGTCAAGCCAATCCGGAAGTGCGATGGACACACCGCTGTGCAATTCCTGAAAAACATCATCTTGAGATACGGATACCCACACAGCATTATCACAGATAATGGAACAAACTTTGCTGTGGGGGAATTCGCTCGATTTTGTGCTGAGAAAGGAATCCGGCTAGATGTAGCATCAGTCGCACACCCGGAAGCAAATGGGCAAGTCGAAAGGGCTAACGCCTTAGTCTTGGCTGGTATCAAAGCTCGCTTAATCGAGCCATTGTTGAGAACTCCGGGATGCTGGATAGAGGAGTTGCCGGCGGTGTTATGGGGTCTCCGGACTACACCGAATAGATCTACCGGGTACACCCCATTCTTCATGGTGTACGGAGCTGAGGCAGTACTCCCGACCGACATACAGTATGATTCTCCGAGAGTAACAATGTTCACCGAGACCGAGGCAAAGAAGGCCCGAGAAGATGATGTGGATTTACTCGAAGAGGCAAGAGAATTGGCACTATCTCGGTCGGCAATTTATCAACAAAACCTCCGTCCCTATCATAGCCGGAAAGTGCACCCGAGGGTATTCCGGGAGGGAGATCTGGTGCTGAGGCTCATCCAACGCACGGCCGGAATGCATAAGCTGTCACCTCCATGGGAGGGACCTTTTGTGATAAGCAGGGCATTACACAATGATTCTTATTACCTTGTAGACGCACAGGAGGCTAGGAAAGGGGTAATGGACAAATCTGGTGAGGAAACCAAGCGTCCATGGAACGTAGCTCTACTTCGCCCCTTTTACACGTAAAAGGTTCAGTGTATGTTGTATCGCAGTTTTTCAGTATTAAGGAAAGTAAGGCACCCCGGGAGGAACCCGGGGACTGCCTGGTTATGAGCTTGTCTTGTTATTTTTGTCAAATTCATTTACTGTTTTCTACCGACATCCCGGGAAGGAACCCGGGGACTGCCGGATAGCTATCTTATATTTTACTTTGTGTATGCCGGGAAAGTTCCGAATCCGATTCTCAAAGTCAAAGTAATGTATGTCATGTGAAATCATCTTGTGACTCGACTGACGAACGCCGAAATGGTAGTCAAGAGCAAAGAGAGGGAAGGTGGGAAACACGAAAATGGTCTCGGGGACATGGAGCAGGAACTTATCCGGCATGCTTGTTTTTACTAACTTAGTTGTTTTTTATGTCGGGAATTCGGTTAGTAGGAACTCGGATTGTTTTAAGTAATGTATGTCGTATGTGGAGTTTTGTGACTCGACTGTCGAACGCCGAAATGGTAGACAAGAGCAGAAATTACCTAAGTACGGTAAACATGAAAGGCAATTCGGGAATTAAAAGCCGAATACATTGACATAGTTTGTTCGAATAAATAGTTCACGGTGAAACAGAAATGATTTAAGTGTACGATACATATTGCACCCGGCATCCCGGGGATTTAACGAATTCGCTACTAAGTGTTTTAAGCAGTGGGGGAAGTAGGCTTCTCGACGGCGACTTCCGGAGCAACGACCTCGGGAGCGACGACCTCGGGAGCGCCGACCTCGGGAGCAGGGGTAGCTTCACCTTCAGCATCGGCAGCACCACTCGGGACGTCGGGATGCACCTCGGTCTCGGTGGCCTCGGGTATCGGCGAAGATGTTGCATCCCGGGAAACCACCTTCTCGGACGTAGCACCAGAAACAGCGTCATCTCCCTCCGGGATCTCTTCTTCCCCATCGCCGGAAGCGGCATCATCTTCTTCGGAGTCCTCGTTATCTGACTCAGACTCTGAAGGAACGGTGCTGGCGGTGAAGGCACGGATGCTGGCCCACTTCGCAATGCGGTGCGCCACCTCTTGTCGCTGCTGGATCTTTGCCGGATCTTTAACCCAAGGCGACACCGTCCGCAGGCGCAGGATCGCTGCCAAATCAAGACCCTCGTACCAGCTGAGTACTTGGGTCAAGACTTGATCCGCACCAGCTCTAGCACTGGAGCGCTTCCAAGCGTGGATGCGGCTACCGGCACCCAGAAGTGCGCGCGAGAGCTCCGAGATCGAGAGCTTCCCGCGGAGGCTCGGCCACAAGGCGCCGTGGACGTGGATCGCCGCGCTGAGGAGCTCCGTCCCGATAGCCCGGAGAGGTACTATCCGGGCCTTCAGGGCAGTGAGGTGATCCTCAATGTCCCAGGCGTCCGAGATGGGACCCTTCCCGGCACGCTTCTCTCGGGCGGCGGCAACAGCTTTGGCGGCGGCTTCGCGGGAGTGCTCGAACTCTCCTTTAAAAAGAAGAGCTGTCAAAACGACTAAGTCACAAGAAGAGAAACAACAAATTAAGGAAGTAACGGGAGAGGAGGGATGTCGGATTACTTACTGTTGAGATCCCGGTTCAGTACGGTGAGCTCGGTGAGCCAAGCATCCGATCGCGACCGGAGAAGATCCAGCTCGGTCTTGGTGTTATCCGCGCGCGCCACCGATTGGTCCAGGGTCTCTTTCTGCTTTTTGGTCGCCTCAATGAAGCGCGTCTTCATCTCGGACATAGCAGCCTGGGCCTTTCCGAGCTCGCCGTTCAACCGAGCGATCTCGGATTGCGCGGTGGAAAGAGCAGTCTTCTGATCCACCAAGATCTGGCGCGCCGCGTCTCGCTCCTCCCGGAAGCGCTCCTCGGACTTCTTCGACTGGCCGAGTTCAGCGAGAACCCGGTTGAAGATGTCGCGGCGTTGTTGGCTGCACTCCTGATAGCAAGACAAAGAAGGCAAAGTCAGTATGGAAAAAGAAGTAAAGAACCCGGTTGGGAGGGTCTCGGGGACTCGGTGTTCGAGTCCTAATTTTTCTCTAAGATTGGAACCTAGTGATCTGCTATTCGGTGGAATCTAGAGCACTAAGCACCAATCTCGGGGACTAGTGGTGATGAAGCAATTCTTTAAGCAACCTACCCGGTTGGGAGGATCTCGGGGACTCAATATCCGAGTCCTCGATTTTTTCTCTAAGATTGGAACCTAGTGATCTGCTATTCGGTGGAATCTAGAGCACTAGGCACCAATCTCGGGGACTAGTGGTGGTGGAAAGAACAAGTGTGTTTTGGATAAAAGAAGAAAAATTTACCTCGCTTATTCGGGTGACGTCCAGCGCGGCCACCTGGAGAGCATGCAGGGCTTGAGCGCTGCGGCTCGGACCTGCAGCGTGCAAGTCCCCTGCAGTCTCGGAAGCATCGGCGGCAAGCCAGGCCTTGTTGAAGTCATCAACAACCCGGATGCCGGAGCTGCCGGCAACGCGGGTGGCAGCGATGTCCCGAGATCCTGAAGATGCAAAGGAGCTGACCGTTGCTCGCAGCATCCGCAAGGCGGCAGTAGGGATCTCGGCAGGAGGTGGTGGTAACGATGAGAACTTACCCGGGCGCAGCACCAAGTCCTGGGAAGAAGATGTCGGAGCAGCTGCGGGCGGAGCAGAAGATGTTTTCTTGCCAGAAGTCTTGCCGCGAGACTTGGGAATTTGTTCTGCCGGCCGGGAGGAGGCGGTAGGCTGTTTCTCCGGGATGGCCTTGGGCGCGGCTGGCCGAGAGGCCCCACTCGCCGCAGGTTGCCGGCGAGGGCTAGCGATCTCTGCCTCCAGTCCGGGAACCCGGCGCGGGCTATCCGGAAGAACAATCTCTCCCGAGGTGGTCGTGGCCTGCAGCGCGATCTCGTCGATCACCGGAGGTGCATCCGAGGTCGCGATGCTTGCCGGTGCGGCACAGGAGGCGGCGGATTCATTTCCTCGAGCAGAAGGGCGAAGAGGTGGAGAGGCCCGAACCGGACTAGGAGTCCGAGTTCCCGGAGGAGGAGGAACAGTAGGTGTCGGGAGCTCGAGCGCCTCACTGAAAGAAAATGTCTTAGTAAAAGTTATGGAGAGCGCGAAGTCAAATAACATGAGGCAAGAAAGAAGTACCCGGAATCCACAAGGGGAGGACCCCTCTGCCGGCGTCGAGGAGGCTTCTCGGTCGTCTTCTTGCTCGGTTTACTCTTCTTTGGGGGGTTGCCGGAGACTTCAGCCCCATCGGTGTCGGAAGCCGCGCGCTTCCGGCTCTCGGCACGTTTGGTCCCGGCTGACGGTTTCGGAACCACAGCTGAGGCCCAATTCAGAGGGAGGGCGTCAATAACGTCAAGGATCTCGCAGTTAATCTCATCGTCATCCGAGGAAATGGAAACTGTCTCTGAGGTTGAAGGATTACCCGGGGCCTTAACGAAAGGGATGGCGAGATGGTCCTCGCCGTCGAGATCCTCTCTCGGCATCACGTCCGGTTTCGGGAAATCCGGGGCGTAGTTCCCGTTGACGTGGACGGCGTCTTCTTCGTGCTGACGCTCGAACAACTGCGCAAACAAGTTAGGCCGTGTCGGTGTCCAGGTGAGCGCATGTACGAAAGCGTAGGCGTGGAAGACTGATATAAGCACCTGGTCAACCGGTCGTTTCCGGGATCCCCCTATGACCCCCCATTCATAATCCTCCGTCATCTCCGTCCGAGCAATAGCTCGGGCACGACGGACGATCGCCCCGTGGCTTAGCCTATGGATACTGGTCCGGGTGGGGTCGAAGTTCCCGGACATATGGCACATCTTGTGCACTCGGTGTTGAAGGGGGCAGACCCGGCGAACAATAAAGCAACGCAAGAGGTCATCCCCGGTCATATCCTGGGTGAGCACCTGCAGAACATCGTGCATGTATCCGATCTCCTCGCTGTCGGGAAGATGCTTCCAGCGACCGAATTCGCGCGGAGGACCCATGACGAATTCCGGCAGATTAATGAAGTCCGGGGTCGAGGATCCCGGGCCATCCCCCAAAGACTCCCGGTTCTTCACGTAGAAGAAGCTGCGCTGCCATTTCCGGCAAGACTCTAATCCCTTGACGATGGGGAATCCGGAGTCCGCGCGAGGGATGACGGTGGCCGCTCCGCAGTCGACCAAGTCTTTTACCTTCTGATCCGGGTTGGGGATGGCTTGTCGGCGGAGGATAAAGTACTTGGCCCAGAGATCCACAAAGGGCCATATGCCAAGGTACGCCTCCGCGTAAGTGACGAAGACAGAAAGCATCATGATGGCGTTGGCGGGAAGGTGGTGAGGTTGCACGTTGTACGTGTCGAGGAAGTCGCGGAAGAAGGGGCTAGCCGGAAGCCCAAACCCGCGCTCAAAGTGCGATAGGAATACCACAAATTCCCCGGGTTGGGGTTCCGGCGCAACCTCCTCTCCCGGTAGACGGCTCTCGACTTCCGGAGGAATCCGGTGAGTCCGATACAGCCAATCAAGATCCGACTGCTCTGTCTCGGATCCGTCCCAACACCCACGGGCGCGTTCTTCACCCATCTCGGAGAAGTACGCGGGAGTATTCGGGCTATTCTGCAGATGCAGCGGCGGTTAGTCGGAGTTAGTCTATCCGAAATGAGGATGTCGGGGCATAAACAGCTGAAAACTGCCGGGTTCATGGGAAGCAAGATCTACCGTGGGTCGTATAATCAAAACTAAAGGAAGGAAAAATGGATCTTGCTAAACTCAAATGAGGCACGAACAAGGGTAACCAATCTACGTCCTAGGGCCACGGTGGTTCTTCACCGTACATCTCATGCGCGCCGCCCGAGTGTGGTCACCGGCGTCGGCACAACCGTGCTCGTGCTAGGGCACGGCCGGGGTTGGGAAACTACTCTACCGAAGAAATGCATCGGTGCGGAGAAGGGAAACTCACCGGCGAAGGAGGTCGACGGCGTGCGAGAAGGACGACGGGGCGCGAGCTCCGGCGAGACGGCGTACGGGCAACGAGCGCAGCGGCGGCGGCGAGCTCGAGACGGTGGAGAAGAGGAAGCGCGAAGGAGAAGAGGTGAGGGAGACCGTTTCGGTCCCCTATTTATGGGGGGGATTCCGGAGCGGTTCCCGTTTTTCCCGCCCACGATCTCCACGATCGTGGGTGGGATCTGTTTTGTGCCGCGGGCCACGTGGCATTATTCGGAGCGCTCGATCCGGCCACACCGAGGGCCACAAGGCCCCAACGGTTCGTTTCCGGATCAGATGCGGCTCCCTGGCGCGGGAACCCAAGCGACACCGTGCGTGCGCAGAAGCACTCGAGTGCGCCTCTGCGCAGACAGGACGTCGGGTGGGCCCAGACTCGCTATTTCGGATTCATCGGGAAATCAACGGTCAAGATTTGCTGAGATGGTGCTACTCGGTCGCAGGCTTCGCCTCCCGGTTGAGACCATCTCGGTGAGAGGATCTCGGAAAGAATTAATCTCGGCATGGAATAAAAGATTGATCTCATGTGTTCTCGGAAGAAAGTTTGTTATTAAAGCTGATCCCGCACATCCTCCGGGGTCGCTGTGCCGCACCAGCTTCGGGGACTAGTGTCGGGGGGCTGCCCCCCGGGTAGGGGCAGATCCCGGTAAATTATAATGGATAACAACAGTGCTTGACCTTTGGCGACAGCAAAGGGCACCCCTTGGTGTGCCGAAACGGCAGCTGGACACTTGGACGCAGGGAAAGGCCAAGGGGCCCCGTGGCAGCCGTAAGGATCAGGTCTTGCGGCTATAAATAGACATCCCCGACCCTCGCATTTGCAGCACGGGCAAGAGCGGATGGTTCCTCTAACAACTAGCTTCTCGAAGATGTCTTTGCTGGTAGGCTAAGACATCTTCGGGAGGCTAGGCCTAGAGTTACCCATCCTGAGATAAGTTCGGACATCTCCGGAAAGGATCCCGGACCTGGGACACCGAGGAGGTTCCCGGGTGATGGTGTACTCGGATTTACCGGGTAGGTATCCCGGGTAAGCACTAACCGGAATGTACGTGTCGATCTTGATCTTATGCAGAAGAGGCTCCCAGTGGCAAGAGAGGAGGTAGCCGGCAAGAGAGCTCCAGGTAGGCCGTCAACGGTCTAGAGCAGGCTTTCCCGTATATCGCGGGAGGAAGTACCATTCCGCCTGGCACGGAAGCATGGTCACCTCCCGCCTAACACGGAAGCATGGTCACCTCCCGCCTGACACGGAAGTGCGTCAGCCGGTAAGACAACGGTACGACAAGACCTGACATGCCTAGTCCGGCAATCCGGAAAAGGCTATCCGGGATGGGCAAAGACATGTCTTGTCTCTGACCAGGGGACAATGATGATGCAGGACGGCGCCTGCCGTCCTTAGCGAGATGATGACGCAGGAGCTACACCGGATAGTCCGGCGACTAGGTCGCACTAGCCAGTGACGACATCCCGGCTAGACCTGTCCGGTGGGGCCGAGGCAGTTTAGGGTTTCCGGCCCTCCCGGTCGGAACTCTATAAAAGGCGCCATAACTGCTCCTGAGAGCCAGAGACCAACCTGAGAGCCAAAGCTATAGTTGCATTTACTCTTAGAGCAGTTACTCCTCTTCACCTTGAGTTCATCTAGTTCTTAGTACTTCTACATTTGGTAGATCTTGTAGCAAATTGTAGTTCTTGTACCACCAGTATATAGAGAGGAAAGGCAGGAGTAGGGGTGTTACCTCCTCACGAGGGCCCTGAACCTGGGTATATCGTGTGTGTGCTTGGTGCCTTCGTGCATTTGTTTGTATTTCTAGATCTTCCCTGTTGCGCTTTGTTCTTGTTTCGTGTTCTTGGGAGATCTCGGTTTTACCGGGATCCTCCCCGTGTGAGTTCTTCAACTCGCTATCCCTCCCCGGATCCACCAACGTCCATCGGCCCCACAACTTAGCCATCCTATGGCATCTGCCGTGACACCACCACGACAAGAGTGCAAGGTGCCTCCTGGCGGGCGCAAGGGTCATCCCTGGTGGCTATAAATAGCCACCCCGAGCCCTCATAACAGCACAGTCATCAGCGGGTGGTTCCTCTAAGAACTAGCTTCTCGAAGATGTCTTTGCTGGTGGGCTAAGACATCTTCGAGAGGCTAGGCCTAGAGATACTCATCCTAATAGGAACTCGGGTGCATCCGGGAGAGACCTCGGACCTGTTGGCTCCGAGTAGACCCCCGGAAGGAGAGGTACCCGGAGGTACCGGATAGGCAACCCGTGTAAGGGCTAACCGGAGTGTTTATCTCGGTCCTAGCAGATTGCTTTATGTGTGCAGTGAGGACTCGCAAGGACGAACAAGGAGGTGACCGGCATGAGGGATGCCGGTAGGCCGTCAACGGTCTGGAGCAGGCTTTTCCGCCTGATGCGGGGGGAAGTACCATCCCCCCTGACACGGAAGCATGGTCACCTCCCGCCTGACACGGAAGCATGGTCACCTCCCACCTGACACGGGAGCACGTCAGCCGGTACGACAACGGTACGACAAGATCGGACATGCCTAGCCCGGCAATCCGGAAAAGGCTACCCGGGATGGGCAAAGACATGTCTTGTCTCTGACAGGGGGACAATGATGTTCCAGGATGGCGTCAGCCGTCCTTGCCGGAATGATGACGAAGGGGCTACGCCGGATAGCACGGCGGCTAGGTCGCACTAGCCGGTGTCGACATAACCGTTAGGCCTGTCCGGTGGGGCCAAGCTGGATTAGGGTTTCCGGCCCTCCTAGCCGAAACTCTATAAAAGGCGCCATAACTGCTCCTGCGAAGGAGAGACCAACTTGGGAGCCAAAACTCTAGTCTCATTTACTCCTAGAGCATTTACTTCTTCCTCCCTCTAGTTCATCTAGTTCTTCATGTTCTTCACCTCAAGAGCTCTGAGAGCAAGTTGTAGCCCTTGTTCCACACTTATATTGAGAGGAAAGGCAGGAGTAGGGGTGTTACCTCCCCACGAGGGCCCCGAACCTGGGTACATCGTGTGTGTCTTGTGAGCCTTCGTGCATTTGTTCGTGTTTGCTAGATCTTTCCCTTACGCTTTGATCTTGTTTCTTGTTCTTGGGAGATCTCGGTTACACCGGGATCCTCCCCGTGTGAGCTCTTCAGCTCGCTATCCGTCCCTGGATCCACCAACGTCCATAGGCCCCACACATTAGCCATCCTATGGCATCTGCCGTGACACCACCACGACAACATGAGAGATGCATTGGAAGCTTGTCTCTTTTTAAATAAGATATCTTCACCATGTGCTTCTTGGAGCCAAGCTTGGATGATTGTGAACTCTCATCTTCTACACCGTCAATGTTATCTCGGTAACAAGTATCTAACTCATGCATATACTTCTAGCTCTCAACCTTGTGTAGGTTGTTCTTTGGCATGAGTTTCTCTAGGTTGCATTTGATATGGTCTTTGCAAAGTTTCTTTTAAAATATCTTCATTGCTAATGTGAGAAAGCCGGGATGATTACACATCAAGGGGATTTATATAATCATCTTCATGATTCACCGATCCCCAATATGTTAATCTAGCAAATTCATTTCAAAGTCTCTCATGTGCAATATTGATGAATTCTCATAAATCATTTGCCTTATGTGATATTTGTTTTGTGTCTCGAAGTATCCCAACTATCACTTATCCTATCTGGGTATTTGTGATGCTTTGAGAATTTGGTGTTGGAAGTTCATCTATACCCTCTAAGAATAATTTGAGCTATGTGCTTTGCTTTTAAGCAAAAATCTTATCGGTGTATTTATAACTTCCTCTTGGATACCATGTGGTTTACCTTGTATCTACATTGTGTGTGAAAGTTTCTTTGTGGACTTAGTGTCTACTTAGAAACTTATACACATGAAGGTAGTTACATATTTAATTGGTATTCAAAATCTTCAATGATCACATTTTATTTCTTTCTTGATTATTTGGTGATCTCTAAAAGGCACAAGCTTTGTTTTTCTATTTGTATAACATTGCCTCTTAATAAGCTTGTGATCGTATTTGATGTATCCTGTTTGGTGTGCTTGTATGCGAAATACATGATATGCACTATGTGCCTCGTAATTTGAAAGACTATGATGTTGCTTAGGCTCATTCTTGTTTAGTCTCCTAAATTGTATTTCCATGCCACACCCATCCTTTCCCGGTTGAGCAAGCCTTTATTCAATCTTGCACCTTTTTTTGTTCGAAATTTTCTTGGAGGGAGTGAGGATTACATGTTGTGCACACTATACTGAAATGCAAATCCTTCATTGTGCACGTACCTTGGGGAGTTCCCTCTTAATTTTTATAACACTTGGTTGATCTTATCATAATATCTTCTTGTGCTCAATTGGTTTTTGGATCTATTGATTGCTTGCTTCTTTGTGAATGCATTCCTCTTTTGCAATTGATATCCTTCTAGTGGATTTCAATTGATATATTTCTTGTGCAATTGTTGGATCCTCAATATAGTTTGATCCCCTCCATCTATTCGTCATTGGATATGTGCATTTGATTTCACTCATATCATGAGAAATGCATAATTTATGGAGGAGATTTTATTATGTTACCTTTCTAAACCTTTATAAAGTTTTGGAGGGTTGTATGGAATTGGCGTTTGTACTTTGGTATTTTCTTAAGTATTTGCCTTCCTTGCCTTTGCATTTGATCCTTGCCTTTGCATTTGGTGCTTGTTTTTATATATAGTGGAAACTCCACCATCGGTAATGGTTGACAATATATGCAATGAATTCATGTTCATACACATGTGCATAAATTATGGGGGAGTTTGGTCTATATATGTGGATGGACTAACATCACATACCTTTGTAGTATTTGATGTTAGTACAACCATTATTGTTCGTTAAATTCCATATTATAAACCCTCTCAAAAGAGATTGTCATCAATTACCAAAATGGGGGAGATTGAAAGAGCATTTTCCCTCATGTGTGGGTTTGGTAATTAAATGACAATCCCTATGAGCTAATGTTTGCATTGAGATATCTTTATAGATCGTGTCCATGGGAATAATGGAGTTCATGTGTTGGACTCTAGAAGCTTATTTGATGACCAAGGTTCCATTCAAGGATGTATATGATGGATGGTCATGTGTTGAGTTGATCATATTGCAAGTATGTCTTGAAGTATTCAAGACATCATATTAGGGAAGAAATGTTGGAAGATACAAAGTTGATCAAGATGTTGATCAACACACAAAGCTACAAGATGTACCAAGAGGGATCTTGTATCTCTTGGGATGGTAAACACATGTCCGTATAGCTTTGTGAACTAACCCATGATATATGTGTGTGTGGTATCTTTATATGAGGTTAGGTATCCTCCCCATGGGTTTGCAACAAATGAAGATTTCTTATAGCTCATGGAGGATGACGGCATGTGGTGATCGTCATCGAGATTAAGAAGTGCAAGACCAAGAGAAGCTTCTTGAAGAGATCCTATGCTTGGAGCTTTCTATGGATACATGAAGATGGAGCCTAGCGAGACTCTCCCATTATTGATATGGGGGAGTATTTGGAGAAGTCTTCATCAAGAATATGTTTGGACGCGCAATCAAGAAAGATGAACCACTTGAAGAGATCAAGATAGTCATCATCTAACTCAAGTGGAATGCTCAAGGCAAAGTTATGATCTTGATAGGGCTATAGGATAGATAGGCGTACTAACAAGAGGGGCTCTCAAGTGAGTAACTTGATCGTATCGTTGTGGAGAGCTCAAGCCTTTGCATACTTGGCATATGTTATTTCTTGGTGCTTATTTGGCTTTTATCCTTTTGAGTATTAGAGCTTGGTTCATCTCCATGTCAAGCTCTAGTTTATCGAATACGGTTTTATTTTGGAAAACTTGCTGCGTTTTTTATGTTGGAGGTTTTACCGGTTCTTCTCTTATCTAGATATTTTACATTTCCCCATTTGGTTTAACCTCACTTTTTGGACTATGATGTTTCTCTGCATGATCTTATAGAGCTCTTCGTGGTGATTCCAACGAGCCAAAAATAATCGAAAACGGAGTTTGGATGGTCAAGATATCATCGTTTTCGTGTTGACGTTTCTGGCAGGGGCGGAAATTCCGGCCCTAGGCCGGAAGTTCCGGCCAAATTTTCGCCCAAACTTCCGGTTTATCCAGAGTGCACCTCCCGGGCGCGTTTTGGGGTGTCCGGGGGGTCCGGAAATTACAGGGTAAGCCCGGAACTTCCGGCTCGAGTGAGAAAAATTGTCCCCAACGGGCAGATTTGTTGGCAACCTATTTAAGAGGTCATCTTCCCCAATGGTTCCCAAGTTTTGGTGCTCTCTCTCCTCCTCCATTGTTGACCTCCAAAGCTTTTAGATCTCTCAATCCCTCCAATGATTCTTGCTATTTCTTGAGGGAAAAGAGAGGGGAGATCTAGATCCATATTTCCACTACTCTATCTCTCCTCAAAGTGAGGGGAATATAGTGGGTCTAGATCTTGGAGTTCCTTTGTGGTTCTTCTCTTTTGTTCTTCCTTTCTTCTCCCCCTAGAAGCATTAGTTGCTTTTGGTGGGATTTGGGAGTGAGTGATTTGATTCCTTTGTGGTTTCCTTTGTTCTTCCTCTCTTATTAACCCATAAGCATTTGTTGCTTTGTTGGAATTTGAGAGTGATGAACTTGAGCACTCCGTGTGTTCTTCCCATTGCATTTGCATCGGTTTGAGCCCTCCACGAGGATTCGTGGTGGTGATACTTGTGAGCTTGTTACATTTGGGTCATTGGACCCTAGACGCCTTTTGTGGCCGGCCTTTTGTGGCCAAGACCTTTTGTGGTCACTTGAGAGCTCCCAATTAAGTTGTGGGTGTGTACCTCAAGACTCGGGAGCCCCCAATTAAGTTGTGGTTGTGTGCCTCAAGAGATTTGTACGGATTCGATCTCCGCCCCAAAGGAGATCAAATGTGGAAGGTGAACTCGCAACCTTTTGTGGTTGAGTTCATCAGGAGAAGAAGGTGAGCCTTTGTGGCGTTTCGGCTAACCTGTTGTGGTTGTGCACACCTCTCCAAATGAGACATACACCCTTTGGGTGGAACTCGGGAATACATCCTCGTCTCCGCGTGCCTCGGTTATTTCTATACCCGACCTCTTTACTTATGCACTTTACATTGTGATAGCCTTCGTGCTTGAAGTCATCTATCTTGCTATCACCTTGTTGCCTATTTTGCTTAGCATAAGTTGTTGGTGCACATAGGTGAGCCTAGTTTATATATCTAGGTTGTATGCTTGTTAAAGTAAACCTCTCGTTTATTCCGCCTTTATCAAGCATACCGGAATATCCAAATCTTTCTTGGACCGTATAATCCGGCTTCTCGAAAAAGTTTTAAATCGCCTATTCACCCCCCCCCCCCTCTAGGCGACGTCTATCCGTTCACATTCCAAACCTCCGTTAACATTCTCTTAGCCAAAACATTCTGGTGCCAGGAACCAACGTTGAACGCTTGCTTGTTTCTTTTGAACAAATAAGGAGTTGATCTTCTCCGTGCATATTGATATTGCTTGAGTTGATCCTTTCATAAAGTTGTCATGTTTGTTGGAAGCTTTAGATGATTATATTGTTGTGTTTGAAGCTTAAATCATCTCTAATATCTACTTTGCACAGTTGATTGCTATCTAGTACTATATCATTGAAAGCTTTGCTTTGCTTTGCCTTCTTGTTTATTTATTACTCATTTGATATAAATATAAACTGCAGCCCTTATTTATTTGATCTCAGTTTACATGCCTTACATTATTACGTGATCAAGATTGTGTTAAAGCATACCACTTCAGAAATTATTCTTCTTTAATTGTTCTTGCCTACTCGGGACGAGTAGAACTAAGCTTGGGGATGTTGATACGTCTCCAACGTATCTATAGTTTATTATGTTCCATGCTATATTATACCATGATATTACATGTTTTGTATGCATTTTATATAGTTTTATGCATTTTCTGGTACTAACCTATTAACAAGATGCCAAAGTGCCAGTTCCCAAATTTCTGTTGTTTTTTGTTTCAGAAAAGTACTTAAGGAAATATTCTCGGAATTGGACAATTTTTATCCTGTAATTATTTTTGGATTATGAACGTTGCAGGAGACCGAAGACGACACGAAGTGGTGCACCGAGGCGCCGCCACCACGTGCTCGCGCGGCAGGGAGTGAACCCGCGCGAGCACTAGCTCTGGGGCCCTCGGGCCTCCACCGACCTCGCCCTTTCGCCTACAAGTACCCCCAAAAAAACTAAAAATCATACGGTGTTCATTATTTCCTCCACAGGAACCGAGCCGCCGCCGTCGTCAACACCAGTTCGGGAGAGATCAGAACTTCTCCCCGGCACCCTGCCGAGAGGGGGAATCGTCCCTGGATGCCTCTACATCGTAGTCTACCCTTGGACTACGGTCCATAGCAGTGGCTAGATGGTTGTCTTCTCCACTTGTACTATCATGTTTAGATCTAGTGAGCTGCCTATCATGATCAAGATCATCGTTTTCTTCATGTTGTGTTTGCTAGGATCCGATGAATATTGAGTACTAAAGTTATTTCTTCATAATATATCATGTGTGTGTTATTTGATCTTGCATTCTCTCCGTTACTTGTGTATGCTCTGGCCAAGTAGATGCTTGTGACTCCAAGAGGGGGATTTATGCTCGATAGTAGGTTCATGTATCTATTTAATATGGGGTGGTGACAGCTAGCTCTAAGGTTCTAGATTTACTATTGCTACTAAGGATAAAACATTAGTACTTTATCTAAGGATGATGTTACTTACTTATTTACACATAGTGCTTAAGGCGATAATCGGTTACATGCAACTTAATACAAAAAGGAGTGCGGACGCTAACCGGAAGGTGGATTATTAGTCATACATGCGGTTCGAACGGTCTATGTATATTGTTGTAATGCCCGAATGAATCTCACACTAGACATCATAACGTTAGTATATGCATTGGTTTGCTCATCATTATTCTATCAATTGCGTAGCTGTAATTTTTATCCGCATGAATGTTACTATATCTATGGAGAGACACCACTAGTGAACTATGGACCCCGATCCTTCTCTTTAATCTGATACAACCACAACTGCAAACCTGTTACTTTCTTCAAACAAACATCTTTCTTCCACATATACGTTTAACCCTTTGTTACAGCAAGCCGGTGAGATTGACAACCTCACTGTTAAGTTGGGGCAAAGTATCTTGATTGTTTGTGTAGTGTACCTGCACTTAAAATATGGCAAGGTACCTGTGTATAGTGCAAATCCCTGGATCGATACGTTTGCACACACAGTTTATGATGTAATACCACAACAAAGTATCAATTTTATTACATCGATAATCCAGACTTAGAAGTTATTCTTTACAACTTGCATAGCATAAAGATAGCACTGATAGACTAATCAGCGGAAATAAATAGCAGTGAGTTTCCATCATCTTCATGTTACCACAGGCGAAAATATGTTGGTTGCAGACTCGAAACCTTTAAACGAAACCTCTCTCGTCATCTGAACAATATGCAATAAGAAAAATATTGCAACAACGTAGGTCAGATTCTATTAAAAATGGAGTCTGGCAAGTGACACTATGGTGGACACTTAGTGGAATAACTCTAATAACCTATATGCATATTTAGCTGGTGGAATTCAAGGCTATTTTGCATAAAGCCAATTTTTCCCAACTCTTTGGAAAACACTTTTCTTCTATTCGAGACATCCGTGTCATGAAATCCACTGTCTCATTCTACCCTTGTTCACCCATCAAGTTTTAAATTTTGAAGTTGGAATGGTGGGATCCTCCGTTGACGTCCTTGATCAGCTGCTCAAATTGTCCGTACCGGTAACACGGCTAAGTACTTAGTTTTACACTCTACAGAGGTTGTGCACGTTCACCATTGTACCCATTCAACCCAAACTATCCTCTACACTCTAAAGTGATAAGGAAAATGAGAAGAATGAGACAAGATCTTTCAGAAGCATTTTCCCTCCCCATCTGGTTTGACCCGTTCCAGCTAACACCCTCTACATCTGCTTGTCAAGCCGGGACGAGTCCACGCAACTTAATTGATCAAGCCAGAGCCCATATTGGCAATGGCTGCACTTGAAGCAATCTTCACTCGGAGTTCTTCAGATCCCTTTGTTCCCTGGGTGGCTATCCACTAGTGCACATACTTAGGAACCATAGACATGGGGCTGAGTAGCCACTCAACTTCGCCTCCGTATACAACCAATCCACCAAGAAGATTCTTTCTTAACTTAGTAGAATTTAGATTTTAATAAAACAACTTTTGCATAGCATAAATAATTCTACTAAGTCATTACATAGGTACCTAGACACATGGGAATAGGGAAAAATTCTAAACAGTCTTTACATAGCAGAACTATCCAACAGATGCTTATAGAAAAATACACTAAGTCATGCATATAGAAAATAGTAGGAGGTTTATGAATGTGCCACTTGCCTTTGGAAGTTGTCGGTGCTCACAACTCTTTTCAACGTAACTCAAGGCTCTCCGTTCAATCTAAACAATATAGACAAACAACAATACAACAATCAACATAAAACACAACACAACGCATACAAACACGTACATAATGAACAAACAAGTTTCATAAAACTTATAAGGAAAATTATGTTTATGCATGACGTGCACAATATTTCTAAGGACTAGAGATGCATGTCATGCCATGAAAATATTCTAAGTTAAGTGCAAGGCAAGAATTATGTCAAAAATGACTAAGGACTAAGGTCATAGGTTGAAAAAAATAACTGTGTTATAAATCAACTTGAATAAGTTGTAAGACTACACCAAGTCTTCACATGCTTCTCGAAATCTTTAACTCCTTTGTAGTTTTATTCATCTTCAATTAGCACTCCAAATCTATTTTTCAAGGTGATCAACAATTATTAACAACTCTTTGTAAATTGGATATTCACTATAGTGAGAGAGACAAACACTCGGCCAGCCACTTATGATTGTGGAACAGGTCTCATGTACGTGGACATGTAAAGTTTGTCTCCGGGCCGCTTCATCTCACTATGCCGCTAGGATCCAAGATACTTCAAAGGTGGTAATATCATGATCAAAAAGAGGTTTATGTCCAAAGTGAAAGAGTGATAGGAAGGGCAGGAAGAGATAGAGAAAAGATGTAGTTGGTCTTCCAAGGGTCATCTCGAGGCGTTCTAGTAACTTCTCCTTGGTGTGATATCCTCATCAAAATTTTGCAGACTTGATGGTTCTGCAAACCTGATTCTTCAGGGTTTTTGATATCTCCAGGGCTGGTCTTTGGATTTAACTTAGCCACCATGAAGTCTAACAGAGAGAAAAGAAAAGAGAGCCAGACTAAGAGGATAAAGGGGTTGGTCTTCTTGAAGTTCCTCTTGATTTTAATCTGAGTGTTTTGACTTCTTGCAGGTGCTTCTAGAGGCTGTTTTCTTCTAAGTCTTCATTGGCCTTCTAGCTCCATGTTCAGAATCCTAAGTGTGTCTAAGTGCATGACACTTTACCAAAACATTATGTCAAAAATAAATCTAACTTAGAGAAGAATAGGGGGAAGTTTTTCCTATGTGGAGTATAATTATACAATTTAATATGCTATCATGAAATGCAACTTTTTAATTACAAGAAACAACATACTAACTTTTGTGAAATTTATAAAGTATGCATAAAGCTATAAATGTAATTTAATGAATTTCTATTATAGGAAAATATAATAAAAGGGGTAAATACAAGATTTAGTTTTCTATGATTAAATTATTATAAAAAAAATTTATAAACAGTGCTAATAGACAGGGGGGATTTAAATAAATTTATAGCCATTGGATTTACTCAAAAATAATGTTTTTATCAAAAGTTATGTCAAAATTACTCAAATTATTCAAATTAAAGATATAATTGTTAAATTATCAAAATAATGCTCAAAAATATTTTCTAACATAAGCATAATACAACACATATTCTAAGGATTCCAAAACAATTTTATTTGCAATTTCGGGACTTATAGATTTAAAGTTATCACAAAATTACTCAAACTATTAATTTGAAATTTGAATAATTTAAACTAAATCAAATTTTAATTCTAACAGCACAAAAATATTCAACAAGTCAAGAGCTTTAATATGATATACAATTTGTCAAATTTGGATTTGTGGTTAAAAAGTTATAATAGATCTAAGATGGAGGGCTTTTCTGTGAAACAGTCATTTACATCTATTTGGAAAAAAAATCCGGAAATTTGACACAGCCACGTGGCTAGATCTAATTGGCTGCGCTGGGATTGGCTTGAGCTTGGGCTCGGCTCGGCTTAGTCGGAGCTGCGGCTCGGCTCGGACTGATCTGGGCCGCCAGATCCAGATCCGATGGATCCAAATCGATTGTACCGGTTCACTAATCCAATCTAATATGGGCCGTAAAAAGGGGATCAGAGGGCTCACGGGGCTTGACCAATTCGTGGCGGCGAGTTTCACCGGAGGGGAGGAAGGTGGCGGCGCTGGCGTTCGGGCGGTTGTCAGAGAGGCTTCTCCGGTGGTTCTCCAGGCTTGGGAAGATGACCATGAGATCGAGCGTGACGCGGCTAAGATGATGCAGGAGATGGCGGTGTCGATTGCTTCCTGGAACGATACACGGTCGCAGACGGATAGGTGCGGCGTCACGGCGACCTTCGGGTCGAGCTCCGCCGCTCGAATCGCTGCATAACAGAAACGAGGAGGTGTCAAGAGGTGCGCCTCGGAAAGGGGAACAAAATGGAGGTGGTCTTTCGGGCGCCTGCTACCTTGGCCGGAATCGAGAAAAATTGTGAGCCTTGGGGCGCGATTTTGGGTGGAGGGAGAGGGGAAAGAGAGAGGAGGGGGTGGGCTTCAAATAGGCTGGCTCGGGCGTCGATTAATGGCCTTAATCGCCGGCAATCAAGGAGAGAAATGTTCGGTTAAAAACGGCAGGTGGTCTCCGGTGGAAAATTACGGCATCCTGGATGTGTTTAGCAGAGGGATTTCGATGGGGAATGAAGGAGGAGGTCTAGTGATTTAACTAGGAAGAAACAATGCGTGATTTTGTGGAGTAAAACTTCCGGAAACAAATTGGGAAGAAACGGGAGAATCCATGCTCGCGGGCGTGATTTCCGTCCGTTCCCGAGCTGGAAGACGACGCCGACGTTTTCGCTGACGTCAGCAATTTTTCCTTTTCTTTTTCTTTTTCTGATTTTCTTATTTCTTTCATTACTTTTGATTTAAGACTCCAAATCAAGGAAAATAAATTTCTAAAAAATTGTAAAAATAATATCTTTATTTTAAAACATTTGTGGGCATGTTTTGAACACTTTGAATAATAATAATTTTGAATTATTGATTTAATGTAAATTTGACACATTACGTCAAATTTGGAAAACAGGGCTTTAATAAATTTATTTTTGGCAAATTTTTTTTAGGAAAATACTACAATCATATATGGTTGATATTAAGTTATTTAAAACTCATTTTCATAACAATAAAAATTTATGCAAAGTTAAGTTTGAAAAAAGATATGCATTATTTGAAACTCTATGAAAATGCATTTGGGAAAATATTTCATTCTTTATGTTGACTTTGTTCATGAAAACCATTTTACAAATTAGGCATGCTTTTAAATAAATTTAGCACTTTGAAATGGAGATTTTTGGGTTTAAATAATTTAGCTTAAATATAAATATTCAAAATCAACTATTTGGAATAAAAAAATTATGATGAAGGTGTCTTGGAAAAATTTAAAATATCTTGCCAAATATTTTGGTTTTTATTAAAATTTATAATTTTATTTTAATAAAAACAAAAGTTTCAAATTTTAGTGACTTTCCAACATTCCAAAATATTGGGATGTTACAGTTTGTGTGCAGGCTCCACGTTGGTAATCGTAAATAGCCGTACCAACAACCTCGAGTCAATCCTAATTTCCTACTGGACCGATAAACCTTGGTTTCACAACTGAGTGAAACATGTTGCTGCTGCACTACTTGACACCTTCCTCTTGGGGTCTTGATGCACTCGGTCAGTGTGTTGTTGGGAGACCCCAAGTGGAAGGTGTGAAGTAGTGTAGCAGCAAGTCTCCCTCAGTATGAAACCAAGGTTATCGAACGAGTAGGAGATGAATGTTCACTCGAGGTTGTTGGCGGCGACGTTGACACGGCGCAATACCAGCGTCAGCAGCGAATGTGGAGCCTGCACACAAATAATCAAGATACTTTTCCCCAACTTAAAAGTGACGGCTTGCTGTAACAAAGGATTAAACGTATGTGTGGAAAAAAGATTTTTGTTTGCAGAAAGTAACAGGTTTGCAGTTGTGGTTTTATCAGATTAATGAGAAGGACCAGGGTCCACAGTTCACTAGTGGTGTCTCTCCATAAATAATAACATTCATCCATGCGTGGTAAACAAATTACAGCTAGACAATTGACAGAATAATTATAAGCAACCCAATGCATATACTAATGATAGGGTGTCTAGTGTGAGATTCATTCGGGCATTACAACAATATACATAGACCGTTTCAACCGCATATATGACTAATAATCCACCTTCCAATTAGCGTATGCACCCCTTTCAGTATTAAGTTGCATGCAACAGATTATCGCCTTAAGCACTGTCTGTAAAGTTAGTAGGTAACATCATACTTAGACAAAGTACTACTGTTTTATCACTAGTAGCAACAGCACATCTTCAACCTTAAAGATTTCTGTCACTGCCCCAGATTTAATACAGACATGAACCTACTATCGAGCATAAATACCCCCTCTTGGAGTTACGAGCATCTACTTGGCCAAAGCATACACAAGTACCGGAGAGCATGCAAGATCATTAAATAGCACACACATGATATATTATGAAGCAATACATTTAGTACTCGATACTCATCGGATCTCAGCAAACACAACATGGAGAATTATATAAAGATGATCTTGATCATGATAGGCAGCTCACAAGATCTAAACATGATAGCACAAGAGGAGAGACAACCATCTAGCTACTGCTATGGACCCGTAGTCCAAGGCAGACTAATCACGCATCAGTCCGGAGGCGGTCATGGCGACGTAGAAGCCTCCAGTGACGATTCCCCCTCCCGGCAGGGTGCCAGGAGCAGTTCTGATCTCTCCCGAAGTGGTGGTGACGATGGCGGCGGCTCGAGACTCGTGGAGGAAAAAGTATTCAACCGTGCTCTGTTTTTAGGTCAGGGGAGTTTATATGGGCGAAAGACCTAGATCGGTGGGTGCTCGAGGGCGCCACACCGCCTCCCGGCGCGGCAGGCATGGGGCCCGCGCCACAAGGCGATGTGGCGGCCTCGTGGCCCCACTTCGTCTCGTATTCGGTTTTGCTGGACGCATATATTCAAAAAATAATTCCTGCTAACCTCGGTTCCAATTTGGCGGATATTTTCTTAAGAGCTTTTTTGAAACCAAAAACAGCAGAAAAATAGGGAACTGGCAATGTGGCATCTTGTTAATAGGTTAGGCTTAGAAAATGCATAAAACTATATAAAATGCATATAAAACATGTAATACATGATATAACATAGCATGGAACACAAAAAATTATGGATACGTTGGAGACATATCAGGTCTCCCAACAACACACCCACCGTGTGCATCAGCCATCCACCAGCGTCCCCGAGTAGTGCACTGCGTCTAGACCATAACGAAAATAACTCAGCAACCAATTTTACCCATCTCCCCGTGCAACGGGGGAAGAAAAAAAGTCAGTGCCCAAAATACACGCCAGGAAAGCGCAGCTTCGATCTCGTCGCCGACGTTCCGACCCCTCGCCCTCCCTAAGCAGCTTCTTGCGCATCCCCTCCTTCCCGATCCTTTTCTCCTCGCCGGCCTTCATCGCCGAAGTTCCGACCCCTCACCCGCCCTCAGCAGACACTACATCACAACAGAAGAACCCCGACACACCAGTTGGTCGGAAAAACGGCCTTCGCCGTCAGGAAGTCGGTCGGGAAGCAGTATTGCCGACCGACTCGGTCGGTCACCGTAAGTCCGGTCGGCTAAGCCCTTTCCCGACCGACTTTGGTTTGCCGACTGACGGTGCGACACCACACTCCGAGCTTTGCCGACCGTATTTTCTTCGCCGACCGACACTTCTTTAGCCCGTTATACAGAAATTTCCTTCTACCGGTTGGTCGGGAATTAATATTGCCGACCAACCATAAAGCAATTTTTGGTTAACATCAAATTCAGTACATTTGTCTTAGACTGACAAGTATACATGCACATATCAGAGTATCAGACACACAGGAGCACAAATGTCTTAAATTCTTACAACACTAATACTCATATGTAATTCTCAGTTGATTACAACATAGTGAAGTTCACATAATAATAGATAACTTGTCACCCAATAAGTACATTTTACACAACGGAAGTCAAATGACCATTGTATAAGTTTACAAAATGGAAGCCCAATTACTAGCATATAACCAGTTTTACAAAATGGAAGCCAAATGACTACCATATGACCAAGTTTTCACAGATCATTTTGTTGATGGAAACATCCAGCTACTTGGGGGTTTGTGGCAAAAGTTTTGCATGTTTGAAGGGGACACCTGCACAAACAATATACACATATGAGATTGTTCCTTAGATTGTGCAAGTAACAACTACAACAAGCAAAATGATAACCAGCAAATGCTAATTGATTTTTTATTGATAACTACCAAGCAGAATGATAACCAGCAATGAAAATTGATAAGCAACAGAATGATACCAGCAAAAGTAAATTGATGATATGCAATTCTATTAAATGATACCAGCATACAACTTTTTTTCACCAAGTAAGAACTACACAGCAAAGTATAAGCAAATGTACAAGCAATAGATACCTGCCTTGTTTCATTCATCAACGGCGAGATGAGCTGGAGGAAACTGGTTTGTACGGCTTCATCTAGCAAAATTTTAACAAGTCAGCATAACACAATCAACAATACCTAGGAAGTGGATTAAAACACATGCACGGTGATTAATTTACCTTGCTAGATGGCCATGCAATGGACCTTGAGACAGTATCGCTGATGTACAGTAAATCGTCATACTGATATGGAAGAACAACATCCCTTTTAATGGCAACATTGACAATAACTTCATAAGTACCAGGTCCAAGGGGCTCCCCACCCACAGTTGTGTCAGGATCGATCGAGAGAATTGTTGCCTTAGCAACAAGAGATTCAGGACCAGTCCATGCATAAAGAAGCACATCCATCCCTATCTGAAAAAGAATGGTATGCAACAAGGATGCATGAGAAAATTACAGACTTATAAACTGACATATATATTTTGATGCACACCGTCATGTAAGATGAAAATATATGTGCTCAATACCAACTCATGAACGAGAATATATATATATATATATATATATATATATATATATATATATATATCAGGTATCTAGTATGTAGTAAGGATGCATGAGATGCTTACATGGCTTTCAGCTTGTTGGGTTGAAGATATTTTTTTATTTGCAACCACTCTTCTCTGACCACAGTCATCTTCGTCGTCCTCTTCATCGCCATCTGTTTCATCATCAATTTGAGCTCTTGAGTTCTGTCAAAAACAATGCAATGAACATATTAATAAAATGATGATGATTAAATGCAATGAACATATTAGACATGTGCAAAACAGTTCATTACTTGTCGAGAAGTAGAACCATGTTGTGATGTAGGAGCCTTCAAATTATGTCCTCCCTGTGAAGTTTGCATCTTTTGTTGCATTTGGTTCATTTGTTGCATCATTTGTTGCATATGCTCCTCCAAGGTGCTCATGCGGTGTTCAGCTTCTCGGCGTGCTACCATTTCAACTAGAACCCGTGTGCTCACTTTACCCCGTGTACCCGGTGTGCCCACATCTTGAGGTGTTACCGATAGACCTAATCCACGGACACGACCCTTTGGCTCTTTCATTCCACAAACTCGTGCAAACAGATCACCTTCTTTCAAACTCTTTTCCTTCCATTCAGGGTGGTCCTGAGCTGCCTGTTCGAGTTCATTCTACACAGTGCATTGATTTAATATATTGTAGTTTCCAAATGATAGTTAAGATTCATGGCAAAACAGACATACAATAATTGTAGCTGCCTGTGGCACGTGTTGTCCTTTGTTTGGTCCTTTCTTGAGTGTATGTGTTCTGATAAACACTTCATCTCTTCGAGGGGCACAGCCAAATTCATCAGCCTACAACAATTTGTTGTTTCATTATGTATTATATTTCTTGAGACATGGTAGCACCATTAGCAAGGAAAATGACTTGCCAGAAAAAGGAGTTTATTACCATTTCTTCGGTAACTATGGCATGACTCTTGCTGCCAGCTGTATGAGGCATGGTTGCCTTGGCGCGATTCTCTTTGGCTATAGCACTGTGAGCCTGCAGGAAAAAATGAGAAGCCTGACACATTGCATTCAAATGTTGTGCTAGATAAATGTTGTAGACCAAAAATTGTACAAGTATGCTATCAAGGAGAATCTGCCAGCATGTAAGGTCCATGCACTCGGGAAGAAGCACTACGAGCCTGCAAAAAAATGGGAAGTCGGACTTACTTCAAATTCAGGAGATCTCCAATATATGAGAAGTTTCTTCCAATCAGCTTCACTTATTCTGTCATCACGTCTTGTCATAAGTTGTTCGTCAGTCAATTTAGGACCAAACTTTGTCTTCTTTAAATCTGCCTTCCATTCCTTCCATTTTGTGTGTGAAGTGTTAATGACATACTTCAAAGCAGTTGAGTCCACCTCATAAAATGTCTGTTCAAATGAAGTTTGTTAATGATACACACATACATGTTTGAGAGCACATATGTTTCGGATAATAAATGAAGCTTATTAATGTAATACCTTTACGTGATCCCACACTAGCAACTTCATTTCTTCATCAACATCTCTCCAATCTATTGTTTTTGGTGGTATATGCTTCCTGACTAGAGTACCAATGAAGTTGGCAAATTCAGTTGCATCTGGACCAATTGGTTGGCCATAGTCATTGAGTGGAATTTTGATTTTCGGCTTATTCAGCCTTGCATATATGTTGGCCTTTTTAGTTACTGACCGACCACCTTTCTCATCATCAACAATATTGGTAGTGATCTCTACACAACAAGAAAATGAACATACATAAATAGAAATATTCTAGGCACCTAGAATAGGTTGTAATCTGAAACAATTCGAAACTACATAGATATTATAACCTTCGGAAGATTGGTCTGCAGGATTTGCATTGTCGCTTTCTCTTGTTCCCCTGGACCTCAAAACACGTCTTTCAACTGTATTATCAAGTGCTGGGAGGGTGCCTGGACATACATATATGACACAGATATTAGCTACAGCAACAAAATGAACTAAGATATAAGCTACACACACACATTTTCTCTTAAGTGCATGACCTTTCTTTTTTTCTGTTTTGGGGTAGTCTGTTTTCGCACACATCTCTAAGTGCAGCAGCTTTCTGGCGTACGAGTGCCAACATTTTCTCGTTTTGTTCCACTTTCCTGTTTCTTTGAAGTTCATACTCGACGTGTGCCAATTGTTCATCAGTAACCGACAGTTCCTTATTCCTTCCTCTTCCGCTTGCCATTTCTTCTGCAAAAGACACAGTATATGAATACATTGCTGAAAATACAACGTGTAAACAATAAATTATACGCACGACTTACTTTTTATTAACATCACTTGATTTAAGAACAATTCCATCAATATCTGTCCTACTAGAACCAATGCCTCCATCGGCAACGCTCACACGTATAGAAGTGCATGGATCAAGCAATGTCGCATTACCAGGCTCAATATTTTCAGTTTCATTTATATCATAATATGATGGTATAACAACAGCACTCCACTCGGCATCAATGGGATCTTCAACATAGTAAACTTGAGTTGCATGTGCAGCTAAAATGAAGGGCTCGTCTGACAACTTCTCACCGGTATTGAATATATGTTTGAAATTCACAGAAGTAATTCCAAACTGATCAGTCTTCACCCATTTATCTTCTACACGATTATCAACCCAATCACATTTGAGCAACACTACTTTCGCTTCATGTTGATAGTTTAACTCAAGAATCTCCTTTATAATGCCATAATATGCCTTGTTTCTTACACTAGTGTTGTCACCATTTCCTTTTTGAAAAGATGTGGTTTGTGCAATAAGAGCTACTGCACTACCTTGAACTGGACGACCTTCATCATATGATTGTGTACGAAAGTCTATCCCATTTAGTGTGTAGCTACTATACTTTTGCACAACCATGTTTGGTTCTTTAGCTAATATTTGTATCTCTTGTGGTGCTTTGTCACCCATCTCTGCCACCTATGATAATGGAATGCATTAGCTACACTAGAGTAGATTTTTCATGTCTTAATGGTTTCAGAATTTTTATGTGTACTTACGTGCAACTTAAACCACCCATGGAAGGTCTCGTAATGCACACGATTGATTTCTCGTTTACTTTGAAGACCAATAGTGGAAAGGTACTTAATATGTTCACTGCAAAAGGTCACATTTGTCAATTAGACAAGGAATAGACATGTCTGCGGGCTTAATAAGATGGGACATCTTACTTTAAGTATGGTTCGATGTGGTCATAGTTGAATAAGACATATTTGTGGGCTTGAAGCCAAGTTTTATCATCTAACATCACTTGACACTTGCCAGCCAGCCCTCGACCAGAGTTGCGGAAGAATGGAGTTGCAGCAGCAATTTCCATATCCAAATCTCCATCATTTCTACCTCCTCGGTTAAACCGAGTCTCGCCGTCTAAATAGCGAGAGCAAAATGTTAAGCTCTCCTCAAACAAATAGCCTTCCGCAATCGATCCTTCCACGTGACTTCTAGTATGGACATGTCCCTTAAGATTTCCTATATACCTATAATTACACACACAAAACTACACATAAGATTAAAATAAAAATTGTTTTTATTGTCCTATAAAATTGCTTGTGGTACAATATACCTCTCTGTAGACCACATGCTACGAAAATATACTGGACCAGCAATCATTGCTTGTGCTGGAAGATGAACCATCAAGTGCACCATAATATCGAAGAAAGATGGGAGGAATATAGCCTCAAGAAGGCTCAAGGTCTCAGCAATTTCAGCACCTAACTTTTCCATGTCACTTACACGAATAACTGGTGAGTACATTTTCTTAAAAAATCTGCTAACACGTATCAATACAGCACTCACTCTCTCTGGCAGTGTCCTTCTCACAGCAAGGGGCAACAAGTCTTGCAAAAGTATGTGGTTGTCATGGCTTTTCAATCCAGTTATCTTTCTATCCTTCACATGCACATTACGGCGTATGTCAGATGCATAATGAGGAGGAAATTTGGCACTTTTAATTACTTTGCAGGCTGTCCTTTGTTGACCTGGCTACATTGCATAAGGTGCAGGAGGGAAGTAAACTTCTTCATCATTAAGATCGATAGGATGAAGATCACTTCTAATATTGTGTTCTTCAAAGTCAAACCGAGAATTAATGTTATCCTTGGTTTTTCCTTCAACAGCCAACAATGTGTTAATTATGTTATCACACACGTTTTTCTGTATGTGCATGATATCAAAGTTATGGTGCATCTTCAGCTCCTTCCAATATGGCAGTTTAAAAAATATAGAATGCCTTTTCCAAATGATCAGTGGTTCTCCTTCCTTGCGTTTCTTCTTTCTAGGCTTCTTCCCACTAGGATCCTTCCCAAAGTTGCTTGGAATATTTTTAGTCAGTTCATAAATTTCACTACCAGAAAGTGGAACAGGTGCTCTCCTTGTTTCTATTTTATCAAATGTACGTGTGTCATACCTTAAATGGTGTTTTTCATGCAAGAACCTACGGTGCCCCATATAGCAATTTTTACTACCGTTATTCAGCCTTAGCCAACATGTATTGGAATGGCATTCAGGGCAAGCTCCTTCTCCAGATGAAGCACATGCATACACATTCGCAAGACCCGGAAAATCCGTAGTTGTGCATATTATGGCAGCATACAACTGAAAAAACTCCCCTTTTGAAGAATCATAGGTCCTAACACCATCAACAAACATATCTAGCATATCATCAACTAGAGGCTCGAAACAGACATCAATATCACTACCAGGAGCTCTTTGGCCAGGAATCAACAAAGATAACATAAAATTTGGTTGCTTCATAACCATATTGGGAGGAAAGTTATATGGAATCATTAGGACAGGCCATATGCTATAGCTGAGATTCATGGATCGAAAGGGATTAAAACCGTCTGTGGCTAGTGCAAGCCTAATGCTTCAGCTATCTTCAGCAAATTTTGGATTATTTTGCTCAAACTCTTTCCAAAGAAATGAGAATCTGCGGGATGCCTAAGAAAACCATCTTGCGTGCGCTCTTCTGCATGCCATCTTGTGAGAGATGCAGTTCTAGAGCACGCAAACAACCTTTGAAGCCTTTTCTTTATTGGGAAGTAACGCAGAACCTTCCTAGGTGCCTTGTGAACACGTGTCCCATCTGCATGCTTTCTTTCAGATTTCCATCGTGAGGCTTTACATTTTGGGCAAGAATTGGCACTGGCATTGTCTTTCCGAAAGAGAATGCAATCATTTTCACATGCATCAATCTTAACATACCCAAGTCCCATGCATTTCACTAGTTTTTTAGCTTCATTACAATTTTTAGGTATTGCAGACTCCGGGTAAACCTCTTTAAGAAGATCTAGTAGCAGATTAAAACTTTTAACAGACCACCCTCCCAGCATTTTGGTGTGACGAAGTCTAACTAGGAAACGAAGCTTTGAAAAGTTTTTACAGCCAGGATATAGCTCTTGTCTAGATTCAGCTTCCAGCTTGTGTAGAGATTGTAAGAAAGGATCATCCTCATCTTCACCACCGTCTTCAAATTCTCCCCTATCATCGTCTAAACCACCCCCTAGGTCTCTTAGCAAGGCAGAAATATCGTCACCCTCATCCCTCTCTTGGATATCATAAGAATTAAATGGATCCTGAGAAGAAGAGCCACGCTCTCCATGAAAAATCCATTGGCTATATCTTTCGGTAAAACCCTCACATACCAGGTGCTCACGAACTATTCTTTCTTCTCTCCAGTACGAGTTCACACAGTTTTTGCAAGGACATAAGATTTTATTCTCTACCGATGATTTAGCAAACGAGTAGCCCAAGAATCTTGCCAGCCCTTGTAAGTACTCCTCTGTATGCCTACATGCGCGAGTACATATGCAACGTGTTACACATCATTTCAGAAAGTAGAAACCTCTAAGAAATTTTAAAATGTGAGATGTACCTAGGTGCATCCATCCAAGTTTTATCTATGCTAGCTGCAAACTTGATTACTACCGGAACAATACTAAATCCTGAGACAAAAATGGTAAAACCAGTAATTCAGGTGACAATTAGATGTACCAAGATTCTAATTTATATTCACGGCAACAAATGTTACATTCATCTCCTGAAACAAAAAACGCATGCACATATAAAGGAGATGGATCGATGCGCACTTCATCACGGATTAATACTGCCGCTTCTGGGGCTGTCCCTACGTACCGTTATTCTTCACAATCAGACCCTCTGGTCAAGAACTAAAAAAATCTAGCTAGCAGTAGCACACAATAACAAATTCTGAAATATACCACTTCAATAAACGTAAGCAGTACTTAAATATTTGGTTGCAAATTATCAAACATATGCAAGAATTTATTGCAAACAATTGTTCTTATTGTCGCTGCCGAGAAGAATCGATTCAGTAATTTCAGTTGCAAATAACCTAGCTCTTTTAGGCCCTCTTTGATTCACTGGATTATTGTAGAAGTGTAGGATTGCTGTTACTATAGGGATTCCTACCGTGGCAGCATTTGGTGTAAAGAAACACACCAAAGAAAATCTGAAAAATATTTGGTTGCAAATACCTGCAGTTTGATATCCTACGAATCAAAGGAGGCCTTACAAACTAGTGGTTTCGGTGACGCCTTGAGGTCTCCTAACTGCAGGAATCAGACACCATCGACCTTTTTGTTGTTGACTAGCTGCTTCGGGCAGGAACATGAGCCAAGAGCTGATGTGTGGCTGCGTTGATGAGGCGTGCACGCGGCGAGTTGCTAGGCCATGGAGTGGCACACAAAGATATGGGGAGGGAGAGGTGGTCGTACCTCACTGACTTGAAGGAGAGAGATGCCGCCGCAGGTAGGAGAGCGTCGTCACCGCCGCAGGTAGGAGAGCGCAGTAGCCGGTACGACAGCGCCGCCGCCACCGCCCGTCCGACAGCGCCGTGCGTCCGTGAGCGCCGCCGCCGGACAGAGCGCCGCCGCCGGACAGAGCGTCGCCGCCGCGCGTCCGTGAGAGCCGCCGCCGGACAGAGAGAGCACGTCGGGACCGAGAGCTAGCGAGAGCTGGCCGGTCGAGCGGGGGAATAGATTGGTTGGTTGTGTGCTTGGGTGGAGAGAGACGCCGCGCGGGCGGGGATTCTGGGTTTAGGGTTCAACCGCGCGACGCGGGCGGTGATTTGGGGAATTTGGGAAACGTGCGCGGGTGGGTCTTATTTTTGGCGCAAATTTTTTGCTCCGCGCGGGCCGGATAACTTAACGACAAACGGTTGGTCGGGATTCTTTACCGACCGATGGTCCGATACCTATAGCAGAAATGCCGACCGATGGTCGGATATCAAAAGTAGGTGGTATTACCGACCCACTGTATGATGTTATTTATAATTTTCCCCGACCAACGGTTGGCCGAAAGGTTTCCCGACAAACATTCGATCGACGATGCTGACTTTTGCCGACCGTCGTCTGTCGGGAATGTATTGCTGTGGTGTAGTGAGATTCTTGCACAGCCCCTCCTTTCTCCTCCACGAGCTTGACGTGGTGGAGGGTCATAAAATCTTATCATTTCTACACAGTCAAATCGATCATATTACGGCAAGCGCTCATATCCTAATAAGTTGTTTGAACCTATTATCCACCCCATTTCACCAGTTGTTAAAAATGATGGTAATGCTTTTGGGTGGATAAATAAGAGAGCTTATCTGAATAATGGACCATATAGAACTAGCAAATTTGCACTTAAAAAATAAATGTTTGATCATGTAGTCTTTACGCTAGAGGACACAGATCGATATTAGGTGGCCGGAGTTCGTCAGTCCGTCCATCGTTCGGATTGATGCATCGGAGCAGCAACCGCCCCACCTGCACTTGAATCAACAACCGTCCATTTTCAATTTCTCTTCAGATATGTCAGTTCTTGTCGTTATGGATTCACATATGTTATGCAAACGTACGATGTTAGCACTTGTTTCTGTTGACACACCGTTCGCCGGAGTATGTTTGTAGATCATTGTGTCCTCGCCATTTAACAGAGAAGCTCACCGAAGCGTCGAATCTTTTTCACATTCTGATTGCCTTGCAATTTTTGTTAATTTCTGTAAGATGGATTGTAGTTTTTTTTAGTCAATGATGGATCGTAGATTAATTCAAGCACATACAATTTAATTAAGGATTTAAGTGGATCAATTAAGGATTTAAAATACTCAAATTAAACAAATAGGTCAACCTTTCCCTTTTAATACACCTGTGTGTTACAAGAAATGACCATAAAATTATAATGATACTGAATAAAAGCATAAAAGTTCAGTGTGTTTAGGTAACAGACACAAATAACGGTGTTCAAAAGCAATCTTTTTCCCAAAAGAGGTTGATCTGGCCGCAACTTGTCCAGTAAGCTCGGTGGATCTCTGAAGAAAAAAAAGTCCAAAACAAATCTTGAACTCGTAGCAAAAAGTTAAATCGAACACTAAACTTGCAATCCCAAAATTGACACTCTGAACTCTGCAGTCCCGATTGATTTTGAACCTATGCATGTTTGACCCACCGTGAAATCAATAATCTTGACCGGGATTGCATGTTAGTGTCACTGACATGTGGGACCCACATATCATCACTAGTGAAAAAAAGCTTACTTGTAAAAAAAAGCTTACCTGTCGCGCACCATTTAGCTTTTCTGTAGCGCATGCAGGAAAATGAGGGGTGCGCCACAGTTATCTCGCCACTAAAATATATTTCTGTGGCGCACCCCTCAGGGCGCCACAGTAATATTAACACTTTTGTGGCGCATCCTTCTTGTTGCACCACAGAAATATTTCAGTGGCACATGTGGTTAACTTGCGCCACACAAATATATGCGCCACAAAAAACTTAACCATGCACCACAGAATAAATAACAGGATTTTGGAAAAAATATTCCTGTTGTACAAATATAGGTATATATACAAAATTTATACAGATATATTACAAGTTGACACATATATATTTAACCAGTACATAAATTAGAAAATACATATCACATTCATTCGAACCCGAGAAGTCTTATTACATACATATATAGTTCTAATTAAGAGAAGTCTTATACAAAGTAGTAAGAATCTAAACAAGATAAATGCTAAACTAGCTAGAAAACAAGTCGCACGAGTAAACTACTCGTTCTCGGAGCTGGTGTTATAGAAGATGTCGGACCACCTGGAGTCATCAGTGTCCCAGTCATCCTTGTTGGCATTCTCGGTGGCCTCCCGACGGTGGCGACGGTCTGCCCTCATTTGCTCTCTTCGGTTCCTGTAGAACTCCAACTCGGCGGCGACGTCACCAGGGAAGTCCTCCCTCCACTGGCGCATCAGCTCCTCGTCGTTCTCGGCGGTGTCCATCCGCCGCTGCACCTGGCGGTGGCGGCGACGATCTTCGTTGGTGAGGAGGGCTGGCCGTGGCGGGAGGAACTCCGCCTCCGCGATGTCCTAACAGTTCAGGAAGTTCAGCTCGCTTCGCAGGCGCCGGAAACGCCACGCGACCGCGTCGTACGCGCGCTGCCTCATCTGGTGTGGGGTACATCCCGAGCGTCTTCCGAAATCCGCCCACGTGGATTTCGGCATAGTAGGTGTCGTTGGGCCGCTCCCGAACACCGCGGAAGTCAGACGACCCGCGACGGCGCGGCGCCATCGTCTACATACATAAGAGGAGGTTAAGCAGTTAGTACAACAAATTAAAACTTATACACAACAAGATGCAAAGAAATAATATCAACATAAGCGCATGCCTCATATATTGTGGACACAAATTTAGAGATGGCGTGTCTGAAATCCAGTGAGATGCAGAAAATATATATTCGTGCACATCACCAGTTTCAGAGACGCCACATCTAAATCACACGGTGTCACATTAGTTTAATCATTGGCATATTAAAAGAAGGTAAAATGCAAATTAATTAAAAGGCAGTCAAGAAAAATAACAAACAAGTCCTCATATGGAATTGTTTTAAAGATGGTGTGAGCGAACAACTCGTGGAATGAACACTATGTATATGTTCAGACAACATGGTTCACTCACACCTCCCTGAAGTTGTAACGTGAAGCCATCTAATCATCGGCCAAAATTAGTCATATTAAATTCGGTGCAAACAAAATTTTGCCTCATACTTAATTAGACTGGAAACACACAAATGATCCGAGACGGAGTAAGCGAAAGCCAGTGGGATGCAGAAAATGTGTATTCCTGAACATCATGGGTCGCATCACACTGGCCTCGCTTACTCCAGCTCGGGATTTCATGTTGTCACAGCATTTGAATCATCGACATAACAAAAGATGGTAAAATGCAAGTTAAATAACACTCAACAAAAACAAGCAAGGGCTCATAATTAGAAGTGACATGCTTCAGGGATGGAGCTAGTGAGCAAGGTATGATGCACGAGATCTGTGCACTCATGCATATCACAAGGCTCACTAGCCCCACCCCTGAAACCTATTTCACAACATTTTAATCGGCATATCATATGATGGTAAATAGTACAAAAAGTAAAATATAATTTAAAAACAAGCAATGCCTCATATAGAATTGATCAGTCACATATGAAATTTAGAGATGGCATCAGTGAACAAACTGGAATGAACATTGCATATATGTTCAGACAACATGGTTCACTCTCACCTCTCTAAAGATGTAACACGCAACCATCTGTTTAATCATCGGCCAAAAACAAATAACACATTCTTATTTAAGTGCTTTCAAATGCTACACATGAGCACAAATTCTTGCTAAGTACAAAAACTGCTACACATATCATATATTGGACAGATTAAATGCTTTCAAATTCATGCTTAAGTGCAAAAAATGCTACACATACCATGCCCTAAGCAAAAAACAGTGCACAAATTCACATATTAAATTGCAACACATATCACTTGAGCACAAATTAAATTGCAACACAAAAAATACAACAATATACAAATTGACTTGAGCATTTTCACATACACCTTCGGTGCGGTAATGGAGAGAGGAAGGAGGGGGGACAACGAAGCACCTTGGGGAGTTGTCGTGCGCGTCGAGGGCGCTGGAGCGGCGGACAGTGCGCGTCGAGGGAGCGGACGGGAGGAGGTGCGGGAGCAACGGACCGTGCGCGTCGAGAGCGCGGGAGCGGCGGACAGTGCGCGCGCGTGCGCATCGAGGGTGCGGGCAGGAGGAGGCGCGCCGGCGGCGGACCGTGTGCGCGAGGGCGTCGAGGGCGCGGGCGGGAGGACCGGCGGCGGCGAGTTCGATGCGAGCAGGAGGAGGCGCACCGGCGGCGCGCGAGAGGATTGTGTGGGGCGGGGTAGGGTTTGGGGGGGGGGGGGGGGGGTTATTGGTTAGGTTTTGGTCCTAATCGAAGAAAATAAGAAGTTGTGAATAGTAAATGTCTAAGCATAGCATCACAAATGAGATCATTTGACATTTGAAAATTAACTGCAGTATAAACATCAACACAGATCTGTAGAGATTGCTCCCACTGTCCTGCATCAACAATGATATATCAAAAACATATATGCAGTAAACGGTTTAAATAGAAATGTAAAATATGTAGATACCCTTTGCATGCATACATGCATGCAGCATGCATTACCTACATGTTTTACTTTCGATTCATTATAGGAGATATAAGAGCAGGTCATCATAGAATTAAAGCAGACATGTAGACATCCCTGAAAAGAGGATTTACATCTAACATAAAGAATAAAACGTAGGGGAAAATGCATCAAGGAAAACATATTTTTGATGTGTTTTTTCTTCAAGGACATATATTAAGCAACTACGAAGATATAACCTTGAGTATCATGGAACCCAACGTGTTCATCTGTTTTCTGCCATGTTCAGATGTCTAGATACCTGTCTATCAAAACCAGGGGCTGTGCTTGCTCTTCCTGCTGAAGCTCTCCATCCCTCGGAAGCTCTTCAGCTTCTCCAGCGTGTCTAGACGGAAGCTGCTCTGCGTGAATTGGTCAGTCAGTGGGAGCTGGACGCGGCCGTGGAGGACGTCCTTGCGCCGGCTCACGTGGTCCTCTACCGTCATCACCATCTCCTCGGCCACGACGAAGACCAGGTCCTCGTTCACCCCACGGGTTCAACGTCGCTGCGGCCATGACAGAGGTCTTGATGATCTTGTTCCCCATCTACGGCTTGACGAACACCTCCAGCGCGCGGCCGCTGGACTGTGGCTTCATGTCCCACGCCTCAATGACGTTGACGCTAAGGTACCAGACCTTAGGCCGTTTGGGAAACATAGGACTTGTAGCGCACCGGCTCATCACAGTAACCTTCGGCCTCAGTGAGCCCGACGGCCACCGTCGGCCTAAGGCCGTCGGGCTGTGATCCATCGGGCTCACGCCGTGGCCGTCGGGCTCACAATTGCCGTCGGGCTAGCGCGTGACGCCGACGGTGATTTTAGGCCGTCGGTGGTAAAAAACACTCGGCGCAGAAACTCGTAACGGCGCTCCGTCACGAGACACGCGTCACCAGCTGGAGCTGCACAGGCTATACGGTGAGCCCGACGGCATTACCGTCGGCCTCACCATACCGAGACTACGCCGACGGCAAATACCGTCGGCCTCACCACTGCATAAGAATGCAATACAGAGTGACGCCGACGGCATTGCCGTCGGGCTCATTCTGGAGTGAAAACAGCAGCATTTTGCTGCATTTTTATTATTCTGGAATGAAAAGTCTGACCCGTCGATCTACCCCTCTAAACGGCATCGAGAGGGGGTAGACGCATGGATTTTTTTGCTTGGATGTGTTAGGTTGGTATATTGGACCATAAAAACAAACATTTCATGTGTTCCGTCGCACGGTTCCATGCCCGAAACCCGAAACGGGGGTTTTCACCTCTAAGTGCAAGAACTTACGACGGAGAAAGAGGGGTCAGTGTAGCGGGTCGCACCTCGGAGATGTATCTTGGTTCCCACAAACTACCAACACACTAGTATACATATGTTAGGGTTCTATGCAAGTTTTGATGGGGTATTGACCCTCCGGACCCCCTCTACGGCGAAACCCTACTCCCGCTGGAGAAAAGTCTGAACCCGTCGATCTACCCCTCTAAACGGCGTCGGGAGGGGGTAGACGCATGGATTTTTTTGCTTGGATGTGTTAGCTTGGTATATTGGACCATAAAAAACAAAAATTTCATGTGTTCCGTCGCACGGTTCCATGCCCGACACCCGAAACGGGGGTTTTCACCTCTAAGTGCAAGAACTTACGACGGAGAAAGAGGGGTCAGTGTAGCGGGTCGCACCTCGGAGATGTATCTTGGTTCCCACAAACTACCAACACACTAGTATACATATATTAGGGGTCTATGAAAGTTTTGATGGGGTATTGACCCTCCGGACCCACTCTACGGCGAAACCCTACTCCCGCCGGAGAAAAGTCTGACCCGTCGATCTACCCCTCTAAACGGCGTCGGGAGGGGGTAGACGCATGGATTTTTTTGCTTGGATGTGTTAGGTTGGTATATTGGACCATAAAAAACAAACATTTCATGTGTTCCGTCGCACGGTTCCATGCCCGACACCCGAAACGGGGGTTTTCACCTCTAAGTGCAAGAACTTACGACGGGGAAAGAGGGGTCAGTGTAGCGGGTCGCACCTCGGAGATGTATCTTGGTTCCCACAAACTACCAACACACTAGTATACATATATTAGGGTTCTATGAAAGTTTTGATGGGGTATTGACCCTCCGGACCCACTCTACGGCGAAACCCTACTCCCGCTGGAGAAAAGTCTGACCCGTCGATCTACCCCTCTAAACGGCGTCGGGAGGGGGTAGACGCATGGATTTTTTTGCTTGGATGTGTTAGGTTGGTATATTGGACCATAAAAACAAACATTTCATGTGTTCCGTCGCACGGTTCCATGCCCGAAACCCGAAACGGGGGTTTTCACCTCTAAGTGCAAGAACTTACGGCGAAGAAAGAGGGGTCAGTGTAGCGGGTCGCACCTCGGAGATGTATCTTGGTTCCCACAAACTACCAACACACTAGTATACATATATTAGGGGTCTATGAAAGTTTTGATGGGGTATTGACCCTCCGGACCCACTCTACGGCGAAACCCTACTCCCGCTGGAGAAAAGTCTGACCCGTTGATCTACCCCTCTAAACGGCGTCGGGAGGGGGTAGACGTATGGATTTTTTTGCTTGGAAGTGTTAGGTTGGTATATTGGACCATAAAAACAAACATTTCATGTGTTCCGTCGCACGGTTCCATGCCCGAAACCCGAAACGGGGGTTTTCACCTCTAAGTGCAAGAACTTACGACGGAGAAAGAGGGGTCAGTGTAGCGGGTCGCACCTCGGAGATGTATCTTGGTTCCCACAAACTACCAACACACTAGTATACATATATTAGGGGTCTATGAAAGTTTTGATGGGGTATTGACCGTCCGGACCCACTCTACGGCGAAACCCTACTCCCGCTGGAGAAAAGTCTGACCCGTCGATCTACCCCTCTAAACGGCGTCGGGAGGGGGTAGACGCATGGATTTTTTTCCTTGGATGTGTTAGGTTGGTATATTGGACCATAAAAACAAACATTTCATGTGTTCCGTCGCACGGTTCCATGCCCGAAACCCGAAACGGGGGTTTTCACCTCTAAGTGCAAGAACTTACGACGGAGAAAGAGGGGTCCGTGTAGCGGGTCGCACCTCGGAGATGTATCTTGGTTCCCACAAACTACCAACACACTATTATACATATATTAGGGGTCTATGAAAGTTTTGATGGGGTATTGACCCACTCTACGGCGAAACCCTACTCCCGCTGGAGAAAAGTCTGACCCGTCGATCTACCCCTCTAAACGGCGTCGGGAGGGGGTAGACGTATGGATTTTTTTGCTTGGAAGTGTTAGGTTGGTATATTGGACCATAAAAACAAACATTTCATGTGTTCCGTCGCACGGTTCCATGCCCGAAACCCGAAACGGGGGTTTTCACCTCTAAGTGCAAGAACTTACGACGGAGAAAGAGGGGTCAGTGTAGCGGGTCGCACCTCGGAGATGTATCTTGGTTCCCACAAACTACCAACACACTAGTATACATATATTAGGGGTCTATGAAAGTTTTGATGGGGTATTGACCCTCCGGACCCACTCTACGGCGAAACCCTACTCCCGCTGGAGAAAAGTCTGACCCGTCGATCTACCCCTCTAAACGGCGTCGGGAGGGGGTAGACGCATGGATTTTTTTGCTTGGATGTGTTAGGTTGGTATATTGGACCATAAAAAACAAACATTTCATGTGTTCCGTCGCACGGTTCCATGCCCGAAACCCGAAACGGGGGTTTTCACCTCTAAGTGCAAGAACCCCGGCACAACAAAACACCGGAGATACCCGCATATGTGTCCTTATATTATGGCCACATTTGTATAAATTAGTTTTTATGTTATTTATTATGATTTAGTAGTCTTACAAATAATATTTTAAAATGTAATCTAATATTTTAAGAAAAACTGGAAAATAGTGTACTGAGCCCGACGGTATTGCCGTCGGCGTCATAGTGGGAGGGGGGGGAGGGGGGATTACGCCGTCAGATCGACGCGTCCGGAGACGTGCACGAGGGGGGAACACCGACGGTACTTCTACGCCGACGGTGGCCGTCGGGCTAGCTTCTTGGACGCCGACGGCACTTTTAGCCCGACGGTACCTTTACGGCCGTCGGTGTTCTTTTGTGACGCCGACGGCCACGACATTTGGCCGTCGACGTTATCTTTGCCGTCGGGCTGCGCTGCCAGTCCCGTAGTGCACGCTGGCCATGTCCTCGGGGTGGCGGGCGATGGAGTGCCACGCCTCCGGGAAAGCCTCGTTGGGGTGCGTGCCGATCCAGACCCCGAGCATGAGTTCCCTGATGCTCTGTACGATCTTTGGCCGGTCGACAAGACGTCTGCCGCCCGCCACCCGTATCTAGACTGGACGAAGACTGCAAGGACGAGCTGGATGGTGACCGGCACGGCGACCTCGATGGTGAGCGAGACGATGAGCGGAAGACACGGGGGCACCCAAGCAGGAAGCAACGTTAGCGCCGGTGGCAGCAGGGATTGTCCGGGGCGGCCGGCACCGGAGAGATGGAGGTCACACGGCCAGCCGGCCGGGCAACACAAGATCAAATCTCGCCGGGTCGACCCCAGCTGACCTCATCGTTGATCTCGATTAATTGTTTCCTCATTGGTACGTTTCCTAGCATTTAAGGTAGAATTGTTTCTGTTGATTGTTTCATTCAATCAATGGGCATGTCATGTAGGGAAGCGGGAGATGATTTCGATTTCCTTCCATGTGAATGCTCCATGATTGAAAGCGCCGGATGGCTCGGAATGGATTTTCTTTTGGACGAATGAGGGGGAGGGAAAATGCACCGGAGGAGGATGGGTCGGGTGTAGGAAAAAAAACAAATGTTGGATGAAAATGAGGGAGCTAGGGAAGGAGGAACCAAATTTTCTTTTTAGATAGGAGAGATGTACTAGGACTTGCTTGTGTTTCTATTATCATCTTCATAGCCCTAGGGAAAAGGGGAGAATTAATGTAATTTATGTTTCTTTCATGGTCCTCTATGCTGTTTTGTAATTCTTTTTAGATGAATATCAGGTTCTAGGAAATAATACATCACATGAAGTCATTAAAAAGTGGCATTCCATTGAAAGATGCATGTCACCCTTGAAGTCACTATCACTGCATATGCATGCCATACTGATACGGGGTAGTTAATGTAACAAGGTGAAATGACCGTCAAGACATCATGCATTACTGCCGCCGATAGGTATCCTATCTTCAGTCCCTATCTATCACGGAGAATGGCTACAAGATAGTCCCTAGAAGAGGGATGCAGACTGATTACTACTCCTGTACTCCAATGAATGCATGCATGCTTGCCTGTGCACCTAATCTGACCACCAGGGCTCTTAAATTAGGCTTCCATCAGATTCTATGAACAGCATGCGTAGCTAGCATTTTCTGGAACCTGGAAGCATGGGCTTCCATTAGTCTCATGTGTCTGACAGTTGTATTGCACAGAGAAGAGCTCTAGGGAAATGAATAGCCTGACGCACGCATCACAATATCACATTCGAGGGAGGGATGCAACGGCTGTATCATAATATCATTGGGCCTTGGAGAGCTTCCGTGTGGATCATGTGAAACTTATGTTCTCGCACACGCAAAATTTATCTTAACAAAGGCGTCTGCTCCGCAGCTCGCAGGAAAGCTTCCAATGCCGTGCATCTGTGAGCGTTGGAGCAGAGAACCTTGGACTCCTAAAAGAACTGATCATGGAGTACAACTGGACGGCACTGTCCGGCAAGATCCCACAAAAGGAAAGAAAGAAGGCAATCCAGAATGCCGTATGCATGCAACATGTCGTCACCAGTCAGAGCGAGCCCCGTGAATTCAGAATCCCGCATTGAATCTGTTTCTGTCGTAAAGTCCGCAGCTGCAATCTGTGAAGCACTTGGAACAGCTCCCGAGTTCTCTCTCTCTCTCCGACGCCGTTGCTTGTCTGAGCAAAATTGCCAAGAAAGTCTTGCTCCGCTGCCCATCTATTCAAAGGAGGCCGATGGAGACGGCGCGGCATGGGGGCGGCAGCATGCGGATGACGGAGATATGGTGGTTGCTGCTGGAGGGCATGGGGGAGGCAGATGGAAGAAAAGTCCTCGTTCTCGTTGCAGCAAGGCGGAAGCCGGAGGCAGGAAAGCGGGGGATGGAAGATGGGACATGGACATGGCAGTCTCTTCTGATGATCCGTGCTGATGATCTGATCTTTGTTGGTCGGGGTAGGAGGCCTTGGGGCTGGTGCAACTTATAGACTACCATTTGTTTTTTGAACTGGAACCACCCGACCGAAGGACGAAGTTTTTTACAAACATCGCCCGACCTCCCGACCGCAATGGCTAGAAATACCGCATACAAACCGAGAATAGCTATTGGAACACGAACACGAGCTCACCGGGTTCTTCATTATTTTTAAAAAAATACACTTTAAAATCACAAAATGTTCTATATTCCTGATGTTCTAGTTTAACGACTCGACTCGTTTAGTGTCCAAATGTGAAACTTCACCATACTCGTAAAACTGGGAAGATACCCGTTTAGCTCGGTAAAGCTGTCAGTAGGCAATACAGTGATTGTATGATTCAATGATCATAACAATCAATAACAATTGAAACCATCATGTAATTTATTATTTATAGTCAATAAACTAATATAACCAATAACGGTTATTCACACCGTCTACTCTACTCGTCCCGACCATGTTTGTCGGTTGAACCGTTCGATCTAAGGGCTCAAGAGGGCTCCCCGTGGATGGTGGCAGTGTTTAGGGACCTTCATCACCTCGATCGACTTCACATGTTCACGCTCTGACACGTCGTTGTTCGTTCTTCAGTGTGCTGAGGGCACGACTTTTCTTCTGTTGTATGTCGATGACATCGTCCTCAGTGCATGCCTCTTCATTGTAGCTCCTCGAGCGGATCACGACATCTCTCCGCTCCGAGATCGCCATGATGGATATGGGGAGTCTTCACTACTTCCTTGGCATTGCGGTCAGCCGCGACTCCTCTGGCATGTGCCTCTCGCAAACCAAGTATATTTTGGACAAAACCGACATGAGTACCTGCAAACCCACGACGACCCTGGTTGATACGTTGCCCAAGCTCGCCACCACCGCTAGTGCTCCCGTCGCTGATCCTACCGATTACCGTAGCCTTGCTGGGGCTCTCCAGTACCTCACCTTCATGAGTCCAGACATTGCTTACGTCATTTAGTAGGTGTGTCCTCATATACATGATCCTCTGGGCAACATTTAGCGGCCATCAAGCGTATCTTGCGCTACATCAAGGGCACCCTCTCTCATGCACCCCAGCTTCACTCGACTTCACTGGATTCCATGGTCACCTACATCGACGCTGATTGGGTCGGCTTCCCCGACACCCAACGTTCCACGTCGGACTTCTGTGTCTATCTATGGGACAACCTTGTCTCTTGGTCTTTGAAGCGGCAACACACGGTCTCTCGTTAGAGGATGAGTATCATGCAACGGCTAGCATCGTTGCCGATCCTACTGGGATCCGCCAACTCCTTCATGAGCTTCATTCATCAACCATCTCATCTTGCTACAGTTGTGTTCTATGATAATGTTAGCGCCATCTACATGTCGACGAACCCCATCCAACATCAGCGTACAAAACACAGCGAGATCGACCTCCAATTTATTCACGATCGTGTTACCGTGAGCCAGGTCCATGTGCTACATGTTCTTGCGTCTCACCAATTAGTTGATATCTTGACAAAGGGTCTTTCATCACCAATGTTTCTGGGTTTTTTGTCCAGTCTCAACTCGTCTGTCCTCTTCTTCTTGGGACTGCTGGGGAGGGCTAGATCATGCGTTTTTACTAGGGAGATAATACATAGTCGATATAAAACCCTAATGCTACTCCACTATGTCTCCCCGAGAACACCATTTTGAGTCCCGAGCTCACCTGATCCTTCCTTCAAAATTAGAAAATAATGGAAAAGCTTCAAAAATATATGAAGCTTTCAACCACGAAACTTTGCACATACTTAGTACATTGTCATATGTGTGTTGCCCATTTATTGCAGATATTTGCGAAGTGTTTTCATATTTATTTTTTTAATAAAAATTGATAATAGGCAAGAGCATGTGAGCTCGACAGCCAGATCCTCTTTGGATTGAATGATTTTCATACGAATATTGGAGGATACCAATCCATGAGATATTTTCTGAGTAATCCCTTTGGATCAAAGGATCCAAAGGAATGTCACATCCAAAATTTTTAAGGATTGTATTCCTACACCCTAATTTCATAGGAATTTCAGCATTCAGTCCAGTCTCTTTTTACACTTATTTACGTAGGATCGAGACATTTTTCCTATGTGACCCTTCATGTACGTTTCCTATGTTTTGTAATACTCTGTTTGTACGTACAATCCTTTTAAATTCCCCTATGTTTTCTAATCTTGTGATCCAAAGAAGCACTCAAAGTGGATTTTCATGTCTCTCATATGCCCGGTCTCTTCCTTCTTCTTCTTCGCTCAAGTAAATTTTCTTGAGGAATCATTTCTTGGTCGATATCCACTACTCGATCAGATAGAAGAGAATTGACCTAGTTTATAAGGAAAACCAGGCCCAAAAACCATACAAATTGTACAAAAGAATGACAACAACAAAGCAACCTGCCATCCACACGACCCAAGTCGACAAATGCCACAACACACACCACCTGCTCCGGAGCCGCCACCCCGACGTAACAACTAGATCGACCTTCGCATTGCGCGAAGGTGATCCAGTCATGACCGACAAACCCTCTGTCCACGCAGTCTTCATCCGGGTTGCCACCAAAACCACCTGTTCGGGGGCTGCCGCCCTGGTATAACAACCAGATCGACTTTCGCATTGCCCGATGACGATCCAGTCAAGTCGACGAACCCTCTAACCAAGCAGTCTTCATGCAGGTCGCCACCCAAAACCACACTAAACAAATGTTCTACCTCATAGAACCGTTGTAGCGTGGTAGATCGAGTCCGCCGCCTCGACGCACCACCACCTTGCGGGGCCGCCGCCCCGACATCCACCTCCCACGACCACACGCCATTCAGCACATCCGACGTGAAACCGTTGCATTGCGCTGGCCAAGGGCTCCAAAGCAACGCCTCCAACAAGGTACTGACAAGACCGTCACCACCGCCGCCCGCTCACGAAGGAGCAAAGGTTTTCACCCGGAGAACTTTGAACCACCACGCGTTAGATGAGGTCGAAAAGCTCCACGACGACGCAATCAAGGAAGGGAACGACACCCGAGGGCGTCGCCATCGTCGCCACTGATCGAAGTCCATGCGAGCTTTCGCCCGGAGCTCAACCCGACCACAATGCTTCGTGAGCAGCAGGATGGCATCCCAGCCATATCGTCATGGCCATGCCCGCTACAGCCGCTCCGTCGTAGTAGCCACTGTCCGGGGCCGCCGCCCCGGCTTGCCCCATGACTAGCCCTCCATGTTGCCGACCACCACCTCCGCGTACACCGTCACGCGTCAGAACCCCACCCCACCGTGTCACCCCTGCCTCGACGGCGTCCGCAGCCGCCCCTACCACACCGCTGCAGTAGCCTTCGGTCCTCGCACCCGGGCGCCGAGCACGGACACCGCCGTCCCCAGACCCCACCTCCAGGAGCTGCACGTATCGTCGTCTCCACGTCCCGCTAGGCCCAGATCGGGCCCAGGACCTGAGCGCGAGCGCCTCACCGGCGAGACCTGCGGCACCGATGGCGCCCTCCCACGCCGTATCACCGCCAAAAGCTCCCGCCGGACATCTTCTCTGCCCGAGCACGCCAGCTCGACGTATCTATAATTTCTTATGTCCATGCTTATATTATACCACTGATTACATGTTTTATATGCATTTTATATGGTTTTATCCATTTTCTGGGACTAACCTATTAATAACATGCCACAGTGCCGGTTCCATGTTTTCCGATGTTTTTGATTTCATAAAAGTACTTAAGGAAATATTCTCGAAATTGAACGATTTCTTTTCCAAAGTCAGTTTTTCATCGGGAACATTCTAGAAAGTCGAGAACGTGACGAAGTGGGCCACCGAGGTGGCGCCACCGCGTGCTCGTACAGCCAGGCCTAGAGCCGCGCGAGGACCAGGTGTGGGTCCCTCGGGGCGCCACCGCCTTCGCCCTTTGGCCTACATATACCCCTTCGGCCAAAAACCCTAGCACGGTGCCTATTAACAAGATGCCACAGTGCCAGTTCCCTGTTTTCTGTTGTTTTTTGTTTCAGAAAAGTACTTAAGAAAATAATCTCGGAATCGGACGATTTCTTTTCCAAATCCCCAATTTTCTCAGGAACGTTCTAGAACACCGAAAAGGAGACGAAGACGATGGCCGAGGGGCCCACACCACCCTCAGGCACAGGTCCCCTCTCTACTGCGCCTGGACAGGGTGTGGGGCCCTCGGGCCTCCATCGCCTTCGCCCTTTCGCCCATATATTGCCCCCCGATGAAAAAACCTAAAAATATAGCCTTTTTCCTCCATGAGTTCCAGAGCGCCGCCGCCATCAAAGACGAGATGCAGGGGACAAAAGTCTCTGTTCCGGCACCTTGCCGGGACGGGGAATTGCCCTAGGAGCCATCTCCATCGACTCCACCGCTATCTTCTTCGCCGTTGCTGACTCCTATGATGAGGAGTTAGTAGTTCTCCCTGATGCACACGGTGGGTGTGTTGTTGGGAGACCCCAAGAGGAAGGTATGTAGTAGTGCATCAGCAAATTACCCTCAGTTATGAAACCAAGGTTATCGAACCAGTAGGAGATGAAGAATTCCCTCGAGGTATCAACGGAGCCAGAAAAGAGCTGATGCTAAGTTGACGTGGAGCCTGCACACAAACAATCAAGATACTTTGCCCCAACTTAACAGTGAGGTTATCAATCTCACCGGCTTGCTGTAACAAAGGATTAAACAAAGGAAGAAAGATGTATGTTTGCAGAAAGTAACAGGTTTGCAATTGTGGTTTTATCAGATTAATGAGAATGACCGGGGTCCACAGTTCACTAGTGGTGTCTCTCTATAAATAATAACATTCATCCATGCGTCATAAACAAATTACAGCTAGGCAATTGACAGAATAATGATGAGCAACCCAATGCATATACTAACGTTATGATGTCTAGTGTGAGATTCATTCGGGCATTACAAAAATATACATAGACCGTTCCAACCGCATCTATGACTAATAATCCACCTTCCGGTTAGCGTTCGCACCCCTTTCAGTATTAAGTTGCATGCAACAGATTATTGCCTTAAGCACTGTGTATAAAGTAAGTGAGTAACATCATCCTTAGACAAAGTACTACCGTTTTATCCTTGGTAGCAAGAGTACATCTACAACCTTAGAGCTTTCTGTCACTGCGCCAGATTAAATAGAGACATGAACCTACTATCGAGCATAAATACCCCATCTTGGAGTTACGAGCATCTACTTGGCCAAAGCACACACAAGTAACGGAGAGCATGGAAGATCATTAAATAGCACACACATGATATATTATGAAGCAATAACTTTAGTACTCAATATTCATCGGATCCCAGCAAACACAACATGGAGAATTACATAAAGATGATCTTGATCATGATAGGCAGCTCACAAGATCTAAACATGATAGCACAATAGGAGAAGACAACCATCTAGCTACTGCCGGGGAGCAGTTCTGATCTCCCCCGAAGTGGTGTTGACGATGGCGGTGGCTCGGGACCCGTGGAGGAAAAAGTGAATATCGTCCCGTTATTTCTAGGTCATGAGCTTATTTATGGGCGAAAGGGCACGATCGGTGGGCGCCCGAGGGCCCCACATCACCTCCTGGCGCGGCCAGCATGGGGCCCGCCCCACGAGCTGGTTTGGGCGCCTCGTGGCTCTTCTCCGTCTCGTGTTCGGTTCCTCGTGACGCAAATATTCCAAAAATAATTCTAGGATATTTTATTTCCAATTCCGAGAATATTAACATAAGAAATTATAGATACGTTGGAGACGTATCACTCCCCCGGGGCTGCGGGATCTACGGTAGCTACGTGGTCTATCTCTCTCTCCCATGGTGTCATCTTTATGTGATCATGAGCTTTGTAATCTAGTTGCATATGTGATGCTACTCTTTATCTATTATGCACTCTAGAGGTTACTTTAATATGAACTCCGGGATTATTCACGGTACGGTGATTGTGTGTGCACCGTGTGTGTGATTCCTTTAGACATTGTTGGTGTTAGTTTACTCTGACTTTGAGGGTGCTCTTGTAGCGCAACACAATAAATGATGTTTATCATCCAACATGCGAGTGTTTGAGAGTAGTGTTTATTTATTTAACTTTGATGTCATTGTTGAGAATGTCCACTGGTGAAAGTACGATCCCTAGTCCTTGTTTCTAAGCATTGAAACACAAGTTCTGCTACATGTTTGTTTTCTACCATTTTTATTACAGATTACAACTACTACTTATAATCATACATATTACTTGTATTTCACTATCTATTCACATAACTAGTGCACCTATACATCTGACAAGTGTATTGGGTGTGTTGGGGACACAAGAGACGTCTCGTATATTAATTGCATGGTTGCTTGAGAGGTACCTCCCTGAGTTCGATATACCTTGGGTGATTCACCTAAGAGAAATTTGCTACTGTTCTACAAATCTCTGCTCTTGGAGACTCAACACTGTCTACGAGAATTGAAGCGTGTGAAGACATTAGACCCCAGTCCTTCACTTTAATCTGATAAACCACTTACTGCAAGCCTGTTACTTTCTACAAACAAACATCTTTCTTCCACACATACGTTTAATCCTTTGTTACGGCAAGCCGGTGAGATTGACACCCTCACCGTTAAGTTGGGGTAAAGTATCTTGATTGTGTTGTGTGCAAATTCCACGTCAACCACGTAGCAAGCTCTTTTCTGGCGCCGTTGATACCTCGAGGGAATTCTCATTTCCTACTGGTTCGATAACCTTGGTTTCACAACTGAGGGAAATTTGCTGTTGCACTACTTTATACCTTCCTTTTGAAGGGGATCACAGGAAGAAAACAAAAAAAATTCTATCGGCGATAACCTTAAACTAGCCAAGATCTATACTATGCAGATATAGAAGTACGGCGGAGATCGGAATACATACCCTCATAGACCGAATACCGGGGATTACGCTCCCGCACAAGCGTTGACGACGAAGACGACGTAGCCGACTTCTAGGTCGCGGAGAACTCGGCGAAAAGAAGACGACGAAGATGACCTCGAGGTCGGATGGAGGAAGTAGGCCTCCGAGCACCGCTAGCGCAGCACCTCGCAGGGCGTAACACACATACGGTGGAGACGACGACCTCCGAAGCTCCAGTCCAGGACGAGCAGCGGAAGACTTGGACCGGAACACCAGCAGCGCGGCAGCGGGCTATGGTGGAGAGATCCCCTCATCCTCCTCGGCGCAACTCCGACAAAGGGAATCACAAAATCAAGGAGAAATAAGAGAATTAATTGTATGAATTAAAAGGCCAGGGGTGCCCCTTCTTATATAGGCTCCCAGGGGGAGCCAACCTTGCCAGCCAGGCAATGTGGGACTATCCGCACATGCCTGGTGCGGCTCAAGAGGGTGCGCGGGCCCTAGGTGGGCCCCATTTGGCCCACCTAGGCCGGCCAAGCCTTCCCCACCGAATTCCCTTTGGGGTCCCCCCCCCCATGGTCATCTTTCCACCAGAATGCGAATTCATATTTCGTCAGTGCCCAATCTCCATCGGATTCCCGGTGATCTCTTTACTTTCCGGTTGTCTTGTCGAAACCCCTTAAGTGTGTTACCCTAACGGTTCGATATAATAACAGACATGATCGAGACTCCTCTCTGATCAATGACTAACTCATAGGCCTGGAACCCATGAATTAACCCCTGTGATATAACGAATGACTTTCATCTAACAAACCTGGACGTCTAGTCTTAAACCCTTTATCATGGCGATACTTAGCGTGTCCGAGCGTCGTTCTTAGATATCTCCGTATCTAGCTGACCTTGTTACCGACACTGCTATCTTCTACTCGTCTATGATATTATGTCAGCTGGTGATCTAGTCACATGTTTGCAAACTCATTTGACATAATCTCACCGAGTGGGCTCTAGAGTATCTATCCGGCTATACGGATTGACAAATCCCGTTGTTGACCCCTCGTCTCAACTACCCCCTTCCGATACCCAAAATTATCACCTATCATTGTCACACTATATAAGATATGACGTTTGGTGCGATCAAAGTATCTTCCAGGGATAACAATAAGAGTTGATCTCACCGTCTTAAGGCGTAATGACTACGTCCTACAAATATGGGTATATCCATCACATCGTTCAACCAACTACATGACTTCCATTGCCGATCGGTGCCATGCCCTATGATCGGAAAACCTCAATCATCAATCGAGCAACGAAACTAGTCTTAGTAGAGGCTACTAGGGACATGGTTGTTTATCTACAACACCTGTATTAATGTTTCCGCTTAACACAGTTATAGCATGGTACAAAACATATAATGAACAATTGGAATATAACAAATAAACTATCTTAATTAAGTTCCTCGCATATTCCCTTCAGTCTCCCACTTGCACTAGAGTAACACTTAATCTAGTTTACAACTTGGTAAAAGCTCAACACTCATAGCATCTTGGTGCATGCTCGTCTCGTGGAAAAGGAATACAGTCAATAGATCTCACACATTGAGACCTATATGTGCTTTGCAACACTTCTATGTCACCTAGTTTGACATCATCCCGTATCTTACGATGACGGTGAAATATATCCTAGTGGATGGAGTGAGACTCGAACATTCGTGTAGCATGGGCCTTAAAAGTCTAAAAGATCTATTAAGGGGACCACATACGCTCGGAACATTCGTGTAATCACACTTGCTACTTCTGAAGTTGCCATACATTTCTTGTAACATCCCAATATTTTGGAATGTTTAAAAATCACAAAAATTTAAAACTTTTATTTTGATTAAAAATAACATATTAAAATGCATAAGAGAACCAATTATAAAAGACTTCAAACTTATTGAAAGAATTTAATTTTTCAAATATCTCAATGTATCAGTATTTTCAAAAGTTGTTCAAGTAAACACTTTATTACCCTTGTATTTCATTAACCTTAATATATAATTTGACAAATATTTTACAAACTTCAAACCATTTTATTCTAATAAAATAGTTTACTTATAAGCATTTGTTTCCACCACTTAGCCATAGCTATTCATAAATTAAAATAAGATTTATAACTTTTTAAAATACTAATAGCAAAATGGTTGTCATTCTTATACCTGAGTGCAAAAACATAGTTTTGGAAATTATAATCCATAGTGAATATCTTTAAAACTTCATAGACTTTATAATTAATTAATTATCCAAATAGGCATTTCTTTAACTTAAATTGATTTCATTAATCCTAAAAACATAAAAAGATTTTTATGACATTATTTAATATAAGAAATGAATTAAATCAAAATTCCTTTCCATAATTGCTTTATGGAGTTTTCAAATGATTTATCATAATATAAAACTTAATGGTGCACAAAACAGTTTGAATCTAAAAATGAATGCATTATACTTCCCTTTCCATTTCAAATAAATGTGTTATACATTGAATATTGTATAAAAGCTAAAATGGATTTAAAATTGGAATATGAGTTTAATACCAAAAAATTCAAACATATTAGAATGTGGATAATTTCATAAATTTTATTAACCCAAAATGAATTTATTAAATTACTAATCTCAAAGTTGACCTAAATGGGCATTTTGCATTTTATGAATATTTGAAAATATAAACTTTCAAAATTATTCAAGACATGCCCACAACTGGTTTAACCCAAAGATAATAATTTTATAAATTTTTAGAAATTTGTTTGATTTCATTTGGGCACTTAAATCAAAATTTATGAAATAATAAAATAAAAATCAGAAAAGAAAAAGGAAGGATGACGTCAGCGTGATGTCATCGTCGTCTTCCTCCAGCCGTGATTCACGCCCCCGATTCTTTCCAAAAATCCGGCGAGGTTGATGCGGGATTTGTTTCCTCCCCAGCCCCCATTTAAACCCCGCACCTTCCTCTCTCTTTCCCCCACAAAACCCTAAGAAACCCTTCCCCGAGGCCGCCGGGAAAAGCTCGCCGGAGCAACGCGAATCCGCCGCCATTTTTCTCTGCTTTCCTGACGAGGTGAGCACGAACGAGTCCGAGACCCCCTCCTTCCTTTTTCCCTTGTCCTTGCGCACCTCCGTAACCCCTTGGTCGATTTTTTTCCGCAGTCGTTAGAACGGAACAAGGTCACCGAATGCTCGCCGGCGTTTGAGGAACTCCGGCCACGCCTCGCCGCTGCCCGAGGAAGCACGAGTTGACGCCGTCGACACCATCGAGATTGACGCGCCTCTCCGCACCCCGTCGTCGCCACCGGAAGCTCGGGGAAGCACCAGAGCAACCGCACCGTCCACGACCGAGCCGCCGGCGCCGTCTTCGCCTCCAACTCCGGTGAGTTCCGTCGCCCGTTTCTGGTCAACGTTCCCGGACCGTCCGATCTATCTTCCACGGTTAGGATTAGAACACTTAACGAATCGGTACGATTCCCTTCTGGCCGTTAGATCTGGATCTGACGATCCAGATCGTTTCACTTATCCACGTCAGCGACCCAGTCAGCAGCCACGTCAGGTCCAGTCAGCGCCCAGTCAGCGCACACGTGGATATTAATTTCTTTTAATTAGATTAAATGGCAGTTTTGCAGAAAAGCCCCTGCCACTTAGAATTACCATAACTTTTTAACCCTTGACCCAAATTGGACAAATTTTATATCAAATTGAAGCTCTCGACAAGTAGAACCTACTAGAACTTTTAAATTTCAAATTTGACCTAGTTTAAAATATTCAAAATTCAAATGGTGAATTTGAGTATTTTTGTAATAACCTTAAATCAGTAAATTCAAAAATTGCAATTAAAATTGTTTTAGACACTTTATAAAATGTGTAATATGTTGCATCTATTATAAAATAATTTTGAGAATTATTTTGATGATTAAATTGTTGTATGTTTATTTTGAATAGTTTGACTATTTTGAACATGACTATTAATAGAAATATTATTTTTGATTTAATCAAATTACTATGAACTTAATTAAATGCCCTCTGCCTATTAACCCCATTTAAAAAATTTCGTTATAAATGATGTTTGAACAATTTAAAATGAATTTAAGGGTCAGCGACTTAATTTGATTTATTTTAGCACATTATAAGGTTTATTAATTTGAAACTTATTACTCTATACCAAAGGCATAACTAATTATCCTTGTCCGGAGAAAGCTCAAATTCATGTGTATTAATATATTTCATAACATTAATAAGTAAGTTTTGTTAAAACCTTTTAACTAGTTTCTAGTTCCTTTACAAGGGTTTTAAATGTATCTGGTTAATTAGGTGTTACTCAAAATGGGATTTAAAACATTATAACAATTCAAATAACTAAGTTATTATTAATACTACAAACTTTGAAGTTGGGAATTAAAAATGTGTAGATATGAGAAAAGTAAGAAATTCTTGAATTTAAATTTGGTTAAGATTAATTCTAAACATAATCTTGGGTAAATGAAATTTAATGTTTACAGTTGTACTAAAGTGTTAAACCTTGCTTTTAAATTGTGATTAAGTCTTCTTGTTATCCCTTTGTGTAAGCTTTTGAAGACCATTTTATTAGAAAACTTGGAAACACCCATACAACCTTCTCGAGTTGAAAGTGTTCTTTGACTCCAGACCATCCCTTGGCAAAACCCTAAACCCAAACACATTAATTCTTTTTGTATATTGAATTAGGTGACACCTTTGACCAAACCCTTCCAAGAAGACTCGTTACGCTTGTATTTTTCAATATGTTTTGTGTTTGTTGAATTGCTTGTTTATTGGGTGTCCCTTTTACTATATAGTTTGAAACGGGGAGCACCCATTGACTTCGACAAGAGTGTGAGAGAAACGAAAACTTTCATAAGGCAAGTGACTTAATAAAATACCTATTATTTTATTCTATTGCATATCTAATGTTTTCAAACAGTATTTGCAAAAGTAGTATGCATGATAGGTTTTGGGAGATTGTAGTATGCTATGCAAACCTTTTAGGTATCCCCTTAGAAATTCCAGATTAGACCCCTATTATAATTTAGTGGAAGCAACTGCTGCAAAAATGATTGTTTTATGGTTGATGTGATAAATGAAAATTTCCACTAAATTAATTTAACGCCTGGGTGGATTGGGTCGATCGAGGAGGTTTCAAGTTGAGTGGCTTCTCAGGGCCAAATGTCATGGTTGTCTTCGCCCAGGGTAGTTTCTACTTACTTGGGGCCATGATATGCGGTGTTAACCTGAGTTGCTCACTTGTGGTAGGCCACCCAGGGCTATGAGATTTAAGTTTACACTGAGTCTAGTTGCTTATCGTGCAACCATTGGTCAATATGGGCTCTGTCTTGATGGAGTAAGTTGATGTGGACCTGGGTCAAGAGATTGATGGTGGTAGAGTTGATAGGATGGTGGTAATCTCTTAGCATGATCATGGGAAAGCAACTTCTGAAAAGTCTCGTCTTGATCTTCTCCTTTTCCTTCTCACTAAAGGAGTGTAGAGGATTGTTTGGGTTGATTAAGTCTAATGGTGAAAGTGCACACCCACTCGAGAGTTAAAACCTAAGATCTTAGCCGTGTCACCGGCATCGAACAATTTGAGTAACTACACAAGGCTATGTTCTTAAAATCTCCTCATCTCAAATTTCTTAATAAAACTTTGTTGGATGACCATGGGTAGGAGACATGGACTTGTCTCGAGAATTGTCTCTGAAGGAGAAGATATTGATTTAAGAAAATTGTTTATCAAAAGTAGGAGAAATTTTGCTTTGCGCAACAGCCTTGAGCTCCACCAGCCAAAATAAGCATATAGTTATAGTATAATAGAACATTAGGAGTTAAAGTCACTTGCCACCACAATTCAATTGTGCTGACCCTTTATAGCTGGGCTGCAACTAAACCTTGCAGAATGTCCGAATGAGGAGTAAGGGGGTCGTCTTCGAGCTACAACCAACATGATTTGCCAGTGGCTTCATGGAGAAGATGTAGCTCCATGCTACCTTTAGTATTGCGTTTGAACTCTGAAATAAAGTGTGAACTATTTATTCAGCTAGCATTTCCGCTATGCTAAGTTGTAAGGATATTTGTTTTTGGATCATTCGTCTCGTTCTGTAATAAATTATGACATTGTACTGTGATATTACATCTTATTGGAGAATGTGAGACTTATGTGATCCAAGTCTTTGCATTATTCATATGTGCCATTGCTTTCGTAAGCATGGGCACTACATTTCTATACCTACGTAGATTATGCAACAGTGCATTCATATGCGACTTCGCAAGCTAACCATGTCTTTCTTCAAAACAAAGGACATCTCCTATATGAGATTTCTAGTCGTATGGGTTAGTGTCACAACTTGCATCATTGTAACCGTTTTACGGCAAGTTGTCTTTCCACTCTTGCCCTTTACTAGAAAACATATCTTTAGTTCTCATAGACACTGAAAAATATACTTAACGTTTGTTGATTGGTCCACACAAGGACCACTCTAGAACCCGTTCTTCAACCAAGAACTTGGGTCACACCAAGTCGAGCTTTCTATTTCATAGAATCTATGTCTGATACATAGAGAATGTCGAACATCATTTGCTATCACTGAAAATGCCAAGATAAACATAATATTTTACCTAGTCATACAAGTAAGAACCTCTTTCTTTGCTTGTTCTATTCTGAAACACTTCCGAATCTTAACTTAGGAAAATATTCTGACTTAATGTTATTAAGCCCTTTTGATCTATACAATTATAGATTGGATGCCTAATACTCCTAACTTAATTCATAGAAATTTAATCACTTAAATAATCATATACACTCTACTAGGGGATATGTGTCATTCAATATGTCGTTACATACAAAATCATGAATAACACCTAGCTCCCACTCAAATATGCCTTCCGTATATAAGATCAAGGAAAACTACTTAGCTCACAGTCAAATATGCCTTCCGCATATAAGATCAAGAAAAACTACTTTGCTCCCACTCACTTCTTTGCAAATGCAAGTTTCTTCAACTATTTTGGACAACTCCAAAATCCTTTGATCACATCATCGAAGTGAAGATTTCAGCTCCGATATGCTTGCTTCAGCCCATGAATGGACAACTGAAGTTTGCATACTTGTTTAGCATCCTCAGGATCACCAAACCATTATTGTACTAATTACAACTCTTTCTTAATGATACCATTAAGAAACATGGTTTCCTTATCGATCTATCAATTTCTCAATTTGACATTATAGTAATTGCTAAACGACCCAGAATAGATTTAGGCTTCGTCACTTGAGACCAAATCTCGTTGTGGTCAACATTTAAATCTATCGGAACTGTTTTACGACAAATCGATCCTTATCAGTGTCTACTCTCTCATAAAATTGCATATTCTATTAACAACCTAGATGCCATCAAGAAGATCTCCCAAGTCATTGCCTGGTAATCGCATGTGGATTTTATCTCGGATCATATATGACTCATAGCCATTTCTCAGACTTAGGTCTACCATCTCTTCTTCGTTGTTCGTAGGTATGTCATATTTCATTAACATGGCCTTCATAACAAGATTGTCGTAACACATAGTGTGGAACACAACCTCGTACGACTATGTTCTTAGTATGAGCTCAGAGCATCATGATCTTTTATCATCAGCTTCTTTCCAGTTGTGGAGCATGACACCGGAAAATACTTTCGGTTGCGCCACTCTGATGTCTGGAGAGAAAGTTCATCAACTTCATCTTGCTCTAATTTCTTTCTCACTTATACCCTTGGACAAGAAGCTATTTCCTTCCCAAGATATATCCCGGCAACGATTTTGCCTATGTCGTGAGACATGTACCCAACTAACTCTTTAGGTACGGTACACTACAAAGATTAATCCATTTTAGGTTTGATCACATCGAAACACTAAATTGTTGAAACGACAATCTAGGCTAAAAGCCATGCCATCACTCGTATGGTATTGTCTCCATGGATACAAATGGTTTCCCTATTATCTAACATGAATGTTGCGTTTCTACCATATAACTCTAATGATCATAATAATTCGGTAAGAGATTTATTTCCCGCACACTATCCGATAGGGTGCAATTACGACGTCCTAACATACCATAACACTATGGTATTCCATGCGACGTAATTTGTGGAACTTTTCTCACAAGTCTTCTGATGATGTGCCAACATTATAACTCAAATCTTTATTTCTTCGATCTGTATCGCAGGAATTTGATTTTCTTGTTAAATTTATTTCCTACTTCATTCTGAACTTGTTTGATCGAATCAAAGTTTCCATACTAACATTCCCTGAGTGGATATCCATAAATCTACTCGGAATATTCATGAAGTCTATGAAATAAAGACTTCCACTACACGTTAAAGTACTTCATTGATTCACATACACCCATATGCACGATTCTCACCAAGTTATACTCAAAACGTTCAGTGAAGTTCACGAAATAAAGGTCTCCACTACCCGTCAATTACTTCATTGATCCACATACATCTATATGCATGACTATCAATGAGTTATATGCCCGTTTTCCGAAAACGGTGTCTTAGTTATCTTGCAAGTGTCAAAAGATCAAATCTAAGTACTTGTAGATCCATCCATTATGGAGCTAATTCAATAACTATAGCATTGACATGAATTAAATGGCAGTGCCACACATATGTGGTGTCTTTATTAAGTTTGCATCCTTTGACATTAATATTATGAATGTGAGAGCTTCTACCATCTAAATTCAAATCGGCATATGATCATTATTTCATAAATATAGGACAACGAATTTGTCACTAACATATATGAACAATTGTCTCACTAGAGGAGACACACTTATAACAATCATACTAACATGCGATCATAAATAATTTATTCAAATGGTAGATCTAGAGGGAGAGTGTCTATGGCCATCAGAAAAATTTGTCTGCCATTATCAACACGCAATGTCGCCTCATCCTTTCAAGCTACTCAATCAGTAAATCTGGTTTTCATAAAACATGACTAGTATTAAAAACTTAGTCACTACTGCGAGTACTTGCTTAGGTAAAAAATTCATAACAAGTATATCATATATACACCATCATCATTGATGACTTCCGGCGATCTGTTTTATCTTCTTGATTCAACGTAATCAAGAACCACGAGGTGAACGATTCCCCTTGCATGACATAGTCTATGACAAACCATTTGCACCTGGCAACGTCGTCTGTCATCCAGTGATCGAGCTGAGCGAGGCATCTCAATGTCATCCAGTATAACCATATGTCATCAAGTATGACCAATGTCATCAAGTATGACTAGTGTCATCAAGTATGACTGCCACGTGCTTCTTCAATGTGTGTATTCTCTTCCATCTTGGTTGAGAAGACAATCAATCAACGTACCGATAAACTTCATCAACCCAACTTTAGGGGTATCCCGACTTCAGCGATCATCTCATATGTTCGCGATCTAAAAACTCATACCCACCTTTAGTTCTCTCTGGCAGAGATCATAGTATACACTGGACTATGATGATATCATCCGCACAAAAACTTGATAATCCAAATTATGGTTTTGTTAGCGGAATCTCCGGGTTTATCTCCTAGTGGGTATTGTATCACAAAGAGCTAACGGTTTAAACAAGGAGTACCCTCAAGCTAAAGTATAAAACTATGAAGTTTGGACCCAAGCTTTTAAGTTTCTCAATCATAGGATTGCGCCTAATTTTAAAGAAGCTATCACATTGGTTAATATCTACAAAGGGTTTGCAAAACAGACTTTTTTCATTATATTTTGAGTTCTAGTATTTTAGAAAATAACTCCAAGAACTCCCACTCAAACGAACATCCCTTCTGGTCGTTTCACCGATTACACGACCCCCATTGATTGCGCAACCCCTCATCGTCAGAGCCGGCAACACAACTTCAAGGGTGGACAACGAATTGTCGATCACAACAACTCTGTGACTCATGCTCGACCTTTCAGCCTCCGTGTTCCGAGGCCATATTTGCATATGGTAGGCTCGCCACTATAACCTCCACGTAACGCTTGTGCAACATGGCTTACACCCACTGTATGCGAACGAAGATATGTCTGAGACCCGATCGTCACGGCCTGCCTCATAACGTAGAACTTCCTTGGTGGTTCTCGTTGGAGAAAGAACACTAGTGGTATTTTGAAGGGATCATCTTATATATAACTACCGCCGTATAACACATATATTCTAATATATAATCACACAATATAAGATGCACACAATAACATCAAATGTAATGCGACGTGATATGGTCCATGCGCCATGGTCTTCTTGGCGCCCACAGTTCATAAACAATTTAATAAACCTACCTTGACCATATCACATTGCCCCTGCAAAATAAAGTTAGACGCGTTCTACTTTATCTTTTGCATATTTTACGTGGCTTGAGCCTGTTGTAAATAGAACCACTTCATACCTATTAACATGTGACCACAATAATGATCCAATAATTGCATGTTTAAGCATCCCTTTCGGGCCCTCCATTGAAAATGCAAAGACAACTACAGAGAGAGAAACTGACACCCGACAGCCACATATACGATACAAGCCGTATGTCAGTAGTGGAACCAGTCTCGCGTAAGCGTACGTGTAATGTCGGTCCGGGCCGCTTCATCAACTCGATGCCGCTGGAATCACACGTGCACGCTAGAGGGTAGCAAATAACAGGAACGGTGCCCCCATGAAGAACACGGGTTCTAAGAGCGTACAGCTATATCTACGATAGATCGGCTCTGATACCACTAAAGGGGATCGCAGACAGAAAACAAATTTTTTTCTATCGGTGATAACTTTAAACTAGCCAAGATCTATACTATGCAGATATAGAAGTACGGCGGAGATCGGAATACATACCCTCGTAGACCAAATAGCGGGGATTACGCTCCCGCACAAGAGTTGACGACGAAGACGACGTAGCCGACCTCTAGGACGCGGAGAACTCGGCGCGACGAAGACGACGAAGATGACCTCGAGGTCGGGTGGAGGAAGTAGGCCTCCGAGCACCGCTAGCGCAGCACCTCGCAGGGCGTCACACACATACGGTGGACACGACGGACTCCGAAGCTCCAGTCCAGGACGAGCAGCGGAAGAATTGGACCGGAACACCAGCAGCGCGGCAGCGTGCTATGGTGGAGAGATCCCCTCATCCTCCTCGGCGCAACTCCGACAAAGGGAATCACGAAATCGAGGAGAAATAAGAGAATTAATTGGTTGAATTAAAAGGCCAGGGGTGCCCATTCTTATATAGGCTCCAGGGGGGAGCCAACCTTGCCAGCCAGGCAATGTGGAACTATCCCCACATGCCTGGTGCGTCTTAAGAGGGTGCGCCGGCCCTAGGTGGGCCCCATTTGGTCCACCTAGGCCGGCCAAGCCTTCCCCACCCAATTCCCGTTGGGGATTCCCCCCCCCCCCCCATGGGCCTTCTTTCCACCAGAAGGCCCATTTAGCGAAATCAGCCTAAATAAATTTGAAAATAAATATATAAAATCATATTTAAACATTAATTACACTAATTAATATCAAACATATTATATATAATTTATTCTAGCTCCGAAAACTATTTCGTCAATGCCTAATCTCCATCGGATTCCCGGTGATCTCTTTACTTTCCGGTTGTCTTATCGAAACCCCTTAAGTGTGTTACCCTAGCGGTTCGATATAATAACATACATGATCGAGACTCCTCTCTGATCAATGACTAACTCATAGGCCTGGACCCCATGAATTAACCCCTGTGATATAACGAATGACTTTCATCTATCAAACCTGGACGTCTAGTCTTAAACCCTTTGTCATGGCGATACTTAGCGTGTCCGAGCGTCGTTCTTAGATATCTCCGTATCTAGCTGACCTTGTTACCGACACCGCTATCTTCTACTCGTCTATGATATTATGTCAACTGGTGATCTAGTCACATGTTTGCAAACTCATTTGACATAATCTCACCGAGTGGGACCTAGAGTATCTATCCGGCTATACGGATTGACAAATCCCGTTGTTGACCCCTCGTCTCAACTACCCCCTTCCGATACCCAAAAGTATCACCTATCATTGTCACACTATATAAGATATGACGTTTGGTGCGATCAAAGTATTTTCCAGGGATAACAATAAGAGTTGATCTCACGGTCTTAACGCGTAATGACTACGTCCTACAAATTTGGGTATGTCCATCACATCGTTCAACCAACGACATGACTTCCATTGCCGATCTGCGTCATGCCCTATGATCGGAAAACCTCGATCATCAATCGCGCAACGAAACTAGTCTTAGTAGAGGCTACTAGGGACCTGGTGTAGCGCCCCATCTTTTAAATAAAGATGGAACACCTGTGTTATGTGCTAGTCCCTGGATCACTGCTAGCACCACAGTACAAAATATATAGTATCATTGCATAAGTATCAAATTACTACAACGAGATCCAAAAATAGCTAAGTATAGCTTTATTACAAAGTGCATAGTCATGAAGACTAGCTAAAGTATTCAGAGTTCACAACGAAAATAAAAGCAATGGGCCTCCTCTTCTAGCATACGGCACAAGCAGACATGTTGGGTGTAGAATCGAGTCCAAACTCACTCCTCATCAGAATTACCTGCACATTTGAATATGCAGCCCCCGTAGGAGGTCAATACAATGAAGTATTGGCAAGTGACTATGGTGGATAAATTATGACAAGTCTAATTCTATATGCATATTTGGCTTGGTGGAGTTGTAGGCTATTTTGCAGAAAGCCAGTTTTCTCCTATCTTTTGTAAAACACTTTTGTTTCTCAAAGACTTGGCACCAAGGGATGAAGCCCAAGTGCACCAACATTTCTTTCCTTAGTCAAATTTTACTTTATGAAAACCATGATGAGATTCTTCCGTCCATCCTTGTCCAGTTGCTCGAAGTAGTCCATCACCGGGGACACGGCTGAGTACTCAGATTGTCGACTCTGCAGAGGTTGTGCACTTTCACCTTGAGACTCAATTAACCCAAACATCCTATACACGCGGAGTGCATTAAGGAAAGGAGAGAATTGAGACAAGAACTTTCAGAAGAAGAATGCAACCATACTAGCAAGACCCGTTCCACCTACCAACTCTACATCTGCTTGTCAAGCTGACAGGTTGCACTCTCACAACTTAGTAATTCTAGACAGAGCCCATTGTCAAAAGGCTGCACGGGAAGCTTCTAAACTTGGAGGGACTTAGAAATCTCTTTGTTCCTGGGTGGCCGTCCACAAGTGCGCTTCTGGGTGACAACCACCATACTCATGGCCCTAAGTAGAATAGACATTCATCCTAGGCAAAGACAACCACAAGCATAGTCCCAAAAGCCACTCAACATAAACCAAACAACCAATTCCACCCAGGTGTGCATTTAAAGTTTTAACACTTAGCAATATTTCAATAACATGGTAAGTAAACACTTTTTATAGCATAGCTAAGCATCTAATAAAACTTTTGGTGGCTGCATGAGGAGGGGTGGCTACACACTACTAGGATATTTTCAAAGTGTAAACTAACTTAGCATTATAAGATAGTTCAAAAATTTCCTATCATGCATACTACTCAAAAATCTACTAATAATGCATATAGGATACATTGGGTAGATTATGAATGTCACTTGTCTTGGTAGCAAGAGGAACAAGCACATCAAGAATAACAATCGCAAGGGCCTTCCTCCTCTTCACAATCTAGAGACAAACAATAAAACTAAATAAACATACAACACAACACTTAAAAATATCAAGACAAAATATGTATGCATGTTTGATATGCAATGAACTTGACAAGACAAAAATAATTACCATTTTATTTCCTCTGTTATTAATGCATGAATGCAATGATCAATATTTTAATATTTTATTTACTCATTTAAAATATTGAGCATAACATAGAAGTTTTAAGTTCTAAAACCAATTTCCTTAATTCTATTATGAGAAGTTTCAAATAAAACTCATGTTACACTCTCTGGACAGAGGGCATTAATAAACTTCTAAAACAATTGGATTTGTTTGGAAAGAATTTTTATTAATTAAGTTATAGATTTAATATCCGAAAGCTAAACAATTAAATTCCGCAATTTAATATACACTAAAAGGACAAACTAATGAAGCCATACTAAACTACACGAGCAGAGCTTCACGTGGATATAAAATTCATCAAATTTGGATGAACAGATCGAAAGTTATGAATTTTGTAAGTTTGCATTGTTTTCATGTTTTTAAAACAAATTTTCAGCCGAAAAAGATAATAAACAGGCCACGCGGCGCGATCTAATTGGACGATACCGGTTCGCCGCGGATCGGCCGCGCAAACCGTCCGATCTACATTAAAACGGGCGCTCAGGATCGACTGATCTAGATCCAACGCTTCACACGACTCGGGCCAAAAGCGAGCGGCGCGACGCCGGAATTCATCCGAGCGCGGCGGGGCCATCGCCGGAGTTGCGGCTACGGATAAAAGAAGCAAGATCGGAGGGGTTTTTGCTCACCACTTGATGCGGAACGGCGTGGCGATCTCTACGGCGCGGTAGGTGCGGTCGAGGTGGTCTGCTCCTCCCCTTGCGTGCTCGTCGGAGATGAACGGCGGACGGCGGCGTCGGGTCGTCGACGGATACGTCGCCCTGGTGCATAAAAAGAGGCCGGAGCAAGCCCGTTAGGTGCGTACGAAGGCAGGGAGTCGCAGAGGGATGTTGGGGTGGTGCTCGGGGCGCCGTACTCACCGGAACGGAACGAATCGCGGCGGCGGCAATGGCGGAGAGGAAAGCTCGATTTCACGCGATTACGGCGAGTAGTGGTTAGGGTTTTGGGCGCGGGAACGGCGGCGGAGATGGGGGTTTATATGGTGGCGGCTAGGGAACAAATCCCGCACGAATCGAAGTGGAAAATCCCACCGGATCGAGCCGTGTCTCGCGCGGACTCCGCTTGGAGGTTGAAGATCCACCTGACAGGTGGGTCCCACCTGTCAGCGTGAGGGGGGGGGGGGAATGGGCTGCTGCTGGGTTGCTAACTGCTGCGCGCGCGACGGTTAGTAAATGGGCTCGGCCCAGTTAGCTCGTTACACATTTTTTTCTGTTTTGAATCTTTTCCAAACAATTTGATTTTTAAAACTTATCAAAACATTTAAGAAAAATTCATAAAAATATGTTTTGAAAAGCTAATTTAATTTAGAACTTTTTGATATCATTTTGCTAAATAAATAAAATAATAAAATACAGATTTTTATAAAGAGCTCAATTAGACCTCTTTATTGAAAACAACTTTATTTAACTTATAATTAAAATTCAAATTATTCTTTATGTGATTTCAATGCCATGCCTATATGATGCATGATGCATGATGCAAGGTTTTAAATTTTTGAGAAATTTGGGATGTTACAGACTAACCCCCTTAAGAAGAAGCTCGCCCTCGAGTTTCGGAAAGGTCAACAAATAGGTGTGGGTGGTCTTCTCGGAGGTCATCCTCTCGTTCCCAGGTGGCTTCGTCCTCGGTGTGATGATTCCACTGGACTTTGCAAAACTTGATGGTTTTGGTACGGGTGACTCTTTCTGCTGTCTGTAATATCTTGATGGGCTTCTCTTCGTAGGTCAGATCACTTTCCAATTGTACCTCCTCGAGAGGTACAGTATCCTTTAAAGGAACTCCCATCATCTCGGGATGACATTTCTTCAACTGACTGACATGGAACACATTATGAACAGCAGACAACACTTCGGGTAGTTCTAACTCATATGCCACTTCACCTTTGCGCGAAAGAATTTTGAATGGTCCAATGAATCGAGGTGCTAACTTTCCTTCGATTCCAAACCTTTTCACACCCCGAAGTGGTGACACTCTTAAATAGGTTCTATCACCCACTTCATAGGTGACTTCTCTACGCTTGGAATCTGCATAGCTTTTCTGGCGTGACTGTGCTATTTTCAATCTGTCCTTAATCAGCCTGACTTTCTCTTCAGCATCCTGTATTATATCAGGCCCAAAGAAACTCTGTTCTCCTACACCACTCCATAACAGTGGGGTTGTGCATTTCTTTCCATATAAGGCTTCAAACGGTGCCATCTCAATGCTGGCTTGGTAACTGTTGTTGTAGGAGAACTCAGTGTATGGTAAATTATCATCCCAACTAGATCCATAGTCGAGCGCACAAGCTCTTAACATATCCTCTAAAATCTGATTCACTCTTTCAGTCTGACCATCTGTTTCGGATGGAAAGCCGTACTGAATTCCAATCTGGTTCCCAAAGATTCGTGCAACAGCTTCCAAAAATGAGAAGTGAACTGGGTCCCCCTATCAGACACGATACTCTTAGGAACGCCGTGAAGGCACACAATTCTCTTCATGTAAATATCGGCTAGCTTTGCACTAGTATAAGTGGTCTTCACGGGTATGAAGTGAGCCATTTTGGTTAGGCGACAAACAATAACCCAAATAGAATCATAACCCGATCTGGTCCTTGGTAATCCGGTGATGAAGTCCATCCCAATGGAATCCCACTTCCAATCCGGTACTTTCAAAGGTTGTAAGAGTCCTGCTGGTTTCTGATGTTCTGCCTTTACTCGACTACATACATCACACTTAGCGATGTATTCTGCTATTTCTCTTTTCAGATTATTCCACCAAAATCTCTCTTTCACATCCATATACATCTTGGTATTTCCCGGTTGAATAGAATAAGGTGTCTCATGAGCTTCTTGCAGAATTACTTCCTAATATCAGGATCATTGGCCACACATACACGTTTTTCAAACCACAAAATCCCCTGCTCATCCTCATGAAATCCTTTAGCTTTTCCAGCTCTTAGATTGACTTTGATCTCCTCTATTTCCTTGTCTCCTTTCTGAGCTTCATGTATCTTGTCCATCAAAGTGGGCTGTACAACTAATGAGGTTACAAACCCTTCAGGTACTACTTCCAATCTGAGGTCCTTGAATGCCTTGCATAAATCCTCGGGTAATTCTCCTTCCGTAAGGCCATTCACATACACTTTACGACTCAGAGCATCTGCTACCACATTAGCTTTTCCCGGATGGTATTGGAGACTTAGATCATAATCTTTAATAAGTTCCAACCATCTTCTTTGTCTCATGTTTAATTCCTTCTGTGTAAATATGTACTTCAAACTTTTGTGGTCCGTGAATACCTCACATCTTTTTCCCATCAGGTAGGGTCTCCAAGTTTTCAGGGCATGCACTACTGATGCTAACTCGAGATCATGAGTTGGATAATTTGCTTCATGTTTCTTGAGTTGTCTAGAGGCATAAGATGCCACTCTACCTTCCTGCATCAACACACTTCCCAAGCCTTGGCGTGAAGCATCACAGTATACTTGGAATTCCTTCTCCAAATCAGGTAAGCATAGAACTGGGGCTGAAACCAGACGTTTCTTCAACTCCTGAAAACTGGCTTCGCATGCCTCCGTCCACTCAAATTTCTTCTCCTTCTTTAATAATTCCGTCAAGGCCTTGGCAATCTTGGAGAAGTTTTCAATGAATCGTCGGTAGTATCCTGCTAGGCCCAGAAAACTTCGTAATTCACCAACATTCTTCGGCGGTTCCCAATTAGTTACAGCTGCAACTTTTTCAGGATCCACCGCTATACCTTCCTTGGACACCACATGGCCTAAAAATCCGACTTGTTCTAACCAAAACTCACACTTGTTGTACTTGGCATACAACTTATGTTCTCGTAGTATCTGCAATACTAGACGCAAGTGCTCTTCATGTTCTTTGTGGCTCTTGGAGTAGATTAGAATATCATCTATGAACACTACCACAAACTTATCCAGGAAATCCATAAACAGTTTATTCATCATATTCATGAAATAGGCTGGTGCATTGGTTAATCCAAAAGGCATCATTGTGTACTCATAAGAGCCATATCTCGTAACAAATGCAGTTTTGGGTATATCCATTTCTCTAACTTTCATTTGGAGGTACCCCGATCGAAGATCGATCTTTGAGAACACGCAAGCACCTTCCAGTTGATCAAATAGTTCATTTATCTTGGGTAACGGGTACTTGTTTTTGATAGTTTGCTCGTTTATATCTCTATAATCCGTGACTAGCCTCTGGGTTTGATCCTTCTTTTTAACAAATAAGACTGGTGCTCCCCATGGCGATGAACTTGGATGAATGAATCCTTTCTGGATATGCTCCTCTAGTTGCTTCTTGAGCTCCTTCAATTCATCGACGGCAATAGGATAGGGTCTTTTAGCTATTGGTCCTGTTCCCGGCTTCAGTTCAATGAGAAACTCTACCTCTCTATCGGGTGGCATTCCCGGTAGTTCCTCCGGAAAAACATCGGGGTATTCCTTGACAATAAGCACATCACCAAGGCTAACCCCCTTAAGAGAATTTAGCCTAACCTTCTTAAGTTCGAAAGTTGATCTGAACTTAATCTTCCTTTTCTCTGGGGTGGTGAGGGTGATTGCTCTATTTGCACAGTCTATGATTCCTTCAAAACGAGTCATCCAATCCATTCCGATGATAACATCCAATCCTTGGGTTTCTAGGATGACTAAGTCTGTTGGAAAGGTGTGTTTTCCGATTTGCAAGTCTAACTGCCTACACCCGGAATTTACTATCATCTCTCCTCCAGGTGAACTTACCCTAATAGGTTTTCGTAGACTTTCCTCAGCTAACCCATGTTTGTTTACAAAACCTCTTGATATGAATGAATGAGATGCTCCAGTATCAAATAAAACTAATGCTGGAAAGGAATTGAGCAAGAACGTACCAATCACAGCATCAGGTTCATCATGAACTTCTTCCACATTGATGTGGTTCACTTGTCCCTTCTGGAAAGGATTGGGCTTGGAATTTTCATCAGCTTTCCTCTCTGGGCATTCCGTTGCATAATGTCCTGTCTTCTTGCACTTGAAGCAAGTCACATTGGACAAGTCCTTCTTCCCTTCATAGTTAGGACGGTGATTACCATTCCCATGATTATGGCCATGGTGATGGTTTCCCTTGGATCCACCATTATTTCCATTGTATCCTCCATTATTTCCTTTGTATCCTCCATTGCTTCCTTTGTATCCTCCATTATGGTTATGACCATGATGTTTTTGGCCACTACCAGTGTTGAAGTGATTCCAGGGTTTATGGCTACTGACTTCAGAGGTGTGTTGTTTCTTATATGTCCCTTCAAAATGAACCTTACTTGCACTGAACTTCCTCTTCCTATTCTCTTCCTTTCTTATGTTGTTGTCCAGGGTGATAGCTTGATCCAGCAGAGCTTGATAGTTTGGAGTATATGCCACAGACAAAGGTATCTTCAGTTCTCCCTTAAGTCCATTGAGGAACTTTTCCTTCCTCTTTGCATCAGTGTCAATGTCCTCTAGTGCATACCTTGATAGCATACAGAAGTCATCCATATACTCCTTCAGAGTTCTACCTCCCTGCCTCAAGCTGTGAAATTCCTCTTTCTTCAGGTTCATTATACCTGAGGAGATGTGAGCATTCCGGAAACCTTCCCTGAACGCATCCCAAGTCATGCCATCCAAAGGATGAGTCACTTGATAAGTCTCCCACCACAATGCTGCGGGTCCTTCCAACAGGTGTGCAGTGAACCTCACTTTTTCTGCCTCAGAACACTCACAAGTTACTAAGTCCTTGTTGACTGAACGGAGCCAATCATCCGCCACTATTGGTTCAATAGCAGAGGAGAACTTATTAGGCCTAAGCCTTAGGAATCTAGCAAGTATGTCCACTGGAGGAGGTGGTGGAGGTGGCGGGTTGTTATTGTTGTGGTTGTTGTTGTTGTTGTTGGTTGCTGCAATGAATTGAGTCATCATATTCATCAACTGAGCTTGAGCGGCCATCAGTTGTTGCATGGCATCATCGTTGTTGGTATCACGACGAGGAGGCATGTGTAAGGTTTTCAGCATAGATGAGTGAAAGATAGACATAACTAAGAGAAGAAAAATCCTACCCATGCACAAAGCAACCAAGTCAACACAATCAACACTCAGAGACAACTTAAAAAGAAAAAGTCTACTTAGAAAATCGAAACAAGTATTCTAAGTTGATTTAATAAAACAATAGAGTCTGTAAACCAATCATTCTATCATTGTCACACCACAAGTTGGAGATCAATGTTTTAAAAAGAACGACGAACTAAACGAGGGAGAACATGGTGGTCCAACTACTAAGTCTAAACTTCGTCCATGACGTCCCCTTCATCTTCTTCGACTTCCTCGATGGTGATGCCTTCCTTCGTAAGGATCTCCTTGTAGTCATTCACCTCCTTCTCCAAGGCCTCGTTCTTCTCCTGTAACATTGTCGTCTCACGGTGCAGGGTCTCGATCGCTTCCTTCTCCAGGACTTCAATCTTCTCTTGTAGCATTCTCTTCTCACGGCGTAGAGTCTCGATCAAATCTCGATCAGCTTCGAACTCGACGTCGTTGCTCAGAATTTCATCCTTCAAGGTCTTGATCTCCTTGTTCTTGTCTCTAATTCTCTTTTCTTGATTTTGGAACTTCTTCTCTTGAGCTCGGAACTTCTCCTCTTGAGCGTTGGCCACCTCTTCTTGGGCTTCGATCTTCTTTTGAGTCTCCTTGACTTGTGCCATTATTTCATCATTCTTCAACAGCTCGTTGCGCCTATCCTCTTCGAGTTGCCAGAGGTGAAGTTCTAAGTCTTGGAGATATGGGTACAAAGGTTCTGGTTTGTTTTTGTGATCCTCGCTAACAAGGTAAGGAATCCCATGTTCGTCACGTTGGCCAAGGTTAGAAAAGTAGTGGTCTTTTAACTCCTCCTGGAATTGCCAGCAAAGACGTCCTATTAGCTCCTGCGTGACGAGATTCAGTCCTTTCTCCAAGGAGTCACTAATCGACTTGTACTGGATGTCTTCGGTCTTGGGTTCAGTCTGGCGCCCTTGTTGGTAAAGGCGAATTCCCCATAAGTCTTCTTTGTTGAAGTGCTTCAGCTGGCTTGCCTTGATGATGGGTGTTGGAAGTGCCAACAGTTCTACCAACTCTAGAAGATATCTTCCAAAGCGCATGTCCTTGAAGTCCTCCGCGGTTTGATACATGAAGAACGACATCCTTAAGTGATAAAGGTAGAGTTTGTTAAAACAAGACAAAGGTAAGATATACTAGTTGTGGTGTACTTAAGTACTTAGAGAAAAAGGAGTTCTTTTCTAAAAGGTGATCAACACTATTATCAACTCTTTGTAAGTCGGATATTCACTATAGTGAGAGAGACAGACACCCGGCCAGCCACTTATAATTGTGGAACAGGTCTCATGTACGCGGACATGTAAGGTTAGTCCCGGGCCGCTTCATCCCACTATGCCGCTAGGATCCAACATACTTCAAAGATGGTAATATTATGATCAAAAAGAGGCTTAACCAATCCTAAGGGCTCGAACCTACAGGCAACACTTTAGATCTGATACCATTTTGTAGTGCCCCATCTTTTAAATAAAGATGTAACACCTGTGTTATGTGCTAGTCCCTGGATCACTGCCAGCACCACAGTACAAAATATATAGTATCATTGCATAAGTGTCAAATTACTACAACGAGATCCAAAAATAGCTAAGTATAGCTTTATTACAAAGTGCATAGTCATGAAGACTAGATAAAGTATTCAGAGTTCACAACGAAAATAAAAGCAATGGGCCTCCTCTTTCTAGCATACGGCACAAGCAGACATGTTGGGTGTAGAATCGAGTCCAAACTCACTCCTCATCAGAATTACCTGCACATTTGAATATGCAGCCCCCGTAGGAGGTCAATACAATGAAGTATTGGCAAGTGACTATGGTGGATAAATTATTACAAGTCTAATTCTATATGCATATTTGGCTTGGTGGAGTTGTAGGCTATTTTGCAGAAAGCCAGTTTTCTCCTATCTTTTGTAAAACACTTTTGTTTCTCAAAGACTTGGCACCAAGGGATGAAGCCCAAGTGCACCAACATTTCTTTCCTTAGTCAAATTTTACTTTATGAAAACCATGATGAGATTCTTCCGTCCATCCTTGTCCAGTTGCTCGAAGTAGTCCATCACCGGGGACACGGCTGAGTACTCAGATTGTCGACTCTGCAGAGGTTGTGCACTTTCACCTTGAGACTCAATTAACCCAAACATCCTATACACGCGGAGTGCATTAAGGAAAGGAGAGAATTGAGACAAGAACTTTCAGAAGAAGAATGCAACCATACTAGCAAGACCCGTTCCACCTACCAACTCTACATCTGCTTGTCAAGCTGACTGGTTACACTCTCACAACTTAGTAATTCTAGACAGAGCCCATTGTCAAAAGGATGCACGGGAAGCTTCTAAACTTGGAGGGACTTAGAAATCTCTTTGTTCCTGGGTGGCCGTCCACAAGTGCGCTTCTGGGTGACAACCACCATACTCATGGCCCTAAGTAGAATAGACATTCATCCTAGGCAAAGACAACCACAAGCATAGTCCCAAAAGCCACCAACATAAACCAAACAACCAATTTCACCCAGGTGTGCATTTAAAGTTTTAACATTTAGCAATATTTCAATAACATGGTAAGTAAACACTTTTTATAGCATAGCTAAGCATCTAATAAAACTTTTGGTGGCTGCATGGGGAGGGGTGGCTACACACTACTAGGATATTTTCAAAGTGTAAACTAACTTAGCATTATAAGATAGTTCAAAAATTCCCTATCATGCATACTACTCAAAAATCTACTAATAATGCATATAGAAAAAATTGGGTAGATTATGAATGTCACTTGCCTTGGTAGCAAGAGGAACAAGCACAACAAGAATAACAATCACAAGGGCCTTCCTGCTCTTCACAATCTAGAGACAAACAATAAAACTAAATAAACATACAACACAACACTTAAAAATATCAAGACAAAATATGTATGCATGCTTGATATGCAATGAACTTGACAAGACAAAAATAATTATCATTTTATTTCCTCTGTTATTAATGCATGAATGCAATGATCAATATTTTAATATTTTATTTACTCATTTAAAATATTGAGCATAACATAAAAGTTTTAAGTTCTAAAACCAATTTCCTTAATTCTATTATGAGAAGTTTCAAATAAAACTCATGTTACACTCTCTGGACAGAGGGCATTAATAAACTTCTAAAACAATTGGATTTATTTGGAAAGAATTTTTATTAATTAAGTTATAGATTTAATATCCGAAAGCTAAACAATTAAATTCCGCAATTTAATATACACTAAAAGTACAAACTAATGAAGCCATACTAAACTACACGACCAGAGCTTCACGTGGATATAAAATTCATCAAATTTGGATGAACAGATCAAAAGTTATGAATTTTGTAAGTTTGCATTGTTTTCTGTTTTTTAAAACAAATTTTCAGCCGAAAAAGATAATAAACAGGCCACGCGGCGCGATCTAATTGGACGATACCAGTTCGTCGCGGATCGGCCGCGCAAACCGTCCGATCTACTTTAAAACGGACGCTCAGGATCGACTGATCTAGATCCATTGGATCTAGATCCAACGCTTCACGCGACTCGGGCCAAATGCGGGCGGCGCGACGCCGGAATTCATCCGAGCGCGGCGGGGCCATCGCCGGAGTTGCGGCTACGGATAAAAGAAGCAAGATCGGAGGGGGTTTTGCTCACCACTTGATGCGGAACGGCGTGGCGATCTCTATGGCGCGGTAGGTGCGGTCGAGGTGGTCTGCTCCTCCCCTTGCGTGCTCGTCGGAGATGAACGGCGGACGGCGGCGTCGGGTCGTCGACGGATACGTCGCCCTGGTGCATAAAAAGAGGCCGGAGCAAGCCCGTTAGGTGCGTACGAAGGCAGGGAGTCGCAGAGGGATGTTGGGGTGGTGCTCGGGGCGCCGTACTCACCGGAACGGAACGAATCGCGGCGGCGGCAATGGCGGAGAGGAAAGCTCGATTTCACGCGATTACGGCGAGTAGTGGTTAGGGTTTTGGGCGCGGGGAACGGCGGCGGAGATGGGGGTTTATATGGTGGCGGCTAGGGAACAAATCCCGCACGAATCGAAGTGGAAAATCCCACCGGATCGAGCCGTGTCTCGCGCGGACTCCGCTTGGAGGTTGAAGATCCACCTGACAGGTGGGTCCCACCTGTCAGCGTGAGGGGGGGGGGGGGGAATGGGCTGATGCTGGGTTGCTAACTGGTGCGCGCGCGACGGTTAGTAAATGGGCTCGGCCCAGTTAGCTCGTTACACATTTTTTTCTGTTTTGAATCTTTTCCAAACAATTTGATTTTTAAAACTTATAAAATCATTTCAGAAAAATTCATAAAAATATGTTTTGAAAAGCTAATTTAATTTAGAACTTTTTGATATCATTTTGCTAAATAAATAAAATAATAAAATACAGATTTTTATAAATAGCTCAATTAGACCTCTTTATTGAAAACAACTTTATTTAACTTATAATTCAAATTCAAATTATTCTTTATGTGATTTCAATGCCATGCATATATGATGCATGATGCATGATGCAAGGTTTGAAATTTTTGAGAAATTTGGGATGTTACACCTGGTTGTTTATCTACCACACTTGTATTAATGTTTCCGCTTAATATAGTTATAGCATGGTATAAAACATATAATGATCAATTGGAATATAACCAATAAACTATCTTTATTAAGTGCCTCTAGGTCATATTCCCTTCACCTTTTGGGGTGTCCCAACAACACACCACCGTGTGCATCAGCCTCCCCTGCCCCGATCGCATCCGCCCCAATGACCGGTCCACCACCAAGCACGCAAAGAGCCTCCCCCACGACCACGTTTTGGTAGCAGGGGGTGATACGTCCATTTTGCATCACTATTTTATATTATAATTTACTGCTATTCATTGATATATATCGTATTTCGATACTTATGTTATTTTATCTATTTTGCATGATTGATGATCATTGGGGGATGAAACTCCGAAGCATGAGTTCTGCTGGAAAAAGCACCGTCAAGATACAATATTTGCGAAGACCAGAAGAACAAAGTGGCTAACCCGGAATTATTTCACGAAGGAGGCCAAAAGAGGAGCTTGGGGTGGGCCCCATGGGGCCCTCATCATCTCATAGCGCGGCACCCTTCTGGCCGCGTGAGCAGGTGATGAGGCCGCCCTGGCCCACCACCTGACGCACCCCTTCGCGTACTTGTTCCCCCCGAAGACATAAAATTACTACGTTGGACTGAAACAATCTCCGCCGCCAGCACGAGGCGGAGAAGACAGAGAGAGAAAAGCTCTCCGGCAGGCTGCGTTGCCGCCAGGGAAATTCCCTCCCAGAAGGGGGGAAATCGTCGACATCGTCACCGTCATCGAGCTGCACTCCATCACCATCGCCAACACCACCATCTCCACCGCCAACGTCGTCATCACCATCCAACCACTTCGTTCCTGCTGTAACATCTAGGGCTAAACTCTGTGTATTTGATAGGGGAAACTCTCCCGGTGTTGATTACTCTTGTTATTGATGCTATTGAGTGAAACCGTTGAACTAGGGTTTATGTTCAGATTGTTATCCATCATTACATCACCTCTGACCATGTTCATTATGGTGTGTTGTGAGTATTTCGTTGTGTTCTGTAGGACATGGGAGAAGTCTAGATGTTAGTAGTGAACTATGTTGATTAATATTTGATGTTTTGATATTTAAGTTGTGGTGCCATTCTTCTAGTGGTGTCATGTGAACGTCGAATACATGACACTTCACCTTTATGGGCCGAGGTGAATGCATCATGTACTCGGTTATCATTTCTGGGGTTACCGGAGTGACATAAACCTAAACCCCCATTGGTATTCCGATGCGCGAGGGATCGCAGGATCTCAGAGTTTAAATCTATGGTTAGATTTATCTTAATTACTTTCTTGTATTTGCGGATGCTTGCAAGGGGTATAATCATAAGTATGTATTAGTCCTAGTAAGGGCCGTGCATTAGCATAGGTTCACCCACACGACACTTATCTAAACACTAAAGATTATTCACCAATATGAAGCGAAAGCACTAGACAGAAATCCCGTGTCTCAAGAACGTTTGGTCATCATAAGTAAACAAACCGGCTTGTCCTTTGCTCTCAAAAGGATTGGTCCACTCGCTGCAATTATATTTGCCACGCTTTATTTACTCGCACTTTATTTATCTGTTATCTCAAAGTCTACTGAAAACTTGTCTGCTAGTGTTTACAGTGAATTCCTCATCAAAACCACTTGTCAACAACTTCTGCTCCTCGTTGGGTTCGACACTCTTATTTATCGAAAGTACTGCGATACACCCCCTATACTTGTGGGTCATCAAGACTATTTTCTGGTGCCGTTGCCGGGGAGTGAAGCGCTATTGGTAAGAGGAATTGGTAAGGAAAACTTCAACTGTAAGTGCTGTTTTTATTTCTGTCTCCTTATTTGCTTTATAATGGAGAAGAGAAATATTGCTTTCCTGTTTGGGAAGTCTTCTACCGCTGCTGAGCTAGAACGTGAGGCGCCTCCTGATGATATTGTGCTATTTAAAATACCTATGAAAAATGTTAAATGTGTTATGAATAACCGCTATTTTGGGGATGGAACTATCCACCCCGTTGATCATTTGTTGTATTTACATGAATTATGCGAGTTGTTCAAGTGTGCAGGTATTACGATGGACGAAGTCAGTAAGAAATTATTCTCCATATCACTTTGTGGGAGAGCTGCGCATTGGTATAAACTGCTAATGAACAGGGATTCTCTTTGATGGGAGGAAATTGTACCTCTCTTTTATTCAAAATTTTATCCTCCAAGTGAAATTCATCCAGATCAGAATTCTATATATAACTTCTGGCCACATGATGGAGAGAGTATTTCCCAAGCGTAGGGGAGATTGAAGGCATTAATGCTGAAATGTCCTATTCATGAGCTCCCTATTTTTTGTTGTTTTTGGTTTCAGAAAAGTACTTAAGGAATTATTCTCGGAATTGGATATAAAAGATCCTGGAATTATTTTTGGAATATTTGTGTCACGAGGAACCGAAGACGAGACGGAGAAGAGCCACGAGACGCCCACACCACCTCGTGGCGCGGGCCCCATGCTGGTCGCGCCAGGAGGTGATGTGGGGCCCTCGGGCGCCCACCGACCATGCCCTTTCGCCCATAAATAAGCTCATGACCTAAAAACAACCAAACAATATTCACTTTTTCCTCCAAGGGTCCCAAGACACCGCCATCGTCCACACCACTTCGGGGGAGATCAGAACTGCTCCCTGGCACCCTGTCGGGGGGGGGGGGGGGTCGTCCCCGGAGGCCTCTACGTCGCCATGACCGCCTCCAGACTGATGCGTGAGTAGTCTACCCCTGGACTACGGGTGCATAGCCGTAGCTAGATGGTTGTCTTCTCCTATTATGCTATCATATTTAGATCTTGTGAGCTGTCTATCATGATCAAGATCATCTTTATGTAATTCTTCATGTTGTGTTTGGTACGATCTGATGAATATTGAGTACTAAAGTTATTGCTTCATAATATATCATGTGTGTGCTATTTAATGATCTTGCATGATCTCCGTTAGTTGTGTGTGCTTTGGCTAAGTAGATACTCATAACTCGAATAGGGGGTATTTATGCTCGATAGTAGGTTCATGTCTCTATTTAATCTGGGGCAGTGAAATAAAGCTCTAAGGTTATATATGTACTGTTGCTACTAGGGATAAAACAGTAGTATTTTGTCTAAGGATGATGTTACTTACTTTACACACAATGTTTAAGGCGATAATCTGTTGCATGTAACTTAATACTGAAAGGGTTGCGGACGCTAACCGGAAGGTGGATTATTAGTCATAGATGCGGTTGGAACGGTCTATGCATGTATATTGTTGTAATGCCCGAATTAATCTCACACTAGACACCATATCATTAGTATATGCATTAGGTTGCTCATTATTATTTTGTCAATTGCCTAGCTGTAATTTATTTACCACGCATGGATGAATGTTATTATTATTTATGGAGAGACACCACTAGTGAACTGTGTACCCCGGTCCTTCTCATTAATCTTATAAAACCACAAATGCAAACCTGTGACTTTCTGCAAACAAAGACCTTTCTTCCACGTTTAATCCGTTTGTTACAGCAAGACGGTGGGATTGACCCTCACCGTTGAGTTGGGGCAAAATACTTTGATTGTGTTGTGTGCAGATTCCACGTCAACTACGTCAAACTCTTTTCTGGCGCCGTTGATACCTCGAGAGAATTCTTCATCTCCTACTGGTTCGATAACCTTGGTTTCATAACTGAGGGGAATTTGCTGCTACAGTACTTCATAGCTTCCTCTTGGGGTCTCCGAACAACACACCCACCGTGTGCATCAAGCTCTTTTCTGGCGCCGTTGCCGGGGAGATAAAGATCCACTACGAGGGGAGTTTTCGCACTTCCAATCTTTTTATTTCTTTATTGTCTTGATTAGTTTATTTTTATTACTGTCTTGTTTGCTTAATATCAAAAATATAAAATAATTAGTAACATGCATTACTTTTCTTGTTTCGGTTTGCAATTTTATTTTCAGTTTTGTTGCATTGTTTATTTTTGTTTAGCATTATTTTCTTTAATTTTGTTATTTCGGTTGTTTAAGTAATTTGCTAAAATGAGTTCCGCTGAAAATACTAAGTTATGTTACTTTACAAGCACCAACAATAATGATTTTATATGCACACCTTTTGCTCCACCTGCATCTAAAGCTTAGTTCTTTGAAATTATACATGATTTATTGAATCTTGTTATGAGAGAGCAATTCGCTGGTGTTAGTTCTGATGATGATGCTGCCCATCTAAATAACTTTGTTGAATTATGTGAAATGCAAAAATATAAGGATATGGATGGTGACATTATGAAACTGAAAGTATTTCCTTTCTCCTTGAGAGGAAGAGCTAAAGAATGGTTGCTTTCACTGCCTAGGAATAGTATTGATTCTTGGATAAAATGCAAATATGCTTTTATAGGAAAATACTATCATCCTATTAAGATTATTTCTCTAAGAAGTAGCATCATGAATTTTAAACAACTAGATAATGAACATGTTGCTCAAGCTTGGGAAAGAATGAAATCTTTGATAAAGAATTGCCCAAGCCATGAACTGACTGCTTGGATGATCATACAAACCTTTTATGCAGGACTAAAATTTTCTTCAAGAAACTTATTTGATTCATCTGCTGGAGGTACCTTTATGTCCATCACTTTGGGGGCTGCAACAAAACTCTTGTATGATATGATGGTGAATTATTCTGAATGGCATACAGAGAGGACACCTCAAGGTAAGAAGGTTGATATTATTATGTCTATTCTTGCTAGTAGTAAATCCCATATTGATCCCAATAATGTTCCTTTGGCTTCTTTAGTTGCACAAGAAGAGCATGCTGATGTAAATTTTATTAAAAGCAACAATTTTAACAACAATGCATATAGGAACAACTAGGGTAATAACTACTATAATCACTATCCTCCTAATAATGGTAACTCTTATGGTAATTCTTATGTTAAAATGCCTAGTGAGGAAAGGATTCTAGAAATTGAGAAAGCTACTTAAGTTTTTATGCAAAATCAATATGAGCAAAATAAAGTATTCACTGAAACCATGGAAGAACAATCTAATATGCTAAGAAACATTAGTCATCAAATGGAAAATTTAAATAGGGAGATCTCAGGTCTCCAAGGAAAAATGACTAATGCTGAAACTTGTATTTCCTCTATATCTGCAGCACAATCTTCTTTAATTAATAAAATGTCTGCTAAACCTGAAAATTTATATGATAATCCTTTTGCTACTGCTAATGCCATCCAAGTTCAAATTGATGAAAAAGTTAGATTAATGGCTCAATTACGTGCTAGATGGGAAAGAGAGAGAACTAGAGAAAGAGGCTAATATTGCTAAAGTTTTTACTATTACTATCTCTGAAAATAATGGTGTTTCACATGTTAGTAAGCCTCCTACTATCCATGGTAACATAGTTGGTGTTGGAAATGTCTCCTCTACTTCACTAAAAAATTTAAAATTGCCTAAAACTGCTGAAACTAGTGATAATAAAAGTGCTGAAATTTTTAAGAACGTGAGAGAAAGTGGTTCGGTTTGTTTTGATGATAATAATTTTGATTTTGATAATTGTAATATCTCTGAAATTATAAATTTCTTACAAAAATTGGCTACAAGTCCTAATGCTAGCTCTTTTAGTTTATCTTTTACTGCTCATATTACAAATGCTCTCCTTAAAGTAAGGGAAGATAAATTAAAACTTGAAGATTCTATCCCTAGGAAGTTAGAAGATGGTTGGGAGCCCATCATTAAAATGAAAATAGATAAATTTGATTGCAATGATTTGTGTGACCTTGGTGCAAGTATTTATGTTATGCATAAAAAGCTCTATGATATGTTTGACTTGCCACCATTGGAACATTGTTATTTGGATGTTTTTCTAGCTGATAATGCTTTGAAGAAACCTTTGGGAAGGACCAATGATATTCCTATTATGGTTAATAATAACCTGGTCCCCGTTTATTTTATTGTCTTGGATATTGAATACAATCATCTTGTCCAATTGTGTTGGGAAGACCCTTTCTGAGAACTGTGGGTGCAATTATTGATATGAAAGAAGGTACCATCAAGTACCAATTCCCACTTAAGAAAGGTATGAAACACTTCCCTAGGAAAAGAATGAAGATAACTTTTGATTCTATTGTTCGTTCAAATTATGGTGTTGATGCTTCATCTCTTGATAATACTTGAGTTTCACTTTGTGTCTAGCTCAAAGGCGTTAAAAAAAAGCGCTTATGGAAGACAACCCACTTTTATTTCCTGTCATTTTATTTTGTTTTGCTTATGTCAAGGAACATTCCTACCTCTGTAGCAATTCCTGTGTATCTTATTTTAATTGCAATGTTGTGTCAAGTTAAACCTCTAGTCGAAAGTTGATGTTAAAATTCAATTCCTGTGCTGAAACAGATTTCTGCTGTACACCGTTAAAATCATATCAATTCACTGGAACGTCAGAAACATCTGTCCTTTTTCGGGAATAATCCTCAGACGTATAAATAACTTTCATTAGTTTTGAGTTTTCTGATCTGATCAAGTTAAGTGTATTGAAAAAATTCGTCTTTACGGACTGTTCTGTTTTTGACAGATTCTATCATTTTCTTTTGCAATGCCTCTTTTGCTATTTTGATTGGATCTTTTTATCCTTTTAAGTATCAGTGGCTGTAGATAAGGTCCAGTAGCAATGGTAGCAATTGTGTTCCTACAAAATATCATAGTTTTCTGTGCACTAACCCTCTAATGAAGTTACGCGTGGTGTGGAGGAAGTTTTCAAAGATCAAGAGAAGAGAATGATATAATGTGATCAAGAGGATAGTAAAGTCAAAGCTAGGGGATGCCCCGGTGGTTCACCCCAATATAATTCAAGAAGACTCAAGCGTCAACGCTTGGGGATGCCCGAGGCATCCCCTTCTTCATCGACAAACTATGAGGTCCTTTCTAATGAATCTATATTTTAATTCTGTCACATCTTATGTGCTTATCTTGAAGCGTCTGTTTGTTTTTGTTTTTGTTATTTTGATTCTCTGAATAAATACGGATCCAAGTATTCTTTTGTGTGGGAGAGAGACACACTCTGCTTTTTCATATGAATACTCGTATTCTTCACTTATATTCGTTGAGTATTCGTCTTTTGTTATTGTTTGCTCTCTAGATCTTGTTTTTCATGCATCTCTTGTTAGAGTTGTTAGCTTTGTTATGTTATACTCTCATATCTCATTGTTTTATTACTTGGAGAGTTTATCTTTTAAATAAGTTGATTGGTGTTTGGTTGAGAACAGAAAATGCTAAATGTGGTAGATGGTATAACTAAATGATTCATAATCTTGTAGATCATTAAATTGTGTTACTTGAATCATTGATGTTGTTTTGAGATATTAATTTGCCTAATGGTAAACATGATGGTCTAGTAAAGTGGAATGATTAAATGGTTGGTCTAGAGAAACTTGAAAACTGTGTCACACTTAAATTTCCAGTTGATTGCATAATGGTATATGACTTCTTTTTGCCTAAGGCAACCGTAATGGCTTTATGTTATGTGCTACGGTCGGGTCCCCAACAATGACTAGTTCATTTGCCACAGCACCAATAAGAGTAATTTTCATTATGCCTTGCATGATCATATTTTTATTTGGAATCTTTTTACTCGTGAGTTCTAAAACTGCGGTTTTCATGGCACTTCCACCACCATATTGCTAGCCTATTCGGTACTTTTCTTTGCCCTTTTTCACATCGAGAGTTGGTGCATTTTTCGCGGGTAAATCCAAACTCGTGGGGGATCTTCATCTTGTTGAACTACACATAAGCCAAACATCTTCCTCAAAACAGCCACCATACTTACCTACTACAACATTTCCATAGCTGTTCCGAGATATATTGCCATGCAACATCCATCTTACATTACATGAATTGTTTTCATTCATTACTTATTTATTGCTTTGCGTGTTTATTTAAATCTGATGTGTGGTTTTACCCATGTTATGCTAGAGCACTACATAACATGTTACACTGGCAGAGGCACCGTTGTCATATGTATTCTTATGGCACATTCATATTAGTTGTTTTATCATCATTAGTGTGTTGTCATATATCATGTATCATATTAGGATGCTTGCCCCTAAAAAGTGAAAGGAGCCATGGAGGCCATCGAAAAGAGAAACAAAAAAAATAGAAAACAGAGAAAAAGAAAAGAAAGAAAGAAATAAAAAAGGGGAGGCATTACTATTCTTTATCACACACTTTTGCTTATGTTACAACACCATATCATCTATAGTCATCACTTGTGCTCATGTTATAGCACCATATCATTTGGGATTATCATTTGTGTTCATCTTTAGCACCTTTACTCCATATGAGAGAGTTTTCATGTCTTACTTGCATAACTATGTGGGGAACTTTACACTATAGAACTTGGCTTGTATATTCAAATGATGAGCCTCCTCAAAAGTTCACTAGGTCTTCGTGAGCAAGCAAGTTGGATGCACCCCCACTAGTTCCATTGGAGAGCTTTCATATAATTATAGCTCATTGTGCATCTGTTGTATGGCAATCACTACTCCTACATAGCTTCGATTGTATGACTTTCTCTTGTCTAATGATCATCTACAACTTTGTGAGCTTTTCTTCTGTTGGCCTTCCAAACCTCCGTTAACATTCTCTTAGCCATAACATCCAAGTGCCAGGAACCAACGTTGAACGCTTGCTTGTTTCTTTTGAACAAATAATATATTGGTCTTCTACGTGCATATTGCTATTACTTGACTTGATCCTTTCATAAAGTTGTAATGTTTGTTGGAAGCATTAGATGATTATATTGTTGTGCTTGAAGCTTAAATCATCTCTAATATCTACTTTGCATTGTTGATTGCTATCTAGTACTATATCATTGAAAGCTTTGCTTGCTTCACGTACTTGTTTGTTCATTACTCATTTGATATCAATATAAACTACAGCACTTATTCATTTGATCTCAGTTTACATACCTTACATTATTACATGATCAAGATTGTGTTTAAACATGTCACTTCAGAAATTATTCTTCTTTTATCGTTCTTGCCTACTCGGGACGAGTAGAACTCAGCTTGGGGATGTTGATACGTCTCCAACGTATCCGTAATTTCTTGTGTTCCATGCTATGTTATATCATGTTATTACATGTTTTCTATGCATTTTATATAGTTTTATGCATTTTCTAGGACTAACCTATTAACAAGATGCCACAGTGCCAGTTCCCTGTTTTCTGCTATTTTTGGTTTCAGAAAAGCTCTTAAGGAAATATCCGCCAAATTGGAAACGAGCCAACCAGGAAATATTTTTGGAAAACCAGCGTCCAGGAAAACTGAAGACGAGACGAAGTGGGGCCACGAGGCCGCCACATCGCCTCGTGGTGCGGGCCCCAATGCTACCGTGCCGGGAGGCGGTGTGGCGCCCTCGGGCGCCTACCGAGCTAGGTCTTTCGCCTACAAATACCCCCTTGACCTAAAAACGCTTCACAGTTAATCACTTTTTCCTCCACGGGTCTCGAGCCGCCGCCATGGCCGTCACCACTTCGGGAGAGATCAGAACTGCTCCCCGGCACCCTGCCGGGAGGGGAATCGTCCCCGGAGGCCTCTACGTCGCCATGACCGCCTCCAGACTTATGCGTGAGTAGTCTACCTTGGACTACGGGTCCATAGCAGTAGCTAGATGGTTGTCTTCTCCTCTTGTGCTATCATGTTTAGATCTTGTGAGCTGCCTATCATGATCAAGATCATCTTTATGTAATTCTCCATGTTGTGTTTGCTGGAATCCGATGAATATTGAGTACTAAAGTTATTGCTTCATAATATATCATGGGTGTGCTATTTAATGATCGTGCATGCTCTCCGTTACTTGTGTATGCTCTGGCCAAGTAGATGCTTGTAACTCCAAGAGGGGCTATTTATGCTCGATAGTAGGTTCATGTCTCTATTTAATCTGGGGCAGAGATAGAAAGATCTAAGGTTGTAGATGTGATGTTGCTACTAGGGATAAAACAATAGTACTTTGTCTAAGGATTATATTAATTACTTACTTTACTCACTTTGCTTAAGGCGATAATCTATTGCATGCAACTTAATACTGAATGGGGTGCGGACGCTAACCGGAAGGTGGATTATTAGTCATAGATGTGGTTGGAACAGTCTGTGTATATTATTGTAATGCCCGAATGAATCTCACACTAGACACCATATGATTGGGTTGCTCATCATTATTTCTCTATTATCTTAAAGTCTACTGAAAACTTGTCTGCTAGTGTTTAAGTGAAATCCTCATCAAAACCACTTGTCAACACCTTCTGCTCGTCGTTGGGTTCGACACTCTAATTTATCGAAAGTACCGCGATACACCCCCTATACTTGTGGGTCATCAAGACTATTTTCTGGCGCCGTTGTCGGGAGTGAAGCGCTATTGGTAAGAGGAATTGGTAAGGAAAACTTCAACTATAAGTGCTGTTTTTATTTCTGTCTCCTTATTTGCTTTATAATGGAGAAGAGAAATATTACTTTCCTGTTTGGGAAGTCTTCTACCGCCGTTGAGTTAGAACATGAGGCGCCTCCTGATGGTATTGTGCCATTTAAAATACCTATGAAAATTGTTCAACGTGTTATGAATAACCGCTACCTTGGGGATGGAACTGTCCACCTTGGTGATCATTTGGTGTATTTACATGAATTATGCGAGTTGTTCAAGTGTGCAGCTATTACGATGGACGAAGTCAGGAAGAAATTTTTCTCCATATCACTTGGTGGCAGAGCTGCGCATTGGTATAAACTGTCGAAGAACAGGGATTCTCTTGGATGGGAGGAAATTGTACCTCTCTTTTATTCTAAATTTTATCCTCCACTTGAAATTCATCAAGATAGAAATTCTATATATAATTTCTGGCCTCATGATGGAGAGAGTATTGCCCAAGCGTGGGGAAGATTGAAGACATTAATGCTCAAATCTCTCATTCATGAGCTTCCTGCTAATATTATTGTTGATAACTTATATGCAAGACTCTCCTTTGAAGATAAAACAGTATTGGATACTTCGTGTGCTGGATCATTCACTCGTAATAAGAAGGAGTTTAAATGGGATCTTCTTGATCGTATTTTAGAAAATACTGAAGCATGGGAGAATGACAAAGGTAGGGAGTCAGGTATAAATATGACTTTGAATGCATTAAGACTTTTATGGACACTGATGTATTTCAAAATGTTAATAATCTTTATGGTCTTGATTCTCAAGTTGTTGTAAATAATTATAAATCCTTTGCTGATTATTTCGGTTTGCCCAAGAAGGGGTTTGAAAAATATCATGAACCTTATAAACATAAATATGTTCCTCCTTTAGCTAAAAGCATGGAAGTTAAGATTGTTGATCATATCATTCCTGAGCCTTATGTTTATAAAATTCCTTTTCCTGTTAAAGTGAAAGAACATTCTCTTATGGCTGGTGTGGTTAATAAAAGTGATAAGAAAGCTAAAGAACCTGATGAACAAATTAAAGTTGAACCTTCTGTGGCTATATTTAAAGAACTTGTTTCTGAAAATGTGGGAGAAGAGTATATTATATTTTGTGATGATGCTTCTAATGTTGTCTCTCATCCTGCAAAGTCAAGAAAGGCTAGTGTTCTTGTGTTTATCTGTTGAAATTGGTGATCATTGCTATTATGGATTATGTGATCTTGGTGGAAGTTCAAGTGCTATTACTTATGAGCTTTACAAAGAGATTGACAAGCTTATATCAAACAGGTACCCCCTCATGTGGGTACCTGGTGCACGTAATGACTAAATCCCAATTGTCAATAGGCTGAAGAAGCCCAACAAGCGAAGCCCAAGACGAAGACTTCTACCATAGATAGCATAGTTGGTAGTACTTTCCATAAATGTAGTCCTAGTCGGTTACGACCCGAGACCTGTATCCCTATATAAAGAACAGGAGGGAGACCGACCAGAGACACGCCCAACCAGAATCACCAAGCCCTAGCAAGATCGACATCTTGCTAGACCCCTGTACTCGCCGCACATACACAATCAATAACAGACAGGCAGGAGTAAGGGTTCTACCTCACTCGAGGGCCCCGAATCTGGGTAATTCCCGCTTGTCAGCCGACGAATCTACCAACACCACGCGTTCTCTACCTCATAACTCTTACCCTAGGCTAGTAACCATGGGTATTGATGGGGACATCCCTCGTCAATTGGCGCTGTCTGTGGGAACATGTGGTGTTGGATCTACGGATTTTTCGGTCCAAATTTCAAACGGCGATCCGCCGACTGCTTCAAAGGGATGCACATCAGCAGCAGTAGATCATATCTAGATCCCAGGCGACCACTCACCAAAAGCAGCGTCACCAGCAAGGATCAGTCCATACTCACCCGAAGCTCAGGAGATTTACTCCAATCTCGATTCAGGTTTTGATCTAACTTTTGGGAAACATAACTTCTTTGTTGATCAGCTTGGTGTGCAGGATTTAGTCGAACTGATCGCAACTCAGCCACTTCAGAAGAGATCGACTAAGGTCGCATCTACAGCAGACAAGGAAGATACCCCGTCGCAGACCGATCTGATCCCGCCGCCACAATCTCCAACAGATTCAATGACATCCGCAGAATTCAACAAATCCATGGCGGATGAGTTCCCCGAAGAGGAAGGGTTGTCGACTACCTCACTCGACAATATAATCATATCGATGGCTTCGGCTGGAAGCACTGGAGCGCCAACATCACAGATCGATCCGATCTCGTCCATAGCAGGGTCCATGTCCACAAGGGAATTCAATGAATTCATAATGCAAAACGAGATAGAAGAAGAAGTGCGGTCGACCCTCCATATCAACCCAACCGAAGACCATATGCAAATCGACGCTCCAGAAGAAAGCTTTCACCTCCCCGAGTATGATGAGCCTACAGAAGACAACATACGTCTAGCCGACTTCACCGGTGCAGAGATCCAATCTCCACATCATGTTGCCGTCGACTACGACGAGCATATACAGCAAACAGAAGATGGCGAAAACAGCAAAAGTATAGAGCGGGATAGCGATATCGAAGCAGCATATGAAGAGCAGTCATACTACACATATCCCTACCACCTACCCCAACAGGTTTACGTGGCAACAGCCGTGGAAACATCAGAAAACGCAGCCAATCGACAACCAGTCGAGTACCCATGGACGGTCACTTGACCAGATGGTACCACCACTCTAGACATCACGGCAGAGATGGCTGCAAAGGTGAAAAAGGTCATTGAAAAGGGCATAATGATGCCAGCAGACGCAACTCCAGATGAGTTGGCAACATACAACTATTTGAACTGGCAGGAATCGCAGCGCTTGAAGCAATACAGAGCAACACTCGAAGAGCGAAGAAGACAAGCAAGCATATCAAGCGCACGCAGACGACAACTATCCATGAGTTCTACAGGGCCAACCGAGGCACGACACAGATCCAGATTTGGCAGAATCCCCGAACACGAAAGGGCAGACGTCACTCGAAACCTGAACAACTCATTCCTAACCATCGACTCTGACGGCATAATGCAACCCAAAACACAAGAAGGAGCCCTCATATCCATGTGAGCATACCTTCAAGCAGGAAAACCACCTGCAGGTGACCCTGCCGAAGCAAGATACCTACAGCAAATGAAGGCCCTGGAAATCGCATCAAAAGAACTGGTCGACGGAGGAAGGAGAAGACGTAGCAGGAGCCGCTCGAGAGAACGTTCCAGTCGCAGTCCTCAGCGAAGCAGCGGCAGAGAAAGCTCAAGCCGCCGCAGATCAAGAAGCCACTCAAGAAGCAGCCCCAGAAGATCAGGCAGTTGCGAACCACCTGACAATCGCAACGCAGGACCGTGCGGAGCACAATGCTTCACTCGACGGATCCAAGAAACAAACTCCTGAAGAAGTTTGGCCTACCAACCATGCCAAAATTCAACTCAAAACAGGAACCCTCGGGGTGGTTGGAAGATTACAAACTGGCAGTCATATGCCAAAGAGGAACAACAACGACGGCACTACAATACATACAGTTGATGCTTGAAGCCACAGCCCGCGACTGGCTCAAGTCTTTACCCGAAGGAGCCTACGATTCTTGGGACCACTTCAAGGAAGACTTCATAAAATATTTCGACCCTCTTTGTGAAAGGTCGAAAAGATTTGAGGAATTAAGAGCATGCCGGCAAAAGACAGACGAAAAGCTTAGGTCTTACATTAGAAGGTAGGCCTCCATCAGGAACTCCGTGGGCGCAATATCAGAAGATAGAGCAATGGACGCATTCACGAATGGGGTCTACAGAAAAGATTTCAGGGAAGCACTCAGACGGCAAAAACCGAAAAATATGGCGGAACTCATGAAACTAGCGACCGAGTGGGCAGATGGCGAAGATGCAGTCCAGAGCAAAATCCCACACGCACCACAGCGACATCGCGACAGACATGCAGTCGCGACCACCGGGACAGCAGAGATCGACGGGATAGATACGACAAACGAAGAAGGCGCGACTACGATCACGCGGCAAGGACAAGGTCAAATTTGTAGCAGCTGGATTCTCGCAGGACGACCGGAATCAAGATGATAGAAAGAAACATGATCGGCGAAATAGCAGGCAGGACGATCGGCGGGACACACGAAGTGATAACTATAGACGAGATAGGCCAGTCGACAGACGCGACGACCGAGGACGAGACCAGCGCGGAAGCTATAGATGACAAGACTGGCAGAAGCGCTCAGAGCCAAGAATCGAGAAGTCATTTCATGAAAAGATGGAGGACGAGTGCAGACTCCATATGTTCAAAGACCCGGCGACTGGACGGTTAACATCGCACCACACAATGGGAAGTTGTCGAGAATTTAGGCAAATGGCAATGCATTACATAAATCAGATGAAGAGAGAGCTATCACAAGCTGTCCCAGCGGCATACATAGCACCTCCACAAATAGTGGCAGCATTACCGCCACCACCACAACACGATGTGAAAAACCAGATGGCAGGCGCCATACATCACATACATCACAATATGGACACTCAATACCCGAAGCCAAAAGGGCAGATGTACATGATCCAGAAGGGATGCACCTCCAACAGAAGGCAAAAGCGCCACACCAAAAACGTCGATATGGCAGTATTAGCTCCACCCCCAGTAACAAATTTTTTGCAAGGGTCAGACAAAACAATCGCTTTTGATCAGGAAGATCACCCACCAGCCATCTATCGACCGGGACACGCTGCTCTAGTACTCGAAGGACAGATCGGAGGATACACTATGACCAAAATATTCATGGACGGAGGTTGTGGCGTCAACATAATATTCACAGACACTTTATGAAGAATGAACAGGTCAGTCAAGAATCTCGCGAAATCTACAAACACCTTCCACGGTATTGTACCAGGCAAAGCCGTGCATCCAGAAAGGAAAATCCAACTCGATGTCACATTCGGGGATGCAACCCACTTCAGAAGCGAACTCATCGACTTCGACGTTGTCGACTGGAAATCACAATACAATGCCATATTGGGGCGGCCGGCATTCGCAAGGTTCATGGTAGTACCGCACTATGCATACCTCAAGCTCAAAATGCCAGGTCCAAAAGGAGTAATCACTGTCAACGGAAACTTCCAAAAGTCACACGACTGCGACAGAGACTTTTGCAGAATCTCGGAGGCATACGGAGTCGAGGAAACCTCAGATAAGGCGCGAGACGCGAAGGAAGTGGCAACGGAGCCAGAGCGTAAGAGACGAGCAACCATAATCGCAGCACATGAGGTAAACGCCATATGGACAATTGAACCTGCAAAAGAAGAGGGCACACAAGCTAAACGATGGACAATACACTTCGACGGGTCCAAAAACGGCAGAGGCACAGGCGCAGGTATGATACTCGTAAACCTCAACAGGGAGAAAGTAAAGTATGTGCTGCAGATAAACTTTCCGTCTCCGTCAAAGATCGAAATCGACTACGAAGGCCTGTTCCAAGGTATGCGACTAACAAGAGCAGCAGGAGCACAAAACATCGTCATCCGAGGGAGCTCATACATAATCACGCAAAATACGGCGCAAGCAGAATGAACATGGAAAAGCTGGCTAGATATCAGGATTACTTCGATATGTGGCAAAGAAGATTTCACAGCTGCGAGCTACAGCATATTGTGCGCTCGCGCAACAAACAAGCCAATAGGCTAGCAAACATTGGAGCAGCAAAGGCGCAGGTACCGCCAGATGTTCTCTTCAGGCACATAAACCACAGATCAATAAGAAGGTGGCACCCACAAATCACCCGCGAAGTAAAAAACTTCGGGCAAAGACCAGGCCAAGAGGACCTTCCAAGCAAAACAAACCAAGCCATGACCGATCAGGTGAGGTCAGGCACAAGTAGGTTGGCAAGCCCAAACCACATCACTACTATCTTTAGCCAAGGAGTGCCAAACTGTGTCATCATAAGTGATAGTCGCAAAATGAGAAAGCAAGACGCGAAGGGGGCGATGCCACTCAAAGCTTTTACTGCTATGCGCATCACACTACTAGGGAAAGACGCATTCCACGGGGAGCCCCTCATACTTCGACTGCAAGAGCCAAAGAGGTCATACGAAAGAAAGTACAAGCTAAAGATGCTACATCACCAAGAGGAAGCATACAACTCGAAGAGTAAGACCGATTAGGTTCGTCGTCACTTAGCAAAAACAACTAGTCGATGTAGCAAAAAGCTCATGTATCAAAAGGCCAACAAGTTCCAGACGTGCTCTTTAAGTTACCAGGGTACCTAAGGGGACTGGAAGGTTTTTAATGAGGCGGCTTGCTGGTCAACATTTATAAAGAAAAGAGATTATCCATACCTTCCCTGCATAATTTTTCGTCACAACGAAGGGGCAGCCACTCGATATGCTCGGGGGCTGCGCTTACATCAAAAAGCAAAAAGCAGCCACTCGATATGCTCGGGGGCTGCTCGTCAATCAAAAACAAAAGGCAGCCACTCGATACGCTCGGGGGTTGCGTGTATGTCAAAAGGCACAAAGCAACCACTCGATACGCTCGGGGGCTGCGTGTACGTCTAAAGGCACAACGCAACCACACGATACACTCGGGAGCTATGTGTGTATCAAGAAGAAAAAACACAAACAAACTCAATATACTTGAGCATCCAATACAGACGGACAAGGGATTCCTATCATATGTAGGCATAACAAACAAAATCCCACTCGCTATACTCGGGGGCTGGATCTCTATGTTACATTTATAGTGCAAAACCTACAAATACAGAAGCTAAGCATCTTCATCCTTCAACGACAGATTGGAGTCGATCAGTTGCTTCCGCGCTCGGCTTACCAACCTCTCAGCAGGCGCAAGACTTCGCTCCATATCTTCGCTAGACAGTCGAATCTCCGACCGGGATGAAGAAGAAGAAGGATGCGCAAAGTCTTGGCGCTTCATGTAGGCGAACGCAGCATTGGCGCCAAGCACAACCCGTCGGGTCACAGCCTCTCGAATAGGCTCATGAGCGTGAAACAGGTCGACTAGGGCATGGATTCCTCGAGGCTAGGGACCTTTAGGAAACAAATAATGGTTCGCCCGCGCAAGTGCCGCTCGACGGCGCTCCGGCAGAATAGCACCACGTCACACTCGATCCTTCAGAGTAGCAAGGATGTTTGCATGGTATGTATCAAGCCAAAAGTATTGAGGGCCGGTGACGGCCATCGGAGTAGCAGCTGCCAGACGTTCGGCCACACGAGCGGCCTCAGCATGAGAGTCATTTACAAAAACTACAGATAGAGCAAACAGAAAAGACATCAGATGCAATTCACACACGCACAAGAAGCAAAGTCGACAAATCAAATACCTTCAAGTTGCCTGTTCGAATATTTCATCTCATAGAGAACATATTTTTCCCTCTGAGTGGAAAGAGAGGGCCTTCCTCGAAGAATTTCCATGTCAGTTTTGGCCGCCTTGAGCTGCTGCTCCAGTTGAACAACCTTCTTCTTGGCATAGTCAAGCACGCGAGATTTGTTCGTCAACTGCGCAGTCGAGCGCCACTCCCCAACCACTCGAACATCCCGTGGAGTCGTTGAGATGTTCGACTGAGACATAATCATAAACACTTCAGGCAAAATACAAGCCGAGGCAAAAGGAGACACAAGACATACGGTAAAGATCGACAAAAGCTATATTTTCCAAATATCAACTTAGGTGGCACAATATACATCACAAATTACAGCACAAAACAAAAAGACTAAAGCTAAGGCTGCCTAGGACTGGGCAGCAGACTCAGACCCAGTCGTGCGGGCAGCATCAAGGGCTGCCGAGCGGCGCTCCATAGTCGCAATGCTAGACTTAGCAAGGCTAGAGGCGCGAGCGCTATACTTCCCTAGACTCGAAGGCCTTCCATCCGACTTCTTTTGAAAGTCAAACATGATGGACTCATAGTCAGCGTCCGCGCCACGATTAAGAAGAAGCTTGAAGGTGGAGTCTGAGCCGCGTACCATCAGCTCCTAAGCGTAAGACTTAAAAGTCTTCGACTTGGGTCCCAGTCGCGCGGCAAATCCCGCAATGGTCGACGGGACCTCAGCTGTCGACAGCATTTCCTTAAAAACAGCGCCGAGAGTCTGGACGGACGTCTCCAGAGACTTCTTGGCGTGCTTTATTGTCACCCCAACCTGGTCGATGTCTTGGTCGAGTGACAAGACATCACTCGCCGCACCACCAGAGCTGGAAGAAGGACCTGCATAACAAAAGAAGAAGATGCATGTCAAAAAAAATGAAAAAGGCAAACAGCAAATCCGGACACGAAACTCATGCTTCCTCACTTGCAAGAGAGTGAGCATAGCCAAGCAGTCGCTTAGCCTGCCCCCCCTCAGAAGATCGCTAGCTCTTCCTTGGCGGTTGATTGCTAGGAGAGGGTCTTCTCTACATCGGCCTTTCGGGATTCCAAAATTTCTTTCTCCCCTGAAACAAAAGAGAGAAAAAAACCTAGTCACATGAAAGAAGATGGGCAGCATGTGCAAATCAAAGGTAGGAACTTACGGCTAAGCTGATCCAGTTGAGAGCGAAGAGCGACTCGCTCATCCTCCGAATGAGCAAAGGCCTCGCGAAAGAAAGCAATTCCACTTGCGGCCGGCTACAAGCATAACGCACACATCACACACACATGTCAAAGAAAAGAACACCATACCGACAGAAAGAAGAAGGTTTACATGATTCAGCCAGGAGGGCAGGGAAGGAGTCGAAGGCGCAACAGTCGAAATAGCCGCAATAGGCGCCGCGACCACCAACGCAGGAACGGAAGGTGGCGAAGGAGCGACTGCCACCTCCGCAGCTGGAGAGGAAGTGACAGTCGTAGCATGGGCAGCCAAATGACTAGCGCCCGGTCATCGCTAGAAAATAAAGATGCAAAGAACGGACATTCACAAATTAAAGCATAGCGAGCAATCAAAAGAAGGTGCACACATTCACATGATAAAGAAATTACCTTCGCTCATCTTCATCGGAAGTGAGATCGAAGTCGAACCGAGGACCGCCGAAGCCAGATTGGCTGGTAGAAGGCGGAGGCGAGCGCTGGGCCAAGGGTGGCACATCCCGCGCAGGTGAAGAAGCACCATAGTCCGCTGCCTCCTCACCTTCGCCTGAGCGCGCCAGATGAGGACGCTTAAGAGTGGGCTCAACGGCTGCCTCGGCGCCAAGCTGCCCTACACCTTTTCCATCGACTTCGGATTTCTCCGAAGAAGAGGATTCGGCCTCAAGCAGGGAGTTTGTCGACTTCCCTCGCTCCTTCAGCACATCCATCTCTTCGACAGGCCCAGCTTCGGGAAGGGGAGGGTGCGAAGACTTCGTTGAATGCACCTACGCAAGGCAAAGAAAAAGCAAAAGCAAGATTAAGTGAGAAGACGATAGCATAATCCAGTCGACAACAAGAGTGCAAATAACTTAATTTTGGAAGGGGATTCTCCAACCTGAAGGGAGCTATCATGAAAGCATAGTTGATGGTGTCTTCGGCTTTGTAGCTGGTCACCGACTTCACGAGTGCGTCGAGCTCATTCGCCGACAGCTCCACAACACTGATCCTGGTGGCGTCGAGTACCCCCTCATACGCCCACATCGGGTGCGCCCGTTGCTGAAGGGGACACACCGACTCTTCAGGAAGGTGTAGATCAACTGAGCACCGGAGACGCCGGCGTTCAGCAATCCGGCGACTTTCTCCATCAACGGGGCGGCCTCGAGTTTATTGGCTGGGGTAAGGGAGTCTCCCAGGCCTTCGTCTTCTCAGCAACCCCAGTCCAGAATGCGGGGCGGACGTCTTGGCCAACAAGGACGTAGAACCACTTGGTTCTCCACCCCTGAGCAGACTCGACTGTCTTCAGAGTGAAGTACTTGCAGCCGGCCTTGACCTGGAAGCCGACGCCTCCGACGGGGTTGATACGGCCGTTGCGGGCCATGGGGCGCACTAGGAAGATTGACTTCCATAGTGCCCACCTAGCGGATATCCCCAAAAAGCATTCGCACATTACCATAAACCAGGCAATGTGTAAAACACCATTGGGGACCAGATCATGGATCTGTATCCCGTAAGCAAAAAGGAAACTGCGCACAAAATCATGTTGCGGGAAGACGAAACCGCGGGGGAGGTACTCGGCAAAACATACCCGCTCTCCAAGAAGGGGCGCCGGGAAGTTATCCTTGCCGCTCCCAAACGGCGAGCTCCTCGGATGGAGGAAGAAGTCCCTCCTTGCAAAGGGCCACCAGCCGCTTCTCCGTCACGATCGAAGGGGTCCAACCGCCTGACTCTTTCTTAAGAGCGGCGGGGAAGGTGGCAGCAGTCGCCCCTTTCCTCTTCTTGCCGACGGCAGCAGCAGCGGCGGAGCTCTTCTTAGGAGCCATGATAGGCAGTGGAAGTGCAGAAGCAAAGAAGGATGAGCGGGCGCGAAAAAGGCAGGGAACACAAAAGCAAAGTGGCGGCGGGCGCGAGAAGGAAGATGAAGCAGAAGAGAACAGGAGGCAAATGGCAGGGTAAAAACAAATAATAATGGAGAAACCCGTAAAAACCAGAGAATCATCATGGCCGTCCAAGCAAAAATACGGCGACACGTGGCACAATCGGAGGACAATCGTCACAGGCCACGCCGCCCACTACGCGCGCAAAACGAGGAGATCATCATCACGTCTGTGAAAATCTCGCCACGTCAGGTCAAATCGAAAATGAACCGGCGTCTACAACGGTCAAAGAGAGGGACCCACTAGGTCACGTCGCATCAAAGTGCTATTCGCACGATAAGGATGTCACGCATGACATCATTCCAGACGAACGAACGCAAAAGGCGTCATACCACGACTTACAAAAAGTAAAAGCTCCTTACAACTCAAAAGCAAAACTACAAAAACAAAGGTAAAAAAAATTCGAGTGGGAAGCTCCCATCGGGAGAAGGCAAAAAACATTCAACTGACAAAACGAAAATTGAGATTATACTCTACTGCAAGCAATAAAGCACAATATTGGGGGCTACTCCCATTGGGAGCACTGTCGTGCACCCGATAGAATCAAAAGCATTTAAAACGTAAAAATTCCTGAGTGAAAATCAGTCGATAGAGTACCTCAGATGATGTATACGAAAAATACAAAGGTAAGACCCATCGATCAGTCAAAAGGGCCGAGGATCGCTCCAGCAGTGTTTTAATCCTAGACATTTCCATATCAGCAGATACGATGAAAATCCTGGCGGACGCGCGGGGTAGCAAATTGAAACTGCAGAACAATATCAGTAAGACCATCGACTGGCCTGACGTGTGTCTGTCCAGTATGTTCCAGGTTTGAGCCCAAGGACTCGAAACCTGACTGAAGGCTAGTAAGGTTTTGCACAAGTGTAGTTAACTGGTTTTGACTCATCGAATAAATCCAGGCCTACTCAGTCGAAATCCTTTGTCAAAATCAGAAAAATATCATATCAAAAGCATAAAACATGAGACGTGCACTATGTAGTGAGTCCATGACTTATTCTCTGAATTAGCCAAGCACTCGGGGGCTAATGACAAGGTTATATCAAACGGGTACCCCCTCATGTGGGTACCTGGTACACGTAATGACTAAATCCCAATTGTCAATAGGCTGAAAAAGCCCAACAAGCGAAGCCCAAGACGAAGACTTCTACCATAGATAGCATAGTCGGTAGTACTTTCCATAAATGTAGTCCTAGTCGGTTACGACTCGTGACCTGTATCCCTATATAAAGGACAGGAGGGAGACCGACAAGAGACACGCCCAGCCTGAATCACCAAACCCTAGCAAGATCGACATCTTGCTAGACCCCTGAACTCGCCGCATATACACAATCAATAACAGACAAGCAGGAGTAAGGGTTTTACCTCACTCGAGGGCCCCGAACCTGGGTAATTCCCACTTGTTAGCCGAAGAATCTACCAACACTACGCGTTCTCTACCTCATAACTCTTACCCTAGGCAAGTAACCATGGGTATTGATGGGGACATCCCTCATCAGAGATTATGCATGAAACTGGTCCTAGTCAACTTGAAGATATTGATGTGGTTATTCAACTTGCTAATAGAGAAACTATCTCTCACATTGGTATTGTTAGAGATGTTGAAGTTCTATGTTGTAAAACTAAATATCCCGCTGATTTTCTTGTACTTGGTTCTGCTGCTAGTAAGACTTGTCCTATTATTTTTGGTAGACCTTTTTGGAATACTTGTGGAGCTGTTATAGATTGTAGGAAAGAGAAAATCCTTACTAAATTTGCTGGTGATTCATATGAATTCAATTTTTCGAAGTTTGCAAAAACTCCTTATGAACCCGAATTGCCGAACAAAGATTTTAGAGTAGAACAACTTGCTTCTGTCTCTCTTGCTCTGTAGTGTACCTGCACCTAAAATATGGCAGATACCTGTGTATAGTGCAAATCCCTGGATCGATTCGTTTGCACACACAGTTTGATGTAATATCACAACAAAGCATCAATTTTATTACATCGATGATCCAGAACTACAAAATATTCGATACAAGTTGCATACAATAAATCTAGCTTTGAAATAGTACACAGCGGAAATACAATAGGAGTGGGTCTCCAACAACTTCATGTTGCCACAGGCGAAAACATGTTGGTTGTAGACTCGAAACCTTTAAACGAAACTTCACTCGTCATCTGAACAATCTGCAAAAAGAAAAATATTGCAGCAACGTGGGTCAGATTCCATTAAAAATGGAGTCTGGCAAGTGACACTATGGTGGACACTTAATGGAATAACTCTATAGCCTATATGCATATTTGGCTGGTGGAGTTCAAGGCTATTTTGCATAAAGCCAATTTTTCCTATCTCTTTGTAAAACACTTTCTTCAAATTAAGACAAGTATGGCATGAAAACCATAATCTCATCTTCCCTTGTTCACCCATCAAGTTTTATTTCTGAAGTCGGAATGGTGGAATCCTCCGTTGACGTCCTCGTTCAGCTGCTCAATTGTCCGTTTCCGGGGACACGGCTAAGTACTTAGATTTTAACTCTGCAGAGGTTGTGCACGTTCACCATTGTACCCATTCAACCCAGGTTACCCTTTTCACACCATTTGTGATAAGGAAAGGAAAGAATGAGACGAGATCTTTCAGAAGCATTTTCCCTCCCACTCTGGCCTGACGCGCTCCACCTACAAATCCTCTACCACCACCTGTCAGGCCGGGAAGAGTCCACGCAGCTTAGTTGATCAAGCCAGAGCCCATATTGGCAATGGCTGCACGAGAAGCAATCTTCACTTGGAGTTCTTCAGATTCCTTTGCTCCTGGGTGGCCTTCCACAAGTGAATATTCCACAGGTAAATCCCCTAGGAACAACACTCAACTCATACAGCCAAGCAACCAAATTCCACCCAGGTGTTTGATTAAAACTTAGTAGACTTTATCTTTTTCACCAAAATAGTTTTTGCATAGCATCACTATTCTACTAAGTATTTTCATAGGAACCTAGACACGGGAATAAGGAGGTCTATCATGGCTTGCATAGCAATGCTATCCTACACATGCTTATAGAAAATAATCTACTCATGCATAGTAAATAATAGGACTTTTATGGGGGTGTGCCACTTGCCTTTGGATGATGTCTTTGCTCACAAACTTTTCAACAACGAACGTTTGCTCTCCGTTCAATCTAAATAATATAAGCAAATAACAATACAACAATCAACATAAAACACAACAAACATGGACAACAACACAAGGCATATAAAAGCAAAAACAAATTTCACAAAGGTTCATCACATAATTCAATATGCAAAAAGAATTGACATGCTGAATAATGGGTTTTAATGGGCTGGTCTTAAATAGAAATTTATCACACATTAATTTGGTCAAAAACATTTAAATCAAACTTAATGGTCTTAAAAGGCTTTTAATACCACTTAATTACCTTAAAAACACTGTTAAGACACTTTAAATGTTTTACCATCAGTTTTAATTGTTTTCTATAATTACAATTTTATTCAGAACTTATAAACAATACTACTGGTTAAAAGATAAAGTTTGTGACATTTTGCAAAAGAAACATATTAACATTATTCCAAGGATTAAAGTATAACAAAAATACTTAAATTAAGCCTCTGGTTTTTAAACCATCAAAATAATGCTCAAAATTGTTTTCTAACAGGGGCATAAAACTACACATATTTTAAGGTTTCTAAAACTATTTTATTTGCAAAAGTTGGATTTATAGAATTAAAGATATACCAAATTTACTCAAATTGCTCATTTGCAATTTAAATAAATTTATACTACGAAAAAAATGTAAATCAACATAACCAAAGTATTCTACATGTCAGGGGCTTTCCAAGGATATTTAATATATAAAATTTTGAACTTATAGAATTAAATCAATACCTAAAACAATGTTTTACACGTTTCTGTAAATAAAAAGTTAGTGCACGATTAAAATACAAGTTTTCATTATACCACTGTATTCTACACGTTCATACGATTCCAAAGACTACAAAAACATCAAAAACGGAGTTACGGTTGATTTAATATGAATTTTGGAAGTTATGTCTAGTCAGAAAAACGAAAATATTGAATAGGTGAACTATGACGTTTTTCTAATGGTTGCTGCTCTTCATCAAGTGATATGTACGTAACAAGATAGAAGGAATCACATCAGCATCTCACCGGCGAGAGAAGATGACGGCGGCGGTGGATCGGCCGGGTGATCGCAGGCGGACGCGGACGGTCGGCGTGCTGTGGTCGTCAACGACGGGTGTGGACGGCGACAACGTTTCGGAAGCTCCCGGACGCGATGGAGACAACGGCGACGCGCGGTTGGACACGGCGGAGAGGAAGACGATGTCGTAGTTGAGCGGCGATTCCCGGAGCTGCGTGGAGAGGCGGACGGAGTGGCGACGGCGACCATGACCTTCGGGTCGAGCTCGGCCTCCACGATTTGGATGTGGAAATGAAGCAAGGAGGGTGTTTAAAGGAGCACACGGACGTGGGAAAGAGTAAGGAGTAAGAATCGGCGGCGGGGACTCACTCTACTCGCCGGAATCAAAAAAATACGGTGGCGGTCGAGCGAAACTCCGACGAAGAAATTCGTCAGCCTAGGGGCGTATTGGAGAGGGATTTGGGGGGGGGGGGGGGTGGAGGAGGAGGTCGAGGGTTATTTATAGAATCCGACGATGCTTGATTTGGTGCAGTAATTTCCTCGCAAACAATCGGACATTAAATTCGACAAAAAACGCTCATGTTTAATGGCGGACGAAATTAGATCAATTTAGTGTGTTTAAGAGAGGGCTTTTATGGGGGAATGAAAGAGAAGATCAAGGGCTTTAATTAGAAAGAAACGGTTCGTAATTTGGTGCTCTAAATAACCGGGAATCATGTTGAGAAGTGGGCACGGGAGAGATTTTCGCTAGCGGGGCGTTGCTGGAGCTTGAAGACGAAGCTGACGTCAGCATTTTTTTCTTTTTCTTTTTCTGATTTTACTTATTTCTTTCATAACTTTTGAGTCAATCAAGTCAAATAAATTTCTAAAAATTTGTAAAAATAATATCTTTGTGTTAAACCAGTTGTGGGAATGTTTTGAACACTTTTTAAAAATCAAAATTTTGAATTAGTGATAAATTACAAATTTGCCACTTAATGTCAAATTTGAAAACATGGCTTAAATAATTTCGTTTTTGGCTCAATAAAATTTATAAAAATACCACACTTATATAAGTTTAAAATTAAGTTATGTAAACTCATTTTCCAATATTAAATAATTTTTGGCTTTAGTACAATATTAAATATCATCACACATTTATTTGAAATGAAAAGGGAAATATAATGTATTCATTTTTAATTCAAAATATTTTGTGCACCATTATATTTTATATTATGATTTAATTCATTTCTTATATAGAAAATATATTCATGAAAGTCATTTCATGTTTTGAAAATAAATGAAAATCATTTAAGCTAATGAAATGTTTATTTGGGTTGTTAAGTAATTATAAAATCTGTGAGGTTTTAAGTTATAAACTATAGACTTGTAATATCCAAATTATGTTTTGAACTCAGGTAAATGAATAATAATCTTCTAGCAAATAGACAATTTTTTCAATAGTTTAAAATAACACTTGTAATTATTATTTTAATTTATTTATAGCTAAGGCTAAGTGGTTGAAATCAATTACTTTAACTAAACTATTTACTTAAAATAAAATGGTTTGTACTTTATAAAACATTTGTCAAATTACATATTAAGGTTTTTGAAATACAATGGATAATGTAATGTTTCATTGGAAATGACTTTTGAAAATAATGACACATTGGGAATTTTGAAATAATAGACTTTTTCAAATTGGTTGAAGTCTTTTATAGTTAGTTTTCTTATGCATTTTAATATTTTATTTTAATCAAAACAAAAGTTTTAAATTTTAGTGTTTTTTGAACATTCCAAAATGTTGGGATGTTACATGCTCCTACTAATTATATTCATTAATTTATGGAATATCATGAAGATGAAACTTTTATGGAAGAAAGAAATGAACTTGAGGACATATTCCTCCGTCCACCTATTCTTAAACATAATTTAAAAGTGGAAGACTTGGGTAAAACACTTCCACCTAAAGAGGATCTTGTCTTTGATTTAAAACCTTTGCCTGATAATCTCAAGTATGCTCATCTTGATGATAAGAAAATGGGTTATTTGGTTCTGTGACATACCTAGCTGAGTTCTATCGGTTTGTGATATACCCGCGCTGTTTCTCTGTTATGTGCCCTTGTTTGCTCACATATCGCCCAAACGCTCGGTTCCCTCTGGTCAACCTCCTTTGACCCGCACTTGGCCTGACTGGTGGGGTCGGCCTGGCGTGGCTCGGCTGGAATTTCTGCGGCTCGGCTAGTGTGCGGCTCGGTTAGGATTTGGTCGGATGTTTTTGAAATGGACCAATGGATGAATTAGTATTACTGCGGCTCCATTTTAATACCGTTGGTCGGCTGTTTTCGAATTTGAACCCTAACTAGCCCTAAGGGCATGTACAATGGTAGAGAAGGCAAGCTTTCGCTTAGCCATCCACGTCATTTAGGGAAGATAAAATTATAGGTTATACAATGTATCATCTCTTATTGCCATCCCTACATATTAATGAGAATTGATTATATTTTATTAGGAAATTAAAGTTTTAAGGGAAAACAAGTGGTACAATGGTGAAATTAGCCTTCACTTACTTCATAAGAGATCATCCCTTAACTAAGAGAAGGCAACCTTCCCTTTCTTCATTCTCTCTCCGCCACCTAGACAATTATCCTACGTGTCAACGCTAAGAGAAGGCTGATGTCACCCCATTGTACATGCCCTAATATACAGTAACTAGCCCTACTGTAAACTCCGTCTAGGTCGCCCTGGCCTTCCTCGTAGCATGCTCTCCGCCTGGCGCGCAGGTCCGAGACAACCGCCAACTGGGCGTCCTCCATCAAGGCCGGGTTCGCCGCGCGCTCCGTCGCCACGGCGTTGAGGTCGTCCTACACCGCGCGCTCGGTGGCCATGTAGGCGTCGATGGAGTTCATCGCGTCAGCAACCACCTCCATGGCGTCAACAACCGCGTCTGCCGCCTCCGCGTAGCCATCAACCGCCTCCGCGAAGTCATAAACCGCAACCGCCTCCGCGAAGTCATCATCCGCCTCATCCAAGGTGTTGATGGAGTTCACCGCGGCCACCTGGTCGGGCCACAGTGATAGTGGCAGCTCCTGCTCCTGCTCCTCCTGTGGCGGCTCCTCCTCCTGGTCCTCCACGTCGACGTCCGCCCAGTCGAGGGGCAAGACGTCGCCGATAGGCTGGAGCTCCGGCGCCTGCTCCGGCTGGTCCTCCTGCCCCAAAGGGTGGGCGTGGGTGAGGGTGGCCCAGGTGGTCTGGAGGCGGCGACGCATGGTGTTGGCTTTGGAGGCTGCGGGCACGGCGGAGGAGTTATATAGGCGGGAAGGGGATGGAAACGGAGGCGGGAAGCAGTGGCACTGGGCGGGAAGCGGTGGGCAGGTGGGTGAGCATGCGTCGCGTCGGAGTTATTGCGGCGGGGACGAGATACGGCCACGCCAACGCTTGGGAAGCCGGGAAAGCCTTGGCGCCGGCGTAATTCTGAAGCGTGCCGCAGACGGCTCGCAGTCCCGTCGCTTCGTCGCCTGCAGAAACGTGTCGCCATTAAGGCGGGCGTACCGGCCTCCTGCACACCGACGCAATTTAAAGCACAGCCTTGTGCCCCCAGGAAGCGCGTAAGTGGGAAACGCGCGGGAAGCGAGTAAGTGGGAAGCCTGCAGTTGTGGGGCGTGGGGAAACGAGTTCGTCTGGTACTTCATCCTCCAGTCTCGCATAAATAGAGGTGCACACCCTCTCCCGTATGTACTTCATCCTCCAGTCTTCCCGACGCCGCCACTCATCCAAATTCTTGTACTCGTCGCGGCTTCACCATCCAAGACATCACCGCTCAAGCGCTCCGCTACCCTGATGTACATGTGGTCTGATTCCGATTGTTAGTTCCTTACGGTTGCATCTGTTGTTTACATCCGGTCTCATGGTTTGTTAACATCATATATATTCGGATTATGTGAGCAGGGATAATGCAGCGCAGGCGGATCGCACGCCGGAGGAGGTTTCGATGATCGCCTCCCTCACGCAGTCGATTGAGGACTTACAAGAACGACTAGTTGCAGCCTTGAAGAAAGCTAATCAATACATGGACGAGACGGTGGAAGTTAGAGAGCAGTTCCTCATGGCCTCGGACTTCGCTGAGAAGCTGTCCGACCAGCTCAAGGTCCAGGTGGAGAGCAACCTAAAGCTTCATGAGAAGGTTTTGGCCCTCCAAATGTAGAACAACTTGGCGCGGAATGAAGCTTTAGGCCTGGAAAACCAAGCTATGACGTTGGAGAAGCAACGCCTCGACAAGAAGGTGGAAAAGGCCAAGAAAGAGCATCTGCTACAGAGGGAGCTCCTCGCTGTTGAGATGGCCAAGCGAGGCCAGTAGGGTGTTCCTGCAGGGGCAAGAAAGAGCAGCTGCTACAGAGGGAGCTCTCTCTTTGTTTGAACACTCATGTATCAGCCTTTTTATTTTCATCGAATTATAAACTTAGGGTTATCTTCATATATATTATGCACTTATGGATATTCGAATATGAACCTCTATATAGTATTATTGTACTTAATGTTACTTTGTTATTGTACTTCTGTCGAACACCTTAAGTGCGCACTCTGGACGCGTTCCGGACGAGGACGAGTGGACACGAACTGTCTGTGTCAACACAGCAAGCGCAATATAGACACGAACTGAACGTGAACTTGCACGCTATGTGTAGTTACGTGATCTGAACGTGTGTAGACCTTGTTTATCAACTTGAATCGTTTGAATATTTGATATTGTACTTCTGTCGAACACCTTAAGTGCGGACTCTAGACGTGCTCAGAGCGTACCCGGCGTGCTCCGAGCGCGAACAGGCGCCCATTTGTGTAAACTTTGTGCGCGAACTTGGCCTAGACCATTCTTAGTCAGTCCTAAATGATAATTTGGTGAGTATCTTGAAATTATCATGTTGCAGTTCTCATTTCCACATTTGAGATATGCGATATCACATGAGATCCTCACCCTTCTCATTTGAATGTATGTAGACCATGTTTTTTAACATGAGTCGTTAGTATATGATATATTAAGACTATGTACGTCGGTTTTTCAATTTTTCGATAATTTTTTAATTTATTATGTTTATTTCAAAATTGGTCAAACCTAAGTTTGACCAACATTTAAACAAGTTTAAAACATGAAAATGAAAAACTAAGCATGGATACTTCTTAGTCACCCCAAAACGAAGCTTTTGTGAGGTTTTTTAAATTTTCATGTTGCAATTTCAAAACCACTTCTCTCCAACCTTAGACCTCATAGTTTGAGTTATGCAAAATCACCTGATCTCCATGCCATTATCCTTTTGAATGTATGTAGACCACGTTTTCCAACTTGAGTCGTTAGTATATGACATAACACGACTATGTGCGCAGGATTTTTCTTTTTTGATATTTTTTGAATATTTGAAGCTCATTTCAAATGTCGATCAAACTGCAGCTGTCCGATTTCTCTAGAAGGAATATGCAGCCGTCTGATTTCCTCCAGAGGGAATCTATAGGCGATCCGCGAGAAGCTCATTCTGCGATCTGATTGTACGCGCGCGAAGGACAATGGCTGTACACCCACTGACGAGTGGACCCAACAGGGATTTTGGCTCGCCCACCCCCATTTGGCTCAGTGACACAAAATGGGTATTTTGGCGCACTAAATGCGGATTTCGGCTGTTACCCGTCGTAACCAAATGGGTATTTTGTCAAAAAAATTGGGGATAGCGATGAGCTTGCTCAAATCTAGCTTGAATCCATATAAATTTTCAAATGAGCTTGGACTCGCTGAAAAATGTGTTTCAAATGAGCTCCAAAGGTAGGGTAAACGGCCTCATTTCTAAGCAAAAATGGTGGACTCGCCGGAAAATTTGCAAACTGAAGTGGATTTACACACACAATTTGAGACGTCAAGAACAAGGCCATTGCCCTTAATAAAGCAACTAATAACTAAAATTGATCAACAACTAATAACTAAATTGGCACTTGCCCTTAATAAAGCAACTAATAACTAAAATGGAAACCTCCACCGTCAAATGAGCTCCAAAGGTAGGGTAAACGGCCTCATTTCTAAGCACAAATGGTCGACTCGCCGAAAAATGTGATTGAAATGAGTTCCAAAGGAAGGGTGGTGGACTCGCTGAAAAATGTGTTTCAAATGAGTTCCAAAAGGTAGGGTAAACGGCCTCATTTCTAAGCACAACTGGTCGACTCGCCAAAAATGTGATTAAGATGAGTTCCAAACGAAGAGTGGTGGACTCGCTGAAAAATGTGTTTCAAAAGAGCTCCAAAGGTAGGGTAAATGACCTCATTTCTAAGCACAAATGGTCGACTCGCCGAAAAATATGTTTGAAATGAATTCCAAAGGAAGGGTGGTGGACTCGCTGAAAATGTGTTTCAAATCTCCAAAGGTAGGGCAAACGGGCTCATTTCTAAGAAAAAATGGTCGACTCGCCGAAAAATGTGTTTCAAATGAGCTCCAAAGGTAGGTTGGTGGACTCGTTCAAAAAAGTGTTGTGAATGAGTTCCAAAGGTAGGCTAAACGGCCCCATTTCTAAGAAAAAATGCTGGACTCGCTGGAAAATGTGTTTGAAATGAGCTCCAAAGGTAGGGTAAACGCCCCATTTCTAAGCAAAAATGGTGGACTCGCTGAAAAATGTGTTCGCCGGAGCAAATTGGACCCGCATATTTAAAATTCATATAGTTCTTCGTTCGCGGGGGATTACATTCAGAGCGTGCTCGTTGGAGCTCGCCAGAGATTACATACGACGTTCCAAAATCTATGTATACTACGCGGCCCTAACCCTAAGCAGCAAAATTAGCTCACCGGAGCTCGCAGGGTGCGGGCGCGCCGTCGCCAGAGTGCTTCACTCCTCGTCGGAGGAGTCGTCGTCGACGTAGACGATGATGGCCTTCCCCTTCCTCGAGCTCGCGCCGGCCTCCTGCTCGCGGTGGAGGCGGTCCAGCTCGATCTCGACCCCCCGGTGGCGGTGCTTCGCGTATGCTTGGACCTCCTCCAAGGAGCGCGTCTGGACGGCGCCGGTGACCGTTTCGAGGACCTCGTCGGGATGAAGTCCTCGCGGGTCACCGAGCACTCGAAGACGGCAGGATCGTAGATCTCAAACCCTTCCTCGTCCACGGGGACCTCGGGTGGGCTGCGCGGCGACGGCGACAAGGTCCACGAGCCGGACGAGGTCTCCTCGTCGGCGGGAGGTGATGGTTGCACGAGGTCGGGCGGCGCTGGCAGGAGACCGTGGAGGAGATCAAACTCCTCTGTCTCCCGCCGCAACAGTGACGGCGGCGGCTGGATTCCCTTCAGTGTCCACCGCCTGCTCGAGCGTTTGCGCGCTCCATCGGCCTTGACGCAGCGGCGGCGCTCCTGGCGGAGGTGCCATGGAAGGGCGTCCATGGTATCCGGAATCGTTGGCTGGAGGATAGGTTGGAAGTGGTCGGCGGCGAGAAATCTACGCTGACCCCACGCTCCAACCCCACGCCGACCTGACGCCCTACCCCACGTGCCGTCCCCACCAGTCAGACTAGTGCCCCGGCCCCACCAGTCAGACTAGTGCCCCGGCCTCACGTGTCGACCCCAGGAAATCCCAACCGAGCCAACACACGAGCCGAACCGCGCCAGGCCAACCCCACCAGTCAGGCCATGTGCGGGTCAACGGAGGTTGACCAGAGGGAGACGAGCGTTTGGGCGATATGCGAGCAAACCAGGGCACAAACCAGAGAAACAGCGCGGGTATGGCACAAACTAATAAAACTCAGCGAACCATGGCACAGAACCAATTGACCCTAAGAAAATATATCATGTTATTATTAGTGCTAACCTTTTTGGTAAAGAAGAAGAACGATTATTAGAAATATTGAAGAAACACCGTGGAGCTATGGGTTATACTTTGGATGATTTGAAAGGGATTTCTCCTACTATATGTCAACATTCTATTAATATGGAGCCCGATGTGATGCCATTTGTTGAACATCAACGTCGTTTAATACCTAAGATGAAGGAAGTAGTAAGAAATGAGGTATTAAAACTTCTTGATGCTGGTATCATTTATCCTATTGCTGATAGTAGATGGGTTAGTCTTGTGCATTGTGTCCCTAAGAAAGGTGGAAGTACTATCGTACCTAATGATCATGATGAACTTATTCCTCAAAGAGTAGTTGTTGGTTATAGAATGTGCATTGATTTTAGACAGGTTAATAAAGTTACTAAGAAAGATCATTATACATTACCCTTTATTGATCAAATGTTGGAGAGATTAGCCAATAAAACTCATTTTTGGCTTTCTTGATGGTTATTCTGGTTTCTCTCAAATTGATGTTAAAACTCAAGATCAAGATAAACCACATTTACTTGTCCCTATGGTACTTATGCTTATAGGTGTATGCCTTTTGGTTTATGTAATGCTCCTGCTACTTTTCAAAGATGTATGTCTGCTTTCTTTCATGATTTTTGTGAGGAAATTGTGGAGGTATTCATGGACGATTTCTCTGTCTATGGTACTTCATTTGATAATTGCTTGCACAATCTTGACAAGGTTTTGCAGAGATGTGAAGAAACTAACCTTGTTCTTAATTGGGAGAAATGCCACTTTATGGTTAATGAAGGGATTGTTCTTGGACATAAAAAATTTGAAAGAGGTATTGAAGTTGATAGAGATAAAGTGGAGGCAATTGAGAAAATGCCTTGCCCTAGAGATGTTAAAGGTATTCTTAGTATTCTTGTTCATGCAGGTTTCTATAGAAGGTTTATCAAAGACTTTGCCAAGGTATCAAAGCCTCTTACTAATCTCTTGAAAAAATATATACCATTTGTTTTTTATAATGATTGTAAGGAAGCTTTTGAAACTCTTAAGAAAGCTATAATAACTGCTCCATTGTTCAACCACCTGATTGGAATTTACCATTTGAAATTATGTGTGATGCTAGTGATTTTGTTGTTGGTGTTCTTCTTGGATAAAGAATAGATAAGAAGTTAAATGTTATTCATTATGCTAGTAAGACTCTTGATTATGCTCAAAAGAATTATGCTACAACTGAAAAAGAATTTCTAGCTGTTGTATTTGCTTGTGATAAATTTAGACAATACATTGTTGATTCTAAAGTTATTATTCATACTGATCATGCTGCAATTAGATACCTTATGGAAAAGAAAGATGCAAAGCCTAGGCTTATTAGATGGGTATTATTGTTGCAAGAGTTTGACTTACACATTGTAGATAGAAAAAGTGTTCATAATCCTGTTGCTGCTAATTTGTCTAGATTGGAAAACATTGCTTATGATCCTATACCTGTTAATGATAGTTTTCCAAATTTGGCTGCAATAAGGGTGAGTTCACGAGTTATTGAACCGTTTGATTGTTTGGGATTTTACTTTATGGGTCCTTTCCCTTCTTTAGAAGGTAATACACATATACTTGTTGCTGTTGATTATGTTACTAAATGGGTAGAAGCTATTCCTGCTAAAAATGTTGATGGTGAAACATCAATAAAAATGCTTCAAGAAATTATTTTTCCTAGGTTTGGTTTTACTAGATATCTTATGACTAATGGAGGTTCTCATTTTATTCATGGTGGTTTTAGAAAGGTTCTTGTTAAATGTGGTGTTAATCATAGAATTGCTTCAGCTTATCTTCCTCAAACTAGTGGGCAAGTAGAACAATCAAATAGAGACATTAAATCTATCTTGCAAAAGAATGTTAATAGAACGAGGAAGAACTGGGCTAGTAAATTAAATGATGCATTGTGGGATTATAGAACTGCTTATAAAAATCCCATGGGTATGTCTCCTTATAAAATGGTTTATGGAAAAGCATGTCACTTGTCTTTAGAATTAGAACACAAAGCTTATTGGGCAGTGAGAGAACTAAATAGAGATTTTAAACTTGCTAGTGATAAAAGATTGCTTAATTTGAGTTCTTTATATGAATGGAGAAGTGAAGCGTATGCAAATGCAAAGCTCTTAAAAGAAAAGGTTAAAAGATGGCATGATAAGAGAATCCTTAAGAGAGAATTTCATGTTGGTGAAAAGGTTCTATTGTATAGTTCTCGTCTTAGATTCTTTGCACGAAAATTACTCTCCGAGTGGGAAGGACCATATGTTATTGTGGAACTGTTTCGTTCGGGTGCGATAAAAATCATATGTTGGACAGTAACCATCTCCGCCGCCACCACGAGGCGGAGAAGACAGAGAGAGAAAAGCTCTTTGGCAGGCTGCGTTGCCGCCGGTGAAATTCCCTCCCGGAAGGGGGGAAATCGTCAACATCGTCACCGTCATCGAGCTGCACTCCATCACCATCGCCAACACCACCATCTCCACCGCCGACGCCGTCATGTCCATCCAACCACTCTGTTCCCGCTGTAACATCAAGTGCTAAACTATGTGTATTTGATAGGGGAAACTCTCCCGATGTGTATTACTCTTGTTATTGATGCTATTGAGTGAAACCATTGAACTAGTGTTTATGTTCAGATTATTATCCATCATTATATCACCTCTGATCATGTTAATTATGGTGTGTTGTGAGTAGTTTGTTGTGTTCTTGAGGACATGTGAAAAGTCTAGATGTTAGTAGTGAACTACATGACACTTCACGTGTATGGGCCTAGGGGAATGCATCGCGTACTCGGTTATCATTTGTGGGGTTGCCGGAGTGACAGAAACCTAATCCACGGTTGGTATTCCGATGCGCGAGGGATCACAGGATCTCAGAGTTTAAGGCTATGGTTAGATTTATCTTAATTACTTTCTTGTATTTGCGGATGCTTGCAAGGGGTATAATCATAAGTATGTTAGTCCTAGGAAGGGCGGTGCATTAGCATAGCTTCACCCACACGACACTTATCTAAACACTAAAGATTATTCATCAATATGAGCGAAAGCACTAGACAGAAATCCTGTATGTCCTCAAGACCGTTTGGTCATCATAAGTAAACAATCCGGCTTGTCCTTTGCTCTCAAAAGGATTGGGCCGCTCGCTGCAATTATATTTGCCGCGTTGTATTTACTCGCACTTTATTTTTCTGTTAGCTCAAAGTCTACTGAAAACTTGTCTGCTAGTGTTTACAGGAATTCCTCATCAAAACTACTTGTCAACATCTTCTGCTCCTCGTTTGGTTTGACACTCTTATTTATCGAAAGTACTGCGATACACCCCCTATACTTGTGGGTCATCAAGACTATTATCTGGCGCCGTTGTCGGGGAGTGAAGCGCTATTGGTAAGACGAATTGGTAAGGAAAACTTCAACTGTGAGTGTTGTTTTTATTTTTGTCTCCTTATTTTCTTTATAATGGAGAATAGAAATATTGCTTTCCTGTTTGGGAAGTCTTCTACAGCTGCTGAGGTAGAACGTGAGACGCCTCCTGATGATATTATGCCATTTAAAATACCTATCAAAATTGTTAAACGTGTTATAAATAACCGCTATTTTGGGGATGGAACTGTCCACCTCGGTGATCATTTGTTGTATTTACATGAATTATGCGAGTTGTTCAATTGTGCAGGTATTACGATGGACGAAGTCAGGAAGAAATTATTCTCCATATCACTTTGTGGGAGAGCTGCGCATTGGTATAAACTGTTGAAGAACATGGATTCTCTTGGATATGAGGAAATTGTACCTCTCTTTTATTCTAAATTTTATCCTCCAAGTGAAATTCATCCATATCGAAATTCTATATATAACTTCTGGCCTCATGATGGAGAGAGTATTGCCCAAGCGTGGGGGAGATTGAAGGCATTAATGCTGAAATGTCCTATTCATGAGCTTCCTGGTAATATTACTGTTGATAACTTCTATGCAAGACTTTCGTTTGAAGATAAAACATTATTAGATACTTCATGTGTTGGATCATTCACTCGTAATAAGAAGGAGTTTAAATGGGATCTTCTTGATCGTATTGAAGAAAATATTGAAGCATTGGAGAACGACAAAGGTAGGGAGTCAAGTATAAAATATGAGTTTGAATGCATTAAGACTTTTATGGACACTAATGTATTTCGAAATATAAATAATGCATATGATCTTGATTCTCAAGTTGTTGCAAATTATTATAAAACCTTTGCTGATAATTTTGGTTTGCCCAAGAAGGGGTTTGAAAAATATCATGAACCTTATAAAGATAAACCTGTTGTTCCTTTAGCTAAAAGCATTGAAGTTAATATTGTTGATCATATCATTCCTGAGCCTTATGTGGATAAAATTCCTTTTCCTATTAAAGTGAAAGAACATTCTCTTATGGCTAGTGTGGTTAATAAAAGTGATAAGAAAGCTAAAGAACTTGATGAACAAATTAAAGTTGAACCTTCTGTGGCTATAGTTAAGGAACTTGTTTCTGAAAATGTGGGAGAAGAGTATATTATATTTTGTGATGATGCTTCTAATGTTGTCTCTCATCCTGCAAAGCCAAGAAAGGCTAGTGTTACTATGTTATCTGTTAAAATTGGTGATCATTGCTACTATCGTTTATGTGATATTGGTGCAAGTTCAAGTGTTGTTCCTTATGAGCTTTACAAAGAGATTATGCATGAAATTGGTCCCAGCCAACTTGAAGATATTGATGTGGTTATTCAACTTGCTAATAGAGAAACTATCTCTCACATTGGTATTGTTAGAGATGTTGAAGTTCTATGTGGTAAGACTAAATATCCCGCTGATTTTCTTGTACTTGGTTCTGCTACTATTTAGACTTGTCCTATTATTTTTGGTAGACCTTTTATGAATACTTGTGGAGCTGTTATAGATTGTAGGAAAGAGAAAATCCTTACTAAATTTGCTGGTGATTCATATGAATTCAATTTTTCGAAGTTTACAAAAACTCCTTATGAACCCGAATTTCCTAATGAAGATTTTAGACTAGAACAACTTGCTTCTGTCTCTCTTGCACCTACTAATTATATTCAGAAATTTATGGAAGATCATGAAGATGAAACTTTTATGGAAGAAAGAACTGAACTTGAGGACATATTCCTTCGTCAACCTATTCTTAAACATAATTTAAAAGTGGAAGACTTGGGTAAAACACTTCCACCTAAAGAGGATCATGTCTTTCATTTAAAACCCCTTTGCCTGATAATCTCAAGTATGCTCATCTTGATGATAAGAAAATATATCTTGTTATTATTAGTGCTAACCTTTCAGGTAAAGAAGAAGAACGATTATTGGAAATATTGAAGAAACACCGTGGGGCTATGGGTTATACTTTGGATGATTTGAAGGGGATTTCTCCTACTATATGTCAACATTCTATTAATATGGAGCCCGATGCGAAGCCAGTTGTTGAACATCAACGTCGTTTAATACCTAAGATGAAGGAAGTGGTAAGAAATGAGGTATTAAAACTTGTTGACGCTGGTTTCATTTATCCTATTGATGATAGTAGATGGGTTAGTCATGTGCATTGTGTCCCTAAGAAGGGTGGAATTGTTGTCGTACCTAATGATCATGATGTACTTATTCCTCAAAGAGTAGTTGTTGGTTATAGAATGTGCATTTATTTTAGAAGGGTTAATAAAGTTACTAAGAAAGATCATTATCCATTACCCTTTATTGATCAAATGTTGGAGAGGTTAGCCAATTAAACTCATTTTTGCTTTATTGATGGTTGTTCTGGTTTCTCTCAAATTGCTGTTAAAACTCAAGATCGAGAAAAAACCACATTTTCTTGTCCCTATGGTACTCATGCTTACAGGCGTATGCCTTTTGGTTTATGTAATGCTCCTGCTACTTTTCAAAGATGTATGTATGCTATATTTCATGGTTTTTGTGAGGTAATTGCGGAGGTGTTCATGGATGATTTCTCCGTCTATAGCACTTCTTTTGATAACTGCTTGCACAATCTTGAAAAAGTTTTGTAGAGATGTGAAGAAACTAATCTTGTTCTTAATTGGGAGAAATGCCACTTTATGGTTAATGAAGGGATTGTTCTTGGACATAAAAATTCTGAAAGAGGTATTAAAGTTGATAGAGCTAAAGTGGAGGCAATTGAGAAAAATGTCTTGCCCCGGAGATATTAAAGGTATTCGTAGTATTCTTGGTCATGATGGTTTCTATAGAAGGTTTATCAAAGACTTTGCCAAGGTATCAAAACCTCTTACTAATCTCTTGCAAAAAGATATACTCTTTGTTTTTTCTGATGATTGTAAGGAAGCTTTTGAAACTCTTAAGAAAGCTTTAATAACTGCTCCTATTGTTCAACCACCTGATTGGAATTTACCATTTGAAATTATGTGTGATGCTAGTGATTTTGCTATTGGTGTTGTTCTTGGACAAAGAATAGATTAAAAAGTAAAATTTTATTCATTATGCTAGTAAGACTCTTGATTCTGCTCAAAAGAATTATGCTACAACTGAAAAAGAATTTCTAGCTATTGTATTTGCTTGTGATAAATTTATACAATACATTGTTGATTCTAAAGTTATTATTCATACTGATCATGCTGCAATTAGATACCTGATGGAAAAGAAAGATGCAAAGCCTAGGCTTATTAGATGGGTATTATTGTTGCAAGAATACGATTTGCATATCGTAGATAGAAAAGGTGCTGATAATCCTGTTACTGATAATTTGTCTAGATTGGAAAACATTGCTTATGATCCTATACCTGTTAATGATAGTTTTCCAAATTTGGCTGCAATAAGGGTGAGTTCACGAGTTATTGAACCGTTTGATTGTTTGGGATTTTACTTTATGGGTCCTTTCCCTTCTTCAGAAGGTAATACACATATACTTGTTGCTGTTGATTATGTTACTAAATGGGTAGAAGCTATTCCTGCTAAAAATGTTGATGGTGAAACATCATTAAAAATGCTTCAAGAAATTATTTTTCCTAGGTTTGGTTTTACTAGATATCTTATGACTAATGAAGGTTCTCATTTTATTCATGGTGGTTTTAGAAAGGTTCTTGCTAAATGTGGTGTTAATCATAGAATTGCTTCAGCTTATCATCCTCAAACTAGTGGGCAAGTAGAACAATCAAATAGAGAAATTAAATCTATCTTGCAAAAGAATGTTAATAGAACGAGGAAGAACTGGGCTAGTAAATTAAATGATGCATTGTGGGATTATAGAACTGCTTATAAAAATCCCATGGGTATGTCTCCTTATAAAATGGTTTATGGAAAAGCATGTCACTTGTCTTTAGAATTAGAACACAAAGCTTATTGGGCAGTGAGAGAACTAAATAGAGATTTTAAACTTGCTAGTGAGAAAAGATTGCTTAATTTGAGTTATTTATATGAATGGAGAAGTGAAGCGTATGCAAATGCAAAGCTCTTAAAAGAAAAGGTTAAAAGATGGCATGATAAGAGAATCCTTAAGAGAGAATTTCATGTTGGTGAAAAGGTTCTATTGTATAGTTCTCGTCTTAGATTCTTTGCACGAAAATTACTCTCCGAGTGGGAAGGACCATATGTTATTGTGGAACTGTTTCGTTCGGGTGCGATAAAAATTTCTTCGCTCAAGGATGACTCTACACAATTGGTAAATGGACAAAGAATCAAGCTTTATATTTCTGGAGATTCTTATAATGAAGATGTTGATGTTATTCAAGCAATTTCTCCGGAGAACTACATTTAAAAAATATTTCTGAGTTCGCAGAACCTGATTTGAAAAAGGTACAGTTTCTGTAAGAAAAAGTCCGCAAATTTAATTTTTGGTTAACTGTGATATTTTTTTGGAAAATATGGAAAAATATGAGACGAAAACGAACATGACACGAAGTCCGAGGCAACCACACCACCTCGTGGCGCGGTGCCCTTGTTGGCCGCGCCACTAGGCGATGTGGAGCCCTCGGAGCTCCTCTCCTACTCGGTTTCGTATTGTTGGCTTCCTTTTATTTCGTAAATTTTTACTATATAATCACCCGAGGCTCCAGAGGTCCATATACCGTGTTTTTGACGTGTTTTTGTTTCGAGCTGTTTTTGCCAGATTTTTTGCTGTGGATCTAGAGCCATTATGTCTTCGTCCGAGCCCTCCAAGGACAGTTTCTTTGCGAACGTCGTCAACCCGTACATGAACGAGTTGACGATGCATCCCAAAGAGTTTTCTCTTAAGGAAGGTAAGCTACAAGTTGAATATGTCCAAGGCCCGCGAGGAGAAGGAAGCATGGAGGACAGGATAGAGAGCCTGGAACAAGAAGTTTTCAAGTACAAGAAGATTGCAGAGCGTGAGGTGGACATTGTTCACCGGATCGTCTCTGAACTTATGGCCAAGCATAAAGAGGAGACTTCGAAGCTCTGGGAGGACATCCTCACGCTCCACAAGACCACCAACGCTCTTCAGGCGCAACTCTATGATGTTCAGAATCAGAACTGTGAGTATGAAACCAAGTTTAAACGCATCAGTGCTGCTGCGAGTTTCAGGATCGTCGAGATCCAAGCATCGTTTGTTGATGGAGAACCATTACTTTGGAAGCTGGATCAAGAGGACTCGTCTCCATCGCCACAGAAGGAGTAATTCATCATCAGAATTGGCATCTCCCTTAGCTTGTTCCAAGCTTGGGGGGAGTGTCGCGGTATCACCATTATCTTTCATCTTTTACTTTTTAGTAATGTCATATAATGAGTAGGAAAGTTATCTTATATTATGGTTTGCAATGTGGAAGTATCTCTCTTTTAGTTAGTTATCTATGTATCCCTTGGTGTGAGTTGCCGTTATGGAATATTAATGAGAAGTGTTATCATTTATTTTTTGCACACTTTAAATTAGGTTGCAACTTTTATCATGTATGATTGATCTTGTCATTTAGTATTGGTGATCACTTTGGGAACATATAGTTAATCTTTTGGCTTTGGAAAACTTAGCATTGGTCCGTAACTACAATACTTTGAGACTTAAGAGGAAAAAGAATTAGATGTAGAATATAGCATTCATTGATCTTTCTCACTTGTCTATGACAAGTTTAGTATTCACAACTTAAAATTGTGTGTGCTTTCAGGTAAGAATTGCATGATTGTCTTTTACTACATATATGTTTCTTTGCATCCTTCAACTATTATGCTTGCTACCCAACCTTGCTAGCCAAAGACCTGTATCGAGCGGGAATGCTTCTCATACATCCAAACCTTGAACCAACACCCCGCCATCTGTGTCCACTATATCTACCTACTATGTGGTATTTTGCGCCACTCCTAGTAAATACTTTTTGTGCTATCTTTGTTCAAAATTACTATCCCTTATTTGTGTCAATGTTCACTAGCTCATGAGGAAATAATAGTTGGGTTTGTCATCTTCCGTACTAATTAAGTAACCCATGACTTGCATGCTACATCTGCTCGTCATTAATATTGCAAAGGGGTGGTCAGACTTCTATAATATCAAAGGTTGAGTTTTTCAAAAATATAGGCACTCCTCCATGGTTTGAGATTGATTGGTGGGCACCCGTGAATTCGGCTAGCCATGGTTATGTTTGAAAGGTAGGGAGGAGTGTGTAACATCCCCAAATTTTGCAAAAATTTAAAACTTGCATTCAAGCATCATGCATCATGAGCATAAGAATATATCACCAAAACTATTAAATAAAACTTCCAATTTTAAATATAAATAATCTACAAATTTCATAAAGTGTTTATTTAAAACTCCTTTAATAAATAAAATTTTACCAAATTATATATGGGCTAGAATAATGTTAAAAAGTTCCATTTTAAAGAACCTTTCCAAAACATATTTTTATGATTTTTTCTGAAATGTTTTGAATAAGTTTAAAAATCATATTTGAAATCAGTATTTAAAAACAGAAAAGGATTTAAATAAAATTATTTGAATTTCGGAGCAAGTGGGCCGTGGCCCGCAACTATCTACCGCGCGCGCGTAGCCGAGCAGCCCGCCAGCGGCCCAGCGCCCCGCGCGCCCGCCAGCAGACGCTGACAGGTGGGACCCACCTGTCATCACCCCCGCGCCAACGTTCTTCCCCAAATCACGCCCCGACCCCGACCGGAAACGGCAGATTTGATTCGCACGATTACGAGCGAATTACTGCTCCCCTTACCTCGCCTCCTCCCCCTACTAATAGCCCTCCTCGCTCTCGTCCGATTGCCCCAAACCTCACCTCCCGAGAGCCCATAGGCTGCCCGCACGAGCTCGCGCCATCCCGCCGTCGCCGTCGGTAAGAACTTCACCGCCCGAGCAACTCCGGCCACCTCGGACCTCCATTCCACCTCCCCTCGCTCCCTGTGATCCGTGCGCATCGAGTTGACATAGTGGAGCGTTTGTTTTTGCAGCGAAACCTCACCTCCGTCCACGACCGAGAGAAACCGACGCCGTGCGCAACTACGGCGAGCTCTTCCGGAAAGACGAGAACGCTCCGGTCATCATCACCGCGCCATCGCCCTCCCCACGACGTCACGCATCTCCTGGTGAGCTCCGTTTTCCTCTTAGCGTCGTAGCACACCTCGGGCGCGAACGCCGGCCATGGCTCCGCCGCGCACCTCGCGTCTCCGGTGACCGCGCCGCCCGTTTTTGGTCAACGCACCGTGGACCGTTAGATCTAGATCCAATGGATCTAGATCGATTAGATCTCGCGCGTCCATTTTAATTTAGATCGGACGGCTCTCGCAGCCGATCCGCGCCGAAGCGGTATCGACCAATAGGATTGCGCCACGTAGCCCAGTTTATTTCTTTTTCGCAGGAAATTATATAAATAAAACAGAAAATAGATAAAACTTGCAAAATTCATAACTTTTGATCTGTAAGTCCAAATTTAGTAAACTTTATGTCATTGGAAAGCTCTGCTCATGTAGTTTAATTCTACATCATCTGTTTTTCCCATTGACAAATTGTAAATTGAATAATTATCAGAGGAGTATTTCGGCCATTAAAATAATAACTTAAATGATAAAAATTATTTAGAAATAAAAGTAATTGTTTTAAGATTGTATAATTTCCCTCTGTCCAGCAATATTAATAAATGTCCAAATTGAAGATGTCATAAAAACAATAAAAGTGGTAATTATAGAAATCAAAGTTTTACTATATTAATTCAAATTATGAACTAATAAATAAAATAAGAAATACCTAAACATTAAACTTCATTTATTTATGACAGAAAATAAGAATTATTAATAAGTGTGTCTACTCATCATAACATATCATTCATACATAAATTTTGTTTAGTGTTATGATGATATGGTGTTGGTATTTATGTTATTCATTGTTTGTGCTAGATTGTGAAGAAGAGGAAGGACTTGCTTGTGATTGTTATTCTTGCTGTGCTTGTTCCTCTTGTTACCAAGGCAAGTGACATTCATACAATATCCCATATTTTCTATATGCATAAGTAGTATGTATTTGAGTAGTGTGCATGATAGGGATTTTGATTTATTTTATAATGCTAAGTTAGTTGGTATTTTACAAATATCCTAGTAGTATGTAGCTACCCTTTTCCCTAAGCAGCCATGAAAAGATTTTATTAGTTGCTTAGCCATGCTATAAAAATGTTGCTATGTTATGGAAATGTTCCTAAGTGTTAAAATCTAAAATGCACATCTGGGTGGAATTGGTTGTTATGGTTTATGTTGAGTGGCTTTTGGGACTATGCTTGTGGTTGTCATCGCCTAGGATGAATGTCTATTCTACTTAGGGCCGTGAGTATGGTGGTTGTTACCCAGAAGTACACTTGTGGACGGCCACCCAGGAACGAAGAGATTACTAAGTCCCTGCAAGTTTAGAAGCTTCCCGTGCAACCTTTTGACAATGGGCTCTGTCTAGAATGATTAAGTTGTGGGAGTGCAACCTGTCGGCTTGACAAGCAGATGTAGAGTTGATAGGTGGAACGGGTCTTGCTAGTATGGTTGCATTCTTCTTCTGAAAGTTCTTGTCTCAATTCTCTCCTTTCCATAATACACTCCGTGTGTATAGGATTTCTCGGACAAATTGAGTCTAAAGGTGAAAGTGCACAACCTCTGCAGAGTCGACAAACTGAGATCTCAGCCGTGTCCCCGGAAATGGACTACTTCGAGCAACTGAACAAGGATGGGCAGAAGAATCTCAACACTGTTTTCATAAAGTAAAATTTTGACTAAGGAAAGAATTGTTGGTGCACCTGGGCTCTGTCCCTCGGTGCCAAGTCTTCGAGAAATAAAAGTGTTTTACAAAATGATAGGATAAAACTTGCTTTCTGCAAATAGCCTTCAACCCCACCAAGCCAAATATGCATATAGATGTTAGACTTGCCAGTATATTTATCCACCATAGTCACTTGCCAATACATCATTGTATTGACCTCCTTCGGGGGCTGCATATTCCAATGTGCAGGAAATTCCGATGCTGAATGATTGGCTCGAGTCTACACCCAACATGACTGCCTGTGGCGCATGCTTGAAGATGAGGCTCAATGTTATTTTGCTTTCGCTGTGAACTTTGAACTTTAGCTAGCCTTCATGGTTATGCAATTTGTAATAAAGCCATATTGGCTATTATTTTGGATCTCGTTGTAGTAATTTAATACTTATGCAATGATACTTTATATTTTGTACTGTGGTGCTGGCAGTGATCCAGGGACTAGCACATAACACAGGTGTTCCAACTTTAATAAAAGTTGGGGTGCTACAAAATGGTATCAGAGCAAAGTGTTGCCTGTAGGTTCGAGCCCTAGGATTGGTTAAGCCCTTTTTGATCATAATGTTAACATCTTTGAAGTATGTTAGATTCTAACGGCATGGTGGGATGAAGCGGCCCGGGACAAACTTTACATGTCCACGTACATGAGACCTGTTCCACAATATAAGTGGCTGGCCGGGTGTCTGTCTCTCTCACTATAGTGAAAAATCCAATTTACGAAGAGTTGCTAATATCTGTTGATCACCTTAGGATTTTGACTTAGTATTCCCCTAAAGTAATAATACACTCCATAACTAGTACTTCCTTATCTTATGCAATTCTTGTTCTAATTTCCCTTCTTTCCTACTTAAAGGATGACGAGCTTTCACTTCACCACTGCGGAGGACTTCGAGAACACCCGTTTTGACTGTTACCTCCTCGACATCGGCGAGAAGATAGGGTTACCACTACCCCAAATAAAGGGCTTCATTCTGAAGAAGTTTAACAAAGAGGGTTGATGGGGAATAAAAGCAACACAACCAGGACGTGGAGAGGAGCCCCCACTGGAGATCAAAATGGTTAGTGACTCCAAAGACAAAGGGCTCAATCTAGTCATGCAAGATTTGATTGGGTGCCTCTGCGGACGCTACAGCCTAGAGTTGAGGGGCCACTACTCCATTTTCTTTGGAAGAAGAAACGAAGATGGAGAACCTTACCTGTATGATGTCGGAGAAAGAGGGAAGGCAAAACCCCTTAGCCTTTATTTCCAGGAGCTAGAAATCCTTGTCACCGAACTATATGAAGATCGACGCACCGAGCTCCTGAAGAACTATGAGTTATGTGCCTTACTTAAAGCGAACAAAGAGAAGGTGAAGGTTCAGGAGGAAGTGACTAAGGCACAGGAAGAGAGATTCGCTGAACAAGAGGAGAAGTACAGGAGACAAGAGAAAAGAGTTCAAGAGAAGAACAAGATCATCAGGGAACAAAAGGCAGAACTCGAGAGCAATGAAGTCGAGTTCGAGGCTGATAGTGACTTGATCAAGAGGCTTCGTACTGAGAAGAGAGAGCTGCAAGAAAAGAAACTTGCCCTGGAGAAAGAAGTAAATGAACTCAAGGATGTACTCGCCAATGAAGGAATCGAGATACAGGAAATTGAAGAGGAGGAAGAGGATATGGTCGAGTAGTTAGTTAGTGAGACTACCATTTATCATACACCACAATGTCTTGATCTTGTATTGACCTACCAACTTGTGGTAAGGCAGTACCTTCCCTTGTATCCTCGGAACCTCGCGAGTTGTTTTCCAAACTTTATATCGTTTTCCTAAAACCAAAGGTTTTGAACTGTTTGCTGATTGTTTTATAAGTGGTGTGTTGATTGATGGTGTGCTTGACTGGTTTGTTGTGTGCATGGCAAAGGTTTCTCCTTATAGATCTATCTATCTTTTACTCATCCATGCAAAAACCCCACAGATGCCTCCACGTCGTGATCCCGGCAACAGCGAAACTATGCAACAGCTGATGGCAGCTCAAGCCCAACTGATGACCATGATGACCCAGTTCATTGCAGCAACCAACAACAACAACAACAACAACAACAACAACAACAACAACAACAACAACAACAACAACAACAACAACAACAACAACAACAACAACAACAACAACAACAACAACAATAACAACCATCCACCACCACCCCCACCTCCGGTGGACAGACTTGCAAGATTTCTCAGGCTTAGACCTAATAAGTTCTCCTCTGCTACTGAACCCATAGTGGCGGATGACTGGCTCCGTTCCGTCAACAAGGACTTAGTAACCTGTGAATGTTCTGAGGCAGAAAAGGTGAGGTTCACTGCTCACCTATTGGAAGGACCTGCTGCCATGTGGTGGGAAACCTATCAAGTGACCCATCCCTTGGATGGCATGACTTGGGATGCGTTCAAGGATGGTTTCCGCAATGCTCACATCTCTTCTGGCATAATGAACCTGAAGAAGGAGGAGTTTCGTAGCTTGAGACAGGGAGGTAGATGAAGGGGATCGTGGGCAGAAAACAATAATTTTCCTAGCAACGATATCCTTAAACTAGCCAAGATCTATTCTATGCAGATATAGTAGTACGAACGGAGATCGGAATACGTACCCTTGTAGACCGAAAGCGGGGATTACGTTCCCGCACAAACGTTGTCGATGCAGACCGACGAAGCCGACCTCAAGGTCGTGTAGAGGAAGCAGGCCTCCGAGTACTGCTAGCGCAGCACCTCGCAGGGAGTCGCACACGTACGGTGGAGACGACGCCTCCGAAGCTCCAGTCCAGGACGAGCAGCGGAAGACTTGGACCGGAACACCAGCAGCGCGGCAGCGGGCTATGGTGGAGGAGATCCCTGACTCCTCTTGCTCGGCGCGGCTCCGACTTGGGAACCATGAGATCGAAAGAGAAATCAGGAATTAATTGGTGAATTAAAAGGCTGGGGGTGCCCCTTCTTATATAGGCTCCCAAGGGGAGCCAACCTTGCCAGCCAGGCAATGTGGGACTATCCCCACATTGCCTGGTTCGGCCAAGGGAGTGCGCCGGCCCCCTGGTGGGCCCCTTGTAGCCCACCTAGGCCGGCCCTCCTGGCCCCCACCGAATTCCCCTAGGGAATTTTCCCCTCTTGGGCCTTCTTTCGTCCGGAAGGCCTTAATAAATTCGAAAATAAATATATAAAATCATATTTGCATATTAATAACACTAATTAATATCAAACATAATATATATAATATTTCCTAGCTCCGAAAACTCTTTCGGCGCTGCCCGATCTCCATCGGACCTCTTCCGGGACGCTCCCGGTGATCTCCTTCCTTTCCGGTTGTCTTGTCGAAACCCCTTAAGTGTGTTACCCTAGCGGTTCGATATAATATCAGGTATGACCAAGACTCCTCAATGATCAATGACTAATCCGTAGGCCTGGACCCCATGAATTAATCCCTGAGATATAACGAATGACTTTCATCTATCAAACCTGAACGTGAAGTCTTAGACCTTTTGCCATAGCGATACTTAGCACGTCCGAGTGTCGTTCCATAGATATCTCCATACCTAATCCCGACCTTGTTACCGACGACGCTATCTTCTACTCGTTCATGATCTCATGTCCCTGTGACCTAGTCACATGCTTGCAAGCTCATTAGACATGATCTCACCGAGTGGGCCCGAGAGTATCTATCCTGGTACGCGGACTGGCAAATCCCGCTCTTGACCCCTCGTCTCAATACTCCTTTCCAATACCCAAAAGTATCACCGTTATTGTCATACTAAATAAGATATGACGTTTGGTGCAATCAAAGTATCTTCCGGGAATATCAATAAGAGTTGATCTCACGGTCAAAGGCGTAATGACTACGTTCTCCAAATCTGGGTATGTCCATCACATCACTCTCCAGCGATATGACTCTCATTGCCGACCGGCACCATGCCCCATGACCGGGAAACCTCGATCATCAATCGCGCAACGAAACTAGTCTTAGTAGAGGCTACTAGGGACCTGGTTGTTTGCGTATCACACCCGCATTAATGTTTCCGCTTAATACGGCTCTAGCATGACACAAAAACCTATTATGAACAAACGAGATATGATAAAGAATACACTTTATTAATTGCCTCTAGGGCATATCTCCTTCAGTCTCCCACTTGCACTAGAGTACAATTTAATCTAGATTACAACTTGGTAAAAGCCTAACACCCATAGCTAACTGGTGCTGTTCATGCTTATCAAGCGGGAGAGGCTTCGTCAGCGGATCTGCCACATTCGGATCCGTATGCACTTTGCAAATCTTCACATCGCCTCCTTGTACGTACTGACGTATCACGTGGAAGCGTCGGAGAATGTGTTTGGCGGTGGAGTGAGACTTTGGCTCCTTGGCGTTCGCAATGGCACCCGTATTGTCGCAGAAGAGGACCACGGGGTCTTGCACGCTCGGGAACACTCCAAGTTCGATGACGAACTTCCTCAGCCACACAGCTTCATTCGCGGCCTCGCAGGCAGCAATGTACTCCGACTCCATTGTCGATTGTGCGACTATGGGTTGCTTCCCACTTCTCCAGCACACGGCGCCTCCATTCACCTTGAACACGTAACCTGTCTGTGACTTACAGTCATCGGGGTCTGAGCAGAAACTTGCATCTACGTAACCCGTTACGCCAAGTTCCTCATCGCAGCCACCATACACAAGGAACATTTCCTTTGTCTTATTGAGATACTTAAGAATGCTCTTAACAGCTACCCAATGCGGCATTCCAGGATTACTCTGGAACCAGCTTGTCAAACTTAGAGCTAATGCCACATCTGGTCTAGTACTCAACATTGCATACATGATCGATCCTATGGCTGAAGCATAAGGATGTTTCGTCATTTCGGCCTTACCCAGTTCCGTCACCGGACACTGCGCCTTACGCAATATCTTATTCTTGATAACCGGCAGAGAACCCTTCTTTGCCTTCTCCATATGAAAACGCTTCAATATTTTATCAAGATAAGTACTCTGACTTAGTGCTAATAGGCGCCTTGATCTATCACGGTAGATTTTTATGCCTAAAACATACGCAGCTTCTCCTAAGTCCTTCATGGAAAACTTACTGTTTAAATATTCCTTCACGCTATTCAGAAGTTCCACATCATTCCCTATTAGCAATATGTCGTCAACATACAGTGTTAAGAACACAACCGAGCTCCCACTCATTTTCTTGTAAATACAGGTCTCTTCCACATTCTGGATAAATCCAAAACCTTTGATTACCTCATCAAAGCGAAGATTCCAGCTCCGAGATGCCTGCTTCAATCCATAGATGGATCGCTGAAGCTTGCACACCTTGTTAGCACTTCCTGGATCGACAAAACCTTCCGGTTGTACCATGTACAACTCTTCCTCAATGTTTCCATTCAGGAAGGCCGTTTTGACGTCCATCTGCCAGATTTCATAATCATAGTAGGCAGCTACTGCTAACAAAATCCGAATAGACTTAAGCATCGCTACCGGTGAAAAAGTTTCATCGTAGTCAATTCCATGAACTTGTCGGAAACCTTTTGCGACAAGCCGAGCTTTATAGACGGTCACATTACCATCAGCATCAGTCTTCTTCTTAAAGATCCACTTATTCTCGACGGCCTTGCGCCCTTCGGGAATATCCACCAAAGTCCACACTTTGTTATCATACATGGATCCTATTTCGGATTTCATGGCTTCAAGCCATTTCTCGGACTCTAGACTCTCCATCGCCTCCTTGTAGTTCGTAGGTTCGTCTTGCTCGACTAGCATGACGGTGCAAACCATGTTGCCATACCATTCTGGTGGGATCCGAGATCTACCAGACCTCCGAGGTAGAACATCTTCCTCGACAGTTTCTCCCACTCCTTCCACGGAGGACGTTTCCGGAATTGCTTCCGTTGCGCCACTCGGAATCTCGAGTTCAGGATCAACGATTTCATCGAGGTCTACCTTCCTCCCACTTACTCCTTTCGCGAGAAACTCCTTCTCTAAAAAGGCACCGGTCTTCGCGACAAAAGTTTTGCCCTCAGCTTGGTTGTAGAAGGTGTACCCAACGGTTTCCCGCGGATATCCTACAAAGACGACTTTCTCCGACTTCGGTTCGAGTTTGTCGGGCTGTAGTTTCTTAACGTACGCCTCACAACCCCAAACCTTCAGAAACGATAACTTAGGCTTATGGCCATACCATAATTCATACGGCGTCGTTTCAACGGACTTGGACGGAGCCCTATTTAAAATGAATGCGGCTGTTTCTAACGCATAACCCCAGAAGGATACTGGCAGATCAGTAAGAGACATCATAGATCGGACACTATCCAGTAGAGTACGATTACGTCGCTCGGACACACCGTTACGCTGCGGCGTTCCGGCGGGCGTAAGTTGGGGCACTATGCCACAACTCTTCAGATGTGTGCCAAACTCAAAACTCAAGTACTCTCCACCGCGATCAGACCGGAGATGCTTGATTTTCCTATTAAGCTGATTCTCAACTTCACTCTGGAATTCTTTGAACTTTTCAAACGTTTCAGACTTGTGTTTCATCAAGTAGATATAACCGTATCTACTCAAGTCATCAGTGAAGGTGACGAAGTAACGATAACCATTGCGTGTCGAAACGCTCATTGGTCCACATACGTCTGTATGTATGATCCCCAACAAATCCGACGCCCGCTCAACGAAACCTTTGAACGGTGTCCTGGTCATTTTGCCCATGAGGCATGGTTCACATGTATCGAGGGATCCGAAATCCAACGAGTCCAAGAGTCCATCGGAGTGGAGTCGCTTCATGCGCTTTATACCAATATGACCAAGACGGCAATGCCACAAAAACATGGCGGTATCGTCGCTACACTTAATTCGTTTGGCCTCTATGTTATGGATGTGAGTACTATGATCGAGATTCAACAAGAATAAACCGTTATTCTCGGGAGCATCAACATAAAAGATATCATTCATATAAATAGTACAATTGCTTGACACTGATTTAAATGAATAACCGTCTTGTAACAGGCAAGACCCACTTATAATGTTTACACTCAAGGATGGCACAAAATAACATTTATTTAAAACCAAAACTAATCCCGATGGTAGATGCAGAGGGAGCGTGCCGACAGCCACCACGTCGACTCTCGATCCGTTGCCGACGCGCATCGTCACCTCATCCTTTGCCAGCCGCCTTCTATTCCGTAACTCCTCCTGAGAGTTACATATATGAGCAACAGAACCAGTATCAAATACCCACGTATTGCTCCGGGCGGATGTAAGGTACACATCTATAACATGTATATCAAATATACCTTTCTCTTTATCGACCGTCTTGCCAGACTTCCTATCCTCCAGATACTTGGGGTAGTTGCGCTTCCAGTGACCCTTCCCCTTGCAGTAGAAACACTCCACGCTAGCTCTGGGACCAGACCTGTTAGTCCTGGGCTTGGCAGCCAACTTTGCCTCCCTCCGGGACTTCCAGCTCTGCTTTCCCTTGCCACCGGACTTCTTGAAATCAACGGTCTTGTTGACCATCAACAGCGTGTGCTCCTTCTTAATCTCTACCTCAGCAGTCTTGAGCATCACGAACACTTCACCCAGGGACTTAGCCATGCCCTGCATGTTGTAGTTCATGATGAAGCCTTTGTAGCTTGGTGGCAACGATTGCAACACCCTGTCAATCGCCAGCTCATCGGGAATCTTGCACTCCAGAGCATTCAGGCGTTGAACGTAGCCAGACATCTTGACTACATGCTCGCTCACACTGCTATGCTCTTCCATCTTGGCTGAAAAGAGAAGCTCAGAAGTCTCATATCTCTCAGCCTTAGCCTGCGGCGCAAAGACAGCCTTAAGATCCGAAATGATCTCAAAGGCGCTCATCTTTTCAAAGCGCTTCTGCAGGTCGGCTTCCATGGCGTAGAGCATGCCACTCTGGACAAAGGCAGAATCCTCCGATCGGGTCTGGAAGACCTTCTTCTCATCCTCAGAGGCATCATCTGCAGGAGGGTCACCTATGGCGGCCTCAATGACGTAGGCCACCCTATGGGGAGTGAGGAGGATCCTCAGGTTGCGGAACCAGGCCATGAAGTTTGACCCATTGGTCTTAAGCTTTTCTTTCTCAAGGAACAGACCTAGGTTAAACGAGGGGCGAGACATCTACAATGGAATTTGCAACAACATAAGACTTTGTTCATAATAATTTTGAGTTATAGTATTTTAGAAAATAACTAACATAACTCCCACTCAAACGAACATCCCTCCTGGTCGTTTAAGCGATTACACGACCCCCATCCATTGCACCACCCCTCATCATCAAAGCCGGCGGCACAACTTCAAGAGTAGACAAAATCGTCCGTCACACCAATTTTGTGACTCGTGCTCGACCTTTCGGTCTTCCTGTTCTGAGGCCATACTTCTGAGTATGCTAGGCTCGCCACCAAAGACCTCCACGCTGACGCTTGTGCAACATGGCTTACACCCACCGTATGCGAACGAAGATATGTCTGACACCCGATCATCACGGCCTGCCTCATAACGTAGAACTTTATTGGTGGTGCGCGTTGGAGGGAGAACACTAGTGGTATTTTGAAGGGATCATCTTATTCAGCTGCCGCCGTGTAACACACAATCACACACATAATAAGATGCACACAAAACATCAAATGTAATGCAATGTGATATAGTCCATTGCGCCATGGTCTTCTTGGCGCCCGCAGTTTATAAACAATTTAATAAACCTACCTTGACCATATCACATAGCCCCTGCAAAATAAAGTTAGACGCTTCTACTTTATCTTTTGCATATTTTACGTGGCTTGGGGCTTTCGTAAATAGAACCGCTTCATACCTACGAATCTTATGACCACAACAACGATCCAATAATTGCATGTTTAAGCATCCCTTTCGGGCCCTCCATTGAAAATGCGAAGACCAACTAAAGAGAGAGAAACTGTCACCCGCCAGCCACAGATACGGTACAAGACGTATGTCAGTAGTGGAACCAGCCTCGCGTAAGCGTACGCGTAAACTCGGTTCGGGCCGCTTCATCAACTCAATGCCGCTGGAATACACAAGTGCACGCTAGAGGGTAGCAAATAACAGGAACGGTGCCCCCGTGCAGAGCACGGGTTCTAACAGCGTACAGCTATATCTTACGATAGATCGGCTCTGATACCACTGAAGGGGATCGTTGGCAGAAAACAATAATTTTCCCAGCAACGATATCCTTAAACTAGCCAAGATCTATTCTATGCAGATATAGTAGTACGAACGGAGATCGGAATACGTACCCTTGTAGACCGAAAGCGGGGATTACGTTCCCGCACAAACGTTGTCGATGCAGACCGACGAAGCTGACCTCAAGGTCGTGTAGATGAAGCAGGCCTCCGAGTACTGCTAGCGCAGCACCTCGCAGGGAGTCGCACACGTACGGTGGAGACGACGCCTCCGAAGCTCCAGTCCAGGACGAGCAGCGGAAGACATGGACCGGAACACCAGCAGCGCGGCAGCGGGCTATGGTGGAGGAGATCCCCGACTCCTCTTGCTCGGCGCGGCTCCGACTTGGGAACCACGAGATCGAGAGAGAAATCAGGAATTAATTGGTGAATTAAAAGGCTGGGGGTGCCCCTTCTTATATAGGCTCCCAAGGGGAGCCAACCTTGCCAGCCAGGCAATGTGGGACTATCCCCACATTGCCTGGTTCGGCCAAGGGAGTGCGCCGGCCCCCTGGTGGGCCCCTTGTGGCCCACCTAGGCCGGCCCTCCTGGCCCCCACCGAATTCCCCTAGGGAATTTTCCCCTCTTGGGCCTTCTTTCGTCCGGAAGGCCCATTTAGGGAAATCTGCCTTAATAAATTCGATAATAAATATATAAAATCATATTTGCATATTAATAACACTAATTAATATCAAACATAATATATATAATATTTCCTAGCTCCGAAAACTCTTTCGGCGCTGCCCGATCTCCATCGGACCTCTTCCGGGACGCTCCCGGTGATCTCCTTCCTTTCCGGTTGTCTTGTCGAAACCCCTTAAGTGTGTTACCCTAGCGGTTCGATATAATATCAGGTATGACCAAGACTCCTCAATGATCAATGACTAATCCGTAGGCCTGGACCCCATGAATTAATCCCTGAGATATAACGAATGACTTTCATCTATCAAACCTGAACGTGAAGTCTTAGACCTTTTGCCATAGCGATACTTAGCACGTCCGAGTGTCGTTCCATAGATATCTCCATACCTAATCCCGACCTTGTTACCGACGACGCTATCTTCTACTCGTTCATGATCTCATGTCCCTGTGACCTAGTCACATGCTTGCAAGCTCATTAGACATGATCTCACCGAGTGGGCCCGAGAGTATCTATCCTGGTACGCGGACTGGCAAATCCCGCTCTTGACCCCTCGTCTCAATACTCCTTTCCAATACCCAAAAGTATCACCGTTATTGTCATACTAAATAAGATATGACGTTTGGTGCAATCAAAGTATCTTCCGGGAATATCAATAAGAGTTGATCTCACGGTCAAAGGCGTAATGACTACGTTCTCCAAATCTGGGTATGTCCATCACATCACTCTCCAGCGATATGACTCTCATTTCCAACCGGCACCATGCCCCATGACCGGGAAACCTCGATCATCAATCGCGCAACGAAACTAGTCTTAGTAGAGGCTACTAGGGACCTGGTTGTTTGCGTATCACACCCGCATTAATGTTTCCGCTTAATACGGTTCTAGCATGACACAAAAACCTATTATGAACAAACGAGATATGATAAAGAATACACTTTATTAATTGCCTCTTGGGCATATCTCCTTCAGTAGAACTCTGAGGGAGTATATAGATGACTTCTGTACGCTATCAAGGTACGCACCAGAAGACATCGACACTGATGCAAAAAGGAAGGACAAATTCCTAAATGGACTTCGGGGAGAACTAAAGATACCTCTGTCTGTGGCATATGCTCCTAACTATCAGATTCTGCTAGATCAGGCAATCACCCTGGACAATAACATCAGAAAAGAAGAGAATAGGAAGAGGAAGTTTGGTACAAGTAAGGGTAACACTGAAGTGGCTCACAAGAAACCACACACCTCAGAAGTCAGTGGCCATAAACCCTGGAACTACTCCAACAATGGTAGTGGCCAAAAGTATCATAGTCATAACCACAATGGAGGGTATAAAGGAAATAATGGTGGGTTCAAGGGAAACCATCACCATGGCCATAATCATGGAAATGGAAATCCTCGTCCTAACACTGAAGGGAAGAAGGACATGTCTAATGTGACTTGCTTCAAGTGCAAGAAGACGGGACACTATGCTACTGATTGCCCAGAGAGAAAGGCCGATGAAAATTCCAAGCCCAACCCTTTCCAGAAGGGACAAGTAAATCACCTCAACATGGAAGAAGTTCATGATGAACCTGACGCTGTGATTGGTAAGTTCCTGCTAAATTCTTTTCCAGCATTGGTCTTATTTGATACTGGAGCATCGCATTCATTCATATCAAGAGCTTTTGTAAACAAACATGGGCTAGCCGAGGAAAGCTTAGGAAAACCTATTAGGGTGAGTTCACCTGGGGGTGAGATGATAGTAAATTCAGGCTGTAGGCAGTTAGAATTAAGGATTGGAAATTATCTTTTTCCAGCAGACTTAGTCATCCTAGAAACCCAAGGTTTGGATGTTATTATCGGAATGGATTGGATGACCCGTTTTGAGGAAATCATAGACTGTGCAAACAGAGCTATCACCCTCACCACCCCAGAAAAACAAAAGATTAAATTCAGATCAACTTTTGAACTTAAGAAAGTTAGGCTAAATTCTCTTAAGGGGGTTAGCCTTGGTGATGTGCTGATTGTCCAAGAATACCCAGATGTATTCCCAGAAGAATTACCAGGAATGCCGCCTGATAGAGATGTGGAATTTCTCATTGAACTAAAACCGGGTACCGGACCAATAGCCAAGAGACCTTACCCAATGGCCGTCGATGAACTAAAAGAACTCAAGAAGCAACTGGAGGAACACCTTTTGAAAGGATTTATCCGTCCAAGTTCTTCGCCCTGGGGAGCGCCAGTTCTTTTTGTCAAAAAGAAGGATCAAACCCAGAGATTAGTCACGGACTACAGAGATATAAATGAACACACCATCAAGAACAAGTATCCGTTACCCAAGATAAATGAATTATTTGATCAATTGAAAGGTGCATGTGTGTTTTCCAAGATTGATCTTCGATCAGGATATCTCCAAATGAAAGTTAGAGAGATGGATATACCAAAAACAGCGTTTGTTACAAGATATGGCTCTTATGAGTATACCGTAATGCCATTTGGATTAACCAATGCTCCAGCTTATTTCATGAATATGATGAATAAAGTGTTCATGGATTTTCTGGACAAGTTCGTGGTTGTGTTCATAGATGACATTCTGATCTACTCCGAGAGTCACAAAGATCATGAAGAGCATTTGCGCCTAGTATTACAGAGACTACGTGAACATAAGTTATATGCCAATTTCAGCAAGTGTGAATTTTGGTTGGAACAAGTCGCATTTCTAGGACACATAGTATCCAAGGAGGGTATAGCAGTGGATCCTGAAAAGGTCTCAGCTGTAACCAATTGGGAACCACCAAAGAATGTTGGAGAATTACGAAGTTTTCTTGGTCTAGCAGGATACTACCGAAGGTTTATAGAAAACTTTTCCAAAATCGCCAAGGCACTGACTGAATTATTAAAGAAGGAGAAGAAATTTGAATGGACTGACACGTGCGAAGCCAGTTTTCAGGAACTAAAGAAACGACTAGTTTCAGCCCCAGTTCTGTGTTTACCTGATTTAGAGAAAGAATTCCAAGTTTACTGTGATGCTTCACGCCAAGGTCTGGGAAGTGTGCTGATGCAAGAAGGCAGAGTGGCATCTTATGCCTCTAGACAGCTCAAGAAGCATGAAACAAATTACCCCACTCATGATCTCGAGTTAGCCTCAGTAGTACATGCCTTAAAAACTTGGAGACCCTACCTAATGGGTAAAAGATGTGAAGTGTTCACTGACCACAAAAGTTTGAAGTATATTTTCACACAGAAAGAATTGAACATGAGGCAGAGAAGATGGTTAGAACTTATCAAGGATTATGACCTAAGTCTTCAATATCATCCTGGAAAGGCAAATGTAGTAGCTGATGTCCTGAGTCGTAAGGTTTACTTGAATGGCCTCACGGCAGGAGAAATACCTGAGGATTTATGCATGGCATTCAAAGACCTCCGATTGGAAGTGGTGCCAGAAGGCTTTGTAGCTTCGTTGGTAGTACAACCAAATTTGATGGACAACATACGTGAAGCTCGGAAGGGAGACAAGGATATTGAAGAAATCAAAGCCAATTTGAGAGCAGGAAAAGCCAAGGGATTTCATGAAGATGAGCAAGGAACCTTGTGGTTTGAAAAACGTGTATGTGTGGCAAATGATCCTGATCTTAGGAAGTTAATTCTGCAAGAAGCCCATGAAACACCTTACTCCATTCATCCAGGAAATACCAAGATGTATATGGATGTGAAGGAGAGATTTTGGTGGAACAATCTGAAAAGAGAAATAGCAGAATATATAGCTAAATGCGATGTATGCAGTCGAGTAAAGGCTGAGCATCAGAAACCAGCAGGACTTTTGCAGCCATTGAAGGTACCGGACTGGAAGTGGGATTCGATTGGGATGGATTTCATCACCGGGTTACCAAGGACCAGATCAGGGTATGATTCTATTTGGGTTATTGTTTGTCGCTTAACCAAAATAGCTCACTTTATACCCGTGAAGACCACCTATACCAGCGCAAAGCTAGCTGATATTTACATGAAGAGGATTGTGTGCTTACACGGCGTCCCCAAGAGTATCGTGTCCGATAGAGGGACCCAGTTCACTTCCCATTTTTGGAAGCAGTTGCATGAGTCACTGGGAACTAGATTGGAGTTCAGTACAGCATTTCATCCGCAAACGGATGGTCAGACCGAAAGAGTAAACCAGATTCTAGAAGATATGTTAAGGGCGTGCGCGCTCGATTATGGGTCTAGTTGGGATGACAACCTACCCTATGCCGAGTTCTCTTACAATAACAGTTATCAAGCTAGCATCAAGATGGCACCATTTGAGGCCTTATATGGGAAGAAATGCACAACCCCATTGTTGTGGAGTGGTGTAGGAGAACGAAGTTTCTTTGGACCTGATATAATCCAAGAGGCTGAAGAGAAAGTCAGATTAATTAAAGATAGATTGAAGGTAGCACAGTCCCGCCAGAAAAGCTATGCGGACTCTAAACGTAGGGAAGTCGCCTACAAGGTGGGTGATAGAACCTATCTTAGAGTGTCGCCACTCAGGGGTGTGAAGAGGTTTGGAATTAAAGGAAAGTTAGCACCTCGGTTCATTGGACCTTTTAAAATTTTGTCTCGTAAGGGTGAGGTGGCATATGAGTTAGAACTACCAGAAACTCTATCTGCGGTTCATAATGTGTTCCATGTCAGTCAACTGAAGAAATGTCACCCCGAAATGATGGGAGTTCCTTTAAAGGATATTGTACCCCTCGAAGAAGTACAATTGGAAAGTGACTTGACCTACGAGGAGAAACCCATCAAAATATTGCAGACCGCAGAAAGAGTCACCCGTACCAAAACCATCAAATTCTGTAAAGTCCAATGGAACCATCACACTGAGGAAGAAGCCACCTGGGAACGAGAGGACGACCTCCGAGAAGACCATCCACACCTATTTCTTAATTATTTCATCGAGGCAGCCAAAAGGGGAGCCTGGGGTGGGGCCCAGAGGGCCCACACCACCTCTCGGCACGGCTCTCAAGGTCGTCGCACCAGCAGGCGATGTGGGCGCCCTGGCCCACCACTCGGCAAACCCCTTCGCGTACATCGTCCCCCCGAAGACCTAAAAATCATACGTTGGACAGAAACCATCTCCATCGCCACGAGGCGGAGAAGACAGAGAGAGAAAAGCTCACCGGCAGGCTGCGTTGCCGCCGGGGAAATTCCCTCCCGGAGGTGGGAAATCGTCGCCATCGTCACCGTCATGGAACTACACTCCGTCACCATCGCCAACACCACCATTTCCACCGCCGACGCCGTCATGTCCATCCAACCACTCCGTTCCCGCTGTAACATCTAGGACTAAACTCTGTGTATTTGATAGGCGAAACTCTCCCGGTGTTGATTCTCTTGTTATTGATGCTATTGAGTGAAACCGTTGAACTAGGTTTTATGGTCAGATTGTTATCCATCATTATATCACCTATGATCATGTTCATTATGGTGTGTTGTGAGTAGTTCGTTGTATTCTTGAGGACATGGGAGAAGTATAGATGTTAGTAGTGAACTATGTTGATTAATATTTGATGTTTTGATATTTAAGTTGTGGTTCCATTCTTCTAGGGGTGTCATGTGAACGTCGACTACATGAAACTTCACCTTTATGGGCCTAGGCGAATGCATCGTGTACTCGGTTATCATTTGTGGGGTTGCCGGAGTGACAGAAACCAAAACCCCCATTGGTATTCCGATGCGCGAGGGACCGCAGGATCTCAAAGTTTTAGGCTATGGTTAGATTTATCTTAATTACTTTTTTGTATTTGCGAATTCTTGCAAGGGGTATAATCATAAGTATGTATTAGTCCTAGGAAGGGCGGTACATTAGCATAGGTTCACCCACACGACACTTATCTAAACACTAAAGATTATTCATCAATATGAAGCGATAGCACTAGACAGAAATCCCGTGTGTCCTCAAGAACGTTTAGTCATCATAACTAAACAAACCGGTTTGTCCTTTGCTCTGAAAAGTATTGGACCACTCGCTGCAATTATATTTGTCGCGCTTTATTTACTCGCACTTTATTTATCTGTTATCTCAAAGTCTACTGAAAACTTGTTTGCTAGTGTTTCCAGTGAATTCCTCATCAAAACCACTTGTCAACACATCCTGCTCCTCGTTGGGTTCGACACTCTTATTTATCCAAAGTACTGCGATACACCCCCTATACTTGTGGGTCATCAGTCGGTCCATTTGTACAATGGTTGTTGGAAATTTAACATCCATTCAAACCTCTCAGCAATAATTCAGTGTCTTCTGCGCAATCATAGAAAGTTTTCTAAAAATAAAATACTTGCATGAAATTGTGACCCTGTAATTTTCTTTCAACTCTTCTCTTAGGGTATCTCCAGTCGCCCCCCCCCCCCCCCCCCCTCTCCCAGGAGGCCTTTTAGGCGTCGGCGGAAGCAAAAAGCGTCGTTTCTTCACCAGTCGCACCCCCCCCCCAGAAGCCCAGTTAGCGTCGTTTCGACGGAAATTAGCGCCGGCGCCCCCAGGTGAAACCCATCCCACTAGATTCGGCCTGGGGGGCGAAAGGAAAAGCACGCGTGGGCCAACGCTGTCGGCGAGACACCGCCTTTCCCCCGCACTGGTTCACCTTTCCCTCCTTCCCGTGTCGCCGTCGCCACCACCCCTCCTTGCACCGCCACCGCCACTACAGTTGTACATGTTTTCTAGCCCCGCCGAGCCACACCGTCAGCGCTTCCCACTCCCTACGCCGCGATCCCTACTCCAGGGAGATCCTCAGGACGGAAGGGCGACCACCCCGCCCGCAAAGTGTTCGGCGAAAGTCCGACACATTAATGGACTCCGACGAGGAGATACTCGCCGCGCTCTTCGACGAGGAAGATCAGGCCACCGTCGGTGACGAAGAACACTTGCTGATCTTCGCCTCCCTCACCGGCTTGCTCCCCGATAATCAGGATGGGTCGCGACGTTTTGGATCGATAATGGGTCGCCACAAGAGCAAGCCGAGGCATCGGTACAAGGGGTACTACCTCCTCTACTCCGACTACTTCGCCGATGATCCCACCCAGGACGCGAAGGTGTTTAGACGTCGTTTCAGGATGAACCACAAGCTCTTCCTCATGATCATGCAAGAAATCCGAGATTTCGACACCTACTTCAAATTGAAGAAGGACTGCACCGCGACGGTAGGGTTTACCTCTATTTAGAAGAGCACGATGGCCATGAGGTTGCTTGCATACGGTGCTCCTGCAGATGCACATGATGACTATCTGCGCATGAGTGAGTCCATGACCATTGAGTGCTTGAACAAGTTCTATTGGGCAGTGGTTGCAGTCTTTGGCCCAATGTACTTGTGATCACCCCATGCGCAAGACACTGCTCGCCTCCTTGCAGAGAATGAAGCAAGAGGCTTTCCTGGGATACTTGGTAGTATCGACTACATGCATTGGGCATGCAAGAACTGTCCATTTGATTGGCAGGGGATGTACAAGGGAAAGGAAGGAGAGTGATCGGTGATTCTCGAGGCCGTGGCTTCATATGATCTATGAATTTGGCATTCATTTTTTGGTATGCCTGGAACTCACAACGACATCAATGTGTTGTAGTGCTCGGATGTCTTCGCTGATCTTGTCGAAGGCCATGCTCCCCAATGAACTATGAGATCAATGGACACCAGTACACAAAGGGCTACTATCTTCCAGATGGCATCTACCCCAAGTGGGCAACATTTGTGAAGACCATCTCCAACCATGTGCCAGGAAGCGCGAAATCTTGATTTTCCAAGTGCCAGGAGGCTTGCTGGAAGGATGTCGAGCGAGCATTTGGTGCACAACAGTCTCGATTTGCCGTTGTCCGATACCCAGCTATGACTTGGTCAAAGTCCAACATGTGGGAGGTGATGCAGTGTTCTGTGATCTTGCACAACATGATCACTGAGAGTGAGCGGGATGACCCGGTGCCTGATAGTAGCATACTACCGTCAGGGTCCTCTTGCAGATGTTAATCACCACGTGCCGACATCATGGACACACTTTCTCGCCACACGCCAGAAGATTCGAGACGCTGGAACACATCAAGCTCTACAGAATGATCTGGTGTAGTACTTGTGAGAGCGCAAGGGCAATGGCAATGCCGATGTCTAGTACAAATATTTTTTTTGCATTGTTGAACTATTTATTTGTGTGTGAATTTTGTGTGCCAAACATGTGAATTTCTATGCCAAAATGACCCGGACTATGTTTTCGCTGAAATATGGCCGAATATTTGGGGGCGGCCTGGGTTCACGGCTGGTAATCACGACCCTCGGATTCCTGATTCGTGCGCCGCGGCAGCCACAAAACCCGGCGTTTTGGGCGCTGGGGGCGCAACGACAGGAGATGCCCTTAAAGTGAGAAAATTGCACCTAACATCACACTTTGTAGCATATGTTGCACAAAACACAGAAACAAAACCTCTTTTACAGCAGACCACACATTTTTATCTAATTAGTTGCACTCAGCTTAAATAACGTGCAGATAACCCAAATAACCCAAATAAAACGATTAATCTCAATATATGGACACTAATCTCATGCATCGTGATAGATTTTATATCAAGCAAATTTTCTTTCAAGAATGTCATATTTTTCTATCTAATTAATTACACCTAACTCTCAGTCTCTCTCAGCGACACGCCCTGATGCACCAAAAAATATGGTGCCTTGTAAAGTGAATTTAGAATTTATTTCAATGTTTGGTGCAACAACTGACATAAAGGCGGTTGTTACTTGCAAAAATTAACCCAAAACAAGATTAATCGGTATATTTTGGCTAGATGCAACTAATTAGATAAAAACATGTAGTTTGTTGTAAAAGATGTTTTATTTATGTGTTCTATGCAACAAATGTCAAAAAGGGTGATGTTTGCTGCAATTTTCCCATAAACTACAGCTGCTATGTCGACATCAGCTGCTCGTCACCGAGAATCCAGTATACGGTACCCTCCTACGGGAGCACTAGCTTTGCATCGCCTTGCAGGACTGCAGGAGTAGTATATTAGATTGGGACGGGTGACAGGAAGAGGACAAGACGCGCATGATGCAACAGCACGCCGCAGGAACCCAACGACTCTCGTGCCTGTGCATACATACAAGTCCTACTCCTACATACACCAGACCAGACAAGCAATAAACAAGTGCTCACTAGTCCCTACTCCCTGCCCTACAGCCCCAAAGAGATCAACCGTAACACACTGACACGATTATCTCATGTTCTCTTTCCTGGCATACGACCAGGAGGAACCAGGAGGAAAATCACAGTTAAAGTAAGGTTTCATAATATTTAGGACTCCTTTAATTTATAGGATATTTTAGAAATTAGAGCATCTTCACCGGAGCCTCTAAAAGACCCCCTAAAGGCATTTTTGGGGTCCGGACACCAAAAACACCAACCAGCGGTACCCCAAAGACTCGTCCCGAGCATTTTTATGTCCGGCACCCTCTATCGGTTCTCTATACTTGGAGGCCCTCCAGGGGGTGCCGGACATCGACTCAGGCATCGCCCTGACAGGGCAGGAGGTCGTTGCGCCGTGTTTAATGTCGACGCGACTAGAAGGCGCCACGCCTGTCATCACGCGTCATAGACCGAAGCGACGCCTCGCAATAACATCGTCCTGCTTCGAATGGCGCAGACGGGAAGTGACGCGTGTTGCAGTCGCCACCCTGCAGACGCTTCTTCGGTGTCAATGCGCGGCTAGGCGAGGCGGTGGCCGCGTTAATGCAGACCACCCAACCCCGCTCCTCCGGCCGCTTTACAACCCGACGCAGCACAACGTTCATCTTCACACAAACACTTCTCCCTCTCCCCCAAGAAACATAGGCCACCATGGCGGGCAGCCTCGGCGGACAGCATCGCCACAATCAGCTAGAGGCACTCCGGCGTCGCAACGAGGAGGCGGAGATGGCCAAGGCGTTCCAGCAAGCCTTGTGGAGAGAGGAAGTCGAGAGCGCTCTTCCATACGTGGTCTCGCTGGAGACCGCGCGGCTGAGCAGCCGCCACCAGCTGCCGGTGCCTGATGACACCACCCTTCCGGACGGGTGGGTGAGGAGCGCCGCCAACATTCCGGTGGGGGCACGGCTCAGCGGCCAGGAACGCGTCGAGTTCGTCAGCTGCAAGTGGACGGAGATGTCGTACGAGCAAAAGCTCAACCCCAAGTACTCCATCTCGACGCCCTACTGGCACGCCGTGGTGGACAAGGAGTACGTGGCGCGTCGTAGCGGTCGACGAGCCAACGCTGGAGTTGTACTCATCGGACGACACCGTGACGGTGAGGACGGCGACGCCAGCGACGACGATGATGACCCCGAGCTGCCCGGTCTGTCTCTACAACCGACGACGCCATCAGCAGCGTCGCCGTCACCGAAGAAAGGCGTTGGCCAAGAGCTGCTAGCATCTTGGTCAGCGGCGTCGCCGTCACCGAAGAAAGGGACGTGGCGAGCCGAAGAGGCTTCCCATCAAACGTCCCGCCACGTGTCACGGCGGTGAATCGAACACGGCGCCCGTTGAAGCTAGAAGCCTCGGCCGACTCAGCCGAGGCTACGGGACCGTTTCAGCTGGTGTTGCCGATGGGAATGGAGATGAGCGATGGCCAGAAGTAAAGCATCGTTGATGAGCGATGGCTTGATTCTTCCCCTCGCATCTTCTCCCCCTCACCGGGATGAATCAACATCTCTTCTCCGGGCGTCAATTGAAGGGGATCGTAGGCAGAAAACAAAAAAATTCCTAGCAACGATATCCTTAAAACATGCGAGATCTATTCTATGCAGATATAGTAGTACGAACGGAGATCGGAATACATACCCTTGTAGACCGAAAGCGGGGATTACGTTCCCGCACGAGCGTTGACGATGAAGACCAACGAAGCCGACCTCAAGGTCGTGTAAAGGAAGCGGACCTCCCAGCACCGCTAGCGCAGCACCTCGCAGGGCGTTACACACGTACGGTGGAGACGACGGCCTCCGAAGCTCCGGTCCAAGACGAGCAGCGGAAGTCTTGGACCGGAACACCAGCAGCGCGGCAGCGGGCTTATGGTAGAGAGATCCCCCTCTCAACTCGGCGCAACTCCGATAAAGTGAATCACGAAATCGAGAGAGAATTGGGGAATTAATTGGTGAATTAAAACGCCAGGGGTGCCACTTCTTATATAGGCTCCCGGGGGGAGCCAACCTGCTCACCAGGCAATGTGGGACTAAATCCCACATTCCTGGTGCAGCTCTTGGTGCGCCGGACACCTGGTGGGCCCTTTGTGTCCCACCTAGGCCGACCACCTTGGCCCCCACCGAATTCCCCTAGGAAATTTTCCCCTCTTGGGCCTTCTTTCAACCAGAAGGTCCATTTAGGGAAATCAGACTAAATAAATTCGAAAATAAATATATATAATCATATTTAGACATGAATTACATTAATTAATATCAAACATATTATATATAATTTATTCTAGCTCCGAAAACTATTTCGTCGCTGCCCGATCTCCATCGGACCTCTCCCGGGACTTTCCTGGTCATCTCTTTCCTTTCCGGTTGTCTTGTCGAAACCGCTTAACTGTTACCCTAGCGGTTCGATATAATAACAGGTATAATCGAGACTCCTCTCTGATCAACGACTAAGCCGTAGGCCTGGACCCCATGAATTAATCTCTGTGATATAACGAATGACTTTAATCTATCAAATCTGAACGTAAAGTGTTAAACCTTTTGCCATGGAGATACTTAGCGTGTCCGAGATATCTCCATATCTAGCTGACCTCGTTACTGACAACGCTATCTTCTACTCGTCTATGATTTCATGTCTTTGTGACCTAGTCACATGCTTGCAAACTCATTAGACATAATCTCACCGAGTGTGCCCTAGAGTATCTATCCTGCTATGCGGATTGGCAAATCCCGCTCTTGACCCCTCGTCTCAACTACTCCCTTCCGATACCCAAAAGTATCACCGTTATTGTCATACTATATAAGATACGACGTTTGGTTCAATCAAAGTATCTTCCAGGAATAACAATAAGAGTTGATCTCACGGTCGAATGCGTAATGACTACGTCCAACAAATATGGGTATGTCCATCACATCGTTCTACCAACGATATAACTTCTATTGCCGACCGGCGCCATTCCCTATGATCGGGAAACCTCGATCATCGATCGCGCAACGAAACTAGTCTTAGTAGAGGCTACTAGGGACCTGTTTGTTTATGCATCACACCTGTATTAATGTGTCCGCTTAATACGGTTATAGCATGACACAAAAACGTATTATCAACAAACAAGATATGATAAAGAAATACACTTTATTAATTGCCTCTAGGGCATATCTCCTTCATCAATAAATACGGTGATGAGTGATGTCCGTGCACGAAGATGCAGAGGCCATCTCTCTCGCCCTAGTATAGGTTTAGTTTGTTAAATCACGTTTAGATTAGAAATTGTAAGTTTGTTAAATCTTTTTAAATGTTTAAATAAATTTGTGTTTATTGTTTGTGTTGTTGATCGACGCCGGTTTGTGCGTCCGTAGGGTGTCTGACACCCCCTAAAGAGTCTCCTTTGGAAGTGAAGGACACACATTTAGAGACCCCCGGTGGAGATGCTCTTAGAAATTAGCACGTTTGTTTGAAAAGCTTTGGCATTTGTTGTAGTATGACTTTTCCCTCACGTAGCAGATGCCACCCAAATATTCGTAAAGTTATGGTTACGGATTTTTAAAATTGATGCTAAAAAGGCGTAATGCAAATAATATGGTTTATATTTGCTTATTATGGTTGTCGGGCCTGACGTGCACAAAAAGTCTCAAAGAGAAAAACTGCAATTATGTTTGTCGGCCTTCAACAAGATATGAAATACCAAAAATGAATTCTTGATATATTCTATAATGGACTAATTTTTAATCTAGGACATACGTAGATAGTTATGTTGGTTGTGTTTTCAGGGAAAGGACTCAAAAGAAGCTAAAGTTGATGGCTAAAATAGCCAAAACCATATTGATTGGACTCTAATGAACCAACACCAACATCAAAGAAGAGGGCTATTTTATTCTAGAATCATGAAGATATGCAAGAAAACCAAGAAATATCAAATCAGAAGAATCCGATTGAAGAGCTATGTGAGCCTACCACTCACCCCCTTGTGGTAGAGGTAAACTCTCTTCTTAGATTTGATAATGGAGATATTGCTTATGGCAAGCCACCTGATCAATCTTTCTTTTGATGCAAGCATACGAAGATATATCTTGTATATTTTTTTCTTTCATAATTATGATGTCTTTACGATAAACATGAATATCTGTTGGATTATTAGGCACAATTTTCATGATTAATCTCAGTATATTAAACATTACTACAACAGCTACTAGCATGTTAATCTCGCAAATACTAGATGTATTAATTGACATGAACAGCAGCAAAACGTCTACACACATAGACATACTAAATCGGCACATCGGCACGTGATGAATGTACCGAACAACTGTAGATGAAGTAGTCGTAATAGTCGTCGTAGTTGTTGCAGCAGCAGCGACGGCAGCAGCTTCCTGAAGGCGATGGCGACGTTGTTGACGAGCAGCCCGCGAGTTCGACGAGCGTACGGGAAGGCGAGCCGTGATGAAGAGCTTGAGAGCTGTCGTGCGGAGCGCTTCCCAAAAACCTTATTCGCACTCTCCCGTACAGGATCACAAGGACGAGGGTTCCGGAGACCTGTTGTCCCGTTCGCCGGTGCACGCCGGCGCTCGGGATGGAGTAGACTAGGGTGGCGGCGCAAGGCACGAGTTGGGCAAAACCTAGATTGGTTCGGGGTGGATTGCAGCGCACGCAGTGCCCGATTTTATATAGCGCGTCTAGGGAAAACCCTAACGGGTACAACATGGGACAAATCCACGTCGCGCACGTTTAGGTCGGTTACAGTAGCCCACGATATGGGAGCGACTCGAAACGACTATCTGTGACGTGTCCGTCCAAACCGTTTTTCCCAGACTGCAAAAATAAAGCTAGGCTCGGCGAGATTCCCGCAACCCGCGGCGCGTCATGACGAGACGGGCGGGCGGTGCGTGCGTGCGAGCGGCGGCGGAGGAGGAGGAGCGCGTGAGAGAGACTCATGTTCTCACAAGCTTACCAAGTAGCAACACACTCTACTATATAAGCTGGTGCTACTCCTCTTCAACTATCCGTATGGGACTAAACTTAGGTCCCACTCCACTCACATGTGCTGCCACTAAATTGGGCCTTTGAGATTTCTGAAATTGCTTATTGGGCTGCCCCACTAATGGGCCCAATTCTAACAATCCCCCACCAGATCTCAAATCCCCATTTAGGGAAATTTGCCAGACCTCGAGTCTTGTTTATATACCAGTGTTTCAGTAGAGACTGTTAAGTTGAACTTCTGCCTGGAACCTTGAGCTACGTCTATCGGCAACTTGAATAATGAACGAACCTCTGAATTGCAAGTTTGGTGCTTCTAGATTTCACATAAAATCATAACTGGTACTTGGCTGCCAGTAGCCTACCCCGCGGGTGTAGCATATGCGTCATACTACCTAGTCTCTTCATGATTTACTAGAGATCACCCAAATCTCATAAATTGCGACGTTTAACAATTTGACTCATATAGGTGTGTTCTTTCAAGAATGCTCTGTAGAACAACATCTTTGCTATGAATAGCCAACGGAACCACATTAAGGCATGTAGCCAACCTGCCTTACAGATATTGAGAGTTGTGCATCTTCACATAGAGAGGGTTAGGTAATAACTCTCCTCTGTCACACCACTAGCTTGTTCTTCCCAGATCCTAATTCACGGGATCTCCGATCACATAGGTTGGGCTACCACTATGGAGTAACGCTCACGGGTCTCAACCCCATCTCCCTCGATGCACTTTCTATCACATTACGTGATAGTCCCTTCGTAAAGGGATCTGCCAGGTTTTTGTCTGTTTGAATATACGAAACAGATATTACTCCGGAGTTTCTCAATTTCCTGACAGACTTCAAACGTCTTTTAACGTGTCTTGATGACTTCGCGTTATCCTTAGCACTGTTCACTTTGACAATAACCGTTGGGTTGTCACAGTTCATAAGGATGGCTGGTAATGGTTGCTCAACCACCGGCAAGTCCATCAAGAGCTCACGCAGCCATTCTGCCTCAACAGAAGTTGTATCTAAAGCAGTAAGTTCTGCTTCCATGGTTGACCTCGTCAATATGGTTTGTTTGCAAGACCTCCATGATACTGCGCCACCACCAAGAATAAACGCATATTCACTTGTGGCGTAGAGCTCATCAACATCTGAGATTCAGTTCGAATCACAATATCCCTCAAGCACAGCAGGCTGCCCTAAATAGTGAATCTCGTAACTCATTGCACCGTTCATATAGCGCATGACCCTTTCAAGTGCATGCCAATGATCAGTACCCGGGTTAGACATGAACCTGCTCAATTTGCTCACAGCAAAAGAGATATCAGGTCTCGTCGCGCTCACAAGGTACATGAGTGAACCGACCACTTGAGAGTATCTTAATTGATCTCTCGTCTCTTTCTTGTTCTTTATGAGTGTCACGCAGGGATCATAGGGTATTGGAGAAGGCTTGTTGTCTATAAAGCCGAATCGGCTCAAGACCTTCTCAACATAGTGTGATTGCGTTAACGTAATCTCACTCTCATCCCTAATCAGCTTGATGTTCAGAATCACATCAGCTTGTCCCAGATCTTTCATATCAAAGATTTTTGACAAGAAAGACTTGACCTCATTTATCACTATCATGCTTGTACTGAAAATTAGTATGTCGTTAACATACAAGTATAATATGACACTATCGCCCCCACCATGGCGATAGTACACACACCTATCAGCCTCATTAATGGCAAAGCCTGTAGACGTTAACGTTCTGTCAAACTTCTAATGTCATTGCTTAGGTGCTTGCTTCAGCCCATACAAAGATTTTAACAATTTGCACACCTTTCTCTCTTCACCTTTTACTACAAACCCATCGGGCTGATCCATAAAGATTTCCTCTTCCAACTCTCCGTTAAGGAAAGCTGTCTTTACGTCCATTTGATGAACGATCAGACCATAGGAGGCAGCCATGGAAAGTAGTACACGAATGGTGGTCAGTCTAGCCACAGGTGAATAGGTGTCAAAGTAATCTTCGCCTTCACGCTGAGTGTAACTCTTGGCTACAAGTCGTGCCTTGTACTTCTCAATAGTACCATCAGGCCTTAGCTTTTTCTTGAACACCCACTTATAACCAACAGGTTTGCAACCGTAGGGTCGTTCAGATAATTCCCAAGTTACATTAGAAAGAATCGAGTCCAGCTCATTATGGACAGCTTCTTTCCAGTCATCCGCATCAGGAGATGTGAATGCCTTTGCAATGGACGTAGGGGTATTGTCCACAAGGTACACAATGAAATCATCACCAAAAGATTTTTCAATCATCTGTCTCTTGCTCCTTTTGGGAGCTTCATTGTCATCCTTCTCAAGGACTTACTCAACATGTGGTTGTTCAGAATAATCAACAGGTGTACTAGATTCAGTAAATATCTCAGAAGAAATCCTAGCAGTGATATGCATATCCTTCATAGGAAACATGTTCTCAAAAAATGTTGCATCACGAGATTCCATAATACTATCAACATGCATATCAGGTACCTCAGATTTAACTACTAAAAATCTATAGTCGATGCTCCGCTGAGCATAACCCAGAAAGACACAATCCACTGTCTTTGGTCCGAGTTTACATATCGTAGGAATTGGAACATTGACTTTCCCAAGCACCCCCCAAGTGCATAAATAAGAAAGTGATGGTTTTCTCCCAGACCACTCCTCATAAGGGGTCTTCTCTTTATTCTTGTTAGGAACTCTATTCAGGACATGACACGAAGTCAATAAAGCCTCCCCCCACCATGCCTTAGATAAACCAGCAGTGTCCAACTTGGCGTTCACCAAGTCGGTCAGCGTGCGGTTCTTCCTCTCGGCAACCCCGTTTGATTGGGGAGAATAGGGAGGCGTCCTCTCATGAATAATACCATGTTCCTCACAAAAAACATCAAATATTTTGGAGAAATACTCGCCACCATGATCCGACCTAAGACGTTTGATCTTTCTCTCTAGTTGATTTTCTACTTTGGCTTTGTAAATTTTAAAGTAGTCTAAAGCTTCATCTTTAGTTTGCAACAAATATATATAACGGAACCTAGTAGCATCATCAATTAAAGTCATGAAATATTTCTTTCCACCTTTTGTCAACACGCCATTCATCTCACACAGATCCGAATGTACGAGTTCCAGCGGTGCTAAGTGTCTCTCCTCGGCTGACTTGTGAAGCTTTCGAGGTTGCTTTGATTGCACACAACTATGGCACTTGGAACCTTTGGCAATAGTGAAATTCGGAATTAAACTCATACTGGACAACTGAGACATCAAACAAAAATTAATGTGACATAAACGAGAATGCCAAACACTGGTATCATCAGAAACACCGCCACAAATATGGTTTACTGATTTATTACAAAAATCTGAAAGTGAAAAACGGAACAAGCCTCCGCACTCATAACCTTTACCAATAAATTGTCCAAACTTTGACACTACAACTTTATTGGACTCCAAGACTAACTTAAACCCATCTCTGCATAGAAGGGAACCGCTAACGAGATTCTTGTTCATAGTAGGGACATGCTGCATGTTCCTCAGCTGCACGATCTTCCCCGAAGTAAACTTCAGATCTACCGTGCCAACACCACGAACAGTAGCATGTGATCCATTCCCCATTAGGACGGAAGAATCCCGAGCGACCTGATAAGAAGAGAACAAAGAGATGTCAGCGCACACATGAACGTTAGCACCTGTATCAATCCACCAACATGGAGAATGAAATACTGAAAGCACAAATGGTAAATTACCATACCCATCGGTATTGCTAGCGGTCACGACGTTGGCATTCTTGTCCTTCTTCCCTTTCTTGTCTGCATGATCTGGGCAGTCCACTGAGAAGTGGCCAAGCTCTCCACAGGTATAGCAACCTAGCTCAGACTTGTTCATCGTCATCTTCTTCTTCTTCTTCTTCTTCTTCTTCTTGAAAGAATTAGTCTTGGTAGGGACATTGAAAGCAGGCTTGTTCTTTCCTTTGTTCTTGTCGTGGTTATGGTTCTTCTGCACCATGTTGGCGCTAGAATGACCTTCACCACCTCTCTCAGCAGTGTCCTTAGCCCGAGCCTTCTCCTCAACATCAAGAAACGCTATCAGGTTTTCAACCGATATCTCCTGTCTCTTGTGTTTGAGAGTTGTGGCGAAGTTCCTCCATGAAGAAGGCAACTTTGCAATAATGCACCCGGCCACAAACTTATCAGGTAAGGCACACTTAGCGTGCTCAAGCTCCTTCACAATGCACTGTATCTCATGAGCCTGTTCGACTACAGAACGGTTGTTAACCATCCTGAAGTCATGAAAACTCTCCATGATGTACAGTTCACTGCCAGCATCTGCTACACCAAACTTAGCGTTCAGTGCCTCCCAGAGCTCTTTGCCATCTGAGATGTGCATGTACACATCAAACAGCTTATTGCTAAGAACACTCAGAACGAGTCCCACAAAGGCAGTGTTGGTATCCTTGAACTTGTTCTGATCCTCGTCAGATATAGTTCCTTCAGGTAAACCCTCACTGGACTCGAACACTTTCAGAGATCGCAACCACGACGTGGTCTTGATCTTCCATCTCTTAAAATCCACACTGCTCAACTTGTCCGGCCTCAGCGAATCAGATAGATGTCTTATGTTTAATTCAGGAAATTACCTATAACACATATAAGGTTTTTGGATTGTTGGATTATTAGGCACAATTTCCATGATTAATTCCAGTATATTAAACATTACTACAACAACTACTAGCATGTTAATCTCGCAAATACTAGATGTATTAATTAACATGAACAGCAGCAAAACGTCTACACACATAAACATACTAAATCGGCACATCGGCACGTGATGAACGTACCGAACAACTGTAGATGAAGTAGTCGTAGTAGTCGTCGTAGTTGTTGCAACAGCAGCAGCGACGGCAGCAGCTTCCTGAAGGCGATGGCGACGTTGTTGACGAGCAGCCCATGAGTCTGGCGAGCTTACGGGAAGGCGAGCCGTGATGAAGAGCTTGAGAGCAGTCGCGCGGAGCGCTTCCCAAAAACCTTATTCGCCCTCTCCCGTACAGGATCACAAGGACGAGGGTTCCGGAGACCTGCTGTCCCGTTCGCCGGTGCACGCCGGCGCTCGGGATGGAGTAGACAAGGGTGGCGGCGCAAGGCACGAGTTGGGCAAAACCTAAATTGGTTCGGGGTGGATTGCAGCCCACATAGTGCCCGACTTTATATAACGCGGCTAGGGAAAACCCTAACGGGTACAACATGCCAAGTCCACGTCACGCACGTTTAGCTCGGTTACAGTAGCCCACGATCCAGGAGCGATCCGAACCGACTATTTGTGACGCGTCCGTCCAAACCGTTTTTCCCAGACTGCAAAAATAAAACTCGGCTCGGCGAGATTCCCGCAACCCGCGGCGCGGCGCGGCGCGGCGTGACGAGATGGGCGGGCGGTGCGGCGGCGGAGTAGGAGCGCGTGAGAGAGACTCATATTCTCACAAGCTTACCAAGTAGGAACACACTCCACTATATAAGATGGTGCTACTCCTCTTCCACTAGCAGTATGGGACTAAACTTAGCTCACACTCCACTCACATGTGCTGCCACTAAATTGGTCCTTTAAGATTTCTGAAATTGCTTATTGGGCTGCCCCACTAATGGGCCCAATTCTAACAATATTCAGGTCATCCTAATCTTCAAGACATATTTACAATATGCTCAACTATGCAAATGACCATTCATCTTATAAACCCTTGAATAAAATCTTTGTCATCATAGAATCTTCCTGAGTTCAACACATGAAGTCCAAGCTTTGTCTATGGACAAAATCTTAAGGATGTCTCAATGCAAATATTAGTTTATAAGAATTATCACTAGTTATCAAATTGATACATGGGGCAACATACTCTTTCACCTACCAAATAGTCCAGCCTCCCATGCGCGACGACCTCCTTCCAGCAACTAGGCTTCATTCTAATCCTCCAAGCTGCAAGCCTCAACACAAGAGGACCGATTGATCATTCAGTTGAGGCAGGTACAAGTGTAAATGTCCACCTCCGGTTATCCCACTTTGCAACATGTTTGCAAATGATTGATCATTTAAATTTGATGTCTAAGGTATTGTTACGTTTATAGCCATGTCAAGGAGTAAGCTCGATAATATTACTCCTTTTTTACTTCACCGCTCCTGTCGGTGGGAGAGTAAGGTGAGGCAGTGAAGCAGGGGTGAGGGGAGTTGGTATGCCTATTCCCACTGTTCTACCCATTATGCTGCTGTCAGGTGGATTTAGGCTGGACACCACACGGACATGCGGATGCTTCATCGGTATCTGTATGAACGCAAACTTAACTTAAATTTAGATAAAAATAGATCAACGTGGACGCACAACATACTGAAAACAGACGCACACCACTTTTACGTGGACGCGTTGAGTCCTTTTTTTTCAGCTCCAATTTCTACGTGTTGTTGCCGCAATTTCTTCAAAGGCAGTCTGTTGCTGGGAGCGCTACTGTGCGGGCAGTGAAATGCTACGATGGAACGTGACGTGTCCGATTTTCAACATGCAAACTGTACCATGTATAGATTCAGGTCCATAAGTATCGGAGTTTTCTGTGGTCCAAACAGACAATAAACACTGACATGATTTTTTTAATGGGAAAACACTGACATGATTAATAGACAGTACCTAGCTGACATGGAACATGTTTAACCTGTGTAGATTCTTATCCTTAGCCCAGGAGTAACTGTGGCAGATAGGACGCAATGAAATGTCATCTTTGTCATGTGATGTAAATGGGCCCAGGAATTGGATTTCTTTGTTGCAGAGTAAGGACATCTCCACTCGTCCCCAGGGTCTAAAATGTCGGATTTTTGCACCCGCCGCGGCGCGAAACGATGCTAAACTGGAACCTGCGGGGCACGGTTTTCAGTCATTTCTAGCCTAAGTTTCGATCCATGTGATTCAAAAAAACGGTGACTAGAAAAGAGGCGAATTTCATTCAAAGACTGGCGATTTCATTCATAACAGGGGTGATTTCATTCATAACAAGGGTGATTTCATTCAAACTCGCCGATTACAGAGATTAAACCTAAGCATAAAAAGCCCAGTCGATCGCGCCCATCTGACGCTGCATACACGACCGCGGCGGCATCGTCAGTCGGGACTCGTTGCCGGCGTATATGTAGTCCATCACCCATGGGAGGGTGCGGTGCTCGCCGCCCCACCACCGCTTACTCCTGGTGGAGTTGCAGTTGGCCTCCACGGGACCGTTGTTGCCGTGGTCGGCAAGGTCTTTGTCATGGCGGCGGCGGAAGTACTCCGACCAGAAGGCGTCGTTGCCTTCTGGTCTCCAGTGGCGCTCTGCGCCCTGCTGCGGCGTCAGACAGGCGCGGATTTCGGCGATCGCCGCCCTGAACTGCTCGCCGGCAGGGACAGGGGGCTCGGGGACGCCTCCCGCACTGAGTTGCCACCCCTGCCCGCCGGAGGCGCTGGGGACGCGCATGTCCGGGGGGCACGGATATCCCGCATTGTGCAGGGCCCATGCCTCCTCCTTGTGAAGGTGGCGGCGGACCCAACCGTTCACGGCGGCGGCGTCGGTTGGGTTGTAGGCCATGGCTAGGTCACGACGGTGGAGGAGAGGAGAGAGGAGAGTGTGAGGCCGAAGCCGCGAAAGAGGAATGGCGAGTGGCGGCGAGGCTCGGGGGGTTTTATAGCACCGCGCGGCCAGGCGAAGAGGCGGGGAGGCGGTGGCCATTACTGCGCGCCACGTGCCGCGTCGATTGGACGCGCCATATAAGGGTGAAAACGGAGCGGATACGGTCGAATAGTAGTGAAACCATGTCTGTAACCATATTTTTTTCCAGATACGGAATCGGAGCGGATAGTGTGCGGATACGAGTACGGAATCGGATCATGTCAGTTACGAATATGGATCGAATACGGGGCGAATATGGTTCGGTTGCGGATACACATTTTGTCGGATGTCGTACTGAACATAGGACTAACATATATCAAATACTATCAACCAACTTACTCCAAATTAAATTTATATATTGTGACTAGTAACTCATACTTATCTTTCCAAGTGGCTACTATTATGGCCTAAGGGCGCCTTCAACAAATGTGATTTATAAACATGGTAGTGTCTTGACATGATTTGGACGGAGTTATGTAAGTACATAAGATTCATCTTGCCTAAAACTCGGTTACATGAGGTTTGAGGTATTAGTTGCCGAATATTTCACCGGATAATCGTCGGATATAACCGTGAAATATGATATATCTTCGAATATGGACAGATATTAGTAAAACCACGTCATTTTCCATATCCGTGGATTGCTATCCGTATCCGTGAGTATCCGTGACCGTATCCGTCAACAATCCGACCATATCCGTATTTGCCTTCCATGTGCCTCCGGTCGGTCAGAAATAATCCGTACCGTTTTCACTCATAGCCGCCATACCATTAACTCCGACAGCCTTTGCTGGGGGAGCTCACTGGCCGCCCGCCACGTCATTACTCCGACAGCCTTTGACCGACGCGGGAGCCGAGAAGACGAGCACGGACGGTTTCTACTGGGCTTCTGACGGGGTCGGCTGGTGGAAAAACGACGCTATTTGTTTCCGTCGGGGGCAAAAAGGCCTCCTAGGGGCGCTAGGGTGGGGGGCGACTGGAGATGCCCTAACTCCATTCTCAGAAACATAGAATGTTGAAAAAAAATTGATTTACTATTTGCAGACAAAAAAATGCAGATTTTGGCACGCTATCGTCAAATGAAAATCATCTTTAAAATTGAGAGCAAACGAGTCTATAGAGAATAAATAAATGTTTTAAATCATATAAATCAAATAGCATCTACAAAAACTCAATTATTGACATCTTACCTAATTACCTTTGATGACTTCATAAAACTAAGACTAACTTTGTTTCATTAAAACAAGCTTTTGACCAGCAGCTGTGTCACTGGATTCGTTTTCACAACTATGTATTGGTCAAAGGTTTATGGTAAGGAAATAAAATTCGACTTAATCATCAGAAGAGAGGGAGTGTCTATCCGCAAAACAAAATGATTCTTCTGAAACCACAAAATAGAAATAACCTCAAAGAGAATGTATCTGAGCAAAGGAATATGACACGAGTGAAACAGCTGTACGATTCAACCGAACAACAGTTTGATACCATTAATTCATTGATTTCCTCTGTGCATTTGCAGTATTTTGCTGAAAGTGTTGGACTAGGCATAGCAAAATAAAAGAAGGCGACATAGGACAACACCTCTGCGTCATAAATGGCTCTACGGCCGACAGATCAAGTACTCTGTTTCAAGTACTGGCCCAGCAACAAAATACTAAGCTTTGGAATAAGAATCCAGATGCAATTGTTGGGCAGGATAAAGAAAGGACAAAACACTAATGACTGCAAAGGAAGAGACAAATTTACACCATTTGCAAGCAGTGAAAGCAAATGAATATATTTTCTTCCTGAAATTCAGAAACAATTATTCTTGTTAACATCGGTTGCCTCCCTCACAACTACTATATAACCATCAAACTAGCAAAAAGGACTTGAAATGTTAACCCACCATCTTCTTAGAAGATATACCCCCAGCAATAAATAGAATAGATATATAAGTGTGAAAACTTTCTGTGCTGAAAAGCCTCCTAGGGACACGATCTCCTCACCCACAACTCAAAAACTGGACAAAATATAGTGTGCATATCTCAAGTGACGTCAAACAAAATGAAATCTAGGAAGCAATGTCCAGGCTTGGCTCGAACGAGAAACCTGTGAACAGCTGCAGCGGGAACCTCTTCATAACAGGACTCTTTGATGACCACCTCCAGAGCTTCTGATTTATTTCAAAGGTGAGAAGAGATGGTGACCCATAGCTCTGAATATAGATAAGATCATCAGCTCCACAGCTAGCAAAAACATCATCAAACTCACCAAATCCTTGAAAATACTTGTGCGGCATTCGAGCAACCTCATGCCACTGCTTGTTTCGGAGCTCCCACACACCAATTCCCTTGATGATGCCAGGCCTATCTTGCTTTCCAATGCCCCCAACTAAAACAAGCCTCTCCCTTAGGTTCATCAGCCGTCCACATGTAAGAGGACATGGCACTGGTATAGTCATGCTCATCAAAGAAGTGTGAGCAGATCTGGTAGAGAGATCATACATGAAAACACAATGTCGATGCTCGTTACTATTCACCAAAACTCCTGTGGAGTACACGAGATAGTAGAGGACTCCATTACAAATGACACACTCGTCACCTCCTCGCCATCCAAGCAACACTTCAGTGAAGGCAGACACCCAATTACCAGTCTCTGACTCATACAATTGGATGCTAAACTCCCACTGATAATACTCTGTTGGCACTTGGTTGCTTCTTGCAATAGCAACGATGTACTGATGAGAGGTCCTGCTCACGGACAAGGCAAGAGCACTGTAATCAGCTGATTTTCCGCCAGGAGCATCAATAAGCCTCTTCCAGTCCTTCGTTATTGGGTTGCAGACGATGATGCGGCTCCTGTTCTCACTGTCCATCAGGCACACCAACCCAGCTGATGAGGAAGTTGACCAGTTGCTCTTCTCAATGCAAGGAAAATCAAAACCATACCATTTACGGAGGCTCGGGTCATAGGTGAAACCCGATACGGCTTCCTCGCTGCAAGTGAACATGAAGTACCATGGCTTTTGGGCAGCCATCTTACTCCATGTCCGCCTCCTAGCATGCACAATCTCATACCACCTCTTGCAAACCGACCCAGATCTTATGACACTCGCAACAGGTAGGAAGGAAATAACCTTCTCTAAGAGATCGTCAGGGAGAACAGCATCCAGCGACACCGTTGAGTCATCATCATTGTTGTCTTCAGTAACTGATCCATATTCTATGACTTGAGCGCCAATGTAAGATGGATACAGCTCCCACTCCTCGGACCACATAGCCTGCAAGTGATGTCAAGCCATAAAATAAGGGATGAAGCTGGAGCTATATAGAAACATGAAACCAAAAGGCAAAAACTCCTGAAGGCAACATTTTTAGAGGACATGCAATGCGTGTGTTTTAGGCTTTTAGCATATGACAAATTCGTCTTCACAAGGATTTGAGCAATGAATGTAAGAATAACAAGGTGGGATTACCAGTGTTCACTATCTGCCAATAAGCATGTATACAAAGACATGTGATAAAATAGCTGCCGCTGAAATGAAATCCTGGGAAAACTAATAGTGGCAACATGAACAGTAACTTCCCAATTACAAACCAATGGTGGCCTTTTTATTTTCCTTTTCAAAATAGAAAACAAAAGAAAGCCTTTTTAACGCCACAATCAAGTTGCCGCGGCGGCCAAGTCACGATCACTAAAGCCAAGGCAGCCAAGAACAGCACCATCTACCTAACAAACTTTCACCAAGAAAACGCACGCCAATAACTAGTGTAAATCTTTGGCATCCGCATAAATCCAGCATCTGATTAGAAGAAACATCAATGCAGAGAAAACAGAAAATAAAACCGCGGAAAGAAAAATCTAGAAGGGAAGATGGGTGTGTGAGGGCGGGGATTCGCAATGTAGTGGGTCAATGCCATTCTCTGACAAGATGGAAGCGATTCATTCTTCGAGACAATGGGAGCGCAGGCTTCCAAGACAGAACTTGGGAGCCGGGCCATATTTCGTTCGGATTAAAATCCTGATACAGATCGAGGATTAGTTTGTGGACTCACCGTAGGAGCTCCCTCCAGCACCGTCGCAGCTCGGTCCCCGGTCGCCGCCGCCGCTGCCCGCGCCTTCCTCCGACTCCAATCCGTCCGGGCCTGGCAGCTCCCGCTCCTACCTCGTTGTCACCCCCACCCCTCCCCTCCGCGCCGCCGCGTGTGGCCGATTGCCGTCTCTCGCGTGGAGAGAGTGAGAGAGAGATAGGACAGTCGTCGATTATATGTGCGGGAGAGGGCAGAGGTCGATGGCTGCGAATGGCCAGAAGGGAATGAATGGGGGTGCTCGGCGGGACCGTTGCCGTCGCCGTCGGCGGCGATCGGTTGGTTGAGAGCGGAATAGCTCCAATCTGGTGGGGGCGGAGGGATTCGAGAATGAGGAAAAGGTGAGTGTTCTTGGTGCCTTTTGTTCTACCTACGACTGGGAAGAGAGAGGGAACAGTGGGCTCATGGCTCATGCGTTCTCTCTCCTTTGCTGGCTCACCGCGACGGCGTGAAGTGTCACCTACAACCACAATGGCCTATATATTGATGAGCTAGACAAGGTAGAGAGAGAAACAGGTTTGGTTTCTGTCCCACCAGCTAGCTTAGGACATCTCCAGTTGTCCCCCAGCGTCGCTAAGAGGCCTTTTTAGCATCGGCATAACGAAAAACCACCAGTCATCCCCCATAACTCGATTTAGCGCCGCTTAGGTCGGTTTTTGCGCCGTTTCGCGCCGGTGAACCCAGGCCAAACCCAGAATCCTGGGTACCGTCTGGGAGACAAAAGGCGTGCGCGGGTCAGACCTGTCGGCGAGACTGGGCGATTTCCCTCCATATTTTTGAGCCTCCCTCCCTTTTTTCCCCCCAAAATAGCTCGCCCGTCACCTGATCCCGCCATTTCCCCCCAGTTCATCAGGCCGCGGCCGCCATGGCTCCCGCCAAATTCGCCGGCACCCGAGCTGCAGCAACCACTGCCGCACTCGCCGCTCTCCCCGCCAAGAAGCCGCGCAAGCCGAGAGCGCCGAAGCAAAGGCCGTCGGGCATGACCAACAAAGAATGGATCGCCGAGCAGGACCGCCGGAGGGCGGAGAACCTCCAACGCCGAGGGAGGGAGCTCAAGCAGCGGCAAAGGGACCTAGCCGCGAAGCTGAAGGCCACGGGCAAAGCTGCCGCTGAGGAAGAAGAGGAGCAGGAGAAGGCGGAGGATGAAGATGTGGAGCCGCCACCTCCGGCCGTGTCTGCGACGCCGCCGGCCAAGCGTAGGGCCGACATGTCCCCTCATCCTCATCTCCATCCCCAGTTCATCGGCTGGAGCCAATCATTTGTCTCGCCATCGCCGTCGACGCGGTACTCGCCTGGGTACGCCGATGTTGAGCTCCATGGCGGCTTCGACCCAAACGTCACATTCCCCCACCATCCGTCCATGATGTACGCCGGCTCGCCGGGTTACGTTCCGTCGTCGCCGCTGCGCCGCTCCCCCACTTTCGGGACGCAGTCCATGCTCGGGATGAGCAACAAGATGGACGACATCATCACCACGGGCTCGGCGGCGGCATCCCCGGGCTTCCTGTCGGTGTCAGGCGAGGATTTTCCCACGGGCTCGATGGGTGTCATCGATTTCGGCGGCACCGGCACGGAGGAGGTCGAGGGAGGAGGGGATGAATCGCAGGCGGCCGGGGGTGAGGAGGAAGGGCCGGCCAAGGAAGGCGACACGGGCGGCTGTCGTCCCAAGAAGGGCTCCCAGGCGGCCCCAAAGCCGCCCGTCGAGCCTCGAATCAAGTGGACGAGCCGGGAGGACGTCCTGCTCGCCGAGGCATGGAAGGATACCACCCGGGACACTATCCACGGCTCCAACCAGGCCATGGACAACTACTGGAAGCGCGTCAAGACGGCATACGACGAGCGCCGCATAATCGACCCCGACTTCGCCGGGTGCCTGACGGAGCGTGGCCAGAAGGCGATGTCCAACCATTGGGCGCTCATGCAGACCGCCTGCAATAAGTGGCATGGCATAGTAGAGGAGGTCAAGCACATGCCGAAGAGCGGGGCGAACCGGGAGATGGAGCTCGCCCGGATGTTGGAGGCATACAAGGACGACGAGAAGACGGACTTCAAGTACCTTCACGTCTTCCTCGTCATCGAGGGGTGCGAGAAGTGGGCCAAAACGCGCCGATCGCTGGCGAAGGGCGGCAAGGAGTATGTCCCGGACGCGCCGGTTGCAGGTGCTTCGGATGGCCGTCCCCCAATAGGCAACAAGAAAGCCAGAGCGGCGAGGAACGCCGCGCTGGCTGCGGCAAAGCTATAGGCGTCTATCGAGACATGCATCGCCGACGCCCAGTCCCACGCCACGAAAAGGGAGGAGACCTCCAAACAGCGGTGGGCGGCGGTCATGGACAACTCGGAGGTCAAGCTCGACCTCCTCAGGACCGGCACCAAGGCGAAGAAGAGGAACCACGACTTCGCGTTCCTCGTGGGCAGCGGCGATCAGGACGCGATGGACCCCGAGGTGAGGGCATGGTTCATGGCGCAGCGCCGCCTCATCCTCAGCGACATCAGCCGGCCTGCCAGCAGCCCGTCAAGCTTGGCTACGCCGGACGGCCAGCTTGCTGCGACATCCGCTACTTGAACGGATAGACGTCGCCAAGAGGGGGGGGGGGGGTGAATAGGCGATTTAAAACTTTTTCGAGGAGCCGGAATATCCGGTCCAATAGTGATCGGAAATTTCGAGTAGCCGGAATATCCGGTACACGAGTGACCCGGAAATTCCGGTATGCTTGATAAAGGCGGAATAAAACTAGAGGTTTACTTAAACAAGCATACAACCTAGATATATAAACTAGGCTCACCTATGTGCACCAACAACTTAAGCTAAGCAATACTAGTAACAAGATGATAGCAAGATATATGACTTCAAGCACGAAGGCTATCACAATGTAAAGTGCATAAGTAAAGAGCTCGGGTATAGAAATAACCGAGGCACGCGGAGACGAGGATGTATTCCCGAGTTCCACCCAAAGGTGTACGTCTCGTTTGGAGAGGTGTGCGCAACCACAACAGGTTAGCCGCAACGCCACAAAGGCTCACCTTCTTCTCCTGATGAACTCAACCACAAAAGGTTCGAGTTCACCTTCCACTATTGATCTCCTTTGGGGCGGAGATCGAATCCCGTACAACTCTTGAGGCACACACCCACAACTTAATTGGGGGCTCTCAAGTGACCACAAAAGGTCTTGTCCACAAAAGGTCTTGGCCACAAAAGGCCGGCCACAAAAGGCGTCTAGGGTAAGACCCAAGAGTAACAAGCTCACAAGTATCACCACCACGAATCCTCGTGGAGGGCTCAAACCGATGCAAATGCAATGGCAAGAGCACACGAAGTGCTCAAGTCCTTCACTCTCAAATTCCAACACAACAACAAATGTTTATGGGGGAATAAGAGAGGAAGAACAAAGGAAACCACAAAGGAGTCAAATCCTTCACTCCCAAATCCCACCAAAAGCAACTAATGCTTATGGGGGGAGAAGAGAGGAAGAACAAAGAAGAAGAACCACAAAGTAACTCCAAGAACTAGATCCACTAAGTTCCCCTCACTTAGAGAAGAGATTGATTGGTAGGATTGTAGATCTAGATCTCCTCTCAACTTTCCCTAAAGAATATGGAAGATTCAATGGAGGGATTGAGAGGGAAGTGAGCTTTAGAAGGTCAACAATGGAGTAGGAGAGAGGGGAAAGTCGTGCTGCCTTCGATTAGCTGAGGAGGAAGAAGGGGAGGGGTATTTATACCCCTCCAGGAAATATAGCCGTTGGCTGTTTCGACACTCGGAAATTCCGGTATAAGTGACACCCGGATTTTCCGGTCATCCGGAAATTCCGGTCTAGAGAGACTCGGAAATTCCGGTCACCCGGAAATTCCGGTCTAAGAGAGCTCGAAAATTTCGGTTGGAGTCAGAAGCAAAACCAAACTTTTCCTTAGCCATTTCTGGAGGACTTTTCTGGGGGCACTCAGAAATTCCGGTATATGGAAATTTCCGAGCACAATTTCCGACTGGAGTCAGAACCCTTTTTCTCCTTTCCTTAGCCGTTTTCTTGGATGAGCTGGGGAACCGGAAATTCCGGTAGGGCGGAATATCCGGCCCCAATAATCCGAATCAGCAGAACACCGAAACGAAAACTGCTATAACTTTTGCAAATGAACTCCAAATGAGGTGAGACCAATTTTGTTGGAAATATTGCATCCCATAAATAGAGTAAACTCACTACACATGGCAAGGTGTGGGACTTTCCTCACGGAAGAACCGACAATATTTCCGCCACTCAAAATGCAACAAGTTGTCCAAAGTAAAACCGATTTCGATGAACAAGAGCTTGACATGGAGATGAACCAAGCTCTAACTCCTCACCACCATAAAAGCCAAATAAGAACCAAGAAATATGATATGCCAAGTATGCAAAGGTTTGAGCTCTCCACAAGAATGCGATCAAGTTACTAACTTGAGAGCCCCTCTTGATAGTACGCCTATCTATCCTATAGCCCTATCAAGATCGTACCTTTGCCTTGAGCATTCCACTTGAGTTGGATGATGACTATCTTGATCTCTTCAAGTGGGTCATCTTTTTGATTGCGCGTCCAAGCACTTGCTTGATGAAGACTTCTCCAAATACTCCCCCATGCTCACAATGGGAGAGTCTCGCTTAGCTTCGTCTTCATGTATCCATTGCAAGCACCAAGCATAGGATCTTTTCGAGAAATCTTCTCTTGGTCTTGCGCAACTCATCTTTTCTTCACTAAGATGATGTCTTGAATCTTCAAGACATTCTTGCAATAAGCTTCACTCAACACATGAGCTTCAAGAGTTCAACACATGAACTCCATAATTCCATGGACATGATCTATAATGATATCTCAATGCAAACATTAGTCCATAGAGATTGTCATTCAATTACCAAAACCACACATGAGGGAAAATGCTCTTTCACTACTGCGACGCCCGTTGTTGACCTCGAGACCGAAGCGGAGAACGCCACAACTGCTACGACGGCCATCAACCTGGAGGATGCCGCGCCGGACGTCGATGTCGCCGAGGATGTCACTCCAAGATCGGCGCCACCTCCGACCACCGCGCCCATCTACGACGTCGACGGCGCGCCGTCCTCTGTCTGACTCCCGATTGCGGCCATATCGCCCAATTATGGCGCTTTTTTTGTATGATCGCTCGCCCATCTCTGGCGTTTTTTGTATGATCGGCAACTGCGGCCGTGGATCGCCGAACTCGGGCAATTTTTTTGGGGCGGGAAGAACAACTTTCAAATTTATGCTCCATCTGTTTTCTGGGCGCGTCGAACGGCTAGTGAAACCCCCCCCCCCCCCCCCCCCCGCGGTTTTGGTTAGCGCCGACGTTAACGCTTAAAAGCGCCGGATCAAAACCTGGGGGGCGAACGACTGGAGATGCCATTAGACCATTGAACATCTCCAGCAGCGGCGCGCGTGTTGGAATCGCTATTTACCGCGGCCGCGTTTCGTAAAAGACAGCAGCCGTGAAATATCATACAAATTTCATACTAAAACATAGTTCATATAGTAAATATAAAACATAACTCTATACTAAACTAAACTAACTCTACTCGTCGTTCTTGTTGTCGGTGTCTTCGGAGGTGATCTCCCAGTAGTCGGTGTTCGGAGGGTGCCCGTCCTCGAGCAGGTCCTCCCCGACATCCAGCAGTGCCTCGGCGTTCTTCAGACGCCGAGCATTTCGCCGCTTCGCTGCACGCTCCTCGAAGAACGCCAGCTCGTCGATGACGTCCTGTGAGAAGCGCTCGCGCCAGTGTTCCATGGCGCGCTCGTCGTGTGTGGCAATGTCGAGGCAACGCTGCCGCTGCGCTTGACGACGGCGATCCTCGGCGGAGGCGCCACGTCCACGGCCTGCTCGCGTTGTACGTGTCGTTGAAGTTCATCGTCCACGGGTTGCGGCCGACGGGCCACGCCGCGACGTTGTACGCGCGAGCGGCCTTGTGTGCCGAGGCTGAGTCGTTGTCCGTCGGCGCGTAGCTCGGCGGGTATTTTCCGTTCGGGCGCTCGCGGACACCGACGTAGTCGGAGCTCCCTTGGCGGCGCGGCGGGATCTTGGCGGCGCGTTGGTGCGGTGGCGGCGGCGAAAGAGGAGCGGATAGGAGAGGAAAGGTTCAGTGGAAGCCCGTGCGGAAGCGGTGGCGGTTTGGAAGCGAAGCGCGGCTACGGCTTTTGTAGCGCGCGGAACCGAAAGCGGCAGACTTCGCGTGCACGTTCAGCATGTTCCCGCGTGCGGCTAAATTTTTCACTCGCAACGCGTTTTGGTGCCGCTGCTGGAAGTGCGAACTCGAGCCCACCCGTGATAAACCAGCTGTTTTTCCGTGCGCGCTCACTATAGCTCCGCTGCTGGAGATGGTCTTACAGAGAGAAGGGGATGCACGAGGAGGGCCGGGCATTCGGTCTACCGAACTGTTCAGCCCGGTTCTCCGGGTTACAAAAAAATTCGTTTGCTAAAATTGAGAACCGATTGGTCTTCTAAAAAACAACTAACTTAGGAATTCGGTGTCTGGAATTTCGGTTCATAACCGAAGTGACCGATGTCTCGTGTCCCTCACTACAAAAAGAAATCAGAGCAAGTATTTTGTTTCGGTGGTAGATCAAAGATGGAAGGCGGAGCTGCACGCAGGCCGGATCGACTATCTTACCTGCCAGCTGAGCAGAGTCGGAAGGGAGGAGATGTTTTTTTAGAAACACAGTACAACACAAGCGTTTATATACACGCGTATACACTCATCTCTATGAACGCACACACGCACACCCTACCCCTATGAGCACCTCCGAAACACTGAGTCGGCAGGTCAGATTTTAAGATTGACAAAGTCACCAGGCGCCTCGCTATCGACGGGAACGTCGCCTCCCACTGAAAAATATTTCACCTAAATAAAAAACACCAACGTCAAACCTGGTTTTGAACTCTGTGGGATAGAGGTAAAACCACTCATCTAACCATCTTGTTACAAGCAAATTCTTGGAAGGGAGAAGATGTTACTCGGATGGAGAAAAGAAGGAGGGCATGGTGTCTGTCAGACGCCGGGATAGATAGAGGAGATGACATCCAGCGCTGATGGCCGGACCACCATGGCTGACAACTGCCTGACACTGGGATAGAGAAGATGGCATCCATCACTGATGGCCGGAGCACCGTGGTTGGCCGCCGGTTGCTGGCGGATGCCAGAAAAGCAGAGGCCGCTAGGTTTGTGGAGAAGAACGGGGGAACTAGGAAGTAGGAACCGATGTATGTGCGTTAATAGAACATTATCCCTCTTGTTACTGAAAAAACATTGAAATGACATGTAGATGCCAAGGTGAGCAGAGCAACCTATTGACAAACCGCAAAATTTTGACATCCCTCTTATTGCTTACATCTTGGGAAATTAGGAACGAGCGAAATGCTCGTGTTTTTCGGAATAAACATTACCGTCGACAGTAGTGTTTGAAAATATCAAGAAGGAAACCCACTTGTCGGTAACCGCCGGAGCTAAACGCTTCAATGAAATCGTGACAAGAGAATAGTGGCCGGATGTACCTTTTGGTAACGAGTCATCCTCGACATCATAGCCTCCTTGGGTCATAGGTTGAGTTTCTCTACTGCTTATCCATTCCCAGGCAGGAGATTGGAGATGTAAAATAGAAATTTTGCATAAGACCTAGAGCATGCGCCTCGATCCAACAAAGGATAATGTTACTAGTTCCAATGGACAAAGGAGCGGCTTCGTTTTGTGTATTTACTCGAAACATTAATATATTCGATCCAATGAAGAATAATGTTACTAGTTCCAAGCAAATCTGGCCCCTGCTGGAGATTAATATATTTCCGGAACATTATTGAATTTAGAGAAATGTTGAACTATTTAGAGATTATTTTTCCTAAGCATAGATATACACTTTTTTTAAGGTTAAAATCTATGGACTTGATGTCTTGTACTGGTTGGAATTAAATGTCGTAGAACAGCTGGTGGGTTAGTAGAAACGGCGACAAACAATTCCGGTCGGAGGGAGTACAAGAAGAGTATGTGTGACCCACAAAGGAGATGTTGGATGAGGTCTATTTTATGATTGGTGTAGGCACCATGGGCCTCCTTTACCTAATGTATTATGTGGAGTATATCTATGCACCACTCACAGGTCACAGCAAAATTGTTTATCTCATGACCCATCTCTCTCAACACACTTGTTTTGTCCCAGGCTCGTCCCTATCCGGTGCATGCTTTGCTTCTCCACCGTTGGAAGGTCATGAAAAGTGGCGACGAACTCACTTAAGATGAGACGCCTATGTGTATCGACTTTGTTGCTGCCTTTGTGGTATGAATGTGGTAAAGTATGAGTTTTATCATTTGTTGTTGTAGAGAAAAGACGGGGACCGTGCCACTGGCTAGGTTATTGGAACCTACTCACATAATACAATTCCTAAATTTATTATGATTGCTTGTCTCATAGAAGAGACTGACTTTTTTTAACAAGGAACCCTGAGAAGCAGAGATGACTAGTTGAACACAAGCGATTTCTTCCTCCTCTTGTTGGAGGATCTTAGATATGGATGCGAGGTACCACGCCGGTACGCCAGTGTCGCCCCAAGTGATTCATCCCGATAACAGCTTAGACAAATATCAAATGTTACGGGGCGGGACACAACAATAATTATCGCAACCATGTCGTGGGTTGTTTCACGGCAAACTGCAACGGAATTCGAGCTTTGGAAGCGGCCAAGCTGTGTGGGATAGAAGCTAGCGAGATAGTAGTTTGTATCTTAGCTAGGGTGTGGCGTTTGTGTGCAGGAGAGAGGTTGGTTGTGATCTAGCTCTTGCCTTCGTGTAAATCAACTTTCTCTATCTTAATACAGAAGACGCGCAATCCTCTTGCGTGATCTTAAAAAAAAAATAGTCAAAGTACTGAAGTCTATGCGTAACCTTCTGGAGAATAGGAGGCTAGAATTTATTTTGTTTTTGTGAATTTAGTTAGTTTGTTTTTCTAAATTTCTAATGATGTCGTGATAGACAATCACTACAACAGGAACCCCCTATAGCAACGTATCAATGCGTTGCCAAATGTCCACATAAGCGTTGGCAATGTCCATACCAACGGATTTGGTATGTGTTGTCGTAGGTGGCGTTGCAAGGTTTCTACGACAACGCATATACAAGCGTTGGTAAATGATACAAATAAGCATTGTAACCTAGCAACATATATAATCAGCCTAACAACACTTATTATGTGTTGGCATTTATATTGCACGAATGGATTTTGCATGCACAACTAATGGTATTTTATACATTACCAAGAAAAATGTTGTGTAAATTTCAACATCAGAGAGGGGGACAAAATATTGTTAAAAAGATCTCATATATTATATCAGCATAGTTGTATTACAATAAGATGATCCAAAGAATACATCATATTATTCTATACATTGCACGATGGAAATGAAATTCTAAACTATCTACTGTAGCCAATCTCCGCCTTGCAATAGTCATCTCCGATATGCATCAACCATTATCTTGGCAATCTACAACTAGAATTGAGGTAAGTAACATACAATTAGTGAGAAAGAAAATTAGCTAGTATAATTCTTAACTTCATTCGACCCTAAAAGTACCTTGACATTAAATAAACCAGCACACGAAAAGAGACAACTTACATAAAGGATAATTACAGGAGCAACTACACAAAGGCCTCCACTCCAATCCTATGACAATGAGGTAATTCAGCATATTTGTTGATGCATGGTGTTTTCATGTTCTATGTTCCTCACGGTATTCATCATTGCCTTGAATACCAAGTATTTCACTAAATCTACAAACATAAACTATTAATGAAAATAACTCACTGAGGTTTAATAGGAGAGCATAAAATACGAGTGATTTAACTATCGGGATCCCCATATAGGCTTATTAGCTGAGCCAGTTAAGTACTACTGTAGATGATAAGAAGAATCTACATCGTACCTCTTGCCTTTGGATGTATTGTGATGAAAATTTCAGTATACATAACATATGCGAAGCCTGAAACATATAAAGGATAATGGACATAAGCAAATAACAATATTGCAGTGCGTATACAAAATAAATTACTTCCAGATACGTAATCCACTTTATTTCCAAGTGACGTTTCTTGCATCAAGACATCCATCGACTAGCCAATATTCAGAAAGAGATACTTCACAAGTAAAGAGAATACTACTCTAGATTTGTTGAATGGTATTTTATACAAAACTGACGACTTTTCATATACAACGTACATCTGTTAAGAAAAACGTAGAATGCATAGACGGTTGTAGGTGAATGTTTGGCGGGCCTGCAGAAGAGAGAGGCGACAGTTGATGAGCGACCAACATCACAAGAATCCAAAAAAACTAAGAAGCACCAAACCTGGTCCGTAGAGAAAGAAGAACGGGTGAAGATCTACGAATTTTGAGATAAGTTTTACAAATCACGATAGCCGAAGAGATTACCAGATCCAACGTGTGAGATTGGGAAAGTCTGCTAATAGCTGTTCTTGGATTGAACCGACGCAGAGGAAGCATCACCATCAGGTTCCTTTCGGCATCCACGAGGAAGGATCAGAAGCGGCAGTGTCGCTGGCTCGTGCTAACCGACGCGACGACGATATGGTTGGCCGACGGGTGGAGACGGAGAGGGCTCCTGGGTTGGGGCGATATGTTTGGAAGATTTTTTTCGCGGTTAGGCCACATCTTATCTATTGAACTTACGCGTGGGATTTTTTTTGTAAGGGCGTGGAGAGGTGGGGAGTTGCCGAGTTGATATACTCCAACGCATGTTGCTACCGTTGGAAGGGATGCGTTGGTATACAGGGGTTCATGTAGTAGTGAATTCTAATTAATGTCCATATAATATAAGATGTTTAAGTGTAACAAATAAACATGTTATCTAGACTTGAATCAAACTAAATGGACATGTAGAGTGAAACATGTCTAAATACAGTTGTACACATATAAACGTGGAAAATAACCAAAACATCTTATATCATACTACTATAATGGAAGGGAGGGAGTACTGGCGATTTGTATCATGACTGTAGAACGCATGAGTATGGTGCATGCATGCATGCTTTTCCTCCAGAAATCGTATCAGAAACCATTGCGTTTGGGAGTTGGGACCGATGACTCATGAGCAGTGCCAAAGACAGACGCATGCATATGCTAGCCGTTGTCTTGATATGTCTGATGCAGTGGATATACACGCAAATGGACAAGCGCTAGGTACGCAGCGTTGAAAGGTTGCAATGCGTCTAGTACCGATTAAGCCTTGGGACATTCCCAAATTCCAGATGCACATAATCTATACCCATGTGCTACCACACATCACATGTGCTCCCAGTTCATCAAAGCAAAACGCTGCGTAGGATCTAGCAGTACCTACCATTATATTGATATATTTCACCTTTTTGTGGTTGCCATTTCTCTTCTCATGTCACTGTTTTGGTGCAAATGCCGGAAGAGGATACGTTCACAATTGTAGAGAGGCGATGTGGCTGCTGCTATTCCTATTTGGGATTGCTTGTGTATGTGTCAATGCATGTGTGGAAGTTTTTTCTACTCCCTCGGTCCTAAAATAATTGTCTCAAGCTTGACTAAAAGTGGATGTATTTAGACATGTTCATACAGGCTTGAAACTTTCAAATGAGCCCTATCTTACTAATAAATTTTAACTTATTATATTTTGCATATTGCATAATGCTTACCTGAACAACATTGTTTTTGTGTTCTTTAAAATGAAATTTTTAGTAATATCTTCCCACTGGATCTTCTCTTGATAAATCAAGATCTTGAGTTTAAAACACTAGAGAGAAAGATAAAATAGCAAAATTTGTTTAGCAGTTAGATGGACCGATAACCACAAAATTTACCCCGCTCGTATACTAATCATGTTGTTTGGTTGAACTTTTGCAAGAGTGGCAGTTTATATTTGTCCCAAAAGCAATGGATATTGGCCAATGGACATAACTTATCCAATGGATACAATGTACAAAGATAAAGAAAAGGATTTTCTACGATATATTCAGGCGGATCAGCTAGCTACACGCAGCTAGCCTCCGGTCCTTTTTCTTTTGTACACCAGCCGGCCCCTGGGACGTGCATGGCCGCAGTGCCGTGCAGTGCATTGGTATGTATCACTTTGCTAAGTTCTGTACCGATCGACCAGCAGATCGTCTAATGCTAGCTACTCCCTCCGTTCTAAATTAATTGACTCGGGATTTAGTATAACTTAAACTAAATCTAAGTCAATTAATTTAGAACAAAGTGAGTAGTAGGTATACAAAAAACAAATTTATGGCCCCACAAATTTTAGGGCCTTGTGCGGGTGGCATCGTACAACTGTTGGCCCGGGCCTCACGTGGAGTAGTGTCTTGTATGTGTGACGTGGTGTAAACACATTAAATCTCTCGATTAGGTAGCTAGGCTTTTGTATAGAGAGAAGTAGACGTGATGGTGGTTTCGGACGGCTGACAAGTAAAGAGTTTAAACAGATTCGGCCCCTCATTATAAGTTAAAAATCTACTCCTGCTTTTCTGATCTGGTATTGATGATTATTACAAGGTGACCGCAATGGCTATGGAGGTGAGACGTGGTCTCGCAGGGTTTGTTGTATATCTTTATGTCTATTATGTATGGTGTTGTAGCTTCACATTTTTTGTCTACCCCTTATTATCTTTATGTATACAACTGTGGGGTTTTATATGAATCCTAGTCTATACGAATTGAAATCCTTGTCTTATCCTTCAAGTTATTTACTAGCAGCTCCTTGGGATTCAAATTATAGTGGGGTTACCCTGAGGGCATAACCACGTCAATGTGTCAAGGTTTGATAGAATTAGTTAGTGATCGGTTAGCGGATCATGTATTATAGGAAATGATCGATTGTAATCCTATGTTGCCTCGTCATGTAGTTGTGCTTTATTTATATAAATTTGGTTGTATAAAGGACAAACCCCGCGATGAAGATTACGGCAAAAATACTCCACCTATCTTGATATCAGAGCAAAGTTCCCATCTAATATATGATTTTCAGCCATGACCAGGGCATTGTAACTCTTCGGCACCCCCAGCGGGCTCACCTCTACTACTCTTCCACTTTTGCTCCCACATACCAAACCACTATCACCGTTCATCTCGGTCGCACTAATTTTCACCTCTAGAAGACCCAAGTCATTCACGGTATGTTCGGTCAATATTTTTTTGGATACCTTCAGGGAACTTTTGCCACACCACCCACCATGCTCATGAAAGGGAGTAGAGACTACGATGTAAAAGTTACCAACCGCGCCTGCGGGAGATGTGCAAGTGGGGTCCCACTTGGGGGGGTGTTCAAATTTGATCCTAAATTTGAACTAACCCCCTCCCTTCCTAAGTGGGACAAGTGGGATCCCACTTACACATCATTAGCGCCAATGTTTTCTGGTGGTACACAAACCGGCGGGTCTGTAACACCTGCGGACTCGATGACCGAAGAGATTCTAGGCTAGATGATCAGTCAGAACACTTATGCCGATGTTTGGGAGTGCCTCAGCTCCATTCACTGTGCCAAGAGTAGGTGGGGAGAGAGTGAAGCACATGGAAATGGGAGTGTGTGGCTAGAGTTGAGAGAGACCGACAATGGGAGCAACGGGAGTGGGGATCTTATCCTTTCCTTCATCTTAATTTCCTATTACATGTGCGCAAATCGCATGTATAATCTGATGTTTGGGCCCTTCGTTCTTGTTGTACCATGGGTTTTTATAGTTGCAACATACTCCTGAAGTTGCGCTTGCGATGAGCACGGATCGACAATGGAGATTTTTAAGGAATTTTTGTCAATATCTTTACACCATTCTAGCATTTAACCGGTGATAGTTTACATATCCAAAACGATCATGCTATTTAACCCGCTTGAAAGATGTTCCTACATTTTAAATTCTAACAATATACATGTGGAACTCGCGTGTTCAGATAGGTGGAGTATTTATCGTAGTCTTGTATCGTGGAGCTTCTCCTCTATCACTAGTAGAAAACAGGTCTTCGGAACTAGCCGAAATACCCCATTTGTCCAGGTCGCATAACAAATCGGGACAAATGGGGCCAAATAGTTGGTCTCAGCCTCCACGCGCTTCAGAATCGAACTTTTTGTCCCGGTTCCAGCCACGAACCGGAAAAAAAGGTCACCGGACCCCATTTGTCCCGGTTCCAGCCACGAACCGGGACAAAAGGTAGGTGCCTATGTATTTAAAAAATGGTTTGGCACTTAAAAAAATTTCACTTTTGATACTTAAAAAATGGAAAATGATATTTATGAAAATAATTTGAACAAGCCCTTCGGCATGATTGTTTACTATACCAAGATGCACTCATTTGTGGAATATGAGATCTTTATCACAAATAATTTGAATAATATGAATTAGATTCAAATAATCGGCATAAACTCATTTAACTAGGCGAAATTAGGTAGAAATTAAGAAAAAACCTAATACTTGAATATTATCCATCATATGTACTAGTTTCCATGAAAATTAAATAGGTGTCATTTTTCATCATAGTTTTTGTACTTTGTTCCAATGTTGGGGATATAGCTTATCGGAAACATATCGGTAGACCTATGATAAGGGCTAAATCAGCCGATTTATCAACATATCATCCGATTTATCAGTATATCGGTCGACTTATCTGCCAATTTATCTTATCGGCTAGACACCGACAAGCGATAAATCGGGATATCGGCCGATATCTTGAACAGTGCTTTGTTCACAAAAAAGTCATTTTTACACTTAAAAATGGAAAATAGTATGAAAATAATCTGAAGAATCCTTTTGGCATGCTTGTTTCTTATACCAATATGCACCTATTTGTAGAATATGAGATTTGTATCACAAACTATGCCGTGAATATTACCATAAATTGATCATTTGACTTGAAACTTCTAGATGTTTATAGATGATAGACTTTTTTGTGAAGACTTTTTTTACAAATTTTGTCAATCAAATTTATCATTTTCATGGCAACTAGTATACATATAAGGACCCCATGTTAAAGGATATCCTTTTTTGAGATGTTTATCATTTTATTTCATTTTTTCATTAAAACGATCAAAATGGTCGCGATGACTATTCGTCGAAAGAGGTAAGATTTTCTAAAATTATCAATGTTTGTTTGATATAACCAATATTTGTGTACCTTAAAATGATATTTCCAAAATATTAAGACCAAACTATCAAATAGTTGTAGTTCAAATTTGAATTAGTTTCAAATAATCGACATAAACTCATTTAACTAGGCGAAATTAGGTAGAAATCAAGAAAAACCTAATACTTGGGGATTATCCATCATATGTGTACTAGTTTCCATGAAAATTAAATGAGTGCCATTTTCATCATATTTTTTGTACTTTGTTCACAAAAAAGTCATTTTTTGCACTTAAAATATTGAAAATAATTTTTATGAAAATAATTTGAAGAATCCCTTTGGCATGATTGTTTCTTATACCAATATGCACCTATTTGTGGAATATGAGATATGTATCACAAACTACGTCGTGGAAATGACCATAACTTGATCATTTGACTTGAAACTTCTAAATGTTTATAGATGATAGACTTTTTATGAACACTTTTTTTGCAAATTTTATCAAAAATCAAGTTTATCATTTTCATGGCAATTAGTACACGTATAAGGACCCAAGCCAACGGATATCATTTTTTGAGGTGTTTATCATTTTATTTCATTTTTCCGTAAAACCGATCAAAATGGTCACAATGGCTATCTATCTTTCTGTAATGCAAGAGATGACTTGGATGTCATATTTTAATTCCTCTATTTTTTTTTATCAATTTAGATATTTTATTTGTTGAATTCTGATTTAAGATTTGAAAGATACAAATTATTCCATACTAAATAAAAAGCAAAAAATAAAGTAATATTTATTTATCATTATTTATTATAATATTATTATTCTATAGTCATTGTTGTTTATTCAACTTAATTTATAATACAAGTAATGAAAACGTATAACATGATGACCGAGTGGTTAATATAATTTCAAAGATAGTAATATCAGTAAGTTCTCTGTTCTCTCTTAGTATCTAATTTGAATGGAATCTAAATATTAAGCGTGATGGGGTTGGAATAGTTTGATGATGAGTGACCGAACGAGAAGTTTGACTTGAGATTAAGTGTGTAGCTACTGATGAATTGTGTGGGTTAGTGAGTAATTAAGTGTGTGACTAAGTGAGAAACAAAAAAAGGAAAAACAGAAAACACGAAAGAAAAAGAAAAACGGAAAACAAAAAATTAAATGGGAATTAAAAACAGAAAATAGGAAAAGAAAAACAAAAACACTATTATCCTAGATCGTAAGAGAATCAAAAAAGGAAAAACACAAAACACAAAAGAAAAAGAAAAAGAGAAACGGAAAACAGAAAATTAAATGTGAATCAAAAATAGAAAATAGGAAAAAAAACACTATTGTCCCGGGTCGTATATTACGACCCAGGACAAAGATAGCCGTCCTGACGCGCCCTGCCACGGCCACGTGGATTGTCATTTGGCCCCGACTTTGGTCATATACACTAGTGCAAAACAAGCTAGTAGTCCCGGGCTATTAGGGCATTTTGTCCCGGCGTGCATCCGGGACAAAAGGGGTGCGCCTTTTGTCCCGGATGCACGCCGGGACAAAATGCCCTAATAGCCCGGGACTACTAGCCTGTTTTGCACTAGTGTATATGACCAAAGTACAGCTTACACGGCAATGGAACAAAATATTTCAATCAAGCCTTTCCTAAAATATGGGACCATGCAATCACTATGCAGTAGCTAACCGATTACTAACCAATTCTATCAAATCTTAACAATCTCAAGTTCTAAACAAGGTTGAGATTAATTGGCACAGAATTGACGTAGCTGTTATTGAGTAGTAGGCTTGGTGAAGACATAGATTAAGGTTCCAAGCTACTACCTTGAGATCACCTCAGTACAGGAAGATAATTGCACAAAAAACAATCGCAGTTAGGGAAATATTATCAATGCTTCAATTAAAAAGCTACTACTTTTAATGCATTTTGTGAGTTGATAACATAAGAGTACCACATTTGAAGAGTCAATCACGTATAACTACCACTTTTGTTTTGAATACTACAAAACTACCGACTTTTTTTGAAATTTTCACAGAAAACCCAAATCGCAATCACGAATTGATAACGTTTATGACTGTCCGGGCCCACCCGTAACGTGGCCAAGTTAGACAAATTAAGACATAAACCGACAGTAGGACCCACTTATCAGTCCAATTAAAAAAACATGAAAAATAAAAAAATGAATGGAAAAAAAATGAAAAATGTGAGCAAAAATTATCAGACGCCGCGCGTCCGTCTCCTCCGCGAATCCCCGCGTCCCCGTCGCTCTCCCTCCCTGCGTCCCCGCACACCGCCGTCACCGCCGCATCCCTCGCCCGCCTTGCTCCTCGTCCACGTCCCCGTGCCAGCCCCATCTCCGTCTCGTCCTCAAATCCCCGCGTCCCCGTTGCTCTCTCTCCCCTGAATCCCCACGTCCCCGCACGCCGCCGTCGCTGTCGCGTCCCTCGCCCTCCTCGCTCCTCGTTCGCGACTCTACGTCCCCGTGCCAACCCTGTCTCCATCTAGTCCGCGAATCCCCGTCGCGCTCCCTCCCCTAAATCCCCGCGTCCCCGCACCTTCAGTTTCGACTTCACCGACAAGACCAAATAGTGGGCGGCTCGCCGGCTCCGGTCGAAGTCGATCGCGCGGGCGTGGGCGGCAACATGGCCTGCCAGTTCATGACGTTCTCCTCGCCCTTCCGGAACATCGGCGTTGCCGGCCAGACGACTTATCTCCAGCAGCAGCTTGCCTCCCTCGATGTGCCAAGGCACGCGTCACCGCGCGCAGTCCACCGGGGAACGGGAGCCGCTTGGTGCCCATCACCGTGGCGATGGCCGGGATTCCGCGCTCCAGCGCGAACTGGATCTGCGCCTCGTGCTCCGCGGTGATGTAATGTGACGCACAGTTGAGGAACCGCGTGCCGCCGCCCGGGAACACCAGGTGGTCGCCGGAGACCCTCACCCAGTTCTGGTGCCCCTTGGCGGGCACGTCGACGGGAAGACCTTCTCCCCTATGGTCAACGAGTAGCCACGGGCACCCGTTAGGGGATTTTTTTATTAGACAGACAAGTGGGTCCCACTTTCTGTTTATGTCTTAATTTGTCTAACTTGGCCACGTCAGCCTGATGGGTGGGCCCGAACGGTCAGAAACATGGTCAATTCGTGATCAGACCACGATTTGGGTTTTCTACAAATTTTTTTTTAAAATCTGGTAGTTTTGTGCTATTCAAAATAAAAGTGGTAGTTATACGTAATTGACCATTCAAATGTGGTAGTTTTATGCTATCAACTCTGCATTTTGTTGGGTGTTTCCGTGTTTGTCAAATTCTTCCAGTTATGATGGTTTGCAATGTACCCCCTAAACACGTAATCACCTTAAACTAGTTAAACACATGCATGCTTACTATATTGCCCAATTTATCTATTTCTTAAGGCGGGAAAGAACATGGGTCGCTAGCAGTTTCATGCATTGTTTATGAATTGAAGTTACCTGGCGACATCATTCTTGTGGTGACAAAGCAGTAGGATCTCAACTATGCCCCAAAGTAATCAAAGGCGTACCAGTGGACTAATGAGAGTGGCCACTAGATTAGTGTCCACTACTATATATGTGTGTGTCATGTGACAGTTTGGCTTCCTCCATGCCCTTTTGTGTTGCATGGGAAAGCTAAGATCTTGCTTTATTAAACACTGAGCTACCATGTGAGTCAGATACAGACTAGACCTAAAATGTTAGTGCAATTACCATCACAAAGAACTAGACCAAAAGAAATCCTAAGAAAACTCTGAAAGCGGCGAAATTCCAACCGAAGGAATTGAGTCGATCATCAACTAAAAGCAAAATCCAAGACACGATTGATCAAGAATACGAGGGAGAATTTAAGTGGTGGTTGCACCACTCCCAAAAGGTCCACCTTTCTTTCACAATTCTACCTTTTTAAGATGAAGAAACAGCTTAACTATTGCCCCCCCGATCACTGCATCGATTTTATGCACAAAACCTGTATGCTTGGAATTCTACTGGGATTTGCCACCTCATTTCTTAGGATGTGCTACTCGATGTGTCTCATTTGCTATTGTGTTATGTATCCTGACTATTAGATACACCTCCAAAATGTATACTAAAATGTGTCATTTATTGGGTAGTGACATTCCAAGCTTTTGCGTTGTTGTCGTCTGGACCAACTCATCACTTTGGAGGAAAAGGAGGGAAAACAAAGGGGCTTTATTATTTATTTTATTTTCTTTCATGAATAGTATGATGGCAACAAGCCTGTGTCTGGAAATCTTGTCAGATATTGGCTATCAGGCACATTTCCACCGACAAAGACGACTTCTGGGAGAAGAAGTAAATGGAAATATGCATTAGCTCGATGTCCTCGGTTTTGAAAAGCAATGTCAGATATCTACTGGGTATCATGCTTGTATCAAGGGTGGAGAGAGACACCATAAAATATTACCTGCTCCAAAGTCGCCTGCTTTTACATGAAAATACAGTCGATTCTTATCAACACACAATCAACACTAATGGCAAAACATTCTGGTCATGGTTTTTTATCAATCTTACCAACCACAAACACTAACGGTTCTGGGGTTCTGATTCTCTCTCTAGACCAACATGGTCCTAGTAGCCGAAACAAACAAAAACAAGTGCAACTGCCATAACATAAAATAAGTGCCATTACCATTTTTAAATGACAACCTAGTGCTAAGCCTAATAAAGAAATAACTAAAACCTTGCAAACACAAACTCAGAATTTACGAATGTAACAAAAATAAATTATGAAAACCCTCACAAATACAAACACAAAAGGTATGGAGCTTACAGATAATCAAAACCCTACAAAGGCAAATGATAAATAAACCTAAAATGGTAAGATAAATAAATAAAATAATCAAATCCCTGCTATTCGAATAAGGATCCTCTGGCCTTTTCCAAAAAACATGATACATGCTAACTTATTTCTCAAATTGATTTTTTAGGCGAAACTTTAACTGACCAATTATTCAGGATCCCACTGGGTTTCCTTTAAGCTTAATCGTCAATCTTATTACATGATCTTTTTGAAATCATTTTATCTTTCAAGAATGGTCCATGAAAATTCCAACATTTTATCTTTCAAGAACGTTTTTTTGTAAGCGCAAACCGTAGAACAATTGTTCTACGGTATTTTCCATTAATTATAATAATAATAATTACTTAGAAATACAAGGACGCGCTTCAAAAATTGGCTAACCAATGCCAGTTCTATCTAACATGAGGAAGATTAAACTGAACTACACGGAAGGATTGAATCAATCCAGCCCTCAAGACAAGCTAGACTCTTAGTCTTAATTCTTAGTTTCAGGGTGATGAGATATTTTCTGAGCTGAATTTTCCAGAAAATTAAAATAGGACGGATGTGTTGAAAAATTCTGTCTTTCCTCTGTTTCCAAATGTTCCAGCAGCCCATTATGAATTTCAATTTGTAACGTTACATCAACCATAATGTACATTCCAGATCAGTTTCCCACTCGATTAAGTAACTGGAGACATGGCCTAATTACAGAAACTCCAGAATAAGACAGATTGAGACGCATAACACTTGCTGAACAAATTGGGTTGAACAGAAGCGGTTGCACTCCACAAGCTGGCTTCTACTTTTCTCCTTAGGTCCAATTAACCATATTTGGCCTATACGGGCAAACAGTACAAATGATACGGCTTGTGTGGAGGAGCTTTCCTGAAAGCTCCGGGAGAAATGTGCACTACAGTGGCACAGTGCAACATCTTAGATGAAAGCTCTGCACGATGCCACCCACATCTGTGAACTGTGAGGCGCAGGAACAATTCACATGTCATTTATGCTGCGCTCTGAATGAGTTTTTCTAAATTTAAACATGTCCTGTCACTACCACACAAAATGCAACCCTTTATCTAAAAAAAAAACACAAATGCAAGGAGATGTATCCAGGACTCCTTTTTTTAGTAAATGGAGAATCTGATGATGATATGTTTACATTAACGTCGAAGTTTTGCTTATACATAAACCTGATCTTTTGCACACATATGTTCATTACATAGTCACCTGTGCGTCGCAAACTGTACATTGCAGCACGGATAATAACTAGCAATGGATATGCACGCGACCTAAATCTCCAGAGGACCAGATAGCCTCCATTCTTCAGTGGAGGTTGGCCGGCGCATTGCTGACCGATCTGTACAGCCTCACCTTCGGCCTCCTCTTGCGGGCAAGTTTGCTCTCGAGCGCCTTGACCTTTTCGCTAAGCTCCGTGATGATCCCTAACTGATCGTTGTCAGATGAGAGGAGCTTCTGCAGCATCTCCTTCAGCTTCAGGTTTTCGTCCGCCAGTTTCTTCACGTCGTTCTTCACACCGCCGTGAGTTGCAGTGACAGTAGCTGCTTCCTGAGAAGCCATCTGGATCCCGGCATCTTCCTTTGGGTCAACAGCTGGAGGTTCAGCGCAATGTGGTTCGGTTGCACATACTGAAGGTTCAGCGCAATGTGGCTCGGTTCCACACACTGAAGGTTCTTCAACAGATGGAGGTTCAGCGCACTGTGGTTTGGTTGCACACACTGACGCTTCTTCCAGCTTCCCATAATATTCAACTGCCTCGGAAGCCTCTGTCCCTGCACTTGGTTTATCTTCGCTAGCATACTCGTTCTGCGAGTGGCTATGGCTCCCTAATAAAATCTTGTAGTCAAGTTTCTCATGCAACATGGTACCATCTTGATTACTGAATGGCCCGTTGCTCACAGTTTCAGGCAGGCAAGGTTCAGCACACATGTTACTCGACTCACCTGCGACGCGCAGAGTCTCCTTGGTCCTGGCTTCGGTTTCCATTGATACAGCTTCATGATTCTCACCGATGGAAAAACCTCCTACAAGGTTCTCCAGACGAGCCTCCTTTGGCTGCTCTGCAAGTGCTGGATCATCCTTGCACGAACCCTCACATTGCTCTACTGCTTCCAAATCCTGCAGCAGGGCAGAATCGGACTGCAGCGTTTCTTCCAGCAATGGAGATTGAACAGAGTTCTCTGCGATTGCAGTGCTAACATAGTACATGTTATCAGTATCACCGGCCGTTGGCTCTGGTGTTCCATCTGGCTCTTTAGCTGATGAATCTTGCATAATAGCATCTGCACCATGGTTCCGCATGTTGGCACGCCTGGCTTCTTCTGGCTCATCTCTTGGACTGAATGATGTGTACTCATGATGCGGCTTATGTTCATGTAGATCCGCATCCTTCAAATACACGCAGGGTTGAGCAAACAGGACACCTGTTTCTTTGTACTGATCATTTGCAGTCGCAGCAGCAGCATCAGGATTCAGTGCCGAGCTTTCTAAAGGTACAGGTTGCCAAACCTGACCTTCTGCCGCATCGTCCTGTTTCATCGTTCACGGTGTTAATATTTTTTTAAATCCAATGTTGATATTAATCTCTTCGTCATCAAGATAAGTACAATGAGTACTCACTTTATCAACTGACTTTCCGTTTTGCATAGACAATGAAGCCATAGCAGTTGTACTGTCCTCGGAGGCACCGGGAGAAGAAGCCCCTGTATTCAAATCTTGAGTATACCTACTTTCTTCAGTGGAAGCCGCGCATTGTTCCTCTGATAGAGATTGTTCAGCATGCAACGACTCCACGCAATGTACCAATGATACTTCATGTTCTTCACCTGTTGCTGCCGCTTTCTCCTGTCCACATTAACACTGTCAACATCCAACTTAAGAACTATAAAATAACATGCATCTTGTTAACCAACGAACTGATATTGTAGCGCTAGACAAGAGTACACAAAAGTACTACTTACCTTTTTAGATGGCTCTTCCCTTGACAAGGTATTTGGTTCTTGCTTGTGGTGCTTCGATTTCGACTCAGTGGTATGTCCTGGCAAAGCTGCATCAAATGGGACATCGATCGATGATGTTCCTTGACATTCACCCGGTCGTGCGGCTTTCCCCTATTTGCACATGGTTGATGATTGGTGTTATATTTACCACTTGAAGATTAACCAGTCGGTTGTCGTGTCAACTTTGCAATTGCAGGGTACCAAAGAATACAAACATAAGTTTACTTACTTCATCATGAGTAGTACTTGATTCTTCCATTTCCTGTTTCTGTTCAGTTGAGCCCGCATCTTGTATCAGCCTATTGGGAGTTCCAGAAGAAGCTTCATCATTCATCATCTCCGAGGAGTCAACTAAGCGCGCCCCTAATTCTTCTACAACACCTGCAAAATTTTCCTGCAGCCATATATTTGCTAAGAGTTACATATCTCATATTTATAATTAGAGACATGCGCATTAAAATAATTAGAGAGATCCTGATTATTCTGCTGGGATCGAATAAAAGACGTGCAATTCAAGAGTCCCAGAATTTTACAAGTTATATACAAACTTCTGCTCATTCTAAAACGTAAAATCTGGTCAGACCAGTATAATCGTATTTAAATTTATTTATGGTACATATTTATCGCGTTTCGCATTTCGCTTTGAGAGTTATTCATTTTCACGTGTATACATTAAGCTTGAGAAATCCCTGCTTCTTGTACATAAATACGAGTATGTACTCTCATAGAACACTTATATGCATGTGTTATACTCTCTCTGTTTGTTAAAAGATGACATCAAAGAAAGGTGTTTGTCATGAAAAATAGTTCCATAATATAAGACTTCATAATATTCTACTAACGTGTGCCTAGAAAAATTAGGGTCCAAACTGGGGACAATGTAATGCCTGAATTGTCATCTACTTACAAACAAGATAAGTAGAATAATGACAATTAGGGTTGTGTCTCGAATCTGATGAAGAATGAAGACACGACCAATAATTATCAAACAATGAGCAATTTTAAAAATGCGCTTGGTGAAACAATTCCTACAATTTGAAGTAACCAAGCCATAATACAAATTAAAATACATGCAGACGCAGCACAATCATAAAAGCATAAACACTTTCAATTAAAATTATAACGAAATAAAAGGCCTCCTTGCCTGCTGAAAACAAAAGATCTCAACCATAATTGCAGGAAACATTTGCCATAAACAGATCTCACTTGGTCCCCAAAATCATAACAGTAAAAGTAATTCTGATACGGGTAAAGAGAAGAAAAGAATTACTGTATCTGAACAATGTACGGGATCAAGTGCGCATTATTAAACTATGTACTGAATCAAATTTCCTTTATTTTAACTTGCACAGCTTCATATGCAATAAACCCTTTAAAGTATTATACGATTTTCAAAAATGTTAACCATGCTGGTGCACAGGTTAAGAATTAGTTAAATTAGCATGTTCTGCCATGACAGAGACCATAGTGGGATTAGCAAACAGTATGAAAGGAAATGGAACTTACTTCCTCAGATGCTTCTGCTGCTGAGACAGGGGCTCTCGTTTGGATAGCATTGTCAGTTCTTGCTGGTTCCTCTTTCTCAGACCTGAAGTGATAAGGCTCACTAGGCAGCTGCTTGCACAAAGAATCAAGCTTCTCCTGCAGGCAAACTAGCTCTCGAGCTACGGACTTCCTAGCCTCCCTCACACTTGGATGCAAACCCTGTACAAGTATATCAAGGTTCAAATCAACATAGTTCAACGAAGATCTAGCTAACATACAAGTTCTTTATGTATGAGAAAATATCAAATCAAGCTGAAAATACATAATACCTGAATGGTGTCAAGGTTCAAGAGTAAATTCATGATACTCTCATTGATAGTGACTTGGTCTTTTGCTGTCAGCTGCTGTGAAGAAGCTTCAAGGCCTTGCAGCTTATTCTTCAAATCTTGCATCTGATCATGTATGTTCTTGACCTTCCGGAGTTTATCCAAAGGTTGCGATCTTCGTACATCGTACCCTCTGTATGCTGACTGGATACAAACGGCTGCATCAGGTGCCGATAAGTTGATTTCACGGGCAGATTCTGAAGATTCTCCTTGAAATTTCATCCCATCCTCCTCTGTGCTTTTTTCGCATTCTTGCAAGCTCCCCGGACTTGCATTTCGTGCTTGAACACTGATGTTTGGTTGCATTTTCTCATCAATCTCTGTGGAAATTTCTTCCTCTTGTGTGGGCTTCACAGAAGCATCTTGCACTGTAACACTCGTAGACCCTATTATTTTGTCCATTTCAGACGATTTTTCTTTAACTGGTTCATTACACTCTTTATATTTACTCTCTCTAATTGGTTCTGAGAGCTTATTCTCCTGGTTCTTGCTTTGGGCCTCTTTCACGCCATTCTCTTTTTCACAAACCTTCTTGGTTGCGAAATTGAGTAACCCTGAAGAATTGTTGCCTGATTTCTTCCTTGGAAGAGGATCCACTCGCAAGCATACAGGAGGTAACTTTGAAAGCTTAGGTTTCGATGTTTCAACATCATTGCTTTTCCTATTTTCTCCCTTCTTCTCAACATTAGTGACCTTCTCACCATCCTTTTTCTGAACCATAACAGGGATGGTCCTGCAGGTACGAACCTTATTTTCATCACCCTCTTTATCAGGTAAAGCTGAAATCGCCTTACAATTCTTCTCAGCTGATTTATTTTCATTTTTTATTTCTCCTGGCACAACTGGAATGGTCTTAAAGTTTCTATTCACGCCTGAAGATTGGTAAGTTGCTGATGATCTTCCATTGTGTTCTCCAGAGCCATCCCTAGCAACAGGCTTCTGATCAGTACGGTCGTTCTCAAACCATGACATGGGAATAATCTTAACATCCGGTGAATGTGGAGCTTCTTTAGTGACCTTTGGGCTTTCATAGACCTCCTTAAATTCTTTATTTTCTTGTTTAGGCTCATCATGTACTGCTGGCATCCGAATTATTGGCCACTGGAACTGTCTAGTAGCATTATGATTGTCATGGCTTTGTTGCTTGCCATCTCCTGTCCACTCTCCACTCTCAGGAAACCATTTACTAAAGAGCTGAGGGGGCATTTCAAAACTCCTTCCCTTACCATCGTCTTTCATGTTTCCTGATGGCAGCCGCACCACCGGATATTGGTAACTCGGGTGGCCAATTATACTGGAGTTATCTGCGCCCTTCTGCTCACTGTCAGGCTTCACTTCAGGCAGCTCTTCTTCGATTTTCAACTTGCTCTTCTCTATCCCATGGCAAACATGGTTTGGACACCCACAACAATGGCCCATGAACTTTCCATAACCATATGGTATTTGATCAACAACAGGATAAGTTGGCGGTGGGACAAAGTATGAGGGGTAGGTGTTCAGATGATATGGAAACGGGCCATGAGAATACAGATTCGGTGGTGGAAGTTCTTGTGGAAATGAGGGTCTATGACTGTAGTAGCCAGGAGGATATGTCTTGTTACAGTAGTTATGGGACTCCGGAAGGTGTGAGTGACTTGTGCTACTGTAAGGCAAATGTGCATAGCTTGGTGGTCGACATGATGAGTCCATTGCCATCTGGGGTTGACCTGCTTCCCAGCCAGGTGGAGGGTAATAGGAATAAGGAGGACGATCTCTGCAGTATGAATAGTATGGATCCATGCACTGATTTGTTGGATACATTATTTGGTAGCTTATTAGTAGGATAAATGCCTCGGCCTATTGAAGGCCTGTGATACCTGAAACAATGAAGAAGAAATGATGGATCAGTCTGGTGTTGCATAGGATTCAAGTCTGCATACAATAAAGCAGTTCAAAAGCTAACAGCTCACAGTAAGTAGGTAATCAAACATAGGGTAGCTGAGACTAGATAAGAATAAGAACACCAGCTAATGGACATGGTTGGTTGGACAAAGGGATGGACACACTGCAAATAACAGAAACCTCTACCAATATAGGAATATTAATAACCTACAACTTACACATAATAATGTGCCTACCTAGGGAGTACGTGAGAGATGATAACCTATATGACTTATATCATTCTCATTTGACATATAACCACACAATCTATTTCAAAATAAATCGTAGTTATATTCGAAACCTAGAAAAAAACTGGAATATAAGCATTACAATTAACAAAGATACAGCATACAACGGCTAACAAAAATACATCATGCGAGGGTAGCGACTATAAATTACAATATTTTACTCCTACATACTGACTACTGCCTGGATAAGGAAGTTTATGGACAGCCATGTGTTCCGAAAAACCAGCAAATTCTCATGATTGCTGCAGGCACGTCAGACAACATGTTTTTTACTGCTGATTTTGAGAAAATAGTGCAGGCGAGGGCGCACATATGTCCTTGCTAAGTAAATTCCAGAGTTGAAACAAAAAAAATCCAGTAAGATAACCAAAGAAATACACAATGGTGTCTCTGCTTTTTTTTTTGGGATGAAAACCACAATTCATGGAATATGGACTTGAAAACGTCAGGGCTTGGTTCTAGATTAGATGCATAGAAATAAAACCTCACATATATTAGTTAATCCTGATCATATTCCACGCTGGCAACTATCATATATTAAGTTCTTCAACGCAAGTTGTAACAGACTCCCATGTATAAATATTTCAAGTGAACAAGGGGAATAACTTCCATTCCATTATGTCAGTATCTTTTTTCATCTTTGTGCAATGTACTTTAGCTTTGACTAGAAATACCTATGTTCCTGAGAATAGGAAACATCAATATTGCAAGCAAACAAGAAGAGCAACCCCATTTTGTATGTTTCTTCCGTACTAAATGGGATATTATGTGTCGGCCAAAGGACCAAGGGGGCCTTGGGATTGAAGTTTTGGAACTGAAAAATAGATGCTTACTAAGCAAATGGCTTTTCAAGTTGCTAGCAGAGGAAGGAGGGGTTTGGCATGAGTTAATAAATAATAAATATCTACATTCAAAATCATTACCCAAAGTCCAAAGTAAATCGACAGACTCTCCATTTTGGTAAGGTATTTTGAAGGGCAAAGATGAGTTTTTTGACAGAGGTTCTTTTGTTCTGGGGAATGGTAAGAATATTCGGTTTCGGGAGGATACTTGGTTGGGGAACATACCACATACCACTTTCAAAACAATATCCTTCGCTTTACAACATTGTCTATCAGAAACAAGTTCTAGTAGCTGATGTGTTAGGACATGCGCCTCCTCTACACCTAGGTTTTAGGAGAACGCTCACAGGGAATAAATGGGATAGATGGTTACACTTGGTAAACAAGCTTATGCAAGTTAATCTCACGGATAACCATGATGTTTTTCGATGGAATTTAACAAACAATGGGAAGTTCACAGTTAAATCACTCTATCTCGATTTTATGAGTGTCATACTAGATTCCTACGTAAATATTTGTGGAAGATGAAGGTTCTATTAAAAAATAAGATTTTTATGTGGTTCCTATATCGTAGAGAGATTCTTACAAAGGATAACTTAGCAAAGTTAAATTAGAATGGATGTAAAAAATGTTATTTTTGTGATCAAGATGAAACAATACAACATTTATTCATATCATGTCCTCTAGCTAGAATGATATGGCGTATTGTTCATATGGCATTTAGCAATACACCTCCCAATGACATAACAAGTTAGTTTGGTAATTGGTTAACGGGGTCTCGAAATCAGAGAAAGTTCAAATTCATATTGGCGACTGTGCTTTGCTTTGGGCAATTTGGAACATACAAAATGGCCCTGTATTTTTAACAGGGTGAAGGAAACTTTATTTTTGCAGGTTATCCTGTTGGCTACTCATTGGATCCATATGTGGTCCTTCCTACAATCAACGGAGAAGGATATATTTTGGGTGCAGATACGATCGCATCGGATTTATTGGCCCAATTCACCTAACGCCTTAGGATAACATGTTGATACAAGATCTTTCGTTTGTCATCCTTGTTTTTCTGTTGGCTGATTCATGTAGCAACTTTGAGTGACCCTTGATGTATTTCTTGTGTGAGACGATTTGAATCAATTTAATAAATGGCCGCATGCATCGATTGATGTAGAGAGGCCGGGTACCCTTTTCTGTTAAATTTCCATGTTAGCTTTTTTGATTGTAGTACCTCCGCCTGCATAATTTTTTGTTCTTCTAATGGAATGAAAACGTCCATGTATCAGCTTGTGTTGTCAGTGCCCCCACCAAGTTCCACAAAGCAGAAATAGGAACGGGTAAATCATTCACCAAGTTTCATTCCTAAGTTTTGACAATTAGTTTCACTGAGCTTAACTAAAATTGACAGAGTAGGGATAGGAAAATTTGGCGCCATGAATTAACAAAGTTGTTCGACAGAACCCCATGAATGGGTTTATCTCACACATCTTTGACTTTCGTTATTTGATCACAATTTGGCAAAAGTTGAACAATTTTAGGAACAAAGGAAATGCCGATTAGCTCGATGGGCGACTTTGTGTACCCTAAGGATCAAGGTGTCATTGATAATCAAGATCTAGATGTTAAACCAATGGCTCTTCACTCTTCAGGGTGTTAATAGAGGATGAAGTTTGGCAATCTCCTTCCCGAGATAAATATTCAGGACAAAACCACTTTCTTTGATACAAGATTAACCAGGACTATCATTGATTAGACGGTTTGGCATAATTTTCAGCTAGCTAGTGCTCAGTCAAGTTCTAAACCATCAGATTTGAATTAATAGTCCAATCTCAATCCGCTAATCTGGACACCCATCGAGGCCCCATCACCGGCTATAGCAGCTCACCAACACAGCATAAGAGTAGAAAACTAAACCAACATTCGACAGTTTCGTGATGCAGTTTCATTTATCGCCGTGATTTCTATCGCGAGTCAGGTCACCCCTTTTTAGTACAGGCCAATAATACGTTTGCTATTGGGTCTGTCCTCTGACATAATCACATAACAGTGAGATTGGGGGGAAAGAGGAAGCAATAGTGGTGCTTACAGTTTCGATGAGAAAAAAGACCGCAGTGCGCTGCGGGTCAGACGAACCACCACCGAAAGAGTTTCCGCGAGGCGATCCGGGAACCCAAATCCGTAGTCGTCGTCTTCCACTCCTCCTCTTCTTGTCGCGAGCGCCTTTTCTTTTTGGTTCTTGTGCTTCTTCTTCTTCCTTTTTTTGTTGTCAGTGGGAGGAGCGCGGAGAGGAAGCAGGTATTTATGCGTACGGGCGCGCGAAGGAGTCGAATGCGGGGGAGCGTTCGGGAGATTTCGCGACGCGAGATGGAAGCGTGAGCCCGCGTCATATTTTCTTCTAGGCGCTTCCAGCTGCATCCTTCGTCCCGATCAGCTCGGCTCTACTTTTTTTTTGACAGAGAGCTCGGCTCTACCTGACCCGATTACCTGCTGGGACCCGACAGATATATACTTGGGTATTCCTTGGGGCGGGCCGGGTTGGCCTTCATGTAACTGTCTGATTTTTTCAGCCTGAGCCCAACCTAAGATATACCCGTTCATAGTTAAAAAAAATACCCGTTGTCACCTTTTTTTTAATGGATATTGCTTTTTAAGGAAAATCTCTAAAGACTAAGCGATGTCATAGCATAGCATGCGGTGAGAGTTTTGTCCAATATTGTTAGTTAGGAGAGATGTAAACCAGTGGCAGACCCAGGAATTGAAGTTAGCCGGGGCGAACAATTTAGGACAACTTTTTAAAGCATAATTGCAAGTGTATTCAAAACAATAAATTGTCTCAAATGATATCAGTTTTTGGATAATATTCAAATACTAAAACATTAACATGTAAAAGAAAGAAAACTCCAATATGACCCGCTGGTTGCTTCATTATGACCCAAAACTCCAAGTAGAACCATAATCTCCTTAAGTTTAAGAAGGAATATGAGTTGGTCGAGATAAATATCCTCGGTGATTTATCAAGGCATGAAAATAAACCATAATCTTCTTGTCCTCATCAGAGGTGAATGGAACAATGCCTCAGGTTGTTGGTTCTCATTGCGCCTCCTCTTGCGGTTGATTAACCATGCCGACATCTCCTCCTGTCGTCTGCGCCGAGCTGTTGTTTCCGCCGTTGTATCCTCTTATATTTCCTCTTCCTCAGGCTGCAGGGCAATTAAGTAGGACTCCTCATCTAGATTTTCCATCTCCAGGTCGTCCATGGTCGGAAACACGGTGGCTGGCGACGCTAGGAATTGAGGGAGGCAAGGTGGGGAATTTTGACTCAGTCGATTTACCAGGCTCGTGTGCGCGTGTGTGTGGTGTGTAAATGGAGTGCTGAAAATAGAAAATGGCCCTTTCAATGCTCACTTAAGGCCACAAAGGTCAGCCCTTCTAGCCCATTATTACCTTCTTCCCTGAACATACCGGTTCGAGTGTTTGATATAAGAAACGTCCATGAAACTGAAAGTTGCTAACCTGGGTACCTTGCTATGCACCGGGAGAGCCGGGGCGGCCGCCCCTGCTCGCCCTATGGTGGGTCCGTCACTGATGTACACCAGTTTATATACTAAGCCATTCTCATACTACCCTATTAGTACGAGGTGCATGGCCTAAGTATATGTGTTCCACACGCGCTCCTCGGCCTCGCGTTGTCACGACGCCTCACGACGTTGCGGGAATCCCATCGAGTCGGTGTGTTCTTTTTGTCACGTCGAATTGGAATACGAATGCATGTCTCGGTTTGCCCTCTCACCTCCTCATCTATGTGTATGAAAGGATGAGGTCGTTCCTCTCAAAAGACATAGTACATATCATATCTGCTCCATGCCGCCACCGTAGTTAGCTGCTATCGTTGATCTTATCCCGTCCACCGCGTACACGGTTGACGGGAAAGCAGGCCTCCTAGACCCACCTCTTCATATGATGTACGGGAGAGAGAGGGTTGATTAGGTTTTGGGAGCGTCTCTTACGTGCTTCTGCTTTGACCGACTGGCCTACTAGAGGGTATAATATGTTTATTCCTCTCCTACTTATTTTTTTGTCGTACTAGTAATCTGGGTAGATGTTTTTACTATCTATTTAGTACATGATTATATTATTAAGTTTTAGTATATCATTAGCATTGTTTACGTCATGCTTTTGATTTATTCTTAAATTAATGTAATCAAATAATTGGTTAAATACTCAACATATGTGGCTATACTTGTAGCTATAGCGCTAATAAGGACGGTTTAATAGACGGTATGATATGTCATCATGTGCAAGGTGGGGTCTCTACAATATGGTGATGATAAGGAGCACGATTTTTAGAAATTCTGAATATGAAACTTATTCTTCATCTTTTTGAAAAGCTATATAGTCTTAGATATCAATTTTTATGAAATGGGATTTTTTGTTTTGTTAAGTGTGAGAATCCCAATTTTTTTAGTATATTGATTAATTTAATTAAATATGGTTAGCTTTTGATTATTCTAATTTATGTTGATCTTATCTTTAAATTGGATGTTAACTTGTGCACATGTATTGAAAAGATAGATGTGTTAATCAAATAGTAAGAGCATCCCCACTCCCCCCCCACCCAAGCCCCACCCAAAGGCCTATGAGGGTTGTCGGCGCTAAAAATCATACCCAGTCGCGCCCCCCAAATCCGAATTACGCCGGCTCGGCACAGCGAGAAATCTGGCGCCCCCAGGTCGAACCCAATACGCAGTGGGGCTAGCGGGGGTGCCTGCGTGACGTTTTTTCGACGCGAACGGTTCGGAAAAAATTCCACGCGCACCGCGTCCTCGCCTCTTGACCGATCCATCGTCTTCCTTATCGCCTTCCACGCCGCGTTAATGGCCTGCTCGTCGTCCACGCCTGCGCGGCAGTGGTCAAACTGACAGCCGCAGTTGAAGACGCGTCTCGTGGGTGTTAATGTGGCCACCGCCCCCGGCCTGCGCTCCCCGCTATAAATCCACCTCCCTCACGCCGTCCTCCGCACACAATCCACTTCCTCTCCTTCTCCAGCCAGACTCTCCACCATGCTCCCGCCTCAACCATGCATTGATCGGACGACGACGGCGCCGCGCCTGATGCTCACGGTGGTGTGTTGTTGGGAGACCCCAAGAGAAAGGTGTGAAGTAGTGCAGCAGCAAGATTTTCATCAGTTATGAAACCAAGGTTTATTGATCTAGTAGGAAATGAGAATTGTCTCGAGGTTGTTGGCAGCGCCATTTACGATTACCAACGTGGAGTATGCACACAAACTTTCAAGATATTTTGCCCCAACTTAACAATGAGATTGTCAATCTCACCGGCTTGCTGTAACAAAGGATTAAACGTATGCGTGGAAGAAAGATATTTGTTTGCAGAAAGTAACATGTTTGCAGTTTGTGGTTTCATCAGATTAAAGAGAAGGACCGGGGTCCATCGTTCACTAGTGATGTCTCTCCATAAATAATAATAATAACATTCATACGGGTAAACAAATTACAACTCGACAATTGATAGAATAATGATGAGCAAACCAATGCATATACCAACGTTATGATGTCTAGTGTGAGATTCATTTGGGTATTATAATAACTAGTTGTATGCCCACGTGTTGCTACGGGGGAATAAAATATGAAAATATGTATATGCTTATGATTAGCATGAGAGGTTTTATTCCTTCATCTCGATGTTTGTTTACTCTTCCTTCCAGTTCTCTCTTACCAGTGATCATTGTCAGCCTACCGTGTCCTAATAGTTACCTCATGGTTATAAGAAAATTACATGATACATCACAAATGTAATTTTATGGAACGGAAAAATAATAGAAATATTCTATCAATATAGTATTAGCCAATTTTGACACAGAACAGAGCCTTTTAATCTTCTTAATACTCCCTCCGGTCAGCTTTGATTGTCGCAAACAGTGTATTTAGTACTGGCATAGTACACTTCTCACGTCAATCTTTCCTGGCCAGAGTCCTGGCCAGAGGTAGTACAAAAGAACACCTCTTAAATTATTTTCAGCGGTCATTTCTCAGCGATCCTTTCCATAAGTTGCAACAGATAGCATATGGTACACTCCATGGACCAAAGTATGACCAGTGGAGTGCACCTTTAGAAACATTGTATATTGGAAAAGGAACGTAAAGAAGAGCAATAATGAGCAGCAATTCATCCGTTGGTGATCAGGTCATGCATCTATTTATTCAAATATAAGCTAAAAGAGAACAAATTTTGGTATATCTTATAGTTGAAACAAAAATATCCTTTGACACACATGTAACTTCTCGTGAAGGCATTTACATAGGTAACTGTCTATTTGTACTGATCATCATTTGCGTAGCCAGATGACTCCATTTGCTATATCTTTGGGCTGTGAAATCATATGTACCTCTAAATTCCTTGCCTGTCTCCCTAGCTTTTGTGATCTGAAAGCAAAAATATATAGCAGCTCGATGAGAATTAGAGGAATTAACTAATCGGTTAGGCTGGGAGCAATGAAGAATCATCAATGCAATATATATTACTTCGTTTGCACCGCCACATTCTTACATGGATTTAATTCTAAAACCCTTTTGGAAGGATTAATATGTACGCTTACTCATTCAGATTAAGAAATCAAGTGCAGAAGAGTGTAGTAATATAAAATCAGCTAAAAAGTTGAAACTAAAATAACCAAACTTATATCAACAAAAATCTGAAGTACAATATGTACTCATCTATGAACCACTGGGATTCACGAAACAAATTATAGGCAATAGCATTAAGTGCCCCTCATTGTTGCATCCTAGTAGGCTGTAATCAAGATAGCCCTCTGCCATTTGCTCTTGTACTTCGTCATTCTACGCTCTGTTACAGCTACACGCCTGTTGTTTGTTTCCTTTCAGAAGTAGTCGAAGAATTCATCTTCTAAAACTTTAGTATGTGCTTGGCCTGCATAGAGATTGCTATCAATAGTCTGACGTCGTGGTTGGCGCCAGGAAGCACGAAGGCAAGCCCCTCATCCATCACACAGTTTTCAAAGCTGATGAGAAGAATGACGTCTTTGTAGTGTTCCAGATTACATCCTCTTAAGATGAGAAATTGACCAGCCCAAATTATAATTGGCATCCGTTTAGAATGAAAACAAAGTGATAGAGTTTAATATGCTCCATCCACGGTCTTCAGTATGAAGAGAAGAAACTATTCTGGTCATTCATTGGCAACTTAATCATCATTGAGGATATCTCAAAGCATCTCAGTCACAACACTACAGTGTGATTCACACACCAATTTGCCCAGGAAACTACTAATAAGTCTTATAGCCAACAATTAGAAGGGATCATCAATACCAAATAAGGGTTTATTCTCCTAATTTAATGAATTCATACGGAAGATCACACAGTCTAACTCATGTTGCCCTTCTAATTGCATCAACTATAGTAACATCCCTCTAAATAGAATTCTTAGTTAGTGACCATAGCAAATTAGATGCTTTACTTCTTCCTACATACATGAGCAAAACGATTGTGTTCTCCCCATGTTTGAAGCATGAACCACCAGAGAGTAGACAAATCATCTCAGATTTTCATACTTAATTTGATGTGAAGTAAACCATTTGAAGCAAGAGGAGGACCAAAACCATAGGTTTACAGTAAGAACATTCGTTGCAATTTTGAATTCTATATTATTGCTAAACTCTTAAACTCATAGAATCAGGAAAGCCACCAACATATATAATGGGTACATGAGAAAGTTGTTTACTTTCTATTACATGAGAAAGTTGTTTACTTTCTATTACATTATTTTCTTTAATAATGAAGCCTGTCAAAATAAATAAAATATATAGGAACTGTATTTTATTTGAAATATTCATATGGATATTCGGATCTCCAGCAGAATAAGCACATCATGTTAATATTAAGATCACAAATACATTCACGTATCACATCTCTAGCTGAATAAGCACATCATGCTAATTTTAAGATCACAAATACATACACGTATCGCATCTCTAGCAGAATAAGCACATCATGCTAATATTAAGATCACACATACATACACGTATACACTGCACATGGACAATCAGATCTCTAGCAGAACCCAGTACGCCGAAATACAATTCTCTAATTTGTCAGATGCAATAAACTTGGACGATTGATTCAGCATTTTGCTAGACTGGAAGAAAAATATATGCGGAAGTTACAGCTTTATCCAAATACTGAGGCAAAACAGTAACCTTTTTAGCATGCACAATCGTATTACCCGCAGATTCCATGACAAGGATACTGAAACTACACTCGTTGATATTTGAAACCAAAATGGCTGAATAGAGAACCAACTGCCTATACATATATAAATTAAGACGATCTCAAAAGAATAAATCAAGTTGTTGAGAGTTACTGGCCTTTCGGCATCCTTCTTACAGGTAGGGGTTGCCTGCAAAAGCATCATTGCAGGTGTTCAGAGATTTCCTGCAACATTCGGTGACATGATGCAATGATCATTCTTGTTGATGCAAGCATATGATGAAATGTTCTTCACTCCTTCATCACAGTGTTAATGGTCAACAACCTAGTCAAGCACAGTAGGGACCTTATGTGTTCAATATATATACATATTAAATTTTCTATTTTACCCACCCAATTCATTATCATCTTCTTTTAGAAAATAATTATAATTTAGTAGTGAAACATCAAAACAAACTTAGGAAGGGTGCTGAAGTGACAGACATGAAAGATATAATGTACATGAAAGATATATATATATATATATATATATATATATATATATATGCATTTTCTTCTGAATATATACTGCCCATATCATATCAATGGAAACAATTTTGATTTCAAGGATAGGCAGAGAGCTGCTCACAAGCAAAACTACCATACCATCCAAATCCGTTGACAAGATTGGCCAAAAGAGAGATGTAAATTTAGCAATTTTTCTTTCATAACCATGACCTAACCGGCTAACCATAATGTGCCGCGGTCGGCGGAAGACGATAGAGGAGACTACGCCCGCCGCCGTAGGTACGACCGGGTTTTCGTCGTCTGAACATGATCTAGCGGTGACCGAGCCGGACAGAGTGTCGCAGGCGACTCCGTCTACCTCTGGTGGCAGGTTTTGGTGCCTAGCTGCGTCGGAGTCAGAGGAGGAGAGCGCGGAAGACGATGGCGTCTCGGTCGTGGCTTCACAGAACAAGTACTTGATCTCCTCTTTGGAAGAGGATTGTCCTACACCGGCAGCGGTCTCCAGCAGATCGCTGGCTATGTCGGGGTCAAGAATCGCGCGACGTCTGGAGAAGCGAAATCAGCAAAGGTCAGCGATGCTAATGTTTATGGCTAATGGTTATGATGATACAGGAACTCCGGCGAGCGTGCAGACTGATCAGGCGGCGCAGCTGACGATCGCTAAGATGAAGATCGGATCGCCGAATATGTTGAAAGCTTTGAAACTTCCTGTTCTGCCGTCATCTTTCTTCAGTGAAGATGGAGCGGGAGTATGGATTAAAGTATGCCGGCGCCGGAGAAGAACGACCGAGGTGAGATCGCCGGAGTTGCGATCCGGACTTCTCGAATCGAAGTTTAAAATTCAAAAGCAATGTGACCAGGTGGGCATCGACTCAGCCATGCCTGATTTGCTTGAAAGCCCATCACGAGGGATGGGTTTGCCAAACGAGAAAAGAAAAAAACTGACAGACTAAACCCTAAATTGCCTGGAGTTAGTCTCCGAAGCGTTTTTGGTTTTTTCTGGGCTCGATACTCCACGTCGGTTTCTGGAGACGGCGGCGTCGAGACAATGGCGTACCGTGGTGGCGGCGGAGGAAGAGGGTTTGGTCACGGCGGCTTTCAAGGCGGTGGCGGTGGTGCGCCGCCAGGACGCGGCGGTTTCCATACTGCTGGGCGCGCTAGCACTTTTGAGGTGGGCGGCCCGAGCGGGACTGCTGGGAATCAAGCAGCACCACGCCCTGATCAACATCCTCCTTTCCGTGGAGGCTACAATGCGGGGAGTGGCTTTCCACCGCGTGGACGGCGTGGAGGTTTCTATGCCGGAGGGCGAGGTCGCCGTTTTGATGGATATGGGCGAGCTGGCTATGGCTATGGTGATCGTGACCAAGGCTATGGCTATGTTGATGAAGGATATGGTGCTGCGCATGGACACGATGGGGGGCGTGGCCGTCCGTATGATCGTGGTGTCCGTGGCCGTTTTGGAGATGGAGGATACGGGAACGGAGGAGGCCATGGTAATGCTTTCGTGCAACCCACAGCTTCCCATGCAGCGACGCCATTGGTAGAAAATACGGCGGTGCAAGCGGCGATGGCCCATGTGATTGCCCCAGTTCATGAGAAAGCTGCAACGGCCAATGTGCCCATGTTGGATGCTCCTGTGATGGTTTCAACGACTCCCCAAGTTGAGGGGATGATATCGGCGAAGGCGGCGCCGGTTGTTGCTGTTACTACCGTGGGAGGAGAAGTGCCAGGGGAGAAGGTCTCAGCTGATCAGCTATCCGTGGCTTTGGAGACGGCAGTGCCGAAAAAAGGGAAAAAATGTTACACATGTGGAGTGGCAGGTCACCGGTCCACGGATTGCTCGGTCGAAATTTGTGTGATTTGTGACCTGCGCATGCCGATAGAAGCTGTCATTTGTTGTCAGCTCCAAAGCCTAGGATTTTGATGTACGGATATGCTCATGAGGAGCTTTTGTTCTTTGCGTCTCCATGCACGGCTTCTTACAAGCCCAAGATGGAAAATGTTCGTCTTGCCTCTTTGGTGGTGACATGAGGTGTTTTGGATATCCCTAGTATTGTTGTGCAGCTGCAGCGGTTAGTCCGAGCAGAGCAGTTTGTATGGGAGGTTCGTCAGATGGGACATAACAGATATCAGGTGCAGTTTCCAAACAGACTTGAGCTTGAGAGGTTGAAATTTTTTGGGTTATGTCGGGTGCCAAATAGCTCTTGTGAATTAACTTTTGATTTTTGGGCTCAAAATCCGCAACCGATGAATTCTTTACCTGAGGTTTGGCTAAGGGTGTCAGGAATTCTGAGACCTCACATTGGTGATTTCCTTGCTTTATGGGCGGTGGGGGATATGTTCGGAATGACTTTGGAGATTGATATGGTTTTCACTAGGGAACACGACATTCTAAGACTACGTATAGGATGTGTGAATCCTATGAAGATTCCAAGGCGGTTCCCTCTTTTTATCAAAGATGGTTTCTATGACCTCTCTTTCGTGGTTGAAGGTATAGAGCCAGATGTTGATATGGACGTGAAAATGACAGATGATGATGAGCAGGATAGGGAGGATGATGGAGGTGTAGGGGATGACTTTGAGGATGCGGTGGCCAAACTTGGATATAGTACAAAAACCGGAACTACAGAGAGAGCTGAGGAGAAAAATTCAGCGATTGATAAGGGGGGAAATTCTACCTCACGATAACCTGTTTCGGAGGTGAAAGCAGGGGTGGTGTTCTCTCCACAGGTTCGTAGTGCTTTTGACAGTGCTCGTAAGGAAGTTAGAGAGATGTTGAGTGGCAAAAAAGTGGTTGTTGGTTTGGCTGGGAGGACGGAGGACATTTTTCTTGGGTGCGACGAGAAGGTGGCTAAGACCGCTGCTGTAGGGCAGGGAATGGCCGGCCATCCGGGGGGGGGGGGGGGGGGGGGGGCTTTGACACCGACCGAGGGCGTGAGGATGAGGGCGAAGTCTGCTTCTCCTCTGGTCGGGATGGAGCGGCAGGAGACTTTGGATATGTCGTCTTCGGATACGGCAATAGCGGATAGCTACACAAGTCCCACAGATGGTGGGGCTGTTCGGAGCTGCGACATGGTTGCTCATCGCTCTCCTAGTACCTCAGGTGGGGGTGTTAGTCCGAGAGAGATGGAGCAGCCGCGAGCTCCGGCACCCACTTGCTCTCCTATGATGCCTCCTTTTCCTTTTAACCATATGGGTGATGAGGAGAAGTTGACATCGAACCAGCTCGTCATCGACTTTGGCGGCATCCCGGATGCTGATGTGTTGGGGCTGCGCTCTAGTGGTCGAATCCGAGCGCAGCATAATGCAGACGCCACTCAGATGGAGAGGGCGATGACGTGGGCTGAGAGGCGAAACTCCTTGCCAGGTACGAATTTGGATAAACGTTTTTCCATTCTGTCTTTTTCTGATAAAGATATAGTTAATCGAGCGTCTAAGTTGGGAGTCTCTTTAGGTTCAAATGATTTATTGGCTTCAGTTTCAGCTTCACTAATTAAAAAACAGGAGTTAGAAAGATCGGTTACTATGTTGCAATATAATTTAAAAGATAAGTATGATGATCTGCCGCATAGTTTAATTTTGAATAAGGCTTCGTGCCTTTCTGAAGATTTAGAGAGGATGATATTTCTAGATCTTTAGAAGACTTAACAGATTTTTCTATTCAGTCTGAGAAAGTAAAAAGAACAAGGAAAAAGAAGGTTTATTCGAATAGCAACAACCGTAGAAGCGCTAGGATTAAAATTCAGACGAGAAATAACAATGCATAGTTTAAGAGGAGTTTTTTTGGAATAGTGAGGGTTTTCGTGACCCCGGAAAGCATCTGTTTGTGCAAGAATCTATTAGAGAGAGAAAATTAGATTTTATCGCTTTGTCGGAAACGGGAAGATCTAATTTTTCTACTCCCTTTTTAGCTCACTTAGCGTCTGGTCATGATTTTAGCTGGTTTTGTTTACCTCCGAGAGGGAGGTCTGGGGGTATGCTAATTGGAGTGAATACGACAACTATACAAGTCAATAATGTTGATGTTGGAGATTTCTGCGTTAAACTTTATTTTAAATCTAGATGCGACGGGTTTGAGTGGGTACTGGTGTCCGTGTATGGGGCGGTACAAGATGAGCATAAACCATTGTTCTTATCAGAGTTAGTCCGTTTATGTGAAAATGAATCACTACCGATGTTGGTGGGTGGAGATTTTAATATTTTAAGGAAACCTGAAGAGAAGAGTAATGATAACTATAATGCTCGCTGGCCATCTATGTTTAATGCCATTTTACAAAGCCCAGAGTTGAAAGAAATTGAACTTTCGGGTAGACAATATACTTGGGCTAGTAGGAGAGAAACGCCTACTTATCAAAAATTGGATAGAGTCTTAGCTACAACTGAGTGGGAACAAAAATTCCCATTGGTTTCGGTTCAGGCCCTAACGCGACCAGGATCAGATCATACCCCACTCTTTGTGGACTCAGGGGTACAAGCTCATTTAGGTAATACTTCACGTTTCTCATTTGAACTTGCCTGGCTTCGGATGGAAGGTTTTTATGAGATGGTGGCGGCAGAGTGGGCTAATTATGTTAAAGGGGACTCTCCTATGGAGATATGGCAAAACAAAATTAGACATTTGAGACGATACCTAAAGGGATGGGCAAAAAATCAAAGTGGAAAGTATAAGAAGGAAAAAGAAAGGTTACTAAAGATTATTGATGAGCTTGACATTAAGGCAGAAAGCACACCTCTTAGTGTGGGTGAGCGAGATGCTTTGAGAAATGCAAATGATAAAATTTGTCATCTTCGAAGGGACGAGGAAACAAAATGGGCGCAAAGGGAAAAGGTTAAACATATTCAGGAAGGTGGAAATAACACGAAGTATTTCCATCTTATTGCTAATGGAAAACATAGAAAAAAGAGAATTTTCAGTTAGAACAAGATGAAGGGACCATAGTGGGTGGTGCGAATTTAAAAGTATATATTTCTGAATATTATAAGAAATTGTTTGGGGGATCTGATAACAATGATGTCATAATGAATGAACATATGGTCCATGATATACCGCAACTTTCTCAAGAAGAGAATGCTATTCTTACAGCTGATTTCTTAGTGAAAGAAGTGTACGAAGATATCTCTCAAATGGAATTAAACAAGTCTCCGGGGCCTGATGGTCTTCCCGCCGAGTTCTATAAAGCCTTCTGGGAGGTCATCCGAAATGATTTAATGGCTCTCTTTGTACAATTGAAACAGGGAAATCTGTCTATGTTTAAATTGAACTTTGGCGTTATTACATTGTTACCGAAAAAATAAAATGTGGTTCAGATCCAACAATATAGGCCAATATGTTTACTTAATGTCAGCTTCAAAATTTTCACAAAAGTAGGTACTAATCGTATTACCGAAATTGCACAAAAGATAATTAGACCGACACAGTCGGCATTCATGCCAGGGCGACACATTTTAGAAGGGGTGGTTGTCTTACATGAAACTGTTCATGAGCTTCAGAGGAAGAAAATGGATGGAGTTATTTTCAAGATTGACTTTGAGAAAGCATATGACAAAGTAAAATGGCCCTTCCTCCAACAAGCATTGCGTATGAAAGGTTTTGCGCAAGAATGGTGCAATTGGATTATGCAATTTGTTCAGGGGGGGAGTGTCGGAGTTCGGGTGAATGATGACATTGGTCATTATTTCCAAACCAAGAAAGGCCTAAGACAAGGGGATACTTTGTCTCCTATGTTGTTTAATATAGTGGCAGACATGTTAGCGATTTTAATCGCGCGGGCGAAGGAAGATGGACAAATAGACGGGCTCATACCTCATTTAGTTGAGGGAGGGTTGTCTATTTTACAATATGCGGACGACACTATTTTATTTATGGACCATAATCTTGAAAAGGCGGTAAACTTGAAACTCATCCTTTGCATATTCGAACAACTCTCGGGACTGAAAATAAATTTCCACAAGAGTGAATTTTTTTGTTTCGGGAAGGCTAAAGAGATGGAAGACAAGTACTGAAAAATGTTTGGATGTGAGTCGGGGTCTTTACCTTTTAAATATCCGGGGGTTCCAATACATTATAGGAGACTCCGAAATGATGAATGGCAACCGGTTGAATGTCGTTTAGAAGGCAAGCTCGGTTGTTGGAAAGGGAAAATGTTATCTTATGGGGATCGGCTGGTACTTGTTAACTCGGTTCTAACGAGCCTACCGATGTTCATGTTATCCTTTTTATAATTACCCAAAGGGGTAAGGAAAAGGTTAGATTTCTTCAGATCAAGTTTTTTCTGGCAAAGTGATGAGAATAAGAGGAAATATCGACTGACAAAATGGAACATTATTTGTAGACCAAAGGATCAGGGAGGTTTAGGGGTGGAAGTACTTGAATTAAAGAATAAATGTTTGCTTAGCAAATGGCTTTTCAAACTTTTAAATGAGGAGGGTGTGTGGCAGGAGTTGCTACAAAATAAATACCTCCAAAATAAAACTTTAGCTCAGGTAGAAGCTCAGCCTACTGGTTCAACTTTTTGGAAGGGATTAATGAGAGAAAAAGAAGACTTCTTTAGTAGAGGGTCCTTTGTAGTTGGTAATGGGGAAACCACAAGGTTTTGGGAGGACACTTAGTTGGGTAATTCTCCATTGATGAACCAATATCCGTTATTGTATAGTATTGTGCAACACAAGCATGTTTCGGTGCATGATGTCATGCGCAATGCGCCCCCACTAAATATAGGATTTAGAAGGGCCTTGGTGGGGAACAAATGGGATATGTGGTCTCACTAGTGCCTTAGATTGATGCAAGTGACGTTGAATAATGTTCCTAATTATTTTAAATGCAATCTGAACAAAGATGGGAAATTTACAGTTAAATCGATGTATGAGGACCTGATGAATGGTCATACTACATATTTACAGTTAAATTTACAGTTTTTCTCCCGACATTGGTGGCAACATATTAGTAGGCTTTCGTAGTCTCTATTTTGGGTGTTACTGTTGTCTCAGGCTGGTCTTGTTTCCTACTTTTGTTCGACTGAGATGTAAACATAATTTTGGTACCTGCGAAACTTTGTAATAAACGGTTGTGTGCATCAATCGATGCAGAGGCTGGGATTAATAAAATTCCCTTTTCTAAAAATAAAACCATATATAAATCAAGAACTGACCTGGGAAGCTGATGGATGTTGACGCCGTGCATGCCATACCATCCAAAGCCGTTGACAAGATTGGACCAAAAGGGAGATGTAGATTTTGCAATTCTTCCGTCATAACCATGACCTAACTATATAAGTCATAACCATGACCTAACTATATAAATCAATAACTGACCTGGGAAGCTGATGGATGTTGACGCCATGCATGTTGCGGTTGATCTGTCTGGTAAACGGCGGGTGAGAAGGGGAATGAGGCAGTGCTCCCCCAGAATTTCTTATTATCAGAGGCGCCATCCCCTCCTCTGTTGTTTTCGATGAGATCAAGATCCTCATGCTGCAGCTGTGTCGACACCCTCTCCTAGGTGAAAATGTTTGTTGTACATGGGCAAGTTTGTTACGGGAGAAACAACTGGTCAGGTTTGTTGGTTTTTTTCCGGTCATGTTTTCTTGTGCAAGCGCATGCATCGGTTAATTCTTGTTGTGAATGCATGCGCTATGCCTCCTTCCTTTTTTCCTTTCTTTTTTGTTTCTTTTCCTTTTGAACCGGTATCCACTTATAGGTGGCATGACATGTAATTAATTCAAAGTATGAGGGTATTTGAAGTGTGACACCATTTGGATTGTGACACCATACCACGCATTCCGCTTTAATAGTAAAGATATACATAGACCGTTCCAACCACATCTATGACTAATAATCCACCTTCCGGTTAGCGTCCGCACCCCTTTCAGTATTAAGTTGCATGCAACAGATTATCGCCTTAAGCATTGTGTGTAAAGTAAGTAAGTAACATCATCCTTAGCCAAAGTACTAATGTTTTATCCCTAGTAGCAACAGTACATCTACAACCTTAGAGATAGCAGTCACCACCCCATATTAAATAGAGACATGAACTTATTATCGAGCATAAATACCCCCTCTTGAAGTCATAAGCATCTACTTGGCCAGAGCATCTACTAGTAATGGAAAGCATGCAAGATTATTAAATAGCACACACATGATATATTATGAAGCAATAACTTTAATACTCAATATTCATCGGATCCCAGTAAACACAACATGAAGTATTACATAACGGTGATCTTGATCATGATAGGCAGCTCACAAGATCTAAACATGATAGCACAAGAGGAGAAGACAACCATCTAGCTACTGCAATGGACCCGTAGTACAAGGGTGAACTACTCATGCACCAGTCCGGAGGCGGGCATTGATACGTGAAGGGGTTACGGTGCAGAAAACAATAATTTTTCTAGCGAGCGAAACCCTAACTAGCCAGGATCTATCTATCTAGTACATGCGATAACGGTGGCGGAACGGGTTACATTACCTCCATGTAGACCGATAGCGGGGATTACGCTCCCGCACAAGCATTGACGATGAAGTCGTACGTAGCCGACCTCGAGGTCGCGGAGAACTTGCCGCGATGACGAAGTCGATGACGCCGGGGTGTCGACGATGATCTGCATCGACGGGCGTCGGGCGGAAGAAGGCAGAGCACCAGCACCGGGGCTGGTGCGCCGGCAGCATAGGGGAGGGAGGCGCGGCGGCTGCAGGGGGCGAGACGACGTCGCCCATGCTCCTCAAAAGAGTTGCCTCAGAGCACTCACAAACATACGGAGCTTAGCGACAACTCCCGGTCATTCAGATCCAGCTGAAATCGCAGGAGTAGATCTTATCTGGAATCCCGCAGAGCAACGGCGCTCTGCGGTATAGCTTGGGTGGAGAGAGACCCCCTTTCCTCAGCTCGGCGCGGCTCCAAATTGGGAACCGCGAGATCGAGAGAGAAATCGGGAATTAATTGTATTTTCCTATGAATTCAATCAATTAATATGCCTTGGTATATAAAGTGGGAAGGGGGTGTGCAAACCCCTTGGCTCCCCCATGTGGGACTAAAGGAGGAGAGGGGAGGGGGGGTTCGGCCGAACCCCCCTTGGGCTTTCCCACTCCTAGTCCAACTCGGACTAGGAGGCCCAAGCCTCCCTTTCCTTGTGGGGTGCGGTTCCCCCCTCTTGGGCCCTCTTAGGGCCCATGTAGGTGGGAGCCCCCTTTTTCCTTTATTTAATTAATATTAAATTAATATAAAAATCCCATTAATTCATAATTAATATATTTATATATAATTCAATATCCCGTGACTCCGAAACTATTTCGGAACCATCCGAACAACTTTCGGACATTCCCGGAACCATTCCATACCTTCTCGGAACTCCTTCCGGACCACCGGAACTCTTTCCGGATCATTTCTCTCTCTCCAACAAACTCCTATAAAATTCCAGAACCTATCTCCTAGCGTCGCTAAGACCTTAAGTTTGTTACGCTACGGTTCGAGAACACTCCAGACATGGTCGAGACACTCCGCTCACCAATGATCGTTAGGGATACCTGGAAATATATGACGACCCCTGTGCATTCCACGAATATCGTCGTTGAACCATAAATATGACATCCATTCCCTTTGTCTCCGCGATACTACCTTGTCCGAGATATCATCGTAGACACACCGATGTCTTTGTTGTATCTCGTTACCGATGAAGGTTATTAACTCGTCTTCGATATTACATCTCCATGACCTAGTCATAAGCTGCGCAGCTATATAGATGCAACATCACCGAGTGGGCCCAGAGTATCTTTCCATTACAAGAATGAACAAATCCCGCTCTTGATCCTTACGTCTCGATGCTCTTTCGGAATACCCAAGATGGACACCGTTATAGTCATGCTATATAAGACACAACGTTTGATGCTCTCAAAGTACCCCTACGAAGCATTAATAAGTACGGTCTCACGGTCTAAGGAATAAGCTATCATATTCTTATCTATTGCAAATGACAAACATCGTAATACGATCTTATTGCAATACTTTACGTATGTCCATCACCTTATTCAACCAACAAGATGACCCCATTGTCAACCGACGTCATTGTCCTTGATCGGGAATCTCGATCAACTGTTGCCCAATGGACTAGCTCATATAGAGGCTTGCTAGGGACCTGGTTGTCTATGTATCACACGTGTATTATTAATTCCGATTAATACAGTTATAGCATAATACACAAATCTATTATAAACTTATGAGATAATGCAATAAATACTACTTATTTATTTGCCTCTAGGGCATATCTCCTTCAGTCTCCCACTTGCACTAGAGTACAAATAAACTAGCTGCATTTTACTTTATCAGAATCCCTTATCAAATAAGAATCATTTGATAATGCTTGCTTGTGGAAAAGTGTTACTGCACAATCCATGATTGTACATGCTTTTGCGATTCACTGACATCAACTTGCTTGATATCACCATGTTGTCCCACAACATATATGTAAATACCGTAACTAAGTGAGACTCCTGTTTCCCAGCGCTTACTCTGATTATACTAACCAGATAACTGTCCTGAAAAACGCACTCAGTCTTATAGAGCCCCTTGTAACCATTACAAACTCGCGATATCTACATACATTCACACCAATGTAGAAAACTTGACATTCAAATGTCAATCCCTTAACTAACACACTTCTACTTCCAGTAAATTCCAAATTTACTTTCATAACTGCTCTTATTCCAAGAACATCGGTTATATTTCATCGAGCAGATAATATGGTTTCTGTATGATGTCTAATATTACATAATAGACCCATATGTCATACAACCATTACTTTCATGCATCATTACTCTTAATGATCAATTGGATTCCAAAGGACCATCCTTTTGATTCTAATCTGACTCCTCAGATCTAATCCAAAACAACTCGACTAACTATTTTAAAATTCCCGTTCTATTTAAAAATAGACACTGACTTTCAAATAGTTTCACAACTTCATCCTTCTTATCTATTCTACTGATACAATTTCACAATGTGTCATTTACACAAGATGAATTCGGCTCCCACTCAAATTATGTCTCCACATATTTGAGAATACATGCTCCCACTCAAAAACGTGTCATCCACATATTTGAGTTCCTGAGCTCCCACTCAAAAATATGTTCTGTACATATTCCACCTGAGTAAACTAACTTTGACTCCCACTTAAATCGACATTTTGGTCTAACCAAAATCATTGATCTATTATCAATTCGAATTCAATACAAACTCTAGTATTACATTAATACAAATCCCTCAGACTTCAAGCATGTCTACATAAATGTAGTCAACAAATTTGATCTTGTGCAAGACACATTTCTTGACAAGACATGCTCCCGCGTCTTTCTTATAGTCAATTTCTCATATAACACCTTATATGACGATTAAACAATCTTATTCCTCTAATAAGAATTGCAGCAACAATTACTCTCTTAATCCTTTCAAATGCAACTTTGGATTTCCAGGCTCAAAAAACCTTTGTTCGTATTCCGATATTTCCTCAACTTTCTTTGTATTCATAAAGTGCACCTTGATCTGTCAACAAGATCTGAAATACTTAATACAGTGCTGTGACCTGACAGCAATCTTAAATATAACAGCACCTTATTTAGAAGTTTCTTTCATGAAAATATTATGATCTTTATGAAGAGGATTGCAAGCAGAAAACAATTTTCTAGTCTCCCTCACTCTTAATCACTAAACTTTCATTAGCAGACATATACTCTTTGGAACACCTTCCAACATAAGTCTGACACTTTATTCCAAACTTCTAATTCCAATCCATAAACCATAATTCGAAAAATCATATTTTCCTCGGAATTACATAGACAACAAACTAAGTTTTGTTTCTATTTGGTTTTGGAATACACTCTCATCCAATGTGAGCAATCTACAAAGAACCACTCATGTATATTCCGAATTATCGCATAATCATATACATGTCGACACTACTGTCGATCCTATAAATTTTCGTTGAGAAAAATATCTATTTTCTAAAGTGGACATCGACTATAATGTTTCGAACATATTAGGAGATTCTAAGACAAATTCTGACAGACCACACTTTATTTAAAATAGAGCATGATTATAATTCCCCACATATCACTATATATGACATTATAATTTTGTGAAGGAAATTTCCACAAGTCTCTTGCGCTGAAATCATAATTCAAAAATACTGTCCTTGGATCGAATTTTGTGAATACAATGTTCACTAATCTTTCTTCTGAAAAACCCCATTTTATCTATTATCAAATTAATCTCAGACTCCATAATTTACCGGGCAAATACTCCTATTTACCAAAGTCATGGAGGAATTCGGATCAAGTAGTAAACACCATTAATTAATCATTAAAAATGACACTCAATTAATTTCCGCCAGTATTGCAGCTTCAATACTTGATTTCAAACTTAATCAACTAAGCACTTGAAATACTTAAATGGATCAAGACGTCCATTACTTCTTTCATTGCTTTTATGACTAAACTCGACGGTGTTTGTTCTAGTAATAGAACTCTTATTCATAGGACACGCTATTTTATCATTTCTACAATTATGAATACTTATCATAAAATCAATGTAACTGAGATGTGGAATCTTTATTCATAAGATAAAACAACTGACTTGTTCCATAACATAAAACAACTGAACTTGTCTTATTACATGAATAACTTTGTCTTGCAACAATCAAGACACGCACACTCGCTCACTATTACAAAAGATCGTATAAAAAACTATTAATAATAACTATGATAACTTGAGGACGTGAACACCAAAAGGCCATCAACTCCTTGACTACCAGCTTCAGCGCCAGGTCACATCAAACTGCGCCGCATATATGTGATAATCAGGACCTGTTTCACAAACAGAACAAGTATCAAATACTTCATCATATACCAAGGGCGAATTCATAATTCTGCATATATCAAATATATACCTGTAGCATCGAAGATCTCTCCTTCGATGGAATCAACCTTCAGAGACTGGAACTCACGTACGAACTTGTAGAAGTTCATATCGTCGGCTTTCAAAATGTACTTGCGCACATGCTTCTCATAGCTAGGAGGTAGAGATATCAGGACAGTCCGAATGGCACAAGAATCTGCCATCCAGTAATCGAAGACCATCGTCAGCTGGAAGTAGATGTCATACAATCTCTTCAAATGTGTCTTCAGACATGTATGCTCCTCCATGTGAATGGTCTGGAACATTCTAAGCTGCCTGAATTGCTCACGCTTTAATTCATCTCCGAAGTGAGTCTTTATCGCATCCATCATGACGCTTGGCTCCTTGCGTCGAAACAACTCTTTCAACTAGGGTGCCAGGCATACGGTCATGGTGATCTCCACTTCAATGAATATGTCTCGACGCCTACGGAAATCATCTTCCTCCTCCTCGCTTGCAGAATCTCCTGGTCCTCCTCCTAACAGTTCATCGAGAACATATAGAATGTTGTTGTGTTCGAGAATGTTTCTAAAACCCCTGTACCATCTGATGAAGTTGGACCCGTCGGCTTCTAATGTAGCATCCGGGCTCTTGAGGAAGTAACCGAAGTATAGTTGCGTAGTCTACAGATGTGATCGCAAAAGAGGTAAGGTTAAGTTTACAATACGTAGGTGAGTTTTAGTTTTATAATCTTATTATCTAAAAACACACCACACCAAGATTATTATCCCTAAAATAATAATGGCTGGCGATGACACGACCCACATCCACTACACCACCCCCGATCATCACGGCCGGCAGCACAACTTCAAAGGTGGACATAAAATGCCGATCATAACAACTCTATGACTCGTGCTCGATCTTTCGATCTTCCCGTGTTCCGAGGCCATACCTCTGAGTATGCTAGGCTCGCCAATCAAACCTCGAAGACCCTGCGCGTGCAACATGGCTTACACCCACTGTATGCGAACGACGAGATGTGTGACACCCGATCATCACGACCTGCCTCATAACGTAGAACTTTCTTGGTGGTGCGCAACGAGGGAGAACACAATTTTGGTATTTGTTAGGGATCATCCTATTTATGACGCTACCGTTGTATATCTAGCATATAAGAAATCAATAGGATGCACACACAACAACACACAATAATGATGCAATGAAGTGCGATGTGACATGGTCGATGCGCCTGGACCTTCATGGCGCCATGTGCCTGGCCCCCCGGCGCCCCGGCATGGCTCCGAGTCTACAGAGCCCTCCTTTGCCTCCGACAGTACGAGTAATATCAAAACTTACCGTAACCATGTCACATAAAATAACACCTCTGCAAAACAAAGTCAGACGCCTCTAGCTTTATTTAGTTTTGCAAGTTTTACGTGGCATATAGGCTTATTCGTAAGAGAATCGCTTCCCTACCTACGAACTTTGTACCACAACGTCGATCGTATAATTGCATGTTTAAGCATCCCTTTCGGGCCCTCCATTGAAAATGCTTTGCCGACTAGAGAGAGAGAAACAGACACCCGCCAGCCACAGATACGGTGCAAGCCGTATGTCAGTAGTGGAACCAGTCTCGCGTAAGCGTACGCGTAAAGTCGGTCCGGGCCGCTTCATCAACTCAATACCGAAGGCATCGCAAGTGCATGCTAGAGGGTAGCAAATATAAGAAAGACACCCTCATTCAACATGAGTTCTAACCGTACCAGCAGTACTACGCATAGATCGGCTCTGATACCACTGAAGGGGTTACGGTGCAGAAAACAATAATTTTTCTAGCGAACGAAACCCTAACTAGCCAGGATCTATCTATCTAGTACATGCGATAACGGTGGCGGAACGGGTTACATTACCTCCATGTAGACCGATAGCGGGGATTACGCTCCCGCACAAGCGTTGACGATGAAGTCGTACGTAGCCGACCTCGAGGTCGCGGAGAACTTGCCGCGATGACGAAGTCGATGACGCCGGGGTGCCGACGATGATCTGCGTCGACGGGCGTCAGGCGGAAGAAGGCAGAGCACCAGCACCGGGGCTGGTGCGCCGGCAGCAGAGGGGAGGGAGGCGCGGCGGCTGCAGGGGCGATACGACGTCGCCCATGCTCCTCAAAAGAGTTGCCTCCGAGCACTCACAAACATACGGAGCTTAGCGACAACTCCCGGTCATTCAGATCCAGCTGAAATCGCAGGATTAGATCTTATCTGGAATCCCGCAGAGCAACGGCGCTCTGCGATATAGCTTGGGTGGAGAGAGACCCCCTTTCCTCATCTCGGCGCGGCTCCAAATTGGGAACCACGAGATCGAGAGAGAAATCGGGAATTAATTGTATTTTCCTATGAATTAAATACATTAATATGCCTTGGTAAATAAAGGGAGAAGGGGGTGTGCAAACCCCTTGGCTCCCCCATGTGGGACTAAAGGAGGAGAGGGGAGGGGGGGTTCGGCCGAACCCCCCTTGGGCTTTGCCACTCCTAGTCCAACTCGGACTAGGAGGCCCAAGCCTCCCTTTCCTTGTGGGGTGCGGTTCCCCCTCTTGGGCCCTCTTAGGGCCCATGTAGGTGGGAGCCCCCTTTTTCCTTTATTTAATTAATATTAAATTAATATAAAAATCCCATTAATTCATAATTAATATATTTATATATAATTTAATATCCCGTGACTCCGAAACTATTTCGGAACCACCCGAACAACTTTCGGACATTCCCGGAACCATTCCATACCTTCTCGGAACTCCTTCCGGACCACCGGAACTCTTTCCGGATCATTTCTCTCTCTCCAACAAACTCCTATAAAATTCCAGAACCTATCTCCTAGCGTCTCTAAGACCTTAAGTTTGTTACGCTACGGTTCGAGAACACTCCAGACATGGTCGAGACACTCCGCTCACCAATGATCGTCAGGGATACCTGGAAATATATGACGACCCCTGTGCATTCCACGAATATCGTCGTTGAACCATAAATATGACATCCATTCCCTTTGTCTCTGCGATACTACCTTGTCCGAGATATGATCGTAGACACACCGATGTCTTTGTTGTATCTCGTTACCGACGAAGGTTACTAACTCGTCTACGATATTACATCTCCATGACCTAGTCATAAGCTGCGCAACTATATAGATGCAACATCACCGAGTGGGCCCAGAGTTTCTTTCCATTACAAGAATGAACAAATCCCGCTCTTGATCCTTACGTCTCGATGCTCTTTCGGAATACCCAAGATGGACACCGTTATAGTCATGCTATATAAGACACAACGTTTGATGCTCTCAAAGTACCCCTACGAAGCATTAATAAGTACGGTCTCACGGTCTAAGGAATAAGCTATCATATTCTTATCTATTGCAAATGACAAACATCGTAATACGATCTTATTGCAATACTTTGCGTATGTCCATCACCTTATTCAACCAACAAGATGACCCCATTGTCAACCGACGTCATTGTCCTTGATCGGGAATCTCGATCAACTGTTGCCCAATGGACTAGCTCATATAGAGGCTTGCTAGGGACCTGGTTGTCTATGTATCACACGTGTATTAATAATTCCGATTAATACAGTTATAGCATAATACACAAACCTATTATAAACTTATGAGACAATGCAATAAATACTACTTATTTATTTGCCTCTAGGGCATATCTCCTTCAATACGTCCAAAACGTATCTACTTTCCCGAACACTTTTGCTATTGTTTTACCTATAATTTGTGTCTTTTGGATGCAACTAACGCCGACTAACGTTGTTTTCAGCAGAATTACCCTGGTGTCTCCTTTTTGTGCAGAAATATCAACTTCGGAGAAAAAGCCCAAAAATCAACCAGAAGTTATTTTCCATCCGAGAGGGACCAGGAACCACGAACACCAAACGGAGAGGAGGCACGAGGGCGCCACATCATCCCCTGGAACGGCAGGCTCTTGGTCGCGCCAGCAGGTGGTGTGACCGACTCGGTCACCCCCTCGCGACCCCCTCTCGGCTATAAGACCCTCCTGACCTAAAAACGTTCGGGGGATAGCCACTTTTCCAGAGAACACCACCGTACGCCGCCGCCATCGTGAACCCTAGTTCGGGGACCAGAAGTCTCTGTTCCGGCACCCTGCCGGGAGGGGGAATCGAAGGGGATCATCACAGTCATCATCTCCACCGCCTCTCCATCAACCATCCATGTTTCCTCCGTCCATGAGTGAGTAATTCACCGTTGTAGGTTTGAGGGGTGGTAGGGATTGGATGAGATCAATCATGTAATAGTTGTAAGATTGTTAGGGCATAGTGCCTAGTATCCGTTATCGATGTTTTACGTTATTGTTGCAACTTGTTATGTTTAATGCTTGACACTAGGCCCTGAGTGCCATGATTTCAGATCCGAACATGTTATTGAATCATGATGATAATTATTGTTTTGGATCATATCTATGAGTTGTATACACATATTATTGTCCGGAACCGATGGCCCCAAAGTGACATCAATTGGGATAAACGGAGAGAATGGCTATGATGTGAGGATCACATGTATTTACAGAGTGTTAATTCTTTGCTCCGGTACTTTATTAAAAGGAGTACCTTAATTGCCAGTAGTTTCCCTTGAGGCCCCGCTGCAAACGGGCTAGCAGGACAAAAGATGATGTGCAAGTTTCTCACTGCGAGCATGCACAACTAAATTGGAATACATGATTATGATGAGTTAATACTTGGATGCTTTATATTATTTATCTACAAATGCCTATGCTATGTTATTACATGAATTATCTTGTCCATGCAACGCCCGTATATCTGTCCTGATGCCTACAGTATCACAATCGCTGTCTCAGTTCTCCTGCTACTATTATTTCACTATTGTCTCTGCTATAAAACTCTTGCTACTGATAATCTGCCTCGAGCAAGTCTATCCACAGGTGCAGCTGACCTGACAAATCATCTGTTAAAGCTCATATATATTCTTTGAATAAATTTGGGTTTTACTTGCCTCGAAGACTGTTGCGATCCCCTATACTTGTGGGTCATCAAGACTATTTTCTGGCGCCGTTACCGGGGAGCATAACTTTATTTGTAAGCCCACCTAAGTGTGATATCGTTCGCTGGAATTTATTAATCATGGGAAGAAATGCTAATAAAAAGTTTCCCATCGTGTCATCCACTACAAGGAAAGGTACAACTCTGAATTCTTCTACTGCGTTTGATTCTCCGTCTGTGTTGAGTAAGCTTGTTACACCGCCACAACCTACACGTTCTGTTACTACTGCTGAATCTGAAGTTACTTATGATGTTGCTGAAGGGGATCGCAGGCAGAAAACAAAAAAATTCCTAGCAACGATATCCTTAAACTAGCCAAGATCTATACTATCCAGATATAGTAATACGACGGAGATCGGAATTAATACCCTCGTAGAGCGAATACCGGGGATTACGCTCCCACACAAGCGTTGACGATGAAGACGACGTAAGAACTCGGCGCGACGAAGCCGACGAAGATGACCTCAAGGTGGGGTGGAGGAAGTAGGCCTCCGAGCACCGCTAGCGCAGCACCTCGCAGGGCGTTACACACATACGGTGGAGACGACGACCTCCGAAGCTCCAGTCTAGGACGAGCAGCAGAAGACTTGGACCGGAACACCAGCAGCGCGGCAACAAGCTATGGTGGAGATACCCCCTCTCTTCTCGGTGCAACTCCGACAAAGGGAATCGAGTTATCGAGAGAGAAAAGAGAAATTAATTGTTGAATTAAAAGGCCATGGGTGCCCCTTCTTATATAGGATCCCGGGGGGAGCCAACCTTGCCAGCCAGGCAATGTGGGACTATCCCCATTGCCTGGTGCCGCTATGGCCAATGAGCCGACCCTAGGTGGGCCCCTTTTCGCCCACGTAGGCCGGCCAAGCCTCCCCACCGAATTCCCTTGAGGGTTCCCCCCCCCCCCCATGGGCCTTCTTTCCACCAGAAGGCCCATTTAGGGAAATCAGCTGACGAGGGTGTAACTCGACAAGTCCCAGGGTTGTGCACCCCGGGTTGATTGAAGGGGAGAGAGAGAAACGTTGGTGATAACGACGGCTGACAAGCAAGGTTTTACCCAGGTTCAGGCTCCCGGAGGATAACACCCTACTCCTGCTTGTCTGTTATTGATGGCGAGTTGCGGTAACAATGGCGGCGAGATTACGATCTCGCTAGGGTTTGTGGTGGTGGCTGTTGGCGTATCCTCTAGGACGGGCAACCCTCCTGGCTTTATAGGTAGCCAGGTCTCGGGTGGTCGGTATCGATGACGATTACAGATATGGAAGGTTATGAGACCTAACCGACTTGGACTAGGATACATGGTACCCCGAGTGGGCCTTCTGTGGGCCTCCGTGTGCTTGGCGCGGTCCAGGTAGCCTCATCGTGGGCTAGTCGAAAGGTAGCCCCACGTCATCAGCCTAAATAAATTTGAAAATAAATATATAAAATCATATTTAAACATTAATTACACTAATTAATAGCAAACACATTATATCTAATTTATTCTAGATCCGAAAACTATTTTGTCGCTGCCCAATCTCCATCGGACCATTCCCGGTGATCTCTTTCCTTTCCGTTGTCTTGTCGAAACCCCTTAAGTGTGTTACCCTACCGGTTCGATATAATAACATGCATAATCTAGACTCCTCTCCGATCAATGATTAACTCGTAGGCCTGGACCCCATGAATTAACCCCTGTGATACAACGAATGACTTTCATCTATCAAACATGTACGTCGAGTCTTAAACCTTTTGCCATAGCAATACTTAGTGTGTCCGAGCATCGTTCATAGATATCTCCATACCTAGCTGACCTCGTTACCGACAACACTATCTTCTACTCGTCTATGATATTATGTCAGCTGGTGACCTAGTCACATGTTTGCAAACTCATTTGACATAATCTCACCGAGTGTCCCTAGAGTATCTATACGGCTATACGGACTGACAAATCCCACTCTTGACCCCTCGTCTCAACTCTTCCCTTCCGATAACCAAAAGTATCACACCTATCATTGTCACACTATATAAGATATGACGTTTGGTGCGATCAAAGTATCTTACAGGAATAACAATAAGAGTTCATCTTACGGTCGAAGGCGTAATGACTACGTTCTATAAATTATGGGTAAGTCCATCACATCGTTCCACCTAACGATATGACTGAAGGGGATCGCATGCAGAAAACAAAAATATTCCTAGCAACGATATCCTTAAACTAGCCAAGATCTACACTATGCAGATATAGAAGTACGGCGGAGATCGGAATACATACCCTCGTAGGCCGAATAGCGGGGATTACGCTCCCGCACAAGCGTTGACGACGAAGACGACGTAGCCGACCTCTAGGTCGCGAAGAACTCGGCGCGACAAAGACGACGAAGATGACCTCGAGGTCGGGTGGACGAAGTAGGCCTCCGAGCACCGCTAGCGCAGCAGCTCGCAGGGCGTTACACACATACGGTGGAGACGACGGCCTCCGAAGCTCCAGTCCAGGACGAGCAGCGGAAGATTTGGACCGGAACACCAGCAGCGCGGCAGCGGGCTATGGTGGAAGAGATCCCCCTTCTCTACTCGGCACAACTCCGACAAAGGGAATCACGAGATCGAGAGAGAATTAGGGAATTAATTGGTGAATTAAAAGGCCAGGGGTGCCCCTTCTTATATAGGCTCCCGGGGGGAGCCAACCTCCCTAGCCAGGCAATGTGGGACTATCCCACAGCCTTGGTGCGGCTAGCGAGGGTGCTCCGGCCCTAGGTGGCATTTGGCCCACCTAGGCCGGCCAAGCCTCCCCACAAAATTCCCTTGAGGGTTCCCCCCCCCCCCCCCATGGGCCTTCTTTCCACCAGAAGGACCATTTAGGGAAATCAACATAAATAAATTCGAAAATAAATATATAAAATCATATTTAAACATTAATTACACTAATTAATATCAAACATATTATATATAATTTATTCTAGCTCCGAAAACTATTTCGTCGCTGCCCGATCTCCATCGGACCATTCCCGGGACGTTCCCGGTGATCTCTTTCCTTTCCGGTTATCTTGTCGAAACCCCTTAAGTGTGTTACCCTAGCGGTTCGATATAATAACATACATGATCGAGACTCCTCTCCGATCAATGACTAACTCGTAGGCCTGGACCCCATGAATTAATCCCTGTGATATAACGAATGACTTTCATCTATCAAACTTGGACGCATAGTCTTAAACCCTTTGTCATGGCGATACTTAGCGTGTCCGAGCATCATTCTCAGATATCTCCATACCTAGCATGATCTCGTTACCGACAACACTATCTTCTACTCGTCCATGATATTATGTCAGCTGGTGACCTAGTCACATGTTTGCAAACTCATTTGACATAATTTCTTCGAGTGGGCCCTAGAGTATCTATCCGGCTATGCTGACTGACAAATCCCGCTGTTGACCCCTCGTCTCAACTACCCCTTTCCGATACCCAAAAGTATCACCGTTATTGTCACACTAAATAAGATATGACGTTTGGTGCAATCAAAGTATCTTCCAGGAATAACAATAAGAGTTGGTCTCACGGTCTTAAGGCGTAATGACTATGTCCTATAAATACTGGGTATGTCCATCACATCGTTACACCTAACGATATGACTTCCATTGCCGACTGGCACCATGCCCTATGATCGGAAAAACCTCGATCATCAATCGTGCAACGAAACTAGTCTTAGTAGAGGCTACTAGGGACCTAGTTGTTTATCTACCACACCTGTATTAATGTTTCCGCTTAATACATTTATGGCATGGTATAAAACATATAATGAGCGATTGGGATATTGCCAATAAACTATGTTTATTAAGTGCCTCTAGGGCATATTCCCTTCAATGACTCCATTGCCAACATACGCCATGTCTCATGATCGGGAAACCTCTATCATCAATCGCGCAATGAAACTAGTCTTAGTAGAGGCTACTAGGGACCTGGTTGTTTATCTACCACACGTGTATTAATTTCAGCTTAATATTATTATAGCATGGTATAAAACATATAATGAACAATTGGGATCTAACCAATAAACTATATTTATTAAGTGCCTCTAGGGCATATTCCCTTCAGATGCTTCTACTGTTCTTGATGAAACTGGTTCATTAGGTATATTTTTAGATGCTACTAGTGCTAAATCTAAACAAATTGAAAATGCTGAAGTTCCTAATGAAAATGTTGAAACACCTGTTAATTCACCTGAATTACTCGTGGTACTTATGATGAGAGTGATGATATATATGTGGATCTTGATGATGCTCTTATTGAAGAAATTAATGATATGAAAGATGTTAGTGCTATGAAAAAACTTGTTGAAAAACGTGTTGTCAAATATAAATTATCTCCTGATGGTAAATTTGCTACATCTCCTGTAAACATAAAAGATAAAGATTATGATTTCTCTCTTGATTTGGCTCATATAGCTATAGTTGAAAGAGAACCTTTCTGTTGAACTGAAAATGAAAGTGTGTAGAACATATGAATGTTTTGTCGGATTTGAGTGGAATGTTTGTTGAGGACATTAAAAGACGCACTTACTTTGTCGCTAAAATATTTCCTTTCTCATTAAAAGAAGAAGCGAAAACTTGGAATAATAATTTGTCTCCTGGTTCCATCACTAGTTATAAGGGTTTGCTTGATGCTTTCGTTCAAAAATATTTCCCTGCTAGTGCTCAACATGATGTTTTGTTAAAAATCTATAATATTAATCAAGATGAAGGTGAGAAATTGCCCAAAGCTTGGACACACTTTTGTTGCATCTTGAGAGGGCAGCCGAACCATGATTTGGAGAAAAATGATCTACTTGATATATTTTTATAGTGGACTAACTGCTGAATCTAGGACATACCTGGATAGTTTTGCTAGTTGTGTTTTCAGGAAAAGGACCCCCAAAGAAGCTGAAGAATTATTGGCTCCTATATGCAAGACTAATGATGATTTGGATATTCCTGAACCTACTCCAACACCTCCACCAACACCGAAGAAGAGAGGATTGATTGAATTAAATGAAGAAACAATGAGGGAAGCTAAAAGATCTCTTCAAGAAAGTGGTATTAAATCTGAAGATGTGAAGTATTTACCTCCTATTGAAAAATTATGTAAGCCTATTCCTCCTCCAACCATTATTGAGGTACACTCTCTCCAAAGGTTTGATGATAGAGATATCCCTGACAATAAACCTACTGCTCAATGCTTTGATGAATTTGATGATTTTATTGCTATGAAATGCAATTTTAATTCGAGTATAGAGAATCATTTAATGAAAAAATCTCATGCTATTAGTGATTTACATGATATTGTCGATAGAACTGCTAATGATGTTAAAGTGCTAATTAAACACTTTTATATGGTTCAAACTCAAATAGATCAGCTCACTAAAGTGCAAAAAGAATTGCTAGTAAACAACTCAATTGCTAAAGAAAAACTTGTTTGCGAAGTAACAACTATAGGTGGTAAATCAACTCAGGATCCTTTGTATCCTGAAGGACATGATAAAGAATTGAACAAGATTCTTAACGAATGAATGAACCTAGTATTCCTTCTAGGAAAAATAAAAAGAAACATAAAACTGTTGTAGAATCCTCTAAACCTGTTATTGATCCTAATAGTATATCTGTTTCTGATGCTGAAACTAAAAGTGGTAATGAACACAACAATGATAATGCCAATAACAATGATAAAGATAAAAATACCAATTCGGATCAGGAAGAAATAGAAGAAGAACCTGAAAAACATGCTAAAAATAAAAAGTACATTAAAGAAGATTTTATTGCTTAGAAACATGATAATGAAAGAGAAGCTTGGGTCCAAAAACCAATGCCTTTTCCTGCTAAGAAACTTAAATCTAAAGAGGAAGATCATTATAATAGATTTTGTGATTGGATGAAACCATTGTTCTTGCAAATTCCTTTGACTGATGCTATTAAGTTGCCTCCTTATTCTAAATATATGAAAGATATTGTGACTAACAAAAGGAAAATTCCTAATGAGGAAATATCTACTATGCTTGCTAATTAATCTTTTAATGGTAAGGTTCCAAAGAAGCTTGGTGATCTAGGTATACCTACTATTCCTTGCTCTATCAATAATAATTCTGTTAAAACTGCGCTATGTGATTTGGGAGCTGGAGTTATTGTTATGCCTTTCTCTCTTTACAAGAGACTTTATCTTGATAAATTGATACCTACTGATATATCTTTGCAAAGGGTTGATAAATCTACTGGTGATCCTGTTGGAATTTGTGAGGATGTTCCTGTCCAAATAACTACCAATTGCTTAATTATGACTGACTGTGTTGTTCTTGAAATGCCTGAAGATGATAATATGTCTATTATTCTTGGAAGAACTTTTCTAAACACTACAGGGGTTGTTATTGATTGCAATAAAGGAAAAGTTACTTTTAATGTTCATGACAAGGAGCATACTGTTTATTTTCCCAAGAAAGTTTATAGAATGTCTGGAGTTAATACAATTAGCAATTTGAGGTCTATTAGAGTGTGAAGTATTGATTGCCCATATAAAGAAGAATTCAAAACCCTCATATTGGATCAATACCAATTCAATATAAGGTAACATGAGTGTCTCATATGGTTTAAAATCTTTCATGTCATATAAAATTCATTTGGTGGCAAGACTTGATCAACCTTGTTAACAGGTGCATTTTAAATGCATAAAGAGTCTAAACAATTTTCTTTCTCTCATCCTTGTTATACCTACTGTAATGTTACTTAATTTGCAATGTTTAGTTGAATTTGTTGTTAGAAAATATTTTTTCATTATTGAATTTAATAATGCAAAATACCAGAAAATGAAAAAAATAAAGTTTCTCAGAAAATTAGAAAATTTATATGAAAAATCATATTTTTCGAGGAGGTACGTGGAAGTGCCAGAGAGCCACCAGGGGGACCCCAGGTACACCACATCACCTGGTGGCGCGGTTGGTAAGTGGCCACGCCAGCTGGTGGTGTGGGGCCCACAGGCCCCCCACTTGCTCTCTCTCCTTCCCCTGCCTTCCTCTTCCCCGAAAAATCACTTTTGGATAGCTCAAACTCCGGTTCTTGCTTCTCATCTCCTGGGATTTCGATCTCCACATTCAGTCAATTTCTGCTGCTGAAATTTGCTGCACCTCTTCTCCGGTATGTGACTCCTCCGAATGTCCAAGTAGAATTTTGTTTAGTGGTGTATATATGAAGTATTTTGCTGTTGTAGCTATCTTTTTAGTGAGTTTGAATGCTTGTTCTAAGTTGAAGAAACTAGTTTTGATGCATGCTTAATCCTCTAGCAAGTCACTATAGTGGTTTCCCTTCATTTAGTTGGCTAAAAAATGATTTTTATGATATTTGTTGAAAATTTCAGAACATGGAAGGGAATTCATTTGCACTAAATTCTCATGAGATAGTGTTGGAAGGAAAGTACAAAGTTCATAGAGAGGAAGGAGTGTACCCTGCCTTCTACCCGTGCTCACAATTCATGGAATTTGCAGGGATTACACAAGATTTCCACTCTCTCTTATCCAATGCAGGATTGGACCATTTTCTTGAGGATCTACCTGATGAGCCACAAGTATAGGGGGTGTATCGTAGTACTTTTGATAAATAAGAGTGTCGAACCCAACGAGGAGCAGAAGGTGTTGACAAGTGGTTTTGATGAGGATTTCACTGTAAACACTAGCAGACAAGTTTTTAGTAGACTTTGAGATAACAGATAAATAAAGTGTGAGTAAATAAAGCGCGGCAAATATAATTGCAGCAAGTGGCCCAATCCTTTTGAGAGCAAAGGACAAGCCGGTTTGTTAACTTATGATGAGCAAACGTTCTTGAGGACACACGGGATTTATGTCTAGTGCTTTCGCTTAATATTGATGAATAATCTTTAGTGTTTAGATAAGTGTTGTGTGGGTGAACCTATGCTAATGCACCGCCCTTCATAGGACTAATACATACTTACGATTATACCTCTTGCAAGCATCCGCAAATACAAGAAAGTAATTAAGATAAATCTAACCATAGCCTTAAACTCTGAGATCATGTGATCCCTCACGCATCGGAAAACCAACAGGGGGTTTAGGTTTCTGTCACTCCGGCAACCCCACAAATGATAACCGAATACATGATGCATTCCCCTAGGCCCATAAAGGTGAAGTGTCATGTAGTTGACGTTCACATGACACCACTAGAAGAATGACATCACAACTTAAATATTAAACATCAAATATTAATCAACATAGTTCACTACTAACATCTAGACTTCTCCCATGTCCTCAAGAACACAACGAACTACTCACAACACACCATAATGAACATGATCAGAGGTGATATAATGATGTATAACAATCTGAACATAAACCCTAGTTCAACGGTTTCATTCAATAGCATCAATAACAATCGCAATCAACACCGGGAGAGTTTCCCCTATCAAATACACAGAGTTTAGCCCTAGATATTACAGCGGGAACGAAGTGGATGGATGGAGATGACGGCGTCGGCGGTGGAGATGGTGGTGTTGGTGATGGTGATGGAGTGCAGCTCGATGATGGTGACAATGGCGACGATTTCCCTCTCCGGGAGAGAATTTCCCCGGCGGCAACGCAGCGTACCGGAGAGATTTTCTCTCTCTGTCTTCTTCGCCTCGTGGTGGCAGCGGAGATGGTTTCTGTACAACGTAGTAATTTTAGATCTTCGGGGGGAACAAGTACGCGAAGGGGTGCGCCAAGTGGTGGGCCAGGGTGGCCTCATCACCTGCTCGCGTGGCCAGAACGGCTACCACGACATGGGGTGATGAGGGCCCCCTGGGGCCCACCCCAGGCTCCTCTTTTGGCCTCCTTCGTGAAATAAATCAGAAATAATTCCCAGTTAGCCACTTTGTTCTTCTGGTCTTCACTAATATTGTATCTTGATGGTGTTATTTCCAGCAGAATTCAGGCTCCGGAGTTCCATCCCCGAATGATCATCAATCATGCAAAATAGATAAAACAACATAAGTATCATCGCTAAATACGAAATATATCAATGAATAGCAGTAAATTATGATATAAAATAGTGAAATGGACGTATCACTACCTTACCAATATGCTATTTTGTCTATGTCGGTGGTGCAGAATTTTCATTGCAAGTTGAACTCATCTAACCCCATTGTGCATTACACAGTTTACAACAAATATGTGTACTTGCCTTTTGATGTTTTTTGTTCAGTGATGAGGGTTCCAAATAGAGGATCAGTGGAGAAGACGAAGTGTAACCCAAGGCTATTGATGTATGTGTATGAAGAAATCTGCTATGTGAGAAGTTTCTCTAAGGAGGACGGTAAAATCAGGAGTATTCACCTCCCTTCCATTCGTTATTTTGCATACTTCATTTCTAAGTGTGTTCTAGCTAGGAGATCTGCTGGTAAATTAGGTTTGCCTGATTTAGCTTTTCTTGCTGCTGCACTGTGTCGTGATAGGACTTATAACTTGGGTGCTCTGATTGCTCACCATTTCGTGGCTAACCACAAGAAGGGAGGAGTTTGTGGAGGACTAGTTGCTTCACGATTATTAGCTTCGCATTGTTTATACCCCCATCCTCAGGATTTGTTGTTATCTATGGAAAAACTTGATACTGAGTCAATGAAGAGGCATGAATTTATTGCTAGAAGTGGTAGCTTGCATTATCTCCCTTATACCATAACTTATTCAAAGAGGAAACACCTCAAAGTAACTACGATTGCGAGAAGTGTTATCTTGCCTGCGCCTATTTTTAACCTTGTTGGCAGGGGGACCATATCAGTCGCAGAGGCTGAGTTGGATACACTTGGGTAGCAGCCCAGCCCGGATAGTAGGGGCCACGACGAGGAGTATGGAGGTGGTTTCATTCAGCCCCCGGAGACACCCAGCTTCGTGTACCCGGATCTGGAGTATGCAGGACCTTCAGAATCTTCCTCCACCGCTGCAAATGTGGAGTACGACTATACCGGGCATAACCCACCGAGTTGGGTGGATTATTCACCTTGGGATTGAGCTCCACTTAGTCCAAAAGATTAAGCTTGGGGGGAGGTATACCAATAGCACACTCATCTATATATAATATCATTCGGTCCTTTGTATATCCATGTTTCGCTTTAGTTTTCTTTCTTTCGTTCATTTGTTTATACTTTGTTTGCTTTCCATAAACCCAAAAATATTTATGGTTATTTATCTTGCTGGTTTGTTTTAGTATCTAGTATTAATATGCTTAGTATTTATTTTAGTTCAATATGCAAAAACACAAACAAAAAAATTGCTTTGTTGTGTGTTGTTTCACGTAGGGACAGATTTCTGATGTCCATCGTTAAATTCATAACTTATTACAGTAATGTTGTAATAACCTGAAATTTGGTGTGCGTATTCCTGGGATGTTTACGCAACTTTCATTAGTTCTGAGTTTTCTGATCTGGGCATGTTAAGCTACTAGAAAAAAATTATCTTTGCTGGCTGTTCTGTTTTTAGTTTCCAATTCCGAAAACCCAAAAATATTTGTTGTTTCTCTATGCTTTTGTATAGTTTGTTTAAGAGGTCATTATCATCAGTTACTACATAGAGCTTGGTTATTATCTCATATCTTTCAAGCACACAAGTGATAAGGCGATTATGATGATCTATGACAATTTTGAGTTCGTTAAGAGGCTGGAAATGAACTCTCTTTGTTTCTCTGTTTTGTACATAAACTTATTCATGTGAGAATGCTTAGATGGTTTGCATAAGGTACATGTCAATTGTTGGATGCTTAGTAGTTTGTGTTCTCTTATGATCGTTTCCAATTTATTTATAATGGATGTCATGTCTCTTTGGATATTTGCTTGCATTGCTTTGCTCATAATAGAATATGACACTGTGGTATCCTCCTCTGAATAATTCATTTGAATTGACTTGGCACATGCTTACATATGTTATGACTGAAAACAAAAGGTTAATTAAGCCTTGATGACATATTTTGACTCAGAGTTCTAGTATCTTTATTATGACTCCGTTAATTTTATTTCATCGCAAGCATGATTATGACGGTTATTGCTCTCTTATATTATCGCTTTCTCATCTTTTGCTAGCCTCCACTTGTACTAAGATGAGATAATTCTTGTGCTTCCAAATGCCTGAAAACCAAGTTATTTCTAAGAGTCCACCATAAATACCTATACATGGCAATTTCAAACCATTCAAGTAAATTCGCATGTGCTACCTTTAAAACCTTCAAACACTTCTCAATTTGTGCGACTGTTTTGAGCTCATGAGGAAGTATGTGGGCTTACGGATATCAACCTCGTCATTTGCATTTGGACAGACTTTCGCTAACCAGACTAGTGGCATATACATTCGCTTATCTATAATTTGCAAAAAGAGTTGGCAAATGGGGTGCCCAGCCCCAAATTAGTTACAACTTTAATTGTTGCATTCTCTTCACATTTTTGCCCTGATTTAATCAGTCAAGCAATGACAATAGTTTTAAATTACATGTGTAAACAAAAGAGAAATGTGGGATGATCTGCCCTTGGGTAGAAATAGCGTCCTTCATGGGAGTCGTTCTTAAGAAAGTCTGGTTGACAAGGGGGGTAGAGTACCCATTACCATTCGTTGACGGAACAACCACCACTCAAAAATAATTTTACCTCTGTTTTCAAAATAATAAGAAGCTCTAGCACATGTTGAATCCCTACTTCCCTCAATTAAAGGCATATCTTTTACTTTACTGTTGAGTCTCCATCCTTCTTTGAGCACCTTCTTAAGAGCATAATTGTCACTCTTAGTGCAATGTGCTTGTCCCTTAGTATGTTAACCGTGGTGTAATCTAGATGTTTTTATCTTTGATATTTTTATCAAAAGTCTTCCCTTGAAAGTCAGAGGTGCCTGGGCATTTATGTTTTGCGGTTATATTCGGTCTAGCGAGATACCACTTTATCATACTTTCTTATAATCATTGCAATACTGTGAATTGATATGTTTCATGTTATTTATCATCGATATAATTGGCATCTTTTCATGGTTTACATAACTATTGGGTGACACCGTTTATATATGCCTTGTTATGAATAGTCTAAGCATTTGTCCTCATAATGAGAATATTTACATCACATGAGCAAATGAGTTCGTGAAAGTTCTTTTATCGCACTCAGTTGTTAACTGAATTGCTTGAGGACAAGCAATAAGCTAAGCTTGGGGGGAGTTGATACGTCCAAAACGTATCTACTTTCCCGAACACTTTTGCTATTGTTTTACTTCTAATTTGTGTGTTTTGGATGCAACTAACGCGGACTTACGATGTTTTCAGCAGAATTACCCTGGTGTCTCCTTTTTGTGTAGAAATATCAACTTTGGAGAAAAAGCCCAAAAATCAACCAAAAGTTATTTTCCATCCGAGAGAGACCAAGAACCACGAAGACCAAGCGGAGAGGAGGCACGAGGGCGCCACATCACCCCCTGGCGCGGTAGGCTCCTGGCCGCGCCAGCAGGTGGTGTGACCGGTCACCCCCTCGCGACCCCCTCTCGGCTATAAGACCCTCCTGACCTAAAAACGTTCGGGGCATAGCCACTTTTCCAGAAAACACCACCGTACGCCGCCGCCATCGTGAACCCTAGTTCAGGGACCAGAAGTCTCTGTTCCGGCACCCTGCCGGGACGGGGAAACGAAGGGGATCATCGCCATCATCATCTCCACCGCCTCTCCATCAACCATCCATGTTTCCCCCGTCTATGAGTGAGTAATTCACCGATGTAGACTTGAGGGGATGGTAGGGATTGGATGAGATCAATCATGTAATAACTGTAAGATTGTTAGGGCATAGTGCCTAGTATCCGTTATCGGTATTTTACGTCATTGTTGCAACTTGTTATGCTTAATGCTTGACACTAGGGCCCAAGTGCCATGATTTCAGATCTAAACATGTTATTGAATCATGATGATAATTATTGTTTTGGGTCATATATATGAGTTGTATACACATATTTTTGTCCAGAACCGATGGCCCCAAAGTGACAGCAACTGGGATAACCGGAGGGAATGGCTATGATGTGAGGATCACATGTATTCACAGAGTGTTAATGCTTTGCTCCGGTACTTTATTAAAAGGAGTAGCTTCATTGCAAGTAGTTTCTCTTGAGGCCCCACTGCAAACGGCCAGGCAGGACAAAAAATGATGTGCAAGTTTCTCATTGAGAGCACACACAACTAAATTGGAATACATGCTTATGATTAGTCAATACTTGGATGCTTTATATTAATTATCTGTAAATGCTTATGCTATGTTATTACATGAATTATCTTGTCCATGCAACGCACGTACATCGGTCCCTATGCCTACATTATTTTAATCATGTTGTCTACTTCAATCACAATCACTGTCTCAGTTCTCCTGTTACTGCTATTTCACTATTGTCTCTGATATAAAATTGTTGCTACTGATAATCTTCCTCGAGCAAGTCTATTCACAGGTGCAGCTAATCAGGACGAGCCCTACGACTCCGATGAGGAGGGCGACTACTTGGCGGAGATGTACTACCGCCTCGGGCTAGGCCAGGGCCGGTTTTAATTTATTTTTAAAAAAGTATGCAAAATTTCGTGTAATCGCCGAACTATCTACGAATTTCTTTCAAGTTTACTGAATTTTACCTAATTTTAAATATTTAAATACTTTAAAATGGGGGTCACGACTGGGAGCCGCTCGGCCTCCATTTGGTTAAACACGCTGACACCCCCCATATGGGCTACATGGAAGTAGAGAATGGGACATAATTATTTAGTTGTAATGTCATGAAATTTAAATTGTTTACATGGTTCTATAATGATTTGATCAAACTTCCGACAATCTAGAGACATTGTATGATGAACATTGCAAACTCAAAGAGTTAGATTAGGCATCGAGGTCATACAGTGATGGTCATTGATTTTAACATAATGAAATTAAATATATTTTTCGACATAAATTATCCCAAAATCAATAATAGTTGGCATAATTATGTCCTAACATATTTTAATAAACTGCATCGAATACAACCGATACTATATAAGAACGTAGGAACATTGCACCAATAAATACTAAATAATTCACAAAAATATAGAGAAAACTAAGAGATTAAATTGTTTACATGCAATATTAATCTTTGCCTTAGATCTAGATTGTATAAATAAATTATAAAAAGTCAAATGGCATGAATACCACCAACCATTATATATTGAAGGGAAATAGCCTCCTAACATGGTGGCTAGCTATGCACCACTCCCCATCTGTTGGATCACCCCTAAGAGATATTGAAAGGATATGAGCATGCGTATGAAGTTAACAGAACCATTGAAGACGTGCTCCACTGTTTTATTCTTTTCATGTTGTACTACGGGGTTTTCGTTTTTCGTAGGGGATATATCCTGAGTACTAAAATCTATCATTTTGAAAAAGTTTCAGGTTTTCGTTTTTCGTAGGGAATATATCCCGAGTACTAAAATCTATCTCAGAGTGATAGACATTTCTGACAAGAACGTTTCATTGCATATGTCTCCTGACGAGAGCAGGTGGACATATAGGAAAACAGAAATCTTATCCATCCATCTCCTGGATCTAGACCCTGTTTGAAGAATCCTCCATCGATCATCGTTTCAGGTTGGATCATCGTATCATTCCCTGGGCTAGCTAGTCAGGCTAATCTTTCAGATGTCACGGCGGACTGATGCTGACAAAACAGACATTTTAAATTTTTCTTGGACGAAAATGCAGTCATGGCTGCTATTTCATGAATAGTAGTAGGAGAAAAGGAGTACAAGGACTCGAACTGAAAAAGAAGAAAAATGAACAAATGTCTAAAAGATCAAGAGAGAGCTCTTAATCAGAGTCTGAAACATTTGCCAACAAAATGTCTGAAAAGGAAGTAAAAGGAACAAATGTCTTAAATACACAACAATTGCCAAGATTAAAATATACAGAACAACTACCACCCACTTTCTCTTTATGAACTGCATGACAGACATCACACATTTATCTGCACACGGAACATGCTATCACGGGTTTCGTCGCTACAATTTGTCATGCAACATGTTCTATCAGTATACATCTCCTTTCAAAACTGACATTTTAGTAGCAATGCATGCAGCAACATCCCTTGTAGACCCTTTTGCTATTGCCTTATTGGATGTGCTAAAATTGAGAACGGAGATGATATCTTATGGTGCATGCCCTTTAGACAAAAGCGAGCAGACGGAGTGCAGACAGCGCAGAAACGTCCTTGTTTTCAGATGGCGATGCTATCCTGGACAGAGGATCGTAACATAAAATCTACCCTTGTTATCGGACGGCTGAAATGCCAAGCGCAGCTAGCCACCATGGTATATAATCCATGTTGATATATTGAATTGCAGAAATACACTTCTTTTGACATAACGTTTGAGCCCACGTAGCATTCAAGTTACCAATGGATTTGAGGGGCAGCATTAGGATTGGAAAGTCGACCACTACTAATAGCAATGGTGATAGCGGCGGCTGGTGCGGGAGGCGACATGGGTATTCAAATGCAACTACTATGAGGATCATAGAAGTCAGCTCAATGGCATGTTTTCGATACAATACGACTCAAGATAGGCGAGGGAGAGAAATGGTGTCACGTGGCATCAGAGATGAGGTGCCATGTAGTTCGAAGTGCTTGACGAAGCCAGAGGTGTGTGTGGAGAGAAAGACAAACTTTGCATAGGGACGAGTTGTTTTCGATACAATTTGACTCGAGTGAGGCGGAAGGAGAGAAACAGTGTGTGTGGCACAAGCAGCATGGCGCTATGGTGGACGCTAGGTAGAGAGAAGAGAGAGTTATCGGATATCTCTCCGATAGCTCCGAACTCACCACATGTCGTCTTAAATAAAATCAAAATGACATGTTTAGCTTTCAATTTTTTGAAATAAAACATACCACTACGTACACGTATTCTACAAACTCTATATTGTTTTTTGTCTACATAAAAAGAGTAATTTTTAGGGAAAATAAAGATGTTTTTGTTTTGTTTTTTAAGACAGGAATCACTTCTTATTTCACAAAAAGTTAGTAGGTAAGTACAAACATATGTATATATCCAATAGAATATTTTTAGACTAAATTTAAAATTGTGAATTATAACGAACTAAATATAAAGTGAAATATGAGTGAGGTCCACCATGATATGGATATGTGTGAGAAGAAGATGCCTCTATTCCTAGGGAGTATTCTTAGAGACTAGAAGGAAAAGAGGCGCGTTGCCGCGTCAGTCCTAATACGACCAACAATAGATATAAAAATACTTTGAGGGAAACATACTTATAAAACAATATTAATGATGAAAAAATCATGGAAGTAAAGAAGTGATATAATTATTTAGTTGTACTGCCATGAAATTTAAATTATGTACATTGTTCTATAATGATTTGATCAAATTTCCGATAATTTAGAGACATTATATGATGAACATTGTAAACTCAAAGAGCTAGATTAGGCATCAAGGTCATACAGTGATGGTCATTGATTTTAATATAATGAAATTAAGTATATTTTCTGACATAAATTATCCCAAAATTAATAATAGTTGACATAATTATGTCCTCACATATTTAAATAGAATCGAATACGATCGATACTATATAAAAACATAGGAACATTTCGCCAATAAATACTGAATAATTCACAAAAATATAAAGCAAACTAAGAGATTAAACTATTTACATGCAATATTAATATGTGCATTAGTTTTAGATTGTATAAATAAATTGTAAAAACTAAATGGTATGAATACCACCAACCTTTATTAACTGCAGAAATACACTTCTTTGACATATAGTTTGAGCGCACGTAGCATGTAAGTTACCTATGGACTTGAGGGGCGTCATTAGGATTGGAGAGTCGACCTCTACTAATAGCAACGGTGATAGCGGTGGCCGGTGTAGGAGGCGACATGGGTGTCGCATGTAACTACTGTGAGGATCGTAGATGTCAACTCAATGGCGTGTTTTCAATACAATGCGACTCGAGAGAGGCGGAGGGAAAGAAATGATGTCACATGGCATCAGAGATGATGTGCCATGTAGTTCCAAGTGCTTAACGAAGCCACAAGTGTGTGTGTGGAGAGAAAGCATACTCTGCGTAGGGACGGTTGTTTTTGGTACAATACAACTTGAGGGAGGCGGAGGAAGTGAAACGGTGCCGTGTGGCATAAGCGGCATGGCGCTATGCTGGACACTAGGCAGAGATAAGAGAGAGGGTTATCGAATAGCTCTCTGGTACCTCCGAACTCACCACATGTCGTTTTAAAAAAATCGAAACGACATGTTTAGCTTTCAATTTTCTAAAATGGAACATATCACTACGTGCACATATTCAGCAAACTCTAGATATATTTTGTATTTTTATCTGCACAAAAAAAGAGTAATTTTCAGGGGAAGTGAAGCTATTTTATTTTTATTTTTTAAGATAGGTGTCCCTTCTTATTTCACAAAAAATAGTAGAATATTCAATATAATATTTTTAAAATTAAATTTAAATTATAAACTATAACTAAACTAGCTAAGTGCTCGCGCGTTGCTACGGATTTCTTAGTCAAGTGTTAATATAAAAGTATATCTTAATATACAATAAAATAATCAACTATAATGAAATGGGATTCAAGGATAGTTAAATGGAACGGATCCCACCGTACACAAAAAATGCGACAATAATCATCCCAAACTTCCATTGCTCTGCCCAAAAAAATAAGTTTCACTCTTTGGAACCCTGAGAGCTGCTCAAAGAAAGATAGAATAAGCTTCATATTTACCTCTTTTGCAATATCATGCTCCATTCACAAAACTACATCATCCATATTGTAGGATCGAGATCACGCTCCCTCCTCTTCGACCAGGTGGGGTAAATTATATTTAACCTGGACATCTTCCTTTGCCCTAGCAATAAGAAAAGCCAACTTGTCTCCAACAACATTGAACGATATTGTAGATAAATGATCTCCTTGTCTTTGAGGGTTTGGAAGTAGTGGCAAATGTCATCAGTTACATGAATTCCAACATTTTCCACCCAAAATGAAGTTTGCAATGCAATCTCGCCATTGAGATGACAATCCTTTATAAAAAGAGCTTGTTCTAAAAGGACAACTTTACTTTATCATATGCCTACTCAAAGTCGATTTTAAACAGAATTCCATCCTTTTATCCCATGAACTTCATGGATGATTTCATACAAGACTACAAACCTTCCTAAATGTGCCTCCCTAGAATGACGCAGATTGAGTAGGACAATTTACATTGTTACAATGAGATGACCCGATTAGTCCTTACATTTGTAAACATTTTGAAGCTCACATTGAGTAGGAAAATCGGCCAATATTGTTAAATGTGGCTAGCATATTCTTTTTTAGGCAGCAAGATAATTACACCAAAATGTATTTTCAATAAGGTTGTTTCTTCTGATTGAAGTTGAACACACATATTCATTATGTCAACTTTAAGAACATTCTAAAATTCTGATAGAACTCAGCAAAACCCATCCCAGTCTACATCGTGATGATGCACCCAACCTACCCTCGAGAATTATTACATTCCGTTTGAGAGATAGCATCAAACACCTCCTTCTCCTAAAATGTCAATGTTAAAATTTTGTTTTCAACTGGAGATACGTGGGGTAGGTTCCCATTATTCTCTTCTACCATTGAGAAGTAATTCAGTGTCGGTGCTCTAAATAATTTCTTATAATATTCGACAATGAAAATTTTCGGATTGTTCTCTTCTACGGTTGTTTCGTAATATTGTTCTAACACAAAATCATTTCTTCGATGCTTTCCATTTGCTATTTAGTGAAAATATTGTGTAATACTTCTCACTTCTTTTATATATTTAACCTTCACGCTCTGCGTCCATTTGGTTTCCTCATCACGTCACCTTGACACGCTGACTTGAGGTTATGGTAACGGTTGTTGAAGCTATTTGTTCGGTGAAGAAAACTTTCAGGTTATTCTTTCCTGTGATCGTTCCTTAATGTTTTTATAACTAAAAAATCTTTTATTTTAATGTTTTTCATTTGCGATCAAATAAAAGTATTTGTATTAGTTTTTCCTTTTATATATTTAATCTTCACACGGTGCGTCTATTTAGTTTCCTCACCGCGTCACCTTGACACGTTGACTTGAGGTTCTGGTAACGGTTGTTGAAGCCCAATCGCTCAACTCCTTTCATCTTTGTAATGTATGTATCTTCTTACCTCAAAACGACATAACACATACATCAAAGAATAAAGGCAGCTAGCTTGACACATTCTAGTTCACTCTTTTTAGAAAAAGGATGTGGTTTCCCCAGTGGCGGACCCAGAGAAGATTTTGAGAGGGGGCACATGAGTTGACTGGGGCATTTCTTGTATAACTTCACTGAATTGAAATATCTTTCTTTAAAAAATGAACAAAATCTATTAAAGTTTGAATTTTTTAGTGGAGGCCATGGCCCCCCACAAGTCTCTACTTGGGTCCGCACCTGGGTTCCCCTGACCTCTGCATTAAAAATATGCACACAACCGAATCTAAATAATTTTATTACTCACTGGAAATATTTAAGCGCAAGATTGGGCAGCCACATCTCTTCATGACCCCCTTGACTCGTGCCCCTAACAAATATTTGGGTTTTGGCTTGATCAAATCCACTTAACTCGTAGCAAACTACTGCATGCAGTAAATAGCCAAAGCTGACAAAACGTACGTGCACTAAAAAACCCTGCAGCGCGTGGTGATGTTGGTTTGTCAACTGCTCACCATGTATGTCTTAACAGTAAGGGTGTGTTTGGTAGCCTGGGTGAGCACAGAAATTCCCACCTCACCCAACTTTCAGTTGTTTGGTAGCCTGTATTAGTCATCTGGGACATGCCCACCTCATGCAAAAAAGGTCTCTCAGCCATGCCCGGTTGGGAAGTGGAAATCGAGCTTCTCAAGTGAGCCTGGGCGAGCTCATACATGAAATCCCACGTCTGGGCCCACCTGAGCTGTGTGCCGCCCGCCCCCGACGAAAAAACCTCTCTCATTTCCCCCCGTGTCCTTCGCTCTCTTTTCCTCTCTCCCATCGCCCAAGCACCGGTCATCTGCCCCGACACCAGCGCCACTCCGCTCCGGCACCCGGCGCCGCCGCCTTCCGTCCACGGAGATCGTCTTCCGCCGCCGCGCACATCCATTCCCACCACGTGGCGCCTCCGACCACGCCCACCGTCGCCGGCCCGACGCGCATCGCCTCCCCCAACACCCATAGCACATCACCGCAGCCAGCGCCCCACGCCGCGGCCAGCCCTGGATGGCTGGATCAACCGCCGCGAGTTCTTCGTCCACGCCGCCTACTCGCCACCGTCGTGGAGGACCACGAGCGCCATCGCCGGCAACCACCATGCCGCCTAGCTCCGCCTTGCATCTGTAGTTCTGCGCGGCGCCACCTAGCTCCGCACGCCGCCGCCTCGGCCTTCCCAGCTCGCGCAAGCCGGCGAGACGGCACGACGCACTCGAATGCGTCCTCGACCAGGTCTGTGCCGGCGTGTGGGCGCGGTGCTCCGGCCGCCGAGCTCCCTGGCCAGGTCCGGCCGGCTGGAGGACTTGATCGCTTTTTTATATTTTTGTCAAGGACCTATATGTAATAATTTGGACCGATTTGTATTTTTCCTGAGCTCAGCACTGCCCAACATATGCAGGCCACCAAATAACTTCTCATCTGAACATTTCTCAGTCCATGCAATCCACCAAACACATCAACAAATCTCTACTCAACCTGTATAAGCCCAGCCTGGCTCAGATGAGAAACAAACACACTCTGAGCACATACAGGCTACCAAACACATCCTAAATGTACTGTTAGTCAAAGATCAATCAAATATAGTTAAGTAAAAATCAATCTGATACACCACATTTTGAGCGGCCGACACGCAAAAGGAAAGGAGTCAGCTGTTGCTATTGGCTTCTAGCAGACGATACATACCTAGCTAACCAATAGCGTCTCATCATTAGAAAAAACAAAGGAGTAAGCTGGAAAGGATCTATACATATACTTGCTATGGGTATTAAACTATTAACACTTTCTTGTCATCGGATTTTTAGACGTCCATACTTACATGGAGTATGAATCTCAAGAAATTTTTAAGCTGGTGGATGAGGCGCTCCGTGTGAGATTTTTATTAGGTGGGATTTATTTGCGTGAAAGTTCTCATTAGCACCAACAAAATAGAAAGATTACCACAGAATACACATGTTTTTTTGTTTGGACGGGGTGACACGTGGTGGCCTGGTAGTTAGAGAAATCAAAGTGAAGTTAGTTTGCATGTGGCCCGGTGGTTAGTTTGCATGGGATGGTTTGTTGAGTACGGCGGTTAAAGAAATAAGAGAGACTTTTTTTCCCTTAAACGGTGTTCACTTATAGGTGGCAGAGCATTGTAATTAGACATGCTTTTGCTTGTGAACCGGTATGTTCACTTATAGGTGGCAACGCAATATAATTAGTATGAAGTGTGAGGGTATTTGAAGTGTGGCACCGTTTAGATTGTGACACCATATCACGTATTTTACTTTAATAGTAAAAATATAAAAAGTAAAAATATAAATAGGCTCTAGATGTGAACATGTGGAAAAAGGAAATATCTCTATTTTTACGGAGCTTAGTATTCTTAAAGATTGCTAGTATGTCTGCCATTCATCTATCGAGACCAGCTAGCTAGCTAGTTCTACAAGCTGATGCATGGGATCCGACATGCATGCGCATGTGCTGACGTTGCATTGTCATTTACGTGGAGCTTTGCATGCTAGGCAGCTTGTGGGCTGTTAACACGTGCATGTAGATATTTAGGACAACACCTAGATATTTTAGACAAGGAACCGACTATCAGCTCCTATAAATAGAACTGCTAGCTGTTGCGACGACTCCATCGATCCAGAAGGTGAAGTATATAGAGGGAGAGGAAAGCCAGGGCGAGGAGGTGCTGCAGAATCTCTGAGAGAGTAAGCGGTCGTCGGCGGCGAGTGGAGGATCTGCCCCGCACCATCTTGTTGTTGGTAATCTTTGGCTATGCCAGTGACGCATGGCTTGTACGCGTATGTCGTACGTATGAGCTTATACTCGTATGCTGATCTTAGCTTGCATCTGGACCGGTGAAGCGTAACTCGCATCTTCTATAAGCTTTGGCGTAGCTAATTAAGGCAAGCTTTTCTTACCACTTATATTTCGTAGCATGAATTAATGTCTTAAAAGCCTACACATTTTAGTCTTACTCCTATATAGGAACTAGATATTTTATTTGTCCTAGATATTTTTCTCCTAAACGCATGCATGTGCTGATGTGCCAACGTCCTATCTGACTTGATCTGAATACGTGTCTAAGCCCGAAGTGCCGGCAAACCAGCGGGTAATATCTCCTTCATGTCACTTGAAGGATCTAAACGGTGTCTTAATGTGAAAGGCTGAGATATTTAGGTTCTATGTCACTTGAAGGATCTAAGTGGTGTCTTAATGTGAAAGGTTGAGATATTTTGAACCTAAGAGTATATATAGAGGTGTGAAAGCAGAGCGTTAAAAAATTACCTCTGTAGCAATAGGGCAACTCATCTAACGATGTGTAAAATTTGTAGCCAGCTGTAACTAAGGAGCGGAGAAGGCAAACATGATTCCTCATCCCGAATCTTTGTCTAATTTATTTACTTTCTCTCCATCTAATCCATGCTGTCATAGGTGTCGGGTGGTTCTGTGCTGGTACAGTGTTTTTTATTAGCTTTGCTTGATCCATAGATCAGTGGTAGCGTATGCATGCATGGCTGGACACGATCCATGCTAGTTCTGTGCTGATACAGTGTTCTTAATTAGCTTACCTTTGTTCCATGCACTAAATCAGTGGTAATGCATGAATACATGGCTGGACACGATCCATGCTAGCCTGAAACGATTGTTGCTCGTGCATGGTTGTGCAATATTCATAGTAGCACATGTATGCTATGCTCTTTCTCTCACTCACATCATGTATGACATATTAATTTTGTATGTTGTGCACTAATCCTTTTTAATTTCACAGCATATATCAAGAACAGCTAGAAATAAGAAGTGCAATTAGGCATCGTACAAGAAATTACATAAAGGCATAGAAATCAAAAAGATTAATGTATAACATGCAATATTGATATGCCATGCATGATGTTAGGAGTAGGAGAAAGAGTCAAAAAGCATAGCATGCATATGCTATTATGAATCTTGCACAATCATGGTATAATCAATATAGCGCTAGCATCCATCGTGTCCAGCTATATATGCGCTACCACTGATCTAGTGCATAGACCAAGTAAAGATAAGAACATTGTAACCACACGACCTATGATAACACGGATTAGACGAAGAGACATAGCAAATATATTGGACAGAGATTTAGGATGTAGACGCATGCTTGCTTTCTCTGCTACTTAGTTACGGCTGGCTATAGATTTTACACAATGGATTTGGTCGAGTTGCCTACTACTACAGAGGCGATTTTAAGCGTGGTGCCTTCTAACACCTATATATAGACTTTAGACTCAAAATATCCTAGCTTTTCGTATTAAGGAACCACTTAGAACTTTCGGGTGAGGAGATATTACCCGCCGATTTGCCAACACTTCACGCTTAGAGATGTATTCAGGTCAACCTAAGTCAGTTAGGGTGCTGACGCGTGTATGCGTCTATCCGCAGGTAGGGTAAAATATCTTGGGCAAGTAAATATCTAGTAAATATCTAGAGTTCTATGTAGTAATAAGACTAAAGTGTGTAGTCTTTTAAGTCATTAATTCATGCTATCGATGTGGAGGTTAATTAATTAAACTAAAATCATATGATAAACTCTTGTTTAATATTTTTTATTCTCCTACTAATTAAATCTAAATACCGGTATTATATCATAGTACAGGTATGGGACTGTCTAATCTCTCTGTGAGGGGCCGCCCTTCAATGAAAAGTGTCGGTAATAGATCAGTAGAAATGACGACACGAGTAGGTCAGGGTGTTAGGTGTTTAAGCGGATAAAAAAACTCTGCTTGTTCTAGAACCTAGTGGTTCTGGTTGAGTGTAACATCCCAAAATTTTGGAATGTTTAAAAATCACTAAAATTTAAAATTTTATTTTATATTTAAAATAAAATCATCAATATCCAAGAAGGACAACTCAAAAGGATTATTTTGACCTAGTCAAATATATTATGATATCAATACAATCAGGTAAACTTTATTTCAAGCTTGAGTGTGGATCTATAAATAAATATTCTAAATATTTCTTATACCCTAAAATCATATTTACAAAGTACTTCAAGTTATCTAAAGTATACCTAATGCTTTAAAATGTTTTGTTTAAATTATAAATTTTAAAACAATATGTTTTGGGTTTTTGATAAACCCTAGATAAATATCCGTAGTCACAAAACTATATAAACATCCGTTATCCTTAATTTGAACCAAGTGTTTGGTTTTGAAAATGGGTTTAGAAAGACTTATGTTAAACATTTGTATTGTGATATTTTTCTTGATTTTATTAAGACACAAATCTCTTATTTGAGACCCCATTTTAAATTCTACGAAAGAAATGCCAAATCATGTCTTTTAAAAATTTTGTTTTTAGAAATATATTGAAAACATGTATATGATAGTTTTAAATGAAAGATATGTTTTTTTTATAAAACTATAGAAATTGGTTTGAACTCATTTGGATAAATAAAGTAAAAGATATAAAATAAATAAGAAAACAGAAAAGAGAAAAGAAAAGAAATCGGAACAAAAAATAATTAATTGGGCCAGCCCAGCCGAAGCCCAATTCCCACTGCAGCCTCTCTCCTCTCTCTCTCACCGCCAGGTGGTTCCCACTTGTCAGCCCGAATCATCCCCTACATCCAGCAACTTCTAACGACCGGAGCACCGCACCCACGACCTCCACTTCCCCCACTCGCCCGAGCCTCGGAAACTCACCCCCGCATTCCTCCCTAAATAGCCCGCGACACCGGGCCCCTTTCCCCTCCTTTCCCCTCCGATTCGTGCCCCCAAGACACGGTAAAAGCCCACCGGAGTTTCCATTTCCGCCGGCGCAATACGTCCTCTCCGGCGAGGTGAGTGCGTACCTAATCCCGAGACCGTGCCCATCCGTTTTACCGCGTCCGTGCGCATCGCCTAATCCCCTTCGCCGTTTCCTTTCCGCAGCCAAACGTCGTGTTCGTGTGCGACCGGAGTTCGCCGGCGACCGAGCGCCTCCGACCACGCTACCACGCGCGTCCGGGAAGAACTGGACGTCGCTAGCACTGCCATCTTTTCCGCCGTGACGAAGGGCGCTTCGTCGTCCTCCCCTGGAGCTTGGAAGACCTCGGTAGAGCCGTATATGTCCACGCCCGTGCCGTCCGCCGCCATCCCCTCCAACTCCGGCGAGTTCCGCCGCCCACTGTTGGTCAAACGTCTCCGAGCCGTCCGATCTGTCGCATACGGTCGTGATTAGAAGGAATCCGCGAAAAGGTATTTTCTGTACTCGTCCCTTAGATCTACATCCAACGGCCACAATCAAATCACTTAACCGGCCGATCCAGCCAACCACATCACGCCACGTCACCCAGCCTTTCTGGATTATTTTCCGAATTAAATTAAATGGCGATTTTGCAGAAAAGTCCCTGTAACTTTAAAACATCATATCTTTTTATCCACAAGTCCAAATTTGACAAACTTTATACTATTGGAAAGCCCTTGACCTGTAAAATATTTTAGCACTGTTAAATTTCAAATTTTACTGGTTCAAATTCATTCAAATTTCAAATGGAAGATTTGAGTAAATTTGACCTAGGTTTAAATACATAAGTCCAAAAGTTGCAAATAAAATATTTTTAGAAATCTTAGGATCCATCTAATAATGTTACACTGTTAAAATTAATTTTAACAATGTCATTTACATTTAAAATCAGAAACCCTAATTGTATATTTATAACATAGTTTAAATTTTATTAACCTTATTAAATTGTTTTTTTTTATAAAAATAACACAAGTATTATCTTTTAACCAAAGGTAACAAAACTAAGCCTACTCAACCACTTTTAAAATATAAACTTGTAAATATGTGTTTAAAACCCATTAGATTTCAAGATTTTATTAGTTTAAATATATTTAAATTTCAAAATTGAAGAATTGTGTAAATTTGACATAAATATAAATTCATGGATCCTAAAAATGCAAATAAAATATTTGTACAAACCTTGCAACTAGTATAACATGTTGCCACTATTAGAAATGATTTTGTCTAATTAAATATGGTTTTATAAATCAGAGATACAATTTGTGTAATTTAGATATAATTTAAATTCCACAAATCATTTTAATGTGAAATCTTCTGCAAAATGTCACTAAAATAACTATAGTCTTGGAGGAGCCAATACTAAAATTCATTAGATCTATATGATTCATAAACATGTGAATTTGATTAAAATCATGTGACCTTCTTAAATCATCACAAAGTTTGAAGATGGTGTTATTTCCTTTTGACAAAAGTATTGTGCAAATATTTTGAACGTGACCAAATATTACAATACTGAAACAATACTTCAACCTATTAAGATTTGAAATATTCAAATTTGATAGACCATCCCTTGACCACAAATGGCAAACCCTAAGTCCTACCACCTTAATTCCTTTTGTTGAATTATGTGATATGACTTGACCATGAAATAAATGAACTAAAACAATTATTAATGAACGTATAATTGTGATGTATGCTTTTATGTGTTATGTGTTGGTTCGAATTGTTTGTTTATTGCATCTCTCTTTCCTCGTGTAGAATTAACGGAGTGGAACGTTATTCGTTGAAAAGAGTGTGAGAAACGACAACTTCCAGAAGGCAAGTGACGCTCATAAATCACCTACTAATTTTTACTATATGCATAGTAGTGTTTTTCTGTAGTATGCATGTCAGGAATTGTGTGCAGTTATAATTTTATGCTATGCTCCTATGTAGTGTTTAGCTACCCCCACCCTGATCTTAGTAGCAAGAACACTTAGTAGGATGCTTAACCAAGCAATGAAAAATGTTTTGACTAGTTGGATAGTGAAAAATTAATGAAGTTAATTAATGAACTACCTGGTGTTGGTTGGAGAACCATGGTGGGTGGCTACTCAGGGGGTCCATGTCTATGGATCATGTCTATGGTAATTACCCTTGGTGGAAGCGCACAAATGTGGAAAGTCACCTAGGATTAAAGAGATTGTAGATGCACCTTGTTTAGTGGCTTCTAGTGCAACCACTTGTCAAATGGGCTCTGTCTTGACCATACATGTTGTGAGACCCCGATCCGTCGTGACCAGCAGATGTAGGGGGATGATAGGTTGGTTCGGGTCACGCGTTGTGACTCAGGGAATTACTTCGGAAAGGTCTCGTCTCGGTCTTCTCTTTTCCATTTCACAATTGGGTGACATGGACGAGGGAATGATTGGGTCTTGTGGTGAAAGTGCACACCCTCTCGAGAGTTAAAAACTAAGTATACTTAGCCCTGTCACCGGTTATGGACATTTGAACAACTAGACAGGGCAGATGTTGAAGATCTCCTCATCCCAATTTCTATAATAAAATTTGATGGGTGAACAAGGGTTTGGGAGAGCTCACCGCTTTCTATCGGTGGTGCTCGTTGTGAGTAGTTTTCAAAGTTGTTCACCGTTTTCTATCGGTGGTACTCTTTGTTGTCAAAGGTGTTCACTGTTTTCTATCAGTGGTACTCTTTGTCTAAGATGAAAAGTTGTTTTATAAATGATAGGACAAAACTGGCTTTATGCAAATCAGTCTGAAACTCCACCGAGCCAAATATGCATGTAGATATAGTCTTAGTAATTTTAGTTACAAAGTGTCATCTTGCCACCACAATTCAATTGTGCTGACCCAATATAGTTTGGGCTGCAACTGACCATTGCAGGACCCTCAGACGAGGAGTAAGGATTGTTAGGGTCGCGAGTCTCCAACCAACATGCCTTGCCTGTGGCACATGATGAAGATGGAGCTCATTTATCCATTTGCTTTCCGCTGTGTGTTTATTTCGGTTTGAACTAGCCATGGGCTATGCACCTTATATTGTACCCCTTTTATTTCTGATCATCGTGTAATAATGAATATTGACGCAATGTTATGGTATTTCATCTTAAACTGTGTGTGCTAGCAAGTCGATCCAGGGACTAGCACTATACATAGGAGGTCGCTACCTTATAATAAGGAGAGCCTTTACAGATGATATCAGAGCACTGTGTTGCCTGTAGTTTCGTGACCCTAGGTTTGGAATAGAAATAGGAAAAGACCTTAGGAATACAAAAACACATTTTTATTCCTTCTTTTAAAAAAAAATCTTCTCTCATATTCTAATCTATTTCAAATCCTTCTAAATGACTTCTTTTGTTTATAGATGTCCAGCCTCATAGACTCACTCAAGAAAGGACCAGTGTTTACCATGACTTTGGAATGTGGAACAGAGTTCCCAAAGGTACTTAAGGAGAGTATGAAGACCATGGGATTTAATGGAGAAGCAGTTTACAAAGGATTCCCTGTAATGGATGAAGACCAAGAATACTGGTGGGTAGAATTACACTTGTATCAGGATAAAGAAGACGACCACAAGACAACGGGGCGATGGATGTTCACCAATAAAGTACTGGAAACATCATTGTTTGATGCATCATGAAGAGCAGCTTGGAGGGCCATTGAGGAACTTTCAAGGAGAATTAGGTTTAGGATGCACAATACTCAAGGATACCTCAAAGATGTGGAGAAAGAACTTGAAGAACTTAAAAAGGAGATAGAGAAGACCAATGACTTGAAGGCCCCTGTGAACCAGTCGATGACTGACATGGTGAATGTGGATTCTGAACTATGCAATCAGGAAGACCAGAAGCTGGCCAAGGATACCAGATTCCATCAATGAAGTAAAAGTATTGATCTCTGAAAATTCATCGCACTAAGTCCATGAAGGATAAGAAGACAAGGAAGTGCATCACTTTGTTTCCTTAGATCAGACCACCATTTAATTAGAACTACGATATCGTGTTAGTGTGTTGATCATACCAACTCAGGTTGTATGACAATAGTAGACTGTTGTTTGTGTCTGAACCTTATTGCTTGATGTTTGATAGATGTTGTTTGTAAAATGAATTGTCTTGAATCTTCTGTGTTTGGGTAGGATCCTTCCTTAGTACCTTTCTACCTCTACTCATCTATGCTAAACCCAATCAGATGCTTCACCAAACTACCAAAAGCAATGAGATGCCAATAGGAATGCAATTACTTCTAGAGACTCAGAATAAGTTGATGCAACTGATGGCCCAGAATCAAGTCAACAGCCCCAATAAGGAGTTACCCCCTGGATGGCAGCAGTTGTTGTGTAGCCAAACTCAAATAGTACAGATGATGTATCAGACTATGAATGCCAATGACGACAATCAACTAGAAATAAACTATGACAACCACAAGATCCAAGAGGAGGTGGTGAAAACACCTAGAGCCTGCAAGACTTGTGGGGAAATCGGACATAGTTCCAAAGAATGTCAACATGAGTGGCCTCATTTGGATGCAACCAGTGCAGCTGAGGAATATTGCACCACTCAAGTTACTTGCTTTTTGTGTGAAGTAGACATACATGTTCCAGCTCAGTGTCAACTCTACCCCATAGTACAACAAGTTAGTCGACAAGTCAGGGAGGGAATGCACCAGACTCTGAAGAATATATGTGAAGAACAAGAAAAGAAGGGTAAGCGCAAGCGAGATGTTGGTCAAGTAGACTACCAGAAATGCGAAGGACTAGGACATTATCCCTGTTACCACCCGGAAAAGAAGATTGACAATGTGATCGAACTCGATCAATTGCAGAAAAGAATTATGGATCATATCAAGGAGGAGAATAATGCGAGAATCAAGACACAACCTAACACATCCGAAGGCACCACCAAATGTTGCTATTCTTGTGAAGAAGAAGGACATTTTTCTCGAGATTGCCCCAACAAGCGAACAAGATCATCATGCATAGTAGTACAATACGATCAGAACGATATAGAGACCCTATTAGCCTTGGAAAGACCTAAGAAGAAGAGAAACCTGAGCCAGATCATTTGCTACGGGTGCAAAAAGGAAGGACATTACATCAGTGATTGTCTAGAAGGAAAATCCAAGACAAGCGACAAGAGCGTTTGCACCAAAACGAGACTCATGCCAAGTCACTAGCTTAGAATGTAAGCACAAGGGACACTGGACCGATAAATGCCCAGAGGAGAAACATCAAAACTACCAAGGGAAGAAGTTTAAGGAATGCCCCGCCAACTCCCACAAGAAAGACATCAGTCATGTGATATGTTACAAATGCAAAGTTACAGGGCACTATGCTAGTGGATGTCCTGAGAAGATGAAGAATAAGTTACTCAATGGGTCGAGCAGCGGAAAGTAAGTTCCTAGACAACTCTTTTATCCACATGATATTTTGATACAAGTACAATTTTGGAAAGTTTATAAATCAGGAGAAGGATCGATGAAGTTTTTGGAAAATTTCCAGTAAGAATTGGTTACGTGTTACGCTATCCCAATAGTTTGAGAGTTGATAGATTTGTAAGGTTTGTCATACATATAGAATAAGTGGTAGTTTCAAACTTTAGTTCGTGCCCTTGGAAACTATCTACGTGTTAAGACAAGTGAGGATAACCACAAGCAAGGTTTTGTAGTTACCCTGGAATGAGAGTTGGTGCGTACCATGAGAGTCTTGAAGGGGTTACGGTGCAGAAAACAATAATTTTTCTAGCGAACGAAACCCTAACTAGACAGGATCTATCTATCTAGTACATGCAATAACGGTGGCGGAACGGGTTACATTACCTCCATGTAGACCGATAGCGGGGATTACGCTCCCGCACAAGCGTTGACGATGAAGTCGTACGTAGCCGACCTCGAGGTCGCGGAGAACTTGCCGCGATGACGAAGTCCATGACACCGGGGTGTCGACGATGATCTGCGTCGACGGGCGTCGGGCGGAAGAAGGCAGAGCACCAGCACCGGGGCTGGCGCGCCGGCAGCAGAGGGGAGGGAGGCGCGGCGGCTGCACGGGGCGAGACGACGTCGCCCAAACTCCTCAAAAGAGTTGCCTTCGAGCACTCACAAACATACGGAGCTTAGCGACAACTCCCGGTCATTCAGATCCAGCTGAAATCGCAGGAGTAGATCTTATCTGGAATCCCGCAGAGCAACGGCGCTTTGCGGTATAGCTTGGGTGGAGAGAGACCCCCTTTCCTCAGCTCGGCGCGGCTCCAAATTGGGAACCACGAGATCGAGAGAGAAATCGGGAATTAATTGTATTTTCCTATGAATTAAATCAATTAATATGCCTTGGTATATAAAGGGGGAAGGGGTGTGCAAACCCCTTGGCTCCCCCATGTGGGACTAAAGGAGGAGAGGGGGGGGGGGGGGTTCGGCCAAACCCCCCTTGGGCTTTCCCACGCCTAGTCCAACTCGGACTAGGAGGCCTAAGCCTCCCTTTCCTTGTGGGGTGCGGTTCCCCCCTCTTGGGCCCTCTTAGGGCCCATGTAGGTGGGAGCCCATTTTTCCTTTATTTAATTAATATTAAATTAATATAAAAATCCCATTAATTCATAATTAGTATATTTATACATAATTCAATATCCCGTGACTCCGAAACTATTTCGGAACCACCCGAACAACTTTCGGACATTCCCGGAACCATTCCATACCTTCTCGGAACTCCTTCCGGACCACCGGAACTCTTTCCGGATCATTTCTCTCTCTCCAACAAACTCCTATAAAATTCCAGAACCTATCTCCTAGCGTCGCTAAGACCTTAAGTTTGTTACGCTACGGTTCGAGAACACTCCAGACATGGTCGAGACACTCCGCTCACCAATGATCGTCAGGGATACCTGGAAATATATGACGACCCCTGTGCATTCCACGAATATCGTCGTTGAACCATAAATATGACATCCATTCCCTTTGTCTTTGCGATACTACCTTGTCCGAGATATGATCGTAGACACACCGATGTCTTTGTTGTATCTCGTTACCGACGAAGGTTATTAACTCGTCTGCGATATTACATCTCCATGACCTAGTCATAAGCTGCGCAGCTATATAGATGCAACATCACCGAGTGGGCCCAGAGTATCTTTCCATTACAAGAATGAACAAATCCTGCTCTTGATCCTTACGTCTCGATGCTCTTTCGGAATACCCAAGATGGACACCGTTATAGTCATGCTATATAAGACACAACGTTTGATGCTCTCAAAGTACCCCTACGAAGCATTAATAAGTACGGTCTCACGGTCTAAGGAATAAGCTATCATATTCTTATCTATTGCAAATGACAAACATCGTAATACGATCTTATTGCAATACTTTGCGTATGTCCATCAGCTTATTCAACCAACAAGATGACCCCATTGTCAACCGATGTCATTGTCCTTGATCGGGAATCTCGATCAACTGTTGCCCAATGGACTAGCTCATATAGAGGCTTGCTAGGGACCTGGTTGTCTATGTATCACACGTGTATTAATAATTCCGATTAATACAGTTATAACATAATACACAAACATATTATAAACTTATGAGATAATGCAATAAATACTACTTATTTATTTGCCTCTAGGGCATATCTCCTTCAGTCTCCCACTTGCACTAGAGTACAAATAAACTAGCTGCATTTTACTTTATCAGAATCCCTTATCAAATAAGAATCATTTGATAATGCTTGCTTGTGGAAAAGTGTTACTGCACAATCCATGATTGTACATGCTTTTGCGATTCACTGACATCAACTTGCTTGATATCACCATGTTGTCCCACAACATATATGTAAATACCGTAACTAAGTGAGACTCCTGTTTCCCAGCGCTTACTCTGATTATACTAACCAGATAACTGTCCTGAAAAACGCACTCAGTCTTATAGAGCCCCTTGTAACCATTACAAACTCGCGATATCTACATACATTCACACCAATGTAGAAAACTTGACATTCAAATGTCAATCCCTTAACTAACACACTTCTACTTCCAGTAAATTCCAAATTTACTTTCATAACTGCTCTTATTCCAAGAACATCGGTTATATTTCATCGAGCAGATAATATGGTTTCTGTATGATGTCTAATATTACATAATAGACCCATATGTCATACAACCATTACTTTCATGCATCATTACTCTTAATGATCAATTGGATTCCAAAGGACCATCCTTTTGATTCTAATCTGACTCCTCAGATCTAATCCAAAACAACTCGACTAACTATTTTAAAATTCCCGTTCTATTTAAAAATAGACACTGACTTTCAAATAGTTTCACAACTTCATCCTTCTTATCTATTCTACTGATACAATTTCACAATGTGTCATTTACACAAGATGAATTCGGCTCCCACTCAAATTATGTCTCCACATATTTGAGAACACATGCTCCCACTCAAAAACGTGTCATCCACATATTTGAGTTCCTGAGCTCCCACTCAAAAATATGTTCTGTACATATTCCACCTGAGTAAACTAACTTTGACTCCCACTTAAATCGACATTTTGGTCTAACCAAAATCATTGATCTATTATCAATTCAAATTCAATACAAACTCCAGTATTACATTAATACAAATCCCTCAGACTTCAAGCATGTCTACATAAATGTAGTCAACAAATTTGATCTTGTGCAAGACACATTTCTTGACAACACATGCTCCCGCGTCTTTCTTATAGTCACATTTCTCATATAACACCTTATATGACGATTAAACAATCTTATTCCTCTAATAAGAATTGCAGCACCAATTACTCTCTTAATCTTTTCAAATGCAACTTTGGATTTTCAGGCTCAAAAAGCCTTTGTTCGTATTCCGATATTTCCTCAACTTTCTTTGTATTCATAAAGTGCACCTTGATCTGTCAACAAGATCTGAAATACTTAATACAATGCTGTGACCTGACAGCAATATTAAATATAACAACACCTTATTTAGAAGTTTCTTTCATGAAAATATTATGATCTTTATGAAGAGGATTGCAAGCAGAAAACAATTTTCTAGTCTCCCTCACTCTTAATCACTAAAATTTCATTAGCAGACATATACTCTTTGGAACACCTTCCAACATAAGTCTGATACTTTATTCCAAACTTCTAATTCCAATCCATAAACCATAATTCGAAAAATCATATTTTCCTCGGAATTACATAGACAACAAACTAAGTTTTGTTTCTATTTGGTTTTGGAATACACTCTTATCCAATGTGAGCAATCTACAAAGAACCACTCATGTATATTCCGAATTATCGCATAATCATATACATGTCGACACTACTGTCGATCCTATGAATTTTTGTTGAGAAAAATATCTATTTTCTAAAGTGGACATCGACTATAATGTTTTGAACATATTAGGAGATTCTAAGACAAATTCTGACAGACCACACTTTATTTAAAATAGAGCATGATTATAATTCCCCACATATCACTATATATGATATTATAATTTTGTGAAGCAAATTTCCACAAGTCTCTTGCGCTGAAATCATAATTCAAAAATATTGTCCTTTGATCGAATTTTGTGAATACAATGTTCACTAATCTTTCTTCTGAAAAACCCCATTTGATTTATTATCAAATTAATCTCAGACTCCATAATTTATCGGGCAAATACTCCTATTTACCAAAGTCATGGAGGAATTCGGATCAAGTAGTAAACACCATTAATTAATCATTAAAAATGACACTCAATTAATTTCCGCCAGTATTGCAGCTTCAATACTTGATTTCAAACTTAATCAACTAAGCACTTGAAATACTTAAATGGATCAAGACATCCATTACTTCTTTCATTGCTTTTATGACTAAACTCGACGGTGTTTGTTCTAGTAATAGAACTCTTATTCATAGGACACGCTATTTTATCATTTCTACAATTATGAATACTTATCATACAATCAATGTAACTGAGATGTGGAATCTTTATTCATAAGATAAAACAACTGACTTGTTCCATAACATAAAACAACTGAACTTGTCTTATTACATGAATAACTTTGTCTTACAACAATCAAGACACACACACTCGCTCACTATTACAAAAGATCGTATCAAAAACTATAAATGATAACTATGATAACTTGAGGACGTGAACACCAAAAGGCCATCAACTCCTTGACTACCAGCTTCAGCGCCAGGTCACATCAAACTGCGCCGCATATATGTGATAATCAGGACCCGTTTCACAAACAGAACAAGTATCAAATACTTCATCATATACCAAGGGCGAATTCATAATTCTGCATATATCAAATATATACCTGTAGCATCGAAGATCTCTCCTTCGATGGAATCAACCTTCAGAGACTGGAACTCACGTACGAACTTGTAGAAGTTCATATCGTCGACTTTCAAAATGTACTTGCGCACATGCTTCTCATACCTAGGAGGTAGAGATATCAGGACAGTCCGAATGGCACAAGAATCTGCCATCCAGTAATCGAAGACCATCGACTGCTGGAAATAGATGTCATACAATCTCTTCAAATGTGTCTTCAGACAGGTATGCTCCTCCATGTGAATGGTCTGGAACATTCTAAGCTGCCTGAATTGCTCACGCTTTAATTCATCTCCGAAGTGAGCCTTTATCGCATCCATCATGACGCTTGGCTCCTTGCGTCGAAACAACTCTTTCAACTCGGGTGCCAGGCATACGGTCATGGTGATCTCCACTTCAATGAATATGTCTCGACGCCTACGGAAATCATCTTCCTCCTCCTCGCTTGCAGAATCTCCTGGTCCTCCTCCTAACGGTTCATCGAGAACATATAGAATGTTGTTGTGTTCGAGAATGTTTCTAAAACCCCTGTACCATCTGATGAAGTTGGACCCGTCGGCTTCTAATGTAGCATCCGGGCTCTTGAGGAAGTAACCGAAGTATAGTTGCGTAGTCTACAGATGTGATCGCAAAAAAGGTAAGGTTAAGTTTATAATATGTAGGTGAGTTTTAGTTTTATAATCTTATTATCTAAAAACACACCACACCAAGATTATTATCCCTAAAATAATAATGGCGATGACACGACCCCCATCCACTACACCACCCCCGATCATCACGGCTGGCAGCACAGCTTCAAAGGTGGACATAAAATGTCGATCATAACAACTCTATGACTCGTGCTCGATCTTCCCGTGTTCCGAGGCCATACCTCTGAGTATGCTAGGCTCGCCAATCAAACCTCGAAGACCCTGCGCGTGCAACATGGCTTACACCCACTGTATGCGAACGACGAGATGTGTGACACCCGATCATCACGGCCTGCCTCATAACGTAGAACTTTCTTGGTGGTGCGCAACGAGGGAGAACACAATTTTGGTATTTGTTAGGGATCATCCTATTTATGACGCTACCGTTGTATATCTAGCATATAAGCAATCAATAGGATGCACACACAACAGCACACAATAATGATGCAATGAAGTGCGATGTGACATGGTCGATGCGCCTGGACCTTCATGGCGCCATGTGCCTGGCCCCCCGGCGCCCCGGCATGGCTCCGAGTCTACAGAGCCCTCCTTTGCCTCCGACAGTACGAGTAATGTCAAAACTTACCGTAACCATGTCACATAAAATAACGCCTCTGCAAAACAAAGTCAGACGCCTCTAGCTTTATTTAGTTTTGCAAGTTTTACGTGGCATATAGGCTTATTCGTAAGAGAATCGCTTCCCTACCTACGAACTTTGTACCACAACGTCGATCGTATAATTGCATGTTTAAGCATCCCTTTCAGGCCCTCCATTGAAAATGCTTTGCCGACTAGAGAGACAGAAACAGACACCCGCCAGCCACAGATACGGTGCAAGCCGTATGTCAGTAGTGGAACCAGTCTCGCGTAAGCGTACGCGTAAAGTCGGTCCGGGCCGCTTCATCAACTCAATACCGAAGGCATCGCAAGTGCACGCTAGAGGGTAGCAAATATAAGAAAGACGCCCTCATTCAACATGAGTTCTAACCGTACCAGCAGTACTACGCATAGATCGGCTCTGATACCACTCAAGGGGTTACGGTGCAGAAAATAATAATTTTTCTAGCGAACGAAACCCTAACTAGCCAGGATCTATCTATCTAGTACATGCGATAACGGTGGCGGAACGGGTTACATTACCTCCATGTAGACCGACAGCGGGGATTACGCTCCCGCACAAGCGTTGACGATGAAGTCGTACGTAGCCGACCTCGAGGTCGCGGAGAACTTGCCGTGATGACGAAGTCGATGACGCCGGGGTGTCGACGATGATCTGCGTCGACGGGCGTCGGGCGGAAGAAGGCAGAGCACCAGAACGGGGCTGGTGCGCCGGCAGCAGAGGGGAGGGAGGCGTGGCGGCTGCAGGGGGCGAGACGACGTCGCCCAAGCTCCTCAAAAGAGTTGCCTCCGAGCACTCACAAACATACGGAGCTTAGCGACAACTCCCGGTCATTCAGATCCAGCTGAAATCGCAGGAGTAGATCTTATCTGGAATCCCGCAGAGCAACGGCGCTCTGCGGTATAGCTTGGGTGGAGAGAGACCCCCTTTCCTCAGCTCGGCACGGCTCCAAATTGGGAACCACGAGATCGAGAGAGAAATCGGGAATTAATTGTATTTTCCTATGAATTAAATCAATTAATATGCCTTGGTATATAAAGGGGGAAGGGGTGTGCAAACCCCTTGGCTCCCCCATGTGGGACTAAAGGAGGAGAGGGGAGGGGGGGGGGGGGTTCGGCCGAACCCCCCTTGGGCTTTCCCACTCCTAGTCCAACTCGGACTAGGAGGCCCAAGCCTCCCTTTCCTTGTGGGGTGCGGTTCCCCCCTCTTGGGCCCTCTTAGGGCCCATGTAGGTGGGAGCCCCCTTTTTCCTTTATTTAATTAATATTAAATTAATATAAAAATCCCATTAATTCATCATTAATATATTTATATATAATTCAATATCCCGTGACTCCGAAACTATTTCGGAACCACCCGAACAACTTTCGGACATTCCCGGAACCATTCCATACCTTCTCGGAACTCCTTCCGGACCACCGGAACTCTTTCCGGATCATTTCTCTCTCTCCAACAAACTCCTATAAAATTCCAGAACCTATCTCCTAGCGTCGCTAAGACCTTAAGTTTGTTACGCTACGGTTCGAGAACACTCCAGACATGGTCGAGACACTCCGCTCACCAATGATCGTCAGGGATACCTGGAAATATATGACGACCCCTGTGCATTCCACGAATATCGTCGTTGAACCATAAATATGACATCCATTCCCTTTGTCTCTGCGATACTACCTTGTCCGAGATATGATCGTAGACACACCGATGTCTTTGTTGTATCTCGTTACCGACGAAGGTTATTAACTCGTCTGCGATATTACATCTCCATGACCTAGTCATAAGCTGCGCAGCTATATAGATGCAACATCACCGAGTAGGACCAGAGTATCTTTCCATTACAAGAATGAACAAATCCCGCTCTTGATCCTTACGTCTCGATGCTCTTTCGGAATACCCAAGATGGACACCGTTATAGTCATGCTATATAAGACACAACGTTTGATGCTCTCAAAGTACCCCTACGAAGCATTAATAAGTACGGTCTCACGGTCTAAGGAATAAGCTATCATATTCTTATCTATTGCAAATGACAAACATCGTAATACGATCTTATTGCAATACTTTGCGTATGTCCATCACCTTATTCAACCAACAAGATGACCCCATTGTCAACCGACGTCATTGTCCTTGATCGGGAATCTCGATTAACTGTTGCCCAATGGACTAGCTCATATAGAGGCTTGCTAGGGACCTGGTTGTCTATGTATCACACGTGTATTAATAATTCCGATTAATACAGTTATAGCATAATACACAAACCTATTATAAACTTATGAGATAATGCAATAAATACTACTTATTTATTTGCCTCTAGGGCATATCTCCTTCAAGTATCGATAGAAATAGTTTGATGTTTGCACTGAAGAAAGTCAACTACGAGTTGCAAGCCTGCCAAGGACATCAACGGAATAATGAGATGATGTCATGAAAACCTCTCATTTTGGACTTCATATATGCCCCAGGAGTGACCCTTCTGAGTCAAAAGATAATCAGCAGACTTCTTATAATTGTTCACAACTCTGTCGTGAAGCAAAGTTTTACGTAAACCAAACTGAGGAAAACTACAAGCTATATGAGAAACACCTACCGACTGGAAGGGAAGAGTGGATAATCACAAAAGCCAAGGTGTGGTACAAAGTATCAGTCGGTTCAATCATGGTAAGGTGCTAGTACAAGCATGGTGGAATAAAGAACGATGAAGCATCATCCAACAACTCCAGTTTACCTAACAAGTATTTATGAACCCATATGTGACACTTTTGAAGCGAGAAAGTTCAAGCTATACATGAAAATTTTCTTTTAAGGGTGGTAGCCCACCCAATTCCCCTAACCCCGGATATCCAAACCTATCTTTCTTTCTAGCCTTCTCGAATCTCGGGACGAGATTCCTTTTAAGGGTCGTAGTCTGTAACATCCCAAAATTTTGGAATGTTTAAAAATCACTAAAATTTAAAAAAATTATTTCATATTTAAAATAAATCATCAATATCCAAGAAGGACAACTCAAAAGGATTATTTTGACCTAGTCAAATGTATTATTATATCAATACAATCAGGTAAACTTTATTTCAAGCTTGAGTGTGGATCTATAAATAAATATTCTAAATATTTCTTATACCCTAAAATCATATTTGCAAAGTACTTCAAGTTATCTAAAGTATACCTAATGCTTTAAAATGTTTTGTTTAAATTATAAATTTCAAAACAATATGTTTTGGGTTTTTGATAAACCCTAGATAAATATCCGTAGTCACAAAACTATATAAAACATCCGTTATCCTTAATTTGAACCAAGTGTTTGGTTTTGAAAATGGGTTTAGAAAGACTTATGTTAAACATTTGTATTGTGATATTTTTCTTGATTTTATTAAGACACAAATCTCTTATTTGAGACCCCATTTTAAATTCTACGAAAGAAATGCCAAATCATGTCTTTTAAAAATTTTGTTTTTAGAAATGTATTGAAAACATGTATATGATAGTTTTAAATGAAAGATATGTTTTCTTACAAAACTATAGAAATTGGTTTGAACTCATTTGGATAAATAAAGTAAAAGATATAAAATAAATAAGAAAACAGAAAAGAGAAAAGAAAAGAAATCGGAACAAAAAAAATTAATTGGGCCAGCCCAGCAGAAGCCCAATTCCCGCCGCAGCCTCTCTCCTCTCTCTCTCTCTCTCACCGCCAGGTGGTTCCCACTTGTCAGCCCGAATCATCCCCTACCTCCAGCAACTTCCCACGACCGGAGCACCGCGCCCACGACCTCCACTTCCCCCCACTCGCCCGAGCCTCGGAAACTCACCCCCGCATTCCTCCCTAAATAGCCCGCGAGACTGGCCCCCCTTTCCCCTCCGATTCGTGCCCCCAAGCCACGGTAAAAGCCCACCGGAGTTTCCATTTCCGCCGGCGCAATACGTCCTCTCCGGCGAGGTGAGTGCGTACCCAATCCCGAGACTGTGCCCATCCGTTTTACCGCGTCCGTGCGCATCGCCTAATCCCCTTCGTCGTTTCCTTTCCGCAGCCAAACGTCGTGTTCGTGTGCGACCGGAGTTCGCCGGCGACCGAGCGCCTCCGACCACGCTACCACGCGCGTCCGGGAAGAACTGGACGTCGCCAGCACTGCCATCTTCTCCGTCGTGACGAAGGGCGCTTCGTCGTCCTCCCCTGGAGCTTGGAAGACCTCGGTAGAGCCGTATCTGTCCACGCCCGTGCCGTCCGCCGCCATCCCCTCCAACTCCGGCGAGTTCCGCCGCCCACTGTTTGTCAAACGTCTCCGAGCCGTCCGATCTAACGCATACGGTCGCGATTAGAAGGAATCCGCGAAAATGTATTTTCTGTACTCGTCCCTTAGATCTACATCCAACGGCCACAATCAAATCACTTAACCGGCCGATCCAGCCAACCACATCACGCCACGTCACCCAGAATTTCTGGATTATTTTCCGAATTAAATTAAATGGCGATTTAGCAGAAAAGCCCCTGTAACTTCAAAACATCATATCTTTTTATCCACAAGTCCAAATTTGACAAACTTTATACCATTGGAAAGCCCTTGACCTGTAGAATATTTTAGCACTGTTAAATTTCAAATTTGACTGGTTCAAATTCATTCAAATTTCAAATGGAAGATTTGAGTAAATTTGACCTAGGTTTAAATACATAAGTCCAAAAGTTGCAAATAAAATATTTTTGGAAATCTTAGGATCCATCTAATAATGTTGCACTGTTAAAATTAATTTTAGCAATGTCATTTACATTTAAAATCAGAAACCCTAATTGTGTATTTATAACATAGTTTAAATTCTATTAACCTTATTAAATTGTTTTCTTTTACAAAAACAACACAAGTATTATCTTTTAACCAAAGGTAAGAAAACTAAGCCCACTCAACCACTTTTGAAATATAAACTTGTAAATATGTGTTTAAAACCCATTAGATTTCAAGATTTTATTAGTTTAAATATATTCAAATTTCAAAATTGAAGAATTGTGTAAATTTGACATAAATATAAATTCATGGATCCTAAAAATGCAAATAAAATATTTGTACAAACCTTGCAACTAGTATAACATGTTGCCACTATTAGAAATGATTTTGTCTAATTAAATATGGTTTTATAAATCAGAGATACAACTTGTGTAATTTAGATATAATTTAAATTCCACAAATCATTTTAATGTGAAATCTTCTGCAAAATGTCACTAAAATAACTATAGTCTTGGAGGAGCCTATACTAAAATTCATTAGATCCATATGATTCATAAACAAGTGAATTTGATTAAAATCTTGTGACCTTCTTAAATCATTACCAAAGTTTGAAGATGGTGTTATTTCCTTCTGACAAAAGCATTGTGCAAATATTTTGAACGTGAGCAAATATTACAATACTGAAACAATACTTCAACCTATTAAGATTTGAAATATTCAAATTTGATTTAGACCATCCCTTGACCACAAATGGCAAACCCTAAGTCCTACCACCTTAATTCCTTTTGTAAATAGAATTATGTGATATGACTTGACCATGAAATAAATGAACTAAAACAATTATTAATGAACGTATAATTGTGATGTATGCTTTTATGTGTTATGTGTTTGTTCGAATTGTTTGTTTATTGAATCTCTCTTTCCTCGTATAGATTGAACGGAGTGGAACGTTATTCGTTGAAAAGAGTGTGAAAACGACAACTTCCAGAAGGCAAGTGACGCTCATAAATCACCTACTAATTTTTACTATATGCATAGTAGTGTTTTTCTGTAGTATGCATGTCAGGAATTGTGTGCAGTTATAATTTTATGCTATGCTCCTATGTAGTGTTTAGCTACCCCCACCCTGATCTTAGTAGCAAGAACACTTAGTAGGATGCTTAGCCAAGCAATGAAAAATGTTTTGACTAGTTGGATAGTGAAAAATTAATGAAGTTAATTAATGAACTACCTGGTGTTGGTTGGAGAACCATGGTGGGTGGCTACTCAGGGGGTCCATGTCTATGGTTCATGTCTATGGTAATTACCCTTGGTGGAAGCGCGCAAATGTGGAAAGTCACCCAGGCTTAAAGAGATTGTAGATGCACCTTGTTTAGTGGCTTCTAGTGCAACCACTTGTCAAATGGGCTCTGTCTTGACCATACATGTTGTGAGACCCCGATCCGTCGTGACCAGCAGATGTAGGGGGATGATAGGTTGGTTCGGGTCACGCGTTGTGACTCGGGGAATTTCTTCGGAAAGGTCTCGTCTCGGTCTTCTCTTTTCCATTTCACAATTGGGTGACATGGACGAGGGAATGATTGGGTCTTGTGGTGAAAGTGCACACCCTCTCGAGAGTTAAAAACTAAGTATACTTAGCCGTGTTCCCGGTTATGGACATTTGAGCAACTAGACAGGGCAGATGTTGAAGATCTCCTCATCCCAATTTCTATAATAAAATTTGATGGGTGAACAAGGGTTTGGGAGAGCTCACCGCTTTCTATCGGTGGTGCTCGTTGTGAGTAGTTTTCAAAGTTGTTCACCGTTTTATATCGGTGGTACTCTTTGTTGTCAAAGGTGTTCATTGTTTTCTATCAGTGGTACTCTTTGTCTAAGATGAAAAGTTGTTTTATAAATGATAGGACAAAACTGGCTTTATGCAAATCAGCCTGAAACTCCACCGAGCCAAATATGCATGTAGATATAGTCTTAGTAATTTTAGTTACAAAGTGTCATCTTGCCACCACAATTCAATTGTGCTGACCCAATATAGTTTGGGCTGCAACTCACCATTGCACGACCCTCAGACGAGGAGTAAGGATTGTTAGGGTCGCGAGTCTCCAACCAACATGCCTTGCCTGTGGCACATGATGAAGATGGAGCTCATTTATCCATTTGCTTTCCGCTGTGTGTTTATTTCGGTTTGAGCTAGCCATGGGCTATGCACCTTGTATCGAACCCCTTTTATTTCTGGATCATCGTGTAATGAATATTGACGCAATGTTATGATATTTCATCTTAAACTGTGTGTGCTAGCAAGTCGATCCAGGGACTAGCAGTATACACAGGAGGTCGCTACCTTATAATAAGGAGGGCCTTTACATTGAGACTTCGATTTTGGAGTACCCCTCTTAATAGCGTAAAAGTGTGGATATTCACACATGTGATTCTCGGTTAGGGGAACTCACTTTCATATGTGGCACCATGTGTTTTAATATAGTTAACAACTTAACAACATCATTCAACTTCTTCTTCTAAAACCTAGTGTATTTTATAATTTATATGAAAGTGTATGAATTGCTTGCTGAATATGATTTAGGGTACTCACCCTTGCCTCCTTATTTAGCGGAAGATGGTCGTCATCCGAAGAGTAGGTTGGACCAGTTGGTGGGAACGACTAGCTAATCTACTTATTGACACTTATTTGTGGACGGAGTGAGTACATGTAATTTATCTTGTAAACTGAATAAAAGAGTTGCTTGTAATGCACTATGTTGGTTTATCATGTTTTCTAGTTTTACGTGTGTATAGCCTTTCAGGTCTATAGCCATGCGGCGGTTATCATTGTTCTGAGCGGGTCTTAGGGCGTGACATTAAGTCTAAAGAGTTTGAGAAAGAGTGCAAGTAAATCTTCCATGTGAAGTGGAACTCATGAGGTCAAAAATAATTTCCACGATGGAGAAGCCTTCGGCTGACTTCTTTTAAACTTTTGCTTATTCATAAGCTTGATTATAGATTCCGGTGGGAAGAAACTGTGGTGGGGAGAGAAGCTGCAGAAACTCCTCAGGAGACTTCTTTTTGACTTGTACTATTTTGACTTGTTTGTTGTGATGAGTTGTAAGATGCCTGTTATGTCCCTGATTTTGGCGGGTTTACTTAATAAAATATCATGTATTACATATCGTTGATGTATGAAACGAGGTTCTAAAAAATAAAAATAAAAAATCCATAATAATAGAAATCCTTAGTGACAATTAAAAGAAAACATGGTGTTATAAGTATAATTCATTACATGTCATAATAATAGAAACTTAGGCTGCTTCTAACATAATAAGAATTAATCAAGCAACTATTCCTTCAGCGATGCTCTGTCGTAGTGCTGCCATAACGCTATCAGATGACGATGGAGTGGGTCCACCGGTATAAGATGCGCTCTCCTCATGGACATATGGGCATTGGTCAAACCGCTCGAAATGTTGATCATATAGATTGGTGTCCCGAATAAAGTTATGTAAACACATGCATGCTGAAATGATCTTCGTTTGCGTCACAGGGTCGGGGAAATGTGGTATACCTTGCAGAATGTGCCACTTCATTTTCAAAACGTCAAATACTCTTTCAATAGCATTTCGTACGGAAGAATGAAGATGGTTGAATCTCTCCATCATGTTCTACGGAGGTGCCCCTGAAATTCTGGAACATGGTAGCGTTGCTCTTTGAGAGGAGCGAGATAGCCAACTCTGTTTAGATATCCAGAATCAACAAGATAGTATTTTTCAACAAATATTACAAATATAAGAACATAACTATTGTAGTATTTAGTAGCAAATGTTTTATGTACATATGCGAGAGTATTACCTTCTCATTCTAAAAGACTTGTAGAATCTCTTTGGATCTTTCAACCTCGCCTCAACCCATTGTATCCCTGACATCAGAGGCGGGTCTCTCCTAGCAGCATAAGGAATTTTTTCATTCTCATCCATACAAGCCGCAAGCATTAAACACATATCAAATTCTTCATCAGAATCATCATTTGAGGAATTCATCTGTAATATGACAAGTACAACAAATAAATTAGTTCATGACAAATACAAAGTATAGATAAATAATATCATGCCATCACAGCAAATAAATTACAGCAAACAAATTAGTTCATGACAAATACAAAGTTCTCACAAATAAATTAGTTCACGACAAACACAAGGTGTAGATAAATAAAATAGTGCACGACTGATACAAGTTAGTACACAAATAACACTACTTCTTCTTGTTGTGATGCTCCCATGTCATCTTAATTCAATCAATCCTTTGGGTAGGTGTTGCATCCTCCACCAAACAAGCAAACATTTCATGGTACTCCCGTAAAATGAAGAGTTGTGTCGCATAGAAATATTCCAAACTACCAGGCATAGCTCCATCCTGATAGATTAATACAACCAATCGCCTAATCTCATCACTCGAAGATTCTTCAACTCGTTCTGGAGATGTCACCGAATTCTTTTTTTTTTTGACAGGATCAACACCCAAACCAGATGCATGTTGGAGCAATCCCTTTCAAACAGTGTAATCTTTTTTAAGTGTTTTCCACCTATTTTTCATTTGTTTCTTATCATATTGTCTCTTTGTGCGCTCATTGAACTTTTTAACCAGATTGTCATAACCTTGGCGAGTCAAGACTTGCACCGGACGATTATTTACATTAACCTCTTCGATGCACACGTCAAGGAATACACGATGCGCTACGGCATCCTAACATGCTTTTGCCTGTTTCGGCTTCACAATCTAAATGCACAACGTGTATATCATCAATTCACAAAACTAAAATTAAAAGCACAAGTGGTACCATGTTTTAACAGTACATGATGCTAGGAAAAACAATCAGTGAACAAATTGTTTGGACCATAACCGTACTAGCACTTCCTCTTACTAGCAATTGCTCCTATCTACTAGCAAGCATCAGTACACAATCAGTAAACAATCAGAGCATGTACTAGCACATCTCCTATCTACTATCTACTAACCGTACTAGCACATCCTATCTACTAGCAAGCATCAGTAAACAATCAGAGCATGTACATGTATGAAACTCAGGGAAACGGGTGGAGCTGCTTACCTTTGCTGGTTTAGAGTTCGACATGGCGTAGCTGGAGGTGGAGCACGGACGAGACTCACGTCGGGGACCGTGGGTGAGGATCGGAGCAGCTGGAGGAGCCGGCGGCTGGGTGGAATCTGGACGAGATGGCGGAGGAGATGGACACCGGGGCGGGAAAGGAGTGGGGTGGAGTCGGATCCGGCCCTGGCCAGCGCGGATCTGTTGCTGGAGAGCCGTGGCGGCGCGGGTAACTGGCGGCCGGCGATGGGGAAGATGAGGGAGGTCGGGGGGTGGGGTGCGAGCGAGCGAAGGTCGGGATGGGCGAGCGAAAGGGAGACGCTGGAAAAATTTTTCTTGTACCGGTTCGGGGAGAGGAGAGATGCGAGGATGGCAATCCGGCTGTAATTTTAGCGAAACAATTCGCGGGCCGGGGGTGAGAAGCTCGGGAAACTGCTGAGACCTAGTTTCTGCCCACCGTGTGTAATTGGGCTAAAAGCTACTTCTGCGGTTGCACGAATCTGGAGAGTTCTTTTAACCTTTTGGGCTTCTAAACCCAGAAACTGCTCCACAAGCCCAAAAGAAGTCAGCCTCCATCATTGTCAGTGGAAGGGGAACATGGTTTTAAAAGACAATTGGTTGGATGCCAGTCCTCTATCTTTTCAGTATACATGCCTATATAATCTTGCGACGTAGGAATGTGATTGTGGCGTAGGTCTTAGCTCAAAACCCATTAAATATAGAGTTTTAGACAGTTTTTTACGACAAACGTGTGGGCATCTTGACTTAACCTTGCCCAACGACTAACCAGATAGTTTTAGGTTGAGCCTAACCACAAACAAGGTTATTTCCGGTGAACATTAATACGTGATTCTATACTTTTCCTGTAGAGCGTAGACCTATCTTAGCAACCATAATTCGTACAGGCTAAATTTAGTTCACTGGTAGGAAATGGCTTATATGCGGCGAACCAATTTGTCATTCTGTGGCGCACCAAATGGACATGGCCCGGTGCGTCATAGAATTAACGCCACTAAAATATAATTATATGTGCACCCTAAACTAGGCATAGAGGGAGTATCATATATTGGTATCACGATAATATTTTATGTTACTATCTTAATATTGGGTGATAATATACGTGTAATATTATTATATTTATATGTTATATACTCATCCTGTTTCTAAATTCATTATGTTGCGGTATCTATGACTAGTCATAAGGGAGTATCAGTGTTATCATGCATATGATACTTCTCTATGTTACTATGTCAAAAGTGGGTGGTAACCATTAGCGGAACTGGGCCCCAGGCAGCCAGCTGGGTCGTGGCCCGGGTCGGTGGGTCGCAGCAAAAAATCCAACTTACCATCTAGGATTTATTTTTGGCCCGGGGCGCACCTCAGGCCTAGCCCCCTTTGCACCCTTCGCTCCCTCGTCTGCTCGCGTGAGAGAATTGAGCAGCGAGCCGCCATTCTTGCCTTGTTGTTCCAGTTTTGTCTCGCGTCGCTCCACCCCATCGCGGCGTCGCCTCCTCTGCTCGCCCCTGCCTGCTGTCGGCCTGCCGCCGACGCCGGAACGGCTTGCCACGTCTATGCAGCGGTGCCCCGCATCTCATCTCCTCCCGCCCTCCTTCAGTCCTTCTCCGAGATCGATTTCTAGGGTTTGAGCTCGCGGCTGCAAGATCGATTTCTCCAAGGATCGGTGCTCCACCGCTCCTGGTAATTTCTCCTCAGCTCGGTGCTCCTAGGAAATTTAACACAACGAACCACAACCGGTGGCTTGATTTCTCAAATGGAGAACTTTGAATTTGCTTTCATATTGCATCTTATGATCAGATTGTTGGGCAAGACTGAAGGGGATCGTGTACAGAAAACAAAAAATTTCCTAGCAACGATATCCTTAAACTAGCCAAGATCTACACTATGCAGATATAGTAGTACGGCGGAGATCGGAATACATACCCTCGTAGACCGAATAGCGGGGATTATGCTCCCGCACAAGCGTTGACGATGAAGACGCCGTAGCCGACCTCTAGGTTGCGGAGAACTCGGCGCGACGAAGACGACGAAGATGACCCCGAGGTCGGGTGGAGGAAGTATGCCTCCGAGTACCGCTAGCGCAGCACCTCGCAGCGCATCACACACATACGGTGGAGACGACGGCCTCCGAAGCTCCAGTCCAGGACGAGCAGCGGAAGACTTGGACCGGAACACCACCAGCGCGGCAGCGGGCTATGGTGGAAGAGATCCCCCTCCTCTACTCGGCGCGTGTAACGCCCCGGGATTTTTCCCCAATTAGAAAATTGTTTGTTTTTCTTTTTGCATCAACATGACATCATCATGCATCATTTGAATTTGCCAATCTTAATTTAAATTATTGCATTTAAATTTAACTCCATTTAATTTCTATTCCACTTTTAAATCTAATTGCAAACCAAATCAATTTAAATATTATATTTAAATTCTTTTCAAATATTCAAACAAATATGTTAAATTGTGTATTTGAAATTATAAATATTTTGTCAAAAGTTTATATATCCTTTCTTTTCTATTTGTTTTAAAAACACAAAACAGTAAAGGGTAAACACAAAAGAAAAATAACAGCAGGGGGGGAAAAACCCTAAAAAGGGCCGAAGCCCACTAATCTGTTCCAGTCCAACATCCCCATAGCCAGCCCGGCCCACTCCCCCTCACCCCCAACCTCCGTACGCCTGCTTTCCAGCTCGATAGAGCACCATGGCTCTCTGCCGATGTGCCCCCACCTCCTCCCACCTGCTCCCTTTCCCCCTCTCTTCTTAAAGCTTGCCCGCAGCGCCCCCCGAAACCCTAGCCCCTCTAGCCTCCCCTCCCCCATCCGCGCTGCCAGCCCCTTCCCCTGTTTCTTCTCCACCGAGAGGCCGCCGGCGCAACCTCACCTTCCCCCAGCACTCCGATGCCGTCGAAGCACTAAGGAGGAGCACCGGAGCAGCACCATACCGTCGCCGAGCTCCCCCCCACCCACTTTAATTGGACGCGGAGCCGCTGTGTCGTCGCCCTCGTCCTCGTCTCCCCCCGCGGCCGGCGGACGTCCGCCTCCAAATTCCGGCGACTCGGACATCCCCCGCACCGAACCACTCCTTCGGCAACCTCTCTGTGAGAACCACGTCCGTTTCCCCCTCTCCCCTTCTTGAATTGAGTAGGAGTTCGTCGGATTGGTCCTCGCCTTGCCCCGTTCCGCCATGGTCGTGTCCGAGCGCAAAGCTTCGCTTTTTCTTTTTTCTTTTGCTCTGGTTCCTCGCTACCCTAGGCTGCACACACGCCGCAGCAGCCCCGCACTCCCTCCCGCGTCAACCGCGCCCTGTGCCGCCCGTAGCAAGTCGCCGGCGTACAAGTACCGTCACCGTCGTGCTTTCTGTCTCTGGTGACATTCAGTTTCGTCAGAGAATCGTTACACTTAAATCATGTTAAAAAGAGGTGCTTGTTTTATGTATCACAAACACCGAACGGATCCTCTGGCTAGCAGCGATCGCTGGTTCCTTGCGCTAGCGCGAGACGCGAGTTCGACCCCCAGGGTCGTGGCTTAAAAAGCCCCTTTTTTCTTTGTCTCGCGCTCCCTGACACGCGGGCCCCGCCTGTCATAGACAGCGGAGGCCATCGCAGCACCCACACGCGCCAACGTGGCTCGGGCCCGCCTGGCAGCCGCACTGGCTAGCCCAGGCGCGGTGCAAAAAGGCAAGATCCAGATCTGGATCTGGATCTTTACACCAAGGCCCCATGCCTTTCTGGTTCCCACACAGAGATCCACACTGACATTGTTTCCTCACCAACAGGTCCCTGCCTATTTGCAGAAACAACCCTAAATTTAATTTGTTAATAACTTTAATTCTATAAATCCAATTAAAATAATCTTTATATGTTTTTATATCAGAAAATGCAAGGAACATTAATATGACATTCTTATGCCATTTTGCATCTTTTATTTTAATTGCTTAGTGTAATTTATTTGTTGCACCTATATAATTAAATATGGAATGTGTTGGGCTTTACTTAATAATTGCCCTATTCCATTTAATTTAATTACATCACCCATGCCATGTGTTGCCATGTTAATCAACATTTAATATTACTGGTAAATAAATAACTTGCACCTAATATTAATTGTCGGGGTTGTTTTCCCGCTTAATTTGAATTACCTGCATTGTATTGCATCTTGCCATGCCATGCATCATTCTCGTATGATCATGCTGAATCTTTTGTCGTAGTTATAAAATGCATCCTTTACGCTTTCCAGTGTTTGTTGCTTCTTCGCGGATACGACGTTGAGATGTGTGAGCAACGACAAGATCTGCTTCCATGCGGGATTCCAGGCAAGCAAAGTTTGCTTGTTTACCTATACATTGTCTTTCATTCCTGCTGTTGATCTCTGCTACCCTAGTATTCGATTCTTTATCGCGATCCCATCACATGTTTATCCTGCAGCCCATACAGCTTTATCCCCACATCCCATCATTTGTTGTATGTGTATCTGTTAGCCTTGCGAGTCGTAGCGCATGCTTAGAGTTGTTTGTGCGAGTCGTCTGTCTGTATTATTTATTTCACCTGCTTAGTATGATAGATTGTCTACCTTAATAAAATGATGTTCTATGTTGGGGTATTATAATTAAAAGATAAGGCACCGGCGGAAGGCCTTGCGAGGTGCTTTGTTCTGCTAAGTGTCGACCTAGGAACTCAGTTCTTGTCCTCGGATCCAATTTTGAGCGCACTAACCGCTTGTGGGAGGCCCTATGGAGCCTCCCGCGGCTTCGATCTAATCCGCTTCTTATCCAGGGCGCCGCAAGTAGTTCGGGCTTTCCATTTGATGCATGCATATGGTTACCTAAAGATCTCATGATGATGGAGTAGTCGATTCTCATATAGGGTGGCACGTTCTTAGAGTGCTATGAAAGTCGTATCCCGCGGGCACTGGACCTGATTAGCCGTGCACACAATCATGCGGTTCCCTGGATGGGTTGTAGAGAAGAGATTTGCCGTGTTGAGATGCCCTACCTTCTGGTTTGCTTTTGGGGTTGATCGAACGAGTACGGGTCCAGTAGTGCACCCCTGCAGGGTATAATCTTATCGATGAGCCGTGTCCACGGTTATGGACGACTTGGTGATGATGCTGGCTAACAAGATCATAGACAACTTACACCTAATCATTGTTAATTAACCTGACTAGTAATATAGAATTACTTTCACAATAACTGGTAACTAAAATTGTTCAACGTGTGAGTTTCCCGAATTGCTTCCTCATACTTGGTTGAGGGGGTTAATTCGAGAATGGGTTATGATTGGTGTTAGTTGTACATGTTTATCTTATGCGCTCTCTTATCCCTCTCTGATTAGACGGAAGTTGTAGCGTGTCTCTTTAGGTTGCTAGTGCTGCTGCCGCTAAGTCCACCTCCCCTATATTTTGGGAGATGGTGTAGAAAGTAGGCAAGTCGATTTTGCTTGCCAGGGAGTGCCCTGACCCTCTTTTGGGATGTGCTTTATGTGCAGTTAACAGGTTTGAAGTGTGACGACGTTAGCTTGGGAATCCCTCCGGCTTGGCTGGGCAGGGATATGGCGCCATTGCTTATCTTCAGGACTCTTAGTCCAATTTGCATCTTATCCGTAGTCGGATACTATTTTGCTTCCGCTGTCATTTGAATCTTTGTATTGTATCATTTGTATCTTGACTCGTTCGAGTCGTTGTTGTAATTATATCTTCTGTTGTATTTGTGGATGTATCGGAACTGTTGTAATGTTATCACAATTCCACCCACATAATGCGCATGTTTCGGCGTGCACATTATGTCTGGTGGGCGACCAAAAATCGTTATTATGCGGATTTTGGCGGGATCGCTTAAATCTACATAGTACCGATTTTCGGGCGTCACAAAGTGGTATCAGAGGCTTGGTTTCGATCTCCTTGTTGTTTCGATACGAATGGTTATCGAAGCAGCGGGTCCGCAAAAGCCTGTAGGATAACCTCGCTACCGGTCGTTGTTTCTAGAGTGTCGAAAACTATTTGACTTAAATTAATTTTGAAAATTATCTCAATAGGTTTCTATTTACTCCTTACCTATATTCTATTTCCCCCCGTACCTTATTTGTTTTGGAGTCTCTTCTCTTATCCAAACTTTCAAAGTTTTAGGATCCTACGTGTGGGTGGACGATTTCTTGCCTTTTATCCTATTAGGGTTCGATCTTTCGGAGTCATCTTCGTCGTGAGCAACAATCTCTTGTTACTGGTGTCAAGAATTTCAAGGTGGAGCAACAATCCCTTGTTAGTGGTGTCGAGAAGTTCATCACGGAGCCTGAAGACTCGATAGTTACCCCTCTCTTCTTGTGGTCTCGGCGTGGATCGCGGGACGCGATCCCTTGTTAGTGGTGTCGATTGTAACGCCCCGGGATTTTTCCCCAATTAGAAAATTGTTTGTTTTTCTTTTTGCATCAACATGACATCATCATGCATCATTTGAATTTGCCAATCTTAATTTAAATTATTGCATTTAAATTTAACTCCATTTAATTTCTATTCCACTTTTAAATCTAATTGCAAAACAAATCAATTTAAATATTATATTTAAATTCTTTTCAATTATTCAAACAAATATGTTAAATTGTGTATTTGAAATTATAAATATTTTGTCAAAAGTTTATATATCCTTTCTTTTCTATTTGTTTTAAAAACACAAAACAGAAAAGGGTAAACACAAAAGAAAAATAACAGCAGAGGGGGAAAAACCCTAAAAAGGGCCGAAGCCCACTAATCTGTTCCAGTCCAACATCCCCATAGCCAGCCCGACCCACTCCCCCTCACCCCCAACCTCCGTACGCCTGCTTTCCAGCTCGACAGAGCACCATGGCTCTCTGCCGATGTGCCCCCACCTCCTCCCACCTGCTCCCTTTCCCCCTCTCTTCTTAAAGCTTGCCCGCAGCGCCCCCCGAAACCCTAGCCCCTCTAGCCTCCCCTCCCCCATCCGCGCCGCCAGCCCCTTCCCCTGTTTCTTCTCCACCGAGAGGCCGCCGGCGCAACCTCACCGTCCCCCAGCACTCTGATGCCGTCGAAGCACCGAGGAGGAGCACCGGAGCAGCACCATACCGTCGCCGAGCTCCCCCCCCCCACTTTAATTGGACGCGGAGCCGCTGTGTCGTCGCCCTCGTCCTCGTCTCCCCCCCCCCCCCCCCCCCCCCGCGGCCGACGGACGTCCGCCTACAAATTCCGGCGACTCGGACATCCCCCGCACCGAACCACTCCTCCGGCAACCTCTCTGTGAGAACCACGTCCGTTTCCCCCTCTCCCCTTCTTGAATTGAGTAGGAGTTCGTCGGATTGGTCCTCGCCTTGCCCCGTTCCGCCATGGTCGTGTCCGAGCGCAAAGCTTCGCTTTTTCTTTTTTCTTTTGCTCTGGTTCCTCGCTACCCTAGGCTGCACACACGCCGCAGCAGCCCCGCACTCCCTCCCGCGTCAACCGCGCCCTGTGCCGCCCGTAGTAAGTCGCCGGCGTACAAGTACCGTCACCGTCGTGCTTTCTGTCTCTTGTGACATTCAGTTTCGTCAGAGAATTGTTACACTTAAATCATGTTAAAAAGAGGTGCTTGTTTTATGTATCACAAACACCGAACGGATCCTCTGGCTAGCAGCGATCGCTGGTTCCTTGCGCTAGCGCGAGACGCGAGTTCGACCCCCGGGGTCGTGGCTTAAAAAGCCCCTTTTTTCTTTGTCTCGCGCTCCCTGACACGCGGGCCCCGCCTGTCATAGACAGCGGAGGCCAGCGCAACACCCACACGCGCCAACGTGGCTCGGGCCCGCCTGGCAGCCGCACTGGCTAGCCCAGGCGCGGTGCAAAAAGGCAAGATCCAGATCTGGATCTGGATCTTTACACCAAGGCCCCATGCCTTTCTGGTTCCCACACAGAGATTCGCACCGACACTGTTTCCTCACCAACAGGTCCCTGCCTATTTGTAGAAACAATCCTAAATTTAATTTGTTAATAACTTTAATTCTATAACTCCAATTAAAATAATCTTTATATGTTTTATATCAGAAAATGCAAGGAACATTAATATGACATTCTTATGCCATTTTGCATCTTTTATTTTAATTGCTTAGTGTAATTTATTTGTTGCACCTATATAATTAAATATGGAATGTGTTGGGCTTTACTTAATAATTGCCCTATTCCATTTAATTTAATTACATCACCCATGCCATGTGTTGCCATGTTAACCAACATTTAATATTGCTGGTAAATAAATAACTTGCACCTAATATTAATTGTCGGGGTTGTTTTCCCGCTTAATTTGAATTACCTGCATTGTATTGCATCTTGCCATGACATGCATCATTCTCGTATGATCATGTTGAATCTTTTGTCGTAGTTATAAAATGCATCCTTTACGCTTTCCAGTGTTTGTTGCTTCTTCGCGGATACGGCGTTGAGATGTGTGAGCAACGACAAGATCTGCTTCCATGCGGGATTCCAGGCAAGCAAAGTTTGCTTGTTTACCTATACATTGTCTTTCATTCCTGCCGTTGATCTCTGCTACCCTAGTATTCGATTCTTTATCGCGATCCCATCACATGTTTATCCTGCAGCCCATACAGCTTTATCCCCACATCCCATCATCTGTTGTATGTTTATCTGTTAGCCTTGCGAGTCGTAGCGCATGCTTAGAGTTGTTTGTGCGAGTCGTCTGTCTGTATTATTTATTTCACCTGCTTAGTATGATAGATTGTCTACCTTAATAAAATGATGTTCTATGTTGGGGTATTATAATTAAAAGATAAGGCACCGGCGGAAGGCCTTGCGAGGTGCTTTGTTCTGCTAAGTGTCGACCTAGGAACTCAGTTCTTGTCCTCGGATCCAATTTTGAGCGCACTAACCGCTTGTGGGAGGCCCTATGGAGCCCCCCGCGGCTTCGATCTAATCCGCTTCTTATCCAGGGCACCGCAAGTAGTTCGGGCTTTCCATTTGATGCATGCATATGGTTACCTAACGATCTCATGATGATGGAGTAGTCGATTCTCATATAGGGTGGCACGTTCTTAGAGTGCTATGAAGGTCGTATCCCGCGGGCACTGGACCTGATTAGCCGTGCACACAATCATGCGGTTCCCTGGATGGGTTGTAGAGAAGAGATTTGCCGTGTTGAGATGCCCTACCTTCTGGTTTGCTTTTGGGGTTGATCGAACGAGTACGGGTCCAGTAGTGCACCCCTGCAGGGTATAATCTTATCGATGAGCCGTGTCCACGGTTATGGACGACTTGGTGATGATGCTGGCTAACAAGATCATAGACAACTTACACCTAATCATTGTTAATTAACCTGACTAGTAATATAGAATTACTTTCACAATAACTGGTAACTAAAATTGTTCAACGTGTGAGTTTCCCGAATTGCTTCCTCATACTTGGTTGAGGGGGTTAATTCGAGAATGGGTTATGATTGGTGTTAGTTGTACATGTTTATCTTATGCGCTCTCTTATCCCTCTCTGATTAGACGGAAGTTGTAGCGTGTCTCTTTAAGTTGCTAGTGCTGCTGCCGCTAAGTCCACCTCCCCTATATTTTGGGAGATGGTGTAGAAAGTTGGCAAGTCGATTTTGCTTGCCAGGGAGTGCCCTGACCCTCTTTTGGGATGTGCTTTATGTGCAGTTAACAGGTTTGAAGTGTGACGACGTTAGCTTGGGAATCCCTCCGGCTTGGCTGGGCAGGGATATGGCGCCATTGCTTATCTTCAGGACTCTTAGTCCAATTTGCATCTTATCCGTAGTCGGATACTATTTTGCTTCCGCTGTCATTTGAATCTTTGTATTGTATCATTTGTATCTTGACTCGTTCGAGTCGTTGTTGTAATTATATCTTCTGTTGTATTTGTGGATGTATCGGAACTGTTGTAATGTTATCACAATTCCACCCACATAATGCGCATGTTTCGGCGTGCACATTATGTCTGGTGGGCGACCAAAAATCGTTATTATGCGGATTTCGGCGGGATCGCTTAAATCTACATAGTACCGATTTTCGGGCGTCACAGCGCGGCTCCGACAAGGGAACCACGAGATCGAGAGAGAAATTGGGAATTAATTGGTGAATTAAAAGGCCAGGGGTGCCCCTTCTTATATAGGCTCCCGGGGGGAGCCAACCTCCCTAACCAGGCAATGTGGGACTATCCCACAGCCATGGTGCGGCTAGGGATGGTGCGCCGGCCCTAGGTGGGCCCCATTTGGCCCACCTAGGCCGGCCAAGCCTCCCCCACAAAATTCCCTTGAGGGTTTCCCCCCCATGGGCCTTCTTTCGACCAGAAGGCCCATTTAGGAAATCAGCCTAAATAAATTCGAAAATAAATATATAAAATCATATTTGCATATTAATTACACTAATTAATATCAAACATAATATATATAATTTTTCCTAGCTCCGAAAACTCTTTCGGCGCTGCCCGATCTCCATCGGATCCCTTCCGGGACGCTCCCGGTGATCTCTTTCCTTTCCGGTTGTCTTGTCGAGACCCCTTAAGTGTGTTACCCTAGCGGTTCGATATAATAACAGGTACAATCAAGAATCCTCTATGATCGATGACTAACTCGTAGGCATGGACCCCATGAATTAATCCCTATGATATAACGAATGACTTTCATCTATCAAACCTGGACGTATAGTCTTAAACCATTTGTCATGGCGATACTTAGCGTGTCCGAGCATCATTCTCAGATATCTCCATACCTAGCATGATCTCGTTACCGACATCGCTATCTTCTACTCGTCTATGACATTATGTCAGCTGGTGACCTAGTCACATGTTTGCAAACTCATTTGACATAATCTCACCGAGTGGGCCCTAGAGTATCTATCCGGCTATGTGGACTGACAAATCCCGCTGTTGACCCCTCGTCTCAACTACCCCTTTCCGATACCCAAAAGTATCACCCTTATTGTCACACTAGATAAGATATGGCGTTTGGTGCGATCAAAGTATCTTCCAGGGATAACAATAAGAGTTGATCTCACGGTCTTAAGGCGTAATGACTATGTCCTACAAATACTGGGTATGTCCATCACATCGTTACTCCTAACGATATGACTTCCATTGCCGACCGGCGCCATGCCCTATGATCGGAAAACCTCGATCATCAGTCGCGCAACGAAACTAGTCTTAGTAGAGGCTACTAGGGACCTGGTTGTTTATCTACCACACCTGTATTAATGTTTTCGCTTAATACAATTATAGCATGGTGTAAAACATATAATGAACGATTGGGATATTGCCAATAAACTATGTTTATTAAGTGCCTCTAGGGCATATTCCCTTCAAAGACTAATGAGTTGTCACATTGTTTGCAAAAGAAAGATCAGAATATTGTTTGTGCAGTGAGTTTGATTGGCATAACATTGAAGAAACTTCAAGGTATAAGAGGAAATGGTTAGTATGCTCTCTTGAAGGAGACACTTGACTACTACATCAAGTATAAGATTGTAGTGCCAAACATGGATGATACAGTACCCGCTCGAGGTCGCTCAAGGGGTCGTGGTTGAACAATGGTAACTTACTATCACCGCTTTAGGTTTGAAATATTTAATGTTGTGCATGATCAGATTATTGTTGAGTCAAATTACCGCTTGGCTGAAAAATCTAATCAATTGTTGAGGTGCATTGCTTGTCTTGATCCAAAGAACTCATTTGCTAATTATGATGAAGACAAGCTTGTTGAACTTGCTGAAATGTATGCTGATGACTTCTCCATGTATGAGATTTGGTTTGTTCTGAGAAACCAACTTGAGACATTCAGTGATGATGTGAGAGTTGATTCAGATTTTATGAGTTTTCATGATCTTGGTAATCTTGCCGTGAAGATGGTTCAGACCGACAGACACACTGTTTTTCATTTGGTGTATCGTCTCATCGATTTGGCATTGATTTACCGGTCGCAACGACATCAGTGGAGAGAGCTTTCTCAGCCATGAAGATTATCAAGACTGATTTGAGAAATAAAATGGGAGATGTCTGGATGAATCATAACATGGTTTGTTATATTGAGCGAGATGTGTTCAAAACTGTCAATGATGATGATATTTTGTATCGTTTTCAAGCATATAAGTCTCGCAAAGGAATTTTACCTCTTCGTTTTGGTAAGTTCTTGTATTTGTGGCATGTGGTATGCATGATTGATCATTTTACTTATGCTTGTGCATTTTCTTATGACATGTTTGTTGTCTTTAAGGTATTGGTTCATCTTCTTCTAACATTGATGAGGCCACGGGAGACTTGGATGAAAGAAACAATTGATTATGTAGCCTACAGTGTACGTGTGCACTACTTTATTTTGATTTTTTCATATTTTATGTAATTTCTTAAGACCATTAAGAATCGTAGTTGAAAACATGTGTTCATCTCTACAATCATGCCAAATTTCTATGCCATTGTTTTTAAAAAAGTTATCTCGAAACAAGATTTTGGCTCGGAGCTTTCTCAAATCCTGGCTCCGTCACTGGTGGTAACATATGTGTAGTATCATATAGTCATGTATTTATTAGTCTATATAAACTCATCTTGTCTCGAAATCCGTCATGTTACGATATCTACCTATGATACCACCATCAACTCTGTTTTCATTAAATATTTGCCGTGTCACCATTTTACCTACCGGATACTTATGTTACTAGCTATATTTACTCCCACTATGACTAGTCTAAGAGAATACAAGATTTTTTTGTATTCCGATGGTTTATTCATGTAGCCACTTTAAACAACGCTTAAGGTGCTGCCACTTTGAATAACACTTAAGATGTAAACAACTATACTCTAAACTCTGTAATAAAATATGAATTATGTTAATCGTTTCATACAGCAACCGAGCCGAAGCATCAATTTCGAAAAAATGAACTGAGATCGAGCTGAAGTCCTGAGCCTAACTCGTTTTCTTCTTCTTTTTTTTGAAATTTAAAATCACATATATTAGGTCAGCAAGCCGACTCATTAAAACCCTTCCAGTCCCTTTCGGTATCCTGATTAGGGAAAGAGTGCGTCAAAAACTTGCCACCTTTAATCATTAATCACCGTTACATCATCCGCTAGGGTACATAAAAGAAAATCAGGGGTCTTCTCATGCCAAACAACTGTCTGAGGACCCTCAGCATTACTAGCTAACAAGTGTGCAGCCCTATTTGCCTCTCTCGAACTATGAGCAAACACCACCGTAATGAAATTGCGACAAAGCAACGTGCACTCCTCAAATATAGCAGCACATGCACCAAGAGAGTTGCCACCGTCCTTCATCACCTCAATAACCTCCATGCAGTCAGAATTCACCTCAATTCTATTACACCCAATCTGACCTGCAAGGATTAGACCATCTCGAAGAGCATGAGCCTCCGCCGTAGTAGGATCCGAGACGAAAGGAATTCGTCTACAACTCGTGGAGAGAAAAGTGCCCCTCGCATCACGGATGATAGCACCCGAAGCTCCTGTACCTGCATCATCATCAAAACCTGCATCGACGTTAAGTTTCACAAAATCCTCCTTGGGTTTAACCCAGCCATGCCTCTCGATTCCCTTCTTTTTCTTTCTAGACCGTGTACAATTGAGAACCAGTGCTGATATCGCATGTGCCGTTCGTGCTGGAGCTTGAACCGGCTCCCCATGAGTTGCTTGCCGACGCTCCCACCATATGTACCAAACATCTACCGCCACCAAGTCGTTGCGATCAACATGCGGTATGAGAGGAGCCTTAGCCTGTTTGTCTCGGAGCAAAACCTCAAGCGTCGACCTTCCCTCAACCTCAACATTGTAAACGCTAGAAATTATATCATGCATACCAAGTATTCTCCAAATCTCATTGACTCTTGGGCACCCAAAGAACGCATGACAGATGCTCTCACAATCCATGTTACACAGTGAGCATTGTGAGTTCGGCTGGATGTGTCTGTTCGTCAACACGCCGTTACACGGGATCGCCCGTAGCAGTGCTCTCCAGCAATGGATTTTTTTTTGCCGGGATATTCAGAGACCACAAGGTTTTCCAAATAGGAAGTGTAGAAGAGGTACCATCACCACTTGTCCTTCGTAATTTATGTCCGTGCTGATGTTCCCACTCCATATAATAACAAGATCATTTTTCGTATTGTGCCACCCCACAAAGTCCTCCATCATGTTCCGTGTTAGCGGAATATTCAGAATCCGTTGAGCATCAATTTCCCAAAAATTATCACGTATCAGAACTTCATCCCATGTGTTTGATTTCATCCATCAAATCTGAAACTCTAGACAACACAATGTTACCCCTACGGGTCATGATTTTCCTGTTTGGGCTTGTAGGTATCCATGGATCACTCCATATATCAATCTGACTACCATCACCCACCCGCCATATGTGTCCTCTTTTAAACGTTTGAATACCAGCCCAGATACTTTGCCATGTATACGAGCTACCCTTCTTCAATTGGCAGTTGAGAATATCACCTGAAAGGAAATATTTTGCTCGTAAAACGGTAGCACATAAAGAATTCGGTTCAGCCATTAATCTCCAACATTGTTTAGCCAGCAAAGCTAAATTAAAACAATGTAAATCACGAAAGCCCATCCCTCCTTGACTCTTCAGAACACACATTTTTCACCATGCAAATCAATGCATATGCTTCGGTTGGTCATCATCTCCCCACCAGAATTGAGATATAGCAGTAATTATCCATTTAATTATCTGTTTAGGCAGCTTGAAAACTGACATTGCATACGCAGGAATAGACTGAATGACGGCCTTGATTAACACCTCCTTGCCTCCGAAGAATTTCTTCCTCTTCCAACCATTTAATAATTTACAGATTCTGTCAATAATGTGTTGAAAGCAATCTGATCTATCCACACCTCTGGTCCCAAGTATTTATCAGTGATTGTCTCTGTCATAACTCGTTTTCTTCTATTCTAAAAAAAAAACTCGTTTTCTTCTTGGCGGTCTGAAGCACGCAGAAATCTAAATATTCAATTTTCCCATGGTGTTTGATCTCAACCGTCCGTGTCCCACTGTACAGCCCGCGATATGCTTCTATCCACAATATTATCCCACCCCTCCTCTTCCTCCCAAAACCCCCACTCCCCTCCGGTCGCTCCTCCTCATCCATTCCCGGCCATGGCCACCGCCACGCTCCCTCTCCGCCTCCTCTCCCCCAGAACCCCAGCCCTCCACGCCACACCATTCGTCCCCTCGCGCACCTCGCTCTCCTTCTCAGCCACCGCGCCGCACCGCCTCTGGCGCATTCTCGCCTCCGCCGAGGAGGCGCCCGCTCCGGTGGAAAGCCAAGTGGAGGAGGCTGCAGAGGAGGTGGTGGTGGATGCCGCGGTACCGGAGCCTGTTGAGGTTCAGCTGGCCGCTGCGGGCGCGGGGAAGGACGCCGATATCTTCGCCGTTGTTATGGTAGGTTTGCTCGCTCTTTCATTAACTGGCCTTCAAAGTTGCAGTTCTGAACTTCTGATTCAGAAAAGGATACTTGCGCCTTCTTTTGCTACATTATCCGCAGTACTGCATATTGTAGTTTCCAGGAACGAAATGGCGCTAGAGCTGTATCTCGTCGTGCAGTTAGGATTTCATGTTTCTGTTGGGGCTGGAAAAGAGATAGTTAGGCTGTGTCGTGAATACTGAATACTAACAGAACTAAACACCCAATGTTGATTTGGATGTGCAGATCACTGTCTTAGCAAATTCCAAATGATTTAGTGGTAGTCTTGCTATGAATTGTTTGGCTGCAGTTGCGAAATGCTGAAATCTGTAGTTATGCATCTTCAGAGAGCTTCTAGGTGTTGTGCTTCATATGCCTACTGTTGTTACTAAGGAAGCTATTTTAAAAGTTTTTTTCTGATTTGCAGATTGGGTCGAGACAATACATTGTGATGCCTGGTCGGTATATATACACTCAGAGGCTGAAAGACGCTAATGTCAACGATCAGGTTAGTGCTTGTACTTCGGTAGATATTATCTTTGGGGAACTTCTAGTCTCTATCCGACTGTTTTTAACACTGTAGGTAATTTTTTTGGGATGTTTGTCCTCCAGTATTTATGGATGGGAAAAGAGAATCCTTTCGAGAATCACCTTACTGCATTTTAGCTTCTAATAATAGTTAATTACCAAATATGTCTTCAAGAGCTAAAGACGGGCGAGCTGCCCCATCGTTTCCGCATGATGTTATACTTATACTGCTTCCAATGAGTAGGAATACTTGTGATAGCTATCTTAGGGAATGTAGACGCTTGTCGAGCCAAAACAAAAACTTTACCCTAAGATAATAAAGGTAAGTGCCCCTGTTCTCCAACGGCATGTGCTACTTGCGGTGCTAAAAAAATCAAGCGCCCGGCGCCTCTTCAAGCAGCAACGCTACCGCAATTCCTGGCTTGGGCAGGGAATCAGCTCTAATGGCTGGGAATTCTATCCTAACGCTTACCCTAAGCGCCCCCATTGTACGTGCCCTTAGGGGTTCAAGGAAAGCTCTTTCAGTTTTTTACATATTTCATAGGTGCACTTCTTGGTCCTGAACTCCTGATGTACTAACACGGTATGTGCACCTGGTTAGGAAAGTACCCCACCCACTGTTCATTTAGTTAACTTAATGTATAACGGCTGGGAAGAAAATCTTGAGGGTGGATAAGATCTGCCAAAAGGATACATTAAAAAACATTTTCATTTTTTTTGGAGGATCAGTAAGGGTGACACAGAGAACTACAAACAACATTGGTCTACTACAATTATGTTGAGTTATCTGTGAAGTACATGGACAAGCTTTGAAAAGATGCAGCGATAGTACATTTAGAAGCTAGGTAGATTTGTATTGAGTTAGTACATTGAAATCATTATCCTGCAATTATAGAAACACCTTAAATGTCAGGAAATGCATGGTATAGCAAGCCTATGCTCTGCCAATTCACCTACATTTGACTCTAGAGCCTATTTAGTTGGTTCAGGTGTAGCAGTGCATCCATATATGTATTAGCTTCATTATGTTCCCACCGGATGTTATTTTAACCCAAAGCCTGCAATCCCACACATTCATATCGATCGATGTCCCTCTGTATTTTGCCAGAAATTTAATTCCCAGATAATGCTCGATATGCAGATCATATTAAACAAGGTACTACTAGTGTCAACTAGAGACAAAGCTTACATTGGCATGCCAGTGGTGACCAATGCCGCTGTTCATGCAGTGGTTGAAGAACAGGTATGCTCAGTGCTGCTGTCGGACTCATTGTGAATTTGCAAATTTAGCTGACACTGGTTATTCCCCATTATTTGTTATACAGGGACTGGACGATAAAGTGATTATCTTTAAGTTCAAGAAGAAGAAGAAATACCAGAGGAAAGCTGGTCACCGACAGGTAACATATCTACTTGCTGCACCCATGGTGGAAGTTTTTCTAGTACAGTCATGAGAACCGATTCAGTGTTTACATTCTAACCTACAAATATTAAGTTCATATTTTGATTTGTTTTTTGCAGCCAAATACAAGGTTAAGAATTACCGGCATAAGTGGATACGAGGAATATCCTGCCGACCCAATACTTCAGGTTCCAGCTTAAGTGTAATTGTTAGTTATTTAGTTACAAACGGCTGGTAGTACATTAGAAGGCAAGAGCTTTTTTTCCTCATTATTCGCTAAGTTATGTATTCGAAATGCTGCCAGTCATCCAGTGGTTCCATCCTTTGTTTATTCCACCAGCTCTCTTGTTCCACCAAACTGTATTACCTTGATTGTGCGTAAAGACAGGGGAAAGAAATTTACTACAATGTGCCAACACGGACATGTTATCTTTGGACTGTGCAATTCTCACACTTATTGAGACCACCTGCACTCTATAACAGTTTCAATATTTGCATGGTCTTGGATGGCATCTGTAGTCTAAATGTGCTTAGCTTTATGTGTTCATTCTTTGTATTTTGAGTTGTGGTTATTGCAGAAGTCATACCTGTGCAAATCCTTGAGAAGGACAACAATGCCCATAGGAAATAAATATGTTCTGTCATTGCATTATTTCTGGCAGTTGTACTCCTATCTAGTCCTGGTTATGCTACCATTCTCGGTCCTACTTTTTCGGACTTCTCTAGGCGAAGTTCAAACATCTCTGAGAGTAACGTTGTAACCATGGTAAGGATTTGAAAGCTAAACTTGATGGACCATCATGGTATCCCGTGGAGAGAAAACTTGGTGTTTGTCAATAACTGCATATATCTAATGGATCGTCGAATAAATGACAAATTAACATGCCTGTCTATACTCTAGTGTTTGTAGATTTTAAAGTACAGTACCAAATTTAGAAAATAAAAGGCCTTTTTTCATGCACGCAGTCCATTTTTGTTTTGTGCCAGACTACCAGGTTGGTTATTGTATAATTATGATAATTTTAATGCTTGGTGAAATGGCAACGGATTCAACTCATCCTTAGATATCACCACGTCCATCCTTTTATTGTTGGAGTAGTACCTATGTTCCTTGTGAAGAGAAAAAAAGAGAGCAATTGTTCAGTTCAATGGTTGGGTTTCGTTGTCTAAGCAGGCATCAGCATCCACTGGTTGCGTGTGCGTGCTTGAATTTACCACCAACCAAAACATGGATTAACAACTTCATGGTCAAATGATAGTCTTTGGAGTGCTACTAACTTGGGTGGACAACATGTGCAACACCTGATCTGTCGATTAAAACAAACTATCGTGTAGGTGGGAATGAACCTTGGCAATTGTGGAACTATTTCCTATAGTTGCAAGTCATCCGAGAATACCTCCAAGCAGGAACAGAGAATTGTGTGGCATATGACATCAAGTACGTCGAGGACCGACGTGCCTAGGCCTACCGGTGTGTGGGGGTGCTTGCGCTGTAGCGGCTCCCGGGTTCGCTATGGTTGCTTCTGTGACTGTCTTACGGGTGGCGGTGGTGATTTAGACGGTGGCGCCTTCATCGCGGCGATGGGGAGCCTAGGCATGGTGGCGTGACTTCTTGCCGATGACGGTGATGATCTGGATGGTGGCGTCTTCATCGCGGCGATGGGGAGCCTAGACGTGGTGGTGCGAGGGATGCTCAGCCTGGCTACCCAGTTTTGTTGGCTTTGAGAACATGCGTCGCGACATCTTTGACGTGTTTCATCGGCTCAGCTTCGAGAGTGTCCGTCGGTTTTCGTCCGGACGTGGTGCTCCAATGCCGGGGCGGTGGCATGGATGGAGGTCCTCTTCGTCGAGCTAAGACAAGAGTTGACTCTATGGGAGGCGGATCTGGGTCCCGACGCCAAGTTTTGTTCATTGCCTTAGATCTTTGGGCTTGTGCGACTAGTGCTTTGTGTGCGGGGTGGTGGTGGCTGTTTGGTCGGTTCCTCTTCGGACAGGTGTGTGGTTGGCGACTCATCGCCAGGTGAAAGTCCAGTCTTGGCTTCCGGCCAAGACCGACGTGGCAACGCCCTTTGGCTGCGCATCCTTCTTGAAGGCGCTGGCGTTGCTCTCGCTCCTCCGCTTGCGTGTCTCCAGGAAAACCCTAGATTCCTCTCAGGGTCGGGCGCCGCCAGCACTCTTTCGTCGCTTACCTTGGGGCCTCTTTTTGGCCCTATGCAGAATTTTGGTTCCATCGATTTAAGTATGAAACACCACCTAATAACACAACAAAACACAAATCATTGCTCAGACACTCAGCATGATGTGTAACTACAGTTTCGATGCTTAATTCTTCATTGTCTTTTTTTTGCGGTGGAATTCTTCATTGTCTTTGGTGGGGATAATCGTCATTATCTTCCTCTTGTGCGTGTGTTGGTTTTTCCACGTCGCCAACGAGGTTTTGATCTTCGCGTGGAATTTTCTGGCCGACCATTGTCCATGTGCTGCAGCCTTTGAGATCCTCGGTATAAACTACTCGTCGCGACGGTGCGCCGTGCGTAGATTCCACGTCAAGAGGGAAAACGACGTCCAGTTTCGAATCTCCCAGGCTCCTGGTGCATTTTCCTCGTCATCGATGAATCACCACCACATTTTGTATTCTAGAGCTAGCCAACAATGCATGTACTCTGTCTTTGCCAAAAGAAGCCCCATTTCTCGCTCTGATGAGCATTTCGTCAACGGCCGTGAAAAGTGTTTTTATTAACTCACAAGTCGTGTCAAGATGATGCAAGCAAAATATTTTACACATGACATTATGTAACAAGGATACATACAATAAAATATTTAATAACAACAACAAATATTCAGAGAATAATCTTATTCGCGTGACAAGCATGAATAACCTAAGAGCACCTCCATCGTCGTAGAAAATGAAAAGCATCTCTACCAACAACCCCCATAGCACTCTCAATCACCCAAGACCCAGCCATGCAAAAATCAGCCAGCGGCGCCCCCATCGGGTCAGAAAATGGTGCAACAATCCTTATCCGCCCCTAGCCTTTGGGCCAGCTCGAGGGTGTCGGGTACCTCGCCACTTAGGGGTTGGGCAGGCGGCTCCAACTTGTCATCGGCACATGGAACGGTCAACGTTGTTAATGGCGCACATCCACCTCCTCGGTTCCCTAGAAGGGCACGGCGTTGCAACTTCTCCACTTGTCGCAACGTAGGTGAAGATGCTCCAAGATTAATAGAGGCCATTATGTAAACTACTTCGCCATACACGTTGGGCAACAAACACAACATCATCAAGTAAAGCCATATGACCCAACAAAGGGCAACTTCGCCAATAATAAGGATATAGACATTTTAAGGTTAGTAGAAATAACTTGTTGCCAATTAGAAACATACTAATACCAATCCGGGTATGAAAGAAATTAGATGTAATCTTAAGTATACCAAGTTGTATGAGCGACTTTGCATCCATATGCTCGATTGTCTCATCACGTGACCAAAACAACACTGGTTACTCCCATATCGCATGGTCAGACCTCGAGAAGTGCGGCTCCGACGACCACATAGGCCCCCAAAATATTTGGGGCTCTAAAGTTTTCCTATATATGATTGGTTGTACATTAGGCATTCATGCCATTGATGGCTCAGCAGTGTCGAACTGGCCTCACCTGGACTCACGCCCTGGTGTCGAACTCAGCTGGCTCACGATTATGTATGTGGAATCTCAGTTTCTCCTGGTATCTGAATTTACTAGGCTTGGCACTCCATGATCGATTAGGCTCTAGCGATGAGAGGCGACAAATGTCGAAGATATCAAACTTGAAACCCAATTGCTTCACTACCACCAAACCGATTAACCAAAAAAATGCAATGGACCCTTGAGAAGACCATAGAATCAATGTAATTATTTTGGCAATACATAATGGCCCACCCACAGTAACAAGCTTAACCAATTTCTTTTAAGTCGTATAGCATAAAACTACCAAATTTGGAGAGTTAATTACGGCATGGTGCAAGTGGGTCGTTAAATTGCAAAGAACTACCACATTGAAATCTAATTTTCGCATTTTATCCAAACCGAGCTCGGAGAGCGAATTGACAGCGCTATTAACAGTCCGGTCCCACCGTCAGGTTGACGTGGCTAGTCCAGGGAAATTAACACATAAACTGACGGTGGGACCCACTTGTCAGTTAAACAAAAAACTGGAAAAAGAAGAAAAAAAATCTCCACCGGTTTCTTCCTCCGGCGAGCTCCAGCGAGAGGCATGCCACTCCTCGTTCCCCACCACTCCACACCCGCCGTGAAAACGAACGCCCTCCGAGCCGCGCCAGGCGAGAGGAGCCCAAGCAGAGATCCTAGCTGGTCCATTTAACCTTTTCCATAATTCCTGAAAATCCTAGAGTCCCATGTGGCCCATTCATACATGGCAAGAGGTGGGAGAAATGTTTAGTCCCACACTGCTAGTTTAGAGAGTGCCACACAAGTTTATAAGGTGAGCTCCTCTAGCACTAGTACGAGCATGAGGATAGGAGAGAGCTCCACGCGCGCTCCTCCTCCTCCGCCGCCTGCCTCGCCACGACGTGCGCGCGCCGCGGGTTGCGGGAATCTCTCCGATCCGATGTGTTCTTTTTGCCACACGTGAATGGATAAATATGAAGGTGAACAGTTGCACGAAGCTGAAACGTTTCGCTCTAAATGCAAATGAATACAAATGGAAACGCTAGCACTAATGGGAGATTAATACGAAACGAAACCGATGGCTACCTCTTCAATTCACCTCCTGGTTTTTCGTCTCATCTCCTGCGGTGTCTGTTCGCCTCCAACATGTGTGCCTACATAATAGAGGTCGCTCCTTTAAGTTAGACACACCGAAACACAACCACAACTCATGCGCCTGCCTCCTGGTTCTCGAGCACTGCGCCGCCGATCAAGTCTTCCTCATTCCGTCCCGCGGCGTGCACCGCGTGACGGAACAGTAGGCCTCCGGAACCCCGTCTCTCGTGATCCTGTACGGGAGATAGGCGATAAGGTTTTTGGGGAGCGTCTTCACGTGACTACTGGCTTCTTCCCCAACACGGACTCCGACGACTACTTCCCGTACGACGACTTCTTCCCCGACGTCGACGCCCTCTTCGACAACATGTCTGTCACCCCAAACGGATCTTCCTCCACTGGACCGTACGTCTTCCTATTCTGTCTAGTCGAGATCATCTTTTAGACTTTACCTCTAGAAGGATGTGTAGAATTGCTATATCCGTAATCTATATTAGATTGCATGACTAGTATGTTCTATACTTCTCTAGCAATGTTTTATCTAATGTTCTTATGGATTAAATCATATAGAAAATTGCTCATATATTCAACAATCCAAAAACCTTATTTTAGGCAATTTTCTCATGTTGGCTTTTCCGCTTCACTGGGCCCGCTCCTTTCGATGGAGTGAACTATAAAAAGTGGCGTGCGAGAGCCACTCTCTGGTTTGAAACCATGAAGTGTTTTCACGCTGCTAAAGGCAAGCCTGAAGGAGAACTTACTCCTGATGAGGAGAGAGTTTTTCAGGAAGCCGACACCCTTCTGAGGGCTGCTATTCTTAGCATTCTTGGTGACAAAATTGTCCATCACTACGGGCAAGGGCATGTGGGACGCGCTCAAGGCTAAATTTGGGGTCTCGGACGCAGGTAGTGAACTGTACGTCATGGAGCAGTTCTTTGACTACAAGATGACTGGTGAGCGCTCCATTGTCGAGCAGGCTCATGAGATACAGTCCATTGCTACGGAACTTGAGCAAGTTCCGTGTGTGTTACCCGACAAGTTTATTGCCGGAGGCATCATTGCCAAACTCCCTCCTTCGTGGAGGAATTTTGCTACCTCTCTGAAGCATAAGAGACATGAGTTTTCCGTCGTGGATCTCATTGGGTCTCTTGATGTGGAAGAAAAGGCGAGAGCAAAAGACACACGGGATTGAGGTCTTGAGGGAGGATCTACTGCTAACTTTGTGCAGAAGAAAAACCTCCAGTCCTACAAACACAAGAACAACAAGAATAAGTCTGAGGGCAAAGGCAAGTTTGATGGAAAGAACAAGTCCTCACAGTCTACCAACTTCAAAAAGAAGACCGATAGGAAGAAGGTATCTTGCCATGTCTGCGGTGATCCTAATCACTGGGCTCCAAGATGTCCTAACCGATATGACCAACGTGAACTTAAGAAGAGCGGCAAGACCGCTAATGTTGTCATCGGTGATACTGAGATGAAAGATGTTGGGTACGGTATATTCCCAACTATATTTTCAGTATGTCACTCTCCTGAATGGTGGATTGACACAGGTGCAAATGTACACGTTTGTTCTGACATCTCAATGTTTTCTTCTTATCAGGTCGCAGGGTCTTCTCCCGTGCTGATGGGAAACGGGTCACATGCTTCTGTTCGTGGTGTTGGTACGGTCGATCTGAAGTTTACTTCGGGGAAGATCGTGCGTCTGAAGAACGTTCATCATGTGCCATCCATCAATAAAAATCTTGTTAGCGGTTCTCTTATGTGTCGAGATGGCTACAAGATAGTTTTTGAATCCAATAAATTTGTTGTTTCTAAATTTGAAACTTTCGTTGGTAAAGGCTATGAGTGCGGAGGCTTGTTCCGCCTGTCATTGTCAGACGTTTGTAATAAAGTTGCGAATCATGTTTGCACTACTATTGAATCAAATGTATGGCATTCTCGTCTTTGTCATATTAATTTTGGGTGTATGACGCGACTAGCCAAATTGAACTTAATCCCTTCTTTTACTACTGTCAAGGGGTCTAAGTGTCAAGTTTGTGTTCAAGCAAAGCAACCTCGCAAGTCTCATACGACTACAGAAGTAAGAAACTTGGCACCTCTAGATCTCATACATTCTGATTTCTGTGAGATGAATGGGGTGTTGACAAAAGGTGGAAAGAAATATTTCATGACGTTGATTGATGACTCCACTAGATATTGTTATGTGTACCTTCTAAAAACAAAAGATGAGGCTCTAAATTTCTTCAAAATCTATAAAGCTGAAACAGAAAACCAACTCGATCGAAAGATTAAGAGGCTTCGGTCTGATCGTGGTGGAGAGTATTTTTCGAATGACTTTGACTCTTTTTGTGCGGAACATGGTATAATTCATGAGAGGACGCCTCCCTACTCACCCCAGTCAAATGGAGTTGCTGAAAGAAAGAACCGTACTCTAACTGATTTGGTTAACGCCATGTTAGACACATCGGGTCTCTCCAAGGCATGGTGGGGGGAGGCGATATTGACTGCATGTCATGTCCTAAACCGAGTTCCCGTAAAAGACAAAGAGATAACTCCGTTTGAGGAGTTTGAGAAGGAAAGGTTAAAACTCTCTTACCTGCGGACTTGGGGTTGTTTGGCGAAAGTCAATATACCAATTCCCAAGAAACACAAGCTTGGACCCAAAACCGTTAATTGTGTATTCCTGGGCTATGCTTTTCATTGCATTGGTTATAGATTCTTGATAGTAAAATCTGAGGTCTCCGACATGCATGTTGGTATAATTATGGAGTCGAATGATGCGACTTTCTTTGAGGATATCTTTCCCATGAAGGATATGCCGAGCTCATCAAATCAGGAGATACCAAGTTCATCTAGTCAGGAATTAGTTGCAATTCCTGAACCCACCATTGCGATAGAACACCATGAAAATATCGTGGAGGATGACAGTGAAACTCCGAAAAGGAGTAAGAGACAGAGGACTGCAAAGTCTTTTGGTGATGATTTAATTGTATACCTCGTGGATGACACTCCCAGTTGTATTTCAGAAGCATATGCATCTTTGGATGCTGACTACTGGAAGGAAGCTGTCCGTAGTGAGATGGATTCCATCTTAGCTAACGGAACTTGGGAAATCACTGATCGTCCTTACGGGTGCAAACCAGTAGGATGCAAGTGGGTGTTTAAGAAAAAGCTTAGGCCTGATGGTACCATTGAAAAGTACAAGGCACGGCTTGTGGCCAAGGGTTATACCCAAAAAGAAGGTGAAGACTTCTTTGACACTTACTCACCTGTAGCCAGACTGACAACCATTAGTGTGCTACTATCATTGGCTGCCTCACACGGTTTTCTTGTTCATCAAATGGACGTAAAGACGGCTTTCCTAAACGGAGAGTTGGATGAGGAAATTTACATGGAGCAGCCAGATGGTTTCGTGGTACCTGGTCAGGAAGGAAAGGTGTGTAAGTTGATAAAGTCTGTGTATGGCCTTAAACAAGCTCCTAAGCAGTGTCATGAGAAGTTCGAAAAGACTTTAACCGCTGAAGGCTTTGTTGTAAACGTAGCTGACAAATGTGTGTATTATCGCCATGGTGGGGGCGAGGGAGTTATTCTCTATTTATACATCGATGACATACTGATATTTGGAACCAACCTTAAGGCGATTAAGGAAGTCAAGGATTTCCTATCTCGCTGTTTTGAGATGAAGGATCTGGGAGTAGCTGATGTTATCTTGAACGTCAAGCTCCTGAGAGATGACAATGGTGGGATCACTCTGCTTCAATCCCACTACGTGGATAAGGTCTTGAGTCGCTTCGGATATAGCGACTGCAAGCCTTCTCCAACACCGTACGATCCTAGCGTGTTGCTTCGAAAGAATCGACGTATTTCGAAGGATCAAATGAGATATTCTCAGATTATAGGCTCGCTCATGTATCTAGCCAGCGCCACGAGGCCTGACATCTCCTTTGCTATAAGCAAGCTGAGCCGATTTGTGTCAAATCCGGGAGATGATCATTGGCATGCTCTTGAGAGGGTTATGCGCTATCTAAAAGGAACTACGAGTTACGGTATTCACTATACTGGGTATCCGAGGGTACTTGAGGGTTATAGTGACTCTAATTGGATATCTGATGCTGATGAGATTAAGGCCACAAGTGGTTATGTTTTTACACTTGGTGGTGGTGTTGTTTCCTGAAAGTCTTTCAAGCAGACCATCTTAACGAGGTCAACAATGGAAGCAGAACTCACAACATTAGACACAGCCACTGTTGAAGTAGAGTGGCTTCGTGAGCTTTTGATGGACTTACCTGTGGTTGAAAAACCAATACCCGCTATCCTGATGATTTGTGACAATCAAACTGTCATAGTAAAAGTGAACAATTCTAAGGATAATATGAAGTCATCAAGGCATGTGAAGAGGAGATTAAAATCTGTCAGAAAATTGAAGAACTCCGGAGTTATTGCATTGGACTATATCCAAACATCTAAAAATCTGGCAGATCCCTTCACGAAAGGTTTATCACGTAATGTGATAGATAATGCATCGAGGGAGATGGGTTTGAGACCCACAATATGAGTTGTTCACAATAGCAACCCACTCTATGTGATCGGAGATCCCGTGAAGTAGAATTGAGAGACAAGTTGTTGATCAACTGAGAGGAGAGTATCCTTACTTCTGTATAATACCACTCCGCAAAGATGCAATACTCTCCTAAACTGCACGGTAGGCTGATGTATATCTTAATGTGTACCAAGAGGCTTTATTTTAAGCAGAGATGTTGTCCTGCAGAACATCTTTTGAGGAACACACCTATATGAGCATGACTGTCAAACGTCGCAGTCCATAAGAGTTGGGTGCTCTCTAATAAGCTCATGAAAGGCCTCGGAGTACGACGCATAAGCTCCATCCGCGGGGAAGACCCACGACGGCACAGTATCGGTCAAGGCTTTGTGTGAAGCTAGATTCGCAGAAAACATGCAGTTCAAGGCATAGTCCACTGTGCAAGTCGCAGTCTAGTGTAACATGAAGTTCTAAGTGGAAGTTCAACTTAACAGTCTCCACTATAACACCGGTATATAAACATTGTTTGAAACCAGAATAAAATTTACGTGCCTCTAGAATCTTGTGGGGGATTGCTGGAATTTTGGCCTAAATTGCCTAGTCCATTTAACCTTTTCCATAATTCCTGAAAATCCTAGAGGCCCATGTGGCCCATTCATACATGGCAAGAGGTGGGACAAATGTTTAGTCCCACATTGCTAGTTTAGAGAGTGCCACACCAGTTTATAAGGTGAGCTCCTCTAGCACTAGTACGAGCATGAGGATAGGAGAGAGCTCCACGCGCGCTCCTCCTCCGCCGCCCGCCTCGCCTCGCCACGCCTCGTCACGACGCGCGCGCGCGCCACGGGTTGCGGGAATCTCGCCGAGCCGATGTGTTCTTTTTGCCACACGTGAAAGGATAAATATGAAGGTGCTTCAATTCACCTCCTAGTTTTTTGTCTCATCTCCTGCGGTGTCTGTTCGCCGCCAACCTGTGTGCCTACATAATAGAGGTCGCTCCTTTAAGTTAGACACACCGAAACACAACCACAACTCATGCGTCTGCCTCCTGGTTCTCGAGCACTGCGCCGCCGATCAAGTCTTTCTCATTCCGTTCCGCGGCGTGCACCGCGTGACGGAACAGTAGGCCTCCGGAATCCCGTCTCTCGCGATCCTGTACGGGAGAGAGGCGATAAGTTTTTGGGGAGCGTCTTCACGCGACTACTGGCTTCTTCCCCAACACGGACTCCGACGACTACTTCCCGGACGACGACTTCTTCCCCGACGTCGACGCCCCCTTCGACAACATGTCTGCCACCGCAAACAGATCTTCCTCCACTGGACCGTACGTCTTCCTATTCTGTCTAGTCGAGATCATCATTCTGACTTTACCTCTAGCAGGATGTGTAGAATTGCTATATCCATACTCTATATTAGATTGCATGACTAGTATGTTCTATACTTCTCTAGCAATGGTTTATCTAATATTCTTATAGATTAAATCATATAGAAAATTGCTCGTATATTCAACACCAGCTTCGTCGACCACTGCCGTATCCCGTCGACGGATCGAGCCTCCTGCTGTCGTTGCGCGCGCCGCGTACCGCCAGAGAGGACACCGTACGTCCATGTCTTCTTCCCATCGCCTCCCTTTGCTCGTCGCCTCGCTCTGCCTCTGCGTCGCGGCCTCCAACTGGACATAGACAACGTCGGCGGTACAGGGTGCTCTTCGGCCTCGAGCCGCTCTACGCACAGGCACCGCCTGATCTTGCAGTGGGAAGAAGTTGTACGTCTTGCCGTCGTTGTAGCAGTACTTGTGCGCGTTCTAAAACTTGATTTGCGCAGCTTCGACACCGTCCTTGTGCTCCTCCGCGCTCTCCTCCTTCACCACCGTCACACCCGCGCTGGACCGGACCACAACCGGAGCCGAACTCTTGAAGTTGGTTTTGGCAGCAGCGCGGTGCAGCTCGACGGCCGCCGCGTCGTACGCCCTGGCGGTGCCCAAGGTGCCGAGCCAGGCATTGTTTCGCTCCTGCAACGGACCCCAGATCTACGCCCCATACTCGACGCTCCATGGCTGACGCACGCAGCTGAACTCGGTTCCCGCGTCCGGCTCTGCCTCCTTCTCCCTCCTCACAGCTTCTGCCGCCTCCACGTACGCCGCCGGGATCTCTCTCATGGTGGCGCTCAAGCCTCGCTCGACGGTGCGATGGTCGTGCCCTCTGGGTCAATGGGCAGCCACAGACAGAACTGTTTGGGGATTTTCTCAGATATTTTATTTTTTTCAGATTTTTAAAATTCTTTTTTAGACTGACAAGTGGGTTCCATTGTCAGTTTTATGTGTTAATTTGTCTCAGCCTGATGGGTGGGCCCAGACAGTCGGAATCGCTGTCAATTTGTCTACAGACCGCAATTTGGGTTTATTGCGAAAATAGGTAGTTATATGCGATTCAAAGCCATACCAGTACTCGTAATTGACCTCCGTAAAGTGGTAGTTTTATGCTATCAACTCGTCGTCCATATGCATTGTGTATCAAATATTTAAATATCGGACAAGTGTCTACTTGTGACCCGAAAGAAATAAATCACCAATTATTTTAAGGACACATAAGTGATACCGTTTTTTCGTACAAATTAATGGTTATGTTTTATTTCAATGCTAGTTTACAAAGGTGCATTTCTCCTTTATAAGAGTTATTTATTTTTCTTTTCTATCATGCACCACTTTAGTTGACATACTATAGTGTCCATATTGTTGTTGTCTAAATCAAATAAAATAAGAAAAAGATCGTCATGGTATACAAATTCCTTTCATGATAGGTATCGCGTGGGGAGCTTACTCTCAAAAGGAGGTAGCAGGGGAGATACGACGTGACGAAATCTAGAGACAAGTGAAATTGGTGAGTTGGCTCTCACTGTCCACTACTCCGTATAAGGATGGTGTCTCGTGTGCACTAGTTATCGTTTTTTGTTTGAGAAAATGCTACTAGTACTATGGATCATGGGATGTCCAGATGCGATGAACCACCCGTTTCAACGGTTCATACATTACTCACTCTGTTATTTAACTTAATTTTAGTTCGTATCAATATTTTGAAGTCGGTAAAACTGCAATGCATTGTCAGGAAAGAAAAGCCTACGTATGCTTGTTGGAGGCAATACAGCGGGGAAAGGAGAGGAGCAAAATTTAGTCAGCGTAAATAAGGAAGAGGCATATAATAGACTAACCTTTGTTTGATCACAAGAGAAAAATGATGATTAGTCGGTCTATCCGTGCGTCAGAGTAATCGATCACCCACTAATAAAAGCCGTTTTTGGTGAAAAGGCTTTTCGTAGACGAGGGAAGGTCCAGGTGCAATGAACATCGTACTAAGCTTTTGCCACGCAGGTTCCCTCATCACGGTTAAACAAGCAATCCTTTATCTTAACCCACCGGGGTTCAAGATTAACAACACGCATTGCATCATCACTCGTCAGAGGTCGAGATTAAGTCACCACACATGCAATCAAAAGTAATCAGCCGGCAGGCATCTTTAAAAACTAGGAGTAACGGTGGAAAACTCCGGGTGTTTGGATTACAAAAACGCCAACTTGAGACGAAAGACAGCTAATCGTTCACGTCGCCAATTGTTTAGGATGACCGGTGGTCGACTGCTGATCACCTTCGAAAGGCGTTGTGTGCTACCGTGAGCAAGGATAAAAAAGACGCCGCGAGGTTTAACAGGTCATCATCGTCGTCGGTGGCCGGCAGGTCAGGAGTTGTTTATTTGGAGCACCATTGTTTCATGCGTAAGTAATCAGCTATAGGTTATTTTCCGAGCAAATGCTTGACAATTCCAAGAATTTTCGTTGTTGTCAAGACCAACTTGGCTTCTTTCATCCGAGCTTAAAAAAGTGAAAACAAACTAGGATCGAGGAGTAGATTGGCGCAAGTTGAAACGAAAAGAAACCGAGATGGGTGCAGCCAGCAAGTTGGAGGTGCGGCACGAGCGTAGTACTAGTACAGTGTAGTATTATCTTTCCGTGACGGCAGATCCCTCAATCAGCGGCGCCAGGCGGCGACACGTCATGTCCGCCCAAAAGGCGCCGACCAGGGAGCGCCCGCGAAGAAGCCCAGGCAGGAGGATGTTGGCGAGTGCGCCGTCGAGTCACGCGTGACGAGTCGCCCGGCAGCGACGCGCAGGGCCCACCCTTTCTTCGCTGACGGGTAGGGCCCAGCCGTATCGCAAATGGGGCGTCAGGGGGTGGCGGTACGGGAGATCCGCCGCCGAGACTTTGCGTGCGCGCGTGGGGGTTGTTCTTCTTTTCTGGGCGGCTTTGTTTTCTTTGGGTTCTTCTAGTACTACGCGTCTTGCAGCTAGGTCCTCCTCAGCCTCAGGCCTTTTGCTCATCGCATATCCTGATATGCACCTCTCGTGGCCTCTTTCAACCTCGTTGCATAGTATTTTTTTTTTTTGCTCTTTTATGAATGGCGGTATTTTTTATTATAATTTTTTTCAACCTCTATAAATTTAATGTAAGACAAATGTGATATACGGTAGAAAGTATTGGATGGAGTACTATACATTTGATAAATTTTAGTATTCTTTTAAAGTAGTACTTCGGAATTACAAACACTGCACTTAGGGATATACTAAACCAGTTGACTAAAATCTTATTCTTTCATAATTACTATTAAAACAAAGAAATGTCACCTAGTGAGAAACAATTAATCTTCATTTTTTGCCTTTAGCTTCCAAAAACAAATGATAAACCACCTCTTAGTTAAGATTGACATGTTATTTAGTTTTTCGTCGGAAACATTGAGGCACGCCACCATTCCCACACATCAATATCTCTAAGGCATGATTCAACGAAGATCAAGACTCAATCTCACCATCGACAACTATACGTCGCTAATGACTAAAATGATAATCAACCTTAGGCATCTCCAATGCTTAAAGTTACAATCGACCTTAAGGTCTGACAACTGACAAAACCATCTATTGTAGTTAACTCAAAAGCCCTAATGTGTTAAGTCAGTTTCTAGGCCACAAGGTGGAGCCCACATATAAGAAGAGAACTAGCGACATTTGATTTTGGACAACAACAACATGCAAACATGACAAAGTGTGAGTGCAACAATGTTTTTATTATATTTAATTGGTTATGGCCTAGTCCTATGGATGTGGCCTGTTAGTGAGGTTTTAAGCTTACACCCTGGCGTCACAATGTTTAAGGCCGGGTCTTAATGGATTTTTTCTTATTATTATGGTCGACCCTTATTTCAGCATTGAAGACGCCCTGACAGACATACACAAGGTATACTTAGAGTTTGAGCCCTGGTGGGTTGAGTTTTAGTTAGCCCACCAGCCTTGTTTTTTCTCATTTTAAATATGTAACAAAACAATGATATCTGTAGGGGCATATCTTTTTTTCACCAATGTATGTTAGTTTTCCTTTGCTGGTTTCAAAAGGATATACAACAGCTCTTTTTCTTTCTTCACCAATTAAGCAACACTAGAAAATAAAAACACTTAGGATTGGCGAATAACCGACCCATTAATTTTCACAAATAAATGAAGATTCTAACAGACTTTGTCATATGTTGCTATATTTATTTAATAAACATATATAATAGATTAGAATCATCTGAAACTTTTTTTAGCTCTTGTTCTTGTTACTTTGATTAGATTATCTATCGTTGTTTCTTCTTGTTGTTCCTTGGGGCTACAATGTCTAGCGAGTACATTATTTTCAAATAACTTTTAGCATGATGTCACGATCAACCATTTGTCATTGTTCTTTCAATGATGCCAACACACGAAACGTGTTCGAATCTGGGAGTAGACAAGTAAAATGGAAACTTATACGCAATTCATGGATGATGTGAAACATTGAAGTACCTTATATTTATACACTATTAAGAAAATATATTTCAAAATAACTCACCATTCAAGGTTAAAGCATGATGCGAACCCTCATACTCCCTTTGCACCATAGCATCATATGCTTTAGCAATTTTAATAGTAACACATACAGAGCAAAATGAGTGAATGTACAAACTAAAATACATGGGTATACATACATATCTACACACTAAAATATGTTTATGTACATATGCACGTAGTCTGTATTGAAATAACTATGACATCTTTATTAAGATTAGGGCGAATACATTACTTTTTTCTTCCATCGGTACAATATTTATACGATATCAAGACAGATTCCTTCCATTGGTACAATACAAGTTATAGAACATCAAGAAAACACTTCCATAGTATAGTAAATTTTGTCATAACCAGTTGTAAACTTCCCAGAAGTACAGTACTCCTTTTGCGACGCAGGGAGTGTAAAATAATTTCAACAACCACAATGGCCTACAAGAAAAAGAGTTGGGGAAAAGATTCTCTGCCAGTCTCTCTGTCACAGTGTTACGCACTCCGATGAACGAAAAAAACAGAGAAGAAAGTCGCTTTTCGTCCTCCGTTAATCTCCAAGCTCCTCCTCTCTCTCTCCCTCGTCTCTGCTCCGCCTCTCCCCATCCCGAGATCGCATCAGCGCCACTCGCTTTCCACCGTCTCCTGCGTCTCCTAGGCGGAAGAGGAAAAGGACCTCGCCGCCGTTGCCCTACCTCGGTCTCTCCTCCCCGCGAGGTAAAGATTCCTCTCGCCGTCGTTTTTTTTACCGGGCGGCGGTTAATTCCTTGTTGTTTCCTCGCAATTTCTTTTACTTTCTTGCCGAATTTCCTGGCCCCTATTTATGCCTGCGGGGGTGCTGCAAGAAAACGCTCTTCCAACCCTGGTTCTCGTTTTCCGGAGAGATACGAGGTTCGTGTCACACCAACACGCTATTCATTATAGGCTTTGCTTTGGGTTTCAAGCCATAGGATAGGAGCTTTCCATTTGGTTACCTAGCCAGGTTGCTGAATCTGTTAATACCCGTGTCCTTGATGAACGTGCGTAGTACAGTTTTGATTGTCTCTTATGTGAGGAGAGGCAACGAGGGTTGCTTTGGTTGATTTTGTATAGTTTTATGTGAATTGAATGTGTTTTTCCACCGCATAGTTTTGCGAATTCAGCTGTGTTGTTGACATCTTCAGCTAGCTGTACTGATTAGTTAACTGCCTGGAAAGAGAATCTTGGGTTGCTTTGTTAACCTAGATCCTAAAGGGCCATAAAATATTTTGCTTCTGATTCTACGTTCTTATGTTTGCAATAATTTTTTGGTTTGTTATTCTAGTGAACTCATATCCTCTGCTCACTTTGAGCTATAGTAGTTTGTGTAAAAGTTGAATCTCGTTTAGGATTCTATTTTAATGTTTTGTTTTTGTGAGAACTTTAGTACAGTACCATGTTTTGCTTGGGATAACATCTTGACGGCACAAAATTATAATTTTGTAACGAGAATATCTATGTTAAGAGAATATCCAAAGCTTTCTGCCTGTAGCTATTGAGTGTTTCAAGTAGTTCTCCAGTTGAATGATTTGTAATTGTAGCTAAATAGTAACATTCATGCATTTTTCACATTAGCAAGGGAAACATTGGGTATAAACAACTGTTCATACATCTAGACGAATCATGTATGTGCACTGTCATTTTTAGTTTGATGTAACAATCATGTTTGGTTGTATGCTAGTTAATGGCTTAAAAAGCTGATGCCTTTGACCGGTCTTGTTTGTTGGATACTTCTTTCATCCTCAATCCTAGGTAATAACGTCATTACATGTCTGCTTTTTAGTAAGTGGGTCAAATTTCTTTATTTTCCTTTGTGGTTTTATCTGGGCAAGCTAAATATTTAACCAGTTCCATTTTTACAAAAATATTTGTCTCGTATGCGATTTGCAGGTGCGTTAAATATAAAGCTGTCTGCTATGGTCCCTTTTCTGTATACTTATTGTCCCTCTTTTCCCAGTGATTAGGATACTCACGCTAATAATTCTCACCCCTTTTTCCCAGTTTATGTTTATCTTTGGAAGCACTTGTTAAATTCTTAGCTACATTACCTGTTTTTTTGTGAAAGAATGATACCTTTGAAGAGATTCTCAGTAATCTATATTGATTGTTGATTTGGTTTGTATTTTTCAATTTGCAGACCAAAGTTGCTGGAATTTACGGTTGTCTGCTTCAAGTACGCGCTTTGCTATTTCATTCTTCCAGGTAACTCCCAGAAGCTCCAAATAATGGTATGATAGTCATACTAGGACATTATTAACTGTTGAATGTGCCACAATGATGCCAAAACCTGGACCGGTATGATGTCCTAACTATGGACTGAGGCAACTCCTTTTAACACAATTCAAATAAGGTGAATATCATGAAACACTGCTCCCTAGACTGAGCACTTGAGCAGATTGCTTCTGTTTTGGTTATAATTCTGCCATCCAATGATTAAATTGCTGTTACAGATTTTAGTTCTATCATATTATCAGTTTGGTTGATAGACTTTCATTTTTAGATGTATATCAAGTTCTGCACGTGAAATGCAAGTATTGTGCATATATATTGGATGATATACGTGGTATTAAAATATAGAGCGAAGCGAATCATCTCTATTGGTCATTAGCTTTGGGCATTTGTAGGAGGCCTAGAGAGCCTAGAGAGCTTGGGGCGGTGAGACATAATAAAGTAGATGCTGAATTAACTCTCTGTTGTGCATATTACTCTGCCTTAACTCTAATTTTTTTAATTCTGAGGTAATTTGTAAGGGTCTATGAGCCTTGAGCCATCAGATCTAATTATAGGTGGTTAACATCAATTAGTTTCCACAGCTTGTACCTTATATACTACTCCCACTGTTCCAAATTTATTGAGTTCTAGGATTGTCCTAAGTCAAACTAATTTAAATTTGACCGAGTTTATAGATAATAATAGATCAACATCTAGAGCACCAGCTTAATTTCATTAGATTCACCATAAAATATATTTTTTGTACTAAATGGATTTGATGTTGTAGATATTAGCATATTTTTATACAATCCTGGTTCAACTTAGAAAGGTTTGACTTAGGACAAACCTAGACCTAGCAAAGGTCTTTCAACTCGGTTGAAATCTCTCTATTTTGCTAACAGGCTTGCTATGCATTAAGAGGGGAACCTATTTCCGTTTTCTGAATTTGTACTGAATTCTTGAGCAATGTAATTCTTTTTATCTTGTTGTCATGTGAACCTTTCTATGTTTTCCTACTTCCATTGCATATAGCAAGAGTTGACATTATTTCCAGACAGTAGTACTATGGGAATTTGAAGTTCAGTTTTGCCATCGATTTTATTTTGAAGTCCAGTTTTCTTTCCTTTGTTTTTATGTTAATATGTTTTGTATTGGTGGAATTTGTGCATTATTTAACTCACTGCTAACACTTGTCCTTTTACTCTCTGCAGAACATATTTCACTTGATCAGGTGAAATACCTGGTTTGCTGGCCATTGCTCTGTGAATAAATAGCATTTCTCTACTTAGAGCGCTGGAAAATGGATCGTAGAGATACTTCGGGGTTTGTTAGTGGAGGGTGTGAAGACAAAACGGAGTACTAGATGCTATATTTTCTAACTCAGATAGTTTGTTTGACCATTATTTAATCTGGAAGTGTGTCAAGCTGGTTCTTCTCCACAGAGGTTGGCTTGGGCACCTGAGATAGTCACTGTCACTGAGAGCAATGGACCGCAGGCTTGGGCCGCCAGCATTTAATATAAGCTTCTCAAATCCAAATGCGTCTGTCAGTGAGTTCCCTGTTATTTCTTCAGCCAGCCATCCAACTGCTAGTTCTAGTCAACTTCATGTGCTAGCTCGGGGCAGTTCATATGATCTGCCTAGAGGGACCAAGAGAAAATTTGAGGGCTTGTCGCTGGTTCTAGGAAACTCTTCTAGCTCAGATTCTAGTAAGCAGAGCATGCGTACTGGTTCCACCATTTCTTCTGCCAAGGGCAGTGGCGATGATTCTTCTGTTGATTTGGGCTCAAATTATTTTACTCCGGGCAATGAAGGTACTTCCAGGCTGGATAAGCAGGCTTGTGATTTTACAAGGACTATGGGGAAGTCTAGGCTTGATCTTGAGTTATCATTGTCTGTTGGACAATGCCAATCTGGTATTACGGGGGCAGATCTAAGTTCAGGAAGTGTACATAATAGTACATTTTTGCAGCCATGCATTATGGACTTTGTTCCAACAGTTGATGAAGGATCTACATCTCTACACCGACCATCTGGTGGCAAGGTCCGTCATTATCTTTTATCCGCACAGATGGCTGGATTTTCTCCGGAACAAATTTTCCCAGGTAGCTCTAAGCAGATTCAGGGTCTGCCAGCATTTCTCCCACTACAAGAAAGTCCAGCATCCATTACTTCCGGGTTTGTCAGTCCACCGCAACGCAGCATCAGCACAAAAGTTTGTTCATACTTGGGATGTGTAAAAGGAGCCAGAGGTTCGTCTGGGCGATGCATTGCCCATGGTGGGGGTAGAAGGTGCCATAAGGATGGTTGCAGCAAAGGGGCTGAGGGCAAGACCATCTTCTGCAAAGCTCATGGAGGGGGGAGACGCTGCGACTACCTTGGGTGCACCAAGAGCGCTGAAGGCCGTACTGATTTCTGCATCGCTCATGGCGGTGGTCGGCGTTGTATCAGTGATGGGTGCAGAAGAGCAGCAAGAGGGAAATCTGGACGCTGTATTAAGCATGGTGGTGGAAAAAGGTGCCAACAAGACAACTGTACAAAGAGTGCAGAAGGGCGCTCAGGCTTATGCATTGCCCACGGAGGTGGTCGTCGCTGCCTCCATGCTGGTTGCGGCAAGGGCGCACAGGGCAGCACTGATTTCTGCAAAGCCCACGGTGGCGGGAAAAGATGCACGCACCCCAGTTGTACCAAGGGCGCAGAGGGAAGCACACCATTCTGCAAAGGACATGGCGGAGGTAAACGTTGTGCAACTCAAGGCTGCACTAAAAGTGTCCATGGTGGTACCCATTTCTGCGTCGCACATGGAGGCGGGAAGAGGTGTGTGGTAGACGGATGCACGAAAAGTGCAAGGGGCCGTACCGATCGTTGTGTTGGTCACGGCGGGGGCAAGAGATGCAAATCTTCTGGCTGTGACAAAAGCGCACAGGGAAGCACTGATTTCTGTAAGGCGCATGGTGGAGGCAAACGCTGTTCATGGGGATCTGACCTTGGAGGCCCTACCTGTGATCGTCTTGCAAGAGGCAAAATGGGTATGTGCGTTCATCACAACCCACTGCTGGATGACGATCGTATTCATGGGGGGCGAACACTGGGTGCCCTTGTCCACGGCGACCGCGTTTTGAACACTGAAACAAGCAGGCAAAGCATTTTCATGAATCCAGTGGAAGCTCCTTGTCGTGTGCCGGCTCCTGAGCGTCGGGTACATGGTGGTAACAGCATTGTGTCAATGTTTGCCAATGGTATGAGCTTTGGACACGAATCCACCAACGATGTGGAGGCTAGCACCTCAGCATCTCGCAGCTACAGACCGAATGGCTCAGATGCAAGTATCCCAGGCCGCAGCAACTGGCTCTAGTCCCCTCAAATTTCCTTGCATGCCCTCCACTTTGGTATGACTCGCTAGATATGTTAAGTATCTGTCCTCTGCTCCTGTCATCCGGTGTGATTGTGTGAACTGTTGTCTCGTGGGTTATGAGCTGTATTGTGCGATTGTTGTCATACGCTCTTTGTATTAGTTAATTATTAATCACCCCTGTAAGATAAAATAAAAGGGGAAATGTAACATAATAGGTGGTCAAGTGTGATTTCTAGGTCCTGTATTCAAAGTCCGTACTGGTATATATCTTTTGGAAGTGTCGATCAGTGTATATCTGGAACAGTACGTCAAATGATGATGTTGCTGCTGTTGTGAACAATAAATATGATTTTTCCTGTTTGTTTTCTCTGTCCTAAATGAGGAACTTATAATACGAGCCTATGTCGTCGTCCATGTTGTGTTGTCAGCTATAGTCAATTGTCATTGCTCTATGTTGGTGTTTACTCGTCAGGCAGCAATGCGTGGTTTATGTCAAGATCCCGCAAGTGTTATTTCAGGACAGAATCGGTGTGTATAGTCCTGCGCTGAATTATATAGTCCTGCTAAATACTTAAACAAATCTTTTGCATCTAACTAATCAAATGCTAACACAATGGGAGCAAAACCTATAGAATGGAGTTGAACTAAATTTTGCATCCATAGCCTCCTAAGTACCGCTGTCAATGCCTGCTTTGCTGCTTGTTGCCAAGAAATACTGCTATTTCCAAGTCCATGTATGATCCGATGTTTGCAATTGAAGGAAGTATTAGAAAAACCGGTTTGACTGGTCAAAGTTGTTTGCTGCTTGATTTATAACTTAATGGCATAGATTTAATGTATCCAAGTTTGCTCTTTTAATAGTAGTGCAGATGTAGATAGATGTAGAAGTGTAGACTTAAATTAGCCGGATGTATGCCTCAGGTTAAACAGGGTTTTCCATTAATCTGTTGCACAGTGCCAACAAGCCAGATACAAAGTCTAGAGTTCGATCTAACCAAGCATGGTCCGAAAAAACACTCCAGGCTAGAGACCAAACTGAGCCAACATAACATATATGGGCTACCTTACTACACTTTTGACGCACCAAAAGATGCGCGTACGGCGTAGTGACCATACACACTCTTAAATCAATGATGCTTACAGTGCAGGAGGTTGATAATCCGATTACATGTTCTTGGTGTGCATGGTCAAGTTCTGGCATCGCAGGCCACACAACACAACAAGATCGCAAGCAAATAGTACATCATAGGATTGATGGACGGAACCGGAAGGTCCCATAACACCACTTCTGCAACCAATTATTAGATTCTAACCGTCTGTTTAGAAATCAATGCCCTGCCAAGGGTGGATTCAACTTGGAGCTTACCTTTCAACGCAACATCGAGCAAATTACTGGCAGGACGGATCGATCAGTTGGAACTCCACCAACCGGGTGAACTTTGAGGGGAAGAACTGGCGAAGATATAGTAGCTAGCTAGTACTGGCCCGGCCAGAGGAAGGAACCCATGGCGAACCTCCTCTTGCTTTCTACGTCGTCGCCGGCGGCAGGGACCAGGAGCCCGTACTCCCGGAGCAGGCAGTCGAGGCGCCACTCCGGCATGGCCTCGTAGTCTGCCTTCTTGTACCGCGGGTACTGCAGCGGCATCTGGAAACCTCCATAGCCGCCGACGCCGCCGCACGAGTCCTGCTGCTGCTGCTCATGGCCACCTGCAGCAACAGGCTTGGTGGCAGCCGCGTTCCTCTGCATCCTCGCCATGCTAGGACCCAGGGAGCCCATGCTAGTCTGCACGATTCGTGGTGTTCCTTGTTGATGGTGGCAAGAGGTTGCGCATGGTGGCTAGGGTATTTATAGGGGTTCAGGGTTTAGGGTAGGTTTAGCCGACTTTGACTGGATGCCGTCCATGAGGGATTACACATGCGGCTTTGATTAATGCGTGATGGCGTAGTTGAGGACACCTGCATCGATCCTAACCACCATGCGTGTATCGGGGCACGCTTGGTGTGCATGATTGACCGGAGTATTGATGGTTGGATTTGCTTCCGGGAGACGCGAGAGAGAATTAATCAGCTCTCGTGTCTGTGATTGCAAGATGACAGCAACACCTCCTCCTTCTCCTGCCGAGATTCAGATTGCCGGGCACGGGCTATCAAACAGCTGTTTCTTGTTTGAATGTGGTAGAGGGCAGGGGTTTAGCTGCCGAAAAAGCTAGTTTATGTATAGCCACGAATAGGTTTTGTGCGAATAGGTTGCTTGTTAAGCTACTGTTCGGCCGAAAAAAAAGAACCTACTATTCACAATTTCACATACGACTCGTACAGATCTGCTACTTGGGCAATTTGTTCTAGTCATCAGTAAAGAATGATCAGTTGTAATAGCGACTCGTAGCTTCTCAGTAGTCTGGACTCTGGATGCTGAATTAGCATATTTATTCAGCATATTTTACTGTCAGTTAAAAAAGAAAAATCGCAGAAATCTGGGTGGATATCTTTTCTTAGAGTTTTTTAATAGAACTTATTAAGTTGAAACTTTGCATGCACTTTTGTAGGGAGTTTTCCTGGTTCAAACTCATTAAAAAAATCTTTGTTCTGTAACAATTAATTACACCCGTGCGCACAAATCCTTTCAAAACATGTTGTTTTTTTGCAAAAAGACACCATCACGTGGTTATAATTATTTGTAGGATTCACCGTGTCAGTACATTCATTAGTATGATTTTCATATTCATGCGATTTTAAAAACCAGCGAACCAAACTGACTAAATAATACATATTTCAACTGATATCTCTGTTGTATAATTATATGAGGGAGTCACTCTAGTATGATGGCGACTCGTAGGAGACATCTGATGATGGCGCGGCAAATCTCTCTATCGTCGGTGTCTCCTCCTATGGCGTCACCATAATTTTGGGGATCTCGTTTCACATGCCTCAGCGGCGAGTTGTCTAAGGAGGTATCTCGTCGGCTAAGTAGAGGCTAAGGTCACTTCGGCGGTTTTAGCGTATGAGTGTTGGGAGGAAGGCTGGACCACAGTGTAAGGCCGACGACCAACGAAGTCAAATGCGGAAATAATCCAAGAATTCTAGCAACACCCTCAGGAGAAGACCATTGTTAAGCCATGGGGGACGATCGAGCAGCTCACTAACACCCTGACTAGCAGCATCAAAATAGAGTGAGCTGGCTTAGGGGTGATTGTTGATAACTCCCCTTTTGTCATTTTGATGTGTTTGGTGTTATTCCGTTTCTTTTGTTAGGTTACCCCTTGGCCACTTTTTTCAGTCGGTTTTTTGTTAGAGATCTCTTGGTTCCATGGATTTTAGCCAAAATCCGACAAGAGCAGTGAAAAAATAATGTTCCTTAATATTGAACGAGCATCAAAGCGGGGCCTAAATGGAGAAGTAAAAGGAGCAGAAAAACTGTGGGAGTTGGAGCAGTACTTTGACTATGTTTTTCAATTATTGAGTTGGAGCAGTACTTCTACAACTTTGCTGGCTAGCAGATTTTCAATAGATTAAGTGATATATAAGTGTTTCATTCCTGTTGTTTTTTGCTGGCTAGTGTTTATTGCTACTCTCTCTGATGCTTGAGTTGTAATCTTTTGAACCTAGACTACCAAATGTAATAAAATAGCCATATGCATCCCCGTGATGCAGAGACTGGGGCTTCTCCCCGTTTCTAAAAAAAAATTATTGCGTTGGTGGCGATTTCACAAGGTTAGGACGACCCACAAGCCACAATCTGCGTCTGTTGAAGTTGAAGAAGTGCAGCAAGCCCTAGAGGTGGCAAACGGCAAATCGGCAATGATCAGGACTGATTGACCTGTGTGACCAACGCTTCTTCCAACTGGAGGCCCTGAGGCATAATACATTGCTCAGAATGTCTCACGCGGGCCTAGAACGTCACAAAACAAATAAGGCCCAGGTTCTGAACCTCTCACTCTCACACGGTAGTTGACATGCTTGTGGTGGGCAGTAAATCGAAATGAGCTCCTTCTCACACTAGTGCACTGTACTACCAGTAGCACAATACATCACACTACCCACCTATCTATGGTATCTACTCTCTGGTCTCGTATCTCCAAGTTTTCGGACCGCTGGATTCTTGGTTGTGCTCTCTGCGTGATTTGACGCATGCCATTATTTTCTTTCCACACCCAAGTTATTGCGACGACGATCCGACTGAATCTAGACTTGTCAGAGCAAGAAGCATCACTCGTTTCCTTGCTGAATGTGCCGGAGGAGACGCAGCTTTGCTAGTTCCTGCTCCTAGATGCCGATCGACCGACTGTTCCTCTTCTTATTCCTTTTGCATTGCGCAATACGGGATGGTTTTAAACATCCACTCTTCGTGCTCCATTCATCGGCTCCTCAAAGAAAGAAATCTGCTATGTAGTCTTGGTCATCACGTGGTACTGCTAAATCTGTTAGTAGATAGAGCTCTGTTTTTGTTTGGACAAGAACAACATGTATGCAAACACATCCAACCAGACAAGTCCAGGGTCCAAAAAGAAAATGGGACAAGCCTATTCTACCTGTGTCCTGTGCCTTTGTTTGGGTCTTCCGAACATCACATGGACGCTCAAGCAATGCTTCCAAACCTATGTCCGTGGCTATGCCCATGGTCCATGGAAATGGAACCACAGGGCAAGGCAAAAACACACAAGCTGAAAAGACAAACCTATTTCGTTCTCTATGCATGAGTTTGCAATGCAGCCTCAGCATCGGTATACACTGAATAGTTTACAAATTTGCAAGTACATGGCGTGTTTTTTCTATCTAGCGTTTGCGTCCTGCCATCAGCAGACAGAGTAGAGAGGCCTGTCAGCGTCAGCAGCTCCCTACTACTATCTCCCTGCCAGCTTTCGTATCTAAAACAGTCTAAACAATGCCTTTAAAGCAGCAGGACACTGAACAAAAGATAAAGCTAAAGAACAAAGGAGCCATGCACGAAAAGCTAAAGGATTGTCCATTTCGTAGAAAGGAAAACATACTAGTAATACTACCAACAGTATCATGCATTGGTCTTTGTGCATACACCCCATCACCAAATCGTCAAATCTCACCGCAGAATATTTATAACAACCCCTTTCCGTCCCGATAATCAAAGGCTGGGGTGTCAACAAGCAGCGCGCCCTAAAAACTGTAGGGCATATTGGACCGTCTTCCAATTTGTCCAACAACCCCTTTCCGTCCCAATAATTAAAGGCTGGGGTGTCGATAAGCACGTCAGATAGAACGTGATGGACCTGCTTGGCAACGACATAACATTAAAATAAAAAATGTTAATACAAATAAAGAAGTAACCGGTGATCTCTACGGTGGCTACTACGTTCGCGTTTCTTCAAGACGTCATATCCACCGAATCGTCACCGCTGTAGAAGTCATTGGCTCCGCCTCCGTAGAATCGGCGCCACCTCCGTCGCTTCAGTAGCCACCGGTGCCACCGGCAGAGCCGTCGTGGTTGAGGGTGGTGCTGGAACGGACAGTGGATCCCTCGCTGGCTGTGGCCCCTCCTGGCTTCATTCCTTGCCAACAAAGCCTCCCACCTCCGGTGATGCTCGTCCGCCATGGCCGAGCGGCGACTTTTTTAACCGGCCCCCGTGCCGCCACTCCGACGGACCGCAGCTCCGCCAAGGACCTTGTCTGGGCAGCCATCAGCTCGCGGTTGCGAGCCTCCTCCATTGTCATCTCCATTGACGTGCGGTACACGGCAACCTTAATAGCGTTGGCGGATGGCATGAGCCGCCAGTTGCCCCTGGATGAGGGCTTGGTTGTCGACATGGGGCTGTCACGGCTGGCAGTCCCATTTAACGTCATCGAGGTCGTCGAAGAAGTCATCATCGTCGTCCTCCTCCATGGGCATCCTCACCTCCTCCTCCGACGACGGTGGCTGCGGCTGCTCCTCATTCCTGAGCTCCTCCTTCATGCATCTCCACTAGCGGCCAAGGTCGCTCCTGAGGAGCGGGCGCCTCTGACCGGTAGGCGACGCAAGCGGCATCGGCGAGTTGTGCCTAGCTAGTTGGGATACGGGGATGCATGGTGGTGCGGTTGTGGGTGTTGCTTCCCTCCGCCGAGCTCGGCCTCTATAGTCAGTCGTGACTGGACGAAAATGGGGGCGGGCAGGAGTGTGAAGACGTAGCACGTGCACAAGAGCGACAAGTAGGTTGGCGTCGAGTTCACCATTAACTCCGACGTCGGGAGGCGAGCCATCGCTATCGATCTAACGGAAGCAGAGGAGACGGTATCTCACATTGTTAGTCATACCCCGCTGTCAGATCCAACGTGGCACGAGGATGCCATCGGTGGGCGTGATCGTTTTGGGATCTGTCGATGCGAGGAACGACCCCGGTTTCATCCTCCAACACCGTTGTGAGCACCTCTTTAGAACACCTTTTGGGAGTGCCGCTGGTGATGCTCTTACTGTTCTGGTTTGGATTTCATCAAGCCAACAAGTTCTAGTACTGTTGTGATCAAACTGTAGTAGCAGTAGTAGGATGATAGGCCACTCGAGTAGCACTGCTAGTAGTAGGTGATAGCCTGATAGGGCACTGGAATAACACTGCTTATTACTGTTTCATCATCTTGTCACACATCAATGTGTAAACATAAACTGGTACTCCCATCTGAGATTTTAGTTAATGCAAGCAGATGCAGAATTGCAGGTGAACAGCATGAGCCATGAATACAGCTTGTTCAAAGTCCAAAGGAGATCTGTGTGTACGTTAAAGTTGGCTTCATGTGGGATTGACCGCAACATCTGCTGCCTTGGTCGGCAAAAATTGATACGTAGTAGTAGGGTTGGTTACTTTGGGACCTAAATAAGCCGCAACTTTGGCACTGTCATCAACTCATGATCGATCTTCTCCTCGTAAAGATGGTTTGTGTCTTTTCCTCCGAGTCATCGTCCATCCTTTATTTCCTTTCTTCACGTGCAGATTGAATTTCTCAGGTTTATGGGTGCAAGTTACTACTATTAGAAGAGATGACGGACCAATAGATTCGTTAATAAGTCTTGGAGTCTCGTATGATCAACCCAGTTAAAAATATACTAAAACATGATTTCAATAACGGTCCATTAAAACATGAAAAATAAAACAACTTTTTTAGCTTACAAGAATTGTGAAAAATATAACAATGCATTGTGGAGATGGATCCACATAAATTTTGATTGAAACTGTTCTTCTGCGAGTTGTGTATAAATTACACCGTGATATTTTTTCATATTAAGTCCTCCATTTGACCAGCAACTACGAGTTATATGTCACAAAATTATATCATTACCAATATCTTGCAAATAAGAATCCAATGATATACTTGGTACACATTACATGTTAGAACATCCTAACCCCTCTATTTGTTCTTAGAAGGTGTATTAGTTTTAATAAGTCAAATGAAAGGATATTTGGCCAAGGCTTTACAAATGTTATTACCATTTACAATATCAAATTATTATCATTATATTCATCATGAAATGTATATTCAATTTTCATGTTCCTAGCATTTAAAATTTAATGTTTTCTAATCTTGGTCAAAGATAGTAAATGTGTTTTTTCCAAAAACAATCAATACACTGCATATTAAGGAACGGAGGGAGCATACCTTGACGGGCAAGTTGAGGACCTAAGAAGTGTGGGTGCCTTATATACTGATACATAACTTGCAAAACTTGCGCATAAATTTTACATCAACCCATTTATAAAACTACAACTTACAAATGGTAGTCAGAATTTATTTATCAACATTGTAAGGAATAATTTCATAGATTTTTATAACTTCTAGATATAATTATTTACTAAGTAAAAAGATGAGTTCATATATACCAAACCTGAAAGTAAGCTATATTAAAAAGAATGCATTGTAGCAGAATCACGGGAAGTGGTTGCTCGTTCTAAGACTTTGATAGGTGTTATTTTCACTCATAATTATGCTAAAAAAAATTCTTATTTTTAGCTACGACAACTATTATTTCACCCCGTATTTACATTCACATTTTACAGAAATATCATTCCACCCATTTACTTGACTTATTTCACGTTGTCATATAATTTCTATTTGTAAATATGAAAACATAAAGATATTATATCAATTTTGGAATAAAAGATAAAGTCTGACATATCACAATTGAAAGACATTGTCGTTACTTTGTTCTCAGATAAACATAAGAAGCAAATGAAAAATTCATCTCGGGTCCTTAGACTTTTTCTTTCACCATATTTTCTTGATATTTTGGAATTTATGCTTTTTCGGTATCTTTTTAGTTGTTGCCGTTTTCTTATATGATTTTAACAACCAAACCCTCTTCAAGCCTCTTCAAGGCAGTGTGGTTGGAATATCATTTATTAGAAGTGATTTAAGGTTGTTTGCAATGTTGTGGCGTTATCTGTTCTTAGATATAACCTGTAATAAACGAGAGAGGATTGACATATCTTATGGATGGATGAGCTATCCAAGCTGAGGAGTCAATATTTTGTTATTGTCACTCTCGTTGTTTCGGATATATATGTAAAGTGGTGTCGTTTGGATTGCAGGGTTCCCGTAAAAGAATGTAATATTTATAATGGCTCTTTGGATTAAAGGGCTGGGAGTGTCCAATTTCTTGGGAATGTAATAATATGCCCCCAGTTTTATAGGTAAATTGGAGCACGTAGCCCTCTTTATGTAGGAATTCCTCTCTGAACAGCAAAATATTTACAAAACTCTACCTGGAGTGGAGAATCAGCTGGCCTTTTTGCATGCATGCAGACGAGGGCCCTCTCCGATGCATGCCTGCCTGAAGCAAATCCAGACTGATTTGAGCTGACCGATAGATAACGCATGCATATACGAAGGCGGGGGGCGACTGTCCAGCTTTGCCCCTGAATCATCAAGCATGATATGCATCCACCATGCCCTGTCTCCGCGTACTTCCACGTTGCAAAGGCGAAAACAGAGTGGGAGAAAGAATGAACGTGACCTGCACCACACCAGTGACTTCATCTTCATGCTACGGCAAGAACAAGTAGGTCCAAAAGCAAGAACATGTAGGACGGGCTCAATCATGGATGCCCCTCTTCAACTTCAATCATGGAAAACCACAAGCCTCTTTAGCTTTTGTGAAGGGATGATGAGGTATCAACGAGTCATGTCGTGCATGTCTCTGTGCTTGGTGTAATCTCCGATCTTTTGCTTTCCTTGTGTTGGAATCATGGGTGCCTGCATGGGTGTGGAGATCATATACTAAGTTCTAGGTGGTAATAATCGTTTGCAAAGTATGCTTCAAAAGCTTGCGGTTTGGCTGTTCTTGGATCTATGACCGAATGTTTGTAGGAAAAAGAACATTAAGAACTAAGACCATTGTGGGATCTACTAGCTATTTTGACCACCTAAATTATCCGAGGACACGTCTGGACAACTCTCAAGATGACTCTAACGAGGTCGATGCATCGAGTCCGTCCGTGTCCGTTCTTCTCCACATGATCAAAATCAAGACCCAACGAGACGACGCAAACAAAAAATGGTGCCTTTTTTTTCCACGAGCCATTCTCGGCCCAAATTGATCGCAAGAATTGTTTAGGGCCCAACCAAATCTCGCACAACAACTGATCCACGTGACTAGAGTAGGGATTCCCTGCAGTTTGCTAGGTACCTTCCATTAACTATTACAATTACCATCCAAACATTATATCATATATACGGTAAATAAGATGTTGAAAAACACACATGCGGATGAGCGAACACTAGTCTCGATCCGACGACAGTGTTGGCTTTGCATTAACCCTGGCTAGCCGAAGGCACGACTATCTTGTTCTCCATTGAGCGGCAGAGAGCGAGCTCCTTGTCGCCTAGCGCTCCATGTGGCAACGGGGAAGGTAACCGATGGTTATCGATCAACCATATCCATCCCCATCCAGCAAAAACAATACCATCCCGTCCCTGTTACAGGTCACAGATAGTGTTCGTGTACCATCCCCGATCCCCACCGGTTACCAAATACCCAGCGGATACCTAACAACTTTGAGTAGGAAAAAAGGACAGAACTTCCCATGTACCTAGCTATAAAATGGCAGAAAAATGACAGATAGTAAATACATGATGTTTGCAGCACATAAAAGGCACACATGCCACAAATTTTTCATTCACATTCCCAACAAAGGCACACATAGGCCACAAATAGTTGGTTCAAGTGTTCAACAAGACACACAAGCCATAATAGTCAGAATTCAAAGTGAACACAACATAATGAAGTGCATGTTTTGAGACATCCAAGGTTCATCACTGTAGACTTGTAGAACTGATGAAGAACATGTTGCCACTTGCCGCTCAACGTTAAAGTTTCAACTACATACATAATCAACAATCATTCATCATTAAAAATAGCACCTCCAATTTAACCAGCAAACATTCATCATAAAAAATGAGCCTTTCACACATAACCAACAATAATTCATCATAAAAAATAGCACCTCCAATTTAACCTACAAGCATTCATCATTAAAAATAGCAGTTCAACTATAACCGTCAAGCATATATTTGCACATACAGATTATATCATCAGATTAACACTTCCGATATAATCAATAAGCATATATTTACATCGATGCACATCTAATCAAGAAATGGCCTCACCGGTTTGGACTTGGAGCAGCAAGGCGGGCATTGCGGCCGGTACCGCAGGAGCTGGCCGTTGGCGAAGACATTTTCCGGCGCGGAGGCCGTTGGGCACCTGGTTGATGACCGGGGGTGCTCACTTTATCTGGATGGCGGAGCCGATTGACGATGGAGGAGGCAGTGCGTTGAACTCCAGGGCTGGCGAGGATCTCGACGGCTGGTCCTGGTCGACGGCGAGCTCCGGTTGGTCCTGGGCATCTGACACCATGGCGAAGTCGAAGAACCATGTATCCATCGGCACAAAGGGGACGACCTCGCTGAAGTTCTTCATTGTTGCTGTGGGCATCCGACGGTGAGGAGCATAAGCAGCGCCGGAAGCGTGTTGCGTGTGGCGGAGAGAGGCGAGGATGCGAGATGGGGAGGACGCGAGGCGAGGAGGGTGTGCTGCACTGGTGAGGCAAGGACACGAGGTTGGGACTCGGGAGGACGTGAGGCGAGGACGGCGTGCGGCTACGTGCCGTGACTGGGGATTTAGAGGTGGGCCACCAACAACCTCTCCTAGACTACAAGCGTATCCCATAGAGGTAAGACACGAACAACCCAAATCCATTGTCGGAGCCGACTATGGTCGATCGTAGGGAAGTTGAGAGGGCAGGGAGGAGAGTGGAGTGAAGTTAATCGGGGGAGATGAACGGATAGACGTCGCCTAGAGGGGGGGGGGGGGTGAATAGGCGATTTAAAACTTTTTCGAGGAGCCGGAATATCCGGTCCAAGAGTGACCGGAAATTCCGAGTAGTCGGAATATCCGGTACACGAATGACCCGGAAATTCCGGTATGCTTGATAAAGGTGGAATAAAACTAGAGGTTTACTTTAACAAGCATACAACCTAGATATATAAACTAGGCTCACCTATGTGCACCAACAACTTAAGCTAAGCAATACTAGTAACAAGATGATAGCAAGATATATGACTTCAAGCACGAAGGCTATCAAAATGTAAAGTGCATAAGTAAAGAGCTCGGGTATAGAGATAACCGAGGCACGCGGAGACGAGGATGTATTCCCGAGTTCCACCCAAAGGTGTACGTCTCGTTTGGAGAGGTGTGCGCAACCACAACAGGTTAGCCGCAACGCCACAAAGGCTCACCTTCTTCTCCTGATGAACTCAACTACAAAAGGTTCGAGTTCACCTTCCACTATTAATCTCCTTTGGGGCGGAGATCGAATCCCGTACAACTCTTGAGGCACACACCCACAACTTAATTGGGGGCTCCCAAGTCTTGAGGCACACACCCACAACTTAATTGGGGGCTCTCAAGTGACCACAAAAGGTCTTGACCACAAAAGGTCTTTGCCACAAAAGGCGTCTAGGGTCCAAAGACCCAAGAGTAACAAACTCACAAGTAACACCACCACGAATCCTCGTGGAGGGCTCAAACCGATGCAAATGCAATGCAAGAGCACACGAAGTGCTCAAGTCCTTCACTCTCATATTCGAACACAACAACAAATGTTTATGGGGGAATAAGAGAGGAAGAACAAAGGAAACCACAAAGGAGTCAAATCCTTCACTCCCAAATCCCTTATGCAGGGATAAGAGAGGAAGAACAAAGAGGAAGAACCACAAAGGAACTCCAAGAACTAGATCCACTAAGTTCCCCTCGCTTAGAGGAGAGATGGATTGGTAGGATTGTAGATCTAGATCTCCTCTCAACTTTCCCTAAAGAATATGGAAGATTCAATGGAGGGATTGAGAGGGAAGTGAGCTTTCCAAGGTCAACAATGGAGTAGGAGAGAGGGGAAAGTCGTGCTACCTTGGATTGGCTGGGGAAAAAGAAGGGGAGGGGTATTTATACCCCTCCAGGAAATATAGCCGTTGGCTGTTTTGACACCCGGAAATTCCGGTATAAGTTAGACTCGGAAATTCCGGTCACCCGGAAATTCCGGTCTAGAGAGACCCGGAAATTCCGGCCACCCGGAAATTCCGGTCTAAGAGAGCTCGGAAATTCCGGCTGGAGTCAGAAGCAAAACCAAACTTTTCCTTAGCCATTTCTGGAGGACTTTTCTGGGGGCACTCGGAAATTCCGGTATATGGAAATTTCCGAGCACAATTTTGAAGGAGATATGCCCTAGAGGCAATTAATAAAGTGTATTCTTTATCATATCTCGTTTGTTCATAATAGGTTTTTGTGTCATGCTAGAACCGTATTAAGCGGAAACATTAATGCGGGTGTGATACGTAAACAACCAGGTCCCTAGTAGCCTCTACTAAGACTAGTTTCATTGCGCGATTGATGATCGAGGTTTCCCGGTCATGGGGCATGGCGCCGGTCGGCAATGAGAGTCATATCACTCGAGAGTGATGTGATGGACATACCCAGATTTGGAGAACATAGTCATTACACCTTTGACCGTGAGATCAACTCTTATTGATATTCCCCGAAGATACTTTGATTGCACCAAACGTCGTATCTTATTTAGTATGACAATAACGGTGATACTTTTGGGTATTGGAAAGGAGTATTGAGACGAGGGGTCAAGAGCGGGATTTGCCAGTCCGCGTAGCAGGATAGATACTCTCGGGCCCACTCGGTGAGATCTTGTCTAATGAGCTTGCAAGCATGTGACTAGGTCACGGAGACATGAGATCATGAACGAGTAGAAGATGGCATCGTCGGTAACGAGGTCGGGATTAGGTATGGAGATATCTATGGAACGACGCTCGGACGTGCTAAGTATCGCTATGGCAAAAGGTCTAAGACTTCACGTTCAGGTTTGATAGATGAAAGTCATTCGTTATATCTCAGGGATTAATTCAGGGGGTTCAGGCCTACGAGTTAGTCGTTGATCATTGAGGAGTCTTGATCATACCTGATATTATATCGAACCGCTAGGGTAACACACTTAAGGGGTTTCGACAAGACAACCGGAAAGGAAGGAGATCACCGGGAATGTCCCGGGAGAGGTCCGATGGAGATCGGGCAGCGCCGAAAGAGTTTTCGGAGTTAGGAAATATTTTATATATTATGTTTGATATTAATTAGTGTTATTAATATGCAAATATGATTTTATATATTTATTTTCGAATTTATTAAGGCAGATTTCCCTAAATGGGCCTTCCGGACGAAAGAAGGCCCAAGAGGGGAAAATTCCCTAGGGGAATTCGGTGGGGGCCAAGAGGGCCGGCCTAGGTGGGCCACAAGGGGCCCACCAGGGGGCCGGCGCACCTCTCTAGCCAAACCAGGCTGTGGGGGGTTAGTCCCACATTGCCTGGCTGGCAAGGTTGGCTCCCCTTGGGAGCCTATATAAGAAAGGGCACCCCCAGCCTTTTAATTCACCAATTAATTCCTGATTTCTCTCTCGATCTCGTGGTTCCCAAGTTGGAGCCGCGCCGAGCAAGAGGAGTCGGGGATCTCCTCCACCATAGCCCGCTGCCGCGCTGCTGGTGTTCCGGTCCAAGTCTTCCGCTGCTCGTCCTGGACTGGAGCTTCGGAGGCGTCGTCTCCACCGTACGTGTGCGACTCCCTGCGAGGTGCTGCGCTAGCGGTACTCGGAGGCCTGCTTCCTCTACACGACCTTGAGGTCGGCTACGTCGGTCTTCATCGACAACGTTTGTGCGGGAACGTAATCCCCGCTTTCGGTCTACAAGGGTATGTATTCCGATCTCCGTTCGTACTACTATATCTGCATAGAATAGATCTTGGCTAGTTTAAGGATATCGTTGCTAGGAAAATTATTGTTTTCTGCCCACGATCCCCTTCAGTGGTATCAGAGCCAGGTTTATCGTAAGATATAGTTGTACGCTGTTAGAACCCGTGCTCTGCACGGGGGCACCGTTCCTGTTATTTGCTACCCTCTAGCGTGCACTTGTGTATTCCAGCGACATTGAGTTGATGAAGCGGCCCGGACCGACTTTACGCGTACGCTTACGCGAGACTGCTTCCACTACTGACATACGGCTTGTACCGTATCTGTGGCTGGCGGGTGACAGTTTCTCTCTCTTTAGTTGGTCTTCGCATTTTCAATGGAGGGCCCGAAAGGGATGCTTAAACATGCAATTATTGGATCGTTGTTGTGGTCATAAGATTCGTAGGTATGAAGCGGTTCTATTTACGAAAGCCCCAAGCCACGTAAAGTATGCAAAAGATAAAGTAGAAGCGTCTAACTTTATTTTGCAGGGGCTATGTGATATGGTCAAGGTAGGTTTATTAAATTGTTTATAAACTGCGGGCGCCAAGAAGAGCATGGCGCGATGGACTATATCACATTGCATTACATTTGATGTTTTGTGTGCATCTTTTTTTGTGTGTGATTGTGTGTTACACGGCGGTAGTTGAATAAGATGATCCCTTCAAAATACCACTAGTGTTCTCCCTCCAATGCGCACCACCAATAAAGTTCTACGTTATGAGGCAGGCCGTGATGATCGGGTGTCAGACATATCTTCGTTCGCATACGGTGGGTGTAAGCCATGTTGCACAAGCGTCAGCGTGGAGGTCTTTGGTGGCGAGCCTAGCATACTCAGAAGTATGGCCTCGGAACAGGAAGGCCGAAAGGCCGAGCACGAGTCACAAAATTGGTGTGACGGACGATTTTGTCTACTCTTGAAGTTGTGCCGCCGGCTTTGATGATGAGGGGTGGTGCAATGGATGGGGGTCGTGTAATCGCTTAAACGACCAGGAGGGATGTTCGTTTGAGTGGGAGTTATGTTAGTTATTTTCTAAAATACTATAACTCAAAATTATTATGAACAAAGTCTTATGTTGTTGCAAATTCCATTGTAGATGTCTCACCCCTCCTTTAACCTGAACCTGTTCACTGAGAAAGAGAAGCTTAAGACCGATGGGTCTAACTTCGTGTCCTGGTTCCGCGATCTGAAGTCCATCCTTGAAACCCACAAGGTGGCTTACATCCTTGATTCCCCCTTAGGTGATCTTACCATCTCTGTCCCGGAAATCGAAAGGATTGTCCATGGGGTGAAAGCGGAGATTTCTTCTTATGTCCAGAGTGGCATGCTCTTTGCCATGGAGGCTGACCTGCAAAACCGCTTCATGAACAAGGGTGCTTATGAAATAATCACTGAACTCATGGTTGTTTTTGCACGACAAGTCAAGGCTGAGACGTACGAGGCAACTGTGCTTCTCTTCTCAGCCCAGATGGAAGAGCACGGCAATATCAGTGAGCACTTGGCCAAGTTGTTTGGCTGCGCTCGACTTCTGAGTGATCTGGGAAGTGTGATCCCAGAGTAGTTGGTGATTGATAGGGCGCTGATTTCTCTGCCCCCTAGCTATAAGAACGCCTTAGTGGACTACGGCATGAAAGGGACGTCAAAACCCCTGTCGGAAATCCTGAAGATGCTCGAAGTGGCCGAATTAGAAATCAAGCTGAACAAGATGGAGGTAACCATCGGATCACCTAAGCGCAACTGCCCCAAGTATCTGGAGGATAGGAAGTCTGGCAAGACGGTCGACAAAGAGAAAGGTATATTTGATATACATGTTATAGATGTGTACCTTACATCCGCCCGGAGCAATACGTGGGTATTTGATACTGGTTCTGTTGCTCATATATGTAACTCTCAGGAGGAGTTACGGAATAAAAGGCGGCTGGCGAAGGATGAGGTGACGATGCGCGTCGGCAACGGATCGAGAGTCGACGTGGTGGCTGTCGGCACACTCCCTCTGCATCTACCATCGGGATTAGTTTTGGTTTTAAATAAATGTTATTTTGTGCCATCCTTGAGTGTAAACATTATAAGTGGGTCTTGCCTGTTACAAGACGGTTATTCATTTAAATCAGTGTCAAGCAATTGTGCTATTTATATGAATGATATCTTTTATGTTGATGCTCCCGAGAGTAATGGTTTATTCTTGTTGAATCTCGATCGTAGTACTCACATTCATAACATAGAGGCCAAACGAATTAAGTGTAGAGACGATACACCATGTTTTTGTGGCATTGCCGTCTTGGTCATATTGGTATAAAGCGCATGAAGCGACTCCACTCCGATGGACTCTTGGACTCGTTGGATTTCGGATCCCTCGATACATGTGAACCATGCCTCATGGGCAAAATGACCAGGACACCGTTCAAAGGTTTCGTTGAACGGGCGTCGGATTTGTTGGGGATCATACATACAGACGTATGTGGACCAATGAGCGTTTCGACACGCAATGGTTATCGTTACTTCGTCACCTTCACTGATGACTTGAGTAGATACGGTTATATCTATTTGATGAAACACAAGTCTGAAACGTTTGAAAGTTCAAAGAATTCCAGAGTGAAGTTGAGAATCAGCTTAATAGGAAAATCAAGCATCTCCGGTCCGATCGCGGTGGAGAGTACTTGAGTTTTGAGTTTGGCACACATCTGAAGAGTTGTGGCATAGTGCCCCAACTTACGCCCGTCGGAACGCCGCAGCGTAACGGTGTGTCCGAGCGACGTAATCGTACTCTACTGGATAGTGTCCGATCTATGATGTCTCTTACCGATCTGCCAGTGTCCTTCTGGGGTTATGCGTTAGAAACAGCCGCATTCATTTTAAATAGGGCTCCGTCCAAGTCCGTTGAAACGACGCCGTATGAATTATGGTATGGCCATAAGCCTAAGTTATCGTTTCTGAAGGTTTGGGGTTGTGAGGCGTACGTTAAGAAACTACAACCCGACAAACTCGAACCGAAGTCGGAGAAAGTCGTCTTTGTAGGATATCCGCGGGAAACCGTTGGGTACACCTTCTACAACCAAGCTGAGGGCAAAACTTTTGTCGCGAAGACCGGTGCCTTTCTAGAGAAGGAATTTCTCGCGAAAGGAGTAAGTGGGAGGAAGGTAGACCTCGATGAAATCGTTGATCCTGAACTCGAGATTCCGAGTGGCGCAACGGAAGCAATTCCGGAAACGTCCTCCGTGGAAGGAGTGGGAGAAACTGTCGAGGAAGATGTTCTACCTCGTAGGTCTGGTAGATCTCGGATCCCACCAGAATGGTATGGCAACATGGTTTGCACCGTCATGCTAGTCGAGCAAGACGAACCTACGAACTACACGGAGGCGATGGAGAGTCTAGAGTCCGAGAAATGGCTTGAAGCCATAAAATCCGAAATAGGATCCATGTATGATAACCAAGTATGGACCTTGGTGGATATTCCCGAAGGGCGCAAGGCCGTCGAGAATAAGTGGATCTTTAAGAAGAAGACTGATGCTGATGGTAATGTGACCGTCTATAAAGCTCGGCTTGTCGCAAAGGGTTTCCGACAAGTTCATGGAATTGACTACGATGAAACCTTTTCACCGGTAGCGATGCTTAAGTCTATTCGGATTTTGTTAGCGGTAGCTGCCTACTATGATTATGAAATCTGGCAGATGGACGTCAAAACGGCCTTCCTGAATGGAAACATTGAGGAAGAGTTGTACATGGTACAGCCGGAAGGTTTTGTCGATCCAGGAAGTGCTAACAAGGTGTGCAAGCTTCAGCGATCCATCTATGGATTGAAGCAGGCATCTCGGAGCTGGAATCTTCGCTTTGATGAGGTAATCAAAGGTTTTGGATTTATCCAAAATATGGAAGAGACCTGTATTTATAAGAAAATGAGTGGGAGCTCGGTTGTGTTCTTAGCACTGTATGTTGACGACATATTGCTAATAGGGAATGATGTGGAACTTCTGAATAGCATGAAGGAATATTTAAACAGTAAGTTTTCCATGAAGGACTTAGGAGAAGCTGCGTATGTTTTAGGCATAAAGATCTACCGTGATAGATCAAGGCGCCTATTAGCACTAAGTCAGAGTACATATCTTGATAAAATATTGAAGCGTTTTCATATGGAGAAGGCAAAGAAGGGTTCTCTGCCGGTTATCAAGAATAAGGTATTGCGTAAGGCGCAGTGTCCGGTAACGGAACTGGGTAAGGCCGAAATGACGAAACATCCTTATGCTTCAGCCATAGGATCGATCATGTATGCAATGTTGAGTACTAGACCGGATGTGGCATTAGCTCTAAGTTTGACAAGCCGGTTCCAGAGTAATCCTGGAATGCCGCATTGGATAGCTGTTAAGAGCATTCTTAAGTATCTCAATAAGACAAAGGAAATGTTCCTTGTGTATGGTGGCTGCGACGAGGAACTTGGCATAACGGGTTACGTAGATGCAAGTTTTTGCTCAGACCCCGATGACTGTAAGTCACAGACAGGTTACGTGTTCAAGGTGAATGGAGGCGCCGTGTGCTGGAGAAGTGGGAAGCAACCCATAGTCGCACAATCTACAATGGAGTCGGAGTACATTGCTGCCTGCGAGGCCGCGAATGAAGTTGTGTGGCTGAGGAAGTTCGTCATCGAACTTGGAGTGTTCCCGAGCGTGCAAGACCCCGTGGTCCTCTTCTGCGACAATACGGGTGCCATTGCGAATGCCAAGGAGCCAAGGACTCACTCCACCGCCAAACACATTCTCCGACGCTTCCACGTGATACGTCAGTACGTACAAGAAGGCGATGTGAAGATTTGCAAAGTGCATACGGATCTGAATGTGGCAGATCCGCTGACGAAGCCTCTCCCGCTTGATAAGCATGAACAACACCAGTTAGCTATGGGTGTTAGGCTTTTACCAAGTTGTAATCCAGATTAATTTGTACTCTAGTGCAAGTGGGAGACTGAAGGAGATATGCCCTAGAGGCAATTAATAAAGTGTATTCTTTATCATATCTCGTTTGTTCATAATAGGTTTTTGTGTCATGCTAGAACCGTATTAAGCGGAAACATTAATGCGGGTGTGATACGTAAACAACCAGGTCCCTAGTAGTCTCTACTAAGACTAGTTTCATTGCGCGATTGATGATCGAGGTTTCCCGGTCATGGGGCATGGCGCCGGTCGGCAATGAGAGTCATATCACTCGAGAGTGATGTGATGGACATACCCAGATTTGGAGAACATAGTCATTACACCTTTGACCGTGAGATCAACTCTTATTGATATTCCCCGAAGATACTTTGATTGCACCAAACGTCGTATCTTATTTAGTATGACAATAACGGTGATACTTTTGGGTATTGGAAAGGAGTATTGAGACGAGGGGTCAAGAGCGGGATTTGCCAGTCCGCGTAGCAGGATAGATACTCTCGGTCCCACTCGGTGAGATCTTGTCTAATGAGCTTGTAAGCATGTGACTAGGTCACGGAGACATGAGATCATGAACGAGTAGAAGTTGGCATCGTCGGTAACGAGGTCGGGATTAGGTATGGAGATATCTATGGAACGACGCTCGGACGTGCTAAGTATCGCTATGGCAAAAGGTCTAAGACTTCACGTTCAGGTTTGATAGATGAAAGTCATTCGTTATATCTCAGGGATTAATTCAGGGGGTCCAGGCCTACGAGTTAGTCGTTGATCATTGAGGAGTCTTGATCATACCTGATATTATATCGAACCGCTAGGGTAACACACTTAAGGGGTTTCGACAAGACAACCGGAAAGGAAGGAGCTCACCGGGAATGTCCCGGGAGAGGTCCGATGGAGATCGGGCAGCGCCGAAAGAGTTTTCGGAGCTAGGAAATATTTTATATATTATGTTCGATATTAATTAGTGTTATTAATATGCAAATATGATTTTATATATTTATTTTCGAATTTATTAAGGCAGATTTCCCTAAATGGGCCTTCCGGACGAAAGAAGGCCCAAGAGGGGAAAATTCCCTAGGGGAATTCGGTGGGGGCCAAGAGGGCCGGCCTAGGTGGGCCACAAGGGGGCCACCAGGGGGCCGGCGCACCTCTCTAGCCGAACCAGGCTGTGGGGGGTTAGTCCCATATTGCCTGGCTGGCAAGGTTGGCTCCTCTTGGGAGCCTATATAAGAAAGGGCACCCCCAGCCTTTTAATTCACCAATTAATTCCTGATTTCTCTCTCGATCTCGTGGTTCCCAAGTTGGAGCCGCGCCGAGCAAGAGGAGCCGGGGATCTCCTCCACCATAGCCCGCTGCCGCGCTGCTGGTGTTCCGGTCCAAGTCTTCCGCTGCTCGTCCTGGACTGGAGCTTCGGAGGCGTCGTCTCCACCGTACGTGTGCGACTCCCTGCGAGGTGCTGCGCTAGCGGTACTCGGAGGCCTGCTTCCTCTACACGACCTTGATGTCGGCTACGTCGGTCTCCATCGACAACGTTTGTGCGGGAACGTAATCCCCGCTTTCGGTCTACAAGGGTATGTATTCCGATCTCCGTTCGTACTACTATATCTGCATAGAATAGATCTTGGCTAGTTTAACGATATCGTTGCTAGGAAAATTATTGTTTTCTGCCCACGATCCCCTTCAAATTTCCGACTGGAGTCAGAACCCTTTTTCTCCTTTCCTTAGCCGTTTTCTTGGATGAGCTGGGGAACCGGAAATTCCGGTAGGGCGGAATATCCGGCCCCAATAATCCGGATCAGCAGAACACCAAAACGAAAACTGTTATAACTTTTGCAAATGAACTCCAAATGAGGTGAGACCAATTTTGTTGGAAAGATAGCGACGATGACTACCCAACGAATATTGCATCCCATAAATAGAGTAAAATCTCCACACATGGCAAGGTGTGGTACTTTCCTCAAGGTAGAACCGGCAATATTTCCGCCACCGAAAACGCAACAAGTTGTCCAAAGTAAAACCGATTTCGATGAACTAGAGCTTGACATGGAGATGAACCAAGCTCTAATTCCTCACCAACATAAAAGCCAAATAAGAACCAAGAAATATGATATGCCAAGTATGCAAAGGTTTGATCTCTCCACAAGAATGCGATCAAGTTAATAACTTGAGAGCCCCTCTTGATAGTACGCCTATCTATCCTATAGCCCTATCAAGATCATACCTTTGCCATGAGCATTCCACTTGAGTTGGATGATGACTATCTTGATCTCTTCAAGTGGTTCATCTTTCTTGATTGCGCGTCCAAGCACATGCTTGATGAAGACTTCTCCAAATACTCTCCCATGCTCACAATGGGAGAGTCTCCCTTAGCTCCATCTTCATGTATCCATTGCAAGCACCAAGCATAGGATCTCTTCAAGAAGCTTCTCTTGGTCTTGGTCTTGCACATCTCACCTTGATGATGATCACCACATGACGTCATCCTCCATGAGCTATATGAGATCTTCATTTGATGCAAGCCCATGGGAAGATACCTAACCTCATATAAAGATACCACACACACATATATCATGGGTTAGTTCACAAAGCTATGCGGACAAGTGTTTACCATCCCAAGAGATACATGATCGCTCTTGGTACATCTTGTAGCTTTGTGTGTTGATCAACATCTTGATCAACCTTGTATCTTCCAACATTTCTTCACAAATATGATGTCTTGAATCCTTCAAGACATAATTACAATATGCTCCACTCAACACATAAGCTTCAAGAGTCCAACACATGAACTCCACAATTCCATGGACATGATCTATAACGATATCTCAAGGAAAACATTAGTCCATAGAAATTGTCATTCAATTACCAAAACCACACATGAGGGAAAATGCTCTTTCAGGAGAGTGAGCTATTATTCGGCCATGTGGGGTCGGACTAGGATCAGATCCGGCGTGGTTGGAGCGCAAATGGTTCGTGGGCTACATGTTGTGTGTTTTTTTTGTCAAAATTTACAAATCATCACCTTATAGTTTTAAAAAAGAAAAAGAAAAAAACTCAGTCATAGATAGTGTCGAGGTCTAGAAGCGTGTGAAATTTCAACTTAAAATTCATTGTGTCACAGGCTATGAAAAATACAAATCAGGCAAATTCAAGTTTTTAAAATTATGTACTGTCCGAGATCATCCATTTGTGATTTTTATCCAGCCTACAATATAACGAAATTTAAGTTCAAATTATTTATGGATTTATTGCTTGATTTTTTTAAAACAAAAAGGGCCTAATTTTTAGTTCTCATACAAACAGGCTACATGTAAAATAGCTCCCATAGAGAATATAATAGTCACTCTCACCTCTTCGTTGGTTTCTTTGTTGTTAATCAAACAAAATTTGGTGCAAACAAAATCTTATAAGATTGTAATCATATATATTTCCTTCGGACAAAATAGAATGTCACAACTTTATCTAAATTATCATGAATCTAGACATTTTTATTATATAGATATATATATAAATTTAAATAAAATTAGAACATTCTTTCATGAACGGAGGAAGTAGTCTTCCTACGTACTGCATTTTTCTCGCAAGTTCTACAGCTAGAAGCTAGACATATTACCTCTATATATTAAGAGGGGAGATTTTGGAGGCATGTCCGCGCTCGCAACCTGGGCCGTTCGTTCGAGATCGGACGGTCCAGATCGTCCAATTCGCGTAATGAACAGTAATGAACAGTGCCGCACACGTTTTTGCAATTACCCGCCCGCCGAGGACCTACGTGTTATTACTAGATATTTTAGGGACTGTTTTGCAAACTCGCCTCATCCTCTCTTCCTGCACGCACAGACACAGCCGTGGCGGCGCCCACGCTCCCTCCGCGCTCCAAAACGACGGCGAGGAGGCCGCCCACGCGTGCATCCTGGAGGAGGCGACGCAGCCGTCGCTTGGCCGGTCACCTCCGGATGGCATCCCCATGGCTTGCCATCCCCATGGCTACCGCTCGCGCTTTCTCCTCTGTCTCCTTGCCAGCGCCCGCTTCCGCTTCCTCGCCTGCGCTCGCTCCGTCCGTGGTGCCCACCGCCGGCGGCCGGCCTCCCTCCTCCGCTGCGCCATCACCCCGCCCCGAGTCCGACCTCGGCCCTCCTCTCTCCCCGTCCCCTCTCTTCCACGCCCCCATGGAAGCTGGTTGCCGCTCGGCCGGCCGACCTCGCTCCGTCGTGCCATCACCCCGGCGCCCCAAGCTCAGGTTACCCTCTCTTCTTCCCGCTAGAGATGTGCTCTGACATTGCTAGATAGGGTAACTAGATCTGGTACTGCCAATTTTTGTGATCTGGACATGCGTTGTTCTTTTATGGTTGTACTACAATGACTTTAGGAGTAGTTTATCTGAATCACAAGAAATTCAGTTGAGAACTGTACATGTTTCTCAGTTCTTCCCCACTGTAGGCTGTGTACTTCGTAAACAAAAAATATTTGAGTAATATAGACAGTGACTTAAATAGTTAAATCCATGTTGCCCTTTGCTTTCATCTAAATTTGTACCTGGAATGTCTGATATGAGTTAAATAAAATCCAGTTCCTCACCCACGTGATATTTGATCTCCTTAGTTTCTTTAAAAATTACACGTCTCAATCGAAGTTCATCCATGCAGCTTACCGCCTCATGGTAAGAAGTGTAGCGGCCGCCGAGGGAGAATCATATCTTTTTTTGAACATTGCCCCAAAAGGTAGTGCATTCATACTAACCATCCACATTACATTGTAGCAGCATCTTGAATGAACTTGATTTTCTCTGCTGGCATGATATATAGGCAGTCAATGTATTAAAATGTTCAGCCATAGCTACATTCAGTTTAATCAACGATGGTGGTTCAGATACAGTAAGGAGAAGTAGTTTCACTTTAACATAAACATGTAAGGGTTCCTCATGCGTATATTCAGAATTTGGTACTGTAGTGCTGTCAATACAGGGTATGGAGTAAAGGAAATCTTCTCAAACGATGGCATTATCAAGGAATTTAACTTAGTATTTTTTCTTTCACTTTTCTATATTAATGGGCTTCGCTAATTCATCCTGAATATTTGTTCCTAAAGATTCAGCCGTCGTCATTTGAAGATAAACATTTCTTGCTGCCCATATGGCCATGGCTAATTCCTAATGTGAGAAGGATTCAAATGAAAGAGGATGTCTAGAGTATTGCAGAAATTTGATACTGACCTTGACCTTCATACGTGCAAAGGTATGCTTATTACTTGGTATTTCACTTAGAGCATTTACTGCTCTACTCGCATGCAATCGAAACATCTACTCATATTTTGTTCTCATATCCTTCTAAACTGTAATGTGTGGTCAGTTTATAATCCGTAATTTCATCTAGCCCTACAGATAAAAAACGGAAATTTATTTCTTATGTGATGATGACAAAGGAGAGACGACCGCACCTAAAATTATGTTGGACTTGACGCTTTCAAGTTATGATCATACACTGCGGTTTAGTAGTTGAATATATCATGTGATGGTTATTGCAGCTAGGAGGAGGCATACTGACGCTCCATAAGTTACGACTGGGCAGGAATATATTAGATTTTAATTTGGGTTTCCCCTAAATTCTCTTCCTTACCATTAAATCTCATTTGCTTCCAAGTATGATCACACGCTGCAGTTCAGCAATATTTCCTGATGGTTATTGCAGCTAGGAGGAGGTGTACTGAAAGTCAGTTACGCATGGGCAAGAGTAGATAAGGTTTTAATGTTTTTAGGGTGTTTTCTGTGCGTCCAGTGTCGTCCAGGTACAAACTATAGTTTTAATTTCGGGGTTTTAATGTTGTGCTACCCTTAGTTTCAGACATGTTTACATATGTATTACCAGGATGAAATAAGATCTATATGTGTGTTGTATAATTCAGTCCACTGATTAGGTTGACGTATTTTTGCAAGTGAACTCAAGCACCTCTTCTAATTTCGTTGTGTGAAGAACACGAATCGTTCAAAGTGGATAGGACGTTTTTGAGCACTACATGTCTATGATTTCAGATTTATCTCAGGTTTGTTAGCATCACACGATGAATGCAACATTCATGAAATCCTCATTTGTCATGTTCTAATTCTGATCAGCTAGGGTTTTCTCGCTACCTGCTCCGTGAGACAAGATGAACTGCAGCCTGGGGATCACGCTGAAGCTGCTGCACGTGCGGCGGGGCACGTGGTCACGGTGGAGCTCAAGACCGGCATGGTCTACCAGGGCTCCATGATCGAGTGTCAAGACAACTGGAACTGCCAGATCGAGAACATCACCTTCACTGCCAAGGTACTGCCCTCTCAGTGCTCCTCTTATCCTCTCGCCTCCTCCCCTCTACTTCGGATGTTTGTTCCCCTTGCTTGCCCTCCAGATCGGCGCCGCCCTTGCTCCATGTGTTTGCCTTTTAAACCATTATTACCTCCTCCATTTTAAATTTATTATTAGCAGTTTTGTGGATAATATTTCTAACCATGGTAAGGGGTTTACTGTAGGTCTCATGCAAGTGGAAACTTCGTGACAGCGCAGCAGCCTTCCGGAGCAAGTGCAGGCCGAAGCGCAAACAACTTAAGCATTTACTCCCTTCGATCGATTCGCAACTGATGGTAGATTCACATTACATCGATGCCATGTTTAGAGCACATGTTCTTCCTCTCCTTCTTTTTGGATGTCCCTTTTGTTTCAAGCATAATCTATTTGTTGCTTCGTAGTCTGTGTAGTAGTATAACAAGCCATGACTTAAGTTTCCCTATTCTTGATTATGTACTTTGAAGCTCTTTTGCTCTGATAATGTAGATGAGTAGAATGACTTCTTACACCATTTATTTGCTGCATGCTCTCTAGGTGCATTTGTGCTCTCTATCCTCTTACTATCTTTCAGTTTACCAATGACATGCCGCAGGTAGATCCTTCTTCTTGAGGCAAGGTAAGAGCTGAAGCAACACTTTTTATGCTTAACTGAAACACTTGAGTTTTGAAAAAGATATGCAATTCAGATGTTTAAGAGGTCATATTAGACCAAATGTACTTCTTTCATCATTTTTGTTTATTAGGTCACATGGTTCATCATTTTAGAACAAATATCTCTACAAAGCTCACATTCTGATTTTTTGTAAGCTTCAAATGTCGAACATGCATGTCTCACTATGTAGCAAATGAATTTATAATTGTGCAGTTTTTTTTGGACATCAGTATTCCAAAGATTGCTGTGTTAGATGTGTAATACTTCCATGTTTCAACACACTTGACCATCCGAGTTAATCTCAAGGGTGTGCCGTGTCACCCAAACATTTGAAGGGCACGGCGTGTCGCCGCGCCGATTTCAACTAGTACTACTAGTGATGAATCGACATTTCTAATACTGATCGTGTTGGGCTTGACACGACAAGTGCCGTGCTGTTTGCAGGGCTAGCTAGTAGCTGCAGCTGCAGAGCCTGCGACACGGCTAGTAGCTTTACAGTATCTCTGAAGAGAGGTTCGATGGAGTAGCTGGCTGGCTAAACTAAAACGATTACTCCCACCAATTGCTCCGACGTTGCGTAGCGTAGCTAATGCGTGCGTGTAGAGTGACGCCGTGCATGGATGGACATGGACGGATGGATGTGCCCTGCCTGCTTCACACATCTGCACAGCACAGGGAGGCTGTGCTAGGTTTCGGTAGCTGCGTCCTACTTCTCGCATGGCTGCCAATCCTACAAATGGACGGCTCGTAGGAGTACCTTGCTTGGACCTGAGACGCCACATGCATATTCACACACACACGCAGGCGCAGCTGTCGCTCATGGCGACTGTTCTCTGCCAGCTTCTGGCCGGTGACCTCCCTCCTGACCCTGATCTCCAAGCTCACGATTTTCACGCACTACACAATCTCGTAAGTGGTAACTGTCGAAAAAATATGCTCTGCCCGGCCCGTTTTATGCAACATTTCCTGGACATTCCTGCCAGCCGCTCCCTCAAAAACTTCTTGTCAATCCTTGAACGGAGTCCTGGGAACGAAATCCTAATTAACATGTATGTCAGCAGGTGGGGCCAAGCCAAGTCTTCCTGGTGACCCAGGCCAACCCGTCATCATGCTAGCTTACTAGCTAGCGACGGAGTAGCTGCTGCTTTGGTTTCTTCGCTTTCCCCATCTCTCTCGCGAGAGAGCGCTGGAGATGGTACACCCAGTAGATTTTATACGTAAACGGGAAGAAAGACAGGCGTGAACGAGGATGCGATGCGTTGCAGCGAAACAGTAGAGTACAATGCTGTCAATGCAACGAGGATAATGCTAAAGATCCGCATACACGATTCTGGATTCGTACCTGTACATAGTGACGTCGTTTCCACAGGGTAGGGTCACGACTGTACAAGGATATACTACTACTGTACGAGGTAGTTTTCTCGTTTCACACACGTAGGGTCGGTCTCTGCACATCTTTTGCTCATTGGGTTTCACTTCACTGTTGGGTTGCCACTGCTGAGAAATGGGACAAAAACAAAAAAAGCTAATGCCATTCCATCTCTGTTTTTCTTTTCGTCACACATTTTTTCTCTTTGGATAGAAGGAATTAATGACAATTTCGGACGATTCTATAAAAATAGTTCCAATCATGTGGATCAGAGGATTTAGCTCGTTGCATTTCTATGAAAGTTAGTTCTACGCCCTCAACTCTATATAGAAATCTTAAAATGAGCTGAAATCTTGTTTTATTTGTTCTTTCATAAGTCCTATACACATAAAGTTCGTCTCCGTCTACTCTCTCTACTCAATGCTTGTAGAAGTCCTATGTTTGACTCATGTGCACCATCCACAAACGCATCTCCGAAAGTTTTCATGTTCCTAAATCATGTAGAAATTCACCACACATGACATTCCAATAATTTTTTATTCTTACTTCTATGTTCAAAGTTTTTTTTTGGTGGTGGTGGTGGGTGGGTGGGGGGAGGGGAGCTACCCTTGTGTGCTTTTGTTCATGATGTTGGTGCTTCATATGTTGCTGATCAATAGGTGTTATTAAAGTAGTAGTTGTTAATCAAGAATCAATTACCATATATTTAGTAAGTGAACCCTTAGACTCCAAGACTTGATCATGGCAATGAAATCACTATGTTCCTATAGAGTTCAGAGTCAACACCCACATAATAAATGCTGATAAGACCTACAGAAGCTTAATGAGAAGATAAATGGAGGCCCTAGTCACAAGCCACACCTGTGGTGGTGGCACCTTACCAAGAAGGATTTATATCGATATTGTCGCTGTTTTTTGTTGCAGATTTTTCGCACAACGGAACTTGGTACAGAAGTACTATTCCTTGTTGTGATTGCTAAATATAGGTGAAGCTCAAGATGATGATATTGACGGAGAAGTTAAGGAGGCATTTTCAGCACCATAATTGTTGATTGCTAAATTTATGTTCTTTCATAAGTCCAATACACATAAACTTCGTCTCCCTCTACTCTCTCTACTCAATGCTTGTAGAATTCCTATGTTTGACTCATGTGCCAAAGACACATCTCCGAAAGTTTCCATGTTCCTAAATCATATACAAATTCACCACACGTGACATTCCAATCATTTTTTTATTCCTACTTATATGCTCAAAATTCCCGTAATATAAAGACGCCAACTTAGTCTTTGACCTCTCTTTTTTCTTCTAGGTGTTTTCCCTTTCTCCATTTATGAATGTCTAGCTTCCCATGCTCGAAGTCTCATTTAGCTCGTTTGATTACGATTGTTATTACTATTTCATGCATACCAACGTGGAATCTTAAGGTAAGATTTCACTCATCTTGTAGACATCGCTATTACTTTATGTCCATGCTTGCACGATACACGACTAGCTACGGTAAAAAAAAGGCACTTCAAGCGGTGGCGACCCCCGACGAGCTTGTCGATGACAAGTCTGCAAGTCCATTTGTGTTTGACGATACGACACTAAGTTGAGTGAATTCATTAAAGATATTTGAAAAGTTCTCAAGCCATCTGATTTTAGGGGCTAGTTTATGCAAACTCGTCGAAAAAATGTCACTTTTCCCTACTAACGAGTTGAGTGGGTCCTTGGCTAGTTTATGCAAACTCGTCAAAAAAATGTCACTTTCCCCACTAACGAGTTGAGTGGGTCCTTCTTATCAATTCTTCTTAGTTATACGAGTGCCAACGTCTCAAGTCCCAAGTCGCGTCACCATTAAATTATAATGTTGCTAGGCTATGTTGATAAGGCGGAATCCCATATTTTCGAGGAATTTTAATGGTTTGAATGCGGCATTGGTGCCACTAAGAGAACCTCGAAATTGTTAATTTTTTCCTTTGCGTAGTGGATATATTCAAACCGGTCCCACAACCACCCAGCACCGAGCGCATACCCCATGTCGAGCAATATGAGGTGCCGAGCTGCCCCAACGATAGAAAAGTCTGAAAGTGCATGGTTGCCCCCATGCGTGGTTTTGGTAATTAATGACAATCTTTATGGACTAATGTTTACATTGGGATATTCTTATAGATCTTGTCCATGGGAAAATATAGGAGTTCATGTGTTGGACTCTTCAAGATGACATAATGACCAATGCTCTATTCAAGGGTTAATATGAAGAATGGTCATGTATAGAGTTGAGCTCATCGCAAGTATGGCTTGGAATAGAAGATTGAGTGAACAATCATGTTTACCCCCAAGCCATCTTACATATCAAGAGAAGAAGATGAAGAGCAAGTTCAATATGATGCATCTCGGAAGATATCTTTTGATTGAAGCTTGCAAAGGAGACATGAAGACGAAGCTTAGCGAGGCCCTCCCATAATGGAGTATGGGGGAGCATTTGGAGAAGTCCTCATTAAGCATGTGCTAGCAAGCACAATCAAGAAAGGTGTTTCAACTTGAGAGAGTCAAGATCGTCATCATCGAGCTCAAGTGGAATGCACAAGGCAAAGGTATGATCTTGATAGGTTTTCTATTTTATCGGTCTCATGGTGTTAGTGCGAGACCGAGTTTTAGGATAGATGGCGTACTATCAAGAGGGGCTCTCGAGTGAGTAACTTGATCGCATCTTTGTGGAAAGCTCAAACCTTTGCATACTTGTCATTTCATCTTTCTTGGTTCTTACTTGGTTTTTCTCCTTGTTGAGTTTTGGTGCTTGTTGTGATCTTCACGACAAGCCCAAGTTCACCGAAAACGAATTTCATATGGAAAAATGGTTGCGTTTTCGGTTTTGGAGGTTTGCCGATCATTCCTTTTTAGAGAGATTTTAACCTCCTCCATTTGGTTTTATCTTCCATTGTTGGACTATGAGGTTTATCTGCATGATCTTGTAAAGCTCTTCGTTGTGATTCCAACGAGCCAAAAATCATCGAAAACGGAGTCCGGATGGAAAAGATATTGACGTTTTCGTTATCGGTTTTGCTGCAGTTTTTCCTAGGCCGGAGTCTCCGGTCCTAGACCGGAGTTTCCGGTCTGTGCATGACCGGAGTCTCCGGACTCAACGTTTTTCTCCAAACGTTGTTCAGCCCCTGGTGGGGGGCGGAGTTTCCGCACCTGGATGAACTTTCCGGCCCAGGGCACCGGAGAGTTTGCCCAAGACTCGGCGGTGTTGACAGTGTTCAGCCCCTGGTGGGGGCCGGAGTTTCCGCCCCTGGCCGGAGTTTCCGGCCCTAGTGACCAGAAACTCCGGTGTGAAGTTTTCCTACAACGGCTCTTTTTCGTGGGACCTATAAAAAGGCCCCTTCTTCCCCAGAGAGAGCAGCTCTTCCAAGCACGAATTTTCCCCCTCTCTCTCCTCCATTGTTGACCTTGGAAAGCTTGCCCCTCTCTCATTTCCTCCCATGATTCTTGCATATCTTTGAGGGATTTGAGAGAGGAGATCTAGATCTACATTTCCACCAATCCATCTCTCCTCTATGCGAGGGGAACCTAGTAGATCTTGATCTTGGAGTTCTTTGTGCATCTCCTCTTTGTTCTTCCTCTCTTATTCCCCCATAAGCATTTGTTGCTTTGTTGGAATTCGAGAGTGAAGGATTTGCGCACTTGTGCTCTTGCTTGCATTTGGTGCATCGGTGTGCTCTCCACGAGGATTCGTGGAAGTTGAAAGTTTGTGAGTTTGTTACTCTTGGGTCCTTGGACCCTAGACGCCTTTGTGGTGGTTGGACCCTTGTGTGGTCACTTGAAGCCGTTCGGGAGCCCCCAATCCCATTGTGAGTTGTGCCCCGGATTGTTGTTGGAGGCCGTTCGGGAGCCCCCAATCCCATTGTGGGTTGTGCCCCGGATTGTTGTTGAAAGGCTCCGGATTCCGCCTCGAAGGAATTCCGATAGTGGAAGGTGAACCAAGCCTTTGTGGTGCGGTTCATCGGAGAAGAAGGTGAAACCTTTGTGGTTGTTGAACCGTTGTGTCGGTTCACACCTCTCCAACGAGACGTACTCCCTTAACAAGGAGGAACTCGGGAATACATCCTCGTCTCCGCGTGCCTCGGTTATTTCTATACCCGAGCTTTTACTTATGCACTTTACATTGTGATAGCCTTCGTGCTTGAAGTATTCTATATTGCTATCACCTTGTTGTTTGTCTTGCTTAGCATAAGTTGTTGGTGCACATAGGTGAGCCTAGTTTATTTAGGTTGTCGGCTTGTTAATTTAAACACCTAGTTTTATTCCGCAATTAATAAGACTAAACCGGAAAAGTTTTAAACCGCCTATTCACCCCCCCTCTAGGCGACATCATTGTCCTTTCAAAGTCATACCATTGGAGTTACACCAAAGAAGAGAGGGGCATGTCTTTCACCCAAGAATCTAGGGCAATTGAGAGAAAGTGGGGGTGAATTCTCTTAGCTTTGCTAAGTAATATTCACTCTGTTTCACAATATAAGATATTGTAGGTGTTCCACATGTTTAGATATACACTAAAAAGTGTATAGATACATGTGTATATGAAAGGACAATGATGTCGCCTAGAGGGGGGGGGTGAATAGGCGGTTTAAAACTTTTCCGGTTTAGGCTTGATAATTGCGGAATAAAACTAGATGTTTAAATTAACAAGCCGACAACCTAAATAAACTAGGCTCACCTATGTGCACCAACAACTTATGCTAAGCAAGATAAACAACAAGGTGATAGCAATATAGAATACTTCAAGCACGAAGGCTATCACAATGTAAAGTGCATAAGTAAAAGCTCGGGTATAGAAATAACCGAAGCACGCGGAGACGAGGATGTATTTCCGAGTTCCTCCTTGTTAAGGGAGTACGTCTCGTTGGAGAGGTGTGAACCGACACAACGGTTCAACAACCACAAAGGTTTCACCTTCTTCTCCGATGAACCGCACCACAAAGGCTTGGTTCACCTTCCACTATCGGAATTCCTTCGAGGCGGAATCCGGAGCCTTTCAACAACAATCCGGGGCACAACCCACAATGGGATTGGGGGCTCCCGAACGGCCTCCAACAACAATCCGGGGCACAACCCACAATGGGATTGGGGGCTCCCGAACGGCTTCAAGTGACCACACAAGGGTCCAACCACCACAAAGGCGTCTAGGGTCCAAGGACCCAAGAGTAACAAGTTCACAAGTTTTCAACTTCCACGAATCCTCGTGGAGAGCACACCGATGCACCAAATGCAAAAGGCAAGAGCACAAGTGCTCAAATCCTTCACTCTCAAATTCCAACAAAGCAACAAATGCTTATGGGGGAATAAGAGAGGAAGAACAAAGAGGAGATGCACCAAGAACTCCAAGATCAAGATCTACAAGGTTTCCCTCACATAGAGGAGAAATCGATCGGTGGAAACGTAGATCAAGATCACCTCTCACTTTCCCTCAAATATTAGCAAGAACCATGGGAGGGATTGAGAGGAAGAGCAAGCTTTACAAAGGGCAACAATGGAGGAGAGAGAGGAGAAAGACTTGCTCTAGAGCTTTTTAACCATTGGGGAAGAAGGCCCCTTTTATAGTCTAGCACAAATATCTGGCCGTTGCAACAGCATCTTCTTCCGCAAGGGCGGTAGTACCGGCCTAAAGCCCGGTAGTACCGGCCCTGCGGTACCTTCGTCAACGCAGAAAACCGAGCGCGCGGTACTACCGGGGAAAAATACCCCGGTACTACCGGGCCCAAGTGCTGGGCTCCAACCCCGGTACTACCGGGGCCATCCGTGCCAAAACGTCCGAAAACCAACTTCAGAGAGTAGTACCGCAGAGAGCCCGGTACTACCGGCTGACTGCGGTACTACCGGAACAAAACTCTCCGGTACTACCGGGCCTGTCCGAACACCAAAAACACAGCTATAACTTTTGCAAATGAACTCCGAATGAGGTGAGACCAACTCCGTTGGAAAGGTACCGACAAGGAGAAGGCTACAAAAAGTGAAAATATTGCATCCCATAAATAGAGTAAAATCACCACACATGGCAAGGTGTGGGACTTTCCTCACGGTTGAACCGGCAATATTTCCGCCACCGAAAACGCAACTAGTTTTCCAAGGTAAAACCGTTTTCGATGAACTAGAGCTTGACATGGAGATGAACCAAGCTCTAATTCCTCACCACCATAAAAGCCAAATAAGAACCAAGAAATATGATATGCCAAGTATGCAAAGGTTTGAGCTCTCCACAACGATGCGATCAAGTTACTCACTTGAGAGCCCCTCTTGATAGTACGCCGTCTATCCTAAAACCCGGTCTCCCACTAACACCATGAGACCGGTAAAATAGAAAACCTATCAAGATCATACCTTTGCCTTGCGCATTCCACTTGAGCTCGATGATGACGATCTTGACTCTCTCAAGTTGAAACACCTTTCTTGATTGTGCTTGCTAGCACATGCTTGATGAAGACTTCTCCAAATGCTCCCCCATACTCCATTATGGGAGGGCCTCGCTAAGCATCGTCTTCATGACTCCTTTGCAACCTTCAATCAAATGATATCTTCGAGATGCATCATATTGAGCTTGCACTTCATCTTCTTCTCTTGATATGTATGATGGCTTGGTGGTAAACATGATTGTTCACTCAATCTTCTATTCCAAGCCATACTTGCAATGAGCTCAACTCTTCACATGACCATTCTTCATATAAACCCTTGAGTAGAGCGTTGATCATCATGTAATCTACTAGAGTCCAACACATGAACTCCAATCTTTTCCTATGGACAAGATCTACAAGTATATCTCAAAGCAAACATTAGTCCATAAGGATTGTCATTAATTACCAAAACCACGCATGGGGGCAACCATGCACTTTCAATCTCCCCCATTTTGGTAATTGATGACAATCCCTTTTACGAGGGTTTATATAATAAATTTAAGCAACCATGCAACACAAAGAGCAAGGATGCAAGAGAACAAACCCATATTCCCTTAAACCCTCTAAATTTCTCCCCCATTGGCATTGATTGCCTAAATGAGAAGAAAAACTTAGAAGGCCAATATAGTGCGAGCTCCCCCATAAAGTGTGCATTTCTCATAATATGAGTGAAATCAAATGCACATATCCAATGACGAATAGATGGAGGGAGATCAAGCTATATAGAGGATCCAAATATTGCAAGAGAAGATCAAATAGAAAGATACTTCAACGAAAGAAGCAAGCAATCAAAAGGATCCGAAAAGTGTTCTAAATATCAAGAGGGAACTCCCCAAGGTACGTGCACAAATAGGATTTGTATTTCAATATAGTGTGCACAACATGGAATCCTCACTCCCTCCTAGATAAATTCTAACACAAGCACATGCAAGAGAATATAAATGAGAAGTGAGGCAACACAATTTGCAACAAAAATGTTTTGCAACAAGAGCAAGGAGCGGCAAATAAAATAATGGGTGTGAGATAAAAAGACATTATAGGAGACTAATACAAGGATGAGAGCATCAACATAGTCTTTCAAGAAGTGTTGCACATAGTGCACATCATGTCTTTCCCATACCCACACACCAAAAGAGATATAGCAAATGGCTCCACAAGCTTAGTAAAATGCACCAAGCAACACATGAAAAATAAAGCTTGAGCCTTTTAGAAACCACCAAGGAGTCAAAAGCAATAAGAGGTGGTAACTAAAGATTTGGAATATCAATTAAAGATGTACTATTCTCACGTGTATAAGTTTCTAAGTAGACACTAATCACTAAGATATGGGTCTACAAATAAACATGTACACATAAGATAGATACACGGGTAAAGATCATGATATCCAGGAGGAAGTCATAGATACACCAATAAGATCTTTGTTTAAAAGCATAGCACAAAGCCCAATTTTATCTTAAAGGAATATAAATGAACTTCCAACACATACTCATCATAGCATCAAAAATTATCCACAAGGGATAAAGGTTAACAAATGGATGCTCCGAGTAAGATAACAAGTATCCCAAAAGGCAAATGATTTTGAAAAATCCAATATTGACATACCAATTGAAAGGACAATTGAAAGGACAAAGATTTTGAAAATTCATCAATGTTGCACATGAGAGACTTTAAGTAGAAAGTGCTAGATTGACATAATTGGGATCGATGAATCATAGAAATGAATATATAGTCCTCTTATATGTAATCATCCCGGCTTACTCACATTTGCAATAAAGACGTTTTGCAAGAATCAAATTAATTGCAACAAAAAGATTCATGCCAAGATACAACCTACACAAGGTTGAAAACTAGAAATGTATGCATGAGGTAGATACTTGTTACCGAGATAGCATTGGTGATGTATAGTATAAGAGTTAACGATCATCCAAACTTGGCTCCAATGAACACATGGTGACACCACCTTCCTTGTAAATGAGACAAGCTTCCAATGCATCTCCACATGTACCTAAAACAAATTCAAGTACAAAATGGTACCCAAACTCATTGGGTCCAAAGTAGTTAGAGCAACTACAATACATAGGACAAACTCCACATAAATATGTGCATATTGATATGAAATTGAATTTCATGCACATCTTAGCCATTTAGGATTTGATGGAGTTTATCCTATATATTGGATCAACGAAAGTACACATGCCATAAGATATACATATAGTAAGTATGCATGCACAAGACTTTCAAGAACCAAACGAGATACAATTTGGACAAAACACCAATTAAACCAAGAAAGCACACACAAGTGTGACAAGAAAAAGAATTGTCCAAATTATATCAAGGACCCAAATCAACACATGATTGAAGAAACCACTTTGAAAAGATACCAAATTAAAGCAAGAAACCAATTGAAGAAAATACCATCAAATAATAAACCAAACCCTCTACACTTTTCATGATGGCACAAAGTGCCAAGACGAAAAATGTTTGTCTTCCAAAGAGACACGTCATCGGGATCAAATACCAAATGAAGACAACTAATGTTCAAAAGCATATAGGATTGCTCCCCCAAGATGTGTGCATTATTTATGATCTTGCATTTGAATACAAAATGCACACAAATGAGATCATCACTCTCCATATATATATATATATATATTCAAACACTAGTCATATTCAAGAAAGGTAAGAAATTGCAATACCAATTTAAAGAACGATGTTCCACTCAAAGTAGGATAGCTTCCCAAAGAATAGTGCATTATCAAAAAGTATGACTTTTGAATGTCAATGCACAAGAATTGGATCATTGCTTTTCCCAACTCAAGAAAGCACAAAACAAATTTCAAGTAGAGTAATAAAGTATCCAAAAGATACAAGGAAGACAAATAAGAGTTAGATCAAAAGCAAATCCTTGGCAATCAAATAAGGCAATTCAAAGCAAGAGCCAAAGTGAATATGATCAACATATTTACCCCCAAATATGATTATCACTTGTCAAGACAAGTAACGTATGGAGATATTTCTCGGTGGTGGATTGCAAGGATATATTCAAGATCATATTCACAAAACATAAGCATGAGGCAAAGAATAGGAATTAAAAGCCATGCTTAGATAGATATTCTTGATAGATTCACAAATCATGTGATAATGCAAAGCAACTCCAAGGAGTAGCTTGAATCAATTGGCTTCCCAAAAAGATATATGAGAACATATTTAGGGAAAGCCATATCAAGAACATCCTCCACAAACAAGATCCAAAAGAGTGAGAGACAAAGAGCATTTAAGTAAATGGGAACTTGTTTGAGCAACATGCCACATAGGAACAAGATAATTAGCAATATCAATTCTAGGTGGCAAAACCTCACATGTTCACATTTTCTAGGCTTGTAATATGCACATAGCTTATTACTCCCCCATAATGTGATAATCCATTTATTTTAAAACAAGAGGCAAACAAAAACAACTAGAGAAATTAATGGACATTATAGAATTTGAATTTCTCATGAGCAAGACATACCACAAAGAGAATAGATAATATTGATATATCAAAACTAAGTGGTATTCCTCATGTACACACATTTTTAGGATTGTGAAGTGCACGAAGCATATCACTCTCCAAAAATGGATAGTCCATTTATCTCTCAAAGAGAGCCAACAAGATAAGATAGCAAATAAAAGCAATAGGGCTCAAAACAAGTGGATGGTGTGCAAACCAAAATACACATACTTGATTTCTCAAGATAAGTAAGTAGAGAGCACAACACATACAAACACTAGCAAGGTACAAAACCTAACACATGCAAGGGTGCAAGCAACTTTCAATGTATATATGATTTAAATAAAAGTTACCGCAAGGAGGAACATTGGATATGAGATAGAACAATATAATCCATATGACTTGAATGTCAACAATGGAGGAGAAAAACGTGCTCAAGAGCTTGGGTTCAATGGGGAAGAAGACCCCTTTAAATAGGGCCTCCAAAATCCAACCGTTATGCAGTTTTTCTCCGCAGGGTCGGTACTACCGCCCCCCAAAACCCGGTACTACTGCCTGGGCATTTCGTAAACTCAGAAAACGCGAAACCTTCTGGAATGGGCGGTAGTACTGCCTGAAATCGCGGTACTACCGCAGTGTCCAGAAACTGCAGAAACTGGTAAACGAAAACGTCAATATCTTTTTCATCCGGACTCCGTTTTCGATAATTTTTGGCTCGTTGGAATCGTTACAACGAGCTCTACTTGAATGTGCATAGAAACATCACAGTCCATCATGTGAGAATAAAACCAAATGGGGAAAGGTTGAACTTTCCTAAACAATGCAAACCGGTAAAACCTCCTTCATCAAAAACACAACAAGATATTCATACGAAATCTGTTTTTGATGAACTAGAGCCTAGTATGGAGATAAACCAAGCTCTAAATCCTCACATGGATAAAAGGCAACAAGTTTTCCAAAGTAAAATCATTTTCAAATGACTTGGTCTTGTCATGAAGATCACGACAAGCACCAAAACCCAACACGGAGAAAAGCCAAATAAGAACCAAGAAAAATGATATGCCAAGCATGCAAAGGTTTGAGCTCTCCACAAAGATGCGATCAAGTTACTCACTCGAGAGCCCCTCTTGATAGTACGCCTATCTATCCTATAGCCCTATCAAGATCATACCTTTGTCTTGAGCATTCCACTTGAGCTAGATGATGACGATCTTGGTCTCTCCAAGTGGACCACCTTTCTTGATTGCGCTTGCTAGCACATGCTTGATGAAGACTTCTCCAAATACTCCCCCATACGCCATTATGGGAGAGCCTCGCTTAGCTTCGTCTTCATGTCAATCTCCAAGCTCCATTAGCTTCGTCTTCATTCCGACCTCCATGCTTCGAGCATAAGATATCTCCGAAATGCTTCTCTTGGTCTTGCACGTCTTAACCTTGATGACGAACACCGCATGACATCATCGTCCATGAGCTCTATGAGATGTTCTTCTTGTTGCAAGCCCATGGGAAGATACCTAGCCCAACATATAGATACCACACACACACTTGGGTTAGTACACAAAGCTATATGGACAAGAGCTTACCATCCCAAGAGATACATGATCCACTTGGTACATCTTGTAGCTTTGTGTGTTGATCAACATCTTGATCATTCTCGTATCATCCCATCTATCTTCATATAAACCCTTGAATAGAGCATTGGTCATTATGTCATCTTGAAGAGTCCAACACATGAACTCCTATAATTTCCCATGGACAAGATCTATAAGAATATCTCAATGTAAACATTAGTCCATAAGGATTGTCATTAATTACCAAAACCACGCATGGGGGCAACCATGCACTTTCAGTATATAAATATGTGAACGTGGGAAAATACTAAAACATCTTATACTATGGAACCGAGGGAGTAATTGTTTAGTGACTGGAATTCGATCTGATGAAGCAAAGGTTTGTGGAACAAAACCATACAAAATTATTTACGAGTTCATTCATACACCACTAGACCAAATAATGGCAAATAGAGAAGTGGGGGCGTAGGATGTTGAATTGCTTGTGAAGTGTAGTGAGATTTAGTTCGCTTCCCATATGGTTGATTATTCTCATGCTATAGTTCATTAGTGTTCTAAACATAAGGCATAATTAGTGAGGTTGAATCTGCAGCATGTGTAAAATCAAATTAAGTACTCTAGACAGCTTGAGTGGCGGAGCTTCGACCGAAATTAGGAGCTACCCCTTCGTGCTTCGGTTCATGATGTTGCTGATCTATAGGTGTTGTTAAAGTAGTTGGTGTTAATCAAGAATCAATGTACCATATATTTCGCAAGTGGACCCTTACACTGCAAGACTTGATGATGGCAATGAAATGGCTATGTTCATATAGAATTCAGAGTCAATCCCCACATAATAAATGTTGATCAGATCTATATAAGCTCAATAAGAAGATAAATTGAGGCCCTAGTCAGAAGCCACAATTGTGGTGGTGGCACCTTACCAAGAAGGATCAATATAGATATTGTCGAAGCTTTTTGTTGCAGATATTTTGAACAAAGGAACTTGGTAAGAAAGTATTGTTCCTTGTTGTGATTGCTAAATATTGAATGTTAAGGAGGCATTTTCAGCACCATAATTGTTGATCGGTTCTAATCAGAAGTGCCCCACCAACCTATATATGTTAGATTCATCCATATCTCTGAAGTTTCCTAAAAAAAGTTCTGACTCTATTAAATTTACTATGTCTTAAGTGTGGAAGTATTTCCGGATATCTATTTGTCTAGTTGTGTTTCTTTTCTTATGTGAGTTATGTCCTATTTTGCTATGTTATTTAAGATGCTCCAAAGTTAAGGAGTATTATTCTTGTGCACTGTATTCAACAATTCTATGAATAAACTCTCGTGAGTTATTTGGGTTTAAACTCAACTTTGGAAACAATACGTTTTTGAAGGAAATCAAGATTTAGTCAAACAATATTATCCCAAGTTTGTATTCGTTCTTATTATGAACAAACTAATAACATTACATATGAAAATGTTGCACGATCACCGTCTCAGAGACATAGCTAGAGTGCATTATGTCAAAGTACTCCGTTTGTACCATAATATAACATATAACTGTATTTTTTTGAAAATGGAAATCCCGGACTCTGCATCAAGTGACACACAAAACCATTTATTACTTAAAGTAAGAATTTCAGTAGCATAACCAAATTACATCTCAGAACACACGAAAAGTAAAGAGATGTAGCCGCACACCACCAAGAGAACAAAAAAAAGTGACTACTGAAGTTGACTAATATGCCGCCACATGGGTTGAGAGAAAAAATCCCGTGACACCGAGAGAAGGCGCGTGCACCAATACACCATGAGATCCCGCTGCTCCGAAGGAAGCAGGAAAGCCCAAAGTTGGATCCCATATGCGTCAAATGAATTACCTGTAAAACATTAAAACATTCTTTCTTATTAAAAACTAGATCGTTTCTACAAAGCTAAATTGACCAACAAATAACCGAAACGCCGTTACGAATCCTACCTTTTGTCTTCTTGTCAATCCCATTTAACCAATTTCCAAACATATTGGAAACGGAAACGTTAGTATGAGGCGGGATATTATACGTACAAAAAACAACCCGGCATATAAGTTTACAAATGGGTAATAAATAAATAAAAAAATGGTTAATCGTTTCAGCTGAACCACAACATGGACAAGTCTTATCACCTATCCAATTTCTTTTTACGAGGTTATCCTTGGCTAAGAGCACCTTTCTATACAGGATCCATATAAATACTTTTGTTTTAAGTGGTATAATTTAACTTTCACAAACAAGTTTTTAGAAATCTTCGTATAACCATACATTAGATCCTCATATATCGATTTTGCCGTAAAGGTCCCATCTTGAGTGAGTTTTCAACGAAACGAATCTGAAAGTCCACTCAACGTAATATTCATAAATTGCAAGCATAAATGAGACCACATGTCCCATTTATTTATAAAAAGAATTCTCCTAAAACTCATATTTAACGGGGCACAATATGTAGTGACACATGCTTATGTTACACAATATTATATAATAATATATATTAATTATTCAACGGAGTATTTCCTAACTGAGTATCTTCCAAAAACCTTGTTATCTCTCCATTACCAACTCGAAAAAAGCTCTATCAAAAAAATCATCTTTGACCCTCATGAGACCTTTTCAAAATGGTGAATTATTCGGTTGCATCTCAACATTAGCTAATGTTGTGCTATGAAATTATTTGTTCTGCAGTAACTCCTGCCAAACCACTTCCTTATTTAAAAGTTTAGACAACCATTTACTAAGATACAAGACATCTTATATTATGGGCTTATTTCTTAATAAAATGCTTTAGATGTTTCATATGATGTTTAGATTTGGATTAAAATCAATATGTTCTTTCGTTTCACGTTTGCTTGTAGTTTGTTTCCAATGCCTACGGGCTTGCGAGCTGTGGGAAGTGCACGCTGGTAAACTTTAGGTATCAGGTTTTGGGGAGGTTTTGTTCTTTCCTGCTGGATACTCGCCCGTCGAGTTGCTGGATGCCCAGAGGGCTTGTAAATATTGGGGTTGAGCGAACTAACGCTGCTGGTGGTGGCGGTTCCGTTCGGATGAATGGAAATCGATCTTTTTTTGTGTGTAAAAAAATATATGAATCAAAAAAGAATATGAATGGGAAAAATGAGTCTCTTATACGGAGGGGGGAGGAGTATAATGCATGACGCTCGATCACCGGAGCAAGGATTGTTCGTGGCATGTGGGGCGACGACGGAGAGAAAATTGCATATAACATCAAGGTTTGGTGCCTTTGTTGCACAAAACACAGAATCAAATCACTTGTTGCACCAAGCCCCATATTTTTGTCTAATCTGTTGCAACCAGCCCAAATATGAGGTTTAGATCACTAATACGTACCTGACATGTGGGGCTATACTTGGTACGGGATAATTTCTGGATTGATTCTTGCAAAAAAAAAGATTGTATCTCTAATACGTAGCTTTGCCCAGATATACGGCTGGACTCCTCGTCTTCGCGACTCCTCCAGAAACAGAGCACGGAAGCGGGACGAACAGCCGGCGCACCAGATGGAGATGAGCTCCGGCGGCGGCGGCGGCGCAGGCGACGGCGGCGACGCAGGCGGCGACGCAGGCGGTTCATCAGTGAATGAGGCGATGGGAGCGGCACCGGCGGCGGAGGGAGCTGACCTGATGGTACCCGAAGATGCAGGATGCGGCGATAGCGGCACCGGCGGCGGCCCAACGGCGGATTCAGACTGCTTTGCCTCGTTCAATGGGTACGTATCTCTCCGATTCGTGTTGACATTGTTTGCTAGGTTCTAGCAGGGGCTGAAGAACCCTAAGTTTTCCCCATAACTTTTGGTTCAGATCGACGTATAAATGCAGTAGATTTCTTGATTTCGCTATGTGGTGTTGTCAGTTACAAGATTATACAAATAATTGTGCAATTTGATGAACGAAATTGTGCAGATTGCAAGAAAATTTTAGGCCCAGGATGCAAATCAATTGTAACTTATTGAACAACTTCTTATGTAATTTTGTAGGTTGGAGTTCTTTATGGATTTTCAGAGTTTGAATCAACCATGGGTAGATGGCAACATGGAATGGCAGCACACGGAAGGAGATGCGCACATGGAAGAAGCTGATTCAGATTCTGAAGATGGAGTAGAAGGCGTGTTTAACAAATATGATGACTTCCTTGTGCGCTGTGAAGGTGATACTGATGTTGAGGATTGTTTCCCAACACAAATCCAAGAAGTTGTACATGAAACGAGGTCTATGGAAGAAATACCAAATGACGTTAGAGTTAAAGATGCTAAGTATAAAGCAGAGATGACAAGGGGACCTCTGTCTATAAGATGATTTGAGCCATGTAATGATTGCAAAATCTAAAGAATCTGTATTTTGAATGTTTCCCGAGACACTTTGATCTGAATTTTTGAAGTGTCGTGATATCCATGCTCTTATATTGGAACCAGCTGATGTTTTGTATGATAGTTATATATGTTGTTATTGATACTAAAATATTTTAATATTTTAATTTGTATAATCTAAAAAATTGTACTGTTATGATGCCAAATTTTTAATTTTATTTATCAATTTTTAATTATCGTATAATATTTGGTATACGGTATAATTACTGTATAATTTTGTTATACAGTATACAAATCCTGTTAGATACCTATTAAGGTGTCTAAAACCTATATTTGGGCTGGTTGCAACGGATTAGACAAAAATATGGGGTTTGATGCAACAGGTGTTTTGATTATGTGTTTTGTGCAACAAAAGCACCAAAGGTTGGTGTTATGTGCAATTTTCTCGACGACGGACGACCCCTCCCATTCTGAACCGGGCGTGCTGACAGAGCAATCTGGCAGAGGTAAGGAGGCCATTAACCTGTCGATCATTCATGATTCATGCCTCGCGTTTCCCAGGCACAAGTCGTGCCAAAATTTGTGGCACATGCTCCCGTCGTCCTGATGGTTTCAGAGCTGGACACTTGCATGCAGTCGACCGAGCGCATTATGTGTGTCGTTGCGATCACAGGTGGGTCGCTACCTGCCTGCACATAGCAGCTGATATACTGAAAAACTGAGGTGGGCAGCTGCCCCGTCTGATAATGAAACCGAGGTGACCAGATGCTCACCCCGTCTTTGATTAATCAAGAAACAGATGGTCGGTCTATAAGCACCGAAAGTATGTACTAGCCTCCACGCGTGGAGCATCATTATGAGCTTCTGTTATGTTGACAGTCACAAATCATACATCTTCGGGTAGGGTGGCAGCAAAAATCTGGGCGAAATAGGCGGAGGATGAGGAGGCAACTTCGAACAGGAGTCGGTCCAGCCGGGAGCTGCCATTGCCGCACTTGGCATTGCAAATTTGCAAGCGAGTGGCAGTGTCAGTAGAGTACCACGCTGGTAAACAACCACTGCCATGGTGCTGCCATGGCAAGACTTTCTAGCGCGCCCTTCTTAAATGCAGATGCAGCTCTTAATTTGCCGGAACCACCACCGTTGCACCAACCATCACCTTCTTCTTCAGCCGAGCACCAGTACGGTTGGGCGCGCTAAGTATATCTTCGGTTTGGAGTTTGGACACGTGATCGGTTATTAGCTCCACGAGTCCTAGCTAGGAACGAAAAAAGATCAACTAATCTAGCCGCTTGATTTGGTGCTCTCCTCGGGCTTCGGACATTTAGGGAAGTGCTAGTACTATCAAACAAAGACGTTGGGCGGTAGTGGTAGTGGAGTACGGTAAAATGTGGGGGAAAACAAAAGCGTGGTGCTACAAAATCCACAGTTTATTATTCTGTGGTTGAAGAGAGCTGCTTCATCTTCTTCCACAAAACCGCAGTTTATTCTGTACCCATGACCCCATCCCGTCGCTCTTTTCTTTACAAGTAATTTCTCTCACTCTCTCTCAGAGCGAGCTTTGTTCTCCTTCCTCGGTGACCGGGAGAGACTAGAGAGAGAACAAAAGGCAGCGAGCGAAAGCAGCCAAGGGCCCAAGCAAAGGCGAGGCGCGGCTTTGCTCAGCTTCAGCTTCAGCTCTCAGCTCGACGCCGACCGACGCAGCAGCAAAGAGAGAGAGAGAGAGAGAGCCAGTGACGCCTATGATTGCCTGGACCTCGGCCTCTTCATCCGCCTGTTCCCTGCCTCGGACCAGACCACACCCCGCCTTTTCCACTTCGACCCCTCACACACACCCTCTCTCTCTCTCCATTGTTTCTTCTTGATTCCTCCCCGGTCACTCAGGCCCTCGTGCCGCTGCTCTGCACTTGGAGGCTTGCTCTTGTTCCTCGTGTTCTTGGGCAGGCTCCTACGCGCATTGGAGTCCCGGCATTGGCGATGGCGTCGTCGATGGAGGGGGAGGAGGCTGACGGCGCTAACTGTTCGGCGGCGGCAGTACAGCAGCAGCCGCAGCAGAAGCGGCAGCAGGTGCGGGTGGTGCGGTGCCCCAAGTGCGAGAAGTTCCTGCCGGAGCTCCCCAACTACTCCGTCTACGTCTGCGGCGGATGTGGCACCACTCTACAAGGTATCTTTCTTTTGCCCTTTACTCCCCCTTCGTACCTGTTCTGTATCTACTGTATCTTTTCTTGACAGGCGGCTGATTTTATTTGTTTACATACTCTGCCGCATCAGCGTTCACGAGTTCACGCCTAATTTCTAGTCCCTGCATTTTATCTGTTATTATAAGGTCTAGCCAGTGTATTTGCTTTCTAGTACTACTACCAGTAGCTGTAAGGATCTCATTACCAGAGGCTGGGGCTTCTCCCCCTTTTCTAAAAAAAAACTTGGACGATTTTGATCCAATCCTCTTGAAGGTTATGTTCATCTGCCGTCCGCTCTCAACTTCCCAAAATGTTTTCTTTTGCTTTCTTTCTTGTTTCCCCGCGCTTCCATTTTCCCGGTGAAAGTAAGCTCATTTATCCTGAAACAAAGACAAAGTTGCGAGATTCTTAGCTTATCGCCGAAGTTTGCCGTTTTAAATCTCAACAAAGACCTTGAAGGTTCACAACTTGCGTGGAATGTGTCAACATTTTCTTGTTTCTAAGTGGGAAATCTTCATATTTGCCCCGACAGGTTAAACATTATGTCTGCTCTGAGAATTTTGATTCGGTTTCAACACCCAGAAGTAATTATCACCTTGTGAGTTTGTCTCCTTTTTTTTCCTACCCGAATTGTGGGAGGTTAAATTTCCTCAAACTGCGTTTTTTCCTGTTGCAGAATTCCTGCAGTAGACAAATAGTCGTCAGTACTAGTGCTGCAGAAACATCTCATGTTTGCTAGACTCGGTCTTGGTCTCTTGGATAAAATCCAATAGGTGGAATACTAAACGGTGCCGCTTCCGTTGTTTCCACTTAAAATCCGCATATCTTTGGCCATTATTAGGCAATGTGCATCAAGCTTATATGTTGGCTGTTAGGTTTGCGCAAACTTCAGCCCATAAGGCATTACGATTTTTTTGGGTGAAAAGAAGTGGTCCTAAAATGCTCACCGACAGTTTTTATCTTTAAAGTTGAATAGCAGGTTCTCCGCCTTTGCATTTAGATAAGGAATGTACAAGAGTTTAAACCAGAAAATGCATAAAACAGCTAGGGACTTGGGAGGTTACAACGATAACTCTAACCTGAGCAGATCGACACCAATCTTAGCCACAACCGAACCAACGGAAGAGCTACCATGTCTAAAAATACGACCATTTCGCTCATGTGCCAACTTATGAAAATTTTAATTTCGCTATTGTTTATATGCACATGAAGTATATATTTTAACTTTTTTTTCTTTTCCTTGCAATTTTACAGCAGAGAAGACCTCAAAATCTGAGACTTCTTTGGACAAATCTGATGGTGTGCATGTGAAGTACCTTGAAGTGCTGGAGAGTTTGCCAGAGAAGAAAGGATCAGCATCTGAAGCTAGTTTCCGAGCTATCCAAGAAGAAAACCACGGAAGAGTTGAAGCTACTGCAGAAGTGAGATTAGTACCACAAAAAAAGGTGTCTGAGAAAAGAGATTCCAGATGTATTTCTGACGGTAACCAAATTCCAAGAGAGGCAAGCACCTTAAAGTTTGAAGCCACACTTAAAGATGAAAGCAGGGATATCCGGGAAGCCAAGTATCGGCGCATACGCAGTGAGGAGAAAGGAGAAGCAAAGGAGCAAGTGAGACTAAGAGACAGATCTCCGAGGTCTGTAGTCGACACCGTTCCTCCTAATGCTTACCCCGTTGAGCACCCTTCTGAATACCATATGAGGTCAAGATTCAGAGATGCCAATGGTGCTGAGCACGCGGACAAGAGGAATATGGATGGTCCTAACAGTGTCAGTGGACTTAAGAAAGACCGTAATGAGCTTTTGCGGGTGCTTGATGAGTTGAGGGATCAAGTGCAGAGATCTTGCGAGATCACAGAGAAGCCAAGTGTAAGTGCATCCACAAATAGGGTGGCAGATGCCTCAAGTTCGGGCTGTCCTCATGAACGGCTGAGTCAGTTGCAGCATGGCTCACCTCAGTTACAGCGGAACAGTTCTCAGCACTCACCATCCTTGAATGGGCAAACTCCTGGCATTCCGCATGCTTATGCTTCAGTGCCAGCACAGCCAGATCTTCATGGATACAGAGAGCCCGCCCCACACATGGGGGCTCCTTGCTATCCTGTTGGTCAACATCCATGGAGGAACTGTGACAACTATTTCTTTGGACAGTATAACCATGATCCTCTCGTCTCTTACCACCATGATGGCTTCTACCACCAGCCTGCCTGCTCTTGCTTACATTGTTACCACCGTGAGTTCTTAACCGTTCAGGGGGCTTCGATGGGTTTCAACCATCGCAGGGCGCCATATCTGATGAACAATCCTGGGACGTACCCGGTTGACGGTTCTCTGATGTTTGGCATGCAGAATAACAATTCAAGAGGCATCCATGCTTCGATGCAGCGCAGTCACATGAGGGCCAACCTGAGTAAGAAACCTGCACAAACATGTGAACCAATTGCTTGCGGTGCCCCATTCACAATATGCTACAACTGTTATGAAGTGCTGCAACTTCCCAAGAAGTCTCCCGTGCCACAGAAGGATGAGTACAAGCTACGTTGTGGCTCATGCTCGCATGCAATTGTGGTCAAGCTTGATGGAAGCAGGCTTGATGTTTCAGCACCTTCGCCAATTTCACACATGTCCACCGGCAGTAAATTTAATTCTAGTGACATCCAAGCAAGCAATCCAAATACTGCTATCGGCGAGAGACTGTTTCCACTTTACAGTTTCTCTGCTGGGAGTCATGGCTCTCAAGAAAAAGATCTACACTCAAACTCAAGTGAGGCAGAAAAAAATCAAGGTGTATCTTCGTCATCTAGCATATTTGAAGACGAAAACAGCCCTGCAAGATCTAATTCACAGAGAGGCACACCTGGGTCTAGGAATCAACCTCTGGAATCCCACGTTGTTACCCGTGTTCCAAGTTTACCTCTTCGGGATCATTTCGGATATTCACCGTCTGAGAGGGTGGTTGATGGATCAGGAAAAGGAAGCAGAAGTACCCGGTCGGAGCATGAGAAGTCTGTATTAACTGAAACTTTCAAACACAACACTATAAAAGATGTACGTGTAGTGAGCGTGATGGACTTGTCAGATGATGAGTACGAGGATCCTGACTACAGTCAAGATCCGGGTGTTGGGGCGCAACATGCAGATTGCCCCACAGTCAAAAAAACGGGTGATTCATTCTTCACCAATCTCATAAAGAAGAGTTTTAAGAGCAACAATGGAATTGGCAATGGCAGAGCAAAGGTGTTCATTAATGGGTATCCCATGTCTGATCGTGCTGTCAGGAAGGCTGAGAAGATTGCTGGACCAATCTATCCTGGTGAATACTGGTAAGTTGCACCTTCTGTATGCATCCAAATCTCTTTTATGGATAATGTATTTATGGTTCAAAATGTAACCTTCAGCCTCTTTGTCATTTGACATTTTTTCCCCTTATATCTTATTGTTTAGGTATGATTACCGTGCTGGATTCTGGGGTGTAATGGGACAGTCATGTCTCGGCATGATACCTGTAAGAGGATTTTTTTTTTAAATCTTTGCCGTACGCTGTCATATCTTGGTCAAAGCTTATAACTGGATTTCCATGTTGCAGCCGTACATTCCAGAACTGAATTATCCTATGCCCAAGAATTGCGCTGGTGGAAATACTGGTGTATTTATCAACGGGAGAGAACTTCATCAGAAAGATTTTGATCTGCTCGTGGGTCGAGGTCTCTCAGAATCTCCTGACAGATCATATAAGGTTGAGATGTGTGGTAAAGTCTATGATGAAGTCTCTGGCGAAGAACTTTATTGTCTTGGAAAACTTGCTCCAACGTAAGTAACTTCCAAATCTTCCATTTTATCTTTACAGTTACAAGTTCTCAAGCTCATCGCTGCAACTTTTGCGCTACTAGTTTTCTCTAGCATCCCGGTGCTTCTTTCAGCAAGCTGGTCTGAGCTATGGTTTTTATTGGTATACGAACTTAAATCTTTGCTATTGTGATCATACACTCTAAAAACATGTCTAGATACATTTTTGTGCCACTGTTGGGAAAATCTTTGTTTGTGCCACTGAGCTGGTCTGAGCTGGTCTTTCAGCAATTTTTGTGCCACTGCCAGGAAAATCTTTGTTTGTTGATTTGATAACACTTTAGTACTCCCTCCGTTTTTAAATGTAAAATGTTTTAGGTGTTACACCATGAGGGAGTAAGTGTGTTGTTGTGTTCTTTCATGCAATGTGGTGATAAAGCTTGATTGGTTGTGGAAAGTGCTGTTATTTTTCACCAGACAAATAAATTTCTGAAAAATCAGTAGTATGAAGGCAGTCCGTATGTATGCTCAAGAAGCTATGGTAATAACAAATGATAAGATCAAGCTCACTTAGCTGATAGATTGTAGGTTTTTTGGATGCGTACCTCCTGACACATGTTCTCTTTTGTTATTCGATATGATTGTAATGTGCTATTATGAGTTTATATCGGTATTAATTATGATAAGCTAAAGTTCCTCTGCCTCATTACGATTTTTCTCACGGTGTGTTTATTACAGTCTAGTTGTATGTCCTTGTTAGAAATGTGCCACATATTTGTCTGCCATGTCTGTAATATCTGCCTTGAACTACTGATTTATTCGGTGGCGAATTAACTATTCGTTTGGTACTTGAAAAACTGCACTAACAATTGGTTTCCATGAACAGCGTGGAGAAAATGAAGCGCGGTTTCGGTATGCGACCCCCGAGGATCATCCACTGAGGTAGAGTGGTGGAGGCGCAAGAACTAGGTCGTCGACTTGGTGATCACCGTTATAATAGCCCACGTTTTGGATTATGTAGAATCAGTTTAGGAGAGGTTCTGGTTCTCCCCTGTAGCTAAGCAGTGTGGTGTGTAAGTCAATAGCTTTTGCTGGTTGATGTTGTTCTGCCTACCTCTAGATATGTAATCAATCTGTGATGGTCGCCCTAGACTGATGGAAATCTATCAATTGAAAGTCCTGCGTTTTGGCTTGCTTTACCTGCTACTCGTACGTACCATTTTGTTCGTGGACGCAGGACGCTACCTCCGACGGCTATTCTCGCCGCCTCGTTCCTCCGCCGGCGTCCTCGCCGGAAACCTTGGGGACCTGGCTAATTCCATTCGCCCTCTTCCTCCGTCGTCCCTGCGCTGGGTGAAATGCAGAAGGAGGCGACGGCCCGTTGGGTAGATCCGACCAAACGGGCTACAGCTGCTGTACCGAGACACCTCGACCTATCTCCGAAGCCCATTCTCTTACTCGAATGGATTGAGCCCACAGAACGTAGCCTCTCTCGGCCCACATGCGGCGCTAGAGTGGCTAGACTTCACCTTCGCCGCCGCCGCCGCCGGCCCCCTGCATCTTCTCCGTGCGCCGTCGAATGATCGCATCCCTCCTCGTTCGTCTCACCCCACCCCAATATTCCGGCCATCGCGGCATCTCGTGCTCTCTCCTCCACTTCCCGTTCGTTCAGCTCCTGGGAAGCCTCGTCCGTCGCAGCACCCCGCAGGCTAGCTTCCTCTTCCGACCTGATAGCTGCCGCTTCCTCCTCTCCCTTTTGTCTGGGCCAGCCGCTCCCTTCACTGTGGTAAGCCTTCGACCATGCTCATCCAAAACAAAGAAGTAGGGATCATTACTGCATTCCGTGGATCATATAATTTAGGTAGAGTCTAGGTCTCAGGCCAACAGCGACATATTCTCATCTTTTTCTTGTTTCATCAGTAAAATCGATTAGCTGTATGCGGTATGCTTGAGAAAATGATGTCCTTTCTGCATCTGTTTGTAGTGTGTTGGTTTTGTTCAGTTTCCATGTTCAAGAACTCGCTCTTGTCTCGCTCGTGGCTCAAAGCTTTAGGTGCTACTGTTAGGTGTGCTATTAGCACTCTCATTCGCTAATGTGATTGAAAAACTGAAACGGTTAATTTTGTATTGTTGGAGCTATGTGCTTGCAGGATGAATATAGTATAGGTGAACATGAGGCTTGGTTCTTTGGTCCGTGGTTGTTTGGTTCTTTGGTCCGTGGTTGTTATGTACATTTGATTGGTGACTGTATGAGTGAAGTAGAGTCCGATGTCTTCAATTTCATATGTCAACCATTGATTCTTTTTCCATCTTTGATGTGCCGCATGTGGCAGGAGCCTACTTGAATCTGTCATATCTTCGGGAGCCCTTGTTGAAGCTGCTGCCCGCCTGTACAACATCTATATAAGTATATATTGCCTCCCTTGACAAATCGTTTTGACGGTAAGCGTTCAGTTTTAGAAGCAAGTTAGTCATCTTATTATTTTGGAAATGTAAGTAATGGTTTGCGGAATGGTGCCAGCCTCTTGTAGATATTGTTTCGCTTCTTTAGAATTATATACTCAGTATCATATTTGCAGTCGAGCGCAAGGCTACACTTGGGTCCAAATACTGATCTCCATTGTACCGCTTTGTTTACGATTAGAACATGAAGTTAACCAGGACAAACTTCTATACAATTTGTTTGTTCAAAAGGTACATCTAATAAAAAAACTATATGCATCATGAAGAATGAAAATATCAGGAGGCAAAGCTATACTCAGGTCCAGATAATTAATCTCCATTGCACTGTTTTATTTTCGGCTAGAACATAGAGCAAACTAGGAGACATATCTGTGGAAATTCATCGTTCAAAATCATTGCATTTAACAAGAACCAACAAAAGAAGAGTTGAATAGCACACAAATGTGCAACATCCTAGAACTCAGTGAGAGAGCCGGGCTAACTAAGCAAGAAGTACCCACACCAAGGCAGGAAAAAACTCTAGGGAAAAGTTCACAATGAGATTACCTATTTAAGAGGAAGATCCTACTACTTCTGGAGCAGATGGTTGGATGGCGCTGGAAAATAAAGTTTCACTATCTTGGTCATTTTCGTCCTGTATTCTGATAAGCTCACATCAAGTCAAGTACATTTCGACCCTAAGTCTATAGAGGAACACAGTCAGATGCAAAATCATAGAGGGAACTGGAGTATTTGTCCTAAGTTAGCAAATAACTTCACATCTCAGTATCTCACAACCAAGTTCTCCTCTATCTCCTCAATTGTACTTCATGCAAGGAGAGAAGCTTTGCCTGTCGGCCGTGGAGGTGGCTCATGTGGAGGGGTGGAAGCGCGCAGTGGGGAGGAGAGCTGGTGCATAAAATGTAGACATGTTTGAACAATTTCGAGACATTGAAAGAAGGGCAGTGACCTAAAGGCCCAACCTACCTTGCGTCTCGGCCCATTGAGGTCATATTGTGGTCTATTTCATTCTGACCCATCTAATGGACTGGACCCCAGCGTTCGCAGGCGAGGTGACATGAGATAGCTATACTCAATTTCTATGTGGAGCAAGGTGCTTCTAAAAATAGACAACCCATCATGGTGGACCTTCCGTCCATAATTCCATCTGTGCTGTGCTCGACTGCCCACTCAGAGTGGCTTGTGATATTATCTAGTTTGCTGAAGCTGCCTAAATGCTTTTCGTTGTAAACCTTCTCAAAAAGGGAGATCTCGTTTGAAAAAACATGTCATCTTTGTTCGATTGAATCAAAATTTCCAATAAATCAAATTTACCAGCTTGCGCAGTAAGAGTGGCAAGAAAAAGATAGGCGACTCGTACAACCAAATGCCGTAAAAATCGGAAGTTTACGCGTCCCTGAAAGCATAAGAGCAGAGCGGTGGACGTCACACATGGATAGCGTTACTGAGCACCAGAAATCCCCTCAATAGTGGTTGTGTCGTCATTTGAAGAATAATATTTTTCACCCTGTCGGTAAAGTTCTAAATTAAATTTAAAATTTATCAAAATCAATCCTTTAAAAAAATGTCAACATGTCAGTAATTTAGATGATTAATGAAGTTTCACAGGTCAACTCTGCAACTGGTGAAAATCTCTTCTCCTAGTAGTACTATTCACAAACGTTGCCATGGTCATGCATGCAGGCATGTATATGTGCAGTTGATCCAGTGAGTAGAAACACCCATGGATGTAGGTTAGTCAAATTTGCAGTCTTGCAGATGTAACGCCTGTTGACTTTTGTAGTTACAGATATAGGTGCATTCATGTCATTTTCATACAGGCGCATTAATTATAAACAATTGAACTAATTGATTTTAGGTTTCTTTCGTTCACAGTACTGTGCTGATTTCAGTTGTTGGACCCCGCAAATTGTGACATGCTTACCAAAGGGAGGAGGGTTGCTGGAAGGGGTGAAGACATGTCTGCACATTATGCATTTGGGCCACATGAGGATGATGCGATTATTAAACACCGGCTTCTGACAAGGACCACGACTACCAGAGGTGAACCACCTCTAAAGAAGCTCCAAAAGAAGTTCGTGTCCTTCGCCACTGAGATCGAGAAGGATGCAGACAATACAAGTGACTGTGAGAGGCTATACAAGGCCTTTCTACAGGAACTCAACACTTTCGAGCTGCCTCTTCTTAAAAGCAAGGCTGTAGTTGATGCAAACCTCAGGGAGAAGGAGAGCTTCAATGATCTGCAGGTAGAGATCCAGTGCCAAATCTTGCAAGCCCAGACTGATATTGAGGATCTTAAGAAGCAACTTGAACAAAGCAAGATTGAGAGGCAGCACAAGGAGGAGTATGAAGCGATCAGAAAACTGATATCTTTGCAGCCTCCACGGTCAGAAACTGAGAAACTCATCGCTGATCTTGATAAGGAGATTGCTAATTCGGGGGCTGAGAGTGCAGCGTGTGCAAGGACGTTAGAGCTTAGGAAGAAGCAGTTTGCCCTTCTTCTCCATGTGGTGAGTTTATGCTTGATTTTCTTTTCCAAACTTGTCTTTCCTCCATCTATGTAAATAAAAAATGGTCTGACCGCATGATGAGGTTAAGATTTGATACTTTTCCTGGCTCTTTTTTCTACAATACAACACAATATTTAGGAAGGATCGGCCTTGTCATCTATATGACCAATTACTGAATTTTACACCAGCACTCCCCAACTTTGGGTTGGTTTTGCAGCTATTTCTGCTAAATCATATGATAACCACTGAAATTCATTTACTAGTAGCTTAATATCTGGAATGCTGAAGTAGATTTCTTCATTTTCATAATCAAATTGTGTGCTTTGCTTGACATTTTCATATTGGCTGGATCCATAATTTTCTCGAGCAGAATGCATGCCTGCTCTAATGTTTGTGCTTGTTACAGGTGGAGGAATTGCAAATATCTATCGACAATGAGCAAAGAAGCATAGCAGATGAGCTGAGAGCCGCCACTGAGGAGCCAAAGATGAGCATTGAGGAAGGCAGTTGCGGTGCTTCAGATGCAATGGCTGTAGACTGACTGATTAATGATCCTATATCACTAGCTAGTCACACAGTATCAATGATCCTATACTCTTTGTGATTGTGTGTGTTTTCCCACTGTAAATCGACGGTGAGGCTGTGTTCCCCTGTATGTTGTATGGAGAAAGAGCACAACATATCGTGTTGGAACGTCGTCTCCTTCCGGATTCAGATTTGTTGCGGAATTCGGCAGAGTGAACTATGCTGCTTTCGAGTAATAATGTGTTGTCACGGTGTGTCTGTATAGTGAACACCCGAAACTGGTCAGCACTACTTGGCAATCACTGATGGAGCTATCTAGCAACTCCAGTTGTTTTCCATACTGTATAACGATTGTACTAGAAGGAAAAGACGCACGTTGCCGCGTCTATCCTAATATGAACGACGATAAATAAAAATAAATACTTTGAGCGAAACATACTTATGAAACAATATTAATGATGAAAAATAGTACAACTCGATCACTACATGAAATTAGAGAAGGAACATAATTATTTAGTTGTAATGCCATGAAATTTAAATTGTGTATATGGTTGTATAATGATTTGATCAAATTTCCGACAATCTAAAGACATTGTATGATGAACGAGACAAATTAGGCATCGAGGTCATATAGTCATGGTCATTGATTTTAGGGTTAATTGGTTTTGTGCCATACCGAGCTGAGTTTATCGGTTTGTGACCTACCCGCATCGTTTCTCTATTATGTGCCCTGGTTTGCTCGCATATGGCCCAAACGCTCGGTTCCCTCTTATCAACCTCCTTTGACCCGCACTTGGCCTGACTGGTGGGGTAGGACTGGCGCGGCTCGGTTGGGATTTCCTGGGGTCGGGGCACTAGTCTGACTTGTGGCGCTGTGGCACTAGTCTGACTAGTGGGGCTGTGGCACTAGTCTGACTGGTGGGGCCGGGGCACAAGTTTGACCTGGTGGGGTATTGACTTGGTGGGGCCGGACCCACCGGATGTGAAACCCACAGAGAATCACCACCGCTAGTTGAGTGTGTGCGCGACCTCTTTATATTATACTCCCTCCGTTCTAAATTGACTTAAATTCAAAAAAAAGTCAGAAGAGGGAGTATATCACAATATTTCAGAGATGTCGTTAGAACGTGTTGGTGTATAGATCTGACTCTAATTTCTGAAGTAGATAGTTTCGGTACGGATGATTAGTAATAGGGAAGCGGTTGGTCCAAATGAGACGACCGACTTATCATAAGCGGTTGGTTACATAGAGGTTACATTGCATTAATTATGCTTACATCGCATTAATTAACTACGAGTGATAATCATTAGATAAACAAATCCTAGAGCAACTATACAGAGATAAAATCCTGCAGCAATCAAATTAGCCTGCTTCTTCGGATCATTCATCTGCCTTAAGTGCATGTTCAACTTCTTCAGTTCGCCTCTCACTTCCGCTTCCGCAAGCCCCATCGGCGGAGCAACGATGCCCATCGGTGGAGTAGAGGGTGCAATCTCCACATCAGACGGACATGAAAGGTTGTTGTGCGCGCGCCTCTCCTGTCTAAGCTGCGCAACGTATTCATCGACCCACTTGAAATAGTTGCATGGATCTAAACCCTGAAAAAGTCAACCTGAACCCTAAATCCCAGATCTTAGCAAGAAATTGAAAACAATGAAAAAATCAAAGCAAAAGGATGCGAAAGAAAGATCTTTACATCTAGTGGTAGGCTCTCGCATGTCAAATACTCGCGCCCCATGTTGTTTCCTTGCTTAGTAGTCTTACGGAGCAGTGGTTTCTTGCGTGAGCATTTAGGACATGGCGGCAACGTCACCTCAGGCTGCTTTAGCCAATTGTGGCGAACGGATGAAGTGGAGGAGCTCAACATTGATGCTGCCCTTCGTCGCCGGAGAGGAAGAAGAGGAAGGAATAGGAAGAAGAAGATGGTACAAAGAGGAGGATGGATGCTCTGTCTATGCAAGCAAGGATGGGTGCTCTGTCTATGCGAGGAAGGAGATGGTACAAAAAGGAGAATGGATGCTCTGTCTATGCGAGCAAGAATGGATGCTCTGTGAATGCGAGGAAGAAGAAGAGGAACAGGAGGAAGGAGGAGGATGGGTGCTCTGTCTATGAAGACGAGGCAAATGGTGGGTCCACGGTGAGCGTTTAACGGTCACATGCGGCGGTGCGGCTGTTGCAAGTCCACCAACCCTTTTTGCTTAGAAATGTGGCCGTTTACCCTACCTTTGGAGCTCATTTGAAACACATCGAACGAGTTTTGCAGAATGAGCACCGCCAATCAGATCGCAGAATGAGCGCCGAGTCTGCCAGATTCCTTCTAGAGGACGATCAAACGGCTGCAGTTCAGCGGTAAGGTTAGATCGACGGTCATTGTTGAAATGGGGTTTGGAGGCACTCAACGGGGTTTTGAAAAGTTTGATAAAGTGTCTAAGTTTCATTTTGTAGTGGCTAAGAAGACATTTTTATCGAAACCTAAACCTATCTCACTCGTCTACGGACTCTGTAACTCTTTGTACGTGATAACTCATTTGTGCGTACCATTTTTTATGAAATTAACCAAACCCAGATATTTTTTTTATCATAACTATGTCACATAATAAGACAATGTGCGTTGGTTTCACATTTTTTCGATTTTTTTGAATCATTTATGATCATTTGAATGTCTGGTCAAACCTGGCCAAACGCAGTTTGAACGTCTCCAAAAGAAGTTTAAAATATGAAAATGAAAAACGAAGTGCAGATTCTTCTTACTAACAATGAAATGAAGCTTTTGTGATTTTTGTGATTTTTTTGATTTTAACGAAACCTAAACCCTCTCACTTTTCCACGAACTCTATAACTCTTTGTACGTGATAGCTCATTTGTGCATACCATTTTTCATGAAATCAACCAAACCCAGTTTTATATTTTTTTATCATAATTATGTCACATAATAAGACAATGTGCGCTGGTTTCATATTTTTTCGATTTTTTTTGAATCATTTATGATCATTTGAATGTGTGTTCAAACCTGGTCAAATACACTTTGAACGTCTCCAAAAGAAGTTTAAAATATGAAATGAAAAACAAAGTACAAATGCTTCTTAGTAACAATGAAATGAAGATTTTGTGATTTTTATTTTATTTTATCGAAACCTAAACCCTCTCACTATTCTACGAACTCTATAACTCTTTGTACATGATAGCTCATTTGTGCGTACCATTTTTCATGAAATCAACCAAACTCAGTTTTATATTTTTTATCATAACTATGTCACCTAATAAGACAATGTGCGCTAGTTTCACGTTTTTTCGATTTTTTTGAATCATTTATGATCATTTGAATGTTCATGCCTAGAGCGCGCACACTTCATGCCTAGAGCCCATAAGGTGTTCAACCAAATTACATCCGACCAAAATACAAGGGATTAGTAATATTAATCAGTCTCTTCTTTGTCATCGTCAAAGCCGGACAACATATCGTCAACCCACTTGTCGATCTCTTCGCTGGGGTCGCTGATCTCTTCGTCCGACTGATCGATTTCTTCGCCCGACTGCTTAATTTCTTCGTCCGACTGCTCGATCTCTTCACTGATCTTCACAAATGTCAGCTGGATGTACTCCACCTTGATGATCACCTTGATAACGTAGAGATCACAAAATCGAATCGGCAGTTGCTCCCAGAATAGATCCCAGTTCCTCTCAAAGTCGAGGTATTCGTAGCCGTTGACCACATGATATGATCCAAAGATCTCGACATCATTCCCCAAGAGACGAGAAACTCCGTGATCTTGCTGTAATATGAGCTCACGCGGTGGAAAAACCTCGGGGTAGCCATCTAGTAACTCAATCTTGAGATGCTATCAAAACAACATGAGCATCATATCAGAATAGTTCAAATGACAGAACTGAGAGATCATTGAAATGACTAAACATGAGCATCGTGTCAGAATACCAGAGAATCTTCATTTAAAGAATCATTCTCAATCTTGCGCACGTAGTATTGAGGGATCTCTTCCAACTCCATCGTGGCATCTTGCAATAAAATGAGAGATATCGCATTCATTTCTGAATAGGTGACATCTCTCGGTTCGTGAAATATGCTCGACACGAGGGCAGGCTTGCAGCGTCCGTCAATATGTTGAAACTCTGATCAAATAGAGGAAGACATTCAGAAAACTTGTAAACTACTCAATGTGTAAGAAAACGAACACAAACGAGCATACCCGTGTGTTGCAAAAGAGGTTTTGCAGTATTGTTCTTGATAGTCACTTCAACATTGAACAAATGCAGATCTTCATTCCAAGCGAATTTGACAACATCGCCCTCCTCGATGTCGTAGCCTTCACATAGTGCTCTCCACTGCGTTCCACGGATCTCCGTGTATATATGGATATTCGGGCTACCACTTAGGTGCTTAACAAGATATGGATGTTCTGCGTCATCTTCTACCCACTTATCCAGCTAGAACAAGTACTGGTCTCCGTTCGCACACCTAGCCTCCATCCAGTTCTTACAACGGCCAAGTCCCCGGCTCTGATCTAGAAGATATCTTAAAGGGCATGGCAGAATCTACATGTAATACCAAACCGGAGAAACTATGAAGACATTCATTGAAGGAAAAACAAATGACATCCCCTCGAATTTGAAAGGCAATGCTTACAACGGCCGTTTTGAAACTGCGTTCCATCGGGACTTTGAAAGTGGAACCACGAATTAGTGTGCGACAGAGAGTTGCTTCGTAATTGCACAGAGCACAGCGATCGACGCCATCGCCATCGCTATCGCTATCGGAATCCTATTTTAACAAATGAAATTTAGAACCAGATAAACAGGCGGAACCTGAGGTTTTTGCCCATTCCGCAATCCAAATACAAAATCAAATATACTCACATATAATGCACCAAACAGGAAAATGATACATGTAGAGAAGATAGCACTGACCATCGGCGACAAAATGGGGTTGATGGACTGCATCTGAAACCGTTAGCGACCAAAAAACCCCAAACGGTGAAGGCGGTCGTACAATGGCGCGGGCAATGGAGCTCCTTGATTGTCCCTCCTTCTCGACGGGCGACGGGAGACTGGCCGGCTACGGAAATGGCGATGTCGATGGAGCTCCTTTGCGCCTTCAATCCCCCTGCTCTCCGCCCTCAGTCCAACACCTATTGCTCTGTTTTGCTCTGTTCTTGGGGTTCATCGGAGGTTTTATGGGCGGCAACAGTGAGGCAGGGAAGAAAGACCACGTGGGCCCCATCGGTGTTTTCCCTTGATTAAACAAGTCCCCCGGCCCCAAGCCGACCCCTCGAAATCCCAACCGAGCCGCGCCTGGCTGACCCCATCAGTCAGGCCAAGTGCGGGTCAAAGGAGGTTGACCAGAGGGAAATGAACGCTTGGGCGATATGCGAGCAAAACAGGGCACAAATCAGAGAAACAGCGCGGTATGACATAGACCGATAGAACTCAGCTAGGTATGGCACAGAACCAATTAACCCTTGATTTTAATATAATGAAATTAAGTATATTTTCCGACATAAATTATCCCAAAATCAATAATAGTTGGCATAATTATGTCCTAACATATTTCAATAAATTGCATCAAATACGGCCAATACTATATAAAAACAAAGGAATGTTTCACCAATGAATACTAAATAATCACAAAAATATAGAGCAACCTAAGAGATTAACTGTTTACATCTAATATTAATTTGTGCATTAGATCTAGATTATATAAAATAAATTATAAAAAATTAAATGGTATGAATACCACCAACCATTATATATTGAATTGTAAAATTACACTTCTTTTGACATATAGTATGAGCGCACGTAGCATGCAAGTTACCATGGACTTGAGGGGCGACATTACTATTGCAGAGTCGTCCACTACTAATAGCAACGGTGATAGAGGTGGCCGGTATGAGAGGCGACATGGATGTTCGCATGCAACTACATGAGGATCGTATAAGTCAGATCAATGACGTGTTTTCAATACAATACGACTCGAGAGAGGCGGATGGAGATAAATGGTGTCACGTGGCATCATGGATGAGGTGTCATGTAGTTCTAAGTGCTTGACGAAACCAGAGGTATGTGGAGAGAAGGGAAAACTTTGCATTGAGGTGTGTGCGGAGAGAAAGGCAAATTTTTGTGTAGGAACGGTTGTTTTCGGTAAAATACTAGCACAAGCGGCATGGCGCTATGTTGGACGCTAGGCAGAGATAAGAGAGAGAGTTATCGGATATCTCTCTGTAGCCCCGAACTCACCACGTGTCGTGTTAAAAAAATTGAAACGGCATGGTTAGCTTTCAATTTTTTTAAATAAAACATACCACTACGTGTGCACATATTCTACAAACTAGATATTTTTTTATATTTTTGTGTACACAAAAAGATTAATTTTTAAGGGTAATGAAGCTGTTTTTTTATTTTTAAGATAGGAATTTCTTCTTATTTCACAAAAATTTAGTAGATAAGTACAAACATATTTATATATAATATTTCTAATAGAATATTTATTAAACTAAATTTAAAATTGTGAACTATAACTAAATATAAAGTGAAATATGAAAGGGGTCCACCATGATATGAACATGTTGCAGAAGGAGAAGACTGTATTCCTATGGAGCTTAGTTTCTGGAAGGATGAAATGGAAATGTGGAAGTACCTCATTAGGTGATGGCGGTGGGTCAATTTGCTCGGCAATTTAAGGACCCATAGAGATTTCCACTGTCTTTCTCTTAAAGACCAATAAGATAATCGGCCACCACCCTTCAAAAATTTACAGTTGTCGCAAATTTACAAGCTGGCCGTGATTTTTCGTTAACTTGAGTTTTTTAGTGAACTAGCTAGTGCCTTCCGGCTTCTTATGGATTGTGGGTATGACCATTTTACAAAAGCTGATTAAATTGGTTATGTATTCATCTGCCTGTTCTAGGCAAGGTGGTAGTCGGCCGCTTGGCCAACTTGTCGCCGTCTACTCGTTAACGAACCGTTTTGTTCGCACTGGCGAATCTCAGACGACGCACGTCTTTGTTTTCTTTTGTCTCCCGTCCGTGTCGTTGCCGATCTGCCTCGCCTTTGACCTTCTGCCTATGGAGGTGGGGTGGATCTCGACTCCTGTTGGCGGAAGGGTTTCGTTCTCCTAGTTTTAGGGTTAAGGTTTGGTGGGTGCCGCCTAGGTGGTGGCGGCGACACTTTGTCCAATAAAGTTTCCAAGTTTCAGCCCCATGTCGACGGTGACGTCGAAAAGCTTGTAGGAGTCGTCATGGAGCTTAGTCGGCAGTTCTTCATTCTTCTTCGGCTTCGGGACTAACCCATTCGACGACTTCCTATCCACATCCAATAACATCTCCTCCTTAACTGCAGTTTCTCAAAGGCGGTCAGGGCCAATGTCTTTGGTTGGAAAGGCTCCATCGGGATGCCGCCTCCACCCTTGGGACCCACCCTTGATTCTTGGTGGAACGGGATGCTCGCTGGAATTCCAAGGAGAAGCAGGAGAGGTGAGCGGGGCTTTCATCTATTCTGTGTGGGAATGTTGGAAAGAGACTACTAGGCGGGTTTTTAGGAACACAACCCTACAACCGATCTTGGTAGTACATCTAGTGTGGGAGGAGATTGAGCAGCGGTCGATTTTTTATTTCCAGTTTTCTGTTTTTTGATCCTCATTGCTTAGGCAAATGACTTTGTACATAAACATTCTATCTATCTAATCGGATGGCAGATACGACTGCCTTTAAATCAAAAACTGAAGGGGATCAGGTGCAGAAAACAAAAAAATTCCTAGCACCGATATCCTTAAACTAGCCAAGATCTACACTATGCAGATACAGAAGTACGGCGGAGATCGGAATACATAGCCTCGTAGACCGAATAGCGGGGATTACGCTCCCGCACAAGCGTTGACGACGAAGACGACGTAGCCGACCTCTAGGTCGCGGAGAACTCGGCGCGACGAAGACGACGAAGATGACCTCGAGGTCGGGTGGAGGAAGTAGGCCTCCTACTACCGCTACCGCAGCACCTCGCAGGGCGTCACACACATACGGTGGAAACGACGGCCTCCAAAACTCCAGTCCAGGACGAGCAGCGGAAGACTTGGACCGGAACACCAGCAGCACGACAACGGGCTATGGTGGAAGAGATCCCCCTCCTCTACTCGGCGCGACTCCGACAAGGGAATCACGAGATCGAGAGAGAATTAGGGAATTAATTGGTGAATTAAAAGGCCAGGGGTGCCCCTTCTTATATAGGCTCCCGGGGGGAGCCAACCTTGCCAGCCAGGCAATGTGGGACTATCCCACAGCCTGGTTCGGCCAAGGCATGATGCGTCGGCCCTAGGTGGGCCCCATTTGGCCCACCTAGGCTGGCCATAGCTCCCCCACCAAATTCCCTTGAGGGTTTTCCCCCATGGGCCTTCTTTCGACGAGAAGGCCCATTTAGGGAAATCAGACTAAATAAATTCAAAAATAAATATATAAAATCATATTTGCACATTAATTACACTAATTAATATCAAACATATTTTATATAATTTATTCTAGCTCTGAAAACTCTTTCGTCGCTGCCCGATCTCCATCGGACCATTCCCGGGACGTTCCCGGTGATCTCTTTCCTTTCCGGTTGTCTTGTCGAAACCCCTTAAGTGTGTTACCCTAGCGGTTCGATATAATAACAGGTACGATCAAGACTCCTCTATGATCAACGACTAACTTGTAGGCCTGGACCCCATGAATTAATCCCTGTGATATAACGAATGACTTTCATCTATCAAACCTGGACGTATAGTCTTAAACCCTTTGTCATGGCGATACTTAGCGTGTCCGAGCATCATTCTCAGATATCTCCAGACCTAGCATGATCTCGTTACCGACATCGCTATCTTCTACTCGTCTATGATATTATGTCAGCTGGTGACCTAGTCACATGTTTGTAAACTCATTTCATGTTTGTAAACTCATTTGACATAATCTCACAGAGTGGGCCCTAGAGTATCTATCCGGCTATGCGGACTGACAAATCCCGCTGTTGACCCCTCGTCTCAACTACCCCCTTTCGATACCCAAAAGTATCACCTATCATTGTCACACTATATAAGATATGACGTTTGGTGCGATCAAAGTATCTTCCAGGGATAACAATAAGAGTGATCTCACGGTCTTAAGGCGTAATGACTATGTCCTATAAATACTGGGTATGTCCATCACATCGTTACACCTAACGATATGACTTCCATTGCCGACCGGCGCCATGCCCTATGATCGGAAAACCTCGATCATCAATCGCGCAACGAAACTAGTCTTAGTAGAGGCTACTAGGGACCTGGTTGTTTATCTACCACACCTGTATTAATGTTTTCGCTTAATACAGTTATAGCATGGTATAAAACATATAATGAACGATTGGGATATTGCCAATAAACTATGTTTATTAATTGCCTCTATGGCATATTCCCTTCAAAAACATCAGGCCTGTTCTAGGAGGAGCAGTAGTGACGGTGTGCCATTGACATAGTAGGTTGAAGATATGATTTGCTTTAAACAAAAAACATCAGGTTCTAGGAGGAGCAGTAGCGACGGTGTGCCGTCGACATAGTCTGAAGGTTGAAGATGAATGACTTTTCAAGAATCTCGTTGTATTTTTCATTTTCTAGAAACACGGTACAAACGCATAAGCTCACAAACACGCACTTACACTCACCCCTATGAACGCACACACACCTTTCCCCTATAAGCACATCTGAAGTACTGAGCTGTCGGATCAAGTCTTAAGATTGATGAAGTCACCATGAGCGGCTACAAAAACATCACTTCCCAATAAAAGAATATTTCGTCTAAATGCAACACAGAGGTCAAACCTGGTGTTTGAACTCTGATAGGCTGAGTAACCACCTGCTAACCATGTGTGGTTGGTTTACTTGTATTTTTCCTTTCTTTTATGATGTTTTGTACTGAATGGTCTTTCTTTTATAGCGCTCTTTTAATGCCATGGTCCTGTCCGAAAAAAAAAACTCATCGCCGTCTAACTTTTTCTTGAATCGTGAATTCGTGATTCAGGTTGAGAAAACAAAAGGGCGAAAAGAAGAAAAAAAAAACGCATAGCTCCCTAGTCACCACCGCACCACACGACCGTATTAGGGTTTCCGCCCGCTGGATCATCGCGTTCGCCGCCGTCGACCGCCGCCGCCGCCATGTACTCTGGCGACGAAGAGCACGGCAGCACCGCCTCCAAGCACGACCACCGGGACAAGGACAAGGACCGCGATCACTCCTCCTCCCGCCGCCACCGTGACAACCGCTCCTCCTCTCCTCACCACCGCGACGACAGGGACGGCGAGCGGGAGCGGGACCGAGATCGCTAGCGAAAACACAGGGACAAGGAGCGGGATCGCGAGGAGAGGAAGGCGCGGGAGTGGGCGGAGAAGGAGCGGGAAAAGGAGGAGAAGAACGAGAGGGAGAGGGAGAAGGAGAAGGTGCGGCGTCGAGAGGAGCGCGATAGGGAGAAGTCGATGCGTGATACGGTGGACGAGGAGATGGTGACCACGACCGCAAGCATCGCTGCCGGTCCTCGCACCACCACCACCGCATTGTGGAGGCGGACGCGGCGCCACTGGCCAGGGACGAGGAGGGGGATGGAGAGGAGGCGGAGATGCGACGGAAGAAGAAGAAGGAAGAAGACATGGAGGCTGAACAGCAGTGGCTCGATGACAAGATGGAGCATCGCCGGCGCCGCATTAAGGAGTGGCAGGAGAAGAAGCGTCTTGAGCAGCAACTCTAACAGCAGGACAATGGTGCCAGTGGCGTTGCCACCTCCATGGAGGCTGACGACGGAGGCAATTCTGGGAAGAAGTGGACCTTGGATGGTGAGGAGTTAGACGAGGAGGATGCCAAGAAGTCGGAGGAGGATGGTGGCGCCGGCACCGGTGCCATGGATGTTGACTTGCCTTATGGGAGTATTGATGTGAATAGTGGGGCTGGTATGGAGGAGGATGATATTGACCCTCTTGACGCATTCATGAACTCTATGGTGTTGCCGGAGGTTGCAAAGCTGGAGAGTGCCCTGATAAAAATAGAGATCGTGCCTGCTGCCAATGCTGGTGACGAGAATCATAAGAATGTGAAGTATGCCACTAGTAATGGGGATAAGAAAAGACCGATGAAGGCGATGGGAAGAATTATGCAAGGGGATGACTCAGACTCAGATTTTGACTACACTGATAATGATGAGGCTGTTTCGGATGATGAGGATGACGTGGAGTTCATAAAACGTGCCAAGAAGACGAAGGCAGAGAAGTTGGTTATAGTTGACCATTCCAAGATTGATTACCAGCCATTCCGTAAAAAATTTAATAATGAGATGAAGGATATCATTAGGATGCTGGCCGATGAAGTGGCTGCCTACCGGAATCTGTTGGAGCTCAAAGTGCACGGGAAAGACGTTCCTAGACCAATAAAGACGTGGATACAGAGTGGTCTGACAAGTAAGCTACTTGACACCATCAAGAAGCTTGGTTTTGAGAAACCGATGCCTATACAGGAACAGGCGTTGCCGGTTATAATGAGTGGACGCGATTGTATCGTGGTAGCAAAGACTAGATCTGACAAGACTAGCGTTTGTCTTGCCGATGCTGAGGCATGTCAAAGATCAACCGCCTGTTGTGACTAGGGATGGCCCTATTGGTCTGATTATGGCTCCAACAAGAGAGCTCGTGGTGCAGATATATGCAGACATAAAGAAGTTCTCTAAGGTTCTTGGCATCAGCTGTGTTCCTAAATATGGAGGTTCTGGGGTTGCCCAGCAGATCAGTGAACTGAAGAGGGGTGCTGAGATTGTTGTTTGTACACCGGGCAGGATGATCGATATCATTTGCACTAGCAATGGAAAGATTACTAACCTTTGAAGAGTGACGTTCTTGGTGCTGGATGAAGCTGATAGGATGTTTGATATGGGTTTTGAGCCTCAAATTACTCGAATAGTTCAAAACACCCGTCCAGACCGGCAGACTGTCCTTTTCTCTGCTACTTTTCCACGGCAGGTTGAGATACTCGCACGTAAGGTGCTCACAAAGCCCGTCGAGATTCAGATGGGTGGGAGGAGTGTCGTGAACAAAGATATCACACAACTGGTTGAGCTCCGACCAGAAAGTGAGAGGTTCTTTAGGCTGTTGGAATTGCTTGGGGAGTGGTTTGCAAAGGGAAAAATTCTTGTTTTTGTACGCTCACAAGATAAATGTGATTCTCTACTTAAAGATTTGTTCCAGCATGGGTATCCGTGTTTATCTCTACATGGTGGAAAAGATCAAAATGATCGTGAATCAACTCTTGCAGATTTCAAGAGTAATGTATGCAACCTTCTGATTGCTACCAGTGTTGCTGCAAGGGGTTTAGATGTGAAAGATCTGGAGCTGGTTGTCAATTATGATGACACTAATCATTATGAGGACTATGTTCATCGTGTTGGGCGAACGGGTCGAGCTGGTAGGAAGGGCTGTGATGTGACTTTTATGTCTGAGGAAGAGGAACGCTATGCACCAGACCTTGTTAAGGCTTTGGAGCTATCTGAACCGGCTGTTCCAGAGGACCTGAAAGCCTTGGCGGATTGATTTATGTCAAAGGTTAAGCAGGGAACTGAGCAAACCCATGGAACAGGCTATGGAGGAAGTGGTTACAAGTTCAAGGAAGAAGAGGACGAAGCACGGAAATCCGCAAAGAAGGCTCAGGCACGGGAATATGGATATGAGGAGGACAAGTCAGATTCGGATTCTGATGAGGAAGGAGGTGTACGTAGAAAGGGAGGTGATGTTGCAACACAAGCTATAGCTGCTGCTACTTTAGCTGCAGTCAGGTAGCAAGTACCAGCCACAACGACAAGCTCCTTGCTTCCTCTGCCGGTTGCACCTAACCAACATACCAATGATGCTACATTGCGTGCACTTCAAGCTGCATTGAACGTGCAGCAAAGCCTGGCAAGGATACAGGCCCATGCAGTTCCGGAACACTATGAAGCTGAGCTGGAGATTAATGATTGCCCACAAAATGCTCGCTCAAAGATCACTCACAAAGAAACATTGGGTCCTATTCAGGAATTTACTGGGGCTGCAATTACTACTACAAGGGGAACCTTTATTCCTCAAGGCAAAATTGTTGGTGCTAACGAGCGCAAGATGTACCTGTTTATCGAGGGCCCTAACGAGTCTTCTGCCAAGAAGGCAAAAACAGTACTGAAGCGCGTTCTTGAGGATTGTGCCAACCAGGCACTAAATCTTCCTGGTTCTGCTCAAACCGGAAAGTACTCTGTTATTTGATCTGCATTGGAGATGTGTAAATCTTCTTGAGAAGGTATGAAGAATCCGTATTATAGTGTAGAATATTAGCTGCTTGTGTGTGGATGTGATAAGAAAAATTGCTCCTGATAATTCATTTTAATTTCTGAACATCATAATTCCCAACTCACGTCATTCATATTCTTGTCTTATGGACTTTCTTTGTGTTTATCTTTTGTTCGATTATTTTTACTTACTAACTATCTTCTGGGTCTATTTTCCACAGTACAGCTTACAATGGTTTGCAGATCACAAAACCTGTTGTTGGACTTCCTCAGATATGCAACTAATTTTTTACTCCAAGCCATTATATAAGGCAGCTAGTGCCTACTTAGTGCCATGTGGTTATTGTGGAAAATGTCTATCAAGCATATTTTAACATTTTGTTTAATTCTATTAACAAATTTGGTTGCCTTTGGATATCAGGCTTAGAAGTCCGGTGGTAGCTGCCTTGATGTTTCGTGTTCATACAGTTTTCTGTTGTGAACCTACATGAAGGCCATGGCAGCCAATAGAACTGATGGGAGTAAAAACTTAAATGCCAGAGAAGGTCCCAAGTTTCTGGGTAAATTGTGTCCATTTGGGTTGATAATAAAAGGATCATTTCTTATATTAGAACTTATTCTGGATCCCTCTATGCAGTTAATTTGCATTTTGGAAGCTATTATTTTGCGCTTAATCTTGATATGTGTGGTATGGTAGTTCGGTTTGCTTTGGTTTATAGTTTATCCATATTTTTTACATTTATACTTGTGAATTGTGATTAAATTCCTTTCATTTGATAATAAGTGTAGCCATGATGTTCTTTCTTTTGTTCTTCAGATGTACTCTGTGTTGTTGCAAGGTATTTGTGAGGTGGTCGAAGAGTCTGGCCCCATATGTCATCGACATAGAGAGACTGGGCTGCAGTTGAGTTACAACGATTTGCTGGGACGATATAGGTCGCATTCTTGGAACTGTACAATGTTGCTACTTGCGGCAGTGGAGTTTGCCTCGTCTGCTTTGTACAAACAACCGTGAACGGTGCAACTTGATTTCATTGTGATGGGGAAGGAACAATCGAAGAGGTACAGGGTCAGCTAACTGCATAGTATCCACTGGCCTTATAAGGTGGGTGTGTCGAAGGGACGATTGATGTTATAATGTTGTACATGCTACCAGTTGTTGGGTTACTTTGCTCTTTAAAATTGATCTAGTGTATGTGTTACCAAGCTCAACGTCTGTCTACCGACCTGAGATAGAAGGGGATCTTGACTGTCGTCTCTGTCCGTATGTTACCTCCTTTCTCCTTTACTTAACCCTTCTTTTTCATTGTATCTTGTTGTTATCTCAGACAGCGTATCATGCAAATTTGCCATCAAGACTAGTTACATCACTGTTATCTTCCAACATCCGTTGACCCTTATCTCCATCCACAACAATCCGTGGCATTTCCAGATTTGCTCGTGGGTTTCAGCCAATCGCGTGATTATGCAGCAATAGTGCCACCTCCATATGGTACCAACGCCGCCATCACTGAAGGAGCGAAGGAGTTGGTGTTTTTCTTTTATCACAAGTGAAGCTTACTGTCAAAAAAACTGTACAACAAGACGCACCACCAAGACCACCACAAGCCTTCCATCAACCATGCCTTTGTGATCGGCCCAAGTTAAAAAATATTCAGGGGCGGCAATTTATACGAATGGGACACTTTTAGTATAAATTGAGCGATTCCGTTCAAGTATGACAAATTCTATAGCAGACAGAAACACTGAGTCCCTGTTTAGTTCTAGTGTATTTTAAATGTTTTATAGTGGATTGTAGGGATTATCATAGATCTCTGGAAAATGCGGAATAGTAGTACATGAACCGGCTCATTTTTATGTAGATTAAAACATTAAACCAAATTGTGTTTTCAGATGGAAAATGGTTTGTGCCTTCTTTATCTGGGGTGTAATTTCATCGCAATAGGACTGGTGAATGGAAGGAATTTGGTAAAATCCGCACATTCACCCAAATCCTCTTAACTCCCCCACAAAATTTTCCGGCACAATACAATAGCACGGTGTAGTGTTTTCAATCTAAACAAAAATGAGGTGATTTGTGGAAAAATGTCTTGGAATTATCTCATCCAAAACCGTCGTGGTAGTTATTGGGGATTTTCTAACCCCCTCAATCTCTTAGAGTACGCTAGAGTAAGCAAGACCTCGTGAAAATTAAGGTACTCCCATCCCAAGCCCCTTGGGATGAACATACATCACTAATAAACAAGACGGTGAGGCATGGGCCTCGACTCAATTGCACTTGTGGTATACCCCTGTATTCGGTCATATTAAGGTCGTAACAAGAAGTAGTCTGCTCGAAAGCATAAGAGGCTAGCGCAACAAACAAGAGTGATATGTGCCTGTAAAAAGACAAGAGGACATTGAGCAACCATGGATCCATCCCATGTCACGCCAACAGTTGGAAGGACCGGCATGGTGGACTAGGGAGGGAGGGGGTTGAACAATGACTAACATTTTTATTTTTCTTATTTTGATCCAACAAAATATAAGGTTGTTTAGTTATGCAACTACATGGATAACCTATATGGAAGGCTCATAATATATAAGAAGTAAGGTAGCAACAAGTAAGTAAAGGTAAGATAACCACAAAGTAGACACACTGATGTATTCCCGGAGATTCTTCCTTTTGAGGAAAATTATGTCTCTGTTGGAGAGGTGTGGGTTGCAAAGACTCACCCTATTCTTCTCGTGTGCTCGCACAAAGCAATGTACTATGATTTCTGATGAGGGGAGATACCTACACCTCCATTTAATCTGACCACCGAAGCTTTCAGTTTTGCCATCCATCCAGCAGATGAGGTGAAAACCAAATTTAGAACACCCCCATTGTATTTGCAGTTTGGCCAAATGACATGGTTAGTATTGGATGGTGTTATGGCGGTGTGTTGCATACATGATAACCAATGATTAGATGATATTTTTCTACGTATGTACACTTTTTTATGTGAGGCCTATATATGTGCCTTATTGTGTTCGGGTTGAAGCTTATAATAGTTGGGTCTTTGTGTTAGGTTTGGTTTGGGCATTTGCAACCGGGTTAGGTTTGAGTAATGTATAAGGGTCACGACAACCATCATGTATCGTAGACAAGATTTTTGAGATTAAGAGTATTGAGAGGTTCGTCCTAAGATGAGTTGCATTTTACGAGTATCCACTGGTTTTGATTTGGTTGTCGTTTTCAATATTTTGATTGTGCCGTGTACTTGAATCCCCCATACCTTCCTGAAATGGGCAACCACTTGATAGTGCATATTTACTACGACTAAAAGAAACGTCGGAAACACCACATTCACACATATCATTTGTGCCATTATCTATAGAACTTATATAGCTTATGCACTTGATCAGTACGCTAATTATGTTGTCATCTACACCAAGACCATTAAGAAATGGAAATGACCTTTCAACTACTCCCTCCAATCCTACTAGAACTATTGTCTTGTATATGGTACATTGATATTTCACGTCACCTTTATCGGATCGGAGGGAGTAGAAAAAAAATGAACTCACCATGACATAGCTGAAGTCTCAGTGGAGAGGCAAAATCGGCAGAACGTGATTTACATAGCATGCACTCACTTAAGGTATTTCTTATGGATTGATTGTAACGTCCCAGCGTTTAAGAAACCACGGAGGGTAGAAATAGAATTTGTGCATTTGCATTCATGCATCTCAAAATCCGAATACATTTTTCGCAACTTAAAACCCTGAAGAGATCAAAGTTTATTTCATCTCATTGAGTAGAATATAGTTCAATTGAGGTGATTGCGATAAATTTTGACATGACCTTTAGGTATTTTACTTGTTTGAGGGAATTTGAGAAAATTCAAATATTCGAATAATTTGAAACAACTGAAAATAAATGATAAGTAAATAATAAACAAAAGTGTAATTCATAAATTAAATAATTATAAACATGAGTTACAATTATTGAAACACAAAAATAATTGTTTTATTGAAATACAACAACAATACATTGTCATTACAAATATTCAAATGAAACTAAAATATATAAGAGATTACATAATATAAATAAAAATTCTAGGAGACTAATTCTTGCATCTTAATCTTCCTCATCCCAACTATCCTCTTGATCATCTCATCTTGCACCCATCTTCTTTCCTGAAAGATAAAAGGAAAATTAGACAAAAACAGCAAATAAACAAAGTGGATTAGTGTTAGGATTACTCTCAGTTTAGGCAGTGAGATGCACTGCTGAACACATCATTGAGTTTAGACCTTAATCAAGGGTTAGTATCAGTTCTTATGAATTAAAACAACCTCAGATCAACATCATTGGTTTAGGGGCAAATATTACACTTGGCATCACAAAATAAACATCCAGCATGGATAATATCAAGCCAACCGAATGGATCAGATCAACACCAAAAGATCTAGAGGAGGCAAGCAAACAGACTGCACACAAGCAGCTTAGTCATGCATGCAAAAACCTACTGCCGTCACCAGCGCAGCTGAAGCAAGAAGGATAAGGGTTCTCTGCCGTAGCAAGCAAGGGAGGCAAAACCCTTTGGTCATCTGTCCAAACTCATCACACACGCACACACTCATCTGTTCATCACACAGCACACAGCACACCACACCCAGATCATTTCCACCAATTCATCCACCTAGCACCACTAGCCAATCCCACCTTTGCCAAAAGCAAAGCAAGATGATGGCCAGCAGCTCCAAGGAGGAGAAGGGTTGAGCAGCACTAGGAGGAGAAGGGCTGAGCACAAACAAGGAGGAGAAGGGCTGAGTACAAACAAGAGAAGGTGGACAATTGATCAAGAACTGCACAACCTCAAGTGAACCAGGACCTCCACAACAACCCACTGCTACACACAACTGTAGAGGTTGATCCCAACTCTTATAGCTAGTCGTACAAGCAATAGATTAAGGTGTGGATAGTTTTCCCTCAGACATGCATAGAAATGCTATGCATGGCTCATCACAGGGATTTAATTAAACCAAAGAAAATAGCCTCTGTTATCATAACACAGCCTCAATCTATGCATCATAGGCAGGGGCATCAAATAAATATTAACACCAATACATCATTTGATCTCAATCATTTAGCCTCAGTCTGTTGCATCACAGGCTTTTGAAAATTAATCCTCATATAAGTAGTGTAGTTAACTTATATTAGAGAGGCCTCAGTTTCCACAACATTGGCTAGCTAAGTAATCAAGCAAGCATCTGTTCTTTTAAGATAATAGCCCCATCCTTAGCATAATTGGCTGAGGCAACACGAGTAAAATATTTTGCTTAAGCACTTAGGAATCAAATGCAGATCAACAACCAGATCTAGCACATGGTTTGCTAGGCACTAATTCTCAATGGAAATAGCACCACAAACACAAAACATAAGCTTAGATTATATCTATTGGAGCTCAGGAATTAATCCACTTAATTAGAATCATCTTCTTGGAATATAAAACCCCAGGAATCATTCTCAAATAAATCAACCAGCTAGCATCAGATCCAATTCATGTATAGCTGGGCATAAGTCTTTTAGGATAACACCATAAACACAACACATGTATTTAGATCTAGTGTCTATAGCTCAGAACATCAGTACAGGAATACAAATCATTGTCCTAGTAGTAAACTCCAGGACTCATTAGATTATGCTACGTTTAAGCTTTGCTAACTGAATACATGGATTCAGTCAAACAAAGGTTACCACACCTCTGTAACTAGAATTTCAGAGTAGCAGGTAATTGGATAACTCACAGGAACAACAACTAATAATAAACAATCACAAATAGCCACAGATTCATCCAATCAACAGAAACACATCAGTGGAGCTATTTTCTGAAGCAACAGGGACAATTTGTGAGCAAAACTCACTCAAGCAAGCACCACAAAAGCATGAGCGAGGGTATTAACCTAACACAACAATCAATATGCTAACCACCAACATATCATATAGCACAAAGCACGGCCTCAGGCCCAAATTGTGTGTGTGTGTGTGTGTGTGTGAGATAGAGAGAGAGCAGAAGGGGTCCTCACCAGCGTCCGCGCGCAACCACGCCGGCGTGGTGGGGCAGTGCCCACGCGGCCGGCGCAGCGCAACACAGGGACGTCTTCCCCGCACGCTCAGCACCACACCAGGGCCACGGGAGCACGGAGGCACTTCTACCATGCCCAGCACAAAGCCCATCGGCCCGGGAAAGCTGTCGGAGCCGAGAACGGAGATAGGCCGAAACCGTAGCTCCGGGTCGAGACGCGCGCGGACATCCGCGGGCGAGTGAGCAGATTCCTGCGGTGGATATGGAAGAGGAGAGCGCGGCGCAGCGTTTGCGTGCGGTGGCGGCGGCGGAGTCCGCAGGGGCGGCCGAAATCGGGCGGCGGGAGCGCCGGCGATTTTCCAATCGCCAGAGAGAGAGAGAGAGAGAGAGAGAGAGAGAGAGAGGATCAGGTAGAGGAGCGAACTGGTCGTTGACCCGTTCGGTCGAGACGGTTGTTGGTTCAACCCAACCATGTCTCCACTGGCCCACCAGTCAGTGGGACATTTTAATTAATTCTCCAATGAAAAATTCCTAATAATCAAACCAGGTGATTAAATCAAAAGCACCAACTAAATAATAGAAAAGAATCAATAAAAATAAGTTTTGAGTATAAAAAAATAAAAAATATATGTATAAAGTACAAAACTAAATTTATTTTATTTTAAAGACATTTCTATTATAAGGAAATTAATTGTGAGAAATACTTCAAATAAATATAATCAAAAGATTAGTAATTCATTCAAGTTAAAATTATGAAAATAAATTCCATTTCCTTTACTAAATCATATCAATTCAGTTTTTGAACCATTATTTATGTCTTAATTATAAAACCATTTTAAAATTTGAAATTCCAAATATGTGTTTATTCTTCCAAAAATAATTATTAACTATTCCTGAATAATTCAAAAGGTAAGAAAATAACACAAATTCTATTAATACTTCAAAATAGAATTTCACCCCAATAAGAATTTAACAAAATAAAAATAAATCCAATGCATAACATCATTATGCATAATAGCATCATTTGCTTCTTTAAAACATTGTCTTATGAGACAATGATGCTTTATTTCAGAACCCGAGGTCCCCGGTCAGTCTGAACCTTCACATTACACCTCTAAGTCAGCAGGCAAGTTCATCCCTTTTAATTCATTTCCTCTTGGAATATTTGTTAAGAAACTATTTTCAAAATGCTATTATCATGGTTATCCACCAATGAAGGACCGAAAACTTATTTTATAATAATATGACTATGGTTATCCTCACCAGTGAGGTGTTAATCGCATATGGCTGGCAGATGGGACCACGGTAAGAATGTTGTGGTGGAGGTTCCATTTGCATGGGAAAGTATCACCTAGGACTTAACAACAAATGTCACCAGTGATTCTTGCGCCGAATATTACGCGCAACCATGAGATCTGAAATGGGACGGAGAAGTCAGCTGTACCCTTTTCCTCTCGTACAACAACGGGTACAATTCTGGGTCGGGTAGTGCGTACAAACCACTGGTAAAGCCGTATTACCGGGAGATGACTATCGGTGGGCTTGTTTGACGTTGCGAGTTCGCAGTTCCAGAATAAAGCCGTATTACCGGGAGATGTCTATCATGTGAATCACAACGGAAAGATGTCTAGTATCTATTGAAGGTTGGCTTCAGGACCAGTTTGAGACGGGCTTCAAATAGTCATCAGGTTGAAAGTTGGATTTCCCATCAACCTGTAAACTGAAGTAATGGGGGGTGTACGGGGATGGTGGAAATGCGCAGTGATTGGCTTGGATTATTGACTGGGCCCCACACCAAGGAAGTGTGGACGGGAAAGTACGCCCGGTTGTGCAACAAGGTCTTGATCTTTTATGGGTAAAGCAGCGCACCTCTGTAGAGTGTATGAATGTGACATGTTACTCCACGTTCTACAACGGAACGACGAACGCAGCACGAAAGGAGCTTGCTCAAGGCCCTAGCCCTGTGACTCCTGACGAGCATAGTCTTCAGAATAAAAGCAACCTTTGAAGATTTTTTTTCGAAAACTTGCATTAGCCTACGACAATCCTTTGTCTATGGCTGTAACTAGCGCATCAAACTTCCCACTTCCCCATAATGAACTTGTTGGGTAACGCTGTTACTCACTCTTGCCTTGAACCTCTTTCTAGACTTTCAGGCAGCAAAAGACGAGGGCGGACTCGACATCTACAACCAGGAGAATCTGGTCTACGACGAGCCAGACCTGACATGCGGAGTTGAAGGCGTAGACTACCTCATCTCCTACGGCGTCGAAGACGAAGAGTCAGACTAGGCGCAGAGCGGTGCCCTAGTGTAGATAGTGAGCCGAGCAACTAAATAAGTTGCTGAGCTCTATGGTTTTCAGTTTGTTGTTTCCAGTGGTTTGCAAACTCTTCAGTTTGCAATTAGAACCTAGTAGTGCGGATCCTCTTTGGACCGAGGAGGATCTTACTGAATTTGTACACTTTTGGCTTGTAATATTATGTGTATGACCGTTGGACCCATGCAATGTTTCTGTTGTGCCACTCTGATGATGTGAAATTTGCGGAAGGGTGTTCCGTGAGCTTTACATCGATGTCCAGCGTGCTGCAATCATGCGGTAGCATGGTGGGTCATCACATTGATTTTTTACGAGATCGCAACCGTAGGTCTAACTACAAATGGATAAGGAAAATCTTAGCAATTGACCCGCCCCTAGTTTTTTGAATTCAATATTTCTTTATTCACAACAAGTAAATTTCTACTCGTAAGGCAAAAGGATGTATCCCAGATGTTAGATTGGCTCTAATCTATTGGGTAAGGTTTATCCCACTTTTCCCCTATAGTCTTTTGAACTCTCTATTGTATTTTCTTGAGAACCCAATACACCCGCCACCCTAGTGAATTGAGGATTATGGACAAATGTGGATTTGACATGATTGAGTGAAGACAATGATTTCATTCAATCCCTGATGGGAATATTACCCTTAATCCCTACAAAAATACTAATATCAAACAAGGCTTTAGAGGGACCAATAATTTGACCGAGAAAAATATATCGCCGCAACATGGCCAACCTAGAAACGAAATATAACTTGTTATACAAGGAGAAAGATGGACAATGCACCATCATGGCACCACACATCCACGCATCCATGCCACGGAGTCCAAGCGGCAAGGAGAGATAAGACATAACACATGAGCCCCATCAAATCACAGAAGAGATGTTAGTGCTCCCTCGATCAGCCAAGTGAGAAATAAGGGCCAAGACGCCCTACACCAACAAGCTCAAGGTTCTAAACCAAGGGATTTGAATTGAGCTTCATTCAAATCAAGCCATGAACTTCACTAGATGAAACTGACACTCCCTCTGTCCCAAAATAAATATTATAGATTTGCTCAAATATAAGTGTATCTAGACAAGAAACACTTACAAATATATCCATTTTTAGGTAAATTAAATTAAATACACTTACTTTGAAACGGAGGGAGCAATTATTCTGGTCATATTTATACAAATTTAAGACTTACGTAATTTTTGTGGTAAAATTGTTTATCTTTTTAGTAGTGTTCACATTGGCGGAAGCCGTTGTTCTCTGTCATCAACCAGCTCATCAATCCCATCCTTTGTTCTTCTACTTATTCGGTGTTATCGTATCGGGAACGACATATGTCGAGGGTGGCTTTTAGATGGGTGAGGCCCACATGGTGTGTGTGATTGTACCTGCTCGGGATTAGGCACAAGCATGGTGGTCTCCATGACACCAGGATGTACCCAGATTCGAGGACCTTGTGTGGAGGTAACACTGCTACTCCTACATGATCTTGTATATGGTATGCATATCAGACTACAATGGTGCTCCATGAGCTGAGCTTGGTCTATGGGAGGGGGTAGTATGAAGGGTTCCAGAGCGTTGCTACGAGGGCAACGGTTCACCTTATATAGGCATAGTGGACCGGGTAGACATACACTGTGTCGGGTAGCCTGACGAGGTTGTAACTCGGCAAGTCCCTGGGTTGTACACCCCGGGTTGATTGATGGGGAGAGTGTAGAGTGCAAGGTGACCACGACGGCTAACAGGCGGGATTTACCCAGGTTCGGGCTCCCGGAGGATAACACCCTACTCCTGCTTGTCTGGTTATTGATGCGAGTAACGATTACAATGGCGAGATTGCGATCTCGCTAGGGTTTTTGGTAGTTCTGAGCGTGTCCTCTAGGACGGGCAACCCTCCTGGCTTTATAGGCAGCCAGGTCTCGGGTGGTTGATACAGATACGGTAGGTTACAAGACCTAACCGAGTTGGACTAGGATATGAGATACCCCGAGTGGGCCTTCTGCGGGCCTTTCCATCCTTGGCGCGGCCCAGGTAGCCTTATCGTGGGCCACCCGCAAGGTAGCCCCACGTCATAGCCCCTCTCCGGGTGTCGGGTAGCCTGGTGGGCCCGAGTACTATTGCTCCATGATGTCGGGTATTGTACGGGTATTGTATTGTAGCCTATATGGATGGTCATGATCATCGTGATGGGCACTGTAGGTGATGTTGGGCCCAACATTGTGAGGCCGCTTTTGTCTTGTCTGCGCCATGCTTCAGTATGGAGATGTACCGAGTGCGGCGGAGGTTTCTTGGTCTTGTCCTGTCCATCTTCTAACTTGCCCAACTTCTGGTTGACGAACAAGTCGACCCTGCTGTCGGATCCCGGTAGGCATCCAGCTGGAGGACCAGCTAGTTTGCCGCTTTTCCGGGTGGTTAATAAGGGACCCCGGTCCCATATCCCTGGCATTCGGTCAAGATTTCTTAAACCTAATCTAGTTCATGTACACACCATCACATTTAGTTTAGGCGTAAGCTAAACTAGTTGTAATCGGCGCGGCAACACGCCGCGCCCTTGGTGACGAATTTGATGTAGAAATGAATGGTTTCTCTTTTTATCATGTCATTACAAATAGAAATGCATCCAACCGGAACATGAAATTATATGTATTGACAACTGAACATGTATATTATTACACTTCGAGGAATTGAGTCTGAAATGTGTTAACTATCAGCCAACACAACAGTATAAACTGAGTCAGCTCCTCAGGACTAATAAACTTGGAAGAAGAAAAACAACAGACTGCAAATTCTAGATAAGAAAGGAGCTTTATGTAGAAGTAAACACCATAGACAGATGCTAAATCTGTCCTCATCCTGCTGCTTCCTCGAAAAGAAATATTTCCATAAGTGAACTGTCATATAGAAATTGTTCAGATGAAAGAGTTGTGAGCTCTAAAGAAAATAGAGGACATGAAATTCGGTGACTTGTGATGTTTTTTATGTTTCTGTACAGAAGACACCTGCTAAATACCATTTAATTAGGCATTTCATACAATCCCCCAGATGTACCAATTAAGAGCAGGCAAAACCTTCTGGAAAATGTACCAATCAAGAGGAGATATAATACCATGCGGACATAGATACTAAAAAGAAGTACCCACCTGACAGGAAAAAACTCTCCTTGACATGCATTTTATCCTTAGTGGCAAATAATGACAGCATGAAGGCTGATTGTGTATTACCCTAATAGCAATTGGGTAAAAGCTAATGCTAGGAAATTGTATTTTAACCGAAGGACTCAAATCTTCTATGTGTCGAGCATCCTGGAGAAAGATCGGGTTGAATCATTAGTCACATAACTATGATTTTGTACCATATTAACCACTGAGTTTAGAAATGCATACATGTCTGTTCCAAAAACCTGGAAGTTATGCAAAACTAAATAACTTGATAGCAACAAAAAGGCTTCCATGCCTCCATGGCATCCTGTATGTGGCAATGAAAAGTTTCTGATTTTGAATTTTTAAACAATCATTACAGATTGGCCCAAGAATGAAACTAATTGCCTAGGAACTGATTATCACGTCCAGGAATAAAACTAATTGCCTTGGAACTAAAATTAAATATACTTTTCGTCTTTCTTCCCTATAGATTACTCCAGTAGGAGAAGCAATTAACTTACCTTATTGACGAATACAGTGTCCATGAGTGTGTGCATCAAATGCTTCAGCCAACTATTCCCATAGTGTTACAACAGCAGATCTATCACTTTTAAATGAAAGGCAATGTTAGTTATTTATAATAAAATATAAACGAATATATAGCCTATCTCTGTATCAGTTGAATATAGTGTCATATACATTGTAAGTTATACATTTCCTTTATAAAATTCTGTCTTCTCAAATCATAACCTGATTAGACGCAAGAATATCACTAAGTTGTAAGTCTGTACACCATCCCAACGACATATGTATTTGAAATAAATAGAGCACATAAATCAAACATGATCCATAAATAAAGAAATATAAGAAGGTCATTCAATGGTTTTTTCATACCCTATAAGGTTTCAATTTCCTTAATACGTCTTGCAAGGATGCCAATAAGTGCGACGCAACAGAACATGACCTGGAAGCACCTGTATGAGAAACAAAATTATTTGCATAAAGTAAAACAATGTAATAGCTATATCAGCAGTCCTGCCTGTATTAAGTCCTTATAAAGAAAGAAAGGTACACGATCTGGAGCGTTGAGCCCAAAGGCAAATACATAAGGCACATGAACATAAAGACTCATGTCAATCCCTGAAAGAAAGAAAGACCAAAACCATAGCATACTGTCCACAGCTCTAAATATAAAGTGAAGTCAAGAGTGAAAGCTGACATTTGGTGGACACATTTATTGCTATTGTTTAGCATAACAACAAGGTTTGTTTTGAAATGACTCCTTACTGAACATTGCACTTTGCACAACACACTGCTGGTTAAGATGAGCTGATTCATTTGAGAGCTTTTTTGGAACCTATCAAATTTCCTAAATGGACACCTACTGAGATTTGTCCCCATATTCCCTGTGGTCAGATTAACAACAGCACATATGCATTTAGGAGCTAGTAAATCCAAATAACTGACTACTTGTACGACCATTCAAGAAATGAAGTATGCAAAGAAATTAGTCAGCTTTTCAAAGACCCTCGCACGCAGTTGAAACTTGTAACCTTACATGCTTTTTGAAATTCGAAGAGATGGGTCATGGGTTTCAATTAATCTCGTGCTGAACACTGATCCAGAACAATTTGCATTAGTGCAACAACTGGTAAGTACAGACAACAATCTACTATGTAGCTAAATCTAAACAAAGAAACCTTAATTGATAATAAGAACATACATATCTCAATTTACTCTGTTGTTAAATCTAAAGCAACCTTAATTGATAATAAGAATAAATTGTAATTAAGTTTAAAAGAGTAAATATAGAATTCAGATGGAGCTGATACTTAAGCAACCTTATCGATATGGTGTTCCCCACTGTATATGAAAACTAACTGATGCTATATTTTTCATGTGTACAACTCTGAAATCAAGTTCTTTATTTTCTGTTTTACTGTATTACATGAATCTTAATTCCTTAAACCATTTAGAGTCCATACCCAGATATAGGTAAAAATAATGATTGGAACCTGGGAGAGAAAGATTCATAGTGTTGCTCCTTATCTTGCTGTTCTGCTAAGAGGATTAAATTACCCTGCCATCGTAATTGTCCATGGCGTCAACGGTGAGGAGGCCCACTCATGCCTTTTGGGAAGAACGTGGATGGTTCTTGATAGGTTTCTGGGTGTTTCGCTCGGACAGAAACAAACTCTCGCTGCAAATCCGCAATACATGTATTAATCCAAACAGCTGCAAACAAAAGCAGAAGGCAATTTTAAAAAGTTGCAGGAATTGATACTTGCATTGCCACGTTTAGCGCCGCCGTCGGCGCGGCTGCCGGCCAGCAAGCGCTAGCTTTTGAGCTCGGTAGAAGAGGGAGGCGGCGGAGCTTGTTGCGGGCCTGCGGAAGAGCCCGAACGCGTGGTCCGACACATGGCGTCAGGTGTCCTCGGCCCAGAACAGCAGCGCGCCGCGCGAGTGTGTGGAGGAAAGCATGGTCGCGAACACGCTGCCCGCGTCGGCCCCCGCGGCGAGGTCGAAGTAGTCAGCAACACGGGCATGAAGGCTCCCCGACGTGTGCTGGAGCGCGGCCTCGAGGTAAGAGAGCGCGCGGTCGGCCAGCAGCGCCCGCAGCCCGTCCCTGCTGCCGTGACGACACAACACGCACACCTTCAAGCGTCGGGGCGGCAATCCAATCCATCATCGAGCAAGAGAATAGCTGAGCTAGGATGCTCAGGGAAGAAGGTGGAATGCGGGCGAAGTCGTGAGCAAGGGAGGCTAGCTCGCCGACGTCGAGGATGGAGGGAGAAGAGGAGAGAGGGACGGAGTAGCGGGAGACGTCGGCGTTCACAAAGGCGAGGAGGAGCTGGGTGGTGAAAAGGAAAATGGATAGCGTTCAAGATCTAGGGTTAGCTTTTGGTGTTTGTACGAAAGGACCGGTTCGTAATTGTTGGAGAACGCGTGGACTTTATTGCAAAAAGACCAAGCACTGTTCATAATGAACAGTAAATCGAACGCTCACAGCGCGAGAATTCCTCCGCCCTTAATATATAGGGTAATACCAATATCGGTAGGCATGCAAAAAATCAAGTCCACTCCAAACATGTCATTTTTCCACACGCCATTCGACTAGACGAGGAAAAAAGAATGTATAATGATGCCTATAAGAGGCAATAGCCCTGGTAGGGCTAAAAAAGAAAAGACCCAAAGCTACCCGAGAGCCATCTATAGCTGGCCAAATGGGACGGGCCAAATGGGTCAGCACGAGGCACGCCTTTTTTTGGCCCGGCCCAAGCACGACACGGCACGACTTAAATGGGCCGCGGCACGGCACGGGCCCGTTAGTGTCTGGGCCTCTCTTTGACTTAAAGCACGCGGGCCGGCACGGCACGACGCGATTAACTATTTTTATATATTTTTTAAGATTTTATACATATTTTTACTTATTTTTATTAAATTTTATAGCTATATTTAATTTTTTTAAATATTTTAGAGCTATTTTTATCGTGTCGTGCCGTGCCTGACGTGTCGGCGTGTCTTATTCGTGTCCACGTGCTCGTGCCTAACTTTAAAACACGACGCACGTGCCGGCCCGACACGGCACGAATAGAATCATGCCGTTAGCCGTGCCTAGCGTGCCGTGCTGGCCCGTTTGACCCGCTATAGAGCCATCCAGCGAGCGAGTTTGCTACTTCACTTGAATCGTGCACATTGGATTTTTTTTTTGATTCTTGCTTGCTTGTTCATGGTTTTCTATTTGCTAGGAGTAGGAAACATCCGCGTTTGATCGAATCGGTGGGAGATAAAACCGTGCCGTGTTAAGAAAAAAACCCGTGCCTGCTTTTCTAAACTCAAAAAAAAAACGTGCGCCTGCTTTCTCTTCTTGTATTTTTTTTGACAGGTGCTTTCTCTTCTTGTAAATAGCCGTTGAAGTCGGCACCTGTAAGTTAACGTTTCGTGAGTTGACTTTTGGAATCCCGAAGAATCAAGGGTCAGGATTAAATCGCGGAGGTCGACCAGGTACGCGTAGGGTTTACAGCGAGAGAGACGGAAAATTAAAAAAATTCCCAATATTTTTGTTTCGTGGCTGTAGAACTAGGGTTCGTTTGTGTTGCTAGCTAGGGCCGTGACCAAATTCCCCAACTGATTCAGGGTGTCCATCCATGGACTACACCAACGCCATCCATATCATCCCGGACGCCGCCGGCCCCGAAGCCTGGGCCAACGCCGCGGCGGCTCCCGGCAGTGACTCCGGGATTTGGGCCACTGAGGACGACTACAGCCAGTGGAACGGCGACCCGGGGATTGGCGGGGGTGGCTACGGCGGTGACAGGAGCTCCTCGCAGCCGCAGTCTAGGGCCGGTAGCGAGCAGCCGCCGCCGGGCAAGAAGCCCCGTGGCGGCGGGCCGTCGGGCGGCGCCGGCGACGCGGGGAGCACCAGCAAGTCGCGCGCGATTGGGAAGATGTTCTTCAAGACCAAGCTCTGCTGCAAGTTCCGGGCGGGGACCTGCCCGTACGTCACCAACTGCAACTTCGCCCACGGGATGGAGGAGCTGCGCAAGCCGCCCCCCAACTGGCAGGAGATCGTGGCCGCGCACGAGGAGGCCACGGAGCAGAGGGAGGAGCACCAGATCCCGATCATGACGTCCACCACCGTCGTGCCGGGCGACACCGCGTCCGGCAGGGCCTACAAGGGCCGGCACTGCAAGAAGTTCTACACCGAGGAGGGCTGCCCCTATGGCGACGCATGCACCTTCTTGCACGACGAGCAGTCCAAGGCGCGCGAGAGTGTGGCTATTAGCCTATCGCCGTCCGTTGGCGGGGGCAGCTACAACTCTGCTACCGCCGCCGTCGTCGCTTCTCCAAATGGACCTACAATTCTGAAGCCATCGAATTGGAAGACGAGGATTTGTAACAAGTGGGAAATGACTGGCTACTGCCCCTTTGGTAGCAAGTGCCACTTTGCTCATGGAGCTGCCGGTGAGTCTTCTTTCACAAACAACTTTAATCCCTGAAAATGATAGATAAGTTATCCCTAAATATAATTTATCTGCATGTCATTTGTTCATATTTGATATAAATGATGAGCCCATATTATGTGATGAACTTGCTCATGTCCACTTAATACTGCCCAGATTGAGTTGTAAGAGAACCTGTAATAAAGTTTTCTAGTAAATCCGGATAGTTACCTTTGCATGCACTTACACAACTGATCCTTCTTTATAATTGACAACAATACATCATATGCTTTTTTCAAACCGATTCTTACACTTACTTTTGTACGCACTCACATAAGTGGTGCCTTTCAGTTAATTGCCAACAATACACCATAGCCTTGATTTCAACTTAGTTTAGTTTCATCAGTTTTATCTGAAACTCTATGATTGTAAGTATGTCATTTACAGCAAGTTACAAACCCAGCGAGAACGGATCATTTTAGGTTTTTAATTTGTCTGTGGGTTATGAAATGCACCATGATGGCAGGTCTAGCTCCTAATCTAGTTTATGTCAGGTCTGAATATCATCTCCCTGCTTGGTTCAGGCTTTAAGATTTTCAGAACCTACATCATGGTACTTGAAATTGTGAAATAGATTCAAAAGTTGAATGGTCTGCCCAGTGCATGCCATATTTAATTAGTTTTCAAGTTCTGTTAGCATTCTAGCTCCGCCCAATCATTGGGATCCAGTCTACTGTTAAATAGGTGAATTATCCAACTGGGCTGATCTTTATACCGTCAGAGTCTTGTAGGGATGTTAAAAAATGGGTTGGCTTCAACCCGAGAAACTGCTGTATACGAAATTTGAACTGCATCTGCAGCTAACGTTAGATGTGCTGAAGAATCTGAACTAGCGTCACATACTGGTTTTGGCTCAGTGGAAGCGAACATGTACTTGAACGCACCTAGACTGTAGCATCACCAATGTATATGGGAAAATCCCTGATAACTTCAACCTTGATCTGGATAACATACATGTTTGTGTTTTCACTTCTGAAGGCTTATAGAGTAATGTACATAGTATTTTTTAGGGTTAATTGGACAAATGCCACTGCACTTCATGCCAAATCAAAAAACGCCACGGCAATTTGCAACTTCTGACAAATGCCACTTCAGTTCTCTCACACGTCTCTAGATGCCACTACACCCATTTCAGCTCCTTTTTGGTAGAAAAACTGACATGCATTGGATATGTATTTTGTCCTCACTTCTCCCTCCCGTTACTTCCTCTGTCGCACTTCTCCCTCCCGTTTCTTCCTCTGTCGCGCATGAACCATAGGCAGGGAGCCACCATGGTTGCTCTTCCCTCCGGAGCGCTGCCACCCTCTAGCCACTGCCACCACCCTTCCTCTCCGCCTTTCAACCTCGCAGAAGCCTCAGGTTCTGACCCTATTCCCCACCTCTGTCGCGCATGAATCCTAGGCCAGGGCGCCGCCGCCACCGGAGCCTTCCCTAAAGCACCCTGCAGCTCTGACCGTTGCCTCCCTGCAAGGCCTACAGGCCCCGCCTCTTCCCCTCCTTGCAGAAGCGCTTCTGCCCTTTCCGTCCCCTGTTCCTCCTGGTAGAAGCAGTGCCGGCTCCCTGCAGCAGCACCACAGATTGGTTGCCAGCTTGGAGATGGCTCGGAGATGTGGTGCTGGATGGAGCTCGTCGTTTGCTCCTTCGAGCAAAGTCAAGGTTGAGGCGGTGGCGGAAAGGACCTCCCCATCACCGACTGCCCGCAACGCTTCCTTCCTGTGTTGAAGCTGAAGAGCGAGACCATAAGAATCCATGCAAATGGTTCTACAAGTATCCAAATCATCACAAGGTAGTAATTTCCTCTTTGCAGTCTCAATGCTAATGTCAAAATTTTGTTGGCATGAGCTGATACTATGTCAAGAAACATAGCCCCCACCTTAATGTTGGCACTATAAGAATCATTGGCCACATTGTAGTGAAGTGGAATGCCAGTACCTCCTTCCTCCTGCTGCATGAGATGCTTAACATCAGAGATATCCATATCATCTTCAGATGCATGACATGCACCCTCCTGAGGTGCTACAGCCTACACTTCCACAATATGTTCAGGAATGCTAACACCAACGAGGTGTTCATCATCAACTCCAAGATACTCCTCGGTCAAACGGATTAGCGGAAGGATTTTCAGGCTGTTGTGGACTTGTGGTTGGTCAGTGTGTGCTGCATTGGGCTCGCTTTTACTGCCAACTTCTGATGCCACACTCTCAGCTATAAGAGGAGGTGCAGACTAAGTTAGTACAGGCTGAACATTATTTGGACAATTTTGAGTGCCCATAACCAATGGATCATCAGCAGCTACATTTTCTTCAGCAGCATTGGATCAATTACAGCCACCACTACCACACTAAGCAGCCATCTCGGCTGCACTGCATATATCTCAAACCTACGAAGCACCGATACGTCAACAGCCGCCGTATCGCCGTATAATACGGCGCCCGATACTCCGATACGCTGATACGCCTTCGATACGCGTATCGCTCGCGTATCCCTTTTTTCCAAATTAAAAAGAAAGAAAATTAATCCGATACGTCGCCGGGACGGCGGCGACACGGCCGGCGATACGGGAGAGCCCAGTCCCGTCGCGATTTTAACCCTAACCCCCCACGACCCCACGAGCTCCCTCTCTCCATTCTATCCTGCAGGGGTCGCCGCCGCCAGTTGCTGCACGCGCCGTCACCGCCCGGAGCTGCATGCGTCCTCGCCGCCGCCTGGAATCTCGCCGTCGCCCCCCAGATTTTCCTTTCCGCCACCTGGATTCGACCTTCTCCTCCTCTCCCTGCAAGGTAATCGCTTCCGATCTTGCTTGTCTTCTTGCGTGCTCTGCTGCCTCATCCTGATTCGCCCCTCTCCGCTTCACTTCACCAGCATCAAGGTAACCGCTTCCGTCCTGCTTCTGGCATCCCTGCTTGCTACCGATCTTGCTTGCTCCATCTTGCCTGCTTGCAGTCTTGCTTTGCTTGCTCTGCTGCTGCTATGCTTGCTGTTGCTGATGCTCTGATTCGGGCATGGCATCTGCTGGCAGCCAATCTTCAGGTTCGGGCATGGCATCTGCTGGCAGCCAATCTTCAGGTTGTCGTAGTGCTAGTGCAACTGCAACCAACAGCAATGGTGCAACACTTCAACCAACGATAATTCAGTCATCGAGGACTTGCAAAGCAACCAAATGGGGAAGTATTTTGATCTCATCTCATGCATTTGATTATTCATGTATTTATTACATGTCATTTATTTATTATATATATACTCGCCGTATCGCCGTATTGATGTTTTCTGAAATCGCCGTATCCGTATCGCCGTATCCGTCTAGCCGTATCGGTGCTACGTAGTCTCAAACATCAAGTTGGACTGCTTATCATGCAATAGCCGGAAATCTTGGCCCTCTTTGTCAAAATACCAAACTGACGCCAATTTATTACTGCCAATGTTCAATTCTAAAGCTAGTTGACATGTTAGTGCATCAAGGCTGAAACCCTGTCTATGGTCCAAATCATGGTCCTTCCCTTCACACAATTTTTTCTACCATCAACACTTGTACAGAAAAAGGCCTCCACAAGACCACAATAAATTGTAAATTAAAAGCATTGGTCCCACTGTACCCACCATGATCCAGTGGATAAACAAATCAATTGGACAAGAACAAAACACACAAATCAGGTTGAACTTGCATGATTAGAAACTTGCTTCGGTCTCGGGGGGCGAGGATGACATTGTTCCGAAATGTGGCTCAGGGATGCGCTGTAAAGGGTCCATCACCGACAGGTAGTCGCCAGTATGGACATGCGCCAGGAGCCGAGTTTCGGACGGCTGGGGCAAGAGGAATGGGGGAGAGGAGAGCTGGCGGCGCTTGGGAGCTGCGGGGCACGGCGGATCCAATGGTTACACAAATCAATTGGAGAAGAACCAAACACAAAAATCAGGTTGAACTTGAGGACAGTTTCCAAACTTACTTCGATTTTGGGGGCGGGGTCCGCGGGGATGACATTGTTCCGAGAGGTGGCTCGAGGATGCACTGTTCAAGGGTCCTTCGCCGCCATGGTAGTAGTATGGACACGCGCCAGGGAGCGCGAGCTTCGGATGGCTGGGACAGAAGGAATGGGGGAGAGGAGGGGCGGCGGCGACACTTGGAAGCTGCGGCGCGCAGCGAAAGGAATGGCTGCGGAGGCGCTGGCGCCCTGCTGATAAGCTGGGTTTCTATCATGTTTTAGTGGTGCATCTAGGGGAAATATCATCTGAATCAAAAATACATGACGATTTTTTCTACCAAAAAGGAGCTGGAATGGGTGGAGTGGCATCTAGATACGTATGAGAGGTTTCGAGTGACATTTGTCAAAAGTTGCAAATTGCAGTGACGCTTTTCGATTTGGCATGAATTGCAATGGCATTTATCCAATTAACCCGGTTTTGCACTAATACTAAAATACAGGTTTGCAAGTAATATCAATTTTGTGTTATTGAATTTACTTGCTTGTACTTCTAGGATTGGAAACCCAGGAATCAAGTATGATATCAGAACTAGACATAATCTGCAGAATTAATTATTGCTTTCTTTACGGAAGCCTCTACTAAAATCTTATAATACACTGATGACTGATTAGCTTGTACCAGTCCAGTGAGGAGTATGATTGCTTGTTATTTGATATTTTGCACTCTCCATGTTGGTATGGATCTGCTTAACCTCTGGGTTTAGGTGTATACGGATGGCATTTGTCTATTAGGTTTTACTTGTCATATCAGCTGGTGCCCATTTCCCTGATTATTAGTTTTTTAATCTTTATTGCCAAGAATAGGCTGTAGAAAATTGATATCTCCAAGGTAGGTATTACCTTGCATAATATTTTCTATTTAGTGTCTGTATCCAGCATGTGTATTTAAGACAAAATGAAATTATGTAGTATTGGTACGGCATGCCATTTTGTGAGTGCACACATGCCTGATGCACGATTCATCTGTATTGGCTCGAATTTTCTTTCGAATGTTGTAAATAGACACATAATACTCCTGTGCTGTTATATGCATGTCTATTTCTTTGGAGTTCATACTTGTGCGGCAGCCATCAGATAATTAGCTCTTACTGAAGCCGTTTTTAGTGGGAGTACCTTGATGTTGCATAACCTACTTGATCTTGCTTACGTTATTGACATATCTTGCTGTAAATTGCAGAACTCCACAAGTATGGTGGGGGACTTGTCGACATTGATGGCAGAGACATTGCGTTAACTCCGGACTCAAAGCAGGTGGCAGGGTCTGCAAAAGCTCCCACCGAGACTACCGCTGCATCCACTGCGGCACCGGCTCATGCAGATGTGTACCATTTAGGCATCCAGTCGCAGCGTTCCACCTTGGCCAGCCAAAGGTCCGGGCAGCTACAAAGGCCTATCCAGAAATGGAAAGGCCCTGACAAGATCAGCAGGATCTATGGTGACTGGATAGATGAAACTGACTAGGAAGAGGTACGCCTCGTGGTCGCCTTTACCCAGTTTAGAAGTTTTTAGTTGGCATTGCAAAAACCTCGTGCCAGAACAGCATGCGTGTTGCAAGACTAAAAAATGTATGTTTCCGTGACTTGTATCGTCTCTGTTGTATGCATGATTGTAGTGAACTCGCGTTGGGAGAGATGTATGGATGGAGAGTTCTAGTCTTCTGGATATCTCAAAAGTCTGAAGTGTATGTTCCGTTCTCACTTTATTTTTGTTGTTCATCCTGTCATGCATTGCTTGCATCAATATACAACAAACATTATATACAATGGAAAATGAAAACTATGTGGTGATTAAAGTTGAACCAGATGGCGCGACAAAGGTACATCATCCTGTATAACAATTGCTTAAAAACTCGTACATATAACATAAAAATAGAATAACAGTCCGTTAGACGTGAAGGAATCATCCGTTCACCAAGGTGGTCTCCTCTCTTATTTCTGGCAGCTTCAGCTCAGCAAAATACATTGTGACATTTTGAAGAGAAATCTAATTATTTTTGGCATGAGCTTCATTCCTTCACTGTCAATCTAAGAAATACAAATCTGAGTAACAAGATCATCTGTGAGATTTTAGGCCGGCCACTCCCCGTAACGGTCGGAATATTTTGAACCGCCAAAGTGGGTAACTTTTAGGCGGGTCCCAAACGTCGGTGGCTATACTGTTAGCTGTTGCTGACGCGCGGATCTCGGTGGAGTAATTAGCAACGATGCAATTCGAAATTTGAAAATTCGGACCGTTAACCCATTCCCCTTATATAAACACGCGAATCAGATCACCGACCAATCCCATCCCGTCACGGTACCCACGCATCTGCATCCACCTCCTCGAATCAATCCATGGCGACGGTGGCGGCGCCCGGGCGAAAGAGGAGCCCTCGGGGCCGCAAGGCCCTGGCAGCGGTGCTGGACAACGACGTCAACATCTCTGCCGGGAAGGCCGACGTCGCCGCTGCCCTCGTTTCCCCGCCGCAGAAGACCAAGAGAGCGGCTTCAAAGAGGGGCAAGGCGGCGGCTGTGCAAGCGCCATCAGCGGCCGACGAGCTGATGGAGACCTTTCCCGCCCAGGTGCCTGACATCGACGCCACCGAGGTCTCAGCTGGGAAAGTTGAACCCGCCTTGACGCAGAAGGCGAAGAGGGCTCCGTCCAAGAGCGGCAGAGCAAAGGCGGCGGCACCGTCGATGGCCGACGAGCTGACCGAGCTGCAGGGGATGCTGGAGAGGCTGCGGCTGGAGAAGGAGAAGGCGGAGGAGATGGTGAAGGAGCGGGACGAGGTCATCCGGAAGAAGGAGGAGGAGATCGAGACTAAGGGCAAGCAGCAGGCACGACTCCAGGCAGAACTCAAGAAGATGCAGCGCATCAAGGAGTTCAAGCCCACCATGGTACGCACCTGCATCGATCTGTATCTCTGTATTTTGAATGGTAGGCTCCAATTACTTGTGATTAGTTTAGATTCAGCTAGTTTGATCTCGATTGTACTGCCGCAGAACTTTCCTGTTGTCCAGTCTTTGCTCGGCAAGGACCAGGAAGGAGATGACAAGGGCAAGAAGAAGAAAGGGAAGGGGAAGGCTGTAAACGAGAGGAAGAAGCCAGCACCGGCATATGTCCTGTGGTGCAAAGACCAGTGGGCCGAGGTTTGAACCTGGAAACCAATTCATACCACTCAATTCTTCCTTTCGTTTCCTTGCCTATCATGTCATTGATGAATTCTCTACCTTGCTTTCATCAGATCAAGAAGGGGAGCTCGGATGCAGACTTCAAGGAGGTGAGTAACGCTTTGGGCGCCAAATGGAAGACTATCAGCGACGAGGAGAAGCAGCCGTACGAGGAGAGGTACCGGCAGGAGAAGGAGGCGTACTTGCAGGTTGTTGGTCAGGAGAAGCGTGAGGCCGAGGCGATGAAGCTGCTCGAGGAGGAGCAGATGCGCTGGACGGCCAAGGAGCTGCTCGAGCAGTACCTGAAGTTCAGACAGGAAACTGAGGAGGACGGCAGCAAAAAGACAAAGAAGAAGAGCAAGAAGGAGAAGGATCCGTCCAGGCCGAAGCAGCCCATGTCGGCTTACTTCGTCTACTCACAGGAGAGGCGTGCCGCTCTGGTCGCTGAGAAGAAGACTGTGCCGGAGGTAATGGACCGACTATTCTTCAACTGCTCTTGTTCCATTTCTATAGACCATTCATCAGATAAGAGATCTCATGCTGCTGTTGCAGATCGGTAAGATCACTGGTGAGGAGTGGAAGAGCATGACGGAGGCTCAGAAAGCTCCCTACGAGGTGGTTGCGAGGAAACAGAAGGAAGGGTACCTGAAGCTGATGGAGGCGTACAAGCAGAAGAAGCTGGAGGTGTGTAAATTGCTGTACGTTCAGGTTTCTATAGAATGGAGAGGGACATATCTAATTTGAAGCTTGTTTATTGCTTCAGGAAAGTGCGAGCTTGGAGAAGGAGGAAGAGGAGCAGAACAAAATCATCAAGCACGAGGCCCTACAGCTTCTCAAGAAGAAGGAGAAGGCAGACAACATAATCAAGGTATCCCCCAACGCTCCATATAATCAATGTTTGAAATGAATCTTGATGCGTTTATTAATCATCTTGGACTTGGATTTTAACCAGAAAACTAAGGAAAGGCGACAGAAGAAGAAGCAGGAGAACGCGGACCCGAACAGGCCCAAGAAGCCTGCATCTTCCTTCCTCCTCTTCAGGTTGGTTGGGTCGTTTCACTATGTCTCTGCAAATATAATGAACTCAGTAAGCATCATAGAATTGTGCTAACTGCTTGGTGTTTGTGATTTCAGCAAGGAGGCGAGGAAGCAGCTGGTGGAGGAGCGCCCGGGTGTGAACAACTCCACGCTCAACGCACTCATCTCGGTGAAGTGGAAAGAGCTGAGCGCCGTAGAGAAGAAGGCATGGACGGAGAAGGCGACCCAAGGGATGGCAGCGTACAGGAGGGAGATGGACGAGTACACCAAGGCTGACAGCTCCTCCTCTTCACCTTGATTGATCAGGTTGCCGTGTTGTGGTGCTGCGGTTCAACGTTGGTTTCAGTTGAACTATGAACTCTTAGGATTCTCGTCTCTGAATCCACAGGGGAGCAAATAATACCTTTATGCATTTTGTTGTGCTGAGCTCATTTTCTCAAGTCAGCACACGGTTGTTGGATTCAAACTGCATAAATCAAAATGCTTGATAAATGTCAGACAATACAATCAATCCCATGTGCAGGTCATGTCACCAAACAAAATATCCGAACCATACAAAATTGCATCAAACCTATTTGCTTCAGATGAAAAGGGAGCTTTTCAAATTCAAAAAAAAGGGAGCTTTTCACAGTAATGTTGCTTACAATCACTGATTCTGGAAGAATAACACGATCATTGACACTGAAGCCAAACCACAACAGTTCCATCAACCCAGTACAGGTCATGTCACCAAACAAAATATCCGAACCATACAAAATTGCATCAAACCTATTTGTTTCAGACGAAAAAAGGAGTTTTTTTATTGCATAATAATAACACAGTGATGTTGCTTACAATCACTGATTCTGGAAAGGTTCGGGATTGCTCGGTAGCACTTTCTCCCCACGAATGATGAACGCTTGAGGGGCTTAGAGCGTGTACAGCGTGTGTGTCGAGTCTAAGAAAAAATCTGACTCGGGTCTAAGGAAACAAAACCACTCCACCGTTTGCCATGCATGTGGGTTGGGTTTAAGGAAAAAAAGTCTGAGCAATTGGCCCACCATGCATGCACATGAAGTACTAGTTGTTACTCTGTCTAGTGGACCCGATGTATGCTTTATTTCCTTAGACTTGTGTCTAGTGCTAGACTCAACCTGGGAATCTTTTTTGCTAGACTCACCTCTCCACCGTTTAGACTCGAGCTAAGCAGGAAAAAGTCACCCTTAGACTCAACATTTTTACAACGCTGCACACGCTCTTATGGCAAGAAAAACGAAATGCGCATGTGGGTTAGGCAAGGCCAACATCATCTTATAATTTTTGGTTAATAAATTTTCTTATGGTTCCCTCATAAGTAAGACGTTTAATTCATGAATCTATTAACTGTTTCTTTAGCGAAGTAGTCATGCTTTTCTTGAGAGACGCTGAAGTTTTATTATATTTTTGGCCCAATATTTTCGTTCTGCTGCTAGTTGTGATTTATTGTCGGTCTGCTGGTAGTTGTGATTTATACTACTATTTACAATGATTAATATAGATCCATATATAATTGCCAAATGAGCCAGTAGCGATCGCTTCCACCACACATGTAACATGTCCTACTGGAAACAATCACGCTCCGCTGCCGTTGAATCTAATTGGACCTGCAATTTCACCGGGCCAACAGAGCGATCCCAAACAAGGCGTTCGCCGCAAGGATGATCCACCTTTGAATATTGTGTGTGGTTAAGAGTTTGTCCATAAGCTTCATGGTGCAAATAAGCCAATATGTACCTGCCTTACGAATCACACCAAAACAAAGGAATTAAGGGTGTGTTTGGTAGCCTGTATGGGTTTTCTCATCTCAACCATGCCCACTATAGCTATGCTGAGTAGATACACGTGTGTTTTAATGTGTGTGTTTGGTAGGCTGTATGATGTAAGCTGTTCTGTGTTGATTGTCTGTTTGATTGGCTGTATGAGCTGATCCCGGCCAGCATTTTTTAAAAAGCAATCAGGTCCCTGAAATAAAAACCCAAAATGCAATCAGGTCCCTGGCGGAGTGCTCTGGCTTCTCTCCACCGTCTCCGGCCAGAGCAGCGCCGCCGGAGGCCGAGCTGGTCCACCTGCACACGACGGCACCGAGATGCTCGCGCCGCTTCTGGGCGGGAGGCTGGGCACGGCGCGCCGCTAGCCTCTGGGCTAGGTGCGGGGCGGCACGAGGACGAGGAGCGTCGGGGAGGATCCCGACGAGCATCTGGGAGGAGCCAGCGGTGCAGGGACGAGGAGAATCGGCGAGGAGCATCTGTGAGGAGCCAGCGGTGCGCATGAGGAGAAGAGTAGCGGGAAGAACGAAGGGGAAATGAGGGACGGGGTGGGCGACGCGTCGCTCCCCGGACGCGGGTGGGGCCCACGCGTGGATTTTTTCGTATGAGCTCGGCCTGGCCCGAATGTGAAGCTCGATTCTCACTTCTCAACTGGACATGGCTGAGGGGTCTTTTTTGTATGAGGTGGGCGTGGTCCAGGAGACAAAACCGGGCTACCAAACACCCGAAAATTGGGTGGGGAGAGATTTTCCGGGTCCAACCGGGCTACCAAACACACCCTAACTAAACCAAGATAATTTTCGAAGACAACTTTTAAGGTACCTTTTACTACTCCTAAAATATGACTAGTATGGTTTGATGTAACGGCTGATAAAGATTTGGCCCAATAGGCCCAGGAAATTTTTGTTTTGTGGAAAAGTAATGTCGAGAAGACGTTCACGAACAAAAAACATGTGAAGCCCTCGCTGCCTTCTCATCCTGCATGTGCGCCGCCGCCGCGCCGTCACCTCCACCCCGCAGGCCGCCACCTCATACCCGATTTTGATGCCCCCACCCTGCTTGCACGCTGCCATTGCCTCTACCCCGCACGCTGCCGGACTCTCTCTCTCTGGCTCTCAACTCCACCCTGAACACGACGGAGGCGACGCCAGACGTAACGCAGAGGTGGATGCCTCCCGCCGTCGGCACCATCCCGTAATCCTACTCCGCTGAATTCACCCTTCAAACTGACGCCACAAAGCACGTCGGAGTTGGATGCTGACGGCCGTCCAAGAGCAGATAGCATGCACTGTTTTTTCCTAACTGTCCGACTATCTGCAGTGAGCAAGTAATATGTGTCTGTTCATATGTTTGCAGTTAGGAACAAATAGCAACTACTAAAGCATTTAGGCTAGACTATTGATTTTTTTTAGCTATCCGCTAGACTATTGAATTAAGCACCTGCGTGATCATAGTTGTTGTTCAGTCCAACTCCTGGATGAAGACTAGAGTAGCACATGACATTGTATCAGCAAAGTAGCCTACGTAACATTGTGTGACAACATGAGAAAAAACATTGATGAAAGCAGACTCCATTCTTGATTGATTCTGAACCAGGTGATATGTGTCATTTGTACTTGTTGTAGCTCTTGCAATGTTGTGAAGAAAATCTAGTTCTGCCATAGAATCGTGGCTGATATCTGAATTTAGCTAATGTGTCCTAACAAGTTATGCTTATTATTAAGTGTCTCTTTCGCTTTATAATTTTTTTTAGTGATGACCTCCATGGAGGGACAGCTAAAGTAAAGATAAGCCCATCAACAGGTAGCTCACTTTCTCTTTCTGTTTTACTTTAGTAAGAAAAGTAAGGAAGTAGTGTCATCCTTTGGAAGCCCTCTGTTCATTGCTCAATTTGTAGGAACAGTGAACATATATGTGGTTCAGTATTGATATGCTTTGGTGAATATTACAGTGAAAATTAGATGTTGCTTAGGCAGATTGCTTGTAAAAAATTAACTCACATATGGTGAGTCTCCTCAACTAGAGTGCTAGAAAGAATAACTAAATATAATAGTTTAACACTATGCATATTCAGGCAGAAATGTCCTCCCCCGGCAAAAAAAGAAAGGCAAAAATGTCGTTGGTATATCAGTTTGAAAACGAAATTGTTGAAAAGTTATTTCGTTTCCATGTTGCACATATAGTTCTTATATTCATAGAACTTTAGCTGAAGAGTCGTTTGTGCCTGAAGTTTCCTGTTTTGCTTCCTGTCACATTGTTTTTTCTGCCAAAATTTATGCAATGCATTTCTCTCTTTAAACCAGGTGCTTGGTGATCTGAGGAACCTCAAGGTGTATGCTAATGCCTAATAGCTAGCTTCAGTTTCTGAGCGATGGATGTCTGCTCCTAGATGGGAGGATGAGCAGAAGTTGTGATTAACAGACTAGGCAATATAACGTTGTGGTGGCTACGTTTATGAATCATGGATGATGTCCAGTCCCATTCAAGTTCGAGGCGCGCAAAACTGTGTGGCTCTTATACTGAATATTTTTTGATATTCTTGATGGAAATGTCAAAAGAAACAAGTTTTTTAATTCACTCGTAAACAACCTATTTTTTCACATTGAAGTACATGGATACTGCTCTTACAGGAAGCTAGTCGTGCATAGGTTCGTCAATGGGTACAAAAAGGAGAAAACACCAGTAGCAGTAGGTAGAAAAAGTTCTTCTGGCTGAGGGAGATAGCTTCTCCAGCTGCTTCAGATGACTGGTGTAGTGCTTCAGTCTCAGCTATCTATGGGTATGCACCAAACTCTCATAGCGCTTTGCGTCCTGGGCTGTTGGATCTTCACCGCGAAGCGATCTCAACCGTCCATCTCTCTATTGACCTTTGACTCCAATTTTTGGTCCCACCCGTCATCGACTTTGTGGTTGGACGGATCGGTGCGTGCAGCTCATTGGCTATTCTAAGCCGTCCGATCCGGGGACTCCGTTCCGCTTCCATCTGAGCCGTCCACCAGGGAGACAAAATCCCCGCAGAAACCCTAGCCGTCACCATCTCCGGGGACTCGGTGCAGCTCATTCGCTCGCTCTGTTTCCTCTCGCTCCGCCCCTCCCCCACGCGCGCAGAAACCCTAGCCGCCACCATCTCCGGCCCGAGCTCTTCTTCGCGCCGCCCCTCCCCCACGCCCGCATCTAGAGCACACATCTAGAGCACGCCATGGTCTCCGAGCCTCCGCAGCAGCAGATCGAGGAGGAGGTATGGAGGACGCGTCGCTCGACCACACGCCCACCTGGGTCGTCGCCGCCGTCTGCTTCGCCATCGTCTCCGTCTCGCTCGCCGCCAAGCGCTTCCTCCACTTCCTTGGCAAGGTACGCGGTTGCCGCCCCCTCTCCCTTCCTAGACATTTCCCGGGATGTCTCCATTCATCCGCCTGAGTGGCATAATGATGCGAGTTTGGGGGGTTTCTACTTGGTTGCTGCAGGTAACGGATTTGGTTTTCCTGGAATCGGGGAAGAATTTGGTGACCTGCTACAAGGACAAGTTTATGCGGGTTTGGGAGTCATTGTTGATTTGAGATATTCAGGTGAGGTATTCTGTTAGTTGATTTGGTACCAGTAAATAGCCTTATGAGTTTTAGTTTGGAAACCATTGTGCAGTGCGTACATCTGAGTTCATGACTTATGCCTGTGAGTTCATGAATTATGCCGTTTTCTCTTTCTTAATATATGAATATTTTTATGACATGCACATATTTGTATTCTTTGATAAAGAAGCTAGCTAGGGTACTACCTCATTCATAAAAGGTTGCATTTCTATAGCTCTGACAATGGTTCATGTCTTTACCTTTGTCGGTCAATCATTTTTCATACTAAGTACCTCTTTCAGATTTAGCTTCTGCTACTGGACATGTGTTTCTAGATTGTCTGGCAGAATATAACATTGAAGTAGAACTGCGTAACTACTGACAAGTGACATGTCATTTGGTGTTGTAGAGTTTATATACTTAGAATGGCCATTGCTTTTAAATGCCTTACTCAGCCAAATGATTTTATTTTTATGTATCATGATCATCTATAGACCTACAGTAGCTAATATACATGTCAACATCATACCGATTCGGTTCAGTTCATAGTAATGAATGATCCAGTTTCTTGGATGATGTATTTTTTTGTTAGATCAGCTTGCATGATGTCTTATGTTTTCTGTTATCATGTATGTTTATAAATAATCAACCTTTTTATACTTCCTTTGTGCAGATGAGAGGTTATCTGAACTCAACGACATGCCCAGTTATTTCAGAGAGCTCACAGGTTATGCTTTTATTGCTCTTGCTAGGTCTTCCTCCTCCTTCAAGCCAATCTAGCCACCAACGACATATCCTTTTTCCGAGTGTGCCACTCCCTCCGCCTCCTGCTCGCTTATTCCTTTCACCAGGTTCCTCTTTTCTTGACGGTCCGGTCTTTCTTTCGTTGTTCAGATCCCCACTCGGAGATCACCATCTTCGCCAAGAGGACGGCCAAGGAACTCAAGCTTCGTCCCCAACTTGGATTGAAAATATATTAAGATAAAGTTAGTGAACATCTAAAGAGGTTGTCGAAAGAAGGTGCTAACCACATTTTAGTCAACTAGCATAAATTATTATTCAGGTATTTTATTCTATATTGACCAAGGCGAGTATTTTGTGTGTCGCCATGGAGATAAGCTATAAAAAAGCAATTCTTATACTGAATCTCTTCTCATCTAAATGAAGAAGGTATTTTTCTTCCAAAGTAATCAAGTTGCATAATGAAAAAGTTTCAGTTTTTGCGATATTGTGATCTCTATACCTCAGTTATTCTACAAAATATTATTTTTGTGATTTATGTATGGATATCTTTGTTTTGTTTCCTAATTATGGAGCAAAACTCTCCATTTCATTATTGTATGGAACTCATAAACAAGGTTCAGTTTGATAGTATAGAACTTTAAATATATGTAGTGGTTCCCTCTGTTATATCACACTACCACAGATATTGCTTCACAATCCCGCTCTTTTGCATAGGAAAAGCAGAGTTTGTCTACTTAGGAGGCTGATTTAGAAATTCAGCCATGAGATTCTTCATTTATGATCTCCTGCGGCTTGAGATCGTGTTCATTTATAATCTCATGTGTGGCGTCGTGAAAATGAAATACGCCTGTTTGGTGACCCTAAAGCATCTTATTCATTCAACATTGACATGATGCTGAAGTATGAGACGTTGCACCATTTATTAATAAGCACAGATCATGCATTACGGATTCTGCTTTCTCTGTACCATGCTTCTTTTCTTTTGCACGTTCAGAGTGGTACCTCCTTTTATCTTGATATGATCAATGTCCCAAGGAATAGGTTGTTTTCTAGATAGATCTGTATACTAGAGATGACAGATATATTGGAGCTATTTTCATTTGCATTTATAGGTATCAGGCTTTTGACTTGGTCTAATTTTAATTACACTTTCCTGTTTGCTGCTTATTTTTTGTTGAAAGAAGGGTGATTTCACTTAGACTTGCACTGATTATATGGCTATTCATATATTTGATTTGTGCCTGGTGTGTAGAGGCATGTTTGTATTCAGCATGATTACCAGTTTTTCTTTGTTGCAGCCAATTGTTTTTATTTGTTCCAACTATTAGATTGTGAGGACCATTTAAGAAATACACTAATGTTTACTTATTTTTCAATTGCAGATGATTCCTCTGGCCTCCAACCATGGGTGGTAGTGGTTCATGGCCAAAGGTAATTTTTTTGCTTCCCCTTCCCCTGTCAAGTTCCTCTTCCCGAGTATTAACACATGATTTCTATGGATATTGTATTCTTGCTTTGATTAATGCAACTTTTACCATTTGTTCAGGGCATAAAAAAAATGTGGTACCTATTAGTTCATTAAAATCATATATGGTATTTTGTGTCATTCGTTTGTTGTCTTGCCATGACAAGTTTTTAAAAGCACAGTTCCTGTTCATGGATAAGGAGCGGACGTGTAGGTTAATCATGCTCTCTTTTTCGCTATCATCAATGCACCTTCTGTCCTAACATGGTGAAATTGTTTTCTTATTCCGTGTAGCCATATAATTAAGCTGATAAAAAATGTGAAGAAATGTCCAAAATATGCAATCCAATATTTTTTGTCTTTGTCGAGCCTTACAAATATGTCCATGTTCAGGTACAAGGCAGTATTTTTCTGCTGTTTTGGTGTGCTCTTCCATGCTACAACGCCTCTTTCTCGCTAGGATTCATGTGCTGGCGAGTTTACGTGGGAGAGACCTGGTGATCTGATCTGATCCGATGTTTTGTGTGTGTGTGTGTTCCATATGTAGGCTCCGGGTGGATGTTTTACTTCGTGCTGATTGTGCAGATGGCTATCAACACCTGATTTTATGTGTGAATCTTGCATATTAGTTAGTATGACATGGAAAGCTAAATTATGAGATGAAAAGTAGTTTGTTGCTTTGTGCTAGCTTACTTGCCCTACATATTTGTATTTAGTGCAAAACAATTTATGAAAGAGTGCATGTGTATATCGGCAAATTTACTCATCTCATGTGCACTATGACATTCCAATTCATTCTAATGAATCGCATATGATGATTTCCAGCTTTGTAGAAGGAGTTCAACATGTACCTGAAAATATCAACAAAATTGCAGTGATTTTCAGAAGGCATGCCATGTGTTGTCTTTATTGCGATGTTTTAGAATGTGAGTAAATGAAGGCATGGCCCATAGTTTTCTATGAGGAAAATAAAAACGGTGCTTTTCTTTGATGCCCAATCTGGAGTGCAGATTTACATGAAGCTATATGTAGTTCTAGACTCTAGCTTCCTTTCATTGAAGTAGCAACAATTCGTGTTGTGTATGCTCCATATTTTTGTTGGACCTTTGACCTTTCCATGGTTTTATTGTATTTGTGCATCTCAAGCAAATGAAGTTAGTATTTTGATTCAGAACGACTGTCTCTGCAGGTCTCTGTTGTAAAGCTTACAAAAAAATTCTATCATCTAATGATTTGGCTTCTGTAGCGTGGTAGCAAGCTGAGCCAGCAGCCAGCTTCGTTTATTAGGTTGAGGCCCTCACTTAATTTTATTAGCATTTCGTTTCAGAATTACATATTTTGTATTTGTATTTGGTAAAAGGTTACAAGGCACTTCTATCATCCAGTGATAATTGCCTTCTATAGTGTAGTAAGGTGTAACATCAAGCAACACAAAGCAAGAATGGAACCTGATTAAGTGAACAATGCATTCTGTATTGTTATTTTGCTCTTTTATAACCAATCATCATAATTTCCTCAAATTGTGATGTTCCAACGTTTTACTAAGTAACACTGCTTATTGATCATTTGGCAATAAGATTTGTGTTTATTGCTGTCTTGGAAACATATATATGGATCATTTGTTATCTTTGTGATTATAAAAAGCCTGCATAAGCTTTGTGTATGTGAGGATATCAGGATACCACACCGATGTCTACACAATACTAACTTAGTAAAACAAATGACGATAAAAAGAACGTTTGACCTGGGCTCATAATTATTTCAAATCAGGTGGCGCGCGGCAAGCCGCGCCCCAAATCTAGTATGATATATGGGTTCAGCTCAATGCCGTAGGATGGACAGGAAAACATGATCTAGCGACATCCTTTTCTAACGAGTGTTGCGGAGTGGCTGAGGAATTCAATTCTCGCCGACGAAAATCAGGTTTCTACACTAAAGCTGCTTCAGTTCTTCTGTCAAGTATCTCCTGCAAATTGTGACAATTGCTTCAGTTCGCTATGAACTAAGTTTTTTTTTGATTTTTTTTTTTGAAATTGCTATGAACTAAGTCGACACTGCAGTTATTGAAATAAAGAAGCGCATGATGTCCACTTACCCATTCATTGTCTGCACATATCGCCACACGTTCATGTTGATCTAGAAACTACAACATATAAAAGAACAAAAGTTAACACATCTAGAAAGAAGAACAGAGTGACATATAGAGGAAGAAAAAGAATTATGCAGTACTTACAGCCATAATCTTTCTAACAAGGCAGTGTTAGCTTTATGAACAACCATATTAATTAACTTTATACCTGGCGGCAGCGGTGGCCTCCGGCCGGCATCCGTGGCGCGCTTCGGTGGATATCCAGCCGCATGGACAGCGGACAGCTCTGCTCTCCGGCGCTTGCCGCTCGCTGCCGTCCGCAAGGAGGTCTCCCGCGCCATTGCAGTCACGCCTCCTCCTCGACATGCTCAGCAACTTCATGGCTGTCGGAGAAGGTGTCAAAGAGGAATAGGTGCTAGCTCGGGTGTTCGGACGCAATTTAGGTTTCATTTAATGGAATGAGGATTTTTTATAATGGACTAAACTCATCTACTGGAGGTTCTGATTGTTGGACCAGCACACTACTGCTCGTTTTAGCACCAGTATAAAACGATTTTAGCCATTGGATTGACCGAAATGAATGGATGTGGCTCATTTAAGGGTATTGTAAAAGGGCTCTTTTCAGAAAAAAAGAACTGAACCACGATCATTTATTCAGTAACGGAAGGGGAATTTTTTTTTAGAAAGAGAATCTTCTATAGCTAAATAGCAAAAGCCACTACAAAGAATTCTCTCAACATGCAGCTATACCAAGTCAACAATCATCTGATTGGTCCATGTCATCCTTTGTCATTTTCAGTTTTGCTCCGTCCTATTTATTTTCGTCTTCGTCTGTATGGTCGCCGAACGACCAGATTAGCTAGCATGCAAGCCCATCTTAATGAATGTACGTACTATTTCCACTCACCTTCAACAGCGTATCGTCTCCCCTTCCAACATATCTTTTCCACTTCATCTTCTCCACCGTTTTTAATAGAAACTGATGGTTTTTCCCCTCACCGGCTGAGTATATATGACCATTATTTCTTTGTGTCCCTTTGGAGCTCGCCTCTCACTTTCATCACCATGACAAGAACGCCCAATAAGCCCCGTGTTGCTCTCGCCGTCTCCGCCCAGGAGGCACTCATATTGGAGCGGCACCATCATGGTGCCCCGCTTGCTGTTCGTAAGTTTTCACGGGGAGATTTGACCTTCCTTGCAGCTGCCATCTAATACAAGCTTGGAAACTGCCAACATTGATGTGTGGCGAAGTTCATGACTAATTTCCCCGCCATGGACCAACAAGCATTCTTCTTCTCAACGAGTCATCACGAATCAGCGAGGTACATAAAATATTCTTATCAGCACGGTCAGTTTTCCTGCCAATTTATTACGCATAAGATACATATACTTGTGTGATATGCTGCAGGTAGTTACCAATTTGTATTTTGGATGTTAGTGTTTCAATTAATTCAATTAGATATGGTTAATCTTATCTGATTTTTGTCTGGTGTTCAAGAGCTCTTGAATCTGATAGGAAAGTGGTGCCTTCTAGGATATTACTTTTTTTTTGAGAAACACAATACAAACACAGACGCTCATAAACACGCGCGCACACTCACCCCTATGAACGCACACACGCACACGATACCCCTTTGAGCACTTCCGAAATACTGAGCCGACAGATCGAGTCTTGAGATTGATGAAGTCACCACGGGTCTCTCGCTGTCGACGGGAACGTCGCCTCCCACTGAAAGAATATTCCACCTAAATGCAACACATAGCGTCAAACCTGTGGTTTGAAATCTGGTGGGCTGAGGGTACAACCACCCTGCTAACTATCCAACCACAAGTTGGTCTGCGCCTGCTAGGATATTACGTTGATAATGCATGCTGAAGATGATCCACTGGAATTCTTCTCACGTGGAGTGAAGTGGAGGATTCTTCTGATAGCATATCAAGCAACACCGCCAAGTTTCTGGCTGTGATTTCTGTTGTTGTTGTTTTTTGACTATATGGTTTAAACATTGTAAGCCACTCAACATCGTTATATGTATTGGCAGACCATTATATTGTAGGCCAGAAGCTATTAAAATCCATGTATAGTACCATTCACTATTTGTTTAGAATTGATACCAGAAAGTATATTATAAGTTACTATACACGGGAGAGACATACCCCTTCGCTCATGCGACTCCCGAGCGAAAGGCGATCTAGGGTTTTTGCCTGCCGGCGGCGCGTATAGGCGTCGCCGGGCCGCCCCGCCTCTGTGGCCTCTACGCCATGGTTGCGTGGTGGATCCCGGTGCCCGCCGGCGGGTGGTGGGCTTCATTCTCGCAAGTTTTTCTCCGTTTTGTTAGGTTTTGTGTCTTCTTTGGAGAGATCAAGCGGCGGCTGCTCTTTGAAGATGAAATAAGATCCTCTCCACCTAGCCTCCGTTCCGGTGACGTCTCTAGCGTTGTTGGAGGTGGAGGTTTGTCTCTGGTGGATCTTATCAGATCTGTCAGTATGTGTCTTCGGTGGATCCGGTCTTCGTTCGTCTCTGTTCATGTGTCAAAAAATTAGATGCTTCTGATCTATGCATCTCTTCATCGGTGGCGGTTGTTGTGATGGTCCCATGGGGCCGTAGCACGACGACTTCCTAACTGTCTTCTACAACAAAATTCGCCCGGCTCTGATCATGGAGGGGTGATGACGCGCCGGCTCGCTCTAGTGTTTGGAATCGTCGCTACGTGGTTTTCGGATCTAGATGTAATTTTTATTGCTTATGGTGTTCTTTGTACCGCCTTGATTGTTGATAAATAGATTGGAAGTTTCTTCGAGAAAAAAAGTTACTATACACGGATAGACATTGTGTTGTGTGGAACGTAAACAACAGTTTATAAGATATATTCCGTATCATGTTTGTTTCAGTTTAAGGATATGGTTGTCACTAATATTAGCTGTTTTCTTCATCAAAACTCAAACCCGTGATTAAAATTTATGTGGCAATAAGTGGAGTCTCCTTCTATCTAAATTTTTATATGCTCTAAATTGATACCAGTTGTGTACCTTCTCTTCCATTTTTGCACAACTTTCTGAACAGTGATTTTCACTATACTATATCCATAAATGTACAATATCAATATAACCTTTCATGTTAGGCTACATTATCTATGTAATATATTTTAAAATTTATGTACAATGATTTGTTTACAAATTCTCCCGCCGAAATTCGTGGGGAATTATTCTAGTTTATACTAAAGGAGCCCAGTACAATGTTGGAATTACAAAATGCAGCCACGGCAGCTTGAAACGGGGAAGCCAGACAACACCCTCTCCCTATTTCTTTGAACTATTTTAGCAAGCCCATGGGCAGCACTATTAAATATCCTCCCTATTTTCACAAAACTGCAGTCCGGCACTCCGGCAGACGGGTCCTCAGGTTGGCAAATACTCTTGAAAATGCTCCAGTTTTTTTAGATGACTTTGATTCAGCATTCTTTTCTGGAGTTAAATATGGTACCTGTACTTTTTTTTTGAAAGCACAATACGATACTCATACTCTAGAATACGCACGAGATGGTACTCGAACTTCATAGGACTTGAAACTAAGGTACTTTTCGACGTATGCAGCACGTACACGTGGTAGTTTAAAGGTGTCGTCAATTGAATTTGAAGAGACGATGCAGTTTATCGATAACCCCCTGAATGCTAGATATTTTTTGTTCGTTAAAGAGCATGATTCCCCCTAGTTCGCCGCAACTGTCGTCTCCACTCACGAAACAAGGGAAACAGGGGAGACTGCACCACTTCTCATCTTCGCCGCACCTGTCCTGCCGCTCCGTCCCCGTCGTTCCCGCCGCTCCGCCCACACCGTCTCCGTCCTTCGTCTCCACTCCACCCCGCCGATCCGTCCCCGTCGTCGCCGAGCTGTCCGCTTCTCATCTTGGTCGTGGAATCAAGTTTTCGTCGTGCACCGCGTTCGCTTCTCATCTTCCTTGGCTAGGAGGCGGCAGTGATGTCCCCAGTTTGTCGCCCCGAAGGAGACACGCTCCCTGTGTACGATACGTTCCTTCCCTCATGATTCTCCATGGCCTCGTTGGTATAGCAGAGTTTTATAGGGATATTCATCATGTATACATCGATAGAGCGTGAAATTTGGAATTGGAAATTCCTCTGCTCTAATTCGTCTGTTTGGGTGGTCACGGAATTGGCCTGTTAAAATCGACATGAATAATACCCAATGCTCTAATTTTGTTTAGGAGGGATTGGGTGGAGGAGCTTACACGCGGTAGACACGATCTCTACAATTTGCTTTTTCTCTTTTTATTTGATTATGTCGTGCAGTTCATCATGAAAATAGCCGATTGTCGGGGGGCTGCCCCCCGGGTAGGGGCAGATCCCGGTATAATCCAGTAAGGTGCCAACAGTACTTGACCTTTGGCGACAGCAAGGGACACCTCCTGGTGTGCTGAAAGGGCAGCTTAACCCTTGGGCACTGGAAGAGGGCAAAGTGCCTCCTGGCGGCCACAAGGGTCAGCTCTGGCAGCTATAAATAGACACCCCCGGCCCTCACAATCGCAGCACAAGCATGAGCGGGTGGTTCCTCTAAGAACTAGCTTCTCGAAGATGTCTTTGCTGATAGGCTGAGACATCTTCGGGAGGCTAGGCCTAGAGATACTCATCCTGGGACGAGCTCGGACGTATCCGGAAAGGGTCCCGAGTCTCGTGGTCCGAGGAGACTCCCGGAAGGAGGGGTACTCGGTTTTACCGGATAGGTTGTCCGGTGAGTACTAACCGGAATGTATGTCTCGGTGTTGATCTTATGCAGAAGAGGCTCACAGTGGCAAGCGAGGAGGTAGCCGGCGTGAGGGCTTCCGGTAGCCCGTCAACGGTCTGGAGCAGGCTTTCCCATCTGTCGCGGGGGGAAGTACCGTTCCGCCTGACACGGAAGCATGGTCACCTCCCGCCTGACACGGAAGCATGGTCACCTCCCGCCTGACACGGGAGCGCGTCAGCCGGTACGATCGTGGTACGACAAGACCTGACATGCCTAGCCCGGCAATCCGGAAAAGGCTATCCGGGATGGGCAAAGACATGTATTGTCTCTGACAAGGGGACAATGATGATGCAGGACGGCGCATGCCGTCCTTAACGAGATGATGACGAAGGGGCTACACCGGATAGCTCGGCGACTAGGTCGCACTAGCCGGTGACGGCATGCCGGCTAGGCCTGTTCGGTGGGGCCAAGCCAAGTTAGGGTTTCTGGCCCTCCTGGCCGGAGCTCTATAAAAGGCGCCATAACTGCTCCTGAGAGCAAGGGACCAACTTCAGAGCCAAAGCTATAGTCACATTTACTCTTAGAGCATTTACCCCTTCTCACCTTTAGTTCATCTAGTTCTTTGTACTCCTCCCTTTGAGAGATCTTGTAGCAAGTTGTAGTCCTTATACCACCAATATATAGAGAGGAAAGGCAGGAGTAGGGGTGTTACCTCCTCACGAGGGCCCTGAACCTGGGTATATCGTGTGTGTGCTGTGTGCCTTCGTGCATTTGTTTGTGTTTGTTAGATCTTCCCCTTTGCACTTTGATCTTATTCCTTGTTCTTGGGAGATCTCGGTCTTACCGGGATCCTCCCCGTGTGAGCTCTTCAGCTCGCTATCCCTCCCCGGATCCACCAACGTCCATCGGCCCCACAAATTAGCCATCCTATGGCATCTGCCGTGACACCACCACGACAGTTGGCGCCCACCGTGGGGATGACAGAGGCGTTGGCTGGTGTACACATCCGGACGGGCTCCCCCGTTCATTTCGACGTTCGGGTTCTCTCTGGCCTAGTCGTAAGGCTAGGGGAGATGGACTTCGTCTGCGACAACGCAGAGTGCTTCCGGAACAGACCGTTTCCGGTGAACAGATGCTTCATTGACTTTGTTGGTTTCACCACCTACGTGGCCACCGAGGTTGTCTGTAGCTACCCGGACGTGGTCCTGGAAGCTGAGGACCCTCCCATGCTCTGCGCTGCTCGGGGTCTGCGTGCCGGTCGCCCCCCGAGTTCCGTCGCAGTGATGATGGTCGGGGCAACCGAGGAGGAATACCAAGACGCTGACGGCTATACCGACGGCCACCCCCGTTTGGCCAAACCCCCGCAGGAGAGGCCTGCGGCCCGAGAAGGTGATCCGCAGTCATCCCAGCCGCGACGTCGTCCGGATCCCCTCTCGGGACTCGTGGCCAAGTTGGCTGTACCGGTAGCTGCCGGAGCAGATGCCCAGGCCACTTCGGCTGAGTTAGAGGAGCAGCGGAAGTTGCTACTCGCTGAAGCGCAGGAGATCGCCGAGATCCGCCGCGAGCTCAGCGCTAGCCTCCGGGAGTACAACGCAGCTCACGGATTCCCTAAGATAGACTCCCGGGAGAAGCGCATTGCAGATCTGCGCAAGAAAGGAAGAATGGTGAATGAGGAGCTGGCTGGTGGAGCCACCACCAGTAACACTGGAAGTCGGATTTCAGCAGGGAAGCCGGTGTACAGCTCACCGGCGAAAACCCTTAGGGCCGCCGAAGCCGCCATGGCCGAGTTGGTGGGGCTATCCGGTGAAGCCCTGCGCAAGCAGCAGGAGAGAGTAAACGAGTTGGTGATTGAAGTCAATCGTCAGAATCTGGCCTTCAAGAAGAAGAACCCCGGGGCAGGATCCCAGGTGCACTCAGCCAGACCCAACAGCCAGAAGTCGGATGGGGAGGCCTCTTCCCCGCATCCGAGCAGAAGCAAGAGCAAGAGCCGGAGCCGGAGTCGAGGTTCCGGGAAGAACAAGCAGCTACAGACCTATGATCCGGCCTTCGCCGGTATCCAGCAAGCCGGGCAGGCCGGACAGCGTAACTCGGGACAGGCGGGAAGTACCCGTGGGGATGGTAACCTGGGTGTAGGAAACAATAACCCGGTTGGCCGTGGTAATCCACCCCGGAATCCTCCTCACGTTCAGGGAAACCCGCAGAGGGAGGTCGTCTCCGTTCCCCAGCAGGCCCTGGTCCCTGCACAGGACAGGCTTAAAGATGGCAACTCGAGGTTGCAGCAGCTCGGATATCAGCCAGACGAGAACCCTTTGGGATCTCGGATAGGAACCAGGCAGCTGAACCCGGCAGACGCCAGATTCCGGCTCGACCGGATTCACCAGTCCGAGTTGGTGGAAGAGCAAGGGCCTCCAGGACCTGCCTGCTTCGGACCTCGGATCATGCGGGAACCTCTTGTTTGGAACTTTCAGCTCAACCGAGGTGCCAAGACCTATGACGGTAGCAAGAAGCCGGAGGACTGGCTAACCGACTTTGTAACTGCAGTAAGCATAGCCGGTGGAAACAGACGATGGGCGGTACGTTATGTACCGCAGATGTTGGAAGGACCAGCCCGGATCTGGTTGAACAATCTGAGAACTGGCAGTATAGACTGCTGGTTAGACTTTGAAGAGGCATTCATCAGCAACTTCACCAGCACGTACAAGAGGCCCAACAGGCCTCAGCAGCTCGCCATCTGTAGGCAGAGGAGCAATGAGACAGACCGGGAGTACCTTACCCGGTGGAGCAATATTCGCAACTCTTGCGAAGGGGTGGTGGAGGCACATGCCATCTCCTGGTTTGCGCAAGGATGCCGGCATGGCTCTATGCTGTGGCAGAAGTTGCAGAGAAAGATGCCAACGACTTTGGCGGAGACCATGCGCATCGCCGATACCTACACGCTTGGAGATCCCATGCAACCCCTGGTGGATGTCGGAGACTCCAACAGGAGGAATGCGGGACCTCAGCGTTCAGAACCGAGCAGGAGCCATGATCGCCAGGAGTTCGGCCACAAGAGGAATCAGCCCGAGTACCACCACGCCGCGCAGCATGTCGCAGCAGTGACCCGGGAGCAGGAGGATGCCGGCAACAGCCAGCGTCAAAAGACAGGTGGCCCGGCTTGGGGTCAGAGTCAGGAGGTGCAAAAGACCTGGGTGGAACAAAAGAAGCCCCTGACGTATGAGGAAATGCTGAACAAGCCATGCTGCTACCACACTCTGGAGGCCAACAAGCCCGCAAACCAATCTACTCGGCAGTGCAGCTGGTATCAGCGCACGTTGCAGGAAGGCAGCTCGGGAGCTATTCGGCAGAGTGCTCCGGCATCTCGGCCCAATATCCCGAGACCCCCTCCTCCGACATCGGGGGCCAACGCTGTGCGACTTCCCCCTCCTCCGAGAGGACCCCCGCCTCGCCCAGTGAATGTGGTGCATACCCGGAACGACAACGGTAACCAATCCGGACACCAGCAGAGCAACTACCAAGAGGCTCATCAGAGCTATGTGGTCTTTGTGACCGAACCCACTGACCGAAAGAGTGTGCGGCAACGTGCACTGGAGGTGAATGCTGTGATCCCGGCGGTGCCCAAATTCTTGCACTGGTCCGAGATGGAGATCACCTGGAGCCGGAAGGATCACCCCCGGGTTATGCCCAAGCCGGGAGCGTATGCCTTGGTGGTGGACCCAACTTTTGTCGGACCCAACCTCAACGTCCGCTTCAGTCGGGTTCTAATTGACAATGGCAGTGCCATTAACATCATGTACAAGGACACGATGCTGAAGCTGGGAGTATCCATGAACACCCTGCTGCCTACCAAGAGAACCTTCCACGGCATTGTGCCCGGAGTCTCTTGCTCGCCCATGGGAAAGATTTGGGTGGAGGTGCTATTCGGAACTCGGGAGAACTGCCGAACCGAGAGCTTGGAGTTTGAGGTCGTGGACCTCGAGAGCCCGTATCACGCCCTGATCGGCAGACCGGCCCTCGCCAAGTTCATGATCTCGACTCACGTGGGCTACCTCAAGATGAAGATGCCGGGACCTAACGGTGTAATCACCATCTCGGGAGACCACAAGCGTTCCATGGAGTGTGCCTCGGCGGGGTCGTGCTTAGCTGAGTCCCTGGTGATCGCGGAAGAGAAGAAGAGGATCCAGCAGGTGGTGGCGATGGCCAAGACCTCCCAACTCGGAATGCCCGGGATGGTGAACCCGGAGCAGGGTGCGTCATTTCAGCCCCCCAAGGAGACCAAGAAGGTGTGTGTGGACCCCAGCAACCCGGAGCGCCAAGTTATCATTGGCAGCAACCTGGACAACAAATAGGAAGGCGAGCTCGTCGACTTCCTCCGTGAGAATCGGGATGCCTTTGCGTGGTCGAGCGACGATCTGCAAGGCATCCCGAGGGAGTTAGCTGAGCACTCTCTGTTTGTTAGACCGGATGCGAAGCCGGTGAAGCAACCGACTAGGCGACTCTCGGATGAGAGAAGAGCTGCTGTCATGGAGCATCTGACCATACTGCTGGCGGCTGGATTCATAATGGAGGTGCTGCACCCGGATTGGATTTCGAATCCGGTCCTGGTGGAGAAGAAGAAGGATGATCCCCTCCTGCTTAAGGTGTGGCGCATGTGCATCGACTTCACCAACCTCAACAAAGCATGCCCGAAAGACCCTTTCCCACTGCCCCGGATAGATCAAGTAATAGACTCCACTGCCGGGAGTGAACTTTTGACTTTCTTAGATGCTTATTCTGGTTTTCACCAGATACCTTTGAATCCGGATGATCAATTGAAAACTGCTTTTATTACCCCTTACGGGGCTTATTGCTATCGTGTCATGACTTTCGGGTTGAGGAATGCTGGTGCTACATACCAGAGATGCATGCAGAAATGCTTGCATGACCAGATAGGCCGAAATGCCGAGGTCTATGTCGATGACATAGTCATAAAAACAAAAGAAAAAGCCTCATTAATAGATGATCTGAGGGAAACATTTAAGAACTTAAGAAGATTCCGGATGAGGTTGAACCCGGATAAATGCACATTTGGTGTGCCGGCAGGGAAGTTACTCGGTTTCCTCATCTCAAGCCGGGGAATCGAGGTCAACCCGGGTAAAATTCGTGCTATTGAGAGCATGAAGTTGCCCGTGCGTCTCAAGGATGTGCAGAAGTTTACCGGGTGTCTGGCATCCCTAGGTCGGTTTGTGAGCCGACTTGGGGAGAAGGCCTTGCCTCTGTATCAACTAATGAAGAAGAGCAAGACATTTGTTTGGACCCCGCAAGCTGATGCGGCGTTCAACGATCTAAAGAGAATGCTCTCAACAGCACATGTGTTGGCATCCCCGTTACCCAAGGAACCTATGCTGCTGTATATTGCCGCAACCAACCGGGTAGTCAGTGTGGCGATGGTAGTAGAAAGGGAAGAAGGGGGCAAGCTGATACAGAGGCCGGTGTATTACCTCAGTGAGGTGATCTCGGAATCAAAGCAGAACTACCCGCACTACCAGAAGATGGCATATGGGGTGTACATGGCAGTGACCAAGCTCAAGCACTACTTTCAGGAACACCCGATCACAGTGGTATGCGAAGCTCCTCTCGCCGAGATCATCGGTTGCAAGGATGCTAGCGGCCGGGTAGCCAAATGGGCCATCCAGTTGTCTCCGTACGCTCCGGCATACGAGAGACGAGATGCCATCAAGTCGCAGGCGCTGCCGGACTTTTTGGTAGACTGGGCCGAGATGCAGTATGAACCTCCGATGCCGGATTACAATTTCTGGAGGATGCATTTCGATGGCTCGAAGGCTAAAATCGGATTGGGTGCCGGAGTGGTCCTCACTTCCCCAAAGCAAGATGTACTGAAGTATGTGCTGCAGATCCATTTTCGGGCATCCAACAATGTCGCAGAATATGAGGCCTTGGTTCATGGACTGAACGTCGCCAAGGAGATCGGCATCCGCCGGATAGAGTGCTTTGGTGGCTCGGACCTCGTAGTACAACAGGTGTCGGGGAATTGGGATGCCCTTGATGCAAACATGGCCTTATACAGGTTTCATGTGCAGAAAATTTCCGGATTTTTTGAAGGATGCGAGTTCAAGCACATACCCAGAAAACGAGGCAGCGGATGTCTTGTCCAAGCTAGGATCATCCCGAGATGCAATCCCACCCGGAATAGCTCTGGAGCATTTGAGGAAGCCATCTATCCAACCCTCACCCGAATCGGATTCTATCTTCATCCCGAAGGAACCTGGTGCAGATGCAGTACCCATGGAAGTAGATGTCGAAAGCATCACATCGAACCCGGGGACTGCGGCACAGTGCTCGGAGAGGCAAAGAAAGATGATGATAGAGGTGATGTCGGCAGAGCCAATGGACATAGACGCTCCCATGTTCCCGGTTAGACCTGTCCCAGGATGGGCACAGCCCATTATGGCTTACATCTTGGAGGGAACTCTCCCGGAGAATGAAGTGGAAGCCCGGCAAATATGCGAAGATCAAAAGCATACACTGTCATCAATCAAGAACTGTACAAAAGGAGTGTCACTGAGGTACTCCAGAGATGTGTGGAACCGGCAGAGGGACAAGAAATGCTGGTGGAAATACATCAGGGGGAGTGTGGACATCATGCATCATCCCAGGCCCTGGTGGCAAAGGTGTTCCGGCATGGGTTCTACTGGCCCACTGCGCTGCAGCAAGCAGAAGATATTGTCCGGAAGTGTGGAGGATGCCAGAGATTTGCTCACCGGATACACATGCCGACGTCGGCACTGAAAACAATCCCCATCACTTGGCCATTCGCAGTATGGTGTTTGGATATGGTCGGTCAGTTCAAGCCGGCGAGAGGCAATATGACACACATACTGGTTATGGTGGACAAGTTCACTAAGTGGATAGAGGTCAAGCCAATCCGGAAGTGCGATGGACACACCGCTGTGCAATTCCTGAAAGACATCATCTTGAGGTACGGATACCCACACAACATTATCACAGATAATGGAACCAACTTTTCTGTGGGGGAATTCGCTCGATTTTGTGCTCAGAAGGGAATCCGGCTGGAGGTAGCATCAGTTGCACACCCGGAAGCAAATGGGCAAGTCGAAAGAGCAAATGCCTTAATCTTGGCCGGCATCAAAGCTCGTTTGATCGAACCACTATTGAGAACTCCGGGATGCTGGATAGAGGAGTTACCGGTAGTGTTATGGGGTCTCCGGACTACACCGAACAGATCTACCGGCTACATGCCATTCTTCATGGTATACGGTGCTGAGGCAGTACTCCCGACCGACATATAGTATGACTCCCCGAGAGTGACAATGTTCACCGAGACCGAGGCAAAGGAGGCCCGAGAAGATGATGTAGATTTACTCGAGGAGGCAAGAGAGTTAGCACTATCTCGGTCGCCAATTTATCAACAGAACCTCCGTCGCTATCATAGCCGGAAGGTACACCCGAGGGTGTTCCGTGAGGGAGATCTGGTGTTGAGGCTCATCCAACGCACGGCCGAAATGCATAAGTTGTCACCTCCATGGGAGGGACCTTTTGTGATAAGCAGGGCATTGCACAATGATTCTTATTACCTTGTAGATGCACAGGAGGCTAGGAAAGGTGTAATGGACAAATCCGGTGAGGAAACCAAGCGTCCATGGAATGTAGCTCTACTTCGCCCCTTTTACACGTAAAGGGCTCAGTGTATGTTATATCTCAGTTTTCGGTATTAATGAAAGTAAGGTACCCCGGGAGGAACCCGGGGACTGCCTGGTTATGTGCCTGTCTTGTTGTTATTTTTTGTCAAATTCATTTACTGTTTTTCACCGGCATCTCGGGAAGGAACCCGGGGACTGCCGGATAACTGTTCTCTACTTTTCTTTTGTATGTCGGGAAAGTTCCGAGTTCGACTCTCAAAGTCAAAGTAATGTATGTCATGTGAAATCATCTTGTGACTCGACTGACGCACGCCGAAATGGTAGTCAAGAGCAAAGAGAGGGAAGGTGGGAAACACGAAAATGGTCTCGGGGACTCGGAGCAGGAACTTATCCGGCATACCTGTTTTTTATTAACTTAGTTTCTTTTTATGTCGGGAATTCGGTCAGTAGGAATTCGGATTGTTTTAAGTAATGTTTGCCGTATGAGGAGTTTTGTGACTCGACTGTCGAACGCCGAAATGGTAGACAAGAGCAGAAATTACCTAAGTACGGTAAACATGAAAGACAATTTGGGAACTCAAAGCAGAATAAATTGACATAAGTGGTTCGAATAAGTAGTTCAGTACGGAGCGAAAATAGTATGTGTATATTACATATGGCACCCGGCATCCCGGGGATTTAACGAATCTACTCTTAAGTTTTTCAAGCGGTAGGGGAAGTCGGCTTCTCAATGGAGACCTCGGGAGCAGCAGCCTCGGGAGCAGCGGCAGCAGCAGCAGCAGGACCAGCAGCGGGAGTGGCTTCGGCTTCAGTTCCGGCAGCACTACTCGGGGCCTCAGGACGCAGCTCGATCTCGGGGGCCTCGGGTCTTGGCGAAGTCGCTGCGTCCCGAGGAACCACCTTCTCGGGCGCGGCACCGGAAGCAGCGTCATCTTCTTCCGGGGCCTCGTCTTCCGCGTCGCCGGTCGCGCCGCTTTCTTCGTCGTCCTCGTAATCTGATTCCGAGTCGGAAGGAAGGACGCTTGAGGTGAAGGCGCGGATGCTTGCCCACGTAGCGATGCGGTGCGACACCTCTTGTCGGCGCTGGACCTTTTCCGGATCGGTGACCCACGGAGAAACCGTCCGCAGGCGCAGGATCGCCCCCAGATCAAGACCTTCGTACCAGCTAAGTACTTGGGTCAAGACCTGGTCGGCGCCAGCCCGCGCACCGGAACGCTTCCAGGCGTGGATGCGCCGCCCGGCACCCCGAAGTGCGCTCGCGAGCTCGGGAATAGAGAGCGTCCCCCGGATAATCGGCCACAGTGCGCCGTGAACGTGGACCGCAGCGCTGAGTAGCTCCGTCCCGATAGACCGGAGAGGTACTATCCGGGCCTTCAGGGCGGTGAGGTGATCCTCGATGTCCCAGGCATCCGAAATGGGACCCTTCCCGGCGCGCTTCTCTCGGGAGGTGGCAACAGCAAGGGCGGCAGCCTCGCGGGAGTGCTCGAACTCTCCTTTAAAAAGAAGAGCTGTCAAACGACTAAGTCATAAGAGTAACAACAAGAAAGGAAGCAGCAAGAGAAGAGGGATCTCGGTCCACTTACTGTTCAAATCCCGGTTCAATACAGTGAGCTCCGAGAGCCAACTATCAGACCGGGACCAGAGAAGAACAAGCTCAGTCTCGGCAGTGTGCGCGCGCTCCTCGGACTGGTCCAAGGTCTCTTTCTGCTTCTTGGTCGCCTCGATGAAGCGCGTCTTCATGTCGGCCGTAGCAGCCTTGACCTTTTCGAGCTCGCCGTTGAGCCGCGCGATCTCGGATTGCGCGGTGGCAAGTGCAGTCTTCTGGTCAACCGAGACCTTGCGCGCGGCGTCGCGCTCCTCCCGGAGGCGTCCTTCGGATTTCTTGGACTGACCGAGATCAGCAAGAACCCGGTTGAAGATGTTGCGGCGTTTCTGTCTGCACTCCTGAAATCAAGACAAAGAAGGAGTTAGTCGGGAAAGGATGTAAGGAACCCGGTTGGGAGGATCTCGGGGACTCGGTGCCCGAGCCCTGTAATTTTCTCTAAGATTGGAGCCTAGTGATCTGCTATTCGGTGGAATCTAGAGCACTAAGCACCAATCTCGGGGACTAGTGGTAATGGAGCAAATTTTGAAGCAACCTACCCGGTTGGGAGGATCTCGGGGACTCGGTGTCCGAGTCCTGGATTTTTCTCTAAGATTGGAACCTAGTGATCTGCTATTCGGTGGAATCTAGAGCACTAAGCACCAATCTCGGGGACTAGTGGTGGTGGAAGGAACAAGTGTTTTTTGATAAAAGAAAGAGAACAAGCTTACCTCGGTCACCCGAGTAACATCCAACGCGGCCACCTGGAGAGCATGCAGGGCTTGAGCGTTGCGGCTTGGGCCTGCAGCGTGCAAGTCTCCTGCGGTCTCGGAGGCGTCGGCGGCAAGCCAGGCCTGGTTGTATTCGTCAACAACCCATATGCCGGAGCCGCCGGCAGCGCGAGTAGCAACAGCGTCCCGGGGTCCTGAAGGTACAAAGGAACTGACGGTTGCTCGCAACATCCGCAAGGCAGCAGTAGGGATCTCGGCGGGAGGCGGTGGTAACGAGGAAAACGTACCCGGGCGCAGCACCAAGTCCTGGGACGAGGATGTCGGGGCAGCTGCAGGCGGGGCAGAAGCTGTTTTCTGCCCAGCAATCTTGCCGCGAGACTTGGGAGGTTGATCTGCTGCCCGGGAGGAGGCTGTAGGCTGCTTCTCCGAGATGGTCTTGGTCGCGGCTGGCCGAGAGGGGCCGCTTGCCGCAGGTTGCCGGCGAGGGCTAAGGATCTCTGCCTCAAGCCCGGGCACCCGGCGCGGACTCTCCGGAAGAAGAACTTCTCCCGAGGTGGTCGTGGCCTGCACCGGGGTCTCCTCGATCACCGGATGGGCATCCGGGGTCGCAACGGTTGCCGGTGCGGCACCGGAGGCGGCAGGCTCACTTCCTCGAGTAGAAGGGCGAGGAGGTGAAGGAGAAGCCCGAGCCGGGCTGGGAGTCCGAGTCCCGGGAGGAGGAGGAACAGCAGGTGACGGGAGCTCGAGTGCATCCCTGAAAGGAAGTGTCTTAGTAATAGTTGTGGAGAAAGCAAAGTCAGATAACATAAGGCAAGGAAAACATACCCGGAATCCACAATGGGAGGACCCCTTTTCCGGCGCCGAGCAGGCTTCTCGGTCGTTTGCTTACTCGGTTTGCTCCTCTTGGGGGGGGGGGGGGGGGGTTGCCGGAGTTATCGGCCCCCTCGGTGTCGGAAGCCGCGCGCTTCCGGCTCTCGGCACGTTTGGTCCCGGTTGTCGGTTTCGGAACCACTGCTGAGGCCCAATTCAGAGGGAGAGCGTCAATAACATCGAGAATCTGGCAGTCAATCTCATCCTCATCATCCGAAGAAATGAAAACTGCCTCTGGGGTTGAAGGATTACCCGGGGCAGCAGCCTTGACGAAAGGGATGGCGAGATGGTCCTCGCCGTCGGGGTCCTCTCTCGGCATCACGTCCGGTCTCGGGAAGTTCGGCGCGTAATTCCCGTTGGCGTGGACAGCGTCTTCTTCGAGTTGACGCTCAAACAACTGCGCAAACAGATTAGGCCGTGTCGGTGTCCAGGTGAACGCATGTACGAAGGCGAATGCGCGAAAGACAGATATGAGCACCTGATCGCATGGTTTTTTCCGGGATCCCCCAATGACACCCCAAGAGTAGTCATCCGTCATCTCCGTCCGGGCAATAGCTCGAACGCGACGGACGAACCCGGCGTGATCTAGCCCAAAGATACTGGTTCTAGTGGGGTCATAGTTCCCGGCCATATGGCACATCTTGTGCACTCGGTTTTGAAGGGGGCAGACCCGGCGAACAATGAAGCAACGCAGGAGATCATCCCCGGTCATCTTCTCATTTAGCACGTTCAGAACGTCGTGCATGCAATTGACCTCGTCGTTGTCGGGAAGCTGCTTCCAGAGACGGAATTCGCGCGGAGGACCAATGACAAACTCCGGCAGATTGATGAAGTCCGGATTCGAGGATCCCGGACCGTCTCCCGAGTGCTCCCGGTTCTTCACGTAGAAGAAGCTGCGCTGCCACTTCCGGCAGGACTCTAGTCCCTTGACTATAGGGAATCCGGAGTCCGCGCGAGGGATGATGGTGGCCGCTCCGCAATCGACTAAGTCTTTTATCTTCTTATCCGGATTGGGGATGGCTTGGCGGCGAAGAATGAAATACTTGGCCCAGAGATCCAAAAATGGCCATATGCCGAGGTATGCCTCCGCGTAGGTGGTGAAGACCGAGAGCATCATAATGGCGTTGGCGGGAAGATGGTGAGGTTGGAGGTCGTAGGTGTCGAGGAAGTCGCGGAAGAAGGGGCTAACCGGAAGCCCAAACCCACGCTCGAAATGCGCGAGGAATACCACGTATTCCCCGGGTTGGGGTTCCGGTGCAACCTCCCCCTCCGGGAGACGGCTCTCGACTTCCGGAGGAATCCGGTGAGTCCGATACAGCCAGTCCAGATCTGACTGCTTGGTCTCGGACCCATCCCAGCATCCCCGTGTACGTTCTTCGCCCATGTCGGAGAAGTACGCAGGGGTATCCGAGCTACTCTGCGGGCGCAGCGGCGGTTAGTCGGAGTTAGTCTACCGGAAACTAGGATGTCGGAGCACAAACTGCTAAACACTACCGAGTTCCTGGGAAACAAGATCTACCGTGTGCTAAATAATCAAAACAAAAGGGAGGAAAAAAGGCTCGCGCTAGGCTCGGGCGAGGCGCAATGCAAGCGAATGACCTGCATCCTACCGCGACGGTACAACACCGCCGTGCGCCTCGTACGCGCCGCCCAGGTTGTGCTCACCGGCGGCGGCTCTACCGCACTTGCGCTATGGCACGGCCGGGGTCGGGCGGTTGCTCTACCAAAGAAAATCATCGGAGCGGAGAAGAGGAACTTACCGGAGAAGAGAAGGTCGGCGAGGGCGACGGTGTCCGGGCTCCGGCGAACGGAGAGGGCGACGGTGTCCGAGCTCCGGCGAACGGCGGCAAATGCAGCGGCAGCGGGGCGCTCGAGACAGCGAGGAAAGAAAATGCGAAGGAGAGGAAGAAGGAGGGGAAACCGTTCCGGTCCCCTATTTATCGGGGGGGGGGGGGGGGGGGGATTCCGGAGCGGTTTTCGATTTTCCCTCCCACGATCTCCACGATCGTGGGTGGGATCTGTTTTGTGCCGCGAGCCACGTGACGCTATCCGGAGCGCCCGATCCGGCCACACCGAGGGCCACACGGCCCCAACGGTTGGATTCCGGATTGGCTGCGGCTCCCCGGCGCGGGAACCCAAGCGACGGCGCGCTCGCGCAGGAGCACTCGAGTGCGTCTCTGCTCAGACGGGACGACGAGTGGGCCCTGGCTCACTGTCTCGAATTCATCAGGAGGCCAACGGTCGAGATTCACTGAGGAGGTGTTATCCGGTTGCAGGCTTCGCCTCCCGGTAAACATAGTCTCAGTAAGAAGGTCTCGGAAGAACCGACTTCGGCAGAAAGGGACAGGCTGGTGGCATGTGTTCTCGGAAGATAGTTGTTGTTTAAATCTGATCCTGCACATCATCCGAGGTCGCTGTACATCACCAGCTTCGGGGACTAGTGTCGGGGGGCTGCCCCCCGGGTAGGGGCAGATCCCGGTATAATCCAGTAAGGTGCCAGCAGTACTTGACCTTTGGCGACAGCAAGGGACACCTCCTGGTGTGCTGAAAGGGCAGCTTAACCCTTGGGCACTGGAAGAGGGCAAAGTGCCTCCTGGCGGCCACAAGGGTCAGCTCTGGCAGCTATAAATAGACACCCCCGGCCCTCACAATCGCAGCACAAGCATGAGCGGGTGGTTCCTCTAAGAACTAGCTTCTCGAAGATGTCTTTGCTGATAGGCTGAGACATCTTCGGGAGGCTAAGCCTAGAGATACTCATCCTGGGACGAGCTCGGACGTATCCGGAAAGGGTCCCGAGTCTCGTGGTCCGAGGAGACTCCCGGAAGGAGGGGTACTCGGTTTTACCGGATAGGTTGTCCGGTGAGTACTAACCGGAATGTATGTCTCGGTGTTGATCTTATGCAGAAGAGGCTCACAGTGGCAAGCAAGGAGGTAGCCGGCGTGAGGGCTTCCGGTAGCCCGTCAACGGTCTGGAGCAGGCTTTCCCGTCTGTCGCGGGGGGAAGTACCGTTCCGCCTGACACGGAAGCATGGTCACCTCCCGCCTGACACGGAAGCATGGTCACCTCCCGCCTGACACGGGAGCACGTCAGCCGGTACGATCGTGGTACGACAAGACCTGACATGCCTAGCCCGGCAATCCGGAAAAGGCTATCCGGGATGGGCAAAGACATGTCTTGTCTCTGACAAGGGGACAATGATGATGCAGGACGGTGCCTGCCGTCCTTAACGAGATGATGACGAAGGGGCTACACCGGATAGCTCGGCGAGTAGGTCGCACTAGCCGGTGACGGCATGCCGGCTAGGCCTGTTCGGTGGGGCCAAGCCAAGTTAGGGTTTCCGGCCCTCCTGGCCGGAGCTCTATAAAAGGCGACATAACTGCTCCTGAGAGCAAGGGACCAACTTCAGAGCCAAAGCTATAGTCACATTTACTCTTAGAGCATTTACCCCTTCTCACCTTGAGTTCATCTAGTTCTTTGTACTCCTCCCTTTGAGAGATCTTGTAGCAAGTTGTAGTCCTTATACCACCAATATATAGAGAGGAAAGGCAGGAGTAGGGGTGTTACCTCCTCACGAGGGCCCTGAACCTGGGTATATCGTGTGTGTGATGTGTGCCTTCGTGCATTTGTTTGTGTTTGTTAGATCTTCCCCTTTGCACTTTGATCTTATTCCTTGTTCTTGGGAGATCTCGGTCTTACCGGGATCCTCCCCGTGTGAGCTCTTCAGCTCGTTATCCCTCCCCGGATCCACCAACGTCCATCGGCCCCACAAATTAGCCATCCTATGGCATCTGCCGTGACACCACCACGACACCGATGCTCTTATTTTTCCTGATATCCCAAAACTGAACCGAAGCTTAGTGCATATTTATAGAAAATTTTGTACAAGTTTGTAAAGACAGTTTTGCATATATCTAAGTTTTACGGTACATTTTTTGCATAACGACGGACGCTCCGTGTAAGAAGGACTCCATCAAACTACAGAACATTCAGATTAAATCAGTATATTTTTTGCATACCTCTCTCTATGCAAAAAACCCTTCCTATAAATGACCGGTACATGTACTTTATTCCGACCCACAATACGGCTCTTTGTACGTCTGTATACGTGTAGCGTACCTGCACTTTCAATAAGGCAGATACCTGTGTATAGTGCAAATCCCTGGATCGATTCATTTGCACACACAGTTTACGATGTAATATCACAACAAAGCATCAATTATATTACATCGATGATCCATAAATTACAAAATATTTTATACAAGTTGCATAGCGTAAAGCTAGCATTGAAAAAGTACACAGCGGAAATACAATAGCAGTGAGTCTCTATAACTTTCATGCTGCCACAGGCGAAAACATGTTGGTTGCAGACTCGAAACCTTTAAACGAAACCTCACTCGTCATCTGATCAAATCTGCAATAAGAAAAATATTGCAACAACGTGGGTCAGATTCCATTAAAAATGGAGTCTGGCAAGTGACAGTATGGTGGACACTTAATGGAATAACTCTAAGGCCTATATGCATATTTGGCTGGTGGAGTTCAAGGCTAATTTGCATAAAGCCAATTTTTCCTACTCTTTTGAAAACACTTTTCTTGAAACCAAGACGAGTATGGCATGAAAACCATAAATCTCATCTTCCCTTGTTCACCCATCAAGTTTTATTTCTGAAGTTGGAATGATGGAATCCTCCGTTGACTTCCGTGATCAGCTGCTCAAATTGTCCGTACCGGGGACACGGCTAAGTACTTAGTTTTACACTCTGCAGAGGTTGTGCACTTTCACCATTGTACCCATTCAACCCAAGGTATCATTTACACACCATTTGTGATAAGGAAAGGAGAGAATGAGACGAGATCTTTCAGAAGCATTTTCCCTCCCACCTGGCTTGACCCGTTCCACCTAACATCCCCCTACATCTGCTTGTCAAGCCGGAGAGAGTCCACGCAACATAATTGATCAAGCCAGATCCCATATGGCAATGGCTGCACTGGAAGCAATCGTCACTCGGAGTTCTTCAAAATTCCTCTGTTCCTGGGTGGCCATTCTCAAGTGTACACACTCCAGGAACCATAGATATGGACCTGAGTAGCCACTCAACATAACCCATGCAACCAATCACCACCCAGGTGTTTCATTCTTAACTTAGTAGAATTTAGATTTTCACAAAACAACATTTGCATAGCATCAATAATTCTACTAAGTATTGCATAGGAACCTAGACACAAGAATAAGGGATTCTACACAGGTTTAGCATAGCAACACATGCATATAAAAATACACTAAGTAATGCATATAAAAATAGGAAGTTTATGAGGTGTGCCACTTGCCTTTGAATGTTGTCGTTGTTCCCAACTCTTTTCAACGATACTCGGGACACTCCGTTCAATCTAAACAATATAAGCAAACAACAACACAACAATCATAAAACCACACAACACCTACAAACAAGTTTCTTAAGCTTCTAAGGAAAACATGACATGCATGATATGCAAGTTATTTCGAGGGACTAGAGATGCATGCCATGCCATGAAAAATCTTTTAAGTTAATGCAAGGCAAATAGGTTGGTCCAAAAGGACTAAGGACTAAAGTCTTAAGTTGGATAAACATACTTTGTTTTATATCTTCTTGAAACAAGCACTCTAATGGCTTAGCCATGATGTGCAAAATACTTAGAGAAAAATACTAAGTCATTTGTTCAAGATGATCCACAATTATTATCAACTCTTTGTAAATTGGACATTCACTATAGTGAGAGAGACAGACACCCGGCCAGCCACTTAAATTGTGGAACAGGTCTCATGTACGTGGACATGTAAGGTTTGTTTCCAGGCCGCTTCATCCCACTATGCTGCTAGGATCCAACAACTTCAAGATGATAACATCATGATCAAAATTTGTTTAAGTCTAAAAGACAAGATTAGGAAAGAGGGAAGAGATAGAAAGAAAGATGTAGTTGTCTTCCAGGCTTCATCTCCAGACTTGTAACTTTCTTCTGGATGATGTCTTGATTGAGCTCTTGGTAGTCTTGATGAATCTTCAGACTTGATGATTCTTGTATCCTCGAGGCTGATCTTGGATTTACTTAGTTTTCGTGAAGTCTAACAGAAGAAGAAAAGACAGAGAGAGAGACTTAGAGAATGAAAGGGGGTTGGCCTTCTTGAACTTCTTCCCACTTTTCTTCTAAGTGCTTGACATCTTTGGGACGCTTCCAGAGTCTGTTTTCTTCTAAGTCCTTCATGAACTTCTTCTTGACTTTCTTCTAAGTGTTTCTTCTCCTTGAAGATACTTCTGAAGTCTTGTTTTTGGCTAAGTCCTTCATTGGTCTTCCAGCTCCATGTTGAAAATTACTAAGTGTCTTAAGTGTATAGCACTTTTCTCAAAATACTAAGTTTGAAAATGATCCTAACTTAGAGAAAATGGGGAGGAGGAGTTTTCCTTATGGAAACTATAACTATAAAATATGCTATGCATGAAATGCAATTTTAATTCACAAGCAACATAACACTCATTTTTGTGAAGTTTATAAAATATGCATAAAGTTATAATTGCAATTTAATTAGTTTCTAATTTGCAAAACATAATAAAAGGAAACATATAGATTAAAATTTTATGTGTTTTATATTTTATAACACAATTTTCTTTATAGATGGTGTTAATAGACAGAGGTGGTTTAATTACATTTAATGCAATTTGATTTAATCAAAAATAATATCTCTATTAAAAGTTATTTCAAAATTAGTCAAACTATTCAAATTAAACTCACAACTATGAAATCATTCAAAATTTACTCAAAATATTTTATAGCAGTGGCATTAATTTACAAATATTCTAAAGTTTCTAAAACATATTTATTTGCAATTTTTGGATTTATAGATTTAAAGTTATTACAAATATACCAAAATTCACCATTTGAAATTTGAATATTTTATACTAAGTAAAATTTGAATTTTGGCCGATCTAAAATAATCTACATGTCAAGAGCTTTCCAAATATATAAAAATATTTGAATTTCGATAAACAGAGAAAAAGATATGATAGTTTGAATAGACAGGGGCTTTTCTGCAAAACTGCCAATTAATTAAATTGCGAAATTGATTTTACACGTCAGCGCTGACTGTGTGCTGACGGGGCATGCCACGTAGGCGCTGACGTGGTTAAGTCAACAGATCTGGGCCGTCAGATCTGGATCTGACGGTCCAGATCGGATCGTACCGCTTCGTCCTCGACATCTAATCTCAGTCGTTAATCGCCGATCGGAGGGCTCACCTTGCTTGGCCTGAGGGTGGCGGCGCCGGTGGCTGCCGGCGACGATGAAGACGGCGGCGCTGCTCGGTCTCCTCGTTTGGCTGCAGAAAAGGACGAGGGCGAGGTCAGGGGGGTGCGCACGGACGCGAGGAAGAGGTAGGAGGGCATCACGGGCTCCAGGAAGGTCTTCACTCACCGGGAAAGGAAGAATCGGGCGGCGGCGACCGAGCGGCTCCGGCGAGCTATTTCTCGAGCCTGGCGGCGCGATTTGATGAGGAACGGGAGGGGAAAGACGCGGCGCGGGCTGGGGTATTTATGGGGGCGGGGAGGAGATAGAATCTCGTTCGAAAACGGCCCGGGATCGTTCCGGATCGATGCGGATTTCTAGCAGGAGTTGGTTTCGGAGGTTGAAGATGATCTGCTGACGTCAGCATGACGTCCCCAAGTATTTTCTTTTTCTGATTTTATTTATTTAATTCATATCTTTTGATTTAAATGTCCAAATGATGTCAAATTAATTTCTAAAAATTTGTAAAAATAATATCTTGCTGTTAAACCAGTTGTGGGTATGTTTTGAGAACTTTTTAAAATTAATAAATTTGAAATGTTGGTTTAATACAAAATTGATACTTAATATCAATTTTGAATTTATAACTTAATTAAATTTTCTTTTTGCTAAATAAAATTTGTAAAATACCCACATTTCAATATGTTTAATTTTAAGTTATTTAAACTTATTTTTCTGAAATCATTCATCTTTATTTTGGCATAATATTAAAGAACTAAATATAAAAATGTTTAGGGAATGTGAAATATAGGGTATTCATTTTTAATTGAAAATAATTTGTGCAACATTATATTTTATATTATGATAATTCATTTGAAAACTTCATAACAACTTTGGACAAGACCTTTGTTTTAATTTTATTCTTATTTAGAATCTATTAATCATTTCATGCTTTGAAAAATGGATGAAATTCATTTAAGCAAATGAAATGTTTGTTTAGCTAATTCATTAATTTAAATTCTATGAAGTTTTAAAGTTATACACTATAGTCTTATAATTTCCAAACTATATTTTGAACATAGTTAAAGGAATGAAAACCATTTATAATTATATAACCTTTTGAAAAATCTTTGTATTTATGAATAGATATGGCTAAGTGGGTTAATTCAAATACTTATAATGAAACTAATTTATTTAAAATAAAATGAATTGTAGTTTGTAAAATATTTGTCAAATTATATTTTAAGGTTTTTGAAAGACAGTGGATAATACAATGTTTAAACTGTGACATTTGAAATATTAAACTCAAGTTTGAAGTCTTTCATAGTTGGTTTCCTTATACATTTAATGTTTTATTTTAATAAAAGAAAAGTTTTAAATTTTAGTGATTTTTGAATATTATAAAATGTTGGGATGTTACAGACTACCACCCTTAAAAGGAATCTCGTCCCCGAGATTCGGAGAGGCTGAAAAGAAAGCAAGGCTTGAATGATTCTGATAACTCGAGATGTTTTGAGAAAATGAAATTTCTGACCTGGAAGCTTGAAAACTTGTAGGGAATAAATTTTCTAATTGGGGAATGGAAAGAAAGATAGTTTGAGATCTCTGGGTTTAAGGCAGCTTGGTTAGAATTTTCTGGGTGGCTACCACCCTTAAAAGAAAAGTTTTGTTGATAATTAAACATTCTAATGCACAACCAAAAATCAATATCATCCATTACAAACATCATCTAACAAACATCAAGCAACAAGGTTCAAACACAAGCAATGCATACATGAAAATTTCAAACTTATTTTGAGAAATCGAACAATTCTATTATCAAACGAAACTCACTAAAGTCGTGGGAATACGAAAGCAACAGTACTGCCATACAACAATTTGATAGGTCAATACACTAAATCGATACGATAAGCTAAATAAGATAAATGGTGGTCCCTCTAACATGGTTTTGATTGCTCCACTTATTCCTCCTAAATATTACGCTTGCGTTTTATTGCGTGGTTATTTGCCACAGGCGTGACTTCTCCCTCAGTTGATTCTTCAAACGGCACCTCTTCTGGTTCTTCTTCCTCTGGTCCTTCCTCCTTCGTAGCTGCAGATACAGTCACATCTCCAGTGCCTTGGTCACCTCCTTCTTCAGCTACTAGCGGTGGTGGAGGTGGAATGAGTTGCGCCTCAAGCATGGCAATTTGCTCATCCTTGCCAAGGTTCTCCAAATGTAGGTCATGAATGAGTTCCTCCAACTGACCAATAAGATTTTCAGAAGCCTAGAGTTCTTGGGTTTTTGCGTGTATGACGGCTTGTGCATGATTTGCGACGTCATAAGTCTGTTGGACCCTCCTGGTCAGACAGTTGATGAGATAATCCAAGTCTTCAAACGTCTTGTTAACGAGGGGCAGGTCCAGGCGATTTCCCGTGTGAGCCATCGAGAGACCATGTGCATTCCTCTTCCCAAAGGCACGGAAGGGCGATCCTGGTGCTAGCTTGAATCGATACTTGTAACCCAAACGAGCCATTAAGTCCACCATAGCTATGTTCACTCCCTCAATCCACTCTGGGTAGTAGGTGACATAGTCCACAGGCTCGAAGTCTGTCATCGTAGGATCCGGGGTCATGATGGTGCGTATTTCCCAACGTATCCCATGGGGTATGTTGGTCTCCTCCTTCCTTCCTCGGAAATAGGGTGGTGGTAGCTTCAATACACTTGTCAATCTAGACAGCTGCCTCCCAAAGATGAAACCCGACAAAACTCCAGCATACACAGTCTCAGTGTACTCTCCCATCTAAAATTTTGAACAGGTAAGAGTATTAGAATTTTAAAAGAAAAGGGAAAGATGCAAGATAAGATAAATAATGTAAAACAATATTAAAGGAAGGTTCAAAATTTACTCATGTTTTGGAAACCTAGTTTAGTTAACTATTTAACCTTTGGGATCTTAGTCCAATCCTAGGGGTTTCGAACCTACAGGCAACACAGTGCTCTGATACCATCTGTAGCGTACCTGCACTTTTAATAAGGCAGATACCTGTGTATAGTGCAAATCCCTGGATCGATTCATTTGCACACACAGTTTACGATGTAATATCACAACAAAGCATCAATTATATTACATCGATGATCCAAAAATTACAAAATATTTTATACAAGTTGCATAGCGTAAAGCTAGCATTGAAAAAGTACACAGCGGAAATACAATAGCAGTGAGTCTCTATAACTTTCATGCTGCCACAGGCGAAAACATGTTGGTTGCAGACTCGAAACCTTTAAACGAAACCTCACTCGTCATCTGATCAAATCTGCAATAAGAAAAATATTGCAACAACGTGGGTCAGATTCCATTAAAAATGGAGTCTGGCAAGTGACACTATGGTGGACACTTAATGGAATAACTCTAAGGCCTATATGCATATTTGGCTGGTGGAGTTCAAGGCTAATTTGCATAAAGCCAATTTTTCCTACTCTTTTGAAAACACTTTTCTTGAAACCAAGACGAGTATGGCATGAAAACCATAAATCTCATCTTCCCTTGTTCACCCATCAAGTTTTATTTCTGAAGTTGGAATGATGGAATCCTCCGTTGACTTCCGTGATCAGCTGCTCAAATTGTCCGTACCGGGGACACGGCTAAGTACTTAGTTTTACACTCTGCAGAGGTTGTGCACTTTCACCATTGTACCCATTCATCCCAAGGTATCATTTACACACCATTTGTGATAAGGAAAGGAGAGAATGAGACGAGATCTTTCAGAAGCATTTTCCCTCCCACCTGGCTTGACCCGTTCCACCTAACATCCCCCTACATCTGCTTGTCAAGCCGGAGAGAGTCCACGCAACATAATTGATCAAGCAAGAGCCCATATGGCAATGGCTGCACTGGAAGCAATCGTCACTCGGAGTTCTTCAGATTCCTCTGTTCCTGGGTGGCCATTCTCAAGTGTACACACTCCAGGAACCATAGACATGGACCTGAGTAGCCACTCAACATAACCCATGCAACCAATTACCACCCAGGTGTTTCATTCTTAACTTAGTAGAATTTAGATTTTCACAAAACAACATTTGCATAGCATCAATAGTTCTACTAAGTATTGCATAGGAACCTAGACACAGGAATAAGGGATTCTACACAGGTTTAGCATAGCAACACATGCATATAAAAATACACTAAGTAATGCATATAAAAATAGGAAGTTTATGAGGTGTGCCACCTGCCTTTGAATGTTGTCGTTGTTCACAACTCTTTTCAACGATACTCGGGACTCTCCGTTCAATCTAAACAATATAAGCAAACAACAACACAACAATCATAAAACCACACAACACCTACAAACAAGTTTCTTAAGCTTATAAGGAAAACATGACATGCATGATATGCAAGTTATTTCTAGGGACTAGAGATGCATGCCATGCCATGAAAAATCTTTTAAGTTAATGCAAGGCAAATAGGTTGGTCCAAAAGGACTAAGGACTAAAGTCTTAAGTTGGATAAACATACTTTGTTTTATATCTTCTTGAAACAAGCACTCTAATGGCTTAGCCATGATGTGCAAAATACTTAGAGAAAAATACTAAGTCATTTGTTCAAGATGATCCACAATTATTATCAACTCTTTGTAAATTGGACATTCACTATAGTGAGAGAGACAGACACCCGGCCAGCCACTTAAATTGTGGAACAGGTCTCATGTACGTGGACATGTAAGGTTTGTTTCCAGGCCGCTTCATCCCACTATGCTGCTAGGATCCAACAACTTCAAGATGATAACATCATGATCAAAATTTGTTTAAGTCTAAAAGACAAGATTAGGAAAGAGGGAAGAGATAGAAAGAAAGATGTAGTTGTCTTCCAGGCTTCATCTCCAGACTTGTAACTTTCTTCTGGATGATGTCTTGATTGAGCTCTTGGTAGTCTTGATGAATCTTCAGACTTGATGATTCTTGTATCCTCGAGGCTGATCTTGGATTTACTTAGTTTTCGTGAAGTCTAACAGAAGAAGAAAAGACAGAGAGAGAGACTTAGAGAATGAAAGGGGGTTGGCCTTCTTGAACTTCTTCCCACTTTTCTTCTAAGTGCTTGACATCTTTGGGACGCTTCCAGAGTCTGTTTTCTTCTAAGTCCTTCATGAACTTCTTCTTGACTTTCTTCTAAGTGTTTCTTCTCCTTGAAGATACTTCTGAAGTCTTGTTTTTGGCTAAGTCCTTCATTGGTCTTCCAGCTCCATGTTGAAAATTACTAAGTGTCTTAAGTGTATAGCACTTTTCTCAAAATACTAAGTTTGAAAATGATCCTAACTTAGAGAAAATGGGGAGGAGGAGTTTTCCTTATGGAAACTATAACTATAAAATATGCTATGCATGAAATGCAATTTTAATTCACAAGCAACATAACACTCATTTTTGTGAAGTTTATAAAATATGCATAAAGTTATAATTGCAATTTAATTAGTTTCTAATTTGCAAAACATAATAAAAGGAAACATATAGATTAAAATTTTATGTGTTTTATATTTTATAACACAATTTTCTTTATAGATGGTGTTAATAGACAGAGGTGGTTTAATTACATTTAATGCAATTTGATTTAATCAAAAATAATATCTCTATTAAAAGTTATTTCAAAATTAGTCAAACTATTCAAATTAAACTCACAACTATGAAATCATTCAAAATTTACTCAAAATATTTTATAGCAGTGGCATTAATTTACAAATATTCTAAAGTTTCTAAAACATATTTATTTGCAATTTTTGGATTTATAGATTTAAAGTTATTACAAATATACCAAAATTCACCATTTGAAATTTGAATATTTTATACTAAGTAAAATTTGAATTTTGGCCGATCTAAAATAATCTACATGTCAAGAGCTTTCCAAATATATAAAAATATTTGAATTTCGATAAACAGAGAAAAAGATATGATAGTTTGAATAGACAGGGGCTTTTCTGCAAAACTGCCAATTAATTAAATTGCGAAATTGATTTTACACGTCAGCGCTGACTGTGTGCTGACGGGGCATGCCACGTAGGCGCTGACGTGGTTAAGTCAACAGATCTGGGCCGTCAGATCTGGATCTGACGGTCCAGATCGGATCGTACCGCTTCGTCCTCGACATCTAATCTTAGTCGTTAATCGCCGATCGGAGGGCTCACCTTGCTTGGCCTGAGGGTGGCGGCGCCGGTGGCTGCCGGCGACGATGAAGACGGCGGCGCGGCTTCGGTTGACGACGAACTCGTCGTTGCGGTGGTCTCCTAGCTCCCGTAAGGACACGAAAGCGTGCGGAAGGAGATGGCGAGCGGGATGGAGGCGGTGGCGTAGGCTCGGCTGCCGTGCAGCGACGAGGAGGCGCGGGCGGAGCGGTGAAGTTCTCTCGCGATTCCGGCGAGCTCGGTCTCCTCGTTTGGCTGCAGAAAAGGACGAGGGCGAGGTCAGGGGGGTGCGCACGGACGCGAGGAAGAGGTAGGAGGGCATCACGGGCTCCAGGAAGGTCTTCACTCACCGGGAAATTAAGAATCGGGCGGCGGCGACCGAGCGGCTCCGGCGAGCTATTTCTCGAGCCTGGCGGCGCGATTTGATGAGGAACGAGAGGGGAAAGACGCGGCGCGGGCTGGGGTATTTATGGGGGCGGGGAGGAGATAGAATCTCGTTCGAAAACGGCCCGGGATCGTCTCCGGATCGATGCGGATTTCTAGCAGGAGTTGGTTTCGGAGGTTGAAGATGATCGGCTGACGTCAGCATGACGTCATCAAGTATTTTCTTTTTCTGATTTTATTTATTTAATTCATATCTTTTGATTTAAATGTCCAAATGATGTTAAATTAATTTCTAAAAATTTGTAAAAATAATATCTTACTGTTAAACCAGTTGTGGGTATGTTTTGAGAACTTTTTAAAATTAATAAATTTGAAATGTTGGTTTAATACAAAATTGATACTTAATATCAATTTTGAATTTATAACTTAATTAAATTTTCTTTTTGCTAAATAAAATTTGTAAAATACCCACATTTCAATATGTTTAATTTTAAGTTATTTAAACTTATTTTGCTGAAATCATTCATCTTTATTTTGGCATAATATTAAAGAACTAAATATAAAAATGTTTAGGGAATGTGAAATATAGGGTATTCATTTTTAATTGAAAATAATTTGTGCAACATTATATTTTATATTATGATAATTCATTTGAAAACTTCATAACAACTTTGGACAAGACCTTTGTTTTAATTTTATTCTTATTTAGAATCTATTAATCATTTCATGCTTTGAAAAATGGATGAAATTCATTTAAGCAAATGAAATGTTTGTTTAGCTAATTCATTAATTTAAATTCTATGAAGTTTTAAAGTTATACACTATAGGCTTATAATTTCCAAACTATATTTTGAACATAGTTAAAGGAATGAAAACCATTTATAATTATATAACCTTTTGAAAAATCTTTGTATTTATGAATAGATATGGCTAAATGGGTTAATTCAAATACTTATAATGAAACTAATTTATTTAAAATAAAATGAATTGTAGTTTGTAAAATATTTTTCAAATTATATTTTAAGGTTTTTGAAAGACAGTGGATAATACAATGTTTAAACTGTGATATTTGAAATATTAAACTCAAGTTTGAAGTCTTTCATAGTTGGTTTCCTTATACATTTAATGTTTTATTTTAATAAAAGAAAAGTTTTAAATTTTAGTGATTTTTGAATATTATAAAATGTTGGGATGTTACATATACGACAAAAAGTACCATACATTCACGTCCCATCAAGTTCGAGTATTAAATTGTACGTATTCAAAAATACGAGTACCGTACTGTGTTTTTGAAAAAAGTACAGGTACCTAAAGTGTATTTAACTCTTCTTTTCTGCCGCAACAATGTTTGCACTGTCGGAGAGCACGCTGTCAGGCATCAGGGGAAGTTCCATACTCATTGATCAGAGAAGATGATTTTACAAGGTTCCGAGAACTAGGCAGATGCCTAGTGGTAGGAGGCAGGGGGTGCACTCTGCTGCTGGCCATAGTTCGATTCCTGTTTGGAACGAATATTTGGCATCTACCAGGGAGAGCTTCCCATATAACATTAAGCCACCGGGACTAGTCCCGGCTGGTCTCCTTTTTATTTTACAAGGTTCATGACCGAAAGGATGGTTCACGGGAAATAAAGGAAAGGAGTGGTATTATTTACCTTTTTTTGCATTTACATATGATATTTATTACTTCTCGGCAAAATCAAGAAAAAACTGGAACCCGAATGTGCAACTGTACATATACACATATACTCCCTCTATTATTTTTTTAATATAAGATGTTTTACCTATTACACATGTTGTATAGATACACACCAAAATGAGTGAATGTGAACACTAAAACATGTCTTGAACAAGTTTGAACATGTGCATGTGACAAAAGTATATTAAAAAAACGGAGGGAGTATTATTCTTGTAGTCTCTTATCCTACTCTCACATAACATGAGAAAAGTTACAACGACATGTGACTGATGAAGAGATGCCGGATATGTATTGTCCACTAATATGGAAGCTAGCTAGCTCACATCACTAGTGACGTTAAACAAGACAGCAACTTCTACTGCTAACCAAAAAATTAGTACCCACGTGTACTTGATTTATATGATGTAGGCCTCTTCTGACCATGGAAGTGTTGTTCGAAACCATATGTGAATTCCTTATGAGTAGATATTTTTGTATCATCTAGGCACACAACTCTCGTCACTAACTAATAAAACTTATAAACATGACTGAGGTTGCTATTCCGAAATGCAAACTTTGTTCGAAACCATTCAATTCCCAGTGGGATTGAAGGAAAAAGTTTCCAATGAATTCCTTATGAGTATAGCTGGGTCTCATAGGCATGATGTCTGAACATCTTGCTAGGATCAAGTTAAACCCGCGCAGCTCTTGTCATCCGATCGAGCATCAAGTTCAGATCGGACGGCGCAGGGACGCTTGCTGAGCTTTAAGCGACGAGCGAGCTCAGCCCCGGTGCCGCCGGCCGGTAATCACAAGACGACCTCGAGGCGCACGACGGCCGCTGCCTCGGCGGCGATGAACCGCTCCGAGTCGGAATGCGCCTTCCGGAGCGCGGATGGACCGGGCCGAACGACAGTGTCCGGCGTGCCCTCCTCGGAGCTCTCCTCCTCCGGGATGGAGAAGAGCACCCCGGCCCACGACGACCCACCGCAGCTGTAGTAGTAGTACTCGTCCACCATCCGGTACCCGTAGTACGCCTCGAATGCCGCCGCGCCGGGCTCCGCTGCCGACGCCCACGACGCCGGCCTCAGCCGCAGCACCTTGAAGAAGAACTTGTGCAGAAGCTTCGGGAGGCCGGCACGCTTCTTCCGGCCAACGTCGACGACCGCCAGCGCCGGCAGCACGTCTGGAAACTGCGCCATGGAATTCGCTATCTCGTATTGTTTCGAAGGGCCGTGAGTTTGTGTGTTTCTTGGAGTCTTGGCGCGTCCAATCTGAGGGAGTGCTGTTAGCTTTTCGGCTAACTAAGTATGCGTACATGCTTAAGTAGATTAGGATAAGGGAGAAGGGCATGAAGCTTTACAGGTGGGTGGAGGCGACGAGTGGAGCCTAGGCAGGCAGCTTCGATCATGTCGCGGCTCGTGCAGTGGCAGCGATGGATGGGTTCAGGGAGGCAGAAAAGGTGGAAGGAGAGGCCGTGGAGGTATTTAATGGCGGTGGTTAATTAGCTTGATTACATTGCTTGAGGAAGGAACTAGAAATGCTTGTGTTCTGGCGGTGGAGGGGCTTGTTTGGACGGGGCTAGAGACCGCTAGAGACGATTGGTCGACTCCATCCGTGATGGATTACATGTGCAGTGACATAAGAGGAAAACTTTTTTGTTTCCACACGATATATAAATAGTGGATATAACAGCATCTTTCAAGCATTGTTACAAGATCACGACAAGTGGTTCTCGAAAGAGATCGTGACCATGCCTACATCCTTTTTCGCGAGCAAGAGATTACTTCATTTATTACTCACCACAATGGATCCAATCTCGAGTAATCCATTACTCACAATTTTTTTATATAGAAATGGGTGCCCCGGCCCTCTGCATAATGGGTCGTTTGGCACTCATCATGTCATTTCATTTGGCAGAAATGGAATGATGCCATCATTACATTTTATTGAATAGTGAAATAACAAGGTTAGGGATAGGAATCTGAAATTTCAAAGGGATTGATATGCAAATTTCATGACAGCCAAGCAAGTTGGGTGTGGAATCACAAATTAATTTTGTGATTCCGACTTGACACCCTGGCTTTACTTAGCCACTCGAGACTCTACCTTTTCGCCACAGTTGCATGAGTGCCAGCGGCACTCAACAAATGCATGTTTGCACTCTCTAAAGATTTGCCAAGTGCAACACTTAGCAATTGACACTCATCAAAATGTTGCTAGAAATGCTTTTACCGAGTGCTTTTCTTGCAAACATCTACTTGTTGACATGTTGCCACGTTACACTCTGAAAACATCCCTGGAGAAATCGAAGATCTGTATCCTAGTGCATGGTGAAGCAACAACAATTGTTACTATCTTCTTACTCTTCTTATCATCATCACTTGACAAGGATGAATAATAAAAGTCAGAAAATTGTCCATGAAGTATCAGAGTAATTTGAGTCCCGCTCTTGGACGATATAGGCATGTATCTCGTATGTTTCCTTGTGATATCTTGGACAAGAGTTGTACTCCTTATGCTTCTTCACCTTCTTGCATTTCTTCTCATCCTTGTCACTTCAATATCTTCTTTCCCTCTTCTCAATATTGTCGTCCTTGTCCATCGTGTTTTTATTCTTGTTCTAAAAACAGTTGGGCATGCGGTGCCCTTCTTCACCGCACCTGTAGTCTCTTGAAGGATGGCGTGAGATACTTTCCCGGTCTCTTGCATCTATTGCCCTTGTTGCAACTATTTAAGCGTGTGAGAAACAAGGCCATATCCTTGTCAAACTTCTCTACGACGTTGGATTCATCATATACTCACTTCCCAAGGCACAATCTGCACTACTGAATTTCTTCACGTTTTGGGCAGTGCTGTGTCTTCTTGAGATGGAACATGGGTCACAAATAATCACTTTTTTCAGCTAGAACGTTGTTGTGAGATTGTATTTTCAAAAACAATTGTGCATGTGTCATGATCTCTAATTCTCACTTCTCTTTTATACATGACAATTCACAATGTGTCATAGACGTCGAGGAACATAACCATCTTCTTCGTGAGGAAGACATTCGTAGCATCGATGGATCATACTTTTGAATCTCATTTGTGATCTTGACAAGTCTTTAGTACATAATTTCAGCTGCCGCCTCTAATAGAAATCAAGCGAGTGAGTTCACTACTTAGAGTACCTAGCCCCTTTTCCTTTTTTCGATAAAAGGCCAGAGGCCCAACGTTAAATTAATATTGTCACACCGGTAAAAGGGTACAAAGTGTTGAACCCTCGTTCTGTGAGATAGTTAGCGTCTTGGTATACTTTTTCAAGCTCATTCATATCTCAAATGAAAACTAATGGTTGTTGATGCAAGCAAATTCTTCATTATTTGATGGAGTTGAATGGGAGTTTTAACAACAATGGAACTCAATGCTTTTCTTTTCTCAGACGGTTTCAGGTGCACAATGTTGTTTGTCTAATTTGTTTTCCATGTAGCGAGCTCATTAGGTATACATATGTGAGTGAGCACATGTTGTGCGTGCACCCTGACACTAACGAAAAGGAAGAAGAAAAGGCAATTGTAGTGCACCTTGACACTAACGAAAACGAAGCAAATTTGCAAAAGTCACGACCTTAACTAATCATTAATGTGCATCCAACCATAGAGAGTCAAACCGACAAGCTTTTCCAACAAAGTTAACATAATTATAGAGCATGTTTGACTTAATTTGGATCTTATTTTTGATCATATGGAACAAATCATTAGGAGAAACCACGACTTTTAGTAGAACATAACATTAAACTTTAAGGTTTTTTATTAATGATGGAACATAATTATAGACATGTTTGACAAAATATTAACATTAGGAGAAACCACGAATTTTAGTATAACCGAATATTGTTTGAGGGTTTTTCATTAATCATGGAACAAATCATTATGTGTCAAAAGATAAGCACATGTGAAATACATCTTCACTATAGGTGGATCAGTTATTTACCTAAATGTAGCAAAAGTTAAACTAAACTAAGAAAAAAGAAAGAAAACTGAAAATAATAGAACAAAGAAAACAGGACAAACAATAAAATGTGAAATCAAAATACTGAAATAAAAATAAAATAGAGATCCTACTTAGATTAGAACAAACAGCACCACGAGAACGTTTTCTACAAAAGGTGGGAGCTTAGCTCATGGAGATAACTTTTAGATACCTTAAATAGTAGTATTCCCTCTGCTTTTAAATAGAAGATGTTTTAGGTACTTTACATTTTTTTCTTGATACATACTAAATGAATTAACGTAAACACTAAAACGTGACTAGATAAATTTATATACATGTGAATATAGAAAAATACAAAATATCTTATTTAAAAAATGGACGGAGTAGTTTGTAATCTTGACTACTACTCCCAACGGCCGATCCCCTGATCTGGTCAAGTGGTCATGCAGTTTGGCGAGTTGTTACACCAGTGGTAATGTTTTTTCTTCTTTAACGATCGCGAGCGGCGAGCCAGTGCAACGCTGTTTTTTCTTCTTCTGTTTTTTTGCCTGAAAGCATTGCCGATGAAACGACATGGGCTGACCCATCTAAGTGCGCGCGCTGGTAAAATGGCTGCTTGAAATCGATCGAGTTTCCTCGGCGTACTTCCGTTCCCCTCCCAGCTAGGCCAAGCCCAGTCGAGCCCCTCCGGGCTCCGGCCAGCTTGCCGCTGAAGCAGCCTGGAGCTCTTTTCTTATCTGAACTGGGTAAAACTTTATTGATTTAACAGTACTAGCAAAATGCCCGTGCGTTGCAACGGGACAACTTATACAAAATACAAAGACATTTTGCATCAAATTAAGAAGAAATTCATTTAAAAGTAGCAATTCATTTAAACCAAAGGCTCGAATGTTCATGTAGTCCTTACACGAGATCTACTATTGTGCAAAATAATATCACATAAAAATGTTCAAGTTTGGTAATTTGCATATCTGAATTTTGTGAAGTATGTTGCAAAGCTTAGTTTGTGCATGAGAATATATGCGAGCTGAGGAGCATCCATTTAGGCGCCTACGCATAATGGAAGGATGGTATTTGCTTCTAAAATCAGTACATCAGAAATATTAGCAATAATAGTGTACATGTAGTACTTGATAAATACTAACAAGCTGATCGATTTTTGTATAAGTACAATGCACTTTGTGTAGCTTAAACTATATGACTGAACATCTATTTTTTATGCAGCTTTTTCCATATAAATTGCTCTTATCATACTACCGAGTTGAAGGCTAGAATTTCTATGCGAGCAGCAATAGAATCAGATCAACATATAGACGTGGTATATGTTAAAGAATGTTCATACTGCATTAATTAGGAAACATTAACGCTGAATATTTATTGCAAAATCAAGAGGAATAACAAATTTTCCATTCCAGGCCATGCCTCACATAAAGTTGTTTCTACATCAGAAAAAGACAAACTGAAACTTCCGAGCAAACATGTATGCAAAAGTTTATTCACTCGGACAACCCAGAGCATATGATTTGATCACTTCCATGACCAAACATTAAGTCTAATACACAAGTTCCTTCACATGATTGATGACACAATCAGACAAATTCCACTGGACCATTTAAAACAGGGAGACATCTTCTAGTGTGAATGTGTGATACCTTATCACTGAAATCAGCAATATCATCTACGTCTCTCACACAATCTCCCAGCATTCTATGACCCTGCTAGACCTCCCTGCATTTGCAACTCGGGGATGAGATTCTGATCGTCCTGAAGCGCGAGGTTGAGACAAGATGGCTGCACTGGCATCAGCGGCTAAGGGACCGTCAACCTACTCGTGGCGTCGTCCTTATCCTCAATCGCCAGGTGTCAGCGGCAACGACGAGGATCCCCAACTCTTTGACTGTTCATAGCTGACAAATTACCTCTAGACAGATTCAATCAGGGGAAGGAGAGCGAACAACTACAACTGTAGCTAGCACAGAGAGAGAGAGAGAGCAACATCAACTTCTCCTGCTGCGCCGTGAGCATGGGAGGAATAGAGACCAGTAGCTGCTGCGCCTGCGCATAGGAGACAGAGGAAAGCAGCTCTCAGCGCTCTGTGTGTGGGAGAGAGATACAAATCAAAGTAGCTCTCAGAAAAACTATGATTTACCTCTGTCCCGACGGAACGACGATGTTGTCCACTGCGTCCCCGTCGCTCGGAGGATCAGTATTGTACCCCCATGTCGTCTTCTTTGTCGCCATTCTCGTCGATCTGGGCAGGCGGGGCAGGAAGAAGCTGCCCGGTTGGGGTGCTCGGCGTGGCGGCCGGGATTCTAGGAAGGCATAGCTGAGGGGCTGGAAGAAAGTTAGATGTGCCTACAGGGAGAGAGAAGCTTCCAGGTCGGGCCACTATGGGGTGGGAACGACCTCGACGGGGCGGCGCGATGCTCCGACTGGTGGCCAACAACTATAGATGGGGTGAGCATGGGTATCTTGATTTATTGCGGGAGCAAGTGGGGAGAGTCCATACACTGCGCCTGCAATCCTCTTGAAGAGCGCAAGCGTAGCCATGGCGATGGCGGCGGGGGAGGTGGCCGGCGGCTGGACGCGATGGCGGTAGGTCGGGTTGGAGGGGATTTGTGGCGTCTGTTCTGAAGCGATACCAGGGGCTTAAACGTCGTGTTGATGCAGTTTGGGCGAACAATGACTGAGCTTCATACTCTCCATCCCAAGCTGCAGTTACCAAGGAGAAGGCAATTGAATCTGCTCAAGTTGTTTCTCTCAAGGACTATGAGCACTTGGAACCGCATAGGATCCATCATGCGTCACGTCTTGTTGCAATACTTGAGGCATATGCAACCTATGACCCAGAAATCGGTATTGCCAGGGCATGAGTGACCTCCTGGCACATCTCCTGGCTGTGCTGGAGGAAGACGATGAAGCCTCTTGGTGCTTTGCTGGTTTCATGAGGAAAGCCCGCCACAACTTCAGACTTGATGAAGTGGGTATTCGCAGGAAACTCAACATGGTCTCCAAGATAATAAAAAACAAGTACTTTAGTCTTTACAGGCACTTGGAGATGCTCGAAGCTGCAGACTGCTTTTTTGTGTACAGAATGGTGGTTGTAATGTTTCGCAGGGAGCTTACCTTTGGAAGACTCTCAGTTTGTGGGAGGTGATGTGGGCTGATCAGGCAGCAAGCCGGGCTGGGATCGCAAGATCATCTTGGGGGAAACTTCAGCTAGGAGCCCCTCCAACAGATGACTTGCTGCTGTATGCTATTGCTACCAGTGTACTGGAGAAGAGGAAAACGATAATACGATCAGATGTGCAACAAAATATGGCATTTATGCCAGCACCTTAGGTGCCAACCAACCATGCTCACCAAGCTTGGCATTTCTACAAGCACGTCGTGAGCAACCTGACACAGTGCCCACACCTCTAGGTTCAAGATCCATCCATGGTGTCTCTGAAGCTCACCGCCTCTGCGCTTGCCGTCCTCTTCCTCCTATGCGCCGCGACCACGACGGCGACGGCGAAGGTGACGGCCCCTGCTCACCTCTGTTGCGCTTGCCGTCCTCTTCCTCCTATGCGCCACGACCACGGGACTACGGCCACGGCACCTGCTCACCGTCGCTGTGCTTGCCGCCTGCTCACCGCCACTGCGCTTGCCGTCCTCTTCCTCCTATGCGCCACGACCACGGGACGACGGCGACGGCACCTGCTCACCGTCGTTGCGCTTGCCGCGGGGGACGGGCAGTCTCTACCCGAATCGTTTTTTCTTCACTTACCGGTGGCAGTGGTGGGTAATATCTCAGAAACCACATGGGTAAAAGGGGAATAAAAATTGACGTACGACCGGAGTCCCCAAGACATATTATATAGTAGAGATTTTAATCAGACAAATTTGCACGGCTGAACAACCGATTCAGAGAGAGCTGCACGTACTTGACACGCTCCAGGCTGTTGGGATTTGCACAAGCATTTCAGGGATACATCTGCATTGAGAATCCTGAGTGCTACAAACTTAGCCTGATGGTGTGCCTTAAAATTATATGTTGCCTGTTGATATGAAAGATCGTCGAGAGATTGAAAGCAGTAGCAAGCAACAGAAATGGATCCAAGCTGGGGTGCAATCAGCCTGGCTTGTAGGGGCACTATTTTCCTGTGAGGGCTCGTCTAGACCGAGCAACGGAGCAAGCATTGCGCTCCGAACGACTTGAAATTATCGTTCTGCAAAATTATAAAACCCTATTTTTGATAAAGATAATATTTTAGTATAAAGATGGTACTAATTCATCTAGTCTCGGTAATAACATAATGTAAAAAAAACTAGCCTAAATATTTCAGAAAGAAATACAAAATACAAAGCCCCGCCGAAGCGATTAGAGCTTGACAACAGTATTAACAAATCACCACCACGGGAAACACCTATATTTTGAAAGATTCTCCAACGAGATGCCTCGAGGAAGGTAACAATGTACAAGTGTAGTCCTTGACCCGTGTAGTTTACCATAGTCAGAACACGATTTTTACCCAGACTCCACACATTGCCTTCAAAAGGTAAACAATAAGAATGTTAATGCCAGGTACAAGTACAATCAATTAAGATTAGAGCTAGGGAATTTAACATCGGAAGCTAAAGCACGATGCTGAAAAGGCATCACCAGAAGTAACCCCATGTGATCGCCCCCACTTGTCAAGAACACCATTGCAGCACCAATCGTCCGACTCTTAGTTGTCATGGACACAGTTTTGAGATGTGGATATCGCCGTCCAGTAACCACATTGCGCACAACGTCCAGTGAATCCCCTTGAAAGAGCGGCTGCCAAACGGTCTCGACTCAACACGAGCTTGCTAGATGGTAGCTCCAGAGCCTAACCGATCTTATTCAAACATGACCGCTTTGATAATACGGATGTCAACACGATAGAAACCCTGGCTAGCTGGCTGGCATTGGAGTAGAGTGAAGCATTCAAAGGTGAGTGGAATGCAAGAAGAAGTACGTACGCGCGCATACATGCATACAGGATACGGCACTCGCAAAACGGTTAGCCGCCGAAACAAAACGCAGAGGAGAGAGGACTGCCTGGAAGGGAGACCGGAAAATTGAAATCGCGGGCAGGCGGTGTAAGAGTACGTGCATATAATGTGCATGGCCCCATGCATCCGGCCATGAGATATGATATATGCGTGGCAATGGCATGCATGTCGCGTAATTGTTTGCCTGCGAGGCTGCGACTGCGGCTGCGAATTCTGTTCCGTGGCCACCGGCGCACATACAGAGCGCGCCTCGTCGTCTTGCTGTTGTTCGCTTCTTCCCCTGACGGATCTTCTTTAGATCGCGCGCGCCGTCTGCTCAACAATCTGCCCCCCTCTTCAGTCTTCCCTCTCTGCTCTGGGCTAGCTGCCTCCCGGCCCGGCCTGTACGTAAATATACTGGCACTGGCAGCGCATGCACAGCTGCATGCACGCTGTGGGGAAATCATGTTCATGTGTTGTATTGTTAAACCTAGGGTTCCTCTCCTCGCGCCTCCCCTCGCCTCTCCCCTGCACGCCGCATATCGCTCCTCGGCTCTTCTTCCTCAAGGCATCGCTAAACCGGGTGTGTTTGGTTTAGAGGAGTAGATTTAGGGGATGAGGGTATCCCCAACCACCTGGTTAGGGATAGCCAAAAAAATTGTTTGGTTGAGTGGGATAAGAGGAGGTTAGGGATAGCCAATTTTTTGTTTGGTTTAGGGATCGAAAGAGTGGAGCGGCTGGGAGCATGAACGAATGAGCGGATCCATGGTCCAATCAATTAGCTAACCACATCCATGGTGGCACTCCCGCATGCCTGCGTGATTGAGCACGCGAGCTCATCACTACAGGAGTAACAGTGCAGCCCGACGGCAAGATTTAAGGGATGAGGGTATCCCCAACCACCTGGTTAGGGATAACCAAAAAAATTGTTTGGTTGAGTGGGATAAAAGGAGGTTAGGGATAGCCAATTTTTTGTTTGGTTTACGGATCGAAAGAGTGGAGCGGCTGGGAGCATGAACGAATGAGCGGATCCATGGTCCAATCAATTAGCTAACCACATCCATGGTGGCACTCCCGCATGCCTCCGTGATTGAGCACGCGAGCTCATCGCTACAGGAGTAACAGTGCAGCCCGAGGACATTTGTCGTCGGGCTTATCACGGAAACCCTCGGCCTAAGTGAGCCCGACGGCCACCGTCGGCCTAAGGCCGTCGGGCGGTGATCCATCGGGCTCACGCCGTTGCCGTCGGGCTCGCAAATGCCGTCGGGCTCACGCACTAAGCCGACGGTGTTTTCCGGCCGCCGGGCTCATAATGCCCGTTGTTGCACGAATCACGTCGCTCTCCGTTAGACTCCACACTGAGCCCGACGGTATTGCCGTCAGTGTAAGCACACACGCGTCAGCAGCCTGGCGCTTTACCGAGCACAGCCACAGTGAACCCGACGGTACTACCGTCGGCCTCACCACAGCGCGATAATGCAATATAGCATTACGCCGACGGCATTGCTGTCGGGCTCATTGTGGAGTGAAAAAACAGCAGCATTTTGCTGCATTTTAATTATTCCCTGCAAATTTCAATTTTTTTCTGGGATTCACATATAATCTAACACATTTGAATGCTGCACATAATATAACTCAAATTGTTCACACAACATAACACAAATCATCATATATCACACAACATCCATACATAAACATCATCTATCCGAAGGAACTCTCACACAACATATATCACACGTTTCTACATGATCAAGCTCATGAAGCTACAAAATGATCTCTCCGAAGGAACTCTCAAGCACGAAGTCCACCGCCAAGAGCATGATCACTACAAAATGAAAATGAACTCCGGTTAGCATGGCAAATGTATCAAGTCCAAATTCATGCAAGAAAAAACGATCAAATTCATGCAAACCTTCTAAGTCCAAATTCATGCAAGGAAAAATGATCAAAGTCATGCAAATGTTCTAAGTCCAAATTCATGCAAACGTTCTAAGTCCAAATTAATGCAAACATTCTAAGTTCAAACTGAATCATGAAAAATAGTTCTAAGTCTATGGTTAGTTTATGTCAGAGTTTTTCATGAACTAACCGGGTTTGGCGATTGTCGACGCATCTCGCGGCTCTCGTGGTGGGGTGATCGACGCAGCGAGGTAGAAGCAACCGGGCTAGGACCTTGTGAGTGAACCGGAGTGTCCATGGGTGAGGCAGAAGCTCGACCAAACGGAGTCATTGCCCGTGAAGAAGACGATCCCTACATGTTTGAACAAAATATGACTAAGTGTAAATATCTAGATATACAAAAAATGACTTAGTGAAGCTTTGGTGAAGTACTAACAGGAGTCGCCTGGGTGTAGTGTGCGACGAAATCGGCGTAGCACGGCCGTGGAGGGTACGGCGGTGGTGACGGAGCCGGTACTGGCTCGGGTAGTGGAGTACCCTCTCTCATTGCCATAGTAAGCGCCTGCAAGTGAGTTTATATGCCATGCATCATGGAGTACAATCTCGGACAATGAAATTTATTGGCTAGTAGATTGTATGGATCACAACTCACCGTCGCAAACTGATGCGACTGCTGAGCTTGATACACAGCCGCCGAATGATCCTGCATCTGCTGCATCCAAGCATCCTGAGCCTCTTGCCAGGCTTGTTCCATTTCCTTAAATATGACATAGTGAATCTCATGAGCATACCCATATATGAATGGGAACTAAGAATGAAGAAGAAAAATGAGAGAAAGCTTACATGGTCCACGTCACGGGCGGCTCTAGCACGCGGTGCATGAGGTGGAACAGAAACACCCGTGATTGATTTGACACGTGTGTAGTTGGTGGTAGGCTCGATCACCGTGTCAAACATCCCGTAGCGGCCATGTGGCCTTCCATGTCTTGCGAGAATCAAGACCCTCTCGTTGACAGGCTCCTTAACAGGGTCAGAATCCGGTCCATTCAGCTCCTTGTACCTGATGGCATTCATAACAAGTAAACAATTAGTAAGTACAAATTATTTCTTGCTTGCATTTAGTAAACATGATCTTGAAAAATAAACCTGGTCTTGTACTCCTCAAGGTTATCAGTGGTTGTGCCATAGTATGGATCATCGCCGTCCTTGACCCCCTTCTTCTTATGAGCCAATTGCCACACTTCAAACTCTCCCATGTCCCGCCCTTCATTGGTGGTCATCTAAAATACATACAACAAATGGTATGCATTAAAAAGGAAACACTGCCGGGGAAAATGAGTAGGTTGTTCCATATATATACCTGATGATCCTTGTAGTGGTAGAAGTGTCGGTTCCCTTGACAGTGAGTTCCCTCATGACCGCGATTGCGACTGTTCTGAATGCTCTTGGCCTTGAAATCTAGATCTTTCCCGGTTCACATGTCCACCAGTTTCTCCCAGCCATCCTTCTTTCCCAGAGCCCACTTTGGACAAATCTTAAGATGAAAACATCTCAAGTCAACATCTCAAGTGAAGAACAGATAATGCACTTTACGATGGACATGGAATAAAAAGAAAATTTCATTACCCCCATGAAATCCTCGTGGGACATCTTCTCACCAAGTTTGAGCTCAAGGATTTTCTTCTTGTTGTGTCTCGTGCCTTTCTCGGCGTAGAACTAAGTGATAGCTGTAATTTTAACATCATACCACATCTGACGTAACTTGATCCTCACCATCGTAAAGAAGACCTCGTGGCTCTTGTGCTCGTGCTCGGGAGGCACGCGATAGAACTCCTACAATCATGTAAAAAATCTTATTATGGTGAGAATCACAAGTTAACAAAACTATGGTTAACTATGGTTGAGAATCACAAGTTAACAAAACACAATAGAATAGTTCTTACCCAGAACTTGTGAACCACAACCTCTGCACAGCTAGGCTTAAAACCCTCACCCTCCACAGTCTCCATGTAGCCGGAGCCCTGAGCGGCCTCGTAGTCCTCCCACCTCATGGCTAACTTCTTCAGAGAATTTGGATCCTCAGGATTCTCCCTGTAGAGGCCTGGCCAATGCCTCTTCAGAAAGCCCACAAGTACACCACCTGGAAGATTTCCCGAACCGGTGATGAGTTGAAAATTGCTGCACATGAAAGGACAATATTAGTATGCAAGGAGAGTTAGCCACATACTTATATGATCAAGAGATAGCCACTTACTTTCTGTTGACCGGCTTAATAAGAATTTTGCCCTCTTGAGATCTTAATCTTCTTGGAAGATTCTTTATTCCTCGAGTCCACAAGGGCCCAAGCTCCTCCCCCTTGTGCTGCAAATTAAAATTAAAATGCAAATTAGAGTTCAAATAAAATGTAAGTGAACAAAACTAAGTGGTAGGAATAGGAGAAAATAGCGTACCTCCTTCTCCTCCTCCTCCTCCTCCTCCTCCTCCTCGGCGTGCTGCTCCAGGTCCTCGTCAACGGGCTGCTCCAGGTCCTCATCAACGGGCTGCTCCAATTCCACCCCAAAGTATTGTTGCTCGACGTACTGCTGCTGAGGCTGCTCCACCCTAAAGTACTGCTGCTGAGGCTCCTCCCCCTCGAAGTACTGATGCTGAGGCTCCTGCACCACGAAGTGCTGCTGCTCCACCTCCCTGTCCTCCGAGTGGGTTGATGCGGAGGGTACCTAAATAAAATAGCAGTTAGTGAGTATGAGCATGATAGTAGGGAGTAGGCATGATAGCAATTACCTCACTGAAGTAAGACGTCGAAGGTGTCATCATCTGTGAATATGAAACCTCCGACAAAGGTCTAGTCCTCGAGCCTCGTCCCGTCCTCGAGCTTGCGGTGCAGGTCGCCCTCGAGGGTCGTCCTCATCCTCGACCTCGACCTCAACTGTGGTCTCCCTCGAGGCTCGTCCTCGACCTCTAGTGGGGTGACCCCCGCCTCGTCCTCTAGGGGGTAGGCCCCCGCCTCATCCTCTAGGGGGTTGACCCCCGCCTCGTCCATCATCCTCGTATTCACTCTCCCCTAAGCGTTTAGGGGGCTTTCGCGAACGACAAATGTTCCTAAGCATGGATGCCGCGAAATTCTTGCTCATGGTTTAGTCACCTGCATTGAGAACATGTAAAATGTTAGTAAGCAGAAATTACATTTTCATGCGAAAATAAGCAAAAGAAAGCATTGAGAACTCGAAAATAAGCAAAAGTAAGCATTGAGAACATTGATGAAAAAATAAGACGTAGTAAGCAAGTTGGAAATAAAACATAAAAGACGCTCACCAAGTTTTGGGTTGTGTTCGGGTCTAATCATCATCAGGGTCGCTATAACTATCACGTGAGTAGTAGGGTATGCCATCGAACGGTGGAGGCTCATCCTCGTCACTTTCACTATCTAGATGTAACTTGATGAGCATATCTATGTCCTTTACATTCACAACTGCCTCACCTATTTCATGTCTTTCACTATCATCGACTTCATCAAGACCACCCATAAGGACATCAAAGTCACCGCCATCCTCTTTCTCCTGGTAGAAATCTCCCTCGTATGTGATGGGGATTATATTGTTGTAATCGTCCACGTTTGGCATGGGTAGCTTACCACGTGACGATACCTTGAACACAACTTCCCAACCCTGTAGTTCCTCGTTCTGGCATGGGTATGGTAGATAATAAACTTGTGTTGCCTGGTTAGACACAACAAATACATTGGACCCGCTATAGGTGGTTGAAGGCCTCACTTTGTGACGCCCGAAAATCGGTACTATGTAGATTTATGCGTTCCCGCCGAAATCCGCATAATAACGATTTTAGGTCGCCCACCAGACATAATGTGCACGCCGAAACATCGCATTATGTGGGTGGAATTGTGATAGCATTATAACAGTTCCGATACATCCACAAATACAACAAAGATATAATTACAACAAGGACTCGAACGAGTCAAGATACAAATGATACAATACAAAGATTCAAATGACAGCAGAAGCAGAATAGTATCCGACTACGGATAAGATGCAAATTGGACTAAGAGTCCTGAAGATAAGCAATGGCGCCATATCCCTGCCCAGCCAAGCCGGAGGGGTTCCCAAGCTAACGTCGTCAGACTTCAAACCTGTTAACTGCACATAAAGCACATCCCAAAAGAGGGTCAGGGCACTCCCTGGCAAGCAAAACCGACTTGCCTACTTTCTACACCATCTCCCAAAATATATGGGAGGTGGACTTAGCGGCAGCAGCACTAGCAACCTAAAGAGACACACTACAACTTCCGTCTAATTAGAGAGGGATAAGAGATCGCATAAGATAAACATCTACAGCTAACACCAAACATAACCCATTCTCGGATTAACCCCCTCAACCAAGTATGAGGAAGCAATTCGGGAAAACTCACACATTGAACAATTTTAGTTACAAGTTATTGTGAAAGTAATTCTATATTACTAGTCAGGTTAATTAACAATGATTAGATGTAAGTTGTCTATGATCTTGTTAGCCATCATCATCACCAAGTCGTCCATAACCGTGGACACGGCTCATCGATAAGATTATACCCTGCAGGGGTGCACTACTGGACCCGTACTCGTTCGATCAACCCCAAAAGCAAAGCCAGAAGGTAGGGCATCTCAACACGGCAAATCTTTTCTCTACGACCCATCCAGGGAACCGCATGATTGTGTGCACGGCTAATCAGGTCCAGTGCCCGCGGGATGTGACCTTCATAGCACTCTAAGAACGTGCCACCCTATATGAGAATCGACTACTCCATCATCATGAGATCGTTAGGTAACCTTATGCATGCATCAAATGGAAAGCCCGAACTACTTGCGGCGCCCTGGATAAGAAGCGGATTAGATCGAAGCCGCGGGGGGCTCCATAGGGCCTCCCACAAGCGGTTAGTGCGCTCAAAATTGGATCCGAGGACAAGAACTGAGTTCCTTGGTCGACACTTAGCAGAACAAAGCACCTCGCAAGGCCTTCCGCCGGTGCCTTATCTTTTAATTATAATACCCCAATATAAGACAACATTTTATTAAGGTAGAATAACCTATCATGCTAAGCAGGTGAAATAAAATAATACATACAAACGACTCGCACAAACAACTCTAAGCATGCGCTACGACTCGCAAGGCCAACAGATAAACATGCAACGGGTATTAGGATGTGGGGATAAAGCTGTATGGGCTGCAGGATAAACATATGATGGGATCGCAATTCAAGAATCGTAACTAGGATAGCATAGATCAAAAGGCAAGGATGAAAGACAATGTATAGGTAAACAAGCAAACTTTGCTTGCCTGGAATCCCGCATGGAAGCAGATCTTGTCGTTGCTCACACATCTCAACGTCTTATCCGCGAAGAAGCAACAAACACTGGAAAGCGTAGAAGATGCATTTTACAACTACGGCAAAAGATCCAGCATGATCATATGAGAATGGTGCATGGCATGGCAAGATGCAATACAATGCAGATAATCCAAATTAAGCGGGAAAACAACCCCGACAATTAATATTTAGGTGTAAGTTATTTATTTACCAGCAATATTAAATGTTGGTTAACATGGCAACACATGGCATGGGTGATGTAATTAAATTAAATGGAATAGGGCAATTATTAAGTAAAGCCCAACACATTCCATATTTAATTATATAGGTGCAACAAATAAATTACACTAAGCAATTAAAATAAAAGATGCAAAATGGCATAAGAATGACATATTAATGTTCCTTGCATTTTTCTGATATAAAAACATATAAAGATTATTTAATTTGGAGTTATAGAATTAAAGTTATTAAGAAAACAAGATTAGGGGTGTTTCTAAAAAGTGTAGGGACCCATCCGTGATGGAAAAGTGCTGGCGAGGTTCTCTGTGCAGAAAACAGGAAGAGCAGGGGGCTGAGTGCAAATTCCAGTCCCTCTGGACTTTTCTCACCGAAGGAGAACTTGCGCGAGACGCTGACCAGTGGGTCCAAACGCAAAGCTGGCGTGGGCGCGGGTGTGTGTGGCGCCACGGTCGCTGACCGGTGGGCCACTGTTGTCAGGGTGCCAAAAAAAATGAAATAAAAAGGGCCTTTTTATTCCACAGGGCCGGGAGTCGAACTCGCGCGCGCACAGGAAGCAGAGGGAACGGAACGGCTTTGCTAGCCACAAGGACGGATCAGAGTTGGTGTTCGGTAGGGGTTCGGTTTTGTTTTAACATCCGAAAGCAGATGTTTTTCTCTGACGAAACTGGCCGATGCCGGAGACAGAGGGCATGGCGGGGAGACGCGGGCTCACCGGCGACGGAAAACTGGGCGGCTCTGCCTCGGGCTGCTCTTGCGGGCGTGCCTGAGTGCGTGGGGGTGCAGTTGAACATGCGCAGGTTCTGCCGTGTGGGTGTGTGAGGGAGTAGGAGATGAGAGCACGCAGCGGGCGCAACAACGGCGGGCAGCGGCGGTCCGGGACGATCTCGTGGATGGATTTGACAAATAACGAACGGAAACGAGAGGGGGAGCAGGGGAAACGGACCGGGAGCTCACAGTGGGTGTCCTCGGAGGAGTTGCTTGGCACGGGGAGGTCCGGGACGCCGGAAACGGAGGCGGGAGGTTCGCCGGAGTCGGGGACGAACTCGTCGCAACGGGAGCGTCCCTGCTCGATTCCTTCGGGCTGGGGGACGACGACGATGAGGCGATGCTCCGGGAACTCCCAAAGGGCCTTCGACGCCGGTGGAAGAGTGGGACGACGGCGAGGTTGCTTCGGTGGTGGAGAAGAAGCAGAGGAGTGGATCGGGGAAGGAGAGGGTGGCGGCGGCGCGAGGGAGAGGGAGGAGTGGGGGGTAGGGTTAGGGTTCGGGCAGAGGAGGGGAGAGGAGGCTAAAAGGAGGGGGAGTGGTTGAGTTGGTGGGGGCTGCCATGGCGTCAGCCATGTGCATCTCCTCTGCTCGTTGATGTACGGAAGAGGGAGAAGGGTGGAGTGGGCCGGGGTGGGCTTTTGGCCGGGAGGAGAGATGGGCCAGGGAGGTGGATCGGCCCAGGTAAGGTTTTTTTCTTTTCTGAATTTTATTTTTCTTTTAAATTCTTTTCTGTTTTTCTATTTTTAAAACAAAATAGAAAAGGAAAATGAATTAGGATATTTTATAAAATAGTTTTAGTTTAAAATAGGCAATTTAATAAACTAGTTTTATAATATTTGCAAAATATTTGAAAATACACATTTTTAATTAATTTGAAAAGCATTCGAATTTAATTATGGAAATTTAATTTAAATGCAACAAATTAAATTAATGACATGCAATGCGATGCCATGTCGATGCAAAAAGAAAAACACACAAAATAAAAAGGGGATAAATCCCGGGGCGTTACACACTTCCACTAAACCAATGGAAGGGGTACTTTTTAGTCCAACCACTGGGTCGAACCAATGGCACTTGAACACAACAAGAGTGAGAGGATGGGCCCCTTTATCGAATTTCACCTCATATATGTTCTGTAACCTTCCATAGTACTCATCTTCATTTCGACCTCCGGTAAACACTCCAGTATTTACTGTTTTCGCATTTGGCCGAGTATTTTGGTGTTTCTCGGTATGGAAACGATATCCATTCACATCATACTTTTCATAAGTCGCCACCTTAGGGTCGAAACCCTACGAAACCCATCTCAATTCATCTGTCATAGATGTTTTCTGTTGATTTCCCTACAAGTTTAGTCAAAATTGTTAGTTTCGTATTAACATAAACTACAATAGACAAGGGGGTGAGTTAGAAATTACTTTTTCCATGAACCAAGCCACAAAATTTTTCCTTCTGGGGGCACCATTTCTTAAAAGAGTATTAAATTCCGATACAGAAGGATTTTCTATTCCCAACCACTCCTCATCCAGAAATTGAGGCACGAATGTATCCTCTACTTCATCTATGTTCATCAACACATAGAGCATGATGTCCTCCCACTCATGCTCCGTCACAATGTAAATATGTTGACCACCAGACTTACCGCCTTGGCCTTGGAAGAGATGAAGCTTGGGTTTATAGCTGGGGTTATCGGTATTGTACCGAGAGAGCGGATTATGCATATTGGGAACATCTTCAAGATAGTATCTTGTAGATACATCTGACACCTCCTCGATGATATATGCCTCGGCTATGCATGCTTCAATCTGATTTTTGTTTCCACATTTGGTTCGCATATTCTTAAATATTCTCTCTATACAAAACTGCCAACGGTTCTGAACCGGTCCCCCCAATAATGCCTCGTTAGGTAGATGCAATATGAGATGTACCATCGGAGTAAACATGACTGGCGGAAATATAATCTCTAACTTGCATATCAACTCTGGAACTTTCTCATGAAGTCTTTTCATCATTTCCGGACATATTTCTTTGGCACACAGCGTGCGGAAGAAATGGCTCAACTCCGCAAGTGGCCGCCAAACACGATCAGGGAGATAGCCTCGAAGCATCACCGACATTATTCGCTCAATCCATATGTGATAGTCATGACTCTTAAGCCCGTTGACCCTGCCCGTTGTTAAATTGACTCGGTTACTCATGTTAGAACAATAACCATCTGGGAACTTCACATTGTGTTTGAGCCAATTGAATGCCTCCTTCTTTTGGGCAGCTAGAAGGCAGAAGTCAGCATTTGGCTTGACCCAATTTCTTCGATTGCCCTCAGGACGCTGCATGTTTAGTTTTATTCTGTCACAAAGCCTCTCTTGATCGACCCTAACCTTCACATTGTCCTTCGTCTACTCAGGAATGTCTAGGGTTGTGTGAAAGACGGACTCTGCGACATTCTTTTCGGTGTGCATCACATCGATGTTATGAGGAAGTTTGAGGTCCTTGTAATAGGGGAGTTGCGTCAAACCTGGTATGTGAGTCCAGCTGTACGTCTCACCATATCCAATAAAACCTTTGCTTTTGGTCTTAGGCATTAGAGCACGTAGCTCCGCATCAACAACTTTAGCATCAAACGTTGGTATCTTGTTTACTTCACTGACAAATTTGTCTTTCAAGAATTGTTTTTTGTCCTCTCTGAATCTATGACCTTCTTCGAGGAACTGTCGATGCTTGTCAAAGGCGGAATACTTGCCACCCTTCTTCAGCCATACGAACATAAGAGCATGCCTGCACACTGGGCATGGCATCTTTCCAGTTGTACAGTGTCCGCAGAATAGGGCATACCCGGGTAGGTCATGCATGGAATACTGATACCAAACTGTCATGCAGAAGTTTTTCTTCGTTGCCCGGTCATATCTCCATGTGTCGTGTGCCCAAGAATGTTCCAAATCATCGATTAGCGGCTGCATGTACACACTCAAATTCTTCTTCGGATATTCAGGCCCCGGAATGATCAGAGACAACAATATGGTCTTGCGTTGCAATAAGACTCCGGGAGGGAGATTGAGCGGCATAACAAACACGGGCCAACAGCTGTACGACCTAGCTGACATACCAAATGGATTGAAACCATCGGTTGCTATCGCAATTCTGACATTTCGAGACTCTCGAGCTTTATCAAGGTATACTCTGTCGAAATGTTTCCACGTTTCACCATCAGCCGGATGTTTCATCTTCTTCTTTTTATCACTAATATCAGGGTATCTCTTCCCCGTCTTGTGCCATGTCATCTATTTGGCAGTCTCCTCATCCATGTAAAGGCGTTGGATCCTTTTTATGAATGGGAGATACCGAAGAATCTTTACAGCAACTTTCGTCTGCACCATTTCACCTTCGGCGCCCTTTACCTCTACATACCTAGAGGCCCCACACTTGCTACAGTGAGTGTGATTCACAAAATCTTTCCGAAACAGAAGCCAACCCTTAGGACAACAATGTATCTTCTCATAATCCATGCAAAGCGATTTCATGATTTTCTTCGACTCATACATGGTACGAGGCAGACAATGTCCCTTAGGGAGCATGTTACCCATTGTTTTCAAATGATCTTCAAAGCTTGATCGGGTTTGGTCGTGTTTGGCCTTATCAGCTAACAGTTGCGATATGGCATCAAGCTGAGAGACTTCTGCACCCGGATAAAGAGGTTTCTTCGCGGTGGCCATCATTTCAAGGAAGGCCTTCGCGGTTTCCTCTGGTTCATCCGATAAATCCGATTCCTCTTGTTCATCCGGATCTTCTGGAGGTGGCGAATGTGCCTGATTTGCATAGTGAAGATCAACAAGCATGTTTGCAATGCCATCGTGGGCACTGCCATCGATGTGTTGCCGCATCACCACCTCTCTAACATGGTCACTCTCGGGAAAGTTGATTTGCATGTTAAAGTCGGGCATATATCCGTAAAGCCAAATGTGTTTTGTCATCTCTAAGCTACCCTGACGGTTATTCATCTTGCACCGAGCACAAGGACAAAGCGGACGAACTGTCTTAGAACCACGGTGTGCGTCCTTCACATAATATTCAGTTTTCCACTGCCACTCAGCTGTCATGTCAGTCCTACTAATACGACCACTGTACATCCACTCATCATCAGCCATCTGCACTTAGAGGTAATAACAGCAAAAATAGCATTTGATATCAAATAAATGGAATTAAATTAAATACAAGATATTCTCTACCGGGAAAACGCGTGCATCATCCTACATCTCTAATAGGATAGCCTCCTAGCAGCCGCCGGATCCGTAGATTGAGTACGTTCTCCATGCTCTACCCTGATCCGAGACAGAATTTCGACAGACCTCCCCGCTGCTCTCCCGATACACGTCTCGGCAAAAAGCCGAGAGGATGTGCATCCGAAGAACAACGGGGAGGCACTACCGAAATCCTGACTCGGACCGGAGCAGAACACAGAGAACGTACCCAACTACGCATCCGCCGACTGTCCCGTAAATGCCGAAGCGTTACGCATCATAATATGCTGACCTCTAATGCATATTTATCCGTGTAACGCTCTCGGACGGGAAAAGACACCTAGGTTACGCGACTTGACGTGAAACTAATATCTAGAACATAAAAATGCAAAAGAGGAGAAGGAGATTTATCTCACCCTCCGCTGTAGAGGAAGTAGTCGAATAACACAAACACGACGACGGCTCCGAGACGGCGGCGGCTACGAGACGACGGCGGCTCCGGCACGACGGCTCCGGGACGACGACTCCGAGAAACCTACAAGATAAAATATAATTCAGATTAATACTAGCAAATATATTGTCATATTTTTACATTACCAACTAAATCTAAAACTAACAGTAGCACTAACCCTAGCACATTAGCATTATTAGCACTAATTGTAACTCAAAAAATTACCGGGGAGGTGGTCGAAGTCGGGGCCGGAGGAGGTGCTCGGGGAGGGGATGCTAGGGGAAGAGGAGTTGCTCGGGGAGGGGGAGGTGCTCGGGGAGGAGGAGGTGCTCGGGCAGGGAGGGGGAGGTGCTCGGGCAGGGAGGAGGAGGAGGACGGCGGCGGCGTACGGCGACGTGCGGGCGGCGAGGTGCGGGCGGCGGCGCGGTGCGGGTGTGCGGCGGCATGGCGGCGCGTGCGGGAGGGCGGCGGCGCGTGCGGGAGGTGCGGGCGCGTGGTCGATCTGGTCGTCCCGACCAGGTCGACCAGCATTAAGTGTTAGGGTTTCTCTAACCCCGACGGCATTGCCGTCGGGCTTAGAATTGTATTTTTTTCTTCTTTAGTTTCTTTTAGTTAATAAATGCATTCTTTTAGTTAATAAAAGTATTCTTCATTTTTTTATTTTATGCAATTGCCTATTTGTATTATTGTAAATTATATTCCAAAAATGTTGACATTAGCCTATTTAAGCAAATTGTATGACCTAACCTTATTTTATATGGATCGGATCATGAATTATTTTGGATTTAGCCAAGAGAATCCCATCAAACCTTATTTTTTCATGATTGTATGACCTAACCAAAGAAAGAAAAGAGAAGTCAGCACTTTGCTACCCCTTTCGACGCTCCGTACCCCGGACCCCCTCTACGGCGAAACCCTACTCCCTTTGGAGAAAAGTCTGACCCGTCGATCTACCCCTCTAAACGGCGCCGGGAGGGGGTAGACGCGTGGATTTTTTTGCTTGGCTGTGTTAGGATGGTATATTGGACCATAAAAAACAAACATTTCATGTGTTCCGTCGCACGATTCTATGCCCGACACCCGAAACGGGGGTTTTCACCTCTAAGTGCAACAACTTACTACGGAGAAAGAGGGGTCAGTGAAGTGGGTCGCACCTCGGAGATGTATCTTGGTTCCCACAAACTACCAACACAATAGTATACATATATTAGGGGTCTATGCAAGTCTTGATGGGGTCTTGACCCTCCGTACCCCCTCTACGGCGAAACCCTACTCCCGTTGGAGAAAAGTCTGACCCATCGATCTACTCCTCTAAACGGCGCCGGGAGGGGGTAGACGCATGGATTTTTTTGCTTGGATGTGTTAGGCTGGTATATTGGACCATAAAAAACAAACATTTCACATGTTCCGTCGCATGATTCTATGCCCGACACCCGAAACGGGGGTTTTCACCTCTAAGTGTAAGAACTTACTACGGAGAAAGAGGGGTCAGTGAAGCGGGTCGCACCTCAGAGATGTATCTTGGTTCCCACAAACTACCAACACACTAGTATCCATATATTAGGGGTCTATGCAAGTCTTGATGGGGTCTTGACCCTCCGGATCTCTTTACGGCGAAACCCTACTCCCGTTGGAGAAAAGTCTGACCCGTCGATCTACCCCTCTAAACGGCGCCGGGAGGGGGTAGACGCATGGATATTTTTGCTTGGCTGTGTTAGGCTCGTATATTGGACCATAAAAAACAAACATTCCATGTGTTCCGTCGCACGATTCTATGCCCGACACCCGAAACGGGGGTTTTCACCTCTAACTGCAAGAACTTACTACGGAGAAAGAGGGGTCAGTGAAGCGGGTCGCACCTCGGAGATGTATCTTGGTTCCCACAAACTACCAACACACTAGTATACATATATTAGGGGTCTATGCAAGTCTTGATGGGGTCTTGACCCTCCGGACCCACTCTACGGCGAAACCCTACTCCCGCTGGAGAAAAGTCTGACCCGTCGATCTACCCCTCTAAACGGCGCCGGGAGAGGGTAGATGCATGGATTTTTTGCTTGGCTGTGTTAGGATGGTATATTGGACCATAAAAAACAAACATTTCATGTGTTCCGTCGCACGATTCTATGCCCGACACCTGAAACGGGGGTTTTCACCTCTAAGTGCAAGAACTTACTACGGAGGAAGAGGGGTCAGTGAAGCGGGTTGCACCTCGGAGATGTATCTTGGTTCCCAAAAACTAGCAACACACTAGTATACATATATTAGGGGTCTATGCAATTCTTGATGGGTTCTTGACCCTCCGGACCCACTCTACGGCGAAACCCTACTCCCGTTGGAGAAAAGTCTGACCCGTCGATCTACCCCTCTAAACGGCGCCGGGAGGGGGTAGACGCATGGATTTTTTTTCTTGGCTGTGTTAGGATGGTATATTGCACCATAAAAAACAAACATTTCATTTGTTCCGTCGCACGATTCTATGCCCGACACCTGAAACGGGGGGTCACCTCTAAGTGCGCGAACTTACTACGGAGAAAGAGGGGTCAGTGAAGCGGGTCGCACCTCGGAGATGTATCTTGGTTCCCACAAACTACCAACACACTAGTATACATATATTAGGGGTCTATGCAAGTCTTGATGGGGTCTTGACCCTCCGTACCCACTCTACGGCGATACCCTACTCCCGTTGGAGAAAAGTCCGACCCGTCAATCTACCCCTCTAAACGGCGCCGGGAGGGGGTAGACGCATTGATTTTTTTGCTCGGCTGTGTTAGGCTGGTATATTGGACCATAAAAAACAAACATTTCATGTGTTCCATCGCACGATTCTATGCCCGACACCCGAAACGGGGGTTTTCACCTCTAACTGCAAGAACTTACTACGGAGAAAGAGGGGTGAGTGAAGCGGGTCGCACCTCGGAGATGTATCTTTGTTCCCAAGAACTACCAACACACTAGTATACATATATTAGGGGTCTATGCAATTCTTGATGGGTTCTTGACCCTCCGGACCCACTCTACGGCGAAACCCTACTCCCGTTGGAGAAAAGTCTGACCCATCGATCTACCCCTATAAACGGCGCCGGGAGGGGTAGACGCATGGATTTTTTGCTTGTCTGTGTTAGGCTGATATATTTTACCATAAAAAACAAACATTTCATGTGTTCCGTCGCACGATTCTATGCCCGGCACCTGAAACGGGGGTTTTCACCTCTAAGTGCAAGAACTTACTACGGAGAAAGAGGGGTCAGTGAAGCGGGTTGCACCTCGGAGATGTATCTTGGTTCCCAAAAACTACCAACACACTAGTATACATATATTAGGGGTCTATGCAAGTCTTGATGGGGTCTTGACCCTCCGGACCCACTCTACGGCGATACCCTACTCCCGTCGGAGAAAAGTCCGACCCGTCAATCTACCCCTCTAAACGGCGCCGGGAGGGGGTAGACGCATTGATTTTTTTGCTTGGCTGTGTTAGGCTGGTATATTGGACCATAAAAAACAAACATTTCATGTGTTCCGTCGCACGATTCTATGCCCGACACCCGAAACGGGGGTTTTCACCTCTAACTGCAAGAACTTACTACGGAGAAAGAGGGGTGAGTGAAGCGGGTCGCACCTCGGAGATGTATCTTGGTTCCCAAAAACTACCAACACACTAGTATACATATATTAGGTGTGTATGCAATTCTTGATGGGTTATTGACCCTCCGGACCCACTCTACGGCGAAACCCTACCCCCGTTGGAGAAAAGTCTGACCCATCGATCTACCCCTATAAACGGCGCCGGGAGGGGGTAGACGCATGGATTTTTTGCTTGTCTGTGTTAGGCTGGTATATTTTACCATAAAAAACAAACATTTCATGTGTTCCGTCGCACGATTCTATACCCGACACCCAAAACGGGGGTTTTCACCTCTAAGTGCAAGAACTTACTACGGAGAAAGAGGGGTCAGTGAAGCGGGTTGCACCTCAGAGATGTATCTTGGTTCCCAAAAACTAGCAACACACTAGTATACATATATTAGGGGTCTATGCAATTCTTGATGGGTTCTTGACCCTCCGGACCCACTCTACGGCGAAACCCTACTCCCGTTGGAGAAAAGTCTGACCCGTCGATCTACCCCTCTAAACGGCGCCGGGAGGGGGTAGACGCATGGATTTTTTTTCTTGGCTGTGTTAGGATGGTATATTGCACCATAAAAAAAACATTTCATTTGTTCCGTCGCACGATTCTATGCCCGACACCTGAAACGGGGGTTTTCACCTCTAAGTGCAAGAACTTACTACGGAGAAAGAGGGGTTAGTGAAGCGGGTCGCACCTCGGAGATGTATCTTGGTTCCCACAAACTACCAACACACTAGTATACATATATTAGGGGTCTATGCAAGTCTTGATGGGGTCTTGACCCTCCGTACCCACTCTACGGCGATACCCTACTCCCGTTGGAGAAAAGTCCGACCCGTCAATCTACCCCTCTAAACGGCGCCGGTAGGGGGTAGACGCATTGATTTTTTTGCTCGGCTGTGTTAGGCTGGTATATTGGACCATAAAAAACAAACATTTCATGTGTTCCGTCGCACGATTCTATGCCCGACACCCGAAACGGGGGTTTTCACCTCTAACTGCAAGAACTTACTACGGAGAAAGAGGGGTGAGTGAAGCGGGTCGCACCTCGGAGATGTATCTTGGTTCCCAAAAACTAGCAACACACTAGTATACATATATTAGGGGTCTATGCAATTCTTGATGGGTTCTTGACCCTCCGGACCCACTCTACGGCGAAACCCTACTCCCGTTGGAGAAAAGTCTGACCCATCGATCTACCCCTATAAACGGCGCCGGGAGGGGTAGACGCATGGATTTTTTGCTTGTCTGTGTTAGGCTGATATATTTTACCATAAAAAACAAACATTTCATGTGTTCCGTCGCACGATTCTATGCCCGACACCTGAAACGGGGGTTTTCACCTCTAAGTGCAAGAACTTACTACGGAGAAAGAGGGGTCAGTGAAGCGGGTTGCACCTCGGAGATGTATCTTGGTTCCCAAAAACTACCAACACACTAGTATACATATATTAGGGGTCTATGCAAGTCTTGATGGGGTCTTGACCCTCCGGACCCACTCTACGGCGATACCCTACTCCCGTCGGAGAAAAGTCCGACCCGTCAATCTACCCCTCTAAACGGCGCCGGGAGGGGGTAGACGCATTGATTTTTTTGCTTGGCTGTGTTAGGCTGGTATATTGGACCATAAAAAACAAACATTTCATGTGTTCCGTCGCACGATTCTATGCCCGACACCCGAAACGGGGGTTTTCACCTCTAACTGCAAGAACTTACTACGGAGAAAGAGGGGTGAGTGAAGCGGGTCGCACCTCGGAGATGTATCTTGGTTCCCAAAAACTACCAACACACTAGTATACATATATTAGGGGTCTATGCAATTCTTGATGGGTTATTGACCCTCCGGACCCACTCTACGGCGAAACCCTACCCCCGTTGGAGAAAAGTCTGACCCATCGATCTACCCCTATAAACGGCGCCGGGAGGGGGTAGACGCATGGATTTTTTGCTTGTCTGTGTTAGGCTGGTATATTTTACCATAAAAAACAAACATTTCATGTGTTCCGTCGCACGATTCTATGCCCGACACCCAAAACGGGGGTTTTCACCTCTAAGTGCAAGAACTTACTACGGAGAAAGAGGGGTCAGTGAAGCGGGTTGCACCTCGGAGATGTATCTTGGTTCCCAAAAACTAGCAACACACTAGTATACATATATTAGGGGTCTATGCAATTCTTGATGGGTTCTTGACCCTCCGGACCCACTCTACGGCGAAACCCTACTCCCGTTGGAGAAAAGTCTGACCCGTCGATCTACCCCTCTAAACGGCGCTGGGAGGGGGTAGACGCATGGATTTTTTTTCTTGGCTGTGTTAGGATGGTATATTGCACCATAAAAAACAAACATTTCATTTGTTCCGTCGCACGATTCTATGCCCGACACCTGAAACGGGGGTTTTCACCTCTAAGTGCAAGAACTTACTACGGAGAAAGAGCGGTTAGTGAAGCGGGTCGCACCTCGGAGATGTATCTTGGTTCCCACAAACTACCAACACACTAGTATACATATATTAGGGGTCTATGCAAGTCTTGATGGGGTCTTGACCCTCCGGACTCACTCTACGGCGAAACCCTACTCCCGTTGGAGAAAAGTCTGAACCGTCGATCTACCCCTCTAAACGGCGCCGGTAGGGGGTAGACGCATTGATTTTTTTGCTTGGCTGTGTTAGGCTGGTATATTGGACCATAAAAAACAAACATTTCATGTGTTCCGTCGCACGATTCTATGCCCGACACCCGAAACAGGGGTTTTCACCTCTAACTGCAAGAACTTACTACGGAGCAAGAGGGGTCAGTGAAGCGGGTCGCACCTCGGAGATGTATCTTGGTTACATAAAACTACCAACACACTAGTATACATATATTAGGGGTCTATGCAATTCTTGATGGGTTCTTGACCCTCCGGACCCACTCTACGGCGAAACCCTACTCCCGTTGCAGAAAAGTCTGACCCGTCGATCTACCCCTCTAAACGGCGCCGGGAGGGGGTAGACGCATGGATTTTTCTACTTGTCTGTGTTAGGATGGTATATTGTACAGTAAAAAACAAACATTTCATGTGTTCCGTCGCACGATTCTATGCCCGACACCCGAAACGGGGGTTTTCACCTCTAAGTGCAAGAACTTACTACGGAGAAAGAGGGGTCAGTGAAGCGGGTCACACCTCGGAGATGTATCTTGGTTCCCACAAACTACCAACACACTAGTATACATATATTAGGGGTCTATGCAAGTCTTGATAGGGTCTTGACCCTCCGGACTCACTCTACGGCGAAACCCTACTCCCGTTGGAGAAAAGTCTGACCCGTCGATCTACCCCTCTAAACGGCGCCGGGAGGGGGTAGACGCATTGATTTTTTTGCTTGGCTTGGCTGTTTTAGTCTGGTATATTGGACCATAAAAAACAAACATTTCATGTGTTCCGTCGCACGATTCTATGCCCGACACCCGAAACGGGGGTTTTCACCTCTAACTGCAAGAACTTACTACGGAGAAAGAGGGGTGAGTGAAGCGGGTCGCACCTCGGAGTTGTATCTTGGTTCCCAAAAACTAGCAACACACTAGTATACATATATTAGGGGTCTATGCAATTCTTGATGGGTTCTTGACCCTCCGGACCCACTCTACGGCGAAACCCTACTCCCGTTGCAGAAAAGTCTGACCCGTCGATCTACCCTCTAAACGTCGCCGGGAGGGGGTAGACGCATGGATTTTTTTGCTTTTCTGTGTTAGGCTGGTATATTGTACCATAAAAAACAAACATTTCATGTGTTCCGTCGCACGATTCTATGCCCGACACCCGAAACGGGGGTTTTCACCTCTAAGTGCAAGAACTTACTACGGAGAAAGAGGGGTCAGTGAAGCGGGTCACACCTCGGAGATGTATCTTGGTTCCCACAAACTACCAACACACTAGTATACATATATTAGGGGTCTATGCAAGTCTTGATGGGGTCTTGACCCTCCGGACTCACTCTACGGCGAAACCCTACTCCCGTCGGAGAAAAGTCTGACCCGTCGATCTACCCCTCTAAACGGCGCCGGGAGGGGGTAGACGCATTGATTTTTTTGCTTGGCTTGGCTGTGTTAGGCTGGTATATTGGAACATAAAAAACAAACATTTCATGTGTTCCGTCGCACGATTCTATGCCCGACACCCGAAACGGGGGTTTTCACCTCTAACTGCAAGAACTTACTACGGAGAAAGAGGGGTGAGTGAAGCGGGTCGCACCTCGGAGATGTATCTTGGTTCCCAAAAACTAGCAACACAATAGTATACATATATTAGGGGTCTATGCAATTCTTGATGGGTTCTTGACCCTCCGGACCCACTCTACGGCGAAACCCTACTCCCGTTGGAGAAAAGTCTGACCCATCGATCTACCCCTATAAACGGCGCCGGGAGGGGTAGACGCATGGATTTTTTGCTTGTCTGTGTTAGGCTGATATATTTTACCATAAAAAACAAACATTTCATGTGTTCCGTCGCACGATTCTATGCCCGACACCCAAAACGGGGGTTTTCACCTCTAAGTGCAAGAACTTACTACGGAGAAAGAGGGGTCAGTGAAGCGGGTTGCACCTCGGAGATGTATCTTGGTTCCCACAAACTACCAACACACTAGTATACATATATTAGGGTTCTATGCAAGTCTTGATGGGGTCTTGACCCTCCAGACCCACTCTACGGCGAAACCCTACTCCCGTTGGAGAAAAGTCTGACCCGTCGATCTACCCCTCTAAACGGCGCCGGGAGGGGGTAGACGCATGGATTTTTTTGCTTGGATGTGTTAGGATGGTATATTGGACCATAAAAAACAAACATTTCGTGTGTTCCGTCGCACGATTCTATGCCCGACACCTGAAACGGGGGTTTTCACCTCTAAGTGCAAGAACTTTGTACGGAGAAAGAGGGGTTAGTGAAGCGGGTCGCACCTCGGAGATGTATCTTGGTTCCCACAAACTACCAACACACTAGTATACATATATTAGGGGTCTATGCAAGTCTTGATGGGGTCTTGACCCTCCGGACTCACTCTACGGCGAAACCCTACTCTCGTTGGAGAAAAGTCTGACCCGTCGATCTACCCCTCTAAACGGCGCCGGGAGGGGGTAGACGCATTGATTTTTTTTCTTGGCTGTGTTAGGCTGGGATATTGGACCATAAAAAACAAACATTTCGTGTGTTCCGTCGCACGATTCTATGCCCGACACCTGAAACGGGGGTTTTCACCTCTAAGTGCAAGAACTTACTACGGAGAAAGAGGGGTTAGTGAAGCGGGTCGCACCTCGGAGATGTATCTTGGTTCCCACAAACTACCAACACAATAGTATACATATATTAGGGGTCTATGCAAGTCTTGATGGGGTCTTGACCCTCCGTACCCCCTCTACGGCGAAACCCTACTCCCGTTGGAGAAAAGTCTGACCCATCGATCTACCCCTCTAAACGGCGCCGGGAGGGGGTAGACGCATGGATTTTTTTGCTTGGATGTGTTAGGCTGGTATATTGGACCATAAAAAACAAACATTTCACATGTTCCGTCGCATGATTCTATGCCCGACACCCGAAACGGGGGTTTTCACCTCTAAGTGTAAGAACTTACTACGGAGAAAGAGGGGTCAGTGAAGCGGGTCGCACCTCAGAGATGTATCTTGGTTCCCACAAACTACCAACATACTAGTATACATATATTAGGGGTCTATGCAAGTCTTGATGGGGTCTTGACCCTCCAGATCTCTTTACGGCGAAACCCTACTCCCGTTGGAGAAAAGTCTGACCCGTCGATCTACCCCTCTAAACGGCGCCGGGAGGGGGTAGACGCATGGATATTTTTGCTTGGCTGTGTTAGGCTGGTATATTGGACCATAAAAAACAAACATTCCATGTGTTCCGTCGCACGATTCTATGCCCGACACCCGAAACGGGGGTTTTCACCTCTAACTGCAAGAACTTACTACAGAGAAAGAGGGGTCAGTGAAGCGGGTCGCACCTCGGAGATGTATCTTGGTTCCCACAAACTACCAACACACTATTATACATATATTAGGGGTCTATGCAAGTCTTGATGGGGTCTTGACCCTCCGGACCCACTCTACGGCGAAACCCTACTCCCGCTGGAGAAAAGTCTGACCCGTCGATCTACCCCTCTAAACGGCGCCGGGAGAGGGTAGATGCATGGATTTTTTGCTTGGCTGTGTTAGGATGGTATATTGTACCATAAAAAACAAACATTTCATGTGTTCCGTCGCACGATTCTATGCCCGACACCTGAAACGGGGGTTTTCACCTCTAAGTGCAAGAACTTACTACGGAGAAAGAGGGGTCAGTGAAGCGGGTTGCACCTCGGAGATGTATCTTGGTTCCCAAAAACTAGCAACACACTAGTATACATATATTAGGGGTCTATGCAATTCTTGATGGGTTCTTGACCCTCCGGACCCACTCTACGGCGAAACCCTACTCCCGTTGGAGAAAAGTCTGACCCGTCGATCTACCCCTCTAAACGGCGCCGGGAGGGGGTAGACGCATGGATTTTTTTCTTGGCTGTGTTAGGATGGTATATTGCACCATAAAAAACAAACATTTCATTTGTTCCGTCGCACGATTCTATGCCCGACACCTGAAACGGGGGGTCACCTCAAAGTGCGCGAACTTACTACGGAGAAAGAGGGGTCAGTGAAGCGGGTCGCACCTCGGAGATGTATCTTGGTTCCCACAAACTACCAACACACTAGTATACATATATTAGGGGTCTATTCAAGTCTTGATGGGGTCTTGACCCTCCGGACCCACTCTACGGCGATACCCTACTCCCGTCGGAGAAAAGTCCGACCCGTCAATCTACCCCTCTAAACGGCGCCGGGAGGGGGTAGACGCATTGATTTTTTTGCTTGGCTGTGTTAGGCTGGTATATTGGACCATAAAAAACAAACATTTCATGTGTTCCGTCGCACGATTCTATGCCCGACACCCGAAACGGGGGTTTTCACCTCTAAGTGCAAGAACTTACTACGGAGAAAGAGGGGTCAGTGAAGCGGGTCACACCTCGGAGATGTATCTTGGTTCCCACAAACTACCAACACACTAGTATACATATATTAGGGGTCTATGCAAGTCTTGATGGGGTCTTGACCCTCCGGACTCACTCTACGGCGAAACCCTACTCCCGTCGGAGAAAAGTCTGACCCGTCGATCTACCCCTCTAAACGGCGCCGGGAGGGGGTAGACGCATTGATTTTTTTGCTTGGCTTGGCTGTGTTAGGCTGGTATATTGGAACATAAAAAACAAACATTTCATGTGTTCCGTCGCACGATTCTATGCCCGACACCCGAAACGGGGGTTTTCACCTCTAACTGCAAGAACTTACTACGGAGAAAGAGGGGTGAGTGAAGCGGGTCGCACCTCGGAGATGTATCTTGGTTCCCAAAAACTAGCAACACACTAGTATACATATATTAGGGGTCTATGCAATTCTTGATGGGTTCTTGACCCTCCGGACCCACTCTACGGCGAAACCCTACTCCCGTTGGAGAAAAGTCTGACCCATCGATCTACCCCTATAAACGGCGCCGGGAGGGGGTAGACGCATGGATTTTTTGCTTGTCTGTGTTAGTCTGGTATATTTTACCATAAAAAACAAACATTTCATGTGTTCCGTCGCACGATTCTATGCCCGACACCCAAAACGGGGGTTTTCACCTCTAAGTGCAAGAACTTACTACGGAGAAAGAGGGGTCAGTGAAGCGGGTTGCACCTCGGAGATGTATCTTGGTTCCCACAAACTACCAACACACTAGTATACATATATTAGGGTTCTATGCAAGTCTTGATGGGGTCTTGACCCTCCAGACCCACTCTACGGCGAAACCCTACTCCCGTTGGAGAAAAGTCTGACCCGTCGATCTACCCCTCTAAACGGCGCCGGGAGGGGGTAGACGCATGGATTTTTTTGCTTGGATGTGTTAGGATGGTATATTGGACCATAGAAAACAAACATTTCGTGTGTTCCGTCGCACGATTCTATGCCCGACACCTGAAACGGGGGTTTTCACCTCTAAGTGCAAGAACTTTGTACGGAGAAAGAGGGGTTAGTGAAGCGGGTCGCACCTCGGAGATGTATCTTGGTTCCCACAAACTACCAACACACTAGTATACATATATTAGGGGTCTATGCAAGTCTTGATGGGGTCTTGACCCTCCGGACTCACTCTACGGCGAAACCCTACTCTCGTTGGAGAAAAGTCTGACCCGTCGATCTACCCCTCTAAACGGCGCCGGGAGGGGGTAGACGCATTGATTTTTTTTCTTGGCTGTGTTAGGCTGGGATATTGGACCATAAAAAACAAACATTTCGTGTGTTCCGTCGCACGATTCTATGCCCGACACCTGAAACGGGGGTTTTCACCTCTAAGTGCAAGAACTTACTACGGAGAAAGAGGGGTTAGTGAAGCGGGTCGCACCTCGGAGATGTATCTTGGTTCCCACAAACTACAAACACAATAGTATACATATATTAGGGGTCTATGCAAGTCTTGATGGGGTCTTGACCCTCCGTACCCCCTCTACGGCGAAACCCTACTCCCGTTGGAGAAAAGTCTGACCCATCGATCTACCCCTCTAAACGGCGCCGGGAGGGGGTAGACGCATGGATTTTTTTGCTTGGATGTGTTAGGCTGGTATATTGGACCATAAAAAACAAACATTTCACATGTTCCGTCGCATGATTCTATGCCCGACACCCGAAACGGGGGTTTTCACCTCTAAGTGTAAGAACTTACTACGGAGAAAGAGGGGTCAGTGAAGCGGGTCGCACCTCAGAGATGTATCTTGGTTCCCACAAACTACCAACATACTAGTATACATATATTAGGGGTGTATGCAAGTCTTGATGGGGTCTTGACCCTCCAGATCTCTTTACGGCGAAACCCTACTCCCGTTGGAGAAAAGTCTGACCCGTCGATCTACCCCTCTAAACGGCGCCGGGAGGGGGTAGACGCATGGATATTTTTGCTTGGCTGTGTTAGGCTGGTATATTGGACCATAAAAAACAAACATTCCATGTGTTCCGTCGCACGATTCTATGCCCGACACCCGAAACGGGGGTTTTCACCTCTAACTGCAAGAACTTACTACAGAGAAAGAGGGGTCAGTGAAGCGGGTCGCACCTCGGAGATGTATCTTGGTTCCCACAAACTACCAACACACTATTATACATATATTAGGGGTCTATGCAAGTCTTGATGGGGTCTTGACCCTCCGGACCCACTCTACGGCGAAACCCTACTCCCGCTGGAGAAAAGTCTGACCCGTCGATCTACCCCTCTAAACGGCGCCGGGAGAGGGTAGATGCATGGATTTTTTGCTTGGCTGTGTTAGGATGGTATATTGTACCATAAAAAACAAACATTTCATGTGTTCCGTCGCACGATTCTATGCCCGACACCTGAAACGGGGGTTTTCACCTCTAAGTGCAAGAACTTACTACGGAGAAAGAGGGGTCAGTGAAGCGGGTTGCACCTCGGAGATGTATCTTGGTTCCCAAAAACTAGCAACACACTAGTATACATATATTAGGGGTCTATGCAATTCTTGATGGGTTCTTGACCCTCCGGACCCACTCTACGGCGAAACCCTACTCCCGTTGGAGAAAAGTCTGACCCGTCGATCTACCCCTCTAAACGGCGCCGGGAGGGGGTAGACGCATGGATTTTTTTTCTTGGCTGTGTTAGGATGGTATATTGCACCATAAAAAACAAACATTTCATTTGTTCCGTCGCACGATTCTATGCCCGACACCTGAAACGGGGGGTCACCTCAAAGTGCGCGAACTTACTACGGAGAAAGAGGGGTCAGTGAAGCGGGTCGCACCTCGGAGATGTATCTTGGTTCCCACAAACTACCAACACACTAGTATACATATATTAGGGGTCTATGCAAGTCTTGATGGGGTCTTGACCCTCCGTACCCACTCTACGGCGATACCCTACTCCCGTTGGAGAAAAGTCCGACCCGTCAATCTACCCCTCTAAACGGCGCCGGTAGGGGGTAGACGCATTGATTTTTTTGCTCGGCTGTGTTAGGCTGGTATATTGGACCATAAAAAACAAACATTTCATGTGTTCCGTCGCACGATTCTATGCCCGACACCCGAAACGGGGGTTTTCACCTCTAACTGCAAGAACTTACTACGGAGAAAGAGGGGTGAGTGAAGCGGGTCGCACCTCGGAGATGTATCTTGGTTCCCAAAAACTAGCAACACACTAGTATACATATATTAGGGGTCTATGCAATTCTTGATGGGTTCTTGACCCTCCGGACCCACTCTACGGCGAAACCCTACTCCCGTTGGAGAAAAGTCTGACCCATCGATCTACCCCTATAAACGGCGCCGGGAGGGGTAGACGCATGGATTTTTTGCTTGTCTGTGTTAGGCTGATATATTTTACCATAAAAAACAAACATTTCGTGTGTTCCGTCGCACGATTCTATGCCCGACACCTGAAACGGGGGTTTTCACCTCTAAGTGCAAGAACTTACTACGGAGAAAGAGGGGTCAGTGAAGCGGGTTGCACCTCGGAGATGTATCTTGGTTCCCAAAAACTACCAACACACTAGTATACATATATTAGGGGTCTATGCAAGTCTTGATGGGGTCTTGACCCTCCGGACCCACTCTACGGCGATACCCTACTCCCGTCGGAGAAAAGTCCGACCCGTCAATCTACCCCTCTAAACGGCGCCGGGAGGGGGTAGACGCATTGATTTTTTTGCTTGGCTGTGTTAGGCTGGTATATTGGACCATAAAAAACAAACATTTCATGTGTTCCGTCGCACGATTCTATGCCCGACACCCGAAACGGGGGTTTTCACCTCTAACTGCAAGAACTTACTACGGAGAAAGAGGGGTGAGTGAAGCGGGTCGCACCTCGGAGATGTATCTTGGTTCCCAAAAACTACCAACACACTAGTATACATATATTAGGGGTCTATGCAATTCTTGATGGGTTATTGACCCTCCGGACCCACTCTACGGCGAAACCCTACCCCCGTTGGAGAAAAGTCTGACCCATCGATCTACCCCTATAAACGGCGCCGGGAGGGGGTAGACGCATGGATTTTTTGCTTGTCTGTGTTAGGCTGGTATATTTTACCATAAAAAACAAACATTTCATGTGTTCCGTCGCACGATTCTATGCCCGACACCCAAAACGGGGGTTTTCACCTCTAAGTGCAAGAACTTACTACGGAGAAAGAGGGGTCAGTGAAGCGGGTTGCACCTCGGAGATGTATCTTGGTTCCCAAAAACTAGCAACACACTAGTATACATATATTAGGGGTCTATGCAATTCTTGATGGGTTCTTGACCCTCCGGACCCACTCTACGGCGAAACCCTACTCCCGTTGGAGAAAAGTCTGACCCGTCGATCTACCCCTCTAAACGGCGCTGGGAGGGGGTAGACGCATGGATTTTTTTTCTTGGCTGTGTTAGGATGGTATATTGCACCATAAAAAACAAACATTTCATTTGTTCCGTCGCACGATTCTATGCCCGACACCTGAAACGGGGGTTTTCACCTCTAAGTGCAAGAACTTACTACGGAGAAAGAGCGGTTAGTGAAGCGGGTCGCACCTCGGAGATGTATCTTGGTTCCCACAAACTACCAACACACTAGTATACATATATTAGGGGTCTATGCAAGTCTTGATGGGGTCTTGACCCTCCGGACTCACTCTACGGCGAAACCCTACTCCCGTTGGAGAAAAGTCTGAACCGTCGATCTACCCCTCTAAACGGCGCCGGTAGGGGGTAGACGCATTGATTTTTTTGCTTGGCTGTGTTAGGCTGGTATATTGGACCATAAAAAACAAACATTTCATGTGTTCCGTCGCACGATTCTATGCCCGACACCCGAAACAGGGGTTTTCACCTCTAACTGCAAGAACTTACTACGGAGCAAGAGGGGTCAGTGAAGCGGGTCGCACCTCGGAGATGTATCTTGGTTACATAAAACTACCAACACACTAGTATACATATATTAGGGGTCTATGCAATTCTTGATGGGTTCTTGACCCTCCGGACCCACTCTACGGCGAAACCCTACTCCCGTTGCAGAAAAGTCTGACCCGTCGATCTACCCCTCTAAACGGCGCCGGGAGGGGGTAGACGCATGGATTTTTCTACTTGTCTGTGTTAGGATGGTATATTGTACAGTAAAAAACAAACATTTCATGTGTTCCGTCGCACGATTCTATGCCCGACACCCGAAACGGGGGTTTTTTCACCTCTAAGTGCAAGAACTTACTACGGAGAAAGAGGGGTCAGTGAAGCGGGTCACACCTCGGAGATGTATCTTGGTTCCCACAAACTACCAACACACTAGTATACATATATTAGGGGTCTATGCAAGTCTTGATAGGGTCTTGACCCTCCGGACTCACTCTACGGCGAAACCCTACTCCCGTTGGAGAAAAGTCTGACCCGTCGATCTACCCCTCTAAACGGCGCCGGGAGGGGGTAGACGCATTGATTTTTTTGCTTGGCTTGGCTGTTTTAGTCTGGTATATTGGACCATAAAAAACAAACATTTCATGTGTTCCGTCGCACGATTCTATGCCCGACACCCGAAACGGGGGTTTTCACCTCTAACTGCAAGAACTTACTACGGAGAAAGAGGGGTGAGTGAAGCGGGTCGCACCTCGGAGATGTATCTTGGTTCCCAAAAACTAGCAACACACTAGTATACATATATTAGGGGTCTATGCAATTCTTGATGGGTTCTTGACCCTCCGGACCCACTCTACGGCGAAACCCTACTCCCGTTGCAGAAAAGTCTGACCCGTCGATCTACCCTCTAAACGTCGCCGGGAGGGGGTAGACGCATGGATTTTTTTGCTTTTCTGTGTTAGGCTGGTATATTGTACCATAAAAAACAAACATTTCATGTGTTCCGTCGCACGATTCTATGCCCGACACCCGAAACGGGGGTTTTCACCTCTAAGTGCAAGAACTTACTACGGAGAAAGAGGGGTCAGTGAAGCGGGTCACACCTCGGAGATGTATCTTGGTTCCCACAAACTACCAACACACTAGTATACATATATTAGGGGTCTATGCAAGTCTTGATGGGGTCTTGACCCTCCGGACTCACTCTACGGCGAAACCCTACTCCCGTCGGAGAAAAGTCTGACCCGTCGATCTACCCCTCTAAACGGCGCCGGGAGGGGGTAGACGCATTGATTTTTTTGCTTGGCTTGGCTGTGTTAGGCTGGTATATTGGAACATAAAAAACAAACATTTCATGTGTTCCGTCGCACGATTCTATGCCCGACACCCGAAACGGGGGTTTTCACCTCTAACTGCAAGAACTTACTACGGAGAAAGAGGGGTGAGTGAAGCGGGTCGCACCTCGGAGATGTATCTTGGTTCCCAAAAACTAGCAACACACTAGTATACATATATTAGGGGTCTATGCAATTCTTGATGGGTTCTTGACCCTCCGGACCCACTCTACGGCGAAACCCTACTCCCGTTGGAGAAAAGTCTGACCCATCGATCTACCCCTATAAACGGCGCCGGGAGGGGTAGACGCATGGATTTTTTGCTTGTCTGTGTTAGGCTGATATATTTTACCATAAAAAACAAACATTTCATGTGTTCCGTCGCACGATTCTATGCCCGACACCCAAAACGGGGGTTTTCACCTCTAAGTGCAAGAACTTACTACGGAGAAAGAGGGGTCAGTGAAGCGGGTTGCACCTCGGAGATGTATCTTGGTTCCCACAAACTACCAACACACTAGTATACATATATTAGGGTTCTATGCAAGTCTTGATGGGGTCTTGACCCTCCAGACCCACTCTACGGCGAAACCCTACTCCCGTTGGAGAAAAGTCTGACCCGTCGATCTACCCCTCTAAACGGCGCCGGGAGGGGGTAGACGCATGGATTTTTTTGCTTGGATGTGTTAGGATGGTATATTAGACCATAAAAAACAAACATTTCGTGTGTTCCGTCGCACGATTCTATGCCCGACACCTGAAACGGGGGTTTTCACCTCTAAGTGCAAGAACTTACTACGGAGAAAGAGGGGTTAGTGAAGCGGGTCGCACCTCGGAGATGTATCTTGGTTCCCACAAACTACCAACACACTAGTATACATATATTAGGGGTCTATGCAAGTCTTGATGGGGTCTTGACCCTCCGGACTCACTCTACGGCGAAACCCTACTCTCGTTGGAGAAAAGTCTGACCCGTCGATCTACCCCTCTAAACGGCGCCGGGAGGGGGTAGACGCATTGATTTTTTTTCTTGGCTGTGTTAGGCTGGGATATTGGACCATAAAAAACAAACATTTCATGTGTTCCGTCGCACGATTCTATGCCCGACACCCGAAACAGGGGTTTGTCGTGGTATCGGCATAATTGATAGGAGACGGGGGTCCTCTAGCCTACGTATGGATTGTGGGGAAGAAGGTTGGTGTCGTCGAGGTCGGGATTGAACACGGCGAGTTTACCCAGCTTCGGATCCCACAGCGGTGGCGGGATCCTACGTGCTGCTATAATTCACTATGAGGCAATAGCCGTGAACAGGTTACAATGTGTTTGATGCGTATTGAAGCGTCTGCCCTAAAGGCTCCCTGGTGGCCGGCTTATATAGGCGGCCAGACCCCAGGGTACAAGGTAAGTGCTTGTCCGGCAAGTAATCAGAGTCTTAGACCTAGCCGGCTTAGTTGCCGCCTTCCGTCTTGGGCTCGGTGGCTTGATGGGCCATGGCCTCCCGCCTTCCTTGGACCGTCCGCCTACTTCCTTGCACGTCAGCTATCTGGGCCGCCCGGCAGGCCTTGGCCTTACCACCCTTGGGCCACCCTGGACTAGCCGGATTGATCCATGCTGGTTATACCCCTAGTTGATATATCCCCAACATTAGCCCCCAGAAAGATTGAAGTTCTCCAGGCGCCGTCTTCTCCTTGATTCTCCATCTGCCAAGGTTGGCGGCTTTAGGACTTGAACCATTCTGAAAATCAAAGAGGCATGCGTGTCTTGATGTTGACAGGCGGCCGCCTTTTTCCATCATGGGAAAAGACGGCTACTCGGCAATCTTTGCCGAGCATTCTTCTTGGCGGTTTCCACCTAGCCGGCTTCTCGACAGTTTGAAAACAGCCTAGGCGGGAATCTCGCCATGATCACAAGTTGCGGGAAAAGAGGAGGCGTGGAGATCGTGCAATCGTGTGCCTGCAACGAACGTGGGACACGTGTCCGACTAAAATGCCGTTGCACAGGGAGCAACGCCTGGCCCTATAATTAGGTAGCCAAACGGTCCATTTTCTTTACCCTACCTTTGCTCTCCGTGCGCCCTTGTCTCTTACACTTCCTCGCTCCTCGCCTCCGAACGAACTCCGGCGAGCTCTTCTCCTCCGGCGACCTTTCCTCGCGGCGATGTCCACCGGTCCCGCTCACTCGACGGCGTCGAGCGGCCCGGCGACCGAGGCCGCGCTTGCGACGCCGATGGGCGGCGCCATTACTCGTCCCGCGGCGGCGGCGACGGCGGGCAACGTCACCACCGTCGTCCCTCGGACTTCCTCCGCGCGCGCTCCCGCGGCGGGCTCCTCGGCTCCTCCACCGACCACCACGGCAACAGCGACGGCGAACGCCCCCGGCGACGAGGAAGAAGAAGCGGCGGACCTCGGGTCTCGCTACTGGCTGCCTTCTATCGTCGACGAAGACGCCCTCCAAGATTTGGAGGCTGTCGGCTACCTCCCCACTCGGGAGGATTGCCGGTGGAGGGCCGCATTGGGAGACATCATCCCGGCTCCGGAAGCCGGAGAACGGGTAATCCTCACCTCCCACCTGGTCAGGGGAATGGCGCTTCCGCCTTCTTTAGTGAGGTCTTAGATCACTACGGGCTCCAGCCCCATAATATCGCACCCAATAGCATATTAGTCTTAGCCGGCTTCACAACTCTTTTCGAAGGCTATCTAGGTATTAGGCCTAGTTTAGACTTCTTTAGATACTGTTTCCGTTGCCGGCGACAGACGGTGCCGGACGGCGGGTTGGCGACCTGCGGCAGCGTCACCTTCAACTGCCGCCAGGGCCGCCAATGGTATCCTAAGATACCATGCCTCGAGTCCGTCAAGGGCTGGACCTCCACCTTCTTCTACTGCCAAGACATGGCAGCGCCGGGCCGTCAAATCGGCATTCCGGCATTCGTCAACGCGCCGCCCATGCCTCGCCCATGCTGGGACGAGGCGGTGCCCAAGTTGACGGAGGAACTCCGCCTTATTCAAAGGCGGATCGAGTTCCTCACGAGGACGATGGCTCCCCCCCAGCTGGATGGGGTCGACACCGTCATTTGCTGGCTCGGCCGGCAAATCCTCCCCCTGCGGTACAGCCCGCACAAGATGTGTCAGTATTCGCCTACTGACACAGCCTCTCTTCGCGTGAGCGAAGAGATATTGCCGGTCGCCGACCTGGCATTCCGGCTCCGCAGCCTCGTCAAGGCGGGGTCGGTGAAGGCGGTCGAGGGCGTGCCCATGCACACCCACGACAATCCTCCCCTCGAGGTGAATATTTTCTTCCTTTGCCCCTTACTTGACAGCGTTGCCGGCTAGGTTTAAGTTCCTTTAACATGTCTTCTTTTTCAGCTCTCCGAGTTGAGGGAGGATGACCTGGCTCCCGACTTCTACGAGTCGGAAGCCGGGAAGACGAAGAAGCGCAAGGCGTCCGGCGCTGCTTCCTCTACGGCGAATGCCGAGAGGAAGAAACGGATCGCGTCGGCTACCGAGCCGACTCTCGCCAACATTGGCGAGAACGCGGGGATTAACATCCCCCGAAGGTACTTCAACTTTGCCTTTTCCAGATGGCGAACCTTTTGAACATTGGCTGACTTATTGTGCTTGCTTTTTGTTAACAGGGAAAGGTTCGCGACCTCCCGGTTGACGACCAGGCTCCTTGGCAAAGGAAAGCGGCCGCAAGGCGGCTCGCCGGCCACCGTGCCGCCAACTCCCCCGCTCCACGCCGGCAGCTTCATGGCTGACGCTCGGCGCCAACCTCCAGCTCCGGCTTCAGGTGCTCCGCCAAAGATCCCCTCCACCGATCGCGCGCCGACAACTCCTCTACTACTGGCTGAGGCTACGGCCGATGATGCCGCTCAATCGCGCGCCGCCAATGAAGGGTTGCTGGAAACGACTGCCGGCGGGTCTCGGAGGGCAGCTCCGACTGCGGGAGGCGGCAAAGTCAGAGACCCTTGGTCTACCTTTAAGGAGGCCAAGGAGTCAACTTTGGCTTTTGCCGCCTTTGCCTCGCAAGCCTTCGACGACTTGGAGGGCGACCTATCTGTAAGTTTCTACCCCTCCGGCATATACATAGTCTTTCCCCCGAGCACTTAGATGGCTAGTCAAAGGAGACTTTGACTGCCGGCTTAGTGGTTACTCGACAATATGTTATATGCTTTTGGTTTTTGTTGCAGGGCCTTGTGTCCGCCAACGTCGAGCTCGTCTCCTCCCGAGTCGAGATAAATTGGCGTCACCGTGACCTGAAGAAGGAGTGCGAGGCCAAGGACAGGCGGATCGCCGAGCTGGAGGCAGCCCGCAAAAAAGATGAAGGTAGGGCGGATCCCTTTCTCCAACTGTGCTTTTGAGCTATGTTTCCGTCAGTCATTTTAGCTTGGCGAATCCATATTTGTAGAACTGCTAGACCATGCCCAGGATATCCTGAAGGCGTCCACTGATATGCAAGCTCTTATGAATGAAGCTTCGGACTTGGCGGCCGCCAACCTGGAGTTGAAGGCGGCTCATCAAAAAGAGATGGAGGCCCAGCAACTCAAGTTTGCGCAGGAATCCAGCCAGCTCACTGGTGAGCTGGAAAGCCTGCGCAACAAGTTGGCGGAGGCGGAGAAGATGGCTGCGGAAGAGATATCCAAGCAGACTTCTCGCGCCCAAACTGCAGAGGACGCGCTGGCAACTCATATGATTGAGTTGTCGGCTTTCCATAACTCGGTCCTTGGTAACTTCTTGCTCCTTTTTTGATACTGCCATGTTGCTTTAGCCTGAGCCCAACTTATGGCTTTACCTTTGATGCAGTTCCCGCCGGTTTAGGCGATGACAAGATTGTCAGCCCCCGCCTGGATCGCCTTGTGCGTCTGGGCGAGCTGATCGCCGAGACTTTGGCGGCGTCCAAGCGGTTTGCCGCCAAGTTCTTCACTTCGTCTGGCAGCCAGGAGCCTACCGAGTTCAGCGACGTGCCCGCCATCTTGGAGAAGGCGACCAAATTGCACAAAAGCTCGCTGAAGTCGGCGGCGTGGGGAGGAGCCAAGACTGCCCTTGGGTTGTTCATGGCGCACTACCCCGAGGCGGAGATAGAAGCCGTCACCGAAGGCATGCCGTCGACTTACGAAGACGGTAGCGAGGTTGAGCCGGTCGCTGTACTGGACAACGTTGCCGGCTACGCCACGCGAGTCGCCGACATGGTGGATACTTCAATCTTCTACCGGCGCCATCCTTTGCCTGGCGGAGAGGGAGCTGAAGCTGCCGGCGCGGCCGAGGCGGAGGGGAGTGATAGTTCCGGGGCTGAAGTTGTCAGCCCCCAAGCCTGATGTAGACGCTCCCCCGAGCCATATCTTTTTTCTGTCCTTGCCTTCCACCAGCCTTATTTTGTCGGCCCCTGAAACAATGCAACATTTGTAATATTTGTATATACTTTTGCTGTTGCCTTGTTAGGCGGAAACTAGCTGACAAGTTTTACTTTGTCTTTATTTATATGGCCCGCCTTAATTTTACCCTGACTTATATGCTTGACTTTTTGTATGTTGACGAAACCTCAGCCGGTAACTTTAGCTGAAACAACCAGGGCTAGACCATTTGTTTAGAATCAGAGACCAAAGCCAACATGTTGGTGTCAAAGACATACTACTAGGCGAACCACATATGAGTAATCAGAGGCAAAGGAATTAGGCGGCGCAAAAAGTTTGTTTTTGCTTTGGGTTGGCTCGAAAGCTGCAAGTATCTACCAGTTTGAACCTTTGCACGGAGCTAGTAAATAGGTAACTTAGATACATAGGGGAAATATGATTGCAAGAAAAGACAAAAGATGGCATGCATCTCAACACGGATGAGGAACCATAGACTTTTATTTCATAATCATATTGAACTTATTACAATTATAAATTGCTAAGTGTAGAAAGGACGTAGCTGCTCAATGTTCCAAGGCCGTCTTGTTTGCTCGAACGGATCGTCAATGCCTCTCTTGCGCTTGGTTCCCCTTTTTCCTGCCGCCTTCTTGCGCATTTTATTTTCTTCTTCGTCGCGGATGTCGGCTAGGTAGTAGGAACCATTGAGCAACGCCTTTGTGACTATAAACGGTCCTTCCCATGGCGGGGATAGCTTGTGCAAGCCTTTTCTATCTTGAATTAGGCGGAGAACCAGGTCACCTGTTCTGAAGCTTCGCTTCTGCACTCTCCGGCTATGATAGCGGCGGAGTTGTTGCTGGTACAAGGCGGAGCGATGGAGAGCGACGTCTCTTTCTTCGTCTAGCAGGTCTAGGCTATCCTGTCTTGCACCTTCTACGTCTTCCTCGATGTAGGCTTGAACTCTTGGGGAATCGTACTTCATGTCGGTAGGTAGCACTGCCTCTGCGCCATATACTAAGAAGAAAGGAGTGTAGGCGGTGGATCTGTTCGGCGTTGTGCGCAAACTCCATAATACCGACTGTAACTCATCTGCCCAAGCGCCGGCTGCCCTATGTAATGGAGCTTCGACACGAGGCTTAAGTCCTGATAGGACTAGGCCGTTTGTACGCTCTACTTGCCCATTGGATTGAGGGTGTGACACGGATGCCAAATCAAGCCGGATGCCCAGATCATTGCAGTATTCTTCTATATCGCCTTGAGACAAATTGCTGCCATTATCGGTGATAATGCTGTGTGGAACTCCAAACCGAGAGATAATTCCCCAGAGAAAGTTGGTGGCTGTTCGTGCGTCAAGTTTGCTGATCGGTTTGGCCTCGACCCATTTGGTGAACTTGTCGACAGCGACCAATAGGTGAGTGTACCCACCGCGCGCCTTTTTAAAGGGACCCACCATGTCTAAGCCCCAGACCGCGAACGGCCAGGTGATTGGGATCGTCCTTAGCTCCTGTGCCGGCAAGTGAGGTTGACGGGCGTACAACTGGCAACCTTTGCATGTTTTAACGATGTTCTCGTCATCTTCTTTGGCGGTGAGCCAGTAGAAACCTTGGCGGAAAGCTTTGGATACAATGGACCTAGCGGAAGCATGATGCCCGCAGGCGCCAATATGTATGTCCTTCAGAATTTCCCGGCCTTCCTCCGGCTGTGTGCACCGCTGATAGATGCCACATGTGCTTCTCTTGTATAGCTCGCCTTTTATTATCGTGAATGCTTTGGCTCGCCTTATGATCTGCCTTTTTAGCACCTCATCGTCCTCCGGCAACTTTTGGTCGATTAGAAAATCGAGATATGGGACTGTCCAATCCGGCAGTGTTAAGTAGACAGCGAGACTTGCCGCTTCTACCGGTTCTTCTGATTCGGGGTCCATCAAATCGGCGCCTTTAATGGATGGCTTGTGCAATTGCTCCAGGAATATATCTTTTGGTACCTTTTTGCGTTCCGATCCCAGTCTGGCAAGTGTGTCTGCCGCCTCATTCTCAGCTCTTGGAACATGTCGGACTTCGTAGCCTACGAAGTTTTTTGCAAATTCGTCAACTTTGGCTCTGTAAGCCGCCATTGTTGCGCTTTTCGCATCCCATGTTCCGCTTACTTGCTGTGCGACCAAATCTGAGTCGCCGTAACAGAGGATTCTTTTGACGCCTAGGTCGTTTGCCACGTGTAACCCATGAAGCAAAGCTTCGTACTCGGCAACATTGTTGGTTGCTGTGAAGTGGATTTGTAACACGTAGCTAAGCTTGTCACCTTTAGGCGTACGTAGAACGACTCCAGCCCCCGAGCCTTTGAGCATCTTTGATCCGTCAAAGTGCATGACCCAATATTCTGACTCGGGGAGTGCTGTTTCCTCCATAGCCTCTGTCCAGTCGGCGACAAAGTCTGCAAGTGCTTGAGATTTGATGGCGGTCCGTGGTTTATAGACTATATGAAAAGCGGCAAGTTCGATGCCCCACTTGGCGACTCGACCTGTTGCCTCCGCATTGTTGATTATGTCTCCCAATGGTGCCTTGCTGACTACTGTCACTGTGTGTTCCTGGAAGTAATGCCTAAGCTTTCTGGCGGCGAAGAATACACCATAAGCCAGCTTTTGGTAATGCGGATACCTCTGTTTGGAGGCGGAGAACACTTCACTGATGAAGTAGACCGGTCGCTGTTCACACGCCGCGGCTTCGCTCTCCTTTCTTTCCACAGCCAAGACAACGCTGACAACAGCTCCTGTTGCCGCGATGTACAGCAGCATTGGTTCCTGCGACCAAGGTGCTGCCAATATCGGAGCGGACATGAGGGCCTCCTTAAGTTGTTGCAAGGCGGCGTCTGCCTCTGCTGTCCACTCGAAGTTGTCGGATTTCTTCAGTAGCCGGTAGAGAGGCATTGCCTTTTCCCCTAGGCGGCTTATGAAACGACTGACGGCTGCCGCCGATCCGGCTAGGCGCTGCACGTCCTTCAGACAAGTAGGTCTGGATATGTTTTGTATGGCCTTGATCTTCTCCGGGTTAACCTCAATCCCTCGTTCTGAGACGATGAAACCGAGGAGTTTGCCGGCTGGGACGCCGAAAACGCACTTGGCGGGATTGAGCTTCATCTGATACCTCCGGAGGTTCTGAAAAGTTTCTTCCAAGTCCTCTAGGAGATCTGCCTTCTTTTTTGACATTACCGCGATGTCGTCTACATAGACGTGAACATTGCGACCGATCTGTTCGTGCAGGCAATTTTGCATACAGCGCTGGTATGTTGCCCCTGCATTCTTCAGGCCAAAAGGCATGGTAATGTAGCAGAAAGTCCCATATGGAGTTGTGAAAGATGTTTTCAGTTGATCTGACTCTCTCATCTTGATTTGGTGGTATCCTGAGTAGGCGTCCAGAAAACAAAGCAGCTCGGAGCCTGCTGTGGAGTCTACGACTTGGTCAATCCTAGGCAGCGCAAAGGGATCCTTTGGGCAGCACTTGTTAACACCAGTATAGTCGATACACATCCTCAGCTCTTTATTCTTCTTTGGGACAAGTACAAGATTTGCCACCCAATCGGTGTGTACAACTTCTTTTATGAAATTGGCGGCCTTCAGCCTATTTATCTCCTTCCCTATAGCCTTGCGTCTCTCATCTCCAAAGCGTCTTGTTGCTTGTTTCACCGGCTTGGATCCTTTTATGACGTTGAGCGAGTGCTCGGCAAGTTCCCTCGGTACACCAGGCATGTCGGAAGGCGACCATGCAAAGATGTCACGATTCTCACGGAGGAACTCGACGAGCGCGCCTTCCTATTTGCTGTCAAGGTTGGAGCCGATGACAACTTGCTTAGACTTGTCACCTGGGATGAGGTCCGCCTTTTTGGTGTCTTCTGAAGCTTCGAAAGTCTTCTTGACATCCATCTTTGGCTTTGGCATGGAGTTGTCTGAATCCGCCCCGAGCAGCGCGAGTTCTTCCTTGTGGATGACGGCTTCTGCGAAGGCGGCCATGCCACGCTCGCACTCCTTGGCTTTCTTGAAGTTGCCGGAAACCGTGATGGTTCCGTTTTCCCCCGGCATTTTAAGCTTGCTGTATATGTAGCACGGCCTTGCCATGAACTTGGCGAAAGCCGGTCGTCCGAAGATTGCATGATAGGCGCTTTTGAAGGGGACAACTTCGAACCGGAGGAACTCTGAGCGGTAGTTCTCTTTTGGTCCGAAAGTTACCTTCAGCCTGATGCTTCCCATTGACTTTGCTTGCCTGCCGGTTACTATGCCATGAAATGTGAGGTTGCTGTGATTCAGCTGATCCTCTGACAGGTTCATGCGGCTTAGCGTGTCGTAGTACAGGATGTTGAGGCTGCTGCCGCCATCCATGAGTACCTTTGTGAGTCTGAAGTTGTCGACAATGGGGTCGACGACAAGGGCGTACTTGCCTGGGTGAGGGACGTGATCAGGGTGGTCGGACCGGTCCCAAGTGATTGTTGCCTCCGACCAGTTCAAGTACTGAGGGACGTCCGGCATTGTCGTGTTGAGTTCGCGCATCTCCGCCTTATCCGCTTTAGCCGAAGGTGTGCCGACAAAGCATACAAGAGATTCTTTGACCTTCGGATACGGCTTCTTTTTCTTGGCGGTTGCGTCCTCTTCGCTCGAGATAGACATGTCGTCGTCATCCTCATCCTCCTTGCTGTCTTTCTTGTCGTTCTTCTTTGACTTCTTTGACTTCCAGCCGACTGTGGGATCCTTTTTGAAGTCGTCCATGAAACGGCACTCTCCGAGCATGTGGTTGACCTTGCCCAATGAGGCGTGGATGGGACACGGCAAGAGCTTTGCCTGTTCGTAAGTGATTCACACCGCCTTAGGCCCTGAGTCGGCTTCGCGATTATCTTTCTTATTTTTCCACTTCTTTTTGCCGGCGTTTCCTTGGAACGCTACGGCTACCTCATTGGAAGGACCGGCTTTGTCATCCGCCGCCTGTTTGCGCTTGTTGTTCCGCTTTGGTATGATGTTGACGTCTGGGTCATCGTCCCGGGCGTCGTCATCCGTCGCTGCGTATTGGGCGGCTAGGTTGAGCATCTCACCAAGGTCCGTGATTTGCTCGCGGACGAGCCTATGACGGAGCAAGTACTTCTTCTGTAGGCCCGTGTAGAAGGCATGGATAGCCTGTGCGTCCGAAACACCATGACAGTTGGCCTTTTCGGATATCCAGCGGCTGACAAAATCTGTCATGGTTTCGTCCGGCTTTTGGATACAGCGTTGCAAATCCGTGTAGGTATTTGGACGCTTGTATGTTCCTTGGAAGTGCTGGGAGAAAACCTTTTCCATGTCGTACCAGCTATGGATGGACTTTTCAGGGAGGTTGTCGATCCAAGCTCTTGCCGTGCCTTCCAACATGAGAGGTAGGTAGCGGACGGCAATATGGTTGCTCCCGCCGGCAATCTCTATGGCCATGGCGTAGTCGGAAAGCCATGAGTCCGGCTTAACAAGGCCGTTGTACCTATAACAGTTTTTTGACACTGATGTCATGTCCTTGGGGAACGGCTCTTTGCGGATGGCGTCGCCGAAGCACTTTGGTCCAGAATATAGCGGCTCCTTTCCTCTTGCTATGTCTTGTAGGCGGTGTCGTGCGTCTTTTGGATCGAGCTGCCGTGCGCCTCTGTTTGCGTCCGGCTCGTCCTGCGCCGCCCGGCTTATGCTGCGCCTGGGCCCTTCTACCTCCTCTCTCCTCTTGCTGCCAGTGCTATGTTGCGGAGACCGGCTGCGGCCTCTCCTTGGAGGATCGTTGCCGGCATCTTTTCTAGGCGGCTGCCTGTTGTTCCGGCTACCGCCATTGTCGCGTCTTGGCTGTGGTGGAGGTGGTAGGTCTCCTCTGCTTCCCGTCCTTGAATTCTCGTCCCGCCTTTGTTTTGGCGGCGGTGCCTTCTTTGGAGGTGGCGTTGCCTTCCTTTTGTCGCCATGGCTACTGGAGCCAGACGGGCCTTCGGGGTCGGCACTTGGTGCAGCTTTGCACTTGCCTGACTTGGACTCTAGGTCTCCCCCGCGGGCATCCGCCATGTGGCCGTAGGAATCAGCGCGAGCTTGTTGTTCTAGGGCCTTGCTTACGAAGTGTCTTGCGTTGGCCAACTTCTCTTCCGCCGTGTAAGTGTTGTCATCCAGGGTATCTAGCGCGGCAGCCGCGTTGAGGATAGGGGTGCAGAAGACAACGTCCCCCCTTCTATCCACTCGCTGTGGTGCCGTACGCCAATCGAACCCTAGGTCTTGAGCCGCTGTCGTTGCTTGCGTAGGCGGCTCTTTTCCACGGCGGTTTTTTGATGACCTTTTCTCCTCGAAGAGTTGCCGGTTTGTATTGGCCGACATCTTCTCCTGCTCTTTCTTGATCTTCTTCGCAAGGCTCTCAACGTGCTCCTCTCTTTTTCGCAGGAAGTCAGAGTGCTTAAGCATATTAAGCCTAAGCTCTTCCACTTCGTCGAGTGGGGTGTTTTTGTTTACCGGAGTATTCATGATTTCGTCTACTTCTTTAATAACGGAGAGCAAATCCGTGGGTTTGCTGCTGCCGCCTTTCTCGAGGCCAGTTTTCTTCTTTGCGCCCACCTTGTCGGAACTTTCAATGAGTTGGCCGGCAGTGGTGTCTCCGGCTTCTTCCGCCGGCTTAATTTGCGCTTTTGAGGTAACTGGGGTTGTCTCGTGACCGACAACAACCATCATAGCCAGCTTGTCAGGCATGTCTGTATCCGCTGTACCCTCTGAGGGAGCCGGATTTCCACTGGAAAAGCGGGTTTTGATCTTCTCTTTGAAGAGACTAGCATCATCATCGGAGTCAGAGTCTATGTTGACTTGAACAGTAGATCTGGATCCGGCATCTGACATCGCATCCTCCTGCAGAGCAGGGAGGATTGATTCAGGGTCGTTGTTTTCCGGCTGGGAGTCGGATCCCAGTCCGACAACTCTGACGAAGTGGAAATCAGATTCGGCCGACTCCTGGGAGAAGGCGGATTCAGATCCATCTTGCCGGTCGACTGCTTGGTCGAAGGGTTGGTGGGTGGGGTTGTAGAAACGCGGTAGGCCGTACGCCTCTGGTGTGTACCCGATGAAGACGTCGATCCCTCCGATCGGCACGATTGCGCATCCGATAAGGTAGTCGTCCGCCGGGAGCCAGGACTCATCCGAGTTGACGTAGCTATGGACGTCAAACCTTGTGACGCGACCGACGGCGATCTGCTTGCCCACGCCGCCAAGTGTTCCCGCCTGGAACGTGACGCCAGGAACCTTAAGCCCCACGGTGGGCGCCAACTGTCGTGGTATCGGCATAATTGATAGGAGACGGGGGTCCTCTAGCCTACGTATGGATTGTGGGGAAGAAGGTTGGTGTCGTCGAGGTCGGGATTGAACACGGCGAGTTTACCCAGCTTCGGATCCCACAGCGGTGGCGGGATCCTACGTGCTGCTATAATTCACTATGAGGCAATAGCCGTGAACAGGTTACAATGTGTTTGATGCGTATTGAAGCGTCTGCCCTAAAGGCTCCCTGGTGGCCGGCTTATATAGGCGGCCAGACCCCAGGGTACAAGGTAAGTGCTTGTCCGGCAAGTAATCAGAGTCCTATACCTAGCCGGCTTAGTTGCCGCCTTCCGTCTTGGGCTCGGTGGCTTGATGGGCCATGGCCTCCCGCCTTCCTTGGACCGTCCGCCTACTTCCTTGCATGTCAGCTATCTGGGCCGCCCGGCAGGCCTTGGCCTTACCACCCTTGGGCCACCCTGGACTAGCCGGATTGATCCATGCTGGTTATACCCCTAGTTGATATATCCCCAACAGGGTTTTCACCTCTAACTACAAGAACTTACTACGGAGAAAGAGGGGTCAGTGAAGCGGGTCGCACCTTGGAGATGTATCTTGGTTCCCAAAAACTACCAACACACTAGTATACATATATTATGGGTCTATGCAATTCTTGATGGGTTCTTGACCCTCCGGACCCACTCTACGGCGAAACCCTACTCCCGTTGGAGAAAAGTCTGACCCTTCGATCTACCCCACTAAACGGCGCCGGGAGGGGTAGACGCATGGATTTTTCTGCTTGTCTGTGTTAGGCTGGTATATTGTACCATAAAAAACAAACATTTCATGTGTTCCGTCGCACGATTCTATGCCCGACACCCGAAATGGGGGTTTTCACCTCTAAGTGCAAGAACTTACTACGGAGAAAGAGGGGTCAGTGAAGCGGGTCGCACCTCGGAGATGTATCTTGGTTCCCACAAACTACCAACACACTAGTATACATATATTAGGGGTCTATGCAAGTCTTGATGGGGTCTTGACCCTCCGGACCCACTCTACGGCGAAACCCTACTCCCGCTGGAGAAAAGTTTGACCCGTCGATCTACCCCTCTAAACGGCGCCGGGAGGGAGTAGACGCATGGATTTTTTTGCTTGGCTGTGTTAGGATGGTATATTGGACCATAAAAAACAAACATTTCATGTGTTCCGTCGCACGATTCTATGCCCGACACCCGAAATGGGGGTTTTCACCTCTAAGTGCAAGAACTTACTACGGAGAAAGAGGAGTCAGTGAAGCGGGTCGCACCTCGGAGATGTATCTCGGTTCCCAGAAACTACCAACACACTAGTATACATATATTAGGGGTCTATGCAAGTCTTGATGGGGTCTTGACCCTCCGGACCCACTCTACGGCGAAACCCTACTCCCGTTGGAGAAAAGTCTGACCCGTCGATCTACCCCTCTAAACGGCGCCGGGAGGGGTAGACACATGGATTTTTTTGCTTGGTTCTGTTAGTCTGGTATATTGGACCATAAAAAACAAACATTTCATTTGTTCCGTCGCACGATTCTATGCCCGACACCCGAAACGGGGGTTTTCACCTCTAAGTGAAAGAACTTAGTACGGAGAAAGAGGGGTCAGTGAAGCGGGTTTCACCTCGGAGATGTATCTTGGTTCCCACAAACTACCAACACACTAGTATACATATATTAGGGGTCTATGCAAGTCTTGATTTGGTCTTGACCCTCCGGACCCACTCTACGGCGAAACCCTACTCCCGCTGGAGAAAAGTCTGACCCGTCGATCTACCCCTCTAAACGGCGCCGGGAGGGGGTAGACGCATGGATTTTTGTACTTTTCTGTGTTAGGCTGGTATATTGTACCATAAAAAACAAACATTTCATGTGTTCCGTCGCACGATTCTATGCCCGACACCCGAACGGGGGTTTTCACCTCTTAGTGCAAAAACTTACTACGGAGAAAGAGGGGTCAGTGAAGCGGGTCGCACCTCGGAGATTTATCTTGGTTCCCACAAACTACCAACACACTAGTATACATATATTAGGGGTCTATGCAAGTATTGATGGGGTCTTGACCCTCCGGACCCACTCTACGGCGAAACCCTACTCCCGCTGGAGAAAAGTTTGACCCGTCGATCTACCCCTCTAAACGGCGCCGGGAGGGGGTAGACGCATGGATTTTTTTGCTTTGCAGTGTTAGGATGGTATATTGGACCATAAAAAACAAACATTTCATGTGTTCCCTCGCACGATTCTATGCCCGACACCCGAAATGGGGGTTTTCACCTCTAAGTGCAAGAACTTACTACGGAGAAAGAGGGGTCAGTGAAGCGGGTCGCACCTCGGAGATGTATCTTGGTTCCCACAAACTGCCAACACACTAGTACACATATATTAGGGGTTTATGCAAGTCTTGATGGGGTCTGGACCCTCCGGACCCACTCTACGACGAAACACTACTCCCGCTGGAGAAAAGTCCGACCCGTCGATCTACCCCTCTAAACGGCGCCGGGAGGGGGTAGACGCATGGATTTTTTTTCTTGTCTGTGTTAGGCTGGTATATTGTACCATAAAAAACAAACATTTCATGTGTTCTGTCGCACGATTCTATGCCCGACACCCGAAACGGGGGTTTTCACCTCTAAGTGCAAGAACTTACTACAGAGAAAGAGGGGTCAGTGAAGCGGATCGCACCTCGGAGATGTATCTTGGTTCCCACAAACTACCAACACACTAGTATACATATATTAGGGGTCTATGCAAGTCTTGATGGGGTCTTGACCCTCCGGACCCACTCTACGGCGAAACCCTACTCCCGCTGGAGAAAAGTCCGACATGTCGATCTACCCCTCTAAACGGCGCCGAGAGGGGGTAGACGTATGATTTTTTTTTGCTTGGTTGTGTTAGGCTGGTTTATTGGATCATAAAAAACAAAGATTTCATGTGTTTCGTCGCATGATTCCATGCCCGGCACCCGAAACGGGGGTTTTCACCTCTAAGTGCAAGAACCCCGCCACAACAAAACACCGAAGATACCCGCATATGTGTCCTTATATTATGGCCGCATTTGTATAAATTAGTTCTTATGTTATTTATTGTGATTTAGTAGCCTTACAAATAATATTTTTAAATGTAGTCTAATATTTTAATAAAAACTGGAAAATAGTGTACTGAGCCCGACGGTATTGCCGTCGGCGTCATAGTGGGGGGAGGGGGGGGGGTTACTGCGCCGTCAGATCGAAGCGTCCGGAGACGTGCACGCGGGGTAGTACACCGACGGTACTTTGTCGCCGACGGTGGCCGTCGGGCTCACGTCTTGGACGCCGACGGCACTTTTAGCCCGACGGTACTTTGACGGCCGTCGGTGTTATGTTGTGACGCCGACGGCCCCGACATTTGGCCGTCGGCTTTATTATTGCCGTCGGGTTGAGCTGCCAGTCCCGTAGTGCATCCGATTCATGCGCCGCGAGCAACTCATCAGCAGCCCACCGCCCCGCACCGTGGCCATAGGATTCTAGGCGTCGTTCGTGAGGCAGATGGAAGCTAGCCCAGCATCTAGCGACCCGACCACGAGGACGCGGGAAGCGTGGCGTATGCATCCGGCAACCTGGTCCACCCCGGCGGCGTGGGGGGCGTGGCCTCCAGAATCCCGACGACCAGATTGACCCGATGGCGCGGGAGCGCGGCCTCCAACAGCCCGGCGATGCTTGCTCCGCCCCGCTAGCGAACCGCCGTCGATTGGCACCATTACGACCGCCTCAACGAAGTACCTCGCTTTGGCGCCGCCGCGGTCGCTCGATCTGGCGTCGTTGCTGCATGTCAGAAGGAGAAGAGACGGAGGGGATTTTTGAGTGAGGTGAGAGAAAGAAAACGCTTCGGAGGTGAAGAGCCAAGAGTGGTTGGCCTCGTCCAGCACTTTTCACCGGAGCAGCTCAACCGGTTTTTCAAGGAATATTCCCTGAATCTGGTTACCCCTGCCATCTCCTAACCTCTAAACCAAACACATGGCAACCACTGAAAAAATGGCTATCCCTCACCATCCAGTGGATAGCCACTGAACCAAACACACCCTTAATTTCATCCGTCCATTGAATGGGGGCGTTCCCAAGTGATTAATGGATGGTTTTAAGTGCTACAACAAAGTTTTATCTATCGGTTCGACGACGACGAGACTCAATGGTGTGGTGCAGCCAGATCTCGATGACAGAGGCGTGATGATGGACGCGCTTAGGATGATGTTGTCTTATGTCGTGTGGCTTCAATGACTAACCTAAGAGGTAAGAAGAAAATTCACTTGGATCTACACCTCAGAAAATGGCACATGCTGCTTCTATAGTGTGCGTAGAGGTGTTGTCTCATAATTTAGGCACAGTTTGGAATAAAGAAATTCCATAAGAATTTTGAAGGATATGAATCTTACAAGAAAATTTCATATGTTGTTGTTTGGAACAAAGGAATAGGAAACTGGGATTCCTTTGAAATTCCTATGGGATAGGCTATTCCATAGTAATTTTGGAGGAAAACAAATATGAGGTCACACCTCATGTTTTAATCTTCCTATGTCTACAATTTCTGTATTTTTCCTACGTGACATCCAAACGATATTTTAGAAAATTTCTTGTGGTTTTGGTTCCTATAAGAATTCAGGAAACATGACACCCTAATTTTCCTATTTCTATGTTTTTACTTACTGTTACAAACAGAGCCTTAGGGGGTGAGCGGGCGATGGTTGTAGGCAGGGTGTAAGCACCATTTGGTTCCTTTATCGGTGTGTTAGTGAGTAATGATTGGTCACCTTGTTTGACAGTTTCCGTCCGTTTAACCCTATATCAACATTTGAAGAATAAATGAAAACCGTATGAATATATGCGATGCAAACGCTGGATTCACCCCTTTCCAAAAAAAACAGAGTGCGTGCACACAATGCATGATGATGCCCCTTCGACGATGAACTACAACTACAAATCAAATCTACAGCAGTTACATAGGCACGCTGGCAAGCTAGAGAGATTGTGTGTGCCGGCCTGGGTTAGGTTGTTGAAGAGGCTTAAATGGGGAAGTAAATGAAATGAGAAGAGGCGGCCGGTTGCATTGCATGGCTCATGATCACTTAATACGGGCCTGCAACTTCATATTTAATTATTCATTACTTAACTATGCCATGACTTCTCCGTGTCTTGCATCATTCAATCGCTCCTCGTTATTAAAGACACAGAGATCGATCGAGAGACTACCACTACTAGCTCCTGCAGGATGTACTATTACTAAATTCTCCCTCTCTCTCCATTCTATTTATTTATTTACTTTTTATTGTTTGTCAAATTGATCTCAAAACATAGCAAAGTACCCCTCTTTTCCTCAATATAGTTACGATGTTATATGTGTTGTCCATGTTGTCTAGATTCACACTAAAATAATTATACAATCGCTCCTGACCAAACCTGATGTCTCTTGTCCATTTTCCATAATAAGAAGCAGTAATTTTTTCCTTGACCCGTAGTCCTGGGCTCCTGTGCATCAAGGTCACCCCATAGAGCTCCGTCCCTGTATACGTATACACTAAAATATGTATAGAATATGTATAGATAAATATGTGTACATGTGAGAGTGGAAAGATATTAAAACATCTTATATTATAAAATAGAGGGAGTAACATATATGCCATATGCGTACTGTTCCAAGTTAATTTTCTTGTTCTCCAAAAGCAATCTGCAACTTTTCCTGACTAGCAACACACGCTAAAAATACTATTCCATTTTAGTATTGTGTACTGTGCTAACTATATTGTTTATACTATACTTTAGCTGCAGTCTAGCCATGCAAAATTTCGTGCATATATTACATACATGGCCGTCCCCCACACGTACACTCCTAGCTTAGCTAGCTTCTGTACTTCTGTCTCTCTGAGCTTGCGTGCATTGGCACATGGATTTCTGTGTCACAGCTTGTCGGCATGTGTTTGTTTGCGCGCAAAGCATTCAACATACTACACGAAATTCTTGGTCTACTAAGTACTAGTTTCCTCCCGGTCTTGGCCATTCTACAATTTATTTCACCGTGTACACACAACAATTTATCATTTAAATTCGGCTTATAGCTTACAATTTATTACTCATTGTTGCAAAAACATCATTTATGAATTCAAATTGCATGATAGTACTCACCAATAAGCAGAGAGGCAATTTCAAAGACCAACGATAAATTTATTTTGAAACAAGGGAAAATGTTTGCCTTTTATATTGGTATAGTAGAAGAAACATGGGTGATCGCAACCAAAAGAAAGAAAAAAGATCACATGATGATAAGACTAAGAGATTATCTTCGTTAAGTGTTTAGCTCCCCATCAGTTTTTTTCCTTCATCCGTATTCTTCTGAAATACAACCGATGTCTCGACTTGTTGATAACCCTTACATTTCTCTCCTTCGAAATTTCCAAAGATATCAAGATGATGGTGGTTGTGAGACCCTTGGGTGGGCAGTAGGACGCCTAGATATGGCTATGCTAATATTGAAGCACGGTAGGTCGATCGGAATTTAGTTCGTGCATGAACGATGGGTAGGATAGCCATGCCGCCACCACCTCTCAGATGCGCTAGAGTAAGAAGAGAATGTGCCTTGTCATTTATCCATGTTGATTAAATAGTAGGCATAGTAGATTGTGTGGCCATCCTCTGATAGCAAAGACTACCGATATAATTATTCCTAAGACGACAACCGACTTACCCATTACTAGCCTACAGTGTTTGTACAAAATGAGTGCATAATGCCGCCCACTGCTGTCTACGAGTGACGGTGACGGTGAGTCTACGAGTTTTCCCGGTGGTAAGTTCTGGGCTCTCTCGTCAGAGGAGGATGAGGAACCCTTGTCGCCTCCCTCGTCTACGGCCACTCCGGAGCGGTGGCTGTTACCGGAGACCAGCGGAAGTTCCGGGTCTAGGGCCCAGAAGAGATTGGACAAGAGAAGAAATCAAAAGGAGGCGACACTGGCTCTGATGCAGTCTCCGACAGAGGTAAGTGTTTCCATGCCTCTGCCGCAGCCATTGCTGGAAGTCAAGAGGACGCCGGTGATGTCGCCGTCGACGTTTTTTCTCGAGGTTTTCGATCCGACCGAATGGATCAAGGTTTACAGAAGGAGCAATAAGAATTCGCGAGTTCGTGCTGTACCGGAGAGGTTCACCGCGAGCTGGAATTCTCGTCGGCGACGAGCTCCGCTTTTTGTGGATCAGCCATGCATAGGCAATGGACGATCACGTTCGAATTTTTTTGAATCTTGTGGGCTGAAGGGGCATGAGGCCCATACCAGTACACATTTTTCTCCAGCCCAGGGTCGGCATAAAGGAAGTCCGTCAGACCCAGATATTCCTGTTTTTTATCAACCAAAGGGTTTAAGATCAATGTGATTCCATCTAGGGTTACGGAGGGTTTCTTTCAGAAGTACTCAGCAGCCGCCGCTGGAGCAACAGAGTTCCCGGCTGCATACCATGGCTGGTCGCGGCGAGCGCTTTCCGTCTGGTGGATCGGCTCGTGGGGTTTTTCCGCCGTAGCGGACGGTCCGAGCGGTTGGCGTAGGAGCTGGCTCTGATGAGCAACCGCAAAGAGGGGTCGTGCCGCCTCAGCAGCAGAGAGCGGCAAACCAGCCTCGCTTCGAGTTTGGTTCGAGTTCAAATCAACGCTTTGACAACCCTAATGCAGGCTGGAACAATGAGAGGCCTAGTTACAACGATCAGAATTTTGAAGGACAGTTTGGAGAGTTTGATGAAGGGTACTACAATGGCGGACAAGGTTACCCTCATGGTACGGCAAGTCGTTTTGATCAACGTGGTCATTACCCTTACCGATCACAACCTTATGGAAACAGATTTAATGGAGGAGCTAGAGGAGGTTACCGGGGGAGAGGAAGATCATTTAGGCCGGCTGTAGGGCGCAGTTTCAGACCTGTAAATAGTTCAGGTCCTGCTACTACTGGGCTCGGGGCAGCGACAGATGTTCAAACTAATTATGTTCGTACTGAGGTGGTAGCTACCTCGACTCCGGTGGTGCAGGTGGGGGGGGGGGGGGGGGGGCGCAGCCAGCTGCTGTTCCATCGTCAGCTCCTATGGAGATCGCTTCTCTTGTTGGTGAGGGAGATACTTCGAAGGCAAACAAAAAAGCCGAGAAAACGTTGTGCTTCAGGTGTGATGTTACGGGCCATTTTGCAGTGGACTGCACTGCTGTTCTTTGTGTATTTTGTGCGCGAGCAACTCATGAGGCAAAAGATTGTCCCTTGCATGCAATGCCGAAACCCACGGCTATCACGTATGGTCTCTGTCGTAGTGAGCTGTTGATTTAGGATGTACCCGTGTCGGATGATTTAGTGTTTAAGCATGACAGCGGAAAGGTGGGAAGAATTACAGTGCAAGGAGAGTCCATGACAGTACAAGGTGTGATTGAGGAGCTAAGCTGGATTGTACCAGGTGAACATCAATGGGATATCAACTCCACAAGTGCAAATATTTTCCAAGTTGTTTTTCCTACGAAAGCTGATCTCACAAGACTAGTTAGAATTGGTACTATTCCGATTGACAAAGGGGTGAGCTCACTGGTTTTCGAGGATTGGGCTACGACACCATTGGACATGTTCACTTTGCATGAGATTTGGGTGTGTGTAGCTGGCTGTCCCTATAAGCTAAGGTGTGACTACTTGGGTCTTTTTGCAGTAGGTTCACTGATTGGAAAAACAAAGGAGGTGGATATGGTGTACACTTGTGAGCATGATGAGGTTCGGCTGCTTGTTGAGGTTACTAGCATTGCTCATATCCCTGCTGGTACAGATCATTCTTATGAGGGGAGGGGATATGGTATTACTTTCGAAGTTGAAGGAGGTATACCCACCTCGCCTACCAAAGACACTCCCATGTCGGATGGGGAAGGTGGGGGAGACAAGGATGGTGATGTTCAAAAAGAAAAGAAGTTAGATGATAAGAGGGGTACTGAAGAGCAGGGTAAAAAAGAAAAAGTTAATGCATCAACGTCTTTATCAACAAATACTGAGAAAACTGCTGATAACATTCAGAGTAACGTGGCTCCTTTTATTCAGTTTGGTTCACTTGGGTTTCTATCTCCAGATCCAAAGTTGGCTGTTGTTCGTACTGTTATGTCTGTACCTCGGAAACTTTGGAGTGAAAGAGTTGAGGAGGATGAGGAGAGCTTGCCTTCTCCAATGGCGGCCTCGGCCCCTTTGGGGCAGCGCGTTTTTGATGACAACAAATGTGTTTCTGAGATAAAAATGGTAGTACCATCGGAGGATGAGTCTAAGATGCGTACTTCAGAGGGATTCATGGAGGATGTAACTACTTCAAAGGGTAGTCTGAAGGCTGTTGTTTCTGCTAGTCCGCGTGTACGAGCTTCGCCGGCTAGGTCACCAAAAACTTCAAGCAGACCATGCTCTCGAGGCACTGTGAGCAGCTCTCCGTCTGATCCGATCCTAGAGGATACGGATTTCTCGGTGTCGGGTATGTTGTCTTCGCCGACGCTGCTGCCGTGCACACCAGGAAGGAGTGCACGTCGCAGCCGTCCGGCCTCTCCTAGCCGAGGGACGGGTGTGTTCCTTGGAGGACGATTTTCTCAAGAGGAGGTCATTGCTTTTGGGGGCATTCCAGAGGCGAGGGCACAAGAGGTTCGCTCGAGTTCGCGTATCCGTGCTCAGGGGAATGCGGATGACACTCAGTTGTCTAGGGCGCAAAAGAGGGCCCAGGACCGTGATGATCCCAACCTGCAAGGTAACGCTTCAGCTTCCAAGTTTTCGATTGCGTTTATTCCAAATGAGTTAGTACTTCATAGGGCAGCAAAATTGGGGGTTTCTTTAGGGCTTTCTCACGAACAGGTTAACTCTACTATTTCTCACATTAAAGAGGTAGATTTGGATAGAACTTTAGTAATGCTAAAAAAGAATGAAGAAAAGTTGAAACAGAAAGATGAATCAATAGGAATAGATGTGCTACAGGAAGCTTTTGAGTTAACTACAGATTTGGAGAATGAACTGGAGAGTTCAGTAGGTCATGAGGACCTTGATGCTCCAACGGTCAAGACCAAGAGGGTCTATACTAGGAGAAAGTACGAGTCGTCTTCTGTTCGTCGTAGCGTGCATCTAAATTTTAAATCTAAGTAATGGTAAAAGGTTGCTTCTGAAACAGTGGGGGGTTTAGGGATACAGCAAAACACTTGGTTGTATCAGAAACAATTAAGGAGTACAAGCTTGATTTTTTTGCGATCTTAGAAACTGGAAGAGACAATTTTGCAGCACCTTTTCTATCACATTTGGCGGCTAGTTTTGATTTTTTGTGGTACTGTTTACCTCCACAAGGGAGGTCAGGTGGCATCTTAGTTGGGTTTAATGCACAAACAATTAAATTTAAAAAGGTAGTGCCTGAAGATAGATGTGTAAAGTTTCACATTGTGTCCAAAGAGGATAATTTTGAATGGATTATGGTGGCTGTTTATGGTGCGGCCCAAGATGCACAGAAGGGGGAATTTCTAGCTGAATTGGTACGTGTTTGTGAGGATGAAACTCTGCCTATTTTAGTAGGAGGGGATTTTAATATTTTAAGGAGACAAAATGAAAAGAATAATGATAATTTTAATGATAGATGGCCGTTCATTTTCAATGCTATTATTGAAAGTCTTGATCTAAGAGAAATAGATCTCTCAGGGAGACAATACACTTGGGCTAATCGCATGCCTAACCCAACTTACGAAAAACTAGACAGAGTTCTAACGAGTATTTCCTGGGAACAAAAATTTCCTTTGGTAAGCGTAAGGGCTCTTACCAGAGCAGGGTCGGACCATACACCTTTGCTTATGGACTCGGGGGAAAGAGCTCACAGGGGTAATAAAACATGTTTCTTTTTTGAATTATCGTGGCTTAAAAAAGAGGGTTTTAAGGAGATGGTGATCAAAGAGTGGTCATCTATCTCTCATGGTAACACCCCTTTGGAGATATGGCAAAATAAGATTCGCCACCTCCGTATGTATCTAAGGGGCTGGGCAAGGAACATGAGTAGTTTTTATCAAAAGGAAAAGGAACGTCTACTTAACTTAATTGATAGTCTAGATATTAAGGCTGAAACGACTTCTTTTGAATGTTACCGAGAGGGAAGCTCTAAGAGTTGCTAATGATAAGCTAGCTTCCCTAATAAGGGATGAGGAAGTAAAATGGGCACAACGAGCTAAAGTTAAACATATCCAGGAAGGGGGCGATAATACAAAGTATTTCCATTTAAAAGCAAATGGAAAACATCGGAAAAAAAGAATTTTTCAGTTAGAGCAGGATGAAGGTACAATTATAGGACAAGAAAATCTTAAGAATTATATTACCGAATATTATAAAAAACTCTTTGGAAGATCGACTGAACTTTTTGTCTCTTTAGTAGAGTCTCAAATTGAGGATATTCCTCAGATTTCAGTGGAGGAAAATGAGGTACTTATATCCGACTTCATAGAGAAGGAGGTTTATGAGGCAATCATGCAAATGAAGAAAAACAAAGCACCAGGGCCGGACGGGTTCCCTGCAGAATTCTATCAACATTTTTGGACCACTATTAAATCAGACTTGATGAATATGTTTAAAGCTTTTCATAGAGGAGAGCTTCCTTTATTTCATCTTAATTTTGGGAACATCACTCTTCTGCCGAAAAAGGAGAATGCTACTCAAATACAACAATACCGGCCCATTTGCCTTTTAAATGTTAGTTTCAAACTGTTTACTAAAGTGGGAACTAATAGGATTTCAGAGGTAGCTCAGAAGGTAATTAGACCTACTCAAACTGCGTTTATGCCGGGAAGAAATATTCTGGAGGGTGTTTTAATTCTTCATGAGACAATCCATGAGCTTCATAGGAAGAAAATGGATGGTGTTCTCTTAAAATTGATTTCGAAAAGGCGTATGATAAACTTCGGTGGCCTTTTTTGAATCAAGTGTTACGAATGAAGGGTTTTGATCCTAAATGGTGTGAATGGATAGAGGATTTTGTTAGTAGAGGCAGTGTTGGAATTAAAGTAAACGATGATTTAGGTCATTATTTTCAAACACATAAGGGCTTGAGACAAGGAGACCCTCTATCGCCCATCCTCTTCAATATAGTGGCAGACATGTTGGCTATTATGATCGAGAGAGCCAAGGAAGATGGCCAGGTTGCGGGGTTGATTCCTCACCTAATAGATGGGGGGGTATCGATTCTGCAGTATGCTGATGATACGATTATTTTTTTGGAACATGATCTAGAAAAAGCGCTTAATATGAAACTTATCTTGTGTATTTTCGAACAACTATCCGGTCTAAAGATTAATTTCCATAAGAGTGAGATTTTTTGTTTTGGAAAAGCTAAGGAAGTTGAGGATCAATATAGGACACTTTTTGGGTGTGAGTCGGGTTCTTACCCTTTTAGATATCTGGGAATCCCAATTCACTTCCGTAGGTTGAAGAATGGAGAATGGAAACCAATTGAGGACAGGTTTGAAAAGAAACTTGCAAGTTGGCTTGGGAAACTTCTCTCATATGGAGATCGATTAATCCTTATTAACTCGGTTCTCACTAGTTTGCCTATGTTCTTATTATCCTTCTTTGAAGTACCAATAGGGGTACAAAAAAGACTGAATTATTTTAGATCAAGATTTTTTTGGCAAAGTGATGGCCATAAAAGAAAATATAGATTATCTAAATGGAACATCATATGTAGGCCGAAAGAGCAAGGGGGGCTTGGAATCGAGGTTTTAAAACTCAAAAATAAATGTTTATTGAGCAAATGGCTTTTTAAACTTGTATCTGAAGAAGGTGGCGTGTGGCATGAATTAATTCAAAATAAGTACCTTCACTCCAAATCTTTATCTCAAGTAAAAGGGAAGCCTTCAGATTCTCCATTCTGGAAAGGTTTATTGAAAGTAAAAGACGATTTTTTTGATCGAGGCACTTTTTCAGTAGGAGATGGGGTTAATACTCGGTTCTGGGAGGATACATGGCTTGGGGACAAGCCCCTATCTAGTCAATATCCTTCTCTTTACAATATTGTGCATCGAAAAGAAGTTTCGGTGGCTTCGGTCATGTCTACTACTCCACTAAACATAGGTTTTCGGAGAAATTTGACGGGAAATAGATGGTCAAGATGGCTTCATCTAGTAAACCGGCTTATGTATGTCAATCTCACAAACCAAAAAGATGTGTTTCGGTGGAGCTTGACTAGTTCAGGATTTTTTACGTTCAAATCTTTGTATCTAGATTTCATGAGTGGTCATACAAGATTTTTACGTTAATATATTTGGAAGATGAAGGTTCCCCTAAAAATTAAGATTTTTATGTGGTTCTTACATCGCAAAGAGATTCTTACCAAGGATAATCTAGCTAAACGTAAATGGGATGGTTGTAAAAAATGTTGTTTTTGTAATCAAGAGGAGACATTCAACATTTATTCATATCTTGTTCTATTGCTAAAATGGTTTGGCGTATTGTTCATATGGCATTTAATATTCAACCCCCAATTAGCATAAAAAACTTGTTTGGTAACTGGTTAAGGGGAGTTCCTAAATTAGAGAAGGCTCAAATCCGAGTTGGAGTTTGTGCCCTCTTATGGGCCATTTGGAACATACGCAATGATCATATTTTTAACAGAGCAAAAAACACTTCTTTCATGCAGGTTATCCCTATGGTTACGCATTGGATCCGTATGTGGTCCTTCCTACAATCAACGGAGAGGCGAGCCGCGATGGATTTTGGGTGCAGCCGCCTGGAATCGGCCGCGTCGGTTCTATTTGCCCAGTGCAGCTGGCGTTCTGATCTTAGATTAACATGTTGATCCAGATGCACTCCATGTCTTTTTCCTTTTTTAGATGGTTGATTCATATCGAGACTTTGAGTGATCCATGAGATTTCTCTCTTTGTAATAACTGTTTCGTTAATAAAGTAATAAAAGCCGCATGCATCAATCGATGCAGAGGCTGGGCTTGCCCTTTTCTAAAAATTTTTTTGATAAGATCGAAGTCGAAATTCTAGTCTCTTCTCTTCATATGTCAATTATATGAATTATATTTTTGAAATATTTAATATCATGCCGCCAAGGAGACAAAACACAAACACATTGGCACCTTTTTTAGCTCATCATCCCAACTAATTAAGATATGTTCTTGTCTTTTCCTTTTGTCAAGTTTGCTGTTTATCGCCTTCAACACAGGGAAATGCAGGTACGCATTCAACCGGGTGAGCTACAAGTGTTAAGGCTGCAATGTGACATGTTCAGGTGAAAATCTAGGCAACTCTAGCCAATTCAATTCTCCTACAGAGCTTTAGATTCCTTAAGGTTGCTACTCCGATTCCTGCTTTGCATTGATTAGAATGCTTCAGTTGTGGTCCAAACTAACTTGATTGAGTGTGAGACATACACAAGAAGACACAGAAGTGACGCTAGATGAGATCTTTATGAATTATTTATAACAAGACATGCATAAACGGACATGCAAGTAGAGCTACATAAGCACTTTATAACAACTGATATATGCAAGACACACACACACAAAAAGACATGCAATAGCTGGTAGATGTGCACTTTGTCGGTTTAATTGTTTTGCCTTTGCCCACTGCTGGACGCCCTTAAATTTCACGAGCTATTGGGCAAGACGAATGCTTCAAAACATATGTGTGCATTCACGTACAAAAGTTGATATAGTAGCCTGAGGGAGTAATAAGTTTGGCTATTCAACCCTATGACTTGAATATTTGTTTGGCACTGAAGATGGAATGTTAATCGGCTATTTCAAGTAAAATATGGCCTACTTACCCGTTCTAACAACAATCAAATTAACTACACTAGTCATCAACCTGTACATCCGCACGGCTAGTAATTTTTTTGTGTTGACACTTATAAACTTGAAAATATCAATATCTATGAGAGGAGTTGCGTGGCGGGAGATGGCGTGCCTGCATCATCCAACGGGGTTTTAGTTGAGTTAAGGATAGATCAAATAGATATAATTTTCTATTCTTTAGGATTAACGTGGTGCCTCCTAGAGAGTCTCCATTTAGTATATAAGATAGAAGATGTTTAATCCAGTACAAAAGAAGTTTTACCTCACGCAAAATGGTCATATATACACGTTTCCGTATTAATTATTAGAACACTATGGATAATAATCGATCCATGTACTAGATAGATGGATGTCATTGGGATAACATGCATACTTCATTTATATCGGTATGGGGAGTCATCGCGTTGCATGCATTAGTATCAAAGTTTATGCACAATTATGTCATGGAGATTGAAACATTCACTAGTAGAAAACATGGCATATGTCCGAGCCGTAAAATACCCCTTTCGTCCCGGTCACATCACGAACCGGTATAAAAGGGGCAATAGTCCCGGTTCTAGCCTCCACGGGAAAAGCGAGACATCAGAAAATGACCTTTTGTCCCGATTCGTGTCACAAACCGGGATAAAATGTCACAGCAGCCCTTTTGTCCCGGTTTGAGGCTGAAACCGGGACCAAAGGTGCATGTCTATATATATTCAGCAGCCCCTCCCTCTCCTAAGTTTTTTCCTCTAATAAGGTGGGAGTTGTGTGCTAGTTTATTTTTTCTTAGTATGTACGCAAGGTGTTCGATGAAATGCCTGAAGTTCACACATTGCAAAATTGATTTGAGGCACACTTAAGTTTTGTCCTTTTTCCAAATTTCTTCTCGATTGAGGTTAACATCCTTCTACTTTCATTTGTCATTGATACAATGCATGTTCAGTGGTTATTTTTATCGATGTTCTGTAATGGTTCTTGATATACTTAATTATATAATGCAAATGGACCGACAATGGATGTACGGTGACCGAAGCACTGACGAGTACATGAGTGGCCTGAATAAATTTCTCGATGTGGCCAAGGCAAAGAATACCAATGGTTTCATGTGTTGTCCGTGTGTTAATTGTCAGAATAAGACCGATCACCCAAACGCAAGAATCCTTCAATGCCACCTTATTCGGCATGGTTTCATGCCCAACTATAATTGTTTTACCAAGCACGGAGAAAAAAGAGGTTATGATGGAAGTCAATAAAGAGGAAGATGATGACAACTATCCTATGTTCCCGGAATACGGTGATACTGCGACGGAAGAAGCTGAAAATCAAGAGGCACAAAATGAGCCTGCTGATGATCTTGGTCAGGCCATTGCTGATGCAAAGAGAGACTGCGAAACTAAAAAGGAGAGGTTAACTTTGAGCAGATGTTAGAGGATCACAAGAAATTGTTGTACCCAAGTTGCGAAGATGGTCAGAAAAAGCTGGACACCACACTCGAATTGCTATAATAGAAGGCAGAGAACGGTGTGACTGACAAGGGACTTGGAAAGTTGCTGTAGCTAATGAAGAAGATGCCTTCAAAGATCAACGAGTTGTCTGACAGTACGTATGAAGCATAGAAGGTTCTGTACCCTCTAGATTAGACGTGTAGGAGATTGCACATGGACAAATGGGTCTTACGACCCGGGACAAGTATTGTTTTCTACTAGTGATTGTACTCCTTACCTTCCAACATAAGCTTTTGATCAATGATTACACTATTAATATAGAAATCTTGCGGTACAGAATCCTAATCCTAAATTAATAAGTTGGAACACAATTTTAATGGCATAAATTTATGTCACTTTGGATTATGTAATAACAGTATAATTCCTAATCAAAGACTTGTCCTAAAACCTAATATGGGGCGTATTTTAGAACCATAGAAGTATGAAAGTTCAAGGCATATGCCCTTCTCTATTAATTCATTCACACGTCCTACAATTTTGCTCGTGCTAGAAATTTAGCCTTGCTAACTATAGTGTAACTCGTACTATATTATACTAAAGAAAAATGTAACTCACTATCAACAAGTATAATAATTTGAAGGCACATATATGACTAGATCAAAAATTGTGTAAACATATTCTATATATTAAAGACAATGTGATATGTCTCATATATGTGTATATGCATGGAAGATAAATCAAGTTTTAGTAGAAGTCTCCCAATGGTGTCTTAAATATAAACACAAGCGCAACAATAAAAATTATTCCACTATTTTTTTATCAAGTATAAGTTACTTATATCTAAGAAAACATACTTGCATCTGAGACATAACACATAATTGTTTTTCCATTTTTACCAATCTCACTCATGCTTTTAATATATTAATAGTCAAGTCGGTGAAGTTCTATGGTAAGCCTTTCGAGGACGCCATATTTAGATTGGAGATAGCGAATAGCAACCACATTTTATGCTAGACATTAAAATTATAATGCAGGGCAAAGTTCCATCACGACCATAACCTATTTCTGAGTTTGTCGATAACAATTCCAACCGAGTATAACTAGGGAATCATGGTCATTACAAATCCTATAAATATTACATCTGCAAGGCGTCACTGTGGTACAATGCATGCTACTAGGTATATAGCCTCCGGTAGGGGTCACTGTGGTACAATGCATGCTACTAGGTATATAGCCTCCGGAAGCCATGAACGTTAACTAGCTAGCCCTTTAATTTCTCTCTCTAGATCTAAACATACATGGATGCACATACTTACAAAACTCATGTACGAGTAGCACTACAGGAATCTGTCCGGCAAAGGCTGCGTCGACGGCAGCCGTCGGCGAGGCTATGAATGTTGAATGGTTCCATAGGAGTTTTCACCCGCCCCTGAATAAGCAGTAAGGCGTGGGCGCGTTGGAACGATTCCGCTTTGAAAGCTCAACCTCGGAGGAATCAGTTTCGCCGGTCCAGTGACTTGGCATAAAAAGGCGAGTTGGGTTCTCCTCCATGTGGTGCTAAATGTATTTTACTTTATTTTTTTGCCTTTTTCATTTAATATGGAATAGTTCATATGTTTAAATCCGTGAATCAAAATTTGACAAATAAAATGTGTAAATCGAATAGAAAAATTAGAGGAATCCAAATATGACATCTATATCAGCTTTTGCATCATTAAACATTTAGAAAATTCGAACTCTTTCGATGAATAGTCATGATTGTCATTTTGGTCGTTTAAAAAAAACAAAAAAATTGAAGTAAAACTCCGAAAAAAAATCCTCTAGCATCGAGTTATTTTATGTGTACTATTTTCTATGAAAAATGATCAAACATATTTTTGATAAATTATTAAAAAAATCACAAAAAGGTTTATCATGTATAATCATTTACAAGTTTCAACCCAAATGATAAGGTTATGGCCATTCCCGCGGCATAGTTTGTGATAAAGTTCTCATATTCTACAAATAAGTCTATTTTGATATAGGAAACAATCATGCCGAAGGGAAGTTTCAAATTATTTTTATTAATATGGTTTTCCATTTTACTGACTTTTTTGTGAACCAAGTACAAAAAATATGATGGAAAATGAGTCCCATCTAATTTTCACAAAGAGTAATCCACATATGATGGATAATCCCCAAGTATTAGGATTTTTTTTTCTATTTCTACCTAATTTCACATAGTTAAATTAGTTTATGCCAATTTTCTGAAACAAGTCCAAATTTAAATTACAAGCGTTTGATAGTTTGGTCTGATTTAAAAAACATTTTAAGGTACACATGTAGTGTTTATATCACAAAAATATAGAATATGTAGAAAAGTCGACCTCATTCGATAAAAAGTCAAGATGGCTATTTTAACATTTTTCCAAATATATCAAAGAAAATGAAATAAAGCTAAAAAAAAGTATCCTCTAACATGGAGTTCTTTTATGTTTACTATTTGCTATATAAAATGATAAACTTGATTTTTTAATAATTATTCAAAAACAAATCTTTACTAAAATTATGTATAAACGTATACAAGTTTCAACCCAAATGACCATGTTATGGACATTCTCGCGGCATAGTTTGTGATAAAATTATCATATTCCACAAATAAGTATATTTTCGTATAGGTAAGAAACATGTCGAAGGGATTTTCAAATTATATTCATAAATACCATTTTTCATTTTATAAGTGCCAAAAATGACATTTTGTGTGAACCAAGTAAAACATATGATGCAAAATGACGCACATCTAATTTTCACAAATAGTAGTCCATATTTGATGGATAATCACCAAACATTAGGATATTCTCTATTTCTACCTAATTTTGCATAGTTAAATTATTTTCGAAAATTAATCCAAATTTGAAATACAAGTGTTTGATAGTTTGGTCTCAATTTTTTTAAAATCATTTTAAGGTACACAAGTAGTGTTTATACCACAAAAAGATAAATATATTTAGAAAATTTAACCTCTTTCGATGAATAGTCATGGTGGCCATTTTGACTGTCTTTTCAAATATATCAAATTAAGACCTTTTATATGTACGTACTAGTTCCTATGAAAAATGATAAATTTAAATGTTTACAAATTGTTCAAACAAGTCTTCACGAAAAGACCTTTCATGTATAAAATCTACAAGTTTCAACCCACATGAACATGTTATGACCATTCCTACAACATAGTTTGTGATAACTTCTCCTATTATACAAATATATGTATCTTGATATAGGAAACATAACGTTGGAGGGATTTTTCAAATTATTTTTAAAAATATTATTTTCCATTTTTCAAGTGCCAAAGTTGACCTTTTTATGAACCAAGTATAAAAAATATGATGCAAAATATGATGTAAAATATGATATAGTTATCATATTTGAATTCCTCTTATTTTTAAATAAATTTAGACATTTTATTTCTTGAACTTCGATTCACAGATTGAAACATATGATTTATTTAATTTTAAATGAAAAATAGAAGAAAATAAGCCGTCGGCATAGCCCTATATACATAAGCCGACCGATATGCGGTCGGCCTTGTCCGATAAGCTGAGGGCTCCGACAAAATGCCGTTGTGCGTAGATTAGATATATATGCAATTTATATAGCTCTGGCACAAAGGTGTTAGAGATGCAGCGGCTATGTATGTTTAGGATCGTTAGCTCTAGCTTGCTCTGCTCCCGTCCATATCGTTGGAGATGAGCTCCTCTGGAAAAGCTAGCGATTGGTGCAGGGTGTGATCGCGTATCATGTACCCGTGCATGCAACGACTCCATGATTAAATAATCATGCATGTATTAACGGCGTTCCGGTGATATGCATGCGGTAATGCTACACCTACGGAAACAATTTACGGAAAAGGTTCTACGCGCTGACGTGGGGCGGTACGTGAAATCCAGGTCGCTCGATTGTCTTATAAAAAAAATCTGCAATTCCCATTACTCTCTCTCCCAGGCGACGCGAGCAGCCGCAGCAGCGCTGGGCTCCTCCCAGACGGCGAGGTCGCCGGCAAGGGGAAAATCATTTCACGGGTTCCTACAACCATGCTGATCAGCATCCAATACTTGCGTCTGTTTAGCTTCTCGTACCAGCCGCTGTCAAGCTCCACCGGCTGCTCTCCTTGATGTCTGGTGTCTTGATCAGGAGGAGGCATGCACACGATCTAGTATTAGAGCACCTCGATCAGGTGCGCGGTGCGTCGTCTGCAAGCTTGACGAATGACGATTTCAATTTTTTAATTACTGGGAATTCAATGTTAACCACAAAGGGGACGGAGAGCACCAAATTGGACCAGGCCACCGGCCGGAGGTGGCATTAGGAACGGGTGAAGACGAGGGGCAGGTCGAAAATAACGGCGGGAATCGCCGGAAGTGGCACCCGCAGTTACCGGCTAGAAACCTGAGCCGTGTGCTCTTCTCTGTTTTTCTACGTACTAACCACGTCATCGCGTAGATTGCTTTCCGTAAGTTTCATCCCGTAGGTGTAGCATTATTGATATGCATGCAGCTCAGCGTACCGGCCACCTGCTATGCATGGTCCTCCTAAAAAGAAGAGAAGAGAGATGGCGATGGCGATCAAGATGTGTACATGCATGGTTTAGGCCTGAGTGACGAGCGAGGACTAGAGCAAGGTGAGTTCTGGCTTGCCGCCGAAACGTGTGCGCAGCAGAGAATTCTCCATTGGGGCTTTCACCGAGACCCGCAGTTCTCACTCCACGCTTGTTATTTCTCCCGGGCGTGGCTAAGGGTTGTTCTAAGTAATAATAACATAATGTTGCGGTCTCTTGCACATCACAAGTTCAGAACTATCTTGTTTCATTGTTGTGATAATTTGTATTACCCCCTCCATGCCATATATATATCTCCCCATTTTTACATAGAAGTTGGTTACTTGCCTGTTTGTCCTCTCTTTGTGATTTATACTCCTAGAAAGTGAAGGAGATGGTATAGCGTGAAACCTCATTATACAAAATTATATCACAACCACATCATCGACTCGACCCATCCATGATGCTATATATGACAAAGCAAAAGAGATGCTATAGCGTGGAGCTTCATTGTACAAAAATCCATCCCTGAAAGTTAGGCTTAACATTTGTAAAAACTCGAACAACGCAAATCTTGAACAAAAGTCTATGGGATAAAACAATCAACAATTACAATACTATGCAGATATTATATGAGATTGCATTTCATGATCTATCTAGTGATATTGATTTGGCATCATATATAGTGCTAACACAATTTTATATAATTTGATCAAACACTGTATTAATTGACGTTGGGATAAAATGTGTATGTGTTATTTTCGCTAAGAGAGAGATCACTCATAGTCGTTAGAGAGATTACTGATAGTCGCTAGGGACGAAGATGATAATACATAATCATGTGCCATTCCACCGTCACATATTGATTCTAGATAACCATGTCGCATTCACACTCATTACAAGATATGTGAGCCGAATTCTTTCCTTCCCCTCTTCCCTGACATCAACTTTGTGCACCCTCAACTTAATTAGCCTAGACACCTCAAGACCTATGAGGCCTCTCTACATTATCTTTCATGTCACATATATAGAGTGCAGATAAATCACCGCAAAAAAAAAATCGTAGGATATCCTAGCTACGAACCGACAACCTACATAGAACAATTCTCAAGCATAGGAATCCTCGAAAGTTCCTTTGATAATCTTTCAATCTGGGCGAGGGGTGAACCTGTGTTTTTTGTTTCTACATTTTTTTAAATAATCATGCAAGGTCAAAATAGATTTCCACCAAACAAGGCCTAATCTAGACAAAGCACACATAATCACTTGGTTAATCTTCAATCTCCATAACATGTGTCTTTACTGCTATATATTTAGAAGTTACTTTTCAAAAATGTTTCCGGCTTGTTTGATTTGTAGGATAGGAAAGACATAGGAATAGGAAAAATATAGGATTGTTATGTCATGCCCACTCCAATCCTATAGGATTTGGTTTGTATCCAAATTTGTTTGATTCCATCAAAGGAATTGTAAAATGACCTTGGAGTCTATGTTAGAAATCCTATAGGAAGTAGTATTAGATTTCTATAGGAAAAATTCCTATAGGAACTAGCCCTATGAATGAAATGACCAACTAAGGAAAAATTCCTATGGGTTAAAATCCTACAAAAATCCTATCAGATTCCTTTGAATCAAACAAGCCTATGTGTGTGTATATTTGATGATAAAATTATCCAGGTGATGATCTAGACAATAATATTGCTTGTCCGAGTCGGCAGAAGAAAATGTCTACTTCCTGGATGTCTCGCCATCTCAAACAAATCCCAGAGCCGTCTTTTCCCTACATTTATGACACTTCGTCCCCTCACATGACTATACAAACCTCAGCAACGGTCTCTCTCTCTCTCTCTCCTCTCTCTCTCTCTCTCTCTCTCTCTCTCTCTCTCTCTCTCTCTCTCTCTCCACACTACAAAGGCTCAAGAGTGGAGCGAGAGAGATCCCCTCTCACTTTTGCAAACATTCTCATCCCACTCTCAGTCCCAGTTCGTATGTGATCACAAGTACGTAGTACGTACGACTAGGAACATCTATACTTGTGTTTCGCTTTTGCGCCTGATTATTGAGGCATACAAATCGGAGAATGCGGGACGGCGGCCTCTGCAAGCTCTCCGTCGACAACTGTGAGTCCTGGCAAGCGCCTGCGGATGCCGACGACCTATTCGGCATTCTCGAGACGTGGGACGAGTGCATAAACGGCCACGTCGGCGGCCGAGATGACGTTGTGGCCGGCGCTGCTGCGGCGTTGTTTAGCTGCCCGAGCAGTGTCGCCGTCCTCGGTGGTGCGGGTGCGGAGGCTAGAGCGTTGTGTGCGAGGCCCACGCTGGGCGCCCGGTGCCGTGAAGGCGATGACAAGAAATTGGAAGAAGCTCCGATGCGGAAGAAGCACAAGGGATCGACGTCCTCGGCAGAGCCTGTAGCTGCAGCGGCCGCCGACGACGTGGATGAGGGAGCAGCGAAGATTTCCCATGTCACGGTGGAGCGCAACCGGAGGAAGCAGATGAACGAGAACCTCGTCGTGCTGCGTACGCTCATGCCTTCCTTCTATGTCAAGAGGGTACGTACTCAAGTTAGTTGGTCTTCTGCAATTGGATCAGTTGGTTTTGCTAAGCTCATTAAGCCAGCATGCACCTGATAGAGTGAGAGTGACATTAATATATATAGTGTCAATATATCTTTCATTTCCCATTCAATTTTCTAAATATACCTGTTCCTATAGGTTAATTACTAGTAGCGGAGTACTAACTTGTCTTCAGGTTATAATACGTTCACTAGGTTACTTGTGCATTCTCATCTGCATGAGCATGATCCTTGCTCTTGGTTATTTTTGGTGCGGACAGTTTAATGATTGGTCAATGCATGCATGTACAAGTCTGATACTCCATTTATAGGACACAAAAGTACCAATAAATTGAAACACGCTGTTGGTGCATGCCATCCGGAAGTAGTGTAAATAGATATAGGCTAGCATCACTTGCGAGAATCTAATCACCCAGAGGCCAGATCCATTGCTCGTCGTCCTAGCTCTACTGCTCCAGCGTCCAGCCTAGCTTGGACGAAGAAGCGTGTACGTGGAGAGAGACCAAGATTGGACTATTGGAGCTCTGTTTCTTGATTAGACAAAAATACGTTTAGACAACTAATGCACGTATCATTGCAGGGAGACCAAGCTTCCGTGATAGGAGGGGTCGTGGAGTACATCCAGGAGCTACAGCAACTGCTTCACTTGCTGGAGGCCAAGAAGCACCGCCAGGTCTACGCCGAGCAGGTGCTCAGCCCAAGGCCAGCAACGTCCAAGGCGCCGAGCCCACGACCACGGCCACCACCTCTCAGCCCGCGCCCGTTCATGATCAAGTCTGCACCGCCGCCGCTCAGCCCGCGGCTCACTGTTCCAATAAGCCCCGGCACGCCGACGCCGGGCAGCCCGTACAAGGCCTGCTTGCCGCACCACAATGCCTACATCTCGCCGGCCCTGCAGACGCCCACCGCATCCTCTTCATCGTCGCACACATACGATATCATGCCGCGGCCTTACCTGCCAACCCTGGATAGTATCGTCACTGAGCTCGCCGCGGCCAGGCCAGCGGGGTTACTCCTCCCCGACGTGAAGGTGGAGTTCGCCGGGCCGAACCTGGTGCTGAAGACCATGTCGCACCGTGCGCCGGGGCAGGTCCTAAAGATCATCGCCGCGCTTGAAAGCCTCTCGCTCGAGATCCTCCACGTCAGCATCAGCGCCGTCAACGCAGCTATGGTGCACTCCTTCACTATCAAGGTACGTATAGCTATCAAGAGAGCCATGTTTTGACATATCCAAGCGTCTAATAAGTACATATCTATTGTGCTAAAAATAAAGGTACACCTGGTCAAGCATGAAAATGTAGATTTTCTTGTTATACACCTATTGGTTTGCTATACATTTTGGTCGTCTAATAAGTACACCAGATCGATGGGACGGTATTATACATTTTTTATTTCTCGGTTTAAGTTTGCTATGCACCGTGCATACAGGTTCTCTCTCAGTTAAGCCCGGTATGGAAACCAGAAACACAAAACGTAGGAATACTAGAAAATACGGGGAAAAAGAAATGTCATGTTTACTCGATTCCTACATGAACCAAACTAGTGTCCCTTCAGGGACATCCGATAAAATTGGAACATGAACCAAACTAGAGGCCATGTTTCATTGAGTCCTCGGGAAACAATTAGAGGTCATGGTTTCTTGATTCCGAGAGGAAACCAAACCAATAGGAAAACTTCAAAAATCTTGTTTAGATACCACTGGTAGTTGACACAAAAAGAAGGAAATATAAGGTTGGCTCTCATGTTTGGTTTCCTCCAAAATTCATATGGAATTTTATGTTCCATAGGAATTTCAAAAGAATGTACGCTACCATTTTCTATGTTCTAAAAAACACTAAATCAAAATTTCATGTAAGAATCATATCCTCCAAAACCGCTAGGTTTTTCTTGTCTCAGACGGTCCTTGAGCATTTGGATTTGTAGTCTTCATCCTAATTCCCTCTTAGATGCATATTTAAATAAAATCAATTAATCCCTTTTTTGTTCAAACGTGGACCTCAGACAGTGGATTGAGGAGTGTTGTGTTTAACGGGTGCTCGTGGGGGGCGACCCACTGCAGTTTTATGTAACGGAATTGCACTTCAATCCACTTTAGTTGCATCTTTTTTGTTTAACTGCACTTCTTTTCAATCATCAGTGTTTTCATAAATTTTTAGGCAACGGTGATACGTACAATTAGTCCTTTTAATTATCAATAATTTTGATTTTGATTTGATGTTTCTAAATGATCACACTTAGTGTCCTTAGAAATATTTGGCTAAGTAGTATAAGAACCGGTAAAATTAAATTTATGTACTTGATTTTTTCAAATAACACTTAACCTCTCACCAAGTTCTGAGAAAAATATATCATGTACAATACTAAATAAATTAAATATGAAAATATATTTTATGATAAATCTAATGATATCAGTCTTTGTTAATATTGATTGTTTTTCTTGAAATTTTGTGAGAGATGTTAAAGTTTGACATCTTAATATCTTGACATGTCAAAAAACTAATACATCTTATAAAAAAGAGTGGCTATTACACTATTCAACACAAGTAATAGGTTAGGTGTATCGTATAGCTAATTTTTTTATTACAACGAAATAGAGCTAGAGTACTACTATGTATAAGGACGTTACTCCTAAATCCTAATTACCTAGGCTGTTCACTAGGACGGGTAGCGGTGGTCTCACGTTTGTATTGGGAAAGGACTCGAGAGCTTTTGCTCAACACGTTTATTAACACAAGTTCAAAAAATACTGTAGCAAGGCATATACGTACTGTCTGAGACTGCCAGAGCCTGAGAGTATGCGCCTACAGTAACAAGGCATATACGTACTGATCTCTAATACTACGAACAATCATGATTTCATGGCTAGGCAACACGCATGAAAGAAAGTAGTACAAGCTAGCTAGCTAGCTATACATACTGACAGTCTGCATATATACTGAGCCTACATAATTTGATCTCCACCTTGTACGTGTACGCTCTCCTTGGACGATAATTCTGGCCATTCCCCTAGCTATCTGATACTGAGCGTGACCTAATAATTAACTAATGTCTTGTTGTTTAAAAAAACTAATGTCTTGTTAATGTGCAGATTGGGATAGACTGCGAGCTTAGCGCCGAAGAGCTGGTGCATGAAATCCGGCAGACCTTCTTGTGACGTCGTTGTACGGTTGCATGCATGCTTCGATTCCTTAGTTTTAGTTATAGCAGACCCTTTTTTGCATGTTTTTTTAGAAAACCATCTTGTGACGTCGTTGTACAGTAGAAGGCAGAGTCGTTGTGAAACTGCATGTGTACATGTGGCAGATGCTAATCCCTTCCCATGTGTAAGCTCTCTAGATTTACAAGCTCGTGGACTGTGGTGCGTCCACCCAGTGCTGGTCCTAGGGGGTCGAGGGGGGCGGCCGCCCCGGGTCCAAAAAAAATTAGACCCCATCTCAGCTATGTGCATACTACTTTCAGGATTGCGTACGCCAGTAAAAGAAAAAAGAAAATAGCCTAGGCAGGCCATGGCAACGTGTGGTGTGGCAATCAGGCCTTCTGATTCTGCTCATAGAAGACACAGGCAATGAAGTCATAACATATAGATTGCGAGCATATATTTCATATGGGATATAAATATCCTATTATATCATGGTCAGATCTATGTGTATCTGTTCGCGTCTATTCATCCGATCGCAGGGCAGTTCAGCTAATCAGCTGATTCTGACGTTTCGTGAATTAATCTCGTCTTACCAATTGAATGCACCCACGCCTCTAGCGGTTGGTCAGAAGGTACATTTGATTAGTTTTGATCTTCTCTAATTCTCTGGCATACATTTAAGGTTTAATTTTGATAACTAACTTTTTTGTGTTCAAAATCTAATTAATTTTGATCTCTTATATTCTCTAGTATAGGTTTATGGTATACTCTAGGTTACTATTTTTTGCACGTCGAGAAGAAGTTATTGGACAAGACTGATATTGGTTTCATCATCATAGACTAATTTGTATATGTAAATGTAAAGAGAAAATTTCGAGATCCTCCATCGATGAAATCATGCTTCATGCATTCGTGATTTTCTCCGCAATGATTTTCCATAGACACTAACACACATTCGGTTTTCTTTATCTGTGCTAGGGCCCACAAAATTTAGTTTCGCCCTGGGCCACCGAAACCTCAGGACCGGCCCTGCGTCCACCTGATCGTTCGTTTTGTGTGCTGCCGGCATGGTTAAATAGACAAGTCTTTGTTGGGCCCACACATATTTGAGTGTTTTATGGCACCTCCACACCAGTGGTGGAGCCAGAAGTATAAAGCTGGCATGTCAATTTAATCTTGTATTGTATTTGAATTTGTATGAATTTTGTATTTGTTTTCTATCCTTTAGCATATATGTGAAAATTTGTCAAAATGTTGTATAGTCATTTGACTACACAGCCAAATTAAAGCATGGCTCCGCCACAGCTCCATCCACGCACGTAGGATACCGGACTCTGTTGGCTATGCTACGTGAAAGTCAAATATATTTTAGATTTACACTCTGAATTTTTTTAAAAACTCGGTACTCCAAAGTCACCATCACAAATAAAAGGACTCAACGGTGTCACCCCTACAAGCCATTTCCTCTATTGCAAGTAACCAAACACTAGGTTCACATGTATCAGTTGTCCCGGTATGAATGGAAACTCCGCAAGCCATGGCCGTACAATATCATGCGAGATAAAAGACTTCATCGCATCCAAAATACCTCTATGTAATTACTTGTACTCTCAAGCTCAACATGAGGCATAAAAACCTTCTAGCCCACAAATTACAGTCGTCATGAGATGTTCCACCACTACCAACACCATGAAAATCTAGGCACGGACATGTCGCATGGTGTCGATAGAAAGCATAACTTCGCTCACACCCTCCTGTAGCTATGTATGAACATGGGCGTCCAGAACCCATATGGTCCAGAGATCAAGGAGCTTCATGCGCCAATACGTGAAGATCTTCGAAGGAGAAGTTCGAAACTCGTTGGCGGCCAGATTCAGGAGGGTAGACAACATGCAGATTGAATTGGCGCTATATGAGAACTAGGGAAGCAACCCTTTTTCAATCTAGACACTCAATGGCTCCGATGTCGCCAACCAAACATGCGCTACGTGCATTGTTGGACGGAGGAGGAAGCCTCCAGGTCCAACTCCCGCTCCGACCTAGTGGCATTCGTTGATACGCCATCTCCTTGCCCTCCAAGATCGCTGCCCCCGTCCTGTTTCCGTTAGGAACAACCCAATTCCCTAGCTCCTTTGAGAGAGAGGACTGCCTCCACTATGGCCAGGAGCTGACAACTGCGGCGGATAGAGGTGCTTGGAGTAGCTCTAGCGGCGGTGCTTGGTTTTCACCCGCGAGCCAGTAGGAAGGAGGCGACACGGGGGCCATTCTCAACTTGTTCGCTAGTGGTAGCTTTTCATGTTTCCACTTATAGATATACATGGCTACTGATTGTCATCATTAATATGTAGTACGGGCCCGTTCGGAACCTCTCCACTCCTTGAAGCCCGCTCTCGAAGTGCACGGAGTTCTGGGCTAATTTTGTGGAGTGGGCCAAATCGAGCTCCACTGCAGACCGAAAAGCGGAGCGGAGTTTCAACCCGGGAGAGCTTCCGAGCAGGCCCTATGAGTTGATGACATTTTCTCTTCTAGTCTTTCGAAAATAGAGGTTACATTCATTTACATTAGCATACATTGCGGGATCAAACATTCCCATACCACACCAAGGGCCTCTTTGGTTCTCAGGATTCTAACAGGAACATAAAAAATGTATGATTGCAATGTCATACACACTTCAATCCTTAAGAAATTTATATAAACTAAAATACATTTGATTACGTCACATAAAAAGCAAAGGTTCTTAAGAAGGAGGCATGAGTGGTTATATTTCCTATAGAAAATGGTGCAATAGATTTCTTAGAGAAAATCCTATAGGATTCAATCCTCCAAATAAAACAATCACCATAGGGAAAAAAATCTTAATTTCCATCCTTCAAAATCTTTTGCAAATCCTATAGTTCAAAATGCCCATAACGGACGAATGACCCATATGTCTTTGCGGGAAATTGGCCCATTGCCATTCGGATATGAAGAATGAATGAACATGGGACTAACAAAAAAATTCCTAACATGAGTACATATATTTAGGCTGGTCTTAGACATCTATACATATATAAGAGCCCACCGTTTTCGGCCCTCTCCTCTCATCCACGTATCATTTGTATTGTAGATGCACGTCTATAGTGCACGCACTTCTCCGCGTCTTCGATTGATAAGGACATGATCAGCTCGGATACAACCAAAAGTATTACTCACAAACATGTTTTCCAGGTGATTTCTAGTACCATTTTAATCCGTGGCTTGTACAACTCATTTTTAATTCTACATAAACCAAATAGGTGTTGTATATTCATCTATATTATCAAAATAATATATCAAATTATTAGTACTAGAAATATCCTGAAAAATATGTTTGTGAGTAATATTTTTGGTTGTATCCGGGCTAATCATGTCCTTATCAGGTAGACATTTGACGGTCCGCATGGTGTTTTTACGTAAAAGCCCTTGCATTTTCTGAAATTTGTGAATCGGCCCTCCTATATAAAATACCAACCTGAACTCTTCCATCTTGATTCCCCCTCATTTTCGTCGCCCTGCTAGGGTTACCTACCGCGATGGCTCCCCGCCTCCCCTATCGTGCTGCCGGCATACCCCTTCTCCCAACATCCTGCGTGCCGCGGGCACCCCGTGCCTCCCAACCTCTTGCGTCGTCAGTGGCTTCAACCTGTTGTGCCGGTCGTGGCCTCGCTAGTGAGCACTTAACGCCACTGGTGGCTCCGCGAGGCGCTGGACAACGCGGTAGGACATCTGCGCTTTCCTCTCCCTGAGGCAGAGCTGTTTCAGGATGGGCCAACGCAGAGGATCAGTTCAGCCGACGGAGCTCGGGGAGCAGGGGCTCCGACGATGGTGCTTCTTTCTTCAGCGGTACCATTAAGTTTGGTACAGTTTCCTCTTCAAGAAATGATTTACACGCTATGTTGACTTTACACTATGTTCTTCTTTCTTCTTCTAAAGCCTTTTGTTGTTTTTGTTAGTAAACACCATTCTTTCTGGTATCCAGGACGACTTATAGGCAGTAGCTACCAATGCTTAGTATACCTTCAAACTCTTTGTAGTTCAGGGATATCATATCCTTATACTTCAGCTAATAGTAGTTTCAAACTTGCTTAAATTATATTTTCTACAAATTGGGCATGTGTCTTCTGAGTCTCAGTTACCAAAGGTGTGTTTATTTATTTTTACTATTGGTAAGGAATAAAAAACACTATGGCCTGCTAAAACTTATAAAGTGTTCATCACAGATTTATTAATTCATTTGTTTGTGTGTACTTTGTTCTGTTGCTATATTGCATAAACTGTGAACACTAATTCTTGTATGTTTTTTCTTTAATCATGGAGCATATAAGAAGATATGTTTATTCCTATGTTTTCTAGCTATTCCACTGTCAGATGACCATAGAGCTAACAGAAGAGATGAGCAAACGAGAATTGAGAATGCTGGAGGTAGAGTTAGTTATGACGGCAAGACTTCCTAATCCTTATACTGATTTTTATATTAGCCGGCTTTAGCTGAATTCTCTTATTATCTCAAGGCAACTAGTTTTTGGAGGCATCAACCGGGAGCTTTAAGCCACATGAACTTTTTCTTACTCAAATAAAAAACTTAAAATGTTGACACTACACAAGTAATTATGTGCATGTCTAATTATTGTTTGTCCTATTTTAATAATAGTTGACGGTTCTTTACAAGCAGTATATAACTATTTTGTGTTCTTCCGTTTCCAAATGAGCTCTTATGCAGGTTATACTTGGAGAGTTGATGGAATTCTGGCAAGGTCCATGCATTTGGCAATTGAGGATTGAAGAAATATGTTGTAGCAGAGCCTCACATTCAGGTATCTTACACATGTTTAGTTCCACATTATTTCCCTTTCCCTTAAACATTTATTAGCTTGGTACTTCGATGTTTATCGAGGAAGGAATGGTTTTCTCGTGCTTTTTTTTATAGACTACAATATCCTTTTCCATTCAGATGCGAAATAATGAATACTATCATATTCAGTAAAACTGAATCTAGACACTTGTGGTGTGCTAGCCATAATGATAAAAGGGCCAAGCAAGATGGGCAAGTTGCAGGTCTTATACCTCACCTTGTAGAAGGGGGATTTCGATCTTGCAATATGTTGATGATACAATAATTTTTATGGAGCATGATCTTGAAAATGCCTTAAATATAAAACTTATTCTTTGTATATTTGAACAATTGTTTGGTTTAAAGATAAATTTTCACAAAAGTACAAAAGTGAGATGTTTTGCTTTGGAAGAGCTAAGGAAGTTGAGGAACAATATAGGATCCTTTTCGGGTGTGAGTCTGGGTCTTACCCTTTTAGATATTTGGGGATCCCTATTCATTTCCGCAGATTGAAGAATGGAGAATGGAAACCAATCGAGGACCGTTTTGAAAAGAAATTAGCAAGTTGGGTTGGTAAACTTTTGTCATATGGAGATCGATTAATTCTTATTGATTATGTTCTCACTAGCTTGCCTATTCTTATTATCTTTTTTTTGAAGTACCAATAGGGGTACATAAAAGATTGGATTTTTTTAGATCAAGGTTTTTCTGGCAAATCGATGGCCATAAAAGAAAGTACAAACTTTATAGACGGAACATCTTGTGTAGACCGAAAGAACAAGGGGGCTTGGAATTGAGGCTTTACAACTTAAAAATATTTTTTTATTGAGCAAGTGGCTTTTTAAAACTTTTATCAGAAGAAGGAGGTGTGTGTGGCATGAGTTGATTCACAACAAATACGTTCATTCTAAATCTTTATCAAAAGTAAGAGGGAAACCATCTGACTCTCCTTTTTTACAAGGAATTATGAAAGTAAAGATGATTTTTTTTTGAGTGAGGTTCATTTACGGTAGGAGATCGGGCCAACACTAGATTTTGGGAGCATACGTGGCTTGGGGATAAGCCCCTCTCTAGTCAATATGCGTCCCTTTATAAAATTGCTCAGCGAAAAGAAGTTTCAGTGGCAACGGTTATGTCTAGTGCTCCGCTAAACATAGGCTTTCAGAGAACTTTAACGGGAACTAGATGGACTAGTTGGCTTCATCTAGTAAACCGACTGATATACGTAAATGTCACAAACAAAAAAGATGTGTTCCGGTGGGATTTGACTAGTAATGGACTAGTTGGCTTCATCTTTGTATCTAGATTTCATGAGTGGTCATACAAGATTTTTGCGTAAATATATTTGGAAGATGAAAGTTCCACTGAAAATAAAGATTTTTATGTGGTTCTTACACCGCAAAGAGATTTTTACCAAGGATAATTTGGTGAAACGTAAATGGGATGGGTGTAAAAAATGTTGTTTTTGTAATCAAGAGGAGACAATTCAACATTTATTTATAGCATGTTCTTTTGCTCGAATGGTTTGGTGAATTGTTCATATGGCATTTAATATTCAGCCCCCAAAAAACATTAAGAACTTGTTTGGTAAATGGCTTAAGGGTGTTACAAAACAAGAGAAGGCTCATATCCGAGTTGGAGTGTGTGCCTTGTTATGGGCTATTTGGAACATACGTAAAGAACAGAGCAAAAAACACTTCCTTCAAGCAGGTTATCCCAATGGCTACGCACTAGATCCGTATGTGGTCCTTCCTACAATCAACGGAGAAGCGAGCCGCGATGGATTTTGGGTGCAGCCGCCTGGAATCGGTCCCATCGGATCTATATGTCCAATTCGGTTGGCGTTCTGATCTCATATTAACATGTTGATATGGAGGCGCTCCATGTCATTTCTTTTATTTTGATGGTTGATTCATATTGAGAATTTGAGTGACCCATGAGGGCTCTCGCTTTTGTAAGACTTTGTAAGACTTTGATGCTTTAATAAAATGAAATAAAAACCGCATGCATTAATCGATGCAGAGGCTGGGCTTGCCCCTTTTCTTAAAACAGACACGTGTGGTGTGCTGCTCTTAAAGAACGATGGTTACAGAGTACCATCGAATCGTAAATTTTGTTAAGTTGTTCTGTTCTAGAAATTCACTGGCTCTTTTCTTGTGTTTACTTAGTTGATGTCAAATGGCTATTGTATAAGTATATCTGGATGTGTGAAGTTTATTGATTATTAGATCATCATCGGTTTTGGTTATTCAGAAGTGGTTTTATGTTACACATTCTTAAATTATTATGTACTGAATATATATAAAGTTTATTTTCCTGTCTACTGATAAGACATTGCACAAAACTACGGCACATAGCAATGTAACCAACATGGTGTGTCATGGTGCGGCACTTCCTAGTTGTTTTCAATACGTGTTTTAGAAAACATACGACACAGTTACCTCTATCGAGGGATATATAGTACTTCTTACAAAAGTTAGTGATATGATAAACCTGGTTACAGGTGTATCGGATGCAGAGCTGATTAGGAGCAATTTCTGGGTAAATGGCTCCTATGCGACATCGTTGAGGTGAATTCTCCCCAGTGCGACGTCATTGGTAGTAATGGCTTCCATGCGACGGATTCCAACGCAGAAATAGCTCAACCAAGACAACCCGTTTACGCGGCTAGCTGGCTGTTAGTTAGGGGTTAGTTAGGCTGAGATTTGGTTCAGACACTGGGGGTTCTGTGCTCTGACTGGTGGGGTCCACCTAGGGCCACGTCGTCAAGAGTCAACCGTCCACGACCCGTTGCCTGTGACGTGCTCGACTCGACGGTGTTGGACTGGGCGAGCGGCGCCACCGTAAGCATCTTCTCTGACAGAGGAAGCGGCTTCTTCTCCCCGGTGGTGGAGCGCCGTGCTTGGCAGCGGCGGAGCTATTGCGAGTGAGTATTTTCAAAACCCTAGTCCCATTCCCCCGAATATGTGGCCTGAAGCTCTGTTTGTTCTTGGGGGCAATTTAGAATCGGGATTGGATAGGAGCGTGGTGGCTAAATGAGATGGAGCCCGAGATGGAGCGAGGAGACAGTGCTTCAAATCGGTAATGTCGCGCCCCTCTCTGCCCTTTCTCTTTTAGCTGTTATCGAACTCGATTTGGTGCTTGCTTACCCTGCTTACACTACCGCCATTGACAAAACAGGGGAGGTTCCGGTTCTGCTACCACATTCGCAATTATAGTGGAATTTTTTCCTTGTAAAGCCAAGCTCAGTGATGGCAGTGTTCAAGACATTGACAGAGATACCACCGTGAGGTTGGATGTCGTACTTGCAGATTTTGATCCCCAGGAATTGGAGAACATGGAGGAGAAGGCCGTGAGCAATTTGTTGGAGAGAATTGGAGAGAGTGTGGTTTGGGGTCCTGAACAAGAGGTATCTCTGCAACGTTTTGACAACCATAAAGGTGAATATGTGAGAATTGAAGATGGAGAAGCCATGGTTGCTGAAATTGATCAGCAAGAAGGGTGGGAAAGCAAACAAGTAACATTTTATGCAGAGATAATTGATCTGCAAACTCATTCCAGAGTTGGTTATGTGCCATCAAAGATGGCTGCACAGGTGGAAGATGATGAGTGGGTTTCACGAAAGAAGATATTGGCATTGTTGACTGAACCGACTGTAGTAGCTGAAGATACAGGGATTGATGCAGATGGAGAGGAGGGAAACCATGGTGCTAGGAAGAATGTTGTTTACTGGAATGTAGTAGAGTTGAATGAAAAAACAGATTTGGTCATTACACCAATATCTGACATTGATATGGCCCAAATGTTTTGCATTCAAGTTGATGACAAAGATAAGGAGAAGGATGACAATTCTTCGTCTGCTGATGGTAACACAGGCCCTAGAAATGCAGATGAGGATGAAGAAGAGCTGATGAGAGAGGCTGCAAATGATGTGGATGCTGCAAATGATAATGAGCTGGTTTGTTTGTATGACAAATTAGAGAACCCAATTATTGAGGTGGGAAAGTTGTGGCCAAGCATGAATGAGTTTAGGATGTCTTTCAGGACCTATGCAGTGAAAAAAGAGTTTGATGCCAAGACTATGTGGACTGATCGAAAGAAATTTTATGCTCGGTGCAAAGGTTATGATGGTGGTGGCAATCCTTGCAAATGGTACATATCTGCCAGACGACAACCTGATGGATGTACAATAAGGGTAAATCAAATACCACACCAGCATACATGTATGACCACTTCACAGAGAGCTTCAAAGATGACATCACAACTTTGGATTACAGAGAAGATTACTCCTATCTTAGCCAAGACTCCAAACACTACTGCAAAGAGGCTTAAAGTTGACTTGGAGAAGCTGTACCCCATCCAGCTGCAATATACCACAGTGTGGAAAGCAAAACAAAGGGCCATGAAATCATTGTATGGTGACTGGGCAAATACATTTAGGATGTTGTATAGTTTTAAAGCAGAGGTGGAGAAGAGGTCACCTGGAAGTGTGGTGGAGATAGATACAGAGGTAACAGAGGATGGCAAGGTTTTTTCAGCAAGTTTTTTATGTGTTTGAAGCCTTGCATAGATGGATTCAAAGCAGGTTGTTGTCCATACTTGAGCATAGACTCATCTTTTTTGACTGGAAAGTGGAACGGTCAGTTGGCTGCATGCAATGCTCTAGATGGACACAACTGGATGTTCCCAATTGCAATAGGAATGTTTCAATCAAAGACAGAGGCATCATGGACATGGTTCATGATGCAACTAAAAAGATGCATAGGGCCAGTTTCTCCTTTGGCCATCCACACAGATGCATGTAAAGGGTTGGAAAATGCAGTAAAAAATGTATTCCCCCATGCTGAGCAGAGGGAGTGCTTTGGACATATGTGGATGAATCTGATAAAAAAATTCAGAGGAGATGAATTTGGGCGCATGTGGCCAGCAACAAAATCCTACACCAAACAGACACATTCCTATCACCTTGGTAAGATATTAGCCTCATGTAGTGATAATGATTTTGCTTCATGGTTGAACACCCACCATTCCCTGTTGTGGTACATATCAGGTTTTAACACTGCCATAAAATGTGATCATATCAATAACAACTTGGCAGAAAGTTTTAACAACAAAGTGAAGGATTTGAAAGAATTGCCTGTGCATGACATGGTGGACCAAATAAGGATCATGATCATGCGTTTGTGGGAGTTGAGAGGAAAAATTGGTAATATTTTGGAAGGTGACAAGCTTCCAGCAGTGGTACAACAAGTGGTCAACAGGAGTAGAAATCTTTCACATCTATATGTTGAGAAATCTTCCTTGTGGGGTGCTGAAGTTAGAGATACAAAGAGTGGCAAGAGGCATGTGGTAAATACTTGGTTGCATGAGTGCACTTGCCAAGAGTGGCAACACACGGGAAAACCATGTGAGCATGGCATACTTTTTTTGGCATCTAAACCTACGTTAAATATGCACCCATATTTGCATGAGTATTTTCAGTACAAAAATTCAAAGCTGCATATGCAAGTCCAATTCCTGCACTGACTGGCCAATCTCAGTGGCCTGAGGTGGAAATAGAATTTACCTTGTGTCCCCCTGTCACTAGAAGAAAGGCTGGAAGGCCAAAACAGAGCAGATTCAAAGCTTGGTTTGAGAAAGGTGGTTAGTAAGAAGGGGAAAAGGATAAGGAAAAGGAAAAGAATGAAAAGCCCAAAGGGAAAAAAAGGTAACAAAAATAGGTGCAAATTGTGTGAGGTACTTGGGCACAAGATTGGTTCATCCAAATGCATCTACACACCTCAGAGGCCAAAGTATGTTTATGTTACTGTTTTTGCAAGTTTTTGATTTTGCTACTTGTTCTAGTATCTAACCAAGTGAAATGCTTTTATTTTTAGGAGGAAGCGTGCAGAAAAAGACCCACCTCTTGTTGTTGAACAGTTGTGACCAGTGAGAAAAGCTAGACTCAACGGCTTTAGAAGGAAGAGAACTACGCATATCATGTTTGGTGACAAAGAGATGGAGCAAACTGAACATGAGCTAACTGTTTCTGTTTTGGAAGATGTGATGCATACTGAATCTGTTTTGCAGGACCATGAGCTAGGGCAATCTGAAACTGTTGCAGATGAATCAGTGATGCATAATGAATCAGATGAGTCGCCATGTTTGGACCATGTGCTGCCAAGTGTTGAGTCGCCATGTTTGGAGCTTGTTCTGCCAAGTGTTGAGTCGCCATGTTTGGAGGTTATGCTGCCAAGTGTGCCATCTACTCAATCTGCAGAAGTGCGAACTGAAGAAGTGAGAAAAAAACGAGTGGTAGAAAAAAGAAAGAGTATCAACAAACTGTGCGCCGTGGAACCAAAACCCGAACCAAACAGTGGAAAAAAGGAGAAGAAATCGAGTGGTAGAAAGAAGCAAAAGAAATAATGCATTTTCTTTGAACTTAAGTGATTTGATGTGAAAACTTAAGTTTGTTGTCATTTGATGTGAAAACTTATGTTCTTTGATGTAAAACTTTATTGACGTAATAGTCTATCACTGTTTTATATACTTCTATGCACTTTAGTTCATAAATTCAACCCTTTTTTCAAAGTCCAACTCATAGTCACTGAAAATGTTGTCCAAAACAGGCTCCCAAGTAAGGGACAATGACCCTATTTCTAATCCAAGCATTTTTTCGACCTTCTCTAAATGACCTCAAACTCTAGGATTATGTTCTACTGCACTAATATAGTGTCCTTGACCAATATCAAGTCATTTCATTAAATTATAAATGTCCAAAATCTCTCCACCCTTTGACTTATACGACAGAAGTCCAAAATCACACCATATACATGAATTTTTTGTTTTAATATACATGTACCTTGTTTATCAACTGAAATGGTTACTATATGACATAAGGAGACTATGTGTGGAGGATATGCATTTTTTTGATGTTTTTTTAATATCTTGTGAATATTTGAATTTTGGTCAAACCCTAGCTTTGACCAACATTTAAACAAGTTTAAAACATGAAAATGAAAAACTAAGACTGGATCCTTCCTAGCCGTTCCGAAATGAAGATTTGGGGAGGTTTTTGAAAATTCCATGTTCGAAAACTTGAACCACCTCTCTCCAACCTTGGACTTCATACAGCAGAAGTGAGAAATCACCATCACGTACAAGATTTTTTGTTTGAATATACTTATACCTTATTTATCAACTGAAATGGTTACTATATGACATAAGGACACTATGTGTGGAGGATTTGCAATTTTTTGATGTTTTTTGAATATCTTGTGAATATTTGAATTTTGGTCAAACCCTAGTTTTGACCAACATTTAAACAAGTTTAAAACATGAAAATGAAAAACTAAGTCTGGATCCTTCCTAGCCGTTCCGAAATGAAGATTTGGGGAGGTTTTTGAAAATTTCATGTTCGAAACTTGAACCACCTCTCTCCAACCTTGGACTTCATACGGCAGAAGTGAGAAATCACCATCATGTACAAGATTTTTTTGTTTAAATATACTTATACCTTATTTATCAACTGAAATGGTTACTATATGACATAAGGAGACTATGTGTGGAGGATTTGCATTTTTTTAAGTTTTTTGAATATCCTGTGAATATTTGAATTTTGGTCAAACCCTAGCTTTGACCAACATTTAAACAAGTTTGGCAAAGTGAAATGGCAAAGTTTGGTCAAATCCTTGTTTTCACTGAAAAATGAAGCTACTCAAGATTTCAACCATAAAAAATAAAGGTTGAATCAAGCATGTACGCATTAGATCAAGTTTAGCATCAAGCTACTCAAGATCAAGTTCATGCTAATATCATTAGATCAAGTTTATCATTTTATATCATAACTATGTAACATAACAAGACTATATGCGCAGGTTTTTCATTTTTTTAGATTTTTTTGAATCATTTATAGACATTTATAACAAGACTAACGCCAGCCGTCGGATAGGCCTTCTAGAAGGATTCCGAGGGTGTAGCTAGGCGATCCGTGGGAGCACTGATTCTCCAATCTGATTGGCCACCTTTCTTTTCTCTAACGAACAGATAACGTTGAGCGAGGGAGCATCTCAGGGGGCCCGAAAATCAGTGACCGTTGGGCCGAGCGGGGGAGCATCTCAGAGGCCCGCAAATCAGTGAACGTTGGGCCGAGTGGGGGAGCATCTCCGCGGGTGTAGCTTGGCGTGCGCGCGATGGATTGGGCTGCACGCGACGGCACCATGCATGCCATGCAACGGCGTCGCAGCCTTGCTATTCTGCTCGTGATCCGGACGTGGCAGCCTAGCTAGTGAACGCATCGACACAGCGCCTAACCCGCATGCACGCAGCGTCAGTGGTGCAGCTAGCTCCTTTTGCAGTGTCACGCGTGAGTTATGCTTCCACCGAACCAAGTCCAAAACGGAGCATCTAGCCTGTGCCGCCCGTGCCTCTTTGGATGCTCTCCCCGCCATAAAACCCATAAAAGGGCACTAAGGCTGCAACGCGGCTATAAAAGGGCACCATTTCCTCATCCCTCTCACACTCATCTCTCAAGCCTCCTCCGCTTCTTATTTACGAGCCAAATCCAACACTCGAACCACCATGGAGTTCTACGGCCCAACCTACCGTCAACCTCGCACCGTGCCGGAGAGGGAGTACCCGGCCGGAGTCATCGTCGAGAATAGCCTGAGGGTGTGGGCCATCTCAAGGTGGAGGGGCCCTACAGAGTTGACTCGCTTCTTCCTCCAAGCCGGCTACCGCCACCTCGCTCCGGGCATTCCGCGCATGTTCTACCTCCACGAGCATTACGATGGCGACGCCAACGGCGTCGTCATCGGCCTCTACGTCACCTTCACCAACCCCTACGACGCTTACCACCTCCTCGGCCAGGTGTTTTGGTGTGGATGCGAGTTCATCGCGTTCACCACCTACAACATTTTCACCAACTTCCACCACATCTTCCCCGAGCGCAACGGCATGTACACCCTCCCCTACCAGATGTCGGAGAACGACGAGTGAGAGGCGCCGGGTAACGAGGGGCCAAGGAGTTGTTCGAGTCTTTCTATCTAGCTTGTGTTGTGTTGGTGTTGGGGCGTGTGTGCCCGTGTCTTCTATCTACCTAGTTTTAATTATTGTCCTTTCATGTTATGCACTATATGTTGTAAGGAATGCCCCTCTGTTGTTAGCACGTACGTGTCTAGTTAATTATTTTCCTTTTATGTTAAAACTAGCTAGGGTACCCGATACCCCTCTATCTTGCTATCTAGTAATGTTTTTTCGGGCCTAAAGTTTCTTCATTGCATTTTATTTACGTGGCCATTCATGTGAACTACAAAATGCACTAAAACATGAACCAATCATAAAAATTGTTGCTAGCACGTGTCTAGTTAATTATTTTCCTTCTATGTTTTATGTACTATTGGTTTGTAAGGGGATGTCACTCTATATGTTGTAAGGAGATGCTACTAGGGGCACACTAGATGTCTTCTTCTTTTGGTTCACAAAGACTGCAAGTTAGACTGCTAACAAAAACCAACCTTTGGTTTTAGCCGAAACAACACGGGACCCTACCATCGGACACGATAGCTTGTGCATAAAATAGCTCAAATAATTGTCAGATGAGTTATCTCAAAAAAGATGACTGCACGAAGTTTAAAATTTGTGAAATAACCTAGCCGAAAAGATATATCGATGTCAATGACCGTGTGCACTTTTTTTTGTACTAGCTACACTTTTTTTATCAATTGGCCTTGATATATTCTATTCGGCCCTGCCTACCTTCTATATGGGCCTGGCCTTTTCTGGCAACTGTCGACGAACCTTTTTTTCTTTTCTACCTCTACAACTGAAACTGATGACGAACTGAAGAACTGAAAAATGGGAAAAAACGGCCGAAACACAGTGGAGAAGACATGCCGAATTCGTACAGCGCAACACTTTTATTCAAACATCCATATCATTACGATTAAAAATGATGCCCGAGCTATTCACCGGCGACTAATTATCATCACATGAACAAATGCGAGAGCAATTACACAAGCATAAAAAAGTCCGGCCATCAAATTGCCCTGCTTCTTCAATTCGATGAGTTTCTTCATCTGCTTGTTCAGCTTGTTCAGCTCTGCCGTCACTACTGCATCCCCCACAGTAGCACCAATTGCATTGCAACCAGGGGGCCCAGATTCAGGGGTAACCCCAGATTCAGACGGGCCCGATCCAAACTTCTCCGCCTCCAACCGTAAATGGACCAAATCGAGCTCTTGAATTTGCTCTATGTACTCATCTAGCCACTCAAAATGGGAGCATTGCTTCAATTTCTGAAATCGGAAAGATGAACCCTAAATCCCAAATCCGATGAACCCTAAATCCTAAATCCGAAGAAATTGGGAGACAAAAACCAAAATTGGCATTTGAGAAGTAAAATCTCACCTTTCCCTGCTCTGGTTTGCTCTCGCATTTCATGAATTCCCGCCCAAGGTTGCCATTCTTGTCGGTCGTTGTGACTAACCGCTTCACGGGTGCGGTATGGGTGCAGGCAGGGCACTGCGCCAAAGCGCGGCTATGAGCGGCCGGGGGCTGAAGCGGAGCTCGATATTGCTAGGCCGCGGCCCGGAACGGCGTTGCTGCGTGTCGTCGCCCCGTCGCCGGAGAAGAAGAACTGCAACGGTCGGCGAGGGAGGAAGGCTCGGGTGCTGCACGGCTCGGTGTCCTCTCTTGTATAAATGATGAGCTGGATAAGTTAGTGGGTCCCGCCACGCGTTCAGATTGTTAGGTAGCGGCTCACCTGATTTGAGTTTTAAACATGTGTCTTTCGATTAGGCAGGTCGCACGGCAGCTATTTTATCCAACGCATCCGTCGCATGGAAGCCATTACAACCAACGACGTCGCACTGCGGAGAATTCACCTCAACGATGTCGCATAGGAGCCATTTACCCGCAATTTCTGGCATATTGATGCAACAAGGATATTGGAGACTCCAGTGTGGCACCCACGGGTATGACTGATTTCGTTGCTTGGCAATACACAAAATTGGGTATTTTTCGGTAAGGTCGGCATACCATGCTGAGTGGTCCTACCAGTTTGGACGACATGAAAGAAATCTGCTGGGTTCAGAAGATTCACAAATAAAAATGGTATGGAAAAAACTTTGGGAGTTGAAGGTACCGGCTAAAATTAAAATCTTTGGTTTGCGTGTTCTTCGTGGATTGATTCCGTGCAGAGGAGTTCTAGCTAATAGACATATTATACATGAAAGTTCATGTCCTTTATGTGAATCAGGATGTGAAGACATCATGCATATGATTTTCAAGGGTGGCCGAGTGATGGAGGTTTGATCCAATCTCGGAGTAGATGAAGTAATAGATGAAAGCTACTTATCTTGATCGATCAGGAGCTCTACCTTTCGAGAATATCATCTAGAGGCGTGGACAGCGGAGCGATATGGGACAGGTGGGATTACCTGAATTAGTTAACCGTGGCATGGTATATTTGGTGGGAGAAGACAATGTGTACATGGTGACTCTTGAGCCACCACATCGGTCTGCTACGTCTATTGGTGCAATTGCTTTGAACTATTCCTGAGCGAATAAAAAAGTGGTGCCCAATATGAGATACAGATGGAAATGCCCTCCCAAGGAAATTCTTAAAATAAATGTGGACGCGGCGTTTGATGTAGATGAGGGAAGAGCATCAGGTGGCGCGCCACAGTTATGATTTTAACAGTGGCGTGGAGACTGTGACGCAACATATGTGTAAATTTGGTGCGCCGCAGATTGGCTTTTCTGGGGTAGTGGAAGTTCAGGTGTTGTTGCCCGGGACTTCAAAGGTAAATTTATAGCAGCAACTTGTACTATCATACCTTTTGTTTGATTGTTTCTGATGCGGCGATGGCAGAGGCTTATGCAGTTATGCTCTCAGAGACTAGTCCAAGCTCAGCATCTAGGCTTGACAAAGTTTATTTTGGAGTCCAAAAACATGCAGGTGATGAAGGCAATGAAGGAGGGTTTTACCATCATTTTGGAGTCCAAAAAATTCTAGTTTGAATGCTCAGCAACATCAGCAGCTGCGATGTATTTCGACTGTAATATCCTTGCTTTAGGTTTTACTTGTATCGATTATGTTCACTGTTTTAGAGAATGTAATGAGGTAAGTCATTTGTTGGCTAGGAATAGTTTTACACAGTTTTTAACCAATGTTTGGAATGGTGACCCTCCTAGTTTTATCCTGCCAGTGATGATAAACGATGTATCTGTGTTTTAAAATCAATAAACCTAGCCAAAAGGCATTTCCCTAGAAAAAAAAATATAGTATGATTTGAAAATTCGTTCTGAAGAGCAGCTTCCGCAATCTTCAGATTGCAATACTGGCGGTACACGTTTCACAAATAACAAGTCACAACTGGAAGCTCCTCGGCCATCAGTTTTTTCATCCACGAGCAAGTGAAACATGTCAAGTAGTACCCGGACTTGTGAACTCACACTTCTAGTAATTCCACAAGAACAAACGAATCTCCAAGCATACATATGAACTGCTTGTTAATATTACCACTGACTTGATTCTCTAGCGTGGTGTCGTATGAACAGCTCAATGTCTCTCCTCTAGATATAGTTTCTTATATGGATGCCAGCCATCGATGAGCTCGTCTCAAAACAATTCATCACTATGGAGGCGAAGGCGTAGGGGAGGCCGGCGGTTTGAGATCTGGATACTACGCACACACACAAAAGGAGAATAATGAAAATGGCGTCATCTTTCAGCTGTGTTTTTTTTGTACAGGGAGGCATAAAGAAGTTATGGAATATAATGGCATAATGCATCGCTTACGTTCGCATATGGAGAAAGAGGCCTGGGCTTCACAGGTGGCGGTTCTGTGACGGCTTCTGCTATCGCTTCCGGGGTAACTTCGGCCGAGGATTCGGTTGCTGCAGCCTCAGCCGTCGTCTCGGACTTGCTCTCGGCAGCAGGTGGGGAAGGGCTGGCCGGTGGTTTCAGATCCGGGTACTGAAATGCAGAAACAAAATGGTGGAAATGGTTATATTGATCAGCTTCACTCACCTGTGCAAATACACGGCAACGAAGCATTGCTTACATTTGCATATGGTGAAAGGGGTCTCGACTCTGCAGTCTCAGGAGGCGATTCTGTGCTAGCCTCTGCAACTGCTACAGCAGCTGGGGCTGCTTTCGCTATTGGTGAAGCAGTTGCTGCCGCAGAAACTGGGGCTGCAGATGTTGCTGCTGGTTGGCTCTTAGCTTCACCTGAAGAAGGCAGCAAAGCCTGCCCGATTTCCTGGAGGTGAAAAACAACAACCAACATTTACCATGAAAAACCTAGCAGGTTTACTCACGTTCTGACTAAAGGCATCATAACATTGGGCATTGTTTCTGAAACTTCATGGTTGATAACATTGACATGTGAACTAGTGCATATGGATCATCTTTAAAAGGAACATACAGCATGAACCGGCAATTAAAAAACACTAATAGTTATACACAAATTTCTTAATCACCTATCTAGACCATTTGTAGTTCACCATATGCATCTAACCAGATCAATAGATAAACATTACATCCAGTTTTGTCTGATACGTCGAAAGGATAATGACAACTATATTGTGTTTCGCTGGGGAAAAACTATTACATACAGGAAAGATTTTAAGAAGTAATGCAAATCATTCACAAACCCTGGCAAAAAGTGCATCAACCAGAAAAACTACCAACAACCAAATGGCTGAACCGCAGGAGTTTCAGTCAAACACAATAGAAAAATGCCACTCATATTGGATTTGTCTCTTGAAACATAGAACCTACTCCAGGTATCTTTGTTTTCCTATGATAAACGGAGCTTATTTCTTGCACATGTCGGCTGAGCATTCAAACTAGAAACTAAGTGATTCAGGCATGGCCATCTCGAGAAAACTGAATTTATTATTGAAACATCACATTTAGCAATAAGTATCCAGGATGTGGCTAACTACCTTAATTTCATCAACAAGCTCCTTTGGAGCAACTTTCTTGTTAAAGAAGTCATCGATCTTTTGCAGGGTCTTTGTTCGGTCCTGTGAGCGGCACAGGTAGGTAGTTCGTCAATGAAATCATCTTAAGTTAAAGGAAATTTTTTCCATTCATATCTCTGAAACCCACTGATAAGATAAGGATGAAACAAGCACCTCGGCATACAAGAGTTTATTTACCACCAGCTGGACAATGGCAGCTGAACCCAGAAACTGCAACACGGTTTCTACCTGTAGCACATATTATACACGATTTGAAAACATAAACTGAAGCAAATCATTAAGATACGAAAGCATGTCAAGTATTAGAAACCTCTGTGTAGGCAAGTATTCCGAACCCAGTAGCTGCAGCAAGACCAATCGTGACAGGTAAACCTTCTGAACCATCCTGTAAGTTAATGCATCATAAACTCAACACTGAACTGACACATAAATCTAACAACAAGAGCATGTACACATATAAAAGACAGAGAGTTAAATAGAAGTGAAGGTACACAAAAAAAAGGTCAAGTCAATTAACTCACCCCAAATAGCTCACCAAAGTCCAAACTGAATCCCTTTTTGGGAGCAGTCCATGGAAGATTACTGCTCTGCAGTAGAGCACTAGCAAATGGTGACATTGCATAGAGAATATTAATGTTAAATACCATTTAGCAGCGAATACAAGCTCGGTAAAGCGTAAGTACCTGCCATCCCCGAGGTCCTTCTGCACCATCCTTCACCGCGAAAGCAGCTTTGTAACCATTGGCTGTGACAAGCTCAGCCACTAGCTCAGAGTTCCCATCAAACCTGGTTTCCATTTTATTCACATAAATATTCGGAAGGACGACGAAATATCAAACATGGAAGAACTACTGTACAAGTCAGGTACTTTTCGCAAATTTCCTGCAGTAAATATGATCTAGTTCTTGTTTACAAAAGATTGTGGATAATCTAGCATAAATAAATAAATTTGGACGATTATCAGAATATCACTTTTTTATTGTTTTCCTGTTGGAAAAAACATATGATTAAATATGTGCAAACTTTTCATGGAACCGTATCCTCATGTGCATAAAAAGGGAAAACTGAGTTATTTATGTGGTACAGTGAGAACTATTTTGAATTATCATTGATGCAAACAATCTGTTCTGCATTTTTTCTCTCTACTGAACTTTCTTTTTCAGAAATGGGGGTGCGGATCCCCGGCTTTTCAGAATGATGCACACAATCTCCACTTATTACTACCAAGTACTATTGAAGATCTCTACTGAACTATACCCTTTATTACTCTATAGTGTCATCTTGACGAACTGGTAATTTATTACTAGAATCAACTTCTTCAACAGCATTAAGTTGATGAGCAGGTGCAGAACATCAGGTATACACGACTGAACTGATATGTATGAGAACTACACCCAACTAACTAGTTCTTTGCATTTGATTCAGATAAATGGATTACGATTATCTAGTTTATATATCGATTGTTTGATATGGGTTTACTTTGCTAATAAGAAGTTAAGAACTCAATCCGCCCGCTAACCAAGTAACCAGAAAATAGTAGACAGACACACAAGAGAAGGAAACGCATTGCAAGTGCCAACAAAAATTTGAGCCCCTCACTTGTCAAGGATGATCAATGTGGTGTTCTCGGGGTCCTTGAACCTCAGCTCAAGCTTCTTGAGGAATCCGTTCTTGTCGTCCCCGTCGTAGGGCACGGCCACCGCCTTCTTCTTGGCGTCCCGGATGTCCGGCGAGCCGACCTCCCGGGCGTCCTTGAGTGGCCTGATGTCCACGAGCTGCGCGCCGGGCTCCTCCAGCAGCGTCTGGTACGCGGACTTCCCCGACACGGTGCCGTACGGCTTGGATGCGCCGCCGAGCACCCGCGAGACGACAAAAGGCACGGCGACGACGGCGAAGCCCGCGGCGACGACGAGCGGGTTTTGCGCGACGAAATCGAGCAGCCCGTCGAGGCCGAGGTCCGGGAGCGCGAACCCGCCGTCGCCTCCCCCGGCGGTGTCGGTCGAGAGCTTCAGCATCTCCTCGTAGGATAGAGGAGCCGCGAGGGCGGCGCCGCCGCCGCCGCCCGCGAGCCCGAGCGCGGCGGCGAGGCCTCCGCCGCGGGGGAGGCGGCTGTTCCGTGGCCTCCGGGCGCGTGCGCGCGGGGGAGTCAGTGTCGTCGGCGCGGCGGAAGAGACGATGGCGGCCATTGCATAACCGGTGGCCTCCGGTCCGGCGATGTCGGCGGGTGGGCGCGGGGTTTAGGTGGCGGAAGGCTAGTGACTGGCTGGCAGGCAGGAGCGGGTTCCGTTTGGGGGAGATGAGGAAGGGGGTGAGCTGGGAGGGCGCGGCCAACCGGTAGAAGCCACGTGGAAGAGGGGATCAGACTCGTGGCCGTTTGAGAGGCTGCGATTTCTCGTGGACTCGGCGTCGGACGCTTTTTTGGCTTCGAGGAGCGCCGTACGCGACGGTGACCGCGCATGTACATGTACGGAGAGCGTGCCCGTGTGTAGTACAGTTGATTAAGGTATCATTTTTCATAAGATTCGTATAAAGCCGCATGAAAATGTTACTGTGATTCATAGGATTATAAGTAGTATCATACAAACAATTGCATACAAATATTATCCGTTCCCCACAATCAAATGAATTAGCTATTAAAAACGCGAATTCCAATTTCTATCCTATTAGTCATAAGTGATTGTCCTTGCTGCCAGCCAAAGCGGTGAAAGTTGCGGGGGCCGGTCAATATGCATAGGTTCATCGGAAAAGTTAATTTGCTATAGTATTATTTTTTAGATTGAGAAGAGGGTTCGTGAGACGTTGCTCTTATTTAATTGAAGGCTCATCTTCGATGCTGGTTGTGATAGTTTAGGTAATGGTGACATAACTAAATAGGAGGGCTAACAAGGAACTCGGGGTTTCTCTATAGTGCAGCATACAAAAAAAATCAGGCCTAATACGTTGTGGTAAAAAAAAGCGGTTCAATTGCCTACACGAGTTGATTATCTCTACTATATAATATGGCTTGGGGATTCCCGTCGTACGTCGTGATCATTTTACATTTTAGCCCCTCAACTTGTGGAAAATTAAAGCGCAGTCCAGAGGCACAATCTACAGAAAAATTAAAGCGCAGTCCATCGCCACAAGCAGAGGCACATGTCGTTGACCTCGACGGCGTGGAGGATTATGGCGATCTCGGAACAGCTACAAGATCGCTCCCTTTCCCATCCTCGCCGGCGACGGAGGCTGTCCTGAGAGGATACATCTCGCGACGGAGGGGCGGGCGGAGGAGCGGAGCAGGAGCAAAGGACCGGCGACGCGCAACACGGCAGGGACGCGCCGGCGCGGCCGTTGCCGACGCGGAGTGGCGCGGTGGCGGGGACGTGGAGGGAGAGGGCCTCAAGGGGGCGTCGCGGCGGAGACGCGCGACGGCAGCGCGGAGGGACGCGGGGCCGAGACGCGCGACGGCGGCGCAGAGGGACGTGCGACGGCGGCGCGGACGAGACGCACAGCGACGCAGCCGAGACGCACGGCACGACGGAGACGCAGAGGGAGAGGGACAGAGACAGGGCAGCTGCGAGGCGGGACGGCCGGGTCGCGATAGGAAAGGGGATCCTATGCTCCCGCGTACCCGATGCATCTTGCGGCCGCGGCGGACAACCTGGAGCGCTCGTTGCGGTCTGATCTTTCCTCGCCCCCTACTCCGTACGTCACCGCAGCGTCACGAAGAAGTCGAACCGGACCAACATCCCGGCGCCACCATGCCGTACGTCACTACATCGTTTCTCTCCTGCGCGGCGTTCAGCTGGACCAACCGCTGGTCTCCAAGGGCCACGCCGACGGCTAACTCGGCGCCGATGACGTGCCGTTGGTATCTCCGTCAGACCGTGCGGAGGCGGCGCACGCTCTGCTCAGCATCTAACTTGCAGGCGGCGACATCGGCATCGTGGAGCCCCGGGCTGCTGGCGCTCTGGCTCTCCTTCTGGCCGAAGTTCCTGGCTCCTGCTCACCACGGTGCTCGGCCTCGCGAAGTTAGCTGACATGTACGTCGGGCCCTCCCTCATCGTACGATTCGTCGAGTTCATCCGCCAGGGAGGCACGCCATGGGAGGGCCTCCAGCTGGTCGTCACGCTGATCGTCGGCAAGGCAGGCAGCCCAGACGCTGACGTCGCACCACTACAGATTCCAGGGTCAGCTGCTAGGTTTGCGCATCCGCGGCGCGCTGCTCACGGCGCCGTACCGCAAGTCGCTGCACCTATCAGTGGGGGCGCGCCGCGCGCATGGCGCGGTGCAATTCCGGTAGCGGACGCCCTCCTCCAACAACCACACGATCGCCTGGTAGGTTTTACTGCCTTTTGTTATCGCTAATTACTGTTACTGCTGCTTACGGTGCTCCTTCTATGCTCCTGCTAGCCAGAGATTTAGCACATGGTGCAGTGGCGCTGGTGTGTGTGAGATTGAGAGCACATAGATTGGTTCCTTTGACTGCTGCCTCTCTTTTACTGACGACGACGTCGCTGTTGCTGATTGCTTAGTTGCTAATATAAAAACAAAAATCTTGTAATATTGTTGATTGCTAGCTTACCTACTGCTCATAATATTAGTTGTTGTGGTGTATCACAAAAAAAAGGTTATGTTACATATATCAAATATATGTGTTCAAGAGAGTTATAGAAAGTGCATGTGTCTGTTGTTCTATTGCTTCCGAGTTCATGACGTTTTCTCCATAGCAACACACGGGTATTAATAAAATTGGTATGTACTCTTATCCGGGCTCGAGTCCTCTACTATATCCACGTCTTGATCCGAGATCGAGTCCTCTACTATACCCACGTCCGAATCAAATATAGGCATAGATACAGTCCCACTTTCAAACTAGAACTTTTTGTAACTGATACACATGAGTTGTTACGGTGGTAAGAAACATGTGATAGCAAAGACATGTTACTACATGTATAGAAAATATTTTGTTTCTTTTGTTTTTTTCTATTTTTTATTTTAAAAAAATAAAATCACTGGGCACTAGCACTCATGGATTTTTGATATAGTAGAAACTCCACCCGGGTGAGAACTCCTAAAAATTGCCCCGATATGGATTGAACTCGGATCTCTAGGATTGTCGTTGCAACCCCAGACCATTGAGCCACAACCCTGTCCTCCTTTTTTTATTACTTTAATCGCTCAAATTTTTGCAGCCTTACATTCATTGTAATTTACTTCATCATGTTCCTTGTACACAAAAAAGAAAAATTTATTTACACAATTTTAACATTTCCCTCCCGTTGTAACGCACAAGCATTTTGATTTTTTTTTACCCGTAGCATCGTACGGGCATTTTACTAGTAGATTTAAAGTGCAAAGACTCGATGTTTGGTGTGAAGCATACGAAATAGTTCGGTGTACTTGTTAAACAAAGATTCTATGTTTTACACACATTACGAACATTAAAACACAATAGGGACTCTCCCACGTTATTATTGTTTTGAGTTGTCCATTTTCACTATCAGCTTTTCCTGGCCGTCTGATCCTGATGTCCCTAGGGGATGCTTCTCTACAAATAAATCAGTGGTTTGTGGTTAAACTGGGCCCGTGCAAAGCCCACGTAGCGTAGGCGCCATCTATATCTGTGAATCACTTGCCTTCTCCTTTGCACCCTCCCATTCGAACCCCAGCGAGCAGGGAAAGGGTTGACGAAGAGCGCCAAGAAGATGGGAATAAGATTGCACCGATGAAAAACACGTGGGCGATCGAGTACTACCTGCAGTACGTGTCTGATACATCGTAAACGTATTTATAATTTTTTTATTGTTTCATGCTTGTTTTACACCATTACTACTTGTTTATATATTACAGTATCATATCATTTTAAGACATTTTTATGAACTAACCTGTCCAGTGCCAGTTTTTGTCGGGGAAGGCCGCGTACCAGACTCTGCTGGAGGCCCTAAAACAATCAACCTTTTCCCAAAACACTTCCTGAGGTCGCCGTCGTCGCAAAACCTAGTTTAGAGGTCAGAAAGCTTCGCTCTGGCACCCTACCGGAGTGGGGAAGGGACCCTCGAGGCCATCTTCATAACTGTTGCTGCCTCCCATGACGAGGGGGGGTACCCCTTCATCGGGGTTTCTGGGTCTATAGTTGCTATATGGTTTATCTCTCTCCCATGGTGTTATTATCTTTATGTGATCACGAGGATTGCTTAACTAGTTGAATTTGTATGATATTCCTCTTCCTTATGTAATGTATATGTTGCTCAATTGATTTTATCTAGTATAATTTCCGGGTCACCCTTGTATCACGGTTGCCAAAATGATAGGGTTGGGTGCCTTGTGTGACTCTATTGGACTATAGATTGAGGGATACTTATCATGAGTTGGTCTTGGTGTCGGATGTCATTATGGAATTGTGGTGCTTGTTTTGTCCTGTCTTTGGATCCTAATGCGTGCATTTTACATCATCATATTACCAACTTATATTATCAAGTTAGAATGTTATTTGCATTGTTATATCATTATTATACATGTTAGCCCTAATTTTCCCACGATTTACCGATGCGGTGGTGGAGGCGAAAGCTCTGTCCTTTTCCGGGAGGGCAGATCCTGCTGCTCCGGAGCACCGGAGAGGGAGAAATCACCGCTATTGTCATCACCGCTTCTCCTTGGCGTAGGGGGAGGCCTCTCCATCAACACCACCATAAAGACCAGCACCATCTCCATCACTATCTTCATGATGTATCTCATCCCCCTCACAGTTTGAGGTTGTTCGAACTCGAGATAATTGTTTAGTGTTATTATACATGTGTGTGATTGGGCACTTGTCATTATTTTGTGGAGATATTATATTTTAAGATTTTGTTGTACCACTTATGCCGTTGATTATGATCATGTTTGCACGTTTTGATTAGTTCCCACATGCTCGTGAGAGCATATGATGAATTGGCAATGATTTTTATATAACATGTGTTGAGTATTTGATCTAGTTTTATTCTTTTATGTTGTTCTATAATGGTGATATGCGAACGTCGACTACACATCACTTCACGTATATGAGCTCATAGGGCAACACCGTAGTGTAAACGTGTGTAGGACCGTGGAAGAAAAAGTAATATGAACCAACTATTTACTGAATTTTGTCAAACGATATGCACCGGGGTTGATGATTTTAATCTCATAAATATAATAGTGGCAAAAATTAGGACTCATGCGCAACTCAGTTACAACTTACACCTTATGTGAAAGAGAACAATAAATTGGTAAATTACTTGCATGCTTCAGACGCGATTACACCCGGTGACACTCATATTCAATTACAGGTGGCAGTGTTAACCTGCCCCATCGCCATCCTTAGTTGCTACTGAGTTTTGTTGTTGTTGGAAGTAGTCTGTTTTGTTCCGGTTGAAACTGGGCTGCAATTAAGACTTTACGGTTGAAAATGAATTGTAACTGATTTCCATTAGCAATAGCAAGTGGCCTGCAATTAAGAAAAACTGTTCCAACCATTGTATATATATGTGTTGTAATTCTCATGGACTTCGGTCATGGCGGGCGTTGGCGTCTTTGATGTCATTTCCTTCCAAGGCATCGTCATGGCAGTTTGTGTTACCTTGATCGGGCTGTTCCGGGCCAAATCTTAAATTTGAGTCTTCCGAATTGGATGATGGTGGCGTCTTCGGTGTCGCTGTCCCTCCCGAGAGGATCATTTCAGAGCAATGGCTGGAGGAACCTAAAACTGAAACGGTGCTTCAACTTCTACACCGGTGACGGCGGGTTTCAACGGCGTGGCGCCGCAGGGACTTGTGGATGGACGCGTGCATGGTGGTGGCGCTATCTGGAAATGTGACGGCAAGATCATTGTATTTGTGGAAGACGACGACAGAGTATCAACGTGAATGGCGCATGGCGTGTGTGTTTTTCCGCTTTGTGCTCCCGGCTAGCGACTATGCAGCTTGGTTGAGGATTCCGAATATAGATGATGTCAGACCCTGAATTCAAGCTACACAAACGAAACGTATCGGTTGGGCCACACAACCAATAACATACAGGGGTTACCAATCATAGGAAAACAATCAGGCCATGCTCGGAATGGATCATCGGCCGACAGTTCTTGGCGACCCCAACATCACATACGTTTCCAGATTGTGCACGCAAGACCCAAAAAGTCTTCCAACTCGTATACTTCAACCATACACACATGGTATACGAGTCGGATTTTTAACAAGTTGAAACCACAGAATAAACCTAAGACACAAAGAAAGGAAATAATATCCAAAAGCTCTCGCTGAGCAAAATATATCAAATGGCACCAATCAGTGGACACATGTCCCAACATTACATCATGCAGCGGAAACAAACCGGTCTGAGTACAGACAAGAAGCAAAGGGCTCAAGGCCGAAACGGAAAATAAGGCCCATCCACGCAGTCCACCAGGAAGTAGCCCAGGGGAACTCTAACTACTCGTCGTAGCTCTCGTCGTCGAACTCCACGTAGTATCCACCCAACTGGTCGAGTGAAGGATCCTCAACTGTAGAAAAACCACAGCCCGCGAACGGGTCAATACACCGAAGCGTATCGAACAAGGTTAAGCTAACAGGTTACAAAACTGTAAGATTCCCAAAATATGGGGGTAAGTGTACTTGGCGGCAGCAGCACTAGCAACCTAAAGAGACACGCTAAAACTTCCGTCTAATTAGATAGGGATAAGAGAGCGTTTAAGTATCCACCTACAACTGACACCAGTCATAACCCATTCTCGAACTAACCCCCTCAACCAAGTATGAGGAAGCAATCCGGGAATACTCACACGTTAACAATTTTAGTTACCATTTAGGGTGTAAGTAATTGCTATATTACTAGTCACATTAATTAACAATGATTAGATGTAAGTTGTCTAGATCTTGTTAGCCAGCATCATCACCAAAGTCGTCCATAACCGTGGACACGGCTCATCGATAATTATACCCTGCAGGGGTGCACTACAGTACCCATACTCGCATGATCAACCCGTTAGGGCCTCTCAACACGACTCATTCCTTCACTACAGCAAGTCCAAGTGCCACCCATATGAGTTGTTACCCGCGTCAGGAGTCCGGCCGAATCTCAATTGCGGACTCATTAGTTTGTGTCCACGCGCCATGCGGCTCAAACCACAGTAGGAACTGTCCGCTTCGCGCGCACCACCCCTATAGGACTCCCCGTATCAAGTAACCTCTCATCGATCATCATCATCATGCACATGCATATGAGCGAATGGAAAACCCGAACTACTTGCGGCACATGGACGAGCTGCGGATCCGTTCAAAGTCGAGGGGGCTCCAATGGGCCACCCACAAGTGGTTAGTGCGCTCAAAATTGGATCCGAGGACAAAATCTCAGTTCCTAGGTCGACACTGAGCAGAACAAAGCACCTCGCAAGGCCTTCCGCCTGGTGCCTTATCTTTTAATTATAGAGCCCCAAAATAAGACATCAGTTTATTATAGTAGAACAATATATCATACTAACCATATGAGATAAAGACAAAGGAACGACTCGCTCAACCAATCCTAAGCATGCACTACGACTCGCAAAGGCCAACAGATAAACATGCAAGGGGTTATGGGTTGTGGGGATATAGCTGTATATGCTGCAGGATAAACATGTGATGGGATCGCAATTGAAGAATCGATAAATAGGATAGCATAGATCAAAAAGGCAGGAATGAAAACCCGACAATCGTGTAACCGGTTAGCAGAAGCTTGCCTGGCAGCTCGTAGCCTGGCACGATAGCTGGAACCTCAGTATCGTAGGTACTCGCAGCAGACACGTCGTCGTCTACCCAAAGAGAGCCAAACACAGACAATAGGAAACAATAATCAATACAGAGAAATGCGCAAACAAATGATGGTGCGATATGGTATGAGATGATTAGGTCATATTTAAAGCGGGGATGGAATCCCGGCAAAAGATTAGGGTGCAAGTTATTTGTGTAGCCAACAATTTAAATGTTACTTAGTATAGCAGAAGTGGTGATCAAATTAATTTAAAATGGAAAAGACATTAATTACTTAGTTGCCCAACACATTCCACATCTAGGAATTAATTGCAATTTATTTATCTTTAACTCAAATTAAATATTTATTAGCATGGCAAGATATGGTATAAAAGGTATGAGCATATTAAATGGAATTAGGGCATTATATAATTATTACCCCTCATACTCCATATTTAATTAATTAATTGCATTTGTTAATTTAAACTAAGCATTTAAAATAAATTATGCAAAATGACATAAGAATATGATATTAATGTTTATTACATTTTCTGATATGAAAACATATAAAGTTTATTTAATTTGGAGTTATAAAACTAAAGTTATTAATGTTTTAAGTTTCTGGACCAAACTGCAAAAAGTAGGGACTCGTTCGTGATGGAAAAGTTTCTGGGAGGGGCTAAAGCACTAAACCAGGAAGTGCAGGGGGCTCAGTGTAATTCTGTAGCGCGGAAACGTCTCAGGACTTTTCTCACCGCGCAGTTGCCCAACTAGAGAGGCTGACCAAGTGGGTCCAACGCCACGGTGGCGCTGACCGGGCAGGGAACGCTGCGCGGGCTCCCACTGTCGCTGACAGGTGGGGCCGCACTGTTAGCGGCGCAGCACAAAAATGCGCCCTCTTTCCACTTGCGCCGGGGGGATTCGAACGTGCGACGCGCGCATCGCTCGGCTCGGCGCTCATAACCAGTGAGGCTAAGTGTGTGATCTTGTTAGGATTAGGTGCGGGTTCGTTTTAAGCAGTGGCAGTGAGATGTATTTGTTCTCTGACGAAACTGACGGGAAAAGGAGACAGTGCGCAGCGGCGGCGACAAACTCCGGCGGCGACCTCTTTCCAGCGGCGCTGCGAGTTCATTGGGGTGTGCGGTGCATGCGGAAACACCTGGGGAACGCGTTCCCGTGCTCGATTCGAAGGAAAACGGCGCATCAAGCTGGGGTTCGTGCTCGACCGGAGACGTCCGTGCGGGGACGTGCAAGAACTTTGTCCGGCGCCGGTGAAAAACGACGACCGAGAGGAGAAGCGGAGGGGGAGAAGAGAGGAGCGGCTACGGCTCACCGAGGAGGGCACGGTGGCGAGGAGCGGAGGCGCGGGGAGGCCGGGGGCGTCTCGTCGGTGTCGGGGAAGGCAGGGGAACCGCGGCGGTGTCGGGGACGGATGGCTCGACGGAGGCGTCCCCGGGTCGCTGCGCCCGGCGTCGAGGACGAAGGAGAGCTGGCGGTGCTGCTGGCGTGACGAGGACGGAGGGGGTGGACTGTCCGTGCGGGGACCCGAGCTCAACTTACCTCGGCCATGGCGACGGCAGAGCGAGAGGAGAGCTAGCGGCGGCGGGGGAAAGAGAAGAATTAGGGTTAGGGTTTGCGGCCGCGGCGGCTAAATAGGAGAGGAGGGAGGAGGTGGCAGTGGGCTCCGGCGTGGGGGCGAGCTGCAGAGAGGGAGGCGCCATAGCCAGCGTGTAAAGGAGCTCGTCTCCTGACCGTACGAGGAAGGAGGAGAGGGGAGTGGGCCGAGCTGGGTTGAGTTGGGCCGTGGTGGCCCAGCTCGGCCAGAAGCTCCGTTTTTTTTATACTGAAATCTTTTTCTTTTTCAAAACTTTCTGATTTTTGTATTTGTAAAGCAATTAAGAGAAAATGCATCAAAGAACTTTTGAACAATTTTTACAAGTTTCAAATTAGTCATATTAATATCTTATTTGATTATTTATGAATAATTGGAAACTTCAAATGAATTTATTTTTGAAAGCATTTGGATTCAAAATAAGAATTTAAATTTGTAAATTGAATTTGATGCACAAAATTAAATAAATGCAAGCACATATGGAATGATGACATGATATCCATTAATAATGCACACAATTAAGGAAAGTTACAGTTGGGCTGTTACAACACTCCCCCCCTCAAAGGAATCACGCCCCGAGATTCTTCATGGAGCAACAAAGAGGTTGGGGTACTCGGCACGGAGATGGTCTTCACGTTCCCATGTAGCTTCCTTGTCAGAATGATGAGACCATTGAACCATTTAGAACTTGACAGTGTTGTTACGGGTGCGACATTCAGCTTCATCAAGAATGCGAATCGGTTGTTCCACATAAGAGAGATCTTCTCGAAGTTCAATTGACCCATGATCAACTGCACGACCTGGATCTTGGAAGCACTTCTTGAGTTGTGACACGTGGAAGACATCGTGCACTTTGGAGAGGTTTGGAGGAAGTTCCAGACGGTAAGCCAAATCACCACGTCTTGAAAGAACATTGAAAGGCCCAACATAACGCGGAGCGAGCTTGCCTTTGATGCCAAAGCGTTGCGTGGCTCTCAGAGGAGTGACACGAAGGTAAGCTTGATCACTAGGTGCATAGACCATGTCCCTGTGCTTGCTATCATAATAGCTTTTCTGCCGAGACTGGGCAATCTTCAGATTGTCACGAATGATGCGAACCTTTTCTTCAGCCTCCTAGATAATATCCGGCCCAAAGAATGGACGTTCACCAGCTTGAGACCAATTGAGAGGAGTTCTACATTTGCGGCCATAGAGAGCTTCAAATGGAGCCATGCCTAGACTTGCTTGGAAGCTGTTGTTGTAGGAGAACTCAGCATACGGAAGGCAATCCTCCCATTTCATGCCAAAGGAGATAACACAAGCTCTGAGCATATCCTCCAGAATTTGGTTCACTCTTTCAACCTGTCCACTTGTCTGTGGATGGTAAGCTGTGCTGAACAGAAGTTTGGTACCCAAGGCTTTCTGAAAGCTATCCCAAAATCGAGAAGTGAAGATACTTCCACGATCTGAGCTTATTGCCAAAGGAACACCATGTAAAGGAACCAGCCTTGTCATATAGAGTTCTGCCAACTGACTAGCTGATACTGTCTCTTTGACTGGAAAGAAGTGAGCCACTTTGGAGAGACGATCAATGACAACAAAGATTGCATCGTTGCCTTTCTTGGACTTTGGAAACCCAGTAACGAAGTCCATCTCGATCTTGTCCCATTTCCATTCAGGAATTTGTAGTGGTTGAAGAAGTCCAGGTGGTCTCTGATGAACTGCCTTGACACGACAGCAAACATCACAATGAGACACATAGCGAGCAATTTCACGCTTCATCATGGTCCACCAATAGATTGACTTGAGGTCCTGGTACATCTTTGTGCTGCCAGGGTGAATAAAAAGCGGAGTATCATGAGCCTCCTTGAGAATGAGTTCTCTTAAGCTGTCAAGTTTGGGCACTACAATGCGTTCTTCAAACAGCAAGGTACCCTTGTCATCGAGAGAGAAACTCTTGTACTTATCCTTGCCAATGTTGTCTTTGATATTCTTGACACCAGAATCACGCAACTGTGCGGCACGGATCTTATCCTCAAGTGTAGGAGTGGCAGTCAAGTTTGCGAGATAACCAGAGGGAACCACTTGAAGATTGAGTTTCTTGAATTCTTCATGAATTGGAGGTTGGATGTCCTCAACCATGAGGTTGTTGCAATATGACTTGCGACTGAGAGTATCAGCCATTACATTAGCTTTGCCTGGAGTGTAAGAGATGGTAAGATCGTAATCTGAGAGTTTCTCAAGCCACCTTGTTTGCCTGAGGTTCAAGTCTGGTTGAGTGAAGAGATATTTGAGACTCTTGTGATCAGTGAAGATCTCACAGCTGTGCCCCAACAAATAAGGTCTCCAAGCCTTGAGGGCAGACATGATTGCTGCAAGTTCAAGATCATGTGTAGGATAGTTGAGCTCATGAGGCTGCAACTGGCGAGATGCATAAGCCACAACTTTGCGTTCTTGCATGAGGACTGCGCCTAGTCCTTGAAGAGATGCATCGCAGAAGATTTGGAAAGGTTTGGAAGTATCTGGTCCAACTAGAATAGGAGTAGAAGTGAGTTTAGCTTTCAAGAGATTGAAACTCTCATCACACTTTGGAGTCCAAAGAAACTTTCTATCCTTCCTTGTAAGATCGGTGAGAGGCTTAGCGATTTTGGAGAAGTTCTCAACAAATCGAAGGCAATAGCTAGCCATGCCAAGGAAACTCCTGACTTGTTTCACCGATGTAGGAGGCAACCATTCAACAATGGCCTTCACTTTTTCTGGATCCACAGAAATGCCTTCAGAAGAGATGACATGACCAAGGTAGGATACTTTAGGAAGCCAGAATTCACACTTGGAAAACTTGGCGTAGAGACGATGTTCTCGGAGTTTTAACAAGATAAGACGTAGATGTTCTCCGTGTTCTTCCTCGGTTTTGGAATAGATAAGAATGTCATCGAGATAGACTACCACGAACTTATCGAGGTATTCCATGAAAACGAAGTTCATGAGGCGTGAGAAAGTCGCCGGAGCATTTGTGAGACCGAAAGACATGACCGTGTATTCATAGAGACCATAACGAGTGGTGAACACTGTCTTTGGAATGTCTTCTTTGCGGATCTTGATCTGGTGATAACCTGACCTCAAGTCCAACTTGGAGAAAACCTTAGCACCAGCCAGTTGATCGAACAGATCGTTGATGCGAGGGAGAGGAAACTTGTTCTTGATGGTTTTCTTGTTCAGAGGACGGTAGTCAACAACCAGTCGCTCAGTCGTGTCCCTCTTTTTGACAAACAGAGTAGGACAACCCCAAGGAGAAGTACTAGGTTGAATATGACCTTTCCTTTCCAACTCCTCTAGCTGTCTCTTAAGCTCAGCCAGTTCTTTGGGGTCCATCTTGTAAGGACGTTTGGAGATAGGACCAGTGCCTGGTTCTAGTTCAATAACGAACTCGACGGCTCTGTCAGGTGGCATACCTGGTAATTCTTCAGGAAAGACGTCAGGAAAGTCTCGGACCACCGGAATAGCTTCTATGGAAGTAAGAGGATCAACATTGAGAGCGAAAAGCTGAGCTGGAGAGATTTGGTTTGGAGAATAGACTATCTGTCCAGAAGGATGAGAAAGAGTTACAGTTTTTGTGGAACAATCTATCTTAGCTTGATTGGCCTTCAACCAATCCATGCCCAGAATGACATCAATATCAGAATTGCCGAGAATTATTAGAGATGCCAAGAAGATATGGCCTCCAATTTGGATTTCGTTGTTGGGGCTTATCTTGGAAGAGTACATCTGAACACCGGGGGAAGTGACGCTAAGACCATTGGACATAGACTCGAAAGAGAGATCATGCATTTGCGCAAAAGCTTGTGATGCAAAAGAATGCGATGCGCCTGTGTCAAATAAGACCTTAGCAGGAATATGGTTAACAGGGAGTATACCGAGGACAACTTCTGGAGCTTCCTCTGCTTCATCAGCCCTGATGTGGTTCACCCGCGCAGCACGTGCCGGAGGCCTGGTGTTGGGGACGAAAGGCCTAGTCGGGGCAGGTGCGCGGACCATCGCCTGAGTTGGAGCAGGGCAAGGTGGTGGAGGAAGTGTACGGGTCTCCGGGCAGTTGTTGGAGTAGTGGCCCGGTTTCCCGCACTGGTAGCAGGTCACGTTGGGGCGAGCGCCTGTTGGCCTTGGCGGTCCTCGGAAACCCCTCATAGCTAGAGCCGGGTTCGGTGGGCGAGGCGCGAGTCCTGGAGGTCCTGGCACGTAGGTAGCTCGTGCGAAGGCGCTGTTAGGCACCCAGAGCCGACGCTTCTGAGCAGGAGCGGCGGCGATTGACGATGAAGAAGAGTTGCTCTCACGAGAGTGCTTGCGCGACTCCTCGAAGACCTTGCGCCCATGCTCCTCATTGAGCGCGATGTTGACGAGGTCCTCGAAGTTGTCCGGCCTTGACGAGGTTCAGCTTGTACTTGAGCGCGGGGTTGAAACCCTTGCGGAACTTGGCCATCTTCTTGACCTCAGTGTTCACCTCATCTCCAGCGTAACGAGCAAGGCGATTGAACTCGCCATTGTACTCCATCACGTCCATCTTGCCTTGCGTCAGCGAGTTAAACTGCTCGCGCATCCTGTCCATGAGACCTTCTGGGATGTGGTGGCGCAGGAAGGCTGCCCTGAAATCCCCCCAAGTGGTAACCACCCCGAGAGCTCTCATAGCCTGGAAGTTTTCCCACCATGAGGCAGACTTGCCCCTAAGCAGGTAGGACACGTAAGGCACCTTGTCGTGCTCAGCCACGTGGGCGATAGCAAGGGTCCTTTCCATCTCGCGAAGCCAATCATCAGCTTCCAGCGGCTCAGTGGGGGAAGCGAAGTTCCTTGGGCCCAGACCGAGGAAGTCCTTGACGGTCACACGTGCGTTGCCTTCATTGCGATGCCCGTGGTTGTTCTGATAGACTTGGTTCTCGGCCATTTGAGCCAGAACTTGGGTCATCTGACCAAGCAACTCAGTGATTGGAGGCGGTTGTGGTGCGTCTTCCGCATTGCGGTTGTTCCTGGTGTTCGTCATCCTGGAGACATTGGATATTAGAACAGCGACAAGATACACCAAGCCAGGGAAAACTTGGAAAGTCGAATTCTTGCTCAGAAAAACAGTTGCAAACTGTAGGATAACAAGGATAAGCTTCTCATAACAAAGGTTCATAACCATACACTTAGTTAGCCATCAGTACAACCACCAAGGTTTCAGTACTACAAGGACAGCTACTAGTACAAAGTTAACCATCCGTACAACCAACACGGTTTCAGTACAAAGGATAGCTACTACAACAAGGAAAATATACAACTCGAAGACTAGCTCTTGCTTCCCTCAGAAGACGAAACTAGGTGGCTGCGATGGGTGTAGCGACGATCGCAGTACACGTGGTACTCTCGCACAATGCGTCGCAACTGAACGGAGTAGTCATCTGGCGTCTGTGTCCCGTACAGTAGTGGTCCAACGTGGTCTAGATCAGTAGTGATCAGAGGACCCCGCTCTGGAGTGTATCCACCCACAGCAGACAGACGACTCGGAAAAGCGAGCTGGAACCTCGGGAAAGCGTCTGGTGTGACGTTCCTCCTGTCATACTGACCCAGGTGAGAGAGTGCCCGGTGCAGCTGCTGACGGACTGCTGCTAGCTCCAAGCGTAGAGTCCCAGCAACTGAGTCTGAAGACTGGCCAAACTGAGCGGTCATGTCCAGAACCTCGAGCTCGTACTGAGAGTCCGTGTAGGGGTAGTATGGAACGTAGCAGAACGGATGGTTGTTGAAGCAGTAGTAGTCCCTGCGCAGAGCCAGAGCTGCATCGTAAGCTGCTAAGTGTACTGCCATGTCCACAGTGGAAGCCTCAGCAACGTGCTTGTGCACAGTATCACCATCATCTCCGCTGATCCAAACAGTAGCTCTGTAGTAGGTCTGTCCGTAATCTCTGGGGATCTCGGACACCTGGTACTCCGGGAGGTAGCTGAAACCGACGTAGTCAACCATGCTTCTGAGAAGCTTCGGGTAACCGGTAGTCTGCTCACAGTGGGTCTTACGCACCACCTGGGCGTGCGCCATCTACATAGCAGTTTGAAGTAGAAGTTAGCCTCCGGAAACAAAAAGGATTGATTGCACAGAACGAATTGTACAATGACAAGGAGATGAAAACCAGAGAAAGGTAGAACAACAACTGATTGATTCGAGATTGAAACTGAACATAGCCGAAGAAGTTGACAACTAGCAAAACGACCAAAGCCATCTTCAACACCTGCAACTATGGTACTACGGAAACCCAGAACACGTGATGTCCTAAATTTTAAAATTAAGGTGAGAAGGGAAATATCGTAACACTTCCTTACCAGAAGAATAGGGAGGGTGGCTGGGGAAAGAAGTAAAAGAACAGAATTCCTACTCTCACGTTTAAGATTTCCTGATAACTACAAAAATATTTTTCTAGACTCAAACAACGACCAGTAGAAGGGAACCTGAGGGCGTTTAAGCTCTGATACCAACTGTCAGACCCTGAATTCAAGCTACACAAACGAAACGTATCGGTTGGGCCACACGACCAAGAACATACAGGGGTTACCAATCCCAGGAAAACAATCAGGCCATGCTCGGAATGGATCATCGGCCGACAGTTCTTGGCGACCCCAACGTCACATACGTTTCCAGATTGTGCACGCAAGACCCAAAAAGTCTTCCAACTCGTATACTTCAACCATACACACATGGTATACGAGTCGGATTTTTAACAAGTTGAAACCACAGAATAAACCTAAGACACAAAGAAAGGAAATAATATCCAAAAGCTCTCACTGAGCAAAATATATCAAATGGCACCAATCAGAGGACACATGTCCCAACATTACATCATGCATCGGAAACAAACCGGTCTGAGTACAGACAAGAAGCAAAGGGCTCAAGGCCGAAACGGAAAATAAGGCCCATCCACGCAGTCCACCAGGAAGTAGCCCAGGGGAACTCTAACTACTCGTCATAGCTCTCGTCGTCGAACTCCACGTAGTATCCACCCAACTGGTCGAGTGAAGGATCCTCAACTGCAGAAAAACCACAGCCCGCGAACGGGTCAATACACCGAAGCGTATCGAACAAGCTTAAGCTAACAGGTTACAAAACTGTAAGATTCCCAAAATATGGGGGTAAGTGTACTTGGCGGCAGCAGCACTAGCAACCTAAAGAGACACGCTAAAACTTCCGTCTAATTAGAGAGGGATAAGAGAGCGTTTAAGTATCCACCTACAACTGACACCAGTCATAACCCATTCTCGAACTAACCCCCTCAACCAAGTATGAGGAAGCAATCCGGGAATACTCACACGTTAACAATTTTAGTTACCATTTAGGGTGTAAGTAATTGCTATATTACTAGTTACATTAATTAACAATGATTAGATGTAAGTTGTCTAGATCTTGTTAGCCAGCATCATCACCAAAGTCGTCCATAACCGTGGACACGGCTCATCGATAAGATTATACCCTGCAGGGGTGCACTACAGTAGCCATACTCGCATGATCAACCCGTTAGGGCCTCTCAACACGACTCATTCCTTCACTACAGCAAGTCCAAGTGCCACCCATATGAGTTGTTACCCGCGTCAGGAGTCCGGCCGAATCTCAATTGCGGACTCATTAGTTTGTGTCCACGCGCCATGCGGCTCAAACCACAGTAGGAACTGTCCGCTTCGCGCGCACCACCCCTATAGGACCCCCCGTATCAAGTAACCTCTCATCGATCATCATCATCATGCACATGCATATGAGCGAATGGAAAACCCGAACTACTTGCGGCACATGGACGAGCTGCGGATCCGTTCAAAGTCGAGGGGGGCTCCATTGGGCCACCCACAAGTGGTTAGTGCGCTCAAAATTGGATCCGAGGACAAAATCTCAGTTCCTAGGTCGACACTGAGCAGAACAAAGCACCTCGCAAGGCCTTCCGCCTGGTGCCTTATCTTTTAATTATAGAGCCCCAAAATAAGACATCAGTTTATTATAGTAGAACAATATATCATACTAAGCATATGAGATAAAGACAAAGGAACGACTCGCTCAACCAATCCTAAGCATGCACTACGACTCGCAAAGGCCAACAGATAAACATGCAAGGGGTTATGGGTTGTGGGGATATAGCTGTATAGGCTGCAGGATAAACATGTGATGGGATCGCAATTCAAGAATCGATAACTAGGATAGCATAGATCAAAAAGGCAGGAATGAAAACCCGACAATCGTGTAACCGGTTAGCAGAAGCTTGCCTGGCAGCTCGTAGCCTGACACGATAGCTGGAACCTCAGTATCGTAGGTACTCGCAGCAGACACGTCGTCGTCTACCCAAAGAGAGCCAAACACAGACAATAGGAAACAATAATCAATACAGAGAAATGCGCAAACAAATGATGGTGCGATATGGTATGAGATGATTAGGTCATATTTAAAGCGGGGATGGAATCCCGGCAAAAGATTAGGGTGCAAGTTATTTGTGTAGCCAACAATTTAAATGTTACTTAGTATAGCAGAAGTGGTGATCAAATTAATTTAAAATGGAAAAGACATTAATTACTTAGTTGCCCAACACATTCCACATCTAGGAATTAATTGCAATTTATTTATCTTTAACTCAAACTAAATATTTATTAGCATGGCAAGATATGGTATAAAAGGTATGAGCATATTAAATGGAATTAGGCCATTATATAATTATTACCCCTCATACTCCATATTTAATTAATTAATTGCATTTGTTAATTTAAACTAAGCATTTGAAATAAATGATGCAAAATGACATAAGAATATGATATTAATGTTTATTACATTTTTCTGATATGAAAATATATAAAGTTTATTTAATTTGGAGTTATAAAACTAAAGTTATTAATGTTTTAAGTTTCTGGACCAAACTGCAAAAAGTAGGGACTCGTTCGTGATGGAAAAGTTTCTGGGAGGGGCTAAAGCACTAAACCAGGAAGTGCAGGGGGCTCAGTGTAATTCTGTAGCGCAGAAACGTCTCAGGACTTTTCTCACCGCGCAGTTGCCCAGCTAGAGAGGCTGACCAAGTGGGTCCAACGCCACGGTGGCGCTGACCGGGCAGGGAACGATGCGCGGGCTCCCACTGTCGCTGACAGGTGGGGCCGCGCTGTCAGCGGCGCAGCGCAAAAATGCGCCCTCGTTCCACTTGCGCCGGGGGGATTCGAACGCGCGACGCGCGCATCGCTCAGCTCGGCGCTGATAACCAGTGAGGCTAAGTGTGTGATCTTGTTAGGATTAGGTGCGGGTTCGTTTTAAGCAGTGGCAGTGAGATGTATTTGTTCTCTGACGAAACTGACGGGAAAAGGAGACAGTGCGCAGCGGCGGCGACAAACTCCGGCGGCGACCTCTTTCCAGCGGCGCTGCGAGTTCGTTGGGGTGTGCGGTGCGTGCGGAAACACCTGGGGAACGCGTTCCCGTGCTCGATTCGAAGGAAAACGGCGCATCAAGCTGGGGTTCGTGCTCGACCGGAGACGTCCGTGCGGGGACGCGCAAGAACTTCGTCCGGCGCAGGTGAAAAACGACGACCGAGAGGAGAAGCGGAGGGGGAGAAGAGAGGAGCGGCTGCGGCTCACCGAGGAGGGCACGGTGGCGAGGAGCGGAGGCGCGGGGAGTCTGGGGGCGTCTCGTCGGTGTCGGGGAAGGCAGGGGAACCGCGGCGGTGTCGGGGACGGATGGCTCGACGGAGGCGTCCCCGGGTCGTTGCGCCCGGCGTCGAGGACGAAGGAGAGGTGGCGGTGCTGCTGGCGTGACGAGGACGGAGGGGGTGGACTGTCCGTGCGGGGACCTGAGCTCAACTTACCTCGGCCATGGCGACGGCAGAGCGAGAGGAGAGCTAGCGGCGGCGGGGGAAAGAGAAGAATTAGGGTTAGGGTTTGCGGCCGCGGCGGCTAAATAGGAGAGGAGGGAGGAGGTGGCAGTGGGCTCCGGCGTGGGGGCGAGCTGCAGAGAGGGAGGCGACATAGCCAGCGTGTAAAGGAGCTCGTCTCCTGACTGTACGAGGAAGGAGGAGAGGGGAGTGGGCCGAGCTGGGTTGAGTTGGGCCGTGGTGGCCCAGCTCGGCCAGAAGCTCCGTTTTTTCATACTGAAATCTTTTTCTTTTTCAAAACTTTCTGATTTTTGTATTTGTAAAGCAATTAAGAGAAAAGGCATAAAAGAACTTTTGAACAATTTTTACAAGTTTCAAATTAGTCATATTAATATCTTATTTGATTATTTATGAATAATTGGAAACTTCAAATGAATTTATTTTTGAAAGCATTTGGATTCAAAATAAGAATTTAAATTTGTAAATTGAATTTGATGCACAAAATTAAATAAATGCAAGCACATATGGAATGATGACATGATATCCATTAATAATGCACACAATTAAGGAAAGTTACAGTTGGGTTGTTACAGATGATATACTTAGGTGTGTGGGCTGAGAGCACTTGGCTCCGATCAGGTCCACCCCCTTCATCAAGGTTGTAGGTGTAGAGAATTATCGCCTAGATGGTGGCTTCCGACTAATCGATGTATCTCTATGTAAAGCTTGGTAGTTTCTCTTTCCTCTTATTATTAATATAAAAACTGACGTGTACATTCTTGGATTCAGAGAGCTCCGTGAGGCCCAACACTAAATTATAAACGCCGACAATGTACATGGTACTGAAAACCATCTTACACAAAGAACTGCACACAGACGTAAACAAACGACGAGATTACAAGTGAAACACCAATGGCACGTCGAAGAGGGAGAGCACAAGCAGGGAGGCTAGAGTTGTCGGTCGAAGCTCAGCAGGAGCATGGGCACACCAACACAAACTGCAGACCACAGGTACCAACTACACCATCCAAGGAGTGCCAGCAACAAGATCATCACCACCACTATCCGTAAGAATGCGGACATGCTCAATCAGCAAGGCTCTACGCAAGAAACACCGAGGTGCAGAACAAGGTCCAAGATTTGTCCGAGGGAGCTCGATGAAGAAACCGCACGAGCCGTGTCCGTCACATCACCTTCGAAAAGCAACCCGTCGTGAACTCTAAGGCGGCGTCTTCAAGAAGGACAAAACGCCAGCGCGCCGCCACTGCCCGATCCGAGGATATTGGATTTTCATCCAGAACGCATAACAACCGACAGAAGCCCCTAGGACGCCTTGAAGAAGGGAATGACGTCCATGGACGCTGCCGCCGTATATCGAGAAGACATCGGGTAAGGGTTTCTTTCGAGCAAACTCTCCCACAGCGCCACTCCTGTGGCCAAGGTCACCGGCCATCATTTGAGTCCTTGGCTCGCCTGCGAACCAAAAGGCCCGCACCGTCCAGGGTCGCCACCCGACATCCTAGATCCTCGCACCGTTGAGGCCAAAACGAGGAGGGAGGCTTCACCATCATGTCAACCACCGTTAGGACCCTTCCACAATTCCTTGTCGAGGCGGTCGAACCAGAATGCCCCACCCTACCAACCAGTACCAAAGACCTCCACGCAGACCAAGATCAGAGCACCACCGCCGTGCCAGCATCTCCAGATAAAGATCGGATAGTCACACAGTGGGACGAGGCAACCCGCTTTGCCCAGATCGGGTCGGGCCCAAGCCGAGCGGGTCGGGCCCAAGCCGTCGTGCCTCTCTCTAATAGTTCCGGGCACAACCGTCTCCTCCTCACGCCCAGCTAATGGCGTGTTGTTGGAAGATCTCGATGCACTACACGGGCACTAAGTTGGTGAACCCCAAGAGGAGGGTGTGAACTAGTGTAGCAACAAGTTTTCTCTCAGTTATGAAACCAAGGTTATCGAACCAGTATGAGATAAACGTTTCCCCCCGAGGTTGTTAGCAGCGACGTTGGCACGACGCAACACCAGCGTCACCAACGAACGTGGATCCTGCACACAAACAATCAAGATACTTTGTCCCAACTTAATAGTGAGGTTGTCAATCTCACCGGCTTGCTGTAACAAAGGATTAAACGTATTTGTGAAAGAAAGATGTTTGTTTGCAGAAAGTAACAAGTTTGCAGTTGTGGTTTTATCAGATTAATGAGAAGGACCAGGGTCCACAGTTCACTAGTGGTGTCTCTCCATAAATAATAATAACATTCATCCATGAGTGGTAAACAAATTACAGTTAGGTAATTGACAGAATACTAATAAGCAACCCAATGCTTATACTAACGTTATGATGTCTACTGTGAGATTCATTCGGGCATTACAACAATATACATAGACCGTTTCAACCGCATCTATGATTAATAATCCACCTTCCAGTTAGCGTATGCACCCCTTTCAGTATTAAGTTGCATGCAACAGATTATCGCCTTAAGCACTTTGTGTAAAGTAAGTAAGTAACATCATCCTTAGACAAAATACTAATGTTTTATCCCTAGTAGTTACAGTACATCTGCAACCTTAAACCTTTCTGTCACTGCCCCAAATTAAATAGACACATGAACCTACTATCGAGCATAAATAACCCCCCTCTTGGAGTTACGAGCATCTACTTGGCCAGAGCATACACAAGTAACGGAGAGCATGCAAGATCATTAAATAGCACACACATGATATATTATGAAGCAATAACTTTAGTACTCAATATTCATCGGACCCCAGCAAACACAACATGGAGAATTACATAAAGATGATCTTGATCATGATAGGCGGCTCACAAGATCTAAACATGATAGCACAAGAGGAGAAGACGACCATCTAACTACTGCTATGGACCCGTAGTCCAAGGGTAGACTACTCACGCATCAGTCCGGAGGCGGTCATGGCGACGTAGAGCCCTCCGGGGACGATTCCCCCTCCCAGCAGGGTGCCGGGGAGCAGTTCTGATCTCCCCCGAAGTGGTGTTGACGATGGCGGCGGCTCGGTACCCGTGGCGGAAAAAGTGTATATCGTCCCGTCGTTTTTAGGTCAGGAGTTTATTTATGGGCGAAAGGGCAAGGTCGGTTGGCGCCCGAGGCCCCACATCACCTCCTGGCGCGACCAACATGGGGCCCGTGCCACAAGGTGGTGTTGGCGTCTCGTGGCTCTTCTCAGTCTCGTCTTCGGTTCTTCGTGACGCAAATATTTCAAAAATAATTTCAGGATATTTTATTTCTAATTTCGAGAATATTTTTTTAAGTACTTTTCTGAAACAAAAAATAACAGAAAACAGGGAACTGACACTTTGACATCTTGTTAATAGGTTAGTCCCAGAAAATGCATATAAACATGTAATAAATGATATATCATAGCATGGAACATAAACAATTATGGATACGTTGGATACGTATCACCTGCCGTGTCACCATCAACAATACCACCGACGTCACTCACTTGTTGCCTCTCTCTCGTGCGAAGGGGAACCAGACGAGGCGCACCCTCCTTCTTGGCGGCCGGGATGAGCGACCACGATCACCACTGCTGACGTCAGCAGCCGGGGCGTGCCGCCACAAGCAAGCCTGGCTGCGAGGGCGCTTTTTTCTAAGATTTGGTGCCTCCGGAGCTACTCGCACCAGCAGCCCGGGAGGGAGGGGACGTTGGAGAGGTGGAGGTGCACCCTCCATTTCAATAAAACAAACTAAAAGAGTTAGAAGTGTCATGACATTGTATTCTATATTTTATTTCTTATTTCGCCACGCCATTATAACAAGGCCTGAACATATACCTTTCTATTGAACTGACTGTTCTCCGGCCGGATCGACAGAGAAACAATATAATTCTTCGATAAGCGAAATCAACAAAACCGACAGCAATATACTGTAGCCCTTGATGAACCCAACCAAAACTAGCCTCGGTCACGACTCGCGAGCACTGCTAGCTATTTATGGTCGTCTCGCGCGAAACCCACGTGTTTTGATTCGTGTGAGAAGTGGCGTCTGTCTCGTATCCTCCAGAAGCGCTCGTACCTCCATAGTTTACTGACGCAAATATGCGTGGCGAATCAGAGCATGACTCGCGGCTGCCTTACATGGCGCAGCATGCACGTCGCCACGTATCTGTCATGGCGGCATGGCCCGCCTGCTTCGGCTTACACATAGCGCTCCCCTTTCCACTCTCTTCGCTCCACAGTCCAGATCGCTGTGTCCGTCTCCTTCCGCCTCGACTGCATCGCAGAGAAGCTAGCTACAGCCTACAGGCAGCGCAGCAACCATGGTGAAGCTGGCCACCGCGCGGGAGTGCCGCGCGTACAGCTTGGGCTCCGGCGGCGGCGAGGCGTCGCGCAACCGGCGGTGGGAGTACATCAACGCCGGGGTATACGTCTTCGCCGCCTTGCTCCTCGTCGGCGGCTTCCTGGCACAGCTGTGCCCGGGGGTGGTGTCTAGGAAGACAGGCCTCGCGGTGGCCATCGTCGGGCTGCTGGGCGTGGTGGGCGTGAACGCGCACGACCTCCTGGCTCACATCGCCGGCGTCGACTACAACCTCGGGCTGGTCGGGCTGGACACCCAGTTCGCGCTCGTCGAGCTCGCCGCCCCCGCCGTGCACCTCGTTGGCGCCGTGCTCACCTTGATCGCGCTCATCTTCTTCGAGATTCAGGTCTGGACTAGCCCTTATCTGAACTGAACTTGCCAGTTACTTCCTCTTAGGCAAACAGAGTTGGACAGACTTCATCCATACAAACAATTACTAGTACCAGCATGTTTCGATTACATGTTCTGTTTTGCCTCAATCCGTCGAACAAAACATTGCAGATGGAGAGAGGGTACCGGCACGGGCTGGAGAAGCACGGCCTGAACCTGCTCATCGCCGGTCCAGCGCTCTGGTGCCTCGGATCCATACACAATATATGCCAAATCTACGAGCGAGCCAGCGGGCACGTCCAGATCCTTCAGAAGAGCGTGCACATGCCGCTTCTGCTCGGCAGCACACTGTACTTCATCGGCGGCATCGTCAATCGGAACGACATCCACAGCCATTCCTCCCATAGCTTCACCCTGCTGGTAACCATTCACTTACTTATGAATACTTAAGCTTCAGTTCGAAAAACCTGTGACCAATTTGGTCTGCATTGGCGATGTAACTGACACGGTGGTGACACTCTGCTCTGGATTCAGGGGCAGAGCTGGGCTTGGTTCTGTCTGTTCGGAAGCCTGCTGTTCTTGGCGGGAGCGCTCCTGAACCTCCTCAAGGTGTTCAAGATGCAGCAGATGGACGGTCGGGGGTTGGAGAAGCTGCGCGGCGGCGCGCAGGAGCGGCTGAGCAGGGAGAGGGAGGGCAAGGTGCCTCTCATCCTGGAGGAGGGCCGGAGGAGGAAGTATGGAGGAAATGCAGACGACACGTGGCCAGCGGCGGCGCGGCAGGAGCCCAGGGCTGCGCCTGTCCCGCCTCCGCCGGAGGGGTCTTACAAGGAAGCTCTTGTGAGCGGTGGCAACTAAAGATTTTGCCTTTAGCGGTAACAACAATAAGAGAGGTTGACGACCTCCATGTGTGCCATAAGATCAGCTAGTGGAGAGCATTGCCTTATGGCGACGCCATTCTGTATTCTCGTAATTTGTAAAAGTTGTCATGTAAATTATCTGGACCTTGTAGCTGGTGCACTTGTAATGGTTATCGATCACATAAGGGAATAATGTTTGGGTAAAGGGATAGTCGAATTTCCATTGATCTGGGTTTCAAATTTCATTCAGGCGAAAGTGGAATGGATCGTGTCCCTAGCGAATATCAAGATCGTCGAATTTTCATTGATCTGGGTCTCAAAATTCGTTATAAATAATATGCGAACATGGACTGGATCATGCCCTAGCGAAAATAATTGTTTACTGTACTTTTACAAACAATTGATTAAAACGGTGAAGTGATTTTCCACAGATTAACATAAATTTTGCAACAAGTTTCTTGGAATGGCGCATGACAACTAAACACAATAAACACAAATATAAGTTAAGAAATGGAACTGTAAATCAAAGGACCAACGTGGCTGAGAAAAATTAATGTGACTAAATTGAAACAAACGTGGGGTTGTTTAAATTGTTAAATGAGAACGTGTGGAAAGAATTGCTGCACACGACAAGTATCTTTACAATAAGACGTTGGCGTAGGTTGAGCCAAATCAAACGTGGGCCAAATGCTCGTTTCCCTCTAGTCAATCTTCTTTGGCCCGATTGGTGGGGTCTGGTTGGCGCGGCTCGGGCTGACTGGAGTAGTACGTTATCCTTCTTAAAGTGGAACTGCTTAAGTGGGGACAGTAAGAGACGAGTCTCACGTCAAGGTTGGGTATCTTCGCGCCAATTAACACCGAATTAACTGAATTAATTGAATTAACACTGAATTAACTGGATTAACATTAATGTAACTGACAATTTGTCAATTGGTACGTCATTGTTTAGTGAAACTGCTACTACTAACTGAAACTCGATTTATAATAAGATAGCTCAATTTGAAAACTGAAACTCGATTTATAACTCGAATTGAAACTGCTACTACTAATTGAAACTCGATTTATAACTCGAATATGATTATATTAGGATTATATTAATAATTATAAAAGATTAGCAGTGCATGCAGCACTGCTACTACGCTGGCGGCGGCCTAATACTACTACTAATCAGTAGCAGTGCAACTAATGCACTGCTACTGCTACTACGACGATCCCCGGGCGCGGCTCCTACGCGCACTGCCTCTTGGGCGGTGGTCCGTTGTCGGAGGAGTCGTCGTCGGAGGAGTCGTCGTCGTTGTACTCCTCCTCCTCCTCGCCTCGTCTTCCTCCTCGACCTCCTCCTCCTACTCCTTCTTGTCCTTGTCCTCGTCGTCGCCGTCGTCCTTCTCCTCCTCGTCGCCCTTCATCAACTTCGGGTCCGAGTCCTTCTCCTCGGACTCGTGGTGATCGTCGTTGTCGTTGCTGGAGTCGGGGTCGGAGCCCTCGCTGTCGCTGCCGCTCTGGTCGACGTCGGACCCCTCGCTGTCGTCGTCGGTGTCGGAGCCGCCGCCGTTCCCGTGGCCGTGGCCCCCCTCCCACCACTCGATCGGGTTCCCCTCCCCGTCGGAGTCGCTCGGGATGGCTGGGTTCTGCCACCAAGGCTCGTCGTCCGACATTGTTGTTGGAGAGAAGTGATGGTTGGGTTTTTTCACAGAGAAGAGCGAGTGAACGGCAATGCCAATGCACATTGGAGTTTTTATTAGTGAAGCGATAACTGCTCGTGATGAATTCACTGCCGCCGGCGTGTAAATCGATATCCACGATTGGGCACTTAACATGCGCATCTCTTGGTTTTCTTGCCAACGGCAGTGTAAACATGACAACACAATGCGCATTGGGATTTTATTCGCAATGATGACATCGTGTGACCGCGCTTCACGTCTAGTCGAAGTGACATGCCTGTAAATGTTTACCACGTCATCTGGTGCCCCTATACGTGTCGAGTACAACTGTCGAACAATTGATGCGCGTCGTCGTTCTGCTCAAATTTACTACAGTTGGAGACGAGACGTTGTGAGACATCTACACGTATCAGAAGCATTTGTTGCGAGAACTGACGCGATTAATTTTCTTCTTACGTGCAAATATCCGGACACGAACTGGACGTGAACTACACATACCGGTGCATCCGTGTCAACACAACAAACGCAATCTAGACATGAACTGGACGTGCACTTGCACCCACAATGCACGCTCTGTGTAGTTACGCGATCTAAACGTGTGTAGACCTTGTTTATCAACTTGAATCGTTTGAATATTTGTTATTATACTTCTGTCGAACACCTTAAGTGTGCACTCTGGACGCGCTCAAAGCGTGCCCGGCGTGCTCTGGGCGCGAATAGGCGCACATTTGTGTAAAAATTATACGTGAACCGGACCTAGACCGTTCTTAGTCACTCCTAAATGATACTTTCGTGAGTATTTTGAAATTATCATGTTGCAATTCTCATTTTCACATTTAAGATATGCGATATCACATGAGATCCTCGCCCTTCTCATTTGAATATATGTAGACCATGTTTTTCAACATGAGTCGTTAGTCTATGACATATTAATACTATGTGCGTCGTTTTTCATTTTTTTTGATAATATCTAAATTTATTATGGTTATTTCAAATTTGGTCAAACCTAAGTTTGACCAACATTTAAGCAAGTTTAAAACATGAAAATGAAAAACTAAGCATGGGTCCTTCTTAGTCACTCCAAAACGAATCTTTTGTGAGGTTTTTGAAGATTGCATGTTGCAATTTCAAAACCACTTCTCTACAACCTTAGACCTCATTGTTTGAGTTATGAAATATCACATGATCTCCATGCCCTTCTCATGTTGAATGTATATAGACAATGTTTTTCAACCTGAGTTATTAGTATATGACATAATACATAATACGACTATATGCGCAGGATTTTCCTTTTTGACATTTGTTTGAATATTTGAAACTCATTTCAAATGTTGATCAAACTGTAGCCGTCCGATTTATTTTATAAGGAATATGCAGTCGTCCGATTTCCTCCAGAGGGAATCTGCATGCGATCCGCGAAAAGCTCGTTCTGCGATCTGATTGGACGTGCGCGTAAGAGACAAAGGCTGTACTGAAGGGAATATGCCCTAGAGGCACTTAATAAACATAGTTTATTGGCAATATCCCAATCGTTCATTTTATGTTTTACACCATGCTATAACTGTATTAAGCGAAAACATTAATACATGTGTGGTAGATAAACAACCAGGTCCCTAATAGGCTCTACTAAGACTAGTTTCGTTGCGCGACTGATGATCGAGGTTTTCCGATCATAGGGCATGGCGCCGGTCGGCAACGGAAGTCATAGCGTTAGGTGTAACGATGTGATGGACGTACCCAGTATTTATAGGACATAGTCATTACGCCTTAAGACCGTGAGACCAACTCTTATTGTTATTCCTGAAAGATACTTTGATCGCACCAAACGTCGTATCTTATTTAGTATGACAATAACGGTGCTACCAGGGGTCAACAGCGGGATTTGTCAGTCCGCATAGCCGGATAGATACTCTAGGGCCCACTCGGTGAGATTATGTCAAATGAGTTTGCAAACATGTGACTAGGTCACCAGCTGACATAATATCATAGCCGAGTAGAAGATAGCGATGTCGGTAACGAGATCATGCTAGGTATGGAGATATTTGAGAATGATGCTCGGACACGCTAAGTATCGCCATGACAAAGGGTTTAAGACTATACGTCCAGGTTTGATAGATGAAAGTCATTCGTTATATCACAGGGATTAATTCATGGGGTCCAGGCCTACGAGTTAGTCGTTGATCATAGATGAGTCTTGATCATACCTGTTATTATATCGAACCGCTAGGGTAACACAGTTAAGGGGTTTCGACAAGACAACCGGAAAGGAAAGAGATCACCGGGAGCGTCCCGGGAGGGGTCCGATGGAGATCGGGCAGCGCCGAAAGAGTTTTCGGAGCTAGGAAAAATTATATATATTATGTTTGATATTAATTAGTGTAATTTATATGCAAATATGATTTTATATATTTATTTTCGAATTTATTTAGGCTGATTTCCCTAAATGGGCCTTCTGGTCGAAAGAAGGCCCATGGGGGGAAAACCCTCAAGGGAATTTTGTGGGGGAGGCTTAGCCGGCCTAGCTGGGCCAAATGGGGCCCACCTAGGGCCGGCGCACCAGCCTTGGCTGAACCAGGCATGTGGGATAGTCCCACATTGCCTGGCTGGTAAGGTTGGCTCCCCCTGGGAGCCTATATAAGAAGGGGCACCCCTGGCCTTTTAATTCACCAATTAATTCCCAATTTCTCTCTCGATCTCGTGGTTCCCTTGTCGGAGCCGCGCCGAGTAGAGGAGGGGGATCTCTTCCACCATAGCCCGCTGCCGCGCTGCTGGTGTTCCGGTCCAAGTCTTCCGCTGCTCGTCCTGGACTGGAGTTTCGGAGGCCGTCGTCTCCACCGTATGTGTGTGACGCCCTGCGAGGTGCTGCGCTAGCGGTACTCGGAGGCCTACTTCCTCCACCCGACCTTGAGGTCATCATCGTCGTCTTCGTCGCGCCGAGTTCTTCGCGACCTAGAGGTCGGCTACGTCGTCTTCATCGTCAACGCTTGTGCGGGAGCGTAATCCCCGCTATTCGGTCTACGAGGGTATGTATTACGATCTCCGCCGTACTTCTATATCTGCATAGTGTAGATCTTGGCTAGTTTAAGGATATCGTTGGTAGGAAAAATTTTGTTTTCTGCACACGATCCCCTTCATGTACACCCGCTGACGAGTGGACCCAACGGGGATTTTTGGCTCGCCCACCCCCATTTGCCTCAGTGAGACCAAATGGGTATTTTGGCGCACCAAATGCGGATTTTGGCTGTTACTCATCGTAACCAAATGGGCATTTTGACAAACCAAATGGGGATAGCGATGAGCTTGCTCAAATCTAGCTTGAATCCATATAAATTTTCAGATGAGCTTGGTCTCGCTGAGAAATGTGTTTCAAATGAGCTCCAAAGGAAGGGTAAACGACCTCATTTCTAAGCAAAAAATGGTGGAGTCGCCGTAAAAATGTGTTTCAAATGAGCTCCAAAGGTACGGTAAACTGACTCATTTCTAAGACAAAAATGGTCGAGTCGCTGCAAAATGTGTTTCAAATGAGCTCCAAAGGTAGGGTTAACGGGCTCATTTCTAAGAAAAAAATGGTCGAGTCGCCGCAAAAATGTCTTTCAAATGAGCTCCAAAGGTAGGGCAAACAACCTCATTTCTAAGCAAAAAATGGTGGAGTCGCCGCAAAAATGTGTTTCAAATGAGCTCCAAAGGTATGGTAAACGGTCTCATTTCTAAGCAAAAATGGTGGACTCGCTGAAAAATGTGTTTCAAATGAGCTCCAAAGGTGGGGTAAACAACCTCGTTTCTAAGCCAAAAACAGTGGAGTGCCTGAAAATTGTCAAACTGAAGTGAATTTACACACACAATTAGAAACGTCAAGCACAAGGCCATTGCCCTTAATAAAACAACTAATAACTAAAATGGACTACCACTCGTCCTCGTCATAGGAAACCTCCACCGTCTCGGGCTTTCCCTTGCCCTTGGCATCCACATCTTCTGAGGTGTTGCTGTTCGACGTCGACCACATGTCCTCCTTCTTCCCCTGCCTCTCCGAGTAGATCTTGAGCCGTTGCTGCTCGGCGGCGGAATGCTTGGCAAGGTCCATGGCTTTCTTGTCGTCCATGGCCCGGGTCCAGCACCTTCGTGACCTCCTCCTTCCAGGCCATGGTCCAGTGCATACCCTGGTCGTCCTTGTCGTCCTCGTCAGACAGATCGATGAAGGGAATGGGATCGGGCGCAATGGCCCTGCCCCTGCCCCTTGGACTTGGAGACTCTCCGTCCCATGCTGCTTCCCTCGCTCGCCTCCTACTCGAAATTGGAGGAGTACGCGCACGCCCACGCCCACTCCCCATGCCACTTCCCTCGCTCGCCTCAAGAAACCAAGGATAGGGGACGTGGCGGCGGCGGCTGTTTGATTAGGGAGTGGAGCTTTCATCACCACGAGCCATGGAGAGATAAGGGACTAGGCGAAAGTGTATAGGAAAGGAAGAGGGGATTTGTGAGCGCAACGGGCAAGGATATGGCTCCTTTTAATGCCATCTGCGGTCTCTGGACGACGTCGCGGTTTAGAATGTAGTAACGGCGACCTGACATTAAGTCGGCTCCACACTGCTCAGCTTGGAACAGGACAGAGTAGGCAAGAGATACGCGCGGACGGCGGAGCAGATGCGCGTCCGGGCCGGCAGTGTAGGCGGAGAGGTAGCTTTTTGCCGGCCAGGGGGCACGCCATTGAACGCGTGGCCATAGAAGGCGCGGCGAGCACAGGCATGGACGCGCACGTACGGCTCCATGCATGCTCTCCGCCGCCGCTGGCCCCACTTGAAGGGAATATGCCCTAGAGGCACTTAATAAACATAGTTTATTGGCAATTAATACACGTGTGGTAGATAAACAACCATGTCCCTAGTAGCCTCTACTAAGACTTGTTTCATTGCGCGATTGATGATCGAGTTTTTCCGATCATAGGGCATGGCGCCGGTTGGCAATGGAAGTCATATCGTTAGGTGTAACGATGTGATGGACATACCCAGTATTTATAGGACATAGTCATTACGCCTTAAGACCGTGAGATCAACTCTTATTGTTATCCCTGAAAGATACTTTGATCGCACCAAACGTCATATCTTATATAGTGTGACAATAACGGTGATACTTTTTGGTATCGGAAGGGGGTAGTTGAGACGAGGGTTCAACAGCGGGATTTGTCAGTCCGCATAGCCGGATAGATACTCTAGGGTCTACTCGGTGAGATTATGTCAAATGAGTTTGCAAACATGTGACTAGGTCACCAGCTGACATAATATCATAGACGAGTAGAAGATAGCGATGTCGGTAACGAGATCATACTAGGTATGGAGATATCTGAGAATGATGCTCGGACACGCTAAGTATCGCCATGACCAAGGGTTTAAGACTATACGTCCATGTTTGATAGATGAAAGTCATTCGTTATATCACAGGGATTAATTCATGGGGTCCAGGCCTACGAGTTAGTCGTTGATCATAGAGGAGTCTTGATCGTACCTGTTATTATATCGAACCGCTAGAATAACACACTTAAGGGTTTCGATATTAATTAGTGTAATTAATGTCTAAATATGATTTTATATATTTATTTTCGAATTTATTTAGTCTGATTTCCCTAAATGGGCCTTCTGGTGGAAAGAAGGCCCATGGGGGGGAAAAACCCTCAAGGGAATTCGGTGGGGGGGGGGGTGGCTTGGCCGGCCTAGGTGGGCCAAATGGGGCCCACCTAGGGCCGGTGCACCAAGGCTAGCCGCACCAGGCAATGGGGGATAGTCCCACATTGCCTGGCTGGCAAGGTTGGCTCCCCCTGGGAGCCTTTATAAGAAGGGGCACCCCTTGCCTTTTAATTCACCAATTAATTCTGTTATTTCTCCTCGATCTCGTGATTCCCTTTGTCGGAGTTTCGCCGAGGAGGATGAGAGGATCTCTTCCACCATAGCCCGCTGCCGCGCTGCTGGTGTTCCGGTCCAAGTCTTCCGCTGCTCGTCCTTGAGTGGAGCTTCGGAGGCCGTCGTCTCCACCGTATGTGTGTAATGCCCTGCGAGGTGCTGCGCTAGCGGTGCTCGGAGGCCTACTTCCTCCACCCGACCTCGAGGTCATCTTCGTCGTCTTCGTCGCGTCGAGTTCTTCGCGACCTAGAGGTCGGCTACGTCGTCTTCGTCGTCAACGCTTGTGCGGGAGCGTAATCCCCGCTATTCGGTCTACGAGGGTATGTATTCCGATTACCGCCGTACAACTATATATGCATAGTGTAGATCTTGGCTAGTTTAAGGATATCGTTGCAAGGAAATTTTTTGTTTTCTGCACACGATCCCCTTCAGTGGTATCAGAGTCGATCTATCGTAGATATAGCTGTACGCTGTTAGAACCCGTGTTCTGCACGGGGGCACCGTTCCTGTTATTTGCTACCCTCTATCGTGCACTTGTGATTCCAGCGGCATCGAGTTGATGAAGCGACCCGGGCCGACTTTACGCGTACGCTTATGCGAAACTGGTTCCACTAGTGACATACGGCTTGTACCGTATCTGTGGCTGGCGGGTGCCTGTTTCTCTCTCTTTAGTTGGTCTTGCATTTTCAATGGAGGGCCCGAAAGGGATGCTTAAACATGCAATTATTGGATCGTTGTTGTGGTCATAAGGTTCGTAGGTATGAAGTGGTTCTATTTACGACAGCCCCAAGCCACGTAAAATACGCAAAAGATAAAGTAGAAGCGTCTAACTTTATTTTGCAGGGGATATGTGATATGGTCAAGGTAGGTTTATTAAATTGTTTATGAACTGCGGGCGCCAAGAAGACCATGGCGCATGGACCATATCACGCCGCATTACATTTCATGTTTTGTGTGCATCTTATATTGTGAGATTATATATATTAGTATATATTAGTTACGCGGCGGTAATTATATAAGATGATCCCTTCAAAATACCACTAGTGTTCTCCCTCCAACGCGCACCACCAAGAAAGTTCTACGTTATGAGGCAGGCCGTGATGATCGGGTGTCAGACATATCGTCGTTCGCATTCAGTGGGTGTAAGCCATGTTGCACAAGCGTCAGCGTGGAGGTTATAGTGGCGAGCCTAGCATATGCAGATATGGCCTCGGAACACGGAGGCCGAAAGGTCGAGCATGAGACACAGAGTTGTTGTGATTGACAATTGTCTACCCTTGAAGTTGTGCTACCGGCTCTGACGATGAGGGGTGGTGCAATGGATGGGGGTCGTGTAATCGCTTAAACGACCAGGAGGGATGTTCGTTTGAGTGGGAGTTCGGATAGTTATTTTTAAAAATACTAGAACTCAGAATTGAAGGAGATATGCCCTAGAGGCAATTAATAAAGTGTATTCTTTATCATATCTCGTTTTTTCATAATAGGTTTTTGTGTCATGCTGGAACCGTATTAAGCGGAAACATTAATGCGGGTGTGACACGTAAACAACCAGGTCCCTAGTAGCCTCTACTAAGACTAGTTTCGTTGCGCGATTGATGATCGAGTTTTCCCGGTCATGGGGCATGGCGCCGGTCGGCAATGAGAGTCATATCGCTGGAGAGTGATGTGATGGACATACCCATATTTGGAGAACATAGTCGTTACACCTTTGACCGTGAGATCAACTCTTATTGATATTCCCCGAAGATACTTTGATTGCACCAAACGTCGTATCTTATTTAGTATGACAATAACGGTGATACTTTTGGGTATTGGAAAGGAGTATTGAGACGAGGGGTCAAGAGCGGGATTTGCCAGTCCGCATAGCAGGATAGATACTCTCGGGCCCTCTCGGTGAGATCATGTCTAATGAGCTTGCAAGCATGTGACTAGGTCACGGAGACATGAGATCATGAACGAGTAGAATATAGCGTCGTCGGTAACGAGGTCGGGATTAGGTATGGAGATATCTATGGAGCGACGCTCGGACGTGCTAAGTATCGCTATGGCAAAAGGTCTAAGACTTCACGTTCAGGTTTGATAGATGAAAGTCATTCGTTATATCTCAGGGATTAATTCATGGGGTCCAGGCCTACGGATTAGTCGTTGATCATTGAGGAGTCTTGATCATACCTGATATTATATCGAACCGCTAGGGTAACACACTTAAGGGGTTTCGACAAGACAACCGGAAAGGAAGGAGATCACCGGGAGCGTCCCGGGAGAGGTCCGATGGAGATCGGGCGGCGCCGAAAGAGTTTTCGGAGCTAGGAAATATTATATATATTATGTTTGATATTAATTAGTGTTATTAATATGCAAATATGATTTTATATATTTATTTTCGAATTTATTAAGGTAGATTTCCCTAAATGGGCCTTCCGGACGAAAGAAGGCCCAAGAGGGGAAAATTCCCTAGGGGAATTCGGTGGGGGCCAGGAGGGCCGGCCTAGGTGGGCCACAAGGGGCCCACCAGGGGGCGGCGCACTCCCTTGGCCGAACCAGGCTGTGGGGGGTTAGTCCCACATTGCCTGGCTGGCAAGGTTGGCTCCCCCTGGGAGCCTATATAAGAAAGGGCACCCCCAGCCTTTTAATTCACCAATTAATTCTTGATTTCTCTCTCGATCTCGTGGTTCCCAAGTTGGAGCCGCGCCGAGCAAGAGGAGTCGGGGATCTCCTCCACCATAGCCCGCTGCCGCGCTGCTGGTGTTCCGGTCCAAGTCTTCCGCTGCTCGTCCTGGACTGGAGCTTCGGAGGCGTCGTCTCCACCGTACGTGTGCGACTCCCTGCGAGGTGTTGCCCTAGCGGTACGCGGAGGCCTGCTTCCTCTACACGACCTTGAGGTCGGCTACGTCGGTCTTCATCGACAACGTTTGTGCGGGAACGTAATCCCCGCTTTCGGTCTACAAGGGTACGTATTCCGATCTCCGTTCGTACTACTATATCTGCATAGAATAGATCTTGGCTAGTTTAAGGATATCGTTGCTAGGAAAATTATTGTTTTCTGCCTACGATCCCCTTCAAGAATATAGTGAACAGAGCCTGTTTTGCAAAACCTTTGTAGATGTTAACCATTGTGATAGCATCTCTTCTAAAATTAGGCGCATTCCTGCGATTAAGAAACTTAAAAGGTTGGGTCCAAACTTCATAGTTTTATACTTTAGCTTGAGGATACTCCTTGTTTAAACCGTTAGCTCTTTGTGTTACAATACCCGCTAGAAGATAAACCCGGAGATTGCGCTAACAAAAGATAATTTAGATTATCAGATTTTGTGCGGATGATATCATCATAGTCCAGTGTATGCTATGATCTCTGCGATAGAGAACCAATGGTGGGTACGAGTTATTGGATCGCGAACATATGAGATGGTCGCTAAACTCGGGGTACCCCTAAGGTTGGGTTGATGAAGTTTATCAGTACGTTGACTGATTGTCTTCTCAACCAAGATGGAAGTGAATACACACATTGAGGGAGCACGTGGCGGTCATACTTAATGACATATGTTCATACTTGATGAACATTGAGATGCCTCGCTCAGCTCGATCACTGGATGACAGACATCGTTGCCAGGTGCAAATCCTCTGTCATATACTATGTCATGCAAGGGGAATCGTTCACCTTCATAGTTCTTGATTACGTTGGAAGTATCAAGAAGATGAAACAGATCGCCGGAAGTCATCGATGATGATGGTGTATATATGATATACATGTTATGGATGTTTTGGCTAAGCAAGTACTCGCAGTAGTGACTAAGTTTTGAACTAGTCATGTTTTATGAAAACCAGGTTTACTGCTTGAGTAGCTTGAAAGGATGAGGCGACATTGCGTGTTGATAATGGCAGACAAGTTGTTGTGCTGGCCATAGACACTCTCCCTCTAGATCTACCATTTGGGTAAATTCTTTATGATCGCCTGTTAGTATGATCGTTATAAGTGTGTCTCCTCTAGCGAGACACACTTTCATATATGTTAGTGACAAATTCGTTGTCCTATACTTATGAAGTAATGATCATATGCCGATTTGAATTTAGATGGTAGAAGCTCCCACATTCATAATATTAATGCCAAAGGATACAAACTTAATAAAGACACCACATATGTGTGGCACTACCATTTTAGTCATGTCAATATTATAGTCAATGCATTAGCTCCATAGCGGATGGATCTACTGTCGGGTTATGACTCCCGGGAATCGGGGGTAGTCACTTCCTGAAGTGTAGTTCGGGAGGGGATTGAACGCGGAGGTCTAAACCCTCAAGTGGCTCCGCGACGTTGCTCGCCGGACCCGAAGAAGACGCACACCCGACCAAGGGAAACACCGTCCTTTACCCAGGTTCACGGCCCTCGTGAGGAGGTAAGACCGCTACTCCTGCCTGTCTGTATTATATGTGGGAGATTACAGTACAATTGAGCTTGCCGGAAGCCCCCTTGAGGCAGTTCTTGCCTGGGGAGGAAAGCGATGATCTTCTTCCTCCTCCAGCCAGAGGCTAACCTAACCAGAGCTGCTAGGGTTTACAAGGGTGTTTCGCACGCAAAGAGCCGACCCTTGCTACGATGGATGTCTTCCCTCTTTTATAGGCGCCTCGGGCCTTCTCCTTCGGCTTGGCCTTCAAGGTGGCTCCCACTTGCCAGTGGCGGGGCGGAGCACGAGTCCACCGTGCTCCATTCGTCCATGGACTCGGTCCATTGTTGATAAAGGTGGCGCCGTGGCCGACCGGCTGCCGACCGCGCTCGTACTATCCGCAGAGCGGGCAGTCTCTGAAGTGGAGCCCGCGATGACGATCTCCCTTGGAGGCTTGCGCCATCCACCTGCTTTATCGTCAGAGTAGAAGGTCCTCACAGCTGTGCAGCAGGCGGAGCAGCTTTGTTGACCGCTTTATCACCAGGGACAGCGACGGGGGTGTGAGCGCCACTGCACGAGCGTGGCAGAGGTCATGTGCGATCTGCCGGGCTTCCTTGGCGACGACGTTTCCCTCCAGGCCTGAGGGGAGATTCCTGCTGGACTCCCCTCAGGCGGGTTGGTTCCTCGGGGGGAGGACCCCCTGAGGCGAGGGGTCCCTTGAGGCCTTCGCTTCCTCTTCAGGCCCTCGAGAGGGGAATCGCCTCTCGAGGGTGTCGTCAGGCGGTGACGCCTGGTCCTTGGTCGTTTCATCCGTCTGGCCCGCGAGCGAGGCCTGGGGGGAATGGGCTCTTGATACCCGAGTTCCCATTGGGCCGACATCTACAAGTCCTAAGATTTCATCTTTTGACACTTGCAAAATAATTGTGACACTGTTTTCGGAAAACGGGCATATAACTTATTGATAGTCATGCATATAAATGTATGTGGTTCAATGAAGTAATTGACGGGTAGTGGAGACCTTTATTTCGTGAACTTCACTGAACGTTTTGAGTATAGCTTGTTGAGAATCATGCATATGGGTGTATGTGAATCAATGAAGTACTTTAACGTGTAGTGGAAGTATTTATTTCAAAGACTTCATGAACATTAGAGTAGATATATGGATATCCACTCGGGGAATGTTGGCCTGGAAATTTTGATTCGATCAAACAAGTTCAGAATGAAGTAGGAAATAAACTTAACAAGAAAATCAAATTCCCGCGATACAGATCGAGGAAATGAAGATTTGAGTTATAATGTTGGCACACCATTGGAAGACTTATGAGAAGAGTTCCACAAATTACGTCGCATGGAACACCATAGAATTATGGTGTGTTAGGACGTCGTAATTGCACTCTATCGGATAGTGTATGGTAAATAAATCTCTTACCGAATTATTGTGATCGTTAGAGTTATATGGTAGAAACGTAAATATTCACGTTAGGTAATAGGGAAACCATTTAAATCCATGGAGACAATACCATATGAGTAAGGGCATGGCTTTTAGCCTGGATTGTCGTTTCAACAATTTAGTGTTTCGATGTGATCAAACCTAAAATGGATTAATCTTTTTAGTATACCCTACCTAAAGAGTTAGTTGGGTACATGTCTCACGACATAGGCAAAACTGTTGTCGGGATATACCTTGCGAAAGAAATAGTTTCTTGTCCAAGTGTATAAGTGAGAAAGAAAGTAGAGCAAGACGAAGTTGGTGAACTTCCTCTCCAGACATCAGAGTGGCGCAACCGAAAGTGTTTTCGGTGTCAGGCTCTACAACTTGAAAAAGCTGATGATTTAAGATCATGATGTTCTGAGCTCATACTAAGAGCGTAGGCATACGAGGTTGTGTTCCACACTGTGTGTTACGATAATCTTGTTATGAAGGTCATATTAATGGAATATGATAGACCTACGAACTACGAATAAGAGATGGTGGACCTAAGTCCGAGAAATGGCTATGAGTCATTTATGATCCGAAATAAAATCCATATACGATTACCAGTAATGACTTGGGAGATCTTCTTGATGGCATCTAGGATGTTAATAGTATATGGAATTTTATGAGAGAATAGACATTGAGAAGGATCGATTTGTCGTGAAACAGTTCCGACATACTCAAAAGTTGACCACATGAGAGTTTGTCTCAAGTGGCGAAGCCTAAATCTATTCTGGGTCGTTTAGCAATCACTATAATTTCGAATGAGAAATTGATAGATGGATAAGGAAACCATGTTTCTTAATAGTGTCATTAAGAAAGAGTTGGTGATCCTGAGGATGCTAAACATGTATGCAAACTTTAGTGGTCCATTCATGGGCTATAGCAAGCATATCGGAGCTGGAATCTTCACTTTCATAATGTGATCAAAGGATTTTGGAGTTGTCCAAAATAGTTGAAAAAACCTACATTTGCAAAGAAGTGAGTGGGAGCGAAGTAGCTTTCCTTGATCTTATATGCGGAAGGCATATTTGAGTGGGAGCTAAGTAGCTTTCCTCGATCTTATATGCGGAAGGCATATTTGAGTGGGAGCTAGGTGTCATTCGTGATTTTGTATGTAACGACATATTGAATGACTCAGATCGTCTAGTAGAGTGTAAATGATTATTTAAGTGATTAAATTTTCTATGAAATGAAGTTAGGAGTATTAGGCATCCGATTTGTAATTGTATAGATCGTAAGGGACTTAATAACATTAAGTCGGAATATTTCCTAAGTCAAGATTCTGAAGTGTTTCAGAATAGGACAAGCAAAGAAAGAGGTTCTTACTTGTATGACTAGGTAAAATATTAATTTTATCTTGGCATTTTCAGTAATAGCAAATGATGTTCGACATTATTCATGTATCCGACATAGATGCTATCAGACTGAAAGCTCGACTTGGTGTGACCCGAGTTCTTGGTTGAAGAACAGGTTCTAGAGTGATCCTTGTGTGGATCAATGAACAAACGTTAAGTTTATTCTTCAGTGTCTTTAAGAACTGAAGATATGTTTCTAGTAAAGGGTAAGAGTGGAAAGACAACTTGCCGTAAAGCGGTTACGATGATGCAAGTTATGACACTGACCCATACGACTAGAAATCTCATATAGGAGATGTCCTTTATTTTGAAGATGGACATGGTTAGTTTGCGAAGTCGCATATGAATGCACTGTCGCATAATCTATATAGGTATAGAAATATATCGCGACTTCAGAAGTAGCAAGTGTGATTGGACTGAGCAGTTTTCCGAGCGTAGGTGATCCCCTTAATAGATCTCTTAGACTTTTAAGGCCCATGCTACGCGAATGTTCGAGTCTCACTCCATCCACTAGGATATATTTCACCGTCATCGTAAGATATGGGATGATGTAGAACTAGGTGACATAGAAGTGTTGCAAAGCACATATAGGTCTCAATGTGTCAGATCTATTGACTGTATTCCTCTTCCACGAGGCAAGCAGGCACCGAGATGCTATGGGTGTTGAGCTCTTACCAAGTTGTAAACTAGATTAAGTGTTACTCTAGTGCAAGTGGGACACTGAAGGGAATATGCCCTAGAGGCACTTAATAAACATAGTTTATTGACAATATCCCAATTGTTCATTATATGTTTTATAGCATGATATAACTGTATTAAGCGAAAACATTAATACATGTGTGGTAGATAAACAACCAGGTCCCTAGTAGACTCTACTAAGACTAGTTTCATTGCGCGATTGATGATCGAGGTTTTCCGATCATAGGGCATGGCGCCGGTCGGCAATGGAAGTCATACCGTTAGGTGTAACGATGTGATAGACATACCCAATATTTATAGGACATATTCATTATGCATTAAGACCGTGAGATCAACTCTTATTGTTATCCCTGAAAGATACTTTGATCGCACCAAACGTCATATCTTATATAATGTGACAATAACGGTGATACTTTTTGGTATCGGAAGGGGGTAGTTGAGACGAGGGGTCAACAGCGGGATTTGTCAGTCCGCATAGCCGGATAGATACTCTAGGGCCCACTCGGTGAGATTATGTCAAATGAGTTTGCAAACATGTGACTAGGTCACCAACTGACATAATATCATAGACGAGTAGAAGATAGCGATGTCGGTAACGAGATCATACTAGGTATGGAGATATCTGAGAATGATGCTCGGACACGCTAAGTATCGCCATGACAAAGGGTTTAAGACTATACGTCCAGGTTTGATAGATGAAAGTCATTCGTTATATCACAGGGATTAATTCATGGGGTCCAGGCCTACGAGTTAGTCGTTGATCATATAGGAGTCTTGATCGTACCTGTTATTATATCGAACCGATAGGGTAACACACTTAAGGGGTTTAGACCAGACAACCGGAAAGGAAAGAGATCACCCGGAGATGTCCGATGGAGATCGGGCAGCGACGAAATAGTTTTCGGAGCTAGAATAAATTATATATAATATGTTTGATATTAATTAGTGTAATTAATGTCTAAATATGATTTTTATATTTATTTTTAAATTTATTTAGGCTGATTTCCCTAAATGGGCCTTCGAAGGCCCATGGGGGGTGGGGGGGGCCCTCAAGGGAATTCGGTGGGGGGCTTGGCCGGCCTAGGTGGGCCAAATAGGGCCCACCTAGGGCCGGCACACCAAGGCTAGCCGCACCAGGCAATGGGGGATAGTCCCACATTGCCTGGCTGGCAAGGTTGGCTCCCCCTGGAAGCCTATATAAGCACCCCTGGCCTTTTAATTCACCAATTAATTCTCTTATTTCTCCTCGATCTCAGTGATTCCCTTTGTCGGAGTTGCGCCGAGGAGGATGAGAGGATCTCTTCCACCATAACCCGCTGCCGCGCTGCTGGTGTTCCGGTCCAAGCCTTCCGTTGCTCATCCTGGACTGGAGCTTCGGAGGCTGTCGTCTCCACCGTATGTGTGTAACGCCCTGCGAGGTGCTGCGTTAGCGGTGCTCGGAGGCCTACTTCCTCCACCCGACCTCGAGGTCATGTTCGTCGTATTCGTCGCGCCGAGTTCTTCGCGACCTAGAGGTCGGCTACGTCGTCTTCATCGTCAACGCTTGTGCGGGAGCGTAATCCACGCTATTCGGTCTACGAGGGTATGTATTCCGATCTCCGCCATACTACTATATCTGCATAGTGTAGATCTTAGCTAGTTTAAGGATATCGTCGCTAGGAAATTTTTTGTTTTCTGCACACGATCCCCTTCACCACTTGCATGCATGCTCTAAGGTCAAAGGCACGACCCCACTAGCCGACCCCACGAAATTCCAACGCTCGTGATATATTCAGCCAGGTTGGAATGTCACTACAAGTTTGCTGGAGCTAGAAGAGGTGGATCCGGAGCTGTTCATGGGATGGTGAGGATTGCAATGCCCCAAGCAACGTGCCGCCGAGTAATCCATTTTTCATAATTTATTGGACATCGTTTAATTATTGCTTGTAATCCATATTTCCGAGTCGCCTTGTCAATCCCGTTCTTTAGTCTTTGTTATTCTATTAGTTTGCATTTCATGTATTTTGTTTTTTTGCTTTAGCCAGTTTATAAACAACGAGATGTTCACCCTATCAAATAAAGGGAATTTCTTTTTCCTTTAACTATAGTATGAAAACTCGATATTATTGTTTTGCATGCTACTATTTTGTTACCTATCTTATTATGCTTTGTTCTTCTCTTAGAGAAATGTTACCTCGTTTCTTCATATTGTGCCATATTTTGTTTAAAACATGAAGAGCAGTTGTCGTGACTAGAGTATATATAAAGTTGATGGACATTACCTTGTTCAAGTTCCATGCCCCTTGTTCAGGAGTTCCGAGGGAAATCGTAGATTTGGGTCTACCAAATTGGACAATGGAGGCATCGTCGGTGTTGTCCTCCTCTTGGGGCATTGTTTTGGAATGTGGGATTCCTGGAGGGGTCCGGTGGAGCGGAGCTGGCAGCATGGTGTAGCGGCGACTCGACGACAATTATGACATGGTGGAATCGCGTAGGGCTGAGGTGCAGTCTAGTGCCATGGTGGCATTGACAACATGTCTGGCGCAGAAGTCTTCAATTCGATCCACACGCTAGAGTTGGGTTGGCCGAAGATGGTGCAGGCGAATTCTAGAGTGTGTGCACAAGGCGCTATATCTGGAGGTAGCCAAAGAGCTGGCGATGGCCATGGCTGGGGCATCAGACCCCTTTTCCTCTTTCCTTTATGCTAGTTGTGGTGTTTTTGACTGTTTTGGTGGCTTTGACTTGTACGTTTGTTCGTTGTAAGGTTTGTTGCCAGCTTATGTGAATAAATGAAATTAAAGTCGTATATGCATCTGTTTGATGCAAGAGGCTGGACTTCCCTATCTCGACTTTTTTTTTGTTCAGGATAGCGTTGTCTAGTTGTAAGAACTGAAAACCTCACGTACATGTGTTTTGGTTGACAAAAATATGCATGCTAGACTATTATAAAAACAGCCAGGTGCTAATTCGACAATGCTAAAATTTACAGATATTTTACATAGGAGTTTTTGGATTTCTTGTCATGCCACAGCCAATTAATTAATGCAGACGAATCCAAATGCAGATTTCTTTCCTACGTACTGCTTGCTGACACGCGAGCCGGTAACTATATTTGGAAGAAAATATTACACGCTTATTTGGATAAGATCAATTCGTAATAATGTCAACAGATTACGCGATAGCCTTTGATCCTTGAGGCACCTATTTAAGGGAGATCCATTCCTCGCCAACGACAAAACCGTCGCAAGATCGATCGACCAGTCATTACTTCATTCTTTGTGCTCTCTGAGCTTCCGTAGTGGTTAAGAACGAGTATAACCGTGGGAGGGCAATGGCAATGCAAAGAAGCATGAGCGGCGCTGTTCTCGGGCTGATGTTGGCCCTGTGCTGCACGACGACCCTCGTCTGCGGGGAGACGGACTGGACAGTCGGCGAGGGCGGGGGCTGGACCTTCGGCGTCGCCGGCTGGGAGAACGGCAAGGCCTTCTCTGCCGGCGATGTGCTCGGTGAGTTGTACTTAGATCTTTACGCGGTAATTAGCACAAATGTGGTGATTGACGGATGATGGTCTCATTACACAATCATATTCATGTGATGCAGTTTTCAAGTATAATCCGAATATGCACAACGTCGTTGAGGTGGACGAAGCTGGGTACAGCTCGTGCAAGGCCGGAGCCGGTGCCAAGACGTTCACATCAGGCAACGACAAGGTCGCGCTCTCGAGTGGCAAGGCCTTCTTCATCTGCAGCTTCCCCGGCCACTGCGAGGGAGGAATGAAAATTGCCGTCACCGCCAGCTGATAGATGGTCTATATCCATGGCAAAGCACTAAGACACAGACTAGTTATCTCGTCATAAATAATGCGTATCATTTGCTGATCATTTCGATACAAGGGAGATTATCTCGGAAAAAAATCTAATTCAGATGTTTAGTTTGGTCCATTATGTTGTAAAGAACCAGATCTGGTTCCAACATTCACAGCATGACAAACGGATACCACAAATATCTTATTCAAAATGAATTTTGGCTTTCATTACACCGGATTTTCTTTCATTTTCAAAGATTTACCAAAGGTCAAAAAGTCTTCGCAGCAGAATTTCTGCTAGGTTACATTTTAAGGGTCAAGAGTAACTAAATTGAATTAGAAACCTTTCTAGCAGCGGTATCTTCATCTCTTTGTATTTCTCTATGCCCAAAATAAGTACATTTTTATCACAGACAAAACATTAGGCTATATAAGTTGTGGTGAAATGTTCGAACAACCAAACAAGACATGACGTCCTGTAAATTGAAAGTCGTCTGAGCATGGGAGGACAAGCACCCGCATCAGGACGGTGCTTACGGCCTCCCGGTCGTGCTCCTCACCGTGGGTCGTCACTTCACCTCTAATCACTCAACAATGTGATATATACTTCATGCTGATTTGGTGCAGCTGCACCGAATTTCCCATATGTGGATGTATATGGGTCTCACCCTCCAATTGCGACACAAACCCGTCCACATGTGAGAAACAACTCTCACATCGTACACACGGGATAGCCTCTAAACTTGTCCTCAGGTAACTCCGTGTGTGCGCACGCATTACATTCTCCTTCTGGGGGGGGGGGGGGGGGGGGGGGGATCGCATGAATTTATTCCATACCACCATCCTTGGTATGTGCTAGTCCTTCTCCACAAACTTCCCATCATTGAGACCTATCATTGTTCTCCATCCTCCTCCTCCCCCTCTGCTCTAGTGGAAAAGAGGTCTTTGCCTCTTTGGTTTACCCCTTTAGACCGGATTTTAAAATGAATCGAGATTAAAAGGGTGCAGGCCACCCGGTTGGATTTGGGAGGGACCTTTAGTCCTGGTCCGTGTTAGGAACCGGGACTAAAACTCCACCACATGCGGCCGCAGACGCGGGCCCGGAGCCAGCACCCTTTAGTCCCGGTTCTTAACACGAACCGGAACTAAAGGTCCACCTATATCAGCTTCTTCCACCCTAGGCTCCCTCCATTTTTTCACACCGAGCTCATAATTTTTCTTCTCAATTTCTCCTCCATTTCCTCTCCCCAAGGCTAAATAATCCACAATATTTTGCCCCATTTGAAAGATTGAAGACACCCCACGCTTAGCCGCTTCATCCTCTTTTCGGCGTTGCTTTTTTAGCTCATTTCAAATTTCTAGTGCAAGCTAGGTGTTTGATGAAATGCCCAAGTTAGGATTTTATTTGTTTCATATGTGTAATTTGAGCTCCAACTAAATTATGATTTATGTGTTTTAGTATCGTTCCCGTCGTTACCGCCGTCGATCGCCCGTGCCGTCCCTTCACCGGCACCATCTCGGTGAGACTCATGTTTTTAGATTTCATTTGATTTTTAAAAACTTAGCTTTATGGTTTAGATGCATTATAAGTTGTATAATTTTCGAACTTGTATTATATATATATAGTGTCATGGTTCTGATATCCGTCCCCATTGGTCCTTGTTCGGTCTATGATTCGGATGTGGTTGTACCATATGTGCTCATCAGAAATTCTTCCTTCCTGGTGTGTACTCCTCGTCCAGTACGTGCATCTGACTGAGATAGTCAGATAGACCTCCTTCCTTTTGTTCAGCAATGATGTATGTGTTCCTTTCTTTTCTTCACTATTTTATATTGTTCGACTAGCTTCTTGGGATTTCTATCTTTCAGTTTTTCTTTTCGTTGTGTTAACAGACTTTGTTCTTAGATTGCTACTACACCCGACGCTTTGTTTGTGTTGTTGTTGCTCATTCTGATAGCTCGCTCCGATGTTGACCTACCTTTTTTCTTCACTTGCTATTCTAGCAGCAAAGTAATTCGACTGGACTACCACGCCAAGTTTCCATTCCAGTAGCATTTCTCTACTTTTAATCGGTTTCTTGCTTAAATGTACCAGCCTGGTCGAGGCCCATAAAGTTTCAGAAAAAAAATCGAGCATCAAAGACCAGCACAAACATAACACGGCTTATATTTTGAAACAGAGGGAGTACATTTTAGCATATTAAATAATCAATTCATATGTAAGAAAATACTTACTGCATGTTAGAAGAAGAAAATAAATGGATTTTCATTACTTTGGTAAGATTGAGAAAATACAGTATTTAGTTAGAAGATTTTGTGACCAATTATAGAGAATTTGATGGAATTACTAATTAATGTTGCAGATCACATTTGTTAATTTGTCTCACCTTCAAACTAATAGATGTCACGCTTAAGAACAAGTGAGACATTTCCAACTATTTGAATTCATTTTAACAATGATTTTCTTCAAAACAAGGATTTAACCATTCTTTTACTCCTAGCTGCCCCATATAGAGGATAGCTGTGATTTTTGGAAGCATAATTTTGAGAATATAAATGGATCTTCTTCATTTTCGTAAGATCCAGAGTCTTCAGTTAGAAGATTTTGTTAGCCAATTATAGAGGATTTGGTGGTTAATGTTGCAGATCACATTTGGTGATTCATCTCATCTTTAAAATAATAAATGTTGTGCTTAAAAGCGAATGAGATATTTCCAACTATTTGAGCAAACTGTAAGTTGTAATAATGATTTTCTTACAAACAAGGATTTAACCATTTTAAATCCTAGCAGCTGACCCCATTTAGAGCCTATATGTACGGGGAGACGTCCATCACCCAACTCAGGCCATACTCTATATATGAAAGGGCGTCACATTCACCACTGAAACCAGCCTCCACGTCACCCGTTAAACCACGGCCGTCTGATCGGCGCGTCGGACGGCCCAGATGCACTGGAACTCCACCCCAATTGCAGAGCTACTGTAGCACGGTCCTCTGGACCAATCACAGGCCGCCGCGTGTCCCGGTACCCGGCCGGTCGCCTCCGGTTTCACCGGTGACCGTGTCGTTTTGCAAAAAAGCCACTGCTAAGACGAACAATAGAACCCGCAGTCCACAGATTTTGCAGTGCGAGGGACCTGTTTGCGAATAGGAAAAAAGTCACATGCTTTTTTGCAAATCGGCCCCCGCACTTTTCCTTACTCTTCTTCCTCTCTCCCACGGTGCCGACCTCGTCGCCGCCGCCGCCGCTCCGCGCCTCTCCGGCCAAATCGAAGGGGCGAAGGGCCCAGGGAGGTGCGCCGCCGTAACCTCTACCTCTGCGCCGGCGGACGCCGACAGACGAGCGCGCTTCCCCGCACGAGATGGGGTCCGGATCCGGCGATTGCTCGCGCTTGTTGAGCCCCACACAACACCACCTCTTCCTCCGCTTCCGATTCCACGGCTTGGAACCGTCCATCCACTACCGCCGCCACAAACCCCAGCCGTCTGGACTTTCGCTCCGCGCCATCCAAGCTGGCTTGCTTGCTGGCGGCCGGCGACCGTGCGTCGCTAGCACTATGCGCTGAGCTTTGTCAAGATTGCCGGGCTGTGGAGCACGCGACGCGGGGGAGTACGCCACCGTCGACGGTGAGGTTCCCGCAAATGCGGCCCATAATCTCGTGGCTGCCCTGCCTACCGCGCGAGAGCTCTACCGGATGAGAAGAGATCCGACTACGGCTGGTCGGAGCGGAGTCGGCCGGCCGTAGCGCACACGGTCCAGTATCCTGATTTTGCCTTTTCTTATCTGCTATGACTGGTTGCCGCTAGTGCAAGTTTGGGTACGACACATCTGTGTCCCGTGCTTACTGACTTTGCTTACTGAATCTGCATATACATGCAAACTCTTTAAAACCAATTTGACGGACAAGCATATGTTGTTGCGATGTGCAAGTCCAGATTTAGGATTCGTTCCAGTGAGTTCCATATGTTAATACATGTTTTTTCTTTAAGTGTGTACGCACCAGTCTAATCTGATATATGAATCTGTGAGGCCTCCCATATCTTGCTATTGCAAACCTATATATTTGCTTTGTTTCTATGATAAACTTACGATTTCGATTTTGTACTGTCCAATTAGGAAGAGTGAAAATTCAGATTCAGATGATGCTACATAATAGTTATTATCACCAGAAATTATGATTCTGATTGTAAGCTTGCAGGTTTTCAAATTGATGATTATTGTTATACTTGGCATAGTTATTGTTAAGACCAATGCTTTATTTAAGAATTAAATATTTCATCTTTTATGTTCTCTAAATTTTATACTCTCTTATCAATAATTTTATCTTCCTGCAGTTTAGTTTCGATACCCCCGAGATTAAATAGCAGAGTAAACATATGAACAACTTATGTATATATCTACTGACTTGCAGTGGGGAGGATCAGACTGCTTCTATGACTAAGAACCCAGTATATAAGCGCCTGCTTACATATGCACTATACATCAACTTCTCCATGCATTTCCTATCCATTTTTGTATAGGTATTTCTTCTTTGTGTCTATTCATAGGAAGGCCTGACTGCTTACAAATTCACCAATTATATACAGCTGTGTTTCAATATTCTGTACAAATTGCAGTGGGCTTTTCCATCTTACTAGCATAGGATGGTACTCTTGCTTTTTTTGGCACGAATGGAAACTTGGTCACGTGAGATGAATGATGCAGCTAACGCGCCACTCTATCGGTAATGACTATAACTCTGTGGTTAAAGTTCAAAGCATGTGTACATTCAACCTATATGTGATTCATTGATATATGAGATTCCTTTGAACCCGATACTCATGTTTCCTTTTTGTTTTGCATTTTCCAAAATATGTGTAGTATTACACCCAAGAAATATATAGATATAAATGTCTTTTATTATTTGGACCAATCAACAGTAAGTTGTTGCAACTCTAAATGCATGATGTGCTCTACAGCTACTGTCTAAAAGCTTGCTCAGCTTGAGCCAGTATATGTCTGATATGTCGCTTTATATATTAATGAAAATTCCAACTCTATCTGAGTAACATGATGTTCCAGTTGGCTCTATATATAGACGTATATTTACATGTATATGTCAATATTGATCTGCTTAGATTAGTTTATGGCTCTGGGCCTCTTCAGTTACGTTTGGTATTAGCTACTTATTTTTGTTGTGAGTGGACGCTTTGGCATAACTAATCTATGGTATCGCTGTTGTAAGCACAAGCATATCTACAAGTAATCTATGGTGTTGCTGGCTCATGCGGTGGACTTTATTTTCTGCAAATGCTAATTTAACTTCAGCTTCAGAGAAGCCTACATCGGCTTATTGAAACGCCATACTTCCTGTCATACAAGATATTTTGCATCACTGATGCCTTACAACTAAAAATATTGCATTTAAATTCTATGACAAATAGCATCGAGTACGTGGTTAATTGCATTACAAGAATGAAAACCCCCATGTTTGACATTTTCATGATCTTTGATTTTGTTTTGTTTGCCTTGTGCTCATTATCACTTCTGTTGACTGTGTTACAGCTAGATGGGCTTGCCATTACTGTCCACGATGGGCAGTGAAGGTGGCCGGTTGGGATTGAAACTTGACAAGTTCAGTTCGAAAGCCTACACAGTAGCCAGACATATATCATCCCAGGTGCATTGGCGTGTGAACGCCCAGTCCCGCGTCACATCGTTGGAGCAGCACAAGGTTCTAAGTTGATTGATTTACAGATTTTAACCACTCATTTGAAGGTTTGTCAGGTAGACAAATAGCATGAAATCCAACCAACTGTCCATCCTCTAAACCTGGTTTTTTCTGTACTGTCTACGCCACCACGGAAACCATTCTTGAAGTTAACTTCCATTTGATTGATTCTTTTTTTACGCCTATGGGTTCATGGAGCTGATGGATGTCAATGGACCCGGTCCCGTCACAAGAGCTTCACGAATGTCATAGAGGTGAAAATTATGTCCTCATTGTCTTTTTACTTCTGCTATGGTTTGAACTAAATCAGAGCTAAATGCTTTGAATGAGTTGAACAAAGCTGCCCATATAGTTTTGTCGTAGGTAGATAGTTCTACTTTGTTTTGTATGAATTGAACTAAACTGCATGTGTGCATGTGCAGTTTTGCCCTTGGTAGACAGTTCTTCTTTCTAGGTTCTTCACATCTCAACACTTATTATGTGAATACCTTTATTTGATGCGTGGAGGGGTGATTGAATTGATGTACTTGATAATGCAATCTGAAACATTACACATATATTCTGATACCCCATTTGTAATGCACTGCCTATTTCTACTGTAGCATGTAGATTCATATTTGTTTATTTTCTCACTCGGACTGGTTTCCATGGCAGGAAAATATTAACCGTCATGGTTCTAAAGCTGATTACGACCAAAGCACGCTACTCACAATGTGGGAACTACTGCTCCTACGATGAATGTGGGTTCAGCTGGCAATTCTACAGTTATTATGGGCTCTTAAAAGAGGGGAATTTGCGTAGGTAATTAGAAAATTAAATGTGCTGCCAGTATGTTTCTATATTCCTATCATAGTTTGCAAAAAAATTGTATATATGTTTACCTGTATATATTCTTGACAAACTTGGGAGATGAATCTTATTCTGTATTTGACTAATTTTTGTCATGGATACTTAAAAGCTATATGCTCATGTTTTTCAAATATATGAATGCTATCATAAATAAATAAATGAAAAAGAGAACAATTTAAGGCTTAAATGGTTCTTTAGAGATCCTTCATTATTACTAATAAGTGTGCCATATTTGCATAAATCAACCCATTATTTTTTGGCTCCCCCGACTAATTGACAAAATTTGTATGAAACAATATGGTATTGTCAAGTGCTTGAGTGTATTGAGTTTTGTGTGTGGACAACTACGCATGATTAATTTCATGATGATTTTGATAGAGATGGATTCATACAGGGATGTTAGGTTTTAATATACTAATTGACATGCACCTTTGTCTCTTGCTTCTCACTTGGTTGGACAACTACGCATGATTAATTTCATGATGATTTTGGTTGGACAACTACGCACGATTAATTTCATGATGATTTTGATAGAGATGGATTCATACAGGGATGTTAGGTTTTAATATACTAATTGACATGCACCTTTGTCTTTTGCTTCTCATTTGGTTGTGTAATTAACGTCTTATGTTAACAGATTGTCAGTAAAGGAGAAGTAAATTGATACAATAATCACATGGGCGCGGCGCGTGCACCTTTGTCTCTTGCTTTTCACTTGGTTGTGTAATTAACGTCTTATGTTAACAGATTGTCAGTAAATGAGAAGTAAATCGATACAATAATCACACGGGCGCGGCGTTGCCGCGCCAAGTTGCCTAGTTACTTCAGAGACCTGGCATAACACCATCGATGTCGCGGGAAACCATCGGCGCCGGCCTTCTGCTCCTCCTGACCGTTTGCTGCGCCAGCACCACCGTCGTCCAAGGCCAGAAGGAGTGGACTGTTGGAGACAACAAGGGATGGACCTTCGGCGTCTCGGGTTGGGAGGACGGCAGGCGCTTCCAGTCCGGTGATGTGCTTGGTGAGAACACTGTGATGATCAAGTGATTACGTACTGTACCTATTATAAATTGTTGAGAACGGATGAATATATGTTCTCTGATTCAGTAGTTTAACTAACTGATGTGCATGTGCGTAGTGTTCAAGTACGATCCCAAGCTGCACAACGTGGTGCAGGTGGGAGAAGGTGACTACAACTCGTGCACGGTCGCCGGCCCGTCCAGGACCTATAACTCCGGCAACGACCACATCAAGCTGGCCGGCGGCGGCAAGGCCTTTTTTATCTGCAGCATTCCGGGGCATTGTGAACAAGGCATGAAGATCGCCGTTACTGCTGAATAGATCGACATGCATGATATCCCTCTCTTGAGTGTCTTCTTTACCAGCTGCCGTTTGACGCTGCGAGTTCATGACGAAATGCTTTTATGTTTTTTCCCGTGAAGGAGCCAGCCATAAGCATTGGAGGGGGCGAAATTATGTTGCAGGGGGCGAAATAGGCTAGAATCGCTTAAACTTGCCAAATATAAGTGAGATTAGTAGTAGGATTATGAATAAAATCAAAATCATGGAGGGCTTAGCCCATGCTTGTCCTCCCTTCCTCCGTCCCTGCGAAGGACCAATATTATTAACCAGATATCGGTATGTCCGCTCTATGATACTATATCATATGACATATTAACTAAGGATATAAGTTCGGAGCTCGTCGAGCTTTCTCATCCTTTACAGTCGCTGCTATGTGGGCCTTGTACCCTGTATGTTGATCGAATGATGCACCTCAGCCAAATAACTAAAAAATAGAGATGTTTTGTGGTACCAAATGAATAACAACTCTTCATTTTCATCCATATAATGACCCAAATAAAATCATGCTAGTGCTAAAAAGTGGAGTTGTACAAATCATACTGCTGGTAAAATACATTGCACGTAGACAGATCGTGGCCCAATAAACATAGATGGGCCGGCCCAAAGTAAAAAACGGTTAAACAACCAAAACAAAATCCTAACCGGAGCTCGGGGCGTCTGGTCAAGCGGCGACAAGATCGCCCCTGTGTGGCGACGGCGACGTTAGTGTGTCCCCTTGATTTTTTTCTAAGACTTGTCTGGTCTACTGCTTTTTTTTACCACAACCTTACTGAAAAAAAGGCAGCTTACTGGGCTTCTGGGAATAATCTAACGCATTTTCATCTCAAACAGTCATATGAAATCATACTGCTCCCTCCGTTGACCAACAAAAGGATACCGTAAAACAAGCAAAATATAAGACATCAAAGTGCCATGCCAAACAGATCAAATTGTAAACAACTGACGATATGTAATAGAAACTATTGGCACCATCCCCTAGCAGCACAAGAACTGAGGAAATGATTCATGATTCATGAGGAAATGATTAATGATTCCTAAAAATCAAATCTTGAGAGCAGACAGCATTAAGTACTAAAAATTCCCTGTAGATATGCGAATGAATGCGCTGAGAAGAAGAAGAAGAAGAAGAAGAAGAAGAAGAAGAAGAAGAAGAAGAAGAAGTTGACACCGCTGGCTTGTTTGATGGATCGTACCCCATTTCTGGCCACGCCTACACATCGTCGTCCGACGTGTTCAGCCATCGCAACCGCCACCGAGGATCATGGGTGCCAAGTGCTCAATGAATGTCGAAGAGGTAAAATATTTTTCTTTTCAGCCCAAACACTCAAATGGATTCAATCAGGGTATGGAATGAAAATTCTCAGAAACGATTGTAGATTTGGTACCATAGCTGAGGTAAATGCTCGTTGACATTTTGTCGTTGGTGATGGTTTGTGGCCTTAGAGTGATGACCTTTCTATTGTAGATTGTAGTATGGAGGAGATGGATGTGGTCGTTTCATGTAGGCCCAAATTTTGAGCCGAAAAGCTTGGCTCAACTCATTAGAAGTTTTAACTATAGAGCTAACTCGGTTCGACTCGTTTAACAAAGGAGTTCAGAAATAGAACTCGGCTTGACTCGCCAAACTCGCGAGCTACTCGTCTATTTCGGTTAAACTATCAACATGCAGTATCATAGTTTGTAGAAACAATTGTGTTCAATGTTTTGGGCATGTATGATGCCATCATCATACCAATCAATGACAATTTTGCACCATTAATCTGTAGTCGATAAACTAATATAATTAAGAACAATTGTTTAGATAAATAAAAAGTCAGGTAATGATTTAAACGAGTACTCGGTAACTCGGCTCATTTAACTCGAACTCGTTTATCGTCCAAAATCAAAACTAAGTTTGACTCCTTTACCAATGAGTTCGAGCCAAGCCGAGTCGAGTTTCAAGATACTCGTTTCCTTCGCGAGTTTCGAATTTTAAGTCCACGCCTAGTTTCATGTCTTGGTTGGAGGAGTTGGTTAGAAAAGTGGTGGAGGAGGAGATGGATAATGCCGGTTTCATGTTTTGGTTACACATGTGGATACAAAAGTAAGACACATGAGATGAAGGACACAAAATATGGCCAATACGGAGACATTGTTTTTTGCCATGCTTGGATGAAGGTATCGTGCGCGTTGGCACGGATCAATAAAAGTAGAAGTTTTGAAACATCATACTCATCCAATCGAGCCACACTCAAGCCTTCCTTGCACACCGTTCGACCACACCATCCAAGAGCAATGCAACAGATGGACCAACTGTGTTGATCAAGTCGACAATGCCCCACCAAGTGGGGCACCAATCACACAGTATGAACCTATCATCGAAGACTTATAGAAGCAGCAAAACATGAAGAGCGACGGCAAAGACTTCACATTGCATATAGTTACAATGAACTAGCTGAGGGTGATCGTGGTGGTCGTGCAGTTGGTGGTGTCCATGTGGGTGGTGATCGTGGTTGATTTTGTGTAGTATGGATTTGGTTTCTATGTTGTAGGTATAGATTTTTCTTGTCTCATTTAGTGGCGTTATTAAGACATAGTATCATATGTTTTCTTATAGATATTAGGGTGTTTTTTAAGAGCCACCGATCAATCAATCATAATGTATTGTTGAGATCAAATTCTGTGTCACCATTCCCGGCCCCCGCGTCCCTCGAATAGATGACACATGGAAACATTAGCATCCCGCCGATGGCCCCTTTCCTCTTCCCCTCTCGCCTCTGTCGTAGTATGCAATTGTGCCTCGTTTATGCTGCCGACGATGGAGGTGGGGCCTCTCATGGTGTGGCCTCTTCATCAGCGATGAAATGGCGGGTGAGATTCTTGTCTCTACGGCAACACTACGGTGTGTCAGTGGTGCATCTGATGCATGTAAAATGCATACATGAACTTTGCATTGCATTAATCATATTTCATCCATATTTGCATCATATAAGGGTTATATCAATGTTTTATAATGTTTTGAGCAATATCTCACACTTACCCTATTTATTTGGAATTAACCCTGTGCTATCACAAAACCCCTTTTTCTATCTTTGATATTTCAGGGACCCAAACGACGTCCAAATGACCTAATATTCCACGGAGATGATTTTTTGGAAGGAACAAGGCTTTAGGAGCGAATGAAGAGCAAAGATGGAAGGCTGAGGCCCAAGATAGGTGGGCCCATGCGGCTAGATTCCTTGGCCGTGTGGGACCCCTCATCCTGGCCCTTGAGCCTCCGATGTCGTCGATCTTTGTCTCGCTGGATTCGTCTTGACCTAAAAACGACTATAAAAATACTCCCCCAAACCCTTTCGGAGAGGAGCGTCGTCGAAACACAGAAACACAGAACAGAGAGCTGGAGCTGCAGATTGGAGGGGGGAAACTCCGGCGGGGCGCTGCCGGTGTGGTCTCCACCTTCTCCAACGACTTCTCCACCGTCTCTATGATGAAGAGGGAGTAGTCCACCCTTGGACTATGGGTTTGTGGAAGTAACTTATGTATCTCTCCTCTCTCTTGAGCTTCACTAATTAGTGCCATATGAGCTATTGAACATGATTATGGTCATATATGTAATACCTTTTGTGGTGGATCTCTTAAGTTGATATATGTTATGATGATTGTCAATATTATGTCTTTGTTATGAAATTTGATGCATATTATGTACCCCGTTCTAGTCTATGTGTTTTGATCCAACATGTGTATGAGAGCGTGTGAGAGGGAACATATGCATTAGTTGGAGTAACAGGGGGTGGTTTTGTGGTAAGTTGACAACAATATCGTGATCCACTTTGGTTTTTACCTTACTTTGTTGCCTCACTAGGGATAAAGGAAATACTATGCTACCTGGCGTATGTGGGTGACACTGGCACTATCACCATGACTAGATCTAGCATGTTCTTATTTAAACTTCATGTCATTGAACTTAAAGTTATACTATGTTTATCTTAATTACTGAGATGTTATGATTTAGTTCGCATCTTTATCAGTATAAGAGAGATTAATAATCAAAAGATCTCTATGTTAGGATGTGATGTCCATATTATTAATAACTTGTCTTGTTGCAATCTCATATGTCAATTCCTATGTTCCATTATCTACTACTATATAAAAGAGAAAGTGCATTTGTGAAACCATGAGCCCCGTCCATTTTTAATCATAAGAAACACCTTTCCAACATTTTTATTGTATTTTACATTTTCTGCCATTGTTAAAACCGAAAATATAAAAATACCTTTACATCTTGCAAACACCATACAAATCACAAAAACATCATCACACATCATTTATACCAGCCTTGCACTTTTATTTACCACCATTTGCATATTTATTTCAGTTTTGCATTTATTATTTCTATATCTTTTACTTACACTTTGTGCTTGACAACTACTTGGTGAGGTTGAGGGCACAAAACAATTTACTTTGTTTTGTAGATTTCACAAAAAAGGATAAGGAGACAACAACTTTTGGTTCCTTTCCTCGAGAGTTCGATATTAAACCATCAATTTACCCTCGTGGAGAAAATAGTCGTTTTCCCTTACTATACACTCTGCACTTGGAGTCTCAACCTAACCCACATTCTTCTGTCGCAGGTACTCGGAGCCCGAAGCTTGATACATTATCAAGACTACTTTCTGGCGCCGTTGTCATCATCGTCAAGGGCCATCAACATCCTATGATGACGAAGCTGACGCGTCCAGGGCGATGGTGGCCGGTGGCGCTAGATGCGGATGACGCGTCGAAGGCGATGGTGGCCGGTGGCGCTAGATGCGGATGACACAATCGTGTCCTATGACGACTAGGATTTCGGTAGTGGATGTCGGTCGGTCTCAACCAAATCTTTTGGGCCTTCGCATCGGCGGCGAGGTACGGTGGCGTGAGGACTCGGTACCAGACCTCTGGCGGCTACACGCTACCAGACGAGGACATCGACTCCCGCACACTCATGGGCCCTTTTTGTGCCAGACGGTTCTAGATCTGGGCCCTATGCAACGCGCGGGGCACAGATATTTCTAGCTGCACCAGTTGTCATCCTTGTCGTCTGGCCACTGTCGTGACCTCTCTTCCTTCCTTATTCATGCCCGAGCTGGAACCTGGCCATGAAGACCTGGCTTTAGCGCCACTGCCAGATTGTTGTCGAGGCAGATACGATGCAATCCCTTGTGGTAGACACGAATAAGTTTCCCACCACACACCAATGAATTAGAAATTGTTTCGAATGGTATTGGGGATGGGATAAATCCTTGCAGACACCGTCCTTTTTCCTCCTTGGAGGGCGTTCGGGCTACCCCTCTTTTGTTTCGGAATCTCTAAGGCTAGTCCGTGTCCGGGCAACAACGGAGTGTCGACGTCGCCATCTTCATGAAGGTGTTGCATGTGTGCTCATCAATCTTGGTCTCGGTGGTGTAGTGTTGGGATGTTGCATGCCATTCTCCTTGCAAGTCATGGAGGGACTGACGTGATGGCTGCCTCCTCACTTCGCCGATTCATCGTCCTTGTCCTCTCTTGTTCGAAAGTCGTACCTTACCTTTTTTTGTTAGGTCACGTAGAGAGGTGGAGGGTTGGCCAGTGATCTGTTTTCTTTTCTTTTCGATGGGTGGCATTAACGGCGCATGTGCCAAAACGTGTTGTAATGGCCGCTTGGTCTCTCCTTCTTGAAACCGATACGTCTGGAGTGTATCCTAAAAAAAACATGCTGCCTTCTTGTCTTAGCAATTTATTTCATGTTACTCTTGTATATAGTCGGTTGCAAACCACGACGAAACAAGCAAATCATAATTCATCGTTACCTCAGATTAGATGAGCCACAGTAGGCACTTCCATTCGGATCGCGCTTCTCATAGATGCACGCGGGAGATGGCCGCCAGATGGCACGCGGGATCCATGGTAGCTAGCATAGCTTAATCTTTTGGCCAACGAGCCTCGATCTTTGCATCATTTGATTATTCGTGAGACAATTGACGTCACAGCACATGTAATTCAGCTAGACAGATGTTCATCTCCGGTCCATGGGCAGTGTAGTACCGGGAATAACGGTGCTGGCTCGTCGAACGGAAAGCTATGTAAACTTAAGAAGAAGGCAAAAAAAACACCTAAGAACAAGCTAGGATTGTCTGATGCATCATGCCGATACCTTATGATGACTAACCAATATGCTGTTCTTCTCTTTTCCTTTGATAAGCTGGGTCCATTATTCGAAAACAGGATCCATTTTGGTTGGCAGTGCCCTTTTTGGAAAACAATGCACTCATACTTCATTTTATTTATGCATAGTATAAATTTTTGGTGTATAATTTCGTACTAGATATGTATATAATAATATATAAGTGGGAGAAATGGATCCCGTTTTTACATTCTTAATTTAGTTTCTTTTCCTTTCATATATGTACTCTTTTCTCCTACATTTGTTCCAACACTCGTAATGATAAGAATCAACATTTGTTGTGTTTCGGCAAAAACAAAATATGTTTTTCCGCATTTTTTGATTTCCCCCCAAACAAGCAAATAAATAAATATCTTAATACAGGTAGTGTATGACCTTTTCAGCTCCAGCTTTTTGTAAAGAAAATGATCAAAATTTTGTCTAGATTTTGAGATCTGTTTTCTCCAGAAATATGCAATGGCGGAAGACATATCATCATTTTAATTAAAGGAATGGGTTACAACAGAAAGAAAAAAACAAAGCTTGAGTATATACTCATTCCCCCATAGCAAAACACACGCATGTCAATGGTACTCCCTACGCCCTAAATTAAGTGTCTTTGATTTTCTGCAAATTAATATGGATATATTAAGACGTGTTTCATGTCAAGATAAATCATTTTTTATGCAAATCCAAGACATTTCTTCTCAGATAGAGGGAGTATAAATTATTTTAAAAAACATGCTTGATACCAGAAATACGAGTTGGGCGAATAATAAAACCGCTTTTTGCAAGAAGAGTAAAGCCACATACTTGATTTTGTCCGTATGCGGACTGTCGGTGACCTGCAAATGGCATGTTGTTGTTTGTGATTTGCAAGAAAGGAAAAGGCCCATTTTTGCACGTACGTAGCGTACGCGACTTGAGTATAAAACTGGAATTTGGTTTCACACCCTGTTTTCAACCCCCGGACATTAAGCGTAACAAAACGTTGAAAGATCAATATAGTACCTGAAGTAGTAGCACCGGTTCCTTGGTTTCGAAGCAAGGAAAATGTACTCACTCGTGGAGGTGTAGCGTCAGTGCGTCACCGATGGACTAATTAAGTTGATGAAGTTCTCCAAGCTCTGAAGGAAAAGTTCTCCAAAGACTCCAACTAACCTTATTTGTTCAGCCTTAATTTGTTGCTGACATATATAATCTTATCGTCGTAGGCCATATTATATACAGTAGGTAATTTTATAGAACATGGCTGCGATATGTATTTGCTAACAATCGAATACGGTGATATTTGCCAACCGACCATTGACCAACCGACTGCATCCACCTCCCCTAGAGGCCGTACGCTCAGTTCATGGACCCCATCCCGTTTGTCCACTACAAATACTCCCCGTTCGTCTTCCGTCCCACTCCCACTCAGGATCCCGAAACATTTCACACCATGGCCCGACTGGCTGCCACCGCCGTGCTTCTCCTCTCCCTCCTGGCCGTCGCCAGCTGCCGCTTCCTCGAGGTGGAGCCTGAAACCACCGTCTCCATCTCCGACGAGCACAGCCAAGAGACGGACGCTGCTGAGGCGATTCCCAGTTTGCCTGCCGTCAAGGTGGCCGAGGGCATCCTCCGGCTTCCCTCCCACCGTCGCCCCTGCCGCCACGGGTTCCTCCACCGTCACCTCCGGTGGGACCGCGACCACGGCCTCTCCCACCACCGCGGCGCGTTCGCCGGCCCCGGCGATGCCGTCGTCATCCCTGCCATCATGCCAGAGGAACCGGCCTTTGAGGCGGAGCTGGAGTCGGTCGCGGAGCCTGACCCTGACTCGCGCCCAGACACCGACGTCGAGGAGGTTGAGGAGAAGTACACCAAGAAGCCACCGCGTGGCGACGGGGACGGGGGAGAGGAGAACGCCGAGTCGGCGAAGGCGTGGAACGGGGAGATGCTGAGGAGGTTCCATGCTCACGGCCACCGCTTTCACCACCACCACCACGAGCAGGCCATGGAGGTGGAGAAGGACGACAACGAGCAGCAGGTAAAGGAAGAAGGCGCGGGGCAGGATGATGTGCAGCTGCAGCAGCACCTCAAGCTATTCGGCCGCCACTTCCACCACCACAACCACGGCGACGAGGAGGGGCAGGAGGAGACGGCGCGGAAGCACTCCTTCCACCACCACCACGACAGCGACAACGACGTTGATGAAGTAGAAGAACTGGCAAGGAGGCTCAGCAAGGCGATCATGAGGAGGAGTTTCCGCCGCGGCGGCGTCCGCCACCACCTCCACCACCACCACCACTCGGAGGAGGGGGGTGTGAGGAAGTGGTTCAAGAGCCTCATCATGAACCGGTTCTAGACGCATTTCGCCGGCAGCTGGTTGATTTGGTCGTCCGATTACATCGTTAATTTGTGCTCTGCGCCGTGCGCGGTGGAGTGGAGTACTCTACCATTTCGTTTCCTGTAATATTCCACATTACCATGCATGTATGGTGTGCTACTTCCTTATTGTGACCCCTGAGGCTTGTGAGATTGTACGAGTAGCAATGCGATCTGTTTTTCTGCAGATTAGCTTTGTTTTCTCGTTTACGTTAACTATATGATTGTCTTGTGGATTCTTTCTTTGTCCATGTACTGCTAGCTGTGCTCATCTTACTTTTATGTGCACTAGCTAGTCTGCTCATCGCTTTTTCATAGTGATTCAGTGATACGTGAAGCTCATCTTGTTCTGCACAAGGAATGCAATCGATCGTCGATCCTCTGCTTTAAGAGATTCTGTCCCTCTAGCGAATCACTACCGACTGATTTCGACAAGGAATGCTTCATCAGTTGCTCAACTGTACTTTCAGAGTTGTCGCAAACTTGCCGTCAACTATGCTCTATGCAGGTACCGTCAGATGGTATTATATTCCTGTTTACTTTTTGTTTCACGAAGGAGACGTTTTGTCCTTTTCATTCCGGGTTCAACTAACTCACTGTCAAATTTGATGTGTAATTGTACAGCAAATGGGAGACGTCACTTCTCCTTTCTTATCTCGATCGGAAGTGCTTCGCCATCGTCCATCGACTAGACAAGGTACCAAGCAAAGTCACATGAATGATGTGTATTTTTTAGTTGCTTGATTGATGTTTCGACACTCTGTGATTTTTTAAATCCTACCCCCGCTTGAACTACTCTGCAATAGTAAATCAATAAAAGTTAAATAATACATCGGTTTGATACTGATGTATTTTTTGTCTAACCTCTCCAGTCTAGTAATCTGCACGTATATAACTTTCTTATCACCCAGTATAAGCAAACGGGTGACGAGCGACGATAGAGACTGGACTTTAATTAGCATATCAACCCTGCAATCGACGACAAAACGTCGGTGTGGTGAAAGTATATATGCAAACTCGTCGACAGACACTCATCCTTGCTACACCGATCTCCCAAGTTGACCGCGACATAGGTAGCATTTCATGAGCACACGCGTTTCTATATTTCGCAGCTTGTGCGGCGTGCATGTACATCTACTACTGTACTCTAATGCCGTCACTGCGTACGCAATTGAATTCGACAAACCAACCACAGTCGTCATCCATCTAGTAATCCGTACAAAGCAGTCTATCTCTAGCTTGTGATCATATTGTGCTTGTACGTACAATTCTCAATTGTCATCGACCAGTGAACATGTATGCCCTGCTGCCCGCGTGCGTGGGACATTCCATAGATTGAACGCAATACGTTTGTCGACTCATATATTTATCTTTTTTACCGTGCCTAATCTTATCTATCTATGTAGCACGTTATCACCATCAAGCAGCCTCCATAATCGACATTCGACCGCAGCAATGCTTTGCATATTATTTATTATTTAATTTACATTTATCCTGTGAAATTCCTCTGCAAATAAGGACGGATCTAGACCTACTGCAATAAGAGCGGGAGCGCCTAGTCTCTGCATTACGCGGGTGTAACAAATGTCCACGCACCCCTCTCCTCCCCACATGGGCCGGCCCATTTCCAACCATGTAGTGGTTATACAGTTTTTCTGTTTTTATTTTTACAAATATGCTAAAATTTTGAAAGTTTTTTAAAAGTAAACTAAAATGGAATTTGAACACAAAAAGTACATAGAAAATAGGTATTGTTAAACATTTTTTAAAATTGAACAAATATTATTATTAATCATTTTTGTAAATTGAACAAAATAGGTATTTGAACGGAAACTAGTTATAAACAAAATTTTAAAAATGCACATTAAAAAGTCTATGAACTTAAAATATTTTTGAATGATTTTTTGTTCAAAATTTAAGAGTTTTCAAATTTAAACATTTTTCAAAACTGAACAACTTTTTAGTCTCAAACTATTTTATGTTTCAATATTTTTTTAATATGTAAAAAAACATTACTGAAATTTTAAATATTTTCGAAAACCAAACAATCTTTTATTTTGAACATTAAAAAACGAAATCTTTTCGATTCTAAAACATTGTTTTTAAAAATATCCACAAAAGACAAAAAGAAAAAAGTAACTGAAACATGAAAACAAAACAAAAAAATAAAAAAGGAGAACACATTGAAGTTACGTGGGCCGGCCCACTCCGCCCCGAGGGGGTGCGTGGAGCGATCTTATCTCCGCTGTATGCAGAGACTAGGATTCACCAATAACAGCCATGGCATCTATAGAATTTGTTTTGGCTCCGCATGTTGCCCATCAAGTCCCAAGTAGGTGCTGACCAATCAACAAAGCAACACGACAAATTTTGCGGCTCATTAAAATGTTACTTTTTATTTTATTGTTATTTTGGAAAGTTTTTCTTTTACACTAACAAAAATTCAAGTTTATCTTTAATTTCTAAATTAACCCGGGTAATAGTTTGGAGAAGAAATATTTTTTAACCTAGAGAATTTTTGAATTTGACCATTCAAGTTTTCTAAAACTTTTCAAAATATGAATCATTTTTAAATTGTAAACATTTATAAATTGAAGGAAAAATTATGCCTGATTTTCCTATATTTGAAACATTTTTAAAGTAAACTATTTTAAATTTGTAAAAATAAAAATATGAGAAATCTGATTATTTTAAATTTTGAAAAAAATTCAAAATCAAAACATTCTGCAAATCTGATTGTTGTTTAAATTGAATTGATTTCTATTTTTTTCAAATCTGAAACTTTCTTCAAAATTTGAACAATTTTCGGAAATAGAAAAATAGATAAATAGAAGTAGAAAATAATAATAAAAAAACTATATATGTTTGGAACCTACCAATTTCATCAGATGATATATTGACAGGTCAAACATTATACGGAGTAGTATTTTCTGATACCATGTATTCTTTAAAGAGATGAGACACTAACATTTTTTAGAAAAAGGTCATCCCGGCCTCTGCATCAAAATGATGCACACAACTGTATTTATTTAAAACAAAACATACATGTTTCGTTCTCGCGCTATTACAAACCAACAATTCAAAAATCACACAAAGTGGAGATAAAAACGAGCCACGAGAAAAAGAACATATCCATATAATCTTCTAGCATGACGCCACCCATGCTCGAAGTAGATATCCGAACGACTGCCATCATTCGAGAACATACGGAATCCATAAGATCCCGCAGGTAGCCCGGAAGGAGAAGCGGCCTAATCTAGTGAGTAGAATTAAGGACAATTTGCACAAATGGTGGAGTTTGAAGCTTGTTAAAGACAATATCATTTCGGCAATTCCAAATCACCCAAAGAAAGGCTGATAAACCGATGCAAATCTTAGCATTAGTCTCCTTCTCAATTCCATCAAGCCAACTTCCAAATATATCTGGAATACCGGAAGGTGGTGTGATATTAAAAGTAAAATAAATTAGTCTCCAAATGTCCTTAACAAAAAGGAAAGAAATAAATAAATGTTCTACAATCTCTTTTGTATCGCAAAATGCACATTTTTTACATCCCGTCCAACACCTTCTAACAAGATTGTCTTTAGTCAATAAAACCTTTTTTTGTACAAACCATAAGAAGATCTTTATCTTCAACGATATTTTAAGTTTCCACTAGTATGTACGCAAAAATCTCATATGACCATTCATATACTCAGCATGCATAGACTTAACAAAAAATGACCCCGACGATGGTAACTTCCATTTAAAAATATCCACCTATCCGATAATGTCTCCTGCATCGAGTGAGTGAGTAGATGCACCCAAGCACCCCGTTGTCATCTATAATAACCCTACGAAACTGAAGATAATTTGATTCGTGGTCATTACTTGTGCAACCAGAGCATTGTTATTACGAGCAATATTAAAAGGAGTTGGGTATTGGGAACATAAAAGTGTATCGCCCAACAAAGTGTCTTCCCAAAATCTGGTCCGCATACCATCCCAACCACAAGAAATCCATGCGAGAAAAAGTCCGACTTAACCCCCATAATCCCTTTCCAAAGCGGTGAATCTGTAGGTTTTACTTGAACTTGAGAAATAGTCTTACCATTACTTGAACTTGAGACATAGTCTTACTGAACGGGAATCCGGCACCTAGAGGGGGGGGGGGGGTGAATAGGTGCTATTACAAATTTTAGGTCTTTTTAATTTTAGGCTCAACTCAAAGGTAATTCTCTAGATAGATATGCAACTATGGTGAATTTACCTAAATGAGAATCTAAACAATAACAAGAAGCAAGTAAGGGAGTAAAGGGTAAGGGGAACCAAGTGAAGCACGCGGAGACGAAGATTTATTCCCGAGTTCCACCCAAGGGTGTACGTCTCGTTTGGAGAGGTGTGCGCTACCACAACAGGTTAGCCGCAACGCCACAAAGGCTCACCTTCTTCTCCGATGAACTCAACCACAAAGGTTTCGAGTCCACCTTCCACTATTGATCCCCTTTTAGGGCGGAGCTCGAATCCCTTACAAACGCTTGAGGCACACACCCACAACTGAATTGGGGGCTCCCAAGAAGGACCACAACAGGTCAAGGACCACAAGAGGTCCAGGTAACACCAAGAGTACAACAATGGTGAACTAGGTTTTCCCACCGGAAACCCTAGCCACGAAATCCCCAAATGAATGGGGGAGAAATGAAGATCCCTTCGGTGACGATGTAGATCTGGGCCTTCTCCTCCAATCCTCCAAAGATCTATGAGTTTGGGTGGGGGGATTGGGAGATCTTGATGAATTGAGCTTTCAAGAATAGTAGGAGAGAGAAAGTCTGAGAGCTCAAAAGTTCTTGAGTGAGTGAGGGGGTATTTATACTCCCCCTCAAAATCTGGCCGTTGGCTGTCTTGGTCACCCGGAAATTCCGGTATAAGTTGCACCGGAAATTCCGGTGCCCCGGAATATCCGGGCCTTTGAAAATATCCGGGCTGAATTTCCGGTTGAGATCAGAACCAATTCTGAACTTGACTTAGTCGATTTTCTGAGGTTGACTCGGAATATCCGAGTCCTTGAAATTTCCGAGCTGAATTTCCGGTTGGAGTCAGTGGCACTTCTGATTCTTGACTTAGCCAATTTTCCCGAGGTTGACTCGGAATATCCGGTTGGTGAACCGGAATATCCGGGTCCTTGAAATTTCCGGGCTGATTTTCTGATTGAAGTCAGTGCCACTTCTGAATCTTGACTTAGCAATTTTCCTGAGGTTGCTTCGGAATATCCGGTGGGTGAACCGGAATATCCGGTTGGTGAACCGGAATATCCGGGTCCTTGAAATTTCCGGGCTGATTTTCCGATTGAAGTCAGTGGCACTTCTGAACTTGACTTAGCCAAAATCTGGGGTTGACTCGGAATATCCGGTTGGGGGACCGGAATATCCGAGTCCCTGAAGAATTCCAGAAACTCTTTTTCTCTACAATTTGGCTTTAAGATTTGTGATATGAATTTCACCCAAACTGAAATACTTAGCAATAGGATTAGTATATCATTGGTATTGTTAACTAACACACAAAACACTAGGGATTAAGAAATGTTCTTTCAATCTCCCCCTTTTTGGTGTTAGATGACAATACCAAGATTTGCAAAGGAACAAACAGCAATATCATGTTTTTGGCAGAAAATGGCTCCCCCTAAATATATGCAAGTATGCAACACAAGATAACACTGGATAGGAGCAATTTTATAACAATAACCACAAGATATCACAAAGGAGAAACGAGACAAGATGAAAGATTATGGAAGCACTTGAGACTAGATAGATTTTCATACCTTGTGCATATAGAATATGAAGAGAATACCAACACAATCAATTCCAAGTCTCAAGCAAAATATAATGAGCATCAATCATTGTCTCAATACAAAGATATCACAAATGACAAAAAGAGAGTTTCACAAGTAACAAAAACACGATAAATGGACACAAGCGCAAATGAATGATATACGCATAAGCTTGTGCCCGACCCTTGCAAATCCCCGAAGAAGTCCTAGTAGAGCAACTTCTCCCCCTTTGGCATCGAAACGCCAAAAAGGAAGAAGAGCGATGCTACGTCCCATGGAAGTCTTCAGTCCGAGGGGTACTCCTCATCATCATCATCAGCATCAGCGTCCTCATCATCATCATCCTCGTCCTCATACTCCTCCTCAGCTGCCTCCTCATCCTCATCCTCATCCTCCTCATCATAGTCATAACCTGTGGTGTACGAGCTGCCACCAAGGTCCTGGTGAATCAGGATCCATGGAGCCAAGGAACCCTCGTTCCACTGAGCAAAGGACAGGGGCTCAGACAGATCATCAGGAGCAGGGGAGCCAGAAGCATGGTGAAGGATCAAGTCAAGCTTGTGGTCCTGCTGACGGCGATCCTTGTAGGCATTGTATTGCTCCTTACGGATGTCCACATTCATGCAGAGGATGTTGCGCTGGAACCAGTTTAGCTTCTTGACATGTGTATGAGTGGTGGGAACATGAGTAGAGGTAGCAGCAGCCCTCCTAGCATCACCCATGAAAGATCCACCTGGAGCTGATGAAGTCGAAGGCCTAGGAGGGGGCTTGACCACAGTCTTCTTCTCATATAGCTTCTTGAAGTCATGAGGCGTCATATCTCTGTTGCTGACGTTGAGGTTGGGGAACTTAAACAGGAGAAGCTTCATGATGTATGGAGCATATGGAATGGAGACCTTGGTGGTCATAGCCTCAAACATCTCATTGTAGATGTAATCCATCACATCTACTGTCCAGTCAGTGTCAGAGCCCGAGTCCTCCACAATGCGGTTGGCGTGAAGGAGCAGGTTGCATAGAGGGGTTACCACATTATCATTGTTGCCACCACTCGGTGCAATGTTCTCACGCAGGATGCGCACAAGAACATCATACAAAGGCAGCAAGTTCCGAGAGAATCCAGGGGTGGCTCCCACACCATATAGATGAGCTGTCTCCTTCTTGTTGAGCTTGTGGGGGTGGTGCATGCGAGTGCCTTGGGGATTGTCCCCATCGAACTTGTAGCCCAACACCTTGCCAAACTCCTCGAAGTTGGACTCACAGTAAGCTTCCCCAGTCATCCATTTCATTGTCTTCTTCGAGTCACCCTTGATCACTAGGGTGGCGAAGAACTGCATAACGAGCTGCGCGTTGTAGGCACAACGGATGAGCGCCAATCTCTCCAAACCCATGGTCTTCACAATATGGATGGCCTCAGAAAAAGCAGTCTTCTTCTGCAGTGATGCAAAGTCAAAAGGGTGCATGGGTCGAATTGGCTTCGACAGAGAGAGGTATAGATCCACAAGTATATGCTCCTGTTCTTGGCACCAAAAACTGCGATCATCAAGAGATGTGTCCCTTGCTCTGAGGTACCAGTCCCCCTGCCTCAGCTGAGAGTAGTCAACAACATGCATCTTGGAATAGTTCAGACGCTCGGAACTAGAGGTACTCTTTCTCTTCTTAGATGAGGGCTTGCTGGCCACAGCTTTCTTCTTTCTCTGAGATGCAAGGCCCTTTCCTTTGTTGACTGCTTGCTTGGAAACAGGTGCTCTAGCAGTGTGCCTTGATCCCCCTGCGGACTCACTTCCACCTGAACCTGTGAATTTGATCATAGATGGTAGCATAAGGTAAGTGCACACAAGTCAGGAGGTAATACACACATTAGATAGGCATTCGATGGATCATATGTAGTTAAACATGAGTTAATCTTAAAACTGCTCTGTTTGGCTCGGAATATCCGGGTCAGTCATGACCGGAAATTCCGGGGTACCGGAAATTCCGAGACACGATGGACCGGATATTCCGAGTCAGACAGAAACTACAGATCTGAGATTTGACTCGGTCTAAAACTAGATCGATCCAATGTAATGCAAATCTAATGTATGTAGAAGGCAGGGAATAGTCCTAGGAACAATCTCTACCAAGCAAAATTGAAACAAATAACTCCACATCAAGATCCAAAAGAGGAAGAAGAAAAGTGAAGTTACCCTCATCCATTGAGGCCATTGCTTGGAGGAGTGAGTTCCTTGGGCGGAGGAGGAGCAGATCCGGCCGAGAAAGAGGTTCCCCGGCGGACGGAGTGCTCCGGAGGGAGTTGGGCACAGCAGGGGCGGCGGGTGGAGGAGAGGGAGGTCGGGGGTGGAAGAAAGGCACTAATGAGCCCTTCACCCCGAGCCTGCCCTTATATTTCTGGACAAACTGCCAGACCGGATATTCCGGTATAAGTTACACCGGATATTCCGAGTCACCGGATATTCCGGTTCAAAATGAACCGGATATTCCGACCTGCTGAACCAAAATCCCAGTTTTCAAAAGGATGACTTGCGTGCAATAGAGAGAAATGTTTTCAGGGGAAAGTAGGCTTGGGATAGATTTCCAAACTGATATTGGTACACCATACTCAACTCACAACAACCAAATCGAATCAAAAGAGCCAAGTTGAGTAGGTTTCCCACATGCATGAAAAGGAGAGCAAATAGCAACATAAAGCTCCAAATAACATCAACTCTTCAAGGAGAAGAGGTTGGTGGCCGAGGCCACCGTGTAGGAGTGTATGGCATGTTACCGCGAAAATGTATCTTGGGTACATAACCAATACTCGTCGTTTTAGCTCATTAGTCACAAGAATGAATATAGAGATAAAAGAACACTTGCTATCGGCATAATGGGGGGAGGGATGGTCCAATGTATTAGGACCGCACTCCCCCTATTTCCATGCCTACATCTAAACTAGATAAGATGCAATTACGTCCTAGGTGAGTGTGCAAGCGATCAAGCCAAGGACCTCGAATCAATGATATTAAGCTCATTCCTCAAAAAGCAAAACCTTCCTTCCTCAAGGGGCTTCGTGAAGATATCCGCCAATTGATCCCTTGTGCCCACATATGATAAGTCAATGTCTCCACGGGCCACATGATCTCTTATGAAATGATGGCGGATCTCAATATGCTTGGTTCTTGAATGTTGCACCGGGTTGTAGGCAATTTTGATGGCACTTTCGTTGTCACATAGAAGAGGCACTTTGTCACAATTGACACCGTACTCCTTTAAAGTTTGCCTCATCCATAGCAACTGAGTGCAACAACTAGCGGCTGCAACATATTCGGCTTCAGCGGTGGAGAGAGATATGCAATTTTGCTTCTTAGAAGACCAACTCACCAAGGACCTCCCAATAAATTGACAAGCACCGGAGGTGGACTTCCTATCATCATGATCTCCCGCCCAATCGGAATCCGTGAATCCACATAATGAGAAATTTGCATCCTTGGGATACCACAATCCATAAGTTGGGGTATAAGACAAATATCTAAAGATCCTCTTGACCGCCATATCATGGCTTTCTTTAGGAGCCGCCTGATATCTTGCACACACTCCTACGGCTAGCACTATATCCGGTCTAGATGCACAAAGGTAGAGAAGAGATCCAATCATGGAGCGGTATACCTTTTGATCCACATCCTTACCCTTGGGGTTGAGCTGAAGGTGACATTTGGTTTGCATTGGGGTAGAGGCACCCTTGAGATCAAGCAACCCGTACTTCTTGAGCATGTCTTGAATGTACTTCGCTTGGTTGATGAGCGTTCCTTCCTACAATTGTTTGATCTCAAATCCGAGGAAGAACTTCATCTCACCCATCATAGACATCTCAAACCTGTCAGTCATAAGCTTAGAGAATTCTTCGTTAAATGCTTTGTTAGTCGATCCAAATATAATGTCATCCACATATAATTGACAAATGAAAAGCTCCCCATTAACTTTCTTAGTGAAAAGTGTGGGGTCGATTTCCCCAACTTGGAATCCACGGTCTACAAGTAGTTCTCTAAGGTGCTCGTACCACGCTCGTGGGGCTTGTTTAAGGCCAGAGAGTGCCTTATCCAACTTGTAGACATGGTTCGGATACTTGAGGTCCTCGAACCCCGGTGGTTGCTTAACATAAACAAGTTCATTTAGTGGACCATTTAGAAAAGCGGATTTAACATCCATTTGTTGCAACTTAAAGTTATGGTGAGAGGCATAGGCAAGAAGAATACGGATTGACTCAAGTCGAGCCACGGGCGCGTAGGTTTCTCCAAAGTCAATGCCTTCAATTTGGGAGTAACCTTGAGCCACCAATCTTGCCTTGTTCCTTATCACCATGCCATGTTCATCTTGCTTGTTCTTGAATATCCACTTGGTGCCGATAACATTGCGGCAATCTTTGGGTCTTTCCACCAACTTCCACACTTTGTTGCGCTCGAAGTTGTTGAGCTCTTCATGCATGACATCAAGCCAATCTTTATCTTCAAGAGCTTCAAAGACCTTCTTGGGTTCCACCATGGAGATGTGAGCTTGATGTTCACTAAAGCTAGCAAGTTGTCTTCGGGTAGAGACCTTGCTTCTCACATCACCAAGCACCTTGTCAAGAGATAGGGCTCTTAATTCTTGTGAGGTGCCAACCCTATTCAAGCGGCGGATCTCGATTTCCCTCCGAGTGGTGGGAGGAATCGCTTGATCATCTTGATCATTCATGTCTCCGCCTTGACTGAATTGATGGCCTTGATCAACCATTGGAGTGGTGTTCATTGGTGAGGGAGAGGGTTGATCTTGGCCTTGCGAACTGCCACCGGGAATGTCAGCAGGACCGGATATTCCGGGTTCAGGAACCGGAAATTCCGGGCCACCGGAATTTCCGAGTCCATCTTGACCCGGATATTTCGGTCCTCCGGAAATTCCTGGAGCAGCTGTAGAGTCTTGTTCTTCTTCTTGGAAAGGGGCATTGGGCACGGTGTTGTCGATGGGTGTTTCTTGTGTTGGGGTGGTCACCACTTGTGAAGAACTTGGTCCTTGATGATCATCCTCATAATAGAGTTCAACGGGGCGGTGGACTCCCAACCCCATTCTTCGGATAGCATCTTGAGGTTCATCATCACCTACACCGGAAACACCACTTTGCTCCACGAGGGAGCCGTCATTCTCCTCGAACACCACACTACAAGTTTCTATGATTATGCACGAGGCCTTATCATAGACTCTATAAGTGTGGGATTCGGATCCGTAGCCCACAAATGTCCCTTCAAGAGACTTAGAATCAAACTTGCCCAAACGAACACCTTTGATGAGGTAGAAGCACTTACAACCAAATACACGGAAGTAGGAGATATTGGGCTTGTTCCCGGTGAGCACTTCATAAGGTGTCTTCATGAGTCCTTTGCGAAAGAAGAGCCGGTTGGATGAATGGCAAGCGGTGTTGACGGCTTCGGCCCAAAAGTTGTGAGGGGACTTGAACTCGGCCATCATCGATCTTGCCATCTCAATAAGAGTGCGGTTCTTCCTTTCGGCTACACCATTTTGTTGGGGAGTATAAGCAGCGGAATACTGATGACGAATCCCTTCTTCACTAAGGAACTCGTTTAAGGTGTAGTTCTTGAACTCGGACCCATTGTCACTTCGTATCACCAAGATAGGGACATTGTGTTGACGTTGAGCTTCATTGGAGAAGTCGATGATAGTTTGTTGAGTCTCCATCTTCGTCTTGAAGAAGAAAACCCATGTGTATCTTGAATAGTCATCAACAATCACCAAACAATATTTCTTGCCACCAAGACTAGCTTCCGGAATGGGACCAAAGAGGTCAACATGGAGAAGCTCCAAAACCCTCTTTGACGAAATGATGGTCTTGCTTGGATGGTAGATGTCATGCATTTTTCCTTCAACACACGCCCTGCACATTCGATCCTTCGAGAAAGAAACATGGTCTTTTAGTCCTAGGATATGGCCACCCTTTTGGAGACTTTGCAAAGTCCTCATGTTGACATGGGCTAGTCGGCGATGCCATAGCCAACCCAAGTCCGCCTTTGCGAATAGGCACATTGTATGGGAAGTGGTGACTCCGGAGAAGTCAACCACATAGAGCCCATTCTCAATGTACCCAACGAAAGACACATTGAGAGACTTGCTCCGCAAGAGAATGACCATTTCCTTTTCAAAGACAACGGTATAGCCCAAACAAGTTAAGGAATGGACGGAGATCAAGTTAAAACCTAGGGACTCGACAAGCAAGACATTCACAAGTGTGATGTCCGGTGCCACTACCACCTTGCCGAGCCCTATTACCTTAGACTTAGAATTATCACCATATGTAACGGTCATTTGATCATCATTGGGCTTCAACTCCGTTACAATATCCTTGCTTCCGGTCATATGACTAGTGCATCGACTATCAATTATCCATTTCGATCCTCCGGAAGCAAGGCCCTACACACAATCAATTCTTGGATTTAGGTACCCATTTTGCAATGGGTGCCTTTTGGTTAGCAACAAGGGTCTTTGGTACCCAAATAGCATATTCAATATAACCATCAAAAGGACCAATGTATCTAGCATAGACATCCCCATAATAATCAACATATAAAGCATAGTTGGGGTTAGATATGCCCGCAAAGTCATTACGAGTGGGAGTGCCCCTTGTGGCATTTCCACTCGCAATTTCAACCTTCTTGGCTTGTGCGGTCTTGGTCTTCTTCTTGATCTCCTTCTTCTCCTTAGCAACATAACCTAGACCTTCCTTACCCTTGTGGGGCACTCGCTCATGAAGAGGAGTAGTGAGTGTCCCCTTACCTTTATCAAGAGATGTCTTGGGCTTGGTTGCCATAGAAGGAACAAACAAAACCCTAGCAATACCCTTCACAACATTTGTATTAGCATTCAAAGGAGTAGAGGTGCTAGGTTTCTCAAGATTAGATATCCGAGATTGGAGTTGATCACGAGACTTGAGAAGACGTTCGTGATCACTTGTCAACACCTTGTGAGCATTGTCAAGTGACTCGAAGTCTTCGCAAAGTCTAGCATGAGCAACCACAAGCTCGGACTTTTCTTTTTGCACAATTTTACATTTAGCAAAGTAGAGATCACGATCCTTAGTGATCTTAGCAAGTTGCTCCTCGAGGAGAGCATGAGCTTCTTGTTCATCTTCGAGAGAGGATTGGAGAGACACCTTAGCATGTGCATCCTCTCTCTCAATCTCACCTTTTAGTTCAAGCTCATCCTCAAGCTCACCTATATGACTCATGATTGAGCCAAAGTGTTTCTTTCCTTCTCCTTGCAAGTTAGTCATGAATTTATCAAAAGCAATGATTTCTTCCTTGACTTCTAGACTCATAGCATCATCAATGTCATGTGATATGGAGTTGGGGGATAGTTGTACCTCGGATGTCTTAGCCATAAGACATCTTCCATTCTTGACGATGACGCTCTCGTTTGGCGAGGAGAAGAGTGATGGAGTAGTGGAAGACATGGCTAGTGCGGCCACTTGCGTTGGAGTATCCTCCTTGTCACTATCTTCATCATCGGTGGGATATTGCTCTTGAGTCACCAAGACAATCTTTTGGTTCTTCTTGAAGAAAGGCTTCTTCATGGGCATGGGCCCCTTGCCCTTCGTCTTGGCCACGAGCCTCCCACCATGATCCTCTCTTCTCTCCCATGGGCAATCGGCAACAAAGTGGCTCTTGTCATCGCAATTATAGCAAAGTCTCACTTTGTTGAATGGCTTTCCTCCGTTGGGGGGAAACTTCTTGTCAATCTTTGCTTTGGCCCTTCCGGGGTTCTTCCAAAAGGTTCTTGCCACAAGACCCATGTGTTGAGTGAGAGTGCTTGAGAGAGCTTCACTAGATAGCTCGTCTTGATCATCACACTCCTCTTCATCCTCCTCTTCAACGGTGGCCTTCAAAGCAATTGAGGCATGCTTGTGCATCCCTATGGCTCTAGCTCTTGCATCTTGTGCAATCTTGGAGGCCACCTTGTATGCGGTCATCTCTTGCATAACTTGATTGGATGTCATCTTTGCAAAGTCATGTCTCCCTTGGAGTGTCTTCAAATCCGTGTCCTCAAAGGGCATGAGAGCGGTCACATACTTCCTCTTGATCCAAGCATCATTGATGTACTCCGCCCCGAGGTTCTTGAAGGAGTTGGCAACCAACACCAATCTCCGGTACATGTCCTCGTGGCTTTCTCCATCCAACTTGTAGAACCCTTCCACCTCATTGCATAAGGCATCATACCGGTTCTTCTTCATGCTCTCATTCCCAACGAAGATGTCGGAAAGAGCATTCCAAACTTCCTTGGCGGTGGAGAATTGTTGAATGAGCGCCATGTCCTTCTCTCCAACGGCCATTTAGAGTTGATGAAGAGCGGTGGCGTTGAGTTGGCTATCAACCACTTCTCTTCTTGTCAAGTTGGTTGGATCATGGGGCTTGTATCCTTCTTCAATGATGCGCCAAAGCTCAATGGAGGCACTACATAGATGAGACTTCATTAGAAACACCCATTGAGAGAAATGAGTAGGTTTAAGCTTAGGAGGGTCACTTCTAAAGTTTACATGAGGGTGAGGGATAGGAGGGTTAGGAGAGTAATTATGGTTGACATTATGAAATTCCTCTCCTTTGGGGGTGTTAGAGGAGCTAGGTGGTTCATCCTTTTCCGCCATCCCGGGAACACTTGAGGTAACATCTTTGGACCCATCCGAAGATGACTCCTTAGAGTTCCCCGCGTGTTCCTTAGGAGGAGGAGAGGGAGAGGTAGCCTCGGGCTCCTTAGACTTCAAGAGTGCCATGAGCATCTCATTCATCTTGAGGAGTTGGGCCTCCAAGGACGATCTCATATCAATAAGATCGGCCATGGTTGCCCCTTTGGCTAACGCCTCCTTCTCCGCCTCTAATTTTTCACGGGCGGCCCTCTCGGCATCGGATTCCGTCATCGTTGCACTTAGGCGGTTAAGCCCTTAAAAGTGAACAAGGCTCTGATACCAATTGAACGGGAATCCGGCACCTAGAGGGGGGGGGGGGGTTGAATAGGTGCTATTACAAATTTTAGGTCTTTTTAATTTTAGGCTCAACTCAAAGGTAAATTCTCTAGATAGATATGCAACTATGGTGAATTTACCTAAATGAGAATCTAAGCAATAACAAGAAGCAAGTAAGGGAGTAAAGGGTAAGGGGAACCAAGTGAAGCACGCGGAGACGAAGATTTATTCCCGAGTTCCACCCAAGGGTGTACGTCTCGTTTGGAGAGGTGTGCGCTACCACAACAGGTTAGCCGCAACGCCACAAAGGCTCACCTTCTTCTCCGATGAACTCAACCACAAAGGTTTCAAGTCCACCTTCCACTATTGATCCCCTTTTAGGGCGGAGATCGAATCCCTTACAAACGCTTGATGCACACACCCACAACTGAATTGGGGGCTCCCAAGAAGGACCACAACAGGTCAAGGACCACAAGAGGTCAAGGTAACACCAAGAGTACAACAATGGTGAACTAGGTTTTCCCACCGGAAACCCTAGCCACGAAATCCCCAAATGAATGGGGGAGAAATGAAGATCCCTTCGGTGACGATGTAGATCTGGGCCTTCTCCTCCAATCCTCCAAAGATCTATGAGTTTGGGTGGGGGGATTGGGAGATCTTGATGAATTGAGCTTTCAAGAATAGTAGGAGAGAGAAAGTCTGAGAGCTCAAAAGTTCTTGAGTGAGTGAGGGGGTATTTATACTCCCCCTCAAAATCTGGCCGTTGGCTGTCTTGGTCACCCGGAAATTCCGGTATAAGTTGCACCGGAAATTCCGGTGCCCCGGAATATCCGGGCCTTTGAAAATATCCGGGCTGAATTTCCGGTTGAGATCAGAACCAATTCTGAACTTGACTTAGTCGATTTTCTGAGGTTGACTCGGAATATCCGAGTCCTTAAAATTTCCGAGCTGAATTTCCGGTTGGAGTCAGTGGCACTTCTGATTCTTGACTTAGCCAATTTTCCCGAGGTTGACTCGGAATATCCGGTTGGTGAACCGGAATATCCGGGTCCTTGAAATTTCCGGGCTGATTTTCTGATTGAAGTCAGTGCCACTTCTGAATCTTGACTTAGCAATTTTCCTGAGGTTGCTTCGGAATATCCGGTGGGTGAACCGGAATATCCGGGTCCTTGAAATTTCCGGGCTGATTTTCCGATTGAAGTCAGTGGCACTTCTGAACTTGACTTAGCCAAAATCTGGGGTTGACTCGGAATATCCGGCTGGGGGACCGGAATATCCGAGTCCCTGAAGAATTCCAGAAACTCTTTTTCTCTACAATTTGGATTTAAGATTTGTGATATGAATTTCACCCAAACTGAAATACTTAGCAATAGGATTAGTATATCATTGGTATTGTTAACTAACACACAAAACACTAGGGATTAAGAAATGTTCTTTCACTTACCTCCCGCATATTGCTCGCTTTACCAAAACAAAAATCTCTCTTTTATTAAAATTAAACTTCAGCCCCGAATGTTGTTCAAAGAACGACAAGATGAGTTTCATATTCACGGCTTCTCGCTAAGTCGCGTTCCAAGAATAAAATTGTATCATCTGAATAGTGTAAAATAGAAACCACACCTTCGACTAATTTAGGAATGAAACTACCTACTTGTCCATCGTCTTTTGCATGAGATATCAAAACAACCAACATATCCACAACTAAGTTAAAAAGGATAGGGGGCAACGAATCACCTTGTCGTAGACCTTTTAACATCTGAAAATAATGGCTGATGTCATCGTTCACCTTAAACCAACACTCCCGCCTTGAACAAAACGAGCTATCCAAGCGCACCATTTTTCTACAACCCTTTCATACATACAGTTTGCTGCAAAAACGACTATTTAACTTTGTCCTAAACCTATTCAATATCTATCTTAAAAAGCACACCATCCATTTTCTTTCGATGAAGTTCGTGAATGGTTTCATGGAATACAACCACACCTTCTAGAATATTTCTCCCCGAATAAAAACAGATTGGGAAGGTCGAACCACCCTATGGGACACCGACGTCACCATGTTGGTGCCAACCTTTGTAGAATTCTTAAAGCGAACATTAAGCATACATTTATCTATTCTGCTAGCATTTTATTTTCTAGCAGATAGTGTAATGACATCAAGTTCCACATTTTATAGTTGACCAAATAAAGCCATCATATAGTTTTTAATGAAACCCCAAATTTTTGAGATAAAATTCAGCAGGAAACCTGTATGGTCATGGAGATTTATCATGTTCCATTTCAGAGATTGCCTCAAACACTTCCTTTTCCGTAAAATCTGAAGTTAAGATACCATTTTTCCATCTCCGATATTTGCAGCATGTTATCAATTAGTTGCTCATGCATAGAGAAAAAGTTTGGATCCGGCGCCCCAAATAATTTCTTATAAAATTCAAATATATAAACTTTTAGATTTGACTACCCCACTATCATTTCCTCGTCTTGTTCCAATTGGAAGACCCTTTTTCCGATGTGTTGCCATTTGCTATTAAAGGAAATTATTTTGTATTAGCTCCTCCTTCTCTAATATGTTTCACTTTTGCATGTTGAGCCCATTTAGATTCTTCATCGCGTATTAATTTAGCAAGAAAGGTTTCGACCTCTTTTTTGGCTTTCTTCTCCTCAAAGCTCAGAGGGAGCCGTTTCAGCCTTAATATCAAGTTCATCAATAGGCGTCGTTAATTTTTCTTCTACTCTCCGCTCATATTTTAGCCCATTCTCATAAAAATTGTCTCAGATGTCTAATCTTATTTAACCATAGGCGGTATTACCCTGATTAATCGAAAGCCGCTCCTTACGGACAAGTTCATAAAAAACTTCCTGTCGTAACCAGGATAGCTCGAAAGTACAATGATTTTTATTTCCTAAGTGAGCATGTTCCCCTGAATTGATGATGAACGGTATGTGATCACACCTTGTACGAGTCTTCGCATGAACCGTAATCAGAACCGTACGGTGCGTGATAAGACACAATAATGAGAGCCTATTTGGATTGAAAGAATTCCAGATTATTTTAGACGATTCCAATCCATTAAATAAATTCCTATGTAATGCCTTTGAACTATAGGATTGAGCCCACCAAATTTCTTAGGATTCCACTCCTATGCCCTCTATTTCATAGAAATGTCAACATGAGTTCAAACCTTATTTTATTTTTCATTTGTAAATTTCAATGCACTCGCACTCTATCGCTCTCTACTCTCTCCTTCTCATTCCTGTAAATTTCCTATGTTTGTTTCCTATACACAATCCAAAGACATTGTTTACAAAATTGCTATGTCTTAAAATCATGTACTCCCTCGGTTTCCTTTTATAAGACGTTCTAGCTTTTGGTAGGTTCACTCACTTTAGCTTGAATCTAATCCATTTTTAGTATGTAGGTTCATTCGTTATGGTTTGTATCTAGCCAACTTTCAACTATCCAAACCGTCTTATATTAATGAACAGAGGGAGTAGAAATTAAAGTACATGACATATCAATCCTTTATTTATTTTTCTATTTCTACGTTTAAAATATCCTGCAATCCAAAGAGACCCTAAAGTGGCAAGCTTAAGTAGGACACATGCATTTTCCAGCACCGTAATTATCATCGCAGGAACTACAGTTCGAAGCCATTATCTAGAGGACTATGTTTACACATGGTTGATCGATATTCACGCAATACATACAAACATCCCACATATACATATACCTCATTCAGCAAACTAAAGCGAATCTAATTACAGAGAGCCCCCGAGACCCCAGAATAAGGAGTCCAGGAACATGCAGTTCTAACCGTTTTCATGTTTACTTCACCGCTACACAATAAGACACAATCGTGCCATTCTTTTCAATCTCCTCCAGGTGTGTACAAGGACGAGAAAGAACAGCGACAGAACGAAGCTCAATGAGGAAAGGGAACATAATTCTCTCTTGGACACATCACAAATCTTTTTCATGACCCAAGAACCTAGAAGGGCTCCATTGGAGAAATAGGTCTGCACATTCTATGGATATGCAAATTTTGACCGAACCGGAAATCGTAATCGACAATCACCGGTCAAGGGGCTCTGTTTGATCCTTGACGACGAGGCGCTCCGACACCTCGGCTAGTGACTTGAGGTTGCACTTGATGAGGGCCTCCACGAAGTAGCACGTCTCGTCCTTGGTGTTGCCCTCGGGGACGTCCACCACGAAGGACTCGATCACCAGGGTTCCAGGCCGCCCTTCGATCACCTCGGGGTGCACCGTCAGAATAGATGCGTAGTTCTGTAAAAAGACCACAAGAAATTCAGTTAACTTCTCCCTATGAAATCATGTAAGTGCCTCATATATTATCCAGAGACAACACATGCATGTGTCCAAATCCACTAGTGGCTGGGCATAGCAAGTGGATGGAACACCACAAATAAGTGATAGATCTTGATGCAAGAAGTTTGACATGTAAGGTCGAATGATGGAAACTCAGGACCATACTGTAGTATCATGGCCAAAATAGTTAAGAACATCCAAACATCATATAGCCACAACCGATGCGTGTTTTGTGCTAACTAGACGACGGGAATGATTGGAAGCTGTCTCCTGACACTAGATCGGGAAATGACAACAGGATGGAATTCAGTATGACACCAAAATTATCTCCTCATGCCAGAGGTTGCATTGCGTTAGTGCATCTGCTCATTAACTTACCTACTGTAACCTTTGATTGTAACCAATTTCGCTTTACCTTACCTACTGTAACGAACTACTAGACCCTGGTTTCTCTTAATAGAAATCGAGGGGAAACTCTCTTTTTCAAAACAAAAACAATCTGTTTATTGACTCAAGATATTAGTAATATTTTAACATATTCTTGACTACTATTTATACAGCAGGATAGAACAGATTCCAGATGTACCTGCAGTCTACTGTTTCAACTGTACTCTGTTTATTGGTGCTGGAACAATGTATCCAAGAAAGAAATATTTTTAAAATTTTGAGAAAAGGAAGATGTCTATATTCTAATCGATGGAATCAATCCGTCATGTGCACTCAATTCAACCATGCATTGAACTAGAACTGGAAAGGGATTAACCTACCCACTACCATGTTTATCTTCGATTATATTATTGTGATGATCTCATTAGATGACAGATCACCCTGCAGCAAACCTATTTGAGATAAGCTCTCACTGATGAATGGCTAGACTACAATTCTATATAAGAAAAAAAATTAAGGGATAAGACATGTTCTCCTAATATAGTAATTAATAGTATGTATAAAGCGAAATCAAACACTCAAGTTTACTAAAACCTCGTATAAATTATGCATAGAACTTCTACATTAACTATAAGGACCTCTCAAAGAAAACAAAATACATCTGGTCTCTTAGCCACCAGGTGTCCTGTACGCAGTTCGTAGCCACTCCAGTTAGAGTACTATAGAAAGGATAGTTTCAAATTTCACAATACACACATATAAGCTATCATTCTGAAAATTGCACATGTTTGGTCCACACAACTAGGCATCATCCAAAAATAATATAAAATGTGTGAAGATCCGGACCAGTACATACCTTCAGCCTATGGTCTCCTCCGACAAACTTGACACTAAGTATGTGCTCATCGTCATCTAACAACTCCAGCCTCTCTGTGCTTCTGGTGGCAGGAAGGCCGGACTTTACATTTACCTCCCTCACACTCCCAATCTCGATGTTCCCCTTCATTTCGCAACGGCTTACAAAGGGCTTGAAAAGTTGTGGCTGATCAAACCGCCTAACCAGAGACCAAACCTGCGAGTGAACACCCATATAAAAAAAATACTTAATGATGGAATTCAACTGGATTTGACCACACACATCTGTGATTTTATAACTGAAGAATCTGTTAGCACATAAGTTCGTTCATATTAAATGTGCTGCATAAAGACCCTAACTGGCTATCTGTAATGGATAAGACCGTCCTATCAATAATAAACAGTATAAAAACAGAAATTATCAGAAGAAAACCGAAACGAGGGTGCAATGTCATGAACAAGACAGCTCCTTTGATTGGAGACACATACTATTCCATATGTGAGGTAAGACAGTCTAGAGAGTGCGATGCACGATATAGACATGCTTAAATTTCTTTTTGACAAAAAAGGCATACTTAAACATAGAGTGAGGCATCCTGGAAGAATATGCCGATCACCCCGAATACGAAAAATGATTGATTGTGTTTCTACCTAATTAATTAACTCTATGTACCACCGGCATCGCATAATTCATGCATAAAAAATGATCACCAGACTGCATCCTTTCTTCTGACAAGTACTCCAGTACTAAAGACATATCCAAAAGAGTGGAGTCTAAGTGAAGCATATATCCCCACCAGCTCTAGCTATTACTTTGCAGAATGAAAGGTAGAGCCTTTGTAAGATTAATTGCTAAGAAAGTACCGACGGATGCAGAAACACCTTGAAATCCGAAAATAATGTCGACAAAAGTACATTTAGCCGGGATCTCTAGGTGGGCGAAGAATCTCTCCACGTGAGATGAGGCGGCGAATTAAAAATCTCCACAGCTTTGTGGCTTTCATTGCGATCAATCATCTATGGTCCCTCCTGTTCTTGTTGTAAAGCGAGCAATACGTGCAGCCCAACTTGAAAACAGCTCAATGAAACGGCAGGTACCTTTGTTTGTTTAGTTGTTGTGAGAAAAAGAGAAATCCTTCCGTAATCACGATGCCGGATTGATTCTATGAACCAATCGATCGGTTCTCCAAATTAAGCTTGCGAACCGATTCCAGAGACGGCCCAAACAACCAGTAATGATTGTTCGTGCGAGCGCGACTCTCCTACCCACAAATCAGCGCTGGAGAGGCCTATCCAAATCAAGAAACAGCGGTGCTAGAAACACCATGCCTAGCTCCGGCAGGAAACAGCAACAGAGCAAAGGGGGCGCTTACGAGGTGGACGGGGGCTCTGATGTGCTTGGCGACGGCGGAGGAGCACTGGTGGTCTCGCGGCTCGTGCCGGTGGAACCGCCGGACGTAATCCGACTCCATGGCCCGCAGGTCGCACCGCTCGTCGGCCAGCCGCCACCGCCGCGCCGCCTCCGCTCCTCCTCCGACTCCTACCCCCACGGCTCCGTCCACCTCCACCATCGCCACCACGCGCCCTCAAGCAGCGATCGATCAGAAAACACAGCTCCTGAGCCCACGGACGGCCTGCGAACAGAGAGAGCTTCCTGATCGATCTCCTCGGCCTGCACCGCGCGCGGTAAAAGCAGAGGAGGAGGAGCGGAGTGGGGTTTTGCTTCGCTTGTTTTGTTTATGTCTCGTGCTCGGCGAGAACGACGACGACCCGTCGATGGCACTGAGGCCGCAGGCTCAGGTGTGGTTGTTATGCGATTGGGCAGTTGCTGAGACGACCCTCAACGTTCTACGATTTGTAGCCAGACCCCTGAAATGGTTTCCCTTTCCATTCTTCTCCTATTTATTATTTTTTGCTCGTGAACTGATGGATGACCCCATGACATGAGAGAACTCTCACAATATAAGATGTTTCAGTATTTATCCGCATTTATATGTTTACTCACTTTAATCTATACAACATGTTATACATCTACAACATGCTCCCTCTGTTTCTTGATATAAGGTGTCTAAGGTATTTTACATGCGGAGGACTCACTTTTTTTTCTGAAATTTCGAGAGAGAGTGATCCCTAACAGTGATAGTCTTTATCCACATTTATATATTCACTCACTTCAATATGGATGTATACAACACGTGATACATCTAAAACATACTCGCACTGTTTCTAACATCTAAAACAATATGGATGTATTCATATGTTCACTCACTTTAATATGTATCAATACAACACGTGATACATGTAAACTATACTTCCTCCATTTCTTGATATAAGGTGTCTAAGATTTTGATATAGATATTAAGACGTCAATATTTTGCATGCGGTGGACTCATTTTGTTTCTGAAACAATCGAGAGAGAGAGCAGTTCCTAATAGTCATAAATTGAAAATATTAGGTCAAATCCCTCCGTTCCAGATTGCGACTCGTTTTTTAATGAGTAAGATTATCCATAAATCACAATACACCTTATATTTTGAAAATTTTCTCAAAACTATATAAAGGAATAGAGGGATTATTACATTTAAAATTAGAAGGATTTTGTATATTTCTATATAGTATTAAGCAATGTGAAGTTAGAAAATATGTTAACATTTGAGCCAATATTTTCTATATTCACTTCAAATCTTATTCTGAGTTATGTATGGAATCAACCGAGATTTTTTTCGTTCTTATGTATTTACTTTGTTTGGTATAAATGTTGGAGGTCATTTGGTATATCTCCAAAAATTGTAGCAATTGTGTTGCTTTTGACAACTTGCGACATACAATATTATATATAGCTGGCCTAACCACTTGTCCTTGTAAAATCTGTTTTTTTACTAATCCTCAATACAAAATGAACCAGTCCAAACAGAATAATTATTTCTTCATCACCATTAACGGCCTATTAATGTGAGTCGTCCAGTTTCCAGTAACCTGGGGAAAAAATTGAGTCTATATATTTCCTCTTTAGGAGAGTTCACCAAACCAAATCTTCGTCGGAAGGGTGAAAATCCAATTTCCAAAAAGGATTGTGTTTTTTGCATACCACGTTCCATCTACCTAGTAGGTATTTTTTTTTACACTCTCCCCTTCAAAAAATTATTGATCAGGAATAATCCACTATGTGTAGACTCTTTCAGAAAAAATCATATATGGTACCATGTTACTTAGCTCCAAGTTAGTGAGAAATAACTTCCAACGAGAGATAATAGTTTCTTTTCTTTTTGGCTGCTTAGCCTTTTGTAGGGGATCATTGACAAGTTTTAATTCGGCTTTTTTTTCTAGACTGCAACTTGCAACACAAGATGCATGTGAAGCTGCCCTCTACCCTCGTGTTGTTTGGGCGCATGAGCATGTGCTGCTTGGCCAATTTCGGCAACAACCACAATTTAATTAATTTGTCCGCTTCAGGGTGCGTGTATTATTTCTGTGCGCATGTGGATGCCTGACGCAAACATAATACGTTGTGTATCGGATTAGATACACCGCTGGAGCACTAAGGCCTTATCGTGTTACTTTGACCGGCTGTGTTCGGCGTCCAGCCTCCATGACTGCATATAGCTGAAGTTGGTAGTATATACATGGTTATCCTTCCCAATACTAAGTTCCGTATGAATAGAGGTTTCTTTTTTTCCAACATGTTCACATTATAGTGGACCCCATTCATATTTCATTTTATATTTAATTATAGTTCATAATTTTAAATTTAGTTTAATAAATATTCTATTAGATATATTATATATACATATATTTGTACTTATCTATAATTTTTTTGTGAAATAAGAAGGGATTCCTATCTTAAAAATAAAAAAACAAGTTCATTTTCCTAAAATTACTCTTTTTATGTAGACAAAAATACTAAATAAATTCTAAAATTTGTAGAATATGTGCACGTAGTGTATGTTTTATTTCAAAATTTGAAAGCTAACCATGTTGTTTCGATTTTTTTAAAACGACATGTGGTGAGTTCGGAGCTATCAGAGAGATATCCGATAACCCTCTTTCTTATCTCTGCCTAGCGTCCAACATAGCGTCATGCCGCTTGTGCCGCACGACACCGTTTCTCTCTCTCCTCCTGCCTCGAGTCGTATTGTACCGAAAACAACCATCCCTACACAAAGTTTGACTTTCTCTCCATACACCTCTATGCAAAGTTTGCCCTTCTCTCCACACATTTGGCTTCCTCAAGCACTTGGCACTACATGACACCTCATCCCTGATGCCACGTGACACAATTTCTCTCCCCCGTCTCTCTCGAGTTGTATTGTATCAAAAACATGCCATTGACTTGACTTCTACGATCCTCATATTAGTTGCATGCGAACACCCATGTAGCCTCCTACACCGGCCACCGCTATAACCGTTGCTATTAATAGGGGTCGACTCTACAATCCTAATGTCGCCCCTCAAGTCCATTGGTAACTTGCATGCTACGTGCGCTCATATTATATGTCAAAAGAAGTGTATTTCTGCAATTCAATATATAATGGTTGGTGGTATTCATACCATTTAATTTTTATAATTTATTTTATAAAATCTAGACCTAATGCACAAATTAATATTGCAAAATAGCTTAATCTATATTCGTGATTTGTTTAGTATTCATTAGTGAAATGTTCCTCTATTTTTATATAATATCGGCCGTATTCAGTGTAATTTATTAAAATAGGTTATGATATAATTCTGCCAACTATGATTGATTTTGGGATAATTTATGTTGGTAAATATACTTAATTTCATTATATTAAAAACAGTAACCATCACTGTATGATCTCGATGCCTAATCTAGCTCTTTGAGTATGCAATGTCATCATACAGTGTCTCTAGATTGTCAGAAATTTGATCAAACCATTATAGAACCATGTACACAGTTTAAATTTCATGACATTATAACTAAATAATTATATCCCTTCTTTACTTCCATATAGTGATCGAGTTATACTATTTTTTCATCATTAATATTGTTTTATAAGTATATTTCGCTCAAAATATTTTTCTTATCTATCGTCGATCATATTAGGACGGACGTGGCAACGCGCGTCTTTTCCTTCTAGTCTATGGATTAATCCGTGTGCATGCATAGTTCGGTCATGAGAGATGGAAGAGAAAGAAGAGACACTAAGTGTGTGTTTGGTAGCCTGTGTCACCCTGGCATTGGTTTCTCAAGTGAGACAGGCTGACCTCATACGGAGCCGGTCCTAGGGGCGAGAGGGGCGGCCACCCGGGACCAGAAATTTTAGGGGCCCTCCAGGTATATGTATGTAGGGTTAATCTGTGTAATGTGTATACATGAAAAATACCTAAGCAGTCCGCCAGTGATACGCAGAGTTGTGTGGATGTTTGGCTATGGGCCTGGAGTAGCAATTAGGCCTTATGATCGTAGTTGGACAGGCCGCACGCGATACACATAGCTGCCGATATGGAAGTAGCTCCATATAACTACTCAGCTATAAATCACAGACGCAGCTACACGGTCTGCCGCCCTAATTCCTCGTCACTGGTCCTACAAGTCGCGACTGTGCTGATCGACATCGATCGGCGGATCCGCGTCGCCTCCAGCTCTCTCGATCCTGATCCCATCGCTCAAGTCGGCGCGTCGCCGCCAGCAGGTACTGATCTTCCACAACGTCATGTTTATAATTTTTCTTATTGCTTAATTTAGGTTGCCCGTGACTGTCATATCAGCAGAAAGAAGCTTTTCATAGTTAAAATTATTGAAATACTATTTGAGATCTGGCTTAATGGTTTGGAAAATGTAGTGAAAAAATTATTGGATAATATTGATACTGGTTTCATCGTTGGTGATTTTGCATCTCTCGTTAAAGAAAGAAGAGAGGTGTATAGGATTTTATTATATATATTTTGTAACGCCCCGGGATTTATCCCCTTTTTATTTTGTGAGTTTTCTTTTTGCATCGACATGGCATCGCATTGCATCTCATTAATTTAATTTGTTGCATTTAAATTAAAATTTCACAATTAAATTCGAATGTTTTTCAAATTAATTAAAAATGTGTTATTTAAACATCTTTTGCAAATGTTAAAAACTAGTTTATTAAATTGTCTATTCAAAACTAAAAATATTTTGTAAAGGTTTCGTATTCAAATTCCTCTTCGTTTTGGTTTTAAAAATATAAATCAGAAAATAATAAACCGGGGAGAAATAAAGCCCAAGCCCATCTAAGCCAAAACCCTAGGGTTTCCCCCCGGAAATTTCTTCCCACCCCCTGCAATTTTTGCAGCCGCCCCCTCCATCTTTTTCCTTTTTCCTTTTCTCTTTTTCCCCTCCTTTTCTTTTTTTTCTTTCCTTTCTTTTCTTTTTTTTTCCTTTTCTCTTCTCTTCTTCCTTCTCCAACCCGTACGGGAGAAACTCCCGCATCGAGCCAGCCCGACCCGCTCCCGAGCCTGCACCCGAGCTCGCCCGCACGCGCCCGCGCGCCCCACGCCCCGGCCGCGCTCCGACGCCTCCGGCCTGCCGCGACGCGCCGCCGCACCGTGCTCCGGCCGCGCGCCCCGCGCGCCGCCGCTTCGCCGCGACGCCGCCTCCCGCGCCGCCGCTCCCCAGCGCCCGCCGCCGGCCGCCGACCGCCATCCCCTGCGCCTCTGCTCCCGCCTCCACTGCGCCAGCGCCGCCCCGGCCTCCTCCGCCCGCACGCGCGCGCCCCTGCGTCTCCCGCGCCGCCGCTCCTCTCCGCGCGCGCGCCCCGTCCGGCCATCTCCGGCCGCATCCCCCTCGCCGGCGTCGCCCCCCCGGCCACCAGTGCCCCGAGCCGCGCCGTCTGCCGCCGCCGGAGCCGCCCCGTGCGCGCGCCCTTGACCTGCTCCTCCCGCGCCGCCCCTGTGCCCGGCTTCCTCCGCCTCCAGCCACGCCCCACGCCGTCGGTCGCGCTGCGCCGTGACTTCCCCCCTGCTCCGTGCTCGGCTGCCGCCGTCGCCCGCGCCGCGTCGCCCGCGCACGCCGCCTCCCCGTCGCGCTCCTCGCGCCACTGCTCCACCGCACGCTCCACGGCGCCCGCGTGCGCTCCCGCCGCCGTGCGCGTGCTCGCAGCCCGCGCCGGCCTCCTTCCATTCGTTGTTTCCCCCTTCCGGTGACGTCCCCGCATCCGCCGCCCGCAAGGTGTTCGACGCAACGTCCGCAAGACCCCGGCGCCACTTTTTCGTCCGTGTTTGTCCACCCTTCGTGGTGCTGCCCCGTGCGCGTGTGCGCGCCCCTTCCAGTGTCCGTTGTCGTGGCCCCGAAGACCGGATACGACAAGTGCGCCACCGACCCCGATGCTGGGGGTCCGAACAACGACCACCCGGACTTCTTCCCCGACCACTTCCACGACACCGACAAACGACGATGCCCCGGTTCCGCGACGACTACTTCCCCGACGACGACTACTTCCTCTACGTTCCGAAGACGTCGGTTTCGAACCCTATCTCTCCAGATCCAACGTGTGAACCCAAACCCTAACCCTATACCTATTTTTATTAAATGTCATCTATCTTGTGCATTTCGCATCATAATTACATGTGTTGCATCTCTTGGGTTTGCGGGTGTAGCATTTCACCTAATTAATAATTATGGAATGTGTGGGGTAATATATATGTATTGCCCCATTCCATTTAATTTGACTAGATCATCTTTGCCATGTCTTGCCATGTTAATGAACATTTAATTTGTGGAGTAGATAAATAACCTGCACCTAAATATTAATTGTCAGAATCCCGGTTCCGCTTAATTCGGATTAAGTGCATCTCGCAATGCATCTTGCCATGTCATTCATCTGTCGCATGAGCATGCTGGATCTTTTGCCGTAGTTGTAAAATGCATCTTTTACGCTTTCCAGTGTTTGTTGCTTCTTCGCGGATACGACGTTGAGATGTGTGAGCAACGACAAGATCTGCTTCCATGCGGGATTCCAGGCAAGCAAAGTTTGCTTGTTTACCTATACATTGTCTTTCATTCCTGTCGTTGATCTCTGCTACCCTAGTTATCGATTCTTGAATTGCGATCCCATCACATGTTTATCCTGCAGCCCATACAGCTTTATCCCCACAACCTAATACCCGTTGCATGTTTATCTGTTGGCCTTGCGAGTCGTAGCGCATGCTTAGAGTTGTTTGTGCGAGTCGTCTGTTGGTCTTATGTTTCATCTGCTTAGTATGATAGATCTTTCTACCTTAATAAAATGTTGTATTATATTGGGGTATTATAATTAAAAGATAAGGCACCAGGCGGAAGGCCTTGCGAGGTGCTTTGTTCTGCTCAGTGTCGACCTAGGAACTGAGATTTTGTCCTCGGATCCAATTTTGAGCGCACTAACCACTTGTGGGAGGCCCAATGGAACCCCCCTCGACTTTGAACGGATCCGCAGCTCGTCCATGTGCCGCAAGTAGTTCGGGTTTTCCATTTGCTCATATGCATGTGCATGATGATGATGATGATGATGAGAGGGTATGTGATACGGGGGTCATATAGGTGTGGTGCGTACGTAGCGGACAGTTCCTACTGTGGTTTGAGCCGCATGGTGCGTAGGCACAAACTAATGAGTCCGCAATTGAGATTCGGCCGGACTCCTGACGCGGGTAACAACTCATATGGGTGGCACTTGGACTTGCTGTAGTGAAGGAATGAGTCGTGTTGAGAGGCCCTCACGGGTTGATCATGCGAGTATGGGTACTATAGTGCACCCCTGCAGGGTATAATCTTATCGATGAGCCGTGTCCACGGTTATGGACGACTTTGGTGATGATGCTGGCTAACAAGATCTAGACAACTTGCACCTAATTAATGTTAATTAATTTGATTAGTAATATAGAATTACTTTCACAATAAATTATAAATAAAAACTGTTCAACGTGTGAGTTTCCCGAATTGCTTCCTCATATTTGGTTGAGGGGGTTAATTCGAGAATGGGTTATGTTTGGTGTTAGTTGTAGATGTTTATCTTATGCGCTCTCTTATCTCTCTCTGATTAGACGGAAGTTGTAGCGTGTCTCTTTATGTTGCTAGTGCTGCTGCCGCTAAGTCCACCTCCCCTAAATTTTGGGAGATGGTGTAGAAAGTAGGCAAGTCGGTTTTGCTTGCCAGGGAGTGCCCTGACCCTCTTTTGGGATGTGCTTTATGTGCAGTCAACAGGTTTGAAGTCTGACGACGTTAGCTTGGCAATCACTCCGGCTTGGCTGGGCAGGGATATGGCGCCATTGCTTATCTTCAGGACTCTTAGTCCAATTTGCATCTTATCCGTAGTCGGATACTTTTTCGCTTCCGCTGTCTTTTGAATCTTTGTATTGTATCATTTGTATCTTGACTCGTTCGAGTCGTTGTTGTAATTATATCTTTGTTGTATTTGTGGATGTATCGAAACTGTTGTAATGTTATCACAATTCCACTCACATAATGCGCATGTTTCGGCGTGCACATTATGTCTGGTGGGCGACCTAAAATCGTTATTATGCGGATTTCGGCGGGATCGCTTAAATCTACATAGTACCGATTTTAGGGCGTCACAAAGTGGTATCAGAGCTTTGGTTTCGATCTCCTTGTTGTTTCGATACGAATGGTTATCGAAGCAGCGGGTCCGCAAAAGCCTGTAGGATAACCTCGCTAACGGTCGTTGTTTCTAGAGTGTCGAAAACTATTGAACTTACATTATTTTGAAATGATCTCAATAGGTTTCTATTTACTCCTTACCTCAATTCTATTTGTCCTCTTACCTTACTTGTTTTGGAGTCTCTTCTCTTATCCAAACTTTCAAAGTTTTAGGATCCTACGTGTGGGTGGACGTTCTCTTGCCTTTAGCCTATTAGGTTCGATCTTTCGGAGTCGTCTTCGTCGTGAGCAACAATCCCTTGTTAGTGGTGTCGAGAATTTCAAGGTGGAGCAACAATCCCTTGTTAGTGGTGTCGAGAAGTTCATCCCGGAGCGTGAAGACTCGATAGTTACCCCTCTCTTCTTGTGGTCTCGGCGTGGATCTCGGGACGCGATCCCTTGTTAGTGGTGTCGATTGTAACGCCCCGGGATTTATCCCCTTTTTGTTTTGTGAGTTTTCTTTTTGCATCGACATGGCATCGCATTGCATCTCATTAATTTAATTTGTTGCATTTAAATTAAATTTTCACAATTAAATTCGAATGTTTTTCAAATTAATTAAAAATGTTTATTTAAACATCTTTTGCAAATGTTAAAAACTAGTTTATTACATTGTCTATTCAAAACTAAAAATATTTTGTAAAGGTTTCGTATTCAAATTCCTCTTCGTTTTGGTTTTAAAAATATAAATCAGAAAATAATAAACCGGGGAGAAATAAAGTCCAAGCCCATCTAAGCCAAAACCCTAGGGTTTCCCCCCGGAAATTTCTTCCCACCCCCTGCAATTTTTGCAGCCGCCCCCTCCATCTTTTTCCTTTTTCCTTTTCTCTTTTCCCCCCTCCTTTCTTTTTTTTCTTTCCTTCCTTTTCTTTTTTTTTCCTTTTCTCTTCTCTTCTTCCTTCTCCAACCCGTACGGGAGAAACTCCCGCATCGAGCCTGCTCGACCCGCTCCCGAGCCTGCACCCGAGCTCGCCCGCACGCGCCCGCGCGCCCCACGCCCCGGCCGCGCTCCGACGCCTCCGGCCTGCCGCGACGCGCCGCCGCGCTGTGCTCCGGCCGCGCGCCCCGCGCGCCGCCGCTTCGCCGCGCACGCCCGGCCGCCGCGACGCCGCCAGCCGGCCACGCCCCGCCACCTCCCGCGCCGCCGCTCCCCAGCGCCCGCCGCCGACCGCCATCCCCTGCGCCTCTGCTCCCGCCTCCACTGCGCCAGCGCCGCCCCGGCCTCCTCCGCCCGCACGCGCGCGCCCCCGCGTCTCCCGCGCCGCCGCTCCTCTCCGTGCGCGCGCCGCCGTCCGGCCATCTCCGGCCGCATCCCCCTCGCCGGCGTCGCCCCCCTGGCCACCAGTGCCCCGAGCCGCGCCGTCTGCCGCCGCCGGAGCCGCCCCGTGCGCGCGCCCTTGACCTGCTCCTCCCGCGCCGCCCCTGTGCCCGGCTTCCTCCGCCTCCAGCCACGCCCCACGCCGTCGGTCGCGCTGCGCCGCGACTTCCCCCTGCTCCGTGCTCGGCTGCCGCCGTCGCCCGCGCCGCGCCGCCCGCGCACGCCGCCTCCCCGTCGCGCTCCTCGCGCCACTGCTCCACCGCACGCTCCACGGCGCCCGCGTGCGCTCCCGCCGCCGTGCGCGTGCTCGCAGCCTGCGCCGGCCTCCTTCCATTCGTTGTTTCCCCCTTCCGGTGACGTCCCCGCATCCGCCGCCCGCAAGGTGTTCGACGCAACGTCCGCAAGACCCCGGCGCCACTTTTTCGTCCGTGTTTGTCCACCCTTCGTGGTGCTGCCCCGTGCGCGTGTGCGCGCCCCTTCCAGTGTCCGTTGTCGTGGCCCCGAAGACCGGATATGACAAGTGCGCCACCGACCCCGATGCTGGGGGTCCGAACAACGACCACCCGGACTTCTTCCCCGACCACTTCCACGACACCGACAAACGACGATGCCCCGGTTCCGCGACGACTACTTCCCCGACGACGACTACTTCCTCTACGTTCCGAAGACGTCGGTTTCGAACCCTATCTCTCCAGATCCAACGTGCGAACCCAAACCCTAACCCTATACCTATTTTTATTAAATGTCATCTATCTTGTGCATTTCGCATCATAATTACATGTGTTGCATCTCTTGGGTTTGCGGGTGTAGCATTTCACCTAATTAATAATTATGGAATGTGTGGGGTAATATATATGTATTGCCCCATTCCATTTAATTTGACTAGATCATCTTTGCCATGTCTTGCCATGTTAATGAACATTTAATTTGTGGAGTAGATAAATAACCTGCACCTAAATATTAATTGTCGGAATCCCGGTTCCGCTTAATTCGGATTAAGTGCATCTCGCAATGCATCTTGCCATGTCATTCATCTGTCGCATGAGCATGCTGGATCTTTTGCCGTAGTTGTAAAATGCATCTTTTACGCTTTCCAGTGTTTGTTGCTTCTTCGCGGATACGACGTTGAGATGTGTGAGCAACGACAAGATCTGCTTCCATGCGGGATTCCAGGCAAGCAAAGTTTGCTTGTTTACCTATACATTGTCTTTCATTCCTGCCGTTGATCTCTGCTACCCTAGTTATCGATTCTTGAATTGCGATCCCATCACATGTTTATCCTGCAGCCCATACAGCTTTATCCCCACAACCTAATACCCGTTGCATGTTTATCTGTTGGCCTTGCGAGTCGTAGCGCATGCTTAGAGTTGTTTGTGCGAGTCGTCTGTTGGTCTTATGTTTCATCTGCTTAGTATGATAGATCTTTCTACCTTAATAAAATGTTGTATTATATTGGGGTATTATAATTAAAAGATAAGGCACCAGACGGAAGGCCTTGCGAGGTGCTTTGTTCTGCTCAGTGTCGACCTAGGAACTGAGATTTTGTCCTCGGATCCAATTTTGAGCGCACTAACCACTTGTGGGAGGCCCAATGGAGCCCCCCTCGACTTTGAACGGATCCGCAGCTCGTCCATGTGCCGCAAGTAGTTCGGGTTTTTCATTTGCTCATATGCATGTGCATGATGATGATGATGATGATGAGAGGGTATGTGATACGGGGGGTCATATAGGTGTGGTGCGTACGTAGCGGACAGTTCCTACTGTGGTTTGAGCCGCATGGTGCGTAGGCACAAACTAATGAGTCCGCAATTGAGATTCGGCCGGACTCCTGACGCGGGTAACAACTCATATGGGTGGCACTTGGACTTGCTGTAGTGAAGGAATGAGTCGTGTTGAGAGGCCCTCACGGGTTGATCATGCGAGTATGGGTACTATAGTGCACCCCTGCAGGGTATAATCTTATCGATGAGCCGTGTCCACGGTTATGGACGACTTTGGTGATGATGCTGGCTAACAAGATCTAGACAACTTGCACCTAATTAATGTTAATTAATTTGATTAGTAATATAGAATTACTTTCACAATAAATTATAAATAAAAACTGTTCAACGTGTGAGTTTCCCGAATTGCTTCCTCATATTTGGTTGAGGGGGTTAATTCGAGAATGGGTTATGTTTGGTGTTAGTTGTAGATGTTTATCTTATGCGCTCTCTTATCTCTCTCTGATTAGACGGAAGTTGTAGCGTGTCTCTTTATGTTGCTAGTGCTGCTGCCGCTAAGTCCACCTCCCCTAAATTTTGGGAGATGGTGTAGAAAGTAGGCAAGTCGGTTTTGCTTGCCAGGGAGTGCCCTGACCCTCTTTTGGGATGTGCTTTATGTGCAGTCAACAGGTTTGAAGTCTGACGACGTTAGCTTGGCAATCACTCCGGCTTGGCTGGGCAGGGATATGGCGCCATTGCTTATCTTCAGGACTCTTAGTCCAATTTGCATCTTATCCGTAGTCGGATACTTTTTCGCTTCCGCTGTCTTTTGAATCTTTGTATTGTATCATTTGTATCTTGACTCGTTCGAGTCGTTGTTGTAATTATATCTTTGTTGTATTTGTGGATGTATCGAAACTGTTGTAATGTTATCACAATTCCACTCACATAATGCGCATGTTTCGGCGTGCACATTATGTCTGGTGGGCGACCTAAAATCGTTATTATGCGGATTTCGGCGGGATCGCTTAAATCTACATAGTACCGATTTTAGGGCGTCACAAAGTGGTATCAGAGCTTTGGTTTTGATCTCCTTGTTGTTTCGATACGAATGGTTATCGAAGCAGCGGGTCCGCAAAAGCCTGTAGGATAACCTCGCTAACGGTCGTTTTTTCTAGAGTGTCGAAAACTATTTAACTTACATTATTTTGAAATGATCTCAATAGGTTTCTATTTACTCCTTACCTCAATTCTATTTGTCCTCTTACCTTACTTGTTTTGGAGTCTCTTCTCTTATCCAAACTTTCAAAGTTTTAGGATCCTACGTGTGGGTGGACGTTCTCTTGCCTTTAGCCTATTAGGTTCGATCTTTCGGAGTCGTCTTCGTCGTGAGCAACAATCCCTTGTTAGTGGTGTCGAGAATTTCAAGGTGGAGCAACAATCCCTTGTTAGTGGTGTCGAGAAGTTCATCCCGGAGCGTGAAGACTCGATAGTTACCCCTCTCTTCTTGTGGTCTCGGCGTGGATCTCGGGACGCGATCCCTTGTTAGTGGTGTCGATTGTAACGCCCCGGGATTTATCCCCTTTTTGTTTTGTGAGTTTTCTTTTTGCATCGACATGGCATCGCATTGCATCTCATTAATTTAATTTGTTGCATTTAAATTAAATTTTCACAATTAAATTCGAATGTTTTTCAAATTAATTAAAAATGTGTTATTTAAACATCTTTTGAAAATGTTAAAAACTAGTTTATTAAATTGTCTATTCAAAACTAAAAATATTTTGTAAAGGTTTCGTATTCAAATTCCTCTTCGTTTTGGTTTTAAAAATATAAATCAGAAAATAATAAACCGGGGAGAAATAAAGCCCAAGCCCATCTAAGCCAAAACCCTAGGGTTTCCCCCCGGAAATTTCTTCCCACCCCCTGCAATTTTTGCAGCCGCCCCCTCCATCTTTTTCCTTTTTCCTTTTCTCTTTTTCCCCCTCCTTTTCTTTTTTTTCTTTCCTTCCTTTTTTTTTTTCCTTTTCTCTTCTCTTCTTCCTTCTCCAACCCGTACGGGAGAAACTCCCGCATCGAGCCTGCCCGACCCGCTCCCGAGCCTGCACCCGAGCTCGCCCGCACGCGCCCGCGCGCCCCACGCCCCGGCCGCGCTCCGACGCCTCCGGCCTGCCGCGACGCGCCGCCGCGCCGTGCTCCGGCCGCGCGCCCCGCGCGCCGCCGCTTCGCCGCGCACGCCCGGCCTCCGCGACGCCGCCAGCCGGCCACGCCCCGCCACCTCCCGCGCCGCCGCTCCCCAGCGCCCGCCGCCGGCCGCCGACCGCCATCCCCTGCGCCTCTGCTCCCGCCTCCACTGCGCCAGCGCCGCCCCGGCCTCCTCCGCCCGCACGCGCGCGCCCCCGCGTCTCCCGCGCCGCCGTCCGGCCATCTCCGGCCGCATCCCCCTCGCCGGCGTCGCCCCCCTGGCCACCAGTGCCCCGAGCCGCGCCGTCTGCCGCCGCCGGAGCCGCCCCGTGCGCGCGCCCTTGACCTGCTCCTCCCGCGCCGCCCCTGTGCCCGGCTTCCTCCGCCTCCAGCCACGCCCCACGCCGTCGGTCGCGCTGCGCCGCGACTTCCCCCTGCTCCGTGCTCGGCTGCCGCCGTCGCCCGCGCCGCGCCGCCCGCGCACGCCGCCTCCCCGTCGCGCTCCTCGCGCCACTGCTCCACCGCACGCTCCACGGCGCCCGCGTGCGCTCCCGCCGCCGTGCGCGTGCTCGCAGCCTGCGCCGGCCTCCTTCCATTCGTTGTTTCCCCCTTCCGGTGACGTCCCCGCATCCGCCGCCCGCAAGGTGTTCGACGCAACGTCCGCAAGACCCCGGCGCCACTTTTTCGTCCGTGTTTGTCCACCCTTCGTGGTGCTGCCCCGTGCGCGTGTGCGCGCCCCTTCCAGTGTCCGTTGTCGTGGCCCCGAAGACCGGATACGACAAGTGCGCCACCGACCCCGATGCTGGGGGTCCGAACAACGACCACCCGGACTTCTTCCCCGACCACTTCCACGACACCGACAAACGACGATGCCCCGGTTCCGCGACGACTACTTCCCCGACGACGACTACTTCCTCTATGTTCCGAAGACGTCGGTTTCGAACCCTATCTCTCCAGATCCAACGTGCGAACCCAAACCCTAACCCTATACCTATTTTTATTAAATGTCATCTATCTTGTGCATTTCGCATCATAATTACATGTGTTGCATCTCTTGGGTTTGCGGGTGTAGCATTTCACCTAATTAATAATTATGGAATGTGTGGGGTAATATATATGTATTGCCCCATTCCATTTAATTTGACTAGATCATCTTTGCCATGTCTTGCCATGTTAATGAACATTTAATTTATGGAGTAGATAAATAACCTGCACCTAAATATTAATTGTCGGAATCCCGGTTCCGCTTAATTCGGATTAAGTGCATCTCGCAATGCATCTTGCCATGTCATTCATCTGTCGCATGAGCATGCTGGATCTTTTGCCGTAGTTGTAAAATACATCTTTTACGCTTTCCAGTGTTTGTTGCTTCTTCGCGGATACGACGTTGAGATGTGTGAGCAACGACAAGATCTGCTTCCATGCGGGATTCCAGGCAAGCAAAGTTTGCTTGTTTACCTATACATTGTCTTTCATTCCTGTCGTTGATCTCTGCTACCCTAGTTATCGATTCTTGAATTGCGATCCCATCACATGTTTATCCTGCAGCCCATACAACTTTATCCCCACAACCTAATACCCGTTGCATGTTTATCTGTTGGCCTTGCGAGTCGTAGCGCATGCTTAGAGTTGTTTGTGCGAGTCGTCTGTTGGTCTTATGTTTCATCTGCTTAGTATGATAGATCTTTGTACCTTAATAAAATGTTGTATTATATTGGGGTATTATAATTAAAAGATAAGGCACCAGGCGGAAGGCCTTGCGAGGTGCTTTGTTCTGCTCAGTGTCGACCTAGGAACTGAGATTTTGTCCTCGGATTTAATTTTGAGCGCACTAACCACTTGTGGGAGGCCCAATGGAGCCCCCCTCGACTTTGAACGGATCCGCAGCTCGTCCATGTGCCGCAAGTAGTTCGGGTTTTCCATTTGCTCATATGCATGTGCATGATGATGATGATGATGATGAGAGGGTATGTGATACGGGGGGTCATATAGGTGTGGTGCGTACGTAGCGGACAGTTCCTACTGTGGTTTGAGCCGCATGGTGCGTAGGCACAAACTAATGAGTCCGCAATTGAGATTCGGCCGGACTCCTGACGCAGGTAACAACTCATATGGGTGGCACTTGGACTTGCTGTAGTGAAGGAATGAGTCGTGTTGAGAGGCCCTCACGGGTTGATCATGCGAGTATGGGTACTGTAGTGCACCCCTGCAGGGTATAATCTTATCGATGAGCCGTGTCCACGGTTATGGACGACTTTGGTGATGATGCTGGCTAACAAGATCTAGACAACTTGCACCTAATTAATGTTAATTAATTTGATTAGTAATATAGAATTACTTTCACAATAAATTATAAATAAAAACTGTTCAACGTGTGAGTTTCCTGAATTGCTTCCTCATATTTGGTTGAGGGGGTTAATTCGAGAATGGGTTATGTTTGGTGTTAGTTGTAGATGTTTATCTTATGCGCTCTCTTATCTCTCTCTGATTAGACGGAAGTTGTAGCGTGTCTCTTTAGGTTGCTAGTGCTGCTGCCGCTAAGTCCACCTCCCCTATATTTTGGGAGATGGTGTAGAAAGTAGGCAAGTCGGTTTTGCTTGCCAGGGAGTGCCCTGACCCTCTTTTGGGATGTGCTTTATGTGCAGTCAACATGTTTGAAGTCTGACGACGTTAGCTTGGCAATCACTCCGGCTTGGCTGGGCAGGGATATGGCGCCATTGCTTATCTTCAGGACTCTTAGTCCAATTTGCATCTTATCCGTAGTCGGATACTTTTTCGCTTCCGCTGTCTTTTGAATCTTTGTATTGTATCATTTGTATCTTGACTCGTTCGAGTCGTTGTTGTAATTATATCTTTGTTGTATTTGTGGATGTATCGAAACTGTTGTAATGTTATCACAATTCCACCCACATAATGCGCATGTTTCGGCGTGCACATTATGTTTGGCGGGCGACCTAAAATCGTTATTATGCGGATTTCGGCGGGATCGCTTAAATCTACATAGTACAGATTTTAGGGCGTCACATATTTCTACTTATATTAAGGGCCCTAAATTGTAGTCTCGACTCGGACCTCCGAAATCTCATGACCGCCCCTGACCTCATAGAGGTTGGACTGTGATTTTTCTTGGGTGTTTGGTGTCTTGCATTTGTTGAGCTAGGCTGAGATGTGATGTTGTTTGGTCGATTGCATGTCTTGACCCAGACTTAGTCATTTTACCATTTCAATATTGTGTAAACAAAATTTAAATAATGCTTGTATTTTCTCGTTGAATTAGTTTAAAATATTATATCACAATTTTTCCTTTCAGATCCTTGATGCACACAGTGGGTGTGTTGTTGGGAGACCCCAAGAGCAAGGTGTGAAGTAGTGCAGTAGCAAGTTTAAATCAGTATGAAACCAAGGTTATCGAACCAGTAGGAGATGAAGGATTCGTTTAAGGTGTCAAGGCGTCAGAAAGATGCTTCCTGGTGGTTGACGTGGAGTCTGCACACAAACAATCAAGATACTTTGCCCCAACTTAAACACTGAGGTTGTCAATCTCACCGGCTTGCTGTAACAAAAGGATTCAACGTATGTGTGGAAGAAAAATGTATGTTTGTGAAGGAGATATGCCCTAGAGGCAATTAATAAAGTGTATTTCTTTATCATATCTCGATTGTTCATAATACGTTTTGTGTCAGGCTATAACTGTATTAAGCGAAAACATTAATACAAGTGTGATACGTAAATAACCAGGTCCCTATTAGCCTCTACTAAGACTAGTTTTGTTTCGTGATTGATGATCGAGGTTTTCCGATCATAGAGCATGGCACCGATCGGCAATGGAGGTCATGTCGTTGGTTGAACGATGTGATGGGCATACCTATATTTATAGGACGTAGTCATTACGCCTTAAGACCGTGAGACCAACTCTTATTGTTATCCCTGGAAGATATTTTGATCGCACCAAACATCATATCTTATATATTGTGACAATGATAGGTGATACTTTTGGGTATCGAAAGGGGGTAGTTGAGACGAGGGGTCAACAGCGGGATTTGTCAGTCCGTATAGCCGGATAGATACTCTAGACCCACTCGGTGAGATTATGTCTAATGAACTTGCAAGCATGTGACTAGGTCATTAGCTTGCAAGCATGTTACTAGGTCACGGAGACATGAAATCATAGACGAGTAGAAGATAGCGATGTCGGTAACGAGGTCAGCTAGATATGGAGATATATAAGAAACGACGCTCGGACACGCTAAGTATAGTCATGACAAAGGGTTTAAGACTTAGCGTTCAGTTTTGATAGATGAGAGTCATTCGTTATATCACATGGATTAATTCATGGGGTCCAGTCGTACGAGTTAGTCGTTGATCAGAGGGGAATCTCGATCATACATGTTATTATATCGAACCGCTAGGGTAACACTCTATAGGGGTTTCGACAAGACAACCGGAAAGGAAAGAGATCACCGGGAACGTCCCGGGAACGGTCCGATGGAGATCGGGCCGCGACGAAATAGTTTTCGGAGCTGGAATAAATTATATATATTAAGTTTGATATTAATTAGTGTAATTAATGTTTAAATATGATTATATATATTTATTTTCGAATTTATTTAGTCTGATTTCCATAAATAGGCCTTCTGGTCGAAAGAAGGCCCAAGAGGGGAAAATTCCCTTGGGGAATTCGGTGGGGGCAAGGAGGCCGGCCTAGGTGGGCCAAATGGGGCCCACCTAGGGCCAGCGCACCTGCTAGAGCCGCAACAGGCATGTGGGAATTGTCCCACATTGCCTGGCTAGCAAGTGGCTCCCCCCGGGAGCCTATATATATTAATTCCCTAATTCTCTCTCGATTTCGTGATTCCCTTTGTCGGAGTTGTGCCGAGTTGAGAGCGGATCTCTCCACCATAGCCCGCTGCCGCGCTGCTGGTGTTCCGGTCCATGTCTTCTGATGCTCGTCCTGGACTGGAGCTTCGGAGGCCGTCGTCTCCACCGTACGTGTGTGACATACTGCGAGGTGCCGCGCTAGCGGTGCTGGGAGGTCTACTTCCGCTAAACGACCTTGAGGTCGGCTTCGTCGGTCTTCATCGTCAACGTTTGTGCTGGAACGTAATCCCGCTTTCGGTCTACAAGGGTATGTATTCAGATCTCCGTTCGTACTTCTATATCTTCATAGTATAGATCTTGGCTAGTTTAGGGTTATCGTTGTTAGGAATTTTTTTTTGTTTTCTGCACACGATCCCCTTCAGTGGTATCAGATCCGATCTATCGTAGATATAGTTGTACGCTGTTAAAACCCGTGTTCTGCACGGGGACACCGTTCCTGTTATTTGCTACCCTCTAGCGTGTACTTGTGATTCCAGCGACATCGAGTTGATGAAGCGGCCCAGACCGACTTTACGCGTACGCTTACGCGAGACTGGTTCCACTACTGACATACGGCTTGTACCGTATCTGTGGCTGGCGGGTGTCTGTCTCTCTCTCTTTAGTTGGTCTTGCATTTTCAATGGATGGCCCGAAAGGGATGCTTAAACATGCAATTATTGGATCGTTGTCGTGGTCATAACTTCATAGGTAAGAAGCGGTTCTTTTTACGAAAGCCCCAGCCACGTAAAATATGCAAAAGATAAAGTAGAAGCGTCTAACTTTATTTTGCATGGGCAATGTGATATTGTCAAGGTAGGTTTATTAAATTGTTTATAAACTGCGGGCGCTAAGAAGACCATGGCGCAATGGACTATATCACATCGCATTACATTTGATGTTTTGAGTGGATCTTATATTGTGTGATTATTTATTAGTTACATGGCGGTAGTTATATATAAGATGGTCCCTTCAAAAATACCACTAGTGTTCTTCCTCCAACGAGCACCACCAAGAAAGTTCTACGTTATGAGGCAGGCCGTGACGATCGGGTGTCAGACATATCGTCGTTCACATACAGTGGGTGTAAGCCATGTTGCACAAGCGTTGCGTGGAGGTTATTGTGGCGAGCCTTGCATATGCAGATATGGCCTCGGAACACGGAGACCGAAAAGTCGAGCATGAGTCACAAAGTTGTTGTGATCGACAATTTGTTGTCTACCCTTGAAGTTGTGTTGCCGGCTCTGACGATGAGGTGTTGTGCAATGGATGGGGGTCGTGTAATGGCTTAAACGACCAGGAGGGATGTTCGTTTGAGTGGGAGTTCTTATAGTTATTTTCTAAAATACTATAACTCAAATTATTATGAACAAAGTCTTATGTTGTTGCAAATTCCATTGTATATGTCTCACCCCTCCTTTAACCTAGCCATGTTGCTTGAGAAAGAGAAGCTAAAGACCAATGGGTCTAACTTCATGTCCTAGTTCCGCGATCTGAAGTCCCTTCTTGAAACCCACAAGGTGGCTTACATCCTTGAAGCCCCCTTAGGTGATATGCCAAACACCGCCTCAGAAACTGATAGGATTGTCCATGAGGTTAAGGCGGAGTTTTTTTCTTATGTCCAGAGTGACATTCTCTTTTCCATGGAGGCTGACCTGCAAAACTATTTTGAGAACAAGAGTGCTTATGAGATAATCACTGAACTCATGGTTGTTTTTGCACGACAAGTCATGACTGAGAGGTTTGAAGCTACCAAGCTATTCTTCTCAGCTCAGATGGAAGAGAACGACAATATAAGTGAGCACTTAGCCAAGATATTTGGCAGCGTTCAGCTCCTGAGTGATCTGGGAAATGTGATCCCAGAAGAGCTAGTTATTGATAGGGTGCTGATTTCTCTGCCCCCTAGCTATAAGAACGCCATCATGGACTACGACATGAAAGGGACGTCAAAATCCCTGTCGGAAATCCTGAAGATGCTCGAAGTGGCCGAATTAGAAATCAAGATGGAGAAGATGGTGGTGACCATCGGATCACCTGAGCGCAATTGCCCCAAATACCTGGAGGACAAGAAAGCTGACAAGATAGTCGCCAAAGAGTAAGGTATATTTGATATACATGTTATAGATGTGTACCTTACATCCGCCCGTAGCAACACTTGGGTATTTGATACTGGTTCTGTTGCTCATATTTGTAACTCTCAGGAGGAATTGCGGAATAAGAGGCGGCTGGCTAAGGATGAGGTGACGATGCGCATCGGCAACAGATCGAGAGTCGACGTGGTGGCTGTCGGCACACCCCCTCTACATCTACCATCGTGATTAGTTTTGGTTTTAAATAAGTGTTATTTTGTACCATCCTTGAGTGTAAACATTATCAGTGCGTCTTGCTTGTTACAAGACGGTTATTCATTTAAATCAGTATCAAGTGGTTGTTCTATTTCAATGAAAGATATCTTTTATGTTGATACTCCCGAGAGTAATGGTTTATTCTTGTTGAATCTCGATCTTAGTACTCACATCCATAACATAGATGCCAAAAGTATTAAGTGTAGTGATGATACCGTCGTGTATATGTGGCATTGCCGTCTCGGTCATATTGGTGTAAAGCGCATGAAGAAACTCCATGCAGATGGACTTTTAGACTCGTTGGATTTTGGATCCCTCGATACTTGCGAGCCATGCCTTATGGGCAAAATGACCAAGACATAGTTCAAAGGTTTCGCTGAACGGGCGTCGGACTTATTGGGAGTCATACATATAGATGTGTCTGGACCAATGAGCGTATCGACACGCAATGGTTATCGTTACTTCGTCACTTTCACTGATGACTTGAGTAGATACGGTTATATCTATTTGATGAAACACAAGTCTGAAACATTTGAAAAGTTCAAAGAATTTCAAACTGAAGTTGAAAATCAAGTTAACAAGAAAATCAAGCACCTTCGATCCGATCGTGGTGGCGAGTATTTGAGTTTTGAGTTTGGCACACATTTAAAGAGTTGTGTCATAGTACCACAACTTACGCCTGCCGGAACACCTCAACGTAACGGTGTGTCCGAGCGGCGTAATCGTACTCTATTGGATAGCGTGCGGTCTATGATGTGTCTTACCGATTTGCCCATATCCTTCTGGGGTTATGCGTTAGAAACAACCGCATTCATTTTAAATAGGGCTCCGTCCAAATCCGTTGAAACGACACCGTATGAGTTATGATATGGCAAGAAGCCTAAGTTATAATTTCTGAAGGTTTGGGGTTGTGAGGCGTATGTTAAGAAACTGCAACCCGACAAACTCGAACCGAAGTCGGAGAAAGTCGTCTTTGTGGGATATCCGCGGGAAACCGTTGGATACACCTTCTACAACCAAGCTGAGGGCAAAACGTTTGTCGCAAAGACTGGTACCTTTCTTGAGAAGGAGTTTCTCGTGAAAGGAGTAAGTCGGAGGAAGGTAGACCTCGACGAGATCGTTGATCCTGAACTCAAAATTCCGAGTGACGCAACGGAAGCTGTTCCGGAAACGTCCTCCACAGATGGAGTGGGAGAAACTGTCGAGGAAATTATTCTACCTCGTAGGTCTGGTACATCTCGTATCGCACCAGAATGGTATGACAACCTGGTTTGCACCGTCATGTTAATTGAATAGGACGAATCTACGAACTACAAGGAGGCAATGGCGAGTCTAGAGTCCGAAAAATGGCTAGAAGCCATGAAATCCGAAATAGGATCCATGTATGATAACAAAGTGTGGACTTTGATAAAGATTCCCCAAGGGCGCGAGGCCGTCGAGAATAAATGGATCTCTAAGAAGAAGACTAATGCTGATGGTAATGTGATCGTCTATAAAGCTCGGCTTGTCGCAAAAGGTTTCCGACAAGTTTATGGTATTGACTACAATGAAACTTTTTCACCGGTAGCAATGCTAAAGTCTATTCGGATTTTGTTAGCAGTTGCTGCATATTATTATTATGAAATATGGTAGATGGATGTCAAAACAACCTTCCTAAATGGAAACATTGAGAAAGAGTTGTATATGGTACAACCGAAATGTTTTGTCGATCCAGAAAATTTTAACAAGGTATGCAAGCTTCAACGCTCCATCTATGGATTGAAGCAAGCATCTTGGAGCTGAAATCTTCGCTTTGATGAGGTGATCAAAGGTTTTGGATTTGTCCAAAATTTAGAAGAGACCTGCATTTACAAGAAAATGAGTGGGAGCTCGGTTGTGTTCTTAGCACTATATGTAGATCATATATTGCTGATTGGGAATGATGTGGAACTTCTGAATAGCGTGAAGAAATATTTAAACAGTAAATTTTCCATGAAGGACTTGGGAGAAGCATCATACGTCTTAGGCATTAAAATCTATCATGATAGATCAATACGCCGATTAGCGTTGAGTCAGAGTACATATCTTGATAAGATACTGAAGCGTTTCGGTATGGAGATGGCAACGAAGGGTTCTCTGCCTGTTATCAGGAATAAACCATTACGAAAGGCGCATTGTACGGTAACGGAACAGGCTAAGTCCGAAATGACTAAACATCCTTATGCTTCAGCAATAGTATCGATTATGTATGCAATGTTGAGTACTCGACCTGATGTGGCATCGGCTCTTAGTTTGACGAGCTGTTTCCATAGTAATCCAGGAATGGAACATTGGATTGCCGTAAAGAGCATTCTTAAGTATCTCAAGAAGACAAAGGAAACGTTCCATGTCTATGGTGGTTGTGATGAAGATATTGGCGTAACGGGTTACGTTGATGCAAGTTTCTGCTCAGACCTCGATGACTCTAAGTCACAGACAAGTTATGTGTTCAAGGTGAATGGAGGCGCTGTGTGCTGAGAAGTGGGAAGCAACCCATCGTCGCGCAATCTAGAATGGAGTCGGAGTACATTGCTGCTTACGAAGCAGCGAATGAAGCTATGTGGCTAAGGAAGTTCATCATTGAACATGGAGTGTTCCCAGGCGCGCAAGACCCCGTGATTCTCTTCTGTAATACGGGTGCCATTGCTAACGCGAGGGAACCAAGGTCTCACTCCACCGCCAAACATATTCTCCGATGCTTCCATGTGATACGACAGTACGTACAAGGAGGCGATGTGAAGATTTGCAAAGTACATACGGATCTGAATGTGGCAGATCCTCTAACGAAACCTCTTCCGTTTGAGAAACATGAGAAACACCAAGTAGCTATGTGTGTTAAGCTTTTATCAAGTTGTAATCTAGATTAATTTATATTCTAGTGCAAGTGGAACACTGAAAGAGATATGCCCTAGAGGCAATTAATAAAGTGTATTTCTTTATCATATCTCGATTGTTCATGTATTAAGCGAAAACATTAATACATGTGTGATACGTAAACAACCAGGTCCCTAGTAGCCTCTACTAAGACTAGTTTCGTTGCACGATTGATGATCAAGGTTTTCCGATCATAGGGCATGGCGCCGGTCGGCAATATAAGTCATGTCGTTGGTTGAACGATGTGATGGACATACCCATATTTATAGGACGTAGTCATTACGCCTTAAGACCGTGAGATCAACTTTTATTGTTATCCCTGGAAGATACTTTGATCGCACCAAACGTCATATCTTACTAGGCAATAAGGCGCGGCGATACGCTGCACCCGTGGGTTGTATATGTGATGATTGTAAGTAGAACGTAGCGTTACTAAAACATTAAAAAAAATTGGAATTCTTTTTTTGGAAAGAGGCGTTATTTTTTTATGTGTAGAGGTAAGCATGTGAGAAGTAGAAGTAAATGAATAAGAGAAAAAGTGAAAATAAAAGTGGAGTTGGCGCGGACATGGCGCGCCCGTGTAGTAAATTAATTTCGAATATGGTAGTTATAATGTTTATAATTTTATGTGTTTTTACTTTTTTACGGTATTTAATATTTTGAATTGTAAAAATCTGAAATTTAATCAATTGGATCATTTGTTGTGTTTTTAAGACACATGATTCAATTATTAAGAGGAGCATTGCTTAAGTTTTTAAGACAAAGGGTTCCATTGTTAAGAGGAATGCAAAATATGTTGTAATTATTTGTCTTGGAATTCTAAAAATATGTGTGAAGATGTGTTGTCTGGTTTATATTTTTTTGTGTGAGAAACTTGATTTTCTCGTTGAATTTTTTGAATAATGCTATATAAAGCTGTATTAGTTCTTGCAATTATTATTTTCAAATTGTAGGAACATGCACGAACATATGTTGGTTGTAAATATTATTGATTTTCAGTTTTTTTTATTCTCCAGTTTTCTTTTGGCATTTTGGAATATATTTTTATCGTCAACTCATTATTTAATATACACGGAACTATATATTATTTGGTAAGAATTATTCTCGAAATTGTGTACACATGCATACAAATGTGTTAGCTGTGAAGAATCTTCTTGAAACTTAGTAATTTTTTTTTTGCATTTTCCTAAGCTGTGGATTAAAAGTCATTATTAATGGATCAAGAACTATATAATGTTTGGTAATCTTTTTTTTTAAAAAAATATGTACACATGCATGTAAATGTGTTGGTTGTGAAGATTTTCTTTTTCTTGGAATTTTAGTTTTTTTGCATTTTTTTGAGTTGTAGATAAGAAGTTATGATTTGTTTGAATTTAGCATTTTTCTGTTATTGTAAAAAATCCGACGGGCGGGGCCCGCTCGTCAGCCAGACACCGCTGACGTCAGCGGGCGGCGGCGGTCGGCCCTCGGCGACGCAACGGCGGGCGATGTCGACTCCTGGGAGTGAGGCGCATCTAACCGGAGGCGTGGCACGCAAAACGGTGGTCTGAGCCGCCGCCGGCGACCATTTCTGTGGCGCCGAAAAGGAAAAATGCCGGTGGCAAACTCCGGTGAAGCAGCGACGTCTCCGGCCGTTCGGGCATCATTCCTCCGGTGAAGAACCATCACGGAAACATGAACAATAATCTGTGAACCAAACTCACTTGCTCTTTTCAACCTGATTGAACTTTTTTTTGAACCTATTTGTACTGCCGATCAAAAAGATAAATTCTAGACTATACTGCTGCTAGTGTACTGCCGCTGCCAGCCTGCCACGAACGGTGAAACATGCTCCTGTTTTCACAATGTGAATTTATACTTCGCCTTGCTTAAGAACTGCACTTTGAAGGAATTAACAATGTACTGCCTGCATACTATAGCTAATCATAGTATTTCCAGATGCCTGATTTTCTCTCTGTCCCGTACTGTAAAAGAAAAGATCACATGAAATAAAACAGGCAGTACAAATTGTTAATAAGAGATGGGGAAATGACAGGGAGGAGTGCTAGAGGATTGGACACAAACGACGTCCGACGGTTCTTCTCCGGCGACAATTAACGATCTGGATCTTGTTGTACTGCCTCGCATAGGGACTTGTACTGCCCGCATGGAACAAGCAGCGGCAGGCCGTGCGGCTCTTCTGGAAAAATGCCATGGTTCTCCAGGAGATGCAATCGATGAACAACAAATATCGAATCCTTATCCAAGGGAACTGAACTTGTAATCTTGGAAAGAACAGTGCCTAAATGATCTGATTCAGACTGCTATCTATATAGCCAGACATCTATGCGTGGCTGCAGTTCTCGAGGCTGCGATGGGCAACAGCAATCTGTGGCTTCCCCTATTTGGTGTGGACACCATGAACGGCTGCTTCGCGGCAAGCGGCGGCGGATGCTTGGAGCCGACTTGGCCGTCTTCCCTCGTCACGGTGCCAAGCACCAGCTCCTGTTCCCGCCACGGAAGAAGGCAACGCTAGAGAACCACGGTAGGGTAGCACGGTCTCCTGCCGGCGGTGTGGAAGGTGAGGCCGGGGCTGAGCAGGGCCTCCTGGTGGCGGGGAAGGCCGAGCAGCGTGTGGGCCTGCCGACGGCGAGGAAGAAGAGGGGTGTGGTGCGGCGGCTGGTGGCAGCGGGAAAGCAGTGCATAGGAGCGCTTGTGACGGAGGCCAGCAGGAGTCGGGAGAGCGGTCCAGCGCCGGATTCGCCGGAGGTCACGATTGTGGGGACCGAAGGCGGCGGCGCTGCGAGCCGTTCCTGCACGCGCTGCCCGCCCGCGGCAATCCAAGTGGGGAAAAAGTGAGGAGGTAGGGGATAAGGGGAATCGAACGGGACAGGCGGTGAGAGCTCCCTCGTGCCGGCGACGCCGGCGTCGATCACTCGCCCGCCGGAGTAGAAGGTGGTTAGGCTGGGCCGGTGCCGTGGGCTCACAAAGGTTGAAGCGGGCACGGCGACGCACCTCCCCGGACCTTTGATTTGACCGGGGAGCCTCGCAGCGGCGGCGGCACACAGCAGCGGCGACGGCAATATCACCATCGCGAGATAGAGGAAGGAGAAGGGGGGCAACTGCTGGGTCGTTTTGCAGAAAAGTATGCGGAGTTTTCCCATATTACAAAGAGGTACCTCGCTGTTTTGGAATGTGAACTGCGGGGCGGCGTTCTGATTTGCCAGGCGTTTTTGTGTAAAGTAGCCACGGTGACCGGTGGGAACCGGCTCGGCCAGATGTTGACCGGACGACGTGCCGTGGCCTGATTGGTGGAGAGGACGGAGCTACAGTAACGCGCGTTTTGCCCCCCAAAACTTGCAATCTCGTCCGTCTGTTGCGCGGATCGTACGGTCCAGAAGAAAAGGGCGACGTGGATGGCTGAATGGAGCGTGAATCCATCCAACTTTCATATATAGCATATATAGTGGGACCATGATTGGTGATACTTTTGGGTATCGGAAGGGGGTAGTTGAGACGAGGGGTCAATAGCGGGATTTGTCAGTCCGTATAGTCGGATAGATACTCAGGGGCCCACTCGGTGAGATTATGTCTAATGAGCTTGCAAGCATGTGACAAGGTCACATAGACATGAAATCATAGACGAGTAGAAGATAGCGATGTCGGTAACGAGGTCAGCTAGATATGGAGATATCTAAGAACGACGCTCGGACACGCTAAGTATCGTCATGACAAAGGGTTTTAGACTTAGCGTTCAGGTTTGATAGATGAGAGTCATTCGTTATATCACAGGGATTATTTCATGGGGTCCAGGCCTATGAGTTAGTCGTTGATCAGAGAGGAATCTCGATCATACTTGTTATTATATCGAACCGCTAGGGTAACACTCTATAGGGGTTTTGACAAGACAACCGGAAAGGAAAGAGATCACCGTGAACGTCCCCGGAAGGGTCCGATGGAGATCGGGCAGCGACGAAATAGTTTTCGGAGCTGGAATAAATTATATATATTAAGTTTGATATTAATTAGTGTAATTAATGTTTAAATATGATTATATATATTTATTTTCGAATTTATTTAGTCTGATTTCCATAAATGGGCCTTCTGGTCGAAAGAAGGCCCAAGAGGGGAAAATTCCCTTGGGGAATTCGGTGCGGGCAAGGAGGCCGGCCTAGGTGGGCCAAATGGGGCCCACCTAGGGCCGGCGCACCTGCTAGAGCCGCACCAGGCATGTGGGAATTGTCCCACATTGCCTGGCTGGCAAGTTGGCTCCCCCCGGGAGCCTATATAAGAAAGGGCACCCCTTGTCTTTTAATTCACCAATTAATTCCCTAATTCTCTCTCGATTTCGTGATTCCCTTAGTCGGAGTTGCGCCGAGTTGAGAGGGGATCTCTCCACCATAGCCCGCTGTCGCGCTGCTGGTGGTCCGGTCCAAGTCTTCCGCTGCTCGTCCTGGACTGGAGCTTCGGAGGCCGTCATCTCCACCGTACGTGTGTGACATCCTGCGTTTGTGAACGTTTGTGAACGCAATCCCGCTAGCGGTGCTGGGAGGTCTACTTCCGCTACACGACCTTGAGGTCAGCTTCGTCGGTCTTCATCGTCAACGTTTGTGAACGCAATCCCGCTTTCGGTCTACAAGGGTATGTATTCCGATCTCCATTCGTACTTCTACATCTGCATAGTATAGATCTTGGCTAGTTTAGGGTTATCGTTGCTCGAATTTTTTTTGTTTTCTGCACACAATCCCCTTCAGTTTGCAGAAAGTAACACGTTTACAACTGTGATTTTATCAGATTAATGAGAAGGACCGGGGTCCACAGTTCACTAGTGGTGTCTCTCCTTAAATAATAATAACATTCATCCATGTGTGGTAAACAAATTACAGCTAGGCAATTGACAGAATAATGATGAGCAACCCAATGCATATACTAATGATACGGTTTCTAGTGTGAGATTTATTCGGGCATTACAACAATATACATAGACCGTTCTAACTGCATCTATGACTAATAATCCACCTTCCGGTTAGCGTACGCACCCCTTTCAGTATTAAGTTGCATGCAACAGATTATCGCCTTAAGCACTATGTGTAAAGTAAGTAAGTAACATCATCCTTAGATAAAGTACTACTGTTTTATCCCTAGTAGCAACAATACATCTACAACCTTAGAGCTTTATGTCACTGCCCCAGATTAAATAGAGACATTGACAAGGTTATACCAATCGGGTACCCCTTCGTGTGGGTACCTGGTGCACGTAATGACTAAACCCCAATTGTCATCTGGCTGAGGAAGCCCATCAAGCGAAGTCCAAGTCGAAGATCTCTTACTATAGATAGCATAGTCGGTAAATATTTTCCATATATGTAGTCCTATTCGGTTACGACCCGAGACATGTACCCCTATATAAAGGACAAGAGGGTGGGCGACTAGGCATACGCCCAACCAGAACCACAAAACCCTAGCAAGATCGACATCTTGCTGGACCCATGTACTCACCGCATATACACAATCAATAACAAACAAGCAGTAGTAAGTGTTCTACCTCACTCGAGGGCACCGAACCTGCGTAATTCCCGCTTGGCAGCCGATGAATCTACCAACACTACGCGTTCTCTACCTCATAACTCTTACCCTAGGCTAGTAACCATGGGTATTGATGGGGACATCCCTCGTCAGACATGAACCTACTATCGAGCATAAATACCCCCTCTTAGAGTTACGAGCATCTACTTGTCCAGAGCATACACAAGTAACAGAGAACATGCAAGATCATTAAATAGCACACACATGATATATTATGAAGCAATAACTTTAGTACTCAATATTCATCGGATCCCAGCAAACACAACATGGAGAATTACATAAAGATGATCTTGATCATGATAGGTAGCTCACAAGATCTAAACATGATAGCACAAGAGGAGAATACAACCATGTAGCTACTGCTATGGACCTGAAGTCCAAGTTAGACTACTCACGCATCAGTCTAGAGGCGGTCATTGTGACGTAGAGGCCTCCGAGGACAATCCCCCCCACCCCGGCAGGGTGCCGGGGAGCAGTTCTGATCTCTCCCGAAGTGGTGGTGACGACGACGGTGACTCGGGACCCATGGAGGAAAAGGTGTTTAACTGTGCTCTGTTTTTAGGTCAAGTGGGTATTTGTAGGCAAAAGACCTAGGTCGGTGGGCGCCTGAGGGGCTCTCCTCACCTCCCGGTGCGGCTGGAATGCTAGAAACTAGGTTTGTTAACCTTCACCACATAATACAACCACTGTTTCTTGACCTTCACAATGTTAAAAATGGTGGAAAAAAAGATTTTATCATGAATTTGGTGATGTTGCCATAGAAGCTGCGAAGGTTTTTGATCGATTTAATATGCTTGGCTCATGTGTAGATGTTATCAATGCACTTGAGAAACTAGGGAAAACCGAACCTATAAAGGGGGAAGAAATGAAAGTTCCAATACCTGTTAAACTAGTAGCAATGCATGAAGCTTTAGAAGAAATTTTTGATTGGATTGTTCCTCAAAACCCATTTGATGAAAGTAGTAAGCCTAAAAGAAATGAATGGGGAACCTCTGAACCTTATATAGATAAATACAATGCATAGTTGAAAGGGTTTTTATTCTTGATCTTGATAATACTAGAGTTTCACTTTGTGCCTAGCTCAAAGGCGTTAAACCAAAGCGCTTATGGGAGACAACCCACTTTTATTTCCTGTTATTTTAATTTGTTTTGCTTGTGTCAAGGAACATGCCTACCTCTGTAGCAATTCCTTTGTATCATATTTTTATTGCAATGTTGTGTCAAGTTAAGCCTCTAGTCGAAAGTTGATGTTAAAATTCAATTCCTATGCCGAAACAGATTTCTGCTGTCCACCGTAAAAATTATATCAATTCACTCGAACGTCAAAAAAATCTTCCCTTTTTTGTGCATAATCCACAGATGTATACACAATTTTCATTAGCTTTGAGTTTTCTGATCTGAGCAAGTTGAGTGCCTAGAAAAAATTTGTCTTTACGCACTGTTCTATTTTTGACAGATTCTAACATTTTCTTTTGCAATGCCTCTTTGCTATTTTGATTGGATTTTTCTATCCTTTTAAGTATCAGTGGCTGTAGCTAATGTCCAGTAGCAATGGTAGCAATTGTGTTCCTACATAATATCATATTTTTGTGCACTAACTCTCTAATGAAGTTACTCTAAGTTTGGTGTGTAGGAAGTTTTCAAGGATCAAGAGAAGAGTATGATATAATGTGATCAAGAGGATATTAAAGCCAAAGCTTGGGGATGCCCCGGTGGTTCACCCCAATATAATTCAAGAAGACTCAAGCGTCAAAGCTTGGGGATGCCCAAGGCATCCCCTTCTTCATCAACAAACTATCAAGTCCTTTCTAGTGAAACTATATTTTAATTCCGTCACATCTTATGTGCTTATCTTGAAGCGTCTGTTTGTTTTTGTTATTTTGATTCTCTGAATAAATATGGATCCTAGCATTCTTTTGTGTGGGAGAGAGACACGCTCCGCTTTTTCATATGAATACTCGTATTCTTCACTCATATTCGTTGAGTATTCGTCTTTTGTATTGTTTGCTCTCTAGCTCTTGTTTTTCATGCATCTCTTGTTAGAGTTGTTAGCTTTGTTATATCATACTCTCATCTCTCATTGTTTAATTACTTGGAGAGTTTATCTTTTAAATAAGTTGATTGGTGTTTGGTTGAGAACAGAAAATGCTAAATGTGGCAGATGGTATAATTAAAATGACACATTAATCTTGTAGATCATTAAATTGTGTCACTTGAATCATTGATGTTGTTTTGAGATATTAATTTTCTTAATGGTAAACATGATGGTCTAGTAAAGTGGAATGATTAAATGGTTGGTCTAGAGAAATTTGAAAACTGTGTCACACTTAAATTCCTAGTTGATTGCATAATGGTATGTGACTTATTTTTTCCTAAGGCAACCGTAATGACTTTATGTTATGCGCTACGGTGAGGTCCCCAACAGTGACTTGTTCATTTGCACAGCACCCTTAGGAATAATTTTCATTATGCCTTGCATGATCATATTTTTATTTGGAATTTTTTTACTTGTGAGTTCTAAAACTGCGGTTTTCATGGCACTTCCATCACCATATTGCTAGCCTCTTCGGTACTTTGCTTTGCGCTTTCTCACATTGAGAGTTGGTGCATTTTTCGCGGGTACATCCAAACTCGTGCGAGATCTTCATCTTGTTCTCCTACACATAGGCCAAACATCTTCCTCAAAACATTCACCATACCTACCTACTACAGCATTTCTATAGTTGTTCCGAGATATATTGCCATGCAACATCCATCTTACATTACATGACTTGTTGTAATTCATTACTTGTTTATTGCTTTGCATGTTTCTATAAAGCTGATGTGTGGTTTTACCCATGTTACGCAAGAGCACTTCATAACCTGCTACACTGGCAGAGGCACCGTTGTCATATGTTTTCTTATGGCACATTCATATAGTTACTTGTATCATCAGTATGTTGTTTTATCATCATTAGTGTGTTGTCATACATCATGTATCATATTAGGATGCTTGCCTCTAAAAGTGAAAAGAGCCATGGAGGCTATCGAAAAGAGAAAAAGAAAAAGAAAAAAATAGAAAAAAGAAAGAAAAGAAAAAGGAAAGAAATAAATAAAAAGGGGCAGCATTACTATTCTTTATCACACACTTGTGCTTATGTTACATCATCATATAATTTGTAGTCATCACTTGTGCTCATGTTATAGCACCATATCATTTGTGATCATCATTTGTGCTCATGTTTAGCACCTTTACTCCATATGAGAGAGTTTTCATGTCTTAGTTGCATAACTATGTGGGGAACTTTACACTATAGAACTTGGCTTGTATATTCCAATGATGAGCCTCCTCAAAAGTGCTCTAGGTCTTCGTGAGCAAGCAAGTTAGATGCACACCCACTAGTTACATTGGAGAGCTTTCATATACTTATAGCTCATTGTGCATCCATTGTATGACAATCACTACTCCTTGCATAGTTTTGATTGTATGACTTTCTCTTGTCTAATGATCATCTATAGTGAGCCTTTCTTCCGTTCGCCTTCCAAATCTCCGTTAACATTCTCTTAGCCATAACATCTTGGTGCCAGGAACCAACGTTGAACGCTTGCTTGTTTCTTTTGAACAAATAATATATTGATCTTCTACGTGCATATTGCTATTACTTGACTTGATCCTTTCATAAACGTGTCATGTTTGTTGGAAGCATTAGATGATTATATTGTTGTTCTTGAAGCTTAAATCATCTTTAATATCAACTTTGCACAATTGATTGCTATCTAGTACTATATCATTGAAAACTTTGCTTGCTTCACCTCCTTGTTTGTTCATTACTCATTTGATATCAATATAAACTACAGCCCTTATTCATTTGGTTTTAGTTTACATGCCTTACAATGAATTACATGATCAAGATTGTGTTTAAGCACGTCACTCCAGAAATTATTCTTCTTTTTATCGTTCTTGCCTACTCGGGACGAGTAGAATTAAGCTTGGGGATGTTGATGCGTCTCCAACGTATCCATAATTTCTAGTGTTCCATGCTATGTTATATCATGTTATTACATGTTTTATATAGTTTTATGCATTTTCTGGGACTAACCTATTAACAAGATGCCACAATGCCAGTTCCCTGTTTTCTGCTGTTTTTGGTTTCAGAAAAGCTCATAAGGAAATATCCGCCAAATTAGAAACGATCCAACCAGTATTTATTTTTGGAATATTTGCGACCAGAAGAACCGAAGACGAGACGAAGACGGGCCCCGAGGGGCCCACATCGCCTGCTGGCACGACTCAGAGGCCCGCCACGCCGGGAGGTGGTGTGGTGCCCTCGGGCGTCCACCGACCTAGGTCTTTCGCCCATAAATATGCTCCTGACCTAAAAACGCTTCACGGTTAATCACTTTTTCCTCCACGGGTCGCCGTCACCACTTCGGGAGAGATCAGAACTGCTCCCCGGCACCCTGCCGGGAGGGGGAATAGTCCCCGGAGGCTTCTACGTCGCCATGACCGCCTCCGGACTGATGCATGAGTAGTCTACCTTGGACTACGGGTCCATAGCAGTAGCTAGATGGTTGTCTTATCCTTTTGTGCTATCATCTTTAGATCTTGTGAGCGGCCTATCATGATCAAGATCATCTTTATGTAATTCTCCATGTTGTGTTTGCTGGGATCCAATGAATATTGAGTACTAAAGTTATTGCTTCATAATATATCATGTGTGTGCTATTTAATGATCTTGCATGATCTCCGTTACTTGTGTATGCTCTGGCCAAGTAGATGCTCGTAACTCCAAGAGGGGGTATTTATGCTCGATAGTAGGTTCATGTCTCTATTTAATCTGGGGCAGTGACAAAAAGCTCTAAGGTTGTAGATGTAATGTTGCTACTAGGGATAAAACAGTAGTACTTTGTCTTAGGATGATGTTACTTAATTACTTTACACACAGTGCTTAAGGCGATAATCTGTTGCATGCAACTTAATACTGAAAGGGGTGCAGACGCTAACCGGAAGGTGGATTATTAGTCATAGATGCGGTTGGAACGGTCTATGTATATTGTTGTAATGCCAGAATGAATCTCACACTAGACACCATATCATTAGTATATGCATTGGGTAGCTCATCATCATTATGTCAATTGTCTAGCTGTAATTTGTTTACCACTCATGGATGAATGTTATTATTATTTATGGAGAGACACCACTAGTGAACTGTGGACCCCGGTCCTTCTCATTAATCTGATAAAATCACAACTGTAAACCTGTTACTTTCTGCAAACATCACTCTTTCTTCCACACATACGTTTAATCCTTTTGTTACAGCAAGCCGGTGGGATTGACACCCTCACCGTTGAGTTGGGAAAAAATACTTTGATTGTGTTGTGTGCAGATTCCACGTAAACTACGTCAAGCTCTTTTCTGGCACCGTTGATACCTCGAGCGAATTCTTCATCTCCTACTGGTTCGATAACCTTGGTTTCATAACTGAGTGAAATTTGTTGCTGCACTACTTCATACCTTCCTCTTGGGGTCTCCCAACAACACACGCACCGTGTGCATCAGCCGCGTCGCGGCCCCTCTTTGTCTCGTCTTCGGTTTTTCTGGACACAAATATTCGAAAAATAAATCCTGGTTGGCTCGTTTCCAATTTGGCGGATATTTCCTTAAGAGCTTTCTGAAACCAAAAACAACAGAAAACAGGGAACTGCACTGTGGCATCTTGTTAATAGGTTAGTCCCAGAAAATGCATAAAACTATATAAAATGCATATAAAACATGAAATAATATGATATAACATAGCATGGAACACACGAAATTATGGATACGTTGGAGACGTATCAATCCTTCAAGTGCAAGAAATAAATTGCAAACAGATCCAAATTCTTACATAAAGTTCTCAGAAAAGAATTTTAAAAAACAATCGGGTCCTCAGAAAAAGCAATCATGGCACGCAGGGAGTAGCCCGTCCGCGGTGGACGGAGCTGGGCGGAGCTCTGGGTGCGAGGAGCGGCGCTGGACGGGAGAGAAGCGGAGCTGGGCGGAGGCTCTAGGCGCGAGAGCGGCGCTGAACGGAGCTCGGGCTCCTGCTTCTCTCTCGTCAGCCGGACGCGGCCGGCGAGTGGAGGTGCGGGACGCGCCGACGAGTGGAGGCATCGTGCTTTGTGCTCGTCCGTGCCGGCGAGAGTAGGGCGGAGCGGGAGAAGGTGCATACCGGCGACGCTAGGAGGAGGTGCAACGCGATGATCACAAACGCGAGAGGAGGACGAAGGAGGAGGATGGGGGAAAGTGACGAGAAGTTTTCGCTCGGGCTGGGCGAGCGACGCGCTCGACTCGTGGGTGGGTCCCATTCAAGGGATTTTTCGTATGAGCTCAGCCCGGCCGGGTTGTGAAGCTCGATTTCCACTTCTCAACCAGGCATGGCTAAGGGGCCTTTTTTGTATGAAGTGGGGCATGGCCCAAATGACTTGAAAATTGGGTGAGGTAGGAATTTCTGAGCTCACCCAAGCTACCAAACATATCCTAACTCGATGTGTGTAAATACCATCCTATTTTCTTTAGTGTTTTGATTGTTTTTTTGTTTTTTTGCGGATCAGGAGCTTTTGTATATCAAACAGCATGGTGAAAGTGGTACAACGAAATACGGTGGAAAGAGTCCCAAAACTTCCCCCACCCCCACGTGGCCCACCTCCGGCGACCCGAGGGGATACCCTAGTCGCGCCTTGTGATGAGGACATCCCACATGTTGATACAACCGCTGCACCGACAACAACAATACAAGGACCTATCACACGAGCTCGTGCACAACAACTTAATTATCAGGTACTTTCGTTTCTTGGAATCAATCCTCACATACATGAACATATGATGCTGCCTAAATCAGATGTGTTTGTCATACTTAGGAATGATGGCCCTAGCAAGTATGAGAAGGAGAAACAGTGGAGCATGATCTCACATGAAGATGATTAAAGATGATGCCACTTATGGATAATTCGTACATTGAAGCCACCATAGAGAGAGGAGAAGATTTGGACGAAATATACTTCATATTTTCGTCCATATATTCGTATGGTGCTGCGTCACCTTTTAGTTATGGGCCAGGCCCATGTATTTTCGTCCAAATTAAGTGTGAGAACAATTAGAGTCCGTATAAGTGGAAGGAAACCGACTTAGGGTGGAATTCGGCCCCTTTTCCAAGGCTGGCCGACTCCCCATTCGTCCCTCCATATATACCCCGTTTAGGTCTTCGTTTAGACGCGGATTTTGTTTAGTTTAAGACTTAGCCATTGCTATTCTTCGCCAAAGACTATAGTGTCGGGGGGCTGCCCCCCGGGTAGGGGCAGATCCCGGAATAACTCAGCAGTATGCCAACAGTACTTGACCTTTGGCGAGAGCAAGGGACACCCCCTGGTGTGCTGAAGGGGGAAGCTTGACCCTTGAGCGCCGGAAGAGTGCAAAGTGCCACCTGGCAGGCGTAAGAGTCAGCTCTAACAGCTATAAATAGACACCCCGAGCCTTCACAATGGCAGCAAAAGCATCAGCGGATGGTTCCTCTAAGAACTAGCTTCTCGAAGATGTCTTTGCTGGTAGGACAAGACATCTTCGGGAGGCTTGGCCTAGAGATACGCATCCACGGACGAGCTCGGACACCTCCGGAAAGGATCTCGGATCTTGGGCTCCGAGGAGACTCCCGGAAGGAGGTGTATTCGGTTTTACCGGATAGATGGTCCGGGTAAGTGCTAACCGGAGTGTCTATCTCGGTCTTGATCTTATGCAGGAGAGGCTCACGGGGGCAAGCAAGGAGGTAACCGGCATGATGGATCTCGGTAGGCCGTCAACGGTCTGTAGCAGGCTTTCCCGCCTGATGCGGGGGGAAGTACCTTTCCGTCTGACATGGAAGCATGGTCACCTCCCGCCTGACACGGAAGCATGGTCACCTCCCGCCTGACACGGGAGCGCGTCAGCCGGTACGACAACGGTACGACAAGACACGATGTGCCTAACCCGGCAATCCGGAAAAGGCTATTCGGGATGGGCAAAGACATGTCCTGTCTCTGACAGGGGGACAATGATGATCCAGGACGGCGCCTGCTGTCCTTGCCGAGATGATGACGAAGGGGCTACGCCGGATAGCGCGGCGACTAGGTCGCACTAGCCGGTGACGACATGCCGGCTAGGCCTGTCCGGTGGGGCCAAGCCGGTTTAGGGTTTCCGGCCCTCCTGGCCGAAACCCTATAAAAGGCACCATAACTGCTTCTGTGAGAAAATAGACCAACTTGGGAGCCAAAGCTATAGTTGCATTTACTCCTAGAGCATTTACTTCCTCATACCTTGAGTTCCTCTAGTTCTTCTTGTTCTTCACTTGGAGAGATCTACGAGCAAGTTGTAACCCTTGTACCACCATTATATAGAGAGGAAAGGCAGGAGTAGGGGTGTTACCTCCTCACGAGGGCCCTGAACCTGGGTACATCGTCTGTGTGTTGAGTGCCTTCGTGCATTTGTTCTTGTTTATCAGATCTTCCCTCTATTGTGCTGCTCTCGTTTCTAGTTCTTGGGAGATCTCGGTTCCACCGAGATCCTCCCCGTGTGAGCTATTCAGCTCGCTATCCCTCCCCGGATCCACCAACGTCCATCGGCCCCACACATTAGCCATCCTATGGCATCTGCCGTGAGACCACCACGACAGTTGGCGCCCACCGTGGGGCAGACCGAGGCGTTGGCTGGTGTTCACATCCGGACGGGCTCTCCCGTTCATTTCGACGTTCGGGTTCTCTCTGGCTTGGTCGTAAGGCTAGGGGAGATGGACTTCGTCTGCGACAATGCAGGGTGCTTCCGGAACAGACCCTTTCCGGTGAACGGATGTCTCATTGACTTTGGTGGTTTCACCACCTACGTCGCCACCGAAGTTATCTGTAGCTACCCGGACGTGGTCCTGGAAGCTGAGGACCCTCCCATGCTCTGCGCTGCTCGGGGTCTGCGTGCCGATCGACCCCCGAGTTCCGTCACGGTGATGATGGTCGGGGCAACCGAGGAGGAGTACCAGGACGCTGACGGCGATACCGGGAGCGGCCACATCCGTTTGGCCAAACCTCCTCAGGAAAGAGGTGCGGCCCGAGATGGCGATCCACAGCCGTCCCAGCCACGACGTCGTCCGGATCCCCTCTCGGGCCTGGTGGCCAAGTTGGCTGTACCCGTAGCTGCTGAAGCGGATACCCAGGCCACTTCGGCTGATTTGGAGGAGCAGCGGAGGTTACTACTCGTTGAAGCACAGGAGATCGCCGAGATCCGTCGCGAGCTCAATGCTAGCCTCCGGGAGTACAATGCAGCTCACGGATTCCTTAAGATAGACTCCCGGGACAAGCGCATCGCAGATCTGCGCAAGAAAGGAAGAATGGTGAATGAGGAGCTGGCAGGTGGAGCCACAACTAGTCACACAGGATGCCGGATTTCAGCGGGGAAGCCGGTGTACAGCTCACCAGCGAAAACCCTTAGGGCTGCCGAAGCCGCCATGGCCGAGTTGGTAGGGTTATCCGGTGAGGCTCTACGCAAACAACAGGAGCGGGTGAACGAGTTGGTAATCGAGGCCAACCGTCAGAATCAGACCTTCAAGAAGAAGAACCCCGGGGCAGGATCCCAAGTGCACTCAGCTAGACCCAACAACCAGAAATCGGACGGAGAGGCCTCTTCCCCGCATCCGAGCAAAAGCAAGAGCAAGAGCAAGAGACGGAGCCGGAGTCGAGGTTCCGGGAAGAACAAGCAGTTACAGACCTATGATCCGGCCTTCGCCGGTATCCAGCAAGCCGGGCAACGTAATTTGGCACAGGCGGGAAGTACCCGTGAGGGTGGCAACCTGGGTGTAGGAAACAATAACCCGGCTAGCCGTGGTAATCCACCCCGGAACCCTCCTCATGTTCAGGGAAACCCACGAAGGGAGGTCGTCTCAGTACCTCAGCAAGCTGTGGTCCCGGCGCAAGACCGGTTCGACGATGGCAACTCAAGACTACAGCATCTCGGATACCAGCCCGACGAGAACCCTTTGGGATCTCGGATAGGAACCAGACAGCTGAATCCGGCAGATGCCAGGTTCCGGCTCGACCGAATTCATCAATCCGAGCTAGTGGAAGAGCAAGGGCCTCCGGGACCTGCCTGCTTTGGACCCCGGATCATGCGGGAACCACCTGTTCGGAATTTTCAGCTCAACAGGGGTGCCAAGACCTATGACGGCAGCAAGAAGCCGGAGGACTGACTAACCGATTATATAACTGCAGTAAGCATAGCCGGCGGAAACAGACGATGGGCGGTACGATACGTACCGCAGATGTTGGAAGGACCTGCCCGGATCTGGTTGAACAACCTGAGAGCTGGTAGCATAGACTGCTGGTTAGACTTTGAGGAGGCATTTATCAGCAACTTCACCAGCACGTACAAAAGGCCAAACAGGCCTCAGCAGCTCGCCATCTGTAGGCAAAGGAGTAACGAGACTGACCGGGAGTATCTTACCCGGTGGAGCAATATTCGCAATTCTTGCGAAGGAGTGGTAGAGGCACAGGCCATCTCCTGGTTCGCACAAGGATGCCGGCATGGCTCAATGTTGTGGCAGAAGTTGCAAAGAAAGATGCCGGTGACCTTGGCAGAGACCATGCGCATCGCCGATACCTACACGCTTGGAGATCCCATGCAACCCCTGGTGGATGTCGGTGACTCCAACAGGAGGAGTGCGGGACCTCAGCGTTCGGGACCGAGCAGGAGCCATGATCGCCAGGATTTTGGCCAGAAAAGGAATCAGCACGAGTACCATCATGCCGCACAACACGTCGCAGCAGTGACCCGGGAGCAAGAGGATGCCGGCAACAGCCAGCGTCAAAAGACAAGTGGCCCGGCTTGGGGTCAGAGTCAGGAGGTGCAAAAGACCTGGGTGGAACAATAGAAGCCCCTGACATATGAGGAGATGCTGAACAAGCCATGCTGCTACCATACTCTGGAGGCCAACAAGCCCGCAAACCACTCTACTCGGCAGTGCAGCTGGTATCAGCGCACGTTGCAGGAGGGCAGCTCGGGAGCTATTCGGCCGAGTGCTCCGGCATCTCGGCCCAACATTCCGAGACCCCTCCTCCGACATCGGGGGCCAACGCGATCCGGGTCAATCAGACTCAGCGAGGACCTCCACCTCGGCCAGTGAATATGGTGCACACACGGAACGACAACGGTGCAGGCCCCAGTAACCAAGCCGGAGAGCAGCAGGGTAACTACCGGGAGGCACATCAAAGCTATGTGGTCTTCGTGACCGAGCCCACTGACCGGAGAAGTGTGCGGCAGCGTGCCCTGGAGGTGAATGCCGTGATCTCAGCGGTGCCCAAGTTCTTGCACTGGTCCGAGATGGAGATCACATGGAGCAGGAAGGATCATCCCAGGGTTATGCCTAAGCCGGGGGCGTATGCCTTAGTGGTGGACCCAACCTTTGTCGCACCAAGCCTAAATGTCCGTTTCAGCCGAGTTCTGATCGACAATGGCAGTGCCATTAACATCATGTACAAGGACACGATGTTGAAGCTGGGGGTGTCCATGAACACCTTGTTGCCTACCGAGACGACCTTCCACGGCATTGTGCCCGGAGTCTCTTGCTCGCCCATGGGAAAAATCTGTTTTGAAGTGCTATTCGGAACCCGTAAGAACTGCCGAACCGAAAGCTTGGAATTCGAGGTCGTGGACCTCGAAAGCCCGTATCACGCACTGATCGGCAGGCCAGCCCTAGCCAAGTTCATGATCTCAACTCACATGGGCTACCTGAAGGTGAAGATGTCGGGACCTAACGGCGTAATCACCATCTCGGGGGACCACAAGCGCTCCATGGAGTGTGCCTCGGCGGGATCATGCTTAGCTGAGTCCCTCGTGATCGCGGAAGAAAAGAAGAGGATCCAGCAGGTGGTGGCAATGGCCAAGACCTCCCAACTCGGAATGCCCGGGATGGTGAACCCGGAGCAGGGTGCATCGTTCCAGCCCCCCAAGGAGACCAAGAAGGTGGGTGTGGACCCCAGCAACCCGGAGCGCCAAGTCATCATTGGCAGCAACCTGGACAGCAAATAGGAAGGCGAGCTCGTCGACTTCCTCCGTGAGAATCGAGATGCTTTTGCATGGTCTAGTGACGATCTGCAAGGCGTCCCGAGGGAGTTGGCTGAGCACTCTCTGTTTGTTAGACCGGATGCGAAGCCGGTGAAGCAACCAACTATGCGTCTCTCGGATGAAAGAAGAGCTGCCGTCATGGAGCATCTGGCTATACTGCTGGCCGCCGGATTCATAATGGAAGTACTGCACCCGGATTGGATATCAAATCCGGTCCTGGTAGAGAAGAAGAAGGATGATCCCCTCCTGCTTAAGGTGTGGCGCATGTGCATCGACTTCACCAATCTCAACAAAGCATGCCCGAAGGACCCCTTTCCACTGCCCCGGATAGATCAAGTGATAGATTCCACTGCCGGGAGTGAGCTTTTGACATTTTTAGATGCATATTCTGGTTTTCACCAGATACCTTTGAATCCGGATGATCAACTGAAAACTGCTTTTATTACCCCTTATGGGGCTTATTGCTATCGTGTCATGACTTTTGGTTTGAGAAATGCTGGTGCTACATACCAGAGGTGCATGCAGAAGTGTCTGCATGACCAGATAGGCCGGAATGCCGAGGTCTATGTCGATGACATAGTCATAAAGACAAAAGAAAAAACCTCACTGATAGATGATCTGAGGGAGACGTTTAAGAACTTAAGAAGATTCCGGATGAAATTGAACCCGGATAAGTGCACATTTGGTGTTCCGGCGGGGAAATTACTCGGTTTCCTCATCTCAAGCCGGGGAATCGAGGTCAACTCGGGTAAAATTCGTGCTATCGAGAGCATGAAATTGCCCGTGCGTCTCAAAGATGTACAGAAGATCACTGGGTGTCTTGCATCCCTAAGTCGGTTTGTGAGTCGACTTGGGGAGAAGGCCTTGCCCCTGTACCAATTGATGAAGAAAAGCAAAACATTTGTTTGGACCCCGCAGGCTGACGTGGCGTTCAACGATTTGAAGAGGATGCTCTCAACAGCACCCGTGTTGGCATCCCCATTACCCAAGGAACCTATGTTGCTGTATATTGCTGCAACCAACCGAGTAGTCAGTGTGGCAATGGTGGTAGAAAGGGAAGAAGGGGGCAAGCTGATACAGAGGACGGTGTATTACCTCAGTGAGGTGATCTCGGAATCCAAGCAGAACTACCCGCACTACCAGAAAATGGCGTATGGGGTGTACATGGCAGTAACCAAGCTCAAGCACTACTTTCAGGAACACCCGATCACAGTGGTGTGCGAAGCTCCTCTGGCCGAGATCATCGGTTGCAAGGACGCTAGCGGCCGGGTAGCCAAGTGGGCCATCCAGTTGTCTACATACGCTCCGGCGTATGAGAGACGAGATGCCATCAAGTCGCAGGCGCTGCCGGACTTTTTGGTAGACTGGGCCGAGATACAGTACGAACCTCCAATGCCGGATTACAATTTCTGGAGGATGCATTTCGATGGCTCAAAGGCTAAGATCGGATTGGGTGCCGGAGTGGTCCTCACTTCACCAAAACAGGATGTATTGAAGTATGTTCTGCAAATCTATTTCCGGGCATCTAACAATGTCGCGGAATATGAGGCCTTGGTTCATGGACTGAATGTCGCCAAGGAAATCGGCATCCGCCGGATAGAATGTTTTGGTGATTCCGATCTTGTAGTGCAGCAGGTGTCGGGGAATTGGGATGCGCTTGATGCAAACATGGCCTTATACAGGTTTCATGTGCAGAAAATATCCGGATTTTTCGAAAGATGCGAGTTCAAGCACATACCCAGAGGAGAAAACGAAGCAGCGGATGTCTTGTCCAAGCTAGGGTCATCTCGGGATGCCATCCCACCCGGGATAGCTCTGGAGCATTTGAGGAAGCCATCTATTCAACCCTCACCCGAGTCGGATTCTATCTTCATCCCCAAGGAGCCTGGTTCAGATGCCGTACCCATGGAAGTAGATGTCGGGAGCATAACATCGAACCCGGGGACTGCGGCACAGTGCTCAGAGAGGCACAGAAAGATGATGATGGAGGTGATGTCGGCAGAGCCAATGGACATAGACGCTCCCGTGTTCCCGGTTCGACCTGTCCCGGAATGGGCACAACCCATTATGGCTTATATCTTGGAAGGAACCCTCCCGGAGAATGAAGTGGAAGCCCAGCAGATAATGCGAAGGTAAAAAGCATACACCGTCATCAATCAAGAATTGTACAAGAGGAGTGTCACTGAGGTACTCCAGAGGTGTGTAGAACCGGCAGAAGGACAAGAGATGCTCCTGGAAATACATCAGGGAGAGTGTGGACATCATGCATAATCCCGGGCCCTGGTGGCGAAAGTGTTCCGACATGGGTTCTACTGGCCCACTGCGTTACAGCAAGCAGAAGACATTGTCCGGAAGTGTGGGGGATGCCAGAGGTTCGCTCACCGGATACATATGCCGGCGTCAGCACTGAAGACAATCCCTATCACTTGGCCATTTGCAGTATGGTGTTTGGATATGGTCGGGCAGTTCAAACCGGCAAGAGGCAATATGACGCACATACTGGTCATGGTGGATAAATTCACCAAGTGGATAGAGGTCAAGCCAATCCGGAAGTGTGATGGACACACCGCTGTGCAATTCCTGAAAGACATCATCTTGAGATACGAATACCCGCACAGCATTATCACGGATAATGACACCAATTTTGCTGTGGGGGAATTCGCTCGATTTTGTGCTGAGAAGGGAATCCGGCTGGATGTAGCATCAGTTGCACACCCGGAAGCGAACGGGCAAGTCGAAAGAGCAAATGCCTTGGTCTTGGCCGGCATCAAAGCTCGCCTGATCGAGCCACTGTTGAGAACTCCGGGATGCTCGATAGAGGAGTTACCGGCGGTTTTGTGGGGTCTCCGGACTACACCGAATAGATCTACCGGGTACACGCCATTCTTCATGGTGTACGGTGCCGAGGTAGTACTCCCAACCGACATACAGTATGATTCACCGAGAGTGACAATGTTCACTGAGATCGAAGCAAGGGAGGCCCGGGAAAATGATGTTGATTTACTTGAGGAGGCAAGGGAATTGACACTTTCTCGGTCTGCGATTTACCAGCAAAACCTCCGCCGGTATCATAGCCGGAAGGTGCACCCGAGAGTGTTCCGAGAAGGAGATCTTGTGCTAAGGCTCATCCAACGCACGGCCGGAATGCATAAGTTGTCACCTCCATGGGAGGGGCCTTTTGTGATAAGCAGGGCATTGCACAATGATTCTTATTACCTTGTAGATGCACAAGAAGCTAGGAAAGGTGTAATGGACAAATCCGGAGAGGAAACCAAACGCCCATGGAATGTAGCTCTACTTCAATGATTCTTATTACCTTGTAGATGCACAAGAAGCTAGGAAAGGTGTAATGGACAAATCCGGAGAGGAAACCAAACGCCCATGGAATGTAGCTCTACTTCGACCCTTTTACACATAAAGGGCTCAGTGTATGATGTATCTCAGTTTTCAGTATTAATGAAAGTAAGGCACCCCGGGAGGAACCCGGGGACTGCCTGGTTATGTGCCTATTTTATTTTGTTTTGTCAAGTTCATTTGTTGTTTTATACCGGCATCTCGGGAAGGAACCCGGGGACTGCCGGGTAGCTGTCTTTTGTATTATTTGTATGCCGGGAAAGTTCCGAGTTCGATTCTCAAAATCAGAGTAATGTATGTCATGTAAAATCATCTTGTGACTCGACTGACGCACGCCGAAATGGTAGTCAAGAGCAAAGAGAGTCAAATGTGGGGAACACGAAAATGGTCTCGGGGACTCGGAGCAGGAACTTATCCGGCATACCTATTTTTTGCTAACCCAGTTATTTTTTATGTCGGGAATTCGGTTAGCCAAAACTCGGATTGTCTTAAGTAATGTAGGCCGTATATGGAGTTTTGTGACTCGACTGTCGAACCCCAAAATGGTAGACAAGAGCAGAAATTACCTAAGTACGGTAAACATGAAAAGCAACTCGGGGACTCGTGACAGAATAAATCGACATAGCTTGTTCAGATAGATAACTAAGTACGGAGCATAAGTGTTAAAATAGTGTATGTTACATCTTGCACCCGGCATCCCGGGGATTTAACAGTTCTACTCTTAAAATTTTTCTAAGAAGTAGGGGAAGTCGGCTTCTCGGCGGAGACATCAGCAGGAGCAGCAATCTCGGTGGCAGCAGCGGGAGCAGTGATCTCGGGAGCAGCAGCAGGAGCAGCAGTGGCTTCAGTTCCGGCGGCGGTACTCGGGGCATCGGGGCGCACCTCGGCCTGAGAGGCCTCGGGTGTCGGAGAAGTGGTAGCATCCCGGGGAACCACGGTCTCGGTCGCAGCACCAGAGGCAGCGTCGTCTTCTTCCGGGATCTCATCATCCACGTCGCCGGTCGCGCCGGTTTCTTTGTCATCCTCGTAGTCAGATTCGGAATCAGAAGCAATGACGCTGGCGGTGAAGACGCGAATGTTGGACCACGAGGCGATGAGATGCGCCACCTCTTGTCGCCGCTGGACCTTAGCCGGATCGCTGCACCACGGCGAGATCGTCCGCAGGCGCTGGATCGCGTCCAGGTCGAGACCTTTGTACCAGCTAAGTACTTGGGTCAAGACCTGGTCGGCACCAGCCCGCGCACCGGAGCGCTTCCAAGCGTGGATACGCCTCCCGGCACATCAGAGTGCGCTCGCGAGTTCGGCGACCGAGAGCGTCGCGCGGATACTCGGCCACAGCGCGCCATGGACGTGGATCGCAGCGCTAAGCAGCTCCGTCCCGATCGACCGGAGAGGCACTATCCGGGCCTTCAGGGCGGTGAGGTGGTCCTCAATATCCCAAGCATCCGAGACAGCACCCTTCCCGGCACGCTTCTCCCGGGCAGCAGCAACGGCAAGAGCAGCAGCCTCGCGGGAGTGCTCGAATTCCCCTTAAAAAAGAAGAGCTGTCAAGCGACTAGGGCATAAGAAGAGCAACAACAAAGAAAGAGAGCAAGGAAAACATGGGGGATGTCGGCCCACTTATTGTTAAGGTCCCGGTTCAATACAGTTAGCTCGGAGAGCCAACTATCGGACCGTGACCGGAGAAGAGCCAACCCGGTCTCGGCCAGATGCGCGCGCTCCTCGGACTGATCCAAGGTCTCCCTTTGTTTCTTCGTCGCCTCAACAAAGCGCGTCTTCATCTCGGTCGCAACAGCCTTGGCCTTTTCAAGCTCGCCATTGAGTCGCGCGATCTCGGCTTGCGCGATAGCAAGTGCAGCCTTCTGATCCACCGAGATCTTGCGCGCGGCATCTCGCTCCTCCCGGAGGCGCCCCTCGCACTTCTTGGACTGACCGAGGTCAGCAAGAACTCGGTTGAAGATGATGCCGCGTTGCTTGCTGCACTCCTGAAATCAAGACAAAGAAGGATGAGTCAGTCTGGGGAAAGATGTAAGGAACTCGGGAGATTCCGCGATCAGTAGCAAGTAGAAGCTACCCGGTTGGGAGGATCTCGGGGACTCGGTGTCCGAGTCCTGAAGTTTTTTCTAAGATTGGAGCCTAGTGGTCTGCTATTCGGTGGAATCTAGAGCACTAAGCACCAATCTCGGGGACTAGTGGTGATGGAAAATTTTGAAACAAGCTGCCCGGTTGGGAGGATCTCGGGGACTCGGTGTCCGAGTCCTGAAATTTTCTCTAAGATTGGAGCCTAGTGGTCTGCTATTCGGTGGAATCTAGAGCACTAAGCACCAATCTCGGGGACTAGTGGTGATGGAAAATTTTGAAACAAGCTAACAGGTTGGGAGGATCTCGGGGACTCGGTGTCCGAGTCCTGAAATTTTCTCTAAGATTGGAGCCTAGTGATCAGCTATTCGGTGGAATCTAGAGCACTAAGCACCAATCTCGGGGACTAGTGGGGAAGGAACAAATATTTATTGGAGAAAGAAAGGGAACAAACTTACCTCGGTCACCCGAGTAACATCCAGCGCGGCCACCTGGAGAGCGTGCAGAGCTTGCGCGTTGCGGCCAGGGCCGGCAGCGTGCAAGTCCCCCACGGTCTCGGAGGCGTCAGCGGCAATCCAGGCCTGGTTGTATTCATCAACAACGTGTATGCCGGAGCCGCCGGGCGCGCGAGTAGCAACAACGTCCCGGGATCCTGAAGGCACAAAGGAGCTTACGGTTGCTCGCAACATCCGCAGGGCGGCAGTAGGGATCTCGGCGGGAGGCGGTGGTAACGGTGAAAACTTACCCGTGCGCAGCGCCAAGTCTTGGGCCGAGGATGTCGGGGCAGCAGTAGGTTTGGCAGAAGTTGTTTTCTACCCGACAACCTTGGTGCGCGACTTCGCGGCAGGTTGATCTGCTGGCCGGGAAGAGGCTGCGGGCCGTTTCTCCGGGGCGGTCTTGTTCGCGGCTTGCCGGGAGGGACCGCTGGGCACGAGCTGCCGGGGAGGGCTCAGGATCTCTGCCTCAAGCCCGGGCACCCGGCGCGGACTCTCCGGAAGGAGAATGTCTCCCGAAGTGGTCGTGGCCTGCACCGGGGTCTCGTCGATCACCGGACGTGCATCCGGAGTCACAACAGTAGCTGGTGCGGCACCGGAAGCAGCAGGCTCGCTTCCTCGAGTAGAAGGGCGAGGTGGAGAAGAGGCAGCCCGAGCCGGACTGGGAGTCCGAGTGCCGGGAGGAGGAGGAACAACGGGTGACGGGAGGTCGAGTGCGTCCCTGAAAGAAAATATCTCAGTAATAATTTATGGATAAGACAAGGTCATGTAGCATAAGGCAAAGATAATGTACCCGGAGTCCACAGTGGGAGGACCCTTCCTCCGGCGTCGAGGAGGCTTCTCGGCCGTTTGTTTGTTCGGCTTGCTCCTCTTGGGGTGGGGGGGGGGGGGGGGGGGGGGGTTGCCGGAATCATCAGCGACATCGGTGTCGGAAGCCGCACGCTTCCGGCTCTCGGCGCGTTTGGTCACGGCCGTCGGTTTCGGAACCACTGTTGAAGCCCAATTGAGGGGGAGAGCGTCAATCACATCGAGAATTTGACAGTCAATCTCATCCTCATCATCCGAAGAAATGGAAACTGCCTCTGAGGTTGAAGGGTTACCCGGGGCGGCAGCTTTCACTAGAGGAACGGCAAGATGCTCCTCACCGTCGGGATCCTCCCTCGACATCTCTTCCGGTACTGGGAAGTTCGGCGCGAAATTCCCGTTGGCGTGGATAGCGTCCTCCTCGGTTTGCCGCTCGAATAACTGCGCAAATAAATCACCACATGATAACCATGTCGGTTTCCAGCAGAACCCGGGTGCGAATGCAAGTTTACGAAAGGCAGACAGGAGCACCTGTTTCAGGGGTTTTTTCCGGGATCCCCCGATGGCACCCCAAGAATAGTCATCCGTCATCTTCGTCCGAGCAATAGCTCGAACGCGGCGGACGACCGCAGCATGATCTAACCCAAAAATACTGGTCCGGGTAGGGTCTAAGTTCCCGGCCATATGGCACATCTTGTGCACTCGGGTTTGGAGGGGGCAGACGCGGCGAATGATGAAGCAACGCAGGACGTCGTGTCGTTCAGCGGTTGTGTCGTGCATACACCTGACTTCCTCGTTGTCAGGGAACCGTTTCCAGAGGTTGAATTTGCGGGGAGGACCAATGGCGAACTCCAGCAGGTTGATGAAGTCCGGATCGAGGATCCCGGAGCATCTCCCGAGCTCTCCCGGTTCTTCACATAGAAGAAGCTGCGCTGCCACTTCCGGCAGGACTCTAGTCCTTTGACTATTGGAAATCCGGAGTCAGCACGGGGGATGATGGTGGCAGCTCCGCAGTCGACCAAGTCTTTTATTTTCTGGTCCGGATTGAGGATGACTTGGCGACGAAGGATGAAGTACCTGGCCCAGAGGTCCAGGAATGGCCATACGCCGAGATATGCTTCCGAGTAGGTGGTGAAGACCGAAAGCATCATGATGGCGTTGGCGGGGAGATGATGGGGTTGGAGACTGTAAGTGTCGAGGAAGTCGTAGAAGAAGGGGCTAGCCGGAAGCCCAAACCCACGCTCGAAGTGCGTGAGGAATACAATGTATTCCCCGGGTTGGGGTTCCGGGTTAACCTCGTCCTCCGGGAGACGGCTCTCGACTTCCGGCGGAATCCGGTGGGTCCGATACAGCCAGTCCAAGTCCTCCTGGGTGGTCTCGGATCCATCCCAGCACCCCCGGATACTTTCTTCACCCATGCCGGAGGAGTCCACAGAGGTATCCATGCTACTCTGCAGGCGCAGTGGCAGTTAGTCGGAGTTAGTCTACCGGGAGCTAAGATGCCAGATCGCAAACTCCTAAACACAACCGAGTTCAGGGCAAGTAAGATCTACCGTGTGCTGATAAATCGAAACTAAAGTGAGGAAAATAAGCTCGGGCTAAACTCGAACGAGACGTAATGCGGGCGAAAGATCTACGTCCTACCGCAACGGTGCATCCTCGCCGCGCGCCCCGTGCGCGCCGCTCGAATCATGCTCACCGGCGGCGGCGCAGCCGCGCGTGTTTTAGGGTATGATCGAGTGCGGAGCATCGTTCTAGTAAAGAAGATCATCGGGGCGGAGAGAACAACTCACCGGAGAAGAGGAGGTCGATGACGCGCAAGAGGAACGGCGGCGTTCGGGCTCCGGCGACCAGCGAGAAAGGCGACGTTCGGGCTACGGACACAGCTGCGGCGGTGCGCTCGAGACGACGGTGGCGGAGAAGTGAAGGAGAGGAAGAAGAAGAGGTGACCGTTCCGGTCCCCTATTTATGGGGGGATTCCGGAGCGGTTTCCAGTTTTCCCGCCCACGATCTCCACGATCGTGGGTGGGATCCATTTGGTGCAGCGCGGCACGTGGCGCTAGCCGGAGCGCCCGATCCGGCCACACCGAGGGCCACACGGCCCCAACGGTTGGGCTTCGGATCGGCTGCGGCTCCCGGCGCGCAAACCCAAGCGACGGCGTGCTCGGGCAGAGGCACTCGAGTGCATTTCTGGTCAGACGGGACGTCGGATGGGACCCAGCTCGAGATCTCGAGTTCAATACGGAGCCAACGGTCAAGATTGCCTGAGACTGCAGTATCCGGTTACAGGCTTCGTCTTCCGGTTGAAACAGTCTTGGTAAGAGGATCTCGGGAAGAACCGATCTCGGCCTATAGTCGAAGGATGGTGTCGTATGTTCTCAGAAGATGGTTGTTATTAAAGCTGATCCCGCACATCATCTGAGGTCGTTGTGCAGCACCACCTTCGGGGACTAGTGTCGGGGGGCTGCCCCCCGGGTAGGGGCAGATCCCGGAATAACTCAGCAGTATGCCAACAGTACTTGACCTTTGGCGAGAGCAAGGGACACCCCCTGGTGTGCTGAAGGGGGCAGCTTGACCCTTGAGCGCCGGAAGAGTGCAAAGTGCCACCTGGCAGGCGCAAGAGTCAGCTCTAACAGCTATAAATAGACACCCCGAGCCTTCACAATGGCAGCAAAAGCATCAGCGGATGGTTCCTCTAAGAACTAGCTTCTCGAAGATGTCTTTGCTGGTAGGCCAAGACATCTTCGGGAGGCTAGGCCTAGAGATACGCATCCACGGACGAGCTCGGACACCTCCGGAAAGGATATCGGATCTTGGGCTCCGAGGAGACTCCCGGAAGGAGGTGTATTCGGTTTTACCGGATAGATGGTCCGGGTAAGTGCTAACCGGAGTGTCTATCTCGGTCTTGATCTTATGCAGGAGAGGCTCACGGGGGCAAGCAAGGAGGTAACCGGCATGAGGGATCTCGGTAGGCCGTCAACGGTCTGTAGCAGGCTTTCCCGCCTGATGCGGGGGGAAGTACCTTTCCGTCTAACACGGAAGCATGGTCACCTCCCGCCTGACACGGAAGCATGGTCACCTCCCGCCTGACACGGGAGCGCGTCAGCCGGTACGACAACGGTACGACAAGACACGATGTGCCTAACCCGGCAATCCGGAAAAGGCTATTCGGGATGGGCAAAGACATGTCCTGTCTCTGACAGGGGGACAATGATGATCCAGGACGGCGCCTGCTGTCCTTGCCGAGATGATGACGAAGGGGCTACGCCGGATAGCGCGGCGACTAGGTCGCACTAGCCGGTGACGACATGCCGGCTAGGCCTGTCCGGTGGGGCCAAGCCGGTTTAGGGTTTCCGACCCTCCTGGCCGAAACCCTATAAAAGGCACCATAACTGCTTCTGTGAGAAAAGAGACCAACTTGGGAGCCAAAGCTATAGTTGCATTTACTCCTGGAGCATTTACTTCCTCATACCTTGAGTTCCTCTAGTTCTTCTTGTTCTTCACTTGGAGAGATCTACGAGCAATTTGTAACCCTTGTACCACCATTATATAGAGAGGAAAGGCAGGAGTAGGGGTGTTACCTCCTCACGAGGGCCCTGAACCTGGGTACATCGTCTGTGTGTTGAGTGCCTTCGTGCATTTGTTCTTGTTTATCAGATCTTCCCTCTATTGTGCTGCTCTCGTTTCTAGTTCTTGGGAGATCTCGGTTCCACCGAGATCCTCCCCGTGTGAGCTATTCAGCTCGCTATCCCTCCCCGGATCCACCAACGTCCATCGGCCCCACACATTAGCCATCCTATGGCATCTGCCGTGACACCACCACGACATATAGTGTCGGTCCAGACCTATTGTACTTCGCACTTGCAGAATCCCACATATAAAGCTTTCATCTTTATTCTGCAATATCTTTATTGCATCTATAATTCTTGCTAGTTCTTCGATTGCTTGCAGGAATTGATCTACGGATCAGGTTGATCTAGCTCCGGCGAGATCAATAGCCTCAGGAAGTTGGTGTAGCGATTGCATTGGCGCAACGTCTCGCACGTTTGTAGTCGGATCGTCAGCGTCGACCTCCACCCAAATCGTTAGCTACCGTCTCATCGAAAGATCGGACAACCTTACTCTATCAAGTGGTATCAGATTTCAGGTTTATCGATGAGATCTTACAGTTTACTAGTGTAGATTGCATCTGTTTTTCTTCCTACAGTCCACGAAAAAGCCAAAAATATTAGGGATAGATCTTCTCCTAGAACAATTTCGAGCCTTTGCATCTTTTTTTTCAGTTTTTGCATTGTTGAATTCGTGTCTGCATCGTCGTGTCGAGTGCTGGTCTTAGCGTTTGGACCTTTAGAGTTTCGAGTTCTGTTCATATTCGTCTCGCCGCCGCCGCACCGCCGCCACCAAAGATAAACCCTAGCCGCACAATCCACCATAACCTTTATTCCGCCGCGCCACCGCCACCGCCATCCTTTCCATCTATACGCCGCCGCCATCCGTGCCGCCCACCATCTTCATACTTCAAGTCGTGTTCAGATTTGTTGTTTACTTTCCCTACAAGCTTTGTGCGCATATCCGAGCCAACCATATCTCATATTCGTGTTTGTTTCATACTAGTTTCGGTGTTTGTTTCATGTCAGATTAGGTGCAGTAAAAAAATGCAAAAAAAAAAAAATTGCCAGGAAAAAGTCAACTCCGCATACCAGTCGGATTGACCACGATTTCTACTAGTCCAGTCCGAAATTAGTCCGAATTGAGGCAATTTTTTTACCAGAACTTTGACCGGCTATAACTTTTGCATACGAATTCCGATTTGAGCGATCTTTACCTTCAAATTTTCTAGATTTTAAAGCGCATCCAGCGCTAACACCTTTGGCATTTGCGGCTTCTCGGACTGCTCAGAATCACCAAAAAAGGCCGGGAAGGGGGACTTTTTCCCACTTTTGTGTTTCAGTTTCGGCAAATTTCTGTGATCTTCACTTATATCTTGCTTTTGAGCTATTCCAGTGTGCGAGTTGTCGCGGCTTGACTCTGTTGGTGTTCTAGGCTCGCGTCTCTAGTTCGGTCTAGCCTAGGACCAGCACGGTACCGTTCGTTGAGCATATATTCAACTTGTTGCATTGCTGTTTTGAATTGTTGCTACAGATATTCACAGCCACCTACAACTCCACATACTCCTACACCGTGCGTTGACACCACCTGGTAATCGCTACTCTCAATCTTCTCGAAGCTTGATCTCCTCGGTGGCAAGTCACCACCTGCTGCAGGGTAAGAACGAGTAAGAGTATTGGTTTGCTTGATAGATAGCGTGTTGTTTCCACCACCTTTCTGTCCCACAACCGCCACCAACTAGTTGTGTTTCTGTGGTTTGCTTTCTCATCATGACAGGTCCGGCCATAACAACCGACCCGGAGCTGATGACCATCCCGGAGCTCCACGCCCACTTCACGCACCTCATCACAGACCATATACAGGACGTCGACAAGCGTTTTGGGGATACCATGGAGAAGCTTGATGGCCTCGACACATCATTCACCGCGAAACTAGACAGCCTCGACACATCCTTCACTGCCAAGCTCGACGAAAAGTTTCAGGAGCTGTTGCGTCGCCTCCCACCACCGAACACCTCCGGACGCGCCCAGCGTGTACCTCTCCATCATGCCAACACATCGACTGCGGGTGCTTCGGCTAACACGAGACGACATGACGAGTATGAACCAGAGTATGAAGGAGAGGATGAATATGACGATGAACAGGACGACGCGGGCGAAGTTCCCCAACCAACAGCTGGACGTCCACGAGTACACAGACGCAACGCGCGTCCCCCTCCACAGCCGCTAGTACGTGACGATGACCATGTGGCCAAACTTAAGTTGAACGTTCCGCCTTTTGATGGCCGTTATAATTCAGATGCGTACTTCTCTTGGGAATTAGAATTAGAACAACGTTTTTCGTGCTTAAATTATCCTGAGGAGAGATGTGTTCGCGCTGCTACTTGTGAGTTCACTAGTTTTGCTTCCGTTTGGTGGTCTGAATATTGCCGTTTGAACCATGCTAATCCACCTACTACTTTGACCAAATTGAAACGTGCTATGCGTACTCGCTTTGTCCCTCCATATTATCAACGTGACTTGGTCAAGAAATTAACTCGTTTAGAACAAGGCAAAAATTCCGTAGAAGAGTACTATCAGGAATTACAGACGGGCATGATTCGTTGTGGTGTTGTAGAGGATACTGAAGCTTTACTTGCTAGATTTTTTGGTGGGTTAAATAAAGAGATTCAAACAATTCTGGAATATAAGGATTATGCCACTATCACTCGTTTGTTTCATCTTGCTTGCAAAGCTGAATCTGAAGTGCAGGATCGGCGAGCCGCAGCACGACCTAATTTTTCTGCAGGGCGTTCTACTTCATGGACACCACGAACACCGTCTACACCGTCACGGACTGCTGCTCCGACTCCTACCACTACCGCCCCCACACGGTCTACATCGTCTTCGTTTCCACCACTTGCAGCCAAGAGTACACCTGCGGGACCAGCCTCGAGTTCGTCGTCGTCCATGGCTTCTACGGGCAAGACTAGCACCATTAAGTGCCGCAAATGCAGCGGGCTTGGTCACTTCGCACGCGAATGCCCCTCGGCGCGCGTGATGATTGCTCTTGATTATGGTGGATACGACTCCGCCAGTGACTATGATGAAGATACGTTGGCTCTTCTCGCACACGAGGAGCAATGCACGGCTGCAGCCACAACACAAGATGCCGAATACATGGCTGCAGAACATGCGGATCGATACCCGAGCTTAATTGCGCATCGCGTTTTGAGTGCACAAGTGACAAAAGCAGAACCAAGTCAGCGCAATAATCTGTTCCATACAAAGGGTGTCGTCAAAGATCGATGCATTCGCATTATTATTGATGGAGGAAGCTGCAACAATTTGGCGAGTATTGAGATGGTGGAGAAGCTCTCTCTCACGAAACGAGCTCATCCTCGCCCATATTACATTCAATGGTTTAACAACAGCGGCAAAGTTAAGGTAACACGTACCGTTCGTGTGCATTTTACTATTGCTGCATACTCTGATTACGTTGAATGTGATGTTGTTCCCATGCAAGCATGCGCTCTTTTACTTGGTAGGCCATGGCAATTTGATACAAATTCTGTACATCATGGTTGCACAAACCAATATTCTCTTGTTCATAATGATAAACCAATTGTGTTGCTTCCTATGTCTCCTGAAAATATCTTGAAAGATGATCTTGCTCGAGCTAGTAGAGCACATAATGAGGAGAAAAAACTGAGCGAAAATCAGATTGTTGCAAAAGAATTGATACCTTCTAAGAGTACTTCCAACTCTGATCTGAAACATGCTAATGAAATTCATTTGAAAAGTACTTGCTTACTTGCTAGCAAATCTGATATTTCTGAAATTGATGTGAGTACTACCGCCTGCTATGCTATTGTTTGCAAAGAGGTGTTGTTTTCTTTTGAGGACATGCCTCCTTCTTTGCCACCTGCGGTTGCTAACATTTTGCAGAAGTTCGTGGACGTTTTTCCACAAGATGTACCTCCAGGATTGCCACATATTCGTGGAATCGAGCATCAAATTGACTTAATTCCTGGAGCATCACTACCCAACCGTGCGCCATATCGAACCAACCCGGAGAGACCAAAGAGATTCAGCGACAAATTCAAGTACTACTTGATAAATGTCATATTCGTGAGTCTCTTAGTCAATGTGTTGTACCTATTATATTGGTTCCTAAGAAAGATGGTTCATCGCGCATGTGTACTGATTGTAGGGCTATCAATAATATTACTATTCGTAATCGTCATCCTATACCACATTTAGACTATATGCTTGATGAATTGAGAGGCTCTACCATGTTCTCTAAAGTTGATTTGCGTAGTGGTTACCACCAAATTCGGATGAAATTAGGAGATGAATGGAAAACAGCGTTTAAAACTAAGGTCGGTTTATATGAGTGGTTAGTAATGCCTTTTGGTCTCACTAATGCACCTAGCACCTTCATGAGATTAATGAACGAAGTTTTGCGTAATTTTATTGGACGTTTTGTGGTGGTTTACTTTGATGATATCCTCATATATAGTACATCTTTAGAGAAACACTTGGATCATTTGCGTGTTGTTTTTACTACTTTACGCCATGCACGCTTGTTTGGAAATATTGAGAAGTGCACCTTTTGCACGGATCGAGTTGCTTTTCTTGCCTTTGTTGTTACAGCACAAGGTATTGAAGTTGATCCAGCCAAGATTGAAGCAATTTGGAGTTGGCCGCAACCTCAAACGGTCACCCAATTGAGGAGTTTTCTCGAGCTCGCTGGATTTTATAGGCGTTTCGTCCGAGATTTTGGATCCATTGCTGTAGCACTTTACGAGCTTACAAAAAAAGATGTTCCCTTTGTTTGGGGCAATGCACAACAAGAGGCTTTCATGTTACTGAAAGAAAGGTTAACTCATGCTCCTTTGTTGCAACTTCCTAATTTCAATAAGACTTTTGAGCTTGAATGTGATGCTAGTGGTATTGGATTAGGAGGTGTGTTATTACAAGAGGGCAAACCTGTTGCATAGTTTAGCGAAAAACTAAGTGGGCCAAGTCTGAATTATTCTACTTATGATAAAGAATTATATGCTCTAGTTCGAACATTAGAAACTTGGCAACACTATCTATGGCCCAAAGAATTTGTTATACACTCTGATCATAAATCATTGAAGCACCTTTGTAGTCAAGCTAAGTTAAATAAACGACATGCAAAGTGGGTCGAATTTATTGAGTCTTTTACTTACATTATTAAACACAAAAAGGGTACAGATAATATTATTGCTGATGATTTGTCACGTCGTTATACAATGCTATCTCAGCTTGACTTCAAAATATTTGGATTGGAAACAATTAAGCAACAATATGTGCATGACGCTGAATTTAAAGATGTGTTGCAGAATTGCAAAGAGGGCAAAACTTGGAACAAATTCGTCCTCAATGATGGGTTTGTGTTCCGTGCTAACAAACTATGTATTCCGGATAGCTCTGTTCGTCTTTTGTTGTTACAGGGGGCACATGGAGGAGGTTTGATGGGTCACTTTGGAGTAAAGAAGACGGAGGATGTACTCGCGACACACTTCTTTTGGCCACGGATGCGTAGGGATGTTGAGAGATTCGTTGCTCGTTTCACTACATGTCAAAAAGCTAAGTCACGTCTTAATCCCCATGGTTTATATATGCCTCTTCCTGTTCCTTGTGTACCTTGGGAGGATATTTCGATGGACTTTGTTTTGGAATTGCCTCGTACACAGAAGGGGAGGGACAGTATTTTTGTTGTTGTGGATCGGTTTTCTAAGATGGCACATTTTATTCCTTGTCACAAGAGTGATGATGCTGCACATGTTGTTGATTTATTCATTCGTGAAATTGTTCGTTTACATGGTGTGCCCAATACTATTGTTTCAGATCATGATACTAAATTTCTTAGTCATTTTTGGAGATGTTTATGGGCTAAATTGGGGACGAAATTGCTGTTTAGTACTACATGTCATCCCCAAACTGATGGACAAACTGAAGTTGTGAATAGAACTTTGTCTACTATGTTGAGGGCTGTTCTAAAGAAGAACTTAAGATTATGGGAAGATTGTTTACCTCATATTGAGTTTGCTTATAATCGTTCAATACATTCTACCACCAAGATGTGCCCTTTTGAAGTTGTTTATGGTTTTGTTCCTCGTGCACCAATGGATTTATTACCTTTACCATCTTCGGTGCAAAATAATTTAGATGCTTCACAACGTGCTGAACTAATAATCAAACTGCATGCTACTACTAAGGCCAATATAGAACATATGAATGCTAAATTTAAATTTGCTGGTGATAAGGGAAAAAAGCATATTGTGTTTGATGTTGGAGATCTTGTTTGGTTACATTTGCGCAAAGAACGTTTTCGTGATTTGCGTACGTCCAAATTAATGCCACGAGCTGCTGGTCCTTTTAAAGTGTTACAAAGAATTAATGATAATGCATACAAACTTGAGCTTCCTGCAGAATATGGTACCGTAAGCCCTTCATTTAACATTGCAGATTTGAAGCCATACTTGGGAGCGGGTGATGACATTGCGTCGAGGACGACTTCATTTCAAGAAGGGGAGGATGATGAGGACATCCCACATGTTGATACAACCGCTGCACCGACAACAACAATACAAGGACCTATCACACGAGCTCGTGCACAACAACTTAATTATCAGGTACTTTCGTTTCTTGGAATCAATCCTCACATACATGAACATATGATGCTGCCTAAATCAGATGTGTTTGTCATACTTAGGAATGATGGCCCTAGCAAGGATGAGAAGGACAAACAGTGGAGCATGATCTCACATGAAGAGGATTAAAGATGATGCCACTTATGGATAATTCGTACATTGAAGCCACCATAGAGAGAGGAGAAGACTTGGACGAAATATACTTCATATTTTCGTCCATATATTCGTATGGTGCTGCGTCACCTTTTAGTTATGGGCCAGGCCCATGTATTTTCGTCCAAATTAAGTGTGAGAACAATTAGAGTCCGTATAAGTGGAAGGAAACCGACTTAGGGTGGAATTCGACCCCTTTTCCAAGGCTGGCCGACTCCCCCTTCGTCCCTCCATATATACCCCGTTTAGGTCTTCGTTTAGACGCGGATTTTGTTTAGTTTAAGACTTAGGCATTGCTATTCTTCGCCAAAGACTCTAGTGTCGGTCCAGACCTATTGTACTTCGCACTTGCAGAATCCCACATATAAAGCTTTCATCGTTATTCCGCAATATCTTGATTGCATCTATAATTCTTGCTAGTTCTTTGATTGCTTGCAGGAATTGATCTACGGATCAGGTTGATCTAGCTCCGGCGAGATCAATAGCCTCAGGAAGTTGGTGTAGCGATTGCATTGGCGCAACGTCTCGCACGTTTGTAGCCGGATTGTCAACGTCGACCTCCACCCAAATCGTTAGCTACCGTCTCATCGAAAGATCGGGCAACCTTACCCTATCACGCCGCCACTCCGGCCTCCACCTACCCTCCTCCCTCCTCGCCGCCTGTTGGGGATATACCAACTAGGGGTATCTCTAACATGTATCAATCCGGCTAGTCCAGGGTGGCCCAAGGGTGGTAAGGCTGAAGCCTGCCGGGCGGCCCAGATAGCTGACGTATAAGGAAGTAGGCGGACGGTCCAAGGAAGGTAGAAGGCCGAAGCCTATCAAGCCACCAAGCCCAAGACGGAGGCGGCAACTAAGCCGGCTAGGTCTAGGACTCTGTTTACTTGCCGGACAAGTACTTGCCTTGTATCCTACGGTCTGGCCGCCTATATAAGCCGGCCACCAGGAAGACTTTAGGGCACACTTCAATATGCATTATACACATTGTAACCTGTTCACAGCTATTGCCTCATAGTGAATTATAGCAACACGTAGGATCTCGCCACCGCTGCAGGATCCGAAGCTGGGTAAACTCGCCGTGTCCAATCCCGTCCTCGACTACTCCAACCTTCTTCCCCACAATCCATACGCAGGCTAGAGGACCCCCGTCTCCTATCAATTGTGCCGATACTACGACAGTTGGTGCCCACCGTGGGGCATAAGGTTACTGGCGTCACGTTCCAGCCGGGAACACTTGGCGGCGTGGGCAAGCAGATCGCCGTCGACCGCGTCACAAGGTATGGCGGCCACAACTACGTCAACTCAGATGAGTCCTAGCTCCCGGTGGACGACTACCTCATCGGGTGCGCAATCGTACCGATCGGAGGGATTGACGTCTTCATCGGGTTCAGAGGCGTACGACCTACCGCGCTTCTATGACCCCACCCACCAACCATTCGACCAAGCAGTCGACCGACAAGATGGATCTGAATCCGCCTTCTCCCACGAGTCGGCCGGATCTGACTTCCACTTCGTCGGACTTGTCGGACTGGGATCCGACTCCCAGCCGGAAAACAACGATCCTGAGTCAATCCTTCCTGCTCTTCAGGAGGACGCGATGTCAGATGCAAGATCCAAATCTAACATTCAAGTCAACGTAGATTCTGATTCTGATGATGATGCTAGTCTCTTCGAAGAGAGAATCAAAAACTGCTTTACCAGTGATAATCCGGTTCCTTCAGAGAACACATCGGATACAGACATGCCTGATAAGCTGGCTATGATGGTTGTCATCGGTCACGAGTCAACCCCAGTCGCTTCTGCGCCGCAAGACGAACCGGCAGAAGATGCCGGCAACACCGTTACCGGCCAAATCATTGATGGTTCCGACAAATTGCGCGCAAAGAAAAAAGCTGGTCTCGAAAAAGGTGGCAGCAGCAAACCCACAGATTTGCTCTCCGTCATTAAAGAAGTAGACGAAATCATGAACACTCCGGTGAACAAAGATACCCCACTTGATGAGGTGGAAGAACTTAGGCTTAATATGCTTAAGCACTCTGACTTCCTGCGCAAAAGAGAGGAGCATGTTGAGAGCCTTGCAAAGAAGATCGAGAAGGAGCATGAAAAGATGTCGGCAAAACCGAACAGGCAGCTTTTCGAAGAAAAAAGGTAATCAAAAAACCGACGTGATAACGAGCCACCGATTCGTGCGACAACATCAGCTCAAGATCTAGGGTTTGACTGGTGCACAACACCACAGCGTGTGGACAGAAGGGGGGATGTTGTCTTCTGCACCCCCATCCTTAACGCTGCTGTTGCGCTAGACACCCTAGACGACAAGACTTACACATCGGAGGAAAAGGTGGCCAACGCAAGACACTTCATGAGCAAGGCCCTAGAACAGCAAGCTCGCGCTGACTCCTATGGCCATATGGCGGATGCCCGTGGTGGAGATCTAGAATCCAAGTCAGAAAAGTGCAAAGCCGCACCTGGCGCTGACCCCGAAGGCCCGTCCGGCTCCAGTAGCCATGGCGACAAAAGAAAAGCAACGCCACCACCAAAGAAGACGCCACCGCCAAAACCAAGGCGGGACGAGAACTCACGGACATGAAGCAGAAGAGACCTGCCACCTCCAGCCCAGCCAAGGCGCGGCAATGGCGGTAGCCGGGACAACGGCCAGCCGCCTAAAAAAGATGCCGGCAACGACCCTCCCAGGAGAGGTTGAACCCGGTCTCCGCAGCGTAGCGCCGGCAGCAAAAGGAAGGAGGCGGCAAATGAGCCCGGGCACAGCATAAGCTGGGCAGCGCAGGACGATCCAAAGGCCAACAAAGGCGGACAACAACTCGATCCAAAAGACGCACGACATCGCCTACAAGACATAGCAGGAGGAAGGGACCGCTATACTCTGTCCCAAAGTGCTTTGGCGACGCCATCCGCAGAGAACCGTTCCCCAAGGACATGACATCAGTGTCTAAAAACTGTCCTAGGTACAACAGCCTCGTTAAGCCGGATTCGTGGCTAGCCGATTATGCCATGGCCATAGAAATTGCCGGCGGAAGCAATCACATTACCGTCCGCTACCTACCTCTCATGTTAGAAGGCACGACAAGGGCTTGGATCGACAACCCTCCCGAAAAGTCTATCCATAGCTGGTACGACATGGAAAAGGTTTTCTCCCAGCACTTCCAAGGAACATACAAGCGTCCAAATACCTACACGGATTTGCAACGCTGTATTCAGAAGCCGGATGAAACCATGACAGATTTTGTCAGCCGTTGGATCTCCGAAAAGGCCAACTGTCATGGTGTTTCGGACGCACAGGCTATCCATGCCTTCTACACGGGCCTACAGAAAAAGTCCCTGCTCCGTCACCGGCTCGTCCACGAGAAAGTCATGGACCTTGGCGAGATGCTCAACCTAGCCGCCCAATACGCGGCAGCAGATGATGACGCACGTGACGATGCTCCAGACCTCAGCACCGCGCCAAGGCGGAACAACAAACGCAAGCAAGCAATGGAAGACAAAGTCGGACCTTCAAACGAGGTAGTCCTCGCGCTCCAAGGGAACGCCGGCAAAAAGAAGTGGGAGAACAAGAAAGATAACCGTGACGCTGGCTCAGGCCCTAAGGCGACACGTATCACTTACGAGCAAGCAAAACTTTTTCCATGCCCAATCCACGCCTCACTCGGCAAGGTCAACCATATGCTCGGCGAGTGCCGCTTCATGGACGACTTCAAAAAGGACCCCACAGTCGGCTGGAAGTCAAAAAAGTCAAAGAAGTACGACAAGAAAGACGACGAGGACGACGACGACATGTCAATCTCTGGGATGACGATGTTGCCGCCAAGAAAAAGAAGCCATACCCGAAGGTCAAAGAGTCACTCGTGTGCTTTGTCGGCACGCCTTCGGCTAAGGCGGACAAGGCGGAGATGCCCAAACTCAGCGCGACAATGACGGGCGTCCCTCAGTATTTGAATTGGTCCGAGACGTCAATCACTTGGGACCGGTCCGACCAACCTGATCACGTCCCTCACCCAGGAAAATACGCTCTTTTCGTCGACCCCATTGTTGACAACTTCAGGCTAACAAAAGTACTCATGGATGGCGGCAGCAGCCTCAGCATCCTTTACTATGATACACTAAGCCGTATGAACTTGTCTGAGGATCAGCTTGATCACAGCAACCTCACTTTTCATGGCATAGTACCCGGCAGATAAGCAAAGTCAATGGGGAGCATTAGGCTGAAGGTAACTTTTGGACAAAAGGAGAACTATCGCTCAGAGTTTCTCCGATTCGAAGTTGTCCCCTTCAAAAGTGCCTACCATGCAATCTTCGGACGACCGGCTTTTGCCAAATTCATGGCAAGGTCCTGCTACATATACAACAAGCTTAAGATGCCAGGGGAAAACGGAACCATCACGGTTTCCGGCAACTTCAAGAAAGCTAAGGAGTGCGAGCGTGGCATGGCCGCCTTCGCAGAAGCCGTCATCCACAAGGAAGAACTCGCACTGCATAAGGCGGACCCAGACAACTCCATGCCCAAGCCAAAGATTGATGTCAAGAAGACCTTTGAAGCTTCGGAAGACACCAAAAAGGCAGACCTCGTCCCAGGCGACAAGTCTAAGCAAGTCGTCATCGGCTCCAACCTTGACAGCAAATAGGAAGGCGCGCTCGTCGAGTTCCTCCGTGAGAATCGCGACATCTTTGCATGGTCACCATCCGACATGCCTGGTGTACCGAGGGAACTTGCCGAGCACTCACTCAACGTCATAAAAGGATCCAAGCCGGTGAAGCAAGCAACAAGACGTTTTGGTGATGAGAGACGCAGGCTATAGGAAAGGAGATAAATAGGCTGAAGGCCGCCAATTTCATAAAAAGTTGTATACGCCGATTGGGTGGCAAATCTACTTGTTCCAAAGAAGAATAAAGAGCTGAGGATGTGTATTGACTATACCGGTGTTAACAAATGCTGCCCAAAGGATCTCTTTGCGCTGCCTAGAATTGACCAGGTCGTAGACTCCACAGCAGGCTCCGAGCTACTTTGTTTTTTGGACGCCTACTCAGGGTACCACCATATCAAGATGAGGGAGTTGGATCAGCTGAAAACATCTTTCACCACTCCATACGGGACTTTCTGCTACATTACGATGCCTTTTGCCCTGAAGAATGCAGGTGCAACATACCAGCGATGTATGCAAAATTGCCTGCACGAACAGATCGACCGCAATGTTCACGTCTATGTTGACGACATTGCAGTGATGTCGAAAAAGAAGGCGGATCTCCTAGAAGATTTGGAGGAAACTTTTCAGAATCTTCGGAAATACCAGATGAAGCTCAATCCCGCCAAGTGTGTTTTTGGTGTTCCTACCGGCAAACTACTTGGATTTACCGTCTCAGAGCGAGGGATCAAGGTTAATCCGGAGAAGATCAAGGCTATCCAGAACATATCCAGACCTATTAGTCTGAAGGACGTGCAGCGCTTAGCCGGATCGGCGGTAGCCGTCAGTCACTTCATAAGCCGCCTCGGAGAAAAGGCAATGCCACTCTACCGGCTATTGAAGAAATCCGACAACTTCGAGTGGACAGCAGAAGCAGACGCCGCCTTACAGCAACTTAAGGAGGCTCTCATATCCGCTCCAATATTGGCAGCACCTCGATCGCAGGAACCAATACTGCTCTACATCGCGGCAACAGGAGCAGTTGTCAGCGTTGTCTTGGGTGTGGAAAGAAAGGAAAGCGAAGCCGTGACGTCTAAGCAACGTCCGGTCTACTTCATCAGTGAAGTCTTCTCCGCCTCCAAGCAGAGGTATCCACATTATCAAAAGCTGGCTTACGGTGTATTCTTCGCCGCCAGAAAGCTTAGTCATTATTTCCAGGAGCACACAGTGACAGTAGGCGAATACTGACACATCTTATGCGGGTTATACCGCAGAGGCAGTATTTGCCGACTAAGCCAGCAGATGACAGTGTCCACCCCGTCCAGCAGGGGAGGAGCCATCGTTTGGGTGAGGAACTCGATCCGCCTTTGGATAAGACGGAGCTCCTCCGTCAACTTGGGGACAGCCTCGTCCCAGCATAGCCTGGGCATAGGCGGCGCGTTGACAAAGTCCGGGACGCCAAATTGACGACCCGAAGCTGCCATGTCCTGGCAGTAGAAGAAGGTGGACGTCGAGCCCTTGACGGATTTGATGTATGGTATCTTGGGATACCATTGGGGTCCTTGACGGCAGTTGAAAGTGATGCTGTCGCAAGTAGCCAGTCCGCTGTCCGGCACGGTCTGACGCCGGCAACGGAAGCAATATCTGAAGAAATCTAAGCTAGGCTTAATACCTAGATAGCCCTCAAATAGAGCGGTGAAGCCGGCTATGACTAATATGCTATTGGGCGTGATGTTGTGGGGCTGGAGCCCATAATGGTCCAGCACCTCGCTATAGAAGGCGGAAGGCGGCAGAGCCATTCCCCTAATTAGGTGGGAGGTGAGGATTACCCGTTCGCCGGCTTTTGGAGCCGGAACGACGTCCCCGAAGGCAGGCCGCCAGCTGCAATCCTCCCAAGTTGGCAGGTAGCCGGCCGCCTCCAGGTCCTTAAGCGCTTCCTCGTCAACAATGGACGGGAGCCAGTAGCGCGACCCGAGGTCGGCGTGCTCCTCCTCCTCCTCGACGGGCGCGCCGCCGGCCGCCGCCGGCGTGGTGGAGGACGAGGGCGCCGAGGACGCCGCCGCACGGGCGTGCGTAGAAGATGGTGCGGCGACGGAAATGTCCGCGTGCGCCGTCACGGGACGCGACACCGCACCGCCCATAGTCGCCGGCGTGGTGGTCTCTATCGCGAGCTCGCTCGACGCCGCCGAGGTGGTGGCTTGAGGTCCGGTGGCCATCGCCGTATGAAAGTCGCCGAAGAGAAGGTGCTCGCCAGAGTTCTCTCGGAGGTCGCAAGAAAGCTCGGGAGAGCAAGTGCACGGGAGAGCAAAGGACGGAGGAGAGGAAGTGTGAAGGAGAAGAATGAACCGTTTGGCTCCCTATTTATAAGCTTGGGCGTTGCTCTCTGTGCAACGGCTCGATTAGCCGGACACGTGTCGATCATCCGTTGCCGCAGAACGATGCGCGCTCGCACGATCACCACGACTCCTCTTTTCCCGCGATTTGCAATCATGGCGTGATTTTCGCTCCGTTTGGTTTCAAACAGTCGTGAACAAACTGGCGTCATCTGTCAAAGATAGGTTTGACTTGCCGCCAAGGATCTAGCTTTCTCGTGAAGCTATCCAGCAAGTTTCATTGAGCCGTATTTCCCATGTCGGATAAAGGCGGCCGTGTGCCAACGTTGAGGTACACGTTCCCCATTATTTTTAGAATGGTTCAAGCCCTACAGCCGCCAACATTGAACAATGAAGAATCAAGAAGAAGTCGGCGCCTGGAGAACTTCAACCTTTCTGGCGGCTAATGTTGGGGATATACCAACTAGGGGTATCTCTAACATAGATCAATCCGGCTAGTCCAGGGTGGCCCAAGGGTGGTAAGGCTGAAGCCTGCCGGGCGGCCCAGATAGCTGGCGTACAAGGAAGTAGGCGGACGGTCCAAGGAAGGAAAAAGGCCGAAGCCCATCAAGCCACCAAGCCCAAGACGGAAGGCGGCAACTAAGTCGGCTAGGTCTAGGACTTTGTTTACTTGCCGGACAAGTACTTGCCTTGTATCCTGGGGTCTGGCCGCCTATATAAGCCGGCCACCAGGAAGCCTTTAGGGCACGCTTCAATACGCATTATACACATTGTAACCTGTTCACGGCTATTGCCTCATAGTGAATTATAGCAGCATGTAGGATCTCGTCACCGCTGCGGGATCCGAAGCTGGGTAAACTCGCCGTGTCCAATCCCGTCCTCGACGACTCCAACCTTCTTCCCCACAATCCATACGCAGGCTAGAGGACCCCCGTCTCCTATCAATTATGCCTATACTACGACACCGCTGCCGGAGGGGGCGCCGAAAAAGCCGTGTGCGCTCCCAGGGAAGGTGGCGGCGGGGCTTTCTTTCCGCTGCTTCGCCGGCGACGGGGAGGGAGCTTTTGGCGGTGGCGGTTGGAGCATGGCACGGTGGCGGAGAGGCTCGGCGCGGTGGAGGCGATTGGAGCCTAGCGCGGAGGCGGCAACGTCGTGGTGCGGGTGCGCGGATCGGAGCGGCGCGATGCTGGATGCTCGGTCTACATCTGGGCCGAGCGGGCCGACTTGGGCTTCTGTGTGGCATGGTGGTGGCGCCATTCCTGGAGGCGCATGAGGTTTCTCGTCGCGGTGGAGGCGCCGGTGGGGGCGGGCTGTTGGCCGACGGCGTTGCTGGGCGGGTGTGCAGCTCGCATGCGCGTGGTGGCCGGTGTTGGCCATTTGGAGGCTCGGTGGTGGCCACAGTGTCACCCTGCATTGCTTGTTGCTCCCTGCGATTTGTGGACACGAATCGAACTCCGGGCGAAAGCCTTGCGCCGACTTGGTCGGGGCTGACGACGGCGGCTCCTCCAGGCGTCGTTCCCTTCTTGATTGCGTCGTTTGTGGAGGGTCGATCCCATCCGACTTGAGCAACATCTCCGGGTGAAAACCTGAGCTCCTTGGAGCGGGCGGCGGCGACGGACGCGTCGCTACCTTCTTGAAGGCGTCGCCTTGGAGTTTTTGGCCCTCACGGTGCAACAGGTTCGTGATGGCCGGTCGGGTTGGCGTTGTGGTTGGGGACGTGGATGTCGGGGCGGCGGCTCTAGACGGTGGTGTTTCGTCGAGGCGGCGGCCTTGACCGCCCTTGCAGCGGCGGCCCAATGAGGCAGGGAGGCTTTCCTGCAGGGATTTTCTGAGTGATGAGCTGGTGTTGTATGGACAACGAGCTCACTGACTCGTATGGATCGTTTTCGGCCAATGCGAAGGTCGATCTGGTTGCTACGACGGGGCGGCGGCCTTGGAGCAGGTGGTTTGGATGGTGTCTTGGTCTTTGCGGGCAGCAGGCTCGTCGACCCTGACTGGTTCGGCTTCGGGTGGCAGTTCGTCATGGTTGCTATGTCGGGGCGGCGGCCCCGAAGCAGGTGGTGTGTGTTTGTGGCGTGGTTGACTTGTGTCGTGTGGACGGCGGGTTGCCTCGTTTGTTCGGTTTTTCGACTATGTTTTCCTCATAAACAGGTCTTTATAAAGTTTGTATGATTTTTGGACCCGGTTTTCCTTATAAACTGGATCATCTCTTTTATCTATTCGGGCGGTGGATACGACCACCTTTACATTGGAATAGAAACAGCATGGTGAAAGTCATGCTAAATACGTGAGACTAAGAACACCGGAACCTGGGATTACCAGATACAGTTCGGACGGGAGGATGAGGCATGTTTGGCAATGACATGAGCTGCCAAGTTACCCGTTCTCCTTTGTGCAAAAAAAAAGTTACCCGTTCTCCTTACAAAAGAAATTTTGAAACTCACTAAAGCCTCACTCAACTCCTGAATATGACCGAGAACATGTAGAATAAGGGCTCTATGCTCTGGTCTTGTGTTGCACAGCTTAACGAACTCCTGCCAGTCGTTCTCCACGACTACCCGCTGCAGACTCAGTGTGTTTGGTTTTGGAATAGGGTGTCATGGAATAGAACGGTTCTGTAATCTCTAGTGTTTGGTTCTGAGATAGAATGGAGCGAACTTGTTGGAAGAGAATATGCTGTCAAGATGCGGAATACACTCGTCCGACCGATTCGATCGAACGGGGTGGAACTATAGCTGGCCATCCGGGCCGTGTTTAACGGGCCGGTCCGAGGTACGACCATTTTGACACGGCAAGAGCACGGCCCGGCACGGCCACGGCCCGACCCGTTACGGGCCCGTGCCTAGTTCGAGCTGAGGCAAGCGGACCGGCCCGGCACGGCATGGTTAACTTTTTTTAATTTTTTTTAATCTTCTTACCTATTTATACATACATTTTATTTTTTAATCTATTTATACATTTTTTTTATTTTTTATTGTTTATTTACCGTGTTTAACGGGTCGTGCCAAGTTGTCGGGCTCTATTCATGCCGGTCGTGCCGTGCCTAGGACGAGCTGAGACACGCGGGCTGGCCTGAGCACGACCCGTTAACTTACCGGGCCTCCCGTACCAGGCCGCTAACGTGTCGTGCCTTCAACAACGCGTGTCGTGTCATGCTGTGTCGGGCCGGGCCGGCCCGTTGGCCAGCAGGTATAGGTGGAACGCCCCGAGTTAATCATTACCTTAACCTGCTCCCGAAAGAAGAAGAAAAACGCAACCATCCGAGCCTTGTGAAATTTCACAAAAATAACCTTTTGTAAAATAACCTCTTTTCAAAACTATTTTGAAATCTAACCCTTTTTGGTAGCGTCCAACGATACGGCGCTACCCTCTGTGTGGTAGCGCCACAGCCTCCATCGCTACCCTGTAGAACACTCATTCCATGCCATCACGAGCACGTCGAAAACGGCTAAGCCAGGGAGGGTAGCGCCATGGGGCTTGGAGCTACCCTCTTAAGGGTAGCGCCGAGGGGCATGGCGCTACCCTCCAAAGGTTTATATTTCAAAATAGTTTTGAAAATGAGTTATTTTTTGCTAAACTTTGTCCAAGGGTTATTTTTGTGAAATTTCACCCCACCCTTATCCTCACTACCCTGTTCTCACCCGCGCGAGCGCCGCCAGACGCACGCGAGGCACTGCAGCACAGGGACCGGGCGGCGCGGCGCGGCAAGCAGCGGCGGTGCGGTCGGTGCGGCAAGCAGCGGCGGTGCGGTCGGTGCGGCAAGCAGCGGCGGCGCAAGCAAGCAGCAGCGGCAACGGCATTGCGGGCGACGCGGCAAGCTGCGGCGGTGCGGGCTGCGCGGCAAGCAGCGGCAGCGGCAGCGCAAGTAAGCGGCGGCGAGGAGCAGCAGACGCAAGCAGCTGCGCGCGGGAAGCAGCAGCGCTGGACCAGGGGAGCAGCGGCGGTGGCTGGGCAAGCAGCTGCGCAAGCAAGCAGGCGGCGGCAGGGAGCAGCAGCTACGATGGTGCTTTGTTGATTCTCTCCTATTGTTGTATCGTGCCCCTCATATTTCAGCCCAAAATTCATTACTTTGGGATGAAATTTGTTAGTACTATATGCTTATATATGGCGCTGTTCGAATTTGTGATCTACTAGGCAATAAGGCGCGGCGACACGTCGCATCCGTGTAGTAAGAAAAATTGAATTCAGTGGTTTGAACATTTTAAAATTTTGTAGGTTTGATATGTGCACACTTCTAGAAAATCAGGTTTAAATTTGGTATTTGGATATTCTTAAGTAGTGGAGGTTTAAAAATTAATGAATTTGTTGAAAGTTATTTAAAATGTTGGAATATGTCCATGTCGTTTGAAGGAGAAATATCGTTCCTAGAATATTATAGTAAGGTTGTATTTCTGCATCAAAATTTTAGTATGACGAAAGATTACATATGTTTTCATATTTTTGTGGTAGAAAGATTTAGAAATATGACGAAATGAATTTGGAAGGGTTCGAACTATTCACCGCATGTAAATATTGAATATAATTGCATAATACTGAAAGCAATTTTTTTTATCATTTTGATATATTTTGCATGTTTTTGGATAAATAGATTTAAAAATATTAATTTCGTGTCAAACTATTCATCGTATTTAAATCTTTAAAATGTATTTTCATAATAGCATAAGTAATTAGGTCTCTTTTTTGTGATTATTTTGATATATATTTTTAATTTTTTGGATGGATATATATGAAGGTATTAATTTTGTTGTTTTGACCATTTAGATCTGTGAAATATATTTTCATAATAGCATAAGTAATTAGGTCTTTTTTTCTGATTATTTTGATATATATTTTTCTGATGGATATATTTAAAGGTATTAATTAAAGCAATTTTTTTATCATTTTGATATATTTTGCATGTTTTTTGGATAGATAGATTTGAAGATATTGATTTCGTATCGAACTATTCATCGTATTTAAATCTTTGAAATTTATTTTCATAATAGCATAAGTAATTAGGTCTCTTTTTTTATTATTTTGATATATATTTTTTATTTTTTGGATGGATATATATGAAGGTATTAATTTTGTAGTTTTGACCATTTAAATCTTTGAAATATATTTTCATAATAGCATAAGTAATTAGGTCTCTTTTTTGTGATTATTGTGATATATTTTTTATTTTTTGAATGGATATATTTAAAGGTATTAATTTTCTAGTTTTGACCATTTTCTGAATTTTGTTTCGCTATTTTGGGAAATCATAGAGTCTGACAGGCGGACCCCACTGCGACGTCATAGTGACGTCATGAAAGGCAGCGCTGCCGTGGCGGCGACGACGGCGCCGGCGGCGCATCCGCGCTCGTTAGGACGACCGGTCGGACGCGCTCGATGCGCCTGGTTGTGGACTACACGGGAGGGGCGGCGCCGCCACCTGTAAGTCACCGGAGCGCCGGCGAGGCCGCGTTGATGCGACGGTGGTGGCGGAGAGCGTCGGCGACGAACCGCGACGATTTCGGCCACCCCGGCACGCGGTCGAAGGCGTTCTGGTAGATCGTGGGGCGCCGCACCTCCGCGTGCCCTCCGATTCGACGGGGGAGGTCTGTAGAAGCGGCGGCGGCCGACGGCGGCGGGCGGTGGCGGTGGAATCGCGGGGGAGAGAGGAAGGGAGGTGGATTGTGCGGGTGTTTTGCAAAAAAGTATGTGGCTTTCTGGGAAATTACAATCCGGTCCTTCCGTTCGTGTCCTCGTGGACTGCGGGTTGATGCGCAAATCTTGGAGACGCTTTTCTGCAAAACGAACACCGTGACCGGTGGAACCAGATGTCACCAGGTGGTGACCGAGCGACGTGGCGCTACGGGATTGGTCAATACGGCCGTGTTACAGTAGATGCCTTCTTAGCATGTGGAAACTGACAATCTGAGCCGTTCAGGAGGCAAATCGGACGGTTGTGGTAAAAAAGGCTACGTGGATAGCTGATCCGGATGCAAATCTGTCCAACCTTTATATATAGTACTATTTTCTTGATGAAAACGCATGTCTCTGTATTAGCCATGTAAATTGTTTGTATACATTGTAGATGGCTAAGAGTATGCACATGAGGAACAAGATGATTAGGGGAGTTGTTGTTTATTGCTGAAAATATAAACAAAATATTGTCAACATTTTGATTACTACCACCGTGAGGTGATCTAAATCTCATTCTGTCAATTCCATTCTTAGAACCAAACAAAGAATGTCATCGTTCCAGAGCAATTTTCTTGTCCAAACCAAACGTAAGAATGGAATGGAGCGGAATGGTTCTATTCCGCTGGAATGGAATGGTTCCATTCCGTTCTACCCCATTCTAAAACCAAACACACCCTAACTGAACGCCATACCGGCTGACATATGCTTCAGCTAACAGAGCACTTGACACAGATTGGTACCATTTCGCCTTGGCCTGAATAAAGACATCATGGTCCCTCCTGCACACAGCTCATGTGTGCTGCCACTCAAGGAGTTTGAATCAAAGGGTGCCGTCAACATTTAGTTTTATCCAGTGGCGGAGACAGTACCCGGCGAGCCGGGGCAGCTGCCCGGGCTCGCTCGCTCGTTACCTCAGGACTCTGTATGTCAGGTACGCACTATTTCAGCTCGTTTTAGCAAGACTTGCCCAGGCAAATTAATTACACAGCCTCAGGCCTGGACGGCAAAAGCCCAAGTAGCAATTTAGTCAATTAGTCCAGCAGGTTAATAAGCCCAACTAATCCACTAGTCCTTTGCCCACGATTCACAAGTCAGTTTTAACCACAAACCTGAAACGCATCTTCATCGATCGGCCGACGCTTGACGAACTACATAATACAAGAATACAGACGGCTCCTTGATCGCATCTCGGCAGGCTGCAGCAGCCACTCGCGAGGCGCAATCGCGACTCCTCCCGACGGTGACGACTGACAACGGAAGGCGGCATCCTCTCGGTTTCTCCGGTTCTCCCATCCGGTATGCTAATTGATTCTAGCTAATTTATTCGTCAGGTTTTAGGGTTTGGTCTGTCGGTCTGAATTGTACAGTGGGGGCTAAGCGAATTGATTTAGGAAATTTCATGTAACCTCAGTACAACATATTGTTGAATTTTGATTTCAGTAATTTATGTATTTCAGATATGAGGAGGTTTATGGTCCCAAGAGCAAATGTTGTGCAGCCAGAAGAAGAGCCACCGGTTCATGTTGCAAACAACAATGGGTTTGATTCGGCTGATATTTTGTGTGATCCTGCTCTTAGGAAACAAATTGCTGAATATGCTCCAGAAATCCAAGACCAAGTTAGAAGGGCATACATATTGAAGGGTCCAACCCAACCAATATTAAAGTATCCTCGAACAGGTGCAAGAGCATTTTCTCAATCATGGTATTCACGGTATAATTGGATAGAATATAGTCAGTCCATGGATGCGGCTTATTGTTTCTATTGTTTCCTATTTAAGCAACCTGGAAGGGCTGAACACTTTGGCTTCGAAGTATTCACTAAGACAGGATTTAGGGATTGGAAACATGCATACAGAGCCTTACCTGAACATGTTGCGGATTGGATAGTGGCCACAATAACTGTGTTCGGCATTGTGATGCTTTCAAAAATCAAAAACAAAGTGTATCCAATAAATTGGCTTGTGTAACCGAGGAATCAAAAGAATTATATAAAATTCGTTTGACTTCTTCTCTAGAGTGTTCAAGATATCTCATAGCACAAGGTTTGTCATTCCGTGGCCACAATGAATCTTCTTCTTCGCTGAACAAGGGTAATTTTCTAGAGATGATAGATTGGTACAAGAACAGCAATGAAGAAGTGAGAAATGCTTTTGATCGCGGTGGCAAAAATTACCAGATGACTTCCGGTGACATGCAAAAAGAGCTATCAAAGTGTTGTGCAGAAGAAGTCACCGAAGTGATTATGGGAGAGCTTGGCGATAAAAAATTCTCCGTGCTTATCGACGAGTCACGAGATGTATCCGTTAAGGAACAAATGGCTGTAATGTTGAGGTTAGTAGTTGTAAATTAGTTTCATTTGTTTTTTCTCATTCTAACTAAACTTGTGCTTTATTTAATCATTATCTATATTTTTTCTATAGGTATGTGAGCAATGAAGGGAAAGTTGTGGAACGATTTCTTCGTCTTTACCACGTAAAAGATACCACATCTGAAGCACTAAAGTTGGCTCTTTTTAAGATTCTTGACAGTCACAAATTATCAATTTCAAGGCTACGAGGGCAAGGATATGACGGAGCTTCAAACATGAGAGGTGAATTCAATGGCTTGCAAAGAAAGATTCTAGATGAGAACCCCTATGCTTTCTATGTGCATTGCTTTGCCCACCGTTTGCAACTAGTTGTTGTCGCTGTTGCTACTTCTTCTTGCTCATATATTCATGATTTTTTTGAGTACGTATCTCTGATTGTGACAACAACAAGTTCATCTTGTAAGAAAATGGAAGTATTGATGGAAGAGAGTCACAAACAGATGTTGGATAGTCTTGAGAGGGGTGATTTATGTACAGGAAGGGGCTTGAATCAACAAACTAGTCTTGCTAGACCTGGAGATACTAGATGGGGTTCACATCATAAAACTTTGCTTCGTTTGGACGGAAAGTGGGCATGCGTTATAAAAGTTCTTAGCACAGTTGATGCACATGGGCGTAATCCGAGTCATGCAGCGGGTTGTGTTGAGAAAATGCAGTCTTTTATATTTGTTCTTGTGTTGAAGCTAATGCTAAAGTTGCTTGGTATTACTAATGAGCTTTCTAAACTTTTGCAAAGTAAAGATATAAACATTGTGCAAGCCATGGAATTAGTTGATGATGTCAAACTTCGGTTGGCTGCTATGAGAGATAATGGATGGGATAGTATTTTTGGAGAGGCCCAACAATTTTGTGGTTCCAACGGTATTCCGGTGCCAAATATGGATGCTGAAATACCTGTTCGAGGCCGCTCAAGGCTAGAGGGAAGGACCATCACCAATCTTCATTATTATCGAGCAGAAATTTTCTATGTTGTTATTGACAAAATATGTGTTGAGATGAATCACCGCTTTGGTGACTCAAACCAGGAGGTACTTGCTTGTTTCTCATGCCTTGATCCCAAAAATTCATTCTCCAAGTTTGATGTAGAGAAGCTTTCTCGTGTTGCTGAAATTTATAGTGTTGATTTCTCTAATGATGATCGTGCAATATTGAGGGATCAACTTGAGACTTATGTTCTTCATTTGAGGAATCATGGTGCCTTTTCTGCTTGCAAAGATGTTGAAAGTTTGGCTGCAAAAATGGTTGAAACTGAGAAGCATTTGGTATTTCCATTGGTTTACAAGCTCATTGAGTTGGCTTTGTTATTACCGGTGTCAACGGCGTCTGTTGAGAGAGCTTTCTCGGCAATGAAAATTATCAAGTCCAAGTTGCGCAACAAGATAAATGATGATTGGTTCAATCACTTGATGATATGTTACACTGAGCGTGAGGTGTTTAAATCACTTGATGATGTCGATATAGTTCGACGGTTTCATGCCAAGTCTCGTAGGGGGATTTTGCCAAGGAACTATTAATTTTTTAGGTACGTGTCTTTTAATCAAGTAAGATGTATTATTTCTTATTGTTAGTTATGGATTATGTTCTTTCCAACTATCATGAAAGTATGCTTATTTAATTTGGTACTTATATTTTCATTATATGTATTGAATATTTGGTTGGGATTCTCAATTTTTTTTAGTTAGCTTAAGGTTCGCCCCGGCTCCTATTTTCCTCTGGCTCCGCCACTGGTTTTATCAGATCATCATCAGGTGAACGTTGTCTTCTTTCCTACTCGGGAAGTATTGTGTACGTGTAGTTGGATCCACTCGCTGCATTCGGTCTATCCGGTAAGGGCGTCGGAGTCTGTTTTACTAATTCAGGTAAAATTTTGTTATTGCATTTCTGGAGGCCTGCACAACCCAAAATCCAAACGTAGCTAGCTACGGAACGCGAAATTACATGGATAGATCCGATTTTACAACAAACGGTACCGGAAGGTACCGCGGTACCGAAATTTACGTGGGACCGTTACCAAAATTACGTGGGATCGGTAACAAAATTAGGTGAGACCGGAATATGCTTTCCGTAATTCTTTTTAGGCTAAATTTTTCAATTTACACTCTCTTCCTCATACCGAATCCCCAATCTCGTCACTGCGGCTGGCGGTGTCCTTCACACCAATTCGTCCTCCACCTCGTCACCTTCAGCCGGTGGAGCCCCCTACACCTTCCTGTCAACGCATGTTCCTCACCCTTCTGCAGCAGGAGCCTTGGGCGGCTGTCGTGGCCGGATCAATCGCGCGGGTGGTGGCCAGCCGTGCGCGCGGTTGCCATCGCCGATCTCGAGGACGCGGGTTGTGTCCGGCTGCGGGCGCGGGTAGCATCGCCGGCCACGGTCAAGGTTTTCGGCGATGGCCTCCTCCATCTCCCCCTCCCCCTTGAGCGGCAGGAGCAGCGAGCAAGGTTTCCGTCGATGTATGGTAGGTCCTGGTACTTGTTTGTCTACTACATGCTACTTGCAGAGACCAACCTGTAATGCATCTAGCTTGAAGTAGCATCCGGTGTCATCCATCCTAGAGGTCTCGCGTACTTCGTACTGTTTTCCTCGTCGGGATATGGTTGTAAACTGTGGATGGTTGCTTTATTTATAAAGTGGGGCGCAAGCCTGTTTCGAGAGAACTAGATAGATTATGTACTGACATCTCTTGACTGCCACCAATTTAGCTTGTTCCAGGTGAGCTCCTGGTCCTGATGCACTTTCTCTACTTCCTCCCCTTGCTCTGTTCATCAATTCATCATGCTCTCATTGAAAAGCTTTTGTCTTGTAGGGATGGATTCGAGGTGGCAAGAAGGCTCAAACTTAGTACTATATCTTATTGGATTTAGTGTTGTGTGCAGATAAGTAGTAGATGAGTTATGTACTCTGTTTATGTAGAATTCACCTTGATTGTGTGTTGTGGGTTTTTTCAGGTGTTTGGGAAGAATTCGTGGACAATGGAGTGTTCCCTTGGACCTGATTTATGCTACTCTCGTTATACGTTGATATTAATAACTTCATAATATTTTGGGCAGGATCAATATGAGCCAAGGGTATTGGAGTGTGCCTATAGGCGCGTCAGGGACTCAGACGACGAAAGGTAGTTGGATCAGTATGGGTCATCGCCAAGCACCAAGCAACCTAGACTAGACAGTCCCAAGTAGACAGTGGCAGCGGGGACCAGAACATGAGAGCTTGATATTTGCTTCTATTTTTCATAAGAGATATTTGCTCGTAGTTTTGATACGAGATACTATTTGTTATAAGAAATTTGTCGAATCATATGCTTGTTTGTTCAATAGCAATGGAATGATAGTGTTTTGCTGCATGATTAGCTGTAACTCTAAATACTATCAGAAAAAGCCTCAAGAACATTGGATCAATTTGGTGGCCAGACTCAAACCATGTCTACTTCCCGCGCAAAATAATAACCTACAGCGAGAAGTGCACTAGTGCAGACCAAAAGATGGAAAGATTGCAGTGCTATACCAGACTGAAAACAACAGGAAACTAATAATGCTAGCAGAGTAGCAGATATATACATTTTTTTTAAGATAAAGGGAGCTTTATTACTTAAAGATTTAAGTATTACACCCAGCCTCTGCATAACCAGGATGCACACAGCCGAAAAAAGTCTGAAGTACGAAACAAATAAATGAGGCGAATTAAATATCATAAAGATAAAATGTAAAAACGCCTAAGGAGGTGGAGGGCCGATCCGCAAATTATGCTGCCATCCATGTCGGGATAGAAAGTCTCTCGCTGTATCCTCCAGTCTGGTACACACCTCCATAAACAGGTCTCGATGCTCCACACGTTGCAACTGAGACCACAAACGGAGAGTAGTAGTAGTTCTGTAGATAACCTGCATAAGAGAACAATTCTTATCATTAAAAACCTTATCATTTCTATATAGCCATAGCGACCATATTACGGCTAGCGCTCCTATCCTGATAGGTTGTTTGAACCTATTATCCACCCCATTCAGCCAGTTGCCAAAAATATTTGCAATGCTTTTGGGTGGGTAAATAGTAGAACCAATCTGGATAATTGACCATATAGAACTTGCAAACTTGCACTCGAAGAATAAGTGTTTGATCGTCTCATCCTTATGACAGAAGACACACTGTTTGCTTCCATGCCAGTTGCGTTTTGCAAGGTTGTCTTTAGTAAGAATAACCCATCGACGAAGATACCACGCGAAAACTTTGTTTTTCAGTGGAATCTTCATCTTCCAGATTTTCTTATTATTATCGACTGGTACATCTGGTTGGATGAGAGCTGTATACATTGAGTCCACCGTGAATTTTCCACTCTTGTGTAAATTTCACCGAAATTCATCGGTCCCTTGTGTCAAATTGACATTAACTAGCCGTTGAAGCATCTCGTGCCAAGAGGCCAATCTGGGACCAACAAGATCTCTTCTAAACGTCACTGTTGGAATGTTTTCTACCAACACTTGAGCGAGCGTATCACTCTTATGACGTCCTTGGACTATATCATATAGCGCCGGATATTGTTCGCGGAGAGTGGTATTGCCCAACCATTTATCCTCCCAGAACCTTATCTCAGACCCATCCTTAATGGAGAAAGAACCATATGGAAAGAAGAATTTCTTCGTCGCCATTAGGCCAGCCCAAAAATGTGAATCACCTGGTTTCCATGAAACTTGTGATAATGCACGAGAGCCTATGTATTTTCTCCTAAGGAGAGTTTTCCACACCCCATCTTCGGTTAGAAGCTTGTAGAGCCACTTACCAAGGAGGGATTTATTCTTGATCTCAAGATCATGAATCCCTAGACCACCATGGTCCTTAGGGCGGCATACTACATCCCATTTTGTAAGTCGATATTTCTTTTTTTCACTATCCCCTTGCCAAAAGAATCTAGATCGAAAATAGTCCAATCGATACAAGACTCCCTTTGGTAACTGGAAGAATGAGATCATATACAGTACCATATTAGTAAGTACTGAATTAATGAGCACCAACCTACCACCCAGGGATAACAATTTTCCTTTCCAACTACTCAACCTTTTTTTTAGTCTTTCCTCCACATGTTTCCATTGAGCTATCGTCAGCCTCTTAAAGTGTATAGGAATGCCGAGATAGTTTATTGGAAACTGGCCAATCCCACAGCCGAATAACTCAGCATATTGGGCAGCCTCGTCGTGAGCATCGCCAAAACAAAACAATTCACTTTTATGGAAATTAATTTTTAGACCGGAAAGTTGCTCAAACGCTGATAATATTAATTTCAGGTTTCGTGCTTTTTCCACATCATGTTCCATAAAAAGAATTGTATCGTCAGCATATTGTAGGATGGATAGTCCGCCATCGACTAGATGTGGGACCACTCCAACAATTTGTCCATCCAATTTTGCTCGTTCAATGATTATGGCTAGCATATCAGCAACTATATTAAATAATATAGGTGATAATGGGTCGCCTTGACGTAATCCCTTTTTCGTTTGGAAATATCTACCAACATCGTCATTCACTTTGATGGCAACACTTCCTCCGGAAACGAAATTATGTATCATTGCCCGCCACTCATCAGAAAATCCTTTCATCCTGAGTGTTGTTAACAGGAAAGACCATTTGACTTTATCATAAGCCTTTTCAAAGTCAATTTTTAGAATAACTCCATTAAGCTTTTTCCGATGCAACTCATGCACTGTTTCATGAAGAATCACAACACCGTCAAGTATATTGCGACCTTGCATAAAAGCAGTTTGAGTAGGACTGACAACATGATCAGCCACCGAATTAAGTCTAATAGTAGCGGTTTTCGTGAAAATTTTGGAGCTAACGTTTAGGAGGCAGATAGGTCTATATTGCTGAATCATTTCTGCTCCATTAACTTTAGGCAACAAAATTATCTCACCAAAATTTAGACGAAATAATTCGAGTTGTCCAGCATGCAGAGCATGAAACATCTCGATCAGGTCTGAATGGATTATATCCCAAAAAGTTTGATAAAACTCAGCAGGGAAACCATCAGGCCCAGGTGCTTTGTTGTGTTCCATTTGGAAAACCGCCTTCCTAACCTCCTCCTCAGAATAAGGGGTCGTTGGGTGGGTGTTTTCCTCATCGGATACTTGCGGAATATCATTTGTTTGTGATTCGTCTAGCGTAAAATTATCCGCCTCCGGTTCACCAAACAAATTTTTATAATACTTCGTGATGTAGGATTTTAATTGCTCATGTCCTTCAATCGTGCCCTCATCCTGGACAAGAGAGTGAATGATTTTCTTTCGATGTCTGCCATTAGCAAGACTATGAAAGTATCTTGTATTCGAGTCTCCTTCCAAAATAAACTGGGCCTTTGATCGTTGGTACCATTTGAGCTCCTCTTCACGAAGCAGACCTGCCATCTCGACATTGGACCGATTTTTTAGATCAATCTCTTGTGTTGATAACGGTCTGATTTCCGCAAAAGCCTCTAACTCATCAATAATAGATGATAAACGAAGTTTTTCATTCTTCAAAAGACCTACCATATGTCTAGCCCAACCTTTCAGGTGTTTACGCAATGCGCTTATTTTATTATTCCACCTTTGTATTGGACTTGAACCAGGAACGGGTCTTTCCCACACCATCTTAACCATTTCGGAAAAACCTTCTCTATATAACCATCCCAATTCAAATTTAAATTGGCGTTTACACGATGGATTAGGTGTCCCCGTGGTTAATAGTATGGGAGCATGATCTGACAACGCCTCAATACGTTCGAGGACCCGTACTGAGACCATTGGGTATTTAATTTCCCAATCTGAGTCCATCAATACACGGTCCAACTTTTCGTATGTTGGCTCTGGGAGGCTATTAGCCCAAGTGAATTGCCTCCCAATCATCGATACCTCTCTTAGACTAAGACTGTCAATGACAGCGTTAAATAAGAGAGGCCATCGGTTGTCAAATCTACCTCTACTCTTCTCATGAGGGAACCTTAGCAGATTAAAATCTCCACCTATAACGATAGGATATGGATTATCTTTTACCAGGTTGACCAACTCCCTGAGAAATGCAGGTTTATGTTCATCTTGGGCTGCACCATACACAACAACAAGAGTCCATGTGAAATTGTCAGCCTTGTTGCGGATATGGAATTTAATATGAAATTCTCCATCCGAACTAGCCAACACATCCATAGTCTCTGTTCTGACGCCTAGTAAAATGCCCCCAGACCTACCACGTGGTGGACGTGATCTCCATGTGAATTCCACTCCACCAGACAAGCGGTTGAGTAGACTCGCAGAGAAATCACGTTTACCAGTCTCGAAAATTCCCACAAAATCCAAATGATGATCCCGAATAGAATCAGCAATACGAGCATGTTTAGCCAAGTCTCGAAGACCTCTGCTATTTTCGAATATGCCATTCATCGGGAAACAATGGAAGGTGTGGAGAACTTCGCCTTTTTCAGTGGCGTTTTATTATTTTTCTTATGGGAGTCAGCTTTAGACTTTCGGTTAGACGCTTTTAGATCATATAATGAACTTAGCATCGCCTCATCCAAGCCACTCTCCGAAACATCACCCACTAGATTAGCGAGCAGCTGGACATCAATTGTGTCATTTAGCTCCTCCTCATCCATGTGAGTGTTTAGCGACTTACACGAGACTTTTGGAGTGACTGTTAACCGATCATATTCCAAATGTCTTAGTGCATTAGTCGCCAAAGCAACAGCTTCATTATTATTACCCAAAGAAAAACCTACACTATTCAATTTTGAAGCTATGCTACAATTTGAATATGCAAGAAATGACTTTGATGAGATTTTCATACCATTTTTGTCCAAGTTGTACTCCGCCTTACGACGCATTGCTTTCGCCATGGAGTCCTCGTCTGTGACAGAGGAGCCGTCCGTGCCCACCACGTGCCTCTCGCTTCTCCTCAACGGGGCCAGCATCGGGGGAGGCTTAGGTGATGTAGAGCCTCCTCCCTGTGCCGACAACATCGCGGATGTCGTCGGGTCGTTGCAGACCAGCGCCAAGCCTGGAGGGAGCTGTGGAGCCGCGGCCGGCAGCTGCACGTCGCGCTGCTGTACCTTCTGGCTGGCTGATTTCCTTGGCGTAGACAGCGACCCAGGAGTAGCTACCGAGTCATGCAACACTGGCTCGCACGGCTGTCCTCCCAGCGCATGCGCAGCAGCTGCAAGCCCAGCTAGCTGGCTCGGATACTCTCATGTGATCACATGAGCAGCAGCAAGCACTGGCAGCATCTTGGGCACCTATAGCATATATACATAACGCGAAGCATTACTTTGTAGCAGAGCCGTAAATATAAAATGGTGCTTGGCGAAACAACAGGAAGTTTCCCCTGTAAAATTCGACGCTTCCTGACTCCTGTGAAGCTGCACCAGCCAGCCATGCTGTATTGAATTTATTTGATCAACTTTGACCAAAACATTACACAATGGTGTCCAATTTATAACCACAAAGAGCTCTAATTTAACCATACAATACAGAGGACAGAGATCTATTTGAATCATAACACACAAATTAGACGATATAGCATTTGGAAGATAGATATGTTTGAGCCATACAATTTATAGCATTTGGAACCATTGGAGCCATATCAATATGTACATACAAAAGGCTCGACAAGATGTGAAGCTGATCAAACAAGTTTAACAACACTAATGTTGGCAGATAGCATACTCGTCGTCTCTCCCAGCACATTCATAAGGTTTGAGTTATTTTGTACTCATTACATAAGTCTTATCATTTCATACAACCTAATTATACTGCTCCTGTTGCTGTGAGGTAACCAAATCCAGGTGACGGTGTAATGAACCTATCGTCTTCGTCCACGAACATAATACACCAAGAGATTCTCTTGTAGAAATTGTGTGATGCAGCAGCAGATCTGTCCATGAATCCATGGTTAGTGTCTCAAATGGCCCGCATCATACTACAAATTAGCATAATTGTTCCTCTGACTCCATCCATGATTCTACTGCAAAAGAAGCCAAGAATATGTAGTTGTTTTAATTATATATCATCCAAAAAAAGAACATACATACCAGCTAAATAAGAAATATAGGAAGACGAATCTACTTCATCCATTTTGATGCCATCTTATCCAGCTAAAGTTTCACTCAGTGGGTTTTTCAACATAAGTGTTAACAAGATTCTGGCAACCTGTTTTTTTGCACAATGAGAAAATAATTAATGATCCATGCATTATATTAATGACTTATCCAAGTGCACTAGGTATTGAACAATATACAATATAGATAGACAACCCACCCATGTTAAATGCAGGAGGATTTCTGGTGTGGCCTTTGATATGGCTGCTTGTTACTTAACATAATGTAAGGTATTAAAATATAGTCCTTACAGTAACAAGAAAATTACTTGTCATCTTTGCACATTACACAAAAGACCACCACTTTATGTGCACGCTTGTGGATTTAGATCTATCATCTTCAATTTGTTCAGTAAACATTCAACAATTTAGGAACATTATATGGTTTAACACTTTATTGGCATAAACTCATAATAGATTATATTTACATACCTCTTGATTCGGGCCAATTGAACAATTTGCTTGTTCCTTCTGTACATGTATTTCATTCATCCACAACTCACAATGCCTCTCTCTCCTTCAAAAAAACCTGGCAATGAGCTGCTTCAAGTGGCAACATCCACGGAGCAGGGCTATGTTCTGATGCATTGTCTCATCAGCATTTCATTAGCATCGGGGTGGTTGGATTACCATGATAAGATTTTCATGGTCATCCATTCAGTGGAGCCAAGATGTTTTTCCTGGATGGTCATGCTTCCTAACTAATCATGTTATGCTGAATTTTACTAGTGATCTTAACTGTACCCAATTATTTGGCAGTTGGGCTAGGTTGTCGTGATACTACATTACTACCCATAGTCCTAGACCACCCACTGCTACTCCATGCATCCATTCATTCATTCATAGAGTTCAAGGCACACGAAGTGTAGGGAGTGGAGGAGTAACCTGATAGAGAGGCCGACGCTGACGGAGAGGCCGAGAGGATGTGTCACAAGGGACACCGACGCCGACGGAGAGGCCGAGAGGATGTGTCACGGCTGCGCTCGCAGAGAGGGCCATGGGGAAGGTGTCACGGTAGCGCCGTGTATGATTATGGAGAAACGTTGGAGGTGGAGTACTACTGTCTCGGTTCCCTCCCCCGCTCCCTCCACGCCGCCGTCATGGCCGAATTCTTCGCCGGGCGCCGAAATCCCAACAGCAGTCGCTCGCTGAGGGCATGCCACAGCCACCTCCTCGTAGGCTTTGTTAGTGAGGAGGCCGGCGTGCTACTGCTTCCTCGCCGTGAGTGAAGGAGAGAGCCGGCGGCGGCTGCCCTAGTCGCGGCTCGATTCGGCTAAGCTCACAATAGAATCGGGAGAGAACCGTGAAATCTGTACGGTACCGGAAGTATCGTCGTGTTTTTTTTTTCAATGAATTCAATCAAGGCTAAATCAACCACTAACATAAATCAGGTCATATCAGCGGTTAACAAAAATAGTAGTCGACGGTACCGTCGGTACCACGGGGTACTGTCCCAATCACCGTAAAATAAGCTCAAAATTAAAACTGCACAAATGATGAATCAAAATTGTGACTTATTGTGAGTTTTTTTACAGAAAACAAAATCTACCTAGTCTTCCCAACCATGTATATATATCGCTTCGATCTTAGCGGTGACACTGTTAAGGCATACCTAGAGATACAAGTGTGATCCCACCAATATCCCATTTCTAATTCATTTGGGGACTTCTAATACAAATTTTTGGATCAAAATTTGAACTAGATATTTACAAATGAATTAGAAGTGGGACAATGGTGGCATCCCACTTGACACCTTACCTATCCACATGGCTATATATACAATCTTACACCCAAAATGACACCATATCTGGGTCCAACGAAGCGACAACAGAAAACAACACATCCTACAAAACTAGCCAAAACTATCAACGCGATGTAACCAGGGCAGCCAAGCAAATATGTAAAACAAAGCATCATTAATTAATCATATAACTAGTACACTTCACATAATGCTTGACAAAGAGGCAGGCACTACTCTTTTTAGTTCTCGGCTTGTCGTGATCGTGCGGCGATCGTGCCTTTAAGGCATCATTCTTTGAATGTCCATTGCTGGAGCAGTAAGGTGCATCATTATTGGTGATAATGTGAGATCAATTGTGCTTTTAGATAGGGAGTCGAGAGAACATACCATACCATAACATATAGGCAATACTTTGATTAGCCAAAGAAAAAAACCAACTTCACTACTTCATAAATATGTATGTCAGCATGTATGTAGAAACTTTCGGAAAACGTTGCTTTAGCCTGATCCGTAGAAGTCATATCGCTTTAGCTTTATCCGTAGAAGTCATTTGGAAGCTTTCGTGGCTATCCTGTCCACATCTTATGCTAAGCCTCGGTTCGGATAGGCTTTTTGTTCTCCAACATTGGCACACCTTTGCCTTGGCACCATCTACCCATCCAAATGGTCTGAAGTCGGCCACCACGTTGATAACATGGAAGATTTGAAAGGAAAGAAGTATAAGGGAATTCAATAACAAATTTTCTATGTCGCCGACATTTTTCACGAAGATTAAGGACGAACGGAACTGGATCCTCTTAGGAGCAAAGCATCTAGCGGAAGTTATCTCTTAAGTTTCTTTGCAACTTTCATGAGCCTGTTTATTTTGGCTTAGGCCATCACATGTTTGCTTCTTATATAAGAGACAAATCTTTTACTTTTGTTCAAAAAGAAACTTGATGTGACAAGTACTACTCATTCTGAGCACTAGGAGCCGCTTTAATTTACTTGATTCTAAACAACACAAAATAGGAAAATGCTAAATTGTAATGTCATGTACAGTTCAATCCTACAAAATTTCATATGTGCTACCCGTCACAGAAAAAGGAAAGTATTTTCAAAACGAGGTACGAGTGTATGTTACATTTCATATGGAATCTAGTGGAAATTATTTCTTTGGAAAACATTATATGTGATCCAATCCTACAATCATCGTAGGAAAAGTTCTTGGAATTGTACAAGTGAATTATTTTAAATATATATGCATGTGATTTTTTTTAAATAGTTTAAAAGAGATCGGACTAGAAAATAGTTTTCAAAAAAGCCAGATTAAAATACAGTTTTTTAGAAGGGACCATATTTAAAAATATTTTTTAGGGTAGGGCGGCCCTTTAGTTTCACAAATGACTTTTTTTACCAAAAGCAAAGACTATGTGTCCCAACGCACCACCACTCAGTCTCGAGTTGCCGCTAGTCAAATACAACGGACATGAGAAAATTCTACTCCCTCCGATTCGAAAAAGGTGTCCAAGGAAAATAGTGTGACATATAAAACTAATGTATTAGCTACAACATATTTTCCGGTTCGGAGGAAGTATCAAATTTGACATCATATTACGTCAGTGCGAGCAAGAGCAATATTAAGGGCTTCATTTGATCACAGGATTTGAAAACAGAGGAATTTTAAAAACACAGGAATTTAATAGGATTACATGTGTAAGACAGAGGATTATAAAACAGATAAAAACTATAGAAATTACTATAGAAATTACTATTTGGATGATACAAAAAAAATACGGAAACTCGATCTTACGATCCAAAGAGGCACTAGTGCATGTGTGAACAAAAAAAATTAATGCATATGCGCATGCAGAGAGGCAGTGCCTCTTTTGCTCAAACAATCTTATCCCTCTCGTGCGAGATATATGTACATTATGCTGAACGAATGATAATGTTCTGGATAAGATATAAGCTAAAAGGCACCCCAAGATCAGAAGCCTAAACGCCTATACCATGTCATTGTTATCCAAGTACAACGTCCTAGCCTCCTAGACGGCACCAACCATGAATGCAAGCTAACATCCTTCCAAAAGAAAAAAGAACCATGCAGGATAACATATGAGATAAGGCAGTAGTTACAATTTTCACACAACCTGCAGATATTATTTACATTTTTTCTTGGGAATCAATTCCACAAGACCTGCAGGTCTCATTTACAATTGTCAGCAGCCTACGGAACGGGATATTTATGTGCAGCTCTGGGAGATATAATCGGAAGTTCCAAGAGTCCCAAAATTTACGCGTACAGCTTAGCTATGTACCAAAGATGTAAGGATTTAAGACTAGCTATATTAGCGAGTAGTGAATATCTCTACAATATCTAATCTCACTAGGATTTGATCTCCTAGGTTGAGCTATGTGACAGCCTCTTATTGGTTCATGCTAAATACACTTTTTGTCATCAAATTGAGATCGACATAATAATATCCATTGATTTAGTTGGATACACAAAATTTGGAGATGAATTTTCTAACAACCGCATACAAATCACGAGTCTTCACTTAGACCATCTCCAATAGCTTATATATTTTAGGGTATAACTATTTTAGGACATATGAGGCAAAAAAATGTTTCTCCAACGGCTGTAAACTTTTACAGATGTAAATTTTATTCAAATTTATTTTGAGCACTCCACACAAAATAACTTATGTTGTAAAGTACAACACTTGGGTTGCTGCTAACAGAAGTAACATGGCACGCCAACTGCTGACTGAAAGTTTCAAGTGGACATTCTGCCTCTTCTCTCGTGACCGTGCTGCCTCGTCTCCCATCGCTTTAGTCTCAAACTGTCCGCTCCGTCACAACTTATGTTGATTTGGGCGTGAATTCACCGCCTTTGATCGAAGGCATAGTAGTGATTTGACCTTAAGGGTTGTCGTTTTTGCTTCCCACGCGTCTACCATTGATTCTTGATTATCCATAGCTTCAGCCGCTGAGCCACCCGAGCAACTCTCCTCTCCTCCCCTCCTCCCCGTGCCTCCTCCTTCCCTACAAGTATGCGCACACGCACGAGTGGTGCATGCAAGCTCTACCTCCGACTGTACCTCGACTAACCTCCGCCTCACTAAGACTCCTCTGCCTCTATACACCAGGCGGATGGCTCGCCTCGTTGAAGATTAAGAAATTCAAAGTTGTTACTTTTGCATTATATGTGTTATATTGTTGATACCTGTCAACTTAAAAATAGTTGCATGTAAAAACGTTATGTGAAATACAACACTTAAGTTGTTGTTATATGGAAATAAGGCAACGTGTGCACGCCAACTGGTAATTGAAAGTTTGATGTTACCCTCCCGCCTCATCTCTCGTGACCGTAACCGCACTGCCTCCTCTCTCAACGCTTTGGGTTCAAACTTGTCGCTCTGTCACAACTCTCATTGATTTGGACATGAATTCAACACCTTTAATTGAAGGAACAACATGGATTAATCCTTTAGCGTTGTCGTTGCTCTCCTCCCCACGCGGCCACCATCGCTTCCGGGTTGTTTATAGCTTCAGCAATTGAGCCACCCCGATCAACCCTCCTCTCCACCCTTCCTCTTTCCCTACAAGCACGCGCACGTGCGACGCATGTAAGCTCTACCTCTAGCTACACCTCAACCAACCCCCGCCTCGCTAAGACTCCTCTGCCTCCATGCATTTGAGCTACTAATGTTACTCAAATAACATGTCATGTAGTGATTACCGTAAAATTACCTTTGGGCGCACCAAAGCACGCCATCCTCTTCTAGTCATATATTGATATTATGCATACTAGTAAAATGCCCGTGCGTTGCAACGGGCGTAAAATAAATCACTATGCCAACAGAAACTTAGAAAACAATATACAATTACTACCGCTCAAACATCTTAGTTTTAACTTTAATTCCTCTTTTATATCATTTGAGCTTTGTTACATTTTACTTCATATTTTGTTCATTTACTTATTCCACCATATACTAACTACATCCACCAAATTTGATGCTACTTCTTCTAATCATCAACGAGATGATTTTCCATTTCACCTGAACATTTATTTTACCCTACAATTAAATATCTACGTAGTTACACGGCATGACCAATTATATCCAACCTAAACCGAAGATACAGAGAATGATTGACGCATAATTTTATTTTATGAATCCATGTTGACCAACTGTATTATTTCTATGTGTAATCTATAGGAGGATTTTGTATGTGTACCTTAGCTTCTGTTTTATCACAAGACAAAACATCCCCAAGGAATAATCAGAGATCAAATATGAGAAAACCTAAAACAGATATTACATGCCTTTGTAATATACAAGGGATTTGTGACAGCATATTCACATAACTCATGATTTTCGTCTCATTTGGAGGACCCTCATCTAAAAGATATATTGCTGGGTCTGCACCGCGCCCTCCCAGGCGATTTGCGTTACGGGCTGTTGGATCTGCACCGCGGGATGATCCCAAGCGTCCATTCCAGAGTTGACTTCCTGCCTCAGATTTTCGGCCCACCGGTCAGTGACTTGCCGGGTGAGAAATCCGGTGACGTTCTTATCTCGTGCGCGTCGTCTCTTTGGCGAGCGGTGGAGAAGGATTTGGGGCCCACCGAACTGATATTTTGGAGGAGTTGGTCGGGGTGTTTTCGACCTCTGCCTGTCTCCGACGTCGGCCACAGTCGCTGCCGTACAGCCATGGCCGCCGGCCGTTCGTCCGCGGAGTGGCGCTACAGCGGCGCCTGGAGTGGGCGCTGCCCTTCCCTCGCGTGTACAGGCCTCGACCTTATCTTCCCGTTGTCCTCCAGTCTCAGTTCCTCTCGCACAGCCCCAACCGCCCCTCGCTGAGCTCGCCCCCTTCCCCGGCTCATTGCTTTCGGCGCAGCTCTTCCCACCGATTTCGTAGCTAGCACCTTCATCGCCGCAACATCTGTCCCAGCTGGATCGATGGTGTCGCATGGCTCCGGCGCGGGTTGAGGTAAGTCGCGGCTGGATCCTCTTTTTTACTGCGCTCCTGGGGCCTGATCTTATGTTGGATCCGACTAACTTGGGTTGCTCGTGCCTATTTTTTGTTTGCAGTTGCCGCCCTGATTTCCTCTCGGTCAGGATTTGGTGCTCCATACGAACTGCTACTTTCAGGTGCGTACAAGATTTGGTTTTTCCGGTCGGTTGATTGTGCATAGAGTTAGAGTCCTTTGCGTGTCCAGGTTGTTTTTCCTTGCGCTGTTTGCTATCTATATGTAGAGGTAGCTTATGTTGTTACGTTCTTTAGATTCGCATCTAGCTTAACAGAAGTATGTGCCTATACATCTATAATAGTACTAATCTGAAAAGATAAATATTTCCTACGGCCTAGGTGTTGACGTGGTTTGTGGGCCACCTCTGACTTGATGCATGGTCTGAAGGTTCGTAGGTTAGGACACAGGTGTTAATTAGCTGCTAGGATGAAGTAAAGAGAGATGAAGCATTGCAAGAATGCATATCTTCCATCTTGGGTGCTCTCACATTTGACATATTTTCACTATTCTGTGAAGAATAATCGGTGTCCGCCTCTCAATTAATCCATGATCTGATAGGTTAGAATAGGAGTTCAGTTACCTGCTTCTGGATGGACACTGAAATGCATACATGCATTGGAAAAAAATTGTCCTGTTTGCTAGGATCCTGTTTTTTTTTACTCTGTTTATTGTGTACCTGTTAATTATCCTTTGCAGGTGTTAATTTATCCATTGATTGCTAGCGGAGAACTTGCCGTGATTGCTGGTATGCTAGCTGGTTAGAACATTTCCATATAGCTGATTGAGGATGTTGTTGGTTTTCTTTGATGTGCAGTTGCCGCTGTGAGTTGCTCCTGGATTAGCTGGTGCTCAGTTTGAATCATTCGTGGGAGGTATGTACAAGGATCTTTTTGGGATTTTGCTATCAGTTTGGATGGATGCAGTTCTACAATTCTTTGGGCTGTCCAGTTAGAAATCTTTTGGTTTTCCTATTGGTTGCCTACGCATGGAGATGGATGTAGTTTCAAGGTTCTTTGGTCTGTACAACTTATTTATGTGGGATTTAGATCACTTCAGATTTTATCCTAGCATTTACTTTTGTATCCTGTGGTATCTATTACTTTCAATTGCGTCAAATGGTGTTGTTTCACTGGTTTGTTGCCTTTTGGGATGGTTGGTTCATTCAAGAGATTATGTTGTACACCTTTCAAGGTTGCCTAAGTGGTTGCCTTAACTGTATTGTTAGATTCTGAACCATGCAAGGGCATAAAAAATGCAAACATGTTTTTTTGGACTGTCCAATTAGAAATCTTTTTTGTTCTCCTATCGGTTGCCTGCGCATAGATATGGATGTAGTTTTGAGGTTCTTTGGTTTGTCGAATTTATTTATCTTTTATTTATATCAGTTATAGTTATATCCTAGCATTTCCTTTTGTAGGCTATGCCACCTATTGGTTTAAATGCATCTAATGGTGTTGCTTCATTGGTTTATTGCCTTTTGGGTTGGTTGGTTCATTTCAAAAATTATGGCGTCCACCTTTTGAAGGTTTCCTAAGAGGTTGTCTTAACTGTATTGTTAAATTCTAAACCATGCGAGGGAATTAAATAAAAGCAAAGATGCTCTATTCTGTTTTACTTCTTTGAATCAAACATGCATACATACATCGTTTATATCTCCTGTCTTGATTTCTTAGAACCATTAGTTGATTTCCAATGTAGTTTTTAAGAAATTATGTGGTCTTTATTATTTCCGAAGGAATAGGTTGTGGTTATTGTATATAAACTGGTGTGCTTGTGTTTGTTTGTGATTCTATAGGTTTGGCCCGTGTCAGTTTGTTGGGTAGGGGAGCTGTGTCTGGTGTGATTTGTTGTTTCCTCTATTGGTTTTCTCTGTGGATTTCCCAACTGTAGTCTTCAGAAAGTCCGCCGTTTCGCCAGGTACATGGTTTTTCTTGAAACGCGTTTTTCACATGTGTAAGAATCAATATGTCTATGTCAGACCGATGTCTACGCCCATCCGTAGGTGTCTTCAGAGTGAATTTAACTGTGGATACTTTTCTGATGCAGGTTGGAGGGTTCGTTCACGCCCTTCCTTGCTGTTCTTCTACTTTCTCTGCTAGGTAATCATCATCAGTTTATTTTCTCTGTTGTGAATACGCTGCTCTTAAATCATGATCATGCTATCTGTTCATGGTCTGGCTACTGATTTGTTGTGTGATTCCTTGCTGTTGTGTTATTTATTTTCCTTTTACTTTAAACTCTTATTTTCTATTATATTGTCTTTGTCTGATTTATACCTGTAATTGCTGCTTTATTCCCCATTGTTGTTGTCCTCATCTTTTACGTTTGCATTCCTTAATATTGCTTCTATGTTAGGATGTGTTATTATTTGTTGCTTGTGCCACTTTGACGCTTCCATGTTGACGCGTCGTCGTGGACGTCTTCGGGCGGTTGCTCGGTTTGTTCCTACCCAACCCAGTGGGTTGTGTGGCCGTAGGCGACAAAGTATGTTTTTTCTTGCCGTTGTGTTGTTCTGTTGTTTTTTCCTGGGTGTTGCTTGCTTACATGACTTGCGTGGATGCATGCTTGCTTCGGGTTAGGAGATCGTTGGTTCCCCTTCCTCAGCCCAGCCCACACTGCCTTTAATCGGAAAAAACGCAGGCTAATCAGGCGTTTGAAGCGATCGCTGTTTCAAGGTGCTGCCACTGTCGTTTCGTAGCGCGTAGTGATCCTTCCTCTTCCTATGTGTTGTTTACGTCTTGCTCTTCTTTCCTTCTATATAGAGCATGTTGTCCATGGCCCGTTGCCATGTGATTGGACAGCTTTTCCTCTTGAGTTTGCTAACAGCTTAAAAGGTACCTTGGTCCATATGTACTTTAAGACGGTTGTTCTCTCTTTAGCCTATGTTCTTGGTTGTTCACATTATAAATTGTACTGTGCTTTTCTTCCTTAGCTTCTTATGTGGACCGGTCGTATTATGGAGCACCTGAATACCGGTGTCAGCATTGTGGAGCTGCCTTCTGGTGGGAGGAGAGATGTAAAGCTGGATCTTCAGTAAAGCTGCATAGAGTGCTCTACAACCTATGCTGCAAGGGTGGAAAAGTATCAGTACCGCCATTCGCCCGGCCGCCTCCTTTCTTAGCTGATCTTGTGCGCTTTGATGGTGACCGGCGTGCAAAAAAATTCCTTACCCAGATCAGACAATACAATTGCCTTTTTGCTTTCACCTCCATGGGTGCCAATATCGATCGGTCATTACAAAATAGCCGTGGTCCCAAATATTTCAAGATACAAGGTCAAGTCCATCACCGTATGGGTTCGCTTGTGCCACAAAATAAAGACACTCCAAAATACGTTGAGCTTTATATCTATGCTGGTGACGACGAGGCTAGGACCAGGATAAATGCTCTTACTCATTCCGATGGTGTTTCGGGTGATTTAGATCCTGTAATAGTTGATGGTTTGATAAAAATGCTTGACGACCACAATGATCTGGTTAAAACATTTAGGATGGCAAAAGAACGTCTAAAACAAAACGCGCATGAACATGTAAGTGTGCGTATAGTAGCTCCTTCGGCTGGTGATGGTCCACAATTTAGTTTGCCGACAACCAATCATCTGGCTTTATTAGTTGTTGGTGATTTTACTGTTGACACACCTAGGCGCGATATCGTTGTTGATAACAAGGATTCTGGACTGCAGCAGATATCTCCTCTTCATCCCGCCTTCATGGCTTTGCAGTACCCTCTGCTTTTCCCCTATGCTGAGAGAGGATTTCAGATTGGTGTCCCGTATATTGGACTGGACCCTGCATCACAGACCTCTAGGAATAAGATGACTATGCAGGATTACTATTGCTATGTGTGCCATTATCGATCAGACCAGTCTAATCCTTATCTTTGTTATGGTTTGTTGTCATCCCAATCTGTTGTTGATAGTCGGGCCTGTATCGACGAGAATCGTATATACTTCGTGCTTAAACACCAGGACCAGCTGAGGGCTGAACACCTGCAGGGCTTAACCGATGCTGTTGGACAGGGTTTTGTTGACGGCGCTGATGTTGGGAAAATGACTATACTGCCTTCGAGCCATACGGGAGGTCGGCGTTACTTTGTGGAGAATTTTCAAGATGGTCTGGCTGTTTGTCGTGTACATGGTGCTCCTGACATTTTCTCAACCTTCACATGTAACCCAAAATGGCCTGAAATAATTGAGGCTTTGTTGCTTGAGCCTGGTCAAAAACCCGCGGATAGGGCCGACATTATTGTTAGGGTGTATAAGATGAAACTCGATGAATACATAGATGACATTAGGTCTGGCCGTGCTTATGGACCCGTCAAAGCTGGTACGACATCTATATTATATTTTCTGTTTTATTTTTTACATGCTTGCATCCTGTGGCCATTTGATGCTTATGTGTTCTGGTTATTTTCTTTTACAGTCCTATACACAGTAGAGTTTCAAAAGAGGGGTCTTCCGCATGCTCATATCCTCATATGGTTGAAGGGAAATGAGTGTGAGGTCAGTGCAGCCTTAATCGATTCTTTTATCTCTGCCGAAATTCCAGATCCCGTTGAGGATCCTCTGGGATACATATTGGTCTCTGAGTTCATGATGCATGGTCCTTGCGGTAAATTAAATGATAAGTGTGTTTGCATGCAAAATGGGGTTTGTTCTAAGCATTTTCCAAAAGTTTTACAACCTGAAACAGTCCTTGATGAAAATGGTTTCGCTCTTTATAGGCGTCGAAACAGTGATCGGTTTATTTATAAAAATGGCAAATCTCTTGACAGTAAGTGGGTTGTACCCTATAACATGGCTTTACTGAAAAAGTACCAAGCTCACATTAATGTTGAATGGTGTAATAAGACACAGGTTATGAAATATCTGTTCAAATATGTCACCAAAGGTCCTGATTTTTCTAAAGCTATGCTTCAGAGGATAAAAAATGGTGAGGGTACTAGCAAAGTTGTTGTAGACGAGATCCAAGAGTACTTTGATTGTAGGTACATATGTGAGTTTGATGCATTGTGGCGTGTCTTTGGCTACACCATACATTACAAAACTCCTTCTGTGGAAAGGTTGCCTGTTCATTTGCCTGGCATGAATGTTGTTAGGTTCCGTTTCGGAGCAGACTTGACTAAAATTGTTAACAATGATTTTTTGAGAAAAACTATGTTGACAGAATGGTTCGTAGCAAACCAAAATTACTCCCATGCTCGGACACTAACTTATTGTGACTTTCCTACCGAGTGGACTTGGGATACACAAACTAGGTCTTGGCACGAGAGAGGTGGTGGCGAAAGCATAGGTCGTATATATTATGTCAATCCTACCAGCGGTGAACTCTATTACTTGCGTACATTGTTGATGATAGTTAAGGGTGCCACATGCTATGCTGATCTTAGAAATCATGCTGGTCGTTGTTATGTAACTTTCAAAGAGGCTTGTGCTGCTCGGGGACTCTTGGGTGATGATACTGAATGGTACCGTGCCTTTGATGAGGCACTGGTATGGGGGTTTGGGCCACGTCTTCGCCAATTGTTTGTTACCATGCTTATATATTGTGGAGTAAAAAGTGAGAGGGATTTTTTTGACCGATACTGGATTGAACTTGCTGATGATATCCAGTACCGCACAAGGAGAGACATGTGTAACCCCGCCTACGTGCTGTCCCCTGAACGATTGAAGGATATGTTATTGGATGAGCTTGCTGTGGTGTTTGTTAAGAATGGCTCAAAAATATCTGACTTTAATTTACCTTCGAAAACAACATGTGAGGGAATTTCCTATGAAAACAGTCTTATTTCTGAAGAGATGTCGTATGATTTTAGTAGACTTGCGTTCGAGGCCCCGCTCTTATTTAATAAGCTTAACGCTGACCAACGCTCTGCTTACAAATCTATTGTTGATACTGTTTGTGACGGAAGATCTGGCTTCTTCTTTGTCTCTGGATTTGGAGGGACGGGTAAAACCTTTTTGTGGAATACCATTGTTGCTTTTCTTAGAGGGGAACGGAAGATTGTTCTGACTGTTGCATCTTCAGGAGTTGCGTCTCTTTTGCTTCCTGGTGGTAGGACTGCTCATTCGCGTTTTAAGATACCGATAGATCTTGACGGCGCTGGTTTCTGTGATATTAAAAGAGGTACAAACTTAAGTGACCTCCTTCGCCAGACGTCTCTTATAATCTGGGATGAGGCACTCATGACAGATCGAAAATGCTTGGAGGCTCTAGATAGGACACTGCGTGACATTTTATCTGTTGATGATCCTTTGTTTGCTAACATTCCTTTTGGGGGTATGGTTGTGGTTCTTGGTGGGGATCTTCGACAAATTCTTCCTGTCATTGAAGGTGGCACACGAGCGCAGGTTGTTGCCGCTACAATCACCAAATCATCATTGTGGCGTCACGTCAAGGTATTAAAACTAACAGAAAACATGAGGTTGGCTGTACCAGGTGCAGATGTTGTCTTAAGACAAGAGATAGCCCAGTTTAGCCGGTGGGTTCTTGATCTTGGTGAGGGAAAACTTCCAATGAGCACACGAGAAGGTGAGGTTGAGCCAACTTGGGTGGACATCCCGGAAGATCTGCTGGTACACACTGATGGAAACAAGATCGACGCCATCATTTCTTCCGTCTATACTAATTTTGCAAACAATTATCAAGACAGTACATATCTTAGACAGCGAGCAATTCTAGCTCCTACAAATGAGTTGGCTGAAGAAATTAACGAGCATGTGCTGTCCATGGTACCGTCGGAGGGTCGGGAATACTTAAGTTCAGACTCAATAGCTAGCTCTACTGACACAACAAAAGAAGCAGATGTCTTCTATCCTCTTGAGATTCTTAATAAAATGACCATCGTCAATTTCCCTGAGCATAAGCTGGTTCTAAAAATAGGGTCGCCTATCATGTTGCTCAGGAACTTAAGTCAATCTACTGGCATGTGTAATGGTACCAGGTTGGTTGTGACTGACCTTGCTGATCATGTTATTAAAGCTGTCATCATTACTGGTTCCCACATAGGTGATGTTGTCTACATTCCTAGAATTGAGTTGACGGCTAGAAAGACCAAGTGGCCTATTGTGCTTCAAAGACGACAATTCCCTGTTCGGCTATGCTATGCTATGACAATAAATAAAAGCCAGGGCCAGACTCTGTCGGCGGTTGGCCTGTACCTAAAGACGCCGGTCTTTTCACATGGCCAGCTTTATGTTGCTGTTTCTCGCGTTACGTCGAGGTCTTCTCTAAAGATACTTATTGAAAACGATGACAAGACTTGTGGCTCCCAAACCAGGAACTTTGTGTATCCTGAGGTCTTCCAAATGGCTGGTTCGATGTGATCGTTCAGATAATAAATAAAGCTTTTGGCCACACTATGTTTAACTACCTATATTTTTGATGGTACTCTCTGCCTCTTGGTAACAGATGGTGGATGTTTTGGTGCTGGTTCCCGTTGCTGTGTATATACTATTAAGCAACCCTATTTGCTTATGTCTCTTTGTTGGCTCTTAATGCATGCGTTTTGGTCTTGATGATAGGTTTATGTATGCTTTCCCCGTGTGTGCCTACGTGTTGTTCATACTTTTGCTAGACCATAAGTGTAGCCACCAACATATGCATATGCCCTGGTTTTACTTATCCAGCTATGGATTTACCTTCATTTTGTTACTTTGCTGTCCGCCTTGGACATGTAAATGAACTTGAATGGGCCTGATGGTACTTAACCTCTTCTCATTTTATCTATTTATTTATGGGATTTATCTGTCCCCTGTGTTGTCAGTTCTAGCTTATGGTTGTTCGTTGCTCACGTTATGTCTCGAGTCGGTGCTGAACTAATATTTTCTCTTCGCTCACTGCAGATGGCGGCCACGTTGCTATCTGAAATCCACAACAACAGTAAGCACTGGACTATCGCAGTGTATGTTTCTCGCTTGTGGCATCATCGGGGAGGTACGGACAACGGACCAATAAAACACACCGACTTGGTGGTGCTGGATTCAGAGGTACTGCTATTAGGTTCCATTATTTTTATGCCTTTGTCTTATACCTGCATATGTTATGTTGCTTGGCTGAGATTGCTGTTGCTTCATGAAGGGCAACCACATGTATGTCGAGATCGCAAAGGACTTGGTTGACCAGTTTATGGATGTGATTGAAGAAGGCAAGGTGTATGAACTAACCAGGTTCCTGGTCTATCCAAGGAAGAGCCATTTCAGGCCGGTTGAGGGTCGATTCATGATCAAGTTTGGCAGATACACATCAGTTCGAGAGATTAATGTCGAGGGACAGGTGGCATACCCCATTTGCACGTTTGCTCTGACACCCATCGCTAATCTGCCTAGACCAAACGATCTTCCAGAACGTTTCACAGGTCATTTGCTTCATATACCTCATGTTTCGTTTCTTTTTTTTGTGTGAGGTCGCTGCAGCATTCCTTGCTCTTGCTATTTTTCGTGTATCACTCATCTTTTTGTTTTATCCCGTTGCAGATGTGGCTGGTGTCATCACAGGTGTTTCCAAGGCTGTTCAGTTCCGTACTTCCAATCGTCCAGACCCTTCTACCAAGAGGGTTATCTACCTAAGTGATCTTACGTGCGTATCCTTTGAAAAGCTTGATTTTGCTCTCCTGTGCCATGTACATCAGTTAGCTGATTGTCTTTTATGCCCTGTTTGGTCACAGCGGGAATCAGGTTAATATAGTGCTCTGGGGAGACCGGGCGACGGCCTTTGATGGTGACTGGGTCCTTAACACGGCTGAAAAAAACCCGGTCATAGCAATATTTGTTGGTACTTTGATCAAAGGCTATGATGGTTAGTGGTTCCTTGATTTGGTTTGCCTTTCCTACTCATTTACTTAATGTTTTGCCAACCTCTAATCTGTTACCATCTAATAGGCCGTAGGAGCCTCAGTGGAAGTGCTCCATGCCGTTGGTATATTAACGAGGATCTTCCTGAGATAAACGAGATCCACCGCAGGTGACGTAGCGCTTTCTTTTACACACAACATTTCGTTTGTTCTCTTTACCATGCTTGGAGGACAAAAGTTACTCAATTATTCTAAACTGTTTGTAGGCTGCAGGAGAAGATACCGGCTGTTGAAAATATTGTTCTTCCGAACCAGAGTGCCGACGAGATTAGTGCCCAACTCAACTTGGAGACAAAGACAGTTGCTGAGCTACTGTCTCTTAACATCTATGATAATGAGGTTAGTGGTCCTTAATTGTATATTAGTCGAATTGTGTGGGTGGTTGGATCTGTATCATTAGCACTGTTGCTGATGCATGGTTGATCAATTTCTTTTGTGCAGAACATAAAGTTCTTCTGCACTGTGACCCTCACAAAGCTCAGCCCCTCACAGAGGTGGTGGTTCAGTTCTTGCAACACCTGCCACAAGTCGTCGGTGCCATACGGTTCTGCCTACCGATGCTCTGACCCTGACTGTTCTTGCACTGATGCATCGCCGAGGTTGATACTCACCCTATTAAGTTTTAAGCAACTTCTTTTCAGAATGATAACATGATTATATTACCCTGAACATTAGATATCGGCTTTGTTACATGGGCTCTGACGGAGGGGGTGAGGAGGTAGAACTCATATTTTTTGACCGCATGGGTAAAGAGATCATTGGCAAACCGTTGGTCACGGTCCTGCGTTCTGGCCATTCAAACAGCACGCCTCTTGAGGATGTTGTCAGGTCTGCTAGAGGTGACATGTCGGTTCCTAGAGATTTGGCTGCTGTGGTTGCAAGAAAGTACAGGTTCGTGGTGTCAGTTTCGCGCAAGAGCTTTGATGCAGAGAGCAGACAGTCGTCTTTCCAAGTGCACCGAATTGATGCAGACCTGGGCAAGCAGTCGGCATCCTCTGCCCTTCGCCGTGGACAGCTGCCAATGGTGTCTCCTAGAAAGTCCGTTTCAGATGTCACTGCTCTATCCAAGCAACCGTTCGTTGAATGTTCTTCATCAGCAAACATACCTCCTGATGTTAGCCGCTTCTCTGATGTAAGCCTGCTTCTGTACTCCATGCTTTCTATTTTTGGTTCCTCATTTTTTTCATGTGTTTGTTTTCTGTATCACAATTCTTGATATGGAGATTGCTATCATTTATAGCCTGTCCGTGCTCTACCGTCTCTTCCGACGCCACCTTCTGTCAACAAGACCATTACTCTAAGGTAGTATTGAGCACCTATATTGTCCATCTGCACGAGGATGTTAGTGCTCGCTTCAGCCTTCACTGTTTTTTTCTTGCAGGACAAAGCCTGTGCCACCTGCCTCTTCAGTGGCTAAATCTTTGTTCCAAGACGGTGAGGATAAAGAGCAAGCAGTTGATCTGGGAGACAAAGGGTTAGAGGATACTAGAGATTTTAGTGAAACTGATCAGGTGATATGTCATTCCTATTAGGTTATTAGACTGTCCTGATGTCACCTTTCTTTCTGCAGTGTATACAGAAGTTTACACCAGTGGCTGTTCACTTTAGATTCTTTGTTTGTTTAAATCCATGTGGCTTAATTTCTAGCTGATAGCTGTACTGTTTACCGCGGTTTTTTGGCATGTGATCTATTTTGCCAGACTATGAAGGAGGATGCAGTAGTTGGTACGGAATCACCCACCGTCACTCCACCATCAAATGAGAAAGAAAAAAGGTGGGTCATCTTTTGAGGGCCGCTGATCATGCCTTTTAGATTATTCAATATCTCTTGACAAAAGACATAATTTCAGGCGTAGGACACCAAGTGGGAAAGGTGCGGCTGGCGCAGCTCAGAAGAAAGGCAAGCCTTAGACCACACGAGTCCGTGGCTCTAGGTTCATGTTAGGTATAAATGTTTTGCTTTACTTTAATCAATCACCCTGATGACAAGGTCGAGTCCATGACGGATCGGTTAGCCTCTTTGTCTAATGAAACCTGAACTCTAAAATTTGATGTCCATTTGTTTTACTCAGTCTCCGTAGTTAACTTAGCAGGGTTGGGATGGTCATTATTATTCACTAGGGACCTGGTCCCTACTTTTAGTTTGTGCATGACGGACGACCAGTTTTTTTATGTCGCTTTAAGGACAATTGATATCAGTTGGTGCGCCGGCTATCACATTCTTACAAAAATACTACGGTTTTTCTGGCTTATGTGATGGGTAATGCCCACTGTTTCTTCGTCTGCAAATTGGTTAACTTTATTGCCGGCGCACCAACTGAGACGAAGAAACAGTGGGCATTACCCATCACATAAGCCAGAAAAACCGTAGTATTTTTGTAAGAATGTGATAGCCGGCGCACCAACTGATATCAATTGTCCTTAAAGCGACATAAAAAAACTGGTCGTCCGTCATGCACAAACTAAAAGTAGGGACCAGGTCCCTAGTGAATAATAATGACCATCCCAACCCTGCTAAGTTAACTACGGAGACTGAGTAAAACAAATGGACATCAAATTTTAGAGTTCAGGTTTCATTAGACAAAGAGGCTAACCGATCCGTCATGGACTCGACCTTGTCATCAGGGTGATTGATTAAAGTAAAGCAAAACATTTATACCTAACATGAACCTAGAGCCACGGACTCGTGTGGTCTAAGGCTTGCCTTTCTTCTGAGCTGCGCCAGCCGCACCTTTCCCACTTGGTGTCCTACGCCTGAAATTATGTCTTTTGTCAAGAGATATTGAATAATCTAAAAGGCATGATCAGCGGCCCTCAAAAGATGACCCACCTTTTTTCTTTCTCATTTGATGGTGGAGTGACGGTGGGTGATTCCGTACCAACTACTGCATCCTCCTTCATAGTCTGGCAAAATAGATCACATGCCAAAAAACCGCGGTAAACAGTACAGCTATCAGCTAGAAATTAAGCCACATGGATTTAAACAAACAAAGAATCTAAAGTGAACAGCCACTGGTGTAAACTTCTGTATACACTGCAGAAAGAAAGGTGACATCAGGACAGTCTAATAACCTAATAGGAATGACATATCACCTGATCAGTTTCACTAAAATCTCTAGTATCCTCTAACCCTTTGTCTCCCAGATCAACTGCTTGCTCTTTATCCTCACCGTCTTGGAACAAAGATTTAGCCACTGAAGAGGCAGGTGGCACAGGCTTTGTCCTGCAAGAAAAAAACAGTGAAGGCTGAAGCGAGCACTAACATCCTCGTGCAGATGGACAATATAGGTGCTCAATACTACCTTAGAGTAATGGTCTTGTTGACAGAAGGTGGCGTCGGAAGAGACGGTAGAGCACGGACAGGCTATAAATGATAGCAATCTCCATATCAAGAATTGTGATACAGAAAACAAACACATGAAAAAAATGAGGAACCAAAAATAGAAAGCATGGAGTACAGAAGCAGGCTTACATCAGAGAAGCGGCTAACATCAGGAGGTATGTTTGCTGATGAAGAACATTCAACGAACGGTTGCTTGGATAGAGCAGTGACATCTGAAACGGACTTTCTAGGAGACACCATTGGCAGCTGTCCACGGCGAAGGGCAGAGGATGCCGACTGCTTGCCCAGGTCTGCATCAATTCGGTGCACTTGGAAAGACGACTGTCTGCTCTCTGCATCAAAGCTCTTGCGCGAAACTGACACCACGAACCTGTACTTTCTTGCAACCACAGCAGCCAAATCTCTAGGAACCGACATGTCACCTCTAGCAGACCTGACAACATCCTCAAGAGGCGTGCTGTTTGAATGGCCAGAACGCAGGACCGTGACCAACGGTTTGCCAATGATCTCTTTACCCATGCGGTCAAAAAATATGAGTTCTACCTCCTCACCCCCTCCGTCAGAGCCCATGTAACAAAGCCGATATCTAATGTTCAGGGTAATATAATCATGTTATCATTCTGAAAAGAAGTTGCTTAAAACTTAATAGGGTGAGTATCAACCTCGGCGATGCATCAGTGCAAGAACAGTCAGGGTCAGAGCATCGGTAGGCAGAACCGTATGGCACCGACGACTTGTGGCAGGTGTTGCAAGAACTGAACCACCACCTCTGTGAGGGGCTGAGCTTTGTGAGGGTCACAGTGCAGAAGAACTTTATGTTCTGCACAAAAGAAATTGATCAACCATGCATCAGCAACAGTGCTAATGATACAGATCCAACCACCCACACAATTCGACTAATATACAATTAAGGACCACTAACCTCATTATCATAGATGTTAAGAGACAGTAGCTCAGCAACTGTCTTTGTCTCCAAGTTGAGTTGGGCACTAATCTCGTCGGCACTCTGGTTCGGAAGAACAATATTTTCAACAGCCGGTATCTTCTCCTGCAGCCTACAAACAGTTTAGAATAATTGAGTAACTTTTGTCCTCCAAGCATGGTAAAGAGAACAAACGAAATGTTGTGTGTAAAAGAAAGCGCTACGTCACCTGCGGTGGATCTCGTTTATCTCAGGAAGATCCTCGTTAATATACCAACGGCATGGAGCACTTCCACTGAGGCTCCTACGGCCTATTAGATGGTAACAGATTAGAGGTTGGCAAAACATTAAGTAAATGAGTAGGAAAGGCAAACCAAATCAAGGAACCACTAACCATCATAGCCTTTGATCAAAGTACCAACAAATATTGCTATGACCGGGTTTTTTTCAGCCGTGTTAAGGACCCAGTCACCATCAAAGGCCGTCGCCCGGTCTCCCCAGAGCACTATATTAACCTGATTCCCGCTGTGACCAAACAGGGCATAAAAGACAATCAGCTAACTGATGTACATGGCACAGGAGAGCAAAATCAAGCTTTTCAAAGGATACGCACGTAAGATCACTTAGGTAGATAACCCTCTTGGTAGAAGGGTCTGGACGATTGGAAGTACGGAACTGAACAGCCTTGGAAACACCTGTGATGACACCAGCCACATCTGCAACGGGATAAAACAAAAAGATGAGTGATACACGAAAAATAGCAAGAGCAAGGAATGCTGCAGCGACCTCACACAAAAAAAAGAAACGAAACATGAGGTATATGAAGCAAATGACCTGTGAAACGTTCTGGAAGATCGTTTGGTCTAGGCAGATTAGCGATGGGTGTCAGAGCAAACGTGCAAATGGGGTATGCCACCTGTCCCTCGACATTAATCTCTCGAACTGATGTGTATCTGCCAAACTTGATCATGAATCGACCCTCAACCGGCCTGAAATGGCTCTTCCTTGGATAGACCAGGAACCTGGTTAGTTCATACACCTTGCCTTCTTCAATCACATCCATAAACTGGTCAACCAAGTCCTTTGCGATCTCGACATACATGTGGTTGCCCTTCATGAAGCAACAGCAATCTCAGCCAAGCAACATAACATATGCAGGTATAAGACAAAGGCATAAAAATAATGGAACCTAATAGCAGTACCTCTGAATCCAGCACCACCAAGTCGGTGTGTTTTATTGGTCCGTTGTCCGTACCTCCCCGATGATGCCACAAGCGAGAAACATACACTGCGATAGTCCAGTGCTTACTGTTGTTGTGGATTTCAGATAGCAACGTGGCCGCCATCTGCAGTGAGCGAAGAGAAAATATTAGTTCAGCACCGACTCGAGACATAACGTGAGCAACGAACAACCATAAGCTAGAACTGACAACACAGGGGACAGATAAATCCCATAAATAAATAGATAAAATGAGAAGAGGTTAAGTACCATCAGGCCCATTCAAGTTCATTTACATGTCCAAGGCGGACAGCAAAGTAACAAAATGAAGGTAAATCCATAGCTGGATAAGTAAAACCAGGGCATATGCATATGTTGGTGGCTACACTTATGGTCTAGCAAAAGTATGAACAACACGTAGGCACACACGGGGAAAGCATACATAAACCTATCATCAAGACCAAAACGCATGCATTAAGAGCCAACAAAGAGACATAAGCAAATAGGGTTGCTTAATAGTATATACACAGCAACGGGAACCAGCACCAAAACATCCACCATCTGTTACCAAGAGGCAGAGAGTACCATCAAAAATATAGGTAGTTAAACATAGTGTGGCCAAAAGCTTTATTTATTATCTGAACGATCACATCGAACCAGCCATTTGGAAGACCTCAGGATACACAAAGTTCCTGGTTTGGGAGCCACAAGTCTTGTCATCGTTTTCAATAAGTATCTTTAGAGAAGACCTCGACGTAACGCGAGAAACAGCAACATAAAGCTGGCCATGTGAAAAGACCGGCGTCTTTAGGTACAGGCCAACCGCCGACAGAGTCTGGCCCTGGCTTTTATTTATTGTCATAGCATAGCATAGCCGAACAGGGAATTGTCGTCTTTGAAGCACAATAGGCCACTTGGTCTTTCTAGCCGTCAACTCAATTCTAGGAATGTAGACAACATCACCTATGTGGGAACCAGTAATGATGACAGCTTTAATAACATGATCAGCAAGGTCAGTCACAACCAACCTGGTACCATTACACATGCCAGTAGATTGACTTAAGTTCCTGAGCAACATGATAGGCGACCCTATTTTTAGAACCAGCTTATGCTCAGGGAAATTGACGATGGTCATTTTATTAAGAATCTCAAGAGGATAGAAGACATCTGCTTCTTTTGTTGTGTCAGTAGAGCTAGCTATTGAGTCTGAACTTAAGTATTCCCGACCCTCCGACGGTACCATGGACAGCACATGCTCGTTAATTTCTTCAGCCAACTCATTTGTAGGAGCTAGAATTGCTCGCTGTCTAAGATATGTACTGTCTTGATAATTGTTTGCAAAATTAGTATAGACGGAAGAAATGATGGCGTCGATCTTGTTTCCATCAGTGTGTACCAGCAGATCTTCCGGGATGTCCACCCAAGTTGGCTCAACCTCACCTTCTCGTGTGCTCATTGGAAGTTTTCCCTCACCAAGATCAAGAACCCACCGGCTAAACTGGGCTATCTCTTGTCTTAAGACAACATCTGCACCTGGTACAGCCAACCTCATGTTTTCTGTTAGTTTTAATACCTTGACGTGACGCCACAATGATGATTTGGTGATTGTAGCGGCAACAACCTGCGCTCGTGTGCCACCTTCAATGACAGGAAGAATTTGTCGAAGATCCCCACCAAGAACCACAACCATACCCCCAAAAGGAATGTTAGCAAACAAAGGATCATCAACAGATAAAATGTCACGCAGTGTCCTATCTAGAGCCTCCAAGCATTTTCGATCTGTCATGAGTGCCTCATCCCAGATTATAAGAGACGTCTGGCGAAGGAGGTCACTTAAGTTTGTACCTCTTTTAATATCACAGAAACCAGCGCCGTCAAGATCTATCGGTATCTTAAAACGCGAATGAGCAGTCCTACCACCAGGAAGCAAAAGAGACGCAACTCCTGAAGATGCAACAGTCAGAACAATCTTCCGTTCCCCTCTAAGAAAAGCAACAATGGTATTCCACAAAAAGGTTTTACCCGTCCCTCCAAATCCAGAGACAAAGAAGAAGCCAGATCTTCCGTCACAAACAGTATCAACAATAGATTTGTAAGCAGAGCGTTGGTCAGCGTTAAGCTTATTAAATAAGAGCGGGGCCTCGAACGCAAGTCTACTAAAATCATACGACATCTCTTCAGAAATAAGACTGTTTTCATAGGAAATTCCCTCACATGTTGTTTTCGAAGGTAAATTAAAGTCAGATATTTTTGAGCCATTCTTAACAAACACCACAGCAAGCTCATCCAATAACATATCCTTCAATCGTTCAGGGGACAGCACGTAGGCGGGGTTACACATGTCTCTCCTTGTGCGGTACTGGATATCATCAGCAAGTTCAATCCAGTATCGGTCAAAAAAATCCCTCTCACTTTTTACTCCACAATATATAAGCATGGTAACAAACAATTGGCGAAGACGTGGCCCAAACCCCCATACCAGTGCCTCATCAAAGGCACGGTACCATTCAGTATCATCACCCAAGAGTCCCCGAGCAGCACAAGCCTCTTTGAAAGTTACATAACAACGACCAGCATGATTTCTAAGATCAGCATAGCATGTGGCACCCTTAACTATCATCAACAATGTACGCAAGTAATAGAGTTCACCGCTGGTAGGATTGACATAATATATACGACCTATGCTTTCGCCACCACCTCTCTCGTGCCAAGACCTAGTTTGTGTATCCCAAGTCCACTCGGTAGGAAAGTCACAATAAGTTAGTGTCCGAGCATGGGAGTAATTTTGGTTTGCTACGAACCATTCTGTCAACATAGTTTTTCTCAAAAAATCATTGTTAACAATTTTAGTCAAGTCTGCTCCGAAACGGAACCTAACAACATTCATGCCAGGCAAATGAACAGGCAACCTTTCCACAGAAGGAGTTTTGTAATGTATGGTGTAGCCAAAGACACGCCACAATGCATCAAACTCACATATGTACCTACAATCAAAGTACTCTTGGATCTCGTCTACAACAACTTTGCTAGTACCCTCACCATTTTTTATCCTCTGAAGCATAGCTTTAGAAAAATCAGGACCTTTGGTGACATATTTGAACAGATATTTCATAACCTGTGTCTTATTACACCATTCAACATTAATGTGAGCTTGGTACTTTTTCAGTAAAGCCATGTTATAGGGTACAACCCACTTACTGTCAAGAGATTTGCCATTTTTATAAATAAACCGATCACTGTTTCGACGCCTATAAAGAGCGAAACCATTTTCATCAAGGACTGTTTCAGGTTGTAAAACTTTTGGAAAATGCTTAGAACAAACCCCATTTTGCATGCAAACACACTTATCATTTAATTTACCGCAAGGACCATGCATCATGAACTCAGAGACCAATATGTATCCCAGAGGATCCTCAACGGGATCTGGAATTTCGGCAGAGATAAAAGAATCGATTAAGGCTGCACTGACCTCACACTCATTTCCCTTCAACCATATGAGGATATGAGCATGCGGAAGACCCCTCTTTTGAAACTCTACTGTGTATAGGACTGTAAAAGAAAATAACCAGAACACATAAGCATCAAATGGCCACAGGATGCAAGCATGTAAAAAATAAAACAGAAAATATAATATAGATGTCGTACCAGCTTTGACGGGTCCATAAGCACGGCCAGACCTAATGTCATCTATGTATTCATCGAGTTTCATCTTATACACCCTAACAATAATGTCGGCCCTATCCGCGGGTTTTTGACCAGGCTCAAGCAACAAAGCCTCAATTATTTCAGGCCATTTTGGGTTACATGTGAAGGTTGAGAAAATGTCAGGAGCACCATGTACACGACAAACAGCCAGACCATCTTGAAAATTCTCCACAAAGTAACGCCGACCTCCCGTATGGCTCGAAGGCAGTATAGTCATTTTCCCAACATCAGCGCCGTCAACAAAACCCTGTCCAACAGCATCGGTTAAGCCCTGCAGGTGTTCAGCCCTCAGCTGGTCCTGGTGTTTAAGCACGAAGTATATACGATTCTCGTCGATACAGGCCCGACTATCAACAACAGATTGGGATGACAACAAACCATAACAAAGATAAGGATTAGACTGGTCTGATCGATAATGGCACACATAGCAATAGTAATCCTGCATAGTCATCTTATTCCTAGAGGTCTGTGATGCAGGGTCCAGTCCAATATACGGGACACCAATCTGAAATCCTCTCTCAGCATAGGGGAAAAGCAGAGGGTACTGCAAAGCCATGAAGGCGGGATGAAGAGGAGATATCTGCTGCAGTCCAGAATCCTTGTTATCAACAACGATATCGCGCCTAGGTGTGTCAACAGTAAAATCACCAACAACTAATAAAGCCAGATGATTGGTTGTCGGCAAACTAAATTGTGGACCATCACCAGCCGAAGGAGCTACTATACGCACACTTACATGTTCATGCGCGTTTTGTTTTAGACGTTCTTTTGCCATCCTAAATGTTTTAACCAGATCATTGTGGTCGTCAAGCATTTTTATCAAACCATCAACTATTACAGGATCTAAATCACCCGAAACACCATCGGAATGAGTAAGAGCATTTATCCTGGTCCTAGCCTCGTCGTCACCAGCATAGATATAAAGCTCAACGTATTTTGGAGTGTCTTTATTTTGTGGCACAAGCGAACCCATACGGTGATGGACTTGACCTTGTATCTTGAAATATTTGGGACCACGGCTATTTTGTAATGACCGATCGATATTGGCACCCATGGAGGTGAAAGCAAAAAGGCAATTGTATTGTCTGATCTGGGTAAGGAATTTTTTTGCACGCCGGTCACCATCAAAGCGCACAAGATCAGCTAAGAAAGGAGGCGGCCGGGCGAATGGCGGTACTGATACTTTTCCACCCTTGCAGCATAGGTTGTAGAGCACTCTATGCAGCTTTACTGAAGATCCAGCTTTACATCTCTCCTCCCACCAGAAGGCAGCTCCACAATGCTGACACCGGTATTCAGGTGCTCCATAATACGACCGGTCCACATAAGAAGCTAAGGAAGAAAAGCACAGTACAATTTATAATGTGAACAACCAAGAACATAGGCTAAAGAGAGAACAACCGTCTTAAAGTACATATGGACCAAGGTACCTTTTAAGCTGTTAGCAAACTCAAGAGGAAAAGCTGTCCAATCACATGGCAACGGGCCATGGACAACATGCTCTATATAGAAGGAAAGAAGAGCAAGACGTAAACAACACATAGGAAGAGGAAGGATCACTACGCGCTACGAAACGACAGTGGCAGCACCTTGAAACAGCGATCGCTTCAAACGCCTGATTAGCCTGCGTTTTTTCCGATTAAAGGCAGTGTGGGCTGGGCTGAGGAAGGGGAACCAACGATCTCCTAACCCGAAGCAAGCATGCATCCACGCAAGTCATGTAAGCAAGCAACACCCAGGAAAAAACAACAGAACAACACAACGGCAAGAAAAAACATACTTTGTCGCCTACGGCCACACAACCCACTGGGTTGGGTAGGAACAAACCGAGCAACCGCCCGAAGACGTCCACGACGACGCGTCAACATGGAAGCGTCAAAGTGGCACAAGCAACAAATAATAACACATCCTAACATAGAAGCAATATTAAGGAATGCAAACGTAAAAGATGAGGACAACAACAATGGGGAATAAAGCAGCAATTACAGGTATAAATCAGACAAAGACAATATAATAGAAAATAAGAGTTTAAAGTAAAAGGAAAATAAATAACACAACAGCAAGGAATCACACAACAAATCAGTAGCCAGACCATGAACAGATAGCATGATCATGATTTAAGAGCAGCGTATTCACAACAGAGAAAATAAACTGATGATGATTACCTAGCAGAGAAAGTAGAAGAACAGCAAGGAAGGGCGTGAACGAACCCTCCAACCTGCATCAGAAAAGTATCCACAGTTAAATTCACTCTGAAGACACCTACGGATGGGCGTAGACATCGGTCTGACATAGACATATTGATTCTTACACATGTGAAAAACGCGTTTCAAGAAAAACCATGTACCTGGCGAAACGGCGGACTTTCTGAAGACTACAGTTGGGAAATCCACAGAGAAAACCAATAGAGGAAACAACAAATCACACCAGACACAGCTCCCCTACCCAACAAACTGACACGGGCCAAACCTATAGAATCACAAACAAACACAAGCACACCAGTTTATATACAATAACCACAACCTATTCCTTCGGAAATAATAAAGACCACATAATTTCTTAAAAACTACATTGGAAATCAACTAATGGTTCTAAGAAATCAAGACAGGAGATATAAACGATGTATGTATGCATGTTTGATTCAAAGAAGTAAAACAGAATAGAGCATCTTTGCTTTTATTTAATTCCCTCGCATGGTTTAGAATTTAACAATACAGTTAAGACAACCTCTTAGGAAACCTTCAAAAGGTGGACGCCATAATTTTTGAAATGAACCAACCAACCCAAAAGGCAATAAACCAATGAAGCAACACCATTAGATGCATTTAAACCAATAGGTGGCATAGCCTACAAAAGGAAATGCTAGGATATAACTATAACTGATATAAATAAAAGATAAATAAATTCGACAAACCAAAGAACCTCAAAACTACATCCATATCTATGCGCAGGCAACCGATAGGAGAACAAAAAAGATTTCTAATTGGACAGTCCAAAAAAACATGTTTGCATTTTTTATGCCCTTGCATGGTTCAGAATCTAACAATACAGTTAAGGCAACCACTTAGGCAACCTTGAAAGGTGTACAACATAATCTCTTGAATGAACCAACCATCCCAAAAGGCAACAAACCAGTGAAACAACACCATTTGACGCAATTGAAAGTAATAGATACCACAGGATACAAAAGTAAATGCTAGGATAAAATCTGAAGTGATCTAAATCCCACATAAATAAGTTGTACAGACCAAAGAACCTTGAAACTACATCCATCTCCATGCGTAGGCAACCAATAGGAAAACCAAAAGATTTCTAACTGGACAGCCCAAAGAATTGTAGAACTGCATCCATCCAAACTGATAGCAAAATCCCAAAAAGATCCTTGTACATACCTCCCACGAATGATTCAAACTGAGCACCAGCTAATCCAGGAGCAACTCACAGCGGCAACTGCACATCAAAGAAAACCAACAACATCCTCAATCAGCTATATGGAAATGTTCTAACCAGCTAGCATACCAGCAATCACGGCAAGTTCTCCGCTAGCAATCAATGGATAAATTAACACCTGCAAAGGATAATTAACAGGTACACAATAAACAGAGTAAAAAAAAACAGGATCCTAGCAAACAGGACAATTTTTTTCCAATGCATGTATGCATTTCAGTGTCCATCCAGAAGCAGGTAACTGAACTCCTATTCTAACCTATCAGATCATGGATTAATTGAGAGGCGGACACCGATTATTCTTCACAGAATAGTGAAAATATGTCAAATGTGAGAGCACCCAAGATGGAAGATATGCATTCTTGCAATGCTTCATCTCTCTTTACTTCATCCTAGCAGCTAATTAACACCTGTGTCCTAACCTACGAACCTTCAGACCATGCATCAAGTCAGAGGTGGCCCACAAACCACGTCAACACCTAGGCCGTAGGAAATATTTATCTTTTCAGATTAGTACTATTATAGATGTATAGGCACATACTTCTGTTAAGCTAGATGCGAATCTAAAGAACGTAACAACATAAGCTACCTCTACATATAGATAGCAAACAGCGCAAGGAAAAACAACCTGGACACGCAAAGGACTCTAACTCTATGCACAATCAACCGACCGGAAAAACCAAATCTTGTACGCACCTGAAAGTAGCAGTTCGTATGGAGCACCAAATCCTGACCGAGAGGAAATCAGGGCGGCAACTGCAAACAAAAAATAGGCACGAGCAACCCAAGTTAGTCGGATCCAACATAAGATCAGGCCCCAGGAGCGCAGTAAAAAAGAGGATCCAGCCGCGACTTACCTCAACCCGCGCCGGAGCCATGCGACACCATCGATCCAGCTGGGACAGATGTTGCGGCGATGAAGGTGCTAGCTACGAAATCGGTGGGAAGAGCTGCGCCGAAAGCAATGAGCCGGGGAAGGGGGCGAGCTCAGCGAGGGGCGGTTGGGGCTGTGCGAGAGGAACTGAGACTGGAGGACAACGGGAAGATAAGGTCGAGGCCTGTACACGCGAGGGAAGGGCAGCGCCCACTCCAGGCGCCGCTGTAGCGCCACTCCGCGGACGAACGGCCGGCGGCCATGGCTGTACGGCAGCGACTGTGGCCGACGTCGGAGACAGGCAGAGGTCGAAAACACCCCGACCAACTCCTCCAAAATATCAGTTCGGTGGGCCCCAAATCCTTCTCCACCGCTCGCCAAAGAGACGACGCGCACGAGATAAGAACGTCACCGGATTTCTCACCCGGCAAGTCACTGACCGGTGGGCCGAAAATCTGAGGCAGGAAGTCAACTCTGGAATGGACGCTTGGGATCATCCCGCGGTGCAGATCCAACAGCCCGTAACGCAAATCGCCTGGGAGGGCGCGGTGCAGACCCAGCAATATACTGTGTCATGGTAATGATAAACTTATGATGTAATCAGTGCAAGATGAATCGATGCTTGCTATGACCTATCTGTATTAAGCTCCGAGCCAACTCATGAACCAAACTTACCTGTCTTCTACCGCTTGAATGGAAGTATTTCCGCCTGTTTGGTCCATATTGTGGCTTTCATTCTTTTGTTCCTTGTGTTGTTTTCTTATGCAGCTCTTATCTGTTTTCCTGAGTATATACATGATGCATGATTTATTGAATTCTTTCAATTTATTTATACTGTGGGCTACATGCTAACCATGGTTGTTCATTGGAGCATTTACATTATAATGATGTTTTGACTGTTGTAAGCTATACATAATTACAGCTTTTCAATCATGTTCTAATGCTTTCACGTGAATCTGGTCACATTCACCGTCTTTGTTACTTCAAGTATTCGCATCATGTCAGTGAATGATTTAGACCCTGTGACACATTACAATTGCTTTACTCTTGATGACTGCTATGTTTATTAAAGCGCCCTTCAGTTTTAGTGACATTGTAAAGTTGAGTATTCAGATGGCTACTGTAATTACAATTAATACAGTTTACCTTTCTTTACTAACTAACGGTTCTAGATTTTAGACTCCTATCAACCTTTTTGCTTGTGTCAAAGAATGCAGAGTCTTTGAAAAGACGCTTTCACAAGAGCAACACTTTCCTGGTAAAAAAAAATAGGTAAAAACCAAAATCTCGAATTTCAAATAGGCTTCAGTTGGGTGATCAACGGATTGTTTGGTTGCTGTGTTGAACAGTCAATTCGGTGAAACGATGGATTATGCTGAGTGATGAAGAGGCAGCTCCACAATTAGTCAATACACGTTCAAGGATTACTTGATTCGATCTCTGTACCTGGCATTATTTTCTTGGCTTCACGTACTGTTGCTGCAGCCCAAGCCTTCTGTATGGCTTAGATGGGCCTTTTAGTTCTGCTCTTATACATAGTCTGGGGCTGACGTTGGCCTCAACCCTAGATCGGCCATGAACACCTGATAAGTAGTTCTAACACATGTGGTTTCTAACTGCACTAAACTTAGATCTTCTAAATTAGTTATACAAAGGGATATACTTATGTATACATTTGAATAAATAGTAGCCATACTCTGAATAGTGATTCAATATTGTGTATAGAACTGGGTGGGTTGTATACAAGGAAATTGTCTAGGGCACGGAGTTTTTGCTCAACTGTTGTTCTTCCCTCGGTTAAATCCATGTAGCTCACGTCTGTTATGCTCCGCCGTGGCAGCTCGATGGAGGCCATCGAGATCCCGGCTACTATCATGCTAGGTGCCATGATGAAGAAAATGCAGCTTCCACCCCCTGCATATCTAACACGTGTCACTGAAAGAGACGAGTTCATTGTGAGAGTTGTATTTTACCCCTCTGCACAGTGTCTGCAACGTTCATTCCGGGCTCAGTCACTATCTAGCTGTCCAGCAAGCTCTATTGAGTCAGCATCAAATGATGCCGCCATCCAAGCAATCAGGTACATGGAGAGTGTTGAGAAGAAGGTGCTCAGAGATTTCAGCTACACCGAGATGGAGAAGAAAAAAAAAGCAAATGAGGTTCTTTTCGAGCAGCTGAAGCAGAAGGAAGAGAAGATTGAAAAGAAGACAAGTCAGCTAAATGAAGTTATCCGAGCTTATGATGAATTCATAAACAGCGTGTGTGAATTCAGCCGTCACATTTGCAAGATAACTTCACAAAACCTCACTCCAGAGACCAGCAGTGTTCACAACATGCACAATGCCGCTCTGCTTGACATCCAGGATATAGCCACTGACTTGAGCCACCGTACATTTGAGTCAGATGAGAGGCTCAAGGTCATAGGCACATGTTTTCAGAACGAGTCGGATTTCACCGAAGATGAACATTTTCCAGCATGCTCTGGTTCAGAACCTGAACCCTTGGCCCATTCAGATTGTGAGGCCTATAATTATGACTCTGATGGCGATGGGCTGCCTTTGGATTACTACGGTTCAGATTATTGAGGTCCCTATATAATACCAGTACCTACCCGTAGTGTTCCGGTCTATCCTTGAAACTCTATATTTGTCATGTCATCTGCGTTTTCTGTTGTAGTTCAAATGATATTAGGTAGTAAAACAGCTGCGCTATGTACTCAGGATGGAACCCTCTATGTATTTGACTGCAGTAATTTCGGGACCATGTAATCGCACTTATATGTAATATGTATTCCCAGTTATGGTACTTTAAAGTTCCGTACTAAACCGATGGTTCCTATATTTTATATTCTCTGCTGAAGTCTGATTTAATTGTGGGCTTCTTTTTTGTATGTAAGTTTTCATAAATCTTTGCAGTAATACGACATCAGTTTGAATTGTCTCACAAATAAGCTGGAGCAGAAGCCAATTGGACCACACATCTGCACAATACGATGGATGAGGATCTGTTCGTCGATCTCCATACGGTTTGATTTCTATTCGTTTCCCCTCGCATACATAACTTCTCAGATTGCTTCTTGATCTATAAAATGTAAGTTCTTCTGCCGCATGGTCAAATTTTATTTGCTTGCTATGCTAAGATTGTCTTCTCTGCGGGTACCAAAGCTATCCGCGACTCCTATCTCTGTTTGCAGACGCCTTGTGTTGCAGCAAGCCATAGAAACCCTAGGAATTTCTATTGATGAAACAACCACATTCGACGATGAAAGAAACGAGATCCTAACTACTACTGTAATCGTTGTTCCTCCACATGTCTATATGCCACGGCTGAAGACAAGGTTGTTTCATGGAGATTGGTCCCTAACATCTGATGCGGCTATTCAGTCAGCCTGCTACAATGCTCTGGTTTACCTAGAAAAGGTAAACGTGCTGAAGATAGATGGTATACACTCAGCTGAGCTTAAACGTTGCCAGAGGGAACTTCTTCAAGCATCATCCTGGACAGAAGCTTTTGAGCAGCGTGCAATAAAGCTACAAGAAAAGCTATGCGCAATGGATAAGGAGAAAACCCCGGTTCTAGCCGTCTCCGAGGCCCCATCAGATGTTGATATGATGGGAAAAAACACCAGTGCTAAGGTAGGTTTCTCCCTTCGTCATTCATGTCTTAGCTTGACGTTACACAGATTTTTACTCCAGTTTGTACTTCAAAACATAAGTTGAAGAGGAGGTCATATAGGTTTTAAAACTGAGTATGTGCTGGAATTACCACAGTGTCATCTTTTATACTGATGATATTTTCCTGAACACATTGCAATCAGGAGACACCGAGTGAGCCACCCTTCGTTCTTTTGAAGGGGGGCGGCGGGCTCTCTGCCTCTGCATTGATGATTGGGCCGTGTTATCATAACAGAAAGAGTAATCTCTCTATACCTTTAAATAGCTGTTTCTAATATATTTAATCAGAACAAGATTTGATACATGATAGCTAGCATTTTCTACCTCAACACAGTATCTCATGGTTCAGATTCGTTATCACCCTGCAACAGCTACCAGTAGATCCTTTGCTGATTGTTAGTTTCCTATTCTTATGCATGACACGGTGTATCTACCTTCCGCCTGTCGCTTAGATGCTCCACGGTGCTGACTTACATGGATATGTCTTTTTCATATCAGGAAGGATTCCGGTGCCGGTGCTGGAGCCAATCCCGGTCCCCGACCCTGAACAGGCAGCTCTCAACAGAAAAAAACGCAAGCAGATTATTGATTTGCAGCGGTCTCGAATTCAAAGCGTTGCTCTTGCCAGAGATGGTTCGTCTTCGGAGAACATGGCTGCTTCTATCACCGAACTCTCTTATGGGACTGCCAATGTTAGACTGAATTCTGTTGATGTAAGTTCCTTATATGCTTTCACAACTCATTTGTGGTTTTACGGCCCTCTTCTTTCCGGTTTCTGGTACACAGAACTCTGTAAACAAATTGCTTGCTCTTATTAATAGCCTGCCTCTACCGTGCCATACCTCGCAACGCCGCCTTCGACTAACAAGACAACTGTTCTAAGGTGGTACTGAGCAGCTACAGCCTATGTTAGAATCTCTCTTATATAGAGATGAGAATATTAATGCTAGGTTGAATCTCTATTTTTTGCAGGCCGGGGATGGCGTCACTTAATTCCAAGGTCCGTAAAACTCTGTTCCAAAACAGCGGTGATGAATGCAAGGGAACTGAGCAAGGAGATGAACTACTACAGAATAGTAGGGACCCCTGTGAAACAAGCAAGGTACTGTGTTTCTCGGACTGGATTACATCACATATGGAGCACTTATGACTACCAATTTTTACTCATGCTTCCGAATATGCATTTGTTATTATGATTTTTGTTGCATCGTTTTTCTTACATGCTAATTACCAGGCCGTGAAAGATCCAACAGCTAATTTCGATCCAACTGTCGTTCCAACTACGTTGGCAAAGAAAGACGACCCTTAGACCGTACGTGCGTGTGGTGCTAGGATCGTATTATGACTGTTAGGTATGAACATTGCTTCATTTAGCTCGCTATGTTCCCCCTGTTTTATCTGTTTTCCATTTGGTGATTAGCAAGTATATTAACATAGCTGATTGCATTTACTATCTTGCAGGATTTATTTTGCTTTGCATGTGATTATAATCCATCTTAATGCTTACCTGCTGCTGGAGATCAATGCACTTTTCGATGTTCAGATTGCTTGAAGTAGGTGGCATCTACCTATTTGTACTCAAGCCTGAATTCCATTCGATGTTTGACTCCTAATATGAAATGTTGTTGGCTGTAAGAATTGTCTATGTAATATAACAGACTAAGACGCTATTTGCTACATGTTTCCACTATCCGTGTAAGAATCTATGTTAAGGTGTGAATCTACGTATCCAACTTTATCTATTTGTATTCAAATACTTTTACCTGTTTATCCATGTAACCGTCTATGTATGTTGGATTCAATACTTACGATAGTAAAAAAAATCTACACCTTACAATAGTTGCTTACCTTTAACATTGTCACGACGGAGTCCATACAATACACGGTGAGAAGGACGTTATACCTGGGCTAATAAATACTAAAAAACCAGGTGGCGCGCGGCAAGCCGCGCCCCAAATCTAGTGTAGATATAATTATGCACTACAAGCAGCTATACACCATAGTACATAAGTATATATGTGCATTATTATCCATTTGCAAATAACAGTGGAAGCTATACATTCTAAAACAATATCAGACCATGGTAGAATACAACCATGTGATATGGCCACGTTATGTAGAACATGTTAAGGAACATGCAAAATAAAACACAGCATATTCAGTGATCCAAGAAGCAACTAAGACAACCACATTTCAGTCAGCATCTGGGATAGTGGAAAAAATGCAGATTTTACAACGACAATATAAACAGCGCATTAGTGCCTATAAGGTCTTTCCTAACTGAGAAAAATTATACACAGCTAACATAATTTCCCATGCCGAATCACACCTAACAGGCTACAATAGTGGCATACGGAATTACAAACCTGATAGTGGTATCAATTGCACAAAAGAAAGCTGATGCCTGACTTAAGATGGACACTACCGATAAACTTCATTTGAGAAAAAACAAAGTAAAAAGGTAGATACACCTGAACTTGTCAATTAAATGGCAACTATAATGAAGAAAAAGTTTAAGAAGTTAAAGAGATGCACAAACTTAATGTTTGACTTCAACAATAAACTGGCCACTCTTGACAGAGACTGTTTTATATGCTAGCACACTCTCCAGGTGATCAAGTATATCTTTGGCTTGTGAGGATCCAAACCCTGAGTCAGCATTCTGATGGTGCCACACCAAAGCACTTACCTTAGCCTCAATATAAGATCTGGATCTGCCATTTCCATCCATCCAAAGTCTGAAGCCTGGGCACATGTTTGCCAGTCTCAACTATCAGCCATCATACTTCCACAATTTTTGATAAATAAATGTTTGGAATGTTGTTGAAATTTTAGCACTAAGTGTGCAACTACCAATATGTTACTACTCCATGTTCACAAGGCAAAACAATGAAATACAAGGACGCTAGTGGTCGGATGATGGCTATTTGGCATGCTAGATGTCTTCGCGCATGACGCCCGTTTGGTCTCCACTCTACAATTTTGCCGCGAGATAGTGAGAAGCTAGCGTGCAGTCTTGCACGATACAATGTGAACAAGACATTCTTTCATACTCTGTCTGCTCGGAACTATTATGTGCAAGTGCTGCACATACTTAAATCTCCCTGTTAGATAAAAATATGTAGATAAAACACAACATATGACATACCCTGTAAAATTCAGATAAATGTACCGAATAAAATTTAGATGTTTTTTTAGATTACACACATCGCAAGATACTTCTGTTGATTTTCTACACAACACATATAATAATATTTTCCCCTAAATCCAATAATCCAACTTCACTGTACATAGACCCTCAAGAAGCGCCAAGAACCCTGAATCATACAACTTCTTTTTCAAGAGAAAGCTTCAGAACAACCTGTGAGCTGGGCACAAGCTGAAGATGCAGCAAATAGGAGATGACATTCAGCGGGGCCACCGGCCGGGGGCGATGACCCGGAGTTGGTAGTGTCTCTTGTGGTCTAGGGCGTGCTTCTGGAGCGAAAATTCATGGACAAGATCTTGGACGTGCTCAGGTGGAGAGGCGCGCGCCTGGAGGGGGTGAACTTCTGGGCTGTGGGGGCTCCTGGAGGGAAATTCATGGACAAGATCTTGGACGTGCTCAGGTGGAGAGGCGCGCGCCTGGAGGGGCTGAACTTCAGGGCGGTGGGGGCTGCTCGTGATGGGAAGAACAAGCTCGGAGATCGAGTAGGTGGTCGCTAGTGTGAGGAATAGGATCGCCCTGGCCCTCTTCCCCGGTGCACACAAGGCCGTGAACTCGGGAAAGTCGCATGGACCGGAATCGCTCTACGAGGGCGAGGACATCGACCCCTACCTCACCGGCGGCGGGGACGACCTCACGCCCGAGCAGACGGAGGAGGTGCGGCTAATCCACCCGAGCGACGCCGCCGTGGACCACGAGAAGGACTCCATCGAGATACTCCTGGCTCACCGCTATCTCGAGCGCGGCATCTTGAGGGCACGCTCACCTTCCGCGCTTCTCTGGTTCCTCTCCCGACGTGGAGGTCCTCTGCTCCACGCGAAGAGTTTGGAGGATTTGGGGGTTGCGCACAGGATAAGAGATGGTGTCGGGTTTTCTTCTAGCAAAGCGTTTTCTAGACTGCGCCTTGATTTTCCAAAAGTTGAGGGGCCAAAGTGCAAAACTGGGACGACGTAAGACCGGTGACCCCAAGCAATATTATATAGTAGAGATTATACGATAATATTTTATATTACTACCTTAATAGTGGGTGGTAATATATGTGTAGTGTCATATAATCATGCATATATTAGGTTGTAGACTCATCTTGTCTCGAAATTTATTCTATTACAGTATCTACTTATGATAGCATCATCACATCTCCACTCATTAAATACTTGTTAGTGTCTCAAATTTGTTTAAAAATAGATGTATCTATATATGAAACATGTACAGATACATTCACTTTTAGTCAAATTTGAGACACTTATTTTGATACGGAGGGAGTATCATTACTTCTATTTATGTTACATTTATATTATCAACTATGTTAATCCCATTTATGACTAGTCTCATGGATCAGTGACGAAGCTAAACCACAAATCTGTTGGATTCAGCTCTAGTGTTATGGAATCTTTCACCTATAGGTTATGCAATCTTTCACCTATAGTCAATGGTAGGCAAACCTGACATAATGAAAGATTTGGCCAAAACCATTATGTTCATTTCCACCCAATAGTTGAAAGCCAGCTCCACCACTATAATAACTGGATGAGGTGTTACCCTTATAGTATCGTCTAACATAGGATAGGCCGCATGCATCAGTCGATGCAGAGATCAGGAGTGCCCTTTTTCTTAAAAAAAGATACAAATCAAATCAGATAACACCAGTTGCAGATTCGGATGCAGATATGATATCGTGCATTAAAAAAAAGAACAGATTCAGGATGAAACAAAATTGATCAGATAATTATGCCCACATGTTTTTTTAATGGAAAAGCTCCTACCTTTTAATATAAATTTAGTTATGCCCACATGTACATCGACAAATCATACAACTAAAAACTATCCTTTAATAGCCTGATAGACTAACAAAGCTATTCTCCACTATTCTCCATAGTTGATAAATGACGAATTTTGCCACTAAGTAACTAGTAATGATGCTTAATTACTTCATATTTTTGGGTCAAAAATTGTTTGTTTTGATAATTTTACTTAATTCTCATATAATGCATATCCGGATGCTACTAAACATACCATCTCTAGGTGCTAGTTTGCCAATGAAATGTCCTTATACATCAAACTACTTTAAACTGAATATAAATTCCTTTAAAGCGAAGTCGAATGCATATTTGGTGGAAATTGTCCTATTCACTTACATTGGTATAAGTACTACTCTCTCTTTATAATTATTACCATGTCATTCTGCTATAGTCAAAGTCAAAATTTGTAAAGTTTGACCAAATATATAGAAAAATAAACTAAAACCTTGTTAGGGTTCTTGTTTCATAAAAAATCTTATTAGGGTTCGATGACGTCGATGCTCATGATACAAGAGTAAAATCAATTTGTCTGACACGTCTTGAGGTATATTTGTCCTAGCTCATACCGTTTGGCTCGTAGGTCGATGTAAGTGTAGGCGGAAGTGTCCAAACAACACACGCAAACACAAAATCCTGGTGAAAGCGTGATCCATCGAATTTGCCACACATGCACCAAGATGCTACCACTCCCGTAGGCTGAGGTAGGCTAGCGCGCGTCGCGTCGGGTGGACCGTGCCGGCCGGCCGGCCAGTCGCATCATGGGAATCCTCGGAGGTCTCCGACGTGTCGACCGTCAATGTGGCTTGGGACTTTGGTTTGGCATCGGGCCACAAAAAATATATAATATCTAGCCACGAAATTCTCATTCGATACACACGGGAATTTGTCAAATTTCATGCACGGGTCCTTTAAAGTTAGTTATGTTGCAGCTACTGCAAGTCGATAATCAAAACAGGCGATAACTATAACTCTACCAGTCAAATATTTGTCTCACAGCCATGATGAATCTTTAGTAGAAATTCAGATATGGCTGACGTCTGTCCGAACAGTCGATAACTATAACTCTACCATCGGGTGCTCAGTGGAGCGTGTTGGTCTCGGGAAGAGACAGGCAGAGGATTGTGGAGGTTGTGAAAAGCATGGAGCATCTAGCTCAACACCTCCACAATTATTGTGGGATCCTGGATGAACCTGAAGAAGATATCAAATGCTGAAATTGTGGTGACTAGAGACTCTCGTCTGGTCATTGAAAATTGTGGAGATGAAGGCAAAGCTGAGAGTCAATTCATGGATGCTGATCCAAGATGGCCATCTGATGAAGGTGGTAGATGTGTGATTCGGATCCACCTGTTTCTTCCTACCCCACTAGTGTAGTGGTCTCTCTGCTTGATAAGGTTGTAAGAAGAAATTGGTCGTTTTGTAAAGTTAGTTAGGCACAATATCCTTTTGAACTTGCGGGTGACATGTGATGTTTCTGAACCAACAGATAGCTGACTCCCGAATGTTCTGATCCCTTCATCCTCCAAGCAAGGCGATTCAACTTGATTTATACTTTTGACTCGATTTCCAAATTACAAGAATCCATTTTTCACGAACAACTTATTCTATTGGCACTTGGCAGGTTTTCCTATCACTGACGACGCATGAGATTCTTTTAATCAAACAAGTAACGATTTGGCTCCGCTGGATCATTGCAAGAATACTCATTGCAGCATGTCGCTAGCTCATAAGTTTTATCATTGCAGCATCGTTTGAATATGGTTTTCTGAGGCAAGTAAGTTGCATCCAAAACCCTTCTTGCTAGCTGTATTGTTTGGATGTTGTTGGCTTCGACTCCTCATGTTCATCAAGGATAGCATATACGGTTACACTTCTTGTGGGTGATAGCCTGATAAACTATCTGCGCATACTGCTACATCAAGATCCAATTTGACATAGCGAGTGAAGCTTAATGGGTGGAAGATCCAAATTGATTATTCATGAAAACATGTCAATTTTGCATCATATAACATCTTCTAGGATAGATCTGAATGTATATGACGAGCATACCATGCACTTGAAGGCTGGAGAGCAGAAGGAGAAGGAACACGAGGGTCACAAACATCAGCTGTGAAAGAAAGAACAAGCAAACTCTTCTGAGTGGAAGTTCCGGAATAATGCTTCGTCTCCTCCTTGGCGATCAGGAAATTAGGGTTTCCGAGTAACTTGGGAGGCAGCCGCCGGCGATCGTTGGCCCGCATTGACAAAGACCGGGGCGTCCCGGGTCAGGAGGAACCGGGGGCTGTCATCGTGGGCATGGCGGCTGATCAGAAGCAACCGGCGGCGACCGGGAAAGAAGGAGAAGAAGAAAGAAGATCGACATGGGAGGAAGGTGGCGGATCGGGGAAGAAGCCCTTGATGGAGGATCTGATGAAGAACCTAAAGTTGACTGATGCTGAATCTGATAGACTGGTTGATGATGAGGAAGAAGAGCAGACAAAGCCGATCTGGGCGATCGTAGGCAAGATATTGGTCCCTGAACCCAAGGTTTTTAGTATACATAGGATCTCGTGTGCTCTTCGGCCTGCGTGGGGAAATCCTAGAGGTCTGATCTTCCGTAATGGGGGTCGTAATCTGTTCATTGGGGAGTTCGACCAGGAGAGGGATCGTGATAGGATCTAGGAAAGATCACCATGGCAGGTGTTGAAGTGCGTTGTGGTGTTGGAGAATTTTGATGGTCGTAGCAGCCCCTCTAAACCCAAATTCGATTGTCTGATGATGTGGGTGTGTGTTATTGATCTCCCGTACAACAAAATAAATGTCAAGTGGGGAACAAAGATAGCCAGCAAGGTTGGAGAGTTCGTCAAATTAGATACAAATAAAGAGGGCCTGTTAATGCAGAATATTTGCGTGCTAGGGTCTTCATCATGGTGAAGGAACCTCTCATAAGGCTGGACATAAAGCTCGAAACTTGGCGAGCTAAACTAGCGCTCGTCAGCTGACTCGTTTAGCTCGGTTTGTTATAGTAACGAACAGAGCCGAGCGATGTCTTTAGCTCGTTATCCATAACGAGCTAAACGAGCAGATTAATGAGCCTCGCGAGCAACTCGTTAAGCTCGCTAAGTAGGAGTTCATCTAAATAATAATTAGAAACCCACAAAAATAATAGCAGAAAAAGCCTAAAAAGCACAAAAACTCACTATATACTAATCGCTATCCTAACCTAACTACATGTCTAGCCCTAAACACATGCCATGCATAACTGCACAAGGACGTGTGCTGCCACCCGCCGCCCTCTGTCTATTCTCTTCCCTCACTTAACGATCTTAACGAGCTGCTCGCGAGCGCTCGCGAGTGTTAACGAACAGAGCCAAGCTTTTATTTAAGCTCGGTATCCTTAACAATCTTAACGAAACGAGCTTAAATGATCACGAGATTAACGATCCGATCATAAACGAGCCGAGCTGCTCGCGAGTCCAGTCTCATGCGATGGGTGGGGCTAGACTCCACCAAGCTGAATAAAACTTTCTGGTATTATGTGCAGTATGAGTTTCTGCCATATTTATGTTTTTCTTGCGGATTGCTGGGGCATGGTGATTCGAGGTGTCCAGTGCCGGGAGAAAGGGATGAAACAAGAGCTTTACCTTGGAGTGCCTCGCTGAGAACGCCCAATGATCTGAGGAAAAATAATGGCCCTCCTTTTGCAGAGGGGGCTATGATGATTTCTATGATTCTCGGCAGATGGATGAAAGTACGGATGGGCCAAAGGAGCATGATAATGACACTGATCAGAGGGGCGTCCATCCTCAGAATCATTCTGCTATGAGGGGAAGAGGGAGACATCAAGTTTTTAGGGGTGGGAGACCACCCCAGGTTTATATGAGAGTGGATAAACTGTCTGCGCCACCGTCAGAACAATAAGCTGAGAACAACGTTATCATAGACCTGGTTATGTATGACCCAAAGACTGCTGGTTCTAAACGGGAAGAGGCTGAGAGGAAGGCGGTACCCCTGATGCAAAAAAGAAAAAAGTGGCTATTGGTTCTATGAACTCTTCCTTTGAGTTGCTTGAGTGTGAACTGTTGGGGGCTTGGGAACGACCCGACAGTTCGAGAGCTTTGCGGCTTTGTGAAGCAAATGGACCCTGTCTTGCTATTTGTGATGGAGACCAAAATAGCGGGTAAACGTGTGGAAAAACTTATTAGCACTTTCAGCTTTGCCGGAGGATTTGCTGTGGACAGTGATGGTTTGAGCATTGGTGTAGGCTTGTTCTGGTCTTCAGCGGTGACTGTCGAGATTCTGAATTTCAGTAGCAAGCATATTGATGTAGTGGTAGAATACAAAGATAATTCAGTTCCGAAGTGTAGATTCACCGGTGTGTATGGCAAACCTAGACGTGAGAATAGACATCACACTTGGACTTTGCTGAGGTGGTTGAAGGGGCTCCAAGATTTACCGTGGCTATGTGTTGGTGATTTCAACGAAACTATGCATAGCACGGAACATTTTAATGAGCAGGATAGAGAAGAGGGGCAAATGAGGGACTTTAGAGATGCAATAGAGGAGTGTGACTTACAAGACCTAGGCTACTCGGGTGAGCCTTTTACTCGGGACAATCAACATGATGGAGCAGCGAATGCAAAGCTCGCCTTGATCGCTGTCTGGCAACTGAACCGTTAAGGCAGATATTTCAAATACTTACCGTTAAGCATGTGAATTTGGTCCAGTCGGACATTGTATGCTTTCTATTGAGATGAAGAAATTTACATCTTAGCGCATGACTAGTGGGGGAACGTTTCATTATGAAAATGTGTGGCAGACTCATGGCGACTATGATAAGGTGGTCAAGGAGTTATGGCATAATGCTGAGAAAGGTCCAGGTTTTTGTGGGTTTGCTAATTCGCTGAAGTTTATGCAGAAGGGACTGGAATCTTGGGGAACAACAACCTTGTCTAGTGATGGGCCACGGCCAACCGAGATCCGTCAAATTCGGTCCAACTCCCTTCTCAAATTAGTAAGCTTCTTTTTAAAATTACCAGAAAAGAAAATTATGGAAGGAATTAATGAAGTCCTCTTCCAAGAGGAGATTTAGAAAAAACAAAGATCTAGAGTAAATTGGTTGAAGTCAGGTGATCGCAATACAGCCTATTTCCATGCTTATGGGTCTCAGCGCAAAAGGATCAATGTGATTAATCGGCTTTATCGGGAGGATGGTTATGTCTGTGAGGATGTTGAAGACATTAAAAGTAAGATTCAAGGCTTTTACACACAATTATACAACTCGGAAGGACATCCTAATTTCGAGGGACTACTGAATTTAGTGGAACAGAAGGTCACTCTGGAGGATAGAGTTATGTTAGAACAAGATTTCTCGACCGAAGAAGTAAAGAGAGCTTTGTTTCAAATGCACCCCTCCAAGGCTCCGGGAGTTGATGGGTTTAAGGTTGGGTTCTATCAACGACATTGGGATCTTCTTGGCAATTACCTGTGTGAGTACGTGCTTGGTTTTCTTACTGGTAGCAGTCTACCGGACCAGTTGAATGACACTTCCATCACACTTATTCCCAAAGTCAGAAATCCACAGTCTATCAAACAATATAGACCGACATATTTATGCAATGTTATCTATAAAATTGGAACAAAAGCAATTGCAAATAAGATGAGACCAATTTTGGAGTATACTATTAGTCAGGAACAAAGTGCGTTTGTTCCAGGGCGATTAATTCTGGACAATGCTCTGGTTGCTTTTGAGAGTATCCATTCCATGAAGAGAAAGAAGAAAGGGAAGAAAGGCCATTGTGCAGTTAAACTTAATATGATGAAAGCATATGATCGTGTTGAGTGACCCTTACTTGAAGCAATGATGCTGAAATTGGGTTTCCCTCTTCGCCTAGTTCAGTTGATCATGAGGTGTTTGTCATCTGTCAGATTTTCAGTCAAGGTAAATGGTGCTTTATTGGAACCTTTTCATCGTTCGAGAGGTATCAGGCAAGGAGACCCGATCTCACCTTTCCTATTCTTATTCTATGGTGAAGGTCTTACAGCTCTTATACATAATTATAGCACAGGTTTTGTTGATAGGGGAGTGCGTGTTTGCAACAGATCATCGTGGATTTTGCATCTACTATTCGCTGATGATAGTCTGATATTTATTAATGCGAATGGACAGAGTGCAAGGAGACTTGATGAAATACTTCAAATCTATCATCAAGCTTCAGGGCAAAGAGTGACCAGAGACAAGAACGCAATATTTTGTAGCCCTTGTGTTTCGGAGGTTCAAAGGAATGAAGTGAAAAAAATTCTTGCATTTTAGTAGAAGCTTTCACAAGAAGTATCTTGGTTTATCAACGGCAGTTGGAAAATTAACGAGTGATGCCTTTGATTTATTGCTGATAATGCTAGAAGCAAGGTGAATGGCTGGCCGAAAAGCATCTCTCATATCCAGGGAAAGAACAATTGATTAAATAAATCATCCAAGCTATGTCAACCTTCTGTATGAGTTGCTTCCAACTCTCCAAGGGATCCTGCAAAAAGCTTACATCTATCACTTGGAATTTCTTCTGGAGCAGAAATTTGGATAAAAGATCTATGCATTGGCTTTCCTGGGAAAAGCTCACTACTCCTAAGAACAAGGGAGGTATGGGTTTTAAAGATTTACATAACTTTAATCTCGCTCTTCTTGGAAAACAGGTGTGGGGACTCCTCACAAACCCCACATCTTTATGTGCTCAAGTTTTACTTGGGCGATACTTCCACAATCAGAATCTGATGGAGGCATATATTCCGAAGACGGCGTCAAAAACTTGGCGAGCGATCTTGGCGGGAAGAGAGTGTTTAAAAGTTGGGCTGATGAAACAAGTGGGCTCGGGAGAGTGTATTTCCATTTTTTTTTACAGGGAAATAGTAGGGAAAGCCCCTACTGCAATATATATATATATATATATATATATATATATATATATATATATATAGGATAAGGTTTTTGTATGTTGCATAACTAGGGTGCATGCAATCGGCACCGTTCGTATGCTTTGGGATTGGTATCGATTTATGGGAGGGGTTGCATTTTGGATGAACTATTGAGAAGGAAAACGAAAGAGGAAGGGGGGCCGGCTCACTTTTGTGTCTAGGCCTATCAAAATGGCAATTTATCGGCAGAAAACGTCATGTGGTCCATGCTCAATGTGTGACTCCATGCTGAACCCTTGACTCAACTCGGTGCATTCAATTTTTTTTCATAAAAGTGCCCATCTGGTGCCTAATCTAAACACCAGATCCTCATGCATCACGAAAAGGTGCCCATGTGAAAACGGAGCCCATTCAAAATCATACTGTGCCTACACTCACAATTAAATAAGAAGTGCATTTACAAAACATCACAGGACAAAAATATGTCAATTTTTTCAGGCAATGGACCGCATAAATAAACCACGGATGATTGAATCCGCTGCACCAAACCAAAATCACAGATCGGAATAGCAATTATTTGGTGCCTATGCACAATTATTCGGTGCCAACACATCACATGAACTGTGCCGACAGAACAAAGAAACAGTGCTGCTACCCGATGCCGCCGTTGCCTGACGACCACGACTTCGGACGATGGAGACGGAGCGGCCGCGGGAAGCGAGGGAAGGGCGGGCGGCGAGGAGCCTTGTCTCCGGCCCTGCGCGGTGATGCTAGCCGGCGGCGCGGATGGAGCGGGTGGTCGCCGCCACCGAGCCGGGTGCGGGCGCATCTCCGGTGCCTAGCACGCCGTCGCGGCCGCCGATGCCGATGAGGAGCTCCTCCATGACGGGGTCTGGTGACAGAGGTGAGGAGCTCGGGCGGCGTCCGGTGATGGAGGTGAGGCCGAGGAGAGGCGCCTCGGTGGAGCTTGTAGGGGATGGGGAGTTGGGGACAACCCGGGAAGAGAGCTGCAGAGGATGGAGAGGGAGTCGGGGTGGGTTGGTGGATCGAGGACGGGGGCGGTGAAGGCCTGGGGTTGCGCCTACGCGAGGACGGCGGCGGTGGAGGCCGCGGAGGGGAGAGAGGGATGGGCCTCCCATCCAGGAACGCCTGCCGCAGGGGCACGGCCGCCTCGCCGTCGACATCGGCCCACACGCCGCCCTCGAAGCAGAGGAACCTGACCGGCGCGCCGCTCCGTCGGAACTCACGCCAGCCCTAGAGGAGCGGTGAGGAGCTTCCGACGCTGGCGGGCCGCGGGATCGCCTGCCTTCTCCGGTTCCCGTGCTTCTGGCATCCGGTGCCGTGACCAGAGGGCGGCGGTGCCGTGACTAGAGGGCGGCGGTGCCGGTACGGGGTGGAGGAGGGACTCGGGGTGGGTGGAGCCGCCGCTGGATCAAGGGTGGGAGAGAAGAAGTGGGCTCGGGGCATGAAATCGAGGGGCTGAGGAGGCGGGATGGAGGTGGCGGATCCGGTGCCGCCGTAGATGGCGAGGAGAGCACAGACAGGCTGAAATCCGGCGAGTGGAGGAGAAGGCCGTGCCTGGTGGTTTCTGGATCGTGTGGGATGTTGAGAGGGGTGAGCATGGAGGGGATTGAGAGGATAGGGGTGGGTCGAAGAAGAGAGGAGACTCAGGAGAGGATAAGGTCACTGGTGGGGAGAGAAAAAGGGACCAGTTAGGAAAAGGAATCTCCACCAGGCTAGCCTACGGTGCTATGCCGGGACCACATCAGATAAAAGAGGAAACAACAAGTGAGCTGTGAAAAATCAACAACAAAAATAGAAGCAAAGTTAGGACCACACATGTGCACAGATCTTCAAGCACACGAACGGCACCGATTGCCCACGCCAATATATATATATATATATATATATATATATATATATATATATATATATATATATATATATATATATATATATATATATATCATGAGGGAATAATTACATGTGCAATCCGTTTTCCTGTCAAAAATTCAAATGGCATCAAGCCATTGCTGCATACCCATTTGGGATGATAACCGGCTCTAAGGAAGTCACTCAATGCGGCCCATGGGCCGAAGACATGCTTCAATTTTAACCACTGTGAATGAATTGATCACTACTGATCGGAAGTGGAATAGTGATCTGATTAAGGACTTGTTCTATGCGCCAGACGCACATGCGATTATGCAAATTCCTCTAGCGCAAGCTGGTGGAGATGATTGGATGGCGTGGTCTAAAGAAGAGTCTGGGATTTATTCAGTCCGTTCTAGGTATTGTGCGTTAATGGATAATATGTTTATGACTCAAACGAGTACCAACACAGATGTTGGGTCTTCATCTGATAATGATGCAGATCTCTGGAAAAGGGTGTGGAAGCTTGATGTTGTGCCTAAAGTGTGTGTGTTCTAGTGGAGAGTTCTTCGAGGGATTTTACCTTATTATAGGACTCTTACACGACGCCATGTCATGGAGAATAGCACTTGTGATATTTGCAAAGTGGAATCAGAATCCTTGATGCATGCGTTTATCGAGTGTAGCCATGCGAAGATGTTTTGGATGGCAGTTAAAGAAATCCTTGTTCTCAAACTTCCGAGGCTGCATCCTGATACATGGACAAAGGATATTATTTGTGATCCTTCTTTTACCTCGACGGAGAGGGTTTTGATCACTACGGTGATGTATTCTATTTGGACATCCAGAAACAATATCACCCATGGTGAGGCATAATCCCACGAAGACGATGGAGTTCATTCAGGAAACACTTCGCCTGTTGGAACTACCGAGGAAACAGACTACATGAATTCAGCTAAGACAATCGCGTAAATGGAGGAAGCCGTCTAAACATATAGTGAAACTTAATTCAGATGGTGCGGTTCAGTTGGAGGATGGGAGGGCTGCGGTGGGAATTGTGGCACGTGATTGTGATGGTTTCTTGACTGCTTCTGCTAAGGTATACGAGGGGATTGTCGATCCCTTAGTCATTGAGACATTAGTTGTGCGTGATGCATGTACCCTTGCTATTGAGGGGGGTTTTACTATTGTCTCTGTCTGCATTGAGACAGATTGTGAGGTGCTCATAAAGCTTCCGAAGAATCGAGATGGTGATAGATCTTTTGTCAAGAGTATCCTAGATGAGATTAGTGAGTTAGGGAATTGTTTTTCCTCTTTCTCTACTATTTTTGCCAGGTGTGAAACTAACCAAGCAGCCCATGTTTGCACCAAATATGCGGTGATGCATAATGGGTCGTTTAATTGGGTAGCTGAGCCTCCGGGTTTTTTGACTCACAGTCTTGTGGCTGATTGTAATTATACGAATGTTGATGATGGAGGCGACGAGTACCAGACGCACTCTTTGCCTAACGAGGGTACCGAAAGGAATTAGCGGAGTTTTAATGAGGCGGCTCGCTGACCTAATATATGGGGTTTAAATTTCAAAAAAAAGTCAGCTGTGAAGATTTTGCCGGTCTTCTAAGGGAAAATATGTCACTTTGGGTTCGTGTGTTTTGTGTTGTGAATGGCTAGGATATATACATGACGGAAATATATAGACATACTCCTTTTATTGTTTGCGCAATAAAGGGCACACATTTATTGTATATATACTCCATGAATAACGGGAGGAGCTGATATGGCTAAGAATATTAATTAGAAGATATTTTACAGCTAAGAAAATCTACTTTATTGCATGACAACCGTGAAACCGGGAAAGAAGCCGTATCTTTTATCTCATCAAACAAAACGGATTATGATAAGATAATAAAAGGACGGGAACAATATACTGTTGCCGTTGCTACATGAGGCAAAAGGCACACATGAGCTGCAGCCAACACTATTCTGTTGCCCATCAGCTCCTGTGATCCATTTTTCTTCAGTAACGACATCCACATGAAGCTCTATATGTCCATTCAGGACAACCTGACGGGTGGTCACAAGCTTCCACAGGGCAACCAGAAGCTGAGATGGTGGCTACTGGGAATTAGTATGATTAGTATACTGTAGGAGCTAGTGCAACAGAGCTACAAAAACAAAATGGTTCATGAGTCATTTTCATACAGTAACAGAAGACAAACAATGCTCCAGTCTACAAGCTACATCGTGCAGCAGCCATCAAAGGTTCTCCTGCTGCTTCTTGTCCTGGGCCATCTTCTTGCGGATCTCCTGCGCTGCGTTGAAGATGCCTAGTGTTGGCTTATTGCAGACAAAGCACTTCTTGTTCTTCGAGTGATGCTGGAAATAAATAAAAAATGATATGGGCCACGATTTTCTTTGCGATACGAACTCAATATAATTCAATAATCATAGAGGTTGCATGTAACTGAAAAATCACTGATGAAAATAAGACTACAACTTACTATACAAATAAAAGGAAAGGTCCATGCCTCTCCAACTGTGATTAAGTAGGAATAAAACAAGACAAAGCATAAGAAATTATCAAGTGTCTCTATACTCCATACGTTTAAACTAACCAAAGAAGATTTGCCATTACATGTGTAGAGCAAAAGGCAAACAGGCCATAAATCTGTGAACCATACAATTCTGCTGCAATTTTAACTTACAAGTTGTCAGTCTTAACAATGTTGCAGCTGCCTATGGACTGGACCATGTTTAAAGCTTCCAGGGCCCAAGTCTAGTTTTGGTGTAGGTATAATCTAGTCTAGTTCTAAGCAACGATCAAATCTCCTACTTCACCATGTTCAAAGCTTCTGCTCAAGTGGTCAACTTCAGTTTCAAGCTAATGTATCTGTGTTTTATCCTGATTGTTTGATCTCTACTTCTAGCTCATCTAGTTATGCAATTCTTTACTGACTGATGCTCTGCTCCGGAAATCCATTTCTAGGAAGCAATCTAATAAAAACTCAGTAGTAATAGTGCTAAGGCTACACTGAAGCATGAATCACCGATTATATTTGTAATAATGTGTGTCCTATAATTAACTGATTAGTAATTCTTAGTAATTTAATTTAACCCTGACCACACAATGTCTCAGTTGTTTAACCCTAGGGTCAGGTCCTGGGCGGACAGCTTAGCGAGAAATCCTTTTCGGGATCTGTGTACCTAAATTGGTCTCATGGCTTGAAGAGAAGCAGTATGCACATCACAAAGGCTAAGATAATGATGAGATCTCTAGTAATGGGAAATTAGATTTACACTTGCATTCAGAATAGATCAGCCTGTCAGGCTTACCCCAGATCAATTAGCTGAGAACTACAGGCCAGAGACTCATTACCATCTTTGTGCAATTACTCAGTAATTCTTGGGTTGCTAGATGAAAATTACATAAGAAAACTCAGGCTTTTTATTCTATTCCCATGTAGCATACACCCCAGAATATTGTCGGCCAGAGATTACAATTGACCCATGCGCTTGTGGTAGTTTTTATTGCATGTATCCAGCACGAAAAGTGAACAGTCTCCATGTAGACAACAATGGGAAGGATGTTTAGTTAGACCTGTGGTTGCCCTTCTTTCGCAAATTCCACCTAATTTCACTCAGGGTGAAATATATCTACGCCACACCAAGACTAGATTTCGTCAAACTTATTTAACAGGTTATCTGTGCAGAATCTAGATTTCCACACCCCCTGCTCACATTCTCTATAAAACAAGCCTAACCATCCTAGATAACCTCGTCACCTCTTACCCCACTCACCCTAATTTACATGATTCTACTCTACCAAATTAATTTATTCACTTGTTCCTGATGAAATTCATGTAACTATGCCCGCTCTATGGTCATGCACTTCCTCCATATCAAAGGGAAAACAATTATCTGCTAGTATACACATTTGAATCTCACTGTATCTCTCTATACATGTAATTTACTACTGCGCACAGGACCGGCTGTAAGATAGTCCTATGCAGTCAAACAAATCTCTGTAGACTCCAACAGGATAGGTGCATCCAGCTAATAATATTTCCATTATCAAGAATGCATGCATGATATTCTCTGGATTAACATTTCAACTAAACATTCATGTCTTACAGCCAAATACAAATAGGAAGAAGAATCTATAAGAACTTGGAGATCAAATAACAACTTGGATAATACATAGCTACATGTTATATGACCATAGGGCTGATGCCATACCAACAAAACATTCAGTTAGTCCAAGAAGATATTCAGCTAGTAAGATATACAAAAAAGTGTTTCTTCACCACACCACTATTTCTTTATAGTCATGTGGTGTTTCCTTGCATTAGGTAAGTTTATATATATTTGGGCTCATCCGCAATATTTACAGAAGTAGAATTCTTGTGCAAGTGCTAATATTCAATAGTTCATGTGGAAGAAGCAGCAAATTTTAGCTGAGGACACTACTAGTGCATAAAAGTTCAATGAAAGTCAATACAAGAAATATGTGATGTATCATGTAAATTCTGAGTTCTGGTTCCATTTTACAGAGTTAAGTTTTGTTATCTTTTACGCAAATTCCTGATTTTGTGAAGGGATGGTTACAATAGTCATGCAATTTTCCTCCAAGAGACAGAAACATTGGTCATTGTCTAACAAGAATTAGTTTGGATGAATATCTAATTAACTGGTCCAATAAGAAAACTTAATTATTTAACAAATACATCACGAAGCAAAAAAGACAGATACATAGCAGCATGCAGCACAGCTCAGTCCTAGTTGACCCACTACACTAGGCTACTAAAATTTAAATTTGTAACATGGACAAATAATGCGATGCAAAACCAATAGGAGAACAAAACCTATAACAATTAATAATCTAGGCATTTTCAGCTCCCATTCAAAGAGTCATTGTTCCATGTGAGATCACTAGCCAAGCAAATAATCTTGATTTTCAACATGACAAACTTATCAATTGCACATATCATAGGCATAATTATGAACACAAAAGTAGATGAAATTACATATAGTACCTTTAATGCGCAATGCTCGCAGAAGTAATGCTTGCATTTTGTGACCACCGGATCAACAAACGGCTCCCTGCAAATGTAGCAGGCAAATGGCAGTGCCTCCTCGTCGTCGCTATCATCCTCCTCTGCCTCACCATCACTCCCATCCATTTCACGCATCGATATGCGCCGTTTGCGGGCTTTCTCGGCCTCGTCATACTCCCTCTCGAGCTGCCACCCTGACTTGTAGTCACCTCTGTCGTGCATGAACTTGCAGGAATCACCGTAGCCACAGTACCCTGTCTCCTTGTAGTCCTTGCAGATGTCGGGCTGGTAGTCGAACCGTGTCGAGAGGCGTATGTGCGCCGACGCCCGCAGCGGGCCGTGCGCGCCACCGGCCTTCTCTCCGGACACCGTGTGCTCCCGCCGGAATCCTGCCTTGTGATCCGTGTACCCGTTGATCCCCTTGTAGAGGTCCCCGGCGGAGGAGGCGGAGGCAGAGGGGTTCTTCTTGAGGGAATTCTCGGCCTGCTTGAGCTGGCGCTCGCGGATGGCGCGCGCGTCACGGTCGTAGGCTGTCTCCGTCTCAAGCGTGGCGGTGGCGCGGTTGTCGGTGGAGGACTGGATCGTCCTGGAGGACTCGAACTGGAACCTGCGGGGCTCGGAGGATTTGTCGGCGGAGGAGAAGAAGAGCTTGCTGGTGGTAGACGGCGGCTTCTTAGAGCGCGCGGCCGCGATGGCGCCGGAATCGTCGTCGCCGCTACCTGCTTCGTCGTCGGAGCCGACGGACGCGGCGGGACGCTTCCGGATATTCTTCGGTGGCCTTCGGACAAAGTTGCACACCGGCGCGGAGCCGCCGGCCCCGGGCTCGCCGCCGCCGTCGGACATGGGGTGGGTAGGGTTCGGCCGTTCGGGACTTCCTGGGTGAATTGAAGAAGAGACGGGAGCGCGTCTCTGAGCAGAGCACGTCTTTTTTTTTTCTTTCTCAGTAGCGGTGTTCAACTGGGTTACATCGGCCGAAATGGGCACGACTAAAAGGCGGTATTCAACTGGGCCGCTTGTGGCCGGCTACCCTGGGCCTGCGTGAACTTTTTTTGTGTGTGATAAGTTTATTTTAAGGTTAAGAAGACGTTTTACCATTAAATAGAAAGCAAGTCTCTTGCATATATAAAAAAATATATAGCAAGTCTCTCGAAACAGGATTTTGCCCCTATATCAAGTATCTTAGAGGAGGGCTCAAAGGAGGCAAGAAAGGAGAAAAAGGAAGGTCGAAAAAGCGTAGAAAGAGAACAAAAAAGCTCGAAAGGCTACATCCCTCGGTCTCCGGGGGTCATCGGTGAAGCCAAAATCTCTTTGCTCGATCTCCTCTCGCACAATACGCACCACATCTGTCATAGGCAGCGCCATGCATTGTGCTCGTAAACATTCTTCCAGTGCGCTCCTTTTGAACTCCACATCTGATGTATGTTATGATGTCGATGGTCGCCCGTCTCTTATCCTTTCGAGTTTAGACCTCCTTATTCAACTATTTTTAAACTCACACCAACTCCTTATTAAACTATTTTTAAACTCGCGCCATATCCATACATATTTTGAAACATCTTCTAATTTGAAAAGAAGGGAGTAATAACAGGTAGCTCGTCCTGGTTCATCAGCCTTCTTATCCAGTATAGCTAAGTTAAAACATCTCAGTAGACATACTATTATCACGAAGTTATAAATGTTGTGTTGGGAGAGAATGAGGATGGAACTCAAAAGGTTAAGCATGCTAGGGTAGTTTGAGAATGGGTGATCGATCATGAAGTATTTAGGGAAAGGGTTAGGTGTGAGTTAAGCATGTCTAGTGACATGGTTAGGGTTAGTAATATAATGGTTAAACTAAATTAAATTGTCAATTCAAATATATTTTTAAAGAATTAAAAATAATTGAACAAAATGATCAAATAACTTTTGATTTAAAAAAAAAATTAACTGTGACACACGGGAGATCGTCCACGAGGTGCTTCTATCTATGCTACCTCCCGATCTGTTACCTTTGTAAGTGAATACTATAGGCTGCCACCGTAGCAAAACCAGACCGTAAAATAGCTTACCCTGTTCTAGGGGGCTAATTGTCTGGTATTGGATACTTGTGCGGGTTAAGTGTGATGTTTTAAACTTGAGGGGGTGCTGCGTCCAGATCTCAATACTTGTGGGGGGTATATAGACTTCTTTCATCCTTTTAACTACCCAAATGGACAAAACAAGTTAGGCATTATCCTTTTCACGATCCAAACGGACAACACAAGGACATATTTCGTGTCCGTTTAAGTCGACCCGTTGAAGTCATTCTAACTAGAGGCAACTATACTATACTACAACCTGACAACTAGAGGCAACAAAAACAGATATGGCGAATGGCTAAGCTTGGGCTAGGCTTATTTTGCACTCAAAGGAAAATAAGTGAAGACATGAAAAATACAGGCGCACAAATGTGTAGCCAGTAATTGGTAAATTATTAGTATGCCAATTTAACCTTTTCTGTTACAGGTCACAAAAAGAAAAGAGAAGATCTCCCATGCATGGAAAAGAATCAATAGAAAAGGCCCTTTAACAGTTGCTACATAAGCAATAGATCTGGGAGATACCCCACTCCGCTTGCAGGATAAATAATAGAGGCCTGAAGCAGAGAATCCTTCAATCAGCTGTCGTCCATCTCACCCTCCAGTTTTGTCATGGTGGAATTGCACCACGATGCATGTTATATTGTCAGCGCTGCCTCGAGCATAGGCAATCTCCGTGAGTTTCCTGGCTGCGGACTCTGGTACGTCTTCTGTTTTAGCAAGGGAGACAGCTTCCTGTTTGAGGGGGAAAAACATTGTCAACATATCAGTGAAGGAGCAGCTTCCTGTCTTGAGGGAAAAAACATTGTCAACATATCAGTAAAAGAGCTACAGTGTCATGCGTCATTCTGCTTGCCACATTTTGCGCAGGAGCATTTCGCCGTAAGTAAGAATGTGAGCACATAGCAGATACGGAAAATGTTTCATATGCAACAGTGCTTGCTTAGGAAATTTCTGGTTGCTTCAGGCCGAGAAATACTACACTTGGTAATAGAGTTAGCTTGTTACCTCATTTTCTACAGCATCCCAGAGTCCATCACTGGCGAGAACTAGACTTTCCAATTCTCCATCGACCACTTCTTCCTGAGATTTAATAGAGAAGATTTCATCAAGCTTCACAGGCCATCAGGATTATGCAAGATAGCAACTCATATAAAGACACATTGAATAGCTGTTATCAGAAACCTCTTCCTGTATTTTCGATCTACACTAGGTTCAAAACGAGAACATTGGTTTCAACTATATCAAAAAATTGAAAACAGGAATTGAAATATTGGTATAACTCAATTGCAACAAGCTACCTGAATTTCAGGTTCTGCCACCACAAATGGCTTCAATAGACGATTACCAAATGCACGGGACATCGCCAGTACACCACCTACCCTCCAAGTACCTGGAAAAATATCACATTAAGAAGATGGTACAATTTCGAGTAGTCCAATTCAAATTGTTAAGCCTGATCTATCAAAAAAAAACAAGCTATCGGTTACAGAGATGGGGTCTTGAAGCAACTGAGGATGCACACTCCAACACTAAAAACGTAAAGAGGAGATCAGATGGCTCAAAATGAATAAGCAAGTGTTTTGCTAGTTGCCTTATCCAAAGATTATGGCTGCATTTGGCTGGCATTGAGGTGGATTACGATTATTCAGATTTTCCAATAAGCTTTTGCCTTTTTTCCTTGGTTGGCTAACCAACTTATTTTTTTACAGTGGATTATAAAATTAAGTTCAGTGCAGCACAGCTCAGCAACCACAAACTGAGCCTATGCAGACTGTAATGCCAAATGCACATACGAGTGAAAAGCAAAGACTTACCAGCCCAAATGACAACACCTCCAGCATTTTCAATTCTCTTCCGTTCATCAGTCCTGTTGGGTTTGTGATCTACTGAGAGTGCCATAGCTAAAAAAAGAAACATATAAGGTAAGTAGAGCTACAGTGAGTTAAACCAAGCGACTAAGCTAGTAAATGAATTAGGTTTTAAAAAAAACTAGAAAATGAATCACACCAAATAAACTAAAGTGATGTCATTATGCAGATTCCATCACAATATCAGATCAAGAATGTAATAATAAACGAGCAAGCATTGTTATCTTCCTTTAATGGTGGCACAAGAATAACCATTACATTAAGGAGTAGCCAGAAGTCTATGATATAAGCATTCAACTGCATCGTGATAAAATATTTGTAAATGTGGATTACAAGAAACATGTGTACCACAGTTCTTTGCCAAATGTATCATCGCTGGAGCAGCAAATTAAGATACACTCTGAAGATTCATACGATAAGAGTTCAGAAGGACCACAACATGTTGTGGTGATTCAATCGTGCAAGCCACTACGACGAGGTCTATCAGGATATACCTTTGCCAGCTTTTGAAATAACAGCACGGGAGTCACCGACATTTGCTACATAGATATTTCCACCCACTAAAACCGCAGTCGAAGCTGTGGAGCCATCATCCCTGAAGGCATTGGATTCTGATTCTAAGAAATCTGCATCGGTTTTCTGATATGTTTCGCCTGTTTTTCACCCGAAGTTTTTGAAGGTTAGTAAATAATGATTTGAAGCACTGGAAATAATTTGCACAGAGAAACACACAGGTAAATCCCAAGATAAACCTTACTTATAGCAAGCTTTGTATCAGTCAAGAACTTGGGATGTTTCATAAGGTTCTCGAACAAATGTTCCTTCAAATACTCAGCAGCACGTGACCCTCCATGACCTAAAGATTTGCAATGTAAAAATCATTGTAGGCAAGTAACAGCGTAGTATAGAAGGCAAGATTGAAAACCATACCATCGAATACACCAAACAAGCTAACAGCCTGTCCCTCGATTTCAGTTAGCTTTACATCATAGAAATCTTCCATTGTGGCTCTTTTCCCTCTAAAACTCGAATACCCGCATTTCAGTTTACCATCTTCTCTGTCACAAATTTTGGACACTATGTCAATCCAGGCTATAAGTCAGATAATAAAGAGTCTCAGAAAAAAAAAGCATCTTAGGAGTCCGGAAGATAACAAACATTATTGTACAAACTAGAAAGATACGGAACTGAAATATGTAAATAATAGATTATATCTTGCCATCAGAGCATGAAGTCGAGATCACAAAGTAAACCACATTATGATAGACCTTTCGCAGCTGTGGAACTGTAGCATAAAATGAGTAGTACCACCATACAGTACAACTGTCTATTACGGAATGCAGGACTGTATCAACGGGCCTAGCGAAGTGGAGATAGAAAAGATCAAGAGAAACAATGGGCATGGCAGAAATTATAACATAAAGGACTAGTCGGTTCAAACTACATATGACAATTATGCAATATTAGGAGCCTGGATACCTTTGTTGTATGCTAAGTACTGTGCAATGTGCCAACTGCCTACATTTGGCAGATCCTCCGGTTAAAATGATGGAACTACAACCTCAGTAAAGGTGGTGGAGCAATTAAAATTGTCATATTCCATCAACTGTAGACTTCATTAACTAGAACAAGCTAAGGGCCACAACCTAATGGGACACATTCAAATGCAAGAAGCTAACCGACTTTATTCATATTGAACTCAATACAACGCAACGGACTAGGAATGTTGTGGTCCATCTAACCACGACAAATATAGCCAACTAACCAACTAAGTATCAAGAATCGGGCTGAGCAAACACATACCACCTGATAGACTCGTCAATACCACGGGGCAAAATGGTTATAGTGAAATCATGGCAATAAAAGCACAAGGTACATTTGCACCTTTGGCTGCTTAACGGAGCATCGCTATTGCCTGCTTACAGGCTACCACCATCATAAGACAAGGCAAGGCAAGGAAATGCACGACACGAGTCCCAAATGCTTACACGGTTCCATTTCAAGCTGAGGTAGACGCCGCAAATAGCAAAGATCAGCAAGTGAGCGACGTGCATTACCTCTGCCACGCGCCACTGGCGTAACCGCCATCCTGCGGCTGGGCCCCTGCCGTGGCCACGCGGCGCTGCAGCTGCAACTGCCCGGCCGGTGCGGAGGAGTCAGCGTCGGAGGAGGAGTCGAGCATCATCTTGGCCCTGGCGCCAGCGACAGCCCGGAAGCCGCGCCACCCGTGTTCGCGCGCGCGTGGCGTCACGAACGCATCCACCGCCCGGCCGCACAGGACCCTGCCCCCCCGGCGGCCCGCTGCCGCACGCAGCAGCAGAGCCCTCAGGCTACCGGTGCGTACCATCTCATGGCTGGCTGGCTCTCTGTCCGCCCCGATGCCGATGGCGCTGGCGATGCCGCTCCCCGAGGAGAAATCCACTGGCGCTCGGTTAAATGGCGGCTTCGGATCTGGGGCCAGGGGGCGCGGGAGGGGAGGAGGAAGCGGCGGGGGCGGGGAAGGGGGTGGACGGTGGCAGATTCCCCTGCACTATGAGCCGCGGCCTCCTCTCTCTGCCCGCTCCCCGCTGGAAATGGCCCTGGTTTCTAGGAATTTCCATGTGCCTTTTCCTTAAAAAGTACTCGCTACACTGCTTATCTCCACTACTAATATTAAACAAACTAGTAAGATATGTCCGTGCAGTTGCTACGGGGCTGATTAAACAATTTGATTCTTTACTTTTTACACAAACCAACTCTATGTGTTCATGTACATGATAAGATTTAGATCACCGTGTTTTTCATACATCTCATAAAGTGTAAGATAACAAAACAGCTATACACATCACATCAGTAAAGAGAAATCAGCAATACAAGTATCATGATATGTAAATTTAAGTGGGTAAACCAATTTAAAATCGGTGGAATGAATAATAGATCTGCACTTTTTTACCATTGCGGAATCCTAAATCCGGTGTTGCATGTTAAAATGGTCCATCTACATGAGATACTGAACTGAGTATATATCTTATATAATAAAACCAACAAGAAAACACTGATTAAATATGAAAATTGTTTAGTTAAACACTCGTGATTTCTTTATCCTGGCCTAATACAAAAAAACGAAGCAACAAATTAATAAGAGATTTAAGGCGTTGTAGCGCCGATCACGGAGATATCAAAAACTTGACATCTCTCCAACTAATCATGTTCTCCCAAAACAATATAATCAATATACGATATTGGCCATTTCGAACACAAATTTGCACGGTTTGATTAAATCAATCAAAATAAACATATCCCAAACATAATAAGCATATGGCCATGTCGGCCTTCATCGCAAAATCATACGATACTAGCCATTTCGAACACAGCTTTGCCCGGTTTGATTATATCAATCAAAATAAACGTATCCCAAACATAATTAGCATATGGCCATGTCGGCCTTCATCGCAAAATCATCATAGGCTCGGGATTTAGTCGAAGTTGTTTCGGTCATCTCAGCCATGGTTCACATAATAAAAGGAGCGAGATGTGATCACTCTGGCTCCATGTAGTACCTTTTTGTTCTTCTTGTAGTAGGCCTTCTTCTTGGGAGTCCATGGCCATGATCCGGTTCTCCTCTTGTTGCAGGGCGAACATGAGCTCTTTGTCCTTGACATCGGCGTCCTTGGATCTTGCCGCCTCTAAGGCTATAGCATCGACCTCCTTCGATCTCACCTCGGTCTCCCTAGTCGTTGCCTTGGCCTCTTTGGCTCTTGTCCGGGCATTCTCCTCCCTCTCGGTCTCGAGCCTTTTTGTTTGTAATTCAAAGTATTTTTTAGCCTCCTCCTCCCTCTCTCGGTGATGTCTCTCTTTCCTCTCCTCCTTCTTCTCGGATGCCTTGTCCTTTTGGGATATGAATCTGTTCAAGATCTCTTGCAAGGCCATCGTTATTGCGTCCCCTTTGAACTCGGCCTTGGAATTGTTCCTCCCTCTTGGTTTGTTCTCCTTCTCGGTTGGGTCCTCATTCGGTGGGGCAATTGGCACCCCACCATTCTTCATGGAAGCGTAGAGGTCCTTCCACTTTTGTTGGTCCTTGAGGATCTTGGAGCAATAGGTCAACATGAAGGCTTTCCCATTGTGTTGAACCTTGAACGTTTCCAATGCTTGGATGGCCTACGCGTAGGGTAAGCACGAATTCAAAGGCCACTAACAAATGAATAATGAATGGTTGAGGAAGAATTGAACATACCATGTCCTTTATTCCGAGTCCACTTTGCGGTCGGGCTTGGACGTGCTCGTAGGATCCACAAAACATGCTCAGCTCCGCAATGATGTGAGACCACCTCTTGTTGATCGACAACTCGGTCCGGTTGTGCATCAGTTTGTCATGGTAGGATGGAAGGACTTTCCTCTTCATGTAGTGTATGTAGAACCGAGACCAATATGCGGTCACTTTTTGCTCGGCCCTAACGATTTGGTCTGTGCCAACCTCTATCCACGACTCGCAAATGAGCTTGTCGTCCTCCTGAGTGAAGGAGGTGTCCCTTCGGCTGACCTTCTTCATAGCTCGGTCCAGCTCGCCGAGCTCTTGCTAAGACATTGGTGCATCATCGATATTCACCAATTCGGGGCCGGTTGATGCATGTAAAATGCATACATGAACTTTGCACTCTATTACTTGTTATTTCATCATATATGGGTTATATTTAGGGTTAATTGGTTTTGTGCCATACCTATCTGAGTTCTATCGGTATGTGCCTTGGTTTGCTCGCATATCGCCCAAACGCTCGTTTCCCTCTAGTCAACCTTCTTTGACCGGCACTTGGCCTGACTGGTGGGGTCGGCCTAGCGCGGCTCGGCTAGTGTGCGACTCGGTTGGGATTTCCTTTGGTCGGCGCGTGGGGCCGGGCACTAGTCAGACTAGTGGGGTCGGCGCGTGGGGTCAGCGTGGGGTTCGGCGCGTGCGGTCGGGGCACTAGTCTGACTGGATCATCTTATAACGTAGAACTTTCTTGGTGGTGCTCGTTGGAGGAAGAACACTGGTGGTATTTTTGAAGAAATCATCTTATATATAATTACCGCCGCGTAACTAATATATACTAATATATATAATCACACAATATAAGATGCACACAAAACATCAAATGTAATGCAATATGACATAGTCCATTGCGCCATGATCTTCGTGGCGCCTGTAGTTCATAAACAATTTAATAAACCTTGACCATATCACATAGCCCCTATAAAATAAAGTTAGACGCTTCTACTTTATCTTTTGCATATTTTACGTGGCTGGGGATTTCGTAAAAAGAACCGCTTCTTACCTACGAACTTATGACCACAACAGCGATCCAATAATTGCAGTTCTGCGACGCGTTCAATGGCCATGCCTATCCGTGCACGCTACATAGACGGCAGAGTGGACTACGACATGCCACACACGTATTCAATATGCACGCAGTGCCACGAACTGGAAGTCTCTCAGATGTGTGTCATCGTATGACTCGTAAATATTGGTTTGCTTCGGATTCTTCCTTTCACGCTAGAACGGATAAACATGAACGGATACGTGCCGCTCGTTCTGCCCTATGATCAATGTAGACATAAATTAATGTAGACTGGCGGGGGCGATGGTGAAGGGGATCGTGTGCAGAAAACAATAATTTTCCTAGCAACGATATCCTTACAACATGCTCAGATCTATTCTATGCAGATATAGTAGTACGAACGGAGATCGGAATACATACCCTTGTAGACCGAAAGCGGGGATTACGTTCCCGCACAAACGTTGTCGATGAATACCAACGAAGCCGACCTCAAGGTCGTGTAGAGGAAGCAGACCTCCGAGCACCGCTAGCGCAGCACCTCGCAGGGCGTTGCACACGTACGGTGGAAACGACGGCCTCCGAAGCTCCACTCTAGGACGAGCAGCGGAAGACTTGGACTGGAACACCAGCAGCGCGGCAGCGGGCTATGGTGGAAGAGATCCCCCTCTCAACTCGGCGCAACTCCGAAAAGGGAATCACGAAATCGAGAGAGAATTGGGAATTAATTGGTGAATTAAAAGGCCATGGGTGCCCCTCTATATATAGGCTCCGAGGGGGGAGCCAACCTGCTCACCAGGCAATGTGGGACTAAACCCCACATGCCTGGTGCGGCATTGGTGCGCCGGCCACCTGGTGGGCCCCTTGTGGCCCACCTAGGCCGGCCACCTTGGCCCCCACCGAATTCCCATGAGGAATTTTCCCCTCTTGGGCCTTCTTTCGATCAGAAGGCCCATTTAGGGAAATCAGCCTAAATAAATTCGAAAATAAATATATAAAATCATATTTAGACATTAAATACACTAATTAATATAAAACATATTATATATAATTTATTCTAGCTCCGAAAACTATTTCGTCGCTGCCCGATCTCCATCGGACCTCTCCCGGGACGTTACCGGTGATCTCTTTCCTTTTCGGTTGTCTTGTCGAAACCCCTTAAGTGTGTTACCCTAGCGGTTCGATATAATAACAGACATGATCGAGACTCCTCTCCGATCAATGACTAACTCGTAGGACTGGACCCCATGAATTAATCCCTGTGATATAACGAATGACTTTTATCTATCAAACTTGAACGTAAAGTCTTAAACCTTTTGCCATAGCGATACTTAGCGTGTCCGAGCGTCGTTCATAGATATCTCCATATCTAGTCTGTCCTCGTTACCGACAACGCTATCTTCTACTCGTCTATGATTTCATGTCTCCGTGACCTAGTCACATGCTTGCAAGCTCATTAGACATAATCTCACCGAGTGGGCCCTAGAGTATCTATCCTGCTATGTGGACTGGCAAATCCCGGTCTTGACCCCTCGTCTCACCTACTCCTTTCTGATACGCAAAAGTACCACCGTTATTGTCATACTAATTAAGATACGATGTTTGGTGCAATCAAAGTATCTTCCAGGAATAATAATAAGAGTTGGTCTCACGGTCAAAGGCGTAATGACTACGTCCTACAAATATGGGTATGTCCATCACATCGTTCTCCAACGATATGACTTCCATTGCCGACCGGCACCATGCCCTATGATCGGGAAACCTCGATCATCGATCGCGCAACGAAACTAGTCTTAGTAGAGGCTACTAGGGACCTGGTTGTTTACGCATCACACCCGTATTAATGTTTCCGCTTAATACGGTTATAGCATGACACAAAAACGTATTATGAACAAACGAGATATGATAAAGAAATACACTTTATTAATTGCCTCTATGGCATATCTCCTTCAGTTTCCCACTCGCACTAGAGTACAAATTAATCTAGATTACAACTTGGTAAAAGCTTAACACCCATAACAACTTGGTGTGTTTCATGCTTGTCAAGCGGAAGAGGCTTTGTCAGAGGATCTGCCACATTCAGATTCGTATGCACTTTGTAAATCTTCACATTGCCTCCTTGTACGTACTGTTGTATCACATTGAAGCGTCGGAGAATGTGTTTGGCGGTGGAGTGAGCACTTGGCTCCTTGGCGTTAGCAATGGCACCCGTATTGTCGCAGAAGAGGATCACGGGGTCTTGCACGCTCGGGAACACTCCAAGTTCAATGATGAACTTCCTCAGCCACACAACTTCATTCGCGGCTTCGCAAGCAGCAATGTACTCCGACTCCATCGTAGATTGTGCGACAATGGGTTGCTTCCCACTTCTCCAGCACACGGCGCCTCCATTCACCTTGAACACATAACCTGTTTGTGACTTAGAGTCATTGGGGTCTGAGCAGAAACTTGCATCCACGTAACCTGTTACGCCAAGTTCTTCATCGCAGCCACCGTAGACAAGGAACATTTCCTTTGTCTTATTGAGATACTTAAGAATGCTCTTAACAGCAATCCAATGCGCCATTGCAGGATTACTCTGGAACCGACTTGTCAAACTTAGAGCTAATGCCACATCAAGTCTAGTACTTAACATTGCATACATAATTGATCCTATGGTTGAAGCATAAGGATGTTTAGTCATGTCGGACTTATCATGTTCCGTTACCGGACACTGTGCCTTTCGCAATGTTTTATTCTTGATAACCGGAAGAGAACCCTTCTTTGCCTTCTCCATACTGAAACGCTTCAATATTTTATCAAGATAAGTACTCTGACTCAACGCTAATAGACGTCTTGATTTATCACGATAGATTTTAATGCCTAAGACGTATGCAGTTTCTCCTTAGTCCTTCATGGAAAATTTACTGTTTAAATAATCCTTCATGCTATTCAGAAATTCCACATCATTCCCAATCGGCAATATGTCATCTACATATAGTGCTAAGAACACAACCGACCTCCCACTCATTTTTTGGTAAATGCAGGTCACTTCCAAATTTTGGACAAATCCAAAACCTTTGATTACCTCATCAAAGCGAATATTCCAGCTCCGAGATGCTTGCTTCAATCCATAAATGGAGCTCTGAAGGTTGCATACCTTGCAAGCATTTTCTGGATCGACAAAACCTTCCGGTTATACCATGTACAACTCTTTCTCAATGTTTCCATTTAGGAAGGCTATTTTGACATCCATCTGCCATATTTCGTAATCCTAATAGGTAGCAACTGCTAACAAAATCCGAATAGACTTCAGCATCGCTACCGGTGAAAAAGTTTCAACGTAGTCAATCCCATGAACTTGTCGGAAACCTTTTGCGACAAGCCGAGCTTTATAGACGGTCACATTATCATCAGCATCAGTCTTCTTCTTAAAGATCCATTTATTCTCGCCGACCTTGCGCCCTTCGGGAATATCCATCAAAGTCCACACTTTGTTATCATACATGGATCCTATTTCGGATTTCATGTCTTCTAGCCATTTCTCGGACTCTAGACTCGCCATTGCCTCCTTGTAGTTCGTAGGTTCGTCTTGTTCAATTAACATGACGGTGCAAACCATATTGCCATACCATTCTGGTGTGATCCGAGATCTACCAGACCTACGAGGTAGTTGAAGGGGATCGGGTGCAAAAAATAAAAAACTTCCAAGCAACGATATCCCTAAAACATGACAAGATCTATTCTATGCAGATATAGTAGTACGAACGAAGATCAGAATACATACCCTTGTAGACCGAAAGCGGGGATTACGTTCCCGCACAAACGTTGTCGATGAAGACCGACGAATCTGACCTCAAGGTCGTGTAGAGGAAGCAGACCTCCGAGTACCGCTAGCGCAACACCTCGCAGGGCGTTACACACGTACGGTGGAAACGACGGCCTCCGAAGCTCCAGTCCAGGACGAGCAGCAGAAGCCTTGGACCGGAACACCAGCAGCGCGGCAGCGGGCTATGGTGGAAGAGATTCCCCTCTCAACTCGGTGCAACTCCGACAAAGGGAATCACGAAATCGAGAGAGAATTGGGGAATTAATTGGTGAATCAAAAGGCCAGGGGTGCCCCTTCTTATATAGGCTCCAGGGGGAGCCAACCTCCTCACCAGGCAATGTGGGACTAATCCCACATGCCTGGTGCGGCATGGCTGGGTGCGCCGGCCCGCTAGTGGGCCTCTTGGCCCACTTGGGTCGGCCCCCCAAGCCCCCCACCGAATTCCCTTGGGGATTTTCCCCCTGTTGGGCCTTCTTTCGACCAGAAGGCCCATTTAGGGAAATCAGCCTAAATAAATTCGAAAATAAATATATAAAATCATATTTGCACATTAATTACACTAATTAATATCAAACATATTATATATAATTTATTCTACCTCCGAAAACTCTTTCGTCGCTGCCCGGTCTCCATCGGACCCCTCCCGGGACATTCCCGGTGATCTCTTTCCTTTCCGGTTGTCTTGTCGAAACCCCATAAGTGTGTTACCCTAGCGGTTCGATCTAATAACAGGTATGATCAAGACTCCTCTATGATCAACGACTAACTCGTAGGCCTGGACCCCATGAATTAATCCATGTGATACAACGAATGACTTTCATCTATCAAACCTGAACGCAAAGTCTTAAGCCTTTTGCCATTGCGATACTTAGCGTGTCCGAGTTTCGTTCCATTGATATCTCCATACCTAGCTTGACCTTGTTACCAACAACGCTATGTTCTACTCTTCTATGATCTCATGTCTCCGTGACCTAGTCACATGCTTGCAAGCTCATTAGACATGATCTCACTGAGTGGGCCCTAGAGTATCTATCCTGCTATGCGGACTGGCAAATCCCGCTCGACCCGTCGTCTCAACTACTCCTTTCCGATACCCAAGAGTATCACCGTTATTGTCATACCATATAAGATACGACGTTGGGTGCGATCAAAGTATCTTCCAGGATTAACAATAAGAGTTGATCTCACGGTCAAAGGCGTAACGACTACGTGCTCCAAATCTGGGTATGTCCATCACATCGTTCTCCAACGATATGACTCCCATTGCCGACCGACGCCATGCCCCATGATCGGGAAACCTCGATCATCAATCGCGCAACGAAACTAGTCTTAGTAGAGGCTACTAGGGACCTGGTTGTTCACGTATCACACTTGTATTAATGTTTCCACTTAATACGGTTATAGCATGACACAAAAACCTATTATGAACAAACGAGATATGATAAAGAATATACTTTATTAATTGCCTCTAGGGCATATCTCCTTCAGTCTCCCACTTGCACTAGAGTACAAATTAATCTAGATTAGGTAAAAGCTTAACACTCATAGCTAACTGGTGTTTTTCATGCTTGTCAAGCGGGAGAGGCTTCGTCAGCGGATCTGCCACATTCAGATCCGTATTCACTTTGCAAATCTTCACATCGCCTCCTTGTATGTACTGACGTATCACATGGAAGCGTCGGAGAATGAGTTTGGCGGTGGAGTGAGCCCTTGGCTCCTTGGCGTTGGCAATGGCACCCGTATTGTCGCAGAAGAGTATCACGGGGTCTTGCACTCTCGGGAACACTCCAAGTTCGATGACGAACTTCCTCAGCCACACAGCTTCATTCGCGGCTTCGCAAGCAGCAATGTACTCCGACTCCATTGTAGATTGTGCGACAATGGGTTGCTTCCCACTTCTCCAGCACACGACGCCTCCATTCACCTTGAACACATAACCTGTCTGTGACTTAGAGTCATCGGGGTCTGAGCAGAAACTTGCATCCACGTAACCTGTTACGCCAAGTTCTTCATCGCAGCCACCCTAGACAAGGAACATTTCATTTGTCTTATTGAGATACTTAAGAATGCTCTTAACAGCAATCCAATGCGCCATTCCAGGATTACTCTGGAACCGGCTTGTCAAACTTAGAGCTAATGCCACATCAGGTCTAGTACTCAACATTGCATACATGATAAATCCTATGGCTGAAGCATAAGGATGTTTAGTCATATCAGCCTTATCAAGTTTCATACCCGGACACTGTGCCTTTCGCAATATTTTATTCTTGATAACCGGCAGAGAACCCTTCTTTGCCTTCTCCATACCGAAACGATTCAGTATTTTATCAAGATAAGTACTCTGACTCAACGCTAATAGGCGCCTTGATCTATCACGATAGATTTTTATGCCTAAGACGTATGCAGCTTCTCCTAAGTCCTTCATGTAAAATTTACTGTTCACGCTATTCAGAAGTTCCACATCATTCCCAATCAGCAATATGTCATCTTCATATAGTGCTAAGATTACAACCGAGCTCCCACTCATTTTCTTGTAAATGCAGGTCTCTTCCAAATTTTGGACAAATCCAAAACCTTTGATTACCTCGTCGAAGCGAAGATTCCAGCTCCGAGATGCCTGCTTCAATCCGTAGATGGATCGCTGAAGGTTGCATACCTTGTTAGCATTTCCTGGATCGACAAAACCTTCCGGTTGTACCATGTACAACTCTTTCTCAATGTTTCCATTTAGGAAGGCTGTTTTGACGTCCATCTGCCAGATTTTATAATCGTAATAGGCAACAACTGCTAACAAAATCCGAATAGACTTAAGCATCGCTACCGGTGAAAAAGTTTCATCGTAGTCAATCCCATGAACTTGCCGGAAACCTTTTGCGACAAGCCGAGCTTTATAGACGGTCACATTACCGTCAGCATCAGTCTTCTTCTTAAAGATCCATTTATTCTCGACGGCCTTGCGCCCTTCGGGAATATCCATCAAAGTCCACACTTTGTTATCATACATGGATCTTATTTTGGATTTCATGGCTTCAAGCCATTTCTAGGACCCTAGACTCGCCATCGCTTTCTTGTAGTTCGTAGATTCGTCTTGTTCAACTAACATGACGATGCAAACCATGTTGCCATACCATTCTGGTGCGATCCGAGATCTACCAGACCTACGAGGTAGAATACTTTCCTCAACAGTTTCTCCCACTCCATCCACGGAGTACATTTCCGGAATTGCTTCCGTTGCGCCACTCGGAATCTCGAGTTCAGGATCAACGATCTCATCGAGGTCTACCTTCCTCCCACTTACTCCTTTCGCGAGAAACTCCTTCTCTAGAAAGGTACCGGTCTTCGCGACAAAAGTTTTGCCCTCAGCTTGGTTGTAGAAGGTGTACCCAACGGTTTCCCGCGGATATCCTACAAAAACGACTTTCTCCGACTTCGGTTCGAGTTTGTCGGGATGTAGTATCTTAACATACGCCTCACAACCCCAAACCTTCAGAAACGATAACTTAGGCTTCTGGCCATACCATAATTCATACGGTGTCGTTTCAACGGATTTGGACGGAGCCCTATTTAAAATGAATGCGGCTGTTTCTAACGCATAACTCTAGAAGGACACGGGCAAATCGGTAAGAGACATCATAGATCGAACACTATCCAGTAGAGTACGATTACGTCGCTCGGACACGCCGTTACGCTGCGGTGTTCCGGCTGGCGTAAGTTGGGGTACTATGCCACAACTCCTCAGATGTGTGCCAAACTCAAAACTCAAATACTCATCACCACGATCGGATCGGAGGTGCTTGATTTTCTTGTTAAGCTGATTCTCAACTTCACTTTGAAATTCTTTGAACTTTTCAAAAGTTTCAGACTTGTGTTTCATCAAGTAGATATAACCGTATGTACTCAAGTCATCAGTGAAGGTGACGAAGTAACGATAACCATTGCGTGTCGAAACGCTCATCGGTCCACACACATCTGTATGTATGATCCCCAATAAATCCGACGCCCGTTCAACGAAACCTTTGAACGGTGTCTTGGTCATTTTGCCCATGAGGCATGGTTCACATGTATCGAGGGATCCGAAATCCAACGAGTCCAAATGTCCATCGGAGTGGAGTTTCTTCATGCGCTTTACACCAATATGACCGAGACGGCAATGCCACATATACATGACGGTATCATCACTACACTTAATCCGTTTGGCTTCTATGTTATGGATTTGAGTACTACGATCGAGATTCAACAAGAATAAACCATAATTCTCGGGAGCATCAACATAAAAGATATCATTCATATAAATAACACAACTGCTTGATACTGATTTAAATGAATAACCGTCTTGTAACAGGCAAGACCCACTTATAATGTTTACACTCATAGATGGTACAAAATAACACTTATTTAAAACCAAAACTAATCCCGATGGTAGATGTAGAGGGAGCGTGCCGTCAGCCACCACGTCGACTCTCGATCCGTTGCCGACGCGCATCGTCACCTCATCCTTAGCCAGCCGCCATCTATTCCGTAACTCCTCCTGAGAGTTACATATATGAGCAACAGAACCAGTATCAAATACCCACGTGTTGCTCCAGGCGGATGTAAGGTACACATCTATAACATGTATATCAAATATACCTTGCTCTTTGTCGACCGTCTTGCCAGACTTCCTATCCTCCAGGTACTTGGGGCAGTTGCGCATCCAGTGACCTTTTCCCTTGCAGTAGAAGCACTCCACGCTAGTTCTGGGACCAGATCTGTTAGTCTTGGGCTTGGCACTCATCTTGCCCTCCCTCCTGGACTTCTAGCTTTGCTTTCCCTTGCCACCGGATTTCTTAAAATCGACAGTCTTGTTGACCATCAACAGCGTGTGCTCCTTCTTAATCTCCACCTGAACAGTCTTGAGCATCACGAACACTTCACCCAGGGACTTAGCCATGCCCTGCATGTTGTAGTTCATGACGAAGCCTTTATAGCTAGGGGGCAACGATTGCAACACCCTGTCAATCGCCAGCTCATCGGGAATCTTGCATTCCAGACCATTCAGGCGTTGAACGTAGCCAGACATCTTGACCACATGCTCGCTCACACTGCTATGCTCCTCCATCTTGGCCGAGAAGAAAAGCTCAGAAGCCTCATATCTCTCAGCCTTAGCCTGCGGTGCAAAGACAGCCTTGAGATCAGAAATAATCTCGAAGGCGCTCATCTTCTCGAAGCGCGCAGGTCGGCTTCCATGGCGTAGAGCATGCCACTTTGGACAAAGGCAGAATCCTCCGATCTGGTCTGGAAGACCTTCTTCTCATCCTTAGAGGCTTCATCTGCGGGAGGGTCACCTATGGCGGCCTCAATGACGTAGGCCACCCTATGGGGAGTGAGGAGGATCCTCAGGTTGCAGAACCATGCCATGAAGTTTGACCCATTGGTCTTAAGCTTTTCTTTCTCACGGAACAGACCTAGGTTAAACGAGGGACGAGACATCTACAATGGAATTTGCAATAACATAAGACTTTGTTCATAATAATTTTGAGTTATCGTATTTTTAGAAAATAACTAACATAACTCCCACTCAAACGAACATCCCTCCTGGTCGTTTAAGCAATTGCACGACCCCCATCCATTGCACCACCCCTCATCATCAGAGCCGGCGGCACAACTTCAAGAGTAGACAAATGTCCGCCACACCAATTTTGTGACACGTGCTCGACCTTTCGGTCTCCTTGTTCCGAGGCCATATCTGCATATGCTAGGCTCGCCACCATAACCTCCACACTGATGCTTGTGCAACATGGCTTACACCCACTGTATGCGAACGACGATATGTCTGACACCCGGTCATCACGGCCTGCCTCATAACGTAGAACTTTCTTGGTGGTGCGCGTTGGAGGGAGAACACTAGTGGTATTTTGAAGGGATCATGTTATATAACTACCGCCGCATAACTAATATATACTATATATATAAGCACACAATATAAGATGCACACAATACATAAAATGTAATGCAATGTGATATAGTCCATTGCGCCATGGTCTTCTTGGCGCCCGCAGTTTATAAACAATTTAATAAACCTACCTTGACCATATCACATAGCCCCTGCAAAATAAAGTTAGACGCTTCTACTTTATCTTTTGCATATTTTACGTGGCTTGGGGGTTTCATAAATAGAACCGCTTCATACCTACGAACCTTATGACCACAACAACGATCCAATAATTGCATGTTTAAGCATCCCTTTCAGGCCCTCCATTGAAAATGCGAAGACCAACTAAAGAGAGAGAAACTGACACCCGCCAGCCACAGATACGGTACAAGCCATATGTCAGTAGTGGAACCAGTCTCGCTTAAGCGTACGCGTAAAGTCGGTCTGGGCCGCTTCATCAACTTGATGCCGCTGGAATCACAAGTGCACGCTAGAGGGTAGCAAATAACAGGAACGGTGCCCCCGTGCAGAACACATGTTCTAACAACGTACAGCTATATCTACGATAGATCGGCTCTGATACCACTGAAGGGGATCGGGTGCAGAAAACAAAATTTTTCCTAGCAACGATATCCCTAAAACATGGCAAGATCTATTCTATGCAGATATAGTAGTACGAACGAAGATCGGAATACATACCCTTGTAGACCGAAAGCGGGGATTACGTTCCCGCACAAACGTTGTCGATGAAGACCGACGAAACCAACCTCAAGGTCGTGTAGAGGAAGCAGACCTCCGAGTACCGCTAGCGCAGCACCTCGCAGGGCGTTACACACGTACGGTGGAAACGACGGCCTCCGAAGCTCCAGTCCAGGACGAGCAGCAGAAGACTTGGAACGGGACACCAGCAGCGCGGCAGCGGGCTATGGTGGAAGAGATTCCCCTCTCAACTCGGCGCAACTCCGACAAAGGGAATCACGAAATCGAGAGAGAATTGGGGAATTAATTGGGGAATTAAAAGGCCAGGGGTGCCCCTTCTTATATAGGCTCCCACGGGGGAGCCAACCTCCTCACCAGGCAATGTGGGACTAATCCCACATGCCTGGTGTGGCATGGCTGGGTGCGCCGGCCCCCTAGTGGGCCTCTTGGCCCACTCGAGTCGGCCCCCAAGCCCCCCACCGAATTCCCTTGGGGATTTTCCCCCTCTTGGGCCTTCTTTCGACCAGAAGGCCCATTTAGGGAAATCAGCCTAAATAAATTTGAAAATAAATATATAAAATCATATTTGCACATTAATTACACTAATTAATATCAAACATATTATATATAATTTATTCTAGCTCCGAAAACTCTTTCGTCGCTGCCCGATCTCCATCTGACCCCTCCCGGGACATTCCCGGTGATCTCTTTCCTTTCCGGTTGTCTTGTCGAAACCCCTTAAGTGTGTTACCCTAGCGGTTCGACATAATAACAGGTATGATCAAGACTCCTCTATGATCAACGACTAACTCGTAGGCCTGGAGCCCATGAATTAATCCCTGTGATACAACGAATGACTTTCATCTATCAAACCTGAACGCAAAGTCTTAAACCTTTTACCATAGCGATACTTAGCGTGTCCGAGTTTCGTTCCATACATATCTCCATACCTAGATTGACCTCATTACCGACAACGCTATCTTCTACTCTTCTATGATCTCATGTCTTCTCGACCTTGTCACATGCTTGCAAGCTCATTAGACATAATCTCACTGAGTGGGCCCTAGAGTATCTATCCTGCTATGCGGACTGGCAAATCCCGCTCTTGACCCCTCGTCGCAACTACTCCTTTCCGATACCCAAAAGTATCACCATTATTGTCATACTATATAAGATACGACGTTTGGTGCGATCAAAGTATCTTCCAGGATTAATTATAAGAGTTGATCTCACGGTCAAGGCGTAACGACTACGTCCTCCAAATCTGGGTATGTCCATCACATCGTTCTCCAACGATATGACTCCCATTGCCGACCGGCGCCATGCCCCATGATCGGGAAACCTCGATCATCAATCGCGCAACGAAACTAGTCTTAGTAGAGGCTACTAGGGACCTGGTTGTTCACGTATCACACCCGTATTAATGTTTCCGCTTTATACGGTTATAGCATGACACAAAAACCTATTATGAACAAATGAGATATGATAAAGAATACATTTATTAATTGCCTCTAGGGCATATCTCCTTCAGTAGTATACTTTCCTCGACAGTTTCTCCAACTCCATCTGTGGAGGACGTTTCCGGAACAGCTTACGTTGCGCCACTCGGAATTTCAAGTTCAGGATCAACGATCTCATCGAGGTCTACCTTCCTCCCACTTACTCCTTTCGCGAGAAACTCTTTCTCTAGGAAGGTACCGGTCTTCGCGACAAAAGTTTTGCCCTCAGCTTGGTTGTAGAAGGTGTATCCAACGGTTTCCCGGGGATATCCTACAAAGACAACTTTCTCCGACTTCGGTTCGAGTTTGTCGGGATGTAGTTTCTTAACATACGCCTCACAACCCCAAACCTTCAGAAACGATAACTTAGGCTTCTTGCCATACCATAATTCATACGGTGTCGTTTCAACGGATTTGGACGGAGCCCTATTAAAAATGAATGCGGGTGTTTCTAACGTATAACCCCAGAAGGATACGGGCAAATCGGTAAGAGACATCATAGATCGGTCACTATCCAGTAGAGTACGATTACGTCGCTCGGACACGCCGTTACGTTGCGGTGTTCCGGCAGGCGTAAGTTGGGGTACGATGCCACAACTCTTCAGATGTGTGTCAAACTCAAAACTCAAATACTCGCCATCGCGATCGGATCGGAGGTGCTTGATTTTCTTGTTAAGCTGATTCTCAACTTCACTTTGAAATTTTTTGAACTTTTCAAAAGTTTCAGACTTGTGTTTCATCAAGTAGATATAACCGTATGTACTCAAGTCATCAGTGAAGGTGACGAAGTAACGATAACCATTGCGTGTCAAAACGCTCATTGGTCTACACACATCTGTATGTATGATCCCCAATAAATCCGACGCCCGTTCAACGAAACCTTTGTACGGTGTCCTGGTCATTTTGCCCATAAGGCATGGTTCGCATGTATCGAGGGATCCAAAATCCAACGAGTCCAAAAGTCCATCGGAGTGGAGTTTCTTCATGCACTTTATACCAATATGACCAAGACGGCAATGCCACATATACATGGCGGTATCATCACTACACTTTATCCGTTTGGCTTCTATGTTATGGATGTGAGTACTACGATCGAGATTCAACAAGAATAAACCATTACTCTCGGGAGCATCAACATAAAAGATATCATTCATATAAATAGCACAACTGCTTGATACTGATTTAAATGAATAACTGTCTTGTAGCAGGCAAGACACACTTATAATGTTTACACTCAATGATGGTACAAAATAACACTTATTTAAAACCAAAACTAATCCCGATGGTAGATGTAGAGGGAGCGTGCCGACAGCCACCACGTCGACTCTTTATCTGTTGCCGACGCACATCGTCACCTCATCCTTAGCCAGCCGCCGTTTATTCCGTAACTCCTCCTGAGAGTTACATATATGAGCAACAGAACCAGTATCAAATACCCACGTGTTGCTACGGGCGGATGTAAGGTACACATCTATAACATGTATATCAAATATACCTTGCTCTTTGTCGACTATCTTGCCAGCTTTCCTATCCTCCAGGTACTCTGGGTAGTTGCGCTGAGGTGATCCGATGGTCACCACCATCTTCTCCAGCTTGATTTCTAATTCGGCTACTTCGAGCATCTTTAGGATTTCCGACAGGGGTTTTGACGTCCCTTTCATGCCGTAGTCCATGACGTTCTTATAGCTAGGGGGTAGAGAAATCAGCACCCTATCAATAACCAGCTCTTCTGGGATCACACTTCCCAGATCATTCAGGAGCTGAACCCAGCCAAACAACTTGGCTAAGTGCTCACCAATATTACCGTGCTCTTCCATCTGGACTGAGAAGAAAAGCACGGATGCTTCGAACCTCTCAGCCTTGACTTGTCGTGAAAAAACAACCATGAGTTCAGTGATTATCTCATAAGCACCCTTGTTCACGAAATGGTTTTGCAGGTCAGCCTCCATGGAAAAGAGCATGCCACTCCGGACATAAGAAGAAATCTCCGCCTTAACCTCATGGACATTCCTTTCGATTTCTGAGGCGGTGTTTGGCAGATCACCTAAGGGGGCTTCAAGGATGTAGGCCACCTTGTGGGTTTCAAGAATGGACTTCAGGTCGCGGAACCAGGACACGAAGTTAGACCCATCGGTGTTAAGCTTCTCATTCTCAAGGAACAGGGCTAGGTTAAAGGAGGGGTGAGACATCTACAATGGAATTTGCAACAACATAAGACTTTGTTCATAATAATTTTGAGTTATAGTATTTTAGAAAATAACTAACACAACTCCCACCAAACGAACATCCCTCCTGGTCGTTTAAGCGATTACACGACCCCCATCCATTGCACCACCCCTCATCGTCAGAGCCGGCATCACAACTTCAAGATTAGACAATTGTCCGTCACGCCAATTTTGTGACTCATGCTCGACCTTTTGGCCTCCGTTTTTCGAGGCCATATCTGCATATGCTAGGCTCGCCTCTATAACCTCCATGTAACGCTTGTGCAACATGGCTTACACCCACTGTATGCGAACGATGATATGTCTGACACCCGATCGTCACGACCTGCCTCATAACGTAGAACTTTCTTGGTGGTGCTCGTTGGAGGAAGAACACTAGTGGTATTTTTGAAGGGATCATCTTATATATAATTACCGCCGCGTAACTAATATATACTAATATATATAATCACACAATCTAAGATGCACATAAAACATCAAATGTAATGCAATGTGATATAGTCCATTGCGCCATGGTCTTCTTAGCGCCCGAAGTTCATAAACAATTTAATAAACCTACCTTGACCATATCACATAGCCCCTGCAAAATAAAGTTAGACATTTCTACTTTATCATTTGCATATTTTACGAGGCTGGGGCTTTCGTAAAAAGAACAACTTCTTACCTACGAACTTATGACCACAACAACGATCCAATAATTGCAGTTCTGCGACGCGTTCAATGGCCATGCCTATCCCTGCACGCTACATAGACGGCAGGGTGGACTACGGCATGCCACGCACGTGTTCAATGTGCACGCAGTGCCACGGACTGGAGGGCTCTCAGATGTGTCTCATCGTACGACTCGTAAATATTGGTTTGCTTCGGATTCTTCCTTTCACGCTAGAACGGATAAACATGAACGGATACGTGCCGCTCGTTCTGCCCTATGATCAGTGTAGACATAAATTAATGCAGACTGGCGGGGGCGATGGTCAAGGGGATCGTGTGCGGAAAACAATAATTTTCCCAGCAACGATATCCTTACAACATGCCAAGATCTATTCTATGCAGATATAGTAGTACGAACAGAGATCGGAATACATACCCTTTTAGACCGAAAGCGGGGATTACGTTCCCGCACAAACGTTGTCGATGAAGACCGACGAAGCCGACCTCAAGGTCGTGTAGAGGAAGCAGACCTCCGAGCACCGCTAGCGCAGCACCTCGCAGGGCGTTACACACGTACGGTGGAAACGACGGCCTTCGAAGCTCCAGTCCAGGACGAGCAGCGGAAGACTTGGACGGGAACACCAGCAGCGCGGCAGCGGGCTATGATGGAAGAGATACCCCTCTCAACTCGGCGCAACTCCGACAAAGGGAATCACGAAATCGAGAGAAAATTGGGGAATTAATTGGTGAATTAAAAGGCCATGGGTGCCCCTCTATATATAGGCTCCCAGGGGGGAGCCAACCTGCTCACAAGACAATGTGGGACTAAACCCCACATGACTGGTGCGGCATTGGTGCACCGGCCACCTGGTGGGCCCCTTGTGGCCCACCTAGGCTGGCCACCTTGGCCCCCACCAAATTCCCTTGAGGAATTTTCCCCTCTTGGGCCTTTTTTCGACCAGAAGGCCCATTTAGGGAAATCAACCTAAATAAATTCGAAAATAAATATATAAAATCCTATTTAGACATTAATTACACTAATTATTATCAAACATATTATATATAATTTATTCTAGCTCTGCAAACTATTTCGTCGCTGTCCGATCTCCATCGGACCTCTCCCGGGCCGTTCCTGGTGATCTCTTTCCTTTTTGGTTGTCTATCGGAACCCCTTAAGTGTGTTACCCTAGCGGTTCGATATAATTACAGATATGATCGAGACTCCTCTCCGATCAATGACTAACTCGTAGGCCTGGACCCCATGAATTAATTACTGTGATATAACGAATGACTTTCATCTATCAAACCCGAACATAAAGTGTTAAAACTTTTGCCATAGCGATACTTAGCGTGTCCGAGCCTCGTTCATATATATCGCCATATCTAGTTTGACCTCGTTACCGACAACGCTATCTTCTACTCGTCTATGATTTCATGTCTTCGTGACCTAGTCACATGCTTGCAAGCTCATTAGACATAATCTCACCGAGTGGGCCCTAGATTATCTATCCTGCTATGCGGACTGGCAAATCTCGCTCTTGACCCCTCGTCTCAACTACTCCTTTCCGATACCCAAAAGTATCACCGTTATTGTCATACTAATTAAGATACGACGTTTGATGCAATCAAAATATCTTCCAGGAATAACAATAAGAGTTGGTCTCACGGTCAAAGGCGTAATGACTACGTCCTACAAATATGGGTATGTCCATCACATCGTTCTCCAACGATATGACTTCCATTGCCGACCGGCACCATGCCCTATGATCTGGAAACCTCGATCATCGATCGTGCAATGAAACTAGTCTTAGTAGAGGCTACTAGGGACCTGGTTGTTTACGCATCACACCCGTATTAATGTTTCCGATTAATACGGTTATAGCATGACACAAAAACATATTATGAAGAAACGAGATATGATAAATAAATACACTTTATTAATTACTTCTAGGGCATATCTCCTTCAGATGGAGCTGTAACGCAAGTACGCGATTGGAACGCGACGGACATAGCTATAGCTAGTACTCCCAAATCTGAACTAAGGCGGCGCATGCCTGGTTGAGCCGTTGGCATGCTTCAGACGCACATCGTTCATCACCTCCTGAAACTTGGCATCAAAACGTCGACGCTTCTCCGCGTGGCGCTCCGAACGCACGGACTTGGTGAAAACTCGCGTATCCAGCTCGACTTGGTCGACGATCTTGAGTAGGTCGGCGCCGTCGTCGGTGGAGAGCGATTCGAGACTTGAGTAGGACTCGTCGTCATCGCTGGACTCGGTAAACGGTGTCACCGCCGGCGGCGGCGGCTGTGGGATCGCCGCGGCCCGGGAGGACCCAGCCTCCCCATTGTGACGTCGCTGCGTTGGGCGTCCTATTCCTCACTGCGGTGCGCTCCCCCTCCTGTTATCTAGGGTCCTCCTCCTCGCTGCAGCTGCAATGGCATTTGATTCACGGTGGCGGCACTCCTCCTCCTTGTAGTCGCTCTCGGATGGGTCCCTCTCGGATGGGGATGACATGGCGGTGAGAACGGATATGGGTGGCGAGAAGGTGGATGGAAGGGTTTAAATGGCCGCGTAGTACGCGGGAAATGCTACGCAACGGAAACTGGCACATAGATTCCAGCGAGTACGCTAAACTATCAAACTTGGTCAAAAAAGAGTGAAAAATGTTTGGTACAAATGAAAAGGTTTGAAGCTAAGTTACGCAAACATATGTTTTTTAAGTCCGTATGAACACATTTTGCAGCCTACCTTTGGAGTTCATTTGGATGGAAATGGTTCCGTTTACCCTACCTTCGGAGTTAATTTGGTTTGCATTTTTCAGTAAGTCCACTCACCATTTGACTTAGAAATAGGGCCGTTAACCTTATCTTCGGAACTCATTTGAAACACATTTTTTAGCGAGTTCACAATTTTTGCTTAGAAATTGGGCCGTTTACCCTACCTTTGGAGCTCATTTGAAACACATTTTTCAGCCTGTCCACTGTTTTTGGCTTAGAAATGGGGCTGTTTACCCTACCTTTGGATCTCATTTGAAACACATTTTTCAGCGTGTCTACAATTTTTGCTTAGAAATGGGGCCGTTTACCCTACCTTTGGAGCTCATTTGAAACACATTTTTCAGTGTGTCCATAATTTTAGTTTAGAAATGCATGGGGACGTTTACCCTACCTTGCGAGTTCATTTGAAACACAGTTTTCAGCGAGTTCACAATTTTTACTTAGAAATGGGCCATTTACCCTAACTTTGGAGCTCATTTGAAACACAATTTTCAGCCAGTTCACTGTTTTTGGCTTTGAAATGTGGCCGATTACCCTACCTTTGGAGCTCATTTGAAACACAATTTTCAGCGTGTCTACATTTTTTGCTTAAAAATGGGGCCGTTTACCCTAACTTTGGAGCTCATTTGAAACACATTTTTCAGCGTGTCCAAGCTAATTTGAAAATTTATATGGATTAGGGTGCATTTGGTGTGCCAAAATACCCATTTTGTATCACTGAGGCAAATGGGGGTGGGCGAGCCAAAATCCCTGTTGGGTCCGCCGTGGTCCACTCGTCAACGGGTGTACAACCCTTGTCCTACGCGCGTGTCCAATCAGATTACAGAATGAGCTTCTCGCAGATCGCCCCGAGTCTACCTGCAGATTCCTTCTAGAGGAAATCGGACGGCCGCAGATTCCTTGTAGAGGAAATCGGACGGCTGCAGATTCCTTGTAGAGGAAATGACCATAAATTTTATAAAAATTATCGAAAAATTGAAAAACCGACGCACATAGTCTTCTTATGTCATATACTAACGACTCAAGTTGAAAAACATGGTCTATATACATTCAAAAGGAGAATGGCATGGATCTCAGGTGATATCGCATAACTCAAACTATGAGATCTAAGTTTGGAGAGAAGTGGTTTTTGAATTGCAACATGAAATTTTCAAAAACCTCACTAAAGATTCATTTTGGAGTGTGTCGTGGTGGTGTCACGGCAGATGCCATGGGATGGCTAATGTGTGGGGCCGATGGACGTTGGTGGATCCGGGGAGGGATAGCGAGCTGATGAGCCCACGCGAGGAAGATCCCGGTATGACCGAGATCTCCCAGGAACAAGAAGCAAGATCAAAGTGCAAAGGGGAAGATCTAACAAATACGAACAAATGCACGAAGGCACACACCACACACACGATATACCCAGGTTCAGGGCCCTCGTGAGGAGGTAACACCCCTACTCCTGCCTTTCCTCTCTATATATTTGTGGTACAAGAACTACAACTTGTTGCTAGATCTCTCAAAGGGAGGAGTACAAAGAACTAGATGAACTCAAGGTGAAAAGGAGTAAATGCTCTAAGAGTAAATGTGACTATAGCTTTGGCTCTCAAGTTGGTCTCTCCCTCTCAGGAGCAGTTATGGCGCCTTTTATAGAGCTCCGGCCAGGAGGGGCGGAAACCCTAAATCGGCTTGGCCCCACCGGACAGTCCTAGCCGGCATGCCGTCACCGGCTAGTGCGACCTAGTCGCCGGGCTATCCGGTGTAGCCCCTTCGTCATCATCTTGATAAGGACGGCAGGCGCCGTCCTGCACCATCATTGTGCCCCTATCAGAGACAAGACATGTCTTTGCCCATCCCGGATAGCCTTTTCCGGATTGTCGGGCTAGGCATGTCCGGTCTTGTCGTACCACGATCATACCGGCTGACGCGCTCCCGTGTCAGGCGGGAGGTGACCATGCTTCCGTGTCAGGCGGGAGGTGACCATGCTTCCGTGTCAGGCGGAATGGTACTTCCCCCCGCGACAGACGGGAAAGCCTGCTCTAGACCGTTGACGGCCTACCGGAAGCCCTCACGCCGGCTACCTCCTCGCTTGCCACTGTGAGCCCCTTCTGCATAAGATCAAGACCGAGACATATACTCCGGTTAGTACCTACCCGGACTACCTATCCGGTAAAGCCGAGTACTCCTCCTCCCGGGAACCTCCTCGGAGCCCGAGATCCGGGATCCTTTCCGGAGGGGTCCGAGCTCGTCTCAGGATGAGTATCTCTAGGCCTAGCCTCCCGAAGATGTCTTAGCCTATCAGCAAAGACATCTTCGAGAAGCTAGTTCTTAGAGGAACCACCCGCTTACGCTTGTGCTGCGATTGTGAAGGCCGGGGGTGTCTATTTATAGCTGCCAGAGCTGCCCCTTGCGCCTGCCAGGAGACACTTTGCCCTCTAGCAGTGTACAAGGGTCAAGTTGCCCTTTCAACACACCAGGAGGTGTCCCTGTCTCTCGCCAAAGGTCAAGTACTGTTGGCACCTTACTGAATTATACCGGGATCTGCCCCTACCCGGGGGGCAGCCCCCCGACACTAGTCCCCGAAGCTGGTGCTGCACAGCGACTTCGGATGATGTGCGGGATCAGCTTTTAAACAACAACCATCTTCCGAGAACATATGACACCATTCTCCGTTTTCTTGCCGAGATTGATTTCTCCCGAGACCTTCTTACCGAGACTGTGTTAACCGGGAGGCGAATCCTGCAACCGGATAACACAATCTCAGTGAATCTCGACCGTTGGCCTCGTGCTGAGTTCGAGATCACGGGCTGGGCCCCACACGACGTCTCGTCCGAGCAGAAATGCACTCAAGTGCTCCTGCCCGAGCACGCTGTCGCTTGGGTTCCCGCGCCGGGAGCCGCAGCCGATCCGGAGTCCAACCGTTGGGGCCGTGTGGCCCTCGGTGTGGCCGGATCGGACGCTCCGGGTAGCGCCACGTGGCTTGCTGCGCAAACTAGATCCCACCCACGATCGTGGAGATCGTGGGCGGGAAAATTGGAAACTGCTCCGGAATCCCCCCCATAAATAGGGGACCGGAACGGTCTCCTCTCCTTCTTCCTCTTCCTCGCTCCTCTTCCACCACCGTCTCGAGCACGCCGCCGCCGCTGCACTCCTTGCCCGAACTCCGTCGCCTTCGCCGTGCGCCGGAGCTCGAACATCGCCGTACCTCTCGCACGTCACTGACCTCCTGTTTCACCGGTGAGTCGCTCTCTCCGTCTCGATGATTTTCTTCGGTAGAACAACCGCCCGACTCCGGCCGTGCCGTGACATAAGTGCGGTTGAGCCGCCGCCGGTGAGCACAACTTGAGCGGCGCGCACGAGGCGCACGGCGGTGATGTACCGTCGCGGTAGGATGTAGATCATTCACCCGCATTGCGCCTCACCCGAGTCTAGCGCGAGCCTATTTTCCTCCTTTTTGTTTTGATTTTCTAGCAGACGGTAGATCTTATTTCCCAGGAATCCGGTTGTGTTTAGCAGTTTGTGCTCCGGCATCCTAGTTCCCGGTAGACTAACTCCGACTAACCGCCGCTGCGCCTGCAGAATAGCCCGGATACACCTGCAGTCTTCTCCGACATGGGTGAAGAAAGTATACGGGGATGCTGGGATGGCTCCGAAACCAAACAATGGGACCTGGACTGGCTGTATCGGACACACCGGATTCAGCCAGAAGTGGAGAGCCGTCTACCGGAGGGCGAGGTTGAGCCGGAACCCCAACCCGGGGAATACGTCGTATTCCTCACGCATTTCGAGCGTGGGTTTGGGCTTCCGGCTAGCACCTTCTTCCGCGATTTCCTCGACACCTACAGCCTCCAACCCCATCACCTCCCCGCCAACGCCATTATGATGCTCTCGGTCTTCACCACGTATGCAGAAGCATATCTCGGCGTGTGGCCCTTTCTGGATCTCTGGGCCAAGTATTTCATCCTTCGTCGCCAGGTCATCCCCAACCCGGATCAGAAAGAGAAATACTTGGTCGACTGCGGAGCGGCCACCATCATCCCTCGCGCTGACTCCGGCTTCCCCATAGTCAAGGGACTAGAATCCTGCCGGAAGTGGCAGCGCAACTTCTTCTACGTGAAGAACCGGGAGCACTCGGGAGATGGTCCGGGATCCTCGAATCCGGATTTCATATATCTGCCGGAGTTTGTCCATGGCCCTCCTCGCAAGTTCAATCTCTGGAAACGACTGCCGGATACCGAAGAGGTCAACTGCATGCATGACGTGCTCTTGGCGCTGAATAAGAAAATGACCAGCGACGATCTCCTGCGCTGCTTCATTATCCGCCGTGTCTGCCCTCTGCAAACCCGAGTGCACAAGATGTGCCATATGGATGGGAGCTATGACCCCACCAGAACCAGTATTTTTCCTCTTGACCGCCCCGCGGTCGTTCGACGTGTCCGAGCTATTGCTCGGACGAAGATGTCGGATGATTACGTTTGGGGTGTCATTGGGGGCTCCCAGAAAAAGCCGTTAAAACAGGTGCTCCTGTCTGTCTTTCGCGCATTTGCCTTCGTACATGCATTCACCTGGACACCGACACGTGGTGATTTGTTTGCGCAGTTATTCGAGCGGCAAAATGAGGAGGACGCAGTCCACGCTGACGGGAATTTCGTGCCGAATATCCCGGTGCCGGATAAGATGCCGAGAAAGGACCCCGACGGCGAGGACCATCTCGCCATCCCTCTATTCAAAGCTGCAGCTCCGGGTAACCCTTCAACCTCAGAGGCATTTTCCATCTCTTCGGATGATGAGGATGAGATTGACTGCCAAATCCTCGATGTTATTGACGCTCTTCCTCTCAATTGGGCCTCAGCAGTGGTTCCGAAGCCGACTGCCGGGACAAAACGCGCCAAGAGCCGGAAGCGCGCGGCTTCCGACACCAAGGCTGCCGACAACCCCGGCAACCCCCCCAAGAAGAGCAAGCCGAATAAACAAACGGCCCCAAAGCCTCGCCGGCAAAGGGGCCCTCCCCTTGTGGACTCCGGGTACATTCTCCTTGCCTTATGCCACATGACTTTGCCTTCTTCATAAATTATTATTGAGATATTTTCTTTCAGGGATGCACTCGAACTCCCGTCACCTGCCATTCCTCCTCCTCCCGGAACTCGAACTCCCAGCCCTGCTCGGGCTTCGCCTTCTCCTCCTCGCCCCTCTTCCCGAGGAAGTGAAGTTGCCGCCTCCGGTGCCGCACCGGCATCCGTTGCGACTCCGGATGCTTGCCCGGTGACCGACGAGATCCCGGTGCAGGCCACGACGACCTCGGGAGACATTTTCCTTCCGGAAAGTCCACGCCGGGTGCCCGGGCTTGAGGCCGAGATCTTGAGCCCTCCCCGGCAGTCCGTGCCAAGCGGTCCCTCCCGGCAGGCTCCGGACAATACTGCCCCGGAGAAGCGGCCCGCAGCCTCCTCCCGGCCAGCTGATCCCCCTGTCGGGAAGTCGCGCCCCAAGGTCGCTGGGCAGAAAACGACTTCTGCCAAGCCTGCAGCTGCCCCGACATCTTCGTCCCAGGACTTGGTGCTACGCCCGGGTACGTTTTCATCGTTACCACCGCCTCCCGCCGAGATCCCTACTGCTGCCTTGCGGATGTTGCGAGCAACCGTTAGCTCCTTTGTGCCTTCAGGGTCCTGGGATATTGCTGCTACCCGCGCGCCCGGCGGCTCCGGCATACATGCTGTTGACGCATACAATCAGGCTTGGCTTGCCGCCGACGCCTCCGAGACCGCGGGAGATTTGCACGCTGCAGGCCCAAGCCGCAACGCCCAAGCTCTGCACGCTCTCCAGGTGGCCGCGCTGGACGTTACTCGGGTGACCGAGGTAAGCTTGCTCTATTTCTTTCACCAAAAAACATTTGTTTCTTCCACAACCACTGGTCCCCGAGATTGGTGCTTAGTGCTCTAGATTCCACCGAATAGCAGATCACTAGGTCCCAATCTTAGAGAAAACTTCAGGACTCGGACACCGAGTCCCCGAGATCCTCCCAACCGGGTAGCCTGCTTTAAAATTTGCTTCACAACCACTAGTCCCCGAGATTGGTGCTTAGTGCTCTAGATTCCACCGAATAGCAGATCACTAGGCTCCAATCTTAGAGAAAGTTTCAGGACTCGGACACCGAGTCCCCGAGATCCTCCCAACCGGGTAGCTTGTTATGTGCTAGAGATCCCGGATTCTCCCGATTTCTTTACCTTCTTCACCAGCTGACTTCTCCTTCTTTGTCTTGATTTCAGGAGTGCAGCAAGAAACGCTGCAGCATCTTTAACCGAGTTCTTGCTGACCTCGGTCAGTCCAAGAAGTGCGAGGGGCGCCTCCGGGAGGAGCGAGATGCCGCGCGCAAGGTCTCGGTAGACCAGAAGGCCGCACTCGCCACCGCGCAAGCCGAGACCGCGCGGCTCAACGGCGAGCTCGAAAAAGTCAGGGCTACAGCGACCGAGATGAAGACGCGTTTTATCGAGGCGAGCAAGAAGCAAAAGGAAACCTTGGACCAGTCCGAGGAACGTGCTCATCTTGCCGAGACCGAGCTGGCTCTCCTCCGGTCGCGGTCCGATACTTGGCTCTCCGAGCTCACTGTATTGAACCGGGATCTTAACAGTAAGTGGACCGACATCCGTCTTCTCTTGTTGCTTCCTTTCTTTGCTGTCGCTTTTCTTATGACCTAATTGTTTGACAGTTCTTCTTTTTAAAGGGGAATTTGAGCACTCCCGGGAGGCTGCAGTTCTCGCCGTTGCCGCCGCCCGAGAGAAGCGCGCCGGGAAGGGCCCTGTCTCGGAAGCCTGGGACATCGAGGATCACCTCACCGCCCTGAAGGCCCGGATAGTGCCTCTTCGGTCTATCGGAACGGAGCTGCTCAGCGCTGCGGTCCACGTCCACGGCACATTGTGGCCGAGCATCCGCGGGACGCTCTCGGTGCCCGAGCTCGCGTGCGCACTGCAGTGTGCCGGGAGGCGCATTCATGCGTGGAAGCGTTCCGGTGCGCGGGCTGGTGCCGACCAGGTCTTGACCCAAGTACTCAGCTGGTACGAAGGTCTTGATCTGGAGGCGATCCAGCGGCTGCGGACGACCTCGGCGTGGGTGAGTGACCCGGCTAAGATCCAGCGGCGACAGGAGGTGGCGCACCGCATCGCTTCGTGGGCAAGCATCCGCGCCTTCACCGCCAGCGTCCTTCCTTCCGACTCGGAATCTGATTACGAGGATGACGAAGACACCGGCGCGACCGGCGACGCGGAAGACGAGGCCCCGGAAGAAGATGACGCTGCGTCCGGTGCCGCGGCTGAGAGCGTGGTTCCCCGGGACGCAACGACTTCGCCAAGACCTGAGGCCATCGAGACCGAGATGCGTCACGACGCCCCGAGTAGTGCTGCCGGAACTGAAGACGAAGCTGCTCCTGCTGCTTCTTCCGAGATCGTTGCTACTGGTGATGCCACCGGGTCTGCTGCTGCTGCTGCTCCTGCTGATGCCGCTCCCGATGTCGCCGCTCCTGGTGTCTCGGTCGAGAAACCGACATCTCCTATCGCTTAGAACATTTAAGAGTAGGTCTGTTAAATCCCCGGGATGCCGGGTACAAGATGTAATATACACTTATGTTATTTTCGCTTCGTACTGAATTACTTATTCGAACAATTTATGTCAATTTATTCTGCTTTGAGTTCCCGAATTGCCTTTCATGTTTACCGTACTTAGGTAATTTCTGCTCTTGTCTACCATTTCGGCGTTCGACAGTCGAGTCACAAAACTCCACACACGGCATACATTACTTAAAACAATCCGAGTTCCTACTAACCGAATTCCCGACATAAAAAATAACCGAGTTAGTAAAAAACAGGTATGTCGGATAAGTTCCTTCTCCGAGTCCCCGAGACCATTTTCGTGTTTCCCACCTTCCCTCTCTTTGCTCTTGACTACCATTTCGGCGTGCGTCAGTCGAGTCACAAGATGATTTCACATGACATACATTACTTTGACTTTGAGAATTGAACTCGGAACTTTCCCGGCATACAAATAACATAAACGATAGCAATCCGGCAGTCCCCGGGTTCCTTCCCGAGATGCCGGTAAAAAACAGCAAATGAACTTAACAAAAATGAGAACAAAACATGCATATAACCAGGCAGTCCCCGGGTTCCTCCCGGGTTGCCTTTCTTTCATTAATACTGAAAACTGAGATATAACATACACTGAGCCCTTTACGTGTAAAAGGGGCGAAGTAGAGCTACATTCCATGGACGCTTTGTTTCCTCACCGGACTTGTCCATTACACCTTTCCTAGCCTCCTATGCATCTACAAGGTAATAAGAATCATTGTGCAATGCCCTGCTTATCACAAAAGGTCCCTCCCATGGAGGTGACAATTTATGCATTCCGGCCGTGCGTTGGATGAGCCTCAACACCAGATCCCCTTCTCGGAACACCCTCGGGTGCACTTTCCGGCTATGATAGCGACGTAGATTCTGTTGATAAATTGCAGACCGAGATAGTGCCAATTATCTTGCCTCTTCGAGTAAATCTACATCATCTTCTCGGGCCTCCTTTGCCTCGGTCTCGGTGAACATTGTCACTCTCGGGGAATCATATTGTATGTCGGTTGGGAGTACTGCCTCAGCACCGTATACCATGAAGAATGGCGTGTACCCGGTAGATCTATTCGGTGTAGTCCGGAGACCCCATAGCACTGCCGGTAACTCCTCTATCCAGCATCCCGGAGTTCTCAATAGTGGTTCGATCAAACGAGCTTTGATGCCGGCCAAGACTAAGGCATTTGCTCTTTCGACTTGCCCATTTGCTTCCGGGTGTGCAACTGATGCTACATCCAGCCGGATTCCCTTCTCAGCACAAAATCGAGCGAATTCCCCCACAACAAAGTTGGTTCCATTATCTGTGATAATGCTGTGCGGGTATCCGTATCTCAAGATGATGTCTTTCAGGAATTGCACAGCGGTGTGTCCATCGCACTTCCGGATTGGCTTGACCTCTATCCATTTAGTGAACTTGTGCACCATAACCAGTATGTGTGTCATATTGCCTCTCGCCGGCTTGAACTGACCTACCATATCCAAACACCAAACTGCGAATGGCCAAGTGATGGGGATTGTTTTCAGTGCCGACGCCGGCATGTGTATCCGGTGAGCAAATCTCTGGCATCCTCCACACTTCCGGACAATATCTTCTGCTTGCTGCAGCGCAGTGGGCCAGTAGAACCCATGTCGGAACACTTTCGCCACTAGGGCCCGGGATGATGCATGATGTCCACATTCCCCTTGATGTATTTCCAGGAGCATCTCTTGTCCTTCTGCCGGTTCTACACATCTCTGGAGTACCTCAGGGACACTCCTCTTGTATAACTCTTGATTGATGACGGTGTACGCTTTTGATCTTCGCATTATCTGCCGGGCTTCCACTTCATTCTCCGGGAGGGTTCCTTCCAAGATATAAGCCATAATGGGTTGTGCCCATCCCGGGACAGGTCTAACCGGGAACATGAGAGCGTCTATGTCCATTGGCTCTGCCGACATCACCTCTATCATCATTTTTCTTTGCCTCTCTGAGCACTGGGACGCAGTCCCCGGGTTCGATGTTATGCTCCCGACATCTACTTCCATGGGTACTGCATCTGAACCGGGCTCCTTGGGGATGAAGATAGAATCTGATTCGGGTGATGGTTGAATAGATGGCTTCCTCAAATGCTCCAGGGCTATCCCGGGTGGGATGGCATCCCGAGATGATCCTAGCTTGGACAAGACATCTGCTGCCTCGTTTTCTCCTCTGGGTATATGCTTGAACTCGCATCATTCAAAAAATCCGGATATTTTCTGCACATGAAACCTGTATAAGGCCATGTTCGCATCGAGGGCATCCCAATTCCCCGACACCTGTTGCACCACGAGGTCGGAGTCACCGAAACACTCTATCTGGCGGATGCCGATTTCCTTGGCGACGTTCAATCCATGAACCAAAGCCTCATATTCTGCGACATTGTTGGATGCCCGAAAATGAATTTGCAGCACATACTTCAGTACATCTTGCTTTGGGGAAGTGAGGACCACTCCGGCACCCAATCCGATCTTAGCCTTTGAGCCATCGAAATGCATCCTCCAAAAATTGTAATCCGGCATCGGAGGTTCATACTGCATCTCGGCCCAGTCCACCAAAAAGTCCGGCAGCGCCTGCGACTTGATGGCATCTCGTCTCTCATACGCCGGAGCGTATGGAGACAACTGGATGGCCCATTTGGCTACCCGGCCGCTAGCGTCCTTGCAACCGATGATCTCGGCGAGAGGAGCTTCCCATACCACTGTGATCGGGTGTTCCTGAAAGTAGTGCTTGAGCTTGGTCACTGCCATGTACACCCCATACGCCATTTTCTGGTAGTGCGAGTAGTTTTGCTTGGATTCCGAGATCACCTCACTGAGGTAATACACCGGCCTCTGTATCAGCTTGCCCCCTTCTTCCCTTTCTACCACCATCGCCACACTGACTACTCGGTTGGTTGCGGCAATATACAGCAGCATAGGTTCCTTGGGTAATGGGGATGCCAATACTGGTGCCGTTGAGAGCATTCTCTTCAAATCGTTGAACGCCGCATCAGCTTGCGGGGTCCAAACAAATGTCTTGCTCTTCTTCATCAGTTGGTACAGGGGCAAGGCTTTCTCCCCAAGTCTGCTCACAAACCGACTTAGGGATGCAAGACACCCGGTAAACTTCTGCACATCCTTAAGACGCACGGGCAACTTCATGCTCTCAATAGCACGAATTTTACCCGGGTTGACCTCGATTCCCCGGCTTGAGATGAGGAAACCGAGTAACTTTCCTGCCGGAACACCAAATGTGCACTTATCCGGGTTCAATTTCATCCGGAATCTTCTTAAGTTCTTAAATGTTTCCCTCAGATCATCTATTAGTGAGGCTTTTTCTTTTGTTTTTATGACTATGTCATCGACATAGACCTCGGCATTTCGGCCTATTTGGTCATGCAAACATTTCTGCATGCATCTCTGGTATGTAGCACCAGCATTCCTCAAACCGAAAGTCATAACACGATAGCAATAAGCCCCATAAGGGGTAATAAAAGCAGTTTTCAATTGATCATCCGGATTTAAAGGTATCTGGTGAAAACCAGAATAAGCAAAACCAACCTAGAGTACAGCGGTGAGTTCAGACAGGGCTCACTCCCGGCAGTGGAATCTATTACTTGATCTATCCGGGGCAGCGGAAAGGGGTCCTTCGGACATGCCTTGTTGAGGTTGGTGAAGTCGATGCACATGCGCCACACCTTAAGCAGGAGGGGATCATCCTTCTTCTTCTCTACCAAAACCGGATTTGATATCCAATCCGGGTGCAGCACTTCCATTATGAATCCGGCGGCCAGCAGTATAGCCAGATGCTCCATGACCGCGGCTCTTCTTTCATCCGAGAGGCGCCTAGTTGGTTGTTTCACCGGCTTCGCATCCGGTCGAACAAACAGAGAGTGCTCAGCCAACTCCCTCGGGACGCCTTGCAGATCGTCACTCGACCACGCAAAGGCATCCCGATTCTCACGGAGGAAGTCGACGAGCTCGCCTTCCTATTTGCTGTCCAGGTTGCTGCCAATGATAACTTGGCGCTCCGGGTTGCTGGGGTCCACACACACCTTCTTGGTCTCCTTGGGGGGCTGAAATGATGCCCCCTGTTCCGGGTTCACCATCCCGGGCATTCCGAGTTGGGAGGTCTTGGCCATTGCCACCACCTGCTGGATCCTCTTCTTTTCTTCCGCGATCACCAGAGACTCAGCCAAGCACGACCCCGCCGAGGCACATTCCATGGAGCGCTTGTGGTCTCCCGAGATGGTGATTACACCGTTAGGTCCCGGCATCTTCATCTTGAGGTAGCCCACGTGAGTCGAGATCATGAACTTGGCGAGGGCCGGTCTGCCGATCAGTGCGTGATACGGGCTCTCGAGGTCCACAACCTCGAACTCCAAGCTCTCGGTTCGGCAGTTCTCCTGAGTTCCGAATAGCACCTCAACCCAAATCTTTCCCATGGGCGAGCAGGAGACTCCGGGCACAATGCCGTGGAAGGTTGTCTCGGTAGGCAGCAGGGTGTTCATAGACACTCCCAGCTTCAGCATCGTGTCCTTGTACATGATGTTAATGGCACTGCCATTGTCAATCAGAACCCGGCTGAAGCGGACGTTGAGGTTGGGTCCGACAAAAGTTGGGTCCACCACCAAGGCATACGCACCCGGTTTAGGCATAACCCTGGGGTGATCCTTCCGGCTCCACGTGATCTCCATCTCGGACCAGTGCAAGAACTTGGGCACCGCCGGGATCACAGCATCCACCTCCAGGGCACGCTGCCGCACACTCTTTCGGTCAGTGGGTTCGGTTACGAAGACCACATAGCTTTGATGTGCCTCCCGGTAGTTGCTCTGCTGGTGTCCGGCTTGGTTACCGTTGTCGTTCCGGGTATGCACCACATTCACTGGCCGAGGTGGGGGTCCTCTCGGAGGAGGGGGAAGTCGGACAGCGTTGGCCCCCGATGTCGGAGGAGGGGGTCTCGGGATATTGGGCCGAGATGCCGGAGCACTCTGCCGAATAGCTCCCGAGCTGCCTTCCTGCAACGTGCGCTGATACCAGCTGCACTGCCGAGTAGAAGGGTTTGCGGGCTTGTTGGACTCCAGAGTGTGGTAGCAGCATGGCTTGTTCAGCATTTCCTCATATGTCAGGGGCTTCTTTTGTTCCACCCAGGTCTTTTGCACCTCCTGACTCTGACCCCAAGCCGGGCCACTTGTCTTTTGACGCTGGCTGTTGCCGGCATCCTCCTGCTCCCGGGTCACTGCTGCGACATGCTGCGCGACATGGTGGTACTCGGGTTGATTCCTTTTGTGGCCGAACTCCTGGCGATCATGGCTCCTGCTCGGTCCTGAACGCTGAGGCCCCGCATTCCTCCTGTTGGAGTCTCCGACATCCACCAGGGGTTGGATGGGATCTCCAAGCGTGTAGGTATCGGCGATGCGCATGGTCTCTGCCAAGGTCGTTGGCATCTTTCTCTGCAACTTCTGCCACATCATAGAGCCATGTCGGCATCCTTGTGCAAACCAGGAGATGGCCTGTGCCTCTACCACTCCTTCGCAAGAGTTGCGAATATTGCTCCACCGGGTAAGGTATTCCCGGTCAGTCTCGTTACTCCTCTGCCTACAAATGGCGAGCTGCTGAGGCCTATTGGGCCTTTTGTACGTGCTGGTGAAGTTGCTGATGAATGCTTCCTCAAAGTCTAACCAGCAGTCTATACTGCCAGTTCTCAGGTTGTTCAACCAGATCCGGGCTGGTCCTTCCAACATCTGCGGTACATAACGTACCGACCATCGTCTGTTTCCACCGGCTATGCTTACTGCAGTTACATAGTCGGTTAGCCAGTCCTCCGGCTTCTTGCTACCGTCATAGGTCTTGGCACCTCGGTTGAGCTGAAAGTTCCGAACAGGAGGTTCCCGCATGATCCGAGGTCCGAAGCAGGCAGGTCCCGGAGGTCCTTGCTCTTCCACCAACTCGGATTGATGAATCCGGTCGAGCCGGAATCTGGCATCTGCCTGGTTCCTATCCGAGATCCCAAAGGGTTTTCGTCTGGCTGATATCCGAGCTGCTGCAACCTCGAGTTGCCATCGTTGAGCCTGTCTTACGCAGGGATCACGGCCTGCTGGGGAACGGAGGCGACCTCCCTCTGTGGGTTTCCCTGAACATGAGGAGGATTCCGGGGTGGATTACCACGGCCAGCCGGGTTATCGTTTCCTACACCCAGGTTACCATTCCCACGGGTACTTCCCGCCTGCCCCGAGTTACGCTGTCCGGCTTGCCCGGCTTGCTGGATACCGGCGAAGGCCGGATCGTAGGTCTGTAGCTGCTTGTTCTTTCCGGAACCTCGACTCCGGCTCCGGCTCTTGCTCTTGCTCTTGCTTCTGCTCGGATGCGGGGATGAGGCCTCCCCATCCGATTTCTGGCTATTGGGTCTGGCTGAGTGCACCTGGGACCCTGCCCCGGGGTTCTTCTTCTTGAAGGCCAGATTCTGACGGTTGGCCTCAATCACCAACTCGTTTACCCGCTCCTGCTGCTTGCGCAGGGCCTCACCGGATAACCCCGCCAACTCGGCCATGGCAGCTTCGGCGGCCCTAAGAGTTTTCGCCGGTGAGCTGTACACCGGCTTCCCCGCTGAAATCCGACTCCCTCTGTGACTGGTGGTGGCCCCACCAGCCAGCTCCTCATTCACCATTCTTCCTTTCTTGCGCAGATCCGCAATGCGCTTGTCCCGAGTGTCTATCTTAAGGAATCCGTGAGCAGCATTGTACTCCCGGAGGCTAGCATTGAGCTCGCGACGGATCTCCTGCGCTTCGGCGAGTAGCAACCTCCGCTGCTCCTCCAAGTCAGCCGAAGTGGCCTGGGTATCCGCTTCAGCAGCCACAGGTACAATCAACTTAGCCACCAGTCCCGAGAGGGGATCCGGACGACGCCGCGGCTGGGACGACTGCGGATCACCATCTCGGGCCGCAGGTCTTTCCTGCGGGGGTTTGGCCAAACGGGGGAGACCGCTCCCGGTATCGCCGTCTGCGTCCTGGTATTCCTCCTCAGTAGCCCCGACCATCATCACCGCAACGGAACTCGGGGGGTGACCGGCACGCCGACCCCGAGCAGCGCAGAGCATGGGCGGGTCCTCAGCTTCCAGGACCGTGTCCGGGTAGCTACAGACAACCTCGGTGGCGACGTAGGTGGTAAAACCGCCGAAGTCAATGAGACATCCGTTTACCGGAAAGGGCCTGTTCCGGAAGCATCCTGCGTTGTCGCAGACGAAGTCCATCTCCCCTAGCCTTACGACCAGGCCAGAGAGAACCCGAACCTCGAAGTGAACACGTGATCCCGTCCGGATGTGTACACCAGCCAACGCCACTGTCGGCCCCACGGTGGGCGCCAACTGTCGTGGTGGTGTCACGGCAGATGTCATGGGATGGCTAATGTGTGGGGCCGATGGACGTTGGTGGATCCGGGGAGGGATAGCGAGCTGATGAGCCCACGCGAGGAAGATCCCGGTATGACCGAGATCTCCCAGGAACAAGAAGCAAGATCAAAGTGCAAAGGGGAAGATCTAACAAATACGAACAAATGCACGAAGGCACACACCACACACACGATATACCCAGGTTCAGGGCCCTCGTGAGGAGGTAACACCCCTACTCCTGCCTTTCCTCTCTATATATTTGTGGTACAAGAACTACAACTTGTTGCTAGATCTCTCAAAGGGAGGAGTACAAAGAACTAGATGAACTCAAGGTGAAAAGGAGTAAATGCTCTAAGAGTAAATGTGACTATAGCTTTGGCTCTCAAGTTGGTCTCTCCCTCTCAGGAGCAGTTATGGCGCCTTTTATAGAGCTCCGGCCAGGAGGGCCGGAAACCCTAAATCGGCTTGGCCCCACCGGACAGGCCTAGCCGGCATGCCGTCACCGGCTAGTGCGACCTAGTCGCCGGGCTATCCGGTGTATCCCCTTCGTCATCATCTTGATAAGGACGGCAGGCGCCGTCCTGCACCATCATTGTCCCCCTATCAGAGACAAGACATGTCTTTGCCCATCCCGGATAGCCTTTTCCGGATTGTCGGGCTAGGCATGTCCGGTCTTGTCGTACCACGATCGTACCGGCTGACGCGCTCCCGTGTCAGGCGGGAGGTGACCATGCTTCCGTGTCAGGCGGGAGGTGACCATGCTTCCGTGTCAGGCGGAATGGTACTTCCCCCCGCGACAGACGGGAAAGCCTGCTCTAGACCGTTGACGGCCTACCGGAAGCCCTCACGCCGGCTACCTCCTCGCTTGCCACTATGAGCCCCTTCTGCATAAGATCAAGACCGAGACATATACTCCGGTTAGTACCTACCCGGACTACCTATCCGGTAAAGCCGAGTACTCCTCCTCCCGGGAACCTCCTCGGAGCCCGAGATCCGGGATCCTTTCCGGAGGGGTCCGAGCTCGTCTCAGGATGAGTATCTCTAGGCCTAGCCTCCCGAAGATGTCTTAGCCTATCAGCAAAGACATCTTCGAGAAGCTAGTTCTTAGAGGAACCACCCGCTTACGCTTGTGCTGCGATTGTGAAGGCCGGGGGTGTCTATTTATAGCTGCCAGAGCTGCCCCTTGCGCCTGCCAGGAGACACTTTGCCCTCTAGCAGTATACAAGGGTCAAGTTGCCCTTTCAACACACCAGGAGGTGTCCCTGTCTCTCGCCAAAGGTCAAGTACTGTTGGCACCTTACTGAATTATACCGGGATCTGCCCCTACCCGGGGGGCAGCCCCCCGACGGAGTGACTAAGAAGGATCCATGCTTAGTTTTTCATTTTCATGTTTTAAACTTGTTTAAATGTTGGTCAAACTTAGGTTTGACCGATTTTGAAATAACCATAAAAAATTCAAAAATTATCGAAAAATTGAAAAACCGACGCACATAGTCTTCTTATGTCATATACTAACGACTCAAGTTGAAAAACATGGTCTACATACATTCAAAAGGAGAAGGGTATGGATCTCAGGTGATATCACATAACTCAAACTATGAGGTCTAAGGTTGGAGAGAAGTGGTTTTGAAATTGCAACGTGAAATTTTCAAAAACCTCACTAAAGCTTCATTTTGGAGTGACTAAGAAGGATCCATGCTTAATTTTTCATTTTCATGTTTTAAACTTGTTTAAATGTTGGTCAAAGTTAGGTTTGACCGATTTTGAAATAACCATAAAAAAAATAAAAAATTATCAAAAAATTGAAAAACCGACACACATAGTCTTCTTATGTCATATACAAACGATTCAAGTTGAAAAACATGGTCTACATGCATTCAAATGAGAAGGGCATGGATCTCATGTGATATCGCATAACTCAAATGTGCAAATGAGAATTGCAACATGATAATTTCAAAATACTCACTAAAGTATCATTTAGGAGTGACTAAGAATGGTTTAGGCTTAGTTCGCGCCCAAATTTTAGAAAAATGTGCGCTTATGCGCGCCTAGAGCACGCCGGGCATGCTCTGAGCGCGCCCGGAGTGCGCACTTAAGGTGTTCGAAAGAAGTACAATAACAAATATTACAAATTTCCGCAAATGTTCAGAGCTTTGACTTGCTCCTTGTGTTCTTAGAAGGAGCTACGACCTTGTTCCGTGTGCTCCTTGCTATGCCCTCCCACTTCTTGTTCTTCTTGGCTTGTTTGTTCCTAGTTTGTGGTGATACTCATCCCATTGTTCTTTTCCCAATAAAGCAGGCACGTTATCAGCATATGCTTTCTTAAACTTGGCAACAGAGAAATATTCAGACACATATTGATCAACTTTGCCCAATTCGCCTCCGAGATAGTTCATGAAGTAGACGACATGTATACATGGCTTGCCACTGAGCTTCCATCGCTTGCAACTACATTTCTTGTTTCCCAAATCCACTGGGTACCTCCAAACATGGTCTTTGAAGGTATATGTCAGCTCAGCTAATAGGCCTATGCATCTTTGCATTTTCATAAAACCCTGTATATTTCTTGCTCGTGCATGCAAAATCTTGATCACACTTGGGATGATGATATGGCCATCATATGAGTGTCCAATTCTATTGCGCAATACCATCTTGTCCATTATCAACTGCCTGATGCTGTCAAATATTTCCCACACCATTATACCTTTCAGGTGCTTAATCTTTGCGTTGAAACTTTCAATAACGTTGCTTGTCACATAGTCCACCTTGCAAGATGTTCCAAATAAGCTTCTCGTCCATAGCTTTCCGTGATGCGCATCCAAGTATGGTTCGACGGTGGGATTTTCATCATACATGGTCTTCAAATGGTGTCTATACTTCTTCTCGCTGCATGTGTACGATGCTGGTCAAAGGTTTGCATCAAATACTTTCCCCTTATATTGCTTCTTGAAATTAGCAGCAAGATGTCTCATACATTCCATGTGCTCTGCGTGAGGAAACACAATTTCTACAACTTTCTACAAACCCTTGCAAGCATATGTATGGATAACCAATCCAGCAGGGTCCCCTATAACCTTGTGTAAATTGCCCAGAAACCACCTCCAGCTCTGCTCGTTCTCCACCTCCACCACACCAAAAGCAATTGGAAAAAGCCAGTTGTGTCCATCAACTGCACAAGCAGCTACCAACTGTCCTTTCCATTTTCCAGTTAGAGCAGTTGCATCCACAGCCAAATATGGCCTGCAACCTTTACGAAACCCTTCATGGCAAGCCTTGAAAGAGACAAAAGCCCTCCTGAAGACATTTCTTTCAAAAAAACTTCCATTCACTTTGGACCCCACAACCATATTATCGATTTCTACCACACTACCTGGACTTGCCTTCTCCACCTCACCTTTGTATGCGTACAACAACTGAAAGCTATCTTCCCACGCTGTACCTCTTATCCTCGCTAGGGCCAGTTCTCTAGCTTCCCATACCTTCGAGTAATTCAGACACCCCGACAACTTATATTTTGCACTGATTGCTTTGGAGAGTTCGGTTGCTCCAATCCTTTGCTCCTCTCTTAGCGCTGGAGTCATCTCACTTGCAAGCCACCCTTTGGTTGCTAAGTGTTCTTTACGCCAGTCCACCTTAGGGGCACAAGTGTGCACATGCATGTTATACTTTATCTCTACCATGTTTTTCACATCATGTTTGTCACGAATCTTCTTTGGCACAAGAACAGCATGCAACTTCCATTTGCATCTCTCATTGATAACCCACAAGTATAGAGGATCGCAACAGTATTCGAGGGAAGTAAAACCCAAATTTATTGATTCGACACAAGGGGAGGTAAAGAATACTTATAAGCCTTAACAGCCGAGTTGTCAGTTCAGCTGCACCTGGAAAAGCACTAGTAACAGGGGTCATGTGAAAGAAGCAGTTGTATGAAAGCAGTAGTAACAGTAACACAGAGACAATAGCACCAGAGAACAGTTGTTTGCGTGGAGTTGACATGAAAGCAATGATGATGACAGAAGGACCGGTGTTCCCAGCTATCTACACTAGTGGTAACTCTCAAAGAGCAAGTGTCGGGTGAACAAATTACAGTTGGGCAATTGACAATATTGAAATAACATCAAGTAAGAATATCAAGATTATTAATTAAGTAGGCATGTTTTCCATATGTAGTTTGTGCGTGCTCGCAATGAGAAACTTGCATAACATCTTTTGTCCTGCCAGCCCGTTTGCAGCGGGGCCTCTAGGGAAACTACTGGCAATTTAGGTGCTCCTTTTAATAGAGCACCGGAGAAAAGCATTAACACTTGGTGAAAACATGTGATCCTCACATCATAGCCATTCCCTCCGGTTATCCCAATTGCTGTCACTTTGGGGCCATCGGTTCCGGACAATGACATGTGCATACAATTTGTAGATACAATCTAAGCAATAAATATAGAAATTAGATCTAAGATCATGCCACTCATGCACTAGTGACAAGCATTAAACATAACAAGATTGCAGCAACAATAACTTCACAAACTTATATAGATAAACTGATCATAATGTAACCACTAGTGGAAAAAGGCTATCTGTGGCGCACCATTTAGCCTTTCTGTGGCGCACCCAGAAAAATGAGGGGTGCGCCACAGTTATCTCGCTACTAAAATATATTTCTGTGGCGCACCTCCTCGGTGCGCCACAAAAACACTTCTGTGGCGCACCCCACCACCATGCGCCACAGAAACATATCAGTGGCGCACCCCCACTTAGGTGCGCCACTATTTTTTTTTGAATTAAAAAAAGGGCGGCCATATCTAAATCTGGATTCTGGCCAGATCTAGATCGGGCCGCCCAAATTTCGTTTCATCGAAGCTCGTCGGAGGCAGCACTGGGCTTGGCTGTAGGTGGGTAGAGGAGGGAGTCGTCGGAGGTTGGTGGTCGCCGGAGTTGGAGCTGGATATCACGGGGTGGAGGAGGAGGAGGTCGCCGGAGGCGGTCACTGGAGGAGGAGAAGGTCGCCGGAGGAGGTGGGTGACGGAGTTGGAGGTGGACGTGGTCGTCGCCGGTTAGGAGTAGGACGAGGTCGCCGGAGTTGTGAGGGAGGAAGAGGTCGAAGTCGCCGGAGTTGGTGGAGGAGGAGAAGGTCGCCGGAGTTTGTTGAGAAGGAGGAGGGAGGAGAAGGGGAGAGAAGTAGAGGGAGAGGAGTGATGGTGGAGAAGTGGAGAGGAGCAAGAAATGTGAGGAGAATGGGAGAGGAGGGAGAGGAGAAGTGGTGGTGGAGAAGGGGAGAGGAGCAGGAAATGTGAGGACAAGGGGAGAAGATAAGGGGAGCCAACCTCCCGTTTCAAATTTCGAATCCCGCCCAAAAATTCTGTGGCGCACCCCCTCCTGGTGCGCCACAATTATTTTTCTTTTTTTTGATTTTTCTGAGAAAAACAATCATTTTAAAATAACTTTTTTTCCTTTTGGAATTTGAGAAATCTGAAAACGGCTAACCGGGGCCCGGTGTGGGCAATTTTTTTTTCTCTAGTTTTTTTAAGGTATTAAACGTATTTTTTCGACGTCATATGCAAAAGTTACGGCCGTTTCGACTTTCTTTTCAGTGATTTAGCATAAAAGGTCAAAACTCATATTTCAAATATGCTACACGAAGTATACACTAATACCTAACCATATTTCAAAGGATAGAATTTTTTGAAAATGTTTTCATTTTCATCTTTTTGCCGCAAGATTGAAAAGGCGATCGGGGGGGGGGGGGGGGTGGGGTGGGGTGGGATCTGTGTAGACTGTCTGATGCGCCATTCTGTGGCGCATGGACCCCATGCAGCACAAAAAGTATCCAATTTTTGTGGCGCACCGAACCTGATGCGCCGCAGAATGTCCAATTTTTGTGGCACACCGAACCTGATGCGCCACAAAATGTCGACTTTCTGTGGCGCACCCGATCCCATGCGCCACAAAAAGTCATATTTCTGTGGCGCACCCGGAACCATGCGTCACAGAAATATGACTTTCCGTGGCGCATGCAAAAGGATGCGCCACAAAAAGGCTTTTCTGTGGCGCATGAAATTTGGTGCAAAACAAAAATGACTCCACCTATAAGCCTTTTTCTACTAGTGAACAATTCATCGGATCCCAACAAACACAACACGGGTTACATCATATGGATCTCAATCATGTAAGGCAGCTCATGAGAACATTTTATTGAAGTACATGGGAGAGAGAGTACCAACTAGCTACAGCCAAGAACCCGTAGTCCATGGGGGAACTACTCACAAACCATCATGGAGTCGAAGTGGAGGCGGTGGAGTCGATGGAGATGGCTCCGGGGGCAATTCCCCATCCTGGCAGGGTGCCAGAACAGTGACTTCTGTCCCCCGAATCTTGTCAGCGACGGCGGCGGCGTTCGGGACCCGTGGAGGAAAAATCGTTTAAGCGTGAAGCGTTTTTAGGTCAGGGGGCTTTTTATGGGCGAAAGACCTAGGTCGGTGGACGGCCGAGGGCGCCACACCACCTCCTGGTGCGGCCAGAAGTGGGGTTGCACTACCAGGTGGTGTGGTCCCCTCAGATCCCGTCTTCGTCTCCTTTTCGGTTCTTCTGGTCGCAAATATTTCAAAAATAAATACTGGTTGGCTCGTTTCCAATTTGGCGGATATTTCCTTAATAGCTTTTCTGAAACCGAAAACAGAAAAAAACATTGAACTGACACTGTGTCATCTTATTAATAGGTTAGTCCCAAAAAATGCATAAAACTATATAAAATGCATATAAAACATGTAATAACATGATATAACATAGCATGGAACACAAGAAATTATGGATACGTTGGAGACGTATCACTCATCTGGGCAGTGAACCGTATACTGTCTTTTTGACTCTTCACAATGTCGAAAGTATTGTTGCTGAGGAGACAGTACATTGTAATTGCTAACCGAAGTTCATCCATATTTTTGAATCTTATCCCTGCAACAAGCAATGGAGCAGCCCTATCCCATTCAAGCTCTGGCATGTCATCGCCATCGTATTCATATGCAATCATCAAGTCAGCGTTCTCCTCCTCCTCTTCAGGAATATCTTGTCCAAGCATAGCGGTAGGGGCCCTATGGCCCAATTCATCCATAAACTAAGGAAACATCTTCTCATCTTCATCGTCGTTCTGCGGCACACGATCGTCGGCTTCATCGTCTGAACGCATAACCTCTTCAGCATTTGCTGAAGTGGGATGACTTGTACTGCCACTGGGCTGACTACGAGGTAACGGTGGAAGGTTTGCATTAGCAACTGCCCCCTTTCCCGTTGAAATCTTTCGCAATTCATGTACAAGTAGTTTCCGAACGAACTCAATTCTGATTTTACCGAATCGCTCGGTCGCGCTCTGAACAAATAAGTATCCAATTACAGTGACATCGGCGAGTGAGATGAAACTGTCCTCCACAATTGACCAGTATTTGAAAACAACAGTATCAACCGGCCGCCAGCTGTACCAGGCACACATAGCATTAAGCAAATCCTTTAGAGAAAAAGACGTTTCTACCAACAACTGATACCAAAAAAGATCGCCTAACTCCTGATCATCCTCCCAGCGCGAGGCAAATTTGATTGACAAGCGGAAAACGGTATTCAGATTCATCATATTGAACAAAATTCAAGGCGATAGGTCAAATTGAAGCCATATTCAACTACATACATCACGAAATCGAGACAATCGATAGATTAATCAACAGATTAGGTACTTACATCCTCATCCAAGTGTTATCTGAATCCGATTTCACCCAGTCCTCGCCTTTAAAAGGAGGAACGGGCGAACGACGGTTCCTGGAACTGCCGCTATGGAGGCATCTTCCAAGCGGAGGTTCAGTGCACCACCGGCGGACGGGGCGGCTCTAGGGCGGCGGTGGTAAGGCGCGGAGCGGCGTGTCCGATTGGGATTTGGGGGGGGAGGGGGGGGGGGGGAGACGATGATTCAATCCACCCAGGCGATTCGGTCTACCCAATCCACCCAGGCGTTAAATTAATTTAGTGGAAATTTTCATTTCTCACATCAACTATAAAACAATCATTTTTGAAGCAGTTGCTTCCACTAAATTATAATAGGGGTCGAATCTGGTATTTCTAAGGGGAAACCTAAAAGGTTTGCATAGCATACTACAATCTCCCAAAAACCTATCATGCATACTACTTTTGCAAATACTGTTTGAAAACACTAGATATGCTATATAATAAAATAGTAGGTGTTTTATGAAGTCACTTGCCTTGGCAGCAGGAGGGACAGGCACAACAAGAATAACAATCACACGCAGGTCCTTCCTCTCCTTCAGAATCTAGCACAAGCAATACATACAAATAAATATCCACAGAATATCTCACAACACCAAATAAAAGATGTATGTATGCATGAATATGCCATGTGTAAAATTAGACACACTTATCAATAATTTATATTCTCTGTTATTAAATGCATGAGATGCAAATTCTAGAGATTTCTCATTTCACTTAACAATTTGATAATTGAAAACAATATAGTAAAACTTAGATTATACCATTACAACTTTTATTGTTCTAGGAAAGTTTTCAAATAAGTCACATATTAATATTCCTGGGCAGAGGTTGATAACATAAACCTAAAACAATTGAGTTTATTTGTAAAACATTTTTATTATTTAAGTTATGGATTTAATAGACGAATTACTCCTCGGATTATCTTATGAATTATTATTTATCAAAAACAAAAACAAATGATTTAGAATTAAACTACTCTAGCAGGGCTATCCGTGGATATAAAATTCATTGAATTTGGACATACAGAACAAAAGTTATGAATTTTCTAAGTTTTGCATATTTTCTGTTTTATTTATAAAATTCCTGCGAAAAAGAAAAATAAAAGGCTACGTGGCGCGATCCTATTGGACGAAAACGGTTCACGCGGATCATGGACGAGAGGCGTCCGATTTAAATGAGATCGGACGCGCGGGATCGTTTTGATCTAGATCCGTTGGATCTAGATCCAACGGCTTGGGACGTTCGGCCGAACCGAGCGGCGCGCGGGTCGCCGGCGGCGCCGCCCGCGGCGGCGGCGCGTCGGCCTCGATGTTTCCCGCGTGAAAACACAGCCCCAGGATGAACGGTTCTTACCAAAATGACGCGGAGGAGGAGGCGAGGTCGATGGCGCGGCGGCGGCGTCGAAACTCTTCTCCTTTCCTCGTCGGAGATGGTGGCCGGCGGCGGAGCACTTCGGTTGAGGTCGGTTTCGACGTTCGGCTGCGAAAAAGAACACGCGAGGGGGCTCAACGGATGCGCAAGAGGATGGGGAAGCGAGGGGGAGCCTCGGTGGCGCTCGAGGAGCTCGGCGCTTACCGCACTCGTGCAAAAGTTCGGCGGCTATGGCGGCGACGGCGAGCTCGATTCCGAGCAGCCCGACGGCGGAGAGGTAGGGTTTTGGGGGGGGGGGGGGGTTTGGAGGCGGCCTCGAGGGGTATAAATAGGAGGGGGCAGGGGCGCTAGACGCGGCGGGAAACGGCCGGAAACGGCTCGGACTCGGTCTCCATCTCCGGCGTGATCTCCGGACGGAGGTGGAAGACGGCTGGCAGGTGGGGCGCACCTGTGAGCGAGAGAGGAGCGAGGCGCGCGCTGGAGCGGGCCGATGGGCTGCTATCTGATGCGCGCGCGGCGGATAGCGTCTGGGCCGGCCCGGAAACAATTTTTTTAAAATTAAATAAAAACTGTTTTTCAAATCTGATTTACTAAATGATTTTTAAACCTATTCAAAACATTTCAGAAAAATTCATAAAAATATATTTTGGAATGGTTATTTAAATTAGCAATTTTTATTAATAAACTTACCCATTATATAATTTGGAAAATTATATTTATTAAGTAAGTTTAAATAAACACTTAATGGGATTTAAACATTAGTTAAACTCATAATTGAATTTTTATTTAGTATTTATGTGATTAAATGTTAAGCCTATATGATGAATGATGTATGAATGCAAAGTTTTAAATTTTAGCAAAATTGGGATGTTACAAACCTAACCCCCTTAAGATGAATCTCGTCCTCGAGATTCGGTTTGGCCTTCAAAAAGATGTGGGTGTTCTTCCCGAAGATCATCCTCCCGTTCCCAAGTTGCTTCTTCTTCGGTATGGTGGTTCCACTGGACCTTACAAAATTTGATAGTCTTGGTTCGGGTGATCCTTTCTGCCGTCTGATTGGCTTCTCTTCATACGTCAGGTCACTTTCCAACTGCACTTCTTCTAGTGGCACTGTATCCCGTAGTGGGGTTTCTGTCATATCTGGGTGACACTTCTTCAATTGGCTCACGTGGAAGACATTGTGAACTGCTGACAGAACTTCCGGCAATTCTAGCTCATATGCTACTTCTCCCTTGCGGGAAAGAATCTTAAAGGGGCCGATGAATCGAGGTGCAAGTTTACCCTTGATCCCGAACCTCTTCACACCACGCATTGGTGACACTCTTAAATAAGCCCTGTCACCTATCTCATATGTGATTTCTCTCCTTTTGGAATCTGCATAGCTTTTCTGTCTGGACTGCGCGATCTTCAATCTGTCCTTGATTATTCGAACCTTCTCTTCAGCTTCCTGGATTATATCAGGTCCAAATAAACTTCGCTCTCCCACTCCGCTCCAAAGTAGTGGTGTGGTGCATTTCCTACCATAAAGTGCCTCAAACGGCGACATCTCTTTGCTTGCTTGGTAGCTGTTGTTATATGAAAATTCTGCGTACGGAAAATTATCATCCCAACTAGAATTGTAGTCCAAGGCACATGCCCTCAGCATATCTTCTAGAATTTGGTTTACTCTTTCCGTCTGTCCATCTGTTTGGGGATGAAATGCTGTACTGAACTCTAATCTCGTACCCAACGATTCATGTAGTTGTTTCCAGAAATGCGAGGTAAACTGGGTACCTCTGTCAGACACAATCCTCTGGGGAATACCATGCAAGCATACTATTCTCCTCATGTAAATCTCTGCCAACTTAGCACTAGAGTAGGTAGTCTTTACTGGCACAAAATGGGCCACCTTTGTCAAACGATCCACTATTACCCAGATCGAATCATATCCCGATCTGGTACGCGGTAACCCAGTAATGAAATCCATACCTATCTGTTCCCATTTCCAATCCGGTATAGGTAAAGGTTGCAACAATCCTGCTGGCTTCTGATGTTCCGCCTTTACTCGACTACATACATCGCACTTGGCAATATATTCCGCGATGTCTCTCTTCAGGTTATTCCACCAAAATCTTTCCTTTACATCCATGTACATCTTGGTGTTTCCCGGGTGTATGGAATAAGGCGAGTTATGTGCTTCTTGCAGAATCAATTTTCTAAGATACTCATCTTGCGGAACGCAGATGCGTTTCTCAAACCACAAGGTTCCTTGTTCATCCTTTCGAAAACCCTTGGCCTTCCCTTCGCTCAGGTTGACCTTGATTTCATCCATTACTTTGTCTCCCTTCTGGCCTTCCCGAATCTTATCCATCAACAAAGGTTGTACGTCCAATGTTGCGAGGAATCCTTCGGGTACTACCTCAAATCTGACGTCCTTAAATGCTCTACTTAAATCCTCGGGCAATTCTCCCGCTGTCAGTCCATTTACATGGACCTTACGGCTCAAAGCGCCTGCCACCACATTAGCTTTTCCTGGGTGATATTGCAAACTCATATCATAGTCCTTAATAAGTTCCAGCCATCTTCTTTGCCTCATATTCAATTCCTTCTGGGTGAAAATATATTTCAGGCTCTTGTGATCTGTGAATACTTCACAACGCTTTCCCAATAGATAGGGTCTCCACGTCTTTAGAGCATGCACTACTGATGCTAACTCCAGATCGTGGGTGGGATAGTTGACCTCATGTTTCTTAAGCTGTCTAGAAGCATATGAAACCACTTTCCCTTCTTGCATTAGGACACTTCCTAGTCCATGGTGCGAGGCATCACAATATACTTGGAATTCCTTCTCTATATCTGGCAAACATAAAACAGGTGCTGACACCAGCCGTTTCTTTAGTTCCTGGAAACTTATTTCACATTCTTCAGTCCAGTTGAATTTGACTTCCTTTTTCAGTAGTGAAGTCAATGGTTTGGCAAGTTTGGAGAAGTTCTCAATAAATCTTCTATAATAACCTGCCAGTTCAAGGAAACTACGGATGTCCGCCACATTCTTGGGTACTTCCCATTTTGTCACAGCTGACACCTTTTCTGGGTCTACTGCTATTCCATTTTTCGACACAACGTGTCCTAGAAAACCAACTTCTTCTAGCCAGAATTCACACTTGCTAAATTTGGCATACAGCTTATGTTCTCTAAGTCTCTGTAATATCATGTGTAAGTGTTCTTCATGTTCCTCCTGACTTTTGGAGTAAATCAGGATGTCATCAATGAACACCACAACAAACTTATCCAGAAAGTCCATAAACACTTTGTTCATCATGTTCATGAAGTATGCCGGTGCAATGGTTAAACCAAACGGCATTACGGTGTACTCATATAATCCATATCTGGTAGTGAAGGCAGTTTTTGGTATATCTAGTTCTCTTACTTTCATTTGAAAGTATCCTGATCGCAAATCGATCTTAGAGAATACCGAAGCACCCTCTAGCTGGTCGAAAAGCTCATTAATTTTCGGTAGCGGGTACTTGTTCTTGATCGTCACCTCGTTGATTGCTCGATAATCCGTGACTAGCCTTTGAGTACTATCCTTTTTCTCTACAAACAGAATGGGTGCTCCCCAAGGTGATGAACTTGGGCGGATGAATCCTTTCTGCAGTTTCTCCTCTAACTGCTTCTTGAGTTCTTTCAATTCAGCTACGGCCATTGGGTATGGTCTCTTGGCTATGGTTCCCGTTCCGGGAACCAAATCTATAAGAAATTCAACATCCCTATCGGGTGGCATTCCCGGTAGTTCTTCGGGGAAAACATCAGGGTAATCTCTTACCACACGAACGTCTCCCAGGCTAACCCCCTTAAGAGAATTTAGCTTAACTTTCTTATATTCAAATTTGGATTTGTATCTGATCTTCTTCTTCTCGGGAGTGGTGAGTGTAATGGATCTATTCGCACAATCCAATACTCCTTCAAACTTGGCCAACCAATCCATACCGAGTATAACATCCAGACCCTGGGTCTCTAATATTATCAGGTTTACCGGAAAGGAGTGTTTACCAATTTCTAAACTCAAGTTTTGACAATCGGTTTGTGCGAGCATTTCCCCCCCGGGGGAACTCACCCTAACCGGATTTAGCAGGCTTGTAGTCGTCAGTTTGTTTTTATTAACAAATGCTCTTGAGATGAATGAGTGGGATGCTCCAGTATCGAACAAGACTAATGCTGGAAAGGTATGTAGTAGGAACGTACCAATCACTGCATCTGGTTCATTCTACACTTCTTCCACATCAAGATGATTCACCTGTGCCTTCTGGAAAAGATTAGGCTTTGATGCTTCCGGCGCCTTCTTCTTCTTCTCTGGACAGTCTGTTGAGTAATGTCCCTTGTTCCCACACTTGTAGCAGGTCACTTGACTAATATCTCGTTTAGGTTCATTGTTGTGGCGGTGTTTCTCTTTTCCACTATTGTTCCCATTGAACGGGTGGTTGTGTCCACTACCACCCTGTCCATTTCCTCTGTATCCGGAATTTCCTACTTTATGGATATGACCATTATGATTGTGGCCACTTCCACTCTTGTGACTGTGGTGACTCCCACTGTTCTCTGGAACGTATGGTTTCTTCTGCATCAGATTAGTGTTGTACTTATTGGCGCTGAACTTCCTTTTCCTATTCTCCTCCTTCTTCATGTTGCTGTCCAGGGTAATGGCTTGATCAAGAAGATCCTGATAATTGGGAGCATAGGCCACAAACAATGGTATTTTCAGTTCACCATTGAGTCCATTCAGAAACTTATACTTCCTCTTTGCATCGGTGTCTACATCCTCTGGGGCATAGCGTGAGAGGGAATTGAAGTCCTCCATGTACTCCCTCAGAGCACGATTTCCCTGTCTCAGGGTACGGAACTCATCCCTTTTCAGATTCATGATCCCAGTTGAGATGTGAGCATTATGGAAACCTTCTTTAAAGATTTCCCAGGTAAGTCCTTCAAGTGGGTGAGTGATCTGATATGTTTCCCACCACTGTGCCGCTGGCCCCTCCAATAGATGGGAAGTGAACCTTATTTTCTCCAATTCCGTACACTCGCAAGTAACTAGATCCTTGTTCACAGAGCGTAGCCAATCATCGGCTACGATTGGTTCAGTAGTTGTGGAGAATTTGTTGGGTCTGAGCCTCAAGAACCTAGCAAGGCGGTCAACTTGGGGTGGGGGTGGTGGTGGCGGCGGTGGTGGGGGTGGTGGATTGTTTTGGTTTGCCATGAACTGAGCCATCATGGTCATCAACTGTGTCTGGGCTGCCATCATTTCGTTGGCATTGTTGTTGTCAGGATCACGACGTGGAGGCATCTGTATGGTGTGAGCATAGGTAAGTAGAGATAGAAAGAGACTACAAAGGAAAATCTACCCATGCACATCAACACACTTCACAGAAACATATCAAACAACAAACAAATAGACACACCCAAAGTATTTTATAAATTCGATATTTTAGAGACTTGAATACCAAGCTAGGACATGGTTTTCAAGGTACTACCTCACCACAAATTGGTGGGTCAATACAACTTCGATGAGATAAGGAGAAATACTCGTAAGGTAAGGATAACTGGTGGTCTTTCTAATCAAATTTTGAAACTCCTTATGTATTTGCGGGTGTTCCCACACTTGCGCTTCTTGACACCTGTGGCTTCCTTGGGAGTGTCCTCATCGGGATAGGTTATCACTAGGGGCTCTGGGGCGTCAAGGGGGTGATTCTTCTCTGCCTGAAGTTCCATTTGGCTTAGTTGTTCACACAAATGAGCACACTGAGCCTGCAATGCCAAAATGTGGGCATCCTTCTGCGCAATCTATCATCTTGCAGGTAAATCTTGTTTTCCAGCTCCTTGTTCTCCTTCGTTAGCAGCTGAACTTCTACACGAAGAATATCCTTCTCTTCTTCTAAGCTTTCCTTAACGTGATGGTGGACGCGCCTTAAATCTGCCCTGTAGAAGATCTCTTGTCCCAGAAGTATATCCAAGTTATGGCAATGAGCTCCAAGGTCTCCATGATGCTTCTCGTTCATACCCCTAAGTGAGGGTTGAACGGGTTGTCCAATGCTATCCCTCCTGGCAAAGTGTCGAAAGACGGAGTTGGGCTTGATCTCGTCATAGAACTGCTCAATGATGCGAGACAAGGTCTCCAACATCACCATCTCCACTCCATTCTTCCAGTTGGGGTATCTAGATCGGAAGCGGATCAGCTGCGATCCAGGAGGATCAAGACGAGGGAGAACTTCTGCCTCGATCTTCCAGCGTCCTTCAGGGTAATCTTCTGACATAATTTCTTTGCCCCTGAAGACTGGCGGCGTCAACCTCAGGGTTTTGGAAATACTGAGGAGTTGGTCACTGAAGTAGTACTGGTCTCCTTTCTACGGGGATAACTCTCGAGTGAAGTTCTTCATCTACAAGAATTTTGAAGGGATAAGAATTAAGGAGATGAAACAAAGATAAGAATGTAGAAGGTAAGGAACATATTATAAGAAAAGAAGTCTGGTATTTCGAATTTTATTAATTATAAATATTTATTTTAGGGTTTGTATCCAATCCTAGGGGTTTCGAGCCTACATGCAACATTCGTGCTCTGATACCATCTGTAGTGCCCATGCTTCCGAAAGCAATGGCACATATGAATAATGCAAAGACTTTGATCACATAAGTCTCACATTTTCCAATAAGATGTAATATCACAGTACAATGTCATAATTTAATTACAGAATGAGACGAATGATCCAAAAACAAATATCCTTACAACTTAGCATAGCAGAAATGCTAGCTGAATAAATAGTTCACACTTTATTTCAGAGTTCAAACGCAATACTAAAGGTAGCATGGAGCTACATCTTCTCCATGAAGCCACTGGCAAATCATGTTGGTTGTAGCTCGAAGACGACCCCCTTACTCCTCATTCGGACATTCTGCAAGGTTTAGTTGCAGCCCAGCTATAAAGGGTCAGCACAATTGAATTGTGGTGGCAAGTGACTTTAAATCTTAATGTTCTATTAAACTATAACTATATGCTTATTTTGGCTGGTGGAGCTCAAGGCTATTGCGCAAAGCAAATTTTCTCCTACTTTTGATAAACAATTTTCTTAAATCAATATCTTCTCCTTCAGAGACAAATCTCGAGACAAGTCCATGTCTCCTACCCATGTTCACCCAACAAAGTTTTATTAAGAAATTTGAGATGAGGAGATTTTCAGAACACAACCTTGTGTAGTTACTCAATTTGTCCGATGCCGGGGACACGGCTAAGATCTTAGGTTTTAACTCTCCAGAGGGTGTGCACTTTCACCATTAGACTTAATCAACCCAAACTATCGTCTACACTCCTTTAGTGAGAAGGAAAAGGAGAAGATCAAGACGAGACGTTTCAGAAGTTGCTTTCCCATGATCATACTAAGAGATTACCACCATCCTATCAAATCTACCACCATCAATCTCTTGACCCAGGTCCACATCAACTTACTCCATCAAGACAGAGCCCATAATGACCAATGGTTGCACGATAAGCAACTAGACTCAGTGTAAACTTAAATCTCATAGCCCTGGGTGGCCTACCACAAGTGAGCAACTCAGGTTAACACCGCATATCATGGCCCCAAGTAAGTAGAAACTATCCTGGGCGAAGACAACCATGACACTTGGCCCTGAGAAGCCACTCAACTTGAAACCTCCTCGATCGATCCAATCCACCCATGCGTTAAATTAATTTAGTGGAAATTTTCATTTATCACATCAACCATAAAACAATCATTTTTACAGCAGTTGCTTCCACTAAATTAGAATAGGGGTCTAATCTGGAATTTCTAAGGGGAAACCTAAAAGGTTTGCATAGCATACTACAATCTCCCAAAAACCTATCATGCATACTACTTTTGCAAATACTGTTTGAAAACACTAGATATGCTATAGAATAAAATAGTAGGTGTTTTATGAAGTCACTTGCCTTGGCAGCAGGAGGGACAGGCACAACAAGAATAACAATCACACGCAGGTCCTTCCTCTCCTTCAGAATCTAGCACAAGCAATACATACAAATAAATATCCACACAATATCTCACAACACCAAATAAAAGATGTATGTATGCATGAATATGCCATGTGTAAAATTAGACACACTTATCAATAATTTATATTCTCTGTTATTAAATGCATGAGATGCAAATTCTAGAGATTTCTCATTTCACTTAACAATTTGATAATTGAAAACAATATAGTAAAACTTAGATTATACCATTACAACTTTTATTGTTCTAGGAAAGTTTTCAAATAAGTCACATATTAATATTCCTGGGCAGAGGTTGATAACATAAACCTAAACAATTGAGTTTATTTGTAAAACATTTTTATTATTTAAGTTATGGATTTAATAGCCGAATTACTCCTCGGATGATCTTATGAATTATTATTTATCAAAAACAAAAACAAATGATGTAGAATTAAACTACTCTAGCAGGGCTATCCGTGGATATAAAGTTCATTGAATTTGGACTTACAGAACAAAAGTTATGAATTTTCTAAGTTTTGCATATTTTCTGTTTTATCTATAAAATTCCTGCGAAAAATAAAAATAAAAGGATACATGGCGCGATCCTATTGGACGAAAACGGTTCGCGCGGATCGTGGACGAGAGCCGTCTGATTTAAATGAGATCGGACGCGCGGGATCATTTTGATCTAGATCCGTTGGATCTAGATCCAACGGCTTGGGACGTTCGGCCGAACCGAGCGGCGCGCGGGTCGCCGGAAGGCTCGCCGGTGGCGGCGCCCACGGCGGTGGCGCGTCGGCCTCGATGTTTCCCGCGTGAAAACACAGCCCCAGGACGAACGGTTCTTACCAAAATGACGCGGAGGAGGAGGCGAGGTCGATGGCGCGGCGGCGGCGTCGAAACTCTTCTCCTTTCCTCGTCGGAGATGGTGGCCGGCGGCGGAGCACTTCGGTCGAGGTCGGTTTCGGCGTTCGGCTGCGAAAAAGAACACGCGAGGGGGCTCAACGGATGCGCAAGAGGATGGGGAAGCGAGGGGGAGCCTCGGTGGCGCTCGAGGAGCTCGGCGCTTACCGCACTCGTGCAAAAGTCCTGCGGCTATGGCGGCGACGGCGAGCTCGATTCCGAGCAGCCCAGCGGCGGAGAGGTAGGGTTTTGGGGGGGGGGGGGGGGTTCGGAGGCGGCCTCGAGGGGTATAAATAGGAGGGGGCAGGGGCGCTAGACGCGGCGGGAAACGGCCGGAAACGGCTCGGACTCGGTCTCCATCTCCGGCGTGATCTCCAGACGGAGGTGGAAGACGGCTGACAGGTGGGGCCCACCTGTCAGCGAGAGAGGAGCGAGGCGCGCGCTGGAGCGGGCCGATGGGCTGCTATCTGATGCGCGCGCGGCGGATAGCGTCTGGGCCGGCCTGGAAACAATTTTTTTAAAAATTAAATAAAAACTGTTTTTCAAATCTGATTTACTAAATGATTTTTAAACCTATTCAAAACATTTCAGAAAAATTCATAAAAATATATTTTGGAAAGGTTATTTAAATTAGCAATTTTTAATAATAAACTTACCCATTATATAATTTGGAAAATTATATTTATTAAGTAAGTTTAAAGAAACACTTAATGGGATATAAACATTATTTAAACTCATAATTGAATTTTTATTTAGTATTTATGTGATTAAAAGTTAAGCCTATATGATGAATGATGTATGAATGCAAAGTTTTAAATTTTAGCAAAATTGGGATGATACATGCTCCCCTTCCTACCGCGCCACCAGGTGATGTGGGCCCCTCGCGGCCCCTCTTCGTCTCGTCTTCGGTTCCTCGTGACGCAAATATTCCAAAAATAATTCCAGGTTGATTTATTTCCAATTTGGCGGATATTTCCTTAGTACTTTTCTGAAACCAAAAACAACAGAAAACAGGGAACTGGCACTGTGGCATCTTGTTAATAGGTTAGTCCTAGAAAATTCATAAAACTATATAAAATGCATATAAAACCTGTAATAACATGATATAACATAGCATGGAACATAATAAATTATGGATACGTTGGAGACGTATCAACATCCCCAAGCTTAGTTCTACTCGTCCCGAGTAGGCAAGAACGATAAAACAAGAATAATTTCTGAATTGACATGCTTAAACACAATCTTGATCATATAATAATGTAAGGCATGTAAACTGAGATCAAATGAATAAGGGTTGTAGTTTATATTGATATCAAACGAGTAATGAATAAACAAGTAGGTGAAGCAAGCAAAGCTTTCAATGATATAGTAATAGATAGCAATCAACCGTGCAAAGTAGATATTAAAGATGATTTAAGCTTCAAGCACAACAATATTATCATCTAATGCTTCCAACAAACATGACAACTTTATGAAAGGACCAAGTCAAGTAATAGCAATATGCACGTAGAAGATCAATATATTATTTGTTCAATAGAAACAGGCAAGCGTTCAACGTTGGTTCCTGACACCAGGATGTTATGGCTAAGAGAATGTTAACGGAGGTTTGGAAGGCCAGCGTAAGAAAGACTCACAAAGCTATATAGGATCATTAGACTAGAGAAAGTCATACAATCGAAGCTATGCAAGGAGTAGTGATTGTGATACAATGGATGCACATGGAGCCCTAAGTATATGAAAGCTCTCCAATGGAACTAGTGGGGCTGCATCCAACTTGCCTGATCACGAAGACCTAGAGAACTTTTGAGGAGGATCATCATTGGAATATACAAGCCACGTTATATAGTGTAAAGTTCCCCACATAGTTATGCAACTAAGACATGAAAACTCTCTCATAAGGAGTAAAGGTGCTATAACATGAGCACAAATGATGATCAGAAATGATATAGTGCTATAATTTGAGCACAAGTGATGACTATAAATGATATGGTGCTATAACATGAGCACAAGTGTGTGATAAAGAATAGTAATGTTGCCCCCTTTTCTATTTATATTCTTTTTTTCTCGTTTTTTCTTTTTTTTCTTTTTATGTTTCTCTTTTCGATGGCCTCCATGGCTCTTTTCACTTTTAGGGGCAAGCATCCTAATATGATATATGATATATGACAACACACTAATGATGATAAGACAACATACTGATGATACAAGTAACTAATATGAATGTGCCATAAGAATACATATGACAATGGTGCCTCTACCAGTGTAGAAGGTTATGCAGTGCTCTAGCGTAACATGGGTAAAATCACACATCAGCTTTATAGAAACACGCAAAACAATAAATAAGTAATGAATGACAACAAGTAATGTAATGTAAGATGGATGTTGCATGGCAATATATCTCGGAACAGCTATGGAAATGCTGTAGTAGGTAGGTATGGTGGATGTTTTGAGAAAGATATTTGGCTTATGTGTAGGAGAACAAGATGAAGATCTCGCACACATCAGTTTTATAGAAACACGCAAAGCAATACATAAGTAATGAATGACAACAAGTCATGTAATTTAAAATGGATGTTGCATGGCAATATATCTCGGAACAGCTATGGAAATGATGTAGTAGGTAGGTATGGTGGATGTTTTGAGAAAGATATTTGGCTTTTGTGTAGGAGAACAAGATGAAGATCTCCCACGAGTTTGGATGTACCCGCGAAAAATGCACCAACTCTCAATGTGAGAAAGGGAAAAGCAAAGTACCAAAGAATCTAGCAATATGGTGGTGGAAGTGCCATGAAAACCGCAGTTTTAGAACACACAAGTAAAAAGATTCCAAATAAAAATATGATCATGCAAGGCATAATGAAAATTACTCCTAGAGCGATCGTGGCGAATGACAAAGTCACCATTGGCTTCCCCGACCGTAGCGCATAACATAAAGACATTACGGTTGGTTTAGGCAAATAAAAGTCATATCCCATTATGCAATCAACTGGAAATTTAAGTGTGGCACAGTTTTCAAGTTTCTCTAGACCAACCATTTAATCATTCCACTTTACTAGAGCATCATGTTTACCATTAAGCAAATTAATATCTCAAAACAACATCAATGATTCAAGTGACACAATTTAATGATCTACAATATCAATGCATCATTTAATTATACCATCTACCACATTTAGCATTTTCTGTTTTCAACCAAACACCAATCAACTTATTTAAAAGATAAACTCTACAAGTAATTAAACAATGAGATATGAGAGTATAATATAACAAAGCTAACAACTCTAACAAGATATGCATGAAAAACAAGAGCTAGAGAGCAAACAATAACAAAAGAAGAATACTCAACGAATATAAGTGAAGAATACGAGTATTCATATGAAAAAGCGGAGCGTGTCTCTCTCCCACACAAAAGAATGCTAGGATCCATATTATTTAGAGAATGAAAGTAACAAAAACAAAAACAAAAACAAAAACAAACAGACGCTTCAAGGTAAGCACATAAGATGTGACGGAATTAAAATATAGTTTCACTAGAAAGGACCTTATAGTTTGTTGATGAAGAAGGGGATGCCTTGGGCATCCCCAAGTTTTGACGCTTGAGTCTTCTTGAATCATATTGGGGTGAACCACCGGGGCATCCCCAAGCTTTGGCGTTACTATCCTCTTAATCACATTATATTATCCTTCTTTCTTGATCCTTGAAAACTTCCTCCACACCAAACTTAGAGTAACTTCATTAGAGGGTTAGCGCACAAAAAGTTATGATATTCTGTAGGAACACAATTGCTACCAATGCTACTGGCCATTAGCTACAACCACTGATACTTAATAGGATAAAAAGATCCAATCAAAATAGCACCACATCTGAGAATTATGCACAAAAAAGGCAGATTTTTCTGACGTTTTAATAGGGAGATATGAATTTTACGGTGGACAGCAGAAATCTGTTTCACCACAGGAATTGAATTTTAACATCAACTTTCGACTAGAGGCTTAACTTGACACAACTTTGCAATAAAAATAAGATACAAAGGACTTGCTACAGAGTTAGGCATGTTCCTTGACTCAAGCAAAACAGAATAAAATAACAGGAAATAAAAGTGGGTTGTCTCGCATAAGCGCTTTTGTTTAACGCCTTTGAGCTAGACTCAAAGTGAAACTCAAGTATTATCAAGAGATGAAGCATCAACACCATAATTTGAAAAAACAATAGAATCAAAAGGTAGCTTCATTCTTTTCCTAGGGAAGTGTTCCATACCTTTCTTGAGTGGGAATTGGTACATGATGGTACCTTCTTTCATATCAATATTTGCACCCACAGTTCTCAGAAAGGGTCTTCCCAACACAATTGGACAAGATGGATTGCATTCAATGTCCAAGACAATAAAATCAACGGGGACCAAGTTATTATTAACCATAATAGGAATATCATTGATCCTCACCAAAGGTTTCTTCAAAGCATTATCAGCAAGAAAAACATCCAAATAACAATGTTCCAATGGTGTTAAGTCAAACATATCATAGAGCTTTGGGTTAATTGGTTCCGTGCCATACCTAGCTGAGTTCTATCGGTCTGTGCCATACCCGCGCTATTTCTCCGTTCCGTGCCCTGGTTTGCTCGCATATCGGCCAAACGCTCGTTTCCCTCTGGTCAACCTCCTTTGACCCGCACTTGGCCTGACTGGTGGGGTCGGCCTGGCGCAGCTCAGCTCGGGCTGACTGGAGTAGTACGTCATCCTCCTCCAAGTGGGACCGCTCAAGTGGGGACAGAAAGGGACGAGTCTGACGCCCAGGTTGGGTATCTCCCCCCAATTAACACCAAATTAACTGAATTAACATTGAATTAACTTGATTAACATTAACATAACTGATAATTTGTTGATTGGTACGTCATTGTTTAGTGAAACTGCTACTAATAATTGAAACTCAATTTATAATAGGATTCATAACTCGATTTGAAAGCTGAAACTCGATTTATAACTCGAATTGAAACTGTTACTACTAATTTAAACTCGATTATATTAGGATTATATTAACAATTACAAAAGATTAGCAGTGCATGTAACACTGCTACTACACCGGCGGCGGCCTAATACTACTACTAATCAGTAGCAGTGCAACTAATGCACTGCTACTGCTACTACGACGATCGCCGAGCGCGGCTCCTACGCGCACTGCCTCTTGGGCGGCGGTCCGTCGTCGGAGGAGGAGTCGTAGGAGGAGTCGTCCTCCTCCTCTGCCTCCTCCTCGACCTCATCCTCCTCCTCCTCCTCCATGTCCTTGTCCTTTTCGTCGTCGTCGTCCTTCTCCTCCTCGTCGCCCTTGTTCAACTCCGGGTCCGAGTCCTCCTCCCCGGACCCGTGGTGATCGTCGTTGTCGTCGCTGGAGTCGGGGTCGGACCCCTCACCGTCGCCGCCGCTTTGGTCGGCGTCGGACCCCTCGCCGCCGTTGTCGGTGCCGGAGCCGCCGCCGTTCCCGTGGCCATGGCGCTCCCCCCACCACTCGATCGGGTTGCCCTTCCCGTCGGATTCGCTCGGGATGGCTGGGTTCTGCCACCAACGCTCGTCGTGCGACGACATTGTTGTTGGAGAGAAGTGGTGGTTGGGGTTTTTCACAGAGAAGAGAGAAGAGCGAGTGAACGGCAATGCCAATGCACATTGGGGTTTTTATTAGTGAAGGGATGACTGCTCGTGATGAATTCACTACCACCGGCGTATAAATCGATAAACGCGCTTGGGCACTGAACATGCGCATCTCTTGGTTTTCTTGCACAATGCACATTGGGATTTTATTCGCAATGATGACATCGTGTCACGTCTAGTCGAAGTGACATGGCTGTAAATGTTTACCACGTCATCTGGTGCCCCTATACGTGTCGAGTACAACTGTCGAACAGTTGATGCGCGTCGTCGTTCTGGTCAAATTTACTAGAATTGAAGACGAGACGTTGTGAGACATCTACACGTATCATAAGCATTTGTTGCACGAACTAGACACGTATCGGTGCATCCGTGTCAACACAGCAAGCGCAATGTATACACGAACTGGACGTGAACTTGCACCCACAATGCGCGCTCTGTGTAGTTACGCGATCTGAACGTGTGTAGACCTTGTTTATCAACTTGAATCGTTTAAATATTTGTTATTATACTTCTGTCGAACACCTTAAGTGCGCACTCTGGACACGCTCAGAGCGTGCCCGGCGTGCTCTAGGCGTGAACAGGCGAACATTTGTGTAAAATTTGTGCGCAAACTGGGCCTAGACCATTCTTAGTCACTCCTAAATGATACTTTCGTGAGTATTTTAAAATTATCATGTTGCAATTCTCACTTGCACATTTGAGATATGCAGTATCACATGAGATCCTCGCCCTTCACATTTGAATGTATGTAGACCATGTTTTCCAACATGAGTCGTTAGTATATGACATATTAAGACTATGTGCGTCGGTTTTTCATTTTTTCGATAATTTTTAAATTTATTATGGTTATTTCAAATTTGGTCAAACTATTTAAATAAGTTTAAAACATGAAAAATGAAAAACTAAGCATGGGTCCTTCTTAGTTACTCCAAAACGAACCTTTTGTGAGGTTTTTGAAAATTTCATGTTGCAATTCAAAAACCACATCTCTCCAACCTTAGACCTCATTGTTTGATTTATGTAATATCACACGATCTCCATGCCCTTCTCCTTTTTAATATATGTAGACCATGCTTTCCAACTTGAGTCGTTAGTATATGACATAATACGACTATATGCATAGGATTTTCCTTTTTTGACATTTGTTTGAATATTTGAATCTCATTTCAAATGTCAATCAAACTGCAGCGGTCCGATTTCCTCTAAAAGGAATATGCAGCCGTTCGATTTCCTCGAGAGGGAATCTGCAGGCGATCCGCAAGAAGCTAATTCTGCGATCTGATTGGACGCGCGCGAAGGACAAGGCTGTACACTCGCTGACGAGTGGACCCAATGGGGATTTTTGGCTCGCCCACCCCCATTTGACTCAGTGTGACCAAATGGGTATTTTGGCGCACCAAATGCGGATTTTGGCTGTTACCCGGCGTTACCAAATGGGTATTTTGGCAACCAAATGTGGATAGCGATGAGCTTACTCAAATCTAGCTTGAATCCATATAAATTTCCAAATGAGCTTAGACTCGCTGAAAAATGTGTTTCAAATGAGCTTCAAAGGTAGGGCAAACAGCCTCATTTCTAAGAAAAAAATGGTGGAGTCACCTGCAATATGTGTTTCAAATGAGCTCCAAAGGTAGGGTAAACGGCCTCATTTCTAAGCCAAAAATGGTCGAGTCGCCGCAAAAATGTGTTTCAAATGAGCTCCAAAGGTAGGATATACAGCCTCATTTCTAAGCAAAAAATGGTCGAGTCGCCGCAAAAATGTGTTTCAAATGAGCTTCAAAGGGAGGGTGAACGGCCTCATTTCTAAGCAGAAAATGGTGGAGTCGCCGCAAAAATGTGTTTCAAATGAGCTCCAAAGGTAGGGTAAACAGCCTCATTTCTAAACAAAAAACAGTGCACTGGCTGAAAATTGTCAAACTGAAGTGAATTTACACACACAGTTGGAAACGTCAAGCACAAGGCCATTGCCCTTAATAAAACAACTAATAACTAAAATGGACTACCACTCGTCCTCGTCATCGGAAACCTCCACCGTCTCGGCCTTGCCCTTGCCCTTGACATCCACTTCTTCTGAGGTGTTGCTGTTCGACGCCGACCACATGTCCTCCTTCTTCCCCTGGCTCTCCGAGTAGATCTTGAGCCGTTGCTGCTCAGCGGCGGAATACTTGGCAAGGTCCATGGCTTTCTGGTCGGCCATGGACCAGGCAAACCCGGGTCCAGCACCTCCGTGACCTCCTCATTCCAGGCCATGATCCAATGCATACCCTGGTCGTCCTTGTCGTCCTCGTCGGACATATCGATGAAGGGAATGAGATCGGGCGCAATGGCCCTGCCCCTTGGACTTGGAGACTCCCCGTTCCATGCTGCTTCCCTCGCTCGCCACCTGCTCGAGCTTGGACGAGTACGCGCACGCCCACGCCCACCCCCCATGCCGCTTCCCTCGCTCGCCTCAAGAAACCAAGGATAGGGGACGTGGCGGCGGCGGCGGTTCGAGCTGGGAGTGGATCTTCCATCACCACGAGCCATGGAGAGATAAGGGATTGTGCGAAGGTGTCTAGGAGAGGAAGAGGGGATTTGTGAGCGCAACGGGCAAGGAGATGGCTCCTTTTAATGCCATCTGCGGTCTCTGGACGGCGTCGCAGTCTAGAAGGCAGTAATGGCGACCGGACATTAAGTCGGCTCCAGACTGCTGAGCTTGGAGCAGGACAGAGTAGGCAAGAGAGACGCGAGGACGGCGGAGCAGATGCGCGTCCGGGCTGGCAATGTAGGCAGAGAGGTAGCTTTTTGCCGGCCAGGGGGGAACGCCATTGAAGGCGCGACCATTGAAGGCGCGGCGAGCATAGGCAAGTACGCGCAGGTACGGCTCCATGCATGCTCTCCGATGCCGCTGGCCCCACTTGCATGCATGCATGCTCTAAGGTCAAAGGCACGACCCCACTAGCCGACCCCACGAAATTCCAGCCGAGCCGCGCCAGGCTGACCCCACCGGTTAAAGTAGGTTGACCAGAGGGAAACGAGCGTTTGGGCGATACGAGAGCAAACCAGGGCACATACCAGAGAAACAGCGCAGGTATGACACAGACCGATAAAACTCATCGAACCATGGCACATAACCAATTGACCCTAGAGCTTTTTAGGCATAACAGAAATACTTGCACCAAGGTCACACAAAGAATTGCAATCAAATTTATCTATTTTTATTTTAATGATGGGCTCCCAACCATCCTCTAATTTCTAAGGGATAGAACCTTCAAGTTTTAATTTATCTTCCCTAGTTTTAATGAGAGCCTTTGCAATATGAGCAGTAAAAGCCAAATTAAGAGAGCCAGCATTAGAACTTGTGACCAATTTTTCCAAGAACTTAATAACTTCAGAGATATTACAATTATAAAATCAAAATTATTATCATCAAAGCAAACCGAACCACTTTCTCTCATGTTCTTAAAAATTTATGCACTTTTGTCAACACTAGTTTCAGCAGTTTTAGGCAATTTTAAATTTTTTGAGGAAGTAGAGGAGACATTTTCAACACAAACTATGTTAGCATGGATAGTAGGAGGCTTACTAACATGTGAAACACCATTATTTTCAGAGGTAGTAATAGTAAAAACTTTATCAATATTAGCCTCTTTCTCTAATTCTCTCTCTCTCTTTCCCATCTAGCACGTATTTGAGCCATCAATCTAACATTTTCATAAATTTGAACTTGGATGGCATTAATTTTAGCAAAGGGATTATTCTCTTTAGTTTCAGTAGGCATAACTTTAGATTTTAAAAGATCAACATCAAGGACAAGATTATCAACTTTAGACGCAACAATATCAATTTTCCCAAACTTTTCCTCAACAGTTTTATTAAACAAAGTTTGTGTAGTGATAAAATCTTTTAGCATGGTTTCAAGTTCAGAGGTGGTAGTCCTATTGTTGTTATAAGATTTACCATACAAGTTGCCATTATTAGGAGGATATGGCTTATAATTGTTGTTACCATAGTTGTTCCTATAGGCATTGTTGTTAAAATTGTTGCTTTTAATAAAGTTTACATCAACATGCTCTTCTTGTGCAACTAAAGAATCTAAAGGAACGTTATTGGGATCAATACAGGATTTACCACTAGCAAGCATATAAATAATAATATCAATCTTTTCACTCAAGAAAGAGGTTTCTTCAACAGAATTTACCTTCTTACCTTGAGGTGTCCTCTCCGTATGCCATTCAGAATAATTCACCATCATATCATCCAAGAGTTTTGTTGCAGCCCCCAAAGTGATGGACATAAAGGTACCTCCCGCAGCTGAATCCAATAAGTTTCTTGAAGCAAAATTCAGTCCTGCATAAAAAGGTTTGGATGATCATCCAAGCAGTCAGTCCATGGGTTGGGCAATTCTTTATCAAATATTTCATTCTTTCCCAAGCTTGAGAAACATGTTCATTATCAAGTTGTTCAAAATTCATGATGCTACTTCTTAGATAAATAATTATAGCAGGAGGATAGTATTTTCAAATGAAAGCATCTTTGCATTTAATCCATGAATCAATAGTATTCCTAGGCAGTGAAAGCAACCATTCTTTAGCTCTTCCCCTCAAGGTGAAAGGAAATAATTTCAGTTTTATAATATCACCATCTATATCTTTACATTTTTGCATTTCACATAATTTAAGAAATTTATTTAGATGGGCAGCAGCATCATCAGAACTAACACCAGAGAATTGCTCTCTCATAACAAGGTTCACTAAAGCAGGTTTAATTTCAAAGAACTCAACTTTAGATGCAGGTGGAGCAATAGGTGTGCATATAAAATCATTATTGTTGGTGCTTGTAAAGTCACACAACTTAGTATTTTCAGCGGGACTCATTTTAGCAATTTAAAATAACAAACCAAAATAACAAAAATAGAGAAATAATTAACAAACCGAAATAACAAAAGCAACAAAACTGAAAATAAATGTGCAAACCGAAATATAAAAAGTAATGCAAGTAACTAATTTTATTGTATTTTTTATATTAAGCAAACAAAACAGTAATAAAAATAAACTAAGCAAGACAATAACAAAATAAAAGATTGGAAGTGCGAAAACTCCCCTCGTAGTGAATTTTCAAATCCCCGGCAAAGGCGCCAGAAAAGTGCTTGATGCACACAGTGGGTGTGTTATTGGGAGACCCCAAGAGGAAGGTATGAAGTAGTGCAGCAGAAAATTTCCCTCATTATGAAACCAAGGTTATCGAACCAGTAGGAGATGAAGAATTCCCATAAGGTATCAACGGCGCCAGAAAAGAGCTTGACGTAGTTGACGTGGAACCTGAACACAACATAATCAAAGTATTTTACCCCAACTCAACGGTGAGGGTGTAAATCCCACCGGCTTGCTATAAAAAAAAGGATTAAACGTATGTGTGGAAGAAAGAGTGATGTTTGCAGAAAGTAATAGGCTTGCAGTTGTGATTTTATCAGATTAATGAGAAGGATCAGGGTCCACATTTCACTAGTGGTGTCTCTCCATAAATAATAATAACATTCATCCATGCGTGGTAAACAAATTACAGCTAGGCAATTGACAAAATAATGATAAGCAGCCCAATGCATATACTAATGATATGGTGTCTAGTGTGAGATTCATTCGGGCATTAAAACAATATACATAGACCGTTCCAACCGCATCTATGACTAATAATCCACCTTCCGGTTAGCGTCCGCACCCATTTCAGTATTAAGTTGCATGCAAAAAATTATCGCCTTAAGCACTATGTAAAATAAGTAAGTAACATCATCCTTAGACAAAGTACTACTATTTTATCCCTTGTAGCAACAACACATCTACAACCTTAGAGCTTTCTGTTACTGCCCAAAGTTAAATAGAGACATGAACCCACTATCGAGCATAAATACCCCCTCTTGGAGTTACGAGCATCTACTTGGCCAAAGCACACACAAGTAACAGAGAGCATGCAAGATCATTAGATAGCACACACATGATATATTATGAAGCAATAACTTTAGTACTCAATATTCATCGGATCCCAGCAAACACAACATGGAGAATTACATAAAGATGATCTTGATCATGATAGGCAGCTCACAAGATCTAAACATGATAGCACAAGAGGAGAAGTGTAACATCCCAGAATTTAGGGTCCATAAATAGAGTGGACACGGGAGTGTGCATTGCATTCATGCATCAGAAAATCCGAAGAATTTTCGCGCATTCACTAAGTGATGAAAGTTTCACTTGAGTTGGTGGAATATAAGTAGATCATCAACTTAAGCGTTATAAACTTTGAGATGATCTTGGCTTAAACCTTATTTTGGGGTTAGAGAGATATACGATAAATGTTACTCCAAATGAAATAAAACTTATTATACCAAATCATTACTCTATGAGATAACGATTAACCCAACTATTCTTAGTATTCTCTGAGCATCTATTCTTATCAATTATATTAGACATATCTAGTACATAGGAATTAAGAAAGTTTTGAAGATTAAGCTGAACTACCTAAACATTAACCTAGATCTTCTTAGTTTATCTAGACATCATATTTTCGTATCTCCCAATCTGCTCAAAGGCATCCACAAGACAAGATGACCAGAAAGGAGGAAATGCAACAAGAAGACTTGGAGAAGCATTCCTTAGACGGGCATAGAAGTGGTATGACAATCTATGATGAAGAATTGGAAACTCTCATGTTATTACTCATCTTTATTAACGTCTCTAGAAACAGTGTGATATTAAGATGTTTGTGTTATATAGAAGTAGTGTGCGAACAAGCTTCAAAACCTTGTTAACAACTCACTTTTGTATGCTAAAACATTTGAGTGTCATATGCAAATTAACTAAATGACAGATAATTTAGTACCTTAGAAATCTCAAACACTTGAGTATAGGTAGTAGTTTGGAGACAAGACTGATTACCTTATTTACAAATTCTTCTTATACTCATGAGGTAATGTGAGGACTTATTACACATCAACATTGCATCTATCATATCACCATAAGACCTAACTCTAGGCAGGATATCTATACCTTGTGCCTCAAGAGACATTAGATCATGTTCTCACATGATTTAGTTTCCATGTAGCACAAGTCGATCTAATTTGGCAGTATATCATGCTTAGCATATATTAGAATTGATTCAATGCCTATACTCTATGTTCGTATCACAATGACTATCTGTAACTATCACTTGACAACACCTTGTTGTTGCCGAGGAATTCTTAATGCACTAGAAAACAAGTTTAAAGACTAATATCCATCTTGATTTTGGAGTCAAGCCTCAAATCATTTTAGGATTTGAAGATAGTAAAACACCCATAAAAATAGGGGTATAGAAAATATTCCCATATCACTTTAATGCACAATAAAAAGATAGAAGTGAAAGCCCCATACTTTAATACAAGAACTAAATCCAAATAACCTCAAGCTCACTTTACATGTTAAAAGTATTCAAAATATACAAAGTTTAAATAAACATCCTAAAGCAAATATAAACCTCCCAGGACTTATCTGTAAGTTTCTATTTGAAGACAGCTCCAAAAACAGTGAGTAACGGCCTGTGTCAATTGTTTCTGCAATTTCTCTGAAACCGAGGGGGTTTGCTCCAAACCGGCATAATTCCTGTTTCTTCTTCCTGAGACAGAGCGCCGTGGCCGTGCCTCCGAGTTGCCGTGCGACCGCGCCTCACCTCCCCGCGCGGATAAGGACCTCGAGGAGATGTCCTCATCCCCTATTTCCCTCACTCGACGCCCTCTCTATTCTCTCTCTGTTCTCAGAGAAATTCCTAACCCTAGTTCATCCGACGGCCGCCGTGCACCGACGTTTGCCGTTGACTCTGGCCGCCCCCTGCCAAGTTGAGAAGCTCTGGAGGTCCGCAGCGTCGCCATCTCCTTCCCTACAGAGCTGCTCCTGCTTGGGCGCTTGGAGGTCGGGGAATTTCTTCATCCCTTCCAACTCCAGCCGCCGACCATTTTTGACGAGTTCTTTGCCGTCCGACACTACCTTGCTTCGCCGAGACTTCCATCGCGCTCGTGGTGAGCTTCTGAATCTCCCGGTACCTTCTGTTCGTCTCAATTCGTTCGAGAGATATGGGTTCATCGTGGGATGGCTTCGGCCGCCGCCAAACCTCGCCGCCGGCGATGCTCCGATGACCTTTTGGTCATTCCGCCGCCACCAATAGGTTTCTCTCGTCGTTCTTTGTCCGGTAGTAGTTCCAATTCGTTCATTTTAGCGCGAATTCGTCGAAATGATATTCGGTAGGGAGATCATGTTCATCACTGACGTCATGCTGACGTCAGCAGAACCATTAAATCATTTTCCTTATTTATTGTCAAATTAGTTAAGTCTATGACACATGGGACCCATTGTCAGATATTTAATCTTTTCCAAAAAAAATCTACGAATAATAAATCATGCAATTTAAATTCCAGAAATTCATGTAAATTGATTTAAGCTTGGAAAATTCATAACTAATTCATTTCAATTCATAAAAATGTAATCTTTATATCAAAATGTTCAGAAAAATAAAATATAAGTAACTCAATTATTATAATTTTCATCTGAATAATATTTAAATAGACTAAAATATAAAATACAATCACTTAATCTTTTAAGTGTGGAGTTAATTTGAAATGCTATTTTGGAAGCATTTCAAAGTTCATTTAAATTGTCTCACATGCTTAGCTTTCAATTTTAAAATATGTTTTCATCATAGCATGTAATATCATTATTTCAATAATTGTTATTTTAATATGATATTTTATTCAAGAAAATAATTAAAAAGTACAAATTTCATAAATTTTAAAAATAAAGTCATAAGCTTGTAAAGGTTGATCTACTACTATTTGGTACTTATTTCAAATAAATAAAAATCCAATCACATTTAAAAACTACTTAGATCCACTTTGTATGAATGTTCCACTTATTTCATGTATTACTTACTTCTTGTTTGCTTATAATTTGGTGAGTGAAGAACATTATCAAACACCTAAAAAGTAATAACACTAGGGTCAATTGGTTTTGTGCCATGGTTCGATGAGTTTTATCGGTCTGTGCCATACCCGCGCTGTTTCTCTGGTATGTGCCCTGGTTTACTCTCATATCGCCCAAACACTCGTTTCTCTCTGGTCAACCTACTTTAACCGGTGGGTTTGGCCTGGTGCGGCTCGACAAGGCGCGGCTCGGCCGGAATTTCGTGGGGTCGGCTAGTGGGGTCGTGCCTTTGACCTTAGAGCATGCATGCATGCAAGTGGGGCCAGCGGCGGAGATCATGCATGGAGCCGTACGTGCGCATCCATTCTTGTGCTCGTCGCGCCTTCAATGGCGTGTCCCCCTAGCCGGCAAAAAACTACCTCTGTCGTGGTGGTGTCACGGCAGATGCCATAGGATGGCTAATTTGTGGGGCCGATGGACGTTGGTGGATCCGGGGAGGGATAGCGAGCTGAAGAGCTCACACGGGGAGGATCCCGGTAGAACCGAGATCTCCCAAGAACAAGGAATAAGAACAAAGTGCAAGGGGGAAGATCTAACAAACACAAAGAAATGCACGAAGGCACACATCACACACACGATATACCCAGGTTCAGGGCCCTCGTGAGGAGGTAACACCCCTACTCCTGCCTTTTCTCTCTATATATTGGTGGTATAAGGACTACAACTTGCTACAAGATCTGCCAAAGGAAGAAGTACGAATAACTAGATGAACTCAAGGTGAAGAGGAGTAACTGCTCTAAGAGTAAATGCGACTATAGCTTTGGCTCTCAAGTTGGTCTCTCCCTCTCAGGAGCAGTTATGGCGCCTTTTATAGAGGTCCGGCCAGGAGGGCCGGAAACCCTAATTTGGCTTGGCCCCACCGGACAGGCCTAGCCGGGATGTCGTCACCGGCTAGTGCGACCTAGTCACCGGACTATCCGGTGTAGCCCCTTCGTCATCATCTCGTTAAGGACGGCAGGCGCCGTCCTACATCATCATTGTCCCCTTGCCATAGACAAGACATGTCTTTGCCCATCCCGGATAGCCTTTTCCGGATTGCCGGGCTAGGTATGTCAGGTCTTGTCGTACCACGCTCGTACCGGGTGACGCGCTCCCGTGTCAGGCGGGAGGTGACCATGCTTCCGTGTCAGGCGGGAGGTGACCATGCTTCCGTGTCAGGCGGAATGGTACTTCCCCCCGCTATAAACGGGAAAGCCTGCTACGGACCGTTGACGGCCTACCGGAAGCCCTTACTCCGGATACCTCCTTGCTTGCCACTGAGCCTCTTCTGCACAAGATCAACACCGAGATAGTCGCTCCGGTTAGTACTTACCCGGAACACCTATCCGGTAAAGCCGAGTACGCCTTCACCCGGAAGTTTCCCCGGAGTCCTAAATCCGGGATCCTTCCCGGAGACGTCCGAGCTCGTCTCAGGATGAGTATCTCTAGGCCTAGCCTCCCGAAGATGTCTTAGCCTACCAGCAAAGACATCTTCGAGAAGCTAGTTCTTAGAGGAACCACCCGCTCACGCTTGTGCTGCGATTATGAGGGCCGGGGGTGTCTATTTATAGCTGCCAGAGCTGACCCTTGCGGCTGCCAGGAGGCACTTTGCCCTCTTCCAGTGCCCAAGGGTCAAGCTGCCCTTTCAGCACACCAAGAGGTGTCCCTTGCTGTCGCCAAAGGTCAGGTACTGTTGATATTTACCGGATTATACCGGGATTTGCCCCTACCCGGGGGGCAGCCCCCCGACACTAGTCCCCGAAGCTGTTGCTGCACAGCGACCTCGGATGATGTGCGGGATCAGCTTTAAACAACAAGTTTCCGCGAACAAATTACATCATCCTTATATTCCTTGCCAAGATCGATTTTTTCCGAGATCCTTTTACCGAGATCTTGCCACCGAGATTGCCTTAACCGGGAGGCGAAGCCTGCGACCGGATAGTACCATCCCAATGAATCTCGACCGTTGATCTCCCGATGAATTCGAGACACTGAGCCAGGGCCCACCCGACGTCCCGTCTGCGCAGAGACGCACTCGAGTGCCTCTGCGCACGCACGGTGTCGCTTGGGTTCCCGTGCCGGGGAGCCGCACCCGATACGGAATCCAACCGTTGGGACCGTGTGGCCCTCGGTGTGGCCGGATCGGGCGCTCCGGATAGTGCCACGTGGTGTGCGGCACAAAACAGATCCCACCCACGATCGTGGAGATCGTGGGCGGGAAAATCGCAAACCGCTCCGGAATCCCCCCCATAAATAGGGGACCGGAACGGTCTCCTCCCCTTCTTCTCCTTCGCATTCTCTTCTTCCTCGCCGTCTCGAGCGCTCCGCAGCCGCAACGCTTGTCACCGAACGCCGTCGCCGCGCGCCGGAGCTCGAACGTCGTCGTCCGCCTCGCTCCGGTGTTTTTCTTCGGTCACGCAACCGTCCGAGCCCGGCCATGCCGTAGCGTAGGTCCGGTAGAGCCGCCGCCGGTGAGCATCATTTGGGCGGCACGCACGAGTTGCACGGCGGTGTTGTACCGACGCGGTAGGATGCAAGTCCTTCACTTGCATCGTGCCTCGCCCGAGCCTAGCGCTAGCCTTTTTTCCTTCCTTTAGTTTTGATTTATTTAGTATACGGCAGATCTTGTTTCCTAGGAATCCGGTAACGTTTAGCAGTTTGTGCTCCGACATCTTAGTTTCCGGTAGACTAACTCCGACTAACCACCGCTGCGCCTGCAGAGTAGCTCGGATACCCCTGCGTACTTCTCCGATACGGCTGAAGAACGTACTCGGGGATGCTGGGATGGGTCCGAGACCAAGCAGTCCGATCTGTACTGGCTGTATCGGACTCACCGGATTCCTCCGGAAGTCGAGAGCCGTCTCCCGGGAGAGGAGATTGCACCGGAACCCCAACCCGGGGAATACGTAGTATTCCTTGCGCACTTCGAGCGCGCGTTTGGGCTTCCGGCGAGCCCCTTCTTCCGCGACTTCCTTGACCTCTACGACCTTCAACCTCACCATCTTCCCGCCAACGCCATAATGATGCTCTCGGTCTTCACCACATATGCGGAGGCATACCTCGGCATCTGGCCCTTCTTGGATCTCTGGGCCAAGTACTTTATTCTCCGTCGCCAAGCCATCCCCAATCCGGATAAGAAGGTTAAAGACTTAGTGGATTGCGGAGCGGCCACCATCATTCCTCGCGCGGACTCCGGATTCCCCATAGTCAAGGGACTCGAGTCCTGCCGGAAGTGGCAGCGGAGTTTCTTCTATGTGAAGAACCGGGAGTACTCGGGAGATGGTCCGGGATCCTCGAACCCGGACTTCATCAATCTGCCGGAGTTCATTATTGGTCCTCCGCGCGAGTTCGGCCTCTGGAAGAAGCTTCCGGATAGCGATGAGATTACCTGCATGCACGAGGTTCTGCATGTGCTAACTCAGAAGATGACCGGGGATGATCTCCTGCGATGCTTCATTGTTCGCCGGGTCTGCCCCCTTCAAAACCGAGTGCACAAGATGTGCCACATGTCCGGGAACTATGATCCCACTAGGACTAGTATCTTTGGGTTAAGCCATGCCGGGGTCGTCCGTCGCGTTCGAGCTATTGCCCAGACGGAGATGACGGAGGACTACTCTTGGGGGGTCCTTGGGGGATGCCGGAGAAGACCATGCGATCAGGTGCTTATATCAGTCTTTCGTGCCTTCGCCTTTGTACATGCGTTCACCTGGACACCGACACGGCCTAATTTGTTTGCGCAGTTGTTTGAGCGTCAACACGAAGAAGACGCCGTCCACGTCAACGGGAATTACACGCCGGATTTCCCGAAACCGGACGTGATGCCGAGAGAGGATCCGGACGGCGAGGACCACCTCGCCATCCCTTTCGTCAAGGCCCCGGGTAATCCTTCAACTCCAGAGGCAGTTTTCATTTCTTCGGATGATGAGGATGAGACTGACTGCCAGATTCTCGATGTTATTGACGCTCTCCCTCTGAATTGGGCCTCAGCTGTGGTTCCGAAACCGACAACCGGGACCAAACGTGCCGAGAGCCGGAAGCGCGCGGCTTCCGACACCGAGGGGGCCGATAACCCCGGCAACCCCCCCAAGAAGAGCAAACCGAGTAAGCAGACAACCGAGAAGCCTGCTCGGCGCCGGCAAAGGGGTCCTCCCCTTGTGGATTCCGGGTACGTCCTCCTTGCCTTATGTTATCTGACTTTGCTTTCTCCCTAACTATTACTAAGACATTTCCTTTCAGGGATGCACTCGAGCTCCCGTCACCTGCTGTTCCTCCTCCTCCCGGGACTCGGACTCCCAGCCCGTCTCGGGCCTCTCCTTCACCTCCTCGCCCTTCTACCCGAGGCAGTGAGCCTGCGGCATCCGGTGCCGCACCGGCTACTGATGCGACCCCGGATGCGCATCCGGCGATCGAGGAGATCCCGGTGCAGGCCCCGACCAACTCGGGGGAAATTTTTCTTCCGGAGAGTCCGCGCCGGGTTCCCGGGCTGGAGGCAGAGATCGTTAGCCCTCGCCGGCAACCTGCGGCAAGTGGCCCCTCTCGGCCAGTCGCGACCAAGACCATCCCGGAGAAGCAGCCTACAGCCTCCTCCCGGCCAGCAAATCAAGTTCCCAAGTCTCGCGGCAAGACTGCTTGGCAGAAAATACCTTCTGCCCCGCCTGCAGCTGCCCCGACATCCTCGTCTCAGGACCTGGTGCTGCGCCCGGGTATGTTTTCCTCGTTACCACCGCCTCCCGCCGAGATCCCTACTGCTGCCTTGCGGATGTTGCGAGCAACCGTCAGTTCCTTTGTACCTTCAGGATCCCGGGATGTTGCCGCCACTCGCGCGCCCGGCGGCTCCGGCATACGTGTTGTTGACGAATACAACCATGCCTGGCTTGCCGCCGATGCCTCCGAGACCGCGGGAGACCTGCACGCTGCGGGCCCAAGCCGCCACGCCCAAGCTCTGCACGCTCTCCAGGTGGCCGCACTGGATGTTACTCGGGTGACCGAGGTAAGCTTCTTTCTTTATCGAAAAATAGTTGTTCCTTCCATCCCCACTAGTCCCCGAGATTGGTGCTTAGTGCTTTAGATTCCATCGAATAGCAGATCACTAGGTTCCAATCTTAGAGAAAAAGTTCAGGACTCGGACACCGAGTCCCCGAGACCCTCCCAACCGGATAGGTTGCTTCAAAATTTGCTCCACCACTAGTCCCCGAGATTGGTGCTTAGTGCTCTAGATTCCGCCGAATAGCAGATCACTAGGTTCCAATCTTAGAGAAAAAATCCAGGACTCGGACACCGAGTCCCCGAGATCCTCCCAACCGGATTCCTTATATTTTTTGCCGACTAACTTCTTTTCTGTCTTGATTTCAGGAGTGCAACCATAAGCGCCGCGACATCTTCAACCGGGTTCTTGCTGATCTCGGTCAGTCCAAGAAATCCGAGGAGCGCCTCCGGGAGGAACCAGACGCGGCGCGCAAGGTCTCGGTGGACAAGAAGACTGCTCTCGCCACCGCGCAATCCGAGATCGCGCGGCTGAACGGCGAGCTCGGAAAGGTCCAGGCTGCTATGGCCGAGATGAAGACGCGCTTCATCGAAGCTACCAAGAAGCAGAAAGAGACCCTGGACCAGTCCGAGGAGCGCGCGCACACTGCCGAGACTGAGCTTGCTCTTCTTCGTTCCCGGTATGATACTTGGCTCTCGGAGCTCACAGTATTAAATCGGGATCTGAACAGTAAGTCGACCGACATCCCTCTTGTCTTCTTTTTGCTTTCTTGCTGTTATTCTTATGACCTAGCCGTTTGACAGCTCTTCTTTTTAAAGGAGAGTTTGAGCACTCCCGGGAAGCTGCCGCCAAAGCTGTTGCCGCCTTCCGCGAGAAGCGCGCCGGGAAGGGTCCCATTTCGGATGCCTGGGATATCGAGGATCACCTCGTAGCCCTGAAGGCCCGGATAGTACCCCTCCGGTCTATCGGGACGGATTTGCTCAGCGCTGCGGTCCACGTCCACGGCGCACTGTGGCCGAGTATCCGGGGGACACTCTCGATCCCCGAGCTCGCGAGCGCACTCCGGGGTGCCGGGAGACGCATCCACGCCTGGAAACGTTCTGGTGCGCGGGCTGGCGCTGACCAGGTCTTGACCCAAGTACTTAGTTGGTACGAAGGTCTCGATCTGGGGGCGATCCTGCGCCTGCGGACGGTTTCTCCGTGGGTCTCTGATCCGGAAAAGGTCCAGCGCCGACAAGAGGTGTCGCACCGCATCGCTACCTGGGCAAGCATCCGCGCCTTCACGCCTAGCGTCGTTCCTTCCGACTCGGAATCGGATTACGAGGATGACGAAGATGACGCTGCTTCCGGCGAGGCGGAAGACGAAGCCCCGGAAGGAGATGACGCTGCTTCCGGTGCTGCGCCCGAGAAGGTGGTTTCCCGGGACGCAACGACTTCGCCAAGAGCCGAGGCCCCCGAGACCGAGGTGCGTCCCGCGGCTCCGAGTAGTGCTGCGGGAGGTGAAGCTGAAGTTGCTCCCGCTGCCGCTCCTACTGCTGCTGCTGCCGCTGCTCCCGAGATCTCCGCCGAGAAGCCGACTTCCCCTACTGCTTGAAAAACTTGGTAGATTCGTTAAATCCCCGGGATGCCGGGTGGCTTATGTAATATACACTCATACTATTTTTATTCCGCAGTGAACCACTTATCCGAACAATTTATGCCAATGTATTCTGTTTTGGGTTCCCGACTTGCCTTTCACGTTTACCGTACTTAGGTAATTTCTGCTCTTGTCTACCATTTCGGCGTTCGACAGTCGAGTCACAAAACTCCACATACGGCATACATTACTTAGAACAACCCGAGTTCCGGCTAACCGAATTCCCGACATAAAAAACAACTAAGTTAATAAGAAACAAGCATGCCGGATAAGTTCCTGCTCCGAGTCCCCGAGACCATTTTCGTGTTTCCCACCTTCCCTCTCTTTGCTCTTGACTACCATTTCGGCGTTCGTCAGTCGAGTCACAAGATGATTTCACATGACATACATTACTCTGTCTTTGAGAATCGAACTCGGAACTTTCCCGGCATGCACACAATATAAAAAATAACTATCCGGCAGTCCCCGGGTTCCTTCCCGGGATGCCGGTGCAAAATAATAAATAAGCTTAATAAAACAGAAGTAAAAAGGAGCACAGAACCAGGCAGTCCCCGGGTTCCTCCCGGGGTGCCTTACTTCCATAAATATTGAAAATTGAGATACACATACACTGAACCCTTTAAGTGTAAAAGGGGCGAAGTAGAGCTACATTCCATGGACGCTTGGTTTCCTCACCGGATTTGTCCATTACACCTTTCCTAGCCTCATGTGCGTCTACAAGGTAATAAGAATCATTGTGCAATGCCCTGCTTATCACAAAGGGTCCCTCCCATGGAGGTGATAACTTATGCATTCCGGCCGTGCATTGGATGAGCCTCAGCACCAGATCTCCCTCCCGGAATACCCTCGGGTGCACCTTCCGGCTATGATAGCGACGGAGGTTCTGTTGATAAATTGCCGACCGACATAGTGCCAATTCTCTTGCCTCCTCGAGTAAATCAACATCATCTTCTCGGGCCTCCTTTGCCTCAGTCTCGGTGAACATTGTCACTCTCGGGGAGTCATATTGTATGTCGGTTGGGAGTACTGCCTCAGCCCCGTATACCATGAAGAATGGTGTGTACCCGGTAGATCTATTCGGTGTAGTCCGGAGACCCCATAGTACTGCCGGTAACTCCTCTATCCAGCATCCCGGAGTTCTCAATAGTGGTTCGATCAAACGAGCTTTGATGCCGGCCAAGACCAAGGCATTTTCCCTTTCGACCTGCCCATTTGCTTCCGGGTGTGCGACTGATGCTACATCCAGCCGGATTCCCTTCTCAGCACAAAATCGGGTGAACTCCCCCACAGCAAAGTTTGTTCCATTATCTGTGATAATGCTGTGTGGGTATCCGTATCTCAAGATGATGTCTTTCAGGAATTGCACAGCGGTGTGTCCATCGCATTTCCGGATTGGCTTGATCTCTATCCACTTTGTGAATTTGTCCACCATGACGAGTATGTGTGTCATATTGCCCCTTGCCGGCTTGAATTGCCCGGCCATGTCCAAACACCATACTGCGAATGGCCAAGTGATGGGGATTGTTTTCAGCGCTGACGCCGGCATGTGTATCCGGTGAGCAAATCTCTGGCATCCCCCACACTTACGGACAATATCTTCTGCTTGCTGTAATGCAGTGGGCCAGTAGAACCCATGCCGGAACACCTTTGCCACCAGGGCCCGGGATGACGCATGATGTCCACATTCCCCTTGATGTATTTCCACCAGCATCTCTTGTCCTTCTGCCGGTTCCACACATCTCTGGAGTACCTCGGTGACACTTCTCTTGTACAGCTCTTGATTGATGACAGTGTATGCTTTTGATCTCCGCAGTATTTGCCGAGCTTCCACTTCATTCTCCGGGAAAGTTCCTTCCAAGATGTACGCCATAATGGGCTGTGCCCATCCCGGGACAGGTCTAACCGGGAACATGGAAGTGTCTATGTCCATTGGTTCTGCCGACATCACCTCCATCATCATTTTTCTTTGCCTCTCCGAGCACTGGGACGCAGTCCCCGGGTTCGATGTTACGCTCCCGACATCTACTTCGATGGGTACAGCATCTGAACCAGGCTCCTTGGGGATGAAGATAGATTCTGACTCGGGTGATGGTTGAATAGATGGCTTCCTCAGATGCTCTAGGGCTATCCCGGGTGGGATGGCATCCCGAGATGACCCTAGCTTGGACAAGACATCCGCTGCTTCGTTTTCTCCTCTGGGCACATGTTTGAACTCGCATCCTTCAAAAAATCCGGATATTTTCTGCACATGAAACCTGTATAAGGCCATGTTTGCATCAAGAGCATCCCAGTTCCCCGATACCTGCTGCACCACGAGGTCCGAGTCACCAAAACACTCTATCCGGCGGATGCCGATTTCCTTGGCGACACTTAGCCCATGAACCAAGGCCTCGTATTCTGCGACATTGTTGGATGCCCGAAAATGGATCTGCGGCACATATCTCAGTACATCTTGCTTTGGGGAAGTGAGGACCACTCCGGCACCCAATCCGATTTTAGCCTTTGATCCATCGAAATGCATCCTCCAGAAATTGTAATCCGGCATCGGAGGTTCATACTGCATCTCGGCCCAGTCTACCAAAAAGTCCGGCAGCGCCTGCGACTTGATGGCATCTCATCTCTCGTATGCCGGAGCGTATGGAGACAACTGGATGGCCCATTTGGCTACCCGGCCGCTAGCATCCTTGCAACCGATGATCTCGGCGAGAGGAGCTTCGCATACCACTGTGATCGGGTGTTCCTGAAAGTAGTGCTTGAGCTTGGTCACTGCCATGTACACCCCATATGCCATCTTCTGGTAGTGCGGATAGTTCTGCTTGGATTCCGAGATCACCTCACTGAGGTAATACACCGGCCTCTGTATCAGCTTGCCCTCTTCTTCCCTTTCTACTACCATTGCCACACTGACTACCCGGTTGGTTGCAGCAATATACAGCAGCATAGGCTCCTTGGGTAACGGGGATGCCAACACAGGTGCTGTTGAGAGCATTCTCTTCAGATCATTGAACGCTGCATCAGCTTGCGGGGTCCAGACAAATGTCTTGCTCTTCTTCATCAGTTGATACAAAGGCAAGGCCTTTGCCCCAAGTCGACTCACAAACCGACTTAGGGATGCCAGACACCCGGTAAACTTCTGCACATCTTTGAGACGCACGGGCAACTTCATGCTCTCAATAGCGCGAATTTTACCCGGGTTGACCTCGATTCCCCGACTTGAGATGAGGAAACCGAGTAGCTTCCCTGCTGGCACACCAAATGTGCACTTATCCGGGTTCAACCTCATCCGGAATCTTCTCAGGTTCTTAAATGTTTCCCTCAGATCATCTATTAATGAGGCTTTTTCTTTTGTTTTTATGACTATGTCATCGACATAGACCTCGGCATTTCGGCCTATCTGATCATGCAAGCATTTCTGCATGCATCTCTGGTATGTAGCACCAGCATTTCTCAACCCGAAAGTCATAACACGATAGCAATAAGCCCCATAAGGGGTAATGAAAGCAGTTTTCAATTGATCATCCGGATTCAAAGGTATCTGGTGAAAACCAGAATAATCATCTAGAAAAGTTAAAAGCTCACTCCCGGCAGTGGAGTCTATCACTTTATCTATCCGCGGCAGCGGAAAGGGGTCTTTCGGGCATGCCTTGTTGAGGTTGGTGAAGTCGATGCACATGCGCCATACATTGAGAGGAGGGGATCATCTTTCTTCTTCTCCACCAGGACCGGATTCGAAATTCAATCCGGGTGCAGCACCTCCATGATGAATCCGGCGGCCAGCAGTATAGCCAGATGCTCCATGACAGCAGCTCTTCTCTCATCCGAGAGGCGCCTAGTTGGTTGCTTCACCGGCTTCGCATCCGGTCGAACAAACAGAGAGTGCTCAGCCAACTCCCTCGGGACGCCTTGCAGATCGTCACTCGACCACGCAAAGGCATCCCGATTCTCACGGAGGAAGTCGACGAGCTCGCCTTCCTGTTTGCTGTCCAGGTTGCTGCCAATGTTAACTTGGCGCTCCGGGTTGCTGGGGTCCACAGACACCTTCTTGGTCTCCTTGGGGGGCTAAAATGATGCCCCCTGCTCCGGGTTCACCATCCCGGGCATTCCGAGTTGGGAGGTCTTGGCCATCGCCACCACCTGCTGGATCCTCTTCTTCTCCTCCGCGATCACCAGAGACTCAGCTAAGCACGACCCCGCCGAGGCACACTCCATGGAGCGCTTGTGGTCTCCCGAGATGGTGATCACACCATTGGGTCCCGACATCTTCATCTTGAGGTAGCCCACGTGAGTCGAGATCATGAACTTGGCGAGGGCTGGTCTGCCGATCAGGGCGTGATACGGGCTCTCGAGGTCCACGACCTCGAACTCCAAGCTCTCGGTCCGGCAGTTCTCCCGAGTTCCGAATAGCACCTCCACCCAAATCTTTCCCATGGGCGAACAAGAGACCCCGGGCACAATGCCATGGAAGGTTGTCTCGGTGGGCAGTAGGGTGTTCATGGATACTCCCAGCTTCAGCATCGTGTCCTTGTACATGATGTTGATGGCACTGCCATTGTCGATCAGGACCCGGCTGAAGCGGACGTTGAGGTTGGGTCCGAAAAAAGTTGGGTCCACCACCAAGGCATACGCTCCCGGCTTGGGCATAACCCGGGGGTGATCCTTCTGGCTCCAGGTGATTTCCATCTCGGACCAGTGCAAGAATTTGGGCACCGCCGGGATCACAGCATTCACCTCCAGGGCACGCTGCCGCACACTCTTTCGGTCAGTGGGCTCGGTTACGAAGACCACATAGCTCTAATGCGCCTCCCGGTAGTTGCTCTGCTGGTGTCCGGATTGGTTACCGTGGTCGTTCCGGGTATGCACCACATTCACTGGGCGAGGTGGGGGTCCTCTCGGAGGAGGGGGAAGTCGCACAGCGTTGGCCCCCGATGTCGGAGGAGGGGGTCTCGGGATATTGGGCCGAGATGCCGGAGCACTCTGCCGAATAGCTCCCGAGCTGCCCTCCTGCAACGTGCGCTGATACCAGCTGCATTGCCGAGTAGAGTGGTTTGCGGGCTTGTTGGCCTCCAGAGTGTGGTAGCAGCATGGCTTGTTTAGCATCTCTTCATACGTCAGGGGCTTCTTTTGTTCCACCCAAGTTTTCTGCACCTCCTGACTTTGACCCCAAGCCGGGCCACTGGTCTTTTGACGTTGGCTGTTGCCGGCATCCTCCTGCTCCCGGGTCACTGCTGCGACATGCTGCGCGGCATGGTGGTACTCGGGCTGATTCCTCTTGTGGCCGAACTCCTGGCGATCATGGCTCCTGCTCGGTCCTGAACGCTGAGGCCCCGCATTCCTCCTGTTGGAGTCTCCGACATCCACCAGGGGTTGCATGGGATCTCCAAGTGTATAGGTATCGGCGATGCGCATGGTCTCTGCCAAGGTTGTTGGCATCTTTCTCTGCAATTTCTGCCACAGCATAGAGCCATGCCGGCATCCTTGCGCAAATCAGGAGATGGCCTGTGCCTCCACCACTCCTTCGCAAGAGTTGCGAATATTGCTCCACCGGGTAAGGTACTCCCGGTCAGTTTCATTGCTCCTTTGCCTACAGATGGCGAGCTGCTGAGGCCTGTTGGGCCTCTTGTACGTGCTGGTGAAGTTGCTGATGAATGCCTCTTCAAAGTCTAACCAGCAGTCTATACTGCCAGTTCTCAGATTGTTTAACCAGATCCGGGCTGGTCCTTCCAACATCTTCGGTACGTATCGTACCGCCCATCGTCTGTTTCCACCGGCTATGCTTACTGCAGTTACATAGTCGGTTAGCCAGTCCTCCGGCTTCTTGCTACCGTCATAGGTCTTGGCACCTCGGTTGAGCTGAAAGTTCCGAACAGGAGGTTCCCGCATGATCCGAGGTCCAAAGCAGGCAGGTCCCGGAGGTCCTTGCTCTTCCACCAGCTCGGATTGGTGAATCCGGTCGAGCCGGAATCTGGCGTCTGCCGGGTTCAGCTGCCTGGTTCCTATCCGAGATCCCAAAGGGTTCTCGTCTGGCTGATATCCGATCTGCTGCAACCTCGAGTTGCCATCGTTGAGCCTGTCTTGCCCAGGGACCAAGGCCTGCTGGGGAACGGAGACGACCTCCCTCTGCGGGTTTCCCTGATCGTGAGGAGGATTCCGGGGCGGATTACCACGGCCAACCGGGTTATTGTTTCCTACACCTCGGTTACCATTCCCACGGGTACTTCCCGCCTGTCCCGAGTTACGCTGTCCGTCCTGCCCGGCTTGCTGGATACCGGCGAAGGCCGGATCATATGTCTGTAGCTGTTTGTTCTTCCCGGAACCTCGACTCCGGCTCCGGCTCTTGCTCTTGCTCTTGCTTCTGCTCGGATGCGGGGAAGAGGCCTCCCCATCCGACCTCTGACTGTCGGGTCTGGCTGAATGCACCTGGGATCCTGCCCCGGGGTTCTTCTTCTTGAAGGCCAGATTCTGACGATTGGCTTCGATCACCAACTCGTTTACCCTCTCCTGCTGCTTGCGCAGGGCTTCACCGGATAGCCCCACCAACTCTGCCATGGCGGCTTCGGCGGCCCTAAGGGTTTTCGCTGGTGAGCTGTACACCGGCTTCCCTGCAGAAATCCGACTTCCTGTGTTGCTGGTGGTGGCTCCACCAGCCAGCTCCTCATTCACCATTCTTCCTTTCTTGCGCAGATCCGCAATGCGCTTCTCCCGGGAGTCTATCTTAGGGAATCCGTGAGCTGCATTGTACTCCCGGAGGCTAGCGCTGAGCTCGCGGCGGATCTCGGCGATCTCCTGCGCCTCAGCGAGTAACAACTTCCGCTGCTCCTCTAACTCAACCGAAGTGGCCCGGGCATCTGCTCCGGCAGCGACCGGTACAGCCAACTTAGCCACGAGTCCCGAGAGGGGATCCGGACGGCGTCGCGGATGGGATGACTGCGGATCACCATCTCGGGCCGCAGGCCTCTCCTGCGGGGGTTTGGCCAAACGGGGATGGCCATCAGTATCGCCGTCAGCATCTTGATACTCCTCCTCGGTTGCCCCGACCATCATCACTGCGACGGAACTCGGGGGGCGATCGGCACGCAGACCCCGAGCAGCGCAGAGCATGGGAGGGTCCTCAGCTTCCAGGACCACGTCGGGGTAGCTACAGACAACCTCGGTGGCCACGTAGGTGGTGAAACCACCAAAGTCAATGAGACACCCATTTACCGGAAACGGCTTGTTCCGGAAGCACCCAGCGTTGTCGCAGACGAATTCCATCTCCCCTAGCCTTACGACTAGGCCAGAAAGAACCCGAACGCCGAAACGAACGGGAGAGCCCGTCCGAATGTGTACACCAGCCAACGCCTCTGTCAGCCCCATGGTGGGCGCCAACTGTCGTGGTGGTGTCACGGCAGATGCCATAGGATGGCTAATTTGTGGGGCCGATGGACGTTGGTGGATCCGGGGAGGGATAGCGAGCTGAAGAGCTCACACGGGGAGGATCCCGGTAGAACCGAGATCTCCCAAGAACAAGGAATAAGAACAAAGTGCAAGGGGGAAGATCTAACAAACACAAAGAAATGCACGAAGGCACACAGCACACACACGATATACCCAGGTTCAGGGCCCTCGTGAGGAGGTAACACCCCTACTCCTGCCTTTTCTCTCTATATATTGGTGGTATAAGGACTACAACTTGCTACAAGATCTGCCAAAGGAAGAAGTACGAAGAACTAGATGAACTCAAGGTGAAGAGGAGTAACTGCTCTAAGAGTAAATGCGACTATAGCTTTGGCTCTCAAGTTGGTCTCTCCCTCTCAGGAGCAGTTATGGCGCCTTTTATAGAGGTCCGGCCAGGAGGGCCGGAAACCCTAATTTGGCTTGGCCCCACCGGACAGGCCTAGCCGGGATGTCGTCACCGGCTAGTGCGACCTAGTCACCGGACTATCCGGTGTAGCCCCTTCGTCATCATCTCGTTAAGGACGGCAGGCGCCGTCCTACATCATCATTGTCCCCTTGCCATAGACAAGACATGTCTTTGCCCATCCCGGATAGCCTTTTCCGGATTGCCGGGCTAGGTATGTCAGGTCTTGTCGTACCACGCTCGTACCGGGTGACGCGCTCCCGTGTCAGGCGGGAGGTGACCATGCTTCCGTGTCAGGCGGGAGGTGACCATGCTTCCGTGTCAGGCGGAATGGCACTTCCCCCCGCTATAAACGGGAAAGCCTGCTACGGACCGTTGACGGCCTACCGGAAGCCCTTACTCCGGATACCTCCTTGCTTGCCACTGAGCCTCTTCTGCACAAGATCAACACCGAGATAGTCGCTCCGGTTAGTACTTACCCGGAACACCTATCCGGTAAAGCCGAGTACGCCTTCACCCGGAAGTTTCCCCGGAGTCCTAAATCCGGGATCCTTCCCGGAGACGTCCGAGCTCGTCTCAGGATGAGTATCTCTAGGCCTAGCCTCCCGAAGATGTCTTAGCCTACCAGCAAAAACATCTTCGAGAAGCTAGTTCTAAGAGGAACCACCCGCTCACGCTTGTGCTGCGATTATGAGGGCCGGGGGTGTCTATTTATAGCTGCCAGAGCTGACCCTTGCGGCTGCCAGGAGGCACTTTGCCCTCTTCCAGTGCCCAAGGGTCAAGCTGCCCTTTCAGCACACCAAGAGGTGTCCCTTGCTGTCGCCAAAGGTCAGGTACTGTTGATATTTACCGGATTATACCGGGATCTGCCCCTACCCGGGGGGCAGCCCCCCGACAACCTCTCCGCCTACACTGTCGGCCCGGACGCGCATCTGCTCCGCCGTCCTCGCGTGTCTCTTGCCTACTTTGTCCTGCTCCAAGCTAAGCAGTCTGGAGCCGACTTAATGTCTGGTCGCCATTACTGCCTTATAGACCACGACGCCATCTAGAGACCGTAGATGCCATTAAAATGATCCATCTCCTTGCGTGTTGCGCTCACAAATCCCCTCTTCCTCTCCTAGACACCTTCGCCCAGTACCTTATCTCTCCATGGCTCGTGGTGATGGAAGCTCCACTCCTAGCTCGAACCGCCGCCGCGGCCACGTCCCCTATCCTTGGTTTCTTGAGGCGAGCGAGGGAAGAGGCATGGGGAGTGGGCGTGGGCGTGGACGTGCGCGTACTCCTCCAAGCTCGAGCAGGTGGCGAGCGAGGGTAGCAGCATGGGACGGGGAGTCTCCAAGTCCAAGGGGCAGGGGCAGGGCCATTGCGCCCGATCCCATTCCATTCATCGATCTGTCCGACGAGCACGACAAGGACGACCAGGGTATGTACTGGACCATGACCCGAAATGAGGAGGTCACGGAGGTGCTGAACCTGGGTTTGGCCTGGGCCATGGCCGACTAGAAAGCCATGGACCTTGCCAAGCATTCCGCCGCCGAGCAGCAACGGCTCAAGATCAACTCGGAGAGCCAGGGGAAGAAGGAGGACATGTGGTCGGCGTCGAACAGCAACGCCCCAGAACAAGTGGATGCCAAGGGCAAGGGCAAGGGCAAGGTCAAGGCTGAGACGGTGGAGGTTTCCGATGACGAGGTCGAGTGGTAGTCCATTTTAGTTATTAGTTGCTTTATTAAGGGCAATGGCCTTTTGCTTGATGTTTCCAATTGTGTGTGTAAATTCACTTCAGTTTGACAATTTTCAGCCAATCCACTGTTTTTGGCTTAGAAATGAGGCCGTTTACCCTACCTTTAGAGCTCATTTGAAACACATTTTTCAGCGAGTCCACCATTTTTGCTTACAAATGAGGACATTTACCCTATCTTTGGAGCTCATTTGAAATACATTTTTCAGCGAGTCCACCATTTTAGCTTAGAAATGAGGCCGTTTACATACCTTTGGAGCTCATTTGAAACACATTTTTGCGGCGACTCCACCATTTTTTGCTCAGAAATGAGGTCGTTCACCCTATGTTTGGAGCTCATTTGAAACACATTTTTACGGCGACTCGACCATTTTTGCTTAGAAATGAGGCTGTTTACCCTACCTTTGGAGCTCATTTGAAACACATTTTTCAGGCGACTCCACCATTTTTTGCTTAGAAATGGATTCATTTGCTCTCACTTGGTTACGACGGGTAACAGCCAAAATCCGCATTTGGTGCGCCAAAATGAGGGTGAGCGAGCCAAAAATCCCCGTTGGGTCCACTCGTCAGCGGGTTTACAACTCTTGTCCTTCACGCGCGTCCAATCAGATTGCAGAACGAGCTTCTCGCGGATCGCCTGCAGATTCCCTCTGGAGGAAATCGGACGGTTGCATATTCCTTCTAAAGGAAATCGGACGGCTGCAGTTTGATCGACATTTGAAATGAGCTTCAAATATTCATTTAAATGTCAAAAAAAAGGAAAATCCTGCGCATAAAGTCGTATTATGTCATATACTAACGACTCAAGTTGAAAAACATGGTCTACATACATTTAAAAGAAGAAGGGCATGAAGATCATGTGATATTGCATAACCTTTTTTTGAACACCTTTACCGTAGGGGAAGTCCCTACGGTTATATTTCCATTATAAACCTCAAAGGATCAATATTACAAAGTTCAAGGAGGTTGGTAGTCTAGAGGGAGATACATAAGAAAGAAGGTGTTCAAAAATTAGGCAAGGTTGCCAATCCAAGCTAACAGAGAGGGAATAGCACTCTCTTTAATCCTAAACTGATGTAATGTTAGGTCTGATAGAAATCTGACTCTCCACTTGCCAAAAGAAATATCCATAGCATTAAAGATGAAATCGTTTCTGATTTTCCAGATGTTCCAGGTCACACACGCCATCACCTCCTAGAAACATGGTCATGTAAATACATTCCTGGCAGCCAATATCCTGCTTTGAATCGTACCAGTTGGTTGCCAAGTAATTCCAACAAATGTCCAGCAAGCAGTCGCAAAAGGACACTCAAAGAAAAGGTGATCCCTAGTCTCTGTAGTCATTCTGGAACACATGATACAGTCTGTGTCTCCATCAATTTGCCAATGTTTGCGCATCATGAGTTCCGTTGTGTTTAGTCGATCCAAGAATAGTAACCACAGGAATACCCTCAGCTTGGGGAGGTATTTAGAGTTCCAAATTGCTTTTAGGTGTGTACCACAGTCAATATGAGAGAACCTAAAATGATAGAGTTTGGCTGAAGACTAGGCGTCACTCCCCCATACGAAGATCTTTTTATCTCGTGGAATGCTTGTGTCGACAGTGGCAATGCAAAGAAAACCCTTGGTTCAGTGAAAGAAAGCATAGCTGCAACATAAGTGTCTTCGTCCAATGCATATGAGTATAAATGGGTCATCTTATTGCATAGCAATGTATCTTGATGCCACAGATCCTTCCAGAATAAAGTGTGCTTCCCATTATTGATAACGCTGCGGGTGATTCCGAAGGGGTTCCGGTGCAGAAAATAATAATTTTTATAGCGTATGAAATCCTAACTAGACAGGATCTATCTATCTAGTACATGTGATAACGGTGGCGGAACGGGTTACATTACCTCCATGTAGACCGATAGCGGGGATTACGCTCCCGCACGATGAAGTCGTACGTAGCAGACCTCGAGGTCGCGGAGAACTTGCCGCGATGACGTAGACGATGACGCCAGGGTGTCGACGATGACCTGCGTCGACGGGCGTCGGGCGGAAGATGGTGTGGCGCCGGCGGCTGGGGGGTGTTGCGCCGGCGGCAAGGAGGGAGCAGCGGCTGGGCTGCAGGTGGGCGAGACGACGTCGCCCAGGCTCCTCAAAAGAGTCATCTCCGAGCACTCGCAAACATACGAGCTTAACAACAACCCCCGGTCATTCAGATCCAGCTGAAATCGCAGGGGTAGAACTTTTCTGGAATCCTGTAGGGCAACGGCGCCCGGCGGTATAGCTTAGGTGGAGAGAGGAGGCAAAACGGGTGGAGAAACAACTCAGCCGGCCTGCTATACAATTAATTATATTTTCTGTAATTAATCCAATTAGTATGACTTGCTATATAAAGGGGGGAGGGGGTGTGCAAACACCTTGCCTCCCCCATGTGGGACTAAAGGAAAAGGAGGGGGAGGGGGGGTTCGGCCGGCTCTCCTAGTCCGAGTTGGACTAGGGGCCCAAGCCCCCTTCCTCCTTGGTGGTGCGGCTCCCCCTCTTGGGCCCTCTTAGGGCCCATGTAGGTGGGAGGCCCCCTTTTTCCTTTATTATTTAATAATTAAATTAGTATAAAATATAATTAATTCATAACTAATATATTTAAATACTACTTAATATCCCGTGGCTCTGAAACATTTTCCAAACCACCTGAACAACTTTCGGACATCCCTGGAACCATTCCAGACCTTCCCGGAACTCCTTCCGGACCACCGGAACTCTTTCCGGGTCATTTTTCTCTCTCCAACAACATCCAATATTATTCCAGAACCTATCTCCTGGTGTCGTTAAGACCTTAAGTTTGTTACAATACGGTTCGAGAACACTCCAGACATGGTCGAGACACTCCGCTCACCAATGACCGTCAGGGATACCTGGATGTATGTGATGGCCCCTATGCATTCTATGAATATCGTCGTTGAACCATAAATATGATATTCATTCCCTTTGTTTCTGCGATACTACCTTGTCCAAGATATGATCATAGACATCCGATGTCTTTGTTGTATCTCGTTACCGACAAAGGTTCTTAACTCGTCTATGATATTACATCTCCATGACCTAGTCACAAGTTGCACAGCTATATAGATGTAATCTCACCGAGTGGGCCCAGAGTATCTTTCCATTACAAGAATGAACAAATCCCGCTCTTGATCCTTACATCTCGATACTCTTTCGGGATATCCAAGATGGACACCGTTATTGTCATGCTATATAAGACACAACGTTTGATGCTCTCAAAGTACACCTAAGAAGTATCAATAAGTACGGTCTCACGGTCTAAGGAATAAGCTATCATATTCTAATCTATTGCAAATGACAAACATCGTAATACAATCTTATTGCAATACTTTGCGTATGTCCATCACCTTATTCAACTAATAAGGTGACCCCATTGTCAACCGACGTCATTGTCCTTGATCGGGAATCTCGATCAACTGTTGCCCAATGGACTAGTTCATATAGAGGCTTACTAGGGACCCTGGTTGTCTATGTATCACACGATTCCGATTAATACAGTTATACCATAATACACAAACCTATTATAAACTTATGAGATAATGCAATAAATACTACTTATTTATTTCCCTCTAGGGCATATCTTCTTCAGTCTTCCACTTGCACTATAGTACAAATAAACTAGCTGTATTTTACTTTATCAAAATCCCTTATCAAATAAGCGTCATATGATAACGCTTGCTTGTGGAAGAGTGTTACTCTGACAATCTGTACAATACATAATTGCGCGTTCTTTTACGATTCATTGAGACTAAGTGAGACTTCCTTTTCCCAGCGCTTACTTTGATTCTGCTAACCAGATAACTGCCTTAAAAACACACTCAGTCATAGAGAGCCCCTTGTTACAAATACAAACTCGCCATATCTACATACTTTCACACCTATGTAGAAAACTTGACACTCCAATGTCAATCTAATAACTAATGCACTTGTACTTCCAGTAAATTATAAATTTACTTTTACAACTGTTCTTCTTCTAAGAACATCGGTCATATTTTATCGAGCAGATAATTGGGTTTCTGTATGATGTCTAACAATAGACGAACATGTCATACAACCACTATTACCGTGTATCATTACTCTTAATGATTAATTGGATTTCCAAGACCATCCTTTTGATTCTATTCTGACTCCTCAGATATAATCCAAAACAACTCGACTAACTATTTAAAATTCCCGTTCTATTCCAAATAGACACTAACTTTCAAATAGTTTCACAACTTCATCCTTCTCATCTATTCTACTGGTACAATTTCACAATGTGTCATTTACACAAGATGAATTCAGCTCCCACTCAAATTATGTCTCCACACATTTGAGAACACGAGCTCCCACTCAAAATATGTCTCCACACATTTGAGAACACGAGCTCCCACTCAAAAATATGTCCTTACATATTCTACCCGAGTGAACTAACTTTGACTCCCACTTAAAATCGACATTTTGGTCAAACCAAAATCATTGATCTCTTATCAATCCGAATTCAATACAAACTACAGTATTACATTAATACAAATCCCTCAGACTTCAAGCATGTCTACATAAATGTAGTCAACAAATTTGATCTTGTACAAGACACATTTCTTGACAAAACATGCTTCCACGTCTTTCTTATAGTCACATTTCTCATATAACATTTTATATGATGATTAAACAATCTTATTCCTCTAATAAGAATTGTAGCAACAATTACTATTTAATCTTTTCAAATGTAACTTGGATTTTCAGGCTGAAAAGCCTTTGTTCATATTCTGATATTTTTCTCAACTTTCTTTGTATTCATAAAGTGCACCTTGATCTGTCAACAAGATCTGAAACACTTAATATTGTGATGTGACATGACAACAATATTAAATATAACATCACTTTATTCAGAAGCTTCTTTCATGAAAATATTATGATCTTTATGAAGAGGATTGCAAGCAGAAAACATTTTTCTAGTCTCCCTCACTCTTAATCACCAAATTTTCATTTGTAGATATATACCCTTTGGAACACCTTCCAATATTCTACTTTTATGAATATAAGTCTGACACCTTATTTCATGCTTCTAATTCCAATCCATAAACCATAATTCGAAAAATCATATTTTCCTCGGAATTACATAACCAACAAACCAAGTTTTGTTTCTATTTGGTTTTGGAATACACTCTCATCCAATGTGAGCAATCTACAAAGAACTATCCATGTATATTCTGAATTATCATATAATCATATACATGACGACACTACTGTCGATCACACGAATTCTCGTTGAGAGAAATGTCTATTTTCTAAAGTGGACATCGACTATAATGTTTCGAACATATTAAGAGATTCTAAGACAGATTCTGACAGACCACACTTTATCAAAAATAGAGTATGATTATAACGCCTCACATATCACCATATATGATATTATAATATTGTGAAACGAATTTCCGCAAGTCTTTTATTTTGAAACCTTAATTAAAAAATATTGTCCTTTGATCGAATCTTGTGAATACAATATTCACTAATCTTTCTTCTGAAAAACCCCATTTGATCTCTTATCAAATTAATTTCAGACTCATGATTTATTAGGCAAATACACTTATTCACCAATACTCATAGAAGAATTCGTATCAAACAAAAAACACCATAAATTAATTTAATAATCATTTGAAATGACTCTTAATTAATGTCCTCTCGTATTGACACTTCAATACTATATTTCAAACTTAATCAATTCGGCACTCGAAATACTTAAATGGACCAAAATATCCATTACTTCTTTAATTGCCTTTATGACTAAATTCGATGGTGTTTGTTCTAGTAACATAACTTTTATTCATTGGACACGCTATTTTATCATTTCTACAATTATGAACGTTATCATACAATTGATGTAATTGAGATGTGAAACCTTTATTCATAATATAAAACAACTGGCTTGTTCCATAACATGAAACAACTGAACTTTTCTTATTACATGAATAAATTTGTCTTGTAACAATCAAGACAATGAACACACTTTCTGTAACGTACCTGCACTTAAAAATATGGCAGGTACCTGTGTATAGTGCAAACCCCTGGATCGATTCGTTTGCACACACAGTTTACGATGTAATATCACAACAAAGTATCAATTTTATTACATCGATGATCCAGACTTACAAAAATAAATAGTTCGATACATCTTTGCATAGCTTAAAGCTAGCTCAAAACAATAAAGCAGCGGAAATAAATCTTCAATGAGCCTCCAACTTCATGATACGCCACAGGCGAAAACATGTTGGTGCAGACCCGAAACCCAATAGTAGTCCTTACTCTTTGTCAGAAATTTCTGCAACAAATAATACTTTGCAACAAAGTGGGTCAGTTTCCATTAAAAATGGAGTCTGACAAGTGACACTATGGTGGACACTTAATGGAATAACTCTATAGCCTATATGCATATTTGGCTGGTGGAGTTCAAGGCTAATTTGCATAAAGCCAATTTTTCCTACTCTTTTGAAAACACTTTTCTTGAAATCAAGATGAGTATGGCATGACAACCATAATCTCATCTTTGTTCACCCATCAACTTTTAACTTCGAAATTGGAATGTTGGGAGCCTCCGTTGAATCCTTGATCAGCTGCTCAGATAGTCCGTAACCGGGGACACGGCTAAGTACTTAGTTTTACACTCTGCAGAGGTTGTGCACTTTCACCACGAGACTCAAACAACCCTTCTGTCCTTGACCCTCATGTAGTGAAAAGGAAAGGAGAAGCCTGAGACGAGACCTTTGGAGAAAAGTCAAGGCAGAGCCATTATACCACGTGGCTGCACTGGAAACATCTTCACTTGGAGAAAACTTTGGTCCCTTTGTTCCTGGGTGGCCATCCTCAAGTGTACGTACTCAGGTTCACTCATCTAAATGAGCCTGAGTCTTAGCCAGGTGCACCCACCTAAATGAGCCTAAGCAGCCACTCAACTCTAACCTCCATCCTCTTGCCACATCCACCCAGAAGTTTCTTTAACTTAGTAGAAGTTTACTTTCCACAAAACAACTTTAGCACAACATCAATATTTCTACCAAGTTACCCATAGGATTCTAGACACAACTAGTGTAAGGGGTATAGTAGTTTCAACAGAGCGATACTATCCAACACATGCATATAAGAAACACACTAAGTAATGCATAGAAGATACTTAGGAAATTTATGAGGGTGTGCCACTTTCCTTGGCAACAGGAAGAATAGCAACAACAGCTTCAACAGTTGTCGTTTCCCTCCGAAATTTCTAACACATCAAACAAGACACAAATAAACATACAAACAAAATAACCATACAAAAATATGTTATGCATGATGTGCAAAATATTTCTATGAACTAGAGATGCATGATGTGCCAAGAAATTATTCTAAGTGAATGCAAGGCAAGTGTGTTAGCCAAATATGACTAAGGACCAAGGTCATAAAATCAATTGCTATAAGTCAACTTGACTAAGTTGTAAGAGTGCTCATAGTCTTCATCATGTTTGATCTTGAATTCTTCAACTCCTTTGCAGTTTCCTTCATCTTCAATTAGCACTCTAAGAACTTGGTCAAAATCACTAAGGACTTTGTTTATGTCCAAAGTGGAAGAAGAATAGGAAGGTAGAAAAAGATATAGTTGATCTCCTAGGCTTCATATCCAGACTTGTAACTTTCTCCTTGGTGATGTCTTCATTGAATCATGTAGACTTGATGGTTCAGACTTGATGATTTGTATATCACCAGGGCTGGTCTTGGATATAACTTAGCCATCACGAGGTCCAAGAGGCAAGAAAAGAAAAGAGAGAAGGACTTAGAGAAATAAAAAGAGGGATGGTCTTCTTGCAGTTCCTCTTGATTTTCTTCTAAGTGCTTCTACTCCTTGGAGCTGCTTCCGGAATCTGTTTTCTTCTAAGTCTTCGTTGGCCTACTAGTCTTTATATTAAATTCCCAAGTGTCTAAGTGAATAATCACTTTACCAAAACAACTATGTCGAAAATAAACCTAACTTAGAGAAAAACAATAACTATACAATAAATATGCCATGCATGCAATGCAATGTTTAATCACAAGAAAACATCAAACTTGATAAAGTTTTCTGTATGCTAAATTCTCTAAGGAAAGAGTTGTCAAATTATTATCGAATATTTTCTAAGGAAGAAATTAATTTGTCTGAGAAGGCAAAATATTTCTAAATACTTTTTGTGACCAAAATGGTCATAATATGCCTAAGTACTTTATAATTTTGAATATATGATGAAATTAATTTAATATATTTTTAATTAATTTTTATTCATTACAATATCATTTGAAAGTATAGAATCAATATTATTTACAAAATAAACAGAAAATTATTCTACAAAATTAGTAGAAAATTCCTACTGCAAATACTTAGTCATTCAATTTTATAGCAATTGGATTTACTCAAAAATAATATTTCTATCAAATGTTATGTCAAAATTACTCAAACTTTATTCAATTTGAAATTATGATTTTGCAATAGACCAAATAATACTGAAAAATATTTTCTAACAGTGGAATCATATAACACATACTCTAAGGTTTTAAAAATGATTTTATTTAAAAATTTTGGACTTATAAATTTACATCTAAGTAAAATTTACTCAAACTCTTAATTTGAAATTTGAATAATTAAACAAACTCAAAACAGAAAACTAACAGTGCTAAAATATTGTACATGTCGAGAGCTTTTAAAACATATAAAGTTTGTTAAATTTGGCCAAACCAAATAAAAGTTATAATGAATTTAAGTTCTGGGGTCCTTTCTGCAAAACTGGCAGATTAAAACTAAATAAGAAAATCAAATCCACGGTGGCGCTGACTGTGTTGTCGACGTGGCGTCCTCTGATTCGATAGTATCGATTCGGAAAAGAAATAAATAACATATCTAATCCAAGCCATCGGATCTTGATCGAACGGACGGTATCTAAAGACAAAAAGTGAGCGGCGCTAGGTCGCCGGAGACGATGCGCGCGGCGGCGACGCGTCGGCAACACGTGTTCTACGCAATCTAGAAGGTCCTAGGAAGAGCGGCTTGTACCAGGACGTACAGGAGGCCGTGGCGGAGACGGTGGCGAAGTGGACGGCGTCGCGGTTGTCTGCTCCTCCTTGGTTTGCTCGCCGAAGTTGATGCCGATGACGGTTTGCTTCGAGTGAGGATGAAGGTGACGTTCCACTGCGAAATAATCAGCTAGGAAGTGTCACGGGGATGGGCGCAATAAAAATAAGTAGAAAGAGCGAGGGGGAAGAGCTCGAGGTGGTCGGTAGCTACCGTAATCAGAAGAACACAGTGGCGGCAATGGTGGACGGTGGCGGTTCGATCTGAGCAGCCTTGGGGCGATGAAGCTAGGGTTTTTGGGTGCGGGGAAAAATGGCGGAGCTGGGGCTTAAATAGAGGCGCACGGGAGAACTTATCTTGCAAGGAATCGGCGTCGAGCTCGTGCACGGATCGGACTCCTCCAGAAGAAAACTCGAACATAAATTTTGGATAAGGGAGGGAGATAACAAGCGGGCCCCAGGCGTCAGCGAGAGGGAGGTCAGCGTGGGCTCCTGCTGGGCTGCTGCGCTGCGTGTGCGGGAGGGAGAGAAGTGGGCTTCGGCCCAGTTAGCTCGAGAAGAGCGGCCTGTTATTATTTTTTTTTTTGACAAATCATTTCTCTGTTTTCAAACTTTTAAATCAAATTTGATTTTACAACTTAACCAAAACTTTTCAGAAAATTCATAAAAATATGTTTTGGAAAGCTTGTTTAATTTAGAACTTTATGGTAGTATTATTGCACAAACATAAATTAATAAAAAGGGAATATTATAACAGGTACAAATAACATGTTTATGGAATAATTTCCAAAATAAACATACAAATAAATATTTAAAATTTAGACCCTTATTTAATTTAAGCAACATGATGAAATGATGTTGATGCATGAATGCAATGCTTAAATCTTATTTTCAAAGCAAAATACATAATAGGTTTTCAAAAGTTCAAATTTTTTCGATTTTTCAAAATTTGAAAAATTCCAGGAAGTTACAGACTACCACCCTTAAAAGGAATCTCGCCCTCGAGATTCGAGAAGGCTAGCAAAAGGTTGTGATTGGTTTAACTGGGTGGGCTACCACCCTTAAAAGAATATTTGTTGGTAGTGAGAATTTTGATATGAAAACTTGATTTAGAAAGTATCGTTCACTTCCTCCACGGTGATGTGGTTCACATATCCTTTATCAAAAGGATTTGGCTTGACAGCGGCTTCGGCCCCTTTCTTTTCTGGGCAGTCAGTGGAGTAGTGTCCTTGCTTCTTGCAGTTATAACATGTGATATGATTGATGTTTTTCTTGGGTTCCACATTTGGACGGTGATTGTGGTTAGGAGAATTGTGTCCGTTTCCCTTGAATCCACCATTGTGTTCATGATGCTTGTGGTTGCTTCCTCCACTATGGTGGTTTCCAAGTTTGTGACCATGGTTCCCATTATGAACAAAATGCTTTTTGAATGAGGGTTCAGAGGAGTGCTTGTTCATCTTCCTCTTCCTATTTTCAGCTTTCTTCATACTATCTTCAAGGGTGATTGCTTGATCAAGAAGTATCTGATAGTTTGGAGCATATGCAACAGTCAGAGGTATCTTCATCTCATCACATAGTCCCTTGAGAAATTTTGCCTTCCTCTTAGCATCTGTATCAATGTCCTCAGAAGCATATCGAGACAAGGCATGAAAGTCATCCATGTACTCCTTAAGACTTCTGTTACCCTGACGCAGATTGCGAAACTCCTCCTGTTTCAGATTCATAATCCCCGTGAAGACATGAGCATTACGAAATCCTTCCTTGAATTCCTCCCAGGTCAAGGTGTCCAATGGGTGAGTAATCTGATAAGTTTCCCACCATTGGGCAGCAGGTCCTTCGAGAAGATGTGCGGTGAACCTGACTTTCTCAATATCATCACATTCAGTTGTCACCAGATCCTTTTGCACAGAACGCAGCCAGTCATCAGCTACCATTGGCTCAGTTGAGGTTGAGAACTTGTTTGGCCTAAGCCTTGGAAATTTGGTAAGCATGTCCACTTGGGGAGGTGGTGGCGGTGGAGGATTGTTGTTGTTGTTGTTGTTATTATTGTTGTTGTGGCTTGCTGCAATAAACTGAGTCATCATAGTCATCAACTGGGCTTGGGCGGCCATCAACTGCTACATAGCATCATCATTGTTGTTGTTGTTGTTGTTGTTGTTGTTGTTGTTGTTGTTGTTGTTGTTGTTGTTGTTGTTGTTGTTGTTGTTGTTGTTGTTGTTGTTGTTGTTGTTGTTGTTGTTGTTTCCAGGAGCACGTCGGGGAGGCATCTGTGGGTTTTAGCATAGATGAGTAAAAGATAGACAGATCTAGGAGAAATATTCCTACCCATACAAGCAATTGCACAATCAACCACAATCATTAAATTTCCAAACTTGTTTTTGAAAAGCCTAACTAATCGTTTTCGAACGAAGTACACCGATATTATGGAGAACACATACCATGATACTGCCATACCACAATTTGATAGGTCAATACATCATTAGGATATCATTACTCTAATAGATAGGTGGTGTAGTCTATCTCCTTCCTGAGTGCATCAAGTTCCTCTTCTATTTCCTTGAGTTCATCAAGATACTTTTGGGTGTTATGAAGCCTAAATCGAAGTCTGCTTCCAAGGTTCTTGATGGCTTTGCATGCTGCACTTCTTGCTGAGTCAAAGAATGATGTGTAAAGTATTGGGTTGGTGAACATGCAGTAGTCCTTGGTCTTGTGGTCATCTTCTTTGCTTTTGTATAGATGGAGTTGCACCCACCAGTACTCTTGACCTTCACCCATGAAAGGAAATCCTTTGTATACTGCTTCTCCTTCAAAGCCCAAGCTCTTCATGTTATCCTTAAGTGCTCTTGGAAAATCAGTCTCACATTGTAGGGTCATGGTCATCACTGGTCCCTTCTTGAGTGATATCAAGGAGGTTGGTCATCAAAAAAGAAGATATAGTATTTTTAGAAAGCAAATAGATAAGATAGTTACAAGAAGGAAAATTAGTAAAGTTTTGTTTTAGCAAACTGAATAAAAATATATTTTCAATCCTATGGTCAAACCTATTTCTATCCAAACTTAGGGGTTTCGATCCTACAGGCAACACAGTGCTCTGATACCATCTCTAACGTACCTGCACTTAAAAATATGGCAGGTAGCTGTGTATAGTGCAAACCCCTGGATCGATTCGTTTGTACACACAGTTTACGATGTAATATCACAACAAAGTATCAATTTTATTACATCGATGATCCAGAGTTACAAAAATAAATAGTTCGATACATCTTTGCATAGCTTAAAGCTAGCTCAAAACAATAAAGCAGCGGAAATAAATCTTCACTGAGCCTCCAACTTCATGATACACCACAGGCGAAAACATGTTGGTGCAGACCCGAAACCCAAACGTAGTCCTTACTCTTCGTCAGAAATTTCTGCAACAAATAATAATTTGCAACAAGGTGGGTCAGTTTCCATTAAAAATGGAGTCTGACAAGTGACACTATGGTGGACACTTAATGGAATAACTCTATAGCCTATATGCATATTTGGCTGGTGGAGTTCAAGGCTAATTTGCATAAAGCCAATTTTTCCTACTCTTTTGAAAACACTTTTCTTGAAATCAAGACGAGTATGGCATGACAACCATAATCTCATCTTCCCTTGTTCACCCATCAACTTTTAACTTAGAAATTGGAATGTTGGGAGCCTCCGTTGAATCCTTGATCAGCTGCTCAAATAGTCCGTAACCGGGGACACGGCTAAGTACTTAGTTTTACACTTTGCAGAGGTTGTGCACTTTCACCACGAGACTCAAACAACCCTTCTGTCCTTGACCCTCATGTAGTGAAAAGGAAAGGAGAAGCCTGAGACGAGACCTTTGGAGAAAAGTCAAGGCAGAGCCATTATACCACGTGGCTGCACTGGAAACATCTTCACTTGGAGAAAACTTTGGTCGCTTTGTTCCTGGGTGGCCATCCTCAAGTGTACGTACTCAGGTTCACTCATCTAAATGAGCCTGGGTCTTAGCCAGGTGCACCCACCTAAATGAGCCTAAGCAGCCACTCAACTCTAACCTCCATCCTCTTTCGACATCCACCCAGAAGTTTCTTTAACTTAGTAGAAGTTTACTTTCCACAAAACAACTTTAGCATAGCATCAATATTTCTACCAAGTTACCCACAGGATTCTAGACACAACTAGTGTAAGGAATATAGTAGTTTCAGCATAGCGATACTATCCAACACATGCATATAAGAAACACACTAAGTAATGCATAGAAGATACTTAGGAAATTTATGAGGGTGTGCCACTTGCCTTGGCAACATGAAGAATAGCAACAGCAGCTGCAACAGTTGTCGTTTCCCTCCGAAATTTCTAACACATCAAAAAAGACACAAATAAACATACAAACAAAATAACCATACAAAAATATGTTATGCATGATGTGCAAAATATTTCCATGAACTAGAGATGCATGTCGTGCCAAGAAATTATTCTAAGTGAATGCAAGGCAAGTGTGTTAGCCAAATATGAGTAAGGACCAAGGTCATAAAATCAATTGCTATAAGTCAACTTGACTAAGTTGTAAGAGTGCTCCTAGTCTTCATCATGTTTGATCTTGAATTCTTCAACTCCTTTGTAGTTTCCTTCATCTTCAATTAGCACTCTAAGAACTTGGTCAAAATCACTAAGGACTTGGTTTATGTCCAAAGTGGAAGAAGAATAGGAAGGTAGAAAAAGATACAGAAAAGATATAGTTGATCTCCTAGGCTTCATCTCCAGACTTGTAACTTTCTCCTTGGTGATGTCTTCATTGAATCATGTAGACTTGATGGTTCAGACTTGATGATTTGTATATCACCAGGGCTGGTCTTGGATATAACTTAGCCATCACGAGGTCCAAGAGGCAAGAAAAGAAAAGAGAGAAGGACTTAGAGAAATAAAAAGGGGGATGGTCTTCTTGCAGTTCCTCTTGATTTTCTTCTAAGTGCTTCTACTCCTTGGAGCTGCTTCCGGAATCTGTTTTCTTCTAAGTCTTCGTTGGCCTACTAGTCTTTATATTAAATTCCCAAGTGTCTAAGTTAATAATTACTTTACCAAAACAACTATGTCGAAAATAAACCTAACTTAGAGAAAAACAATAACTATACAATAAATATGCCATGCATGCAATGCAATGTTTAATCACAAGAAAACATCAAACTTGATAAAGTTTTCTGTGTGCTAAATTCTCTAAGGAAAGAGTTGTCAAATTATTATCGAATATTTTCTAAGGAAGAAATTAATTTGTCTGAAAAGACAAAATATTTCTAAATACTTTTTGTGACCAAAATGGTCATAATATGCCTAAGTACTTTATAATTTCGAATATATGATGAAATTAATTTTAATATATTTTGATTCATTAAAATATCATTTAAAATTATAGAATCAATATTATTTACAAATTAAACAGAAAATTATTCTACAAAATTTAGTAGAAAATTCCTAGTGCAAATACTTAGTCTTTCAATTTTATAGCAATTGGATTTACTCAAAAATAATATTTCTATCAAAAGTTATGTCAAAATTACTCAAACTTTATTCAATTTGAAATTATGATTTTGCAATAGACCAAATAATACTGAAAAATATTTTCTAACAGTGGAATCATATAACACATACTCTAAGGTTTTAAAAATGATTTTATTTAAAAAAATTGGACTTATGAATTTACATCTAAGTCAAATTTACTCAAACTCTTAATTTGAAATTTGAATAATAAAAAAAACTCAAAACAGAAAACTAACAGTGCTAAAATATTCTACATGTCGAGAGCTTTTCAAAAATATAAAGTTTGTTAAATTTGGCCAAACCAAATAAAAGTTATAATGAATTTAAGTTCTGGGGTCCTTTCTGCAAAACTGGCAGATTAAAACTAAATAAGAAAATCAAATCCACGGTGGCGCTGACTGTGCTGTCAACGTGGCGTCCTCTGATTCGCTAGTACCGGTTCGGAAAAGAAATAAATAACATATCTAATCCAAGCCATCGGATCTTGATCGAACGGAGACGATGCGCGCGGCGGCGACGCGTCGGCAACATGTGTTCTACCCAATATAGGAGGTCCTAGGAAGAGCGGCTTGTACCAGGACATACAGGAGGCCGTGGCGGAGACGGTGGCGAAGTGGACGGCGTCGCGGTTGTCTGCTCCTCCCTGGTTTGCTCGCCGAAGTTGATGCCGGCGACGGTTTGCTTCGAGTGAGTACGAAGGTGATGTTCCGCTGCGAAATAATCAGCTAGGAAGTGTCACGGGGATGCGCGCAAGAAAAATAAGAAGAAAGAGCGAGGGGGAAGAGCTCGAGGTGGTCGGTAGCTACCGTAATCGGAAGAACACCGTGGCGGCAATGGCGGACGGTGGCGGTTCGATTTGAGCAGCCTTGGGGTGATGAAGCTAGGGTTTTTGGGTGCGGGGAAAAACGGCGGAGCTGGGGCTTAAATAGAGGCGCACGGGAGAACTTATCTCGCAAGGAATCGGCGTCGAGCTCGTGCACGGATCGGACTCCTCCGGAAGAAAACTCGAACAGATATTTTGGATAAGGGAGGGAGATGACAAGCGGGCCCCATGCGTCAGCAAGAGGGAGGTCAGCGTGGGCTCCTGCTGGGTTGCTGCGCTGCGCGTGCGGGAGGGAGAGAAGTGGGCTTCGGCCCAGTTAGCTCGAGAAGAGCGGCCTGTTATTTTTTTTTTTGACAAATCATTTCTCTGTTTTCAAACTTTAAAATCAAATTTGATTTTACAACTTAACCAAAACTTTTCAGAAAAATTCATAAAAATATGTTTTGGACAGCTTGTTTAATTTAGAACTTTATGGTAGTATTATTGCACAAACATTAATTAATAAAAAAGGAATATTATAACAGGTACAAATAACATGTTTATGGAATAATTTCCAAAATAAACATACAAATAAATATATAAAATTTAAACCCTTATTTAATTTAAGTAACATGATGAAATGATGTTGATGCATGAATGCATGAGTGCATGAATGCAATGCTTAAATCTTCTTTTCAAAGCAAAATACATAATAGGTTTTCAAAAGTTTTAAATTTTTCTGATTTTTCAAATTTGAAAAATTCCAGGATGTTACACTTTCTCACTATTACAAAAGATCTTATCAAAAACTATTAATGATAACTATGATAACTTGAGTACGTGAACACCAATGGCCATCAACTCCTTGATCACCATCTTCAGCGCCAGGTCACATCAAACTTCGCCGCATATATGTCATAATCAGGACCTGTTTCATAAACAGAACAAGTATCAAATACTTTATCATATATCAAGAGGCGAATTCATAATTCTGTATATATCAAATATATACCTGTAGCATCAAAGATTTCTCCTTCGATGGAATCAACTTTCAGAGATTTTAATTTGGACACGAACTTGTAGAAGTTCAAATTGTCGGCCTTCAAAATGTACTTGCGCACATGCTTCTCATAGCTTGGAGGCAGAGATATCAGGACAGTCTGAATGGCACATGAATCTGCCATTCAGTAATCGAAGACCATCGTCAGCTGGAAGTAGATGTCATACAATCTCTTCAAATGAGTCTCCAGACAGGTATGCTCCTCCATATGGATGGTCTGGAACATTCTAAGTTGTCTGAATTGCTCACGCTTCAATTCATCTCGGAAGTGTGTCTTTATCGCATCGATCATGACGCATGGCTCCTTGCGTCGAAACAACTCTTTCAACTCAAGTGCTAGGCATACGGTCATGGTGATCTCCACTTCGATGAATATGTCTCGATGCCTACGGAAATCATCTTGCTCCTCCTCACTTGCAGAATCTCCTGGTCTTTCTCCTAACGCTTCATCGAGAACATACAAGATGTTGTTGTGTTCGAGGATGTTTCTAAAACCCTTGTACCAGCTGATGAAGTTGGACCCGTCAGCTTCTAATGTAGAGTCCGGGCTCTTGAGGAAGTAACCGAAGTATTGTTGCGTAGTCTACAGATGTGATCGCAAAAGAGGTAAGGTAAAGTTTATAATATAGGTGAGTTTGAGTTTATAATCATATTATCAAAACACACCCCACCAAAATTATTATCCCTAAAATAATAATGGCGATTACATGACCCTCATCCACCATACCATCCCCGATCATCACGACCGGCAGCACAGCTTCAAAGGTGTACATTAAATGTCGATCACAACAACTCTGTGACTCATGCTCGATCTTTCGATCTTCCCGTGTTCCGAGGCCATATCTGCATATGCTAGGCTCGCCAATCAAACCTCGAAGGCCCTGCGCGTGCAACATGGCTTACACCCACTGTATGCGAACGCCTATATGTCTGACACCCGATCATCACGGCCTGCCTCATACGGTAGAACTTTCTTGGTGGTAACACAATTTTGGTATTTGTTAGAGATTATTATATTCATGATGCTACCGTTGTATATCTAGTATATAAGCAATCAATAGGATGCACACAAAACAACACACAATAATGATGCAATGAAGTGCGATGTGACATGGTCGATGCGCCTGGACCTTCATGGTGCCATGTGCCTGGCCCCCGGCGCCCCGGCATGGCTCCGAGTCGACGGAGCCCTCCATTGCCTCCGACAGTACGACTAATATCAAACTTACCGTAGCCATGTCACATAAAATAAACGCCTCTGCAAAACAAAGTTAGACGCCTCTAGCTTTATTTTTGCAAGTTTTACGTGGCATATAGGCTTATTCGTAAGAGAATCGCTTCCCTACCTACGAACTTTGTACCACAACGTCGATCGTATAATTGCATGTTTAAGCATCCCTTTCGGGCCCTCCATTGAAAATGCTTTGCCGACTAGAGAGAGAGAGAGAAACAGACACCCGCCAGCCACAGATACGGTGCAAGCCGTATGTCAGTAGTGGAACCAGTCTCGCGTAAGCGTACGCGTAAAGTCGGTTCGGGCCGCTTCATCAAATCAATACCGAAGACATCGCAAGTGCACGCTAGAGGGTAGCAAATATAAGAAAGACGTTCAACATGAGTTCTAACCGTACCAGCAGTACTACGCATAGATCGGCTCTGATACCACTGAAGGGGTTCTGATGCAGAAAACAATAATTTTTCTAGCATATGAAGCCCTAACTAGTCAGGATCTATCTACCTAGTACATGTGATAACGGTGGCGGAACGGGTTACATTACCTCCATGTAGACCGATAGCGGGGATTGCGCTCCCGCATAAGCGTTGACGACGAACGTAGCCGACCTCGAGGTCGCGGAGAACTTGCCGCGATGACGTAGACGATGACGCCAGGGTGTCGACAATGACCTGCGTCGACGGGCGTCGGGCGGAAGATGGCGTGGCGCCGGCGGCTGGGGGGGGGGGGGTGTTGCGCCGGCGGCAAGGGGGGAGCAGCGGCTGGGCTGCAGGTGGGCGAGACGACGTTGCCCAGGCTCCTCAAAAGAGTCGCCTCCGAGCACTCGCAAACATACAGAGCTTAACAACAACCCCCGGTCATTCAGATCCAGCTGAAATCGCAGGGGTAGAACTTTTCTGGAATCCCGCAGGGCAACGGCGCCCGGCGGTATAGCTTAGGTGGAGAGAGGAGGCAAAACGGGCGGAGAAACAACTCGGTCGGCCTGCTATACAATTAATTGTATTTTTCTGTAATTAATCCAATTTATATGCCTTGCTATATAAAGGGGGGAGGGGGTGTGCAAACACCTTGCCTCCCCCATGTGGGACTAAAGGAAAAGGAGGGGGAGGGGGTTCGGCCGGCTCTCCTAGTCCGAGTTGGACTAGGGGCCCAAGCCCCTTTCCTCCTTGGTGGTGCGGCTCCCCCTCTTGGGCCCTCTTAGGGCCCATGTTGGTGGAGCCCTTTTTCCTTTATTATTTATCAAATTAAATTAATATAAAATATAATTAATTCATAATTAATATATTTAAATACTATTTAATATCTCGTGACTTCAAAACATTTTCCGAACCACCCGAACAACTTTCGGACATCCCTGGAACCATTCCAGACCTTCCCGGAACTCCTTCCGGACCACCGGAACTCTTTCCGGATCATTTCTCTCTCTCCAACAAAATCCTATATTATTCCAGAACCTATCTCCTGGTGTCGTTAAGACCTTAAGTTTGTTATGCTACGGTTCGAGAACACTCCAGACATGGTCGAGACACTCCGCTCACCAATGACCGTCAGGGATACCTGGATGTATGTAACGGCCCCTATGCATTCTACGAATATCGTCGTCGAACCATAAATATGATATTTATTCCCTTTGTTTCTGCGATACTACCTTGTCCGAGATATGATCGTAGACATCCGATGTCTTTGTTGTATCTCGTTACCGACAAAGGTTCTTAACTCGTGGGTGATATTACATCTCCATGACCTAGTCACAAGCTGTGCAGCTATATAGATGTAATCTCACCGAGTGGGCCCAGAGTATCTTTCCATTACAAGAATGAACAAATCTCGCTCTTTATCCTTACGTCTCGATACTCTTTCGGGATACCCAAGATGGACACCGTTATTGTCATGCTATATAAGACACAATGTTTGATGCTCTCAAAGTACCCCTATGAAGTATCAATAAGTACGGTCTCACGGTATAAGGAATAAGCTATCATATTCTCATCTATTGCAAATGACAAACATCGTAATACGATCTTATTACAATACTTTGCGTATGTACATCACCTTATTCAACTAATACGGTGACCCCATTGTCAACCGACGTCATTGTCCTTGATCGGGAATCTCGATCAACTGTTGCCCAATGGACTAGTTCATATAGAGTCTTACTAGGGACCCTGGTTGTCTATGTATCACACGTGTATTAATAATTCCGATTAGTACAGTTATAGTATAATAAACAAACCTATTATAAACTTATGAGATAATGCAATAAATACTACTTATTTATTTGCCTTTAGGGCATATCTCCTTCAGATACTTCTGTACAAATCCATAAGGCTGAAGACATCTTTCCACCAAAATGAACCTCGTGGTGTTTGTGCGTGTGGGGGGCTATCAGCATAGAGAGACCAGACCAGTCGGACCCAAGGGGTGTCCACTCGCAAGAAGAATTTGTGCATGTGCTTTACTAGCAAGGATTTGTTCTGTAGCTCAAGATTAATCACTCCTAGTCCCCCTGCTGTTTAGGTCGGCAAACCATTTGCCAAGCCGCCAGAGATTGTGGAATAGCCTGGCGATCTTCTTTAGCCCAGAGACAATGACGTCGTGCACGATCAAATTGTTTGATTAATCCCTTCGGAAGTTTGAGTGAGCTCAAGTAGTTAATTGGGAGAGAAGATAGTACAGACTGCACCATCGTTAGCCGCCCACCATAGTCCAGAAAACGGGCACATGCATTCATACATCTTTCCACCTGATCGCAAAGAGGAGCTAACTCGAGTATCGTAGGCCTCGTGGTTCCCAACGGAAGGCCTAGATAGGGGAAAGGTAGTGTCCCTGTGGCACAACCAAAAATTCCTGCTAGTTCAGCTATTCTGTTGTTTGATATGTTGATGGGCATCATGCAAGTTTTCTCATAATTTACTGATAGTCCAGTAACCGAGGTGAAGGTTTGAAGCAATTGTTTCAGACTATAAAGCTGCGAAGGGCATGCTTGCATTATAATCAAAGTGTCATCCGCATATTGGACAATCGGAAAGTCCATGTCGGGTATGGTCAAAGGGGCCTTGAATATATTCCTTGTTGCCATTAGAGCAGATCGGCTCCCTCAACAAACATAATGGGAGAGAGAGGATCACCTTGATGAACCCCTGTACGACAGACAAATTTTTTGCCGGGTACCCGTTAAGAAGGACCGATGATGAGCCAGTGTTGAAAATATCCGAATTCCACCCAATCCATCTGTCGTTAAAACCGGAGGCACGTAGAATATTGAGAATAGCCTTATGTTCAATCATATCGAATGCTTTTGCGAAATCAAGTTTGAGAATTATTGCTTCTTGCCCAGTTTGCTTCACCTGGTGAATATATTCATAAGCCCACGCTATGCAGTCTTGGATATTGAGATTCTTAAGAAATCCGTATTGATTGGCATGCACAATATTCAGAATTTTGGATTGCAAACGATTGGCCAACACTTTAGTGATCAACTTGAAACAAGAATTAAGAAGGGATATTGGTCTGTAGTCATTAGGACCTTCTGGCGCATTCGTCTTGGGGATGAGTGTGATGAAGGCGTCATTGATGCACTGAAGATTGATATTGCCGTGCCAAAATTCCGCACACAAGCGATAAAAATCCATTTTGATGATATCCCAGCAGGTTTTGATAAAGTGACCATTAAATCCATACAGGCCAGGGGCTTTGTCCGTAGGTAGCTCAGCCACAACTCCGTCGATCTCAGCACAGGAGAATGGCTGAGATAAAACATCCAGATTATCATGTTGATGCATATATTCACTGAAATTGAACGTTGTATCAATCGGTACAGTGCTACCCAATCTGTCCTTAAAACCTGTCGAAGTAGTCCAGCTTTGTCCATATGGTTTGTGACGGTGTGACCATCCATGGTGGTTAGAGAGCCAATAGTATTATTCCTATATCGAATGGTGGTCATTGAGTGGAAATATGATGTGTTTTCACTTCCAAATTTCGCGCATTTTGCAGTGCACCTTTTTTGCCAATACTCATGCTTGCATTTCAGCAGATGAATTAGTTAATCTTTAACAATGTCGCGGAAATTCCATTCTGTGATGTGTAAACAACGAAGCTCTTCTACTTCATCGAGATTGAAAATGACCGAGTTGCAATTGGCAATGAGTTTATTGATCATGGAGATACTCGTGCTCCATTTTTTTAATCCTTTCGTGAGGAGCTTGAACTTAGAAGAAAGTGATTTAGCCGCATCTCCAGGCCATTGAATTTTCCAAATAGATTTCACCACTTCTATAAATCTCGGCATCCGTGTCCAATGGTTCTCAAATCGAAATATCTGAGCTTTGGGAATGTCAGTGCCAATCGTTATCACACAGTGAGTATGACAACAGTATTGGGGAATTTAATGGTCCAAGCAACAGATGTAAAGAACCAGTCCAGCTGGGTTAAGAGAGGATCCGATTGCATATTACTCCAGGTAAAAGCTCGACCTTTGATGGGCAGTTCAGTTAATCTCAAATAACTTATAATTTCATTAAAAGTCTCAATGTCCTGTAAGTTTGCTCCTGGTCTGTTCCGACTATCCGAATAGCGATAGAAATTAAAGTCGCCAATAATTAGCTTATGATCATCAATGTTGAAGTCGAGACTAAAAAGCCAGGCAACAAAATTATCCCTAGCAACGCCTTCACAAGGTCCATATACATTCACTAAAGTGAATTTCTCCAAGGTCGCCTTAACAGAAAATTCAATCACCAGGCCAAATATTTCTTGTTGCAACACCTGAGCCGTGAATTGATTACCAGCCCAAATAGTAAGGAGTCCTCCGGATGCCCCCTCAGATTGTACATAAGCAAAGTTATCAAACCTTTTCGGGACAAATTTCCTAATAAACTGCAGATCAATATCTCCTTTTTTTGTCTCCTGAAAACAAAGAATACACGCCATGCTTTCTTCAATTTTGTTGAAGATAAGTGGCCATTTACCATCATTGTTAAGACCTCTGATATTCCAACATAGAATTTTCCACATACGATTCATAAGTGACATGAGATGTGATAAAAACAGCTCTGATACAAAATAGCAGTGTCGATAAACCAGATAATAGATTCCAAATATCTCAGATTCGAATGGCTCACAATCCACAAACCCAACGGAAAGATCAAACAGACTAAATCCACTTTGACATACTCCACAACAAGATTACGATAACACTGACAGACTGACAGATTAAACTGACTGATAATATCGAGACCAAAATAGCTATAGCAAAACGTCATTTAGGTCTTGCGCTGGCGGCGTAGGCATGCTTCCGTTAGATCTTTAGGCGCAATGTTACATTGCTCCACTCCCAGCCGCTGCATCTCTTGGATCTGCATCACCCTTGGCGGAATCGCAGGTGTGACAGACGAACTCCGCCGCCTCGACTTGCCATCTGTTATCAAAGGATGCATGAGACCAGCATTAATATTTCTAGGGCTGCGACGAACTTGGGAGACAACAGTGGGTGTTTCAGATTTACATACACGAGCACGAGCCCTTGTCATAGGACCAGCAGGAGGCAGAGGCATTGCCACCATAGCATCAGAAGCTGACTGCTCGCTACCTTCAGCCACATACTGCAAATGAGGCAAATAGTGAGTGTTCTCGCTAGTAGCAATGACAAAGCCCAGATTAAGTTCAATTAATAATTCAACCGCAGGTAGCTGTAGAGGTCTAACCTCAGACGACAGCTCCATAGATGGCTGCAACTCTTCAGCATCAGTAAATCCACCCCCAGCTTGCAAGTTAGGTGCGGGCAGATAAACCAAGTTTAAGCGGGCAAATTGAATCGGAGTCCACCCAAACCTATACCAATCTAACATCCCTTGGTATATAGCTCCCACAGACTCAGAAATGAATTGGCTGAAAGGCTCAAAGTGGAAACTAGCAGTTGCTGGTAGAATAGAACGAGTGTATGTCTGTTGGGTCATCCAGCCTAGGAAAGACAAGAAACAGGAGAAAGGCGGTGTCTCAAGGGTGATATCAATGCCCTCCGCACGAACAAAAGTCAGATCACTCAATCCACTACCAAGAAGGAGGTCGTCAGCCGCCTACTCCACATCCATGACATGTTCATGCCAATCGTCCAGCGGATCCTCAAGTGAAGAGTCCGAGTTTTCAACACCGTCCATCATCGATGGACCATCATAACCATAAAGAGCTCTCATGCTCACTCCCCGAAATTGTTGTGGAACCGCTGGCCACTCGCCCCAACCCTCTTGCCTACGGGGTGGTAGTGCACCTGTCCAGCATGCATTGACATGTTGCTGATTAAAGCGCTCAAGGTCTAGACGGTGTTGTTGCATCACAGTGAGATATGGGAGAGCAAGTGGGTGAGGGCTAGCATTCAGAGGGGGGCAGGGTCTTTGGTGTCAATCAAACCAGAACGAGTTTCACGGCCATTGAGGATGTATACCGGCACCGACCAAGACATGGCATGTCCCGCAAGAGTAGTCACCCTAGAGATAACAATACTACGAGGAACAAGAGCAGTTTGTTTGAGAAGAGCACGAACAAGAACTCTGGATTTGCTCTCATAGGGGTGGTGCCATAAGATGAGCTTGCCGAAAAGCGACACCGCTTTGTTGACGTAATGATCAGCAAGATAATCAGGGGGGAAAGCAAGGAAAGGATCCAAGCCTCATAGGAAAAAAAAGGTAGTCGCATATTGATCCCCTCATCGTGCCTCACAAAAGAATAGGTTGATTCATCATCTATCTGGTGAGGGCTTTCACGAACTAACATATCACGGACCTCCGGAGAAGAACAAGTAACTATACCCACCCCCAGAATAGAGATTTCAGAGTCGATGATCAATGCCGAACCTGCTTCCTCATTGACAAGCTCAACGATCTGTGCTAGGGTGAGGGCTCTTAGAATGTCAGAGATGGGAGGGTGTACCGTCAGAATCATGCACTCTTCATGCGTCAAAGGTGGCTCGCCAACCACCATCAAGCACCGTTGTGGTCGGTCCGCTGGCCCATCGTCGATGATCGCGTGGGCTGAGACAAAGGGATAGGGGCGTACGGGGAAGTTCGCCATCTGCAAGCTCCCGAGATCGTATGTGTTTGACAGTACAGGGGTAAAAAGAGGAGGAACTCCCGAGGCGTCCACCTGAATCTGTATATGAGGTCGTTGCCCAGAGGTACAAGGCCTGAGATCAGGTGACTGATCGTCAGGATCAATAACTACCAAATTCTTGTCCACGCAGTCCTTCGTAATCCAAACATGCTTCTGATTGCAATCCTTAAATTCCATACTATGGTCCCTGCCGCTTTTCTTAATCCAGACTTTCCTTTGTTTGCAGATTGAGCAATGATGACCAATATCCTTGCAATTACTGCAGCGGATTTTACTGCACCCAGTAAGCTCATGTCCTCGTTGATGGCAGAATTTACATCTTTGAATAATTGGATAGTGTTTAGTATAATGAGCCCAACCAAAACATTCAAGGCATTTCACATCATTAGGGCAATTACGGCGCAAATGTCCCAATTCCAAACATCTATAGCAGCAACTGAGAGGCCCCGAAAGGCTTGAGTCAGTGAGAGGCCCCAGTGGATCTTCCGAAGTAATCTGATCTGTATTGGATAGCCGAGAGTCTGAATTCTGCAGCTCATCTACGATTTCCTCCAAATGGATCGACACAGGGTCAGTATCACAATCAACACATTTAAAGCCCAATATTTGACAATGAGGGCAAACCCCTGGGCAATACTTCGTTGCATGGTCTGCAAGGGAACAGATAGCACACTGACTCAACATTTCAAACACCAATAATTTAGGCGGGACAACCGGGATTTGAATTCCATACCAATACCACCCGCTTCCTCCTAGCTGAGCTTGGTAGCCGATGCATCAGCTCCTCCCTCTTTCATTCCAATGTATATCTGCTTTGCTACTTGTAAGTTCTCTTCTCTGCTCCTAGCTCCGAATGCCAGTATGTAGAGAAGTGATGGAAAGGGTTGTGCTCTTTCATTTGAGAAACAGCCAACCAAAATAGGAATCTCCTCTTGTTGCGGGATCGAGTGGTGCTCGTCCTACCAGTCGCACAACTCTTGCTTGTTGGTTTTGGTGTGACTGACTGGTTATGAAAATAAAAGCTAACACTAACTGGTATGCCTGTTGTTTTTAAAAAAGGGCAAGCAACTGAAAAAGCTTTTCACATTAATGAGAAAAAATGAGAGTAAAAGTACAAAGTTGCGACTTAATAAATTAGCGATTGTGTGGGTGTATAGTTCATTCAATGAAATAAGAGCACTGAGAATAGCTTAGCTTTCCAGTCGAAAGAAAGCATAGAGAACCATCAAACAAATACTGGTTTCTTTCAGTATTGATCGAATTCAATGCAGCAGCGATATCACGAGCGGGGAGTGGGTGGAGTTGGATTTACGGGGATCCGTAAATGGTGCAAAATATCAATATTTGAATATCCTGCAGCCCTCAAATCTTCCATATGTTCCAACTCAGCAGCCGGAATGTGCTCACACAAATTCCTTAAATAACTCCCACTATAATAGCTCCCCTTGATAGAGGAAGCATTAATTGCGGGTAACTGTAAATTGAAACTGCCAAAAATAATCTGAGACGGTGGACCGGTGATCGTCGGAGCAGCCAATTTTCCTACCACTGAAGGCAAAGTGCCAAATTGAATAGATATGGGGGCATCGTCACTAATCACAGTAGCGACCCCCGGATAATCCGAGCGATCTGTATCGCCTGGCAGCGAACTCGTTTTGACGAAATCCAGATTAGTACGAATAGCCAAATTACCACATGAATCAGCTTTTCGGGAGAAATATTCCTCAAACCATAATTTAGCAGCCTCATCAACATGAACATAAGGGAAAGCCTTAACATCACCATTGAATAATTTGAAACGACAAGAGAAATCCGGCCAAATTCTATCACGTAGCCCATAGATGAAATGTCCCACCAAATTTGAGGCCACAAAAAAGCGAAATCGTTTATCAGTCAGCCGAAAAACTCGAAAATCCGCAGCTATACCACCCAAACAACATTGGAGAGCCAATGCTACTGATTCCTCAGACAGGAGAAAGGAAACCGACGAGAAAACCACCTCCAGGAAGAATTCTTTTGCATGATGCGGAGGGGAGAAGGAGACTGGAGAACGAAACCAACGACGCACCTGAGCCTCGACCGCACGGCCGGGCGAGAAATCCCAGTGAAGGAAACGTTCATCGTTGCTCAGGCAAGGTGGAGTCCATGGCCGCCGGAGGGGTGGGAGGGGTGGATGGGTGGGAGGAGAGCCATCTAGTTCGGATCACGGGTAGAACTTTGATATTGCATGCTCTCCGTTACTTGTGTGTGCTCTGGCCAAGTCGATATTGCATAACTCAAACAATGAGGTCTGAGGTTGGAGAAAAGTGGTTTTTGAATTGTAACATGAATTTCAAAAAAACCTCACAAAAGCTTCGTTTTTGAGTGACTAAGAAGGACCCATGCTTAGTTTTTTATTTTCATGTTTTAAACTTGTTTAAATGTGACCAAATTTGAAATAACCATAATAAATTTAAAAATTATCGAAAAAATAAAAAACCGACGCACATCTCTATCTCTACTATATAATACGGCTTAAGGTGTCCGGCACGTCATGGTTGTTTTGTAAACAACCCTGAAAAAAACGAGAATCAACCCGCAGTCCAACATTAGTGTGCCTGCTACCGCTTCGCAACAGACCCCGGCCTCCTCTGGCCTATCTCCTCTGCGCGACGGCGACCACAGCACCTCCAGATCCTCTCTCTCATACCTGCTCTCTCTCCTGCCAACCAGAACACGGCCACCGGCCAGAAGCCCTCTAGGCCATACCTCTTCCGACCTCCAGCACAGCGCGGGAGAGGGACCGGAGTAGCACGGAGGAGACGTGACCCCCAAATCCTCTGTTGGGAGGACGTGACGCCCTAAAATCGGTACTATGTAGATTTAAGCGCTCTCGCCGAAATCCGCATAATAACGATTTTAGGTCGCCCACCAGACATAATGTGCACGCCGAAACGTGTGCATTATGTGGGTGGAATTGTGATAACATTACAACAATTCCGATACATCCACAAATACAACAGAAGATATATAATACAACAACGACTCCGACGAGTCAAGATACAAATGATACAATACAAAGATACAGATGACAGCGAAAGCAAAATAGTATCCGTCTAAGGATAAGATGCAAATTGGACTAAGAGTTCTGAAGATAAGCAATGGCGCCATATCCCTGCCCAGCCAAGCCGTAGGGATTCCCAAACTAACGTCGTCTGACTTCAAACCTGTTGACTGCACATAAAGCATAACCCAAAAGAGGGTCAGGGCACTCCCTGGCAAGCAAAACCGACTTGCCTACTTTCTACACCATCTCCCAAAAATATAGGGGAGGTGGACTTAGCGGCAGCAGCACTAGCAACCTAGAGAGACACGCTACAACTTCCGTTTAATCAGAGAGGGATAAGAGAGCGCATAAGTAAACAACTACATCTAACACCAAACATAACCCATTCTCGAATTAACCCCCTCAACCAAATATGAGGAAGCAATTCGGGAAACTCACACATTGAACAGTTTTAATTATAATTTATGGTGAAAGTAATTCTATATTACTAGTCAATTTAATTAACATTAATTAGGTGTAAGTTGTCTAGATCTTGTTAGCCAGCATCATCACCAAAGTCGTCCATAACCGTGGACACGGCTCATCGATAAGATTATACCTTGCAGGGGTGCACTACATTACCCATACTCGCATGATCAACCCAAGCAAGAATCAGGGCTTCTCAACACGACTTATTCCTTCACTACAGCAAGTCCAAGTGCCACCCATATGAGTTGTTACCCGCGTCAGGAGTTCGGCCGAATCTCAATTGCGGACTCATTAGTTTGCGACTACGCCACCATGCGGCTCAAACCACAGTAGGAATTGTCCGCTTCGTGTCGTACCGCAACTATATGACCCCCCGTATCACATAACCTCTCATCATCATCATGCACATGCATATGAGCAAATGGAAAACCCGAACTACTTGCGGCACATGGACAAGCTGTAGATCCGTTCAAAGTCGAGGGGGGCTCCATAGGGCCTCCCACAAGTGGTTAGTGTGCTCAAAATTGGATCCGAGGACAAAATCTCAGTTCCTAGGTCGACACTGAGCAGAACAAAGCACCTCGCAAGGCCTTCCGCCTGGTGCCTTACCATTTAATTATAATACCCCAACACAAGATAGCATTTTATTAAAGTAGAACAATCTATCATACTAAGCAGATGAAACATAAGACCAACAGACGACTCGCACAATCAACTCTAAGCATGCGCTACGACTCGCAAGGCCAACAGATAAACAAACAACAGGTGATGGGATGTGGGGATAAAGCTGTATAGGCTGCAGGATAAACATGTGATGTGATCGCGATAAAGAATCGAATACTAGGGTAGTAGAGATCAACGGCAGGAATGAAAGACAATGTATAGGTAAACAAGCAAACTTTGCTTGCCTGGAATCCCGCATGGAAGCAGATTTTGTCGTTGCTCACACATCTCAACGTCGTATCCGCGAAGAAACAACAAACACCGGAAAGCATAAAAGATGCATTTTACAACTACGGCAAAAGATGCAGCATGATCATGGGATGATGCATGACATGGCAAGATGCGATACGAGATGCAAATCCAAGTTAAGCGGAATCGGGACTCCGACAATTAATTTTTAGGTGCAAGTTATTTATCTACTCAACAATATTAAATGTTGGTTAACATGGTAACACATGGCATGGGTGATCTAATTAAATTAAATGAAATAGGGCAATAAATATGTAATTATCCCAACACATTCCATATTTACTTAGTTATCATATGAATTACCAAAACACAAATAAAACAAGATGCAAACATGAGCATGGAAGTCAAATTATTGTTCATTGCATTTTGTTGATAAAAATACATATAAACTTTGTAGTAATTGGAGTTGTAACACAAAAGATATATCAATTACCATTTTGCTAAAATACAAAAGAAAGAAAATAGGCAGAGAAGGAAAAAAAAGATTTTTATAACATGGAGAGGATTCGAACTTGTGTCTGGCTGGCAGGAGAAAGCATGAGGACTGCCACTGGCCTACGGTGTGGGTTTCGATAAGAAAAGAAAGGACTTGATATGAACCAGATTCTAGTCTTAACTGAACGAAACACAAACAAAAAACAAAAGGGGTGGATAATTGGTGCGAGCAGGGATTCGATCCCAGGAACTCGTCGGAGGGAGCGGGGCAGCATAACCACTGGTCCAGTACATGGTTGATGCTAGGATAGGAACACGAACTGAATATGTACCATCCCGGGCGCGATAACTGAACTTTGACAGTAAAGTTCAGACTTCACGAACAGGAAGACGGACGGGAAAACGAGGTCGGCGACGATCTCCGGAAGCGGACGGGGCTGAGGTGCGGGGGTGTGATGGCGTGCGTGTGAGTGCAGGGAGAAAGCAGATGAGGAGGCGAGGTGAAGTGGGCAAGAAGAGCACCAACGGTCCGAGCTCGAGCTTCGTCCATGGCGGCAATGGTGGATAGCACCAAGTTCAGCACGCCGGCGGCGGCGTCTCCGGCAAGAAATCAAGAGGGAGAAACGTGGGGATGGAACCGGAGGCTCACCGGGAGGGGCTCGGGGTCGTTGTTCATGCACAAGGGCGACTGTAGGCGCCGAATCGCGGCGGCGGGCGTCGCCGGCCGTGGAGAAGACACGGACGAGCATGTCCGATTCCGATGGCTTCGGCGCGATTCCTTCGGGGATGACGATGAGGATGTCGAGGCGTAGCTTCGGGGCTCCTCCGATGGTCTTCGACGGCACCGTAGTGGCGGCGCTACGTGTGGGTGGACTCCGGTGTTTAATGGTGGAAGAAAATACAGAGGGAAGCGAGGTGGAGAAGAAGGAGCAGAGGGGAAGGTGGCGGCGGCGAGCGAGGAGGGAGAGAGGGGAGTGGCTAGGGTTTGGAGGAGGGAGGAGGGGCCGGCTAAAGTAGAGGGGAGGGGAGTGGTTGCAGGTGGTGGCAGCCATAGCCTCCACGCTGGAAAGGTCGTGCTCGTACGGAGGAGGGAGAAGAGAGGGAGTGGGCTAGAGGTGGGCCAAGGAGTTGGGCCAGAGTGGGGGGTTCGGCCCTTTTTAGGTTTTTTCCTGTTTTTTAATTCTCTCTTTTTTTATTCTTATATGTTTTTATATTTTTAAAACAAATAGAAGAGAAAAGGAGATAGAGACTTTTAGCAAATTTAATAGTTTCAAAAATAGACAAGTTGATAACCTAGTTTTTTATATTTGCAAAAGATTTGAAAATAACACATTTTTAATTAATTTGAAAAGCATTTGAATTTAATTATGGGAAATTAATTTAAATGCAACAAATTCTATTTAATGCGATGAAATGCAATGTCATGTTGATGCAAAAATAAAACACACAAAACTAAAAGGGGATAAATCCCGGGGCGTTACAGAGGAGACGCTGGAGAAGGAGGCGCACGGTGGAGCAGGGGCGCGGGAGCTGCAGGACGCGGCGGCGCCTCCGCCGACGCCTCCTACAACGCCGCCCGTTCCAGATCAGACGGGGCCACGATTGGAACCTCGACGACGGCACCTAGTTGTCGGTGCGGGAGGAGGAGTCCGGCTCGGCCTCCTCCCTCCGCACGGCAGCTCACCGTGGAGGAGTTTGAGCTGTTCATCGGCCACTATCCGCTCGTCCAGGAGCTCATGAGCCACCAAGGCGTCGTAGACAGCTCCAACCCGAGTTCCAATTCCCAGAGCGGCACCTCCACCCCCATGGCGAGGTCTAGCTGCGGCTCCAGCAACAGCGAGGCACGTTCTAGGCGGGGCATCAACAGCTGGCTTCGCACCATCTGCAGCGTTGCTGGCTCCATGGTCACGTACTCGCGCAACAACATGAAGGATATGTCCTCGGAGAAGGGCGACCGCTCCTCCAGCTCTGTTGTTGTCTTAACTCTGAATCAGTCCCCACCCCCCAATCCCTCTCTCCTCTCATGGTGCACGTGCAGCGGTGGAGGCGGAGGCAGCGGCGGTATATCCAGAAGACGGCGGGACTGCCGGCGACCGAGAACGACTTGGTGTGGCGTGTCAGGCCTGCTACAGTTAGAGCTTTGTGTCGGATTCAACAGACACCGTTCATCTTAAGATTCACGGTGGAGATCAAATACCGTTTCGCGCCGTCAGCTTACGAGCTCGTCCGTTGATCGAGCATCCTACGGCTGCTGTTCCGCCATCCGTCGCTATTTAGCTTTTACGCTTTCTACCTGCTCTCTGTGTTGTCGTCTACCTCCAGCTCCTCTATTTAGCTGTGATTTGTGGTAGAGAGAACTATCTTTATTGTAATTGGGTTGAACCCTAGCCGCCTCTGTTGAGGTCTGGCCAAATTACTATGTAGACTTTCCAATTCCGCTGAATAATATCCATCTGTGAGCGATGATCTTGTCATGAGCTGTTCATCAGCGAGTTCCAAGTCTGAATCCTATTTTCAGGCCTATCAAGTGGTACCAGAGCCAAACGATCTTCGGAGGCGACGATATTTGGGAACGCGGTGAGGTTCGGATCTCCGATAAAATCCCTTTCCCGAGTTCTCAAATCAAGGCGGCGGTGTGGAGCTCTCACCTGACGAGGAGCTGTGGTGGCGGCTTGGCGGCGGAGGCACCGTTCGGTTGCAGATCTGGGGTACAGGTTGTGGTTTCCAAAGAACACATCTTCGGTGTTAAATCCCACCTCCCACCCTGATCCGTGCGACGATTGGAGGCGGGCGGCGCAGGCGGCGGCTGTTGGCGATGGTAGACTTCTTGCATTGAGTTTTCCTCGGCACCTTGCCCGGAAGTAAAATTCTTAGTGCGATCCATGACGCGCACAAGTGATTCCGGCGAGACGGAAGGACTGGAATTCAGGTCTTTGCAGGTAGATGTTAAGAACGTGCAGATGAATCGGGAGGCTGACCACAAGGAGTTTGTGGACTTTACTCTCACGGTGCAGTCCAATTTCGCGAATATCCAGGAGAATTTCACTAATATGCAGAAAAGCTTCGAGAAGTTCTTTGCTTCAACTTCTGCAGAGGTGCGCGACACAACAACACCGATCCCGGAAGAACCACAGAAGCAGTTACCAGGTCCGGCAGTACAATCACCTGGACAAGGTAGTGTTTACATGATAACACCGCAAGGGCAGACCTTTTTCGGCGTAGGATTGGACAAAGACAATCCTTTATAGTTGCAGAACACAAACCAGAACCAACAGACACCAGTTGGTATATCTATTCTGCATGATACACAAGGACGTGAGTTAAACCTTGATGGCACGTTGAAACAACCTTACAGGCATCCACATTATGTACGGCAGAGGAACCCAGGTCATCAACAACAATTGTGCATTGAACAAGCTGCTCAAGCACGTCACTTAACTGCTCCCAATCAGGAACATCGTGAGGAGTTGTCTGATCAGGAGGACTTAAGAGGGTTTCACAGGCAATAGTTCAACCCAGAAGCAAGAATAGGGCAACCAATCGTTAAGCAAGCTAAGTTGAACATCTCAGAATTCGATGGAGATGATGCTGATGCATGGATTCAGATAATTGAAGAGTATTTCAATGCAGCCCAGACTCCTCTAAAACAGCGTACCCAGACTGATGTTACTTATCTTATGGGGACAGCAAGACAATGGTGGAGAATCAGGGATTTGCTACAGGAAACTTACCCTGGCACAGGTTTTGTAGATACCTGACGGACAGATTATCAGTCACATCTGTGTGTGATAATGTTAAGCAATTCCATTCCTTGATACAAACCACTACAGTAACTGATTACATTACAAGGTTTGAAAAAGCAATGAATTTGCTTAGAAGAGATAACCCAGTTCTGCCGGATGACTACTATGGTAATAGTTTCATATCAGGGTTGCAGTCAAACATTCAGAACCATATATGAACTCAGCCTGGCCGAGTTGTAAAGCCCTATTTCCACTTCTCAAGTGGGCATGGCTGAGAGCCCTTTTTCGCATGAGGTGGGCATGGCTGAGGAGAGGAAACCGGGCTACCAAACAACTGAAATTGGGTGAGAGGAGATTTTCTTAGTCGGGCCGGGCTACCAGACACACCCTAAGAGTACTCTAGCAGCGCCCTCAAACCCACACCCTCAAATAATTTTTAAGGTTCAACTTTTGCATGAATTCTACTCGGAAAAACGAGCAACAAATAGCAGAAACCTTAAAACGGATCTGTAAAAAGTCGAATTTGGGCGCGAATGATTTTGCTTTCTTCTCCACGGAAGAGTTCACCACCAAATCAAACATAATGTACACTAATTCCAAAAGTAATCTACTCCAAAAGTAATCTAAACTCGTCGCCGACCTACCCTACTGCCAAAATTTGGCTCACCGGATCCTCTGGTGCGGCGGCGACGAGCTTCATTCCTCGTCGTGGCGGTGCTCTGCCTTCTTCGCCTTCTGTAGCAGGACGAGGGAGAGGACGCAGCCCACCGTCTCGACGGGGATCGTGTCGAGAAGGTCGAGGGCGTCCGGTTGAAAAAGATCCAGCGTCCGCTCGAGCATGTCGAGGCACGCGGCCGTCTCCGCCGGGGTCCCCGTCTCGCGGCGGACCTTCATCTGCCGTCCGAGGCGCGCGGCGACGGCCTTCGCGTTCTCCGGAATGCCGCGGCGCACCCTCTCGCCGTCAAACTCCTCCATCTCGCGGCGGTAGCACGACCACAGGACCTCCTTCCCGTGTTGCTCGAACTTCTTCATGATCCGCTTGCGACCGGAGTCGGCGCGGACGAGAATCTTTCTCCTCACGGCGGAGAAGTCACCGAATCGGTCGCCGCGGCCCCGCAGATTCGACCGCGCCTTCTTAGGTGCCATCACGCGGCGGCGGCCTAAACTACGGCGTGGATAGCGTATTGCTCGTCGGAGTTGAAAGGGCGGCGGCGTGGATTGCTCGTTGACAGTGCGGGTGGATAAGGATTTTGACCTAAAAATATGACCCAGACAGGCATAAAATACGGATGGACGCGCCGCCTCGACGGGCGCCCTTATCGTGTTTGAGGGCCGGTTCACGTTCACGGGCTCTGCTATGGGCCAAAAAAAGTCTCGGCCCGTGAATTCGCCGGAGTTATAAGGGTTTGAGGCCTCTGCTAGAGATGCTCTAAGGTGTGTGTGATTTGAGCCATGTTCAAGCCAACACACATTTGCTAAATTGGTTTGGAGAGGGATGTGCAACTCCATCAAGTCTGGTAGAAATTATCAAAGGGACACCTAATACTTCTCAAAGGGACACCTAATACTTCTTTTTTTTTGAAACATCCACCATTTTATTGATAAGTCATTACCTAATACTTCAGTCCTAGATACTTCTCAAAGGGACACCTAATAGTCAACTCAAAGAGTTATTTCGACTGAAAAGTAAAGAATTTAATTATTTTATCAGCCGTAGCAACGCACGGGCATTTTACTAGTCTCTATCTCTATCTCTACTATATAATACGGCATAAGGTGTCCGGTACGTCGCGGTTGTTTTGCATTTTAGCCTCTCACCTTTTACAAAATCAACCTGCAATCTACTTGTTCCTCCACCCGGAACCGTTATTTTCCTGAACTAGCACCACGAACAGACGGCGGCGAGCGATCGAGGCGCGGGTGGTGGGGCGGCACGACGGTAGGCTTGCCATCGAAGCGTGCGACGACGTGGCGCAGAAGGTCTTCGGCGGCGCCTGAGAGCTCCGGGTCAGCGGCCGAGCGGGACCGCCTCGGAGGGCGTGAAGTTCAGAGCCGCGGCTGCCTTGTAGAGCCGTAGACGCGGACGACGTCGTCTCTGTCCTCGGGGGACTCGTCGTGGTGGTCATCAGAGACGGAGCAACTTCCAGGGCCCCGGAGGAATCAAGCTGAGGCTGCCCCGACGCGTCGTTGCCGTCCTCTTCTTCCTCGCCGTTGTTCGGTGGTCGCCGTCGCAATTCGCCGTCGACGATCGTCCCGCACCGTAAAACTACACCGAAAAACTCCCGGTGAGCCTTTCCGTCGTTTCCCCCGCTCCCCTTATCGGATTTGTGTCGAAGACGTCAAATTCGCCCGTACACCGCCGACCACCAAGAGCCATTGCCGTTTCTGCAAGCACTGCTCGAATTGCTCCTCCCCTGCATCTCTCTATCTCTCTCACCCTGTGGCGCACGTACCTGCACCCTCGTCCAGTTCAGGCTCGAGTACCATCCTCTGATGTTCGTCGCCGTCGCGCTCTGTCTCCACCGCAACCGGAAGTCTGCACAAAGTCTGCACATTTGTCTTCTTCAATTTCGTCAGGCTTTCTTGTAACACCTCAAAAGGGGCGCCCCGCAATCCAAAAAACTATAAAGATGCCCGTGCAGCTTTCTACTACAGCTTTGCTGAAGTATCGGCAATGCCAAGTGAAGAATATGGTAGTGCCAGTGAAGAGCAGTATAAGTTTTATGATGTTGTTTCAGCAAGCAGTACTAACTTGACTGCACATCTAGAGGTTGCATATTGATCGGTTGATCGCTACTAGCATGAGCACACGCACTTTGCAAATATTAGTTAATTGCAGCGTAGGTTTTTAATTTTTACTAATATATTTTCATGAATTTTAATCAACATCCTAGAAAAAAAAATGAACGACCTATCTAAATAAGTAGTATCTTAAGTGTCTAATTTTTCTCAACTTGACCGACTGCAAGAGAATGGATGCAACAACTGAATCTCAGATGATTGAAAGAAACAGATAACTACTTCATGTTCTACATGTCGTGAATGCCCATTACCGAACTCTGTTTCATATCTCACGAAAAAGACTACTACATCAGCAAATAGAAGTACCAGATAATCACCAAATTTTAGTTATTCCAATGTAAAGGATTAAAGAAAAACCATTTGATTCTACTCCGTTACTCGTGAGAGCCGACAATTTAACCTCTCCATAGGTAATATTTAGTATGTTATTGTAGAAGCCAAGTTTAATTAATATTTTTTGATATAAATATATTCTCTTTGTCAAAAAATATTGGTATATGCCCATTTGTGATAAGAGTTTGAGTCATCTACAGTACGACGTCCAAGTCCAATATAGTCCTACATGATTATAAGCAGCTACCGTCACACTTTTGAAATAGATTTTTTAAAATTCATATGTGTGGTGAACGGCAGTTGACCACCTAGAGGTGAGGGTGAATAGGTGGTAATCAATCTTTATGTTTTTTTCAGTTTTAGTCTAGCGGAAAGTAAGTTGTCTTTATGTGCGACTAGGTGATATAAGTGATAAACAACAAAGAAAGTAAGAAGTACAGAAATTGAAGATGCGGTAAAGGAGAGTGGAACAAGACAGCCGTACGAACTCCAAGACGGCGATTGTATCCCGAGTTCCACCACATAGGTGTACGTCTCGTTGGAGGGGTGTGAGCTACCACAAAGGTTTGCTCAACGCCACAAATGACTCACCCTATTCTCCTGTGAATTCGACCACAAAGGTGCGAATCCACGTTTCCACTAAGGACTCCTTTAAGGGCGGAGAAGGTCTCGTACAAATTCGTGAGGCACACACCCACGATTGAATTGGGGGCTCTCACAATGACCACAACAGGTCACTTCCACAAAGGATCAAAACACACAAGATTGAACCTAGCTATTCACAAAGGAACCCTAGATTCGTTGCTCCTCAAGAAATAGAGGGGTGAAATCAAAACGCTTCGGTGGAGTTGTAGATCGGTGGCTTCTCCCTCAGATCCCCAGGTATCAAAAGATTTGAGTGGCTAGATTGGGAGATCCGCAAGAAACAAGATTCAGCACCAATGGAGGAGAGAGAAATCTCGAAGCTTAATCTGATGGAGGTAGGTGGAGGTGTATTTATACCCCTCACCAAATTCTGCCCGTTGTATAGCCGCCAGCTCGGAAATCTCCGGGTTGAGGTCCGGAGATCTCCAAACTCTGGATATCTCTGGTAGTATTTTCGGTTGCTCTTGGCTCATAGTCAGTGCTGAATGATCTTTTAGACTTGGTAGAAAATCCTCTATCACTCGGAGATCTCCAGACTGGGGCTCGGAAATCTCCGAGCGCTGGAAGTCTCCTAGAGCATTTCCCGCTTAACTTGAGTTGAAGTCAATGCGCTCAAACAATCTGGACTTAGTCGAAAAACTTCTGCCACTCAGAGATCTCCAGATTGGGGCTCGGAAATCTCTTGGAGCATTTCCGGCTAAACATGATTTGCAATATGTGCGCTCTGGAGTTCTTGACTTGGTGAATTTCTTGTACAGCTCGGAGATCTCCGGACTAGGGACCGGAAATCTCCGGGATCCGGAAATCTCCTGCTGGATTTCCTGATGAAAAACCAAGTGATGTAGTACTGAAAACCAGACAATTTTAAGTGTTCACTCTTATCCACCAACCTGTACTAGAACCTGCATAGTTCATCACAAACAGTAGAACACCTTTTGTGTTGTCATTAGTCACCAATATATGGGAGTGCAAAGAATGCACTTTCAATCTCCCCCTTTTTGGTGAATGATGACAACACGAAAGGAGAACAGATTTGCAAAATATAGACGAAGCTCCCCCTGTATGTGCATTATTTTAGGATGTTTTTTAATAAAAAATGCACATTCCTTAGCATCAACACTCCCCCTAGATTTTACAAGCCACGCAAGCAAAATATACACAAATACACAATAGTAGCAAATAACTTGAGCAACATAGTTATTACAATAAGAGGTTCAAAGGTACTCATGTCTCACACACATGACAAGATAAAACAACCAATAAGAGGGAGCACTTAAGACAAAACGAAAGGAAAACACCGAAGTGCTCCCAACCCATGCAAATCCCGTGTGTCCTAAAGAGATACTTCTGCCCCTTTGGCATCAAGATACCAAAAATGGAGGAGTTACCACTAACGTCCCATGACTCAAGAATCGGAACCCTGCTCGGCCTCCTCATCCTCCTCCTCATCATCATCATCATACTCAAGATCACTGTCCTCGGGAATTGCATCATCCCAATCAAAGTTGAGGCCATCGGCATTCCAATCCTTGAACGGAATCACGGGCTTCAAAGGATGCTTCGGACCAGTCATCTTCAAATGAGACATAATTTCCTCTTGGCGCCTCATAATGCAAAGATTCTGAGAGTAGATGGAGTAGTTCTCACTGTGAATGCAGTAGTTCATGTTGAGGACCTTCTCAATTGCTCGAACAACCCATGGGCGACTCTTCTTCGCTGCTTTGTTGATGTTGGGATTGGTAGGAACCCGAGATGGACCACCAAAAATATCATCCGCGGTGAAGTCTTGCATGGAGGCTTGTTGTTGGACAACATGAGAAGATTTCCGGATTAGCAAGGCTGCCTTGTGGGGCTGACAACCAATAGCTGCATCAAAGTCATCACCATCTTTCTCGGAGAGCTTGTAGAGCCTCTTGATGAGCATCATCACATAGGGAGCATAGGGAGAAACTTTCCTCTCAAAAACTGCTTGGTTCATCTCTTGGAAAATGAAGTCCATGACATCCACCTTGTAAACTCCTTGCTGAACCTCATACTCCCCAAGATAGCCCGCATGAGCCTTGGCCATCAAGTTAACTAGATCCCCGGCAATATTGTCCGCATTGCCGGCAATAGGAGCAATGGTCCACCGGAACATGCGGAGCAAGATGCCATAAGTGGGTAGGAGTCCATACTGAGAGCCAATTTTACCTTCGGGCTGGTATAGATCGGACATGACATGCTTGTTGTAGGACACGCCATGGACGTGCATATGCGCACCAGCTGGTACAGAGAGTCCACTGACAGGGCAGCCAAGAATCCGAGCAAACTCAGGGAAAGAGGAGGTCAAGCGCTGCCTGCCAGACATCCAAGTCATCCCAATATCCTCAGAAGAGTCAAACACCACAGTAGCATAAAACGGATGGATAAGAGAAACATTGTAGGTGCACTCGGTCCTCATCAAATGCTCCAAGCCCAGAACGCGACAGACCTGGACAGCTCCCCCAAAATAATCAACCTTCTTCATCAACTTGTCGAAATCAATCCACTTCATGGGGCAAATGGGCTTGTCAATGGAGAACTTCTGATATACTTCCCTATAGAGACATGCCATCTCGATGCAGAAAAACTTTGGATCGTCAGATTCCACGTTGTAAGATAGCTCACTTTGCCACTTGCGAAAACTGCCTTTGTTGAAGTCCTCTATGCGGAGCTCGGGCCTCTTCTTCTTACTTGGCCATGTGGCTCTCTTGAGCAGAGCTGCAGACTCGGTGCGGGTGCTATCTTCACTCGAGGACCCGCTGGGAGGGCGAGAATGAACTTGTTTGCCCCTCCCTGGCTGAGCGATTTTCTTGACACGGCCACGAGGATTGGAACCTGTAAACACACATCATAGAGAAGATAGAAAGCATATGGGGGTAAGCACTCATGTCCGAGAAGGCAAATGGAACGTACTAGAGAAGTTAAGCAATCAAAGTTTCTGTCCTTAGTTGATTTAATTCTGAATAGGCCGGAGATTTCTGGGTCCGACTCGGAGATTTCCGGGGTTCGGATATTTCCGACTCAGGACCAGAGATTTCCGGTGTGCACGAAATTTTTCAAATTTGAACAAATTCTATGAATGAAAACATATCTGTGCACGTGGAAGGTAGAGCATGCTTAGGGGAGCAATTCTACCAAAGGAAACACGCGACAACCTCCTAAATCAGCTAGGTTAAACGAAAACAAGTTTCGTCCTAGATTTGAAATACGAGTTACGGGAAGACATTGCGAAAAGCGTGCGGATGGAATCGAAACCCTCGACTAGGAAAGTAGATCCGAGAAGCACGTGAGAATCCCTCGGACGAACCACCCGCAGCAAAGATCGAAAGAAAGAGGAGTTTTTCGGAGGAGAGAGAGGATTAGGGCACGGGGTGGATGAACTGGCCGAACCGGCCAGTCCACCCGTGCCCTTATATAGACTGGCCATTTGAACCGGAGATTTCCGGACTGAGGCTCCGAGATTTCCGGGTGTCGGAAATTTCCGGGGCTATTTCCGAATCGGATTTGCCTGAGGTCAGTGCCGAATCTGATTTGGACTTAGCCCTGGAGATTTTTGCATGCTCGGAGATGTCCGGACATCAGACCGGAGATTTCCGGACCCCGGAAATTTCTGGCTCTAATTCTGATTCAGCTTTTCCTGAGGTCAGTGCCGAAGTTGAAAAAGACTTAGGTGCTGAGAAATTGCAGGGGTCAGAGATTTCCGAGTCTCAGCCAGAAATTTCCGGGACTATTTCCGGTAAAAAATCATCACAGGTCAGTGCTGATTTTTGAACAGACTTAGTCTCGAAGTTTTCTGATATACCGGAGATTTCCGAGTATGGCTCGGAGATTTCTGTTCAACTCCAAAACTCCAGGAACAAGAACAACAAGAGGACATGAGTGGGGAAAATCATGTTTGAAGATAGTGAAAGACTTAGGATAGATACACAAACTGAAGAAAGAAGTCACACTCAAGTTGCAAGAAACATAAACCAAAAGAGAAGACCAACAAGAGTGTGTTTCCCAAAAGAACCAAAGACAATGCAAGTGAAGATCAAAAAATAAAACCAAATAAAATCCAAAAACTTCAAATAGAAGTGTTGTTGGACGAAGCCACCGTGTATGAGTTGTAGCATGGCACCGCGAAGATATATTTTGGGTCCATAACTACATCTCACCATTGAAGCTCACAAATTAGATTTAATTTGAAGTTTTAGCAATGATACATTACTATATGCATAATAGGAGGAGGATGAATCCAGTGTATTAGGAAAACACTCCCCCCTAAGTCCATGCGTGCCTCTAGTTCTAATAAAGCCTTAAACGTTGGAGATTGCACAAGGATATCACGCCAAGGCTCGAGAATTTATGATATTTAGCTCATTCCTCAAGTAGCAAAAGCGGGCTTCATCAAGGGGGTTCGTGAAGATGTCCGCCAATTGATCCCTTGTACCAACATATGATAGATCAATATCTCCTCGTGCCACATGATCGCGGATGAAATGATGGCGAATCTGAATGTGCTTGGTCCTTGAATGTTGCACCGGATTCTATGCAATTTTGATGGCACTCTCATTATCACATAAAAGCGGCACTTTGTCCAAGAGGACATTGTAATCCTTTAAAGTTTGCCGCATCCAAAGAAGTTTAGTACACCCGCTTGCGGCGGCGACGTACTCGGCTTCCGCCGTGGATAATGAGATGCAATTTTGTTTCTTCGAGGACCAACTCACTAAAGATCTTTCAAGAAATTGACACGACCCGGATGTAGACTTCCTATCATCAATGTCGCCCGCCCAATCGGAGTCGGTGTATCCATAAAGAGACATGGTGCCATCTTTGAGATACCACAACCCGAAACAAGGGTATGAACCAAATATCTGAAGATTCTCTTCACGGCCATCAAATGACTTTCCTTAGGCGCGGCTTGATAACGAGCACACACTCCAACGCTTCAAACGATATCGGGCCTAGACGCACATAAGTAAAGAAGAGACCAATCATAGAACGATACTCCTTTTGGTCTACCTCTTTACCGTCGGGGTTGAGTTGGAGGTGGAACTTGGTTTGCATAGTATTAGGCACACCATTTAGTCCAAGCAATTTGAACTTCTTGATCATATCTTGAATGTACTTGGCTTGACAAATGAAAGTCCCTTCCCTCAATTGCTTGATCTCAAAACCGATAAAGAACTTGAGTTCACCCATCATGGACATCTCGAACTTGTCGGTCATTAGCTTGGAAAACTCATCAATGAACACACGGTTAGTAGATCCGAAGATAATGTCATCGACATATAATTGACAAATGAAAAGTTCACCATTGACCTTTTTAGTAAAAAGAGTGGGATCGATTTCCCCAACCTCAAATCCACGGTTTAACAAGAACTCTCTCAAGTGCTCGTACCATGCACGGGGGGCTTGTTTAAGGCCATAGAGAGCTTTGTCCAAGACATAGACGTGGTGAGGATGGTTGGGGTTCTCAAAACCCGGGGGTTGTTTAACATACACAAGTTCTTGGAAAGGACCATTAAGAAATGCACTTTTTACGTCCATTTGTTGCAATTTGAAACCATGATGAGATGCATAAGCGATGAGAATACGTATCGATTCGAGTCTTGTGACCGGCGCAAAAGTTTCTCCGAAATCGATGCCTTCGACTTGAGAAAAACCTTGAGCCACCAACCGCACCTTGTTCATCACAACAATACCATGTTCATCTTGCTTATTCTTGAAGATCCACTTAGTTCCAATAATGTTGCGGCACTCCTTGGGCTTCTCAACTAGGAGCCACACTTTGTTGCCCTCGAAGTTGTTAAGCTCTTCATGCATAGCACCTAGCCAATCGGGATCTTCAAGAGCATCGAATACTTTCTTGGGCTCGACCATGGAAATGTGCGCTTGATGCTCACTTAAGTGAGCTAATTGACTTCGTGTGGAGACCCTTGCTCTTATATCGCCAATGACCTTGTCGAGAGATAATGCCCTTAGTTCCAATGACTTTGCAAAGCGAGCTTGACGACGAGTTTCAATTGCCGCCCTTGTTGTGGGGACAATCTCTTGACCATCTTGGTCCTTTGGATCCTCATCTTAACCTTCTTGAGGGCCTTGATCATCATGAGAAGCTTCTTCATGTGGTGGGGAAGGATGATCTTGCCCTTGAGTAGAACTTGGATAAGTGGAGTTATCTTCGATAATCTTGGTGGGGGAGGCATGATCTTTTTGTTGATGAAGATCTTGTTGAGTCTCATCATGGGCTTCTTCTTGAGACGAAGTAGCATGCTCTTGTTGAGGAAGATCTTGAGATTGTTCTTAAAGGGATTCATCATTTGCTATGGGTGAGCCACCTTGTGGCTCTTGTGATGGTGTGGTCTCCTTAATAAAAGAGCTTGACCTTTCTTGCACAACTTCTTGATGAACTTCAATAGGGCGAAGAAATCCCACTCCCATCTTCTTAATGGCATCAAAAGGTTGTTCATCACCTACGTCACAAACACCAACTTGCTCCACTTGGGAGCCGTCATTTCGATCGAATTCCACACTACAAGATTCTATGATAATCTGGGAGGATTTAGCAAAGACTCTATAAGTGTGCGACTCGCTACCATAGCCAACAAATATCCCCTCAATTGATTTAGAGTGGAACTTACCAAACCGGACACCCTTGACGAGATAATAACACTTACATCCAAACACTCGAAAGTAGCCAATGTTGGGTTTGTTGCCGCTAAGGATCTTATATGGAGTCTTCTTCAACCCCTTACGGAAGTAGAGGCGGTTTGATGAGTGACATGCAGTGGAAATAGCCTCCGCCCAAAAGTTGATGGGAGACTTGAACTCCGCCAACATAGATCTTACCATGTCGATGAGAGTCTGGTTCTTCCTTTCGGCAATGCCATTTTGTTGAGGAGTGTATGCAGAGGAATATTGATGACGAATGCCTTCTTCACTAAAAAATTCGTTAAGGGTGCAATTCTTTAATTCCGACCCATTGTCACTTCGAACAACCAATATGGGGAGGTAATGTTGGCGTTGAACCTCTTTTGAGAAGTCGATGAAGACTTGTTGAGTTTTATCCTTGGTCTTGAAGAAATAGACCCATGCATACCTTGAATAGTCATCAACAATCACGAGGCAATATTTCTTGCCCCCAAGGCTTATCTCCGGAATTGGTCCAAATAGATCAACATGAAGGAGCTCCAAAATCCAGGACGAAGATATGATGGTCTTGCTTGGATGAGGAATATCATGCATCTTGCCTTCCACACAAGCTCTACAAACTCGATCCCTTGAAAAGAAAACATGATCTTTTAGTCCAAGGATGTGGCCACCCTTGTGAAGACTTTGCAAAGTGCGCATGTTTACGTGGGCTAGTCGGCGATGCCAAAGCCAACCCACGTCGGCTTTTCCGAAGAGACACATGGCTTGAGTAGTGGTGGCTCCGGAGAAGTCCACCACATAAAGCTCATGCTCCACGTATCCCACGAAAGCCACTCTTTGCGACTTGCTCCACAAGAGGACCACAACGTCCTTATCAAAGAAGGGAGAGATCCCCAACTTTGTTAAGACACGAACCGATAACAAATTATAGCCAAGAGATCCAACAAGCATAACATTGACAAGAGTAATGTCGGGGGCAACTACCACTTTGTCAAGCCCGGTTACCTTAGACCTTGATAAGTCACCAATCGTCACGGTTACTTGATCTACATTAGGTTTCAACTCCGTGACGAGTTCTTTGCTCCCGGTCATAAGACTTGTACATCCACTATCAATTATCCATTTTGAACCACCGGGAGGAAGGTCCTCCGATGCCTTGGCCATAAGACATATTGAGCTCTTGGTGATGGAGTTCCCATTTGGTGACGTGAATAGAGATGATGAAGAGCTTGTCGTAGTTGGAGGAGTTCTTGTTTTTGATGAGGGAGTTCTTTTCGTTGATGAAGGAGCGGTAGGTGTTGATGTGGTGGCAAGTGCCGCCACTTCATTTGGCGTTTCTTCCTCCGACTCTTCATCATCGGTGGGGTACTCCTCTTGGGTCAACAACACGATGTGAGGCTTCTTGTGAAGAGGCATCGTCTTTCCATAGGCCTTCTTGGGAGGCATCTTGGCTTTGTCCTTGAGCACTAGACGTCCACCATGCTCTTCTCTTTTCTCATAAGGACCATCGGCGACGAAATGGAACTTGTCTTGACAACTGTAGCATGTCCTTGAGGTGGACTCTTGTCAACTCGCATCTTGCCTCTAGAAGGGTTGTTCCAAAAGGTGCGAGCCGCAAGAGCGAGATGATCTTTGTAAGCAATCTTGAGTGCTTCCTCGGACATGGCGGCAAAGCTTCCAAGATCATCATCGTTGTCTTCCTCAACGGTAGCCTTCAAGGCAAGGTTGATTGTGCCTCTTTGCATTCCAAGAGCCCTTGCCCTTGCATCTTGAGCATTATTCGTGGCCACCTTGTACGTGACCATCTCTTGCATCACCTCATTAGACGTCATGAGATGGTAGTTGTGTCTTCCTTGAAGACTCTTGACGTCGGTTGGCTCACATGACATCATAGAGATCACATACTTCCTCTTGATCCATGCATCATCAATATGAGAGGCACCAACTTCTCGAAAGCTTCTGGCTATGGTCACCAATCTTCGATACATCATCTCATGGTCTTCACCGTCAAGCTTATAAAAGCCCTCGGCTTCATTGCTCAAAGAGTCATAGCGGTTCCTCCTCATGATATCATTTCCAACGAACAACTCGGATAGATCATCCCATGTCTCCTTGGCGGTGGTGAGGTGTTGGATGAGAGACATGTCCTTGTTCCCAACCGCCTTTTGGATCATGTAGAGAGCGGTGGCATCAAGTTGACCTTCCACCACATCTCCTCTTGTAAAGTTGGTCAGATCATGCGGCTTGTATCCAACTTGAATGATGCGCCACAACTCGATTGAAGAGCTGCACACATGAGACTTCATCACATATTGCCATTGAGAGAATGTATAATCTTTAAGCAATGGGGGATCACTCCAATGAGAAACTTGCGGATGAGGAATAATTGGATCGGGGGTATGGTATTGGATGGGGGAGGAGTGGCGTTGTAGCCTTTAGGCACTTCATCTTGGGAAGATGGAGTGTTTTGATGGTTTGAGAAACTACTAACATCACCCTTTATCAATTTGGGGTCCACATCGTGAGTAATGCCCGGAAGCACCGGAGGCTTTGAGGGCAATGCAAGAGAGGTTTCCTTGGATGTTTTGAGAGACTCAAGCATATCATGAAACTTCTTGAACTCGGTTTGTATGGACGATGTCAACTTTGTTTTCAAAGAGTTGATATCGGCCATAGTGGCACCTTTCTCTTGCATTGCCGCCAAAGTCGCGGCATCCGTTTCGGTAACCTCTTTTGGGTTAACTTGCATTGTCCAAGGTTGGTCTCAAGCGGTGAAGCTTTTTAAGAAACAACCTGGCTCTGATACCAATTGAACGGCAGTTGACCACCTAGAGGGGGGGTGAATAAGTGGTGACCAATTTTTATGTCTTTTTCAGTTTTAGTCTACCGGAAAGTAAGTTGTCTATATGTGCGACTAGGTGATACAAGTGATAGACAACAAAGAAACTAAGCAAGTACAGGAATTGAAGATGCGTTAAAGGAGAGTGGAACAAGACAACCGTAGGAACTCGAAGACGGCGATTTTATCCCGAGTTCCACCACATAGGTGTACGTCTCGTTGGATGGGTGTGAGCTACCACAAAGGTTTGCTCGACGCCACAAAGGCCTCACCCTATTCTCCTATGAATTCGACCACAAAGGTGTGAATCCACGTTTCCACTAAGGACTCCTTTAAGGGCGGAGAAGGTCCCGTACAAATTCGTGAGGCACACACCCACAACTGAATTGGGGGCTCTCACAATGACCACAACAGGTCACTTCCTCAAAGGAATCCACAAAGGATCAAAACACACAAGATTGAACCTAGCTATCCACAAAGGAACCCTAGATTCGTTGCTCCTCAAGAAATAGAGGGGGGAAATCAAAACACTTCGGTGGAGTTGTAGATCGATGGCTTCTCCCTTAGATCCCCAAGTATCAAAATATTTGAGTGGCTAGATTGGGAGATCCGGAAGAAACAAGCTTCAGCACCAATGGAGGAGAGAGAAATCTGAAAACTTAATTTGTTGGAGGTAGGTGGAGGGGTATTTATACCCCTCCCCAAGTTTTGCCCGTTGTACAGCCGTCAGCTCGGAAATCTCCGGGTTGAGGTCCAGAGATTTCCGAACTCCGGATATCTCCAGTAGTATTTCCGGTTGCGCTGGCTCAGAGTCAGTGCTGAATGATCTTTTAGACTTGGCAGAAAATCCTTTGTCACTCGGAGATCTCCGCACCAGGGCTCGGAAATCTCCGAGCGCCGGAAATCTGCTAGAGAATTTCCGGCTTAACTTGAGTTGAAGTCAGTGCGCTCAAACAATCTGGACTTAGTCAAAAAACTTCTACCACTCGAGATCTCCGGATTGGGGCTCGGAAATCTCCGAGCACCGAAAATCTCAATCAGTGCGGTCTGGAGTTCTTCACTTGGTGAAATTCTTGTACAGCTCGGAGATCTCCGGACAGGGGACCGGAAATCTCCGGGATCCGGAAATCTCCTGCTGGATTTCCTGATGAAAAACCAAGTGATGCAGTACTGAAAACCAAACAATTTTAAGTGTTCACTCTTATCCACCAACATATACTAGAAACTGCATAGTTCATCACAAACATTAAAACACCTTTTGTGTTGTCATTAGTCACCAAAATATGGAAGTGCAAAGAATGCATTTTCATGTGGGTGTGGGTTGCTACAGTGAAAGATTGATGTGCTAGCGAATACATGCTACCACATGCATAAACAATAATTTGTATGTTTTTTTACTATCTTATTTCAACCACTCAATTTTTTGCACCTTTACATTACTTGTAATTCCTCGGTCATGTTCCTTGTATGCAAAAAGAGAAAACAAGACGAGATTCTATGTGCGAAGACATTCCTTAAAATAGTCCTGTACCTGAACAACAACATTACAAAAAGGAAAGAAGTTGGATAAGGAATAGGTACGAATAGAAGCCATGTGTCATGTCATTTTATATCCTTTTGAATTTAGGACAATTATTTTATTATAATTTACATAATTTTTCTTCCCGTATCAACGCACAAACATTTTGCTATATCTATAGCTAATCTCTACTATATAATATACGGCTTGCTTACCGTGCGTCGCAGTTGTTTTACAATTTACCCCTAAGAAACTACAAAATCAACCCGCAGTCCATTATTAAGTTACATATACTTGCGTTTTAACCCCTGGTACCTCTTCGATAACACACACCGGCCCAGCGGCGCAGGAGCAAATCCAGTTTACGACGCCTCCATCGTAGACCTGGCGTCGCCCCAGCCAGACCCCACCGCGCCCCAACGCGCCGCCCCAGCTTCCCACCGTGCCGCCCTCAGGCCTCCCAGCGCGACGCCCCTTGACCGTGCCGCCCTCCGGCCTCCAACCGCGCCGCCCGAGAGGGGCCCGACCTCCTCGCCACCAGATTCAGTGGCCGCCGGGCCCTTCTTCTCCAGCGCGCCGCCGTCGGGCGCTTCCTCCCCAGCGAGGCATCTCCGGCCCCAGCCCCGACGCGGCGCCCCTACGCTGCCCATCCTTCACCCACGCGCTGCCGCCCCAGGAGATTGAAAACTCCTCACAACCACTGCCATTCGAGGCCGAGGGAGGCATCTTTTTGCGCCGGCGACATGTTGATGGGTGTGGAGTCACCGGATCTGCGTGCGCCGGTGTTGAATATCCGTACGCCGGGGCTGGATTTGCATATGAATGGGAGCCAGCTCCGCGCCGTGGTGGATTTGGAGCGTCAAAGCAGCAGACCGTGGTTGTCCCCACGGTGCCCTCACCGTCGTCGTCCTCTTGTTCAGGTACTGCTGCCTCTCTCCTCCTCTTCCTCTCTCTTCTCCGTGGTACCGTGTGTTTGATCTGGGAAAGAGAGAGGAAAAGAGAATGTGCTGCTTAGTTGAGTGTAACATTTGGTTTTGCCCCAGCTTATAATTATTCAGCATTAAAGAGGTGCTCCGGATGGTTTCATTTGCTTCGTTCTTACCATCGACACAATAGAAAAAATGGTGGAGAGCTTTGCTTTGCATCAGGAATCATGCATGAACCTCCGTGCTACTCCGGAATGTGTACACTAAATATTTGTTACCATTTGTACACGGAAAATTTGAACCGTAGGAATACTTAAGTTATTCAGTTGGATTAAGTATATACTCCTAGGAGTATGCACAATTAGGAGTACTTAAGTTATTCAGTTGAATTGTCTATACTCCTACGAGTACTACAAGTACTTAAGTTATTCAGTTGAATTCAGTATATACTGCTAGGAGTATTGCACAATTTGTCTTGTTTTTTTGGTTGATACACAATTCAGTACCCATTGAAATTTTGCAAATCAGTTAACTTTTTTCATCACATACTGTAGTGATCTTGTGTGCACCGGAGAGTGCACTGGCGACCTGGGATCCGGTGGTCTTGGGCGCAGAGGCAATATGCGCCGAACTGATGGAGCGAGGATCAGTGGGAGGGCCAACGACGTGCCGCAACGAGGAGATCTTGGGCGTAGAGGCGACTAGGCGAGAAGAAGGCTCTCAACAAACCAAATCGACATCGGGCAAATTTAATCATAATTTGTCAAGGTGTCTCCAATTTTGCACAGAAATTTTGAGTTGTATTTTGGATTCGATTGTCATACAGCTTTAAATATGAAGGTTGTTCATTTTATTTAACGTGACACTAATAATCTCTACTAAAATTGGGGTACGAAATCATTTTGCATTAGTCGATACATGCATTTGCACTTATACGATTATCCACTTCTTTATACATGATTAAGCATGACTTAAAACAGATTTTAAACATCATATTAGTTTGTTTTAGACATGTTGCAACGCACGGGCATTTTGCTAGTGATAATAAAGGGAGTAAGCTTTCTTACGGTATGTCGTTTTTTTTCTAACTTTACCACTACAGGTATACCTACCTATCTATACCCTAATAATAATAAAGGGAGAAAACTTTCTTGCGATACGTCATTTAAATTGCCCCTTAAGTTGAGAGAAATTACCCACGCTGCCATCCATAAGCTATGTACCGTTTCGTTTAATTTTTCTCTGTGTGGACGGAAGAATAAAAAGAACGCCAACGCCACACGGCAGAATTCTCAGAATTCCCATTAATATTCATGGCTTTGAAGATTTTGTTTCCTGGAACCATACACCACACGGCAGATTCACTGTTCGGTCATGTTATCACATGCAATGGCAGCATACCTTTGGGGCTTCGTCAAATCATGCTCATGTGATTTAAACCCGGTTTGGAGTATTCTATGGAAATTAAAGTTACCAAGTAAAATAAAGATTTTTGTGTGGAGGGCACTGCATGGAATTCTTCCATTGAAATGTATTCTTGCTAATAGGCATCACTAGAACAGAACAGGCCACTGGTACCGGGCCGGGAGGGCTTTTTGTCCCGGTCACGCGCCTGGGACAGCGTGTTCGGGACAAATAGCCTCACCTATTTGTCCCGGGCACGCCACGGCCCGGAACCAATAGGGGGGTCACGTGGCCAAACCAGACAGCCTCTGGCTGCCACTCATTTGTCCCGGTTCGTAATACGAACCGGGACAGTATATATGTTTTTTTGTTTCTTTTATTTTGTTTCCTGTTTTCTATTTTTGTTTCTGTTTTCTATTTATGTTACTGATTCTTTTGTGTTTGTGTTTTTTCATTTATGTTTCATTTTAAACAAGATCGAGTTGCATATTATACGTTACTATGTAATAGATATCATGAATACACGATTTTTTCCTTGGGATATAGTCATAAATACTACTAGTACACGAGTTCTCCCAAACAAATATTTACAACCGGAAGATCATGTCTAAATATTTACAAACAGAGATCATTACATGACAGAGAAGCATTAGACCCTATTTTTTCCTCGGGATGGTCTTTTTTGGCGGCCGGATTATACTGCATTCTGCGTCTGGCTTTATGACATAGTTAAGCAGAAAGCCCGCAATTTCCTCCGCAATTGGTAGTAGGCGGTCTTTTGCATCAAGCCTGTTCCGGATCGTTTCAAACTAAAAAGGAGAGATCAACACCAATATATCAACCATTATGAAAATAATTCAATTTGAAAAGTGAACAAGTTTGAATGAATTGTTAACGTACCCTATTCCAGTCTACACCATCATTAAAGTGAATTCGGATGAACTCGCAGACATAGAATCCACACAAATTGGTGCCTTGTTGCTGCTTCGCGCACTTTATGATAGAATAAGATAAGAAATCAATAAAAAATAATCAAAAATATTGAAAAAATGGTATTGTGAGACTGAAATTAAGAATATGCATACGTGGAACCTAGCTAGTACGTCTTACCTCTCGCCATTTAAAAGTGAGGTTCTTAGCTATACCGACTTCCTTGTGGAAACCGGTGAACTTGTCCCAAACCCTGAAGTTTACGGTATGGAAATTTAGTAAAGAAGTTAAATAATTACTATATATTATTAGAAAAGACGAGGTCGATTGTGATAATGAACGAAATTACCTCTGGAGCATCTGTTTCGTGTCGTCGAACTTTTCTTCAGGTTTCGATAATGGGTCGAAGACATCAACGATTGCCTTTTCAACATCAATCTCAAATAATACCCAGTGAAATCTGCCATATGTTTATATTTGTTAATAACTAAATCATCAATTACATATACTTAATTAACATCGAGTATGTATAAGAAAGTAAACAACTCACTCGAAGTTGAACGGGAAAATTATGGTGCTTTTGTAATGTTGCGCCATCAAATAAGTAAGTAAAAGCTCCTCCGTTTGATCTGGGTAATGTAACAAACCTTGATGATGAACTCGATTAGGGTCAATGAATCCAATCTTGTGATTGAGTCCCAGCTTTCGAGATTGTATAATTTTCAGCCTGCATAATAGAGTACAAAAGTAATATAGTGATAAGGATAATTACAAGCAATGAAAAATAAGTAGAGTTAGAGAATTACTGACATATATACATAATTTAATTACTTACATGCAAAAGGCACCGATGATAGATTTGTCGAGCGCGTCAAAATTGAATAACTGCCATAATTCGCAATACTCAATTTGAATTTCATCATCACCTGGGCCAAAAAATCCGGTGGAATTTTCCCATAGAGCCAGTCTCCTTCTTGACTTTTCGTAGTACGTATGTACCATGCATTTAGTTGGTGCAACCTAGCTGGTAGAGTGCGCACCATTGCAGGGTCGACAAGATCTTCTCCTCTCACATATGTCCGCACCACCTCATGTATGGTGACACTCTCGCCAGATTGCAATGCCTTAAGCTCTGCCAGAGTTATACCCATATCTCTAGCTTGCTGCGAAAGTACATCATCGACCGGGTTCTGGTTGTAAGGCGCCAATATGAGTGGAGGGGCCGATTGTCCCGCCTGCATTCCGAGCTGTGGAACATCTCTCTTCTGGGTGGCAGCAGATTTTTGTTCTTCCCGCACTCTCCTAGATGTACGCACCAGAACGCGTGTGTAGTCATCGTCCATATTTAGTTCATATTGCGACGGATGCGTAAGAAATTCTATGGCCCACCGTATCGCATCCGAAGAATAAACCGGAACAAGCAAAGGCATCTTTTTTGCCTTATTTCTCTGGGAATCCTGGATCTCCTCGACCCATGTATCGACATCTTCGTGGTAGTTCACAAAGCGAGACTTCCCCGTTTCGCTTTTCTGGTTTCTAGTCGACGCAGCGGTGCACTTCCGCTTCTTTTGCGGAGGCGATGGAGTCCGTTGACGCGGCGGAGTACGCTCACGCGGCGGAGTACGCTCACGCGACGGCGGAGATGGACTAGCGCCTTGGTTGTCATTGTGGGGGGTGTCTGGACTAGCGCATTGGTTGTCGTTGTTGTAGTTATGTGGACTGGCATGTGGACTGGGAGGGTGATTTTGCTGCATGTGTGGGAAAACGATGTATTCCTTTTTCCATAAGCAGGTACTCTTGAGGGCAAATCTCAACTCAACCTCGTCTTCACCCGTAGGGAAGTCCAGCTTAATTTCCTCATATGTCTTGATAACCTCATCAACCCCGACAACAGCATAGCCATCTGGAATAGGGCGGCAATGGTAAGTTCCGTTTGGTCTAGGCGGTAGGGCAAAGCCGTGCGCCACCTTCACGGTTATGTTCAAGCATGGCACATGTAGGTCGCAAAGTTCCCGCTGCACTATATTATCCACGGGGTGACGAGGACCCGGCATATCATTGTGGCGATCGAGCTCCGTCGAAGCCACGCTGCTTCTCCGCATTGATTTTGGATCAGGAGAAGGATCTTCGGGCGTCTCAGTTTCGCAGGGCATCCGTCGAGTCTGCGCTGCCTTCAGCTCTGCTATCTCCTTCTCATGCTGTAGTAATTTATTTTCCATCCACTGGGCCCGGTCGGTGTAACGCCCCGGGATTTATCCCCAATTAGATTTTTTTTGTTGTTTTTCTTTTGTGCATCATCATGTCATCATTTCATCATGCATTGGTCACTTCATTTAATTTATTGCATTTAAATTTAAACTCCACTTAAATTCTTTTTCTCACAATTAAATTCAAATGCTTTTAAAATTAATTAAAATTTGTATTTCAAATATTTTGCAAATATTATAAAAACTAGTTTATTAAATTGCCTATTTTAAACTAAACCGATTTTGTAAAGTTTCTTTATTAAAAATTCTTTTCTATTTTGTTTTAGAAATACAAAAAACAGAAAAAAACTAAAAGAGAAATAAAATTTCAGAAAACAAATAAAACTCACCTGGGCCTTTTTCTTACCTCAGCCCATCTCTCCCCTCTCCTCCTGGCCCATCTCTTGGCCCACTTCTCCTCACCCCTGTCGTCTTCCTCCCCGTACGGGAGAAACCTTTCCACGGTGGAGGCATGGCAGCCCCCACCACGTGCTCCACCCCTCCCCTCTACTTAGCCGGCCCTCCTCCCTTCTCCAAACCCTAGCCGCACCTCTCCTCCCTCCTTCCTCCATCCGCCGCCGCCCCTTTTCCCCTCTTCTTCTTCCTCCCTCCTATGTTCTTCTTCTCCATTGAGAAAATACCACCGAAGCACCACGCCGTCGCCCCGCATATCCAGCGCCGTCGAGGGACCGAGGAGGAGCACCGGAGCAGAACCTTACCGTCGCCAAGCTCCTCCCCCACATTATTTCGACCGGGAGCCCCTGCTGTCGTCGCCCTCGTCCACGGCGTCCCGACGCCGGCCGCGGCTTCCACCTGCGTCCCCGACACCGACGTGACCTCTCCGACGCCCCCGAGCCGCCGTCCTCTCGCCAGCAGCACCCCCACGGTGAGCTGTTTCCCCTCCGGTCCTTTCCCCCTTGTTTCCCGTCTCCGCTCGCCAGATTTCCGCCGGAGTCGGGCACCATCCGCCACGGACACGCGAAGCCGCACGCGTCGAGCACGGGCGCGAGCTTTTTCCGCGCCTCCCCTTCACTTCGAGCATGGGAACGGATCCGTCCCACATCCCGCAACCACCTCCACGCACACGGGCAGCGGCGCCGCCCCCGGATGGTCCCCGCCGGAGGGATTTGGTCCGTCGCCGCGCACTGTCGTTTTACTTCCGTCAGATTCGTCAGAGTTTTGCAGTGCAGTAGCAGTACAACATATCAAAACCCGTTGTTCCTAACACCAACACGAACCAGCCCAGTGGCTAGGGCACCGATCCGAATCGCGCGCACGACGTCGCGAGTTCGACCCCCGGCCGGAGTGAATAAAAGTCCACCCCTTTTATTTCTCCCCTCTCACTGACAGTGGGACCCACATGTCATAGGTAGAGGCCCTGTAAATTTACCCAGAGCCCCCTGCTCTCTGGTTCTTTCTTTTTAATCCTCACAAATACTTTTGCTATCACGGTTAAGTCTCTGCACAATTACAGAAACAACCCTAGATTTATAATTGCAATAACTTTATTTCTACAACTCCAAATTAAATAATATTTATATCTTTTTATATCAGAAAAATGCAATGAATATTAATATGCCATTTGTATGTCATTTTGCATCCGTTATTTTAATTGCTTAGTGTAATTTGTTAATTGCAACTAAATAATTTAAATATGGAATGTTAGGGGTAATAAATATATATTGCCCTATTCCATTTAATTTGGTTATATCACCCATGCCATGTCTTGCCATGCTAATCAACATTTAATTTGATGGGTAGACAAATAACCTGCACCTAAATATTAATTGTCGGAATCCCGGTTCCGCTTAATTCGGATTAAGTGCATCTCACAATGCATATTGCCATGTCATGCATCATTCTCGCATGATCATGCTGGATCTTTGCCGTAGTTGTAAAATGCATCTTTTACGCTTTCCAGTATTTGTTGCTTCTTCGCGGATAAGACGTTGAGATGTGTGAGCAACGACAAGATCTGCTTCCATGCGGGATTTCAGGCAAGCAAAGTTTGCTTGTTTACCTATACATTGTCTTTCATTCCTGCCATTGATCTTGAAGGAGATATGCCCTACAGGCAATTAATAAAGTGTATTCTTTATCATATCTCGTTTGTTCATAATAGGTTTTTGTGTCATGCTAGAACCGTATTAAGCGGAAACATTAATGCGGGTGTGATACGTAAACAACCAGGTCCCTGGTAGCCTCTACTAAGACTAGTTTCGTTGCGCGATTGATGATCGAGGTTTCCCGGTCATGGGGCATGGTGCCGGTCGGCAATGAGAGTCATATCGCTAGAGAGCGATGTGATGGACATACCCAGATTTGGAGAACGTAGTCGTTACGCCTTTGACCGTGAGATCAACTCTTATTGATATTCCCGGAAGATACTTTGATTGCACCAAACGTCGTATCTTATTTAGTATGACAATAACGGTGATACTTTTGGGTATTGGAAAGGAGTATTGAGACGAGGGGTCAAGAGCGGGATTTGCCAGTCCGCGTAGCAGGATAGATACTCTCGGGCCCACTCGGTGAGATCATGTCTAATGAGCTTGCAAGCATGTGACTAGGTCACGGAGAAATGAGATCATGAACGAGTAGAAGATAGGATCGTTGGTAACGAGGTCGGGATTAGGTATGGAGATATCTATGGAACGATACTCGGACGTGCTAAGTATCGCTATGGCAAAAGGTCTAAGACTTCACGTTCAGGTTTGATAGATGAAAGTCATTCGTTATATCTCAGGGATTAATTCAGGGGGTCCAGGCCTACGAGTTAGTCGTTGATCATTGAGGAGTCTTGATCATACCTGATATTATATCGAACCGCTAGGGTAACACACTTAAGGGGTTTCGACAAGACAACAGGAAAGGAAGGAGATCACCGGGAGCGTCCCGGAAGAGGTCCGATGGAGATCGGGCAGCGCCGAAAGAGTTTTCGGAGCTAGGAAATATTATATATATTATTTTTGATATTAATTAGTGTTATTAATATGCAAATATGATTTTATATATTTATTTTCGAATTTATTAAGGCAGATTTCCCTAAATGGGCCTTCCGGACGAAAGAAGGCCCAAGAGGGGAAAATTCCCTAGGGGAATTCGGTGGGGGCCAGGAGGGCCGGCCTAGGTGGGCCACAAAGGGCCCACCAGGGGCCGGCGCACTCCCTTGGCCGAACCAGGCAATGTGGGGATAGTCCCACATTGCCTGGCTGGCAAGGTTGGCTCCCCTTGGGAGCCTATATAAGAAGGGGCACCCCCAGCCTTTTAATTCACCAATTAATTCCCGATTTCTCTCTCGATCTCGTGGTTCCCAAGTTGGAGCCGCGCCGAGCAAGAGGATCCGGGGATCTCCTCCACTATAGCCCGCTGCCGCGCTGCTGGTGTTCCGGTCCAAGTCTTCCGCTGCTCGTCTTGGACTGGAGCTTCGGAGGCGTCGTCTCCACCGTACGTGTGCGACTCCCTGCGAGGTGCTGCGCTAGCGGTACTCGGAGGCCTGCTTCCTCTACACGACCTTGAGGTCGGCTTCGTCGGTCTGCATCGACAACGTTTGTGCGGGAACATAATCCCCGCTTTCGGTCTACAAGGGTACGTATTCCGATCTCCGTTCGTACTACTATATCTGCATAGAATAGATCTTGGCTAGTTTAAGGATATCGTTGCTAGGAATTTTTTTGTTTTCTGCACACGATCCCCTTCAGATCTCTGCTACCCTAGTTATCGATTCTTGAACTGCGATCCCATCACATGTTTATCCTGCAGCCCATACAGCTTTATCCCCACAACCTAATACCCGTTGCATGTTTATCTGTTGGCCTTGCGAGTCGTAGTGCATGCTTAGAGTTGTTTGTGCGAGTCGTCTGTTGGTCTTATGTTTCATCTGCTTAGTTTGATAGATTATTCTACCTTATTAAAATGTTGTCTTATATTGGGGTATTATAATTAAAAGATGAGGCACCAGGCGGAAGGCCTTGCGAGGTGTTTTGTTCTGCTCAGTGTCGACCTAGGAACTGAGATTTTGTCCTCGGATCCAATTTTGAGCGCACTAACCACTTGTGGGAGGCCCTATGGAGACCCCCTCGACTTTGAACGGATCTACAACTTGTCCATGTGCCGCAACTAGTTCGGGTTTTCCATTTGCTCATATGCATGTGCATGATGATGATGATGATGATGATGATGATGATGATGATGAGAGGTTATGTGATTCGGGGGGTCATATAGGGGTGGTGCGCGCGAAGCGGACAGTTCCTACTGTGGTTTGAGCCGCATGGCGCGTAGGCACAAACTAATGAGTCCGCAATTGAGATTCGGCCGGACTCCTGACGCGGGTAACAACTCATATTTGTGGCACTTGGACTTGCTGTGGTGAAGGAATAAGTCGTGTTGAGAGGCCCTGATGCTTGCTTGGGTTGATCATGCGAGTATGGGTACAGTAGTGCACCCCTGCAGGGTATAATCTTATCGATGAGCCGTGTCCACGGTTATGGACGACTTTGGTGATGATGCTGGCTAACAAGATCTAGACAACTTGCATCTAATTAATGTTAATTAATTTGACTAGTAATATAGAATTACTTTCACAATAAATTATAATTAAAACTGTTCAACGTGTGAGTTTCCCGAATTGCTTCCTCATATTTGGTTGAGGGGGTTAATTCGAGAATGGGTTATGTTTGGTGTTAGTTGTATATGTTTACCTTATGCGCTCTGTTATCCCTCTCTAATTAGACGGAAGTTGTAGCGTGTCTCTTTAGGTTGCTAGTGCTGCTGCCGCTAAGTCCACCTCCCCTATATTTTGGGAGATGGTGTAGAAAGTAGGCAAGTCGGTTTTGCTTGCCAGGGAGTGCCCTGACCCTCTTTTGGGATGTGCTTTATGTGCAGTCAACAGGTTTGAAGTCTGACGACGTTAGCTTGGGAATCCCTCCGGCTTGGCTGGGCAGGGATATGGCGCCATCGCTTATCTTCAGGACTCTTAGTCCAATTTGCATCTTATCCGTAGTCGGATACTATTCTGCTTCCGCTGTCATTTGTATCTTTATATTGTATATTTGTATCTTGACTCGTTCGAGTCGTTGTTGTATTTTATCTTCTGTTGTATTTGTGGATGTATCGGAACTGTTGTAATGTTATCACAATTCCACCCACATAATGCGCATGTTTCGGCGTGCACATTATGTCTGGTGGGCGACCTAAAATCGTTATTATGCGGATTTCGGCGTGATCGCTTAAATCTACATAATACCGATTTTAGGGCGTCACAAAGTGGTATCAGAGCCTTGGTTTCGATCTCTTTGTTGTTTCGATACGAATGGTTATCGAAGCAGCGGGTCCACAAAAGCCTGTAGGATAACCTCGCTAACGGTCGTTGTTTATAGAGTGTCGAAAACTATTTGACTAAAATTTATTTTGAAAATTATCTCAATAGGTTTCTTTTTACTCCTTATCTCAATTCTATTTCTCCTCTTACCTTACTTGTTTTGAGTCTCTTCTCTTATCCAACTTTCAAAGTTTTAGGATTCTACGTGTGGGTGGACGATTTCTTGCCTTTTACCCTATTAGGTTCGATCTTTCGGAGTCGTCTTCGTCGTGAGCAACAATCCCTTGTTAGTGGTGTCGAGAATTTCAAGGTGGAGCAACAGTCCCTTGTTAGTGGTGTCGAGAAGTTCATCCCGGAGCGTGAAGACTCGATAGTTACCCCTCTCTTCTTGTGGTCTCGGCGTGGATCGCGGGACGCGATCCCTTGTTAGTGGTGTCGGTTGTAACACCCCGGGATTTATCCCCAATTAGATCTTTTTTTGTTGTTTTTCTTTTGTGCATCATCATGTCATCATTTCATCATGCATTGGTCACTTCATTTAATTTATTGCATTTAAATTTAAACTCCACTTAAATTCTTTTTCTCACAATTAAATTCAAATGCTTTTGAAATTAATTAAAAAATTTATTTCAAATATTTTGCAAATATTATAAAAACTAGTTTATTAAATTGCCTAATTTAAACTAAACCGATTTTGTAAAGTTTCTTTATTAAAAATTCTCTTCTATTTTGTTTTAGAAATACAAAAAACAGAAAAAGAACTAAAAGAGAAATAAAATTTCAGAAAACAAATAAAACTCACCTGGGCCTTTTTCTTACCTCAGCCCATCTCTCCCCTCTCCTCCTGGCCCATCTCTTGGCTCACTTCTCCTCACCCCTGTCGTCTTCCTCCCCGTACGGGAGAAACCTTTCCACGGTGGAGGCATGGCAGCCCCCACCACGTGCTCCACCCCTCCCCTCTACTTAGCCGGCCCTCCTCCCTTCTCCAAACCCTAGCCGCACCTCTCCTCCCTCCTTCCTCCATCCGCCGCCGCCCCTTTTCCCCTCTTCTTCTTCCTCCCTCCTATGTTCTTCTTCTCCACTGAGAAAATACCACCGAAGCACCACGCCGTCGCCACGCATATCCAGCGCCGTCGAGGGACCGAGGAGGAGCACCGGAGCAGAACCTTACCGTCGCCAAGCTCCTCCCCCACATTATTTCGACCGGGAGCCCCTGCTTTCGTCGCCCTCGTCCACGGCGTCCCGACGCCGGCCGCGGCTTCCACCTGCGTCCCCGACACCGACGTGACCTCTCCGACGCCCCCGAGCCGCCGTCCTCTCGCCAGCAGCACCCCCACGGTGAGCTGTTTCCCCTCCGGTCCTTTCCCCCTTGTTTCCCGTCTCCGCTCGCCGGATTTCCGCCGGAGTCGGGCACCATCCGCCACGGACACGCGAAGCCGCACGCGTCGAGCACGTGCGCGAGCTTTTTCCGCGCCTCCCCTTCACTTCGAGCACGGGAACGGACCCGTCCCACATCCCGCGACCACCTCCACGCACACGGGCAGCGGCGCCGCCCCCGGATGGTCGCCGCCGGCGGGATTTGGTCCGTCGCCGCGCACTGTCGTTTTACTTCCGTCAGATTCGTCAGAGTTTTGCAGTGCAGTAGCAGTACAACATATCAAAACCCGTTGTTCCTAACACCAACACGAACCAGCCCAGTGGCTAGGGCCCCGATCCGAATCGCGCGCACGACGTCGCGAGTTCGACCCCCGGCCGGAGTGAATAAAAGTCCACCCCTTTTATTTCTCCCCTCTCACTGACAGTGGGACCCACATGTCATAGGTAGAGGCCCTGTAAATTTACCCAGAGCCCCCTGCTCTCTGGTTCTTTCTTTTTAATCCTCACAAATACTTTTGCTATCACGGTTAAGTCCCTGCACAATTACATAAACAACCCTAGATTTATAATTGCAATAACTTTATTTCTACAACTCCAAATTAAATAATATTTATATGTTTTTATATCAGAAAAATGCAATGAATATTAATATGCCATTTGTATGTCATTTTGCATCCGTTATTTTAATTGCTTAGTGTAATTTGTTAATTGCAACTAAATAATTTAAATATGGAATGTTAGGGGTAATAAATATATATTGCCCTATTCCATTTAATTTGGTTATATCACCCATGACATGTCTTGCCATGCTAATCAACATTTAATTTGATGGGTAGACAAATAACCTGCACCTAAATATTAATTGTCGGAATCCCGTTTCCGCTTAATTCGGATTAAGTGCATCTCGCAATGCATATTGCCATGTCATGCATCATTCTCGCATGATCATGCTGGATCTTTGCCGTAGTTGTAAAATGCATCTTTTACGCTTTCCAGTATTTGTTGCTTCTTCGCGGATAAGACATTGAGATGTGTGAGCAACGACAAGATCTGCTTCCATGCGGGATTTCAGGCAAGCAAAGTTTGCTTGTTTACCTATACATTGTCTTTCATTCCTGCCGTTGATCTCTGCTACCCTAGTTATCGATTCTTGAACTGCGATCCCATCACATGTTTATCCTGCAGCCCATACAGCTTTATCCCCACAACCTAATACCCGTTGCATGTCTATCTGTTGGCCTTGCGAGTCGTAGTGCATGCTTAGAGTTGTTTGTGCGAGTCGTCTGTTGGTCTTATGTTTCATCTGCTTAGTTTGATAGATTATTCTACCTTATTAAAATGTTGTCTTATATTGGGGTATTATAATTAAAAGATAAGGCACCAGGTGGAAGGCCTTGCGAGGTGTTTTGTTCTGCTCAGTGTCGACCTAGGAACTGAGATTTTGTCCTCGGATCCAATTTTGAGCGCACTAACCACTTGTGGGAGGCCCTATGGAGCCCCCTCGACTTTGAACGGATCTACAGCTTGTCCATGTGCCGCAACTAGTTCGGGTTTTCCATTTGCTCATATGCATGTGCATGATGATGATGATGATGATGATGATGAGAGGTTATGTGATACGGGGGGTCATATAGGGGTGGTGCGCGCGAAGCGGACAGTTCCTACTGTGGTTTGAGCCGCATGGCGCGTAGGCACAAACTAATGAGTCCGCAATTGAGATTCGGCCGGACTCCTGACGCGGGTAACAACTCATATGTGTGGCACTTGGACTTGCTGTGGTGAAGGAATAAGTCGTGTTGAGAGGCCCTGATGCTTGCTTGGGTTGATCATGCGAGTATGGGTACAGTAGTGCACCCCTGCAGGGTATAATCTTATCGATGAGCCGTGTCCACGGTTATGGACGACTTTGGTGATGATGCTGGCTAACAAGATCTAGACAACTTGCATCTAATTAATGTTAATTAATTTGACTAGTAATATAGAATTACTTTCACAATAAATTATAATTAAAACTGTTCAACGTGTGAGTTTCCCGAATTGCTTCCTCATATTTGGTTGAGGGGGTTAATTCGAGAATGGGTTATGTTTGGTGTTAGTTGTATATGTTTACCTTATGCGCTCTGTTATCCCTCTCTAATTAGACGGAAGTTGTAGCGTGTCTCTTTAGGTTGCTAGTGCTGCTGCCGCTAAGTCCACCTCCCCTATATTTTGGGAGATGGTGTAGAAAGTAGGCAAGTCGGTTTTGCTTGCCAGGGAGTGCCCTGACCCGCTTTTGGGATGTGCTTTATGTGCAGTCAACAGGTTTGAAGTCTGACGACGTTAGCTTGGGAATCCCTCCGGCTTGGCTGGGCAGGGATATGGCGCCATCGCTTATCTTCAGGACTCTTAGTCCAATTTGCATCTTATCCGTAGTCGGATACTATTCTGCTTCCGCTGTCATTTGTATCTTTGTATTGTATATTTGTATCTTGACTCGTTCGAGTCGTTGTTGTATTTTATCTTCTGTTGTATTTGTGGATGTATCGGAACTGTTGTAATGTTATCACAATTCCACGCACATAATGCGCATGTTTCGGCGTGCACATTATGTCTGGTGGGCGACCTAAAATCGTTATTATGCGGATTTCGGCGTGATCGCTTAAATCTACATAATACCGATTTTAGGGCGTCACAGTCGGCATGCTCTTTCTTCTTTCTCGATCGGCTTCTGTAAGTGCCAACATCTTTGGGAAACCCAAGTATCCACGGTACGGAGCCGACGGTTCCTCTTGTTCGTCCACTGTGTTCAGGATTCTTAAGGGCTCACGATAGCTCGTCCTTCTCTCTGTTAGGGTGGAACCTGCCTTCCGTGACCTCCTTCCATACCTCTCTAAGAGCTTCAATAGGGTCAGGTCAGTGCTCCTTGGTAAAAAGACAGTCACCTGTTTCAGGGTCTAACTTTCCACCATGCCCAAAGAACCAAGCCTTAAGCCGGTCTGGCCAGTCAAATGTCTCGATTTGTATACCTTTAGCCAAAAACTCTTCCTCCATTTTCAGAAACTTAGGCAGGGCCGTCAGGTAGCCACCTGACCCCATGTTATGGTGATATATCTTTTTGTCTGCATTTTTCTTATTTCTCGCTGAGATTTTCTTAGCGGCTTCCGATTGCTTGTACGCCTTAAATTCGGGCCACTCATCTTTTATCTTTTCATAGACTCCGAAAAATTCTGGAGTCTTACCTTCTTTTATGAACTTGTTTAGCCTTTTCTTCCAGCTGCGGAACAATTCACCCATCTCAATATAAGTCCAGGCCTTGCATCGATTCTCTATAGCCGGCTCCTCTACATCCTCCTCTTCCAGTAAAGTGAAATTCTGCATGAGCTCATCCCAAAGGAGTTGTTTGTCTGCATTCGAGACATAAATAACCCCCTCTTTTGGCACCTTTGGCTTATACCATTCTTGAGCCCTGATGGAGAGTCTGTCCCGAACGATGACTCTGCACTGAGCTACAAATTTCCTTGCGTGGTTAGCGGGAGCAATCGGTTTGCCTTTTTCATTAATTGCGTCGATGTGGTACTTCTGTTTCCCTTGGAGCTTTTTGGTCCCGGTTCGTGGCCCGCCTCGTTTCACAACTGCTTTTTTGCTTGGTCCCGGTTCATGGCCCACCGACGGCTAAACACAAGAAAAAGTGATAGTTAATATATGTATACACACAAATCTATTCAACGGAGACAAAAACCTGAGGGCATATATCTACCTCGGCGGCCGACTTTCCAACAGTAGAGTCGGTGAACTATCGGTGAGCTGAACTGTCGGTGACGTCTACTCCGTCTGAATGCCCCTCCAGTCCATCACCGGACTCATTCAGAAATTGCCCGGTGAAATCGTCTAAGTGTTCCTCTTCTTGTTGGTCCAATCCATCACTGTCGCGGATGATGCCGAACATGTCCTCTTCTTGTTGAAGGTTTCTATCGGTGTCCATAGTTTCTGCAAGGGATTTCAATCCATTTACATTTGCATTTAATATATAATATGTTAATTTATATTTCAATCATCCATTTACATTTCACTAGTCCATTTACATTTGCAATAATTCCATTTAAAAATAGTCGAAGAGAATAATTTCACTAGTCCATTTACATTTACTAAAATAGTCGAATATTCCATTTAAAAAACCAATAATACATCTTAAATAATCCATTTACATTTTCTTGCTCGTCTGACAGTGGCGGAGTAGTCGAAGAAAGTTGGGGCTCCGAGAGGGCGCAAAATCCGAGGGGGCAGCGCTCCGACACGATGACAAATCAGAGAACCTGCATCAACAAAATTGATCTAAGTATCATATTGCAATAATAATATTTTAACACATTACAATATTTCAACACATTACAATAATTCAACACATTACACTACTTCAACAATTTTTTGCATTTGCACATTACACATTACAACAATTTTTGCACATTACACATTACAACAATTTTTTGCATTTGCACATTACACATTACAATAATTCAACACATTACACTAGTTCAACAAAATAATATCACATTTGCATTTGCAACGATATTCCAACAAATTTTTTGTTTATTCAAACTTATTCAAACACATAAAATAATGACACAACAACATGTATTTTATTTTTATGAACATTTTGATAAAAAGTTTGTATTTTTCTGATTTAAAGTAATTTAATTATGATCTTCTATAATTTAATATAGCTTCTGAAAATGATGACGTCATGCTGACGTCATCAATGGTGAACCGAATCCACGGTAGAGGAGGTGACGCACGCGGTGGCGGCGGATTGCGGCACGGTGGCGTCGTGAGAGAGGGAGGAGGACTCACCCTCGGCAATGGCTCGGCGGAGCTCCGGTAAGGGCGAGGAAGAACGGCGGGACGGCAGCTCCGGTCTCCGGACTCACCCGTGGAAGGACGGAGGCGCTGGGACGGCGAGGGCGCAGCAGTGCACATCGGCGTCGGGATGGCCGGAGGCGCGGGGACGGCGAGGAAGGAGGCGGCGGCGCTCGAGGGGAATTTTGGCAGCCTGACGGCATCGTACTGATTTTGCTCCGGGTTGAGCCACCACCCGTGGCTAAGTGTTGCTTATATAGCAACACTCAACTGTCCCGGGTGGTGGCTCAGCCCGGGACAGATAGCACTCAACTGTCCCGGGCCGTGGCTGCACCCGGGACAGATAGCACCCCATCTGTCCCGGGTGGTGGCTCAGACCGGGATAGATAGCACCCCATCTGTCCCGGGCTGAGCCACCACCCGGGATAGATGGGGTTTTTTCTTTTTCTTTTCCTTTTTCTTTTCTTTTTCTGTTTTCTGTTTTCTGTTTTCTGTTTTAAATAACTTTGGAATTTGGAAAAACTTTCAATATGAAAAGTGTTTGAATTTGTCTAACTAATACAAAAACATTTTCTCTTTTCTATAACCATTATTTTAATAAGTTAAAACTATTTTGAATGTGAATTTGTATAACTTTTGCAAACTTTGGAATTTGAAAAACTTTCAATATGAAAAGTGTTTGAAATTGACTAACTAATACAAAAACATTTTCTCTTTTCTATAACCATTATTTTAATAAGTTTAAAACTATTTTGAATGTGAATTTGTATAACTTTTGCAAACTTTGGAATTTGAAAAAACTTTCAATATGAAAAGTGTTTGAAATTAACTAACTAATACAAAAACATTTTCTCTTTTCTATAACCATTATTTTAATAAGATTAAAACTATTTTGAATGTGAATTTGTATAACTTTTGCAAACTTTGGAATTTGAAAAAACTTTCAATATGAAAAGTGTTTGAAATTGACTAACTAATACAAAAACATTTTCTCTTTTCTATAACCATTATTTTAATAAGTTTAAAACTATTTTGAATGTGAATTTGTATAACTTTTACAAACTTTGGAATTCTGAGCTGTTCGATCAACACTTTAACTTCCAAACCGGGACTAAAGAAGCACACAGATCGTGTGTTTCTTTCAAGCACTTGTTAGCCGTTTGATCAGGTGTGTGTTTCTTTTGATTGCTTCTGAGCTGTTCTATCAAAAGAATAGTTCAATTCATCTACTGAGGAATATATACAAATTACTCGGATTCCCTGCATACGCCCCACGGTGCATTTGATATGCAGGCACTCATCAAGAGCAACCGTGAGGCTGTATGCAGGTGAAATCGTGTGTTTTGTTCTTTCAACGTCGACGGATCCATTTGATATGCAGGTAAAAATGGAGCATCTTCTTCATATAAAAAGTTTAATATATTAATTATTACATATCGCACCAACATCTCCATCACACAACACCGCCAGTTCTTCTGCGTCGGAACCATGGAGCATCTTCTTCAATCAACTTGATGATTGGGTCAATGTTCACTACGAAAGGCGGAATTTCATCAAAATTATTATAATCATCTGACATGTCTGTCTTGTCCTCCACTCCCATGATGTTTCTTTTTCCTGAAAGAACTATGTGACGCCTCGGCTCCTCCACTCCCAGGAGGTTTCTTTTTTTGGGTCTGCTAGACATGTCTTTCACATAGAAAACCTGAGCCACATCATTGGCTAGCACGAATGGTTCGTCTCTGTACGCAAGATTGTTTAGATCCACTGTTGTCATTCCGTACATCTTGTCTACCTCTACCCCGCCTTTCAGATTGATCCATTTGCACCGAAACAAAGGGATCTTAAAAAAAGGTCCATAGTCAAGTTCCCATATCTCCTCTATGCAACCATAGTATGTGTTCTTCTGCCCATTGTTGTTTGTTGCATCAATGCGAACACCACTGTTTTGGTTCGTGCTCTTTTTATCTTGGACAGTCGTGTAAAATGTATTCCCATTTATCTCGTACCCTTGGAAAGTACATATAGTTGTAGATGGTGCCCTGGCCAACAAGTGTAACTGTTCATCAACCTTGTCTTTATTTTGAAGATGTGCTCGCAACCAACCGCCGAACGTCGCCATGTGTGTACGTACAATCCAGTTGTCAGACTTCCCCGCGTGTAGAGAGCGTACAAGATTCTTGTGTTGATCGATATACGGGGCCACCAAGGTAGCACTTTGTAGAACTGTATAGTGTGCTTCAGTGAAAGAATGTCCATCCATACAAATTTTTGTTTTCTTTCCTAGTGTGCCTTTTCCACTAAGTCTACCCTCATGTCGTGATTGTGGAACACCTATCGGCTTAAGGTCATGAATAAAGTCAACACAAAACTCAATGACCTCCTCGTTACCGTAGCCGTTGGAGATGCTTCCTTCTGGCCTAGCACGGTTATGCACATATTTCTTTAAGACTGCCATGAACCTCTCAAATGGGAACATATTGTGCAGAAATACAGGACCGAGAACTTGAATCTCTTCGACTAGGTGAACCAGGAGATGCGTCATAACATCGAAGAAGGATGGAGGGAACACCAACTCAAAACTGACAAGACACTGGGCCACATCATTTTGCAACCCTGGTAGAATCGCCGGATCGATTACCTTTTGAGATATTGCATTGAGGAATGCACAAAGCTTCACAATGGGTACTCGAACATTTTCCGGTAGTAGCCCCCTCAGTGCAATCGGAAGCAATTGCGTCATAATCACGTGACAATCATGAGACTTTAGGTTCTGAAATTTTTGGAGTCTCACATTTACTATCCTCTTTATATTCGACGAGAACCCAGCCGTGACCTTGATACTGCTCAGGCATTCAAAGAATATTACTTTCTCTTGTTTGGTAAGAGCGTAGCTGGCAGGACCTTCGTAGTGTTTGGGACTTAGGCCGTCTCGTTCTTTCACACGTTTCTGGTCCTCCCGTGCTTCCTCTGTATCTTTTTTCTTCCCGTACACGCCCAAGTAGCCTAGCAGGTTCACGCAAACATTCTTCGTCACGTGCATCACGTCGATAGCAGATCTAACCTCTAGGACCTTCCAATATGGTAGCTCCCAAAATATAGATTTTTTCTTCCACATGGGTGCGTGCCCGTTAGCGTCTTTCGGAACCTGTTGTCCTCCAGGACCCTTTCCAAAGATTACTTTTAGATCCTTTACCATATCAAAAATTTCTTCACCAGTACGGTTGACAGGCCTCCTACTGTGATCAGCCTCAACTTTAAAATGCTTGCCTTTCTTCCTTGCGGTATGCCTGATCGGAAGAAATCGACGATGCCCCAGATACACACACTTCTTACATTTATCCAAATATAAACATTTAGTCTCACCCAAACAGAGTGTGCATGCATTGTACCCCTTGGTCGACTGCCCTGAGAGGTTAGCAAGAGCAGGCCAATCGTTAATTGTTACAAAAAGCAAAGCTCGTAGGTCAAATTCCTCATGTTTGTGCTCATCCCACACCCGTACACCTTCTTCCCGCCACAACTGTAAAAGTTCTTCAAATAATGGCCTGAGGTACACATCAAGGTCGTCGCCGGGTTGCTTTGGGCCTTGGATGAGCAATGGCATCATAATGAACTTTCGCTTCATGCACAACCAAGGAGGAAGGTTATAAATACATAGAGTCACATGCCATGTGCTATGACTGCTGCTTTGCTCCCCAAACGGATTGAAGCCGTCTGTACTTAGACCAAACCTTAAGTTCCTTGCGTCATCTTCAAATTCCGGGAACTCTCTCTCAATTTTTCTCCACTGCGACCCATCATCGGGGTGTCTACACATCGCGCCTTTCTTACGGTCCTCTTTGTGCCATCGCAACAACTTGGCATGCTCTTTATTCGCGAACAGGCGTTTCAACCGTGGTATTATAGGAGCATACCACATCACCTTGGCAGGAACCCTCTTCTGGGGACGCTCACCCTCAACTTCACCAGGGTCATCTCGTCTGATCTTATACCGCAATGCAGTGCATACTGGACATGCATCCAAATTCTCGTACTCACCGCGGTAGAGGATGCAGTCATTAGGGAAGGCATGTATCTTATGCACGTCTAATCCTAGAGGGCACACAACCTTCTTTGCTTCGTACGTGCTGCCGGGCAACTCGTTGACCTTTGGAAGCATCTTCCTAATTATCTGCAGCAACTTTCCAAATCCCTTGTCAGTCACACCACACTCTGCCTTCCACTGCAGTAATTCCAGTGTGGTACCCAGCTTTTTCTGACCATCTTCGCAACTTGGATACAACGATTTCTTGTGATCCTCTAACATCTGGTCGAACTTCAACCTCTCCTTTTCAGTTCCGCACTCTCTCTTTGCATCAGCAATGGCCCTACCAAGATCGTCAGCGGGCTCATCTGGTGCCTCTTCAGCTTCAGCTTCCCCCGTTGCAGAATCTCCATACTCCGGGAACATAGGATAGTTGTCATTATCTTCCTCTTCTTCATTGTCTTCCATCATAACACCTTTTTCTCCGTGCTTCGTCCAACAATTATAGCTGGGCATGAAACCATGCCGAATAAGATGACTTTGAAGGGTTCTCGCGTTTGCGTGATCTGTCTTATTCTGACAGTTGACACATGGAAAACACATGAAACCATTGGTACTGTGGGCCTGGGCTTTCTCTAGAAATTTCCTCAAACCTGTCATGTACTCGGCAGTGCGTCGGTCACCATACATCCATTGTCGGTCCATCTGCATTATATAATGAACTATATTAATAACCATTACAGAACATGCACGTACGGTATCAATTAATTACAAATGAAATGAGAGAAAAATTAACCTTGATCGAAAAGAAGAATAAACTTTAAGTGTAAATCAAATCATTTTGTGAACTCTCTCGGGCATTTCATCGAACACTTTGCATGCATAAGTCAAAAATGTAACTAGCACACACCCCCTCCTACCATTTCATAAAAAATGCCTCCTTGTTTTGGAAGAGAGGAGGGGGCTGCTGAGTATATATAGGCATGGGCCATTTGTCCCGGTTTCAATCACAAACCGGGACAAATAGGCTGGTGCCTTGAGGCACGCCCCATTTGTCCCGGTTCGTGATTGAAACCGGGACAAATGGCCCATTGCACATGAACCCGGCCTCTGCAGGCCCCCATCTGTCCCGGTTTGTAATACGACCGGGACAGATGGGCTATTTGCATTTGGTCCTTTGGCCTATTCTCTACTAGTGCATATCGGCAATACTGGAGGTTGTCCAGTATGCGCCCAAGAACCAGAAGATATTAGACACCTTCTCTTTCAATGTCAAACAACTACTGATTTGTGGCATTCTCTTGGCCTTGGGGACACTATTGCATCTAATATAGCTGAGGAAAGATCTGGATCAACGATCCTGAAAAAATTGTTTCGAGATCAGTTCGCGGATGCCCAACCGGTGAGCAATGTTGACCTAAAGGAGTTGATCGCCACAACGTCATGGTATCTCTGGTGGATTAGACGACGGCGCACCCATAATGAACAGGTTCCACCTATTTTTAAGTACAGATATTCAATTCTTTCAATTGTCACTAATGCAGCAAGATCAATGAAGCCTAATATTAATTCAGAAGTTGAAAAATGGCAACGACCTGATCCAAGGATGATTAAAGTTAATGTGGATGCTTCGTTTCATTTGGACTCATTTTCTGGTTCGGTAGTGGCTATCATTCGTGATTATCAAGGTACATTTGTGGCTGGTTCGTGTAAGTATCTAGCAAACGTGACCTCAGCTTCCATGGCTGAGGCTATGGCAATGAGATAGGGACTAGTTTTGGCAAATAGACTGGGATTTCATAATGTGGTGGCTGAAGGAGATTCGTTGGAGGTGATTGAAGCTTGCTCTGGTCAAAATATTTGGTGGTCCGAATCAGCTGCAATTTACGCAGATTGCACTGATATTGCTTCTTCTCTGACTAATGTTTCCTTCAAACATTGTGGGAGAGAGGCAAACAAAGTAGCTCATGAAATAGCTAGATATAGCTTTATTGAAAAATTGCTTTGTATTTGGGACGATGATCCCCCTAGCTTTCTTTTAGATTTCCTGATAGATGATATAAACATACTTTGATTGGGAGCAGCAGGTTTTTTATGTACTCTTTTCCTTCCAAGGTACCGAAAGGGACCGAGAGGTTTTTAATGAGGCGGCATGCTGACTTGAGTTATATATTTTACGTTTCAAAAAAAAAACGCCAACGCTCTTTCCGCCGTCGGCCGTCTCCCAGCCCTCGACGACGTCCTGCCTTCTGTTGACGCCCCGGCCTACCGTCACCGCCTGGAAGCCGTCCCTATAGCCGGAATCTCCAACGATGTTGATTCCGCACGACCGCACGGGTCCGGTTGCAGGAATGATAAGCAAGCCATACAAGTGCATGCGGTGGCCTTCCTAGGTCATGCTGTCGAACCTGTATTCGCGTCCTAGGAGGAGCAGCTAATGCGGTAATGCCAATCTGCCATGCCGCGATCAAGATGATTGGAAAGGCGTATGTGAGAGCAGTAGCGGACCTAGGAAAACTTTAAAGCCCGGGCAAACAACTAATTCCACTAGTAGAAATATGAGCAATAGTCCCGGTTCTAGAATACCTTTAGTCCCGGTGTAGCAACCGGGACTATCAAGGCGGGACTAAAGGTGCCCAACCCTTTAGTCTCGGTTGCTTACGAATCTGGATTAAAGGCCCTTCCACATGGCCACGTGTGCCCACAGTGTTTGGACCCTTCATTCCTGGTTGGTAATACCAACATGGACTAAAGGTTTTTAGTAGAAATTCATTTTTTTCACAAAAATCAACTATTTTATATTTTTTCAGGTTTTTTATTTTGAATCTTCGAATTGTTTTTGAACTTTGAATCTTACAATTATTTTATCAATTAAATTATATTTACCCCTATTCTCAAGTCAAAGTGCATACCTACGGTCAAACTTCCCGCTCGGTCACCCATCCTCACACTTCTCCACCCCAAGCACGCTTAACATTTTGGTTCCATTCAAATTAGATACTAAGAGAGAACAGAGAACTTACTGATATAATTGCCTTATCTATCATATTAACCACTCGGTCATGATGACATATTTTTTCATTGCTTGTATTATAAAATTTTAGTTGAATAAATAAAAATGATAATATAATAAAATATTGAAATAAATAATGATAAAATAAACATTACTTTACTTTTGCCTTTTTATATAGTATGGAATAATCCGTATCTTTAAATCCTTAAACCGAAATTCAACAAATAAAATGTCTAAATTGATCAAAACAATTAGAGGAATCCAAAAATGACATCCAAATCATATTTTGCATTACAGAAACATCGATAGCCATGGTGACCATTTCGATCTTTTTTACGAACAAATGAAATAAAATGATAAACATCTCAAAAAAAGATATCCTTAGAAATGGCGTCCTTATATGTGTACTAGGTAGAATGCAAAATGATAAACTTGATTTTTCACAAAATTTGAAAAAACAAATCTTCACAAAAAGGACTATCATCTTGTGATAAAGATCTCATACTTCACACATATGTGCATATTGTTATATTAAACAATCATGCCAAAGAGATTCTTCAAATTATTTTCATAAATATCATTTTCCTTTTTTTAAGTGGAAAAAATGAGGTTTTTTGTAAAGGAAGTACAAAAAATATGACTCCAAATGGCATCCAACTAATTTTCGCTAAGAGTGGTGCACATATGATGGATGATCCCCAGGTATGAGTTTTTATTTGAATTCTAACTAATTTCCCCTAGTTAATTGAGTTTATGTTGATTTATCGAAACTAATTCAAATTTGAACTACAACTGTTTGATAGTTTGGTCTGAAACTTTTGGAAAAATCATTTTAAGGTACACAACTAGTGGTTATATCACAGAAACATTGATAGTTCTAGAAAATATCACCTCTTCCGATGATTAGTCATAGCGACCATTTTGATCGTTTTTAAGAAAAAATGTAATAAAGTGATAAACACCTCAAAAAATCAAATCCTTTGGCATGAGATCCTTATATGTTTAATAGTTTCTATGAAAAATGATAAAATTTATTTTTGCCAACATTTGTAAAAAAAGTCTTCACAAAAAAGGTCTATCATGTATGAACATCTAGAAGATTCAAGCCGAATGACCAAGTTATGCTTATTTCGACGACATAGTTTGTGATAAAGATCTCAAACTCCACACATAGGTGCATATTGTTATATTAAACAATCTTTCCAAAGGGATTCTTCAAATTATTTTCATAAATATCATTTTCCTTTTTTTAAGTGGAAAAATGAGGGTTTTTGTGAAGAAAGTACAGAAAATATGACTCCAAATGGCACCCAACTAATTTTCACTAAGAGTGGTGCACATATGATGGATGATTCCCAGGTATGAGTTTTTTCTTTCAATTGTAACTAATTTCCCCTAGTTAATTGAGTTTATGTTGATTTATCGAAAGTAATTCAAATTTGAACTACAACTGTTTGATAGTTTGGGTCTGAAACTTTTGGAAAAATCATTTTAAGGTACACAACTAGTGGTTATATCACAGAAACATTGATAGTTCTAGAAAATTTCACCTCTTTCGATTATTAGTCATAGCGACCGTTTTGATCATTTTTAAGAAAAAATGTAATAAAGTGATAAACACCTCAAAAAATCAAATCCTTTGGCATGAGATTCTTATATGTGTACTAGTTGCTATGAAAAATGATAAACTTGATTTTTGCCAACATTTAAAAAAAAGTCTTCACAAAAAGGTATATCATGTATGAACATCTAGAAGTTTAAGCCGAATGACCAAGTTATGGTCATTTCGACGACATAGTTTGTGATGAAGATCTCATACTCCACACATAGGTGCATATTGGTATATTAAACAATTTTGCCAAAGGGATTCTTCAAATTATTTGTCGTGGTGGTGTCACGGCAGATGCCATAGGATGGCTGATGTGTGGGGCCGATGGACGTTGGTGGATCCGGGGAGGGATAGCGAGCTGGAGAGCTCACACGGGGAGGATCCCGGTATAACCGAGATCTCCCAAGAACGAGAAACAAGAGCAGCACGCTAGAGGGAAGATCTAACAAACAGGAACAAATGCACGAAGGCACACAGCACACAGACGATATACCCAGGTTCAGGGCCCTCGTGAGGAGGTAACACCCCTACTCCTTCCTTTCCTCTCTATATAACTGTGGTACAAAGGCTACAGCTTGCTCTTAGATCTCTCAAAGTGAAGAACACAAAGAACTAGATGAACTCAAGGTATGAAGAAGTAAATGCTCTAGGAGTAAATGCGACTAAAGCTTTGGCTCCCAAGTTGGTCTCCCTTCCACAGAAGCAGTTATGGCGCCTTTTATAGAGTTCCCGCCAGGAGGGCCGGGAACCCTAAACCGGCTTGGCCCCAGCGGACAGGCCTAAGCGGCAGGTCGTCACCGGCTAGTGCGACCTAGTCACCGCGCTATCCGGCGTAGCCCCTTCGTCATCATCTCGGCAAGGACAGCAGGCGCCGTCCTGGAACATCATTGTCCCCCTGTCAGAGACAAGACATGTCTTGGCCCATCCCGGATAGCCTTTTCCGGATTGCCGGGCTAGGCAGGTCGTGTCTTGTCATACCGTTGTCGTACCGGCTGACGCGCTCCCGTGTCAGGCGGGAGGTGACCATGCTTCCGTGTCAGGCGGGAGGTGACCATGCTTCCGTTTCAGACGGAATGGTACTTCCCCCGCATCAGGCGGGAAAGCCTGCTACAGACCGTTGACGGCCTACCGGGGTCCCTCGTGCCGGTTATCTTCTTGCTCGACCTCGTGAGTCCTTCCTGCACAAGTTCAGGACCGAGATAGATGTTCCGGTTAGCACTTACCCGGATTGCTTATCCGGTAAAACCGAATACATCTCCTTCCGGGAGTCTCCTCGGAGCCCAAGATCCGAGATCCTTTCCGGAGGCATCCGAGTTCGTCTCAGGATGAGTATCTCTAGGCCTAGCCTCCCGAAGATGTCTTAGCCTATCAGCAAAGACATCTTCGAGAAGCTAGTTCTTACAGGAACCACCCGCTGATGCTTGTGACGCCATTGTGAAGGCTGGGGGTGTCTATTTATAGTCGCTAGAGCTGACCCTTGCGCCTGCCAGGAGGCACTTTGCACTCTACCAGCGCTAAAGGGTCAAGTTGCCCCTTCAGCACACCAGGAGGTGTCCCTTGCTCTCGCCAAAGGTCAAGTACTGTTGGCACATTACTGAATTATCCCGGGATCTGCCCTACCCGGGGGGCAGCCCCCCGACACTAGTCCCCGAAGCTGGTGCTGCGCAGCGACCTCGGATGATGTGCAGGATCAGCTTTAGTAACAACTATCTTCTGAGAACATACGATATTATCCTCCGACTAGATGCCGAGATCGGTTTTTTCCCGAGATCCTCATACCGAGATCGCTTCAACCGGAAGGCGATGCCTGTAACCGGATAGTGCAGCCTGAGTGAATCTTGATCGTTGGCTCTGCATTGAATTCGAGATCGCGAGCTGGGTCCCACCCGACGTCCTGTCTGATCAGAAGTGCACTCGAGTGCCTCTGACCGAGCACGCCGCTGCTCGGGTTCGCGCGCCGGGAGCCGCAGCCGATCCGAAGTCCAACCGTTGGGGCTGTGTGGCCCTCGGTGTGGCCGGATCGGGCGCTCCGGTGAGCGCCACGTGCCGCGCTGCACAGAAGGTATCCCACCCATGATCAGAGAGATCGTGGGCGGGAAAATTGGAAACCGCTCCGGAATCCCCCCATAAATAGGGGACCGGAATGGTCACCTCTTCTTCTTCCTCCCCTTCACACTTCCGTCACCGCCGTCTCGAGCACGCCGCCGTAGCCGTGCCCGGAGCCCGAACACCGCCGCTCTCGTTGGTCGCCGGAGCCCTTTGCTTCATCATTGGTTCGCGCCCTTCTTGCCCATCACCGGCCTCGCTTTCTCCGGTGAGTTCTTCTCTCCGCCCCGATGAACCTTTCTTTCACGAGAACGATGTCTCGCGCTCGGTCGTGCCCTAACACACGCGCGGCTGCGCCGCCACCGGCGAGCACGATTCACGCGGCGCGCACGGGGCGCGCGGCGGGGATGAAGACTCGCTGTAGGACTTAGCCTCTTGCCCGCACTATGCCCTGTTTGAGTTTAGTCCGAGCCTATTTTCCTCATTTAAGTTTTGATTTACTAGCACGCGGTAGATCTTACTTGCCAGGAACCCGGTTGTCTTTAGGAGTTTGTGATCCGGTATCTTAGCTCCCGGTAGACTAATTCCGACTAACTGCCGCTGCGCCTGCAGAGTAGCCCGGATACATCTGCGGACTAGAATCCTGCCGGAAGTGGCAGCGCAGCTTCTTCTATGTGAAGAATCGGGAGAGCTCGGGAGATGCTCCGGGATCCTCGAATCCGGATTTCATAAATTTGCCGGAGTTCGCCATTGGACCTCCTCGCCAATTCCACCTCTGGAAACGGTTCCCGGATACCGAAGAGGTCCGATGTATGCACGACGTCCTCAACGTGCTAACCGACAAGATGACTGGCGACGATCTCCTGCGTTGCTTCATCATTCGCCGCGTTTGCCCCCTCCAAACCCGAGTGCACAAGATGTGCCATATGGCCGGGAACTTAGACCCCACCAGGACCAGTATTTTTGGGTTGGACCATTCTGCGGTCGTCCGGCGCGTTCGAGCTCCTGTCTGTCTGTCTGTCTTTCGTAAACTTGCATTTGCACCCAAGTTCTGCTGGAAAGCGACATGGTTGTCATGTGGTGATTTATTCGCGCAGTTATTCAAGCGGCAAACCGAGGAGGACGCGATCCACGCCAACGGTAATTTCGCGCCGAACATCCCAGCACCGACCGAGATGCCGAGAGAGGATCCCGACGGCGAGGACCATCTCGCCATTCCTCTAGTCAAAGCTACCGCCCCAGGTAACCCTTCAACCTCAGAGGCTATTTCCATTTCTTCGGATGACGAGGATGAGATTGACTGTCAAATACTTGATGTGATTGATGCTCTTCCCCTCAACAGGGCTTCAGCAGTGGTTCTGAAACCTACGGCCGCGACCAAATGTGCCGAGAGCCGGAAGCGTGTGGCTTCCGACACCAATGCCGCCGATGATTCCAGGAACCCCCCCAAGAGGAGCAAGCCGAACAAACAAACAGCCGAGAAGCCTCGACGCCGGAGGAAGGGTCCTCTCACCGTGGATTCCGGGTACATTTTCTTTGCCTCATGCTACATGATCTTGCCTTCTCCTGAAGTTTTTACTGAGATATTTCTTTCAGGGACGCACTCGACCTCCCGTCATCCTTTTCCTCCCGTCCTCCTGGATCCCGGACTCCCAGCCCGCCTCGGGCTGCCTCTTCTCCACCTCGTCCTTCCGCCCGAAGAAGCGAGCCTCCTGCTTCAGGTGCCGCACCGACTGCTGCCGCGGCTCCGGATACTCGTCCGGTGGTCGACGAGACTCCAGTCCAGGCCACGACTACATCGGAAGACATCCTTCTTCCGGAGAGTCCGCGCAGGGTGCCCGGGCTTGAGGCGGAGATCATGAGCCCTCCTCGGCGGCCCGTGCCAAGCGTCCCCTCCCGGCAAGTTGCGAATAAGACAGCCCCGGAGAAACAGCCCGCAGCCTCTTCCCGGCAACCTGATCACCCTGCCGCGAAAGCGCGCACCAAGGTTGCCGGGCAGAAAACAATTTCTGCCCAACCTACTGCTGCCCCGACATCCTCGGCCCAAGACTTGGCCCTACGCACGGGTAAGTTTTCACCGTTACCGCCACCTCCCGCCGAGATCCCTACTGCTGCCCTGCGGACGCTGCGAGCAACCGTAAGCTCCTTTGTGCCTTCAGGATCCCGGGAAGTTGTTGCTGCTCGCGCGCCCGGCGGCTCCGGCATACACGTTGTTGATAAATACAACCAGGCCTGGATTGCCGCTGACGCCTCCGAGACCGTGGGGGACTTGCACGCTGCCGGCCCTAGCCGCAGCGCTCAAGCTCTGCACGCTCTCCAGGTGGCCGCGCTGGATGTTACTCGGGTGACCGAGGTAAGTTTGTTCCCTTTCCTTCTCCAATAAATATTTGTTCCTTCCCCACTAGTCCCCGAGATTGGTGCTTAGTGTTCTAGATTCCACCGAATAGCAGACCACTAGGCTCCAATCTTAGAGAAAATATCAGGACTCGGAAACCGAGTCCCCGAGATCCTCCCTACCGAGTAGTTTGTTTCAAAAATTGGTCCATCTCCACTAGTCCCCGAGATTGGTGCTTAGTGCTCTAGATTCCACCGAATAGCAGACCACTAGGCTCCAATCTTAGAGAAAATTTCAGGACTCGGAAACCGAGTCCCCGAGATCCTCCCTACCGGGTAGCCTTTAATTGTTACCGATCTCGGAGTCTCCCGAGTCCCTTAAATCTTTTCCAAGATTGACTCATCCTTCTTTGTCTTGATTTCAGGAGTGCAGGAAGAAACGTGGCAGCATCTTCAACCGGGTTCTTGCTGACCTCGGTCAGTCCAAGAAGTGCGAGGGGCGCCTCCGGGAGGAGCGAGATGCCGCGCGCAAAATTTTGGTGGATCAGAAGGCTGCACTTGCTACCGCGCAGGCCGAGATTGCGCGGCTCAATGGCGAGCTTGAAAAGGCCAGATCTGCTGCGATCGACATGAAGACGCGCTTCGTGGAGGCGACGCAGAAGCAAAGGGAGACCTTGGACCAATCCGAGGAGCGCGCGCATCTCGCTGAGACCGGGCTGGCTCTTCTCCGATCACGGCCCGATACTTGGCTCTCTGAGCTAACTGTATTGAACCGGGATCTTAAAAGTAAGTGGACCGACATCCCCCTTTTTTTCCTTGCTCTATTTCTTTGTTGTTGCTCTTCTTATGACCTAGTCGCTTGACAGCTCTTCTTTTTAAAGGAGAATTTGCGCACTCCCGCGACGCTGCTGCTCTTGCGGTTGCTGCTGCCCGAGAGAAGCGCACCGGGAAGGGCCCTGTCTCGGATGCTTGGGACATTGAGGATCACCTCACTGCCCTGAAGGCCCGGATAGTGCCTCTCCGGTCGATCGGGACGGAGTTGCTCAGCGCCGCGATCCACGTTCATGGTGCGTTGTGGCCGGGTGTCAGCGCGATGCTCTCGGTCGGCGAACTTGCGAGCGCACTCCGAGGTGCCGGGAGGCGTGTCCATGCTTGGAAACGCTCCGATGCGCGGGCTGGTGCCGATCAGGTCTTGACCCAAGTACTTAGTTTGTACGAAGGTCTCGACCTGGACATGATCCAGCGCCTGCGCACCATCTCGCCGTGGTGCAGCGATCCGGCTAAGGTCCAGCGGCGACAAGAAGTGGCGCATCGCATCGCCTCCTGGTCCAATATTCGCGCCTTCACCGCCAGCGTCGTCGCTTCCGACTCCGAATCCGATTACGAGGATGACGACGAAACCGGTGCGACCGGCGACGCGGACGCTGAGATCCCGGAAGAGGAAGACGCTGCTTCTGGTGCCGCCACCGAGACCGTGGTTCCCCGGGATGCTTCAACTCCTTCGCCACTCGAGGCCTCCCAGGCCGAGGTGCGCCCAGATGCCCCGAGTACCGCTGCCGGTGCTGAGGACACCGCCACCGCTGCTCCCGCTGCTGCCATCGCCGAGAAGCCGGCTTCCCCTACTACTTAGAAATATTTAAGAGTAGAACTGTTAAATCCCCGGGATGCCGGGTGCAAAATGTAATATATACTATTAACATTTATGTTCCGTACTAAATTATCTATCCGAACAAGCTATGTCGGTTTATTCTGTCACGAGTCCCCGAGTTCCTTTTCATGTTTACCGTACTTAGGCAATTTCTGCTCTTGTCTACCATCTCGGCGTTCGACAGTCGAGTCACAAAACTCCATACACGGCATACATTACTTAAGAAAACCCGAGTTCTAGTTAACCGAATTTCCGACATAAAAAACAATTGGGTTAGTAAAAACATGCATGCCGGATAAGTTCCTGCTCCGAGTCCCCGAGACCATATTCGTGTTCCCCACATTTGACTCTCTTTGCTCCTGACTACCATTTCGGCGTGCGTCAGTCGAGTCACAAGATGATTTCACATGACATACATTACTCTGACTTTGAGAATCGAAATCGGAACTTTCCCGGCATACAAATAACACAAAAAATCGGTACTCGGAAGTCCCCGGGTTCCTTCCCGAGATGCCGGTATGAAATAATAAACAAACTGGGCAAAGTAAATGGGCACACAACGAGGCAGTCCCCGGGTTCCTCCCGGGGTGCCCTACTTTCATTAATACATAAAAACTGAAATACATCATACACTGAGCCCTTTATGAGTAAAAGGGTCGAAGCAGAGCTACATTCTATGGACGTTTGGTTTCCTCTCCGGATTTGTCCATTACACCTTTCCTAGCCTCCTGTGCATCTACAAGGTAATAAGAATTATTGTGCAATGCCATGCTTATCACGAAAGGTCCCTCCCATGGAGGTGACAGCTTATGCATTCCGGCCGTGCGTTGGATGAGCCTTAGCACAAGATCTCCTTCTCGGAACACTCTCGGGTGTACCTTCCGGCTATGATAGCGGCGGAGGTTTTGCTGGTAAATTGCAGATCGAGAAAGTGCCAATTCTCTTGCCTCCTCAAGTAAATCAACATCATTTTCTCGGGCCTCCTTTGCCTCGGTCTCGGTGAACATTGTCACTCTTGGTGAATCATACTGTATGTCGGTTGGGAGTACTGCCTCGGCACCGTACACCATGAAGAATGGCGTATACCCGGTAGATCTATTCGGTGTAGTCCGGAGACCCCACAAAACCGCCGGTAACTCCTCTATCCAGCATCCCGGAGTTCTCAACTGTGGCTCGATCAAACGAGCTTTGAAGCCGGCCAAGACCAAAGCATTTGCTCTTTCGACTTGCCCGTTTGCTTCCGGGTGTGCAACTGATGCTACATCCAGCCGGATTCCCTTCTCAGCACAAAATCAAGCGAATTCCCCCACAGCAAAATTGGTGCCATTATCCGTGATAATGCTGTGCGGGTACCCGTATCTCAAGATGATGTCTTTCAGGAATTGCACAGCGGCGTGTCCATCACACTTCCGGATTGGCTTGACCTCTATCCACTTGGTGAATTTATCTACCATGACCAGTATGTGCGTCATATTGCCTCGTGCCGGTTTGAACTGCCCGACCATATCCAAACACCATACTGCGAATGGCCAAGTGATAGGGATTGTCTTCAGTGCTGACGCCGGCATATGTATCCGGTGAGCAAACCTCTAGCATCCTCCACACTTCCGGACAATGTCTTCTGCCTCTTGCAACACAGTGGGCCAGTAGAACCCATGTCGGAACACTTTCGCCACCAGGGCCCGGGATGATGCATGATGTCCACACTCCCCCTGATGTATTTCCAAGAGCATCTCTTGTCCTTCTGCCGGTTCCACACATCTCTGGAGTACCTCAGTGACACTCCTCTTGTATAGCTCTTGATTGATGACGGTGTATGCTTTTGACCTTCGCATTATCTGCCGGGCTTCCACTTCATTCTCCGGGAGGGTTCCTTCCAAGATGTAAGCCATAATGGGCTGTGCCCATCCCGGGACAGGTCGAACCGGGAACACGGGAGCGTCTATGTCCATTGGCTCTGCCGACATCACCTCCATCATCATCTTTCTTTGCCTCTCTGAGCATAGTGATGCAGTCCCCGGGTTCGATCTAACATCCCAATTTTTGTTAAAATTTAAAACTTTGCATTCATACATCATTCATCTTATAGGGTTAACTTTTAGTCACATAAATACTAAATAAAAATTCAAATAGGAGTTTAAATAATGTTTAATCCCATTTAAATGTTTATTTAAACCTACTTCATAAATATAATTTTTCAAAATTATATAATGGTTAAGGTTGTTATTAAAAATTGCTAATTTAAATAACCTTTCCAAAATATATTTTTATGATTTTTTCTGAAAGATTTTGAATAGGTTTAAAAATCATTTAGTAAATCAGATTTGAAAAACAGTTTTTATTTTATTTAAAGGATTAGCTTACCGGGCCGGCCGAGACGTTATCTACCGCGCGCGCAGTCGATAACGGCCCATCGGCCCGCACCAGCGCACGCGCGCCGCTCCCCTCTCGCTGACAGGTGGGCCCCACCTGTCAGCCGTCTTCCACCTCCGTCCGGAGATCGCGCCGGAGACGACGACCAAGACCGAGCCGTTTCCGTGCCGGTTTCCGCCGCGATTAGCTCCCGCGCCCCCTCCTATTTATACCCCGCGAGACCGCCTCCGAAACCCCCCAAAAACCCTACCCCTCCGCCGCCGGGCTGCTCGGAATCGAGCTCGCCGTCGCCGCCTTTGCCGCCGGACTTTTTCGCGAGTGCGGTAAGCTCCGAGCTCCTCGAGCGCCACCTCGGCTTCCCCTCGCTTCCCCATTTCCTTGCGCACCCGTTGAGCCCCCTCGTTCGTTCTATTTCGCAGCCGAACGCCGAAACCGTCTTCGACCCGAGGCCGTCGCCGCCGTCCTCGACTCCGACGAGGAAAGGAGAGGTTTTCGGACGCCGCCGTCGCGCCATCGACCTCGCCATCTCCTCTGCATCATTTTGGTAAGACCCACTCTTCTCGTGGCCTCGTTTTAACGCCGGAAACGTCGAGGCCGACGCGCCGCCGCCGCGGACGCCATCGCCGGCGAGCATTTCCGGCGACCCGCGCGCCGCTCGGTCCGGCCGGGCGTCCCACGCCGTTGGATCTAGATCCATCCAAACGATCCCGTGCGTCCGATCTCATTTAAATCGGACGGCTCTCGTCCACGATCCGCGCGAACCGTTTCCGTCCAATAGGATCGCTCCACGTAGCACCCTCATTTTCTTTTTTGCAGGAATTTTATAAATAAAACAGAAAAATATGCAAAACTTAGAAAATTCATAACTTATGTTCTGTAAGTCCAAATTCAGTGAACTTTATATCCACGGATAGCCCTGCTAGAGTAGTTTAATTCTACATCATTTGTTTTTGATTTTGTTAAAAAAATAATTTATAAGATCATCCGAGGAGTATTTCGTCTATTAAAACCATAACTTAAATAATAATTTTTTTTTACAAATAAACTCAATTGTTTTAGGTTAGGTTAAACAACATCGTCCCAGGAATATTAATATATGTCTTATTTGAAAACTTTCTTAGAACAATAAAAGTTGTAATGTTATAATCTAAGTTTTGGTTATTTTGTTTCAATTAATAAATTGTTAAGTGAATTGAGAAATTCCTAGAAATTGCATCTTATGCATTTAATACCAGAGAATATAAATCAGGGATAAGTGTGTCTAATTCTACACCTGACATACCATGCATGCATACATCTTTTATTTGGTGTGTGAGATTTTGTGTGGATATTTATTTGTATGTATTGCTTGTGCTAGATTGTGAAGGAGAGGAAGGACCTGCTTGTGATTGCTATTCTTGTTGTGCCTGCCCCTCCTGCTGCCAAGGCAAGTGACTTCATAAAACACCTACTATTTTATTCTATTGCATATCTAGTATTTTCAAACAGTATTTGCAAAAGTAGTATGCATGATAGGTTTTTGGGAGATTGTAGTATGCTATGCAAACCTTTTAGGTTTCCCCTTAGAAATTCCAGATTAGACCCCTATTATAATTTAGTGGAAGCAACTGCTGCAAAAATGATTGTTTTATGGTTGATGTGATAAATGAAAATTTCCACTAAATTAATTTAACGCCTGGGTGGATTGGGTCGATCGAGGAGGTTTCAAGTTGAGTGGCTTCTCAGGGCCTAGTGTCATGGTTGTCTTCGCCCAGGGTAGTTTCTACTTACCTGGGGCCATGATATGCGGTGTTAACCTGAGTTGCTCACTTGTGGTAGGCCACCCAGGGCTATGAGATTGAAGTTTACACTGAGTCTAGTTGATTATCGTGCAACCATTGGTCAATATGGGCTCTGTCTTGATGGAGTAAGTTGATGTGGACCTGGGTCAAGAGATTGATGGTGGTAGAGTTGATAGGATGGTGGTAATCTCTTAGTATGATCATGGGAAAGCAACTTCTGAAAAGTCTCGTCTTGATCTTCTCCTTTTCCTTCTCACTAAAGGTGTGTAGAGGATAGTTTGGGATTGATTAAGTCTAATGGTGAAAGTGCACACCCGCTCGAGAGTTAAAACCTAAGATCTTAGCCGTGTCCCCGGCATCGGACAATTTGAGTAACTACACAAGGCTGTGTTCTGAAAATCTCCTCATCTCAAATTTCTTAATAAAACTTTGTTGGATGAACATGGGTAGGAGACATGGACTTGTCTCGAGTTTGTCTCTGAAAGAGAAGATATTGATTTAAGAAAACTGTTTATCAAAAGTAGGAGAAAAATTGCTTTGCGCAATAGCCTTGAGCTCCACCAGCCAAAATTAAGCATATAGCATTGGTATATTAGAACATTAGGAATTAAAGTCACTTCCACCACAATTCAATTGTGCTGACCCTTTATAGCTGGGCTGCAACTAAACCTTGCAGAATGTCCAAATGAGGAGTAAGGGGGTCGTCTTCGAGCTACAACCAACATGGTTTGCCAGTGGCTTCATGGAGAAGATGTAGCTCCATGCTACCTTTAGGATTGCGTTTGAACTCTGAAATAAAGTGTGAACTATTTATTCAGCTAGCATTTCCGCTATGCTAAGTTGTAAGGATATTTGTTTTTGGATCATTTGTCTCGTTCTGTAATAAATTATGACATTGTACTGTGATATTACATCTTATTGGAGAATGTGAGACTTATGTGATCCAAGTCTTTACATTATTCATATGTGCCATTGCTTTCATAAGCATGTGCACTACGGATGGTATCAGAGCACGAATGTTGCCTGTAGGCTCGAATCCCCTAGGATTGGATACAAACCCTAAAATAAATATTTATAATTAATAAAATTCGAAATACCTTACTTCTTTCCTTATAATATGTTCCTTACCTTCTTCATTCTTATTTCGTTTTATCTCCTTATTTCTTATCCCTTCAAAATTCTTGTAGATGAAGAACTTCACCCAAGAGTTATCCCCGCAGAAAGGAGACCAGTACTACTTCAATGACCAGCTCCTCAGTATTTCCAGGACCCCGAGGTTGACGCCGCCAGTCTTCAGGGGCAAAGAAATTATGTCAGAAGATTACCCTGAAGGACGCTGGAAGATCGAGTCAGAAGTTCTCCCTCGTCTTGATCCTCCTCGATCGCAGCTGATCCGTTTCCGAGCTAGATACCCCACCTGGAAGAATGGAGTGGAGATGGCGATGCTGGAGACCTTGTCCCGCATCATTGAGCAATTCTATGACGAGATCAAACCCAACTCCGTCTTTCGACACTTTGCCAGGAGGGATAGCATTGGACAACCCGTTCAACCCTCACTTAGGGGTATGAACGAGAAGCATCATGGAGACCTTGGAGCTCATTGCCATAACTTGGATATACTTCTGGGACGAGATCTTCTACATGGCAGATTTAAGGCGCGTCCACCGTCACGTTAAGGAAAGCTTAGAAGAAGAGAAGGATATTCTTCGTAAAGAAGTTCAGGTGCTAACGAAGGAGAACAAGGAACTGGAAAACAAGATTTACCTGCAAGATGATAGGATTGCGCAGAAGGATGCCCACATTTTGGCATTGCAGGCTCAGTGTGCTCATTTGTGTGAACAACTAAACCAAATGGAACTTCAGGCAGAGAAGAATCATTTCCCTGACACCCCAGAGCCCCTAGTGTTAACCTACCCCGATGAGGACACTCCCAAGGAAGCCACAGGTGTCAAGAAGCGCAAGTGTGGGAACACCCGCAAATACATAAAGAGTTTTAAATTTTGATTAGTGAGACCACCAGATTTCCTTACCTTACGAGTATTTCTTCTTACCCCATCGAAGTTGTATTGACCCACCAATTTGTGGTGAGGCAGTACCCTGAAAACCATGTCCTAGCTTGGTTTGCAAGTCTCTAAAATATCGAATTTATAAATTACTTTGGGTGTGCCTGTTTACTTGTTGTTTGTTATGTTTCTGTGAAGTATGTTGATGTGCATGGGTAGATTTTTCCTTTGTAGTCTCTTTCTATCACTACTTACCTATGCCCACACCATACAGATGCCTCCACGTCGTGATCCTGACAACAACAATGCCAACGAAATGATGCAACAAATGATGGCAGCCCAGACACAGTTGATGACCATGATGGCTCAGTTCATGGCAAACCAAAACAATCCACCACCCCCTCCACCACCGCCACCTCCACCCCCACCCCAAGTTGACCGCCTTGCTAGGTTCTTGAGGCTCAGACCCAACAAATTCTCCACAGCTACTGAACCAATCGTAGCCGATGATTGGCTACGCTCTGTGAACAAGGATCTAGTTACTTGCGAGTGTACGGACTTGAAGGGCTTACCTGGGAAATCTTTAAAGAAGGTTTCCGCAATGCGCACATCTCAACTGGGATGATGAATATGAAAAGGGATGAGTTTCGTACCCTGAGACAGGGAAATCGTGCTCTGAGGGAGTACATGGAGGACTTCAATTCCCTCTCACGCTATGCCCCAAAGGATGTAGACACCGATGCAAAGAGGAAGTATAAGTTTCTGAATGGACTCAATGGTGAGCTGAAAATACCATTGTCTGTGGCCTATGCTCCCAATTATCAGGACCTTCTTGATCAGGCCATTACTCTGGACAGCAACATGAAGAAGGAGGAGAATAGAAAAAGGAAGTTCAGCACCAATAAGTACAACACTAATCTGATGCAGAAGAAACCATACGTTCCTGAGAACAGTGGGGGTCACCACAGTCACAAGAATGGAAGTGGCCACAACCATAATGGTCATATCCATAAAGTAGGAAATTCCGGATACAGAGGAAATGGACAGGGTGGTAGTGGACACAACCACCCGTTCGGTGGGAACAATAGTGGAAAAGAGCAACACCGCCACAACAATGAACCTAAACGAGATATTAGTCAAGTGACTTGCTACAAGTGTGGGAACAAGGGACATTACTCAACAGACTGCCCAGAGGAGAAGAAAGCGTCGGAAGCATCAAAGCCTAATCCTTTCCAGAAGGCACAGGTGAATCATCTTGATGTGGAAGAAGTGCAGAATGAACCGGATGCAGTGATTGGTACGTTCCTACTACATACCTTTCCAGCATTAGTCTTGTTCGATACTGGAGCATCCCACTCATTTATCTCAAGAGCTTTTGTTAATAAAAACAAACTGACTACTACAAGCCTGCTAAATCCGGTTAGGGTGAGTTCCCAAGGGGGGGCGGGGGAAATGCTCGCACAAACCGATGTTCAAAACTTGAGTTTAGAAATTGGTAAACACTCCTTTCCGGTAAACCTGATAATATTAGAGACCCAGGGTCTGGATGTTATACTCGGTATGGATTGGTTGGCCAAGTTTTAAGGAGTATTGGATTGTGCGAATAGATCCATTACACTCACCACTCTCGATAAGAAGAAGATCAGATACAAATCCAAATTTGAATTTAAGAAAGTTAAGCTAAATTCTCTTAAGGGGGTTAGCATGGGAGACGTTCGTGTGGTAAGAGATTACCCTGATGTTTTCCCCGAAGAACTACCGGGAATGCCCCCCGATAGGGATGTTGAATTTCTTATAGATTTGGTTCCCGGAACGGGACCCATAGCCAAGAGACCATATCCGATGGCCGTAGCTGAATTGAAAGAACTAAAGAAGCAGTTAGAGGAGCAACTACAGAAAGGATTCATCCGCCCAAGTTCATCACCTTGGGGAGCACCCATTCTGTTTGTTGAGAAAAAGGATAGTACTCAAAGGCTAGTCACGGATTATCGAGCAATCAACGAGGTGACGATCAAGAACAAGTACCCGCTACCGAAAATTAACGAGCTTTTCGACCAGCTAGAGGGTGCTTCGGTATTCTCTAAGATCGATTTGCGATCAGGATACTTTCAAATGAAAGTAAGAGAACTAGATATACCAAAAACTGCCTTCACTACTAGATATGGATTATATGAGTACACCGTAATGCCGTTTGGTTTAACCAATGCACCGGCATACTTCATGAACATGATGAACAAAGTGTTTATGGACTTTCTGGATAAGTTTGTTGTGGTGTTCATTGATGATATCCTGATTTACTCCAAAAGTCAGGAGGAACATGAAGAACACTTGCACATGATATTACAGAGGCTTAGAGAACATAAGCTGTATGCCAAATTTAGCAAGTGTGAATTCTGGCTAGAAGAAGTTGGTTTTCTAGGACACGTTGTGTCAAAAAATGGAATAGCAGTAGACCCAGAAAAGGTGTCAGCTGTGACAAAATGGGAAGTACCCAAGAATGTGGCAGACATCCGTAGTTTCCTTGGACTGGCAGGTTATTATAGAAGATTTATTGAGAACTTCTCCAAACTTGCCAAACCATTGACTTCACTACTGAAAAAGGAAGTCAAATTCAAGTGGACTGAAGAATGTGAAATAAGTTTCCAGGAACTGAAGAAACGGCTGGTATCAGCACCTGTTTTATGTCTGCCAGATATAGAGAAGGAATTCCAAGTATATTGTGATGCCTCGCACCATGGACTAGGAAGTGTCCTAATGCAAGAAGGGAAAGTGGTTTCATATGCTTCTAGACAGCTTAAGAAACATGAGGTCAACTATCCCACTCACGATCTGGAGTTAGCATCAGTAGTGCATGCGCTAAAGACGTGGAGACCCTATCTTTTGGGAAAGCGTTGTGAGGTATTCACGGATCACAAGAGCCTGAAATATATTTTCACCCAGAAAGAACTGAATATGAGGCAAAGAAGATGGCTGGAACTTATTAAGGACTATGATATGGGTTTGCAATATCACCCAGGAAAGGCTAATGTGGTGGCTGACGCTTTGAGCCGTAAGGTCCATGTAAATGGGCTGACAGCGGGAGAATTGCCCGAGGATTTAAGTAGATCATTTAAGGACCTCAGATTAGAGGTAGTACCCGAAGGATTCCTCGCAACACTGGACGTACAACCGTTGTTGATGGATAAGATTCGGGAAGGCCAGAAGGGAAACAAAGTAATGGATGAAATCAAGGTTAACCTGAGCGAAGGGAAGGCCAAGGGTTTTCGAATGGACGAGCAAGGCACCTTGTGGTTTGAGAAACGCATCTGCGTGCCGCAAGATGAGGATCTTAGAAAGTTGATTCTGCAAGAAGCACATAACTCGCCTTATTCCATACACCCGGGAAACACCAAGATGTACATGGATGTGAAGGAAAGATTTTGGTGGAATAACCTGAAGAGAGACATCGCGGAATATATAGCTAAGTGCGATGTATGTAGTCGAGTGAAGGCGGAGCATCAGAAGCCAGCATGATTGTTGCAACCTTTACCTATACCGGATTGGAAATGGGAACAGATAGGTATGGATTTCATTACTGGGTTACCGCGTACCAGATCGGGATATGATTCGATCTGGGTAATAGTGGATCGTTTGACAAAGGTGGCCCATTTTGTGCCAGTAAAGACTACCTACTCAAGTGCAAAGTTGGCAGAGATTTACATGAGGAAAATTGTATGCCTTCATGGTATTCCCCAGAGGATTGTGTCTGATAGAGGTACCCAGTTTACCTCGCATTTCTGGAAACAACTACATGAATCATTGGGTACGAGATTAGAGTTCAGTACAGCATTTCATCCACAAACGGATGGGCAGACGGAAAGAGTAAACCAAATTTTAGAAGATATGCTGAGGGCTTGTGCCTTGGACTACAAGTCTAGTTGGGATGATAATTTGCCATACGTAGAATTTTCCTATAACAACAGCTACCAAGCAAGTATAGAGATGTCGCCGTTTGAGGCACTTTATGGTAGGAAATGCACCACACCACTACTCTGGAGCGGTGTGGGAGATCGAAGTTTATTTGGACCTGATATAATTCAGGAAGCTGAAGAGAAGGTTCGAATAATCAAGGACAGATTGAAGATCACGCAGTCCAGGCAGAAAAGCTATGCGGATTCCAAGAGGAGAGAAATCACATATGAGATAGGTGACAGGGCTTATTTAAGAGTGTCACCAATGCGTGGTGTGAAGAGGTTCGGGATCAAGGGTAAACTTGCACCTCGATTCATCGGCCCCTTTAAGATTCTTTCCCGCAAGGGAGAAGTAGCATATGAGTTAGAATTACCGAAAGTTCTGTCAGCAGTTCACAATGTCTTCCACGTGAGTCAATTGAAGAAGTGTCATCCAGAAATGACAGAAACCCCGCTACGAGACACAGTGCCATTAGAAGAAGTTCAGTTGGGAAGTGACCTGACGTATGAAGAGAAGCCAATCAAAATCTTGGAGATGGCAGAAAGGATCACACGAACCAAGACTATCAAATTTTGTAAGGTCCAGTGGAACCACCATACCGAAGAAGAAGCAACTTGGGAACGGGAGGATGATCTTCGGGAGGAACACCCACATCTTTTTGAAGGCCAAACCGAATATCGAGGACGAGATTCATCTTAAGGGGGCTAGGTTTGTAACATCCCAATTTTTGCTAAAATTTAAAACTTTGCATTCATACATCATTCATCTTATAGGGTTAACTTTTAATCAAATAAATACTAAATAAAAATTCAACTAGGAGTTTAAATAATGTTTAATGCCATTTAAATGTTTATTTAAACCTACTTCATAAATATAATTTTTCCAAATTATATAATGGTTAAGGTTGTTATTAAAAATTGCTAATTTAAATAACCTTTCCAAAATATATTTTTATGAATTTTTATGAAAGATTTTGAATAGGTTTAAAAATCATTTAGTAAATCAGATTTGAAAAACAGTTTTTATTTTATTTAAAGGATTAGCTTACCGGGCCGGCCGAGACGTTATCTACCGCGCGCGCAGTCGATAACGGCCCATCGGCCCGCTCCAGCGCACGCGCGCCGCTCCCCTCTCGCTGACAGGTGGGCCCCACCTGTCAGCCGTCTTCCACCTCCGTCTGGAGATCGCGCCGGAGACGACGACCACGACCGAGCCGTTTCCGTGCCGGTTTCCGCCGCGATTAACTCCCGCGCCCCCTCCTATTTATACCCCGCGAGACCGCCTCCGAAACCCCCCAAAAACCCTACCCCTCCGCCGCCGGGCTGCTCGGAATCGAGCTCGCCGTCGCCGCCATTGCCGCCGGACTTTTTCGCGAGTGCGGTAAGCTCCGAGCTCCTCGAGCGCCACCGAGGCTTCCCCTCGCTTCCCCATTTCCTTGCGCACCCGTTGAGCCCCCTCGTTCGTTCTATTTTGCAGCCGAACGCCGAAACCGTCTTCGACCCGAGGCCGTCGCCGCCGTCCTCGACTCCGACGAGGAAAGGAGAGGTTTTCGGACGCCGCCGTCGCGCCATCGACCTCGCCATCTCCTCTGCATCATTTTGGTAAGACCCACTCTTCTCGGGGCCTCGTTTTAACGCCGGAAACGTCGAGGCCGACGCGCCGCCGCCGCGGACGCCATCGCCGGCGAGCATTTCCGGCGACCCGCGCGCCGCTCGGTCCGGCCGGGCGTCCCACGCCGTTGGATCTAGATCCAACGGATCTAGATCCAAACGATCCCGTGCGTCCGATCTCATTTAAATCGGACGGCTCTCGTCCACGATCCGCGTGAACCGTTTTCGTCCAATAGGATCGCGCCACGTAGCACCCTTATTTTCTTTTTCGCAGGAATTTTATAAATAAAACAGAAAAATATACAAAACTTAGAAAATTCATAACTTATGTTCTGTAAGTCCAAATTCAGTGAACTTTATATCCACGGATAGCCCTGCTAGAGTAGTTTAATTCTACATCATTTGTTTTTGCTTTTGTTAAAAAAATAATTTATAAGATCATCCGAGGAGTATTTCGTCTACTAAACCCATAACTTAAATAATAAAAATGTTTTACAAATAAACTCAATTGTTTTAGGTTAGGTTAAACAACATCTACCCAGGAATATTAATATATGTCTTATTTGAAAACTTTCTTAGAACAATAAAAGTTGTAATGTTATAATCTAAGTTTTGGTTATTTTTTTCAATTAATAACTTGTTAAGTGAATTGAGAAATTCCTAGAAATTGCATCTCATGCATTTAATACCAGAGAATATAAATCAGAGATAAGTGTGTCTAATTCTACACCTGACATACCATGCATGCATAAATCTTTTATTTTGTGTGAGATTTTGTGTGGATATTTATTTGTATGTATTGCTTGTGCTAGATTGTGAAGGAGAGGAAGGACCTGCTTGTGATTGCTATTCTTGTTGTGCCTGCCCCTCCTGCTGCCAAGGCAATTGACTTCATAAAACACCTACTATTTTATTCTATTGCATATATAGTGTTTTCAAACAGTATTTGCAAAAGTAGTATGCATGATAGGTTTTTGGGAGATTGTAGTATGCTATGTAAACCTTTTAGGTTTCCCCTTAGAAATTCCAGATTAGACCCCTATTATAATTTAGTGGAAGCAACTGCTGCAAAAATGATTGTTTTATGGTTGATGTGATAAATGAAAATTTCCACTAAATTAATTTAACGCCTGGGTGGATTGGGTCGATCGAGGAGGTTTCAAGTTGAGTGGCTTCTCAGGACCTAGTGTCATGGTTGTCTTCGCCCAGAGTAGTTTCTACTTACCTGGGGCCATGATATGCGGTGTTAACCTGAGTTGCTCACTTGTGGTAGGCCACCCAGGGCTATGAGATTGAAGTTTACACTGAGTCTAGTTGCTTATCGTGCAACCATTGGTCAATATGGGTTCTGTCTTGATGGAGTAATTTGATGTGGACCTGGGTCAAGAGATTGATGGTGGTAGAGTTGATAGGATGGTGGTAATCTCTTAGTATGATCATGGGAAAGCAACTTCTGAAAAGTCTCGTCTTGATCTTCTCCTTTTCCTTCTCACTAAAGGTGTGTAGAGGATAGTTTGGGATTGATTAAGTCTAATGGTGAAAGTGCACACCCTCTCGAGAGTTAAAACCTAAGATCTTAGCCGTGTCCCCGGCATCGGACAATTTTAGTAACTTCACAAGGCTGTGTTCTGAAAATCTCCTCATCTCAAATTTCTTAATAAAACTTTGTTGGATGAACATGGGTAGGAGACATGGACTTGTCTCGAGTTTGTCTCTGAAAGAGAAGATATTGATTTAAGAAAACTGTTTATCAAAAGTAGGAGAAAAATTGCTTCGTGCAATAGCCTTGAGCTCCACCAGCCAAAATTAAGCATATAGCATTGGTATATTAGAACATTAGGAATTAAAGTCACTTGCCACCACAATTCAATTGTGCTGACCCTTTATAGCTGGGCTGCAACTAAACCTTGCAGAATGTCCAAATGAGGAGTAAGGGGGTCGTCTTCGAGCTACAACCAACATGGTTTGCCAGTGGCTTCATGGAGAAGATGTAGCTCCATGCTACCTTTAGGATTGCGTTTGAACTCTGAAATAAAGTGTGAACTATTTATTCAGCTGGCATTTCCGCTATGCTAAGTTGTAAGGATATTTGTTTTTGGATCATTTGTCTCGTTCTGTAATAAATTATGACATTGTACTGTGATATTACATCTTGTTGGAGAATGTGAGACTTATGTGATCCAAGTCTTTACATTATTCATATGTGCCATTGCTTTCATAAGCATGGGCACTACATCTCGGGATGACATCTACTTCCATGGGTACGGCATCCGAACTAGGCTCCTTGGGGATGAAGATAGAATCCGACTCGGGTGAGGGTTGAATAGATGGCTTCCTCAAATGCTCAAGAGCGATCCCGGGTGGGATGGCATCCCGAGATGACCCTAGCTTGGACAAGACATCCTCTGCCTCGTTTTCTCCTCTGGGTATGTGCTTGAACTCGCATCCTTCAAAAAATCCAGATATTTTCTGCACATGAAATCTGTACAAGGCCATGTTTGCATCCAGCGCATCCCAATTCCCCGACACCTGCTGCACTACGAGGTCGGAATCACTGAAACACTCTATCCGGCGGATGCCGATCTCCCTGGCGACATTCAATCCATGAACCAAGGCCTCATATTCCGCAACGTTGTTAGATGCCCGGAAATGAATTTGCAGAACATACTTCAGCACATCCTGTTTCTGTGAAGTGAGGACCACTCCGGCACCCAACCCGATCTTAGCCTTGGAGCCATCGAAATGCATCCTCCAGAAATTGTAATCCGGCATCGGAGGTTCATATTGCATCTCGGCCCAGTCTACCAAAAAGTCCGGCAGCGCCTGCGACTTGATGACATCTCGTCTCTCATATGCCGGAGCGTACGAAGACAACTGGATGGCCCATTTGGCTACCCGGCCGCTAGCGTCCTTGCAACCGATGATCTCGGCCAGAGGAGCCTCGCACACCACTGTGATCGGGTGCTCTTGAAAGTAGTGCTTGAGCTTGGTCACTACCATGTACACTCCGTACGCCATCTTCTGGTAGTGCGGGTAGTTCTGCTTGGATTTCGAGATCACCTCACTAAGGTAATACACCGGTCTTTGTATCAGTTTGCCCCCTTCTTCCCTTTCTACTACCATTGCCACACTGACTACCCGGTTGGTGGCAGCAATATACAGCAGCATAGGCTCTTTGGGTAACGGGGATGCCAACACGGGTGCTGTTGAAAGCATTCTCTTCAAATCGTTGAACGCCGCGTCGGCCTGCGGGGTCCAAACAAATGTTTTGCTCTTCTTCATCAACTGGTATAGGGGCAAGGCCTTCTCCCCAAGTCGACTCACAAACCGACTTAGGGATGCAAGACAACCAGTGAACTTCTGCACATCTTTGAGACGTACGGGCAGTTTCATGCTTTCGATAGCACGTATTTTACCCGGGTTGACCTCAATTCCCCGGCTTGAGATGAGGAAACCGAGTAACTTCCCTGCCGGAACACCGAATGTGCACTTATCCGGGTTCAACTGAAGGAGATATGCCCTAGAGGCAATTAATAAAGTGTATTCTTTATCATATCTCGTTTGTTCATAATATGTTTTTGTGTCATGCTAGAACCGTATTAAGCGGAAACATTAATGCGGGTGTGATACGTAAACAACCAGGTCCCTAGTAGCCTCTACTAAGACTAGTTTCGTTGCGCGATTGATGATCGAGGTTTCCCGGTCATGGGGCATGGCGCCGGTCGGCAATGAGAGTCATATCGCTAGAGAGCGGTGTGATGGACATACCCAGATTTGGAGAACATAGTCGTTACACCTTTGACCGTGAGATAAACTCTTATTGATATTCCCCGAAGATACTTTGATTGCACCAAACGTCATATCTTATTTAGTATGACAATAACGGTGATACTTTTGGGTATTGGAAAGGAGTATTGAGACGAGGGGTCAAGAGCGGGATTTGCCAGTCCGCGTAGCAGGATAGATACACTCGGGCCCACTCGGTGAGATCTTGTCTAATGAGCTTGCAAGCATGTGACTAGGTCACGGAGACATGAGATCATGAACGAGTAGAAGATGGCATCGTCGGTAACGAGGTCGGGATTAGGTATGGAGATATCTATGGAGCGACGCTCGGACGTGCTAAGTATCGCTATGGCAAAAGGTCTAAGACTTCACGTTCAGGTTTGATAGATGAAAGTCATTCGTTATATCTCAGGGATTAATTCATGGGGTCCAGGCCTACGGATTAGTCGTTGATCATTGAGGAGTCTTGATCATACCTGATATTATATCGAACCGCTAGGGTAACACACTTAAGGGGTTTCGACAAGACAACCGGAAAGGAAGGAGATCACCGGGAGCGTCCCGGGAGAGGTCCGATGGAGATCGGGCAGCGCCGAAAGAGTTTTCGGAGCTGGGAAATATTATATATATTATGTTTGATATTAATTAGTGTTATTAATATGCAAATATGATTTTATATATTTATTTTCGAATTTATTAAGGCAGATTTCCCTAAATGGGCCTTCCGGACGAAAGAAGGCCCAAGAGGGAAAAAATCCCTAGGGGATTCGGTGGGGAGCCTTGGTGGCCGGCCTGGATGGGCCAAGGGCCCACCAGGGGGCCGACGCACCAAGCCTAGCCGAACCAGGCTGTGGGATAGTCCCACATTGCCTGGCTGGCAAGGTTGGCTCCCCCTGGGAGCCTATATAAGAAAGGGCACCCCCAGCCTTTTAATTCACCAATTAATTCCTGATTTCTCTCTCGATCTCGTGGTTCCCAAGTTGGAGCCGCGCCGAGCAAGAGGAGTCGGGGATCTCCTCCACCATAGGCCGCTGCCGCGCTACTGGTGTTCCGGTCCAAGTCTTCCGCTGCTCGTCCTGGACAGGAGCTTCGGAGGCGTCGTCTCCACCGTACGTGTGCGACTCCCTGCGAGGTGTTGTGCTAGCGGTACTCGGAGGCCTGCTTCCTCTACACGACCTTGAGGTCGGCTACGTCGGTCTTCATCGACAACGTTTGTTTGGGAACGTAATCCCCGCTTTCGGTCTACAAGGGTACGTATTCCGATCTCCGTTCGTACTACTATATCTGCATAGAATAGATCTTGGCTAGTTTAAGGATATCGTTGCTAGGAAAATTATTGTTTTCTGCCCACGATCCCCTTCAGTGGTATCAGAGCCGATCTATCGTAAGATATAGCTGTACGCTGTTAGAACCCGTGCTCTGCACGGGGGCACCGTTCCTGTTATTTGCTACCCTCTAGCGTGCACTTGTGTATTCCAGCGGCATTGAGTTGATGAAGCGGCCCGGACCGACCTTACGCGTACGCTTACGCGAGACTGGTTCCACTACTGACATACGGCTTGTACCGTATCTATGGCTGGCGGGTGACAGTTTCTCTCTCTTTAGTTGGTCTTCGCATTTTCAATGGAGGGCCCGAAAGGGATGCTTAAACATGCAATTATTGGATCGTTGTTGTGGTCATAAGATTCGTAGGTATGAAGCGGTTCTATTTACGAAAGCCCCAAGCCACGTAAAATATGCAAAAGATAAAGTAGAAGCGTCTAACTTTATTTTGCAGGGGCTATGTGATATGGTCAAGGTAGGTTTATTAAATTGTTTATAAACTGCGGGCGCCAAGAAGACCATGGCGCGATGGACTATATCACATTGCATTACATTTGATGTTTTGTGTGCATCTTATTTTTGTGTGATTGTGTGTTACACGGCGGTAGCTGAATAAGGTGATCCCTTCAAAATACCACTAGTGTTCTCCCTCCAACGCGCACCACCAATAAAGTTCTACGTTATGAGGCAGGCCGTGATGATCGGGTGTCAGACATATCTTCGTTCGCATACGGTGGGTGTAAGCCATGTTGCACAAGCGTCAGCGTGGAGGTCTTTGGTGGCGAGCCTAGCATACTCAGAAGTATGGCCTCGGAACAGGAAGACCGAAAGGTCGAGCACGAGTCACAAAATTGATGTGGCGGACGATTTTGTCTACTCCTGATATTGTGCCGCCGGCTTTGATGATGAGGGGTGGTGCAATGGATGGGGGTCGTGTAATCGCTTAAACGACCAGGAGGGATGTTCGTTTGAGTGGGAGTTATGTCAGTTATTTTCTAAAATACTATAACTCAAAATTATGATGAACAAAGTCTTATGTTGTTGCAAATTCCATTGTAGATGTCTCGCCCCTCGTTTAACCTAGGTCTGTTCCTTGAGAAAGAAAAGCTTAAAACCAATGGGTCAAACTTCATGGCCTGGTTCCGCAACCTGAGGATCCTCCTCACTCCCCATAGGGTGGCCTACGTCATTGAGGCCGCCATAGGTGACCCTCCTGCAGATGAAGACTCTGAGGAGGAGAAGAAGGTCTTCCAGACCCGATCGGAGGATTCTGCCTTTGTCCAGAGTGGCATGCTCTACGCCATGGAAGCCGACCTGCAGAAGCGCTTTGAGAAGATGAGCGCCTTTGAGATCATTTCAGATCTTAAGGCTGTCTTTGCGCCGCTGGCTAAGGCTGAGAGATATGAGGCTTCTGAGTTTTTCTTCTCAGCCAAGATGGAAGAGCATAGCAGTGTGAGCGAGCATGTAGTCAAGATGTCTGGCTACGTTCAACGCCTGAATGCTCTGGAGTGCAAGATTCCCGATGAGCTGGCGATTGACAGGGTGTTGCAATCATTGCCACCAAGCTACAAAGGCTTTGTCATGAACTACAACATGCAGGGCATGGCTAAGTCCCTGGGTGAAGTGTTCGTGATGCTCAAGACTGCTGAGGTAGAGATTAAGAAGGAGCACACGCTGTTGATGGTCAACAAGACCGTTGATTTCAAGAAGTCCGGTGGCAAGGGAAAGCAGAGCTGGAAGTCCCGGAGGGAGGCAAAGTTGACTGCCAAGTCCAGGACTAACAGGTCTGGTCCCAGAGCTAGCGTGGAGTGTTTCTACTGCAAGGGGAAGGGTCACTGGAAGCGCAACTGCCCCAAGTATCTGGAGGATAGGAAGTCTGGCAAGACGGTCGACAAAGAGCAAGGTATATTTGATATACATGTTATAGATGTGTACCTTACATCCGCCCGGAGCAATACGTGGGTATTTGATACTGGTTCTGTTGCTCATATATGTAACTCTCAGGAGGAGTTACGGAATAGAAGGCGGCTGGCGAAGGATGAGGTGACGATGCGCGTCGGCAACGGATCGAGAGTCGACGTGGTGGCTGTCGGCACGCTCCCTCTGCATCTACCATCGGGATTAGTTTTGGTTTTAAATAAATGTTATTTTGTGCCATCCTTGAGTGTAAACATTATAAGTGGGTCTTGCCTGTTACAAGACGGTTATTCATTTAAATCAGTGTCAAGCAATTGTGCTATTTATATGAATGATATCTTTTATGTTGATGCTCCCGAGAATAACGGTTTATTCTTGTTGAATCTCGATCGTAGTACTCACATCCATAACATAGAGGCCAAACGAATTAAGTGTAGTGACGATACCGCCATGTTTTTGTGGCATTGCCGTCTTGGTCATATTGGTATAAAGCGCATGAAGCGACTCCACTCCGATGGACTCTTGGACTCGTTGGATTTCGGATCCCTCGATACATGTGAACCATGCCTCATGGGCAAAATGACTAGGACACCGCTCAAAGGTTTCGTTGAACGGGCGTCGGATTTGTTGGGGATCATACATACAGACGTATGTGGACCAATGAGCGTTTCGACACGCAATGGTTATCGTTACTTCGTCACCTTCACTGATGACTTGAGTAGATACGGTTATATCTACTTGATGAAACACAAGTCTGAAACGTTTGAAAAGTTCAAAGAATTCCAGAGTGAAGTTGAGAATCAGCTTAATAGAAAAATCAAGCATCTCCGGTCCGATCGCGGTGGAGAGTACTTGAGTTTTGAGTTTGGCACACATCTGAAGAGTTGTGGCATAGTGCCCCAACTTACGCCCGCCGGAACTCCGCAGCGTAACGGTGTGTCCGAGCGACGTAATCGTACTCTACTGGATAGTGTCCGATCTATGATGTCTCTTACCGATCTGCCAGTGTCCTTCTGGGGTTATGCGTTAGAAACAGCCGCATTCATTTTAAATAGGGCTCCGTCCAAGTCCGTTGAAACGACACGGTATGAATTATGGTATGGCCACAAGCCTAAGTTATCGTTTCTGAAGGTTTGGGGTTGTGAGGCGTACGTTAAGAAACTACAGCCCGACAAACTCGAACCGAAGTCGGAGAAAGTCATCTTTGTAGGATATCCGCGGGAAACCGGTGGGTACACCTTCTACAACCAAGCTGAGGGCAAAACTTTTGTCGCGAAGACCGGTACCTTTGTAGAGAAGGAGTTTCTCGCGAAAGGAGTAAGTGGGAGGAAGGTAGACCTCGATGAAATCGTTGATCCTGAACTCGAGATTCCGAGTGGCGCAACGGAAGCAATTCCGGAAACGTCCTCCGTGGAAGGAGTGGGAGAAACTGTCGAGGAAGATGTTCTACCTCGTAGGTCTGGTAGATCTCGGATCCCACCAGAATGGTATGGCAACATGGTTTGCACTGTCATGCTAGTCGAGCAAGACGAACCTACGAACTACAAGGAGGCGATGGAGAGTCTAGAGTCCGAGAAATGGCTTGAAGCCATGAAATCCGAAATAGGATCCATGTATGATAACCAAGTGTGGACTTTGGTGGATATTCCCGAAGGGCGCAAGGCCGTCGAGAATAAGTGGATCTTTAAGAAGAAGACTGATGCTGATGGTAATGTGACCGTCTATAAAGCTCGGCTTGTCGCAAAGGGTTTCCGACAAGTTCATGGAATTGACTACGATGAAACTTTTTCACCGGTAGCGATGCTTAAGTCTATTCGGATTTTTTAGCGGTAGCTGCCTACTATGATTATGAGATCTGGCAGATGGACGTCAAAACGGCCTTCTGAATGGAAACATTGAGGAAGAGTTGTACATGGTACAGCCAGAAGGTTTTGTCGATCCAGGAAGTGCTAACAAGGTGTGCAAGCTTTAGCGATCCATCTATGGATTGAAGCAGGCATCTCGGAGCTGGAATCTTCGCTTTGATGAGGTAATCAAAGGTTTTGGATTTATCCAGAATGTGGAAGAGACCTGTATTTACAAGAAAATGAGTGGGAGCTCGGTTGTGTTCTTAGCAATGTATGTTGACGACATATTGCTAATAGGGAATGATGTGGAACTTCTGAATAGCGTGAAGGAATATTTAAACAGTAAGTTTTCCATGAAGGACTTAGGAGAAGCTGCGTATGTTTTAGGCATAAAAATCTACCGTGATAGATCAAGACGCCTATTAGCACTAAGTCAGAGTACTTATCTTGATAAAATAATGAAGCGTTTTCATATGGAGAAGGCAAAGAAGGGTTCTCTGCCGGTTATCAAGAATAAGATATTGCGTAAGGCGCAGTGTCCGGTGACGGAACTGGGTAAGGCCGAAATGACGAAACATCCTTATGCTTCAGCCATAGGATCGATCATGTATGCAATGTTGAGTACTAGACCAGATGTGGCATTAGCTCTAAGTTTGACAAGCCGGTTCCAGAGTAATCCTGGAATGCCGCATTGGGTAGCTGTTAAGAGCATTCTTAAGTATCTCAATAAGACAAAGGAAATATTCCTTGTGTATGGTGGCTGCGATGAGGAACTTGGCGTAACGGGTTACGTAGATGCAAGTTTCTGCTCAGCCCCCGATGACAGTAAGTCACAGACAGGTTACGTGTTCAAGGTGAATGGAGGCGCCGTGTGCTGGAGAAGTGGGAAGCAACCCATAGTCGCACAATCTACAATGGAGTCGGAGTACATTGCTGCCTGCGAGGCCGCGAATGAAGCTGTGTGGCTGAGGAAGTTCGTCATCGAACTTGGAGTGTTCCCGAGCGTGCAAGACCCCGTGGTCCTCTTCTGCGACAATACGGGTGCCATTGCGAACGCCAAGGAGCCAAGGTCTCACTCCACCGCCAAACACATTCTCCGACGCTTCCACGTGATACGTCAGTACGTACAAGAAGGTGATGTGAAGATTTGCAAAGTGCATACGGATCTGAATGTGGCAGATCCGCTGACGAAGCCTCTCCCGCTTGATAAGCATGAACAACACCAGTTAGCTATGGGTGTTAGGCTTTTACCAAGTTGTAATCTAGATTAAATTGTACTCTAGTGCAAGTGGGAGACTGAAGGAGATATGCCCTAGAGGCAATTAATAAAGTGTATTCTTTATCATATCTCGTTTGTTCATAATATGTTTTTGTGTCATGCTAGAACCGTATTAAGCGGAAACATTAATGCGGGTGTGATACGTAAACAACCAGGTCCCTAGTAGCCTCTACTAAGACTAGTTTCGTTGCGCGATTGATGATCGAGGTTTCCCGGTCATCGGGCATGGCGCCGGTCGGCAATGAGAGTCATATCGCTAGAGAGCGATGTGATGGACATACCCAGATTTGGAGAACATAGTCGTTACACCTTTGACCGTGAGATCAACTCTTATTGATATTCCCCGAAGATACTTTGATTGCACCAAACGTCGTATCTTATTTAGTATGACAATAACGGTGATACTTTTGGGTATTGGAAAGGAGTATTGAGACGAGGGGTCAAGAGCGGGATTTGCCAGTCCGCGTAGCAGGATAGATACACTCGGGCCCACTCGGTGAGATCTTGTCTAATGAGCTTGCAAGCATGTGACTAGGTCACGGAGACATGAGATCATGAACGAGTAGAAGATGGCATCGTCGGTAACGAGGTCGGGATTAGGTATGGAGATATCTATGGAGCGACGCTCGGACGTGCTAAGTATCGCTATGGCAAAAGGTCTAAGACTTCACGTTCAGGTTTGATAGATGAAAGTCATTCGTTATATCTCAGGGATTAATTCATGGGGTCCAGGCCTACGGATTAGTCGTTGATTATTGAGGAGTCTTGATCATACCTGATATTATATCGAACCGCTAGGGTAACACACTTAAGGGGTTTCGACAAGACAACCGGAAAGGAAGGAGATCACCGGGAGCGTCCCGGGAGAGGTCCGATGGAGATCGGGCAGCGCCGAAAGAGTTTTCGGAGCTGGGAAATATTATATATATTATGTTTGATATTAATTAGTGTTATTAATATGCAAATATGATTTTATATATTTATTTTCGAATTTATTAAGGCAGATTTCCCTAAATGGGCCTTCCGGACGAAAGAAGGCCCAAGAGGGGAAAAATCCCTAGGGGATTCGGTGGGGAGCCTTGGTGGCCGGCCTGGATGGGCCAAGGGGCCCACCAGGGGGCCGGCGCACCAAGCCTAGCCGAACCAGGCTGTGGGATAGTCCCACATTGCCTGGCTGGCAAGGTTGGCTCCCCCTGGGAGCCTATATAAGAAAGGGCACCCCCAGCCTTTTAATTCACCAATTAATTCCTGATTTCTCTCTCGATCTCGTGGTTCCCAAGTTGGAGCCGCGCCGAGCAAGAGGAGTCGGGGATCTCCTCCACCATAGGCCGCTGCCGCGCTGCTGGTGTTCCGGTCCAAGTCTTCCGCTGCTCGTCCTGGACTGGAGCTTCGGAGGCGTCGTCTCCACCGTACGTGTGCGACTCCCTGCGAGGTGCTGCGCTAGCGGTACTCGGAGGCCTGCTTCCTCTACACGACCTTGAGGTCGGCTACGTCGGTCTTCATCGACAACGTTTGTGCGGGAACGTAATCCCCGCTTTCGGTCTACAAGGGTACGTATTCCGATCTCCGTTCGTACTACTATATCTGCATAGAATAGATCTTGGCTAGTTTAAGGATATTGTTGCTAGGAAAATTATTGTTTTCTGCCCACGATCCCCTTCATCAACTTCATCCGGAATCTTCTTAAGTTCTTAAACGTCTCCCTCAGGTCATCTATCAGTGAGGCCTTTTCTTTCGTTTTTATGACTATGTCATCGACATAGACTTCGGCATTCCGGCCTATCTGGTCGTGCAAACACTTTTTCATGCATCTCTGGTATGTAGCACCAGCATTTCTCAAACCGAAAGTCATGACACGATAGCAATAATCCCCATGAGGGGTGATAAAAGCAGTTTTCAATTGATCATCCGGATTCAAAGGTATCTGGTGAAAATCAGAATAGGCATCTAAAAAAGTCAAAAGTTCACTCCCGGCAGTGGAATCTATCACTTGATCTATCCGGGGCAGTGGAAAGGGGTCCTTCGGGCATGCTTTGTTGAGGTTGGTGAAGTCGATGCACATGCGCCACACCTTAAGCAGGAGGGGATCATCCTTCTTCTTCTCTACTAGGACCGGATTCGATATCCAATCCGGGTGCAGCACTTCCATTATGAATCCGGCGGCCAGCAGTATAGCCAAATGCTCCAAGACGGCAGCTCTTCTTTCATCCGAGAGGCGCCTAGTCGGTTGCTTCACCGGCTTCGTGTCCGGTCTAACAAACAGAGAGTGCTCAGCCAACTCCCTCGGGACACCTTGCAGATCGTCACTTGACCACGCAAAAGCATCCGGATTCTCACGGAGGAAGTCGACGAGCTCGCCTTCCTATTTGCTGTCCAGGTTGCTGCCAATGATAACTTGGCGCTCCGGGTTGCTGGGGTCCACACCCACCTTCTTGGTCTCCTTGGGGGGCTGGAATGATGCACCCTGCTCCGGGTTCACCATCCCGGGCATTCCGAGTTTGGAGGTCTTGGCCATCGCCACCACCTGCTGGATCCTCTTCTTTTCTTCCGCGATCACCAGGGACTCAGCTAAGCATGAGCCTGCCGAGGCACACTCCATGGAGCGCTTGTGGTCTCCTGAGATGGTGATTACGCCGTTAGGTCCCGGCATCTTCATCTTAAGGTAGCCCATGTGAGTTGAGATCATGAACTTGGCCAGGGCTGGCCTGCCGATCAGTGCGTGATACGGGCTTTCGAGGTCCACGACCTCGAATTCCAAGCTCTCGGTTCGGCAGTTCTCCCGGGTTCCGAATAACACCTCAACCCAGATTTTACCCATGGGGGAACTAGAGACTCCGGGCACAATGTCGTGGAAGGTCGTCTCGGTAGGCAACAAGGTGTTCATGGACACCCCCAGCTTCAGCATCGTGTCCTTGTACATGATGTTAATGGCACTGCCATTGTCGATCAGAACCCGGCTGAAGCGGACATTGAGGCTTGGTCCGACAAATGTTGGGTCCACCACCAAGGCGTACGCCCCCGGCTTAGGCATAACCCTGGGATGATCCTTCCGGCTCCACGTGATCTCCATCTCGGACCAGTGCAAGAACTTGGGCACCGCCGGGATCACGGCGTTCACCTCCAGGGCACGCTGTCGCACACTCCTCCGGTCAGTGGGCTCGGTCACAAAGACCACATAGCTTTGATGCGCCTCCCGGTAGTTGCCCTGTTGGTGTCCGGCTTGGTTACCGGGGCCTGCACCATTGTCGTTCCGGTATGCACCACATTCACCGGCCGAGGTGGGGGTCCTCGCTGAGGCTGATTGATCCGGATCGCGTTGGCCCCCGATGTCGGAGGAGGGCGTCTCGGAATGTTGGGTCGAGATGTCGGAGCACTCGGCCGAACAGCTCCCGAGCTGCCCTCCTGCAATGTGCGCTCATACCAGTTGCACTGCCGAGTAGAGTGGTTTGCTGGCTTGTTGGCCTCCAGGGTATGGTAGCAGCATGGCTTGTTCAGCATCTCTTCATACGTCAGGGGCTTCTTTTGTTCCACCCAAGTTTTTTGCACTTCCTGACTCTGACCCCAAGCCGGGCCACTTGTCTTTTGACGCTGACTGTTGCCGGCATCCTCTTGCTCCGGGGTCACTGCTGCGACGTGCTGTGCGGCATGGTGGTACTCGGGCTGATTCCTCTTCTGGCCAAAATCCTGGCGATCATGGCTCCTGCTCGATCCCGAACGCTGAGGTCCCGCATTCCTCCTGTTGGAGTCACCGATATCCACCAGGGGTTGCATGGGATCTCCAAGCGTGTAGGTATCGGCGATGCGCATGGTCTCTGCCAAGGTCGCCGGCATCTTCCTTTGCAATTTCTGCCACAGCATTGAGCCATGCCGGCATCCTTGTGCAAACCAGGAGATGGCCTGTGCCTCTACCACTCCTTCGCAAGAATTGCGAATATTGCTCCACCGGGTAAGGTACTCCCGGTCAGTCTCGTTACTCCTTTGCCTACAGATGGCGAGCTGTTGAGGCCTGTTTGGCCTTTCGTACGTGCTGGTGAAGTTGCTGATAAACGCCTCCTCGAAATCTAACCAGCAGTCTATGCTGCCAGTTCTCAAGTTGTTCAACCAGATTCGGGCAGGTCCTTCCAACATCTGCGCTACGTAACGTACCGCCCAGCGTCTGTTTCCACCGGCTATGCTTACTGCAGTTACATAGTCGGTTAGCCAGTCCTCCGGCTTCTTGCTACCGTCATAGGTCTTAGCACCCCGGTTGAGCTGAAAATTCCGGACAGGCGGCTCCCGCATGATCCGGGGTCCAAAGCAGGCAGGTCCCGGAGGTCCTTGCTCTTCCACTAGCTCGGATTGGTGAATTCGATCGAGCCGGAATCTTGCATCTGCCGTTTTCAGATGTCTGGTTCCTATCCGAGATCCCAAAGGATTCTCATCGGGCTGGTATCCGAGCTGCTGCAGTCTTGAGTTGCCATCGTTGAGCCGGTCTTGTGCCGGGATCACAGCCTGCTGCGGGACAGAGGCGGCCTCCCTTCGTGGGTTTCCCTGAACATGAGGAGGGTCCCGGGGTGGATTACCACGGCTAGCCGGGTTATTGTTTCCTACGCACAGGTTGCCACCTTCACGGGTACTTCCCGCCTGACCCGAGTTGCGCTGCCCGGCTTGCTGGATGCCGGCGAAAGCCGGATCATAGGCCTGCAACTGCTTGTTCTTCCCGGAGCCCCGACTACGGCTCCGGCTCTTGCTCTTGCTTCTGCTCGGATGCGGGGAAGAGGCCTCTCCGTCCGATTTCTGGTTATTGGGTCTAGCTGAGTGCACTTGGGATCCCGCCCCGGGGTTCTTCTTCTTGAAGGCCTGGTTCTGCCGGTTGGCCTCGACGACCAACTCGTTCACCCGCTCCTGTTGCTTGCGTAGAGCCTCACCGGATAACCCTACCAACTCGGCCATGGCGGCTTCGGCAGCCCTAAGAGTTTTCGCCGGCGAGCTGTACACTGGCTTCCCCGCCGAGATCAGGCTACCCGTGTGACAGGTTGCGGCTCCACCCGCCAACTCATCATTCACCATTCTTCCTTTCTTGCGCAGTTCCGCGATGCGCTTGTCCCGGGAGTCTATCTTAAGGAATCCGTGAGCTGCATTGTACTCCCTGAGGCTAGCATTGAGCTCGCGACGGATCTCGGCGATCTCCTGTGCTTCAGCGAGTAGCAACCTACGCTGCTCCTCCAAATCAGCCGAAGTGGCCTGGATGTCTGCTTCAGCAGTTACAAGGACAGCCAACTTGGCCACCAGACCCGAGAGGGGATCCGGGCGACGACGTGGCTGGGATGGTTGTGGATCGTCATCTCGGGCCGCACCTCTTTCCTGATGAGGTTTGGCCAAACGGACGTGGCCGCTCCCGGCATCGCCGTCAGCGTCTTGGTACTCCTCCTCGGTTGCCCCGACCATCATTACCGCGACGGAACTCGGGGAGCGACCGGCACGCAGACCCCGAGTAGCGCAGAGCATGGGGGGGTCCTCAGCTTCCAGGACCATGTCCGGATAGCTACAGATAACTTCGGTGGCGACGTAGGTGGTGAAACCACCAAAGTCAAGGAGGCATCCGTTCACCGGAAAGGGTCTGTTCCGGAAGCACCCTGCGTTGTCGCTGACGAAGTCCATCTCACCCAGCCTTACGACAAGGCCAGAGAGAACCCGAATGTCGAAATGAACGGGAGAGCCCGTCCGGATGTGTACACCAGCCAACGCCTCTGTCAGCCCCACGGTGGGCGCCAACTGTCGTGGTGGTGTCACGGCAGATGTCATAGGATGGCTGATGTGTGGGGCCGATGGACGTTGGTGGATCCTGTGAAGATTTGCAAAGTGCATACGGATCTGAATGTGGCAGATCCGCTGACGAAGCCTCTCCCGCTTGATAAGCATGAACAGCACCAGTTAGCTATGGGTGTTAAGCTTTTACCAAGTTGTAATCTAGATTAAGTTGTACTCTAGTGCAAGTGGGAGACTGAAGGAGATATTGCCTAGAGGCAATTAATAAAGTGTATTCTTTATCATATCTCGTTTGTTCATAATAGGTTTTTGTGTCATGCTAGAACCGTATTAAGCGGAAACATTAATGCGGGTGTGATACGTGAACAACCAGGTCCCTAGTAGCCTCTACTAAGACTAGTTTTGTTGCGCGATTGATGATCGAGGTTTCCCGGTCATGGGGCATGGCGCCGGTCGGCAATGAGAGTCATATCGCTAGAGAGCGATGTGATGGACATACCCAGATTTGGAGAACGTAGTCGTTACGCCTTTGACCGTGAGATCAACTCTTATTGATATTCCCGGAAGATACTTTGATTGCACCAAACGTCGTATCTTATTTAGTATGACAATAACGGTCATACTTTTGGGTATCGGAAAGGAGTAGTTGAGACGAGGGGTCAAGAGCGGGATTTGCCAGTCCGCATAGCAGGATAGATACTCTCGGGCCCACTCGGTGAGATCATGTCTAATGAGGTTGCAAGCATGTGACTAGGTCACGGAGACATGAGATCATGAACGAGTAGAACATATCGTCGTCGGTAACGAGGTCGGGATTAGGTATGGAGATATCTATAGAACAACGCTCGGACGTGCTAAGTATCGCTATGGCAAAAGGTCTAAGACTTTACGTTCAGGTTTGATAGATGAAAGTCATTCGTTATATCTCAGGGATTAATTCATGGGGTCCAGGCCTACGAGTTAGTCGTTGATCATTGAGGAGTCTTGATCATACCTGATATTATATCGAACCGCAAGGGTAACACACTTAAGGGGTTTCAAAAATACAACCGGGAAGGAAGGAGATCACCGGGAGTGTCCCGGGAGGGGTCCGATGGAGATCGGGCAGCGCCGAAAGAGTTTTTGGAGCTAGGAAAAATTATATATATTATGTTTGATATTAATTAGTGTTATTAATATGCAAATATGATTTTATATATTTATTTTCGAATTTATTTAGGCTGATTTCCCTAAATGGGCCTTCTGGTCGAAAGAAGGCCCAAGAGGGGAAAATTCCCAAGGGGAATTCGGTGGGGGCCAGGAGGGGCTGCCCCAAGTGGGCCAAGGGCCCACTAGGGGGGCCGGCGCACCCTCCAGAGCCGCACCAGGCATGTGGGATTAGTCCCACATTGCCTGGCTGGCAAGGTAGGCTCCCCCTGGGAGCCTATATAAGAAGGGGCACCCCCAGCCTTTTAATTCACCAATTAATTTCCGATTTCTCTCTCAATCTCGTGGTTCCCAAGTTGGAGCCGCGCCGAGTTGAGGAAGAGGGGATCTCCTCCACCATAGCCCGCTGCCGCGCTGCTGGTGTTCCGGTCCAAGTCTTCCGCTGCTCGTCCTGGACTGGAGCTTCGGAGGCCGTCGTCTCCACCGTACGTGTGCGACTCCCTGCGAGGTGCTGCGCTAGCGGTACTCGAAGGCCTGCTTCCTCTACACGACCTTGAGGTCGGCTTCGTCGGTCTTCATCAACAACGTTTGTGCGGGATCGTAATCCCCGCTTTCGGTCTACAAGGGTACGTATTCCGATCTCCGTTCGTACTACTATATCTGCATAGAATAGATCTTGGCATGCTTTTAGGATATCGTCGGTAGGAAATTTTTTGTTTTCTGCACACGATCCCCTTCAGTCGTATCAGAGCCGATCTATCGTAGATATAGTTGTACGCTGTTAGAACCCGTGCTCTGCACGGGGGCACCGTTCCTGTTATTTGCTACCCTCTAGCGTGCACTTGTGTATTCCAGCGGCATTGAGTTGATGAAGCGGCCCGGACCGACTTTACGCGTATGCTTACGCGAGACTGGTTCCACTACTGACATACGGCTTGTACCGTATATGTGGCTGGCGGGTGTCAGTTTCTCTCTCTTTAGTTGGTCTTCGCATTTTCAATGGAGGGCCCGAAAGGGATGCTTAAACATGCAATTATTGGATCGTTGTTGTGGTCATAAGATTCGAAGGTATGAAGCGGTTCTATTTACAAAAGCCCCAAGCCACGTAAAATATGCAAAAGATAAAGTAGAAGCGTCTAACTTTATTTTGGAGGGGCTATGTGATATGGTCAACGTAGGTTTATTAAATTGTTTATAAACTGCGGGCGCCAAGAAGACCATGGCGCGATGGACTATATCACATTGCATTACATTTGATGTTTTGTGTGCATCTTATTTTGTGTGATTGTGTGTATAGCATACATTAGTTACACGGCGGTAGCTGAATAAGATGATCCCTTCAAAATACCACTAGTGTTCTCCCTCCAACGCGCACCACCAAGAAAGTTCTACGTTATGAGGCAGGCCGTGATGATCGGGTGTCATACATCTCGTCGTTTGCATACAGTGGGTGTAAGCCATGTTGCACAAGCGTCAGCGTGGAGGTCTTTGGTGGCGAGCCTAGCATACTCAGAGGTATGGCCTCGGAACAGGAAGACCGAAAGGTCGAGCACGAGTCACAAAATTGGTGTGGCAGATGATTTTGTCTACTCTTGAAGTTGTGCCGCCGGCTTTGATGATGAGGGGTGGTGCAATGGATGGGGGTCGTGTAATCGCTTAAACGACCAGGAGGGATGTTCGTTTGAGTGTGAGTTATGTTAGTTATTTTCTGAAATACTATAACTCAAAATTATTATGAACAAAGTCTTATGTTGTTGCAAATTCCATTGTAGATGTCTCACCCCTCCTTTAACCTGAACATGTTCATTGAGAAAGAGAAGCTTAAGACCGATGGGTCTAACTTCGTGTCCTGGTTCCGCGATCTGAAGTCCATCCTTGAAACCCACAAGGTGGCCTACATCCTTGATGCCCCCTTAGGTGATCTTCCAAGCACCGCCCCGGAAATCAAAAGGATTGTCCATGGGGTAAAGGCGGAGATTTCTTCTTATGTCCAGAGTGGCATGCTCTTTGCCATGGAGGCTGACCTGCAAAACCGCTTCATGAACAAGGGTGCTTATGATATAATCACTGAACTCATGTTTTTTTTTGCACGACAAGTCAATGCTGAGAGGTACGAGGCATCTGTGCTTTTCTTCTCAGCCCAGATGGAAGAGCACGGCAATATCAGTGAGCACTTGGCCAAGTTGTTTGGCTGCGCTCGACTTCTGAGTGATCTGGGAAGTGTGATCCCAGAGGAGGTGGTTATTGATAGGGCGCTAATTTCTCTGCCCACTAGCTATAAGAACGTCATCGTGGACTACGGCATAAAAGGGACGTCAAAACCCCTATCGGAAATCCTGAAGATGCTCGAAGTGGCCGAATTAGAAATCAAGCTGAAGAAGATGGTGGTGACCATCGGATCACCTGAGCGCAACTGCCCCAAGTATCTGGAGGATAAGAAGTCTGGCAAGACGGTCGACAAAGAGCAAGGTATATTTGATATACATGTTATAGATGTGTACCTTACATCCGCCCGGAGCAATACGTGGGTATTTGATACTAGTTATGTTGCTCATATATGTAACTCTCAGGAGGAGTTACGGAATAGAAGGCGGCTGGCGAAGGATGAGGTGACGATGCGCGTCGGCAACGGATCGAGAGTCGACGTGGTGGCTGTCGGCACGCTCCCTCTGCATCTACCATCGGGATTAGTTTTGGTTTTAAATAAATGTTATTTTGTGCCATCCTTGAGTGTAAACATTATAAGTGGGTCTTGCCTGTTACAAGACGGTTATTCATTTAAATCAGTGTCAAGCAATTGTGCTATTTATATGAATGATATCTTTTATGTTGATGCTCCCGAGAATAACGGTTTATTCTTGTTGAATCTCGATCGTAGTACTCACATCCATAACATAGAAGCCAAACGGATTAAGTGTAGTGACGATACCGCCATGTTTTTGTGGCATTTCCGTCTTGGTCATATTGGTATAAAGCGCATGAAGCGACTCCACTCCGATGGACTCTTGGACTCGTTGGATTTCGGATCCCTCGATACATGCGAACCGTGCCTTTTGGGCAAAATGACCAGGACACCGTTTAAAGGTTTCGTTGAACGGGCGTCGGATTTGTTGGGGATCATTCATACAGATGTGTGTGGACCGATGAGCGTTTCGACACGCAATGGTTATCGTTACTTCGTCACCTTCACTGATGACTTGAGTAGATACGGTTATATCTATTTGATGAAACACAAGTCTGAAACGTTTGAAAAGTTCAAAGAATTCCAGAGTGAAGTTGAAAATCAGCTTAATAGGAAAATCAAGCATCTCCGGTCCGATCGCGGTGGAGAGTACTTGAGTTTTGAGTTTGGCACACATCTGAAGAGTTGTGGCATAGGCCCCAACTTACGCCCGCCGGAACGCCGCAGCGTAACGGTGTGTCCGAGCGACGTAATCGTACTCTACTGGATAGTGTCCGATCTATGATGTCTCTTACCGATCTGCCAGTGTCCTTCTGGGGTTATGCGTTAGAAACAGCCGCATTCATTTTAAATAGGGCTCCGTCCAAGTCCGTTGAAACGACGCCGTATGAATTATGGTATGGCCATAAGCCTAAGTTATCGTTTCTGAAGGTTTGGGGTTGTGAGGCGTACGTTAAGAAACTACAGCCCGACAAACTCGAACCGAAGTCGGAGAAAGTCGTCTTTGTAGGATATCCGCGGGAAACCGTTGGGTACACCTTCTACAACCAAGCTGAGGGAAAAACTTTTGTCGCGAAGACCGGTACCTTTGTAGAGAAGGAGTTTCTCGCGAAAGGAGTAAGTGGGAGGAAGGTAGACCTCGATGAAATCGTTGATCCTGAACTCGAGATTCCGAGTGGCGCAACGGAAGCAATTCCGGAAACGTCCTCCGTGGAAGGAGTGGGAGAAACTGTTGAGGAAGATGTTCTACCTCGTAGGTCTGGTAGATCTCGGATCCCACCAGAATGGTATGGCAACATGGTTTGCACTGTCATGCTAGTCGAGCAAGACGAACCTACGGACTACAAGGAGGCGATGGAGAGTCTAGAGTCCGAGAAATGGCTTGAAGCCATGAAATCCGAAATAGGATCCATGTACGATAACAAAGTGTGGACTTTGGTGGATATTCCCGAAGGGCGCAAGGCCGTCGAGAATAAGTGGATCTTTAAGAAGAAGATTGATGCTGATGGTAATGTGACCGTCTATAAAGCTCGGCTTGTCGCAAAGGGTTTCCGACAAGTTCATGGAATTGACTACGATGAAACTTTTTCACCGGTAGCGATGCTTAAGTCTATTCGGATTTTGTTAGCGGTAGCTGCCTACTATGATTATGAAATCTGGCAGATGGACGTCAAAACGGCCTTCCTGAATGGAAACATTGAGGAAGAGTTGTACATGGTACAGCCGGAAGGTTTTGTCGATCCAGGAAGTGCTAACAAGGTGTGCAAGCTTCAGCGATACATCTATGGATTGAAGCAGGCATCTCGGAGCTGGAATCTTCGCTTTGATGAGGTAATCAAAGGTTTTGGATTTATCCAGAATGTGGAAGAGACCTGTATTTACAAGAAAATGAGTGGGAGCTCGGTTGTGTTCTTAGCACTGTATGTTGACGACATATTGCTAATAGGGAATGATGTGGAACTTCTGAATAGCGTGAAGGAATATTTAAACAGTAAGTTTTTCATGAAGGACTTAGGAGAAGTTGCGTATGTTTTAGGCATAAAAATCTATCGTGATAGATCAAGGCGCCTATTAGCACTAAGTCAGAGTACTTATCTTGATAAAATACTGAAGCGTTTTCATATGGAGAAGGCAAAGAAGGGTTCTCTGCCGGTTATCAAGAATAAGATATTGCGTAAGGCGCAGTGTCCGGTGACGGAACTGGGTAAGGCCGAAATGACGAAACATCCTTATGCTTCAGCCATAGGATCGATCATGTATGCAATGTTGAGTACTAGACCGGATGTGGCATTAGCTCTAAGTTTGACAAGCCGGTTCCAGAGTAATCCTGGAATGCCGGATTGGGTAGCTGTTAAGAGCATTCTTAAGTATCTCAATAAGACAAAGGAAATGTTCCTTGTGTATGGTGGCTGCGATGAAGAACTTGGCGTAACGGGTTACGTAGATGCAAGTTTCTGCTCAGACCCCGATGACTGTAAGTCACAGACAGGTTACGTGTTCAAGGTGAATGGAGGCGCCGTGTGCTGGAGAAGTGGGAAGCAACCCATAGTCGCACAATCTACAATGGAGTCGGAGTACATTGCTGCCTGCGAGGCCGCGAATGAAGCTGTGTGGCTGAGGAAGTTCGTCATCAAACTTGGAGTGTTCCCGAGCGTGCAAGACCCCGTGATCCTCTTCTGCGACAATACGGGTGCCATTGTGAACGCCAAGGAGCCAAGGTCTCACTCCACCGCCAAACACATTCTCCGACGCTTCCACGTGATACGTCAGTACGTACAAGGAGGCGATGTGAAGATTTGCAAAGTGCATACGGATCTGAATGTGGCAGATCCGCTGACGAAGCCTCTCCCGCTTGATAAGCATGAACAGCACCAGTTAGCTATGGGTGTTAAGCTTTTACCAAGTTGTAATCTAGATTAAGTTGTACTCTAGTGCAAGTGGGAGACTGAAGGAGATATGCCCTAGAGGCAATTAATAAAGTGTATTCTTTATCATATCTCGTTTGTTCATAATATGTTTTTGTGTCATGCTAGAACCGTATTAAGCGGAAACATTAATGCGGGTGTGATACGTAAACAACCAGGTCCCTAGTAGCCTCTACTAAGACTAGTTTCGTTGCGCGATTGATGATCGAGGTTTCCCGATCATGGGGCATGGCGCCGGTCGGCAATGAGAGTCATATCGCTAGAGAGCGATGTGATGGACATACCCAGACTTGGAGAACATAGTCGTTACACCTTTGACCGTGAGATCAACTCTTATTGATATTCCCCGAAGATACTTTGATTGCACCAAACGTCGTATCTTATTTAGTATGACAATAACGGTAATACTTTTGGGTATTGGAAAGGAGTATTGAGACGAGGGGTCAAGAGCGGGATTTGTCAGTCCGCGTAGCAGGATAGATACTCTCGGGCCCACTCGGTGAGATCTTGTCTAATGAGCTTGCAAGCATGTGACTAGATCACGGAGACATGAGATCATGAACGAGTAGAAGATGGCATCGTCGGTAACGAGGTCGGGATTAGGTATGGGGCCCACCTAGGGCCGGTGCACCAAGGCTAGCCGCACCAGGCAATGGGGGATAGTCCCACATTGCCTGGCTGGCAAGGTTGGCTCCCCCTGGGAGCCTATATAAGAAAGGGCACCCCCAGCCTTTTAATTCACCAATTAATTCCTGATTTCTCTCTCGATCTCGTGGTTCCCAAGTTGGAGCCGCGCCGAGCAAGAGGAGTCGGGGATCTCCTCCACCATAGGCCGCTGCCGCGCTGCTGGTGTTCCGGTCCAAGTCTTCCGCTGCTCGTCCTAGACTGGAGCTTCGGAGGCGTCGTCTCCACCGTACGTGTGCGACTCCCTGCGAGGTGCTGCGCTAGCGGTACTCGGAGGCCTGCTTCCTCTACACGACCTTGAGGTCGGCTACGTCGGTCTTCATCGACAACGTTTGTGCGGGAACGTAATCCCCGCTTTCGGTCTACAAGGGTACGTATTCCAATCTCCGTTCGTACTACTATATCTTCATAGAATAGATCTTGGCATGCTTTTAGGATATCGTCGGTAGGAAATTTTTTGTTTTCTGCACACGATCCCCTTCAGATCCGGGGAGGGATAGCGAGCTGGAGAGCTCACACGGGGAGGATCCCGGTATAACCGAGATCTCCCAAGAACGAGAAACAAGAGCAGCACGCTTTAGGGAAGATCTAACAAACAAGAACAAATGCACGAAGGCACACATCACACAGACGATATACCTAGGTTCAGGGCCCTCGTGAGGAGGTAACACCCCTACTTCTGCCTTTCCTCTCTATATAACTGTGGTACAAAGGCTACAGCTTGCTCTTAGATCTCTCAAAGTGAAGAACACAAAGAACTAGATGAACTCAAGGTATGAAGAAGTAAATTCTCTAGGAGTAAATGCGACTATAGCTTTGGCTCCCAAGTTGGTCTCCCTTCCACAGAAGCAGTTATGGCGCCTTTCATAGAGTTCCGGCAAGGAGGGCCGGGAACCCTAAACCGGCTTGGCCCCACCGGACAGGCCTAACCGGTAGGTCGTCACCGGCTAGTGCGACCTAGTCGCCACGCTATCCGGCGTAGCCCCTTCGTCATCATCTCGGCAAGGACAGCAGGCGCCGTCCTGGAACATCATTGTCCCCCTGTCAGAGACAAGACATTTCTTGGCCCATCCCGGATAGCCTTTTTCGGATTGCCGGGCTAGGAAGGTCGTGTCTTGTCGTACCGTTGTCGTACCGGCTGACGCGCTCCCGTGTCAGGCGGGAGGTGACCATGCTTCCGTGTCAGGCGGGAGGTGACCATACTTCCGTGTCAGACGGAATGGTACTTCCCCCGCATCAGGCGGGAAAGCCTGCTACAGACCGTTGACGGCCTACCGGGGTCCCTCGTGCCGGTTATCTTCTTGCTCGACCTCGTGAGTCCTTCCTGCACAAGTTCAGGACCGAGATAGATGTTCCGGTTAGCACTTACCCGGATCGCCTATCCGGTAAAACCGAATACATCTCCTTCCGGGAGTCTCCTCGGAGCCCAAGATCCGAGATCCTTTCCGGAGGCATCCGAGTTCGTCTCAGGATGAGTATCTCTAGGCCTAGCCTCCCGAAGATGTCTTAGCCTATCAGCAAAGACATCTTCGAGAAGCTAGTTCTTAGAGGAACCACCCGCTGATGCTTGTGCCGCCATTGTGTAGGCTGGGGGTGTCTATTTATAGTCGCTAGAGTTGACCCTTGCGCCTGCCAGGAGGCACTTTGCACTCTACCAGCGCTCAAGGGTCAAGTTGCCCCTTCAGCACACCAGGAGGTGTCCCTTGCTCTCGCCAAAGGTCAAGTACTGTTGGCACATTACTGAATTATCCCGGGATCTTCCCTACCCGGGGGGCAGCCCCCCGACATTATTTTCATAAATATCATTTTCCATTTTTTTAAGTGAAAAAAATGAGATTTTTTGTGAAGGAAGTACAAAAAATATGACTTCAAATGGCACCCAACTAATTTTCACTAAGAGTGGTGCACATATGATGGATGATCCCGAGGTATGAGTTTTTATTTGAATTCTAAATAATTTCCCCTAGTTAATTGAGTTTATGTTGATTTATCAAAAGTAATTCAAATTTGAACTACAACTGTTTGATAGTTTGGTTTGAAACTTATATGTATACTAGTTGACATGAAAAATGATAAACTTGATTTCTGACCAAATTTATAAAAAAAAGATTTCTTCCGGTTGACTGGTCCTGCAAGATGCATATTTTATCATTCCATCCTATACTAAACTTTGGCTACAATTAATATAAAAAAACTTAAAATGGTAAATCATCCTACAATGTCATTTTATGTGACCTAATTGCGTAGATAGTTTTTCATATATACACAATGTTTTCCGAATTCGTACATAAAAGTTACACTTTTTTAAATTAAGATCGTTTTTTTACAGAAAAATTAAAAATCAAAAATTAAAATTTTCTCTAATAGTAGGTTGCGATAGGTACCGGCACGTCAAAGGATTTTTAAATTTGAAGTTTTTTGATTTTTTAAATTTATTTTAGCCGTTGTTTTTTCACGGTAAAAAAGTAGCCTACCGTAGACCCTTTAGTCCAGATTGGTGCCACGAACCGGGACTAAAGGGTCACACACTGGGCCCCGCCTCTACGGTTGCATGTGGTGACCCTTTAGTCCCGGTTCGTGTCACGAACCGGGACTAAAGGTCCCTCCGAAATTCAATCTGGTGGCTAGTACCCTTTAGTCTCGGTTCCTTTTTAAATGTGGGTTAAATGGGTGAACCAAAAACCCGTTTTCTACTAGTGTTCTAAGGCTAATTATGTTAATTATTTGCCTAATAACTAGTATAAAATTAGCCTAGCCGGCCGCCCGGAAGCCCGGGCAGCTGCCCGGGCAACAGGGCGCTAGGTCCGCCGGAGTGAGAGAGAGCAAAAAGATCCGGCTACGAGCGTGGTTGTGGACGCCAAGAGAGAGCAGCGGCTAGCGTCGGTCGATCCGTTGACGAGCAAGGTCGTGTATGCCAGGTGAGAGCAGCTAGCGTAATTTCGACCTAACGACGAGCGTCACCGCGTACGCCATGGGAGAGCTAGCACAGTTTAGTCTGACGATGATTGTAATTTGTGGACGCCGAGGAGCACAGACAAATATGGGATTTAGTCAGTCTCACATTACCCCTATATATAAAGGCTGCTCATATTGGAGCTCTCTCCGCGTTCGCATCCAGGGCCGCACGATCGAGAACGGACGGCCCAGATCGCCCAATTCGGGCGATGAACAGTAATGAACAGTGTCGCGCGCACTTTTGCAATTGCCCGCCCGCCGAGGACCTAGCTGCAATTATTAGAAACTACACATACTGTTCTGTAAAAGTGTTCCTCATTTCCGCCGCGCCGGATAGGGTTACGCGGCCGCCCATCCGCTCGCACGGCGCCGCCTCCCCGCGCGCGCCCCCTCTGCACCTCGCCTCCTCCAGCTGCGGCCAGCGAGGCGACGACCAGGGTTAGCCGCCGCCGGCAGCCCCCCGCCTCCCAACCTCCTACTTCCCGCCGGCTGCTTCCGGCCTCCAAATCTCCTGCGCCGTCTATGCCCTTTCCGGCGAGCTCTGGCCGGCGCGCCGCCCGACCTGCAAGCCCCTGGCTCGCCGCTACCCTGGATGAGGCCCGCCTTGCCACCGACCTGGAAGAGGCCGGGAACCCGCCGCCGCCGCGGTAGGTCGCGTCCTCGCCGTTATCATAGTCGGGAGTCTTTCTTGCCTCTTATTTCGGATACGTGGCCGTTCGTCCAAGCTTCTGATTTGGGGGTCGGTGGTCAGCATGTTCCTTCTGCTTCTACGCCAAATCGTCACCGAGATCTTCACATGCTGTCTCGGGATCCTTCCTCGCAGAATTCTTCGGATGCGCGGCTTTTCGGTGAGCCTTTGGTAGAGGTTCCTCTATTGCCTATTGCATGATGCCGGAACCCGATCGTAATAGCCTGCTCGGTTCCCAATTGATTCGTTCCGGCCTTGATGCTGTTTTTTCGTCGTCGCCGTCGGTCCGCTTCCGTCGTCCTGTCGTCCGCGTGTTCCTGACTCTTCTGTTGTTTCTTCTCCTGTTGGCCGGCAGTTGTTTTCTGGCCTGTCCGTGACGCCTGTTGGTTTGCTACTTGGCCGTTCTGCTGCTGCCGGTCCGCTTGAGTCAGATAGACGGGCTAATTTGCCGGGCTACCACGTTGATGGGGCTAACATTCTTGATCAGGAAGCACACAAGCGAGAAATTTGCTTGGGCAAGCGTCCCATTCGTGCTGTTTCCTCTGTTTCTGCGGCATCAGGTTTGCGCCTGTTCTAACTTACCGTTCTTTCTGTTATTTATCATTTATAGATGAAAGCTAATGGTTCCTAGCTGTTTTCTATTTTGAATGGGCCTTATGTGCTTGCTTCTTAAGTTGAGTTTTATGTTCTCTTCTTGCAGATATGCCAGAGTCATCTTCTACTGCTTCGCATCTATTGGGATCAGGATTGTTCTGTCCTATGTCTACAGCCGGTCTTTTGATGACGGTCCTCCATTGTCTGCATCTACAACTGCATCTACAACTGGTTTAATAGGTGGAGTTCTCTTCGTAACAGTACTCCTGCTGCTTCTGTTCGTCCGGGTGGTGTTCCTTCTGTATCATCTGATGCCGGTTTGTCTGGATGGGATCCTTTACTGACGGAACAGCCCTATGCATTCGCTGCTTCTGAGCATGATGGATCAACGTCTACTTTTTATGGACATCGTTCTGATCCCTATGATGACTGTGTATGTTTGGTTAATGATGTGGATGCCGACAGTGCCGACACTGGTGGAGCTGTTTATCTTCCGCCTATTGTACCTGAAGGTGCTAATCCTTTTGATTACTTATCGCGTGGTATGCCATATGCTCATGTTTTTATTTATTCTTGCTGGAATTTGTGGCTTTGTTCTCATGAATTTACATTTTTTATCTCGTTGTCTTTATTTCCTGTTTAGTTCCAGCGACTCCCTACGTGACTGCGCAATATATTGCTTCCAGGATTCAGAATCCCTCTTGATGTAGGCGTCAAAACTATGTGTAATATATCACGAGGTACAAACTTGGCCGAGTTAGTTCAAAAGGCAGCATTAATATTGTGGGATGAGGCACCGATGACACACCGATGTTGCTTCGAGGCTGTTGACGAAGTATGAGAGATGTGCTCTCCATGGATGACAATTCTAAGCAAGATGTTCCTTTTGGTGGTAAGACAATAGTGTTGGGTGGTGATTTCAGACAAATCCTTCCTGTGGCTGAGGGTGCAGCTAAACAAGAGATCATCAATTCTTCTCTTATTAAATCTCCCCTTTGGCAACATGTCACCTTTTTTAAGCTGGAAAGAAATATGAGGCTGTCAAATCCTGGATTATCAGAGGATAAAAAGGTCCAGCTAGATATATTTGCACGGACACACGGTGGATTCTTGCTATAGGAGATGGGACAGTACCTAGGGATATTCGACAAGGAGAGTCGATCCCTTCGTGGCTTACACTACCATCTGATATTGCTTTGATGCCTTCTTTGGACTATATAATGTCACTTATCAACGCGACATATGACTCCTTTGAGGATAATTATGACAAGATGACATACTTAGCTGACAGAGCAATAATATGTCCTACTAATAAGGTGGCTGATTCAGTCAATGATGGACTTTTTGCTGATGTCCCTCAAGAGGAAATGATATTTGAGAGTTGTGATGTTATTTGCAAGACATTCGATCATGTGGCTGATGCAGAAATACTATATCCTCCTGAATTTTTGCATAACATTGAGCCTCCCAATTTTCCTCGGCACGGGGTTGCTTTAAAGTTGGAGTTCCAATTATATTGCTTTGAAATATTAATCAATCTATTGGCCTCTACAATGGAACACGTCGGTGGTACTAGGTTGGGTCAATGGGTTCTTGAAGCAAAGATCATGACCGGAAGTAATATTGGCGATCATGTATGCATACCAAGAATCATCCTTTATGCACCTTCTAGGAAGTGGCCTTTCACTTTACAACGGCTGACAGTATCCAATTCGGGTATGCTATGCAATGACAATCAATAAGAGCCAGGGTCAGACACTCCATAGGGTTGGTGTATACTTGCTGAAACCTGTGTTTTCTCACGGTCAATTTATGTTGCTCTGTTACGGGTAACCAAGGCCTCAAAGTACTTGCTTTAGATGACAATGGGGAACCGACTACGCAGACTAAAAATATAGTTTATCGTGAAATCCTTGGTGCTCTACTGCTCTTTAAAGGCTTCATGTTTTCCTTTGTACGGTTTTCCTTGAGTGCAAACTTTCTATCATTTCGGTTTACAATTAGTTTCGTGATGCAACATGACTGATACTGTTGTGTTTTCAGGATATACTTCTTATGCAACCTTATACAAAGGTAGCTGTCTTTTTCTTCATGTACAATCACGTACGGTATGAAATATAGTCCTGACGTATTATATTCTGTAACTATCTTATTATATGTTGGCCATAATGACTGTGCTGACACTACTAAATTTATACTTTTTAGTGAAGAGCCAGCGGAGTACAAGCGATAGTCTCGCGGCGCTACTACTATCTGGATATGCAGACGGTTACCTAGGTGACCATGCAGGCTGATGCTTTCACGGCCAAAATAATTTACCACTGTTTAGTAACTGAATATGTAATCTGTACCAAGAGCGAAATGTACTACTGCCAGACTCAGTGTTCTGCAGTTTCTAAATTGTAGCTAACTTTCATCCTAAGTAGCCAGGATTAGATAATCTGGTGTTTCAGCTGTACTACTAAACTTAGAACTACTGGACTTCCTTTTATCATTTGTCAGTGATCTGTTCTTATGTACCAATGACTGTAACCGCCCTCTACTTATAAAATTATGTACTTATCTCAGGGGCAGTACTAGGGGTCGGACGCCGATCCTAAGCTTACATCGGACTAGTCCCCCGCCGTAGGATATGTGTTAATTCGTCCTTTCGATTGATGGGGGGACGTGGGAGTGGCTGCTTCCTTGTCGTACGTTGGAAGCGAGATTTCGCCTCCTATTTATTGATAGGAAGTGCAGCTGGCTGCTTTGGTGCTTCCTTGCCGTTAATTGCGATTTGCTCTACCGTAACTGCCGGCAAGAATTACAACTGATTTGTTTCTGGCACACCTCACACACGATTTGCTTCCAATAATATATATAATGATACAAAATTGCATCTTACAAACTCTCCGGATCACAGTATTTTACCCTTCATCTAACAGTTTTCCTACATTTTCTGTAGCTTCCAAAAGCCAACTATTAGTCTATTACAATGCTTCATCTATGATACATGTTTCCTTCTAACCTGCAGATCTACTTTCTTAATTCACAAGTATTTTAGTGCTTCAATCTTTTGTCAAGAATATTTTGAACTCGTTGCAAATATGCTTCTCTCAACTCGGTGATGCATATACTTTTCTGCATAGCACATATAACAATGACGATGTGCATATCCTTTTCTGCAGAGCACATATAACAATGACGATGCAAGCACTAACTTCCTCTTATTACCATAATGTCCACATCTATGATCATGCTGCAAATGCTCTTTTTTCTATTCAAATAGATGTTTGAAGTTACAGTTGTTTCAAGTACTAAGCATATTCGTTTCATATCTATGTACATGAACATGACATTCAGAGACAACTATATGCTTCGACCGCTTGTTTCCTGTATTGGTCTGCTTGCTTCAAGAAACCCGAAATTGGAGCTTCCAGAAACCACGTCTGTGAATGAGGGCTCTTCACTGTGGTTTGTACCTTTCCGCAATATCATTGAAACGAAGCACCGTGAGAGCATTTCTTCAGAAAAAGTGCTGAGCTAAATTTAAGAAGTGTGAATCAGTCAGAAAAGAATGGATGCATGGCAATAGTATGGAAACACGGCATGCATAGGAATAAAAAAAATATGGGCAATATATTTGGAAACATGAACACGAATGAACAAAGCTGAGCAGTATGTAAGCACTGCATATCATTGCCGGAAATAATTGTATTATTATTTCATTTGAAAAGATGGTTTGGCAAGCCGGTTGTGCCCATTGAAAGAAAGGGTAACCTGAAAAGACAACAAACATCCATCATGAGTAACATATATGAGAAGGAAACTCATGAAACATGAGTGCAGTGTTTAAATACCATCCTCTTGACAATGAAATATACAGACACAAAAAGGTAGAAGCATTGCCGCAAACTGTAACGTGAGCATGAGAATGACTATTCGAAGCATCAATTTCATGGTAATTAAACATAAATCATATGTTGCCAGCAACATGTGGCTGCAAATTTAGGAAACATGAGACAAGTGTATGTAAATACAAAATAATATACCCAGAGTCTACAGTTAATCTCCAATAAGAAATTGGAAGCGTGGTTGAGATGCAGCATAATGTGAGCAGAAAGTGATATCAATAGGAAACAAAGATATTAGAAGCATTATCTTCATGCAATCTCAATATAGCGTTTACATAGTGGAAGCCCAAAAAAGCATATGATTTTACAATGTCTAAATAGAGTATAATACATAGAAGCATAGTTGAGAGGCACAAGTAACATTCATATGAAGAAAACAGGGAAGCATGGTTTACATGATGCAAACCCTACTCAGAGAGAAGCACAAGTAATTTAAATATGAAGCATGGATATTTCAAGGCAACGAAAACAAACAATGTCAATATATTTTGCACAAAGTGGAAGCACACAAATTTCACAAATGCAGGAAATACACAGGGATTTGATCAATTGGAATTATCTTCTCCTGAATCGTGGATCGAGACGTTGACCGAGATCGGTGGAAGCAGCCCATGGCCTGCTGCCTTGGCTGGGTGCAGCCTTGATGGCGCAGGCTGAGCCGCCTCCGATACCTAGTACGTAGGTCAGCGGCTGTCAATGATACACGCAGACGATTGCCAACGACAGAGCATCATGTGTGCCGGAGCGGGAGTTCAACCATGTGGGGGCGAGGCCGCGCAGGTCTTGGCCTGGATGGGAGAGGGTGTGGCGCGGTGGAGAGCAGGATAGCTCGGCAGCGGCGGAGAGCAGCTGGACCTGGTGTTGATCGATTTGGGAAGGCGAGGCTCTCCTCAGATTGGTGCCGGAAAGCAGTGGCCGCGAGGTGGAGAGCAGCAGCGTTGACGGTGTTGGGGAAGATGATTTGGAGAGAAGCAACACAACTGGGAGCTATAATTTTGGGTGCAGTTATGCAACATGCGAGATTAACGGGCTCTTTTTTTTCTTCTTAAACGTGAGAAGGATTCTGGTGCGTGAGATGAAAATCAGATTGACGGCAAGAAATCGGTCCGATGATCTGATTCTCATCGGACTAGGATGTATAGTATTTACCTTATCTCAGTATAAATTACCGTCTATCACTATCTTTTTTTCCTCTCATTTTATTAATTATCTTTATCTAACTCTAGATACATATCTCTCCCTATTGTACTTAACCATGTAACTCTATTCTTCTTTTTTTGTCTTACAAATAAACGCCACACACACTTCTTTTAACAGGAGCTTTAACCACATTACAACAAAGCTAAAAACTAATATCATAGCTCACATATTTATAAGATTGAGACAGCAACCTCGCCCCACTAAAAACTTAACCTGACAGCTTGCACAACTATACATACCATAGCTCCTTTACTTATATACATATAGACTATTACATAACTAAAGCCAATCTCAAACTTTATGTATGGCATGTCGTTCTCAGTTAGATCTTTATCGTCTATCCGAGAGGGATGATCTTTCGCACTATATAGCATGCCTGCTTCTTCTACTACAAAGATTTTTCCGTGAAGATCAGAAGCAAGTTCTTCACGCCCCGCTATCGTAAGTAAACACATAAACACCGTTGCGACCCTTCCTCACATCAAAGAAACTTTTTCAAAATAAAATAATATGACAAAATATCACGAACAGTCTGTTCTAAATCTGCATCACCTTCATTCAACCAAAAATGAACAACATCCTGTTCTGGGGGCAGCAGATAGTCGAAGTTCTCCCTCGAACACACCGGCACCGCCAGTCCTCTGCCATCTATACACTTAAATGGCCACACCAGACGACCCACCCGTGGAGAATTCTCTTTCCTTCGCGTGCCTCTGCCCTGCAACACCCCTGACCTTATATAGCCTTGAGAGCTAGACACTTATCCACAATGTGATAGAGCCACGCACACTCCCACATGTCGCTATGCAGAGGAGTTGCGGTAAAGTCACCGCTTGCCACCATAATGCCGGCTCAAAAATAAAAAAATCATTTCGCCTAAACTCTTCTTAGAGAAACGCCCACCTTACTTTTATTTCATACTTACATTCATGACCACACTCATTAATCCTATCAAGTAATAGCTAAAATCAACTTAATATTTGAGTGTCGGATATACTAACCATACGTGCATATGGCCAAGAAACTGCGAAACAAATCTAACATAGAATTTGACATAAAGGGCGTGGCGTGTCGCCGCGCCAAATTCCACTAGTACGTCTAAGGGAACAACAACCACGAGAACAATCATCATCAGGTGGACAAATATCGATGGACGAGCATGACTTGAAATTCCGGCAATGACGAAGATAGGCAGGACGAAGGGGAAAATGTCTAAGCGCTTTGAGATTCATTTTGACAGGTGGTTAATCTCAGGAAATGGTCCAGCCTTAGGAAGCGCACGATCAGGGTTGTATAGGATTTTTCTCCGGCAATCATGTATACGAGAGATACAAGATCAACGTTTTCTGTGCTGACTAGGTCAAAAAAGTATGCTATTGCCTACGGTTTTCTCTCCTATCTAAAAAAAGTTTCGTTGCTCTTTCTACCCACATAACGTTATCACGTTTCGTCTGACTCTGACGCATCTCCGCTCGCCTCGCCTCCCGCATATAGTTGGCCAAACGGGACGAGCTAAATGGACCAGCACGAGGCACGACTTTTTTGGCACGGCCCAAGCACGGCACGACTTAAATGGCCGCGGCACGGCACGGTGTCTGAGCCTCTCTTCGACTTAAAGCACGCGGGCCGGCACGATTAACAATTTTCATCTTTTTAAAAATATTTTATACAAAGCTTTACTTATTTTATTAAATTTTATAGCTATATTTATTTATTTTTTGAATTTTACAGCTATTTTTATCGTGCCGTGCCCGCGTGCCTTATCCATGCCCGCGTCCTCGTGCCTAACTTCAAACCACGGCCCACGTACCGGCTCTGCACGACACGAATAGTATCGTGCCGCTATCGTACTGTGCCGTTAGCGTGCCATGCCTAATCGTGTCCGTGCCGTGCCATGCCGTGCTAGCCCATTTGGCCAGCTATACTCCCGCGCACGCAAATGGGCCAAACCCACAAGCCTCTCAGCTCTCCCGCTCCCGTATGGACAATGTCGCCGATGCCGTCCTCTACCCCCAGCGCCGCCAATCTCTCCTTCTCCCCCAATCGACTTCTAGGTCAACCTCGAGCTTGATGCCGCTGACAGTTCGTCCCCCTGCCCTTGCCCAACACCAGCGGCCACTTTGGCCGCCAGTCCGGCACCGTCTCCGGATATCTAACCAGTTTAGGGTTACCCGGCACCCTTCTCCTCTCACCTCACTCGATCTCTCTCTATTCGGAAACATCGCCGCTTGCACGGTCGCTTTCTACCAGCCACCCCAGCGTCGCTGCACGACGGTGTTACCCCGGATCTGCGAACCCTCTCGATTTCTCTCGCCGAGGCCGCATCATTGCACCTCCATCGGGCGGATCCACCTGCTCTATAGGTCAAAAGGCCGAGAACGCCGCCACGGGCGAGCTCCGACACCTGGGTCTTAGGGGCGGCGCCCAACAGCATTATCCACGGATGAAGCACCTGTACATGCAGGAGGTCAAGCTGCTCTCAGGCGGAAGACATAATTTTAATATTTAGACTTCAGTGCACACACACAATCATGTGCAAATAGGTTTTCATCATCGGCGGCACTGAACTCCTTTTCACTGTACAGTAATACAGTTGGATACCTTGATTGCAGGCAGAGCAGAAGTCGCCTGGAATTATCCCATTGCCAGCCAAGGATGTATTAGTATTTGTTTGTCATTCGGGACTACCAAATAAATCTTGATTTGATTGCTTGTACAAACAGTCTCGATCACTGTCGGGGGGCTGCCCCCGGGTAGGGGCAGATCCCGGTATAATTCAGTAAGGTGCCAACAGTACCTGACTTTTGGCGAGAGCAAGGGACACCTCCTCGTGTGCTGAAAGGGCAACTTGACCCTTCAACACTGGTAGAGGGCAAAGTGCCTCCTGGCAGGCGCAAGGGTCAGCTCTGGCAGCTATAAATAGACACCCCCGGCCTTCACAATCGCAGCACAAGCATAAGCGGGTGGTTCCTCTAAGAACTAGCTTCTCGAAGATGTCTTTGCTGGTAAGCTAAGACATCTTCGGGAGGCTAGGCCTAGAGATACTCATCCTGGGGCGAGCTCGGACGCCTCCGGAGAGGATCCCGGATCTCGGGCTCCGGGGAAACTCTCGGAGGGAGGTGTACTCGGCTTTACCGGATAGGTAGTCCGGGTAGATACTAACCGGAGTGTATGTCTCGGTCTTGATCTTATGTAGGAGAAGTTCACAGTGACAAGCGAGGAGGTACCCGGCATGAGGGATCCCGGTAGGCCGTCAACGGTCTATAGCAGGCTTTCCCGTCTGTTGCGGGGGGAAGTACCATTCCACCTGACACGGAAGCATGGTCACCTCCCGCTTGACACGGAAGCATGGTCACCTTCCGCCTGACACGGAAGCATGGTCACCTCCCGCCTGGCACGGGAGCGCGTCAGCCGGTACGACCGTGGTACGACAAGACCTGACATGCCTAGCCCGGCAATCCGGAAAAGGCTATCCGGGATGGTCCAAGATATGTCTTGTCTCTGACAGAGGGACAATGATTGTTCAGGACGGCGCCTGCTGTCCGTATCGAGATAATGACATTGGGGCTACGCCAGATAGCGCGGCGACTAGGTCGCACTAGCCGGTGACGGCATGCCGGCTAGGCCTGTCCGGTAGGGCCAAGCCGATTTAGGGTTTCCGGCCCTCCTGGCCGGAACTCTATAAAAGGCGCCATAACTGCTCCTGAGAGCAAGAGACCAACTTGGGAGCCAAAGCTATAGTCACATTTACTCTTAGAGCATTTACTTCTTCACATCTTGAGTTCATCTAGTTCTTGGTACTCCTCCCTTTGAGAGATCTAGCAGCCAGTTGTAACTCTTGTACCATTGTTATATAGAGAGGAAAGGCAGGAGTAGGGGTGTTACCTCCTCACGAGGGCCATGAACCTGGGTATATCGTGTGTGTGTTGTGTGCCTTCGTGCATTTGTTTGCGTTTGTTAGATCTTCCTCCTCGCACTTTGATCTTGTTTCTTGTTCCTAGGAGATCTCGGTTATACCGGGATCCTCCTCGCGTGGGCTATTCAGCTCGCTATCCCTCCCCGGATCCACTAACGTCCATCGGCCCCACACATTAGCCATCCTATGGCATCTGCCGTGACACCACCACGACAGTTGGCGCCCACCGTGGGGCGGACAGTGGCGTTGGCTGGTGTACACATCCGGACGGGCTCCCCTGTTCACTTCGATGTTCGGGTTCTCTCTGGCCTGGTCGTAAGGCTAGGGGAGATGGACTTCGTCTGCGACAACGCAGGATGTTTCCGGAACAGACCTTTTCCGGTGAACGGATGTCTCATTGACTTCGGTGGTTTCACCACCTACGTCGCCATCGAGGTTGTCTGTAGCTACCCGGACCTGGTCCTGGAAGCTGAGGACCCGCCCATGCTCTGCGCTGCTCGGGGTCTGCGTGTCGGTCGCCCCCCGAGTTCCGTCGCGGTGATGATGGTCGGGGCAACCGAGAAGGAATACCAGGACGCTGACGGCGATACCGGGAGCGGCCACATCCGTTTGGCCAAACCCCCACAGGAAAGACCTGTGGCCCGGGACGGCGATCCACAGCCGTCCCAGCCGCGGCGTCGTCCGGATCCCCTCTCAGGCCTGGTGGCCAAGTTAACTGTGCCTATGGCCGCTGAAGCCGATACCCAGGCCACTTCGGTTGAGTTGGAGGAGCAGCGGAGGTTGCTACTCGCTGAAGCGCAGGAGATCGCCGAGATCCGTCGCGAGCTCAATGCTAGCCTCCGGGAGTACAATGCAGCTCACGGATTCCTTAAGATAGACTCCCGGGACAAGCGCATCGTGGATCTGCGCAAGAAAGGAAGAATGGTGAATGAGGAGCTGGCAGGGGGAGCAACAACCAGTCACACGGGAAGTCGGATTTCAGCGGGGAAGCTGGTGTACAGCTCACCGGCGAAAACCCCTAGGGCCGCCGAAGCCGCCATGGCCGAGTTGGTGGGGTTATCCGGTGAGGCCCTGCGCAAGCAGCAGGAGCGGGTAAACGAGTTGGTGATTGAGGCCAACCGTCAGAATCAGGCCTTCAAGAAGAAGAACCCCGGGGCAGGGTCCCAAGTGCACTCAGTCAGACCCAATAGCCAGAAGTCGGACGGGGAGGCCTCTTCCCCGCATCCGAGCAGAAGCAAAAGCAAGAGTAAGAGCCGGAGCCGGAGTCGAGGTTCCGGAAAGAACAAGCAGCTACAGACCTATGACCCGGCCTTCGCCGGTATCCAGCAAGTCGGGCAAGCCGGACAGCGCAACTCGGGGCAGGCGGGAAGTACCCGTGAGGATGGTAACCTGGGTGTAGGAAACAATAACCCGGTCGGCCGTGGTAATCCACCCCGGAACCCTCCTCATGTTCAGGGAAACTCACAGAGGGAGGTCGCCTCTGTTCCCCAGCAGGCCGTGATCCCGGCGCAGAACAGGCTCAACGATGGCAACTCGAGGCTGCAGCAGCTCGGGTACCAGCCAGACGAGAACCCTTTGGGATCTCGAATAGGGACCAGACAGCTGAACCCGGCAGATGCCAGATTCCGGCTCGACCGGATTCACCAATCCGAGTTGGTGGAAGAGCAAGGACCTCCGGGACCTGCCTGCTTCGGACCTCGGATCATGCGGGAACCACCTGTTCGGAACTTTCAGCTCAACAGGGGTGCCAAGACCTATGACGGCAGCAAGAAGCCGGAGGACTGGCTAACCGACTATGTAACTGCAGTAAGCATAGCCGGTGGAAACAGACGATGGGCAATACGATACGTACCGCAGATGTTGGAAGGACCTGCCCGGATCTGGTTGAACAACCTGAGAGCTGGCAGCATAGACTGCTGGTTAGACTTTGAGGAAGCATTCATCAGCAACTTCACCAGCACGTACAAAAGGCCTAACAGGCCTCAACAGCTCACCATCTATAGGCAAAGGAGCAACAAGACCGACCGGGAGTACCTTACCCGGTGGAGCAATATTCGCAACTCTTGCGAAGGAGTCGTAGAGGCACAGGCCATCTCCTGGTTTGCACAAGGATGCCGGCATGGCTCTATGCTGTGGCAGAAGTTGCAAAGAAAGATGCCAACGACCTTGGCAGAGACCATGCGCATCGCCGATACCTACACGCTTGGAGATCCCATGCAACCCCTGGTGGATGTCGGTGACTCCAACAGGAGGTATGCGGTACCTCAGCGTTCAGGACCGAGCAGGAGCCATGATCGCCAGGAGTTCGGCCACAAGAGGAATCAGCCCGAGTACCACCACGCCGCACAGCACGTCGCAGCAGTAATCCGGGAGCAAGAGGATGCCGGCAACAGCCAGCGTCAAAAGACAAGTGGCCCGGCTTGGGGTCAGAGTCAGGAGGTGCAAAAGACCTGGGTGGAACAAAAGAAGCCCCTGACATATGAGGAAATGCTGAACAAGCTGTGCTGCTACCATACTCTGGAGGCCAACAAGCCCGCAAACCACTCTACTCGGCAGTGCAGTTGGTATCAGCGCACGTTGCAGGAAGGCAGCTCGGGAGCTATTCGGCAAAGTGCTCCGGCATCTCGGCCCAATATCCCGAGACCCCCTCCTCCGACATCGGGGGCCAACGCTGTCCGAATCAACCCGCCTCCGCGAGGACCCCCACCTCGGCCAGTGAATGTGGTGCACACCCGAAACGACAACGGTGCAGGCCCCAATAACCAAGCCGGACAACAGCAGAGCAACTACCGGGAGGCACATCAAAGCTATGTGGTCTTTGTGACCGAACCCACTGACCGAAGGAGTGTGCGGCAGCGTGCCCTGGAGGTGAATGCTGTGATCCCGGCTGTGCCCAAGTTCTTGCACTGGTCCGAAATGGAGATCACGTGGAGCCGGAAGGATCACCCCAGGGTTATGCCTAAGCCGGGGGCCTATGCTTTGGTGGTGGACCCAACTTTTGTCGGACCCAACCTCAACGTCCGCTTCAGCCGGGTTCTGATCGACAATGGCAGTGCCATTAACATCATGTACAAGGACACGATGCTGAAGCTGGGGGTGTCCATGAACACCTTATTGCCTACCGAGACAACCTTCCACGGCATTGTGCCCGGAGTCTCTTGCTCACCCATGGGAAAGATCTGGGTTGAGGTGCTATTCGGAACTCGGGAGAACTGCCGAACCGAGAGCTTGGAGTTCGAGGTCGTGGACCTCGAAAGCCCATATCACGCACTGATCGGCAGGCCAGCCCTGGCCAAGTTCATGATCTCAACTCACATGGGCTACCTCAAGATGAAGATGCCGGGACCTAACGGCGTAATCACCATCTCGGGAGACCACAAGCGCTCCATGGAATGTGCCTCGGCGGGGTCGTGCTTAGCTGAGTCTCTAGTGACCGCAGAAGAAAAGAAGAGGATCCAGCAGGCGGTGGCAATGGCCAAGACCTCCCAACTTGGAATGCCCGGGATGGTGAACCCGGAGCAGGGTGCGTCATTTCAGCCCCCCAAGGAGACCAAGAAGGTGTGTGTGGACCCCAGCAACCCGGAGCGCCAAGTTATCATTGGCAGCAACCTGGACAGCAAATAGGAAGGCGAGCTCGTCGACTTCCTCCGTGAGAATCGGGATGCTTTTGCGTGGTCGAGTGACGATCTGCAAGGCGTCCCGAGGGAGTTGGCTGAGCACTCTCTGTTTGTTCGACCGGATGCGAAGCCGGTGAAGCAACCGACTAGGCGCCTCTCGGATGAAAGAAGAGCCGCGGTAATGGAGCATCTGGCTATACTGCTGGCCGCTGGATTCATAATGGAAGTGCTGCACCCGGATTGGATATCGAATCCGGTCCTGGTAGAGAAGAAGAAGGATGATCCCCTCCTGCTTAAGGTGTGGCGCATGTGCATCGACTTCACCAACCTCAACAAAGCATGCCCGAAGGACCCCTTTCCACTTCCCCGGATAGATCAAGTGATAGATTCCACTGCCGGGAGTGAGCTTTTGACTTTTTTAGATGCCTATTCTGGTTTTCACCAGATACCTTTGAATCCGGATGATCAATTGAAAATTGCTTTTATTACCCCTTATGGGGCTTATTGCTATCGTGTCATGACTTTCGGTTTGAGGAATGCTGGTGCTACATACCAGAGGTGCATGCAGAAATGCTTGCATGACCAGATAGGCCGAAATGCCGAGGTCTATGTCGACGACATAGTCATAAAAACAAAAGAAAAAGCCTCACTGATAGATGATCTGAGGGAAACATTCAAAAACTTAAGAAGGTTCCGGATGAAATTGAACCCGGATAAATGCACATTTGGTGTTCCGGCAGGAAAGTTACTCGGTTTCCTCATCTCAAGCCGGGGAATCGAGGTCAACCCGGGTAAAATTCGTGCCATCGAAAGCATGAAATTGCCCGTGCGTCTCAAAGATGTGCAGAAGTTTACCGGGTGTCTTGCAACCCTAAGTCGGTTTGTGAGTCGACTTGGGGAGAAGGCCTTGCCCCTGTACCAACTGATGAAGAAGAGCAAGACATTTATTTGGACCCCGCAGGCTGACGCGGCGTTCAACGATTTGAAAAGAATGCTCTCAACAGCACCCGTGTTGGCATCCCCGTTACCCAAGGAACCTATGCTGCTGTAGATTGCCGCAACCAACCGAGTAGTCAGTGTGGCGATGGTGGTAGAAAGGGAAGAAGGGGGCAAGCTGATACAGAGGCCGGTGTATTACATCAGTGAGGTGATCTCGGAATCCAAGCAGAACTACCCGCACTACCAGAAAATGGCGTATGGGGTATACATGGCAGTGACCAAGCTCAAGCACTACTTTCAGGAACACCCGATCACAGTGGTATGCGAAGCTCCTCTGGCCGAGATCATCGGTTGCAAGGACGCTGGCGGACGGGTAGCCAAATGGGCCATCCAGTTGTCTCCATACGCTCCGGCGTATGAGAGACGAGATGCCATCAAGTCGCAGGCGCTGCCGGACTTTTTGGTGGACTGGGCCGAGATGCAGTATGAACCTCCGATGCCGGATTACAATTTCTGGAGGATGCATTTCGATGGCTCAAAGGCTAAGATCAGATTGGGTGCCGGAGTGGTCCTCACTTCCCCAAACAAGATGTACTGAAGTATGTGATGCATATTCATTTTCGGGCATCCAACAATGTCGCAGAATATGAGGCCTTGGTTCATGGACTGAACGTCGCCAAGGAGATCGGCATCCGCCAGATAGAATGTTTCGGTGACTCCGACATCGTAGTGCAACAGGTGTCGGGGAATTGGGATGCCCTCGATGCAAACATGGCCTTGTACAGATTTCATGTGCAGAAAATATCCGGATTTTTCGAAGGATGCGAGTTCAAGCATATACCCAGAGGAGAAAACGAGGCAGCGGATGTCTTGTCCAAGCTAGGGTCATCTCGAGATGCCATCCCTCCCGGGATAGCCCTGGAGCATTTGAGGAAGCCATCTATTCAGCCCTCGCCCGAGTCGGATTCTATCTTCATCCCCAAGGAGCCTGGTTCAGATGCTGTACCCATGGAAGTAGATGTCGGGAGCATCACATCAAACCCGGGGACTGCATCACAGTGCTCAGAGAGGCAAAGAAAGATGATGATGGAGGTGATGTCGGCAGAGCCAATGGACGTAGACGCTCCCGTGTTCCCGGTTCGACCTGTCCCGGGATGGGCACAGCCCATTATGGCTTATATCTTGGAAGCAACCCTCCCGGAAAATGAAGTGGAAGCCCGGCAGATAATGCGAAGGTCAAAAGCATACACCGTCATCAATCAAGAGTTATACAAGAGGAGTGTCACTGAGATACTCCAGAGATGTGTAGAACCGGCAGAAGGACAGGAGATGCTACTGGAAATACATCAGGGGGAATGCGGACATCATGCATCATCCCGGGCCCTGGTGGCGAAAGTGTTCCGACATGGGTTCTACTGGCCCACTGCGCTGCAGCAAGCCGAAGATATTGTCCGGAAGTGTGGAGGATGCCAGAGATTTTCTCACCGGATACACATGCCGGCGTCAGCACTGAAAACAATCCCCATCACTTGGCCATTCGCAGTTTGGTGTTTGGATATGGTCGGTCAGTTCAAGCCGGCAAGAGGCAATATGACACACATACTGGTTATGGTGGACAAGTTCACCAAATGGATAGAAGTCAAGCCAATCCGGAAGTGTGATGGACACACCGCTGTGCAATTCCTGAAAGACATCATCTTGAGATACGGATACCCGCACAGCATTATCACGGATAATGGCACGAATTTTGCTGTGGGGGAATTCGCTCGGTTTTGTGCTGAGAAGGGAATCCGGCTGGATGTAGCATCAGTCGCGCACCCGGAAGCAAACGGGCAAGTCGAAAGAGCAAATGCCTTAGTCTTAGCCGGTATCAAAGCTCGTTTGATCGAACCACTGTTGAGAACTCCGGGATGCTGGATAGAGGAGTTACCATCGGTGTTATGGGGTCTCCGGACTACACCGAATAGATCTACCGGGTACACGCCATTCTTCATGGTATACGGTGCCGAGGCAGTACTCCCGACCGACATACAGTATGATTCCCCGAGAGTGACAATGTTCACCGAGACGGAGGCAAGGGAGGCCCGAGAAGATGATGTGGATTTACTCGAAGAGGCAAGAGAATTGGCACTATCTCGGTCTGCAATTTATCAACAGAATCTCCGTCGCTATCATAGCCGGAAAGTGCACCCGAGGGTGTTCCGAGAAGGGGATCTTGTGCTGAGGCTCATCCAACGCACGGCTGGAATGCATAAATTGTCACCTCCATGGGAGGGACCTTTTGTGATAAGCAGGGCATTGCACAATGATTCTTATTACCTTGTAGATGCACAGGAGGCTAGGAAAGGTGTAATGGACAAATCCGGTGAGGAAACCAAGCGTCCATGGAATGTAGCACTACTTCGCCCCTTTTACACGTAAAGGGCTCAGTGTATGTTGTATCTCAGTTTTTAGTATTAATGAAAGTAAGGCACCCCGGGAGGAACCCGGGGACTACCTGGTTATGTGCATGTCTTGTTTTTATTTTTGTCAAGTTCATTTGTTGTTTTATACCGGCATCTCGAGGAGGAACCCGGGGACTACCGGGTTGCTATCTTTTATGTTATTTGTATGCCGGAAAAGTTCCGAGTTCGATTCTCAAAGTCAAAGTAATGTATGTCATGTGAAATCATCTTGTGACTCGACTGACGCACGCCGAAATGGTAGTCAAGAGCAAAGAGAGGGAAGGTGGGAAACACGAAAATGGTCTCGGGGACTCGGAGCAGGAACTTGTCCGGCATACCTGTTTTTTACTAACTTAGTTATTTTTTATGTCGGGAATTCGGTTAGCCAGAACTCGGATTGTTTTAAGTAATGTATGCCGTATGTGGAGTTTTGTGACTCGACTGTCGAACGCCGAAATGGTAGACAAGAGCAGAAATTACCTAAGTACGGTAAACATGAAAGGCAATTCGGGAACTCATAACAGAATAAATTGACATAAGTTGTTCGGATAAGTAGATCAGTACGAAACAAAAATAATGTAAGTGTATATTACATCTTGTACCCGGCATCCCGGGGATTTGACGAATCTACTCTTGAGTATTTCAAGTGATAGGGGAAGTCGGCTTCTCGACCGGGACGTCAGCAGGAGCAGCGACCTCGGAAGCAGCAGCAGGAGCAGCAGTCCCGGTGGCATCAGCAGCACCAACGGTCTGGGGAGAGGCAGCAGGAGCAGCTTCGCCTTCAGTTCCAGCAGCGCTACTCGGGGCGTCGGGGCGCACCTCGGTCTCGATGGCCTCGGGTCTCGGCGAAGTCGTTGCATCCCGGGGAACCACGGTCTCGGGCGCAGCACCGGAGGCAGCGTCGTCTTCCTCCGGAATCGCGTCATCCGCATCGCCGGTCTAGCCGGTGTCTTTGTCATCCTCATAATCTGATTCGGAATCAGAAGGAACGGCACTGGCGGTGAAGGTGCGGATGCCAGCCCACGAGGCGATACGATGCGCCACCTCTTGTCGGCGCTCGACCTTTGCCGGATCGCTGCACCACGGCGAAATCGTCCGCAGGCGCTGGAGCGCCTCCAGATCAAGACCTTCGTACCAGCTAAGTACTTGGGTCAAGACCTGGTCGGCACCAGCCCGCGCACCGGAACGCTTCCAAGCGTGGAGGCGCCTCCCGGCACACCGGAGGGCGCTCGCGAGCTCGGCAACCGAAAGCGTCGCGCGGATACTCGGCCACAGTGCGCCGTGGACGTGGACCGCAGCGCTAAGCAGCTCCGTCCCGATAGACCGAAGAGGCACTATCCGGGCCTTCAGGGCGGTGAGGTGATCCTCGATATCCCAGGCATCCGAGACAGGGCCCTTCCCGGCGCGCTTCTCTCGGGCGGCAGCAACGGCAAGGGCGGCAGCATCGCGGGAGTGCTCGAATTCTCCTTTAAAAAGAAGAGCTGTCAAACGGCTAGGTCATAAGAAAAGCAACAGCAAAGAAAGAAAGCAACAACAGAAGAGGGATGTCGATCCACTTACTGTTAAGATCCCGGTTCAGTACAGTGAGCTCGGAGAGCCAAGTATCGGACCGTGACCGGAGGAGAGCCAGCTCGGTCTCGGCAAGATGCGCACGCTCCTCGGACTGGTCCAAGGTTTCTTTTTGCTTCTTTGTCGCCTCGATGAAGCGCGTCTTCATCTCGGTCGCAGCAGCCTTGACTTTTTCGAGCTCGCCGTTGAGCCGCGCGATCTCGGCTTGCGCGGTGGCGAGTGCGGCCTTCTGGTCTACCGAGACCCTGCGCGCGGCATCTCCCTCCTCCCGGAGGCGCCCCTCGCACTTCTTGGACTGACCGAGGTCAGCAAGAACTCGGTTGAAGATGCTGCAGCGTTTCTTGCTGCACTCCTGAAATCAAGACAAAGAAGGAGGAATCAGCCGGGGAAAAATGTAAGGAAATCGGGAGAGTACGGGATCTCTAGCGCATAAAAAGCTACCCGGATGGGAGGATCTCGGGGACTCGGTCTCCGAGTCCTGAAATTTTCTCTAAGATTGGAGCCTAGTGATCTACTATTCGGTGGAATCTAGAGCACTAAGCACCAATCTCGGGGACTAGTGGTTATGGAGCAAATTTTGAAGCAAGCTACCCGGTTGGGAGGATCTCGGGGACTCGGTGTCCGAGTCCTGGAATTTTCTCTAAGATTGGAGCCCAGTGATCTGCTATTCGGTGGAATCTAGAGCACCAAGCACCAATCTCGGGGACTAGTGGTGGTGGAAGGAACAAATATTTTTTGATGAAAGAAATAGAACAAGCTTACCTCGGTCACCCGAGTAACATCCAGCGCGGCCACCTGGAGAGCGTGCAGAGCTTGGGCGTTGCGGCTTGGGCCTGCAGCGTGCAAGTCTCCCACGGTCCCGGAGGCGTCGGCGGCAAGCCAGGCCTGGTTGTATTCGTCAACAACCTGTATGCCGGAGCCGCCGGGCGCGCGGGTAGCAGCAATATCCCGGGATCCTGAAGGCACAAAGGAGCTAACGGTTGCTCGCAACATCCGCAACGCAGCAGTAGGGATCTCGGCGGGAGGCGGTGGTAACGATGAAAACGTACCCGTGCGCAGCGCCAAGTCTTGGGCCGAGGATGTCGGGGCAGCTGCAGGCTTGGCAGAAGTTCTGCCCAGCAACCTTGGGGCGCGACTTCGCGACAGGTTGATCAGCTGGTCGGGAGGAGGCTGCGGGCCGTTTCTCCGGGGCAGTCTTCTCCGGGGCTTGCCGGGAGGGACCGCTTGGCACGGACTGCCGGGGAGGGCTCAAGATCTCCGCCTCAAGCCCGGGCACCCGGCGTGGACTTTCCGGAAGAAGAATGTCTCCCGAGGTGGTCGTGGCCTGCACCGGGATCTCGTCGATCACCGGGCAAGCATCCGGAGTCACGACGTTAGACGGTGCGGCACCGGAGGCAGCAGGCTCGCTTCCTCGAGTAGAAGGGCGAGGAGGAGTAGGGGAAGCCCGAGCCGGGCTGGGAGTCCGAGTGCCGGGAGGAGGAGGAATAGCAGGTGACGGGAGGTCGAGTGCGTCCCTGAAAGAAAATATCTCAGTAATAATTTATGGAGAGGGCAAAATCATATGGCATAAGGCAAGGAGAGTGTACCCGGAGTCCACAGTGGGAGGGCCCCTTTGCCGGCGCCGAGGAGGCTTCTCGGCCGTTTGTTTATTCGGCTTGCTCCTCTTGGGGGGGTTGCCGGAGTTATCGGCAGCCTCGGTGTCGGAAGCCGCGCGCTTCCGGCTCTCGGCGCGTTTGGTCCCGGCCGTCGGCTTCAGAACCACTGCTGAGGCCCAGTTGAGAGGGAGAGCGTCAATTACATCGAGAATTTGGCAGTCAATCTCATCCTCATCATCCGAAGAAATGGAAACTGCCTCTGAGATTGAAGGGTTACCCGGGGCAGCAGCTTTGACTAGAGGAATGGCGAGATGGTCCTCGCCGTCGGGGTCCTTTCTCGGCATCTTAGCCGGCACCGGGATGTTCGGCACGAAATTCCCGTTGGCATGGACTGCGTCCTCCTCGGCTTGACGCTCGAATAACTGCGCAAACAAATCACCACATGATGACCGTGTCGGTTTCCAGGTGAACGCGAGTACGGATGCGATTGAACCAAAGACAGACAGGAGCACCTGTTTTAATGGTTTTTTCCGGGATCCCCCAATGACACCCCAAACATACTCATCCGACATCTTCGTCCGAGCAATAGCTCGGACACGTCGAACGACCGCGGGACGGTCCAGAGGGAAAATACTGGTCCTGGTGGGGTCATAGCTCCCATCCATATGGCACATCTTGTGCACTCGGGTTTGCAGAGGGCAGACGCGGCGGATAATGAAGCAGCGCAAGAGATCGTCGCCGGTCATCTTGTTAGTCAGCGCCGCGAGGACGTCGTGCATACACTTAACCTCTTCGGTGTCGGGGAACCGTTTCCAGAGATTGAACTTGCGAGGAGGACCATTGACGAACTCCGGTAAATTTATGAAATCCGGGTTCGAGGATCCCGGACCATCTCCCGAGTTCTCCCGGTTCTTCACGTACAAGAAGCTGCGCTGCCACTTCCGGCGGGATTCTAGTCCTTTGACTATAGGGAATCCGGAGTCAGCACGAGGGATGATGGTGGCCGCTCCACAATCGACCAAGTCTTTTACTTTCTGATCCGGGTTGGGGATGACTTGTTGACGAAGGATGAAATACCTGGCCCAAAGATCCAGGAAGGGCCACACGCCGAGATATGCTTCCGCATAGGTGGTGAAGACCGAGAGCATCATAATGGCGTTGGCTGGGAGGTCATGCGGTTGGAGGCTGTAGGTGTCGAGGAAGTCGGGGAAGAAGGGGCTAGCCGGAAGCCCAAACCCACGCTCGAAATGCGTAAGGAATACAACGTATTCCCCGGGTTGGGGTTCCGGCTCAACCTCGCCCTCCGGAAGACGGCTCTCAACTTTTGGCGGAATCCGGTGAGTCCGGTACAGCCAGTCCAGGTCCCATTGTTTGGTTTAGGATCCATCCCAGCATCCCCGGATACTTTCTTCACCCATGTCGGAGAAGTCTGCAGGTGTATCCGGGCTACTCTGCAGGTGCAGCGGCGGTTAGTCGGAATTAGTCTACCGGGAGCTAAGATGTCGGATCGCAAACTGCTAAACACAACCGGGTTCCTGGCAAATAAGATCTACCGTGTGCTAGAAAATCAAAACAAAAAGTAGGAAAATAGGCTCGGGCTAGACTCGGGCGAGACGCAATGCGAGTGAAAGATCTGCATCCTACCGCAACGGTACGTCACCGCCGTGCGCCTCGTGCGCGCCGCTCAAGTCGTGCTCACCGGCGGCGGCTCAACCGCGCATGTGATAGGGCACGGCCGGAGGCGAGCAGTTGTTCTACTAAAGGAGATCATCGAGACGAAGGGAGCGACTCACCGGAGAAGAGGAGGTCGGTGACGTGCGAGAGGGACGGCGGTGTTCGAGCTCCGGCGAACGGCGAGGGCGACGGCGTTCGGGCGACGAGTGCAGCGGCGGCGATGCGCTCGAGACAATGGTGAAAGAGAGGCAAGGAAGAGGAAGGAGGAGAGGAGACCGTTCCGGTCCCCTATTTATGGGGGGGATTCCGGAGCGGTTCCCAGTTTTCCCGCCCACAATCTCCACGATCGTGGGTGGGATCTGTTTTACGCAGCACACCACGTGGCACTAGCCGGAGCGCCCGATCCAGCCACACCGAGGGTCACACGGCCCCAACGGTTGGGCTTCGGATCGGCTGCGGCTCCCGACGCGGGAACCCAAGCGACAGCGTGCTCGGGCAGGAGCACTCAAGTGCATTACTGCTCAGACGGGACGTCGGGTAGGGCCCAACTCGCGATCTCGAGTTCAGCATGAAGCCAACGGTCAAGATTCACTGAGACTGCGTTATCCGGTTGCAGGCTTCATCTCCCGGTTAAAAAACCGTCTCGGTAAGGAGGTCCCGGGAGAAATCAATCTCGGCAAGAAAATGGAACGTGATGTCATGTGTTCTTGGAAGATAGTTGTTGTTTAAAGCTGATCCCGCACATCATCCGGGGTCGCTGTACAGCACCAGCTTCGGGGACTAGTGTCGGGGGGCTGCCCCCCGGGTAGGGGCAGATCCCGGTATAATTCAGTAAGGTGCCAACAGTACCTGACTTTTGGCGAGAACTAGGGACACCTCCTGGTGTGCTGAAAGGGCAACTTGACCCTTGAACACTGGTAGAGGGCAAAGTGCCTCCTGGCAGGCGCAAGGGTCAGCTCTGGCAGCTATAAATAGACACCGCCGGCCTTCACAATCGCTCCGGGGAAACTCTCGGAGGGAGGTGTACTCGGCTTTACCGGATAGGTAGTCCGGGTAGGTACTACCGAAGTGTATGTCTCGGTCTTGATCTTATGTAGGAGAAGTTCACAGTGACAAGCGAGGAGGTACCCGGCATGAGGGATCCCGGTAGGCCGTCAACGGTCTATAGCAGGCTTTCCCGTCTGTTGCGGGGGGAAGTACCATTCCGCCTGACACGGAAGCATGGTCACCTCCCGCCTGACACGGAAGCATGGTCACCTCCCGCCTGACACGGAAGCATGGTCACCTCCCGCCTGGCACAGGAGCGCGTCAGCCGGTACGACCGTGGTACGACAAGACCTGACATGCCTAGCCCGGCAATCCGGAAAAGGCTATCCGGGATGGGCCAAGACATGTCTTGTCTCTGACAGAGGGACAATGATGGTTCAGGACGGCGCCTGCTGTCCTTATCGAGATAATGACGCTGGGGCTACGCCGGATAGCGCGGCGACTAGGTCGCACTAGCCGGTGACGGCATGCCGGCTAGGCCTGTCCGGTAGGGCCAAGCCGATTTAGGGTTTCCGGCCCTCCTGTCCGGAACTCTATAAAAGGCGCCATAACTGCTCCTGAGAGCAAGAGACCAACTTGGGAGCCAAAGCTATAGTCACATTTACTCTTAGAGCATTTACTTCTTCACATCTTGAGTTCATCTAGTTCTTGGTACTCCTCCCTTTGAGAGATCTAGCAGCCAGTTGTAACTCTTGTACCATTGTTATATAGAGAGGAAAGGCAAGAGTAGGGGTGTTACCTCCTCACGAGGGCCCTGAACCTGGGTATATCGTGTGTGTGTTGTGTGCCTTCGTGCATTTGTTTGCGTTTGTTAGATCTTCCTCCTCGCACATTGATCTTGTTTCTTGTTCCTAGGAGATCTCGGTTATACCGGGATCCTCCTCGCGCGGGCTATTCAGCTCGCTATCCCTCCCCGGATCCACTAACGTCCATCGGCCCCACACATTAGCCATCCTATGGCATCTGCCGTGACACCACCACGACAATCACTACTAGATTGACACAAGGTAAAATTGTGTGGAGCAAAGGGACTTCCTGCTGAAGCTGGGGTCATGCAAGAAGAGGATATACGAGCTGGCACGTGTAATGCTTTGCTCTATTCCTGAGCTCTCTTAGTGTTTGCAGCTGCCAGTGGCATTTTTTGAGACATATATACACTCTTTACTAAACCTATTTTGGTGCATTGCAGGTTGTAACTATGTTGATCATTGGTAGAGAAAATGACGACGCTCTATTAAGCCGTGAATCAAGATTTGTACGTCGAATTGAGTTGTCTTGCTGGTTTTAGTGAGGTGCATGTTTAAGAGCTCGAGGAAGAAGTGAAGCTCCTCAAGAACATGTCCAACCTCAATATCATGGTGAGTAGATAGGAGATTGATAATAGATTAGATTATCTGCTTCAACACTAGACATAGTTGTTTGATCTACTTTATGTGGTTTGAGAAGAGGTACCTTGGGACCATCCGAGAGGAAGACACCCTGATTATTTTACTGGAGTTTATTTCTCGAGGGTCTATTCACTCGCTTCTCGGAAAACTTGGTTCATTCCCGGAGGCAGTAAGTAACCATCAATCCGTGCGGTTTTCTTCGATTTTATATGGCAGAACAGAAACTGAACCGCTAATATGTTGATCAGGTCATTAGGAAGTACACTAGGCAGATTTTGCAAATGCTACTCCATTCGATCCATATAAAGTTGCTAAATCGGATATATCTGTATGTTAGTGTCATAAATTGTTGCCTTTCTCTTATTGCTAGCAATTTTTTATTCAACTATTAAATTAACCATGGTTACAAATGCTAGGATGAGACATGAGTAGATGCCTATCATGGACTTGCACACTGACTACGGACATCTTCTGCACCGACATCAGAACAATCCATGGATCAAAATCATAAGATCTTGATGATTTTGATCATCTTTTATCCATGGTTCCGAAGTTTTGCTTTGATTGTGCATTTTCTATATGGTCAATGAATGATGATCCTTGTGGATGTCTGCATTTGAGAATAGACAGAGGTACAAGGAGGTCAAATTCATCTGAGATAAATGAGCAAGTCATCCTTTCAACGTCATATGGATGTTCATTTTGAAGGAGATATGCCCTAGAGGCAATTAATAAAGTGTATTATTTATCATATCTCGTTTGTTCATAATATGTTTTTGTGTCATGCTATAACCGTATTAAGCGGAAACATTAATACGGGTGTGATGCGTAAACAACCAGGTCCCTAGTAGCCTCTACTAAGACTAGTTTCGTTGCGCGATCGATGATCGAGGTTTCCCGATCATAGGGCATGGTGCCGTCGGCAATGGAAGTCATATCGTTGGAGAACGATGTGATGGAAATTATATCTTGAATGGGATACGGATCTGGACCTCTTCTCCATGTTGATTAAAGCAAAGAAAACTTACAGGCTGATTTGCTATAAGGAAATTCTCATTATTGGTTGCTGGAGTATTTGGACCCAAAGGAACAGATGTATTTTTTACTCTCAGCCTATTTGTCTTGAGGCTTGCTTCCAGGACTTTATTTGTTCTTTTAGATTGATTATGCATAGAGCTAAACCTTCCCTTAAGGAGGGGATGACCCAATGGGTGGACACTTTATGAACTTTTCCTTGTATTTGTACAGCTGTCAATGAGAAAATAGAAAATTAAACAGTAGGGATTTTTCCCTACTGTTTTGCGCTTCAAAAAAAAAGAACGATGTGATGGACATATCCAGATTTGTAGGACGTAGTCATTACGCATTTGATCGTGAGACCAACTCTTACAGTTATTCCTGTAAGATACTTCGATTGCACCAAACATCGTATCTTAATTAGTATGACAATAACGGTGATACTTTTGGGTATCGGAAAGGATTAATTGAGACGAGGGGTCAAGAGCGGGATTTGCAAGTCCGCATAGGAGGATACATACTCTAGAGCCCACTCGGTGAGATTATGTCTAATGAGCTTGCAAGCATGTGACTAGGTCACGGAGACATGAAATCATAGACGAGTAGAAGATAGCGTTGTCGGTAACGAGGTCAAGCTAGATATGGAGATATCTACGAACGACGCTCGGACACGCTAAGTATCGCCTGACAAAAGGTTTAAGACTTTACGTTCAGGTTTGATAGATGAAAGTCATTCGTTATATCACAGGGATTAATTCATGGGGTACATGACTACGAGTTAGTCGTTGATCGGAGAGGAGTCTCGATCATACCTGTTATTATATCGAACCCCTAGGGTAACACACTTAAGTGGTTTCGACAAGACAACCGGAAAGGAAAGAGATCACCGGGACCGTCCCGGGAGAGGTCCGATGGAGATCGGGCAGCGACGGAAGAGTTTTCGTAGCTAGAATAAATTATATATAATATGTTTGATATTAATTAGTGTAATTAATGTCTAAATATGATTTTATATATTTATTTTCGAATTTATTTAGTCTGATTTCCCTAAATGGGCCTTCTGGTCGAAAGAAGGCCCAAGAGGTGAAAAAATCCCTAGGGGAATTCAGTGGGGGCTTGGGTGGCCGACCCAAGTGGGCCAAGAGGCCCACTAGGGGCGGCGCACCAGCCTATGCCGCACCAGGCATGTGGGGTTTAGTCCCACATTGCTTGGCTGGCAGGTTGGCTCCCCCATGGGAGCCTATACAAGAAGGGGCACCCCTGCCCTTTTAACTCACCAGTTAATTCCCCAATTATCTCTCGATTTCGTGATTCCCTTTGTTGGAGTTGCGCCGAGTTGAGAGGGGGATCTCTTCCACCATAGCCCGCTGCCGTGCTGCTGGTGTTTCGGTTCAAGTCTTCCGCTGTTCGTCCTAGACTGGAGCTTCGGAGGCCGTCGTTTCCACCGTACGTGTGTAACGCCCTGCGAGGTGCTGCGCTTGCGGTACTTGGAGGTCTGCTTCCTCTACACGACCTTGAGGTCGGCTTCATCGGTCTTCATCGACAATGTTTGTGCGGGAACGTAATCCCCGCTTTCGGTCTACAAGGGTATGTATTCCGATCTACGTTCGTACTACTATATCTGCATAGAATAGATCTTGACATGTTTTAGGGATATCGTTGCTAGGAAAATTATTGTTTTCTGCGCCCGATCCCCTTCAGTGGTATCAGAGTCGATCTATCATAGATATAGTTGTACGCTGTTAGAACCCGTGTTCTGCACCGGGGCACCGTTTCTGTTATTTGCTACCCTCTAGCGTGCACTTGTGATTCCAGCGGCATCGAGTTGATGAAGCGGCCCGGACCGACTTTACGCGTACGCTTACGCGAGACTGGTTCCACTACTGACATACGGCTTGTACCGTATCTGTGGCTGACGGGTGTCTGTTTCTCTCTCTTTAGTTGGTCTTGCATTTTCAATGGAGGGCCCGAAAGGGATGCTTAAACATGCAATTATTGGATCGTTGTTGTGGTCATAAGGTTCGTAGGTATGAAGTGGTTCTATTTACGACAGCCCCAAGCCACGTAAAATATGCTAAAGATAAAGTAGAAGCGTCCAACTTTATTTTGTAGGGGCTATGTGATATGGTCAAGGTAGGTTTATTAAATTGTTTATAAACCGCGGGCGCCAAGAAGACCATGGCGCACTGGACTACATCACATTGCATTACATTTGATGTTTTGTGTGCATCTTATATTGTGTGATTTTATATATTAGTATATATTAGTTACGCGTGAACGGCAGTTGACACCTAGAGGGGGGGGTGAATAGGTGGTGACCAATTTTTATGTCCTTTTCAGTTTTAGGCTAGCGGAAAGTAAGTTGTCTATATGTGCAACTAGGTGATACAAGTGATAGACAACAAAGAAACTAAGCAAGTACAGGAAATGAAGATGCGGTAAAGGAGAGTGGAACAAGACAACCGTAGGAACTCGAAGACATCGATTTTATCCCGAGTTCCACCACATAGGTGTACGTCTCGTTGGAGGGGTGTGAGCTACCACAAAGGTTTGCTCAACGCCACAAAGGCCTCACCCTATTCTCCTGTGAATTCGACCACAAAGGTGCGAATCCACGCTTCCACTAAGAACTCCTTTAAGGGCGGAGAAGGTCCCATATAAATTCGTGAGGCACACACCCACAACTGTATTGGGGGCTCTCACAATGACCACAACAGGTCACTTCCACAAAGGAATCCACAAAGGATCAAAACACACAAGATTGAACCTAGCTATCCACAAAAGAATCCTAGATTCGTTGCCCCTCAATATTTAGAGGGGGGAAATCAAAACGCTTCAGTGGAGTTGTAGATCGGTGGCTTCTCCCTCAGATCCCCAAGTATCAAAGGATTTGAGTGGCTAGATTGGGAGATCCAGAAGAAACGAGCTTCAGCACCAATGGAGGAGAGAGAAAACTTGAAGCTTAAACTGCTGGAGGTAGGTGGAGGGGTATTTATACCCCTCTCCAAATTCTACCCGTTGTACAGCCGCCAGCTCGGAAATCTTCGGGTTGAGATCCGGAGATCTCCGGACTCCGGATATCTCCGGTAGGAAATCCGGTTGAGCGGGGCTTGGAGTCAGTGCTGATTGGTCTTCTAGACTTGGCAGAAAATCCTCTGTCACTCGGATATCTCCGGACTGGGTCCCCAAAATCTCCGAGCGCCGGAAATCTCCTGGAGCATTTCCGGCTAAACTTTGAGTTGGAGTCAGTACGCAACTGAGTTCAGGACTTGGTGAAATTCTTCTGCCACTCAAAGATCTCCGGACTGGGCCTCGGAAATCTCCGAGCGCCGGAAATCTCCTAGAGCATTTCCGGCTTCTTGAGTTGGAGTCAGTACGCATCTGAGTTTGTGACTTAGAGGAAATCTCGATTAGCCCGGAGATCTCTGGTCTGGGGATCGGAGATCTCCGAACCCCGGAAATCTCCTGACTGAAATTCCTGAAGAGAGACCAAGTGAAGCAGTACTGAAAATCAGGTAATATAAGTATTAACTCTTATCAACCGACCTGTAATAAAACCTGCATGCTTCATCACAAACATTAGAATACCTTTTGTGTTGTCACTAGTCACCAAAATATGGGAGTGCAAAGAATGCACTTTCAATCTCCCCCTTTTTGGCGAATGATGACAACACGAAAGGAGAACGGATTTGCAAAATATAGACGGAGCTCCCCCTAAGTAAGTGCACTATTTTAGGATGTTTTTGGAATAAAAAGTGCACATTCCTTAGGATCAACAATCCCCCTAGATTTTACGAAACACGCAAACACACAAATAACACTACACAAAAGTAGCAACAACTTAGAACAATAGAGTTATTACAATAGAGGATTTAAAGGTACTCATGTCTCACACACATGACGAAATAAAACAACATGATAAGAGGGAGCACTTAAGATCAAACGAAAGGAAAACAACAAGAAATGCTCCCAACCCATGCAAATCCCGAGAGTCCTAAAGAGATACTTCTCCCCCTTTGGCATCAAGATACCAAAAAGGGAGGAGGTTCCACTAACGGCCCATGACTCAAGAGTCGGAACCCTGCTCGGCATCATCATCCTCCTCCTCATCATCATCATCATCATCATACTCAAGATCGCTGTCCTCTGGCACTGCATCATCCCAATCAAAGGTGAGACGATCGGCATTCCAATCCTTGAATGGAATCACAGGCTTCAAAGGGTGCTTTGGAGCAGGCATCTTCATATGAGCCATAATTTCTTCTTGACGCTTCATAATGCGATGGTTCTGAGAGTAGATGGAGTAGTTCTCACTATGAATGCAACAGTTCATATTCATGATCTTCTCAATTGCCCGAACAACCCATGGGCGACTCTTCTTGGCAGCTTTCTTGATGTTGGGATTGGTAGGAACCCGAGATGGACCACTAAAAATCTCATCCTCGTTGATATCTTGCATGGTGGCTTGTTGTTGAACAACATGAGCAGATTTCTGGATAAGCAAGGCTGCCTTGTGGGGCTGACAACCAAAAGCTGCATCAAAGTCATCACCGTCTTGCTCGGAGAGCTTGTAGAGCCTCTTGATGAGTAATATCACATAGGGAGCATATGGAGGACTTTCCTCTCAAAAACTGCTAGTGACATCTCCTGGAAAATAAACTCCATGACATCCACCTTGTAGGCCTCCTGCTCAACCTCATACTCCCCAAGATAGGCCGCATGAGCCTTGGCCATCAAGTTGACTCCCCGGAAATATTATCCGCATTGCCGGCAATGGGAGCAATGGTCCAACGGAACATGCGAAGCAGGAGACCATTCTGAGAGCCAATCCTTCCTCCAGGCTGGTAAACATCAGTCATAACATGTTTGTTGTAAGACACGCCATGGACATACATGCGGGCACCAGCTGGAACAGACAAACCACTGAAAGGACAACCAAGAATCCGAGCAAACTCTCGGAAAGTGGAGGTCAAGCGCTGCCTGCCAGACATCCAAGTCATCCCAATATCCTCTGAGGAGTCAAACACCACAGTAGCATAAAACTGATGGATAAGAGATACGTTGTAGCTGCACTCTGTCCTCATCAAGTGCTCCAAACCCAGAAGACGGCAGACCTTGACTGCTCCACCAAAATAATCAGCCTTCTTCATTAACTTGTCGAAGTCAATCCACTTCATGGGGCAGATGGGCTTGTCAATTGAGAACTTCTGATAAACTTCCCTATAGAGCCATGCCATCTCGGTACAGAAGAACTTGGGATCATCAGATTCCACGTTGTACGATAGCTCACTTCGCCACTTGCGAAAACTGCCTTTGTTGAAGTCCTCAAGACGGAGCTCGGGCCTCTTCTTCTTGCTGGGCCCAGTGGCTCTCTTGAGCAGAGCTGCAGACTCAGCTCGGGTGCTATCTTCACTCGAGGACCCGCTGGGAGGGCGAGAATGAACAGGTTTGGCCCTCCCCCGCTGAGCTATTTGCTTGACACGGCCACGAGGGTTGGAACCTGAAAACACACAGCATAGAGAAGATAGAAAGCATATGGGGTAAGCACTCATGTCCGAGAAGGAAAAAAGAAACGTACTAGAGAAGTTAAGCAATCAAAGTTTCTGTCCTTAGCTGATTTTATTCTGAGTAGGCCGTAGACCGGAAATTTCCGGTCTGCACGAAATTTTGACAGATTTGAACAAAATCTATGAATGAAAAACAGATCTATGCACGTGGAGGGTAGAGCATGCCTTGGGGAGCAATTCTACCAAAGGAAACAAGCAACAACCTTCTAAATCGGCTAGGTTAAACGAAAACTAGTTTCGTCCTAGATTTGAAAAACGAGGAGTTACCGGAAGACATTGCGAAAAGCGTGCGGATGAAATCGAAGCCCTCAACGAGGAGAAGTAGATCTGAGAAGCACGCAAGAATCCCTCAAACGATCCACCCGCAGCAAGGATCGAAAGATTAGGAGTTTTTCGGAGGAGAGAGAGGATTAGGGCACGGGGTGGATGAACTGGCCGAACCGGCCAGTCCACCCGTGCCCTTATATAGGCTAGACCATTTGAACCGGAAATCTCCGGACTGAGGCTCGGAGATCTCCGGGTGCCGGAGATTTCCGGGGCTATTTCCGGATCAGGTTCGTCTGAGGTCAGTGCCGAAACTGATTTGGACTTAGGTGCCGAAAAATCGCAGGGGCCGGAGATTTCCGAGTCTCATCCGGAAATATCCGGACTCCGGAAATTTCCGGGACTAGTTCCGGTCAATAATCATCACAGGTCAGTGCTGATTTTTGAATAGACTTAGTCTCGAAATTCTCTGGTGGACCGGAGATTTCCGAGTATGGCTCGGAGATTTCCGTTCAAACCCAAAAACTCTAGGAACAAGAAATCAATAAGAGGACATGAGTGGGGAAAAGCATGTTTAAAGATAGTGAAAGGCTTAGGATAGAAACTCAAACTGAATAAAGAAGAAACACTCAAGTTGCAAGAATCATAAATCACAAGAGAAGACCAACCAAGAGTGTGTTTTCCCAAAAGAACCAAAGACAATGCAAGTGAGGATCAAAAATAAAACCAAATAGTATCCAAAAACTTCAAGAAGAGTGTTGGTGGCTGAAACCACCGTGTATGAGTTATAGCATGGCACCGCGAAGATATATCTTGGGTCCATAACTACATATCAACATTTAAGCTCACAAATTTGATTTAATTTGAAGTTTTAGCAATGATATGTCACTATATGCATAATAGGGGGAGGAAGAGTCCAATGTATTAGGAAAACACTCCCCCTAAGTCCATGCGTACCTCTAGTTCTAATAAAGCCTTAAACGTTGAAGGTGTGCATGGAATTCAAGACAAGGCCCGAGAATCTACGATATTGAGCTCATTCCTCAAGTAGCAAAAGCGGGCTTCATCAAGGGGCTTCGTGAAGATATCCGCCAATTGATCCCTTGTACCAACATATGATAGATCAATATCTCCTCGTGCCACGTGATCGCAGATGAAATGATGACGAATCTCAATGTGCTTGGTCCTTGAATGTTGCACCGGATTGTATGCAATTTTGATGGCACTCTCATTATCACATAAAAGCGGCACTTTGTCCAAGAGGACACCGTAGTCCTTTAAAGTTTGCTGCATCCAAAGAAGTCGAGTACACCCGCTTGCGGCGGCGACGTACTCGGCTTCCGCCGTGGATAATGAGATGCAACTTTGTTTCTTCGAGAACCAACTCACCAAAGATCTTCCAAGGAATTGACACGTCCCGGATGTGGACTTCCTATCATCAATGTCGCCCGCCCAATCGGAGTCGGTGTATCCACAAAGAGACATGGTGCCATCTTTGGGATACCACAACCCAAAGCAGGGGTATGAACCAAATATCTGAAGATTCTCTTCACGGCCATCAAATGACTTTACTTAGGCGCGGCTTGATAACGAGCACACACTCCAACGCTTAAGACGATATCGGGCCTAGACGCACATAAATAAAGGAGAGACCCAATCATAGAACGATACTCCTTTTGTTCTACCTCTTTAACATCGGGTTGAGTTGGAGGTGGCACTTGGTTTGCATAGGGGTAGGCACACCATTCAGCCCAAGCAACTTAAACTTCTTGATCATATCTTGAATGTACTTGGCTTGACAAATAAAAGTCCCTTCTCTCATTTGCTTGATCTCAAAACCGAGAAAGAACTTGAGTTCACCCATCATTGACATCTCGAACTTGTCGGTCATTAGCTTGGAAAACTCATCATTGAACACACGGTTAGTAGAACCGAAGATAATGTCATCGACATATAATTGACAAATGAAGAGTTCACCATTATCCTTTTTAGTAAAAAGTGTGGGATCAATTACCCCAACCTCAAATCCACGGTCTACTAAGAACTCTCTCAAGTGCTCGTACCATGCACGGGGGGCTTGTTTAAGGCCATAGAGAGCTGTGTCCAAGACATAGACGTGGTGAGGATGGTTGGGGTTCTCAAAACCCGGGGGTTGTTTAACGTACACAAGTTCTTGCAAAGGACCATTAAGAAAAGCACTTTTTACGTCCATTTGTTGCAATTTGAAACCATGATGAGATGCATAAGCGATGAGAATACGTATCGATTCGAGTCTTGCGACCGGCGCGAAAGTTTCTCCAAAGTCGATGCCTTCTACTTGAGAAAAACTTTGAGCTACCAATCGTGCCGTGTTCCTTACAACAATACCATGTTCATCTTGCTTGTTCTTGAAGATCCACTTAGTGCCAATAACGTTGCGGCAATCTTTAGGCTTCTCAACTAGGCGCCACACTTTGTTGCGCTCGAAGTTGTTAAGTTCTTCATGCATAGCCTCTAGCCAATCGGGATCTTCAAGAGCATCGAATACTTTCTTGGGCTCGACCATGGAAATGTGTGCTTGATTCTCACTAAAGTGAGCTAATTGACTTCGTGTGGAGACCCTTGCTCGTATATCACCAATGACCTTGTCGAGAGATAATGCCCTTAGTTCCAATGACTTTGCAAAGCGAGCTTGACGACGAGTTTCAATTGCCGCCCTTGTTGTGGGGACAATCTCTTGACCATCTTGGTCCTTTGGATCCTCGTCTTGATCTTCTTGAGGGCCTTGATCATCATGAGGATTCTCTTCATGTGGTGGGGAAGGATGATCTTGCCCTTGAGTTGAACTTGGAGAAGTAGGGTCATCTTCGATAATCTTGGTGGGGGAGGTATGATCTTTTGGTTGATGAAGATCTTGTGGAGGCTCATCAAGAGCTTCATCTTGGGAAGAAGTAGCATGCTCTTGTTGAGGAAGATCTTGAGATTGTTCTTGAGGGTATTCATCATTTTTTATGGGTGAGCCACCTTGTGGTTCTTGTGACGGTGAGGTCTCCTTGATAGGAGAACTTGAGTTTTCTTGAACAACTTCTTTATAAACTTCAATGGGGCGAAGAAAGCCTACTCCCATCTTCTTAATGGCATCAAAAGGTTGTTCATCACCTATATCACAAACACCAACTTGCTCCACTTGGGAGCCATCATTTTCATCGAATTCCACACTACAAGATTCTATGATAATCCGGGAGGATTTATCAAAGACTCCATAAGTGTGGGACTCGCTACCATAGCCGAAAAATATTCCCTCAATTGATTTAGAGTGGAACTTACCCAACCGGACACACTTGACGAGATAGTAGCACTTACATCCAAACACTTTTAAGTAGCCAATGTTGGGTTTGTTGCCGGTAAGGATCTCATATGGAGTCTTCTTTAAACCCTTGCGGAAGTAGAGGCGATTTGATGAGTGACAAGCGATGGAAATAGCCTCCGCCAAAAAATTGATGGGAGACTTGAAATCCGCCAACATAGATCTTGCCATATCGATAAGAGTACGATTTTTCCTTTCGGCAACGCCATTTTTTTGAGTAGTGTAAGCAGCGGAATATTGGTGACGAATGCCTTCTTCACTAAGAAAGTCGTTAAGGGTGTAGTTCTTGAATTCCGACCCATTGTCACTTCGAACAACCAATATGGGGAGGTCATGTTGGCGTTGAACCTCCTTTGAGAAGTCGATGAAGACTTGTTGAGTTTCATCCTTGGTTTTAAAGAAATAGACCCATGTATACCTTGAATAGTCATCAACAATCACGAGGCAATATTTCTTGCCCCCAAGATTTGTCTCCGAAATTGGTCCAAATAGATCAACATGAAGGAGCTCCAAAATCCGGGACGAAGATATGATGGTATTGCTTGGATGAGGAATATCATGCATCTTGCCTTCCACACAAGCTCTACAAATTCGATCCCTTGAAAAGAAAACATGATCTTTTAGTCCAAGGATGTGACCACCCTTGTGGAGGCTTTGCAAAGTGCGCATGTTTACGTGGGCTAGTCGGCAATGCCAAAGCCAACCCACGTCGGCTTTTCCGAAGAGACACATGGCTTGAGTAGTGGTGGCTCCGGAGAAGTCCACCACATAAAGTTCATGCTCCACGTATCCCACGAAAGACACACTTAGCGACTTGCTCCACAAGAGGACCACAATGTCCTTATCAAAGAAGGGAGAGACCCCCAACTTTCTTAAGGCACGAACCGATAACCATTTATAGCCAAGATATTCAGCAAGCATAACATTGACAAGAGTAATGTCAGGGGCAACTACCACTTTGCCAAGCCCGGTTACCTTAGACCTTGATAAATCACCAAACGTCACGGTTACTTGATCTTCATTAGGTTTCAACTCCGTGACGATTTCTTTTCTCCCGGTCATGTGACTTGTGCATCCACTATCAATTATCCATTTTGAACCACCGGGAGCAAGGTCCTACAAGAGATCAATACTTAAATTTGGGTGCTTTATGGTTAGCGACAAAAGACTTAGGGACCCAAATAGCATATGAAATAAAGGCATAGTAGGGTCCAATGTAACGAGCACAAACATTCCCATAATAATCGACATATAAGGCATAGTTAGGATTGTTGTCCCCGACGTGATCTTTACGAGTAGGCTTGCCCCTTGAGGCATTCCTACTTGCAAGACCGTCCTTGGATTGAATGGAGTCGGCTTCTTGGCTTGGATGGGGTTGACGCTCTTGGGAATACCCTTCTTGGCATTCATCTTCATGGGATGCACATATCCAAGTCCTTCCTTCCCTTGTCGAGTGTGAGGCTCCACGATGGGAGTCTCAACAACTTGCTTACCCTTGAGAAGGATGAGTTTGGATGTGGAGGCCTTAGCAATCTCATTCTTCAACCTAGCATTCTCTTTCACAAGATTAGCATTATCACAAAACAATTAGAGGTAGAGATGCTAGGTGAGTCAAGGTTAGTTAGCCGAGTTTGGAGTTGAGCATAAGACTCCTTTAGAAGAGCATGTTCACTCTCCAAAGCCTTGTGAGCTATGACGAGCTTCTCCATGTCCGCAATGAGTCTAACATGCCCAACCGCAAATTCGGCTTTATCTTGTTGAGCCACCTTGAATTTAGCAAAGTACATATCACGATCCTTAATGAGCTTAGCATGTGAGGAATTATGAGTTTCCTCAATAGTTTCAAGTTGCTCCTCAAGACGTGCATGAGACTCGTCAACCTCCTCAAGAGAGGACTTCAAATAAGATAGAGAAATAGCGTCTTCTCTTTCTATCTTACCCTTCTCTTCATTGAGATGCTCTAGTTCACCAATACGAGCCATGAGGGCACCAACATGTTTCTTGCTATCACCTTGCAAGTTAGTGATAAAAGAGTCGACGGCCACAAGCTCTTTCTTGATTTGAAGGCTAGAGGCATCATCAAGCTCATTCATTTCATTCATGAGAGAGGAAGAGGATGAACGTACCTCCAATGCCTTGGCCATAAGACATCTTGAGCTCTTGGTGATAGAGTTCTCATTTGGCGACGTGAATAGAGATGATGAAGAGCTTGTCGTAGTTGAAGGAGTTCTTGTCGTTGATGAGGGAGTTCTTGTTGTTGATTAAGGAACAGTAGGTGTTGATGTGGTGGCAAGAGCCGCCACTTCATTTGGCGTTTCTTCCTCCGACTCTTCATCATCGGTGGGGTACTCCTCTTGAGGTAACAACATGATGCGAGGTTTCTTGTGAAGACGCCTCTTCTTTCCATAGGCCTTCTTGGGAGGCATCTTGGTTTTGTCCTTGAGCACTAGACGTCCACCATGCTCTTCTCTTTTCTCATAAGGGCAATCGGCGACGAAATGGAACTTGTCTTGACAATTTAACATGTCATTGACTTGGAGGGTGAGACCCTATCGGCTCGAGATGGACTCTTGTATTCTCGCATCTTGCCTCTTGAAGTATTGTTCCAAAATGTGCGAGCCGCAAGAGCAAGATGATCATTGTAAGCAATCTTGAGTGCTTCCTCGGACATTGCGGCAAAGCTTCCAAGATCATCATCGTTGTCTTCCTCAACGGTAGCCTTCAAGGCAAGGTTGGTTGTGCCTCTTTGCATTCCAAGAGCCCTTGCTCTAGCGTCTTGAGCATTCTTTGTGGCCACCTTATACGCGGCCATCTCTTGCATAACCTCATTAGATGTCATGAGATGGTAGTTATGTCTTCCTTGAAGGCTCTTGACGTCGGTTGGCTCACATGACATCATGGAGCTCACATACTTCCTCTTGATGCAAGCATCATCAATATGAGAGGCACCAACTTCTCGAAAGCTTGTGGCTATTGTCACCAATCTTCTATACATCATCTCATGGTCTTCACCATCAAGCTTGAAGAAACCCTCGGCTTCATTGCTCAAAGAGTCATAGAGGCACCTCCTCATGCTATCATTTCCAACGAACAATTCGGATAGAGCATCCCATGTATCCTTGGCGGTGGTGAGGTGTTGGATAAGAGATATGTCCTTGTTCCCAACAGCTTTTGGGATCATGTAGAGTGTGGTGGCATCAAGTTGAGCCTCCACCACTTCTCTTCTTGTTAAGTTGGTCGGATCATGCGGCTTGTATCCAACTTGAATGATGCGCCACAACTCGATTGAAGAGCTTCACACATGAGACTTCATCACATATTGCCATTGAGAGAATGTATAATCTTTAAGCAATGGGAGATCACCCCTATGAGAAACTTGCGGATGAGGAATGATGGGATCGGGGGTATGGTACTGGGATGGGGGAGGAGTGGCGTTGTAGCCTTTAGGCACTTCATCTTGGGAAGATGAAGTGTTTTGATGGTTTGAGGAACTAGTAGCATCACCCTTCCCATCCAAAGGCAATTGTTTTCCCTTTATCAATTCGGGGTCCACATCTTGAGTAATGCCCGGAAGCACCGGAGACTTTGAGGGCAAAGCAAGAGAGGTTTCCTTAGATGTCTTGAGAGACTCAAGCATATCGTGAAACTTCTTGAACTCGGTTTTTATGGACGATGTCAACTTTGTTTCCAAAGAGTTGATATCGGCCATAGTGGCACCTTTCTCTTGCATTGCCTCCAAAGTCGCGGCCTCCGCTTCGGTACCCTCTTTCGGGTCAACTTGCATTGTCCAAGGTTGGTCTCAAGCGGTGAAGCTTTTAAGAGACAACCTGGCTCTGATACCAATTGAACGGCAGTTGACCACCTAGAGGGGGAGGGGGTGAATAGGTGGTGACCAATTTTTATGTCTTTTTCAGTTTTAGGCTAGCGGAAAATAAGTTGTCTATATGTGCAACTAGGTGATACAAGTGATAGACAACAAATAAACTAAGCAAGTACAGGAAATGAAGATGCGGTAAAGGAGAGTGGAACAAGACAACCGTAGGAACTCGAAGACAGCGATTTTATCCCGAGTTCCACCACATAGGTGTACGTCTTGTTGGAGGGGTGTGAGCTACCACAAAGGTTTGCTCAACGCCACAAAGGCCTCGCCCTATTCTCCTGTGAATTCGACCACAAAGGTGCGAATCCACGCTTCCACTAAGGACTCCTTTAAGGGCGGAGAAGGTCTCTTACAAATTCGTGAGGCACACACCCACAACTGAATTGGGGGCTCTCACAATGACCACAACAGGTCACTTTCAGAAAAGGAATCCACAAAGAATCAAAACACACAAGATTGAACCTAGCTATCCACAAAGGAATCCTAAATTCGTTGCCCCTCAAGATTTAGAGGGGGGAAATCAAAACGCTTCGGTGGAGTTGTAGATCGGTGGCTTCTCCCTCAGATCCCCAAGTATCAAAGGATTTGAGTGGCTAGATTGGGAGATCCGGAAGAAACCAGCTTCAGCACCAATGGAGGAGAGAGAAAACTTGAAGCTTAAACTGCTGGAGGTAGGTGGAGGGGTATTTATACCCCTCTCCAAATTTTGCCCGTTGTACAGCCGCCAGCTCGGAAATCTCCGGGTTGAGATCCGGAGATCTCCGGACTCCGGATATCTCCGGTAGGAAATCAGGTTGAGTGGGGCTTGGAGTTAGTGTTGATTGGTCTTCTAGACTTGACAGAAAATCCTCTATCGCTCAGAGATCTCCGGACTGGGTCCCGGAAATCTCCGAGCGCCGGAAATCTCCTAGAGCATTTCCGGCTAAACTTTGAGTTGGAGTCAGTACGCAACTGAGTTCAGGACTTGGTGAAATTCTTCTGCCACTCGGAGATCTCCGAATTGGGGCTCGGAAATCTCCGAGCGCCGGAAATCTCCTAAAGCATTTCCGGCTAAGCTTGAGTTGGAGTCAGTACGCATCTGAGTTTGTGACTTAGAGGAAAACTCGATTAGCCCGAAGATCTCTGGTCTGGGGATCGGAGATCTCCGAACCCCGGAAATCTCCTGACTGAATTCCTGAAGAGAGACCAAGTGAAGCAGTACTGAAAATCAGGTAATATAAGTATTCACTCTTATCAACCGACCTATAATAGAACATGCATGCTTCATCACAAACATTAGAATACCTTTTGTGTTGTCATTAGTCACCAAAATATGGGAGTGCAAAGAATGCACTTTCAACGCGGCGGTAATTATATATGATGATCCCTTCAAAAATACCACTAGTGTTCTTCCTCCAACGCGCACCACCAAGAAAGTTCTACGTTATGAGGCAGGCCGTGACGATCGGGTGTCAGACATATCGTCGTTCGCATACGGTGGGTGTAAGCCATGTTGCACAAGCGTCAGCGTGGAGGTTATAGTGGCGAGCCTAGCATATGCAGATATGGCCTCGGAACACGGAGGCCGAAAGGTCGAGCACGAGTCACAATATTTGTGTGACGGACCATTGTCTAGTCTTGAAGTTGTGCCACCGGCTCTGACGATGAGGGGTTGTGCAATGGATGGGGGTCGTGTAATCGCTTAAACGACCAGGAGGGATGTTCGTTTGAGTGGGAGTTATGTTAATTATTTTCTAAAAATACTATAACTCAAAATTATTATGAACAGAGTCTTATGTTGCTGCAAATTCCATTGTAGATGTCTCGCCCCTCGTTTAACCTAGGTCTGTTCCTTGAGAAAGAAAAGCTTAAGACCAATGGGTCAAACTTCATGGCCTGGTTCCGCAACCTGAGGATCCTCCTCACTCCCCCATAGGGTGGCCTACGTCATTGAGGCCGCCATAGGTGACCCTCCCACAGATGAAGCCTCTGAGGATGAGAAGAAGGTCTTCCAGACCAGATCGGAGGATTCTGCCTTTGTCCAGAGTGGCATGTTCTACGCCATGGAAGCCGACCTGCAGAAGCGCTTTGAGAAGATGAGCGCCTTTGAGATTATTTCTGGTCTCAAGGCTGTCTTCGCGCCGCAGGCTAAGGCTGAGAGATATGAAGCTTCTGAACTTTTCTTCTCGGCCAAGATGGAGGAGCAAAGCAGTGTGAGCGAGCATGTGGTCAAGATGTCTGGCTACGTTCAACGCCTGAATGCTCTGGAATGCAAAATTCCCGATGAGCTGACGATTGACAGGGTGCTGCAATCGTTGCCCCTAGCTATAAAGGCTTCTTCATGAACTACAACATGCAGGGCATGGCTAAGTCCCTCGGTGAAGTGTTCGTGATGCTCAAGACTGCTGAGGTGGAGATCAAGAAGGAGCACATGTTGTTGATGGTCAACAAGACCGTCGATTTTAAGAAATCCGGTGGCAACGGAAAACAGAGCTGGAAGTCCAGGAGGGAGGGCAAACTGATTGCCAAGCCCAAGACTAACAGATCTGATCCCAGAGCTAGCGTGGAGTGCTTCTACTGCAAGGGAAAAGGTCACTGGAAGCGCAACTGCCCCAAGTACCTGGAGGATAGGAAGTCTGGCAAGACAGTCGAAAAAGAGCAAGTTATATTTGATATATATGTTATAGATGTGTACCTTACATCCGCCCGTAGCAACACGTGGGTATTTGCTAACTAGTTCTGTTGCTCATATATGTAACTCTCAGGAGGAGTTACGGAATAAACGGCGGCTGGCTAAGCATGAGGTGACGATGCGCGTCGGCAACGGATCGAGAGTCAGCGTGGTGGTTGTCGGCACACTCCCTCTACATCTACCATCGGGATTAGTTTTGGTTTTAAGTAAGTGTTATTTTGTACCATCCTTGAGTGTAAACAATTTAAGTGGGTCTTTCCTGTTACAAGACGGTTATTCATTTAAATCAGTATCAAGCAGTTGTGCTATTTATATGAATGATATCTTTTATGTTGATTCTCCTGAGAATAATGGTTTATTCTTGTTGAATCTCGATCGTAGTACTCACATCCATAACATAGAAGTCAAACGGATTAAGTGTAGTGATGATACCGCCATGTATATGTGGCATTGCCACCGGGCCCCATCCATCTCAGCGGCGCGGGCCACCGGGCCCCGTCCATCTCCGACGCTTGTGCGGGAGCGTAATCCCCGCTATCGGGGTACATGGAGGTAATGTAACCCGTTCCGCCACCGTTATCACATGTACTAGATAGATAGATCCTGCCTAGTTAGGGTTTCTTATGCTAGAAAATTATTGTTTTCTGCACCGGAACCCATTCAACGAGACAGTCTCGTCTGCTGCCTTGCGTGATCCGGTTGAGCTGGAGTTCTGGAAAATCGTGTGTGAGGGTGATTTTGATAAGTAGAAGTCGGTGTTCATTGGAGCATATTTTGACGAGATGGGTAAGCTCGTGTATGGTGCCTTAGACAGCACGTTTTGTCACTCTCCGATCCAAACCCACCGCCACTAGTTTTCAACCTAGCTAGGCTCTCTAGAGTAACTCTGGAGATAACAATGGTGCGCATAAGGTGTTTGATGGAAGGTATGGCCAGGAGATGACAAGCAGACACGCTTCCACATCCAGCCTGTTCCCAGCCTGCATCACCTCTTCCGCCAGTCCCACGGGCGCCTCCATCAAGGCTGGTATTGCTCCTCCTCGATCTAAATTAAACAAATGCAATTCAACAATCATCCTTAGCTTCACTTAAGTTTGCATAATTTGATGTTGTTGATAAATAAAGGCTGACCAATATCCACAATTAAATTCAAGTGCTAATCGTGAGCAAGTGAATGATCAATTATACTGTACTGCAGACTATCAGCATCCACAATTTACTTTGATAAAATTGAATATTATCTTAATCTTAACCATGCATTCAGCCCTTTTTCAGGCATGCATGCTGCTACTTGAAGATATATTTTGAGGTACTGTATTATCTAATTCATGCGTGCTAGCGGTGCTCAGTGGTGCAAAAACTCAGCATGTACTTTTCACCGTGGTCTGCCACTGCTCGCTTGTTGGCGAAAGCGATTAAGCCTCACTTAAGAACGTAATGAACTATTCCTTTGTCGTTTTATCAATCCAAACTCATGATTATTATTACTCAAAAAAGATGTGGAGCGTAGCTCTCTAGCTGATATTGCCCACGTTTTTCTTAATCAGCTTTCACATCTTCTCTCAGGCTTCTTTAATACTATTAGCAAATGACCGATGTTTTTGTCAATGACCGATGGATGTGAATTTAGATTGTGGTTAATTGGTTATGAATGTATTCAGATTTTGCTTTTCTGGTAAAGCACGATCATGTCGCAGTAGTTTCTTAGGATGATCAGAGGTGAGGTTCGGCACGATGGTTTCACGCTCGTCGATGTCCTAAATTTTTTGACTGAGTAATGTGTTGGCTGAGTAGTAATGTGATCGGCATGAGTTACTTTGCTGAATGTGTATGAGAGATGTCTTCACGTAGACTTGCCTAAGGATACATTCGATGTTATGGGTGAAGTGCCAATCCATTTCTGCAAAACCTGTTGCTTGTGCCATACATCACAGTGTGTTTTATTTTTCATTTCATTATGTTTTGTATAAGACCTGAAGTCTAAATGTAATGAGGCTTGTTGACATAGACTTATCCCTAATTATATCTGTAGCAATTTAACTCTCTTTTGCTTCCCTTCTCACCTAGGTGAAATCCTCCTTAATTAAGACATGAGACCCGTCGGCCCGTCGCTCTCCAGAGACGCAGCAACAGTGTAAAGAAAACCATTTCCCCAAGATTACTGAAAAATTATACAGTACATAGCTAGGCAACGAAATGCCAATAACTCAACCTGAATCGTTTGATTTTCTTTTTTATATCCTGTAGATTTCTCCAGGGAAATCAGGCCCAAACTCTACCGCGCACCAGGGCTGCATGGTGAATGATCTGCTGGAGTCGGTGAGGAGGAAAGCCGAGAAGGCGTTCAAGGTGCTCTCCAAGAGGAGCACACACGGCTCCAGCAAGACGCCCAGGGAGAGCTCTAGCCCGGCGACGACACTGCAGGGCACGGCCACGAGCGGCATAAGGTGGTGCGAGGACAATGTGTTGTGGAGCTTGCTCTCCTCCAACTTGGTGAGGCATGGTAATGTTACAGTACTTTGTTGTCCTCCAGCTAACTAGCTCACTACCTCTCTTCTTCACCCGAAGAAGTAAATCCTGATAGGTGATAACTTGACAGAACAACAACGACAACGGTAGGAAACAGTGAAGTAGAGGGACATGTCACTTTAGGCTGTGCTTCACGGATTACTGGAGGCGTCCACCACCGAAAAGTTCATACAATGCCTGATGTGAGTGAAACTGAAAATTCATGTTAAACTGATACGAAATTTAGCCAACTTTACATAGATGCATATTGTTCTGTTTTTGAGCTGTAGTAGTCCATCAATCGATTCTCCTTTGCAGGAAGCTTTGCATCTAGCTGCAGATCCTTGGCAGCGCCCCGACATCACAGAGCGAGTGCTGCAGCGGGCTTGACATCTTCCTCAACAACACGGCAGCGGTGGACGACCAGTCGCTGCGATACCTGTGCCCGGTCATCCTTGGCGACGTCAACCGCATGCTCCCCAAGCCCAATCCTCTTACTAAAGTTCACCAATTGAATGGCATGTCGTTGAGAGGGCAATTGAAATATCAGAATTTCATAATATGGTCACTTACTTGGCCCGTGTCCGTGTGATATTTCTATAATTCAACGTGGAGTTGGGAAATATCGCTCATTAGCTCCTGAAAGAGAATGATTCATTAGCAGGTTTAATTGAACACTTCATTTGTGATACAGGTGAAGGAGATCACTTACAAGGGGTCGTGGAATAAGAACAATTTTGCGATAAATGTACATGTGCATATCCTTACATGTTCCACGGATATTGTAGTGGTGCAAGTGCAAACACTTACGTAATTCTGATTGAGATATGAGTCCGGTATGCAGATTGAAGCTAGGGTATGCACTCATACACCACAACTACAAGTTGGAAATAAATGTAACACAGAACTTTTAGGAATATGATGCCACCATTGCTTTCTATACACATAAATTCTTTTGTGCATTATGTTAACATGGATGGAAATATAAAAATTTGAGAAACACGTAGCAACACACAACATGTCTGGATACATGTATTAACATATAAATGTAGAATAGATTTAAAACATCTTATATTATGAAATGGAGGGAGTAGTTGTGTATGTATCATTGCTTTCAACATAAACTGTAAGACTTCTGAAAAAAGATTATAGCATTCAAAAATGTCCTTGTAGCAGGTGATATAAGCGTATGCAACAAATTAATTACCATATAAAATATTCCTATAGGGTGAATTATATTGCAAACAAAGTCGCAGCCCAAATTAGTTACCATATAAAATATTTTTATAGGGTGAATTATATTGCGAACAAAGTCGCTGCCCGTTGCAACGCACGGGCATTTTACTAGTTATCTCTACTATATAATATGTCTTGGTGACTCCGGTCGTACGTCATTTTTCCTTCCGATTCTACCCCTATGATTTTTGAGATCTTACCCACCACTGCCACCAGCGAGTTAAAGAAAAACGATTCGATTCTTTCTCCTATCCGGTCCCGAGCACTTCTTCAACGCCTGACGCAAGCTCCCCGTCGAGACGCGCCAAACGAATCGTGCGTTGCCCGCCGCCCGCCGCGGCGCCGCCAATCCACATCGCGCGTGGACGCCGACAACTAGGTCCTGGAGGGCTTCTACCTCCCGGCGCTCTCCCACCGATCCTTCGCGGCTCCGACCCAAGCCTGGTCCGGCCGCATCTGGGCACGCACCGGCTGCACGCCCGCCGGCATGGAGCAGCTCTCACTGCGCCACGGGAAACTACAGCGAGCGGCTCCGGTGCGGGGGCCTCGGCGGCGCGGCGCCCGCGACGCTGGCGCAGGTCTCCCTCACCGCGGCGGCACCACGAGGAGCGGGACCACAGCCACCTGCGTGCCTTCGAGTAAGACGAGCTGCGGGGCGCCACCAATGACTACTCCCACGCGCAGAAGGTCGGCGATGGCGGATTTCGCGGCGATCTCCGCCCCCGCCGGCCGCTGGCCCGTCCGGAGCTCTCCTACGCCATCCACATCAAGCCTGCCTCCCGACCACGGATTCCGCGTCAAGCTGACCTCCCCTTCCTCTCATCCTCTGTTTCCCTGCTCCGCCCCAGTTTTCACTCCGCTGCCGTCGGGCGAGGCGCTGAGCGCCGAGCAGATCAAGAAGGCCTACCTTGAGCAGTCGCGGCTGCGCCACCCGGACAAGCGCCGCGACGACCCCGGCGCCACCGCCGACTTCCAGGGCCTCCGCAGCTCTTACAATCTCCTCTCCGACGAGTCCTTCCGTCGCCAGTACGACGCCCGCCTCCGCGCCCGCCGCGCGCGCCGGCGCCACCGGGGTCAAGCGGCGCAAGGCCATGTCCGACCTCGAGGACCGCGAGTGGGCCTTTGCTGCCGGTGGTGGACCGGCCCTCGACCCCGATGAGCTGGCCAGGCGGGAGGAGAAGCGGGTGGCTGCGGACCTTGATCGCGAGCTGGAGGACTTCTTCGCCAGGAAGAAGTTCATCCCCGCTGCCTCTGCTTCCACTTGGGTAATCCCTTGAATTTAATTAATTCATTTTTTTCTTTTTCCCCTTCGTGTTGGGGATTGGTAGAATTCTGTTTTTGCTGCAACCTACAATTTGTTGCCTCATGTGATGATGCATGAATGTTGGGGATTTTTTTTGTACCCTGTAGTAGACCTAAAAGACAAGATGATTAACCTCACCTGGCTTACTCCTGAACAATTTCTGAAGAGTGATGTTAGATCAGAGAGGATAGGTTTTGCTCTACTATGTCAATTAACCTTACAGACGAAGAAGATGGAACAAGTATCTCATCATCCAAAGTAGTAATGTCACTTTGTCTAGATTATTCAGTATTAAACATATCCATTGCACACGTTAGGATTACGCAAGATATGTGCCTATCTGTCGATTCGTATTATTTGTCTTGATCCTGACCACAACTTGGTAAATTCCTTTTTAGGCACATGGAGATAACAAGGGTGGAACCCCAGATAATGGAACACAAACCGACAAGGGGAAGGTCTTGAAGGTTTCATGGGAAGGGGGTGCAGATTACTATACTGCTGCAAAGTTAAATGAGATCTTCAATCAGTTGGGCGAGGTTGAAGATATTGTGATCAACACCAGGAAAAAGAGAAAGGGTTCAACAATTGTTGCCATGGCTTCTAAAGAGGTGGCAGTAAGTCTCAATCCTCTCTTCTTTTATGTCTTGGAGATTTTTTTTCCACCTTAACTAAAAGTCCTGGGGAAAATATTATAGATCTTAAACTGGCACTGGAAATATTTATTTCGTTTTAACCCACAACAAGATATGTTTCTTACAGAATTTCTACTCAAAATCATAGATGTGGTACTACCATACGCAGCAAAGAAATCTGTACTCAAAATGGTCGGTGAGCTAAATTGGGGTGAACTATAAGGGTGTTCACATTGGCTTAAATTATGTTCCGTCGCCATTTTTCAGTTCTATGAGCACATAATTTGTTTTGGTCGTTCCAAATTATGTTATGTACTTTGATTCAGAACAACTCTGGGATACAGAATTATGCCCCCGGACAAGTAAAAATAGACAACAGTGATGGTGAAGTTGATATATAAATTGAAGTGTATGGTTCAGTCTGTTCATTATGGATTATTGGGGGCATTGACCTGTGGCTTCAGCAAATTTAATTTGCACATCACACGGCCAAAGATTTACCAGCTCATCACACAAGGAAAGTTCATGTGCATATAGTATTGAGTATGATTACATTATGTAAAGACTAATAGCAACATTGACATATGGAATAGGATAACAGGTAAGAAAGGATAATCTGTCACAATACCACTAAGGTTAGAATATTTGATTGCTAATTATTTCTCTGTATCTCTTGGAAAAAGTAAGAGCAATACAACAAATGACTACTAATAATTAAGTGTACCTCATCTATCCAAACAGGGAAAAACACAAAGACATGAAAGTCAATTACTATTGCACATGGTAATTGCTAACTTGGTAATGTGCTACTTTTCAGAGAGAATGAGGATTCAATGAAGGCTACTGATCGGCAGTTCAATTGTTATACATGAGAGTATACAGGTTCAGGCTCTACTATATAGTTCAGTGGATAGAACAATAGAAGCAGGGACAAGGCCGGGCACACCTTTCACAACGGCAGTACTTTATGTTTGTATTTGGAAGGGCAACTGTTCAAGATTGAAGTATTAGTATTATGGAGTGACAGACTGTTCTTTATTTGATTAGACGTAGTGAATATCCCATGTCCTTCTAATTTCACGCAGAGAAATATGAGCAAATTTACAAGTAATGATGTTTTCTGGTTATAAGTAGAGCCTCTACCTTTTTATTCATTTGGCTATAAGAACTAAACTTCCTTTGCAGTGTTGTTCATTCCTATATAAGAGCTGATTTCTGTATTTTCTTGCATATTTTGCATTTACCAGCTCTGACAGAGAAATATCAAAAATTTGAATAATAATTGAAATGATGTAATGTTGTTTCACTAAAAAGCAAGCCAGCTTCCATGTGCAGGGACCTCGTCAAGCCGCTGGAGCTGGGCCAAGGGAGCAGCAAGTCCTGTGTTCAACTAGGTGTAGCAAGTCGAACAAAGACGACAGCTCTTCAGAAGAGCAAGTTGCCCTGGGGTCAAACAATAACGGCTATAAGTTGCCCTGCAGCCCGACACCATCCTGCTCAAGGTATCGCTAAGTTCCACCAGTTAGTTAGGGTACAAACCCGACATTCGTAGCCTTGTTTTGGTGCCTGTTCGTATCACCTTGTGTGCATGCATATTAGAAGAAGAAACCACCTACTCCCATGCTTGTTATTCTGTCGTGGTGGACTATTATGTTGTGGTTGTGCATCAGTGCTACTCCCCTGCTTGTTAGTCTTTCAGCTTTATTTAGTTCCTTGCTCATGTAAGTGTGAAAAGTAAAAAGAATTTTATTATTTATCAACCTGTAGCAACGCACGGGCATTTTCCGTTCGAGTCGTACGTCGCGCGCATGAGGTCGCGTTCGCTCGACCGGGTTTGTTTCGTATTCGTATATCGACGGGTCTCCGATGATGCATGCATGGCTTTTCTCCCGCCGCCAGTCTACGACTGAGGGAGATCAAGATTAGATGGAATAGAAGAGCTGACCTACACATGCATGATCAATCATGGCCATAAGTGTTGCCAGAGGCGATGCATCACCGGATTACGCGATGCTGCTGCCAGCTTCGAGCCCAGGCAATCCTCCCCCGTTACGCGATGCTGCTGCCAGTGTTGAAGTTGAAAAGGGGACGCAAGAAATAACATAGGTTAGTCATATCGCTCTATCATTCACGACATAGACATAGACCTTGGAGGGTTTGACTAAACATCGACAACATCAGGCAACTCAACACAGGTTCATGAAAGAATCAGATGATTCTATTATTGCAGAAAGAGAATCTGGTACAATGTTAGAAGTAGTTGATTATCGTGTTTAAAATTCATTAGTTTCATTCAATTTGTTTGCATATTTAGATTTGTTAAAAGGATGATGGTCGCACATGAGAAAAAATCGGTTGCTAATTTTGTCAACATGGTAATGGAAGAAGCATTTATGAAAATAGGACATATAAATTATTTCTATAGCACGAGTTATATTATGAAAAAATTCATAGCCCGTTGCAACGCATGGGCATTTTAATAGTTATTACTATATAATACTGGCTAAGGTGTCCGGTACGTCGCGACGTTTTGCAAAAAGCCCCCTGGAAAATATGAGAATTAACCCGCATTACCGTATGTGTTAGTGAACCACTTTTGCACTTTAGTCCAACCCCCAGCACCCCATGTCTGCCGATCCCCTCGCTCCTTTGGCCGGCGGCGATCTATGCGGGACATAGCCGCCATCCCTCTACCTCCTTCGGTGCTGCTGCCCTAGCAAGCCCAGGTGCCTCTAGCGTGGATAAGAGCGCCTCCTAGGGAGGCCGCTTCCACGCGTAGGCCGCCGCGCCGCGCCTGAGGGCGACCATGCCCCGTGATGTGCAGCCACCGAGTCGGGATCACCTCTCAGCAGCATCGCGCGCCCAACCCTCCGTCCCGTCCCCTACCTCCGACATACAGCCGTCACGACATGCCATCTGCTTCGATCAAGGACGGGAAGCCGTGCACCTAGGTTGCGTCTATCGACAAGGCCGACACGACATGCCATCTGCTTCGCCATCGATGACGGCCACCTGCGCACCTGGGTCGCGTCCGTCGATGAAGGCAAGTGTCGCTGGAGCGCCCTCCCGCCACCGGCGACCTCCTCCAGCCGATGGAAAGGGATTGCAGCGGTCGGCCAAACCTCTACGCCCCAGGGCTGCAGACCCTCCCGCGGTAGGGTCCCTGTCTCCGATTGCCTCTGCCTCAACCCAATTGATTTGCTGCATCATAGTCGTCCGAACTCATGCCGACGGCGAAGGAAGCGTGCAAAAGATGAGGACTGCCTCTTGGTTTCTTTGCTCTTAGGGTTGTGTCCATATATTCTAAGGTCACTTACCTTCCTCAATAAAGTTGTTTGCTAATGTATGAATCTAATTTGAAGTTAGTTATATGCTGGACCTGAATGGCGTTATTCTTGTGTTATAGAAATTGCATGCTTTATATTTTCACCTTTGTTCACAGGTTGCATACCACTGTAAGTTGTTCATACATTCACACTCTGCTATAAACTTCCTACATGAATACATGTTGTAGCCATGGCAGCTGCTATGCTTCTTAACCACTGATATGTCTCCTTGGAACACTGAGCAGAACGTGGATGGCACGAGGGGGTGGGACCAATGCATCGTTGGGTACTCCTTATATATCCTTTCTCTATTTCCAATGGTTGATCTGGCATCTGCGATGAACAGAAATTACTAACTAATGAGTAACGGATAAATTACTCTCATGACTTGTTTCTCATCATGTTCGTTCCCTGCTTGATTTTTATGTGTCATGCATCTAAAATGTTTGAAGAATTCTTGGGAGAAACTCAGTGACAAAATGCATCCTCATAAGCTTACTCAATCTAACTTGCCCCAAATTCTAAACATCAAAACCTTCTGATCATAGTAGCTTTCGATTTCCAAGACTCCAAATTTTGGGATTCTTAGATAAATTTAGTGATCTACTAACCTACCTATCTTTTTTACCGACTTTTTTGTGTTGCCTTATATGCATACTACACGAGAAATGTCTATTGTGGTGGCATTTTGTTGTTCTGCACCATATAGTTTCTTGTAAGCATCGCGCGCCCAACCCTCCGTCCCGTCCCCTACCTCCGACATATAGCCGTCGCGACATGCCATCTGCTTCGATCAAGGACGGGAAACGGTGCACCTAGGTCGCGTCCATCGACAAGGCCGACACGACATGCCATCTGCTTCGCCATCGATGACGGCCACCTGCGCACCTGGGTCGCGTCCGTCGATGAAGGCAAGTGTCGCTGGAGCGCCCTCCCGCCACCGGCGACCTCCTCCAGCCGGTGGAAAGGGATTGCAGCGGTCGGCCAAACCTCTACGCCCCAGGGCTGCAGACCCTCCCGCGGTAGGGTATTGCCTCTGCCTCAACCCAATTGATATGCTGCATCATAGTCGGCCGAACTCATGCCGACGGTGAAGGAAGCGTGCACAAGGTGAGGACTGCCTCTTGGTTTCTTTGCTCTTAGGGTTGTGTCCATATATTCTAAGGTCATTTACCTTCCTCAATAAAGTTGTTTGCTAATGTATGAATCTAATTTGAAGTTAGTTATATGCTGAACCTGAATGGCGTTATTCTTGTGTTATAGAAATTGCATGCTTTATATTTTCACCTTTGTTCACAGGTTGCATACCACTGTAAGTTGTTCATACATTCACACTCTGCTATAAACTTCCTACATGAATACATGTTGCAGCCATGGCAGCTGCTATGCTTCTTAACCACTGATATGTCTCCTTGGAACACTGAGCAGAACGTGGATGGCACGAGGGGGTGGGACCAATGCATCGGGTACTCCTTATATATCCTTTCTCTATTTCCAATGGTTGATCTGGCATCTGCGATGAACAGAAATTACTGACTAATGAGTAACGGATAAATTACTCTCATGACTTGTTTCTCATCATGTTCATTCCCTGCTTGATTTTTATGTGTCATGCATGTAAAATGTTTGAACAATTCTTGGGAGAAACTCAGTGACAAAATGCATCCTCATAAGCTTACTCAATCTAACTTGCCCCAAATTCTAAACATCAAAACCTTCCGATCATGGTAGCTTTTGATTTCCATGACTACAAATTTTGGGATTCTTAGATAAATTTAGTGATCTACTAACCTACCTATCTTTTTTACCGACTTTTTTGTGTTGCCTTATATGCATACTACACGAGAAATGTCTATTGTGGTGGCATTTTGTTGTTCTGCACCATATAGTTTCTTGTAATGAAATGTACAATTATTTCTTGTAATACGGATGTGGCACAAAATGAGCTTACATGTGACATTCCAAGGTGCATCTATCGAAAAGAAATTCCGCATACATGTAAGTCACCCTGTCCTACATCATTTATTTTTCCCTTACTACTCACTTGGTAATTAATAAGAGAAAGTACTAGCATCCGGTCCTCTTTATGTTCATAGGCTTGATGGATAGTTCATTGTGGAACTTTGTCACATGATATGTACCAGCTGATTGGCATGACGTACTTGTAAGTTCTATGCTTATTTAGAGAGGCTGCTTCAGATTGTGCAAACTGGTCTTATTAAAATCATTTTGTTCATCCAAATTTGCAGTGGTTTAACGGGCGACAATTTCACAACAACAATTAGAAGATTTTTTGGAACTTTAGTAGCTCTCATCTTTTATATGTTCATTGCCAAAATTTTATTGATATATAGATGCTCATCTGTTAAGTTCTACAATTTTGCACTTCATTTCTTGAGTTCAGGGTCATTTTAAAAAACCAAATCTCTAGAAAAATATCTTAAATCATAGGTTTCCTTCAAGTAGCCACTGTAAGCGTTCTTGACTTCAGGTAAATCTTATATACTTTACCTTATTTGTACTCGCAGTTTAGCACTCTATTCACATTCGGACTTATACTTGCAAAGTGGCGAAAGGAGTTACACCATAAGAAGGGGCAACAATGATATAATATGGTCAGTGGAGAGTGGAAGTGGAAGGCAACAACATAGTTACAAACTATACATTAATTGGTTTTGCCTATCTTTATGTTTCTGTAACAATGCATGATTATGTAGCTTTTATCTAATTAAACCACCACGATTAGTACTATTGTCAAAATTAGGATGATGAGTACCGTGGTGGGAGAAGACAAGAGATGACATAAGCGTTGATCAATAGCTTGATCGGGATTTTGAATATCTCAAATGCATATTCTTTCTCTTAATTTGATGACCTTGACATTGAAATATTAAAAAAATTGGTGCATTATGTTTAGATGCGCTGCAAAAGGAAAAGCTAAGAGCCCGTAGCAACGCATGGGCATTTTACTAGTCTAGTTATTCCCTCTTCTTCCTCCTTGCCCTTAAGGTACGACTACTTACATGGAGCTGGCGCATCTCTTAGGTCCAGGACAACCTCGTACATGCCCTAGTGCCCTTATCCCATATGTCATGACCCAAGTTCATGACATGACCCCACGGTTCTTGGCTGATGATGATACACATGCTTTACCTGTAAGAGATTTCTCATTCGAACCTCCACAACACTGGACTGCAAGAGACCCCACGGTTTTCGCCCAGTTTTGATTCCTGGGGGCAAAACAACTGGAGATGTTCTAAGGCTGTTACAGAAGCTGGTAGAACCCAACTTTTTTGCCGAAGGAGAGTAATTTTTCCATACTTGTTATGCCCCACCAAGTCGTAAAAGTTTGCTCCTGCGGCCCCATCAACTCACCACTTGACTCGATTTATGATTGGATGTTGTACATAGATAGACCACGTTGTCTGAAGCTTTGTGATTTATACGATGTAATTAAATGCATTATTGTTTTTTGTTGTCTGTACATGTGCTATCTTTGTATACAGAAATACATAATGCATATGTTTTTATAAGCATTCCATATTGCATTTGAACCACTACTCATACTCAGGAATGAAACTCATACTTTCTTTGGCTCTTTGCATTCAAAACACTTGTACATGTGAGCTGGTTTGTGGCGGACAGGCGGATTAGTAACGGTGTCCGCCAACCTTGCTTCTTCGAGAAATGGTTTTGTTAGGGTTTCCTTGACGGGTGAATTAGACATTTAGCAGTGACATTAGCTGGGGCAGAGCTAAGGCCTGGGGCGTTATGGCAAGAGAGCAGGTATGAAGTCATTTTGGGATAGCTGAGGCACCATTGAGATCGTGGGTTTGCCTTCGCATGGTCGATCTCTCTTGCAGGTCTGCAGTGTCTGGTCGTGGTCGAAGCCGTTCTTAGCTTTCTCTGTAACGGCGATAGTTTTGGTCTTTGTCGCCGCCTCGCCGGGTGTCCAAGTTGCCGGTTTTGGTCTGCAGCGTTATTTTTCTCTCTTGTAAATCGTGTAGTCTTCTACAAGAGGTTAGGGTATTTGTGGTTCACATGACTTCCAAGAACGTATCAATAGTAAAAAATAGATAGAATATCCAAAAATGAATTTATCTACACTTATAATATTATCTTTCGCAATGTTGGGGATATCGCTTATCGGGAACTTATGGTCGATCCAAGATAAAGGGTAAATCGGCTGGTTTATCAGTATTTATGGACATATCGGCCGATTTATCAAAATATCGACTGATATCTTGAACAATGATCTTTAGATGCATCCACTTTTATACGGAAGTCATCTAATTTAAAATGGAAAGAATACATAAGTCAAAAACACCATAAATTTGGAGCACCTGTCGTGGTGCATGGAAGACATGCTAAGATATTTTCTGAAAGATTGTTTGTATGAAAAATGTGAATTTACATGATGTTGGACCTACATTATTTTTTCTATTAAATTGCTTGCAAAGTACTCCCTTTATTTCATAATACGATGTTTTATCTATGTTTCACATTCATATGTATAAACATGTAACTAGACATGTTTTAGTATATACACCTTCATTTTAGTCTGAATCTAGATAACATGTGTTATACATAAAACATGTTATATTGTAAAATAGAGAGAGTAGACCATAGAAACAAATCTTATGGTTTTAAATCCTACAAACCAAACAAGCTTTATAGATAGAAAAAGGATAAAATTCCTTGAAATTCGTGCGAAGTTTCTTTTTAACCAAAGAGGCCGAAGTTCTAGCGTTCTCACCTAGGCCAGTCACAACCATTAAGGATGTGAAAACCGGGCCCATTTGTCTCACTTTTTCTCCATTTTATGCATATGTAATACAATTTTTTAATGCAAAATTTTACACTACACATACATTTTAAAAAAAAGTGGGACAAATGGGTCTCGTTTTCACATCCATACAGCCAAGCTCTCTGCCTTTCTGCCCAACAAATGCAACAAGCAACACATGATACTAACCGATCCGGTGGTTGTGTTGCGCCTTTTTTGGTAGCGCAGTTCTCGACTCCTTCTGCTCCCGAACGTCTAACGATGTGTATCGTCTAAATGATCATTCATTTTTCCTCTGTGTTTCTAATCCTTTGTTTTGCCTTACAATCTTATCAAATTTCTATGTTTTTCCATTTCCTCTGTTTTCCAATCATGTGATCAAAATAAGCCCTTAGAATGAAGAAAAATCCATGACCAGAAAGGTCATTCGCACCTGAAATCTGAGTAACAATAATCAATTTATCTTATCCACGTAAATTGTTGAACTGCACTCTTGGACCTCTTAATTTCAGATCATTGTTACGTAATATGTCCCATATGTTCTCCCAGCTGAGTACATTTTTAATCACTAGTTCCCACCTCTTTTGTTTTTTATCTTGCAAAGTTTCTTCTGAATCCTAGAACATTGTTTTTAATCTATGCTCATGCTTTTCGTTGCAATATTAACCACTATGGATGCTTTGATTAGCTAGTGTAATTTAACTTGATAAGTCTTTCTCACACACTATTAGTCTAATCCTGCCCACTTCCACACCGGCTGGCAACTTTGCGGCCAAGAGTCGTACGAATAAAGTACTCTTTTCTTTAAGAGACGAGTTCAAAAAAGCTGGAGGAGAACTTGCTCGAACGGGATTCTACATAGCAAAGATGCTTTTGCAAATAAAGGTTTATGGGAGTTGCAGTTCTCGCATATATGTTGTCTCTTTGATCTCTCTGCTTTTCAAGGAGGCTTTTAAGACAGCGAAACTAACCCAATGAGGGAGTGTTGCTCAAGGAAGGCTGCACCAAGTGTCGGCCACATGCTCCCGGCCAGAAGAAAGAAAACCGAGGCCAACGTATCAATCATCTTCTATCCAGCGCATGTTTTGATGCCTCCAAGCCACCATTTTAAGTGGGCCTCGCCATTCTCTGTAGTTCAAACGCCGTCACAAGTGACAGCTATCTTATTTAGAAAAAGGTATCGTGAAACTTGTTTTAGAGTACACAATTGTGTATCTTATTTTTATATAGAAGACAGAGGTTTGAGTACAAGAAAATTGACACTTCGCTGCACACAACACTGTCGAAACACCACTTCAAACCGGCTAGTCCAACACAAATAACACAAGTAAAAAGCCTATCCTAAACTGAGAGCAAGACCACGTCTCAAACAAACCCACCGTCATTAAGGAAGAACATCTTCATCTTGAGTTCTCTTGTCAACCCACCATCCTAAAAGAGGGGGATGGCGGAACTCGATCCATCCCGAGTAAGCGTCATCTTGAACCCGCTAGCAAAGATGTGTAAAGTGCCCCTGCATCTCAACCTTGGATAGCGGCGAGCACCGAAGGATTACAACATAGGACCTCCAAGCCGTGTCTCCAAACGCAATGCTCTCACCAGAGGGCGATGTTGAGACGCCACCATTGCTTCGGTCCAACTCCTGTTTAACGAAGGATAATCTCGCAAATTATTTTGTCGCGTCTATCTCTACATTTTATGTGCACACATCGAATTTCATCTTTTAGGCCTTGTGTAAAAAGAGAAACATTTCATGGAAAGCCTTGGTAAATGGTAGCACAAAATTGATCTTTTTCCACACAACACAAAAATGTTAATTTCCGTGAAACGGGAATGTCATGCAATTTGTTTGGAGTATTTTGACATTTTAAAATGCACTTAAAACATAATTTAAAAACATCATTGGCCTTGTAAGACTTGCACAAAAAACTCGCAGTAAACATCGATGTGCATTAGAGGCCATATTTTCCCCCTTTTGGAGAAGGACGAACAAAATATGGTGCTCGTAGGGTTTCAATGGGAATAGGAACAGGTCGAACAATTACCTACCGAGACTCTTAATCTGCACCATTAGTTTAGGATCGCAGGGCGGCCATCCAGCAAACATCTCTCCCTTTCCTTCTTTCTTTCCCCTGTCAATTTTGCTCCTTTCCTTCTTTCTCCCCACAGCAGCACATATTCCAGGAAGAAGAAAAAAAATGAAAAGAGAGGAGTAGCAGAGAAGCCACCACCGGAGTACTCCCCTATTTGTTCTGCCCTCGCGCCGCCGCCTCCTCTCCTGTCCTCCTCGCCGACCCTCGCTTCGCTTCCCCACTCCCAGGTCAGTACCCTACCCTGCCCACAAAGGAGCTTCTGGAAGCTTCCGGAACCCTACCCCTGCACGCGTATCGTCGTTAGTTTTTCTCTTGCGGTTTTGGGTGTCGGCGCAAAATCGATTCTTTGATGAGGTGGGGGACCGCTAACTAGCTGCGAAACCTCGTCTCTGTTGAAAAACTATTTTCGGTTCTTGTGGGTACTGTATGCTGTTCTTACAATTCGAATAATACTACTGTATTCAGTCCTATGTTGGTTGTGGCCGAGCCTCGCATGCTTAGTTTCTCATCCAGTTTTATGTCTGTCATGGCGCACGCTTGTTTGTTGCGCGTGTTCTATCTGATTTTGTGGCGTTCATTGCTACCTGCATGCTGCATTTTCTTTGGTTCAGAGGCTACATGTACCTTATTCGATTGGGTACTCATTGTTGATTCAGCTCTTTGTGGCTTTCCTTTGGTTCAGAGGCTGGGAACTTCAAAGAGGAACAGGATCCATGGAGGGTGGAGACGCAAGAAATGGTTCGACTGGGACATCACAGACAAAGGGAAGTGGGGTTGATGGCCCCGCGAAGCCGCTGCCTCCTTGCTGTGTCAAGGCGAGGGCAGGGGCACCTGAATCTGAGGCCAAATGCCATGCCACCGTGGTGTCGGGATGGTTCAGCGAACCCCGCTCACGATGTGGTAATATCCTGCTTTGTGCTAAATTGCATCATCCTTTCGGCTCCTACTTGCCAACAGAAAAATACTGTAACTTCCTATCATTGTCCACTTCTTTTATCTTAATTTGGTTGCTCCATATTTAGGTAAAATGAGCAAACTGCAGTATTACAATAACCCAATGTGGCCAGGTACTTCCCTAACCCGTCCCTTTCTTTAGCTGGATTGACATACTGTATTAAAGTTCTCTACCATTGGAATGTAAATGTCAACTTTTCTCCATCTGTTTATATTCGAAATAATGCTATTCTGATAGATAGTTGGTTACTGGCTGAACAGATGTATAGCCTCATTGATGTTAGGGCATGGTTGTAGTTTTTACTTAGTACAAAACGATTTTTAGTCGATACTTTGTTCTTTCTTGTTTGGGAAAATAATTTAGCCCGCCTCAGTATTGACAAGAGAAATCCCAACTTCTCTGCAACATCGTGTTTGCTGTGTTTCTCTTGACCTTTTTAATGTGCTTTTATGTTCCAATGCCGGATCATAGTGTGTTGGTCATACTCTGGAATCTGGACTCCTCGTCCCTGTACAAGGTTATAAACAAGGGAATTATATTTTCATGCCCCTGGTTTCCTAGTTCTGCTAACTTTTCCCCGCTAGTGCTTATTTTCCCCACTTCCCCCCCTCAGATTTCGGAAAAAACAATGGGAAAAGTGAGGAAAATACGCTCTTAGGTGCACGCTTAAGCTCGGTTCGGCGCTGAGCGAAGGCAAAACACCTAGCGCTTAATTTCGCTTAGCCCTTAATCCCTCGGAAAAAGGAAAAGCGGAGGCAAAAAGCTCAATCAGCGCCTAGCGCTTAATACAACCTTGTCACCACATTTTATCTTACATTGAAGTTTCCAATTGCTCTCTACCATCTCACATCTCATTTTACTTACATTTAATTTTGAAATGAAACAAATCCTTTTCTTCCTCACGATCATGTGATATTTTTTTGTATTCAGGAGAGGCCCATTCCTTGAAGGTGGAAAAGATCCTGTACCAGGGGAAGTCACCATACCAAGAAGTCTTGATTTTTGAGGTCATATCATCAATTGAAAGCCAGAGTGAAAATTATATTTTCCAAATATTTGTGTAACATGGTAGTTTTTGTATGCAGTCGTTAACCTATGGAAAAGTTCTTGTGCTTGATGGTATTGTCCAATTGACTGATAAGGATGAATGTGCGTACCAGGAAATGATTACTCATCTCCCACTCTGCTCAATTTCTTCCCCTAAAAAGGTAATTTATGACACCTTGTCATCTGATGTTTGAAACATCATTATATTCTGCTGCTTTATAGCAGATGGACCTTCCGTTGTCTTCATTTTTCCATGTTATTTCTAAGGCTCTAGTCGATTATGTTCTCAGAAACTACATTGCAGGTTTTGGTTATTGGAGGTGGTGATGGTGGTGTACTTCGAGAGATAGTCAGACATGGTTCGGTGGAGTCTATTGATATATGTGAAATTGATCAGCTAGTTATTGATGTAAAGAAGTCTCCTGTGACCTTTGCGCCCAAATATAATCATGCGATTTTTTTTTGACATGCATCTTACAATGTAGGTTTGTAAAGATTTCTTCCCAGATTTATCTGTTGGATTTAAAGACCCCCGTGTTCGACTTCATGTTGGTGATGGTATGTTAACAATCCCATAAGGCCATAAGTAGAACATTTCTTGTTGATTAACTGCCAAAGTTCCTGTTTGCAACACTTTGGTGTAGCCTCTAGTTCTTGATATTGTAAATTTCAGTGTGAAATTGTTTTACTTACAGCTGTGGAGTTCCTACGAAATTCTCCCGAAGGGACATATGATGCTATTATTGTTGATTCGTCAGATCCTATAGGTCAGCTTATGCGACTAGGCATATCTTTTCTGACACTTTGACATGGGAAGCATGGCTATTCATCTTTGTTGTTGCTGTTCTTACACTTGTCATTCTCTTTGTCAGGGCCTGCTCAGGAGCTTGTAGAGAAGCCATTTTTTGAGACAATTGCTAGAGCTCTGAGACCTGGTGGTGTTCTTTGTAATCAAGCTGAGAGTATGTGGCTGCATACACATCTTATTCAGGACATGCTCTCGATCTGCCGCGAGACTTTCAAGGGTTCTGTTCACTATGCCTGGACAAGTGTCCCAACATACCCTAGGTTTTCACTCTTTTTCATCTACTCCCTTACCTTTATCCTCCTTTTTCTGTGCACCCCTATTTCTGAGTCTTAGGTTAATTTTTTATTTTGCAAGCTACTGCACATTGTCACTGTATAAAGTATTGTAGTTGTAAATAAAGAAACAAATATGGTGTGTACTTATAATTATACCTGTGAATTCTCTTAATTTGGTTTCGCCAAAGTGATTTTGGGTCAATTTCATTGTTTTGGATCATAATAAATGTGTCACCTTGTAACATATGTTTTACTTAAGTTTGCTTATTTATGTCTTGATGAATTTACTATTTTATCTCATAGAAACAGCCAAGCACATGATGCATTATAATTAGCATGCACTGATTAGTATGAACTTAGCATTTTTATTTTGTTGTAATGGGATCTATGCCATGCATAGTCACAGCATACTCCAGATAGGTCAGATATATTAAAGATTTAAAGTGCATGAAGCAATAAAGCTTTTTATTACTGAAATCGCTACCAAATAAAACATGTATTCTTGTGTTTCCTTGCTTTTTCTTTTGTTCATGCATGGAAGCCATGCAAAGAAGAAATATATTGTGCTATTCCCAGTTGAGTAGATGCACATACAAGACACGTATTAAGCTTGCTCTGAACACATTTTCCATTCCTTTTGACGTCAGCGAGATGAGTTTTGTAGTGTGGTAGCATAGGACTTGGTTGGTTCTAACTGTGAACTACCTTTCTGGTTTTATCCTCATGGGTGTCACTATTGTTGGCAGCTCACTGGTTGCAGCACTGGGTAACCAATCATAGGATATTTCAGATGTAGCCCAGCTGATGCAAGAACCAGTCTTCTTCTGACAAACATTAGTGAGCAAATATTCCCAACATTGTATATACATTTTACGTGGTCATGTCCTGATAGCTGGTTGATGTGAGACGGTGATATGTCACAGTGGTGACCAGTTGCAACCTATATGGTCATTAAGGCACATATGGTTTGGGTTGAAATAACCAGACTAGGTAGCCTTAAGCCCTTAAGCATGTAGCTCAGTTTGACAAATTGTATTTGCCAACTAACATGATTAGTCAAAGTATCCGCTTGGCACTATGGTGGATCAAATCCCTATTGCTGCTGGTTGTGAGAAACACAATGTTGCTTGCTTGCAGCTCTAGACGTCTCTTAAGTGCTAGATGTTGCTCTGTTTGAAATTTACTTGTAACACAGAGTTTACTTGATCTGCAGTGGTGCGATTGGTTTTTTGCTATGTGCCAAAGAGGGTCCAGCAGTCAACTTCCTGGCACCCATAAATCCAATTGAAAAACTAGAAGGAGCTACGGAAGCAGGGAGAGATATCAGATTTTATAATACAGAGGTTCGTTTTACTTAGAAAGTTACCAAAGAATCTCGTTCTGCCAAGTTCACATTATACTACAATTCTTTTGTTTGGTATATGCGGAATGTACTCCTGATAAATGATGCAGAGTTCCATATTTCCTTAATTTTTCTGCTATCATGAAATTATGTTTTATTTATTCGCAAGTTATCGCATACCCCATGCTTCTTTCTTGATAAATACTCTACTCCAACCCAGATGTGAAATATCTTGCCTTATGATTTGCTGTCGTCTAATAACTTAGCACTCTGATTCACTATTTTGGCTGTTGACCAGATGCATGGGGCAGCGTTTGTTCTTCCAACCTTTGTAAAGAGAGAGCTAGAAGAATACTGTGGCTGCACTAAAAGGGTAAGTTCTTCAACCTCTCATAAGTGATCAATCTGCCTTTGTGATCTCTGTATACATCTTTTCTGGGTGTGTTTTCATAATTTGGACAACTTTTTGTAAGCAACTTTTACCTGTTTCACCTGCTCTTTGAGACTATCTCCCAAACCCTGATAAGTTACATCTCATTCTTTTCTGATGCTTACATGTCCTGTATTTGGCGTGGTTTCTTAATTTGGAGAATCTTTCTTGAAAGCAACATTTACTTTCTCCCATCTAAGTTCTGAGACAACTTTTTAACTGCAGCAAAATATTATATATTTATCTTAGTACGTGCTATATACTTTATGTCCAGTTGGCAACAATTGGTCTCTAAGCAAGGAGTACAAGAGTTCAAAATGGCTTGTTAAAGTGTACTGAGATATACCAAGTCATCGTTTATATGTTCAAAAACTTTTTTCCTAGTCGGATTTACTAATTTTCCTGTGGTGTCCATATTTGCTAGAAATCTTGAATTAATTTTGTAGCGTATTTATCCTGGTTCTTCCTACGCCAAAAGTGAACTATCAAAAGCTCAAAGTGAGATTGTTTGTGTACCATCACAGGCACAACAAGAGGAAACATCAGCAGAACCAGCGAAGATGACCATTGTGCCGCAAAGTGAAATTCTTACTGCTTCTTAGATGGGGACTCCACGACGTCATCATCCATCATTGGGTACCAAGAAGTGATTCCTCTCCTCTAGTATCCATTGGACAACACGTAGTACTTACGGGATATGGTAGCAACATAGTTGTTGTGTGTGGGATGCGGCTTTCATGCTATAGATATGATGGATAAGATTGTTGGTTTGAATACTGGCAAATAAGAAAACATTGTGTGATTGTCGCAACACGCTGCTTATTTGTTAGCACTGGTGCTAGATCACGGATTTGCGTTTTGGGTGTATTTGGTTCTAATATTGTACCGATTTTTCTGTGATGGATAAGAAATTGGCTCTTGTTTGACTAAGAATGAAGTTGCGAAGGATCAAGATTCGTGAAATGACTGGGTATATTGTCTAACGCTTGAAAAGATGGTTTGCGTTGATTAAATACATGGGACAAATCCTGAGATTTTTCGTTTTTTATGAGAGTTTTTCTCTTTCCCTTTACCTTCAAACCAGAGGTTGGTTCAAGTCATGGTTGCTCATCTTTCCTCTTGATACATGGGGCGAACCTCGATTTATTGGCCTAGTCTGATTGGACGGGGATACTACGCCACTCAAACCTGGGACCATCTTCTGTCGCCAGGGCTAGCGTCGCCAGGACGGCTTGTGAACTCTTTTAAGACTAGTCCTAGTGGAGAGTATCATATAGTGATATCATGCATATGATACTCCTCTATGTTATTATGTCAATAATGGGTAGTAACATAGATGTAGTATCATATAACCATGCATTTATTAGGCTATAAACTTATCTTATCTCGAAATCCGCTATGTTACGGTATCTACCTATGATACCACCACCACTTCTCTGCTCATTAAATACTTGCCACATCATCATTTTTGTCTATATAGCACTTATGTTACTACCTATGATAACCCCACTATGACTAGTCTAAGTTTTCTGTTTGGTGTGAATAGGCCCGTTAGGTCTGAGCTAGGGTTTCTATTTAAGGATAACAAGACAACTGAAATGCAATTGCGAAAACTTGGTGCACATGTAGTTCAGCGGTTAAGATGATGAATGTACCCCCAGCACCAAGGATCAGACGGTCTGATGTCCTTTGTGTCTCATATAGAAACTGATTATTCATGTAGTGGGAGTCCGATGTTTCTCCCCGAGATGACCCCAGCTGTTAGTTTGTCAGTTTATAGAGGTTTCGCGGCTCCGATCTTCAGTAGGCACTGTGCGCCTACGGTGGTGTGTGACAGCGTCCATTTTACAAAGTGTTAAGGAAAACAAAAAAAATAAAAGAATCATCAATACTAAGGAACCGGAGGTCCCTTCAAATAAGACACTATATATCACGTGCGCAGTTACAACCGCTTTTTTAGCACGCCGGTGGTATTTTCGGCGCTCCGGCCAGATGCGCGATATTTCAGCGAGCGGTAAGGGCATCTCCATTCACAACGTCTAAATGGTCGTTCAAAGGCCATCCGAACGGACCATTTGGGTGCCATTCAGACGTGCTGCCGACCATGAGGGGCGTTGCTTCCCACTCGCGCCGCCCAAATCGACCCTCCAAATTAATTTTTTCAGTCACACCCCAATACCACGTCCGGGGTGGAGTCGGAACTGCTCCTTGTCCTCGACCACGGCGAAGGATAAGGCCACAACGGCATGGCCGACGGCCTCTCTGCAGCATGGGATATGTCCTGACCGTCTCCTCTGATGAGCTGCATGGGTTGGGAGGCCGGCGACCTCGCGGGTATGCCAGATTGACCAGGCTCCAAATCACATGCCGCCGCCACTACAGTCCATGCATGGAAGGACCAGGCCCTAAACCACACACCCTAGTCCACGCACGGGAGGAGCAGCGAGCCGGCTGATCCCACATGGGACGGAGCAGCCCCAACACGGCATGAAGACGGCCATCACTGTGGGGAGACGACCATCAATGCGTCGAGCGGGTAAGAGGAGGCGCAACACGAGCTCATCGGGGAGGAGGAGCAGAGGGTGACCAGTGAGAGAAAAGCGAGTGGGATTCGTCCAAGCCACCACGGCGAGAGAAGAAAGAGGAGGAGACAAAGGGATAAAGGATATAGAGAGAAAAGAGAAGGCACATGGTGGCTGGTGAGTGGATTTCATGGTCAAGAGTTACGTCCGGCACAACCTAGCCACACCCCAAGTGGCGCGGGCTGGGCGTGCCAGACCCAAAATGGGTCGGGCCAGACAAAAATGCATTTGGGAGCCACACGAGTGGGAGCCAAATTTGGTCTGACACGCCTCAGAGGGCTTTGGGTGTTCTGAATGGAGGTGTTCTAAACTTGACTCTGCATAGTGGAAATTTCGGCACCACACGCTCTTTTATTTGCTGCATCGACTACAACACGCTGGACAGCAGAATGTCGCGCGTGAGTTGACCAACCACCATATCTAAAACTTCCTTGTGCTCGTGTCGCCGCTTGGAATTACCCCACCTCCTCAGGTGAGGCAACACACGCCCTATTCCATACTTTCAGAGTTATGACTCCCAAGAATCGGGGGTAGTCACTTCCTGAAGAGTAGTTCGTGAAGGGGATTGAACGCGGAGGTCTAGACCCTCGAGTGGCCCCGCGACGTTGCTCGCTGGACCCGAAGAAGACACGCACACGACAGAGGAAGACACCAGCCCTTACCCAGGTTCACGGCCCTCGTGGGGAGGTAGGACCGCTACTCCTGCTTGTCTGTATTAGATGGGAGTTTACAGTATAGTGGAGTCAGCCGGAGGCCCCCTTGAGGCAGTTCTTGCCTGAGGAGGGAAGCGATGATCTTCTTCCTCCTCGGGCTCAAGGCTATCCTAACAAGTGTGGCTAGGGTTTACAAGGGTTGTAGCACGCCAAGAGTCGACCTGTGCTACGATGGATATCTTCTGCCTTTTATAGGCGCCCCTGACCTTCTCCTTCGACTTGGCCTTCATGGTGGCTCCCACATGGCAGTGGCATGGCGGGACAGGAGTCCACCGCCGTCTCCTCGTCCATGGACGCGGTCCATTGTTGATAAAGGTGGGCGCGGTGGCCGACCGGCGGCCGACCGCGCTGTACTGCCTGCAGAGAGGGCAGTCTCTGAGGTGGAGCCCACGATGACGTTCCCCTTTGGAGGCTTACACCGTCCACCCGCTTTATCGCCAGAGAAGAAGGTCCTGGCAGTTGCGTAGCAGGCGGAGCTGCTTTATTGACCCCTTTATCACCAAAACGGCAACGGGGGTGCTTGCGTCACCACGTGGGCGTGGCAGAGGCCATGTGCGTCTTGCCGTACTTCCTTGGCCGCAACGTTTCCCTTCAGGCGCGGGGAGGCCTGAGGGGAGATTCCTGCGGGACTCCCTCGAGGCGAGCTGGCGCCTCGAGAGGGTCCCCTAAGGCGAGGATCCCTTGAGGCCCTCGTTTCCTCTTCAGGCCCTCGAGGGGAATTGCCTCTCGAGGGTCCCGCCAGGCGGTGATGCCTGGTCCTTAGTCGTTTCGTTTGTCTGGCCAGCGTGCGAGGCATGGAGGGAATGGCTCTCCATACCCCAGTTCCCACTGGGCCGACAGTAGCCCCCGGGCCCATGATGGGCACGATTGAGCCCATGGACTCAGGCGAAGCGTCGTGGGCCCTTAGTGCCCAGCCGGCCCGAGCCACGCGGCACTCGGACAAATAACGGTCTCGCACGATCCGGGGCGCGAGTCGTGGGGGGTCCCACCACGTCCCGGTAACTGCTCCTCGAGATGACATAAAGCCCGAGCGAGGCAGCAGGGGGCCGTTACCGTTTCCAATTCTTCTCGCTGAAACTTCCGCTCTACAGAGCTCTACGCCTCCGCTTTCTCTTGCGAATTTCCATTCTCCATTTCCTTCGCTCCTCCGCACTTGTGACGATGGGCCCAGTCAAGAGAAAGAGCAGAGCCGCCGCATGTCCTTCCTCTCAAGCAGAAAACCTAGAGGTTGTGCAGGGCGCAACTCTCGAGGGGGCGCGCATGGACCTTCAGGCGTTGGAGAGAATCCGCCACCTGGTCGCGGGGCCGACCAACGAGTACGGCGCCAGCGCCCTCCAAGCCGCGCGGTACGGGGGATTTCCCCAAGGATTTTATCCCGTTTTTCTCCATGCCATCACCGCCGGGCTGGTGCCGCCATACTCGCGTTTCTTGGAGGCGGTGCTGGAGTTCTATCAAATTCAACTCCTTCATCTTCATCCAAACTCCATGCTCATCCTGTCCATCTTCGCCTACCTATGCGAGGCTTATATGGGCGTGCGCCACTCGGTAGTGCTCTTCCGGAACTTCTACTCGTTGCGGTGCACGGCTGGCGGCGAGCGGACCGGGTGCGTCTCCTTCCGCATCACGAATGGCATGGGGAGTGCGTGTATTCCCATGTCGTGGAGTGGAGACAAGCCTGTCACGGCCCTGCTCAAGAAGGTGGATGACTTCCGTCAGAGGTGGTTGCTCATCGGCGTCCAGTCGCCCTGCGCTTTCTTAGACGTCTCGGAGGCGCCGCCCGTGAAGAACTCTCACTGGTGCAAGTCCGCCCTTCGCGGCGCAGATAACGCACTCCTGGTGGGGCGCTTGAGCTTCCTCCGTGAGGAGGGCCTCACGGGGCAGATGGCCGCGGCTGACTTCGTGACGCGCCGCATCGCGCCCCTCCAGGCACACTCAGAGCCGATGTGGATGTACAATGGCCCCTCGGACCCAATGCGGCTTCACCCTGAGGATCACGACTCGGATGTCGTCGACACCATCTTAAACATCCTCTTTGCCAAGACGGAGGTGCCCAAGAAGATCGCCGGCTCCGTACAACCTCTGCATCAGCTCCCTCTGGGTGATCGCATGGACATCCTGGACGGAATGCCGGACTTTACCCCATATGGTATGGCGGGGGTGATGGATCAGGTGGTCGCCCCGTTGGCGCAAGCAGTTGTCGGTGTTGACTCTTCATCAGCCTCCCGTGCCTGGAGTGGCGAGGAAGAGTCCGCGACGGAAGGGGCGTCCCCTGTGAGGCACGAGCCCTTCACCGACGAGATTTGCAACATCTCGTCAGTGGACGACGACGCCTTCGTTGTGGCGCCTTCGCGCCCCGTGGAGGAGGTGACCGAAGCGGGGACGTCCTTCGAGACAGGCGCTTGGTCGGGGAGGCGCGAACCTCACTCCAAGGCTGTGGTGGATCGTTCTGGGTGAGGCCCTCCGACGTCCCCTCCAAAAGGAAAGCGGGGACGCCTCCGGGGGGATCATGCGTCAAGACCACGCCTTCCTGGCGCTCTCCAGGCCTGTCATGGGTTGATGCCGGTGCTTCCCCTTCAGGGTGAGTGTTTATGGCACCTGGCCATTCTTGGTTCTTGTTTTTGTCCATTGCTTTGTTCTCTCTTGACTGTCTTTTCCCGTGCTTTTTGTCAGCGACCTTGTGCCTGCGAAGCGCCGTCGGCTTCGCAAGGCTGCCAACGTGAAGAGAGCCACCGCAGAGGCAGTGGCCGACGGTCACGCAAGGCCTACGGAGACGGCCACCTTAGGCCCTGCGGAGGGGGCGCCTCCAGCGGAGGCGTCCGCGCCCCCGGCGGAGGCGGCTGGGCCTCAAGAGGAGGTGGGTGCGTCATGCCAAGAGGCATCTTCATCGCTCCCCGAGCCACTGGAGGTGGAGGGCGCGGAGGAGAAAGCTGCTACGCCCCTCTGTGCTCCTGCTCTCCCTCGCGCGACTACGCCTCCGCGTGAGGCAGCTCCGCCCCGCGTGCCGACCACGCCGCGCGGGTTGACGCCGAGGCATGTGTCATCTCCACCACGCACGCCCGTGGCTCCTGCACCGCCCCTGGAGGAGACGGTCGAGGCGCCAGCGGGCGCAAGTGCGTCTGTAGGAGGGGGTGTTTCCTCGCCCCCTTGCCCGGCTGGAGAAGACGAGCGCCTTACTGGCCCGAACATCGAAGCGGAGGCGGGCGTGGTCAGAAGCGGAGCCTCGTTCGGCCCCCAAGCTCGACCAGGGGTCGGGTACGCGGGACCGGACGTCGCGGCTGGGCCTTCGTCTACCCAGGAGCTGGTCCTCCGAGGCTGGGATTGGAGCGCGGGACGCTGCGAGGTGGCATTCGGTCTCGTGCGGGAGTCCTTGGAGGGGCTGGAGGCGCATCTCGCCCTTGGCGATATACAACTCGCCCAGCAGCAGGAGGAGCTGACGAGGTCGTGGGCATCTTTCCACGCGGCGGTTGAGGCACGCCGGCTGGAGGATGCGGCGCTGCAAGCCGCGTGTGAGGAGGCTATCCGCTTTGCCCAGGAGGTCCGCGAGGGGGCCATCCGCGACGCCGCAGAGCTCCTTGAGCCCCTCCAAGCGGAACGTGACGCCGCAGAGGTGCTCCTGCACCAGGCCAACGCGGAGCGCGAGGCGATGGAGGGCTCGTTGGAGCAGAAACGCCGCGGGCTGAGTCAGCTAGAGTCCCAACTGCTTTCCGCCCACCAAGCCGCGCAGGATGCCCTGGAGGTGGACCGCAAGGACCTGGCCGAGCGTAAGCGGCAGCTGGCCCTCACGGGGAGAGAGCAACAGCGGCGCGAGGAACAACGTCTCCAGGAGGAGAAGAACTTGTTTGCCCAGCGCGAGGCTCTCATGGCGCGCGAGGGAGGCCTAGCCCAGGCGATCTCAAAGTTCAACGAGCGTGTCGCTGCTCAGAAGCTTTCTTATGAGCGCTTCGAGCGGCGTTTCGCCAAGAAAACGAAGGCGGCTAGGAAGGCCCTCGTGGATCACGAGAAGCAGTTCCGTCGGTCCCTCTTTCAGAAGTACCGCGCTTAGGTCCGGAAGCGGGAGGACCGCCTCAAGGCCAAGTACACTGCGGACGCTCAGCGGCTCGTTGAGTTCGAGAAGGCCAACTCCAAACTGGTGCGTCGCCTCGAGCGCGCCAAGGCTGGTCAGCGCCGAGCGGAGGAGGCTCACGACGAAGCAGTTCACGGCCTCGGCCCTTTGGTCGAGGGTGTGGAAGAGCAGGTGGCTCCGGCGATGGAGCGAGCGGAGGGAATGCCGGACCCAGTCCAGGCGGCCAGCGTGGTCGTGAAGCAGGGTGAGCATCAGTTTGAGGAGTTGGTCGCACGCGGCAACGAACTTGCGGCGCGGCTTGGTGCGGAGGCACCGTGCCCCGGTGGCCGAGGCTACGACGCCGCCACGTTCCTGGCCTACTTCGACCAGCTCTTTGTGGCGCTTGAGGGCCCCGCCGCCAAGCTTCGCGGGATGATCGAAGACGAGGGCAGGCGGCTCCTGGGGGTGGTTGTTGACCGCATCTTCACCAACCTCAAGCTCCTCACGCCAGGCTTCGACCTCTCCTCCGTCACAGAAGCTGCTCAAGGCGAGGACGCGCAGCGGGTCTCCGGTTCCCTCCGTGAGCAATTTGACACTTTCTGAAACCGCTTCAGGCGCGCGGAGGCGGCGGCTGAAGACAGCGAGGAGGAGGGGTGCTCTGCCGAGGCTGAAGAGGGCGCTGCGGAGGAAGTCCCAGGCGGCTTTGCTTCCCCCTGAGCCTTTCCTTATTGCGCCTGCGAGCGCTTGTATCTGAAACAGTTGTGTGTTAGATTTCTTAAGACCTTTGGCCTGTAATATACGCTTTAATGTTGTTTAATTCGAGCTTGTTTGCCCCCCGTGAGGTCTCTTTGGACTCATCTTCATGTCTATTTGTTCTCTGCGTCGGTAGGTCCCATCTCTTCGTGCCATGACTCCGCCACCTCGGTATGCAGGAGCAATGACTCCGCAAGGCCGGGGGAGTTTAGGCCTAGGAGAGGTAAGAGCCCTGAGTCGCGAGGCTCAAGTGCCCCCCCTTAGACGTGCGAGTAGTCCATGAAGCGTAAGGGAAAGCGAAGTCGCTTGAGGGGAAAACGTGCGTTAGGGGGAGAAAACGCTCTTGAGGCGTGGGCACGAGACTTAGCTTCTCGAGGTTTCCGCCCACCAGAGGCTTTTCGCCTGGCGAGGTTGCCCACTTGAGGGGTCGCTTCAGGGTGCCTCTTCAGGCTTGTGGGGGGATTTTTCCCTGCAGATGTTAGAGGGGCGAACCCAAACGCTGGAACACGGTTCAAGGGGCTCGTGCGCGCTTATAGGTCCCCTCAGGCGTTCCTTGCGAGGAGAGTAAGTACCAAGGTCCTCTGTAGAGTCATTCGAGGCACTAGCACCGTACTCAGCCCCCGCTCGCGAGGTACGCATGTGGAGAAATGTAAGCGCACACTTCAAGAGAGTAATGCAAAAATAAAACTCACCAAATACATTTAAAGCGGCACCGAAGCGCTAAGTTCAATTGGGAACGAAATTGAATCATTATGCTTGGGTTTGCCAAGTTAATGTTTTGACCATGTCGAGGCATGGGGACCACTCATTAGTGGCAGAGACTCTCAACGGCCTGAGGTGGCTCGTTAAATGGAGAGCTCGGAGGGTTTGCCCTCGAGAGAAGCCTTTGGAGCTTGGAGGTTTAAGCCGTTAGCTTTTAACCTCTAGAGACAAGGACGCTTAGAGGTTGAGCCGTAGGCTGCCTCTTCCGCTAGGAGTCTCGACGTGACAATGATCACGGGCGTGGCAATGACCACGGTTGCATTTGTTCCCTTAGGAGACAAAGCATGCTTTTGAGGTTTAAGCCGTGAGCATTTTAACCTCTAGAGACGAAAACGCTTGGAGGTTGAGCCGTAGGCTGCCTCTTCCGCTTGAAGTCTTGACGTGACAACGATCGCGGGCGTGACAATGATCACGTTTTGCGTTTGTTCCCTTATGAGACAATGCATGTTTTGGAGGTTTAATCCGTGAGCATTTTAACCTCTAGAGACGAAAACGCTTGGAGGTTGAGCCGTAGGCTGCCTCTTCCGCTTGAAGTCTCGACGTGACAATGATCACGGGCGTGACAATGATCACGGTTTGCGTTTGTTCCCTTAGGAGACAAAGCATGTTTTGGAGGTTTAAGCCGTGAGCGTTTTAACCTCTAGAGACGAAAATGCTTGGAGGTTGAGCCGTAGGCTGCCTCTTCCGCTTGAAGTCTCAACGTGACAATGATCAAAGGCGTGACTATGATCACTTTTTTAATTTGTTCCTTGTGGATACAAAGATTCGTGAGGTTTAAGCCTTGAGCTTTTTACCTTGAGGGACAAAAAGTGCTTGGAGGTTGAGCCGTGGGCTGCCTCTTTCGCTACATGCCTCTACGTGACAATGATCACGGGTAGAACTTGTGTAGGTGCATGATGTTCCATGGATTCTTGATGGGGACGCCATCTTGTGTCTCGAGGCGAGCCGCGCCAGGCCTGGCGATGTGGGTGACCCTGTAGGGACCTTCCCACATCGGGGACAGCTTGTGGAGGCCTTCCCTGGAGAGGATTCGCCTGAGGACGAGATCACCTGCCTCCAAGGTGCGCGAGCGCACGTTGCGGCTGTGGTAGCGTCTCAGGTCCTGCTGGTATTTGGCCGCCCGGAGGGCGGCGCGGCTTCGTAGCCCTTCAAGGAGAAGTAGGTCGTCGTTGTGGAGGTCCTCTTGCTGGTCCTCGTTAAAGGCAAGGACCCGTGGAGATCCATGCTTTATCTCTGTTGGGAGGACTGCTTCGGCTCCATAGACGAGGGCAAACGGTGTTTCCCCAGTGGGCTTGGGTGGCGTGGTACGGATGGACCAGAGCACCGAGGGGAGCTCGTTGATCCAGCCCTTGCCGTGGCCCTTGAGGATATCGAAGGTCCTGGTCTTTAGGCCTTTGAGGACCTCAGCGTTTGCACGCTCAGCCTGTCCGTTGCTTTGCGGATGGGCGACTGAGGCGAAGCAGAGCTTGATGCCCATTCTTTCACAGTAGGCTCTGAAGATGCCACTGGTGAATTGGGAGCCATTATCGGTGATGATGCGGTTAGGCACTCCGAAGCGGCAGACCAGGCCTCTGATGAATTTCACCGCCGCGCCTGTTGTGATTGTGCGCGACGCCTCCACTTCAGGCCATTTTGTGAACTTGTCAATGTCCACGAAGAGGTAGCGATATCCACCTTGCACCGTTGGGAAGTGTCCCAGGATGTCCAGCCCCCATACCGCAAACGGCCACGAGAGCGGAATAGTCTGTAGCCCCAGCGCTGGTTGGTGGATTTGCTTGGCGTGGAATTGGCAGGCTTCACATATTTGAATGATGTCCATTGCATCTTGAAGCGCTTGAGGCCAGTAGAAGCCGCTCCTGAAGACTTTGCCTGCGAGGGTTCGGGCGCACGAATGGTGGCCGCATTCCCCGTTGTGGATGTCCTTGATTAGCAGTTTGCCTTCTTCGGGAGGGACGCATTTGAGCGCGGCGCCGTTTGGGCGCTTGCGATAGAGAATTCCTTCGAGGATTTGGTACGATTTTGCTTGGCGGGCGATTCGCTCCGCTTCAACGTCTTCCTCGGGAAGGATCCCTTTGTGGAGGTAATCTTTGATCTCGTCGATCCATTCTGTTTCTTGGTGCACTGCTGTGAGCAACAGACGCTCCCCTGTAGGGGCCCCGCAGCCTGGAGCCCCGCTTGCAGGTGGTGGCGGGAGCGCTTCGCCTGCGCTTGCGGGCAGGGCCTCTTGTGGCTACTTTATGGATGCCTTGACGAGCCTTTCTTCAAAGACACCTGGCGGCTGAGCTTGTCTCTTTGATGCGCGCTTGGCGATGTCATCGGCCTCTTGGTTTTCCTTTCTTGGGATGTGCATGAGCTCCATTCTCCTGAAGTTCTTCTCAAGCCTACGGATCTCTTCAAGGTATGCGGCCATGTGGTCGCCCTTAGGCTTGTAGCTTTTGTTAGAGAAGTTGACGAGCAGCTGAGAGTCGCCCTTGATGAGTAGATGCTTGACGCCTAGGGCGATTGCGGCGCGTAGGCCGGCAAGCAAGCCTTCATACTCGGCGATATTGTTGGATATCTTGTCAATTCCGAAGCACAGCTGGACTGCGTAATACAACTTGTCGCCTTTGGGGGAGATCAGGACTACGCCTGCCCCGCCGCGACGACAAGCGAAAGCTCCGTCCAACTTCATGGTCCAGAGGCTGGGCGCTGCGGCTCCAGAGAGCCCTTGCTCTTCTCCCAAAGTCTCTTCAGGGGTTGGGTCAGTCCATTCAGCGACGAAGTCAGCCAACGCTCTTCCTTTGATTACCCTTGTGGTATCGAAACGCAAATTGAATGGATGTAGCTCAATGTTCCACCCTGCGACACGATCTGTTGCGTTTGGGTTGCGCAGTATTTGCTCCAGGGGAAAAGAGGTGACCACTGTGATGGGATGCCCCTGGAAGTAGTGTCGCAGCTTTCTTGAGGCGATGAGGAGTGCGAGGAGAAGCTTCTTCTGCATTGTATACCGCTTGCGAGCATCACACAGTATTGTGCTAACGAAGTAGACTGGATGCTCGACGATGGTAGTTCCTGTAGCCCCGGCCTCTTTCGCCTGAGGTGGCTCAGCTTGGCCCTCGAGGGCGTTTGCTTCAGGGGGCTTGCCCTGTGCCTCGAGGGGGTTGGCTTGAGGCTCCTTGGCATGAATTCCTTGCAGCGGTGGACTTGGGGCGGCCCTCTCTTGGGGATTTGGGTCTGGCGGCGGGTTTGTGAGTGCTGCCCTTTCGTCGAGCTTCTTATCAGGGGGCTTTTTCTTTGGAGTGGCCGCACTCTTCTTGTGGAGTACTGGCTCTTCTCTTTCCACCACAAGGACAACACTGGCTGTTTGCGGAGTAGCTGATAGGTACAGCTTCAGGTGCTCACCATGCCTTGGGGCTACCATTACTGGTGGGCTGGTGAAAGAGCATTTTCCCTCATGTGTGGTTTTGGTAATTGAATGACAATCTCTATGGACTAATGTTTGCATTGAGATATCATTATAGATCATGTCCATGGAATTGTGGAGTTCATGTGTTGGACTCTTGAAGCTTATGTGTTGAGTGAAGCTTATTGCAAGAATGTCTTGAAGATTCAAGACATCATCTTAGTGAAGAAAAGATGAGTTGTGCAAGACCAAGAGAAGCTTTCTCGAAAAGATCCTATGCTTGGTGCTTGCAATGCATACATGAAGATGAAGCTAAGCGAGACTCTCCCATTGTGAGCATGGGGGAGTATTAAGAGAATTCTTCATCAAGCAAGTGACTGGACGCGCAATCAAGAAAGATGACCCACTTGAAGAGATCAAGATAGTCATCATCTAACTCAAGTGGAATGCTCAAGGCAAAGGTATGATCTTGATAGGGCTATAGGATAGATAGGCGTACTATCAAGAGGGGCTCTCAAGTTAGTAACTTGATCGCATTCTTGTGGAGAGCTCAAAACTTTGCATACTTGGCATATCATGTTTCTTGGTTCTTATTTGGCTTTTATGTTGGTGAGGAATTAGAGCTTGGTTCATCTCCATGTCAAGCTCTAGTTCATCAAATCGGTTTTACTTTGGACAACTTGTTGCGTTTTCGGTGGCGGAAATATTGCCGGTTCTACCTTGGGTATTCATCGTCGCTATCTTTCCAACAAAATTGGTCTCACCTCATTTGGAGTTCATTTGCAAAAGTTATAGCAGTTTTCGTTTCGGTGTTCTGCTGATTCGGATTTTTGGGGTCGGATATTCCGCCCTACCGGAATTTCCGGTTCCCCAGCTCATCCAAGAAAACGGCTAAGGAAAGGAGAAAAAGGGTTCTGACTCCAGTCGGAAATTGTGCTCGGAAATTTCCGTCTACCGGAATTTCCGAGTGCCCCCAGAAAAGTCCTCCAGAAATGGCTAAGGAAAAGTTTGGTTTTGCTTCTGACTCCAGCCGGAATTTCAGCTCGGAAATTTCATGCACTCGGAATTTCCGGGTGACCGGAATTTCCGAGTCTCTCTTAGACCGGAATTTCCGGATGACCGGAATTTCCGAGTCTCACTTATACCAGAATTTCCGAGTGTCGAAACAGCCAACGGCTATATTTCCTAGAGGGGTATAAATACCCCTCCCCTTCTTCCTCCTCAGCCAATCCAAGGCAGCACGACTTTCCCCTCTCTCCTACTCCATTGTTGACCTTCGAAAGCTCACGTCCCTCTCAATCCCTCCATTGAATCTTCCATATTCTTTAGGGAAAGTTGAGAGGAGATCTAGATCTACAATCCTACCAATCCATCTCTCCTCTAAGTGAGGGGAACTTAGTGGATCTAGTTCTTGGAGTACCTTTGTGGTTCTTCTTATTTGTTCTTCCTCTCTTCTCCCCCCATAAGGATTAGTTGCTTTTGGTGGGATTTGGGAGTGAAGGATTTGACTCCTTTGTGGTTTCCTTTGTTCTTCCTCTCTTATTCCCCCATAAACATTTGTTGTTGTGTTGGAATTTGAGAGTGAAGGACTTGAGCACTTCGTGTGCTCTTGCCATTGCATTTGCATCGGTTTGAGCCCTCCACGAGGATTCGTGGTGGTGATACTTGTGAGCTTGTTACTCTTGGGTCTTTGGACCCTAGACGCCTTTTGTGGCCGGCCTTTTGTGGCCAAGACCTTTTGTGGTCAAGACCTTTTGTGGTCACTTGAGAGCCCCCAATTAAGTTGTGGGTGTGTGCCTCAAGACTTGGGAGCCCCCAATTAAGTTGTGGGTGTGTGCCTCAAGAGTTGTACGGGATTCGATCTCCGCCCCAAAGGAGATCAATAGTGGAAGGTGAACTCGAACCTTTTGTGGTTGAGTTCATCAGGAGAAGAAGGTGAGCCTTTGTGGCGTTGCGGCTAACCTGTTGTGGTTGCGCACACCTCTCCAAACGAGACGTACACCTTTGGGTGGAACTCGGGAATACATCCTTATCTCCGCGTGCCTCGGTTATTTCTATACCCGAGCTCTTTACTTATGCACTTTACATTGTGATAGCCTTCGTGCTTGAAGTCATATATCTTGCTATCATCTTGTTACTTGTATTGCTTAGCTTAAGTTGTTGGTGCACATAGGCGAGCCTAGTTTATATATCTAGGTTGTATGCTTGTTAAAGTAAACCTCTAGTTTTATTCCGCCTTTATCAAGCATACCGGAATTTCCGGGTCACTCTTGGTCCGGATATTCCGGCTCCTCGGAATTTCCGGGTCATTCTTGGACCGGATATTCCGGCTCCTCGAAAAAGTTTTAAATCGCCTATTCACCCCCCCCTCTAGGCGACGTCTATCCGTTCAGCTGGCCAGTTACTTCTTCAAATCCTCAAAAGCTTTTTCAGCTTCAGGGGTCCACTTGAAAGTGCATGTTCTCTTCATGATCTTAAAGAACGGCAGGGCTCTTTCGCCGAACTTGGAGATGAATCGACCCAAGCTGGCCATGCAGCCTGCCAGGCGTTGCATGTCCTTGAGCCTGCGCGGAGGTTGCATGTCTTCTATGGCCTTGATTTTGTCTGGGTTTGCCTCTATGCCTCGATGAGATACAAGGAACCCAACAATTTGCCTGAAGGCACTCCAAAGACGCACTTGGCGGGGTTGAGCTTGATGTTCACCTTGCGCAGGCTGGCGAAGGTTTCTTCAAGGTCTCCAAGGAGAGTATTTCCTTCTCGTGATTTCACGACGATGTCATCGACATATGCTTCGACGTTCCGCCCCATTTGCCCGCCAAGGGCTATCCTCATCAACCTCTGGAAAGTGGCTCCGGCATTTTTGAGGCCGAAAGGCATGCAGACGTAGCAATACACACCGCACGGGGTGAGGAAAGCCGTCTTCTCCTCGTCCTGCTTAGCCATCTTCATCTGGTGGTAACCAGAGAAGGCATCAAGAAAACAGAGGAGGTCGCAGCCTGCCGTGGACTCCACAATCTGGTCAATTCTGGGCATGGGATAAGGGTCTTTGGGGCAGGCCTTGTTTACATCAGTGTAGTCGATGCAGAGGCGGCCTCCTCCGGTGGGCTTTGGGACTACCACGCCGTTGGAGAGCCAAGTGGGATGCGCGACTTCACGAACGACTTTTGCTGCTTTGAGCTTCTCGACCTCCTTGACGATGAATGCTTGCTTCTCGGGGGCTTGCTTTCTTGCTTTTTGCTTGACGGGGCGCGCGTTTGGGCACACGGCCAAGTGGTGCTCGATCACCTCCCTCGGTACACCAGACATATCTGACGGTGTCCATGCGAACATGTCAGAGTTTGCCTGGAGGAAGGCGACGAGCGCACTTTCCTATTTGGGAGGCAGCGCGGCGCCAATGGTGACGCTAGCCCCCGAGCCTTCAGCCCCGGAGCCTTCAGCCCCCGAGCTACCAGAGCTCAGAGAGACCTTCTTGGTAGCAGCTGCCTCCTGGGAGAACAACTGCTTCTTCTTCTTGGGTCTCTCGAGAGGCTCAAGGTCCTCTTCTGCAGGGAATGCCATGGCGGCGGTCTTGTAGGCCGTCTCAACCGCGCGCGTAGCGTCCAGAACATGCCCATGAATGGTGATCGTGCCAGCGCTGCTGGGGATCTTGACCATGTTGTAGGCATGGTGCGTGACGGCCATGAACTTCACGAGCGCGGGGTAGCCGAGGATGGCATTGTACGGCAGGCTGATGTGTGCTACATCGAAATCGATGTGCTCGGTGCGTTAATTTTCCTTGCTCCCGAAGGTGACGGCAAGCCTGACCTGGCCTAGAGGCTCGATCGAGCCGCTGGTGACCCCCGTGAAGGGCCTCGAGGGCATGAGCCGCTCGTAGGGCACTTGAAGCGCTTCGAACGTATCTTTGGAGATAACGTTCAGGCCTGCTCCGCCATCGATGAGAGTCTTGGAGACAGCCACGTTGTCGATGGTAGGGGTGCAGACCAGCGGGAGGGTTCCAACAGTCTTGGTGGACTTGGGGTGGTCCTGAGCATCGAAGGCGATGATGTACTGCGACCAGTTGAGGGGCCTGGAGGTTTCTGTGCTTGGGAGGGCGGCGTTGAGCTCGCGAGCGAACTGCTTGAACTGGTTGTTCGATTTCGGCGCCTGCGCTCCCCCGAGGATGCAGGCAATGACGCCTCTCGGGGCTTGGTAGCCGCCATCTTCCTCGTCAGGGAGGTTGCCGTTCTTTTCTGTGGCATTGGCCTGATTTCCAGATGGTTTCTGGTAGCCGCCCTTGCGTCCGCTCCCGCGGTATCCACGGCCTCGGCCACGGCTACCACTGCCCTCTGCTTGCTCGCGCTCCTTGCTCAACCTTTTGAGGTCGAAGCAGGACACCGTAGAGTGGCCGCGCCTGTTTTGGTAGATGCAGAAAGGGCGGTGGTCATCTCTTCTCTCTCCAGGCTCGGGGGAGTCCCTGCGGGTGCCCTTCGCGTCAGGCTCTGCCACGAGGATCGCGGTGACCTTGCGCTTGGGCTCCTCCTTTTTCTTCAGGCTCTTGGTCCCCTCAGCGTGATCGTCCCCTCTTGAGGACATCTTGACGAAAAGGAGTCCCTCTTCAGCCTTGGCGCACTTGTCAGCCAGGTTGAAAGCTTGACCACAGAGGTGAGCTTGTCGTGGATGCCCAGCTTCTCGAGCATCCTGCTGTTGGTGACGCCCTCGCGGAACGCAGCGATGACTTGGGTGTCGGGGATGTTCGGGATCTTGTTGCTCACTTGGCTGAAGCACTGGATGTACTTGCGGAGCGTCTCATCCTTCTTATGCACTACGGCGCGCAGATCATTGTGGATGAGGGCGCGCTCGTATGTCCCCGTGAAGTTGGAGACGAACTGCTTGCAGAGCTCCTCCGAGGAGTTCACGGAGTTCTCAGGGAGGTTCAGGAGCCACGACATCGCAGAATCGCGAAGCGCGTGGGAGAACCAATTGGCCATGACCTTGTCATCTCCACCCGCAGCTTGGATGGAGGTGGTGTAGAGCTGCAGAAACTCGATGGGGTTGCTGGAGCCGTCGTAGCCCTTGGGGAGAGCAGGCCTGAACTTCGCGGGCCAGACCACGCGACGCAGAGAACGGGTGAACGCCATGCAGCCTTAGGCGTATATAGTGACCCCGTGCTGCAGCGCGCCGCGGTTCTGCTGACCCGCCTGGCCAATCTCCTCCATAAGCCTGTTCTGGCGGTCTCGCTGGAGCTCCATCCCCACGCGAGCGTCAGGCGCGGTACGCTGCACGATCAAGCAATCGTGCGGCGAGGACGCGTGCGAAGCAGCCCTCTTTGCCACAGCCGGTGCAGGCCCCGGAGGTGGCGGAGACGCGTTTGTCGCGACCGAGCCCGCAAGAAAGGGGCGCAGGTTGGACTGTGACGGAGCGGGGCACGTCGTAGCGATGCCGACGAGGTGGTTGAGGCGTTGGAGCCACTGCTCGTGGGCCTCAGCGGTGGGCTGGTAGCGGAGAAGCTCCTGCGCCATGAGGAGCGCGGTGTGAGGCGCAGGGTCTGTCCTCCCCGGGCCCGAGCCGCTCAGGCGCTGCTTCGGGTCCGACGACTGTGCGTCCTCCTGGTGGTCGGAGTTGTGCTCCGGCGCCTCTGCGTGAGGGCCAGAAGGGACATGCTCTTCTTGGCGGGGTCGGCCCCGCTGTGCGCGGGTGGTCGCGGTGCCTGGCGGCGCGCGTGCTCCCCCAGGCGTACGTCGGTTGACGCGGGCGACGCGGGTGGCGCGGGTGTTCACCATGGCGCGGAAACAAACTCGAAGGTTGTTGACGCGCCTCAATCCTCTACCAGGCGCGCCAAATGTCAGAGTTATGACTCCCAAGAATCGGGGGTAGTCACTTCCTGAAGAGTAGTTCATGAAGGGGATTGAACGCGGAGGTCTAGACCCTCGAGTGGCCCCGCGATGTTGCTCGCCGGACCCGAAGAAGACACGCACACGACAGAGGAAGACACCAGCCCTTACCCAGGTTCACGACCCTCGTGGGGAGGTAAGACCGCTACTCCTGCTTGTCTGTATTAGATGGGAGTTTACAGTACAGTGGAGTCAGCCGGAGGCCCCCTTGAGGCAGTTCTTGCCTGAGGAGGGAAACGATGATCTTCTTCCTCCTCGGGCTCAAGGCTATCCTAACAAGTGTGGCTAGGGTTTACAAGGGTTGTAGCACGCCAAGAGTCGACCTGTGCTACGATGGATATCTTCTCCCTTTTATAGGCGCCCCTGGCCTTCTCCTTCGGCTTGGCCTTCATGGTGGCTCCCACATGGCATTGGCATGGCGGAGCAGGAGTCCACCGCCGTCTCCTCGTCCATGGACGCGGTCCATTGTTGATAAAGGTGGGCGCGGTGGCCGACCGGCGGCCGACCGCACTGTACTGCCTGCAGAGAGGGTTGCGCCGTCCACCCGCTTTATCGCCAGCGAAGAAGGTCCTGGCAGTTGCGTAGCAGGCGGAGCTGCTTTATTGACCACTTTATCACCAAAACGGCAACGGGGGTGCTTGCGTCACCACGTGGGCGTGGCAGAGGCCATGTGCGTCTTGCCGTACTTCCTTGGCCGCAACGTTTCCCTTCAGGCGCGGGGAGTCTTGAGGGGAGATTCCTGCGGGACTCTCTCGAGGCGAGCTGGCGCCTCGGGAGGGTCCCATGAGGCGAGGGATCCCTTGAGGCCCTCGTTTCCTCTTCAGTCCCTCGAGGGGAATTGCCTCTCGAGGGTCCCGCCAGGCGGTGATGCCTGGTCCTTAGTCGTTTCGTTTGTCTGGCCAGCGTGCGAGGCATGGAGGGAATGGCTCTCCATACCCCAGTTCCCACTAGGCCGACACATACCGTTGCGGCTTTCCCGCTTCTCCCAGTGCACCACCACCTGCTATGGGCATTCGCGAGATGTCGTCGCCACCGATCTCCTCGTTTCTCTTGTAGCCGCCACGACATCCCCCACCACCTAGGTTGTCGCCGCTGCCTACGGTGGCTCCCACAAGGTGTTTGACAAAACACTCGAAAGGTTAATACTGCCTCCGATTCTTGTTTTGTAGATATTTTTTGTTCGTGCTGTTTGTAATTTAAATTAGTTTTAATTCATGTTTGTAGATGAGTTAATCCTATGATTCTTCCGAAAAATAATTTGGCCTTCAAGAGGAGGAAAACCTCGATTGATCTTGGCTATTCACGCGAATAAAAAGCCAAAGCACAGTGGTTATGTTTTTGATCGTCAGCAGTTGTTAAGGGAAAGGACCGAAGCTCATGAGAAGCTGATGCAGAACTATTTTGTGGAGACTCCCACATACCCCGAGCGCTACTTTCGGTGCCAGTTTAGGATGAGCATGAACCTATTCAAACACATTGCGGAGTGTTTGGTGAACCCTGATCGATTCTTTCGGCGCCAACTAAGAAATGTCGTCGGAGAACTTGGGCATAGCATCTTTTAGAAGGTGACCATCGCTTTGCGTATGTTGGCATACAGAATTCCTGGGGATCTAGTTGATGACCACTTGGCAATGGGTGAGAGTCAGGCCATCAAATGTGTGAAGCGCTTTGCAGTTGGAATTATCCAAAAGTCATATGAGAACTTGGGCATAACATCTTTCATAAGGTGACCACCACTTTGCCTATGTTGCCATATGGAATTCCTAGGGATCTAGTTGATGACGACTTGGCAATGGGTGAGAGTCAGGCCATCAAATGTGTCAAGGGCTCTATCCAAGTGTCCGGTCTGGAATACTTGAGAGCTCCCAATGCTCAAGACACGACTAGGCTTTTGGAGTTCAACAAATCGGAGCTTCCCAGTCATGCTTGGCTCAATTGCACATGCACTGGGGTTGGAAGAATTATCCTGCGACATGGCATAGACAATTCAAAGGGCACAAAAAGGATTCCACTATAATTTCTAAATCTGTGGCCGATCAGGCGACTTGGATTTGCATACTTTTTCGGAATATCCAGATCTTGCAATGGCATCAATGTTCTTCATGGGTTACCACTCATAAACAAGATTGTGCATGGTGAAACTCCACCCATGCAGTTTGTAGCAAACGACCATACATACAACTATGGTTATTGGTTACTATCTTGCGGATGACATCTACCCAAGGTGTCAAACATTTGTGAAGCCGGTTCACAAACCGTACTTGACTTTCATAATGCTCAAGTGATGGCTAGGAAAGATGTGGAGATAGCATTTGAGATTTTGTAGGACCAATTTTCTATTGTGAGAGGACCGGCTAGTTTTTGTGATCAAGACATCATATGGTATATCATAGACGCTTGTGTGATCATTCATAACATGATCATCAAGAATGAGCATGGCCAAATGTAGACTACTCTACTATGAGTTGATGGGGTGTCCCGTGCGAGTGTGGAGGAGGGAAGAGAGGGTGAATGGCTTTGTTGCCTCTTATCATGCCATTCAATAAGCTGATGCACATGATGGGATTTGAAATGATCTCATCGATGAGTGGTGAAAATGGAGGAGGCAACAAAACTAGTTTGATGTTTGTTGTATTGTTGTTAAACTATTTGTTGTATTATTCATACTATTATATGACAGATGGATGACAGTGCAAGGATGAGCAGTGACTTTACGCCTTTGCGGTGCTTTCCTTGCGTTGCCTGTGATTAACTGCTGGAACTGCTCGATGGGTGGGGGTTGGTTAGGTCGTGCGGCAGCAAAACCCTCACAATTTGACCATGGTGCGATCGTGCTCCACACTTGCAGGGTCTATGGGCATTCCATGAACATGTGTTGGCTCGTCTCCAGGTCCCCTCTGGAGAGAGTGCAAAAGTATTCATTTCGCCAGCCCCTCTGTAGCAGACGATCTGCGCACCATATGCGATTCCGAAAGAGCAGCAAAGTGAAAATTATTTGCTTTGGGGGTGCCCAAATGCGCCAAAGCTCCTTTTTCGATCCTGCTCGCGATATTGGCAGATTCACGCATCAGGTATTCAGCCATTCAGGTGAATTGGACTGTCGGAGTAAGAGCTGACTATCATTTCTCTCCAACCTAATAGAGCAGGATTATCAGGTGATCTGGATAGAGTTACACTAGGATCTAATAGATTGCTACAGGAAAAAGGGCGTCATAAGCAAAAAGGGCGTCATAAGCGCAGTCAGCAGTAGTCGTGGAGTATCAGACCGACCTCAGTGGAATTCTAAAACCGAGTGGTCTAGCAAGTAGCAACAAGCCAACAATGAACACAAAATGAGCGGCCGACTTGTGGTTCTTTTGCAAAACGGGTATAGCCCACAGTTGGGCCGCCCCCTCTTATTCCTTAATTGTCTTGGTCATGCAACGCATGACAGTTGGCCTGCATGGCTGGATGCCTCGTTTCTTCATCTTCTCCATCAATTCTGAGCAAATCTGGTCTCCCTTTACACAACCATGACGTGAACAATTCGCTGAGTAAAGCGATCATGCTGCCGATGTCTCATCAATCAGCACCCCATCTCTTAACGATCTATTGGAAAAACGACCGCCGTGTCCGGAGGCTGTCAGTCTCCGGTTCCCTCTTATAGGCCGTACCTTGTGGACGTGACTTTGTGAGAGAGGTTGGGTGTATTGCTTAAACTTTGTGTAATAAAGTGCCCTTTATATCTAAAGTTTGGACGTACCTTGTTCAAGCCATTAGCTATTTTGCTGGTGCTTTTACATACGCTGGGGATCCACCTGACGGTGGTGGTGATGCTGAGCAAGTGGTGACCGGTTGAGTGGCGGCAGCAAATTTGTCGATGATGCCTTCTCCTTGGTTCTGAATTCAGAAACAGATCAATCGAGCAAAACAAAGTACTGCCAAGGATAAACATAAGAGTAAATGGCTCGCTGCAAATTCTATAAAATCATTAATGAGCGGCTCCTATAAACATGATTATACAACGTGATTCTTTGCTTTGTCTGACATCGTGGTGATGGCGATGCCGTAGCTGCCGCCCTTGTCGACACGCTCTGATCTCGGTTAACGGACGGGGGGACTGCTTTGTTTGTGTCTTGTGTGGAGCACATGTTGATTTTTGGCTATCTCCTTGTAATTTAGCTGCTAGCGTCACTCACGGCTGGCCGGTTTTATCGATTGATCAGCATCGCGTTGCGTGGATGATTCAGCAGCATCATCCCAATTCCTAAACAAATATATTTTCCTAGTCGGCTTAGCATGCACCATACGATGCAGAGGTCGGACATATTTTCTTTTCCAGTTACCTAAAAAACATATATATCTGATGTGGATTGTGGTTCCACCGCGGATGTTGCTATAGCTTAATTCAGTGTGTAGTGCAAATGGACTCCTCTAGTCTCTCTCAGGTGCTTGTCTTGTACCCCCACTTCCTCGCGCTCACAGCAGATGCTAATGCTACACCTACTCACCGAGACACTTACGGATTACTGTAAAATATATGAAGAAACAATGAGTCCATGATGACGCAGCTACCTCTTGCTAAGTTTACTCGGGACTAGGGAGCAAGTTGAGTTGAGTCGCATGCATCAGCCTGACGCTAGGCCCATGTCAGCTAGGAGACATTGCTTGCGGATTTATCTCAAGCTGGCCGCACAATCGCGCGAATGTTCGTCGCTAGCTAGGCTCCAACGTGCATGTTGCTTTCGGATCATGCCAGTCGGGTCGACTAAGTGGGATCGACATCTTCCTCCTTGGTCTGCTGCCGCCATGTGTGCAGTAGACTGTAGACAGAGAGACATGGCTGGCTCATGCAATGTAATGCAGGGTCAATCCGATCATGACATGTCTGTAAGACTAGTCATAGTGGGAGTAATATAGCTAGTAACATAAGTGGCACATAAGTAAAAATAGTGATGTGGCAAGTATTTAATGAAGAAAGAGGTGGTGGTGGTATCATAGGTAGATACCGTAACATAGCGGAATTCGAGACAAGATGAGTCTATAGACTAATAAATGCATGATTGCATGATACTACTATTATGATACTTCCCACTATTGAGATAGTAACATAGACTAGTATCATATGCATGATACCACTCTATGATACTCCCCACTATAACTAGTCTAACCATCCCATCCCAGTTGTCCATCCCAGTTGTAGGTCATTTGCCCACTGGGTACCTCCATGCGTCGACGTTCTCGAGGATTACTGCATCAAACATCAAGGACCTCGCTGATGGTGCACAATCAATCAAGGATTCAAAGGACTCGATCGAGTCACTCAACTCAAGCAGGTTCAAGCATGTGCATGTCGCTGTTGCGCCCAGCTGCGGGGGAGGACACAAGAACATGGGGCGCCAACTTGCCAAGTTTTGATTTTCTCTTCTCTGATCGGACGGAAACTACCCGATGTTGGGCCTGTCAATAATTTCCCCCACCATGTCATGCATGCTTCATGATGACGCTCGCAGCGCTCCTTAGTGTAAGTGAACTTATGAGCTACGGATGAAGAAAATATGAGCTGTTGAAAAGGAAAATGTGGCTGGTACGCACGGCACTGTCTGATAGGCGGTGGTATCCGGGGTCCTTCAGTAAACACCGGCAGGACACCCTCACCACAATGTTGCTGATGCTGACAAATCTCATAAGCAAATATCGATGGTATTCTTGTTTACATGTATGTTTGTTTGGTCAGCTTGGGGAAACAATTCTGCATCGTGACAATATCATGAGACTCAACGCTGAATGACCCATAATGTATGCATCATGTCGCGTATGCGTGCACAACAAAACATCATATACACTTGTAGCATGTCAAGATTATTCAATTTGACTAACCTCTAATAACCTCAACAATGGAGGAGATCTTACTTCTACGTTTCGTGCTTCTACATTTCGTGACCCTGGATCCATTGCTCCACAAATTACAATGGTCTCTGTGGGCCTGGTGGTATGAAATCTATCTCCACCATAGCATGGCCATCCATGGCGCTCTTTTCCGTGGCACCAAGTGGGCGGAGGATTGCCGACATAACACAAAACGTGGTAGGGGGCAGTTCTGGGCTCGATGTAAGGGCTACGGCTGTATCACAGTGTCAGGGTGGAAGAAGGGCGGGGGGCTGGGGGAAGGTGGGAGTGGTCTTGTCCGTGCGGGTCGTCGGTGGTCCATGACATTAGCAATGATGGTGAAGTGTGCAGCGCGGGAGGTGTACGTGCGGCGATATAGTCAAGATTCTTGCCCTCCTTCGGTCGGTGTTAGTGATGACGCCGTCGGTGGTGTCGTTCCCCTCCCTAGAGGTGTCTCCGAGGTGAGTCGACAATTCTCTCGCTTACCCGTGTTGGTGATGTCTCCAAGCGAAAGCCTAGGTTCGGAGCTGGACGAGCGTGATGTCGGTGTCCTCGACGTTGTCACTCAAATCTGTTGAGAACATCACGTTTGGATACATGGCTTGGAGGTTCTATGTTGCTCTCCTTCAATGTTCACCACTGCCAATGGTGGATCTTCATGCCGCTATGCATGTCGTCACCGACGAGTCCAAGATGATGCCTTTCTCCGGGCCGACCAAGTCCCGTCATCTACCTGTTGTTTCCTTTAGGCATAGAGAGTAAATGGTGCATTAATAAGGGAAGTCCAGCTGCAGTTGTCAATCTAGGGAGGTGTCTCGCTTTGTTTGAGAACCGATTTTGTTGCTCACCTTAAGACATGCACTTTATGTTGTAGTTGTAATATCGGCAATAATGGTTATTTTTGGAGTAGCAATGGTGTGGGGTTCGTGCTATCCTCGTTGTCGTTCCCCGGGGAATGGAGGTTCCCCGATAGAACTTTCCCAGCAGGCTGCTCCCTACTAGAATGGTGTTCAAGCCATACATAATAAGGAAAGCGCACAAGGCCCAAAGCGTTGGACCGTGCGGTGATCATGTCGCACGGTCCCAAAAAATGCACTACAGGTCGCAGCAGCAGGCTCGTGTCTTCCCAATGTCAGCCCGCTAAGCCATTCAACGGTGCTCTATGACACGACGAGACGAGTGGGACATAACCACCCCACCCCACCCCCCTTCAATGTACCCGTCAGAGCATAGCAGGGTCCGGTCCAAAGGGGCATCATCGTGATGCTCCCTTTGTGATCACGTCTACAAGACGCTTCAGGCGTCACGCTCTGCCCTTAGACACGCATGGACATGTCCCTATGGATAACCCCTTGCACTATAAAAGAGGTCTCTGGCAACCTGCAGAGGGGATGGTGGATAGACAGATCGAACGATAACTCGATCAGTTCATTCCCTTCCTCGCTAAGACAAGCTCGAACTCGCGACTTGGAGAGTGCTCCGTCTTTGCCCTTCAACGAGCCTCACCCACTGTAATCACCATGAAATCCACCGTAAAGCAGACAAGCAGGATGATAGGGTGTTACGTCTTTGGGAGGCTTGAACCTGGTAAATCCTTGTGTCCCATGTACATGTTTGTGAGGAAGACAGAATGGGAGAATCGTGTTGAAAGCTTGGTTCGTGTTATGCCTCCTTGCGAAACCTAAAAAAAGCGAGTGGCCCTCACTCTGTTCGTTTTCCCGGGCGCGTCACTCGTAAGAGTGGTACTCGTTTTGTACGGAAATTCGGGCATCTATTAAATTATAAAGTCACGTACTCTCAAAGTAAAGAATAGTACTACACTACTACTCACTCTGTTCATAAAAGGATAACTCAAACTTATCTAAATTTACATGTAGATACTTGTAAGTTTGAACAAACTTGAGATATCATTTTATGAACGGAGGGAGTACGTACTTGCCTACCAATGGAGAACTTGTAGACCGTATATATACACAAGGTATGAAAGGTAGGTACGTTCGTAACATAGGCACGTACATTTGATCTTGTCGTGCTGTCTGCCCTTTCACAGATAGGCCAAGATCCAGCTCAACTTTTAATGTCGCAGCGAATATACAAACACACACGAATGGAAGCGGAATCTTGTGCTGGTACTAGCCTATAATTGTGTGCGTCGTGTACGTGTGGCTGCAAACCAATGATCTGACGCATGAGGAGACGTTCGTTAGGTGTGCATGCATGGTCAGTGAGAGATCGTGCAACTGCTATAGGTCAGTACTTCTTCTTCCTCTCCTCGGAAAATTCACAACTGTCGATCTCACCCCTGGCCGGACCCGGCGGCCTCCCCACGTCCACAAGCTTAGCCAGCAGCAAGGGGGTCCCGGCCAGGAGGACGCCGAAGAGCGGAGAGAGTGAGTAACCACATCGACCAAACCCGTCGTCCCCACCACCATGTGCGATCGCCCGCTCCGGACAGCGACCACGATTGGATTATTGATCGGCGTCGCCATTGGCAGCCACACCAAGTCACCAACACAAAAAAAGCCATTCCGTTAGCTACCATTTGGCAAGACTAGCTTGTAGTTGATATACACACCACCCCCAACCTCACAACCTCACCCTCTTCATCTTCCTCTTCCTCTCCTACACAACTGAACCCTGCCACTTGACCACCAAACCAACACCTGCAGCGAAGCGCAAAGCTCGAGCTACTCTACTACAGTCGATTAGCTCTCTCATGGGAAACTGCCTCCATAGCGGCGATGACAGCGGCTACCTGTCCGGAGGAGACGACCTCCAGCGGACGCACACGCACGTGCAGGAAAGAAGAAAGGCGAAGGAGGAGGCCGAAGGGACTACTACTCCGTCGTCGGTGCTGAAGGTGAAGATGGTACTGACCAAGGCGGAGCTGGAGTGGCTCATGTCGCAGCTCAAGGGCGGCGACCGGCGCCTCGAGGACGTGCTCCGGGAGATGGCGCGCAAGCGGGACGCCCGAGGGTGGCGGCCCAGCCTCGAGAGCATCGTCGAGTGCTGCTCCGACTCCGAGACGGCCGCCCTCGGCTTCGATGACAGACGGACCAGTGTGAAGTGAGTGAATGGCATCGTTGTACGTTGCAGAGGAGCAGAGCACGTATAGTCTCTTTGTAAATTGCAATGCTTCTGCTGTTAATGTCGACCTGGCTGGATTCCGCCAGCTAGAGCCGCGAGTTAAGTGATTATTGATCGTAGATCTAGCTAGGTAGATGTGTAGAGCTTGTTGCAGTTTGTTCGATTGCAGTTAGGAGCTTGTTCTTGCCCCCTCCTTCTCTTGTTCTTCTTCTTTGTACATATCGATGATGGAAATGGTGAACGATTAACGTATAGCAGGCTTGAGGATTCACTGCTTATATATGTCTGTATTTGTAATCGCAACCGGGCTGGTCAGTTATTTTTCGTCTTGAGTAGCAATGTTCAGAGTTCGTTACGCTCCATCTCTTCCTCCTTTTTGCTCACAGAAAGAAGATCCCGGCCGGCCGGCCTCTGACCATTTGTTGCAAAGCACGTAGCTTCTCACAGTTGTACTGTACCAACTGCTACCGTCGGTGTAACTGTAAAAGAACCAGCGAAGCGCACTGGTGCTACTGTTTCACCGACGGTCAAATCGATGCAGAACTGAGACGAAAATCTGATGTGGACTCTCCCGAAACTATAATACAGTATACTAGTATAACCTGGAGTTAGTTCAGACCATGCCACCATGGTAAGCATACACACGCGGGCTGCTCCCAGCCACCGAGATTCCAGGGAGAGAAGGCTAACGATTCCATGGCTTTGCGTGGCCACCGTTTTCGTCGTGAAGAGGGCACCTTTGGTTACGGGACTGACTAATCTGCGACTCTCCGTTTTAACTGGGCGACTGAATTCAGAATGAACGCTTCAGACTGCAGTATGTGCCTTACTGGACTGCGTATGCGCTTCAGACTGCAGTGTCAGCACTCTTCTCGTGTGCGTGTATTTAGGTGCACACGAACTGCGTTCCGCGAGCGCGCTCACGCAACTACTATGAGAGCGCCCAAAAATGGAGTAAGGCGGGGAGAAAGCGTCCGTTACGGCCTTACAACGATAGATGTCAGAAACGCGATTGCGATTCCGTTGCAGAAAAGCTAGAGAGAACGTCGAAAGGAACCTGATTTGGTGGAATTATCGCCGGATCGATCAGGCCATTTTATTCACGGTTCGGCTGAGAAAAGAAAACACCCTGTGTACTCAACTGTTGTTGGGTGTTGGGAAAGAAAAGATATTCTGGTCGAAGAAAAAGGCTGTGTACTTGCCTGTCGCATAAGTTTATCTAGATGCAACAGCCAGAATTGCCCCGTCTAGCTAGTATAGTACATATATCTCTTCAGACCAAGATAAGACGACATGATAGCAAACTTAATTACCAAGATATTATTAATATATGACGCAAAGATACTACCACCACAGCTATTTAGCCCAGGAGTCCACAACTCCATACGACCACACTTGTAGGCTGTAGCTTATGACACACTTCCATTTCGGATAAACCGCTAGAGACCCCCGTTACATTTTGACTGTCAAACTGAGATAAACAGTATATCTCTTTCAGTCCAGAAAGGAAGCAACACAAACTAGCAGCGCAAACTACCATATTACATTAAGGTAGCCCGGAATATTACATATAGAAACAGCAAAGTAAATAATAACGTCGTCCTTTACAAGCTCCGAAGGCTTGATAGCGTCATTATTCAACTTCAATTAAGGTGAGAGGTGATTTTGAAATGTTCAGTTTCAGGACACAAACGCATAAATCAATCATCATCATTTATCATTCCAACAAAATACATCTTCCACTTATTCAACAGACCATCCATACAAAAAACACACTTAATTGTTTCTCTAAAAAACACACTTAAATGTCTGATGACAAAGGAAAACACATAATCATTTTATTGGTTATACTTATTCGTGTTACTAGATGTTATATAGGAACTAAACCTAAAAATATATATACTGAAGAGGGATCAGCAGAGTTTGGCAAGAAAATAACTTTTGAGTGTCAATAGTGTATTTCAGTCATAACAATGTATACTTTGGGAACCGATAATGTATTGCTAAGAAGTAAAGGAAACTCATATCCATTTTATGTTGATTATTTATTTTTTGTTACTAGATGTTCTATAGGAACTAAACCTACAATAAAAGCATATGTTGAGGATGGCTGCAGAGTTTGGCAACAAAAATAACTTTTCAGTGACCATAGTTTAGTTCATAATAAACTTTCTAGATTGCAATTGTTATAAGTCAAGAAAAAGTCCACTCAAGATGTACAGAAAGTGTAATACCACAATTGTTATGATTCAATTAAACCAAAGTACTATTGGCACATATTTCCTCTCAGCGAAAAGAATGAAAATGTGTTTGAAAATAAGATATGCTCCCTCCGTTCTGAATTAATTGACTCAGATTTAGCAATTAATTCAGGACGGGAGTACATCCCCCATTTCCCGAGTAATCAACTAAATCTCCATTCCCGAGCTATCAAATAATAGGACTACTAAAAGAAACTCCCTTTAAAATCCCAATTCTCAAGTGCTAGCAATAAGGATGTCTAATCTCCCACGGCCCCGGTAGTAAGTAGGAGCCCAGTCGTCCACGAAATTTATGTTCTGGCACCAAAATTAGATCGATCCTACATTATAGGACGATAAGAAAATAGGTTTTGGCACAAAGGGTAGCCATACCCTCGGCCTCACGTTTAACGTGGAGCACAATGGAGGAAGCCACTTAGCAGGAGCAGCTCTTCTCCTCAGAGATAAGGGGGGAGGGGGGCATCCACAAGCGTCAACCCTCCTTGCACACGTCCTCGTCCTAGGCCCCTCGTAGCGACGACGTCCCGTCGGTGCACGACCTTGACAGGGTGGGTCGCCAACCAGGGTGAGCCCGTTGCAGTGGTTATCTTTAAATAAATCTAATAAAACGTATGAAACTATCGTGTCTGCCAACGTAGACATGAGGGAGAGAGGGATCTCTCCCCTTTATTTAGTTCGGTAGGAGACGAGGACGAGAGATCTCACGCATGTCCTAGGATGAACACAAACTAACACAAACACACCACGATTTTACCCAGGTTCAGATCATGAAGTGGATGACCCTACGTCCTACTTGTCTGATCTTGTATTATGATGTGTCAAAGAGCTATAATGTTTTTTCATCCCCTTCCTTCGGACCTGCCCTTGCCTATATATACCCGGGCCGGGTGATGAGCAGGCATCCTCCTGATGTGCGGCCGACACCGGCCAGACATGCGACGAAGGTGTCGCGCAGGTGTCGCACGCCAGCGCGAACCCTCCTGTTTTGCGACATGCCTACGGACACGCGCCGTGATTGTCCTGACGGAAGATACACGTGGCCGTCTGGAGCGTGACTCCTCGTCTTGTGTGGCCGGGGGTGCGCTACCCTGGCAGCGTTTTGCCGGGTTGGTCCACCCAGGGTGCACCCGCTGTTTGGGACACCTTGGGTGGCGGTGTGCGGACAGAAACCTCAAGTTGGCTATAGAAATATGAAAGAGTTAGTTGATCTTAATATTCGAGAGTCTAAATTTAACAGACATGATATGTATTAATTTCATAATTTAAAGGTCGTTTGGCTAGGAAATGACTCCCATATAAATCAGGGATCAAAGACAAATTTATCAAGAATATAGAGCATAGTGTATGTTTTGGAAAATCTTTGACCAGTGCAAAATGAAAGTTATTCTCTGGCGTATATTCTTATAAGGTACACCATAGTTTATCTTGCCCGACTGAGAGTTTCATAATTTTTTAAACTTTATGCATTACTAAAAAAATAATATAGAGTGCGCTGGTACCCATGTGCATCAATGTTTTTTCGTGATATATATATATGCATTTTATAATTTAAAGTTCCTTATGGTTAAATGATGTAACTAATTGCTGTAGATAAATTGAAATTGATAAGTTGAGAAAACGAATGAATGGCTAGCATGAATGCATGCACATTTCCATTAAAAAATTGAGCAGTTGCATAGAAGAGAACGTAATATCGAATAATAGTTATATGATTTTCATCTGTGAAAATAATTATAATTTTTTTTACACGATTGGCGAATATAAATTCGGTGTTCCACTTGCACATGATTTTATTGTGTAATTACATAGCGGGATGGTATGATCATCTTTATCAGTCTCACCGATAAAAAATATGATGTGGATAATTTGATGGCTACCTAAAAATATAATATGGGTGCTGACATGTAGGGATATATACAATACATATTGATTTTTAGTAAAATGATATGGACAATTGGCTTGCTAAGAAGCAAGGGACCGTGAATAGATTACATGTTGAGATAGACTAACATTAATTATAGCTACTTGGGTTTTGCTATATAACAAATATTTATATTAGTTACCATTGTGGTATTTTCATTACATCCAAATACACATTAATTATCTGAAAATATCAGCTTACGAAAGCATGTCAACAGAATGGACAAATATCCTGTGTACCATGTAGAAATAAACCAATCTGATTGGCAACCATGACATTTATTTAGACTGTTAGTCTCCCTCATGAGGATGTCTAATATAATGTACTAAAATCTATGTTAACGTGGTTTTCATGTTTAATTTTGTGTTTGAACTTTTATTCGAGAAATAGATCGTTTCATACAACAGATGATGCCGAACACATTTTAGACGAGCATAAGATAATAAAATTTAAAATCAATTATTCGATGATTAGTATGATGATACGATTTAAATATGAAATAGAAGACTTTCATATATTTTCAACTTCTTCCCAACCAAACTTGCAAGACACATCCATTTATATTCTAGAACTTTAATTATAGAAATTTACTTATATAATAATACACGAGAAACAACTAGTAATATTTATTTATTTATTTATTAGAGTGTTCCATGATACGGAGTACTAAGGATAACACATACACATATATACACCATATAATGTATGTTGTTATGAGAAAAAAATATCATAAATAAGAAACTTTGTGAAGACATAATGTGATGGTGTAATAATCGAATGATATAATTAATATTAGAAACTTTCAATGGGGTTAACTAAGGTAACTTATAAGTAAAAAATTATACTCCTTAAGATAATGTAATTAAATTAAGTAACAAATAAGTATTAAAGTTTAGTATAAGCCTCCAAATTTTATAAGTAGCTCCATGTGGTGCTGAAGGGGATCGTAGGCAGAAAACAAAAAAAATTCTAACAACTATATCTTTAAACTAGTCAAGATCTATACTATACAGATATAGAAGTACAACGGAGATCAGAATACATACCCTCGTAAAACGAAAGCAGGATTACGTTCCCGCACAAACGTTGACGATGAAGACCGACGAAGCCGACCTCAAGGTCGTGTAGTGGAAGTAGACCTCCCAGCACTGCTAGCGTAGCACCTCGTAGGGCGTTACACACGTACGGTGGAGACGACGACCTCCGAAGCTCCAGTCCAGCACGAGCAGCGGAAGGCTTGGACCGAAACACCAGCAGCGCGGCAGCGGGCTATGGTGGAGAGACCTCAAGTCTTCTCGGCGCAACTCCGACAAAGTGAATCACGAAATGGAGAGAGAAAGGAGAAATTAATTGGTGAATTAAAAGGCCAGGGGTGCCCCTTCTTATATAGGCTCCCGGGGGAGCCAAATTGCCAGCCATGCAATGTGGGTCAATTCCCACATGCCTGGTGCGGCATTGGCTGGTGCGCCGGCCCTAGGTGGGCCTCATTTGGCCCACCTAGGCCGGCCATCGCTCCCCCACCGAATTCTCTAAGGGAATTTCCCCCCCCCCATGGGACTTCTTTCCACTAGAAGGCCCATTTAGGGAAATCAGCCTAAATAAATATGAAAATAAATATATAAAATCATATTTAGTCATTAATTACACTAATTAATATCAAACATATTATATATAATTTATTCTCGCTCCGAAAACTATTTCGTCGCTGCCCAATCTACATCGGACCATTCCCGGGACGTTCCCGATGATATCTTTCCTTTCCGGTTGTCTTGTCGAAACCCCATAAGTGTGTTACCCTAGCGGTTTGTTATAATAACAGACATGATTGAGACCCCTCTCCGATCAATGATTAACTCATAGGCCTGGACCCCATGAATTAACCCCTGTGATATAACGAATGACTATCATCTATCAAACCTGGACGTCGAGTCTTAAACCTTTTTCCATACCGATACTTAGTGAGTCCGAGACTCGCTCATGGATATCTCTATACCCAACATGATCTCGTTACCGATAACACTATCTTCTACTCGTCTATGATTTCATGTCTCCGTGACCTAGTCACATGCTTGCAATCTCATTAGACATAATCTCACCGAGTGGGCCCTAGAGTATCTATCCTACTATGCGGACTGGCAAATCCCGCTCTTGACCCCTCGTCTCAACTACCCCTTTCCGATACCCAAAAGTATCACCGTTATTGTCACACTATATAATATATGACGTTTGGTGCGATCAAAGTATCTTCCAGGAATAACAATAAGAGTTGATCTCACGGTCAAAGGCATAATGACTACGTCTTACAAATATGGGTATGTCCATCACATAGTTCTACCAACGATATGACTTCATTGCCAACTGACGCCATGTCACATGATCGGGAAAACTCGATCATCAATCGCACAATGAACTAGTCTTAGTATAGACTACTAGGGACCTGGTTGTTTATGTATCGCACGTGTATTAATGTTTCCGCTTAATACAGTTATCGTATGACACAAAACATATTATGAACAAACGAGATATGATAAATAAATCACTTTATTAGTTGCCTGTAGGGCATATCTCCTTTAGTCTCCCACTTGCACTAGAGTACAAATTAATCTAGATTACAACTTGGTAAAAGCTTAACTCCCATAGCTACTTGGTGCTTTTCATGCTTATCAAGCAGAGGAGGCTTCGTCAGGGGATCTGCCACATTCAGATCCGAATGCACTTTGCAAATCTTCAAATCGCTTCCCTGTACATACTGTCGTATCACATGGAAGCGTCGGAGAATGTGTTTGGCGGTTGAGTGAGACCTTGGTTCCTTCGCGTTAGCAGTAGCACCCGTATTGTCGCAGAAGAGGATCACGGGGTCTTGCGCGCTTGGGAACACTCAAAGTTCAGTGATGAACTTACTCAGCCAGATAGCTTCATTCGCGGCTTCGCAAGCAGCAATGTACTCTGACTCCATTGTAGATTGCACCGATGATGGGTTGCTTCCCACTTCTCCACCACACGGCGCCTCCATTCACCTTAAACACATAACTGTCTGTGACTTAGACTCATCGGGGTCTGAGTAGAAACTGCATCAACGTAACCTGTTACACCAAGTTCTTCATCACAACCACCATAGGCAAGGAACGTTTCCTTTGTCTTCTTGAGATACTTAAGAATGCTCTTAACAACAATCCAATGTTCCATTCCTGTATTACTTTGGAAATGACTCGTCAAACTAAGAGGCAATGCTACATCAGGTCTAGTACTTAACATTGCATACATAATCGATCCTATGGCTGAAGCATAAGGATGTTTAGTCATTTCAGCCTTAACTTGTTCCGTTACCGGACACTGTGCCTTTCGCAGTGTTTAATTCTTGATAACCGGCAGAGAACCTTTCTTTGCCATCTCCATACCGAAACGCTTCAGTATCTTATCAAGATAAGTATTCTGACTCAACGCTAATAGACGTCTTGATCTATCATGATAGATTTTAATTCCTAAGACGTATTCAGCTTCTCTTAAGTCCTTCATGGAAAATTGACTGTTTAAATAATTTTTCACGCTATTCAGAAGTTCCACATCATTCCCTATCAGCAATATATCATCTACATATAGTGCTAAGAATACAACCGAGCTCCCACTCATTTTCTTGTAAATGCAGGTTGATACGTCTCCAACGCATTCATAATTTCTTATGTTCCATGCTATGTTATACCATGTTCTAACATGTTTTATATGCATTTTATATAGTTTTATGCATTTTCTGGGACTAACCTACTAACAAGATGCCACAGTGTCAGTTCCCTGTTTTCTGCTGTTTTTGTTTTTAGAAAAGTACTAAAGGAAATATCCGCCAAATTAGAAATAAATCAACCAGGAATTATTTTTGGAATATTGCGTTCCAGGAAGCCGAAGAGGAGACGAAGACGATGCCCGAGGGGCCCACATCATGTCCTGGCGCGGCTCCCTTTCTAGCTGCGCCGGGAGGTGGTGTGGGGCCCACGGAGGTCCACCGCCTTCGCCCTTTCGCCTACATATACCCCTTCGGCCAAAAACCCTAGGACATTAGACGTTTTTTCCTCCACGGGTCCCGAACGCCGCCGCCATCACTGACAAGATTCGGGGGACAGAAGTCTCTGTTCCGGCACCCTGCCGGGACAGGGAATTGCCCCCGGAGCTATCTCCAAGCGACTCCACCGCCATCTCCATCACCGTTGCTGACTCCTATGATGAGGAGTGAGTAGTTCTCCCCCGGGGCTGCGGGATCTACGGTAGCCATGTGGTTTATCTCTCTCTCTCCCATGATGTGATCTTGTATATGTGATCATGAGATTTGTAATCTAGTTGAATATGTGATGCTACTCTTTATCTATTATGCACTCTAGAGGTTACTTTAATATGAACTCCGGGGTTATTCACGTGTGTAATGGTGACAGTGTGTGCACCGTGTGTGATTCCTTTATGAAGTTGTTGGTGTTAGTTTACTCTTAATTTGAGGGTGCTCTTGTAGACCTACACAATGGATGGTGTTATCCAACATGAGAGTGTTTAAGAGTAGTGTTTATTTATTTAACTTTGATGTCATTATTGAGAATGTCCACTGGTGAAAGTATGATCCATATGCCTTGTTTCTAAGCATTAAAACACCGTTTCCAACAAGTTCTGCTACATGTTTGCTTGCCGCCATTTTTATTAAAGATTGCAATTACTACTTATAATCATCCATATTACATGTATTTCACTATCTCTTCGCATAACTAGTGCAACCATACATCTGACAAGTGTATTGGGTGTGTTGGGGACACAAGAGACTTCTCGTATCTTAATTGCAGGGTTGTTCGAGAGGGTTATCTTTGACATCTACCTCCCTGAGTTCAATATACCTTGGGTGATCCACTTAAGGGAAACTTGCTGCTGTTCTACAAACCTCTGCTCTTGGAGGCCCAACACTGTCTACAAGAATAGAAGCGTGCATAGACATCAAGCTATTTTCTGGCACCGTTGCCGGGGAGGTGAGCGCTTGAAGGTATCTCCTTTAGATTATGCAGTTATTACTTTTTGTTTCTTGTTTTTATTTTCACTAGTTAGGCTAATGGAAAACAACAAAAAATTAGAGATCTTTATGAAATTTATATTGCATTAGGACATGATACTTTTGAAGAGAAAATTTAAAAACCTATGGAAATTTGTTTGCATAATAGTGGTAGTAATTGTATTAGTATAAATTCTTTGGATACTATTGTTGCTAAGGCTGTGGAAAAACCTAAGCTTGGGGGAGCTAATTTAAACAAAAATAATCTTTTTTGCTCCTCAGCTTTGGAGAAATTATTTTGCCTTGATAATGTTGTGCCTCCAATATGCGATAATTCTTATGATGCTTGTGATATTCTTAAGCCACCTAAAGAAATAGTGCCATTTAAAATACCTATGAAAATTATTGAACATGTTATGAATAACCACTATGTAGGGGATGGAACTGTCCATCCTGGTGATCATTTGCTATTTCTACATGAATTATGTGAGTTGTTCAAGTGTGCAGGTATTTCAATGGACAAAGTTAAGAAGAAATTATTTCCTATATCATTTGGTGGAAGAGCTGCAGATTGGTATAAATTGTTGAAGAATCAGCACTCTCTTGAATGGGAGGAGGTTGTATCTCTCTTTTATTTTAAATTTTATCCTTCAAGTGAGATTCACAAAGATCGTAATTCTATATATAATTTATGGCCTCTTGAAGGCGAAAGCATTGCTCAAGCCTGGGGAAGGCTAAAAACATTAATACTCAAATGTCCTAACCATGAGCTTCTTGATAATATAATTATTAATAATTTTTATGCAAGACTTTCAGGACATTGCAAGGATTATCTAGATGCTTGTTCGGAGGGCTCTTTCACAAGTAAGAAGGTTGAAGCTAGATGGGATCTCCTTGAAAAAATTCGAAACAATGCTGAAAATTGGGAGATTGACAAAGGTAAAGAATCAGGTATGAACTATGAATATGATTGCAATAACTCTTGTGTTGAAACTGCTGGTTATCAAGATCTTAGTGCTAAATATGGTCTTGATTCTCATATTATTGTTGATTATTTTAGAACCTTTGCTTCTCATATTGATGATCCTAAAGAAAATTGGGACGTGTATCATGAACCTTTCAAAGACACTTGCATGGAAAATGAAATTGTTGTTAATGATTGCAATAAACATGCTCAAACTTATGAAAATACTATTTCTTATAAGCATGTTGATTTTTTTGGAATGCATAGACCTTGTGGAATTAATCAAATTGAAGATGAATATTGTATCCATCATAGGAATAAAAATACTAGAGGTTGGTATAAAATTTTAAGAGATCTTGGTAACACAATTTGTGCCACCTATCCTTTTATTTGTGAACTTTGCTATGAAAAAGGTGATTTCGATTTTCAATGCTCAGGCTCTCATAAAGATATTGAAGGAGAGTTTGGTGATAACATGATCACGCCTAATCAACATGATGAACTTACATTATTATTGGGGGTGTGAAGAGATATCAAGAAAAACTTCTTTGTTAAATATGAGTGATATTGATATGAGTGATTTGTTGCATGGATGTTATCTCTATTGTGTTAATAATTGCCATGCTAACACCTACATACAAAATATTATAAAGGATGAGACTTTACCAAAGTATGATAGGTCTAATCTATGTTTTCATCTTATTAATGAAAGAGAGGAATTCTCCCAAGTTTCTTCCATTGTTTCTAATACCAAACCAGATTATGTGGAGAAGCTTCCTTTCAAACCTCTCCCTCCTAAAGAGGAAAAGAAGAATAAATAGGGAAAGAGGAAGAAGAAGAGGAGTAAAAGTAGAGAGGAAACAGTATCTTCTCCCAAACTTGTTGCTCATGTTACAATTTATACTTATAATTCTGAATTTGATGATTCTGAACTTGATGATGTACCTATGCCTTTTATTTATATTAGTGATCATGATTGGGATAAGCACACTTGTTTTGATATTGAATATCTTTGGGATAATATCTGAAAATGATGTTAATAATTGCTGCACTATTAATACTATTCATGTTTCTTCCCATGATGATATAGAGAGCTCTGAGCTCGGGGATGAGGTGTTTGAAAATCCTTTTGCTACTAATGATTATATATTTGATACATCTGTTGGGGATATATCAACTAGGGGTATCACCAACATGGATCAATCCGGCTAGTCCAGGGTGGCCCAAGGGTGGTAAGGTTGAAGCCTACCGGGCGGCCCAGATAGCTGACGTACAAGGAAGTAGGCGGACGGTCCAAGGAAGGCGGAAGGCCGAAGCCCATCAAGCCACCAAGCCCAAGACGGAAGGCGGCAACTAAGCCGGCTAGGTCTAGGACTCTGATTAATTGCCGGACAAGTACTTGCCTTGTACCTTGGGGTCTGGCCGCTTATATAAGCCGGCCACCAGGGAGCCTTTAGGGCACGCTTCAATACGCATCATCACATTGTAACCTGTTCACGACTATTGCCTCATAGTGAATTATAGCAGCACGTAGGATCTCGCCACCGCTGCGGGATCCGAAGCTGGGTAAACTCGCCGTGTTCAATCCCGTCCTCGACGACACCAACCTTCTTCCCCACAATCCATACGTAGGCTAGAGGACCCCCGTCTCCTATCAATTATGTCGATACCACGACAGTTGGCGCCCACCGTGGGGCATAAGGTTCCTGGCGTCACGTTCCAGGCGGGAACGCTTGGCGGCGTGGGCAAGCAGATCGCTGTCGGTCGCGTCACAAGGTATGGCGGCCATAGCTACTTCAACTCAGATGAGTCCTGGCTCCCGGCGGACGACTACCTTATCGGATGTGCAATCGTACCGATCGGAGGGATCGACGTATTCATCGGGTATATGCCAGAGGCGTACGGCCTACCGCGTTTCTACAACCCCACCCACCAACCCTTCGACCAAGCAGTCGACCGACAAGATGGATCGAAATCCGCCTTCTCCCAGGAGTCGGCCGAATCTGATTTCCACTTCGTCTGAGTTGTCGGACTGGGATCAGACTCCCAGCCGGAAAACAACGATCCTGAGTCAATCCTCTCTGCTCTCCAGGAGGATGCGATGTCAGATGCCGGATCCAGATCTACCGTTCAAGTCAACGTAGACTCTGACTCTGATGATGATGCTAGTCTCTTCGAAGAGAAGATCAAAACCCGCTTTTCCAGTGGTAATCCGGCTCCTTCAGAGGGCACAGCGGATACTGACATGCCTGATAAGCTGGCTATGATGGTTGTCGTCGGTCACGAGACAACCCCAGTTGCTTCGGAAGCGCAAAACAAGCCGGTGGAAGATGCCGGCGACACCACTGCCGGTCAACTCATTGAAAGTTCCGACAAGGTGCGCGCAAAGAAGAAAACTGGCCTCGAGAAAGGCGGCAGCAGCAAACCCACGGATTTGCTCTCCGTCATCAAAGAAGTAGACGAGATCATGAATACTCCGGTGAATAAAGACACCCCACTCGACGAAGTGGAAGAACTTAGGATTAACATGGTTAAGCAGTCTGACTTCCTGCGAAAAAGAGAGGAGCACGTTGAGAGCCTTGCGAAGAAGATCGAGAAAGAACAGGAGAAGATGTCGGCCAAAACAAGCCGGAAACTCTTTGAGGAAAAAAGGTCATCAAAAAACCACCGTAACAAGGAGCCGCCAACACGCGCAACGACAGCGGCTCAAGATCTCGGGTTCGACTGGCGTACGGCACCACAACGCGTGGACAGAAGGGGAGATGTTGTTTTTTGCACCCCCGTCCTCAACGCGGCTGCTGCGCTAGATACCCTCGACGACAAAACTTACACACCGGAGGAAAAGCTGGCCAATGCAAGACACTTCGTGAGCAAGGCCCTAGAAAAACAAGCTCGCGCTGATTCCTACGACCACATGGCGGATGCTCGCGGGGGAGACCTAGAGTCTAAGTCAGGAAAGTGCAAAGCTGCACCTGGCGACGACCCCGAAGGCCCGTCTGGCTATAGCTCGCCTTTGATTATCATCCTCCGACAACTTCTTGTCGATTAAGAAAATGAGGACAGTCCAATCCGGCTATAGCGAGTAGACAACGAGACTTGCCGCTTCTACTGGTTCTTCTACATCGGGGTCCAACAAGTCGGCGCCCTTAATGGACGGCTTGTGCAAATGTTCCAGGAAAATATCCTTTGGCACTTTTTGGCGTTCTGACCCGAGTCTGGCGAGGGTGTCTGCCGCCTCGTTCTCAGCTCTTGGAACATGCCGGACTTCGTAGCCCATGAAATTTTTGGCGAATTCGTCAACTTTGGCTCTGTATGCCGCCATTGTTGAGCTCTTCGCATCCCATGTGCCGCTTACTTGCTGCGCGACTAAATAGGAGTCGGAATAACAGAGGATTCTCTTGACACCGAGGTCGTTTGCCACATGTAACCCGTGAAGCAAAGCTTCATACTGTACGATGTTATTGGTTGCTGTGAAATGAATCTGCAACACGTAGCTGAGCTTGTCGACTTTGGGTGTGCGCAGAAAACCTCCGACCCCCGAGCCTTTGAGCATCTTTGATCCGTCAAAGTGCATGACCCAATATTCTGACTCGGGGAGTACTGTTTCCTCCATGGCTTCTGTCCAATCAGCAAAAAAGTCTACGAGTGCTTGAGTCTTAATGGCGGTCCGTGGTTTATAGACTATATTGAAGGAATCTCGATGCCCCACTTGGCAACTCGGCATGTTGCCTCTGCGTTGTTGATTATGTCTCCCAACGGTGCCCTGCTGACTACTGTCACTGTGTGCTCCTGGAAATAATGCCTAAGCTTTCTGGCGTTGAAGAATACAGCATAAGCCAGCTTTTGGTAATGTGGATACGTCTGCTTGGAGGCGGAGAAGACTTCACTGATAAAGTAAACCAGACGTTGCTCAGACGTCGCGGCTTCGCTTTCCTTTCTTTCCACCGCCAAGACCACACTGACAACTGCTCTAGTTGCCGCGATGTAGAGTATGATTGGTTCCTGCAATCGAGGTGCTGCCAATATTGGGGCGGATACGAGAGCCTCCTTTAGTTGCTGCAAAGCGGCATCTGCTTCTGTTGTCCACTCAAAGTTGTCGGATTTCTTCAATAGCCGGTAGAGGGGCATTGCCTTTTACCCAAGGCGGCTTATGAAACGACTGACGGCTGCCGCTGATTTGGCTAAGTGCTGCACGTCCTTCTGACAAGTGGGTCTGGATATGTTTTGGATAGCCTTGATCTTTTCCGGATTGACTTCGATCCCTCGTTCCGAGACGATAAATCCGAGTAGTTTGCCGGCTGGAACGCCAAAAACACACTTGGCGGGATTGAGCTTCATCTTATATTTTCGGAGATTCTGAAAAGTTTCTTCCAAATCCTCTAGGAGATCCGCCTTCTTTTTCGACATCACCGCAATGTCTTCTATGTAGACGTGAACATTGCGGCCGATCTGTTCGTGCAGGCAGTTTTGCATACAACGCTGGTATGTTGCCCCTGCATTCTTCAGGCCAAAAGGCATCGTGATGTAGCAGAAAGTCCCGTATGGAGTGGTGAAAGATGTTTTCAGTTGATCTGACTCCCTCATCTTGATTTGGTGGTATCCTGAGTAGGCGTCCAGAAAACAAAGTAGCTCGGAGCCTGCTGTGGAGTCTACAACTTGGTCAATTCTAGGCAGCGCAAAGGGATCCTTTGGGCAACACTTGTTAACACCGGTATAGTCGATACACATCCTCAGCTCTTTATTCTTCTTTGGGACAAGTACAGGATTTGCCACCCAATCGGTGTGTACAACTTCTTTTATGAAATTGGCGGCCTTCAGTCTAGTTATCTCCTTTCCTATAGCCTTGCGTCTCTCATCACCAAAGCGTCTTGTTGCTTGCTTCACCGGCTTGGATCCTTTTATGACGTTTAGTGAGTGCTCGGCAAGTTCCCTCGGTACACCAGGCATGTCGGATGGCGACCATGCAAAGGTGTCGCGATTCTCACGGAGGAAATCGACGAGCGCGCCTTCCTATTTGCTGTCAAGGTTGGAGCCGATGACAACTTGCTTAGACTTGTCACCTGGGATGAGGTCCGCCTTTTTGGTGTCTTCTGAATCTTCAAAGGTCTTCTTGACATCAATCTTTGTCTTTGGCATGAAGTTGTCTGGGTCCGCCTCGAGTAGTGCGAGCTCTTCCTTGTGGATGACGGCTTCTGTGAAGGTGGCCATGCCACGCTCGCACTCCTTAGCTTTCTTGAAGTTGCTGGAAACCATGATGGTTCCATTTACCCCTTGGCATTTTAAGCTTGCTGTATATGTAGCACGGCCTTGCCATGAACTTGGCGAAAGCCGGTCGTCCGAAGATTGCATGGTAGGCGCTTTTAAAGGGGACAACTTCGAACCGGAGAAACTCTGAGCGATAGTTCTCCTTTGGTCCAAAAGTTACCTTTAGCCTAATGCTCCCCATTGACTTTGCTTGTCTGTCGGGCACTATGCCATGAAAAGTGAGGTTGCTGTGATCAAGCTGATCCTCTGACAAGTTCATGCGGCTTAGTGTATCATAGTACAAGATGTTGAGGCTGCTGCCGCCATCCATGAGTACTTTTGTGAGCCTGAAGTTGTCGACAATGGGGTCGACGACAAGGGCGTACTTCCCTAGGTGAGGGACGTGATCAGGGTGGTCGAACCGATCCAAAGTGATTGCCGCCTCGGACAATTTCAAATACTGAGGGACGTCCGGCATTGTCGCGTTGTGTAACATCCCAATTTTCAGAAAAATTTAAAACTTTGCATCCATGCATCATCATCATTAAACTTGTCATTTAAATCACATAGATTTTAAATTAAATCTTTATATATGTTTTAATTGATTTTATGTCTATAAAAAGTGTTATTTGAATTTATAATAATATTCCTTTTTATTCTATTTTTACTTTAGACAAAAATAATATAAAAAAGATCTATTTTTAATAAGCTTTTCAAATTATATTTTATGAATTTTTCTGAGAAGTTTTGATATAGTTTTGAAATTGTTTTATACTCAAGCACCACCTCCCGAGAGCCACCAGGCCGCCCACGAGCACCCCCCGAGCCCTGCCGTTACCGACGGCAAGTTCGACGAACTCCGGTGAGCCGCGTCCCCCTCAAGCCCTCTCTCCACTTTCTTCTGGTCTATTTTGACCTCGCACATAGTTTTGACAAGTTTTTGCGTCTTCTCGGGCAGCAGAACATCGTCTCCATCCACGCCCGAAGAGGACCGCCGCCGAGCACGACTCCGACGAGCAAATTCCGGCACGACAGAGCACTCCATCATCGACCACCTCGCCATCGTCTCCGCCTCGACCTCCTCCATGCACGGGTATGACTCGTTCGTCCTCGTTGGCAGTAGGGCGTGCGAAACGAGCAACTCCGGCGATGGCGCCGCCGCGAGCACGCCTCGGGCTAGGGTTCCGGCCGGCCACGCCGCTCGTTTCTGGTCCTTTTGATCTAGACCGTTGGATCTCCCGTGCACGGCTAGGATTAGATCACTTAAAATTCCGAACCGGTACGCCGCGTCAGATTTTATTTTCTGAATTTTTATTAAATCATTTAATTTGGCAGTTTTGCAGAAAACCCCCTGCACACTGTTTTCATCATTACTTTTTATCTGTTTAACCAAATTTAAATATTTTTATATATTTGAAATCCTTAGAACCAGTAGAACACTTTGGCTTCATTAGTTTTCTGTTTTGACACATACAAAATTTTCAAATATTTTTGAGAGTAGTTTAAGTTTTTTTGACATAACCTTAGTTAGAAAATTTATTTTTGAGTAAATCAAATTGCTAACAACTTGTTTAGATGCCCTCTGCCCAAATGTCATTTTTACAAAATTTGATTTTGAAAATTTATCTAAGGAAGCTAAAACTCTTGATGTCACCCTTTATTCATGGCCAAATAAATGAAAACAAATTAAAAAGAATTTATTCATGCATACCTCACAAACATCCAAATTGATACATATATTCGTTTCTTGACAAATAAATAAATCATTGCACCTCATACATAGCATATATTTTTCTTTGTATGAACATGTTGTTTGTGTGTTTATGTGTGGCTCTTTATTTTTTTTGTTAGACTATTCGGAGGGAAACGAAAATCCTTGCAACTGTAACTGCTGCACTCCCGGCTTCCAAGGCAAGTGGCACACCCCCCATAAAAGACCTATTATTTTTCTATGCATGAGTAGATTATTTTTCTATAAGCATGTGTAGGATAGTATTGCTATGCAAGCCATGTTTAGACTTCCTTATTCCCGTGTCTAGGTTCCTATGAAAATGCTTAGTAGAATTGTGATGCTATGCAAAACTATTTTGATGAAATGTTAAATTCTACTAAGTTAAAATCAAACACCTGGGTGGAATTGGTTGCTTGGCTGTATGAGTTGAGTGTTGTCCCCAGGGGATTTACCTGTGGGATATTCACTTGTGGATGGCCACCCAGGAACAAAGGGATCTGAAGTACTCCGAGTGAAGATTGCTTCTCGTGCAGCCATTGCCAATATGGGCTCTGGCTTGATCAACTAAGCTGCATGGACTCGCCCCGGCCTGACAGGTGGAGGTAGTGGTTTGTAGGTGGAGCGCGTCAGGATAGAGTGGGAGGGAAAATGCTTCTGAAAGATCTCGTCTCATTCTTCTCCTTTCCTTATCACAAATGGTGTGTAAAGGGTAATTTGGGTTGAATGGGTACAATGGTGAACGTGCACAACCTCTGCAGAGTTAAAAACTAAGTACTTAGCCGTGTCCCCGGAAACGGACAATTGAGCAGCTGAACGAGGACGTCAACGGAGGATTCCACCATTCCAATTTTTAAATTAAAAACTTGATGGGTGAACAAGGATAGAATGAGACTATGGCTTTCATACCATATTTGTCTCAACAAGGTAAAGTTGTTTCAAAAGTTAGGGAAAAACTTGCTTTCTGCAAAATAGCCTTGAGCTCCACCAGCCAAATAAGCATATAGGTCATAGAGTTATTCCTCTAAGTGTCCACCATAGTGTCACTTGCCAGTTCCATTTTAATGGTTCTGACCCACGTTGTTGCAATATATATCTTATTGCAGACTCTTCTGATGATGAGTGAGAATTTTACTAAGGGTTTCGAGTCTTCAACCAACATGCTCGCCTGTGGCACATGATGATGATTGGGGACTCCATGAAGAATAATTTTCCGCTGTTTACTCTACTCACTGCTAGCTTTATGCTATGCAAATTTGTAATGAATATTTTCTAAGTCTGGATCAGCGTTGTAATAAATTGATACTTTGTTGTGATATTACATCGTAACTGTGTGTGCAAACGAATCGATCCAAGGATTTGCACTATACACAGGTATCTGCCATATTTTAAGTGCATGTACACTACAGATGGTATCAGAGCACTGTGTTGCCTGTAGGTTCGAGCCCTTAGGATTGGAAAAACGTTTTGATCATAGTATTAACTACTTAAGTATTTTAGATCCTACCGGCATAGTGAGATGAAGCGGCCTGGAAACAAACCTTACATGTCCGCGTACATGAGACCTGTTCCACAATTAAGTGGTTGGCCGGGTGTCTGTCTCTCGCATTATAGTGAATATCCAATTTACAAAGAGTTGTTTATATTTGTTGATCACATTGAGATTTGAATTAGTATTGTCTCTAAATTAATAAGGATGACGAGCTTCCACTTCACCACTGCGGAGGACTTCGAGGACACCCGTTTTGGCTGCTACCTTCTCGACATCGGCGAGAAGATAGGTTTACCGCTACCTCAAGTTAAGGGCTTCATTCTGAAGAAGTTTAACAAAGAAGGCTGTTGGGGAATAAAAGCAACTCAGCCAGGACGTGGAGAAGAGCCCCCATTAGAAATCAAAATTGTTAGTGACTCCAAAGATAAAGGACTCAGTCTAGTCATGCAAGACCTGATTGGGCGTATCTGTGGTTGGCCGGAAACGGACAATTGAGCAGCTGAACGAGGACGTCAACGGAGGATTCCACCATTCCAATTTTTAAATTAAAAACTTGATGGGTGAACAAGGGTAGAATGAGACTATGGCTTTCATACCATATTTGTCTCAACAAGGTAAAGTTGTTTCAAAAGTTAGGGAAAAACTTGCTTTCTGCAAAATAGCCTTGAGCTCCACCAGCCAAATAAGCATATAGGTCATAGAGTTATTCCTCTAAGTGTCCACCATAGTGTCACTTGCCAGTTCCATTTTAATGGTTCTGACCCACGTTGTTGCAATATATATCTTATTGCAGACTGTTCTGATGATGAGTGAGAATTTTACTAAGGGTTTCGAGTCTTCAACCAACATGCTCGCCTGTGGCACATGATGATGATTGGGGACTCCATGAAGAATAATTTTCCGCTGTTTACTCTGCTCACTGCTAGCTTTATGCTATGCAAATTTGTAATGAATATTTTCTAAGTCTGGATCAGCGTTGTAATAAATTGATACTTTGTTGTGATATTACATCGTAACTGTGTGTGCAAACGAATCGATCCAGGGATTTGCACTATACACAGGTAACTGCCATATTTTAAGTGCATGTACACTACAGATGGTATCAGAGCACTATGTTGCCTGTAGGTTCGAGCCCTTAGGATTGGAAAAACCTTTTGATCATAGTATTAACTACTTAAGTATTTTGGATCCTAGCGGCATAGTGAAATGAAGCGGCCTGGAAACAAACCTTACATGTCCGCGTACATGAGACCTGTTCCACAATTAAGTGGTTGGCCGGGTGTCTGTCTCTCTCATTATAGTGAATATCCAATTTACAAAGAGTTGTTTATATTTGTTGATCACATTGAGATTTGACTTAGTATTGTCTCTAAATTAATAAGGATGACGAGCTTCCACTTCACCACTGCGGAGGACTTCGAGGACACCCGTTTTGGCTGCTACCTTCTCGACATCGGCGAGAAGATAGGTTTACCGCTACCTCAAGTTAAGGGCTTCATTCTGAAGAAGTTTAACAAAGAAGGCTGTTGGGGAATAAAAGCAACTCAGCCAGGACGTGGAGAAGAGCCCCCATTAGAAATCAAAATTGTTAGTGACTCCAAAGATAAAGGACTCAGTCTAGTCATGCAAGACCTGATTGGGCGTATCTGTGGACGCTACATCACATAATTGAGGGGCCACTACTCCATTTTCTTTGGAAGGAGAAACGAGGATGGAGAACCTTACCTATTTGATGTCGGAGATAGAGGCAAAGCAAAGCCCCTCAGTCTTTATTTCCAGGAGCTGGAGATCCTCGTCACAGAACTTTATGAGGATAGGCGCACCGAGCTCCTGAAAAACGATGAGCTATGTGCCTTACTCAAGGAGAACGAGGAAAAGATGAAGGCTCAGGAGGAAGTGACTAAGGCCCAAGAAGAGAGGTTTGCTGCACAAGAGGAGAAGTACAAGAGACAGGAGAAAAGGGTTCAGGAGAAGAACAAGACTATCAGAGAACAGAAGGCAGAACTCGAGAGCAATGAAGTCGAGTTTGAGGCTGATAGTGACTTGATCAAGCGGCTTCGTACTGAGAAGAGGGAGCTGCAAGAGAAGAACCTTGCCCTGGAGAAAGAAGTAAATGAATTAAAGGAAGTACTCGACAATGAAGGAATCGAGATTCAGGAGATTGAAGAAGAAGAAGAAGATGACATGGTTGAATAGTTAGACTACCATTTACTTTACACCCATCGTTATCTTAGTCTTGTATTGACTTACCGACTTGTGGTAAGGCAGTACCTTCCCTTGTATCCCCGGAACCTCGCGAGTTTTATTCCCCAAAAAATTTCATGTCTTTTAGTCCAAAGTTTGAGTTGTGTGATGGTTGTTCTTATAAGCTGTTTGCTTGTTGGGGTATTTTTCTCTTTAGACCTTCCCGTCTTAAAACTCATCTATGCAAAAACCGCAGATGCCTCCCCGCCGTGCGCCCGATAACAACAACAACAACAACGACCACAACAATAACGATGCTATACAACAGTTGATGGCCGCTCAAGCTCAGCTAATGACTATGATGATCCAGTTCATCGCAGCGACCAACAACAATAACAACAACCATAACCACAACCCACCACCGCCACCACCCCCCAAGTGGATAGACTTACCAGATTTCTGAGGCTCCGGCCCAACAAGTTCTCCACTGCAACTGAGCCAATTGTGGCAGATGACTGGCTGCGTTCCGTGGACAGAGATCTAGTGACTTGTGAATGTACCGACGCTGAGAAGGTGAGGTTCACTACTCATCTGTTGGAAGGACCAGCAATTCAGTGGTGGGAAACTTATCAAATCACTCACCCACTAGAAACCTTGACCTGGGAAAACTTCAGGGAAGGTTTTCGTAATGCTCATATCTCCTCTGGTATTATGAACCTGAAGCAAGAGGAATTCCGAAACCTGAGACAAGGAAACAGGAGCCTTAAGGAGTACATGGCTGATTTCCATGCCCTTTCTCGGTATGCCCCTGAGGACATCAACACAGAGGCTAAGAGAAAGGCAAAATTCCTAAATGGGCTGAGTGACGAGCTGAAGATTCCTTTAACAGTAGCATATGCCCCAAATTATCAAATCCTCCTAGATCAGGCTATCATACTGGAGGACAACATCAAGAAGGCTGAAAACAGGAAGAGAAAGTTGAATGTTCGCAAACACCATTCTGAAACTTCTTTCAAGAGGCCTTTCCCTCAAGATACAAACCAGGGTCATAAGCCTGGGCACTATCCTAGTGGAGGAAGCAACCACAAACATCATGGTCACAATCATAGTGGTGGTTTCAAGGGAAACAATGGGAATCACAAGGGAAATGGAAATGCTGGCCACAACAATGGACATCATCACCCAAATCCCGAATATAAGAAAGATACCAGCCAAGTCCTATGCTTCAAGTGCAATAACAAGGGCCACTACGCCACTGACTGCCCCGAAAAGAAGGCCGCAGAAGCTGCCAAGCCTAATCCCTTCCAGAAAGGACAGGTGAACCACATCAATGTGAAAGAAGTGTACGATGAACCTGATGCTGTCATTGGTACGTTCTTGCTCAATTCATGCCCAGCATTAGTTTTATTTGATACTGGAGCATCACATTCTTTCATTTCAAAAGCTTTTGTAAACAAACATGGGTTAGTAGTGGAAAATATAGGAAGCCCCATTAGAGTAAGCTCTCCGGGAGGAGACATTCTAGTAACCTCTGGCTGTAGACAGTTGAGTCTGAAGATTGGAAAGCATCAGTTTCCTACGGACTTGATCATCCAGGAAACACAAGGCCTGGATGTTATCATAGGGATGGATTGGATGTCCCGCTATGCAGGAATCATAGACTGCGCAAATAGAACCATCACTCTCACCACTCCAGAAGGCTCGAAGATCAACTTTAGATCAAAGTTTGAACTAAAGAAGGTTAGGCTTAATTCTCTTAAGGGGGTTAGTCTCGGTGAGGTCCTTATAGTTAAGGAATACCCTGATGTGTTTCCGGAAGAACTACCAGGAATGCCACCCGATAGAGATGTAGAGTTCCTCATTGAACTAAAGCCGGGTACAGGACCAATAGCTAAAAGTCCCTACCCAATGGCAACTGATGAACTGAAGGAACTCAAGAAGCAATTGGAAGAGTTTATGCAGAAAGGCTTTATCCGTCCAAGCTCATCACCCTGGGGAGCCCCAATCCTTTTCGTCAAGAAGAAGGATAGTACCCAGAGATTAGTCACCGATTACCATGACATAAATGAGCATACAATCAAGAACAAGTATCCTACCCAAAATCAATGAGCTTTTCGATCAACTAGAAGGGGCTGTCGTGTTCTCCAAGATTGATCTCAGATCTGGGTACTTTCAGATGAAAGTTATAGAGATGGACATACCCAAGACTGCCTTTGTTACAAGATATGGTTCGTATGAGTACACCGTAATGCCTTTTGGGTTAACCAATGCTCCAACCTATTTCATGAATATGATGAATAAGGTATTTATGGATTTTCTGGACAAGTTTGTGGTTGTCTTCATCGATGACATCCTAGTCTACTCCAAAAGTCACAGAGAACATGAAGGACATTTACGTCTGGTGTTGCAAAGGCTCCGAGAGCATAAGTTATATGCTAAGTTCAACAAGTGTGAATTCTGGTTAAAACAAGTAGGATTTCTAGGACACCTGGTGTCTAAAGATGGGATAGCAGTGGATCCTGAAAAAGTTGCTGCTGTGACGAATTGGGAATCACCCAAAAATGTGGGGGAAATCCGCAGTTTTCTAGGACTTGCAGGCTACTACCGGAGATTCATTGAAAATTTCTCCAAGATTGCCAAAGCCTTGACTGAACTACTGAAGAAGGGAAAGAAATTTGAGTGGACAGAAGCTTGTGAGACCAGTTTTCAAGAATTAAAGAACCGCTTAGTGTCGGCACCAGTATTATGCTTACTAGATTTAGAGAAAGACTTCCAAGCCTATTGCGACACTTCATATCGTGGCCTAGGAAGCGTATTGATGCAAGAAGGCAAAGTAGTGTCTTACGCCTCAAGACAACTCAAAAATCATGAAGTAAACTACCCCACTCATGATCTAGAGTTAGCTTCTGTGGTACATGCGCTAAAGATATGGAGACCATATTTATGGGGAAAAAGATGTGAAGTATTTACAGATCATAAAAGCCTCAAGTACTTCTTTACCCAGAAGTAATTAAACATGCGACAAAGGAGATGGTTAGACTTGATCAAAGACTATGATTTAAGTCTACAATACCACCCAGGGAAAGCCAACGTAGTGGCTGATGCCTTGAGCCGTAAGACTTATGTAAACGGACTCACGGCAGGAGAATTGCCGGAAGATCTTTGTAGAGGATTTAAGGACCTTCGTTTGGAAGTGGTACCTGAAGGATTCGTAGCATCCTTAGAAGTTCAACCTCTTCTAGTTAACAAAATCAAGACAACTCAGTTAGAGGATAAAGCAATAAAAGAAATCAAGAAGAACCTAAGCGAAGGCAAAGCCAAGGACTTTAGAGAAGATGAAGAAGGAACTGTATGGTATAAAGAACGCATATGTGTTCCTGACAATGCCGATCTTAGGAAGATAATACTTCAAGAAGCCCATGACTCAACTTATTCCATACATCCGGGTAACACCAAGATGTATATGGATGTAAAGGAGAGGTATTGGTGGATCAACTTGAAGCGTGATATTGCTGAATACATTGCAAAGTGTGACGTCTGCAGTCGTGTGAAAGCAGAACACCAAAAACCAGCAGGGTTGCTACAACCCTTACCAGTACCAGATTGGAAATGGGAACAGATTGGTATGGATTTCATCACGGGTCTGCCCAAGACTAAATCAGGGTATGATTCTATATGGGTTATAGTCGATCGTCTGACAAAAGTATCTCATTTTATACCCGTGAAGACTACTTATACTAGTGCCAAACTAGCTGACATATATATGAAGAGGATTGTGTGTTTACATGGTGTTCCCAAGAAAATTGTGTCGGATAGGGGTACTCAGTTTACTTCCCATTTCTGGAACCAATTACATGAGTCTCTGGGAACCAGGTTAGAGTTCAGCACAGCGTTTCATCCGCAGACGGATGGACAGACAGAAAGAGTAAACCAGATCCTAGAAGATATGCTGAGAGCATGCGCTCTAGATTATAAGTCAAGCTGGGATGAAAATCTTCCATATGCCGAGTTCTCTTACAACAACATCTATCAAGCGAGCATAGAGATGTCGCCATTTGAAGCCCTGTATGGAAGAAAGTGCACTACCCCACTACTACAGAGTGGCGTAGGAGAACGTAGTTTGTTCGGACCAGACATAATCAAGGAGGCTGAGGAAAAAGTCAGGTTGATTAAGGACCATTTAAAGATAGCACAATCCAGACAGAAGAGTTATGCGGATTCCAAAAGGAGATAAGTCACGTATGAAGTAGGCGATCGGGTCTATCTCAGAGTTTCACCTATGCGGAGAGTTAAAAGATTTGGAATCAAAGGAAAATTGGCACCTAGATTTATTGGACATTTCAAGGTATTATACCGCAAAGGAGAGGTCGCCTATGAATTGGAACTCCCGGAAGCACTTTCCGCGGTTCACAGTGTGTTTCATGTCAGCCAACTGAAGAAATGTCACCCAGAAATGGAAGAAACACTGTTAAGAGATACGGTGCCACTAGAGGAAGTACAACTAGAAAGTGATCTCACTTATGAAGAAAAACCCATAAAGATTTTGGAGACAGCAGAACGTGTCACCCGAACCAAGACCATCAAATTCTGTAAAGTACAGTGGAATCACCATTCAGAAGAGGAAGCAACTTGGGAAAGAGAAGATGACTTTAAAGAAGACCACCCTCACCTATTTGCTAGCCAATCCGAATCTCGAGGGCGAGATTCATCTTAAGGGGGTTAGGTTTGTAACATCCGAATTTTCAGAAAAATTTAAAACTTTGCATCCATGCATCATCATCATTAAACTTGTCATTTAAATCACATAGATTTTAAATTAAATCTTTATATATGTTTTAATTGATTTTATGTCTATAAAAAGTGTTATTTGAATTTATAATAATATTCCTTTTTATTTTATTTTTACTTTAGATAAAAATAATATCAAAAGGATCTATTTTTAATAAGCTTTTCAAATTATATTTTTATGAATTTTTCTGAGAAGTTTTGATATAGTTTTGAAATTGTTTTATACTCAAAAGATTTAAAAACAGAAAAACGAATTATAAAAGAAAAATCGAGCCGGGCCAGCAAGTGGGCCGAAGCCCACAAGCTATCTACCGCGCGCGCAGCACCAAAGCCCACCAGCAGCCCGTCCCCGCCCGCACGCGCGCGCTCACTCTCTGGCAGGTGGGCCCCACCTGTCATCCCTCCCGCTGCAACGGCTCGCCCCAAATCACGCCCGCGACGACGCCGAGAAACGACCGACTAATCTCGATTCATTGCGGAGGATTCATTGCCCCTTTTACGTCGCGGATTCTTGCTATAAGACCCCTCGATCCCCTCTCTCTTTTGCCCCAAGCACCACCTCCCGAGAGCCACCAGGCCGCCCACGAGCAACCCCCGAGCACCGCCGTTACCGACGACAAGTTTGACGAACTCCGGTGAGCCGCGTCCCCCTCAAGCCCTCTCTCCACTTCCTTCTGGTCTATTTTGACCTCGCACATCGTTTTGACAAGTTTTTGCGTCTTCTCGGGCAGCAGAACATCGTCTCCATCCACGCCCGAAGAGGACCGCCGCCGAGCACGACTCCGACGAGCAAATTCCGGCGCGACAGAGCACTCCATCGTCGACCACCTCGCCATCGTCTCCGCCTCGACCTCCTCCACGCACGGGTATGACTCGTTCGTCCTCGTAGGCAGTAGGGCGTGCGAAACGAGCAACTCCGGCGATGGCGCCGCCGTGAGCACGCCTCGGGCTAGGGTTCCGGCCGGCCGCGCCGCTCGTTTCTGGTCGTTTTGACCTAGACCGTTGGATCTCCCGTGCACAGCTAGGATTAGATCACTTAAAATTCCGAACCGGTACGCCGCGTCAGATTTTATTTTCTGAATTTTTATTAAATCATTTAATTTGGCAGTTTTGCAGAAAACCCCCTGCACACTGTTTTCATCATTACTTTTTATCTGTTTAACCAAATTTAAATATTTTTATATATTTGAAATCCTTAGAACCAGTAGAACACTTTGGCTTCATTAGTTTTCTGTTTTGACACATACAAAATATTCAAATATTTTTGAGAGTAGTTTAAGTTTTTTTGACATAACCTTAGTTAGAAAATTTATTTTTGAGTAAATCAAATTGCTAACAACTTGTTTAGATGCCCTCTGCCCAAATGTCATTTTACAAAATTTGATTTTGACAATTTATCTAAGGAAGCTAAAACTCTTGATGTCACCCTTTATTCATGACCAAATAAATGAAAACAAATTAAAAAGAATTTATTCATGCATACCTCACAAACATCCAAATTGATACATATATTCGTTTCTTGACAAATAAATAAATCATTGCACCTTATACATAGCATATATTTTTCTTTGTATGAACATGTTGCTTGTGTGTTTATGTGTGGCTCTTTATTTCTTTTGTTAGACTATTCGGAGGGAAACGAAAATCCTTGCAACTGTAACTGCTGCACTCCCGGATGCCAAGGCAAGTGGCACACCCCCCATAAAAGACCTATTATTTTTCTATGCATGAGTAGATTATTTTTGTATAAGCATGTGTAGGATAGTATTGCTATGCAAGCCATGTTTAGACTTCCTTATTCCCGTGTCTAGGTTCCTATGAAAATGCTTAGTAGAATTGTGATGCTATGCAAAACTATTTTGATGAAATGTTAAATTATACTAAGTTAAAATCAAACACCTGGGTGGAATTGGTTGCTTGGCTGTATGAGTTGAGTGTTGTCCCCAGGGGATTTACCTGTGGGATATTCACTTGTGGATGGCCACCCAGGAACAAAGGGATCTGAAGAACTCCGAGTGAAGATTGCTTCTCGTGCAGCCATTGCCAATATGGGCTCTGGCTTGATCAACTAAGCTGCGTGGACTCGCCCCGGCCTGACAGGTGGAGGTAGTGGTTTGTAGGTGGAGCGCGTCAGGCCAGAGTGGGAGGGAAAATGCTTCTGAAAGATCTCGTCTCATTCTTCTCCTTTCCTTATCACAAATGGTGTGTAAAGGATAATTTGGGTTGAATGGGTACAATGGTGAACGTGCACAACCTCTGCAGAATTAAAACTAAGTACTTAGCCGTGTCCCCGGAAACGGACAATTGAGCAGCTGAACGAGGACGTCAACGGAGGATTCCACCATTCCAATTTTTAAATTAAAACTTGATGGGTGAACAAGGTGTCGTGGTGGTGTCACGGCAGATGCCATAAGATGGCTAATGTGTGGGGCCGATGGACGTTGGTGGATCCGGGGAGGGATAGCGAGCTGAAAAGCCCACACGGGGAGGATCCCGGTATAACCGAGATCTCCCAAGAACAAGAAATAAGAACATCGGGGTGAAGACAAGATCAAACAAACTAGAACAAATGCACGAAGGCACTCAACACACAGACGATATACCCAGGTTCAGGGCCCTCGTGAGGAGGTAACACCCCTACTCCTGCCTTTCCTCTCTATATAATGGTGATACAAGGGCTACAACTTGCTCGTAGATCTCTCCAAGTGAAGAACAAGAAGAACAAGATGAACTCAAGGTATGAGGAAGTAAATGCTTTAGGAGTAAATGCAACTATAGCTTTGACTCCCAAGTTGGTCTCTCCCCCCACAGGAGCAGTTATGGCGCCTTTTATAGGGTTCCGGCCAGGAGGGCCGGAAACCCTAGTTCGGCCTGGCCCCACCGGACAGGCCTAACCGGCATGGCGTCACCGGCTAGTGCGACCTACTCTCCGCGCTATCCGGCGTAGCCCCTTCGTCATCACCCCGGCAAGGACTGCAGGCGCCGTCCTGGAACATCATTGTCCCCCTGTCAGAGACAAGACATGTCTTTGCCCATCCCGGATAGCCTTTTCCGGATTGCCGGGCTAGGCACGTCGTGTCTTGTCGTACCGTTGTTGTACCGCCTGACGTGCTCCCGTGTCAGGCGGGAGGTGACCATGCCTCCGTGTCAGGCGTGAGGTGACCATGCTTCCGTGTCAGGCGGAATGGTACTCTCCCGCGCAACAGACGGGAAAGCCTGCCTCAGACCGTTGACTGTCTACCGGGATCCCTCGTATCGGTTATCTCCTTTGCTTGCCCCCGTGAACCTTTCCTGCACAAGATCAAGACCGAGATAGACGTTCCGGTTAGTACTTACCCGGATTGCCTATCCGGCAAAACCGAATACACCTCCTTCCGGGAGTCTCTTCGGAGCCCAAGATCCGAGATCCTTTCCGGAGGCATCCGAGTTCGTCTCAGGATGAGTTTCTCTAGGCCTAGCCTCCCGAAGATGTCTTAGCCTATCAGCAAAGACATCTTCGAGAAGCTAGTTCTTAGAGGAACCACCCGCTGATGCTGGTGCTGCCATTGTGAGGATTGGGGGTGTCTATTTATAGTTGCTAGAGCTGACCCTTGCGCCTGCCAGGAGGCACTTTGCACTCTACCAGCGCTCAAGGGTCAGGTTGCCCCTTCAGCACACCAGGACGTGTCCCTTGCTCTCCCCAAAGGTCAAGTACTGTTGGCTCCTTATTGAATTATTCCGGGATCTGCCCCTACCCGGGGGGCAGCCCCCCGACACTAGTACCCGAAGCTGGTGCTGCACGGCGACCTCGGATGATGTGCGGCATCAGCTATAATAACAACTATCTCCTGAGAACATATGATACCATCCTTCGAGTCGATGTCGATATCGGTTTTCCCGAGTTCCTTATACCGAGATCGCTCCAACCGGAAGGCGAAGCCTGTAACCGGATACTGCAGCCTCAGTGAATCTTGACCGTTGGCTTCTGCATTGAATTTTGAGATCGTGAGCTGGGTCCCACCCGACGTCCTGTCTGACCAGAATCGCACTCGAGTGCTTCTGACCGAGCACGCCGTCGCTCGGGTTCGCGCGCCGGGAGCCGCAGCCGATCCGAAGCCCAACCGTTGGGGCCGTGTGGCCGGATCGGGCGCTCCGGCGAGCGCCACGTGCCGCGCTGCACAGAACGGATCCCACCCACGATCGGAGGGATCGTGGGCGGGAAAATTGGAAACCGCTCCGGAATCCCCCCATAAATAGGGGACCGGAACGGTCACCTCTTCTTCTTCCTCTTCTTCACTCCTCCGTCCCGTCGTCTCGAGCGCTCCACCGCAGCTGTGCCCGTAGCCCGAACGCCACCGCTCTCACCGGTCGCCGGAGTCCGAACGCCGCCGTTCCTCTTGCGCGTCATCGACCTCCTCTTCTCCGGTGAGTTCCTCTCTCCGCCCCGATGATCTTTTTTACGGGAACGATGCTTTGCGCTCGGTCGTGCCCTAACACACGCGCGGTTGCGCCGCCGCCGGCGAGCACGACTCGAGCGGCGCGCACGGGGTGCGCGGCGGGGATGCACAGTCGCTGTAGGACTTATGCCTTTTGCTCGCACTTTGCGTCGTTTGAGTTTAGCCCGAGCCTATTTTCCTCCTTTTAGTTTTGATTTATTAGCACACGGTAGATCTTATTTTCCAGGAACTCGGTTGTGTTTAGAAGTTTGCGATCCGACATCTTAGCTCCCGGTAGACTAATTCCGACTAACCGCCGCTGCGCCTGCAGAGTAGCCCGGATACATCTGCGGACTTCTCCGGCATGGGTGAAGAAAGTATCCGGGGGTGCTGGGATGGATCCGAGACCAAACAATGGGACCTGGACTGGCTGTACCGGACTCACCGGATTCCGCCAGAAGTTGAGAGTCGTTTTCCGGAGGACGAGGTTCAGCCGGAACCCCAACCCGGGGAATACGTTGTATTCCTCACGCACTTTGAGCGCGGGGTTGGGCTTCCGGCTAGCCCCTTCTTCCGCGACTTCCTCGACACCTACAGCCTCCAACCCCATCATCTCCCAGCTAATGCCATTATGATGCTTTCGGTCTTCACCACTTACGCGGAAGCATATCTCGGCGTATGGCCATTCCTGGATCTTTGGGCCAGGTACTTCATCCTTCGTCGCCAAGTCATCCCCAATCCGGATCAGAAAGTAAAAGACTTGGTCGACTGCGGAGCGGCCACCATCATCCCCCGTGCTGACTCCGGATTCCCTATAGTCAAAGGACTAGAATCCTGCCGGAAGTGGCAGCGCAGCTTCTTCTACGTGAAGAACCGGGAGAGCTCGGGAGATGGTCCGGGATCCTCGAATCCGGATTTCATAAACTTGCCGGAGTTCGCCATTGGTCCTCCCCGCAAGTTCAACCTCTGGAAACGGTTCCCCGACACCGAGGAGGTCAAGTGTATGCACGACGTCCTCGCGGTGCTGACCAACAAGATGACCGGCGACGATCTCTTGCGTTGTTTCATTATCCGCCGCGTCTGCCCTCTGCAAACCCGTGTGCACAAGATGTGCCATATGGATGGGAGCTATGATACCACCAGGACCAGTATCTTCCCCCTGGATCGTCCCGCGGTCGTCCGACGTGTTCGAGCTATTGCTCGGACGAAGATGTCGGATGAGTATGTTTGGGGTGTCATTGGGGGATCCCGGAAAAAACCATTGAAACAGGTGCTCCTGTCAGTCTTTCGCACGATTGCATTCGCACCCGCGTTCTGCTGGAAACCGACATGGTTATCATGTGGTGATTTATTTGCACAGTTATTCGAGCGGCAAGCCGAGGAGGACGCGATCCACGCCAACGGGAATTTCGTGCCGAACATCCCGGTACCGGCTAAGATGCCGAGAAAGGATCCCGACGGCGAGTACCATCTCGCCATTCCTCTAGTCAAAGCTGCTGCCCCGGGTAACCCTTCCACCTCAGAGGCTATTTCAATTTCTTCGGATGAAGAGGATGAGATTGACTATCAAATTCTCGATGTGATTGACGCTCTCCCCCTCAATTGGGCTTCAGCAGTGGTTCTGAAACCTACGGCCGCGACCAAACACGCTGAGAGCCGGAAGCGTGTGGCTTCCGACACCGACGCCGCCGATGATTCCGGCAACCCTCCTAAGAGGAGTAAGCCGAACAAACAAACGGCCGAGAAGCCTCGACGCCGAAGGAAGGGTCCTCCCACTGTGGATTCCGGGTACATTTTCTTTACTTTGTGCCACCTGACCTTGTCTTCTCCATAAACTTTTACTGAGATATTTCTTTCAGGGACGCACTCGACCTCCCGTCATCCTTCGTCTCCCCTCCTCCTGGATCTCGGACTCCCAGCCCTCCTCGGGCTGCCCCTTCTCCACCTCGTCCTTCTACTCGAAGAAGTGAGCCTGCTGCTTCCGGTGCCGCACCGGCTACTGCTGCGACTCCGGATACACGTCCGGTGGTCGACGAGACCCCAGTGCAGGCCACGACTACCTCGGAAGACATCCTTCTTCCGGAAAGTCCGCGCAGAGTGCCTGGGCTTGAGGCAGAGATCCTGAGCCCTCCCCGGCAGCTCGTGCCAAGCGGTCCCTCCCGGCAAGCTGCGGACAAGGCCGCCTCGGAGAAACAGCCGCAACTTCTTCCCGGCTAGCTGATCAACCTGTCGTGAAATCGCGCGCCAAGGTTGCCGGGCAGAAAAAAACTTCTGCCAAACCTACTGCTGCTCCGACATCCTCGGCCCAAGACTTGGCCCTGCGTACAGGTAAGTTTTCACCGTTACCACCGCCTCCCGCCGAGATCCCTACTGCCGCCCTGCGGATGTTGCGAGCAATCGTAAGCTCCTTTGTGCCTTCAGGATCCCGGGACGTTGTTGCTGCTCGCGCGCCCGGCGGCTCCGGCATACACGTTGTTGATGAATACAACCAGGCCTGGATTGCCGCTGACGCCTCCGAGACCGTGGGGGACTTGCACGCTGCCGGCCCTGGCCGCAACGCGCAAGCTCTGCACGCTCTCCAGGTGGCCGCGCTGGATGTTACTCGGGTGACCGAGGTAAGTTTGTTCCCCTTCTTTCTCCAATAAATATTTGTTCCTTCCCCACTAGTCCCCGAGATTGGTGCTTAGTGCTCTAGATTCCACCGAATAGCAGATCACTAGGCTCCAATCTTAGAGAAAATTTCAGGACTCGGGCACCGAGTCCCCGAGATCCTCCCAACCGGGTAATTTGTTTCAAAATTTGCTCCATCACCACTAGTCCCCGAGATTGGTGCTTAGTGCTCTAGATTCCACCGAATAGCAGATCACTAGGCTCCAATCTTAGAGAAAATTTCAGGACTCGGACACCGAGTCCCCGAGATCCTCCCAACCGGGTAGCTTGTTACTGATTCCGGAATCTTCCGAGTTCCTTATACTTTTTTCAAGATTAACTCATTCTTCTTTGTCTTGATTTCAGGAGTGTAGCAAGAAGCGCGGCAGCATCTTCAACCGGGTTCTTGCTGACCTCGGTCAGTCAAAGAAGTGCGAGGAGTGCCTCCGGGAGGAGCGAGATGCCGCGCGCAAGATCTCGGTGGATCAGAAGGCCGCACTTGCTATCGCGCAGGCCGAGATCGCGCGGCTCAATGGCGAGCTTGAAAAGGCCGGAGCTGCCACGACCGAGATGAATACGCGCTTCGTGGAGGCGACAAAGAAACAAAAGGAGACCTTGGATCAGTCCGAGGAGCGCGCGCATCTCGCAGAGACCGGGCTGGCTCTTCTCCGGTCACGGTCCGATACCTGGCTCTCCGAGCTAACTGTACTGAACCGGGATCTCAACAGTAAGTGGACCAACAACCCCTTTTTTCTCGTCGCTTTCTTTCTTTGTTGTTGCTTTTCTTATGACCTAGCCGCTTGACATCTCTTCTTTTTAAAGGGGAATTCGAGCACTCCCGCGAGGCTGCCGCCCTTGCTGTTGCTGCCGCCCGAGAGAAGCGTGCCGGGAAGGGCCCTGTCTCGGATGCCTGGGACATTGAGGACCACCTCACTGCCCTGAAGGCCCGGATAGTGCCTCTCCGGTCTATCGGGACGGAGCTGCTCAGCGCCGCGATCCATGTTCATGGTGCGCTGTGGCAGGGTATCAGCGCGACGCTCTCGGTCGGCGAACTCGCGAGCGCACTCCGATGTGCCGGGAGGCGTGTCCATGCTTGGAAGCGCTCCGGTGCGCGGGCTGGTGCCGATCAGGTCCTGACCCAAGTACTGAGTTGGTACGAAGGTCTCGACTTGGAGGTGATCCAGCGCCTGCGCACCATCTCGCCGTGGTGCAGCGATCCGGCTAAGGTCCAACGGCGGCAAGAAGTGGCGCACCGCATCGCCTCTTGGTCCAACATTCGCGCCTTCACCGCCAGCGTCATTGCTTCCGATTCCGAATCCGACTACGAGGATGACGAAGACACCAGCGCTATTGGGGACGTGGATGGTGAGATCCCGGAGGAGGATGATGTTGCCTCCGGTGCTGCGACCGAGACCGTGCTACCCCGGGCTGCTACAACTTCTCCGACACCTGAGGCCGAGGTGCGTCCAGACGCCCCGAGTACCGCTGCCGGTTCTGAAGCCACTGTAACATCCCAGATTATTAATATAATTAGTAATGCAAAAATGTGGGCCAACAAAAACTTTTCTTATAAAAATGTGTGTATGTTTAATTCTTGAGTGCATTGTTTGCAAGATTGTGGAATTCTAGCTCTAATTGAAAATTTGAGGAAAAGAAAACAAATAAAACAAATCACAAAAACAAAACACCATGTGACAAATGTCACATTATATTTTCTTAATTAAGAAGCATAATTTATTTTTACACCAAAACCCATGGAGAAATATTATAAACACTCCTAGTTAATTTTTACAAACTATTCCCTTTCAAAAAATTCAGATTCAAAACTTCAAATTCAAATTAGAAATTCATGATTGAAATATTTCAAAATATTTCAAAGAGACTTTGTAACACTCACCAATAATATACTTAGCCTAGATCTTAAATTTGGACCCAAAAGAATAAATAGAAATAGGAAAATTAAAATAACAAAAGGTCACTGTTTTGGTTCAAGCAATTCACCAAACACTTGGTGTTCATCCACCCTGTTCTTCCCAATCCGAACCAACTCGTGGATCAATCCGAGAAATGTGAGGTTTATTTGTCGATTTGAGGCCAGCCCTGCACTCCTCTCTTCTCTGCGACCTCACAGCACGCCGGAGGAGGCAAAATGGTGGCCGGAATCGCCGTGTGGACGCCGGCGACAGCCACGACCGTGCGCACGTCGCAATGTCGCGACGGGCGTCCGAGGTGGCAACGCCGTGCGCACCCGTGCCAGGCCCCTCCCTCTCGCCCTTGCCTCTCTGCTCCCTCGCAAGCCCGCACAGCCCCAAGCACCAGCCCGTGCACGCCACGCCCACACCATGACGCGCACGCCGTGCGTCGCCCGAGCTCGCCCACGGCAGGGCCATGCGCCCGAGCGCACCAGAGCGCGCCACACCACCCCTCCTTGCCCATTTGGTCCCCCAGATATCCCGCAGCCCAGCCATCCCCCTCCACCGGCCTACGGCGGCCTGGCACGGCCACGGGCGCCCCCGCACCGCGCCCACCGTGCGCCGCCCGGCCGCTATAAAAGCCGCCCCCGTGCCCCTCTTCTCACCGCACCACCCCACTGCCTCTCCCCCCCTCACTTCACCACCCTCTCAAGCACCGCCAGGAGGACGGAGCAGTTGCCGCGAGGCTCCGGCCGCCCGTGGTCTCCTCGAGCTCGCCGTGCCCGAGGTAGACGACGATCGCGGCCAGGCCACGGCATCCCTCCCCTTCCCTTCTCTCTGCCTCCCTTCTCTTCCCCTTGCGCCCGCACTCACCCGTGCCCCTTTTCCCTCTGTCCCGTGCCCAGAATCGCCAGGGATCGCTCGCCGGAGTTCGAGCCCCGCCGCGGAAGAAGGAGATCGACGCAGTCGCCGCCAGGAGAGTCCCCGAGCCTCGTCTTCGCGCCCAGGAGCTTCCCCACCTCGCCGCCGTCGTCCTGCACCAGCCGCACGCCCTCCCGAGCCCGTAGGTGAGCAGCCCGTCCTCGACGCCGTCACCGGAGCCGTGGCGCCGCCCGATTTAGGTCGCCGGCGACGCGAGCGTCGTGGGCCGTTAGATTTCCATCCTACGGTAGCTTACCGATTCGTTTTAATTAATAAAAATCTGACATGAGGGTCCCACGCGTCAGGTTTAAATGAAACCCGCGTGCGCGCCAGCAGTCGCTGACTGGTGGGTCCCCCTGTCAGGGTTTTAATCTTTATCCGTTCTGGATTTTATTTCGAATTTAAATTTCATTTAAAAACCAGTACTAAACCCAATTTTAGAAATTCCATAACTTTAGATTTACAACTCCAAATTTAGCAAATCCAACTGTTCTGGAAAGCTTATGAAATTTCCTATCCAACTAAACTAGTTTCACTCCATTGGGATACATAATAAAAATACAATATTCAAAATACAGTAGCATGTTTAAATTCTAAACTTGTTTGTTTCTGATACTCTGATAATCCAAATTAGTTGAAACCAATTTTATTAGGTCACATTTAGCCATGGTTAGTCACCCCTAAAATGGTTTAATTTTTAGAGAAATATAATTTAAATAATAGCCAAAGCCTTATTAATTGGCTTCTGGATTCAAAACTATGTGTAGGGAGTTTGGTAACTCCAAATGACTCAAATCCAATTGTGTCATCTTCTACACATCATTAGCTTTCTGTAGAATTTTAGTTTGTATTTTTGTGACTAACAGAACTCAAGCTATGCAATTAAACATGTGCAACAAGTTTCTGCCCTAATTAAAATACAAGGGAATAATGTTTAATTCAATTAAATTGAACCCACATGATATTGTTTGGTATGTGGAATGGTCAATTAGAACCTCTAAGAGTGCATTGTTATGATGATTGATTGAATAGGCTAGTGATTGTTTGTATTTGATTGATTGTGTATTAGAAGAGAACGTTGCCGGATATATCGAGGAGGAGGGATTTACTGAACCTGAAGACCAAGACCAAGATCACTTTGCCGAGCAAGGCAAGCTACTCTCTGAGCTTGCACCCAACTTATGAATCTACATTTACAAATCCTTTTTAAAAGCAAAGGTTTACAAAAACCCTTTTTCAAAAGTATATAGAGATTATTTTGCCACCCTATGTAGAAGTAGATACTAAAACTATAGAATGGAAAAACAATGTTGTTATTCAAAATTCCTTTGAAAACTTGTGTGGATATATAGCACCAAGATGTGGTGTTGGAATAAGGAAATGGAGAAAGATGGTTTTGGAAAAGCACATTGTGTCCTAGTACTCAGTCAAGCAACCGATACTCTGTGCGACCACATTTACCCACATATGGGAAAGGGCTTAGTCATATAGTTTGCTCTTATTAGTATGGGACACTGCATCAACAGAGATGACTCTGTTATGCATGAGGGAGTGGTTTGGTGACCTAACCCTGACCTGGGTCCTCGCTCAAAAATCTATGAGTAGATAAGGAGGAGGATAGAAGGATGTCCGTATACACCGCCAGATAAAACCTATGAGTCCTCACACTTAGGGTTTCCGACGGGAAACTAGACTAGGTGTGGATGGAATGGTTCATAGGGGCAGGTTCCTATACTAGCATGAGCAAAGGAAAGACTAGGGTCGGTGACTCAACTTCGCATACCACAGGTATGGCGAAGCGTGGCTGACACGATGAGTTATCGAATGAGTGTGGGAAAAGCGTGCTACCTCTACAGAGGGTAATTAAACTATTCGAATAGCCGAGTCCTCGGATATGGACAGTTGAAGACCCTACTTAGACCATGTGCAAGTTTTTGGAAAAGAGTTGAGTTTGAAAAGAAAAAGGAAATGGAGAGTGTTCCATACACCTATACCAACGGATCGGTATGAGGTAGTTGGAAAGATATTACCATAATGGTTTATGGTTGGAAAAGGAGGAGTTTTGGAATAACATTAATAAAATTGAGATATCTAGTAGTCATAATTTCCTTATCTTCTTCAACAAAGATACAGAGATGTTTTAAATAAATAAAAGTGAGAAACTAAAAATGGAACTAGAGCACTCATGTTGGAGTAGCTTGCGAGTACATTCAAATGTACTCATACTAGTTTGCTTCTGGCTATTGTCGTAGCCAGACATGGAGGAGGAGTACTACGCCCAGGAAGAGTATGGCGACATCTATGCCAACTAAGGATCTTCTCAAAGTCGACTGCCTGTCGGGTCTGCGTTAGCTGTTAGAAGGCTACTACGTTTAAGTTCCGCTGCTTATGTTGATTGTTTTGGTTTGGCCCTTGAAGGCACCTATGTAAGACTTGGTCTAGATGACCATTTTATGTAAGACTTAACTTCGGTATTGTAATGGATGTAAACTTTGGTATTCAATTCGGATTATGTGCAACGACAGACTGATCACGGGATCGTTGTGTTAAGCATAATCGGGTATTTCGGACAGCTAGTCCGGGGTCCCCACAGAATTGGTATCAGAGCCAGGTTGACTTTAGGAGCCTTAGATTAGCATGGTCGTTAGGTAGTGATTGCAAAAGTTGAGTTTTAAAGAAAAACAAAGTAAGGAATTAATTTAAAAATGCTTATCTCTTACCCTCTCATTTGTGCAAAATTCTCTTCTTACCAACTACTAAGTTTTCTCTCATATTCAAAAAAAAAAAAAAAACTGGCCACACTTGTTATTTTAATAAACTTAAAAATCTGCTCACATATTGTCCCTTCCATTAAAAATTTGATATACTTGCCATCTCACTAACTTAAAATTTTGACTAAAAATTTTAGATGGCGATCCATTTCACCGAGTTCGTTCAGCTGGAGAAGGACGGCAAGTTGATGTTCGAGAAGGACTTGTTCGAGTTGACCAAGCTGCTAGGTCGTCCCACTCCTGAGTTCAGGGGAGCCCAGGTGGACGCTCCCGGTAGCGGGAACCTGTCCTGGTTGATCGAGGGGTCAGTTCGCGGGAACATCAAGTCCCCCGGATCCAGGGCACTCTCTTTCACCCTCATGGACGTCCACTGGGACGATGGACTGTGTCGTTCCATGCAGCGGATGCTATCCCGGCTTTGTGAGGAACACAAGGCGGAGCTGGTAAACTCTCGTTTCCAGTTCTACGGGAGGCGCACCATCGATGGACACCCAATTCGGTCCCCTCTGCACCCGACATTCGGAGAGTACATCCTGGACATGGAGATTATGCTCTTTCGCACCCAGGAGGATCTGAGGTGCGCTAGGCTTTGGTCTCACTTTGAGCGTTTCTCGCTCAAGGAGAGTCGCGAGAGTGAGGCACAGCTGAAGACTGAGAAGACCGCTCTTCTCAAGAAGGGAACCCAGATGCGGAAGACGATAGCGAAGCTCCGCAAGAAGGTTGCAGAGCAGGATGAGCTGATAGAGGATTTAGAGCTCCGTACTGACGAGATGGAGGAGGAGGGCGAGGATCTCCGCAAGGAGAACAGCGCTTTCCTCAGTGACGATGACGACTATCTGGAGGAGATGAACGATGAGGATGAGGATGATGAGGAGGAGGATCCAGAGGAGCCACCCTACCAGTCCGATGCTGACATGGCAGAGCCTGAGGTTCCACCTCAGTAGGCGAGTTACTTGAGTTCTACCGCAGGATTAGGTCGACCCCCTATCGCTAGTAGAGTCAAAGTTGTGGTTCTTTTGGAACTTGCTATATGTACATTAGCTTAGGAGGATGTTGTAAGCTAGATTTGGGTGAACCCTTGATGTAATGGTTGTGCTATGAAAGGGTGTGCTAGTCTTGTTAACATGTGTTAAATGTTTCTCCTATAACCCTTAGTAAATCTACCTCTACGTAAAAACCCATCTTTCCCGTGGTCAGAACCCCTTTTGCTTGCCCTTATTCCCGGTGTACTTCAGGATGGTGGAAACTCGTCGCACCAACATGGATGGAGGAGCACCACCACCCCCACCGGACCCAACCACCGCCCAACTTCTGGCGCTCATCATGGAGGAACGCCAAGCTGCCCGGACTGAACGTCAAGCTCATATCGCTGCCCTGCAACAGATAGCTGCCGCTCACAACAACAACAACAACCACTACAACAATGGCAATGGCAATGGCAATGGTGAAGGAAGTCAGCGGTCCACTTTGAGCAACTTTCAAAGGACCAACCCACCCACCTATTCCAAGGGACTTCACCCACTTGAGGCCGATGACTGGCTTCGCACCATCAACAACAACCTGGTAGTTGCAGCTGTGGGAGAACCTGAGAAGGTGCTGTATGCGACCCACTATCTTGCAGGACCAGCACGGTCTTGGTGGGAAGCTACCAAGGCTCTACAGCAAGCTGGTTATGCTATCAGATGGGATGATTTCCAGGAAAAGTTCCGCAAGAAGCACATTCCCCGCGGACTCATTGAGCGGAAGAAGGATGAATTCCGCAGGTTGCGGCAGGGAAGTAAGGATGTGGTCGGATACCTCGATGAGTTCACTGACTTGTCCCGGTATGCTCCTGATGACGTCGACACCGAGGGGAGGAAGATGGAGCGTTTCATGAACGGACTTCATGATGAACTGCAATGCGCCTTGGTTATCCATGACTTTGCTGATTTGGAATCACTTGTGGACAAGGCCATACAGTTGGAGACCAAGCGCAAGTCCATGTTTGAAGGTCGTAAGAGGAGAATGATTGCCCAGGAAGGTTCGAGCAGTCAGAAACCTCGCACCCACCCACCAAACCCCAAGCCAACATATAGACCACCCCCAACTTCGCACCCCAGTTACCCTAAGCCCCCATACAACCCAAACAAGTTCAGCCGTCCCAATGACAACACCCGTCCCGGAGGGAACTCTAGCAACCCCAACCCCAATGCCAATGTTGTCTGTTTCAATTGTGGCACCAAGGGTCACTACTCCAAGGCATGCCCCAATCCTAAGAAGAATGGTCCGCGCCCCGAGGCACAGGCGCCGAACAACGGCCAAGGCCGCAATGGAAATGGCAAGAACCCCGCACCCCGCGGAAATGTGGCTGTTGCCAAGGGACGCCTGCACCACATCAATGCTGAAGAGGCCATGGATGCACCAGATGTTGTGATGGGTACGTTCCTTGTCAACTCAGTACCTGCAACTGTTCTGTTTGATTCTGGTGCTACTCATTCTTTTGTTACCCAAGAATTTGTTGCTAAGGGAGGTTTAGTCGGAAGCCTCTTACCCAAACCCATGGTCATCCAAATCCCAGAATCCACCATAGATACCAAGTCATTTTGCCCAGACGTTTCCCTTGAAATCAAAGGGGAAAAGTTCCTAGTTGACTTAATCATCCTAGGAACCCAAGGAATAGATGTCATACTGGGTATGAATTGGTTAGCCAAGTACCATGGTCGAATTGACTGTGCCAGAAGAGCTGTAGCCCTCACCACCGACAAAGGAGTAGAAGTGGAGTATGTGTCAGAAACCAGTCGACCCCGACCAGGATGCCATGAGAGCATAGCTCGACCAGCCCTAGATGAGATCCGTGTTGTCCACCTGTTCCAAGATGTCTTTCCTGAAGAATTCCCTGGTATGCCACCGGATCGGGATATTGAGTTCATCATTGAACTTATCCCCGGGACAGCCCCCATATCCCAAAGGCCATATCGGATGAATCCAGAAGAACTAGTTGAGCTGAAGAAGCAGTTAGCAGATATGCTCAGCAAAGGGCTTATTCGCCCAAGTGCTTCACCCTGGGGATCACCCATCATTTTTGTGGATAAGAGAGATGGTACCACACGCCTGTGTGTGGATTATCGCAGGTTAAATGATGTGACCATCAAAAACAAGTACCCTCTCCCTAAGATCGAGGATCTGTTCGATCAAATGAACGGAGCCCGAGTCTTCTCCAAGATCGATCTTTGGTCAGGGTATCATCAGTTAAGAATCCGAGAGACAGACATTCCCAAGACTGCCTTCACAACCCGTTACGGTTTATTTGAGTACACCGTAATGTCCTTTGGTCTGACCAATGCCCCAGCCTATTTTATGAATCTCATGAACAAGATCTTCATGGAGTATCTTGACAAGTTCGTGGTAGTTTTCCTTGATGACATCCTTATTTACTCCAAAACTGAAGAAGAGCATGCTGAACACCTGCGTCTAGTTTTAGCAACCCTCCGAGAGCATCAGTTGTATGCCAAGTTAAGCAAGTGTGAGTTTTGGCTCAGTGAAGTCTCATTTCTCGGACATGTTGTGTCTGCGGGAGGAATTTCTGTTGACCCAGAGAAGATCCAAGCCATTGTGGACTGAAAGCCCCAACTAGTGTGACTGAAATCCGAAGCTTTCTCGGACTAGCGGGATACTACCGCAAGTTCGTTGAGGGATTCTCCAGTATAGCCAAGCCCCTTACCCAACTGCTGAAAAAGGACAAGAAATTTGAATGGACTCAGAAGTGTGAAGAGAGTTTCCAGGAATTGAAGAAGAGATTGACCACAACCCCTGTCCTGATTATGCCAGACGTCACCAAGAGTTTTGACGTGTATTGCGATGCATCACGTCTAGGACTGGGTTGTGTTCTGATGCAAGAAGGCAAGGTGGTGTCGTATCTGTCTCGACAGTTGCGACCACATGAAGAGAACTACCCAACCCATGACCTGGAGTTAGCCGCTGTTGTTCTTGCTTTGAAGACGTGGCGCTCCTATCTGGCGGGACATCGCTGCGAGATTTATACGGATCATAAGAGCTTGAAGTATATCTTCACGCAGAGGGAGTTAAATTTGCGACAGAGAAGGTGGATGGAATTAATCAAGGATTATGATATCGGCATCAATTATCACCCTGGAAAGGCTAATGTAGTTGCCGATGCCCTTAGTCGCAAACCCTGCACCCTGAATGCCATGATCCAAGCAGAGCAGCCATCCCTGTTTAAGGAGTTCAAGGATTTTGGACTAGAGCTTGTTAGCCATGGCTATCTCGCCCATTTAGAGTTAGCTCCAACTCTGATAGATCAGATCAAGGAGGCCCAGAAAGGTCATGAGAGCATAGAAGGAATCAAGAAGAAGATTTCTCTCGGTAAAGCGCCTGGTTTTACCGAGGATGCAGAAGGAGTGTTGAGATTCAATGGTCGTATCTGTGTCCCCAATACCTCAGAGCTCAAGGAGTTAATCCTAAAGGAAGCCCACGCGACCCCTTACTCAATCCACCCCGGCGGTACCAAGATGTACCAAGACCTTCGTGAAAGATTTTGGTGGCATGGAATGAAGCGAGAAATTGGTGCTTTCGTAGCCAAGTGTGATATTTGTCAGCGAGTCAAGGCTGAGCATCAGCGACCCGCTGGATTGCTTCAACCCCTAAAGATTCCCGAGTGGAAGTGGGATGAGATTGGAATGGATTTTATCACCGGACTTCCAAGGTCCAACCGAGGCCATGACTCAATATGGGTCATCGTTGACAGGCTGACCAAAGTGGCCCATTTTATTCCCGTCCACACCACCTATAGGGGAAATCAGTTAGCAGACCTGTATATTTCCAGAATAGTAAGCCTGCATGGTGTGCCTAAGAGGATTGTATCAGATAGAGGCACACAATTCACCTCAAGGTTCTGGAAAGCCCTGCATGAAGCCCTCGGAACCAAGTTGGCGTTTAGCACAGCTTATCACCCCCAGACCGATGGCCAAACTGAACGAGTGAACCAGATATTAGAGGACATGCTTCGCGCATGTGTCCTAGCCTATGGATCCAAATGGGAAGATTGCCTTCCATTTGCAGAATTCTCATACAACAACAGTTACCAGTCTAGTCTGCAAATGGCCCCTTTTGAAGCCCTTTACGACAAGAAGTGTCGTACACCCTTGAATTGGTCCGACACCGGAGAAGGCAAACTGTTTGGACCAGATACCCTCCGTGAGGCTGAAGAGCAAGTACAGCTTATCCGTGAACGACTCAAGACCGCCCAATCCCGTCAGAAGAGTTACGCTGATCCCAAGCGTCGTGATGTCACCTTCAATATCGGAGATTATGCCTATCTCCGAGTAACACCCCTTAAAGGAATGCAGCGTTTCCATGTCAAAGGAAAATTAGCGCCAAGATATATTGGACCTTTCAAGATCCTTGCCCGTCGAGGAGAAGTGTCTTATCAACTGGAGTTGCCCCAAGAGTTAGAAGATTACCATGATGTTTTCCACATTTCCTTGCTCCGGAAGTGTCTTGAAGTTCCTGACCAGCCTGATGTTTTCAAAAACATCGATCACCAGTCCGTCGACCTGAATCAAGATCTGACTTATCGTGAGACACCCCTCAAGATTCTCGACGAAGATGTTCGTCTCACCCGCAGGCGAGCAATCAAGTTCTACAAAGTCCAGTGGTCTAACCACTCTGAAGATGAAGCAACTTGGGAACGTGAAGACTATCTTAGGAGCGAGTTTCCCAACCTCTTTAGTACCCAGGCCTAGCAAATCTCGGGACGAGATTTATTTTAAGGGGGGAAGTCTGTAACATCCCAGATTATTAATATAATTAGTAATGCAAAAATGTGGGCCAACAAAAACTTTTCTTATAAAAATGTGTGTATGTTTAATTCTTGAGTGCATTGTTTGCAAGATTGTGGAATTCTAGCTCTAATTGAAAATTTGAGAAAAAGAAAACAAATAAAACAAATCACAAAAACAAAACACCATGTGACAAATGTCACATTATATTTTCTAAATTAAGAAGCATAATTTATTTTTACACCAAAACCCATGGAGAAATATTATAAACACTCCTAGTTAATTTTTACAAACTATTCCCTTTCAAAAAATTCAGATTCAAAACTTCAAATTCAAATTAGAAATTCATGATTGAAATATTTCAAAATATTTCAAAGAGACTTTGTAACACTCACCAATAATATACTTAGCCTAGATCTTAAATTTGGACCCAAAAGAATAAATAGAAATAGGAAAATTAAAATAACAAAAGGTCACTGTTTTGGTTCAAGCAATTCACCAAACACTTGGTGTTCATCCACCCTGTTCTTCCCAATCCGAACCAACTCGTGGATCAATCCGAGAAATGTGAGGTTTATTTGTCGATTTGAGGCCAGCCCTGCACTCCTCTCTTCTCTGCGACCTCACAGCACGCCGGAGGAGGCAAAATGGTGGCCGGAATCGCCGTGTGGACGCCGGCGACAGCCACGGCCGTGCGCACGTCGCAATGTCGCGACGGGCGTCCGAGGTGGCAACGCCGTGCGCACCCGTGCCAGGCCCCTCCCTCTCGCCCTTGCCTCTCTGCTCCCTCGCAAGCCCGCACAGCCCCAAGCACCAGCCCGTGCACGCCGCACCCGCACCATGACGCGCACGCCGTGCGCCGCCCGAGCTCGCCCACGGCAGGGCGCGCCACACCACCCCTCCTTGCCCATTTGGTCCCCCAGACATCCCGCAGCCCAGCCATCCCCCTCCACCGGCCTACGGCGGCCTGGCACGGCCACGGGCGCCCCTGCACCGCGCCCACCGTGCGCCGCCCGGCCGCTATAAAAGCCGCCCCCGTGCCCCTCTTCTCCCCGCACCACCCCACTGCCTCTCCCCCCCTAACTTCACCACCCTCTCAAGCACCGCCAGGAGGACGGAGCAGTTGCCGCGAGGCTCCGGCCGCCCGTGGTCTCCTCGAGCTCGCCGTGCCCGAGGTAGACGACGATCGCGGCCAGGCCACGGCATCCCTCCCCTTCCCTTCTCTCTGCCTCCCTTCTCTTCCCCTTGCGCCCGCACTCACCCGTGCCCCTTTTCCCTCTGTCCCGTGCCCAGAATCGCCAGGGATCGCTCGCCGGAGTTCGAGCCCCGCCGCGGAAGAAGGAGATCGACGCCGTCGCTGCCAGGAGAGTCCCCGAGCCTCGTCTTCGCGCCCAGGAGCTTCCCCACCTCGCCGCCGTCGTCCTGCACTAGCCGCACGCCCTCCCGAGCCCGTAGGTGAGCAGCCCGTCCTCGACGCCGTCGCCGGAGCCGTGGCGCCGCCCGATTTAGGTCGCCGGCGACGCGAGCGTCGTGGGCCGTTAGATTTCCATCCTACGGTAGCTTACCGATTCGTTTTAATTAATAAAAATCTGACATGAGGGTCCCACGCGTCAGGTTTAAATGAAACCCGCGCGCGCGCCAGCAGTCGCTGACTGGTGGGTCCCCCTGTCAGGGTTTTAATCTTTATCCGTTCTGGATTTTAATTCGAATTTAAATTTCATTTAAAAACCAGTACTAAACCCAATTTTAGAAATTCCATAACTTTAGATTTACAACTCCAAATTTAGCAAATCCAACTGTTCTGGAAAGCTTATGAAATTTCCTATCCAACTAAACTAGTTTCACTCCATTGGGATACATAATAAAAATACAATATTAAAAATACAGTAGCATGTTTAAATTCTAAACTTGTTTGTTTCTGATACTCTGATAATCCAAATTAGTTGAAACCAATTTTATTAGGTCACATTTAGCCATGGTTAGTCACCCCTAAAATGGTTTAATTTTTAGAGAAATATAATTTAAATAATAGCCAAAGCCTTATTAATTGGCTTCTGGATTCAAAACTATGTGTAGGGAGTTTGGTAACTCCAAATGACTCAAATCCAATTGTGTCATCTTCTACACATCATTAGCTTTCTGTAGAATTTTAGTTTGTATTTTTGTGACAAACAGAACTCAAGCTATGCAATTAAACATGTGCAACAAGTTTCTGCCCTAATTAAAATACAAGGGAATAATTTTTAATCCAATTAAATTGAACCCACATGATATTGTTTGGTATGTGGAATGGTCAATTAGAACCTCTAAGAGTGCATTGTTATGATGATTGATTGAATAGGCTAGTGATTGTTTGTATTTGATTGATTGTGTATTAGAAGAGAACGTTGCCGGATATATCGAGGAGGAGGGATTTGCTGAACCTGAAGACCAAGATCAAGATCACTTTGCCGAGCAAGGCAAGCTACTCTCTGAGCTTGCACCCAACTTATGAATCTACATTTACAAATCCTTTTTAAAAGCAAAGGTTTACAAAAACCCTTTTTCAAAAGTATATAGAGATTATTTTGCCACCCTATGTAGAAGTAGATACTAAAACTATAGAATGGAAAAACAATGTTGTTATTCAAAATTCCTTTGAAAACTTGTGTGGATATATAGCACCAAGATGTGGTGTTGGAATAAGGAAATGGAGAAAGATGGTTTTGGAAAAGCACATTGTGTCCTAGTACTCAGTCAAGCAACCGATACTCTGTGCGACCACATTTACCCACATATGGGAAAGGGCTTAGTCATATAGTTTGCTCTTATTAGTATGGGACACTGCATCAACAGAGATGACTCTGTTATGCATGAGGGAGTGGTTTGGTGACCTAACCCTGACCTGGGTCCTCGCTCAAAAATCTATGAGTAGATAAGGAGGAGGATAGAAGGATGTCCGTATACACCGCCAGATAAAACCTATGAGTCCTCACACTTAGGGTTTCCGACGGGAAACTAGACTAGGTGTGGATGGAATGGTTCATAGGGGCAGGTTCCTATACTAGCATGAGCAAAGGAAAGACTAGGGTCGGTGACTCAACTTCGCATACCACAGGTATGGCGAAGCGTGGCTGACACGATGAGTTATCGAATGAGTGTGGGAAAAGCGTGCTACCTCTACAGAGGGTAATTAAACTATTCGAATAGCCGAGTCCTCGGATATGGACAGTTGAAGACCCTACTTAGACCATGTGCAAGTTTTTGGAAAAGAGTTGAGTTTGAAAAGAAAAAGGAAATGGAGAGTGTTCCATACACCTATACCAACGGATCGGTATGAGGTAGTTGGAAAGATATTACCATAATGGTTTATGGTTGGAAAAGGAGGAGTTTTGGAATAACATTAATAAAATTGAGATATCTAGTAGTCATAATTTCCTTATCTTCTTCAACAAAGATACAGAGATGTTTTAAATAAATAAAAGTGAGAAACTAAAAATGGAACTAGAGCACTCATGTTGGAGTAGCTTGCGAGTACATTCAAATGTACTCATACTAGTTTGCTTCTGGCTATTGTCGTAGCCAGACATGGAGGAGGAGTACTACGCCTAGGAAGAGTATGGCGACATCTATGCCAACTAAGGATCTTCTCAAAGTCGACTGCCTGTCGGGTCTGCGTTAGCTGTTAGAAGGCTACTACGTTTAAGTTCCACTGCTTATGTTGATTGTTTTGGTTTGGCCCTTGAAGGCACGTATGTAAGACTTGGTCTAGATGACCATTTTATGTAAGACTTAACTTCGGTATTGTAATGGATGTAAACTTTGGTATTCAATTCGGATTATGTGCAACGACAGACTGATCACGGGATCGTTGTGTTAAGCATAATCGGGTATTTCGGACAGCTAGTCCGGGGTCCCCACAGCCACTGCCGCATCTGCTCCGGAGACTGCTGCTCCTGCTGCTGCCGTCGCCGAGAAGCCGACTTCTCCTACCACTTAGAAAAACTTAAGAGTAGATTTGTTAAATCCCCGGGATGCCGGGTGCAAGATGTAACATACACTATTTAATATTTACGTTCCGTACTGAGTTATCTATCCGAACAAGTTATGTCAATTTATTCTGTTACGAGTCCCCGAGTTGCTTTTCATGTTTACCGTACTTAGGTAATTCTGCTCTTGTCTACCATTTCGGTGTTCGACAGTCGAGTCACAAAACTCCATATACGGCTACTTAAGACAATCCGAGTTCTGGCTAACCAAATTCCCGACATAAAAAATAACTGGGTTAGCAAAAACAAGTATGCCGGATAAGTTCCTGCTTCGAGTCCCCGAGACCATTTTCGTGTTCCCCACGTTTGACTCTCTTTGCTCTTGACTACCATTTCGGCGTGCGTCAGTCGAGTCACAAGATGATTTCACATGACATACATTACTCTGACTTTGAGAATCGAATTCGGAACTTTCCCGGCATACAAACAATACAAAAATTAGGTACTCGGCAGTCCCCGGGTTCCTTCCCGAGATGCCGGTATGAAATAACAAATACACTGAACAAAGTAAATGGGCATACAACAAGGCAGTCCCCGGGTTCCTCCCGGGGTGCCTTACTTTCATTAATACATAAAACTTAAGTACATCATACACTGAGCCCTTTATGAGTAAAAGGGGCGAAGCAGAGCTACATTCCATGGACGTTTGGTTTCCTCTCCGTATTTGTCCATTACACCTTTCCTAGCCTCCTGTGCATCTACAAGGTAATATGAATCATTGTGCAATGCCCTGCTTATCACAAAAGGTCCGTCCCATGGAGGTGACAACTTATGCATTCCGGCCGTGCGTTGGATGAGCCTTAGCACAAGATCTCCTTCTCGGAACACTCTCGGGTGCACCTTCCGGCTATGATATCGGCGGAGGTTTTGCTGGTAAATCGCAGACCGAGAAAGTGACAATTCCCTTGCCTCCTCAAGTAAATCAACATCATATTCCCGGGCCTCCCTTGCTTCGATCTCAGTGAACATTGTCACTCTCGGTGAATCATACTGTATGTCGGTTGGGAGTACTGCCTCAGCACCGTATACCATAAAAAATGGCGTGTATCCGGCTATTCGGTGTAGTCCGGAGACCCCACAAAACCGCCGGTAACTCCTCTATCCAGCATCCCGGAGTTCTCAACAGTGGCTCGATCAGGCGAGCTTTGATGCCGGCCAAGACCAAGGCATTTGCTCTTTCGACTTGCCCGTTTGCTTCCGGGTGTGCAACTGATGCTACATCCAGCCGGATTCCCTTCTCAGCACAAAATCGAGCGAATTCCCCCACAGCAAAATTGGTGCCATTATCCGTGATAATGCTGTGCGGGTATCCGTATCTCAAGATGATGTCTTTCAGGAATTGCACAGCGGTGTGTCCATTACACTTCCGGATTGGCTTGACCTCTATCCACTTGGTGAATTTATCCACCATGACCAGTATGTGTGTCATATTGCCTCTTGCCGGTTTGAACTGCCCGACCATATCCAAACACCATACTGCAAATGGCCAAGTGATAGGGATTGTCTTCAGTGCTGACGCCGGCATATGTATCCGGTGAGCAAACCTCTAGCATCCTCCACACTTCCGGACAATATCTTCTGCTTGCTGTAACGCAGTGGGCCAGTAGAACCCATGCCGGAACACTTTCGCCACCAGGGCCCGGGATGATGCATGATGTCCACACTCTCCCTGATGTATTTCCAGGAGCATCTCTTGTCCTTCTGCCGGTTCTACACACCTCTGGAGTACCTCAGTGACACTCCTCTTGTACAACTCTTGATTGATGACGGCGTATGCTTTTGACCTTCGCATTATCCGCCGGGCTTCCACTTCATTCTCCGGGAGGGTTCCTTCCAAGATGTAAGCCATAATGGGCTGTGCCCATTCCGGGACAGGTCGAACCGGGAACACGGGAGCGTCTATGTCCATTGGCTCTGCCGACATCACTTCCATCATCATATTTCTTTGCCTCTCTGAGCACTGTGACGCAGTCCCCGGGTTCGATGTTATGCTCCCGACATCTACTTCCATGGGTACGGCATCTGAACCAGGCTCCTTGGGGATGAAGATAGAATCCGACTCGGGTGAGGGTTGAATAGATGGCTTCCTTAAATGTTCCAGAGCTATCCCGGGTGGGATGGCATCCCGAGATGACCCTAGCTTGGACAAGACATCCGCTGCCTCGTTTTCTCCTCTCGGTATGTGCTTGAACTCGCATCCTTCAAAAAATCCGGATATTTTCTGCACATGAAACATGTATAAGGCCATGTTAGCATCAAGCGCATCCCAATTCCCCGACACCTGCTGCACAACGAGATCGGAATCACCAAAACATTCTATTCGGCGGATGCCGATCTCTTTGGCGACATTCAGTCCATGAACCAAGGCCTCATATTCCGCGACGTTGTTAGATGCCCGTTAATGGATTTGCAGAACATACTTCAGCACATCCTGCTTTGGTGAAGTGAGGACTACTCCGGCACCCAACCCGATCTTAGCCTTGGAGCCATCGAAATGCATCCTCCAGAAATTATAATCCGACATCGGAGGTTCATACTGCATCTCGGCCTAGTCTACCAAAAAGTCCGGCAGCGCCAGCGACTTGATGGCATCTCGTCTCTCATACGCCGGAGCGTATGGAGACAACTGGATGGCCCACTTGGCTACCCGGCCGCTAGCGTCCTTGCAACCGATGATCTCGGCCAGAGGAGCTTCGCACACCACTGTGATCGGGTGCTCTTGAAAGTAGTGCTTGAGCTTGGTCACTGCCATGTATACTCCATACGCCATCTTCTGGTAGTGCGGGTAGTTCTGCTTGGATTCCTAGATCACCTCACTGAGATAATACACCGGCCTTTGTATCAGCTTGCCCCCTTCTTCCCTCTCTACCACCATTGCTACACTGACTTCCCGGTTGGTTGCAGCGATATACAGCAGCATAGGTTCCTTGGGTAATGGGGATGCCAACACGGGTGCTGTTGAGAGCATCCTCTTCAAATCGTTGAACGTCGCGTCAGCCTACGGGGTCCAAACAAATGTTTTGCTTTTCTTCATCAATTGGTACAGGGGCAAGGCCTTCTCCCCAAGTCGACTCACAAACCGACTTAGGGATGCAAGACAACTAGTGAACTTCTGTACATCTTTGAGACGCATGGGCAATTTCATGCTTTCGATAGCACGAATTTTACCCGGGTTGACCTCGATTCCCCGGCTTGAGATGAGGAAAACGAGTAATTTCCCGGCCGGAACACCAAATGTACACTTATCCGGGTTCAATTTCATCCGGAATCTTCTTAAGTTCTTAAATGTCTCCCTCAGATCATCTATCAGTGAGGCTTTCTCTTTTGTCTTTATGACTATGTCATCCACATAGACCTCGGCATTCCGGCCTATCTGGTCATGCAAACATTTCTACATGCACCTCTGGTATGTAGCACCAGCATTCCTCAAACCGAAAGTCATGACACGATAGCAATAAGCCCCATAAGGGGTAATAAAAGCAGTTTTCAATTGATCATTCGGATTCAAAGGTATCTGGTGAAAACCAGAATAGGCATCTAGAAAAGTCAAAAGTTCACTCCCGGCAGTGGAATCTATTACTTGATCTATCTGGGGCAGTGGAAAGGGGTCCTTCGGGCATGCTTTGTTGAGGTTGGTGAAGTCGATGCACATGCGCCACACCTTAAGCAGGAGGGGATCATCCTTCTTCTTCTCTACCAGGACCGGATTCGATATCCAATCCGGGTGCAGCACTTCCATTATGAATCCGGCAGCCAGCAGTATAGCCAGATGCTCCATGACGGCAGCTCTTCTTTCATCCGAGAGGCGCCTAGTTGGTTGCTTCACCGGCTTCGCATCCGGTCTAACAAACAGAGAGTGCTCAGCCAACTCCCTCGGGACACCTTGCAGATCGTCACTCGACCACGCAAAAGCATCCCGATTCTCACGGAGGAAGTCGACGAGCTCGCCTTCCTATTTGCTGTCCAGGTTGCTGCCAATGATAACTTGGCGCTCCGGGTTGCTGGGGTCCACACCCACCTTCTTGGTCTCTTTGGGGGGCTGAAATGATGCACCCTGCTCCGGGTTCACCATCCCGGGCATTCCGAGTTGGGAGGTCTTGGCCATTGCCACCACCTGCTGGATCCTCTTCTTTTCTTCCGCGATCACCAGGGACTCAGCTAAGCATGACCCCGCCGAGGCACACTCCATGGAGCGCTTGTGGTCCCCTGAGATGGTGATTACGCTGTTAGGTCCCGGCATCTTCATCTTCAGGTAGCCCATGTGAGTTGAGATCATGAACTTGGCTAGGGCTGGCCTGCCGATCAGTGCGTGATACGGGCTTTCGAGGTCCACGACCTCGAATTCCAAGCTTTCGGTTCGGCAGTTCTCACGGGTTCCGAATAGAACTTCAACCCAGATTTTTCCCATGGGCGAGCAAGAGACTCCGGGCACAATGCCGTGGAAGGTCGTCTCGGTAGGCAACAAGGTGTTCATGGACACCCCCAGCTTCAACATTGTGTCCTTGTACATGATGTTAATGGCACTGCCATTGTCGATCAGAACTCGGCTGAAACGAACATTGAGGTTTGGTCCGACAAAGGTTGGGTCCACCACTAAGGCATACGCCCCCGGCTTAGGCATAACCCTGGGATGATCCTTCCTGCTCCATGTGATCTCCATCTCGGACCAGTGCAAGAACTTGGGCACCGCTGGGATCACGACATTCACCTCCAGGGCACGCTGCCGCACACTTCTCCGGTCAGTGGGCTCGGTCACGAAGACCACATAGCTTTGATGTGCCTCCCGATAGTTGCCCTGCTGCTGTCCGGCTTGGTTACTGGGGCCTGCACCGTTGTCGTTCCGGGTGTGCACCATATTCACTGCCCGAGGTGGGGGTCCTCGCTGAGGCTGATTGACCCGGATCGCGTTGGCCCCCGATGTCGGAGGAGGGGGTCTCGGAATGTTGGGCCGGTATGCTGGAGCACTCGGCCGAACAGCTCCCGAGCTGCCTTCCTGCAATGTGCGCTGATACCAGCTGCACTGCTGAGTGGAGTGGTTTGCGGGCTTGTTGGCCTCCAGAGTACGGTAGCAGCATGGCTTGTTCAGCATCTCCTCATATGTCAGGGGCTTCTTTTGTTCCACCCAGGTCTTTTGCACCTCCTGACTCTGACCCCAAGCCGGGCCACTTGTCTTTTGACGCTGGCTGTTGCCGGCATCCTCTTGCTCCCGGGTCACTGCTGCGACGTGTTGTGCGGCATGATGGTACTCGGGCTGATTCCTTTTCTGGCCAAAATCCTGGCGATCATGGCTCCTGCTCGGTCCCGAACGCTGAGGTCCCGCATTCCTCCTGTTGGAGTCACCGACATCCACCAGGGGTTGCATGGGATCTCCAAGCGTGTAGGTATCAGCGATGCGCATGGTCTCTGCCAAGGTCGCCGGCATCTTTCTTTGCAACTTCTGCCACAGCATTGAGCCATGCCGGCATCCTTGTGCAAACCAGGAGATGGCATGTGCCTCTACCACTCCTTCGCAAGAATTGCGAATATTGCTCCACCGGGTAAGATACTCCTGGTCAGTCTCGTTACTCCTTTGCCTACATATGGCGAGCTGCTGAGGCCTGTTTGGCCTTTTGTACGTGCTGGTGAAGTTGCTGATAAATGCCTCCTCGAAGTCTAACCAGCAGTCTATACTGCAAGTTCTCAGGTTGTTCAACCAGATCCGGGCAGGTCCTTCCAACATCTGCGGTACGTATCGTACCGCCCATCGTCTGTTTCCACCGGCTATGCTTACTGCAGTTACATAGTCGGTTAGCCAGTCCTCCGGCTTCTTGCTGCCGTCATAGGTCTTGGCACCTCTGTTGAGCTGAAAATTCCGAACAGGTGGTTCCCGCATGATCTGGGGTCCAAAGCAGGCAGGTCCCGGAGGCCCTTGCTCTTCCACTAGCTCGGATTGGTGAATTCGGTCGAGCCGGAATCTGGCATCTGCCGGATTCAGCTGTCTGGTTCCTATCCGAGATCCCAAAGGGTTCTCGTCGGGCTGATATCCGAGCTGCTGTAGTCTTGAGTTGCCATCGTTGAACCGGTCCTGTGCCGGGATCACAGCTTGTTGCGGGACAGATGCAATCTCGCTTCGCGGGTTTCCCTGAACATGAGGAAGGTCTCGGGGTGGATTACCACGGCTAGCCGAGTTATTGTTTCCTACACCCAGGTTGCCACCCTCACGGGTACTTCCCACCTGCGCCGAATTACGCTGCCTGGCTTGCTGGATACCGGCGAAGGCCGGATCATAGGTCTGTAACTGCTTGTTCTTCCCGGAACCTCGACTCCGGCTCCGGCTCTTGCTCTTACTTTTGCTCGGATGCGGGGAAGAGGCCTCTCCGTCCGATTTCTGGCTATTGGGTCTAGCTGAGTGCACTTGGGATCCTGCCCCGGGGTTCTTCTTCTTGAAGGCCTGATTCTGACGGTTGGCCTCGATCACCAACTCGTTCACTCGCTCCTGTTGTTTGCGTAGGGCCTCACCGGATAACCCTACCAACTCGGCCATGGCGGCTTCGGCAGCCCTAAGAGTTTTCGCCGGTGAGCTGTACACCGGCTTCCCCGCTGAAATCCGGCTTCCCGTGTGACTGGTTGTGGCTCCACCTGCCAGCTCGTCATTCACCATTCTCCCTTTCTTGCGCAGATCCGCGATGCGCTTGTCCCGGGAGTCTATCTTAAGGAATCCGTGAGCTGCATTGTACTCCCGGAGGCTAGCATTGAGCTCGCGACGGATCTCGGCGATCTCCTGTGCTTCAGCGAGTAGCAACCTCCGCTGCTCCTCCAAATCAGCCGAAGTGGCCTGGGTATCCGCTTCAGCAGCTACAGGTACAGCCAAATTGGCCACCAGGCCCGAGAGGGGATCCGGACGACGTCGTGGCTGGGACGGCTGTGGATCGCCATCCCGGGCCGCACCTCTTTCCTGAGGAGGTTTGGCCAAACGGATGTGGCCGCTCCCGGTATCACCGTCAGCGTCCTGGTACTCCTCCTCGGTTGCCCCGACCATCATCACCGCGAAGGAACTCGGGGGGCGACCGGCACGCAGACCCCGAGCAGCGCAGAGCATGGGAGGGTCCTCAGCTTCCAGGACCACGTCCGGGTAGCTACAGATAACTTCGGTGGCGACATAGGTGGTGAAACCACCAAAGTCAATGAGACATCCGTTCACCGGAAAGGGTCTGTTCCAGAAGCATCCTGCATTGTCGCAGACGAAGTCCATCTCCCCTAGCCTTACGACCAGGCCAGAGAGAACCCGAACGTCGAAATGAACGGGAGAGCCCGTCCGGATGTGTACACCAACCAACGCCTCTGTCAGCCCCACGGTGGGCGCCAACTGTCGTGGTGGTGTCACGGCAGATGCCATAGGATGGCTAGTGTGTGGGGCCGATGGACGTTGGTGGATCCGGGGAGGGATAGCGAGCTGAAAAGCCCACACGGGGAGGATCCCGGTATAACCGAGATCTCCCAAGAACAAGAAATAAGAACAGCAGGGTGAAGACAAGATCAAACAAACTAGAACAAATGCACGAAGGCACTCAACACACAGACGATATACCCAGGTTCAGGGCCCTCGTGAGGAGGTAACACCCCTACTCCTGCCTTTCCTCTCTATATAATGGTGATACAAGGGCTACAACTTGCTCGTAGATCTCTCCAAGTGAAGAACAAGAAGAACAAGATGAACTCAAGGTATGAGGAAGTAAATGCTTTAGGAGTAAATGCAACTATAGCTTTGACTCCCAAGTTGGTCTCTCCCCCACAGGAGCAGTTATGGCGCCTTTTATAGGGTTCCGGCCAGGAGGGCCGGAAACCCTAATTCGGCCTGGCCCCACCGGATAGGCCTAACCGGCATGGCGTCACCGGCTAGTGCGACCTACTCTCCGTGCTATCCGGCGTAGCCCCTTCGTCATCACCCCGGCAAGGACAGCAGGCGCCGTCCTGGAACATCATTGTCCCCCTGTCAGAGACAGGACATGTCTTTGCCCATCCCGGATAGCCTTTTCCGGATTGCCGGGCTAGGCACGTCGTGTCTTGTCGTACCGTTGTTGTACCGCCTGACGTGCTCCCGTGTCAGGCGGGAGGTGACCATGCCTCCGTGTCAGGCGTGAGGTGACCATGCTTCCGTGTCAGGCGGAATGGTACTCTCCCCCGCAACAGACGGGAAAGCCTGCCTCAGACCGTTGACGGTCTACCGGGATCCCTCGTATCGGTTATCTCCTTTGCTTGCCCCCGTGAACCTTTCCTGCACAAGATCAAGACCGAGATAGACGTTCCGGTTAGTACTTACCCGGATTGCCTATCCGGCAAAACCGAATACACCTCCTTCTGGGAGTCTCTTCGGAGCCCAAGATCCGAGATCCTTTCCGGAGGCATCCGAGTTCGTCTCAGGATGAGTTTCTCTAGGCCTAGCCTCCCGAAGATGTCTTAGCCTATCAGCAAAGACATCTTCGAGAGGCTAGTTCTTAGAGGAACCACCCGCTGATGCTGGTGCTGCCATTGTGATGACTGGGGGTGTCTATTTATAGTTGCTAGAGCTGACCCTTGCACCTGCCAGGAGGCACTTTGCACTCTACCAGCGCTCAAGGGACAGGTTGCCCCTTCAGCACACCAGGACGTGTCCCTTGCTCTCCCCAAAGGTCAAGTACTGTTGGCTCCTTATTGAATTATTCCGGGATCTGCCCCTACCCGGGGGGCAGCCCCCGACACAAGGGTAGAATGAGATTATGGCTTTCATACCATATTTGTCTCAACAAGGTAAAGTTGTTTCAAAAGTTAGGGAAAAACTTGCTTTCTGCAAAATAGCCTTGAGCTCCACCAGCCAAATAAGCATATAGGTCATAGAGTTATTCCTCTAAGTGTCCACCATAGTGTCACTTGCCAGTTCCATTTTAATGGTTCTGACCCATGTTGTTGCAATATATATCTTATTGCAGACTGTTCTGATGATGAGTGAGAATTTTACTAAGTGTTTCGAGTCTTCAACCAACATGCTCGCCTGTGGCATATGATGATGATTGGGGACTCCATGAAGAATAATTTTCCGCTGTTTACTCTGCTCACTGCTAGCTCTATGCTATGCAAATTTGTAATGAATATTTTCTAAGTCTGGATCAGCGTTGTAATAAATTGATACTTTGTTGTGATATTACATCGTAACTGTGTGTGCAAACGAATCGATCCAGAGATTTGCACTATACACAGGTATCTGCCATATTTTAAGTGCAGGTACACTACACGTTGAGTTCGCGCATCTCCGCTTTTTCCACCTTAGCCGAAGGCGTGCCGACAAAACACACGAGTGATTCTTTGACCTTCGGGTATGGATTCTTTTTCTTGGCGGCAACGTCGTCATCGCTTGAGATTGACATGTCGTCGTCATCCTCGTCATCCTTGTTGTCTTTCTTGTCGTACTTCTTTGACTTTGATGACTTCCAGCCAACTGCAGGATCCTTTTTGAAGTCGTCCATGAAACGGCACTCACTGAGCATATGGTTGACCTTGCCGAGTGAGGCGTGGATGGAGCATGGCAAAAGTTTTGCTTGCTCGTAAGTGATACGCGCCGTCTTAGGGCCTGAGCCAGCGTCACAATTATCTTTTTTTTTCCACTTCTTTTTGCCGGCATTCCCTTGGAACGTGACGACTCCTCGTTAGAGGGTCCGGCTTTGTCTTCCGCTGCTTGCTTGCGTTTGTTGTTCCGTCTTGGCGCGGTGCTGACGTCTGGATCATCGTCATGTGCGTCATCATCTGCTGCCGCGTATTGGGCGGCTAGATTGAGCATCTCGCCAAGGTCCGTGACTTGCTCGCGAACGAGCCGGTGACGGAGCAGGGATTTCTTCTGCAGGCCCGTATAGAAGGATGGATAGCCTGTGCCTCCGAAACACCATGACAATTGGCCTTTTCGGAGATCCAACGGCTGACAAAGTCTGTCATGGTTTCGTCCGGCTTCTGAATACAACGTTGCAAATCCGTGTAGGTATTTGGACGCTTGTATGTTCCTTGGAAGTGATGGGAGAAAAACTTTTCCATGTCGTACCAGCTATGGATAGACTTTTCAGGAAGGTTGTCGATCCAAGCCCTTGCCGTGCCTTCCAACATGAGAGGTAGGTAGCGGACGACAATATGATTGCTTCCGCCGGCAATTTCTATGGCCATGGCATAATTGGCTAGCCACGAATCCGGCTTAACGAGGCCGTTGTACCTAGGAAAATTTTTAGACACTGATGTCATGTCCTTGGGGAACGGCTCTCTGCGGATGGCGTCGCCAAAGCACTTTGGTCCAGAATATAGCGGCTCCCTTCCTCTTGCTATGTCTTGTAGGCGATGTCGTGCGTATTTTGGATCGAGTTGCTGTCCGCCTCTGTTTGCGTTTGGCTCGTCCTGCGCTGCCCGGCTTACGCTGTGCCTGGGCCCTTCTGCCGCCTCCTTCCTCTTGCTGCCGGTGCTGCGCTGCGGAGACCGGCTTCGACCTCTCCTAGGAGGATCGTTACCGGCATCTTTTTTAGGCGGCTGTCCGTTATCCCGGCTACCGCCATTACCGCGCCTTGGCTGGGTTGGAGGTGGCAGGTCTCCTCTGCTTCCTGTCCGTAAATTCTCGTCCCGCCTTGGTTTTGGCGGTGGCGTCTTCTTTGGAGGTGGCGTTGCTTTCCTTTTGTCGCCATGGCTACTGGAGCCGGACGGGCCTTCGGGGTCAGCGCCAGTTGTAGCTTTACACTTTCCTGACTTGGATTCTAGATCTCCCCCGCGGGCATCCGCCATGTGGCAGTAGGAGTCAGCGCGGGCTTGCTGTTCGAGGGCCTTTCTCACGAAGTGTCCTGCGTTGGCCGGCTTTTCCTCCGCTGTGTAAGTCTTGTCGTCTAGGGTGTCTAGCACAGCAGCAGCGTTAAGGATGGGGGTGCAGAAGACAACATCCCCCTTCTGTCCACGCGCTGTGGTGCTGTGCGCCAGTCGAACCCAAGATCTTGAGCTGCTGTTGTTGCACGAATTGGTGGCTCCTTATCGCGGCGGTTTTTTGATGGCCTATTTTCCTCGAAGAGTTGCCGGCTCGTTTTGGCCGACATCTTTTCTTGTTCTTTCTCGATCTTCTTTGCAAGGCTCTCAACATGCTCCTCTCTTTTGCGCAGGAAGTCAGAGTGCTTAAGCATATTAAGCCTAAGTTCCTCCACTTCGTCGAGTGGGGTATCCTTATTCACCGGAGTGTGCATGATCTCTTCTACTTCTTTGATGACGGAGAGCAAATCCGTGGGTTTGCTGCTGCCGCCTTTCTCGAGACCAGTTTTCTTCTTTGCACACACCTTGTCGGAACCGTCAATGAGTTGACCGGCGACGGTGTCGCCGGCATCTTCTGCCGGCTTATCTTGCGTTTCAGAATCAACTGGGGTTGGCTCGTGGCCGACGACAACCATCATACCCAGCTTATAAGGCATGTCAGTATCCGCTGTGCTCTCTGAAGGAACCGGATTATCACTGGAAAAGCGGCTTTTGATTTTCTCTTAGAAGAGACTAGCATCATCATCAGAATCAGAATCTATGTTGACTTGAACAGTAGATCTGGATCCGGCATCTGACATCGCATCCTCCTGGAGAGCATGAAGGATTGACTCAGGATCGTTGTTTTACGGCTGGTAATCGGATCCCAGTCCGACAACTCCGACGAAGTGGAAGTCAGATCCAGCCGAATCCTGGGAGAAGGCGGATTCAGATCCATCTTGTCGATCGACTGCTTGGTCGAAGGGTTGGTGGGTGGGGTCGTAGAAGCGCGGTAGGCCGTACGCCTCAGGCGTGTACCCGATGAAGACGTCGATCCCTCCAATCGGTACAATTGCGCACCCGATAAGGTAGTCGTCCGCCGGAAGCCAGGACTCATCTGAGTTGACGTAGCTGTAGCGGCCATACCTTGTGACGCGGCCGACGACGATCTGCTTGCCCACACCGCCAAGTGTTCCCGCCTGGAATGTGAGGCCAGGAACCTTATGCCCCATGGTGGGCGCCAACTGTCGTGGTATCGGCATATTTGATAGGAGATGGGGGTCTTCTAGCCTACGTATGGATTGTGGGGAAGAAGGTTGGTGTCGTCGAGGACGGGATTGAACACGACGAGTTTACCCAGCTTCAGATCCCGCAGCGGTGGCGAGATCCTACATGCTGCTATAATTCACTATGAGGCAAATAGCCGTGAACAGGTTACAATGGGTACGATGCGTATTCAGCCTGCCCTAAAGGCTTCGTGGTGGCCGGCTTATATAGGTGGCCAAACCCCAGGATACAAGGCAAGTGCTTGTCCGACAAGTAATCAGAGTCCTAGACCTAGCTGGCTTAGTTGCCGCCTTCCGTCTTGGGCTTGGTGGCTTGATGGGCTTCGGCCTTCCGCCTTCATTGGACCGTCCGCCTACTTCCTTGTACGTCAGGTGTCTGGGCCTGTCGGGGGGCTGCCCCTCCGGGTAGGGAAGATCCCGGTACAGATCAGCAGTATGGCAACTATAATTGACCTTTGGGGGCGAGCAAGGGTCGTCTTATGGTGCACCGAAGGGGCAACTCGACCTTTCGAGGATGGTTGGGCCCAAGGTGCCTCCTGGAGGGCTCAAGAGTCATCACTGGAAGCTATAAATAGCCTCCCAAGCCTTCAGGGCAGCATAAGCACCAGCGGATGGTTCCTCTAAGAACTAGCTTCTCCAAGATGTCTTTGGTGACAGCCTAGGACATCTTCGGGAGGCTAGGCCTAGAGATACTCATCCTAAGTGGTAATCCGGAGCCGGGGTGGAACTCGGACGCAACCGGGAGGGCTCTCGGTCTTCTCGGTATGTCGGAGTCCCACGGTAAGGTCCCGGGTAGATACTTACCGACTTACCTATTTCGGCCCTGGTATATTACCTTTGTTGTGCAGGAAAGATGTACCGAGCTGAACAAGGAGGAGACCGACATGGGGGCATGTCGGTTGGAAGTCAAAGATCTGGTGCAGGCTTTCTGCCTGACATGGGGGCATGTCGGTCGGAAGTCAAAGATCTGAAGCACGGTCACCTCCCGCCTGACACGGGAGCTTGTCAGCCAGTACGATGACGCTACGACAAGATCGGACATGCCTAGCCCGGCAATCTGGAAAAGGCTACTAAGCATGGGCGAAGACATGTCTTGTCTTTGACAAGGGGACGATGATGATCCAGGACGGTGGCTGCAGTCCTTGCCGGAATGATGACGACATGGCTATACCGGGTAACACGGCGACTAGGTCGCACCAGCCGGTGTCGACATAACCGTTAGCCCTATCCGGTGGCCGGATTAGGGTTTCCGGCCCTCCCGGCCGGAACTCTATAAAAGGCGCCATAACTCTTCCTGTGGAGCATGACCAACTTGAGGGCCAAAACTATAGTCTCATTTACTCCTAGTGCATTCACTTCCTCCTCCTCTCCAGTTCATCTAGTTCATCACCAAAAGAGCTCAAGGAGCATGTTGTAGATCTTGTGCCACATTTATATTGAGAGGAAAGGCAGGAGTAGGGGTGTTACCTCCTCTCGAGGGCCCCGAACCTGGGTACATCGGGTGTGTGACTTTGCCTTCGTGCATTTGTGTGTATTTGCTAGATCTTTGAGAGTGTTCTTCGGGGATCTTGCGCATTCCGGCATCTCCTACCGTGTGAGCTCTCTAGCTCACTAGCCCTCACGTATCCACCAGCGTCCATCGGCCCCACACATTAGCCATCCTATGGCATCTGCCGTGACACCACCACGACAATTGGCGCCCACCGTGGGGCAGGTAGAGGCGCTGGTTGGTGTACACATCCGGACGGGTTCCACTGTTCGCTCCGGCATCCGAGTTCTCTCCGGCTTGGTCGTTAGGCTGGGCGAAATGAATTTCGTCAGCGACAATGCCGGTTGCTTCCGAAATAAGCCTTTTCCGGCAAACGGCTGCCTCATCGACTTCGGAGTCTTCACCACCTACGTCGCCACCGAGGTCATCTGCCACTACCCGGACGTCATCCTAGAGGCTGAGGATCCCCCCATGCTCTGCGCCGCCCGGGATCAGCATATCGATCGCCCCGCGGGCTGCGTCGCGGCCATGATGGTCGGGGTGAGCAAGGAGGTGTTCTAGGACGCTCCCAACAGCGATGCCGATAGTGGCCGAGTTTGGTTCGCAAAACCTCCTCAGGAGAGAGGTGCTGCCCGAGATGGCGATCCCCAGCCGTCCCAACCTCGTCGCCGGCCGCATCCCCTCTCTGGTCTGGTAGCCAAGTTGGCTGTCCCTTTGATAGCTGACGCTGATACCCAAGTCACTTCAGCTGATTTGGATGAGCAGCGCAGGTTGCTGCTCGCGAAGGCCCAAGAGATCGCCGAGATCCAGCGTGAGCTTAGTGCTAGTCTCCGTGAGTACAATGCAGCTCACGGGTTCACTCGAATAGATTCCCGGGACAAGGGCCTTGCTGATCTGCGCAAGAAAGGCAGGGTGGTGAATGATGAGTTGGCTGGTGGCATAGCACCTAGCCATAGCAGGTCGGGTAGTCTGATCTCGGTAGAGGAACCGGTATACTGCTCACCGGCAAAAACTCTTAGGGCTGCCGAGGCAGCTATCGCCGAGCTGGCCGGGCTATCCGTGGAAGCTCTGCGCAAGCAACAAGAGCGGGTCAACGAGTTAGTCGTGGAGGCTAACCGGCAGAACAAAGCCTTCAAGAAGAAGAACCCGGGTGCTGGGTCCCAGGTGTACTCGGCTAGGGCTGAGAGCAACAAATCGGGCGGAGAGGCTTCATCCCCTCATCCGAGTAGAAGCAAGAGCAAAAGCCGAAGCCGGAGCCGGGGTTCCGGGAAAAACAAGCAGTTGCAAACATACGACCCGACTTTTGCTGGAGTTCAGCAAGCCGGACAGAACAATCCCGGTCAGGCTTAGGGTAGCCATGGTGGTGGTGACCTGTGACGCCCTAAAATCGATACTATGTAGATTTAAGCGCTCCCGCCGAAATCTGCATAATAACGATTTTAGGTCGCCCACCAGACATAATGTGCACGCCGAAACATGCGCATTATGTGGGTGGAATTGTGATAACATTACAACAGTTCCGATACATCCACAAATACAACAAATGAGATAAATACAACAACGACTCGAACGAGTCAAGATACAAATATTACAATACAAAGATACAAATGACTGCGGAAGCAAAATAGTATCCAATTACGGATAAGATGCAAATTGGACTAAGAGTCCTGAAGATAAGCAATGGCGCCATATCCCTGCCCAGCCAAGCCGGAGGGATTCCCAAGCTAACGTCGACGAACTTCAAACCTGTTGACTACACATAAAGCATAACCCAAAAGAGGGTCAGGGCACTCCCTGGCAAGCAAAACCGGCTTGCCTACTTTCTACACCATCTCCCAAAATATAGGGGAGGTGGACTTAGCGGCAGCAGCACTAGTAACCTAGAGAGACACGCTGCAACTTCCGTCTAATCAGAGAGGGATAAGAGAGCGCATAAGATAAACATCTACACCTAACACCAATCATAACCCATTCTCGGATTAACCCCCTCAACCAAGTATGAGGAAGCAATCCGGGAAACTCACACATTGAACAATTTTAGTTACCAGTTATTGTGAAAGTACTTCTATATTACTAGTCAAATTAATTAACAATGATTAAGTGTAAGTTGTCTAGATCTTGTTAGCCAGCATCATCACCAAAGTCGTCCATAACCGTGGACACGGCTCATCGATAAGATTATACCCTGCAGGGGTGCACTACTGTACCCATACTCGTATGATCAACCCAAGCAAGCATCATGGCCTCTCAACTCGACCAATTCCTTCACTACAGCAAGTCCAAGTGCCACCCATATGAGTTGTTACCCGCGTCAAGAGTCCGGCCAAATCTCAATTGCGGACTCATTAGTTTGTGTCCACGCGCCATGTGGCTCAAACCACAGTAGGAACTGCCCGCTTCGTGCGCACCACCCCTATATGACCCCCCGTATCATGTAACCTCTCATCAACATCATCATCATCAAGCACATGCATATGAGCAAATGGAAATCCCGAACTACTTGCGGCACATGGACAAGCTATATATCCGTTCAAAGTCGAGGGGGGCTCCATAGGGCCTCCCACAAGTGGTTAGTGCGTTCAAAATTGGATCCGAGGACAAAATCTCAGTTCCAAGGTCGACACTGAGCAGAACAAAGCACCTCGCAAGGCCTTCCGCCTGGTGCCTTATCTTTTAATTATAATACCCCAATATAAAACAACATTTTATTAAGGTAGAATATTCTATCATACTAAGCAGATGAAACATAAGACCAACAGACGACTCGCACAATCAACTCTAAGCATGCGCTACGACTCGCAAGGCTAATAGATAAACATACAACATGCGATGGGATGTGGGGATAAAGCTGTATAGGCTGCAGGATAAACATGTGATGGGAACGCTATAAAAAATCGGATACTAGGGTAGCAGAGATCAACGGTAGGAATTAAAGACAATGTATAGGTAAACAAACAAACTTTGCTTGCCTGGAATCCCGCATGGAAGCAGATCTTGCCGTTGCTCACACATCTCAATGTCTTATCGGCGAAGAAGCAACAAACACTGGAAAGCGTAAAAGATGCTTTTACAACTACGACAAAAGATTCAGCATGATCATACGAGAATGATGCATGGCATGGCAAGATGCAATACAATGCAGGTAATCCAAATTAAGCGGGAAAACAACTCCGACAATTAATATTTAGGTGCAACTTATTTATCTACTCAACAATATTAAATGTTTGTTAACATGGTAACATATGGCATGGGTGATCTAATTAAATTAAATGGAATAGGGCACTATATATTTATTACCCTTAACATTCCATATTTAATTATTTAGTTGCAATTAAGAAATTATATTAAGCAATTAAAATAACAGATGCAAAATGCATATTAATATTCCTTGAATTTTTCTGATACAAATACATATAAAGATTATTAAATTTGGAGTTATAGAATTAAAGTTATTAGCATATTATGTTTAGGGGTGTTTCTGCAATTTTACAGGACCTGTTCGTGATGAAACTGTGTCGGTGGGAGTCTCTGCGCAGAAAACAGAAACAACAGGGGCTTTGGCGCAAATATTCAGATCCAGATCTGGATCTAGGTTTTTGCACCAGAGGTGAGGCTAGCCACAGCGACTGACGCGCAGGCCCCAGACGACTCACATGCGTGTGTGCAGTGCGGGCTCCCGCGGTCACTGACCAGCGGGGCCCGCCTGTCAGTGGGCGCGAGAAAAAGGTGCCTTTATTTACCACGGGCTCGGCGGCGATTCGAACCAGCGAGCGGGCAGTGCGACGCGGTTCGGTGGTGCTAGCCAGAAGTCCGGACGGGTGTTGGTGATGGACAAAGCATCGACATGTTTTTAACCACACAAACGTGCGTTTATCTCTGACGAAACTGAAGCTCGCCCGAGACCGTGCGCGCGGCGGAGCAAAAGACCGGCGGCGACCTCCAATGGGCGGCGCGGGGCTGGTGTGGGTGTGCAGCGGGTGAGGGAATGGGTGGCGGTTCCATATTCGTGCTTGAATGCAAAGAAAAGAGGCCAGCACATCATGTTCGAGCTCGGCGTCCATTCGGGGTCACGACCGTGACACGGCCGTCTCCGGCGCCGGCGGGTTGCGACGAAACGGAGGCGAAAAATGGAGGGGAGAGAGGGAAGGAAGACGGGGCTCACTGTGGGGAGCCCGATGGTGAGGTGTCGTGGTTCGGGGAGGCCGGAGGAGAGAGGAAGGTGTCGGGGAGGTCGCGGCCGCGCGGCGGCCGGCGTCGTGGACGAAGAGGTGTAGTGGCTCCCGGGTCCGGCTCCTTATCGGCGAAGGAGGGGGATGAGGTGCCGTGGCTCCTGGCGTGAGGGAGATGGAGGGGGCGTCGGAGTTAAGCAGGGGGCCACGCTCGAACCTCTCGGCTATGGTGTTGGTTCGGTGGGGGAAAAAATATAGAGGAGAGGGAGAAGGAAGAGAGGGGTGGCGGCGCTGGGGGGAGGAGAAATAGAGGGGCTAGGGTTTGGAGAGGGAGAGGGCAGGGGACCGGCTAAAAGAGGAGAGGGGGAAGCACATGGGGGCTCCATGCCTCGGTGTAAAGGTCTCCTCCCGTACGGGGGAGGAAGACGACAGGGGGAGAGAAGAAGTGGGCCGGGGTGGGCTTTTGGCCGGGAGGAGATGGGCCAGGAAGGAGAGAAACAATCCAAGGAGGTTTTTTCTCTGTTTTTATTTGTTTTGCTTTTATTCTTTTTCAGTTTTATGTTTTTTTTAAATAAAGTTGGAGAAGAAAAGATATATAACTTTTGGCAATTAATTGTTGTTTCAAAAATAAATACACAATTTAATATATTAATTTGAATATTTGAAAAGAATTTAAATTTCACATTCAAATTAATTTGATTTGCATTTAAATTTAAAAGTGGAAATTTAATTTGAAGGGTGTGATTTAAATTTAAATGCAATAAAAATAAATGAAGTGACATGTGCATGATGATATGATGACATGATGATGCAAAAAGAAAAACAATAAAATCTAAATTGGGATAAATCCCGAGGCGTTACATGACCGGGGTGTAGAAAACAATGTCCCGGCTAGCCGTGGTAATCCACCTCGGAATCCACCACAAAGTCCGGGAAACCGGCAGAGAGATGCCGCCTCGGTCCCACAACAAGCCATAGTCCCTATGGTTAACAGGCACGACGAGGGCAATTCGAGGTTGCAGCAACTCGGATACCAGCCTAACGAGAATCCCTTGGGATCTCGGATAGGAACTCGACAGCTAGATCCAGCTGATGCTAGGTACCGGCTCGACCGGATTCATCAATCCGAGTTGGTTGAGGAGCAAGGCCTCCCCCGGACCTGCCTGTTTCGGACCTCAGATCATGCGGGAGCCAGCTGTGCGAAATTTACAGCTCAACTGGGGTGCCAAGACCTATGACGGCAGCTCGAAGCCGGAGGATTGGTTAACCGACTATGTAACTGCAGTAAGCATAGCCGGTGGAAACAGACGCTGGGCAGTACGATATGTGCCGCAGATGTTGGAAGGACCTGCCAGAATCTGACTAAATAGCTCAAGGACTGACAGCATAGACTGTTGGTTAGATTTTGAGGAGGCCTTCATCAGCAACTTCACCAGCACATACAAGAGGCCCAACCGATCTCAGCAGCTTGCCATCTGCAGGCAGAGGAGCACTGAAACTGACCGAGAGTACCTTACTCGGTGGAGCAACATTCACAATTCTTGCGAAGGGGTTGTCGAGGCACAGGCCATATCGTGGTTTGCGCAAGGATGCCGACATGGGTCCATGCTTTGGCAAAAGCTGCAAAGAAAGATGCCGACAACCTTGGCGGAAACCATGTGCATCGCTGATACCTACATGTTTGGAGACCCCATGCAAACCCTGGTGGATGTCGGAGACTCCAATAGGAGGAATGCGGGGAATCAGCGCTCGGGGTCGAGTAGGAGCCATGACCGCCAGGAGTTCGGTCAAAAGAGGATCAGGGGGATGCCGGAAATAATCAGCGACAGAAAGTGACTGGCCCGGCTTGGGGTCAGAGCCAAGAAGTACAGAAAACTTGGGTGGACCAAAAGAAGCCCCTGACGTATGAAGAGATGTTGAACAAGCCATGCAGCTACCATACGATGGAATCCAACAAGCCTGCAAATTACTCTACTCGGCAATGCAGCTGGTACCAGCACACGTTGCAGGAGGGTAGCGCGGGGTCTACTCGGCCGAATGCTCCGGCATCACGACCCAACATTCCGAGACCCCCTCCACCACTATCTGGTGCCAATGCAGTCCGGGTTACACAGTCCACCCACGGACCCCCCCCCCCAGACCAGTAAATATAGTGCATACCAGGAATGACAATGGTGCTGGTCCGAGTAATCAATCCGAACACCACCACCAGCAGGGCAACTACCGGGAGGCACATCAGAGCTATGTGGTCTTTGTGACCGAGCCTACTGACCGGAAGAGTGTGCGACAGCGCGCTCTGGAGGTGAATGGTGTAATGCCGGCGGTGCCAAGTTCCTGCACTGGTTCGAGATGGGGATGCCCAAGCCTGGTGGCTATGCTTTGGTGGTGGACCCGATCTTTGTCGGACCAAGCCTTAATGTCCGTTTCAGCCGGGTTCTAATTGACAATGGCAGTGCCATTAACATTATGTACAAGGATACCATGCTGAAACTGGGGGTGTCCATGAACACGCTGCTCCCAACCGAGACCACTTTCCACGACATTGTGCCCGGAGTCTCCTGCTCCCCTATGGGCAAAATTTGAGTTGAGGTGTTGTTTGGAACTCGGGAGAACTGCCGGACTGAGAGCTTGGAGTTCGAGGTCGTGGATCTCGAAAGTCCCTACCATGCACTCATTGGTAGGCCGACATTGGCCAAGTTCATGATCTCCACTCACATGGGGTACCTGAAGATGAAGATGCCGAGTCCAAATGGAGTCATCACCATCGCGGGAGACCACAAGCGCGCCATGGGTTGTGCATCGGCCGGTTCAAACTTAGCCGAGTCCCTGGTCATAGCTGAGGAGAAGAAGAGAATTCAGCAAGTGGTTGCACTGGCCAAGACGTCGCAGCTCGTCATGCCCGGGATGGTGAACCCGGAGCAGAACGCCTCATTCCAGGCACCTAAGGAGACCAAGAAGGTGGGAGTTGACCCTAACAACCCGGAGCGCCAGGTGATCATTGGTAGCAACCTGGACAAATAGGAAGGCGAGCTCGTCGACTTCCTCCGTGAGAATCGGGATGCCTTTGCATGGTCGAGTGACGATCTGCAAGGCGTTCCGAGGGAGTTGGCCGAGCACTCACTATTCGTCAGGCCTGACGCGAAGCCGGTGAAACAGCCGACCAGGCGCCTTTCGGATGAGAGAAGGGCTGCTATCATGGAGCATCTCGCAGTACTTCTGGCTGCCGAGTTCGTGATGGAAGTTCTGCATCCAGATTGGATATCGAACCCGGTTCTGGTAGAGAAGAAGAAAGATGATCCCCTCCTGCTCAAGGTGTGGCGCATGTGCATCGACTTCACCAACCTCAACAAGGCATGCCTGAAAGATCCGTTTCCACTTCCCCGGATAGATAAGGTGATCGATTCCACTGCCGGGAGTGAACTTTTGACTTTTTTAGATGCTTATTCTGGTTTCCACCAGATACCTTTGAATCTGGATGATCAATTGAAAACTTCTTTTATGACCCCGTACGGGGCTTATTGCTATCGTGTCATGACTTTTGGTTTGAGAAATGCTGGCGCTACATACCAAAGATGCATGCAGAAATTTTTACATGACCAGATAGGCCGGAATGCCGAAGTCTATGTAGATGACATAGTCATAAAAACAAAAGAAAAATCCTCTCTGATCAATGATCTGAGAGAGACATTTAAAAATTTAAGGAGGTTCCGGATGAGGTTGAATCCGGATAAGTGTACGTTTGGCGTTCCGGCGGGCAAGTTACTCGGATTTCTCATATCAAGACGGGGAATTGAAGTTAACCCGGGTAAAATACGTGCAATCAAGAGGATGAAGTTACCAGTACGTCTCAAAGATGTGCAAAAATTTATGAAGGAGATATGCCCTAGAGGCAAATAAATAAGTAGTATTTATTGCATTATCTCATAAGTTTATAATAGGTTTGTGTATTATGCTATAACTGTATTAATCGGAATTATTAATACACGTGTGATACATAGACAACCAGGTCCCTAGCCAGCCTCTATATGAGCTAGTCCATTGGGCAACAGTTGATCGAGATTCCCGATCAAGGACAATGACGTCGGTTGACAATGGGGTCATCTTGTTAGTTGAATAAGGTGGTGGACATACGCAAAGTATTGCAATAAGATCGTATTACGATGTTTGTCATTTGTAATAGATAAGAGTATGATAGCTTATTCCTTAGACCGTGAGACCGTACTTATTGTTGCTTCGTAGGAGTGCTTTGAGAGCATCAAACGTTGTGTCTTATATAGCATGACAATAACGGTGTCCATCTTGGGTATTCCGAAAGAGCATCAAGACGTAAGGATCAAGAGCGGGATTTGTTCATTCTTGTAATGGAAAGATACTCTGGGCCCACTCGGTGATATTGCATCTATATAGCTGCGCAGCTTATGACTAGGTCATGGAGATGTAAAATCGCAGACGAGTTAATAACCTTCGTCGGTAACGAGATACAACAAAGGCATCGGTGTGTCTACGATCATATCTCGGACAAGGTAGTATCGCAGATACAAAGGGAATGAATATCATATTTATGGTTCAACGACGATATTCGTGGAATGCACAGGGGTCGTCATATATTTCCAGGTATCCCTGACGATCATTGGTGAGCGGAGTGTCTCGACCATGTCTGGAGTGTTCCCGAACCGTAGCGTAACAAACTTAAGGTCTTAGCGACGCTAGGAGATAAGTTCTGGAATTTTATAGGTTTTTATTGGAGAGAGAGAATTGATCCGGAAAGAGTTCCGGTGGTCCGGAAGGAGTTCCGGGGAGATATGGAATGGTTCCGGGAATGTCCGAAAGTTGTTCGGGTGGTTCCGAAATAGTTTCGGAGTCATGGGATATTGAATTATATATAAATATATTAATTATGAATTAATGGGATTTTTATATTAATTTAATATTAATTAAATAAAGGAAAAAGGGGGCTCCCACCTAAATGGGCCCTAAGAGGGCCCAAGAGGGGGAAACCGCACCCCACAAGGAAGGGGAAGGCTGGGCCTCCTAGTCCAACTCGGACTAGGAGTTGGAGGGCCCATGGGGGGTTCGGCCGAACCCCCCCTCCCCTCTCTTCCTTTAGTCCCACATGGGAGAGCCAAGGGGTTTGCACACCCCCTTCCCCCTTTATATACCAAGGCATATTAATTGATTTAATTCATAGGAAAATCCAATTAATTCCCGATTTCTCTCTCGATCTCCTGGTTCCCAAGTCGGAGCCGCGCTGAGCTGAGGAAGGGGGTCTCTCTCCACCTAAGCCATACCGCAGAGCGCCGTTGCTCTGCGTGATTCCAGATAAGATCTACTCCTGCGATTTCAGCTGGATCTGAATGACCGGGAGTTGTCGCTAGGCTCCGTATGTTTGCGAGTGCTCGGAGGCTACTCTTTTGAGGAGCTTGGGCGACGTCGTCTCGCCCCCTGCAGCCGCCGCGCCACCTCCCCCTCTGCTGCCGGCGCACCAGCCCCGGTGCTGGCGCTCCGCCTTCTTCCGCCCGACGCCCGTCGACGCAGATCATCGTCGACACCCCGGCGTCATCGACTTCGACATCGCGGCAAGTTCTTCGCGACCTCGAGGTCGGCTACGTACGACTTCATCGTCAACGCTTGTGCGGGAGCATAATCCCCGCTATCGGTCTACATGGAGGTAATGTAACCCGTTCCGCCACCGTTATCGCATGTACTAGATAGATAGATCCTGGCTAGTTAGGGTTTCGTTCGCTAGAAAAATTATTGTTTTCTGCACCGTAACCCCTTCAGTGGTATCAGAGCCGATCTATGCGTAGTACTGCTGGTACGGTTAGAACTCATGTTGAATGAGGGCGTCTTTCTTATATTTGCTACCCTCTAGTGTGCACTTGCGATGCCTTCGGTATTGAGTTGATGAAGCGGCCCGGACCGACTTTACGCGTACGCTTACGCGAGACTGGTTCCACTACTGACATACGGCTTGCACCGTATCTGTGGCTGGCGGGTGACTGTTTCTCTCTCTCTAGTCGGCAAAGCATTTTCAATGGAGGGCCCGAAAGGGATGCTTAAACATGCAATTATACGATCGACGTTGTGGTACAAAGTTCGTAGGTAGGGAAGCGATTCTCTTACGAATAAGCCTATATGCCACGTAAAACTTGCAAAACTAGATAAAGCTAGAGGCGTCTAACTTTGTTTTGCAGAGGCGTTATTTTATGTGACATGGTTACGGTAAGTTTTGATATTACTCGTACTGTCGGAGGCAATGGAGGGCTCTGTAGACTCGGAGTCATGCCGGGGCGCCGGGGGCCAGGCACATGGCGCCATGAAGGTCCAGGCGCATCGACCATGTCACATCGCACTTCATTGCATCATTATTGTGTGCTGTTGTGTGTGCATCCTATTGATTGCTTATATGCTAGATATACCACGGTAGCATCATAAATAGGATGATCCCTAACAAAATACCAAAATTGTGTTCTCCCTCGTTGCGCACCACCAAGAAAGTTCTACGTTATGAGGCAGGCCGTGATGATCGGGTGTCACACATCTCGTCGTTCGCATACAGTGGGTGTAAGCCATGTTGCACGCGCAGGTCTTCGAGGTTTGATTGGCGAGCCTAGCATAGAGGTATGGCCTTGGAACACGGGAAGATCGAAATATCGAGCACGAGTCGTAGAGTTGTTACGATCGACATTTTATGTCCACCTTTGAAGTTGTGCTGCCGGCCGTGATGATCGGGGGTAGTATGGTGGATGAGGGTCGTGTCATCGCCATTATTATTTTAGGGATAATAATCTTGGTGAGGTGTGTTTTTGATAATGAGATTATAGAACTAAAACTCACCTACATATTATAAACTTAACCTTACCCCTTTTGCGATCACATCTGTAGACTACGCAACTATACTTCGGTTACTTCCTCAAGAGCCCGGATGCTACATTAGAAGCCGACGGGTCCAACTTCATCAGATGGTACAGGGGTTTTAGAAACATTCTCGAACACAACAACATTCTATATGTTCTCGATGAACCGTTAGGAGAAGGACCAGGAGATTCTGCAAGCGAGGAGGAGGAAGATGATTTCCGTAGGCGTCGAGACATATTCATTAAAGTGGAGATCACCATGACCGTATGCCTGGCACCCGAGTTGAAAGAGATGTTTCGACGCAAGGAGCCAAGCGTCATGATGGATGCGATAAAGACGCACTTCGGGGATGAATTAAAGCGTGAGCAATTCAGGCAGCTTAGAATGTTCCAGACCGTTCACATGGAGGAGCATACCTGTCTGAAGACACATTTGAAGAGATTGTATGACATCTACTTCCATCTGACGATGGTCTTCGATTACTGGATGGCAGATTCTTGTGCCATTCGGACTGTCCTGATATCTCTACCTCCTATCTATGAGAAGCATGTGCGCAAGTACATTTTGAAAGCCGACGATATGAACTTCTACAAGTTCGTACGTGAGTTCCAGTCTCTGAAGGTTGATTCCATCGAAGGAGAGATCTTCGATGCTACAGGTATATATTTGATATATGCATAATTATGAATTCGCCCATGGTATATGATGAAATGTTTGATAATTGCTCTGTTTGTGAAACAGGTCCTGATTATCACATATATGCGGCGCAGTTTGATGTGACCTGGCGCTGAAGCTGGTAGTCAAGGAGTTGATGGCCTTTTGGTGTTCACGTCCTCAAGTTATCATAGTTATCATTAATAGTTTTTGATACGATCTTTTGTAATAGTGAGCGAGTGTGTGTGTCTTGATTGTTGCAAGACAAAGTTATTCATGTAATAAGACAAGATCAGTTGTTTTATGTTATGGAACAAGTCAGTTGTTTTATCTTATGAATAAAGATTCCACATCTCAGTTACATTGATTATATGATAAGTATTCATAATTGTAGAAATAATAAAATAGCGTGTCCTATGAATAAGAGTTCTATTACTAGAACAAACACCGTCGAGTTTAGTCATAAAAGCAATGAAAGAAGTAATGGATGTTTTGGTCCATTTAAGTATTTCAAGTGCTTAGTTGATTAAGTTTGAAATCAAGTATTGAAGTTGCAATACTAGCGGAAATTAATTGAGTGTCATTTTAAAATGATTAATTAATGATGTTTATTGTTTGATCCGAATTCCTCCATGACTTTGGCAAATAGGAGTATTTGCCCGATAAATTGTGGAGTCTGAGATTAATTTGATAATAGATCAAATGGGGTTTTTTCAGAAGAAAGATTAGTGAACATTGTATTCACGGAATTCGATCAAAGGACAGTATTTTTGAATTATGTTTTCAACACAAGAGACTTGTGGAAATTTGCTTCACAGAATTATAATGTCATATATAGTGATATGTGGGGAATTATAATCATGCTCTATTTTAAAATAAAGTGTGGCCTGTCAGAATCAGTCTTAGAATCTCCTAATACGTTCTAAACATTATAGTCGATGTCCACTTTAGAAAATAGATATTTTTCTCAACGAGAATTCGTAGGATCGACAGTAGTGTCGATATGTATATGATTATGCGATAATTCGGAGTATACATGAGTGGTTCTTTGTAGATTGCTCGCATTGGATGAGAGTGTATTCCAAAACCAAATAGAAACAAAGTTCAGTTTGTTGTCTATGTAATTCCGAGAAAAGATGACTTTTCGAATTATGGTTTATGGATTGAAATTAGAAGTTTGGAATAAAGTGTCAGACTTATGTTGGAAGATGTTCCAAAGAGTATATGTCTGCTAATGAAAGTTTAGTGATTAAGAGTGAGGGAGACTAGAAAATTATTTTCTGCTTGCAATCCTCTTCATAAAGATCATAATATTTTCATGAAAGAAACTTCTAAATAAAGTGATGTTATATTTAATATTGCTGTCAGGTTACAGCACTGTATTAAGTATTGTTGACAGATCAAAGTGCACTTTATGAATACAAAGAAAGTTGAGAAAATATCGGAATACGAACAAAGGCTTTTGAGTCTGGAAATCCAATGTTGCATTTGAAAGAGATTGTTTAATCGTCATATAAGGTGTTATATGAGAAATGTGACAATAAGAAAGACACGGTAGCATGTCTTGTCAAGAAATGTGTCTTGGACAAGATCAAATTTGTTGACTACATTTATGTAGACATGCTTGAAGTCTGAGGGATTTGTATTAATGTAATACTGTAGTTTGTATTAAATTCGAATTGATAGCAGATCAATGATTTTGGTTTGACCAAAATGTCGATTTAAGTGGGAGTCGTAGTTGGTTCACTCAGGTGAAATATGTGAAGAACATATTTTTGAGTGGGAGCTCAGGAACTCAAATATGTGGATAACACGTTTTTGAGTGGGAGCATGTGTTGTCAAATATGTGGAGACATAATTTGAGTGGGAGTCGAATTCATCTTGTGTAGTTAACACATTGTGAAACTGTATCAATAGAATAGGATGAAGTTGTGAAACTATTTGAAAGTCAGTGTCTATTTTGAAATAGAACGGGAATTTTAAATAGTTAGTCGAGTTGCTTTGGATTATATCTGAGGAGTCAGAATGGAATCAAAAGGATGGTCCTTTGAAATCCAATTGATCATTAAGAGTAATGATGCATGAAAGTAATGGTTGTATGACGTATGGGTCTATTATGTAATATTAGACATCATACAGAAACCATATTATCTGCTCGATGATATATAGCCAATGTTCTTGGAATAAGAACAGTTATTTTGGAATTTACTGGAAGTAGATGTGCGTTAGTTAAGGGATTGACATTTGAATGTCAAGTTTTCTACATTGGTGCGAAAGTATGTAGACATCACGAGTTTGTAATTGTTACAAGGGGCTCTGCATGACTGAGTGTGTTTTTCAGGGCAGTTATCTGGTTAGTATAATCAGAGTAAGCGCTGGGAAGCAGGAGTCTCACTTAGTTACGGTATTTGCATATGTGTTGTTAGACAAACATGGTGATATCAAGCAAGTTGATGTCAGTGAATCGCAAAAGCATGTACAATCATGGATTGTGCAGTAACACTTTTCCATGAGCAAGCATTATCAAATGATTCTTATTTGATAAGGGATTCTGATAAAGTAAAATGCAGCTGGTTTATTTGTACTCTAGTGCAAGTGGGAGACTGAAGGAGATATGCCCTAGAGGCAAATAAATAAGTAGTATTTATTGCATTATCTCATAAGTTTATAATAGGTTTGTGTATTATGCTATAACTGTATTAATCGGAATTATTAATACACGTGTGATACATAGACAACCAGGTCCCTAGCCAGCCTCTATATGAGCTAGTCCATTGGGCAACAGTTGATCGAGATTCCCGATCAAGGACAATGACGTCGGTTGACAATGGGGTCATCTTGTTAGTTGAATAAGGTGGTGGACATACGCAAAGTATTGCAATAAGATCGTATTACGATGTTTGTCATTTGCAATAGATAAGAGTATGATAGCTTATTCCTTAGACCGTGAGACCGTACTTATTGTTGCTTCGTAGGAGTGCTTTGAGAGCATCAAACGTTGTGTCTTATATAGCATGACAATAACGGTGTCCATCTTGGGTATTTCGAAAGAGCATCAAGACGTAAGGATCAAGAGCGGGATTTGTTCATTCTTGTAATGGAAAGATACTCTGGGCCCACTCGGTGATATTGCATCTATATAGCTGCGCAGCTTATGACTAGGTCATGGAGATGTAATATCGCAGACGAGTTAATAACCTTCGTCGGTAACGAGATACAACAAAGGCATCGGTGTGTCTACGATCATATCTCGGACAAGGTAGTATCGCAGATACAAAGGGAATGAATATCATATTTATGGTTCAACGACGATATTCGTGGAATGCACAGGGGTCGTCATATATTTCCAGGTATCCCTGACGATCATTGGTGAGCGGAGTGTCTCGACCATGTCTGGAGTGTTCCCGAACCGTAGCGTAACAAACTTAAGGTCTTAGCGACGCTAGGAGATAGGTTCTGGAATTTTATAGGTTTTTATTGGAGAGAGAGAATTGATCCGGAAAGAGTTCCAGTGGTCCGGAAGGAGTTCCGGGGAGATATGGAATGGTTCCGGGAATGTCCGAAAGTTGTTCGGGTGGTTCCGAAATAGTTTCGGAGTCATGGGATATTGAATTATATATAAATATATTAATTATGAATCAATGGGATTTTTATATTAATTTAATAAAGGAAAAAGGGGGCTCCCACCTAAATGGGCCCTAAGAGGGCCCAAGAGGGGGAAACCGCACCCCACAAGGAAGGGGAAGGCTGGGCCTCCTAGTCCAACTCGGACTAGGAGTTGGAGGGCCCATGGGGGGTTCGGCCGAACCCCCCCTCCCCTCTCTTCCTTTAGTCCCACATGGGAGAGCCAAGGGGTTTGCACACCCCCTTCCCCCTTTATATACCAAGGCATATTAATTGATTTAATTCATAGCAAAATCCAATTAATTCCCGATTTCTCTCTCGATCTCGTGGTTCCCAAGTCGGAGCCGCGCCGAGCTGAGGAAGGGGGTCTCTCTCCACCTAAGCCATACCGCAGAGCGTCGTTGCTCTGCGGAATTCCAGATAAGATCTACTCCTGCGATTTCAGCTGGATCTGAATGACCGGGAGTTGTCGCTAGGCTCCGTATGTTTGCGAGTGCTCGGAGGCTACTCTTTTGAGGAGCTTGGGCGACGTCGTCTCGCCCCCTGCAGCCGCCGCGCCACCTCCCCCTCTGCTGCCGGCGCACCAGCCCCGGTGCTGGCGCTCCGCCTTCTTCCGCCCGACGCCCGTCGACGCAGATCATCGTCGACACCCCGGCGTCATCGACTTCGACATCGCGGCAAGTTCTTCGCGACCTCGAGGTCGGCTACGTACGAATTCATCGTCAACGCTTGTGCGGGAGCGTAATCCCCGCTATCGGTCTACATGGAGGTAATGTAACCCGTTCCGCCACCGTTATCGCATGTACTAGATAGATAGATCCTGGCTAGTTAGGGTTTCGTTCGCTAGAAAAATTATTGTTTTCTGCACCGTAACCCCTTCAATTTACAGGCTGTCTGGCATCCCTAAGTCGGTTTGTGAGCCGACTAGGGGAGAAAGCCTTGCCCTTGTATCAGTTGATGAAGAAGAGCAAAACATTTGTATGGACCCCGCAGGCTGATGCGGCGTTCAATGATTTGAAGAAGATGCTCTCAACTGCACCAGTGTTGGCATCCCCGTTACCCAAGGAGCCTATGCTGCTTTACATCGCTGCCACCAACCGGGTAGTGAGTGTAGCCATTGTGGTGGAAAGAGAATAAGGGGATAAGCTGATACAGAGACCGGTGTACTATCTGACCGAGGTGATCTGGACATCTAAACAGAACCACCGCACTATCAGAAGATGGCGTATGGAGTGTACTTGGCAGTCACCAAGCTCAAGCACTATTTCCAAGAGCACCCGATCATGGTGGTATGCGAAGCTCCCCTCTCTGACATCATCGGCTGTAAGGATGCTAGCGGCCGAGTTGCCAAATGGGCCATCCAGTTGTCTCCGTATGCTCCAGCCAAAATGCAATATGAACCTCCAATTCCCGACTACAATTTCTAGAGGATGCATTTCGATGGTTCCAAGGCCAAGATCGGATTGGGTGCCGGAGTAGTCCTCACCTCACCGAAGCAAGATGTACTGAAGTATGTACTGCAAATCCATTTCCGGGCGTCTAACAATGTGGCCGAGTACGAGGCTTTGGTTCATGGACTGAATGTCGCCAAGGAAATAGGTATCCGCCGGATAGAATGCTTCGGTGACAGTGACATTGTGGTGCAGCAGGTCTCGGGAAACTGGGATGCAATCGACGCCAATATGGCCTCATATCGGTTCCATGTGCAGAAAATATCCGGGTTTTTCGAGGGCTGCGAATTCAAGCACATACCCAGAGGAGAAAACGAAGCACCAGATGTAGTATCCAAGCTGGGGTCATCCCGGGATGCTATTCCACCCGGCATCGCTCTGGAGCACCTAAGGAAGCCATCTATCCAGCCCTCCGAGTCAGAATCTATATTCATCCCTAAGGAGCCTGGTGCGGAAGCCGTGCCTATGGAGGTGGAAGTCGGGAGTACTGCATTGAACCCGAGGACTGCACCACAAAGCTCGGAGATGGCAAACGGCATGTTTGTGGAGGTGATGTCGGTAGAGCCAATGGACATAGACATTCCGGTGTTCCCGGTACGGCCTGTTCCGGGATGGGCACAACCCATCATGGCATACATATCGGATGGTACCCTCCCAGAAAACGAAGTACAAGCCCAGCGGATACTGCGAAGATCCAAGGAATACACAATCATCAATCAAGAGTTATATAAAAGAAGTGTCACCGAGGTGCTCCAGCGATGTGTGGAGCCCGAGGAAGGCCAAGAGATTCTTTTGGAGATACACTAGGGAGAGTGTGGACACCACGCCTCATCTCGGGCGCTGGTGGCGAAAGTATTCCGGCATGGGTTCTATTGGCTCACCGCCTTGCAGCAAGCAGAGGACATTGTCCGAAAGTGTGGAGGGTGCCAGAGGTTTGCCCACAGAATACATATGCCGGCATCAGCACTCAAGACCATCCCTATCACTTGGCCATTTGCAGTATGGTGCCTGGACATGGTGGGACAGTTCAAACCGGCAAGAGGCAATATGACTCACATGCTGGTCATGGTGGACAAGTTTACCAAATGGAGAGAGGTCAAACCACTCCGGAAATGTGACGGGCACACCTCGGTACAATTCTTGAAGGACATTGTAGCACCCCCAAGAGCCAAGCTAGACAAATCTGAGACCTTATTCTGAGATAAGCCTAACAAGGATCTCGGAAGCCAACAGTTGAAATCGGTAGCACAACTGAGACCCTACAACACAAGAAACAAAATATTAAGCTCTTAACAGAGCGAAGAAGCAAATATCACCAAAATAAGGTCACTGACCTGTCAATCACCAATACAACAGAAGGCAAATTATGCTATTAGACATAGCAAGAAAGCAAAAGGCCTAAGAGGCCAGAGCATAACGGCGACGTCCTAGTCCATAGATTCCAGACTGCCGTCTGGGAACCCCAACCTACTCGTCGATGTCGATGTCCAGAAAACACACCTGTCCAAATAATTGCGCAAGACTGAGTACAGGAGGTACTCAACAGGACTTATTTAACCTGTTATATATCTGCTCGTTCAGAGAGTAATCATGAATGTCTTTTGCATAAAGCCATCTTTGTTTTCAAATCGAGGGAGGAGAGAAACTCGCATCCATGGACTTTGAAAATGGGGTAAGGAAGTAACACTAGCTTCATCCACATCTTCAGTCTCCACAAGATCATTATGAGTTGTACCACCCACCAGAATCACCCCCTCGCTCAACCCGAGGAAGCGATCCGCTCTTAGTTGGCAAGTTTTATACTTATATTATAGTTGTCTATGATCACCGAAATAAGGTACCAAGTCGTCCATAACCGTGGACATGGCTTTCCGAAAAGATTTACATTGCAGGGGGTGTAACTACCCACACACGCCAACCAACCGATTCGCCAACTATTAGCACTCTTCCAGGGAGTGCCGGCAGGAGGGTTGGCCACGACCTTTCCCAAGCTTCGCCTATGTCCATGAGCCACAGCAGTAGGTCAGACCTCCATCTCAGCGATCCCTAGTGTGGGTTGCCAGGGTCAAGATCAGAGCGTCACACTCTACTGACCCGAGCCCTAATTTCCTCAACTCATTTTACGGCACACGCAAATGGAACACTCGAACTAGTGGCTTCACGTAGTAGGCTAGACAAGTTGGGGTAGAGGGGTTTCCGAGCCCTGTGTGGATGCACGAATAGTCTTGATTCCGAACCCAGGAACTCAGTTCCTAAGATCGACAAGAATGAGACAACCCACCACAATCCCATTGTGGCCTCTCATCCAAGTCTTTAGCATGTTTAACACATCTTCGATCATTCCACGTCATCCTTCACAGCTCTGGTTCATCAACCGGATGGAACAGAGGTAAGATCTAAGCAGGGCTAAGCATAGCAGACTCTCGCGATGCCACACTTAAGACAATCTATACCTCCAGTCAAAACAACATTTGAATCGCATGCATAATACCAGAATCAAATACTTTGAAATCTTATATGTGCAGATAAGTGGTTATGCTTGCCTTGCTCTTCGATAACAAGATATAACGCTTTTGGAAATCTTCGGCTTGACTTGATCGAGATAGGCAAGAATAACCCGTCATAGATTCCATTTGATTTGATCGTCAATGTTCCAGAACTGGTCTTCAGTGTTGTCGATCTCCACTTCGGATTCGTATTCTACCGCAAGAACAAAACACCGGAAAAGAAACAGGAAAGAACATTCAACCATGGCATTGATGCAATGCGCACAATGTATGTCGTGAGGATTTAAAGGATTGAATATAAACCATATGCATGGAAGAACATTTTAAATGGAGTTGGAATGCCCGAGAGGTGCCATTCAACAAACTCCATATTTAAGAGAAATGGTGTAATATGTTCTTCTATTATAAACATGGTTCAAAGTTGTTTAAATATGCATGATTGGTACATAATTAGATAAATCTTATTTTTCTGCAAATTTTGATATAAAAAACATATTTTTCTGAATTAAAATGAATTAGTTATGAATTTCCAAAGATTAAACAAATTCAAATCAATTTAAAACATTTATGAAATTAAATATATATATTGTTTAAATATCTAGCAATTACAGAAAACATTTTAGAAATGTTTAAATTCCTGACATCAGGGACCCACATGTCATAACTTTATTAATTACAGAAAACATTATTTGGAAATGAATAAAATTCTGACAAGGGGACCCACCTGTCATAATTTAACAATTACAGAAAACAATTAAATGAATTTCGGAAAAGAAAAGGCCTCGCTGACGTCATGCTGACGTCCGCAATGGAGCTGAGCTCCCTGCCGAGCACGGATTCCTCAAATCCGAGCGCGAGAGGCGACGCGAAGACGCGTGGGAGATGCGCGCTGGCGCAGGGAGCCAAAGGAGGGCGGCGCCGCTGGAAAATTGTCGCCGGAGCTTGTCCGGCGACGAGCTCATGCGGCGGCCCGAGAGGAGCACGGTGGCCGGAGCAAAGGAGAGGGAGAGGAAGAGGGGAAAGAGTTCCGGGAGGACCGTTGGCTCACCCTGAAGCTCGTGGAAGCGTCGAGGATATGTGGGGAGCTCGGAGGAGGCCGGAATCATCCGCGGCGCACGGCGGCCGGAGTTGGAGAAGACGAGCATGGGGCAGGCAAATTCGTCGGCTTCGGGGCATACCAGCACTCACGGATCACCTAGGAGGGAGAAGGAAGGACGGCAGAGCCTCAGAGATCCTCGCCGTGGCTCGGGGTTGCCTGCAATGACAGGAATCGCCGACGTACCCGAGAGCTAGGGTTTCGGTTTTGGGGAGGAACAAAGGAGAAGGAGAAGAAGAACTGGGATTCTCCGTGGCGGCGGAGGGCTTCTTGTAGGAGGAGCAGTGGCGGTGGTGGGGATCTTGGCGCAACTGAGGGCGACGGACGGCGGAGGAGACGACAGCGCGCGGTCGAGGTCGGAAGGAGGAAGACGACGCCTATTTTCTGGAAAACCCCCTGGATTTTGCAAAACTTCAAACCTTTGAATACAGACCCCTACTTTGGAGGATAAATCTTTTGAGGGTCTTTTTGTGAACAGAAAATTTATACAAAAATTCCATGAGATTCAGTATTTCACAAGAAGCCATTGGCAACTTTGGATTTTGAAAATTTTGAAATCTTTTTAACACATTTAAAATAACAAGTGGTTTAGGCCACTTTAGGGTTTTCTATTTTATTTTAAAACTAAAATTTTATGCAACTTTTATATTAGATGTAATGATGCTCATGATGCACAAATCAAATCTTAATTATCGATTAGTAAAGTTGGGGACGTTACAAATCTATCCCCCTTACGAGAATCTCGTCCTCGAGATTCCTTGGGTAGTAAAAGAGATACAGAGAGGAGGGCTACACCAGTCTTGGATGATCTTGTCGATCCCGCGACGATATTCTTTCTCGAAGATGTTGATCTTTTACTTCAGGGATGATTCCACACTTCATGTCTCGTCGGACGGTTCTTCAACTACTCCAAAGGAACGAAGGCAATAACTTTGGAACGAGGATCTTCAAAAAGATCGGGTATCTCATGGTTAACTCAAGGAAGAAGTGTGCAAAACAACTCTTGAGCTAACTATCATGAAACACAACAAGGTAACGGATGGAAAGGAAGAAGTTTCAAGTTGATAGACAACTGTTACGCGAAACAATTAGAATATGAGCTTTGCACAAGGCTAAGATAGATGGATAACGAGATCTTGATACAGCAAAAGGAAGAACCCTTTTCAGATTTCAACCATTTGGCTTACAAGATGTTTGCCACATGATCAAAAGTTCAGGGCCCTAAGATGACTGACAAATTCACACAATGTGTGATTTGAAAAGAATTTCAAGTACGAACAAAAGGTAGCAAGAACAGATCAATAAAACGTTGAAGATCACCATGAAAAGAGAATTCTCATGATGGATATGTTATCAAAGGATAAGAAAAGGATCAGGAGGATCAATTGAGAGAAATCAGAATCTCCGAGACCATCGGAGGAGTGATCTTCTTCTTGATCTTCTAGATGCCCATTTCAAGCTCATGACAAGCCTTTAATAGGTGAGGAGGTAAACATCGGGCTTTGGAAAGAGAAATACCATAAGGGCAACTTTTAGGACAAGCCGCACAACAATCCTCATGGGGAATGGTTGTTCTTGAAGATTCCAGGAATTTCAGCGATATATCTTCCGACTAATTGTGTCAACCACCACAACAATCTTGGCGGTTTTATAAAAAGACCTATGTCAAAATCCTTGAGGGACACTAACCATCGGTGCTGCTTGAGATTCAGCTCTGGTTAGTTGTGACGATAGTCCTGACTCGGAATGTTCGAAGGAAAGTTTGCAAGGAATACCACAAAGGCAAGGTGGATTGATTCTCAAGATATGGACAACAATGTCAAGCTCGAAAAGATGAGCGAGATTGCAAAACCCATGGGTTAGCAATTTATCAAGAGACAACTGCACCTACATGGATAATATGCAACAAACACAATTGAGTCCTTGTTGGGAAATAACAAAGAAGATAATGAAGTTTTCAGACTTCTCTCATTCCCTATCCAATCAGTCAGTGGCTTGGTGTGCATATATGACTTCGTCAAGGAATGGAGGTAAGAACCTATCATCCCATGAATAATCCGCACATGCATGACCGACTAGAAATGATTCCCGAGGAAACAGGGAAAGCTCTAATTGGATTCACGGCGACATCTTTCAGCAAATGCACGTGAACCAGAAGAGGTTACTTCCAACATCCAGAACACACACTTCGTGATGACACAAAGATGGTTCTCAAAAGTATCCAACATTATTGACAAAAGTTCATAATGATCCTCTTCAGACATGGAGGCAATAAGAATGTTATTGATGGGCTCAATAACAAGCTTATTTAAGATACTCCAACAAGATGGAATCAAATAATACATGAACAAGGCAAGAATATTGGTCAGACCGAGGACATGAAGATGTAAGCTGGCGAAATACCGTAGGTAAAACATCATCGAAGATGGTCCTTAGAACTGAGTTTGATTTGACGATAGCCCAAATCAAATCAAAGATTGGGAGGATAGCAAATCCATTAGGATATACCATCTTGCTTCAACACGACAACACAGGTAGACAGGAGTCTTGCTTTGCAAGGCAAAACGATGTGGCCTTAAGAGCGTCGGTAAAACCTAACTCTTTGACCAAGTATGTGCACCAGAACGAACGGACTTGGTAGCACAGTAAACTTCACTTAGCGATCGGATAACCAATCACACAAGGAAGGGATCAAATGTCCTTATATGTCAAAGCAATGAAAATTGCTAAGAATATCTGATAGCCACATCAATACACACACCGTATCATTCCCGAGCACGAGCAGCTAGGAGAAGAGCGTGAGGAAGGACGTGAAAAGCATCACTTCATCAATAAATTCATGGAACACATCACGACCTTTTGATATACAAGATGGTGACACCTTGAGCTGGAACAGATTAGAAGCAAACAAAGCATCTTAATCTGCGGACTACAACACTTTGACCTGGTCTTGGAAATGGACGAGGTACGGGAGTTTGTTTCTCCCTGACATCCCGAAGTGGAATGTCACGACGGACCAAAAGAGCAACATGCATTGGTACACCAATGCACATTTACAATTTGGATGCCAAGTGGCATATACGGGTCAGAACATGACGGAGGAAAAGAAACATGCTCAGGAAAATCCTGAGATGCAGATGATCAAGTTAGCATACATCTGATAACTTGTTCTGATAAGAAAGGTGTGGCAGAGTCACCAACTTAGATGTGAGACTCATAAAGATCACTCTTGTCGTGATCCTTTTGGTTCCATGACAGAACCTCTGCCAAAACTAGTGGAAGGAATAAACCTTGGATGTCGTAGGTCAATTACGACAAAACCACTAGCTGGAAGGCTAGCTAGAATTGACATTACTAGCCGCTCTAAGGTTGCAAGCATTCCTCAGGGATCAATAAAGTGGATCTTGGGTTAAAGGTCAACATCATGTACTGATAGAGTGAGCATCACATGGCTAGCAACCCATATGACTCAACACCCCACCAATAGCACAATCTGGGACCTTCGGTTCAAGTCCAGGATGAAAACCAAAACAAGGAGTAACTACCATTCGAGTGTCACAAAGGGCACAACGATGTAGTAATCACGAGATAGCTTCAGAGACCAACATAGCTTCCGAAGTATCAAAAGAAGAAAAGGAGGTATTCAGAGTGAAGGGACCTGAAACATTGGAATAGAATGATGCAGAAACATCAAGGTGGATAGATCATGATGAAAGGAATCTCTCATGTCAAACAAGAGAAAGACGGATCAAAGAACACACCAGACTCTAGAAAACTTAACACTAGGTCAACTTGGCTGAGAAACGACCTGCACTTGATGCACCTATATTTTGAATGTACAAAGGAGGAGAGAGCAAATGTTTTCAACCAAAACAAGGTAAGGTGACCCAGAAATGGAGCGATACCAGATAAGGAGTAAAAGAAGCCTATTTAGATTATTGGTAAATAGTTTTAGCTTTGAAATATTTTTCGCAACCTCTAGACTCAACATCGACCGGTAGAAAGGTTTTCCTACAAACGGTCCTGCTCTGATACCAAAACCTGTAGCACCCCCAAGAGCCAAGCTAGACAAATCTGAGACCTTAATCTGAGATAAGCCTAACAAGGATCTCGGAAGCCAACAATTGAAATCGGTAGCACAACTGAGACCCTACAACACAAGAAACAAAATATTAAGCTCTTAACAGAGCGAAGAAGCAAATATCACCAAAATGAGGTCACTGACCTGTCAATCACCAATGCAACAGAAGGCAAATTATGCTATTAGGCATAGCAAGAAAGCAAAAGGCCTAAGAGGCCAGAGCATAACGGCGACGTCCTAGTCCATAGATTCCAGACTGCCGTCTGGGAACCCCAACCTACTCGTCGATGTCGATGTCCAGAAAACACACCTGTCCAAATAATTGCGCAAGGCTGAGTACAGGAGGTACTCAACATGACTTATTTAACCTGTTATATATCTGCTCGTTCAGAGAGTAATCATGAATGTCTTTTGCATAAAGCCATCTTTTTTTTCAAATCGAGGGAGGGGAGAAACACGCATTCGTGGACTTTTAAAATGGGGTAAGGAAGTAACACTAGCTTCATCCACATCTTCAGTCTCCACCAGATCATTATGAGTTGTACCACCCAGCAGAATCACCCCCTCGCTCAACCCGAGGAAGCGATCCGCCCTTAGTTGGCAAGTTTTATACTTATATTATAGTTGTCTATGATCACCGAAATAAGGTACCAAGTCGTCCATAACCGTGGACACGGCTTTCCGAAAAGATTTACCCTACAGGGGGTGTAACTACCCACACACGCCAACCAACCGATTCACCAACTATTAGCACTCTTCCAGGGAGTGCCGGCAGGAGGGTTGGCCACGACCATTCCCAAGCTTCGCCTATGTCCATGAGCCACAGCAGTAGGTCAGACCGCCATCTCAGCAATCCCTAGTGCGGGTTGCCAGGGTCAAGATCAGAGCGTCATACTCTCCTGACCCGAGCCCTAATTTCCTCAACTCATTTTACCGCACACGCAAATGGAACACTCGAACTAGTGGCTTCACGAAGTAGGCTAGACAAGTTGGGGTAGAGGGGTTTCCGGGCCCTGTGTGGATGCACGAATAGTCTTGGTTCCGAACCCAGGAACTCGGTTCCTTAGATCGACAAGAATGAGACAACCCACCACAATCCCACTGTGGCCTCTCATCCAAGTCTTTAGTATGTTTAATACATCTTAGATCATTCCACGTCATCCTTCACATCTCTGGTTCATCAACCAGATGGAACAGAGGGAAGATCTAAGCAGGGCTAAGCATAGCAGACTCTCGCGATGCCACACTTAAGACAATCTATACCTCCACTCAAAACAACATTTGAATCGCATGCATACTACCAGAATCAAATACTTTGAAATCTTATATGTGTAGATAAGAGGTTATGCTTGCCTTGCTCTTCGATAACAAGATATAACACTTTTGGAAACCTTCGGCTTGACTTGATCGAGATAGCCAAGAATAACCCGTCATAGATTCCATTTGATTTGATCGTCAATGTACCAGAACTTGTCGATCTCCACTTCGGATTCGTATTCTACCGCAAGAACAAAACACCGGAAAAGAAACAGGAAACAACATTCAACCATGGCATCGATGCAATGCGCACAATGTATGTCGTGAGGAGTTAAAGGATTGAATATAAACCATATGCATGGAAGAACATTTTAAATGGAGTTGGAATGCCCGAGAGGTGCCATTCAACAAACTCCAAATTTAAGAGAAATGGTGTAATTTGTTCTTCTATTATAAACATGGTTCAAAGTTGTTTAAATATGCATGATTGGTACATAATTAGATAGATCTTATTTTTCTGCAAATTTTGATATAAAAAACATATTTTTCTTAATTAAAATGAATTAGTTATGAATTTCCAAAGATTAAACAAATTCAAATCAATTTAAAACATTTATGAAATTAAATATATATATATTTTAAATATCTAGCAATTACAGAAAACATTTTAGAAATGTTTAAATTCCTGACATCAGGGACCCACATGTCATAACTTTATTAATTACAGAAAACATTATTTGGAAATGAATAAAATTCTGACAAGGGGACCCACCTGTCATAATTTAACAATTACAGAAAACAATTAAATGAATTTCGGAAAAGAAAAGGCCTCGCTGACGTCATGCTGACGTCAGCAATGGAGCTGAGCTCCCTGCCGAGCACGGATTCCTCAAATCCGAGCGCGAGAGGCGACGCGAAGACGCGCGGGAGATGCGCGCTGGCGCAGGGAGCCAAAGGAGGGCGGCGCCGCTGGAAAATGGTCGCCGGAGCTTGTCCGGCGACGAGCTCATGCGGCGGCCTGAGAGGAGCACGGTGGCCGGAGCAAAGGAGAGGGAGAGGAAGAGGGGAAAGAGTTCCGGGAGGACCGTTGGCTCACCCTGAAGCTCGTGGAAGCGTCGAGGATGTGTGGGGAGCTCGGAGGAGGCCGGAATCATCCGCGGCGCACGGCGGCCGGAGTTGGAGAAGACGAGCATGGGGCAGGCAAATTCGTCGGCTTCGGGGCATACCAGCACTCACGGATCACCTAGGAGGGAGAAGGAAGGACGGCAGAGCCTCAGAGATCCTCGCCGTGGCTCGGGGTTGCCTGCAATGACAGGAATCGCCGACGTACCCGAGAGCTAGGGTTTCGGTTTTGGGGAGGAACAAAGGAGAAGGAGAAGAAGAACTGGGATTCTCCGTGGCGGCGGAGGGCTTCTTGTAGGAGGAGCAGTGGCGGTGGTGGGGATCTTGGCGCAACTGAGGGCGACGGACGGCGGAGGAGACGACAGCGCGCGGTCGAGGTCGGAAGGAGGAAGACGACGCCTATTTTCTGGAAAACCCCCTGGATTTTTCAAAACTTCAAACCTTTGAATACAGACCCCTACTTTGGAGGATAAATCTTTTGAGGGTCTTTTTGTGAACAGAAAATTTATACAAAAATTCCAGGAGATTCAGAATTTCACAAGGAAGCCATTGGCAACTTTGGATTTTGAAAATTTTGAAATCTTTTTAACACATTTAAAATAACAAGTGGTTTAGGCCACTTTAGGGTTTTCTATTTTATTTTAAAACTAAAATTTTATGCAACTTTAAATTAGATGTAATGATGCTCTTGATGCACAAAACAAATCTTAATTATCGATTAGCAAAGTTGGGGACGTTACAGACATCATCCTGAGGTACGGCTACCCGCACAACATCATCACAGATAACGGTACCAACTTTGTCGTGGGGGAGTTTGCTCGGTTCTGTGCAGAGAAAAGAATCCGGTTGGATGTGGCATCAGTAGCCCACCCGGAAGCAAACGGGTAAATCGAGAGAGAAAATGCCTTGGTGTTAGCCGGCATCAAAGCCCACCTGATCGAGCCACTATTGAGAACTCCGGGATGTTGGATAGAGGAGATACCGGCAGTGTTGTGGGGTCTCCGGACCACACCGAATAGATCTACCGGGTATATGCCATTCTTAATGGTGTATGGTGCCGAAGCGGTGCTCCAAACCGACATACAATATGATGCACCAAGGGTAACAATTGTCAGCCCAGTGGGAACTGGGGTACCAAGAGCCCATTCCCCCCAGGCCTCGCTCGCGGGCCAGACGGACGAAACGACTAAGGACCAGGCGTCACCGCCTGACGGGACCCTCGAGAGGCGATCCCCCTCGAGGGCCTGAAGAGGAGGCGAAGGCCTCAACCGACCACTCGCCTCAGGGGATCCTCCCCGTCAAGGAACCAACCCGCCTGAGGGAAGTCCGACAAGAATCTCCCCTCAGGCCTGGAGGGAAACGTCGTCGCCAAGGAACCCCGGCAGAGCGCACGTGACCTCTGCCACGCTCGTACAGTGGCGCGCACACCCCCGTCACTGTCCCTGCCGATAAAGCAGTTAACAAAGCTGCACCGCCTGCTGCACAGCTGTGAGCATCTCCTACTCTGACGATAAAGCAGATGGACGTCGCAACCCTCCAACGGAGATCGTCATTGCGGGCTCCACCTCAGAGACTGCCCGCTCTGCGGATAGTACGAGTACGGTCGGCCGCCTGTCGGCCACGACGCCACCATCAACAATGGACCGAGTCCATGGACGGATGGAGCGCGGTGGACTCGTGCTCCGCCCCGCCACTGGCAAGTGGGAGCCACCTTGAAGGCCAAGCCGAAGAAGAAGGCTTGAGGCGCCTATAAAAGAGAGAGGAAATCCATCGTGGCAAGGGTCGGCCCTTTGCGTGCAAAACACCCTTGTAAACCCTAGCAGCCCTGGTTAGGTTAGCCTTTGACTGGAGGAGGAAGAAGATCATCGCTTCCCTCCCCAGGCAAGAACTGCCTCAAGGGGGCTTCCGGCAAGCTCAATTGTACTGTAATCTCCCACATATAATACAGACAGGCAGGAGTAGGACCTCCTCACGAGGGCCGTGAACCTGGGTAAAGGACGGTGTTTTCCTTGGTCGGGTGTGCGTCTTCTTTGGGTCCGGCGAGCAACGTCGCGGAGCCACTTGAGGGTTTAGACCTCCGCGTTCAATCCCCTCTCGAACTACACTTCAGGAAGTGACTACCCCCGATTCCCGGGAGTCATAACCCAACATTTGGCGCGTCAGGTAGGGGTTTGAGGCGCGTCAACAACCTTCGAGTTCGTCTCTGCGCCATGGTGAACACGCGCGCCACCCGCACCGCTCGAGTCAGCCGACTTGCGCCCGCGGGAACACGCGCGCCCCTAGGCGCCGTGACCACCCGCGCGACCACCCGCGCAAGGCGGGGCCGACCCTGCCAAGAGGAGCATGTCCCTTCTGGCCCTCACGTGGAGGCGTCGGAGCAAGACGCCGAGCACCAGGAGGACGCGCAGTCGTCGCACCCGACGCAGCGCCCGAGCGGCTCGGGCCCGAGGAGGACCGACCCCGCGCCACACACCGCGCTGCTCATGGCGCAGGAGCTGCTCCGCTACCAGCCCACCGCTGAGGCCCACGAGCAGTGGCTCCAACGCCTCAACCACCTCGTCGGCATCGCCACGACACGCCCCGCTCTGTCGCGGTCCAACATGCACCCCTCTCTCGCGGGCACGGTCGCAACAAATGCGCCTCCGCCATCTCCAGGGCCTGCACCGGCTGCGGCACAGAGGGCCGCATCGCACGCGACCTCGCCGCGCGATTGTATGATCGTGCAGCGCACCGCGCCCGACGCCCGTGTGGGGATGGAGCTCCAGCAAGACCGCCAGAACAGGCTCGTGGAGGAGCTCGGCCAGGCGGGATAGCAGAACCGCGGCGCGCTTCAGCACGGGGTCGCTACGTACACCTCGGGCAGCATTGCGTTCACTCGCTCCTTGCGCCGCGTGGTCTGGCCGTAGAAGTTTAGGCCAGCTCTTCCCAAGGGCTACGACGGCTCCAGCAACCCCCTAGAATTCCTGCAGCTCTACACCACCTCCATCCAAGCTGCGGGGGGAGACGACAAGGTCATTGCCAACTGGTTCTCCCACGCGCTACGCGACTCTGCGCTGTCGTGGCTCCTGAACCTCCTGGAGGACTCTGTGAACTCCTGGGAGGAGCTCTGCAAGAAGTTCGTCTCCACCTTCAAGGGGACGTACGAGCGCGCCCTCACCCACAATGATCTGCGCGCTGTGGTGCAGAGGAAGGACGAAACGCTCCGCAAGTACATCCAGCGCTTCAGCCAAGTGCGCAACAAGATCCCGAACATCCCCGACACTCAAGTCATTGCCACCTTCCGCGAGGGCGTCACAAACAGCAGGATGCTCGAGAAACTGGGCATCCACGACAAGCTCACCTCTGTGGTCAAGCTGGTCGACATGGCGGACAAGTGCGCCAAGGCTGAAGAGGGACTCCTCTTCGTGAAAATGTCCTCGAGAGGGGACGATCACGCTGATGGGTCCAAGAGCCAGAATAAGAAGGAGGAGCCCAAGCGCAAGGCCACCGCAGTTCTCGCGGCAGAGCCGAAAGCAAAAGGCACCCGCAGGGACTCCCCCGAGGCTGGAGAAAGAAAAGATGATCACCGCCCATTCTGCATCTACCACAACAGGCGCGGCCACTCTACGGACCTCAAGAGGTTGAGCAAGGAGCGCGAGCAAGCAGAAGACAGTGGCGGCCGCGGTCGAGGACGTGGCCACCGCGCAGGCGGACGCAAGGGCGGCTACCAGAAACCATCTGGAAATCGAGCCAACGCCGCAGAAAAGAACGACAACCTCCCTGACGAGGAAGATGGCGGCTACCAAGCCCCGAGGGGCGCCATCGCCTGCATCCTAGGGGGGGCGCAGGCGCCGAAGTCGAACAACCAGTTCAAGCAGTTCGCCCGCGAGCTCAACGCCGCCCTCCCAAGCACGGAAACCTCCAGGCCCCTCAAGTGGTCGCAGTACACCATCGCCTTCGACGCTCAGGACCACCCCAAGTCCACCAAGACTGTTGGAACCCTCCCGCTGGTCTGCACCCTCACCATCGACAATGTGGCTGTCTCCAAGACGCTCATCGACGGCAGAGCAGGCCTGAACGTCATCTCCATAGATACGTTCGAAGCGCTTCAAGTGCCCTACGTGAGGCTTATGCCCTCGAGGCCCTTCACGGGGGTCACCAGCGGCTCAATCGAGCCTCTAGGCCAGGCCAGGCTTGCTGTCACCTTCGGGAGCGAGGAAAATTACCGCACCGAGCACATCGACTTCGATGTTGCGCACATCGGCCTGCCGTACAACGCCATCCTCGGCTACCCCGCGCTCGCGAAGTTCATGGCCGTCACGCACCATGCGTACAACATGGTCAAGATCCCAGGCAGCGCCGGCACGATCACCATACGTGGGCATGTCCTGGACGCTACGCGTGCTGTGGAGACGGCCTACAAGACCGCCGCCATGGCCTTCCCTGCAGACGAGGACCAAGAGCCTCTCGAGAGGCCCAAGAAGAAGAAGCAGTTGTTCTCCCAGGAGGCAGCTGCTACAAAGAAGATCTCTCTGAGCTCAGGTAGCTCGGGGGCTGAAGGCTCGGGGGCTAGCGTCACCATTGGCGCCGCGCTGCCTCCCAAATAGGAAAGCGCGCTCGTCGCCTTCCTCCAGGCAAACTCTGACATGTTCGCATGGACACCGTCAGATATGTCTGGTGTACCGACGGAGGTGATCGAGCACCACTTGGCCGTGTGCCCAAACGCGCGCCCCGTCAAGCAAAAAGCAAGAAAGCAAGCCCCCGAGAAGCAAGCATTCATCGTCAAGGAGGCCGAGAAGCTCAAAGCGGCAAAAGTAGTCCGCGAAGTCGCGCACTTCACTTGGCTCTCCAACGGCGTGGTAGTCCCAAAACCCGGCGGCGTAGGCCGTCTCTGCATCGACTACACCGACGTGAACAAGGCCTGCCCCAAGGACCCTTACCCCATGCCCAGAATTGACCAGATCGTGGACTCCACGGCAGGCTGCGACCTCCTCAGTTTCCTCGATGCCTTCTCTGTTTATCACTAGATTAAGATGGCTAAAGAAGACGAGGAGAAGACGGCTTTCCTCACCCCATGCGGTGTGTATTGCTACATGTAGCGTACCTGCACTTTAAATAAGGCAGATACCTGTGTATAGTGCAAATCCCTGGATCGATTCGTTTGCACACATAGTTTACGATGAATATCACAACAAAGTATCAATTTTATTACATCGATGATCCAGACTTACAAAATATTCGATACAAGTTGCATAGCATAAAGCTAGCATTGAAAAAGTACACAGCGGAAATACAATAGCAGTGGGTCTCCAACAACTTCATGTTGCCACAGGCGAAAACATGTTGGTTGTAGACTCAAAGTCCCTTAACGAAACCTCACTCGTCATTTGAATAACCTGTAACAAATAAAATTTTGCAACAGAGTGGGTCAGATTCCATTAAAAATGGAGTCTGGCAAGTGACACTATGGTGGACACTTAATGGAATAACTCCATAGCCTATATGCATATTTGGCTGGTGGAGTTCAAGGCTATTTTGCATAAAGCCAATTTTTCCTATCTCTTTGGAAAAACACTTTCTTCAAATCAAGACAAGTATGGCATGAAAACCATAAATCACATCTTCCCTTGTTCACCCATCAAGTTTTATTTCTGAAGTAGGAATGGTGGATTCCTCCGTTGACGTCCGTGATTAGCTGCTCAAATTGTCCGTACCGGGGATACGGCTAAGTACTTAGTTTTACACTCTGCAGAGGTTGTGCACGTTCACCATTGTACCCATTCAACCCAGATTATCCTTTACACACCATTTGTGATAAGGAAAGGAAAGAATGAGACGAGATCTTTCAGAAGCATTTTCCCTCCCACTCTGGCCTGACGCGCTCCACCTACAAACCACTACCTCCACCTGTCAGGCCGGGGCGAGTCCACGCAGCTTAGTTGATCAAGCCAGAGCCCATATTGGCAATGGCTGCACGAGAAGCAATCTTCACTCGGAGTTCTTCAGATCCCTTTGTTCCTGGGTGGCCATCCACAAGTGAATATCCCACAGGTAAATCCCCTAGGGACAACACTCAACTCATACAGCCAAGCAACCAATTCCACCCAGGTGTTTGATTATAACTTAGTAGAATTTAACATTTCATCAAAAATAATTTTGCATAGCATCACAATTCTACTAAGTATTTTCATAGGAACCTAGACAAAGGAATAAGGAAGTCTAAACATGGCTTGCATAGCAATACTATCCTACACATGCTTATAGAAAATAATCTACTCATGCATAGAAAATAATAGGACTTTTATGGGGGGTGTGCCACTTGCCTTTGGATGATGTTTTTGCTCACAAACTTTTCAACAACGAACGTTTGCTCTCCGTTCAATCTAAACAATATAAGCAAATAACAATACAACAATCAACATAAAACACAACAAACATGGACAACAACACAAGGCATATAAAAGCAAAAAAAAAATTCACAAAGGTTCATCACATAATTCAATATGCAAAAAAGAATTGATGTGCTGAATAATGGGTTTTAATGGGCTGGTCTTAAATAGAAATTTATCACACATTAATTTGGTCAAAAACATTTAAATCAAACTTAATGGTCTTAAAAGGCTTTTAATACCACTTAATTACCTTAAAAACACTGTTAAGACACTTTAAATTTTTTACCATCAGTTTTAATTGTTTTCTATAATTACAATTTTATTCAAAACTTATAAACAATACTACTGGTTAAAAGATAAAGTTTGTGACATTTTGCAAAAGAAACATATTAACATTATTCCTAGGATTAAAGTATAACAAAAATACTTAAATTAAGCCTCTGTTTTTAAACCATCAAAATAATGCTCAAAATTGTTTTCTAACAGGGGCATAAAACTACACATATTTTAAGGTTTCTAAAACTATTTTATTTGCAAAAATTGGATTTATAGAATTAAAGATATACCAAATTTACTCAAATTGCTCATTTGCAATTTAAATAAATTTAGACTACTAAAAAAATATAAATTAACATAACCAAAGTATTCTACATGTCAGGCGCTTTCCAAGGATATTTAATATATAAATTTTGAACTTATAGAATTAAATCAATACCTAAAACAATGTTTTACACGTTTCTGTAAATAACAAGTTAGTGCACGATTAAAATACAAGTTTTTATTATACCACTGTATTCTACACGTTCATACGATTCCATAGACTACAAGAACATCAAAAACGGAGTTACGGTTGATTTAATATGAATTTTGGAAGTTATGTCTAGTCAGAAAAACGAGAGAAGGAAGCACAGCAGCAGCTCACCGGCGAGAGAAGATGACGGCGGCGGTGGATCGGTCGGGCGATCGCAGGCGGACGCGGACGGTCGGCGTTATGTGGTCGTCGGCGACGGGTGTGGACGGCGACAATGTTTCGGAAGCTCCCGGACGCGAGGGAGACAACGGCGACGCGCGGCTGGACACGGCGGAGAGGAAGACGGTGTCGGAGTTGAGCGGCGATTCCCGGAGCTGCGTGGAGAGGCTGACGGAGTGGCGACGGCGACGATGACCTTCGGGTCGAGCTCGGCCTCCACGATTTGGCTGTGGAAATGAATCAAGGAGGGTGTTTAAAGGAGCACACAGACGTGAGGAAGAGTAAGGACCAAGAATCGGCGGCGGGGACTCACTCTACTCGCCAGAATCAAAGAAATACGGTGGCGGTCGAGCGAAACTCCGGCGAAAAAATTCGTCGGCCTGGGGGCGTATTGGAGAGGGCTTTTGGGGGGGAATGGAGGAGGAGGTCGAGGGCTATTTATAGAATCCGACGGTGCTTGATTTGGTGCAGTAATTTCCTCGCAATCAATCGGACATTAAATTCGACCAAAAACGCTCATGTTTAATGGCGGACGAAATTAGAGCAATTTAGTGCGTTTAAGAGAGGGCTTTTATGGGGGAATGAAAGAGGAGATCAAGGGCTTTAATTAGAAAGAAACGGTTCGTAACTTGGTGCTCTAAATCAACAGGAATCATGTTGAGAAGTGGGCACGGGAGAGATTTTCGCGTGCGGGGCGTTGCTGGAGATTGAAGACGACGCTGACGTCAACATTTTTTTCTTTTTCTTTTTCTGATTTTTCTTATTTCTTTCGTAACTTTTGATTTAATACACCAAATCAAGTCAAATAAATTTCTTAAAATTTGTCAAAATAATATCTTTGTGTTAAACCAGTTGTGGGCATGTTTTAAACACTTTTCAAAAATCAAAATTTTGAATTATTGATTAATTACAAATTTCCCACTTAAGGTCAAATTTGAAAACATGGCTTAAATAATTCGTTTTTGGCTAAATAAAATTTATAAAAATACGACACTTATCTAAGTTTATAATTAAGTTATTTAAACTCATTTTCCAATATTAAATAATTTTTGGCTTTAGTACAATATTAAATAACATCACACATTTATTTGAAATGAAAAGGGAAATATAATGTATTCATTTTTAATTCAAAATATTTTGTGCACCATTAAGTTTTATATTAAGATAATTCAATTGAAACTTCATAACAACTTTGGAAAAGATTTTAGTTTTACTTCATTTCTTATATAGAAAATATATTCATGAAAGTCATTTTATGTTTTGAAAATAAATGAAAATCATTTAATCTAATGAAATGTTTATTTGGATATTCCATTACAAATATGAAGTTATTAAAGTTATAAACTATAGACTTGTAATATCCAAACTATATTTTGAACTCAGGTAAATGAATAATAATCTTTTGGCAATCAGACAATGTTTTAAATAGTTTAAAAATAACACTTGTAATTATATTTTAATTTCATGAATTGCTATTGCTAAGTGGTTGAATTCAAATACTTATAAAGAAACCTTTTATTTCATGAATATGGTCTGAAGGTTTGTGAAACATTTTTCATATTAGATATTGAGGTTTTAATAATTACAATGGATAATAAATTGTTTAACTTCAAACAACTTTTGAAAAGTGAGATATTTGAATTATTACACTCTTTCAATAAGTTTGAAGTCTTTCTTAGTTGGTTTTCTTATGCATTTAAATGTTTTATTTTAATAAAAAAAAAGTTTAAAATTTTAGTGATTTTTAAACATTATAAAATGTTGGGATGTTACAGACTACCACCCTTAAAAGGAATCTCGTCCCCGAGATTCTGAGAGGCTAGAAAGAAAAGCAACTGCTTGGAAAGATTATGATAACTCGAGAGGTTTCAAGAAATGAAATTTTCTGACATGGAAGCTGGAAACTAGTAGGGGATGAATTTCTGATTTGGGGAGGCCAGAAAGAGAGATGGTTTGGGATCTCTGGGTTTAAGCGACTGAGTTTAAATTATCTAGGTGGCTACCACCCTTAAAAGGAATAATTGTGGTCAGTCTAGAAAGTTGGTTTAATCTTGTTTATTTCTCTGATGTAGAGTGTACAAGTATTCAAAATACAATGGCATGTGGTGTTATACGGAAAGTTTTAGCACTCACGTTTTCCACTCGGTCCTTGGAGAGATTTATCCTTCTTCCACTCAGGGCAGCCACTGGCATAGTGTCCCTTATCTTTGCACTTGTAGCATCTTATGTGGCTAAGATCTTTCTTGGATTCAACCTTTTTTCTTTGTTCCTCCAAGATCTTCATGAGAGACTGTCTCATTCCTTCCTTGGTTTGCTGGTTAGCTTGTTGCACGAAGGGATAAAGTTGACACTGAATTGGGACGTGGTTTGTTCCTTCACACAGGAAGCAAGTAACCTGTCTTATGCGGCGTCTTTTAACTGGACGTCTGGGCTGACCATGGGGCCACTCATCAGAAAAATCTTTGGACGTATGTCCTGCTTCTCCACAAGTTTTTCCAGCCTTTAGTTTGGTCATAAGGTTCTCTTCAAAATCACTAGGGTTTTGATCAATCTTAGGCAGTTGGTCATTGATCAACTTCCACAGCTGACTCTGGTTCTCTAATAGTAGTCGCATAGTTGTATGCAAATCATTGGTGTTGGTATTGGGGTGAGACATTTGTTTGGTTTAGAAAGCAATGAGTTGAATTATTTGTACTATGGAGGAATCCTAGTTCAATAAAACAAAACAAGGCAACCAATCTATAACATAATCAATCAACGTCTAACAAACATCAAGCAACAAGGTTCAAACACAAGCAAACGCATACGTGAAAATTTTCAAAACTTCTTTTGAAAAACCGAATTAATCGTTTATCGAACGAAGCACACCAATGTCATGGAAAGACAAAATTGATAGTACTGCCATACCACAATTTGATAGGTCAATACATCATCGGATCTCGTTATTCTAATGGGTAGGTGGTCTAATCTATCCTTTTCTTGAGTGCTTCAAGTTCTTGTTCAACTTTCTTGGATATCTTCGAAGTGTTGGTCGAATCCTGGTTCTTCAGTGGTCTTCCATGTATGTAGAACTTCATGTTGCATCGTAGCTTTTCCATATGAAGCAGCAGAATAAGACTTAGACTATAAGAACATGGTCATCTAGAAAAAGATAAGATGTTTTCAGAAGGTTGATAGTAGATGAGAGTATGAGGAAGATAAAATGAAAAGTTTTGTTTTTAGAAAAGTGAATAAAATAGATTTTCAATCCTATGGTCAAATCCTATTTCTATCCAAACCTAGGGTTTCAAACCTACAGGCAACACAGTGCTCTGATACCATCTGTAGCGTACCTGCACTTTAAATAAGGCAGATACCTATGTATAGTGCAAATCACTGGATCGATTCGTTTGCACACACAGTTTACGATGTAATATCACAACAAAGTATCAATTTTATTACATCGATGATCCAGACTTACAAAATATTCAATACAAGTTGCATAGCATAAAGCTAGCATTGAAAAAGTACACAGCGGAAATACAATAGCAGTGGGTCTCCAACAACTTCATGTTGCCACAGGCGAAAACATGTTGGTTGTAGACTCAAAGTCCCTTAACGAAACCTCACTCGTCATTTGAATAACCTGTAACAAATAAAATTTTGCAACAGAGTGGGTCAGATTCCATTAAAAATGGAGTCTGGCAAGTGACACTATGGTGGACACTTAATGGAATAACTCTATAGCCTATATGCATATTTGGCTGGTGGAGTTCAAGGCTATTTTGCATAAAGCCAATTTTTCCTATCTCTTTGGAAAAACACTTTCTTCAAATCAAGACAAGTATGGCATGAAAACCATAAATCACATCTTCCCTTGTTCACCCATCAAGTTTTATTTCTGAAGTTGGAATGGTGGATTCCTCCGTTGACGTCCGTGATTAGCTGCTCAAATTGTCCGTACCGGGGACACAGCTAAGTACTTAGTTTTACACTCTGCAGAGGTTGTGCACGTTCACCATTGTACCCATTCAACCCAGATTATCCTTTACACACCATTTGTGATAAGGAAAGGAAAGAATGAGACGAGATCTTTCAGAAGCATTTTCCCTCCCACTCTGGCCTGACGCGCTCCACCTACAAACCACTACCTCCACCTGTCAGGCCGGGGCGAGTCCACGCAGCTTAGTTGATCAAGCCAGAGCCCATATTGGCAATGGCTGCACGAGAAGCAATCTTCACTCGGAGTTCTTCAGATCCCTTTGTTCCTGGGTGGCCATCCACAAGTGAATATCCCACAGGTAAATCCCCTAGGGACAACACTCAACTCATACAGCCAAGCAACCAATTCCACCCACGTGTTTGATTATAACTTAGTAGAATTTAACATTTCATCAAAAATAGTTTTGCATAGCATCACAATTCTACTAAGTATTTTCATAGGAACCTAGACACAGGAATAAGGAAGTCTAAACATGGCTTGCATAGCAATACTATCCTACACATGCTTATAGAAAATAATCTACTCATGCATAGAAAATAATAGGACTTTTATGGGGGGTGTGCCACTTGCCTTTGGATGATGTTTTTGCTCACAAACTTTTCAACAACGAACGTTTGCTCTCCGTTCAATCTAAACAATATAAGCAAATAACAATACAACAATCAACATAAAACACAACAAACATGGACAACAACACAAGGCATATAAAAGCAAAAAATAATTTCACAAAGGTTCATCACATAATTCAATATGCAAAAAGAATTGATGTGCTGAATAATGAGTTTTAATGGGCTGGTATTAAATAGAAATTTATCACACATTAATTTGGTCAAAAACATTTAAATCAAACTTAATGGTCTTAAAAAGGCTTTTAATACCACTTAATTACCTTAAAAACACTGATAAGACACTTTAAATGTTTTACCATCAGTTTTAATTGTTTTCTATAATTACAATTTTATTTAAAACTTATAAACAATACTACTGGTTAAAAGATAAAGTTTGTGACATTTTGCAAAAGAAACATATTAACATTATTCCTAGGATTAAAGTATAACAAAAATACTTAAATTAAGCCTCTGCTTTTTAAACCATCAAAATAATGCTCAAAATTGTTTTCTAACAGGGGCATAAAACTACACATATTTTAAGGTTTCTAAAACTATTTTATTTGCAAAAATTGGATTTATAGAATTAAATATATACCAAATTTACTCAAATTGCTCATTTGCAATTTAAATAAATTTAGACTACTAAAAAAATGTAAATTAACATAACCAAAGTATTCTACATGTCAGGGGCTTTCCAAGGATATTTAATATAGAAATTTTGAACTTATAGAATTAAATCAATACCTAAAACAATATTTTACACGTTTCTGTAAATAACAAGTTAGTGCACGATTAAAATACAAGTTTTTATTATACCACTGTATTCTACACGTTCATACGATTCCATAGACTACAAGAACATCAAAAACGGAGTTACGGTTGATTTAATATGAATTTTGGAAGTTTTGTCTAGTCAGAAAAACGAAAATATTGAATAGGTGACCTATGACGTTTTTCTAATGGCTGCTACCCTTCATCAAGTGATATGTACGTAACAAGATAGAAGGAAGCACAGCAGCAGCTCACCGGCGAGAGAAGATGACGGCGGCGGTGGATCGGTCGGGCGATCGCAGGCGGACGCGGACGGTCGGCGTGCTGTGGTCGTCGGCGACGGGTGTGGACGGCGACAATGTTTCGGAAGCTCCCGGACGCGAGGGAGACAACGGCGAAGCGCGGCTGGACACGACGGAGAGGAAGACGGTGTCGGAGTTGAGCGGGGATTCCGGGAGCTGCGTGGAGAGGCGGACGGAGTGGCGACGGCGACGATGACCTTCGGGTCGAGCTCGGCCTCCACGATTTGGCTGTGGAAATGAAGCAATGAGGGTGTTTAAAGGAGCACACAGACGTGAGGAAGAGTAAGGACCAAGAATCGGCGGCGGGGACTCATTCTACTCGCCGGAATCAAAGAAATACGGTGGCAGTCGAGTGAAACTCCGGCGAAAAAATCCGTCGGCCTGGGGGCGTATTGGAGAGGGCTTTTGGGGGGGGGGGGGAATGGAGGAGGAGGTCGAGGGCTATTTATAGAATCCGACGGTTCTTGATTTGGTGCAGTAATTTCCTCGCAATCAATCGGACATTAAATTCGACCAAAAACGCTCATATTTAATGGCGGACGAAATTAGAGCAATTTAGTGCGTTTAAGAGATGGCTTTTATGGGGGAATGAAAGAGGAGATCAGAGGCTTTAATTAGAAAGAAACGGTTCATAATTTGGTGCTCTAAATCAACACTTTTCAAAAATCAAAATTTTGAATTATTGATTAATTACAAATTTGCCACTTAATGTCAAATTTGAAAACATGGCTTAAATAATTTCGTTTTTGGCTAAATAAAATTTATAAAAATACAACACTTATCTAAGTTTAAAATTAAGTTATTTAAACTCATTTTCAAATATTAAATAATTTTTGGCTTTAGTACAATATTAAATAACATCACACATTTATTTGAAATGAAAAGGGAAATATAATGTATTCATTTTTAATTCAAAATATTTTGTGCACCATTAAGTTTTATATTAAGATAATTCCATTGAAACTTCATAACAACTTTGGAAAAGATTTTAGTTTTACTTCATTTCTTATATTGAAAATATATTCATGAAAGTCATTTTATGTTTTGAAAATAAATGAAAATCATTTAATCAAATGAAATGTTTATTTGGATATTCCATTAAAAATATGAAGTTATTAAAGTTATAAACTATAGACTTGTAATATCCAAACTATATTTTGAACTCAGGTAAATGAATAATAATCTTTTGGCAATTAGACAATGTTTTAAATAGTTTAAAAATAACACTTGTAATTGTATTTTAATTTTATGAATTGCTATTGCTAAGTGGTTGAATTCAGATACTTATAAAGAAACCTTTTATTTCATGAATATGGTTTGAAGGTTTGTGAAACATTTTTCATATTAGATATTGAGGTTTTAATAATTACAATGGATAATAAATTGTTTAACTTGAAACAACTTTTGAAAAGTGAGATATTTGAATTATTAAACTCTTTCAATAAGTTTGAAGTCTTTCTTAGTTGGTTTTCTTATGCATTTAAATTTTTTATTTTAATCAAAAAAAAGTTTAAAATTTTAGTGATTTTTAAACATTATAAAATGTTGGGATGTTACACTACATCTGCATGCCCTTCGGCCTAAAAAATGCCGGAGCCACTTTCCAGAGGTTAATGAGGATAGCCCTTAGCGGGCAAATGGTGCGAAACGCTGAAGCATATGTCGATGACATCGTCATGAAGTCACGAGAAGGAAATACTCTGCTCAAAGACCTGGAAGAAATCTTCGCCAGCCTGCGTAGGGTGAACATTAAGCTCAACCCCACCAAGTGCGAATTCGGAGTACCTTCAGGAAAATTGCTGGGTTTCCTCGTGTCCCATCGGGGCATAGAGGCGAACCCAGACAAAATCAAGGCCATAGAAGGCATGCAGCCTCCACGCAGGCTCAAGGGCATGCAACGCCTAGCAGGCTGCATGGCCATCTTGGGTAGATTCATCTCCAAGTTCGGCGAAAGGGCCCTGCCCTTTTTCAAGATCATGAAAAGAACGAGCACTTTCAAGTGGACCCTTAAAGCTGAAAAAGCATTTGAGGACTTGAAGAAGTACTTGGCCAGCCCGCCTGTAATGGTCGCCCCAAGGCCTGGCGAGCACCTGAAGCTGTACTTGTCAGCTACCCCACAAACAGCCAGTGCTGTCCTTGTGGTGGAAAGAGAGGAGCCTGTACTTCACAAGAAGAGTGCAACCACTCCAAAGAAAAAGCCTCCTGTTAAAGAGCTCGACGAAAGGGCGGTCATCACAAGGCCCACGCCAGGCCCAAAGCCTCAAGAGGAGACCGCCCCGAGTCAACTGCTGCAAGAGGTTCATGCCGAAGGGACCGAGGAGCCTCAAGAGACTAACACACTCGAGGCCCAGGAGGAGTGCTGCGAGGCCACGTCCCTCAAGGACAAGCCCCCCCGGGGCCAAGTCCCTCAAGGACAAGTCCCTCGAGGCCACATCCCTCGAGGCCAAGTCCCTCGAGGCCACGTCCCTCGAGGCCACGACCCCCGAGGCCAAGTCCCTCAATGACAAGTCCCTCGAGGCCACGTCCCTCGAGGCCAAGTCCCTCGAGGCCACGTCCCTCGAGGCCAAGTCCCTCGAGGCCACGTCCCTCGAGGCCGCATCCCTCGAGGCCCAGGACAAGCCCCTTGAAGCCAACCCCATCGAGGGCCAAGCTGGGCCACCTCAGGCGAAAGACGCCAAGGAAACAGGAACTACTCTCGTCGAGCACCCAGTTTACTTCGTCAGCACAGTACTGCATGATGCTCGCGAGCGGTACCCTATGCAGCAGAAGCTTCTCCTCGCACTCCTCATCGCCTCAAGAAAGCTGCGGCACTACTTCCAGGGGCACCCCATCACGGTGGTAACCTCTTTCCCCCTGGAGCAAATTATGCGCAACCCAAATGCAACAGATCGTGTCACAGGATGGAACATCGAGCTACATCCATTCAATTTGCGCTTCGATACCACAAGGGTAATCAAAGGAAGAGCGTTGGCAGACTTCGTCGCCGAATGGACTGATCCAACCCCTGAAGAGCCCTGGAAAGAAGAGCACGAGTCCTCTGGAGCCGCAATGCCCAGCTACTGGACCATGAAGTTCGATGGAGCTTTCGCTTGTCGCCACGGTGGGGCAGGTGTAGTCCTGACCTCACCCAAAGGCGACAAGTTGTATTACGCAGTCCAGCTGTGCTTCGGAGTCGACAAGATATCCAACAACATCGCCGAGTATGAAGGGCTGCTTGCTGGCCTACGCGCCGCAATCGCCCTAGGCGTCAAGCATATACTCATCAAGGGCGACTCCCAGCTGCTCGTCAACTTCTCCAACAAAAGCTACAAGGCCAAGGACGACCACTTGGCCGCATACCTTGAAGAGGTCCGTAGGCTGGAGAAGAACTTCAGGGAATGGAGCTCATGCACATCCCAAGAAAGGAAAACCAAGAGGCTGATGACATCGCCAAGCGCGCATCAAAGAGGCAAGCCCAGCTGCCAGGTGTCTTTGAAGAAAGGCTCGTCAGGGCATCCATAAAGCAGCCCCTCGAGGCCCTGCCCGCAACCACAGACGAAACGCTCCCGCCACCACCTGCAAGCGGAGCCCCAGGCTGCGGGCCCCCAACAGGAGAGCGTCTGTTGCTCACAGCGGTGCACCAAGGGGCAGGATGGATCGACGAGATCAAAGACTACCTCCACAAAGGGATCCTTCCCGAGGAAGATGTTGAAGCGGAGCAAATTGCCCGCCAAGCAAAATCGTACCAAATACTCGAAGGAATTCTCTACCGCAAGCGCCCAAACGGCATCGCGCTCAAGTGCGTCCCTCCTGAAGAAGGAAAACTACTGATTAAGGACATCCACAGTGGGGAATGCGGCCACCATTCGTGCGCCCGCACCCTCGCAGGAAAAGTCTTCACGAGCGGCTTCTACTGGCCTCAAGCGCTTCAGGATGCAACGGACATCATTCAAGCTTGTGAAGCCTGCGAATTCCACGCAAGCAAATCCACCAACCAGCGCTGGGCCTACAAACCATTCCGCTCTCGTGGCCGTTTGCGGTCTGGGGGCTCGACATCCTGGGACATTTCCCAACAGCGCAAGGTGGATATCGCTACATCTTCGTGGCCATCGACAAGTTCACAAAATGGCCTGAAGTGGAGGCGACGCGTACAATCACAGCAGGCGCGGCGGTAAAATTCATCAGAGGCCTGGTCTACCGCTTCGGAGTGCCTAACCGCATCATCACCGACAATGGCTCGCAGTTCACAAGCGGCATCTTCAGAGCCTACTGCCAAAAAATGGGCGTCAAGCTCTGCTTCGCCTCATTCGCCCATCCGCAAAGCAACGGACAGGCTGAGCGCGCGAACGCAGAGGTCCTCAAAGGCTTGAAGATCAGGACCTTCGATGTCCTCAAGGGCCACGGCAAGGGCTGGATCAATGAGCTACCCTCGATGCTCTGGTCCATCCGTACCACGCCACCCAAGCCCACCGCGGAAACGCCGTTCGCACTCGCCTATGGAGCCGAAGCAGTCCTCCCCGCAGAGATAAAGCATGGATCCCCACGGGTCCTGGCCTTTAATGAGGACCAACAAGAGGACCTCCATAACAACGACATGCTGCTCCTTGAAGGGCTAAGACGCCACGCCGCTCTACGGGCGGCCAAGTATCAGCAATCCCTAAGGCGCTACCACAGCCGCAATGTGCGCTCGCGCACCCTGGAGGCAGGCGATCTCGTCCTCAGACGAATCCTCTCTAGGGAAGGCCTCCACAAGCTGTCCCCGATGTGGGAAGGTCCCTACAGGGTCACCGACATCGCCAGCCTGGCGCGGCTCGCCTCGAGACGGAAGACGGCGTCCCCGTCAAGAATCCATGGAACATCATGCATCTCCGCAAGTTCTACCCGTGATCATCATCACGTCAGGGCATTTAGCGAAAGAGGCAGCCCACGGCTCAACCTCCAAGCACCTTTTTGTCCCTCAAGGTTAAAAGCTCAAGGCTTAAACCTCGCAAACCTTTGTATCCGCCAGGAACAAGTAAAAAAAGTGATTATTGTCACGCCCCTGATCATTGTCACGTCGAGACGTCAAGCGGACGAGGCAGCCTACGGCTCAACCTCTAAGCATTTTTCGTCTCTAGAGGTTAAAACGCCGAAAGGCTTAAACCTCCAAAAACATAGCTTTGTCTCCTAAAGGAACAAATGCCAAAGTGGTCATTGCCACACCCGTGATCATTGTCACGTCGAGAAAACAAAGCGGAAGAGGCAGCTTACGGCTCAACCTCCAAGCAATGTCGACTCTAGAGGTTAAAACGCCAAAAGGCTTAAACCTCAAACAAATGCTTTGTCTCCTAAGGGAACAAACGCAACCGTGGTCATTGACACGCACGTGATCACTGTCACGTCGAGACTCCTAGCGGACGAGGCAGCTTACGGCTCAACCTCCAAGCATTCTTGTCTCCGGAGGTTAAAACGTCAACGGCTTAAACCTCCAAAGCCCCAAAGGCTTCACTCGAGGGAAAAACCCTCTGAGCTCTCAATTAAAACGAGCAACCTCAGGCCATTGAGAATCTCAGCCACCAACAGGTGGTCCCCATGCCTCGACATGGTCAGAGCATTAACTTGGCAACCCCAAGCATAATGACTCAATCTCGTTCCTAAGTGAACTTAGCGCCTCGGCGCCTCTTAAAAAACGTTTTTGGGGTTTTTTTTATTTACGCATTACTATTATTGAAGTGTGCGCTTATATCTCTCCACATACGTACCTCGCGAGCGGGGGCTGAGTACGGTGCCAGTGCCTCAAATGACACACCAGCAGCACTGCAAAATCCAAGAGTCCGAGCTCTGGCTGGAGGGCAATTCCCCACAAACAAGCCATCTCTACAGAGGACCTTGGTACTTACTCTCCTCGCAAGGAACGCCTGAGGGGACCTATAAGCACGCACGACCACTTGATCCGTGTTCTAGCGTCTGGGTTCGCCCCTCTAATACCTGCAGGGAAGAATTCCCCCGCGAGCCTGAAGGAACATCCGTGAGCGACCCCTCAAGTGGGCAACCTCGCCAGGCGAAGAGCCTCTCCAGGAGCGACCCCTCAAGCGGGCAACCTCGCTAGGCAAAATGCCTCCCCAGGAGCGACCCCTTAAGCGGGCAACCTCGCCAGGCGAAGAGCCTCTCCAGGAGCGACCCCTCAAGCGGGCAACCTCGCCAGGCAAAATGCCTCCCCAGGAGCGACCCCTCAAGCGGGCAACCTCGCCAAGCAAAAAACCTTCACAGAGCGAAGACCACGAGAAGCTAAGTCTCGCACCCACGCTTTAAGAGCGTTTTTCTCTCCCTAGTGTGCGTCTCTGCCCCTCTAGCGACTTCACTTTCCCTTATGCTTCATGGACTACTCGCACGTCTAAGGGGGGCACTTGAGCATCGCGACTCAAGGCTCTTACCTCTCCTAGGCCTAAACTCCCCCCCGGCCTTGCGGAGTCGTTGCTCCCGCGGACCAAGGTGGCGGAGTCATGGCACGAAGAGATGGGACCTAACGACGCAGAGAACAAATAGACATGAAGATGAGTCCAAAGAGACCTCAAGAGGGGCAGACGAATTCAAATTAAAACAGCAGTTAAAATATATTACAAGCCAAAAGGTCTTAAGATGTATAAAAGCACACAACTGGTGCAGATACAAGTGCTCGCAGACGCAATAGAGGATGGTTCAATGAGACACAGCACCGCCTTGGACCTCTTCTGCGGCGGCCTCGTCAGCCTTGGCAGAGCAGGTCTCCTCCTCGCTGTCCTCCGGCGCAGCCTCCGCGCGCCTGAAGCGGTTGCAGAAGGCGTCCACCTGCTCGCAGAGGGAGCTTGAGACCCGCTGTGCGTCTTTGCCCTGGGCGGCTTCGGTCACAGATCCCAGGTCGAAGCCTGGCGTGAGAAGCTTGAGGTTGGTGAAGATGCACCACCACCCCCAAGAGCTGCCGACTCTCGTCCTCGATCATCTCCCGAAGCTCGGCGACGTGACCCTCGAGCGCTGCGAAGAGCTATTCGAATTAGACCAAGTACATGGCAACGTCGCCGTGGCCCCGGACGTCGGTGTGCGGCGCATCTGCTCCCAGCTGCGAAGCCAGCTCATTGCCACGAGCGACCAGCGCCTCGAACATGCGCTCGCGCTGCTTCGCGAGTGCCCGAGCCGCGCTAGCGGAGTCCGAGGCCTCCGCCGCCCGCTGCATCGCCGGGGCCACTTGCTCCTCCACGTCCTTGGCCAGGGAGTTGAAGTTGTGGACGGCCTCGGTGCGAGCCTCCTCCGCTCGGCGGCGGCCATACTTAGCACGAGTGAGTCGGGCCTCCAGCTTGGAGTTGGCCTTCTCAAGCTCGGCGATCTTCCGAGCGTCCGCGGCGTGCTTGGCCTTGAAGCGGTCCTCTTGCGCCTGGGCCATGTCGCGATACTTCTGAGAAGTGGACTTGCAGAACTGCTTCTCACGCTCCGCGAGGGCGTCCTCGGCTTCCTTTTTCTTCTCGGCGAAGCGCTGCTCGAAGCGCTCGTAAGCCACCTTCTGGGCAGCAACGTTGTCCTCGTACTTCACAGTCGCCTAGGCCAGCTCGTTTTCTCGCTCCTCGAGGGCCTCGCGCTGAGCAGCCAGGTCCTTCTCCGCCTGGAGGCGCTGCTCCTCGCGCTGCTGCAGCTCCTTCTCCTTGAGGACCAGCTGCTGCTCGCGCTCGGCAAAGGCCTGGCGGTCCTTCTCCAGAGAAGCCGATGCGACCTGGTGGGTGGAGAGCAGCTGGGCCTCCAGCTGGCCCAGCTCGCGGCGCTTCTGCGCCAACGAGCCCTCCATCGCCTCGCGCTCCGCCCCGACCTCGCGCAGAAGCTTCGCCGCAGCGTCGCGTTCCGCCTGGAGGGGGTGAAGCAGCTCCGCAGTGTCACGGGTGGCCGCCTCGCGGGTCTCCTTGGCGAAACTGATGGCCTTCTCGCGGGCGGCCTGCAGCGCCAAGTCTTCCAGCCGGCGCGCCTCGACCGCCTCGTGGAAGGACGCCCACGATTTCGCCAGCTCCTTCTGCTGCCGAGCGAGCCATATGTCCCCAAGGGCGAGGTGCGCCTCCAAGCCCTCCAGAGACTCCCTCACGAGGCTAAAGGCGGCCTCGCGACGCCCCGCACTCCAGTCCCAGCCACGGAGAACCAGGTCTCGGCTCACAGAAGTGCCGGCCTCGGCGTCGAGTCCCACAGGTCCGACCTCGGGAAGGATAGGCGGGCTGGCTTGAGCCCCGCCGGAGCCCGTGCCCGCGCCCCCTTCAAGCCCTGCAGCCGCGAGGCGCTCCTCGCCTCTAGCCTGGCGCGGAGAAGAGGAGGAGCCGTCCCCGGCAGACGCGCCCGCGCCCGCCGGCGCCTCGAAGGCCTCCATCGCAGGTTGCGCAGAGGCGTTGGGCGCAGATGACGCATCAGGCACACCCGTAGGCGTCGACACGCGCGGCGGCGTCGGTTCGCGTGTCGTGGTGGTGTCACGGCAGATGCCATAGGATGGCTAATTTGTGGGGCCGATGGACGTTGGTGGATCCGGGGAGGGATAGCGAGCTGAAGAGCTCACACGGGGGAGGATCCCGGTTAGACCGAGATCTCCGAGGAACACCAAACAAGTTCAAAGTACAAGGGGAAAGATCTAGCAAACACGAACAAATGCACGACGGCAAAGAACACACGCACGATGTACCCAGGTTCGGGGCCCTCGTGGGGAGGTAACACCCCTACTCCTGCCTTTCCTCTCAATATAAGTGTGGAATAAGATCTACAACCCGCTCTTGAAGCTCATGCAGTGATGAACACGAAGAACAAGATGAACTAGAGAAAGGGAAGAGTAAATGCTCTAGGAGTAAATGAGACTAAGGTCTTGGCTCCAAAGTTGGTCTCTCTCCCGCAGGAGCAGTTATGGCGCCTTTTATAGAGTTCCGGCCAGGAGGGCCGGAAACCCTAATCCGGCTTGGCCCCACCGGACAGGCCTAACGGTTATGTCGACACCGGCTAGTGCGACCTAGCCGCCGTGCTATCCGGCGTAGCCCCATCGTCATCATTCCGGCAAGGACGGCAGGCGCCGTCCTGGAACATCTTTGTCCCACTGTCAGAGACAAGACATGTCTTCGCCCATGCCGAGTAGCCTTTTCCGGATTGCCGGGCTAGGCATGTCCGGTCCTGTCGTACCGCCACCGTACCGGCTGACGCGCTCCCGTGTCAGGCGGGAGGTGACCATGCTTCCGTGTCTGGCGGGAGGTGACCATGCTTCCGTGTCAGGGGGGATGGTACTTCCCCCCGCGTCAGGCGGGACAGCCTGCTCCAGACCATTGACGATCTACCGGCATCTCCCATGTCGGCTACCTCTTTGCTTCATCCTGTAAGTCTTTCCTGCACATACCAGAAAACTTGCTAGGGCCGAGATCTACACACCGGTTAGCTTGTACCCGGGGAGCAAGCTTGTTTCCTTACCTACCCGGGGAGTCTATCCGGTACCTCCGGGTACTTCTCCTACCGGAGGTCTACTCGGAGCCACGAGGTCCGAGGGATCTCCTGGATGAACCCGAGTTCCTCTTAGGATGCGTATCTCTAGGCCTAGCCTCCCGATGATGTCTTAGCCTGCCAGCAAAGACATCTTCGAGAAGCTAGTTCTTAGAGGAACCACCCGCTGATGCTTGTGCTGTGGTGCAGGCCTGGGGGGCTATTTATAGCCGCCAGGGATGACCCTTGCGCCCGCCAGGAGGCACCTTGCACTCTACCAGCTCCGAAAGGTCAAGTTACCCCTTCAGCGCACCAGGGGGTGGCCCTTGCACTCGCCAAAGGTCAAGTATTGTTGCCACACTGTAGAGTAGTGCCGAGTTTCACCCTACCCGGGGGGTAGCCCCCCGACACTAGTCCCCAAAGCTGGTGCTGTGCAGCGACCCCGGATGATGTGAGGGATCAGCTTTAATAACAACAATCACCCAAGGGAACATGGGACGATCCTTCGATTTGATGCTGAGACGATCTTTACCGACATCCCCACACCGAGATCCTTCCGACCGGAAGGCCATGCACCTAACCGGATAGTGCCACGCCAGTGCATATTACCGTTCGTGCCGGATTGAATTCCAACTCAGGGGCTGGGTCCCACCCGGGGACTTGTCGAATCAGAAACGCACTCGAGTATTTTTGACTTCTCGCCTCCTTGCTTGGGTTCGCGCGTCGGGGTGCGCAGCTGATCCGAAGTGGAGCCGTTGGGGAGCGTGTGGCCCATGGTGTGGCCGAATCGCGCGCACCGGAGGGTGCCACGTGCCGCGTGGCGCAAACTGATCCCACCCACGATCGGAGAGATCGTGGGCGGGAAACTTGGAAACTGCCCCGAATCCCCCCCATAAATTGGGAACCGGCACTGTCTTTTCTTCTTCTTCCCCAAACTCCTCATCTTTCCCGCAACCGTCTCGAGCAATTCGCCGTCGTCGCACTCGGAGCCCAAGCATCGCCGCTGCCGTCCGCCGCCGGAGCCTTTCGCCTCCGCCATCGGGCCACGCTACTCTCGCTCGTCACCGTCCTCTTTTCCTCCGGCGAGTTCTTCCACGCGCTCCGGCGAACTTCACCACGACGATGATGCTTCGTGCTTGGCCGTGAAACCACGCATCCGCGGGTTGCGCCGCCGCCGGCGAGCGCCAGCAGCGCGGCGTTGACGACGGTGCCTTCCACATTTTACCCTTCACTCGCATTAGGCCATCTTCATATCTCACCCGAGTATATTCGCGTCGATTAAGTTTATTTTATTCGAGCACGGTAGATCTCATTTGCTAGGAACCCGGTTGCTTTTAGGAGTTTGTGACCAGGAGTCCTAGCTCCCGGTAGACTAACCCGACTAACTGCCGATCCGCCTGTAGAATAGCCCGGATACATCCTCAGGTCCCTCCGACATGGGTGATGAGAGTGTCCGGGGGTGCTGGGATGGGTCCGAGACCACCCAGAAGGATCTCGACTGGCTGTACCGGACGCACCGGATTCCGCCAGAAGTCGAGAGTCGACTCCCGGAGGACGAGGTCCAACCGGAACCCGAACCCGGGGAATACGTTGTATTCCTCACGCATTTTGAGCGGGGGTTCGGGCTTCCGGCTAGCCCCTTCTTCCGCGACTTCCTCGACACCTACAGCCTCCAACCTCATCATCTCCCAGCTAACAATATCATGATGCTCTCGGTCTTCACCACCTACGCGGAAGCGTATCACGGCGTGTGGCCTTTCTTGGACCTCTGGGCCAAGTACTTCATCCTCCGCCGCCAAGTCATCCCCAACCCGGACAAGAAGGTCAAAGACCTAGTCGATTGCGGGGCGGCCACTATAATTCCTCGCGCCGACTCCGGCTTCGTCATGGGTCCTCCCCGCGAATTCGACCTCTGGAACCGGCTCCCGGATACCGAGGAGGTCAGATGCATGCATGACGTCCTCAACGTTTTGACGGAGAAAATGACGTCTGATGACCTCCTGCACTGCTTTATCATCCGCCGCGTCTGCCCCCTACAGACCCGAGTGCACAAGATGTGCCATATGGACGGGCTGTTAGATCCCACAAGGACCAGCATTTTTGGGTTGGACCATGCTGCAGTTTCCCAGCGCGTTCGAGCTATTGCTCGAACGAAGATGCCGGATGACTATCAGTGGGGTCTTGTCGGGGGTTCCCGGAAAAAACCACTGCGGCAGGTGCTTGTGTGTGTCTTTCGCCAACTTACATTTGCACCCGGATTCTGCTGGAAACCGACATGGTTGTCATGCAATGACTTGTTCCTGCAGTTATTCGAGCGGCAGACCGAGGAGGACGCGATGCATGCCGGTGGGCAGTTCACGCCGAACATCCCGGCACCGGATAAGATGCCGAGAGAGGATCCCGACGGCGAGGACCACCTTGCCATTCCTCTAGCTCGTGCTGCGGCTCCGGGTAATTCTTCAACCCAGAGGCTATTTCCATTTCATCAGATGATGAGGATGAGATTGATTGTCAAATACTCGATGTTATTGACGCTCTTCCCCTCAACTGGGCTTCGCCAGTGGCTCCGAGACCCACGGCCGTGACGAAGCGCGCCGAGACCCGCAAGCGTGCGGCCTCCGACACTACCCCTGCCGGTGCATCCGGCACTACCACCAAGAAGAGCAAGCAAACGACCGAGCGGCCTCCATGTCGAAGGAGAGGTCCTCCCACTGTCGATTCCGGGTAAGACCTTTTTGCTTTGAGTTACATGGTTTTGGCTTCTCCCGAAGATGTATTTTCTGATACACTTTTTTCAGAGCGGCACTTGACGTCCCGGCTTCCGCGGGTTCCCAACCTACGGGATCCCGTACTCCTAGCCCGCCTCGGGCTGCTCCTTCTCCAGCTCGCACTTCCGTACAAGACAGCGAGCACCCTGCCTCTGGTGCCGCGCAAACTGCCGCCGCGACTCCGGAGGCTCGTCCCGTGGTGGACGAGATTCCGGCCCAGGCTACCGCCGCATCCGAAGACATCTTCCTCCCGGACAGCCCGCGCAGGGTGTCCCAACTTGAAACGGACACCGCAAGTCGTCCTCAGCAGGTCGTGCCGGGAGCCTCCTCCCGGCAGGCCCCGGGCAAGACTCCTCCGCCGAAACAGCCCACGTCCCCTTCCCGGCAATCTGACCTTCCTCCCGGGAAATCGCGCAACAAGGCCGCCGGGCAGAAAATAGCTTCCGCCAAACCTACTGCCCCTCGGACATCTTCGGCCCAAGACTTGGCCCTAAGCACGGGTAAGTTTTCGCGATTACCGCCACCTCCTGCCGAGATCCCCACTGCCGCCCTGCAGATGCTGCGAGCAACCGTAAGCTCCTTTGTGTCTTCAGGATCTCGGGAGGTCGTTGCTGCTAGCGCGCCTGGCGCTTCCGGCGTGCGAGTTGTCGAAGAGTACAACAAAGCCTGGATCACCGCCGATGCCTCTCAGATCGTGGAGGACTTGCACGCTGCCGGCCCTAGCCGCAGCACCCAAGCTCTACGCGCTCTCTAGGTGGCCGCCTGGACGTCACTCGGGTGGTCGATGTAAGTTTGTTCCCTTTATCTTTTCCAAAATTTAACTGCTCCATCCCCACTAGTCCCCGAGATTGGTGCTTAGAGCTCTAGATTCCACCGAATAGCAGACCACTAGGCTCCAATCTTTAGAAAAAATAACAAGACTTTGAACACGAGTCCCCGAGATCCTCCCTACCGAGTAGTTTAATTGACATGGATCCCGGAACACCCTGAGTCCCCGGGATCCTTCCCGAGATTGACATCGCATTCCCTGTTTGGATCCAGGACTGCGGCAAGAAACGCGGCAGCGTCTTCCACCGGCTTCTTGCTGACTTTGGTCAGTCCAAGAAGTGTGAGGGGCGCCTCCGGGAGGAGCGGGATGCCGCGCGGAAAGTCTCGGTGGAGAAAAAGTATGCGCTTGTTGCGGCTCAGTCCGAGGTCGCGCGGCTAAGTGCCGAGCTCGAGAAGGCCAAATCTGCCGCGACTGACATGAAGGCGCGCTTCGTGGAGGCGTCTAAGAAGCAGAAGGAAACCTTGGATCAATCCGAGGCTCGCGCCCATCTTGCCGAGACCGAGCTGGCGCTTCTCCGGTCAAAGGCAGATACCTGGCTCTCTGAGCTGACCGGGTTGAACTGGGACCTCAATAGTAAGTTTACCGAGATCTTTTTCTCTTGCTCTCTTTCTTTACTGCTACCACCCTCATGACCTGGCCGCTTGACATCTCTTCTTTTTAAAGGACAATTTGAGCACTCCCGAGACGCCGCCAACCTTGCAGTTGCTGCCGCCCGGGAGAAGCGTGCCGGGAAGGGTCCTATCTCAGACTCCTGGGATATCGAGGACCACCTCATCGCTCTGAAGGCCCGGATAGTACCTCTCCGGTCGATCGGGACCGAGCTGATCAGTGCGGCCGTCCATGTCCATGGCGCTCTATGGCCTGGCGTCAGCGCTACCCTCTCGGTTAGCGAATTGGCGACTGCGCTCCGAGATGCCGGCAAGCGACTTCACGCTTGGAAGCGCTCCGGTGCGCGGGCTGGTGCTGACCAAGTCTTGACCCACGTGCTCAGCTGGTACGAGGGGCTCGATCTTGATGTGATTCAGCGCCTGCGCACGATCTCGCCGTGGTGCACCAATCCGGCCAAGATCCAGCGACGCCAAGAGGTGGCGCATCGCGTCGCGTCCTGGTCCGACATCGGCGTCTTCACCACAAGCCTCATCACTTCTGACTCCGAGTCAGATTACGAAGACGATGGTGAGACTGGTGCAACCGGTGACGTGGACGCCGAGATCCCGGAGGAAGATGATGCCGCTTCCGGTGCCACCACCGAGATTGTGGTCTCCTGGGACGCTAATGCTCCATCGCCACCCGAGGCCTCTCAGGCCGAGGCGCATCCGGAGGCCCCGAGTACTGCTGCTGGTGCGGAGGAGATCGTCTCTGCTGTTCCTTCTGCTGCTGCATCCGAGAAGCCGGCTTCACCTACTGCCTAAAAACACTTAAGTGTGGAACCGTTAAATCCCCGGGATGCCGGGTGCAACTTGTAATATATACTTTTTAAATTTGTACTCTGCACTATGTTATGTAAAAAACAAGCTATGTTGGTTTACTCTGCAACGAGTCCCCGAGTTCATTTCCATGTTTACCGTACTTAGGCAATTTCTTCTCTTGTCTACCATTTCGGCGTTCGACAGTCGAGTCACAAAATTCCATGCACGGCATACATTACTTATGAATATCCGAGTTCTAGTTAGCCGAATTCCCAACATAATAACAACCGGGTTAGTAAAACAGATATGCCGGAGAAGTTCCTGCTCCGAGTCTCCGAGACCGTTTTCGTGTTCCCCACATTTGATGCTCTTTGCTCTTGACTACCATTTCGGCGTTCGTCAGTCGAGTCACAAGATTATTTCACATGACATACATTACTTTGACTTGAGAATCGATCTCGGAACTTTCCCGGCATATAGAGAACATAAAAAACAGGTACCAGGCAGTCCCCGGGTTCCTTCCCGGGTTGCCGACATGGAACAATAAATAAATAGAACAAAGTAAAGGGGCACACAACGAGGCAGTCCCCGGGTTCCTCCCGGGGTGCCAAACTTTCATTGACAGATAAAAATCAAAATACATACACTGCGCCGTTTACGTGTAAAAGGGTCGAAGCAGGGCTACATTCCATGACCGCTTGGTTTCCTTACCGGATTTGTCCATTACACCTTTCCTAGCCTCCTGTGCATCTACAAGGTAATAAGAATCATTGTGCAGTGCCCTGCTTATCACAAAAGGTCCCTCCCATGGAGGTGACAGCTTATTCATTCCGGCCGTGCGTTGGATGAGCCTCAGCACAAGATCTCCTTCTTGGAATACTCTCGGGTGCACTTTCCGGCTATGATAGCGACGGAGATTTTGCTGATACATTGCAGACCGAGACAATGCCAATTCTCTTGCCTCTTCAAGTAAGTCAACATCATCTTCCCGGGCCTCTTTTGCCTCGGTCTCGGTGAACATTGTCACCCTTGGTGAGTCGTGCTGGATGTCAGTTGGAAGCACGGCCTCGGCACCGTACACCATTAAGAATGGCGTATACCCGGTAGATCTATTCGGTGTGGTCCGGAGACCCCATAACACTGCCGGTATCTCCTCTATCCAGCATCCCGGAGTTCTCAACAGTGGTTTGATCAAGCGGGCTTTGATGCCGGCCAAGACCAATGCATTTGCTCTCTCAACTTGCCCGTTTGCTTCCGGGTGTGCCACTGATGCCACATCCAACCGGATTCCCTTCTCAGCACAAAATCGAGCGAATTCCCCCACGGCAAAATTGGTGCCATTATCCGTGATGATGCTGTGTGGGTATCCGTACCTCAAGATGATGTCTTTCAGGAATTGCACGGTGGTGTGTCCGTCACACTTTCGGATTGGTTTGACCTCTATCCACTTGGTGAACTTGTCCACCATGACCAGTATGTGTGTCATATTGCCTCTTGCCGGCTTGAACTGCCCGACCATGTCCAAACACCATACCGCGAATGGCCAAGTGATAGGGATTGTCTTCAGTGCAGATGCCGGCATATGTATTTGGTGAGCAAACCTCTGGCATCCTCCACATTTACGGACAATGTCTTCTGCCTGCTGTAATGCAGTAGGCCAGTAGAACCCATGCCGGAACACTTTTGCCACCAGGGCCCGGGATGATGCATGATGTCCACATTCCCCCTGGTGTATTTCCAGCAGCATATCTTGGCCTTCTTCCGGTTCCACACACCTCTGGAGTACCTCGGTGACACTCCTCTTGTATAGCTCTTGATTGATGACGGTGTATGCTTTTGACCTCCGCAATATCTGATGGGCTTCCACTTCGCTCTCCGGGAGGGTTCCTTCCAAGATGTAAGCCATAATGGGTTGTGCCCATCCCGGGATCCCTCGAACCGGGAACACGGGAACATTTATGTCCATTGGTTCTGCCGACATCACCTCCATCATCATCTTTCTTGTCCTCTCTGAGCACTGTGGTGCAGTCCCCGGGTTCGATGCGATGATCCCGACTTCTACTTCCATGAGTACAGCTTCCGAACCAGGCTCCTTGGGGATGAAGATAGAATCCGACTCGGGTGAGGGCTGAATAGATGGCTTCCTCAAGTGTTCGAGAGCGATCCCGGGTGGGATGGCATTCCGAGATGATCCTAGCTTGGACAACACATCTGCTGCCTCGTTTTCTCCTCTGGGTATGTGCTTGAACTCGCATCCCTCGAAAAATCCGGATATTTTCTGCACATGAAACCGATACAAGGCCATGTTGGCATCCAGTGCATCCCAGTTCCCCGACACCTGCTGCACCACGAGGTCGGAATCGCCGAACACTCTATCCGGCGGATGCCGATCTCCTTGGCGACATTCAGTCCATGAACCAAGGCCTCGTATTCAGCGACATTGTTAGATGCCCAGAAATTAATTTGCAGCACATACTTGAGCACATCTTGTTTCAGTGATGTGAGAACTACCCCGGCACCCAACCCGATCTTGGCCTTGGAGCCATCGAAATGCATCCTTCAGAAATTGTAATCCGGCATCGGAGGTTCGTACTGCATCTCGGCCCAGTCTACCAAAAAGTCTGGCAGCGCCTGCGACTTGATGGCATCTCGTCTCTCATATGCCAGAGCATATGGAGACAACTGGATGGCCCATTTGGCAACCCGGCCGCTTGCATCTTTGCAGCCGATGATCTCGGCGAGGGGAGCCTCGCACACCACTGTGATTGGGTGCTCTTGGAAGTAGTGCTTGAGCTTGGTCACAACCAAGTACACTCCATATGCCATCTTCTGGTAGTGCGGGTAGTTCTGCTTGGATTCCGGGATCACCTCGCTGAGGTAGTACACCGGTCTCTGTATCAGCTTGTCCCCCTCTTCCCTCTCTACCACAATGGCTACACTGACTACCCGGTTAGTGGCAACAATGTACAGCAGCATAGGCTCCTTGGGCAATGGGGATGCCAACACGGGTGCTGTTGAGAGCATTCTCTTCAAATCGTTGAACGCCGCATCGGCTTGCGGGGTCCAAACGAACGTTTTACTCTTCTTCATCAACTGGTACAGGGGCAAGGCCTTCTCACCTAGTCGGCTCACAAACCGACTTAGGGATGCTAGACAACCAGTGAACTTCAGCACATCTTTGAGACGTACCGGCAATTTCATGCTCTCGATAGCACGTATTTTACCCGGGTTGACTTCAATTCCCCGGCTTGATATGAGGAAACCGATTAACTTTCCGGCGGGGACACCGAATGTGCATTTATCCGGGTTCAATTTCATCCGGAATCTTCTTAAGTTTTTAAATGTTTCCCTCAGATCATCGATCAATGAGGCTTTTTCTTTTGTTTTTATGACTATGTCATCGACATAGACCTCGGCATTCCGGCCTATCTGGTCATGCAAACATTTCTGCATGCATCTTTGGTATGTAGCACCAGCATATCTCAAACCGAAAGCCATGACACGATAGCAATAAGCCCCATACGGGGTAATAAAAGCAGTTTTCAATTGATCATCCGGATTCAAAGGTATCTGGTGAAAACCGGAGTAGGCATCTAAAAAAGTCAAGAGTTCACTCCCGGCAGTGGAATCGATCACTTGATCTATCCGGGGAAGTTGGAAAGGATCTTTCGGGCAAGCCTTGTTGAGGTTGGTGAAGTCGATGCACATGCGCCACACCTTAAGGAGGAGGGGATCATCTTTCTTCTTCTCTACCAGGACCAGATTCGATATCCAATCCGGGTGCAGCACTTCCATCACGAATCCGGCAGCCAGCAGTATGGCGAGATACTCCATGATGGCAGCTCTTCTCTCATCCGAGAGGCGCCTAGTCGGTTGCTTCACCGGCTTCGCATCCGGTCTAACAAACAGAGAGTGCTCAACCAACTCCCTCGGAACGCCTTGCAGATCGTCACTCGACCATGCAAAAGAATCCCGATTCTCACGGAGGAAGTCGACGAGCTCGCCTTCCTATTTGCTGTCCAGGTTGCTGCCAATGATGACCTGGCGCTCCGGGTTGCTGGGGTCAACCCCCACCTTCTTCGTCTCCTTTGGTGGCTGGAATGACGCGCTCTGCTCCGGGTTCACCATCCCGGGCATCCCGAGTTGGGAGGTCTTGGACAGCGCCACCACTTGCTGGATCCTCTTCTTTTCCTCAGCTATCACCAGGGACTCGGCTAAGCATGAGCCGGCCGAAGCACACTCCATGGAGCGCTTGTGATCCCCCGAGATGGTGATTATGCCGTTAGGACCCGGCATCTTCATCTTCATGTATCCCATGTGAGTTCAGATCATGAACTTGGCCAGGGTTGGCCTGCCGATCAGCGCGTGGTACGGACTTTCGAGGTCCACGACCTCGAATTCCAAGCTCTCGGTTCGGCAGTTTTCCCGGGTTCCGAATAACACCTCAACCCAGATTTTACCCATGGGTGAGCAAGAGACTCCGGGCACAATGCCATGAAAGGTTGTCTCGGTGGGTAGCAAGGTGTTCATGGACACCCCAGCTTCAGCATCGTATCCTTGTACATGATGTTAATGGCGCTGCCATTGTCAATCAGAACCCGACTGAAGCGGACGTTGAGGCTTGGTGCGACAAAGGTTGGGTCTACCACTAAGGCATACGCACCCGGCTTAGGCATAACCCGGGGATGATCCTTCCGGCTCCACGTGATCTCCATCTCGGACCAGTGCAAGAACTTGGGCACCGCCGGAATCACAGCGTTCACTTCCAGGGCGCGATGTTGCGCACTCTTCCGGTCAGTGGGCTCGGTTACGAAGACCACATAGCTCTGATGTGCCTCCCGGTAGTTGCCTTGCTGATGTCCGGGTTGATTACTTGGGCCTACGCCATTGTCGTTCCGGGTGTGCACCACATTTACCGGCCGGGGCGGGGGTCCTCGGTGTGGTTGATTAATCCGGATTGCGTTGGCTCTGGATGCCGGAGTGGGAGGTCTCGGAATGTTGGGTCGAGATGCCGGAGCACTTGGCCGAGTAGCCCCCGTGCTGCCCTCCTGCAATGTGCGCTGATACCAGTTGCACTGCCGAGTGGAGTGGTTTGCTGGCTTGTTGGCCTCCAGGATATCGTAACAGCATGGCTTGTTCAGCATCTCTTCATACATCAGGGGCTTCTTCTGGTCCACCCAAGTTTTCTGTACTTCCTGGCTCTGACCCCAAACCGGGCCACTTGTTTTCTGACGCTGATTATTGCCGGCATCTTCTTGATCTCGGGTCACAGCTGCGACATGCTGTGCGGCATGGTGGTACTCAGGCTGATTCCTCTTTTGGCCAAAATCTTGGCGATCATGGCTTCTGCTCGACCCCGAACGCTGAGGTCTCGCATTCCTCCTGTTGGAGTCACCGACATCCACCAGGGGTTGCATGGGATCTCCAAGCGTGTAGGTATCGGCGATGCGCATGGTCTCTGCCAAGGTTGTCGGCATCTTCCTCTGCAATTTCTGCCAAAGCATTGAGCCATGCCGACATCCTTGCGCAAACCAGGAGATGGCCTGTGCCTCTACCACTCCTTCGCAAGAATTGCGAATGTTGCTCCACCGGGTAAGGTACTCCCGGTCGGTTTCATTTCTCCTTTGCCTACAGATGGCGAGCTGTTGAGGTCTGTTGGGCCTTTTGTACGTGCTGGTGAAGTTGCTGATGAACGCCTCCTCGAAATCTAACCAGCAGTCTATGCTGCCGGTTCTCAAGTTGTTCAGCCAGATTCTGGCAGGTCCTTCCAACATCTGTGGCACATAACGTACCGCCCAACGTCTGTTTCCACCGGCTATGCTTACTGCAGTTACATAGTCGGTCAACCAGTCCTCCAGCTTCTTGCTGCCGTCATAGGTCTTAGCACCCCGGTTGAGCTGGAAATTCCGGACAGGCGGCTCCCGCATGATTCGGGGTCCAAAGCAGGCAGGTCCCGGAGGTCCTTGCTCTTCCACTAGCTCGGATTGGTGAATCCGGTCGAGCCGGATTCTGGCATCAGCCGGATCCAGTTGTCTGGTTCCTATCCGAGATCCCAAAGGATTCTCATTGGGTTGGTACCCAAGCTGCTGCAACCTTGAGTTGCCATCGTTGTGCCTGTCGAGTACCGGGATCACAGCTTGCTGCGGCACAGAGGCGGCCTCCCTACATAGGTTTCCCTGAACCTGTGGCGGATTCCGGGGTGGATTACCACGGCTAGCCGGGTTATTGTTTCCTACACCCCGGTTGCCACCACCAGGATTACTCTGTGCCTGCCCGGAATTATGCTACCCGGCTTGCTGGATATCGGCGAAGGCCGGGTCGTACGTCTGCAACTGCTTGTTTTTCCCGGAGCCCCGACTTCGGCTCCGGCTCTTGCTCTTGCTCCTGCTCGGATGCGGAGAGGAGGCCTCTCCGCTCGATCTGTGGCTGTCAGCCCTAGCTGAATGCACTTGGGATCCTGCCCCTGGGTTCTTTTTCTTGAAGGCCTGGTTCTGCCGGTTGGCCTCGAGAACCAACTCGTTCACCCGCTCCTGCTGCTTGCGCAGAGCCTCACCGGATAGCCCAGCCAGCTCCGCCATCGCGGCTTCGGCAGCCCTAAGAGTTTTTGCCGGCGAGCTGTATACCGGTTTCCCAGCCGAGATCATGCTACCCGTATGACTAGTTGCGGCCCCACCGGCCAGCTCATCATTCACCATTCTGCCTTTCTTGCGCAGATCCGCGATGTGCTTCTCCCGGGAGTCTATCTTAAGAAACCCGTGAGCTGCATTGTACTCCGGGAGGCTAGCACTGAGCTCACGCCGGATCTCGGCGATCTCTTGCGCTTCGGCGAGTAGCAACCTACGTTGCTCATCCAAGTCAGCCGAAGTGGCTTGGGTATCTGCATCAGCTGTCAAGGGGACAACCAACTTGGCCACCAGACCCGAGAGGAGATCCGGGCGACGATCGGGCTAGGACTGCTGCGGATCGCCGTCTCGGGCCGTACCTCTCTCCTGAGGAGGCTTGGCCAAGCGAACACGGCCGCTACCGGCATCGCCGTCGGCGTCCTGGAACTACTCCTCGGTTACCCCGACCATCATGATCGCGACGGAGCTCGCGGTGCGACTAGCACACGGACCCCGGTTGGCGCAGAGCATGGGAGGATCCTCAGCTTCCAGGACAATGTCCGGGTAGCTGCAGATAACTTCGGTGGCGACGTAGGTGGTGAAGCCACCGAAGTCGATGAGGCATCCGTTCACTGGGAAGGGTTTGTTCCTGAAGCACCCGGCATTGTCGCTGACGAAATCCATCTCGCCCAGCCTGACGACAAGGCCAGAGAGAACCCGGACGCCGAAGCGAACGGGGGAACCCGTCCGGATGTGTACACCAGCCAACGCCTCTGTCAGCCCCATGGTGGGCGCCAACTGTCGTGGTGGTGTCACGGTAGATGCCATAGGATGGCTAATTTGTGGGGCCGATGGACGTTGGTGGATCCGGGGAGGGATAGCGAGCTGAAGAGCTCACACGGGGGAGGATCCCGGTTAGACCGAGATCTCCAAGGAACACCAAACAAGCTCAAAGTGCAAGGGGAAAGATCTAGCAAACACGAACAAATGCACGAAGGCAAAGAACACACGCACGATGTACCCAGGTTCGGGGCCCTCGTGAGGAGGTAACACCCCTACTCCTGCCTTTCCTCTCAATATAAGTGTGGAATAAGATCTACAACCCGCTCTTGAAGCTCATGCGGTGATGAACACGAAGAACAAGATGCTCTAGAGAAAGGGAAGAGTAAATGCTCTAGGAGTAAATGAGACTAAGGTCTTGGCTCCAAAGTTGGTCTCTCTCCCGCAGGAGCAGTTATGGTGCCTTTTATAGAGTTCCGGCCAGGAGGGCCGGAAACCCTAATCCGGCTTGGCCCCACCGGACAGGCCTAACGATTATGTCGACACCGGCTAGTGCGACCTAGCCGCCGTGCTATCCGGCGTTGCCCCATCGTCATCATTCCGGCAAGGACGGCAGGCGCCGTCCTAGAACATCATTGTCCCCCTGTCAGAGACAAGACATGTCTTCGCCCATGCCGAGTAGCCTTTTCCGGATTGCCGGGCTAGGCATGTCCGGTCCTGTCGTACCGCCACCGTACCGGCTGATGCGCTCCCGTGTCAGGCGGGAGGTGACCATGCTTCCGTGTCAGGTGGGAGGTGACCATGCTTCCGTGTCAGGGGGGATGGTACTTCCCCCCGCGTCAGGCGGGACAGCCTGCTCCGGACCGTTGATGATCTACCGGCATCTCCCATGCCGGCTACCTCTTTGCTGCATCCTGTAAGTCTTTCCTGCACATACCAAACAACTTGCTAGGGCCGAGATATACACACCGGTTAGCTTGTACCCGGGGAGCAAGCTTGTACCTTCCTTACCTACCCGGGGAGTCTATCCGGTACCTCCGGGTACTTCTCCTACCGGAGGTCTACTCGGAGCCACGAGGTCCGAGGTCTCTCCTGGATGCACCCGGCCCGAGTTCCTGTTAGGATGCGTATCTCTAGGCCTAGCCTCTCGAAGATGTCTTAGCCTGTCTTAGCCTCCTCGAGAAGCTAGTTCTTAGAGGAACCACCCGCTGATGCTTGTGCTGTGGTGCAGGCCTGGGGGGCTATTTATAGCCGCCAGGGATGACCCTTGCGCCCGCCAGGAGGCACCTTGCACTCTACCAGCTCCGAAAGGTCAAGTTACCCCTTCAGCGCACCAGGGGGTGGCCCTTGCACTCGCCAAAGGTCAAGTACTGTTGCCACACTGTAGAGTAGTGCCGAGTTTCGCCCTACCCGGGGGGTAGCCCCCCCGACATCGCGTGGCGGAGTGGCCTCGCGCGGAGGCGTTGCCGCATGTGACAGAGTGACCTCGCACGGAGGCGTAGCCGCGCGAGGCGGAGTGGCGGCACGAGGTGGCGCAGAAGTCCTCGCCTCCGAGCCCTCCACCAACGGAGACTCGCATGGTGCTGCAGGAGCGTCCGGGCCTACGGCGCTCTCCTTCTCAGGTGGACCAGCCGCCCCCGCGAGGGGCGCCGTCGCTTCTACTTGAGGCGCCTCCTCAAGGGGGGCCGTTGGGGCCGCCCCCCTCAGGCCTCGCGGCCTCGTCAGCCACGGCCCCTGCCGTGGCGGTCTTCACCTCGGACGCCTTGCGGAGCCGGCGGCGCTTGGCAGGCGCAGGTCCGCTGTCAAGAGCGCAAGGAAAAACTTCAGCAAAAGATGAGGTGGAATTAGAAACCAAAAGGGAAAATGGCCCAACGATGTATAAACTCACCCTGGAGGGGGAGCGCCAGCGTCGACCCACGCCAGGCCTGACGAGTGCCATGAGGGAAAGAGCTTGGAAGCAGGCCTCGCGGGGGGCGCCTCCGCTTTCCTCTTGGGAGGGACGTAAGAGGGCCTCGCCCCTGTGTGGTCCACGGCGGCCTTGGTGCGAAGTCCGCGCCTCCCCGGAGAGCCCTCCGCACCTGATGCCTCCCCTTCCTCAGCTTCCTCCTCCACAGGGCGCGAGGGCGCCACCACGAAGGCGTCTTCGTCGCCTGACGAGATATCGCGAATCTCGTCAGTAAAAGGCCCATCCCTAGAAGAGGAGACCTCCCCGGCTGCAGCTTCCTCCTCGCCTAGGCCAGCTCCAGAGTCCGAGGGAGAATCGGCCCCCTCCGCTCCCCGCGGGGCCGGCAGCGGCACATCAGAGTCCGCCGGGCCCGTCGGGGAGAACGAAGGCATCCCCTCCAGGCGGACCATGCGCTCCGTCAGGTTGTACTGGTGAAGGGGCCGGAGCGCCGCGCGGACCTCATCCGCGGGGAGCATGGAGGGGTTGACGAAGAGCGCGGAGAGGATGTTTTCGACGACGTCCTTGTCATTGTCCTCGACGTGGAGCCGCATCTTGTCGTTCGGCCCCGAGTACATCCACATGGGGACCGAGTGAGCTTGGAGGGGCGCGATGTGGCGGGTCACAAAGTCCACCACGACCATCTGCCACGTGAGGCCCTCCTCGCGAAGGAAGCTCAGGCGCCCCATCAGGCTCGCATTCTTGGCACCGTCAAAGATAGCCTTGCCCCAGTGGGAGTTCTTCACCGGAGGCTCGTCAGGGACCTCGAGGAAGGCGCAGGGACGCTCCATCCCGACGAAGAACCACTTTTGGCGGAAGTCGTCTACCTTCTTCGTCACGGACGTGATGGCCTTGCCCTCGCTCCAAGACATGGGGATGTAGACACCCCCCATCCCGTCGACGATGCGGAACGAGACGCACCCGGAGCGCTCGTTCTTCGCCGTGTTCCAGAGCGCGTAGAAGCACCGGAACAACCCCACCGTGGGCTTCAGGCCCAGGTACGCCTCGCAGAGGTAGGCGAGGATGAGGACGGAGTTGGGGTGCAGGTGCAACAGCTGCACCAGGTAGAACGCCAGCACCGCCTCCAGGAACGGAGAGAAGGGTGGCACTGACAAGTCCCAGGGTTGTGCACCCCGGGTTGATTGATGGGGAGAGAGATGAGTGCAAGGTGATCACGACGGCTGACAAGCGAGGTTTACCCAGGTTCAGGCTCCCGGAGGATAACACCCTACTCCTGCTTGTCTGGTTATTGATGCGAGTAGCGATTACAATGGCGAGATTGTGATCTCGCTAGGGTTTGTCGTAGTGGTTATCAACGTGTCCTCTAGGACGGGAAACCCTCCTGGCTTTATAGGTAGCCAGGTCTCGGGTGGTTGGTACAGATACGGTAGGTTACAAGACCTAACCGAGTTGGACTAGGATACTAGATACCCCGAGTGGGCCTTCTGCGGGCCTTTCCATCCTTGGCGCGGCCCAGGTAGCCTCATCGTGGGCTACCCGCAAGGTAGCCCCACGTCAGTAGCCCCCGAGTGCTTGGTCGAAGCGTAGAGTCGGACAAAGGACTCCTTCCTCCTGGACGCGCCGTTGGATTGCTTGATCTTGAGCTTGAACTCGAATTTCTTCAGTCGAAGCGGCCACTCCCGATGGGAGTAATCTGTGCAGTCGAATTATCTTGTCTCCATCTTCTTGTGAAGCTTGCTCCTGTTCAGCCTGTTTCTTGGCTTACTTGTTGGATGGATTTGGCTGCTCGAGCTTACTGTGCTGCCACTCGAACGGTTTCTTCGGGTACTCGGATCACTGGCCGATCCTACCTTGCTGATTTCAGCTGAGAAGCCTACTACTCGAATGATTTCTTCGAGTTTCTTCGGTTGATTTTGGAGCCGTTGGCTTGGTGACGTCATCGATGACGATTCGTCGCACGCCTCTGCGCCCGATGGAACGTGACGTGGCGGGCCCCGCTGTCAGAGCTGACCACGGTCCGCAGTTGTCACGTCTCCGAAGTGGGCGCGAAATTTGCGCGGCACGATGACGACGCCTCGGTTCCCGTGCGTAGTGGAGGAAGTTGGCGGCGACGGTTGGTTTCTCCGTGCGACACGTGGACGGCTGGATGCTCTCGCTCGGAGGCATTGCCTGATGGACGGTTGAGATGCCGATCTTCGAGGAATAAGTACTGCGCTTTGGCTTTTGGGATGTCATCTTCTCCAATCCATTCTTGCCTTTTTTCTCCTCTTGCGCTCTGCCATTTCCGCCGCCATTCCGAGCTCCAAGCACTCCGTCCGTGCACCCTGCGGCCTAGGCGATGGGCAAGCCGAAGAGCGCTGCTGGCTCCTCCGCCGCCGCTGACGACGCCGGGGTGATGAAGAAACCCGAGGGCGATTGGCAGAGGTCGTCGACGAAGAAGAGCGATGTGGAGCTGCTCCGCGCGCAGGGCATGCTGCCGCCCGCCGACCAAGTCCATGTACGAGTCCCTGGCAAGGAGGTCTTCCCCACTCCTCGCGATGGGGAACGTGTTTGCTTCGCGGACTTCATTCCGCGAGGCTTCGGGTTCCCCATGCACGATTTCGTGCGTGGTCTCCTGTACGCCTATGGGGTTCAGATCCACGATCTGACCCCCAATGGCGTCTTGAGCATCGCGGGCTTTATCGTGCTCTGCGAGTGCTTCTTGGGTGTCGCGCCCCACTGGGCACTGTGGAAGTCGCTCTTCCTCGTTCGCAAGAACGTGGGGAAGAGTGGGCTGACCTTCCCAGTGGGCGGCTTCGGAATCCAGGTACGCGTTGACACCGCGTACTTTCAGATGAAGAAGTCCGACTCCGTCCAAGGGTGGCGCCGGAGATGGTTCTACGTCCAGTCGAACGACGACGGACTGGACGCATTCGACAGCAAGCGCGGACTACGGAAGACCGGCGCCTGGGCGCACCCGCTGTCTACCGTGGAGAAGGAGGCTGTGCGGCCCCTGCTGTCCCTGCTGCATGAGCTGACTCAAACCCTTGGGCGTGATGCGGGTGGCGTCTTTCTGATGGCCACCTTCTTCCGTCTTCGGGTGCAGCCGCTCAGCGCCCGGCCTCACCCGATGTGGGCTGCCGAAGGCGTCAGCGCCAAGCCACTGGAGGACGAGGAGGTGGAAGCCAGCGTCAGGTCCATCACCAACCTCCGAGCCGCGGACACGTGCAACGTCAGCTGCCCAATTTCTCCTTACGGGGCCTCGAACCCCGTTCCTGAGGTAAGTCTTTTATTGTCTTCTCGCTGACCTTGTTCGACTTGAGTCTACCTTTCTTTCTGATTCGACTTGCGTCTATTTGCTTCAGGGCCGAGATCTTTTCGTCAGCTGCCCTCCCCTCCCTGAGAACGGACCCGACGATGAGTCGAGGTTTGTCGAAGAGGATGACGAGGACGAAGAGATTCCCTCCGCGCATTCTCCCCGCGACGAGGTGGAGGAGGAAGATGAGGTGGAGGAACCCGCGAGGAAGAAGCGAAAGCTTCCGATTCGCGGTGAGTCTGCCACTGCGTCATCACCTGCCCGGGGCGTGGAAGTTGCTGAGGAGGAGGTCGCCGTGACGTCTCCGGGTGCTCGTTCTTCGGGTGGCTGGGAGGAACCTCTGAACGTTCCCCCAGTCAGCTCCGCGGCGCCACGCTCGTTCGCGCGGATGCCTTCGCCTTCCTTGGAGAGCTACGACGACGCCGGCACCCCCAGGTGAGTTCCTTTGTAATGTGTCCATCTAGTTGTACTTTGCAGTTTGGCGGTTTTTTTTTATTCGGCCGGTGTTCTTGGTTTTGCTGCAGCCATCGTTCGGACGATGTTAGCTTCCCCCTTCGGGACGTAGAGCTCACATCTGCCCCTTCGGCTGGCTTGAGGACGCCAGTGGTGGTGGAGAAGGTGCATGCTGAGCCTGCCGGTATTGCATCTTCTAGCCGCGTGCTTCCTTCGACTGCGGGAGACCTTGAACTCCTGGACCACGTAAGTCTTGCATGCTTCTTCTTTGTGTTCTTTGACTTTCATCGGGTGCGCGATCAGCGCTCCCGATGGGAGTAGCCCCCGAAGGTGTGGGTGACTAGTATAGTCGCCCGCAACTTTATTGACTTCTTGCTTTTTGTTTCAGCCTTACTATCGCCAGCAGCTCGACGCAGCCGCAGCTTATGTTCGCCTGGAAAAAGAGAGGGACCAACTGCGTGCCTCTCTGGACCAGGCTACTGGGCGGGTTGATGAGCTTGAGAGGGCTCTTCGCGAGTCCCAAGAGTGGGAACTGGCTAGGGTTGCCAAGGAGAAGACTCAAGTTGGTCGTCTCCTTTCGCTGGCCGGTGTACTTGGGGGTGAGTTTCGGCTTGACGCCTACTGAGTCTTTTGCTCTTTTTCTTAATCTGACTTTGAATTTTTGCGCAGAGACTTGCGGTGGAGCTCCTCCCGAAGATGTGTCGAGTGACACGGTTGACCTGGCAACCGTTGTTGGCTTCCTCGACCGGGTGTGCGCCTACGCTTCGGACGCGCTGAAGAGGTCTTCAGCCGCGCTGCAGAAGTCGACTGGAGCTCTGGCTGTGGTGCACCAGAGCATCTTCCCGGGTGACCAGCCGCCGGCGACCGTGGACGCCCTGGCTGCACCGTTTGAGGACGCGACTACCATCGCCGACTTCACGCGGTCGCAGACGGTACGCGGCTCCGAGCTCACCTTCCAGCTCCTATTAGGCCACCAGGTCCCCGGTGACTTGGAGAAGGTCGTCAGTGGTTTTCCTCGCAAACCCGACGGCCGGACCGCGTCGCTGAGTGGCGTGAAGGAGCGCGCCTCGCAGCTAGCTGCGCAGCTTGTGGCACTCTTCAAGAGGGCCCTTGCTAAGGCGACTGAGGCGGCAGCTCGGAAGGGCCGTTCCCGGTCGCAGTCCGCGGCCTTAGAGTAGGCATAGTTGTAGGAATGTGGCAGTCGCCGCGATTTGTATTTTGACCTTTATGCTTGTAATGAACATTGCTCTGTCGGGTCTTTTGGTCTTCGATATTGATTTTGCTGGTCTTTATTTCTCCTGAGCTGATTTGTGCTTAGCAGTCGCCTGATTGTATTGACTCTCCGTATCCCTGGCAGAGTGCTGCGTGCGATGATGCTCCGCCTTCTCCGGTGGCCGTGCCGAGTGGCGCGGCTTCTTCTTCGGGTGCTCGCCGTCGTCGGGCGGCGCCGGCTCCTCCACGCAGTGCCAACGACCAGCGGATAATCACATTTTTGAAGAACAAGGTGGCGGAGCTTGAGGCGACCCTGAAGAATACGGAGCGGCTGCTACAACGTTCTCAGTCGCATCCCACGGCGGAGTTCTCGCGACGTGAGGACTTTTTTCTTGGGGAGATCGACCTGATCAGTCGACAGTTGCAAGGTATGTATCCTCTTTTTGGTGGCTGCCGTCCTTTTGTGGCTTTCCTTCTCATTCTTAGTTGCATTTTATGTGCGCAGACGTCAATCCTGACTGGGAGGCTGAGCGGGTTCGCGTTGAAGAGCGAGTCATCCGAGAGGCGTCCGGCAGCTCATACGAGGCTCGGCAGTTCTGGGTGAGCCAGTCGAGGGGGCGCGTCCTTGCCACCATGCTTGATCGCACGTGGCGCGCTTCTTTTCTTCTGGAGAGCTGCCGGAAGACACTTTGGCACATCAATCGTGTGTACTTCCCGCATAATGCGCAGCCGAACGGGTTGTCTGCTTTGCTGGAGAGGTTCCGCGATGGTGAAGGGCTGAAGGAGGTCGTCGACGCCCAACTTGTGGCTGGTGCGAACGCTGCATTGGCATACGTCCGGATGCACCGGCCACATCTTCCGCTTGAGCGGGTGCTTGAAGGCCTGCCGAGTGATGATGACTTCGACGAGACCTTGGCTGCTGCGCGTCGGATTATCCGGCAGGTTCAGGACCTGAGCGAGCGTCTTGTAGGGCCTCTTGATGCACCGAAAGCTGAACCTGCAGTGTGGAGTAGCTGTCGTCTGGTGTACAGGGTTAGCTATAGGGTTGCAAATGTTAATGTGTAAGTATGACAATTGATTGAAATACTCTAGAATTGTAAGAGTTAATCTTTTTACTCGAAAGCAAGTGCTTGATTTGGGCTTGCGACCTGTTTGGCGCAGTCGACTAGAATGCTAGGCGGCGACCTAGGTTTCTCAAGTGTGACCTGCATGCCGCAGTCTCTGATTATATCAGGTGGCGACTTAGGATTTCTGCGACTTGACCTGTATGGCGCAGTCCCCGAGTCGCTCGAGTGGTGGCCTAGGATTTTGGCGAAGACCTGTATGGCGCAGCCCCCGGGAAGGTCGAGTGGCGGCCTAGGGTTACAAGTGTTACCTGTTTGGCGCAGCCCCCGAGTATGTCGGGTGGTGACCTAGGATTTGGAACTTGACCTGTGCAGCGCAGCCCCCGAGTAGGTTCGAGTGGCGGCTGAGGATTTTTCTTGGAGGTCCTGTTTGGCGTAGCCCCCGAGTAAGTTGAGTGGTAGCCTAGGGTTACAAGTGTGACCTGTGCGGCGCAGCCCCCGTGTGTGGCGGGCGGCGCCCTAGGATTTTGAACTTGACCTGTATGGCGCAGCCCCCGAGTCGGTCGGGTGGCGGCCTAGGATTTTTTTTGGCTTGGCGCTTGTACGGCGTAGCACCCGAGTGAGTTGGGTGGCGGCCTAAGCTTTTATTTCAACCTGTGTGGCGCAGCCCTCGAGTGGTTCGGGTGGCGACCTAGGATTTTTGATCATGCTTGTATGGCGCAGCCCCCGAGTGGTTCGAGTAGCGGCCTAAGCTTTTATTTCAACCTGTGCGGCGCATCCCCCGAGTATTTCGAGTGGCGGCCTAGGATTTTTCATCTTGCTCTGAGTGACAGGTAAAGGAGACAGAATTTCTTCAAACCACTTTATTGATTCTTGCGAACAGGCCGCCTCATTAAAACCCTTCCAGTCCCCTCAGGTACCCTGGTAAGGGAAAGAGTGCGTCTGAAACCTGCCGCGCTGGTTTTCTTTGTACAATGGCTGTTTTGAACTAGGCGTAGAACCGGCGAAGTTGTGCTACGTTCCATGGATTGCTACAGTCTGCTCCTGTCTTCGAGTCCTTGAGGCGGTAAGCTCCATTGCCTATTGCTTCTGTTACGATGTACGGGCCCTCCCATGGGGAGGCGAGCTTGTGCACCTTCTTTTGCTTGAGTCGCAGAACCAGGTCGCCTGCAACAAACGCTCTTGGTCGCAGCCTCCGAGTGTGATAATTGCACAGGTCCTGCTGGTACACGGCTGATCGTGCCAGGGCGATGTCTCGCGCTTCGTCCAGGGTGTCTCTGCTGTCTTCGAGTGCCTCCTCTGCTTCCGACTCGTCGTAAGCGACTACTCTTGGTGCGTCGAACTTGATGTCGCAGGGGAGGACCGCTTCTGCACCGTACACCATGAAGAATGGAGTGTACTGGGTGGATCTATTCGGCGTCGTTCGCAGACTCCAGAGGACCGATGGAAGTTCTTCCACCCATGCGCCCGCTGCGCGTCTCAGGGGCACGCGCAGTCGTTTCTTGATGCCGCTACAGACTAGGCCGTTGGCTTTCTCCACTTGTCCGTTGGACTGCGGGTGCGAGACGGACGCATAGTTGAGTTTGATCCCCTGCTCTGAGCAAAAGTCCTTGAATTCTTCGGCTGTGAAATTTGAGCCGTTGTCTGTGATGATCCCGTTTGGTACCCCAAACCTGAAGATGATTGACCGGATGAAGTTGACCGCTGCTGATGCAGTCGAACTTGTGATGCGCACGGCTTCGATCCACTTTGTGAACTTGTCGACTGCGACCAGGAGGTGAGTGTGACCTCCGGGTGAGGATTTCTTCAGTGGGCCCACCATGTCCAGACCCCATTGGGAAAAGGGCCAGGCCAACGGTATCGTCTTGAGTTCTGATGCTGGGGCGTGTGGTTTGTTGGCAAATTCCTGGCACCTTGTGCATTTCTTCACCAGCTCCTCGGCGTCCTGCATGGCTGTCAACCAGTAGAACCCGACGCGTAGCGCCTTGGCCACTAGTGCCCGACTGCTGGCGTGATGTCCGCAGATACCCGCGTGGATGTCGAGTAGGATGGCTTGGCCGTCGACTGGATCTATGCACCTTTGCAGGATTCCTGAGATGCTTCTTTTGTAGAGTTCACCATTGATGACGGTGAAACTTTTGGAGGGCCTGATGATGCGCTTTGCTTCGACTTGGTCTACTGGTAGCTTCTGATGTAGTATGTATGCCAGGTATGGCCCTGTCCACGTGGCTTCGACTAGCATGACCTCCATGAGGACCTTGTCTTGGCTCGGCGGGTTGGCATCACCTTTCTTTGTTTCTGCGCTTGCTGTACTTTGAGTCTTGATGGACCTCTGCGTGATGCACTCGAGGAAGACGCCGGGTGGGACTGGCACCCTGTCTGAGCCCATGTTAGCGAGGACGTCAGCTTCCTCGTTGCTTTCACGGCCAATGTGGCGCAGCTCGCAGCCATCGAAGTTTCCTTCCATCTGATTGTAGAGGTCTCTATAGGCGATCATGTTGTCAGCGACAGCGTCGCAGGACTTCATGGTTTGCTGTACCACCAGATAGGAGTCGCCGTAGATCATGAGGTGCGTGGCGCCGCAGTTCTTGGCCATCCGCATGCTGTGGATCAGGGCCTCGTATTCGGCTTCGTTGTTGGACGGCTTCGGGAAGTCCATCTGTAGGACATACTTGAGCTTGTCGCCTTTGGGGGAGATGAGCACGACTCCTGCCCCGGCTGACTTGAATTTCTTCGAGCCATCAAAGTACATTGTCCATGCGTTGGACAGGTCAGGGACATTTGGTAGCTGGGCTTCTATCCACTCGGTTGTGAACTCTGGGAGAACTTGGGCCTTGATAGACTTCGGGTGAGCATACTTCAGCCCCCATGGTCCTAGTTCGACAATCCACTTGGCGACTCGTCCTGTCGCGCGCTGGTTTGTGAGAATGTCTGCTAGTCCAGAGGAGCTTACCACCGTGATCGGGTGCTCGGAGAAGTAGTGGACGACCTTCCTGGAGGTCATGAAGACTCCGTATGCCAGCTTCTGGTAATGAGGGTAATTCTGCTTGGACAGGGTTAGTACTTCGCTGAGGTAGTAGACGGGCCTCTGTACCGGGTGACTGTGCCCTTCTTCTTCGCGTTCAACTACGAGCACCGTGATTACCACCCTGTTCGTTGCAGAGACGTATAGGTACAGCGGCTCATTTTCCAGTGGTGCCACGAGGACTGGAGAGGTTGTCAGTGTTTTCTTGAGATGGTCGAACGCGTCCTGCGCCTCCTGTGTCCACTCGAACTTGTCCGCCTTCTTCATCAGTTGGTAGAAAGGTAAGGCTTTCTCTCCCAACTTACTAATGAACCGGCTGAGCGCTGCGACTCGGCCAGCTAATCGTTGCACCTCCCTGAGCTTGGTTGGTGCTGGCATTGTGAGTATGTTCTGTACCTTCTCGGGGTTTGCTTCGATTCCTCTTGCAGATACAAGGTACCCTAGTAGCTCTCCGGCTGGTACGCCGAACACGCACTTCTCTGGATTGAGCTTGATCTGATATACGTCCAACGCAGCGAAGACCTTGCGGAGGTCGTCGACTAGGGTATCCTCCTTTCGGGTAGTGACGACAATGTCGTCGACGTAGACTTGGACGATCTGCCCGATTAGCCCCTTGAGGCATGCTTGCATTGTCCGCTGGTACGTGGCACCTGCGTTCTTTAACCCGAACGGCATCGTCTGGTAGCAAAAGACGCCGTCGGGTGTGATGAAGGCTGTCTTCTCTTCGTCTTCGACTTTCAGCCTGATCTGCTGGTAACCTGAGTAGGCATCCAGAAAGGATAGGCGTTCGCATCCTGCAGTCGAGTCGATGATCTGGTCTATCCGCGGGAGCGGGAAGTGGTCCTTGGGGCAGCATTTGTTGACTGCGGTGAAGTCAACGCACATGCGCAGTTTCTTCGTCTTCTTTTTCTCAACTAGGACCGGGTTGGCGACCCAGTCCGAGTCCTTGATCTCTCGAATGAACTTGGCGTGTAGTAATCTGTCGACTTCCATGGTGATCGCGTCTCGTTTGGGTCCTGAGAAGCGCCGCATGGATTGCTTGACTGGCCTTGCGTCCTTGTGGACTTTTAGAGAGTGCTCGGCGAGTTCCCTGGGTATCCCTGGCATGTCAGAGGGTTGCCATGCAAAGATTTTCCAGTTCTCACGTAGGAACTCGACGAGCGCGCCTTCCTATGCAGGGGTCAGACTCGATGAGACCTTGACCGTCTTTCCACTGTCATTCGGATGGACTTGGTGGGTGACAGTGTCGTCATTCGTGTTGAACGCTGCGTCCTTGGCAGGCTTCTTGCGAGCTGGGAAGATGGTCTTGTCGTTGTCGGCTGATATGGCCTTGAAGTGCTCTTCGACGCCGAAGGACTCGGAGATCTTGGCGAACTCGCGGTCGCAGCTGTTGGAGAGCCCAAAGTCACCGCGGACGGTGATCACTCCTTTCGGCCCGGGTAACTTTATCATCAGGTAGGCGTAGTGGGGTACCGCCATTAACCTGTCAAAGCTTGGGCGTCCGAGGATGGCGTGGTATTGTGACTTCCAGTCGACGACCTCAAAGTCTATCGACTCCTTCCTGAAGTGCTCGGGTGTACCGAGGATGACGTCGAGTGTGATTGTTCCCATGGGCGTGATTGCTTGCCCTGGTACTATGCCGTGGAAGGTGGTCTCTGATTCCGGCAATTTCTCTGTCGACCTGTTCATTCGTCTGAGGGTATCGGCGAATATGATGTTGATGCCGCTGCCCCCGTCCAGGAATACCTTCTTCAGGCTGTAGTCGCTGATCAAAGCCTCAATCACGAGTGCGGCGTGCCCGGGTCGGACTACCTCCGCTGGGTGATCTGCCCTGGAAAATGTGATTGGTGTCTCCGACCCGCGCAGGTAGTCTGGTACCGCACGCGGGCTGTTGATGGCTTGAAGTACTTGGCGTGTGATGATTTTCTGCCTCCTGTTCGACGGGGGTCCCTTCTGGATCATGTTCAACTGTCCCCGTGCGGCTGGGTACGCGTCGGCTGCTGCCGACGGACCTTGTTGCTGCTGCTGCGGCTGGGGGAACGCTCCTACCGCCTATACTTGATTATTGTTTGCGGGTGCTGCCTGGATGGCTAGCTGTGGTGCCGCTTGTATGGCCTGCACCGGGGCGATGATTTGCTGCATGGCATGGTAGATCTTTCTTGCTTTGCGGCAATCTTTCAACAGGTGGTTTGAACCCCACTTTCCTGTTGCGGGGTTGCGGAACGAGTGATGCTTACAGGGTTGCATCAGTTCCTCTGCTGGGGTCAGCGGGCGCTTCCACTCGCGCTTCTGACTTCCATCATTGTGGTCGATGTTGCTGCTGCCACGGTTGTACTGACTCGAGCTGGGCTGCCGACTCTGCTCGTATTGTCGGCTGTTGTCACGCTTTTCCTCGCGGGGGGTTTCGTACCCTGCCGCTACTAATTCGATTGAATCGTGGGTGTAACGTGCCTTCTTCTTTTGACGCGCTTCGCGCCAGTTGCTTGTTTCACCTTCCTTTTTGCGAGAAGTTTCGCGGACATAGTCCTCTTCTTCGGCCCATTGGTTGGCTGTCTTCATGAGTTCTATTGTGGTCTTCGGCTGGAGCCTACCGAATTCCTCCCGGAGGTCGCGGCGAGCGACGCCATGCATGAAAGCGTCCATCACTCGATCCTCTGATACGGGTTCCATGGTATTGCGGAGGAGTGTCCACCTCTGGATGTAAGAGCGGAGCGACTCGTCCTTCCCTTGCTTGCAGGCCTGCAACTCGATGTAGGTCGTTGGCCTGGCGAATGTTCCTGAGAAACTCTTAATGAAGTTATCTTGGAATCCTTCCCATGTTCGGAAAGAGTCTTTGGGTTGGCTTGTGAGCCACCCGCGTGCCGAGTCTGTCAGCATGAGCTGGATGTACTGCATGGCTGTAGTCGACGTTCCGCCTTGACAGGTGCAAGCGATGAGGTAGTCCTCGAGCCATAGCTTTGGGTCTTGCTTCCCGTCGTATTTTGGTGTGCCCGCCGTCAACTTGAAGCCTTTAGGCATGCGGGTGTCGCGGATGTTGAAGGAGAAGCATGCTGCGCCGCACGGCTCGAAGTCGCGGTCGGCGTGGTCGTTTGCGTGTGCCATGCTAGCCGAACGTTCCTTGCGGTTGCGGTCCACCGTCTTCTGTGTCAGGACGTCACGGAGGTCCTTGACTGCTTGTCGCTGCGCCGCTGGGATGCCCGACGTCGCTGGCTCAGTCGCTCTGTTGCTTGGCCCCTTGGCCGCCAGAGCCTCTTCGATTGCCCTTATGGAGGCAATTTGTTGCTTGTGGAGAAGGGAGCGCGCGTCTCCCTCCGGTGGCTGCGTGAGCCGGAGGTATGTCTCGACTGATATCAGGGCGGCATTCGCCGTCTTCGGGACGGGTATCCCATTCTCGTCTTCGGTGACGAAGGACGAGTCGAGGTTGCGGGTGAGCCTTGTTCGATCGACTTCTGCCATGTGGGGGACACGGGCTCTGGTTCGCCGTGCTCCTTGGTTCACCTCTGTGGAGGATGTGAAGGAGAGAGCAGCTCGCCTGGCACTCGATGCATCTGCGTCCCTTTTGCGCCTGAGAAGTTCGGCTTTTTCGGCGCGAATTCGTTCGCCTTCCTTGCGCTGCAAGTACTGGACCGCCAGGTGATCTTCTCGAGATGCGTTGGGTGGCGGGAACGTGCCTTCGTCCACATGCTTCATGGCTTGGATCGCCATATCACGCGTGATGACAAGTTTCGTCTGGTCCGGCATGTCCACCTCCAGTGGGTATGCGGGTTCGTCTTCGTCGTCATGCGGCGCTGTGCCGGCCATGAAGACTTGCTTGGGGTAGGCATGGATTGGAGAGTTGGTGCTGCCGCTGCTGCTTCTGTCACCCGCTTCTTGCTCGGGGTCGAAAATTGCTGCAACGTGGCGCGCGGCGCACCCGCTGTCGCGTCTCTTCGCGATTGTCCAGGTGCTCACACTTGCCGGGGCGAGTGCGATTGGCTTGGGGTAGACCTGGGATCTCCACGAAGACGAGGGCGCGCGTGACATGGTTGTCGGACGCGGGCCCCTGGTCGGCCGCGCGGGTGCGACGGAGGAGGTGGATCTTGACTTGATCGACCGCACGACCGAAGTTGGTGTAGCAGACTCGATTCGTGCGGCCGTTGCCAAGATTGTCGTTGTAGATGTCCTCTTCGCGGGTGCAGCTGGCGCGACCCCTGCGGGTGCGACAGATGCGACCTTCGCGGGTTCGGCGATCGCGATCTCCGCGGCTGCGGCAGATGCGATCTTGGCGGGTCCAGCTGTCACGATCTCCGCGGGTGCGGCAGACGCGATCTTGGCGAGTCCAGCGGTCGCGATCTCCGCGGGTGCGGCAGATGCGATCTTGGCGGGTCCAGGGGTCGCGATCTCCGCGGGTGCGGCAGATGCGATCTTGGCGAGTCCAGCGGTCGCGATCTCCGCGGGTGCGGCAGATGCGATCTTGGCGGGTCCAGCGAGCGCGATGGTTAGCGATTTTGGTGACGCCGTTGCGCGTAGCGTAGTAGTCGTAGACCTGAGTATGCCACGACTATCTATGCAGCAGAATATGGAGCCGAAGGTGATGTGTATACCTTTGTCCAGATCGGCGTACACCGATTGATGAGTTGGCGAGTGGACGACGTACTCGAAGGAGCCGAATCGGATCGACTCCCTGACGGCGGATGCGCCGATCTTCATTGCGGATGGAGCCAGTGTGACCATGATCCTAACACTTGTTGAACTTCCCACAGACGGCGCCAATTGACGAGGTGTGAACTCGACAAGTCCCAGGGTTGTGCACCCCGGGTTGATTGATGGGGAGAGAGATGAGTGCAAGGTGATCACGACGGCTGCCAAGCGAGGTTTACCCAGGTTCAGGCTCCCGGAGGATAACACCCTACTCCTGCTTGTCTGGTTATTGATGCGAGTAGGGATTACAATGGCGAGATTGTGATCTCGCTAGGGTTTGTCGTAGTGGTTATCAACGTGTCCTCTAGGACGGGCAACCCTCCTGGCTTTATAGGTAGCCAGGTCTCGGGTGGTTGGTACAGATACGGTAGGTTACAAGACCTAACCGAGTTGGACTAGGATACTAGATACCCCGAGTGGGCCTTCTGCGGGCCTTTCCATCCTTGGCGCGGCCCAGGTAGCCTCATCGTGGGCTACCCGCAAGGTAGCCCCACGTCAGGCACCAGTCCCGCGGCCAAGCAGTGCTAGAAGACCGGGAAAAATCCCTGCGGGCGCTTCCCGTGCGCCGCGGGCTTCAGGGCGGTGGCGCCGTGCTCGTTCGTCCGATCCGCCACCAAGTATCGGACTTTGGAGAGCGCCTTCTCGTTGATGCGAACGGCGAGCAGCGCCCCGCCCATCACGGTCTCCGCGGCCTCCGCCTAGGAGGAGGACGTCGCGGCGGCCTTGCCTTTTCTCTTGAGAGGACTCATTGTCGCGGGAGCGGAGGTGGAAGGAGTATGAGAACAGAAACTCGCAGGAGAGCGCGGAGGCGGAGAGCTCGGTGGAGCGGAATTTTCTGCGAGAAGTTGGAAACGGTAACGCCTCCCTGCCGCAGCGCTCGGGCTTTATGTCCTCTCTGAGAGCAGTTACCGGGACGTGGTGGGACCCCCATGACTCACGCCCCAGATCGTGCGAAGCCGTTAATCGTCCAAGTGCCGCGTGGCTCGGGCCGGCTGGGCAGTAAGGGCCCACGACGCTTCGCCTAAGCCCATGGGCTCAGTCGTTCCCATCATGGGCCCGGGAGCTACTGTCGGCCCAATGGGAACTGGGGTACCAAGAGCCCATTCCCCCAGGCCTCGCTCGCGGGCCAGACGGACGAAACGACTAAGGACCAGGCGTCACCGCCTGACGGGACCCTCGAGAGGTGATCCCCCTCGAGGGCCTGAGGAGGAGGCGAGGGCCTCAAGCGACCACTCGCCTCAGGGGATCCTCCCCGTCAAGGAACCAACCCGACTGAGGGAAGACCGGCAAGAATCTCCCCTCAGGCCTGGAGGGAAACGTCCTCGCCAAGGAACCCCGGCAGAGCGCACGTGACCTCTGCCACGCTCATACAGTGGCGCTCACACCCCCGTCACTGTCCCTGCCGATAAAGCGGTCAACAAAGCTGCGCCGCCTGCTGCACAACTGTGAGGACCTCCTACTCTGACGATAAAGCAGATGGACGGCGCAACCCTCCAACGGAGATCGTCATTGTGGGCTCCACCTCAGAGACTGCCCGCTCTGCGGACAATACGAGCGCGGTCGGTCGCCTGTCATCCACGACGCCATATCAACAATGGACCGAGTCCATGGACGGATGGAGCACGGTGGACTCGTGCTCCGCCCCGCCACTGGCAAGTGGGAGCCACCTTGAAAGTCAAGCCGAAGAAGAAGGCCCAAGGCGCCTATAAAAGAGAGAGGACAACCATCGTGGCAAGGGTCGGCCCTTTGCGTGCAAAACACCCTTGCAAACCCTAGCAGCCCTGGTTAGGTTAGCCTCTGACTGGAGGAGGAAGAAGATCATCGCTTCCCTCCCGAGGCAAGAACTGCCTCAAGGGGGCTTCCGGCAAGCTCAATTGTACTGTAATCTCCCACATATAATACAGACATGCAGGAGTAGCGGTGTTACCTCCTTACGAGGGCCGTGAACCTGGGTAAAGGACGGTGTTTTCCTTGGTCGGGTGTACGTCTTCTTCGGGTCCGGCGAGCAACGTCGTGGAGCCACTTGAGGGTTTAGACCTCCGCGTTCAATCCCCTCTCGAACTACACTTCAGGAAGTGACTACCCCCGATTCCCGGGAGTCATAACCCGACAACAATGTTCACCGAGACCAAGGCAAAGGAAGCCCGGGAGGATGATGTTGACTTGCTCGAGGAGGCAAGGGAATTGGCATTGTCTCGGTCTGCAATTTATCAGCAGAACCTCCGTCGCTATCATCGCCGGAAGGTACATCCCAGAGTATTCCAGGAAGGGGATCTCGTGCAAGGATCATCCAGCGCACGAACGGGATGCATAAACTTTCACCTCCGTGGGAGGGCCCTTTTGTTGTGAGCAAGGCATTGCACAATGATTCTTATTACCTTGTAGATGCACAGGAAGCTAGAAAAGGTGTAATGGACAAAGCTGGTGAGGAGACCAAGCGGCCATGGAATGTAGCCTTGCTCCGTCCCTTCCACACTTAAAGGGCGCAGTGTATGTATCTCGGTTTTTTATCAATGAAATTTCGGCACCCCGAGATGTTACTCGGGGACTGCCTGGCTAGAGTGTGTTGTTTATCCTAACTTACAGGTCAGCATCCTCGGGAGGAACCCGGGGACTGCCTGTTTTTGTTCTACTTTGGCTATACTATTTGTATGTTGTGTGCATGCCGGCATCCCAGAGAGGAACCCGGGGACTGTCTTGTACTTATTTTCGTTTGGTATATGCCGGAGGTATTCTGAACTCAGTTCCAAGGTTGGAGTAGTGTATGTCATGTGAAATAATCTTGTGACTCGACTGACGAACGCCGAGATGGTAGTCAAGAGCAAAGAGCGTCAAGTGTGGGAAACACGAAAACGAACTCGGGGACTCGAATAGGAATCACTCCGGCATATGCGCCTTACTAATCTAGTCTTTTACTAGTTATGTCGGAAATTTAGCAACTAGAACTCGGATATTCATAAGTACTGTATATCGTAAACGGAATTTCGTGACTCGATTGTTGAACACCGAAATGGTAGACAAGAGCGGAGATAGCCTGACTACGGTAAACATGAAAGTGAACTCGGGGACTCATGGTAGAATAAACCGGCATAACTTGTCTTGTGTTAAAGCAAAAGCCGACAGGCGTAGAATACGAATTAAAAATATATTACAGCTGCACCCGGCATCCCGGGGATTTAATGTTTCTACAATTAAGTGTTTTCAGATCAAGCAGCATAGTTTGGTAGAGCAGTCAAGGAGCAGTAGGAGAAGTCGGCTTCTCGGGTTGATCAGCAGCAGGGGGAACAATGACGGTCTCCTCCGCACTGGCAGTGGTGTTCAGAGCGGCCACATTCATCTCAGCTTGAGGGATCTCGGGTGGCGAAGGAGCGGCGACATCCCGGGAAGCCACGGTCTCGGTGACTGCGGCTGCCTCGGCGTCATTAGCCTCCGGTATCTCGGTGTCCGCGTCGTCAGTATCCCCCGTCTCGCCGTCATCTTCATAGTCTGACTCAGAGTCAGACACAATGAGGCTCGTGATGCAGGGGCCGGGATCTGCCCATCCGGCAAGGCGATGCGCAGTATCTTGGCGTAGCCGGATCTTGGCCGGATCGGTGTACCACTCCGAGACGACGCGCAAGCTTTTGATCACTTCGAGGTCAAGCGCTTCGTACCAGCTCAGCACATGTTGCAGTGCTTGGTCGGCACCAGCGCGGGCACCGGAACACTTCCAGGCATGCAGCCGCTTACCGGCATCCTGGAGCGCAGTGGCCAGTTCAGTGACCGAGAGGTTGTCGGTAACGCCAGGCCACAGGGCACCGTGCGCGTGAACATCCACGCTAAGGAGCTCGGTGCCGATCGACCGGAGCGACACTATCCGGGCCTTCAGGGCGATGAGATGGTCGTCGAAATCCCAGGAATCCGAGATAGCAACCCTTCCCGACCCTCTTCTCCCGGGCGGCAGCGATGGCAAGGGTAGCAGCTTCTCGGGAGTGCTCAAAATATCCTTTAGAAAGGAGAACTGTCACACGGACAAGCCATGAGGCCATATCGGCAGAAGAGGAAGACAAAAGGAAAAGAACTCCGTGCACTTACTGTTCATATCCCGGTTTAGACCGGTGAGCTCGGTAAGCCAGCCATCCTGCTTCGACCGGAGAAGGGCCAACTCGGTCTCCGCAAGATGCGCGCGCGCCTTAGATTGATCCAAGGTTTCCTTCTGCTTTTTAGTAGCGTCCAAGAAACGCGTCTTCAATTCTACAGCAGTGGACTTGGCCTTCTCCAGCTCGGCAGTCAGCCGCGTGATCTCGGATTGAGCATCAGATAAGGCAGATTTTTGATCCACCGAGATCTTTCGCGCGGCGTCCCGCTCCTCCCGAAGTTGCCCCTCTGACCCCTTGGACTGACCGAAGTCAGCAAGAAGCCGGTGGAAGACGCTGCTGCGTTTTTTGCTGCATTCCTGTAATCAGTATTTATCCGATATCAGTCTCGGGGACTTCAACGGAGAGGGATATAACAAGATATTTATTCGAGATCCAGTTATGAACCAACTCGGTGTAGAGGATCTCGGGGACTCGGAATTGAAAATTTCTTTTTTCATATTAGAGCCTAGTGATCTGCTACTCGATGGAGTCTAGAGCACTAAGCACTAATCTCGGGGACTAGTGAGGATAGAAGAAAGAAACTTACATCAACAACCCGAGTAACATCTAGGACAACCACCTGGAGAGCGTGCAAGGCTTGAGCGCTGCGGCTCGGGCCAGCAGCGTACAAGTCTCCCACGATCTCGGAGGCGTCGGCGGCAATCCAGGCTTGGTTTTAATCTTCAACAACATGTAAGCCGGTTACGCTGGATGCATTCGCCGCGGCAACCTCTTGAGATCCTGAGGACACAAAGGTGCTTACGGACGCTCGCAGGGCCTGCAAGGCAGCTGTAGGGATCTCGACAGGAGGTGGCAGTAGCCCGGAAAACTTACCCGGAGCAGAGGAACCTTTGTTCAGAACCATGTTCTGAGAGGAAGACTTCGGAGGAACGTTGGGTTTGGCGACGACGCTCTTCTGACCCGATCCCTGGCTGCGCTGCTTCCCGGGTTGGAGACCCGCTTGCTGCGCAGGCTGAGTGCTGGACGGCTTTGGCGGTGGAGTCTTCCGGGTACCTACCCGGGCAGGGGCTCGGGGTACAACCTGCTGAGGAGGGCTTGGCACGTCCGCTTCAAGAGGCGGAGACGCTATTCGGCACGGTGTATCCAGAAGGACAGTATCTTCGACGCCTGAGGTCGCCCGAGCCGAGGACTCGGTCACCACTTGGTGCTCACCCGGAGTCCCCGTATCGGTGGCAGCGTGGGGTGTAGGGACCTCGGTCGGGGCAGGACCGGACTCAGGCTGACCGGCATCCTGTACTCGGCACCGAGGTGGAGAAGGGGCAGCCCGGGATGGACTGGGAGACTTGGATCCCGGAGGACGGAAACCGGCTGACGGCGGAACGTCGAGAGACGCTCTGCAATCAAAAGGCATGTCAGAAAGGACCTCGGGAGAAACCGAGAAAGAATCATTCAAGGGAGAACGCCATACCCGGAGGACACGGTGGGAGGACCTCTCCTCCGCCGGGGAGGCTTACCGCCCGGCTGCTTGCTGATCCTGATCTTCTTGGCGGCTGCGCCCGAACCACCGGCATGTGCGGTATCGGACACCGCGCGCTTGCGGCTCGACTTCGCCGGTAGGAAGTCGGCTTTCCACTTGAGGTGGAAGCCGGTGGGTTCGGTATAGCCAGTCGAGATCCCCCTGGTGGGTCTCGGATCCGTCCCAGCATCCTCTGACACTTTCGTCACCCATCTCGGAGGGTCCGGAGGACATATCCTAGCTAGTCTGCAAGCGTAAGGTCCGGTTAGTCGGGTTAACATGTCGGTAATGAGAGAACCCGGGTTAAAAACTATCCCCATGGACCGACATCCTAACGGATAGATCTACCTTGGGAAAACAATTGGAAGATAATAAAAGAAAAAAATCATGGTGCAATGTTATGCTAGAGGCTCCGAGCACAGGTAGGAATGTTGCGAGCATGAGCAGGACGCAAAGAATTGCCTTCAATATGCGAAGAATCATTCCTAGTACCTACAAACTAGGATCTACCTGGAGAAAGCTGGGCATCTCTCAGATGACCACGAAGACCTTCCGATGAACAGGAAGTGCCGTCGTAAAGATTTGATCGGTCAGAGGGGATTAAAGGACTTACCAAAGGAGAAGAAGGTGCCGCAGCACGGGAATGGCGTGAACCAATGACGGAGGGCTGCGGCGACGGGCTGCGGCGGCGATGCTCGGAGTACGGGCGCGTCGGCGGCGGAGCGCTCGGGACGGTTGCGGGGGAAAATGGAGATCGGGGAAGAAAGGGGATGACGCTCCGGAGCGGTTTCCGGGTTTCCCGCCCACGATCTCCTAAATCGTGGGTGGGATCTGGGTGTGCCAAAGCAACACGAGGCGTCACACAGAGCATTCCCCTCGGCCACACCGGCGGCTACACGAACCCAACGGTTGGGCTTCGGATCGAGTGCGGATCCCGGCTCGCGAACCCGAGCGGCACCGTGTTAACTCAAGAAGCACTCGAGTGTTTCTCTATTGTGACAAGACCCCGGGTGGGACCCCCTTGCATAGGAACTGTGTCCGGCACAAGAAGCGAGGTGAAAATCGTCATGCCGAGATACGGGTGGAAATCTAGAAATGCTAAGTCCCACCCCCCTGATAGATCTTCCTGGCTAGAGGGATCCCGGAAATGGGATGTCGGTATAGAACATACCGGTCTCATAGGCAAGAGTTATTTGTGGCTTCCTAATTAATTTTCTTCTTAAAGCTGATCCTGCACATCGGCTTAAGTCGCTATACAGCACCAGCTTCGGGGACTAGTGTCGGGGGCTGCCCCCCGGGTAGGGCAGATCCCGGTACATATCAGTAGTATGGAAACTATAATTGACCTTTGGGGGCGAGCAAGGGTCGTCTTATGGTGCACCGAAGGGGCAACTTGACCTTTCGAGGATGGTTGGGCCCAAGGTGCCTCCTGGAGGGCGCAAGAGTCGTCACTGGAAGCTATAAATAGCCCCCCAGGCCTTCAGGGCAGCATAAGCACCAGCGTATGGTTCCTCTAAGAACTTGCTTCTCGAAGATGTCTTTGGTGACAACCTAGGACATCTTCGGAAGGCTAGGCCAAGAGATACTCATCCTAAGTGGTAATCCGGAGCCGGGGTGGAACTCGGACGCAACCGGGAGGGCTCTCGGGCTTCTCGGTATGTCGGAGTCCCACGGTAAGGTCCCATGAAGAGGAGAACCCGGATGAGCCGGATGGGCTTCCCGGGTAAATACTGACCGACTTACCTATCTCGGCCCTGGTAAGTTACCTTTGTTGTGCAGGAAAGATGTACCGAGCTGAACAAGGAGGAGACCGACATGGGGGCATGTCGGTCTGAAGTCAAAGATCTGGTGCAGGCTTTCCGCCTAACACGGGGGAAAGTCCCATTCCTCCTGGCACGGAAGCACGGTCACCTCCCGCCTGACACGGGAGCGTGTCAGCCGGTACGATGACGCTACGACAAGATCGGACATGCCTAGCCCGGCAATCCGGAAAAGGCTACTAAGCATGGGCGAAGACATCTCTTGTCTCTAACAAGGGGACGATGATGATCCAGGACGGCACATGCAGTCCTTGTCGGAATGATGACGACTGGGCTATACTGGGTAGCACGGCGGCAGGTCGCACCAGCCGGTGTCGACATAACCGTTAGCCCTGTCCGGTGGGACCGTGCCGGATTAGGGTTTGCGGCCCTCCCGACCGGAACTCTATAATAGGCGCCATAACTCTTCCTGTGGTGCATGACCAACTTGAGGGCCCAAACTATAGTCTCATTTACTCCTAGTGCATTTACTTCCTCCTCCTCTCCAGTTCATCTAGTTCATTACCAAAAGAGCTCAAGGAGCATGTTGTAGATCTTGTGCCACATTTATATTGAGAGGAAAGGTAGGAGTAGGGGTGTTACCTCCTCACGAGGGCCCCGAACCTGGGTACATCGGGTGTGTGACTTTGCCTTCGTGCATTTGTGTGTATTTGCTAGATCTTTTAGAGTGTTCTTCGGGGATCTTGCGCGTTCCGGCATCTCCTACCATGTGAGCTCTCTAGCTCACTAGCCCTCCCCGGATCCACCAGCGTCCATCGGCCCCACACATTAGCCATCCTATGGCATCTGCCGTGACACCACCACGACAGGGCCGCCCGGCAGGCTTCAGCCTTACCATTCTTGGGCCACCCTGGACTAGCCGGATTGATCTATGTTGAAGATACCCCTAGTTGGTATATCCCCAACAAATCCATAATTTCTTATGTTTCATGCTATGTTATACCATGTTATTACATTTTTATATGCAGTTTATATAGTTTTATGCATTTTCTGGGACTAGCCTACTAACAAGGTGCCATAGTGCCAGCTCCCTGTTTTCTGCTGTTTTTGGTTTCAGAAAAGTACTTAAGGAAATATCCGCCAAATTGGAAATAAATTCACCAAGAATTATTTTTGGAATATTAGCGTTCCAGGAAGCCGAAGAGGAGACGAAGACGATGCCCGAGGGGCCCACATCATGTCCTGGCGCGGCTCCCTTTCTGGCCGCGTCAGGAGGTGGTGTGGGGCCCACGGAGCTCCACCGCCTTCGCCATTTCGCCTACATAAAACCCTTTGGCCAAAAACCCTTGGACGTTAGACGATTTTTCCTCCACGGGTTCCGAACGCCGCCGCCATCACCGACAAGATTTTGGGGACATAAGTCTCTGTTTCGGCACCCTGCCGCGACGGGGAATTGCCCCCGGAGACATCTCCATCGCCGTTGCTGACTCCTATGATGAGGAGTGAGTAGTTCTCCCCCGGGGCTGCGGGATCTACGGTAGCCATGTGGTTTATCTCTCTCTCCCATGATGTGATCTTGTATGTGATCATGAGCTTTGTAATCTAGTTGAATATGTGATGCTACTCTTTATCTATTATGCACTCTAGAGGTTACTTTAATATGAACTCTGTGGTTATTCACGTGTGTAATGGTGACAGTGTGTGCACCGTGTGTGATTCCTTTATCAAGTTGTTGGTGTTAGCTTACCCTAAATTTGAGGGTGCTCTTGTAGCCCTACACAATTGATGGTGTTTGTTATCCAACATGAGAGTGTTTCAGAGTAGTGTTTATTTATTTAACTTTGATGTCATTGTTGAGAATGTCCACTGGTGAAAGTAGGATCCCTAGGCCTTGTTTCTAATAAGCATTAAAACACCGTTTCCAACAAATTCTGCTACATGTTTGCTTGCTGCCATTTTTATTACAGATTGCAATTACTACTTATAATCATCCATATTACTTGTATTTTACTATCTCTTCGCATAACTAGTGCACCTATACATCTGACAAGTGTATTGGGTGTGTTGGGGATAGAAGAGACTTCTCGTATCTTAATTGCAGGGTTGTTCGAGAGGGTTATCTTTGACCTCTACCTCCCTGAGTTCGATATACCTTGGGTGAGCCACTTAAGGGAAACTTGTTGCTGTTCTACAAACCTCTTCTCTTGGAGGCCCAACACTGTCTACAAGAATAGAAGCGTGCGTAGACATCACAGGTCTCTTCCAAATTTTACACAAATCCAAAACCTCTGATCACCTCATCAATGTGAAGATTCCAGCTCCGAGTTGCTTGCTTCAACCCATAGATGGAACGTTAAAGCTTGCATACCTTATTAGCATTTTCTGGATCGACAAAACCTTCTGGTTGTACCATATACAACTCTTACTCAATGTTGCCATTCAGGAACGCTGTTTTGACATCCATCTGCCATATTTCATAATCATAATATGCAGCAACTGCTAACAAAATCCGAATAGACTTTAGCATCGCTACCGGCGAAAAAGTTTCATCGTTGTCAATTCCAAGAACCTGTCAGAAACCTTTTGCGACAAGCCGAGCTTTATAGACGGTCACATTACCGTTAGCATCAGTCTTCTTCTTAAAGATCCATTTATTCTCGACGGCCTTGCGCCCTTTGGAATCTCCATCAAAGTCCATGATTCACACGGTGAGTGTGTTGTTGGGAGACCCCAATAGCAAGGTATGAAGTAGTGCAGCAGCAAATTTCTCTCAGTTATAAAACCAAGGTTATCGAACCAGTAAGAGATGAAGAATTCCCTCGAGGTGTCAATGGCGCTGACGTGGGTATACCTTCCGGGTACCCCCACTATGGTGTATAATGAAGAGGAGGCCCACCGGGTGACGAGGTGTGAACTCGACAAGTCCCAGGGTTGTGCACCCCGGGTTGATTGATGGGGAGAGAGATGAGTGCAAGGTGATCACGACGGCTGACAAGCGAGGTTTACCCAGGTTCAGGCTCCCGGAGGATAACACCCTACTCCTGCTTGTCTGGTTATTGATGCGAGTAGCGATTACAATGGCGAGATTGTGATCTCGCTAGGGTTTGTCGTAGTGGTTATCAACGTGTCCTCTAGGACGGGCAACCCTCCTGGCTTTATAGGTAGCCAGGTCTCGGGTGGTTGGTACAGATACGGTAGGTTACAAGACCTAACCGAGTTGGACTAGGATACTAGATACCCCGCGTGGGCCTTCTGCGGGCCTTTCCATCCTTGGCGCGGCCCAGGTAGCCTCATCGTGGGCTACCCGCAAGGTAGCCCCACGTCAGTAGCCCCCGAGTGCTTGGTCGAAGCGTAGAGTCGGACAAAGGACTCCTTCCTCCTGGACGCGCCGTTGGATTGCTTGATCTTGAGCTTGAACTCGAATTTCTTCAGTCGAAGCGGCCACTCCCGATGGGAGTAATCTGTGCAGTCGAATTATCTTGTCTCCATCTTCTTGTGAAGCTTGCTCCTGCTCAGCCTGTTTCTTGGCTTACTTGTTGGATGGATTCGGCTGCTCGAGCTTACTGTGCTGCCACTCGAACGGTTTCTTCGGGTACTCGGATCACTGGCCGATCCTACCTTGCTGATTTCAGCTGAGAAGCCTACTAATCGAATGATTTCTTCGAGTTTCTTCGGTTGATGTTGGAGCCGTTGGCTTGGTGACGTCATCGATGACGATTCGTCGCACGCCTCTGTGCCCGATGGGACGTGACGTGGCGGGCCCCGCTGTTAGAGCTGACCACGGTCCGCAGTTGTCACGTCTCCGAAGTGGGCGCGAAATTTGCGCGGCACGATGACGACGCCTCGGTTCCCGTGCGTAGTGGAGGAAGTTGGCGGCGACGGTTGGTTTCTCCGTGCGACACGTGGACAGCTGGATGCTCTCGCTCGGAGGCATTGCCTGATGGACGGTTGAGATGCCGATCTTCGAGGAATAAGTACTGCGCTTTGGCTTTTGGGATGTCATCTTCTCCAATCCATTCTTGCCTTTCTTCTCCTCTTGCGCTCTGCCATTTCCGCCGCCATTCCGAGCTCCAAGCACTCCGTCCGTGCACCCTGCGGCCTAGGCGATGGGCAAGCCGAAGAGCGCTGCTGGCTCCTCCGCCGCCGCTGACGACGCCGGGGTGATGAAGAAACCCGAGGGCGATTGGCAGAGGTCGTCGACGAAGAAGAGCGATGTGGAGCTGCTCCGCGCGCAGGGCATGCTGCCGCCCGCCGACCAAGTCCAGGTACGAGTCCCTGGCAAAGAGGTCTTCCCCACTCCTCGCGATGGGGAATGTGTTTGCTTCGCGGACTTCATTCCGCGAGGCTTCGGGTTCCCCATGCACGATTTCGTGCGTGGTCTCCTGTACGCCTATGGGGTTCAGATCCACGATCTGACCCCCAATGGCGTCTTGAGCATCGCGGGCTTTATCATGCTCTGCGAGTGCTTCTTGGGTGTCGTGCCCCACTGGGCACTGTGGAAGTCGCTCTTCCTCGTTCGCAAGAACGTGGGGAAGAGTGGGCTGACCTTCCCAGTGGGCGGCTTCGGAATCCAGGTACGCGGTGACACCGCGTACTTTCAGATGAAGAAGTCCGACTCCGTCCAAGGGTGGCGCCGGAGATGGTTCTACGTCCAGTCGAACGACGACGGACTGGACGCATTCGACAGCAAGCGCGGACTGCGGAAGACCGGCGCATGGGCGCACCCGCTGTCTGCCGTGGAGAAGGAGGCTGTGCGGCCCCTGCTGTCCCTGCTGCATGAGCTGACTCAAACCGTTGGGCGTGATGCGGGTGGCGTCTTTCTGATGGCCACCTTCTTCCGTCTTCGGGTGCAGCCGCTCAGCGCCCGGCCTCACCCGATGTGGGCTGCCGAAGGCGTCAGCGCCAAGCCGCTGGAGGACGAGGAGGTGGAAGCCAGCGTCAGGTCCATCACCAACCTCCGAGCCGCGGACACGTGCAACGTCAGGTGCCCAATTTCTCCTTACGGGGCCTCGAACCCCGTTCCTGAGGTAAGTCTTTTATTGTCTTCTCGCTGACCTTGTTCGACTTGAGTCTACCTTTCTTTCTGATTCGACTTGCGTCTATTTGCTTCAGGGCCGAGATCTTTTCGTCAGCTGCCCTCCCCTCCCTGAGAACGGACCCGACGATGAGTCGAGGTTTGTCGAAGAGGATGACGAGGACGAAGAGATTCCCTCCGCGCATTCTCCCCGCGACGAGGTGGAGGAGGAAGATGAGGTGGAGGAACCCGCGAGGAAGAAGCGAAAGCTTCCGATTCGCGGTGAGTCTGCCACTGCGTCATCACCTGCCCGGGGCGTGGACGTTGCTGAGGAGGAGGTCGCTGTGACGTCTCCGGGTGCTCGTTCTTCGGGTGGCTGGGAGGAACCTCTGAACGTTCCCCCAGTCAGCTCCGCGGCGCCACGCTCGTTCGCGCGGATGCCTTCGCCTTCCTTGGAGAGCTACGGCGACGCCGGCACCCCCAGGTGAGTTCCTTTGTAATGTGTCCATCTAGTTGTACTTTGCAGTTTGGCCGTTTTTTTTGATTCGGCCGGTGTTCTTGGTTTTGCTGCAGCCATCGTTCGGACGATGTTAGCTCCCCCCTTCGGGACGTAGAGCTCACATCTGCCCCTTCGGCTGGCTTGAGGACGCCAGTGGTGGTGGAGAAGGTGCATGTTGAGCCTGCCGGTATTGCATCTTCTAGCTGCGTGCTTCCTTCGACTGCGGAAGACCTTGAACTCCTGGACCACGTAAGTCTTGCATGCTTCTTCTTTGTGTTCTTTGATTTTCATCGGGTGCGCGATCAGCGCTCCCGATGGGAGTAGCCCCCGAAGGTGTGGGTGACTAGTATATTCGCCCGCAACTTTATTGACTTCTTGCTTTTTGTTTCAGCCTTACTATCGCCAGCAGCTCGACGCAGCCGCAGCTTATGTTCGCCTGGAAAAAGAGAGGGACCAACTGCGTGCCTCTCTGGACCAGGCTACTGGGCGGGTTGATGAGCTTGAGAGGGCTCTTCGCGAGTCCCAAGAGCGGGAACTGGCTAGGGTTGCCAAGGAGAAGACTCAAGTAGGTCGTCTCCTTTCGCTGGCCGGTGTACTTGGGGGTGAGTTTCGGCTTGACGCCTACTGAGTCCTTTGCTCTTTTTCTTAATCTGACTTTGAATTTTTGCGCAGAGACTTGCGGTGGAGCTCCTCCCGAAGATGTGTCGAGTGACACGGTTGACCTGGCAACCGCTGTTGGCTTCCTCGACCGGGTGTGCGCCTACCCTTCGGACGCGCTGAAGAGGTCTTCAGCCGCGCTGCAGAAGTCGACTGGAGCTCTGGCTGTGGTGCACCAGAGCATCTTCCCGGGTGACCAGCCGCCGACGACCGTGGACGCCCTGGCTGCACCGTTTGAGGACGCGACTACCATCGCCGACTTCACGCGGTCGTAGACGGTACGCGGCTCCGAGCTCACCTTCCAGCTCCTATTAGGCCACCAGGACCCCGGTGACTTCGAGAAGGTCGTCAGCGGTTTTCCTCGCAAACCCGACGGCCGGACCGCGTCGCTGAGTGGCGTGAAGGAGCGCGCCTCGCAGCTAGCTGCGCAGCTTGTGGCACTCTTCGAGAGGGCCCTTGCTAAGGCGACTGAGGCGGCAGCTCGGAAGGGCCGTTCCCGGTCGCAGTCCGCTGCCTTAGAGTAGGCATAGTTGTAGGAATGTGGCAGTCGCCGCGATTTGTATTTTGACCTTTATGCTTGTAATGAACATTGCCCTGTCGGGTCTTTTGGTCTTCGATATTTCTTTTGCTGGTCTTTATTTCTCCTGAGCTGATTTGTGCTTCGCAGTCGCCTGATTGTATTGACTCTGCGTATCCCTGGCAGAGTGCTACGTGCGATGATGCTCCGCCTTCTCCGGTGGCCGTGCCGAGTGGCGCGGCTTCTTCTTCGGGTGCTCGCCGTCGTCGGGCGGCGCCGGCTCCTCCACGCAGTGCCAACGACCAGCGGATAATCACATTTTTGAAGAACAAGGTGGCCGAGCTTGAGGCGACCCTGAAGAATACGGAGCGGCTGCTACAACGTTCTCAGTCGCATCCCACAGCGGAGTTCTCGCGACGTGAGGACTTTTTGCTTGGGGAGATCGACCTGATCAGTCGACAGCTGCAAGGTATGTATCCTCTTTTTGGCGGCTGCCGTCCTTTTGTGGCTTTCCTTCTCATTCTTAGTTGCATTTTATGTGCGCAGACGTCAATCCTGACTGGGAGGCTGAGCGGGTTCGCGTTGAAGAGCGAGTCATCCGAGAGGCGTCCGGCAGCTCATACGAGGCTCGGCAGTTCTGGGTGAGCCAGTCGAGGGGGCGCGTCCTTGCCACCATGCTTGATCGCACGTGGCGCGCTTCTTTTCTTCTGGAGAGCTGCCGGAAGACACTTTGGCACATCAATCGTGTGTACTTCCCGCATAATGCGCAGCCGAACGGGTTGTCTGCTTTGCTGGAGAGGTTCCGCGATGGTGAAGGGCTGAAGGAGGTCGTCGACGCCCAACTTGTGGCTGGTGCGAACGCTGCATTGGCATACGTCCGGATGCACCGGCCACATCTTCCGCTTGAGCGGGTGCTTGAAGGCCTGCCGAGTGATGATGACTTCGACGAGACCCTGGCTGCTGCGCGTCGGATTATCCGGCAGGTTCAGGACCTGAGCGAGCGTCTTGTAGGGCCTCTTGATGCACCGAAGGCTGAACCTGCAGTGTAGAGTAGCTGTCGTCTGGTGTACAGAGTTAGCTATAGGGTTGCAAATGTTAATGTGTAAGTATGACAATTGATTGAAATACTCTGGAATTGTAAGAGTTAATCTTTTTACTCGAAAGCAAGTGCTTGATTTGGGCTTGCGACCTGTTTGGCGCAGTCGCCTAGAATGCTAGGCGGCGACCTAGGTTTCTCAAGTGTGACCTGCATGCCGCAGTCTCTGATTATATCAGGTGGCGACTTAGGATTTCTGCGACTTGACCTGTATGGCGCAGACCCCGAGTCGCTCGAGTGGTGGCCTAGGATTTTGGCGAAGACCTGTATGGCGCAGCCCCCGGGAAGGTCGAGTGGCGGCCTAGGGTTACAAGTGTTACCTGTTTGGCGCAGCCCCCGAGTATGTCGGGTGGTGACCTAGGATTTGGAACTTGACCTGTGCAGCGCAGCCCCCGAGTAGGTTCGAGTGGCGGCTGAGGATTTTTCTTGGAGGTCCTGTTTGGCGTAGCCACCGAGTAAGTCGAGTGGTAGCCTAGGGTTACAAGTGTGACCTGTGCGGCGCAGCCCCCGTGTGTGACGGGCGGCGCCCTAGGATTTTGAACTTGACCTGTATGGCGCAACCCCCGAGTCGGTCGGGTGGCGGCCTAGGATTTTTTTTGGCTTGGCGCTTGTACGGCGTAGCACCCGAGTGAGTTGGGTGGCGGCCTAAGCTTTTATTTCAACCTGTGTGGCGCAGCCCCCGAGTGGTTCGGGTGGCGACCTTGGATTTTTTATCATGCTTGTATGGCGCAGCCCCCGAGTGGTTCGAGTAGCGGCCTAAGCTTTTATTTCAACCTGTGCGGCGCATCCCCCGAGTATTTCGAGTGGCGGCCTAGGATTTTTCATCTTCCTCTGAGTGACAGGTAAAGGAGACAGAATTTCTTCAAACCACTTTATTGATTCTTGCGAACAGGCCGCCTCATTAAAACCCTTCCAGTCCCCTCAGGTACCCTGGTAAGGGAAAGAGTGCGTCTGAAACCTGCCGCGCTGGTTTTCTTTGTACAATGGCTGTTTTGAACTAGGCGTAGAACCGGCGAAGTTGTGCTACGTTCCATGGATTGCTACAGTCTGCTCCTGTCTTCGAGTCCTTGAGGCGGTAAGCTCCATTGCCTATTGCTTCTGTTACGATGTACGGGCCCTCCCATGGGGAGGCGAGCTTGTGCACCTTCTTTTGCTTGAGTCGCAGAACCAGGTCGCCTGCAACGAACGCTCTTGGTCACAGCCTCCGAGTGTGATAATTGCGCAGGTCCTGCTGGTACACGGCTGATCGTGCCAGGGCGATGTCTCGCGCTTCGTCCAGGGTGTCTCTGCTGTCTTCGAGTGCCTCCTCTGCTTCCGACTCGTCGTAAGCGACTACTCTTGGTGCGTCGAACTTGATGTCGCAGGGGAGGACCGCTTCTGCACCGTACACCATGAAGAATGGAGTGTACTGGGTGGATCTATTCGGCGTCGTTCGCAGACTCCAGAGGACCGATGGAAGTTCTTCCACCCATGCGCCCGCTGCGCGTCTCAGGGGCACGCGCAGTCGTTTCTTGATGCCGCTACAGACTAGGCCGTTGGCTTTCTCCACTTGTCCTTTGGACTGCGGGTGCGAGACGGACGCATAGTTGAGTTTGATCCCCTGCTCTGAGCAAAAGTCCTTGAATTCTTCGGCTGTGAAATTTGAGCCGTTGTCTGTGATGATCCCGTTTGGTACCCCAAACCTGAAGATGATTGACCGGATGAAGTTGACCGCTGCTGATGCAGTCGAACTTGTGATGGGCACGGCTTCGATCCACTTTGTGAACTTGTCGACTGCGACCAGGAGGTGAGTGTGACCTCCGGGTGAGGATTTCTTCAGTGGGCCCACCATGTCCAGACCCCATTGGGCAAAGGGCCAGGCCAACGGTATCGTCTTGAGTTCTGATGCTGGGGCGTGTGGTTTGTTGGCAAATTCCTGGCACCCTGTGCATTTCTTCACCAGCTCCTCGGCGTCCTGCATGGCTGTCAACCAGTAGAACCCGGCGCGTAGCGCCTTGGCCACTAGTGCCCGACTGCTGGCGTGATGTCCGCAGATACCCGCGTGGATGTCGAGTAGGATGGCTTGGCCGTCGACTGGATCTATGCACCTTTGCAGGATTCCTGAGATGCTTCTTTTGTAGAGTTCACCATTGATGACGGTGAAACTTTTGGAGCGCCTGATGATGCGCTTTGCTTCGACTTGGTCTACTGGTAGCTTCTGATGTAGTATGTATGCCAGGTATGGCCCTGTCCACGTGGCTTCGACTAGCATGACCTCCATGAGGACCTTGTCTTGGCTCGGCGGGTTGGCATCGCCTTTCTTTGTTTCTGCGCTTGCTGTACTTTGAGTCTTGATGGACCTCTGCGTGATGCACTCGAGGAAGACGTCGGATGGGACTGGCACCCTGTCTGAGCCCATGTTAGCGAGGACGTCGGCTTCCTCGTTGCTTTCACGGCCAATGTGGCGCAGCTCGCAGCCATCGAAGTTTCCTTCCATCTGATTGTAGAGGTCTCTATAGGCGATCATGTTGTCAGCGACAGCGTCGCAGGACTTCATGGTTTGCTGTACCACCAGATAGGAGTCGCCGTAGATCATGAGGTGCGTGGCGCCGCAGTTCTTGGCCATCCGCATGCTGTGGATCAGGGCCTCGTATTCGGCTTCGTTGTTGGACGGCTTCGGGAAGTCCATCTGTAGGACATACTTGAGCTTGTCGCCTTTGGGGGAGATGAGCACGACTCCTGCCCCGGCTGACTTGAATTTCTTCGAGCCATCAAAGTACATTGTCCATGCGTTGGACAGGTCAGGGACATTTGGTAGCTGGGCTTCTATCCACTCGATTGTGAACTCTGGGAGAACTTGGGCCTTGATAGACTTCGGGTGAGCATACTTCAGCCCCCATGGTCCTAGTTCGACAACCCACTTGGCGACTCGTCCTGTCGCGCGCTGGTTTGTGAGAATGTCTGCTAGTCCAGAGGAGCTTACCACCGTGATCGGGTGCTCGGAGAAGTAGTGGACGACCTTCCTGGAGGTCATGAAGACTCCGTATGCCAGCTTCTGGTAATGAGGGTAATTCTGCTTGGACAGGGTTAGTACTTCGCTGAGGTAGTAGACGGGCCTCTGTACCGGGTGACTGTGCCCTTCTTCTTCGCGTTCAACTACGAGCACCGTGCTTACCACCCTGTTCGTTGCAGAGACGTATAGGTACAGCGGCTCATTTTCCAGTGGTGCCACGAGGACTGGAGAGGTTGTCAGTGTTTTCTTGAGATGGTCGAACGCGTCCTGCGCCTCCTGTGTCCACTCGAACTTGTCCGCCTTCTTCATCAGTTGGTAGAAAGGTAAGGCTTTCTCTCCCAACTTACTAATGAACCGGCTGAGCGCTGCGACTCGGCCAGCTAATCGTTGCACCTCCCTGAGCTTGGTTGGTGCTGGCATTGTGAGTATGTTCTGTACCTTCTCGGGGTTTGCTTCGATTCCTCTTGCAGATACAAGGTACCCTAGTAGCTCTCCGGCTGGTACGCCGAACACGCACTTCTCTGGATTGAGCTTGATCTGATATACGTCCAACGCAGCGAAGACCTTGCGGAGGTCGTCGACTAGGGTATCCTCCTTTCGGGTAGTGACGACAATGTCGTCGACGTAGACTTGGACGATCTGCCCGATTAGCCCCTTGAGGAATGCTTGCATTGTCCGCTGGTACGTGGCACCTGCGTTCTTTAACCCGAACGGCATCGTCTGGTAGCAAAAGACGCCGTCGGGTGTGATGAAGGCTGTCTTTTCTTCGTCTTCGACTTTCAGCCTGATCTGCTGGTAACCTGAGTAGGCATCCAGAAAGGACAGGCGTTCGCATCCTGCAGTCGAGTCGATGATCTGGTCTATCCGCGGGAGCGGGAAGTGGTCCTTGGGGCAGCATTTGTTGACTGCGGTGAAGTCAACGCACATGCGCAGTTTCTTCGTCTTCTTTTTCTCAACTAGGACCGTGTTGGCGACCCAGTCCGAGTCCTTGATCTCTCGGATGAACTTGGCGTGTAGTAATCTGTCGACTTCCATGGTGATCGCGTCTCGTTTGGGTCCTGAGAAGCGCCGCATGGATTGCTTGACTGGCCTTGCGTCCTTGTGGACTTTTAGAGAGTGCTCGGCGAGTTCCCTGGGTATCCCTGGCATGTCAGAGGGTTGCCATGCAAAGATTTTCCAGTTCTCACGTAGGAACTCGACGAGCGCGCCTTCCTATGCAGGGGTCAGACTCGATGAGACCTTGACCGTCTTTCCACTGTCAGTCGGATGGACTTGGTGGGTGACAGTGTCGTCATTCGTGTTGAACGCTGCGTCCTTGGCAGGCTTCTTGCGAGCCGGGAAGATGGTCTTGTCGTTGTCGGCTGATATGGCCTTGAAGTGCTCTTCGACGCCGAAGGACTCGGAGATCTTGGCGAACTCGCGGTCGCAGCTGTTGGAGAGCCCAAAGTCACCGCGGACGGTGATCACTCCTTTCGGCCCGGGTAACGTTATCATCAGGTAGGCGTAGTGGGGTACCGCCATGAACCTGGCAAAGCTTGGGCGTCCGAGGATGGCGTGGTATTGTGACTTCCAGTCCACGACCTCAAAGTCTATCGACTCCTTCCTGAAGTGCTCGGGTGTACCGAGGATGACGTCGAGTGTGATTGTTCCCATGGGCGTGATTGCTTGCCCTGGTACTATGCCGTGGAAGGTGGTCTCTGATTCCGGCAATTTCTCTGTCGACCTGTTCATTCGTCTGAGGGTATCGGCGAATATGATGTTGATGCCGCTGCCTCCATCCAGGAATACCTTCTTCAGGCTGTAGTCGCCGATCAAAGCCTCAATCACGAGTGCGGCGTGCCCGGGTCGGACTACCTTCGCTGGGTGATCTGCCCTGGAAAATGTGATTGGTGTCTCCGACCCGCGCAGGTAGTCTGGTACCGCACGCGGGCTGTTGATGGCTTGAAGTACTTGGCGTGTGATGATTTTCTGCCTCCTGTTCGACGGGGGTCCCTTCTGGATCATGTTCAACTGTCCCCGTGCGGCTGGGTACGCGTCGGCTGCTGCCGACGGACCTTGTTGCTGCTGCTGCGGCTGGGGGAACGCTCCTGCCGCCTGTACTTGATTATTGTTTGCGGGTGCTGCCTGGATGGCTAGCTGTGGTGCCGCTTGTATGGCCTGCACCGGGGCGATGATTTGCTGCATGGCATGGTAGATCTTTCTTGCTTTGCGGCAATCTTTCAACAGGTGGTTTGAACCCCACTTTCCTGTTGCGGGGTTGCGGAACGAGTGATGCTTACAGGGTTGCATCAGTTCCTCTGCTGGGGTCAGCGGGCGCTTCCACTCGCGCTTCTGACTTCCATCATTGTGGTCGATGCTGCTGCTGCCACGGTTGTACTGACTCGAGTTGGGCTGCCGACTCTGCTCGTATTGTCGGTTGTTGTCACGCTTTTCCTCGCGGGGGGGTTTCGTACCCTGCCGCTACTAATTCGATTGAATCGTGGGTGTAACGTGCCTTCTTCTTTTGACGCGCCTCGCGCCAGTTTCTTGTTTCACCTTCCTTTTTGGGAGAAGTTTCGCGGACATAGTCCTCTCCTTCGGCCCATTGGTTGGCTGTCTTCATGAGTTCTATTGTGGTCTTCGGCTGGAGCCTACCGAATTCCTCCCGGAGGTCGCGGCGAGCGACGCCATGCATGAAAGCGTCCATCACTCGATTCTCTGATACGGGTTCCATGGTATTGCGGAGGAGTGTCCACCTCTGGATGTAAGAGCGGAGCGACTCGTCCTTCCCTTGCTTGCAGGCCTGCAACTCGATGTAGGCCGTCGGCCTGGCGAATGTTCCTGAGAAACTCTTAATGAAGTTATCTTGGAATTCTTCCCATGTTCGGAAAGAGTCTTTGGGTTGGCTTGTGAGCCACCCGCGTGCCTAGTCTGTCAGCATGAGCTGGATGTACTGCATGGCTGTAGTCGACGTTCCGCCTTGACAGGTGCAAGCGATGAGGTAGTCCTCGAGCCATAGCTTTGGGTCTTGCTTCCCGTCGTATTTTGGTGTGCCCGCCGTCAACTTGAAGCCTTTAGGCATGCGGGTGTCGCGGATGTTGAAGGAGAAGCATGCTGCGCCGCACGGCTCGAAGTCGCGGTCGGCGTGGTCGTTTGCGTGTGCCACGCTAGCCGAACGTTCCTTGCGGTTGCGGTCCACCGTCTTCTGTGTCAGGACGTCACGGAGGTCCTTGACTGCTTGTCGCTGCACCGCTGGGATGCCCGACGTCGCTGGCTCAGTCGCTCTGTTGCTTGGCCCCTTGGCCGCCAGAGCCTCTTCGATTGCCCTTATGGAGGCAATTTGTTGCTTGTGGAGAAGGGAGCGCGCGTCTCCCTCCGGTGGCTGCGTGAGCTGGAGGTATGTCTCGACTGATATCAGGGCGGCATTCGCCGTCTTCGGGACGGGTATCCCATTCTCGTCTTCGGTGACGAAGGACGAGTCGAGGTTGCGGGTGAGCCTTGTTCGATCGGCTTCTGCCATGTGGGGGACACGGGCTCTGGTTCGCCGTGCTCCTTGGTTCACCTCTGTGGAGGATGTGAAGGAGAGAGCAGCTCGCCTGGCACTCGATGCATCTGCGTCCCTTTTGCGCCTGAGAAGTTCGGCTTTTTCGGCGCGAATTCGTTCGCCTTCCTTGCGCAGCAAGTACTGGACCGCCAGGTGATCTTCTCGAGATGCGTTGGGTGGCGGGAACGTGCCTTCGTCCACATGCTTCATGGCTTGGATCGCCATATCATGCGTGATGACAAGTTTCGTCTGGTCCGGCATGTCCACCTCCAGTGGGTATGCGGGTTCGTCTTCGTCGTCATGCGGCGCTGTGCCGGCCATGAAGACTTGCTTGGGGTAGGCATGGATTGGAGAGTTGGTGCTGCCGCTGCTGCTTCTGTCACCCGCTTCTTGATCGGGGTCGAAAATTGCTGCAACGTGGCGCACGGCGCACCCGCTGTTGCGTCTCTTCGCGATTGTCCAGGTGCTCACACTTGCCGGGGCGAGTGCGATTGGCTTGGGGTAGACCTGGGATCTCCACGAAGACGAGGGCGCGCGTGACATGGTTGTCGGACGCGGGCCCCTGGTCGGCCGCGCGGGTGCGACGGTGGAGGTGGATCTTGACTTGATCGACCGCACGACCGAAGTTGGTGTAGCAGACTCGATTCGTGCGGCCATTGCCAAGATTGTCGCTGTAGATGTCCTCTTCGCGGGTGCAGCTGGCGCGACCCCTGCGGGTGCGACAGATGCAACCTTCGCGGGTTCGGCGATCGCGATCTCCGCGGCTGCGGCAGATGCGATCTTGGCGGGTCCAGCTGTCACGATCTCCGCGGGTGCGGCAGACGCGATCTTGGCGAGTCCAACGGTCGCGATCTCCGCGGGTGCGGCAGATGCGATCTTGGCGGGTCCAGTGGTCGCGATCTCCGCGGGTGCGGCAGATGCGATCTTGGCGAGTCCAGCGGTCGCGATCTCCGCGGGTGCGGCAGATGCGATCTTGGCGGGTCCAGCGAGCGCGATGGTTGGCGATTTTGGTAACGCCGTTGCGCGTAGCGTAGTAGTCGTAGACCTGAGTATGCCACGACTATCTATGCAGCAGAATATGGAGCCGAAGGTGATGTGTATACCTTTGTCCAGATCGGCGTACACCGATTGATGAGTTGGCGAGTGGACGACGTACTCGAAGGAGCCGAATCGGATCGACTCCCTGACGGCGGATGCGCCGATCTTCATTGCGGATGGAGCCAGTGTGACCATGATCCTAACACTTGTTGAACTTCCCACAGACGGCGCCAATTGACGAGGTGTGAACTCGACAAGTCCCAGGGTTGTGCACCCCGGGTTGATTGATGGGGAGAGAGATGAGTGCAAGGTGATCACGACGGCTGACAAGCGAGGTTTACCCAGGTTCAGGCTCCCGGAGGATAACACCCTACTCCTGCTTGTCTGGTTATTGATGCGAGTAGCGATTACAATGGCGAGATTGTGATCTCGCTAGGGTTTGTCGTAGTGGTTATCAACGTGTCCTCTAGGACGGGCAACCCTCCTGGCTTTATAGGTAGCCAGGTCTCGGGTGGTTGGTACAGATACGGTAGGTTACAAGACCTAACCGAGTTGGACTAGGATACTAGATACCCCGAGTGGGCCTTCTGCGGGCCTTTCCATCCTTGGCGCGGCCCAGGTAGCCTCATCGTGGGCTACCCGCAAGGTAGCCCCACGTCACCGGGTGGCCCAATGAAGACCAAGAAGCTGCTAAGGAAATAACTTGAAGGACAAGCCAAGAACTCCTATTCGTATTCTACTAGGACTCTCATGTAAACCCCCTGGCTCCATATATAGAGACAGGGAGGGGTAGACAAAAATATAAGCCGCACCACAATAGGCCAACAGATAGACAATAGGCAACGGCGCATCTAGCCCTAGCCAACTCAATCGCCATCAAGGCCACCATGTAATCTTCATCAATACCAGATCAGAAGAGCAGGAGTAGGTCTTTACCTCACAATGAAACCCTTGCTTGTCAGCCGTCCGGAACCACCAGCCGCCATACTTCTCTCCCTATACGAAACCCGAGGTACCTAACCGAGGGATTTGCCGGGTTTACACCCCGACAGGCGCCAGAAAATAGCTTGACGTAGTTGACGTGGAACCTGCACACAACACAATCAACGTATTTTGCCCCAACTCAACGGTGAGGGTGTCAATCCCACCGGCTTGCTGTAACAAAAGGATTAAACATATGTGTGGAAGAAAGAGTGATGTTTGTAGAAAGTAAAAGGTTTGCAGTTGTGGTTTTATGAGATTAATGAGAAGGACCGGGATTCACAGTTCACTAGTGGTGTCTCTCCATAAATAATAACATTCATGCGTGGTAAACAAATTACAGCTAGGCAATTGACAGAATAATGATGAGCAACCCAATGCATATACTAATGATATGGTGTCTAGTGTGAGATTCATTCGGGCATTACAGCAATATACATAGACCGTTCCAACCGCATCTATGACTAATAATCCACCTTCCGGTTAGCGTCTGCACCCCCTTTCAGTACTAAATTGCACGCAACAGATTATCGCCTTTAGCACTGTGTGTAAAGTAAGTAAGTAACATCATCCTTAGACAAAGTACTACTGTTTTATCCCTAGTAGCAACAGTACATCTACAACCTTAGAGCTTTATGTCACTGCCCCAGATTAAATAGAGACATGAACCTACTATCAAGCATAAATACCCCCTCTTGGAGTTACGAGCATCTACTTGGCCAGAGCATACACAAGTAACGGAGAGCATGCAAGATCATTAAATATCACACACATGATATATTATGAAGCAATAACTTTAGTACTCAATATTCATCGGATCCCAGCAAACACAACATGGAGAATAACATAAAGATGATCTTGATCAAGATAGGCAGCTCACAAGATCAAAATATGATAGCCCAAGAGGAGAAGACAACCATCTAGCTGCTGCTATGGACCCGTAGTCCAAGGTAGACTACTCACGCATTAGTCCGGAGGCGGTCATGGCGACGTAGAGGCCTCCGGGGACGACTCCCCCTCCCGGCAGGGTGCCGGGGAGCAGTTCTGATCTCTCCCGAAGTGGTGGTGATGACGGCGGCGGCTCGGGACACGTGGAGGAAAAAGTGTTCAACCGTACTCTGTTTTTAGGTCAAGGGGGTATTTGTAGGCGAAAGACCTAGGTCGGTGGGCGCCCGAGGGGCTCTCCTCATCTCCTGGCGTGGCAGGCATGTGGGCCACGCCACCAGGTGATGAGGCCGCCTCGCGGCCCCTCTTCGTGTCGTCTTCGGTTTTCCGGACGCAAATATTCCAAAAATAAATCCTGGTTGGCTCGTTTCCAATTTGGCGGATATTTCCTTAAGAGCTTTTCTGAAACAAAAACAGAAGAAAATAGGGTACTGTCATTGCGATATCTTGTTAACAGGTTAGTCCCATAAAATGCATAAAACTATATAAAATGCATATAAAACATGATATAACATAGCATGGAACATAAGAAATTATGGATACGTTGGAGACGTATCAACATCCCCAAGTTTAGTTCTACTCGTCCCAAGTAGGCAAGAATGATAAAAGAAGAATAATTTTTGAAGTGAAATGCTTAAACACAATCTTGATCATGTAATAATGTAAGGCATGTAAACTGAGATCAAATGAATAAGGGTTGTAGTTTATATTGATATCAAACGAGTAATGAATAAACAAGTAGGTGAGGCAAGCAAAGCTTTCAATGATATAGTACTAGATAGCAATCAACTGTGCAAACTAGATATTAGAGATGATTTAAGCTTCAAGCACAACAATATAATCATCTAATGCTTCCAACAAACATGACAACTTAGTGAAATGATCAAGTCAAGCAATATCAATATGCATGTAGAAGATCAATATATTATTTGTTCAAAAAAAACAAGCAAGCGTTCAACATTGGTTCCTGGCACCAGGTGAAGGAGATATGCCCTAGAGGCAAATAAATAAGTAGTATTTATTGCATTATCTCATAAGTTTATAATAGGTTTGTGTATTCAGCTATAACTGTATTAATCGGAATTATTAATACACGTGTGATACATAGACAACCAGGTCCCTAGCAAATCTCTATATGAGCTAGTCCATTGGACAACAGTTGATCGAGATTCCCGATCAAGGACAATGACGTCGGTTGACAGTGGGGTCATCTTGTTAGTTGAATAAGATGATGGACATACGCAAAGTATTGCAATAAGATTGTATTACGATGTTTGTCATTTGCAATAGATAAGAATATGATAGCTTATTCGTTAGACCGTGAGACCGTACTTATTGATGCTTCGTAGGGGTACTTTGAGAGCATCAAACGTTGTGTCTTATATAGCATGACAATAACAGTGTCCATCCTGGGTATTCCGAAAGAGCATCGAGACGTAAGGATCAAGAGGGGGATTTGTTCATTCTTGTAATGGAAAGATACTCTGGGCCCACTCGGTGAGATTACATCTATATAGCTGCGCAGCTTATGACTAGGTCATGGAGATGTAGTATCACAGACGAGTTGATAACCTTCGTCGGTAACGAGATACAACAAAGACATCGGTATGTCTACGATCATATCTCGGACAAGGTAGTATCGCAGAAATAAAGGGAATGAATATCATATTTATGGTTCAACGACGATATTCGTAGAATGCACAGGGGCCGTCATATACATCCAGGTATCCCTGACGGTCATTGGTGAGCGGAGTGTCTCGACCATGTCTGGAGTGTTCTCGAACCGTAACGTAATAAACTTAAGGTCTTAGCGACACCAGGAGATAAGTTCTGAAATAATATAGGTTTTTGTTGGAGAGAGATTGATCCGAAAAGAGTTCCGGTGGTCCGGAAGGAGTTCCGGGAAGGTCTGGAATGGTTCCAGAGATGTCCGAAAGTTGTTCGGGTGGTTCCGAAATTGTTTCGGAGTCACGGGATATTAAATAGTATTTAAATATATTAATTATGAACTAATTATATTTTATATTAATTTAATAATTAATTAAATAAAGGAGAAAAGGGGCTCCCACCTACATGGGCCCTAAGAGGGCCCAAGAGGGGGAGCCGCACCACATAAGGAAGGGGGGGCTTGGGCGCCCTAGTCCGAGTTGGACTAGGAGGGGGACAAACCCATGGTGGGTTCGGCCGAACCCCCCTTCCCTCTCCTCCTTTAGTCCCACATGGGGGAGCTAGGGAGTTTGCACACCCCCTCCCCCCTTTATATAGCAAGGCATATTAATTGGATTAATTGATTGGAAAATACAATTAATAGTATTGCAGGCCGGCCGAGCTGTTTCTCCCCCCGTTTTGCCCCCTCTCTCCACCTAAGCTATACCGCCGGGCACCGTTGCCCTGCGGGATTCCAGATAATATCTACCCCTGCGATTTCAGCTGGATTCTAATGACCGGGGGTTGTCGTTAAGCTCCGTATGTTTGCGAGTGCTCGGAGGTAACTCTTTTTGAGGAGCCTGGGCGACGTCGTCTCGCCCCTGCAACCGCCGCGCCACCCCCCTCTGCCGCCGGCGCACCCCCCTTGGTGCCGGCGCCTCGCCGTCTTCCGCCCGACGCCCGTCGACGCAGGTCATCGCCGACACCCCGGCGTCATCGTCTTCGTCATCGCGGCAAGTTCTCCGTGACCCCGAGGTCGGCTACGTACGACTTCATCGTCAATGCTTGTGCGGGAGCGTAATCCCCGCTATCGGTCTACATGGAGGTAATGTAACCCGTTCCGCCACTGTTATCACATGTACTAGATAGATAGATCCTGGCTAAGTTAGGGTTTCCTACGCTAGAAAATTATTGTTTTCTGCACCGTAACCCCTTTAGTGGTATCAGAGCCGATCTATGCGTAGCACTGCTGGTACGGTTAAAACTCATGTTGAATGAGGGCGTCTTTCTTATATTTGCTACCCTCTAGCGTGCACTTGCAATGCCTTCGGTATTGAGTTGATGAAGCGGCCCGGACCGACTTTACGCGTACCCTTACGCGAGACTGGTTCCACTACTGACATACGGCTTGCACCGTATCTGTGGCTGGCGGGTGTCTGTTTCTCTCTCTCTAGTCGGCAAAGCATTTTCAATGGAGGGCCCGAAAGGGATGCTTAAACATGCAATTATACGATCGATGTTGTGGTACAAAGTTTGTAGGTAGGGAAGCGATTCTCTTACGAATAAGCCTATTTGCCCCGTAAAACTTGCAAAACTAAATAAAGCTAGAGGCGTCTAACTTTGTTTTGCAGAGGCGTTATTTTATGTGACATGGTTACGGTAAGTTTTGATATTACTCGTACTGTCGGAGGCAATGGAGGTCTCCGTAGACTCGGAGCCATGCCGAGGCGCCGGGGGCCAGGAACATGGCGCCATGAAAGTCCAGGCGCATTGACCATGTCACATCGCACTTCATTGCATCATTATTGTGTGCTGTTGTGTGTGCATCCTATTGATTGCTTATATGCTAGATACGCAACGGTAGCATCTTGAATAGGATGATCCCTAACAAATACCAAAATTGTGTTCTCCCTCGTTGCGCACCACCAAGAAAGTTCTATGTTATGAGGCAGGCTGTGATGATCGGGTGTCACACATCTCGTCGTTCGCATACAGTGGGTGTAAGACATGTTGCACGCGCAGGGTCTTCGAGGTTTGATTGGCGATCCTAGCATATCCAGAAATATGGCCTCGGAACACGGGAAGATCGAAAGATCGAGCACGAGTCACAGCGTTGTTGTGATCGACATTTTATGTCCACCTTTGAAGCTATGCTGTCGGCCGTGATGATCGGGGGTGGTGTGGTGGATGAGGTTCGTGTAATCGCCATTATTATTTTTAGGGATAATAATCTTGGTGTGGTGTGTTTTAGATAAGGTGATTATAAAACTAAAAATCACCTACATATTATAAACTTTACCTTACCTCTTTTGCGATCACATCTGTAGACTACGCAACTATACTTCGGTTACTTCCTCAAGAGCCCGGATGCTACCTTAGAAGCCGACAGGTCCAACTTCATCAGATGGTAAAAGGGTTTTAGAAACATACTCGAACACAAGAACATTCTGTATGTTCTCGATGAACCGTTAGGAGAAAGACCAGGAGATTCTGCTAGCGAGGAGGAGGAAGATGATTTCCGTAGGCGTCGAGACATATTCATTGAAGTGGAGATCACAATGACCGTATGCCTAGCACCTGAGTTGAAAGAGTTATTTCGACGCAAGGAGCCCAGCGTCATGATTGATGCGATAAAGACACACTTCGGGGATGAATTAAAGCGTGAGCAATTCAGTCAGCTTAGAATGTTCCAGACCATTCATATGGAGGAGCATACCTGTCTGGAGACACATTTGAAGAGATTGTATGACATCTACTTCCAGCTGACGATGGTCTTCGATTACTGGATGGCAGATTCTTATGCCATTCGGACTGTCCTGATATCTCTACCTCCTAGCTATGAGAAGCTTGTGCGCAAGTACATTTTGAAGTTCGATGATATGAACTTCTACAAGTTTGTGTCTGAATTCAAATCTCTGAAAGTTGATTCCATCGAAGGAGAGATCTTCGATGCTACAGGTATATATTTGATATATACAGAATTATGAATTCGCCTCTTGATATATGATGAAGTATTTGATACTTGTTCTGTTTGTGAAACAGGTCCTGATTATCACATATATGCGGCGCAGTTTGATGTGACCTGGCGCTGAAGATGGTGATCAAGGAGTTGATGGCCATTTGGTGTTCACGTCCTCAAGTTATCATAGTTATCATTAAAGTTTTTTATAAGATCTTTTGTAATAGTGAGCGAGTGTGTGTCTTGATTGTTACAAGACAAAGTTATTCATGTAATAAGACAAATTCAGTTGTTTGATGTTATGAAACAAGCCAGTTGTTTTATATTGAATAAAGATACCACATCTCAATTACATCGACTGTATGATAAGTGTTCATAATTGTAGAAATGATAAAATAGCGTGTCCTATGAATAAGGGTTCTATTACTAGAACAAAACACCGTCAAGTTTAGTCATAAAGGCAATGAAAGAAGTAATGGATATTTTGGTCCATTTAAGTATTTCCAGTGCCGAGTTGATTAAGTTTGAAATCAAGTATTGAAGTTGCAATACAAGAGGAAATTAATTGAGAGTCATTTTTAATGATTAATTAATTGTGTTTTTGCTTGATCCGAATTCTTCTATGATTTTGGTAAATAGGAGTATTTGCCTGATAAATCATAAGTCTGAAATTAATTTGATAAGCGATCAAATGGGGTTTTTCAGAAGAAAGAATGGTGAATATTATATTCGCAAGATTCGATCAAAGGACAATATTTTTGAATTGTGGTTTCAACATAAAAGACTTGTGGAAATATGTTTCACAATATTATAATGTCATATATGGTGATATATGGGGTATTATAATCATACTCTATTTTAAATAAAGTGTGGTCTGTCAGAATCAGTCTTAGAAGCTCCTAATATGTTCGAAACATTATAGTCGATGTCCACTTTAGAAATTAGATACTTTTCTCGACGAAAATTCGTAGGATCGACAGTAGTGTCGACATGTATATGATTATACGATAATTCGAAATATACATGAATAGTTCTTTGTAGATTGCTCGCATTGAATGGGAGTGTATTCCAAAACCAAATAGAAACAAAACTTAGTTTGTTGTCTATGTAATTCCGAGGAAAATATGATTTTTCGAATTATGGTTTATGGATTGGAATTAGAAGCTTGAAATAAGGTGTAAGACCTATGTTGGAAGGTGTTCCAAAGAGTATATGTCTACAAATGAAAATTTGGTGATTAAGAGTGAGGGAGACTAGAAAATTGTTTTCTGCTTGCAATTCTCTTTATAAAGATCATAATATTTTCATGAAAGAAGCTTCTAAATAAGGTGTTGTTATATTCAATATTGTTGTCAGGTCACAGCACAATATTGAATGTTTCAGATCTTGTTGACAGATCAAGGTGCACTTTATGAATACAAAGGAAGTTGAGAAAATATCAGAATATGAACAAAGGATTTTTCAGCCTACAAATCCATGTTACATTTGAAAGGATTAAAAGAGTAATTGTTGCTGCAATTCTTATTAGAGGAATAAGATTGTTTAATCGTCATATAAAGTGTTATATGAAAAATGTGACTATAAGAAAGACGTGGAAGCATGTCTTGTCAAAGAATGTGTCTTGGACAAGATCAAATTTGTTGACTACATTTATGTAGACATGCTTGAAGTCTGAAGGATTTGTATTAATGTAATACTATAGTTTGTATTAAATTCGAATTGATAATAGATCAATGATTTTGGTTTGACAAAAATGTCGATTTAAGTGGGAGTCATAGTTAGTTCACTCAGGTGAAATATGTGAAGAACATATTTTTGAGTGGGAGCTTAGGAACTCAAAATATGTGGATGACACATTTTTTGAGTGGGAGCTCGTGTTCTCAAATATGTGGAGACATATTTTGAGTGGGGGTCGAATTCATCTTGTGTAAATGACATATTGTGAAATTGTACCAGATAAGAAGGATGAAGTTGTGAAACTATTTGAAAGTTAGTGTCTATTTGGAATAGAACGGGAATTTTAAATAGTTAGTCGAGTTGTTTTGGATTATATCTGAGGAGTCAGAATAGAATCAAAAGGATGGTCCTTTGAAATCCAATTGATCATTAAGAGTAATGATACAAGGTAGTAACGGTTGTATGACATGTTGGTCTATTAAGTAATATTAGACATCATACAGAAACCATATTATCTGCTCGATGAAATATAACCGATGTTCTTAGAAGACGAGCATTTATAAAAGTAAATTTGGAATTTACTGGAAGTAGAAGTGCGTTAGTTAATGGATTGACATTGGAATGTCAAGTTTTCTACATTGGTGTGAAAGTATGTAGATATCGCGAGCTTGTAATTGTTACAAGGGGCTCTCTATGACTGAGTGTGTTTTTCAGGGCAGTTATCTGGTTAGTATAATCAGAGTAAGCGCTGGGAAACAGAAGTCTCACTTAGTTACGACATTTGCATATATGTTATTGGATAACATGGTGATATCAAGCAAGATGATATCAATGAATCGCAAAAGTATGCACAATCATGTATTCTGCAGATTGTCAGAGTAACACTCTTCCACGAGCAAGCATTATCAAATGATTCTTATTTGATAAGGGATTTTGATGCAGCGAGTTTATTTGTACTCTAGTGCAAGTGGGAGACTGAAGGGGATATGCCCTAGAGGCAAATAAATAAGTAGTATTTATTGAATTATCTCATAAGTTTATAATAGGTTTGTGTATTATGCTATAACTATATTAATCGAAATTATTAATACACGTGTGATACATAGACAACCAGGTCCCTAGCAAACCTCTATATGAGCTAGTCCATTGGGCAACAGTTGATCGAGATTCCCGATCAAGGACAATGACGTCGGTTGACAGTGGGGTCATCTTGTTAGTTGAATAAGATGATGGACATACGCAAAGTATTGCAATAAGATTGTATTACGATGTTTGTCATTTGCAATAGATAAGAATATGATAGCTTATTCGTTAGACCGTGAGACCGTACTTATTGATGCTTCGTAGGGGTGCTTTGAGAGCATCAAACGTTGTGTCTTATATAGCATGACAATAACGGTGTCCATCTTGGGTATTCCGAAAGAGCATCGAGACGTAAGGATCAAGAGCGGGATTTGTTCATTCTTGTAATGGAAAGATACTCTGGGCCCACTCGGTGAGATTACATCTATATAGCTGCGCAGCTTATGACTAGGTCATGGAGATGTAATATCACAGACGAGTTAATAACCTTCATCAGTAACAAGATACAACAAAGACATCGGTATTTCTACGATCATATCTCGGACAAGGTAGTATCGCAGAAACAAAGGGAATGAATATCATATTTATGGTTCAACGACGATATTCGTAGAATGCACATGGGCCATCATATACATCCAGGTATCCCTGACGGTCATTGGTGAGCGGAGTGTCTCGACCATGTCTAGAGTGTTCTCGAACCGTAGCGTAAGAAACTTAAGGTCTTAGCGACACCAGGAGATAAGTTCTGAAATAATATAGGTTTTTGTTGGAGAGAGATAATTGATCCGGAAAGATTTCCGGTGGTCCGGAAGGAGTTCCGGGAAGGTCTGGAATGGTTCCAGAGATGTCCGAAAGTTGTTCGGGTGGTTCCGAAATTGTTTCGGAGTCACGGGATATTAAATAGTATTTAAATATATTAATTATGAATTAATTATATTTTATATTAATTTAATAATTAATTAAATAAAGGAGAAAAGGGGCTCCCACCTACATGGGCCCTAAGAGGGCCCAAGAGGGGGAGCCGCACCACCTAAGGAAGGGGGGGCTTGGGCCCCCTAGTCCGAGTTGGACTAGGAGGGGGAGAAGCCCATGGGGGGTTCGACCGAACCCCCCCCCCCTCCCCTCTCCTCCTTTAGTCCCACATAGGGGAGCTAGGGAGTTTGCACACCCCCTCCCCCCTTTATATAGCAAGGCATATTAATTGGATTAATTGATTGGAAAATACAATTAATTGTATTGCAGGCCGACCGAGTTGTTTCTCCCCCCGTTTTGCCCCCTCTCTCCACCTAAGCTATACCGCCGGGCACCGTTGCCCTGCGGGATTCCAGATAAGATCTACCCCTGCGATTTCAGCTGGATCTAAATGACCGGGGGTTGTCGTTAAGCTCCGTATGTTTGCGAGTGCTTGGAGGTAACTCTTTTTGAGGAGCCTGGGCGACGTCGTCTCGCCCCTGCAGCCGCCGCGCCACCCCCCTCTGCCGCCGGCGCACCCCCCCTTGGTGCCAGCGGCTCGCCGTCTTCCGCCCGACGCCCGTCGACGCAGGTCATCGCCGACACCCCGGCGTCATCGTCTTCGTCATCACGGCAAGTTCTCCGCGACCTCGAGGTCGGCTACGTGCGACTTCATCGTCAACGCTTGTGCGGGAGCGTAAACCCCACTATCGGTCTACATGGAGGTAATGTAACCTGTTCCGCCACCGTTATCACATGTACTAGATAGATAGATCCTGGTTAAGTTAGGGTTTCCTACGCTAGAAAATTATTGTTTTCTGCACCGTAACCCCTTCACCAGGATGTTATGGCTAAGAGAATGTTAACGGAGGTTTGGAAGGCTAACCGAAGAAAGGCTCACAAAGTTGTAGATGATCATTAGACAAGAGAAAGTCATACAATTGAAGCTATGCAAGGAGTAGTGATTGCCATACAACGGATGCACAATGAGCTATAAGTATATGAAAGCTCTCCAATGGAACTAGTGGGGGTGCATCCAACTTGCTTGCTCATGAAGACCTAGAAAACTTTTGAGGAGGCTCATCATTGGAATATACAAGCCAAGTTCTATAGTGTAAAGTTCCCCACATAGTTATGCAAATGAGCTATAAGACATGAAAACTCTCTCATATGGAGTAAATGTGCTAAACATGAGCACAAATGATGATCACAAATGATATGGTGCTATAACATGAGCACAAGTGATGACTATAAATGATATGGTGCTATAACATGAGCACAAGTGTGTGATAAATAATAGAAATTCTGCCCCCTTTCTCTGTTTCTCTTTTCGATGGCCTCCATGGCTCTTTTCACTTTTAGGGGCAAGCATCCATATGATATATGACAACACACTAATGATGATAAAACAACATACGGATGATACAAGTAACTAATATGAATGTGACATAAGAATACATATGACAACGGTGCATCTGCCAGTGTAGCAGGTTATGCAGTGCTCTAGGGTAACATGGGTAAAACCCCACTTCAGCTTTATAGAAACAACCAAAGAAATAAATAAGTAATGAATGACAACAAGTCATGTAATCTAAGGTGGATGTTTTGAGGAAGATATTTGGCTTATGTGTAGGAGAACAAGATGAAGATCTCCCACGAGTTTGGATGTACCCGCAAAAAATGCACCAAATCTCAATGTGAGAAAGGGCAAAGCAAAGTACCGAAGAGGCTACCAATATGGTGGTGGAAGTGCCATGAAAACCGCAGTTTTAGAACTCACAAGTAAAAAGATTCCAAATAAAAATATGATCATGCAAGGCATAATGAAAATTACTCCTAGTGGTGCTGTGGCAAATGGACAAGTCACTGTTGGGGACCCGACCGTAGCGCATAACATAAAGTCATTACGGTTGCCTTAGGCAAATAGAAGTCATATACCATTATGCAATCAACTGGAAATTTAAGTGTGGCACAGTTTTCAAGTTTCTCTAGACCAACCATTTAATCATTCCACTTTACTTGACCATCATGTTTACCATTAACCAAATTAATATCTCAAAACAACATCGATGATTCAAGTGACACAATTTAAGGATCTACAAGATTAATGAATAATTTAATTATACCATCTAACACATTTTGCATTTTCTGTTCTCAACCAAACACCAATCAACTTATTTAAAAGATAAACTCTCCAAGTAATTAAACAATGAGATATGAGAGTATAATATAACAAAGATAACACTCTAACAAGAGATGCATGAAAAACAAGAGCTAGAGAGCAAACGATAATAAAAGACGAATACTCAACGAATATAAGTGAAGAATACGAGTATTCATATGGAAAAGCGGAGCGTGTCTCTCTCCCACACAAAATAATGCTAGGATCCATTTTATTCAGAGAATAAAAAAACAAAAAAAAACAAATAGACGCTTCAAGATAAGCACATAAGATGTGACGGAATTTAAATATAGTTTCACTAGAGAGGACCTGATAGTTTGTCGATGAAGAAGGGGGTGCCTTGGGCATCCCCAAGATTTGACTTTATTATGCTCTTGATCACATTATATCATCCTTCTCTCTTAATCGTTGAAAACTTACTCCACACCCAGTAGTGGAAATCGGGGCTCTAGTCCCGGTTCCAGAGGGCTTGTAGTCCCGGTGTAGCAACCGGGACTACCAAGGCGGGACTAGAGCCCCCCCCCCCTTTGGTCCCGGCTCAGCACAAACCGGGACCAGAGCTCCCCACCAATTAGAGCTCCGCACGTGGAGGGGACATGGGCGCGCAGGGGCGAACCCTTTTGTAGCGTACCTGCACTTTAAATAAGGCAGATACCTGTGTATAGTGCAAATCCCTGGATCGATTCATTTGCACACACAGTTTACGATGTAATATCACAACAAAGTATCAATTTTATTACATCGATGATCCAGACTTACAAAATATTCGATACAAGTTGCATAGCATAAAGCTAGCATTGAAATAGTACACAGCGGAAATACAATAGCAGTGAGTCTCTATAACTTTCATGCTGCCACAGGCGAAAACATGTTGGTTGTAGACTCGAAACCTTTAAACGAAACCTCACTCGTCATCTGATCAAATCTGAAATAAGAAAAATATTGCAACAACGTGGGTCAGATTCCATTAAAAATGGAGTCTGGCAAGTGACACTATGGTGGACACTTAATGGAATAACTCTAAAGCCTATATGCATATTTGGCTGGTGGAGTTCAAGTCTAATTTGCATAAAGACAATTTTTCCTACTCTTTTGAAAACACTTTTCTTGAAATCGACGAGTATGGCATGAAAACCATAAATCTCATCTTCCCTTGATCACCCATCATGTTTTATTTCTGAAGTTGGAATGGTGGAATCCTCCGTTGACGTCCGTGATCAGCTGCTCAAACTGTCCGTACCGGGGACACGGCTAAGTACTTAGTTTTACACTCTGCAGAGGTTGTGCACGTTCACCATTGTACCCATTCAACCCAAATTATCCTTTACACGCCATTTGTGATAAAGAAGGGAGAGAATGAGATGAGATCTTTCAGAAGCATTTTCCCTCCCACTCTGGCTTGACCCGTTCCACCTAACATCCCCCTACATCTGCTTGTCAAGCCGGAGAGAGTCCATGCAACATAATTGATCAAGCCAGAGCCCATATGGCAATGGCTGCACTGGAAGCAATCGTCACTCGGAGTTCTTCAGATTCCTCTGTTCCTGGGTGGCCATTCACAAGTGTACATACTCCAGTAACCATAGACATGGACCTGAGTAGCCACTCAACATAAACCATACAACCACTTACCACCCAGGTGTTTCATTCTTAACTTAGTGGATGTGCACTCTCAGGTAAAAATCACCATGCCCACGGCCCTAAGTAGAATAGAACTTCTTCCTAAGCGACGACAACCATGAGCACAGCCCTGAGTAGTCACTTAACATTTTGTAAAACTTTTCATCCATTGCATAGCATCAATATTTCTGCTAAGTATGATATAGGAACCTAGACACAGGAGTAAGGAATTCTACACAGGTTTAGCATAGCAATACTATCCTACACATGCATATAAAAATACACTAAGTAATGCACATAGAAATAATAGGAAGTTTATGAGGTGTGCCACTTGCCTTTGAATGTTGTCGTTGTTCACAACTCTTTTCAACGATACTCGGGACTCTCCGTTCAATCTAACAGTATAGACAAGCAACAATACAAAAATCAAGAGCAAGCACAACTCCACAATGCATACAAACACATACTAGATGAATAAATAAGTTTTATAAAACTTTCTAAGGAAAATATGTTTATGCATGATGTGCAAAATATTCCTAAGGCTAGAAATGCTTTTTCATGCCATGGAAATCTTTTAAGTTTATGCAAGGCAATTAGGTGGGTCAAGAATGACTAAGGACTAAGGTCTTAAGTTGGATAAACATACTTTGTTTCATATCATCTTGAAACAAGCACTCTAATGGCTTAGTCCGGATGGGTAGAAATATTTAGAGTAAATACTAAGTCATTTGTTCAAGATGATCAACAATTATTATCAACTCTTTGTAGATTGGACATTCACTATAGTGAGAGAGACAGACACCCAGCCAGCCACTTAAGTTGTGGGACAGGTTTCATGTACGTGGACATGTAAGGTTTGTCTCCAGGCCGCTTCATCTCACTATGCCGTTAGGATCCAACAAACTTCAAATATGATAACATCATGATCAAACTTTGTTTAAGTCTAAAAGACAAGATTGGGAAAGAGGGAAAAGATAGAAATAAAGATGTAGTTGTCCTCCAGGCTTCATCTCCAGACTTGTAACTTTCTTCTGGATGATGTCTTGATTGAGCTCTTGGTAGTCTTGATGAATCTTCAGACTTGATGATTCTTGTATCCTCAAGGCTGGTCTTGGATTTACTTGGTCTTCATGAAGTTTCGGAGGAGAGGAAAAGACAGAAAGAAAGACTTAGAGGATAGAAAGGGGGTTGGCCTTCTTGAACTTCTTCTCACTTTTCTTCTAAGTGCTTGACATCTTGAGGATGCTTCCAGAGTCTGTTTTCTTCTAAGTCCTTCATGAAGTCTCAGAGAAAAGAAAAAGAGAGATAGAAAGACTTGGAAAATATTTGCTGGTTGGTCTTCATGAACTTATTCTTGATTTGTCAAAAAAAGGAAGAGAAGAACAGCCGAGCCAACTGGGCCGAAACTCGTCCTCTATCTGCCGCGCGCGCAGCCGCCAGTAGCCCAGCAGCGGCCCATCACCTTCCTCCTCCCACTGACGCGCGGGACCCACCTGTCATCTCCCTCCTTCCATATCTCAACGAACAGAGCACAAACCGGAGGAGTTCGATCCGATTACGGTGGAAATCGGGCGCCGATTCTTGCGCGGTAAGTCTCCCCGTGTGCCCCATATATACCCCAGATCCCGCCGCCTGTTTCCCCTCTCATACCCTAAAGAAACTCGCCACCGGGCTGCCCTAAAATCGAGCCGCCGTCGCCGCCATTGCCGCCGGCCACTTCTTCGAGTCCGGTGAGTATAGACCCCTTCAGGAGCTTCCGAACCTCCCACTCGATCCCCCTCGCCCATACGCATCCTCCCATGTCCCTAATTTTCGTCATCCGCAGCTGGACGGCCAAACCCGTGCTCGACCCGAAGCTCGCCGGCGTCCGCACTGCTTCATCCGCCCGAGGCCGCCTCACCGAGACGAACGACACGGCACCGACCTCTCCATCACCTCCGCCTTGCCCAGCCGCACCTCTACGCCACCTCCACGAGCCCGGGGATGAACTGAAACGACTGGAGCGTCCACGCCGAGCCGCCGGCGCCGTCGTCCGCGCCATCTCCGGCGAGCTGCGCCGCCCACTGTATGGTCAAGCCCCAGCGCCGTCCGATTGAAATCCTTCGGCCCAGATTAGATGTCGCAGACGAATCGGTACGATCCGATCTGGACCGTCAGCGGCGCGTGGCAGCCACGTCAGCGCCACGTCACTGCCCAGTCAGCTGCCACGTGGAAAACGATTTTCTTAATTAAATTTAATTGGCAGTTTTACAGAAACACCCCTGCCACTTAGATCTGTCACAACATTTTAACCACAACTCCAAATTTAATAAATTTTATATAATTGGAAAGCTCTTGACATGTAGAATATTTTGGATCTGACAATATTCAAATTTGACTTAGTATAAAATATTCAAAATTCAAATGGTGAAATTGAGTATATTTGTAATAACTTTAAATCTATAAATCCAAAAATTGCAAATAAAATTGTTTTAGAAACTTTAGAATATTTGTAAATTAATGCCACTGCTATAAAATATTTTTGAGTAATATTTGAATGAATTCATAGTTATATATTTAAATTGAATAGTTTGAATATTTCAACATAACTATTAATAGAAATATTATTTTTGTATTAAATCAAATTGCATTAAATATAAGTAAACCACCTCTGGCTATTAACAGCATCTATAAAGAAAATTGTGTTATAAAATATAAAACACATAAAACTTTAATCTATATGTTTCCTGTTATTATGTTTTGCAAATTAGAAACTAGTTAAATTGCAATTATAACGGTATGCATATGTTATAAAATTCACAAAAATTAGTGTTATGTTGCTTGTGATTTAAAATTGCATTTCATTCATAGCATATTCTATTCTCATAGGAAAACCCCTCTTCATTAGTTTTCTCTAAGTTAGGATTATTTTAAAACTTAGTATTTTGGGAAAAGTGCTATGCACTAGACACTTAGGATTTTCAACATGGAGCTGGAAGACCAATGAAGGACTTAGCCAAAACAAGACTTCAGAAGTATCTCCAAGAAGTAGAAGCACTTAGAAGAAAAATCAAGAGGAAGTTCATGAAGACCAACCAGAAATATTTTCCAAGTCTTTCTCTCTCTCTCTTTCTTTTCTCTGAGACTTCATGAAGGACTTAGAAGAAAACAGACTCTAGAAGCATCCTCAAGATGTCAAGCACTTAGAAGAAAAGTGAGAAGAAGTTCAAGAAGGCCAACCTTCCTTTTATTCTCTAAGTCTTTCTCTCTGCATTTTCTTCTTCTCTAAGAACTCAAAATCCAAGACCAGCCTCGAGGATACAAGAATCATCAAGTCTGAAGATTCAGCAAGACTACCAAGAGTTCAATCAAGACATCATCAAGGAGAATATTACAATTCGGAAGATGAAGCCTGGAGGACAATTACATCTTTCTTTCTATCCTTTCCCTCTTTTCTAATCTTGTCTTTTAGACTTAAACAAATTTTGATCATGATGTTATCATCTTGAAGTTGTTGGATCCTAGCAGCATAGTGAGATGAAGCGGCCTGGAAACAAACCTTACATGTCCACGTACATGAGACCTGTTCCACAATTTAAGTGGCTGGCCGGGTGTCTGTCTCTCTCACTTTAGTGAATATCCAATTTACAAAGAGTTGATAATAATTGTTGATCACCTCGAAGAATAGAGCTAGTATTTTCTCTAAGTATTTTGCACATCAAGACTAAGCCATTAGAGTGCTTGTTTCAAGATGATATAAAACAAAGTATGTTAATCCAACTTAAGACCTTAGTCCTTAGTCATTCTTGACCCACCTATTTGCCTTGCATTAACTTAAAAGATTTTCATGGCATGAAAAAGTATTTCTAGCCCTTAGTAATTTTTTGCACATCATGCATAAACATATTTTCCTTAGAAAGTTTTATAAAACTTGTTTATTCATCTAGTATGTGTTTGTATGCATTGTGGAGTTTTCCTTGCTGTTGATTGTTGTATTGTTGCTTGTCTATACTTTTAGATTGAACGGAGAGTCCCGAGTATCGTTGAAAAGAGTTGTGAACAACGACAACATTCAAAGGCAAGTGGCACACCTCATAAACTTCCTATTTCTATATGCATTACTTAGTGTATTTTTATATGCATGTGTAGGATAGTATTGCTATGCTAAACTTGTGTAGAATTCCTTATTCATGTGTCTAGGTTCCTATGCAATACTTAGTATAATTATTGATGCTATGCAAATGTTGTTTTGTGAAAATCTAAATTCTACTAAGTTAAGAATGAAACACATGGGTGGTAAGTGGTTGCCTTGTTTATGTTGAGTGGCTACTCAGGTCCATGTCTATGGTTCCTGGAGTATGTACACTTGTGAATGGCCACCCAGGAACAGAGGAATCTGAAGAACTCCGAGTGACGATTGCTTCCAGTGCAGCCATTGCCATATGGGCTCTGGCTTGATCAATTATGTTGCGTGGACTCTCTCCGGCTTGACAAGCAGATGTAGGGGGATGTTAGGTGGAACGGGTCAAGCCAGAGTGGGAGAGAAAATGCTTCTGAAAGATCTCGTCTCATTCTTTCCTTTCCTTATCACAAATGGTGTGTAAAGGATACCTTGGGTTGAATGGGTACAATGGTGAACGTGCACAACCTCTGTAGAGTGTAAAACTAAGTACTTAGCCGTGTCCCCGGTACGGACAATTTGAGCAGCTGATCACGGACGTCAACGGAGGATTCCACCATTCCAACTTCAGAAGTAAAACTTGATGGGTGAACAAGGGAAGATGAGATTTATGGTTTTCATGCCATACTCGTCTTGATTTCAAGAAAAGTGTTTTTCGAAAGAGTAGGAAAAATTGGCTTTATGCAAATTAGCCTTGAACTCCACCAGCCAAATATGCATATAGGCTTTAGAGTTATTCCATTTAGTGTCCACCATAGTGTCACTTGCCAGACTCCATTTTTAATGGAATCTGACCCACGTTGTTGCAATATTTTTCTTATTGCAGATTTGATTAGATGACGAGTGAGGTTTCGTTTAAAGGTTTCGAGTCTACAACCAACATGTTTTCGCCTGTGGCAGCATGAAAGTTATAGAGACTCACTGCTATTGTATTTCCGCTGTGTACATTTTCAATGCTAGCTTTACGCTATGCAACTTGTATCAAATATTTTGTAATTCTGGATCATCGATGTAATATAATTGATGCTTTGTTGTGATATTACATCGTAAACTGTGTGTGCAAATGATTCGATCCAGTGATTTGCACTATACACAGGTATCTGCCTTATTTAAAGTGCAGGTATGCTACAAAATGGGGAGGAGTTTTCCTTATGGAAAATATAACTATAAAATATGCTATGCATGAAATGCAATTTTAAATCACAAGCAACATAACACTAATTTTTGTGAATTTTCTAAAAAATGCATAAAGTTATAGTTGCAATTTAATTAGTTTCTAATTTGCAAAACATAATAAAAGAAAACATATAGATTAAAGTTTTATGTGATTTATATTTTATAACACAATTTTCTTTATAGATGGTGTTAATAGCCAGAGGTGGTTTAATTATATTTAATGCAATTTGATTTAATCAAAATTAATATTTCTATTAATAGTTATGTTGAAAATATTCAAACTATTCAAATTAAATATATAACTATGAATTCATTCAAAAATTACTCAAAAATATTTTATAGCTGTGGCATCAATTTACAATTATTCCAAGGTTTCTAAAACAATTTTATTTGCAATTTTTGGAATTATAGATTTAAAGTTATTACAAAAATACTCAAATTCACCATTTGAAATTTGAATATTTTATACTAAGTCAAATTCACCGATCTAAAATAATCTACATGTCAAGAGCTTTCCAAATATATAAAAATTATTAAATTTGGAGTTGTGGTTAAAAAGTTGTGACAGATCTAAGTGGCAGGGGTGTTTCTGTAAAACTGCCAATTAAATTTAATTAAGAAAATCGTTTTCCACGTGGCAGCTGACTGGGTAGTGACGTGGCACTGACGTGGCTGCCACGCGGGTGCTGACTGGATAAGTCAACAGATCTGGGCCGTCAGATCTGGATCTGACGGTCCAGATCAAATCGTACCGATTCGTCTGCGACATCTAATCTAAGCCGTTGGATCGAGATCTAAAGGTGTAGATCTATTTTACTAAGTTCGGGCGGCGCGGTTCGCCGGAGTAACTCCGGTGACCTAATTCCCGCGGCGGCGACACGTCGGTGACGAGCGTTTCCGATGATCTACAACCTAAAAGGACTAGCGGAGCGTACCGTGATGAAGAGGAGATCCAGGCGAGGTCGATGGCGTGCTCGTGGTCCTCGGCGCTTCCTCGTTCTTCGGCAACACCTCGTCGGAGTTGCGCACGGCGGCGGGGAGCTTCGGTCACGGACGGATGGCTCGTTCTGCTGCGCAATAAGCTACCGCGAGGGAGGTGCATAAGATCGAGGGGAAGCTAAGGGGGTGGATGAGAAGGGCTAAAACGATCGAAGCTCACCGGAAATCGTCGAAGACGCCGACGGCAATGGCGACACGGCGGGGACGATTGTGGGCAGCCTGGAGGCGATGAGCTAGGGTTTTCGGGTGCGGGAGAGGGCGGTGGAGGTGGGGTTTAAATAGGGGGTGTCAGGAGATCATATCCCGCAAGAATCGGAGAGGATTTGACTCCGATTCGAATCAATCTTCGGCGCATTATTCGGACAGAGGTTGAAGACGATCTGCTGACGTCACCGCTGACGTCAGCAGGTATTTTCCTTTTCTGATTTTTCTCCAATTAATCCATAACTTTTGATTTGAATGTCCAAATGAGGTCAAACAAAATTCTAAATATTTGTAAAATTATTACCTTTCTGTTAAACCAATTGTGGGAGTGTTTTGAACACTTTTCAAAAATAATAATTTCGAAATATTGATTAAATGTAAAATTGACACTTTATGTTTAATTTAAACTAGAGTTTAATTAATTTTAATTTTTGGCTAAATAAATTATATGAAATACCCATATTCAATTATGTTTGGATTTAAATTATTTGAACTTGTTTTGCTGAAATCATTCTTCTTTATTTTGGCATGATATTAAGAACTAAATATAATTAATGTTTAGGGAATGTGAAATACAAGGTATTCATTTTTAATTGAAATTAATTGTGCAACATTATATTTGATATTATGATAATGCATTTGAAACTTCATAACAACTTGGGACAAGACCTTTGTTTTAATTTTATTCTTATTTAGAATATATTAATCATTCCATGCTTTGAAAATAGATGAAATTCATTTAAGCAATGACATGTTTATTTGGGTAATCCATTTATAAACTATATGAATTTATTAGAGTTAAAACCTATAGGGTGTAATTTCAACACTAAGTTTTGAACTAGTTGAAAGAATGAAAAACTATTTGACAAATAGATCATGTTTTAAATAGTTTAAAAAGAACACTTGTAAATATTATTTTAATTTATGAATAGCTATGGCTATGTGGTTGGAATCATATACTTATGAGGAAACTATTTATTTCATGAAATGGGTTTGAAGGTTTTTCAACATTTATGAATTTACATCTTAAGGGTTTTGAAATACAGTGGATAATAAAATGTTTCAACTGTGACATTTGAAATATTAACTCAAGTTTGAAATCTTTCATAATTGGTTTCCTTATACATTTAATATTTTATTTTTTAAAAAAAGAAAAGTTTTAAATTTTAGTGATTTTTGAATATTATAAAATGTTGGGATGTTACACCTTTTGTCCCGGTTCGTGTTACGAACCGGGACTAGGGTTTTGTTTTTTTTACATTTCAGGGTTTTATTTTTTTACATTTCAGGTTTTTTTTTTCTTTTTTCGACGGTTTTCTGGGTAGGGGTTTCGGATGGTACCACGTCGATGCGTCAGGGTAGAGGTTTCGGATGCTATGGCTTCGATGCGCGAAAAACACGTATAAATTATTATACAAAGCTAAATGAATGCATCATGCATGTATACAATTACATGAAGATCATGTGTTGATAACACATACACATTTAAGTACGCATAGTACATGAATATCACGTTTCCCGGTTCCAGATACTTAGAAGTACTTTGTTACATGGAGATCACTATTACATGTTCGCACCACCAGGGGTAACATAGTGATACTCTCCGGTCTCCGATATGACATGGGCGAGGTAAAATCCCGTCAACTCCTCTACAAGTGCCCTGAAGCGGGTCTTTATTGGTAACTCGTTGCGCTTTCTTGCCAACTGTAAAAAATGATATCACAATGAATACATGAGATATGAAATGAATAAAACTCATCACGATTGATGGTACAAAAATAATGTTGTGACTATAGCTTTACGTACTTCGATACTTCTTTTGCTCTTCAAACTCTCGTTGACCATAGTGTGCATGTACTCGCAAACGTAGAATCCACATAGATCAGTCCCTATTGGCTGTTTAAGGCAAGTCTATAGAAGAATAGAATTTAATCAAATAAAAATAAAGTATGATAATGGTGCTTGGTCCTAGTTATAGTACTACTTACATCGTTAGTACGCCATAGCAGTTTCTCTGGCCATCCACTGTTCGGATGTTCCGCGAGGAACATTTTCCAAACGCTGCATGACAAGAAAATAAATGAATGAGTCATAAATTCCTTGATATTAGCAAATGAAGGAAAGAGGCGATAAGAAAAGAAAGTACCTTGCCACCAAATCAAAACAAGTCTTGTATTGTTTAGGGCATCTTCTTAATGAGTCAAGGACAACAATTTCTCCTTTCCGCAAGTTAATAACGATAAGAATGTAATGTAAGCTGCGCACGTTTATAAATAGTCATGCAATAACTCATCAATTAAACTTAACATCGGGTGAGAAAATATAAGCAGTAAAACTCACTTGAAATTGTAAGGCCATAATATATATTTTTTGTAAGCTTGTCGCTTGAAAAACATTAGCAAATCCCCGGTGTATCCTTGTTAACTCTTGGATCAATTATGTTTTCTTCATGCATTATAGAGGGGTCAATGAACCCAATGTGGTTGATTTTCTGCCTCTTGCATTCGAGCATCTTCATTCTGCGTAATAAAGCACACAAAATATTATAGAGAGGATTATCACAGACAATGAACGAGTAGAGCTAATTAAAACATTAAATTACAGGGAATAGATCACTTACAGACAATAGGAACTCATGATAGCTTTGTCGAGGGCGCGGAGATTGTATAACTGAAAGATTTCGGCAAAGTAAAGGACAACGGAGTATTCTTGGAAATAATGCTCTTCCTTAACTGCCATCATGAGAGCGTCTTTATTCGTCTCCTTTACGGTATTCTTGTACCAGGCTTGAAATTGACGCATTCTTGTGGGTAAGTCCCCGTCGACAAAATTCTCCCCATGAACATAAGTACGAACGACATCCGCGAAGGGGATATCATCTCCCGAATATACCAGCTCCCGCACATTGATGTTTTTGAGAACTCTGTCATCAAGCACCTTGAGCGGGGGGCCGACTGTGCGTCTTGTTCTCCGAGTTGTGCAACTTGTTTCCCTTTTTTCGATCGATCATCCATCTCTTAGTCATATGACTTACCAATGTTGCGATCATAGTCTGTTGGCGGCGATGGTGGGGGGTTGTATAGGGCATCGATGCAACGGTCAATTTTCTCCTGAGGAATTCCGGCAGTAAATTTTGCAGGAGGCAATTGTTTCGCTAACGCTTTTTGTTTCACGCCAGCAAGCCAGGCATCCGTATGTTCTTTGCAGGCGATATCGTTTTCCTCGACGGTTCTCTCCCAAGGTAACTTTGGAGTAGGCGGCGGTGTTTTCTGCTTTCTAGGTTTCTTCCTAACAGGAGAACCAGACTGGCGCCTACTCGAGAGCGACTTAACATTCTGGCGGACTGGCACAGACTGCGATGGCCTCGGGCTAGGAACCCTCTCGGGGCGCGGTTGGCTTTGCTGTTGAGCTGGAGATGGACTCGGGCTGGGGTCCCTATCGGGGAGGTGTGGGCTTTGCTGATGGGGTGGAGATGGACTCCGTCTTTGATCCCTCTCGAGGAAGAGTGGACTTTGCTGGTGAGCTGGACTCCTAGAACGAGGAGTGGACTTTGCTTGTTCTGAAAGGACGATGTATTTCTTGGGCAATAGGGCGAAGGCATGCTTGACGTCTGCCAACGTCTTCTCCTCGTCACCTCCAGGTAACTCATGTTCCAAGGTTTCAAATCCCGGCATAATTTCGTCCACCCCGACACGAGCGTAGGCATCTGGAATTTGACCACAATGGTAGAGTTCTCCAGGTTGAATTACTAAAGCTTGCCCCACCGCCACCTTCAAAGTTATGTTTCTCATTGCTATATGTAGCTCACAACCTCTAGGCTCTGTGATGTCATCCACTGGGTAGGGACCATCGACTTGACGCGTGGAACCAACGCTGCTTCTACGCTGAGATGGGGCGGCATCTGCTTCATGATCTAATTGGTGCCGCTCCTGAGGTTCCGTTCTTTGCTCCTTCAATGCTTTTATTTCCGCCCGTTGCTCCTTCATTTCACGTTCCAATTGTAATATCCGGTCGGCCTCCTTCTTCTTACCTCTGCTACGGCTTCTATAAGTGTGAGCGGATTCCGGCCACGCAGTCTTAAACGTAGCACCGCCAGGAAAGCCTCGAGCTCATCCAACATGTTCAGGATTCCCCAGGGCCCGTGTCAGCTCGTCATCCTCTCTATCGGGTTTGAACACACCATTGCGAACATCATTAATTGCTGCTTCAAGCTTCTTTTTTATTTGATCAACTAGAACCTTCCATTTTCCTTTTCCAACAATATCTCCGGTTTCTGGGTCCAACATTGCTCCATGCGGGAACAACCAGAATTTTGACCTCTCGGGCCAGTCAAGTGTCTTTGGACGGACCCCGATCGAAGCAGTTTTTCTTCATAGGCTAACCACTTAGGAATGGCGCTCTTGTAGCCACCTGTCCCCAATGTATGGTGGTGTTCCTTCAGCCCAGCATTCAATTTATTTATCTTCGATCGGGCCACAGCCATAGGTGATTCCCTATACGCCTTAAACGCCGCCCATTCAGATTCCAACTTCTTCCCTTGTGCTCCACTGAAATCTGGCTCTTCTTTTGTTTCTTCATATTGATTCCATAACTTTTTCTTCCAGTTCCGGAATTGTTCCGCCATCTTAATAAGAGTCCACTTCTTGAGGTTGTCCTTCTTCACTTTAGAGAGATCTGGCGGGAGGGTGAAATGTGATAACAGCGTGTTATAGACCAAATCCTTAAGAACTTGGTGGACGTAACATGGGTCCTCCACATCTGCGGCCGCCGGCTTATTCCATTCGCGTATGCTGATTGGGATCATGTCCCTAACAATAACTCGAGCTTGACTTATAAATTTGTTGCGGTTCTGTTTTCGTTCGAGCAGTTCGCTGGAATCAGCAACTTCCTCAATCGGTAACTTTGGATCCTCGCTCGTCATTCTTTTTGCCTTGCCTCAAGGAGCACATGGTGGCCGCTTTTTGGCAGATTTGCTCGATCTGGATGGCTAAAAGAAAAATAAGACGTTAATAAATGCAACATAAATAAATTAATGCATGTAGTTAACAACAACATATCGCCATATTTATTATAAACACATATACACCTCTACGCCGGAGTTTGTTATCACCACATCTCGTGACTCCATTCCATCACCAAAGTCGTTCAAAAATTGTTCGAAATCATAATCATCTACATCTCCTCCAGCTCGGGCATCGTTAAAAATAAGTTGTTCCATTGGGTCTTCCATCTCCTTGTCTCGTTGAAATTGTGGTTCTTCTATCTGCTCGTCTCGCAAGTGCTCCATAGCTCTACCTGCAATCCATAGCTCAGGCATTATAATGAAGTTTACATTTATTCATCTGAAAAACGGTGTGCGCTCATCTTGCTATATTTTTTTTGACACCCTTTACCGTAGGGGAATCCCCTACGGTTAATTTTCCATTATATGAAGCTGGCAAGGCACCAAAATGGTGGCTTAACAGCAATGAAAGTTACAACGTGAGAATCAAGGGGGGTCAAAAAAATAGAGGGTACAACATTATTAAGCAAATGATGATCTAATCCAAGCGAGAAAAACCGTCACTTGGGAGCACCTAACCCTATGCTGGTGCACAAGAAGATCCCTCTGGCAGCGTACTCTCCAACCATCAAAAGATGGAGCCAGATTGTTGAAGATAAAATCATTGCGCAATTTCCATATGTTCCATGCGACACAAGCACAGATTTCCAAGAAATTAGGCCCCTGGAAATTCTGTTTAGCTAGCAAAAATCTTTGTGAGATGGGGAGCTCGCAGTTCCAAGAGATATCCACAAAGTCCCAGCAAGTGTTAGCAAAAGAGCAGCTGAAAAAGAGGTGATCCCTGGTCTCAATGGTCTCATCATTACAAAGAATGCAGTTGTTGCCCTCCTCAATGTGCCAATGTTTACGCAGCATCAAATCTTTGGTGTTTAGGCGATCCATCATGAGTAGCCACAGGAAAACTCTAAGTTTCGGCAAACATTTTGATTTCCAAATGGCATTCAGAGCGGGGTCCGAAGGTGCGAGAGAAAAGATGAACTTGTAGTAACTTGCCGGCGTGTAGGCAGAGGATCCCCATGTAAATTTCCTAACATCCATGGACTGGGGGTCATTTGCGACATTGTGGAGGATTTGTCGGAGATCCTCTCGCTCGGCTGAGGCTTGGACTGACAGAGGTAAGGCATAGAGCTGAGAAATATAAGAAGACTTGAGGGCAGCCACCGAGATGTCTTCGTTCAGAACATAAGAGTACAGATGCGGAAAAGAGTCACAAAGAAGGTTTCCATCATGCCAAAAATCCTTCCAGGCCAGAATGCTCTTGCCGTTGCCCACCGTAGAGGAGGTGATGCTCCGATAAACATTAATCAGGCTGAAGACATCTCTCCACCAGAAGGATCCTCTAGGAGATTGAGCTTGGGGAGGTGTGTCACCATACAGCGACCAAACCAATTTGACCCAGGGAATGTCTGCTTTACAAAAAACTTATGCAAATGCTTGAGCAGGAGCGCAATATTCTGAATTTCCAGATTCTTGATACCGAGTCCTCCATGGTTTTTGGGTCTACAGACAAGAGACCAAGCAGCAAGGGAATGAGTAGAACCAGAGTCTTCCTCTTTCGCCCAGAGACAATGACGCCGTCCTCGATCGAATAACTTGATGACAGTCTTATGAATTTTTAGAGATGAAAGATAGTGCGCGGGCAGAGATGAGAGAACAGAGTTAACCAAATTGACCCTTCCTCCATAGTCAAGAAATCTAGCACTAGCATTAAGCCTACGTTCCAATTGATCCGTGATTGGGGTGAGATCATTTACTGAAGGCTTGGTCGTGCCCAACGGTAAGCCCAGATAGGGAAAGGGCATTACCCCCAACGAGCATCCAAAGATAGCTGCCAGGTGCTCCAATCTAGCGGGTGACACATTGATCGGCATCATGCAAGTTTTGTTATAATTAACCTTCAGGCCAGTAGCCGACTCAAACAGATGCAAAGTGTTCTTCAAAGCAGTTAACTGCGCTGGACAAGCCTGCATGATAATCAACGTATCGTCTGCGTATTGAACAATGGGGAAGTCTGTCTGCGGCAGGGGGATTGGAGCAGTGAACACACCTTGAGCCGCAAATTTATTAACCATCGATTGTAATAAATCTGCACCTTCAACGAACAGAATAGGAGAAAGAGGGTCTCCTTGTCTCACCCCGCGACGACAGGGGAATTTACGGCCAGGCACACCATTGAGGAGGACAGATGAACACCCAGTCGAGAAGATAGAATTAATCCAGAAAAGCCATCTGTCATCATATCCTTTACAACGGAGGATGTTGAGCAATGCTTGGTGGCTGATGGTGTCAAATGCCTTGGCGAAATCAAGCTTCACAATGACCACCTCGGAACCAGAGCTAGCACACTGATGGATATACTCATAAGCCCAAGCAATGCAGTCTTGAATATTCCTAGACTTGAGGAAGCCGTACTGATTCACATGAACAAGACCAAGAATCTTCTGTTGGAGGCGATTTGCCATAAGCTTAGTGATCAGTTTAAAGCAAGTGTTCAATAGAGAGATGGGACGGTAGTCATTAGGACTCAATGGATCATTAATCTTTGGGATCAGAGTAATGAACGCATCGTTTATACTTTGGAGGTTAAGCGATTTATCCCAAAATTCTTGAAGCAGCCGATAGAAATCAAACTTAATAATGGGCCAGCACACCTTAACAAACATACCACTGAAACCATCTGGGCCGGGAGCCTTATCCGAAGGCATCTCAGCGACGGCCTTATCAATTTCCAAGTGAGAAAAGGGCATAGAGAGACACTCCAAGCCTTCCACAGGATTAATAAACTCAGCAAAATTAAAGGTGCTATCAATGGGAACCGCCACACCAAGTCTATCATTGAAAGCAGTCCGCAAAATGCCAGCCTTCTCGTGATGTTCAGATGCAAGAGAACCATCCTCCCTAGACAGTGAAGAGATGGTGTTCTTTCTATAGCGAATAGTAGCCATGGAGTGAAAAAAGGAAGTATTTTCACTGCCAAACTTTGCCCAACGTGCGGTGCAGCGCTTCCGCCAGTAATCAAGCTTGCATTCCAGCAAATGACTCAGCCTTTGTTTGATAATTGATCTGAAATTCCATTCTGTGATCTCCAGGGGCCTTGCCTCCTCCGTATCATCCAGGAGCAGAATAATTTTGTTGCAGTTATTCACAAGAGTATTCAAGACCGAGATGCTGGTGCTCCATTTCCTCAGACCCTTGCGAAGCAATTTCAGTTTAGCAGATATGCATTTAGCACCATCTCCGGGACAATGAATCTCCCAAATGCGCTTAACAACCTCCAGGAAGCCAGGCATTTTTGTCCAGTGGTTCTCAAAACGGAATACTTGGGCTTTGGGAATATTTGTGCTAATTGCCACAACACACGGAACATGATCCGAGGTCGGCCGAGCCAACGGATGAACAAGAGTATTGGGGAAGTTGAGCGTCCATCGGGAGGAGGTAAAGAACCAGTCTAACTGTTCTAGAAGAGGGTCTTGTTGCATATTGCTCCACGTATACGAGCGCCCTTTGATCGGCAGTTCAATTAGGCCAAGATAACTGATCACCTCATTAAAAGTTGCAATGTCCGTGAGATTTGCACCCGGCCTATTTCTGCTATCAGCATAACGATAGAAATTGAAATCCCCCATAAAAATCCAGAGCTCATCGTCCTCAACCGGTAAGCTAAAAAGCCAGGCAACAAAATTTTCTCGCGCAATACCATCACACGGACCATACACATTTACAAGAAAGAAAGAGTCACCAGATATAGTTGAATCAAATTTGAGTATAATACCAAAGCTTTCATGTTGAATCACTGTTCCCGAGAAAGCATTGCCGGCCCACAACACTAACAGCCCGCCCGAGGCACCATCTGAAGGTACAAATGCGAATTTATCCAGCCGCTTCGGAGCAAACTTACCGATAGAAGCCAGGGTGAAATCCCCCTTTTTTGTTTCTTGGAAACAAACAATGGAAGCAAGACTCTCATCGATCTTGTTATAGATTAAAGGCCACTTTTCAGATGTATTAAGACCACGGATATTCCAACAAAGAATGCGCCAGAGGCGATTTAAAAGATCCATAGGAAATGATTAAAAGGCTTCAAGTTTACACCCGAGAACCATTGGGAAGAACCACCCCAAATGTTGCGACTCAGTCCACCACCAGCAAAGCACATGATGTCCAAAATACCACCGCAAATAATTTCGACTGGCACAACCGAGAATGGCATAAACGAGACACTAAGAACAATCAGACACATGGTACATAGACTAGCTAGATCAAGCGGTGTCATCCCTAGCCTGGCGCAGACGCGCCTCAGATAACTCCAGTGGATCAATGTGACATTCCTCCACACCCATGCGCTGCATTTCTTCAATCTGAAGCACACGAGGAAGGGTAGCACGTTTCACCGTCGACGGCTTACGGCGTGGGGTGGTGTCTATTACAGTGTTATGCATAAAGCCATTATTAGCTAGTCTCGGTGAACGACGCACCACCGATGTGACCGGAGGGGTAGTAAGCTTACGTGCACGAGCACGAGTAGTCACTCTGGAAGCAGCTGGCTGAGGTTGAATGGTTGAGCAGGGGGCACTGGAGCGAGCAACTGATTGCTCAGGGAGAAAGCCAAGGGACTGTAGCTCATCCGACAACGGGAGCAAGGTTTCAGACTCATATTCATACTCATCAACATCCTCCATGGGCTCTAGCATCGGAGGCAGTTCAGAAAAGATCACCGAGTACTCAGTGTCCACAGCAAAGCTAGGATGAGCAGACACAAGCTCATGGTTTAGAATAATAGTGCTCTGCACGGCAATAGATAGAGATGGGTATAAAGCTGAGCTCTGCCCAAAAGCCACAGTCCAAGGACGCTTGAAAGCCGAAGATCGGGCAGGCCAAACCATGTTTCGGAGCAACAGAGCAGAACAAACTGAATGAATCAACTCCAGAATCTGAGGGGTAGCCATAGGCGCATAGCTAATCTGATCTTCAAACAATATGTTGCGAGTGTAAACCTGTTTCATCATCCATCCCCAGAACGACAAGAAACACGGGAAGGCCGGCACAAGAATAGAATGATCTTGTCCGCCTACATGGACGAATAACAGTCCATCCTGATAGGTACCATCCAGAAGGTTATCAGCAGCCGATTCCACAACAGAGAGGTGGACATTCCATGCATCCATTGCGTCCACAGCAAAGCTAGGATGAGCAGACACATGCTCAACACCACCGTCAGAACCGCTGCCCGGAACTTCAACTCTATCCACAGTCGCGCACTCCTCGAGAGAAAGAGGGGGGTCGCTTAACACCAGAATGCTGCGCTGGAGTGGGTCGACTGTCCCTTGCTCAGTCGTCCCATAAGAGGGTTCTGAACACGGTGGAACACTGGAGACAAGAGAGCTATTCTCCAAAGGAAGGCAACCAGGAGACGAAGTGCCTAGCGGCAAGGGATCAATTTCCGGATTGACTAATTTAATACGCCAAGATTTTTTTTCTTTACAAGCTTCCGTGGAATGTCCCAGCAGTTTACAAGACCGACATCTGATTTTTTGGCATGCATTGAGGCTGTGGCCCAGTTGATGACAGAAGGCACAAAGGGGATTAATTGGGCAGGATCTGGCCCTGTGGCCCGGGCCATAGCAGCTTAAGCAGATGACCTCTTTGGTGCAGCCAGTCTGAAAATGTCCTAGGCCCAGGCAATTAAAACAATATTGCAGTGGATCAATATCAGTCCGAGACGGAGTCGGAGAAGGCAGGGGCTGGGCGACCGAACATCCACAATCAGTGGGCACCCGTTTAATGTTGCAATTAGGGCAATAACCCAACAATAGACGTGCCATATCAGTGCCAGGAAGACCAAAGCAATTAATAGCAGCAGAAATTTCAGCTTCCGAATATCCCGCCCCACGTAAATCCAACATATGATTCAGCCAATCGTGATCAGGAGAAACCTCATAATTCAGACTTTCCTTCCAATAATGGGATCCGGCAAATTTGTAGGCTGAATTAGGGGGCTCCCAAACCTCCGGAATTTCAAATTCTAATGACCCGAAGCTAACCACGGTCTTTGATGAACTGCACTGAGGATCCAATGATCGGACCTTAGCAGGGGAGAACGTACCAAATTTGATCTTGAGATCCTGCTGTGTCGACGAACTAGAAGCCTGAACCTTGAACTTGGTAGCACTCTCCAAGGGAGGGGAGACCGAAAAGGGGGTCTTTCCGGCAGACGAGGCAGGTTTAAGAAAATCCAGATTTGAACGAATAGCAACATTCTTCACAGGACTGGAAACCAAAGGATCATTAGCTGCTAGCCAAGCATCGGCTGCAGTGTTAACCATACGAGAAGTATCACCACGAAAGAGCGAGAAGTGACAAATAAAGTCAGGCCAGATGCGCTCGCGAAGATGATAAACAAAATGTCCCACAATGCTAGAGGCCAGAGAAAACCGAAAACGTCGATCACTCAGCAAAGACACACGAAACCCCGAAGGGGAACCTCCAAGACAGCACTGGAGGGCCAGAGCAACCGATTCCTCAGAGAGGGGGAAGGAGGCATAGGAGAAGGAGGCAACCAGGAAGAATTCTTTTGCCGAGGGGGAAGGCGAGAAGTGAACTTGAGAGCCAAACCGTCGACGCACCTGAGTTGCGAACGCGTTGCCTGGGGAGAAATCCCAGTGGAGGAGGGCTTCCATGGGTTCCTATATCTCTTGCATATATCTTAAGTATCATGTCTACAGAAACTTGAGTGATTTTCTGTCCAAAATATGAAGGCATTGCACTTACTAAGCTTTGTAAGAGGAAGTTATTTAAATTAGAAGCATGATCAATGCAAAATATACAGGGAGAACAAATTAATCCAAGCTACCAGAAAATGCACATCCAATAAACTGATACATCAGTCTTATAGTCCAAGCTAACAGAAAATACACCTCCAATAAACTTTACATAAGGCCACTAATAAATTTTCACTGTATGTACAATGTTCAGTAAATTCAGAATTATCTATATCGCAAGTTATAGCATGAATGCATAGAAACAGACAAGCAGGGCAGCGGTGAAGCTCCTTGAGGTCAGCCTTGGTGAAGATGAGACCGACGTTTCCTTTAGTGAATCAGCAATTAAGCAAGCAAATTGGAAATAGACCTGTTAACATGTAGATAAAATTTATAAATCAATGAAACATACTAAAGTACTTGTAACATGTAGATCAAATTCAGAAATCAATGAGATATATGCAAATACACTTCCTCACCAAGAAATCAATGAGGTATATGCTAATTGTAGTGCCCATGCTTATGAAAGCAATGGCACAATGAATAATGTAAAGACTTGGATCACATAAGTCTCACATTCTCCAAATAAGATGTAATATCACAGTACAATGTCATAATTTATTACAGAACGAGACGAATGATCCAAAAACAAATATCCTTACAATTTAGCATAGCGGAAATGCTAGCTGAATAAATAGTTCACACTTTATTTCAGAGTTCAAACGCAATCCTAAAGGTAGCATGGAGCTACATCTTCTCCATGAAGCCACTGGCAAATCATGTTGGTTGTAGCTCGAAGACGACCCCCTTACTCCTCATTCGGACATTCTGCAAGGTTTAATTGCAGCCCAGCTATAAAGGGTCAGCACAATTGAATTGTGGTGGCAAGTGACTTTAATTCCTAATGTTCTATTATACTAATACTATATGCTTAATTTGGCTGGTGGAGCTCAAGGCTATTGCGCAAAGCAAATTTTCTCCTACTTTTGATAAACAGTTTTCTTAAATCAATAATCTTCTCCTTTAGAGACAATTCTCGAGACAAGTCCATGTCTCCTACCCATGTTCATCCAACAAAGTTTTATTAAGAAATTTGGGATGAGGAGATTTTCAGAACACAACCTTGTGTAGTTACTCAAACTGTCCGATGCCGGGGACACGGCTAAGATCTTAGGTTTTAACTCTCGAGAGGGTGTGCACTTTCACCATTAGACTCAATCAACCCAAACTATCCTCTACACTCCTTTAGTGAGAAGGAAAAGGAGAAGATCAAGACGAGACTTTTCAGAAGTTGCTTTCCCATGATCATACTAAGAGATTACCACCATCCTATCAACTCTACCACCATCAATCTCTTGACCCAGGTCCACAACAACTTACTCCATCAAGACAGAGCCCATATTGACCAATGGTTGCACGATAAGCAACTAGACTCAGTGTAAACTTAAATCTCATAGCCCTGGGTGGCCTACCACAAGTGAGCAACTCAGGTTAACACCACATATCATGGCCCCAGGTAAGTAGAAACTACCCTGGGCGAAGACAACCATGACACATGGCCCTGAGAAGCCACTCAACTTGAAACCTCCTCGATCGACCCAATCCACCCAGGCGTTAAATTAATTAAGTGGAAATTTTCATTTATCACAACAACCATAAAACAATCATTTTTGCAGCAGGTGCTTCCACTAAAATATAATAGGGGTCAAATATGGAATTTCTAAGGGGAACCTAAAAGGTTTGCATAGCATACTACAATCTCCCAATACCTATCATGCATACTACTTTTGCAAATACTGTTTGAAAACACTAGATATGCAATTAGAATAAAATTGTAGGTGTTTTATGAAGTCACTTGCCTTGGCAGCAGGAGGGGCAGGCACAACAAGAATAGCAATCACAAGCAGGTCCTTCCTCTCCTTCACAATCTAGCACAAGCAATACATACAAATAAATATCCACAAAAAATCTCACACACCAAATAAAAGATGTATGCATGCATGGTATGCCATGTGTAGAATTAGACACACTTATCCATGATTTATATTCTCTGGCATTAAATGCATGAGATGCAATTTCTAGGAATTTCTCAATTCACTTAACAATTTATTAATTGAAAACAAAATAGCCAAAACTTAGATTATAACCTTTTAACTTTTATTGTTCTAAGAAAGTTTTCAAATAAGACATATATTAATATTCCTGGGCAGATGTTGTTAACCTAAACCTAAAACAATTGAGTTTATTTGTAAAACATTTTTATTATTTAAGTTATGAATTTAATAGCCGAATTACTCCTCGGATGATCTCATGAATTATTATTTAACAAAAGCAAAAAAAAATGATGTAGAATTAAACTACTCTAGCAGGGCTATCCGTGGATATAAAGTTCATTGAATTTGGACTTACAGAACATAAGTTATGAATTTTCTAAGTTTTGCATATTTTTCTGTTTTATTTATAAAATTCCTGCGAAAAAGAAAATCAGGGGGCTACGTGGCGCGATCCTATTGGACGAAAACGGTTCGCGCGGATCGTGGACGAGAGCCGTCCGATTTAAATGAGATCGGACGCACGGGATCGTTTGAATCTAGATCCGTTGGATCTAGATCCAACGGCGTGGGACGTCCGGCCGGACCGAGCGGCGCGCGGGTCGCCGGAAGTGCTCCCCGGCGATGGCGTCCGCGGCGGCGGCGCGTCGGCCTCGACGTTTCCCGCGTTAAAACGAGGCCCCGAGAAGAGTGGGTCTTACCAAAATGATGCAGAGGAGATGGCGAGGTCGATGGCGCGACGGCGGCGTCCGAAAACCTCTCCTTTCCTCGTCGGAGTCGAGGACGGCGGCGACGGCCTCGGGTCGAAGACGGTTTCGGCGTTCGGCTGCGAAATAGAACGAGCGAGGGGGCTCAACGGGTTCGCAAGGGAATGGGGAAGCGAGGGGGAGCCTCGGTGGCGCTCGAGGAGCTCGGAGCTTACCGCACTCGCGAAAAAGTCCGGCGGCAATGGCGGCGACGGCGAGCTCGATTCCGAGCAGCCCGACGGCGGAGACGTAGGGTTTTGGGGGGGGGTTTCGGAGGCGGCCTCGAGGGGTATAAATAGGAGGGGGCAGGGGCGCTAGACGCGGCGGGAAACGGCCGGAAACGGCTCGGACTCGGTCTCCATCTCCGGCGTGATCTCCGGACGGAGGTGGAAGACGGCTGATAGGTGGGGCCCACCTGTCAGCGAGAGGGAAGCGACGCGCGCGCGGGAGCGGGCCGATGGGCTGTTATCGAACGCGCGCGCGGTGGATAGCGTCTGGGCCGGCCCGGAAACAATTTTTTTAAAAAATTAAATAAAAATTGTTTTTCAAATCTGATTTACTAAATGATTTTTAAACCTATTCAAAACTTTTCAGAAAAATTCATAAAAATATATTTTGGAAAGGTTATTTAAATTAGCAATTTTTAATAATACACTTACGCATTATATAATTTGGAAAAATTATATTTATTAAGTAAGTTTAAATAAGCACTTAATGGGATTAAATAATATTTAAACTCATAATTGAATTTTTATTTAGTATTCATGTGATTAAAAGTTAATCCTATATGATGAATGATGCAAAATTGGGATGTTACACTAATAGAAACATAACATATGCCCAGATCATATAATTAGAAAAGAAATACACAAAAGCAAAAGAGCCTTGCTACTTTCAAAAAGACTAGTCAGGTCACAATACAGGTTTTATCAAATTATTTTCAGACCTCAAATTATTACCAAAGAGTGATGAAATGTAGATTGAGGTCAACCAATAATACAACATAAACCACAACACACATGGACTGAGCATTTAAACAAATATCTGCAACCCAAATTCCATACACATAATGAAGGCAATATCTCATCTTCAGACGTCAAGTTCTCCAACAACTAAAATAGCTTTAACAAAATATTCAATCTCATATTTTTTAACAAAATAGCATAATTCAACCTCGGGCGGGCAGCACCTCGGGCGCGAGGAGGAGGAGGTCGGGCGGCGCAACACCTCGGGCGCGTGGAGGAGGAGGTGGGCAGCACGGCGAGCACGGACGGCGGCGCGGACGAGGACGAGGAGGAGCTCGGGCGCGAGGAGGAGGAGGTCGGCAGGCAGCACCTCGGGCGCGAGGAGGAGGAGGAGGTCGGGCGGCGCGGACGAGGACGAGGAGGAGGTGGCAGCACGGCGAGCGCGGACGGCGGCGCGGACGAGGACGAGGAGGAGCTCGGGCGGCGCGAGGAGGAGGAGGTGGGCAGCACGGCGAGCGCGGACGGCGGCGCGGACGAGGACGAGGAGGAGCTCGGGCGGCGCGGACGGCGAGCAGCACCTCGGGCAAAGGAGGAGGAGGTCGGGCGGGCGGCGCAGACCGGCGAGCAGCACCTCGGGCGGGCAGAGGCGCGAGGAGGAGGAGGTCGGGCGGCCCGGACGACGAGCAGCACGCGCGGCGGAGAGGAAAGGGCGGCGGCGCCGGAGATAGCTAGGGTTTCGGAATGGAGAATATGAGGAAGAATGGGGAAAAAACTGGCCGCGGCACACTAAGTGTCGCGGGAAGGACCTTTAGTCCCGGTCCCAACTCCGAACCGCGACTAAAGGGTCTTTAGTCCCGGTTGGTAACACCAACCGCGACTAAAGTATTTTTTTCTTTGTTTCTTTTTCTTTTTACTGGTTTTTGTTTTTGTTTTCTTTTATTTAATTTGGTTTACTTATTTTTTGAATTGTTTTGTTTCTAGTTTATTTTTCTGTTTTGTTTTATATTCTTTCATTTTCCATTTTTTGATTTATTTTTGTTTGGTATCTAGTTTTCATAAATATCATTTTCCATTTTTTAAGTGCAAAAAATGAGATTTTTTGTGAAGTAAGTATAGAAAATATGATTCCAAATGGCACCCAACTATTTTTCACTAAGAGTGGTGCACATATTATGGATGATCCCCAAGTATGAGTTTTTTCTTTGAATTTTAACTAATTTTCCCTAGTTAATTGAGTTTATGTTGATTTTTCGAAAGTAATTCAAATTTGAACTACAACTGTTTGATAGTTTGGTCTGAAACTTTTGGAAAAATCATTTTAAGGTACACAACTAGTGGTTATATCACAGAAACATTGATAGTTCTAAAAAATATCACCTCTTCCGACGATTAGTCGTAGCGACCGTTTTGATCGGTTATAAGAAAAAATGTAATAAAGTGATAAACACCTCAAAAAATCAAATCCTTTGGCATGGGCTCCTTATTTCTGTACTAGTTTCTATGAAAAATGATAAACTTGAATTTTGCGAACATTTGGAAAAAAAGTATTCACAAAAAGGTCTATCATGTATGAACATCTAGAAGTTTCAAGCCAAATGACCAAGTTATGGTCATTTCGATGACATAGTTTGTGATAAAGATCTCATACTCCACACATAGGTGCATAGTGGTATATTTAACAATCTTGCCAAAGGGATTCTTCAAATTATTTTCATAAATATCATTTTCCTTTTTATAAGTGCAAAAAATGAGGTTTTTTGTGAAGTAAGTACAGAAAATATGATTCCAAATGGCACCCAACTATTTTTCACTAAGAGTGGTGCACATATTATGGATGATCCCCAAGTATGAGTTTTTCTTTGAATTCTAACTAATTTTCCCTAGTTAATTGAGTTTATGTTGATTTTTCGAAAGTAATTCAAATTTGAACTACAACTGTTTGATAGTTTGGTCTGAAACTTTTGGAAAAAATCATTTTAAGGTACACAACTAGTGGTTATATCACAGAAACATTGATAGTTCTAGAAAATATCACCTCTTCCGATGATTAGTCGTAGCGACCGTTTTGATCGGTTTTAAGAAAAAATGTAATAAAGTGATAAACACCTCAAAATATCAAATCCTTTGGCATGGGTTCCTTATTTGTGTACTAGTTGCTATGAAAAATGATAAATACCTCAAAAAATCAAATCCTTGAACATCTAGAAGTTTCAAGCCAAATGACCAAGTTATGGTCATTTCAAGCCAAGCCAAATGACCGTGGCAAGATATCTCTGATGATCTACAACCGTCCGACAAGACATCTCTGATGATCTGCAACCGTTAAACGGTTGCAGATCATCCGAGACGTCTTGCCGCTGGTTGCCCAAAGATGCCTCTGCCGAGGGGAGGGTTCACCTTCAGCCTTCACTGAGTGCTCTCTGCTACCCGTGTGCTGCCAAAATGAACTACAATTAGTAGACACTGAGTGTTGAACATGTCCGGGAGGGGGCTATATTTAAGGTATGTGTGCTTCTTTACTCCCGGTTGGTAACAACAACCGAGTCATGTGGGTCACGAAGTGGTCGTGATACTGCTGATCCAACAGCTCAGAATCTCTCAAAAGAAACACACCTCAGATCCAACGTCTCACAAGCGCTAGAAAGAAACAGTGAGTCCGCCAGGACCCTTTCCAAAGATTACATTTAAATCCTTGACTATATCATGTATAGCAGAACTAGAAGGGCGGGTAGGCCTCGGCCGATGATCTGCCTCACATTTGTAATGCTTGCCTTTCTTCCTTAACGGATGCTTTGGTACAAGAAACCGACGATGATCCAGGTACACATTCTTGTTACCTAAATGTATACTATCAGTCTCAGCTAAACAGTGCGTGCATGCATTGTATCCCTTGTTTGACTGTCCTGAAATGTTGCCTAGAGCAGGCCAATCATTGATGGTTACAAAAAGCAAAGCTCGTAGATCAAATTCCTCCAGTTTGTGCTCCTCCCACACACGTACACCTTCTTCACGCCACAACTGCAAAAGTTCTTCAACTAATGGCCTGAGGTACACATCAATGTCGTTGCCAGGTTGCTTCGGGCCTTGAATGAGCACTGGCATCATAATTTACTTCCGCTTCATGCACAGCCAAGGAGGAAGGTTATATATACATAGAGTCACGGGCCAAGTGATGTGACTGGAGCTCTGCTCTCCAAAAGTATTATAGCCATCTGTACTTAGACCAAATCTTAAGTTCCTTGCGTCATCTGAAAATGTCGGGAATTCTCTGTCAATTTTTCTCCACTGGGACCCATCCGCGGGGTGTCTCAACATCAAGTATTTTTTACGATCTTCTTTGTGCCAATGCAACAACTTGGCATGCTCTCTATTGCTGAACAAACGTTTCAACCGTGGTATTATAGGAGCATACCACATCACCTCTGTAGGAATCCTCTTCCTGGGGCGCGGCTCGCCCTCAACATCACCAGGGTCATCTCGCCCGATCTTATACCGCAAAGCACCGCATACAGGACATGCATTCAATTTTTCGTGCTCACCACGGTAGAGGATGCAGTCATTAATGCATGCGTGTATCTTATGCACCTCTAATCTTAGAGGGCATACCACCTTCTTTGCTTCGTACGTACTAGACGGCAATTCGTTATCCTTTGGAAGCATCTTCTTAACTATTTTTAACAAATTTTCAAATCCCTTGTCAGAAGTACCATTCTCTGCCTTCCATTGTAGCAATTCAAGTGTGGTACCCAGCTTTTTCTGGTCATTTTGACTGATTGTCATTTTCAAATCCCTTGTCAGAAGTACGTTGACTGATTGTCTTCTCAACCAAGATGGAAGAGAATACACACATTGAAGGAGCACGGGGTGGTCATACTTGATGAACATTGAGACACCTCGCTCAGCTCGATCACTGGATGACAGACGTCGTTGCCAGGTGCAAATGCTTTGTCATAGACTATATCATGCAAAGGGGAATCGTTCACCTTCATGGTTCTTGATTACGTTGGAAGTATCAAGAAGATAAAGCAGATCGCCGGAAGTCATCAATGATGATGGTGTATATATGATATACATATTATGAATGTTTTAGCTAAGCAAGTACTCGCAATAGTGACTAAGTTTTGAACTAGTCATGTTTTATGAAAACCAGGTTTACTGCTTGAGTAGCTTGAAAGGATGAGGCGACATTGCGTGTTGATAATGGCAGACAAATTGTTGTGATGGCCATAGACACTCTCCCTCTAGATCTACCATTTGGATAAATTCCTTATGATCGCCTGTTAGTATGATCGTTATAAGTGTGTCTCCTCTAGCGAGACACTTGTTCATATATGTTAGTGACAAATTCGTTGTCATATATTTATGAAGTAATGATCATATGTCGATTTGAATTTAGATGGTAGAAGCTCCCACATTCATAATATTAATGCCAAAGGAAACAAACTTAATAAAGACACCACATATGTAAGGCACTACCGTTTAATTCATGTAAATGTTATAGTCAATGCATTAGCTCCATACAGGATGGATCTACAAGTCCTTAGATTTGATCTTTTGACACTTGCAAAATAACTAAGACACCGTTTTCGGAAAACGGGCATATAACTTATTGATAGTCATGCATATAGATGTATGTGGTTCAATTAAGTAATTGACGGGTAGTGGAGACCTTTATTTCGTGAACTTCACTAAACGTTTTGAGTATAGCTTGTTGAGAATCGTGCATATGGGTGTATGTGAATCAATGAAGTACTTTAACGTGTAGTGGAAGTCTTTATTTCATAGACTTCATGAACATTCGAGTAGATATATGGATATCCACTCGGGGAATGTTGGCCTGGAAATTTTGGTTCGATCAAACAAGTTCAGGGAGGCATTATTTAAGGAGTCAGGTCTACTTAGCTTTATGGTTCTTTCCAATTTTATGTTGGGTTTGATAAGAACCCCTTTTTGCTTTCTTGATAAATAATCGACAAAAAAATGAAGTAGGAAATAAACTTACGAAGAAAATCAAATTCCCACGATACAGATCGAGGAAATGAAGATTTGAGTTATAATGTTGGCACATCATTGAAAGACTTGTGAGAAGAGTTCCACAAATCACGTCGCATGGAACACCATAGTGTTATGGTATGTTAGGACATCGTAATTGCACCCTATCAGATAGTGTGTGGTAAATAAATCTCTTACCGAATTATTGTGATCATTAGAGTCATATGGTAGAAACGTAAACATTCACCTTAGATAATAGGGAAACCATTTAAATCCATGGAGACAATACCATACGAGTGATGGCATGGCTTTTAGCCTGGATTGTCGTTTCCGCAATTTTGTGTTTCGATGTGATCAAACCTAAAATGAATTAATCTTTGCAGTGTACCGTACCTAAAGAGTTAGTTGGGTACATGTCTCACGACATAGGCAAAATCATTGCCGGGATATACCTTGCGAAAGAAATAGTTTCTTGTCCAAGCGTATAAGTGAGAAAGAAAGTAGAGCAAGACAAAGTTGATGAACTTTCTCTCCAGACATCAGAGTGGCGCAACCGAAAGTGTTTTCGGTGTCATGCTCCAGAGCTTGAAAAAGTTGATGATATAAGATCATGATGCTCTGAGCTCATACTAAGAACATAGGCATACAAGGTTGTGTTCCACACTATGTGTTACGACAATCCTGTTATGAAGGTCATATTAATGGAATATGACAGACCTACGAACTACGAAGAAGAGATGGTAGACCTAAGTCCAAGAAATGGCTATGAGTCATTTATGATCCGAAATAAAATCCATGTACGGTTACCAGGTAATAACTTGGGAGATCTTCTTGATGGCATCTAGGATGTTAATACAATATGGAATTTATAAGAGAATAGACATTGAGAAGGATCGATTTGTCGTGAAACAGTTCCGACAGATTCAAAAGTTGACCACATGAGAGTTTGTCTCAGGTGGCGAAGACTAAATCTATTCTGGGTCGTTTAGAAATTACTATAATTTCGAATGAGAAATTTATAGATGGATTAGAAAACCATGTTTCTTAATAGTCATTAAGAAAGAGTTGTAATCAGTACAATAATGGTTTGTAATCCTGAGGATGCTAAACATGTATGCAAACTTCAGTTGTACATTCATGGGCTGAAGCAAGCATATCGGAGCTGAAATCTTCACTTTGATAATGTGATCAAAGGATTTTGGAGTTGTCCAAAATAGTTGAAGAAACCTGCATTTGCAAAGAAGTGAGTGGGAGCAAAGTAGCTTTTCTTGATCTTATATGCGGAAGGCATATTTGAGTGGGAGCTAAGTAGTTTTCCTTGATCTTATATGCGGAAGGTATATTTGAGTGGGAGCTAGGTGTCATTTGTGATTTTGTATGTAACGACATACTGAATGACACATATCCTCTAGTAGAGTGTAAAGGATTATGTAGGTGATTAAATTTTCTATGAAATGAAGTTAGGAGTATTAGGCATACGATTTATAATTGTATAGATCGTAAGGGGCTTAATAACATTATGTCGGAATATTTCCTAAGTTAAGATTATGAAGTGTTTCAGAATAGAACAAGTGAAGAAAGAGGTTCTTGCTTGTATGACTAGGTAAAATATTAAGTTTATCTTGGCATTTTCAGTAATAGCAAATGATGTTCGACATTATCTATGTATCAGACATAGATGCTATCAGACAGAAAGCTCGACTTAGTGTGACCCAAGTTCTTGGTTGAAGAACAGGTTCTAGAGTGATCCTTGCGTGGATCAATGAACAAACGTTAAGTATATTTTTCAGTATCTATGAGAACTGAAGATATGTTTTCTAGTAAAGGGTAAGAGTGGAAAGACAACTTGTCGTAAAGCGGTAACGATGATGCAAGTTATGACACTGACCCATACAACTAGAAATCTCATATAGGAGATGTCCTTTATTTTGAAGATAGACATGGTTAGTTTGCGAAGTCGCATATGAATGCACTGTCGCATAATCTACATAGGTATACAAATATATCGCGACTTCAGAAGTAGCAAGTGTGATTGGACTGAGCAGTTTTCCGAGCGTAGGTGGTCCCCTTAATAGATCTCTTAGACTTTTAAGGCCCATGCTACGCGAATACTCGAGTCTCACTCCATCCACTAGGATATATTTCACCGTCATCGTAAGATACGGGACGATGTCAAACTAGATGACATAGAAGTGTTGCAAAGCACATATAGGTCTCAATGTGTGAGATCTAGTGACTGTATTCCTCTTCCACGAGGCGAGCAGGCACCAAGATGCTATGGGTGTTGAGCTTTTACCAAGTTGTAAACTAGATTAAGTGTTACTTTAGTGCAAGTGGGAGACTGAAGGGAATATGCCCTACAGGCACTTAATAAACATAGTTTATTGGCAATATCCCAATTGTTCATTATATGTTTTATACCATGCTATAACTGTATTAAGCGGAAACATTAATACAGGTGTGGTTGATAAACAACCAGGTCCCTAGTAGCCTCTACTAAGACTAGTTTCGTTGCGCGATTGATGATCGAGGTTTTCCGATCATAGGGCATGACGCAGGTCGGCAATGGAAGTCATGTCGTTGGTTGAACGATGTGATGGACATACCCAGTATTTATAGGACATAGTCATTTCGCCTTAAGACCGTGAGACCAACTCTTATTGTTATTCCTAGAAGATACTTTGATTGCACCAAACATCATATCTTATTTAGTGTGACAATAACGGTGATACTTTTGGGTATCGGAAGGGGGTAGTTGAGACGAGGGGTCAACAGCGGGATTTGTCAGTCCGCATAGCCAGATAGATACTCTAGGGCCCACTCGGTGAGATTATGTCAAATGAGTTTGCAAACATGTGACTAGGTCACCAGCTGACATAATATCATGGACGAGTAGAAGATAGTGTTGTCGGTAACGAGATCATGATAGGTATGGAGATATCTGAGAATGATGCTCAGACACACTTAGTATCGCCATGACAAAGGGTTTAAGACTAGACGTCCAGGTTTGGTAGATGAAAGTCATTCGTTATATCACAGGGATTAATTCATGGGGTCCAGGCCTATGAGTTAGTCATTGATCGGAGAGGAGTCTCGATCATGTATGTTATTATATCGAACCGCTAGGGTAACACACTTAAGGGGTTTCGACAAGACAACCGGAAAGGAAAGAGATCACCGGGAACGTCCCGGGAATGGTCCGATGGAGATCGGGCAGCGACGAAATAGTTTTCGGAGCTAAAATAAATTATATATATTATGTTTGATATTAATTAGTGTAATTAATGTTTAAATATGATTTTATATATTTATTTAGTCTGATTTGCCTAAAAGGGCCTTCTGGTGGAAAGAAGGCCCATGGGGGGGAAACCCTCAAGGGAATTCGGTGGAGGGGCTTGGCCGGCCTAGGTGGGCCAAATGGGGCCCACCTAGGGCCGGCGCATCAAGGATATCCGCACCAGGCAATGGGGGATAGTCCCACATTGCCTGGCTGGCAAGGTTGGCTCCCCCCGGGAGCGTCTATAAGAGGGGGCACCCCTGGCCTTTTAAATCACCAATTAATTCCCTAATTCTCTCTCGATCTCGTGATTTCCTTTGTCGGAGTTGCGCCGAGTAGAGAAGGGGGATCTCTTCCACCATAGTCCGCTGCCGCGCTGCTAGTCTTCCGGTCCAAGTCTTCAGCTGCTCGTCCTGGACTGGAGCTTCGGAGGCCGTCGTCTCCACCGTATGTGTGTAACGCCTTACGAGGTGTTGCGCTAGCGGTGCTCGGAGGCCTACTTCCTCCACCCGACCTCGAGGTCATCTTCATCGTCTTTGTCGCGCCGAGTTCTTTGCGACCTAGAGGTCGGCTACATCGTCTTCGTCTTCAACGCTTGTGCGGGAGCGTAATCCCCGCTATTCGGTCTACGAGGGTATGTATTCCGATCTCCGCCGTACTACTATATCTGCATAGAATATATCTTGGCATGTTTTAAGGATATCGTTGCTAGGAATTTTTTTGTTTTCTGCCTGCGATCCCCTTCATAACCCAGAAGGATATGGGCAGATCGGTAAGAGACAACCTAGACCGGACGCTATCTAATAGAGTACGATTACGTTGCTCGGACACGCCGTTACGTTGCGGTATTCCAGCAGGCGTAAGTGTTGGCACGATGCCACAGGCCTTCAGATGTGTGCCAAACTCAAAACTCAAATACTCGCCACCACGATCGGATCGGAGGTGCTTGATTTTCTTGTTAAAATGATTTTCAACTTCACTTTGAAATTATTTGAACTTTTCAAATGTTTCTGACTTGTGTTTCATCAAATAGATATAACCGTATCTACTCAAGTCATCGGTGAAGGTGACAAAGTAACGATAACCATTCGTGTCGACGTGCTCATTGGTCCACACACATCTGTATGTATGACTCCTAACAAGTCCGACGCCCGTTCAACGAAACCTTTGAACGGTGTCCTGGCCATCTTGCCCATGAGGCATGGTTCGCACGTATCGAGGGATCCAAAATCCAACGAGTCCAAAAGTCCATCGGCATGGAGTTTCCTCATGCGCTTTACACCAATATGACCGAGACGGCAATGTCACATATACATGGCGGTATCATCACTAAGTTTAATCCTCTTGTCATCCATGTTATGGATGTGAGTACTATGATCGAGATTCAACAAGAATAAACCATTACTCTTGGGAGCATTAACATAAAATATATCAGTCATCGAAATAGCACAACCACTTGATACTGATTTAAATGAATAACCGTCTTGTAACATGCAAGACCCACTGATAATGTTTACACTCGAGGACGATACAAAATAACATTTATTTAAAACCAAAACTAATCCCGATGGTAGATGTAGAGGGAGTGTGCCGACAGCCACGACGTCAACTCTTGATCCGTTGCCGACGCGCATTGTCACCTCGTCCTTAGCCAGGCGTCGTTTATTCCGCAACTCCTCCTGAGAGTTACAAATATGAGCAATGGAACCAGTATCAAATACCCAAGTGTTGCTACGTGCGGATGTAAGGTACACATCTATAACGTATATATATATATATATATCAAATATACCTTTCTTTTTGGCGACTATCTTGCCATTTTTCTTGTCCTCCAGGTACTTGGGCCAGTTGCGCTTCCAGTGACCATCTCCCTTGCAGTAGAAGCATTCCACGCCAGCTTTGGGACCAGACTTGTTAGTCTTAGGCTTGGCAACAGGCTTGCCATCCCTCTTGGACTTCCAGCTCTTGTTTCCCTTGCCACCGGATTTCTTAAAATCGACGGTCTTGTTGACCATCAACAGCGTGTGCTCCTTCTTGATTTCCACCTCAGCAGTCTTGAGCATCACAACACTTCACCCAGGGACTTAGACATGCCCTGCATGTTGTAGTTCATGACGAAGCCTTTGTAGCTAGGGGCAACGATTGCAGCACCCTATCAATCACTAGCTCATCACGAATCTTGCATTCCAGAGCATTCAGGCATTTAACGTAGCCAGACATCTTGGCCACGTGTTCGCTCACACTGTTATGCTCCTCCATCTTGGCCGAGAAGAAAAGCTCAGAAGCTTCATATCTCTCAGCCTTAGACTACGGCGCAAAGACAGCCTTGAGATCAGAAATTATCTGTAGCACCCCAACTTATATTAAAGTTGGAACACCTGTGTTATGAGCTAGTCCCGGGATCACTGCCAGCACCACAGTACAAAATATAAAGTACCATTGCATAAGTATTAAAATTACTACAACGAGATCCAAAATAATAGCCAAGTATGGCTTTATTACAAGTTGCATAGCCATGAAGGCTAGCTAGAGTTCAGAGTTCACAACGAAAGCGAAAATAACATTGAGCCTCATCTTCAAGTATGCGCCACAGGCAGTCATGTTGGGTGTAGACTCGAGCCAAACTCATTCAGCATCAGAATTTCCTGCACATTTGAATATGCAGCCCCCGAAGGAGGTCAATACAATGATGTATTTGCAAGTGACTATAGTGGATGTATAATGACAAGTCTAAAATCTATATGCATATTTGGCTTGGTGGGGTTGGAGGCTATTTGCAGAAAGCAAGTTTTCTTCTATCATTTTGTAAAACACTTTTATTTCTCAAGACTTGGCACCAAGGGATAAAACCCAAGTGCACCATCAAATCTTTCCTTAGTCAAAATTTTACTTTACAAAAACGGTGTTGAGATTCTTCTGCCCATCCTTGTCCAGTTGCTCGAAGTAGTCCATTTCCGGGGACATGGACGAGTACTCAGTTTGACGACTCTGCAGAGGTTGTGCACTTTCACCTTTAGACTCAATTAGCCCGAAAATCCTATACACACGGAGTGTATTGAGGAAAGGAGAGAATTGAGACAATAACTTTCAGAAGAAGGATGCAACCATACTAGCAAGACCCGTTCCACCTACCATCTCTACATCTGCTTGTCAAGCTGACAGGTTGCACCCTCACAATTTAATTATTCTTGACAGAGCCCATTGTCAAAAGGCTGCACGGGAAGCTTCTAAACTTGGAGGGACTTGGTAATCTCTTCGTTCCTGGGTGGCCGTCCACAAGTGCACTTTTGGGTAACAAACACCATACTCATGGCCCTAAGTAGAATAGACATTCATCCTATGCGACGACAACCACAAGCATAGTCCCAAAAGCCACTCAACATAAACCAAACAACCAATTCCACCCAGATGTGTATTTAAATTTTTAACACTTAGAAACATTTCCAAAACAGGGTAAACATTTTTATAGCAAAGCTAAGCAACTAATAAAACTTTCGTGGGTGCATAGGAGAGGGGGTGCCTACACACTACTAGGATATTTGTAAAATACAAACTAACTTAGCATTATAGAATAAATTCCAAATTCCTATCATGCACACTACTCAAAATATACTACTTATGCATATAGAAAATATGGGATTTAGTATGAATGTCACTTGCCTTGGTAACAGGAGGAACAAGCACAGCAAGAATAACAATCACAAGCAAGTCCTTCCTCTTCTTCACAATCTAGCACAACAATGAATAAAATAAATACCAACACAACACCAAACACAATCATGTATGCATGAATGATATGCTATGATAATAGGGCACACTTATTAATAATTTTATTTTCTGTCATCAAATGAATGAAATATAACTTCTAGGTATTTCTTATTTTATTTATCAATTAAATAATTTTAAAATAATATAGTAAAACTTTGATTTCTATAATTACAACTTTTATTGTTTTATGAAATCTTTAATTAAGCCATTTATTAATATTGCTGGACAGAGGGAGATAATAAAATCCTAAAACAATTAAATTTATTTCTAAATCAGTTTTATTATTTATGTTATTATTTTAATGGCCGAAATACTCCTCTGATAATTATACAATTCATAATTTGTCAAAGGGAAAAACAAATGATGTAGAAATAAACTTCATGAGCAGGGCTTTCCAATGACATAAAGTTTATCAATTTTGGACTTACAGATTAAAAGTTATGAATTATGCAAGTTTTAACAGTTTTTTGTTTTAATTTCTAAATTTTATTCGAAAAAAGAAAAAGAATCGGCCACGCGGCGCGATCTGATTCGCTCGTACCGGTTCGACGCGGATCGCGATCTAGAGCCGTTAGATCTAAATGAAACGGACGCGCCAGATTAATCGCAGAGACGAAAATAAAAATTAAAACGGATCCGTTGGATCTAGATCCAACGGTCCAGGACGCGTTGACCTAACGCGGGTGGCGTGAGTCGCCGGAGACGCGCGGGGCGCGACGGAGCCATGGCCGGCGTTTGCGCCCGAGGAGTTCTACGTTGCTAGGAGGGAACGGAGCTCACCAGGGGATGCGCGACGTCGAGGGGAGGGCGATGGCGCGGTGGCGATGAACGGAGCGTCCTCGTCTCCCCGGAAAAGCTCGCCGGAGTTGCGCGCGGCCACGGTTCCTCTCGGTCGTGGACGGAGGCGGGGTTTCGCTGCAAAAACATACGCCCCACCGTGTCAAATCGATGTGCACGGTTCACAGGGAGCGAAGGGAGGTGGAGAGGAGGTCCGAGGTGGTCGGAGTTGCTCGGGCGGCGGAGTTCTTACCGACGGCGACGGCGGGATTGCGTGAGCTCGAGCGGGCAGCCTAGGAGCTCTCGGGAGGTGTGGTTTGGGGCAATCGGACGAGAGCGAGGAGGGCTATTAGTAGGGAGAGGATGCGAGATAAATGGTGCAGTAAATCGTCCATAATCGTGCGAATCAAATCGGTGTTTTCGGTCGGGGTCGGGGGCGTGATTTGGGGACGAACGTTTCCACGGGGGTGATGACAGGTGGGTCCCACCAATCAGCGACTGCGAGCGAGAGCGCGGGGCGTTGGGCCGCTGGCAGGCCGTTGCGCTACGCGTGCGCGGCAGATAGCCAACGGGCCGGCCCATTTTCCTTTTCTTTTTAAATGAAAATAATATCTGTTTTTAAATACTGATTTCAAATATGATTTTTAAAAGCTATTCAAAACTTTTCAGAAAATCATAAAAATATGTTTTGGAAAGGTTATTAAAAATGGGACTTTTTGACATTATACTTGCCCATAAATAAATTGATAACATTTTATTTATTTAAGGGGTTTCAAGTAAACACTTTATGGAATTATAGATTATTTAAATATATAATTTGAAGTTTTTATTTAATATTTTTGTGATGTAGTTTTATGCCTAATGATGAATGATGCATGAATGCAAAGTTTTAAATTTCTGCAAAATTTGGGATGTTACAGACTAACCCCCTTAAGAGGAAGCTCGCCCTCGAGCTTCGGAAAGGTCAGCAAATAGGTGTGGATGGTCTTCTCGGAGGTCATCCTCTCGTTCCCAGGTGGCTTCTTCCTCGGTATGATGATTCCATTGGACTTTACAAAACTTTGGTACTGGGTGACTCTTTTTGTGGTCTGCAATATCTTGATGGGTTTCTCTTCGTAGGTCAGGTCACTTTACAATTGTACTTCTTCGAGGGGTACAGTATCCTTTAAGGGAACTCCCATCATCTCGGGGTGACATTTCATCAATTGACTGACATGGAACACATGATGAACCGCAGACAGGGCTTCTGGTAGTTCTAACTCATATGCCACTTCACCCTTGCGAGAAAGAATTTTGAATGGTCCGATGAATCGCGGTGCTAGCTTTCCTTTAATTCCAAACCTCTTTACACCCCGGAGTGGCGACACTCTAAGATAGGTTCTATCACCCACCTCGTAGGCGACTTCTCTGTTTAGAATCCGCGTAGCTTTTCTGGCGTGACTGTGCTATCTTCAATCTATCTTTATTTAATCTGACCTTCTCTTCTGCTTCTTGGATTATATCAGGTCCAAAGAAACTTCGTTCTCCTACACCACTCCACAACAATGGGGTTGTGCATTTCTTCCCATATAAGGCCTCAAATGGTGCCATCTCAATACTAGCTTGGTAACTGTTATTGTAGGAGAACTCGGCATAGGGTAGATTGTCATCCCAACTAGACCCATAATCAAGCGCACAAGCTCTTAACATATCTTCTAAAATCTGATTTACTCTTTCAGTCTGGCCATCTGTTTGCGGGTGAAATGCTGTACTGAATTCCAATCTGGTTCCCAGTGATTCATGCAACTGCTTCCAAAAATGAGATGTGAACTGGGTCCCTCTATCGGACACGATACTCTTGGGGATGCCGTGTAGGCACACAATTCTCTTCATGTAAATATCGGCTAGCTTTGCGCTGGTATAGGTGGTCTTCACGGGTATAAAGTGAGCTATTTTGGTTAAGCGACAAACAATAACCCAAATGGAATCATACCTTGATCTGGTCCTTGGTAACCCGGTGATGAAATCCATCCCGATAGAATCCCACTTCCAATCCGGTACCCTCAAAGGTTGCAACAGTCCTGCGGGTTTCTAATGCTCAGCCTTTACTCGACCGCATACATCGCACTTAGCGATATATTCTGCTATTTCTCTTTTCAGATTGTTCCACCAAAATCTCTCCTTCACATCCATATACATTTTGGTATTTCCTGGATGAATGGAATAAGGTGTTTCATGGGCTTCTTGCAGAATTAACTTCCTAAGATCAGGATCATTTACCACACATACACGTTTTTCAAACCACAAGGTTCCTTGCTCATCTTCCTGAAATCCCTTGGCTTTTCCTGCTCTCAGATTGACCTTGATTTCTTCAATATCTTTGTCTCCCTTCTGAGCTTCACGTATCTTATCCATCAAATTTGGTTGTACTACTAACGCGGCTACAAAACCATCTGGTACCACTTCCAATCGGAGGTCCTTGAATGCCTTGCATAAATCCTCAGGTATTTCTCCTGCCGTGAGGCCATTCACATAAACCTTACGACTCAGGGCATCAGCTACTACATTAGCCTTTCCAGGATGGTATTGAAGACTTAGGTCATAATCCTTGATAATTTCTAACCATCTTCTCTGCCTCATGTTCAATTCTTTCTGAGTGAAAATATACTTCAAACTTTTGTGGTCAGTGAACACTTCACATCTTTTTCCCATTAGGTAGGGTCTCCAAGTTTTCAGGGCATGTACTACTGAGGCTAACTCGAGATCATGGGTGGGATAATTTATTTCATGTTTCTTGAGTTGTCTAGAGGCATATGATGCCACTCTGCCTTCTTGCATCAGCACACTTCCCAGGCCTTGGCGTGAAGCATCACAATATACTTGGAATTCTTTCTCTAAATCAGGTAAGCATAGAACTGGGGCTGAAACTAGACGTTTCTTCAACTCCTGAAAACTGGCTTCACATGCGTCAGTCCATTCAAATTTCTTCTCCTTCTTTAATAATTCCGTCAGTGCCTTGGCGATTTTGGAAAAGTTTTCTATAAATCTTCGATAGTATCCTGCTAGACCAAGAAAACTTTGTAATTCTCCCACATTCTTTGGTGGCTCCCAATTGGTTACAGCTGAAACCTTTTCAGGATCCACTGCTATACCCTCCTTGGATACTATGTGTCCTAGGAATGCGACTTGTTCCAACCAAAATTCACACTTGCTGAATTTGGCATATAACTTATGTTCACGTAGTCTTTGCAATACTAGGCGCAAATGCTCTTCATGTTCTTTGTGACTCTCGGAGTAGATCAGAATGTCATCTATGAACACCACCACAAACTTGTCCAGAAAATCCATGAACACTTTATTCATCATATTCATGAAATAAGCTGGAGCATTGGTTAATCCAAATGGCATTACTGTATACTCATAAGAACCATATCTTGTAACAAACGCTGTCTTTGGTATATCCATTTCTCTAACCTTCATTTGGAGATAACCGGATCGAAGATCAATCTTGGAGAAGACACATGCACCTTTCAATTGATCAAATAATTCATTTATCTTGGGTAACGGATACTTGTTCTTGATGGTGTGTTCATTTATATCCCTGTAGTCCGTGACTAGTCTCTGGGTTTGATCTTTCTTTTTGACAAATAGAACTGGCGCTCCCCAGGGCAAAGAACTTGGACGGATAAATCCTTTCAGAAGGTGTTCTTCCAGTTGCTTCTTCAGTTCTTTCAGTTCATCGACAGCCATAGGGTAAGGTCTCTTAGCTATTGGTCCGGTACCCGGTTTCAGTTCAATGAGAAATTCCACATCTCTATCGGGTGGCATTCCCGGTAATTCTTCTGGGAATACATTTGGGTACTCTTGGACAATCAGCACATCACCAAGGCTAACCCCCTTAAGAGAATTTAGCCTAACTTTCTTAAGTTCAAAAGTTGATCTTAATTTAATCTTTTGTTTTTCTGGGGTGGTGAGGGTGATAGCTCTATTTGCACAGTCTATGATCCCTTCAAAACGGGTCATCCAATCCATTCCGATGATAACATCCAAACCTTGGGTTTCTAGGATGACTAAGTCTGCTGGGAAAAGATATTTTCCAATCCTTAAATCTAACTGCCTACAGCCTGAATTTACTATCATCTCACCCCCAGGTAAACTCACTCTGATAGGTTTTGCTAAGCTTTCCTCGGCTAACCCATGTTTGTTTACAAAAGCTCTTGATATGAATGAATGCGATGCTCCAGTATCAAATAAGACTAATGCTGGAAAGGAATTGAGTAGGAACTTACCAATCACAGCATCAGGTTCATCATGAACTTCTTCCACATTGATGTGATTTACTTGCCCCTTCTGGAAAGGATTGGGCTTGGAATTTTCATCAGCCTTCCTCTCTGGGCATTCAGTTGCATAGTGTCATGTCTTCTTGCACTTGAAGCAAGTCACATTAGACAAGTCTTTCTTCCCTTCATAGTTAGGACGGGGATTACCATTCCCGTGATTTTGGCCATGGTGATGGTTTCCCTTGAACCCACCATTATTTCCTTTGTACCCTCCATTGTTTCCTTTGTATCCTCCATTGTGGTTATGACCATGATGCTTTTGGCCACTACCACTGTTGGAGTAGTTCCAGGGTTTATGTCCACTGACTTCAGAGGTGTGTGGTTTCTTGTGAGTCCCTTCAGAGTTACCCTTACTTGCACCAAACTTCCTCTTCCTATTCTCTTCCTTTCTTATGTTATTGTCCAGAGTGATTGCTTGATCCAGCAAAATTTGATAGTTAGGAGCATATGCCACACACAGGGGTATCTTTAGTTCTCCCCTAAGTCCATTAAGGAATTTTTCCTTCCTTTTAGCATCAGTGTCGATGTCCTCTGGTGCATACCTTGATAGCATACAGAAGTCATCCATATACTCCTTCAGAGTTCTACCTCCCTGCCTCAAGCTACAAAATTCCTCTTTCTTCAGGTTCATTATGCCAGAGGAAATGTGAGCATTGCGTAAACCATCCTTGAACGCATCCCAAGTCATGCCATCCAAGGGATGGGTCACTTGATAGGTCTCCCACCACATGGCAGCAGGTCCTTCCAATAGGTGTGCAGTGAACCTCACCTTTTCTGCCTCAGAACACTCACATGTTACTAAGTCCTTGTTGACCGAACGGAGCCAGTCATCCGCCACTATTGGTTCAGTAGCAGAGGAGAACTTATTAGGTCTAAGCCTGAGAAATCTTGCAAGTTTGTCCATTGCAGGTGGTGGTGGTGGGTGGTTGTTATTGTTGTTATTGTTGTTGTTGTTGGTTGCTGCAATGAACTGGGTCATCATAGTCATCAGTTGGGCTTGAGCTGCCATCAGCTGTTGCATAGCTTCGTTGTTGTCGGTATCACGACGTGGAGGCATCTGTGGGGTTTTAGCATGGATGAGTAAAAGATAGATAGAACTATAAGGAGGAATCCTACCCATGCACAAAACAATTAAGTCAAGCACACATCAACAACACACCACTTATAAAAAAAATTAACAAACCAACCAAAAACTTTTGCTTAAGGAAAGCGATATAAAAGTTTGGGAAATAAACTCACGAGGTTCCGAGGGTACAAGGGAAAGTACTGCCTTACCACAAGTTGGTAGGTCAATACGAAGCTAATATAACGATGAGGTGTATGATAAATGGTGGTCTCACTAACTAACTACTCGACCATGACATCTTCTTCCTCTTCAATTTCCTGAATCTCGATCCCTTCATTGGCGAGTACATCCTTGAGTTCCTTTACTTCTTTCTCCAGGGTAGAGTTCTTTTCTTGCAGTTCCCTCTTCTCAGTACGAAGCCTTTTGATCAAATCACTATCAGCCTCGAACTCGACTTCATTGCTGTCGAGTTCTGCCTTTTGTTCCCTGATAGTCTTGTTCTTCTCTTGAGCTCTTTTCTCCTGCCTCCTGAACTTCTCCTCTTGTGCAGCGAACCTCTCTTCTTGTGCCTTAGTCACTTCCTCTTGAGCCTTCACCTTCTCTTTGTTCTCCTTAAGTAAGGCACATAGCTCATCGTTCTTCAGGAGCTCGGAGCGTCGATCTTCATACAGTTCAGTGACTAGGATTTCCAGCTCCTGGAAATAAAGACTAAGGGGTTTTTCCTTGCCTCTTTCTCCGACATCATACAGGTAAGGTTCCCCATCCTCGTTTCTCCATCCAAAGAAAATGGAGTAGTGGCCCCTCAACTCTGTGTTGTAGCGTCCGTAGAGGCGCCCAATCAGATCTTGCATGACTAGATTGAGTCCTTTATCTTTGGAGTCGCTAACCATTTTGACCTCCAGTGGGGGCTCTTCTCCACGTCCTGGCTGAGTTGCTTTTATTCCCCAGCAACCCTCTTTGTTAAACTTCTTCAGGATGAAGCCCTTGACTTGGGGTAGTGGTAACCCTATCTTCTCGCCGATGTCGAGAAGGTAACAGCCAAAACGGGTGTTCTCGAAGTCCTCCGCGGTGGTGAAGTGGAAGCTCGTCATCCTTTAGGTAGAAAGAAAGGAATTAAAACAAGAATTGCATAAGATAAGGGAGTACTAGTCATGGTGTGTATTATTAATTTAGAAGGATACTAAGTCAAAATCTTAAGGTGATCAACAGATATTAACAACTCTTCGTAAATTGGATTTTTCACTATAGTGAGAGAGACAGACACCCGGCCAGCCACTTATATTGTGGAACAGGTCTCATGTACGCAGACATGTAAGGTTTGTCCCGGGCCGCTTCATCCCACTATGCCGCTAGAATCCAACATACTTCAAAGATGGTAACATTATGACCAAAAAGGGGCTTAACCAATCCTAGGGCTCGAACCTACAGGCAAAACTTTGCTCTGATACCATTTTGTAGCACCCCAACTTATATTAAAGTTGGAACACTTGTGTTATGTGCTAGTCCCTGGATCACTGCCAGCACCACAGTACAAAATATAAAGTACCATTGCATAAGTATTAAAATTACTACAACGAGATCCAAAATAATAGCCAAGTATGGCTTTATTACAAGTTGCATAGCCATGAAGGCTAGCTAGAGTTCAGAGTTCACAACGAAAGCGAAAATAACATTGAGCCTCATCTTCAAGCATGCGCCACAGGCAGTCATGTTGGGTGTAGACTTGAGTCAAACTCATTCAGCATCAGAATTTCCTGCATATTTGAATATGCAGCCCCCGAAGGAGGTCAATACAATAATGTATTGGCAAGTGACTATGATGGATGTATAATGACAAGTCTAAAATCTATATGCATATTTGGCTTGGTGGGGTTGGAGGCTATTTGCAGAAAGCAAGTTTTCTCCTATCATTTTGTAAAACACTTTTATTTCTCAAGACTTGGCACCAAGGGATAAAACCCAAGTGCACCATCAAATCTTTCCTTAGTCAAAATTTTACTTTACGAAAACGGTGTTGAGATTCTTCTGCCCATCCTTGTCCAGTTGCTCGAAGTAGTCCATTTCCGGGGACACGGCTGAGTACTCAGTTTGTCGACTCTGCAGAGGTTGTGCACTTTCACCTTTAGACTCAATTAGCCCGAAAATCCTATACACACGGAGTGTACTGAGGAAAGGAGAGAATTGAGACAAGAACTTTCAGAAGAAGGATGCAACCATACTAGCAAGACCCGTTCCACCTACCATCTCTACATCTGCTTGTCAAGCTGACAGGTTGCACCCTCACAACTTAATTATTCTAGACAGAGCCCATTTTCAAAAGGCTGCACGGGAAGCTTCTAAACTTGGAGGGACTTGGTAATCTCTTCGTTCCTGGATGGTCGTCCATAAGTGCACTTCTGGGTAACAAACACCATACTCATGGCCCTAAGTAGAATAGACATTCATCCTAGACGACGACAACCACAAGCATAGTCCCAAAAGCCACTCAACATAAACCAAACAACCAATTCCACCCAGATGTGTATTTAAATTTTTAACACTTAGAAACATTTCCAAAACAGGGTAAACATTTTTATAGCATAGCTAAGCAACTAATAAAAAATTTCATAGCTGCATAGGAGAGGGGGTGCCTACACACTACTAGGATATTTGTAAAATTAAAACTAACTTAGCATTATAGAATAAATTCCAAATTCCTATCATGCACACTACTCAAAATATACTACTTATGCACATAGAAAGTATGGGATTGAGTATGAATGTCACTTGCCTTGGTAACAGGAGGAACAAGCACAGCAAGAATAACAATCACAAGCAAGTCCTTCCTCTTCTTCACAATCTAGCACAACAATGAATAAAATAAATACCAACACAACACCAAACACAATCATGTATGCATGAATGATATGCTATGATAATAGGACACACTTATTAATAATTTTATTTTCTGTCATCAAATGAATGAAATATAAGTTCTAGGTATTTCTTATTTTATTTATCAATTAAATAATTTTAAAATAATATAGTAAAACTTTGATTTCTATAATTACAACTTTTATTATTTTATGAAATCTTCAATTAAGCCATTTATTAATATTGCTGGACAGAGGGAGATAATAAAATCCTAAAACAATTAAATTTATTTCTAAATCATTTTTATTATTTATGTTATTATTGTAATGGCCGAAATACTCCTCTGATAATTATACAATTTATAATTTGTCAAAGGTAAAAACAAATGATGTAGAAATAAACTACATGAGCAGGGCTTTCCAATGACATAAAGTTTATCAATTTTGGACTTACAGATTAAAAGTTATGAATTTTGCAAGTTTTAATAGTTTTCTGTTTTAATTTCTAAATTTTATTTGAAAATAGAAAAAGAATCGGCCACGCGGCGCGATCTGATTCGCCCGTACCGGTTCGACGCCAGATCCGTTAGATCTAAATGAAACGGACGCGCCAGATTAATCGCAGAGACGAAAATAAAATTAAAACGGATCCGTTGGATCTAGATCCAACGGTCTAGGACGCGTTGACCTAACGCGGGCGGCGCGAGTCGCCGGAGACGCGCGGGGCGCGGCGGAGCCATGGCCGGCGTTTGCGCCCGAGGCGTTCTACAGTGCTAGGAGGGAACGGAGCTCACCAGGGATGCGCGACGTCGAGGGGAGGGCGATGGCGCGGTGGCGATGACCGGAGCGTCCTCGTCTCCCCGGAAAAGCTCGCCGGAGTTGCGCGCGGCGACGGTTCCTCTCGGTCGTGGACGGAGGCGGGGTTTCGCTGCAAAAACACACGCCCCACCGTGTCAAATCGATGCGCACGGTTCACAGGGAGCGAAGGGAGGGGGAGAGGAGGTCCGAGGTGGCCGGAGTTGCTCGGGCGGGCAGCCTAGGGGCTCTCGGGAGGTGTGGTTTGGGGCAATCGGACGAGAGCGAGGAGGGCTATTAGTAGGGAGAGGATGCGAGATAAATGGAGCAGTAAATCGTCCATAATCGTGCGAATCAAATCGGCGTTTTTGGTCGGGGTCGGGGGCGTGATTTGGGGACGAACGTTTCCGCGGGGGTGATGACAGGTGGGTCCCACCTGTCAGCGACTGCGAGCGAGAGCGCGGGGCGTTGGGCCGCTGGCAGGCCGTTGCGCTACGCGTGCGCGGCAGATAGCCAACGGTCCGGCCCGTTTTCCTTTTCTTTTTAAATGAAAATAATATTTGTTTCTAAATACTGATTTCAAATATGATTTTTAAACCTATTCAAAACTTTTCAGAAAAAATCATAAAAATATGTTTTGGAAAGGTTATTAAAAATGGGACTTTTTGACATAATACTTGCCCATAAATAAATTGATAACATTTTAATTATTTAAGGGGTTTCAAGTAAACACTTTATGGAATTATAGATTATTTAAATATTTAAATATATAATTTGAAGTTTTTATTTAATATTTTTGTGATGTAGTTTTATGCCTAATGATGAATGATGCATGAATGCAAAGTTTCAAATTTTTGCAAAATTTGGGATGTTACATTATCTCGAAGGCACTCATCTTCTCAAAACGCTTCTGCAGGTCAGCTTCCATGGCGTAGAGCATGCCACTCTGGAAAAAGGCGGAATCCTCTTATTTGGTCTGGAAGACCTTCTTCTCATCATCAGAGGCGTCATCTGCGGGAGGATCTCCTATGGTGGCTTTAATGACATAAGACACCCTATGGGGGTGAGGAGGATCCTCAGGTTGCGGAACCAGGCCATGAAGTTAGACCCATTGGTCTTAAGCTTTTCTTTCTCAAGGAACAAACCTATGTTAAACGAGGGGCGAGACATCTACAATGGAATTTGCAACAACATAAGACTTTGTTCATAATTATTTGAGTCGCAGTATTTTAGAAAATAACTATTAGAACTCTCACTCAAACGAACATCCCTCTTGGTCGTTTTAGAGATTACACGACCCCCATCCATTGCGCAACCCCTCATCGTCAGAGTCGGCAACACAACTTCAAGGGTGGACAACGAATTGTCGATCACAACAATTCTGTGACTCAAGCTCGACCTTTCGGCCTCCGTGTTCCGAGGCCATATCTGCATATGCTAGGCTCGCCACAATAACCTTCAATGAACGCGCGTGCAACAGGGCTTACACCCACTGTATGCGAACGACAATATGTCTAACATTCGATCGTCACGACATGACTCATAACGTAGAACTTTCTTGGTGGTGCACGTCGAAGGAAGAACACTAGTGCTATTTTGAAGGGATCATTTTATATTTCTACCGCCGTGTAACTCATATATTCTAATATATATAATCACACAATATAAGATGCACTCAAAACATCAAATGTAATGCGATGTGACATGGTCCATTGCGCCATGGTCTTCTTGGCGCCCACAGTTCAAAAACAATTTAATAAACCAACCTTGACCATATCACATTGCCCCTACAAAATAAAGTTAGACGCTTTTTACTTTATCTTTTGCATATTTTACGTGGGTGGGGCTTTCGTAAAAAGAACCGCTTCTTACCTACGAACTTATGACCACAACAACGATCCAATAATTGCATGTTTAAGCATCCCTTTCGGGCCCTTCATTGAAAATGCAAAGCCAGCTAAAGAGAGAGAGACAGACACCCGCCAGCCATAGACACGGTAAGCCGTATGTCAGTAGTGGAACCAGTCTCGCGTAAGTGTACGCGTAAAGTCGGTTCAGACCGCTTCATCAACTCGATGTCGCTGGAATCACAAGTGCACGCTAGAGGGGTAGAAAATAACAGGAACGGTGCCCCTGTGAAGAATCACGGGTTCTAACAGCGTACAGCTATATCTGCGATAGATCGGCTCTGATGCCACTGAAGGGAATCGCAGGCAAAAAATAAAAAATTTCCTAACAACGATATCCTTAAACTAGCCAAGATCTATACTATGCAGATATAGAAGTACAACGAAGATCGGAATACATACCCTCGTAGACCGAAAGCGGGACCAAATAAGCCAGCAAACGTCAACGTTTTCCCAAAAGTATTCGTAGACCTTAGACGTCACGAGCTCGTCCGCAGCCAAACAACATGTGTCGTAAGTCCTCTGCTTCCACATGACATACAGGGCATACCATTACATTCCCACATAAACGTTGACGATGAAGACGGACGAAGCCGACCTCAAGGTAGTGTAGTGGAAGTAGACCTCCCAGCACTGCTAGCGCAGCACCTCGCAGGGCGTTACACACGTACGATGGAGACAACGGCCTTCGAAGCTCCAGTCCAGGACGAGCAGCGGAAGACTTGGACCGGAACACCAACAACGTGACATCGGGCTATGGTGGAGAGACCTTCTCTCTTCTCGGCGCAACTCCGACAAAGGGAATCACGAAATTGAGAGAGAAAGGAGAAATTAATTGGTGAATTAAAAGGCCAGTGGTGCCCCTTCTTATATAGGCTTCCGGGGGGGAGCCAACTTGCCAGCCAGGCAATGTAGGACAATTCCCACATGCCTGGTGCAGCATTTTCTGGTGCGCCGGCCCTAGGTGGGCCTCAGTTGGCCCACCTAGGCCGGCCATCCCTCCCCCATCGAATTCCCTAAGGGAATTTTCCCCCGATGGGCCTTCTTTCCACCAGAAGGCCCATTTAGGGAAATCAGCCTAAATAAATTCGAAAATAAATATATAAAATCATATTTAATCATTAATTACACTAATTAATATCAAACATATTATATATAATTTATTCTCGCTCCGAAAACTATTTCCTCGCTGCCTGATCTCCATCGGACCATTCCCGGGACGTTCCCGGTGATCTCTTTCCTTTCCGGTTGTCTTGTCGAAACCCCTTTATTGTGTTTCCCTAGCGGTTCGACATAATAACAGACATGATCGAGACCCCCCTCCGATCAATGATTAACTCGTAGGCCTGGACCCCATGAATTAACCCCTGTGATATAATGAATGACTATCATCTATCAAACCTTGACGTCGAGTCTTAAACCTTTTGCCATAGCGATACTTAGTGTGTCCGAGACTCGCTCATGGATATCTCTATACCCAGCATGATCTCGTTACCGATAACACTATCTTCTACTCGTCTATGATTTCATGTCTCTGTGACCTAGTTACATGCTTGCAAGCTCATTAGACATAATCTCACCGAGTGGGCCATAGAGCATCTATCCTGCTATGCGGACTGGCAAATCCCGCTCTTGACCCCTCGTCTCAACTACCCCTTTCCGATACCCAAAAGTATCATTGTTATTGTCACACTATATAAGATATGACGTTTGGTGCGATCAAAGTATCTTCCAGGAATAACAATAAGAGTTGATCTCACGGTCAAAGGCATAATGACTACGTCCTACAAATATGGGTATGTCCATCACATCGTTCTTCCAACGATATGATTTCATTGCCAACTGACGCCATGTCACATGATCGGGAAACCTCAATCATCAATCACATAATGAACTTGTCGGGTTATGACTCCCGGGAATCAGGGTTAGTAATTCCTGAAGTATAGTTCGAGAGGGGATTGAACGCGGATGTCTAAATCCTCAAGTGGCTCCGCGACGTTGCTCGCCGGACCCGAAGAAGACGCACAACCTACCAAGGAAAACACCGTCCTTTACCCAGGTTCACGGCCCTCGTGAGGAGGTAAGACCGCTACTCCTGCCTGTATGTATTATATGTGGGAGGTTACAGTTCAATTGAGCTTGCCGGAAGCCCCCTTGAGGCAGTTCTTGCCTGGGGAGGGAAGCGATGATCTTCTTCCTCCTCCAGCCAGAGGCTAACCTAACCAGAGCTGCTAGAGTTTACAAGGGTGTTTTGCATGCAAAGAGCCGACCCTTGCTACGATGGAGGTCTTCTCTCTTTTATAGGCGCCTCGGGCCTTCTTCTTCGGCTTGGCCTTCAAGGTGGCTCCCACTTGCCAGTGGCGGGGTGGAGCACAAGTCCACCGCGTTCCATTCGTCCATGGACTCGGTCCATTGTAGATAAAGGTGGCGCCGTGGCCGACAGGCGGCCGACCGCGCTTGTACCACCCGCAAAGCGGGCAGTCTCTGAGGTGGAGCCCATGATGACGATCTCTGTTGGAGGGTTGCGTCGTCCACCTGCTTTATCGTCAGAGTAGAAGGTCCTCACAGCTGCGCAGCAGGTGGCGCAGCTTTGTTGACCGCTTTATCGCCAGGGACAGCGACGGGGGTGTGAGCGCCTCTGTACGGGTGTGGCAGATGTCACATGCGCTCTATCGGGATTCCTTGGCGACGACGTTTCCCTCCAGGCCTGAGGGGAGATTCCTGCCGTACTTTCCTCAGGCGGGTTGGTTCCTTGATGGGGAGGATCCCCTGAGGCGAGGGGTCCCTTGAGGCCCTCGCTTCCTCTTCAGGCCCTCGAGGGGAATCGCCTCTCGAGGGTCCCGTCAGGCGGGGTCGCCTAGTCTTTAGCCGTTTTGTCCGTCTGGCCTGCGAGCGAGGCCTGGGGAGAATGGGCTCTTGATACCCCAGTTCCCACTGGGCCGACAGTAGCCCCTGGGCCCATGATGGGCACGACTGAGCCCATGGGCTTAGGCAAAGCGTCGTGGGCCCTTAGTGCCCAGCCGGACCGAGCCACGCGGTACTCGGACGACTAACGGCTTTGCACGATCTGGGGCGTGAGTCGTGGGGAGTCCCACCACGTCCCGGTAACTGCTCTTGGAGGGGACATAAAGCCCAGGCGTTGCCGCGCAGAGCCGTTACCACTTCTAGTTCTTCCCGCAGAAGTTTCCGCTTCTCAGAGCTCCCCGCCTCCGCTCTCCTCTGCGCATCTCCCACCTTTGTCTTCGCCGAAAACCCGAATCCTCTCCGATGGGCCCTGTGAAGAGCAAAAGTAAGGCCGCAGCAGGGTCTTCTTCTCGGGCGGCGGCCATGGAGGTAGTGCGGGGCGCGGCACTCGAGGGGGCGCGCACCGATCTTCAGGCGCTGGAAAAAATCCGTGATCTGGTTGCGGGGCCGTCCAATGAGCACGGCGCCAGCGAACTCCAAGCCGCCCGGTTCGGGAGATTTCCCCAAGGGTTTTACCCTATTTTCCTCCACGCCATCACTGCTGGGCTGGTGCCGCCGTACTCGCCTTTTTTGGAGGCAGTACTGGAGTTCTACCAAATTCAACTTCTCCATCTTCACCCAAACTCCATACTCATTTTGTCCATCTTCGCCTACCTTTGCGAGGCTTATCTGGACGTGCACCCTTCGGTTGCACTCTTCAGGACCTTCTACTCGCTGCGGTGCACGGCTGGTGGCGAGAGGATGGGGTGCGTCTCCTTCCGCATCGCGGACGGCATGGGGCATGTATATATCCCCATGTCCTGGAGTGGGGATAAGCCTGTTACGGCGCTGCTCAAGAAGGTGGGTGACTCCCGCCAGAAGTGGCTGCTCATCGGCGTCTCGTCGCCCTGCGCATTCCTGGATGTCCCGGAGGCGCCACCCATGAGGAACTCCCACTGGTGCAAGTCTGCTCTCCGTGGTGCAGACAACGCTTACTTGGAGGGGCGTTTGAGATTTCTCAGCGAGGAGGGTCTCACAGGTCAGATGGTCGCGGCGGACTTCGTGGCGCGCCGCATCGCCGCCCTCCAGGCGCACTCAGAGCCGATGTGGATGTATGCCGGCCCGACCGACCCAATGCGGCTTCATACAGAGGACCTTGGCTCGGAAGTGGTCGACACCATCCTAAACATCCTCTTCGCCAGTCCAGATGTGCCAGGGAAGATCGCCGGCTCCGTGCATCCCCTGCACCAGCTTCCTTTGAGCGATCGCATGGATATCCTGGACGGAATGCCAGTTTTCATTCCTCAAGGTCTGGCGGGCTCGATGGATCAGGTGGTCGCTCCGCCGGTGCGCAGTCGTGGGTGTTGATTCTTCATCCACCTCCCGTGCCTGGAGCGGCGAGGAAGAGGTCGCGACGGGAGAGGCGCCCCCGGCGAGGTACGAGCCATTCACCGACGAGATTTGCGACATCTCGTCGGGCGATGACGGTGCCTTTATTGTGGCGCCTTCGCGCCTTGAGGAGGAGGCGCCTGAGGCGAGGGCGGCTTCTGAGATAGATGCTTCGCCGGGGAGGCGCGGGCCTCGCACCAAGGCGATGGTGGATCGCTCCGGGGCGAGGCCCTCTGACATCCCCTTCAAGAAAAAAGCGGCGACGCCTCTGGAGGGATCAGGTGCCAAACCCACGCCGTCCTGGCGGTCTCCTGTCCTGTCGTGGGTCGACGCTGGTGCTTCCCCTTCATGGTGAGTATTCCCACCACTTGGTCATTTTTGGCTTCCATAGTTTCCCCTGCTCCGTCTTCTCCTGAACAATCTCCTTCGGGCTTTTTCCAGCGATCTGGTGCCTGCGAAGCGTCACAAGCTTCGCGAGGCAGCAGGTGTGAAGGGTGCCGCAGCTTCGGTGATGGTCGGCGAGCGCCCGAGGCCTGGGGAGACATCCACTCCAGGCCCCGTGGAGGGGTCGCCTCAGGAGGGAGCCGCCGTGCCCCTGGTGGGGGCGCCCGTGCCTCAAACGGTGCCTCCCGAGCCTTCGCTTGTGGACAGCGCGGAGGAGACAACTCCCGCGCCGTCTCGCGCTCCGACTCCTCCTCGCGCGGCTACGCCACCGCGCGAGGCAGTTTTACTTCGCACGCTGCCATCGCCGAGTGCAGCGACGCTGCCGCCTGCGTCACCTTCACCATGCTCGCCCGCAGCGCCCGCGCCATCTTGCGAGGGGGCGTCCGAGGCTTCCGCAGGTGCAAGCGTGGCCACAGGAGGGGGTGCGGCCTCAGCTCCTTTGGATGGAGCGACCGAGGTTCCCGCGGGCGCAAGTGCAGCCGCAGGAGGGGGCGCGGGCTCAACACCCCGCCCCGCCGGAGAAGATGAACACCCCCGTGACTCGAGCGCCGCAGCTGAAGCTGGCGTGGATGGAGGTGGAGCCCCACCCAGCCCCCGATCCCGACCTGGGGCAGGGTTCTCGGGACCGGCCGCCGCAGGTGGGGCCGCATCCAGCCAGGAAATGGTTCTCCGAAGCTGGAGCACGGGGCGCCGCGAGGTGGCATTCGGCCTTGTGCGGGAGTCGTTGGAGGGCCTGGAGGCCCACCTTGCCCTTGGTGACATACGGCTCGCCCAGCAGCAGGAGGAGCTTGCGAGGTCGCGGGCGTCCTTCCATGCGCCCGTCGAGTCGCGCCGGCTTGAGGACTCGGCGCTGCAGGCAGCCCGCGAAGAAGCCATCAATTTTGCCAAGGAAGTCCACGACGGAGCCATTCACGATGCCGCGGAGCTACTCGAGCCCCTCCAGGCAGAGCGCGAAGCCGCTGAGGAGCTCCTGCGAGGGGCCACAGCCGAGCGTGAGGCGATGGAGGGCTCGCTGGCACAGAGGCAACGCGAGCTGGACCGGTTGGAGTCCCAGCGTCTCTCTGCCCACCAGGTTGCGCTGGCCGCTCTGGAGGAGGACCGCAAGTGCCTGGCCGAGCGCGATCGGCAGCTGGCCCTTATGAGGAGTGAGTTGCAGTGGCGCGAGGAGCGGTGTCTCCAGATGGAGAAGGTCCAAGCCGCCCAGCGCGAGGCCCTTGAAGCGCGCGAGGGAGGCCTGGCACAGGCGGTCTCGAAATTCGACGAGCACGTCGCCGCTCAGAGGCGCTCTGACGAGCGCTCGGAACGGCGCTTTGCCAAGAAGACGAGGGCGGCGCAGAGGGCCCTCGCAGCGCACGAGAGACATCTCCGTCGGACCCTTCTCCAGAAGTATCGTGCTCGACTGCGGAAGCGGGAGGATCGCCTCAGGGCCGAGCATGCTGCGGACGCTCAGCGGCTTGCCGAGCTCGAGAAGGCCAACTCCAAGCTGGCGCGCCGCTTCAAGCGCGCCAAGGCATATTGGCGCCGAGCGGAGGAGGCCCGCGACGTGGCGTCCCACTGCGCTGGCCCTTCGTCCAGTGCGCCTGCGATGCAGTGCGGCCGCCTGTTTGAAGAGCTGGTCGCGCGGGGTAGCGAGCTTGCGGCGCGGCTCGGCGCTGACGCACCGTATCCTTGGGCCCAAGACCACGACGGTGCCACCGTGTTCCTGGCCTATTTCGACCAGCTTTTCGCGGCGCTGGAGGGCCCAGCCGCCGAGCTTCGCGAAGTGATCGAAGACGAGAGCAGGAAGCTCTTAGGGGTGGCTGTTGATCGTATTTTCACCAACATCAAGCTGCTTGTGCCGGACTTCGACTTCCGCCTTGTGACCGAGGTTGCTCTCGGTGAGGACGCGCATCGCATCTCGTCTTCCCTCCGCGAGAAGGTGGATGTGTTCTGCAACCGCTTCAGGCGTGTGCAGGCTGCGCCGGACTTCAGGGAGGAGGAGGCTCGCCCTACCGAGGTCGAAAGAGGCGCTACGGAGGAAGCAGCCCGCTCCGTCGAGGTCAAAGATGGCGCTGCGGTGGAGGAGGCCCGCTCCGCTGAGGTGGCGCTGTGGAGGAGGCCCGCTCCGCCGAGATCGAAGTTGGCACGGCGGAGGCTCCAAGCGCTGCTACCTACCCCTGAGCATTTCTTGGCTGCGCCTGCGGGCGCTTGTAACTGCACCAGTTAGCTTCTCGAGGTTTTTGCTATGTGAAGGTTGTTCGCCTAGCGAGGTTGCCCACTTGAGGGGTTGCTCCTGTGGAGGCCTTTTGCCTGACGAGGTTGCCCGCTTGAGGGGTCGCTCCTGGGGAGGCATTTTTCCTGGCGAGGTTGCCCACTTGAGGGGTCGCTTCTGGGGAGGCATTTTGCCTGGCGAGGTTGCCCACTTGAGGGGTCGCTCCAATGGAGGCCTTTCAGGCTCGCGGGGGAAATCTTCCCTGCAGGTATTAGAGGGGCGAACCCAAATGCTAGAACACGGATCAAGGGATCGTGTGCGCTTATAGGTCCCCTCAGGCGTTCCTTGCGAGGAGAGTAAGTACCAAGGTCCTCTGTGGAGATGGCTTGTTTGTGGGGAATTGCCCTCTAGCCAGAGCTCGGACTCTTGGATTTTGCAGTGCTGCTGGTGTGTCATTTGAGGCACTAGCACCGTACCCAGCCCCCCGCTCGCGAGGTACGCATGTGGAGAGATATAAGCGCACACTGCAACAATAGTAATGCATAAATAAAACCCCCCAAAACATTTTTTTTCTAAGCGGCGCCGAAGCGCTAAGTTCACTTAGGAACGAGATTGAGTCATTATGCTTGGGGTTGCCAAGTTAATGCTCTGACCATGTCGAGGCATGGGGACCACTTGTTGGTGGCTGAGACTCTCAGCGTCCTGAGGTGGCTCGTTTTAATTGAGAGCTCGGAGGGGTTTTCCCTCGAGTGAATCCTTTGGGGCTTTGGAGGTTTAAGCCGTTGGCGTTTTAACCTCCGGAGACAAGAATGCTTGGAGGTTGAGCCGTAAGCTGCCTCGTACGCTAGAAGTCTCGACGTGACAATGATCACGTGCGTGGCAATGATCACGATTGCGTTTGTTCCCTTAGGAGACAAAGCATTTGTTTGAGGTTTAAGCCTTTTGGCGTTTTAACCTCTAGAGTCGACATTGCTTGGAGGTTGAGCCGTAAGCTGCCTCTTCCGCTTTGTTTTCTCGACGTGACAATGATCACGGGTGTGGCAATGACCACTTTGGCATTTGTTCGTTTAGGAGACACAGCTATGTTTTTTGGAGGTTTAAACCTTTCGGCGTTTTAACCTCTAGAGACGAAAAATGCTTAGAGGTTGAGCCGTAGGCTGCCTCGTCCGCTTGACGTTTCGTCGTGACAATGATCACGGGCGTGACAATAATCACTTTTTTTTACTTGTTCCTGGCGGATACAAAGGTTTGAGAGGTTTAAGCCTTGAGCTTTTAACCTTGAGGGACAAAAAGGTGCTTGGAGGTTGTGACGTGGGCTGCCTCTTTCGCTAAATGCCCTGACGTGATGATGATCACGGGTAGAACTTGCGTAGATGCATGATGTTCCATGGATTCTTGACGGGGACGCCGTCTTCCGTCTCGAGGCAAGCCGCGCCAGGCATGGCGATGTGGGTGACCCTATAGGGACCTTCCCACATCGGGGACAGCTTGTGGAGGCCTTCCCTGGAGAGGATTCGTCTGAGGACGAGATCGCCTGCCTCCAGGGTGTGTGACCGCACATTGCGGTTGTGGTAGCGCCTCAGGGACTGCTGGTACTTGGCCGCCCGTAGAGCGGCGCGGCGTCTTAGCCCTTCAAGGAGCAGCAGGTCGTCGTTGTGGAGGTCCTCTTGCTGGTCCTCATTAAAGGCCAGGACCCGTGGGGATCCATGCTTTATCTCTGCGGGGAGGACTGCTTCGGCTCCATAGACGAGTGTGAACGGCGTTTCTGCGGTGGGCTTGGGTGGCGTGGTACGGATGGACTAGAGCACCGAGGGTAACTCATTGATCCAGCCCTTGTCGTGGCCCTTGAGGACATCGAAGGTCCTGGTCTTCAAGCCTTTGAGGACCTCTGCGTTTGCGCGCTTAGCCTGTTCGTTGCTTTGCGGATGGGCGACTGAGGCGAAGCAGAGCTTGATGCCCATTTTCTGGCAGTAGGCTCTGAAGATGCCGCTTGTAAATTGCGAGCCATTGTCGGTGATGATGCGGTTAGGCACTGCGAAGCGGCAGACCAGGCCTCTGATGAATTTCACCGCAGCGCCTGCTGTGATTGTACGCGTCGCCTCCACTTCAGGCCATTTTGTGAACTTGTCGATGGCCACAAAGAGGTAGCTATATCCACCTTGCGCCGTTGGGAAATGTCCCAGGATGTCCAGCCCCCAGACCGCAAACGGCCCCGAGAGCGGAATGGTTTGTAGGCCCAGCGCTGGTTGGTGGATTTGCTTGGCGTGGAATTGGCAGGCTTAACAAGCTTGGATGATGTCCGTTGCATCTTGAAGTGCTTGAGGCCAGTAGAAGCCGCTCCTGAAGACTTTCCCTGCGAGGGTGCGGGCGCACGAATGGTGGTCGCATTCCCCGCTGTGGATGTCCTTACTCAACATTTTTCCTTCTTCAGGAGGGACGCACTTGAGCGCAATGCCATTTGGGCGCTTGCGGTAGAGATTTCCTTCGGGGATTTGGTATGATTTTGCTTGGCGGGCAATTCGCTCCGCTTCGACATCTTCCTTGGGAAGGATCCCTTTTTGGAGGTAATCTTTGATCTCGTCGATCCATCCCGTTTCTTGGTGCACCACTGTGAGCAACAGACGCTCCCCTGTTGGGGGCCCGCAGCCTGGAGCTCCGCTTGCAGGTGGTGGCGGGAGCGTTTCGTCTGTGCTGGCGGGCAGGGCCACGAGAGGTTGCTTTATGGATGCCTTGACGAGCCTTTCTTCAAAGACACCTGGCAGCTGGGCTTGCCTCTTTGATGCGCGCTTGGCGATGTCATCAGCCTCTTGGTTATCCTTTCTTGGGATGTGCATGAGCTCCATTCCCCTGAAGTTTGAAACATCCCAACATTTTATAATGTTCAAAAATCACTAAAATTTAAAACTTTTCCTTTATTAAAATAAAATATTAAATGCATAAGAGAACCAACTATGAAAGAGTTTAATATTTCAAATATCACAGTTTAAACATGTTATTATTTACTGTATTTCAAAACCTTAATAGGTAATGTGACAAATATTTTACAAAATACAACCTATTTTATTCTAAGTAAATAGATTACTTATAAGTAATTGGCTTTAACCACTTAGCATTAGCTATAAATAAATTAAATTAATAAACTATTGAAAACATTGTCTATTTGCCAAAAGATTACTATTCATTTAACTAAGTTCAAAATATAGTTTGGAAATTATAAGCCTATAGTTTATAACCTTAAAACTTCATAAATTAAAATTAATGAATTACCGAAATAAACATTCCTTTTGCTTACATGATTTTCATCCATTTTTAAAGCATGAACTGATTAATATATTCTATATAAGAAAAGAATTAAAATCTTTTCCAAAGTTGTCTATGAAGATTTCCAATGATCCATCTTAATATAAAATATAGTGGTGCACAAAATAAATTAAATTAAAAATGATTACATTACATTTTCTCTTTTTCATTGCAAATAGTGGTAATATGATAATCTATTAAAGATAAAATTTATTTAATACTTGAATATGAGTTTAAATAAAATAAATTCAAACATTTTGAAAATGGATATTTCATAGAATTTATTTAACCAAAAATAAAATTAATTAAACCCTAGTTTTAAATTAAACATAAAGTGTCAATTTTGCATTTAATCAATATTTCGAAATTATTATTTTTGAAAAGTGTTCAAAACATTCCTACAACTGGTTTAACACAAAGATAATAATTGTACAAATTTTTAGAAATTTGCTTCATCTCATTTGGAGTTATAAAACAAAAGTTATTAAGAAAATAGAAAATCGGAAAAGGAAAAAGAAAAATCCCTGACAGTGGGACCCACCTGTCAGGGGAGGTCGTCTTCCTCCTCTATCCAAAAATCGCGCCCCGATTCCGCCTCCAATCCCTTTACAAAATCCGAGCTCGATTCAAGGGATATGTTTCCTTGGAGCATGCCTATAAGTAGCCCTGCTCCCCCTCTCTCGTTCCCCCTCAAAAACCCTAGCCCGAGCGCCCTAGGGTGCCCACAAATCGCCGCCGCCGTGCCGCCATCACCGCCGCCGTTTTTCTTCGGTTCCAGTGAGCTAACGCAGACCCCGAGCTCTCTCTCTCTCTTACCCCATCTTCTTCCTTATGTCCGTGCGCATCATTGTAATATTTTCGTGTAAATTTTAACGCGCCAGGACGAGTTGCCCGTGCTTGACCGAAGCCGCCGCCGCCCCGCGAACTCCGGCGAGGGATAGAACGTGCACCGGAGCGCCTCGCCTCGCCACCCACCACCACCTCCATCATCTTTGTCGAGCCGCGTAGCACTCGGGGCGACCGTCCGCGCTTCCAGGGGAGTCCCGCAACCTCGCCGTCGTCCACGCCCGAGACAACGCCGCCGTTCCTCTTCATCTCCGGCGACCTCCCCGCGCCGCTCCGGTGAGCCCCTCTCCTAAACCGTCCGATCTGCAATCTACGGTGTAGATTAGAAGTTTTAATCCAATCGGTACGGTTGGATGTGATCTGTTAGATCTAGATCGTGTGGACCAGATCCATTGACTTATCCACGTCAGCGCCAGCGTGTCAGCCCAGTCAGCTGCCACGTGGAAAATGAATTTCTTATTTAAATTTATTTGGCACTTTTGCAGAAACACCCATGTCACTTAGAATTGTTATAACTTTTTACTCACACATCCAAATTCAAATATTTTTATAAATTTGGAAAGCCCTTGACATGTAGAATATTTTAGATCGGCCAAAATTCAATTTCGACTTAGTTTAAAATATTCAAATTTCAAATGGATAACTTGAGTATATTTGTAATAACTTTAAATCTATAAATCCAAAAATTGCAAATAAAATTGTTCTGGAAACTTTAGAATATTTGTAACTTGATGCCTCTGTTATTAAATATTTTGGAGAAATATTTGAATGAGTTCATAGTTATATATTTAAATTGAATAGTTTGAATATTTTCAACATAACTTTTAATATAAACATTATTCTTGAATAAATCCAATTGCTATAAAAATTGAATTAAATCCCCTCTGTTATTTAATACTAATTATAAAAAAAAATTATAAAAGTTTAATCACATAAGACTCTGATATTATATTTAACCCCTTTTAGTTATATTTTGAAAATTTTGAAATTAACTAAACTGCGATTATAATTTATGCATGCTTCATAAATATCAAAAAAAATTAGTATTATGTCTCTTGTGATTTAAAATTGCATTTCATGCATAGCATATGTTATTGTGTAGTTATATTTTCCATGGGAAAACTCCTCCCCCATTTTCTCTAAGTTAGGATTATTTTAAAACTTAGTATTTTGGTAAAATTTCTATACATTAGACACTTAGGATTTTCAACATAAAGCTCATGAAGACCAACCAGAAATGTTTTCTAAATCTTGCTCCCTGTTTCTTTCTTTCCCCTCCTTCTCTGAGACTTCATGAAGACTAAGTTAAATCCAAGATCAGCTAAGGTGATACCAAAATCATCAAGTCTGAAGATTATTCAAGTCTACCAAGAATTCAATCAAGACATTACCAAGGAGATGGTTACAAGTCTGGAGATAAAGCCTGGAGGACAATTACATCCTTCTTTCTATCTTATCCCTCATTCCTAATATTGTCTTTCACAATTGACTTAAACAAAATTTGATCATGATATTATCATCTTGAAGTTGTTGGATCCTAGCGGCATAGTGAGATGAAGCGGCCTGGAAACAAACCTTACATGTCCACGTACATGAGACCTGTTCCACAAATTAAGTGGCTGGTCGGGTGTCTGTCTCTCTCACTTTAGTGAATATCCAATTTACAAAGAGTTGATAGAATTTGTTGATCGCCTTATAAAATTAGTATTTTCTCCAAGTATTTATGCACATCAGGGCTAAGCTAATTGAGTACTTATTCTAGATAATTTAAAACAAAGTAGTTTATCCAAAACTATGACCTCAGTCCTTAGTCATTTTGACTGACACAGTTGCCTTGCATGCACTTAAAAGGTTTTCATAGCAAGACTTGCATCTCTAGTCCTTAGAATTAATTTGCATATCATGCATGACATATTTTCTTAGAAGTTCTATGAAACCTGTTGGTTTACCTTGTATGTGCATGTATGCTTGATGATTGCTGTTTGTTGATCGTTGTATTGTTAATTGCTTATATTGTTTAGATTGAATGGAGAGCAAACGTTTGTTGTTGAAAAGAGTTTGTGAACAACGATAACATTCAAAGGCAAGTGACACTCATATCATACCCAATATTTTCTATATGCATATGTAGTATATTTTGAGTAGTGTGCATGATAGGGATTTTTTGATTTATTTTATAATGCTAAGTTAGTTTGTATTTTACAAATATCCTAGTAGTGTGTAGCCACCCTTTTCCTAAGCAGCCATGAAAAGATTTTATTAGTTGCTTAGCCATGCTATAAAAATGTTTACCATGTTATGAAAATGTTTCTAAGTGTTAAAATCTAAAATACACATCTAGGTGGAATTGGTTGTTATGGTTTAAGTTGAGTGGCTTTTGGGACTATGCTTGTGGTTGTCGTCGCCTAGGATGAATGTCTATTCTACTTAGGGCCATGAGTATGGTGGTTGTTACCTAGAAGTACACTTGTGGACGGCCACCCAGGAACGAAGAGATTACCAAGTCCCTCCAAGTTTAGAAGCTTCCCGCGCAGCCTTTTGATAATGGGCTATGTCTAGAATAATTAAGTTGTGAGGGTGCAACCTGTCAACTTGACAAGCAGATGTAGAGATGATAGGTGGAACGGGTCTTACTAGTATGGTTGCATTCTTCTTCTGAAAGTTCTTGTCTCAATTCTCTCCTTTCCATAATACACTCTGCGTGTATAGGATTTCTCGGACAAATTGAGTCTAAAGGTGAAAGTGCACAACCTCTGCAGAGTTAAAACTAAGTACTTAGTCGTGTCCCCGGAAATGGACTACTTCGAGCAGCTGGACAAGGATGGGCGGGAGAATCTCAACACTGTTTTCATAAAGTAAAATTTGACCAAGGAAAGAATTGTTGGTGCACTTGGGCTTTGTCCCTTGGTGCCAAGTCTTGAGGAATAAAATGTTTTACAAAAGATAGGAGAAAACTTGCTTTCTGCAAAATAGCCTCCAACCCCACCAAGCCAGATATGCATATAGACTTTAGACTTGTCATTTTATATCTACCATAGTCACTTGCCAATACATCATTGTATTGACCTCCTTCGGGAGCTGCATATTCAAATGTGCAGGTAATTCTGATGAAGAATAAGATTTGGACTCGAGTCTACACCCAACATGTCTGCCTGTGGCGCATGCTTGAAGCTGAGGCTCATTGTTATTTGCTTTCGTTACAAACTCTGAATTTTAGCTAGCCTTCATGGCTATGCAAACTTGTAATAAAGCTATACTTGGCTAATATTTTTGGATCTCGTTGTAGCAATTTAATACTTATGCAATGATATCCTATATTTTGTACTGTGGTGCTAGCAGTGATCCTGGGACTAGCACATAACACAGGTGTTCCAACTTTAATAAAAGTTGGGGTGCTACAAAATGGTATCAGAGCAATGTGTTGCCTGTAGGTTCGAAACCCTAGGTTTGGATAGAAATAGGATAGGATTTAAAATCTATTTTATTAACTTTTCTAAAAACAAAACTTTTCATTTTATCATATGAATTTTTCTGTTTCATTTTAATTCTAATACTCTTTCCTCTTCAAAATTTTAGATGGGAGAGTACACTGAGACCGCGTATGCTGGAGTTTTGTCGGATTTCATCTTTGGGAGGCAGCTGTCTAGGTTGACAAGTATATTGAAGCTACCACCGCCCTATTTCCGAGGAAGGAAGGAAGAGACCGACATACCTGATGTAACGCGTTGGGAAATCCGCACAATCATGACCCCAGACCCCACGATGCCAGACTTCGAGCCCGTGGACTATGTCACCTACTACCCTGAATGGATTGAAGGAGTGAACATAGCTATGGTGGACTTGATGGCCCGATTGTGTTATAAGTATCGCAACAAGCTGGCACCAGAATCGCCCTTCTGTGCCTTTGGGAAGAGGGATGCGCATGGCCACTCAATGGCTCACACGGGAAATCGCCTGGACCTGCCCATCACTAACAAGATGTTTGAAGACTTGGATTTCCTCATGAACCGTCTGACCAGAAAGGTTCAGCAAGCTTATAACATCGCAGATCATGCCCGAGCCGTTATACACGCAAAAACCCAAGAACTCCAGACTTCTGAAACCCTTATTGGCCATATGGAGGAACTCATCCATGAACTACATTTGCAGAATCTTAACAAGGATGAGCAGATCGCCACCCTTGAAGCGCAACTCAACGCACCTCCACCACCGCCAGCTGCTGAAGGAAGTGACCAAGGCACTGGAAATGTGGTAGTAACCTCAGCGGTAAAGGAGGAAGAAGACCCCGAAGAGGTGCTTTTTGAAGAGTCAACTGAGGGAGAAGTCACGCCTGTGACGAATAACCACGCAATAAAGCGCAAGCGTGAGATTAAGGAGGAATAAGTGGAGCAATACAAACCACGTTAGAGGGACCACCATTTATCTCATTTAGCTTATCGTATCGATTTGATGTATTGACCTATCAAATTGTGGTATGGCAGTACTATCGTTTTTGTAATTCCATGACATTGATGTGATTTCGTTCGATAAATGATTAGTTCAAGTTCTCAAAATAAGTGTGAAATTTGTTTTTTTTTGTATGTGTTTGCATGTGTTTTAATCATGTTGATAGATTTTGTTAGGAATTAGTTGCCTTGTTCTAAAAATATTGAATTAATAATTCTCCATAGTACATATAATTTAACTCATTTATTCTCTAATAACCAGCAGATGTCTCACTTCAATATCAACAACAGTGAATTGTACCCAACTACGCGAATACTGTTAAGGAACCAGAGTCAGAAGGTGATCAATGACCACTCGCCTAAGATTGATCAAAATCATAGGGTTGTTGAAGAGGACCCTATCACCAAACTAAAGGCATGCAAAACTTGTGGAGAGATAGGACATACGTCCGAAGATTGCTCTGATGAGTGGCCCCATGGTCACATCAGACGTCCAATTAATGGACGCCGCACCAAACGGATTATTTGCTTCCTGTGTGAAGGAATGACCCATGTTCCAATCCAATGCCAATTTTATCCTTTGGTGCAACAAGCTAACCAGCAAGCCAAGGAAGGAATGCAACAGTCTCTCATGAAGACCCTGGAGGAACAAAGACAAAAGAGTGAATCCAAGAAGGATCTTAGCCACATAACATGCTACAGGTGCAAGGATAAGGGACACTATGCCAGTGGCTGCCCAGAGTGGAAGAAGATTAAATCTCTCCAAGGACCAAGTGGAAAACGTGAGTGCTAAAACTTTCTGTATCCACCACATGCCAGTATATTTTGAATACCGGTACGCTCTACAACAGAGAAATAAACAAGATTAAATAAAGTTCCTAGACTGACCACAAAAATTTGTTTTAAGGGTGGTAGCCACCCAGATAATTCCAAACCAATTGATTAAAACCAGAAATCCCACACTATAATCTTTCTAACCTCTCACTGCCAGTTCTCCAAGTTTACATGTCAAAACATTTACATTTCTCAAACCTCTCAAGTTATCGGAATCATTCCAGCAGTTACTTTTCTTTTTAGCTTCTCCGAATCTCGGGGACGAGATTCCTTTTAAGGGTGGTAGTCTGTAACATCCCAACATTTTATAATGTTCAAAAATCACTAAAATTTAAAACTTTTCCTTTATTAAAATAAAATATTAAATGCATAAGAGAACCAACTATGAAAGAGTTTAATATTTCAAATATCACAGTTTAAACATGTTATTATTTACTGAATTTCAAAACCTTAATAGGTAATGTGACAAATATTTTACAAAATACAATCTATTTTATTCTAAGTAAATAGATTACTTATAAGTAATTGGCTTTAACCACTTAGCATCAGCTATAAATAAATTAAATTAATAAACTATTGAAAACATTATCTATTTGCCAAAAGATTACTATTCATTTAACTAAGTTCAAAATATAGTTTGGAAATTATAAGCCTATAGTTTATAACCTTAAAACTTCATAAATTAAAATTAATGAATTACCCAAATAAACATTCCTTTTGCTTACATGATTTTCATCCATTTTTAAAGCATGAACTGATTAATATATTCTATATAAGAAAAGAATTAAAATCTTTTCCAAATTTGTCTATGAAGATTTCCAATGATTCATCTTAATATAAAATATAGTGGTGCACAAAATAAATTAAATTAAAAATGATTACATTACATTTTCTCTTTTTCATTGCAAATAGTGGTAATAAGATAATCTATTAAAGATAAAATTTATTTAATACTTGAATATGAGTTTAAATAAAATAAATTCAAACATTTTGAAAATGGATATTTCATAGAATTTATTTAACCAAAAATAAAATTAATTAAACCCTAGTTTTAAATTAAACATAAAGTGTCAATTTTGCATTTAATCAATATTTCGAAATTATTATTTTTGAAAAGTGTTCAAAACATTCCTACAACTGGTTTAACACAAAGATAATAGTTGTACAAATTTTTAGAAATTTGCTTGATCTCATTTGGAGTTATAAAACAAAAGTTATTAAGAAAATAGAAAATCAGAAAAGGAAAAAGAAAAATCCCTGACAGTGGGACCCACCTGTCAGGGGAGGTCATCTTCCTCCTCTAGCCAAAAATCGTGCCCCGATTCCGCCTCCGATCCCATTCCAAAATCCGAGCTCGATTCACGGGATATGTTTCCTTGGAGAATACCTATAAGTAGCCCTGCTCCCCCTCTCTCGTTCACCCTCAAAAATCCTAGCCCGAGCGCCCTAGGGTGCCCACAAATCGCCGCCGCCGTGCCGCCATCGCTGCCGCCATTTTTCTTTGGTTCCGGTGAGCTAACGCAGACCCCGAGCTCTCTCTCTTACCCCATCTTCTTCCTTGTGTCCGTGCGCATCATTGTAATATTTTCGTGTAAATTTTAACGCGCCAGGACGAGTTGCCTGTGCTTGACCGAAGCCGTCGCCGCCCCACGAACTCCGGCGAGGGATAGAACGAGCACCGGAGCGCCTCGCCACCCACCACCACCTCCATCATCTTTGTCGAGCCGCGTAGCACTCGGGGCGACCGTCCGCGCTTCCAGGGGAGTCCCGCAACCTCGCCGTCGTCCACGCCCGAGACAACGCCGCCGTTCCTCTTCGTCTCTGGTGACCTCCCCGCGCCGCTCCGGTGAGCCCCTCTCCTGAACCGTCCGATCTCCAATCTATGGTGTAGATTAGAAGTTTTAATCCAATCGGTACGGTTGGATGTGATCCGTTAGATCTAGATCGTGTGGACCAGATCCATTGACTTATCCACGTCAGCGCCAGCGTGTCAGCCGAGTCAGCTGCCACGTGGAAAATGAATTTCTTATTTAAATTTATTTGGCACTTTTGCAGAAACACCCATGTCACTTAGAATTGTCATAACTTTTTACTCACACATCCAAATTCAAATATTTTTATAAATTTGGAAAGCACTTGACATGTAGAATATTTTAGATCGGCCAAAATTCAATTTCGACTTAGTTTAAAATATTCAAATTTCAAATGGATAACTTGAGTATATTTGTAATAACTTTAAATCTATAAATCCAAAAATTGCAAATAAAATTGTTCTGGAAACTTTAGAATATTTGTAACTTGATGCCTCTGTTATTAAATAATTTGGAGAAATATTTGAATGAGTTCATAGTTATATATTTAAATTGAATAGTTTGAATATTTTCAACATAACTTTTAATATAAACATTATTCTTGAATAAATCCAATTGCTATAAAAATTGAATTAAATCCCCTCTGTTATTTAATACTAATTATGAAATTTTGTTATAAAAGTTTAATCACATAAGACTCTGATATTATATTTAACCCCTTTTAGTTATATTTTGCAAAAATTTGAAATTAATTAAACTGCGATTATAATTTATGCATGCTTCATGAATATCACAAAAAAATTAGTATTATGTCTCTTGTGATTTAAAATTGCATTTCATGCATAGCATATGTTATTGTGTAGTTATATTTTCCATGGGAAAACTCCTCCCCCATTTTCTCTAAGTTAGGATTATTTTAAAACTTAGTATTTTGGTAAAATTGCTATACATTAGACACTTAGGATTTTCAACATAAAGCTCATGAAGACCAACCAGAAATGTTTTCTAAATCTTGCTCCCTCTTTCTTTCTTTCCCCTCCTTCTCTGAGACTTCATGAAGACTAATTTAAATCCAAGATCAGCCAAGGTGATACCAAAATCATCAAGTCTGAAGATTATTCAAGTCTACCAAGAATTCAATCAAGACATTACCAAGGAGATGGTTACAAGTCTGGAGATAAAGCCTGGAGGAAAATTACATCCTTCTTTCTATCTTATCCCTCATTCCTAATCTTGTCTTTCACAATTGACTTAAACAAATTTTGATCATGATATTATCATCTTGAAGTTAATGGATCCTAGCAGCATAGTGAGATGAAGCGGCCTGGAAACAAACCTTACATGTCCACGTACATGAGACCTGTTCCACAAATTAAGTGGTTGGCCGGGTGTCTGTCTCTCTCACTTTAGTGAATATCCAATTTACAAAGAGTTGATAGAATTTGTTGATCGCCTTATAAAATTAGTATTTTCTCCAAGTATTTACGCACATCAGGGCTAAGCTAATTGAGTACTTATTCTAGATAATTTAAAACAAAGTAGTTTATCCAAAACTATGACCTCAGTCCTTAGTCATTTTGACTGACACAGTTGCCTTGCATGCACTTAAAAGGTTTTCATAGCAAGACTTGCATAGTCCTTAGAATTAATTTGCATATCATGCATGACATATTTTCTTAGAAGTTCTATGAAACATGTTGGTTTACCTTGTATGTGCATGTATGCTTGATGATTGTTGTTTGTTGATCGTTGTATTGTTAATTGCTTATATTGTTTAGATTGAACGGAGAGAAAACGTTTGTTGTTGAAAAGAGTTTGTGAACAACGATAACATTCAAAGGCAAGTGACACTCATATCATACCCAATATTTTATATATGCATATGTAGTATATTTTGAGTAGTGTGCATGATAGGGATTTTTTGATTTATTTTATAATGCTAAGTTAGTTTGTATTTTACAAATATCCTAGTAGTGTGTAGCCACCCTTTTCCTAAGCAGCCATGAAAAGATTTTATTAGTTGCTTAGCCATGCTATAAAAATGTTTACCATGTTATGGAAATGTTTCTAAGTGTTAAAATATAAAATACACATCTAGGTGGAATTGGTTGTTATGGTTTATGTTGAGTGGCTTTTGGGACTATGCTTGTGGTTGTCGTCGCCTAGGATAAATGTCTATTCTACTTAGGGCCATGAGTATGGTGGTTGTTACCCAGAAGTACACTTGTGGACGGCCACCCAGGAACGAAGAGATTACCAAGTCCCTCCAAGTTTAGAAGCTTCCCGTGCAGCCTTTTGACAATGGGATCTGTCTAGAATAATTAAGTTGTGAGGGTGCAACCTGTCAGCTTGACAAGCAGATGTAGAGATGATAGGTGGAACGGGTCTTGCTAGTATGGTTGCATTCTTCTTATGAAAGTTCTTGTCTCAATTCTCTCCTTTCCATAATACACTCCGTGTGTATAGGATTTCCCGGACAAATTGAGTCTAAAGGTGAAAGTGCACAACCTCTACAGAGTTAAAACTAAGTACTTAGCCGTGTCCCCGGAAATGGACTACTTTGAGCAGCTGGACAAGGATGGGCGGAAGAATCTAAACACTGTTTTCATAAAGTAAATTTGACTAAGGAAAGAATTGTTGGTGCACTTGGGCTTTGTCCCTTGGTGCCAAGTCTTGAGGAATAAAATGTTTTAGAAAAGATAGGAGAAAACTTGCTTTCTTCAAAATAGCCTCCAACCCCACCAAGCCAGATATGCATATAGACTTTAGACTTGTCATTTTCAATCTACCATAGTCACTTGCCAATAAATCATTGTATTGACCTCCTTCGGGGGCTGCATATTCAAATTTGCAGGTAATTCTGATGAAGAATAAGATTTGGACTCGAGTCTACACCCAACATGTCTTCCTGTGGCGCATGCTTGAAGCTGAGGCTCATTGTTATTTGCTTTTGTTGTGAACTCTGAATTTTAGCTAGCCTTCATGGCTATGCAAACTTGTAATAAAGCTATACTTGGCTAATATTTTTGGGTCTCGTTGTAGCAATTTAATACCGGAAATACTTTTTTACATGCACTAATGGGTGTGATAGCTATCCTGTCCATTGAACCTTTTGCCCGTTCTTTGAGATCCGGAGAAAAAGGAGGGGAGAGAAACGTTATCTCAGTTTTCTGTGAATTTATGAATAGTGGGGAACTGTACTTGATGTAACACCTCTCACTGCTCCACGTCCTTCTCTCTGTTCTCTCTCTCTTCTCCTTCTCTTTCTTTCCCCTCATCCCCAATTCCTGCTCTGTCGCCCCAAATCAAGCACGGCCGGAAGCCCCAAATCCACCCCGGCCGACGTCGCCGTCACGCCCCATCTCCCTCCTCGCCCGCCACCCTCCAGGCCGCCGTCGGAGCTCCAAACCCAGCCGCCATGAGCACCTCTCTCGCCGCCGCCACCTCCTCACATCTCCCTCCTCCGTCGCTCCTCACTCCAGGCCGTGGCCGTCCCCCATCTCCCTGCCCGGAGCTCCATTGCTCCTCACTCCAGGCCACCGCCGTCAGGGTCGGGCGAGTCGCCGTTGACGAAGTGCAGGACGGCGCCGCCACGGCCGCACAAATAACTCAATATGAAGTTGCTGAGCCATGCCTCCAGCACGCCCAGCCAAGCACCGGCGACAACATCGAGAACGTAGTGCCGGCCAAGAAGCACCCTTGACGCCGAAGTCGCGGCCGCCCAGAGGTACAGAGCCTCGCGGAGGAGGAGACCGCTGCCGGCGAGGAAGGCGGCAACGAGGAAAGCCCGGGAGGAGTGGCCGCTGGGGAAGGACCAGTGGTCTACGGCGACGGCAACGTACATGTCCGCGGCGTTGTACGCGGAGCGCGGGCGGCGGAAGATGAGCTTGGCGAGGCCGACAAAGGCGATGTCGAGCACCAGGCCCACGACGAGGCCGACGAGGAGAGTGGAGACCTTGGAGGAGTTGGTGGTGGTGGAGATCAGGAGCAGGGAGATGGGGACGGGGAGCCAGATGCGGCCGTCGCCGGCGACCTCGAGGGCCTTGAGGAGGAGGCGGGGCACCGGGAGGAACAGGGCATGGAGGCAGAGGGAAACAGCTGCATCCAGATCCCCGATGTCCGTCATGAGAGTGGACTTAGCAAGAGCCTGCGGCGGCGGCGAGGTGGATGCGGGAGCCATGAGCGCCGGCAGAGGCGAGGATCAGCCGAGATGTCCGTTGGCTGTTTTGCTAGCCAGATCGGGAGGACCAGAATGGAAGATCTGAAATCACAACTACAGAGTCCCGTGTCACGATGATTTTGCTATTGCCATCTGATGAGAAATTCAGGTTTTTGTAGCGAAGAACGACTATCTAGAATATAGACACAACATAGATACATCAGATCAGATCCAAGAAACAGACACTAACCAGAATAACAGGAGGAAAGAGAAAGAAAGGGGAGGAGAGAAAAAAAACTGTACACTGCACTATTTGATTTGACTTTTTTTACTATGTTCCGACGGGACATAACAAAATTAAAAAGTGAACACTTTTCTAGATGCACGAATCTCGAGAACATAATGGGTGGCCCTGATATGTCCCATACCCATTAGTGCGAGCACAAAATCCACTCTCATTTAATACTTATGCAATGATATCCTATATTTTGTACTATGGTGCTAGCAGTGATCCAGGGACTAGCACATAACACAGGTGTTCCAACTTTAATAAAAGTTGGGGTGCTACAAAGTTCTTCTCCAACCTACGGACCTCTTCAAGGTATGCGGCCATGTGGTCGTCCTTGGCCTTGTAGCTTTTGTTGGAGAAGTTGACGAGCAGCTGGGAGTCGCCCTTGATGAGTATATGCTTGACGCCTAGGGCAGTTGCGGCGCGTAGGCTAGCAAGCAGCCCTTCATACTCGGCGATGTTGTTGGATATCTTGTCGATTCCGAAGCACAGCTGGACTGCGTAATACAACTTGTCGCCTTTTGGTGAGGTTAGGACTACACCTGCCCCACCGTGACGACAAGCGAAAGCTCCGTCGAACTTCATGCTCCAGTAACTGGGCATTGCTGCTCCAGAAGACTCGTGCTCTTCTTCCCAGGGCTCTTCAGGGGTTGGATCAGTCCATTTGGCGGCGAAGTCTGCCAGCGCTCTTCCTTTGATTACCCTTGTGGTATCGAAGCGCAAATTGAATGGTTGTAGCTCGATGTTCCATCATGCGACACGATCTGTTGCATTTGGGTTGCGCAGAATTTGCTCCAGGGGGAAAGAGGTTACCACCGTGATGGGGTGCCCCTGGAAGTAGTGCCGCAGCTTACTTGAGGCGATGAGGAGTGCGAGGAGAAGCTTATGCTGCATCGGGTACCGCTCGCGAGCATCACGCAGCACTGTGCTGACGAAGTAAACTGGGTGCTCGACGAGGGTAGTTCCTGTTTCCTTGGCGTCTTTCGCCTGAGGTGGCCCAGCTTGACCCTCGATGGGGTTGGCTTCAAGGGGCTTGTCCTGGGCCTCGAGGGATGTTGCCTCAAGGGACTTGGCCTCGAGGGACGTGGCCTCGAGGGACTTGGCCTCGGGGGACCTGTCCTCGAGGGACTTGGCCTCGAGGGACGTGGCCTCGAGGGACTTGGCCCCGGGGGACCTGTCCTCGAGGGACTTGGCCTCGAGGGACGTGGCCTCGAGGGACTTGGCCTCGTAGCGCTCCTCCTGGGCCTCGAGTGCGTTAGCCTCTTGCAGCAGTTGACTCGGGGCGGTCTCCTCTTGAGGCTTTGGGCCTGGCGTGGGCCTTGTGATGACCGCCACTTCTTCGAGCTCTTTATTAGGAGGCTTTTTCTTTGGAGTGATTGCACCCTTCTTGTGAAGTACAGGCTCCTCTCTTTCCACCACAAGGACAGCACTGGCTGTTTGTGGGGTGGCTGACAAGTACAGCTTCAGGTGCTCGCCAGGCCTTGGGGCGACCATTACAGGTGGGCTGGCCAAGTACTTCTTCAAGTCCTCAAATGCTTTTTCAGCTTCAGGTGTCCACTTGAAGGTGCCCGTCCTTTTCATGATCTTGAAAAACGACAGGGCTCTTTCGCCGAACTTGGAGATGAATCGACCCAAGCTGGCCATGCAGCCCGCCAGGCGTTGCATGTCCTTGAGCCTGCGTGGAGGTTGCATGCCTTCTATGGCCTTGATTTTGTCTGGGTTTGCCTCTATGCCCCGATGAGACACGAGGAAGCCCAGCAATTTGCCCGAAGGTACTCCGAAGACGCACTTGGCGGGGTTGATCTTGATGTTCACCTTGCGCAGGCTGACGAAGGTTTCTTCCAGGTCTCCGAGCAGAGTATTTCCTTCTAGTGACTTCACGACGATGTCATCGACATACGCTTCAGCGTTTCGCCCCATTTGCCCGCCCAGGGCTATCCTCATTAACCTCTGGAAAGTGGCTCCGGCTTTTTTTAGGCCGAAGGGCATGCAGACGTAGCAATACACACCGCATGGGGTGAGGAAAGCCGTCTTCTCCACGTCCTCTTTAGCCATCTTAATCTGGTGATAATTAGAGAAGGCATCGAGGAAACAGAGGAGGTCGCAGCCCGACGTGGAGTCCACGATCTGGTCAATTCTGGGCATGGGGTAAGGGTCCTTGGGGCAGGCCTTGTTCACATCGGTGTAGTCGATGCAGAGGCGGCCTCCGCCGGCGGGTTTTGGGACTACCACGCCGTTGGAGAGCCAAGTGGGGTGCGCGACTTCGCGGACTACTTTTGCCGCTTTGAGCTTCTCGACCTCCTTGACGATGAATGCTTGCTTCTCGGGGGCTTGTTTTCTTGCTTTTTGCTTGACGGGGCGCGCGTTTGGGCACACGGCCAAGTGGTGCTCGATCACCTCCCTCGGTACACCAGACATATCTGACGGTGTCCATGCGAACATGTCAGAGTTTGCCTGGAGGAAGGCGACGAGCGCGCTTTCCTATTTTGGCGGCAGTGCGGCGCCAATGGTGACGCTAGCCCCCGAGGCTTCAGCCCCCGAGCTTCCTGAGCTCAGAGAGATCTTCTTTGTAGCAGCTGCCTCCTAGGAGAACAACTGCTTCTTCTTCTTGGGCCTCTCGAGAGGCTCTTGGTCCTCGTCTGCGGGGAAGGCCATGGCGGCAGTCTTGTAGGCCGTCTCCACAGCGCGCGTAGCGTCCAGGACATGCCCACGTATGGTGATCGTGTCGGCGCTGCCTGGGATCTTGACCATGTTGTACGCATGGTGCGTGACGGCCATGAACTTCGCGAGCGCGGGGTAGCCGAGGATGGCGTTGTACGGCAGGCCGATGTGCGCAACATCGAAGTCGGTGTGCTTGGTGCGGTAATTTTCCTCGCTCCCGAAGGTGACGGCAAGCCTGACCTGGCCTAGAGGCTCTATTGAGCCGCTGGTGACCCCCGTGAAGGGCCTCGAGGGCATAAGCCTCTCGTAGGGCACTTGAAGCGCTTCGAACGTATCTATGGAGATAACGTTCAGGCCTGCTCCGCCGTCGATGAGCGTCTTGGAGACAGCCACATTGTCGATGGTGGGGGTGGAGACCAGCGGGAGGGTTCCAACAGTCTTGGTGGACTTGGGGTGGTCCTGAGCGTCGAAGGCGATGGTGTACTGCGACCACTTGAGGGGCCTGGAGGTTTCCGTGCTTGGGATGACGGCGTTGAGCTCGCGGGCGAACTGCTTGAACTGGTTGTTCGACTTCGGCGCCTGTGCCCCCCCTAAGATGCAGGCGATGGCGCCCCTCGGGGCTTGTTAGCCGCATCTTCCTCGTCAGGGAGGTTGCCGTTCTTTTCTGCGGCGTTGGCTCGATTTCCAGACTGTTTCTGGTAGCCGCCCTTGCGTCCGCCTCCGCGGTAGCCACGGCCTCGATCGCGGCCGCCGCTGTCTTATGCTTGCTCGCGCTCCTTGCTCAACCTTTTAAGGTCGTAGCAGGATTCCGTAGAGTGGCCGCGCCTGTTGTGGTAGATGCAGAAGGGGCGGTGATCATCTTTCCTTTCTCCCGCCTCGGGGGAGTCCCTGCGGGTGCCCTTTGTGTCGGGCTCTGCCGTGAGAACTGCGGTAGCCTTGCGTTTGGGTTCCTCCTTCTTCTTCTGGCTCTTGGACCCCTCAGCATGATCGTCCCCCCTCGAGGACATTTTCACGAAGAGGAGCCCCTCTTCAGCCTTGGCACACTTGTCTGCCATGTCGAACAGCTTGACCACAGAGGTGAGCTTGGTGTGGATGCCCAGTTTCTCGAGCATCCTGCTGTTTGTGACGCCCTCGCGGAAGGCGGCGATGACTTGGGTGTCGGGGATGTTCAGGATCTTGTTGCGCACTTGGCTGAAGCGCTGGATGTATTTGCGGAGCGTTTCGTCCTTCCTCTGCACCACAGCGCGCAGATCGTTGTGGGTGAGGGCACGCTCGTACGTCCTCTTGAAGTTGGAGACGAACTGCTTGCAGAGCTCCTCCCAGGAGTTCACAGAGTCCTCCGGGAGGTTCAGGAGCCACGACAGCGCAGAGTCGCGTAGCGCGTGGGAGAACCAGTTGGCCATGACCTTGTCGCCTCCTCCCGCAGCTTGGATGGAGGTGGTGTAGAGCTGCAGGAACTCGACGGGGTTGCTGGAGCCGTCGTAGCCCTTGGGAAGAGCCGGCCTGAACTTCTACGGCCAGACCACGCGGCACAGGGAGCGTGTCAACGCCATGCAGCCCGAGGTGCACGTAGCGACCCCGTGCTGAAGCGCGTCGCGGTTCTGCTGTCCCGCCTGGCCGAGCTCCTCCACGAGCCTGTTCTGCCGGTCTCGCTGGAGCTCCATCCCCACACGGGCGTCGGGCGCGGTGCGCTGCACAATCATGCAATTGCGCGGCGAGGTCGCATGTGACGCATCCCTCTGTGCCGCAGCCGGCGCAGGCCCCGGAGGTGGCGGAGGCGCATTCGTTGCGACCGTGCCCGCGAGAGAGGGGTGCGCGTTGGACTGCGACGGAGCAGGGCGCGTCGTGACGATGCCGACAAGGTGGTTGAGGCGTTGGAGCCACTGCTCGTGGGCCTCAGCGGTGGGCTGGTAGCGGAGCAGCTCCTGCGCCATGAGCAGCGCGGTGTGTGGCGCGGGGTCAGTTCTCCCCGGGCCCGAGCCGCTCGGGCGCTGCGTCGGGTGCGACGATTGTGCTTCCTCCTGGTGCTCGGCGTCGTGCTCCGGCGCCTCCACGTGAGGGCCAGAAGGGACATGCTCCTCTTGGCGGGGTCGGCCCCGCCTTGCGCGGGTGGTCGCGCGAGTGGTCGCGTGGGCGGTCGCGGCGCCTGAGGGCGCGCGTGTTCCCGCGGGCGCACGTCGGCTGACTCGAGCGGTGCGGGTGGCGCGCGTGTTCACCATGGCGCGGAGACGAACTCGAAGGTTGTTGACGCGCCTCAATCCCCTACCTGGCGCGCCAAATGTCGGGTTATGACTCCCGGGAATCGGGGGTAGTCACTTCCTGAAGTATAGTTCGAGAGGGGATTGAACGCGGAGGTCTAAACCCTCAAGTGGCTCCACGACGTTGCTCGCCGGACCCGAAGAAGACGCACACCCGACCAAGGAAAACACCGTCCTTTACCCAGGTTCACGGCCCTCGTGAGGAGGTAAGACCGCTACTCCTGCCTGTCTGTATTATATGTGGGAGGTTACAGTACAACTGAGCTTGACGGAAGCCCCCTTGAGGCAGTTCTTGCCTGGGGAGGGAAGCGATGATCTTCTTCCTCCTCCAGCCAGAGGCTAACCTAACCAGAGATGCTAGAGTTTACAAGGGTGTTTTGCATGCAAAGAGCCGACCCTTGCTACGATGGAGGTCTTCTCTCTTTTATAGGCGCCTCGGGCCTTCTTCTTCGGCTTGGCCTTCAAGGTGGCTCCCACTTGCCAGTGGCGGGGTGGAGCACGAGTCCACCGCGTTCCATTCGTCCATGGACTCGGTCCATTGTAGATAAAGGTGGCGCCGTGGCCGACAGGCGGCCGACCGCGCTTGTACCGCCCGCAGAGCGGGCAGTCTCTGAGGTGGAGCCCATGATGACGATCTCCGTTGGAGGGTTGCGCCGTCCACCTGCTTTATCGTCAGAGTAGAAGGTCCTCACAGCTGCGCAGCAGGTGGCGCAGCTTTGTTGACCGCTTTATCGCCAGGGACAGCGACGGGGGTGTGAGCGCCTCTGTACGGGTGTGGCAGAGGTCACATGCGCTCTGTCGGGATTCCTTGGCGACGACGTTTCCCTCCAGGCCTGAGGGGAGATTCCTGTCGGACTTTCCTCAGGCGGGTTGGTTCCTTGACGGGGAGGATCCCCTGAGGCGATGGGTCCCTTGAGGCCCTCGCTCCCTCTTCAGGCCCTCGAGGGGAATTGCCTCTCGACGGTCCCGTCAGGCGGGGTCGCCTAGTCTTTAGCCGTTTTGTCCGTCTTGCCCATGAGCGAGGCCTGGGGGGAATGGGCTCTTGATACCCCAGTTCCCATTGGGCCGACAGAACTAGTCTTAGTAGAGGCTACTAGGACCTGGTTGTTTATGTATCACACGTGTATTAATGTTTCCGCTTAATACAGTTATAGCATGACACAAAACATATTATGAACAAACGAGATATGCTAAATAAATCATTTTATTAATTGCCTCTAGGGCATATCTCCTTCAGGTTCAATCCCAGATCAACCCCCACTTTCCGAGCTATTAATTAGAAGACTACTATAAAAACTCCATTTAAAATAATCAAGAAACCTATACATGTACCAAGTGGAAATTCCATTTAAAATAATCAAGAAGATATCCTAATCAAGAAACCTTATTGTCTACATGTACCAAGTAAGGAGCCTAATCGTATATGCAATTTTTGTTTTAAGACCAAAACAGAACACATCCTCGATTACGGTTAAGATATTGGTTTTCAGATGAAATCACCATAGAAAGTCACATGAGCATGGTAGATCTGCGATGTGAAGTCCTCCGCCCGGTTGAACATCAAGCCGAGGATCTCACTTCGGTGGTCCCTCTTGCTAGTTTCTGCGGGTATATTTTCTAGCAAAACATATTTTTATTGGGCTCCCTACTTATGCCCTGAATGATTTGCATTATTGATTATTCACAAAAAATAGACTTCCTGATTAGCTATGTAGCAATTCTTGTTAGGCAGTGGTAAAAATGTTGGAAGTTTAGGTGATTGTCTGTGCAATACTCAAGTTCCTTCAAATAAAAATGTTATGCATTATGTGATGAAGCATACTCATGGAATTGGTGTTGAGCTTTAGGTTTACTAATGTGTTAATCTCAATCTAGTTTGGTGTGGTTGTTAGTCAGGGTAACTATATTTAAAAGGGTTTTACATCAGGCACAAATATAGTTAAAATGAAATACATGTTGAGGTACTTGGTACAACTTATTGTTCGTTAGGGAAAGTTGGATGCTTCTACACGCCATGGGATTTAGCCACCTGTAGCCTAGCATGTTTTACCCATAAACAGTAAATGTTTCTAATCGAAATCATTGTGTTATTCATGTTGTCTAAAGGTCTGTAAGTACAAGACTTGGCGGTACATGGACGCCCGGGCCGGCAAGGACCTCTCTTCCCGGGAGTAGAGGATGGCGAAGACACCTGCCCGAGACAGGTCATCACCCCGGAGGGAGATATTGCTTAGTCACGCCCCGACCTCGGGTGGAGATCAACGCGACCTCGCCATGTCAGGGATGAAGCCTCGCCATATGTCAAGAGGCATCCGCCTGGAGATTAGGTGGCGTGCAAGAGTGATGGACATGTGTGATCCCCTTACTCTATAATAAAAGGAGAACTCGGTGACGACTACGTGGTTGGAAGGCTAGAAAGTCAGAGAAGGAGGAGGAGGCGGAACCTGATAAGCCTCCTTTCGTAGAAAAGAGAGAGCTCCAACTTGTATATGTGAAGACACCATAATCCAAGATCAGACAAACATGACGTAAGGTATTACATCCTTCTCGGATGAAATCAACCTGAATAAAATTCGTGTGTATCTTCTCTCTGTGCGTGTGTGCGGGTGGATTTATCTCAAGTCGTTGCCGCCCTTTGGATTCTCTCCGCGCCCCTTGTTACCGAACAAAATAGAGGGGAGAGAAAGGAGAGATCATTTTCTCCCTAATGTCTGTGTTCGCAGACAACCCACTTAACATATACAAACCATGATATAACTCTGTCAAATACATATTTTGCGGAAGGGCATGTTCAACTATGCATAAATATAACTATTTTGCAGAAAACTTCATGGCTTAGGTTTTATTACACTTATGCAAAGAAAACGGAATATTTGACATATTTGCCTATATTGGAAGGACTTTTCCTGAGAAATTAGAAAGGATTTTTTAGTTTAAACTTAAATTAGTACCAAAGATCATTTTTTGCAAATGTGTACCTCTATCCCCCTTATGTGCCTTTAGTTTCCTTTGCTTTTTAGCAGCTGTATCAGTGTTTGGTTTAGCATTTCTCCCTAATGCAATGATTTAATGCCAACAATGCATGTATGAGAAATAGACATTATTTTACTAGCGTATGCAAAGTGAGACATTCTATTATATCATTCAAGTGTCTCCAGGCACGAACATGGTTATCATTTTACACGTTACAAACATTTGTGCTATACTATTTGTAGGAATTTCTTGATCAACCATCTGAGCATTGATTCATATTTAGTCATAGAATTACTGAGCATCACTGATTTGAACAACCTATAATTTCCAGCAATAACCATGGTTACAGAGATCTCGTCATAAAATTTGTCTCGTATGTTGCAGTTTTTATACTTCTATTTTCTGCGTGTCGAGGAACTGCTTTTATGGGTATGAGTGGAACCTTTCTATTCTGAAGACCAGTTTAAGTTTAAAATATGCTCGCCTACTTTTTATAGGCTCTCGGTGGTCAGCGGAGGAGCTTTGGTGCTCCGGCAGCTTGGCCGATGAGGAAGAGCCAAAGAGGCCGCAGAGGGAGACCTCCTCGTCAAGGACGGGAACATGGCGAGGGGGGCGGAGCGGGAATGGGAGCGATGCAGCCTTGCTACCCCACGCCAGAATCAACCTTACAAGAGGAAGAGCCACACGGAGCGACAACGGCGATGGGAGTGTGACAAGGAGGACGGAGCAGGCACGGGAGCGGGAAACTATTGCCAGCTGATAAAGAATACAGCCTGTGTTGTACTAGATTGTTGTTGGCGGTGGGGAGAGGAAAGTTAAGGTTTCTGATAAAAGAAAACAGGGAGAACAGCAGCTTGTGCACATATGGACTGGAAGCTAACACAGTAACTACTAGAGTACATAATCCTTCCCACTACATGCACAACTATTTAGTCCAGGAGCCCACACTTTTAGCTGACGGCATGCTTTCGTTTTTGATAAAACTGCTAGAGATCCCAGTTACATTTCATTTAAGAAAGTAAGCAACACAAACTAGCTGCCTAAACTATCATGTTACATTAAACTCATCCTTAATCTTAAGCTCCCATGGCCTCATAGCTTCGTCTCTCTCTCTTCCAGGTGTTCAATTTCAGTCAAGGTGAAATCCCCTTCTAGACGAGGTGCTTCTGCAATTGTTCAGTCTCAGGAAACATATGCATTGATCCATCATCATCAATTCTCATCCTCCAAGAAAATACATCTTCGCTTCTTCAAAGAGAAAACAAATCAAACACACTTAGATGTTAGTTATGTTTCAGATTTTTCTACTGCATAACTAAGTGAAGATACCAGAGTAACCAGACACCCAAGTACTAGCGTATTTGCTCACAGAATCATATGATGATCTATATGTCATATCTTGAGTTTTAGGAGAATAAAAAGAAGTCTATGAAGAATAAACATACAAGCATATTTTAAACTTAAACTGGTATTCAGAATAGAAAGGTTCCACTCATACCCATAAAAGTAGTTCCTCCAACACGTAGAAAGTAGAAGTATAAAAACTGCAACATACGAGACCAATTTTATGACCAGATCTCTGTAACCATGGTTATTGCTGACAATTATAGGTTGTTCAAATCAGTGATGCTCAGTAATTGTAAGACTAAATTTGAATCAACGCTCAGATGGTTGATCAAGATATTCCTACAAATAGTATAGCACAAATGTTTCTAACGTGTAAAATGATAACTGTCTTCCTGCCTGGAGACACTCAGGATGAAAAAGAAATTGAGCAAAATAAAAAGCAAGTTGAGACAGGCCAGATTAGCCACCAATGGTCTTACAGTAGTCTAGGTGCAGCCGCGCCTCTTGTACTCGCTTCTCCAATGTGTCCCATCTATGAAAAAGAATTTCAAGCGCTTGATCTTCAAATGGATTTTGGATAAAAAAGAAACATCATGTTTAGTAGCCAATACCAAAGGGAAATGTAAATTTCAAGGATGGAGTTAGTAGAACTGTAGAAGGATTGGGTAATAGCTGCAACATACCAGACAACTTTTATGGCCAGATATCTATAAATATGGTTATTACTGGAAACTGTAGGCTGTTCAGACTAGTAGTGCTAATTGATACAAAGACTAAAATATGAATTGATGCCAGAAAGTTGGTTGATAAAGATGTTCCAATAAATAGTATAGCACAAATGTATATATGTGTAAAGATGATAAACCCTGCATTCTTGGAGAAACTGTGCAAAACTGAAAATGAATTTGAGCAGAGTAAAAAATAACTTGGGATGGGCCAGTTTGGTCCTTTATGGTCTTACCATTGTGGGGCGCCACCGCATCATTTGTGCAGGTTCCTTCTCTGTGTCCAATCTCTGCTGAACACACATGAAAGAGTTAGAAAACAATGCATTCCACCGAATCTGAAAAAAGAAATGGTGAAATTCTCACCTTGCAACTAAAACCATTCCTTCCTCTGAAGTCACGATCGATCTACAATCACTTCTGGACCAAGCCCATCAGCATGTTTGGCAACGAATGGGAAGGAAAATGTGAAATAAGAGCAGGTAGTTAGTAGAGGAATTAGGTAATTCAATGGGCATCAAGATATTACTATATTATAGAGCCCTAAATCAGCATTATATTATGCAAGCAGAGCATGGAAAAGGGCAAAATATAATCAATGTACCTCATCTTCAAACTAATGGTAGTATGACCGGGTTGGACTAACAGGGTGTCCCTAAGCATTCGCATAAAGAAGAGCACCACATGATCCAGCGAAGAAAACATTCAGATCAATCTATTAAGGTACTTAACTTGAGGAATTATTGGAGCAGAGCAACACTAACCTTCTTGGGGTCGCAGCTTCTCACTCATGATAGTGATAAATTGAATCATTCCTATAATCCAACCAGAACACATGAACTTGCCAAAACAGATAAAATTATGTAATTTATGGAATACCGTATATAAGTGCCAGCATGAAGGTGAATAGAGATTAAACACGAGAACGAATTGAATTTACGCAGAATGACCCCTACAAAGCAACAAAAGAAGCAGTTTTCAACTATTGGCATTTCTGGGCATCCTGACCTGTCCAGTCCATAATACATTTTTACCACAAAATGAATGGTCAACTCCAACTTTTGTAGTTGGTGCTAAGCTACATTGTTCATTCTAGCTATCAACTATGTGCTTGACTTGACAACTTATAACAAAGAGCTACCCTGACTCCAGTCCCAACAAACTAGAGGGGAAATTAACACACTGAACCGACAGTACCACCTATCTAATCATCACTTGCAAAATGTCATGATGTTAATGCTTATCATAGTGCAAAAACAATTTTATTGATGAACGTTGAATACTACTCCCTCCGGTATTTAATATAAAATGTTTTAGAGTTATACTTGTTGTCTAGATACACACTAAAATCAGTGAACATACACACTAAGACATGTCTAGATACATTTGTATGTATGTGAATGTGGACAAAGTCCAAAACATCTTATATTGAAAACGGAGGGAGTATATTAAAACGTCTCACTTTGCATACACTAGTAAAATAAGGTTTATTTCTCATACATGCATTGTTCGCATTAAATCATTGCATTATGGCGAAAAGCTAAACCAAACACCGAGATAGCTGCTAAAAAGCAAAGGAAACTAAACGCAGATATGGGGGATAGAGCTACACAGTTTTGCAAGAAATGATATTTGGTACTAATTTAAATTTAAACTCAAACATCATTTATAGTTTCTCAGTGAGTCACGTCAGGAAAAAATCCTTCCAAGATATAGGAAAATATGTCTAATATTCTGTTTTTTTTTTGCATAAGTATAATAAAACATAAGCCATGAAGTGCTCTGCAAACTAGTTATATGTGTGGTCTCAGCTTCACACCGCTGATATCATTCCCAGAATTGAATCAGAATGCATGAACTTGCCAGAACAAATAAAGAACGTCATAAATGAAAGCCAAAGAAGAAGACAAACAGTGATAATCATTGGCCAAATCCAGTCAGAACACAATAACTTGCCACAATTGTAATACTTAGTGCCAAACATAAAGATAAAGAATGATTAAGCACAAGCTCAAAATAGTGATTTCACAGAAAGACCACTACAAAGTAACAAAAGAAGCATTTGTTTCAGTCCTTTTCTGGTATACTTATTTCAACTATTGATTATCAGCAAACAAATAAATCATCTTACTTGAGGGTGAACATACGTGACACCTAACCATGCATTTTCAGCATTTAAACCGTTGCCTAATGGAGAAGTGCTAGAGTGAACTGAAATTGTTCAGGAAGCCCTAAAAGCTGCTGAGAAGTAAAGACAACTCAGATTAGTTTATTAATTGCTTAACCATTGAGTAGTCTTGTTATAAAATGTTCTATAGGAACTAAACTTGAACCAAAAACATATGTTTAAATAGAGCAGCATTTTGGCAAGAAGATAACTTTCAGCATTCAAACCATTGCCTAGGGGCGAACTGCTACAGTAATACAAGTGCTGAAAAATAAAGTAATGTTATATCCATTTACTGATTCGTTGTACATGTTACTAGATGTTCAATGGGAACTAAACTTAAACTGAAAGCATGTACTGATGATGGCGCTGGTAGAGTGTGGCAAGAAAAAAAACTTTTGAGTGACAATTATAAAGTTCAACTACATATCCTTTCTAACCTGCCAACGGTGCAATCCCCATTTCTCTTAAAATCCCAAGTTTCAGATATATATGTGGTGATCATGCTACTCAAAGGTAAGAAAATAGGTTGTAATGGTTAAAACACCAAACTTTCAAACGAAATCACCGTACGATGTGACCAGAAGGCTTCCTGTAGCCATACCACAGATGCAGCTCTGCTCCTCGGCTGCAGAGTCAACTCGGAGCATAGTACGATCGTCGGGGACTGCCACTGCCACCGAGATGGTGGCGCGAGCGAACGGAATCGGGGAGGGGGAACCACGCCGGCGGCGCAGGGCGAGGGTGCGGTCCGGGATCGCGGAGGACCATCCCCGGGCGTCAGCCTCCTCGTGCTCGTCCTCGTCGCGGGCCCTCTTGGCGGCGACGATGGTCATGGCGCCGAGATGCAAGATGCAAAGAGCGGGGAGCTAAGACGCAATCGAAAACTAGGGTTTCGAGTTGCGCACGAGAAGTGGAGGCGGCGAGATCGATGGGGGTTTGAGCTCGCGATTTGGAAAGGATTTCTTGCATTGTGCTCACGACAGCTATTTACGGATGGATACGCGAGTTCTTGCGACAGCTGTTCACTTCTCTTCCAGACTGGCTCCAGTCTTTCGCAAAAACAAAAAAAAAGACTGGCTCCAGTCATCTCTGCACACGGACGGTCACACCGCATCGCCTGTTTCCGGTTTGCAAATGGATTGCCGGATAATTTCCACCCGAAAATTAAAAAGAAACTTCAAGCTAAATATCCAGTTAACCAAAACATAACTCAAACGATAATAACTACCGTAGAACATGTAGACGTACGAACTAGTTATTCCCGTGCCGGAGTTCTTAAAAGAAGACGTCCTAATAGTGATCCTTTCTTTCAACGTCGCTATTCCGCTAGAGTTCGGGAAAAAAAGTTCGAGAGAAAAGGTCCCGCGACTCCTCCCTCCAAACCCTCGCCGTCGCCCACTCCCTCCTCTCCCCCACCCCCCCCCCCCCCCCCCCACCCTCTCCTCCTCCCTCCCGCGGCGGTCGGGCACGGCCCCGCCCTCTCCCGCACAAATAGCTCCTCGGCGCCAACTCCCCTCGCCGCCGTTGGCTTTGGCCGCCAGGCGCGGCTCAGTTGGCAACGCTGGCGGTGGCAGGGGCCTCCTACTCTCTCTCTCGCGGGCAGAGGTCACGGTAGGCAGCGGCGCGCTTTGCAGGGGTGTGGCGGCGCGGTCGTCCAGACGGCGGCGTGATGACTTGTTCCGGCGGGCTTCGGTGGCGGTGGGACTTTGGCAGCGACGATCTCCCGAGTGGTGCAGCGACCTCCTCCTGTGCACGCCCAGCAAGGTCTCGGCGGCGCCTCTGCGGAGATCGGTGTACTCGGCGACGGGGTTGTACAGCGACGAAGGTGAGGGGAGCACGGCGACGGAGACAGGTTGACAAGGGACCTGCCCTGGCCGGAGGTACTCGGCCCAGACTTGAGCCCCGAGGCCCGATATGGGTTCTACAGGCTCTGGTCGTTGCGTGCGGCCTTGTGTTGTTCTGCAGGAGGTGTCGTTTGCAATCTTGATGCTGCAACACGGGGGCGGAGCTGGTCGGTCCTGATCAGGCGGATTTGGTCCTGACCGGCACTGCTGCTCTGTCCGGTCGGCTCCCGTCTAGGACGGTGGGGACTGGATCTCTCCCTAAATGTTGTCAGTGTAGACCCCAGGTGCGGTCTTGTGTCGTTCTGCGGGAGGACGTTTGCATTCTTGATGTTGCAACATGGTTGCGGAGCTAGTCGGGCCTGATCAGGCGGATCTGGGCCTGACCAGCACAGCTGCTGTGACCGGTCGGCGACCGACTCAGGCGGTGGGTGATACGTCTCCAACGTATCTATAATTTTTTTTATTCCATGCTATATTATACCAAGTTATTACATGTTTTATGTGAGACCCTGAATTTCGGATAGATTAATTAGTTCTAATAAAATGTAAATATATTTAAATTCTTTTGATGGTGCTAGTTCAAACGTTTACATTTTGCATTGAAAATAATAGAGGATTTGATTTTATTTCTTTGTACATGTCACATGTGTCGAGCTAACTAGTAGTCCTAGTATTAGTGCATGCACAATCGTAGCAACCAGGAGTAGTAGAAGTTGACCTTAATTGTTTTTGCATATTCACTAGCTAGTACCACTAGTACGTGCATGCATAGAGATCTGCAGTGAATGGCGTGAGAGATGACGTAAAAAAAGGGGATTACGTGGAGCTGTGCATGTATGGAAGCCTATGTGGTCTTGACACATACCTGAGATGATATTTTGGGCGGTACCTAGATACTTCGGAGGCTCAGATGATATTTTATAAATACAAGTATGGGCACTGTCGGTTCTCCGTGAGAGGCGGACCTTGTTCGGAAAAGTGTCGGTGATGGATCCGTAAGAACGATCGACACAAGTAGGTCAAGGTGTTCGTGTCCAAGCGGGTAAAAGAACTCTGCTCGTTTTGGAATCTTGTGCGGCTCTGGTCGAGGCTGTCGGCGTCGGAGTACCCCTCTGCAGAGTGTAGAAGTGTGGATATTCACCCCCGTAATTCCCGGGTAGGGAAATTCACTTTCATGTGTGGCACCATGTGTTTTCAATATGCTTAAGAACTTAACCACACAATGATTTACTTGTATTTATAAAACCTAATGGATTTTACAATGTATATGAAAGTGTATGATTTGCTTGCTGAGTATGACTCTCGTTATACTCACTCTTGCTCCCCTATATTTTAGCTGCAGCCGATGGTATTATCAGAGTGCGCGGCGGAAGACGACGTCATCATTCGAATAGTAGGCTGGACCAGTTGGGTGTGATGCGACTAGAGAACTTAATCATGTAATTGTAATTATTCTCTAAAATGAATAAAGAGCTGCTTGAGATCCACTGAGTTGGTTTATCCTGCTTTTCTAGCCGTTCACGTGTATAGCCTTTCGGGTCTATATGTGTGCGGCGACTGTCATTCTTCTGGGTCGGGTCTTGGGGATTTGGTTTCAGAAAAGTTCTTAAGAAAATATTCTCGGAATTGAACGATTTTTTTCCTGAAGTCAGTTTTTAATTGGGAACGTTCCAAAAGACCGAAGACGACACGAAGTGGGGCACCGAGGAGCCGCCACCACGTGCTCGCGTGGCAGGATCTGGAGCCGCACGAGCACCAGGTGTGGGGTCCTCGGGCCTCCACCGCCTTCGCCCTTTCGCCTACTTAAAGCCCCCAAAAAGCTAAAAAAATCGGACGGTGTACGATATTTTCTCCACGGGTTCAGAGCGCCGCCGTCATCGAAGACAAGATTCGGGGGACAGAAGTCTCTGTTCCGGCAGCCTGCCGGGACGGGGAATTGCCCCCGGAGCCATCTCAATCGACTCCACCGCCATCTCCATCGCCGTTGCTGACTCCTATGATGAGGAGTGAGTAGTTCTCCCTCGGGGTTGCGGGATCTACGGTAGCTATGTGGTCTATCTCTCTCTCCCATGATGTGATCTTTATGTGATCATGAGCTTTGTAATCTAGTTGAATATGTGATGCTACTCTTTATCTATTATCCACTCTAGAGGTTACTTTAATATGAACTCTGGGATTATTCACGGTTGTAATGGTGACAGTGTGTGCACAGTGTGTGATTCCTTTATGACATTGTTGGTGTTAGTTTACTCTGACTTTGAGTGTGCTCTTGTAGCCCTACACAATGAATGGTGTTTGTTATCCAACATGAGAGTGTTTGAGAGTAGTGTTTATTTATTTAACTTTGATGTCATTGTTGAGAATGTCCGCTGGTGAAAGTAGGATCCCTGGGCCTTGTTTCTAAACATTAAAACACCGTTTCCAACAAGTTATGCTACATATTTGCTTGCTGCCATTTTTATTAAAGATTGCAATTACTACTTATAACCATCCATATTACTTGTATTTCACTATCTCTTCGCATAACTAGTGCACCTATACATCGGACAAGTGTACTGGGTGTGTTGGAGACACAAGAGACTTTTTGTATCTTAATTGCAGGGTTGCTTGAGAGGAATATTTTTGACCTCTACCTCCCTGAGTTCGATATACCTTGGGTGATTCACTTAAGGGAAACTTGCTGATGTTCTAAAAACCTCTGCTCTTGGAGGCCTGATACGTCCAAAACGTATCTACTTTCTCGAACACGTTTACTATTGTTTTACCTCTAATTTGTGTGTTTTGGATGCAACTAACACGGACTAACGCTGTTTTCAGCAGAATTACCCTGATGTCTCCTTTCTGTGCAGAAATATCAACTTTGGAGAAAAGGCCCGAAAGACATCCAGGAATTATTTTCCATCCAAGAGGGACCCAGAAATACGAAGACCAAACGGAGAAGAGGCACGACGGCTCCACACCACCTCGTGGCGCGGGTGCCACCTGGCCGCGCCAGCAGGTGGTGGGGCCACCTCAGCCGCCTCCTCGCGAACCCCTCTCGGCTATAAGTCCCTCCTAACCTTAAAACCCACGGGGGATATCGACTTTTCCAGAGAACACCACCGTACGCCGCCGCCACTGCGAACCCTAGTTCGGGGACCAGAAGTCTCTGTTCCGGCACCCTGCCGGGACGGGGAACCGAAGTGGATCATCGTCATCGCCAACGCCTCTCCATCAACCATCCATGTTTTCCCCATCCATATGTGAGTAATCCACCGCTGTAGGCTTGAGGGGATGGTAGGGATTGGATGAGATCACTCATGTAATAGTTGTAAGATTGTTAGGGTTTGGTGCCTAGTATCCGTTATCGGTGTTTTACGTCATTGTTACAACTTGTTATGCTTAATGCTTGACACTAGGTCCCGAGTGCCATGATTTCAGATCTGAACTTGTTATTGTATCATGATAATAATTATTGTTTCGGATCATATCTATGAGTTGTATACACATATTATTGTCCGGAACCGATGGCCCCAAAGTGACAGCAATTGGGATAACCGGGGGAATGGTTGTTATGTGAGGATCACATGTGTTCATGGAATGTTAATGCTTTGCTCAGGTACTTTATTAAAAGGAGTACCTTAATTGCCAGTAGTTTCCCTTGAGGCCCCACTGCAAACAGGATGGCAGGACAAAAGATGATGTGCAAGTTTCTCATTGCGAGCATGCACAACTAAATTGGAATACATGCTTATGATTGGTTAATACTTGGATGCTTTATATTATTTATCTACAAATGCCTATGCTATGTCATTACATGAATTATCTTATCCATGCAACGCCCATACATCTGTCCCTATGCCTACAATATTTTAATCCTGTTGTCTATATCAATCACAATCGCTGTCTTAATTCTCCTGCTACTGTTATTTCACTATTGTCTCTGCTATAAAACGGTTGCTACTGATAATCTATCTCGAGAAGTCTATTCACAGGTGAAGCTGATCTGACAAATCATTTGTTAAAGCTTATAATTCTTTGACTCCCCTTGTGTCGAATCAATAAATTTGGGTTTTACTTCCCTCGAAGACTGTTTTGATCCCCTATACTTGTGGGTCATCAAGACTATTTTCTGGCGACGTTGCTGGGGAGCATAGCTTTATTGTAAGTGAAGGGGATCGTGTGCAGAAAACAAAAAATTTCCTAGCAACGATATCCCTAAAACATGCCAAGATCTATTCTATGCAGATATAGTAGTACGAACGGAGATCGGAATACATACCCTTGTAGACCAAAAGCGGGGATTATGTTCCCGCACAAACTTTGTCGATGAAGACCGACGAAGACGACCTCAAGGTCGTGTAGAGGAAGCAGACCTTCAAGTACCGCTAGCGCAGCACCTCGCAGGGCGTTACATACGTACGGTAGAAACGACGGCCTCCAAAGCTCTAGTCCAGGACGAGCAGCGGAAGACTTGGACCAAAACACCAGCAGCGCGGCAGCGGGCTATGGTGGAAGAGACCCCCTCTCAACTCGGCGCAACTCCAACAAAGGGAATCACGAAATCGAGAGAGAATTGGGGAATTAATTGGTGAATTAAAAGGCCATGGGAGCCCTCTATATAGGCTCCCAGGGGGAGCCAACCTCCTCACCAGGCAATATGGGACTAATCCCAAATGCCTGGTGCGGCCATGGCTGGTGCGCCGGCCCCCTGGTGGGTCTCTTGGCCAACCTGGGTCGGCCACCCAAGCCCCCACCGAATTCCCCTGGGAATTTTCCCCTCTTGGGCCTTATTTCGACCAGAAGGCCCATTTTGGGAAATCAGCCTAAATAAATTCGAAAATATATATATAAAATCATATTTAGACATTAATTACACTAATTAATACCAAACAAATTATATATAATTTATTCTACCTCCGAAAACTCTTTCGTCGCTGTCCGATCTCCATCGGACCTCTCCCGGGACGTTCCCGGTGATCTCTTTCCTTTCCGGTTGTCTTGTCAAAACACGTTAAGTGTGTTACCCTAGCGGTTCGATATAATAACAGACATGATCGAGACTCCTCTCCACTCAATGACTAATTCGTAGGCCTGGACCCCATGAATTAATCCCTGTGATATAACGAATGACTTTCATCTATAAAACCTGAACGTAAAGTCTTAAACCTTTTGCCATGGCGATACTTAGCATGTCCGAGCGTCGCTCATAGATATCTCCATATCTAGCTTGACCTCGTTACCGACAATGCTATCTTCTACTCATCTATGATTTCATGTCTCCGTGACCTAGTCACATGCTTGCAAGCTCATTAGACATGATCTCACCGAGTGTGCCCTAGAGTATCTATCCTGCTATGCGGACTGGCAAATCCCGCTCTTGACCCCTCGTCTCAACTACTCCTTTCCGATACCCAAAAGTATCACCGTTATTGTCATACTAATTAAGATACGACGTTTGGTGCAATCAAAGTATCTTCTAGGAATAACAATAAGAGTTGGTCTCACGGTCAAAGGCGTAATGACTACGTCCTACAAATCTGGGTATGTCCATCACATCGTTCTCCAACGATATGACTTCCATTACCGACCGGCACCAGCCCTATGATCGGGAAACCTCGATCATCGATCGCGCGATGAATCTAGTCTTAGTAGAGGCTACTAGGGACCTGGTTGTTTACGCATCACACCCGTATTAATGTTTCCGCTTAATAAGGTTATATCATGACACAAAAACTTATTATGAACAAACGAGATATGATAAAGAATACACTTTATTAATTGCCTCTAGGGCATATCTCCTTCAGTCTCCCACTTGCACTAGTGTACAAATTAATCTAGATTACAACTTGGTAAAAGCTTAGCACTCATAGCTAACTGGTGTTTTTCATGCTTGTCAAGCGAGAGAGGCTTCCACATTCAGATCGTATGCACTTTGCAAATCATCACATCGCCTCCTTGTTACTGACGTATCACATGGAAGCGTCGGAGAATGTGTTTGGCGACTGTCGGCCCAGTGGGAACTGGGGTATCAAGAGCCCGTTCCCCCCTGGCCCCGCACGCGGGCCAGTCAGACGAAACGACTAAGGACCAGGCGTCACCGCCTGGTGGGACCCTCGAGAGGCAATTCCCCTCGAGGGTCTGAAGAGGAAACGAGGGCCTCAAGGGACCCCTCGCCTCAGGGGATCCCCCCCGAGGAGCCAACCCGCCTGAGGGGAGTCCAACAGGAATCTCCCCTCAGGCCTGAAGGGAAACGTCGCGGCTAAGGAAGCACGGCAGAGCGCACGGGACCTCTGCCACGCTCGTGTAGTGGCGCGCACACCCCCGTCGCTGTCCCTGGCGATAAAGTGGTCAACAAAGCTGCTCCGCCTGCTGCGCAGCTGTGAGGACCTTCTACTCTGGCGATAAAGCAGGTGGACAGCGCAACCCTCCAACAGAGATCGTCATCGCGGGCTCCACCTCAGAGACTGCCCGCTCTGCTGATAGTACCGCGCGGTCGGTCGCCTGTCGGCCACAGCGCCACCTTTATCCACAATGGACCGAGTCCATGGACGAATGGAGCACGGTGGACTCGTGCTCCGCCCTGTCACTGGCATGTGGGAGCCACCTTGAAGGCCAAGCCGAAGGAGAAGGCCCAAGGCGCCTATAAAAGAGAGAAGACATCCATCGTAGCAAAGGTCGGCCCTTTGCGTGCAAAATACCCTTGTAAACCCTAGCAACACCGGTTAGGTTAGCCTCTGACTGGAGGAGGAAGAAGATCATCGCTTCCCTCCCCAGGCAAGAACTGCCTCAAGGGGGCTTCCGGCAAGCTCAATTGTACTGTAACCTTCCACTTATAATATAGACAGGCAGGAGTAGCGGTCTTACCTCCTCACGAGGGCCGTGAACCTGGGTAAAGGACGGTGTCTTCCTTGGTCGGGTGTGCGTCTTCTTCAGGTCCGGCGAGCAACGTCGTGGAGCCACTTGAGGGTTTAGACCTCCGCGTTCAATCCCCTTTCGAATCACACTTCAGGAAGTGACTACCCCCGATTCCTGGGAGTCATAACCCGACATTTGGCGCGCCAGGTAGGGGGTTGAGGCGCGTAAAAAACCTTCGAGTTCGTCTCCGCGTCATGGTGAACACGCGCGCCACCCGCGCCGCCTGAGTCAACCGACGTGCGCCCCCAGGTGCCGCGACCACCCGCTCACGGCGTGGCCGACCCCGCCACGAGGAGCAGGCCCCTTCTGGCCCTCACGCGGAGGCACCGGAGCACGACGCTGAGCACCAGGAGGACACGTAGTCGTCGCACCCGACGCAGCGCCCGAACGGCTCAGGCCCGGGGAGGACAGACCCCGTGCCCCACACCGCGCTGCTCATGGCGCAGGAGCTGCTCCGCTACCAGCCCACCGCTGAGGCCCACGAGCAGTGGCTCCAACGCCTCAATCACCTCGTCGGCATCGCCACGACGCGCCCCGCTCTGTCGCAGTCCAACATGCACCCCTCTCTCGCAGGCACGGTCGCAACAAATGCCCCTCCGCCACCTCCAGGGCCTGCACCGGCTGCGGCACAAAGGGCCGCTTCACACGCGTCCTCGCCACACGATTGCTTAATCGTGCAGCGCACCGCGCCCGACGCTCGTGTGGGGATGGAGCTCCAGCGAGACCGCCAGAACAGGCTCGTGGAGGAGCTCGGCTAGGCGGGACAGCAGAACCGCGGCGTGTTTCAGCACGGGGTCGCTACGTACACCTCTGGATGCACGGCGTTCACTCGCTCTCTGCGTCGCGTGGTCTGGCCGCAGAAGTTCAGGTCGGCTCTTCCCAAGGGCTACGACGGCTCCAGCAACCCCGTCGAGTTCCTGCAGCTCTACACTACCTCCATCCAAGCCGCATGGGGAGACGACAAGGTCATGGCCAACTGGTTCTCTCACGCGCTACGCGGCTCTGCGCTGTCGTGGCTCCTCAACCTCCCGGAGGACTCTGTGAACTCCTGGGAGGAGCTCTGCAAGCAGTTTGTCTCCAACTTCAAGGGGACGTACGAGCGCGCCCTCACCCACAATGATCTGTGCGTTGTGGTGCAGAGGAAGGATGAAACGCTCCGCAAGTATATCCAGTGCTTCAGCTAAGTGCACAACAAGATCCCAAACATCCCGGACACTCAAGTCATCGCCGCTTTCCGCGAGGGCGTCACAAACAGCAGGATGCTCGAGAAGCTGGGCATCCACGACAAGCTCACCTCTGTGGTCAAGTTGTTCGACATGGCGGACAAGTGCGCCAAGGCTTAAGAGGGACTCCTCTTCGTGAAGATGTCCTCGAGAGGGGACGATCATGCTGAGGGGTCCAAAAGCCAGAAGAAGAAGGAGGAGGCCAAGCGCAAGGCCACTGCAGTTCTCACGGCAGAGCCTGACACAAAAGGCACCCGCAGGGACTCCCCCCAGGATCCAGAGAGGAAAGATGATCACCGCCCTTTCTGCATCTACCACAACAGGCGCGGCCACTCTACGGAGTCCTGCTACGACCTCAAAAGGTTGAGCAAGGAGCGCGAGCAAGCAGAAGGCAGTGGCAGCCGCGGTCAAGGCCGTGGCTACCGCGGGAGCGGACGCAAGGGCGGCTACCAGAAACCATCTGGAAATCAAGCCCACGCCGCAGAAAAGAACGACAACCTCCCTGACGAGGAAGATGGCGGCTACCAAGCCCCGAGGGGCGCCATTGCCTGCATCCTCGCCCACGAGCTCAACGCCGCCCTCCCAAGCACGGAAACCTCCAGGCCCCTCAAGTGGTCGCAGTACACCATCGTCTTCGACGCTCAGGACCACCCCAAGTCCACCAAGACTGTTGGAACCCTCCCACTGGTCTGCACCCCCACCATCGACAATGTGGCTGTCTCCAAGACGCTCATCGATGGCGGAGCAGGCCTGAACGTTATCTCCATAGATACGTTCGAAGCGCTTCAAGTGCCCTACGAGCGGCTTATGCCCTCGAGGCCCTTCACGGGGGTCACCAGCGGCTCGATCGAGCCTCTAGGCCAGGTCAGGCTTGCCGTCACCTTCGGGAGCAAGGAAAATTACCGCACCGATCACATCGACTTCGATGTCGCACACATCGGCCTGCCGTACAACGCCATCCTCGGCTACCCCGCGCTCGCGAAGTTCATGGCCGTCACACACCATACGTACAACATGGTCAAGATCCCCGGCAGCGCCGGCACGATCACCATACGTGGGCATGTCCTGGACGCTACGCGCTATATTGAGACAGCTACAAGACCGCCGCCATGGCCTTCCCCGCAGAAGAGGACCAAGAGCCTCTCGAGAGGCCCAAGAAGAAGAAGCAGGTGTTCTCCCAGGAGGCAGCTGCTACCAAGAAGATCTCTCTGAGCTCAGAGAGCTCGGGGGCTGAAGGCTCGGGGGCTAGCGTCACCATTGGCCCCGCGCTGCCTCCCAAATAGGAAAGCGCGCTCGTCGCCTTCCTCCAGGCAAACTCTGACATGTTCGCATGGACACCGTCAGATATGTCTGGTGTACCGAGGGAGGTGATCAAGGAGGTCGAGAAGCTCAAAGCGGCAAAAGTCGTTTGCGAAGTCGCGCACCCCACTTGGCTCTCCAACGGCGTGGTAGTCCCAAAACCCGCCCGCGGAGGCCGCCTCTGCATCGACTACACTGATGTAAACAAGGCCTGCCCCAAAGACCCTTATCCCATGCCCAGAATCGACCAGATCGTGGACTCCACGGCAGGCTGCGACCTCCTCTGTTTCCTCGATGCCTTCTCTAGTTATCACTAGATTAAGATGGCTAAAGAAGATGAGGAGAAGACGGCTTTCCTCACCCCATGCGGTGTGTATTGCTACGTCTACATGCCCTTCGGCCTAAAAAATGCCGGAGCCACTTTCCAGAGGTTAATGAGGATAGCCCTTGGCGGGCAAATGGGGCGAAACGCTGAAGCATATGTCGATGACATCGTCGTGAAGTCGCGAGAAGGAGATACTCTTCTCGGAGACCTTAAAGAAACTTTCGCCAGCCTGCGCAAGGTGAACATCAAGCTCAACCCCGCCAAGTGCGTTTTTGGAGTACCTTCAGGCAAATTGCTGGGGTTCCTCGTGTCTCATAGGGGGCATAGAGGCGAACCCAGACAAAATCAAGGCAATAGAAGGCATGCAACCTCCACGCAGGCTCGAGGACATGCAACGCCTGGCAGGCTGCATGGCCAGCTTGGGTCGATTCATCTCCAAGTTCGGCGAAAGAGCCCTGCCGTTTTTCAAGATCATGAAAAGAACGGGCACTTTCAAGTGGACCCCTGAAGCTGAAAAAGCATTTGAGGACTTGAAGAAGTACTTGGCCAGCCCACCTGTAATGGTCGCCCCAAGGCTTGGCGAGCACCTGAACCTGTACTTGTCAGCTACTCCATAAACAGCCAGTGATGTCCTTGTGGTGGAAAGAGAGGAGCCTGTACTTCACAAGAAGAGTGCAACCACTCCAAAGAAAAAGCCTCCTGATAAAGAGCTCGACGAAAGGGCAGTCCTCACAAAGCCACCGCCAGGCCCAAAGCCTCAAGAGGGGACCACCCCGAGTCAACCGCTGCAAGAGGTTCATGCCGAAGGGACGGAGGAGCCTCAAGAGGCTAACACACTTGAGGCCCAGGAGGAGCGCTGCGAGGCCAAGTCCCTCGAGGCCACGTCCCTCAAGGCCACGTCCCTCGAGGCCACGTCCCTCGAGGCAAAGCCCCTCGAGGCCGAGTCCTTCGAGACCAAGTCCCGCGAGGCCAACACCCTCGAGGCCCAGGACAAGCCCCTTGAAGCCAACCCCATCGAGGGCCAAGCTGGGCCACCTCAGGCGAAAGACGCCAAGGAAACATGAACTACTCTCGTCGAGCATCCAGTTTACTTCGTCACCACAGTATTACGTGATGCTCGCGAGCGGTACCCGATGCAGCAGAAGCTTCTCCGCGCACTCCTCATCGCCTCAAGAAAGCTGCGACACTACTTCCAGGGGCACCCCATCACGGTGGTAACCTCTTTCCCCCTGGAGCAAATTCTGCGCAACCCAAATGCAACAGATCGTGTCGCAGGATGGAACATCGAGCTACAACCATTCAATTTGCGCTTCGATACCACAAGGGTAATCAAAGGAAGAGCGCTGGCAGACTTCGTCGCCGAATGGACTGATCCAACCCCTGAAGAGCCCTGGGAATAAGAGCAGGAGTCCTCTGGAGCCGCAGTGCCCAGCTACTGGACCATGAAGTTCGACGGAGCTTCCGCTCGTCGCCACGGTGGGGCAGGCGTAGTCCTGACCTCACCAAAAGGCGACAAGTTGTATTACGCAGTCTAGCTGTGCTTCGGAATCGACAAGATATCCAACAACATCGCCGAGTATGAAGGGATGTTTGCTGGCCTACGCGCAGCAATCGCCCTAGGCATCAAGCATATACTCATCAAGGGCGACTCCCAGCTGCTCGTCAACTTCTCCAACAAAAGCTACAAGCCCAAGGACGACCACATGGCCACATACCTTGAAGAGGTCCGTAGGCTGGAGAAGAACTTCAGGGGAATGGAGCTCATGCATATCCCAAGAAAGGAAAATCAAGAGGCTGATGACATCGCCAAGCGTGCATCAAAGCAGCAGGCTCAACCGCCAGGTATCTTTGAAGAAAGGCTCGTCAAGGCATCCATAAAGCAGCCCCTAGAGGCCCTGCCCGCAAGCACAGACGAAGCGCTCCCGCCACCACCTGCAAGCGGAGCTCCAGGCTGCGGGCCCCCCACAGGAGAGCGTCTGTTGCTCACAGCGGTGCACCAAGAGGCAGGATGGATTGACGAAAAAAAAGACTACCTCCACAAAGGGATCCTTCCCGAGGAAGATGTTGAAGCAGAGCGAATTGCCCGCCAAGAAAAATCGTACCAAATCCTCGAAGGAATTCTCTACCGCAAGCGCCCAAACGGCATCGCGCTCAAGTGCGTCCCTCCTGAAGAAGGAAAACTGCTGATTAGGGACATCCACGGCGGGGAATGCGGCCAACATTCGTGCGCCCGCACCCTCGCAGGAAAAGTCTTCAGGAGCGGCTTCTACTGGCCTCAAGCGCTTCAAGATGCAACGGACATCATTCAAGCTTGTGAAGCCTGCCAATTCCACGCCAAGCAAATCCACCAACCAGCGCTGGGGCTACAAACCATTCCGCTCTCGTGGCCTTTTGCGGTCTGGGGGCTGGACATCCTGGGACATTTCCCAACGGCGCAAGGTGGATATCGCTACCTCTTCGTGGCCATTGACAAGTTCACAAAATGGCCTGAAGTGGAGGCGACGCGTACACTCACAGCAGGCGCGGCGGTGAAATTCATCAGAGGCCTGGTCTGCCGCTTCGGAGTGCCTAACCGCATCATCACCGACAATGGCTCGCAATTCACAAGTGGCATCTTCAGAGCCTACTGTGAGAGAATGGGCATCAAGCTCTGCTTCACCTCAGTCGCCCATCCGCAAAGCAACGGACAGGCCGAGCGCGCAAACGCAGAGGTCCTCAAAGGCTTAAAGACCAGGACCTTCGATATCCTCAAGGGCCACGGCAAGGGCTGGATCAATGAGCTACCCTCGGTGCTCTGGTCCATCCGTACCACGCCACCCAAGCCCACTGCGGAAACGCCATTCGCACTCGTCTATGGAGCCGAAGCAGTCCTCCCCGCAGAGATAAAGCATGGATCCCCACGGGTCCTTGCCTTTAATGAGGACCAGCAAGAGGACCTCCACAACGACGACCTGCTGCTCCTTGAAGGGCTAAGACGCCGCGCCGCCCTCCGGGCGGCCAAGTACCAGCAGGAGCTGAGGCGCTACCACAGCCGCAATGTGCGCTCGCGCACCCTGGAGGCAGGCGATCTCGTCCTCAGGCGAATCCTCTCCAGGGAAGGCCTCCACAAGCTGTCTCCGATGTGGGAAGGTCCCTACAGGGTCACCCATATCGCCAGGCCTGGCGCGGCTCGCCTCGAGACGCAAGACGGCGTCCCCGTCAAGAATCCATGGAACATCATTTATCTTTGCAAGTTCTGCCCATGATCATCATCACGTCAGGGCATTTAGCGAAAGAGGCAGCCCACGACTCAACCTCCAAGAACCTTTTTGTCCCTCAAGGTTAAAAGCTCAAGGCTTAAACCTCGCAAACCTTTGTATCCACAAGGAACAAGTTAAAAAAGTGATTATTGTCACGCCCGTGATCATTGTCACGTCGAGACGTCAAGCGGACGAGGCAGCCTACGGCTCAACCTCCAAGCATTGTCGTCTCTAGAGGTTAAAACGCCAAAAGGCTTAAACCTCAAACACAAGCTTTGTCTCCTAAAGGAACAAACGCAACCGTGGTCATTGCCACACCCGTGATCATTGTCACGTCGAGAAGACAAGCGGAAGAGGCAGCCTATGGCTCAACCTCCAAGCATTGTCGTCTCTAGAGGTTAAAACGCCAAAAGGCTTAAACCTTAAACTCAAGCTTTGTTTCTTAAAGGAACAAACACAACCGTGGTCATTGCCACACCCGTGATCATTGTCACGTCGAGAAGACAAGCGGAAGAGGCAGCCTATGGCTCAACCTCCAAGTATTATCGTCTCTAGAGGTTAAAACACCAAAAGGCTTAAACCTCAAACTCCTGCTTTGTCTCCTAAGGGAACAAACGCAACCGTGGTCATTGCTACGCACGTGATCATTGTCACGTCGAGACTCCTAGCGGACGAGGCAGCCTACGGCTCAACCTCCAAGCATTCTTGTCTCTGGAGGTTAAAACGCCAACGGCTTAAACCTCCAAAGCCCCAAAGGATTCACTCGAGGGAAAACCCTCCGAGCTCTCTATTAAAACGAGCCACCTCAGGCCGTTGAGAGTCTCTGCCACCAACAGGTGGTCCCCATGCCTCGACATGGTCAGAGCATTAACTTGGCAATCCCAAGCATAATGACTCAATCTCGTTCCTAAGTGAACTTAGCGCTTCGGTGCCGCTTAAAAAATGTTTTTGGGGGGTTTTATTTACGCATTACTATTGTTGAAGTGTGCGTTTATATCTCTCCACATGCGTACCTCGCGAGCGGGGGCTGAGTACGGTGCCAGTGCCTCAAATGACACACCAGCAGCACTGCAAAATCCAAGAGTCCGAGCTCTGGCTGGAGGGCAAGATCCCACAAACACGCCATCTCTACAGAGGACCTTGGTACTTACTCTCCTCGCACGGAACGCCTGAGGGGACCTATTAGAGCGCACGAATCCCTTGAACCGTGTTTCAGCGTTTGGGTTCGCCCCTCTAATACCTGCAGGGAAGAATTCCCCCGCGAGCCTGAAGGGGCATCCGTGAGCGACCCCTCAAGTGGGCAACCTCGCCAGGCGAAAAGCCTCCCCAGGAGCGACCCCTCAAGTGGGCAATCTCGCCAGGCGAAAAGTCTCCCCAGGAGCGACCCCTCAAGTGGGCAACCTCGCCAGGCGAAAAGCCTTCACAGAGCAAAAACCTCGAGAAGCTAAGTCTCGCACCCACGCTTTAAGAGCGTTTTTCTCTCCCTAGCGCGCGTCTTTTCCCCTCGAGCGACCGCTTTCCCTTACGCTTCATGGACTACTCGCACGTCTAAGGGGGGCACTTGAGCATCGCGACTCAAGGCTCTTACCTCTCCTAGGCCTAAACTCCCCCCGGCCTTGCATACCGAGGTGGCGGAGTCATGGCACGAAGAGATAGGACCTAACGACGCAGAGAACAGATAGACATGAAGATGAGTCCAAAGAGACCTCACGAGGGGCAGACAAGCTCGAATTAAAACAACAATTAAAAGTATATTACAGGCCAAAGGTCTTAATATGTCTAAAGCACACAGCTGGTGCAGATACAAGCGCTCGCAGGCGCAATGTAGAATGACTCAATGGGAAGCAGCACCGCCTTGGACCTCCTCCGCGGCGCCCTCTTCAGCCTCGGCAGAGCAGGACTCCTCCTTGATGTCCTCCGGCGCAGCCTCCGTGCGCCTGAAGCGGTTGCAGAAGGCGTCCACCTGCTCGCGGAGGGAGCTTGAGACCCGCTGTGCGTCCTCGCCCTGGGCGGCTTCGGTCACAGAGCCGAGATCGAAGTCTGGCGTGAGGAGCTTGAGGTTGGTGAAGATGCGATCCACCACCACCCCCAGGAGTTGCCGGCTCTCGTCCTCGATCATCTCCCGAAGCTCGGCGACGGGACCCTCGAGCGCTGTGAAGAGCTGGTCGAAGTAGACCAGATACATGGCAGCATCGCCGCGACCCCGAACTTCGGTGTGCGGCGCGTCTGCTCCCAGCTGCGAGGCCAACTCGTTGCCACGAGCAACCAGCGCCTCGAACATGCGCTCGCGCTGCTTCGTGAGCGCCCGAGCCGCGTTGGAGGAATCCGAGGCCTCCGCCGCTCGCTGCATCGCCGGGGCCACCTGCTCCTCCACGTCCTTGGCCAAGGAGTTGAGGTTGTGGTCAGCCTCGGTGCGAGCCTCCTCCGCTCGGCGGCGGCCATCCTTAGCGCGAGTGAGGCGGGCCTCCAGCTTGGAGTTGGCCTGCTCGAGCTCGGCGATCTTCCGAGCGTCCACGGCGTGCTTGGCCTTGAAGCGGTCCTCCTGCGACTGGTCCAGGTCGCGATACTTCTGAGAAGTGGACTTACGTAACTGCTTCTCGCGCTCCGCGAGGGCGTCCTTGGTCTCTTTCTTCTTCTCGGCGAAGCGCTGCTCGAAGCGCTCGTAAGCCACCTTCTGGGCAGCAACATTTTCGTCGTACCTCAGGGTCGCCTTGGCCAACTCGCCCTCTCGCTCCTCGAGGGCCTCACGCTGAGCAACCAGGTCCTTCTCCGCCTGGAGGCGCTGCTCCTCGCGCTGCTGCAGCTCCTCCTCCTTGAGGACCAGCTGCTGCTCACGCTCGGCGAAGACCTTGCGGTCCTCCTCCAGAGCAACCGATGAGGCCTGGTGGGCAGAGAGCAGCTGGGCCTCCAGCTGGCCCAGCTCGCGGTGCTTCTGCGCCAGCGAGCCCTCCATCGCCTCGCGCTCCGCCCTGACCTCGCGCAGGAGCTCCGCCGCAGCGTCGCGTTCCGCCTGGAGGGGGTTGAGCAGCTCTGCAGCGTCGCGGATGGCCCCCTCGCGGGTCTCCTTGGCGAAGCTGATGGCCTCCTCGCGGGCGGCCTGCAGCGCCAAGTCTTCCAGCCGGCGCGCCTCGACCGCCGCGTGGAAGGACGCCCACGACTTCGCCAGCTCCTGCTGCTGCCGAGCGAGCCATATGTCCCCAAGGGCGAGGTCCGCCTCCAAGCCCTCCAGGGACTCCCTCACGAGGCCAAAGGCGGCCTCGCGACGCCCCGCGCTCCAGTCCCAGCCGCGGAGCACCAGGTCTTGGCTCGTAGAAGGCCCGGCCTCGACGCCGAGTCCCGCAGGTGTGGCCTTGGGGAGAACTCGGGGGCTAGCTTGAGCCCCGCCTGAGCCCGTGCCCGCGCCCCCTTCAGGCCCTGCAGCCGCGAGGCGCTCCTCGCCTCCATCCTGGCGGGGAGGAGAGGAAGAACCGTCCCCGGCAGACGCGCCCGCGCCGGCCGGTGCCTCGCGGGTCTCCATCACGGGCTGCGCAGAAGCGGTGGTGACAGGTGACGCAGCGGGCACACTCGGAGGCGTCGACGCATGCGGCAGCGTTGGCTCGCGTGGCGGAGTGGCCTCGCGCGGAGGCGTAGCCGCACGAGGTGGAGTAGCAGCACGAGGTGGCGCAGAAGTTCTCGCCTCCAAGGCCTCCACCGCCAGAGGCTCGCGGGGCGCTGCAGGTGCGTCTGGGCCTACGGCGCCCTCCTTAACATGAGGACAAGCCGACCCCGCGAGGGGCGCAGTCACCTCCACTTGAGGCGCCTCCTCAAGGGGGACCGCTGGGGCTGCCTCCACATGCCTCGCAGCCTCGTCAGCCACGGCCCCTGCCGTGGCGCTCTTCACCTCGGATGCCTTGCGGAGCCGGCGGCGCTTCGCAGGCGAAGGACCGCTGGCAAGAGCCCAAGAAAAGACTTCAACAAAGGATGAGGTGAAAAAAGAAACCAAGAGGGCAAACGACCCAACGTCATAAAAACTCACCCTGGAGGGGGAGCGCCAGCATCGACCCACGCCAGGCCTGGTGAGCGCCATGAGGGGAAGGGCTTGGGTGCAGGCCTCGCGGGGGGCGCCTCCGCTTTCCTCTTGGAAGGGACGTCAGACCGGTATCGCCCCTGTGTGGTCCACGACGGCCTTGGTGTGAGGCCCGCACCTTCCTTGAGAGGCCTCCGCGCCCGAGGCCTCCCCTTCCTCAGCTTCCTCCTCCACGGGGCGCGAGGGCGCCACCACGAAGGCGTCTTCGTCGCCTGACGAGATATCGCAAATCTCGTCAGTAAACGGCTTAGCTCTAGAAGAAGAAACCTCCCCAGCTGTGGCTTCCTCCTCACCTAGGCCAGCTCCTGAAGCCGAGGGAGAATCGGCCCCCTCCGCTCCCCGCGGGGCCGGCATCGGCACATCAGAGTTCGCCGGGCCTATCGGGGTGAACGAAGGCATCCCTTCCAGGAGGGTCATGCGCTCCGTCACGTTGTACTGGTGAAGGGGCCGGAGCGCCGCGCGGAGCTCATCCACGGGGAGCACAGAGGGGTTGACGAAGAGTGCGGAGAGGATGTTGTCGACGACGTCCTTGTCGTTGTCCTCGACGTGGAGCCGCATTTTGTCGTTCGGCCCCGAGTACATCCACATGGGGACCGAGTGAGCTTGGAGGGGCGCGATGCGGCGAGTCACGAAGTCTGCCACGACCATCTGCCCTGTGAGGCCCTCCTCGCGAAGGAAGCTCAGGCGCCCCATCAGGCTCACATTCTTAGCGCCGTCGAAGGTATCCTTGCCCCAATGGGAGTTCTTCACCGGAGGCTCGTCGGGGACCTCGAGGAAGGCGCAGGGACGCTCCACCCCGACGAAGAACCACTTCTGGCGGAAGTCGTCTACTTTCTTCATCACGGACGTGATGGCCTTGCCCTCGCTCCAGGACATGGGAATGTAGACGCCGCCCATGCCGTCGACGATGCGGAACGAGACGCACCCGGAGCGCTCGTTCTTCGCCGTATTCCGGAGCGCGTAGAAGCACCGGAACAGCCCCACCGTGGGCTTCAGGCCCAGGTACGCCTCGCAGAGGTAGGCAAAGACGGCGAGGATGAGGACGGAGTTGGGGTGCAGGTGCAGCAGCTGCACCTGGTAGAACGCCAGCACCGCCTCCAGGAACGGCGAGAAGGGCGGCACCAGTCCCGCGGCCAGGCAGTGCTGGAAGACTGGGAAAAACCCCCGCGGGCGCTTCCCGTGCGTCACAGGCTTCAGGGCGTTGGCGCCGTGCTCGTTCGTCCGGTCCGCCACCAGGTATCGGACCTTGGAGAGCGCTTTCTCGTTGACGCGCACGCCGAGCAGCGCCGCGCCCATCACGGTCTCCGTGGTTTCCGTCTGGGAGGAAGACCCCGCGGCGGCCTTGCCCTTGCTCTTGAGAGGACTCATTGTCACGGGCGCGGAGGCTGGAAGGAGTTGGAGAACAGAAACTCGTAGAAGAGAGCGGAGGCGGAGAGCTCTGTAGAGCGGAATTTTCTGCAAAGAATTGGAAACGGTAACGGCTCCCTGCCTGTAACATCCCAACTTTTTGGAATGTTCAAAAATCACTAAAATTTAAAACTTTTCTTTTACTAAAATAAAATATTAAATGCATAAAGAAACCAACTATAAAAGACTTCAAAGTTTAATATGTCAAATGTCACAGTTTAAAACATTTTATTATCCCATGTATTTCAAAACCTTAAAATACAATTTGTTAAATATTGTACAAACTACAATTCATTTTATTTTAAATAAATTAGTTCTCCATAAGTATTTTAATTAAACCACTTAATTACAAGATTTTTCAAAAGGTTATATAATTACTAAATGGTTTTCATTCCTTTAACTATGTTCAAAATATAGTTTGGAAATTATAAGCCTATAATGTATAACTTTAAAACTTCATAGATTGTAAATTAATGAATTAGCCAAATAAACATTTCTTTTGCTTAAAGGAATTTTATCTATTTTCAAAACATGAAATGAGTAATATTTTCTAAAGAAGAATTGAATTAAAACAAAAATCCTTTCCAAAGTTGTTATAAAGTTTTCAAATGAATTATCATAATTAAAATATATTGTTGCACAAATTATTTTGAATTAAAAAAATGAATACCCTATATTTCATATTTCCTAAAACATTGTTATATGTGTTCTTTAATATTATGCCAAAATAAAGATAAAAGATTTCAGCAAAAATGAGTTTAAATAACTTAAATTCAAACAGATTGAAATGTGGGTATTTTACAAATTTTATTTAGCCAAAAGAAAATCTAAATAAGATAGAAATTCAAATTTGACTTTAAGTGTCAAATCTGTAATTAAGCAATATTCCAATATATTAATTTTCAAAAATATTCAAAACATGCCCACAATTGGTTTAACTGAAAGATAATCATTTTACAAATTTTTAGAAATTTATTTGACATCAATTGGAGGTATAAATCAAAAGATATGAATTAAGGAAATAAAATCAGAAAATAAAATGCTGGCTGACGTCATGCTGACGTCAGCGGATCTTCTTCTTCCTCTAACAGAACGAATCGCAGGAGAAGGAGATCGAATCAGAGACGATATCTCCTCCGATTCGTGCGGGATTTGGTCTCCGATGCCCCCTACTTAAACCCCAGAAACCGCCGCCACTTTTCCCTCTGGAACCCTAGCTCAGATCGCCCCCAGGCTGCCCGAAATCGCCGCCACCGTGCCGCCATTGCCGTCGGCATCTTCGAGGTTTTCCGGTGAGATTCGATCGACCCAGGCTCTCCCCTCCACCCCCTTAGCTTCCCCTCGATCCTCTGCATCTCCCTGACTTGACGCGGTAGCGAATTTCGCAGCAGAACGAGCCATCCGTGCTCCACCGAATCTCCCCGCCGCCGTGCGCAGCTCCGACGAGGTGTAGCCGAAGAACGAGGAAGCTCCAAGGACCACGAGCGCGCCATCGACCTCGCCCGGACCTCCTCTACAGCACGGTATGCTCCGCTTGTCCTCTAGGGCGGTAGATCATCGGGAACGCGATTTTCCGATCGTGGCGCCGCCGCGCGCTCCATCTCCGGCGACCTAGCGCCGCTCGCTTCTGCCGTGAGATCTCGTCCGTCCGATCGAGATCCAGTGGTCAGGATTAGAAGTTTTAAAACGAACCGGTACAGATAGATTTGATCCATCGGATCTGGATCTAACGATCCAGATTCATCCACTTAACCACGTCAGCGCCGCGTGGCAGCCACGTCACTGCCCAGTCAGCTGCCACGTGGAAAACAATTTCCCTAATTAAATTTAACTGGCAATTTTGCAGAAACACCCCTGTCACTTAGATCTCTCACAACTTTTCAACCACAACTCCAAATTTAATAATTTTTATATATTTGGAAAGCTCTGGATGTGTAGAATAATTTGGATCAGACAAAATTCAAATTTGACTTAGTATAAAATATTCAAATTTCAAATGGAGAATTTGAGTATATTTGTAATAACTTTAAATCTATAAATCCAAAAATTGCAAATAAATATGTTTTTAGAAACTTTGGAATATGTGTAAATTAATGCCACTGCTATTAAAGATTTTTGAGTAGTTTTTGAATGATTTCATAGTGGTGTGTTAATTTGAATAGTTTGACTATTTTTGATATAATTTTTAATAGAAACATTATTTTTGATTAAATCCAATTGGAATAGATTTAATTAAATGCTCCCTGTCTATTAATGTTAATTATAAGATTTTGTTATAAAAATTTAGTCATAGGAAACTGTAATCTTACAATGATTCCTTTTATTTTATTTTCCAAAACTAGGAATTTATTTAAATTGCATTTATAAATTCATGCATATATTTAAAGAAATCACAAAAGTTATTTTTAGGATTCTTGTGATTTAAAATTGCATTTCAGGCATAGCATATTCTATAGTATATTTTCATAAGGAATACTCCACCCCAATTTCTCTAAGTTAGGATTATTTTCAAACTTAGTATTTTGTGAAAAGTGCTATGCACTAGACACTTAGTAGTTTTCAAGATGGAGCTAGAAGACCATTGAAGGACTTAGCCAAAAACAAGACTTCAGAAGTACCTTCAAGGAGAAGAAACACTTAGAAGAAAATCAAGAAGAAAATCATGAAGGACTTAGAAGAAAACAGACTCTGGAAGCATCCCCAAGATGTCAAGTACTTAGAAGAAAAGTGAGAAGAAATTCAAGAAGACCAACCTTCCCTTTCTATTCTCTAAGTCTTTCTCTCTGTCTTTCTTCTCCTCTGAGATTGCATGAAGACTAAGTAAATCCAAGACCAGCCTCGAGGATACCAGAATCATCAAGTCTGAAGATTCATCAGGACAACCAGGACTTCAATCAAGACATCCTTAAAGAGAATATTACAAGTCTGGAGATGAAGCCTGGAGGACAACTACATCTTTCTTTCTATCCTTTCCCTCTTGCCTAATCTTGTCTTCTAGACTTAAACAAAATTTGATCATGATGTTATCATCTTGACGTTGTTGGATCCTAGCAGCATAGTGGGATGAAGCGGCCTGGAAACAAACCTTACATGTCCACGTACATGAGACCTGTTCCACAATTTAAGTGGCTGGCCGGGTGTCTGTCTCTCTCACTATAGTGAATGTCCAACTTACAAAGAGTTGATAATAATTGTGATCATCTTGAGCAAATGACTTAGTATTTTTCTCTAAGTATTTTGCACATCATGGCTAAGCCATTAGAGTGCTTGTTTCAAGGAGATGTAAAACAAAGTATGTATATCCAACTTAAGACTTTAGTCCTTAGTCCTTTCGACCAACCTAATTGCCTTACCATAACTTAAAAGAATTTCATGGCATGAAAAAGCATTTCTAGCCTTAGGAATATTTTGCACATCATGCATAAACATATTTCCTTAGAAAGTTTTATAAAACTTATTTATGCATCTAGTATGTGTTTGTTGCATTGTGGATTGGTGCTTGCTGTTGATTGTTGTATTGTTGTTTGCTTATATTGTTTAGATTAAACGGAGAGCAAACGTTCGTTGTTGAAAGGAGTTTTTGAACAACGACAACATTCAAAGGCAAGTGGCACACCTCATAAAATTCCTATTTTTATGCATTACTTAGTGTATTTTTATATGCATGTGTTGCTATGCTAAACCTGTGTAGAATCCCTTATTCCTGTGTCTAGGTTCCTATATCATACTTAGCAGAAATATTGATGCTATGCAATTGATGAAAGGTTTTACAAAATGTTAAGTCACTACTCAGGACTGTGCTCATGGCTGTCTTCGCCTAGGATGAATTTCTATTCTACTTAGGGCTGTGAGCATGGTGATTTTTACCTGAGAGTGCACATCCACTAAGTTAATGAAACTCCTGGGTGGATTGGTTGTATGGTTTATGTTGAGTGGCTTTTGGGACTATGCTTGTGGTTGTCTTCGCCTAGGATGAATTTCTATTCTACTTAGGGCCATGAGTATGGTGGTTTTTACCCAGAAGTACACTTGAGAACGGCCACCCAGGGAACAGAGGAATCTGAAGAACTCCGAGTGACGATTGCTTCCAGTGCAGCCATTGCCATATGGGCTCTGGCTTGATCAATTATGTTGCATGGACTCTCTCCGGCTTGACAAGCAGATGTAGGGGGATGTTAGGTGGAACGGGTCAAGCCAGTATGGGGAGGGAAAATGCTTCTGAAAGATCTCGTCTCATTCTCTCCTTTCCTTATCACAAATGGTGTGTAGAGGATACGTTGGGTTGAATGGGTACAATGGTGAAAGTGCACAACCTCTGCAGAGTGTAAAACTAAGTACTTAGCCGTGTCCCCGGTTACGGACAATTTTGAGCAGCTGATCAAGGACGTCAACGGAGGATTCCATCATTCCAACTTCAGAAATAAAACTTGATGGGTGAACAAGGGAAGATGAGATTTATGGTTTTCATGCCCTACTCGTCGGTTTCAAGAAAAGTGTTTTCAAAAGAGTAGGAAAAATTGGCTTTATGCAAATTAGCCTTGAGCTCCACCAGCCAAATATTCATGTAGGCTTTAGAGTTATTCCATAAGTGTCCACCATAGTGTCACTTGCCAGACTCCATTTTTAATGGAATCTGACCCACGTTGTTGCAATATTTTTCTTATTGCAGATTTGATCAGATGACGAGTGAGGTTTCGTAAAGGTTTCGAGTCTAGAGGGGCCGGAGCGCCGCGCGGAGCTCATCCACGGGGAGCACAGAGGGGTTGACGAAGAGTGCGGAGAGGATGTTGTCGACGACGTCCTTGTCGTTGTCCTCGACGTGGAGCCGCATTTTGTCGTTCGGCCCCGAGTACATCCACATGGGGACCGAGTGAGCTTGGAGGGGCGCGATGCGGCGAGTCACGAAGTCTGCAACGACCATCTGCCCTGTGAGGCCCTCCTCGCGAAGGAAGCTCAGGCGCCCCATCAGGCTCACATTCTTAGCGCCGTCGAAGGTATCCTTGCCCCAATGGGAGTTCTTCACCGGAGGCTCATCGGGGACCTCGAGGAAGGCGCAGGGACGCTCCACCCCGACGAAGAACCACTTCTGGTGGAAGTAGTCTACTTTCTTCATCACGGACGTGATGGCCTTGCCCTCGCTCCAGGACATGGGAATGTAGACGCCGCCCATGCCGTCAACGATGCGGAATGAGACGCACCCGGAGCGCTCGTTCTTCGCCGTATTCCGGAGCGCGTAGAAGCACCGGAACAGCCCCACCGTGGGCTTCAGGCCCAGGTACGCCTCGCAGAGGTAGGCGAAGACGGCGAGGATGAGGACGGAGTTGGGGTGCAGGTGCAGCAGCTGCACCTGGTAGAACGCCAGCACCGCCTCCAGGAACGGCGAGAAGGGCGGCACCAGTCCCGCGGCCAGGCAGTGCTGGAAGACTGGGAAAAACCCCCGCGGGCGCTTCCCGTGCGCCACAGGCTTCAGGGCGGTGGCGCCGTGCTCGTTCGTCCGGTCCGCCACCAGGTATCGGACCTTGGAGAGCGCTTTCTCGTTGACGCGCACGCCGAGCAGCACCGCGCCCATCACGGTCTCCGTGGTTTCCGTCTGGGAGGAAGACCCCGCGGCGGCCTTGCCCTTGCTCTTGAGAGGACTCATTGTCACGGGCGCGGAGGCTGGAAGGAGTTGGAGAACAGAAACTCGTAGAAGAGAGCGGAGGCGGAGAGCTCTGTAGAGCGGAATTTTCTGCAAAGAATTGGAAACGGTAACGGCTCCCTGCCGCTGCGCTCAGGCTTTATGTCCCCTCCAGGAGCAGTTACCGGGGCGTGGTGGGATCCCCCACGACTCACGCCCCAGATCGTGCGAGGCCCTTAAACGTCCAAGTGCCGCGTGGCTTAGGCCGGCTGGGCATTAGGGGCCCATGAAGCTTCGCCTAAGCCCATGGGATACGGGTGCCATTGCTAACGCCAAGGAGCCAAGGCCTCACTCCGTCGCTGTCAGGTTATGACTCCCAGGAATCGGGGAGGATCACGGGGTCTTGCACGCTCGGGAACACTCACAGCTTCATTTGCGGCTTCGCAAGCAGCAATGTACTCCGACTCCATTGTTGTCGCGGATGTACTTCCCCGGTACCCTGAGGGTATGGGACTGTTGTCTTAATGTTGCAGGTAGGTTGCAGGTATAATTACGCTTAAATGGACGAAAGATAAAGGAAAGGAGTGAGAGGATGCTTTGGGGTTATTGGTACAAAATTACTATGTCGGTGTTACAGCTAAAAAAATATGTTTAAATGAGAAAGAGAAGGAAAATAGGAGAGGACCAACTTGGGAGCCAAAGCTATAGTTGCATTTACTCCTAGAGCATTTACTTCCTCATACCTTGAGTTCATCTAGTTCTTCGTGTTCTCCCCTTCGAGAGAGCTAGCAGCAAGTTGTAGCCCTTGTACCACACTTATATAGAGAGGAAAGGCAGGAGTAGGGGTGTTACCTCCTCACGAGGGCCCTGAACCTTGCTATATCGTGTGTGTGTTGTGTGCCTTCGTGCATTTGTTCGTGTTTGTTAGATCTTCCCCCGCGCACTTTGATCTTGTTTCTCGTTCTTGGGAGATCTCGGTTATGTCGGGATCCTCCTCGCGTGGGCTATTCCGCTCGCTATCCCTCCCCGGATCCACCAACGTCCATCGGCCCCACACATTAGCCATCCTATGGCATCTGCCGTGACACCACCACGACAGTTGGCGCCCACCGTGGGGCTGAGTGGCGCTTGCGGGAACAATTTCGGACGGGACCCGGCATCCCAAAATCCGGGATCCTAAATCCGGGATCCCTACGCTGCGGGCAGTGGTCACTGACATCCTGCGCCGCGGGTAGCGGTCTCCGGCATCCCAAAATCCGGGATCCCTACGCTGCGGGCAGTGGTCACTGACATCCTGCGCCGTGGGTAGCGGTCACCGGCATCCCAAAATCCGGGATCCTAAATCCGGGATCCCTACGCTGCGGGCAGTGGTCACTGACATCCTGCGCCGCGGGTAGCGGTCACCGGCATCCCAAAATCCGGGATCCTAAATCCGGGATCCCTACGCTGCGGGCAGTGGTCACTGACATCCTGCGCCGCGGGTAGCGGTCACCGGCATCCCAAAATCCGGGATCCTAAATCCGGGATCCCTACGCTGCGGGCAGTGGTCACTGACATCCTGCGCCGCGGGTAGCGGTCACCGGTATCCCAAAATCCGGGATCCTAAATCCGGGATCCCTACGCTGCGGGCAGTGGTCACTGACATCCTGCGCCGCGGGTAGCGGTCGCTGGCATCCCAAAATCCGGGATCCTAAATCCGGGATCCCTACGCTGCGGGCAGTGGTCACTAACATCCTGCGCCGCGGGTAGCGGTCACCGGCATCCCAAAATCCGGGATCCTAAATTCGGGATCCCTACGCTGCGGGCAGTGGTCACTGACATCCTGCGCCGCGGGTAGCAGTCACCGGCATCCCAAAATCCGGGATCCTAAATCCGGGATCCCTGTGCTGCGGGCAGTGGTCATTGACGTCCCTGCGCTGCGGGTTGAGGTCGCTGACATTCCTGCGCGGCGGGTTGAGTTCGCCGACATCCCTGCGCTGCGGGTAGAGGTCGCCGACATCCCTGCGCTGCGGGTAGAGGTCGCCGACATCCCTGCACCGCGGGTGGAGGTCATCGACGTCCCCGCATCACGGAAACCGGTCGTCGACATCCCGAACCGGCATCCCTACATCGCGGGCACCAGCCGTAGGCGCCTACCCCGACACTCATCATCAACAAACCCCTGGCAGCTGCACACCAGTTACCCGGGTTATGTCGCCTCCGACATCCCCAAACCGCTCCTGTGCTCCGTGAGTATCGTCGTATGTACCTTGCAATTATGTTATCTTAGATTTATTCGGGAGCTGCCCATGCATGCTTAGTTTAATTGTTTACCCGGGAACGAGATATCGTAACCCGAGGACTACCCTGTTGTGCCTATTTTGTCATCTGTTAGTTTTTTCCCCGGGAGCAAGATGTCTTGACCCGGGGACTCGCTTACTGTTTAGTTCTACCTTGCATGCTTAGTCGGTGGAGTAGCGCGGTTTATATTTATTTATATGCTTGTTGTATCCTGCTTCTTGCTGTATCATTTGTGTGCCGGCATCCCGAAACTGGACTCGGGGACTGCCGTACTCCTTTGTCTTCCTGCCGTATCTGAAAATTTACCCGGGGACTCGGTGGAAACCGAGCCTCTGTACTATTGCGTGGTTTGCTGCTAGAGTTATTTTCTGTCTTTATTCTTGTTAAAATATATATGTCTTAACTAACGTTGAAAGGTGATATCGGTTTTACCGCGAGGATACTCATGTCGAAAGTCTTGATTATATCGGTTATCTCGGATCCATCTTATATTTATTGTTACCTCAAGGTACATTGCATATGATCTGTGGTATCAGTTGGCCCATGTATCGCGGTATCATGCACAATTTCCAGATCCCCGTTTATTTCGGTTCGCAAATATATCATGGCATACTACAATATCTCCATATCGCTATTCAGGTCGGCTCGCCATTATATCACGGCATCATACCATAGCCTCAGATCCCCCTTTATTTCGGTTCGCCAATGTATCATGGCATCGGGCAATATTTCCAAATCGTCATTTGTTTCGGTTTATCAAAGTTCGCTAAAGGCAACACCAGAGATACCGAAACATGTGTGATATGCCCAGAGTGGCCGACATACCGACATACCGACATACCAGCATACCGACATACCGACATACCAGCATACCGACATACCGACATACCGACATACCGAGATACCTGTGTGACATTATGTGCGTAGGCGTCTGTGTCGGTATACGCCCAGAGTGGCTAAACGCCGGCACATGAGACTCTGTGTCGGTATACGCCCAGAGTGGCTAAACGCCGACACATGAGGCGTCCGTGCCGGTATACGCCCAGAGTGGCTAAACGCCAGCATGTGTTGTGTGTTTGTGTCAGACCGGCGGTGGCCGAAGACATCTATGTCGGTAAAACGCCCAGAGTGGCTAAGGAACCGGCATATGATTGTATTTTTGCAGGTACTCGGTGGAGCAAGTGAAGACACGAGGTTGAGATTTCTTCTAAGTCTGCGCGCGACTCTGCGAGTCCCCCGCAGCCTCGGGGACTAGTGTCGGGGTTGTATTCCCCGGGATCCCTAAAAACATGGTATTTGGTATGGAGATTTCCTAATGACTATTTGTTTTTAAGTTGATGCGCGATTCTGCGAATCCCCCATAAACTCGGGGACTAGTGTCGGGGATGTACTTCCCCGGTACCCTGAGGGTATGGGACTGTTGTCCTAATGTTGCAGGTAGGTTGCAGGTATAATTACGCTTAAATGGACGAAAGATAAAGGAAAGGAGTGAGAGGATGCTTTGGGGTTATTGGTACAAAATTACTATGTCGGTGTTACAGCTAAAAAAATATGTTTAAATGAGAAAGAGAAGGAAAATAGGAGAGGACCAACTTGGGAGCCAAAGCTATAGTTGCATTTACTCCTAGAGCATTTACTTCCTCATACCTTGAGTTCATCTAGTTCTTCGTGTTCTCCCCTTCGAGAGAGCTAGCAGCAAGTTGTAGCCCTTGTACCACACTTATATAGAGAGGAAAGACAGGAGTAGGGGTGTTACCTCCTCATGAGGGCCCTGAACCTGGGTATATCGTGTGTGTGTTGTGTGCCTTCGTGCATTTGTTCGTGTTTGTTAGATCTTCCCCCTCGCACTTTGATTTTGTTTCTCGTTCTTGGGAGATCTCGGTTATACCGGGATCCTCCTCGCGTGGGCTATTCAGCTCGCTATCCCTCCCCGGATCCACCAACGTCCATCGGCCCCACACATTAGCCATCCTATGGCATCTGCCGTGACACCACCACGACAATTGTAGATTGTGCGACGATGGGTTGCTTCCCACTTCTCCAGCACACGGCGCCTCCATTCACCTTGAACACATAACCTCTCTGTGACTAAGAGTCATCGGGGTCTGAGCAGAAATTTGCATCCACGTAACCTGTTACGCCAAGTTCTTCATCGCAGCCACCATAGACAAGGAACATTTCCTTTGTCTTATTGAGATACTTAAGAATGCTCTTAACAGCGATCCAATGCGCCATTACAGGATTACTCTGGAACCGGCTTGTCAAACTTAGAGCTAATGCCACATCAGGTCTAGTACTTAACATTGCATACATAATCGATCCTATGGCTGAAGCATAAGGATGTTTAGTCATATCGGCCTTATCCAGTTCCGTTACCGGACACTGTGCCTTTCGCAATGTTTTATTCTTGATAACCGGCAGAGAACCCTTCTTTGCCTTCTCCATACCGAAACGCTTCAGTATTTTATCAAGATAAGTACTCTAACTCAACGCTAATAGACGTCTTGATCTATCACGATAGATTTTTATGCCTAAGACGTATGCAGCTTCTCCTAAGTCCTTCATGGAAATTTACTGTTTAAATATTCCTTCACGCTATTCAGAAGTTCCACATCATTTCCAATCAGCAATATGTCATCTACCTATAGTGCAAAGAACACAACCGAGCTCCCACTCATTTTCTTGTAAATGCAGGTTGAACGACAGTTGACCACCTAGAGGGGGGGTGAATAGGTGGTGACCAATTTTTATGGCTTTTCCAGTTTTAGGCTAGCGGAAAGTAAATTGTCTATATGTGCAACTAGGTGATACAGGTGATAGACAACAAAGAAACTAAGCAAGTACGGGAAATGAAGATGCGGTAAAGGAGAGTGGAACAAGACAACCGTAGGAACTCGAAGACAGTGATTTTATCCCGAGTTCCACCACATAGGTGTACGTCTCGTTGGAGGGGGGTGTGAGCTAACACAAAGGTTTGCTCAACGCCACAAAGGCCTCACCCTATTCTCCTGTGAATTCGACCACAAAGGTGCGAATCCACGCTTCCACTAAGGACTCCTTTAAGGGCGGAGAAGGTCCCGTACAAATTCGTGAGGCACACACCCACAACTGAATTGGGGGCTCTCACAATGACCACAACAGGTCACTTCCACAAAGGAATCCACAAAGGATCAAAACACACAAGATTGAACCTAGCTATCCACAAAGGAATCCTAGATTCGTTGCCCCTCAAGATTTAGAGGGGGGAATTCAAAACGCTTCGGTGGAGTTGTAGATCGGTGGCTTCTCCCTCAGATCCCCAAGTATCAAAGGATTTGAGTGGCTAGATTGGGAGATCCGGAAGAAACGAGCTTCAGCACCAATGGAGGAGAGAGAAATTTGAAGCTTAAACTGCTGGAGGTAGGTGGAGGGGTATTTATACCCCTCCCCAAATTCTGCCCGTTGTACAGCCGCCTGCTCGGAGATCTCCGGGTTGAGGTCCGGAGATCTCTGGTCTCCGGAAATCTCCGGCAGTAATTCCGGCTAAGCGGGGCTCGATGTCAGTGCTGATTGGTCTTCTTGACTTGGTAGAAAATCTTCTGTAACTCGGAGATCTCCGGACTGGGGCTCGGAAATCTCCGAGCGCCGGAAATCTCATATAGCATTTCCGGCTAAACTTGAGTTGGAGTCAGTACGCAACTGAGTTCTGGACTTGGTGAAATTCTTCTGCCACTCGGAGATCTCCGGACTGGGGCTCTGAAATCTCCGAGTGCCGGAAATCTTCTCGAGCATTTGCAGCTAAGCCTGAGATGGAGTCAGTACGCATCTGAGTTTGTGACTTAGAGGAAATCTTGATCAGCCCGGAGATCTCCGGTCTGGGGACCGGAGATCTCCGAACCCCAGAAATCTCCTGACTGAATTCCTGATGAAAGACCACGTGAAGCAGTATTGAAAATCAGGCAATATAACCATTCATTCTTATCAACCATCCTGTAATAGAACCATCATGCTTCATCACAAACATTAGAATATCTTTTGTGTTGTCATTTGTCACCAAAATATGGGAGTGCAAAGAATGCACTTTCAATCTCCCCCTTTTTGTTGAATGATGACAACACGAAAGGAGATCGGATTTGCAAAATATAGACGGAGCTCCCCCTAAGTAAGTGCACTATTTTAGGATGTTTTTGGAATACAAAGTGCACATTCCTTAGGATCAACACTCCCCCTAGATTTTACAAAACACGCAACCACACAAATAACAATACACAATAGTAGCAACAAACTTAGAACAATAGAGTTATTGCAATAGAGGAATTAAAGCTACTCATGTCTCACATACATGACGAAATAAAATAACACGATAAGAGGGAGCACTTAAGATCAAACGAAAGGAAAAACAAGAAGTGCTCCCAACCCATGCAAATCCCGAGAGTCCTAAAGAGATACTTCTCCCCCTTTGGCATCAAGATACCAAAAAGGGAGGAGGTTCCACTAATGGCCCATGACTCAAGAGTCGGAACCCTGCTCGGCATCATCATCCTCCTCATCATCATCATCATACTCAAGATCGCTGTCCTCTGGCACTGCATCATCCCAATCAAAGGTGAGGCCATCGGCATTCCAATCCTTGAATGGAATCACTGGCTTCAAAGGGTGCTTTGGAGCAGGCATCTTCATATGAGCCATGATTTCTTCTTGACGCTTCATAATGCGATGGTTCTGAGAGTAGATGGAGTAGTTCTCACTGTGAATGCAACAATTCATATTCATGATCTTCTCAATTTCCCGAACAACCCATGGGCGACTCTTCTTGGCAGCTTTCTTGATGTTGGGATTGGTAGGAACCCGAGATGGACCACCAAAAATCTCATCCTCGTTGATATCTTGCATGGTGGCTTGTTGTTGAACAACATGAGCAGATTTCTGGATAAGCAAGGCTGCCTTGTGGGGCTGACAACCAAAAGCTGCATCAAAGTCATCACCGTCTTGCTCGGAGAGCTTGTAGAGCCTCTTGATGAGTAACATCACATAGGGAGCATATGGAGGAACTTTCCTCTCAAAAACTGCTAGTGACATCTCCTGGAAAATAAAATCCATGACATCCACCTTGTAGGCCTCCTGCTCAACCTCATACTCCCCAAGATAGGCCGCATGAGCCTTGGCCATCAAGTTGACTAGAGCCCCGGCAATATTGTCCGCATTACCGGCAATGGGAGCACTGGTCCAACGGAATATGCGAAGCAGGATATCATAAGTAGGGAGGAGACCATTCTTAGAGCCAAATCTTTCTCCAGGCTGGTAAAGATCAGTCATAACATGCTTGTTATAAGACATGCCATGGACATGCATGCGGGTACCAGCTGGAACAGACGAACCGCTGAAAGGACAACCATGAATCCGAGCAAACTGTAGCGTACCTGCACTTTAAATAAGGCAGATACCTGTGTATAGTGCAAATCCCTGGATCGATTCATTTGCACACACAATTTACGATGTAATATCACAACGAAGCGTCAATTTTATTACATCGATGATCCAGAATTACAAAATATTCGATACAAGTTGCATAGCATAAAGCTAGCATTGAAAAAGTACACAGCGGAAATACAATAGCAGTGAGTCTCTATCACTTTCATGCTGCCACAGGCGAAAACATGTTGGTTGTAGACTCGAAACCTATAAACGAAACCTCACTCGTCATCTGAACAATCTGCAATAAGAAAAATATTGCAACAACGTGGGTCAGATTCCATTAAAAATGGAGTCTGGCAAGTGACACTATGGTGGACACTTAATGGAATAACTCTAAAGCCTATATGCATATTTGGCTGGTGGAGTTCAAGGCTAATTTGCATAAAGCCAATTTTTTCTACTCTTTTGAAAACACTTTTCTTGAAATCAAGACGAGTATGGCATGAAAACCATAAATCTCATCTTCCCTTGTTCACCCATCAAGTTTTATTTCTGAAGTTGGAATGATGGAATCCTCCGTTGACGTCCGTGATCAGCTGCTCAAATTGTCCGTACCGGGGACATGGCTAAGTACTTAGTTTTACACTCTGCAGAGGTTGTGCACGTTCACCATTGTACCCATTCAACCCAGATTATCCTTTACACACCATTTGTGATAAGGAAAGGAGAGAATGAGACGAGATCTTTCAGAAGCATTTTCCCTCCCACTCTGGCTTGACCCGTTCCACCTAACATCCCCCTACATCTGCTTGTCAAGCCGGAGACAGTCCACGCAACATAATTGATCAAGCCAGAGCCCATATGGCAATGGCTGCACTGGAAGCAATCGTCACTCGGAGTTCTTCAGATTCCTCTGTTCCTGGGTGGCCATTCACAAGTGTACATACTCCAGGAACCATAGACATGGACCTGAGTAGCCACTCAACATAAACCATACAACCACTTACCACCCAGGTGTTTCATTCTTAACTTAGTAGAATTTAGATTTTCACAAAACAACATTTGCATAGCATCAATAATTCTACTAAGTATTGCATAGGAACCTAGACACGGGAATAAGGTATTCTACACAGGTTTAGCATAGCAATACTATCCTACTCATGCATATAAAAATACACTAAGTAATGCATATAGAAATAATAGGAAGTTTATGAGGTGTGCCACTTGCCTTTGAATGTTGTCGTTGTTCACAACTCTTTTCAACGATACTCGGGACTCTCCGTTCAATCTAACAGTATAGACAAGCAACAATACAACAATCAACAGCAAGCACAACTTCACAATGCATGCAAACATGTAACGCCCCGGGATTTTATCCCCTTTAAATTTGGTGTGTTTTCTTTTTTGCATCGACATGACATTGCATTTCATCTCATCATTTAATTTGTTGCGTTTAAATCAATTCCCACGATTAAATTTAAATGCATTTCAAATTAATTTAAAATGTGTTATTTCCAAATCTTTTAAAAATGTTAAAAATTATTATATTAAATTATCTATTTAAAACTAAAAATATTTTGTATAAGATTCGTGTTCAAATTCATTTTCGATTTTGTTCTAAAAATATAAAACAAACAAGAATAAACGGTGACAAATAAAAGCCCAAGCCATCTAACCAAACCCTAGGTTTTCCCCCAGAAATTTCTTCCCACCCCCTGCCTTTTTGCAGCCACCCTCCTCCTTTTTATGGTTTTTGCGAAATAAACCTCCCACCTCTCTTTCTTTCTTTTTTCCCCTTCCTTTTTCTCTTTTTTTTTTCTTTCTTCTTCTTCCTTTCTTCTTCTTTTCCTCTTTTTCTTTCCTTTCTCTTCTTTCCTCCCCGCACCGCACGGGAGAAATCCCTCAGCCCGAGCCAGCCCGTGCTTCTTCCCCTGCTCCTCCATCACGCAGCTCCCCGCATCAACTGCCGCTCGCCGGCCCGCCTCCCCAGCCCACGCTCCGCGCCGCGCCGGCCGCCGCCTGCCGACGCGCCCCCAGCGGCTCGGCCGCGCCGCCGCGCACCAGCCCTCTCCTCCCTCCGGCCCGAGCCCGAGCTCCAGCACGCCCCCGGCCGCCTCCGGCCCTGCCGCCGCCTGCCCGTCGCGCTTCCCCCGGCCGCCGCGCGCCCATGCTCCCCTGGCCGCCGCCCGCAGGCGCGCGCCCCCGGCCTGCCTCCGTGCGCCCGCGCCTCGCCGCCCCCTGCTCCTACACGTCGCCGCCGCGCGCACGCCGCCAGCCGCCGCCGCCCGGCGCCCCGCCGGCCGTCGCCTTGCTGCCGCACCACGTCCCCACGCCCTGCAGCCGTCCGCCCGCGTCGACGCTCCCCACAGCCGCGCCGCCTCCCCACGCGCCCACGCGTTGCGCCCCAGCGCCTCGCCGTCGCCTCCGACCGCCGCAGCGCCGCCGCACGCCACGCTGCCGCCGCGCGCCGCCACCAGAGCGTGCCGCCTCCGCCTCCCGCGCCGCGCAGCCGCGCCGCCGCTCGCCGCCTTGCGTCGCCGCTTCCCCGCCGTGCGCGTGCCGCGCTCCACTTCCGCCACTCGCGTCCGCGCCGCCGTCGCCCACGCAGCGCCTCCACCCACGCCGGTCGCCGCCACCAAACACATCCGCGCCGCGTTTCTCCGTCCGGTGGTGTCCTCGCGTCCGCCGCCCGCCAGGTGTTCGACACAATGCCCGCAAGACCCCGGCGTCGCCATTTTTGTCCGAGTTGTCCACCCTTTGAGGTGTTGCTACGTGCGCGTACTCTTCCGGTGCCGCATTTCCGTGGCCGCCCGTGTTCGTGTCGCGGTGCCCGCCCGTGCGCGCTTTCTTTCCGGTGTCCTTTTGCCGTGCTCCTCTGTGCCCGCGCCCGTCAACGAGGATGACCGAGTACGACTACCCAACCACTTCCACGACACCAACAAACGACGATGCCCCGGTTCCGCGACGACTACTTCCACGACGACGACTACTTCCTCTACGGGCCGAAGACGTCGGTTTCGAACCCTAGTTCACCCGATCCGACGTATGGACCCAAACCCTAACCCTATACCTATTTTATAAAATGCATCTATCTTGTGCATATCGCATCATAAATTGCATGTGTTGCATCTCTTGGGTTTGCGGGTGTAGCAAATCACCTAAATAATTCAATATGGAATGTGTGGGGTAATAAATATATAATGCCCTATTCCATTTAATTTAATTAGATCACCCATGCCATGTGTTGCCATGCTAACCAACATTTAATATTGCTGGTAAATAAATAACTTGCACCTAAATATTAATTGTCGGAATCCCGGTTTCGCTTAGTTTGGATTAAGTGCATCTCATATTGCATCTTGCCATGCCATGCATCATTCTCATATGGTCATGCTGGATCTTTTGCCGTAGTTGTAAAGTGCATCTTTTGCGCTTCCAGTGTTTGTTGCTTCTTCGCGGATAAGACGTTGAGATGTGTGAGCAACGACAAGATCTGCTTCCATGCGGGATTCCAGGCAAGCAAAGTTTGCTTGTTTACCTATACATTGTCTTTCATTCCTGCCGTTGATCTCTGCTACCCTAGTTATCGATTCTTGAACAGCGATCCCATCACATGTTTATCCTGCAGCCCACATAGCTTTATCCCCACAACCTAATACCCGTTGCATGTTTATCTGTTGGCCTTGCGAGTCGTAGCGCATGCTTAGAGTTGTTTGTGCGAGTCGTCTGTTGGTCTTATGTTTCATTTGCTTAGTATGATATAATATTTCTACCTTAATAAAATGTTGTCTTATATTGGGGTATTATAATTAAAAGATAACGCACCAGGCGGAAGGCCTTGCGAGGTGCTTTGTTCTGCTCAGTGTCGACCTAGGAACTGAGATTTTGTCCTCGGATCCAATTTTGAGCCCACTAACCACTTGTGGGAGGCCCTATGGAGCCCCCCTCGACTTTGAACGGATCTACAGCTTGTCCATGTGCCGCAAATAGTTCGGGTTTTCCATTTGCTCATATGCATGTGCATGATGATGATGATGATGATGATGATGATGAGAGGTTATGTGATACGGGGGGTCATATAGGTGCGGTACGACACGAAGCGGACAGTTCCTACTGTGGTTTGAGCCGCATGGTGGCGTAGTCGCCAACTAATGAGTCCGCAATTGAGATTCGGCCGGACTCCTAACGCAGGTAACAACTCATATGGGTGGCACTTGGACTTGCTGTAGTGAAGGAATAAGTCGTGTTGAGAAGCCCTGATGCTTGCTTGGGTTGATCATGCGAGTATGGGTACAGTAGTGCACCCCTGCAGGGTATAATCTTATCGATGAGCCGTGTCCATGGTTATGGACGACTTTGGTGATGATGCTGGCTAACAAGATCTAGACAACTTACACCTAATTAATGTTAATTAAATTGATTAGTAATATAGAATTACTTTCACCATAAATTATAACTAAAACTGTTCAATGTGTGAGTTTCCCGAATTGCTTCCTCATATTTGGTTGAGGGGGTTAATTCGAGAATGGGTTATGTTTGGTGTTAGTTGTAGTTGTTTACTTATGCGCTCTCTTATCCCTCTCTGATTAGACGAAAGTTGTAGCGTGTCTCTCTAGGTTGCTAGTGCTGCTGCCGCTAAGTCCACCTCCCCTATATTTTTGGAAGATGGTGTAGAAAGTAGGCAAGTCGGTTTTGCTTGCCAGGGAGTGCCCTGACCCTCTTTTGGGTTATGCTTTATGTGCAGTCAACAGGTTTGAAGTCAGACGACGTTAGCTTGGGAATCCCTCCGGCTTGGCTGGGCAGGGATATGGCGCCATCGCTTATCTTCAGGACTCTTAGTCCAATTTGCATCTTATCCTTAGATGGATACTATTTTGCTTCCGCTGTCATCTGTATCTTTGTATTGTATCATTTGTATCTTGACTCATTCGAGTCGTTGTTGTATTATTTTATCTCCTGTTGTATTTGTGGATGTATCGAAACTGTTGTAATGTTATCACAATTCCACCCACATAATGCGCATGTTACGGCGTGCACATTATGTCTGGTGGGCGACCTAAAATCGTTATTATGCGGATTTCGGCGGAATCGCTTAAATCAACATAGTACCGATTTTAGGGCGTCACAAAACACATACTAGATGAATAAATAAGTTTTATAAAACTTTCTAAGGAAAATATTCCTATGGTCTAGAAATGCTTTTTCATGCCATGAAAATCTTTTAAGTTAATGCAAGGCAAATAGGTTGGTCCAAAAGGACTAAGGGCTAAGGTCATAAGTTAAATAAAATATTTTGTTTTATATCATCTTGATTAAGCACTCTAATGGCTTAGTCTTGATGTGCAAAATACTTAGAGAAAATTACTAGCTCTATTCTTCGAGGTGATCAACAATTATTATCAACTCTTTGTAAATTGGATATTCACTAAAGTGAGAGAGACAGACACCCGACCAGCCACTTAAATTGTGGAACAGGTCTCATGTACGTGGACATGTAAGGTTTGTTTCCAGGCCGCGTCATCTCACTATGCCGCTAGGATCCAACAACTTCAAGATGATAATATCATGATCAAAATTGTTTAAGTCAAATGTGAAAGACAAGATTAGGAAAGAGGGAAAAGATAGAAAGAAAGATGTAGTTGTCCTCCAGACTTCATCTCCAGACTTGTAATATTCTCCTTGATGATGTCTTGATTGAAGTTTTGATAGACTTGATAAATCTTCAGACTTGGTGGTTCTTGTACCCTCGAGGCTGGTCTTTGATTTACTTAGTCATCATGAAGTCTAACAGAATAAGGAGGGAGAAAGAAGAAAGAGGAAGAAAGACTTAGAAAATATTTCTGGTTGGTCTTCATGCACTTCTTCTTGATCTTTCTTCTAAGTGCTTCCACTCCTTGGAGATTCTTCTGGAGTCTTGTTTGGCTAAGTCCTTCATTGGTCTTCCAGCTCCATGTTGAAAATTACTAAGTGTCTAAGTGTAGCACTTCACAAAAATGCTAAGTTGAAATTATTTCTAACTTAGAGAAAACTAATGAAGAGGGGTTTTCCTATGAGAATTATATCTACAAAATAAATATGCTATGCATGAAATGAAATTTTAAATCACAAGAAACATCAAAAATAACTTTTGTGATTTCTTTATAAATATGCATAAATTTATAAATGCAATTTAATTAATTTCTATTTTTTGAAAATATAATAAAAGGAATAATTATAATATTAAAGTTTTCTATGATTAAAATTTTATAATATAATTTTATAAATAGTGTTAATAGACAGGGGCATCTTAATTAAATTTATAGCAATTTACTTTAATCAAAATTAATATTTTTATTAATAGTTATGTTGAAAATACTCAAACTATTCAAATTAAATATATAACTATGAATTCATTCAAAAATTACTCAAAAATATTTTATAGCAGTGGCATCAATTTACAAATATTCCAAAGTTTATAAAACAATTTTATTTGCAATTTTTGAATTTATAGATTTAAAGTTATGAGAAAAATACCCAAATTCACCATTTGAAATTTGAATATTTTAAACTAAGTCAAATTTGAATTTTGGCAGATCCAAAATATTCTACATGTCGAGGGCTTTCCAAAAATATAAAGTTTGTTAAATTTGGATAAGTGGTTTAAAAGTTATGACAGATCTAAGTGGCAGGGGCTTTTCTGCAAAACTGCCATTTAATTTTATTCAGAAAAAATAAAATAGAAAAGGCTGGCTGACGTGGCATGCTCTGATTGGCTCGGATCTAGGGTTAACATGGACCGTAGGATTTTATGAAGATCGGACGGATCGGATCTGATGATACCTTTTCGAGGCGATCTGATCTGGGCCGTTGATCGGAGATCGAACGGTCTCGGTCGCTTTGGCCAGGACGTGGCGGCGCTGGGGTGGCCGGAGACGGGACCGGCGGCGGCGGTGGCCGGTCGTGGACGCCGGCGACGCTGCGTGGGCTCCCCGAGTGCGCGGACGACGGGCCCGGGCGCGGCGCAACACGACGGATCTTATGGTGGTGGTGGCCACGCGGGATTCATCCAAGCGCGACGTGGAGGAGCGGTTGAGGCGGCTCGGGCGTCGGCGGACTTCCTTCGAGCTCGTCCTCGACGTTCTTTTACAGGAAATAAGGTAGGAGGGGGTTCAAGAGTTGCGCAAGAGCACGGGGAAGGGAGAGGAGAGGTTCTCGGACTCGGGGTTACATTTACCTCGCCGGAAACGATGGAGAGAGGCGGCGGCGGTAGTGCGGCTCCGGCGAGCTATTGCAGCGGCCTGGCGGCGTGTTTTCGAGAGGGGGAAGAGGGTAAAGGTGCGGCAGGGCCTGGGGTTTATATGGGGGGGAAAGGGAGATCAAATCCCGCAAAGGACGCCGCGAATTTGAGCTCGGATCGGTGGAGGGATCGGAGGCGAAATTTTCGGACGGAGGTTGAAGATGGAGTGATGTCAGCAGTGACGTCATCAATTTTCCTTTTTCTGATTTCTCCAATTTAATTCATAACTTTTGATTTAAATGTCCAAATGAGGTCAAACAAATTTCTAAAAATTTGTAAAATTATTATCTTTCTGTTAAACCAATTGTGGGCATGTTTTGAATATTTTTGAAAAATAATATTTTGAATTATTGATTAAATACAAATTTGACACTTAAAGTCAAATTAGAAATTATATCTTAAATAAATTTTCTTTTGGCTATATAAAATTTGTAGAATACCCATATTCAAAATATGTTTGAATTTAAGTTATTTAAACTTATTTTGCTGAAATCATTCATCTTTAATTTGGCATAATATTAAAGAACTAAATATAAATAATGTTTAGGAAATGTGAAATATAAGGTATTCATTTTTAATTGAAAATAATTTGTGCACCATTATATTTTATATTATGATAATTCATTTGAAAACTTCATAACAACTTTGGAAAAGATTTTTTTTTTAATTTTATTCTTATTTAGAATATACTAATCATTTCATGCTTTGAAAATAGATGAAATTCATTTAAGCAAATGAAATGTTTATTTGGCTAATTCATTAATTTAAAATTTCTAAAGTTTATAGTTATAAATTACAGAATTGAAATTTTAACACCATGTTTTGAACTTAGTTGAGAGAATGAAATTCATTTGGCAACTAACACCAATTTTAATTAAATTGAGAATTTATGGATAGATATGGCTAAGTGGTTGAAATCAGTTTCTTATAAGTAAACTATTTACTTAAAATAAAATGGATTGTAGTTTGTAAAATATTTGTCAAACTACATTTTTAGGTTTTTGAAATACAGTGGATAATAAAATGTTTAAACTGTGACATTTGAAATATTAAACTCTTTCAATAAGTTTGAAGTCTTTCATAGTTGGTTTCCTTATGCATTTAATATTTTATTTTAAAAAAGAAAAGTTTTAAATTTTTGTGATTTTTGAATATTATAAAATGTTGGGATGTTACGCAAACTCTCTGAAAGTGGAGGTCAAGCGCTGCCTGGCAGACATCCAAGTCATCCCAATATCCTCTGAGGAGTCAAACACCACAGTAGCATAAAACTGATGGATAAGAGATACGTTGTAGTTGCACTCTGTCCTCATCAAGTGCTCCAAACCCAGAAGACGGCAGACCTGGACTGCTCCACCAAAATAATCAGCCTTCTTCATTAACTTGTCAAAGTCAATCCACTTCATGGGGCAGATGGCTTGTCAATTGAGAACTTCTGATAAACTTCCCTATAGAGCCATGCCATCTCGATACAGAAGAACTTGGGATCATCAGATTCCACGTTGTATGATAGTTCACTTCCCCACTAGCGAAAACTGCCTTTGTTGAAGTCCTCAAGGCGGAGCTCGGGCCTCTTCTTCTTGTTGGACACAGTGGCTCTCTTGAGCAGAGCTGCAGATTCAGCTGGGGTGCTATCTTCACTTGAGGACCCGCTGGGAGGGCGAGAATGAACTGGTTTGGCCCTCCCCCGCTGAGCAATTTGCTTGACACGGCCACGAGGGTTGGAACCTGCAAACACACATCATCGAGAAGATAGAAAGCATATGTGGTAAGCACTCATGTCCGAGAAAGAAAAAGGAACGTACTAGAGAAGTTAAGCAATCAAAGTTTCTGTCCTTAGCTGATTTCATTCTGAGTAGGCCGGAGATTTCCGGGTCTGACTCAGAGATCTCCGAGGTCCGGAGATTTCCGAGTCAGGACCGGAAATTTCCGGTCTGCACGATATTTTGACAGATTTGAACAAAATCTATGAATGAAAAACAGATCTGTGCACGTGGAGGGTAGAGCATGCCTAGTGGAGCAATTCTACCAAAGGAAACAAGCAACAACCTCCTAAATCGGCTAGGTTAAAAGAAAACTAGTTTCGTCCTAGATTTGAAAAACGAGGAGTTACCGGAAGACATTGCGGAAAGCATGCGGATGAAATCGAAGCCCTTGACGAGGAGAAGTAGATCCGAGAAGCACGCATGAAACCCTCAAACAATCCACCCGCAACAAGGATCGAAAGATTAGGAGTTTTTCGGAGGAGAGAGAGGATTAGGACACGGGGTGGATGAACTGGCCGAACCGGCCAGCCCACCCGTGCCCTTATATAGGCTGGACCATTTGAACCGGAAATCTCCGGACTGAGGTTTGGAGATCTCCGGGTGCCGTAGATATCCGGGGCTATTTCCGGATCAGATTCATCTGAGGTCAGTACCGATTCTGATTTGGACTGAGCCCTGGAAAATTTTGGCACGCTCGGAGATCTTCGGACATCGGACCGGAGATTTCCGGACCCCGGAGATTTCCGGCTCTAATTCTGATTCAGCTTCACCTGTGGTCAGTGCCGAAATTGAAAAGGACTTAGGTGCCGAAAAATTGTAGGGGCCGGAGATTTCCGAGTCGCATCCGGAAATATCCGGACACCGGAAATTTTCGGGACTATTTCCGGTCAAAAATCATCACAGGTCAGTGCTGATTTTTGAATAGTCTTAGTCTCGGAATTCTCTGGTGGACCGGAGATTTCCGAGTATGGCTCGGAGATTTCTGTTCAAACCCAAAAACTCCAGGAACAAGAAATCAATAAGAGGACATGCGTGGGGAAAAACATGTTTAAAGGTAGTGAAAGGCTTAGGATAGAAACTCAAACTGAATAAAGAAGACAAACTCAAGTGGCAAGAATCATAAATCACAAGAGAAGACCAACCAAGAGTGTGTTTTCCCAAAAGAACCAAATACAATGCAAGTGAGGATCAAAAATAAAACCAAATAGTATCCAAAAACTTCAAGAAGAGTGTTTGTGGCCGAAACCACCGTGTATGAGTTGTAGCATGGTACCGCGAAGATATATCTTGGCTCCATAACTACACCTCAACATTGAAGCTCACAAATTAGATTTAATTTGAATTTTTAGCAATGATACATCACTATATGCATAATATGGGGAGGAAAAATCCAATGTATTAGGAAAACACTCCCCCTAAGTCCATGCGTACCTCTAGTTCCAATAAAGCCTTAAATGTTGGAAGGTGTGCACGGAATTCAAGCCAAGGCCCGAGAATCTACGATATTGAGCTCATTCCTCAAGTAGCAAAAGCGGGCTTCATCAAGGGGCTTCGTGAAGATATCTGCCAATTGATCCCTTGTACCAACATATGATAGATCAATATCTCCTTGTGCCACGTGATCACGGATGAAATGATGACGAATCTCAATGTGCTTGGTCCTTGAATTTTGCACCGGATTGTATGCAATTTTGATGGCACTCTCATTATCACATAAAAGCGGCACTTTGTCCAAGAGGACACCGTTGTCCTTTAAAGTTTGCCGCATCCAAAGAAGTTGAGTACACCCGCTTGCGGCGGCGACGTACTCGGCTTCCGCCGTGGATAATGAGATGCAATTTTGTTTCTTCGAGAACCAACTCACCAAAGATCTTCCAAGAAATTGACATGTCCCGAATGTGGACTTCCTATCATCAATGTCGCCCGCCCAATCGGAGTCGGTGTATCCACAAAGAGACATGGTGCCATCTTTGGGATACCACAACCCAAAGCAAGGGGTATGAACCAAATATCTGAATCAAATGACTTTCCTTAGGCGCGGCTTGATAACGAGCACACACTCCAACGCTTAAGACGATATCGGGCCTAGACGCACATAAATAAAGGAGTGACCCAATCATAGAACGATACTCTTTTTGGTCTACCTCTTTACCATCGGGGTTGAGTTGGAGGTGGCACTTGGTTTGCATAGGGGTAGGCACACCATTTAGCCCAAGCAACTTAAACTTCTTGATCATATCTTGAATGTACTTGGCTTGACAAATAAAAGTCCCTTCTCTCATTTGCTTGATCTCAAAACCGAGAAAGAACTTGAGTTCACCCATCATGGACATCTCGAACTTGTCGGTCATTAGCTTGGAAAACTGATCATTGAACACACGGTTAGTAGAACCGAAGATAATGTCATCGACATATAATTGACAAATGAAGAGTTCACCATTAACCTTTTTAGTAAAAAGTGCGGGATCGATTACCCCAACCTCAAATCCACGATCTACCAAGAACTCTCTCAAGTGCTCGTACCATGCACGGGGGGCTTGTTTAAGGCCATAGAGAGCTTTGTCCAAGACGTAGACGTGGTGAGAATGGTTGGGGTTCTCAAAACCCGGGGGTTGTTTAACGTACACAAGTTCTTGCAAAGGACCATTAAAAAAAGCACTTTTTACGTCCATTTGTTGCAATTTGAAACCATGATGAGATGCATAGGCGATGAGAATACGTATCTATTCGAGTCTTGCGACCGGCGCGAAAGTTTCTTCAAAGTCGATGCCTTCTACTTGAGAAAAACCTTGAGCCACCAATCGCGCCTTGTTCCTTACAACAATACCATGTTCATCTTGCTTGTTCTTGAAAATCCACTTAGTGCCAATAACGTTGCGGCAATCTTTGGGCTTCTCAACTAGGCGCCACACTTTGTTGCGCTCAAAGTTGTTAAGTTCTTCATGCATAGCCCCTAGCCAATCGGAATCTTCAAGAGCATCGAAAACTTTCTTGGGCTCGACCATGGAAATGTGAGCTTGATGCTCACTAAAGTGAGCTAATTGAATTCGTGTGGAGACCCTTGCTCGTATATCACCAATGACCTTGTCGAGAGATAATGCCCTTAGTTCCAATGACTTTGCAAAGCGAGCTTGACGACGAGTTTCAATTGCCGCCCTTGTTGTGGGGACAATCTCTTGACCAGCTTGGTCCTTTGGATCCTCGTCTTGATCTTCTTGAGGGCCTTGGTCATCATGAGGATTATCTTCATGTGGTGTGGAAGGATGATCTTGCTCTTGAGTAGAACTTGGAGAAGTGGAGTTATCTTCGATAATCTTGGTGGGAGAGGTATGACCTTTTTGTTGATGAAGATCTTGTGGAGGCTCATCATGAGCTTCATGTTGGGAAGTAGTAGCATGCTCTTGTTGAGGAAGATCTTGAGATTGTTCTTATGGGGATTCATCATTTGCTATGGTTGAGCCACCTTGTGGTTCTTGTGACGGTGAGGTCTCCTTGATAGGAGAACTTGAGTTTTCTTGAACAACTTCTTGATGAACTTCAATGGGGCGAAGAAAACCTACTCCCATCTTCTTAATGGCATCAAAAGGTTGTTCATCACCTACATCACAAACACCAACTTGCTCCACTTGGGAGCCATCATTTTCATCGAATTCCACACTACAAGATTCTATGATAATCCGGGAGGATTTATCAAAGACTCTATAAGTGTGGGACTCGCTACCATAGCCGACAAATATTACCTCAATTGATTTAGAGTGGAACTTACCCAACCGGACACCTTTGACGAGATAATAGCACTTACATCCAAACACTCGGAAGTAGCCAATGTTGGGTTTGTTGTCGGTAAGGATCTCATATGGAGTCTTCTTCAAGCCCTTGCGGAAATAGAGGTGATTTGATGAGTGACAAGCGGTGGAAATAGCCTCCGCCCAAAAATTAATGGGAGACTTGAACTCCGCCAACATAGATCTTTCCATATAGATAAGAGTCCGGTTCTTCCTTTCGGCAACGCCATTTTGTTGAGGAGTGTAAGCAGCGGAATATTGGTGACGAATGCCTTCTTCACTAAAAAATTCGTTAAGGGTGTAGTTCTTGAATTCCGACCCATTGTCACTTCGAACAACCAATATGGGGAGGTCATGTTGGCGTTGAACCTCCTTTGAGAAGTCGATGAATACTTGTTGAGTTTCATCCTTGGTTTTGAAGAAATAGACCCATGTATACCTTGAGTAGTCATCAACAATCACGAGGCAATATTTCTTGCCCCCAAGACTTATATTTGGAATTGGTCCAAATAGATCAACATGAAGGAGCTCCAAAATCCGGGACGAAGATATGATGGTCTTGCTTGGATGAGGAATAACATGCATCTTGCCTTCCACACAAGCTCTACAAATTCGATCCCTTGAGAAGAAAACATGATCTTTTAGTCCAAGGATGTGGCCACCCTTGTGGAGACTTTGCAAAGTGCGCATGTTTACGTGGCTAGTCGACGATGCCAAAGCCAACCCACGTCGGCTTTTCCGAAGAGACACATGGCTTGAGTAGTGGTGGCTCCGGAGAAGTCCATCACATAGAGCTCATGCTCCACGTATCCCACGAAAGCCACTCTTAGCGACTTGCTCCACAAGAGGACCACAATGTCCTTATCAAAGAAGGGACAGATCCCCAACTTTGTTAAGGCACGAACCGATAACAAATTATAGCCAAGAGATTCAACAAGCATAACATTGACATGAGTAATGTCGTGGGCAACTACCACTTTGCCAAGCCCGGTTGCCTTAGACCTTGATAAGTCACCAAACGTCACGGTTACTTGATCTTCATTAGGTTTCAACTCCGTGACGAGTTCTTTGCTCCCGGTCATGTGACTTGTGCATCCACTATCAATTATCCATTTTGAACCACCGGGAGCAAGGTCCTACAAGAGATCAATTCTTGTATTTAGCAACCCATTGCTTCACAATGGGTGCTTTAAGGTTAGCGACAAGAGACTTAGGGACCCAAATAGCATATGAAATAAAACCATAGTAGGGTCCAATGTAACGAGCACAAACATTCCCATAATAATCGACATATAAAGCATAGTTAGGATTATTGTCCCCGGCGTGATCTTTACGAGTAGGCTTGCCCCTTGAGGCATTCCTACTTGCAAGACCGTCCTTGGATTGAATGGAGTCAGCCTTCTAGGCTTGGATGGGGTTGGCGCTCTTGGGAATACCCTTCTTGGCATTCATCTTCATGGGAGGCACACATCCAAGTCCTTCCTTCTCTTGTCGAGTGTGAGGCTCCATGATGGGAGTCTCAACAACTTGCTTACCCTTGAGAAGGATGAGTTTGGATGTGGAGGCCTTCGCAATCTCATTCTTCAACCTAGCATTCTCTTTCACAAGATTAGCATTATCACAAGAACAATTAGAGGTAGAGATGCTAGGTGTGTCAAGGTTAGTTAGCCGAGTTTGGAGTTGAGCATAAGACTCCTTTAGAAGAGCATGTTCACTCTCCAAAGCCTTGTGAGCTATGACGAGCTTCTCCATGTCCTCAATGAGTCTAACATGCCCAACCGCAAATTCGGCTTTATCTTGTTGAGCCACCTTGAATTTAGCAAAGTACATATCACGATCCTTAATGAGCTTAGCATGTGAGGAATTATGAGTTTCCTCAATAGTTTCAAGTTGCTCCTCAAGACGTGCATGAGACTCTTCAACCTCCTCAAGAGAGGACTTCAAATAAGATAGAGAAATAGCGTCTTCTCTTTCTATCTTACCGTTCTCTTCATTGAGATGCTCTAGCTCACCAATACGAGCCATGAGGGCACCAAGTTAGTGATAAAAGAGTCGAAGGCCACAAGATCTTGCTTGATTTGAAGGCTAGAGGCATCATCAAGCTCATTCATTTCATTCATGAGAGAGGAAGAGGATGAAGGTACCTCTGATGCCTTAGCCATAAGACATCTTGAGCTCTTGGTGATAGAGTTCTCATTTGGCGACGTGAATAGAGATGATGAAGAGCTTGTCGTAGTTGAAGGAGTTCTTGTCGTTGATGAGGGAGTTCTTGTTGTTGATGAAGGTTCGGTAGGTGTTGATGTGGTAGCAAGAGCCGCCACTTCATTTGGCGTTTCTTCCTCCAATTCTTCATCATCGGTGGGGGTACTCCTCTTGAGTCAACAACATGATGCGAAGTTTCTTGCGAAGAGGCCTCTTCTTTCCATAGGCCTTCTTGGGAGGCATCTTGGTTTTGTCCTTGAGCACTAGACGTCCACCATGCTCTTCTCTTTTCTCATAAGGGCAATCGGCGACGAAATGGAACTTTTCTTGACAATTGTAACATGTCCTTGACTTGGAGGGTGAGACCCTATCGGCTTGAGATGGACTCTTGTCAACTCGCATCTTGCCTCTTGAAGGATTGTTCCAAAATGTGCGAGCCGCAAGAGCGAGATGATCATTGTAAGCAATCTTGAGTGCTTCCTCGGACATTGCGACAAAGCTTCCAAGATCATCATCGTTGTCTTCCTCAACGGTAGCCTTCAAGGCAAGGTTAGTTGTGCCTCTTTGCATTTGTAAAATCCCAACATTTTATAATGTTTAAAAAAATCACAAAAATTTAAAACTTTGTTTTTGATTAAAATAAAACATAAAAATGCATAAGAAAACCAACTATAAAAGATTTCAACCATATTGAAAGGGTTTAATATTTCAAATATCTCAGTTTAACATAATGTTCAAAATTTGTTTCTAGTTAAACATTACATTTCTTATTGTATTTCAAAAACCCTTATATGTAAATACTTCAAACCATTTCATTTTTAATAAAATAGTTTCCTTATAAGAAACTAATTTCAACCACTTAGTCATATCTATTCATAAATTCAAAACTATTTAAAGTGGTATAATTGCCAAATAGTTTTCATTCATCTGACTAAATTCAAGTTATAGCTTTGGAAATTATAATCTTACAATTCATTACTATAAAACTCCATAGATTATATAATTAATGAAATCTCCAAATAATCATTCCATTAGCTTAAATGATCTTCATGTATTTTCAAAACATTAAATGTTTTTCCTGAATATATTCAGTATAAACAATGAATTAAAACTAGAATATTTCCAAGGGTATTTATTATAGTTTTCAAGTGAATTATCTTAATACAAAATATAATGGTGCACCAATTATTTGACTTAAAAATGAATTCATTATATTTCCCTTTTCCATTTTCAAATGATGTGTTATGTCATTTAATTATTGTACTGAAGCCAAAATGTTTTAATGTTGGAAAATGAGTTTAATGAACTTACTTTCAAATTTATATAAGTATTGTATTATTATAAAAATTTATTTGGCCAACACGAAATTAAATTAGACTTAAATTTAAAATTTGACATTAAGCATCAAATTTGTATTAAAGCAATAATTCAAAATTATTAAATTTGAAAGTGTTCAAAACATAACCATAAGTATTCTAAATGATAGATATTGTTTTTACAAAAATATAGAAATTAAATTGAGTTGATTTGGATTTATACTTTAAAAGTTATTTAAAAATCCAGAAAACAGAAAAGGAAAAGAATAAAACAAAAGGAAAAACTAACTGGGCCGAAGCCCAGCTTCTATCGCGCGCGAGCGACGCGTAACGGCCCAACGCCCAGCCCGTTCCCCTCTTCCTCTCACTGACGTGTGGGGCGCACACGTCAGGTCGTCTTCAACCCCGCGTCGAAGATCACGCGCCGACAGTTTCGGGCGAGAATTTCTCGTCGTGATTCCGCGCGATTAAGGGTCTTAATGGGCACCCCGACCCTGCCCTACCCCAGCGCCTCCGCCACCTTTTGCCCCAAACCCTAGCCCCTAAGACGCCGCCAGGCCACCGGAAAAGCTCGCCGGAGCTCCATTGCTACCGCCGCCATTTTTCGTTGTTCCCCGGGGAGGTGAGCCTTCCCCGATGCCTCTGACCCTCTTCCCCCTTCCCCGCGTCTGTGCGCATCCTTTGAACCCCTTGTCTCGATTTATTTCGCAGCCGAACGGAGCACCTCGTGCTCGACCGAAGCTCGCCGGCGCCGAAGCACTTCGGCCACGCCCCTCCGAGACGCACGCGAAAACGCCACCGAGCCCATCGAGATCGCCGCGACGCGCCGCACCCGAGGGCATCATCCGCGCGTCCGAGGAATGCCGGAGCACCGTCCCCATCTGCGTCCGAGCCGCCGCCGCCGTCTCCTTCGTCTCCGGCGACCGGAGCGCCGCCACCTTTTGGTCAATCGCTGTAAGCCGTCCGATCTGTAATGTACGCGTAGGATTAGATCCTTTAATCGAATCGGTACGGTCTGTTCAGATCCGTCAGATCTGGATCCAACGGCCCAGATCTGATCACTTATCCACGTCGGATCCCAGTCAGCGGCCACGTCAGCGCACAGTCAGCGCCAGCGTGGATTTTCTTTTTCTAATTAAATTAAAAATGGCAGTTTTGCAGAGAAGCCCCTGTCTATTCAAACTATCATATATTTTTCTCTGTTTATCCAAATTCAAATATTTTAATATATTCGGAAAGATCTTGACATGTAGAATATTTTGGATCTGCCAAAATTAAAATTTGACTTAGTATAAAATATTCAAATTTCAAATGGTGGATTTGAGTATTATCGGCATAAATTTAAATCTATTAATCCAAAAATTACAAATAAAATTGTTTTAGAAACTTTAGAATATTTGTAAATTGATGCCACTGCTATAAAATATTTTGAGTGATATTTGAATGAATTCATAGTTATATATTGAATAGTTTGAGTATTTTCAACATAACTATTAATAGAAATATAAATTTTGATTAAATCAAATTGCTATAAATTTAATTAAATGATCCCTTTCTATTAACACTATTTATAAAATTATGTTATAAAAATATTAATCATAGAAAACTTTAATCTTATAATTATTCCTTTTATTACATTTTTCCAAAAGTAGAAATTAATTAAATTGCATTTATAGCCAAATGCATACTTTATAAATATCACAAATTTTGTATGATATTTCTTAGGATTTAAAAGTGCATTGCATGCATGACTTATTTTCACATATAGATATATTTCCCATAGGAGATCTCTACATTATTTTCTTTAAGTTAGGAATATTTCCAAACTTAGTATTTTGATAAAAGTACTATGCATTAGACACTTAGGATTTTCAACATGGAGCTAGAAGACCAATGAAGGACTTAGCCAAAACAAGACTTAATAAATATCTTCAAGGATGGAAGCACTTAGAAGAAAATCAAGAAGAAGTTCATGAAGACCAACCAGCAAATATTTTCTAAGTCTTGCTTCCTCTATCTCTATTCTCCCTTCTCTTAGACCCCTGAATGACTAAGTTATATTCAAGACCAACCTGGAGGCTATCAACCCCATCAAGTCTTCAAAACCAACAAGTCTACAAAATTGCAATGAAGTCATCACATCAAGGAGAAAATGAAGCAAGGAGAAGATTCTACCTTCTATCTGTTCCCCTCTTTCCTAAATCTTGTCTTTCACTTAAGACTTAAACAATTTTTGATCATGTTATTACCCACTTCAAGTTTGTTGGATCCTAGCGGCATAGTGAGATGAAGCGGCCTGGAGACAAACCTTACATGTCCACGTACATGAGACCTGTTCCACAATTTAAGTGGCTGGTCGGGTGTCTGTCTCTCTCACTATAGTGAATATCCAATTTACAAAGAGTTGATAATAATTGTTGATCATCTTGAAGAAATGACTTAGTATTTACTCTAAATATTTCTACACATCAAGACTAAGCCATTAGAGGGCTTATTCAAGATGATATAAAACAAAATATTTTATTCAACTTATGACCTTAGTCCTTAGTCACTTTTGACCAACACATTTCCTTGCATTAACATAAAAGATTTTCATGCATGACATGTTTTCCTTAGAAGTTTACAAAACTTGTTTGTTCACTAGATATGAGCATGTAGGTTTGATAATTGTTGTTTGTTGATTGTTGTATTGTTGTTTGCTTATATGGTTTAGATTAAACGGAGATCAAACGTTCGTTGTTGAAAAGAGTTTGTGAACAACGACAACATTCAAAGGCAAGTGGCACACCTCATAAACTTCCTATTATTTTCTATATGCATTACTTAGTGTATTTTTATATGAATGAGTAGGATAGTATTGCTATGCTAAACCTGTGTAGAATTGCCTTACTCCTGTGTCTAGGTTCCTATATAATACTTAGTAGATGTATTGATGCTATGCAATTGATGAAAAGTTTTACAAAATTTTAAGTGACTACTCAGGGCTGTGCTCATGGTTGTCGTCGCCTAGGATGAATGTCTATTCTACTTAGGGCTGTGAGCATGGTGATTTTTACCTGAGAGTGCACATCCACTAAGTTAATGAAACTCCTAGGTGGATTGGTTGTTGTAACATCCCAAATTTCTCAAAAATTTAAAACTTTGCATTCATGCATCATGCATCATAAAAGTATGACGTTGAAATCACATAAGGAGTAAATTGAATTTTAATTATAATGTTAAATAAAATTGTTTTCATTAAAGAGGTTTATTTGAGCTCCTCATACAAATCTGTATTTTATTATTTTATTTATTTAACAAAATGATATCAAAAAGTCATAAATTAAATTAGCTTTTCAAAACATATTTTTATGATTTTTTCTGAAATGTTTTGATAAGTTTTAAAAATCAAATTTGAATTAAAGGTTTGAAATCAGAAAATGTTTTGTTAAAAAAAAAGGGGAGACGACCCAACTGGGCCGAAGCCCACTGCGTTCCCTCGCTATCCGCCGCGCGCGCAGCGCAGATGCCCACGCCGCAGCCCACCTCACTCCCTCTCTCGCTGACAGCCGGGCCCCGCATGTCATCTCTCTCCCCAAGTCGTGAAGAACACGAACACGATTTCCACCGAACCCTAGAATCTTGCGGATCGAAATCCGTTGGGAAAATCGCGAGGAAAGCGCTCCCCTAAGTCCCCATATAAACCCCCCCCTCTGCCGCCTCCTCTCGACCCCAAAACCCTAGAGGATAGCCTCCAGGCCGCTCAGAAGCTGCCGCCACCGTCCGCCATTGCCGCCGCAAAGATTCTCGATCTCCGGTGAGTGCAGAGCATCTCGAGTCCTCCCGCGTCTCTCCTCCTTCTCCCAGTGAGCACGCGCACGCCCCTGACACCCTCTCTGTTGTTCTACTGCACCAGATCGTCGCGTACGTGTTCAACCGAAGCAAACCGCCGCCGTTTCCATCTCCGGCGAGCTCTAGGAGAAGAAGGGAAGCACGCCGAGGATCCCTGCCGCACCAACAGCTCCGCCTCGACCTCCCCTTCGTAACGGTATGAGTCGTTCTTGCTCGCACGTCGTAGATCGCCAGAAACGTTTATGCCGGGCATGGCGCCGCCGCACCCAGAGGCACTCCGGCGAGCAGCGCCGCTCGATTTGGGCGGTTCAATCTGGACCCTTAGATTTAGATCGGGCGGGCGCGATTTATTTTTCTTTACCGTTTCGTCCATCTAATCTGGAGCGTCCGATGTAACTGAGATCGGACGGTTCCCATGCCGATCCGCGGCGAACCGGTATCGCCCAATCAGAGCACGCCGCGTCGCGTTTTTATTTTCTATTTCGGCAGAGAAATTGTTTTAAAAACAGAAAATAACACAAACTTACAAAAATCATAACTTTTGATCTGTTCATCCAAATTTGATGAATTTTATATCCACGTGAAGCTCTGCTCGTGTAGTTTAATATGGTTTCATTAGTTTATCCTTTTAGTGTATAATAAATTGCGGAATTTAATTGTTTAGCTTTCGGATATTAAATCTATAACTTAATTAATAAAATCTCTTTCCAAATAAATCCAATGGTTTTGGAGATTTATTAATGCCCTCTGTCCAGAGAGTGTAACATGAGTTTTATTTGAAACTTCTTCTAATAGACTTAAAGAAATTGGTTTTAGAATTTAAAACTACTAATATGCTCATTATTTAAATGATTAATTAAAATATTAAAATATTGATCATTGCATTTTCATGCATAAATAACAGAGAATTGAAAATAGTAATTAATTGGTCTTGTTAAGTTCATTGCATATTAAGCATGCATACATATTTTTGTATTGATATTTTAAGTGTTATGCTTGTGTGTTTATTTAGTGTATTGTTTGTCTCTAGATTGTGAAGAGGAGGAAGGTCCTTGTGATTGTTATTCTTGCTGTGCTTGTTCCTCTTGTTACCAAGGCAAGTGACATTCATAACCTATCCTATGTTTTCTATATGCATTATTAGTAGATTTTTGAGTAGTATGCATGATAGGGAAATTTTGATACTATCTTATAATGTTAAGTTAGTTTACACTTTGAAAATATCCTAGTAGTGTGTAGCCATCCCTCCCCATGCAGCCACCAAAAGTTTTATTAGATGCTTAGCTATGCTATAAAGGAGTTTACTTATCATGTTATAGAATTATTGCTAAGTGTTAAAACTTTGAATGCACTTCTGGGTGGAATTGGTTGTTTGGTTTATGTTGAGTGGCTTTTGGGACCATGCTTGTGGTTGTCTTTGCCTAGGATGAATTTCCATTCTACTTAGGGCCATGAGTATGGTGGTTGTCACCCAGAAGTACACTTGTGGACGGCCACCCAGGAACAAAGAGATTACTAAGTCCCTCCAAGTTTAGAAGCTTTCCGTGCAGCCTTCTGACAACGGGCTCTGTCTAGAACTACTAAGTTGTGAGAGTGCAACCTGTCAGCTTGACAAGCAGATGTAGAGTTGATAGGTGGAACGGGTCTTGCTAGTATGGTTGCATTCTTCTTCTGAAAGTTCTTGTCTCAATTCTCTCCTTTCCATAATACACTCCGCGTGTATAGGATTTCTCGGACAAATTGAGTCTTAAGGTGCAAGTGCACAACCTCTGCAGAGTCGACAAACTGAGTACTCAGCCGTGTCCCCGGTGATGGACAACTTCGAGCAACTGGACAAGGATGGACGGAAGAATCTCAACATGTTTTTCGTAAAGTAAAATTTGACTAAGGAAAGAATTATTGGTGCACTTGGGCTTCATCCCTTGGTGCCAAGTCTTTGAGATACAAAAGTGTTTTATAAAAGATAGGAGAAAACTGGCTTTCTGCAAAATAGCCTACAAACTCCACCAAGCCAAATATGCATATAGAATTAGACTTGTCATAATTTATCCACCATAGTCACTTGCCAATACTTCATTGTATTGACCTCCTTCGGGGGCTGCATATTCAAATGTGCAGGTAATTCTGATGAGGAGTAAGTTTGGACTCGATTCTACACCCAACATGTCTGCTTGTGGCGTATGCTAGAAGAGGAGGCCCATTGCTTTTATTTTCGTTGTGAACTCTGAAAATTTTAGCTAGTCTTCATGACTATGCACCTTGTAATAAAGCTATACTTGGCTATTTTTGGATCTCGATGTAGTATTTTGATACTTATGCAATGATACTATATATTTTGTACTGTGGTGCTGGCAGTGATCCAGGGACTAGCACATAACACAGGTGTTCCATCTTTATTTAAAGATGGGGCGCTAAAAAATGGTATCAGAGCAAAAGTGTTGCATGTAGGTTCGAGCCCTTAGGATTGGTTAAGCCTTTTTTTGATCATAATATTACCACCTTTGAAGTATGTTGGATCCTAACGGCATAGTGGGATGAAGCGGCCCGGGACTAACCTTACATGTCCGCGTACATGAGACATGTTCCACAATTATAAGTGCCTGGCCGGTTGTCTGTCTCTCTCACTATAGTGAATATCCAACTTACAAAGAGTTGATAATAGTGTTGATCACCTTTTAGAAAATAACTCCTTTTTCTCTAAGTACTTAAGTACACCACAATTAGTATATCTTACCTTTGTCTTGTGTTAATAAACTCTATCTTTATCACTTAAGGATGTCATTCTTCATGTATCAAACCGCGAAAGACTTCAAGGACATGCGCTTTGGAAGATATCTTCTAGAGTTGGTAGAACTGTTGGCACTTCCAACACCCATCATCAAGGCAAGCCCGCTGAAGCACTTCAACAAAGAAGACTTATGTGGAATTCGCCTTTACCAACAAGGGCGCCAGACTGAACCCAAGACCGAAGATATCCAGTACAAGTCGATTAGTGACTCCTTGGAGAAAGGGCTGAATCTCGTCACGCAGGAGCTAATAGGACGTCTTTGCTTGCAATACCAATAAGAGTTAAAAGACCACTACTTTGCTCACCTTGGCCAACGTGACGAACATGGGATTCCTTACTGTGTTAGCGAGGAAGACAAAAACAAACCAGAAGCTTTGTACCCATATCTCCAAGACTTAGAACTTCACCTCTGGCAACTAGAAGAGGATAGACGCAATGAGCTATTGAAGAATGATGAAATAATGGCACAAGTCAAGGAGACTCAAAAGAAGATTGAAGCCCAAGAAGAGGTGGCCAACGCTCAAGAGGAGAAGTTCCGAGCTCAAGAGAAGAAGTTCCAAAGTCAAGAAAAGAGAATTAGAGACAAGAACAAGGAGATCAGGACCTTGAAGGATGAAATCCTGAGCAACGACGTCGAGTTCGAAGCTGATCGAGATTTGATCGAGACTCTACGCCGTGAGAAGAGAATGCTACAAGAGAAGATTGAAGTCCTGGAGAAGGAAGCAATCGAGACTCTGCACCGTGAGACGACAATGTTACAGGAGAAGAATGAGGCCTTGGAGAAGGAGGTGAATGACTACAAGGAGATCCTTACGAAGGAAGGCATCACCATCGAGGAAGTGGAGGAAGATGAAGGAGACGTCATGGACGAAGTTTAGACTTAGTAGTTGGACCACCATGTTCTCCCTCGTTTAGTTCGTCGTTCTTTATAAAAACATTGATCTCCAACTTGTGGTGTGACAATGATAGAATTGTTTGGTTTGCAGACTCTGTTGTTTTATTAAATCAATTTAGACTACTTGTTTTGTTTTGCTAAGTAGACTTTTCTTTTTAAGTTGTCTTATGAGTGTTGTTTGTGTTGACTTGGTTACTTTGTGCATGGGTAGGATTTTTCTTCTCTTAGTTCTGTCTATCTTTCACTCATCTATGCTGAAAAACCCTACAGATGCCTCCTCGTCGTGATACCAGCAACGACGACGTCATGCAACAACTGATGGCCGCTCAAGCTCAATTGATGAATATGATGACTCAGTTCATTGCAGCAACCAACAACAATAACAACAACAACCACAACAACAACAACCCGCCACCTCCACCCCCACCCCAAGTGGACAGACTTGCTAGATTCCTAAGGCTTAGGCCTAATAAGTTCTCCTCTGCTACTGAACCAATAGTGGCGGATGACTGGCTCCGTTCAGTCAACAAGGACTTAGTAACTTATGAATGTTTTGAGGCAGAAAAAGTGAGGTTCACTGCACACCTGTTGGAAGGACCCGCAGCATTGTGGTGGGAAAATTATCAAGTGACTCATCCTTTGGATGGCATGACTTGGGATGCGTTCAAGGAAGGATTTCGGAATGCTCACATCTCCTCAGGTATAATGAACCTGAAGAAAGATGAATTTCGCAGCTTGAGGCAAGGAGGTAGAACTCTGAAGGAGTATATGGATGACTTCTGTATGCTATCAAGGTATGCACCAGAGGACATCGATACTGATGCAAAGAGGAAGAAAAAGTTCCTCAATGGACTTAAGGGAGAACTGAAGATACCTTTGTCTGTGGCATATACTCCAAACTATCAAGCTCTGCTGGATCAAGCTATCACCTTGGACAACAACATAAGAAAGGAAGAGAATAGGAAGAGGAAGTTCAGTGCAAGTAAGGTTCATTCTGAAGGGACATATAAGAAACACACCTCTGAAGTCAGTAGCCATAAACCCTGGAATCACTCCAACACTGGTAGTGGCCAAAAACATCATGGCCATAACCACAATGGAGGAAACAAAGGAAGCAATGGAGGATACAATGGAAATAATGGTGGATCCAGGGGAAACCATAATCATGGCCATAATCATGGGAATGGTAATCACCGTCCTAACCATGAAGGGAAGAAAGACTTGTCACATGTGACCTGCTACAAGTGCAAGAAGACAGGACATTATGCAACTGATTGCCCAGAGAAGAAAGCTGATGAAAATTCCAAGCCCAATCCTTTCCAGAAGGGACAAGTGAACCACATCAATGTGGAAGAAGTTCATGATGAACCTGATGCTGTGATTGGTACGTTCTTGCTCAACTCCTTTCCAGCATTAGTTTTATTTGATACTGGAGCATCTCATTCATTCATATCAAGAGCTTTTGTTAACAAACATGGGTTAGCTGAGGAAAGTCTAGGAAAACCTATTAGGGTAAGTTCACCTGGAGGAGAGATGCTAGTAAATTCCGGGTGTAGGCAGTTAGACTTGCAAATTGGAAAACACACCTTCCCAACAGACTTAGTCATCCTAGAGACCCAAGGATTGGATGTTATCATCGGAATGGATTGGATGACTCGTTTTGAAGGAATCATAGATTGTGCAAATAGAGCAATCACCCTCACCACCCCAGAGAAAAGGAAGATTAAGTTCCGATCAACTTTCGAACTTAAGAAGGTTAGGCTAAATTCTCTTAAGGGGATTAGCCTTGGTGATGTGCTTATCGTCAAGGAATACCCAGATGTTTTTCCGGAGGAACTACCGGGAATGCCACCCGATAGAGATGTAGAGTTTCTCATCGAACTTAAGCCGGGAACAGGGCCAATAGCAAAAAGACCTTATCCTATGGCCGTCGATGAATTGAAAGAGCTCAAGAAGCAATTAGAGGAACATATCCAGAAAGGATTCATTCGTCCAAGTTCATCGCCATGGGGAGCACCAGTCTTATTTGTTAAAAAGAAGGATCAAACCCAGAGGCTAGTCACGGATTACAGAGATATAAACGAGCAAACTATCAAAAACAAGTACCCGTTACCCAAGATAAATGAACTATTTGATCAACTGGAAGGTGCTTGTGTGTTCTCAAAGATCGATCTTCGATCGGGATACCTCCAAATGAAAGTTAGAGAAATGGATATACCCAAAACTGCATTTGTTACGAGATATGGCTCTTATGAGTACACAGTAATGCCTTTTGGATTAACCAATGCACCAGCTTATTTCATGAATATGATGAATAAAGTGTTCATGGATTTTCTGGATAAGTTTGTGGTCGTGTTCATAGATGATATTCTAATCTACTCCAAGAGTCACCAAGAACATGAAGAGCACTTGCGTCAGGTATTGCAGAGACTACGTGAACATAAGTTGTATGCCAAGTACAGCAAGTGTGAGTTTTGGTTAGAACAAGTTGGATTTTTAGGCCATGTGGTGTCCAAGGAAGGTATAGCGGTGGATCCTGAAAAGGTTTCAGCTGTAACTAATTGGGAACCGCCGAAGAATGTTGGTGAATTACGAAGTTTTCTGGGTCTAGCAGGATACTACCGACGATTCATTGAAAACTTCTCCAAGATTGCCAAGGCCTTGACGGAATTATTAAAGAAGGAGAAGAAATTTGAGTGGACAGAGGCATGTGAAGCCAGTTTTCAGGAGTTGAAGAAACGTCTGGTTTCAGCCCCAGTTCTATGTTTACCTGATTTGGAGAAGGAATTCCAAGTATACTGTGATGCTTCACGCCAAGGCTTGGGAAGTGTGTTGATGCAGGAAGGCAGAGTGGCATCTTATGCCTCTAGACAACTCAAGAAACATGAAGCAAATTACCCAACTCGTGATCTCGAGTTAGCATCAGTAGTGCATGCTCTGAAAACTTGGAGACCCTATCTAATGGGAAAAAGGTGTGAGGTATTCACGGACCACAAAAGTTTGAAGTACATATTTACACAGAAGGAATTGAATATGAGACAAAGAAGATGGTTGGAACTTATTAAAGATTATGATCTAAGTCTTCAATACCATCCGGGAAAAGCTAATGTGGTAGCAGATGCTCTGAGCCGAAAAGTGTATGTGAATGGCCTTACAGCAGGGGAATTACCCGAGGATTTATGTAAGGCATTTAAGGACCTCAGGTTGGAAGTAGTACCTGAAGGGTTTGTAACCTCACTAGTGGTACAACCCACTTTGATGGACAAGATACGTGAAGCTCAGAAAGGAGACAAGGAAATAGAAGAGATCAAAGTCAATTTAAGAGCTGGAAAAGCTAAAGGATTTCATGAGGATGAGCAGGGAATTTTGTGGTTTGAAAAACGTGTATGTGTGGCCAATGACCCTGACCTTAGGAAGTTAATTCTGCAAGAAGCTCATGAAACACCTTATTCAATTCATCCGGGAAATACAAAGATGTATATGGATGTGAAAGAGAGATTTTGGTGGAATAATCTGAAGAGAGAAATAGCAGAATACATCGCTAAGTGTGATGTATGTAGTCGGGTAAAGGCAGAACATCAGAAACCAGCAGGACTCTTACAACCTTTGAAAGTACCCGATTGGAAGTGGGATTCAATTGGGATGGACTTCATCACTGGATTACCAAGGACCAGATCGGGTTATGATTCTATTTGGGTTATTGTTTGTCGCCTAACCAAAATAGCTCACTTCATACCCGTGAAGACCACTTATACTAGTGGAAAGCTAGCCGATATTTACATGAAGAGAATTGTGTGCCTTCACGGCGTTCCTAAGAGTATCGTGTCTGATAGAGGGACCCAGTTCACTTCTCATTTTTGGAAGCAGTTGCACGAATCTTTGGGAACCAGATTGGAATTCAGTACGGCTTTCCACCCGCAAACAGATGGTCAGACTGAAAGAGTGAATCAGATTTTAGAAGATATGTTAAGAGCTTGTGCGCTCGACTATGGATCTAGTTGGGATGATAATTTGCCATACGCTGAGTTCTCCTACAACAATAGTTACCAGGTCAGCATTGAGATGGCACCGTTTGAGGCCTTGTATGGAAAGAAATGCACAACCCCACTGTTGTGGAGTGGTGTAGGAGAACGGAGTTTCTTTGGGCCTGATATAATACAGGATGCTGAAGAGAAAGTCAGGCTGATTAAGGACAGATTGAAAATAGCACAATCACGCCAGAAAAGCTACGCAGACTCCAAGTGTAGAGAAGTCACCTATGAAGTGGGAGATAGAACCTATTTAAGGGTGTCACCACTTCGGGGTGTGAAAAGATTTGGAATCAAAGGAAAGTTAGCACCTCGATTCATTGGACCATTCAAAATTTTGTCTCGCAAAGGTGAAGTGGCATATGAGTTAGAACTACCTGAAGTACTGTCTGCTGTGCATAATGTGTTCCATGTCAGTCAGTTGAAGAAATGTCATCCCGAGATGATGGGAGTTCCCTTAAAGGATACTGTACCCCTCGAGGAGGTACGATTGGAGAGTGACCTGACATACGAAGAGAAGCCCATCAAGATATTACAGACAGCAGAAAGAGTCCCCCGTACCAAAACCATCAGGTTTTGCAAGGTCCAGTGGAATCATCACACCGAAGACGAAGCCACCTGGGAACGAGAGGATGACCTCCGAGAAGACCACCCACACCTATTTGCTGACCTTTCCGAAGCTCGAGGGCGAGCTTCTTCTTAAGGGGGTTAGTCTGTAACATCCCAAATTTCTCAAAAATTTAAAACTTTGCATTCATGCATCATGCATCATAAAAGTATGACATTGAAATCACATAAGGAGTAAATTGAATTTTAATTATAATGTTAAATAAAATTGTTTTCATTAAAGAGGTTTATTTGAGCTCCTCATACAAATCTGTATTTTATTATTTTATTTATTTAACAAAATGATATCAAAAAGTCATAAATTAAATTAGCTTTTCAAAACATATTTTTATGAATTTTTCTGAAATGTTTTGATAAGTTTTAAAAATCAAATTTGAATTAAAGGTTTGAAATCAGAAAATGTTTTGTTAAAAAAAAAAGGGGAGACGACCCAACTGGGCCGAAGCCCACTGCGTTCCCTCGCTATCCGCCGCGCGCGCAGCGCAGAGGCCCACGCCGCAGCCCACCTCACTCCCTCTCTCGCTGCCAGTCGGGGCCCGCATGTCATCTCTCTCCCCAAGTCGTGAAGAACACGAACACGATTTCCACCGAACCCTAGAATCTTGCGGATCGAGATCCGTTGGGAAAATCGCGAGGAAAGCGCTCCCCTAAGTCCCCATATAAACCCCCCCCTCTGCCGCCTCCTCTCGACCCCAAAACCCTAGAGGATAGCCTCCAGGCCGCTCAGAAGCTGCCGCCACCGTCCGCCATTGCCGCCGTAAAGATTCTCGATCTCCGGTGAGTGCAGAGCATCTCGAGTCCTCCCGCGTCTCTCCTCCTTCTCCCAGTGAGCACGCGCACGCCCCTGACACCCTCTCTGTTGTTCTACTGCACCAGATCGTCGCGTACGTGTTCAACCGAAGCAAACCGCCGCCGTTTCCATCTCCGGCGAGCTCTAGGAGGAGAAGGGAAGCACGCTGAGGATCCCTGCCGCACCAACAGCTCCGCCTCGACCTCCCCTTCGTAACGGTATGAGTCGTTCTTGCTCGCACGTCGTAGATCGCCGGAAACGTTTATGCCGGGCATGGCGCCGCCGCACCCAGAGGCACTCCGGCGAGCAGCGCCGCTCGATTTGGGCGGTTCAATCTGGACCCTTAGATTTAGATCGGGCGGGCGCGATTTATTTTTCTTTACCGTTTCGTCCATCTAATCTGGAGCGTCCGATGTAACTGAGATCGGACGGTTCCCATGACGATCCGCGGCGAACCGGTATCGCCCAATCAGAGCACGCCGCGTGGCGTTTTTTATTTTCTATTTCGGCAGAGAAATTGTTTTAAAAACGGAAAATAACACAAACTTACAAAAATCATAACTTTTGATCTGTTCATCCAAATTTGATGAATTTTATATCCACGTGAAGCTCTGCTCGTGTAGTTTAATATGGTTTCATTAGTTTATCCTTTTAGTGTATAATAAATTGCGTAATTTAATTGTTTAGCTTTCGGATATTAAATCTATAACTTAATTAATAAAATCTCTTTCCAAATAAATCCAATGGTTTTGGAGATTTATTAATGCCCTCTGTCCAGAGAGTGTAACATGAGTTTTATTTGAAACTTCTTCTAATAGACTTAAAGAAATTGGTTTTAGAATTTAAAACTACTAATATGCTCATTATTTAAATGATTAATTAAAATATTAAAATATTGATCATTGCATTTTCATGCATAAATAACAGAGAATTGAAAATAGTAATTAATTGGTCTTGTTAAGTTCATTGCATATTAAGCATGCATACATATTTTTGTATTGATATTTTAAGTGTTATGCTTGTGTGTTTATTTAGTGTATTGTTTGTCTCTAGATTGTGAAGAGGAGGAAGGTCCTTGTGATTGTTATTCTTGCTGTGCTTGTTCCTCTTGTTACCAAGGCAAGTGACATTCATGACCTATCCTATGTTTTCTATATGCATTATTAGTAGATTTTTGAGTAGTATGCATGATAGGGAAATTTTGATACTATCTTATAATGTTAAGTTAGTTTACACTTTGAAAATATCCTAGTAGTGTGTAGCCATCCCTCCCCATGCAGCCACCAAAAGTTTTATTAGATGCTTAGCTATGCTATAAAGGAGTTTACTTATCATGTTATAGAATTATTGCTAAGTGTTAAAACTTTGAATGCACTTCTGGGTGGAATTGGTTGTTTGGTTTATGTTGAGTGGCTTTTGGGACCATGCTTGTGGTTGTCTTTGCCTAGGATGAATTTCTATTCTACTTAGGGCCATGAGTATGGTGGTTGTCACCCAGAAGTATACTTGTGGACGGCCACCCAGGAACAAAGAGATTACTAAGTCCCTCCAAGTTTAGAAGCTTTCCGTGCAGCCTTCTGACAATGGGCTCTGTCTAGAACTACTAAGTTGTGAGAGTGCAACCTGTCAGCTTGACAAGCAGATGTAGAGTTGATAGGTGGAACGGGTCTTGCAAGTATGTATGCATTCTTCTTCTGAAAGTTCTTGTCTCAATTCTCTCCTTTCCATAATACACTCCGCGTGTATAGGATTTCTCGGACAAATTGAGTCTTAAGGTGAAAGTGCACAACCTCTGCAGAGTCGACAAACTGAGTACTCAGCCGTGTCCCCGGTGATGGACAACTTCGAGCAACTGGACAAGGATGGACGGAAGAATCTCAACATGCTTTTCGTAAAGTAAAATTTGACTAAGGAAAGAATTATTGGTGCACTTGGGCTTCATCCCTTGGTGCCAAGTCTTTGAGATACAAAAGTGTTTTATAAAAGATAGGAGAAAACTGGCTTTCTGCAAAATAGCCTACAAACTCCACCAAGCCAAATATGCATATAGAATTAGACTTGTCATAATTTATCCACCATAGTCACTTGCCAATACTTCATTGTATTGACCTCCTTCGGGGGCTGCATATTCAAATGTGCAGGTAATTCTGATGAGGAGTAAGTTTGGACTCGATTCTACACCCAACATGTCTGCTTGTGGCGTATGCTAGAAGAGGAGGCCCATTGCTTTTATTTTCGTTGTGAACTCTGAAAATTTTAGCTAGTCTTCATGACTATGCACCTTGTAATAAAGCTATACTTGGCTATTTTTGAATCTCGATGTAGTATTTTGATACTTATGCAATGATACTATATATTTTGTACTGTGGTGCTGGCAGTGATCCAGGGACTAGCACATAACACAGGTGTTCCATCTTTATTTAAAGATGGGGCGCTACAGTTGTTAATGGTGGCGAAGTTGAGTGGCTACTCCGGTCCATGTCTATGGTTCCTGGAGTACGTGCACTTGTGGATGCCCACCCAGGGAACAGAGGAATCTGAAGAACTCCGAGTGACGATTGCTTTCAGTGCAGCCATTGCCATATGGGCTCTGGCTTGATCAATTATGTTGGGTGGACTCTCTCCGGCTTGACAAGCAGATGTAGAGGGATGTTAGGTGGAACGGGTCAAGCCAGAGTGGGAGGGAAAATGCTTCTGAAAGATCTCGTCTCATTTTTCTCCTTTCCTTTTCACAAATGGTGTGTAAAGGATAAATTGGGTTGAATGGGTACAATGGTGAACGTGCACAACCTCTGCAGAGTGTAAGACTAAGTACTTAGCCGTGTCCCCGGTACGGACAATTTGAGCAGCTGATCACGGACGTCAAACGGAGGATTCCATCATTCCAACTTCAGAAATAAAACTTGATGGGTGAACAAGGGAAGACGAGATTATGGTTTTCATGCCATACTTGTCTTGATTTGAAGAAAGAGTTTTCCAAAGAGATAGAAAAAATTGGCTTTATGCAAAATAGCCTTGAACTCCACCAGCCAAATAATGCATATAGGCTATAGAGTTATTCCATTAAGTGTCCACCATAGTGTCACTTGCCAGACTCAATTTTTAATGGAATCTGACCCACGTTGTTGCAATATTTTTCTTATTGCAGATTGTCCAGATGACGAGTGAGGTTTCGTTTATAGGTTTCGAGTCTACAACCAACATGTTTTCGTTTGTGGCAACATGAAGTTGTTGGAGACCCACTGCTATTGTATTTCTGCTGTGCACTTTTTCAATGCTAGCTTTATGCTATGCAACTTGTATCAAATATTTTGTAATTCTGGATCATCGATGTAATAAAATTGACGCTTTGTTGTGATATTACATCGTAAACTGTGTGTGCAAATGAATCGATCCAGGGATTTGCACTGTACACAGGTATCTGCCTTATTTAAAGTGCAGGTACGCTACAACATTCCAAGAGCCCTTGCTCTAGCGTCTTGAGCATTCTTTGTGGCCACCTTGTACGCGGCCATCTCTTGCATAACCTCATTAGACGTCATGAGATGGTAGTTGTGTCTTCCTTGAAGGCTCTTGACGTCGGTTGGCTCACATGACATCATAGAGCTCACATACTTCTTCTTGATCCATGCATCATCAATATGAGAGGCACCAACTTCCTGAAAGCTTGTGGCTATTGTCACCAATCTTCTATACATCATCTCATGATCTTCACCATCAAGCTTGAAGAAGCCCTCGGCTTCATTGCTCAAAGAGTCATAGCGGTTCCTCCTCATGCTATCATTTCCAACGAATAATTCGAATAGAGCATCCCATGTATCCTTGGCGGTGGTGAGGTGTTGGATGAGAGACATTTCCTTGTTCCCAACCTCTTTTTATATCATGTAGAGTGCGGTGGCATCAAGTTGAGCCTCCACCACTTCTCTTCTTGTTAAGTTGGTCGGATCATGCGGCTTGTATCCAACTTGAATGATTCGCCACAACTCGATTGAAGAGCTGCACACATGAGACTTCATCACATATTGCCATTGAGAGAATGTATAATCTTTAAGCAATGGGGGATCACCCCTATGAGAAACTTGCGAATGAGGAATAATGGGATCGGGGGTATGGTATTGGGATGGGGGAGGAGTGGCGTTGTAGCCTTTAGGCACTTCTTCTTGGGAAGATGAAGTGTTTTGATGGTTTGAGGAACTACTAGCATCACCCTTCCCATCCAAAGGCAATTGCTTTCCCTTTAACAATTCGGGGTCCACATCTTGAGTAATGCCCAGAAGCACCGGAGACTTTGAGGGCAAAGCAAGAGAGGTTTCTTTAGATGTCTTGAGTGACTCAAGCATATCATGAAACTTTTTGAACTCGGTTTGTATGGACGATGTCAACTTTGTTTCCAAAGAGTTGATATCGGCCATAGTGGCACCTTTCTCTTGCATTGCCGCCAAAGTCGCGGCGTCCGCTTCGGTACCCTCTTTCGGGTCAACTTGCATTGTCCAAGGTTGGTCTCAAGCGGTGAAGCTTTTAAGAGACAACCTGGCTCTGATACCAATTGAACGACAGTTGACCACCTAGAGGGGGGGGGGGGGGGGGGTGAATAGGTGGTGACCAATTTTTATGTCTTTTTGTAGAGCTTCCACTAAGGACTCCTTTAAGAGCGGAGAAGGTCCCGTACAAATTCGTGAGGCACACACCCACAACTGAATTGGGGGCTCTCACAATGACCACAACAAGTCACTTCCACAAAGGAATCCACAAAGGATCAAAACACACAAGATTGAACCTAGCTATCTAATCCTAGATTCGTTTTTCCTCAAGATTTAGAGTGGGGAATTCAAAACGCTTCGGTGGAGTTGTAGATCGGTGGCTTCTCCCTCAGATCCCCAAGTATCAAAGGATTTGAGTGGCTAGATTGGGAGATCCGGAAGAAATGAGCTTCATCACCAATGGAGGAGAGAGAAAACTTGAAGCTTAAACTGCTGGAGGTAGGTGGAGGGGTATTTATACGCCTCCCCAAATTCTGCCCGTTGTACAGCCGCCAGCTCGGAGATCTCCGGGTTGAGGTCCGGAGATCTCCGGTCTCCGGAAATCTCCTGCAGTAATTCCGGCTGAGCGGGGCTCGATGTCAGTGCTGATTGGTCTTCTTGACTTGGTAGAAAATCTTCTGCAACTCGGAGATCTCCGGACTGGGGCTTGGAAATCTCCGAGCGCCGGAAATCTCCCATAGCATTTCCGGCTAAACTTGAGTTGGGGTCAGTACGCAACTGAGTTTGTGACTTAGAGGCAATCTTGATCAGCCCGGAGATCTCCGGTGTGGGGACCGGAGATCTCCGAACCCCAGAAATCTCCTGACTGAATTCCTGATGAAAGACCACGTGAAGCAGTATTGAAAATCAGGCAATATAAGCATTCATTCTTATCAACCATCACAAACATTAGAATACCTTTTGTGTTGTCATTAGTCACCAAAATATGGGAGTGCAAAGAATGCACTTTCACAGGTCCCTTCAAATTTTGGACAAATCCAAAACCTTTGATTACCTCATCAAAGCGGGATTCCAGCTCCGAGATGCTTGCTTCAATCCATAGATGGATCGCTGAAGCTTGCATACCTTGTTAGCCTTTCCTGGATCGACAAAACCATCCGGTTGTACCATGTACAACTCTACCTCAATGTTTCCATTTAAGAAGGCTGTTTTGACGTCCATCTACCAGAATTCATAATCGTAATAGGCAGCAACTGCTAACAATCCGAATAGACTTAAGCATCGCTACCGGTGAAAAAGTTTCATCGTAGTCAATCCCATGAACTTGTCGGAAACCTTTGGCGACAAGCCGAGCTTTATAGACGGTCACATTACCATCAACATCAGTCTTCTTCTTAAAGATCCATTTATTCTCGACGGCCTTGCGCCCTTCGGGAATATCCATCAAAGTCCACACTTTGTTATCATACATGGATCCTATTTCGGATTTCATGGATTCTAGCCATTTCTTGGACTCTAGACTCGCCATTGCCTCCTTGTAGTTCGTCGGTTCGTCTTGTTCAATTAACAAGACGGTGCAAACAATGTTGCCATACCATTCTGGTGCGATCCGAGATCTACCAGACCTACGAGGTAGAATACTTTCCTCGACAGTTTCTCCCACTCCATCCGCGGAGGACGTTTCTAGAATAGCTTCCGTTGCGCCACTCGGAATCTCGAGTTCAGGATCAATGATCTCATCGAGGTCTACCTTCCTCCCACTTACTCCTTTCGCGAGAAACTCCTTCTCTAGAAAGGTACCGGTCTTCGCGACAAACGTTTTGCCCTCAGCTTGGTTGTAGAAGGTGTATCCAACGGTTTCCCGCGGATATCCTACAAAGACGACTTTTTCCGACTTCGGTTCGAGTTTGTCGGGCTGTAGTTTCTTAACATACGCCTCACAACCCCAAACCTTCAGAAACGATAACTTAGGCTTCTTGCCATACCATAATTCATACGGTGTCGTTTCAACGGATTTGGACAAAGCCCTATATAAAATGAATGCGGCTGTTTCTAACGCATAACCCCAGGAGGACACAGGCAAATCGGTAAGAGACATCATAGATCGGACACTATCCAGTAGAGTACGATTACGTCGCTCGGACACGCCGTTACGTTGTGGTGTTCCGGCAGGCGTAAGTTGGGGTACGATGCCACAACTCTTCAGATGTGTGCCAAACTTAAAACTCAAATACTTGCCACCGCGATCGGATCGGAGGTGCTTGATTTTCTTGTTAAGCTGATTTTCAACTTCACTTTGAAATTCTTTGAACTTTTCAAAAGTTTCAGACTTGTGTTTCATCAAATAGATATAACCGTATCTACTCAAGTCAGCAGTGAAGGTGGCAAAGTAACGATAACCATTGCGTGTCGAAACGCTCATTGGTCCACACACATCTGTATGTATGATCCCCAATAAATCCGACGCCCGTTCAACAAAACCTTTGAATGGTGTCCTGGTCATTTTGCCCATAAGGCATGGTTCACATGTATCGAGGGATCCAAGATCCAACGAGTCCAAAAGTCCATCAGAGTGGAGTTTCTTCATGCGCTTTATACCAATATGACCGACATGGCAATGCCACATATACATGGCGGTATCATCACTACACTTAATCTGTTTGGCTTCTATGTTATGGATGTGAGTACTACGATCGAGATTCAACAAGAATAAACCATTATTCTCGGGAGCATCAACATAAAAGATATCATTCATATAAATAGCACAACTGCTTGATACTGATTTAAATAAATAACCGTCTTATAACACGCAAGACCCACTTATAATGTTTACACTCAAGGATGGTACAAAATAACACTTATTTAAAACCAAGACTAATCCCGATGGTAGATGTAGAGGGAGCGTGCCGACAGCCACCACGTCGACTCTCGATCCGTTGCCGATGCGCATCGTCACCTCATCCTTAGCCAGCCGCCGTTTATTCTATAACTCCTCCTAAGTTACATATATGAGCAACAGAACCAGTATCAAATACCCACGTGTTGCTCCGGGCGGATGTAAGGTACACATCTATAACATGTATATCAAATATACCTTGCTCTTTGTCGACTGTCTTGCCAGACTTCCTATCCTCCAGGTACTTGGGGCAGTTGCGCTTCCAGTGACCTTTTCCCTTGCAGTAGAAGCACTCCACGCCAGCTCTGGGACCAGGTCTGTTAGTCTTGGGCTTGGAAATCAGTTTGCCCTCCCTCCTATACTTCCAGCTCTGCTTTCCATTGCCACCAGATTTCTTAAAATCGACAGTCTTGTTGACCATCAACAGCGTGTGCTCCTTCTTGATCTCCACCTCAGCAGTCTTGAGCATCACGAACACTTCACCCAGGGACTTAGCCATGCCCTGCATTTTGTAGTTCATGACGAAGCCTTTATAGCTAGGGGGCAACGGTTGCAGCACCCTATCAATCGCCAGCTCATCGGGAATCTTGCATTCCAGAGCATTCAGGCGTTGAACGTCGCCAGACATCTTGACCACATGCTTGCTCACTCTGCTATTCTCCTCCATCTTGGCCGAGAAGAAAAGCTTAGAAGCTTCATATCTCTCAGCTTTAGCCTGCGGCGCAAAGACATCCTTGAGTTCAGAAATAATCTCAAAGGCGCTCATCTTCTCAAAGCGCTTCTAAAGGTCGGCTTCCATGGCGTAGAGCATGGCACTCTGGACAAAGGCAGAATCCTCCAATCTGGTCTGGAAGACCTTCTTCTCATCCTCAGAGGCTTCATCTGCGGGAGGGTCACCTATGGCGGCCTCAATGATGTAGGCCACCCTATGGGGAGTGAGGAGGATCCTCAGGTTGCGGAACAAGGCCATGAAGTTTGACCCATTGGTCTTAAGCTTTTCTTTCTCAAGGAACATACCTAGGTTAAATGAGGGGCGAGACATCTACAATGGAATTTGCAACAACATAAGACTTTGTTCATAATAATTTTGAGTTATAGTATTTATAGAAAATAACTAACATAACTCCCACTCAAACAAACATCCCTCCTGGTCGTTTAAGCGATTACACGACCCCCATCCATTGCACCACCCCTCATCGTCAGAGCCGGCGGCACAACTTCAAGAGTAGACAATTTTTCGTCACACTAATTTTGTGACTCGTGCTCGACCTTTCGGCCTCCGTGTTCCATCTGCATATGCTAGGCTCGCCACTATAACCTCCACGCTGACACTTGTGCAACATGGCTTACACCCACCGTATGTGAACGATGACATGTCTGACACCCGATCATCACGGCCTGCCTCATAACGTAGAACTTTCTTGGTGGTGCTCATTGGAGGAAGAACACTAGTGTTATTTTTTAAGGGATCATCTTATATAATTACCGCCGCGTAACTAATATATATAATCACACAATATAAGATGCACACAAAACATCAAATGTAATGCAATGTGATATAGTCCATTGCGCCATGGTCTTCTTGGCGCCCGCAGTTTATAAACAATTTAATAAACCTAACTTGACCATATCACATAGCCCCTACAAAATAAAGTAGACGCTTCAACTTTATTTTTTGCATATTTTACGTGGCTCGGGGATGTCGTAAATAGAACCGCTTCATACCTACGAACCTTATGACCACAACAACGATCCAATAATTGCATATTTAAGCATCCCTTTCGGGCCCTCCATTGAAAATGCAAGACCAACTAAAGAGAGAGAAACTGACACCCGCCAGCCACAGATACAGTACAAGCCGTATGTCAGTAGTGGAACCAGTCTCGCGTATGCGTAAAGTCGGTCCGGGCCGCTTCATCAACTCGATGCCACTTGAATCACAAGTGCACGCTAGAGGGTAGCAAATAACAGGAACGGTGCCCCCGTGCAGAACACGGGTTCTAACAGCGCACAGCTATATCTACGATAGATCGGCTCTGATACCACTGAAGGGGATGTGTGCAGAAAACAAAAAAATTCCTAGCAACGATATCCCTAAAACATGCCAATATCTATTATATGCAGATATAGTAATACAAACGGATTTCGGAATACATACCCTTGTAGACCGAAAGCGGGGATTACGTTCCCGCACAAATGTTGTCGATGAAGACCGACAAAGCCGACCTCAAGGTCGTGTAGAGGAAGCAGACCTCCGAGTAACGCTAGCGCCACACCTCGCAGGACGTTACATACGTACGGTGGAAACGACGGCCTCCGAAGCTCCAGTCCAGGACGAGCAGCGGAAGACTTGGACCGGAACACCAGCAGCGCGACAGCGGGCTATGGTGGAAGAAATACCCCTCTCAACTCGGTGCAACTACAACAAAGGGAATCACGAAATCGAGAGAGTTTTGGGGAATTAATTGGTGAATTAAAAGGCCATGGGAGTCTCTCTATATATAGGCTCCCAGGGGGGAGCCAACCTCCTCACCAGGCAATGTGGGACTAATCCCACATGCCTGGTCCGGCCATGGCTGGTGCGCCGGCTACCTGGTAGGCCTCTTGGCCCACCTGGGTCGGCCACACAAGCACCCACCGAATTATCTAGGGAATTTTTCCCCTCTTGGGCCTTCTTTCGACCAGAAGGCCCATTTAGGGAAATCAGCCTAAATAAATTCGAAAAAATATAGAAAATCACATTTAGACATAAATTACACTAATTAATATCAAACATATTATATATAATTTATTCTAGCTCCGAAAACTCTTTCGTCGCTGCCCGATCTCCATCGGACCTCTCCCGGGACGTTCCCGGTGATCTCTTTCCTTTCTGGTTGTCTTGTCGAAACCCCTTAAGTGTGTTACCCTAGCGGTTCGATATAATAACATACATGATCGAGACTCCTCTCCGATCAATGACTAACTCGTAGGCCTAGACCCCATGAATTAATCCCTGTGATATAACGAATGACTTTAATCTATCAAACCTGAACGTAAAGTCTTAAACCTTTTGCCATGGCGATACTTAGCGTGTCCGAGCGTCGCTCATAGATATCTCCATATCTAGCTTGACCTCGTTACCGACAATGCTATCTTCTAGTCGTCTATGATTTCATGTCTCCGTGACCTAGTCACATGCTTCCAAGCTCATTAGACATGATCTCACCGATTGGGCCCAAGAGTATCTATCCTGCTATGCGGACTGTCAAATCTCGCTCTTGACCCCTCGTCTCAACTACTCCTTTCCGATACCCAAAAGTACCACTGTTATTGTCATACTAATTAAGATACGACGTTTGGTGCAATTAAAGTATCTTCCAGGAATAACAATAAGAGTTGGTCTCACGGTCAAAGGCGTAATGACTACATCCTACAAATCTGGGTATGTCCATCACATCGTTCTCCAACGATATGACTTCCATTACCGACCGGCACCATGCACTATGATCGGGAAACCTCGATCATCAATCGCGCAATGAAACTAGTCTTAGTAGAGGCTACTAGGGACCTAGTTGTTTACGCATCACACCCGTATTAATGTTTCCGCTTAATACGGTTATAGCATAACACAAAAACATATTATGAACAAACGAGATATGTCGGGGGGCTGCCCCCCGGGTAGGGAAGATCCCGGTACAGATCAGCAGTATGGCAACAGTGATTGACCTTTGGACAGAGCAAGGGCCGTCCTATGATGCACCGAAGGGGCAACTTGACCTTTCGAAGGTGGCTGGGCCCAAGGTGTCTCTTGGGGGGCGCAAGGGTCATCCCTGGAAACTATAAATAGCCCCCCAGGCCTTCAGGGCAGCATAAGCAACAGCGGATGGTTCCTCTAAGAACTAGCTTCTCGAAGATATCTTTGGTAGCAGCCTAAGATATCTTCGGGAGGCTAGGCCTAGAAGTACTCATCATGAGTGGTAGTCCAGAGCAGGGGTGGAACTCAGACACAATCGGGAAGGGTGTCAGACCCCACGGTCTGTCGGAGTCCCCCGGTAAGATCCCGGGTAGAGGAGAACCCGGATAAACCGGATAGGCTCCCCGGGTAGATACTAACCGACTCACTTATCTCGTTCCTGGCAAGCTATCTTTGGTGTGCAGGAAGGACATGCCAAACTGAACATGGAGGAGACCGACATGGGGGCATGTCGGTTGGAAGTCAGAGATCTGGTGCAGGCTTTTCCGCCTGACACGGGGGGAAGTCCCATTCCTCCTAACATGGAAGCATGGTCACGTCCCGTCTGACACGGGAGCGTGTCAGCCGGTACGATGATGCTACGACAAGATCGGACATGCCTAGCCCGGCAATCCGGAAAAGGCTACTAGGCATGGGCGAAGACATGTCTTGTCTCTGACAAGGGGACATGCCTAGCCCTGTCTGGTGGGATCGTGCCGGATTAGGGTTTCCGGCCCTCCCGGCCGGAACTCTATAAAAGGCGCCATAACTGCTTTGGTGGAGACATGACCAACTTGAGGGCCAAAACTATAGTCTCATTTACTCCTAGAGCAGTTATTCCCTCCTTTCTAGTTCATCCAGTTCATCTAGTTCATCACCCGATGAGCTCAAGGAGCATGTCGTAGATCTTGTGCCACACTTATATTGAGAGGATAGGCAGGAGTAGGGGTGTTACCTCCTCACGAGGGCCCCGAACCTGGGTACATCGCGTGTGTGACTTTGCCTTCTTGCATTTGTTTGGATTTGTTAGATCTTTGAGTGTGTTCTTCGGTGATCTTTAGCATTCCTGCATCTCCTACCGTGTGAGTTCTCTAGCTCGCTAGCCCTCCCCGGACCCACCAGCGTCCATCGGCCCCACACATTAGCCATCCTATGGCATCTGCCGTGACACCACCACGACAGTTGGCGCCCACCGTGGGGCAGGTAGAGGCGCTTGCTGGTGTACATATCCAGACGGGTTCCACTGTTCGCTCCGGCATCCGAGTTCTCTCTGGCCTGGTTGTCAGGCTAGGCGAGATGGATTTCGTCAGCGACAATGCCGTGCTTCTGGAACAAGCCCTTCCCGGCGAATGGATGCCTCATCGACTTTGGCGTCTTCACCACCTACGTCGCCACTAAGGTCGTTTGCAGCTATCCGGACGTTGTCCTAGAGGCTGAGGATCCCCCGATGCTCCGCGCCACCCGGGGTCAACGTATCGATCGCCCCGTGGGCTGTGTCGCGGTCATGATGGTCGGGGTAACCGAGGAGGTGTTCCAAGACGCTCCCGACGGCGATGCCGGTAGTAACCGGGTTCGGTTGGCAAAATCTCCGCAGGAGAGGGGTGCTGCCCGAGATGGCGACCCCCAGCCGTCACAACCTCGTCGCCGCCCGGATCCCCTCTCGGGTCTGGTCGCCAAGTTGGCTGTCCCTTTGATAGTTGACGTTGATACCCAAGTCACATCGGCTGATTTGGACGAGCAGCGCAGTTTACTGCTCGCGGAGGCCCAAGAGATCGCCAAAATCCGGCATGAACTTAGTGCTAGTCTCCGTTAGTACAATGCAGCTCACGGGTTCCCTAAGATAGACTCGCGGGACAAGCGCATTGCTGACCTGCGCAAGAAGGGCAGGATGGTGAATGATGAGTTGGCGGGTGGCGCAGCGCCTAGCCATAGCAGATCGGGTAGTATGATCTCGGCAGAGAAACCTGTGTACAGCTCACCTGCCAAAACTCTTAGGGCTGCCGAGGCAGCTATGGCTGAGTTGACCGGGCTATCCGGGGAAGCTCTACGCAAGCAGCAAGAACGGGTTAACGAGTTAGTCGTAGAGGCTAACCGGCAGAACAAAGACTTCAAGAAGAAGAACCCGGGTGCTGGGTCCCAGGTGTACTCGGCTAGGGCCGAGACCAACAAATCGGGCGGAGAGGCTTCGTCTCCGCATCCGAGTCGGAGCAAGAGCAAAAGCCGGAGCCGGAGCCGAGGTGCCGGGAAAAACAAGCAATTGTAGACATACGACCCGACCTTTGCCGGAGTTCAGCAATCCGGACAGGTCAATCCCGGTCAGGCTCAGGGTAGCCATGGTGGTGGTAACCGGGGTGTAGGAAACAATGTCCCGGCTAGCCGTGGCAATCCACCTCGGAATCCACCACAAAGTCAGGGAAATCGGCAGAGAAATGCCGTCTCTGTCCCACAGCAAGCCATAGTTCCGGCGGTTAACAGGCATGACGATGGCAACTCGAGGTTGCAGCAACTCGGATACCAGCCTAACGAGAATCCCTTGGGATCTCGAATAGGAACTCACCAGCTAGATCCAGCTGATGCCCGGATCAGGCTCGACCGGATTCACCAATCCGAGTTGGTTGAAGAGCAAGGACCTCCGGGACCTGCTTGCTTCGGACCTCGGATCATGCGGGAGCCAGCTGTGTGAAATTTTCAGCTCAACCGGGGCGCCAAGACCTATGACGGCAGCTCGAAGCCGGAGGATTGGTTAACCGACTATGTAACTGCAGTAAGCATAGCCGGTGGAAACAGACGCTGGGCGGTACGATATGTGCCGCAGATGTTGGAAGGACCTGCCAGGATCTGGCTAAATAACTTGAGGACTAGCAGCATAGACTGTTGGTTGGATTTCGAGGAGGCCTTCATCAGCAACTTCACCAGCACATACAAGAGGCCCAACCGACCTCAGCAGCTTGCCATCTGCAGGCAGAGGAGCAATGAAACTGACCGAGAGTACCTTACTCGGTGGAGTAACATCCGCAATTCTTGCGAAGGCGTTGTCGAGGCACATGCCATATCGTGGTTTGCACAGGGATGCCGGCATGGCTCTATGCTTTGGCAAAAGCTGCAAAGGAAGATGTCGACAACCTTGGCAGAAACCATGTGCATCGCCGACACCTACACGTTTGGAGATCTCATGCAACCCCTGGTGGATGTCGGAGACTCCAACAAGAGGAATGCGGGAAATCAGCGCTCGGGGTCGAGCAGAAGCCATGATCACCACGATTTCGGCAAGAAGAGGAACCAGCCCGAGTTCCACTATGCCTCGCAGCACGTGGCAGCAGTTGGCCGAGATCAGGGGGATGCCGGAAGTAATCAGCGGCAGAAAGTGACTGGCCCGGCTTGGGGTCAGAGCCAGGAAGTACAGAAAACTTGGGTGGACCAAAAGAAGCCCCTGACGTATGAAGAGATGCTGAACAAGCCATGCTGCTACCATACGTTAGAATCCAACAAGCCTGCAAAACACTCTACCCGGCAATGCAGCTGGTATCAGCGCACGTTGCAGGAGGGCAGCGCGGGGCTACTCGGCCGAACGCTCCGGCGTCACGGCCCAATATCCCAAGACCCCCTCCACCACTATCCAGTGCCAATGCAGTCCGGATTAGTCAACCCACCCAGGGACCCCCTCCCAGACCAGTGAATATGGTGCACACGTGGAATGACAATGGTGCCGGTCCGAGTAACCAATCCGGACACCAGCAGGGCAACTACCGGGAGGCACATCAGAGTTATGTGGTCTTTGTAACCGAGCCTACTGACCAGAAGAGTGTGCGACATCATGCTCTAGAGGTAAATGTTGTGATCCCGGCGGTGCCCAAGTTCCTGCACTGGTCCGAGATGGAGATCACCTGGAGTCGGAAGGATCATCCCCGGGTTATGCCCAAGCCTGGTGGCTATGCTTTGGTGGTGGACCCGACCTTTGTCGGACCAAGCCTCAACGTCCGCTTCAGCCGGGTTCTAATTGACAATGGTAGTGCCATTAACATTATGTACAAGGATACCATGCCGAAGCTGGGGGTGTCCATGAACACGTTGCTCCCAACGGAGACCACCTTTCACGGCATTGTGCCCGGAGTCTCCTGCTCCCCTATGGGAAAATTTTGGGTTGAGGTATTATTTGGAACCCGAGAGAACTGCCGGACTGAGAGCTTGGAGTTCGAGGTCGTGGATCTCGAAAGTCCATATCATGCACTTATTGGTAGGCCGACACTGGCCAAATTCATGATCTCCACTCACATGGGATACCTGAAGATGAAGATGTCGGGTCCAAATGGGGTGATCACCATAGCAGGAGACCACAAGCGCTCCATGGACTGTGCATCGGCCGGCTCAAACTTAGTCGAGTCCCTGGTCATTGCTGAGGAGAAGAAGAGAATTCAGCAAGTAGTTGCACTGGCCAAAACCTCGCAACTCGGCATACCCGGGATGGTGAACCCGGAGCAGAACACCTCATTCCAGGCACCAAAGGAGACCAAGAAGGTGGGAGTTGACCCCAGTAACCCGGAGCGCCAGGTCATCATTGGCAGCAACCTGGACAGCAAACTGGAAGGCGAGCTCGTCGACTTCCTCCGTGAGAATCGGGATGCCTTTGCGTGGTCGAAAGATGATCTACAAGGCGTTCCGAGGGAGTTGGCTAAGCACTCACTATTCGTCAGGCCTGACGTGAAGCCGGTGAAGCAACCGACGAGGCGCCTCTCGGATGAGAGAAGAGCTGCTATCATGAAACATCTCGCAGTACTTCTGGCTGTCGGATTCGTGATGGAAGTGCTGCATCCGGATTGGATATCGAATCCTGTCCTGGTAGAAAAGGCGCATGTGCATCGACTTCACCAACCTCAACAAGGCATGCCCAAAAGATCCGTTTCCACTTCCCCGGATAGATCAAGTGATCGATTCCACTGCCGGGAGTGAGCTTTTGACTTTTCTAGATGCCTATTCTGGTTTCCACCAGATACCTTTGAATCCGGACGATCAATTGAAAATTGTCTTTGTTACCCCGTATGGGGCTTATTGCTATCGTGTCATGACTTTTGGTTTGAGAAATGCTGGTGCTACATACCAGAGATGCATGCAAAAATGTTTACATGACCAGATAGGCCGGTATGTCGAAGTCTATGTCGATGACATAGTCATAAAAACAAAAGAAAAATCCTCTATGATCGATGATCTGAGGGAGACATTTAAAAATTTAAGGAGATTCCGGATGAAGTTGAATCCGGACAAATGTACATTCGGTGTTCCGGCAGGCAAGCTACTCGGTTTACTCATATCAAGCCGAGGGATTGAGGTCAACCCGGGTAAAATACGTGCGATTGAAAGCATGAAGTTACCGGTACGTCTCAAAGATGTGCAGAAATTTACAGACTGTCTGGCATCCCTAAGTCGGTTTGTGAGTCGACTAGGTGAGAAGGTCTTGCCCTTGTATCAATTGATGAAGAACAGTGAAACATCCCAGAACTTAGGGTCCAGAAATAGAGTGGACACAGGAGTGTGCATTGCATTCATGCATCAGAAAATCCGGATAATTTTCGCGCATTTAATTTTCAAAACACTAAGTGATTGAAGTTTCACTTGAGTTGGTGGAATTGAAGTAGATCATCAACTTGAGCGTTATAAACTTCGAGATGATTGTAACATCCCAACATTTTATAATATTCAAAAATCACTAAAATTTAAAACTTTTCTCTTTATTAAAATAAAATATTAAATGTATAAGGAAACTAACTATGAAAGACTTCAAACTTGAGTTAATATTTCCAATGTCACAGTTTAAACATTTTATTATCCAATGGGTTTCAAAAACCTTAAAATATAATTTGACAAATAGTTTACAAACTACAATCCATTTTATTTTAAATAAATTAGTTCCTTATAAGTATTTGAGTTAAACCACTTAGTCATATCTATTCATAATTACAAGATTATTCAAAAGGTTATATAATTACTAAATGGTTTTCATTCCTTTAACTAAGTTCAAAATATAGTTTGGAAATTATAAGCCTATAGTGTAACTTTAAAACTTCATAGATTTTAAATTAATGAATTAGCCAAATAAACATTTCATTTGCTTAAATGAATTTCATCTATTTTCAAAGTATGAAATGATTAATATATTCTAAATAAGAATAAAATTAAAACAAAGGTCTTGTCCAAAGTTGTTATGAAGTTTCAAATGCATTATCCTATTATAAAATATAATGTTGCACAAATTATTTTTAATTAAAAATGAATAAAAATAAATACCTTATATTCCACCTTTCCTAAACATTATTTATATTTGGTTCCTTAATATCATGCCAAAATAAAGAAGAATGATATCAGCAAAACAAGTTTAAATAACTTAAATCCAAACATAATTGAATAGGGGTATTTCATATAATTTATTTAGCCAAAGTTAAAATGAATTAAACCCTAGTTTTAAATTAAACATAAAGTGTCAATTTCACATTTAATCAATATTTCTAAATTATTATTTTTGAAAAGTGTTCAAAACATACCCACAACTGGTTTAACAACAAGATAGTATTTTTACAAATTTTTAGAAATTAAATTGACATCATTTGGATATTTAAATCAAAAGATATGAATTAAACAAATAAAAATAGAAAAAGAAAAATTGCTGACGTCAGCCCATCTTCAACCTCCGGCCGAGAAATCCGCATCCAATCTCGTTCCCAAATCCGGTGAAATCTCTGCGATTCGTTTCCTTTGCTCTGGCCTATTTAAACCCCGCGTTCTCCTCTTCCATTTGCCCCAAACCCTAGCCCCAAGGACGCCGCCAGGCCGCCGTATGAGCTCGCCGGAGTTCGTCTCCTCCGCCGCCACGTTTCTCACGGTTCCGTCACGGTGAGACCTTCCCCGAGCCCCTGGTCCTCTCCTCTGTCCTCGTCATCTCCGTGCGCACCTCCTAAGCCCCACGTTCGGGTGTTTCGTGCAGTGAGTCGAGCGCCCCGTGCTCGACCGGAGCTCCCGGAGCGCCGCCGCACTCCTTCCGCCGCTGCCGGCCGCGCCAGGAAGAGCGATACGACGCCGTCGCCACCATCCACATCGCCGCGACGATCTGCACACCGCCGTCGCCTCAGATCATACGGGGGAGCTTCGCATCATCGCCTCCGTTCACGCCCGAGCGCAGCGCCGCCGTCCCCTCCATCGCCGGCCACCGGAGCGCCGCCACGGTATGGTCATTGCATCCTGGCCGTTCGATCCGATCTCAGCGGCCACGATTAGAAATTTTAAACGAACCGGTATGATTCGCTGTCGTCCGTCAGATCTGGATCTAACAATCCAGATTCATCCACTTAACCACGTCAGCGCTGACGTGGCCTGCACAGTCAGCATCCCAATCAGCTGCCACGTCAGAAAATAAATTATTTTAATTAGATTATTTGGCAGTTTTGCAGAAAAGCCCCTGTCACTTAGATCTGTCACAACTTTTTAACCACAACTCCAAATTTAATAATTTTTGTATATTTGTAAAGCTCTTGACATGTAGAATATTATGGATCTGACAAAATTCAAATTTAACTTAGTATAAAATATTCAAATTTCAAATGGTGAATTTGAGTATTTTTGTAATAACTTTAAATCTATAAATCCAAAAATTGCAAATAAATATGTTTTAGAAACTTTGGAATATTTGTAAATTGATGCCACTGATATAAAATATTTTTGAGTAATTTTTGAATGATTTCATAGATTTGAGTTTAATTTGAATAGTTTGATTAATTTTGAAATAACTTTTAATAGAAATATTATTTTTGATTAAATCAAATGGCATTAAATATAATTAAACCACCTCTGGCTATTAACACCATCTATAAAGAAAATTGTGTTATAAAATATAAAACACATAAAACTTTAATCTATATGTTTCCTGTTACTATGGTTTGCAAATTAGAAACTAATTAAATTGCAAACTATAACTTCATGCATATGCTATAAAATTTACAAAAATTAGTGTTATGTTGCTTGTGATTTAAAAATTGCATTTCATGCATAGCATATCTTATAGTCATATTCTCCATAAGGAAAACTCCTTCCTTATTTCCCCTAAGTTAGGATTAATTTCAACTTAGTATTTTGGGAAAAGTGCTATACACTTACACACTTAGTAGTTTCAACATGGAGCTGGAAGACCAAGGAAAGTACTTAGCCAAAAACAAGACTTCAGAAGTATCTTCAAGGAGAAGAAGCACTTAGAAGAAAATCAAGAAGTTCATGAGGGACTTAGAAGAAAACAGACTCTGGAAGCATCCTCAAGAGGTCAAGCACTTAGAAGAAAAGTGAGAAGAAATTCAAGAAGGCCAACCCCTCTTTATTCTCTAAGTCTTTCTCTCTGTCTTTTCTTCTCCTCTTAGACTTCGAGAAGACTAAGTAAATCCAAGACCAGCCTCGAGGAAACGAGAATCATCAAGTCGGAAGATTCATCAAGACTACCAAGAACTCAATCAAGACATCATCCAGAAGAAAGTTACAAGTCTGGAGATGAAGCCTGGAGGACAACTACAGCTTTCTTTCTATCTTTTCCCTCTTTCCTAATCTTGTCTTTTAGACTTAAACAAAATTTGATCATGATGTTATCATCTTGAAGTGGTTGGATCCTAGCAGCATAGTGGGATGAAGCGGCCTGGAAACAAACCTTACATGTCCACGTACATGAGACCTGTTCCACAATTTAAGTGGCTGGCCGGGTGTCTGTCTCTCTCACTATAGTGAATGTCCAATTTACAAAGAGTTGATAATAATTGTTGATCATTTTGAACAAATGACATAGTATTTTTCTCTAAGTATTTGGCACAACATGGCTAGGCCATTAGAGTGCTATTTCAAGAAGATATAAAACAAAGGATGTTTATCCAACTTAAGACCTTAGCCCTTAGTCATTCTTGACCCACCTATTGCCTTGCATTAACTTAAAAGATTTTCCATGGCATGGCTTGCACCTCAAGTCCTTAGAAATAACTTGCATATCATGCATGTCATGTTTTCCTTAGAAGTTTAAGAAACTTGTTTGTGGGTGTTGTGTTGATTTATGATTGTTGTATTGTTTGTTTGTATTGTTTAGACTGAACGGAGAGTCCCGAGTATCGTTGAAAAGAGTTGTGAACAACGACAACATTCAAAGGCAAGTGGCACACCTCATAAACTTCCTATTTTTTATATGCATTACTTAGTGTATTTTTATATGCATGTGTTGCTATGCTAAACCTGTGTAGAATCCCTTATACCTGTGTCTAGGTTCCTATGCAATACTTGGTAGAGTTATTGATGCTATGCAAATGTTGTTTGTGAAAATCTAAATTCTACTAAGTTAAGAATGAAACACCTGGGTGGTAATTGGTTGTATGGTTTATGTTGAGTGGCTACTCAGGTCCATGTCTATGGTTCCTAGGGTATGTACACTTGTGAATGGCCACCCAGGAACAGAGGAATCTGAAGAACTCCGAGTGACGATTGCTTCCAGTGCAGCCATTGCCATATGGGCTCTGGCTTGATCAATTATGTTGCGTGGACTCTCTCCGGCTTGACAAGCAGATGTAGGGGGATGTTAGGTGGAACGGGTCAAGCCAGGTGGGAGGGAAAATGCTTTTGAAAGATCTCGTCTCATTCTCTCCTTTCCTTATCACAAATGGTGTGTAAAGGATACCTTGGGTTGAATGAGTACAATGGTGAACGTGCACAACCTCTGCAGAGTGTAAAACTAAGTACTTAGCCGTGTCCCCGGTTACGGACAATTTTGAGCAGCTGATCAAGGACGTCAACAGAGCATTCCACCATTCCAACTTCAGAAATAAAACTTGATGGGTGAACAAGGGAAGATGAGATTTATGGTTTTCATGCCATACTCGTCGATTTTAAGAAAAGTGTTTTCCAAAAAGATAGGAAAAATTGGCTTTATGCAAATTAGCCTTGAGCTCCACCAGCCAAATATGCATATAGGCTTTAGAGTTATTCCATAAGTGTCCACCATAGTGTCACTTGCCAGACTCCATTTTTAATGGAATCTGACCCACGTTGTTGCAATATTTTTCTTATTGCAGATTTGATCAGATGACGAGTGAGGTTTCGTAAAGGTTTCGAGTCTACAACCAACATGTTTTCGCCTGTGGCAGCATGAAAGTTATAGAGACTCACTGCTATTGTATTTCCGCTGTGTACTTTTTCAATGCTAGCTTTATGCTATGCAACTTGTATCGAATATTTTGTAAGTCTGGATCATCGATGTAATAAAATTGACGCTTTGTTGTGATATTACATCGTAAACTGTGTGTGCAAATGAATCGATCCAGGGATTTGCACTATACACAGGTATCTGCCTTATTTAAAGTGCAGGTACGCTACAGATGGTATCAGAGCACTGTGTTGCCTGTAGGTTCGAAACCCCTAAGTCTGGATAGAAATAGGTCTGACCATAGGATTGAAAATCTATTTTCATTCACTTTTCTAAAAACAAATCTCACTATGTCATTCTCGTATTCTCATCTACTATCAACCTTCTAAAAACCTCTTATCTTTTTTCTAGATGACCATGTTCTTATAGTCTAAGTCTGATTCTGCTGCCTCATATGGAAAAGCTACGATTAATCATGAAGTTCTGCATGCATGGAAGACCACTGAAGAACCAGGATTCGACCAACACTTCTAAGATATCCAAGAAAGTTGAACAAGAACTTGAAGCAGTCATGAAGGAGGTAGATTTGACCACCACCCAAAAATAGAATGACGATATCGTGTTAGTGTATTGATCATATCAACTTAGCTATATGACAATACTAGATTGTTTGCTTGGTGTTAGCACCTTGTTGCTTGATGTTTGTTAGATGTTGATTGATTATGTTATAGATTGGTTGCCTTGTTTTGTTTTATTGGACTAGGATTCCTCCATAAGTACAAATAATTCAACTCATTGCTTTTTAAACGAAACAGATGTCTCACCCCAATGCCAACACCAATGATTTGCATACAACTATGCGACTATTATTAGAGAACCAGAGTCAGCTGTTGAAGATGATCAATGACCAACTGCCTAAGATTGATCAAAACCATAGTGATTTCGAAGGGACCCTTATGACCAAACTAAAGGCATGCAAAACCTGTGGAGAGATAGGACATACGTCCCAAGAATGCACTGATGAGTGGCCCCATGGTCATACCGAACATCCAGTTAGGGAATGCCCCACAAGTCAGATGTCTTGCTGTTTTTGTGAAGCAACAAATCACGTTCCAACTCAACATCAATTCTACCCCGTGGTGCAAGAAGTCAGTCAGCAAGCCAAAAAGGGGATGCAACAAAATCTCATGAAGTATGTGGAAGTACAAGAAAACAAGGAGGAACACAAAAGAGATACTAGCCATATAACATGTTTTACATGTGGAGAACTAGGACATTATTCATGGGGCTGCAAAGAGAAAAGGACTGGTCAGGTTACTGAACCAAATCTTCATCAAAATGAGACTGTGGGTCATACTAAGGTGAAGAATGAAATAAGAGTAAGGTCACTTCCGAAGAAATCCAAAAGTACCTCCAAGTGTTGCTATAAATGTGAAGGAGATCACCTAGCTCGAAATTGTCACATCAAACGAGACTGGACTTCATTAATTGAGATGGAATATGGCAAACAAGACTTGGAAGAACTTTTAGCCCTGGAAACATCTAAGAAGAAGAAGAGGAACTTAAGTGACGTAATTTGCTACAAATGTAAAGGCAAAGCACATTATGCTGACAAGTGCCCAGCAAAGATGAAGGAGAAATGCCTTACTCGCTCGCACAAGAAAATCAACAGTCCCGCGACATGTCGCAGATGCGGAGCAACAGGACACTATGTCAGTGGCTGCCCTGAGTGGAAGAAGAATAAATCTCTCCAAGGACCGAGTGGAAAGAGTGAGTGCTAAAAACTTTCTGTATCCACCACATGCCATTGTATTTTGAACTATTGTACGCTCTACATCAGAGGAATAAACAAGATTAAACAAAGTTCCTAGACTGACCACAAAAATTTCTTTTAAGGGTGGTAGCCACCTAGATAGTTCAAACCCAGTCGCTTAAACACAGAGATCTCAAACTATCCTTCTTTTCATCCTTCTAATCAGAAAAACCATTCACTGTCAAGTTTTCAAGATTCCATGTCAGAAATTTCATTTTCCAAAACATCCCGAGTAATCAGAATCAATCAAACAATTGCTTTGTCTTTCTAGCTTCTCCGAATCTCGAGGACGAGATTCCTTTTAAGGGTGGTAGTCTGTAACATCCCAACATTTTATAATATTCAAAAATCACTAAAATTTAAAACTTTTCTCTTTATTAAAATAAAATATTAAATGTATAAGGAAACTAACTATGAAAGACTTCAAACTTGAGTTAATATTTCCAATGTCACAGTTTAAACATTTTATTATCCAATGGGTTTCAAAAACCTTAAAATATAATTTGACAAATAGTTTACAAACTACAATCCATTTTATTTTAAATAAATTAGTTCCTTATAAGTATTTGAGTTAAACCACTTAGTCATATCTATTCATAATTACAAGATTATTCAAAAGGTTATATAATTACTAAATGGTTTTCATTCCTTTAACTAAGTTCAAAATATAGTTTGGAAATTATAAGCCTATAGTGTATAACTTTAAAACTTCATAGATTTTAAATTAATGAATTAGCCAAATAAACATTTCATTTGCTTAAATGAATTTCATCTATTTTCAAAGTATGAAATGATTAATATATTCTAAATAAGAATAAAATTAAAACAAAGGTCTTGTCCAAAGTTGTTATGAAGTTTCAAATGCATTATCCTATTATAAAATATAATGTTGCACAAATTATTTTTAATTAAAAATGAATAAAAATAAATACCTTATATTCCACCTTTCCTAAACATTATTTATATTTGGTTCCTTAATATCATGCCAAAATAAAGAAGAATGATATCAGCAAAACAAGTTTAAATAACTTAAATCCAAACATAATTGAATAGGGGTATTTCATATAATTTATTTAGCCAAAGTTAAAATTAATTAAACCCTAGTTTTAAATTAAACATAAAGTGTCAATTTCACATTTAATCAATATTTCTAAATTATTATTTTTGAAAAGTGTTCAAAACATACCCACAACTGGTTTAACAGCAAGATAGTATTTTTACAAATTTTTAGAAATTAAATTGACATCATTTGGATATTTAAATCAAAAGATATGAATTAAACAAATAAAAATAGAAAAAGAAAAATTGCTGACGTCATGCTGACGTCAGCCCATCTTCAACCTCCGGCCGAGAAATCCGCATCCAATCTCGTTCCCAAATCCGGCGAAATCTCTGCGATTCGTTTCCTTTGCTCTGGCCTATTTAAACCCCGCGTTCTCCTCTTCCATTTGCCCCAAACCCTAGCCCCAAGGACGCCGCCAGGCCGCCGTATGAGCTCGCCGGAGTTCGTCTCCTCCGCCGCCACGTTTCTCACGGTTCCGTCACGGTGAGACCTTCCCCGAGCCCCTGGTCCTCTCCTCTGTCCTCGTCATCTCCGTGCGCACCTCCTAAGCCCCACGTTCGGGTGTTTCGTGCAGTGAGTCGAGCGCCCCGTGCTCGACCGGAGCTCCCGGAGCGCCGCCGCACTCCTTCCGCCGCTACCGGCCGCGCCAGGAAGAGCGATACGACGCCGTCGCCACCATCCACATCGCCGCGACGATCTGCACACCGCCGTCGCCTCAGATCATACTGGGGAGCTTCGCATCATCGCCTCCGTCCACGCCCGAGCGCAGCGCCGCCGTCCCCTCCATCGCCGGCCACCGGAGCGCCGCCACGGTATGGTCATTGCATCCTGGCCGTTCGATCCGATCTCAGCGGCCACGATTAGAAATTTTAAACGAACCGGTATGATTCGCTGTCGTCCGTCAGATCTGGATCTAACGATCCAGATTCATCCACTTAACCACGTCAGCGCTGACGTGGCCTGCACAGTCAGCATCCCAGTCAGCTGCCACGTCAGAAAATAAATTCTTTTAATTAGATTATTTGGCAGTTTTGCAGAAAAGCCCCTGTCACTTAGATCTGTCACAACTTTTTAACCACAACTCCAAATTTAATATTTTTTATATATTTGGAAAGCTCTTGACATGTAGAATGTTTTGGATCTGACAAAATTCAAATTTAACTTAGTATAAAATATTCAAATTTCAAATGGTGAATTTGAGTATTTTTGTAATAACTTTAAATCTATAAATCCAAAAATTGCAAATAAATATGTTTTAGAAACTTTGGAATATTTGTAAATTGATGCCACTGATATAAAATATTTTTGAGTAATTTTTGAATGATTTCATAGATTTGAGTTTAATTTGAATAGTTTGATTAATTTTGAAATAACTTTTAATAGAAATATTATTTTTGATTAAATCAAATGGCATTAAATATAATTAAACCACCTCTGGCTATTAACACCATCTATAAAGAAAATTGTGTTATAAAATATAAAACACATAAAACTTTAATCTATATGTTTCCTGTTACTATGGTTTGCAAATTAGAAACTAATTAAATTGCAAACTATAACTTCATGCATATGCTATAAAATTTACAAAAATTAGTGTTATGTTGCTTGTGATTTAAAAATTGCATTTCATGCATAGCATATCTTATAGTCATATTCTCCATAAGGAAAACTCCTTCCTTATTTCCCCTAAGTTAGGATTAATTTCAACTTAGTATTTTGGGAAAAGTGCTATACACTTACACACTTAGTAGTTTCAACATGGAGCTGGAAGACCAAGGAAAGTACTTAGCCAAAAACAAGACTTCAGAAGTATCTTCAAGGAGAAGAAGCACTTAGAAGAAAATCAAGAAGTTCATGAGGGACTTAGAAGAAAACAGACTCTGGAAGCATCCTCAAGAGGTCAAGCACTTAGAAGAAAAGTGAGAAGAAATTCAAGAAGGCCAACCCCTCTTTATTCTCTAAGTCTTTCTCTCTGTCTTTTCTTCTCCTCTTAGACTTCGAGAAGACTAAGTAAATCCAAGACCAGCCTCGAGGAAACGAGAATCATCAAGTCGGAAGATTCATCAAGACTACCAAGAACTCAATCAAGACATCATCCAGAAGAAAGTTACAAGTCTGGAGATGAAGCCTGGAGGACAACTACAGCTTTCTTTCTATCTTTTCCCTCTTTCCTAATCTTGTCTTTTAGACTTAAACAAAATTTGATCATGATGTTATCATCTTGAAGTGGTTGGATCCTAGCAGCATAGTGGGATGAAGCGGCCTGGAAACAAACCTTACATGTCCACGTACATGAGACCTGTTCCACAATTTAAGTGGCTGGCCGGGTGTCTGTCTCTCTCACTATAGTGAATGTCCAATTTACAAAGAGTTGATAATAATTGTTGATCATTTTGAACAAATGACATAGTATTTTTCTCTAAGTATTTGGCACAACATGGCTAGGCCATTAGAGTGCTATTTCAAGAAGATATAAAACAAAGGATGTTTATCCAACTTAAGACCTTAGCCCTTAGTCATTCTTGACCCACCTATTGCCTTGCATTAACTTAAAAGATTTTCCATGGCATGGCTTGCACCTCAAGTCCTTAGAAATAACTTGCATATCATGCATGTCATGTTTTCCTTAGAAGTTTAAGAAACTTGTTTGTGGGTGTTGTGTTGATTTATGATTGTTGTATTGTTTGTTTGTATTGTTTAGACTGAACGGAGAGTCCCGAGTATCGTTGAAAAGAGTTGTGAACAACGACAACATTCAAAGGCAAGTGGCACACCTCATAAACTTCCTATTTTTTATATGCATTACTTAGTGTATTTTTATATGCATGTGTTGCTATGCTAAACCTGTGTAGAATCCCTTATACCTGTGTCTAGGTTCCTATGCAATACTTGGTAGAGTTATTGATGCTATGCAAATGTTGTTTGTGAAAATCTAAATTCTACTAAGTTAAGAATGAAACACCTGGGTGGTAATTGGTTGTATGGTTTATGTTGAGTGGCTACTCAGGTCCATGTCTATGGTTCCTAGGGTATGTACACTTGTGAATGGCCACCCAGGAACAGAGGAATCTGAAGAACTCCGAGTGACGATTGCTTCCAGTGCAGCCATTGCCATATGGGCTCTGGCTTGATCAATTATGTTGCGTGGACTCTCTCCGGCTTGACAAGCAGATGTAGGGGGATGTTAGGTGGAACGGGTCAAGCCAGGTGGGAGGGAAAATGCTTTTGAAAGATCTCGTCTCATTCTCTCCTTTCCTTATCACAAATGGTGTGTAAAGGATACCTTGGGTTGAATGAGTACAATGGTGAACGTGCACAACCTCTGCAGAGTGTAAAACTAAGTACTTAGCCGTGTCCCCGGTTACGGACAATTTTGAGCAGCTGATCAAGGACGTCAACAGAGCATTCCACCATTCCAACTTCAGAAATAAAACTTGATGGGTGAACAAGGGAAGATGAGATTTATGGTTTTCATGCCATACTCGTCGATTTTAAGAAAAGTGTTTTCCAAAAAGATAGGAAAAATTGGCTTTATGCAAATTAGCCTTGAGCTCCACCAGCCAAATATGCATATAGGCTTTAGAGTTATTCCATAAGTGTCCACCATAGTGTCACTTGCCAGACTCCATTTTTAATGGAATCTGACCCACGTTGTTGCAATATTTTTCTTATTGCAGATTTGATCAGATGACGAGTGAGGTTTCGTAAAGGTTTCGAGTCTACAACCAACATGTTTTCGCCTGTGGCAGCATGAAAGTTATAGAGACTCACTGCTATTGTATTTCCGCTGTGTACTTTTTCAATGCTAGCTTTATGCTATGCAACTTGTATCGAATATTTTGTAAGTCTGGATCATCGATGTAATAAAATTGACGCTTTGTTGTGATATTACATCGTAAACTGTGTGTGCAAATGAATCGATCCAGGGATTTGCACTATACACAGGTATCTGCCTTATTTAAAGTGCAGGTACGCTACAATGATCTTGGCTTAAACCTTATTTTGGGGTAAAGCGATACACGATGAGAGGTTACACTAAAGAAAACAAAACTTGTTACATCAAAACAATATTTAGGAGTTAATGACCAAAACCACCATTCCTAGTTATTCTCTGATCATCTATTCTTATCAATTGTGCTAGACATATTTCTAGTACATGGAAACCATGACATTCTTGGAGACCAAACTGAATTACCTAAACCTTAATCCAGATCCTCTTACTTGATCGTGACATCATATTTCCTTATCTCCCAATCTTGTCGAAGGCATCAACAAGATAACATAGAAAGCAAGGAAGAAATACAACACGAAGACTTTGGGAAGCAATCCCTAGTTGGGCATAGAAGTATTATGTCCATCTATCATGAAGAACTGGAACTCTTACATCCTAATCCATCCATGTTAATACCTCTGGAAATGATATGACATTACAATGTTAGTGTTATATAGAAATAGGTTTATAACAAGCTTTGTAACCTTGTTGACAACTCATTTTTGTATGCACAAACAATGAAGTGCCATATACATATGAATAAGAAGGATTTTCCACTTAACACTGCAGCTATCATATCACCATAAGACATAACTTAGGCGGGTTATCTATACCTTGTACTTCTAGGGACATCTACTCATGTTTCCACATGATGTAGTGATGAGATGGCATATGTCAAAGTCACAATGGCAATGTTCCATCTTTAACATGAAACTTAATGCCCTCATTGTGCATACTCTTCTTAGGAATCAGAATGATCCATTTTGTTATTTCCATCAAATCTTAATTTGGTGTGGTTAGAAATACTTAAATCACCATACCATCAATTGGTGTATTCAAATATTTCAATATCTTAAAGTCCATAATTTAGATCATTTAGTAGTTGATGGAAACAATTTATAAAAATAAATAAGGCCATAGAAATAATTTTCCATGGTTATAATGCACCATAAAAACAAATAATTGGAAACCATAAATGGAACCAAATTGGATATATATATTTTATCCATAATATTTTAACAAAAACCTCAAATCAATTTAATTGGAATTATAACATAGAAAATATTCCATGTGCCTCACATGCACTACCAAAAATTAATTAAGTAAAAGACATAAATGAAGGAAGATAGCAAAAGAAGTCCAAATTCAATTTACGTGATAAAAGTAAAGTATTCAAAATATATAATATATACAAATTCTAAGTTAAGATAAACTCTCATTCAAATTATACACATTGCTGGACCTTTCTGTAAATTTATAATTCCGTAAAGGTCCAAAACAAAGGACAGGGGCTTGTATTCATTGTTCCTGTAATTCTTCTGAAGGCTGGGGGGTTTTCCGCAAAATTCTTTATTTCCTTTCTTCTTCCTCCGGCCAGAAGGCACAGAGGAGGGCCGTGTCGATGCCTCCTTGAAGCCGTGCTTCTCCTCCTCGCCTCACTCGCGGAGATAAAGCCCCGGAGACGTCCGCATCTCTCCCATCTTCGCCTCTCACCCGCACCCTCACCTCTTCCTCTCTCTGTTCCTCTCTCCAGCAAACCCTAGCCGCTCCGGTCACCTCGGATTGCCGCCGCTCCGGGAAGCGCCTGGCTCCGGGGAGCATATCTGAAGCTCCGCCGTGACACCTTACTCCTTCTGGTAGAGTCACGCGTGCGGAGGAGTCCGGGAGTAGGAGTATTTCCCCGTCGTCCTCGCCTCCGGCCGCCGACGCCGCGGACGAGTTCGTCGCCGTCAGACCACCTTCCGCTTCACCGAGCCATCCATCCTGTTCAGGGTGAGCTTCTGAGCACCACGGTGTTTCCCGTTTCCTCCCTTTCCTTCTCTTGCATGCTCGCCGCCGTGACCGTCGTCCGCCGCCGCGCAAATGGTCGCCGCCGGTTATTCCGGTGACCATTTGGTCCACAACCGCCGCCAATCGCCTCCCCGCAGCGCCCTACAACCAACACGTAGATGCTCCGGCTCAAATTCGTGCCGGGGTGAGCAAATCGTGCTCACCCGAGTCGGATTCCATGTGACGTCAGCTGCCTTTTTTTTCTTTTCCAGAAATTAATTTCGAAATAGATAAGTCTATGACATGTGGGACCCATCTGTCAGACTTTTATTGTTTTAGGAAAATTTTGTAAATATTAAAACCCTGACATGTGGGCCCAACTTAATTTAATAATTTCAGAAATTGATTCAAATTGAATAAACTTTATAAATTCATAACTACTTCATTTTAAATCAGAAAAATATAATCTTTATACCAAAATGATCAGAAAAATAATATCTAAATAATTATTTCAATACAATTTGTATTTGAATAAAATTTAAATAAAATAAAATTTAAAAATACAAGACACTTAATCTTTTAAATGTGGAGTTAGTTTGAAATGCTATTTTGGAAGCATTTCAAACTTCATTTGAAATTGTCTCACATACTTAGCTTTCAATTTTAAAATGTGTTTTCATTATAACATGTAAAATTAATATTTCAATAATTTCATTTTAATATGATATTTTATTTAAGAAAGTAATTAAAAATATATTATTTTCATAAATTTAAAAATAAAGTTATAAGCTTGTAAAGGGTGATCTACTACTATTTGGTACTCATTTCAAATAAATAAAAATCCAATAACATCTGAAAACTACTTATATCCACTTTGTATGAATGTTCCACTTATTTCATGTATTACCTACTTCTTGTTTGCTTATAATTTGGTAAAGTGAAAAATCATTGACAGACAACTAATGAATTGATAACACTATGGTAGTTTGTAACTTGTTATGTTCCAAACATAAATCATTCATCCACAAGAAACAATTCTAAGTTTAGAAGTAAGTGCTTAACTGAAATAAAATCTTATTGCAATGTCTTGGGTAAAACACACAAAGAAGAATAATGTTATACGATCTCTATTAACCATGTGTTTTGGTATCAACAATGTTAGACATTATTTATGTTCTTCAAAAGTTATTCTTTTTGCCATCATCTAATATAACACCAGGACTCTTTAATTAAAGTTCATACATTTCTTATACCAACATAAGATGAACACAACTTAAAGCAACCATGGAGTGTTTATATGTGGTTTTACTTTACTCTTAAGCTTAATAGGATACATGAACATGAATGTTAAACAACTCATCTTGCTTGTGAAGTAAACTCGAACACAAAACAACTCTAAATGAAATCACCCAACACAAATAACACATAATCATTTAGAATGAGATACGGGGTACTTTGCGATGCATCTCATACTTATGCATTAATCATGCTGCTTCTTTAAACATTAGTCCTTACCGGACCAATGATGTTGTTTCCAGATTTCTTGGAGTTTATATTATATAGAAGGCCCTGGCTGCATAATCTTGCAGTAAAAAAGGCAAGTTCATCCCTTTTATACATGTCCTATTGAAGTATTTGTTAAGAAACTATTTTCAAAATGTTAGTTATTGCATATCACACAAAAAGGGCATAAAACTTATTTTATAATAATATGACTATGGTTACCCACCAGTGAGGTGGTAATCTCATATGGCTGGTAGATGGGACCACGGTAAGAATGTTGTGGTGGAGGTTCCATTTGCACGGGAAAGTATCACTTAGGACATAACAACAATTGTCGCCAGTGATTCTTGCGCCGAATATTACGCGCAACCATAAGATTTGGAATGGGACGGAGAAGTCAGCTGTACCCTTTTCCTCTCGTACACCAACGGGTGACTAGATCAAAGCCGGGCGGTGTGTAAATCCGCTGAGCTTGAGGTGGCCAGGATAATAACCTCACCTTCGGGTTGTGGCTTCTAGCATCTATTGAAGGTTGGCTTCAGGACTAGGTTGGGAAGGCGCCCACGAGTCAGCAAGTTGTAGGTTGGGATGGTTCCCACTAGCTTGCAACTTAAGTAATGGGGGGTGTGCGGGGATGGTGGAAAGGCGCAGTGATTGGCTTGGATTACTGACTGGGCCCCACACCAAGGAAGTGTGGACGGGAAAGATCACCCGGTTGTGCAACAAAGTCTTGATCTCTTATGGGTAAAGCAGCGCACCTCTGCAGAGTGTATGAATGTGACATGTTACTCCACGTTCCAGGACGGAACGACGAACGCAGCAGGAAAGGAGGCTCCTCAAAGCCCTAGCCCTGTGACTCCTGACGAGCATAGTCTTCGGAATAAAAGCAACCTTTTGAAAAAATGTTTTCGAAAACTTGCATTAGCCTACGACAATCCATTGTCTGTGGCTGTATTTATACATCAAACTTCCCACCTTATATATAATGAACTTGCTGGGTAACGCTGTTACTCACCCTTGCCTATTAAACCCCTTCTTAGACATGAAGAGCTACGAAAAGGCAACATTGGAGGATAAACTCAAGATACCACAGAAGACAACTACATCGAGTTGAAGCAGTTGAAGGAAGACCGGAGGACAAATGAAGGTGTAGTGTAGAAGAGGACAGATTCCTAGTCATCGAACCTATCTCTATAGGCGTTGCTATAGCGCAACCGCAAGCCTAGCCGTATTAGCAGTAGGCTTAGTATAGATCAGTTCCTCCGAGATTTTCCATTCGATGTTCTTTTGTTAGGGCCTTGCCTCATTGTTTCGAGGAGGTTCTATAGATCTGTTATTTTGGATCTACTGTTTGTAATCTATAGTCATGCCTTGGACCTGCGATGTTTCTGTTGTACCACTCTGATGACGTAACACTGGTGGACTGTGATCCATTGGTGCTATGTCAACGACTATAGCATACTACACCACGCAGTGGTATGCTGGGTTACCACAAAGAGCAAAACATTTGTATGGACCCCGCAGGCTGATGCGGTGTTCAATGATTTGAAAAAGATGCTCTCGACAGCACCAGTGTTGGCATCCCCGTTACCCAAGGAGCCTATGCTGCTGTACATAGCCGCCACTAACCGGGTAGTGAGTGTAGCCATCGTAGTGGAAAGAGAATAAGGGGATAAGCGATACAAAGACCGGTGTACTATCTGAGCGAGGTGATCTCGACATCCAAACAGAACTACCCGCACTATCAGAAGATGGCATACGGGGTATACCTGGCTGTCACCAAGCTCAAGCACTATTTCCAGGAACACCCGATCACGGTGGTATGCAAAGCTCCCCTCGCCGAGATCATCGGCTGTAAGGATGCTAGCGGCCGAGTTGCCAAATGGGCCATCCAGTTGTCTTCGTACGCTCCGGCATACAAGAGACGCGATGCCATTAAGTCGCAGGCGCTGCCAGACTTCTTGGTGGACTGGGCCGAGATGCAGTATGAACCTCCAATTCCCGACTACAACTTATGGAGAATGCATTTCGATGGTTCCAAGTCCAAGATCGGATTGGGTGCCGGAGTAGTCCTCACCTCACCGAAACAAGATGTGCTGAAGTATGTACTAAAAATTCATTTTCGGGCATCTAACAATGTTGCCGAGTACGAGGCTTTGGTCCATGGACTGAATGTTGCCAAGGAAATCGGTATCCGCCGGATAGAGTGTTTCGGTGATTCCGACCTCGTAGTGCAGCAGGTATCAGGGAACTGGGATGCGATTGACGCCAACATGGCCTTATATCGGTTCCATGTGCAGAAAATATCCGGATTTTTCGAAGGCTGCGAATTCAAGCACATACCCAGAGGGGAAAACGAAGCAGCAGATGTGTTGTACAAGCTAGGGTCATCCCGGGATGCCATCCCACCCGGCATCATTCTTGAACATCTGAGGAAGCCGTCTATCCAGCCCTCACCGCAGTCGGATTCTATCTTCATCCCCAAGGAACCTGGTTCGGAAGCCGTACCTATGGAGGTGGAAGTCGGGAGCACTGCATCGAACCCGGGGACTGCACCACAGAGCTCGGAGATGGCAAACGGCATGTCTATGGAGGTGATGTCAGCAGAGCCAATGGACATAGATGCTCCTGTGTTCCCGGTCCGACCCGTCCCGGGATGGGCACAACCCATCATGGCATACATATCGGATGGAACCCTACTGGAGAACGAGGTGGAAGCCCGGCAGATACTGCGGAGATCCAAGGCGTACACCATCGTCAATCAAGAGCTGTACAAGAGAAGTGTCACCGAGGTGCTCCAGAGATGTGTGGAACCTGAGGAGGGCCAAGAGATGCTGTTGGAAATACACCAGGGAGAATGTGGACATCATGCATCATCTCCGGCGCAGGTGGCGAAAGTAGTCCGGCATGGGTTCTATTGGCTCACTGCCTTGCAGCAAGTAGAGGACATTGTCCGAAAATGTGGAGGGTGCCAGAGGTTTGCCAACAGAATACATATGCCGGCATCGGCACTGAAAACGATCCATATCACTTGGCCATTTGCAGTATGGTGCTTGGACATGGTCGGGCAGTTCAAGCCGGCAAGGGGTAATATGACACACATGCTGGTCATGGTGGACAAGTTTACCAAATGGATAGAGGTCAAACCAGTCCGGAAATGTGACGGACACACCTCAGTCCAATTTTTGAAGGACATCATCTTGAGATACGGGTACCCGCACAGCATCATCACAGATAATGGTACGAATTTGCTGTGGGGGAGTTTGCTCGGTTTTGTGCGGAGAAAAGAATCCGGTTGGTTGTGGCATCAGTAGCCCACCCGGAAGCAAACGGGCAAGTCGAGAGAGCAAATGCCTTGCTCCTGGCCGGCATCAAAGCCCGCCTGATCGAGCCACTCTTGAGAACTCCGGGATGTTGGATAGAGGAGATACCGGCAGTGTTGTGGGGTCTCCGGACCACACCGAATAGATCTACCGGGTATACGCCATTCTTCATGTGTATGGTGCCGAAGCGGTGCTTCCAACCGACATACAGTATGTTCACCGAGACCGAGGCAAAGGAAGCACGGGAGGATGATATTGACTTGCTCGAGGAAGCAAGGGAATTGGCATTATCTCGGTCTGCAATTTATCAGCAGAACCTCCGTCGCTATCATAGCCGGAAAGTGCATCCCAGAGTATTCCAAGAAGGGGATCTCGTGCTAAGGCTCATCCAACGCACAGCCGGGATGCATAAACTCTCGCCTCCATGGGAGGGTCCTTTTGTTGTAAGCAAGGCATTGCCCAATGATTCTTATTACCTTGTAGATGCACAGGAAGCTAGAAAAGGTGTAATGGACAAAGCTGGTGAGGAGACCAAGCGGCCATGGAATGTAGCCTTGCTTCGTCCCTTTTACACTTAAAGGGCGCAATGTATGTATCTCGGTTTTCTGTCAATGAAATTTCGGCACCCCGAGGTGTTACTCGGGAACTGCTTGGCCAAAATGTGTCATTTATCCTAACTTGCATGTCGGCACCTTCGGGAGGAACCCGGGGACTGCCTATTTTTGTGCCCCTTTGGTTTTTTGCTGTTCGTCTGTTCTGTGCGTGTCGGCAACCCAGGGAGGAACCCGGGGACTGCCTGGTACTAATTTTTGTTTAAGTATATGTCGGACAAGTTCTGAGATCGGTTGTCAAGTCGGAGTAATGTATGTCATGTGAAATAATCTTGTGACTCGACTGACGAACGCCGAAATGGTAGTCAAGAGCAAAGAGCATCGAATGTGGGAAACACGAAAGAGAACTCGGGAACTCGAAATAGGAATTGTTCCGGTATATGCGTCTTACTTATCCGGTTGTTTATTTTATTATGTCGGGAATTTAACAACTGGAACTCGGATATTCATAAGTAATGTATTCTGTAAACGGAATTTTGTGACTCGACTGTCGAACACCGAAATGGTAGACACGAGCAGAAATTGCCTAAGTACGGCATACATGAAAATGAACTCGGGGACTCGTAGCAAAATAAACCAGCATAACTTGTCTTGCGTAGGGAGGAATAGGGTGCGAATTAAAAGTGTATTACAACTGAACCCGGCATCCCGTGGATTTAATGTTTCTACACTTAAGTGTTTTTGGCAGCACAATCAAGGAGCAGTAGGGGAAGCTGGCTTCTCGGATTGATCAGCAGAGGGAGCGACGATGACGGTCTCCTCAGCACTGGCAGTGGTATCCGGAGCGGCCACATTCGCCTCGGCCTGAGGGATCTCGGGTGGCGGGGGAGCAGCTGCATCTCGAGAAGCCACGGTCTCGGTAGCTGCGCATGTCTCAGTGTCATCAGCCTCCGGGATCTCGGCGTCCGCATCACCGGTATCCCCCGTCTCGCCGTCATCTTCATAGTCTGACTTGGAGTCAGAAGCAATGAGGCTCGTGATGAAGACGCCGGGATCCGCCCAGCCGGCGAGACGATGAGCAGTCTCTTGGCGTAGCTGAATCTTGGCCGGGTCCGTGTACCACTCCGAGACGACGCGCAGGCTCTTGATCACTTCGAGATCGAGCCCCTCGTACCAGCTCAGCACATGCTTCAATGCTTGGTCGGCACCGGCGCGAGCACCGGACCGTTTCCAGGCGTGAAGCCGGTTACCGGCATCCTGAGGCGCGGTGGCCAGTTCGGTGACCGAGAGAGAGCCGGAAACGCCAGGCCACAGGACGCCATGCGCGTGGACGACCGTGCTGAGGAGCTCGGTGCCGATCGACCGGAGAGGTTCCATCCGGGCCTTCAGGGCGATGAGATGGTCATCGATGTCCCATGAGTCTGAGACAGGACCCTTTCCGGCGCGCTTCTCCCGCGCGGCAGCAATCGCAAGGTTGGCAGCTTCTCGGGAGTGCTCAAAGTGTCCTTTAGAAAGGAGAACTGTCACATGGACAAGCCATGAGGCGATATCGGCAAAAAGAGGAAGACAAAAAAAGAGAACTCGGTGAACTTACTGTTCATATCCCGGTTTAGTCCGGTGAGCTTGGTCAGCCAAGCATCTTGCTTCGACCGGAGAAGGGCCAACTCGGTCTCGGCCAGATGGGCGTGCGCCTCGGCCTGGTCCAACGTTTCCTTCTGCTTCTTGGTAGCGTCCACAAAGCGCGTCTTCAAGTCTGCAGCAGTGGACTTGGCCTTCTCTAGCTCGACGCTTAGCCGCGCGATCTCGGATTGTGCGTCAGATAAGGAGGATTTTTAATCCACCGAGATCTTTCGCGCGGCATCCCGCTCCTCCCGGAGTCGCCCCTCTAACTTCTTGGACTGACCGAAGTCAGCAAGAAGGCGGTGGAAGACGCTGCTGTGTTTTTTGCTGCAGTCCTGTAAGTAAGGTGTGTCCGATATCAGTCTCGGGGACTTCAGCGGGAAAGATAACAAAGCACTTATTTGAGATCCACAGTTAAGAACCAATTCGGTGGAAAGGATCTCGGGCACTGAGAAGTGATTTTTCTTTTTTCAGATTAGAGCATAGTGATCTGCTACTCGGTGGATTCTAGAGCACTAAGCACTAATCTCGGGGACTAGTGGGGATAGAAGAATAAAGCTTAGTAAGGGTAAAAGAAGGAAACTTACATCAACAACCCAGGTAACATCCAACACAGCCACCTAAAGAGCGTGCAGAGCTTGACCGCTGCGGCTCGAGCCGGCAGCGTGCAAATCCCCCGCGACCTCGGAGGCATCGGCAGCAATCCAGGCCTGGTTGTACTCTTCAACAATGCGCAAGCCGATCACGCGGACGCGCTCGCTGTAACGACCTCCCGGGATCCTGGGGACACAAAGGAGCTTACGGATGCTCGCAGGGCCTACAAGGCAGCAGTGGGGATCTCGGCAGGAGGTGGCGGTAAACCGGAAAACTTACCCGAAGCAGAAGAACCCTTGCTTAGGGCCAAGTCCTGGGTTGAGGACTTCAGAGGAGCGTTGGGCTTAGCAGGGGCAATCTTCTGCCCGGAGGCCTGGCTGCGCGATTTCCCGGCAGGAAGATCAGGTTGCCGTGAAGGAGGTGTGGGCTGCTTCGGCGGCGGGGTTTTGCGTGGAGCTAGCCGGGTAGAGGCACGTGGTACAACCTGCCGCGGAGGACTCGGCATGTCTGCATCGAGTTGAGGAGACACTCGGCGCGGGGTATCCGGAAGGACGACGTCCTTGGTCTCCACAGTGGACTGTGCCGGAACCTCGGTCGCCGCGGGACCAACACCCGGAGTCCCAGCACCAGTAGAGGCGCGAGGAGCCCCGACTTCGGTCAGCACAGGGCCGGATTCAGGATGATCGGCATCCTGCGCTTGACGCCGAGGTGGAGAAGGGGCAGCCCGGAATGGGCTAGGAGATCGGGACCCCGGAGGTAGGGAACCCGCAGACGGCGGAACGTCAAGAGCCGCTCTGTAATAGACATGTCAGAAAGGATCTCGGAAGAAACCAAAATAGAATAACTCTAGGAGAGAAGGTCATACTCGGAAGACACGGTGGGAGGACCTCTCCTCCGCCGGGGAGCCTTCTCGCCCGGCTGCTTGGTGATCTTGCTCTTCTTGACGGCGGTACCCGACCCACCGGCATGGGCGGTCTCGGATCCCGCACGTTTGCGGGTCTCGACGCGCTTCGTCGCGGCTACAGGCCCCGGAACCACTGGCATGGCGTATCGGAGAGGATGGGCATCAATTATATCAAGTATTTGAAATTCATCGTCATCATCTTCGTCAGTATCAACTTGGATAGCCTCTTGAGCTGAAGGCTTACCCGGAGCGGCTGCACGGGCTAGAGGAATCGAGAGGTGATCCTCGCCGTCGGGATCCTCGTCCGGCATCACCCTCGGCACCGGGAAGTCATCCACGAACTTGCCCTCGGCATGCATCGCGTCTTCTTCCATCTGTCGCTCGAACAACTGCAGCAAGAAGAGGAAGTCAATACATTATGGACATGTCGGTTTCCTGCGGAACTCGGGTAAATACGAAACTCGGCGAAAAGCAAGCACGAGCACCTCCTCTAGTGGTTTCTTGCGGGTACCGGCGCATAGACCCCACTTCCAATCCTCTAGCATCTTTGTTCGAGCGATAGCTCGAACACGGCGCCAAACCGCGGCCTTGTCCAGTGGAAAGATACTGGTCCGGGTGGGATCGTATAACCCACTCATGTGGCATATCTTGTGTGCTCGGGATGGGAGAGGGCAAACTCGGCGGTTGATGAAGCAGCGCAGGAGGTCATCGAACCTCAAGTCGGTCACGAGGACGCCTAAGACGTCGTTCATGCTTACGAATCCTCGGAGTCCGGGAGCTTGTTCCAGAGCTCAAACTCGCGGGGGGGGGGACCCATGACGAACTCGGGTGGATTAATAAAATCCGGAGCGGAGGAACTCGGAGAGTCTCCCGAGGCCTCCCGGTTCTTCACATAGAAGAAGCTCCGTTGCCACTTCCGGCAGGATTCCAGTCCCTGAACCTTGGGGAATCCGGACTCGCTCCGGGGAATGATGGTCGCCGCCCCGCAGTCGACAAGATCTTTGACCTACTTGTCCGGGTTGGGGATGGCTTGCCGGCGGAGAAGGAAGTATTTTTCCCAAAGTTCCACGAACGGCCAGACGCCGAGATACCCTTCCGCGTACGGAGCGAAGCAGGAAAGCATCATAATGGCATTGGCAGGGAGATGGTGCGGTTGAAGGTCGTAGGTGTCGAGGAAGTCGCGGAAGAAGGGGCTAGCCGGGAGCCCGAACCCACGCTCGAAGTGCGTGAGGAACACTACGCGCTCCCCGGGTTGGGGTTCCGGCTCAACCTCACCCCTCGGAAGTCGGCTCTCGACCTGCGGCGGGATTCGGTGTGTACGGTATAGCCAATCAAGATCCCCCTGATGGGTCTCGGAGCCGTCCCAGCATCCTCTGATACTCTCATCACCCATCTCGAAGGGCCCGGAAGACATATCAGAGCCGCTCTGCAGGCGAAGTACCAATTAGCCGGGTTAGTATGTCGGTAACGGAAGACCCCGGGTTAGAAATTTCTACCACCAACCGGGTTCCTAGCAAACGAATCTACCGCAGTTGAACAAATGGGATTTAATCGAGGCAAAAATACTAGTTCAACGTGCAAAGTTTGGGCAGTGGGGATGAAGGCGAGAGCAGAACCAACATCACCATCTGTGATGCACAGCATGGAAAAATCCTACTCAGTGCGTTAGGATCAAGGTCTACCGAGCCAAATCAGTGGGTAGTTCGTGGAGGTTCGGAAGAACTCACGGGCGAAATGAGAAACGTCGCCGTGATTGAAGAACCTCACTGGAGGGAATGGATGCACTCACCGGAGGAGAAGCTGGCACCGAGGCGCGGGAATGTCGCGGACCGATGGTGGAGGCGGAGAGCTCCGGCGGCGGGCTGCGGCGGCGATGCTCGGGCTTCGAGCGCGACGGCGGTGGAGCACTCGGGACAGTCGCGAGGAAAGAGGGAGATTGGGGAAGAAGAAGAAGGGACCGTTCCGATCCCCTATTTATGGGGAGCTCCGGAACGGTTCCCCGACTTTCCCGCCCACGATCTCTCAAATTGTGGGTGGGATCGGGTTGTGCCGAGCCCGACACGTAGCTGCACGTGGAGCAACTCTCGCAGCCACACCGCAGGCCACACGCACCCAACGGTTGGGCTTCGGATCGAGTACGGATCCCGGCTCGCGAACCCGAGTAGCGTCGCATTAAGTCAAGAAGCACTCGAGTGTCTTTCTGTTATGACAAGACCCTGGGTGGGACCCCCTGGCAGAGGAACTTTTGTCAAGCACAAGAAGCGAGGTGCGGGTTGTTATGCCCAGATCCGGGTAGGGGTTGGGATAGTCTCCTTCCCCGGATAAGACCTTCCCGGGCGAACGGATCTCGGGAGAAAAAACATGTCGGTAAAAGTCATCCCGCTCCCAAGGGCAAAATTTGTTTTTGACTTGTTGGTTGGTTTTCGTTTTAAAGCTGATCCCGCACATCAACTTAAGTCGCTGTACATCACCAGCTTCTGGGACTAGTGTCGGGGGACTGCCCCCCGGGTAGGGCAGAGCCCGGTACAGATCAGCAGTATGGAAACAGTGATTGACCTTTGGACAGAGAAAGGGCCGTCCTATAATGCACCGAAGGGGCAACTTGACCTTTCGAAGGTGGTTGGGCCCAAGGTGTCTCTTGGGGGGCGCAAGGGTCATCCCTGGAAACTATAAATGCCCCCCAGGCATTCAGGGCAGCATAAGCAACATCGGATGGTTCCTCTAAGAACTAGCTTCTCGAAGATGTCTTTGGTAGCAGCCTAAGACATCTTCGGGAGGCTAGGCCTAGAAGTACTCATCCTGAGTGGTAGTCCGGAGCAGGGGTGGAACTCGGACACAACCGGGAAGGGTGTCGGACCCCACGGTCTGTCGGAGTCCCCCGGTAAGATCCCGGGTAGAGGAGAACCCGGATAAACCGGATAGGCTCCCCGGGTAGATACTAACCGACTCACTTATCTCGGTCCTGGCAAGCTATCTTTGGTGTGCAGGAAGGACATGCCGAGCTGAACATGGAGGAGACTGACATGGGGGCATGTCGGTTGGAAGTCAGAGATCTGGTGCAGGCTTTTCCGACTGACACGGGGGGGAGTCCCATTCCTCCTGACATGGAAGCATGGTCACCTCCCGTCTGACACGGGAGCGTGTCACCCGGTACGATGACGCTACGACAAGATCGGACATGCCTAGCCCGGAAATCCGGAAAAGGCTACTAGGCATGGGCGAAGACATGTCTTGTCTCTGACAAGGGGACAATGATGATCCAGGACGGCGCCTGCAGTCCTTGCCGGAATGATGACGGCAGGGCTATACCGGATAGCACGGCGGCTAGGTTGCACTAGCCGGTGTCGACATAACTGTTAGCCCTGTCTGGTGGGATCGTGCCGGATTAGGGTTTCCGGCCCTCCCGGCCGGAACTCTATAAAAGGCGCCATAACTGCTTTGGTGGAGACATGACCAACTTGAGGGCCAAAACTATAGTCTCATTTACTCCTAGAGCAGTTATTCCCTCCTCCTTTCTAGTTCGTCCAGTTCATCTAGTTCATCACCCGAAGAACTCAAGGAGCATGTCGTAGATCTTGTGCCACACTTATATTGAGAGGATGGGCAGGAGTAGGGGTGTTACCTCCTCACGAGGGCCCCGAACCTGGGTACATCGTGTGTGTGACTTTGCCTTCGTGCATTTGTTTGGATTTGTTAGATCTTTGAGTGTGTTCTTCGGTGATCTTGAGCATTCCGACATCTCCTACCGTGTGAGTTCTCTAGCTCGCTAGCCCTCCCCGGATCCACCAACGTCCATCGGCCCCACACATTAGCCATCCTATGGCATCTGCCGTGACAGCACCACGACAAGATATGATAAATAATACACTTTATTAATTGCCTCTAGGGCATATCTCCTTCAGTAAGCCCACCTGAGTGTGATATTGTTCGCTGAAATTTATTCATCATGGGAAGAAATACTGATAAGAAGTTTCCCATCGTGTCATCCACTACAAGGAAAGGTACAACTCTGAACTCCGCTGCTGCACTTGATTCTCCGTTTGTGTTGAGTAAGCTTGTTACACCACCACAACCTGAACGTTCTGTTACTACTGCTGAATCTGAAATTACTTATGATTATGCTTCTACTGTTCTTGATGGAACTGGTTCATTAGGTCCCTTTTTATATGCTACTATTGCTAAATCTAAACAAATTGAAAATGCTGAAATTCCTGATGAAAATGCTGAAACACCTGTTAATTCACCTGAATTCACTCGTGATACTTATGATGAGCGTGATGATATATATGTGGATCTTGATGATTCTATTGTTAAAGAAATTAATGCTATGAAAGATGCTAGTGCTTTTAAGAAACTTGTTGAAAAATGTGTTGTTAAATATAAATTATCTCCTGATGCTAAATTTGCTACATCTCCTATAAACATTAAAGATAAAGCTTATGATTTCTCTCTTGATTTGGCTCATATAGCTATTGTTGAAAGAGAACCTTTCTGTGGAACTGAAAATGAAAGTGTTGTAGAACACATGAATGTATTGTCTGATTTGAGTGGAATATTTGCTGAAGACATTAAAAGACGCACTTACTTTGTTGCTAAAGTATTTCCATTCTCATTAAAAGGAGAAGCTAAAACTTGGTATAATAATTTGTCTCCTGGTTCCATCACTAGTCCTAAGGCTTTTCTTGATGCTTTCTTCCAAAAATATTTTCCTGCTAGTGCTCAACATGATGCTTTGTTAAAAAACTATAATTTTAATCAAGATGAAGATGAGAAATTGCCTAAGGCTTGGACACGCTTTTGTTGCATATTAAGAGGCCAGTCGAACCATGATTTGGAGAAAAATGATCTACTTGATATATTTTATAGTGGACTAATTGTTGAATCTAGGACATACCTGGATAGTTTTGCTAGTTGTGTTTTTCAGGAAAAGGACCCCCGAAGAAGCTGAAGAATTATTGGCTATGATATGCAAGAATAATGATGATTGGGATATTCCTGAACCCACTCCAACACCACCACCAACACTGAAGAATAGGGGTATTATTGAATTAAATGAAGAACCGATGAGGGAAGCTAAAAGATCTCTTCAAGAAAGTGGTATTAAATTTGAAGATGTGAAGTATTTACCTCCTATTGAAGAATTATGTAAGCTATTCCTCCTCCAACCGTAATTGAGGTACACTGTCTCCAAAGGTTTGATCATAGAGATATCCCTTACTCTAAACCTCCTGCTCAGTGTTTAGATGAATTGGATGATTTTATTGTTAAGCAAAGCAATTTTAATACGAGAATAGATAATCATTTAATGGGAAAATCTCGTGCTATTAGTAATTTGCATGATATTGTTGATAGAACTGCTAATGATGTTAAATTGTTTATTAAACACTTTCATATGGTTCAAACTCAAATAGATCAACTCACTAAAGTGCAAAAAGAATGGCTAGTAAATAACTCTAAAGCTAAAGAAAGACTTGTTTGTGAAGTAACAACTAGATGTGGTAAATCTACTCAAGATCCTTTGTATCTTGAAGGACATTATAAAAGAATTGAACAAGATTCTCAATGAGTTAATGAACCTAGTACTCCGTCTAGGAAAAAGAAAAAGAACATAAAATTGTTGTAGAATTCTCTGAACCTGTTAATGATCCTAATAGTATATCTATTTCTGATGTTGAAACTGAAAGTGGTAATGAACACAACAATGATAATGCTAATAACAATGATAATATTAATGCCAATTCGGATCAAGAAGAAATAGAAGAGGAACCTGAAAAGCATTTTAAAAATAAAAAGTATACTAAAGAAGATTTTATTGCTAAGAAACATGGTAATGAAAGAGAACCTTGGGTCCAAAAACCAATGCCTTTTCCTGCTAAGCAACTTAAAACAAAAGAGGAAGAACATTATAATAAATTTTTTGATTGGATGAAACCGTTGTTCTTGCAAATTCCTTTGACTGATGCTATTAAGTTGCCTCCTTATTCTAAATATATGAAAGATATTATGACTAACAAAAGGAAAATTCCTAATGCAGAAATATCTACTATGCTTGCTAATTACTCTTTCAATGGTAAGGTTCCAAAGAAGTTTGGTGATCCAGGTATACCAACTATTTCTTGCTCTATCAAAAATAATTATGTTAAAACTTCTCTATGTGAATTGGGAGCTGGAGTTAGTCCTTTCTCTGTTTACAAGAGACTTTACCTTGATAAATTGATACCTACTGATATATCTGTGCAAATGACTGATAAATCTACTGTTGTTCCTGTTGGAATTTGTGAGGATGTTCCTGTCCAAATAACTACCAATTGCTTAATTATGACTGACTTTGTTGTTTTTGAAATGCCTGAAGATGATAATATGTCTATTATTTTTGGAAGACCTTTTCTAAATACTACAGGGGCTGTTATTGATTGCAATAAAGGAAAGGTTACTTTTAATGTTCATGACAAGGAGCATATTGTTTATTTTCCCAAGAAAGTTGATAGAATGCATGGAGTTAATACAATTACTAATTTGAGGTCCATTCAAGTGTGAAGTGTTGATTGCCCATATAAAGAAGAATACAAAACTCTCATGATTGGATCCATACCAATTCATTATAAGGTAACATGAGTGTCTCATATGGTTTAAAATCTTTCATGTCATATAAAATTCATTTGGTGGCAAGACTTGATCAAACTTATTAACAAGTGCATTTTAAATACATTAAGAGGCTAAATAATTTTCTTTCTCTCGTCCTTGTTATACCTGCTATAATGTTATTTAGTTTCCAATGTTTAGTTGAATTTTTTGTTGGAAAATAATTTTTCAGTATTGAATTTAATAATGCAAAATAGCAGAAAATGAAAAAATAAAGTTTCTGAGAAAATTAAAAAAAATTATATAAAAATCAAAATTTTCAAGGAGGCTCCTGGAAGTGCCAGAGAGCCACCAGGGGGAACCCACAGGGCCACCTCACCACCTGGTGGCGCGGCTGGCAAGTGGCTGCGCCATCACATGGTGTGGGGCCCACATGCCCCCCACTTGCTCTCTCTCCTTCCCCTGCCTTCCTCTTGCCCCAAAAATCAATCCTGGATATCTCAAACTCGTGTTCTTTCTGCTCATGTCCTGGGATTTCGATCTCCACATTCAGCGAATTTATGTTGCTGAAATTTGGTGATTCTCCCCTCCGGTATGTAACTCCTCCAAATATCCAAGTAGAATTTTGGTTAATGGTGTATATATGAAGTATTTTGCTGCTGTAGGTATCTTGTTTAGTGAGTTTGAATGCTTGTTCTAAGTTGAAATAACTAGTTTTGATGCATGCTTAAGCCTCTAGCAAGTCACTATAGTGGTTTCCCTTCATTTAGTTGGCTAAAAATCGAATTTTATGATGTTTGTTGAAAATTTCAGAACATGGAAGGAATTGCATTTGCACTAGATCCTGGTGAGATAGTGTTGCAAGGGAAGTTCAAGGTTCATAGGTGTAGCGTACCTGCACTTAAAATAAGGCAGATACCTGTGTATAGTGCAAATCACTGGATCGATTCGTTTGCACACACAGTTTACGATGTAATACCACAACAAAGTATCAATTTTATTACATCGATGATCCAGACTTACCAAATATTCGATACAAGTTGCATAGCATAAAGCTAGCATTGAAAAATTACACAGCGGAAATACAATAGCAGTGGGTCTCCAACAACTTCATGTTGCCACAGGCGAAAACATGTTGGTTGTAGACTCGAAATCCCTTAACGAAACCTCACTCGTCATTTGAATAACCTGTAACAAATAAAATTTTGCAACAGAGTGGGTCAGATTCCATGAAAAATGGAGTCTGGCAAGTGACACTATGGTGGACACTTAATGGAATAACTCTAAATCCTATATGCATATTTGGCTGGTGGAGTTCAAGGCTATTTTGCATAAAGCCAATTTTTCCTATCTCTTTGGAAAACACTTTCTTCAAATCAAGACAAGTATGGCATGAAAACCATAAATCTCATCTCCCCTGGTTCACCCATCAAGTTTTATTTCTGAAGTTGGAATGATGGAATCCTCCGTTGACGTCCTCGTTCAGCTGCTCAATTGTCTGTTTCCGGGGACACGGCTAAGTACTTAGTTTTACACTCTGCAGAGGTTGTGCACGTTCACCATTGTACCCATTCAACCCAAATTACCCTTTACACACCATTTGTGATAAGGGAAGGAGAAGAATGAGACGAGATCTTTCAGAAGCATTTTCCCTCCCACTCTGGCCTGACGCGCTCCACCTACAAATCACTACCTCCACCTGTCAGGCCGGGGCGAGTCCACGCAGCTTAGTTGATCAAGACAGAGCCCATATTGGCAATGGCTGCACGAGAAGCAATCTTCACTCGGAGTTCTTCAGATCCCTTTGTTCCTGGGTGGCCATCCACAAGTGAATATCCCACAGGTAAATCCCCTGGGGACAACACTCAACTCATACAGCCAAGCAACCAATTCCACCCAGGTGTTTGATTATAACTTAGTAGAATTTAACAACAACAACAACAAAGCCTTTTTTCCCAAACAAGTTGGGGTAGGCTAGAGTTGAAACCCATAAGATCTCGAAACCAGGTCATGGTTCTGGCACATGGATAGCTAACTTCCACGCAGCCCTATCCATGGCTAGTTCTTTGGTGATATTCCAATCCTTCAGATCTCTCTTAACAGACTCCTCCCATATCAAGTTTGGCCTACCACGACCCCTCTTAACATTCTCATCCCGCTTTATCCGTCCGGTATGTAATGGCGCCTCCGAAGGTCTACGTTCTATATGACCAAACCATCTTAGACGGTGTTGGACAACCTTCTCTTCAATCGGTGCTACCCCAACTCTCTCACGTATATCATCATTCCTAACCCGGTCCTTTCTTGTGTGGCCACATATCCATCTCAACATGCGCATCTCCGCTACACCTAACTGTTGGATATGTCGTCTCTTGGTCGGCCAACATTCTGCGCCATACAACATCGCAGGTCGAATCGCCGTCCTATAGAACTTGCCTTTTAGCTTTTGTGGCACTCTCCTATCACAGAGTACGCCAGAAGCTTGGCGCCACTTCATCCAACCAGCTTTGATTCAATGACTCACATCTTCATCGATGTCACCATCCTTCTGGAGTATAGACCCCAAATATCGGAAGGTGTCTTTCTCAGGTACCACCTGTCCATCAATCCTAACCTCTTCCTCCTCGTGCCTAGTGGTACTGAAACTGCATCTCATGTACTCAGTTTTGGTTCTACTAAGCCTAAAACCTTTCGATTCTAGAGTCCGTCTCCATAGGTCTAATTTTCTATTAACCCCCGCCCGACTATCATCAATTAGCACCACATCATCCGCAAAGAGCATACACCATGGGATATCTCCTTGTATATCCTCTGTGACCTCATCCATCACCAAAGTAAAGAAATAAGGGCTCAAAGCTGACCCCTGGTGCAGTCCTATTTTAATTGGAAAGTCATCGGTGTCGCCATCACTTGTTCGAACACTTGTCACAACATTATCATACATATCCTTAATGAGGGTAATGTACTTTGTTGGGACTTTGTGTTTCTCTAAGGACCACCACATGACATTCCGTGGTATCTTATCATACGCCTTCTCCAAGTCAATGAACACCATATGAAGATCCTTCTTCTTCTCCCTGTATCTCTCCATAAGTTGTCGTACCAAGAAGATGGCTTCCATGGTAGACCTCCCAGGCATGAAACCAAATTGATTTTTGGTCACGCTTGTCAATCTTCTTAAACGGTGCTCGATGACTCTCTCCCATAGCTTCATTGTATGGCTCATCAACTTGATCCCACGGTAATTAGTGCAACTTTGAACATCCCCCTTGTTCTTGAAGATTGGCACTAATGTACTCCGCCTCCATTCTTCGGGCATCTTGTTTGTCTGAAAAATGAGGTTGAAAAGTTTAGTTAGCCATACTATCGCTATGTCTCCGAGGCCTCTCCACACCTCGATGGGGATACCATCAGGGCCCATTGCCTTGCCTCCTTTCATCCTCTTCAAAGCCTCCCTAACCTCAGCCTCCTGGATACGCCGCACAAAGCGTCGGTTGGTATCATCGGAGGAATCGTCTAGCTCCATGGTAGAGCTCTCATTCTCTCCATTGAACAGGTCGTCGAAGTACTCCCGCCATCTACGCTTGATCTCTTCGTCCTTCATGAGGAGTTGATCTGCTCCGTCCTTTATGCATTTGACTTGGTTGACGTCTCTCGTCTTCCTTTCTCTCGTCTTCGCCATCTTATAGATGTCCCTTTCGCCTTCTTTCGTGTTTAGCCGCTTGTAGAGATACTCATACGCCCGACCCCTTGCCTTGCTCACCGCTCGCTTTGCGGCCTTCTTTGCCCCCTTGTATAACTCCATGTTGGTTGCGCTCCTGTCCAGGTATAGACGTTTGAAACAGTCTTTGTTCTCCTTAATAGCCTTCTGGACCTCAGCGTTCCACCACCAGGTATCCTTAGCATCCCTTCTACTTCCCCTAGTCACCCCAAACTCCTCTGAAGCAATCTTCTGAATGCAAGCCGCCATCCTCATCCACATACTGTTTGCATCGCCTCCTTCCTCCCAAGGGCCCTCCTTAGAAACCCTCTCCTTAAAAGTTTGAGCTGCCTCTCCCTTTAACTTCCACCACTTTGTTCTAGCAACTTTTGGGCGGTTATCCCGCTGGGCACGAATCCGAAAACGGAAGTCTGCCACCACCAACTTATGTTGATGGACAACACTCTCTCCAGGTATCGCCTTACAATCAAGGCAAGCACGTCTATCTTCTCTTCGAGAGAGGACAAAATCAATCTGGCTAGAGTGTTGGCCACTACTGAAAGTCACTAGGTGGGATTCGCTCTTTCTGAAGAGGGTGTTAGCTACGACCATGTCGTAGGCTAGGGCGAAGCTTAAGACATCCTCCCCTTCTTGGTTCCTGATGCCATAGCCAAAGCCCCCATGCACCCCTTCAAAACCTGTGTTAGATGTACCCACGTGGCCATTGAGGTCTCCTCCTATGAAGAGCTTCTCACCAGTAGGTACTCTCCTAACCAAGTCCTCGAGACCTTCCCAGAACTCTCTCTTGGTGCTCTAACTGTGGCCTACTTGCGGGGCATACGCGCTGATAACATTGAGAACCAAGTCCCCAACAACCAGCCTGACTAGGATAATCCGGTCCCCTTGCCTCTTGACGTCCACTACTCCATCCTTGAGGTTCTTGTTGACCAAGATGCCTACCCCATTTTTGTTTGAAGTTTTCCCCGTGTACCATAGCTTAAAGCCGGTATCCTCCACCTCCTTCGCCTTCTGTCCCTTCCATTTGGTCTCTTGGACGCATAGGACATCAACACGCCTCCTTATCGCTGTATCAACTAACTTAGTAGAATTTAACATTTCATCAAAAATAGTTTTGCATAGCATCACAATTCTACTAAGTATTTTCATAGGAACCTAGACACAGGAATAAGGAAGTCTAAACATGGCTTGCATAGCAATACTATCCTACACATGCTTATAGAAAAATAATCTACTCATGCATAGAAAAATAATAGGACTTTTATGGGGGTGTGCCACTTGCCTTTGAATGTTGTCGTTGTTCGCAAACTCTTTTCAACAACAATCGTTTTCTCTCCGTTTAATCTAAACAATATAAGCAAACAACAATACAACAATCAACAAACAGTAATCATCAAACATACATGCTCATATCTAGTGAACAAACAAGTTTTGTAAAACTTCTAAGGAAAACATGTCATGCATGATATGCAATTTATTTCTAAGGACTAGAAATGCATGTCATGCCATGAAAATCTTTTAAGTTAATGCAAGGAAAATGTGTTGGTAAAAAATGACTAAGGACTAAAGTCATAAGTTGAATAAAATATTTTGTTTTATTTCATCTTGAATAAGCCCTCTGATGGCTTAGTCTTGATGTGTAGAAATATTTAGAGAAAAATACTTAGTCATTTTTTCAAGACGATCAACAATTATTATCAACTCTTTGTAAATTGGACATTCACTATAGTGAGAGAGACAGACACCCGGCCAGCCACTTAAATTGTGGGACAGGTCTCATGTACGTGGACATGTAAGGTTTGTCTCCAGGCCGCTTCATCTCACTATTCCGCTAGGATCCAACAAACTTCAAAGATGATAACATCATGATCGAATTTTGTTTAAGTCTAAAAGACAAGATTAGGAAAGAGGGAAAAGATAGAAAGAAAGATGTAGTTGATCCTTCAGACTTCATCTCCAGACTTCTAATATTCTCCTTTGTGATGTCTTGATTGAATTTTTGGTAGACTTGATGATTCTTCATACTTGATGATTCTTGTATCACCGAGGCTGGTCTTGGATTTAACTTAGTCTTCATGAAGTCTCAGAGAAGAAAGGAGAAAAGAAGAGAGAGGGAGCAAGACTTAGAAAATATTTCTGGTTGGTCTTCATGAACTTCTTCTTGATTTTTCTTCTAAGTACTTCTACTCCTTGGAGATACTTCTGAAGTCTTGTTTTGTCCAAGTCCTTCATTGTCCTTCCAGCTCCATGATGAAAATCCTAAGTGTTTAAGTGCATAGCACTTTTACCAAAATACTAAGTTTTTGAAAATAATCCTAAATTAGAGAAAATGGGGGGGGGGGGGGGGGTTTCTTATGGGAAATATAACTACAAAGTAAAATATGCTATGCATGAAATGCAATTTTAAATTACAAGAAACATAATACTAATTTTTTTGATATTTATAAATATGCATGAATTTATAAATGCAATTTAATTAATTTCTATTTTTGGAAAATATAATAAAAGGAATAATTATAAGATTAAAGTTTTCTATGATTAATTTTTTATAAAAAAGTTTTATAATTAGTGTTAATAGACAGGGAGCATTTAATTAGATTTATAGCAATTTGATTTAATCAAAAATAATATTTCTATTAATAGTTATGTTGAAAATACTCAAACTATTTGATTTAAATATATAACTATGAATTCAATCAAATATTACTCAAAAATATTATATAGCAGTAGCATCAATTTACAAATATTCCAAGGTCCCTAAAACAATTTTATTTGCAATTTTTGGATTTATAGATTTAAAGTTATGCAAAAAATACTCAAATCCACCATTTGAAATTTGAATATTTTAAACTAAGTCAAATTTGAATTTTGGCAGATCCAAAATATTCTACATGTCAAGGGCTTTCCAAATATGTAAAAATATTTGAATTTGGATAGGTGGTTAAAAAGTTATGACAGATCTAAGTTGCAGGGTCTTTTTTGCAAAAGTGCCAGATCTGTTGACTGGGCGCTGACTGGATCCGACGTGGCGCTGACTGGGCATCCTGACTCAGTGCTGAGCTGGATAAGTCATTTGATCTGGGCCGTCCGATCTGGATCTGACGGTCCAGATCGGATCGTACCGATTCGGTTAATAAAATCTAATCCTAGCCGTATAATTTAAATCGGACGGCTCCGGATTGAGGGCCTTACCGTGGCGGCGCTGTCTCGCCGGAGACGATGGGGATGGCGACGGCGCGAGCTCCGGCGTGGACGAACTCGTCGGGGCGCTGCTCCCCGGGACACGAGATGACGACGACGGGACTTGGAGCGAGGTGGCGGAGACGATGGGCTTGGCGGCGTCCTCGGGTTCGTCCTGGAACGACGGGGAGACGCGGTCGGAGTTGCTTGGGTGCCGGCGAGCTCCGGTGGTAGACGGGGATGGCGCTCCCATGGTGCCCCGGCCTCGGGAAGACGACGAACGGCTCGACGCGACACGGAGAGGTGGAAGGTGACGCCATCATCAAGCATCCCGTACTGGAGTGGCGTGGGGGCGCGGCCGAAGACGCGATGGCTCCGGCCACCTTCGGGTGTGCACGAATTCGTCGAACCGGCTGCGGAAATTGGGGTAGGAGGGGTCCGTGGGGTGCGCGAAGGTGAGTGGAGAAGGACGGGGAGGGTCTCAAGCTGACGGTGTGGTTCTACTCGCCGGAATCGGAGAAATGGAGGCGGCGGCCGAAGGATTCCGGCAACCAAATTCATCGGCCACGGGGCACTAAATGGAGAGAAAGGAGAGGGGAAATGGAGAGGGAGACGAGGGCGTCTTATAGGAACCAACGGCTCCGTAATTGGTGTTGTCAAACGCCCGAATTGAAGAGGAGAACGCCGGCAGTTTCGGGCGAGATTCCCGTGCAGGAGGTTGAAGACAACCTCTCCCCCTGACAGGTGGGTCCCACTGTCAGATTTCTCTCTTTTTCTTTTCGGTTTTATTTATTTCTTTTATAATTTTTGATTTAATTGTCCAAATGAGGTCAAACAAATTTTTAAAAATTTGTAAAATTATTATCTTTGTGTTAAACCAGTTGTGGGCAAGTTTTGAATACTTTTGAAAATTTATATTTTGAAATATTCATTAAATACAAATTTGACACTTAAAGTGAAATTTCAAATTATATCTTAATTAAATTTTCTTTTGGCTGAATAAAATTTGTAAAATACCCATATTCCAATATGTTTGAATTTAAGTCATTTAAACTCATTTTCAGATACTAAATTCATTTTAGGTTTTAGTATAATACTACATAACATAACACTTACTATATGGAAATAAAAAGGAAAATAATGTATTCATTTTAATTCAAAATAATTTGTGCACCATTATATTTTATATTAAGATAAATCATTTGAAAACTTCATAAACAACTTTGGGCAAGATTTTAAATTTAAATCATTTCTTATATAGAATATATTTGAAATTCATTTAAGTTAATGAAATTTGGATAATTCATTAATTATAGAATCAATGAAGTTTTAGAGTTATGAATTATAAACTTATAATTTCCAAAACTATAACTTGAATTTAGTTAAAGGAATGAAAACCATTGGCAAATATACCATTTTAATATTCTTGAATTTATGAATATATATGGCTAAGTGGTTGGAAACAATTATTTATAAGTAAATATTTTATTGGAATAAAATGGTTTGAAGTTTAATAAACCTTTGTCAAATTACATATTAAGGTTTTTGAAATACAATGGGTAATAAAATGTTTAACCTGAAACAACTTTTGAAAAATGATGATAACTGAGATATTTGAAATATTAAATCCTTTAAATATGTTTGAAATCTTTTATAGTTGGTTTTCTGATGCATATAATGTTTTATTTTTAAATCAAAAACAAAAGTTTTAAATTTTAGTGATTTTCAAACATTATAAAATGTTGGGATGTTACAATAGGGAGGAAGGAGTATACCCTGCCATCTACCCATGCTCGCAATTCATGGAATTCGCGGGGATTACGCGAGATTTCCATACTCTCATGTCAAATGCAGGATTGGAACGTTTTCTTGAGGATCAACCTTTCCAATATGCTATTTTGTCTATGTCGGTGGTGTAGGATTTCCGCTACAATTTGAACTCATCTAACCCCACCGTGCATTACAAAATTTACAACAAATATGTGGACTTGCCTTTTGGTGTTTTCTGTTCAGTGATGACAGTTCCACATGGAGGATCATTGGAGAAGCCAAAGGGGAACCCAAGGCTATTGACGGATTTGTATGAAGTGATCTGCTATGGGAGGAGTTTCTCTAAGGAGGACGGTAAAATCAGGAGTATTCATCTCCCTTCCATTCGTTATTTCGTGTACTTCATTGCTAAGTTTGTTCTAGCTAGGAGATCAGCTGGTAAATTAGGCTTGTCTGGTTTAGCTTTTCTAGCTGCTGCTTTACGTCATGATAGAACTTATAACTTGGTGCTTTGATTGCTCACCGCTTTGCTACTAACCACGAGAAGGGAGGAATTTGTGGAGGACTAGTTGCTTCACGATTATTAGCTTTGTACTGTTTGGAACCCCATCCTCAGGATATGTTGTTGCCAATAGAAAAACTTGATATTGATTCAATGAAGAGACATGAATTTATTGCTGAAGATGGGATATTGCATTATCTTCCTTATACCATAACTTTTCCAAAGAGGAAATACTACAAAGTAACTACTATTGAGAGAATTGTTATCTTGCCTGTGGCTCTTCTTAACCTTGTTGGCAGGGAGAACTTGTCAGTCTCAGAGGCTGAGTTGGACACACTTGAGGAGCAGCCCGGCCCGGATAGTAGGGGCAATGATGAGGAGTATGGGGGTGGCTTCATTCAGCCCTCGGAGACACCCAGCTTCGTGTACCCGGATCCGGGGTATGCAGGACCTTCGGGATCTTCCTCCACCGCAGCCGATGCGGAATACGACTACACGGGGCATAACCCACCGAGTTGGAGTGATTATTCACCTTGGGGTTGATCTCCACTTAGGCCAAAAGCCTAAGCATGGGGGGAGGTATCCGATAGCACACTCATCTATATATCATTATCATTCGGTACTTTATATATCCATATTTCGTTTTAGTTTTCTTTCTTTTATTCATTTGTTCATGCTTTGTTTGCTTCCATAAACTCAAAAATACCAAAAAGATTTTTTTTATTTCTGTTGCTGGTTTGTTTTAGTATCTAGTATTAATATGCTTAGTATTTATTTCAGTTCAATATGCAAAAACACAAAAATAATTTGCTTTGTTGTGTGCTGTTTCACGCAGGGACAGATTTATGCGTTCCACCATTAAATTCATAACTTTTTACAGGAATGTCGGAATGACCTCGAAAGAATTCGTCTTTGCTGGCTGTTCTGTTTTTTGTTTCTAAATCTGAAAACCCAAATATATGTGTTGTTCCTCTTTGCTTTTGTATAGTTTGTTTCATAGGTCATTACCTTCAGTTACTCCATGGAGTTTGGTTATTATTTCATATCTTTCAAGCACACAAGTGATAAGGCAATTATGATGATCTATGACAATTTCAAGTTGGGTAAGAGGCTGGTAATGAACTCTATTTGTTTCTCATTTTTGTACATATAATCATTCATGTGAGCATGCTTAGATGGTTCACATAAGGTATATGTCGATTGGTGGATGCTTAGTAGTTCGTGTTCTCTTATGATCGTTTCCAATTTATTTATGATGGATGTCATGTCTCTTTGGATATTTACTTGCATTGTTTTGCTCATATAGAATATGACATTGTGGTATCCTCCTCGAATAATTCATTTGAATTGACTCGGCACATGCTTACACATGTTATGACTGAAAACAAAAAGTCAATTAAGCCTTGTTGACATATTTTGCCTCAGAGTTCTTGTATCTTTAGTATGCCTCCGTTAATTCTATTTCGTCGCAAGCATGATGATGACGGTTATTGCTCTCTTGAATTGTCATTTTCCCATATTTTGCTAGCCTCGACTTGTACTAAGCTGAGATAATGCTTGTGCTTCCATATCCCTGAAAACCAAGTTATTCCAAAGAGTCCACCATAAATACCTATGCATGGCAATTTCAAACCATTCAAGTAAATTCGCATGTGCTACCTTTAAAATCTTCAAACACTTCTCAATTTGGGCCACTGTTTTGAGCTCATGAGGAAGTGGTAGTTGGTCTTGTTATCTTCCATACTAATTAAGTAATTGACTTGCATGCTACATCTTCTCATCACTAATTTTGCAAAGGTCTGGTAAGACCATTATAATATCAAAAAAGGATTTGAGAGAATAAAATTAGGCACGACTCCATGGTTTGAGATTGTTTGGTGGGCACCCGAGGATTCGGTTAGCCATGGTTTGTTAGCAAGGTGGGGAGGAGTGTCAAGCTATCAAAATGAATGAATATAAAGATGCACATTATAAGTGCTTTGTTGTAAAAATAACCAGAACCGCTCTCAACTTGCTTAGTATGGAAGATAACAAGAACTCTATTGCCATTCGTTGACCTAACAACCACCACTCAAAAACAATTTTACCTCTGTTTTCAAAATGATAAGAAGCTCTAGCACATTTTGAATCCCTACTTCCCTCAAAGAAGGGCATATCTTTTACTTTACTGTTGAGTCACCATCCTTCTTTGAGCACCTTCTTGAGAGCATAATTGTCATTCTTAGTGTAATGTGCTTGTCCCTTAATATGTTAACCGCGGTGTAATCTAGATGCTTTTACCTTTGATATCTTTATCTCTAGTCTTCCCTTGAAACTCAGAGGTGCTTGGGCATTTATGTTTTGTTGTTCCATTCGGGCAAGCGAGATACCACTTTATCATACTTTCTTATGATCCTTGCAATCTTGTGAATTGATTTGTTTCATGTTTTTTATCATCGGTACAATTGGCATCTTTTTTCATGGTTTGCATAACTATTGGGTGACACCGTTTATATATGTCTTATTATGAATAGTCTAAGCATTTGTCCTCATAATGAGAATATTTACATCACATGATCAAATGAGTTCGTGAAAGTTCTTTTACCGCACTCAGTTGTTAACTGAATTGCTCGAGGACAAGCAATAAGCTAAGCTTGGGGGGAGTTGATACGTCCAAAACGTATCTACTTTCTCGAACACTTTTACTATTGTTTACCTCTAATTTGTGTGTTTTGGATGCAACTAACATGGACTAACGTTGTTTTCAGCAGAATTACCCTGGTGTCTTCTTTTTGTGTAGAAATGTCAACTTTGGAGAAAAAGCCCGAAAGACATCCAGGAATTATTTTCCATCCAATAGGGACCCAGAACCACGAAGACCAAACGGAGAAGAGGCACGACGGCTCCACACCACCTTGGGGCGCGGGTGCCACCTGGCCGCGCCAGCAGGTGGTGGGGCCACCTCGGTCGCCTCCTCGCGACCCCTCTCGGCTATAAGTCCCTCCTGACCTAAAAAACCCACGAGGGAAATCGACTTTTCCAGAGAACACCACCGTACGCCGCCGCCACCGCGAACCCTAGTTCGGGGACCAGAACTATCTGTTTTGGCACCCTGCCGTGACGGGGAATCGAAGGGGATCATCGCCAACGCCTCTCCATCAACCATCCATGTTTCCCCCATCCATGTGTGAGTAATCCATCGCTGTAGGCTTGAGGGGATGGTAGGGATTGGATGAGATCACTCATGTAATAGCTGTAAGATTGTTAGGGCATGGTGCCTAGTATCCGTTATCGGTGTTTTACGTCATTGTTGCAACTTGTTATGCTTATGAAGATGATGTGCAAGTTTCTCATTGCGAGCACGCACTACTAAATTGGAATACATGCTTATGATTAGTTAATACTTGGATGCTTTATATTATTTATCTGCAAATGGCTATGCTATGTTATTACATGAATTATCTTATCCACGCAACGCCCCTACATCCGTCCCTATGCCTACAGTATTTTAATCCTGCAGTCTATATCAATCAGAATCGTTGTCTTAATTCTCCTGCTACTATTATTTCACTACTGTCTCTGCTATAAAATTGTTGCTACTGATAATCTGTCTCGAGCAAGTCTATTCACAGGTGCAGCTGATCTGACAAATCATCTGTTAAAGCTTATAAATATTCTTTGGCTCCCCTTGTGTCGAATCAATAAATTTGGGTTTTACTTCCCTCGAAAACTATTGCGATCCACTATACTTATAGGTCATCAAGGTCCAACACTGTCTACGAGAATAGAAGCGTGCGTAGAAATCAAGCTATTTTCTGGCGCAGTTGCCGGGGAGGTGAGCCCTTGAAGGTATCTCCTTTAGATTCTGCAGTTATTACTTTTTGTTTCTTGTTTTTATTTTCACTAGTTAGGCTAATGGAAAACAACAACAAAATTAGAGATCTTTATGAAATTTATATTGCATTAGGACATGATACTTTTGAAGAGAAAAATAAAAAACCTATGGAAATTTGTTTACATAATAGTGTTAGTAATGTTATTAGTATAAATTCTTTGCACACTATTATTGCTAAGGCTGTGGAAAAACCTAAGCTCGGGGGAGCTAGTTAAACAAAGATAATCGTTTTTGCTCCTCAGCTTTGGAGAAATTATTTAGTCTTGATAATGTTTTACCTCCAATATGTGATAATACTAATGATGCTTGTGATATTCTAAAGTCAGCTGAAGAAATAGTGCCATTTAAAATACCTATGAAAATTATTGATCGTGTTATGAATAACCGCTCTGTAGGTGATAGAACTGTCCATCTTGGTGATCATTTGATATTTTTACATGAATTATGCGAGTTGTTCAAGTGTGCAGGTATTTCAACGGACAAAGTTAAGAAGAAATTATTTTCTATATCACTTGGTGGAAGAGCTGCGAGTTGGTATAAATTGTTGAAGAATAGGCACTCTCTTGGATGGGAGGAGGTTGTATCTCTCTTTTATTTTAAATTTTATCCTCCAAGTGAGATTCACCAAGATCGCAATTCTATATATAATTTCTGGCCTCTTGAAGGAGAAAGCATTGCTCAAGCCTGGGGAAGGCTGAAAATATTAATACTCAAATGTCCTAACCATGAGCTTCCTGATAATATAATTGTAAATAATTTTATGCAAGGCTTTCAGAACATTGCAAGGATTATCTAGATGCCTGTTCGGAGGGCTCTTTCACAAGTAAGAAGGTTGAAACTAGATGGGATCTCCTTGAAACAATTCGAAACAATGCTGAAAATTGGGAGAATAACAAAGGTTTATAATTGCATTAAGTCTTGTGTTGAAACTGCTGATTTTCAAGAGCTTAATGCTAAATATGGTCTTGATTCTCATATTATTGTTGATTACTTTAGAACCTTTGCTTCCCATATTAATGTTCCTAAAGAAAATTGGGACGTGTATCATGAACCTTTCAAAGACACTTGCATGAAAAATGAAATTGTTGTTAATGATTGCGATAAATATGCTCAAACTTCTGATAATACTATTTCTTATGAGCATGTTAATTTTTGTGGAATGCATAGACCTTGTGGAATTAATCAAATTGAAGATAAATATTGTATCCTGAAGGGGATTGCAGGCAGAAAACAATAATTTTCCTAGCAACGATATCCTTAAACTAGCCAGAATCTATACTATGCATATATAGTAATACGACAGAGATCAAAATACATACCCTTGTAGACCAAAAGCGGGGATTACGTTCCCGCACGAACGTTGACGATGAAGACGACGAAGCCAACCTCAAGGTCGTGTAGAGGAAGTAGACATCCCAGCACCACTAGCGCAGCACCTCGCAGGGCGTTACACACGTACGGTGGAGATGACGACTCCCAAAGCCCCAGTCCACGACGAGTTGTGGAAGACTTGGACCGGAACACCAACAACGCGGCAGCGGGCGTATGATGGAGAGACTCCTTCTTCTCAGTGCAACTCCGACAAAGGGAATCACGTAGTCGAGGAGAGAAAGAGAATTAATTGGGTGAATTAAAAGACCAGGGGTGCCCCTCTATAAAAAGTGGAAGGGTGGGCGCCAACCTTGCCAGCCGGGAGGTGTGGGACTAAACCCCACACCTCCACCCGCCGGCCAAAGGAGCCGCTGGCCCTAGGTGGGCCCCATTTGGCCCACCTAGGCCGGCTCCCACCCAATCCGAACCCTGAGGGGGACTCCCGGGACATTCCCGGTGTTCTCTTTCCTTTCCGGTTGTCTTGTCGAAACCCCTTAAGTGTGTTACCCTAGCGGTTCGATATAATAACAGACATGATCGAGACCGCTCTCCGATCAATGATTAACTTGTAGGCCTGGACCCCGTGAATTGACCCCTGTGATATAACGAATGACTATTGTCTATCGAACATAGACGTCGAGTCTTAAACCTTTTGTCATAGCGATACTTAGCGTGTCCGAGACTCGTTCATAGATATCTCCATACCTAGCTTGATCTTGTTACCGACAACACTATCTTCTACTCGTCCATGATCTTATGTCCGGGTGACCTAGTCACATGCTTGCAAGCTCTTTGAACATAATCTTACCGAGTGGGCCCTAGAGTATCTATCCGGCTATACGGACTGACAAATCCCGCTCTTGACCCCTCGTCTCAACTACTCCCTTCCGATACCCGAGAGGGACACCTTTATTATCACACTATATAAGATATGACGTTTGATGCAATCAAAGTATCTTTCAGGAATAACAATAAGAGTTGATCTCACGGTCGAAGGTGTAATGACTACGTCCTACAAATTATGGGTATGTCCATAACATTGTTCTACTAACGATATGACTTCATTGCCAACTGATGCCATGTCACATGATCGGGAAACCTCGATCATCAATCGCACAATGAACTAGTCTTAGTAGAGGCTACTAGGGACCTTGTTGTTTATGTATCATACGTGTATTAATGTTTCCGCTTAATACAGTTATAGCATGACAAACAAGATATGCTAAATAAATCTCTTTCTTAATTGCCTCTAGGGCATATCTCCTTCAGTCTCCCACATGCACTAGAGTACAAATTAATCTAGATTACATCTTGATAAAATCTTAACACCCATAGCTTCTTGGTGTTTCTCATGCTTGTCAAGCGGAAGAGGCTTCGTCAGAGGATCTGCCACATTCAGATCCGTACGCACTTTGCAAATCTTCACATCGCCTTCCTGTACATACTGACGTATCACATGGAAGCGTCGGAGAATGTGTTTGGCAGTTGAGTGAGACCTTGGTTCCTTGGCGTTAGCAATGGCACTCGTATTGTCGCTGTAGAGGGTCATGGGGTCTTGCGCGCTAGGGAACACTCCAAGTTAGATGATGAACTTCCTAAGCCACACAACTTCATTCACGGCTTCGTAAGCAGCAATGTACTCCGATTCCATTGTAGACTGCGCCACGATGGGTTGCTTCCCATTTCTCCAGCACACGGCGCCTCCATTCACCTTGAACACATATCCTGTATGTGACTTAGAGTCATCGGGGTCTGTGCAAAAACTTGCATCAACGTAACCTGTTACGCCAAGTTCTTCATCACAACCACCATAGACAATGAACATTTCCTTTGACTTCTTGAGATACTTAAGAATGCTCTTAACAGCAATCCAATGTTCCATTCCTGGATTACTTTGGAAACGGCTCGTCAAACTAAGAGCCAATGCTACATCAGGCCGAGTACTTAACATTGCATACATAATCGATCCTATGGCTTAAGCATAAGGATATTTAGTCATTTTAGCCTTACCATGTTCCGTCACCGCACACTGTGCCTTGCGCAATGTTTTATTCTTGATAATTGGCAGAGAACCTTTCTTTGCCGTCTCCATACTGAAACGCTTCAGTATCTTATCAAGATAAGTACTCTGACTCAATGCTAGTAGACGTCTTGATCTATCACGATATATTTTAAGGCCTAAGACGAATGCAACTTCTCCTAAGTCCTTCATGGAAAATTTACGGTTTAAATATTTCTTCACGCTATTCAGAAGATCCACATCATTCCCAATCAGTAATATATCATCTACATAGCTCACTCATTTTCTTGTAAATGCAGCTCTCTTCCATATTTTGGACAAATCCAAAACCTTTAATCACCTCATCAAAGCGAAGATTCCAGCTCCGACATGCTTGCTTCAATCCATAGATGGAACGTTGAAGCTTGCATACCTTGTTAGCATTTTCTGGATCGACAAACCTTCCGGTTGTACCATATACAACTCTTTCTCAATGTTACCATTTAGGAACGCTGTTTTCACATCCATCTGCCATATTTCATAATCATAATATGCAGCAATTGCAAACAAAATCTGAATAGACTTTAGCATCGCTACCGGTGAAAAAGTTTCATCGTAGTCAATGCCATGAACCTGTCGGAAACCTTTTGCGACAAGCCGAGCTTTATAGACGGTCACATTACCGTCAGCATCAGTCTTCTTCTTAAAGATCCATTTATTCTCGACGACCTTGCGCCCTTTGGGAATCTCCATCAAAGTCCATACTTTGTTGTCATACATGGATTCTATTTCGGATTTCATGGCTTTAAGCCATTTCTCTGACTCTAGGCTTGCCATAGACTTTTTGTAGTTCGTAGGTTCGTCTTGTTCAATTAACATGACGGTGCAAACTAGGTTGCCATACCATTCTGGTGCGATACGAGATCTTCCAGACCTACGAGGTAGAGCAATGTCCATCTATGGAGGACGTTTCCAGAACAGCTTCCGTTGCGTCACTCGGAATTTAGAGTTCAGGATCAACGATCTCGTCGAGGTCTAACTTCCTCCCACTTACTCCTTTCACGAGAAACTCCTTCTCAAGAAAGGTACCGTTCTTCGCGACAAACGTTTTGCCCTCAGCTTGGTTGTAGAAGGTGTATCATATGGTTTCCCGCGGATACCCTACACAGACGACTTTCTCCGATTTCGGTTCGAGTTTGTCGGGTTGTAGTTCCTAACATACGCCTCACAACCGCAGACCTTCAGGAACGACAACTTATTTCTAACCATACCATAACTCATATGGTGTCATTTCTACGGATTTGGACGGAGCCCTATTTAAAATGAAAGCAGCTGTTTCTAACGCATAACCCCAGAAGGATACGGGCAGATCGGTAAGAGACATCATAGAACGGATGCTATCTAATAGAGAACGATTACGTCGCTCGGACACACCGTTACGTTGCGGCGTTCCAGCAGGCATAAGTTGCGGCACGATGCCACAGGCCTTCAGATGTGTGCCAAACTCATAACTCAAATACTCTCCACCACGATCGGATCGGAGGTTCTTGATTTTCTTGTAAAGATGATTTTCAACTTCACTTTGAAATTCTTTGAACTTTTTAAATGTTTCAGACTTGTGTTTCATCAAATAGATATATCTGTATCTACTCAAGTCATCGGTGAAGGTGACAAAGTAACGATAACCATTGCGTGTCGATACGCTCATTGGTCCACACACATCAGTATGTATGACTCCCAACAAGTCTGACGCCCGTTCAACAAAACCTTTGAACGGTGTCCTGGTCATCTTGTCCATGAGGCAATGGTTCGCATGTATCGAGGGATCCAAAATCCAACGAGTTCAAAATTCCATCGGCATGGAGTTTCTTTATGCGCTTTATACCAATATGACCGAGACGCCAATGCCACATATACATGGCGGTATCATCACTAAGTTTAATCCTATAGGCATCTATGTTATGGATGTGACTACTACGATCGAGATTCAACAAGAATAAACCATTACTCTCGGGAGCATTAATATAAAAGATATCATTCATCGAAATAGTACAACCACTTGATACTGATTTAAATGAATAATCGTCTTGCAACAAGCAAGACCCACTGATAATGTTTACACTCAAGGACGGTACAAATAACACTTATTTCAAACCAAAACTAACCCCGATGGTTGATGTAGAGGGAGTGTGCCGACAGCCCGTCAACTCTTGATCCATTGACGACGCGCATCGTCACCTCGTCCTTAGCCAGGCGCAGTTTATTCCGCAACTCCTCCCGAGAGTTACAAATATGAGCAACAAAACCAGTATCAAATTCCCAAGTGTTGCAACGGACGGATGTAAGGTACACATCAATAACATGTATATCAAATATACCTTTCTCTTTGCCGACTATCTTGCCAGCTTTCTTGTCCTCCAGGTACTTGGGGCAGTTGCGCTTCCAGTGACCATCTCCCTTGCAGTAGAAGCATTCCACTCAAGCTTTGGGACCAGATTTGTTAGTCATGGGCTTGGCAACAAATTTGCCATCCTTCTTGGACTTCCACCTCTTCCTTCCCTTGCCACCGGATTTCTTATCGACGGTCTTGTTGACCATCAACAGCGTGTGCTCCTTCTTGATCTCTACCTCAGCAGTCTTGAGCATCACGAACACTTCACCCAGGGACTTAGCCATGCCCTGCATGTTGTAGTGCATGACGAAGCCTTTGTAGCTAGGGGGCAACGATTGCAACACCCTAGCAATCACCAGCTCATCAGGAATCTTGCATTCCAGAGCGTGCAGGCGTTGAACGTAGCCAGACATCTTGACGACATACTCGCTCACACTGCTATGCTCTTACATCTTGGCTGAGAAGAAGAGCTCAGAAGCTTCATACCTCTCAGCCTTAGCCTGCGGCGTAAAGACAGCCTTGAGATCAGAGATTATCTCGAAGGCACTCATCCATAATATTTTGAGTTCTAGTATTTTGGTAAATTAACCATCAAAACTCCCATTCAAACAAACATCCCTCCGAATCGTTTCAGCGATTACACGACCCCCACCATTGCGCAACCCCTCATCATCAGAGTCGGCAACACAACTTCAAAGGCGGACATCGAAATGACGATCACAACAACTCTGAGACTCATGCTCGACCTTTCGGCCTCCGTGTTCTGAGGCCATATCTGCATATGCTAGGCTGGCCACAATAACCTCCAACGTAAACACTTGTGTAAAACTGTCTTACACCCACTGTATGCGAACAACGATATGTCTGACACCCGATCGTTACGGCCTGCCTCATAACATAGAACTTTCTTGGTGTTGCACGTTGGAGGAAGAACACTAATGGTATTTTAGAGGGATCATCTTATATTGCTGTCGTGGTGGTGTCAGGGCAGATGCCATAGGATGGCTAATGTGTGGGGCCGATGGACGTTGGTGGATCCGGGGAGGGATAGCGAGCTGATTAGCCCACGCGAGGAAGATCCCGGTATGACCGAGATCTCCCAGGAACAAGAAACAAGATCAAAGTGCAAAGGGGAAGATCTAACAAACACGAACAAATGCACGAAGGCACACAACACACACACGATATACCTAGGTTCAGGGCCCTCGTGAGGAGGTAACACCCCTACTCCTGCCTTTCCTCTCTATATACTTGTGGTACAAGAACTACACTTGTTGCTAGATCTCTCAAAGGGAGGAGTACAAAGAACTAGATGAACTCAAGGTGAAAAGGAGTAAATGCTCTAAGAGTGAATGTGACTATAGCTTTGGCTCTCAAGTTGGTCTCTCCCTCTCAGGAGCAGTTATGGCGCCTTTTATAGAGCTCCGGCCAGGAGGGCCGGAAACCCTAAATCGTCTTGACCCCACCGGACAGGCCTAGCCGGCATGTCGTCACCGGCTAGTGCGACCTAGTCGCCGCGCTATCCGGCGTAGCCCCTTCGTCATCATCTCGATAAGGACGTCAGGCGCCGTCCTGCACCATCGCTGTCCCCCTGTCAGAGACAAGACATGTCTTTGCCCATTCCGGATAGCCTTTTCCGGATTGCCGGGCTAGGCGCGTCAGGTCTTGTCGTACCACGATCGTACCGGCTGACGCGCTCCCGTGTCAGGCGGGAGGTGACCATGCTTCCGTGTCAGGTGGGAGGTGACCATGCTTCCGTGTCAGGCGGAATGGTACTTCCCCCCGCGACAGGCGGGAAAGCCTGCTCTAGACCGTTGACGGCCTACCGGAAGCCCTCACGCCGGCTACCTCCTCACTTGCCACTGTGAGCCCCTTCTGCATAAGATCAAGACCGAGACATATACTCTGGTTAGTACCTACCCGGACTACCTATCCGGTAAAGCCGAGTACTCCTCCTCCCGGGAACCTCCTCGGAGCCCGAGATCCGGGATTCTTTCCGGAGGGGTCCGAGCTCGTCACAGGATGAGTATCTCTAGGCCTAGCCTCCCGAAGATGTCTTAGCCTATCAGCAAAGACATCTTCGAGAAGCTAGTTCTTAGAGGAACCACCCGCTTACGCTTGTGCTGCGATTGTGAAGGCCGGGGGTGTCTATTTATAGCTGCCAGAGCTGCCCCTTGCGCCTGCCAGGAGACACTTTGCCCTCTAGCAGTGTACAAGGGTCAAGCTGCCCTTTCAGCACACCAGGAGGTGTCCCTGTCTCTCGTCAAAGGTCCAGCACTGTTGGCACCTTACTGAATTATACCGGGATCTGCCCCTACCCGGGGGGCAGCCCCCCGACACTAGTCCCCGAAGCTGGTGCTGCACAGCGACTTCGGATGATGTGCGGGATCAGCTTTTAAACAACAACCATCTTCCGAGAACATATGACACCATTCTCCGTTTTCTTGCCGAGATTGATGTCTCCCGAGACCTTCTTACCGAGACTGTGTTAACCGGGAGGCGAATCCTGCAACCGGATAACACAATCTCAGTGAATCTCGACCGTTGGCCTCGTGCTGATTTCGAGACCACGGGCTGGGCCCCACACGACGTCTCGTCCGAGCAGAAATGCACTCGAGTGCTTCTGCCCGAGCACGCTGTCGCTTGGGTTCCCGCGCCGGGAGCCGCATCCGATCCGGAGCCCAACCGTTGGGGGTCGTGTGACCCTCGGTGTGGCCGGATCGGGCGCTCCGGATAACGCCACGTGGCGTGCTGCGCAAAACAGATCCCACCCACAATCGTGGGGATCGTGGGCGGGAAAAATGGAAACCGCTCCGGAATCCCCCCCATAAATAGGGGACCGGAACGGTCTCCTCCCCTTCTTATTCCTTGCTCCTCCTTCATCCTTGTCTCGAGCACATCGACGTCGCTGCCTTCGTCGCCCGAGCGTTGCCGCCCTCGCCGTTCTTCGGAGCCCGAGCGTCGTCGTTCGTCTCGCACGCCACCGACCTCCTCTTCTCCGGTGAGTCGCTCTCTCCGTCTCGATGATCTCCGTTAGCGGAATAAGCAATCGCCACCGGCCGTGCCCTATCACATGCACGGTTGAGTCGCCGCCGGTGAGCATTAGTTGAGCGGCGCGCGCGAGGCACGCGGCGGTGATGCACCGTTGTGATAGGATGTAGATTCTCCGCTCGCGCTTTGCTTCGTTTGAGTTTAGCCCGGACCCTTTTTTCCTCCCTTTTTGTTTTGATTTTCTAGCACACGGTAGATCTTATTTCCCCGGCACTCGGTTGTGCTTAGCAGTTTGTGCTCCGGCATCCTAGCTCCCGGTAGACTAACTCCGACTAACCGCCGCTGCGCCTGCAGAGTAGCCTGGATACGTCTGCAAACTTCGCCGACATGGGCGAAGAAAGTATTCGGGGATGCTGGGATTGGTCCGAAACCAAACAATGGGACCTGGACTGGCTGTACCGGACACACCGGATTCCGCCAGAAGTTGAGAGCCGTCTACCGGAGGGCGAGATGGAGCCGGAACCCCAACCCGGGGAATAGGTTGTATTTCTCACGCATTTCGAGCGTGGGTTTGGGCTTCCGGCTAGCACCTTCTTTCGCGACTTCCTCGACACCTACAGCCTCCAACCGCATCACCTCCCCGCCAACGCCATTATGATGCTCTCGGTCTTCACCACGTATGTAGAAGCATATCTCGGCGTGTGGCCCTTTCTGGATCTCTGGGCCAAGTATTTCATCCTTCGTCGCCAGGTCATCCCCAACCCGGATCAGAAAGAGAAAGACTTGGTCGACTGCGGAGCGGCCACCATCATCCCTCGCGCTGACTCCGGATTCCCCATAGTCAAGGGACTAGAATCCTGCCGGAAGTGGCAGCGCAGCTTCTTCTACGTGAAGAACCGGGAGCACTCGGGAGATGGTCCGGGATCCTCGAATCCGGATTTCATAAATCTGCCGGAGTTTCTCCATGGCCCTCCTCGCAAGTTCAACCTCTGGAAACGACTGCCGGACACCGAAGAGGTCAATTGCATGCATGACGTGCTCTTGGCGCTGAACAAGAAAATGACCGGCGACGATCTCCTGCGCTGCTTCATTATCCGCCGCGTCTGCCCTCTACAAACCCGAGTGCACAAGATGTGCCATATGGATGGGAGCTATGACCCCACCAGAACCAGTATTTTTCCTCTTGACCGCCCCGCGGTCGTCCGACGTGTCCGAGCTATTGCTCGGACGAAGATGTCGGATGATTACGCTTGGGGTGTCATTGGGGGCTCCCGGAAAAAACCGTTAAAACAGGTGCTCCTGTCTGTCTTTCGTGCATTTGCCTTCGTACATGCGTTCACCTGGACACCGACACGTGGTGATTTGTTTGCATAGTTGTTCGAGCGGCAAGCCGAGGAGGACGCAGTCCACGCCGACGGGAATTTCGTGCCGAATATCCCGGTGCCGGATAAGATGCCGAGAAAGGACCCCGACGGCGAGGACCATCTCGCCATCCCTCTATTCAAAGCTGCAGCTCCGGGTAACCCTTCAACCTCAGAGGCATTTTCCATCTCTTCGGATGATGACGATGAGATTGACTGCCAAATCCTCGATGTTATTGACGCTCTCCCTCTCAATTGGGCCTCAGCAGTGGTTCCGAAGCCGACTGCCGGGACAAAACGCGCCGAGAGCCGGAAGCGCGCGGCTTCCGACACCGAGGCTGCCGACAACCCCGGCAACCCCCCCAAGAAGAGCAAGCCGAATAAACAAACGGCCCCGAAGCCTCGCCGGCAAAGGGGCCCTCCCCTTGTGGACTCCGGGTACATTCTCCTTGCCTTATGCCACATGATTTTGCCTTCTTCATAAATTATTATTGAGATATTTTCTTTCAGGGACGCACTCGAACTCCCGTCACCTGCCATTCCTCCTCCTCCCGGAACTCGAACTCCCAGCCCTGCTCGGGCTTCGCCTTCTCCTCCTCGCCCCTCTACCCGAGGAAGCGAAGCTGCCGCCTCCGGTGCCGCTCCGGCATCCGTTGCGACTCCGGATGCTTGTCCGGTGACCGACGAGATCCCGGTGCAGGCCACGACGACCTCGGGAGACATTTTCCTTCCGGAAAGTCCGCGCCGGGTGCCCGGGCTTGAGGCCGAGATCTTGAGCCCTCCCCGGCAGTCCGTGCCAATCGGTCCCTCTCGGCAGGCTCCGGATAATACTGCCTCGGAGAAGCGGCCCGCAGCCTCCTCCCGGCCAGCTGATCCACCTGCCGGGAAGTCGCGCCCCAAGGTCGCTGGGCAGAAAACGACTTCTGCCAAACCTGCAGCTGCCCCGACATCTTCGTCCCAGGACTTGGTGCTGCGCCCGGGTACGTTTTCATCGTTACCACCGCCTCCCACCGAGATCCCTAGTGCTGCCTTGCGGATGTTGCGAGCAACCGTTAGCTCCTTTGTGCCTTCAGGGTCCCGGGAAATTGCTGCTACCCGCGCGCCCGGCGGCTCCGGCATACATGTTGTTGACGCATACAATCAGGCTTGGCTTGCCGCCGACGCCTCCGAGACCGCGGGAGATTTGCACGCTGCAGGCCCAAGCCGCAACGCCCAAGCTCTGCACGCTCTCCAGGTGGCCGCGCTGGACGTTACTCGGGTGACCGAGGTAAGCTTGCTCTATTTCTTTCACCAAAAAACATTTGTTTCTTCCACAACCACTAGTCCCCGAGATTGGTGCGTAGTGCTCTAGATTCCACCGAATAGCAGATCACTAGGTCCCAATCTTAGAGAAAACTTCAGGATTCGGACACCGAGTCCCCGAGATCCTCCCATCCGGGTAGCTTGCTTTAAAATTTGCTTCACAACCACTAGTCCCCGAGATTGGTGCTTAGTGCTCTAGATTCCACCGAATAGCAGATCACTAGGCTCCAATCTTAGAGAAAGTTTCAGGACTCGGACACCGGGTCCCCGAGATCCTCCCAACCGGGTAGCTTGTTATGTGCTAGAGATCCCGGATTCTCCCGATTTCTTTACATTCTTCACCGGCTGACTTCTCCTTCTTTGTCTTGATTTCAGGAGTGCAGCAAGAAACGCTGCAGCATCTTCAACCGAGTTCTTGCTGACCTCGGTCAGTCCAAGAAGTGCGAGGGGCGCCTCCGGGAGGAGCGAGATGCCGCGCGGAAGGTCTCGGTAGACCAGAAGGCCGCACTCGCCACCGCGCAAGCCGAGATCGCGCGGCTCAACGGCGAGCTCGAAAAAGTCAGGGCTACAGCGACCGAGATGAAGACGCGCTTTATCGAGGCGAGCAAGAAGCAAAAGGAAACCTTGGACCAGTCCGAGGAGCGTGCTCATCTTGCCGAGACCGAGCTGGCTCTCCTCCGGTCACGGTCCGATACTTTGCTCTCCGAGCTCACTGTATTGAACCGGGATCTTAACAGTAAGTGGACCGACATCCGTCTTCTCTTGTTGCTTCCTTTCTTTGCTGTCGCTTTTCTTATGACCTAGTTGTTTGACAGTTCTTCTTTTTAAAGGGGAATTTGAGCACTCCTGGGAGGCTGCTGTTCTCGCCGTTGCTGCCGCCCGAGAGAAGCGCGCCGGGAAGGGCCCTGTCTCGGAAACCTTGGACATCGAGGATCACCTCACCGCCCTGAAGGCCCGGATAGTGCATCTTCGGTCTATCGGGACGGAGCTGCTCAGCGATGCGGTCCATGTCCACGGCGCATTGTGGCCGAGCATCCACGGGACGCTCTGGGTGCCCGAGCTCGCGAGCGCACTACAGTGTGCCGGGAGGCGCATTCATGCGTGGAAGCGTTCCGGTGCGCGGGCTGGTGCCGACCAGGTCTTGACCCAAATACTCAGCTGGTACGAAGGTCTTGACCTGGAGGCGATCCAGCGGCTGCGGACGATCTCGCCGTGGCTGAGTGATCCGGCTAAGATCCAGCGGCGACAGGAGGTGGCGCACCGCATCGCCTCGTGGGCAAGCATCCGCGCCTTCACCGCCAGCGTCCTTCCTTCCGACTCCGAATCTGATTATGAGGACGACGAAGACACTGGCGCGACCGGCGACGCGGAAGACGAGGCCCTGGAAGAAGATGACGCTGCATCCGGTGCCGCGGCTGAGAGCGTGGTTCCCCGGGACGCAACGACTTCGCCAAGACCCGAGGCCACCGAGACCGAGGTGCGTCCCGACGCCCCGAGTAGTGCTGCCGGAACTGAAGCCGAAGCTGCTCCTGCTGCTTCTTCCGAGATCGCTGCTACTGGTGATGCCACCGGGTCTGCTGCCGCTGCTGCTCCTGCTGATGCCGCTCCCGATGCCGCCGCTCCTGGTGTCTCGGTCGAGAAACCGACATCTCCTATCGCTTAGAAACATTTAAGAGTAGGTCTGTTAAATCCCCGGGATGCCGGGTACAAGATGTAATATACACTTATGTTATTTTCGCTTCGTACTGAATTACTTATTCGAACAACTTATGTCAATTGATTCTGTTTTGAGTTCCCGAATTGCCTTTCATGTTTACCGTACTTAGGTAATTTCTGCTCTTGTCTACCATTTCGGCGTTCGACAGTCGAGTCACAAAACTCCACATACGGCATACATTACTTAAAACCATCCGAGTTCCTACTAACCGAATTCCCGACATAAAAAATAACCGAGTTAGTAAAAAACAGGTATGCCGGATAAGTTCCTTCTCTGAGTCCCCGAGACCATTTTCGTGTTTCCCACCTTCCCTCTCTTTGATCTTGACTACCATTTCGGCGTGCGTCAGTCGAGTCACAAGATGATTTCACATGACATACATTACTTTGACTTTGAGAATCGAACTCGGAACTTTCCCGGCATACAAATAACATAAAAGATAGCAATCCGGCAGTCCCCGGGTTCCTTCCCGAGATGCCGGTAAAAAACAGCAAATGAACTTAACAAAAATGAGAACAAAACATGCATATAACCAGGCAGTCCCCGGGTTCCTCCCGGGGTGCCTTTCTTTCATTAATACTGAAAACTGAGATATAACATACACTGAGCCTTTTACGTGTAAAAGGCGCGAAGTAGAGCTACATTCCATGGACGCTTTGTTTCCTCACCGGATTTGTCCATTACACCTTTCCTAGCCTCATGTGCATCTACAAGGTAATAAGAATCATCGTGCAATGCCCTGCTTATCACAAAAGGTCCCTCCCATGGAGGTGACAATTTATGCATTCCGGCCGTGCGTTGGATGAGCCTCAGCACCAGATCCCCTTCTCGGAACACCCTCGGGTGCACTTTCCGGCTATGATAGCGACGTAGATTCTGTTGATAAATTGCAGACCGAGATAGTTCCAATTCTCTTGCCTCTTCGAGTAAATCTACACCATCTTCTCGGGCCTCCTTTGCCTCGGTCTCGGTGAACATTGTCACTCTCGGGGAATCATATTGTATGTCGGTTGGGAGTACTGCCTCAGCACCATATACCATGAAGAATGGCGTGTACCCGGTAGATCTATTCGGTGTAGTCCGGAGACCCCATAGCACTGCCGGTAACTCCTCTATCCAGCATCCCGGAGTTCTCAATAGTGGTTCGATCAAACGAGCTTTGATGCCGGCCAAGACTAAGGCATTTGCTCTTTCGACTTGCCCATTTGCTTCCGGGTGTGCAACTGATGCTACATCCAGCCGGATTCCCTTCTCAGCACAAAATCGAGTGAATTCCCCCACAGCAAAGTTGGTTCCATTATCTGTGATAATGCTGTGCGGATATCCGTATCTCAAGATGATGTCTTTCAGGAATTGCACAGCGGTGTGTCCATCGCACTTCCGGATTGGCTTTACCTCTATCCATTTGGTGAACTTGTCCACCATAACCAGTATCTGTGTCATATTGCCTCTCGCCGGCTTGAACTGACCGACCATATCCAAACACCAAACTGCGAATGGCCAAGTGATGTGGATTGTTTTCAGTGCTGACGCCGGCATGTGTATCCGGTGAGCAAATCTCTGGCATCCTCCACACTTCCGGACAATATCTTCTGCTTGCTGCAGCGCAGTGGGCCAGTAGAACCCATGTCGGAACACTTTCACCACTAGGGCCCGGGATGATGCATGATGTCCACATTCCCCTTGATGTATTTCCAGGAGCATCTCTTGTCCTTCTGCCGGTTCTACACATCTCTGGAGTACCTTAGTGACACTCCTCTTGTATAACTCTTGATTGATGACGGTGTATGCTTTTGATCTTCGTATTATCTGCCGGGCTTCCACTTCATTTTCCGGGAGGGTTCCTTCCAAGATATAAGCCATAATGGGTTCTGCCCATCCCGGGACAGGTCTAACCGGGAACATGGTAGCGTCTATGTCCATTGGCTCTGCCGACATCACCTCTATCATCAACTTTCTTTGCCTCTCTGAGCACTGCGATGCAGTCCCCGGGTTCGATGTTATGCTCCCGACATCTACTTCCATGGGTACGGCATCTGAACCAGGCTCCTTGGGGATGAAGATAGACTCCGATTCGGGTGAGGGCTGAATAGATAGCTTCCTCAAATGCTCCAGGGCTATTCCGGGTGGGATGGCATCCCGAGACGATCCTAGCTTGGACAAGACATCTGCTGCCTCGTTTTCTCCTCTGGGTATATGCTTGAACTCGCATCCTTCAAAAAATCCGGATATTTTCTGCACATGAAACCTGTATAAGGCCATGTTTGCATCGAGGGCATCCCAATTCCCCGACACCTGTTGCACCACGAGGTCGGAGTCACCGAAACACTCTATCCGGCGGATGCCGATTTCCTTGGCGACGTTCAATCCATGAACCAAAACCTCATATTCTGCGACATTGTTGGATGCCCGAAAATGAATTTGCAGCACATACTTCAGTACATCTTGCTTTGGGAAGTGAGGACCACTCCGGCACCCAATCCGATCTTAGCCTTTGAGCCATCGAAATGCATCCTCCAGAAATTGTAATCCGGCATCGGAGGTTCATACTGCATCTCGGCCCAGTCTACCAAAAAGTCCGGCAGCGCCTGCGACTTGATGGCATCTCGTCTCTCATATGCCGGAGCATATGGAGACAACTGGATGGCCCATTTGGCTATCCGGCCGCTAGCGTCCTTGCAACCGATGATCTCGGCCAGAGGAGCTTCGCATACCACTGTGATCGGGTGTTCCTGAAAGTAGTGCTTGAGCTTGGTCACTGCCATGTACACCCCATACGCCATTTTCTGGTAGTGCGGGTAGTTTTGCTTGGATTCCGAGATCACCTCACTGAGGTAATACACCGGCCTCTGTATTAGCTTGCCCCCTTCTTCCCTTTCTACCACCATCGCCACACTGACTACTCGGTTGGTTGCGGCAATATACAGCAGCATAGGTTCCTTGGATAATGGGGATGCCAATACTGGTGCCGTTGAGAGCATTCTCTTCAAATCGTTGAACGCCGCGTCAGCCTGCGGGGTCCAAACAAATGTCTTGCTCTTCTTCATCAGTTGGTACAGGGGTAAGGCCTTCTCCCCAAGTCGACTCACAAACCGACTTAGGGATGCAAGACATCCGGTAAACTTCTGCACATCCTTGAGACGCACGGGCAACTTCATTCTCTCAATAGCGCGAATTTTACCCGGGTTGACCTCGATTCCCCGGCTTGAGATAAGGAAACCGAGTAACTTTCCTGCCGGAACACCAAATGTGCACTTATCCGGGTTCAACTTCATCCGGAATCTTCTTAAGTTCTTAAATGTTTCCCTCAGATCATCTATTAGTGAGGCTTTTTCTTTTGTTTTTATGACTATGTCATCGACATATACCTCGGCATTTCGGCCTATTTGGTCATGCAAACATTTCTGCATGCATCTCTGGTATGTAGCACCAGCATTCCTCAAACCGAAAGTCATGACACGATAGCAATAAGCCCCATAAGGGGTAATAAAAGCAGTTTTCAATTGATCATCCGGATTTAAAGGTATCTGGTGAAAACCAGAATAAGCATCTAGAAAAGTTAAAAGCTCACTTCCGGCAGTGGAATCTATCACTTGATCTATCCGGGGTAGTGGAAAGGGGTCCTTCGGACATGCTTTGTTGAGGTTGGTGAAGTCGATGCACATGCGCCACACCTTAAGCAGGAGGGGATCATCCTTCTTCTTCTCTACCAAAACCGGATTTGATATCCAATCCGGGTGCAGCACTTCCATTATGAATCCGGCGGCCAGCAGTATAGCCAGATGCTCCATGACCGCGGCTCTTCTTTCATCCGAGAGGCGCCTAGTTGGTTGTTTCACCGGCTTCGCATCCGGTCGAACAAACAGAGAGTGCTCAGCCAACTCCCTCGGGACGCCTTGCAGATCGTCACTCGACCACGCAAAGGCATCCCGATTCTCACGGAGGAAGTCGACGAGCTCGCCTTCCTATTTGCTGTCCAGGTTGCTGCCAATGATAACTTGGCGCTCCGGGTTGCTGGGGTCCACACACACCTTCTTGGTCTCCTTGGGGGGCTGAAATGATGCCCCCTGCTCCGGGTTCACCATCCCGGGCATTCCGAGTTGGGAGGTCTTGGCCATTGCCACCACCTGCTGGATTCTCTTCTTCTCTTCTGCGATCACCAGGGATTCAGCCAAGCATGACCCCGCCGAGGCACATTCCATGGAGCGCTTGTGGTCTCCCGAGATGGTGATTATACCGTTAGGTCCCGGCATCTTCATCTTCAGGTAGCCCATGTGAGTTGAGATCATGAACTTGGCGAGGGCCGGTCTGCCGATCAGTGCATGATATGGGCTTTCGAGGTCCACGACCTCGAACTCCAAGCTCTCGGTTCGGCAGTTCTCCCGAGTTCCGAATAGCACCTCAACCCAGATCTTTCCCATAGGTGAACAGGAGACTCCGGGCACAATGCCGTGGAAGGTTTTCTCGGTAGGCAGCAGGGTGTTCATAGATACTCCCAGTTTCAGCATCGTGTCCTTGTACATGATGTTAATGGCACTGCCATTGTCAATCAGAACCCGGCTGAAGCGGACGTTGAGGTTGGGTCCGACAAAAGTTGGGTCCACCACCAAGGCATACGCACCTGGCTTAGGCATAACCCTGGGGTGATCCTTCCGGCTCCACGTGATCTCCATCTCGGACCAGTGCAAGAACTTGGGCACCGCCAGGATCACAGCATTCACCTCCAGGGCACGCTGCCGCACACTCTTTCGGTCAGTAGGCTCGGTCACGAAGACCACATAGCTTTGATGCGCCTCCCGGTAGTTGCTCTGCTGGTATCCGGCTTGGTTACCGTTGTCGTTCCGGGTATGCACCACATTCACCGGGCGAGGTGGGGGTCCTCTCGGAGGAGGGGGAAGTCGGACAGCATTGGCCCCCGACGTCGGAGGAGGGGGTCTCGGGATATTGGGCCGGGATGCCGGAGCACTCTGCCGAATAACTCCCGAGCTGCCCTCCTGCAACGTGCGCTGATACCAGCTGCACTGCCGAGTAGAGTGGTTTGCGGGCTTGTTGGCCTCCAGAGTGTGGTAGCAGCATGGCTTGTTCAGCATTTCCTCATATGTCAGGGGCTTCTTTTGCTCCACCCAGGTCTTTTGCACCTCCTGACTCTGACCCCAAGCCGGGCCACTTGTCTTTTGATGCTGGGTGTTGCCGGCATCCTCCTGCTCCCGGGTTACTGCTGCGACATGCTGTGCGGCATGGTGGTACTCGGGGTGGTTCCTTTTCTGGCCAAAATCTTGGCGATCATGGCTCCTGCTCGGTCCTGAACGTTGAGGCCCCGCATTCCTCCTGTTGGAGTCTCCGACATCCACCAGGGGTTGCATGGGATCTCCAAGCGTGTAGGTATCGGCGATGCGCATGGTCTCTGCCAAGGTCGTCGGCATCTTTCTCTGCAACTTCTGCCACAGCATAGAGCCATGTCGGCATCCTTGTGCAAACCAGGAGATGGCCTGTGCCTCTACCACTCCTTCGCAAGAGTTGCGAATATTGCTCCACCGGGTAAGGTATTCCCGGTCAGTCTCATTACTCCTCTGCCTACAGATGGCGAGCTGCTGAGGCCTGTTGGGCCTTTTGTACTTGCTGGTGAAGTTGCTGATGAATGCTTCTTCAAAGTCTAACCAGCAGTCTATACTGCCAGTTCTCAGATTGTTCAACCAGATCCGGGCTGGTCCTTCCAACATCTGCGGTACATAACGTACCGCCCATCGTCTGTTTCCACCGGCTATGCTTACTGCAGTTACATAGTCAGTTAGCCAGTCCTCCGGCTTCTTGCTGCCGTCATAGGTCTTGGCACCCCGGTTGAGCTGAAAGTTCCGCACAGGAGGTTCCCGCATGATCCGAGGTCCGAAGCAGGCAGGTCCCGGAGGTCCTTGCTCTTCCACCAACTCAGATTGATGAATCCGGTCGAGCCGGAATCTGGCATCTGCCGGGTTCCTATCCGAGATCCCAAAGGGTTCTCGTCTGGCTGATACCCGAGCTGCTGCAACCTCGAGTTGCCATCGTTGAGCCTGTCTTGCGCAGGGACCAGGGCCTGCTGGGGAACGGAGGCGACCTCCCTCTGTGGGTTTCCCTGAACATGAGGAGGGTTCCGGGGTGGATTACCACGGCCAGTCGGGTTATTGTTTCCTACACCCAGGTTACCATCCCCACGGGTACTTCCCGCCTGCCCCGAGTTACGCGGTCCTGCTTGCTGGATCATAGGTCTGTAGCTGCTTGTTCTTCCCGGAACCTCGACTCCGGCTCCGGCTCTTGCTCTTGCTCTTGCTTCTGCTCGGATGCGGGGAAGAGGCCTCCCCATCCGACTTCTGGCTATTGGGTCTGGCTGAGTGCACTTGGGACCCTGCCCCGGGGTTCTTCTTCTTGAAGGCCTGATTCTGACGATTGGCTTCAATCACCAACTCGTTTACCCGCTCCTGCTGCTTGTGTCGGGCCTCACCGGATAACCCTGCCAACTCGGCCATGGCGGCTTCGGCGGCCCTAAGGGTTTTCGCCGGTGAGCTGTACACTGGCTTCCCCGCTGAAATCCGACTTCCTGTCTGACTGGTTGTTGCTCCACCGGCCAGCTCCTCATTCACCATTCTTCCTTTCTTGCGCAGATCCGCGATGCGCTTGTCCCGGGAGTCTATCTTAAGGAATCCGTGAGCTGCATTGTACTCCCGGAGGCTAGCATTGAGCTCGCGACGGATCTCGGCTATCTCCTGTGCTTCGGCGAGTAGCAACCTCCGCAGCTCCTCCAATTCAGCCGAAGTGGCCTGGGTATCCGCTTCAGCAGCCACAGGTACAGTTAACTTAGCCACCAGTCCCGAGAGGGGATCCGGACGACGCCGCGGCTGGGACGGCTGCGGATCGCCATCTCGGGCCGCAGGTCTTTCCTGCGGGGGTTTGGCCAAACGGGGGAGACCGCTCCCGGTATCGCCGTCTGCGTCCCGGTACTCCTCCTCAGTTGCCCCGACCATCATCACCGCGACGGAACTCGGGGGGTGACCGGCATGCAGACCCCGAGCAGCGCAGAGCATGGGCGGGTCCTCAGCTTCCAGAACCATGTCCGGGTAGCTACAGACAACCTCGGTGGCGACGTAGGTGGTGAAACCACCGAAGTCAATGAGAAATCCGTTTACCAGACAGGGCCTGTTCCGGAAGCATCCTGCGTTGTCGCAGACGAAGTCCATCTCCCCTAGCCTTACGACCAGGCCAGAGAGAACCCGAACATCGAAGTGAATAGGGGAGCCCATCCGGATGTGTACACCAGCCAACGCCACTGTCTACCCCACGGTGGGCGCCAACTGTCGTGGTGGTGTCACGGCAGATGCCATAGGATGGCTAATGTGTGGGGCCGATGGACGTTGGTGGATCCGGGGAGGGATAGCGAGCTGATTAGCCCACGCGAGGAAGATCCCGGTATGACCGAGATCTCCCAGGAACAAGAAACAAGATCAAAGTGCAAAGGGGAAGATCTAACAAACACGAACAAATGCACGAAGGCACACAACACACACACGATATACCCAGGTTCAGGGCCCTCGTGAGGAGGTAACACCCCTACTCCTGCCTTTCCTCTCTATATACTTGTGGTACAAGAACTACACTTTTTGCTAGATCTCTCAAAGGGAGGAGTACAAAGAACTATATGAACTCAAGGTGAAAAAAAGTAAATGCTCTAAGAGTGAATGTGACTATAGCTTTGGCTCTCAAGTTGGTCTCTCCCTCTCAGGAGCAGTTATGGCGCCTTTTATAGAGCTCCGGCCAGGAGGGCCGGAAACCCTAAATCGGCTTGACCCCACCGGACAGGCCTAGCCGGCATGTCGTTACCGGCTAGTGAGACCTAGTCGCCGCGCTATCCGGCGTAGCCCCTTCGTCATCATCTCGATAAGGACGGCAGGCTCCGTCCTGCACCATCGCTGTCCCCCTGTCAGAGACAAGACATGTCTTTGCCCATTCCGGATAGCCTTTTCCGGATTGCCGGGCTAGACGCGTCAGGTCTTGTCGTACCACGATCGTACCGGCTGACGCGCTCCCGTGTCAGGCGGGAGGTGACCATGCTTCCGTGTCAGGTGGGAGGTGACCATGCTTCCGTGTCAGGCGGAATGGTACTTCCCCCCGCGACAGACGGGAAAGCCTACTCTAGACCGTTGACGGCCTACCGGAAGCCCTCACGCCGGCTACCTCCTCACTTGCCACTGTGAGCCCCTTCTGCATAAGATCAAGACCGAGACATATACTCCAGTTAGTACCTACCCGGACTACCTATCCGGTAAAGCCGAGTACTCCTCCTCCCGGGAACCTCCTCGGAGCCCGAGATCCGGGATTCTTTCCGGAGGGGTCCGAGCTCGTCACAGGATGAGTATCTCTAGGCCTAGCCTCCCGAAGATGTCTTAGCCTATCAGCAAAGACATCTTCGAGAAGCTAGTTCTTAGAGGAACCACCCGCTTACGCTTGTGCTGCGATTGTGAAGGCCGGGGGTGTCTATTTATAGCTGCCAGAGCTGCCCCTTGCGCCTGCCAGGAGGCACTTTGCCCTCTAGCAGTGTACAAGGGTCAAGCTGCCCTTTCAGCACACCAGGAGGTGTCCCTGTCTCTCGTCAAAGGTCCAGCACTGTTGGCACCTTACTGAATTATACCGGGATCTGCCCCTACCCGGGGGGCAGCCCCCCCGACAATTGCTACCGGCGTGTCACGCAATATGAGATGCACTCAAAACATCAAATGTAATGCGACGTGATATGGTCCATGCGCTAGGGTCTCCTTGGCGCCCACAGTTGATAAACAATTTAATAAACCTACCTTGACCATATCACATTGCCCCTACAAAATAAAGTTAGACGCGTTCTATTTTATCTTTTGCATATTTTACGTGGCTTGGGGTTGTCGTAAAAAGAACCGCTTCTTATCTACGAACTTATGACCACAACAACAATCCAATAATTGCATGTTTAAGTATCCCTTTCGGGCCCTCCATTGAAAATGCATAGCCGGCTAAAGAGAGAGAGAGACAGACACCCGCCAGCCACAGATACGGTACAAGCCGTATGTCAGTAGTGGAACCAGTCTCGCGTAAGCGTACACGTAAAGTCGGTCCGGGCCGCTTCATCAACTCAATACTACCGGAATCACAAGTGCACACTAGAGGGTAGCAAATAATAGAACGATGGCCCCGTGAAGAATCACGGGTTCTAAAAACATATAACTATATCTACGCTTAGATCGGGTCGGATACCACTGCAGGGGATCGCAGGCAGAAAACAATAATTTTCCTAGCAGCGATATCCTTAAACTAGCCAGAATCTATACTATGCAGATATAGTAATACGACGGAGATCGGAATGCATACCCTTGTAGATCGAAAGCGGGGATTACGTTCCCGCACGAACATTGACGATGAAGACGACTAAGCCGACCTCAAGGTCGTGTAGAGGAAGTAGACCTCCCAGCACCGCTAGCGCAGCACCTCGCAGGGTGTTACACACGTACGGTGGAGATGACTACTCCCGAAGCTCCAGTCCAGGATGAGCAGCGGAAGACTTGGACCAGAACACCAACATCGCGGCAGCGGGCGTGTGGTGGAGAGACTCCTCTCTTTTCGGCGCAACTCCGACAAAGGGAATCACGTAATCGAGGAGAGAAAGAGAATTAATTGGGTGAATTAAAAGGCCAGGGGTGCCCCTCTATATAAAGGGGAAGGATGGGCGCCAACCTTGCCAGTCGGGAGGTGTGGGACTAAAGCCCACACCTCCACCCGCCGGCCAAAGGAGCCGCCGGCCCTAGGTGGGCCCCATTTGGCCCACCTAGGCTGCTCCAACCCAATCTGAACCGTGTGGGGACTCCCCCCCCCCCCCCCCCCACATGGGCCTTCTTTCCACTAGAAGGTCCATTTAGGGAAATCAGCCTTTGAAAATTTCGAAAATAAATAAATAAAAATTTAATTAACTATTAATTACACTAATTAATATTAAACACATATTATAAAAAAATCGACTCCGAAAACTATTTCGTCGCTGCCCGATCTCCATCAGACCATTCCCGGGACGTTCCTGGTGTTCTCTTTCCTTTCCGGTTGTCTTGTCGAAACCCCTTAAGTGTGTTACCCTAGAGGTTTGATATAATAACAAACATGATCGAGACCCCTCTCCGATCAATGATTAACTTGTAGGCCTGGACCCCGTGAATTGACCCATGTGATATAACGAATGACTTTTGTCTATCAAACCTAGATGTCGAGTCTTAAACCTTTTGTCATAGCGATACTTAGCGTGTCCGAGACTCGTTCATAGATATCTCCATACCAAGGTTGATCTCGTTACCGACAATACTATCTTCTACTCGTCCATGATCTTATGTCTGGGTGACCTAGTCACATGCTTGCAAGCTCTTCGAACATAATCTCACCGAGTGGGCCCTACAGTATCTATCCAGCTATACGGACTGACAAATCCCGCTCTTAACCCCTCGTCTCAACTACTCCCTTCCGATACCCGAGAGGGACACCTTTATTGTCACACTATATAAGATATGAAGTTTGATGCAATCAAAGTATCTTTCAGGAATAACAATAAGAGTTGATCTCACGGTCGAAGGCGTAATGACCACGTCCTACAAATTGTGGGTATGCCCATCACATCGTTGTATTAACGATATGACTTCATTGCCAACTGACGCCATGTCACATGATCGGGAAACCTCAGTCATCAATCGCACAATGAACTAGTCTTAGTAGAGGCTACTAGGGACCTGGTTGTTTATGTATCACACGTGTATTAATGTTTCCGCTTAATACAGTTATAGCATGACACAAAATGTATAATGGACAAACGAGATATGATAAATAAATCACTTTATTAATTGCTAGAGGTTGGTAGAAAGTTTTAAGAGATCTTGCTAAAATGATTTGTGCCACCTATCCTTTTATTTGAGAACTTTGCTATGAAAAGGGTCATTTCAAATTTCAATGCTCATGTTCTCATAAAGATATTGCAGGAGACTTTTGTGATAACATGATCACCCCTAATCAACATGATGAACTTACATTATTTTTGGGGTGTGAAGAGATATCAAGAAAAACTTCTTGGTTAAATATGAGTGATATTGAAATGAATGATTTGTTGCATGGATGTTATCTCTATTGTGTTAATAATTGCCATGCTAACACCTACATACAAAATATTATAAAGGATGAGACTTCACCAAAGTATGACAGGACTAATCTGTGTTTTCATCTTATTAATGAAAGAGAGGAATTCTCCCAAGTTTCTTCCATTGTCTCTAATAGTAAACCAAGTTATGTGGAGAAGCTTCCTTTCAAGCCTCTCCATCCAAAAGAGGAAAAGAATAAGAAAAATGGAAAGTGGAAGAAGAAGAAGAAGAAGAAGAAGAAGAAGAAGAAGAATAGTAAAAGGACAGACGAAACGGTATCTTCTCCCAGACTTGTTGCTCCTGTTACAATTAATACTTATAATTGAATTTGATGATTCTGAGCTTGATGATGTACATATGCATGTTATTTATATTAGTGGTCATGATTGGGGAAATCACACTTCTTTTGATATTGAAGATCTTTGGGATAATAATTCTGAAAATTATGATGTTAATAATTGTTGCACTATTAATACTATCCATGTTCCTTCCCATGATGATATAGAGAGCTCTGAGCTCGGGGATGAGGTGTTTGAAAATCCTTTTGCTACTAATGATTATATATTTGATACATCTCCTTCTAGTAAAAATGATGACATGTTTGCAAATGAACACACTTTAGAGGATAATTATTCTTTTGCTTATGATGATACTATGCCACCGGTCTTTGATAATTATAAAGAATACTATGACATGGGTTATTACAATTATCCTTTTAAAACTTGTCATAATTATAGAGGAATCACTCAATGCAATCCTTTTAATATAAAACTTGTCTATCATGTTCAAGTTCTTTATGATGATCCTACTCCCTTTGTTATTAATGAGAAGAACTTTTCTTATGAGGGAGATAATGATACTTTTATGCATATGGATCATGATAAGAATGTTTCATGTCATGTTTATATTGTGGATTTTATCAATGATTCTACTGAAAGTTATTATGAGAGAGGAAAACACGGTTGTAAAAGTTTTCAAGTTACTAAAACACCTCTCTTTATGTTGGAAGTTTTGAAGTTTCATTTGTTTCATCTTTCTGTGATAGTTGCTTTATGTCTTAATAATTTATTCTATCACAAGACTCCTTTGCATAGGAAGTGGGTTAGACTTAATTTTTTTTTATTTTTACCTCATGATGCTCTCCTATGTTTTTAAACTCTCATTTTTATGAGAGCATCATACGAATCTCCTTGCCTAGCTAAAAGGCTTTAAAGAAAAGCGCTAATGGGAGACAACCCACTATTTTATTTCCTGTTATTTTATTTTGTTGAGTCAAGGAACATGCCTACCTCTTTAACAATTACTTTGTATCTTTACTTTATGGCATTGTTGTGAAACGATAAGCCTCTAGTTGAAAATTGATGCTAAATTTGGGTTCCTGCGCAGAAACCGTTTTTTGTTGTCCACCGTTAAATTCGTAACTCTTCACAGAAAAATCCAAATAACCTGCCCTTTTTTGTTAGTAATCCTCATATATATATGCAACTTTAATTAGTTTTGAGTTTTCTGATTTGAGCAAGTTAAGTGCCTCAAACAAATTCGTCTTTACGGATTGTTCTGTTTTTGACAGATTATGCCATTTATTTTGCAATGCCTCTTTTTCTATTTTGATTGGATCTTTTTATTCCATGAAGTATCAGTGGCTGTAGCATTGTTATCAATTGTGTTCCTAAAAATATCATAATTTTTTGTGCACTAACCCTCTAATGAAGTTTACTCTAAGTTTGGTGTGGACGAATCTTTCAAGGATCAAGGGAGAAGGATAATATGATGTGATCAAGAAGATAGTAAAGCCAAAGCTTCGGGATGCCCCGGTGGGTCAATTCCAAAATATTTCAAGAAGACTCAAGCGTCAAAGCTTGGGGATGCCCAAGGCATCCCCTTCTTCATCAACAAACTATCAGGTCCTTTCTAGTGAAACTATATTTTAATTCCATCACATCTTATGTGCTTTACTTGGAGCGTCTGTTTGTTATTTTCATTCTCTTAATAAAATGTATCCTAGAGTTCTTGTGTGGGAGAGAGACACGATCCGCTTTTTCTTATGAATACTCCTATTCTTCACTTATATTTGTTGAGTATTCTTCTCAAGCTACTGCTATGCTTTCTAGCTCTTGTTTTTCATGCATCTATTGCTAGAGCTCTCATATCTCATTGTTTAATTTCTTGGAGAGTTTATCTTTTAAACAAGATGATTGGTGTTTGGTTGGAAACAGAAAATGCTAAATGTGGTAGATGGTATAAAGAAAGATACACATGCTCTTATGGATTGTTATCTTGTATGTTGTGGTGCTTGGCAATTGTTTTGAGCCCTCAAGCAGATCATGTTAAACTTATACATCATGTAGTTAAAACTTATTAGTGAGGAACTACCGTAAAACTTGTTGAAATTTGGTTTGCATGTTTGGTATCTCTAAGTTCTAGATATTTTCTAGTTAAAGTGTTTGAACAACAACAAAGACAATTTAGAGTTTTATTATGCTTGCAATATGTTTTTATATACGTCTTGTTGTCATAGTTTATACTTGTGTTTGCTTCAAACAACCTTGCTAGCCAAAGCCTTGTATTGAGAGGAATACTTCTCGTGCATCCAAAACCTTGAGCCAAAATCCATGCCATTTGTGTCCATCATACCTACCTACTACATGGTATTTCCTGCCATTCCAAGAAAATACTTCATGTGTTACCTTTCATTCAAAATTTATTATCCCTTATTTCTGTCAATATTTATCAGTTCATGAGGAAATATGTGGTGTTACGGATATCAAACTTGTCATTTGCTTTTGGACAGACTTTCACCAACCGGACTAGTGGTATATACACCGTTTATCCATTAATTTTGCAAACATAGCTGGCAAATGGGGTGCCCAATCCCAATTAATTACAACTTTAACCGATGCATTCTCTTCACATTTTTGCCCTGATCTATTCAGCCAAGCAATGATACTAGTTCTAAACTACATGTGTAAACAAAAGAGAAAAGAGGGATGATCCGCTCATGGGAAGAAATAATGTCCTTCATGGGAGCCGTTCTTGAAAGTCTGCTTGACAAGGGGGGTAGAGTGCCCATTAACATTCGTTGACAACGACAAACACCGTTCAAAACTTACTTTTATGCTCTAAATTTCGAAAACCTCTAAAACTAAGAAGCTCTAGCACATGCTTGTATCCCTGCTTCCCTCTGCGAAGGGCCTATCTTTTACTTTATGTTGAATCAGTTTGCCTACTTCTTTCTATCCCCAAAGCAAACACTTGTGTCAATTGTGTACAACAATTATTATATGCTTACTTATTGCACTTGTTATATTTCTTTGTGTTGACAACTATCTTTATGATATACATGTTCAAAGTTGAAAGCCAATGCTGAAACTAATATATTCCTTTGTGTTGCTTCAATGCTCTTTTACTTAGATAATATTGCTTTACGAGTTAACTCTTATGCAAATCTTATTGATGCTTGTTTGAAAGTACTATTCATGAAAAGTTTTTACTTATATGATGTAGTTGTTTATTCCTTGTCTATTTCTTAGCAAACTATAGATCATTGCCTTCAGTCACTTCATTCATAACATGAGCCTTACATTATATTATGATCAAGATTGTGTGAAAGCATGTCACTTCAGAAATTATTCTTTATTTATCGTTCTTGCCTACTCGGGACGAGTATAACTAAGCTTGGGGATGTTGATACGTCTCCAACGTATCTATAATTTCTTATGTTCCATGCTATATTATTACAAGTTATTACATGTTTTATATGCATTTTATATGGTTTTATGCATTTTCTGGTACTAACCTATTAACAAGATGCCACAGTGTCAGTTCCTTGTTTTCTGCTGTTTTTGGTTTCAAAAAAGTACTTAAGGAAATATTCTCGGAATTGGACGATTTTTATCCTGAAGTCAGTTTTTTATTGGGAACGTGCCAGAAGACCGAAGACAACATGAAGTGGGGCACCGAGGCGCCGCCACCACGTGCTCGCGCGGCAGGGGCTGGAGTCGCGTGAGTACCAGGTGTGGGGCCCACGGGCCTCCACCGCTTTCGCCCTTTCGCCTACTTAAATCCCCCAAAAACCTAAAAATCGGACGGTGTTCGATATTTCCTCCACGGGTCCAGAGCGCCGCCTCCATCGAAGACAAGATTCGGGGGACAGAAGTCTCTGTTCCAGCACCCTGCCGGGACGGGAAATTGCCCTCGGAGCCATCTCCATCAACTCCACCGCCATCTCCATCGCCGTTGCTGACTCCTATGATGAGGAGTGAGTAGTTCTCCCCCGGGGCTGCGGGATCTACGGTAGCTATGTGGTCTATCTCTCTCTTCCATGATGTGATCTTTGTATGATCATGAGTGACGAGGGATGTCCCCATCAATACCCATGGTTACAAGCCTAGGATAAGAGTTATGAGGTAGAGAACGCGTGGTGTTGGTAGATTCGTCGGATGACAAGCGGGAATTACCCAGGTTTGGGGCCCCCGAGTGAGGTAAAACCCTTACTCCTGCTTGTCTGTTATTGATTGTGTATATGCGGCGAGTACAAGGGTCTAGCAAGATGTTGATCTTCCTAGGGTTTGGTGATTCTGGTTGGGTGTATCCCAGGTCGGTCTCCCTCATGTCCTTTATATAGGGGTATAGGTCTCGGGTCGTAACCGACTAGTACTACATTTATGGAAAGTACTACCGACTATGCTATCTATGGTAGAAGCCTTTGTCTTGGACTTCGCTTGTTGGGCTTCCTCCGCCTATTGACAATTGGGCTTTAGTCATTACGTGCACCACGTACCCACATGAGGGGGTATCCATTTGATATAAACTTGTCATTAGCCCCCGAGTGCTTGGCTAATTCTGAGAATAAGTCATGGACTCACTACATAGTGCACGTCTCATGTTTTATGCTTTTGATACGATATTTTTGCCTTTCTGACTTATGAATTTTGACAAAAGGATTTCGACTGAGTAGGCCTGGGTTTATTCGATGAGTCGAAACCAGTTAACTGCACTTGGGCAAAACCTTACTTGCCTTCAGTCAGGTTTCGAGTCCTCGGGCTCGAACATGGAACATACTGGACAGACGCACCTCAGGCCAGTCGATGGTCTTACTGATATTGTTCTGCAGTTTTAATTTGCTACCCAGCACATCCGACAGGATTTTCATCGCATTTGTTGATACGGAAATGTCTAGGATTGAAACAATGCTAGAGTGATCCTCGGCCCTTTTCGACTGATCAACGGGTCTTACGTTTGTATTTTTCGTATACAGCATCCGGAATATCTTTTCAACTGAGTCTTATCCGGGAATTCTTATGTTTCGAGTGTTTTTCTTTTGATTCTATCGGGTGCACGACAGTGCTCCCGATGGGAGTAGCCCCCAAGATTGTGATTTATTGCTTGCAGTAGAGGATAATCTCAATTTTGTGTTTGGTCAATCGAATACTTTTTGCATTCTCCCGATGGGAGTTTCCCACTCGACCATTCTTTATCTTTACTTTGTGATTTTGCTTTTGAGTTGTAAGGAGCTTTTCCTTTTTGTCAGTCGCGGTATGACGCCTTTTTGCGTTTGTTTGTCTGGAATGACGTCATGCATGACATCATTGTCGTGCGAATAGCACTCTGATGGGACGTGACATAGTGGGTCCCTCTCTTTGACTGTTGTGGACGCCGATTCAGTTCCGATTTGACCTGACGTGGCTAGATTTTCGTGGATGTGATGATGATGTCCTCGATCTACGCACGTAGTGGGCTATGTGGTTCATGGCGAGCGCTCTCCGATCCTGCCACGTGTTCTGGTGACTTTTGCTCGGACGGCTGTGATGAATGGTTGTCTGTACCGTAAATACCGGATCATCTACTATGTTTAATTTTATCTTGCCATTTGTTCTCAACCGTTTCTGCTTCATCTTCTTCCTCGCGCTCATCTTTGATTACTTTGCCCTCCTTGTGCTTTTCTTTCGCCATGGCGTCTCTGACCAAGATCTCCTCCACCACTGATATTTCTTCCACAAACCAGTCCTCGAAGGACAAGATTTCTGTTGATTCTGCCGCTACCTCCGCCGCTGCGACGAAGAAAATCCTCGGCGATTGGGTTAAATCCATCGTCACAGAGAAGAAGTTGGAAGACTTCCGCCAGACGGGGATTTTGTCTTCAGCTGAGGTTTTTGCTGCTCGGGCTCCGATCCACAAAGAGGTACTTCTCATGCCTCTTTCTGGAGAACGAGTTTGCTTTGTGGATTTTCTTCCTCGTGGATTTGGATTTCCTTTGCACGACTTCGTTCGGGGCCTTCTTTTTGCCTATGGGATTCAGATGCACGATCTAAACCCTCCTAGTGTTTTGCATATCACTTGTTTTGTGGTTTTATGCGAGTGTTTTCTTGGAGTGCACCCCAACTGGGCTCTCCGGAAACATATCTTTCAGGTGAGTTTACTCTACTATGACGGCCGCCCTTTGTCGACTGGGGGTTTCTGCATTGAAGTACGCGACGGCTGTCGATATTTTGATGTGACGTCAGCCAAGCCTTTCCAGAAATGGAGGAAGAAATGGTTTTATGTGCTAGTCGACCAAAGCCTACTGCCTGCTTTTTCGACTGCCCCTCCCACAATGTTGGCGTCCTGGGATCATGTCTTGTCGACTGCGGAAGAAGAAGAAGCTTCTTCTCTTATGCTTAGGGTCCAAGAGTTGTGCAAGGCCATCACAGGGATCCAGTTAGTCAGTATGTATGTGTGGCGCCGAGTCTGGCCATTGCGACAACGAGTGCACCCTTTATGGCGATATGAGGGATGTCTTGACGCCACTCGTATGAGTGCAACTGAGTTGTCAGGCCATGAATTTCATGGTTATGTGAAATATATCACTTGAATCTCGCATGTCGATATTGCTTCTTTCGACTTCTCTGTGTTCCCTTATGGCCTTGGAACTCCTATTCCCGAGGTATTTTTTGATTTATTGCTTGCTCCTCCTTTACATGTCTTTTTGGTCAACAGTGCCTTCTTTTTGTACGTGTTTGTATGACTGATTTTTCTTTCTTATGCTGTGCTCAGGGACTATCAGTCGTTACCTCTCTACCGCCGCTGCCCAAAGATGATTTGACTGGAGAGAAGGTTCCTTCCGCTGAGGTTGGTGCAATTGGAGCCTCTCCCCTTGCGGACGGCGTGATTGCCTCTGAGGCGAATGCTGCCGGGGATGATCCTTTGTGCTTGACGACGACCGATCCCGTGACTACGCCCGCAACTAAGCGTCGCCGACTGCGCCGACTTGGCGATGTTGATCCTGCTGATGTGGATCCCTCCTTGGTTGATGGGGCTTCTTCTGCTGATGATGATGTAAAGAAGTAAGTTTGTGCTTTGACTATCTTTTGTTTGTTCTTTCTTGTCTCGTCATTTAATTATACGAACACCTCCTTTGTTAGCCAAGATCGTATTTGCCCTCCTCCTAGGGTCGTCGAGCAGTTATCCTCCACCTCTTCTTCTTGGGTTGATCATGTAAGACCTTTTGCTTTTGCCTGTTTTTGCTTTTCTTCTTTTGGTTGTCACTCCCCTTTGACTCGTCTGGGCGTGTCCTATTCCCTTTGTAGCCTATTGTGAGTGGTATGGTCGCCGTTGGCTAGGCTTTTGTTCATGCGAAATAAGAAAGGGTCCGCATGTGCTCTTCCTTGAAGCAGACCAGTCGTAAGACTCTCCCTTTGCACTTGTTTTGTGATTTGAATGCTAAGTTTTTGTACAAACTTCATGTGCTTATGCTACTTTGTAGAGGAAAAGGTCTCCCTTGAAGATCGGGTGGCTGAATTGGAGAAAAAACTTCATGATCAGCAAGTCCGTTCTCGTGAAGAACTGGAAACACTCGACGCTCACTGGACGTGTCTATTCAGACACTGAGCGCTATTTTTGCAGAAGCCCTGCCCGGGGTTGCCACTCCTTCTACTGCGGAGGAGTTTTCTAAGGTGCTTGGACCTGGTACGACGAACCTTACACAGTGGGCACGCGATTTGACGGCTCGTGGTCCAGAGATTACTCTGAATCTGCTGCTGGCGAATGGCGTCGAGGCTGATTATGAGGCTGCCTTATCAGATTACCCGAAGAAGTTGAACGGCAAACCTTCATCTTTTTGGGGAATTTTCGATGTCGCTTCTCGCCTTGCGAAGGCTAGCATTTGCACCAGAGAACATCGTCAGTCTGCTGTATCCACTGAGCGTCAGTCTCGAGGTGGCAAGGCCAAGATGGCAGCTCGCGAGTGACTGCTCCTTTTTTGCAATTAGCTAAACTCCTTGTTGTGATATAAGACCTTCGTAAAATATGATGTACTTGCTTGTAGTATGCTTTTATGACTTGGTCGAGCTTTGCTAGCTTTGTTGTCTTCCTTGAGACCCAACTCTCTATCCCGTCGAGTAGGTTTATGTGATTACGTAATATTAGTGAGCCTCAGCCCACGAGTCTATCGGGTGGGTGTGTGTGAGTATGATCTTTAAGTAAGACCCAGCCCCCGAGTCCCTCGGGTGGGTATGATTATGAACTTTTAAGTAAAACCCAGCCCCCGAGTCCGTCGGGTGGGTTTGTGCATATGAACTTTTAATAAGACTCAGCCACCGGGTTTGTGTGGCTAAAATATCATAGAAAACATCATTTATTGAGAATATATGTCCAGTAGACCGCCTCATTAAAAACCTTCCAGTTCTCGTGGGTACCCTGGTAAGAAAAAGAGCGCGTCTGAAATCTACTGTGACTTTTTATAATGATTTGTCGAGAGATCTATGCGTAAAAACGACGCAAGTGCGCCACGTTCCATGGGTTGTGTGATAGTTCTCCCGTCTGTGCATGCTTCAGTCGGTAGGCTCCTCCTTCGATGACTTCAGTGACTATGAATGGCCCTTCCCATGGTGACGCCAGCTTGTGGACTTTCTTCTGTTTTAGTCGCAGCACTAAGTCGCCTACCATGAAAGCCCTTGGTCGGAGTTGTCGACTGTGATAGTTTCTAAGGTCCTGCTAATAAACAGCTATGCGCGCCAAGCCGTGTCGCGTGCTTCGTCGAGTACATCCAAAGCGTCTTCTTGTGATACTTTTGCTTCTTCTTCTTCGTAAACTTCTATTCTTGGTGCACCAAACTTTATCTCTGGTGGCAGTACTGCCTCTGCTCCGTAGGCCATAAAGAATGGAGTGAATTGTGTCGATGCGTTTGGGGTTGTGCGAAGACTCCAAAGCACTGCTGGTAGCTCCTCGACCCAGGCACCCGCGGCTCTTTTGAGTGGAACTAGTAATCTTTTTTTGATGCCTGCACATACGAGGCCATTTGCTTTTTCGACCTGTCCATTAGACTGTGGGTGTGCCACTGATGCGTAGTTGAGTGTAATATCCTTCTGCCGTGAAGTTTGTGCCGTTGTCTATGATGATGCTATTCGGAACACCAAAGCATAGACTATGGATTTTATAAACTTGACTGTTGTTGTTCTCGTTGAACTTGTGATCGGGATTGCTTCGATCCACTTTGTGAATATGTCGACTACTACCAGTAGGTGTGTATGTCCTCCAGGTGATGATTTTTTGAGTGGTCCAACCATATCAAGCCCCCATTGGGCGAACGGCCATATTAATGGTATGGTTTTGAGTGCTGATGCTGGTGCGTGGGGCTTTGTTGCAAATTTCTGGCACCCGATGCACCTTTTGACGATATCTTCCGCGTCTTTAAGCGCAGTGGGCCAGAAGAATCCTGCTCTGAAGGCCTTAGCTACCAGCGATCGACTGCCAGCATGATGTCCGCAAGTTCCTGCATGAATGTCACGGAGTATAGTGTTGCCATCCTCAAAATCTACGCACCTTTGGAAAACGCCTGAAGTGCATCGCTTGTAGAGTTCACCGTTGATAATGGTATATGCCTTTGCCCTTCGAGTAATCCTTCTGGCTTATGTTGTGTCGTCTGGTAGCTCTTCTCGGAGCATATATGCTAGAATTGGCTCGGTCCAGGCTGGAGTCACATGATCGCCTTGGCATAAGAGAGCTTCGACTGCCGGGTCCAGTGTGCTGGGTGTGTTACCTGTCGTAGTTTCTTTTGAGTTTGTCGTTGATCGTTTCTTGTGGATAGATCTGTGCGTGATGCGCTCCAGAAAAACACCTGGTGGGACTTGTGCTTTAGCTGACCCAATGTTGGCTAGTATATCTGCTTCCTCATTGCTTTCTCGTCCAATATGCCGTAATTCGCAACCATCGAAGTCTCCTTCCAATGTGTTATATAAGTCGCGATATGCGATCATATTATCCGCTATGGCGTCGCAAGCCTTCATTGTTTGCTATACCACCAGGTTTGAGTCGTCATATATCATTAGTCGAGTGCATCCCTGAAATCTTTTCTGTAGACTCCATTCGTGAAGGCGGCCATTGCTCTGTCTTCTGATATTGCGCCCACGGAGTTCCTTATGGAAGCCTATCGTTTGATGTAAGACCTAAGCTTTTTGTCTGTCTTTTGCCGGCATGCTCTTAATTCCTCGAATGTTTTCGACCTTTCACGGAGAGGGTCGAAATATTTTATGAAGTCCTCCTTGAAGTGATCCCAGGAATCGTAGGTTCCTTCGAGTAAAGACTTGAGCCAGTCACGGGCCGTGCCTTCGAGCATCAGCTGTATGTATTGTAGTGTCGTCGTTGTTGTTCCTCGTTGGCATATGACTGTCAGTTTGTAATCTTCCAGCCATCCCGAGGGTTCCTGTTTCGAGTTGAATTTTGGCATGGTTGGTAGGCCAAAATTCTTTGGGAGTTTTGTTTCTTGAATCCGTCGAGTGAAGCATTGTGCTCCGCATGGTCCTACGTTGCGATTGTCAGGCGATTCGCGACTGCCTGATCTTCTGGAACTGCTTCTTGAGCGGCTTCTTGATCTGCGACGGCTTGAGCTTTTCCTGCCGCTGCTTCGCTGAGGACTGCGACTGGAACGTTCTCTCGAGCGGCTCCTTCTACGTATTCTCCTTCCTCCGTCGACCAGTTCTTTTGCTATGATTTCAAGGGCCTTCATTTGCTGTATGTATCTTGCTTCAGCTGGGTCACCTGCCGGTGGTTTTCCTGCTTGAAGGTATGCTCCTATGGATATGAGGGCTCCTTCTGCAGTTTTGGGTTGGATTATGCCTTCAGAGTCGATGGATAGGAACTAGTTGTTAAGATTTTGAGTGACGTCTGCCCTTTCGTGTTCGGGTATTCTGTCGAATCAAGATCTGCGTCGTGCCTCGGTTGCCCCTGTAGAACTCATGGATAGTTGTCGTATGCGCGTGCTTGATATGCTTGCTTGTCTTCTTCGTTCTTCGAGTGTTGCTATGTATTGCTTCAAGCGCTGTGATTCCTGCCAGTTGAAGTAGTTGTATGTTGCCAACTCATCTGGAGTTGCGTCTGCTGTCATCATTATGCCTTCTTCAATGACATTTGTCACCTTTGCAGCCATCTCTGCCGTGATGTCCAAGGTCGTAGTACCATCTGGTAATGTGACCGTCCGTGGATACTCGACGGGTTGTCGATTGGCTGCATTTTCTGACGTTTCCGCCGCTGTTGCCACGTAAACTTGCTGGGGTATGTGGTAAGGATATGTGTAGTCTGATTGCTCTTCATATGCTGCTTCGATATCGTTCCCCCTCTCTACGCTTTTGATGTTTTCGTCATCTTCTGTTTGCTGCGCATGTGCATCGTAGTCGATGGCAACATGATGTGGAGATTGGATCTCTGCGCCGGTGAAGTCGGTCAGACGTATGCTATCTTCTGCAGGCTCATCATACTCTGCGAGGTGAAAGCTTTCTTCTGGAGCGTCGATTTGCATTTGGTCTTCGACTGGGTTGATACGGAGGGTCGACTACACTTCTTCTTCCATCTCGTTTTGCATTATGAATTCGTTGAACTCTCTTGTGGACATGGATCATGCTATGGATGAGATCGGACCGATCTGTGATATTGGCGCTCCAGTGCTTCCAACCGAAGCCGTCGATATGATCATACCGTCGACTGAAGTAGTCGATAGCTCTTCCTCTTCACGGAACTCATCCGCCATGAATTTGCTGAATTCTGCGGATGTCATTGAATCTGTTGGAGATTGTGGTGGCGGGATCAGATCAATCTATGACGGGGTATCTTCCTTGTCTGCTGCAGATATGACCTCAGTCGATCTCGTCTGGAGTGGCTAAGTTGCGATATGTTCGACTAAATCCTGCACACCAAGCTGATCAATAAAGAAGTTATGTTTCCCAATAGTTAGATCAAAACCTGAATCGAGATTGGAGTAGATCTCCTGAGCTTCGGGTGGGTATGGCCTGATCCTTGCTGGTGACGCTGCTTTTGGCGAGTGACTGCCTGTGATATGGATACGATCTGTTGTAGATGATGTGCACCCCTTTGAAGAAGTCGGCGGATCGCCGTTTGAAATTTGGACCGAAAAATCCGTAGATCCAACACCACCTGTTCCCACAGACGGCGCCAATTGACGAGTGATGTCCCCATCAATACCCATGGTTACTAGCCTAGGGTGAGAGTTATGAGGTAGAGAACGCGTGGTGTTGGTAGATTCGTCGGCTGACAAGCAGGAATTACCCAGGTTCGGGGTCCTCGAGTGAGGTAAAACCCTTACTCCTGCTTGTCTGTTATTGATTGTATATATGCGGCGAGTACAGGGGTCAAGCAAGATGTCAATCTTGCTAGGGTTTGGTGATTCTGGTTGGGCGTGTCCCGGGTCGGTCTCCCTCCTGTCCTTTATATAGGGGTACAGGTCTCGGGTCGTAACCGAATAGGACTACATTTATGGAAAGTACTACCGACTATGCTATCTATGGTAGAAGCCTTTGTCTTGGACTTCGCTTGTTGGGCTTCCTCAGCCTATTGACAATTGGGTTTTAGTCATTACGTGCACCAGGTACCCACATGAGGGGGTATCCGTTTGATATAACCTTGTCAATGAGCCTTGTAATCTAGTTGAATATGTGATGCTACTCTTTATCTATTATACACTCTAGAGGTTAATTTAATATGAACTCCGGGATTATTCACAGTTGTAATGGTGACAGTGTGTGTACAGTGTGTGATTCCTTTATGACATTGGTGGTGTTAGTTTACTCTGACTTTAAGGGTACTCTTATAGCCCTACACGATGAATTGTGTTTATTATCCAACACGAGAGTGTTTGAGAGTAGTGTTTATTTATTTAACTTTGATGTCATTGTTGAGAATGTCCACTGGTGAAAGTAGGATTTCTAGGCCTTGTTTCTGAGCATTAAAACACCGTTTCCAACAAGTTCTGCTACATGTTTGCTTGCTGCTATTTCTATTACAGATTGTAATTACTACTTATAACCATCCATATTACTTGTATTTCACTATCTCTTCGCATAACTAGTGCACCTATACATCTGACAAGTGTATGGGGTGTGTTGGGGACACAAGAGACTTTTTTTATCTTAGTTGCAGGGTTGCTTGAGAGGAATATCTTTGACCTCTACCTCCTTCAGTTCGATATACCTTGGGTGATTCACTTAAGGGAAACTTGATGTTGTTCTATAAACCTCTACTCTTGTAGGCCCAACAATGTCTACGAGAATAGAAGCGTGCGTAGACATCAGTGGGGGACTGGATCTCCCCCTAAAGGTTGTCGATGTCATCCTCGTAGACCTAGATATGTTTTCGGCCTCACTAACTTGCTGTGTGGACCCTATGACTTGCCGGCTCCTCGGGTAGAGGTTGCGGATGCCGGGGCGGCGGCCCTGGATGGTGGTCTACGCGTGCGACTTTGCGGCGAGTGACGTGGCAGTGGTGATGGTCGTCTTCTCGGACCATGTGGGTGGCCTGGAGTTGGCAGATGGAGTCCTTGGTGCAGTCTTCGCTTCGGCAATGGCGGCGTCCAGATCGTGTCCTGGTGGCCTGGCTCGAGACTCCTATCGTTTCGTGGTATCGATGTGGTAGAATGGTGCTTCCGAGCGAAAGCTCTGCGCTTCGGCGCCAACAGTGACGACGCACGCAGGTGTCGTAACCCTCTTGGGGGCGTTGTTGTGGGTGCCTTCTCCGCACTTAATCGTAGAAAGGTGATTTCGAGCGAAAACTCTACGCTTCGGCGCCAGCAGCGTCGACGCCTGCGGGGGTCGTTACCCTCTTGAGCGCGCTGTTGTGGTTGCCCTCTCCGCACTAGGGCTTCGGGTGAAAACCTTAAACCTCTTTGTCTAAACGGCGGTGGCGCAAAGCGTCGTCGTAACCCTATTGGGGGCGTCTTTGTGAAGTCTCGATACTTCCTGATCCTACGTCATAGTCCAAGTCCGGTTTCCTTTGTTCTTTCTTGTTTATCTTTGATCTGCCTTGTAAGAGGGTTTCCTCATCACCTTGTATCGGTTTGGCCGTTGGGCTTTATTTATAAAGCGGGGCGAAAGCCTGTTTCGTGGTACTCCGCTACATGCTCGAGGCTCAGTCGGATGTCACGCTGGAGTGATTGATCACCACGACTTAATGGTCGGCTGAACGGTGCTTCTTCTCCGCATGATAAGCAGAGCATACAGAGTTCTTCTTAGCGCGTGCGAGCAACTCGAAGTCGATAGTGATTGCGGCGAGCTCCTCCGTCAGATTTCTTGGTGGGCTAGGTGAGCGACGAAATGGAGCCAGAGTCGGGGGTCCTTGGGGTACTCTTCTTAGGAGGCGGATTCTGACATGGGCATACCCTCGGCTACCCCATCATGGACATACCCGATATGGTTTAGCCAGAAACCCACTAGGAGGCCCATTAAAGTCGAACAAAGATTGGGCCCACAAGGAAGGACTACCACCTCTTAGAGTACGGTGCAAGAGAAGGAAACCCTATGTTTCCATCGACCTGTAAATCTACCCGGTTACAGCACCCGAGACCAGACTCCTATAAATGTTGGGAGGGGCTTCCCAGGAGGATAAACCGAGCCCTAACAAGATCGTATTTCACCTCCATTAGACCATAATCCATACAGAGACATTGTAACATCAACATCTACATATCACACAAACAGGTGAAGGTCACGGCCAACACATTCAGTATTCGTTTCATTCTGCATGACGACTAAAAATAAAGTTTTAACACAACGACGTAAAAATATATGTTTGTTTGTCCGTCTCAACTCATTCTCGACCTAAATTAAGGTCATAAATTTCCACCCAAAAATTTCCGCTTTGCAAACGGATTGCCGGATAATTTCCACCCCAGAATTAAAAAGAAACTTCACGCTAAATATCCAGTTAACCAAAACATAATTCGAACCATAAAACCTATTGTACAACATATAGATGCACGAACTAGTTATTCCCATGTCGGAGTTCCCACAAGAAGATGCGCTAATAGTGATCCTCTCTTTCAACATCGCTACTCCGCCGCATGCTCTGAGACTTCTCCTTGATCTGCGCAAGTAGCTTACAGTCGTTCCTGATTGCGACGAGCTCCTCCATCGGATTTCTTGGTGGGCTAGGTGAGCGACGAAATATTGCGCCATAAACTAGTTCCTGCAAACGAATGAGAGAAAATAAGATCAAATAAATAGACTGAAAATAGTTCATACTAGTTTGTTGGTTGACAATACGCAAGTAAACGATGTTATTTTACACGCGAAAAAACATCGACTTCCATTCATCAGAACGGAACCACCACCACCAGCAACGTTAGTTCGCTCCACCCAATTTACATGCCCAAGGCCCAACCAACGAGCTCGGCGCAGCGAGCAAAACCATCATGCAAAAGCTACCGCCCTTCAGACTATCCCAACGTTTTCCACCAACCAAGCGTCATAAGCTTTTACAAACGGGTTATACGCACCTCCCGCAAACGCCAGCACCAGAAAAAACGCAAAGAAAGAGTCTAAACCGGGAAGGCTAATAAGCGGAACAAAAGACAGCTTCACTTCCTGACATCACAGCAGCGGCGACTGGAGCAAGCAAGGCAAAACACTTGGACAGTCTTCAGCAGATGCAAAGCAAGTTCAATTCCACCAATGCGTCTCAGACCACCACTAGTACTTGACGAAGTAGCAAGATCCAACAGCAAGGCAGCCCCTCCTGCAAGTTAGCGCGATCCGCCCCATCATGAAGCCCTGCCCAATATTTGATGAACACACAGGTGGAACAGATTAGCTCATTTGGATTAGAGATAGTCTTCCCCTCAAAACAAGCTTTGTTTCGAATTTTCCAAATCGCTCAGCACACAGCAGCCACCAAAGTGACTTGGACACTCCTACTAACAGTCAGATAATGAGGTAACCACCAAAAGTATTGAGAAAAAGAGCCAGGGCGATCAGGAGCACTCACAACCCTAGCAAATAGATGTTCTTTAAGGCTAGTGACTTCAAGTGAACCTTCTATTTAATTTTTAAGAATCAGGCAAAACCCTGCAAATTGTCACACATATATGTGGCAATCCAGTATGAGCAATAGCTGTTTATACCAGTATGGTATGTCTCACAGAGAAAAATGGATCATTTTCATGTAAAAGTAGACAATGACATACTAGAGTAGTGTCAATAATATCTCTCAGTGGAAGAACAATCCATTGCCATCTACTCCATCTGGTTTGAACATCTCGGGAGGGAGTAATAGGCATGTGAAGTTCTTTTCAGATATGTACAAGCACAATCGATTTGAACATTTCGGGAGCACAAGGACAACTCTATCTGGTTTAAGGATGCATGGAACCGATAAGATAAACAGAAGCAACTGCAACTGTGACAAAATAAGGTTTATCTATTTCCCATATATACGTTAAAGGATGCTATGCTGCTGCATTGAAGTTGAATAGCTGTGCTAATGTACTAACCTATAGAGGCAATCAAATGCATAATCCAAAAATCCAAATGATTTAAACTCAAAGAGTAGAGTATTAGAGCAGGTAAAGAAAAAAATAATGCAAGATCAATGTTCATACAATGTGTCTTCGTTGCCACCTAATTCGGTGTCCTCTTTCTCTCTATGGCAGTGTAGACATCAAGATCTTCCCCATGAAGTTGCTGGCGCTGCTTTTGAAGCCCTGGCACCCACAGCGAAGAGGTCTCCTTCATATCTTTGGTCAAGCACAGCTGCTGCAAGCTGCCCAGCCCATCAACGCACCTTAAATTTGGACAGTCTTTGGCAAGCAACTCCCTCACTTGTGGAAGGTTTGAGACCTTCGCTAGGTTCTCACAAGACTCGATTACAAGAGTTTCAGAGAGGACCTTGAGGTTCTCCACAACCTTCAAGCTGCCTGTTCTGCTCAATTGGAGCTTCCTCAAGCTGGTTGTCTCCTGTCCAAGCTGTTGTGGGAGGCTTCTCAGCTTGGGGCAGTTGATAAGATACAACTCCTTCAAACGAGGCAGCAGTTGAAGAAATGGAGACGAGGCTTCCAATTTTTGCATCTTACCAGCTTCTTCTTCAACATCTACAAAGGACCACTCCTCCAAGTTGGGCATATCCTCGATGATCAACCATTCAAGTTTGGGAAAAGCAACTACCTGTGTACGTACAGGATTACTCCCTCTGCAGCCAACAAATTCAGTTCCAATCTTGGTAACTGCGGTTGCTCCCTCAATTCTCAGATATTTCAGCATGGGTAGCTTCCCAATTGGTGGAAGATGCACACATGACTTGCAATCTACTAATTTTAAGTGTTTAACTGAAGATAAAGAATCAATCCAGGTGGGATACCTCCGACCAAAGAATCCCCCAATAAAAAGATCTTCCACGTTGTGTGGAGGGAATAGTTGGTCAAATGTCTTCTCAATGTTTCCAACGTCTTCTTCTGAATATTTTGCACCTCTTAGTTGAGTGCAACGCAGACTCAAAACTTTCAGATACCTTTTATGTATTAGTATCCCAATGGTGCTACAAGGAGCCGCTCTTTCCAATTTAATGATATAAAGCCGCCTTAGCTGCGAAAGATGACCCAAGTCTTCCAACTTCCATCCATTATGTGTTTTAGCACTATCACTTCCACCACCAACAGGAAATCCTTCTAAATCATTGAGGAACTTCAAATTTCTTATCCCTTGTGGTACCAGATCAATTGGTGTATCACGAATACCAAGGCGCCTTAAATTGCACAACTGGGTGACTGCCAGAGGAAGACTATGCAGATACACACACCTTTGCAAGTTCAATATTTGCAGGTTTTTTAGGGAACCAATGGACTCTGGCAGACAGGTTATGTCGGTACCATCAAGATCAAGCAAACGTAGATGTATCAAAATTCGAATGTAACTTGGGATACTCCGTACATGTGATCCTCCCAAATCAAATACACGGAGATTTTGAAGTTTCCTCAGCAGTGAATGATCAACCACAAAGCTTCTGGAGACGCCAAAAAGCTTTTTAAAAGTTCTGATTTTAAGTTGCTCTTTATCCATGCTAGGTAGCACTAGCATATCCTTCTCGGTGGCGACTGAAATACGTCTCAGTTTATACATACTTTTTTGCCTTAATGATTCAGGGTCTCCAACAAAACATTCTTCTTTTGATAAATAACAAGCAAGCTGCCTTAAGAGATCATGCATTTTGCACTCACTATGATCAAAATATGAACCATCTGGTTGAAGGAGATTACGATGGATTAACTCATAGTAAGACTCTTCGGCTATGTCTTCTAATAGTTGGCCTTGTTTCTCCTCTACAAAGCCTTCAGCAACCCATAACCTGACAAGATCATCACGGCCAATAGCATGACCTTCAGGATACAAAGCACAATAAAGGAAACACTGCTTCAGATGATGTGGTAACTCAATGTAGCTTAGATATAAAGCACCTTCTATTTCAATAGGCAGCTTGCTCTGGTACCAAGCATTTTTGCTCAAAATCTTTTTCCACTCGTTCTCTGTTTGATCTCTGCTTGCCAAAACACTAGCAGTAACCTTGATCGCAAGAGGGAGGCAGCCACATTTACGAACAATCTCAATCCCCATGTTTCTCAGACTTTGCACTTCATTCTCTTCGCTGATGTTCATGGTCTTCCAAAGTAGCTCCCACCCCACCTCTACTGGCATCAGATCAACTCGATGGGTATGTTCTGCGCCGACTTTCATAGCAACCGTATCATCGCGTGTTGTTAGCAAAATTATTCCAGCAGCCGCTGCATGAAATGGAGTTCTTAGTAGATCGGTCCATACATTAAACTGCCACAGATCATCTATAACAAGGAAGAAACTTTTGTCCTTAATTGTTTCTGCAAGCTTGCTTTGGAGCTCCGCTATGGTTTCACCTTGGCCTTGCTGAAGTCCTATATTTCTAAGAACCTCTTTTAGAAGAGTAACTTCATTGTAATCTCGTGAAACACATATCCATGTGTGCTTCTCAAAGTTTCCTTTTATTCTTTGATCATTGTATACTTTCTGAGCTAGTGTTGTCTTACCAACCCCTCCTGTTCCAACGATAGCTAGTTTGTAAGCCTTATTTTCCTTGTGCGAGAGTATCAAGTCCACTAATTTCTTGGTAGAATGTATGATCTCCTTTCCCACAAGGTTGGGTTCCACAAGCTGGGAACTTTTTTTTGGCTTAGATGTTGAACTTTGACCAGAAGCTGCTGCCTCCGAGCATGTTAGGAACTTCTTTCCCAGCTTTGAGATCTTCTCTATCCTAGTATTGAGGTTTTTAATTTCAATAGCAATCTCATGACGCCTCTGCATACTAGGAAAGCATGAGAAAATGGAAATACCACTAGATCCATTTGAGTTCCTTGATAATAAAGGGCGATCTTCCATTAGCTTGCTTCCTTCAAATCTGGCAGAGTCAATGATATCATCAGCATCATACACTGCATCCCGCAGCTCGCAAAGCCAGTTGTTACCTGCTAACTCTTCCATCCTCCTTTGTTCAGCATCATAAAGAAAGCACTGTATTTGGCTCACCGTTCCTTGAAGTTCTCTGAGTTCTTCTTTAACCCCTAGAATCAGAATTGCCTTCTCTGTAATGATATCTTGCAATTTCTTCACACATGATCCAACCAGAGAACTTATTATGGTTGCCATCGGAGAGACTTGATGAGGGAGATACACCAAAAATGCCAAGTTTCTGAGAATGGTGAACTTCCTGGCAGGCTATTAATGCACTACATGTAATAAGATGGTTACAAATTTAGACAATGTCTACTACATTATATTCGTAAAAAGACAAACAACAGATTATCTATTTTCTATATCACTATCAGTAATTCATTCCTCAGAGACTAGCCTAGAAGTCTAGGAACACTATCAATTAGGAATAATACCAGACCGGTTGGGTTCTAGCACGATTACGCTCTAAATGTTTTCAAATTCAAATTTTATTTTCTGTAAATTTATCAGCTTCTTCTCAATTGAATCATGGGACATGGTATGGATGAACTAGATATAAGAACGTATATGAAGCTTGCGCAGAAACAAACATTTCAATCAAGTGTAGAAAACACACCACCCTTAAAGATTTTCTTGCTCCAAACTACATTTTAATGCCTGCACCACTGCACCAGTAAGTTTGGCATGGCCAATAGAAGTTTCACTACCTCAAAGTTGTGATGATATATTCATTGTAGTTAGTTATACATGGGCAAGGGTGGACGATCTGCTATGATTATAAATCTTACCTTTCAGACAAATCCTCCAGCAAGGGAAACACGGTGTATACTTTGAAACGATGGTAATGATCTTCATTCCATGACTCAATATGGTTGGTCAATCACGAAAATAAAACATCAGATCCACACTGACATTGTTGTACCTGCAATTAGGGAAAAGGAAAGCAAAGGTGAAGAACATGCTCGATGAACGAAATCTGCTTCAGCCGAATGGTTCATCTTCAGCAGGGAACAAGAAAAACAACAACTGAAATAACTGCAGTAGAGCTATCAAAAGTAAAGAAAGTACCTGAATATCGGTAAATTTATAATTCACTAATCAGAGTGCTCCAGAAGGAGGAAACAGACAGCAACAGCAAATCATATATGGCCTGCTGCCTCCCACTGGGATCTGTTTCAACAACCAGTCCAACAGAAACAAGTATTCTTCATCAAGCATAAGAATTCTGCAACATCTGGAAGATCAGGAAGAAGTGCAGGTCAGGTATTATTTTTTGTTGCAAGGTGAAGTTAGACATGAATTAAAAGAAATTCAGATAATACAGGTAAAGAAGTTTGAAGTCCTACTTGATAGTGGACACAATCAGTAACCAGGTAGCAAAGAGAATGGATGAAGAAACATTGCACACGCAGAATATGGAGAACTAAAGATCAGTACATACTGAAGCACCATGTTCTAACAGGTTATGCTGGAAGACTGCTTACTGGCACCGATGGTCAACTGGCTAGGGGTATTATTCAGGAAAAGCATGCAGGTGTAATATGGCAATTAGTTGGCAGTGTGATCTGTTTACCTCAAGATTCCATGAGCATATGTAAGACCTGGTGCATGTGCTTTTGTTTTGTACTAGCTAATCATCTAGGCAAGTTGCCCAATATAAAAGTACCCGAGACTACTTCAACAGATGAAAATTCAATTGTGCTCATGAAGGCAACAAGCCACCAACTCGACGAAATTTTAATTAGCTCATGAGGGCATCAAGCCAACTAACTCCCTGTTATGGACTTGTGGTATACTATTAAAGCTAGATAGTCAAGCAGCAATAATTAGGCACGACAAAAGAAATGCATTGTTTAAAGATGTCTTGATCACCTGTATTTACTAGCGCATTTTGGAACCCTCTATCTTCCAATGTTCAGTCACTGTTGCGAAGAAGCCAAAAAGCATTTCAAGTTCTTCATAGCGACCAAAAAATTGCTGGACAGCCTAACTCGATTGAGTGTTTTTTGCATCACCGTCAAAGAAATATTTTTGGCCAAATAAAAAGTCCGTCCAGTCACACACCCATGAAGTGCGATGCAAGATATCCATAGGCAAAAACAGAGAAGATAATCCAAAGGCACAACACACACCTACCAGACAAACTTCACCAAGGGCCAGCAAAGAAAAGATGAGTGCCATTCTTTATGAACAATTGGCAAGGTGACTTTCACGGTACCTTTTACTACTCATGGGAGAGCACTAGTATGAATTCAACAGACAGATCAGATTAAGGGGCAGAGATTAGGCCCAGCAGGCCCAGTAAACCGGAAGTATCACGAAAAAAAAGCACTGATGCAGCCATAACAAATCGACCAGCCACCACCCCACCTCTTACACCCCCTATCACACCGCCGGCTCGTCCTCCACCTCACACACGCCAAGCACTCTGCCGCCACTTCCATGCCGCCACCGTCTCCACCTCGAATGCGGACACTGCCTCATTCCTCTGCTTTGACTCTTCTCCCAGACCAGCAAGCGAACCCATTCGTGCTGCATCCCGCTGGCCGAATCTCCGCCTGAGTCACGAGGTACATGTTCCCGTCCATCATTTAAAATGGTGAACATTCAGTTATGTAATAGCAAAGCTGAACATGCTCCCCTTCAATTTCACCACTTTGTTGATCCTAGGAACTACACAGGTCATTTCTCTAGTCCCAAGGGTATCAGCTAAAGTTCTTAGAAGACTAATTTTTGAGAAAACGCAAGACTTTTGCATTTTATTATATTGGAAAGGTAGAATTTGTTGCGTCCTCCGAAGAGTTTACATTACAAAGTGGCTTGTTAAGAACTTGTTGACAGGTAGTACGGTGCAAATTAAGTTCGCCTGTCACCTACAAGTTACGGTACCGAGATACGGGCGTGTTCGGAAGTCCTCTAGCTTCCAGCTTCTTGAAATTCCATCACGGAGCCGAAGAGCCTAACTCCACGGAGTAAGATCTGAGAAGTTGGGGTAATTTTCTTCACAAAACGTGGAGCACCTATTACGCAAATCCGCTGATCAGCAGATAGCCTGAGCAGTCAGTTATTGTAGGGTCGTGCCACCGCAAAGTAAAAAAAAATGTTTCGATCCAATCCCGAGCAAGGCCCTCGTTTTGGATGCAATCTTTTCAAGGATAGGCATATCAGGGTACATAGAAGAAAGACCAAGCGGCCTAAGTTACAACGTGGGTCAGGCACAGGCGCCTAGCGCGCAACAACGCTGACATGCAGCTACAACACAATGCCTACTACTCGTGGCACCTCTACCGCTCCGCCTCTAGCAGGCAACCCCGAAACAACCTAGCTGTCCTCCACACCTTGGCTTCATCCTCGATCCGAGCACCACCCTGGGGAAGGGGAGGCATTGTTGAAGACAATGTCATTACGGTGATTCCACAATCTCCATCAGACTAGCGCAACGGCCGTCCAGAGGTCCCGTGCATCCCGCCTCGGACCTCGGCGAGAAGCCACCCACTCCATGAAGGACCCTGGAGTTCAGGAATCCAGGCCTCGAACTGCCAGCTACGGAGACAGGCGACCCAGACTTCGCGGGCCAGCACGCATCCCACCAAGAGATGATCAATGGTCTCCCCCTCTTGGCTGCAGAAGGGGCAAGACTCCGGGCGCGGAAGCTCGCACCTAGCTAGATGGTCTGCTGTCCAACAACGGTTCCTGGGGAATCTGGAAAACCTCTCGAGCGAGACCATCTCCCCGTCCCCGTGATCCACACCAGCACGCGCGCATCCGACTGTGCTGGAATCCAGCCGCCACCAAGCCCCCTCCTCCAGCCGCCCCCATCCCCACATGCTGCATCACCTGCAATGCACCCCTCCGCCTGGACGCGCGCGTGAGCCTGAGATTCATCAGTGCGACCTAGCCGCAGTGGCGATCCGGTACATCTGGTGGGAGCACCGTAAGGACACACATGGCGAGACTGTGCAGGAGCCTTTGTGCTCGGCTCAATTCATCATGGCATTGGACCTCAACTACAAAAGAATCAAGAGTTTGGCACCCGACCCATTGTTACGCATGGCTGGGAGAAGCCAATGGAGGACTTTGTTAAGTTGAACGTCGACGCCTCTTTCCACATAAAAAACGGCGCTAGCGGCACGGGCGTCATAATCCGAGATCATTTAGAGCACCCACAGTATGTGCTATAGCCAAATCTGACAAAAGCTGAATTTGGCTTCACCGTGTAATTTGGCTAGAGCTCTACAATGTACAGATGCTAAATTTCTAAACTCTCTGGGCCCACTGCAGGCTGCTTTTCTACCTTTCACATGGGAGAGAGCGATGCATGCATAACACACGCCCTTGCTAATTCATTTAGAATCTCATTTGGCATCGGAGCAAGGAGTTGCTCCGGTTCCCAAACAATTTGGATTTGAAACTACCTCCACAATGTAGGGAACTAGTTCCAAAAGTTAAAAGGTAAATATGGAACCACTTTTGGCTACACATTATGGGTGCCCTTAGGCTCCTTTATTTCAGGTGGAAGATGGAGTCAACACTTGTCGAGGACGCCACTACAGCTGAAGCATGTGCACTTCGTGACGGCCTACTACTAGCCGGTGAGATTGGTTGCAACAAAGTCGTGGTCGAATCGGATTGTATGGAGATGGTGGAGGTCATGCAAAATGAAGGGAACTCCCTGGGGCTGGCAGCAGCTATATATGAGGAGTGATCTTTACTTTGTCGTGTTTTACACGTGTTAGCTTTGCTCATTGCCCCAGGGAAGCCAATAGGGAGGTCATGAACTAGCTTAGTTTGATAAAGAAGACCATGGTGTGTGGCATGGTGCCCTCCTATTTGTATTCGAGCTGTAATTGCAAACGATGTAACTATTGTGGATACTTAAAGCAACAAGTTTCTTACGCACTATTTTCCTTACCAGGGTACCTAAGTGGACTTGAAGGTTTTAATGAGGCGGCTTGCTAGCTTAATATCTAGTGTTTTCTAAAAAAAATAAACAAGGTCAGAAAATATGGAACAGAAGCGTCACCTCTAGCTTTGTCAATCGATATTTCAGAAGATTTATGAATTCATCGTGGTTCTGCATCGAATCGATCGGGGTCATCACCTTGCCCAGGAGCAGATGTGGAGTTTATTTGATAATGTGCAGCAGATTGCTGGTAGATAATCTATATGATTAGTCAAATGAAACTGAAATTTTGAAACTTTGTAATGATGCATAGGAGCAGAAGATGCTGCTGTCAGTGGCGCACCGCTGGATACTGTCGATAGCGATGCCAGAGACGCTGGCGTCGACCGCAGCCTCGTCGGTGCGAGCATGAGATATTGATTTCAATTAGAAAAATCTTAAGAATGTAAAGTATTAATTGACAGGGACATCTTTTGCTTCTCTTGTTCAGTACTAGTGTGACATCGGCACGTCGCCCATTCATTTTGGCTAGAAACAGCTAGATCTTTTGCTTCTCTATTTTTGTGAGCATATGACTACTATATTTCAGATCAGCTTCTGTTCACTATGCTGGTAGGTAATAAACTACCCAGATTAAGCTCGTAACTTGTAAACTTAGCTATGGGTATTTGTACTGTAAACTTAGCTCTGGGTATTTATTTGTACCTGCACCGGTGGTAAAGGATCAGGTCGATGGATGGATCTTCTAGCTGACTGATTGATATGGAAGCGAGGACTGATGATCAGAATCAGAGGAGGTACTACCTCTTCTGATCATCATGATGTCGGCATAAGAAGAAGGGTAGAACCTGGAAGACCGCTTCGTATGGTGCACCAAAAACACATGAAGAGCAAGATGATGATGCAATGAAATGAGTAAATTTGCTTTTCAAACTTCAAAGTGATTAGGAAATCCACTTCTGTTACAAGCAGAATCTGAACCCAGATGAAACAAGTGATCAGCTATTATTTTGCAGTGTTAAGAACATTAGATAGATGAAATCAGAAACAAACTTAAAATCCAAATTAAGAGGTATCATCGATAGACCCCTAGTTTCACTAAGAGAGCTGAACAGAATTAAAGCTACATGTAAAGAACATGTTTGCAGATATCACAATTCTTATTTGTATGAGTTCAAACCATATGAATAACACTATTAGCTAGACTGATTAAATAAAAAAGAGAATAATACTCTTTTACTGGCATTTGGGGAGAGTTAGTCAAGAGACTACAGAGACGTCATACAATCAAATAGATACATGCTTGGGTAAAAAAGATACAGCCTGAGATTAAATTAGCACAAGAAAAATCCTCTACTCCTGGCGCCCCAATAATGGTGGCACATACAGGATGTAAACTTTGATAGGAATTATTATTCGAACTACATGTAAGAATACCATTAACCAGAAAAGTGTAAAATATTTCCTATATTTAGAGTTCTCTTCTGCAAGTCTTGCCGTGTGATATATCATGAGCTATGTGCTTCTCCTGGTAAACAGGCAGTTTCGTACATACACTCCAAAGTAACCTGTAGAGCAAGAGAGGCCGTGAGTAATTCATTCTCTCTGATAGTGACAGATAAAACACAAATGAAACAGAACTAACAATGTTTCTGAGTGACAATAAGGATCTTGATGATCACCTTCGAGGAGGGTCTGAACATGACTATGAGTAGGGCCTGATCATTGTACAACTAATCTTCACCATCCTTACCTAACCTGCAGACAAAGGCACACAGATTTATGAAATAAATTCCACATATTTGTACTAAGGAATTTGAAAAAAAAACATAACCAACTGTAAACATGAGGGCTCCTTTGATTCAAACGAATGGCAAAGGATTTTTAAAGGATTGGTTCCTAAAGGAAATTTCCTGTTTTTCCCAGGTTTCCTATTCCTACACTATGAATCAAAGGAGCCCGAAGAATGGCAAAAACTTGGTTTCTGAAGTCTGAGCAAAGTAAAACTAACAGCAAAAGGAGGGTTACACACATGTTGAAGATGCATAAAACTTCTTGCATACCAAACGGATACAGTGCCACCTGGAGCTTCGTGGCCACCTGGCATGTCAAGAGATATAGATGATACTGGAAATGGTTTCTTGTCGGATACAATGCCAGTTGGAGCTGCCATGAGCCTAGCAGTAGAAGTGGCACCAGATGGTGCAGCAGACATAATATCAGCACGACCGGACAATACTTCCACCCCACAGTCGCCGCCTCACGGGCGGCGCCCCGTGATGAGCGCCTGTCCTGCTCCGAGAACCGCGTGACGAGCTCGTCCGCCTTGGCGAGCGAGGACCGCGGCGCCGTGGGATCTTGGATCGGGGGCCAACTTGTCTTAGAAGCCGTACATGCCGGGTTTCCTAAAAACATAATCGCCCCTCTCCCGTACAGGAAACGAAGAGGCGGGGTTTCAGAGGCCTGCTCTCCCATCGACCGTGTACGCGGAGAACGGGATGGGATCAACGATGACAGCAACAATATGAGGAACGACGGTGGCGGCACGTGGAGCAGATGATTCTATTGTCTGGTGGTTCTTCGGAGAGGAGCGACCTCTCCTTTTATGCACAAACGCGGGAGACAAAGGGTCCAGCCGAAACGCACGTAATGAATGATCGTTAAGACTGAAAACGCACGTACTTAAGAGCACATAAGACACGACGTTTCAGCTGGCAATCAATCTCCATTACCGCAGAACGTTTCATGACCGTTTACATTATATTTCTGCGTGACAAAAAGAATACATCGGCTCGGCGAGATTCCCGCAACCCGTGGCGCGTCGTGTCGTGACGAGGCGAGGCGTGGCGAGGCGGGCGGCGGAGGAGGAGGAGCGCGCATGTGGTACACAGTCATTCACCGCATACCTCATACCAACTCATACTAGTAGTAGAATGGTTCAGTAATAAGCTGATGCACATCTCACCAAACTAGCAGTATGGGATTAAAGTCCCACCACTTGCCATTACGACATGGGCCTTAGGGATTTTCAGGAATTGTTAAATGGGCTAAGAGGCCCATTATTTCAGCAATCCCCCACCAGATCCTAAAGACCCACGATGTTATCATTTGTTCCAAACATTGTTTTGATATACCAGTATTTTCAGTAGAGACCTGTTAAGGTTGAACTCCACATAGAGCAGTTGGCTACACGCCTTCACAACTGATAATGGACTAGGCCTTGAATTGTCATTTTGGCGTAAAGTAGTTTCACTAACTGTCTTACCAGTACTAGGCTACCGAAGGCTGACCCATCGGGGGGAGCATATTAGTCACTCCTGACCTTTTCATGAACTTACTAGAGATCACCCTTATCTCATAGACTGTGACGAGTAGTCAGGTTCATATAGGTGTGTTCCTCCAAAGATCGCTCCGTAGGATAGCGTCTTTGCAAAGATTTGGAACACATTAAGACATACGTCAACCTGCCATACAGTTACCGAGAGTATTGCATCTCCAACGGAGTGGGTTAGTAAAGGTTTTACTCTCTTCAGTTAACCACTAGCTTGTTTTCCCAGGTCCTAATTCATGGGATCTCCGATCACATAGGTTGGGTTACTACCATGGCAACTCATGTGGGTTTCATACTCATCTCCCTCGATGCATTTTCTATCACAACACGTGATAGCCCTTTGGTGCACGGATATGCCAGATTCTTAGCCGACTGGATATAATCCAACGCTATAACTCCGGAGTTTCTTAAATGTCTGATAGATTTTAATCTCATTCTTATGTGTTTGTTGGACTGCATGTTGTCCTTTGAACTCTTAACCTTAACAATCACTGTTTGGTTATCATAGTTCATTAGGATAGCCGTAACTGGCTTTTCAACCACTGGCAAGTCCATCAAAAGATCTTGAAGCCATCCTGCTTCGACACCAGATGTGTCTAATGCTGTTAATTTTGCTTCCATTGTCGATCTCGTCAGGATCGTTTGCTTGCAAGACTTCCAGGAAACAGCACCACCTCCAAGGGTAAACACGTACCCTGTTGTGGCTTTCATCTCATCAGCATCGGAGATCCAATTTGCATCATAGTACCCTTCAAGTACTAACGGGCTTCCGGAATAGTGAAGTCCGTAGTTCTCAGTGCCTTTCAGATAGCGCATAAATCTTTCGACAGCATGCCAGTGCACATCACCCGGATTGGAAACAAACCGGCTAAGTTTGCACACAACAAACATGATGTCAGGCCTTGTCGCGCTAGCTAGGTCCATGAGTGAACCAATTATTTGAGAGTACCTCAGTTGATCCTTAGCTGTGCCATTGAATTTTCGAATTTGCACATTAGGATCATAAGGCGTTGGAGAAGTTTTGCAGTCTGAATATCCAAATCGTCTCAAAATCTTCTCAACGTAATGGGATTGCAAAAGTGTTATCCCACTCTCATTATCTCTCAGTAGCTTGATATTCAGAATAACATCAGCCACACCAAGTGAACGGGAATCCGGCACCTAGAGGGGGGGGGGGGTGAATAGGTGCTATTACAAATTTTAGGTCTTTTCAAATTTAGGCTCAACACAAAGGTAAATTCTCTAGATATGCAACTACGGTGAATTTACCTAAATGATAATCTAAGCAATAACAAGATAAGCAAGTAAGGGAGCAAAGGTAAAGGGAACCAAGTGAAGCACGCGGAGACGAAGATGTAAACCCGAGTTCCACCCAAGGGTGTACGTCTCGTTTGGAGAGGTGTGCGCTACCACAACAGGTTAGCCGCAACGCCACAAAGGCTCACCTTCTTCTCCGATGAACTCAACCACAAAGGTTTCGAGTCCACCTTCCACTATTGATCCCCTTTTAGGGCGGAATCGAATCCCTTACAAACGCTTGAGGCACACACCCACAACTGAATTGGGGGCTCCCAAGAAGACCACAAAAGGTCAAGGACCACAAAAGGTCAAGGACCACAAAAGGTCAAGGTAACACCAAGAGTACAACAATGGTGAACTAGGTTTTCCCACCGGAAACCCTAGCCACGAAATCCCCAAGTGAATGGGGGAGAAATGCAAATCCCTTCGGTGAAGATGTAGATCCGGGCCTTCTCCTCCAATCCTTCAAAGATCAATGAATTTGAGTGGGGGGATTGGGAGATCTTGATGATTTGAGCTTTCAAGAATGGTAGGAGAGAGAAAATCTGAGAGCTGGCTGTTCTTGAGTGAGTGAGGGGGTATTTATACTCCCCCTCAAAATCTGGCCGTTGCCTGTCTTGGGCACCCGGAAATTCCGGTTTAAGTAACACCGGAAATTCCGGTCACCCGGAATATCCGGGCCTTTGAAAATATCCGAGCTGAATTTCCGGTTGAGATCAGAACCAATTCTGAACTTGACTTAGCCGATTTTCTGAGGTTGACTCGGAATATCCGAGTCCTTGAAATTTCCGAGATGAATTTCCGATTGGAGTCGGTACCACTTCTGAATCTTGACTTAGCCAATTTTCCTGGGGTTGACTCGGAATATCCGGGTTGGTGAACCGGAATATCCGGGTCCTTAAAATTTCCGAGCTGATTTTCCGATTGGAGTCAGTACCACTTCTGAATCTTGACTTAGCCAATTTTCCTGGAGTTGACTCGGAATATCCGGGTTGGTGAACCGGAATATCCGGGTCCTTGAAATTTCCGAGCTGATTTTCCGATTGAAGTCAGTAGTACTTCTGAACTTGACTTAGCCAATTTTCTGGGGTTGACTCGGAATATCCGAGTTGGGGAACCGGAATATCCGAGTCTGGGAAGAATTCGAGAAACTCTTTTTCTCTACAATTTGGCTTTAGGATTTGTGATATGAGTTTCACCCAAACTGAAATACTTAGCAATAAGATTAGTATATCATTGGTATTGTTAACTAACACACAAAACACTAGGGATTAAGAAATGTTCTTTCAATCTCCCCCTTTTTGGTGTTAGATGACAATACCAAGATTTGCATAGAAACAAAACGCAATATCATGTTTTTGGCAGAAAATGGCTCCCCCTAAATAAATGCAAGTAAGCAACACAATATGACAAAGGATAGGAGAAATTTTATAACAACAACCACAAGATATCACAAGGAAGACACGAGACAAAATGTAAGATTATGGAAGCAATTGAGACTAGATAGATTTTCATACCTTGTGTATATAGAATATGAAGAGAATACCAACACAATCAATTCGAAGTCTCAACCATAATATAAAGATAGCATCAACCATTGTCTCAATACAAAGTTATCACAAATGAAATAAAGAGAGTTTCACAAGTAACTTAAAAACACGATAAATGGACACAAGCGCAAAAAAAAAGATAAACGCATAAGCTTGTGCCCGACCCTTGCAAATCCCCGAAGAAGTCCTAGTAGAGCAACTTCTCCCCCTTTGGCATCGAAACGCCAAAAAGGAAGAAGAGCGATGCTACGTCCCCATGGAAGTCTTCAGTCCGAGGGGTACTCCTCATCATCATCATCATCTTCTTCATACTCCTCAGACTCGGCCTCCTCATCATCATCTTCCCCCTCATCATCATAGTCATAGCCAGTGGTGTACGAGCTGCCGCCAAGGTCCTGGTCAATCAGTGTCCACGGAGCCAAGGAACCCTGGTTCCACTGAGCAAAGGACAGGGGCTCAGACAGAGCAGCAGGAGCAGGAGAGCCAGAAGCATGGTGAAGGATCAAGTCTTGCTTGTAATCCAGCTGACGGCGATCCTTGTAGGCGTTGTATTGCTCTTTGCGGATGTCCACATTCATGCAAAGGATGTTGCGCTGGAACCAGTTCAGCTTCTTGACATGCGCATGAGTGGTAGGAACATGAGTAGAGGTAGCAGCAACCCTCCTAGCATCACCCATGAAAGATCCACCTGTAGCTGATGTAGTAGAAGGCCTAGGAGGGGGCTTGACCACAGTCTTCTTCACATAAAGCTTCTTGAAGTCATGTGGCACCAAATCACTGCTGCTGAAGTTGTAGTCAGGGAACTTAAACTGGAGGAGGTTCATTATGTAAGGAGCATAAGGGATAGAGACCCTGGTGGTCATAGCTTCATACATCTCATTGTAGATGTAATCCATCACATCTACTCTCCAGTCAGTATCAGAACCCGAGTCCTCCACAATGCGGTTGGCGTGAAGGAGCAGGTTGCAGAGAGGGGTAACCACGTTGTCGTTGTTGCCACCACTCGGTGCAATGTTCTCACGCAGGATGTGCACAAGAACATCATACAAAGGAAGCAAGTCACGAGTGAATCCAAGGGTGGCTCCCACACCATATAAGTGAGTTGTCTCCTTCTTGTTGAGCTTGTAGGGGGAGTGCATGCGAGTGCCTTGGGGATTGTCACCATCAAACCTGTAGCCCAGTACCTTGGCAAACTCCTCGAAGTCGGACTCACAGTATGATTCCCCAGTCATCCACTTCATGGTCTTCTTCGAGTCACCCTTGATCACTAGGGTGGCGAAGAACTGCATTACAAACTGCGCGTTGTAGGCACAACGGATGAGCGCCAACCTCTCCAAACCCATGGTCTTGACAATGTGGATGGACTCAGCAAATGCGGTTTTCTTCTGCAGAGATGCAAAGTCAAACGGGTGCATGGGTCGAATGGGCTTCGACGGTGAGAGATAGAGATCCACGAATATGTGCTCTTGCGCTTGGCACCAAAAGCTGCGATCATCGAGAGAGTTGTCTCTTGCGCTGAGGTACTAGTCCCCCTGCCTCAGCTGAGAGTAATCCACAGAATTCATCTTGGAGTAGTCCTGACGTTGGGGACTTGGTGAAAGTGCATGGTTGCCCCCATGCGTGGTTTTGGTAATTAATGACAATCCTTATGGACTAATGTTTACATTGAGATATTCTTATAGATCTTGTCCATGGGAAAATATAGGAGTTCATGTGTTGGACTCTTCAAGATGACATAATGACCAATGCTCTATTCAAGGGTTAATATGAAGAATGGTCATGTATAGAGTTGAGCTCATCGCAAGTATGGCTTGGAATAGAAGATTGAGTGAACAATCATGTTTACCCCCAAGCCATCTTACATATCAAGATAAGAAGATGAAGTGCAAGTTCAATATGATGCATCTCGGAAGATATCTTTTGATTGAAGCTTGCAAAGAAGACATGAAGACGAAGCTTAGCGAGGCCCTCCCATAATGGAGTATGGGGGAGCATTTGGAGAAGTCCTCATTAAGCATGTGCTAGCAAGCACAATCAAGAAAGGTGTTTCAACTTGAGAGAGTCAAGATCGTCATCATCCCTCCCATAATGGAGTATGGGGGAGCATTTGGAGAAGTCCTCATTAAGCATGTGCTAGCAAGCACAATCAAGAAAGGTGTTTCAACTTGAGAGAGTCAAGATCGTCATCATAGAGCTCAAGTGGAATGCGCAAGGCAAATGTATGATCTTGATAGGTTTTCTATTTTACCGGTCTCATGGTGTTAGTGGGAGACCGGGTTTTAGGATAGATGGCGTACTATCAAGAGGGGCTCTCGAGTGAGTAACTTGATCGCATCTTTGTGGAGAGCTCAAACCTTTGCATACTTGCCATTTCATCTTTCTTGGTTCTTACTTGGTTTTTCTCCTTGTTGAGTTTTGGTGCTTGTTGTGATCTTCACGACAAGCCCAAGTTCACCGAAAACGAATTTCATATGGAAAACTTGTTGCGTTTTCGGTTTTGGAGGTTTGCCGATCATTCCTTTTTAGAGAGATTTTAACCTCCTCCATTTGGTTTTATCTTCCATTGTTGGACTATGAGGTTTATCTGCATGATCTTGTAAATCTCTTCGTTGTGATTCCAACGAGCCAAAAATCATCGAAAACGGAGTCCGGATGGAAAAGATATTGACGTTTTCGTTATCGGTTTTGCTGCAGTTTTTCCTAGGCCGGAGTCTCCGGTCTTAGACCGGAGTTTCCGGTCTGTGCAGGACCGGAGTCTCCGGACTCAACGTTTTTCTCCAAACGTTGTTCAGCCCCTGGTGGGGGCGGAGTTTCCGGCCCTAGAGGCCGGAGTTTCCGCCCCTGGATGAACTTTCCGGCCCAAGGCACCGGAGAGTTTTCCCAAGCCTCGACGGTGTTGATAGTGTTCAGCCCCTGGTGGGGGCCAGAGTTTCCGGTCCCAGTAGGCCGGAGTTTCCGGCCCTAGTGACCGGAAACTCTGGTGTGAAGTTTTCCTGCAACGGCTCTTTTTCGTGGGACCTATAAAAAGGCCCCTTCTTCCCCTGAGAGAGAAGCTCTTCTAAGCACGAATTTTCCCCCTCTCTCTCCTCCATTGTTGACCTTGGAAAGCTTGCCCCTCTCTCTATTCCTCCCATGATTCTTGCATATCTTTGAGGTATTTGAGAGAGGAGATCTAGATCTACATTTCCACCAATCCATCTCTCCTCTAAGTGAGGGGAACCTAGTAGATCTTGATCTTGGAGTTCTTGGTGCATCTCCTCTTTGTTCTTCCTCTCTTATTCCCCCATAAGCATTTGTTGCTTTGTTGGAATTCGAGAGTGAAGGATTTGAGCACTTGTGCTCTTGCCTTTTGCATTTGGTGCATCGGTTTGCTCTCCACGAGGATTCGTGGAAGTTGAAAGTTTGTGAGCTTGTTACTCTTGGGTCCTTGGACCCTAGACGCCTTTGTGGTGGTTGGACCCTTGTGTGGTCACTTGAAGCCATTCGGGAGCCCCCAATCCCATTGTGGGTTGTGCCCCGGATTGTTGTTGGAAGCCGTTTGGGAGCCCCCAATCCCATTGTGGGTTGTGCCCCGAATTGTTGTTGAAAGGCTCCGGATTCCGCCTCGAAGGAATTCCGATAGTGGAAGGTGAACCAAGCCTTTGTGGTGCGGTTCATCGGAGAAGAAGGTGAAACCTTTGTGGTTGTTGAACCGTTGTGTCGGTTCACACCTCTCCAACGAGACGTACTCCCTTAACAAGGAGGAACTCGGGAATACATCCTCGTCTCTGCGTGCCTCGGTTATTTCTATACCCGAGCTTTTACTTATGCACTTTACATTGTGATAGCCTTCGTGCTTGAAGTATTCTATATTGCTATCACCTTGTTGTTTGTCTTGCTTAGCAAAAGTTGTTGGTGCACATAGGTGAGCCTAGTTTATTTAGGTTGTCGGCTTGTTAATTTAAACACCTAGTTTTATTCCGCAATTAATAAGCCTAAACCAGAAAAGTTTTAAACCGCCTATTCACCCCCCCCCCCTCTAGGCGACATCATTGTCCTTTCAATTGGTATCAGAGCCTGGACTCTCTTGTTGGGCTTTATCGCCTAGAGAGTAAAAGATGTCGTTTAGAGAATTAGTGCACGATCCCACTTTCATATTCGATGGCACAAATTATGATGTTTGGAAAATTCGCATGCTTTATCTATTTAGGGCCATGGGTCCAAATTATATTAAGAGGATTGTAGATGTGGGTTTTTCTCCTCCAAAGGATTCCCAAGAATTATCTTTAGTGGATGAGATAAACTCTCATCTCGAGACTCAAGTTACTAATGGTCTTATGTGTGCTTTGACCGATGTAGTTCTTGCTTCAATCATGCCTTTTCAAAATGCACATGAGCTTTGGACCAAGATTCAAGATATATATGAAGTGTCCAAAATTAATGAGGATGATTGTTCTCCTTCCACTTCCGGCCGTGATGAGTTCACAACTTCGTCCACTTCACCAACATGTGATTTGTCACAAGGTAATGATATGGTGAGTGGTGATAGAAATTGCATTGTTGATGGTGAATATTCTATTGACTATACTTCATCTCTATCTCATTGCAATGTTCTATCTTTAGACTTAAACTCTTCTAGCACTCCAAACGCCATACATGCTAGAGTTGATAGTCCTTGCATATCATGTAATAGTTGTTTAACTAAATCTCATGATGATATGCTTCATATGTCTTGTTGCCATGAAAACAATACTTCCATATCCTCTATTTCTTGCATGACTAACAATGTAGAGGAATCCCAACATTTGTTGGAACAAGACATGGACCTCAACGGTGCTTCAAGTTTTTCTTCATCCTCTCCAACCATTAATCATGTTTGCCTTATGGCTAAGGATTCCGAGGTATCTCCCACCTCGAATCCAAATTGTGATGATGTGGATGAGGATTCTCATGAAGAAGGTTTTGACTTTGAATCCTTAACCAAGATGGGTGAGATGGTACTTGGTGCTCTCCCCAAAGGTAGTAAAGCTATCCCTCCTCTTTGTGAAATCATTGATTATGTTACTAAGAGTAGGGAATTCATTGAGGATGTGGAAAGTCAATTTGATGAGAAATGTCAAATTGAGAGAGATGACTCTATCACCATAGCTTCCTTGAAAGCTTCTCTTGAAGAGGAAGAAGAGCTTAGGGTTTCTCTTGAAGAGAAACTTGAATCCCTTGATGAGTCTAATGATCTTATTATTGCTAAAATCACTAAGGAAAGAGATCATGCCCTTGCTAAGTATAAAGTGCTTAAAATTGAAAAAGTTGAATTTGGTGTTTGCAATGCTAGACTAAATGAGGACATAGAGAGACTTTACAAAGCTCACAAGGCTTTAGAAAGTGAACATTATCTCCTTATCAAGTCTCATGATCAACTCCAAACTCAACTATCTAAGAATGACAAGCTTGTCAAATTGTCTTCTTCCATCTCTAATATTAATGATGCTTCCACTTCTTGTGAAGCATCTATTTTGAAGGAGAATGTTGAGCTAAGGGCTCAACTTGAGTTGCTATCTAGTAAGTATGGGAAATTGGAAGAAAGTCATGAAAAGCTTTCTAGCTCTAATGATGATCTTCTAGCATCCCATGCTAGGCTAAAGTTAGCTCATGAGGCTATTATGTCAAAGGTAACATATTGTGAGCCTCATGTGGACAATGGCACAATTTCTACTCTTAATGCTATATTGCCATATGCTAGTCCTAGTGATTCATCAACTTATAATGTTGCTACATCCTGTGATGAATTACTTTCCATGCCTTGTTGCTCTAACAATGAAGCCTCTACTTCCTCTAGTTTTTGTGTTGATACTAACCATGTAGAGGAATTAAATGAGCTCAAGGCCCTAGTCACTTCTTTGAAGAAAGACTTGGAAAAGCGTCATGTTGGGGATTCTACACTTGACAATATGTTGAGTGTTCAAAGACGCCCCAATGACAAGAGTGGACTTGGATTCAACTCCAATATCAAGAACAAGTCCAAGCTTAACAAGAAGAACAAGGGCCGAGAACAAGTCAAGGATTCGGCCAAGATTGTTTGCTTCAAGTGCAAAGTTGAAGGGCACCATGTTAGATCTTGCCCTTTGAAGAAGAAGGCTCTTAGTGAGAAGCAACAAGGGAAGAAGACTCAAGTTCAAACTCAAGCTCCTCAAGTTGAAGAACGGTCTCTTCCCAAGAATAATCAATCTACCCCTCCTCAAGTCAAGACTCCAACTAAGAAGAGAGGAGGAAGTAGATGTTGCTACCTATGCCGTGAGAAGGGTCACCTTGCTTCTTCATGCACAAATGGTACCTTATCCAACCCCTTTATAGTTGATGATGTTTATTCTCTTCGGAAGGATAAGGTTGGCAATGTGTTTGCCAAATTTGTTGGTACTCAAAGTGGTGTCAAGAAAAGAACCATTTGGGTTTCCAAACCTATTGTGACTAACCTCTTAGGACCCAACTTGGTTGGGGGCCAACAAGCTAAAACTTGATCAATAGGTGTTGTTGGAGGACATTGGAGACTTGGCTACACTATGAAGAATTAAGGGATCTTCATCAATTATATTCTCTCAAGTCAAGTCATATGGATTATATTGTTCTATTTCATATCCAATGTTCCTCCTTGCGGTAACTTTTATTTAAATCATATATACATTGAAAGTTGCTTGCACCCTTGCATGTGTTAGGTTTAGTACCTTGCTAGAGTTTGTATGTGTTGTGCTCTCTACTTACTTATCTTGAGAAATCAAGTATGTGTATTTTGGTTTGCACACCATCTACTTGTTTTGAGCCCTATTACTTTTATTTGCTATCTTATCTTGTTGGCTCTCTTTGAGATATAAATGGACTATCCATTTTTGGAGAGTGATATGCTTCGTGCACCTTACAATCCTAAAAATGTGTGTACATGAGGAATACCACTTAGTGTTGATATATCAATATTATCTATTCTCTTTGTGGTATGTCATGCTCATGAGAAATTCAAATTATATAATGTCCATTAATTTCTCTAGTTGTTTTTATTCGCCTCTTGTGTTAAAATAAATGGATTATCACATTATGGGGGAGTAATAAGCTATGTGCATATTACAAGCCTAGAAAATGTGAAAATGTGAGGTTTTGCCACCTAGCATTGATATTGCTAATTATCTTGTTCCTATGTGGCATGTTGCTCAAACAAGTTCCCATTTACTTAAATGCTCTTTGTCTCTCACTCTTTTGGATCTTGTTTGTGAAGGATGTTCTTGATATGGCTTTCCCTAAATATGTTCTCATATATCTTTTTGGGAAGGCAGTTGATTCAAGCTACTCCTTGGAGTTGCTTTGCATTATCACATGATTTGTGAATCTATCAAGAATATCTATCTAATCATGGCTTTTAATTCCTATACTTTTCCACATGCTTATGTTTTGTGAATATGGTCTTGAATATATCTTTGCAATCCACCCCCGAGAAATATCTCCACACATTACTTGTCGTGACAAGTGATAATCATAATTTGTGGTATATATATTGATCATATTCACTTTGACTCTTGCTTTGGATTGCCTTATTTGATTGCCAAGAATTTAGTTTGATCTAACTTTCTTTTGTCTTCCTTGTATCTTTTGGATCCTTTATTGCTCTACTTGAAATTTGTTTTGTGCTTTCTTGAGTTGGGACTTGCAATGAACCAATTCTTGTGCATTGACCTTCAAGAGTCATACTTCTTAATAATGCACTATTCTTTGGGAAGCTATCCTACTTTGAGTAAAACACCGTTCTTTAAATTGGTATTACAATTTCTTGCCTTTCTTGAACATGACTAGTGTTTGAATATATATATGAAGAGTGATGATCTCATTTGTGTGCATTTTGTATTCAAATGCAAAATCATAAATAATGTACACATCTTGGCGGAGCAATCCTATATGCTTTAGAACATTAGTTGTCTTCATATGATATTTGATCCCGATGACATGTCTCCTTGGAAGACAAACATTTTTCGTCCTGGTACTTTGTGCCATCATGAAAAGTGTAGAGGTTTTGGTTTATTCCTTGATGATATGTTCATCAATTGGTTTCTTGATTTCATTGGTATCTTTTCAAAGTGGTATCTTCAATCATGTGTTGATTTGGGTATTTGATATAATTTGGACAATTTGTTTTCTTGTCACACTTGTGTGTGTGTTTTGTTGGTTTACTTGGTGTTTTGTCTAAATTATATCTCGCCTGGTTCTCGAAAGTCTTGTGCATGCATATTTATTATATGTATATCTTATGGCATGCTTACCTTCGTTAATCCAATATATAGGATAAACTCCATCAAATCCTAAATGGTGAAGATGTGCATGAAATTCAATTTCATATCAATATGCACATATTTATGTGGAGTTTGTCCTATGTGGTGTAGTTGCTCTAACTACTTTGGACCCAATTAGTTTGGGTACCATGTTGTACTTAAATTTGTTTTAGGTAAATTTGAGATGCATTGGAAGCTTGTCTCATCTACAAGGAAGGTGTTGTCACCATGTGCTTATTGGAGCCAAGCTTGGATGATCATGAGCTCCTATCTTCTACATCACCAATGCTTTCTTGGTAACAAGTATCTACCTCATGCATACATTTCTAGCTTTCAACCTTGTGTAGGTTGTTTCTTGGCATGAATCTTTTTGTTGCAATTGATTTGGTTCTTGCAAAACATCTTTATTGCAAATATGAGTAAGCCGGGATGATTACATATGAGGGGACTATATATTCATTTCTATGATTCATCGATCCCAAATATGTTAATCTAGCACTTTCTAATCTATGTCTCGCATATGTAATATTGATGTGTTTCAAAATCATTTGCCTTTTGTGAGACTTGTTATCCTACTCGGAGCATCCCGTTTTTCGCCTTATCCCTTGTGGATACGTTTGATGCTATGATGAGTGTGTGTTGGAAGTTCATCTATATACCTTTAAGATAAAATTGAGCTTTGTGCTATGCTTTTAAGCAAAGATCTTTTTTGTATATTTATGACTTCCTCTTGGATATCATGTTCTTTACCCTTGTATCTATCTTGTGTGTACATGTTTATTTATAGACCCATATCTTAGTGATTTGTGTCTACTTAGAAACTTATACACATAATAATAGTACATCTTTAATTGATATTCCAATTCTTTAGTTACCACCTCTTATTGCTTTTGACTCTTTGGTGGTCTCTAAAAAGCACAAGCTTTAGTTGTCATGTGTTATGCTTGGTGCATTTTACTAAGCTTGTGGAGCTTTTGTTATATCTCTTTTGTTGTGTGGGTATGGTAAAGACATTATATGCACTATGTGCAACTCTTCTTGAAAGACTATGTTGATGCTTTGGCTCATCCTTGTATTAGTCTCCTAAAATGTCTTTGTATCTCACACCCATCCTTTTATTTTCCGCTCCTTGCTCATGTTGCAAAACATTTTATTTGTTGCAAGTTGTTTTGCCTTCTTTTCTCATTTATATTCTCTTGCATGGGCTTGTGTTCGAATTTATCTAGGAGGGAGTGAGGATTCCATGTTGTGCACACTATATTGAAATAAAAATCCTATTTGTGCATGTACCTTGGGGAGTTCCCTCTTGATATTTAGAACACTTTTTGGATCCTTTTGATTGCTTGCTTCTTTCGTTGAAGTATCTTTCTATTTGATATTTGTTTGCAATCTTTAGATCCTAAATATAGTTTGATCTTCACCCAACTATTCTTCATAGGATATGTGCATTTGATTTCACTCATATTATGAGAAATGCACACATTATGGGGGAGCTCTCACTATATTGGCCTTGTAAGTTTTTCTTCCCATTTCGTCAATCGATGCCAATGGGGGAGAAGTTTAGAGGGTTTAAGAGTTTTTGGTGTGATGCTTTAGTTTCGTTCTCAAGCATTTGCCTTTCTTGCTCTTGCATCCTTGCTCTTTGTGTTGCATGGCTGCTTAAATTCATTATATAAACACTCGTAAAAGGGATTGTCATCAATTACCAAAATGGGGGAGATTGAAAGTGCATGGTTGCTCCCATGCGTGGTTTTGGTAATTAATGACAATCCTTATGGACTAATGTTTACATTGAGATATTCTTATAGATCTTGTCCATGGGAAAATATAGGAGTTCATGTGTTGGACTCTTCAATATGACATAATGACCAATGCTCTATTCAAGGGTTAATATGAAGAATGGTGATGTATAGAGTTGAGCTCATCGCAAGTATGGCTTGGAATAGAAGATTGAGTGAACAATCATGTTTACCCCCAAGCCATCTTACATATCAAGATAAGAAGATGAAGTGCAAGTTCAATATGATGCATCTCGGAAGATATCTTTTGATTGAAGCTTGCAAAGAAGACATGAAGACGAAGCTTAGCGAGGCCCTCCCATAATGGAGTATGGGGGAGCATTTGGAGAAGTCCTCATTAAGCATGTGCTAGCAAGCACAATCAAGAAAGGTGTTTCAACTTGAGAGAGTCAAGATCGTCATCATCCCTCCCATAATGGAGTATGGGGGAGCATTTGGAGAAGTCCTCATTAAGCATGTGCTAGCAAGCACAATCAAGAAAGGTGTTTCAACTTGAGAGAGTCAAGATCGTCATCATCGAGCTCAAGTGGAATGCGCAAGGCAAAGGTATGGTCTTGATAGGTTTTCTATTTTACCGGTCTCATGGTGTTAGTGGGAGACCGGGTTTTAGGATAGATGGCGTACTATCAAGAGGGGCTCTCGAGTGAGTAACTTGATCGCATCTTTGTGGAGAGCTCAAACCTTTGCATACTTGCCATTTCATCTTTCTTGGTTCTTACTTGGTTTTTCTCCTTGTTGAGTTTTGGTGCTTGTTGTGATCTTCACGACAAGCCCAAGTTCACCGAAAACGAATTTCATATGGAAAACTTGTTGCGTTTTCGGTTTTGGAGGTTTGCCGATCATTCCTTTTTAGAGAGATTTTAACCTCCTCCATTTGGTTTTATCTTCCATTGTTGGACTATGAGGTTTATCTGCATGATCTTGTAAAGCTCTTCGTTGTGATTCCAACGAGCCAAAAATCATCGAAAACGGAGTCCGGATGGAAAAGATATTGACGTTTTCGTTATCGGTTTTGCTGCAGTTTTTCCTAGACCGGAGTTTCCGGTCTGTGCAGGACCGGAGTCTCCGGAGTCAACGTTTTTCTCCAAACGTTGTTCAGCCCCTGGTGGGGGGCGGAGTTTCCGGCCCTAGAGGCCGGAGTTTCCGCCCCTGGATGAACTTTCCGGCCCAAGGCACCGGAGAGTTTTCCCAAGCCTCGACGGTGTTGATAGTGTTCAGCCCCTGGTGGGGGCCAGAGTTTCCGGTCCCAGTAGGACGGAGTTTCCGGCCCTAGTGACCGGAAACTCCGGTGTGAAGTTTTCCTGCAACGGCTCTTTTTCGTGGGACCTATAAAAAGGCCCCTTCTTCCCCTGAGAGAGAAGCTCTTCTAAGCACGAATTTTCCCCCTCTCTCTCCTCCATTGTTGACCTTGGAAAGCTTGCCCCTCTCTCTATTCCTCCCATGATTCTTGCATATCTTTGAGGGATTTGAGAGAGGAGATCTAGATCTACATTTCCACCAATCCATCTCTCCTCTAAGTGAGGGGAACCTAGTAGATCTTGATCTTGGAGTTCTTGGTGCATCTCCTCTTTGTCCTTCCTCTCTTATTCCCCCATAAGCATTTGTTGCTTTGTTGGAATTCGAGAGTGAAGGATTTGAGCACTTGTGCTCTTGCCTTTTGCATTTGGTGCATCGGTTTGCTCTCCACGAGGATTCGTGGAAGTTGAAAGTTTGTGAGCTTGTTACTCTTGGGTCCTTGGACCCTAGACGCCTTTGTGGTGGTTGGACCCTTGTGTGGTCACTTGAAGCCATTCGGGAGCCCCCAATCCCATTGTGGGTTGTGCCCCGGATTGTTGTTGGAAGCCGTTTGGGAGCCCCCAATCCCATTGTGGGTTGTGCCCCGAATTGTTGTTGAAAGGCTCCGGATTCCGCCTCGAAGGAATTCCGATAGTGGAAGGTGAACCAAGCCTTTGTGGTGCGGTTCATCGTAGAAGAAGGTGAAACCTTTGTGGTTGTTGAACCGTTGTGTCGGTTCACACCTCTCCAACGAGACGTACTCCCTTAACAAGGAGGAACTCGGGAATACATCCTCGTCTCCGCGTGCCTCGGTTATTTCTATACCCGAGCTTTTACTTATGCACTTTACATTGTGATAGCCTTCGTGCTTGAAGTATTCTATATTGCTATCACCTTGTTGTTTGTCTTGCTTAGCAAAAGTTGTTGGTGCACATAGGTGAGCCTAGTTTATTTAGGTTGTCGGCTTGTTAATTTAAACACCTAGTTTTATTCCGCAATTAATAAGCCTAAACCGGAAAAGTTTTAAACCGCCTATTCACCCCCCCCCCCCCCCCCTCTAGGCGACATCATTGTCCTTTCACTTGGGACATTCTTTCTCTTCTTGGATGAGCGCTTGCTGGCAACAACTTTCTTCTTCCTCTGAGTTGCAGGGGCCTTTCCCTTGTTGACTGGTTGCTTGTGGACAGGTGCTCTACCTGTGTTCCTTGATCCCCCTGCGGACGGACTTCCACCTGAACCTGTGAATTTGAGCATAGAGGGTAGCATAAGGTAAGTGCACACAAGTCAGGAGATAATACACACATTAGATAGGATTTGATGAATCATATGTAGTTAAACATGAGTTAATCTTAAAACTGCAGTGTTTGACTCGGAATATCCGGTTCAGACATGACCGGAAATTCCGGGGGACCGGAAATTCCGAGTCAATCAGAACCGGATATTCCGGGTCAGACAGAAACTGCAGATCTGAGATTGACTCGGTCTAAAACTAGATCGATCCAACAAAATGCAAAACTAATGTATGTAGAAGGCAGGGAATAGTCCTAGGAACAATCTCTACCAAGCAACATTGAAACAAATAACTCCACATCAAGATCCAAGTGCAAGCACATAAGGAAGAAGAAAAATGAAGTTACCCTCATCCATTGAGGCCATTGCTTGGAGGAGTGAGTTCCCGGGGCGGAGGAGGAGCAGATCCGGCCGAGAAAGAGGTTCCCCGGCGTTCGGAGTGCTCCGGAGGGACTTGGGAACAGCAGGGGCTGCGGCTGGAGGAGAGGGAGGTCGTGGGTGGAAGAAGGGCACTAATGAGCCCTTCACCCCGAGCCTGCCCTTATATTTCTGGACAAACTGCCAGACCGGATATTCCGGGTGTAACTTACACCGGATATTCCGAGTCACCAGATATTCCGGTTCAAAATGAACCGGATATTCCGACCTGCTGAACCAAAATCCCAGTTTTCAAAAGGATGACTTGTGTGCAATAGAGAGAAATGTTTTCAGGGGAAAGTAGGCTTGGGATAGATTTCCAAACTGATATTGGTACACCATACTCAACTCACAACAACCAAATCGAACCAAAAGAGCCAAGTTGAGTAGGTTTCCCACATGCATGAAAAGGAGGGCAAATAGCAACAAAAAGCTCCAAATAAAATCAACTCTTCAAGGAGAAGAGGTCGGTGGCCGAGGCCACCATGTAGGAGTGTATGGCATGTTACCGCGAAGATGTATCTTGGGTACATAACCAATACTCGTCGTTTTAGCTCATTAGTCACAAGAATGAATATAGAGATAAAAGAACACTTGCTATCGGCATAATGGGGGGAGGGATGGTCCAATGTATTAGGACCGCACTCCCCCTATTTCCATGCCTACATCTAAACTAGATAAGATGCAATTATGCCCTAGGTGAGTGTGCAAGCGATCAAGCCAAGGACCTCGAATCAATGATATTAAGCTCATTCCTCAAAAAGCAAAACCTTCCTATCTCAAGGGGCTTCGTGAAGATATCCGCCAATTGATCCCTTGTGCCCACATATGATAAGTCAATGTCTCCACGGGCCACATGATCTCTTATGAAATGATGGCGGATCTCAATATGCTTGGTTCTTGAATGTTGCACCGGGTTGTAGGCAATCTTGATGGCACTTTCGTTGTCACATAAAAGAGGCACTTTGTCGCAATCGACTCCGTACTACTTTAAAGTTTGCCTCATCCATAGCAACTGAGTGCAACAACTAGCGGCTGCAACATATTTGGCTTCGGCGGTGGAGAGAGATATGCAATTTTGCTTCTTAGAAGACCAACTCACCAAGGACCTCCCAATAAATTGACAAGCACCGAAGGTTGACTTCCTATCATCATGATCTCCCGCCCAATCGGAATCCGTGAATCCACATAATGAGAAATTTGCATCCTTGGGATACCACAATCCATAAGTTGGGGTATAAGCCAAATATCTAAAGATTCTCTTGACCGCCACATCATGGCTTTCTTTAGGAGCCGCTTGATATCTTGCACACACTCCTACGGCTAGCACTATATCCGGTCTAGATGCACAAAGGTAGAGGAGAGATCCAATCATGGAGCGGTATACCTTTTGATCCACATCCTTACCCTTCGGGTTGAGCTCAAGGTGGCATTTAGTTTGCATTGGAGTAGAGTGTGACGCCCTAAAATCGGTACTATGTAGATTTAAGCGATCCCGCCGAAATCCGCATAATAACGATTTTAGGTCGCCCACCAGACATAATGTGCACGCCGAAACATGCGCATTATGTGGGTGGAATTGTGATAACATTACAGCAGTTCCGATACATCCACAAATACAACAGAAGATATAATTACAACAACGACTCGAACGAGTCAAGATACAAATATACAATACAAAGATACAAATAACAGCGGAAGCAGAATAGTATCCGACTACGGATAAGAAGCAAATTGGACTAAGAGTCCTGAAGATAAGCAATGGTGCCATATCCCTGCCCAGCCAAGCCGGAGGGATTCCCAAGATAACGTCGTCAGACTTCAAACCTGTTGACTGCACATAAAGCACATCCCAAAAGAGGGCCAGGGCACTCCCTGGCAAGCAAAACCGACTTGCCTACTTTCTACACCATCTCCCAAAATATAGGGGAGGTGGACTTAGCGGCAGCAGCACTAGCAACCTAAAGAGACACGCTACAACTTCCGTCTAATCAGAGAGGGATAAGAGAGCGCATAAAATAAACATCTACAACTAACACCAAACATAACCCATTCTCGAATTAACCCCCTCAACCAAATATGAGGAAGCAATTCGGGAAACTCACACATTGAACAGTTTTAGTTATAATTTATTGTGAAAGTAATTCTATATTACTAGTCAAATTAATTAACTTTAATTAGGTGCAAGTTGTCTAGATCTTGTTAGCCAGCATCATCACCAAAGTCGTCCATAACCGTGGACACGGCTCATCGATAAGATTATACCCTGCAGGGGTGCACTACAGTACCCATACTCGCATGATCAACCCGTGAGGATCTCTCAACACGACTCATTCCTTCTCTACAGAAGTCCAAGTGCCACCCATATGAGTTGTTACCCGCGTCAGGAGTCCGGCCGAATCTCAATTGCGGACTCATTAGTTTGTGACTACGCCACCATGCGGCTCAAACCACAGTAGGAACTGTCCGCTACGCGACGTACCACCCCTGTATGACCCCCCGTATCAAGTAACCTCTCATCGATCATCATCATCATGCACATGCATATGAGCGAATGGAAAACCCGAACTACTTGCGGCACATGGACGAGCTGCGGATCCGTTCAAAGTCGAGGGGGGCTCCATTGGGCCACCCACAAGTGGTTAGTGCGCTCAAAATTGGATCCGAGGACAAAATCTCAGTTCCTAGGTCGACACTGAGCAGAACAAAGCACCTCGCAAGGCCTTCCGCCTGGTGCCTTATCTTTTAATTATAGAACCCCAAAATAAGACAGCAGTTTATTATAGTAGAACGATATATCATACTAAGCATAAGAGATAAAGACAAAGGAACGACTCGCTCAACCAATCCTAAGCATGCACTACGACTCGCAAAGGCCAACAGATAAACATGCAAGGGGTTATGGGTTGTGGGGATATAGCTGTATAGGCTGCAGGAAAAACATGTGATGGGATCGCAATTCAAGAAACGATAACTAGGATAGCATAGATCAAAAGGCAGGAATGAAAGACAATGTATAGGTAAACAAGCAAACTTTGCTTGCCTGGAATCCCGCATGGAAGCAGATCTTGTCGTTGCTCACACATCTCAACGTCGTATCCGCGAAGAAGCAACAAACACTGGAAAGCGTAAAAGATGCATTTTACAACTACGGCAAAAGATCCAGCATGATCATATGATAATGATGCATGGCATGGCGAGATGCAATTTGAGATGCACTTAATCCAAATTAAGCGAAACCGGGATTCCGACAATTAATATTTAGGTGCAAGTTATTTATTTACCAGCAATATTAAATGTTGGTTAATATGGTAATACATGGCATGGGTGATCTAATTAAATTAAAAGGAAATAGGGCATTATATATTTATTACCCCTAACATTCCATATTTAATTGTTTAGTTGCAATTAACAAATTATACTAAGCAACTAAAATAACAGATGCAAAATGGCATACAAATGGCATATTAATATTCCTTGTATTTTTCTGATACAGAAACATATAAAGATTATTTAATTTGGATTTATAGATTAAAAGTTATTAACATATTAGTTTTAGGGTTCTTTCTACAAAAACAGGGACCTATCTGTGATGGAAAAGTACTGGAGAGGGCTCGGTGCAGAAAACAGAGATAGCAGGGGGCTCTGTGCAAAGTTCCAGATCCAGATCTGGAGCTGGCCTTTTCTCACCGGGGCCAGGCCAACCCGAGTGGCTGCCGTGCGGGCCAGGCGCCACGCTGGCACAGGTGTGTGTGGTGCGGTGCCAGCAGTCACTGACGCGCGGGCCATGGGTGTCAGGGAGTGCGCAAAAGAAAAGGTGGCGTTTTAATTCGTTCGGCCGGGGTTCGAACTCGCACCGCGCGCAGCGCACGGACGGGATCGGTGGTTCTAGCCACTAGGTCTGGTGGGTTCTTGTGTTAGGAAGAGAGTTTGGTGGCTTAAGTCATGGATGGTTGTTTAATTTCCTGACGAAACTGAAGATCGTCAGATTGCAACGACTGAGGACAGAGCGCCGGCGGCGACCACGACGGAACCGCATGAAGGCGGGCGTCCAGAGCAAAGGGAGGAGGGGAGAGGGGTGCGGCTCACTGTGGGGGTGGCTGGGGTCGGTCTTGGAAGGTTCGGAGGAGCCGGAGGCGTGGCGTTGGTGTCGGGGAAGGAGTGTCCGGGCTGCAGCCGGCGACGAGGACGGAGGCTCGCCGGAGGCGCTCCCGACGGCGTCAGCCCCTGGGCTCCAGCGACGAGGGACGCGGGTGATGCGTCAACTCCATTCCCATACCCAGCTAACATTGGCGAAGACCGAGACGACGGCATGGTGATCTCCCTATTCCGGTAATGGAGGTGGGGAAAAGAAAACAGAGCAGGGAGGAAGAAGAAGAAGGGAAGGGGTGGCGGCGCAGGGGAAGAGAGGAGAGGGAGAGAAGCTAGGGTTAGGGTTGGAGGGGGGCTCAGGCTAAGTAGGAGGGGAAAGGGGAGCAGGGGCACATGGTGGGGATCACCATGGCCTCCACCGTGGAAAGGAGGGCGACCTCCTCTGTCTCCGTACGAAGGAGAAAGAGACAGGGGAGATGGGCTGGGCTGCAAGGTAAGCGGGCTTCGGGCCTAGAAAAGGTTTTTTCTCCCTCTGATTTTATTTCTTTTTATTTATTCTTTTCTGTTTTGCATTTAAAACAAATATAAAAAGAATTTGCATAAAGAAAATATAATAAAAATAGTTTTTGTTTTAGATAGGCAATTTAATAAATTAGTTTTTATAATATTTGCAAAATATTTGAAAAACATATTTTAATTAATTTCAAAAGCATTTGAATTTAATTGTGACAAAAAGAATTTAAGCGGGGTTTAAATTTAAATGCAATAAATTAAATGAAGTGACCAATGCATGATGAAATGATGACATGATGATGCACAAAAAGAAAAACAAACAAAAATCTAATTGGGGATAAATCCCGGGGCGTTACAACCGACACCACTAACAAGGGATCGCGTCCCGCGATCCACGCCGAGACCACAAGAAGAGAGGGGTAACTATCGAGTCTTCACGCTCCGGGATGAACTTCTCGACACCACTAACAAGGGATTGTTGCTCCACCTTGAAATTCTCGACACCACTAACAAGGGATTGTTGCTCACGACAAAGACGACTCCGAAAGATCGAACCTAATAGGATAAAAGGCAAGAAATCGACCACCCACACGTAGGATCCTAAAACTTTGAAAGTTTGGATAAGAGAAGAGACTCCAAAACAAGTAAGTTAAGAGGAGAAATAGAATTGAGATAAGGAGTAAAAAGAAACCTATTGGGATATTTTTCAAAAATAATTTAAGTAAAATAGTTTTCGACACTCTAAAAACAACGACTGTTAGCAAGGTTATCCTACAGACTTTTGCGGACCTGCTGCTTCGATAACCATTCGTATCGAGACAACAAGGAGATCGAAACCAAGGCTCTGATACCACTTTGTGACGCCCTAAAATCGGTACTATGTAGATTTAAGCGATCCCGCCGAAATCCGCATAATAACGATTTTAGGTCGCCCACCAGACATAATGTGCACGCCGAAACATGCGCATTATGTGGGTGGAATTGTGATAACATTACAGCAGTTCCGATACATCCACAAATACAACAGAAGATATAATTACAACAACGACTCGAACGAGTCAAGATACAAATATACAATACAAAGATACAAATAACAGCGGAAGCAGAATAGTATCCGACTACGGATAAGAAGCAAATTGGACTAAGAGTCCTGAAGATAAGCAATGGCGCCATATCCCTGCCCAGCCAAGCCGGAGGGATTCCCAAGCTAACGTCGTCAGACTTCAAACCTGTTGACTTCACATAAAGCACATCCCAAAAGAGGGTCAGGGCACTCCCTGGCAAGCAAAACCGACTTGCCTACTTTCTACACCATCTCCCAAAATATAGGGGAGGTGGACTTAGCGGCAGCAGCACTAGCAACCTAAAGAGACACGCTACAACTTCCGTCTAATCAGAGAGGGATAAGAGAGCGCATAAAATAAACATCTACAACTAACACCAAACATAACCCATTCTCGAATTAACCCCCTCAACCAAATATGAGGAAGCAATTCGGGAAACTCACACATTGAACAGTTTTAGTTATAATTTATTGTGAAAGTAATTCTATATTACTAGTCAAATTAATTAACTTTAATTAGGTGCAAGTTGTCTAGATCTTGTTAGCCAGCATCATCACCAAAGTCGTCCATAACCGTGGACACGGCTCATCGATAAGATTATACCCTGCAGGGGTGCACTACAGTACCCATACTCGCATGATCAACCCGTGAGGATCTCTCAACACGACTCATTCCTTCTCTACAGAAGTCCAAGTGCCACCCATATGAGTTGTTACCCGCGTCAGGAGTCCGGCCGAATCTCAATTGCGGACTCATTAGTTTGTGACTACGCCACCATGCGGCTCAAACCACAGTAGGAACTGTCCGCTACGCGACGTACCACCCCTGTATGACCCCCCGTATCAAGTAACCTCTCATCGATCATCATCATCATGCACATGCATATGAGCGAATGGAAAACCCGAACTACTTGCGGCACATGGACGAGCTGCGGATCCGTTCAAAGTCGAGGGGGGCTCCATTGGGCCACCCACAAGTGGTTAGTGCGCTCAAAATTGGATCCGAGGACAAAATCTCAGTTCCTAGGTCGACACTGAGCAGAACAAAGCACCTCGCAAGGCCTTCCGCCTGGTGCCTTATCTTTTAATTATAGAACCCCAAAATAAGACAGCAGTTTATTATAGTAGAACCATATATCATACTAAGCATAAGAGATAAAGACAAAGGAACGACTCGCTCAACCAATCCTAAGCATGCACTACGACTCGCAAAGGCCAACAGATAAACATGCAAGGGGTTATGGGTTGTGGGGATATAGCTGTATAGGCTGCAGGAAAAACATGTGATGGGATCGCAATTCAAGAAACGATAACTAGGATAGCATAGATCAAAAGGCAGGAATGAAAGACAATGTATAGGTAAACAAGCAAACTTTGCTTGCCTGGAATCCCGCATGGAAGCAGATCTTGTCGTTGCTCACACATCTCAACGTCGTATCCGCGAAGAAGCAACAAACACTGGAAAGCGTAAAAGATGCATTTTACAACTACGGCAAAAGATCCAGCATGATCATATGATAATGATGCATGGCATGGCGAGATGCAATTTGAGATGCACTTAATCCAAATTAAGCGGAACCGGGATTCCGACAATTAATATTTAGGTGCAAGTTATTTATTTACCAGCAATATTAAATGTTGGTTAATATGGTAATACATGGCATGGGTGATCTAATTAAATTAAAAGGAAATAGGGCATTATATATTTATTACCCCTAACATTCCATATTTAATTGTTTAGTTGCAATTAACAAATTATACTAAGCAACTAAAATAACAGATGCAAAATGGCATACAAATGGCATATTAATATTCCTTGTATTTTTCTGATACAGAAACATATAAAGATTATTTAATTTGGATTTATAGATTAAAAGTTATTAACATATTAGTTTTAGGGTTCTTTCTGCAAAAACAGGGACCTATCTGTGATGGAAAAGTACTGGAGAGGGCTCGGTGCAGAAAACAGAGATAGCAGGGGGCTCTGTGCAAAGTTCCAGATCCAGATCTGGAGCTGGCCTTTTCTCACCGGGGCCAGGCCAACCCGAGTGGCTGCCGTGCGGGCCAGGCGCCACGCTGGCACAGGTGTGTGTGGTGCGGTGCTAGCAGTCACTGACGCGCGGGCCATGGGTGGCAGGGAGTGCGCAAAAGAAAAGGTGGCGTTTTAATTCGTTCGGCCAGGGTTCGAACTCGCACCGCGCGCAGCGCACGGACGGGATCGGTGGTTCTAGCCACTAGGTCTGGTGGGTTCTTGTGTTAGGAAGAGAGTTTGGTGGCTTAAGTCATGGATGGTTGTTTAATTTCCTGACGAAACTGAAGATCGTCAGATTGCAACGACTGAGGACAGAGCGCCGGCGGCGACCACGACGGAACCGCATGAAGGCGGGCGTCCAGAGCAAAGGGAGGAGGGGAGAGGGGTGCGGCTCACTGTGGGGGTGGCTGGGGTCGGTCTTGGAAGGTTCGGAGGAGCCGGAGGCGTGGCGTTGGTGTCGGGGAAGGAGGGTCCGGGCTGCAGCCGGCGATGAGGACGGAGGCTCGCCGGAGGCGCTCCCGACGGCGTCAGCCCCTGGGCTCCAGCGACGAGGGACGCGGGTGATGCGTCAACTCCATTCCCATACCCAGCTAACATTGGCGAAGACCGAGACGACGGCATGGTGATCTCCCTATTCCGGTAATGGAGGTGGGGAAAAGAAAACAGAGCAGGGAGGAAGAAGAAGAAGGGAAGGGGTGGCGGCGCAGGGGAAGAGAGGAGAGGGAGAGAAGCTAGGGTTAGGGTTGGAGGGGGGCTCAGGCTAAGTAGGAGGGGAAAGGGGAGCAGGGGCACATGGTGGGGATCACCATGGCCTCCACCGTGGAAAGGAGGGCGACCTCCTCTGTCTCCGTACGAAGGAGAAAGAGACAGGGGAGATGGGCTGGGCTGCAAGGTAAGCGGGCTTCGGGCCTAGAAAAGGTTTTTTCTCCCTCTGATTTTATTTCTTTTTATTTATTCTTTTCTGTTTTGCATTTAAAACAAATATAAAAAGAATTTGCATAAAGAAAATATAATAAAAATAGTTTTTGTTTTAGATAGGCAATTTAATAAATTAGTTTTTATAATATTTGCAAAGTATTTGAAAAACATATTTTAATTAATTTCAAAAGCATTTGAATTTAATTGTGACAAAAAGAATTTAAGCGGGGTTTAAATTTAAATGCAATAAATTAAATGAAGTGAACAATGCATGATGAAATGATGACATGATGATGCACAAAAAGAAAAACAAACAAAAATCTAATTGGGGATAAATCCTGGGGCGTTACATAGAGGCACCCTTGAGATCAAGCAACTCGTACTTCTTGAGCATGTCTTGAATGTACTTTGCTTGGTTGATGAACGTTCCTTCCCTCAATTGTTTGATCTCAAATCCGAGGAAGAACTTCATCTCGCCCATCATAGACATCTCAAACCTGTCAGTCATAAGCTTAGAGAATTCTTCGTTAAATGCTTTGTTAGTCGATCCAAATATAATGTCATCCACATATAATTGACAAATGAAAAGCTCCCCATAAACTTTCTTAGTGAAAAGTGTGGGGTTGATTTCCCCAACGTGGAATCCACGGTCTACAAGTAGTTCTCTAAGGTGCTCGTACCACGCTCGTGGGGCTTATTTAAGGCCATAGAGTGCCTTATCCAACTTGTAGACATGGTTCGGATACTTGAGGTCCTCGAACCCCGGTGGTTGCTTAACATAAACAAGTTCATTTAGTGGACCATTTAGAAAAGCGGATTTAACATCCATTTGTTGCAACTTAAAGTTATGGTGAGAGGCATAGGCAAGAAGAATACGGATTGACTCAAGTCGAGCCACGGGCGCGTAGGTTTCTCCAAAGTCAATGCCTTCAATTTGAGAGTAACCTTGAGCCACCAATCTTGCCTTGTTCCTCACCACCATGCCATGTTCATCTTGCTTGTTCTTGAATATCCACTTGGTGCCGATAACATTGCGGCAATCTTTGGGTCTTTCCACCAACTTCCACACTTTGTTGCGCTCGAAGTTGTTGAGCTCTTCATGCATGGCATCAAGCCAATCTTTATCTTCAAGAGCTTCAAAGACCTTCTTGGGTTCCACCATGGAGATGTGAGCTTGATGTTCACTAAATCTTGCGAGTTGTCTTCGGGTAGAGACCTTGCTTCTCACATCACCAAGCACCTTGTCAAGAGATAGAGCTCTTAATTCTTGTGAGGTGCCAACCCTATTCAAGCGGCGGATCTCAATTTCCCTCCGAGTGGTGGGAGGAATCGCTTGATCATCTTGATCATTCATGTCTCCGCCTTGACTGATTTGATGGCCTTGATCAACCATTGGAGTGGTGACCATTGGTGAGGGAGAGGGTTGATCTTGGCCTTGCGAACTGCCACCGGGAATGTCAGCAGGACAGGATATTCCGGGTTCAGGGACCGGATATTCCGAACCACCGGAAATTCCGAGTCCATCTTGAACCGGATTTTCCGGTCCTCCGGAAATTCCAGGAGCAGCTGTAGAATCTTGTTCTTATTCTTGGCAAGGTGCATTGGGCACGGTGTTGTCGATGGGTGTTTCTTGTGTTGGGGTGGTCACCACTTGTGAAGAACTTGGTCCTTGTTGATCAACCTCATAATAGAGTTCAACGGGGCGGTGGACTTGTAGTGTACCTGCACTTAAAATAAGGCAGATACCTGTGTATAGTGCAAATCCCTGGATCGATTCATTTGCACACACAGTTTACGATGTAATATCACAACAAGGCGTCAATTTTATTACATCGATGATCCAGAATTACAAAATATTCATTACAAGTTGCATAGCATAAAGCTAGCTTTACAAATAGTACACAGCGGAAATACAATAGCAGTGAGTCTCTATCACTTTCATGCTGCCACAGGCGAAAAACATGTTGGTTGTAGACTCGAAACCTATATACGAAACCTCACTCGTCATCTGAACAATCTGCAATAAGAAAAATATTGCAACAACGTGGGTCAGATTCCATTAAAAATGGAGTCTGGCAAGTGACACTATGGTGGACACTTAATGGAATAACTCTACAGCCTATATGCATATTTGGCTGGTGGAGTTCAAGGCTATTTTGCATAAAGCCAATTTTTCCTAACTCTTTGGAAAACACTTTTCTTCTATTCGAGACATCCGTGGCATGAAATCCACTGTCTCATTCTACTCTTGTTCACCCATCAAGTTTTATATTTTTGAAGTTGGAATGGTGGAATCCTCCGTTGACATCCTCGTTCAGCTGCTCAATTGTCCGTTTCCGGGGACACGGCTAAGTACTTAGATTTTAACTCTGCAGAGGTTGTGCACGTTCACCATTGTACCCATTCAACCCAGGTTATCCTTCACACACCGTTTGTGATAAGGAAAGAAAAGAATGAGACGAGATCTTTCAGAAACATTTTCCCTCCCACTCTGGCCTGACGCGCTCCACCTACAAATCCTCTACAACCACCTGTCAGGCCGGGGAGAGTCCACGCAGCTTAGTTGATCAAGCCAGAGCCCATATTGGCAATGGCTGCACGAGAAGCAATCGTCACTTGGAGTTCTTCAGATTCCTCTGTTCCTGGGTGGCCTTCCACAAGTGAATATTCCACAGGTAACACCCCTGGGAACAACACTCAACTCATACAACCAAGCAACCAATTTCCACCCAGGTGTTTGATTAAAACTTAGTAGACTTTATCTTTTTCATCAAAATAGTTTTTGCATAGCATCACTATTCTACTAAGTGATTTCATAGGAACCTAGACACGGGAATAAAGAGATTTATCTTGGCTTGCATAGCAACGCTATCCTACACATGCTTATAGAAAATACTCTACTCATGCATAGAAATAATAGGACTTTTATGGGGGTGTGCCACTTGCCTTTGAATGTTGTCGTTGTTCACAAGCTCTATTCAACAACGAACGTTTTGCTCTTCGTTCAATCTATACAATATAAGCAAAAACAAATCAACAATCAACAAACAAACATGCACATTCATAGTGAACAAACAAGTTTTGTAAAACTTCTAGGGAAAGTATGTCATGCAATTTATTTCTAAGGACTAGAAATGCATGTCATGCCATGAAAATCTTTTAAGTTAATGCAAGAAAATGGATTGGTCAAAATGTCTAAGGACTAAAGTCATCAGCTGAATAAAATATTTTGTTTTATATCATCTTGAATAAGCACTCTAATGGCTTAGTTCTGATGTGAAAAATACTTAGAGAAAATACTAGCTCTATTCTTCGAGGTGATCAACAATTATTATCAACTCTTTGTAAATTGGATATTCACTATAGTGAGAGAGACAGACACCCGGCCAGCCACTTAAATTGTGGAACAGGTCTCATGTACGTGGACATGTAAGGTTTGTTCCCAGGCCGCTTCATCTCACTATGCCGCTAGGATCCAACAAACTTCAAGATGGTAATAACAAGATCAAAAACGTTTATGTCTAAAGTGAAAGATAAGATTAGGAAAGAGGGGAAAGAAAGAAAGATGTAGTTGGTCTTCTAGAAATCTTCTCCATACTTGTAACTTTCTCATGAACTTCTTCTTGATTTTTCTTCTAAGTGCTTCTACTTCTTGGAGATTCTTCTGGAGTCTTGTTTTGGCTAAGCCCTTCATTGGTCTTCTTGCTCCATGTTGACAATACTAAGTTTTGAAAATATTTCTGACTTAGAGAAAATGGGGGAGGAGTTTTATTATGGGAATTATAACTATATGGAAAACAAGTCATGCATGCAATGCACTTTTGAATCATCAGAATATCATACAAAATTTCTGATATTTATAAAGTATGCATTTAGCTATAATTGCAAATTAATTAATTTCGATTTTTGAAGAAAATAATAAAAGGAAAAGATTAAAGTTTTCTATGATTAATATTTTTATAACTTAATTTTTATTAATAGTGTAAATAGACAGGGAGCAATTAATTAAATATATATAGTAATTTGATTTAATCAAAAATAGTATTTCCATTATTAGTTATGTTGAAAAATATTCAAACTATTCAAATTAAATATATATAACTATGAATTTATTCAACATCATACAAAATATTCTATAGTAGTGTCATCAATTTACAATTATTCCAAAGTTTCTAAAACAATTTTATTTGCAATTTTTGAACTTACAGATTTAAAGTTATGACAAAAATAATCAAATTTACCATTTGAAATTTGAATATTTTAAACTATGTCAAATTTGAATTCTAGCAGATCCAAAATATTCTACATGTCGAGGGCTTTCCAAATATATAAAAATATTTGAATTTAGATAAACAGAGAAAAAGATATGATAGTTTGAATAGACAGGGACTTTTCTGTAAAATTGTTATTTAAATTTTTATTCAGGAAAATAAAACAGAAATCCAGAGACACGTGGCGCGATCGGATTGGATCTGACGTGGCGCTGACTGGGACTGCTGACTGGGCGCTGACGTGTTTCAGTGAATTGATCTGGGCCGTTAGATCTAGATCTAAGGGCTCAGATCTAACCGTACCTCTTCGTTTTAAAGATCTAATCGTGTGCGTTGGTTGCCGATCGAACGGCTAGGAGTGAAACCGAGAGAGGAGCTCACCGGTGGCGGCGCTAGGTCACCGGAGCGCGGCGGCGACGGCTCGGCATTCGCGTTCTACGCGCTCTAGGAGAGGAAGGGGAAGAACTGATCTTACCCAAACGAAGAGGAGACCATGGCGGACTCGGTGGCGAAGTTTACGACGATGGGGTGCACGGACGCACCGGATATCGCTCGCCGGAGTTGCTCCCGCGGGCGGCTTTCTTCGGGCGTGGATGAACGCGAAGACCTGGTGCACAAAGAAATGTCCAAGCTAGTCACGAGGTTGCGCACGGACTTGGAGAAGTGCAGGGAAACGGTGTCGGGCTCGGGGGTTGCTCACCTCGCCGGAGAACGGAGAAAAACGGCGGTGGAAATGGCGGACGGTGGCGGCTTCAATTCGAACAGCCCGACGGCGATTGGGCTAGGGTTTTTCGGGGGAAACGGAGAGGAGAGGCAGAGGGTTTAAATAGGCCGAAGGGGGAATCAAGTCTGCGACAATCTCGCTCGAATTTGGGTAAGGATCGGAGGCGGGATTCTCGGGCATGATTTTCGCTGGAGGTTGAAGAAGGTCGACCCCCGGACAGGTGGGTCCCACATGTCAGGTATTTTTCCTTTTCTTTTCTGCTTTATTTATTTTCTTTATAACTTTTGTTTTATAACTCCAAATGATGTCAAATTAATTTCTAAAAATTTGTAAAATTATTATCTTTGTTTTAAACCAGTTGTAGGACTATTTTGAATAATTTTTAAAATTATTAAATTTGAATTATTGGTTTTAGAACCAATTTGACATTTAAAGTCTAATTTGAAATCATTTCTTAATTAAGTTTTCTTTTGGCTAAATAAAATTTGTAAAATACTCATATTCAAATATGTTTAGATTTAAGTTATTTAATTTCATTTTCAATAACCATTCATTTCCATTTTTGGTATAATAGTAAAATAACTAAATATAATCATTTTTAAGGACATAGGAAATATGATAAATTAAATTTTAATTTCAAAATGGTTTGTGAGCCACTATATTTTATATTGAGATAATTCATTTGGAATCTTCAACCTTGGAATAGATTTTAGATTTTAATTTCTTTCCTTATTTTTTATTTTTTAACGTTTTAATTAACGTTTTTTAATTTTAATTTTAATTTTAATTTTAATTAACGTTTTTTTTATTTTTTTATACAATAAGAAATGAAATGTTTAACTAGAAACCACTTTTGAAAATAATGTTAAACTGAGATATTTGATTAAACCCTTTCAATATGTTTGAAGTCATTTATAATTGGTTTTCTTATGCATTTTAATATTTTATTTTAATCAAAACAAAAAATTTAAATTTTTGTGATTTTTGAACATTATAAAATGTTGGGATGTTACAGGACTCCCAACCCCATTCTTCGGATAGCATCTTGAGATTCATCATCACCTACACCGGAAACACCACTTTGCTCCACGAGGGAGCCGTCATTCTCCTCGAATACCACACTACAAGTTTCTATGATTATGCGCGAGGCCTTATAATAGACTCTATAAGTGTGGGATTCGGATCCGTAGCCCACAAATGTCCCTAGAGACTTAGAATCAAACTTGCCCAAACGAACACCTTTGATGAGATAAAAACACTTACAACCAAATACTCGGAAGTAGGAGATATTGGGCTTGTTCCCGGTGAGCACTTCATAAGGTGTCTTCATGAGTCCTTTGCGAAAGAAGAGCCGGTTGGATTAATGGCAAGCGGTGTTGACGGCTTCGGCCCAAAAGTTGTGAGGGGACTTGAACTCCGCCATCATCGACCTTGCCATCTCAATAAGTGTGCAGTTCTTCCTTTCGGCTACACCATTTTGTTGGGGAGTATAAGCAGCGGAATATTGATGACGAATCCCTTCTTCACTAAGGAACTCGTTTAAGGTGTAGTTCTTGAACTCGGACCCATTGTCACTTCGTATCACCAAGATAGGGACATTGTGTTGACGTTGAGCTTCATTGGAGAAGTCGATGATAGTTTGTTGAGTCTCCATCTTCGTCTTGAAGAAGAAAACCCATGTGTATCTTGAATAGTCATCAACAATCACCAAGCAATATTTCTTGCCACCAAGACTAGCTTCCGGAATGGGACCAAAGAGGTCAACATGGAGAAGCTCCAAAACCCTCTTTGACGAAATGATGGTCTTGCTTGGATGGTAGATGTCATGCATTTTTCCTTCAACACACGCCCTACACATTCGATCCTTCGAGAAAGAAACATGGTCTTTTAGTCCTAGGATATGGCCACCCTTGTGGAGACTTTGCAAAGTCCTCATGTTGACATGGGCTAGTCGGTGATGCCATATCCAACCCAAGTCCGCCTTTGCGAATAGGCACATTGTATGGGAAGTGGTGACTCCGGAGAAGTCAACCACATAGAGCCCATTCTCAATGTACCCAACGAAAGACACATTGAGAGACTTGCTCCGCAAGAGAATGACCATTTCCTTTTCGAAGACAACGGTATAACCCAAACAAGTTAAGGAATGGACGGAGATCAAGTTAAGGAATTATCACCATATGTAACGGTCATTTGGTCATCATTGGGCTTCAACTCCGTTACAATATCCTTGCTTCCGGTCATATGACTAGTGCACCCACTATCAATTATCCATTTCGATCCTCCGGAAGCAAGGCCCTACACACAATCAATTCTTGGTTTTAGGTACCCATTTTGCAATGGGTGTCTTTTGGTTAGCAACAAGGGTCTTTGGTACCCAAATAGCATATTCAATGTAACCATCAAAAGGACCAATGTATCTAGCATAGACATCCCCATAATAATCAACATATAAAGCATAGTTGGGGTTAAATATGCCCGCAAAGTCATTACGAGTGGGAGTGCCCCTTGTGGCATTTCCACTCGCAATGTCAACCTTCTTGGCTTGTGCGGACTTGGTCTTCTTCTTGATCTCCTTCTTCTCCTTAGCAACATAGTCTAGACCTTCCTTACCCTTGTGTGGCACTCGCTCATGAAGAGGAGTAGTGAGTGTCCCCTTACCTTTATCAAGAGAGGTCTTGGGCTTGGTTGCCATAGAAGGAACAAACACAACCCTAGCAATACCCTTCACAACATTTGCATTAGCATTCAAAGGAGTAGAGGTGCTAGGTTTCTCAAGAGTAGATATCCGAGATTGGAGTTGATCACGAGACTTGAGAAGACGTTCGTGATCACTTGTCAACACCTTGTGAGCATTGTCAAGTGACTCGAAGTCTTCGCAAAGTCTAGCATGAGCAACTACAAGCTCGGACTTTTCATTTTGCACAATTTTACATTTAGCAAAGTAGAGATCACGATCCTTAGTGATCTTAGCAAGTTGCTCCTCGAGGAGAGCATGAGCTTCTTGTTCATCTTCGAGAGAGGATTGGAGAGACACCTTAGCGTGTGCATCCTCTCTCTCAATCTCACATTTTAGTTCAAGCTCATCCTCAAGCTCACCTATACGACTCATGATTGAGCCAAAGTGTTTCTTTCCTTCTCCTTGCAAGTTAGTCATGAATTTATCAAAAGCAACGATTTCTTCCTTGACTTCTAAGCTCATAGCATCATCAATGTCATGTGATATGGAGTTGGGGGATAGTTGTACCTCGGATGTCTTTGCCATAAGACATCTTGCATTCTTGACGATGGGGCTCTCGTTTGGTGAGGACAAGAGTGATGGAGGTGTGGAAGACATGGCTAGTGCGGCCACTTGTGTTGGAGTATCCTCCTTGTCACTATCTTCATCATCGGTGGGATATTGCTCTTGAGTCACCAAGACAATCTTTTGGTTCTTCTTGAAGAAAGGCTTCTTCATGGGCATGGGCCCCTTGCCCTTCGTCTTGGCCACGAGCCTCCCACCATGATCCTCTCTTCTCTCCCATGGGCAATCGGCAACAAAGTGGCTCTTGTCATCGCAGTTATAGCAAAGCCTCACTTTGTTGAATGGCTTTCCTCTGTTGGGGGGAAACTTCTTGTCAATCCTTGCTTTGGCCCTTCCGGGGTTCTTCCAAAAGGTTCTTGCCGCAAGACCCATGTGTTGAGTGAGAGTGCTTGAGAGAGCTTCACTATATAGCGAGACTTGATCATCACACTCCTCTTCATCCTCTTCTTCAACGGTGGCCTTCAAAGCAATTGAGGCATGCTTGTGCATCCCTATGGCTCTGGCTCTTGCATCTTGTGCAATCTTGGAGGCCACCTTGTATGCGATCATCTCTTGCATAACTTCATTGGATGTCATCTTTGCAAAGTCATGTCTCCCTTGGAGTGTCTTCAAATCCGTGTCCTCAAAGGGCATGAGAGCGGTCACAAACTTCCTCTTGATCCAAGCATCATTAATGTACTCCGCCCCGAGGTTCTTGAAGGAGTTGGCAACCAACACCAACCTCCGGTACATGTTATCGTGGCTTTCTCCATCCAACTTGTAGAATCCTTCCACCTCATTGCATAAGGCATCATACCGGTTCTTCTTCATGCTCTCATTCCCAACGAAGATGTCGGAAAGAGCATTCCAAACTTCCTTGGCGGTGGAGAATTGTTGAATGAGCGCCATGTCCTTCTCTCCAACGGCCATTTGGAGTTGATGAAGAGCGGTGGCGTTGAGTTGGCTATCAACCACCTCTCTTCTTGTCAAGTTGGTTGGATCATGGGGCTTGTATCCTTCTTCAATGATGCGCCAAAGCTCAATGGAGGCACTACATAGATGAGACTTCATTAGAAATACCAATTGAGAGAAATGAGTAGGTTTAAGCTTAGGAGGATCACTTCTAAAGTTTACATGAGGGTGAGGGATAGGAGGGTTAGGAGAGTAATTATGGTTGACATTATGAAATTCCTCTCCTTTGGGGGTGTTAGAGGAGCTAGGTGGTTCATCCTTTTCCGCCATCCCGGAAACACTTGAGGTAACATCTTTGGACCCATCCGAAGATGACTCCTTAGAGTTCCCCGCATGTTCCTTAGGAGGAGGAGAGGGAGAAGTAGCCTCGGGCTCCTTAGACTTCAAGAGTGCCATGAGCATCTCATTCATCTTGAGGAGTTGGGCCTCCAAGGACGATCTCATATCAATAAGATCGGCCATGGTTGCCCCTTTGGCTAACGCCTCCTTCTCCGCCTCTAATTTTTCACGGGCGGCCCTCTCGGCATCGGATTCCGTCATCGTTGCACTTAGGCGGTTAAGCCCTTAAAAGTGAACAAGGCTCTGATACCAATTGAACGGGAATCCGGCACCTAGAGGGGGGGGGGGGTGAATAGGTGCTATTACAAATTTTAGGTCTTTTCAAATTTAGGCTCAACACAAAGGTAAATTCTCTAGATATGCAACTACGGTGAATTTACCTAAATGATAATCTAAGCAATAACAAGATAAGCAAGTAAGGGAGCAAAGGTAAAGGGAACCAAGTGAAGCACGCGGAGACGAAGATGTAAACCCGAGTTCCACCCAAGGGTGTACGTCTCGTTTGGAGAGGTGTGCGCTACCACAACAGGTTAGCCGCAACGCCACAAAGGCTCACCTTCTTCTCCGATGAACTCAACCACAAAGGTTTCGAGTCCACCTTCCACTATTGATCCCCTTTTAGGGCGGAGATCGAATCCCTTACAAACGCTTGAGGCACACACCCACAACTGAATTGGGGGCTCCCAAGAAGACCACAAAAGGTCAAGGACCACAAAAGGTCAAGGTAACACCAAGAGTACAACAATGGTGAACTAGGTTTTCCCACCAGAAACCCTAGCCACGAAATCCCCAAGTGAATGGGGGAGAAATGCAAATCCCTTCGGTGAGGATGTAGATCCGGGCCTTCTCCTCCAATCCTCCAAAGATCAATGAATTTGAGTGGGGGGATTGGGAGATCTTGATGATTTGAGCTTTCAAGAATGGTAGGAGAGAGAAAATCTGAGAGCTGGCTGTTCTTGAGTGAGTGAGGGTGTATTTATACTCCCCCTCAAAATCTGGCCGTTGGCTGTCTTGGGCACCCGGAAATTCCGGTTTAAGTAACACCGGAAATTCCGGTCACCCGGAATATCCGAGCCTTTGAAAATATCCGAGCTGAATTTCCGGTTGAGATCAGAACCAATTCTGAACTTGACTTAGCCGATTTTCTGAGGTTGACTCGGAATATCCGGGTCCTTGAAATTTCCGAGCTGATTTTCCGATTGGAGTCAGTACCACTTCTGAATCTTGACTTAGCCAATTTTCCTGGAGTTGACTCGGAATATCCGGGTTGGTGAACCGGAATATCCGGGTCCTTGAAATTTCCGAGCTGATTTTCCGATTGAAGTCAGTAGTACTTCTGAACTTGACTTAGCCAATTTTCTGGGGTTGACTCGGAATATCCGGGTTGGGGAACCGGAATATCCGAGTCTGGGAAGAATTCCAGAAACTCTTTTTCTCTACAATTTGGCTTTAGGATTTGTGATATGAGTTTCACCCAAACTGAAATACTTAGCAATAGGATTAGTATATCATTGGTATTGTTAACTAACACACAAAACACTAGGGATTAAGAAATGTTCTTTCACCAAGGTCCTTCATCTCAAAGTTCTGAGATAGAAAAGACTTGACCTCCTCAATGACTTTGAGGTTGGTCCCAAAAATCAGTATGTCATCAACATACAAGCACAATATAATTCCTTCGCCCCCACCATGGCGATATTATACGCATTTGTCAGCCTCATTAACAACAAAACCAGCAGAGGTTAAAGTTGTATTGAATTTCTCATGCCATTGCTTAGGTGCTTGTTTCGGGCCATATAAAGATTTCAGTAACTTACATACCTTTCCTTCCTGACCATCTAATACAAAGCCATCTGGTTGTTGCATATAGATTTCCTCGTCTAGCTATCCATTTAGGAAAGTCGTCTTAACATCCATTTGATGGACGAGAAGACCATGCAAGGCCGCCAACGAGAGTAAAACTCGTATGGTGGTCAGTCTAGCCACAGGTGAGTAAGTATCGAAGAAATCTTCCTCTTCTTTCTGGGCATAGCCCTTGGCCACAAGCCTAGCCTTGTACTTTTCAATCATACCATCGGGCCTACGCTTCTATTTGAACACCCACTTACATCCCAACGGTTTACAACCGTAAGAACGTTCAGTAATTTCCCATGTCCCGTTACCCATGATGGAATCCATCTCGCTACGGACTGCTTCTTTCCAGTAATCAGCATCCAAAGATGCATAAGCCTCTGAAATAGAAGTGGGAGTGTCATCCACAAGGTACACGAGAAAATCGTCGCCAAAGGACTTTGCAGTCCTCTGTGCTTGCCCCTACCAAGGGTTTCCTCATCATCCTTCTCAGGATTTTCATCATGGGTTTGTTCATAATATTCCATAGGAATGGCAGGCTCAGGAGTTTGCTCAGATTCCTGTCTAGAAGTGCTTTGCATATCTCTCATAGGAAAAGTATCCTCAAAGAAAGTAACATCTTTAGACTCCATAATCGTACCGACCTTCACGTCAGGTACATCAGATTTCACTACCAAGAATCTATAGCCAACGCTATTCCTAGCGTAACCCAAATTAACACAGTCCACGGTCTTAGGTCCAAGCTTACGCTTTTTGGGGATCTACACATTGACTTTCGCCAAACAGCCCCAAGTACATAAGTATGAGAGTGTTGTGCTTCTCTTCTCCCATTGTTCATAGGGAGTGAGTTCATTATCTTTTGTTGGAACCTTATTCAGGACATGACGTCAATAGCGCCTCCCTCCACCATGCCTTGGATAATCCCGATGTATCTAACATGACGTTAACTAAATCAGTTAGAGTATGGTTTTTTCGTTCGGCAACCCCATTTGACCGGGGAGAATAGGGAGGCGTCCTCTCATGAATAATTCCACGTTCCATACAGAAAGAGTCAAACTCATTAGAGAAGTACTCTCCACCACGATCAGACCTGATGTGGTTAATTTTCTTTTCAAGTTGGTTCTCAACTTCTTCCTTATAGATTTTAAAGTAGTGTAGAGCCTCATCTTTAGTACTTCACAAATATACATAGCAAAATCTAGTAGAATCATCTATTACTGTCATGAAGTATCTCTTTCCACCTTTAGTCAAAACACCATTCATCTCACAAAGATCAAAATGTACAAGTTCTAACGGTGCCAAGTGTCTTTCCTCCGCAGCTTTATGAGGCTTGCGAGGTTGCTTTGCTTGAGCACACGAAAGACATTTAGAACCTTTGGCTAAAGTGAAAGATGGGATTAAACATAGTTTTGCTAGCCGTGTCATACAACCAAAACCAATGTGACAAAGACGTGAATGCCAAACTTCTGTTTCATTAACATTCGAATGAATATTGTTCACAACTTTATTACAGAAATCAGCAGGAGAAAACCGGAACATGCCTCCGCATTCATAACCTTTTCCAACAAATAGTCCATATTTCGTAACAACTACTTTATTAGACTCGAATACCAACTTAAACCCTTCTCTACATAGAAGGGAGCCACTAACGAGATTCTTCTTGATGGCGGGGACAAGCTGAACGTTCTTGAGCTGCACGATCCCCCCGAAGTAAACTTCAGATCGACCGTGCCAACATCAAGAACAGAAGCACTCGCGCCATTCCCCATCAATACGGATCCGTTCCCTGTGACCTGATAAGAAGAAAACAATGAAATGTCAGCACACACATGAGTATTTGCACCAGTATCAATCTACCATTCATTAGACTGAAAAACTGAAAATACAGTAAATAAATTACCGTACCCGGATGCACTGTTCTCATTGTTGCTAACGATCATGTTGACATACTTGGAGTCTTGTCTTGGTTTCTTGAACTTCTTCGGGCACTTAGGAGCCCAATGTTCCTCTGAACCACAGGTGTAGCATGCACCTTTCTTCTTATCCTTCTTGAAGGGTTTGTTACCCTTCTTCTTGAAGTCGGCATTCTGTTGGACACCAGTTTTCCCTTTGTGCTTGTGGGAGTTGAAGTTCTTCAGGACCATGTTGGCAACAGAAGTACCTTCACCTTTTCCATGCGAGTCCTTTGCCCTGGAATTCTGCTCAACACTCAGATGGCCAATGACATCCTCAACAGAGAATTCACGCCTCTAATGTTTCAGAGTATTGGCAAAGCTCCTCCATGAATTAGGCAGCTTAGCGATAATGCATCTCGCGACAAATTTGCCCGGTAGATCACTCTTGAGAAGCTCAAGCTCCTTTACGATGCATTGTATCTCATGAGCCTGCTCCAATACAGAACGGTTTTCAACAATCTTGTAATCATGGAACTGCTCGATGGTATACATCTCGCTTCCAGCATCGGGTGCGCCAAATTTAGATTCGAGCGCTTGCCACAACTCCTTGGCAACCCGCACATGTAAATATGCGTCAACCAACTTATCTCTGATCACGCTTAGAATGGCTTCAACAAAGACGATGGTGGCATCCCTAAACGCCTTCTCCTGTTCAGGAGTAATCGTTTCAGTGGGAGTGACACCGGCGACACAGAACACGTTCATCGCAGTGAGCCATAAGGTGGTTTTGGTTTGCCAACGCTTAAAATATGTCCCCATAAACGGGACTGGTTTCAGTGCAGCAGCAAAATCATTGACCAAAAATTGCCTACACAAATTAGGTTTTTGGATTGTTGAGAATATAGGCAATTGTTCGATTAAACTAATCCAATAATAAATCATGAACATGGCATAAACAGTGCTAATGACATACTGAAACTTGATGATAAGACTACGTACTAGACATATAGTAGAAACATCTGCACATGTGACTAGTAGTACAAACACGGAAATACTTAGGAGAGGTATGAACATATCATACCCGACAATTGGCCAATTGGCCAAAGCGGAAGAAGCAGCATTGTCGGCAGCCCTCTTGTCAGCGGCAACCTTCTCGATCTTGGCGTCAGTGCTCATGGTGATGATGAAGGCGACGAGGACGTAGTTGAAGTAGAGAAAGTAGCCGACGTAGTGGATGAAGATTGGCGAGCAGTCGCATATGAGATGCTCCCCAAAAACCTAATTGCCCCTCTCCCGTACAGGAAACGGAGAGGCAGGGTTTTAGAAGCCTGCTCTCCCATCGACCGTGTACATGGAGAACGGGATGTGATCAACGATGACAGCAACAATATGAGTAACGACGGTGGCGGTGCGTGAAGCAGATGATTCTATTGTCTAGTGGTTCTTCGGAGAGGAGCAACCTCTCCTTTTATGCACAGACGCGGGAGATAAAGGTCCAGCCAAAACGCATGTAATGAATGATCGTTAAGACTGAAAACGCACGTACTTAAGAGCATTTAAGACACGACGTTTCAGCTAGCAATCAATCTCCATTACCGCAGAACGTTTCGTGACCGTTGACATTCTATTCATGCATGACAAAAAGAATACATCGGCTCGGCGAGATTCCCGCAACCCGCGTCGTGTCGTGTCGTGACGAGGCGAGGCGTGGCCAGGCGGGCGGCGGAGGAGGAGGAGCGCGTGTGGTACACAATCATTCACCTCATACCTCATAGCAACTCATACTAGTAGTAGAATGGCTCAGTATATAAGCTGATGCACATCTCACTATACGAGAAGTATGGGACTAAAGTCCCACTACTTGCCATTACAACATGGGACTTAGCGATTTTCAGGAATTGTTAAAGGGGCTAGGAGGCCCATTATTTCAGCATCAAGTGCATTGTTAACATGCATGCTAAGTGCGCTCCCCTCTGCCGGCCAGTCAACGCCATTGAGCTGACTAACTACAACCCTCACAGTAGTACTTATAAATTGTATATCAAAAGAAGTGTATTCCTAAAATTTAATATATAGTAGTTGGTGGTATCCATACCATTTTTATACAATCTAGATCCAATACATAAATTAATGTTGCATGTTTAAGATCTCAGTTTGTTCTATATTTTTGTGAATTATTTAGTATTTACTGATTAAATGGTCCTCTATTTAATATAGTATCGACCGTATTCAATCCAAATTTTTAAAATATGTTAGGACATAATTAATCCAACTAATTTTGATTTTGCAAATTTATGTCAAAAAATATATTTGATTTCATTATATTAACATCAATGACCTTCATTGTATGACCTTGATGGCTAATCTAGCTCTTTGAGTTTGCAATGTTCATCATATAATGTTTGTAGATTGTCGGGAATTTAAACAAATCATTATAGAACTATGTACACAATTTAACTCTCATGGCATTTCATAATTATCGCATTCTGATTATCTAACTGAATTTGATTGTCTAAGTGAGTTTAAACTCTTTTACCACCTTGAAGGCTAATCTAGCATTTTAAGTTTTCAATGTTCATCATATCATATAATGTATGTAGATTGTCAGGAATTTAAACAAATCATTATAGAACTATGTACACAATTAAACTCTCATGACATTTCATAATTATCGCATTCTGATTATTTAACTGAGTTTGATTGTCTAAGTGAGTGTGAACTCTTTTACGTGGGGTCATGCTCTTTCTGTTAAGTTCTGTACCCTAACCTTAATATAACTAAATAATTGTGTTCCTTCTCTACTTCTATGTAGTGATCGAGTTGTATAATTTTTTATTGTTAATATTGTTTTATAAATATATTTCGCTAATTTTTTTAATCTATCGTTGTTCGTATTAGGACGGACGCGGCAACGCGCGTCTTTTCCTTCTAGTTGGTCTCTAATTCCACCGATTGGTTTGGCTAGAGAATTGAGGCCTGGAAACATACACCAATTCCGCGCGGACCCGCTGGTAGTGTTGGCTTGGCCCAAAACTTTCCGAGGCTCCCCGCTCGGAAACGCACGGAATCGCTCGCTCGCTCGCGACCTCGTACTTGCTTCGCTCCGTGCATAACAGATCGAAACCCATCGGAGAGGGCTCCCGCGAGAGCGAGGAGCCAGCGGCGGCGGCGTCCCTGCTTAGCTTCTTGTCTCCCTCCTCTCCCTCCCCTGTTTCCCAATCATCCTCTCATTCTCCTCATACTCCTCCGAGGTCTGGTCTTCCGGCGCCCGTCCGTCCCCTTCCGTGAGCAGGCCCCTAACCCTAGATCGACCGGGTCATAAAAAGGGCAAAATCATAAAAAAAGGCAGCACATATTCTGGTCATCTTTAAAATCGAGTTGGACAAACATGAAATCGGAGAGGAAATATCATCTTCAAAATCGAGTTGGACAAACACGAAATCGGAGAGGAAAAATCAGAGTACACACAGTCAAATTTGAAGCCAGGGAGCCGCATGCTTCCTCAGATATTCTTTGACACCGCCACCGCCTCGCCATTGTCGCGCCTGCAGAAGAAGCAAATCTACAATCTTGAGAGCTAAGTGCATCGCAAAAGATCGATTACAGGTGGAAGAAGATCGTCTTCTCCGTGAACTCCATAGAGGAAGTACAAACTTGCTGAACAACCCACGACAGCTTTTACGGTATTAACTTTGGAAACTTTAGTGAAATCATACAAAATTCACTGATTTAAAAATACAACAAAATAAAATTATCACGAATAAAAAAATTGAGGACTAAAAATGTTCAGAATTCTAAAAACATCAATAGTTTTCCAAAAAAAAAGCCAGTGAATTTAATAAAAAATCTGTAAAAGCGATCATGAAGTTTGAAAATATATGTCGACATGTTTTTCATGAATTTGAAATATGTTGTTCACGGATTTGAAAAAAAATCATGAGTTAAAAAAATATTTGGACAATTCAAAAATATCACACACTAAAACATAATTGTTTAGGCCAGTGTTATAAAAAAAATATTCGGCTTAAAAAGATGTTCACGTGATTGTAAATAAAATAGCCTATCATACAATAAAAAATATTCATGTGATTTTTTTCAAAAAAGACAAGAAATAAAAAATGACTAAGTAGAGCAGAAAAGAAACAAGAAAAATAAATAAAGATGAAACCAGAAAATAATAATAAAAGGAAAGGAAAAAAGGAGGAAAAAATGGGAACAAATAACTTGGCCTTGTCGTTTCTTAAAACCGGAGTAGGAGGTGTTACTTAGACCGGTAGAAAATAACTATTGTGGATGTTTGAAACAACAAGTTTCAGACGTATTTTTTTCCTTATCAAGGTATGTAAGAAAGTTAAAAGATTTTTAATGAACCAGCTTGCTAGTTTAATATATTATGAGTTTCCATTAAAATTGAAATCACCCATATGCCATACGTGCGTGTCGCTATGGTTGTGTATTGTAGGCGTCTGGGGTGGGCGAGTTGGGCCTTTTTGGGCCACGTGCTTGTCATTCTCAAACTATGGTCAAGATAACAGTCTAAGTAAATCCTTCACCCCAATGTATTGACCTATCGAATCCGTGCCGATCCGCCGTGATCCACGGGGTTGGACTAGAGAAAGGTCGATCTTCGCGAAGGGAAAAGCGGGAGCGACACGTGTGTTGTCGTTGCGACACGTAGCGTAAATTAAGCAAGCGGTCTCACGTATGTCCAGATCTAGATCTAGATCTGTATCTATTATTAGACTTGTACAAAACACAAATTAAGATAGTACAGCAACGCAGAACGGGATGTACAGCAACGCAGATCGGCTTGTACAGCAACGCAGACTGGGTTGTACAGCAACACATACCAGTTTGTACATACAGCAACCCCGACCGGGTTGTACAGCAACACAGACAACGCGTTGTACAACAACGTAGACCGGGTTGTACAGCAACACAGACCGGTTTGTACAGCAACACAGACCGGGGTGTACAGCAATATCAGACCGGGTTGTACGTAGAAATACATTCGGGTTGTACAAACAACTACACGTAACAAGTTGTAAGTACAACTACAAAATTCAGTTTGTACGTACGACTACACTTAGAGTGTACAAAACATACACAATCCAAAGTATAAAAAAAAATGTTTGTCGAAACCTATCAATATGAGATCTAGTTTTGAAGATCTCGACGCGAGGAGTTTAAAAGTGAAAACGGTTCGTAAATTGGATAAACGATTTTCAAGATATTTTGTTTTTAAAAAACGAATCTCAAAATAAATGCATATACAACCCTCTGCCCACCACCAGAAGCTGCCACCTGTCACTGCGTGGAGAAAAGGTGGGAGCAGAAACGAACGAAATTGCGACACTTGTCAACACCGGAGCGCACGCGCGTGAAACTTTACGAAGGGAAACCTCTTTCTAAGATTTCCCATTTGTATCAAAACCACGACCTAACGTGCAAACGTAAAAGCAATGGCCTTCTGATTTTTTTCCGTCCGGTTCAACCCATTTCTACCTAAAATTTGGACCAGCTTTGCGTCCAAGCGAATGGGCGATGGACTGTCTTCCTTGATCCATCTACCACTGACACGCGCCGGTCAGTCTCCCCGGTGGCAGTCCTTTATAATGACACCGGCCCCTACCACCCACCAACACCAGCTCGCTCGCGCAACCCTGCTCTCCCGAACCCTAACCACCTCGCTGCGATGTACCGCTAGTTTGACAAAGCGGCCAAAAACGACCACAAGGCAGGGTCGTCCTCGGGCCGCCGCCACCCCCGGATGAGGAGGCCTTCCTCGGTGTTGTCTCCACCGCATCGCTCCGCTCTTCCTGATCCTCTTCCACCGCGCTTCCCCGTTCATCTTCCACCCATCCTCGTTCCTCCACCCCGGCCAGGGCACCTCTGCCCTTCTCCATTGAACCATCAGGCGCGGAGGTTGCAGAGGTTGCCCGACGAATCGGGTGTACGTCCGGGTTAAGGACTAGTGGTGGTACTGGAAAACCACGCAGTCCCCGTGCCCTCACCGGATGTCAAGCTGCCGACAAATTGGCACCTAAATCCCTAGCGGATTCCGGTGCCATAGATCCTGTAGATCCGGCGCGTTCGTGGCCGAACTGGCAACGCTGGTTCGAGGATGAGCATGACGCGCTGACAACCTCTTCATGAGGCTCTCTCCCTCTCCACCGTGCCTGCAGGAGGTCAAGCTGGAGCCCGAGGATGAGGATCTCCGGATGTCCCTAGCTAGCGGTCTCGGAGAAGATGGTGGTCGAGGACGAGCTGAAGCGGTGGGAGCTAATACTCGCCGAGGTTGCACGGCAGGACGAAGCCGCACAGCAGCTCGGAGGCGGAGCGCCAGCTCCAGGAGGCCATGGAGGCACATCTCGCGTCATGTCCATGGTACAAATTCATGGATGTGGACGAGCGGCCTCCTGTTCATGAAGGCCTGGTAGCATTCGTCCACATCACCGACACGCACCCCACCGACATACGGCGTTGCCCTACCTCGTCATCAGGAGTAAAAAACCCACAAAGGGCATATTTTAAGTTCTTTTTATATTATTTTTAAATTATTATGTAAAATGGGCATATTTTTAAGTTCCTTTCCCTTTATATTTTTAAATTATTATGTAAAATGGCCGATTGTAGCCCCCCTCCCCTATGCAATGAAGAAATGGCCCATATGGCATGTTTAGAAAAAATGAAAATTATGCAATGTGTCAGGACTCAGGAGAAGAAAGTAAAGGCTTTCATAAAAGAAAACAGGTAGAACAGCAGCTTGTGCACATATGAACCGGAAGCTAACAGAGCAACTAGTAGATATCATTTCCCAATACATGCCCAACTATTTAGGCCAGGAGCCAGACTTTTAGGGCATGACACACTTTCAGTTTTTGATAAAACTGCTAGAGATCCTGGTTACAATTCATCGACAAAATGAGATCAACTCAGGGATCTGCTTCAGTTCAGAAAGGAAACAACATGAACTAGCTGCCCAAACTACCATGTTACATTAAGGGAATAGCCTAAAATATTATGGATGCAACAGGAAAGTAAAATGGAACTTCAGTCTCCGATGGCTTCATAGCTTCGTTTCTCTTTCCTTGTTTTTTTGAGGAAAATACGGCTGGTGTTCTGCCAATGCATTTAAGGAGAAAGAATAAGGTTCAGTTTACAAGCTAGAGAGGATCTAGCAAATAACAGAGAATGAAACACAAGAACCACAACAAAACAGTCGAGGCTGCCAAGGTCGACACACGATTACTCGCACCCGTTTGCCTCCAAAGACGCCTCCAGGGACGGTGCAGCTCGCCTTCCTGCTAGGTAGGTTCCTAATAGTAGAACGTCATCTCTGATGAAGTTTCGTTTCTCTTTACCATCTGTTCAACTTCAATCAAGGTGAAAGCCCTTCTAGACGAGGTGATCCTGCAATGTTCATCCTCAAGAAACCTATAGATTGATCCATCATCATCACTTCTCGTTCCAAGTAAATACATCTCCGCTTCTTCCATGAGAAAAAAAAATCAAACACAGTTCAATGTTAGTAACTTTTCATATTTTCTCCACTGCCTAACTAAGTAAAGACGCTAGACACCCAGGTAGCTTATTTGCTTATATATAGAATTATATGATGGTCTATTAATCTCGAGTTACAGGAAAAGGTAGTCTTTGAAGTAAAAACATAGGAGCATATTTTAAACTTAAACCGGTCTTCAGAATCGAAAGGTTCAGGATTTCAGAACTATCCACTCATACGCACAAAAATAGTGTCTCAAGACCCACAAAATAGAAGCATAAAAACTGCAACATAACAGATAATTTTTATGACTAGATCTCGGCAACCATGGTTATTGCTCCTATGGTCTTACAGTCTTACTATTGACGAGGTGCAGCCGTGTCTCTTGCACTGGCTCCTCCAAGCGTGTCCAATCTCTGGCAAGTGTTAAAAACATACAAATGTGAGAAAACAATGCAACCGCACCTAGAAAAATACAATGGTCTAACTCCCACCTTGCAGCTAAAACAATTCCTCTGGAGTCATGATCGATCTTCCATTGCTTCTGCCTCAAAACCCCATCATCATATTTGGCAGCCAATGTGAAGAGAAATGTAAATTTAGAGAAGGGAATTAGTAGAAGGACTGGATAAAAGCAGCAATTTAGCAGACATAAGTTGGGATGGCCCAGATTTGGCCTCCTATGGTCTTACTGTGGAGGTGCAGCTCCTCTGTTGTGTCCGATCTCTGGAAAGTGTGGAAACACACATGAAAAAATGAGAAAACTTTCCATGGCGGGTAAAATATGTTATTATCTATATAAGCTAAGACATGGTCCTTTAGAAAGCATGAGTAACACAATGATTTTGATTTTGATTTATAACATTTACTGATTACGGGCAAACATGGTTTTTTCTATCAGCTGAGACGATAAAGATAAGACGTGGCTACAATTCAGAAACGTTTCTCCCATGGGCCCATGGCGGGGAGGGGCATCAACTTTCCATAACTTTGCCCGTGTTTGACGCAAATCTTCTTTAAATAGCTACACTGTCTAACCAATTACCGATCACACCATTTCAGAGGTAAAATTAACACACTAAATCATCAGCTCCACCCAAAAATGCCATGATACATCTCAAGCTACAGAAACATTTTTATCTTTATCTTAAGAAACTTGAATAAAGAACAAATTGTGCAGCTTTGCAAAGACTATCACAGGTGGCTTGAACGAACAAACAAAAACATATCAATCATCCCTTACTTGCAGGTGAAAACACAGTGACAACAAACACCACACCATGAATTTTCAGCATACAAACCAGTGCCTTGGAGAAAGCTAGACTGAGAAAACTGCTGACTAGTCAAGAAAACACATATGCATTTATTAAATGGTTATTCTTGTAACTAGATGTTCTATAGGAAATAAACAGATGTGCTTAACTAGATATTCTTGTAACTAGATGCCAAAACAGAAATATTTTCATAATTTTAAACTGTAATAACGAGTGCAAAACACAAAAATAAACAGAGATTAAGCACAAGCTCAAAGTATCGATTTCAGCAGAAAGACCGGTACAAAGCAACAAAGAAGCAGTTCAATCATTTTCTTGTATAATTTGCTCAACTATTGACTATAACACGTGGCTTCAGCTATGAACAGATCAATCGTCTTAGTTGAAGGTGACCATAAGTGGCAGCAAACACCAAATAATGTGAAGTAAAAACATAGGAGCATATTTTAAACTTATATTAAACCAGTCTTCAGAATACCTCACTAAAAATTTCATTAGTACATGAAGTATCCACTCATACCCATAAAAATTATGTCTCTAGAAACACAATAGAAGTATAAGAGCTGCAAGTCAATAAAAAGTACTCGTATAAGAGCTGTCAGACAATTTTTATGACCCGATCTCTGTAACTATGGTTATTACTGGTAATTTCAGGCTCTTCAGACCAGTAATGCTCAATAGTTCTAAGGCTAAATATGATGTGATTCTCAGACGGTTGATCAAGATGTTTCTACCAATGCAACCGCACATATGTTGTTAACGTGTAAATTGATAAACTCTACCTTCCTGGAGACACTAAGGAAAACTGATAGTACAGTACATAATAAAATAGTAAGCTGGGATGGCCATATTGGCCTCCTATTGGCTTACCGTTGACGAGATGCAACTGCGTCTCTTACACTCGCTCCTCCATCCTGTCCATCTCTGGCAAGTGTCAAACACATACAAATGTGAGAAAACAATGCATTTCAACCACACCCAGATAAAAAACATTTGTTAAAATCCCACCTTGCAACTAAAACAATTCCACCGGAGTGAAGATCGATCTTCAATGGCTTCTGGCTCAAAACCCATCATCATATTTGGTGGCCAATATGAGAAGAAACAAAAATTTAGAGAAGCGAGTTAGTAGAAGGACTGGATAAAAGCCACATACCAGACTTAAGCTGAGGCGGGCCAGATTGGCCTCCTATGGTCTTACCATGGAGGTGCAGCCACACCTCTTGCACTGGCTCCTCCGTTGTGTCTGATCTTTGAATAGTGTTGAACAAACATAAAAATGTGAGAAAACAATGCATTTCAACTGCATTTGGAAAAAAAACATAGGTTGAATTCTGACCTTGCAACTAAAACAATTCTTCTGAAGTCATGATCGATCTTGAGTGTATCACCATGTTTGGCAACCAAGGGGAAGGAAAATGCAAATTGAGAGGGAGTTAGTAGAGGAATTAATAACCAAGTCTATGGGCACACAGATTTTAGAGACCTAAATCAGCACGATTTTGAGTATATGAAAGCACAGCAAAGAAAATGAAAAAATACAATAAATATACCTCATCTTCAAACAAATGGTAGTACGAGAGGGTTGGAGTTAAACAGGGTGTCTCAAGCATTAGCACAAACAAGAGAACCACATGATCCTGCAAAGAAGAAAATCACACCAATCAACTAAGGTACATGACTAAAAGAATTGGAGCAGAGCAACACTAACCTTCTTGTGGTCCCAGCTTCCCACCGCTGATATCATTCCCAAAATTCAATAAGAATGCATGAACTTGCCAGAACAGATAAATGAAAGCCAAAGAAGAAGAAAAACAGTGATAATCATTCGCAAAATCCAGTCAGAACACATCAACTTGCCACAATTCTAATACTCAGTGCCAAACATAATGATAAAGACTGATTAAGCACAAGCTCAATACTGATTTCAACAGAAAGATCACTACAAAGTAAAAGAAGAAGCAGTTGTGTCAGTCCTTTTCTGGTATACTTAATTCAACTATTGATTATCAGCAAACAAATCAATCGTCTCACATGAGGGTGAACATACGTGGCAGCTAACACCTAACAATGTATTTTCAGCATTTAAATCATTGACTAATGGAGAAGTGCTAGAGTGAACTGAAATTGTTCAGTAAGCCCTAAAAGCTGCTGAGAAGTAAAGACAACTCAGATTAGTTTATTAGTTACTTAACCATTGAGTATTCTTAGTTACTTATCCTGACCCGTCCAGTCCATAATACGTTTTTACCACAAAATATATGGTCAACTCCAACTTTTGTAGTTGGTGCTAAGCTACATTGTTCATTCTAGCTATCAACTATGTGCTTGACTTGACAACTTATAACAAAGAGCTACCCTGATTCCAGTCCCAACAAACTAGAGGGGAAATTAACACACTGAACTTACAGTACCACCTATCTAATCATCACTTGCAAAATGTCATGATGTTAATGCTTATCATAGTGCAAAAACATTTTTATTGATGAACATTGAATACTACACCCTCCGTTTTTTAATATAAGATGTTTTAGGTGTTATACTTGTTGTCGAGATACACACTAAAATGAGTGAACATACACACTAAGGCATGTCTAGATACATTTGTATGCATGTGAATGTGGACAAAGTCCAAAACATCTTATATTAAAAAACGGAGGGAGAATAATAAAACGTCTTGCATACACTAGTAAAATAAGGTTTATTTCTCATACATGCATTGTTCGCATTAAATCATTGCATTATGGCGAAAAGCTAAACCAAACACCGAGATAGCTGCTAAAAAGCGAAGGAATCTAAACACAGATATGGGGGATAGAGCTACACAGTTTTGCAAGAAATGATCTTTGGTACTAATTTAAATTTAAACTCAAACATCATTTCTAGAAAAAATCCTTCCAAGATATAGGAAAATATGTCTAATATTCTGTTTTTTTACATAAGTATAATAAAACCTAAGCCATGAAGTGCTCTGCAAAATAGTTATATTTGTGGTCTCAGCTTCACACCGCTGATATCATTCCCAAAATTCAATCAAAATGCATGAACTTGCCAGAACAGATAAAGAACGTCATATATGAAAGCAAACGAAGAAGACAAACAATGATAATCATTCGGAAAATCCAGTCAGAACACATTAATTTGCCACAACTGTAATACTCAGTGGCAAACGTAAAGATAAAGACTGATTAAGCACAAGCTCAAAATAGTGATTTCAACAGAAAGACCTCTACAAAGTAACAAAAGAAGCAGTTTTTTCAGTCCTTTTCTGGTATACTTATTTCAACTATTGATTATCAGCAAACAAATCAATCGTCTTACTTGAGGGTGAACATACATGGCAGCTAACACCTAACAATGTATTTTCAGCATTTAAACCGTTGACTAATGGAGAAGTGCTAGAGTGAACTGAAATTGTTCAGTAAGCCCTAAAAGCTGCTGAGAAGTAAAGACAACACAGATTAGTTTATTAGTTACTTAACCATTGAGTATTCTTGTTGTAAAATGTTCTATAGGAACTAAACTTGAACTAAAAACATATGTTGAAATAGAGCAGCATTTTGGCAAGAAGATAACTTTCAGCATTCAAACCATTGCCTAGGGGCGAACTGCTACAGTAAGACAAGTGCTGAAAAATAAAGTAATGTTATATCCATTTACTGATTCGTTGTACATGTTACTAGATGTTCAATGGGAATTAAACTTAAACTGAAAGCATGTACTGATGATGGGGCTGGTAGAGTGTGGCAAGAAAAAAACTTTTGAGTGACAACAATAAAGTTCATCTACATATCATTTTCAAAAAAAAAAAAAGTTCATCTACATATCCTTTCTAACCTGCCAACGGTGCAATCCCCATTTCTCTTAAAATCCCAAGTTTCAGATATATATGTGGTAATCATGCTACTCAAAGGTAAGAAAATAGGTTGTAATGGTTAAAACACCAAACTTTCAAACGAAATCACCGTACGATGTGACTAGAAGGCTCCCTGTAGCCATACCACAGATGCAGCTCTGCTCCTCGGCTGCAGAGTCAACTCGGAGCATAGTACGATCGTCGGGGACTGCCACTGCCACCGAGATGGTGGCGCGAGCGAACGGAATCGGGGAGGGGGAACCACGCCGGCGGCGCAGGGCGAGGGTGCGGTCCGGGATCGCGGAGGACCATCCCCGGGCGTCAGCCTCCTCGTGCTCGTCCTCGTCGCGGGCCCTCTTGGCGGCGACGATGGTCATGGCGCCGAGATGCAAGATGCAAAGAGCGGGGAGCTAAGACGCAATCGAAAACTAGGGTTTCGAGTTGCGCACGAGAAGTGGAGGCGGCGAGATCGATGGGGGTTTGAGCTCGCGATTTGGAAAGGATTTCTTGCAATGTGCTCACGACAGCTATTTACGGATGGATACGCGAGTTCTTGCGACAGCTGTTCACTTCTCTTCCAGACTGGCTCCAGTCTTTCGCAAAAACAAAAAGAAAAAAACTGGCTCCAGTCCACGGACGGTCACAGCGCATCCCCTCTTTCCGGTTTGCAAACGGATTGCCGGATATTTTCCACCAGATAAGTAAAAAGAAACTTCACGCTAAATATTCAGTTAACCAAAACATAATTCAAACGATAAAAACTACTGTAGAACATATAGACGCACGAATTAGTTATTCCCGTGCCGGAGTTCACACAAGAAGATGCGCTTATAGTGATCCTCTCTTTCAACGTCGCTACTCCGCTAGAGTTCGGGAAAAAAAGCTCGAGAGAAAAGGCTCCCGCGACTCCTCCCTCCAAACCCTCGCCGCCGCCCCCTCCCTCCTCTCCACCCCCCCACCCCCCTCCTCCCTCCCGTGGCGGTCGGGCACGGCCCGGTTGGCGACGCTGGCGGTGGCGGGGGCCTCCTACTCTCTCTCTCGTGGGCCCAGCGCGGGCAGAGGTCACGGTAGGGAGCCGCGCGCTTTGCAGGGGCATGGCGGCACGGTCGTCTAGACGGTGGCGTGGTGACTTGTTCCGGCGGGCTTCGGTGGCGGTGGGGCTTCGGCAGCGACGATCTCCCGAGTGGTGCAGCGACCTCCTCCTGTGCACGCCCAACAAGGTCTCGGCGGCGCCTCTGCGGAGATCGGCGTACTCGGCGACGGGGTTGTACAGCGACGAAGGTGAGGGGAGCACGGCGACGGAGATAGGTTGACAAGGGACCTGCCCTGTCCGGAGGTACTCGACCCATATCTGAGCCCCGAGGCCTGATCTGGGTTCTACGGGCTCTGGTCGTTGCGTGCGGCCTTGTGTTGTTCTGTAGGAGGTGTCGTTTGTAATCTTGATGCTGCAACACGGGGGCGGAGCTGGTTGGGCCTGATCAGGCGGATCTGGTCCTGACCGGCACTGCTGCTGTGTCCGGTCGGTGGCCGTCTAGGACGGTGGGGGATTGGATCTCTCCCTAAAGGTTGTTAGTGTAGACCCTAGGTGCGGTATTGTGTCGTTCTGCGGGAGGACTTTTGCATTCTTGATGTTGCAACATGGTGGCGGAGCTAGTCAGGGCTGATCAAGCGGATCTGGGCCTCACCAGCACTGCTGCTGTGACCGGTCGGCGACCGCTTCAGGTGGTGGGTGATACGTCTCCAACGTATGTATAATTTTTTATGTTTGATGCTATATTATACCAAGTTATTACATGTTTTATGTGAGACCCCGAATTTTGGATAGATTAATTAGTTCTAATAAAATGTGTATATATTTAAATTCTTTTGATGGTGCTAGTTCTAACGTTTACATTTTGCATTGAAAATAATAGAGGATTTTATTTTATTTCTTTGTACATGTCACATGTGTCGAGCTAACTAGTAGTCCTAGTGCATGCACGATCGTAGCAACCAGGAGTAGTAGAAGTTGAGCTTAATTGTTTCTGCATGTTCACTAGCTAGTACCACTAGTACGTGCATGCATAGAGGATCTGCCGTGAATGGCGTGAGGGATTACGTAAATAAGGAGATTACGTGGAGTTGTGCATGTATGTGAGCCTATGTGGCGTTGACACATACTTGAGATGATATTTTGGGCAGCACCCAGATACTTCGGAGGCTCAGCTGCTCCTCTTGGTCGAGTAGATATTTAGCTAGCCAATAAATAGCTAACACAGCTACACTGATTAGCACTTACACAAATCACAATCCATCAAGAGAGCACGACCAGTGAGAGATCGGAGGAAGAGAGTGAGATAAGAAGAGGAGAGATTAGCTTAGAGGATTGAAGAATACGCTTAAGGAAGCGCTCAGCGGAATAGAGAGGACGAGGTAGCCACCGACGGCGGGAGTGAGCCAGCTCTGGTGTCGGCGAGTGGAGCGTCTGGTGCACCATCTGTTACGGACTCACGGTGATATGCTTCCGGCTATGGTGCTGGGAATGAGATAGTATGCCGATCTGGCTGCCAAGTGTTGATGTGTTCTTTGATTGCTACGGTGTAGCTATATTGAGGCAAGCGATTCTTATCTCTCTCATATATTTTGTGGAAATATGCTTTGCAGTGAATATGCATGATACCCTAAGTGGTACGAGCTTTGTGTTGGCATACGGGGCTACTGCACTGACGTCATTACGGTGATGGATCCGATAGGAGCCACCGGTACGAATTGGTCTTAGCACATATATTTAACATGGAATATTAAACAAATGTTTTATAAAGTAAACTTGGTGCTATGAAGGTGATCGTATTGTACCGGTCACAGTACAAGTATGGGCACTGTCTGAGTTCTCCCTGAGGGGCGGCCCTTGTTCGGGAAAGTGTCGGTGATGGATCCGTAAGAGCAATCGACACGAGTAGGTCAATGTGTCCATGTCCAAGTGGGTAAAAGAACTCTGCTCGTTCTGGAATCCTGTGCGGTTCTGGTCGAGGCTATCGGTTTCGGAGTACCCCCTCTGCAGAGTGTAGAAGTGTGGATATTCACCCCTGTGATTCCCGGGTAGGGAAACTCACTTTTATATGTGGCACCATGTGTTCAATATGCTTAAGAACTTAACCACACAATGATTTACTTGTATTTATAAAACCTAATGTATTTTACAATGAATATGAAAGTGTATGATTTGCTTGCTGAGTATGACTCTCGTTATACTCACTCTTGCTCCTCTATAGTTTAGCTGCAGCCGACGGTATTATCAGAGTGCGCGGCGGAAGACGACGTCATCATTCGATTGATGGATTGTGATTTGTGTAAGTCAGTTTTGATGGATTGTGATTTGTGTAAGTCAGTCAGAGTGCTCGTGCGGCTCCAGCTCCTTTCACCCAGATAAGTCAGTTTTTAATTGGGAACGTTCCAGAAGACCGAAGACGACACGAAGTGGGGCACCGAGGAGCCGCCACCACGTGCTCGCGCGGAAGGAGCTGGAGCCGCACGAGCACCAGGTGTGGGGTCCTCGGGCCTCCACCGTCTTCGCCCTTTCGCCTACTTAAAGCCCCTAAAAAGCTAAAAATCGGACGATGTTCGATATTTCCTCCATGGGTTAAGAGCGCCGCCATCAAAGACAAGATTCGGGGGACAAAAGTCTCTGTTCCGGCACCCTGCCGGGACAGGGAATTGCCCCCGGAGCCATCTCCATCGACTCCACCGCCATCTCCATCGCCGTTGCTGACTCCTATGATGAGGAGTGAGTAGTTCTCCGCCGGGGTTGCGGGATCTACGGTAGCTATGTGGTCTATCTCTCTCTCCCATGATGTGATCTTTATGTGATCATGAGCTTTGTAATCTAGTTGAATATGTGATGCTACTCTTTATCTATTATGCACTCTAGAGGTTACTTTAATATGAACTCCGAGATTATTCACGGTTGTAATGGGGACAGTGTGTGCATAGTGTGTGATTCCGTTATGACATTGTTGGTGTTAGTTTAGTCTGACTTTGAGGGTGCTCTTGTAGCCCTTCACAATGAATGGTGTTTGTTATCTAACATGAGAGTGTTTGAGAGTAGTGTTTATTTATTTAACTTTGATTTCATTGTTGAGAATGTCCACTCGTGAAAGTAGGATCCCTAGGCCTTGTTTCTAAACATTAAAACACCATTTCCAACAAGTTCTGCTACATGTTTGCTTGCTGCCATTTTTATTAAAGATTGCAATTACTACTTATAACCATCCATATTATTTGTATTTCACTATCTCTTGGCATAACTAGTGCACATATACATCTGACAAGTGTACTGGGTGTGTTGGGCACACAAGAGACTTTTTGTATCTTAAGTGCAGGGTTGCTTGAGAGGAATATTTTTTACCTCTACCTCCCTGAGTTCGATATACCTTGGGTGATTCACTTATGGGAAACTTGTTGATGTTCTAGAAACCTCTGCTCTTGGAGGCTTGATACGTCCAAAACGTATTTACTTTCTCGAACACTTTTGCTATTGTTTTACCTCTAATTTGTGTGTTTTGGATGCAACTAACACGGACTAACGCTGTTTTCAGCAGAACTACCCTGGTGTCTCCTTTTTGTGCAGAAATATCAACTTTGGAGAAAACGCCCGAAAGACATCCTGGAATTATTTTCCACCCAAGAGGGACCCAGAACCACGAAGACCAAACGGAGAAGAGGCACGACGGCTCCACACCACCTCGTGACGCGGGTGCCACCTGGTCGCGCCAGCAGGTGGTGGGGCCACCTCGGCCGCCTCCTCGCGACCCCTTCTCGGCTATAAGTCCCTCCTGACCTAAAATCCCACGGGGGATATCGACTTTTCTAGGGAACACCACCGTACTCCGCCACCACCGCAAACCCTAGTTCGGGGACCAGAAGTCTCTGTTCCGGCACCCTGCCGGGATGGGGAACCAAAGTGGATCATCGTCATCGCCAATGCCTCTCCATCAACCATCCATGTTTCCCCCATCCATATGTGAGTAATCCACCTTTGTAGGCTTGAGGGGATGGTAGGGATTGGATGAGATCACTCATGTAATAGTTGTAAGATTGTTAGGGCATGGTGCCTAGTATCCGTTATCGGTGTTTTACGTCATTGTTGCAACTTGTTATGCTTAATGCTTGATAGTAGGGCCTGAGTGCCATGATTTCAGATCTGAACTTGTTATTGTATCATGATAATAATTATTGTTTTTTATCATATCTATGAGCTGTATACACATATTATTGTCCGGAACCGATGGCCCCAAAGTGACAGCAGTTGGGATAACCGGAGGGAATGACTGTGATGTGAGGATCACATGTGTTCACAGAATGTTAATGCTTTGCTCCGGTACTTTATTAAAAGGAGTACCTCAATTGACAGTAGTTTTCCTTGAAGCCCCACTGCAAACGGGCTGGCAGGACAAAAGATGATGTGCAAGTTTCTCATTGCGAGCATACACAACTAAATTGGAATACATGCTTATGATTAGTTAATACTTGGATGATTTATATTATTTATCTGCAAATGCCTATGCTATGTTATTACATGAATTATCTTATCCATGCAACGCCCGTACATCCGTCCCTATGCCTACAGGATTTTAATCCTGCTGTCTACATCAATCACAATCGATGTCTTAATTCTCCTGCTAATGTTATTTCACTATTGTCTCTGCTATAAAACTGTTGCTACTGATAATCTGTCTCGAGCAAGTCTATTCACAGGTGCAGCTGATCTGACAAATCATTTTGTCGTCGTGGCGAACAGACAGATGCATACGGGTAGGCTAATCTGTAGGGCCGATGGACGCTAGGGGATCTCGGGGAGGGATTGCACGATGAACTCGCGCGCAGGTAAACTCAACCGACACGGTGACACAAATATTTACCCTGCTTCGGGGCTCTCGTGAGGAGATAAAACCCCTACTGCAGCATCTAGCCTACTCGGTGTATTTTCCCTCTTAATATCCGGGCTACAACACGCTCCACGAGCTGCTAGACATACCTCCATGAGGTTTTGAGAGCAAATGGAAAGGGGGGAAATGAAGTGGTGGGGTGGTGGCCTCTCCCTCTCTCCCTCCCCCTGGTGCCCTTTATATAGGAGAGCCCAGGGGACAAGCGGGGGACAAGGGGACATGAAACACTATTCACTGCGCACTGTAGCTAAGGTGACTACTGGGGTCTAATCGGCACTGTAGCGTATGTCATAAAGCAGTACTGTTGTCACATCCGGGTACTGTTCACTGCGTCACGCGAGTGTACTGTCGTCACATCGCGGGTACTGTAGCCATGCCGGATGCTCGTATCACAGTTTTGTCCCGTAGCTCCTGTCCTCAACCTTACTCATATTGGTCAAACCGGGTTGAGAAGAATAACCACCAACACCCAACCCGGTTTTGCCCTTGCCGAACTGGGGTCTTGCCCGAGATGGAGCCGTCCCGGGGCGCAGTCGAGGCCGGCAGAGTGCCGAGGCGCGGAGGGCGCGGCGCTGTCGGGATCCATGCCCATATGCACGGGGGCGGGGTCGAAGGAAGTCGGTGACGCCGGGATGTTCATGAGGCCGTGGTGCGCTTGGGCGGGCGCCGGCGATGTCGGGCTCGAGGGGCACGCAGTCGACGAAGTTGGGCAGGACGGGCGGCCGAGGCGGAGGCTCGACGCCGGGCGGGGTGCCCGTGAGGATGGCTCGGGGTAGAGATTGGGCGTCCCGGTCGGGGTCGAGCTTGAGCACGCCGGGGGCGTCCGAGACGCAGACGGGCGCGCGGACTGCCGGAGTTTCGCCGAGATGCGGTCGATGCCGGGAGCCAGCGCTGGCGCCGCTGCGACGAGGAGGATACCGGGGGGGGGGAGGCCGTCTCGGAGGCGCGGTTGCGGGGTCGGCGCCGGGATGTGGCCGTGGTCGCCGCAGGTGGGGAGGCGCTGAGGAAGCCGGGCCGCAGGCGGACCCTGGCCGGAGTCGGGGATGCCGGAGGGGGCCGGGCGGATACAGGGGAGCCGTGGCCGGGGTCGAGGGCAAGCGTTGGCGCCGCCGAGGCGAGGTCGACGAGGCGCAGGCGGACGACGCGAGTCGGAGGGGAGGACGCCGGGAGCGGGATGCGGTCGAGGAGGGGAGCAGTCCGACGGGGAGGAGCTTGGGCGGCCGATGTCAGGGTAGCCGGGCTGCGCGACACGGTTGGAGGCTCCGTCGAGAGCAGTCCCGGTCGGGAGGGGATCTCGGACGAGGTCGATGTCGGGGAAGGCGTGGGCGTCGTGGGGGAGCAGTTGGTGGATGCGGTCGTGCGTAAGGGGGTTGACCGAATGGGGAACAATGCCGGCCCACCGATCCAAGCTTCTTTGTTGCACCGAGCTGGGCCAGTACAATCCCACCCCGAGACCACCAAATTCGGCCCAGGACGCCTCCTTCCTTTATTTTCTTTACTCCTTTATTATTAAAAAGCACCGGTTCCTGCAATATTAACACAATAACCCCATACCTTCAGGGTACCGGAGAAGTACATCCCTGACACATTTGTTAAAGCTTATAAATATTCTTTACCTCCCCTTGTGTCGAATCAATAAATTTGTTTTTTACTTCCCTCGAAGACTGTTGCGATCCCCTATACTTGTGGGTCATCAAGACTATTTTCTGGCGCCGTTGCCGGTGAGCATAGCTTTATTTGTAAGCCCACCTGAGTGTGATATTGTTCGCTGGAATTTATTCATCATGGGAAGAAATACTGATAAGAAGTTTCCCATCGTGTCATCCACTACAAGGAAAGGTACAACTCTGAACTCCGCTGCTGCACTTGATTCTCCGTCTGTGTTGAGTAAGCTTGTTACACCACCATAACCTGAACGTTCTGTTACTACTGCTGAATCTGAAATTACTTATGATGAAATTTCTACTGTTCTTGATGAAACTGGTTCATTAGGTCCCTTTTTAGATGCTACTACTGCTAAATCTAAACAAATTGAAAATGCTGAAATTCCTGATGAAAATGCTGAAACACCTGTTAATTCACCTGAATTCACTCGTGATACTTATGATGAGCGTGATGATATATATGTGGATCTTAAGATGCTCTTGTTAAAGAAATTAATGCTATGAAAGATGCTAGTGCATTTAAGAAACTTGTTGAAAAACATGTTGTTAAATATAAATTATCTCCTGATGCTAAATTTGCTACATTTCCTATAAACATTAAAGATAAAGCTTATGATTTCTCTCTTGATTTGGCTCATATAGCTATTGTTGAAAGAGAACCTTTCTGTGGAACTGAAAATGAAAGTGCTGTAGAACACATGAATGTATTGTTTGATTTGAGTGAAATATTTGCTGAAGACATTAAAAGATGCACTTACTTTGTTGCTAAAATATTTCCATTCTCATTAAAAGGAGAAGATAAAACTTGGTATAATAATTTGTCTCCTGGTTCCATCACTAGTCCTAACGGTTTGCTTGATGCTTTCTTCCAAAAATATTTTCCTGCTAGTGCTCAACATGATGCTTTGTTAAAAATCTATAATTTTAATCAAGATGAAGATGAGAAATTGCCTAAGGCTTGGACACGCTTTTGTTTCATATTAAGAGGCCAGATTTGGAGAAAAATGATCTACTTGATATATTTTATAGTGGACTAACTGCTGAATCTAGGACATACCTGGATAGTTTTGCTAGTTGTGTTTTTTCAGGAAAAGGACTCCCGAAGAAGCTGAAGAATTATTGGCTATGATATGCAAGAATAATGATGTTGGGATATTCCTGAACCCACTCCAACACCACCACCAACACCGAAGAAGAGGGGTATGATTTAACTAAATGAAGAAACGATGAGGGAAGCTAAAAGATCTCTTTAAGAAAGTGGTATGAAATTTGATGATGTGAAGTATTTACCTCCTATTGAAGAATTATGTAAGCCTATTCCTCCTCCAACCGTAATTGAGGTACACTCTCTCCAAAGGTTTGATGATAGGGATATCCCTTACTCTAAACCTCATGCTCAGTGTTTAGATGAATTTGATGATTTTATTGTTAAGAAATGCAATTTTAATACGAGAATAGAGAATCATTTAATGGGAAATTCTCGTGCTATTAGTAATTTGCATGATATTGTTGATAGAACTGCTAATGATGTTAAAGTTCTCATTAAACACTTTCATATGGTTCAAACTCAAATAGATCAACTCACTAAAGTGCAAAAAGAATGACTAGTAAATAACTCTATAGCTAAAGAAAAACTTGTTTGTGAAGTAACAACTAGAGGTGGTAAATCTACTCAAGATCCTTTGTATCTTGAAGGACATTATAAAAAAATTGAATAAGATTCTCAACGAGTTAATGAACCTAGTACTCCTTCTAGGAAAAAGAAACATAAAATTGTTGTAGAATCCTCTGAACCTGTTAATGATCCTAATAGTATATCTGTATCTGATGTTGAAACTGAAAGTGGTAATGAACACAACAATGATAATGCTGATGCTGATAACAATTATAATAATAATAATTCCAATTCGGATCAAGAAGAAATAGAAGAGGAACCTGAAAAGCATGCTAAAAATAAAATTATACTAAAGAAGATTTTATTGCTAAGAAACATGGTAATGAAAGAGAATCTTGAGTCCAAAAACCAATGCCTTATCCTGCTAAGCAACTTAAAAAAAAGAGGAAGAACATTATAATAAATTTTGTGATTGGATGAAACCGTTGTTCTTGCAAATTCCTTTGACTGATGCTATTAAGTTGCCTCCTTATTCCAAATATATGAAAGATATTGTGACTAACAAAAGGAAAATTCCTAATGCGGAAATATCTACTATGCTTGCTAATTAGTCTTTCAATGGTAAGGTTCCAAAGAAGCTTGGTGATCTAGGTATACCAACTATTCCTTGCTCTATCATAAATAATTATGTTACAACTGCTCTATGTGATTTGGGAGCTGGAGTTAGTGTTATGCATTTCTCTGTTTACAAGTGACTTTACCTTGATAAATTGATACCTACTGATATATATTTGCAAATGACTAATAAATCTACTGTTGTTCCTGTTGGAATTTGTGAGGATGTTCTTGTCCAAATAACTACCAATTGCTTAATTATGACTGACTTTGTTGTATTTGAAATGCCTGAAGATGATAATATGTCTATTATTCTTAGAAGACCTTTTCTAAATACTACAGGGGCTGTTATTGATTGCAATAAAGGAAAGGTTACTTTTAATGTTCATGACAAGGAGCATATTGTTTATTGTCCCAAGAAAGTTGATAGAATGTCTGGAATTAATACAATTACTAATTTGAGGTCCATTCAAGTGTGAAGTATTGATTGCCCATATAAAGAAGAATACAAAACTCTCATGATTGGATCCATACCAATTCATTATAAGGCAACATGAGTGTCTCATATGGTTTAAAATCTTTCATGTCATATACAATTTATTTGGTGGCAAGACTTTATCAACCTTGTTAACAAGTGCATTTTAGATACATAAAGAGGCTAAATAATTTTCTTTATGTCATCCTTGTTATACCTACTGTAATGTTATTTAGTTTGCAATGTTTAGTTGAATTTGTTGTTATAAAATAATTTTTCAGTATTGAATTTAATAATGCAAAATACCAGAAAATGAAAAAATAAAGTTTCTCAGAAAATTAAAAAAAATTATATGAAAAATTATATTTTTCGAGGAGGCTCCTGGAAGTGCCAGAGAGCCACCAGGGGGACCCACAAGGCCACCTCACCACCTGGTGGCGCGGCTGGCAAGTGGCTGCGCCAGCACATGGTGTGGGGCCTACAGGCCCCCCACTTGCTCTCTCTCCTTCCCCTGCTGTAGCGTACCTGCACTTTAAATAAGGCAAATACCTGTGTATAGTGCAAATCACTGGATCGATTCGTTTGCACACACTGTTTACGATGTAATATCACAACAAAGTATCAATTTTATTACATCGATGATCCACACTTACAAAATATTCGATACAAGTTGCATAGCATAAAGCTAGCATTGAAAAAGTGCACAACGGAAATACAATAGCAGTGAGTCTCTATCACTTTCATGCTGCCACAGGCAAAAACATGTTGGTTGTAGACTCGAAATCACTTAACGAAACCTCACTCGTCATTTGAATAACCTGTAACAAATAAAATTTTGCAACAGAGTGGGTCAGATTCCATTAAAAATGGAGTCTGGCAAGTGACACTATGGTGGACACTTAAGGGAATAACTCTAAAACCTATATGCGTATTTGGCTGGTGAAGTTCAAGTCTATTTTGCACAAAGCCAATTTTTCCTATCTCTTTGGAAAACACTTTCTTCAAATCAAGACAAGTATGGCATGAAAACCATAAATCTCATCTTCCCTTGTTCACCCATCAAGTTTTATTTCTGAAGTTGGAATGATGGAATCCTCCGTTGACGTCCGTGGTCAGCTGCTCAAATTGTCCGTACCGGGGACATGGCTAAGTACTTAGTTTTACACTCTGCAGAGGTTGTGCACGTTCACCATTGTACCCATTCAACCCAGATTATCCTTTACACACCATTTGTGATAAGGAAAAGAGAAGAATGAGACGAGATCTTTCAGAAGCATTTTTCCTCCCACCTGCCTTGACCCGTTCCACCTAACACCCCCTACATCTGCTTGTCAAGTCGGAGAGAGTCCATGCAACATAATTGATCAAGCCAGAGCCCATATGGCAATGGCTGCACTGGAAGCAATCGTCACTCGGAGTTCTTCAGATTCCTCTGTTCCCTGGGTGGCCAACCACAAGTGCACTCTCAGGTTGACAACCCCCATGCTCATGGCCCCAAGTATAGTTGAAACTACCTTAGGCGAAGATAACCACAAGCACAGTCCTGAGTAGCCACTCAACATAAACCATTCAACCAATCCACCCAGGTGTTTCATTAACTTAGTGGATGTGTACTCCCAGGTTGACAACAACCATGCTCACGGCCCTAAGTAGAATAGAAATTCATCCTAGGTGACGGCAACCATGAGCACAGCCCTGAGTAGTCACTTAACATTTTGTAAAACTTTTCATCAATTGCATAGCATCAATATTTCTGCTAAGTATAATATAGGAACCTAGACACAGGAGTAAGGGAATTCTACACAGGTTTAGCATAGCAATACTATCCTACACATGCATATAAAATACACTAAGTAATGCATATAGCAAATAATAGGAAGTTTATGAGGTGTGCCACTTGCCTTTGAATGTTGTCGTTGTTCACAAACTCTTTTCAACAACGAACGTTTGCTCTCCGTTTAATCTAAACATTATAAACAAACAACAATACAACAATCAACAAACATACATGCTCATATCTAGTGAACAAACAAGTTTTGTAAAACTACTAAGGAAAACATGTCATGCATGATATGCAATTCATTTCTAAGGACTAGAAATGCATGTCATGCCATGAAAATCTTTTAAGTTAATGCAAGGAAATGTGTTGGTAAAAAAATGACTAAGGACTGAGGTCAGAAATTGAGAAAAATAACTTTGTTATAAATTCTCTTGAATAAGCACTCAAATGGCTTAGCCATGATGTGCATAAATATTTAGAGAAAATACTAAGTCATTTCTTCAAGATGATCAACAATTAATATCAACTCGTTGTAAATTGGACATTCACTATAGTGAGAGAGACAGACACCCGACCAGCCACTTAAATTGTGGAACAGGTCTCATGTACGTGGACATTGTCTCCAGGCCGCTTCATCTCACTATGCCGCTAGGATCCAACAAACTTCAAAGATGATAACATCGTGATCAAACTTTGTTTAAGTCTAAAAGACAAGATTAGGAAAGAGGGAAAAGAAAGAAAGAAAGATGTAGTTTGTCTTCCGGGCTTCATCTTTAGACTGGTAGCTTTCCCCTTGGTGATGTCTTGAATGAATTTTTGTAGACTTGATAAGTCTTCAGACTTGATGATTCTTATATCATCGAGGCTGGTCTTGGAATTAACTAGTCTTCATGAAGTCTCAGATAAGAACGAAGAAAAGAGAGAGAGCAAGAAAGACTTAGAGAATAAAGGAGGTTGGTCTTCTTGAACTTCTTCTTGCTTTTCTTCTAAGTGCTTCTACTCCTTGAAGATACTTCTGAAGTCTTGTTTTGGCTAAGTCCTTCAATGCCCTTCTAGCTCCATCTTGAAAATCCTAAGTGTCTAAGTGTATAACACTTTACAAAAATGCTAAGTTGAAAATAATCCTAACTTAGAGAAAATAATGAAGAGGCGTTTTCCTATGAGATATATATCTACAAAATAAAATATGCTATGAATTAAATGCAATTTTAAATCACAAGAAAACATCAAAATAACTTTTGTGATTTCTTTATAAATATGCATGAATTTATAAATGCAACTTAATTAATTTCTATTTTTGGAAAATATAATAAAAGGAATAATTATAAGATTAAAGTTTTCTATGATTAAATTTGTATAACAATGTTTTATAATTATTGTTAATAGACAGGGGGCATTTAATTAGATTTATAGCAATTTGATTTGATCAAAAATATATTTCTATTAATAGTTATGTTGAAAGTACTCAAACTATTCAAATTAAATATATAACTATGATTTCATTCAAATATTACTCAAAAATATTTTATAGAAGTGTCATCAAATTACAAATATTCTAAAGTTTCTAAAACAATTTTATTTGCAATTTTTGGAATTATAGATTTAAAGTTATGACAAATTTACTCAAATCTTCCATTTGAAATTTGAATATTTTGAACTAAGTCAAATTTGAATTTTGGCAGATCCATAATATTCTACATGTCTAGGGCTTTCCAAATATATAAAAATATTTGAATTTGGATAAACAGAGAAAAAGATATGATAGTTTGAATAGACAGGGTCTTTTCTACAAAACTGTCAATTAATTAAATAGTGAAAATGATTTTACACGTCAGCGCTGACTGTGCGCTGACTGGGCTGCTGACTGGGATCCAACGTGGATAAGTGAACAGATTTGGGCCGTCAGATCTGGATCTGGCGGTCCAGATCAAATCCTAGATTCGTTACTGCGATCTAATCCTGGCCGCAGAAAATAGATCGGACGTCTGGGAGAAGATGGGCTCACCGGGCGGCACGGGTGGTCGCCGGAGACGGAGGTGACGACGGCGCTGCACGCGGCGAGGATGCTCCGGTCGCTGCGGCGCCTCCCCGGATGCGCGGAGGGCAGCTCCGGACGCCGTGCTCCAAGGCGGTGAGGATAAGCACGTCGGTGGCGTGCTCTTCTCCCCGGAGCGACCGTGACGACCGGCCGGAGGAGCTCGGAGTCCGGCGAGCTTCGGCTCGTCCTTCCCCTCGCGATTTGCTGTGAAGAGGAGTCGGGGAAAAAACGCCAGGAGGAGCGCGTCGTCGAGGGAAAAAGGAGGAGGGGGTCTCGGGCGCGAGGGAGTGGCTCACCTCGCCGGAAATGAAAGGAATACGGCGGCGGAAAAAGCAAACTCCGGTGAGCTCTTCCGACGGCCTGGGGGCACCTCGAGCTAGGGTTTGAGAGGGTAATGAGAGAGGAGGGGTAGGGGATTTATAGGGCAGGGTCGGGGTGCTCATTAAGCCCCTTAATCGCGCGGAATCATGACGAGAAAATCTCGCCCGAAACCGTCGGGGCGTGATCTTCGGCGCGAGGTTGAAGGAGATGTTGACGTGTGGGCCCCACACGTCAGCGAGAGTGGGAGAGGGAGCCGGGCTGGGCTGCTCTTGGGCTTGCTGCTGTCTGCGCGCGCGAGAGAAGTAGCTGGGCTTCGGCCCAGTTAGCCTTTCCTTCTCTTTTTTTTTTGTTCTTTTCCTTTTCTGTTTTCTTGATTTTTAAATAACTTTTGATTTATAACTCCAAATGAAGTCAAACAAGTTTCTAAAATTTTGTAAAATTATCATCTTTGTGTTAAACCAGTTGTGGGAGTGTTTTGAACACTTTTTGAAAATAATAATTTCGAAATATTGATTATATGCAAAGTTGACACTTTATGTTTAATTTAAAACTAGGGTTTAATTAATTTTATTTTTGGCTAGAATAAATTCTATGAAATACCCACATTCAAATATGTTTGAATTTAAGTTATTTTAAACTCATTTTCAAATACTAAATTTATTTTAGGCTTTAGTATAATACTGAATAGTATAACACAACTATATGAAAATGCAAAGGGAAATATAATGTATTCATTTTTTATTAGAAACAATTTGTGCACCATTATATATTATATTAAGATAATTCATTTGAAAAGTATATAAAATACCTTTGGAAATATTCTAGTTTTAATTCATTGCTCATACTGAATATATTCAGGAAAATCATTTAATGTTTTGAAAATACATGAAAATCATTTAACAATTAGATCATGTTTTAAATAGTTTCAAAGAACACTTGCACATATTATTTTAATTTATGAATAGCTATGGCTAAGTGGTTGAATTCAAATACTTATAAGAAACTTTTTATTATATGAAATTGGTTTGAAAGTTTGTCAAACATTTATCAATTTACATATTAAGGGTTTTAAAACACAATGGATAATGAAATGTTTAATTGGAAATAACTTTTGAAGTTCCTGACACATTGAGAATTTTGAAAGAATAGACTTTTTCAAATTGGTTGAAGTCTTTGATAGTTGGTTTCTTTAAGCATTTTAGTATTTTATTTCAATCAAAACAAAAGTTTTAAATTTTAGTGATTTTTGAACATTATAAAATGTTGGGATGTTACACCTGCCTTCCTCTTGCCCGAAAAAACGATCCTGGATATCTCAAGCTCGTGTTCTTTTTGCTCATCTCCTGGGATTTCGATCTCCACATTCAACCAATTTATGTTGCTGAAATTTGGTGCATCTCCCCTCCGGTATGTGACTCCTCCAAATATCCAAGTAGAATTTTGGTTAATGGTGTATATATGAAGTATTTTGCTGCTGAAGGTATCTTGTTTAGTGAGTTTGAATGCTTGTTCTAAGTTGAAATAACTAGTTTTGATGCATGCTTAAGCCTCTAGCAAGTCACTATAGTGGTTTCCCTTCATTTAGTTGGCTAAAATCGTTTTTTATGATGTTTGTTGAAAATTTCAGAACATGGAAGGAAATGCATTTGCACTAGATCCTAGTGATATAGTGTTGCAAGGGAAGTTCAAGGTTCATAGGGAGGAAGGAGTATACCCTGCCATCTACCCATACTCGCAATTCATGGAATTCGCGGGGATTACGCGAGATTTCCATACTCTCATGTCAAATGCATGATTGGAACGTTTTCTTGAGGATCAACCTTTCCAATATGCTATTTTGTCTATGTCGGTGGTATAGGATTTCCACTGCAATTTGAACTCATCTAACCCCATGGTGCATTACAAAATTTACAACAAATATGTGGACTTGCCTTTTGGTGTTTTCTGTTCACTGATGACAGTTCCAAATGGAGGATCATTGGAGAAGCCAAAGGGGAACCCAAGGCTATTGATGGATTTGTATGAAGAGATCTGCTATGGGAGGAGTTTCTCTAAGGAGGACGGTAAAATCAGGAGTATTCATCTCCCTTCCATTCGTTATTTCGTGTACTTCATTGCTAAGTGTGTTCTAGCTAGGAGATCAGCTGGTAAATTAGGCTTGTCTGATTTAGCTTTTCTAGCTGCTGCTTTACGTCGTGGTAGAACTTATAACTTGGGTGCTTTGATTGCTCACCGTTTCGCTACTAACCGTGAGAAGGGAGGAATTTGTGGAGGACTAGTTGCTTCACGATTATTAGCTTTGCATTGTTTGGAACCCCATCCTCAGGATATGCTGCTGCCAATAGAATGAAGAGACATGAATTTATTGCTGAAGATGGTAGCTTGCATTATCTTCCTTATACCATAACTTCTCCAAAGAAGAAATACTACAAAGTAACTACTATTGAGAGAATTATTATCTTGCCTGCGCCTCTTCTTAACCTTGTTGGCAGGGAGAACTTGTCAGTCTCAGAGGCTGAGTTGGACACACTTGGGGAGCAGCCCGACCCAGATAGTAGGGGCAATGACGAGGAGTATGGGGTAACTTCATTCAGCCCTCGGAGACACCCAGCTTCGTGTACCCGGATCCGGGTTATGCAGGACCTTCAGGATCTTCCTCCACCGCAGCCAATGCGGAATACGACTACACGGGGCATAACCCACCGAGTTGGAGTGATTATTCACCTTGGGGTTGATCTCCACTTAGGCCAAAATCCTAAGCTTGGGGGGAGGTATACCGATAGCACACTCATCTATATATCATTATCATTCGGTACTTTATATATCCATGTTTCGTTTTAGTTTTCTTTCTTTTGTTCATTTGTTCATGCTTTGTTTGCTTCCATAAACTCAAAAATACCAAAAAGATTTTTGTTATTTCTCTTGCTGGTTTGTTTTAGTACCTAGTATTAATATGCTTAGTATTTATTTCAGTTCAATATGCAAAAATACAAAAATATTTTGCTTCATTGTGTGCTGTTTCACGCAGGGACAGATTTCTGTGTTCCACCTTTAAATTCATAATTTCTTACAGGAATGTCGGAATGACCTCGAAAAATTTTGTCTTTGATGGCTGTTTTGTTTTTAGTTTCTAAATCCGAAAATCCAATATTTTTTGTTCCTCTTTGCTTTTGTATAGTTTGTTTCAAAGGTCATTACCTTCAGTTACTCCATGGAGCTTGGTTATTATTTCATATCTTTCAAGCACACAAGTGATAAGGCAATTATGATGATCTATGACAATTTCGAGTTGGGTAAGAGGCTGGTAATGAACTCTATTTGTTTCTCATTTTTGTACATATACTCATTCATGTGAGCATGCTTAGATGGTTCACATAAGGTATATGTCAATTGGTGGATGCTTATTAGTTTGTGTTCTCTTATGATCGTTTCCAATTTATTTATGATGGATGTCATGTCTCTTTGGATATTTTCTTGCATTGTTTTGCTCATAATAGAATATGACATTGTGGTATCCTCCTCTGAATAATTCGTTTGAATTGACTTGGCACATGCTTACACATGTTATGACTGAAAACAAAAAGTCAATTAAGCCTTGATGACATATTTTGCCTCAGAGTTCTTGTATCTTTATTATGCCTCCGTTAATTCTATTTCGTCGCAAGCATGATTATGACGGTTATTTCTCTCTTGAATTGCCGCTTTCCCTTCTTTTGCTAGCCTCCGCTTGTACTAAGCTGAGATAATGCTTGTGCTTCCAAATCCCTGAAAACCATGTTATTCCAAAGAGTCCACCATAAATACCTATGCATGGCAATTTCAAACCATTCAAGTAAATTCGCATGTCCTACCTTTAAAACCTTCAAACACTTCTCAATTTTTGCCACTGTTTTGGGCTCATGAGGAAGTGGAAGTTGGTCTTGTTATCTTCCATACTAATTAAATAATTGACTTGCATGCTACATCTGCTCGTCACTAATTTTGCAAAGGGCTGGTAAGACCACTATAATATCAAAAAAGGATTTGAGAGAATAAATTAGGCACTACTCCATGGTTTGAGATTGTTTGGTGGGCTCCAAGGATTCGGTTAGTCATGGTTTGTTAGCAAGGTGGGGAGGAGTGTCAAGCTATCAAAATAAATGAATATAAAGATGCACATTATAAGTGCTTTGTTGTAAAAATAATCGGAACCGCTCTCAACTTGCTTAGTATGGAAGATAACAAGAACTCTATTGCCATTCGTTGACCTAACAACCACCACTCAAAAACAATTTTACCTCTGTTTTCAAAATTATAAGAAGCTCTAGCACATTTTGAATCCCTACTTCCCTCAAAGAAGGGCATATCTTTTACTTTACTGTTGAGTCACCATCCTTCTTTGAGCACCTTCTTGAGAGCATAATTGTCATTCTTAGCGTAATGTGCTTGTCCCTTAATATGTTAACCGCGGTGTAATCTAGATGCTTTTACCTTTGATATCTTTATCTCTAGTCTTCCCTTGGAACTCAGAGGTGCTTGGGCATTTATGTTTTGTTGTTCCATTCGGGCAAGCGAGATACAACTTTATCATACTTTCTTATGATCCTTGCAATCTTGTGAATTGATATGTTTCATGTTTTTTTATCATCGGTACAATTGGCATCTTTTTTCATGGTTTGCATAACTATTGGGTGACACCATTTATATATGTCTTATTATGAATAGTCTAAGCATTTGTCCTCATAATGAGAATATTTACATCACATGACCAAATGAGTTCGTGTAAGTTCTTTTATCGCACTCAGTTGTTAACTGAATTGCTTGAGGACAAGCAATAAGCTAAGCTTGGGGGGAGTTGATACGTCCAAAACGTATCTACTTTCTCGAACAATTTTACTATTGTTTGCCTCTAATTTGTGTGTTTTGGATGCAACTAACACGGACTAACGTTGTTTTCAGCAGAATTACCCTGGTGTCTCCTTTTTTGTGTAGAAATGTCAACTTTGGAGAAAAAGCCCGAAAGACATCCAGGAATTATTTTCCATCCAAGAGGGACCCAGAACCACGAAGACCAAACGGAGAAGAGGCACGACGGATCCACACCACCTCGGGGCGCGGGTGCCACCTGGCCGCGCCAGCAGGTGGTGGGCCCACCTCGGTCGCCTCCTCGCGACCCCCTCTCGGCTATAAGTCCTTCCTGACCTAAAAAAACCCACGGGGGAAATCGACTTTTCCAGAGAACACCACCGTACGCCGCCGCCACCGCGAACCCTAGTTCGGGGACCAGAACTCTCTGTTCCGGCACCCTGCCGTGACGGGGAATCGAAGGGGATCATCGCCATCGTCATCGCCAACGGCTCTCCATCAACCATGCATGTTTCCCCCATCCATGTGTGAGTAATACATCGTTGTAGGCTTGAGGGGATGGTAGGGATTGGATGAGATCGCTCATGTAATAGCTGTAAGATTGTTAGGGCATGGTGCCTAGTATCCGTTATCGGTGTTTTACGTCATTGTTGCAACTTGTTATGCTTATAGCTTGACACTAGGACCCGAGTGTCATGATATCAGATCTGAACTTGCTATTGTATCATGATAATAATTATTATTTTGGATCATATCTATGAGTTCTATATACATATTATTGTCCGGAACTGATGGCCCCAAAGTGTCAGCAATTGGGATAACCGGAGAGAATGGATGTGATGTGAGGATCACATGTGTTCATGGAATGTTAATGCTTTGCTCCGGTACTTTATTAAAAGGAGTACCTTAATTGCCAGTAGTTTCCCTTGAGGCCCTGCTGCAAACGGGCTGGCAGGACAGAAGATGATGTGCAAGTTTCTCATTGCGAGCACGCACTACTAAATTGGAATACATGCTTATGATTAGTTAATACTTGGATGCTTTATATTATTTATCTGCAAATGGCTATGCTATGTTATTACATGAACTATCTTATCCACGCAACGCCCGTACATCCGTCCCTATGCCTACAGTATTTTAATCCTGCTGTCTATATCAATCACAATCGTTGTCTTAATTCTCCTGCTACTGTTATTTCACTACTGTCTCTGCTATAAAATTGTTGCTACTGATAATCTGTCTCGAGCAAATCTATTCACAGGTGCAGCTGATCTGACAAATCATCTGTTAAAGCTTATAAATATTCTTTGGCTCCCCTTTGTGTCGAATCAATAAATTTGGGTTTTACTTCCCTCGAAAACTATTGCGACCCACTATACTTGTAGGTCATCAAGGGCCAACACTGTCTACGAGAATAGAAGCGTGCGTAGACATCAAGCTATTTTCTGGCGCCGTTGCCGGGGAGGTGAGCGCTTGAAGGTATCTCCTTTAGATTCTGCAGTTATTACTTTTTGTTTCTTGTTTTTATTTTCAATAGTTAGGCTAATGGAAAACAACAACAAAATTAGAGATCTTTATGAAATTATATTGCATTACGACATGATACTTTTGAAGAGAAAATTAAAAAACCTATGAAAATTTGTTTACATGATAGTGGTAGTAATGTTATTAGTATAAATTCTTTGGACACTATTATTGCTAAGGCTGTGGAAAAACCTAATCTTGGGGGAGCTAGTTTAAACAAAGATAATCTTTTTTGCTCCTCAGCTTTGGAGCAATTATTTAGTCTTGATAATGTTTTGGCTCCAATATGTGATAATACTAATAATGCTTGTGATATTCTAAAGTCAGCTGAAGAATTAGTACCATTTAAATACCTATGAAAATTATTGATCGTGTTATAAATAACCGCTCTGTAGGTGATGGAACTGTCCATCCTCGTGATCATTTGCTATTTTTACATGAATTATGCGAGTTGTTCAAGTGTGCAGGTATTTTAACGGACAAAGTTAAGAATAAATTCTTTTCTATATCACTTGGTGGAAGAGCTGCGAGTTGGTATAAATTGTTGAAGAATAGGCACTCTCTTGGATGGGAGGAGGTTGTATGTCTCTTTTATTTTAAATTTTATCCTCCAAGTGAGATTCACCAAGATCGCAATTCTATATATAATTTCTGGCCTCTTGAAGGAGAAAGCATTGCTCAAGCCTGGGGAAGGCTGAAAACATTAATACTCAAATGTCCTAACCATGAGCTTCCTGATAATATAATTGTTAATAATTTTTATGCAAGGCTTTCAGGACATTGCAAGGATTATCTAGATGCCTGTTCGGAGGGCTCTTTCACAAGTAAGAAGGGTGAAGCTAGATGTGATCTCCTTGAAACAATTCGAAACAATGCTGAAGATTGGGAGAATGACAAAGGTAAAGAATCAGGTATAAACTATGAATATAATTGCATTAAGTCTTGTGTTGAAACTGCTGATTTTCAAGAGATAAATATGGTCTTGATTCTCATATTATTGTTGATTATTTTAGAACCTTTGCTTCCCATATTAATGTTCCGAAAGAAAATTGGGACGTGTATCATGAACCTTTCAAAGACACTTGCATGTTAATGATTGCGATAAACATGCTCAAACTTCTGATAATACTATTTCTTATAAGCATGTTAATTTTTGTGGAATGCATAGAACTTTTGGAATTAATGAAATTGAAGATGAATAATGTATCCCGAAGGGGATTGCAGGAAGAAAACAATAATTTTCCTAGCAACAATATCCTTAAACTAGCCAGAATCTATACTATGCAGATATAGTAATACGACGGAGATCGGAATACATACCCTTGTAGACCAAAAGCGGGGATTACGTTCCCGCACGAACGTTGACGATGAAGACGACGAAGCCAACCTCAAGGTCGTGTAGAGGAAGTAGACCTCCTAGCACCACTAGCGCAGCACCTCGCAGGGGGTTACACACGTACAGTGGAGATGACGACTCCCGAAGCTCCAGTCCAGGACGAGCTGCGGAAGACTTGGACCGGAACACCAACAACGCGGCAGCGGGCGTATGATAGAGAGACTCCTCTTTTCTCGGTGCAACTCCGACAAAGGGAATCACGTAATCGAGGATAGAAAGAGAATTAATTGGGTGAATTAAAAGGCCAGGGGTGCCCCTCTATATAAAGGGGAAGGGTGGGCGCCAACCTTGCGAGCCGGGAGGTGTGGGACTAAACCCCACACCTCCACCCGCCGGCCAAATGAGTCGCCAGCCCTAGGTGGGCCCCATTTGGCCCACCTAGGCCGGCTCCCACCCAATCCGAACCCTGAAGGGACTCCCCCCCATATGGGCCTTCTTTCCACTAGAAGACCCATTTAGGGAAATCAGCCTTTAAAATTCAAAAATAAATAAATAAAAATGTATTTAACAATTAATTTCACTAATTAATATTAAACACATATTATAAAATTTATTCTGACTCCGAAAACTATTTTGTCGCTGCCCGATCTCCATCAGACCATTCCCGGGACGTTCCCGGTGTTTTTTCCTTTCCGGTTGTCTTGTCGAAACCCCTTAAGTGTGTTACCCTAGTGGTTCGATATAATAACAGACATGATCGAGACCCCTGTCCGCTCAATGATTGACTGTAGGCCTGGACCCCGTGAATTGACCCATGTGATATAACAAATGACTTTTGTCTATCGAACCTAGACGTCGAGTCTTAAACCTTTTGTCGTAGCGATACTTAGCGTGTCCGAGACTCGTTCATAGATATCTCCATACCTAGCTTGATCTTGTTACCGATAACACTATCTTCTACTCGTCCATGATCTTATGTCCGGGTGACCTAGTCACATGCTTGCAAGGTCTTTGAACATAATCTCACCGAGTGGGCCCTAGAATATCTATCCGGCAATACGGACTAACAAATCTCGCTCTTGACCCCTCGTCTCAACTACTCCCTTCTGATACCCGGGATGGACACCTTTATTGTCACACTATATAAGATATGACGTTTGATGCAATCAAAGTATCTTTCAGGAATAACAATAAGAGTTGATCTCACAATCGAAGGCGTAATGACTACGTCCTACAAATATGGCTATGTCCATCACATCGTTCTACTAATGATATGACTTCATTGCCAACTAACGCCATGTCACATGATCAAGAAACCTCGATCATCAATCGCACAATGAACTAGTCTTCGTAGAGGCTACTAGGGACCTGGTTGTTTATGTATCACACGTGAATTAATGTTTCTGCTTAATACAGTTATAACATGACACAAAACGTATTATGAACAAACAAGATATGATAAATAAATATTTTTATTAATTGCCTCTAGGGCATATCTCCTTCAGTCTCCCACATGCACTAGAGAACAAATTAATCTAGATTACATCTTGATAAAAGCTTAACACCCATAGCTTCTTGGTGTTTCTCATGCTTGTCAAGCGGAAGAGGCTTCGTCAGAGGATCTTCCACATTCATATCCGTATGAACTTTGCAAATCTTCACATCGCCTTCATGTACATACTGTCGTATCACATGCGTCGGAGAATGTGAACGGATAGACGTCGCCTAGAGGGGTGGTGAATAGGCGATTTAAAACTTTTCCGAGGAGCCGGAATATTCGGTCCAAGAATGACCCGGAAATTCCGGTATGCTTGATAAAGGCGGAATACAACTAGAGGTTTACTTTAACAAGTATACAACCTAGATAAATATACTAGGCTCACCTATGTGCACCAACAACTTATGCTAAGCAATACGAGAAACAAGGTGATAGCTAGCAAGATAGATAACTTCAAGCACGAAGGCTATCACAAAGTAAAGTGCATAAGTAAAGAGCTCGGGTATAGAAATAACTGAGGCACGCGGAGACGAGGATGTATTCCCGAGTTCCACCCAAAGGTGTACGTCTCGTTTGGAGAGGTGTGCGCAACCACAACAGGTTAGCCGCAACGCCACAAAGGCTCACCTTCTTCTCCTGATGAACTCAACCACAAAAGGTTCTGAGTTCACCTTCCACTATTGATCTCCTTTGGGGCGGAGATCGAATCTCGTACAACTCTTGAGGCACACACCCACAACTTAATTGGGGGCTCCCAAGTCTTGAGGCACACACCCACAACTTAATTGGGGGCTCTCAAGTGACCACAAAAGGTCTTGACCACAAAAGGTCTTGGCCACAAAAGGCGTCTAGGGTCCAAAGACCCAAGAGTAACAAGCTCACAAGTATCACCACCACGAATCCTCGTGGAGGGCTCAAACCGATGCAAATGCAATGGCAAGAGCACACGAAGTGCTCATATCCTTCACTCTCAAATTCCAACACAACAACAAATGTTAATGGGGGAATAAGAGTGGAAGAACAAAGGAAACCACAAAAGAGTCAAATCCTTCACTCCCAAATCCCACCAAAAGCAACTAATGCTTATGGGCGGAGAAGAGAGGAAGAACAAAGAAGAAGAACCACAAAGGAAATCCAAGAACTAGATCAACTAGGTTCCCCTCACTTAGAGGAGAGAATTATTTGTAGGATTGTAGATCTAGATCTCCTCTCAACTTTCCCTAAAGAATATGGAAGAATCAATGGAGGGATTGAGAGGAATCTAGCTTTCCAAGGTCAACAATGGAGTAAGAGAGAGAGGAAATTCGTGCTACCTTAGTTGGGCAAGGGAAGAAGCAGGGGAGGGGTATTTATACCCCCCCCCCCTCCCAGAAAATAGAACCGTTGCACTCAGAATTTAGACCGGAAATTCCGGCCAAAAGTGAAATTTCCGAGCTGATTTTCTGGTTCCGATCAGTGCCTCTTTTTCGAGAAAAACTGCGAGAATCGGATATTCCGGTTCAGTCCAGAATCGGATATTCCGAGTGACTGAAAACTAACAGAAACAGCAAAACCAAAACTGCAATATCTTTTCCATCCAGACTCTGTTTTCGATGATTTTTGGCTCGTGGGAATCGTTACAACGAGCTCTACTTGAATATGCATAGAAACATCATAGTCCATCATGTTAGGATAAAACCAAATGGGTAAAGGTTTAACTTTCCTAAAACATGTAAACCGGTAAAACCTCCAATATAAAAAACGTAACAAGATATTCATACGAAATCCGTTTTTGATGAACTAGAGCTTAGTATGGAGATAAACCAAGCTCTAAATCCTCACATGGATGAGAGCCAACAAGTTTTCTAAAGTAAGACCGTTTCCGATGAACAAGAGCTTGACATGGAGATGAACCAAGCTCTAGTTCCTCACCGCCATAAAAGCCAAATAAGAACCAAGAAATATGATATGCCAAGTATGCAAAGGTTTGATCTCTCCACAATGATGCGATCAAGTTACTAACTTGAGAACCCCTCTTGATAGTACGCCTATCTATCCTATAGCCCTATCAAGATCATACCTTTGCCTTGAGCATTCCACTTGAGTTGGATGAAGACTATCTTGATCTTTTCAAGTGGTTCATCTTTTCTTAATTGCACGTCCAAGCACATGATTGATGAAGACTTCTCCAAATACTCCCCCATGCTCACAATGGGAGAGTCTCGCTTAGCTTCATCTTCACGTATCCATTGCAATCACCAAGCATAGGATCTCTTCTAGAAGCCTCTCTTGGTCTTGGTCTTGCACATCTCACCTTGATAACGATCACCACATGACGTCATCCTCCAAGAGCTATATGAAATCTTCATTTGATGCAATCCCATGGGAAGATACCTAACCTCATATAAAGATACCACACACACATATATCATGGGTTAGTTAACAAAGCTATGCGGACAAGTGTTTACCATCCCAAGAGATACATGATCGCTCTTGGTACATCTTGTAGCTTTGTGTGTTGATCAACATCTTGATCAACCTTGTATCTTCCAACATTTCTTCACTAATATGATGTCTTGAATCCTTCAAGACATACTTGCAATATGCTCCACTCAACACATAAGCATCAAGAGTCCAACGCATGAACTCCATAATTCCATGGACATGATCTATAATGATATCTCAAGGCAAACATTAGTTCATAGAGATTGTCATTCAATTACCAAAACCACACATGAGGGAAAATGCTCTTTCAATCTCCCCCATTTTGGTAATTGATGACAATCTCTTTTGAGAGGGTTTATAATATGGAATTTAACGAACAAGAATGGTTGCACTAACATCAAATACTACAAAGGTATGTGATGTTAGTCCATCCACATATATAGAGCAAACTCCCCCATAATTTATGCACGTGTGTATGAACATGAATTCATTACATATATTATCGACCATTACCGATGGTGGAGTTTCCACTATATATATAAAACCAAGCAACGAATGCAAAGGCAAGGAAGGCAAATACTTAAGAATAAACCAAAGTACAAATCCAATTCCATACAACCCTCCAAAACTTCTCCCCCATTGGCAACGATTGCCGAAATGGGCGAAAAGCTTTGGAAAGGTAACATAATAAGATCTCCTTCATGATTTATGCATTTCTCATGGTATGAGTGAAATCAAATGCACTTATCCAATGACGAATAGATGAAGGGGATCAAACTATATTGAGGATCCAAAAATTGCACAAAAAAGATATCAATTGAAATCCACTGGAAGGATACCAATTGCAAAGGGGAAAAGCATTCACAAAGAAGCAAGCAATCAAGGGATCCAAAAACCAATTGAGCACAAGAAGATGTTATGATAAGATCAACCAAGTGTTCTAAAAATCAAGAGGGAACTCCCCAAGGTACATGCACAATGAAGGATTTGTATTTCAATATAGTGTGCACAACATGGAATCCTCACTCCCTCCTAGATGCTTTCGAACACAAAAAGGTGCAGGATTGTAAAGTTAAGAAAATAAGTATACCTTGCAACAAACAAATGTTGAGCAACAAGAGAAAGAAGTGACAAATGAAGACTTGCTCAAACGAGAAAGGATGGGTGTGCATGAAAATACATTTTAGGAGACTAAACAAGGATGTGCCTAAGCATCACCATAGTCTTTCAAATTATGAGGCACATAGTGCATATCATGTATTTCGCAAACAAGCACACCCAAGAGGATAAATCAAATAGGATCACAAGATTATTAAGAGGCAATGTGAAACCAATAGAAAAACAAAGCTTGTGCCATTTAGAGATCACCAAAGAATCAAGAAAGTAATAAAAGGTGATCACTAAAGATTTTTAATATCAATTAAAAATGTAACTATCCTCATGTGTATAAGTTCCTAAGTGGACACTAAGTCCTCAAAGAAACATGCACACACAATGTAGGTACAAGGTAAAGCACATGATATCCAAGAGGAAGTCATAAATACACCGATAAGATTTTTGCTTAAAAGCAAAGCTCATAGCTCAAATTATTCTTAGAGGGTATATATGAACTTCCAACACCAAGTTCTCAAAGCATCCCAAATACCCACATAGGATAAGTGAAAGTTGGGATACTTCGAGACACAAAACAAATATCACATAAGGCAAATGATTTATGAGAATTCATCAACATTGCACATGAGAGACTTTTAAATGAATTTGCTAGATTAACATATTGAGGATTGGTAAATCATGAATATGATTAAATAAATCCCCTTGATGTGTAATCATCCCGGCTTACTCACATTAGCAATGAAGATATTTGAACGAAAGAAACTTTGCAAAAACCATATCAAATGCAACTTAGAGAAACTCATGCCAAAGAACAACCTACACAAGGTTGAGAGCTAGAAGTAAATGCATGAGTTAGATACTTGTTACCGAGATAGCATTGACGGTGTAGAAGATGAGAGTTCACAATCATCCAAGCTTGGCTCCAAGAAGCACATGGTGAAGACGTCTTCTTTAAATAGAGGAAAGCTTCCAATGCATCTCTCATGTACCTAAAACAAATCAAGTACACTATGTCACCCAAACTAATTGGGTCCAAAGTAGTTAGACCAACTACAATACATAGGAAAAACTCCACATAAATATGTGCATATTGATGTGAAATAGAATTTCATGCACATGTTAGCCATTTAGGATTTGATGGAGTTCATCCTATATATTGGATCAACGAAAGTAAGCATGTCATAAGATATTCATAAAATAAATATGCATGCACGAACTTTCAAGAACCAAATGAGATAAAATTTGGACAAAACACCAATTAAATCAAGAAGGTACACAAAAGTGTGTCAAGAGAGAGATTTGTCCACATTATATCAAAGACTCAAATCAACACATGATTGGAGAAACCAATTTGAAAAGATATCAAATGAAAACAAGGTCAAGGCTAAACCAATGAGCATAAGAAATAAATCAAACAAGCATGCTCGAAGGTTTACCTCATCCAAAAAGGTAGTTTAGGAACCATGGGATGAGATAGCCAACTCCATAAAGAAGATTAAGGTTTCAACAAATAAACCAATCCCTTTACACTTTTCATGATGGCACAAAGTACCAAAGAAGAAAATGTTTATCTTTCAAAGAGACATGTCATCGGGATCAAATACCAATTGAAGAGAACTAATGTTCAATAACATATAGGATTGCTCCCCCAAGATTAGTGCATTACTTATGATCTTGTATTGAATACAAAATGCACACAAATGCGATCATTACTCTCCATATACATTGTTAAAACATTAGTCATGTTCAAGAAGAGCAATAAGATACCAAACCAACTTAAATAATAGTGTTCTAAAGAGTATAGAGTAGCTTCCCCATGATTAGTGCATTATTTGAGATCTTGTATGTAAATACAAAATGCACACAAGTGGGATCATTACCCTCCATATATCCTTTTGAGCACAAAGTTCAAGAAAAAACAATGAGTCCCGATAACAATTAAAAGGATGATGTTCTACTCAATGTAGGATAGCTCCCCCAAGAATAGTGCATTACTTAGAATTAAGTCTTTGAATGTAAATGCACAACAATGGGATCCTTGCTTTTCCTAACTCAAGAAAGTTCAACACAAATTATGAGTAGATCAACAAAAGGATCCAAATGAAGCAAAGAAGACAAAAGGATGGTTAAACCAAAACAAACTTGGCGATATAAAAATACAACTTAAGAACAATAGCCACAAATATAATTATCACTTGTCAAAGACAATGATTGTATGGAGATAGCTCTTGGTGATAGATGGAAAATATTTTCAAGATCATATTCACAAAACATAAGCATGTGGCAAAAGATAAGAATTGAAAAACATGCTTATATAGAGATTCTTGATGACTTCACATATTCAATGATCATACTTAAGCATCAAGAAACTCTCTCACAAACAAGATACCAAAATATGGGAGAACAAAATGCATTTAAGCAAATATGGAACTTGTTTGAGTACCATGCCACCTAGGAACAAGATAATCAACAATATCAACTCTAGGTGACACTACCTCTCATGTTCACATTTTATAGGCTTGTAATATGCACATAGCTTATTACTCCCCCATAATGTGATAATCCATTCTTTTTAACAAGAGGCAAAAGAAATCCAGCAAGAGATAATTAATAGACATTAGAATTTGAATTTCTCATGAGTAAGACATACCACAAAGAGAGTAGATAATATTGAAATATCACCACTAAGTGGTATTCCTCATGAATACACATTTTAGGGTGGTGAGTTACCAAAAAGCACATCACTCCCCCAAAATGGGATAGTCCATTAATATCCCTACAAGAGCCACTTAAGATCAAAGCAAATAGGCAAGAGGCTCAAAACATACATGGTGTGCAAACCATCATACACAAGATTGATTACTCAATCAAAAGTAAGTAGAGTGCACAACACATATAAAGCACTAGTAAGGTACAAAACCAAACACATGCAAGGGTGCAAGTAACTTTCAATGCATACATATGATTTAAATACAAGTTACCGCAAGGAGGAGCATTGGATATATGCTAAGACAATATAATCCAATTGACTTGACTTGAGAGAATATGATTGATGAAGATCCCTTAATTCTTCATGATGTAGTCAATTCTCCAATGTCCTCCGCTTACACCTATTGATCAAGTTTTAGATTGTTGATACCCAACCAAGTTGGGTCCTAGGAGGTTAGTCACAATAGGCTTGGCAACCCAAATGGTTCTTTTCTTGACATCACTTTTAGTACCAATAACTTTGGCAAACACATTGCCAACCTTATCCTTCCGAAGAGAATGAACATTATCAATAGTAGAAGGGTTGGATAAGGTACCTTGAGTGCATGAAGAAGAAAAGTGATCCTTCCCACGACATTTGTAGCAAAGTCGGCTTTTACCTTTCTTTTTGGGAAGGGAAGGTTCTTCAACTCGGGAAGCTTGAGTTGGGACTTGAGTTCGCTTCCCTTGTTGCTTCTCACTAAGAGGCTTCTTCTTCAATGGGCAAGATCTAACATGGTGCCCTTCAACCTTGCACTTGAAGCACACAATCTTGGCTGAATCAATAGCTTGTTCTTGGCCCTTCTTCTTGACGAAATTGTGCTTCTTCTTGACATTGGACTTGTTCTTGTTATTGGAGTTGAATCCAAGTCCACTCTTGTCATGAGGAAGTTGTTGCACTCTCAGCATGTTGTCGAGGGTGGACTTACCTTCATGACACTTCTTCAAGTCTTTCTTCAAAGAAGTGACTTGTGCCATGAGCTCTTTAAGTTCCTCTACATGGTTAGTTTCAAAACAAATACTAGAGGAAGTAGATGCTACATTGTTAGAGCAACAAGGCAAGAATGTAATTCATCACAAGATTTAGCAATGGTATGTGATGTAGAATTACTAGTACTAGCACATTGCAATAAAGCATTAGTAGTAGAAATTGTGCTAGTGTCCACAAGAGGCTCACAAGATGTTACCTTAGTAGTGACCGCCTCATGAGCTAACTTTAGCCTAGCATGGGATGCTAGAAGATCCTCATTAGAGCTAAAAAGCTTTTCATGAGTTTCTTCCAAATTCCCATACTTACTAGTTAGCAAATCAAGTTGAGCCCTTAGCTCATCATTCTCCTTCAAAATAGAAGCTTCACACAAAGTGGAGTTAGTAGCACGAGCATCATTAACATTAGAAATGGAAGAAGACATCATGACAAGCTCATTGTTTAACTTAGCATTTTCTTTACTAAGCACATTACATTTAGCAATAGCAAGGTCATGTTCTTTAGTGAGTTTAGCAATTACTTCATTATTTAACTCCTCACTAGATTCCAATCTCTCCTCGAGAGAAACCCGAGTTTCTTGCTCTTCCTCAAGAGCATTCTCAAGATTGTGGACCTCACCCGCGGAATCACGAGCAAGACCCCACCCTTCATGACAACGGGTCTCCATAGCCTTAAAGGTCTCCTTGAGCTCAAAAAGGGTAGTCATGATTTCTAAGAAGTTCTCATGAGCATTTTTATTATTTAAGAGAGCATGAGAGACAATGTCAAACTTCTCCTTAATTAGATCATCATCATCATCATCATGAGATATATTGGAGTGCACGGTAGGAGATACCTTATACTCCTTAGCCATTAGGCAAATGTGAGTAGTGGATGAAGACGATGAAGAGAAACTTGAAGCATCATTAAGGTCCAAGTCTTGTTCCAACAATTGTTGGGATTTCTCTACATTGTTAGCCAAACAAGTACTAGAGGAAATAGAAACACTTTGATCATGGCAACAAGACAAGGAAAGCATATCATCATGAGTTTTAGTTAAGCAACTACTACATGATATGCAAGGACTATCAACACTAGCATGTATGAAATTTGTAGTGCTAGAGGTGTTTAAGTCCAAAGATAGAGCATTGCAATAAGATATGTGCGAAGTATAGTCAATAGTGGATTCACCATCAAGATTGCAATTTCTATCACCACTCACCATATCATTACCTTGTGGCAAACCACATGTCGGTGAAGTGGAGGAAGTCGTGAACTCATCACGACCGGATGTGGAAGGAGGACAATCATCCTTGGAAATGTTGGACACCTCATATATATCTTGAAGTTTTGTCCATAATTCATGAGCGCTCCGAAAAAGCATGATTAACGCAAGGACTACATCGCTCAAAGCACATATAAGACCATTAGATGCTAGAGTATCGAGATAAGAGTTTTTCTCATCCTCTCAAAATAATTCTTGTGAATCCTTTGGAGGAGAAAAACCCATATCTACAATACTCTCTAAATTTGAACCCATGTCGCTAAAAAGATTAAGCATGCAAATTTTCCAAACATCATAATTTGTGCCATCGAATCTATAAGTGGGATAGTGCACTAGATCTCTAAACGACATCTTTATCGCTAGTCCGTTAGTCCTAATAATGAGATAACCTGACTCTGATACCAATTGAACGGATAGACGTCGCCTAGAGGGGGGGTGAATAGGCGATTTAAAACTTTTTTCGAGGAGCCGTAATATACGGTCCAAGAATGACCCGGAAATTCTGGTATGCTTGATAAAGACGGAAATAAACTAGAGGTTTACTTTAACAAGCATACAACCTAGATAAATATACTAGGCTCACCTATGTGCACCAACAACTTATGCTAAGCAATACAAGAAACTAGGAGATAGTTAGCAAGATAGATAACTTCAAGCACGAGGGCTATCACAAAGTAAAGTGCATAAGTAAAGAGCTCGGGTATAGAAATAACCGAGGCACGCGGAGACGAGGATGTATTCCCGAGTTCCACCCAAAGGTGTACGTCTCGTTTGGAGAGGTGTGCGCAACCACAACAGGTTAGCCGCAACGCCACAAAGGCTCACCTTCTTCTCCTGATGAACTCAACCACAAAAGGATGTGAGTTCACCTTCCACTATTGATCTCCTTTGGGGCGGAGATCGAGTCCCGTACAACTCTTGAGGCACACACCCACAACTTAATTGGGGGCTCCCAAGTCTTGAGGCACACACCCACAACTTAATTGGGGGCTCTAAAGTGACCACAAAAGGTCTTGACCACAAAAGGTCTTGGCCACAAAAGGCGTCTAGGGTCCAAAGACCCAAGAGTAACAAGCTCACAAGTATCACCACCACGAATCCTCGTGGAGGGATCAAACCGATGCAAATGCAATGGCAAGAGCACACAAAGTGCTCATATCCTTCACTCTCAAATTCCGACACAACAACAAATGTTAATGGGGGAATAAGAGAGGAAGAACAAAGGAAACCACAAAGGAGTCAAATCCTTCACTCTCAAATCCCACCAAAAGCAACTAATGCTTATGGGGGGAGAAGAGAGGAATAACAAAGAAGAAGAACCACAAAGGAACTCCAAGAACTAGATCCACTAGGTTCCCCTCACTTAGAGGAGAGAATGATTGGTAGGATTGTAGATCTAGATCTCCTCTCAACTTTCCCTAAAGAATATGGAAGAATCAATGGAGGGATTGAGAGGAATCAATATTTCCTCTCTTGAATGGAGTAAGAGAGAGAGGAAATTCGTGCTACTTAGTTGGGCAAGGGAAGAAGAAGGGGAGGGGTATTTATACCCCCCCAGAAAATAGAACCGTTGCACCCAGAATTTAGACCGGAAATTCCGCCCAAAAGTGAAATTTCCGAGCTGATTTTCCGGTTCCGATCAGTGCCTCTTTTTCGAGAAAAACTGCGAGAATCGGATATTCCGGTTCAGTCCAGAATCGGATATTCCGAGTGACTGAAAACTAACAGAAACAGCAAAACCAAAACTGCAATATCTTTTCCATCCGGACTCCGTTTTCGATGATTTTTGGCTCGTTGGAATCGTTACAACGAGCTCTACTTGAATATGCATAGAAACATCATAGTCCATCATGTTAGGATAAAACCAAATGGGTAAAGGTTTAACTTTCCTAAAACATGTAAACCGGTAAAACCTCCAATATAAAAAACGTAACAAGATATTCATACAAAATCCGTTTTTGATGAACTAGAGCTTAGTATGGAGACAAACCAAGCTCTAAATCCTCACATGGATGAAAGCCAACAAGTTTTCTAAAGTAAGACCGTTTCCGATGAACAAGAGCTTGACATGGAGATGAACCAAGCTCTAGTTCCTCACCACCATAAAAGCCAAATAAGAACCAAGAAATATGATATGCCAAGTATGCAAAGGTTTGATCTCTCCACAATGATGCGATCAAGCTACTAACTTGAGAATCCCTCTTGATAGTACGCCTATCTATCCTACAGCCCTATCAAGATCATACCTTTGCCTTGAGCATTCCACTTGAGTTGGATGAAGACTATCTTGATCTTTTCAAGTGGTTCATCTTTTCTTAATTGCACGTCCAAGCACATGATTGATGAAGACTTCTCCAAATACTCCCCCATGCTCACAATGGGAGAGTCTCGCTTAGCTTAATCTTCACGTATCCATTGCAATCACCAAGCATAGGATCTCTTCAAGAAGCCTCTCTTGGTCTTGGTCTTGCACATCTCACCTTGATAACGATCACCACATGACGTCATCCTCCAAGAGCTATATGAAATCTTCATTTGATGCAAGCCCATGGGAAGATACCTAACCTCATATAAAGATACCACACACACATATATCATGGGTTAGTTCACAAAGCTATGCGGACAAGTGTTTACCATCCCAAGAGATACATGATCGCTCTTGGTACATCTTGTAGCTTTGTGTGTTGATCAACATCTTGATCAACCTTGTATCTTCCAACATTTCGTCACTAATATGATGTCTTGAATCCTTCAAGACATACTTGCAATATGCTCCACTCAACACATAATCTTCAAGAGTCCAACGCATGAACTCCATAATTCCATGGACATGATCTATAATGATATCTCAATGCAAACATTAGTCCATAGAGATTGTAGTTCAATTACCAAAACCACACATGAGGGAAAATGCTCTTTCAGAATGTGTTTGGCAATTGAGTGAGACATTGGTTCCTTCACGTTAGCAATGGCACCCGTATTGTCGCAGTAGAGGGTCATGGGGTCTTGCGCGCTAGGTAACACTCCAAGTTCAGTGATGAGCTTTCTCAGCCACACAATTTAATTCACCGCTTCGTAAGCAGCGATGTACTCCGATTCCATTGTAAACTGCGCCACTATGGGTTGCTTCCCATTTCTCCAGCACACGGCGCCTCCATTGACCTTGAACACATATCCTGTCTGTGACTTAGATTCATCGGGGTCTGTGCAAAAACTTGCATCAACGTAACCTGTTACGCCAAGTTCTTCATCACAACCACCATAGACAAGGAACATTTCCTTTGTCTTCTTGAGATACTTAAGAATGCTCTTAATAGCAATCCAATGTTGCATTCCTGGATTACTTTGGAAACAGCCCGTAAAACTAAGAGCCAATGCTACATCAGGTCGAGTACTTAACATTGCATACATAATTGATCCTATGGTTGAAGCATAAGGATGTTTAGTCATTTCGTCCTTACCATGTTCTGTCACCGGACACTGTGCCTTGCGCAATGTTTTATTCTTGATAATTGGTAGAGAACCTTTCTTTGCCGTCTCCATACCGAAACGATTCAGTATCTTATCAAGATAAGTACTCTGACTCAACGTTAATAGACGTCTTGATCTATCACGATAGATTTTAAGGCCTAAGACGTATGCAGCTTCTACTAAGTCCTTCATGAAAATTTACTGTTTAAATATTTCTTCACGCTATTCAGAAGATCCACATCATTCCTAATTAGCAATATATCATCTACATAGCTCCCACTCATTTTCTTATAAATGCAGGTCTCTTCCACATTTTGGACAAATACAAAACCTTTCATCACCTCATCAAAGCGAAGATTCCAGCTCCGAGATGCTTGCTTCAATCCATAGATGGAACACTGAAGCTTGCATACCTTGTTAGCATTTTCTGGATCGACAAAACCGTCCGGTTGTACCATATACAACTCTTTCTCAATGTTACCATTTAGGAACGCTATTTTGACATCCATCTGCCATATTTCATAATCGTACTATGCAGCAATTGCTAACAAAATCCTAATAGACTTTAGCATCGCTACCGGTGAAAAAGTTTCATCGTAGTCAATCCCATGAACCTGTCGGAAACCTTTTGCGACAAGCCGAGCTTTATAGACGGTCACATTACCGTCAGCATCAGTATTCTTCTTAAAGATCCATTTATTCTCTACGGCCTTGCGCCATTCGGGAATCTCCATCAACATCCATACTTTGTTGTCATACATGGATTCTATTTCGGATTTCATGGCTTTCAGCCATTTCTCGGACTCTAGGCTTGCCATAGCCTCTTTGTAGTTCGTAGGTTCGTCTTGTTCAATTAACATGACGGTGCAAACTAGGTTGCCATACCATTCTGGTGCAATACAAGATCTTCCAGACCTACGAGGTAGAGCAATGTCCTCGACAGTTTCTTCCACTCCATCTATGGAGGACGTTTCCGGAACAGCTTCCGTTGCGTCACTCGGAATTTCGAGTTCAGGATCAACGATCTCGTCGAGGTCTAACTTCCTCCCACTTACTCCTTTCGCGAGAAACTCCTTCTCAAGAAAGGTACCGTTCTTCGCGACAAACGTTTTGCCCTCAGCTTGGTTGTAGAAGGTGTATCCTATGGTTTCCCGCGGATATCCTACACAGACGACTTTCTCTGATATCGGTTTGAGTTTGTCGGGCTGTAGTTTCTTAACATACGCCTCACAACCCCAGACCTTCAGAAACGATAACTTAGACTTCTTACCATACCATAACTCATATGGTGTCGTTTCTACGGATTTGGACGGAGCCCTATTTAAAATGAATGCAGCTGTTTCTAACGCATAACCCCATAAGGATACGGGCAGATCGGTAAGAGACATCATAGACCGGACGCTATCTAATAGAGTACGATTACGTCGCTCAGACACACCGTTACGTTGCGGCAATTCAGCAGGCATAAGTTGCGGCACGATGCCACAGACCTTCAGATGTGTGCCAAACTCATAACTCAAATACTCGCCACCACGATCGGATCGGAGGTTCTTGATTTTCTTGTTTAGATGATTTTCAACTTCCTTTGAAATTCTTTGAACTTTTTAAATGTTTCAGACTTGTGTTTCATCAAATAGATATATTTGTATCTACTCAAGTCATCAGTGAAGGTGACAAAGTAACGATAACCATTGCATGTCGACACGCTCATTGGTCCACACACCTCAGTATGTATGACTCCCAACAAGTCCGACGCCCGTTCAACGAAACCTTTGAACGGTGTCTTGGTCATCTTGCCCATGAGGCATGGTTCGCATGTATCGAGGGATCCAAAATCCAACGAGTTCAAAATTCCATTGGCATGGAGTTTATTTATGCGCTTTATACCAATATGATCGAGACGGCAATGCCACATATACATGGCGGTATCATCACTAAGTTTAATCCTCTTGGCATCTATGTTATGGATGTGACTACTACGATCGAGATTCAACAAGAATAAACCATTACTCTCGGGAGCATTAACATAAAAGATATCATTCATCGAAATAGTACAACCACTTGATACCGATTGAAATGAATAACCGTCTTGCAACAAGCAAGACCCACTGATAATGTTTACAGGACGGTACAAATAACACTTATTTCAAACCAAAACTAACCCCGATGGTAGATGTAGAGGGAGTGTGCCGACAGCCACCACATCAACCCTTGATTTGTTGCCGACGCGCATCGTCACCTCGTCCTTAGCCAGCCGCCGTTTATTCCGCAACTCCTCCCGAGAGTTACAAATATGAGCAACAAAACCAGTATCAAATACCCAAGTGTTGCTACGGGCGGATGTAAGGTACACATCAATAACATGTATATCGAATATACCTTTCTCTTTGCCGACTATCTTGCCAGCTTTCATGTCCTCCACGTACTTGGGGCAGTTGCGCTTCCAGTGACCATCTCCCTTGCAGTAGAAGCATTCCACTCCAGTTTTGGGACCAGATTTGTTAGTGTTAGGCTTGGCAACAAATTTGCCATCCTTCTTGGACTTCCAGCTCTTCCTTCCCTTGCCACCGGATTTCTTATAATCGACGGTCTTGTTGACCATCAACAGCGTGTGCTCCTTCTTGATCTCCACCTCAGCAGTCTTGAGCATCACGAACACTTCACCCAGGGACTTAGCCATGCCCTACATGTTGTAGTTCATGACGAAGCCAAATGGCGTAGGCGCAAAGCACCGTCGTTGTGAAGTCTCGATACTTCCTGATCCTACGTCATAGTCGAAGTCCAGTTTCCTTTGTTCTTTCTTGTTTATCTTTGATCTGCCTTGTAAGAGGGTTTCCTCATCACCTTGTATCGGTTTGGCCGTTGGGTTTATTTATAAAGCGGGGCGAAATCCTGTTTTGTGGTACTCCGCTACATGCTCGAGGCTCAGTCGGATGTCACGCTGGAGTGATTGATCACCACGACTTAATGGTCGGCTGAACGGTGCTTCTTCTCCGCGTGATAAGCAGAGCATACAGAGTTCTTCATAGCGTGTGCGAGCAACTCGAAGTCGATAGTGATTGTGGCGAGCTTCTCCGTCGGATTTCTTGGTGGGCTAGGTGAGCGACGAAATGGAGCCAGAGTCGGGGGTCCTTGGGGGTACTCTTCTGAGGAGGCGGATTCTGACATGGGCATACCCTTCGGCTACCCCACCATGGACATACCCGAAGTGGTTTAGCCAGAAACCCACTAGGAGGCCCATTAAAGTCGCACAAGGATTGTGCCCGCAAGGAAGGACTACCACCTCTTAGAGTACGGTGCAAGATAAGGAAACCCTATGTTTCCATCGACCTGTAAATCAACCCGATTACGGCACCCGAGACCAGACTCCTATAAATGCTGGGAGGGGCCTCCCAGGAGGACAAACCGAGCCCTAACAAGATCGTATTTCACCTCCATTAGACCATAATCCATACAGAGACATTGTAACATCAACATCTACATATCACACAAACAGGTGAAGGTCACGGCCAACACATTCAGTATTCGTTTCATTCTGCACGATGACTAAAAATAAAGTTTTAACACAACGACGTAAAAATATATGTTTGTTCGTCCGTCTCAATTCATTCTCGACCTAAATTTAGGTCATAAATTTCCACCCGAAAATTTCCGGTTTGCAAACGGATTGCCGTATAATTTCCACCCCAAACTTTAAAAGAAATTTCACGCTAAATATCCAGTTAACCAGAACATAATTCGAACGATAAAACCTACTGTACAACATACAGATGCACGAACTAGTTATTCGCACAAGAAGATGCGCTAATGGTGATCCTCTCTTTCAACATCGTTACTCCGCCACATGCTCTAAGACTTCTCCTTGATCTGTGCGAGTAGCTTACAGCCGTTCCTGATTGCGGCGAGCTCCTCCTTCGGATTTCTTGGTGGGCTGGGTGAGCGACGAAATATTGCGCCATAAACTAGTTCCTGCAAACGAATGATAGAAAATAAGATCAAATGAATAGACTGAAAATAGTTAATACTAGTTTGTTGGTTGACAATACGCAAGTAAACGATGTTATTTTACACGTGAAAAAAGATCGACTTCCATTCATCAGAACGGAACCACCACCACCAGCAGCGTTAGTTCGCTCCACCCAATTTACATGCCCAACGGCCCAACCAACAAGCTCGGCGCAGAAACCATCATGCAAAAGCTACCGCCCTTAGGTCAGACTATCCCAACATTTTCCACCAACCAAGGGTCAACTTAAGCTTTTACAAACGGGTTATACGCACCTCCCGCAAATGCCAGCACCAGAAAAACCGCAAAGAAAAAGTCTAAACCGGGAAGGCTAATAAGCGGAACAAAAGACGGCTTCACTTCCCGACATCACAGCAGCAGCGACGGGAGCAAAGCAAGGCAAAACACTTGGACAGTCTTCAGCAGATGCAAAGCAAGTTCAATTCCACCAATGCGTCTCAGACCACCACCAGTACTTGACGAAGTAGCAAGATCCAACAGCAAGGCAGCCCCCTCCTGCAAGTTAGCGCGATCCGCCCCATCATGAAGCCCTGCCCAATATTTGATGAACACACAGGTAGAACAGATTAGCTCATTTGGATTAGAGATGATCTTCCCCTCAAAACAAGCTTTGTTTTGAATTTTCCAAATCGCCCAGCACACAGCAGCCACCAAAGTGACTTGGACACTCCTACTAACAGTGAGATAATGAGGTAACCACCAAAAGTATTGAGAAAAAGAGCCAGGGCGATCAGGAGCACTCACAGCCCTAGCAAATAGATGTTCTTTAAGGCTAGTGACTTCAAGTGAACCTTCTATTTAATTTTTAAGAATCGGGCAAAATCCTGCAAATTGTCACACATATATGTGGCAATCCAGTATGAGCAATAGCTGTGTATACCAGTATTGTATGTCTCACAGGGAGAAATGAGTTATTTTCATGTTAAAATAGACAATGACAAAGATACTAGAGTAGTGTCAATAATATATCTCAGTGGAAGAACAATCCATTGCCATCTACTCCATCTGGTTTGAACATCTCGGGAGGGAGTAATGGGCATGTGAAGTTCGTTTCAGATATGTACAAGCACAATCGATTTGAACATTTCGGAAGAAGGATAACTCTATCTGGTTTAAGGATGCATGGAACCAATAAGATAAACAGAAGCAACTGCAACTGTGACAATATAAGGTTTATCTATTTCCCATATATACGTTAAAGGGTGCTATGCTGCTGCATTGAAGTTGAATAGCTGTGCTAATGTACTAACCTATAGAGGCAATCAAATGCATAATCCAAAAAGCCAAATGATTTAAACTCAAATAGTAGAAGTATTAGAGCAGGTAAAGACAAAAATAATGCAAGATCAATGTTCATACAATGTGTCTTCGTTGCCACCTAATTCGGTGTCCTCTTTCTCTCTATGGCAGTGTAGACATCAAGATCTTCCCTATGAAGTTGCTGGCGCTGGTTTTGAAGCCCTGGCACCCACAGCGAAGAGGTCTCCTTTATATCTTTGGTCAAGCACAGCTGCTGCAAGCTGCCCAGCCCATCAACGCACCTTAAATTTGGACAGTCCTTGGCAAGCAACTCCCTCACTTGTGGAAGGTTTGAGACCTTCTCTAGGCTCTCACAAGACTCGATTACAAGAGTTTCAGAGAGGACCTTGAGGTTCTCCACAACCTTCAAGCTGCCTATTCTGCTCAATTGGAGCTTCCTCAAGCTGGTTGTCTCCTGTCCAAGCTGTTGTGGGAGGGTTCTCAGCTTGGGGCAGTTGATAAGATACAACTCCTTCAAACGAGGCAGCAGTTGAAGAAATGGAGACGAGGCTTCCAATTTTTGCATCTTACCAGCTTCTTCTTCAACATCTACAAAGGACCACTCCTCCAAGTTGGGCATATCCTTGATGATCAACCATTCAAGTTTGGGAAAAGCAACTACCTGCATAGGTCCAGGATTACTCCCTCTGCAGCCAACAAATTCAGTTCCAATCTTGGTAACTGCGGTTGCTCCCTCAATTCTCAGATTTTTCAGCATGGGTAGCTTCCCAATTGGTGGAAGAGCACACATGACTTGCAATCTACTAATTTTAAGTATTTCACTGAAGACAAAGAATCAATCCAGGTGGGATACCTCCGACCAAAGAATCCCCCAATAAAAAGATCTTCCATGTTGTGTGGAGGGAATAGTTGGTCAAATGTATTCTCAATGTTTCCGACGTCTTCTTCTGAATATTTTTCATCTCTTAGTTGAGTGCAACAAAGACTCAAAATATATGGTCAACTCCAACTTTTGTAGTTGGTGCTAAGCTACATTGTTCATTCTAGCTATCAACTATGTGCTTGACTTGACAACTTATAACAAAGAGCTACCCTGACTCCAGTCCCAACAAACTAGAGGGGAAATTAACACACTGAACCTACAGTACCACCTATCTAATCATCACTTGCAAAATGTCATGATGTTAATGCTTATCATAGTGCAAAAACATTTTTATTGATGAACATTGAACACTACTCCCTCCGTTTTTTAATATAAGATGTTTTAGGTGTTATACTTGTTGTCGAGATACACACTAAAATGAGTGAACATACACACTAAGACGTGTCTAGATACATTTGTATGCATGTGAATGTGGACAAAGTCCAAAACATCTTATATTAAAAAACGGAGGGAGTATAATAAAACGTCTCACTTTGCATACACTAGTAAAATAAGGTTTATTTCTCATACATGCATTGTTCGCATTAAATCATTGCATTATGGCGAAAAGCTAAACCAAACACCGAGATAGCTGCTAAAAAGCGAGGAATCTAAACACAAATATGGTGGATAGAGCTACACAGTTTTGCAAGAAATGATCTTTGGTACTAATTTAAATTTAAACTCAAACATCATTTCTAGAAAAAATCCTTCCAAGATATAGGAAAACATGTCTAATATTCTGTTTTTTTACATAAGTATAATAAAACCTAAGCCATGAAGTGCTCTGCAAAATAGTTATATTTGTGGTCTCAGCTTCACACCGTTGATATCATTCCCAAAATTCAATCAGAATGCATGAACTTGCCAGAACAGATAAAGAACGTCATATATGAAAGCAAACAAAGAAGACAAACAATGATAATCATTCGCAAAATCCAGTCAGAACACATTAATTTGCCACAATTGTAATACTCAGTGGCAAACGTAAAGATAAAGACTGATTAAGTACAAGCTCAAAATAGTGATTTCAACAGAAAGACCTCTACTAAGTAACAAAAGAAGCATTTTTTTCAGTCCTTTTCTGGTATACTTATTTCAACTATTGATTATCAGCAAACAAATCAATCGTCATACTTGAGGGTGAACATACATGGCAGCTAACACCTAACAATGTATTTTCAGCATTTAAACCGTTGACTAATGGAGAAGTGCTAGAGTGAACTGAAATTGTTCAGTAAGCCCTAAAAGCTGCTGAGAAGTAAAGACAACACAGATTAGTTTATTAGTTACTTAACCATTGAGTATTCTTGTTGTAAAATGTTCTATAGGAACTAAACTTGAACTAAAAACATATGTTGAAATAGAGCAGCATTTTGGCAAGAAGATAACTTTCAGCATTCAAACCATTGCCTAGGGGCGAACTGCTACAGTAAGACAAGTGCTGAAAAATAAAGTAATGTTATATCCATTTACTGATTCGTTGTACATGTTACTAGATGTTCAATGGGAATTAAACTTAAACTGAAAGCATGTACTGATGATGGGGCTGGTAGAGTGTGGCAAGAAAAAAACTTTTGAGTGACAACAATAAAGTTCATCTACATATCATTTTCAAAAAAAAAAAAGTTCATCTACATATCCTTTCTAACCTGCCAACGGTGCAATCCCCATTTCTCTTAAAATCCCAAGTTTCAGATATATATGTGGTAATCATGCTACTCAAAGGTAAGAAAATAGGTTGTAATGGTTAAAACACCAAACTTTCAAACGAAATCACCGTACGATGTGACTAGAAGGCTCCCTGTAGCCATACCACAGATGCAGCTCTGCTCCTCGGCTGCAGAGTCAACTCGGAGCATAGTACGATCGTCGGGGACTGCCACTGCCACCGAGATGGTGGCGCGAGCGAACGGAATCGGGGAGGGGGAACCACGCCGGCGGCGCAGGGCGAGGGTGCGGTCCGGGATCGCGGAGGACCATCCCCGGGCGTCAGCCTCCTCGTGCTCGTCCTCGTCGCGGGCCCTCTTGGCGGCGACGATGGTCATGGCGCCGAGATGCAAGATGCAAAGAGCGGGGAGCTAAGACGCAATCGAAAACTAGGGTTTCGAGTTGCGCACGAGAAGTGGAGGCAGCGAGATCGATGGGGGTTTGAGCTCGCGATTTGGAAAGGATTTCTTGCATTGTGCTCACGACAGCTATTTACGGATGGATACGCGAGTTCTTGCGACAGCTGTTCACTTCTCTTCCAGACTGGCTCCAGTCTTTCGCAAAAACAAAAAAAAGACTGGCTCCAGTCATCTCTGCACACGGACGGTCACAGCGCATCCCCTCTTTCCGGTTTGCAAACGGATTGCCGGATAATTTCCACCAGATAATTAAAAAGAAACTTCACGCTAAATATTCAGTTAACCAAAACATAATTCAAACGCTAAAAACTACTGTAGAACATATAGACGCACGAATTAGTTATTCCCGTGCCGGAGTTCGCACAAGAACATGCGCTAATAGTGATCCTCTCTTTCAACGTCGCTACTCTGCCGCATGCTCGAGACTTCTCCTTGATTGCGGTGAGCTTGTCCATTTCTTGTTGGGCTAGGTGAGCGGTGAAATGGAGCCAGAGTCGGGGCCCTTGGGGTACTCCTCCGAGAAGGCGGAGTCTTACGTGGGTATACCCTTTGGTTACCCCACCATGGATATACCTGATGCGGTTTAGCCATAAACCCACTAGGATACCCATTAAAGTCGAACAAGGATTGGGTCCACAGGAAGGACTACCACCTCCTAGAGTACGGTGCAAGATAAGGAAACCCTATGTTTACATCGACCTGTAAACCTACCAGGTTACGACACCTGAGACCAGACTCCTATATAATGGCTGGGAAGGGCCTCCCAAGAGGACAAACTGAACCCTAACAAGGTCGTATTTCACCTCCATAAGACCATAAGCCGTACAAAGACATTGTAACATCAACATATACATATCACACAAACAAAAGTATGTCTTTACCTCACCCCCCACCCCCCAACCCAATCCCTCCTCCCTCCGATTATTTGCTGCAAGACAATTCCAACAGGCCAACACATTCAGTGTTCGTTTCTATCTGCACGACTAAAAATAAAGTTTTAACGCAACAACATAAACATATCGATATATGTTTGTATGTCTGACTCAATTCATTCTTGACCTAAATTTTGGTCATGGTTGTGTCAGCCACGGACAGAAATAAAACAGTGCCGCTTCTCCACACGTTAGCCAAAGTGTGCAGACTTTTCCTTGATGCGTGTGAGTAGCTTGCAAACTTTCGTGATGTGGTGAGTTCCTCTGCATCATATTTCAATGTGGACTAGGTGAGTGATGAAATGAAGCCAGAGTCAGAGTCCTTGGGGTACTTTTTCAAGGAGGTGGAGTCTAATCGTGGGCATACCCTTCGGGAACCTCACTGTAGATACTAGGGGATACCCCGCGCGTTGTTGCGGCAATTTGTTGTGGCTTTTCTCAGTACTTCCTTTGCCCCCAATTTTAAGACGTTTTAGTATGCTAAATATACCTTTGTATGAAAGATAAACTTTGTCGGTGCAGAAAATTAGCATTAATAAACCTTTTAAAGATTTCAATTGGTTATTGATAGTAAGCTTTACTTTCCTGATCAGATGTTATATGACAAACATGGGAGGAGGCAAGGAGAACAAAGCATAAAATAGTCGATACACTACCAAGTATGTTTGCTTGTCCTTCCAATTAAAATACTTTTGTTGAGCGTACAGATAAATTTCCTGTTCTACTACAAAGTCCACATTCAATTACTATGAAACAAATATGACATTTCTGTTGAGCGTACATAAGAGCAGCTCTGCCACTCCTCATCTCCTCTTAACTGCAACAATATGAACGACCAAAAAATTATACGCATTCAGTAATGGAGCAAAGTCGAGAGTACCATGAGGAAGACATAAATATGTCATATCAGTTTAAGAAACCGCACGTGAAGCACTCAAGCAAAATAGCAGGTTTTGATGACAATCTCTAGCAAAAATAAACTTCGGAAGATACATTGTAACTCAACTGTAAAAAATTCTAATGAGAGATATGTGGATACTGTTTTCTCTATATGTGCCTTTTGTCGGATATAGACGTGATGTAACAGTTTTTGGTAGCAGAGTGAGCAATCAGAGAAACATGCTGTATGCATGCTTCTCATCAAACAACCACAAAGCGGATAACTTTATTCACATCAACTGAAACAATTAAAAGTAAAATATAATATAAACTTGGAATTACGTGGCTTGGTGACTTCAGAATCAATAAAAAATTATGGTGCACAGTAACGCACAAAAAAATCTTACATCTGATAAACTGAAAACCCTTTGCCAGTGTATTTTTCTTTTCTTGTTTAATTTGAAGATATCAATTCGCTGCAGAGACCAAACCAAGATGAGCCTACCTCCAAAGAAATGTCAAGTATGATATCATGTGAGCCTGTACATATGTATCGGATCTCCTATCATATTGCATGTCTTTTGGATAACCTGGAATCTTTAAACATTGTTTAAACCTGCAACCTTTTGGTTAACCTGCAATTAGATGAACATGTTTTAAGCCATGCACTTTTTTCCCTGAATGTGCCCTAAGAGTTTATATGCGCAGACAAAAAGACAGATTGATAATGGAGAGCACAATTGCCAATTGAACATACCCTGTACATTAATTTCAGGGAAAGTAACATTGTTGTTACGTTCATGAGAACAGAGGAAACAATTTCCTTACAGGCTTACAGCTGATGAGTGAGCACAAATATACAAAATAGTACTGAGAGACACGGGAAAAATAATAGAAGGGCTAACCGCTGGACAACATAGGAGTATTGGAAAGGGGTGAGTTGGAGTAAACCTGATGCTGCGTGGGGATTGAAACAGTAGTTTTACAATGAGGAAGGCCCAGATTCATCCCTCTAAGCGTGCACGGTACCAGCAAGCGTGAGGATGGACGACCAAGGCTGTAAATTTGCTTGTCTAGCATGTAGTGCTGCCGATGGGGAAACCTGGGTATCAAAAATTAGGTTCGGGGTGGAGAGAGATGCCACCGAGAATAAGAAGATGGCTCACCTAGGGATGGGAAGTTCAGACGACGGAAATGGAGAAGACCCATGGTTTGAAGCCTAGAGCGGCTGTTATAAGGCCTCAATCAGCAACTCGTGCTTGGAGAAGATGTAGATGAAGGAGCAAATTCATCAATGCTGCGTGAAAGGATTTCAATGCTGAGTGGAAATTGGAGAAGAGGAAGAGGAACCGCGCCATAAAGGGATTGATTGGGAAGAGCAAACACAAATCGTAATGGTTGCAGTCAATGGCGTTTTTTTCTCTGTAGAGAGCACGATGGCTAGATTTGTTCGGCCGGTCACACCTAGGTGAAGCACGTCGGGGAAAAGATGACGTGGAGACAGGAGAAGGCTGGAAAATCACATAGGTGTATTGAAGCTGACGTGGAGGCAAGAGAAGGCTGGAAAAGATCTCCTATTTAGATAGAGAAGATAATCAGAAAACCATTGGAAGGTCTATTGAATCCCAACAACGATTGGGCCCCCAAGGAAACTACACACCGTACCACCTCCTGGAGCACCGTGCAAGATAAGAAAACACTATGTTTCCACTGCTGTAAACCTACCCGGTTACGACATCCGAGTCAGCCACCTATATGAAGGCTGGGAGGGGCCTTCGAGGAGGACAATCTGAACCCTAGCAAGATTACATTTTCTTCTTCTCATTGATGAGATCTTCTAATACTATTATTTAGAAAAAACAAAGCAAACAGAAATGTGCATGCATAATAATAGTACTTTGAGTCATGATACCAAACTATATTTAATTAAATTAATGATAAGCTTTTCTTCTTCTAACCGCTAAGATCTCCGAACACTTCTATTTATACAAAACAAACCAAGCAAAAACAAGAGTAGAAACAAAATTAAAAGAAAAAATATATTTAACATGGGTTACCTTTCATGAAGCTCTTCTGTTTTTGTTTGGTTAGTTTGACCGTCGTAATGATCATGTATTTATTGGCGGGGTAAGCCCATGCCGAAATAATTGGCTCTTAACTTCTTAACTGCATGCCCTCTATATGGTAGATCTTGGTTCTCACTAGGGTAAATCAAATGTCATTCCATTGAGCGACATAGTCCAAAATTCTTATAGTTCTTCATCTTGGTGTACCCAAATAACTGAATAATATTAAGCTTCAAAATAAAAAAACTAAATAATTGGATATTTGAAAATACCGACAATGATAAGATCAACTTTTTTATCTTCAGCAGCAATTGAAAGCAAGCGGTTAGGGTTTCGGATGGCCGCTCATACTGAATGAATCGAACAAGTCAGTTTTCCCCGATTTGATGTGATGAGCTGTCACAAGATAACATTCACATAATCTAGCTATCTTGGGAAATAGAACGAGTCATTGAGTGAAAAGGAGCCAAGAATGACAAAAGACGAGACTCTATTATTCGATTTACAAGAAATAATCGATTTGACATAAGAAAATATCAGACTATATAAGAACTAGAAAAATATGATATTAATTAATAAACCTTTTATTTTTAGTTTCATGGTCATCTTAGACTCCTCTAGCCGTCAAAGATTTACAAGAAACTAGTCGACACTACCGTTAATTATGATCTTGACCTAATGACAATATTAAAGTGATACTTCGCTACATTTTTTTTTGAAAAACACAGTATAAACACAGACGTTCACATATATGCGTGCAACTCACCCCTAAGAACGCACACACGTACACCCTACACTTATGAGCACCTCCGAAATACTGAGCAGGAGTCTTGAGATTGATAAAGTCATCACGGGCGTCTCGCTGTGGAAGGGAATCTCACTGAAAAATTATTCCGACTAAATGCAACACATAGACGTCAAACCTGTTGTTTGAACTCTGGTGTGCTGTGGTAGCTAACCATCCATCCACAAAGTACTTCGCTTCATATTTGAACTCACTAAATCCCAATTCACATCATTTCTGCTCGAATTGGAATTGAGAGAACCTCCAATATAAAGATATTGGAAAGAAAGAAAACTACTAAAATGAATCTTAGATTCTTGACACAGTATCTAGCTGGAACGAGTTGCTCTTCCGGAATACCTTGATTCTAGGACAAACGTAATCCTGGTGCAGTGGTGCTATCATCTCATATTCATCTCTGACTGGTGATAGATAACATCTGTCTTGGATACTCTATGGACGATCATTCTCTCAGCTGCTCACGTTACACAATACACGACGATTAAATCGACCGATCAAGCTACTTGGTGAACTTGAGGAGGTCATTCGCAACCGAGGTAATGGAAGAACGGCAGCCTCTGCAGCGAAGAAGCGCCAATCTCCCCCAGCTGCTGCTGCTGGTGGTGGTGTTGATGATGGTGTGGAGGAGGGGCTCCTAGTGCAGATGACCCGCCGAGCTTGCCATGGAAGAGTTGGTCCAAGTTCTGGTGCGACTCCAGTAGCTTGTCCAGGATCGACCAGTCGGCGGCCCCGCCGAAGCGGTCGCCCTCATTAAGCAGCATCTCCACGCTACCGCCACCACCGCTGCACGATGTCAGCTTCATCATGTTCTGGGGCTGGGAGTTGGCGCACCCGTAGTCGAGCTGGTTCACGGCTACCGTTGAGGCCTGCCTCATGGACGATGGCATGAAGGTTGGGACACCCGGCGGTGTCTCGGCACTCGTTAGCTGTGGCAGGTGCATCGAGGGATCGAAGGTGGGAAAGACGCCGCCGTGCATCAGCTCGTGGAAGCCGTGCTTCTGGTCTATTTCGTCAGGTGCCATGTCGGCCGCGCCATAGAACTGTGACTGGAGCTCTTTGGGGGCCATTTCCGGCTGCTCGTAGCCCCTCTGGATGCTCTTCTTCTTGAAAACCCTACACACCACCCACCCATCCTCCTGCACATTTCCAATTACATCAACATCATTAGGTGAACTGATCAAGAACTATCCACATATACTCATGTCGTGCGTGCTTACCGGTGGCGGCGCGTCGGCGTTGTCGTTGTCTAGGCGGTACTCGTGCATAATCCAGTCGGTCTTGGTGCCGTGCGGCGCTCTGCCGGTGTAAAAGACGAGCGTCTTTCTGAGCCCAATCCTCCGGGCACCGTTGCCGAGGAGGATGGCCTTGTCGCGGCCGGTGGCCTTCCAGAACCCCGCCGCCGTGGCCCGGTTCGTTCGAGTCCCTGTCGGGTACTTCTTGTCCTTGTGGCTGAAGAAGTACCACTCGTCCTGAGGCCCCGTCCCGATCCTGCACCGATCTGCACGTACCCAAGCGCATACACAACCATTATTACTAATTACATCTTCACCAACTTATCTTGCCCTCGACTGTAAGTTACCTACCTATGAGATCCCAGGGCTCAAGCTTGTTGAGGTCAATCTCCCTAATGACATCCAGATCAATGGCCTCATAAGCAACCTTCTTCCTCAGGTAGTAGTAGAGGAGCTCCTCGTCGGTCGGGTGGAACCGGAAGCCCGGTGGCACCGTCAGCGGCGCTACACTCGGGTGCATGATTTCTACCCAAAGATCTGAGCGAAAAACACCACATTAGAAGCTTTGAATCACAGAAAAAATCACACACATGAACAAAACTGTGCATAGAGCTGTACCTTGGAAATCGAGGGTTCTTTGCCTATTCTAGGTTTGCTAGCTTGGTCTTGCACAGCTTTAAAGCAGCAGCACTCTTCGTACAAGGAAAACCGAGAGGTTGTTGTGTTTCTGTTCCAAGAGAGTGAGAGATGCGAGTTATAAAGGAGGTGGAGCGAGGGAGGTATTATAGAGCTACTCGGAACTTGGGATAATCTGGTCATCTGGTCTGAGACGCCTCACCAAAAACAAGGGACCGGGGATATAAAATGTTCCTCTTGGAGGTGGGGATTAGCTGTTGCCTACATGTAATGTTAGTGAGAGTGTTTGCATTGGCCATGACTGGTTTTGGAAGGACTAAAGGAAAGAAGGAAGATTGTCTCTGGACCAGGAGACTGTACATCCACAAATATGGCCTCAGAAGGAGCAATGAGGTGTCCCTATCTGCAAATTAGTGCTCCCTGACATCTTACTGTGTGCGTTTGTGTGTGCCTCTTCGTTCTTAAATCAATTTTAATAAACTTTAGGGGGCACACCCGTGTAAAGTTGTAGGTAACTAGTGTAAACTAACTCCTGATCGCCCTTTGACTACTCGTGTGGGAGTCAGGGAATTAAACCTCAGTTCTCCCATTGTTCCATATTCCGTTTCTATTCTCCTTCTTATCCCCTGACAGATGGCCTTATTGTATTCCAACAGGGTGTGGATTTTCTCATTCTTTCGAGTAAAGTCGTCTGAGCATTGATCATCGCATATTTTACCCATCCCAATTAGGGATCTACTACAATAGGTCGTACATGTAAATTTCAAATATCGCGGTCACTTAGCGTACTACGTAACCAATCTCCTAGTATTAATTTATTTACTTCCGACTTGAGATTTGACGACCTGCATAATATATATCAGTGTTCCACTATATCGTCTAAAAAATAAAATATGTATATCAGTGTGTACCAATTCACCCTTCACGGAAACAACATCACGACTGACCCAGAAAATGTCCAATTCTGATTTCTGAAACTAGTCCAGTGGGTGCAACAATGCAGTTACATATTTCTAGAGCTAAAATTTCATAAAACATTTTGTCAACGTGGATTTTCTTTAGGTATATGTTGATGTCCTGACAATAATTTTGTTGCGTATAGACATAGGCTGACACATGTGATCAGTGTATATATGGTCCTGGCGGAGGACTAGCCGTTAGAGGCGATCTCGATGGCGATCGCGCCTCTGGGCGGGCCGCTCGCCGGAGATGCGGCGGAGAGAGGAGCGCAAGGTAAGTTAGGAGTGGGGGGTCGCTTCTGGTCTCTCTCCACGGACTCGTCCAACGAGCAGGAGGTGGAAGACGAAGATGTTGCGGCGGCAGACGAGTGTCGCTATCGTTCTTTTGAGGATGATTGCGGGACTCCTTCGCCAAAATCAAACCGGATGGCAAGCATGTCTTCCGCGAAGATTCGCTGTCGCATCGAGAAGAGGAGAAATCAAAGGTTTGCAAATGCTCATTTTAATTCAAATCTAACAATTGCTGCAGCGGAGCGATCGGATGGAGGGCTTGGAAAACGGCGTTTGCGGGCGCCGCGCTTACCAGTGTTGACACCTTCCGTGTTCTTGGAAGATCTGGACGGAGGCGAATGGAATACGGTCGTTCGTCGACGTCGTTCATCTCCATTGCCGGTAATTACGGACAGATGGGTCGGTTCGAAAATTCAGAACTTCGCTGATCAGAGGAAGGGGAAGCCCTTCGTGGGCTTCAGCCCGAATAAGCCCATATTGCATGACCGGCTTCGGTCCGGATCGAAGCAACGCACGTCAATACACAACAACGGAGGAGTGTTTCGGGGTCTGTTAGGGTTCTTTTGGCTTTCCACACAGACGTCGGGCATGGCTGCGCGTGGGGGAACTCGTGGAGGAGGAGAGCATGGCCGTGGAGGAGATGGACGTGGTGGTGGCAGAGGAGCGCCGCAGCCGTTCCGATTCAGTTCCTTCGAGGCGGGTGGCTCGAGTGGCTCGGCTGGTCAGTCGGAGAACCAGGCGGCGGCTAGCTTCCCGAGATCATATGGCAACGGCGGGTTCGCGCCGGCTCGGGGAAACTTCCATGCGGGTAATGGCTTTGCTGGGCGTGGTCGTCGCGGTGGATACCAGCATCCCGGCTACCGTGGAAGAAGGTATTTTGAGGGTCGCGGTGATTATGGCGGAGATCGTGGTGTCCATCACTATGGCCAGGGAGCGGCGGACTTCGGTCGCGCAGCTTATGATCAGGGTGGTGCGGAGGATATCCGTGGTTATGATCGCGGTGGTTATGGTTCTGGAGGCTACGGATATGGAGGGCATGATCGACATGGTAATGGAGGGGGAGCTCTTATGTTATTGGAGGTGCGGCTGGTTTTGGGTATGGAGGTGCTGGTAGGGGTCGAGCTGATAATCGCGGCGTTCATGGCCGTGTTGGCGAATCCACTTTCAATCAGAGGAACGTCACGGCTGTCCCGGTAGCGGCTCCATTGCAACAACCGCAGGCTCCACCTCAAGTGCCTATCACGGCAACCAAGACTGTTGTTCCTGCTCCTGTGACTACCAGGGTGAACAAGGATACGGTAGTGGAATCAGTGGTCACAGCGACAACGGAGTCGGTGGTGTCGGCAACTACCGAGCAGGTCTCGGCAGAACAACTTGCAAGTGCGCTAGCTGAGGTTGTCCCTAAGAAGGGTAAAAGATGTTACAGATGTGGAGTCTTGGGGCACCGTTCGAAAGATTGTTCAGTTGATATTTGTGTTTTTTGTGAGGGGCCAGCTCATGGTGATGGCGATTGTCATTTGTTGACAGCGCCGAAGCCGCAGATATGTACACATGGGTATGCGCATGAGGAGCTTATTTTCTTTGAGTTCCCATGCACCAGGTCGTATAAACCACGAATGGAGAATGTTCGACTTGCTTCTGTTGTGGTGACTGGAGGGGAGTTGAGCATCCCGAGACTTATTACTCAGTTACAACGTTTGGTTCCGTCAGAACAGTTTGTATGGGATGTGATTCAGAAGGGACATAATGTTTTTTAGGTACAGTTTCCAAATAGGACAGATCTTGAGAGGCTCAACAGATTTGGTCCTTGTCGGGTTCCAAACAGCGCCTGTGAGATAACAGTGGATAGTTGGGATCAGATTCCAGACCTGTGGACACTCTTCCGGAGGTGTGGCTGAGAATTTCGGGTATTCCTCGGTCGTACATTGGTGATTTCTTAGCACTATGGTCTGTGGGTGATATGTTTGGTAAAACAATGGAGATCGACATGGCTTTTACTAGAGATCATGGGGTGCTTCGGATTTTGATTGGGTGTTTAAGTCATTCTAAGATTCCACGTCATTTTCCTATATTGATTAATAAAGGCTTCTATGACCTGACTATTGAGGTGGAGGGGTTGGAAGCACCGGAAGATGGTGATGTGGTGATGGGAAAATATGATGATGAGAATGATGATGAGGGGGATAACAATGATGATGACATGGGAGATGATTTTGCGGAGGCATGTGCTAAATATGCACCAAAAGTTAAAAAGGATGAAATTGAAGAGAATCATAAATCAAATGATGATGGCAAGACTTTGGAAGATACTACTCATGTTTCTTCGGTTCAAAGGGGTTTGGTTTTTTCTCCAACTGTCCGACAGGAGTTTGAGTTGGCTAGAAAGGAGTTCGCTGCACTTTTAGCTGCCTCAGTTGAGAAGGTGCAGCGGGATATTTCACCGGTCACTGAAGCACACTTGGGGGTATCGGCGCATGAGGATGTTTTTCTGCACCAGGGGACCGGAATAGCGGAGGTGGACATGGCGAATATGGATGAGAGGGGGATGCTAGCTCCTCGGTCTTCTGTTGGTTCGGAAGAGAAGGACGGGATGCTTTATTCCCCTGGGCTTGTTCGGGTGGCTGACCTGGATGTCTCGGTATCGCGAGAGGCAGCGATCCCGTGTGTGCTGCGACACTAACTACTCCGCCGTTCTCCCGCTCTTTGGAGGCTGCTTCCGGCGGCTATGGCGGGGGGGGGGGGGGGGGGGCAAGACGGACTGCTGATTGCTCTCTCTCACCAGGCGTGGGTGGGGGATCGAGTGTGCTGGAATTTCCGGTTTTCCACACGCCTGTGCCCAACATCCAGTCGGCTAGGATGATGGCGAGGGCGGACGAGAGATAGGCGGTGGTCGACTTCGGTGGTGTCCCGGATGTGGAGGCGCTAGGTCTGCGTTCTAGCGAGAGGATTCGTTCCCAGCACAACGCGGACGACACTCAGCTGGGACGTGCTATGGAGTTGGCACATCGTCGCGATTTGTCTCAAGGTACTCAAATTTTTTCTTTGCTTTCGTTTTCAGATCAGCTTATTTCGGATAGGGCTTCTAAGCTGGGAGTGTCGTTGGGTAGATCGGAATTAGATGCTATTAAGGCTGCTCAGTCCATTAAACAATCTGATTTGATTAGAACTGTCACAGTACTCCAAAGTAATGTGCATCGGCATTTAGAGGATCCTATAGATAGTCTAACTCTTAGGACTGTAGCTAGCTTAACGGAGGATTTGGAAGATGTGTGCTTTGCGGGTGTTTTAGATGATCAATCGGATTTCTCGGGTACGCAGGAAAAAGTTAGAAAAACAAGGAAAAGAAAAGTTTATTCAGGTTCGGATAAGAGGAGGAGTACACGCATTAAGATAAAAAATAAAAATAAAAATGCATGAGTTAAGAGGTATTTTCTGTAACAGCGAGGGTTTTCGTGACCCTGGAAAACACTTCTTTGTGTAAGAAACAATTAGAGAGAAAAAGTTAGATTTCATAGCTCTTTCGGAGACCGGCAGATCTAACTTTGCGACACCCTTTCTTAATCATTTAGCGAGTGGGTTGGACTTTTCGTGGTTCTGTCTGCCGCCGAGAGGCCGATCGGGGGGGATGCTCATCGGGGTTAATATGACTACTATTCAGGTCAACAATGTGGATGCGGGCAACTTTTGTATTAAGTTAAATTTGAAATCTAAACATGATGGGTTTAAGTGGGTCCTGATACCGGTGTATGGTGCGGCTCAAGATGATTTCAAACCTCAGTTCTTATCAGAGTTAGTTCGTTTGTGTGAGAATGAACCATTACCGATGATGGTGGGTGGGGATTTCAACGTAATCCGAAAACCTGAGGAAAGGAATAATAATTTATATAATCCTAGGTGGCCTATTATGTTTAATGCGATAATTCAGAGTTTGGAGCTGAAAGAAATCGATTTAACGGGTAGGCAATACACGTGGGCTAGTAGGCGAGAAAATCCTACCTTTGAGAAACTCGATAGAGTACTCGTGTCCACCGACTGGGAATTGAAGTTCCCACTAGTTACTGTGCAAGCGTTATCGCGTACGGGTTCGGACCATACGCCACTTCTGCTTGACTCAGGGGTGCGAGCACATGTTGGTAATAGCTCTCGATTCTCGTTTGAATTATCTTGGCTTCGACAAGAAGGTTTTTATGAGATGATTGCTAACGAATGGGCAAGTCCGGTGGGGGGTGTCACACCAATTCAGGTTTGGCAGAACAAGATAAGACATTTACGTCGTTATTTAAAAGGTTGGGCTAAAAATCTGAGTGGAAGATATATATTAGAAAAGGAACGTTTGTTGCGTTTAATCGATGAATTGGATGTTAAAGCGGAAACTTTTTCTCTTACACCGTCGGAGAGTGTAAAACTAAGAGAGGCAAATGATCGCATTTGTTGTCTTAGACGTGATGAGGAGACTAAATGGGCACAAAGGGCCAAGGTAAAATACATCCAAGAGGGAGGTAATAATACGAAATATTTTCATCTGATTGCAAATGGTAAACATAGAAAGAAAAAGATTTTCCAGTTAGAGCAAGAGGAAGGAACCATAGTGGGGGAAGCAAATTTAAAAACTTATATCTCAGAGTATTATAAAAAACTTTTTGGTGAATCGGCTCCAAGCACCGTATCGCTTGATGAGAGTGTGTACCATGATATACCACAATTAACATCTGAAGGGAATGAAATTCTTACAACTGATTTCTTAGTGAAAGAAGTGTATGATGCAATCTCACAAATGGAGCTGAACAAGGCGCCATGGCCTGATGGTTTTCCAGCTGAGTTCTATAAAACCTTTTGGGAGGTGATTAGAGAGGACTTAATGGCTATGTTCGGTCAACTTAAAGAAGGAAATTTGCCCTTGTATAAACTGAATTTGGAGTGATCACGTTGTTGCCAAAAAAAGAAAATGCGGTTCAAATCCAACAATACAGACCAATTTGCTTACTAAACGTAAGTTTTAAAATATTTACAAAAGTAGGTACTAATCGTATTACTGAAATTGCACAAAAGGTTATTCGACCAACGCAGTCAGCTTTTATGCCCGGTCGCCACATTCTCGAAGGGGTGGTGGTTTTGCATGAAACTGTCCATGAGCTTCATCGGAAGAAAATGGATGGGGTTATATTTAAGATTGATTTCGAGAAAGCTTATGATAAATTTAAATGGCCTTTTCTCCAACAAGCTTTGCGTATGAAAGGTTTTTCACCTAAGTGGTGTGAATGGATATGCAATTTGTACAGGGAGGAAGTGTTGGGGTACAGGTTAATGATGACATCGGTCATTATTTCCAAACCAGAAAGGGATTACGGCAAGGTGATCCGCTATCCCCTATGCTCTTCAATATCGTCGCTGATATGTTGGCTATTCTTATCGCAAGGGCGAAGGAAGATGGTCAAATAGGTGGTCTGATACCTCATTTGGTGGAGGGAGGCCTGTCGATACTACAATATGCAGATGATACGATCTTGTTTATGGAACATGATTTACACAAAGCATTAAATATGAAACTCATCTTATGTATTTTTGAACAACTTTCGGGGCTTAAGATCAATTTTCATAAGAGTGAGGTGTTTTGCTTCGGCAGTGCGAAGGAAGAGGAGGACCAGTACAAACAGATTTTCGGTTGTGCTGCTGGATCGCTACCTTTCAAATATCTTGGTATCCCTATTCATTATCGAAAACTATTAAACTCTGAATGGTATCCAGTTGAAAACCGTTTCGAAGGAAAACTTGGATGCTGGAAAGGTAAAATGCTTTCTTACGGTGATCGACTGGTTCTTGTTAACTCCGTGTTAACAAGTCTACCGATGTTTATGTTATCATTCCTGGAAATACCCATAGGGGTAAGAAAGAGACTAGACTTTTATCGATCACGGTTTTTCTGGCAGAGTGATGAAAACAAACGCAAATATAGACTAACAAAGTGGAATATTATTTGTCGCCCAAAAGACCAGCGCGGCCTTGGAGTGGAAGTACTAGAACTCAAAAATAAATGTTTACTCAGTAAATGGCTGTTTAAAATTTTGAATGAGGAGGGTGTCTGGCAGGAGCTTCTGCAGAACAAATACCTTCATAGCACAACACTTTCAAATGTTGAGATACAACCGACTGATTCACCCTACTGGAAAGGACTGATGAGAGTCAAAGATGAGTTCTTTGCTAGAGGTTTCTTTCAAGTAGGTAGTGGAGAGGCAACAAGATTCTGGGAAGATATATGGTTAGGAAGTACTCCGTTGAAGGATCAATATCCATTGCTTTATAATGTAGTGCAACATAAATATGTTTCGGTACATACTATGATGCATAACGCACCCCCTTTGAATATGAGTTTTAGGAGGAATCTCACTGGGAACACTCATCTTTGTGTTCGTTTAATGGATATCAATTTGCGCAATCGTCCAGATTCGTTTCGCTGGTCGCTAACTCAGAATGGGATTTTCACGGTGAAATCGATGTATGAGGATTTAATGAATGGACATACAAGATTTCTATTAACTTATTTGTGGAAGTTAAGGATACCACTAATGATAAAAGTTTTTATGTGGTTTCTGGATAGAAAGGTACTCCTAACTAAAGACAACCTTGCAAAACGAAATTGGTTTGGTGATTTAAATTGCCCCCGTTGTGGTTCAGCGGAGACGATAAACCATTTATTTATTGAATGTCCGTTTGCTAAACTCATTTGGCGGGTTGTTTTCTGTACGTATAACATACCGCCTCCTACAAATGTTTCCAATATGTTTGGGAATTGGTTAAATGGGATTGACAAAAAGACAAAAGTTAGGATTGGTATCGGCGTTTCAGCTATTTGTTGGTCTATTTGGCGTTGTAGGAATGATTTAGTTTTTAACAACAAAGATTGTTCTAATGTTGTACAGGTTATTCATTCGGCGGCGCACTGGATCAGACTATGGGCTTCCCTGCTTCCTTCGGACCAGCAGGACCTCATGGAGTTTGGGTGCACGCGCCTTCTTATGGTGGCGCGGGATTTTTTCTCTCAACCCACGTGGCGGCGTATTAGTAGACTTTTGTAGTCACTTTGTTTTAGTTTTTAGTGGGCTCTGTGAGCATCTCTTTACCTTTGTGCGTTCTGAGATGTAATTTGGATGTGATACTCGTACTCATAATTTGTTCTAATAAATGGCTGTGTGCATCACTTGATGCAGAGGCCGGGACTACCCCTTTTCAAAAAAAAAAATATCTTCAACAATGCTTCCCGACAAATTGTAAATAAACCTTTATGTTTCATGGAGATCAGCCGATACTCCACCATAACTCTGTTGATTGCCAGCTCTGCACCTCTTTTTTGACTGCCCTTTCTCGCTTAGATGTTGGGAAGTCTTGGCACCAAGCAAGAAGAGAGGAATATCACTAATTGATGAATGCTGACTTGCGCATGATGTTCTCCCGAAAAATATAGCCACTGATATTATCATAATGGGCTGCTGGAACATATGGAAACAGATGAATGACAGAAGTTTTCAACACATCCGCCCTACTTTAATTTCCTACAAATGCAACTCAGAAAAGATCTCATCACCCTGAAACTCAGAATTAAGACTAAGAGTCTAGCTTGTCTGGAGGGTTGGATTGATTTCAGTCCTTCCATGTAGTTCAGTTTAATCTTCATCATGTTAGATAGAACTGGCATTAGTTAGCCAATTTTTGAAGCGCTTCCTTGTATTTGTATGCAATAATAATAATTATTATTAATAGAAAATACCGTAGAACAATTGTTCTATGGTTTGCGCTTAAAAAAACCTGTTGATTGCCATCATATATGCAAATGGTGATTTCATACATGTTTCACACATTTTTTTAAGAAAATAGGGTGTGGTATCCCGGCCTCTGCATCAAAATGATGCACACAGCTACCGCAATTTATTGTAGAAAATCATCCACACAAGTTTAGAGTTTACAACTTAAGGATCACGCAAAGTTGCTACGAAAATCAGCCACTTAAAGAGTAGAGTACTAAACATCTAGTCTTCTAGTGTGTATCCATCCAGGCCGGCACAAGATAGCCCGTACGACCGTCAGCATGCGGGTACATCCGGAATCCATAAGTCCACGTTGGTCGGCAGGGAGTAGTACGGACCACGTGTTGATCCAGTAGACCGCCTTGTTGACCACATGCAAATAGTGAATAGCATTTGTTTTTGTTAAAGATAACATCGTTAGGGCAGTTCCATATCGCCCACAAGAATGCCGCAACACATGCGAATCCGACCTTTTGTTGCCTTATCAATACCATTCAACCAGCTACCAAACAAATGAACAATGCTAGTTGAACGATACAAGTTAAAAGCAAAGTGAAATAGTCTACAGATACTCTGCGCAAAAGAACAAGAATGAAAAGATGATGAACCGTTTCATCCGAATGACAAAAAAAGCATTTGGGGCATCCATTCCAATTTCTTTTCTTAAGATTATCCTTTGTCAACAATTTTTTCCTTTGCATAAACCAGAGGAAAATCTTAATTTTAAGCGGAATCTTGAGCCTCACACATATTCAATTCAAGTTTCACAAAATATTAAAGAAGGGTTTTACGACAAATGAATTTACTTGAAGCTACTCACAAATTTGTATGACACATATATGAAGCCTCTCAGGGGGTGCAAATTTCAGGTACGGTTTCATTAAAAAAAAATCGCAGAAAGTTTCACTGAAGCGGAACTACACATTCATGTGTGTCCCTTCATGGAAATTAACATGTACATATATGAAACTAAGGGGAGTTTTGGAACGTTCAGTTATTTTATTCTTCATGAAACAATAATCTATACGAAACCTGAAACGTCCTAGGGGTCGAGCACGTGGATTAAAAAAACAGAATGATCTATATAGGCCGACACACAATGTTTACCACAAATCTCAGAACTATATATGGACATCGTGAATGATATAGTGCCGGTCAATATATAGAGGGATGTAGTTCCATTGATAATGTTTAGTCCCATGCCAAAGGGCATTAATAAACATAGTGAATGTGCTAAATTCTATGTCTAGACGCCATCATTTTTTAATGTTTTATCTAGTATAGTTGCATCAAGTTCACAATAAGTAACATTTTGGTCACACCTTAACTCGAACATATTAAAATATTGACTTCTAACACTTGTACAGATCGGGCAATTTAAAAAACTCGTTTGCACACGGAAGCATCCCTCCGTGTACCCCTATCGGTTACTCTTCGAAATTATAGCCGCCCGCAAACGGTATTTTGAGCCGCAAAATTTGCATACGGTTTTATTCTTTAAATTGTGTGCGAAGTATTGCACACGAGTTATGACCAGCCAACCGTGTGTCATATATTGTTCTATTGCACCCGATTAGTTTGATGTTTTTATATGTCTAGTTTTCCGTCTTCCCGCTACGTTCTACAATCTCTCTCTGCATGAAATACCACGGTGCTCACGCCTTCTCCTTTTACTTGATGGAGTATAAATTGCTTTGACGGAACATGGCCATTTGTTTATTTAGGATTTGTATACAATGTCACACAACACAGAAGCGATGGGAGATCGGGCATGGGGTACCTTCGTGGATCTCACGCCATCGTCGGACTCGGAGGAGGTGTGGCCCTCACCGTCCGTAGCTAGGGGTAGCTCAACCAACCTCGCCGCGTCAGAATCGGGCGAGATGGTGTCCACAACTTGCTCAGTCTATCTCACGCCGATTGATGCGCATGAGAAGTTGTCCCCAACAAAGGGAACGAAGACCTCATGACGGTGGCTAGGGGTAGCTCAACCAACCTCGTCGCGCCATGATCGAGCGAGATGGTGTCCACAACTTCCTTAGTCGATCTCACGCTGATTGATGCACATGAGAAGTTGTCCCCAGCAAAGGGAACAAAGACCTCATGGCGGTGGATGTAACACCCCGACCCACCACCAGGTTGGGCCTGTCACCCCTGCCAGCTCCCTAGGATCTCTAGACTCCCTAGGATCTCTAGACTGGTCCCACAGATAAGCACACAAGTCGTCTTTTCTGCGCACTTTGTCATCACTCGCGCGCACCCGGGAAAGAGTTCCCGGTTGGTCACCCATCATTGGATTACTCCGAGCCAAGCACGCTTAACCTCGGAGTTCTTTTGAGACGAGATTCTGAAAAGGAAGTTGCAATTTGTTGATATGAGTATTCTATCAATTCTATTAAGCCCTGAGCCAAGATATCAAAGTGGAGGAGCCCAAAGACAGTTATTTGGGTTCGTTGTCGGACGTGCCTCTAGTCATTCCATTGGAACTAGAGGAGTATAAGTTGGTGGAGCTGCCCATCGCGTCGGCGAGGTATGAGAAAGCATTGGTGCATTGCGTGGTAGAGGAGTCCTTTGCGACTCTTAGAAAGTTCTGGGTGCGTGCGCTGTTGCACGCTTGGCAAGAGGTCAAGAAGCAGACTGGGTTTTGGATGCTTGCCACAGGAAGGCGGGTGGCCAAGTGGAAAGACGGGCAAGCCGACAACCCGCTACCCGATTTTGCCGACACCTCAGGCTCTGGCGACCCGCTCACCGACATTGTCGATTACTCAGGCTCTCGCAACCCGATCGCCGACGTTGCCAAGGCCCCAAGCAACAGAAAGGGTCTTGTCAATGATGAAGACGTTTTCCTCCTCTCTAACAAGGACGATGAATATGTTTAGTTAAGTATTAGTTGATTCTTATGAGTTATATATATATCAACTGTGTCTGATTGGGATGTCCAATCTCTTTGTAGCATGTGGAAGGGCAAACCATGTGTTTGAATAAATGGAGCCCTTTTGGTATAAACTAATATTATATAAATATTATTAACCAGGTTCCATTATGTCTAGTACTCCCTCTTTCCAACTGGATTTTCAGTTTTTTTCAAATGTTGAATAATCGTAGGATTGCACTTTTTAGCACCAAACTATCACATGATTTGTGGCTAAAAAAACCGTGTGCCAAGTTTATATCTTTGGCAGAAGTGATTTTGTGTACGGCTAAATGTGTGTGATAACTCTTTGTACGCGGCTGCATAATCACACACGAATTACACACTATTAACCATTGATACCCCACAAGTATAGGGGATCGCAATAGTATTCGAGGGATGTAAAACCCAAATTTAATGATTCGACACAAGGGGAGACAAAGAATACTTATAAGCTTTAACAACGGAGTTGTCAATTCAGCAGCACCTGGAAAAGCATTAGTAACATGGGTGATGTGAAAATAGCAGTAATATGAGAGCAATATAGATAGTAACATAGCAGCAGTAGAAGTAACACAAAAGCAATGCACCAAAAAATATTCAAGTGCGTAGTTGACAGTAGAGCAATGATGATGACAAAAGGACCGGGGTTCCCAGATATCTACACTAGTGGTAACTCTCCAAGAACAAGTGGTGGGTGAACAAATTATAGTTGGGCAATTGACATAATTGAAATAGCATTAAGATAGAATATCCAATCTATTAATCATGTAGGCATGTTTTCCATTTATAATCACATGTGATCGCAATGAGAAACTTGCATAAAATCTTTTGTCCTACCAGTCCGTTTGCACCGGGGCCTCAAGGGAAACTACTGGTAATTAGTTAAGGTACTCCTTTTAATAGAGCACCGGAGCAAAACATTAACACTTGGTGAAACATGTGATCCTCACATCACAGCCATCCCCTCCGGTTGTCCCAGTAATTGTCACTTTGGGGCCTCGGGTTCCGGACAATGACATGTGCAAACAACTTGTATATACAATCTAAGCAATAATTATAGAGCTTAAATCTAAGATTATGCCACTCGTGCACTAGTGACAAGCATTAAACACAACAAGATTGCATCAACAATAACTTCACAAACTTTGATGGATAAACTGATCATAATGGAATCGGATCCGAACAAACACAACACCGATTACATCATATGGATCTCAATCATGTAAGGCAGCTCATGAGATCATTGTATTGAAATACATGAGAGAGAGTACCAACTAGCTACATCCAAAAACTCGTAGTCCATGGGAAAACTACTCACAAATCAACATAGAGTCGAAGTGGAGGTGGTGGATTCTATGAAGATGGCTCCAGGGGTCAATCCCCGTCCCGGCAGGGTGCCAAAACAGGAACTTCTGACCCCCAAAACTTGTCTTCGATGCCGGCGGCGATGCAGATCTTTTCGTGGAATATGACGGATTATTTTAGGGTTTTTGCGCCGGGAGCCATTTATAGGCGAAAGGGCGATGTCGGTGGGCGCTCAAGGGGCCCACACCACATGGTGGCGCGGCTAGAGGGGGAGCCGCGCCACCACATTGTGTGGCCGCCGCGTGCCCCCCCCCCCCTCCGTCTCCTCTTTGGTGTTATGGATCCTTCCAGGAAAAATAGGGACTTTGCCTTTTGTTTCGTGCAATTCCGAAAATATTTCCTTAATAACTTTTCTAAAACAAAAACAGCAGAAAACAAGAAACTGGCATTGTGGCATATTGTTAATAGGTTAGTTTCAGAAAATGCATAAAAATAATAATAAGTGTATATAAAACTTGTAGTAATTGGTGTAATATAAACATGGAACAAAAGATAAAAAGGACCAGCAGGGTTTGACCTGTGCACATACGCTACTCTCCCCTCTGGAACCGCCTCCTCTCCTCTACAGCCGCACACGCCCTCTCGGCTCCTGTGGTGAGGCACTGCTGCATTTGGCCTCCCTCGCCGGTTGAGCGGCCGATGACCTCGCGGCATGCATGTACAAGGACTGCGGCTCACCCATGGCAAGGTCGTCATCTTCTCGTCGACTTCCCAACGGTTAGTGCTCGATTATCAAATCTGTCCTCATATTTAATATGCCAAAACTATTAGAATATCTTGTCTACAGTAGCAAGGCCGGATCTAAGATGTCCATTTTTTAAGAATATTTTTTAACTACTTCTTTATTGTTGTGGTACCGCTAGATTGTTGGTATTTTCGTTATGTTAGAATAACTTGTTTATGCTTTATTCGTGTAATTATGGGAGTACTTTCTTATACTTTACGAGAAACAATTTGATAAAACACATTTTATATTATATTTGTGTAATAGGGATCTTATTTTGGTGGCAATGTACAAGAAAAAGAGAGTTTTTACTTCCCTCTCTTGGCCAATCCCTACTTGCTGGTAGGTGCCTATTTTGAACACAACATGTACTTAATTCACGCTCGTTGATGTACATGAACTTGTACTTTATTACTTTATCTTCCCACATATTTGCAACATATTTAGGGTTGTGCTTATGTTCAATGATGATTTTGGGGGATATTCTAGATTATCCCCCTTACTTTGGTTTAAACCCTCCGGATCAGGAAAACCTTGTTTTGTGTATTTGTGTCTTTTAGGGACTCAAACAATGTCAAAAGACTTGGAAACTTTTGACGAATTATTTTAGGAAGGAAGTAGGCTAATGGGCTTTGGATCCTTGGGAGGCGAGCTCCGAGTTGGCCGCGCCTAGCATACTCTAGCGGTAGATTTTTTGCCCTAAAAATTGATCTTGACCTAAAACCGACTATATAAGAAGCCTTTTCGCGATCCTCAGAGGAAGCGCCGCAGAAACACCAAAATAAATACAAAAGCTACCAGATTGGAGGGGGTAACTCTGCCGGAGCGCTGCTACAGGATCTCTACCTACTCCAACGTATTCACCATCATCACCATGATGAAGAAGGAGTAGTCCACCTCTGGACTTTGGGTTTGTGGCAGTAGCATATTGTATCTCTCTCGTTCTCTTCTTGTCTTAGTATCATATGAGCTGTCCAACATGATTATGATCATCCATGTAATTCCCTTGTGGTGGATCTTTATTTTATGAATTGATATTTGAGATTGAAATTTCATTGTGTTTAAAGATTTATGAGTAGATGCATATTATGTATCCCGTTCTTTATTATTCGTTTTGATCAAGCATGTATGAGAGGGCGTGTGAGGGGGAACGTGTACATTATACAGAGTAGCGGTGGTGGTAATCAGGCAGTGAGAGAAAGCTTTGAGATCCACTTTGATTTTTACCTTCTTATTTACCTCACTAGGGATTAAGTGAATACATATGCTATTGATGTCTTGTGACAACCAAGATATTCGTGCATAAAGCAAGTATATTGCTATTCAAACTCCATGTCACTAAACTAAAGGTTTTACTCGGTTTATTCTTAATTGTAGACTTTGTGGATGTTATCTCTAGTCTAAGAGAGTATAAGAGAGATGTGTTGTATCATCTCTAAAATAGGACGTGATGCCCATACAAATACTATCTTACACATAATTATGTTGCACCAATATTATATCACTATGAGTAGTTTTATGTCCACCACACTTTTAAGAGAGTGGATAAGTGAACCCATGAACCCTGGTCCATATTTTAATATACGAAACAACTTTCCAACACTTTAATTGGATTTTACTTTTCAGCCATTATTGAATCCGAAAATACAAATCGTATTTGTTTCTTGCATTCACAACCAAAAACCCAAAAACATCTTTACTTCTTGTTTTTACTTTCTTTTCCTAGTTATAGATTTTTTTTCACTTTACTAATTCTAAATCTTGTGCTTAGTAGGTTGCACGAGACAAAATACTTGTTCTGTAGGTTGTTGGAAGAAGGGAGGAGAAATACATCTCTTCATTTACTTCCCTGAGAGTTTGATATTTAAACACTCGAGTCACCCTTGTGGGGAAAACCACCCTTCCTACAACACTCTACTCTTCGAGTCCAAAAGGGTGCCTTGACTGACTACACTTCAGTAACATCAAAAAGGTTATCTGGCACCGTTGCCGGGGAATTGAGAAAAGATCTTCACATGGTGCAACTCCCACGACAACTACTAAAAGGCTTTCTGGCAAACTTGACAAGAGATCCTGCATAAGGTTTTTTAGCACCGTTCTTCTTCACCAACTTGTGTAAACATCCAAGCTTTAGGAGCTTGCACCGATGTGAGATGTTTCTTTCCTTTTAGATTTACAAAAAAAAATCCTTTGTCTTTGTTTATTTTTATTTTTTTGTTCTTTTTATTTTTGGTTTGTTATTTTTGTTCTTGTTTTAGATTTGTTAAGTTTCTTTTAGTTTTTACTTTCAGATTTTCTTAAACATTGCATTATGTTATTATCAAAAATGGTTGCTAGCATTGAAATAAATAATTTTACGCAATATTATTGAGAATCATGAATGGAAGCTTGGCTTAGGATGCAAGGTATTAATGAAAATTGTTCTAAATAAGCATGCCCAAGTTACATTAATTAAGAGATTTTATAATGGTTTAGATATTTCGTCAAAATATCTTTTAGACTCGTTAACATATGGAACATTTTCTACAGGAAACCCATTACATGCTACTACTCTCATGTCAAATATGTTTGGGAATTGAAGATAAACCAAGGAAGAAACCGCAACCAAACAATTGAAAAATGTTTTGAGGGAACCATACTAGAGTTGCAAACTTATATGAAAACTGTTCCGAATAAAAGTGGGATAATGAAGGAGATATGCCCTAGAGGCAAATAAATAAGTAGTATTTGTTGCATTATCTCATAAGTTTATAATAGGTTTGTGTATTATGCTATAATTGTATTAATCGGAATTATTAATACACGTGTGATACATAGACAACCAGGTCCCTAGTAATGCTCTATATGAACTAGTCCATTGGGCAACAGTTGATCGAGATTCCCGATCAAGGACAATGACGTCGGTTGACAATGGGGTCATCTTATTAGTTGAATAAGGTGATGAGCATACGCAAGTGTTGCAATAAGATCGTATTACGATGTTTGTCATTTGCAATAAATAAGAATATGATAGCTTATTCCTTAGACCGTGAGTCCATACTTATTGATACTTCGTAGGGGTGCTTTGAGAGCATCAAACGTTGTGTCTTATATAGCATGACAATAACAGTGTCCATCTTGGGTATCCCGAAAGAGCATCGAGAAGTAAGGATCAAGAGCGGGATTTGTTCATTCTTGTAATAGAAAGATACTCTGGGCCAACTCGGTGAGATTGCATCTATATAGCTGCGCAGCTTATGACTAGGTCATGGAGATGTAATATCACAGACGAGTTAATAACCTTTATCGGTAACGAGATACACCAAAGACATTGGATGTCTATGATCATATCTCGGAGAACGTAGTATCACAGAAACAAAGGGAATGAATATCATATTTATGGTTCAACGACGATATTCGTAGAATGCACAGGGGTTGTCATATACATCCAGGTATCCCTGACGGTCATTGGTGAGCGAAGTGTCTCGACCATGTCTGGAGTTCTCGAACGGTAGCGTAACAAACTTAAGGTCTTAACGACACCAGGAGATAGGTTCTTGAATAATATAGGATTTTGTTGGAGAGAGAGAAATGATCCGGAAAGAGTTCCGGTGGTCCGGAAGGAGTTTCGGGAAGGTCTGCAATGGTTCCAGGGATGTCCGAAAGTTGTTCGGGTGGTTCGGAAAATGTTTCGGAGTCACGGGATATTAAATAGTATTTAAATATATTAATTATGAATTAATTATATTTTATATTAATTATTATTAAATAATAAAGGAAAAAGTGGGGCCTCCCACCTACATGGGCCCTAAGACGGCCCAAGAGGGGGAGCCGCACCAAACTTGGGGGAAGGGGCCAAGCCCAAGAACGAATTGGACTTGGTTCGGCCGAACCCCCCTCGCACCTCCTTTTCTTTAGTCCCACATGGGAGAGGCAAGGTGTTTGCACACCCCCTCCCCCCTTTATATAGCAAGGCATATTAATTGGATTAATTACAGAAATATACAATTAATTGTATAGCAGGCCGGCCGAGTTGCTTCTCCGCCCGTTTTGCCCCCTCTCTCCACCTAAGCTATACCGCCGGGCGCTGTTGCCCTGCGGGATTCCAGATAAGTTCTAACCCTGCGATTTCAGCTGGATATGAATGACCGGGGGTTGTTGTTAAGCTCCGTATGTTTGTGAGTGCTCGGAGGCGACTCTTTTGAGGAGCCTGGGCGACGTCGTCTCGCCCACCTACAGCCGCTGTGCCCCCCCCTTGCCGCCAGCGCACCCCCCCCCCCCCCCCAGCCGCCGGCGCCACGCCATCTTCCGCCCGACGCCCGTCGACGCAGGTCATCGTCGACACCCCGGCGTCATCGTCTACGTCATCGCGGCAAGTTCTCCGCGACCTCGAGGTCGGCTACGTACGGCTTCATCGTCAACGCTTGTGCGGGAGCGTAATCCCCGCTATCGGTCTACATGGAGGTAATGTAACCCGTTCCGCCACCGTTATCACATGTACTAGATAGATAGATCCTGGCTAGTTAGGGTTTCATACGCTACAAAAAATTTGTTTTCTGCAACGGAACCCCTTCAGTGGTATCAGAGCCGATCTATGCGTAATACTACTGGTAGGGTTAGAACTCATGTTGAATGAGGACGTCTTTCTTATATTTGCTACGCTCTAGCGTGCACTAGCGATGCCTTCGGTATTGAGTTGATGAAGCGGCCCGGACCGACTTTACGCGTACGCTTACGCGAGACTGGTTCCACTACTGACATACGGCTTGCACCGTATCTGTGGCTGGCGGGTGTCTGTTTCTCTCTCTCTCTAGTCGGCAAAGCATTTTCAATGGAGGGCCCGAAAGGGATGCTTAAACATGCAATTATACGATCGACGTTGTGGTACAAAGTTCGTAGGTAGGGAAGCGATTCTCTTACGAATAAGCCTATATGCCACGTAAAACTTGAAAAACTAAATAAAGCTAGAGGCGTCTAACTTTGTTTTACAGAGGCGTTATTTTATGTGACATGATTACGGTAAGTTTGATATTACTCGTACCGTCGAAGGCAATGGAGGGCTTTGTAGACTCGGAGCCATGCCGGGGCGCCGGGGGCCAGGCACATGGCGCCATAAAGGTCCAGGCGCATCGACCATGTCACATCGCACTTCATTGCATCATTATTGTGTGCTGTTGTGTGTGCATCCTATTGATTGCTTATATGCTAGATATACAACGGTAGCATCATGAATAGGATGATCCCTAACAAATACCAAAACTGTGTTCTCCCTCGTTGCGTACCACCAAGAAAGTTCTACGTTATGAGGCAGGCCGTGATGATCGGGTGTCAGACATATCGTCGTTCGCATACAGTGGGAGTAAGCCATGTTGCACGCGCAGGGTCTTCGAGGTTTGATTGGTGAGCCTAAAACATGCAGATATGGCCTCGAAACACGGGAAGATCGAAAGATCGAGCATGAGTCACAGAGTTGTTGTGATCGACATTTTATGTCCACCTTTGAAGCTATGCTGCCGGCCGTGATGATCGGGGGCAGTATGGTGGATGAGGGTCGTGTAATTGCCATTATTATTTTAGGGATAATAATTTTGGTGTGGTGTGTTTTGATAATATGATTATAAATTAAAACTCACCTATATATTATAAACTTTACCTTACCTCTTTTGCAATCACATCTGTAGACTACGCAACTATACTTCGGTTACTTCCTCAAGAGATCGGATTCTACCTTATGAGACGACGGGTCCAACTTCATCAGCTGGTACAAGGGTTTTAGAAACATCCTCGAACACAACAACATCTTTTATGTTCTCGATGAAGCGTTAGGAGAAAGACCAGGAGATTCTGCAAGCGAGGAGGAGGAAGATGATTTCCGTAGGCGTGGAGACATATTCATCGAAGTGGAGATCACCATGACCGTATGCCTAGCACCTGAGTTGAAAGAGTTGTTTCGACGCAAGGAACCATGCGTCATGATTGATGCGATAAAGACACACTTCCGAGATGAATTGAAGCGTGAGAAGTTCAGGCAGCTTAGAATGTTCCAGACCATTCATATGGAGGAGCATACCTGTTTGGAGACTCATTTGAAGAGATTGTATGACATCTACTTCCAGCTGACAATGGTCTTCGATTACTAGATGGCACATTCCTGTGCCATTCAGACTGTCCTGAGCTATGAGAAGCATGTGCGCAAGTACATTTTGAAGGCCGACAATATGAACTTCTACAAGTTTGTGTCCGAATTCAAATCTCTGAAAGTTGATTCCATCGAAGGAGAAATCTTCGATGCTACAGGTATATATTTGATATATACAGAATTATGAATTCGCCTCTTGATATATGATAAAGTATTTGATACTTGTTCTGTTTGTGAAACAGGTCCTGATTATCACATATATGCGGTGAAATTTGATGTGACCTGGCGCTGAAGATGGTGATCAAGGAGTTGATGGCCATTGGTGTTCATGTCCTCAAGTTATCATAGTTATCATTAATAGTTTTTTATAAGATCTTTTGTAATAGTGAGAAAGTGTGTTCAGTGTCTTGATTGTTACAAGACAAAGTTATTCATGTAATAAGACAAGTTCAGTTGTTTTATGTTATGGAATAAGCCAGTTGTTTTATATTATGAATAAAGGTTTCAAATCTCAATTACATCAATTGTATGATAACGTTCATAATTCTAGAAATGATAATATAGCGTGTCCAATGAATAAAAGTTCTGTTACAAGAACAAACACCATCGAATTTAGTCATAAAGGCAATGAAAGAAGTAATGGATATTTTGGTCCATTTAAATATTTCGAGTGCCAAATTGATTAAGTTTGAAATATAGTATTGAAGTGTCAATACGAGAGAAAATTAAATAAAAGTCATTTAAAATGATTATTAAATTAATTAATGGTGTTTTTGCTTGATCTGAATTCTTCTATGACTATTGGTGAATAAGAGTATTTTCCTGATAAATCCTAAGTCTGAAATTAATTTGATAAGAGATCAAATGGGGTTTTTCAGAAGAAAGATTAGTGAATATTGTATTCACAAGATTCGATCAAAGGACAATATTTTTGAATTATGATTTCAACACAAAAGACTTGTGAAAATTCGTTTCACAATATTATAATGTCATATATGGTGATATGTGGGGTATTAATCATGCTCTATTTTAAATAAAATGTGGTCTGTCAGAATCTGTCTTAGAATCTCTTAATATGTTTGAAACATTATAGTCGATGTCCAGTTTAGAAAATAGATATTTCTCTCAACAAGAATTTGTGTGATCGACAATAGTGTCGTCATGTATATGATTATATGATAATTCGGAATGTACATGAATAGTTCTTTGTAGATTGCTCGCATTGGATGCGAGTGTATTCCAAAACCAAATAGAAACAAAACTTGGTTTGTTGTCTATGTAATTCCTAGGAAAATATGATTTTTCGAATTATGGTTTATGAATTGGAATTAGAAGCTTGAAATAAGGTGTCAGACCTATATTCATAAAAGTAGAATATTGGAAGGTATTCCAAAGGGTATATGTCTACAAATGAAAATTTGGTGATTAAAAGTGAGGGAGACTAGAAAATTGTTTTCTGCTTGCAATCCTCTTCATAAAGATCATAATATTTTCATGAAAGAAGCTTCTGGATAAAGTGTTGTTATATTTAATATTGTTGTCAGGTCACAACACAATATTAAGTGTTTCAGATCTTGTTGACAGATCTAGGTGCACTTTATGAATACAAAGAAAGTTGAGAAAATATCAGAATACGAACAAAGGCTGTTTCAGACTGAAAATCCAAGTTACATTTGAAAGGATTAAAATAGTAATTGTTGCTACAATTCTTATTAGAGGAATAAGATTGTTTAATCATCATATAAAGTGTTATATGAGAAATGTGACTATAAGAAAGACGTGGAAGCATGTTTTGTCAAGAAATGTGTCTTGGACAAGATCAAATTTATTGACTATATTTATGTAGACATGTTTGAAGTCTGAGAGATTTGTATTAATGTAATACTGTAGTTTGTATTGAATTCGAATTGATAATAGATCAATGCTTTTGGTTTGACCAAAATGTCGATTTTAAGTGGGAGTCAAAGTTAGTTTACTCACGTGGAATATGTAAAGGACATATTTTTGAGTGGGAGCTTAGGAACTCAAATATGTGGATGATATGTTTTTGAGTGGGAGCTCGTGTTCTCAAATATGTGGAGACATAATTTGAGTGGGAGCCGAATTCATCTTGTGTAAATGACACACTGTGAAATTGTACCAGTAGAATAGATGAGAAGGATGAAGTTGTGAAACTATTTGAAAGTTAGTGTCTATTTGAAATAGAACGGGAATTTAAAATAGTTAGTCGTGTTGTTTTGGATTATATCTGAGGAGTCAGATAGAATAAAAAAGGATGGTCCTTGGAAATCCAATTAATCATTAAGAGTAATGATACACGATAATAGTGTTTGTATGACATGTTCGTCTATTGTTAGACATCATACAGAAACCATATTATCTGCTCGATGAAATATGACCGATGTTCGTAGAAGAAGAACAGTTATAAAGGTAAATTTAGAATTTACTGGAAGTAGATGTGCATTAGTTATTAGATTGACATTGAAGTGTCAAGTTTTCTACATAGGTGTGAAAGTATGTAGATATCGCGAGTTTGTAATTGTTACAAGATGATCTCTATGACTGAGTGTATTTTCAAGGCAGTTATCTGGTTAGCAGAATCAGAGTAAGCGCTGGAAAACAGGAGTCTCGCTTAGTTACGGTATTTGCATATATGTTATTGGATAACATGGTGATATCAATCAAGTTGATATCAATGAATCGCAAAAGTACGCACAATTATGTATTGTACAGATTGTCAGAGTAACACTCTTCCACAAGCAAGCATTATCAAATGACGCTTATTTGATAAGAGATTTGATAAAGTAAAATGCAGCTAGTTTATTTGTACTCTAGTGCAAGTGGGAGACTGAAAGAGATATGCCCTAGAGGCAAATAAATAAGTAGTATTTATTGCATTATCTCATAAGTTTATAATAGGTTTGTGTATTATGCTATAACTGAATTAATTAGAATTATTAATACACGTGTGATACATAGACAACCAGGTCCCTAGTAAGCCTCTATATGAACTAGTCCATTGGGCAACAGTTGATCGAGATTCCCGATCAAGGACAATGACATCGGTTGACAATGGGGTCATATTATTAGTTAAATAAGGTGATGGACATACGCAAAATATTGCAATAATATCATATTACGATGTTTGTCATTTGCAATAAATAATGATAGCTTATTACTTAGACCGTGCGACAGTACTTATTGATGCTTCGTTGGGGTGCTTTGAGAGCATCAAACGTTGTGTCTTATATAGCATGGCAATAACGGTGTCCATCTTGGGTATCCCGAAAGAGCATCGAGATGTAAGGATCAAGAGCGGGATTTGTTCATTCTTCTAATGGAAAGATACTCTGGGCCCACTCGGTGAGATTGCATCTATATAGCTGCGCAGCTTATGACTAGGTCATGGTGATGTAATATCACAGACGAGTTAATAATCTTTGTCGGTAACGAGATACAACAAACACATCGGATGTCTACGATCATATCTCGGACAAGGTAGTATCACAGAAACAAAGGGAATGCATATCATATTTATGGTTCAACGACGATATTCGTAGAATGCACAGGGGCCGTCATATACATCCAGGTATCCCTGACGGTCATTGGTGAGCGGAGTGTCTCGACCATGTCTCGAGTGTTCTCGAACCATAGCGTAACGAACTTAATGTCTTAACGACACGAGGAGATGGGTTTTGGAATAATATAGGATTTTGTTGGAGAGAGAGAAATGATCTGGAAAGAGTTCCGGTGGTCAGGAAGGAGTCCCGGGAAGGTCTGAAATGGTTCCAGGGATGTCCGAAAGTTGTTCGGGTGGTTCGGAAAATGTTTCAGAGTCACGGGATATTAAATAGTATTTAAATATATTAATTATAAATTAATTATATTTTATATTAATTTAGTTATTAAATAATAAAGGAAAAAGGGGGGCCTCCCACCTACATGGGCCCTAAGAGGGCCCAAGAGGGGGAGCCGCACCAAACTTGGGGGAGGGGGCCAAGCCCAAGTCCGAATTGGACTTGGTTCGGCCGAACCGCCCTCCCACCTCCTTTTCTTTAGTCCCACATGGGAGAGGCAAGGTGTTTTCACACCCCCTCCCCCTTTATATAGCAAGGCATTTTAATTGGATTAATTACAGAAAAATACAATTAATTGTATAGCAGGCCGGCCGAGTTGCTTCTCCGCCCGTTTTGCCCTCTCTCTCCACCTAAGCTATACCGCCGGGCGCCGTTGCCCTGCGGGATTCCAGATAAGTTATACCCCTGCGATTTCAGCTGGATCTGAATGACCGGGGGTTGTTGTTAAGCTCCGTATGTTTGTGAGTGCTCGGAGGCGACTCTTTTGAGGATCCTGGCGACGTCGTCTCACCCACCTGCAGCCGCTGCGCCTCCCCCTTGCCGCCGGCGCAACCCCCCAGCCGTCGGCGCCACGCCATCTTCCGCCCAACGCCCGTCGACGCAGGTCATCGTCGACACCCCGGCGTCATCGTCTACGTCATCGTGGCAAGTTCTCCGCGACCTCGAGGTCGGCTACGTACGACTTCATCGTCAATGCTTGTGCGGGAGCGTAATCCCCGCTATCGGTCTACATGGAGGTAATGCAACCCGTTCCGCCACCGTTATCACATGTACTAGATAGATAGATCCTGTCTAGTTAGGGTTTGAATTTTTCAGTCTGGTTGCGAGGTCTTAATAGTGAGTATGAATCATAGTTCTATTTTTTTTGATCCGCTCTATCTATTTCGTGTTCCAGATACTAGAATAAATAATATAATATCTGACGAATTTAGAATCATCTTGATAGAGATAACAGGCCCTTTCTATGTATTATCAATAGGATCAATTCTAACAAGTCACACACTCATATTCCAGAGATACCGAAACAAAAAAATTCCGCGGTCGAACTACCATAATGGCTAGAAATGTAAAGCTTAAACTAGAAAGGCTTTTTTGGATGGAAAACTATGACTTCCTGATTTTAGTTAGTAGAAACCTAATTGGTTAAAATTCCGTCCAGTAAAACAGAAGAATTATAAATTTCTAAAATGATAGATAGGAATATAGCGAATAAAGCCATTGCGACCCCCATAAAAGGAGTAGTCCCCCAACCCGGAGCGACTTTCCCATATTCTGAATTCAAGGGTTTCAATAAACTACCTGCACCAGTTCGTTTTGGCCTAGGTTTAGAACTATCTTCAACGGTTTGTGTAGCCATAAATTCTTTTTCATCATTGGTGTGCTTAAGAAATCAGATAAAATCCTTAATGCTATTTCTACAAAAATGGATTCTATAGTAAAACATGTTAGAACTAAGGATGAGCTGATTAAAAATGTTCATGCTAAGATATCCTTAATGAGTAAGAAGCAAGTGAATAATACATTGTTAAAAGTGCTTTAGAAGATTTAATGAAGAAAATGAGTAAGAAACAAGTAGAGCAAGTAAAAATGCTTAATGAAGTTATTGAACCTCTACTCGATCAAGATAAGTTCTAAGTCCTTCCTCCTCCCGCCACAAAAGTTTAGCTCTACACAAATCCATGCGTTTTTTAGAACCAACGGGTAACTCGTAAAAACAAAGCATAAATAAAGGTACCTCAGACTTGAATTAATTAAGATAACTCTACCGGCAATAGAAACAAGTTGTCCTTTCCGACAACTCAATTTGTTTTCCATTTTGCTCTCTGGTCTAGCCCAATCTTTATTTCTTAGTCTTACTTCATCAACTGGCATTCCCAAGTATGTCAAAGGGAGTTTACCAATTAGACAAGTAAAAAGGCCTACTGTAAAACTCCTTTTTTGAAGCTGTCATTCCGTAGCAAAATAACTCGCTCTTATGAAAATATATTTTTAACCTCGACATTTTCTCAAAAGCACAAAGAATGAGTTCAATGTTCTTTGCACTTTCCACATCATCCTCCAACGAAAAAATGGTATCGCATGCATATTGTGAAATGTTTATACCACCTACAAGTCTACAATTAAGTCAAGGATTAGCCCTTTAATCAAACCTTCTTATTTTTGCATCGATAAAAAGGATAGGTAAGACATCTACCGCAAGGTCAAAGAGAATGGCGGAAATAGGGGCCCCTTAATTCTCTCAATCCCTTAAATGTATGGACCGAATCGATCATTAACCCTTTTATATTCATCCCCTCCTCTCATAATGGACATCATCATGTCAGACAATTTTGGAGGAAACCCTTTGAGCTGAAGGAGCTGCTACCCAAAAGGCCACTTAATCTTAAGTTCGCTTTTTCAAAATCTACTTTAAATTTTAAGGGGGTCTCTTCTCATGATGGAAAGTAATAAAAGTTTCATATAAGACACACACCCCTTCCATAATATATCGATTCTTAATAAACGTCATTTGATTAAGAGAAATAACACCACCCACTACCCAAGTCAGTCTATCATCAACACTTTCATAAAAAAACGCACATTTAGCATAAAAATGGGTCTAAATTCTTGAGTTTGTTTAGCCTCTTTACATTTGGGTATCAAGGTAATCATCCCATAATTCAATCTATCAATTGGTAAAAACTTCCATTCTGAAATTCATCGAAAAGTTTTCAGATCACCACCCACTATGTACAAATACTGCTAGTAAAATTCTACATGAAAGACATTTGGCCGTAGCGATTTATTCTTGTCCATTTAGAACACCACGTCCTTTAACTCTTACGTAGAGAAAGGTTCAATTAGTGTTTTGGCAGTACCATCATTTTTTCTTTTTGCAATGTTCTCCACATTTATACTTATATTGTTGCTTAAAATGTCCAAATAAACCTTTATAAAAATATGTACTATATACTTCATAATGTTCTCCTCACCCTTAATCTCCCCCATCCTCCAGTTCTAGAGATAAAATCACATTTTCCCTTCTTTGGCCATTGGCCCTAGCATGCAAGTATTTTGTGTTATTATCTCCTTCCAGAATTTCTCGCTCTTTACATCTTAGTTTCCATTTTAATTCTTCTTGTCTGAGCTTCCAAGTTTTTCCCCAACATCCTATGTGAATCAGATAAGCAAGTACTTTCACTTAGCTTATCCAATTCAGTAATTTGTGATGTGAAGTTATCCTTCATTTTTTATAAATGGCATCTATATATATTGTGATTAAATCCTTTTATTTCCCCCTTAGGTTTCTAAACCTACACTGCTATTTGTGCAAATTGGACATATGTGTAGGAGCAGAATTCCGAATTTCTAAAACGACCACTCTAATTCTATCTCTTAAAAACAACCAGATTTAAATCTAAAAACTGAATTCTTCTTTAACGGCACCCAAAAGAAGATGGGTCTGATCAGATAAAGGGTGGATCATGTCTATCGTAGTAACAACCGTCAAAGAATAAATATCTTCCCAGTCCCGACTCATAAGTAATCTATCAAGGTTTTCGAATGTAGGATCAACATGACCTTTCGACTACGTGTACTGCCTCCCATTAAGTTTGAACTCCCGTAGGCCGCAATTTTCAATACTGCTATTAAAATGAAAACTCCATTTATTATGGTCACCCGCTTTATTCTTCACATCCTCTTTTCTTATAATGTTAAAGTCTCCACCCACCAAAATAGGATAAACACTATGTTGGCACACACCGGCTAGTTCAGCTAAAAAGCCTCCTTGCCATCTACAGTACTTGCGGCACACCATAGACCACAATTAAGTTTCAATGTTGATCTATACATTTGTCAAGATCAAATGAATAAGAATGATTCTGCTCATCATTTAGCAGATCATTTGAGTGGTAAAACTGAAGATGCGGTTTTGGATGATTTACTCAATGATTTGGATCAGGATAATCTGGTTGATGGCGATAATAGAAGGTGAAAACTGAAAATTAAACAACACATTACTCAAGACATGGTTATCTGATACGGAGGAGAGACACAATCATATACACATCACGTATAGGAAAAGATGTGGGAGCACTTCCATGCATCCATGATACTCGAGATTTGCTTGTGTTCTTGGCAAGCTTGCAAGCGCACAGTACGCTCTCATGTCCTGCATTCTGTAGTCTAGCTAGCGATCGAAGGCCGGTCGCGGTGGTTTTTATATTCCGAAATACACAGATGATCAGTTCAAGACTACCAAGACGAAGTTGACCGGCCGTATGCCATGCATGCATGACGCGGACGTAGAGAATATAAAATGCTCGTGTGCCCCTCCTCCAGCTCTGGAAATATACGCGGAAACCTTGCTCCCACTAGCTGGGCACGTACGCACGACGGCGACCCGGACGCGGTGGCGCGGCGCTTTGTCACGACCGTCGCCGGCGTGGGCGCCGGCGTCCCATACCGGCCGGTTTGTTGCAGATCGATCGGGTTCTTCAACATAATTGGATATGCATGGCGGAAATAGCAAACATTCAGGTGCGTGCATGCACCCCGTGTCTGCCGTCTCTCGCCCCGCAGCCGCCGGCCGGTCGCCGGGAAAGATGGACTGTTCATGGACGGGTAGCGCGATGAACCGGCATCGACACACAGCAAAAGCGCCAGCCGTTCGTGCGTGCGAGGAGGAATTAATGGAGTACTGGAGGAATATTATCCGTGATAATTTGTCGTTGTCAATGGCGCGAGGGGTGGGAGGATTGAGCTAGCAGGAGGCCTCAAACCCCGGGGGAATGGCGTCGTCGTTCGTTGCAGCTGCACGTGCACGCGCCGCGCGCATACCAGCTTGTATCCCGCGGCCACGGCCGGGCCCAGAGGCCCACGGACGATGCTGCCTGCCTAGCTTATACTGTAATGTAATGTAATAATGTAATGTAATGTAATGTAATGTAATGTAATGTAATTAGCTACTTAAGGTGGACATAATCTCTGCGAGAAATATAAGCTGGACAAGGAAATTATCTCTACAGCGCAGCTATCCCGAACAATCATACTCCGTACTAGAATTCTTCTTTGATGATACTAATTATACGGAAAACCGGACAGTGTTCGTTGTACTGCGCACATGATCCACCGATCGATCTCCATAATATACAGTCGACCATACTAGTACCTACGGTACTGCGGCAAGCTGGGTCGTCCATGGCTTGTGCTAGCTCGAAGTTCCATGGACGCTGCCAACTTTTCCGGACGAAACTATCTCGTTCCAGTTTGGTTATAATTGCGGTCTTTGATCGCCGGATCAGAGGGATTCTCACGCTACCGACAACACGACCTCCGATGCGTGTCTAAGCACTGTTTACATTTCTTGTTATATTCTGTACCAACCTGGTCAAAGATACATGCTTTTGGAGGAGCTATATATCCCCGCGCTCCCACTAGCCAGTAGTAGCTGCTACCCCTGCTTACTATTAGCCTGGATCTTCACTCATCAATCGGTTGCAGTGAGTTCATAGGAGCTAGAATATATGTGGAGTGGGTCTGTTTAGAAAGCACTTTGGTAGCTCCATGAATTGTTGTAGTATGAAAAAATACAGGTTTGCTGAAAATATGTAGCAAATATCTTATATATAAAAACGGAGGAAATAGCATGTATACAAGCCCCATAACACTCCCACCTCAAGGTGAAAAATACAGTCTACGTTTAAATTAATTTCGGGAGGGCACACAACATAAACCTACACGTGATTGTCCACTTTTGCGCCTGACCGCCTGCATTTCAGAGCAGTGTTCCTTCCCAAATTCTTCTTCTCCTGCAGAGATTAATTAAACTTGCACGAAGCTGCACTAACTTCTTACAGCGTTACCACTAATATATTGTCACGCAGGAGAGGCATATAATAACCTTAATGTTGAACAGGATGCACCAAAGACAAATTACAGTTCAGAGAAAGGATGGAGCCAAGCTTCCCCTTTCCCATATTCTCTCGTCTCTGCCACCGGCCACCATCCGTTCGTGTGTGTGATTAGCCCATTTTTATAATCTTCTTTTGTCCCCCTCATGCAGCTGTTCACACACGCACCCATATTATACTAGTACCAAAAAACAATATGATTCTTGTTTGCCTTAAAAACAAATTAATACAAATAATTCCATGCAACCATTCTATACATTGTGTCTGCATCACAACATCTGATCACACAAGTGACAAGTAATCAAACCAGCCGCTCGGCCGGCCATTTAGTTTGACTATAGAAGCAGTCTTGTTTATCATCTATGATATTAAACAGTGGTGGTTCATGAAGATCTAGCGAGTGGCGGTCAATAGTCATGCGTCGCAAGCAACGGGTTCTGTGGCCTGTGGGCCATGCATACATGCGTACGTGCGGTTCACCCGTCTTCCTGCAGGTTACTTTTAGTTCGAGATAAATACTTATTTTCCATCAGCGGTTTTCATGGTAGAAGAGAAGACTTAATTACAAAACACACACAAAATTAAATCTTTGTTCACGATAAATAGCTCTTCATGTGAGGTCACTCTCATGGTGTCCTGAACTAATTGGTTGCATTGCTCACCGCACGTGCTCTTCCACCCTGATAGTACGACTTGTAATCGTAGGTACTGCATTTAGAATTTGTTCTTATGTTTGTGCTTACGTTGCAAATGTACTACTCCCTCCGTCCCAAAATGTGTCTCAAGTTTATCAAAAAATAAACGTATCTAGACAAGTTTTATGTATAGATACATCTAATTTTTGACAAACTTGAGATATTTTTTTGTGTACGGAGGGAGTACTTATCTTGCGATCAAAGCAACATCATCTTCTCATTTCGAGCAATTGATGCTTTGTAGCATCTTGATATCAATGTAGAGGTAGAAATCGTCCGGAGAAGGGTCGTGCCTGCTGCATGTGGAGTATCAGATTGTCAACGCAATTGATTAGAAGAAGATATTACTACTTACTCCGTTCCATATTACTTGATTCACCTATAGCTTGATACGGCTATATATATGATGTATCTAACATTAAAATACATCTACATACATTCATATTTACATATAGGTAGAGAAACGGAATAGTAACAATTCTATACGGCTCACGATGCAAGCCTGTTTCGGGAGAGGATGGAGTACTGCAAATTATAATTAAACTGCATTGATTTGATTTAGATACTAGCTAGCTGAATCAGATAAGAAGGGGCAGTGCAGATGTAGTAATTGATACCTGCAGACATAGGCGGACGCAACGTCCCGGCTGCTGCCGGCAAGCTGTAGTTTGCTGCCTATTTCATATATTTTTAAGTCTTTAAATATACCGTTTGCCCGGGTTTAATATATTTTTGGATCTGCTAATGCCTGCAGATCCCACAAGATGGCCTTGAAATATGCTCTTCCGAGCGGGCCTCCGGCGGCAACGCTCGACGGCATACCTCTCACGCGTTCACGCCCTTCGCCTAGGTCGGCGGCAGCCGTTGGCAAGGTAATATGAAACCCTTGATCGACCTGAAAGGTGTTGCTATTCTTTATTTTTTCTGAAATCAAAAAAGGTGTTGCCATTCCTGATCGACCGTTTATACATGAGATGCACAATCTTAGTCCAAATTACTCAGCCCAGGCCCATATCGGCGCCGGATAGCCTTCCAGCACTCCTCGCCGGATTGTTTTTTTATTGAGCTCCGGATGTAGTCAGCAATTTCCCTTTGGCCCCGTTTTGCTATCAAGATAGCGCCTCTCGGCTCGCTTTCACCAGTTTGCAAGGGAGCAACAAGCCAATAACAGTAGTCATTCTCAGCGCAGCATGAATTGACCATTTAGGAGAAAGAGAGGAGGATTCATCAGAACCTACACCATGCATGCGCATCCAGGCCAAGTTTGACTCGTGTGACTGAATCTTAGTTCAACGGCTTCGGAATACAACATGTGTTGTATACTGCAATTGGTTTGGATGACGAAGAGCCAGATTTTTTTCACTATTCAGACACTAGCTACCTACAGTACTGTTCCCTAGACCCTAGTTACTAATAGTTTTGAACTTTATTTACTAGCTGATGCAATATCCAAAATATGTACCGCCTCAAGAGGCACAAACATATATGCTTCACATACTAACACACTAATTAAAGGCAAGATGGAATTTGTTGAACCTGAAGATGATCTACGTCAGATTTCTTGGTGGAAGGGGGCAAATACTTTGATCAAATTCACAAATGAACTTAGGGGAAATTGAGAAGAAACTATATGCATAATCAAATCCATAAATTGAACAGATATATGAAGTAGATTCTTTGAAATTGGGGCTTGATGGTAATCCATCAACACTCACTACGAAATCAGCGACGCACTCTCGAGTTAGGTTTTCAAAGCTGGGGGCAACCCTCAATAGCATGTGTATTGGCAGCTCTATACCTTGTGGCATTGGGTGGGCGTCTTGGTCATGAGGTTCGTATGACATTGACAACATCAGGATGTACTTAAGTGGATTTGTTGGTCCGAATCCGTACACCGATCTTGATTTGGAAACCCGTTATGCCACACAACTTTCTTTCTCACGTTTTGGTTCAGAAGCAAGTAACCTTCAGGGACCTACGTCTACCTGGGACAAAGGTTGTTTAAGCATGGAAGATGGCATTGTGTACAATTATCATTACAAGATTGGACTCCACTCACATGAATTTTTTCAAACTAACGTTAAGAAAGAAGATAGGACAATACCGTCGAATAGAGTAATGACACCAAACTTTTGCTTAAACAAATGCAAATACCCTTTTTTCTTAAAAGGGATGCCCTGCATCAATAGATGTTAATTAAGGTTCAGTTATTATAAAAGATTACACCATGGATCGCATGCGGCGGTCGATATATTTAGTTGATTAAACAAACCCATGATGACATATTTTGTTGACTCCTAGAATCCAGGGGCGGGGACACACTGGATCAAGAGTATTCAACTAAATGCCCATTTTTTAGCAATATTTCAAACCTAATGTTAGAGCCATTGATCCAGATTTACACAAATCCCATTTGTCAAAACAAGCACTATTTGGTTGTTGAACGGGAATCCGGCACCTAGAGGGGGGGGGTGAATAGGTGCTATTACAAATTTTAGGTCTTTTCAATTTTAGGCTCAACTCAAAGGTAAATTCTCTAGATATGCAACTACGGTGAATTTACCTAAATGAGAATCTAAGCAATAACAAGAAGCAAGTAAGGGAGTAAAGGGTAAAGGGAACCAAGTGAAGCACGCGGAGACGAAGATGTAATCCCGAGTTCCACCCAAGGGTGTACGTCTCGTTTGGAGAGGTGTGCGTTACCACAACAGGTTAGCCGCAACGCCACAAAGGCTCACCTTCTTCTCCGATGAACTCAACCACAAAGGTTTCGAGTCCACCTTCCACTATTGATCCCCTTTTAGGGCGGAGATCGAATCCCTTACAAACGCTTGAGGCACACACCCACAACTGAATTGGGGGCTCCCAAGAAGGACCACAACAGGTCAAGGACCACAAAAGGTCAAGGTAACACCAAGAGTACAACAATGGTGAACTAGGTTTTCCCACCGGAAACCCTAGCCACGAAATCCCCAAATGAATGGGGGAGAAATGTAAATCCCTTCGGTGACGATGTAGATCTGGGCCTTCTCCTCCAATCCTCCAAAGATCTATGAATTTGGGTGGGGGGATTGGGAGATCTTGATGAATTGAGCTTTCAAGAATAGTAGGAGAGAGAAAATCTGAGAGCTCTCTGTTCTTGAGTGAGTGAGGGGGTATTTATACTCCCCCTCAAAATCTGGCCGTTGGCTGTCTTGGTCACCCGGAAATTCCGGTATAAGTTGCACCGGAAATTCCGGTGCCCCGGAATATCCGGGCCTTTGAAAATATCCGAGCTGAATTTCCGGTTGAGATCAGAACCAATTCTGAACTTGACTTAGCCGATTTTCTTCGGTTGACTCGGAATATCCGAGTCCTTGAAATTTCCGAGCTGAATTTCCGGTTGGAGTCAGTGCCACTTCTGAATCTTGACTTAGCCAATTTTCCTGAGGTTGACTCGGAATATCCGGTTGGTGCACCGGAATATCCGGGTCCTTGAAATTTTCGGGCTGATTTTCCGATTGAAGTCAGTGCCACTTCTGAATCTTGACTTAGCCAATTTTCCTGAGATTGCTTCGGAATATCCGGTTGGTGAACCGGAATATCCGGTTGGTGAACCGGAATATCCGGGTCCTTGAAATTTCCGGACTGATTTTCCGATTGAAGTCAGTGCCACTTCTGAACTTGACTTAGCCAACCGGATATTCCGAGTCCCTGAAGAATTCCAGAAACTCTTTTTCTCTACAATTTGGCTTTAAGATTTGTGATATGAGTTTCACCCAAACTGAAATACTTAGCAAATAGGATTAGTATATCATTGGTATTGTTAACTAACACACAAAACACTAGGGATTAAGAAATGTTCTTTCAATCTCCCCCTTTTTGGTGTTAGATGACAATACCAAGATTTGCAAAGAAACAAACAGCAATATCATGTTTTTGGCAGAAAATGGCTCCCCCTAAATAAATGCAAGTATGCAACATAAAGTAACAGAGGATAGGAGCAATTTTATAACAACAACCACAAGATATCACAAAGGAGAAACGAGACAAGATGAAAGATTACGGAAGCAGTTGAGACTAGATAGATTTTCATACCTTGTGTATATAGAATATGAAGAGAATACCAACACAATCAATTTGAAGTCTCAACCATAATATAGAGATAGCATCAACCATTGTCTCAATACAAAGATATCACAAAAGACAAAAAGAGAGTTTCACAAGTAACTAAAAACACGATAAATGGACACAAGCGCAAATGAATGATAAACGCATAAGCTTGTGCCCGACCCTTGCAAATCCCCGAAGAAGTCCTAGTAGAGCAACTTCTCCCCCTTTGGCATCGAAACGCCAAAAAGGAAGAAGAGCGATGCTACGTCCCATGGAAGTCTTCAGTCCGAGGGGTCCTCCTCATCATCATCATCAGCATCAGCATCCTCATCATCATCATCCTCGTCCTCATACTCCTCAGACGCTGCCTCCTCATCCTCATCTTCAGCCTCCTCATCATAGTCATAACCTGTGGTGTACGAGCTGCCACCAAGGTCCTGGTCAATCAGGGTCCATGGAGCCAAGGAACCCTCGTTCCACTGAGCAAAGGACAGGGGCTCAGACAGATCAGCAGGAGCAGGGGAGCCAGAAGCATGGTGAAGGATCAAGTCTTGCTTGTAATTCTGCTGACGGCGATCCTTGTAGGCATTGTATTGCTCCTTACGAATGTCCACATTCATGCACAGGATGTTGCGCTGGAACCAGTTTAGCTTCTTGACATGCGTATGAGTGGTGGGAACATGAGTAGAGGTAGCATCAGCCCTCCTAGCATCACCCATGAAAGATCCACCTGGAGCTGATGTAGTCGAAGGCCTAGGAGGGGGCTTGACCACATTCTTCTTCTCATAGAGCTTCTTGAAGTCATGTGGCACCAAATCACTGTTGCTGACGTTGAGGTTGGGGAACTTAAACAGGAGAAGCTTCATGATGTATGGAGCATATGGAATGGAGACCCTGGTGGTCATAGCCTCAAACATCTCATTGTAGATGTAATCCATCACATCTACTCTCCAGTCAGTATCAGAACCCGAGTCCTCCACAATGCGGTTGGCGTGAAGGAGCAGGTTGCAGAGAGGGGTAACCACGTTGTCATTGTTGCCACTACTCGGTGCAATGTTCTCACGCAGGATGCGCACAAGAACATCATACAAAGGCAGCAAGTTACGAGAGAATCCAGGGGTGGCTCCCACACCATATAAGTGAGCTGTCTCCTTCTTGTTGAGCTTGTAGGGGTGGTGCATGCGAGTGCCTTGGGGATTATCACCATCAAACCTGTAGCCCAGTACCTTGCCAAACTCCTCGAAGTTGGACTCACAGTAAGATTCCCCAGTCATCCATTTCATGGTCTTCTTCGAGTCACCCTTGATCACTAGGGTGGCGAAGAACTGCATAACAAGCTGCGCGTTGTAGGCACAACGGATGAGCGCCAATCTCTCCAAGCCCATGGTCTTCACAATGTGGATGGCCTCAGAAAAAGCAGTCTTCTTCTGTAGGGATGCAAAGTCAAACGGGTGCATGGGTCGAATTGGCTTCGACAGAGAGAGGTATAGATCCACAAGTATATGCTCCTGTGCTTGGCACCAAAAACCGCGATCATCGAGAGATGTGTCTCTTGCGCTGAGGTACCAGTCCCCCTGCCTCAGCTGAGAGTAATCAACAGCATGCATCTTGGAATAGTTCGGACGTTCGGAACTAGAGGCACTATTTCTCTTCTTAAATGAGGGCTTGCTGGCAACAGCTTTCTTCTTTCTCTGAGGTGCAAGGCCCTTTCCTTTGTTGACAGATTGCTTAGAGACAGGTGCTCTAGCAGTGTGCCTTGATCCCCCTGCGGACTCACTTCCACCTGAACCTGTGAATTTGAGCATAGATGGTAGCATAAGGTAAGTGCACACAAGTCAGGAGATAATACACACATTAGATAGGCATTCGATGGATCATATGTAGTTAAACATGAGTTAATTTTAAAACTGCTCTGTTTGGCTCGGAATATCCGGTCCATCGTGACTCGGAATTTCCGGGGGACCGGAAATTCTGAGTCACGATGGACCGGATATTCCGAGTCAGACAGAAACTACAGATCTGAGATTTGACTCGGTCTAAAACTAGATCGATCCAATGTAATGCAAAACTAATGTATGTAGAAGGCAGGGAATAGTCCTAGGAACAATCTCTACCAAGCAACATTGAAACAAATAACTCCACATCAAGATCCAAGTGCAAGCACATAAGGAAGAAGAAAAGTGAAGTTACCCTCATCCATTGAGGCCATTGCTTGGAGGAGTGAGTTCCCGGGGCGGAGGAGGAGCAGATCCGGCCGAGAAAGAGGTTCCCCGACGGACGGAGTGCTCCGGAGGGGCTTGGGAACAGCAGGGGCGGCGGGTGGAGGAGAGGGAGGTCGGGGGTGGAAGAAAGGTACTAATGAGCCCTTCACCCCGAGCCTGCCCTTATATTTCTGGACAAACTGCCAGACCGGATATTCCGGTATAAGTTACACCGGATATTCCGAGTCACCGGATATTCCGGTTCAAAATGAACCGGATATTCCGACCTGCTGAACCAAAATCCCAGTTTTCAAAAGGATGACTTGTGTGCAATAGAGAGAAATGTTTTCAGGGGAAAGTAGGCTTGGGATAGATTTCCAAACTGATATTGGTACACCATACTCAACTCACAACAACCAAATCGAATCAAAAGAGCCAAGTTGAGTAGGTTTCCCACATGCATGAAAAGGAGGGCAAATAGCAACATAAAGCTCCAAAAAACATCAACTCTTCAAGGAGAAGAGGTTGGTGGCCGAGGCCACCGTGTAGGAGTGTATGGCATGTTACCGCGAAGATGTATCTTGGGTACATAACCAATACTCGTCGTTTTAGCTCATTAGTCACAAGAATGAATATAGAGATAAAAGAACACTTGCTATCGGCATAATGGGGGGAGGGATGGTCCAATGTGTTAGGACCGCACTCCCCCTATTTCCATGCCTACATCTAAACTAGATAAGATGCAATTACGCCCTAGGTGAGTGTGCAAGCGATCAAGCCAAGGACCTCGAATCAATGATATTAAGCTCATTCCTCAAAAAGCAAAACCTTCTTTCCTCAAGGGGCTTCGTGAATATATCCGCCAATTGATCCCTTGTGCCCACATATGATAAGTCAATGTCTCCACGGGCCACATGATCTCTTATGAAATGATGGCGGATCTCAATATGCTTGGTTCTTGAATGTTGCACCGGGTTGTAGGCAATCTTGATGGCACTTTCGTTGTCACATAAAAGAGGCACTTTGTCGCAATTGACACCGTACTCCTTTAAAGTTTGCCTCATCCATAGCAACTGAGTGCAACAACTAGCGGCTGCAACATATTCGGCTTCGGCGGTGGAGAGAGATATGCTATTTTGCTTCTTAGAAGACCAACTCACCAAGGACCTCCCAATAAATTGACAAGCACTGGAGGTTGACTTCCTATCATCATGATCTCCCGCCCAATCGGAATCCGTGAATCCACATAATGAGAAATTTGCATCCTTGGGATACCACAATCCATAAGTTGGGGTATAAGCCAAATATCAAAAGATTCTCTTGACCGCCACATCATGGCTTTCTTTAGGAGCCGCTTGATATCTTGCACACACTCCTACGGCTAGCACTGTATCCGGTCTAGATGCACAAAGGTAGAGGAGAGATCCAATCATGGAGCGGTATACCTTTTGATCCACATCCTTACCCTTCGGGTTGAGCTCAAGGTGGCATTTGGTTTGCATTGGAGTAGAGGCACCCTTGAGATCAAGCAACTCGTACTTCTTGAGCATGTCTTGAATGTACTTTGCTTGATTGATGAACGTTCCTTCCCTCAATTGTTTGATATCAAATCCGAGGAAGAACTCCATCTCACCCATCATAGACATCTCAAACCTGTCAGTCATAAGCTTAGAGAATTCTTCGTTAAATGCTTTGTTAGTCGATCCAAATATAATGTCATCCACATATAATTGACAAATGAAAAGCTCCCCATTAACTTTCTTAGTGAAAAGTGTGGGGTCGATTTCCCCAACTTGGAATCCACGGTCTACAAGTAGTTCTCTAAGGTGCTCGTACCACGCTCGTGGGGCTTGTTTAAGGCCATAGAGTGCCTTATCCAACTTGTAGACATGGTTCGGATACTTGAGGTCCTCGAACCCCGGTGATTGCTTAACATAAACAAGTTCATTTAGTGGACCATTTAGAAAAGCGGATTTAACATCCATTTGTTGCAACTTAAAGTTATGGTGAGAGGCATAGGCAAGAAGAATACGGATTGATTCAAGTCGAGCCACGGGCGCGTAGGTTTCTCCAAAGTCAATGCCTTCAATTTGTGAGTAACCTTGAGCCACCAATCTTGCCTTGTTCCTTATCACCATGCCATGTTCATCTTGCTTGTTCTTGAATATCCACTTGGTGCCGATAACATTGCGGCAATCTTTGGGTCTTTCCACCAACTTTCACACTTTGTTGCGCTCGAAGTTGTTGAGCTCTTCATGTATGGCATCAAGCCAATCTTTATCTTCAAGAGCTTCAAAGACCTTCTTGGGTTCCACCATGGAGATGTGAGCTTGATGTTCACTAAAGCTTGCAAGTTGTCTTCGGGTAGAGACCTTGCTTCTCACATCACCAAGCACCTTGTCAAGAGATAGAGCTCTTAATTCTTGTGAGGTGCCAACCCTATTCAAGCGGCGGATCTCGATTTCCCTCCGAGTGGTGGGAGGAATCGCTTGATCATCTTGATCATTCATGTCTCCGCCTTGACTGATTTGATGGCCTTGATCAACCATTGGAGTGGTGTCCATTGGTGAGGGAGAGGGTTGATCTTGGCCTTACGAACTGCCACCGGGAATGTCAGCAGGACCGGATATTCCGGGTTCAGGAACCGGAAATTCCGGGCCACCGGAATTTCCGAGTCCATCTTGACCCGGATATTCCGGTCCTCCGGAAATTCCAGGAGCAGCTGTAGAATCTTGTTCTTCTTCTTGGAAAGGGGCATTGGGCACGGTTTTGTCGATGGGTGTTTCTTGTGTTGGGGTGGTCACCACTTGTGAAGAACTTGGTCCTTGATGATCATCCTCATAATAGAGTTCAACGGGGCGGTGGACTCCCAAACCCATTCTTCGGATAGCATCTTGAGGTTCATCATCACCTACACCGGAAACACCACTTTGCTCCACGAGGGAGCCGTCATTCTCCTCGAACACCACACTACAAGTTTCTATGATTATGCGCGAGGCCTTATCATAGACTCTATAAGTGTGGGATTCGGATTCGTAGCCCACAAATGTCCCTTCAAGAGACTTAGAATCAAACTTACCCAAACGAACACCTTTGATGAGGTAGAAACACTTACAACCAAATACACGGAAGTAGGAGATATTGGGCTTGTTCCCGGTGAGCACTTCATAAGGTGTCTTCATGAGTCCTTTGCGAAAGAAGAGCCGGTTGGATGAATGGCAAGCGGTGTTGACGGCTTCAGCCCAAAAGTTGTGAGGGGACTTGAACTCCGCCATCATCGATCTTGCCATCTCAATAAGAGTGCGGTTCTTCCTTTCGGCTACACCATTTTGTTGGGGAGTATAAGCAGCGGAATACTGATGACGAATCCCTTCTTCACTAAGGAACTCGTTTAAGGTGTAGTTCTTGAACTCGGACCCATTGTCACTTCGTATCACCAAGATAGGGACATTGTGTTGACGTTGAGCTTCATTGGAGAAGTCGATGATAGTTTGTTGAGTCTCCATCTTCGTCTTGAAGAAGAAAACCCATGTGTATCTTGAATAGTCATCAACAATCACCAAGCAATATTTCTTGCCACCAAGACTAGCTTCCGGAATGGGACCAAAGAGGTCAACATGGAGAAGCTCCAAAACCCTCTTTGACGAAATGATGGTCTTGCTTGGATGGTAGATGTCATGCATTTTTCCTTCAACACACGCCCTGCACATTCGATCCTTCGAGAAAGAAACATGGTCTTTTAGTCCTAGGATATGGCCACCCTTGTGAAGACTTTGCAAAGTCCTCATGTTGACATCGGCTAGTCGGCGATGCCATAGCCAACCCAAGTCCGCCTTTGCGAATAGGCACATTGTATGGGAAGTGGTGACTCCGGAGAAGTCAACCACATAGAGCCCATTCTCAATGTACCCAACGAAAGACACATTGAGAGACTTGCTCCGCAAGAGAATGACCATTTCCTTTTCAAAGACAACGGTATAGCCCAAACAAGTTAAGGAATGGACGGAGATCAAGTTGAAACCTAGGCACTCGAAAAGCAAGACATTCACAAGTGTGATGTCCGGTGCCACTACCACCTTGCCGAGCCCTATTACCTTAGACTTAGAATTATCACCATATGTAACGATCATTTGATCATCATTGGGCTTCAACTCCGTTACAATATCCTTGCTTCCGGTCATATGACTAGTGCACCCACTATCAATTATCCATTTCGATCCTCCGGAAGCAAGGCCCTACACACAATCAATTCTTGGATTTAGGTACCCATTTTGCAATGGGTGCCTTTTGGTTAGCAACAAGGGTCTTTGGTACCCAAATAGCATATTCAATATAACCATCAAAAGGACCAATGTATCTAGCATAGACATCCCCATAATAATCAACATATAAAGCATAGTTGGGGTTAGATATGCCCGCAAAGTCATTACGAGTGGGAGTGCCCCTTGTGGCATTTCCACTCGCAATGTCAACCTTCTTGGCTTGTGCGGTCTTGGTCTTCTTCTTGATCTCCTTCTTCTCCTTAGCAACATAGCCTAGACCTTCCTTACCCTTGTGGGGCACTCGCTCATGAAGAGGAGTAGTGAGTGTCCCCTTACCTTTATCAAGAGATGTCTTGGGATTGGTTGCCATAGAAGGAACAAACAAAACCCTAGCAATACCCTTCACAACATTTGCATTAGCATTCAAAGGAGTAGAGGTGCTAGGTTTCTCAAGATTAGATATCCGAGATTGGAGTTGATCACGAGACTTGAGAAGACGTTCGTGATCACTTGTCAACACCTTGTGAGCATTGTCAAGTGACTCGAAGTCTTCGCAAAGTCTAGCATGAGCAACTACAAGCTCGGACTTTTCTTTTTGCACAATTTTACATTTAGCAAAGTAGAGATCACGATCCTTAGTGATCTTAGCAAGTTGCTCCTCGAGGAGAGCATGAGCTTCTTTTTCATCTTCGAGAGAGGATTGGAGAGACACCTTAGCATGTGCATCCTCTCTCTCAATCTCACCTTTTAGTTCAAGCTCATCCTCAAGCTCACCTATACGACTCATGATTGAGCCAAAGTGTTTCTTTCCTTCTCCTTGCAAGTTAGTCATGAATTTATCAAAAGCAATGATTTCTTCCTTGACTTCTAGGCTCATAGCATCATCAATGTCATGTGATATGGAGTTGGGGGATAGTTGTACCTCGGATGTCTTAGCCATAAGACATCTTCCATTCTTGACGATGACGCTCTCGTTTGGCGAGGAGAAGAGTGATGGAGTTGTGAAAGACATGGCTAGTGCGGCCACTTGCGTTGGAGTATCCTCCTTGTCACTATCTTCATCATCGGTGGGATATTGCTCTTGAGTCACCAAGACAATCTTTTGGTTCTTCTTGAAGAAAGGCTTCTTCATGGGCATGGGCCCCTTGCCCTTCGTCTTGGCCACGAGCCTCCCACCATGATCCTCTCTTCTCTCCCATGGGCAATCGGCAACAAAGTGGCTCTTGTCATCGCAGTTATAGCAAAGTCTCACTTTGTTGAATGGCTTTCCTCCGTTGGGGGGAAACTTCTTGTCAATCCTTGCTTTGGCCCTTCCGGGGTTCTTCCAAAAGGTTCTTGCCGCAATACTCATGTGTTGAGTGAGAGTGCTTGAGAGAGCTTCACTAGATAGCTCGACTTGATCATCACACTCCTCTTCATCCTCCTCTTCAACGGTGGCCTTCAAAGCAATTGAGCCATGCTTGTGCATCCCTATGGCTCTAGCTCTTGCATCTTGTGCAATCTTGGAGGCCACCATGTATGCGGTCATCTCTTGCATAACTTCATTGGATGTCATCTTTGCAAAGTCATGTCTCCCTTTGAGTGTCTTCAAATCCGTGTCCTCAAAGGGCATGAGAGCGGTCACATACTTCCTCTTGATCCAAGCATCATTGATGTACTCCGCCCCGAGGTTCTTGAAGGAGTTGGCAACCAACACCAACCTCCGGTACATGTCCTCGTGGCTTTCTCCATCCAACTTGTAGAACCCTTCCACCTCATTGCATAAGGCATCATACCGGTTCTTCTTCATGCTCTCATTCCCAACGAAGATGTCGGAAAGAGCATTCCAAACTTCCTTGGTGGTGGAGAATTGTTGAATGAGCGCCATGTCCTTCTCTCCAACGGCCATTTGGAGTTGATGAAGAGCAGTGGCGTTGAGTTGGCTATCAACCACTTCTCTTCTTGTCAAGTTGGCTGGATCATGGGGCTTGTATCCTTCTTCAATGATGCGCCAAAGCTCAATGGAGGCACTACATAGATGAGACTTCATTAGAAACACCCATTGAGATAAATGAGTAGGTTTAAGCTTAGGAGGGTCACTTCTAAAGTTTACATGAGGGTGAGGGATAGGAGGGTTAGGAGAGTAGTTATGGTTGACATTATGAAATTCCTCTCCTTTAGGGGTGTTAGAGGAGCTAGGTGGTTCATCCTTTTCCGCCATCCCGGGAACACTTGAGGTAACATCTTTGGACCCATCCGAAGATGACTCCTTAGAGTTCCCCGCATGTTCCTTAGGAGGAGGAGAGGGAGAAGTAGCCTCGGGCTCCTTAGACTTCAAGAGTGCCATGAGCATCTCATTCATCTTGAGGAGTTGGGCCTCCAAGGACGATCTCATATCAATAAGATCGGCCATGGTTGCCCCTTTGGCTAACGCCTCCTTCTCCGCCTCTAATTTTTCACGGGCGGCCCTCTCGGCATCGGATTCCGTCATCGTTGCACTTAGGCGGTTAAGCCCTTAAAAGTGAACAAGGCTCAGATACCAATTGAACGGGAATCCGGCACCTAGAGGGGGGGGTGAATAGGTGCTATTACAAATTTTAGGTCTTTTCAATTTTAGGCTCAACTCAAAGGTAAATTCTCTAGATATGCAACTACGGTGAATTTACCTAAATGAGAATCTAAGCAATAACAAGAAGCAAGTAAGGGAGTAAAGGGTAAAGGGAACCAAGTGAAGCACGCGGAGATGAAGATGTAATCCCGAGTTCCACCCAAGGGTGTACGTCTCGTTTGGAGAGGTGTGCGCTACCACAACAGGTTAGCCGCAACGCCACAAAGGCTCACCTTCTTCTCCGATGAACTCAACCACAAAGGTTTCGAGTCCACCTTCCACTATTGATCCCCTTTTAGGGCGGAGATCGAATCCCTTACAAACGCTTGAGGCACACACCCACAACTGAATTGGGGGCTCCCAAGAAGGACCACAACGGGTCAAGGACCACAAAAGGTCAAGGTAACACCAAGAGTACAACAATGGTGAACTAGGTTTTCCCACCGGAAACCCTAGCCACGAAATCCCCAAATGAATGGGGGAGAAATGTAAATCCCTTCGGTGACGATGTAGATCTGGGCCTTCTCCTCCAATCCTCCAAAGATCTATGAATTTGGGTGGGGGGATTGGGAGATCTTGATGAATTGAGCTTTCAAGAATAGTAGGAGAGAGAAAATCTGAGAGCTCTCTGTTCTTGAGTGAGTGAGGGGGTATTTATACTCCCCCTCAAAATCTGGCCGTTGGCTGTCTTGGTCACCCGGAAATTCCGGTATAAGTTGCACCGGAAATTCCGGTGCCCCGGAATATCCGGGCCTTTGAAAATATCCGAGCTGAATTTCCGGTTGAGATCAGAACCAATTCTGAACTTGACTTAGCCGATTTTCTTCGGTTGACACGGAATATCCGAGTCCTTGAAATTTCCGAGCTGAATTTCCGGTTGGAGTCAGTGCCACTTCTGAATCTTGACTTAGCCAATTTTCCTGAGGTTGACTCGGAATACCCGGTTGGTGAACCGGAATATCCGGGTCCATGAAATTTCCGGGCTGATTTTCCGATTGAAGTCAGTGCCACTTCTGAATCTTGACTTAGCCAATTTTCCTGAGGTTGCTTCGGAATATCCGGTTGGTGAACCGGAATATCCGGGTCCTTGAAATTTCCGGGCTGATTTTCCGATTGAAGTCAGTGCCACTTCTGAACTTGACTTAGCCAAATTTCTGGGGTCGACTCGGAATATCCGGTTGGGGAACCGGAATATCGGAGTCCCTGAAGAATTCCAGAAACTCTTTTTCTCTACAATTTGGCTTTAAGATTTGTGATATGAGTTTCACCCAAACTGAAATACTTAGCAAATAGGATTAGTATATCATTGGTATTGTTAACTAACACACAAAACAATAGGGATTAAGAAATGTTCTTTCAGTTGTGTTGGTTGGAACAAGTGCATGGAAGCAGTAGTTCATGTTGTTGAATAATTAGGCGATTTAGCATATGATTTAATTTCCAATAACAGTGAATAATTCATGCTAGAATAATACAAACTAAACCAATCATGTGATCTACGCAAACAGTAGATAAACAGATTAAATGTAGAGCACATACTACAAGTAGGAACTCTAGTAAAACTTCATATAGGAAGATCAAGAACACATACGGTACAGCGGCAGTCGCACCGCTGGAATTCCCCGTATCGTCGCCCATGTCATCGATGAAGAGGCTGGCGATGTCGGGGAAGAAGTCGTTGTTGAGGAAGAACTCGAAGCCAGTAGTCGTGCGAGTGCGCTCCCCAAAAACCTGATCGTCCCTCTCCCGTACATGATCACAAGAGGCGGGGTTCCGGAGGCCTACTGTCCGTTCAACCGGTGCACGCCGGAAGACGGGATGGAGAAGACTTGGTAGACGGCGGCGCAAAGCTCTGTAACAGTGTGAGATCATGTATCTCGTAGTGGCGGCTAGGGTTTGCCCCGAGTTGTATATATAGTGCGAGTCAGGTAAAACGTGGGGTGTAAGCCACGATCGAGTCGGTAACGCCCCACGATCCCAGAGGAATCTGAAACGGCAAGACAATTAACACGTCCGTTAATTACTAGTCAATGACTAATTTATTTTTCCCGGACTGCAAAAATATAAGCTCAGCGAGATTCCCGCAACCCGAGGCGCGTCGTGACGTGTCGTGATGAGGCGAGGCGAGGCGTGGCGTGGCGAGCGAGGAGGAGGTGCGCGCGTGTGGCACCCTTCATCTTCTCTTATTCTCACTAGCTCATATTGGTACTAGAATGTCCCACTATATAAAGTGGTGTAGCTCACTCTTTACTAGCAGTATGGGACTAAACATTAGTCACGTACACTCAAACCGCCATTTATTAATGGGCCATGTGAATTTCGGATTTTAGTTGGGCTGGCCCAAGTACACTAAAATTTCAGCAATCCCCCACAAAGTCTGATTTGCACATTATATCACATTTGTTTCAAAATATTGTTTTATATATCAGTGTTTAGTGGGGTCTATAAGTTGAACTCCACTTAGAAACTTATGCTACGTTAGGCCACAACTTAAATAGTGGACTATGCCTTGAACTACAAGTTTGCTGCGACCTAATTTCACACAGGACCTTGACCGATACTAGGCTACCGCAAGGCTTCCCCGCGGTGTGGAGCTTATACGTCATACTCCAAGACCTTTCATGAGTTTACTAAAGAGCACCCGACTTTCATAGACTGTGTTTAACATTCATACTCGTATAGGTGTATTTCTCAAGAGATGCTCTGCAGGATAACATCTCCGATTATAAAAGTAAGCCGATTGGAACACATTAAGATAAATATCAACCTGCCATGCAGATCAGGAGAGTATTGCATCTTTGCGGAGTGGGATAGTAAAATGTAAGGGAGCCGACCAACATCTTGTCTCCCACTTCTAATTCACGGGATCTCCGATCACATAGAGTAGGTTACCACTGTGGACAACTCATACGGTGGGTCTCAAACCCATCTCCCTCGATGCATTATCTATCACATTACGTGATAAACCCTTTGTGAAAGGACCTACCAAGTTTTTAGACGTTTGGATATAATCCAATGCAATAACTCCGGAGTTCTTCAATTTCCTGACAGATTTCAATCTCCTTTTCACATGCCTTGATGACTTCAAATTTAATCTTAACTATCACAGTTTGATTATCACAGCTCATAAGGATAGCAGGTATGGGGTTTTCAACCACAAGTAAGTCCATCAAAAGCTCTCGAAGCCACTCTGCTTCAACAGTGGCTGTGTCTAATGCTGTGAGTTCCGCTTCCATAGTTGACCCCGTTAAGATGGTCTGCTTGGAAGACTTTCAGAAAACAACTCCACCACCGAGTGTAAACACATAACCACTCGTGACCTTAATCTCATCAGAATCAGATATCCAATTGGAATCACTATAACCTTCCAGTACTCTAGGATAACCAGAATAGTGAATTCCATATCTCGCAGTGCCTTTTAAATAACGCATAACTCTCTCAAGCGCATACCAATGATCATCTCCCGGGTTGGAAACAAACCAGCTCAACTTGCTTACAACAAAAGAGATGTCAGGCCTCGTGGCACAAGCCAAATACATAAGCGAGCCAATTATCTGAGAATATCTCAGTTGATCTCTAGCAATGTCTTGATTCTTTCGAATCAACACACTGGGATCATATGGTGTCGGAGAAGGCTTGCAGTCGTCATACACGAAGCGACTTAAGATCTTTTCCACATAGTGGGATTGAAGCAGTGTAATCCCACCATCACCATCTCACAAACCAGCTCAACTTGCTTACAACAAAAGAGATGTCAGGCCTCGTGGCACAAGCCAAATACATAAGCGAGCCAATTATCTGAGAATATCTCAGTTGATCTCTAGCAATGTCTTGATTCTTTCGAATCAACACACTGGGATCATATGGTGTCGGAGAAGGCTTGCAGTCGTCATACACGAAGCGACTTAAGATCTTTTCCACATAGTGGGATTGAAGCAGTGTAATCCCACCATCACCATCTCTCAACAGTTTCATGTTTAATATTACATCAACTACTCCAAGATCCTTCATCTCAAAACGGTGAGATAAGAAATCCTTAACCTCCTTGATTAAATCAAGATTGGTTCCAAATATCAGTATGTCATCGACATACAGACACAGAATAACTCCCTCGCCCCCACCATGGCGATAGTATACACACTTATCGGATTCGTTAACAACGAAACCTACAACAGTTAAAGTTTTTTCAAACTTCTCATGCCACTGCTTAGGAGCTTGGTTAAGGCCATATAAAGACTTCAATAGCTTGCACACCTTTTCTTCCTGACCCCGTACTACAAAACCATTAGGCTGATCCATATAAATTTCCTCGTCTAACTCTCCATTTAGGAAAGCTGTCTTAACGTCCATTTGATGAACGAGAAGACGATGTGAGGCAGCCAATGAAAGTAGCACCTGAATCGTGGTCAGTCTAGCCACAAGTGAGTAAGTATCAAAGAAGGCTTCTCCTTCTTTCTGTGTATAACACTTGGCCACAAGCCACGCCTTGTACTTCTCAATAGTACCATCAGGCCTAATCTTTTTCTTGAACACCCACTTACATCCTACAGGTTTGCACCCATAAGGACGATGAGTAACTTCCCAGGTTCCGTTAGCTAAGATGGAGTCCATCTCACTACGGACAGCTTCCTTCCAGTAGTCAACATAAAGAGATGCATAAGCTTCTGAAATGGTACTGGGGGTGTCATCCACAAGGTACACAATGAAATCATCACCAAAGGACTTAGCAGTCCTCTGTCTCTTGCTCCTATCAGGAACTTCATTGTCATCCTCCACGGGATTATCAGTGTGTTCTATCGGAATGGTAGCATCAGGAATCTCAACTAATTCCTGACTAGGTGTATTAGGTATATCCTGATTTGATGAGCTAGACATACCCTTCATGGGAAAAATGTCCTCAAAGAAAGTCGCATCATTGGACTCCATAATCGTACCAACGTGCATGTCGGGTACCTCAGATTTGATTATCAAAAATCTATAGCCAATGCTATGAAAGGCATAGCCCAGAAGAACACAATCCACGGTTTTTGGTCCTAGCTTGCGCTTCTTGGGAATTGGAATATTGACTTTCGCCAAACAACCCGAAGTACGTAAGTAAGAGAGTCTCAACTTTTTCCTTTTCCATTCCTCAAATGGAGAAATAGTTTTGTTCTTTGCGGGAACTTGGTTTAGGACATGACACGCTGTCAATAGCGCCTCCCCCAGCATGCCTTGGAGAGACCCGAAATGTCTAACATTGCGTTAACCAAATTAGTTAGAGTTCGGTTCTTTCTTTCGGCTACCCCATTTGACTGAGGTGAATAGGGAGGCGTCCTCTCATGAATTATACCATGTTTCGCACAAAAAGAATCAAACTCATTGGAAAAATACTCTCCACCACGATCAAACCTTAACCGTTTTATTTTTAGATCAAGTTGGTTCTCTGCTTCAGCTCTATAGTTTTTGAAGAAGTTTAAAGCTTCATCTTTTGTTTTCAGGAGATACACATAACAATATCTAGTGGAGTCATCAATAAGCGTCATGAAATATTTCTTTCCGCCCCTCGTCAATATACCATCCATCTCACAAAGATATGAATGTATAAGTTCCAGTGGTGTCAAGTCTCTTGCCTCTGCAGTCTTATGTGACTTGCGAGGTTGCTTAGCTTGAACGCACACTTGACACTTGGAACCTTTCACATTAGTGAATTTCGGAACTAAATCCAAACTAGCTAGTCGCGTCATGCTACCAAAGTTAATATGACAAAGTCGTGAATGCCAAAGATTAGACTCAATTTGATGGCAAACGTGATTAATAACTTTGGAGCAAATATCCAATAAAGATAGGCGGAACAATCCTCCGCACTCATAGCCTTTTCCAACAAATTGTCCATATTTAGATATTACAACTTTATTGGACTCAAAAACCAACTTAAAACCATCTCGACACAACAACGATCCGCTGACGAGATTTTTACTGATGGCGGGCACATGATGAACGTTCTTCAGACGCATGGTCTTCCCCGAAGTAAACTTCAGATCAACCGTACCGACTCCACGAACAAAAGCATGTGACCCATTACCCATCAGCACGGGGGAAGTCCCTGTGACCTGGTAAGAAGAGAACATCGATGCATCAGCACAAACATGTACATTGGCACCAGTGTCAATCAACCATTCAGGTGTGACAACTGAAAGGATGGTGAGAAATATTCCGTACCCTGAATCCTTCATCTTAGATTTGCCAATGACAACATTGGCATTCTTACCATTGTTCTCAGGTTCGTGCAGCTCATGGCGTTTGGGACATCGAGGTGCCCAGTGATTTAGATCACCGCAAACATGACATGAACCCTTCCTCGGTTTATTGTTCTTCTTCTTGAAGTTGGTAGGCTGTGATGGCTTGAAATTTCCATCAGGCTTGCCCTTACCCCCAGAGTTGTTCTTGTTAAACTGGGCTTGTGAGGCGGCTGGTAATTCCTCTTCTGTACCACATGGGCACTAGAACCAGCCTCGGTAACTCGAGCACGTGTATCCTTCACTCTCGCCTTCTCTTCCACATCAAGCGAACCAATGAGATCTGAAACAGAAAACTCTTGTCTCTTGTGTTTCAGAGAGGTAGCAAAGTTGCTCCACGAAGGTGGAAGCTATGCCACCAGCGACAAACTTGTTTGGTAAGATACACTTAAAGTGCTCAAGTTCCTTAGCGAGTGACTGTATCTCATGAGCCTGTTGAACAACAGGGCGCTCATCAGTCATCTTGTAGTCATAGAAAGTTTCCATGACATACAACTCACTGCCAGCGTCCGAGACCCCAAACTTGGCCTCGAGCGCGTCCACATGTCCTTGCGTTAGAAAACGACATATACGAGTCCACAATAGAATCGTCAAGAATACTTAAAAGGGCACTCTTAAACATGTTGTCGAGCCTCTCGAAAGATTCCTGTTGTACAAGATCAAGCTCGCCATCAGGCTTGCCTTTGGTGGCACCATAGCAGTTCATGTTGTGAAACCATAACACTGCTCTCATGCGCCACCGCTTATACATAACCCCTTCAAAGGAGAACGAACTCGTTGACGCGATAAAGCCAGTAGGTGCAAATTGCCTAAAATCAGGTTTTTGGATTGTCGAATAATTAGGCGATTTAGCATATGTTTTAGTTCCATATAACAGTGAACAATTCATGACTAGAATAATACAAATTAAACTAATCATGTGATCTACGCAAACAGTAGATAAACAGATTGAATGTAGAGCACATACTACAAGTAGGAACTCTAGTAAAACTTCATATAGGAAGATCAAGAACACATACGGTACAGCGGCAGTCGCACCGCTGGAATTCCCCGTGTCGTCGCCCATGTTGTCGATGAAGAGGCTGGCGATGTCGGGGAAGCAGTCGTCGTTGGGGAAGAACTCGAAGCCAGTAGTCGCGCGAGTGCGCTCCCCAAAAACATGATCGTCCCTCTCCCGTACAGGATCACAAGAGGCGGGGTTCCGGAGGCCTACTGTCCCTTCAACCGGTGCACGCCGGAAGACGGGATGGAGAAGACTTGGTAGACGGCGGCGCAATGCTCTGGAACGGTTTAAGACCATGTATCTCGTAGTGGCGGCTAGGGTTTGCCCCAGGCTGTATATATAGTGCGAGTCGGGTAGAACGTGGGTTGTAAGTCACGATCGAGTCGGTAACGCCCCACGATCCCAGAGAAATCTGAAACGGAAAGACAATTAACGCGTCCGTTAATTACTTGTCAATGACTCATTAATTTTACCGGACTGCAAAATTATAATCTCGGCGAGGCGAGGCGAGGCGTGGCGAGACGAGCGAGGAGGAGGAGCGCGCGTGTGGCACCCTTCATCTTCTTTTATTCTCACTAGCTCATGTTGGTATTAGAACATCCCACTATATAAAGTGTTGTAGCTCACTCTCCACTAGCAGTATGTGACTAAACATTAATCACGTACAATCAAACAGCCATTTATTAATCGGTCATGTGAATTTTGGATTTTAGTTGGGTTGGTCCAAGTACACTAAAATTTCAGCACATGCGATCTTAATTCATGAATGCCACTACCCTTATTAGTTTCAGATGATTATTCTTGTATTTGGAGAAATGTGGGCTTGTACTGGTGAAGTTTGGGTTTTGATAATTTTTTGTTCTTTCACAACGGTACAGTAACTCTGAAGAATACTTGACACGAGGAGCAAAGAAGGAATCAAACCAGAAGAAGCTAGCCTGGTAAGCTATACTAGGCAATTTAGCGCGGCCATGCCGCGCCCGTGAGGTAAAGAAAATTACGTGTAGTAAATAAAATTCGAGTTGGTTAGTTTGAACACTTACAAAAATTTTAAGTGTGGAAATTTAAGGCACCCACTGATTTTATTTTGTGTAAGCTTTAACTGTTTTGAAATTATCAATTTTTTGTGTGGAATTTAATGCGGTGTGCGTACTAGGTACTTATTCTAATCATATTCATACTTTTCCATATTTTCCCGGAAGGAATTGTTGTTTCGTACTAATCGTCTTGTTGATTTTGTCTGAAATTATGCTAACTTGAAATTCTAAAATAGTGTTGCAGTGTATCATAAAGAATCATTTCTGTCATGATCATTTTAGTTCTTTTTTTAATCGTTTTGATGGTCACATTTAAAGTTATTAAGTTGTAACTACTAACCTTTTGTTGTTTTTCTGTCTAAATGTAAACCAAACATATTTTTTGTTCAAATTTGTTGCTTTGTGTTACAAATATTTAGTTCTTTTTTAGTTGCATCATTTGTTGCATTGTGCTCTTCTGTTATGATCATTTTAGTTCTTGATGGTCACATTTAAAGTTATTAAGTCGTAAATAGTAACCCTTTTTTTTTTGTCTGAATGTAAATCGAGTTTTTTTTTGTTCAAATGTGTTGCTTTGCGTTACGAATATCCAGGTCCTTTTTAGTTGTGTCATTTGCTGCATTGTGCTATTAGTAAGTAGGTACCCCTTGAAATCATTTTTTAAAATACTTTCTTGACGGTTATATTTGAATAATTTATTGTTTTGTACTTAATCTTTCGTTAATTTGCCTAAAACTACACCAAATTGAAATTTTAAAATAGTGCTGAAATATATCATTAATGATTAGCTATGTTGTCATCACTTTGGTATTTTTTATATTTTGTTGGTTCACATAATTTGTAAGTATTAACCCTTTGTCGTTTTCAAATTGGAACTCTAAAATAGTGCTGAAATATATCATAAATGATTAAATATGTTGTGATCACTTACTTTTTTATATTTTGTTGGTGGTCACATAACTTGTAAGTATTAACCCTTTGTCTTTTTTTGTCAAAATATAAATCAAAAAAAGTTTTTTTATATTTTGTTGGTTCACATAATTTGTAAGTATTAACCCTTTGTCGTTTTCAAATTGGAACTCTAAAATAGTGCTGAAATATATCATAAATGATTAAATATGTTGTGATCACTTACTTTTTTATATTTTGTTGGTGGTCACATAATTTGTAAGTATTAACCCTTTGTCTTTTTTTTGTCAAAATATAAATAAAAAAAGTTTTTCTCAAATGTGTTGCATTCTGTTATAAATATTTAGTTCTTTTTTTGTGACCATTATGATAATTTATTCATATTTTTCTGATATTTACATCTGAAGTTATTGAGCTAACAGAATTATTAATTTTATGATTTCTTACAGGGGCTGACAGCTGGGGTCCGTGCTGACGCGTAGGTGACGTCACGGCGGCGGCCAGGGTTAGGGTCTGCCGCGGCGGCGGCGCTGCTGAGCATGCCGGCGGTGCATCTGCGCGAACCGGACCGTGTAGCGTGTTTCGCTGGATGCGCGTCGCGAAGGGCTGGCCGAAGATAGCGGCGCCGCCCCTCCAAGGTCACCGGAGTGCCGGCGGTGACGCGTGGAGGTGGCGGAGGACTCCGAATGCGGCGGCGTCGACTGCGGCGCGGGTGCGTCCTCCCGCCAGGCAAAACCATGCAAGAACATAGAAGGCAGGGCGACGAATCTCGTCGTGCCGGACGATTTGTCCGGGGAGGCGGGGACCGACGGGGGCGTGCGGTGGCGCCGCCGGTAGCCTCCCGGTCGCGGGAGGGAGGAAAGGGAAGGGGGGATTCTGTCGTGCCAGTCTTTTAAGAAGTACGTGATGTTTACCCGTTTTGCAGTTAGGTCCTCCGCGGGGTAATTTGATGAACCGCGGGTTTCGTCTGTGTTCTTTGAGATGCTTTTCTGTAAAAAACCATTGTGACCGGGGGAACGGGCTGTGACCGGCCGGTGACCGGGCTACGTGGCGTGCTGCGATTGGTCGAGAAGTCCGTGCTACAGTAATTCCAGTTTTGGTCACAGAAACTTGCGATCTGAGCCGTTGGTTGTTCAAATCGGACGGTCACCGTTTTGTGGGTGACGTGGAGGGCAGAATGAGAGATGAAAATGATGCCCTTTCATATATAGTTATCTCACACGAGAAGCAACAGAAGATTTGGAGAAAGAAAGCGGCGAGAAGATGCCGTCATACTCCCGCACGAGCGCTTGACCGTTTCTTCGTTACTTCTCAAAAGGTAGAGCCTGTTAACGCACAGCTGTCTCCTTATTATTAGTTAGGACCAGTCAAACACCTCATTACCTCAACTTGCTTACTATCACCACATGGGCCCGATCCATCTTACCTCACGTGTCATACTCCTGGCCACCATTATCACTGGTATCTTGCGACCTGAGAATTGTTCTCCCCTGCAAAAAGATCAGTTCTCATTTCTCAGTCTCGTGACCTGAGTACAGTATATATATATAAAGACCTCCAAGAGGCTAGCAAAAGCAAAAGTGCAAAACACACTAGAGCTTGCTTTTCGGCCAGGAAAAGTGATCAGCAAATCAAGAACAGAGCCAGGATCACGTGTAGATAAGTCGATACAGTGCGCATCACTTGCTCGATCAACCAAGAATCATGGCCACGAATAATGGCATCAAGGTGACCTACATCGAGACGCAGTTCGTCACCTCCGACGCCGCGAGCTTCAAGTCGCTCGTGCAGCGCCTCACCGGCAAGTCCGCCGAACCCACCGAGCCCGCGCGTCAGCTACACCGGCCGCTCCCCCGCCGTGCCGGCGCCGACGTGAGGAACGCCATTACTGGAGCACAAAGCTATTGCATGTCCACCTCTGCGGGGTTGGCTGGTACAGCTGCCAATGACGTGCGGACGGCGGCGACTGACGGCGCCTTCCAGCCGTGCCTGGATGAGATGCACGGCATTTGCGACTATCCCGAGCTGTTGTACGTCGTCGGCGCCCCCGAACTGCAACGTGGCATTGGTTACAGTGATTTACTCTATTGAAGTGTAAATATTTTATTTTTACTCCATGGTTAAGATGTATATTGAAGTAAAGAAAATTTATGCCGTGAACTTCGTTCTCTCTATTGATGCTCCTGATTTGGGAATTTCATAAAAAAATGATCCAGCAATCTTCCTTGTCGATTTTCGCTACGGAAGTGTCTTACGTACGTACGATGTTTCCTATCCGACTCACGTACGACGCAACGTGGTTCAATCTTATCTGGTTGCATGAATTCCTCTTCAGCTCATACAGCTAAGGATATGGATGCATGACCGTCGTATGAAAATCGGACCGAAAACATCGTCATGCGGCAGAAGAGCAATGGCGGTTCGGACATATCCGCACAATGGCGGTTCGGACCAAAAAAGGCCATGCGGCTGTTGACACTGAATAAAACTGCAGCTGTTAGTCGTTGGTTTCAGTTAAGTTCAGTTTAGAATAAAAGAGCATTGCATGAGTCTGTTCATGCTCTGACCGGTTTTATCATTTTCAGTTAGTAGCTGTTAGTTAGGCCGACTGGAATGGCACGAGTGCATGTGATCATGGCGGCAAAGTAGGGAGGTGAAAAGTGGGGATGGCACCTCGGATACACTCCTAGTTTCAGTCTTTGTATAAACAAGGAGATAAGAAATATCAGAAAAGTTGCAACGTGTATGCAACGTAAAACACTGTCTCCTCTGAATCTTGTTTGTTGTGGTACTGCTTGTCTGACAGCGGCAGCACCAGTGCCAGTAAAAAATTTGAATGACGTCCCCAGGCGACACCTAAATTTGGAGCACCGCTCGGGTATGCCGGACAGTGACGACACCGATGGGGCCTATGTTATAGACACGGAACGGTGGAGGCCGGTAAACATTTGCCCCTCACCCCTACCCCGCCGCACCCAGCCTCTATTAGTAGCCAGTGATTCACGACCACTCTTTGTCCTCGACAACTCACCGTCGGGAGTCGCAACGGCCACGTAGTCCTACACCGTAAGGGGTGGATGCATAATGCCCCCAAACCGGGTGGCACTGCATTAGTGTTGTAAATTAGCTAATAAGCCATTTCTACTAACATATAGCTGGACATTTTCCTACACCCCGGGTCATGGCGTTGCCCGGGGTGTAGATCCGCCCCTGCTCGCCGCCACCCCATGTTGTCATTTTGCGCCGCCACAACATGTCCTACCAGCGCTGCCATTATCTCCATCTCGCCTTGCACGCAAGGTGTTTCATCGTTTGCCAACAAGTCATTTTCTAGGTTGTTGATTCAGTGCATAGTTTTATTGTTCATTCATTGTTGTTCAATCCAACCACATTATTGTTAAGTTGTTGCATAGCCATTATCATGATGCCGGAGAAATCGCCTTGGTGCACATAGTCCCGTAGTGACGAAGGAAACCGGTAGCCCGCCAGCACAACCTCCAACGGCTCCTCCTTCACCTCATGCTTCAGAAGGCGGATTAGAGGTGGCCGATGGTGGGGAACGACGAGTAGGCCCCAAGGCCGACGACATCCGGCACAAAGTACCCTCCCCCAGCGCGGCGCCAAACGTATTTCTCACCATGGGGGCGCCGATTCTCAGCCGTTCGCCATTCCCGCCCGTCGACCAACAATTTTGACCAAATTGGCAGAAATATGGATGAATATATTTTTCACATAATTCAACGTACGAAACAATATATAGATAATTTCACATATAAAAGCATATAAATATTTTAACATGTTTTGACACACAAATTACAACAAATTAAAGTAGGCATTGCCCATGAGCATCCACATATGGGCTAACGGATCATCCTGAAATTCGTTGTGCACATGTGGGTCTCGGATCTCCTGACGCATAGCGAAAAAGTCTGCTCATGTTGTCGGCACCTGATCAACATCTGTAAGAGAGGACCCTGCCTATAGTATGGCCCATTGTCGATCACCGTACCGCTTGCAAGCCTCTTGGCGGTTGGCAAAACAAGCTTTGGCGCTTCTAGGCACATGGTTGAGATAGTTTTCACAAATGTTGATAATCTTGTATAGATGCCATCAGCCAAGTATTAGTCCTTCGTGTACCGGTGCCCATTGATCTCGTAATTCACCGGGGGAGCGTGCCTTCAACAAGCTTGGCAAAGATGTCGGAGCACTATAGAATGTTGATGTCTTTGTGAGATCCTGGCATGCCAAAAAGAGTGCCAAATCTAGAGATCATGTGTAGCAACTGCCTCAAGTATTACACTGCAAACTCCTTTGTTAAATTTGTACATCCCCTGCCAAGCTCCTTTGTTGAATTTGTACATCCCATACCACTCGAAAGGGCAGTTCTTACATGACCAATTCATACAGTCAATGCTTCCAAGCAGTACATGAAATCCTCTTGCTACATTGATGGTTAGGATCCGGGCAGTGTCTTCCGCATTGGGTGTTCGCAGGTACTTCGGGTCAGACACCTCCAACACTACCTTACAGAACTTGTTCAAAATTTCAATGGCGGTGAACTTGTACATGCATAGATAATCATCTTGTGCATCACCGGGAGCACCAAATGCAAGCATCCTCATCGCCACTGTGCACTTTTCAAGGGAGGTAAATCCAACTGTGCCGGTGCAATCCTTCTTGCACTTAAAGTAGGAGTCAAACTCCTGAATTTCATGAACAATATCAAGGAAGAGCGTCAATTTCATCCTAAAACGACGTCAAAACGTCTCCTTGCCCTGGATTGGATCGTCAGTGAAGTAGTGGCCTTAGATGATGGAATAACCTCGGCCTTGCCTTCTGGCGACCTGGCTTTGAGCCACCTCGCCGCGGTTGCGCCTGCTGGACAATTAGGCTGGCAAGAATGGTGAGGATCATCGGGTGCTCTTCGTCTTCGATCTTGGTGACAACTTCCTCTTCCACTAGATCGGAGAGCATCTCTTCGTCGTCGGAGTCTATGGCTGAGCAGGCAAACGCCGAACTCCTTGTGAGCGGGGTGGGCGCGTGGCAGCGATGGAGCTTGCATTGCAACTGAATCTCGACAGAGGAGCGCGGGTGGTTCCGATGGCGAAGTATGACGGGGTGGTGGCCTTGCTACAGTTGCGGCGGAGGGAGGACAGGTGCGGCCGAGGGTGACATGGCGGTGAGGGGTAGCCGGTAGGTCGCGTGAGAAGGCGAGGCGGGGTGTGGGAAATGTGTTTGCGTCGCCGACAGGTTTAGCACACGCTCGCCTTTCTCTCCGTCGAAGCCCCCAGTCACGCCCCAACCGTCTGAGTTTGGTTTGGAAGCACCCTGGGCGGCTCAGGGACCTTGAGACGCACGACTTGAGATGGCGTAACAACCACACATGCTCGGTTACAGATGATGCGGCGCCTTTTACTCGTATATCTAAAAAAAATGTGTGAGCTCACTTGAGGGATGATCGTTAATTTAGTGTAGTGTAGGTGCGTAAGATATTGGGTTAGCTTGACCTTGCGACCCATCAGCATAAAAAAAAGTGATAGTATAAAATTTGTTTTGCCACTAATCTGATTAGAAATGGTAAGAAATGATACTGGAGTATTAATGATACCTAATAACATGAGACCCATCAGCATCAAGAGAGCGGCGAGGAAGATGCGATGACAGAAGAGGCACAAAAACTATACTCCCGCACGTTTTGCGCTCGAAAGTTGACCGTTGCCTCGCTCGCACTGACATCTTAGAACCAGTCAAACACCTCAACTTGCTACCATCACACTCAAATGGGACCAGTCCATCCTGTACCCCACATATCATTCTCTTTTCAGCATTACCCCTGGTATCTTGCGACCTGAGAATGAGAATGGTTCTCCCCTGCAAAATCTCACTCTCCTGAGTCCTGACCCTGCCCTTGTATATAAGCACCCCAAGAGACCAGAAAAGGCAAAAGTGCAGAACATACACAACCTGAGCTTAGATCTCCCTGCTTTTCGGCCTGGAAGAGTCGTCAGCACTCAGCATTCAGCAAGGCAAAGCCAGCCGCACGAGGAGATAGACAAGCCGATAAACCGCGCTGCACATTACGAGCTCGATCATGGACACTAATGCCGTCAAGGTGACCTACATCGAGACGCAGTTCGTCACCTCCGACGCCGCAAGCTTCAAGTCCCTCGTGCAGCGCCTCACCGGCAAGTCCACCGAAGCCACCGAGCCCGCGCGTCAGCTCCACCGGCCGCGGCCCTGCCGTCCCGGCGCCGACAGGAGGACCACCGTTGCTGGAGCACGAAGCTATGGCATTTCCACCTCATCTGCGGATGACATGCCGACGGCAGCGACCACCGCCAACGCCGGCGCCTCGCAGCCGTGCCAGGATGAGATGGACGGGCTTTGGGATTATTCTGAGCTGTTGCACGTCGTCGGCGCGAGAGAACGGCACCGTGGTGCTAGTTACAGTGATTTACTCTATTGATTGATTGAAGTGTAAATATTTGATTTCCAGTCGCTGGGGTTGCGATGTATATTCAAGCCATTTTTATGCTCTGCACTTCTGCCTACTGATGCTCCGGAATCCGGATATGGGAATTGCACATACATAGCCATTATTTCTGTCAAACGAGAAATATATTAGACACGATTGAATCATCCAGATTCCCAGCAAGCAAAGAACAAATCATTTACATCCAAAACTAGTAGTTTAGCATTAACATGTTTGAAGGGCCTGCGGCCAATCTTTATTAAGAAGGTTACAACGGAGGACCCAGCGTCATAGAACCCCTATTCAAAGACAATACACTCAGTGACTCAAACGAGGCAACGAAACGCTTGGTGACTGAGAACAACTTATTTGGAGGTCTTCAGAGGTGATCTCATCTGTGTTAGGATTTCAGAGGTCTTCAGAGGCCTTCAGAGGCCAGTAAGTTGGCATTTGCGGCGAAGTGGAGATTCTCAGCTCACCGTTCATTGTGAATCGCCGAACCATTTTGCAACTTCTAGGGTGTTTTTTTTTCCTGAAATTTTGAAGTAAGCAACTGGATCTTCCTGTTTAGAACGTACTCTACAATTTAGTTCTATATATCTCCCATTTTCTTCTCTAAAAAAGACATCCTCCATCTCTCCGTGCCCTTTTCCCATAGAATTTGAAGCAAACATTAGTGAAAGAGCAAGAGGCACTTGTGGATGGCCTACGACTGGCCATTGTTTGGATCCACCAACCGGGTTTGTCTTGAAAGTGATAGTTTGCTATGGTGAATACTATCCAGATATCAGGCGCAAAGTTCTCAAGAATAGGAGGGATATACTAGAAAATCCAAGATGCTAGGAGACTGGCTGGTAAATGCAGCATCACCTAATTCAGAAGGGAGCAAAACAAAGCACCACATGTGCTTGCAAAGCATGTCAGGACATTTCGAAGTCAGGGAGTCTGGTTTTTTAGTTTTCCTGATCTATCATTCATGCAATCGAACAATGATTGTGTTGTCTTTGACCTTTAACATTCATAAAGATCCCTCTTGATCTATTTTTTTTTCAGAAATTGCTTGAAGCCTATAGGGAGGAGAATATGGTGGAGCAGTTGGCGGGGCTCATCTGGAAGGGCTTGGTGACTGAGAACAACTTATTTGGAGGTCTTCAGAGGTGATCTCATCTGTGTTAGGATTTACTAGGACGCGAGGAAGCCCCTGAGGCCCTGACCCGCTTCGTGTCCGAGTTCTAGAGGACGAAAATGTCTTTGTTTAGTGTCAAATATGAGAAAATGGGCCTGTCGTGCTACGCTTGTGGCATCTTTGACCATGTGCAGAAGGAGTGTAGACTAGGTGTTTATCATGAAAAGGATCTCGAGTAATAAATATACATATGCTGCGCAGCCTAATCAAGTTCATGCTACGGTTTCATCCTTGGACATTCATATTGATGATGCTTGGTGCATCGAAGTTACTTGGACATTCATATTGATGATGCTAGTTATGCGGGATGGCGCATCATGGGAACATACGAGGAACCAAGTAGAGATATCAAGTACGTTCACCCGCTACACAACATGTTCAACCTCCCTCCGGTGATGTGGGAGACAACAATGAAATTCTTATGGAAAGTGAGAACGAAGATGGAACTGTAAGAGCACTGCAATGTATTTACACATTCAGAGATGCCTTAACCGAATACAATCTGGATGATGGGCGTAATGTGGGTGATAAGTATACTTGCAGAAGAGGGAGTAGGCAACAAGTTGATGGAGCAGTATCAAATGATAGTTGCAATGATATGTTCCCCCTAGCCGGAGTGATAAATGAGGATTTTTCACGAAAACATATCATACACCGATTATGGTTAACTGCAACTATTTGGAGGATGTTCAGATAGGGAGGCCAGGCCGCAAATATTGTTTGAAGCAAGCTGGTTGATGGTGGAATCCTTTCATGCTGTGATTGGGTCGGCCAGAAAACGGACTCAACTAACGGACCTAGGTAATCTAGCCCAAAACTAAGGGAGGTGCATGCGTCCCTACATGTGTGGGACAATAACACGTTGAAGCAGCTTCGCCACTGACTCTGTGACCTGACTGCGTGATCTGAAGACTAAGCGCACTCGATAAGCTCGGAATCTTATTCTCAAAAGGAAGAGAAGATACGAATCAAGGGTCCATAGCTTTCAGGATTCAGCAGCACAAAAAACAACATACTAACATTTTTCAAAGCATTGCGAGCAGAAGAGAAATCCTTCATCCCAAGAAACTGAAATAAAGCAGAGATCTAATTATATATATATAACTATATACATATATTCCCTATCGACAGATGAGACTGAGAGCACAGCTGAATCATATGCTAGTTGAAACTTAAGAGCCACTAAAAAAGCAGACGGTGGACAAAGCTGATGTGGTGCATGAGATAAACACTTAATACATTTAAACACATCTGACAGCAATAGCACCTACAAAATACATAGAAACACATCTTGACAGCAATAGTGCCTATAAAGTCTAGCCGATACTGGTTCCTAATTATGCTGAAATTGTCGCCGCTAACTCACCTAGGAATCAGAAGATCACTTGACTGGATCACATCTGGGATTCGTCAATCCTGCTTTTGAGGAGCTGAAAAGCTGGGATTACCCAGGCTCCACAGGTGCACTGCATGCCTGCCCAGTTGAACGATCCCAGTCGGGTTTTGCATCCCATGCACCAGAGTTTGTTCGAAACATATCCCTCTTCCACTGTACATATTAAGTGTTAGACCAACGAATCAGTTGTTTATATCAAGGACACTGAACCGAGAAAGAAAGAAAGAAAGAAAGAAAGAAAGAAAGAAAGAAAGAAAGAAAGAAACCGAGAAACAAGCTAAAGTCAAGGAACTAACCAGCTTGCATCCACTTCATGGGCTCCACAAAGATGCAGGCACATTCGGGCTCCTTATCGTCCACATGATAGTTTTTGCGCCTTAAAAAACATCTCTCGCCTTGGCCTACATCATGCGTAACAACATATTCTTGTGTTGCTACCATCCTACGACATTTTTTGCAGCGGCAAATAGCACCTGGATGGGCAGCTTGCTCTTCTGGGTTAACATCGGCTTCCATAACTGAGTCCTGACATGACTCTGGCCTTTCACTAACCTCAGATCTTGCCTCTGGGTCAGCTTGCTTTTGTTGGTTAATATCAGTTTCCACAGCAGTGCCTAGGCACATTTCAGCAAACTTTTGATGAACCTCCAATCTTGCCTCTGGATTATATTGCATTTCTGGAATAATGTCAGCTGCCACGGCAGCATCTAGGCACATTTCCGCAAACTTTTTGTCAACATCTGACCCTATCATCTCGCCATTTTGCTCTGATCCTGACCTCTGTTCAACTCCAAATCCTGGTCCCTGGTTTGCTTCCATCTGTTTTACACTGCAGACTATTAGCCATGACAAGTTTAGATGAAGCAAGGAAATAACCCAACAATAAAGAACACAGAATTAGCCGACCATGCTGTTGGAAAGTAAAGCCTGAAAACAAATGTATTCAGCTCACCCTGTTTTAGCAGACAACCCATAAGAAGTCATATAAAGTGCTAGTAGACACACACAACAATACAGGTAATCGAGCAAAATGCACACCAAAAGACAAGAGCTTCCTGGAATGTATTTGTCTATGATTGGCTGTACATAAATATGTTCAGCTATTCATCAGTCTCTCTATAAGGACGTCAAAATGCATTCTGTAACTAGCAGTGCAAACAACTCCTAACTGAAAAGACTTTATTTTAGGATCGAGTGAACCCTTTCATTGCACCTACAACCCGGTATGTTCTACATTTATCTAGTAGCTCTCACAGACCTAGTGGCTACAATAAATAAATCCCGTCCAATAACACTCTTTCGATCGAGTCGTTTTAACACGCATTCATATTGACTAGGGTTGCAGCAGATACAGGGAGCTGTTGAGGGCTATCCCCTATTCCCAGTTGTCGCACGGCAGTCGCCTGAGGTCCATCCCTGTGCCAAATAACACGAGCAAAAACACATATTCCCCTGTACCCACCCCTAATATCCAGAAGGCTGTGAAACAATCCAACCCTCCCTAACATGACCTCTGTGACCAGAATTGGATGATACCCAAACATCCCACATTCTGATAATAGGATATTGCTAATGCAGGGTCCTCTGCAAATCAAATAATGTCTTGTTGCACCGACTTGTATTGGAATTTTGAACCAAATTTCGTGTTCACTCATTCTGATGGAATCAAAACACAACATTGCTGTAAGTTGTGATAACGTCCCAGATACAACCATCGGATATAGGCTAAACCTACAGCGGCGAACTATCTTTAAGACTAGGGTTAATTGGATCTATGCCATTGCCCAATTCACAAGTTGGATTTATGCCATTACAAAAACTGAAGTTGGAAACATGCCACTCAAAATTCTCAGTACTTCTATCTATGCCATTGTGTTCATTACCAAAATTTATACGACCATTATACACAGTTAAAATTGAAAAGTTCTGGACAAAACTTAAAACTCAGGTTAATGGTCCATATGCACCCAGAATTGACTCGTTTTTGAATAGTAGGCTCAGATTAGTGTTTTGGATTTTCTATAAAAAATGATTTTTCTGAGAAAGTCAACTTTTCGCCAAAATTTGTTTTTTTTTGTATATTTTGGGCACCTGGACGATGCTAAATTGCTGCCAAAAAGTTGGGTACAGGGGTAGTATGATAAATACGGCATTATGCAGTTAAATATATGTATTTTTTATCCAGTTATTCTATTTGGTAGAGACAATGGCATAGATAGAGGTATTGCAAAGTTTGAGTGGAATATATCCAACTTCAGTTTTTGTAATGGCATATGTCCAATTTGTGAATTGGGCAATGGCATAGATCCAATTAACCCTTAAGACTACCCATAGGACAATCATACCACAATCCCACGAAAGGAAAAAGGAACAATCGAACCCAAAACCGTGGCTTGCTACCCAACGAAGATGTGAAGCAGCAGTTCAAGTTGACCATTCTTCCCCTGTGGACCACAGGCTGTGGTCACTCAGCAGAGATCGCACACGGCCACACGGATCGAACCAAAACCTTATGTAGGCTTCATTCGCCAATTCATCATCAAGGCGCCGCATTGCAGAATAATAATTAGGAAAGTTGATAAAGGCCTTAATCGCGAAGCATGTCGCCCGAAACAAGAACAGGAACTAGTCGGCGAAGCTCCCCCCAAAAACCCTAGGGTTCGGTGGGTTCCGGCAGGGTAAAGCGAGAGAATAAGTGGAATGCTAATAGGGCTTCACCTTCGATGGATGAAGCTGCGTCCGATGGCTCCGCCTCGCGCCCTCGTCTCGTCTCGTCCCGCCGCCCACGCCACGGCCACCGGGAGGGACAGGGAGGCTTCCGATTGAGTTGAGGATGCCAATCAAATCAGCGAGCCCGTTCCGGTTGTATTTCCAACTGTAGAAGCAAACGGACAGAAAAGCAGATTCCTACGGCCCAACACAGGACTAAGGTGAGACGAGTCCCGACCCCAGCCTTAAATCCGGCGCTAAATGGGCCGGCTTCGGGGACGCCGAATCTATTCCACGCATGGTGCCGATTCCTAGCGATGTGCCTCCAGATTTCGGCCCGAACATGAACTGACAAAAACTCTTAAAACTTCGACGATTTCATTCAAACTTCATACGTAGCAGGGATTACACTAAAACATAGATATAAAATAAACTTTATTAACTAATACCGGTGTTCTACGTGTCAAACTGGCCGTAGAACACTGTATAGTCGCCGCTTTCGTCGTCATCGTCATCGCTCGACGGCGTAACGTGGTTGGAGGGCCCGACTTCGACGTCTTCATCGTTATTGTCGAGGATGACGACGATGGCACCGCAAGCTCTACCGCCACGCGCATGTAGGCGCGGTCTGGCTCAGCCAGCTTCAACACCACGCGCATGTAGCCGGCTCTGGGGCAGAGAGAAGAGAGAGCTAGGGCGAGAGAAGGCGGTGTGCTCTGCCTCGGCGGGGAGCTCACGGTTTATATAGGAACGGGGGCGGTGGTGGGTACGGCGCTGCCACGCCATTACTCCGGCGTATTAAACCGAGGAGACATACCGAGTGCGCCATAACTTCATCGTCTCATCACTTGGGAGGCGGCAGGCAGCTAAACCAGTGCGGGAGCCGAGACGGTGAAGACTAAGACCATCGCTTCGCGCGTAACTTCCCGCACAACCGTTTACTGGCTGGTTGATACGTCTCCAACGTATCCATAATTTTTTTATGTTACATGCTATGTTATTTCATATTATTACATATTTATATGCATTTTATATAGTTTTATGCATTTTATAGGACTAACCTATTAACAAGATGCCACAATGTCAATTCCATGTTTTCTGTTGTTTTTTGTTTCAGAAAAGTACTTAAGAAAATATTCGCCAAATTGGAAACAAATCAATCAGAAATTATTTTTGAAATATTTGCGTCGCGAGGAACCGAAGACGAGACGAAGAAGGGCCACGAGGAGCCCACACCACCTGCTGGCGCGGGCCCCATCTTGGTCGCGCCAGGAGGTGATGTGGCGCCCTCATGCGCCCACCAACCTAGATCTTTCGCCCATAAATACCTCCCTAGACTAAAAACTCAAGACGGTTAATCACTTTTTCCTCCACAGGTCCAGAGCGCCGCCGCCATCGAAGACAAGATTCGGGGGACAGAAGCCTCTGTTCCAGCACCCTGCCGGGACGAAGAATTGTCCCCGGAGCCATCTCCATCGACTCCACCACCATCTCCATCGCCGTTGCTGACTCCTACGATGAGGAGTGAGTAGTTCTCCTCGGTGCTGCGGGATCTACGGAAGCCATGTGGTCCATCTCTCTCTCCCATGATGTGATCTTTTATATGATCATGAGCTTTGTAATCTAGTTGAATATGTGATGCTACTCTTTATCTATTATGCACTCTAGAGGTTACTTTAATATGAACTCCGGGGTTATTCACGTGTGTAATGGTGACAGTGTGTGCACCGTGTGTGATTCCTTTATGAAGTTGTTGGTGTTAGTTTACTCTGACTTTGAGGTTGCTCTTGTAGCCCTACCCAATGAATGGTGATCTAACATGCGAGTGTTTGAGAGTAGTGTTTATTTATTTAACTTTGATATCATTGTTGAGAATGTCCACTAGTGATAGTAGGATCCCTACGCCTTGTTTCTAACCATTAAAATACCGTTTCCAACAAGTTTGGCTACATGTTTGCTTGCTGACATTTTTATTAAAGATTGCAATTACTACTTATAATCATCCATATTACTTGTATTTCACTATCTCTTCGCATAACTAGCGCAACTATACATCTGACAAGTGTATTGGGTGTGTTGGGGACACAAGAGACTTCTCGTATCTTAATTGCAGGGTTGCTTGAGAGGAATATCTTTGACCTCTACCTCCCTGAGTTCGATATACCTTGGTTGATTCACCTAAGGGAAACTTGCTGCTGTCCTACAAACCTCTGCTCTTGGAGGTCCAACACTGTCTGCAAGAATAGAAGCGTGCGTAGACATCAAGCTATTTTCTGGCGCCGTTGTCGGGAGGTGAGCGCTTGAAGGGATCTCCTTTAGATTCTGCAGTTATTACTTTTTGTTTCTTGTTTTCATTTTAACTAGATAGGCTAAAATGGAAAACAACAAAAATATAAGAGAGCTTTATAACATTTATCTTGAGCTTGGACATGAAGTGTTTGAAGAGTAAATTAAAAAATCTATGGAACTTTATATGCATGTGATTCCATAGATTTTTTGAACACCATTATATGCATGTATATAAAATGGAAATTTATATGCATGCTAGTAGCAATGTTATTAGTATGAATTCTTTGAACACCATTATTGCTAGTTCTATGGAAAATTCTAAGCTTGGGGAAGTTGGTTTTGATGAGCATGATATTTTTAGTTCCCCAAGCACGGAGGAGAAAATTTTCTTTTATGATACCTTGCCTCCAATATATGATAATTATAATCATTGTGATATTTTTGGTCCACCTACTGTTGAGGATATATTTTATGTTGATTACAATATGCCTCCTATATTTGATGATTATGGTGATGAGAATAATAATGATAGCTATTTTGTTGAATTTTATCCAACTTCAATTAATAAGAATGACTATGCTTATGTGGAGAGTATTAATTCTTTTATGCATGTGGCTCATGATAAGAATGGTTTATGTGATAATTATGTTACAAATTTTATTCATGATGCTACAAGTGAACTTATTAATGATAATGATGAGTATTGCTTAAATATGCTATATGATAATGCTTTAGTCGATGGTCCTATTCTTATTGATAATCCTCTATGTTTAAAAGTTGAGGCTAAAAATGATATTGTGATGGTACTCTTACTCATGAGAGTCCTACTTTGTTTTTGAATTCTCCTAGTTACACCATGGATGAGAAGTTTGCTTATGTTGACAAATACTTGTGTGGTTTGCAATTGTTTCTAGTTTCAAATATTTGTTGCAACCATGATTTTAAACTTGATATTGATCTTACTAACTATTTTGAAATAGGGAAGAATGCTAATGAATTCCAAAATAAACTTAATGATCCTCTTTATGTGCCTATGTTATCTAAGTTTAATGATTCTTATGGTTATGTGGTTGAATTTATTTCTACTACTGAAAGTTATTATGAGAGAGGGAAACATGGTTTCATGTATCTCAACAATATTAAGTTTCCCCTCTTTATGTTGAAATTTTTAAAGTCGCACTTGTTTTGCTTTCCTATGCTTATTGCTTTGTGCTTTCAAGACTTGTTTCTTTACAAAATTGTTTTTCATAGGAAGTGGGTTAGACTTAAGTGTGTTTGATATTATATTTTTTGATGCTCTCTTTTGCTTCAATTTTTATTTCTTACATGAGCATCATAAAAATCACTATGCATATCTTAATGGCTATAAAGAAAGAGCTTTTGGGAGACAACCCATTATTTTATTTCCTGTTATTTATTTTTCTTGTGTCAAGGACTTGTCCTACCCCTGTAGCAATTCCTTTGTATCTTTATTTTATTGCATTGTTATGTCAAGTTAAGTCTCTAGATGAAACTTGATGCTAAATTTCAATTCCTGCGCATAAACAGATTTCTGCTGTTCACCATTAAATTCATAACTATTCACATGCATAACTATTCACTGGAACGTCAGAAAAATCTTCCCTTTTTTGTGCATAATCCTCAGATGTATACAGAACTTTCATTAGTTTTGAGTTTTCTGATCTGAGCAAGTTAAGTGCCTCGAAAATATTCGTCTTTACGGACTGTTATGTTTTTAACAGATTCTGTCATTTATTTTGTAATGCCTTTTTTGCTATTTTGATTGGATATTTTTATCCTATGAAATATCAGTGGCTGTAGCTAATGTCCAGTAGCATTGGTAGAAATTGTGTTACTACAGAATATCATAATTTTTCATGCACTAACACTCTAATGAAGTTTACTCTAAGTTTGGTGTGGAGGAAGTTTTCAAGGATCAAGAGAGAAGGATGATATGATGTGATCAAGAGGATAGTAAAGCCAAAACTTGGGGATGCCCAGGTGGTTCACCCCCAATATATTTCAAGAAGACTCAAGCATCAAAGCTTGGGGATGCCTTGGGCATCCCCTTCTTCATCGACAAACTACCAGGTCCTTTCTAGTGAAACTATATTTTAATTCCGTTACATCTTATGTGCTTATTTTAAAGCGTCTGTTTTTTTTGTTTGTTATTTTCATTCTCTGAATAATATGGATCCTAGCATTCTTTTGTGTGGGAGAGAGACACACTCCGCTTTTCCATATGAATACTCGTATTCTTCACTTATATTCGTTGAGTATTTGTCTTTTGTTATCGTTTGCTCTCTAGCTCTTGTTTTTCATGCATCTCTTGTTAGATTTGTTAGCTTTTGTTATATCATACTCTCATATCTCATTGTTTAATTACTTGGAGACTTTATCTTTTAAATAAATTGATTAGTGTTTGGTTGAGAACAGAAAATGCTAAATGTGGTAGATGGTATAACTAAATGATTCATAATCGTGTAGATCATTAAATTGTGTCACTTCAATCATTGATATAGTTTTGAGATATTAATTTGCTTAAAGGTAAACATGATGGTCTAGTAAAGTGGAATGATTAAATGGTTGGTCTGGAGAAACTTGAAAACTATGTCACACTTAAATTTCCAGTTGATTGCATAATGGTATATGACTTCTATTTGTCTAAAGCAACCTTAATGACTTTATGTTATGCGCTATGGTCGGGGAAGCCAACGGTGACTTTGTCATTCGACACAATCCCTCTAGGAGTAATTTTCATTATGCCTTGCATGATCATATTTTTATTTGGAATATTTTTACTTGTGAGTTCTAAAATTGCGGTTTTCATGGCACTTCCACCACCATATTGCTAGGCTCTTCGGTACTTTGCTTTGCCCTTTCTCACATTGAGAGTTGGTGCATTTTTTGCGGATACATCCAAACTCGTGGAAGATCTTCATCTTGTTCTCCTACAACTAAGCCAAATATCTTCCTCAAAACAGCCACCATACCTACCTACTACAGCATTCCCATAGCTGTTCCGAGATATATTGTCATGCAACATCCATCTTACATTACATGACTTGTTGTCATTCATTACTTATTTATTGCTTTGCGTGTTTCTATAAACTTGACGTGTGATTTTACCCATGTTACGCTAGATCACTGCATAACCTGCTACACTGGCAAAGGCATCGTTGTCATATGTATTCTTATGGCACATTCATATTAGTTACTTATATCATCAGTATGTTGTCTTATCATCATTAGTGTGTTATCATATTAGGATGTTGGCCCCTAAAAGTGAAAAGAGTCATGGAGGCCATCGAAAAGAGAAACAAAAAAAGAAAAAATAAGAAGAAGAAAAAGAAGAAAAAAAAGGGTAGCATTACTATTTTTTATCACACACTTGTGCTCATGTTATAGCACCATATCATTTATATTCATCACTTGTGCTCATGTTATAGCACCATATCATTTATAGTCATCACTTGTGCTCATGTTATAGCACCATATCATTTGTGATCATCATTTTGATCATGTTTAGCACACCTACTCCATATGAGAGAGTTTTCATGTCTTAGTTGCATAACTATGTGGGGAACTTTACACTATAGAACTTGGCCTGTATATTCCAATGATGAGCCTCCTCAAAAGTGCTCTAAGTCTTCGTGAGCAAGCAAGTTGGATGCACCCCCACTATTTTCATTGAAGAGTTTTTCATATACTTATAGCTCCATGTGCATCCGTTGTATGGCAATCACTACTCCTTGCATAACTTCGATTGTACGACTTTTTCTTGTCTAATGATCATCTACAACTTTGTGTTCCGTTGGCCTTCCAAAATTTCGTTAACATTCTCTTAGCCATAACATCCTGGTGCCAGGAACCAACGTTGAACGCTTGCTTGTTTCTTTTGAACAAATAATATATTGATCTTCTACGTGCATATTAATATTGCTTGACGTGATCCTTTCATTAAGTTGTCATGTTTGTTGGAAGCATTCGATGATTATATTGTTTTGCTTGAAGCTTAAATCATCTTTAATATCTACTTTGCACGGTTGATTGCTATCCAGTACTATATCATTGAAAGTTTTACTTGCTTCACCTACTTATTTATTCATTACTCGTTTGATATCAATATAAACTACAACCTGAACGGATAGACGTCGCCTAGAGGGGGGGGGGGGGTGAATAGGCGATTTAAAACTTTTTCCGAGGAGCCGGAATATCCGGTCCAAGAGTGACCCGGAAATTCCGGTATGCTTGATAAAGGCGGAATAAAACTAGAAGTTTACTTTAACAAGCATACAACCTAGATATAAATACTAGGCTCACCTATGTGCACCAACAACTTATGCTAAGCAATACAAGTAACAAGGTGATAGCAAGATATATGACTTCAAGCACGAAGGCTATCACAATGTAAGGTGCATAAGTAAAGAGATCGGGTATAGAAATAACCGAGGCACGCGGAGACGAGGATGTATTCCCGAGTTCCACCCAAAGGTGTACGTCTCGTTTGGAGAGGTGTGCGCAACCACAACAGGTTAGCCGCAACGCCACAAAGGCTCACCTTCTTCTCCTGATGAACTCAACCACAAAAGGTTGCGAGTTCACCTTCCACTATTGATCTCCTTTGAGGCGGAGATCGAATCCCGTACAACTCTTGAGGAACACACCCACAACTTAATTGGGGGCTCCCAAGTCTTGAGTCACACACCCACAACTTAATTGGGGGCTCTCAAGTGACCACAAAAGGTCTTGATCACAAAAGGTCTTGGCCACAAAAGGCCGGCCACAAAAGGCGTCTAGGGTCCAAAGACCCAAGAGTAACAAGCTCACAAGTAACACCACCACGAATCCTCGTGGAGGGCTCAAACCGATGCAAATGCAATGGCAAGAGCACACGAAGTGCTCAAGTCCTTCACTCTCAAATTCCAACACAACAACAAATTTTTATGGGGGAATAAGAGAGGAAGAACAAAGGAAACCACAAAGGAGTCAAATCCTTCACTCCCAAATCCCACCAAAAGCAACTAATGCTTATGGGGGGAGAAGAGAGGAAGAACAAAGAAGAAGAACCACAAAGGAACTCCAAAAACTAGATCCACTAAGTTCCCCTCACTTAGAGGAGAGATGGATTGGTAGGATTGTAGATATAGATCTTCTCTCAACTTTCCCTAAAGAATATGGAAGATTCAATGGAGGGATTGAGAGGGAAGTGAGCTTTCCAAGGTCAACAATGGAGTAGGAGAGAGGGGAAAGTCGTGCTGCCTTGGATTGGCTGGGGAAGAAGAAGGGGAGAGTTATTTATACCCCTCCAGGAAATATAGCCGTTGGCTGTTTTGACACTCGGAAATTGCGGTATAAGTGAGACTCGGAAATTCCGGTTACCCGGAAATTCCGAGTCCATGAAATTTCCGAGCTGAAAATCCGGCTGGAGTCAGAAGCAAAGCCAAACTTTTCCTTAGCCATTTCTGGAGGACTTTTCTGGGGGGCACTCGGAAATTCCGGTAGACGGAAATTCCCAAGCACAATTTCCGACTGGAGTCAGAACCCTTTTTCTCCTTTCCTTAACCGTTTTCTTGGATGAGCTGGGGAACCGGAAATTCCGGTAGAGCGGAATATCCGGCCCCAATAATCCGAATCAGCAAAACACCGAAACGAAAACTGCTATAACTTTTGCAAATGAACTCCAAATGAGGTGAGACCAATTTTGTTGGAACGATAGTGACGATGAGCACCCAACAAAAAAGCGAATGGAAATATTGCATCTCATAAATAGAGTAAAATCACCACACATGGCAAGGTGTGGGACTTTCCTCATGGTAGAACCGACAATATTTCTGCCACCGAAAACGCAACAAGTTGTCCAAAGTAAAACCGATTTCGATGAACAAGAGCTTGACATGGAGATGAACCAAGCTCTAACTTCTCACCAACATAAAAACCAAATAAGAATCAAGAAACATGATATGCCAAGTATGCAAAGGTTTGAGCTCTCCACAATGATGCGATCAAGTTACCAACTTGAGAACCCCTCTTGATAGTACGCCTATCTATCCTATATCCCTATCAAGATCATACCTTTGCCTTGAGCATTCCACTTGAGTTGTATGATGACTATCTTGATCTCTTCAAGTGGTTCATCTTTCTTAATTGCGCGTCCAAGCACATGCTTGATGAAGACTTCTCCAAATACTCCCCCATGCTCACAATGAGAGAGTCTCGCTTAACTTCATCTTCACGTATCCATTGCAAGCACCAAGCATAGGGTCTCTTCAAGAAGCTTCTCTTGGTCTTGGTCTTGCACATCTCACCTTGATGACGATCACCACATGACGTCATTCTCCATGAGCTATATGAAATCTTCATTTGATGCAATCCCATGGGAAGATACCTAACCTCATATAAAGATACCACACACACATATATTATGGGTTAGTTCACAAAGCTATGCGGACAAGTGTTTACCATCCCAAGAGATACATGATCGCTCTTGGTACATCTTGTAGCTTTGTGTGTTGATCAACATCTTGATCAACCTTGTATCTTCCAACATTTCTTCACTAATATGATGTCTTGAATCCTTCAAGACATACTTGCAATATGCTCCACTCAACGCATAAGCTTCAAGAGTCCAACACATGAACTCAACAACTCCATGGACATGATCTATAATGATATCTCAAAGCAAACATTAGTCCATAGAGATTGTCATTTAATTACCAAAATCACACATGAGGGAAAATGCTCTTTCACAACCCTTATTCATTTGATCTCAGTTTACATGCCTTACATTATTATATGATCAAGATTGTGTTTAAGCATGTCACTTCATAAATTATTCTTCTTTTATCGTTCTTGCCTACTCGGGACGAGTAGAACTAAGCTTGCGATGTTGATACGTCTCCAACGTATCCATAATTTCTTATGTTTCATGCTAATGTTATATCATATTATTACATGTTTTATATGCATTTTATATAGTTTTATATATTTTCTGGGACTAACGTATTAACAAGATGCCACATTGCCAGTTCCCTGTTTTCTGTTGTTTTTGGTTTCAGAAAAGTACATAAGGAAATATCCGCCAAATTGGAAACAAATCAACCAGGAATTATTTTTGCAATATTTGCGTCGTGAGGAACCGAAGACGAGACGAAGAAGGGCCGCGAGGAGCCCACACCACCTGCTGGTGCGGGCCTCATCCTGGTCGCGCCACGAGGTGATGTGGCGCCCTTGGCCGCCCACCGACCTAGGTCTTTCACCCATAAATACCTGTCCGACCTAAAAACTTGAGATGTTTAATCACTTTTTCCTCCACGGGTACAGAGCGACGCCACCATCGAAGACAAGATTCGGGGGACAGAACTCTCTGTTCCGGCACCCTGTCGGGACGGGGAATTGTCCCCCGGAGCCATCTCCATCGACTCCACCACCATCTCCATCGCCGTTGCTGACTCCTACGATGAGGAGTGAGTAGTTCTCCCGGGGCTGTGGGATCTATGGAAGCCATTGGTCCATCTCTCTCCCATGATTTGATCTTTTATGTGATCATGAGCTTTGTAATCTAGTTAAATATGTGATGTTACTCTTTATCTATTATGCACTCTAGAGGTTACTTTAATATGAACTCCTGGGTTATTCACGTGTGTAATGATGACAGTGTGTGCACCGTGTGTGATTCCTTTATGAAGTTGTTGGTGTTAGTTTACTCTGACTTTGAGGGTGCTCTTGTAGCCCTACACAATGAATGGTGTTTGTTATCCAACATGCGAGTGTTTGAGAGTAGTATTTATTTATTTAACTTTGATGTCATTGTTTAGAATGTCCACTGGTGATAGTAGGATCCCTAGGCCTTGTTTCTAAGCATTAAAATACCATTTCCAACAAGTTCTGCTACATGTTTGCTTGCTGCCATTTTTATTAGAGATTGCAATTATTACAAATCATCCATATTACTTGTATTTCACTATCTCTTCGCATAACTATTGGACCTATACATCTGACAAGTGTATTGGGTGTGTTGGGGACACAAGAAACTTCTCGTATCTTAATTGCAGGGTTGCTTGAGAGGAATATCTTTGACCTCTACCTCCCTGAGTTCGATATACTTTTGGTGATTCACTTAAGGGAAACTTGCTGATGTCCTACAAACCTCTGCTCTTAGAGGCCCAACACTGTCTACAAGAAGAGAAGCGTGCGTACATCACCGGTCTCGCCCGTTTTCTCGCGCAAAAACACAGTTCTGGCGCCCCCAAAAGAACCCTAACGCGTTGTGTTTGGTCTAGGGACTCATCGTCCGGAGCCCAAAAAGCGGCCTGGGGGCGGGAGGAGATGCCCTTAGGTTGTCAAACCAGATGTGTGTGTATCGTGCCTATGTCCACCTCTTTGCAGCCACTGCCCCAGAATGGGTCCATGCATTTTTTGTTCGCCTAATCAGAGTTTTGGATTTTTATTTCATTCTCATAATAGAGGATTACATTAAAATTGAAAATAATTAATATAATAAAAGATCTAATAATCTAAGGCTCCTCCTTATCGTTCCCCTCCGGTGGTGGCGGTGGAGTAGCCGGCGCTCATCGATGGCCGGTAGTGGCGGTGGAGGTCCTGACACGTTCGTCGGTGCCTCAGTTGGAGCTAGAGCGGCTGTAGCCCACGATGGTGCAAAATACCGTGGACCTGTGCGGGCCACACGAGACGCCCATGGAGATCATGGCTCCTACGGGCTCCACGCTGGTGTCGGTGGTAGTGTCAGGCCGGCACAACCGCATCTTCCTCAGGCATGGCGGCCTCCTCCTCCGGCATCGCGACCTCTTCCTCAGGCATGACCACACGCTCTTCTTCTCGGTTCAACATCGATGTGATAAGTGGTCGATCGCGGCAAGGGAGATTAATAAGCGTGGAACACAGTTTGGTAGTAACTGGCACGTCGCCCCTGATGTGAACATCAGCTCTCGAACGCCCATATTAAATCCAATCACTAACCAAGAGGGGGGAAAGGAGGGAGAAATAAGAAGATAAAGAAAACTGACCACCGAAGCTAGGTTGCCCATGAGGACAGGAACGGGAAAAATCAAGGAGGAGGGGCGATGCTCAGTCCTGTCACGGTTGAGGCCAGCGATGGACTAGCTGGCTCCTCCTCCTACTTGGTCCATTCGTAGCTACAAAATATGTCGTGGCACCGGCTTCTTTACAAAATTGCCTACACTTAGGCGGCGCCGCCGGCGAGGGTATGGCATCAATTCGAGCCGCCACAGTGTCGCGTTGTACGACGCGTGTCACAGAGGCCGCCTCCCCATCTATGGTCGCGTATGTGCAGGCGCGCGGCGGACATGAACGCGGGTCCTCCGAGCAGCTAGCGATGACTCCGGCGGCGTATGCTTCCTCCTCGACGTCATCGACGTCAATGTAAGGCTTCTACCGTCCTCCTTGCCCGCTCCAGTAGCCGTTGCGGAATCATTTCAGCCCACACCAAGCTCGTCAACATCAGGCGGGAGAAGTTGCCGCAGTAGCAGCCGCACGCTTTTGACCTGGTCGAGGAAGTGTTGCGGTGACCGTGGTTGCAGCGAATCCATTCCGACGCGTACTCAATCTGCGATGGGAGGTGGTGGACGTTGTGGCTGGAGTGGAGTGAGCTAGGGTTTATGCCTGTTGGAGTCATCATAAGGTTTTGTTAAAAGTATATTTAAGTTCTTTATTTTTAAGTTGTGACTAATTCTTCGAATGAGAATTCTTAATTAGAATTTCGTTGTCACTAAAGTAATATTGGAACCTACGTTGCAGTCAATGGCAAGCACAAATTACAAAAAAAGCTAACAATCTAGTTGCAACCCAACTTGCAACTCATATTTTGCACGAATCACAACACAAAATATGACCGAACACTAACTTACTTTTTTAAAAGTTTATTCAAATTTAAATAATTCTGGATCATCGTCACAATACATGAATGATTTTGAATATAAATGGATAACTTTGCATTGGACCTCAAATCCCACACATACCATCGTTCCAAAGAGTGTTCATATGCACAAAGTGTCCTCAAGCATCTCAATCATCACAAGATTCAATACTAAAGCATTCCGTACGCGGTATCAGCTATCAGCAACATAAGTTTCTTTTGTACGTAAAGGTTCCTTTTTTGTGTGCATGACATAAATCTCAGACCATGGTTCTGGTAAGAACATTCGCCGACCTGAAAAGCTTGGCAACTAAATCCATGGATATTCCTGGACCTTAGTACTCAAGTTCCCATCGGTGGCAACTGCAGTTCTGCATCTACAAGTGAAATCCTACATAGCAAGGGATGCAGCAGTCTTTTCTTGATTGCACATGCCATGTAGTCATAGAGCCTAGGAAGGTTTCTCCATCTAATTTGTTCATTTATATGGAACGTGTGATGTATCCAACCCCTGATACAAACACTACGATCAAATACAAGTCATCAACTTTGCATATGCTAGAGCCATCAACCCAACCTATAAAAAAATTGCATATTATGGAAAATTCAATGAAAACATACTGTACATGTCGATTCACCTTACAGCTAATATGATCTAAAAAGTAAAATTAAAATTCACCTTACAGCAAATATGATCTAAAAATAAAATTAGCCATACAGGTATCGCAATATCATATTACTACTTAACAGCACCATCAAATATCATGTCCACACCTTTATTTTTTTCTCAGGTTTCCAGCTTATTAAAACTGGTTATAGTATAATCAACGAGACAGGTAAGTGATGAATTACAGAAAGGGCAAAAACAAGACAAACATACCATGATAGTAGAAAGGAAGACAAGCTGCAGTAGAGTTAAATATGTATTTACACAAGCAGGAATATCCATAGGTGCAATTATTAAACTATATTCAAATATAAACTCATTTGGCACAACCTGCTCACATCTTGTAATGAATTGAGTGGGTACTCGATGCAGTAGCCTAGTTGATTTCACAAGCTATAGTTACAACATTCATACTTTTTTTGGTTTGTATCAAATACCATGCCTCAATATCTAATACCCCAGTTGGTTGAAAAATATCCCTTTGTGTCTCTAGCATGGTACTTTGCCAGGGTTTAACCATACTCACCATGTGGATGATCTGGAAGCATTGAAATGGTAGCATATTTGAGAACGCGTGCCCCTCAGTTGGCAGCCTTGTTCAGAAACTCAAAGAGGGCATCTTCGAGAACGGGTGCCTTTCTATGCCACGTATTTTATAACACATCCTACATGGCAAAATTAACCAACGATGAAAACCACTATTGGATATGCTGTCAAAAGGTAACACACTTTCGTTGTAAAAAAAATGATGCAAGCCCATCCAAATTGCAACAGAAAGGGATGGGTGCTTCTTTGGCTTTATATCACCAAGAAAATATGTCACAAATGACATCATCAAAGGACCACGTACAACAACCGGTTCCATGGTGTAGTGGTTATCACTCCAGACTTTGAATCTGGCAACCTGGGTTCGAATCCCGGTGGGACCTACATTTTTTTTCAACAATACACCAAGTTGTACTTACTTTTCTAATTTAGTTGGACATGCCGAAGCTAGCCTAAGACCATATATCTGAAATCATTTCTAAACCTTATGCCCTCTTCTAAGGGCATGTACAATGGAAGAGAATGCCGGCTTTCTCTTAACTCTCCACGTCACTTAGAGAAGGCAACAAGTAGTAGTCATACAATGCGTTAACTCTTGTTGTCATCTCTAGCAATTAATGAGAACTAATTAAATTTAGTAAGAAATTATGTTAATAAGGGAAGGCATATGGTACAATGCACAAAATAGTCTTCTCTTAATTTTAAGAGATCATCCCTTCGGTAAGGGAAGGCAACCCTCTCTCTCTTCATTCTCTTTCCTCCAACTAAGCAAAAATCTGACGTGGCATCTCTAAGGGAAGGCTGACGTCACCGCATTGTACATGCCCTAAGAACGTTTTGCTGATAAACCCATTGTCAATGAATGGTCAAATTTATGTTGGTAGATTGTGCAGGCCAACACACCATCAATAAATACTGAGTACTACTGATTGTAATACCAAAATATGCTTATCAATGAAGGGGCGCTTCTGCACATTTCCATAAGCTATCTTGATGCAAACAGAGGAGTATACACAAGCTCAAAAAGGGCACAAATTTGTTGCAACTAAACTGATGCATGCAAGTCCACCAAAATTCCAAAAGAATAAAGCTACTACGATTATTCTTTGCCGTTTAAACACCCAAGAAAGTATTTCAGTGACATCATAAAGGGACCACATAAAACAACTGGTTCCATAGTATAGCGATAGCACTCCAGACACTGAATCTGGCAATAGGTTTGAATCCCAGTGGGCGTTTTTTCTACAATACACCAAGTGGGGAAGCCTGCCTTTTATGTTCTTACCTTGCTAATTTAGCTGGACATGAGAGAACTTTTAATGCACAAACTGGCCTTATGCCCTCTTAGAAAAACATGTATCATACACACACAACTGCAAAAATGAATTGTCAAAGTTATGTCTGGAGCTCTTGCAATCAGCAAGGCAACAAAAAAAATTATTGGAGTACTGCTAATTGTAACTATAACTTATAAATGAAGAGACCCTTTTAGGTGTATAAGCTATATTCATGCCAACAGAGAGAGTATATGTAACCTCAAAAGGGAATACAATTTTGTTGTAACCAAAATTGTGCAAGTCCACCCAAATTCCCAAAGAAAAGGGTACAACCAATTTTTATTTGTCTTTTAAACACCCGGGAAATATGTTATGAGTGACATCATCAAGGGACAACATACAACAACTGGTTCCATAGTGTAGTGGTTAGCACCCCAGACTTTGAATCTGGCAACCTGGGTTCGAATCCCGGTGGGACCTATGTTTTTTCGACAATACACCAAGTAGGGCAATCCACCTTTTTATGTTCTTATCTTGCTAATTTATTTGGAGTTAACAAAACTTTTAATGCCAAAACTGGCCTAACACCATAAATCTGAAGTCTCTAGGCCTTATGCCGTCTTCCCCCTTCCGGCGATGCTTCGCTACTTGACAGGTTGGCATGCTGCTAAGCAGAATACCCAGAAGCCTCTACAAAAAGGGCTTGCCTCCACAATCCTACTCCCTACATAGATGATCTAGAAGCATCAAAATGATTGCATCTTTGAGAACGCGTCCCATTCTGTTGGCATCTTCGAGGAAGCAGATCCGTGGGCTAGTGTTGATGCAGTAGGGCTTAGCGCTGTCTTGCCAATGACTTGGAACATGCACTAATTCACCCCTGCTTGTAACCTGCCTCCTGGGAGCATTGTAAGCCCAACTCTACCTTTTCAATGAAATGAAAAGCAAGCTATACAAGCTTGCCAACAAAAAAGAAAAAGATATGCACAAAAGGTTTCCTCCCCTTCTTTTCATATGCCTACAGACAGGTCATAAACGACATCATCAAGGTACCACACACAACCGGTTCCATGGTGTAGCGGTTATCACTCCAGACTTTGAATCTGGCAACCTGGGTTCGAATCCCGGTGGGACCTACTTTTTTGACAATACAAATCATATCAACGATATGCATTTTAAATAAAAAGGATATTAGAAGACAAAGAAAGTAGGGAAAGCAACCAATTCAGGTTCTTGTTTTGATAAGTTATTGTGCTGTTGGGCTTGGGAGAACACTGAATCCCTAAACTGGCAAAAGACAATATATCTGAAATCCTTCTTGGGACCACATTTTACTGACACGTTATTATACAAATCAATGGTCAAAGTTATGCTTGAAGATCATGAAATGGCCAAGACAACATACATGATACATTTATTGAATATAAGTACTTCAAAACATTGCATAGCCTCCATTGTACCTACGCCGTCCATTTCTAAAAGGCTAGAAAGTCAGAAATGGAGATATGAGATAACAATGAAGAATGTTAAGGTATCAGTGGTATTTCATGTTGTTCTAGCATCGGTGTCCTCAGATCCCTTGTACACTTAGTATCATCCATTGTCCACTACTGCAATACAAGTCAACCCCAACTTCACATGATATCTGACCAAGGTGTTTTTGACTCGTGACCTAGCACTAGCGTCACACAAAAACCACTGCCACAAGAAGAGGAACCTCCACTTCCATGGCAGCATGCACGACATAAGTCATCTAGTAGCACAACCTAGTACCTTACCTGGATGGTCTTGGGCTCTTGGCCATCTTACCAGCTTCCACGAGACTAGGCATCCACTAGTCTTCCTGCAGCCCAGCCTCAGCGCTGCTACTCAAGAAGCCTTCCTGGCACTTCACAGGGTCTGGATTCATGTGTCCTGGCACTTCTCTACCAGATCCTCATTGAGCACAGACCATTAAGCTATCATGTCACCTCACTAGTACAACCACACGTTGCTTGGCTCCAAGCCCTTCCTTTTGCAGCCATCGTGACATCAACCAGTCCTCAGGCTCAGCCAGATCTGGTCGGCTCTCCTATATCCTCCCATGGTGTATAAGGGACACGGGATGGATAATATTTGTGGTATTTCTACATTATGCATTTCCCATTGGGACATATTGCAACCAAATCCCACTCCAACTTCACAAACAAAACATTGAGAAGTTTTTTGTAGCCAAATTTGTAGTAAACTGTAACATAACTACCCCCTTGAATATTACCAAAAAGAAATTAAACATTTGTACAAATATAGTGCTGCATAAACATTTTCGAAAGCCAACCACGGGTACCATATTTCTGTGACAGGTTGCATATTTTGGTTATTACAGTGTACTGAGGAAGTATCTTTCATGACGACTTTGAATCTGGCAGCTTGTGTTCAATCCGGACAGGACCTACTATTTTTTAAAAAAAATAACACTAGAACAAGTACCTGTGACTTGGATACCTGTCGGACAACAGTTCTTCAGAAATTAGGAGAAGTACCCATTTTATGTTCATGTATTACTTATTTCACTCGGACATAGGAGCAGATTTGGTGCCAAATTGCCCTAAGACCGTATTAGAACCCGGTTTCACTACAAGGTTGTTAAAAAACGTTGTGCAATGCCAAAGACAACACATTCATATGTCGTTGTTATATCAGAAAAACACTTTCAACAAAGTGATCTTTTGGCTATTCCCATAAGCTAACTAGATGCCAATTGTCAGCAAGCCAAAGAAGGAGCACGTTTTTATTGAATCAAAGTATGCAGGCCACCCATAAAAACCAAAAGGATATAAAAAGTAACTAATTTCCATGACCTTTTACAAAGGACCACATACAACAACGGGTTCCATGGTGTAGTGGTCATCACTCCAGACTTTGAATCTGGCAACCTGGGTTCGAATCCCGGTGGGACCTACATTTTTATCAACAATGCATCAACTTGTACTTAATTTGCTAGCTTTATTAAACTTCAGAGATCTTTTAATACCAAAGCTAGCCTAATACCATATATCTGAAACCCTATCTAGACCTTATGCCCTCGTATGAGAACATTTTACTGGTGCACCCATTGTCATAAAAATGAATGGTCAAAGTTATATTCGTAGATTGAGTAGGCTAACACAACACAAATTAATACTTGGTACTACAACCTGTGTATACCAATATATGCTGATAAATGATGCGGCACTTGTGGGTATTTCCATGGAACTTGTCTAATTGGTAAGATGATGAACAACTCGGATGGACTGATGAACTGCGGCGTGTTCGATCAACGGTCTGAGCTCTTGGCACCAGGAATAGACCCTTCTCCTCTACGTGATCCTCCCGGTGCAGCAGATCTTCTTCCTGATGTTGGAGTTAGCGGGGTGAACGGTGTTTGACAGTTCACCGGGCGGAAACAGATGAAAGTGGGACCCTATGGCTCAGTCTATGGTGTGAGATCAAATAGGGGGTCGAGGGCATCGCTCTGATCCCTTACATAGGGCAGATGGCTGAGACTGAATCGAAATTATTCATTGCTCGAGTAAAAGAGATTTGATACGGGAGCAGTTTCCGCTGGAGTTTCCGTTTCTACTGTCTGCGTGCGCACGCTTACGCTGCCAAAGCTGCACTGAAATGTCGTCTCGTTCGTGCGCGTGTGAGGTTGGGTAGCTTGGCGCTAGGGTCGCTACAAGGCGAGCGAGCAAGAGCGCTCGTCCGGCTGAGCCTGGCCTAGTGCGATATGATCAGCAGTTCAGCACGTATAGGTGAGTAAGGAAAATAAGGAGGATTAGGAAAGAATGGATTGTACTAGGGGGGATATCTAAGCTCAAACGGGGAACACAGTTTCGTTGCAACCAAAATGATGCAGGTCCACCCAAATTCCAAAAGAAAAGGATACAAACGATTTTCTTTGTCTGTTATACACCCCGAGGAATATGTCAATAAATGACATCATCAAAAAACCACATACAACAACTGGTTCCATAGTGTAGTGGTTAGCACTCCAGACTTTGAATCTGGCAACCTGGGTTCGAATCCCGGTGGGACCTACATTTTTGTCAACAGTACACCAAGTTGTAATTACTTTGCTAGTTTTGTTGGACTTCAGAGATCCTCAAAGCTAGTCCAATAATACCATATATCTGAAACACTATCTAGTCCTTATGCCCTCTTATGAGAACATTTTAGGGGTGCACCCGTTGTCAAAGAAAGGAATGGTCAAAGTTATGCTCGTAGATTCTGCAGGCCAACACAACATAAATTAATACGGAGTACTTGGTACTACAACCTCTGTGTATACCACTATATGCTTATAAATGATGCGCACTTGTGGGTATTACCATGGAGCTTGTGGAAGTGTTGATGTTTCTTTTACATACGACTTTACTCTCTCACTCATACTTTTCTAAGCCCCTTAGGAGGGCCAGGGGAGGACAAACGAACGCTTCATCCTGTCCTCGACACGCAAAGTTGGCCAAATTTTAGGGCAGAATTGGGTCGAGGTGGACGCGGCGGACCGAAACGGACGTGTTCCATTTTTGCGTCAGAGCGTTGGGCCCCTTTTTCGTCCACCTCAAACCAAACAGACACGCCCGTACTAAATGGGTCGCGCCGTTGTAGTCATCCTTATGCGCTCTTATGGGAACATTTTACTGGTGCACCAATTGTCATAGAAATGAATGGTCAAAGTTATGTTAGTAGATTGTGCAGGTCAACACAACATAAATTAATACTTAGTACTATAACCTGTGTATACCACTATATGCTTATATATGATGCGGCAATTGTGGGTATTTCCATGGAGCTTGTGGAAGTATTGTTCTTTCTTTAACATACGACTCTACTCTACTCTCTCGCTCATACTTTTCTAAGCCACATATTTTTATCACATATCCTACCATGGAAAATTTTATCAACAATGAAAAGCAATACTTAAGATGCTGCCAAAAAGAAACACACTTTCATGACATAAAAATGATGCAAGCACATCCAAATTGCAACAGAAAAGATGAGTGTTTCTTTGGATTTATACCACCAATGTATATGTCATAAATGACATCAAGGGGAACCACGTACAACAATCGGTTCCATAGTGTAGTGGTTATCACTCCAGACTCTGAATCTGGCAACCTGGGTTCGAATCCCGGTGGGACCTACATTTTTTTTCAATAATACACTATGTTCTATGTACTTTGCTAATTTAGTTGGACTTCATGGAATTTTTAATGCCAAAGCTAGCCTAAGATCATAGATCCGAAATCCTATCTAGACCTTATGCGCTCTTATGGGAGCATTTTACTGGTGCACCAATTGTCATAGAAATGAATGGTCAAAGTTATGTTAGTAGATTGTGCAGGCCAACACAACATAAATTAATACTTGGTACTATAACCTGTGTATAGCACTATATCCTTATATATGATGCGGCAATTGTGGGTATTTCCATGGAGCTAGTGGAAGTATTGTTGTTACTTGTTTCTTTAACATTTTCTTTAACATTTGACTCTACTCTACTCTCTCGCTCATACTTTTCTAAGCCACATATTTTTATCACATATCCTACATGGAAAATTCTATCAACGATGAAAAGCAATACTTAAGATGCTGCCAAAAGGAAACACACTTTCATGACATAAAAATGATGCAAGCCCATCCAAATTGCAACAGAAAAGATGGGTGCTTCTTTGGATTAATACCACCAAAATATATGTCATAAATGACATCATCAAGGGGAACCACGTGCAACAATCTGTTCAATAGTGTAGTGGTTATCACTCCAGACTCTGAATCTGGCAAACTGGTTTCGAATCCCGGTGGGACCTACATTTTTTTCAACAATGCAGTACGTAATACTTACTTTCCTAATTTAGTTGGACTTCATGGAATTTTTAATGCCAAAGCTAGCCTAAGATCATAGATCTGAAATCCTATCTAGACCTTATGCCATCTTAGGGTGTGTTTGTTTTTGGAACCGGGTGGAATGGAATGGAACCGTTCCATTCCGTGAGTCCGTTCATGTGTTCTTTTTGGGAATAGAGTGGAATGGAGTGGAATAGGGTGGTTCCAGAAAGGGGAATATTCCCTCAATATGCGGAACCGACCGGTCCGGCCGATTCGGCCGGACGAGGTGGAACGGAACAGTAATCTGGGCGATTAACTCTAATTTAATCAAATTTAGCAATAATTAAGCAAGATTAGAGATAATTAATCAAATTTAGCAATAATTAATTAAGTTTAGTAATAATTAATCTAGATTAGGAAATAATTAATCGAGTTTTATGTCGTTCTCATTCCATTCCATTCCACCCCATACTAGAAAAGAACACAAGAATGGAACGGTTCCGTGACAATTTTTTGTGCAAAAAGAACACAAGAATGGAATGGTTCCATGACGGTGGAATGGAATGGTTCCATTCCATTCCACTTGGTTCTGAAAACGAACACACCCTTATAGGATCATTTACTGGTACACCCATTGTCATAGAAATGAATGGTCAAAGTAGGGAAGTCCACCTTTTAATGGTCTTACCTTGCTAGTTTTAATTGGACATGAGGGAACTTTTAATGCACAAATTGGCCCAAGACCTTACGCCTAACTCACTTAGCAAAACATGCTTATAACTGAAGGGGCCCTTTTGGCTGTTTCCAAAAGGTATCTTGAATCCAACGGAGGGGGAATATCTAAGCTCAAAAGGGAACACAATTTCGTCGCAACCAAAATGATGCAGGTCCACCCAAATTCCAGAAGAAAAAGATACAGTTGTTTTTTCTTTGTTATACACCAGAGTAATATATGAATAAATGACATCATCAAGAAACCACATACAACAACTGGTTCCATAGTGTAGTGGTTAGCACTCCAGACTTTGAATCTGGCAACCTGGGTTCGAATCCCGGTGGGACCTACAATTTTTTTTCAACAACACACCAAGCTGTACTTACTTTGCTAGTTTTGTTGGACTTCAGAAACCTTTTAATGCCAAAGCTAGTCTAATATCATATACATGAAACCCTATCTAGACCTTATGCACTCTTTTGAGAACATTTTACGGGTGCACCCATTGTCATAGAAATGAATGGTCAAAGTTATGTTCGTAGATTGTGCAGGCCAAGACAACATAAATCAATACTTGGTACTACAACCTGTGTATACGACTATATGTCTATATGCTTATAAATGATGCGGCGATTGTGGGTATTTCTTCTATGGAGCTTGTGGAAGTGTTGATGTTTCATTTACACACGACGTTACTCTCTCGCCCATACTTTTCTAAGCCACATATTTTTATCACATATCCTTCATGGGAAAATTTACCAACGATGAAAAGCAATACTGGAGATGCGGCCAAAAAGAAACACACTTTCATGACACAAAAATGATGCAGGCCCATCCAAATTGCGACAAAAGATGGTTGTTTCTTTGGATTTATACCATCAAGAAATATGTCATAAATGGCATCATCAAGGGACCACGTACAACAATCAGTTCCAACGTGTAGTGATTATCACTCCAGACTCTGAATCTGGTAGCCTGGGTTCGAATCTTGGTGGGACCTACAGTTTTTTCGACAATACACCAAATGGTACTTACTTTGCTAATTTAGTTGGACTTCAGAAAACTTTTAATGGCAAAGCTAGCCTAAGACCTACGATTTTTCGACAATACACCAAGTAGGGAAGTACGCTTTTATGTTTATGCCATGCTCACTTTAGTTTAGTTGGACATGACAAAACTTTAAATGCACAAACTGGCCCAACACCATACATCTGAATTCATGTTTGGAGATCGTACAATGGCCAAGGCAACATAAATTTTTACTCGAGTACTGCTAATTGTATAACATACATATGAAGAGAGCCTTTTAGGCGTATAAGCTATCATGATGCCAACAGAGGGAGTATATGCAACCTCAAAACAGAATAGAATTTTGTTGCAACCAAAATGATGCAAATCCACCCATATTTCCAAAGAAATATGGTGTAAGTGACATCAACAAGGGACCACATAAAACAACAGGTTTCATAGTGTAGTTGTTCGCACTCCAGACTTTGAATCTGGCAACCTGGGTTCAAATCCCGGTGGGACCTATGTTTTTTCGACAATACACCAACTAGGGCAATCCACCTTTTATGTTCTTATCTTGCTAATTTATTTGGAGTTAAGAGAACTTTTAACGCCTGAAATCTCTAGCCTTGTGCAGTCTAAGGAAAACGTTATTACTGACGCACACATTGTTAAAAATGAATTGCGATAGTGATGTTTGGAGATCGTGCAACAGCCAAAGCAATAATATTCTACTTGAGTACACCTAATCGTTTACCAAAACATGCTTATAAATGAAGAGACCCTTTTGAGCGTTTACAAAAGGTATCATGAATCCAACAAAGGGAGTATATGTAAGCTCAAAAGGAACACAATGTCGCCACAACCAAAATGATGAAACATCCAAATTCCAAAAGGAAAAGATAACAACCGGTTTTTTTTGTCTGTTATACACCAGAGTGATATTTCAATAAATGACATCATCAAGAAACCACATACAACAATTGGTTCCATAGTGTAGTGGTTAGCACTCCAGACTTTGAATCTGGCAACCTGGGTTCGAATCCCGGTGGGACCTATTTTTTTTTCAGCAATACACCAAGTGGTACTTTGCTAGTTTTGCTGGACTTCAGAGAACTTTTGCCAAAGCTAGCCTAATGCCATATATCTGCCTATCTAGACCTTATGCCCTATTAATGGTCAAACTATGTTCGTAAATTGTGCAGGCCAACACCACATCTAGGCCTACGTTTTTCGACAATACACCAAGTAGGGAAGCCTACCTTTTTATGTTCTTACCTTGCTACCTTAGCTGGACTCGAGAACTTTTAATGCATAAACTGGCCAAAGACCATACATAGAAATCTTATCTAAACCTTCTACCCTCTTAGAAAAACATTTTATTGATACATACAAAAATGCATAAATAAATTGTCAAAGTTGAACAAAAAAATGCTAAAAAAATGACAAAGTTGTGTTTGGAGATCATGCAAGCCAAGGCAAGATATATTAATACTGGAGTGCTGCTAATTGTATACCTCACAATGGAAACACCCTTTTGGGTGTATAAACTATCCTGATGCCAACAGACGGAGTATATGCAACCTCAAAACAGAATACAATTTTGTTGCAACCAAATGATGTAATTCCGCCCAAATTCCGAAAGAAAAGGATCCAACCGTTTTTTCTTTGTCTTTTATACACCCGAGAAATATGTTATGAGTGACATCATCAAGGGACCACATACAACAAGAGGTTTCATGGTGTAGTGGTTAGCACTCTAGACTCTGAATCTGGCAACCTAGGTTTGAATCCCGGTGGGACCTATGTGTTTTCGACAATACACCAAGTAAGGCAATCCACCTTTTATGTTCTTATCTTGCTAATTTAGTTGGAGTTAAGAGAACTTTTAACGCCAAAACTGGCCTAACACCATAAATCTGAAATCTCTAGGCCTTATGCCGTCTTAGGAAAACGTTATTATTGATGCACACTTTGTTTCAAACATGAAGGCAGTGATGTTTGGAGATCGTGCAACAGCGGCAATAAATTCCTACTGGAGTACACCTAATCGTTTATCAAAACATGCTTATAAGTGAAGGGACCCTTTTGAGCGTTTACAAAAGGTATCTAATCCAACAGAGGGAGTATATGTAATCTCAAAAGGGAACGCAATTTCGTCGCAGCCAACATGATGCAAGTCCAAACAAATTCCAAAAGAAAAAGATACAACCAATTTCTATTTGTCTGTTATATCCAGAGTAATATGTCAATAAATGACATCATCAAGAAAACACATACAACAATTGGTTCCATAGTGTAGTGGTAAGCACTCCAGACTTTGAATCTGGCAACCTGGGTTCGAATCCCGGTGGGACCTACTTTTTATATCAAACATAACTTTTGTAAACAATAAGGATCTGTGAACTGCATTTCAAATCAAATGGATTATACTTTGTCAAGATGTAAACAAGAAAGACTAAGGAGGATAGGAAAGCAATAAATTATCTCTTCCATGATTGTTATTTTTAGACTTTAGGGTGCATGGTGTGCCCAAAAAAATCACACCATGTATCCATAAAACTAGCTACACTATTTGCATTCTTTACCCACCACATCAAAAAAGGTCTGCGGAGTTGCAACAAAATCATTCACGTCAGTCGTTCCGTTCATGGTTATTCTACCCTAATAAAAATGAATGGTACATACGTGCATATGCTTTTCGAGCAATGGATTACTAATGATGTTCCATACCATCGATGTTAACAGTTAAACATAATTTAGCTCAGTTAGCTCCATGCCTTTCATGCAAATCTTATTCTATGCATAGCACACATGGCCAAGGGACAAATGCACCATTTGAACGTAAGAAACCACTGCAGAGCATGAGCTATCTAGGCTCAACATTAAGAAGATAGAGGCATTGGAAGGCACCCAAATTAGCACATACAAACACGACCATCTGTGTGAAGTTCTAGAAAAACTGACGATAATATCTGGCATATAAAAAGCAGTAACTAGATATTCAGCTTGGTTAGGACAAATGGCTTGGAGACTACGAAACTAGATAATTACTAATTTGTGTAAACGGCACAAACAAGACCTACAATGAAGAAGGTTCAAACAGCACAACGGATTTGGTACCATTCACAATCTGTTTTGTCTTTTTAGATAAAAGGCTCAAAGAGCCCAACTTTGAATTAACAAAGCCAGAACGGCAGGTTACAGAGTACAAACGTACAACTTACAAGCCTCACAAAACAAGCAAACAGAAAATAGGAAAAAGAAAAACTTCGCTTGGATCGACGAGCCCATCGTCTTCCACTGCGGACACCACCGGAGCGAGGCGAGATGATGCAGGAGGCACGAACAACGGGAGAATGCAGACACATTGCTACAAAATGGCCAAAGGTGCTACCTTCCGGCCTCTGTCATCGAAGAGGGACCCTTTCCCTCTCGCCCTGGTTCGAAGGACGCTGCGACGTCGGCCGACAGAGAAGTTCACCCGAGAACGTGCAGGAGCAGCAACCCAAGAGAGTACGAACGGCAGCCGCGACGAAGCTCCTCACGAACGCCGCCATCAGCTGCAGCATTTCCACACAACAAGACACAAGCTGCAGAGCGAGGACACACACTAGAAAGACCGGCACCAAGATAACAGCAGCACCCCAGCTACCGAACGGGGCTCGCCACTAAAAGCCGTTGTAGCTGTAGAGGGGATAGGATCCCCTCTTGCCCAGGTCCGAGGGTGCCGATCCTCAGGCAAACAGGAACTCCAAAGGGGAGAGGAAACCACGAGCTGGGAGCACCCAAGCAGCCACCAGGCTTCGCCATTGTAGATCATCCGCACGGCCACACGCCATCACCGAGCGCAGACACTCTCCAATCACCCCCACAATCCACGAACGGTGCCTCCAAGAAGGTGAGCGACATCGCAACGCCAACACCGGCCAAGCAGGGGATTAGGGTTTTCACCCAAGAGCAGAGAGGTTAGGGATGGGGAAAGGGACCTCAACGCAGCCTCCAAGGAGGGATCCGGCGCCGAGGCGCCGTTGACGTCGTGGCCACCGCCAGGCAGGGGGCCCAGCCACCAACCAGATCCAGCAAGACTCTAATCTCCTGGTGACCGTCTTTTTCGTTTGTCAAGTTATGGATCCGATATGGATTTGAAATTTTGTGGTATGTGTGCGAGGATATTTTGTTCAGATTTTTGCAGGGTTCTTTATGTGTTTTCTTGTAGTCTAGTGCACTGGTAAACCTCGATAGATAGTGCAGACTATATTGCTACCAAAGATCTTTCACTTTTAGCCAGACACTACTACCAAAACAAAGGTATATGCTCCAAAGAGAATGCGCGATGTCCAAAATTCAACAGTTTTAACGTCTCTAGTTGTAATATAGGACAAATCTACTGAAAACCAATAGAGCAAGTCATTGAGAATATAGAAGGCTGAGCAAAGTCCGAAATACCTATAAGCACGGAGGCACACACTAGCACCAGGAAGAATCGTCTCTTTTCCAACATATTATGTTTCTTCACCACGTCCTCCAGAATTTGCGGCCTTAGAGACGGCAATCCATCCAGGTCCTGTATCAATCCTGCAGACCAAACCACATACACAGATTAATAAAAAACGAGACCATCATAAGGACGACTGAACAGAGAAAGAATACGTGAAGGAATACCAGGGCAGGTCACCACGCGGGAGATGAAATCAGGGTGCAGGCGAGGTCGCACGGGACGCCATCGACGGAGGGATGGCCACGGCGACCTCTACTCCTACGGCGCCGGCCGAGCGAGAGAGCGCGAAGACTGCGAGGCCTTGCCTCCGGGTGAGAAGAATGGTGAAGACGAGGAAGCCATTGCGGGGGTTAGGGTTGGATGCGTCGTCGAAAGCGAGATGGGGAACGAGAGGGGAAGAGGCGGCGGCGAGGGAGAGGGAGAGATCCCTGCGGAGGCAGAAAGAAAACAAAATGTCCATTTTTGGTCAAAGATTTGCTTTGCCTTTAAAAATTATTATTGACACAAACAATATTTTTTTGAAATTACAAAAAATATTCTTGAGTAAGCATGTGAAAAGCGATAATCAATTAAACAAAGTCAAAAAAAAAGGTACCTGCACGCACCGAAGGGCCTTAATTATCAGCGGTACAGCCGTGCAGGTACAAGTTAAAGAGAAAGAAAAAATAAGGACAATGACAACTTCTATCGAAAAGACCATAATAAGGAAATAGCAATCTGGTCCTTTGTGGCTGCCATCGGCGCCACCAGGAGGAGGAGGCCCTGCAGAAGGAGTACTCCGACTCTGATAATGACCCGAGATGAAGGCTGCCCTTGAGAAGTCCAACCTCACTGTGGACACAGATGAGCTTGGCCGCTAGATTGGGCTAGGCGTGGCCCTTCGGGAATCTACCGATGAAGCGTGTCGGCGGGAGCAGGAGGAGGAGGCGCGCCGGCGGGAGGAGTAGGAGGTTTGCCGCATTGAGGATGAGGAAGCGGAGTAGGAGCACCCTCGTGCGGCTCAGCAGGCCACAATGTCTGACTGGTTTAGACCGATCTACCCAAAAGATTGTGAAGCAGGTTGGTTACGACTCAACTATGGTCAGAACCAGACCAGAACTAGACATAGACCAGCAACCCCTCCGCGCCACCCCTCCGACAAAACCATGGGTCGGCCGACCATCGCCGCACTTCTATAAGGCGCCAGATTAAATCATCCTCGACGCATCCGATGACGAGCAATAGCCTCCTCCGGCGGTCGTCGACTACCCATGGCGTGGTCCTAGCTAGATCAACTTTTTCTTCTTCTTTTAACAAAGTATACAAATACAAGTACCGTTGTTGTCCACTCCCCTCAATATAAGCAACAAAAATGATCCACTTATGGCCGGTTTGGAATGTGCCTAGTTGAGAAAGTATTAAACAAGGACGGACATCGTCGATGCAAACCAACTTACCCGTTTGTGTCGCGTCGAATCATCCAAACGGGAGATCCTCCATTTTTCATTCCACCCGACTCTTTCATCTTAAACTTCAGAACTAATGAACCAATTTTCACCATTTCTATTTGTAGTTTTTAAGTAATTCTAGATATACGTTTGAAATGTGGGGTATTTTTTTATTTTAAACCGTCTATCTCCATGATTTAGAAACAAAAATTCCAGGCGATGTCTATGTTCAATCGGACTACACTCTGACTATTGGATAGTTTGATCTTCTTTTTGGTTGAGATCGTTGCCTCTGGCGGCAGCCGGCAACCCAAATTCAGGCATGCAGATGGACACGAGTTCAGGCAAGGTGCCCTCGTGTCATCTCGCCGGCCATTCCTTCGTGGCCGATGCAACCCCATTGCTGACGAGTGACGGCGTGCCTCTATCTTCGGTTTCGCACGTGTCAGCTCACCGCTACACGCGTCGCAGTGTCAGACTCCGTACGCCGCGTCAGCCTCGACCGATCCAAAGACAAATCCGTTCCGCGGCAACATTTAAAGCGTCCGTCGCCATGATCATCTGCCGATCAATCAAGAAGACGCACTTCCAGCAGCACCACAGGAGAACTCCACGAACTTCCGAATCCAGTTTTCCAGGCAACAATGGCGTCCCAGCAACGGAGCCGGAAGGAGACCGCGTCGAAGCAAGAGGAAGGCGGCCAACTTGGCCTGGACGAGATCGGGAAGTACCGCGCGGAGGCGCAGCAGAACTCCGCCGACGCCATCCGTGCCGCCCAGGAGCGGTACAACGAGGCCAACAAGAACTTGCAGGCCGGCGGCGGCGCGGGGCATGGCACCAAGGGGAACGTGACGGTGACCCAAGGGCCCGGCGTCACGGTGGTCTCCTGTCATGAGAGCAAGAAACATCCCTCCAAACACGGCGACGAAGGCCGCGCAGAGGACAAGAGCCAGGAGGGGCGTAGGCATGAGACGGGCCACGAGAAGATCGGGACGCACCGCGGCAAGGAGCAGAAGAGCTCGGCGGAGGGCACATACGGCGACGCGCGCAGCCCCGACACGGGAAAAGAGAGCGGCATCAAGAACACCGGCACGCACGCGATCGGCTCCACAGGAGACCGCGCTGCGGCCAAGGGCGCCGAAGCCAAGGATGCCGCTGCGCATGGCGCGGAACTCACGGCAGAGAAGACCAGAGAGGCCACGGGTACGGCGGCGGAGTACGCCATGCAGGCCGCCGCGAAGGCGAAGGAGGTCACGCTCACTGCGGGCCAGACGACCGCGGAGTACGCGAAGCAGGCCGCCGTGAAGGCCAAGAATGTCACGGTGAGTACAGGGGGGACGGCCGCGGAGTACGCCAAGACGGCCGCCGAGAAGGCGAAGGAGACCGCGCTGGCTGCGGGACAGACGACGGCCGGGTACACACAGCAGGCGGCGGTGAAGGGCAAGGACGTGACACTGTCAACCGGCGAGACGGCCGCTGAGTACACCAAGACGGCGGCCGAGAAGGCGAAAGAGGCCGCGCTGGCGGCGGGCAAGACAACGGCAGGGTACACGCAGCAGGCAGCGGTGAAGGCCAAGGACGTGACGCTCTCTACCGGCGCGCAGGTGGCGCAGAAGGCCAAGGAGGTGACCGCGGACACGACGCAGAAGGTAGCGGAGTACGCCAAGGCGGCGGCGGAGCAAGGGAAAGCCGCCGCCTGTACGGCCGAGGAGAAAGCGAAGGAGGCCGCAGCACGCGTCGCCGACAAGGCGGAGGAGCCGAGCTTTGACACGAACGCACAGGGCAAGGATACGGTGAAGGGATCAGCTGAAAAGACGGCGGACAAGACCCGCGACATGTCCACGCAAACCATGGACAGAACCAAGGACACAACTGGGGGCGTGGCTGCACAGGTGAAGGACGCGACCGGTTCCATGGTGCAGAAGGCCAGTGACACCGCTGCGTACGTTAAGGACTCGGTGAAGGATGCAGCAGGAGGCACAGTGGATAAGTCTAGAGGCGGTTTGTCGCAGGGCATGCAGAGGACAGGGGAGGCGAAGAACAGAGTGGCGGAGACCGGGAAGAACGTGGCGGCGGACACCACCAGCACCGGCGGCGGCACGACGGAGAGGGCAAAGGCGAAGGTACGTGCTGCGTTGTAGCCTGCCACAGGTGTCCGGTGCTATGCTGTTTGTTGCAAGTGTGATGTATCCATAGTTGATGCGCTTAGTTGTGAATTGCCATGCATGCAGGCTCAAGGTACCTTAGAAGAAGACACCACGATAGTGGGCGACGTCCTGGAGGCGGTGGGCGCGACCGTGTACGGGATAGCAAAGCACACCAAGGGGATCGTCGCCGGTGAAGAGGAGCTCATCCCAGTCAGGGAAGGAGAGGTGGCGAAGATGGAAGGCAGGGACAAGTCTGATTGAGCGGATAGACACGTTGCAAGCTTTGCGAGTCTTGGGGTAGAGACGTTAAGAGGAGGTGCTATTTGAAAGTAGTGTATAAAGAGTGTTTTAGCTGAGCTGAATAATGTTCACATATACAGTACAGTACTAGCTTATCATGTGAAGCTACTAGTATAATATGTTTCGGAGCAGTCGGCTAGAGTTAAACCTTTGGTGCTAAATAATACTTCCTCCGTTTCATGAACTAGTTGAATTCGCGGCGTGTCGCCGCGTCCTTTGTAAGATTTTTTATGTATGGTTTGAACATTAGCCTAACTTGATTACCGTGCACTAAATTCTCAGGTATGACAATTAATATTCAGTGTAACTCAATCCATTGTAGCTACTTAAGCCTAATCCACATAAACTGAATTCAACACAAATCTTGCTACAACAATGGAGAATGGTCATGATAACTCCTGATATTTTTTAAAGATAGAACCTTTTAAATGACATATCACTATTGTTCAACAACACTCACATTGGCACACATGAATGTCTGTGAAAAACAATAGTGAGATCACCGGGGCACATGAATATCTACGAAATACAATACCTTGATCACTGAGAACGGATGTAACACTAACACTAAGATTTTTCTGAAGCTACCAGTGGAAAATAAATTCTTCATTGTAATGGATCAAAAGTTCTCCATTGTAATGGATCATAAGTGGTCATTGTTGAAAAATTGTACGGAGCCCAAACTCCACCTTTAATTTGTGCACCTAGATGGAACAAAAAATCTGAAATTTACTACAAAATGAATAAAGCCAGCGGCACACACAACATTGGTGTGAGTCACTTGAGATCAGAACTTGTAAAGTCAAGTTGATAAAAACCTATTAAAACATCGTACGTGATTATAAAGTTATCACATAAGACGACTACTAATGGGACCATAATCAGCTGACACTGTATACACCACCATTCTCATATAACCATGTGAAAAATACAAATAATGATCTGATTGACATTTTAAATGCTCGGGACATGTTTGAATATCATTAGGAACAATTATTCAGGCCCAATGCCTCTGTGCTCCTAAATGTTTAATCAACATATTATTAATATTAAAGCGAGTGTTTTCATTGATTACTTGTCAGACCAAAACATTATTTTTTTCTTAACTACAGACTCAAAATATAGTACGAAGAGTATACAGGTATAGGTAGAGATGGTTTAATTGCAGACATCTCCCTAGTTAAGATCATCAACGCGATGTGAAACAAATATGTTGATTTTACCTAAAGCCATAATTAAATTACGTAACTTGTATGTCATAACTTGTATGTCAGTTTGTTGAGCCCAAAATGTTCTATAGAATACAAATGTACATAGTAAGAGAATAACAAATGTAACACTAAGGGGTTCATAAAAAAACAGTATGGCAATTACATTTCTTAATTAAAGCCTACATTAAACGTTACTCATAAGAACAAATACGAAACTATCAAGGCTGCAATGAATAAGTCAAGACTGAGATGGCACCGTGATCGCTAGAAGGACCTCTTGGTGGGCACCCTGCCTTGTTTGGCTTCCAGAGATGCCCGCTTTTGCCACGTTGCTTATCCAGTTTCCTTTCCAAACTGCAAACTGGTCGATCATAATTGGTCACATATGCTAAGAGTGCTATTTAATATGTATATGGTGATCAGCATGAAAATGAGATATGTTTTTTAGATTAGAAGGAAGGACATGTGGAAAACTACTCTGAATTGATAGCAGCTAGCCTAGAGAAATACCACTCTCATATCATTGTGAAATCAATATGTTAAAGATCCATTGTGAGATTAATGTTGCTTTGTGTCTTAAATTGGTGGTTGGATAGCTGCTAAAAAATTGTCTTGTGGAGCAGTGAGTTGATCACTAAATACATAATGGGGAGAGCTTTTTTTTACATCATTTTTATTACTCCTCTTTAATGAACACAATACATTACAAAGTAAGGAGTATTTCTTTACACACACTGACAGATAAAAATATTGATTTTTTTGGCATTCCTAAGAGAAGTGAAACCTTAAGATGCCTCATCGTTCCCATATAGCCTGCTGCGATGTATGAGTTCTTGCCCTTCAGAGCCTTTTTTAGACATATTGTTTGAAGTATTCGTCGGTATGTTGGATCTGTCTTTGATGTAGCTCATCTGTTAAGACAAATACCTTTCCTTAATCATCATAATTGAACTTCAGAAAGTAGGTCATAAATAACATCAAATAATGGTGAAGCATAATAACATGAGATCTCAATTAATCGAAAACACTTCCAGGAAGTTTCTCAATCAAAGCAGCCATTGTCCTGGTGTTAAAAGGACCAAAAAGGTTCATTTCTTGATGAATTTAAAAAACTCACTTTTGTTCCACGCTAAGAGAAACCTAGGAAGCTTGTCTCATCGAGGTGACATTGATCAGTTCTACATTTGCATGACAAATTCTCATTCGCCCTCCCTCTGAGGGTGTTTGGTTAGACTTTTTTTGTTGACTTTTGGCTTTGGCTTATAAGCCCTAAAAGCACCTAAATAGGTGCTTTTGGCTTTTGACTTATACTAAAGAGGAAACTAATGAGGATAAGTAAGAAACAAGAAAAAAGTAACCATATTTGATACCGGAATATTCGGTTTGATAACCTGCAACTAATTCCCCCTCTGGGTAATCTTTCACATTCGGCCAAAGAAGAAATTCAAAAAACTAGAAAGCCTATAGGCTGACGCCAAAGATTCCATAAAAAAACATATTTTGGCTTTGCTTCAACTATATCAAAACATAAGCCAAAAGCTAAAAGTCAAAATCATCTATTTAGGTGCTTTTGTGGCTTATAAGCCAAAAGCAAAAGTCAAGTGTAAAGCCTAACCAAACACCCTCTCTGTCTCTCTCCTCCCCCTTTTTCCTAAAGACCTCCCACCACCACTTTGGCTCCTTCCTCCCGCGTCGCTGGCGGTTTGTCGTCTAATGTTGTTGGGAGGAGGGAGGTCGGCCCTCTGTACATACTTCTAGTAGTAGGATTTGTTGTAGACTTAGGGTTTGGTTCTATGTGACGCCTGGCGACATGTCGTGCCGCCTCTGGATCCTGGGGAGTAACGTCGGCGATGCACCTGTCATATCTGCTTGTTGTGATTCGTTGTGGGTAGCGGCAGCAGCATGATCTGGTGGAGGTGGTCGTTTGAATAAGCTCGTGGGTCAGCAGATCTGGCGGTGGTGGTAGGGATTTGGGTTTCACGCTCTGTGATTGTTTGAAGGAAGGGGATTTCCAGGTTCCTGCCAACCCACCATTAGCTCTGCAGAAGGGGAGCAACAATGCTTCTCAGGTGATGCAGCAGGCTCCCGCCTCCTCGTTTCAAGTGGGGTTGTCTCTGGCGACATCGAGGTAGGCTGCGTCGAGCTCAAGATTCGTCTCGGCGGAGACAGAGCATGACCTGACCGCGTTCCTCTCATTATTTTGAGGTTCAAAATGCAATTTTTTAGGGCTTGTGTGTAATTTCCAATTTCTTCTAGCCTTATCTGTAACATTTGCGTAACAATTAAGAGGAGTAGCTTCCATACGGCGTTATGAGTCAGTTTGAGCCTCGCGGGTAAGGATCGATGGCCATGACAAAGTACACTACGGAGCTAGTACCATATTATTTTTTGCTTATACTGTAGATCGCAAGTGGAGGAGAAAATTGCAGAGACCACCAATCTTTGGTGCGAAAGTTGCACAAAACACAAAAATCAAACATTTTTTGCAGCTAGCACCAGTTTTTTGTCTAATGAGTTGCATCTAAACCAAAACATTGATTTAGGAGCTTAACATGAATCTGACGTGTGGGTCCATGATCATTATACTGTATTTTTACAATTTATATCATAATTATATGATATTATCTGACGTGTGGATCCATGATCATTATACTGTATATTATCTTGACACACTAGTTTTAATAATATCCATAAACGCTCTTCACGTATGATCAGTTTTTCTGTAACAAAAAATTTGATAGTCTAAAATGGATAAAATGGACCGCTGAATAAAAAAACATATGCGTACATGATTATTATGTACGTAATGATTTTTCATGTTGACAGTATTCCAACTTAATCCTGCCAATCTAGATTATTGGGTAACATATCTATATTTTTCATTGTTAATTATTAGCCATAAATTTTGGATCCAACTATCAAATATTATAGATGATGTAAATTCTCCTATAATTATGATATGTGGTATGTAAATACTCATGTTAGTTAAATGTTAAGCCCCTAAAATAATGTTTTGGGCTAGATGCAACTTATTAAGTAAAAAGCCGGGGCTAGCCGTAAAAGGTGTTTGATTTCTGTGTTTTGTACAACTTTTGCACCAAAGGTTGGTGTTATCTGCAATTTTCTCCAGGTGGAGAAACCCATGGTGTATAATTAATTAACGAGATCGAACAGCGGTCCTGAGTTGATCTGTGTCAGAGACTTGGCTTACGTTGTGCAAGAGCCCCATCCTAAACCCCGAGGTTAAGTTGACTCCTGGTCTGTAAACGTTGGGACGTGCCTGACATACAGGTTGATGCTCCGATCCAGATCAATACTACTTCTCTATTGGTTGCCTTGGGTCATGCGTCCTCGCAGATCTCTAGACAGAAGAACAGCGCTATCTTGTCTTTTGCCAGTGCTGGCGCAAAGAAAAATATAGCTGATCGCATCAACCAGCTATTATAACTGGAACTGTGAAATGGTACTAGATCACTAGATCAGCGTTGTCGGAACGGGATCTCGCCAAAGCTTTTCAAAAGTCAAAACACTGCAGCGGATCACGAAATGCAGCGCAACGGTCGTCCTGTTCGTTCCCACTCAACTCGGCAAGAATCGAGGCAAGAATCCACATGGTCTGCTTTCCTAATCGAAGTGGACGCGTGAGGTGGCAAAGAAGCCAACATTTCGCAACTAGTTGCGATACGAAATAAATCATGAACGTTGGTTATGTTGTTTCGTGTGCATTCACAAATTTTCATCCCAAAATATGATCATGTGTGTTATGTGCAAAAAAAAGAATACACGAGCGGACAGTATCATGTACTATTCACTCATCATTTGTTATTTTCTGTGCAGGTCACATATTGTCAAATTTTAGGCAGACTACTTGTGGATGCACGAAAACAACATAACCAATGTCCACAATGTATTTCCCATTTTTTAAAAACTTCAAAGTACAACATTTGGAATGGGGTGTACACGCAAGTAGTTACAAACTTTAAAATTTTCCAGAAGCATGTATGTGTTCCACCTAAGCCTCACATACTCGTCACACTTTTTGTCACACATAAACGCGTCCATTTTGCTTGCGTAAGTGTGTGTCTTGGTGCACGATATACTAGCTATCTAAGTTTGTCATTGCTATATTACATCGGGTTTTTCGAGATGCGGAGGATAGCCCCCCGGCCACTGCACTAAACATCAAGTCATAACGTTACAAATCATGAATCACATAAAGTGAAGATAAAAAGCAACCAACATAAAAGTAGATCACTAAGCATCTAACCTTTTGACGTGCCACCATCCATCCTGGCTAAAGATAGCTGGATAACCTCAGCCGAGTGCATGCCAAATCAGTATGACTTCAGTGATTGACGTGTAGAAGAGGGGACACATGTGAATCCGATATATATATCCTTGTTGGTGACCTAAAAAAAAGGAACTCGCACCTTGTTAAAAACAACGTGATTACGTCAATTTCAAATAGCACAAAGAAAATAAAAAAATGACTATACATGTTCATGCTTTTGTTTTCTTATTAATTTCATTAAGCCAATTACTAAACAAATTGGTGTCACTAGTGGGAGTAGTAATACAAAAGTAAAATGAATCAATCACTAAATATTTCTCCCTCTGTTTCTAATTATAAGATGTTTTAGGTATTGTGATATTGACTATATACGAACTAAAACGAATGAATACTACACTAAAACACGTTTAGGTTTAGATGCATACGGATATGAGAAACCGGAGATAATGTAAAACATAATTTATATTTAGAAACAAAGTGAGTATGTGCAAATAAACAAGAGATAGATAAGGGCTAGTTTGGCAGCAAAGTTTTTAGAAAACTGCAGTGTTGTAATACCATAGCATTCATGTGCCTGGCGGAGTAATACTTCAGTTTCGTAAAAAGAGGTCCAAACTTGTTTTTTCAATACTTAAAAAATAGCACGTGTTGAGGGATACTAAAGTATTAATATTAAAGTATTTAATCACAACCAAACACATCAAAGTATTTAAAACTATGTTTATTTAGAAACTGTAGTATTGTGGAAATACTTCAAAAATACTTTACTACCAAACTAGCCCTAAGTGTTCCGCGGAGTCTTCTGTGTTTCAACATACTGAAAGGTCAGTGTGCTCAAAGCGAATCGACATGGTACATATAGGTATCTGGTACCAAGATTTTTGTTTCTTTTTCGAATCGCACAAGGACCTATAACCCCAAACAGTTCCAGATGGTGATAAATAGGTGCGCAGGTCCACGCACCCTAATCTCACACGCTGATTTGTGCAAAATTGACCAGGGTGGAGTCCAACACAGAAAGCACACCGGCCAAGAGCCGAGAAAGATGTACTCCAAATGTAATACACATGCACCTCTTTTGGTAAATGGCACACTTTGTTCTTTTGGACAGGTCCAAGTGGTAATCACTTTACAGCCATGTAAAGTTGCCAATCACAAAGACGAGGAGCAGCCCTTCTAGAATCAGCTAGACTCTTCTCTTGTTCAATGTAGTACAGTATTATTTCTACCGCTGTTCAAACGGATCTTTTGTGTGAACAAATGGGATCTCTGGAGTGAGTGAGTACAAAGGAAAACAAAATCCACTTGAAACCACGAGCAAGGAGAGGAGCCCCCAACACCCCCGCGTCGCCCGCGTCCGGCGACTCGGGGGAAACCCTAGCCGCCGCCGGCCGAGAAGCCCGGTTCCCTCGTCACCGCGCCGTCGCCGCCGGAGGGAGCGCAGGCAAAGCCGCGCGCACCCAGGGAAGGTGGCGGCGGGGCGCTGGTTTCCTCTCCGCTTGAGTTGCAGGATGGAGGCACGTAGGCGCTGGCTGGCGTGGCGTTTGGCGGCGAGGCGGTGCGGCGAGGGTCGCAGGTGCGGGTCGTCGGCGCGGTCGCGGCATGGCGGAAGCGCGGCGCGGCGGTTTGCTTGGCGGCGCTGGCCCGGGCTCGATCTGGGCCTCATGTGGGCCCGGAGGGCCGCGCTGGTCTCCCGATGCTGCAGGTCTGGGCACGGTGATGTCAGGCGGCGTGGAGGCTGGATGTGGGCGCGGGGCTGGGCGAGGTGCTTCGCGAAGGTGGAGGCGCTCCCGGGGGTGTGGATTCCGGTGCTGGATGTGGTTCCGGCGGGGCAGCACGTGTGGCGTCCCTTGCTGTCGTACTCCGACATCTGGGCTACGAGGAAGCCGGGGCGGCGGCCCCGGATGGGTGTGGCTGCTTCGGCGGTGCGACATGGTTGTCTCGGCGTGAGGTGTTGCGTTCACCATGGTTGGCGGTGGAGGTTGGTGGTCGGCCACGGATGCGGTCTCCTACTTTGCGGCTCCTGATGCTTTGTGGGCGGGTCGAGCTCCGGGCGAAAGCCTTGCACCGGTCGGTGCCGACGGTGGCGACGCCTTTTGGGCGCCGTTCCCCTTCTTGTTGGCATCGTTGTGGAATCTCGACACCCGGCCCAACGAGAGTGGTCCGATGATCTTCGGGTGAAAGCCTAAGCTCCATCTGGGGTGAGCGGCGGTGACGGACGCGTCACTACCTTGTTGGAGGTGTCGTCTTGGAGTCATCGGCTCTCTCGGTGTGATGGGTCTGTGACGGATGGTGGACTGACGATTTGGTCGGGGAGGTGGACACTAGGGTGGCGGCCCTGGACGGTGGAGGTATGCCGAGGCGGCGGTCTCGGTCCCCTACGCTGTGATGGTTCTATGAGGCAGAACCGTTGTTCAGCATGGGTTTGGATGGCGGATTGGATGAAGACTGTGTGGGCAGAGGGTTCGTCGATCTGACTGGATCGTTTTTGGGCAATGCGAAGATCGATCTGGTTGTTATGTCGGGGCGGCGGCCCCGGCACAGGTGGTTTTGGTGGCGACCTGGATGAAGACTGCGCGGGCAGAGGGTTCGTTGACCATGACTGGATCACTTTCGGGCAATGCGAAGGTCGATCTGGTTGTTACGTCGGGGCGGCGGCTCCGGAGCAGGTGGTGTGTTGTGGCGTTTGTCGATTTGGGTCGTGTGGGCGACAGGTCGCATCGTTTGTGTCATTTTTTATACAGATTGTATGGTTTTTGACCCGGTTTCCCTTATAAACTGGGTCAATTCTCTTCTATCTATTCGAGCAGTGCGAGCAGTGGATATCGACCACTTTTACCTCAAAAAAAAAGAAACCACGAGCAAGTACAAAAGAAAACTAGGGAAGTACCAACCGCATCACATGGCGTGGTACGATAAACAAATCCCACTGGTCAGTTGATTAGTTTCGAGCAGTGGCCTATATGAACCAACTCTCCATCAACGAACAGTACCATGTTCGCTTCTTCAGCGAGGCAAACAGATTGGCTGATTGTTTACAGGTAGAGACATGCATGTTCATACACAGCTCATCTTATGCTACGCTCCATCCATGTTAGGACTGCTATAATTTATCCAGTTCAAATATTTGCCAGCCAACTTTTTCCTGCATTTTATAACTTCTCCAACACAAAATGCAATGTCACCATTTCACACACAAAATATGCCATGGCATTAAAACCTGTAATAGCATACATAGTCTTCACCCAACCATTTTCATTTATCATTCACAACGATTTACCGTGCCGCAGCAAACTGCAGGCTCAATGCTAGTTTCAATGCAAGCATGCACCAGGGGAAATCAGAAGCTACTCAAAAATACAAATCAGTACTATCATATTTTCCAGAGGCGATATCCGTAATCGTGGTGCTCATTACATTTTACATTTATACCACCTGACGAATAAAGAAATCGAGTTCTCTGTATCTCCTATTCCGCCTTTGTACCCCACTTGCAATGAATTCAATCAAAACAAAATATACATGTATGCCACGTCGGAACTATATGGAAGAACTACTTTCCTTGCTGCGGTTTTTTAGCGCACTATTTTCAGACGCTCTACAGGTGCAACACCAGAAGCGGACTGCTCATGAGGACTGAACGATCGGTTGGTCCGCGAAAGGGCCATACAACCAACCCCTGGCGATGTGACCATAAGCAGCCTCCGTCAAGTGAATACCGTCCCAGCTCCAATGGGTCGACGGATCAGCACAGGCAGTGGCGCCAGGCTCACCGCATTTGGCTGTGACGTTGAAGTTGTAAGCGGCTTTGGCAACTGACCCAGGAGCCCCACAACATGCCCTAGGTAGCTGCTTGGCAAATCCTGAAGTGAAAAGCAGAAATGGTTAGGCCACTGCATTGTGCCATTTTCATCAGCAATAAAGCATCTGCATACTAGTGTATGTCTAGTAGTTGAGACAGAAAGATTAGGTTGGCAAAGGCAATCCCTAACTGCTAGAAGGACAGCACTGAAATGGAAATTCTAGAGAAGAATCTAGATATGTGAGCGACACGTATCAGGAAAATGCACTACCAACTAGTTTCCTTAACTAAAAAGGATACAAGTGTAAAGCATAACAAAGGTCCACTGCCAGCAAGTTAAGAAAGCAACAGATGAAATTTTCAGTTAAACAAAGCAACAGATCGCAACAAACGTGTGAATCACCAAATAAGACAGATCAGCTAACTTGGCAATTCATAGATGTTTGTACTTCCCGCAACAAGGACTAGAAGAAAACTAGTAATTAATGGTTAGGCAATGCTAGGAAGGAAATGTTTTGACCGTTGGGTAGCTAAGTTTTGTCTTATCAGTGGCAGATTGTACTTTGTAGGCATTTTTTATATTGTGAAAAGCCTATCTTAACAACGCCAGGAGAAGTGTACATAAAAATTGACATCTAATACATGAAAAAACATGTATAAAATGTGTTTAGTTAAAATTACAATGCATATGCGGCCTTGTAAAAGGACTAGAGGTAAAAATAAGTTTGACGGGGACAATGAAAACAAGACTCCTTTCAAAGAGAACAATAGCCTACCAAAATCAAGACGATTGTCATGGCCATAATTTTAAGGTATGTGATATTGTATCTAGTGTGTCTGACTGCTTGAATAACAACAAGAATAGTTGTGGTACCAAGCTTGCATCATGGAACCATCCTAACTGTTACCCCCACATGACCACTCAAGAAGACACCTAGCAGTTGCGAAAATTCTGGAAAAAAAAAGTACTAATTGAAGTGATAGCTATTACTAGCTAGCAGCCCTTTACAGACTGGTTAAATGATCCTAAATAGGCATGGGATTAGTAACTTTGCTTCCAATAGACTCTGAACATGAGTGAAGGTGCTCTGATTGATTGTGAGGCTGCAAGTTGTGTTCTGTCATTTTGTAGTATGCTATAAGCTACAGTGCTACTATAGAGCATAGATGGCTAAGACATCTCTGCTCAGATCTGAACTACTACTATCTAAATAATTATATATTGTGCCTTTCAAGGATAACAGAAGGAAATCGTTGACTCCTATTAACTGTGACTTCACATCAGAGAAAATTAAGCACATGCGCACTAAGATCAGTCCAAGGTAATTACAGCAGTAAGAACTAATCAACATAATTCAAAAGGACAATATATGAACATATGCACACAGGCAATGCGTAAATCACTATGCTTCATGAACAAGCTATGGCACAAGTTCAAGAGTTCAAGAACTAACCAAACTTCTCAGGTTGAAGCATGAACTGGACAACTGGTGTGTAGTAGTCGCCGTATATGATGCGCGCATTGGGGTACTTGGGCCTGAGCTTCTCCAGCGCCCTCTTGAGATGTGCATTGTGCACCCATGAGAAGGTGTTGTACGTACGGATGCACCCGCTCCGAGCGCCATACTCATGGGCTGGCATATCAAGCATGTTCAAATACACGGGAAAGCACCCAGTGGGCATTACCCCTGGCACAATAAGATCCACTGCTCCCTCAGCGATCAATGCCTGCACCACAAGATTGAACAACCAGTGGTTGGAATCACATTTGAGGCGACAGTGAACAAATAGATAAACTCAAATAAGTTTTTTTTCGGAATGGGATAAACTCAAATAAATGAGCAATCACTTACCTCGACGCCATCGGAGATGCCCTGGATGACATCCGGCATGAACTTGTAGGCCTCTGTGAGGCCCTTCCCTGCAAAGAGGGGCGCGTTGTAGTCGTTGCCACCGAACTCGCCAACCACGAAGAGCGAGTTGGCATAGAACTCCTTGCACTCCTCTGCAAGAACACGGAGAGAACCCAAATCCAGTGGTTCAGACGCGAATTCCCCAACAATGAACGAATCCAGCACTTACAGTAGAAAAAAAAACGCGTAGCTGTAAAGGTGCCGTTTTTCTTACCCTTGGTGGAGTTGCAGAAGAAGGGCTTGAGGTCACGGAACCACTGGATTTGGGTCATGAGGGCGCCGGAGTTCCAGATGACGGCGCCGAGCCCCTTGGCGACGAAGTATGGCGTGTCGAGTGCCGTGGCGCCGGTGATGGCGAAGTTGGCCCCGTGGCTGAGGTCGGCGGTGAGATTGGCCTTGGACGGCGGCAGGAGCGGCAGCCCGAATTCCTGCGCTGCAACACGCAAGCAAGACCCATGAGGAGCGAATCTTGGGAGGAGGGGGAAAGCAGGCAGGGAGGGAGGAGATGGACAAATCGAGCCCGGCACCAAACTCACCCAGGTGGTCGATGACGAGGCGGCCGTCGGAGCAGCGTCCGGTGGCCTTGCCGAAGTAGGTCTGGCCGTAGGGCAGCCTGGCGGTGGCGAGGATGTCCGGGACGCCGTTCTGTATGAGGTTGCCGGCGTCGGCGAGCGAGTCCCCGAAGTTGAAGAGCGCGCGGTACTTGCCCTTGGCCGTGGCCGCGTCCGCCGTCGCCACAAGAAGCACCGCCAAGAGCAGAGCAAGAACCGGCCGTGCCTCCATCCCTGCCGCTGCTCGGGTCAGTCGGAAGAGAGCAGGCAGGAAGAGAGGGAGGAGGTGGGTGGGTGGGGCGGGTGAGGGTTCGGGTGGGGGGTTCTTGTAGGAGAGGGATGCGCTCCCTGGCCGGTGGCGGCTGCTGGCAAGTTGTTTTCTTTCTCTGCTCCGCCTCGCGCCGCTCGCCGCTCGCTCACTCGGGGATTAATTTAGTGGCTTGCGTTGCGGGCGTGGGAGGTAGAGTTATTGCGGGGGTGGGAGCGGGCAGGAGGAATGGGGAAGATGGAAGAAACCGCGAAGGTGGCCGGCGAGATGTGGCTGTCGATTCACCGGACACCGGACAGACAGCCTAGCGCGGCGAGAAAAATGTGACCAACACGGTTCAACTTTGAACCATTTCTTCGGCAGGTTTGGACAATTGGACTCGAGAACGACCGAAATACTCACTCGGGGTCCTTGCGCATCTTGTCAATTTTGTGGTGCTGAAATTGGGATCATATGTGCATCTTGGTCTTCTTTTTCTTGCATAGACGAAACAGTTCGGGGAAATTTGGCACTGCCCGTTGAGGGTCTGAGTAGTCTGACTGACGATTTGCTTACTAGCCAACAAAGTGTTGCCGGTGGTCAAAGCTATCGGGCCACATCACACTTAAATTCATATTTTGATAAATCTTTGTCAACTATTTTCTGACCGAGGAAGTACCGTACAATGACATGCTTCTTCTTTCTTTTTCTCTCTCCTCCTTCTGACCTTGAGAGTCACCCTCGCGCCCGCGGTGTCGCTCCTCTCCTCGTTCCACCGGCTTTACCGGTCGGAGTGGAGCTGCAGAAGCTGACCGGAACTCTCTATATAGTTTAGGTTTAGTATTTATCGCCTTATGTGATGTCCTCTGTAGCGAATGGGGAAATGTTATTGCGCTCTCCCCTGATCGTCCTGCTGCTTAGCTCTTGTCGTTCAGCGGCGAACTCCGAGTCGGGAAGGTGGCACATGGCCTTTGAGGTTAAAGCCCCTTCAATAAGAACAACTGCGGTTATATTGGATCATGTGATGCGATGTTGTGGTGCTTCCTCTAGCATGCCATGGAGGCGAAGAGAGTTGACGGATTGGAATTGCACTCGGTAGATCTAGAGTTGGCGTCGTGAGATTTGTGTCAGGTTCTTCAGGACGGATCTGGTGTGGGTTGTAACAGTTCTTACTTGTTGTAGAGCTCCTGTAGATGGAGCAGAAGATGGCAATGGAAGTTGACGGAAGTTGATGCCCTGCACCTCATTCGGTAAGGCCTTGATTCGTTGCAGATTCGATGTTGATGCACATGAGTCTTGTCCTCTGGTCTTAGTGGTCTGGAGGATGAAGACCTGGACATGATGTTTGCGGTTGTGTGTTAGGTCTGCATGAGGGATTGTTGAAGCTAGCGATCTAACGAATCCCCTTCTTTTTGTCATTAGAGTTTCCAATCAAATTGGTTGTAAGATTTATAAAGATCTACTTTACAAAGATTCCATTGTATTCTAGAGGCTCGTAACATCGATCCCGATAAGCCCCAATTTACCGCTTCTTTACCATCTATAAAACCTACTCCCTCAACTCGCTCCAAAAAAAAGGGATTTATTTGCTTTTTTTTAATAAGAGACGCTTTATTAAAATCATAAATTAGCATAACTTTTTCTATTTGCTTTTTAATAAGGGACGCTTCCATGCCAGTTGCACTTTTTGTCATCATGATTGGACAACAAAGCACATGTTTTTCGACGTAAGTTTGCCCCCGTTCTATATGGCCAGTCATACAAATGGTTTCTAACTTGTACTTTCCACATACTTTTGCAAACATATTTGACAATTGTATGCTTGGAATATGTCACAAATAAAAATTTCATTATGGGAACAATTGTCGTAATATGATTGTTTTGTTTAGATAGAAATAAGGTGGTTTTTAATGGTAAGAATTTTTCATATTTGTGGATCATTTACATGTGTAGATTTGTTTGTGGTGGCCTCTACAACGCATGGAGAACAAAGATCTACCTACGGAGGTCTATACCTAGTTGGAGAAGGCGGTGGGAGATATTTTCTTCATCTTGGGCATTTACGAGCCTCACATATACTTGTATTTTCCCGTTTTGGTTTCAATTATTATTTTTTCGGCTGTGTGCATCTTAGCTACACCGAACCTAGGTGTAAACTCATTTGAATTATATCTTAATGCTAATTTATGATTTTAATAAAGCGGCCCTTACTTAAAAAAGCAAATAGAAAAAGTTATGCTATTGCTACTTACTACCTACCAGGCTACCAAGCACGAACCAATAGTCCCTTTCCCAAAGAAAGAAGAAAATAGTAGCCTGTGACAATCAATTCAGAAGACAAGTGAGTCGAATACAAATTTGGTTGGTACAGAATTTTCAGGTGAATATAACACTTTCCTATTATCTCTGATGCACGGTGCTATAACATGGGCTCTCGACGAGTCACCCTCATTAGAAAAGAAATCAGTCCACATGTTTTCCTACTAATCTCATGCAACGGTTGGTGAGAAGTCAGCAGCTATAGCCAGCACCAAACCCGTCCAAAGCAAGTTGGTCTAACCATAAAAAAAATACGTAAGGGAGTGGTTTCCTCTCGAAACATTGTTGTCAAGTTGTTAGAGAAAAATACAGGCTCTACAGCATTTCTAATGGTTCTTGCATAGTTGCATGTGCACTTTTTTTATAAAAAGGAAAGAGAAAAGCATCCCAGAACGGCAGAACCTAATCTCGTAGCTATGGTGTGGTCAAATGATTGGTGCATGAAACAGATGGGTATTAGAGTGACAAAGCTGTGGAAAGAATATAGTAGATGATGAGATACCGGTGGCAGCAACCTTTTGGGTACCGACCCTTCATGTATTTCTTTGTTTCTCCTTCTATGTTTAACAAACAAGAAGATCGATTCAATGATTTGCACATGGTTGAAGAAAAAAACTTTTATCCTTGTACTCTCTATGTTCCAATTTTAATAACTTTCTAGTTACCTAAAAGTGAATGTATTTAGACATGTTACAAGTTTAAATACATTCACTTTTAGACAAATGAAAGTCATCTATTATGGAACGGAGAAAGTAACAGAGAAGAGTTGCTCCGTTTTAACCCCATGCTTAACCATATGACAGATGATAAATTTATACGAAACCTACGCCTTCAAGACTAGTTAGATGAGTGAGACACACTTTAGATTGAAGAATTTTAGTAATTATAGAGGACTCCGATCCATAGGATTCTTTCCTAAGTAAGCTCTTTGTATTAAATGAGTGACACCTCCAAACTTCTTCTAAATTGCATTCTTATACCCAATCCCATAGAAATTTCTACATTTACTATAAAATCTGTTTGCTCATTCGAGACACTTTCTATGTGTTTCCATCCAAATGAATATCCCCACAGTTTTCCACTGCTTTATAATCATATGTTTTTATCTGCAATCTGGTCAAATCGTGAGTTTTTTCAGTTCAAGTATTTTGCAATCCTGTGAATCTGTGATTCGAAAAAGCCCCGAGTGTCCCTACAATATTTTGACGATTGTTAGGTACTTAGGTTGCCTTCGCGAGAGAATATGTGCTATGCTATTGCCATTCAAAATTCTTGCTTTACGTTCCAGGAATGGCGTTCGTCCGAATATTTGCTTTCACATCACGGTGTGTGGTCTGTATTCCTCGCAAAAAAAGCTCGGGAAGTACATTAAACCAACAAAATGTTACGTGTTTCCTTTCGCAAGCATAATCCAACGCAAAAGATGGCAATGGCATGCTAGCGTAGCGTCCCAATCGCAATACTGTAACCCCACGTAGGTTTGCCCGGTTATGGCCTATCACCAGCCTTTGTAATCTAGTACGAGTACCACGTACGTGGTCACTGCTCAGCCATCGTCGTTTGGACATAATTGGGGCATTGGATCCACTTGTAATAGGTATCCAACTTGCTCGAATTAAGTTCCACGTTTGCAGCACAACTCGACAGATTAAGGCCGTGCTATTTGGTTGCTCACTGGAGCAGCCTCACTTCCCAGAGACCGACAGAGTTATGTTCGCAGCTCAGCTAGCCACGATTCATAAAAATAAAATAAAATAAAATAGCGACCGCCACGTGCTAGGTTAGGTTTTGGACCATGTATATTCCAAAATAAATAAGTGTCTTATATTTATGTAAATATGGATATATCTAGACATGAAAACACATCTAGATACATATATATCTAGATAAATCAAAAACACGTATTTTTGGATAGAGGAAGTAAAATCCATGGGTAGAACACTGTAATATTTCAGATTTGTCAGAATTTGTCATTTTTGTCTAGGCTAAATAGAGAACATTTCAAGTTGAAATTTTGCAGAACATTAGAGTACATCCTTGTCAACCTCTATGATTTATCTCAGAATTTTCTGAAACTTCAAACTGTTGATTCCGAAAACAGAAACGAGGTACAAGTAGGGGGGCTACAAATTGACTTTTAGCTCGGTTTTTCAGGACATCAGACGGCATTTGCAAAGTTTGGTGCTCCCACACATGCACTGCCTATCTAATAAGAGTTCATTAAAAGGGCGTCACTACACAGAAAACAAACGGCTACTAAGTGATTTAACACAAGACATTGATCAGGAATCACTCCATTAATACAGACTTATATGGTACAAAATCACACTCATCAGGAAGTGATTTTTAAAACGAATAAAATGATACAATTTCATGGAAAGTAAACAAGACATTAACAAAGTACTCGTGTTAAAACATTGTCTTGATTAGATCTAGTATGGACCCACACAGAGAACTGAGAGTATAATTTGCTCTAATAGAGCCACACAAACATTTGTTGTTTACAAGGTTCATTAGGTCGTGTGAATGTTTTTCAGGGCTTCTCAACTTTACAGAACAGTTTTAGAATATTTGAAAATATTGGGCTTACTGCAGCCCAGGAGCCAAAGTCTGCCTTCAAGAAAAAAAATTACACATGGAAAAGCACAAAGAGACTTCCGAAAAGCCTGAACAAAGCCAGACAACTTCCACCAAGAAAGCACCTGAACGGATCTTACCCAAGCAGAGAAAGAAATATACATGAAGTAGCCTTTGAAGTTCTGACTGGATAGAACCAAAGATAAACATTATGAGCAGCCGCACCCAACATAAAGCTGAAACATCCCTCACACTTGAACAGCACCATCAGTTCCAACTAAGCATACACCACCAGGAAACATGTACCGACAATCAGTGTCATGATGACAAACCAAGGGCGTCAAAAACACTCAAGTGTCCCAGTCAAGAATTACTTAAAAATTTACAACACAATCCATGAACAACATCTGACGCTAAGATAGTAACAGTCAGACCATTACCTGCTATATCAGACACACTGCCAGACCGTTCAATAAGCGGGATAATATGGCTTGTCAATGCAGACACAACAATCACCTTCCTAAACATAATGCTTGATCTGCTTCTAATGTACAGACTATAGAACTCCAGAGCCAAGTTACTTTTTCTTCAGCTGGGGAACAGCAAGCCTTGGTAGAATACTGCCTTCATCTAACATCCCAGCAGCTACTTAGAGGAGGTTCCTAAGAGACGAGACAAACATGTACAATCTTACTGAGGCATTCTCATGCCAAATACAATTAGACAGTTATCGTCTACTGGATGGAGTTCCTGAACCTGCAAATCAGGAAGAAGGCAATCACGATCAAAAATGAAATCAACTCGAGGAAAATAGAAGAGCCTTTTACGGACTAAAATCTCAAATAAAGCAGATACGCAACAGCTCGTAGTGTCATAGTAAAACAAAAGAACTTCCATGGAAGTGTTGACCTTCAAATAGCAGCAAAATATGAAGCATGTCCAACTAGTCGACAGTAGCAAACAACAGGGCTGTGCAAAAGTTTTGAGTCGTGACTCATTTAGTCGCCAACCCTTGTGACTCGCTGTATAATTGCCCAAGTCTCTGATTAGTTGCGAGCCGCCCTGAGCCGACTAATCAGCGACTCAAAAACCATGGGGCTGTGGGCAAGTTTTGTTCCACTCTGATATTGAATTTGATTATGTCTAAACAAAATTAGGGGTTACAAATATGCCCACCTGCGAAGTGAGCCTAGCTCAGCTGGTTGGTTCCTTGTGGTGGAACCAGCCCACCCATGTTGAAGTCCCAGACTTGACACGGGTGCTCGCATTTTCCTGGGTTTTCTAGGATTTAACCGGCGCTATGCTTTCAGTGGTATGTGATGTGCCCATCAACAACGAGGTGCCTGTGGTGACTTCGTGAACCTCAAGATCTCTCGGACCAGTCTCTCGAAGGTGCTCATGGGGGTAGGGTTTGCGTGCGTTCTTATGGGTGTCTATACGTGCGTGTTTGTGAGCGTCTGCGTCTATACTGCGTTTCTCAAAAAAAAAATGCAAACCTAGTACTGATGATCAAGCAGCTACACGTTTCTGTTTAGCATTGGTGAGATTGTCATCTTTCCTTAAGAAGTTTAACAGAAAAATTACTCCAAAGAAGTGGCAGTCCATATTTTTTTACTTTTTAACATTTGAAGTCAAGTGCCATAATTTTTTCCCTCCCAAATAGCCAGCTCCCCTTGAAACACAATATAGGATGGGCTGGTGTAAACCATGAAAGTATACCCAACAAGAGGAATAACAGCAAGTTGTAACATCACAGAAAAGACTAGAGACAGCTTGTTTAGTCCTCAGAATTTGGAGCTAAAGTGAAGCAACAAAGAAATACTAGACATAGTCCAATGTGTGAATGTGCATGTTAGGTGGAGTGCTCATTATACAGAGGTACCTGGAGACTGATGGATATATTACTAGATTTGTTATAGGTGGAGGGCTTGCTGACAGCAAGTTTGGCCTAGCTTCTGCTCCGCTTATGTTTGGTTCCAGCTCTAGCTTAACGAAAGAGCAGATGCAAACAAGCTAGAGAAAAAAATTAATACTGTAGGAAATTTTGTTCCAGCTAGAAAACCTACATAGAGAAATTTTGTCTTACACTTTCGTCTCTACACTACTGTAGAAATGGAAATAAGGTCTATGGCTCCGATGGAGCAAGCCACTGTGCACTGGCAGAAACGTGGGGCGTATTTTCCTTCTCAGTAAACTATCGCGAGGCGCCACCAGTGATGAAGCGGGGAGGAAGAACCAAAATGTGTGCCCGCGCTTCTGGTAATCGGGGTAATTTATGGAGGCTGACCAGCCCATTCTAGGTGATACAAAGACCAAATGCATCAATTAAGGTATGTACGGTAAGCAGGGAAGCATGTGACTAGGTTAGGGTATGGTGAATATAGGGTGAACAGTGTGACCAACGTTGGTGAGGGTCGGACACAGCAGCGGACTAGCCACAAATTCAAAGAAGGCAAACTAGAGCTGGGCTACTGATGGAGATTTTACACATTCACTAGCTCCCTTGTGGGTGTGTTCCTACTTTGGTGCTCGTGGGCCTGTTCAAGTGTACAACATCTCTTCCAGGTGAAAAGGCATGGGTATGATGTAGCCCACCCACTCATATCTGGGTAGTTGTGGCATGTGGTCAAAAAATGTATACACTGATCTTACATTCACTACCATTTCAGGAACAAATTAAAAAGAAAATAGTGAAGGGGCTATTTGGGCCTGACAAACAAGCCTAACCTGTAACCACATTAATTTGTGACCGCCTACAAACACCCATACATACAAGATGGGGATACCAAGCAGCAATTTCACCATAGCAGCATTGTCACACAACATACACACCACAGAAGATTAGAGGAAAGGCAAGCAGTTGAGGTAGCAATAGGAAAATCAACCACCAGCCAGCCTATACTCAAGCCTGTCACCACGAGCCCACAACGTACAACATCTCTTCCAGTTGTTACTACCAAGGAAGTAGCCTTTGACTCGTTTGGTGTCATCAGAGGTGTACTTACTATAAACTTTGGTGGGAAAACTGGCAGCCCGGTAAGCATCAGCTTCCAGGGTAGCGGGCATAGGCTAAATGTTATGTTCATGGCAAGTGGTGTACATGTTTAGAGGTGACAAATAGCCCTGGCAACTGGTGTTTATGTTTGCAATAGGGAAATAGCCAGCGGTATGGATATGCTTCAATACTAACAGTGCCCGAATTGGTCCTGCATCTGACATCCATAAGCTAGATCGTTTGTGTCGACTTCTACCCAGAAGACCAAATCAGAGCCAGCTAAAGAGGGCTATCTGTTAGGGAACCTACATGTTTTAAGGAAACGACATCAACAATAATAATAGATGGAACTTATTGTTTCCTCAAATGTATCTACACTTTACATATCTATATAATTTTCGTAGTCCTCCGCTATATCATTATTTTATCTTGTTAACAACAATTTGCTTGCAACGTGAGTAATTAAGAACTGCTAGGGGTACAGGATCAATGACATTAAGTTTGTAGAGATAGAAAGTGAGGTATGTATCAGGATATTTTCCCATTGTATGTGCCACATAATTTCTTCAATTTCATAAGAATGTATGTTTTGTCCTTCCCTGGGGGGTGGACAACAATAGGTTTTCTCCCATTTCTCTTCTTGCACAACCAGATTAAGCCTTATGCTTGGTTGAATATGATGTATAAGAGCTTCCATGATTTTGGAACAGTGCAATTCACCATAAATGTGAGATCAGAGAAGTCAAGACTTATCAAGTGTAGAAAATTAACGATGCAAAAGGACAACATCCAGGTGATACCAACTGACAAGTTATCAAGGATACTGAGATACAATTATTTTCTTTTCAACAACAGTATTGGTGATGTCTACAAACAACTTACTGAATAAAACCACACAGAAATGAAAAACAAACTGCCACTGCAGAAATAACTGTCACTGGTAATACCACAATACCTCAGGTTCACTAAGCAGTGAAAAAACATTTACTATTGTTGATACCTACCTATGCTTCAAGATGATTTGGCAGCATTTGATCCATCTGTCGAAGAGCTGTCACTGTCCGAGTCTGCAAAACAATCAACTAAAGATCAGGCTATACTGTCGTAATGTAGTCCAGCAATGTGCCCAATACAAATGTAGAATGCTTCCATGTAGCAATTATGAACTAGTCGATACAAAGAGCAAAACCAGTACAGAAGAAAATATTACCGCTAGAAGAGGAATCCGAATCACTGCTGGAGCTGCTTGAGCTACTAGATCTACTTGCACTTGGTCCATTATTATTATTTTGCTCTGGCACAGAAGTTGCTAATTGCTCGCTTGCCATCAAATCTGTGCATAAGGAAAGTAAGTTTTACTATCACCTCTTAATGTGATTATACTTTTTAAGATGAATTAGAGCGGAAAAGGTCTTACTTAGCTTTGGAGATTTTTCACCAATAGTAGGTAGTTGACTCTGCAAAGTAAAAATAAATGTAATTGAGCACCAGCTATAAGATTTCCTTAAGCTACAGTAGATTCAGAATGGTTGAATGCTCATACTGGTTGTTTCGGAGCATGCAGTGCACGCAACTCCACATCTTGCCTTGCAAGCATTGCACGCTCAGCCTTCCTCTTTTGCTTGCTCAGGTTCTTCTTGAAATTAGCCACAAACCTATCAAGCTCCCAAAGTGTCTCTGCATCCATGCTATCTATCTCAACCTCAATCTCATCTTCATGCTGCCTAACTGAAAGATTCTTGTTCTTAATGATCTGCACAATAATGTCAAGTTTTTCCGGAGGCAAGTTCTGAAGGTTATTGCTAAGTTTACGCTTCTCATCTATTGTCATATCTCTCTTGTTCAGGTCCTTTGCCTTTGGCTTCTTCAGTGATGGAGTGCGAGCACCATAAGTGGGCATATGACTTAATGGCCTTGACTTTGAGTCCAGTGTCATATGGTGCCTTAAGGAATCTGACCTCTCTAGCAAGCGCAAGTCCAGGGGGGGAGGTGGAAACTTGTTCTGCATCGGTGGGCAGGAAGCAAGGTAGTCAACCTCATTCTCAATCTGAGGCCATTGAGATTCAAAGATTCCTAACAACTGCTCAGCCATGAAATGCACATCCTGCCCCTTGGGATTATAGGTCATGGCATTGTGAAATGTTAGCCTTACATCATGAGCAAACTCCTTTGGGTTCCTGTACTGGCCATGGGTAAGATGCCCCTTTATAGTGCCAAGATCCATTGGGTGCTTAATAATCGTGAAATAGTCATGCAAACCAAGTGCGACAGGATCGACGGGCTTGTTAAATACCCACCCAAATTTGTGCTTCATTAGCCGGGACAGCAGTGACGAAGACTTCTTAAATGGATGGGCGTACAATCGCTGCTCAGCGTTGTAACTCGCTGCCGAGGAACGGTGCTTCTTCTTGTGGTGCTTGGTTTTCTTCCGTCCATGTGAATCTGGCGGTATCCTATCTTTGGCGAGCAAGAACTCCGAATTTTGGTACAGCTGGTTCGCCTTTGGTGTGCGCTTCTCCTTCTCAAGCGGCGGCTCTGCGTGGACTTCTGGCACCATCAGCGGGCGGCGCGCCAGGAAGGAGCGGACCGGAGGAACAGGAGTGGTAAGCTGGGCTGGTGCGGGTGTCAAGGGATCACTGCCTTGGAACTGGGTGTGCCCGTATGCAGCAGTGAGCAGCAGAGGCGTCGGCCGCGCCACGGCCAGAGGTAGGGACTCGGAGGCCTCGGCCGCCGCCAAGGCCTCACCAGCCGCCTTGAGCCGCTTAGAGAGCACGCGTACCTGGTCGAGCTGTGACGCAAGCTTCCGGCGCTGCTCGCTCCGCTCCCTGCGCTTCCAGGCAGCCTCCTCGTCAGCAGCCGCCTGGTGGCCGTTCTGGAGGGCGGCCCCATCCCGAACACGGCCCGAGGAGAAACCCCCGTGAGAAGTAGGGGAAGTCGGATCGAGCGGCGGCGCGGTGACCTCAGCCTCCGGGCGACGAATCGAGCGACGAAGCGAAGCTAGGGTTTGCGCGAGCGGGTCGGGGTTAGGGTTGGAGCTAGGTTCTGGCAGGGGATTGGATTTGGGGCTGCTAGATTGTGGAGGGAGATTGGATTTGGGGCTGCTAGGTTGCGGAAGGAGATTGGATTTGGGGCTGGGCTCCGCCGGAGGGAGATTGGATTTGGGGCTGCTAGGTTGTAGAGGGGGATTGGAGCTGGGGCTCTGTTCTTCTGGAGCCGGATTGGGATCGGGACTAGGGTCTGGAGGGGGTTTAGGGTTTTTGCGGGGGTTCCTGCGGCTAAAGACCTTGATCTCCGGCGCCCAGCGGGACATGACGGGGGCCGAGATGCGGCGGAGGATGGGCGCCGGCGGCGGCGGAGGGGGAGGGGGTGGGAGTGGGGGCGGGGAGCGTCGGCGGCGATCTTGAGCTGCCGCACGGCAGTGGTAGAGTGGAGGAGATATTTTCTACAGCCGCATCGGGTCGGGTTGGAGCTCGGGTAGGTCGGAGCATGAGAGAGAGAGAGAGGTCAGGAGAGGAAGAGGACGGGATGGTGGAGGGGGGAAATTGCTGCTGTGGAAAGGACTTTTGACTTGGGGACGGGGCATTACTGATTTCGTTATACTTGTCTGTTATTAAACAAAAACAAATTAATGTTACCGGGCCCACTGAACAGAAGAACACGATACAGGTCTTTTTTTGTAATTTATTATAAATGTTTAATTCTGACCAAATTAATAAAAAACACACCGATTTAAGAGTGAACCTTTAATAAAATGAGTACTTCTCACTAGACTAGATTAGGGTTGTGGCTGTCTTCCGTTTCAACGAACATGGTTTCGCCTTATTTTTCCAACAATGAGATCGTGGTGTTAAAAGGTTATGTTTGTCTAGATATGGTTATTTAGATCTTGCTTCGTCATAATGATTTTGGTAAAAATATCTCATGATTGTCGTGAGTAGAATTATCTTGTAATATCTGTCTCGGCTACTACATACTCGTCAAAGTGATTCGTTATCCCGACTCCCAATAATGTCGACAAAGTTGCTCGGTTGTTTTTCCTGCTCCCACCATGTATTGTACTACTCTATCAACAAGGACGGATTTGTGGCATCTGGGCACATTGTACGATTTAAAAATGAAATTGGTACTTTAAAGTTCCACCAAAAATACAAGTTTTTTACCTGGAATATGTACACATGGTATGTATATTTGTGCATAGTTTACATAAAAGACGTTTTATTTTAGGCCACAGAAAATAACAAAGTTGAGGTTGTTCAAAGGAATATAATAAGGAAATTCTTATTTGTCCAAAATAACATATCCATTATTAAACAAAACTTATAGATACCTATATGCATACTTTATTTTGCAGTCTTTTTTGGAAACCACAAAAAAAAATTGATTTTTTTTAATACGAGCTCGCTGGTGCTCAGTGCCACTGTGAGTTTTCCTCTACCAACTTGCTATACTACATCATTTTCCTTTATTTTATAAGATATTCTAAAGTGAACTGCATGACATAATTTTGTTACACGGTCTATTTCTGATTTTTATACTCTTATTCTATTTCACATGTAAAAGGGTATATTGGGTGTTTGCGGTGCATTTGTGCATGCAATTCATGTCGGAGTATGTTGTAATTAGTATTAGATTATGTTAAAATTTAAGGACCTATAATACATATACAATAAGATAAAAAAGATACATTGCATTGAAGTCTTAATCCTTCTTTTTTGCGCTTTGTTTGATAATTTGGGTACAGCTCGCTAACAAAATGAATAAAAAGATTTTTGTGTGATAAGTTAGGTTGCATTCTTGTATGTCAATTCTCTTTGTGTATAATTACATCCTAGTGAGAGATACACACATATATTGTCGCTGACAGGTCAATAAACCACCACCAATTTATATGCCCATGGTTAGTGAACGTAAGAAAACACAATTATGAGATTTCGGAACAACCCAACATAACCAGCTAGCATGTCCCACAACAAAGGAAGAATTTCAGTAATCAACCAAAAGTATTGGTGAAACAAGAAGGTAATGGCAAAATCTGATGAATGTTGGAGTTTTGATTATGTACACCATTCAGTATACATTTATACTCGTATCCACAGTTTTGTCTTTCTTTCAAGATAATGTTCTCACTGCCTCCAGAGTTCTATAAGGCCGTACTCCACCATGCCTTGTTTTCTTCTCTCTTGAGCAAGAACATGTGAAACAAAGAATTGGGCCTTTGCATGAAAATGTGAAATTCTCTTCTAAAAAAAATTAGCCTCATCATTAAGCACGCTCCAACATATGGACAGTACAGTAGGAAGTATACTCTTTGCTCTCGCCGAAGCAGTACAGATCTCGAATATTATTGGGGAATCTAATACGCGGATGCTGATTGACGAAACCAGCAACGGAAAACATGCAAGGATTAGTGATGGTGCTGAGGGTTAGGTCCCCCAGGACTGAGCCTCTTCGAGCTATCGTAGACCATCTCGGCGTCTTGCCGTGGCCGTACGGCAGCCGCGGTGCTCGTGCTCGATGCCGGTAGGTTGCCGACGACGACGTATAGCTGGCGACGGTGATATAGGGTGCAGTGGTTGGAGAGGGCATCAGTGGGGGAGACGACGAGGAGGACGACGCAGATGCAGAAGCAAAGGATTAGCCTCATCATTAAGCACGCTCTGACTTGATTAGCGAGTTTGCAAAATGGTAGCTACATTGGCAGAGGCCGGCACAGGTATTTATAGGCCAAACTGCAGGCGGTGCCGGGTTCTAAAAATATATACACTTTTTTCTTAAAAAATGATATTCTTGGTCTGGTGCATTATCTTATCGGTTTGATGGGATTTGCTCCTATAACATGAGGTAGCTGATTATGCTCCACCGGTGTGCACTAGCTGGCCTTTTCATCTTGACCATGTATTTTCGATTTGAAATCACGCATATGTGCTTTTGTGCGTCGATAGTGTTTGACAACGTGAAAGGTCAAAGCGAAAAACATTCAACTTTTCTGAACAGAAAGACATGCTATTTCGGTGGAGCCATGCATAGCATAGTAGCGGCTTATAAGTTCGTTTCGACGGGGTTTGCAATTGAATAGTTCAAATTCAATACTTTGCTTGCAGATTAACTAATATGTGGATTATGTCATCGCAAGGAAAAGGTGGATTTTACGTGATATGTGGATTATGTCATCGCAAGGAAAAGGTGGATTTTACGTGTTCGTATTCATCATACGAGTGTGGTAAGAAGAATACCAACTAACCAAACTCACAACAGGACAATTATAATTGAGTTCAACCTATAGTAAGGGCTCCGATTCGCTTGATTTGATGAAACGACAGTGATGGCACTACAGAGAGTCAAGAGTGAGACATACTCCCTCTAAATTAATTGACTCCGATTTAATACAACATATACTAAATCTGAGTCAATTAATTCAGAACGGAGGGAGTACCTGCCAAAACTGACGTTGAACCTAACAAGGGGCCAATGTTGGGGTCATGCCGTGCCCCATGGTGATCATGTTCACTAATATTCAGTTGATCTTTAGAGGTAAGCAGGTACGTCACTTATAATGGTACTCTACTGAGAATGCACCTGGCGATTCAGTTGTGCAGCTGTGTGTCATTCTGCATTAGTATTTGTCTTACCTCAAGTACGGAATTATAGTAAGCTCGTCGGCGTCCCAATGCAGTTGGCAACAGCAGGCTTTCGGTTCATTGGTAAGAGCGGGCATGGAGGACCTGTTTTTGCTAGAAATATTAAGATAACTACGTATATCAGTTATCACACAACGTCAGCTGAAGATTGGGTAGTCTCGAAGTTTTATGATCGACAAAGTCACCAACCGGTTGTCCCCTGTTGAAAAAGATTCTGTTTTAATAAGACACTAGTCAACAACCCGCGCAATTACAGGAACTTTTACAAATATTAAGCAAATTATACTACTGAGAACAATTTATTTTTTCATAATAGCAACACCAACAGCAATGTTTACTAAGACAGCAAGTAACAATTTGCTTACTACAAATAAATAGGAATGCATTTTTTTGAAGATTTGTATTAGTCCCCATAGAGTGGTTGGTTCGTTCATATACATGTTTATGTCCTATTTCCAGTTTAGTTGGTCATATTTTTCTATATTAACATTATAAAATTTATATTTATGAATATTTCCTATATTAGTGTTGAAATTAAGTTTGAAAAATATTTATGAAGTAGGCATGTTTTATATCCATCATGAAAAATCAGTACACGACATGTTTTGCATTTACTATATGCGATATTTTCTTTTCTAGACGGTACACATACATCCAACAATCTATCAAATAATCATCTGGTACTAAAAATAAATAATGATGCAATGTTTAGTAACATCGAATGACCCATGATTCATTTTAGTTTCCTTTTTGTAGGAGCATGGACACTTTTTTGTTCACAATTAGAATTAGTATGGACGATTTTCTAAGAATCGGTAAAATTGGACACCACCAGGCCATGAGTTGTGCGAACGGAGCTAATAATTCGTTGCACGATGTTCTGCCATGAACTTATGGATATTAGTAAAGGTGTTACACGTGTGGTGTGATGCTCGAAGAGTAGGGTTGGGTTCGAGGAGATTTTGTTTACTCGAACCTTCTACCAAGATTCCTTCAATGTATTCCAATATTAGTACTAAGTTGTGCTTCACCGAGATCGAACCTATTTAAAACAAATTGTGGTGTTAACTCTCACACAATCTATGCCAACATTCATTCTAAGCCAGTCGTACACACCCTCTCCCTTAGTTTATATCATAAGCACGTTCGAAGATATATCCCTACGTCATCATTGTTTCTATAACAACAACACATATTTCAATTTACTACTCCCTATGTTCACTAATGTAAAACATTTTGGCAAGCTAAACGAAAGAAAGTAATCCAAATATTATATATTACTAGTCAAAGTTAAAAATATTTTTTATGCATGTTTTCTAGGAAACCATCTGCTTACATAGGGATGGAGTACATCTATTTATTATTACATTTCAAATATTTTATAGTTCAGGACAATCCAATCCAATTCATTAATTTTGAATTACGATTTGTGCATTCAAACTCCTTTTTTTCGAGATGGTTGAGAAGGAGAATGTAGGGTAGGGAGAAGTGAGACGTAGCTTCCTAGTGGTTTTTTATTATTCTTTTCTTTATTGTTTGGTTGAGTCATTTTTTTGGGTTTGTTTATTTTCTTATTTCATTTATCTGTTTTTCCTGTTTCACTTTTTTGTATTTCAAATATGGAAAATATTTTTGAAAAATGTTCAGATTTTGAAATTGGTTCCGATTTGAAAATGTTCAGATAGGAGCTCCCCACTTTGACTTCACCCTCCCATGGATCTAAACAAAAACTTCACCTCCCACATGACCAGCCTCCGCCGCCTCAAATCGCCGGCACCGGTGCCCCCGCTGGAGGACGACGACCTGCTCTTGGATTCTCCTCCGCCTCCCCCCTCAGCCTTCCTCCCTACCTCTTCCTCCCTCGTCTGCAAGCCTTGGCTCGGCCTCGTCTCCAACACTCGCTTCCTCCGCCGCTTCCGCGCCCACCACCGCAACGATCTCCCTCTCGTTGGCATCTTACGCGAGGATGCCAGAAAGATCTCCTTCTTGCCTACCATAGAGACCCCCAACCGTGTCCCAAATGGACGCTTCTCCTTCCGGTTCGACGACCAGTTCAAGTTCCTGGGCTGCCGCCACTGGCTAGCACTCAGGGCCGGCTCTATGGTTCCAAAGGCCCCGGTGTGAACTTTAGCAATGGGCCCTCTAGAATGTTTTTTAATTCGGTACATGAACATATATAAGAGCTATAAAGTTATAAAACTGATCATTTTCATTCGATATCTTTAAGTTACAGTGCACAAAAAATATACAGTATAGAAATTGCAGGCTGACGCTTCGTGCTCTGAGCGAACCCAACGACAAGCAAAAAAAACAAGATAGAGGAATAGAAGTTGGGCCGTACCGTGCGTGGCTGCTTCTGTCTTGCTTGCATCTTGCTGGGATTTAGGAGCGCTGCTTGCTGGGCTCAGCGTGGCTGCTTGGGCTTTTATTTTTCCTTGGCTGCTTGGGCTTTTATTTTTCCTTTAAACTCTGTAACAATATATACATACTACATATCTATTATGGGCCCTTATTTAGGTTGGGCCCGGGCGGTCGCACTTCTCGCACTGGGTTCCGGGCTGTTTCCCTCTCGACGATGAAGCTTATCCCCCATCGTCTCACTGGCCGACCTTGACCCCTGTTATTTTTGGGTCATATCTAGTATTCAGAGTTTGCCCCTAAGCCGGCCCTGCTAGCACTCATCCTCAACCGCACGCGGTTCTAGTTCCAGGTGTGGGATCCCGTGACCGGTGACCTGCACCGCCTTGCCGTTCCCCGGGAGTTTGACAGCGAAGAGAGCATGCTCATCTAGAACGGGGCGGTGCTCCGTGCTGCCGGATACGTGGACACCGGGAGGTCTTGGTGGGCCAAGACGTGCAATTTACTAGAGCGTTCGCTTGTGTCTACTCGTCGTACACAGGATCATGGGGTGATATCGTCACAACACCCCTTCCTGGCATTCCTAGTGTCATTCCAGGGAGCGTTTGGAGTTTGATTTCAGTGTCCGTACCCAGTTTCATGGTTGGGAATTCCCTTTACTGGAAACTTCTTGGGAATTCGCGTGGCATCCTTGAGTTTGATTTGGATAGGCAGAACCTTTCCGTGATACCGATGCCACTGGACACATATGTGGATCACGGTTTTTGCTTATGGGTTATGCCGGCGGAAGGTGGTGGGCTTGGCCTCTTGTTTTTTTCAGCCTCCACCGCCCAACTGTGGAAGAGGAAAACTGATTCTGACGGTGTTACTTCATGGGTACTAGCAAGGATTATTGAAACTAGCAAAATGTCTGTGCGTTGCTACGGGTATTTTCATCAAATTCACGTAGTCTAAATAATCATAGCTCAAGAACGTCCTCTTTTCCATTAATCTATGTCCTCTTCTTCAGCATGGTTATACCACCTATGTCACCGCTATACCCCCTTCGTGTTCTCACTCATAGTCGCATGATGTCAACTGATCAGAAGATTAGTTGGGATAGCAAAATTGTATGTACGTTGATATGGATTGATTTTAATTGAATATTGATATGCAATCTCCACCTGAAAACTTAACAATCTTCCCGCTAATGCTTATTGTATAGCAACACAATTGTTTTTTAGCATTTGTATTGATCAGATGGATGACAAGTTCATATGCATAATTAAACTGAAGCCGGTGGACAAGATATAGTACTACCAAATGTACAATCCTCACTTTTGCTCATCAGCAAAGTATTCTTCTCAGACTATTCTTTCTTCTGAATAAACATTTTTTGCACTGTAGTCCTTAGGGGTCCAGTATAATCAGTACACTCTCGAGGTATTATAGAAATTTAATAAAAATCGACTGAGTGAAATTTCAGCTGCACGTACGCTACAGCTTTAATGACCTATTCACAAGCTCTCCAACCTCTTAGATGATGAAACGAAGATCAAGGTGATTGTTCCGTAAATAATTGATGTGAACAAAAACTTGTGCTCTGCAAAATCAGACTTAAAAGATTATCGTGGAATTGGGACAATGCAATCTGAACACACACACATCCTAAGCAGACAAAAATATTCCACAATATTAATGGAGATTTATCTAAGATATATACATTAAATCTTTAAAATGCTATACACAAACCACAGATAAGCCAACCAGCACCATAAATTTCTAAGCATCCAAAATTCGGAGCTACGCATGGAATAAATTTGAAGCTAAGGAGACTGTGATCCGTTGTCCTAGATCCTAGATAAAAATAACAGGGAGCAAAGCCAACAAGAACAGCCACGTAGGTTGTACGTCTTGGACTGCCAGATACTTCAAACAGGATAGGAAGAATAGCAAGACGTTGCACGGGACAAAGGAGCTAACACCCTTTAGTTTTTGAGCGTCATATGGTAAGAAAAATAAATAGATGGCGTACCTCTTTCTATGGATAATTTGTTCTGGTATAGGCAGAGCTAAACTTCTCAAACCAAATCCTACTTAACCTAAAGTGCATAAATGATGAATCAAATCTAATTACGGTAACTATCTTCTGATTCGTATTAATTCAAACGGAATAAAAGTAAATAATGGAGACATTTAGCCATGTGAAGTTAATATATGCATTTTCATTCACACACGTGATCAAATTTGTATAAGAAGATGACCTTTAATTCAGGGAGGGAACAAAATAACTGAAGGTATTCTTATTATTGCGATACATGTGCGATGCTGAATACGTGCTAGGTGGCGACGCTGCCGGTGAGGTTGGACATGACGGACGCATTCTTGAGACCAAAAGCACCTGAGAAAATTATTTTTTCAGACTCCATAACTTGATTTTCATCATTGTTTACCTTGATGGTTACACTTGCACTCCAGCTGTTGCGCTTGACCCCGATAACCTCCGTGCCACAAAGAACTTGAAATGGTAATGACTGACCAAGTTTCTCCCACATGCTCATGTAACCATGCTTGAAACGTCGTATTTTACCAGTCATAGAGGTTCTAATGAACTGTTAAATGAAAGAATAGGGCATGTCTTGAACAAAACCATAACCAGAAGCTGTGTAGCCATATGCTACAGATTTTGGCACTGAATTTATTCCATGTTGCCTCTTAAAAACTGAAGAGTTGGGTCACACGCCAATCCACTAAGAGCATGAATGCCTATTCGGCCTGACTTATTTGCAAGAGACACATTTAAACAGAGAGTGAGTGTCATAAATGGGAAATTAGACTTTGTATAAAATTTAATACCATATGTTTGCACGTACTGATTTATAATCACACTTGTGCACAAACAACTCTCACCTGTAGTTTTAGCGTCAGAGATACCATGGATACATAGTCCTCAGCTACTCCAGTACCTCGAATCTTTCCGGTTTGGCTGTCGATCAGAGCAAGCTTGTGTGAATCCATCACTTGATATTCAGCCCCTACATCCCCTGCCAAGTGAGTTATAAAAGGTGCACTGTTTGCTGCTATAACCTGTCCTCCCAAGTCATATGTTTTTCCTGAATACAATTGTCATTGATAATTACAACAATGCAAAATATGGTAACCGAATAAAAGTGCAGTCAGTAAGTTCCTCACACCTCACCTTCTATGTCAATGGACTCGTACCACCGGTCTGCATGTCGCCACAACGCTAGCATTCTGAATCTCGTCTTCACCTGATGTGGCTCACGGCGGCCAGGCCCCACACGGCGCCGAGGAACGAGACTACCGTCTTCCTGTTTACCTTCCTGATGTACGAATCCTCGGCCCCGTGGGTGGTCTCCTCTTAGATCTTGCCAGGCTCGCCAAGGTTGAGTTGCGTGATGTCCAGAAAGAGGCAGGCTAGGGCGACGGCCTCGTTGTCAGAGAGGCAGACGCGTGCCGACGGCTCGGTGTAGAGGAAGCCGCTGTCGGTGGAGATGATGTAGGAGTTGGGGCGCCGGCCGGAGCAGGATTGCCATTATTGCCAGCAATCGGTATCGTCCTCGTGGCGGAACCACCATGGCCGAGCAAGTTGAGCCTCCTCGCGTGCGGCCGAGATGGTTCGTACTCTCCCAACCCCTCCTCGCGCGCGGCCGCCTTCTCGCGTGAGGCCACCGCCTCTGTCCCGCTTCCCCAAGGTCGCTAGATCGCAAAGGTTTGGATCCCACAGGTGAACGGGAAGACGATAGAGTTGACCCTTTTTTCTTGTTCAGTTATCGCGGGATTGCGGGTGTAATTTCCAGATTTGTCAGGGACTAAAGTGCAAACTTTCCAGGACGTACGACGCCTCACCGTAAGGAATATTATATAGTAGAGATTAACAAGCTGCTATCGGTGGATTCAGAGGCGGACTTAAGTATACTGGGGTTTTGCTGAAGACAGCAATGTGGTGTTCCTATGGACACATGGTAGCGTCTTCATGGTCCAGCTTGACTCATTGCAGTTCAGGGAACTTTTCAAAACACGGATGGTGTGTGTATATCATCCATTCACAACTGTCTACACTGGAGGTAATAGCATACCTTTACAAAGTCGGTATTACCAAAACAAAGATACTTTTGATAATTGGTTGTCGGGATGCCTTTCTCATCCTTGAGTAACAAGCTAACAATTTTGAATGAATTGAATAAATTTCTTTTGTTTTGTTGTTATTATTATTGTTGAACTATGTGGTTCAAGCCAGGGTAGCTAACTGTCATTAACATTGTATGTTGCGACGCCATTGTTAAAGTAAGTATTTGTGAATAACTGTAGTGTAGATTTTGCTTGTATTGCATGCGGTACATGGTAAATGGAAATTGAAAATATACATGAATGTTTGAATCAAACAAAAGGTCAAATGGGTTGTTCAGTTGAGCACATTTGCAAGCTTATGGCTTGTTATATTATTTAATGCGATATTGCTATCTCCATTTATCTTACTAAGAATGTTAGTTAAATAGATAATACTAACTTCATTTGAGTTCTAAGAATTAAAGTGGATCTTTGTAGGAGGCTCGTGCTGCAAGTCCATTTTTACTAGCAAATAAATAAATTGAGTTCCTTTTATCTTTTCAGGTTGAGTTTGTTTTTATCTTAAAAGTCACCATCATCCGGTTTATTTTCTTGAGTATGCTTTATACTCATAAAATTATGTAGAACAAGCTTCAGCGCAATTCAAAGCGACCTCTTTCTTTGTTCACCATATGGTCTTGGTTCCTTTCTTCTTCGTTTTTACCAGATCAATCTGCATATGTTGCCGCCTGTTGGAAAATTGTTTGCAATTGACAGTAGATGTTGTTTTATTTATCTATTTCTAATGTTTTCTTAAAATTTAGCTTGAATTGTTATCTTAAGTAATTTCTGAGAGTTTTTATTAATATCTTGTTGATGCCTACCTTGTATCTATTCGGCTTTCGTTGAATGTGATACTTTGTATTTATGCTTGCAGAAATAGGCATTGGTGCTGGACATGATGGAGCTGAACCTTTGCACTAGTTCTAAGATGATTGGAAGCAGAAAATCCGAAACTAGGAGGACGTCCTCCCAACCCAGGAACCATCGGATGCACATTGAGATCTGTGGTGTGTTTGCCCCACATCAGTATCTTTGACCGACGCTGATCAATTCAGAGCACTTCAGGTACCACTTAGCACAACTAAACTGCGCGAAAATGCCAAATATACCCTTTTTCTGTAAAGACAATCTTTTTCACGTGTTTTTGTATTATTTTCATTACTTTGTATTATTGTCATAGTACTTTTTGTATAAGCTGCGCCCCCATAATACTTTTTGTATTATTTCCATTTTTGGATATGTATTTACAAGGAAAAAATTCGAATTATTTATTAGGAAAGCCATTAAGTATTACAAGGAAATTTTGGATTTATCTTTTCAGAGTGTATTAGGAAATCATTATGTATTCCCAGTTTTCGGAAATTTCGGATTTATTAGGAAAGCAATTATGTATTAACAAGGGAATCCCACGTATTAGGAAAGGCCAATATTTCAGATTTATGCATTAACAATGAAATTTTCGAAAAATCAGATCCCTGTATGAAGAAAAATCGGATCCATGAACATACAAATGATTTTTAGATTTATACACATAAAACATACATGACAAAAAAATTGGATTCACAAAAACAGAAACTTGATGAAGAAAATTTTGTGAGTTTGGGTGACTTGTTCATGTATTTTTGGATTTCCTTTCTCGCGTCACCCAAAGAGAATGGTGCTGACAAAGTTGTAGTACAGAAAATACAGTTTATTACTGACGAGGGTGTGACTCGACAAGTTCCTGGGTTGTGCACCCCGGGTTGATTGAAGGGGAGAGAGGAGAGCGTTGGTGATCACGACGGCTGACAAGCAAGGTTTTACCCAGGTTCAGGCTCCCGGAGGATAACACCCTACTCCTGCTTGTCTGTTATTGATGGCGAGTTGCGGTTACAATGGCGGCGGGATTGCGATCTCGCTAGGGTTTGTGGCGGTGGCTGTTGGCGTGTCCTCTAGGACGAGCAACCCTCCTGGCTTTATAGGTAGCCAGGTCTCGGGTGGTCGGTATCGATGGTGATTACAGTTATGGAAGATTATAAGATCTAACCGACTTAGACTAGGATACACGGTACCCCGAATGGGCCTTCTGTGGGCCTCCCTATGCTTGGCGAGGCCCAGGTAGCCTCATCGTGGGCTAGTCAAAAGATAGCCCCACGTCAGTAGCCCCCGAGTGCTTGGTCGAAGCGTAGCGTCGGGCAAAGGACTTCTTTCTCCTGGACGCGCCATTGGATTGCTTGATCTTGAGTTTGCACTCGTTTTTTTCAGTCGAAGAGAAAACTCCCGATGGGAGTAATATCTTCAGTCGAATGTCTTTGTCTTGTTCTTCTTGTAAAGCCTGCTTCTACTCGGCATGTTGGCTTACATGTAAATTTGATTCGGCTGCTGGAGCTTACTCAACTGTCTTTGCCACCCGAATGGATGTATCGGGTTCTCATTTCAGCACTCTGTCCTTCTGAATTGTTTCAGCTTTGAAGCTTACTACTCGAATCTTGCGTTCGAGTTATCGTGATGTGTCACCCTCTTGTAGCCGTTGGCTTGATGACTTCGCTGCTGACGTTTTCTTGCACGCCTCTGCGCCCGATGGGACGTGACGTGGCGGGGCCCACTGGCAGAGCTGACCGCGGTCAGCAGTTGTCACGTCTAACCGAACTGGGCGCGAAATTTTCGCGCACGATGATGACGCCTCGATTCTCGTGCGTAGTGGAGGAAGTGGGCGGCGACGGTTGGCCTCTTTGCTTGACACGTGGACGGCAGGATGGAGACGCTCGGAACCGTTTCGCGACGGACGGCTGAGATGGATTTTGCCGAGGCATAAGTACTGCGGCACGGCGCGAGGGCATCATCTTCTCCAATCGTTCGCGCCTCCTTTCCTCTGCCTTCTGCCATTCTCGCCCCAATCCGAGCTCCGTGCTATTTGTCCTCGCACTTTGCGCTGCCCTACGGAGCCATGGGCAAATCAAAGGCCGCCGCTGGCACCTCCGCCGCCGCCGACGAAGTTGGGCTGATGAAGAAGCCTGACGGCGACTGGCAAAGGTCGTCTGTGAAGAAGACGAAGTTCGAACTCCTCCGCACGCAAGGCCTCCTGCCTCCTTTGAAAGAGCATTTTCCCTCATGTGTGGTTTTGGTAATTGAATGACAATCTCTATGGACTAATGTTTGCATTGAGATATCATTATAGATCATGTCCATGGAATTGTGGAGTTCATGTGTTGGACTCTTGAAGCTTATGTGTTGAGTGGAGCATATTGCAAGTATGTCTTGAAGGATTCAAGACATCATCTTAGTGAAGAAAAGATGAGTTGTGCAAGACCAAGAGAAGCTTTCTCGAAAAGATCCTATGCTTGGTGCTTGCAATGGATACATGAAGACGAAGCTTAGCGAGACTCTCCCATTGTGAGCATGGGGGAGTATTTGGAGAAGTCTTCATCAAGCAAGTGTTTGGACGCGCAATCAAGAAAGATGATCCACTTGAAGAGATCAAGATAGTCATCATCCAACTCAAATGGAATGCTCAAGGCAAAGGTATGATCTTGATAGGGCTATAGGATAGATAGGCGTACTATCAAGAGGGGCTCTCAAGTTAGTAACTTGATCGCATCGTTGTGGAGAGCTCAAACCTTTGCATACTTGGCATATCATATTTCTTGGTTCTTATTTGGCTTTTATGTTGGTGAGGAATTAGAGCTTGGTTCATCTCCATGTCAAGCTCTAGTTCATCGAAATCGGTTTTACTTTGGACAACTTGTTGCGTTTTCGGTGGCGGAAATATTGCCGGTTCTACCTTGAGGAAAGTCCCACACCTTGCCATGTGTGGTGATTTTACTCTATTTATGGGATGCAATATTTGGAGTCACCTCATTTGGAGTTCATTTGCGAAAGTTATAGCAGTTTTCGTTCCGGTGTTCTGCTGATTCGGTTTATTGGGGCCGGATATTCCGCCCTACCGGAATTTCCGGTTCCCCAGCTCATCCAAGAAAACGGCTAAGGAAAGGAGAAAAAGGGTTCTGACTCCAGTCGGAAATTGTGCTCGGAAATTTCCATATACCGGAATTTCCGAGTGCCCCCAGAAAAGTCCTCCAGAAATGGCTAAGGAAAAGTTTGGTTTTGCTTCTGACTCCAGCCGGAATTTCCGAGCTCTCTGAGACCGGAATTTCCGGGTGACCGGAATTTCCGAGTCTCTCTAGACCGGAATTTTCGGATGACCGGAATTTCTGAGTCTCACTTATACCGGAATTTCCGAGTGTCGAAACAGCCAACGGCTATATTTCCTGGAGGGGTATAAATACCTCTCCCCTTCTTCTTCCCCAGCGAATCCAAGGCAGCACGACTTTCCCCTCTCTCCTACTCCATTGTTGACCTTGGAAAGCTCACTTCCCTCTCAATCCCTCCATTGAATCTTCCATATTCTTTAGGGAAAGTTGAGAGGAGATCTAGATCTACAATCCTACCAATCCATCTCTCCTCTAAGTGAGGGGAACTTAGTGGATCTAGTTCTTGGAGTTCCTTTGTGGTTCTTCTTCTTTGTTCTTCCTCTCTTATCCCCCCATAAGCATTAGTTGCTTTTGGTGGGATTTGGGAGTGAAGGATTTGACTCCTTTGTGGTTTCCTTTGTTCTTCCTCTCTTATTCCCCCATAAACATTTGTTGTTGTGTTGGAATTTGAGAGTGAAGGACTTGAGCACTTCGTGTGCTCTTGCCATTGCATTTGCATCGGTTTGACCCCTCCACGAGGATTCGTGGTGGTGATACTTGTGAGCTTGTTACTCTTGGGTCATTGGACCCTAGACGCCTTTTGTGGCCGGCCTTTTGTGGCCAAGACCTTTTGTGGTCAAGACCTTTTGTGGTCACTTGAGAGCCCCCAATTAAGTTGTGGGTGTGTGCCTCAAGACTTGGGAGCCCCCAATTAAGTTGTGGGTGTGTGCCTCAAGAGTTGTACGGGATTCGATCTCCGCCCCAAAGGAGATCAATAGTGGAAGGTGAACTCGCAACCTTTTGTGGTTGAGTTCATCAGGAGAAGAAGGTGAGCCTTTGTGGCGTTGCGGCTAACCTGTTGTGGTTGCACACACCTCTCCAAACGAGACGTACACCCTTTGGGTGGAACTCGGGAATACATCCTCGTCTCCGCGTGCCTTGGTCATTTCTTTACCCGAGCTCTTTACTTATGCACTTTACATTGTGATATCCTTCGTGCTTGAAGTCATATATCTTGCTATCATCTTGTTACTTGTATTGCTTAGCTTAAGTTGTTGGTGCACATAGGTGAGCCTAGTTTATATATCTAGGTTGTATGCTTGTTAAAGTAAACCTCTAGTTTTATTCCGCCTTTATCAAGCATACCGGAATTTCCGGGTCATTCGTGGACCGGATATTCCGGCTACTCGGAATTTCCGGGTCACTCTTGGACCGGATATTCCGGCTCCTCGAAAATGTTTTAAATCGCCTATTCACCCCCCCTCTAGGCGACGTCTTTCCGTTCATCCTTCTGACCAAGTCCAGGTACGCGCTCCTGGCAAGGAAGTCTACCCCACACCCCGCGAGGGGGTACGCGTATGTTTCGTGGATTTCCTTCCGTGGGGCTTCGGGTTCCCCTGCATGATTTTGTGCGCGGTTTCTTGTACGCCTATGGGGTTCAGATCCATGATCTGACTCCCAATGGCATCTTGAGCATCGCGGGCTTTATTGTGCTCTGCGAGTGCTTCCTGGGGGTTGCACCCCACTGGGCGATGTGCAAGTCGCTCTTCCTCATTCGCAAGAATGTCGGGAAGAGCGGGTTACCATTCCCCGTGTGTCGTCGTATCGGCATAATTGATAGGAGACGGGGGTCCTCTAGCCTACGTATGGATTGTGGGGAAGAAGGTTGGTGTCGTCGAGGTCGGGATTTGAACACGGCGAGTTTACCCAGCTTCGGATCCCACAGCGGTGACGGGATCCTACGTGCTGCTATAATTCACTATGAGGCAATAGCCGTGAACAGGTTACAATGTGTTTGATGCGTATTCAAGCGTGCCCTAAAGGCTTCCTGGTGGCCGGCTTATATAGGCGGCCAGACCCCAGGATACATGGTAAGTACTTGTCCGACAAGTAATCAGAGTCCTAGACCTAGCCGGCTTAGTGGCCGCCTTCCGTCTTGGGCTCGGTGGCTTGATGGGCTTAGGCCTTCCGCCTTCCTTGGTCCGTCCGCCTACTTCCTTGTACGTCAGCTATCTGGGCCGCCCGGCAGGCCTTGGCCTTACCACCCTTGGGCCACCCTGGACTAGCCGGATTGATCCATGTTGGTTATACCCCTAGTTGATATATCCCCAACATTAGCCCCCAGAAAGGTTGAAGTTCTCCAGGCGCCGGCTTCTCCTTGATTCTCCATCTGCCAAGGTTGGCGGCTGCAGGACTTGAACCATTCTGAAAATCAAAGAGGCATGCGTGTCTTGATGTTGACATGCGGCCGCCTTTATCCATCATGGGAAAAGACGGCTACTCGGCAATCTTTGCCGAGCATTCTCCTTGACGGTTTCCGCCTAGCCGGCTTCACGACAGTTTGAAAAACAACCTAGGCGGGAATCTCGCCATGATCACAAATTGCGGGAAAAAAGGAGGCATGGAGATCGTGCAATCATGGGCTGCAACGGATGCTGGACACGTGTCCGACTAAAAACACCGTTGCACAGGGAGCAACGCCTGGCCCTATAAATAGGTAGCCAAACGGTCCATTTCTTTACCCAGCCTTTGCTCTCCGTGCGCTCTCGTCTCTTCCACTTCCTCGCTCCTCGCCTCCGAACGAACTCCGGCGAACTCTTCTCCCCCGGCGTCTTTCCCTCGCGGCGATGTCCACCGGTCCCGCTCATTCGACGGCGTCGAGCGGCCCGGCGACCGAGGCCGCGCTTGCGACGCCGATGGGCGGCGCCATTACTCGTCCCGCGACGGTGGCGACAGCGGGCAATGTCTCCGTCGTCCCTCCTCGGGCTTCTGCCACGCGCGCGCCAGCGGCGGGCCTTCTCGCTCCTCCACCAACCACCGCGGTGACGGCGGCTGCGAGCGCCCCCGGCGACGAGGAAGAAGAAGCGCCGGACCTCGGGTCCCGCTATTGGCTGCCTTCCATTGTCGACGAGGACGCCCTCCAAGATTTGGAGGCAGTCGGCTACCTTCCCACTCGGGAGGATTGCCGGTGGAGGGCCGCCCTTGGAGACATCATCCCGGCTCCGGAAGCCGGAGAACGGGTAATCCTTACCTCCCACCTGGTCAGGGGAATGGCGCTTCCGCCTTCCGCCTTCTTTAGTGAGGTCTTAGATCACTACGGGCTCCAGCCCCATAATATCGCACCCAATAGTATATTAGTCTTAGCCGGCTTCACAGCTCTTTTCGAAGGCTATCTAGGTATTAGGCCTAGTTTAGACTTCTTTAGATACTGTTTCCGTTGCCGGCGACAGACGGTGCCGGACGGCGGGTTGGCGACCTGCGGCAGCGTCACCTTCAACTGCCGCCAGGGCCGCCAATGGTATCCTAAGATACCATACCTCGAGTCCGTCAAGGGCTGGACCTCCACATTCTTCTACTGCCAAGACATGGCAGCGCCGGGCCGTCAAATCGGCATTCCGGCATTCGTCAACGCGCCGCCCATGCCTCGCCCATGCTGGGACGAGGCGGTGCCCAGATTGACGGAGGAACTCCGCCTTATTCAAAGGCGGATCGAGTTCCTCACGAGGACGATGGCTCCCCCCCAGCTGGATGGGGTCGACACCGTCATTTGCTGGCTTGGCCGGCAAATCCTCCCCCTGCGGTACAGCCCGCACAAGATGTGTCAGTATTCGCCTACTGACACAGCCTCCCTTCGCGTGAGCGAAGAGATATTGCCGGTCGAAGACCTGGCATTCCGGCTCCGCAGCCTCGTCAAGGCGGGGTCGTTGAAGGCGGTCGAGGGCGTGCCTATGCACACCCACGACAATCCTCCCCTCGAGGTGAATATTTTCTTCCTTTACCCTCTGTTTAACAGCTTTGCCGGCTAGGATTGAGTTTCTTTAACATGCCTTCTTTTTCAGCTCTCCGAGTTGAGGGAGGATGACCTGGCTCCCGACTTCTACGAGTCGGAAGCCGGGAAGACGAAGAAGCGCAAGGCGTCCGGCGCTGCTTCCTCCACGGTGAACGCCGAGAGGAAGAAACGGATCGCATCGGCTACCGAGCCGACTCTCGCCAACATTGGCGAGAATGCGGGGATTAACATCCCCCGAAGGTACTCAACTTTGCCTTTTCCAGATGGCGAACCTTTTGGACATTGGCTGACTTATTGTGCTTGCTTTTTGTTTGACAGGGAAAGGGTCGCAACCTCCCGGTTGACGACCAGGCTCCTTGGCAAAGGAAAGCGGCCGCAAGGCGGCTCGCCGGCCACCGTGCCGCCAACTCCCCCGCTCCACGCCGGTAGCTTCATGGCTGACGCTCGACGCCAACCTCCAGCCCCGGCTTCAGGTGCTCCGCCAAAGATCCCCTCCGCCGATCGCGCGCCGACAACTCCTCTACTACTGGCTGAGGCTACGGCCGATGATGCCGCTCAATCGCGCGCCGCCAATGAAGGGTTGCTGGAAACGGCTGCCGGCGGGTCTCGGAGGGCAGCTCCGACTGCGGGAGGCGGCAAAGTCAGAGACCCTTGGTCTACCTTTAAGGAGGCCAAGGAGTCAACTTTGGCTTTTGCCGCCTTTGCCTCGCAGGCCTTCGACGACTTGGAGGGCGACCTATCAGTAAGTTTCTACCCCTCCGGCATATACATAGTCTTTCCCCCGAGCACTTAGATGGCTAGTCAAAAGAAACTTTGACTGCCGGCTTAGTGGTTATTCAACAATATGTTATATGCTTTTGGTTTTTGTTGCAGGGCCTTGTGTCCGCCAACGTCGAGCTCGTCTCCTCGCGAGTCGAGATAAACCGGCGCCATCGCGACCTGAAGAAGGAGTGCGAGGCCAAGGACAGGCGGATCGCCGAGCTGGAGGCGGCCCGCAAAAAAGATGAAGGTAGGGTGGATCCCTTTCTCCAACTATGCTTTTGAGCTATGTTTCCGTCAATCATTTTAGCTTGGCGAATCCATATTTGTAGAACTGCTAGACCACGCCCAGGATATCCTGAATGCGTCCACTGATATGCAAGCTCTTATGAATGAAGCTTCAGACTTGGCGGCCGCCAACTTGGAGCTGAAGGCGGCTCATCAAAAAGAGATGGAGGCCCAGCAACTCAAGTTTGCGCAGGAATCCAGCCAGCTCACTGGTGAGCTGGAAAGCCTGCGCAACAAGTTGGCGGATGCGGAGAAGATGGCTGCGGAAGAGATATCTAAGCAGACTTCTCGCGCCCAAACTGCAGAGGACGCGTTGGCAACTCATATGATTGAGTTGTCGGCTTTCCATAACTCGGTCCTTGGTAATTTCTCGCTCCTTTTTTGATACTGCCATGTTGTTTTTAGCCTGAGCCAAACTTATGGCTTTATTTTTTGATGCAGTTCCCGCCGGTTTAGGCGATGACAAGGTTGTCAGCCCCCGCCTGGATCGCCTTCGCGTCTGGGCGAGCTGATCGCCGAGACTTTGGCGGCGTCCAAACGGTTTGCCGCCAAGTTCTTTACTTCGTCTGGCAGTCAGGAGCCGACCGAATTCAGCGACGTGCCCGCCATCCTGGAGCAGGCGACCAAATTGCACAAGAGCTCGCTGAAGTCGGCGGCGCGGGGTGGAGCCAAGACTGCCCTTGGGTTGTTCATGGCGCACTACCCCGAGGCGGAGATAGAAGCCGTCACTGAAGGCATGCCGTCGACGTACGAAGATTGTAGCAAAGTTGAGCCGGTCGCTGTGCTGGACAATGTTGCCGGCTATGCCACGCGAGTTGCCGACATGGTGGACACTTCAATCTTCTACCGGCGCCATCCTGTGCCTGGCGGAGAGGGAGCTGAAGCTGCCGGCGCGGCCGAGGCGGAGGGGAGTGACAGTTCCGGGGCTGAAGTTGTCAGCCCCCAAGCCTGATGTAGACGCTCCCCCGAGCCATATGTTTTCTTCTCCTTGCCTCCCACCAGCCTTATTTTGTCGGCCCCTGAAACAATGCAACATTTGTAATGTTTGTATATACTTTTGCTGTTGCCTTGTGTGACGCCCTAAAATCGATACTATGTAGATTTAAGCATTCCCGCCGAAATCCGCATAATAACGATTTTAGGTCGCCCACCAGACATAATGTGCACGCCGAAACATGCGCATTATGTGGGTGGAATTATGATAACATTACAACAGTTCCGATACATCCACAAGTACAACAGAAGATAATTTACAACAACGACTCGAACGAGTCAAGATACAAATAATACCATACAAAGATTCAAATGACAGCGGAAGCGAAATAGTATCCGGCTACGGATAAGATGCAAATTGGACTAAGAGTCCTGAAGATAAGCAATGACGCCATATCCCTGCCCAGCCAAGCCGGAGGGATTTCCAAGCTAACGTCGTCGGACTTCAAACCTGTTTACTGCACATAAAGCACATCCCAAAAGAGGGTCAGGGCACTCCCTGGCAAGCAAAACCGACTTGCCTACTTTCTACACCATCTCCCAAAATATGGGGTAGGTGGACTTAGCGGCAGCAGCACTAGCAACCTAAAGAGACACGCTACAACTTTCGTCTAATCCGAGCGGGATAAGAGAGCGCATAAAGTAAACAACTACAACTAACACCAATCATAACCCATTCTCGAATTAACCCCCTCAACCAAGTATGAGGAAGCAATTTGGGAAACTCACACGTTAAACAGTTTTAATTATAATTTATTGTGAAAGTAATTCTATATTACTAGTCAATTTAATTAACATTAAATAGGTGCAAGTTGTCTAGATCTTGTTAGCCAGCATCATCACCAAAGTCGTCCATAACCGTGGACACGGCTCATCGATAAGATTATACCCTGCAGGGGTGCACTACTGTACCCATACTCGCATGATCAACCCAAGCAAGCATCAGGGCTTCTCAACACGACTCATTCCTTCACTACAGCAAGTCCAAGTGCCACCCATATGAGTTGTTACCCGCGTCAGGAGTCCGGCCGAATCTCAATTGCAGACTCATTAGTTTGCGACTACGCCACCATGCGCCTCAAACCACAGTAGGAACTGTCCGCTTCGTGTCGTACCGCACCTATATGACCCCCCGTATCACATACCCTCTCATCATCATCATCGTCATCATCATGCACATGCATATGAGAAAATGGAAAACCCGAACTACTTGCGGCACATGGACGAGCTGCAGATCCGTTCAAAGTCGAGGGGGGCTCCATTGGACCACCCACAAGTGGTTAGTGCGCTCAAAATTGGATCCGAGGACAAAATCTCAGTTCCTAGGTCGACACTGAGCAGAACAAAACACCTCGCAAGGCCTTCCGCCTGGTGCCTTATCTTTTAATTATAATACCCCAATATAATACAACATTTTATTAAGGTAGAATAATATATCATACTAAGCAGATGAAACATAAGACCAACAGACGACTCGCACAAACAACTCTAAGCATGCGCTACGACTCGCAAGGCCAACAGATAAACATGCAACGAGTATTAGGTTGTGGGGATAAAGCTGTATGGGCTGCAGGATAAACATGTGATGGGATCGCAGTTCAAGAATCGATAACTAGGGTAGCAGAGATCAACGGCAGGAATGAAAGACAATGTATAGGTAAACAAGCAAACTTTGCTTGCCTGGAATCCCGCATGGAAGCAGATCTTGTCGTTGCTCACACATCTCAACGTCGTATCCGCGAAGAAGCAACAAACACTGAAAGCGCAAAAGATGCATTTTACAACTACGGCAAAAGATCCAGCATGATCATGGAGGAATGATGCATGGCATGGCAAGATGCATTGCGAGATGCACTTAATCCAAATTAAGCGGGACCGGGATTCCGACAATTAATATTAATGTTAAAGTTATTTATCTACCCAACAAATTAAATGTTCGTTAACATGGCAACACATGACATGGTGATCTAATTAAATTAAATGGAATAGGGCAATAATTAAATAAAGCCCAACACATTCCATATTTAATTATTTAGATGGTACAAATAAATTACACTAAGCAATTAAAATAAAAGATGCAAAATGTCATATTAATGTGCATTGCATTTTTATGATCAAAATAGATATAAACTTTATATTATTTGGATTTACAAAATACAAGATATGATATATATAAGATTGGTAAAACATAATAACAACAAAGAAAAAGGAAAAAAAAATGGCAGGAATTGGTACGACAGGGGATTTGAACTTGGGCCTCCTAGGTGCAACCAGGGAGCTCTAGCCACAAGACCAGAGGTCGGTTTGTGGAAGTACACGAGCCTGAAGGAATAAAACCTCTGACGCCGGTGTTAAAGGAATCAACAAACAAAGGAAAAAGATTGGTTTCGCATCTGGGGAGTTCGAACTGGCGATCTGCTGGACGCCGAGAGAAAGGCAAACCACTGGGCTGGTGTTCTTTTTGTGACATGGAACAGCAGCCACTGTTAATAAAAGGAACATGAGACGTTTAATTGAACATGAGCAGAGAAAAATAAGGGAAAAGGGGGTGCGCGGCGGGGGATTGAACACACGACCTACGGGTGGCTGATCGGGAGCGCAACCACTGGTACACGCTAGTGTTTCTGACGGATTGCAGGCACTGGATAATATGAATAACACCGGAGACGTTAACTGAACTTGCAATCTTCAGACTTCAGTATGGGACGACGACCGGGACGAACTGCAGAGGCGCGGCTGCAGCGATTCCGCGCGATGGCGGCGACCAGAGCAAGGGGAGAAGGAGGGCAAAGGTTCCCGGAGGCGAGCCTCACCTTGGGGAGGTCGGGGGCGTAGAGGGCGGCTCGGGAGAGGTCGGAGATGGCGCGGGGAAGGAGCGGACGACCAACTCGGCGGCCGGAGGAAGCTGAGGTCGGCGTGGACAACTCCGGCGTCCTCGGCACGAGATCTTCAGCAGGGATGGAGAGGACGGCGAGGAGGTTCCATTCCCACGCTAGGGAGGGGCCGACGGAGACCATGGCGTCGGGTTGTGCGAGCTTCAAGCTCCGGTCATGGTGGAGATGATTTTGGGAAAGAAGAACAGAGAGAGGGAGAAGAAGATGGGGAAGAAGGGGCGGCGGCACAGGGGGAAGGGAGGAGGCGGCTAGGGTTTCTAGGGAGAGGGGTGCGGCTAGCTAAAGTAGAGGGGGAGTGGTTGGAGGTGGGGGCCATGGCAGGGAAGATGGAGCACGTTCTCTGCGTGCTCTCCCTGTACGGAGGAGGGAGAAAGGGGGAGTGGGCCAGAGTTGGGCTTCGGTCAGGAGGAGAGATGGGCCAGGAGGAGAGGAAATAGGCCCAGTTAAAGTTTTTCTCTGCAATTGCTTTATACCTTTTTAATTCTTTTCTGTTTTTGCATTTAAAATAAAATAGAAAAAGAATTTGTATAAAGAAGCTATATAAAAATAGTTTTTTTGTTTTAAATAGGTAATTTAATATATTAGTTTTTAACATTTTTTTAAAAGATTTGAAAATAACACATTTTTAATTAATTTGAAATGCGTTTAAATTTAATTGTGGAATTAAATTTAAATGCAACAAATTAAATTAATGCGATGCGATGCCATGTCGATGCAACAAGAAAACTCACAAATCAAAAGGGGATAAATCCCGGGGCGTTACAATCGACACCACTAACAAGGGATCGCGTCCCGAGATCCACACCGAGACCAAAAGAAGAGAGGGGTAACTACCGAGTCTTCAGGTTCCGTGATGAACTTCTCGACACCACTAACAAGGGATTGTTGCTCCACCTCGAGATTCTCGACACCACTAACAAAAGGAGTTGCTCCGTCGATAAAGATTTCCGAAGATCGAACCTAATAGGATAAAGGCAAGAAAGCGTCCACCCACACGTAGGATCCTAAAACTTTGAAAGTTGGATAAGAGAAGAGACTCCAAAACAAATAAGATAAGAGGAGAAATAGGATATAGATAAGGAATAAAAAGAAACCTATTGAGATATTTTTCAAAATAAATTTAGTCAAATAGTTTTCGACACTCTAAAAACAACGACCGTTAGCGAGGTTATCCTACAGGCTTTTGCGGACCAGCTGCTTCGATAACCATTCGTATCGAAACAACAAGGAGATCGAAACCAAGGCTCTGATACCACTTTGTGACGCCCTAAAATCGATACTATGTAGATTTAAGCATTCCCGCCGAAATCCGCATAATAACGATTTTAGGTCGCCCACCAGACATAATGTGCACGCCGAAACATGCGCATTATGTGGGTGGAATTATGATAACATTACAACAGTTCCGATACATCCACAAGTACAACAGAAGATAATTTACAACAACGACTCGAACGAGTCAAGATACAAATAATACCATACAAAGATTCAAATGACAGCGGAAGCGAAATAGTATCCGGCTACGGATAAGATGCAAATTGGACTAAGAGTCCTGAAGATAAGCAATGGCGCCATATCCCTGCCCAGCCAAGCCGGAGGGATTCCCAAGCTAACGTCGTCGGACTTCAAACCTGTTTACTGCACATAAAGCACATCCCAAAAGAGGGTCAGGGCACTCCCTGGCAAGCAAAACCGACTTGCCTACTTTCTACACCATCTCCCAAAATATGGGGTAGGTGGACTTAGCGGCAGCAGCACTAGCAACCTAAAGAGACACGCTACAACTTTCGTCTAATCCGAGCGGGATAAGAGAGCGCATAAAGTAAACAACTACAACTAACACCAATCATAACCCATTCTCGAATTAACCCCCTCAACCAAGTATGAGGAAGCAATTTGGGAAACTCACACGTTAAACAGTTTTAATTATAATTTATTGTGAAAGTAATTCTATATTACTAGTCAATTTAATTAACATTAAATAGGTGCAAGTTGTCTAGATCTTGTTAGCCAGCATCATCACCAAAGTCGTCCATAACCGTGGACACGGCTCATCGATAAGATTATACCCTGCAGGGGTGCACTACTGTACCCATACTCGCATGATCAACCCAAGCAAGCATCAGGGCTTCTCAACACGACTCATTCCTTCACTACAGCAAGTCCAAGTGCCACCCATATGAGTTGTTACCCGCGTCAGGAGTCCGGCCGAATCTCAATTGCAGACTCATTAGTTTGCGACTACGCCACCATGCGCCTCAAACCACAGTAGGAACTGTCCGCTTCGTGTCGTACCGCACCTATATGACCCCCCGTATCACATACCCTCTCATCATCATCATCGTCATCATCATGCACATGCATATGAGAAAATGGAAAACCCGAACTACTTGCGGCACATGGACGAGCTGCAGATCCGTTCAAAGTCGAGGGGGGCTCCATTGGACCACCCACAAGTGGTTAGTGCGCTCAAAATTGGATCCGAGGACAAAATCTCAGTTCCTAGGTCGACACTGAGCAGAACAAAACACCTCGCAAGGCCTTCCGCCTGGTGCCTTATCTTTTAATTATAATACCCCAATATAATACAACATTTTATTAAGGTAGAATAATATATCATACTAAGCAGATGAAACATAAGACCAACAGACGACTCGCACAAACAACTCTAAGCATGCGCTACGACTCGCAAGGCCAACAGATAAACATGCAACGAGTATTAGGTTGTGGGGATAAAGCTGTATGGGCTGCAGGATAAACATGTGATGGGATCGCAGTTCAAGAATCGATAACTAGGGTAGCAGAGATCAACGGCAGGAATGAAAGACAATGTATAGGTAAACAAGCAAACTTTGCTTGCCTGGAATCCCGCATGGAAGCAGATCTTGTCGTTGCTCACACATCTCAACGTCGTATCCGCGAAGAAGCAACAAACACTGAAAGCGCAAAAGATGCATTTTACAACTACGGCAAAAGATCCAGCATGATCATGGAGGAATGATGCATGGCATGGCAAGATGCATTGCGAGATGCACTTAATCCAAATTAAGGGGGACCGGGATTCCGACAATTAATATTAATGTTAAAGTTATTTATCTACCCAACAAATTAAATGTTCGTTAACATGGCAACACATGACATGGTGATCTAATTAAATTAAATGGAATAGGGCAATAATTAAATAAATCCCAACACATTCCATATTTAATTATTTAGATGGTACAAATAAATTACACTAAGCAATTAAAATAAAAGATGCAAAATGTCATATTAATGTGCATTGCATTTTTATGATCAAAATAGATATAAACTTTATATTATTTGGATTTACAAAATACAAGATATGATATATATAAGATTGGTAAAACATAATAACAACAAAGAAAAAGGGAAAAAAAATGGCAGGAATTGGTACGACAGGGGATTTGAACTTGGGCCTCCTAGGTGCAACCAGGGAGCTCTAGCCACAAGACCAGAGGTCGGTTTGTGGAAGTACACGAGCCTGAAGGAATAAAACCTCTGACGCCGGTGTTAAAGGAATCAACAAACAGAGGAAAAAGATTGGTTTCGCATCTGGGGAGTTCGAACTGGCGATCTGCTGGACGCCGAGAGAAAGGCAAACCACTGGGCTGGTGTTCTTTTTGTGACATGGAACAGCAGCCACTGTTAATAAAAGGAACATGAGACGTTTAACTGAACATGAGCAGAGAAAAATAAGGGAAAAGGGGGTGCGCGGCGGGGGATTGAACACACGACCTACGGGTGGCTGATCGGGAGCGCAACCACTGGTACACGCTAGTGTTTCTGACGGATTGCAGGCACTGGATAATATGAATAACACCGGAGACGTTAACTGAACTTGCAATCTTCAGACTTCAGTATGGGACGACGACCGGGACGAACTGCAGAGGCGCGGCTGCAGCGATTCCGCGCGATGGCGGCGACCAGAGCAAGGGGAGAAGGAGGCCAAAGGTTCCCGGAGGCGAGCCTCACCTTGGGGAGGTCGGGGGCGTAGAGGGCGGCTCGGGAGAGGTCGGAGATGGCGCGGGGAAGGAGCGGACGACCAACTCGGCGGCCGGAGAAAGCTGAGGTCGGCGTGGACAACTCCGGCGTCCTCGGCACGAGATCTTCAGCAGGGATGGAGAGGACGGCGAGGAGGTTCCATTCCCACGCTAGGGAGGGGCCGACGGAGACCATGGCGTCGGGTTGTGCGAGCTTCAAGCTCCGGTCATGGTGGAGATGATTTTGGGAAAGAAGAACAGAGAGAGGGAGAAGAAGATGGGGAAGAAGGGGCGGCGGCACAGGGGGAAGGGAGGAGGCGGCTAGGGTTTCTAGGGAGAGGGGTGCGGCTAGCTAAAGTAGAGGGGGAGTGGTTGGAGGTGGGGGCCATGGCAGGGAAGATGGAGCACGTTCTCTGCGTGCTCTCCCTGTACGGAGGAGGGAGAAAGGGGGAGTGGGCCAGAGTTGGGCTTCGGCCAGGAGGAGAGATGGGCCAGGAGGAGAGGAAATAGGCCCAGTTAAAGTTTTTCTCTGCAATTGCTTTATACCTTTTTAATTCTTTTCTGTTTTTGCATTTAAAATAAAATAGAAAAAGAATTTGTATAAAGAAGCTTTATAAAAATAGTTTTTTTGTTTTAAATAGGTAATTTAATATATTAGTTTTTAACATTTTTTTAAAAGATTTGAAAATAACACATTTTTAATTAATTTAAAATGCGTTTGAATTTAATTGTGGAATTAAATTTAAATGCAACAAATTAAATTAATGCGATGCGATGCCATGTCGATGCAACAAGAAAACTCACAAATCAAAAGGGGATAAATCCCGGGGCGTTACACCTTGTTAGGCGGAAACTGGCTGACAAGTTTTACTTTGTCTCTATTTATATGGCCCGCCTTAATTTTACCCTGACTTATATGCTTGACTTTTTGTATGTTGACGAAACCTCAGTCGGTAACTTTAGCTGAAACAACCAGGGCTAGACCATTTGTTTAGAATCAGAGACCAAAGCCAACATGTTGGTGTCAAAGACATACTACTAGGCGAACCGCATATAAGTAATCAGAGGCAAAGGAATTAGGCGGCACAAAAAAGTTTGTTTTTGCTTTAGTTTGGCTCGAAAGCTGCAAGTATCTACCAGTTTGAACCTGTGCGCGGAGCTAGAAAATAGGTAACTTAGATACATAGGGGAAATATGATTGCAAGAAAAGATAAAAGATGGCATGCATCTCAACACAGATGAGGAACCATAGACTTTTATTTCATAATCATATTTAACTTATTACAATTATAAATTGCTAAGTGTAGAAAGGACGTAGCTGCTCAATATTCCAAGGCCGTTTTGTTTGCTCGAACGGGTCATCAATGCCTCTCTTGCGCTTGGTTCCCCTTTTTCCTGCCGCCTTCTTTCGCATTTTCTTTTCTTCTTCGTCGCGGATGTCGGCTAGGTAGTAGGAACCATTGAGCAGCGCCTTTGTGACTATAAACGGTCCTTCCCATGGCGGGGATAACTTGTGCAAGCCTTTTCTATCTTGAATTAGGTGGAGAACCAGGTCACCTGTTCTGAAGCTTCGCTTCCGCACTCTCCGGCTATGATAGCGGCGGAGTTGTTGCTGGTACAAGGCGGAGCGATGGAGAGCGACGTCTCTTTCCTCGTCTAGCAGGTCTAGGCTATCCTGTCTTGCACCTTCTACGTCTTGCTCGATGTAGGCTTGAACTCTTGGGGAATCGTACTTCATGTCGGTAGGTAGCACTGCCTCTGCGCCATATACTAAGAAGAAAGGAGTGTAGGCGGTGGATCTGTTTGGCGTTGTGCGCAAAACTCCATAATACCGACTGTAACTCATCTGCCCAAGCGCCGGCTGCCCTATGTAATGGAGCTTCGAGACGAGGCTTAAGTCCTGATAGGACTAGGCCGTTTGTACGCTCTACTTGCCCATTGGATTGAGGGTGTGACACGGATGCCAAATCAAGCCGGATGCCCAGATCATTGCAGTATTCTTCTATGTCGCCTTGAGACAAATTGCTGCCATTATCGGTGATAATGCTGTGTGGAACTCCAAACCGAGAGATAATTCCCCAGAGAAAGTTGGTGGCTGTTCGTGCGTCAAGTTTGCTGATCGGTTTGGCCTCGACCCATTTGGTGAACTTGTCGACAACGACCAATCGGTGAGTGTACCCACCGCGCGCCTTTTTGAAGGGACCCACCATGTCTAAGCCCCAGACCGCGAACGGCCAGGTGATTGGGATCGTCCTTAGCTCCTGTGCCGGCAAGTGAGGTTGACGGGCGTACAACTGGCAACCTTTGCATGTCTTGACGATGTTCTCGGCATCTTCTTTGGCGGTGAGCCAGTAGAAACCTTGGCGGAAAGCTTTGGATACAATGGACCTAGCGGAAGCATGATGCCCGCAGGCGCCAATATGTATGTCCTTCAGAATTTCCCGGCCTTCCTCCGGCTGTATCCACCGCTGATAGATGCCACATGTGCTTCGCTTGTATAGCTCGCCTTTTATTATCGTGAATGCTTTGGCTCGCCTTATGATCTGCCATTTTAGCACCTCATCGTCCTCCGGCAACTTTTGGTCGATTAGAAAATCGAGATATGGGACTGTCCAATCCGGCAGTGTTAAGTAGACAGCGAGACTTGCCGCTTCTACCGGTTCTTCTGAGTCGGGGTCCATCAAATCGGCGCCTTTAATGGATGGCTTGTGCAATTGCTCCAGGAAGATATCTTTTGGTACCTTTTTGCGTTCCGATCCCAGTCTTGCAAGTGTGTCTGCCGCCTCATTCTCAGCTCTTGGAACATGTCGGACTTCGTAGCCTACGAAGTTTTTTGCAAATTCGTCAACTTTGGCTCTGTAAGCCGCCATTGTTGCGCTTTTCGCATCCCATGTTCCGCTTACTTGCTGTGCGACCAAATCTGAGTCGCCGTAACAGAGGATTCTTTTGACGCCTAGGTCGTTTGCCACGTGTAACCCATGAAGCAAAGCTTCGTACTCGGCAACATTGTTGGTTGCTGTGAAGTGGATTTGTAACACGTAGCTAAGCTTGTCACCTTTAGGCGTACGTAGAACGACTCCAGCCCCCGAGCCTTTGAGCATCTTTGATCCGTCAAAGTGCATGACCCAATATTCTGACTCGGGGAGTGCTGTTTCCTCCATAGCCTCTGTCCAGTCGGCGACAAAGTCTGCAAGTGCTTGAGATTTGATGGCGGTCCGTGGTTTATAGACTATATCAAAAGCGGCAAGTTCGATGCCCCATTTGGCGACTCGACCTGTTGCCTCTGCATTGTTGATTATGTCTCCCAACGGTGCCTTGCTGACTACTGTCACTCTGTGTTCCTGGAAGTAATGGCTAAGCTTTCTGGCGGCGAACAATACACCATAAGCCAGCTTTTGGTAATGCGGATACCTCTGCTTGGAGGCGGAGAACACTTCACTGATGAAGTAGACCGGTCGCTGCTCACACGCCGCGGCTTCGCTCTCCTTTCTTTCCACAGCCAAGACAACGCTGACAACAGCTCCTGTTGCCGCGATGTACAGCAGCATTGGTTCCTGTGATCGAGGTGCTGCCAATATCAGAGCGGATATGAGGGCCTCCTTAAGTTGTTGCAAGGTGGCGTCTGCCTCTGCTGTCCACTCGAAGTTGTCGGATTTCTTCAGTAGCCGGTAGAGAGGCATTGCCTTTTCCCCTAGGCGGCTTATGAAACGACTGATGGCTGCCGCCGATCCGGCTAGGCGCTGCACGTCCTTCAGACAAGTAGGTCTGGATATGTTTTGTATGGCCCTGATCTTCTCCGGGTTAACCTCAATCCCTCGTTCTGAGACGATGAACCCGAGGAGTTTGCCGGCTGGGACGCCGAAAACGCACTTTGCGGGATTGAGCTTCATCTGATACCTCCGGAGGTTCTGAAAAGTTTCTTCCAAGTCCTCTAGGAGATATGCCTTCTTTTTTGACATTACCGCGATGTCGTCTACATAGACGTGAACATTGCGACCGATCTGTTCGTGCAGGCAATTTTGCATACAGCGCTGGTATGTTGCCCCTGCATTCTTCAGGCCAAAAGGCATGGTAATGTAGCAGAAAGTCCCATATGGAGTTGTGAAAGATGTTTTCAGTTGATCTGACTCTCTCATCTTGATTTGGTGGTATCCTGAGTAGGCGTCTAGAAAACAAAGCAGCTCGGAGCCTGCTGTGGAGTCTACGACTTGGTCAATCCTAGGCAGCGCAAAGGGATCCTTTGGGCAGCACTTGTTAACACCAGTATAGTCGATACACATCCTCAGCTCTTTATTCTTCTTTGGGACAAGTACAGGATTTGCCACCCAATCGGTGTGTACAACTTCTTTTATGAAATTGGCGGCCTTCAGCCTATTTATCTCCTTCCCTATAGCCTTGCGTCTCTCATCTCCAAAGCATCTTGTTGCTTGCTTCACCGGCTTGGATCCTTTTATGACGTTGAGCGAGTGCTCGGCAAGTTCCCTCGATACACCAGGCATGTCGGAAGGCGACCATGCAAAAATGTCACGATTCTCACGGAGGAACTCGACGAGCGCGCCTTCCTATTTGCTGTCAAGGTTGGAGCCGATGACAACTTGCTTAGACTTGTCACCTGGGATGAGGTCCGCCTTTTTGGTGTCTTCTGAAGCTTCGAAAGTCTTCTTGACATCCATTTTTGGCTTTGGCATGGAGTTGTCTGAATCCGCCCCGAGCAGCGCGAGTTCTTCCTTGTGGATGACGGCTTCTGCGAAGGCGGCCATGCCACGCTCGCACTCCTTGGCTTTCTTGAAGTTGCCGGAAACCATGATGGTTCCGTTTTCCCCCGGCATTTTAAGCTTGCTGTATATGTAGCACGGCCTTGCCATGAACTTGGCGAAAGCCGGTCGTCCGAAGATTGCATGATAGGCGCTTTTGAAGGGGACAACTTCGAACCGGAGGAACTCTGAGCGGTAGTTCTCTTTTGGTCCGAAAGTTACCTTCAGCCTGATGCTTCCCATTGACTTTGCTTGCCTGCCGGGCACTATGCCATGAAATGTGAGGTTGCTGTGATCCAGCTGATCCTCTGACAGGTTCATGCGGCTTAGCGTGTCGTAGTACAGGATGTTGAGGCTGCTGCCGCCATCCATGAGTACCTTTGTGAGTCTGAAGTTGTCGACAATGGGGTCGACGACAAGGGCGTACTTGCCTGGGTGAGGGACGTGATCAGGGTGGTCGGACCGGTCCCAAGTGATTGTTGCCTCCGACCAGTTCAAGTACTGAGGGACGTCCGGCATTGTCGCGTTGAGTTCGCGCATCTCCGCCTTATCCGCTTTAGCCGAAGGCGTGCCGACAAAGCACACAAGAGATTCTTTGACCTTCGGATACGGCTTCTTTTTCTTGGCGGTTGCGTCCTCTTCGCTTGAGATAGACATGTCGTCGTCATCCTCATCCTCCTTGCTGTCTTTCTTGTCGTTCTTCTTTGACTTCTTTGACTTCCAGCCGACTGTGGGATCCTTTTTGAAGTCGTCCATGAAACGGCACTCTCCAAGCATGTGGTTGACCTTGCCCAATGAGGCGTGGATGGGACACGGCAAGAGCTTTGCCTGTTCGTAAGTGATTCGCGCCGCCTTAGGCCCTGAGCCGGCTTCGCGATTATCTTTCTTATTTTTCCACTTCTTTTTGCCGGCGTTTCCTTGGAACGCTACGGCTACCTCATTGGAAGGACCGGCTTTGTCATCCGCCGCCTGTTTGCGCTTGTTGTTCCGCTTTGGTATGATGTTGACGTCTGGGTCAACGTCCCGGGCGTCGTCATCCGCCGCCGCGTATTGGGCGGCTAGGTTGAGCATCTCACCAAGGTCCGTGATTTGCTCGCGGACGAGCCTATGACGGAGCAAGGACTTCTTCTGTAGGCCCGTGTAGAAGGCATGGATAGCCTGTGCGTCCAAAACACCATGACAATTGGCCTTTTCGGATATCCAGCGGCTGACAAAATCTGTCATGGTTTCGTCCGGCTTTTGGATACAGCGCTGCAAATCCGTGTAGGTATTTGGACGCTTGTATGTTCCTTGGAAGTGCTGGGAGAAAACCTTTTCCATGTCGTACCAGCTATGGATGGACTTTTCAGGGAGGTTGTCGATCCAAGCTCTTGCCGTGCCTTCCAACATGAGAGGTAGGTAGCGGACGGCAATATGGATGCTCCCGCCGGCAATCTCTATGGCCATGGCGTAGTCGGAAAGCCATGAGTCCGGCTTAACAAGGCCGTTGTACCTAGAACAGTTTTTTGACACTGATGTCATGTCCTTGGGGAACGGCTCTTTCGGATGGCGTCACCGAAGCACTTTGGTCCAGAGTATAGCGGCTCCTTTCCTCTTGCTATGTCTTGTAGGCGGTGTCGTGCGTCTTTTGGATCGAGCTGCCGTGCGCCTCTGTTTGCGTCCGGCTCGTCCTGCGCCGCCCGGCTTATGTTGCGCCTGGGCCCTTCTACCTCCTCTCTCCTCTTGCTGCCAGTGCTATGCTGCGGAGACCGGCTACGGCCTCTCCTTGGAGGGTCGTTGCCGGCATCTTTTCTAGGCGGCTGCCTGTTGTTCCGGCTACCGCCATTGTCGCGTCTTGGCTGAGGTGGAGGTGGTAGGGCTCCTCTGCTTCCCGTCCTTGAATTCTCGTCCCGCCTTTGTTTTGGCGGCGGTGCCTTCTTTGGAGGTGGCGTTGCCTTCCTTTTGTCGCCATGGCTACTGGAGCCAGACGGGCCTTCGGGGTCGGCACCTGGCGCAGCTTTGCACTTGCCTGACTTGGACTCTAGGTCTCCCCCGCGGGCATCCGCCATGTGGCCGTAGGAATCAGCGCGAGCCTGTTGTTCTAGGGCCTTGCTTACGAAGTGTCTTGCGTTGGCCAACTTCTCTTCCGCCGTGTAAGTGTTGTCATCCAGGGTATCTAGCACGGCAGCCGCGTTGAGGATAGGGGTGCAGAAGACAACATCCCCCCTTCTATCCACTCGCTGTGGTGCCGTACGCCAATCGAACCCTAGGTCTTGAGCCGCTGTCGTTGCTTGCGTAGGCGGCTCTTTTCCACGGCGGTTTTTTGATGACCTTTTCTCCTCGAAGAGTTGCCGGTTTGTTTTGGCCGACATCTTCTCCTGCTCTTTCTTGATCTTCTTCGCAAGGCTCTCAACGTGCTCCTCTCTTTTTCGTAGGAAGTCAAAGTGCTTAAGCATGTTAAGCCTAAGTTCTTCCACTTCGTCGAGTGGGGTGTTTTTGTTCACCGGAGTATTCATGATCTCGTCTACTTCTTTGATGACGGAGAGCAAATCCGTGGGTTTGCTGCTGCCGCCTTTCTCGAGGCCAGTTTTCTTCTTTGCGCACACCTTGTCGGAACTTTCGATGAGTTGGCCGGCAGTGGTGTCTCCGGCTTCTTCCGCCGGCTTGATTTGCGCTTCTGAAGCAACTGGGGTTGTCTCGTGACCGACAACAACCATCATAGCCAGCTTGTCAGGCATGTCTGTATCCGCTGTACCCTCTGAGGGAGCCGGATTTCCACTGGAAAAGCGGGTTTTGATCTTCTCTTCGAAGAGACTAGCATCATCATCGGAGTCAGAGTCTATGTTGACTTGAACGGTAGATCTGGATCCGGCATCTGACATCGCATCCTCCTGCAGAGCGGGGAGGATTGATTCAGGATTGTTTTTTTCCGGCTGGGAGTCGGATCCCAGTCCGACAACTCCGACGAAGTGGAAATCAGATTCGGCCGACTCCTGGGAGAAGGCGGATTCAGATCCATCTTGCCGGTCGACTGCTTGGTCGAAGGGTTGGTGGGTGGGGTTGTAGAAACGCGGTAGGCCGTACGCCTCTGGCGTGTACCCGATGAAGACGTCGATCCCTCCGATCGGCACGATTGCGCATCCGATAAGGTAGTCGTCCGCCGGGAGCCAGGACTCATCCGAGTTGACGTAGCTATGGCCGTCAAACCTTGTGACGCGACCGACGGCGATCTGCTTGTCCACGCCGCCAAGTGTTCCCGCCTAGAACGTGACGCCAGGAACCTTAGGCCCCACGGTGGGCGCCAACTGTCGTCGTATCGGCATAATTGATAGGAGACGGGGGTCCTCTAGCCTACGTATGGATTGTGGGGAAGAAGGTTGGTGTCGTCGAGGTCGGGATTTGAACACGGCGAGTTTACCCAGCTTCGGATCCCACAGCGGTGGCGGGATCCTACGTGCTGCTATAATTCACTATGAGGCAATAGCCGTGAACAGGTTACAATGTGTTTGATGCGTATTCAAGCGTGCCCTAAAGGCTTCCTGGTGGCCGGCTTATATAGGCGGCCAGACCCCAGAATACAAGGTAAGTACTTGTCCGGCAAGTAATCAGAGTCCTAGACCTAGCCGGCTTAGTGGCTGCCTTCCGTCTTTGGCTCGGTGGCTTGATGGGCTTAGGCCTTCCGCCTTCCTTGGTCCGTCCGCCTACTTCCTTGTACGTCAGCTATCTGGGCCGCCCGGCAGGCCTTGGCCTTACCACCCTTGGGCCACCCTGGACTAGCCGGATTGATCCATGCTGGTTATACCCCTAGTTGATATATCCCCAACACCGTGGGCGGCTTCGGAATCCAAGTGCGCGGTGATACCGCGTACTTCCAGATGAAGAAGTCGGACTCCGTCCAGGGGTGGCACAAGAAGTGGTTCTACGTCCAGTCGAGGCAGGACGGCCTGGCGGCATTCGACAGCGGGCGCGGTTTGCGGAAGACTCACGTCTGGTCGCACCCACTGGCCGTGGAGGAGAAGGAAGCTGCGAGGCCGCTGCTGGGCCTGCTACGCAACCTCACGAAGATCCTGGGGCGCGAGGCGGGTGGCGTCTTCCTGATGGCCACCTTCTTCCGTCTTCGGGTGCAGCCGCTTGGCGCTCGGCCTCACCCGATGTGGGCCGTCGAGGGCGTCAGCAACGAGCCACTTGACGACGAGGAGGTGGAAACCAAGGTGAGGTCCATCACCAATCTCCGAGTCGCAGACGTCTGCAACGTCAAGTGCCCGGTTGATGCATACGGGGCGACGAACCCTGTTCCCGAGGTAATGTTGTTGACATGTTCTCTTCGTTTCTTATTTTCTTGATATCTTGCTTCTTAATTCGACTTGCGTCTACTTGTTTCAGGGTCGATCTCTGATGGTCAACCTTCCTCCTCTCCCTGAAAACGGACCCGACGACGAGTCGAAGGTTGTGGAGGAGGATGACGATGACGACGAGCTCCCGTCCGCTGTCTCTCCCAATGACGAGGTGGAGGATGATGACGACGAGGAAGAACTGAAAGAGCATTTTCTCTCATGTGTGGTTTTGGTAATTGAATGACAATCTCTATGGACTAATGTTTGCATTGAGGTATCATTATAGATCATGTCCATGGAATTGTGGAGTTCATGTGTTGGACTCTTGAAGCTTATTTGTTGAGTGGAGCATATTGCAAGTATGTCTTGAAGGATTCAAGACATCATATTAGTGAAGAAATGTTAGAAGATACAAGGTTGATCAAGACATCATATTATCAACCCTCCAATCCCATGGGCTTGCATCAAATGAAGATTTCATATAGCTCATGGAGGATGACGTCATGTGGTGATCGTCATCAAGGTGATATGTGCAAGATCAAGACCAATAGAAGCTTCTTGAAGAGATCCTATGCTTGGTGCTTGCAATGGATACATGAAGATGGAGCTAAGCGAGACTCTCCCATTGTGAGCATGGGGGAGTATTTGGAGAAGTCTTCATCAAGCATGTGCTTGGACGCGCAATCAAAAAAGATGATCCACTTGAAGAGATCAAGATAGTTATCATCCAACTCAAGTGGAATGCTCAAGGCAAAGGTATGATCTTGATAGGGCTATAGGATAGATAGGCGCACTATCAAGAGGGGCTCTCAAGTTAGTAACTTGATCGCATCGTTGTGGAGAGCTCAAACCTTTGCAAACTTGGCATATCATATTTCTTGGTTCTTATTTGGCTTTTATGTTGGTGAGGAATTAGAGCTTGGTTCATCTCCATGTCAAGCTCTTGTTCATCAAAATCGGTTTTACTTTGGACAACTTGTTGCGTTTTCGGTGGCGGAAATATTGTCGGTTCTACCATGAGGAAAGTCCCACACCTTGCCATGTGTGGTGATTTTACTCTATTTATGGGATGCAATATTTCTACTTTTTGTTGGGAGGCGTCTGGCGACTCTAACGAAGCTCGCCAATTCTGGGTGAATAAGTCGAGAGGGCGCATTCTTGCCCTTATGCTTGACCGAACTTGGCGTGCTGCTTTCCTCCTGGAGAATTGCCGGAAGACCCTCTGGCACATTCATCGTGTTTACTTCCCGCACAATGGGCAGCCGCATGGTCTGGCCACCTTGCTGGAGAGGTTCCGTGATGGTGATGCCCTGAAGGAGATTGTCCACGCTCAGCTTGTCGCCGGGGCGAATGCGGTGCTGGCGTACGTCCGGCTGCATCGGCCGAACCTTCCGTTGGGAAGGCTTATGGGTGGACTGCCTGGCGACGCCGAGTATGCTGATACCCTGGCGGCTGCGCGTCAGATGATCGAGCAGGTGCATAAGCATTGTGAGCGCCTCGTAGGCCCACTCGGTGCGCCGAAGGGCGAGCCTGCAGACTAAGAATAGCTTTCTTCTGTTGTACAGGGTTAGTTATAGGTGGCTAATATGCCAATGTAAATGACAGTATATGAAGTTAAAAGAGTTCTCGAGTAATGAGTGAAATTATTTGCATTACTGTGCGAGTATTTGCTTCGGCTTTGACTTGTGTGGCGCAGCCCCCGAGTACCTTGGGTGACAGCCTAAGCCTGCGTTGTGAACCTGTGTGGCGCAGCCCCCGAGTGAGTCGAGTGGCGTCCTAGGATTTTTTCAAGTGAGACCTGTATACCGCGGCTTCCGATTGTGTCGGGTGGCGATTTAGGGTTTAGGACTTGACCTGTATGGCGTAGCCCCCGAGCGGCTCGGGTGGCGGCCTAGGATTTTTCCAGTGAAGCATGTATGGCGCAGCCCCCGAGTAGTTCGAGTGGCGGCCTAGGGATTTTCAAGTGTGACCTGTGAGGTGCAGCCCCCGAGTGCGTCGGGTGGCGACCTAGGATTTTTGACTTGACCTGTGCGGCGCAACTCTCGAGTAGATCGAGTAGGGGCCTAGGATTTTTCGGGTTGTGCCTGTATGGCGCAGCCCCCGAGTGATTCAAGTAGCGGCCTAGGCTTTATCAAGTGTGACCTGCGAGGTGCAGCCTCCGAGTGCGTCGGGTGGCGATCTAGGATTTCTGATTTGACCTGTGCGGCGCAACTCCCGAGTAGATCGAGTAGAGGCCTAGGATTTTGCGAGTTGTGCCTGTATGGCGCAGCCCCCGATTGATTCGAGTAGCGGCCTAGGATTTTCTTTCAACCTGTGTGGCGCAGCCCCCGAGTGATTCGAGTGACGGCCTAGGATTTTTGTTTGCCTTGACTGAGAAGGTAGAGTGGACAGCATTTTCTTCAAATCACTTTATTGATTGTTGCGAACAGGCCGCCTCATTAAAACCCTTCCAGTCCCCTTAGGTACCCTGGTAAGGGAAAGAATGCGTCTGAAACCTGTCGCGTTTGACATGCTATCCTTGTTACAATGGTTGAGTCGACTAAGCACAGAACCGCCGGAGTTGTGCGACGTTCCATGGGTTGCTGCAGGCTGCTCCTGTCTTCGAGTCCTTTAGGCGATATGCTCCGTTGCCAATTGCCTCTGTAACAATGTATGGACCCTCCCATGGGGAGGCGAGCTTGTGCACTTTTTTTTGTTTGAGGCGGAGGACCAGGTCACCTGCGACGAAAGCTCTTGGTCGCAATCTCCGTCCGTGATAGTTGCGCAGGTCTTGCTGGTATACGGCTGATCGCGCCAGGGCGATGTCGCGTGATTCGTCCAATATGTCCATGCCGTCTTCGAGTGCCTCTTCTGCATCTGACTCGTCGTAGGCGACCACCCGTGGTGCGTCAAACTTAATGTCGCAGGGTAGGACTGCTTCTGCACCGTACACCATAAAGAATGGCGTGTACTGGGTGGATCTGTTAGGCGTGGTCCGCAGACTCCAGAGGACTGACGGCAGTTCTTTGACCCATGCGCCCGCTGCGCGTCGGAGTGGCACACGCAGTCGTTTCTTGATGCCGTTGCAGACGAGACCGTTGGCCTTCTCCACCTGTCCATTGGATTGCGGATGCGAGACAGACGCGTAGTTGAGCTTGATACCTTGATCTGAACAGAAGTCTTTGAATTCTTCAGCTGTGAAGTTCGAGCCGTTGTCTGTGATGATCCCGTTCGGCACTCCAAATCTGAAGATGATGGACCTGATGAAGTTGACCGCTGATGACGCAGTCGAACTTGTGATGGGCGTGGCCTCAATCCACTTGGTGAACTTATCGACTGCAACCGGGAGGTGAGTGTGCCCTCCGGGTGAGAATTTCTTCAGCGGGCCCACCATGTCCAGTCCCCATTGGGCAAAGGGCCAGGCTAGCGGTATTGTCTTCAACTCTGAGGCCGACGCGTGCGGCTTGTTGGCGAACTCCTGGCACCCGGTACATTTCTTTACTAGATCTTCTGCGTCTTGCATAGCTGTTAGCCAGTAGAACCCGGCTCGTAATGCTTTGGCCACCAGTGCTCGACTGCTAGCGTGATGCCCGCATATGCCCGCGTGGATGTCGAGTAGGATGGCTTGGCCGTCGACTAGATCTATGCACCTTTGCAGGATCTCTGAGATGCTTCTCTTGTAGAGTTCTCCGTTGATGACGGTAAAACTTTTGGAGCGCCTGATGATGCGCTTTGCTTCGACTGGGTCTGCTGGCAGCCTCTGGTGCAGTATGTATGCCAGGTATGGCCATGTCCAGGTAGCTTCGACTAGCATCACTTCCATGGGCTCCTTTGCTTGGCTGGGCGGGTTCACGGTGCTTGTTGCCGGTGTGGAGGGTTTTGCTGCGGGTCGAGTCTTGATGGACCTTTGCGTGATGCGCTCGAGGAAAACGCCAGGTGGTACTGGTATCCTATCTGATCCCATGTTGGCGAGGATGTCGGCTTCCTCGTTGCTGTCGCGGCCGATGTGTCGTAGCTCGCAGCCGTCGAAGGCGCCCTCTAGCTGGTTGTACAGGTCTCTGTAGGCGATCATGTTGTCGGCGATGGCGTCGCAGGACTTCATGGTTTCCTGCACAACCAGGTAGGAGTCGCCGTAGATCATAAGGTGCGTGGCGCCGCAGTTCTTGGCCATCTGCATGCCGTGGATCAGGGCCTCGTATTCGGCTTCGTTGTTGGAGGGTGTTGGGAAATCCATCCGCAGGACATACTTCAGCTTGTCACCTTTGGGGGAGATGAGCACGACTCCTGCCCCAGCCGCCATGAATTTCTTGGAGCCGTCGAAGTACATGGTCCATGCATTGGATAAGTCGGGGATGTTTGGTAGCTGGGCTTCTATCCACTCGGTAGTGAATTCCGGAAAGACTTGGGCCTTGATGTACTTCGGGTGAGCATATTTCAGCCCCCAGGGTCCTAGTTCGACAACCCACTTGGCGACTCGTCCAGTCGCGCACTGATTGGTGAGGATGCTCGGAGAAGTAATGGACAACTTTTCGTGAAGTCATGAAGACCCCATACGCAGCTTCTGGTAGTGCGGGTAGTTTTGCTTGGACAGTGTTAGAACTTCGCTGAGGTAGTAAACTGGCCTCTGGACATGATGAGTGTGCCCTTCTTCTTCTCGCTCAACCACGAGTACCGTGCTCACCACCCTGTTTGTCGCTGAGACGTATAGGTGTAGCGGCTCATTCTCCAGTGGTGCCACCAGGACTGGGGAAGTTGTCAGGCTCTTTTTGAGATGGTCGAACGCCTCTTGCGCCTCCTGTGTCCACTCGAATTTGTCCGTCTTCTTCATAAGTTGGTAGAAGGGTAAGGCCTTCTCGCCCAACTTACTTATGAACCGGCTGAGAGTTGCGACTCGGCCGGCTAATCGTTGCACTTCCCTGAGTTTGGTGGGTGCTGGCATCGTGAGTATGTTCTGCACCTTCTCAGGATTTGCTTTGATTCCTCTTGCGGAGACAAGGTAGCCTAGCAATTCTCCGGCTGGCACGCCGAATACGCACTTCTCTGGGTTGAGCTTGATCTAATATGCGTCGAGTGCTACGAAGACCTTGCGAAGGTCGTCGACTAGGGTGTCTTCTTTTCGGGTCGTGACAACGATGTTATCGACGTAGACTTGGACAATTTGCCCGATAAGTCCTTTAAGGCATGCCTGCATGGTGCGCTGATATGTGGCGCCTGCGTTCTTCAACACGAAAGGCATCGTCTGGTAGCAAAAGACGCCGTCCGGTGTGATGAATGTTGTTTTCTCTTCGTCTTCGACTTTCAGGCTGATATGCTGGTAACCTGAGTAGGCGTCCAGAAAAGATAGACGCTCGCAGCCTGCTGTCGAGTCGACGATCTGGTCTATCCGCGGGAGAATATATATTACAACATATTTGTTCCTGGAAGAAGGAACAATAAAATATTTTGATAATTCAAGTGGTTTGTGCAGATGCAAAAGGTAGTAAGCATAGTCATTCGTTGTCTACTGATTTCCAGAGAAGTGCTTCATGGTCGACAACAATAAAGTCCATCTTCCATCAAGAAGAAAATCTTACATCATGCATTAACAAGTATTTTCAAAAACGTATTAAAAAATCGGATCCAAATCTAGACGCCGGCTTGGAGCTTCGGATCCAAATCTCGGTTAGGATCTGGCGATGTGTTGCCTTGGACCTTCTAATCTTCAAACCCGGTTCTGAAAAAAGCAAAAAACTTCACCAAAACGAATCAGTGGATCTTTACAAAAACATGGAATCAAATCAAAGAACGAATCGGTGGATCTGGAAGAGGGATTTGGTGCCTCGGATCTAGATCCAAATCCACATCAAGATCCAGATTTGAAGAAGATAAGCAAACAAAAATCCCCAAAAAGAAAAATCTCGTTCCTCCAGCCGTCGGCGGCCAAATCTCGTTCCTCCAGCTACTAGGCGATGGAGAGGCGTGGTCTCCTACCGTACCCTTCGAGCTTGCCCTTCTCACTGGAGTGGATGGAAGGGGAGGAGGAGGATGGTGGATGGGTCGCCATGGAGGAATAACTCGAGCAGCTCTCGCTTCAGGTTCGTGGTGAGGATAAGAAAGAGATGTGTCTCCATTCGTCATATATTTGTTTTATCCCCAGAATGCCCTCAACGCTTGTGTTGTAACTAACGACTGTCTTAAGCGCTGAGTGGGCATGGGGCCACAACTCTATGGAATAAGCGTTTTGAATGGTCAAACTGTGCGCATGAATCTTGGCAAATCTGAACGGTACTGGAGTGGGGAGGACGAACTCTTAGTTGTGGGATTGCATTTTCGTAAGATGATTGTCTGTTTGAGAAGGGAACGCTGCAAGATTTTCTAAATTTTAGTTGAGTGATCTTTTTTGTAGAAAAACTAGTTGAGTGATCTTAACTGTCATTTTGTAGGAAAATATCATTTTTGCCCCTTTGCCTCTTTATTAATGTTTCTTAAGCCGAACTTCAGAAGAGTACTCCATCATTCTCTCTACGTTATTCAGGTGTTGCTCACTTGATAAATGGTCACCTCCCATCACATGTTGCCTCCTGGATATTTTGTAAAGGCCCTATTTTCACCCTCTCTCCTGGATTTGTTCTTTTTCTTGACCTCCCTTCTACTCAGTTACCTTGCTGGCAGTTTGCCTCCTCCTTGGTACTTCATGACTCCACATTTCCTTCTCATAATATAGGCTGTTATCCCTCAAGCTCTCAGTATGACCGATGAATTGGGTTCCTTCTCCGTTCCCTTTTTTGTACATGTGTTTGGGTTGCTCATAGATGAATGTTGTGTCGTGCTAAGTACTGGCACAATTGAATACATCTTTTGCTCTGTACATCGTGGATGTTTATCTGATTTAGTATTGTATATTGCTACATTGGCTTTGATTGCTTTTTTGTGGTTATGGATTTTTTATCCTATTGTAATTTGTATGTCACTCCCTTTGTGAAATTAATTGATAACTGAGGATACCTAAGCATTTGGCTTCAAACTTTATTTGTGCACGGGGACAGCTTTATAGCTATGACTATTTCACATTACTAATCATTTTGGATTGTTGTGATACCTAGTAAACTATTGATTGTCACGGTACTTGAAGAGCATGTCCTCTTTAAATCATATACTGATAGTTTATTTGCTTGCCACTATTGTCGTTTTTTGTGAAATTATTCTAATGTTGTGCAGTTTACCTAACTGACCCCATAAATCATATGAGCTCTAGCACCCAAGGTACATTTTTATAGAAGAAAGGAGTGTTAGATCCTATAATTGCTTGCATCGGTAGATAAAGGTGTACAACATGTAGATCATGTATGTGTGTGTAAGTAGTGTGAGAGAGAGGGGATTCGAGACATACCTTGGCTCTGTCCAGAGGAGCTCGAGGAGTCTGCCATGGTGGTCGATGGCGGCGGCGGCACGACGGAGGAGGCAGTGGTGCTTCCCGTGAGCACTGCGCTAACCCTAATCGGAGGGGTGTGTCGGTGGGGGAAGGCGCGGTGAACCTCGTCCCGTGTGCCCCGGCCCCCCACCTCTTTATATAGCGCAGGTCACAGGGGCCCACTGCTCCATAACAGGAAACAGACGCCCCCGATTAGGGCGCAATCAAGAGGATTGATTTGACCGTTGGGCTAATCAATTCGGTATTAATCTCATTAAAAACGAGATCAATCTAACATTCTCCCCCTTGATCTCAACTTTTACTTTGTTAACTTTTACCTTACTCGTTTCAGCACGGATTAATACATAGAGCATGTTTCATCGTCACAGCTCAATTGCTGATAGAATCAGACAGCCAATATATACTTTTCAGTGTTGAAAACAAATTCTGTTACTTTTGGGCCTCTGTAATCCAGAAATCATAGGCTTTCCATTAAACCCATGCCGGCTGTGTGTTCCTGGAACACACTGGGTGGTAAGCCTTTCGTTAGCGGATCCGCAAGCATCTCCTTTGTCCTTATATGCTCGAGACTTATAGTTTGATCCTGGATTTTATCTTTCACAACATAATACTTTATATCTATTGCCTTTGTAGCATTACTCGACTTGTTGTTGTGAGCATAGAATACTGCGGGCTGGTTGTCACAGTACATCTTTAGTGGTTTGTCAATACAATCTACCACTTTCAAGTCGGGTATAAATTTCTTTAACCATACTGCCTGCCCCGTGGCCTCATAACATGCTATAAACTCTGCATACATCGTGGACGATGCAACTAATGACTGTTTAGAGCTTTTCCACGAAATAGCCCCTCCTGCGAGAGTGAACACGTATCCTGACGTGGACTTTCTATCATCTTTATCTCCCGCAAAATCTGCGTCTGAATACCCTCTTATTTCTAGGGAATCAGATCTTCTATATGTTAGCATGAGGTCTTTTGCGCCTTGCACATAACGCAAAGCTTTCTTTACCATATTACAGTGCTCTTGGCCTGGATTTTCTTGATATCTACCGAGTACCCCGGTGATAAAAGCTAAGTCAGGGCGAGTGCACACTTGTGCATACTGTAAGCTTCCAACAGCCGAAGCATATGGTACTGCTTTCATTCGATCGATTTCATATTGGTTTTTGGGACATTAAAATTTCCCAAACTTGTCGCCCTTGACTATAGGAGCAGGTGAAGTACTACTTTTGTGCATATTATACTTCTTTAGAACCTTTTCTAAATATGCCTTTTGTGATAGTCCTAGCACTCCATTATTTCTATCCCGGTGAATTTCTATGCCCAAAACATAAGAAGCTTCACCAAGATCTTTCATATCAAAATTCGAGGACAAGAATTTCTTTGTTTCTAGTAGTAGACTGACATCATTGCTCGCAAACAGAATATCATCCACATACAGAATTAGGAAAATATATTTCCCACTTTTAAACTTTGCATAAATGCAGTTGTCCTCAACATTCTCTTTAAATCCAAAACTTTTAATTGTATTGTTAAACTTTAAATACCACTGTCTAGAGTCTTGCTTTAACCCATAAATGGATTTCTTTAGGCGGCATCCCATATGTTCCTTCCCCTCCATGAAAAAACCCTTCGGTTGTTTCATGTAAACATTCTCTTCTAAATCTCCATTTAGAAATGCCGTCTTTACATCCATTTGATGTAACTCTAAATCAAAATGAGCAACTAGTGCCATGATGATTCTGAAGGAATCCTTACATGAGACCGGAGAAAAAGTCTCATTGTAATCTACTCCTTCTCTTTGCGTGAAGCCTTTTGCCACAAGTCTTGCTTTATGCTTTTCTACTTTCCCATTGGAGTCATACTTTATTTTGTAGACCCATTTGCAGCCTACTGTTTTGGCTCCTTTAGGAATTCCTCTAAGTCCCAAACATTGTTAGAAACCATTGATTTCATCTCATCTTCCATGGCCTCCAGCCATTTCGAAGAGTCAACGCTACTCATGGCTTCTTCATATGAAGTGGGATCTCCTTCCACATGAATTGTTTCTGTGTTATAAACTTTATAATCTCTAGAAATAGCTGATTTCCTAGCTCTTGTAGACCTTCTAAGAGTCTCATTCTCTGGCACATTATGTGTCTCAATTTGCGACTCTTCTTCTATATGTGGCTGTCGCTGCTCCCTTTCATGCTCAACAACGGGTTGATTCGGCTCCTGCCGGACAGGTTCCGAATTTTGCCTCGTTGAAGTCACGGGTGGAGTTACAACAGGTGCTTGCATCACAACCTCTGGGATTGTCGGTGATACAACAGGTAGGGCGAAAAATGGCTCATGGATCATCGGAAAAGGTGCACACACCCTCTTCTCCTCAAGATCAATTTTCCGGCCTACCATGCTCCCCCTCATCATTTCGTCTTCTAAGAAGACTGCGTGTCTCGTTTCTACAAACTTTGTGTGTCTGTCTGAACAGTAGAAACGATAACCTTTTGATCTATCAGGATAGCCAATGAAATGGCAAGTCACTGTTTTGGGGTCTAACTTAGCAATATGTGGATTAAAAACTTTTGCCTCAGCTGGGCTCCCCCAGACTTTCAAGTGGCTTAGAGAAGGAACTCTCCCTGTCCACAACTCGTACGGTGTTTTGGGCACCGATTTACTTGGTACTCTGTTGAGAATGTGAATGGCGGTTTTTAACGCCTCCATCCATAATCCCAATGGCAGTGTGGAATAACTCATCATACTGCGCACCATATCCATAAGAGTACGGTTACGCCTTTCAGCTACTCCATTTTGTTGTGGTTCGCCCGGCATAGAATACTGGGCGACTATTCCATTTTCCTGTAAAAACCTTGCAAAAGGTCCAGGTACTTGACTATATGGAGTGTGCCGACCGTAGTACTCCCCCCCACGGTCGGACCTGACTATTTTAATTCTTTTATCATGTTGATTTTCAACTTCAGCTTTGAATATCTTAAATTTATCCAATGCCTCAGATCTTTCTTTAATTGGATAAATATAACCATATCGGGAATAATCATCTGTGAATGTTATGAATGAGTCATAGCCATCCACACTTTTCACCGGAAATGGTCCACAAATATCGGTGTGAATAATTTCTAGTGTCGCTGTGCTTCGGTTTGCACCCTTTTTAATTTTCTTTACGTATTTTCCTTTTATGCAATCTATGCATTGTTCAATATCTGAGAACTCTAACGGAGGAAGAATATCATTTTTAACGAGGCTTTCTATTCTTCCCCTCGAAATATGGCCTAATCGACAGTGCCATAACTTCGAAGAGTCATGAGTTCGCTTTCTTTTCTTTTGTTCTTTGCTCGACAAGGGAATTTGTTCATTCACATTACAAACAGAATGCACTTTTTGACGCAAGGATAACAAATAAAGCTTATCATGAAGTAAAGCAATACCCACACAAGCATCTTTAATCCATATGGCACACTTGCCATGACCAAAATAACATTCAAAATTGTCTTTATCCAAGCACGATACACTTATTAAATTTCTGTGAATGGAAGGAACAAATAACACATCTCTAAGCATAATATTAAAACCATCAGCTAGCTCCAAGGAGACGTCGCCAACAGACTCAACTTCTGCTTGAACTCCATTCGCGACTTCAATGTGTCTTTCGCTTCTTTGCAAAGTCCTTGTCGAATGGAATCCCTGTAAAGAATTTGCAACATGAACAGTTGCACCCGAGTCAATCCACCAAGTAGATTTCGAAAACTGTGTATATAGGGATTCATTTACAAAAGAAACTGTATCAATACCTTTCTTTGCCATTATGCTCTTGAGCCAATCAGGGCAATCTTTCTTGTAATGCCCTTTCTTCTTGCAGTGGAGGCATGTGTCTTTGTCCACTGGAAGCTGGTTCTCATACTTCTGATGCCTTTTGCCATGTGGCTTATACTGATGAGGGCCTTTGCCATACGGCTTAGAAGGAGAACCATTGTAGCTCATGTTCTGGTTGTCCTTCACGTAGTTTAAGGAGCCCCCAATCTGGGACTTCAGCCTTTCCTCTTCTTGCGACAGCATCGCAATTGTCTTTTCAATGTCCCATTTTTCAGGCGACACATTGTAGTTGATGATGAAATTTTCAAATTGTGGTGGCAGTGAAGCCATCACCAAGTGAACTATAAGTGCAGGCTTGAGCTCCAGATCAGCCTCCATGGAGTTAAGCTTAGCAGCCATGTTGCTCATTCTGAGAATGTGCTCCCTTATACCATGTGTACCTCCATGATACTTTTCTGTCACCAGCTGTCTGAGCAACTGGGTAGCATATGTCTTTGAAGAACCAGTAAACTGGCTCTTTATCTTTTGGAGATACTCTCCTACAGAGGCACACTCTTCAATTGAGCCCACAATAGCGGTCTCAACTGTGTTCTTTATGAATGCCATGCACTTTTTATTGGCGTTCACCCACTTTTGGTTCTCTAGGGTGTAGCCCATCTCTACTGGAGCATAGTCCAGCTCTTTTTTCTGCCAAGCAGAATCATCATCATCAGATGCTCTCACTGGCTTTGCTGGTTTGACTGGCTGTGGAGTAGTCACAACCCAGTCGACCTCAGCACAGACAAATGCCAGTTCGACTTTCTTCCACCACTCAGAGTAATTGTCACCTCTGAGCGTAGGAACATCCTTCAGGCAGCTCATCAGGTGAAAACTTCCTGAAACCAGAAGGATATAAGATAACAAAAAACAATTGCATACATTTAATCCAACGTTGGTATAAATTAAAGCATACAACTGTTGTGCATTTAAATAATATCACCGTTGGGCAATAAAAGAAATAAATGCACCATTAACATACTATATATGAATCATGATAATGCTATTAACAACGTTGGTCATATAATAACAGAATCATAATCATCTTTAATATCACTTTTAATCATGCTTTTAATTCTCACTTTATTGCTTTTAAGTAATTATTACTTTTAACTATTTGCAGCGGAAAAAATGAATAAAAAATCATAAACTTTATACTTTTTAGAAGCATTTTGTATACTTTATATTTCCTAAAACAAATTTTCGTTGGAATAATTTGAATTGGAAAAAACTGGATGAAATTTGCTCAAAAAGCTGAATAAAAACGATAAAAACTGCTTCTGTAAAAATAAAACAAAATAACAGAAAACACCGGCCTGTGAAGCGGCCCGGCCCATGGCCTGCCCCCACGCGTGCGCAACGCTCTAACTGCCGCTCGCAGCGGTGCAGTCACGTGGTCGCGGCCCACGGCCCATTTTTCTTTCGGCCCTTCAGCCCGCAGCGAAAATAGGGTTTCGATCGTGGCCGTCCATCGCGATCTGACCGTGGCGCGCGGAAAACGCTCGGGTCAAACGACCGAACCGGTCATTTCCGAAAACCTAGCGCCACTCTCTCTCTCTCTCTCCCGCACCTCTCTCTCTCGCTCGAGAAAACGGCGGCTGCAGCTGTCCGTGGCCGGCGGCGCGCCGGCGACGGCGAGGACGGGCCGCGTAGCTCGAGGCCGCGACGAGCCCCCCCCCCTCTCCCCGCCTTTCTCTTTCTTTTGCTGTTTCTTTCTCTCTCTCCCGACCGAATACGGCGGGGAAAAACTTTGGTCGCCGGCGCGCCGCGCTTAGCTCCGACGAGCCCTCCCACCTCTCTTCTTTCTTCCTGCCTTCTTCTCCACCGAAAACAGGAGCCCGAAGGCCAACTGCTCGGAGAAGAATGACCGGCGCCTCCCCTGCCCCCTTGCCGGCGCGTGCGTGCACCCGAGGGTGGGCGCAGCACCGTCAAGTGGCGCAGGCGGCGGCGCCCTTTTCCGACGATGACGCAGGTGAGACTCTTTCCCCTTCCCCTCTTTTCTGATTAGGGTTAGGGTTCAAATTTTTCTTTTCTTTTCCTCCGAGGAGGTTGTGTTCTTCGTCCAAATGCCCCACTCGTGTGCGTATTTGGATCGAGCGGAACTGGCGCGGCCGAAACGGCGGCGCTATTTTCCTTTTCTTTTTCAATCACTACCGAAACAAAAATAAGATCATAAACATGCTCTGATACCATTGTTAGATCCTATAATTGCTTGCATCGGTAGATAAAGGTGTACAACATGTAGATCATGTATGTGTGTGTGTAAGTAGTGTGAGAGAGAGGGGATTCGAGAGATACCTTGGCTCTGTCCAGAGGAGCTCGAGGAGTCTGCCATGGTGGTCGATGTCGGCGGCGGCACGACGGAGGAGGCAGTGGTGCTTCCCGTGAGCACTGCGCTAACCCTAATCGGAGGGGTGTGTCGGTGGGGGAACTGGCGGCGCGGTGAACCTCGTCCCGTGTGCCCCGGCCCCCCACCTCTTTATATAGCGCAGATCACAGGGGCCCACTGCTCCATAACAGGAAACAGACGCCCCCGATTAGGGCGCAATCAAGAGGATTGATTTAACCGTTGGGCTAATCAATTCGGTATTAATCTCATTAAAAACGAGATCAATCTAACAAGGAGTTGTGAGAAACAACCGCGAGCTCGAGATTCGAACTTGGGTTGCTGGGGCTAGCAAGCTACTCCACTCCGTGCTACTAGCCACCTGACCCTCTGGTCATCTGTTTGGTAGACGGAATGACTTGCTTGGACTAATGCAGTATTGTCGGCTGGTTATTTGGTACCTGTGGTCAATTTGCCTTATCATGTCCTCTGGCCACCCATTTGAAGCAGCTGTTTACCACTATGCTGTCAGGCTAACGTCTTGATGGTTGATGCTCCAGTGACTGCACTCTTGATCTTGCCTGCAATTTCTTCCTGATGGTACTTGCTTGTTTCCGCATTTGTTTGTTCATGTGCAGTGTTGTATCAGGTTGAGAGATATGGAGATCCCAGATTTGAATGTGCCACTGTCAACAAGTGTTGAATCCGTGTATAGATTCTGGCTTGTGAATGTTCAACCGCACGGCTTAACAGTGCTGGTGCCAATACTGCAATTCTCTGCTGGGTATAAACTAAACAAAAAGGCTAAAAAAAACGCATGGAAGGAGAACAATCATCAAGAGTTCGTATCAACAAGGGGCTGCTGTGAAGATGATGAAATGATGTGTGTGCTACCCGTTATGCTCTAGAGAAATAGATGTTGGTGTTGGCTTATGTGGGTTCCTGGTCTGTATGTTCGGTCTTACAATGATCTGGGTGCGGAAAAAAAGTTTGCTTCTATTCAGTAGTAGCTTACCCTCCCCATCGTTTTGGCCGTTTGTCTAGCTGTTATAGCGATCTCTTCTCCAGTTCACCTGGAAAACTCTGTAGCACAACTAGGATTTCTGTTTGAGTAGGTAATGCTGCAAGCTTTTCTAAATTTAAGTTGAAGTGATCTTAACTGTCATTTTGTAAGAAAATATTATTTTTGCCCCCTTCGCCTTTTTATTGATGCTTCTCAAGCCGAATTTCAGAAGAGTACTCCATCATTCTCTCTGCGCTATTCAGGTTTTGCTCTGTTGATCAATGGTGACCTCCGATCACGTGTTCGGTGTTCCCTCCTGGATCTTTTGTAAAGGTCCTTATAACCCAACAATAAGGCAAAAAAACAGTGTACAGAAGGAAGAACAATCATCGAGAGTTGGGATCAATGGATCCATTACTATTTCCATCAGTGTGTACTCCTATCTATAACAGCAAAAAATTGCACTGAATAAGCCAACGGGAAATTGGCTCAGGAAATGGAGGGGACAAGGGGAATTCCCGTGCCACTCCATCTACGAGTGTGTTGGAGAAAAGAAAAAACTCCACGCTATCTGAAGCCCTTCCTGAGCGAGCGCCTCCCGTTCACCGCGACCACGCCTAGAGCACCGCCCCACGCAGACACCGGCGGCTGCGCCTGTCCCTCTCCTGACTGCACTGGCACGGCAGCTGAAGTTGCTATAGCCGAACACGGCACATCAGCGAGGAAGAGGCTGGTGATGTCGCTGAGTGGCGCCCGCCTCCTGGCCTTGATGCCGTCCACGCTGGCCCTCTTCATTCTGTGGCTCTTGACGGCATGCCGTGGCGGCATGTTCTCCTTGTTTCTGCTGCTGCTGCCGGCGCAGGCAAGAATCGCCATTTACGAGCTGAGCTAGACGCGAGGAGATGCTACGGCGATCTGGAACAGAGGAGGAGATGGAGGGAGGGAACGGGATGTGAGTCGAGGGAGGCGTCGCTGGTATTTGTAGCCGCAGATCGAGATTCGAGGTTCTGGGATTGAAATTTTCGGAAGACCGGGTGGGAGAGGAAATGTTGCTTGGAATCGTCGGGTTTTCAAGTTCTTTCGGGGCAAATCTTGGTGGTGGCGGGGAGAGGAGGAGGGAAGCCATTTTCCAAGTTCTGTTTGTTTGCCTGTCCCGCGGGCGCGCTGGAAAAAATTCTTGTTTTTTTTAGCCTTTCGCGTCGGTTCAAGAGGGAAATTTTCTCCGCGGGTCTTTGGCGCCGAAACTGGCCGCTGACGTCCCGGCCACGTGAATAAGAGATGGTGATGCGATCTGCGATGCTCATCGAATCAAAGTCAAGTGACCATCCAGCGTTAGACGGTAGTAACTTCGTGGTGACCGCATGATAATAAGCCATCCTGCTGTGGTAGATGGAATTGCAATTATGGTTGTTTATCTGCATTTGGACTGGAAAACCATTTTAACGCCAAATGGTGACGGGCACTTTCTTTTAGACTTCTAAAGTGGCTTCTGCAAGAAACTTTTCCCAACTTGTTTCTTCCAGAAGCTCAAAATCTAAATGTGTTCTGGTTTGTAATTTAGTTTGGTTAAAATAAAGTTATAAGCCAATACATATTTGTGTTTTGGGTTTCTGGAAGAAACTGGTGGAGAGAAGCTTTTCAAAGGAACAGCTCTAGAATGTTAAAAAGAAGTGTGGGCTTGTGCCGTTACTTAATGTTCCCTCTCTCCTCGTTTATGCTTCACATAAATCTGCCGTGGCATAATGAGAGAAATGGGTATTGTGAGCGGATTATAAAGCTAATAACCTAGCTTCTACGAGGCTAGAGTTTGCCATGAAATTTCTGTTATGATCTGCATAAAAGATAATTGTTGTCTTTGTTCCAAATTTTCCAGGGTTGTTTTGAGCATTGCTTCATTTACGAAAGGGGAATTCTCAAAACCGGTTGGTGTCATTTGACAACAATCAATACATGCTATCTACATCCTCAGTCTTATACTATACAATTGTTTCACGATACACATCTTTTAAGAAATAAACGTGCCACTATTATTTTTTCAAGAATGTACTTCCATCTGTATGTGTACATAACTAAACTTGGGCATGGGCATCACGATCCAAGAAGCCCGGCGTCAGACCTGGTTCGAGCTTAACTTTTGCGCAACAAGCCCGACCCTTAAAAGCCCAAAATTTGATGACTTTTAGAATTTTATAGAAAAATAGGTATTATTAAACCCAAATGATTTATTCAATACTCCATACATTTCTGAATGTAAGGTGTATAATTTTGTTGCACGGATAATAAAGACATGTGAACTTTCATTTTCCATGAAAACAATAGAGAGGGACAAGTCCTTGAAAGTTTGAAAGTCATCCTTTGAAAGTCCTTGAAAGTTTGAAACTCAACTGTGGATGTGTATAATTTTCTATAAATAGATATAAAACACTATATTCTTGAGAAAAATAATCTCGAAAAACTTTACACCTTGTAATAGAGTGAGTATATTTTCATACAAAATAGGCGTTTCTTTGGCAAGTCTCAAGCCGCCTCGGGCCCTGCCCAATGTTTACCCAGGTCTAACTATAACACACTGACCCAACCCACCGATAGGATAGAATTGTATAAATAATACTCTTACACTAGCCTGCTTAACTACAACTGTAAAAGTGTAAATTCGGTAGTGCTATGTCATTATGGTGAAACTCTTTCGACACTGTTTGTGTGAAACTAACCCACAGTACCATTCCCTAAAAAATAAACCCACCACAGTAATTATGTGTTTTATTTAAAACTTCAATTAATTAGGCTAATGCATGTGCTAGTCATTGGTCATTTGCACAATAAATATTACATTTAAGAAGTTTTCTCACCCAATAGACTCATGCCTTGGTTATAGAGAATTGCTAATTGCATCCTATAAACCGGTATGGAGGGAGTACCACTTGAGACATGGGCCCTGGACCGGGGTTCCTCAAGTTACCACCAAGGCGAGAGTCAAATTAAATTATTCTTACATTTTGAAATATTTCCTAGCACTAACAAAGCGTATCTTATAAAAAGTTGTGGCAAATAAGCTGATGGTTCATGACTTGCTTTATTTATATTTTCAGGTGGAGGCAATCAATCGGTGACTGTGATAGGAAAAGGGGGCCATTATGGTGAAATCCTTGGCTCTTCCGGTGCATATGCACCCGTTATTTGAAAAACACGTTTTAGATTGACAAAAAAATCCATAGTAAAATTTTACAGGTACATTATTACATTTTATGTGTTCACAATGTTTTTCACAAAAAACATATACTTTTGTGACCTATGTAATAATGATAGAAAAATGTCTCGTGAGAAGGCTTACCATTTTTCCTTTTTCATATCAGCCACAAAAACTGTCACTTTTTTTCCATGAAATGACTTTGTGAATATATAGATATGCTAAGATCTATGCATTAATATTTTTTCATTCCTGATTTTGTTTTAAGTATATTTTAAATAAAGGGGATATAAGCACCCGGGAGTCAAAACACCTCTCCCTTTAATGTCCATGCCTATTTTACTATTTAGATGAGATAGCTAGAATGTGACATGAGTGGCGCAGCCTAATGTCCACGCGGATAAAGAGGAAATGACTGAGTTTAACTGTGAAAAGAAGCATGTTTTACTTTGAACGATGTACATTCAACTTTGATTGACCAGGTAAAATCTACAAATAGCATGGCCTCACATAACTGGATAACCAATGGCTAGTAAACAAACACATTTTGGGGATATATACACCTAGCTCATTCACTTTCACTTGTAAACGTGCCAAACGATGGAGTTGCATCGATGAATGACTGGATTTGTGTTCAAGTTACATCAATTAGTTTCAGAGCTACATATGACACCTAAAGTGATGTTGAAGTATTTTGATGTACTATATATACATTCGGCCGGTCACTTCCTTTAGCATAGTAGAATTTTGGTAACCAGACTTACCGGCTTCACCTGTGGATTGTGGCCCATAAAGGTTTGATATATCTTCCCTCTTACTCCCTCCGACTTAAAATATGTACATATATGAAACTTATTACGGATCCCAGAGTACAAAATTTGGAGTTAGTGGTAGAAAAAATATCTACAGTTAATTCGGCCTCCATTGACGACGCTAGGTCCTTCGCTAGAGATAATTACACTCCATGTAAAGAAATGTTGTTTGCCCAAAATTTACTTTATTGCGAAAAACATTATGTATACCGTGGGCTTGAGGAAAACATTTGCTGTAGTTGTGTTGTAGTGCGTCCTCATTCTCCAATCTCATATACTCCCTCCCTCTGAAAATATATGTGTTTGGTTTGTCTAAATTCGAATGTATATATATACTAAAATATGTCTAAATACATCCGAATTTAGACAAATTTAAGACATCTCTTATATCAGACCACTTTTGAACAAGGGATTAAAACGTAGTATCCACCAAAGACTTGTGATGTCCCTTTCAACCGTGCATATGAGTCATGGATCCACAATTTCCTCACCTCACTGGCCAAAGTTCAACTAGCTAGCTAGATGCTTAGTTACTGGGTTAGCCATTAAGTACTTAATGATCTATACTTGAAACCCAAAATTACCTGGACCACACGTTCAATTAAAGAGCATCCGTATCCTAATCCAACAAATTAGCACAAGAAAAGTTGTCTCGTTTCTGGAACTCCTCAAACTAGGAATAAGGGGAGGCAATGTCATACTGGTGCATTATATACAGATACAAACCTAATTACAGAGGGATTTGGAGAACCTCTTCACTGATCACCAGTGCACAAGTCAAGGTTAACTACAAGGTAGGCTCACTGAGTTGAAGCTATGGCACGAAATGAAACGTCCCAATCGAACACAAGAATGGTGTGTACTGCTCAATGACAGGCTAACCGAGCAAAGCAGCTGTACTGCTCTAACCGTCCCCGCAATCCAAGAAGGCAAGACGATGAAGCAACAACACCGTTACAGCAGCCTGACAATGACAGCTCCAGGCCGGCCGGCGTACGCATCCTATACCTGACTCTCCAGGTCCGGCGCCCGTCCGGCGGGCTGTTCCGTCGCCCTAGCACCAGCCTTTGACGGCGGCGCCGGCGGCGGGAGAGCTGGGCGGGCGCGGCAGACGGGGCATGTGGCGTGCGTGCAGAGCCAGACGTCGACGCACCCCACGTGGAACGCGTGCCTGCACCCGGGCAGCGCGCGCACGGCGTCGCCGTCCTGCATGGCGCCCAGGCACACCGCGCACTCCTGCCCCTCCTCCGCCGCCGCCTTGAACCTGAACACTGGCGCGATGGCCGCCAGCGCCGCTTTGTCGAGCCCTCCTCCGCCGCCCCTCTTCTCCGCCGCGCCGCCGGATCCCGTCGTCGTCGTGGTCCGGTGCACGCCGTCCCGCCCGCCGCTCCACCGCACGTACAGGTAGTTGAGGTAGAGGATCACCCCGTACAGAGCCAGGCACACCGCCGTGAACGCCGCCACGAGCTCCAGCGTCCCGCCGGAACTGCAGCACCCTCCTTCGCCGCTCCCGTGCGGCTGCGACGCCGCCGTCGACATGCCGATCGATCGTGGTTGGCAGAGTGTCGTGGCGTGCGGGTCTCGCCCAGCTCAGCTCTCTCACTCTCTCTGGTAGTCTGGTGGGTTTGTGCTGGCGATGCTGGTGTCGTTGGTGTGTAAGTGTAACTGCAGGTAGTGCTGGAGCTTGGTGGTGGAAGACTGAGAGATTAGTGGCCGGGAATTGCTCGGCGGTCAGTCGGTCACGCTGGGCTGCTTTGCTTTGTATAGACAGCACAATGGATTAGTGATTCCATGCTTTTCTTCCCACAAATGGCGCGGTTGGGTTGGTAATCAGGCTGCTAGAAACTTCGGGTCTGGTTAGACTGGAGTATGATGAGTAGGATATCTGAGACTCTGAATGTGAGTTGGCATGGCGCCCACAGGATTGATTTAGATAGGGAGCACAAGTCAGTGGGGCTGCATACCGGAAACTTAGATACAATTATCCAATACAATTAAGAAGGAGGAAATACATTCGATGTCACCGCATATGCCGAGTGCCTATCCACTGACATCACAACCAATTGTCAAAATTCAAAGTTTTAAATTTACAAAAGTTTAAAATAATTTTATGGGTGTTCACAAGCTACTTTGTCGGGTTATGACTGACATGAATCGGGGGTAGTCACTTCCTGAAGTGTAGTTCGAGAGGGGATTGAACGTGGAAGTCTAGACCCTCAATTGGCTCCGCGACGGTGCTCGCCGAACCCGAAGAAGACGCACACCCGACCAAGGAAGACACCGTCCTTTACCCAGGTTCACGACCCTCGAGAGGAGGTAAGACCGCTACTCCTGCCTGTCTGTATTATATGTAGGAGGTTACAATACAATTTGAGCTTGCCGGAAGCCCCCTTAAGGCAGTTCTTGCCTGGGGAGGGAAGCGATGATCTTCTTCCTCCTCCGAACAGAGGCTAACCTAACCAGAGTTGCTAGGGTTTACAAGGGAGTTGTGCACGCAAAGGGCCGACCCCTGCTACGATGGATGTCTCCTCTCTTTTATAGGCGCCTCGGGCCTTCTCCTTCGGCTTGGCCTTCAAGGTGGCTCCCACTTGCCAGTGGCGGGGCGGAGCACGAGTCCACCGTGCTCCATTCGTCCATGGACTCGGTCTATTGTTGATAAAGGTGGCGCCGTGGCCGACAGGCGGCCGATCGCGCGGTACTATCCGCAGAGCGGGCAGTCTCTGAGGTGGAGCCCGCGATGACGATCTCCGTTGGAGGGTTGCGCCGTCCACCTGCTTTATCGCCAGAGTAGAAAGTCCTCACAGCTGTGTAGCAGGCGGAGCCGCTTTGTTGACCGCTTTATCGCCAGGGAAAGCGACGGGGGTGTGAGCGCCACTGCACGAGCGTGGCAGAGGTCACGTGCGCTCTGTCGGGCTTCCTTGGCGACGACGTTTCCCTTCAGGCATGAGGGGAGATTCCTGCCGGAAGCCCCCTCAGGCGGATTGGTCCCTTGGGGGGATGATCCCCTGAGGCGAGGGGTCCCTTGAGGCCCTCGCTCCCTCTTCAAGCCCTCGAGGGGAATTGCCTCTCGAGGGTCCCGCCAGGCGGTGACGCCTGGTCCTTAGTCGTTTCGTCCGTCTGGCCCGTGAGCGAGGCCTGGGGGAATGGACTCTTGATACCCCAATTCCCACTGGGCCGACAGTAGCCCCCGGGCCCATGATGGGCACGACTGAGCCCATGGGCTTAGGCGAAGCGTCGTGGGCCCTTAGTGCCCAGCCGGCCCGAGCCACGCGGCACTTGGACGATTAACGGCTTCGCACGATCTGGGGCGTGAGTCGTGGGGGGTCCCACCACGACCCGGTAACTGCTCTTGGAGGGGACATAATGTCCAGGCGTTGCCGCGCAGAGCCGTTACCGTTTCTAGTTCTTCCCGCAGAAGTTTCCGCTTCTCAGAGCTCTCCGCCTCCGCTCTCCCCTGGGCATCTCCCATCTTTGTCTTCGCCGAAACCCAAGTCCTCTCCGATGGGTCCGGTGAAGAGCAAAAGTAAGGCCGCATCGGGGTCTTCTTCCCGGGCGGCGGCCATGGAGGTAGTGCGGGGCGTGACACTCGAGGGGGCGCGCACCGATATTCAGGCGTTGGGGAAGATCCGCCACCTGGTTGCGGGGCCGACCAACGAGCATGGTGCCAGCGAACTCCAAGCCGCCCGGTTCGGGAGATTTCCTCAAGGGTTCTACCCCATTTTTCTCCACGCCATCACCGCCGGGCTGGTGCCGCCGTACTCGCCTTTCTTGGAGGCAGTACTGGAATTCTACCAAATTCAACTCCTCCATCTTCACCCAAACTCCATACTCATTTTGTCCATCTTCGCCTACCTTTGTGAGGCTTATCTGGGCGTGCACCCTTCGGTTGCGCTCTTCAGGACCTTCTACTCTCTGCGGTGCACGGCTGGTGGCGAGAGGACGGGGGTGCGTATCCTTCCGCATCGCGGACGGCATGGGGCATGTATATATCCCCATGTCCTGGAGTGGGGATAAGCCTGTTACGGCCCTGCTCAAGAAGGTGGGGCACTTTCGCCAGAAGTGGCTGCTCATCGGCGTCTCGTCACCCTGCGCATTCCTGGACGTTCCGGAGGCGCCACCCGTGAGGAACTCCCACTGGTGCAAGTCTGCTCTTCGTGGTGAGGACAACGCTTACTTGGAGGGGCGTTTGAGATTTCTCCGCGAGGAGGGTCTCACGGGTCAGATGGTCGCGGCGGACTTCGTGGCACGCCGCATCGCCCCCCTTCAGGCGCACTCAGAGCCGATGTGGATGTATGCCGGCCCCTCCGACCCAATGCGGCTTCATCCGGAGGACCTTGGCTCGGACGTGGTCGACACCATCCTAAACATCCTCTTCGCCAGTCCGGATGTGCCTGGGAAGATCGCCGGCTCCGTGCGTCCCCTGCACCAGCTTCCTCTGAGCGACCGCATGGATATCCCGGACGGAATGCCGGATTTCACTCCTCATGGTCTGGCGGGCTTGATGGACCAGGAGGTCGCTCCGTCGGTGCGCGCAGTCGTGGTTGTTGATTCTTCGTCCACCTCCCGTGCCTAGAGCGGCGAGGAAGAGGCCGCGACGGGAGAGGCGCCCCCTGCGAGGTACGAGCCATTCACCGACGAGATTTGCAACATCTCGTCGGGCGATGACGACGCCTTCGTTGTGGGCGGCCTCTGAGACTGATGCTTTGCCGGGGAGGCGCGAGCCTCGCACCAAGGCGATGGTGGATCGCTCTGGAGCGAGGCCCTCTGACATCGCCTCCAAAAGAAAAGCGGCGACGCCTCTGGAGGGATCAGGTGCCAAGCCCACACCTTCCTGGCGCTCTCCCGGCCTGTCGTGGGTCGACGCTGGTGCTTCCCCCTCATGGTGAGTATTCCCACCACTTGGTTATTTTTGGCTTTTGTTGTCCTCCCTGCTGAAAGAGCATTTTCCCTCATGTGTGGTTTTGGTAATTGAATGACAATCTCTATGGACTAATGTTTGCATTGAGATATCATTATAGATCATGTCCATGGAATTGTGGAGTTCATGTTGTTGAACTCTTGAAGCTCATGTGTTGAGTGAAGCTTATTGCAAGTATGTCTTGAAGATTCAAGACATCATCTTAGTGAAGAAAAGATGAGTTGTGCAAGACCAAGAGAAGCTTTCTCGAAAAGATCCTATGCTTGGTGCTTGCAATGGATACATGAAGACGAAGCTTAGCGAGACTCTCCCATTGTGAGCATGGGGGAGAATTTGGAGAAGTCTTCATCAAGCAAGTGTTTGAACGCGCAATCAAGAAAGATGATCCACTTGAAGAGATCAAGATAGTCATCATCCAACTCAAGTGGAATGCTCAAGGCAAAGGTATGATCTTGATAGGGCTATAGGATAGATAGGCGTACTATCAAGAGGGGCTCTCAAGTTAGTAACTTGATCACATTCTTGTGGAGAGCTCAAACCTTTGCATACTTGGCATATCATGTTTCTTGGTTCTTATTTGGCTTTTATGTTGGTGAGGAATTAGAGCTTGGTTCATCTCCATGTCAAGCTCTAGTTCATCGAAATTGGTTTTACTTTGGACAACTTGTTACGTTTTCGGTGGCGGAAATATTGCCGGTTCTACCTTGAGGAAAGTCCCACACCTTGCCATGTGTGGAGATTTTACTCTATTTATGGAATGCCATGTTTGGTAGTCATCGTCGCTATCTTTCCAACAAAATTCGTCTCACCTCATTTGGAGTTCATTTGCAAAAGTTATAGCAGTTTTCGTTTCGATGTTCTGCTGATTCGGATTATTGGGGTCGGATATTCCGCCCTACCGGAATTTCCGGTTCCCCAGCTCATCCAAGAAAACGGCTAAGGAAAGGAGAAAAAGGGTTCTGACTCCAGTCGTAAATTGTGCTCGGAAATTTTCGTCTACCGGAATTTCCGAATGCCCCCAGAAAAGTCCTCCAGAAATGGCTAAGGAAAAGTTTGGTTTTGCTTCTCACTCCAGCCGGAATTTCCGAGCTCTATTAGACCGGAATTTCCGGGTGACCGGAATTTCCGGGTGACCGGAATTTCCGGGTAACCGGAATTTCCGAGTCTCACTTATACCGCAATTTCCGAGTGTCAAAACAGCCAACGACTATATTTCCTGGAGGGGTATAAATACCCCTCCCCTTCTTTTTCCCCAGCGAATCCAAGGCAGCACGACTTTTCCCTCTCTCCTACTCCATTGTTGACCTTGGAAAGCTCACTTCCCTCTCAATCCCTCCATTGAATCTTCCATATTCTTTAGGGCAAGTTGAGAGGAGATCTAGATCTACAATCCTACCAATCCTTCTCTCCTCTAAGTGAGGGGAACTTAGTGGATCTAGTTCTTGGAGTTCCTTTGTGGTTCTTCTTCTTTGTTCTTCCTCTCTTCTCCCCCCATAAGCATTAGTTGCTTTTGGTGGGATTTGGGAGTGAAGGATTTGACTCCTTTGTGGTTTCCTTTGTTCTTCCTCTCTTATTCCCCCATAAACATTTGTTGTTGTGTTGGAATTTGAGAGTGAAGGACTTGAGCACTTCGTGTGCTCTTGCCATTGCATTTGCATCGGTTTGAGCCCTCCACGAGGATTCGTGGTGGTATTACTTGTGAGCTTGTTACTCTTGGGTCTTTGGACCCTAGACGCCTTTTGTGGCCGGCCTTTTGTGGCCAAGACCTTTTGTGGCCAAGACCTTTTGTGGTCACTTGAGAGCCCCCAATTAAGTTGTGGGTGTGTGCCTCAAGACTTGGGAGCCCCCAATTAAGTTGTGGGTGTGTGCCTCAAGAGTTGTACGGGATTCGATCTCCGCCCCAAAGGAGATCATTAGTGGAAGGTGAACTCGCAACCTTTTGTGGTTGAGTTCATCAGGAGAAGAAGGTGAGCCTTTGTGGCGTTGCGGCTAACCTGTTGTGGTTGCGCACACCTCTCCAAACGAGACGTACACCTTTGGGTGGAACTCGGGAATACATCCTCGTCTCCGCGTGCCTCGGTTATTTCTATACCCGAGCTCTTTACTTATGCACTTTACATTGTGATAGCCTTCGCGCTTGAAGTCATATATCTTGCTATCATCTTGTTACTAGTATTGCTTAGCTTAAGTTGTTGGTGCACATAGGTGAGCCTAGTTTATATATCTAGGTTGTATGCTTGTTAAAGTAAACCTCTAGTTTTATTCCGTCTTTATCAAGCATACCGGAATTTCCGGGTCATTCGTGTACCGGATATTCCGGCTACTCGGAATTTCCGGTCACTCTTGGACCGGATATTCCGGCTCCTTGAAAAAGTTTTAAATCGCCTATTCACCCCCCTCTAGGTGACGTCTATCCGTTCACCTGTTCCGTCTTCTCCTGAACAATCTTCTTTGGGCTTTTTCCAGCGATCTGGTGCCTGCGAAGCGTCACAAGCTTCGCGAGGCAGCAGGTGTGAAGAGAGCCGCAACTGCGGGGGCGGCTGGCGAGCGTCCGAGGCCTGTGGAGACGTTCACTCCAGGCCCAGTGGAGGGGGCGCCTCAGGAGGGAGCGTCCGTGCCCCTGGTGGGGGCGCCCGAGCCTCAAACAGCGCCTCCCGAGCCTCTGCTTGTGGACAGCGCGGAGGAGACGGCTCCCGCGTCACCTCGCGCTCCGACTCCTCCTCGCGCGGCTACGCCACCACGCGGGGCAATTTTGCTCCGCACGCTGCCCTCGCCGCGCGCAGTAACGCCGCCACCTGCGTCACCTTCACCATGCTCACCCGCGGCGCCCGCGCCACCTCTGGAGGGAGCGACCGAGGCTTCAGCAGGTATAGGTGCGGCCACCGGAGGGGGTGCGACCTCGCCTCCTTTGGAGGGAGTAACCGAGGTTCCTGCGGGCGCAAGTGCAGCCGCAGGAGGGGGTGCGGCCTCGCCACCTCGGCCTGCCGGAGAAGATGAGCGCCCCAATGACTCGAGCGCCGCAGCTGAAGCCGGCGTGGATGGAGGTGGAGCCACACCCAGCCCCCGAGCCCGACCTGGGGCAGGGTTCACGGGACCGGCCGCTGCAGCTGGGCCCTCATCTAGCCAGGATCTGGTTCTCCGAGGCTGGGATTGGAGTGCAGGGCGCCGCGAGGTGGCCTTCGGCCTTGAGCGGGAGTCTTTGGAGGGCCTGGAGGCCCACCTTGCACTTGGCGACATACGGCTCGCCCAGCAGAAGGAGGAACTGGCGAGATCATGGGCGTCCTTCCATGCGGCTGTCGAGGCGCGCCGGCTGGAGGACTCGGCGCTGCAGGCAGCCCGCGGGGAGGCCATCAACTTTGCCAAGGAAATCCGCGACGGAGCCATTCGCGATGTCGCAGAGCTACTTGAGCCCCTCCAGTCAGAACGCGACGCCGCTGAGAAGCTCCTGCGAGGGGCCACAGCCAAGCGCGAGGTGTTGGAGGGCTCGCTGGCGCGGAAGCGCTGCGAGCTGGACCGGTTGGAGTCCCAGCTACTCTCTGCCCACCAGGCCGCGCAGGCCGCTCTGGAGGAGGACCGCAAGTGCTTGGCCGAGCGCGATCGGCAGCTGGCCCTCAGGGGGAGTGAGCTACAGCGGCGCGAGGAACAGTGTCTCCAGACGGAGAGGGACTTGGCTGCCCAGCGTGAGGACCTTGACGCGCGCGAGGGAGGCCTGGCCTAGGCGATCTCGAAGTTCGACGAGCATGTTGCTGCTCAGAAGCGTTCTGACGAGCGCTCGGAGCGGCGCTTCGCCAAGAGGACGAGAGAGGCGCAGAGGGCCCTCGCGGAGCACGAGAGACATCTCCGTCGGTCCCTTCTCTAGAAGTACGGTGCTCGGCTGCGGAAGCGGGAGGAACGCCTCAAGGCCGAGCATGCTGCGGACGCTCAGCGGCTCGCTGAGCTCGAGACGGCCAACTCCAAGCAGGCGCGCCGCTTCAAGCGCGCCAAGGCCTGTTGGCGCCGAGCGGAGGAGGCTCGCGACGCGGCGACTCTCCGGCTCTGGCCCTTCGTCCAGTGCGCCTGCGTCGCAGTGCGACCGCCTGTTTGAAGAGCTGGTTGCACGTGGTGGTGAGCTAGCAGCGCGGCTCGGCGCAGACGCGCTGTATCCTTGGACCCAAGGCCACGACGACGCCGCCTTCCTGGCCTATTTTGACCAGCTTTTCGCGGCGCTGGAGGGCCCCGCCGCTGAGCTTCGCGAGGTGATCGAATATGAGAGCAGGCAGCTCTTGGGGGTGGCTGTTGATCGCATCTTCACCAACATCAAGCTCCTTGTGTCGGACTTCGACCTCCGCTTGGTGACCGAGGTTGCTCCCGGCGAGGACGCGCGGCGCGTCTCGTCTTCCCTCCGCGAGCAGGTGGATGCATTCTGCAGCCGCTTCAGGCGTGTGGAGGCTGCGCCAGACTTCAGTGAGGAGGAGGCCCGCTCCGCCGAGGTCGAGGATGGCGCTGCGGAGGAGGAGGCCCGCTCCGCCGAGGTCGAAGTTGGCGCCACGGAGGTGGAGGCCCGCTCCGCCGAGGTCAAAGATGGTGCTGCGGAGGAGGTTCAAAGCGATGCTGCATCCCCCTGAGCCTTTCTTGGCTGCCCCTGCGAGCGCTTGTATCTGCGCCAGCTGTGTGCCTTAGACATCTTAAGACTTTTTGGCTTGTAATATACTTTTAAGTGTTGTTTTAATTCGAGCTTGTCTGCCCCTCGTGAGGTCTCTTTGGACTCATATTCATGTCTATTTGTTCTCTGCGTCGTTAGGTCCCATCTCTTCGTGCCATGACTCCGTCACCTCGGTATGCGGGAGCAATGACTCCGCAAGGCCGGGGGGAGTTTAGGCCTAGGAGAGGTAAGAGCCTTGAGTCGCGATGCTCAAGTGCCCCCCTTAGACGTGCGAGTAGTCCATGAAGCGTAAGGGAAAGCGAAGTCGCTCGAGGGGCAGAGACGCGCGCTAGGGAGAGAAAAACGCCCTGAAAGCGTGGGTGCGAGACTTAGCTTCTCGAGCTTTTCGCTCTGCGAAGGCTTTTCGCCTGGCGAGGTTGCCCACTTGAGGGGTCGCTCCTGGGGAGGCACTTTGCCTGGCGAGGTTGCCCACTTGAGGGGTCGCTCCTGGAGAGGCTCTTTGCCTGGCGAGGTTGCCCACTTGAGGGGTCGCTCACGGACGTCCCTTCAGGCTCGTGGGGGAATTCTTCCCTACAGGTAATAGAGGGGCAAACCCAAACGCTGGAACATGGATCAAGGGATCGTGCGCGCTTATAGGTCCCCTCAGGCGTTCCTTGCGAGGAGAGTAAGTACCAAGGTCCTCTGTAGAGATGGCGTGTTTGTGGGGAATTGCCCTCCAGCCAGACTCGGACTCTTGGATTTTGCAGTGCTGCTGGTGTGTCATTTGAGGCACTGACACCGTACTCAGCCCCCGCTCGCGAGGTACGCATGTGGAGAGATATAAGCGCACACTTCAACAATAGTAATGCGTAAATAAAACCCCCCAAAAACGTTTTTTAAGCGGCGCCGAAGCGCTAAGTTCACTTAGGAACGAGATTGAGTCATTATGCTTGGGGTTGCCAAGTTAATGCTCTGACCATGTCGAGGCATGGGGACCACCTGTTGGTGGCTGAGACTCTCAACGGCCTGAGGTGGCTCGTTTTAATTGAGAGCTCGGAGGGTTTTTCCCTCGAGTGAAGCCTTTGGGGCTTTGGAGGTTTAAGCCGTTGGCGTTTTAACCTCCAGAGACAGGAATGCTTGGAGGTTGAGCCGTAAGCTGCCTCTCCAGCTAGGAGTCTCGACGTGACAATGATCACGTGCGTGGCAATGATCACGGTTGCGTTTGTTCCCTTAGGAGACAAAGCATTTGTTTGAGGTTTAAGCCTTTTGGCGTTTTAACCTCTAGAGTCGACATTGCTTGGAGGTTGAGCCGTAAGCTGCCTCTTCCGCTTTGTCTTCTCGACGTGACAATGATCACGGGTGTGGCAATGACCACTTTGGCATTTGTTCCTTTAGGAGACAAAGCTATGTTTTTTGAGGTTTAAGCCTTTCGGCGTTTTAACCTCTAGAGACGGAAAATGCTTAGAGGTTGAGCCGTAGGCTGCCTCGTCCGCTTGGCACTCGACGTGACAATGATCACGGGCGTGACAATAATCACGGGCGTGACAATAATCACTTTTTTTTACTTGTTCCTGGCGGATACAAAGGTTTGCGAGGTTTAAGCCTTGATCTTTAAACCTTGAGGGACAAAAAGGTGCTTGGAGGTTGAGCCGTGGGCTGCCTCTTTTGCTAAATGCCCTGACGTGATGATGATCACGGGTAGAACTTGCGCAGATGCATGATGTTCCATGGATTCTTGACGGGGACACCGTCTTCCGTCTCGAGGCGAGCCGCGCCAGACCTGGCGATGTGGGTGACCCTGTAGGGACCTTCCCACATCGGGGACAGCTTGTGGAGGCCTTCCCTGGAGAGGATTCGCCTAAGGACGAGACCGCCTGCCTCCAGGGTGCGCGAGCGCACATTGCGGCTGTGGTAGCGCCTCAGGGACTGCTGGTACTTGGCCGCCCATAGAGCGGCGCAGCGTCTTAGCCCTTCAAGGAGCAGCATGTCGTCGTTGTGGAGGTCCTCTTGCTGGTCCTCATTAAAGGCAAGGACCCGTGGGGACCCATGCTTTATCTCTGCGGGGAGGACTGCTTCGGCTCCATAGATGAGTGCGAACGGCGTTTCCGCGGTGGGCTTGGGTGGCGTGGTACGGATGGACCAGAGCCCCGAGGGTAGCTCATTGATCCAGCCCTTGCCGTGGCCCTTGAGGACATCGAAGGTCCTGGTCTTCAAGCCTTTGAGGACCTCTGCGTTTGCGCGCTCAGCCTGTCCGTTGCTTTGCGGATGGGCGACTGAGGCGAATCAGAGCTTGATGCCCATTTTCTGGCAATAGGCTCTGAAGATGCCGCCTGTGAATTGCGAGCCATTGTCGGTGATGATGCGGTTAGGCACTCCGAAGCGCCAGACCAGGCCTCTGATGAATTTGACCGCCGCGCCTGCTGTGATTGTACGCGTCGCCTCCACTTCAGGCCATTTTGTGAACTTGTCAATGGCCACGAAGAGGTAGCGATATCCACCTTGCGCCATTGGGAAATGTCCCAGGATGTCCAACCCTAGACCGCAAATGACCACGAGAACGGAATGGTTTGTAGCCCCAGCGCTGGTTGGTGGATTTTCTTGGCGTGGAATTGGCAGGCTTCACAAGCTTGAATAATGTCCCTTGCATCTTGAAGCGCTTAAGGCCAGTAGAAGCCGCTCCTGAAGACTTTCCCTGCGAGGGTGCGGGCGCATGAATGGTGGCCGCATTCCGCGCTGTGGATGTCCTTAATCAGCAGTTTTCCTTCTTCAGGAGGGACGCACTTGAGCGCGATGCCGTTTGGGCGCTTGCGGTAGAGAATTCCTTCGAGGATTTGGTACGATTTTGCTTGGCGGGCAATTCGCTCCGCTTCAACATCTTCCTCGGGAAGGATCCCTTTGTGGAGGTAGTCTTTGATCTCGTCGATCCATCCTGCCTCTTGGTGCACCGCTGTGAGCAACAGACGCTCCCCTGTTGGGGGCCCGCAGCCTGGAGCTCCGCTTGCAGGTGGTGGCGGGAGCGTTTCGTCTGTGCTTGCGGGCAGGGCCTCGAGGGGCTGCTTTATCGATGCCTTGACGAGCCTTTCTTCAAAGACACCAGGCAGCTGGGCTCGCCTCTTTGATGCGCGCTTGGCGATGTCATCAACCTCTTGGGATATGCATGAGCTCCATTCCCCTGAAGTTCTTCTCCAGCCTACGGACCTCTTCAAGGTATGCGGCCATGTGGTCGTCCTTGGCCTTGTAGCTTTTGTTGGAGAAGTTGACGAGCAGCTGGGAGTCGCCCTTATGAGTATATGCTTGACGCCTAGGGCGATTGCGGCGCGTAGGCCAGCAAGCAGCCCTTCATACTCGGCGATGTTGTTAGATATCTTGTCGATTCCGAAGCACAGCTGGACTGCGTAATACAACTTGTCGCCTTTGGGTGAGGTCAGGACTACACCTGCCCCACCGTGGCGACAAGCGAAAGTTCTGTCGAACTTCATGGTCCATTAGCTGGGCATTGCGGCTCCAGAGGACTCGTGCTCTTCTTCCCAGGGCTCTTCAGGGGTTGGATCAGTCCATTTGGCGACGAAGTCTGCCAGCGCTCTTCCTTTGATTACCCTTGTGGTATCAAAGCGCAAATTGAATGGATGTAGCTCGATGTTCCATCCTGCGACACGATCTGTTGCATTTGGGTTGCGCAGAATTTGCTCCAGGGGGAAAGAGGTTACCACCGTGATGGGGTGCCCCTGGAAGTAGTGTCGCAGCTTTCTTGAGGCGATGAGGAGTGCGAGGAGAAGCTTCTGCTGCATCGGGTACCGCTCGCGAGCATCACACATTAGTGTGCTGACGAAGTAAACTGGATGCTCGACGAGAGTAGTTCCTGTTTCCTTGGCGTCTTTCGCCTGAGGTGGCCCAGCTTGGCCCTCGATGGGGTTGGCTTCAAGGGGCTTGTCCTGGGCCTCGAGGGATGAGGCCTCGAGGGACGTGGCCTCGAGGGACTTGGCCTCGAGGGACGTGGCCTCGAGGGACGTGGCCTCGAGGGACTTGGCCTCGATGGACGTGGCCTCGAGGGACGTGGCCTCGCAACGCTCCTCCTGTGCCTCGAGCGTGTTATCCTCTTGAGGCTCCTCAGTCCCTTCAGCATGAACCTCTTGCAGCGGTTGACTCGGGGCAGTCCCTTCTTGAGGCTTTGGGCCTGGCGGTGGCTTTGTGAGGACTGCCCTTTCGTCGAGCTCTTTATCATGAGGCTTTTTCTTTAGAGTGGTTGCACTCTTCTTGTGAAGTACAGGCTCCTCTCTTTCCACCACAAGGACAACACTGGCTGTTTGTGGGGTAGCTGACAAGTACAGCTTCAGGTGCTCGCCAGGCCTTGGGGCGACCATCACAGGTGGGCTGGCCAAGTACTTCTTCAAGTCCTCAAATGCTTTTTCAGCTTCAGGGGTCCACTTGAAAGTGCCCATTCTTTTCATGATCTTAAAAAACGGCAGGGCCCTTTCGCCGAACTTGGAGATGAATCTACCCAAGCTGGCCATGCAGCCTGCCAGGCGTTGCATGTCCTTGAGCCTGCGTGGAGGTTGCATGCCTTCTATGGCCTTGATTTTGTCTGGGTTCTCCTCTATGCCCCGATGAGACACGAGAAAGCCCAGCAATTTGCCTGAAGGTACTCCAAAGACGCACTTGGCGGGGTTGAGCTTGATGTTCAGCTTGCGCAGGCTGGCGAAGGTTTCTTCCAGGTCCCCGAAAAGAGTATTTCCTTCTCGCGACTTCACGACGATGTCATCGACATACGCTTCAGCGTTTCGCCCCATTTTCCCGCCAAGGGCTATCCTTATTAACCTCTGGAAAGTGGCTCCGGCATTTTTTAGGCCGAAGGGCATGCAGACGTAGCAATACACACCGCATGGGGTGAGGAAAGCCGTCTTCTCCTCATCCTCTTTAGCCATTTTAATCTGGTGATAACCTGAGAAGGCATCGAGGAAACAGAGGAGGTCGCAGCCTGCCGTGGAGTCCACGATCTGGTCAATTCTGGGCATGGGGTAAGGGTCCTTGGGGCAGTCCTTGTTTACGTCGGTGTAGTCGATGCAGAGGCGGCCTCCGCCGACGGGTTTTGGGACTACCACGCCGTTGGAGAGCCAAGTGGGGTGCGCGACTTCGCGGACGACTTTTGCCGCTTTGAGCTTCTCGACCTCCTTGACGATGAATGCTTGCTTCTCGGGGGCTTGCTTTCTTGATTTTTTCTTGACGGGGCGCGCGTTTGGGCACACGGCCAAGTGGTGCTCGATCACCCTCCTCGGTACACCAGACATATCTGACGGTGTCCATGCGAACATGTCAGAGTTTGCCTGGAGGAAGGCGACGAGCGCGCTTTCCTATTTGGGAGGCTGCGCGGCGCCAATGGTGACGCTAGCCCCCGAGCATTCAGCCCCCCGAGCTACCTGAGCTCAGAGAGATCTTCTTTGTAGCAGCTGCCTCCTGGGAGAACAACTGCTTCTTCTTCTTGGGCCTCTCGAGAGGCTCTTGGTCCTCGTCTGCGGGGAAGGCCATGGCGGCGGTCTTGTAGGCCGTCTCCACAGCGCGCGTAGCGTCCAGGACATGCCCACGTATGGTGATCGTGCAGGCGCTGCCGGGGATCTTGACCATATTGTACGCATGGTGCGTGACGACCATGAACTTCGCGAGCGCGGGGTAGCCGAGGATGGCGTTGTACGGCAGACCGATGTGCGCAACATCGAAGTCGATGTGCTCGGTGCGGTAATTTTCCTCGCTCCCGAAGGTGACGGCAAGCCTGACCTGGCCTAGAGGCTCGATTGAGCCGCTGGTGACCCCCGTGAAGGGCCTCGAGGGCATAAGCCTCTCGTAGGGCACTTGAAGCGCTTCGAACGTATCTATGGAGATAACGTTCAGGCCTGCTCCGCCATCGATGAGCGTCTTGGAGACAACCACATTGTCGATTGTGGGGGTGCAGACCAGCGGGAGGGTTCCAACAGTCTTGGTGGACTTGGGGTGGTCCTGAGCATCGAAGGCGATGGTGTACTGCGACCACTTGAGGGGCCTGGAGGTTTCCGTGCCTGGGAGGGCGGCGTTGAGCTCGCGGGCGAACTGCTTGAACTGGTTGTTCGACTTTGGTGCCTGCGCCCCCCCCCCCTAGGATGCATGCAATGGCGCCCCTCGGGGCTTGGTAGCCGCCATCTTCCTTGTCAGGGAGGTTGCCGTTCTTTTTTGCGGCGTTGGCTCGATTTCCAGATGGTTTCTGGTAGCCGCCCTTGCGTCCGCCTCCGCGGTAGCCACGGCCTCGACCGTGGCCGCCGATGTCTTCTGCTTGCTCGCGTTCCTTGCTCAACCTTTTGAGGTCGTAGCAGGACTCCGTAGAGTGGCCGCGCCTGTTGTGGTAGATGCAGAAAGGGCGGTGATCATCTTTCCTCTCTCCAGCCTCGGGGGAGTCCCTGCGGGTGCCTTTTGTGTCAGGATCTGCCGCGAGAACTGCGGTGGCCTTGCGCTTGGGCTCCTCCTTCTTCTTTTGGCTCTTGGACCCCTCAGCATGATCGTCCCCTCTCGAGGACATTTTCACGAAGAGGAGTCCCTCTTCAGCCTTGGCGCACTTGTCCGCCATGTCGAACAACTTGACCACAGAGGTGAGCTTGTCGTGGATGCCCAGTTTCTCGAGCATCCTGCTGTTTGTGACGCCCTCGCGGAAGGCGGCGATGACTTGACTGTCGAGAATGTTCGGGATCTTGTTGCGCACTTGGCTGAAGTGCTGGATGTACTTGCGGAGCGTTTCGTCCTTCCTCTTCGCCACAGCGCGCAGATCGTTGTGGGTGAGGGCGCGCTTGTACGTCCCCTTGAAGTTGGAGACGAACTGCTTGCGGAGCTCCTCCCAGTTGTTTACAGAGTCCTCCGGGAGGTTCAGGAGCCACGACAGCGCAGAGTCGCGTAGCGCGTGGGAGAACCAGTTGGCCATGACCTTGTCGTCTCCCCCCGCAGCTTGGATTGAGGTGGTGTAGAGCTGCAGGAACTCGACGGGGTTGCTGGAGCCGTCGTAGCCCTTGGGAAGGGCCGGCATGAACTTCTGCGGCCAGACCACGCGGCGCAGAGAGCGAGTGAACGCCATGCAGCCCGAGGTGCACGTAGCGACCCAGTGCTGAAGCACGTCGCGGTTCTGCTGTCCTGCCTGGCCGAGCTCCTCCACGAGCCTGTTCTGGCGGTCTCGCTGGAGCTCCATCCCCACACGGGCTTCGGGCGTGGTGCGCTGCACGATCATGCAATCGCGCGGCGAGGTCGCGTGCGAAGCAGCCCTCTGTGCCGCAGCCGGTGCAGGCCCCGGAGGTGGCGGAGGCGCATTTGTTGTGACCGTGCCCGCGAGAGAGGGGTGCATGTTGGACTGCGACGGAGCGGGGCGCGTCGTGGCGATGCCGACGAGGTGGTTGAGGCGTTGGAGCCACTGCTCGTGAGCCTCAGCGGTGGGCTGGTAGCGTAGCAGCTCCCGCGCCATGAGCAGCGCGGTGTGGGGCGCAGGGTCTGTCCTCCCCGGGCCCGAGCCGCTCGGGCGCTGCGTCGGGTGCGACGACTGCGCGTCCTCCTGGTGCTCGGCGTCGTGCTCCGGCGCCTCCGCGTGAGGGCCAGAAGGGACATGCTCCTCTTGGCGGGGTCGGCCCCGCCTTGCGCGGGTGGTCGCGGCACCTGGGGGCGCACGTGTCCCCGCGGGCGCACGTCGGCTGACTCGAGCGGTGCGGGTGGCGCGCGTGTTCACCATGGCGTGGAGACGGACTCGAAGGTTGTTGACGCGCCTCAATCCCCTACCTGGCGCGCCAAATGTCGGGTTATGACTCCCAGGAATCGGGGGTAGTCACTTCCTGAAGTGTAGTTCGAGAGGGGATTGAACGCGGAGGTCTGGACCCTCAAGTGGCTCCGCGACGGTGCTCGCTGGACCCAAAGAAGACGCACACCCGACCAAGAAAGACAACGTCCTTTACCCAGGTTCACGGCCCTCGAGAGGAGGTAAGACCGCTACTCCTGCCTGTCTGTATTATATGTGGGAGGTTACAGTACAATTGAGCTTGCCGGAAGCCCCCTTGAGGCAGTTCTTGCATGGGGAGGGAAGCGATGATCTTCTTCCTCCTCCGGACAGAGGCTAACCTAACCAGAGTTGCTAGGGTTTACAAGGGAGTTGTGCACGCAAAGGGCCGACCCCTGCTACGATGGATGTCTCCTCTCTTTTATAGGCGCCTCGGGCCTTCTCCTTCGGCTTGGCCTTCAAGGTGGCTCCCACTTGCCAGTGGCGGGGCGGAGCACGAGTCCACCGTGCTCCATTCGTCCATGGACTCGGTCCATTGTTGATAAAGGTGGCGTCGTGGCCGACAGGCGGCCGACCGCGCGGTACTATCCGCAGAGCGGGCAGTCTCTGAGGTGGAGCCCGCGATGACGATCTCCGTTGTAGGGTTGCGCCGTCCACCTGCTTTATCGCCAGAGTAGAAAGTCCTCACAGCTGTGTAGCAGGCGGAGCCGCTTTGTTGACCGCTTTATCGCCAGGGACAGCGACGGGGGTGTGAGCGCCACTGCACGAGCGTGGCAGAGGTCACATGCGCTCTGCCGGGCTTCCTTGGCGACGACGTTTTCCTTCAGGCATGAGGGGAGATTCCTGCCGGAAGCCCCCTCAGGCGGATTGGTCCCTTGGGGGGATGATCCCCTGAGGCGAGGGGTCCCTTGAGGTCCTCGCTCCCTCTTCAGGCCCTCGAGGGGAATTGCCTCTCGAGGGTCCCGCCAGGCGGTGACGCCTGGTCCTTAGTCGTTTCGTCCGTCTGACCCGCGAGCGAGGCCTGTGGTGAATGGGCTGTTGATACCCCAGTTCCCACTGGGCCGACATACTCCTTTTGTTTATTAGTATTACAAGACGTTTTAGATAGAGAGCAGTGTTTTGTAGCCAGGGCTACATGTAGCCCGGTATTTTGAAAAAATCAAAATGCCATTTTTAAGTTTCCAAAAGTTATGCAAAAAATCACAGGTATAGATAGTGTCACTAAAAACAAGCGTGAATTATTTGACCTTAAAATGTTTTGTATTTTGGGCTGTGCAAAAAAGACAAAAATCTGACAGATTTCAAATTTTGTATTTGGGTGATTAGATCCAGAAATTTGTCTTTTTTTGTTCAGACCATCATAATTCGAATTTGGATTTAGATAGGGAGGACAAGTCAATGGGGCTGCATAACCGAAACTACAATTATCCAATACAATTAAGGAGGAAATCAATTTGATGTCATCGCACATGCCAAGTGCATATCCAGTGATATCACAACTTTAAATGGTACCACTTGTCAAAATTCAAAGTTTTAAGTTTACACAATTTCAAAATAATTTTATGGGTCATCACAAGCTAGCTTATGTATGTGTTTACGATTCCTAGAATTTGCAAAACCCAATTAGAAATACACACACTTGGAAAGAAAAAAGACAAATCCAATATGAATAGTGTCACAAAAAGAAACAAAAAATGACACTATTCACATTGCAAGTTGTCCTTTTGTTTCTCTGTGTATTTCAAATTTTAGGGAACGCAGACACAAATCTTGTGACCATCCACTATTTTTTTGATTTTTTTGGCACTTCTAAATTTTAATTTTGGAGAGTGTTATCATGATACTATTATTTAAATGTGTTATCAGTAGATATTTCTCATGTAAGAATATTCACGGGACCAGGCCGCCGGGTTCACGTGGTTATTCTTTGGGTTCCTTTGGTTAAGGAGATTCCTACTATAAGGGTTGGAACAAAACAGATGATGATGTGGCATCTGAAGGTGGGTCCTATCTCTCGTCGGCCTTATCCCTCACTCTCTTGTGATATCTGGCTTAGGGCTTAATAGAATTGATTGAATATTTATATGAACAAGATATATCTCCTTTTTTGGAAGTCATATTATAACAAACGAGGTTATGTGTGATACTATTCACATTGCCAACACAAATCTTGTGATCGTCCACAATTGTTTTTGATTTTTTTTGGCACATCTAAATTTGAAATTTGGAGAGTGTTATCATGATATTATTTTAGTGTATTATCACTAGATATTTCTCATGTAAGAATAGACACGGGACCAGGCCACCGGGTTCACGTGATTATTCTTTGGGTTCCTCGGGTTGAGTGGATTCCAATTATAACGGTTGAAACAAACCAGATGATGATGGGGCATCTCAAGGTGGGTCCTAGCTCTCGTCGGCCTTATCCCTCATTCTCTTGTGATATCTGGCTCGGGGCTTAACATGATTGATATAATATTTATATGAACAAGATATATCTCCTTTTCAGAACCTCATGTTATAAGAAAAGAGGTTATGTGTGCTTCCTCTGGAGCAATTTGAGAATAGCTGACTGACTAGGAAATTCTTCTCGGGTGTGCACGAGTGATAACAAAGTGCCTAGGTCTGTGGATACAATTTAGAAATACTAGAGAACTGATAGGGGTACCAGTTGCCGGCTTGTAGGTGGATCAGGGGTGTTATATTTGGTACCACATCCAAATCTCGCAGTTATATATGAGTGTGAAGGTTAGTGGTTGGACATGTAGTACATGGGTCGGCACTGAGAGCAGACATGTGGAACAAGTGCCAACACTGGATGCATACATGAGTGCCAAGAGAGAAGTTCCTGGACGGGGGTTGATCGACGAGTGCTTCAATCTTCTAAGGAGGGAGGATGTGATATCCCGGCTCAAGGCTTAAAGGACTAACAAAATAGTCTCATCAACCAGATATATCTTCTTTTTAGACATGCCGGAGTAATTTGAGGATGGTTGACCAACCGGGGTGTCCTTACCATGTACACACGAGTAAGAACATAAAAACTTAGGAAATACTAGTATTGAGTTGTGGGTCAGTCTAGACATTCTAGAGAGCTAGCAGAGGTAACAACCATCGGCCCTGAGGTGGGTTGGGCTGTTACAATATATTACAAAACATAAGCATATGAAGATAGAAATTAAAAGATCCTAAAAGATATCTTGGACAGGATAAAGATAAAAGCAGCAAGCTTGTCAAGAAAAAATGAGTTCAAAAATATATCCACAGATGCAATGAAACGAGAGTAACACACATAAATAAAATTCTTACTAGAGCCACCAATGAGGAAATACCAATATGACCGACTAGGAATGTGGATATCAATTTAAGGCATGAACTGTTATGTATATATATAAGTTTCTAAAGGACGTAATACCATGATGAGAAAATCCACAAAGACACATTTACATATAAATAGTTACTTAAAAATAGTGACATGATATCCAAGAGGAAATCATTGTACATACCAATGAGAAATATAGCCAATTGCTCGGTCTTTATTATTTCATACTAATGAACTTTTAGACACAAAAACATCACAAAGTTTTTAAATATAAGATGTTTTAGCTTTTATCTAGATTCCCATGCATCTACATGCATCTTGAGTCTAGACATGTTTTAATGTGCATGTAACATGTTCACTCATTCAATTGTGCAGCTAGTCAACATATGCAATGTCTAAGACATTTTATATTAAAAAACGGAGAGAGTAATATCAATTAACAAGGTATAATAACTAATATGCTTCGAGAATAACAACAAGTGTCACAAAGAAAGGATACATTTTTAGCAATTCTATTAATTGCACTCGAGAGCACTTTGAAAACCGCGTAAACAATAAAACTACTAAACTGACATATATGACTATATGAGAATGATGAATCCTGACCATTAATTTATATACTCCCTGTCAGATAGTGACTCCCACGGAACTGGGATAGTCACACCCTGAAGAGTAGTTCGAAAAGGGGATTGAACACGGAGGTCAAGCGACCCTCGAGAGGCACGGCAACGGTGCTCGCCGGGCCTGGAGAGGAACACCCACGATAGAGATGGATACCAGCCCGTACCCAGGTTCACGACCCTCAGGAGGAAGTAACACTGCTACTCCTGCTTGTCTGTATTGCACTGCAGAGGTTACAGTACAACTGAGCTTGCCGATGGCTCTGTTGAGGCAGTTTGTGCTTGGAGAGGGACGCAATGGTCGTCTTCCTCCTCAAGCCAAAGGCTATTCTACTAGCTGGGCTAGGGTTTACAAGTGTTTAGCAAGCAATTGGCCGACCCCTTGCTACGGTGGAGCTCCTGCTCTTTTTATAGGCGCCACGAGCGTCTTCCTTCCGCAGGGCGTCCAAGGTGGGCTCCCACACGGCAGTGGCGCGGAGGAGTTGGAGTCCACCACGGCTGAATCCTTCATGGACGCGGTCCATTGACGATTAAGTTGGGTGCGGTGGCCGACAGGCTGCAGACCGCGCATAATGGCTCACAGGGGCTGCAGTGATTGTGGTGGAGCCCGCGATGACGATCTTCTTGGAGCGTTGCGCCGTCCAGCCGCTTTATCACCAGAGAGGAAAGTCCCAGCTGTCCTGACGCAGGCGGCACAACTTTATTGACTCCATTATCACAAAAACGGCAATGGGGGTGCCTGCGTCACTCTGCGGCTGGAGCAGAGGCCATGTGCGGCATGCAGTACTTCCTTGGCAGTGAAGCTTCCCCACATGCCCGAGATGTCCTGTGGAGGGATTTATGTTGACTCCACTCCAGGCGCGTGACGCCTCGGGAGAGTCTCTTGAAGCGCATGTCCTGTTCAGGCCTTCACTTCCTCTTCAGGCCCTCAAGAGACTTTGCCTCTCGAGGGTCTCCTCAAGCGGTGGCTTGGTCCTTAGTCGTTTCGTCTGATCTGTCAGCGTGCGAGGCCTAGGGAGAATGGGCTGTACACACCCCAGTCCCCACTGGGCGACAGTAGCCCCCGGGCCCGCGATGGACGCGATTGAGCCCATGGGCGCATGCGGAGCATTGTGGGCCCAAAGTGCCCGGCCGGCCCGAGCCACGCGTCCCTCAGACGAGTAACGGTCGCGCACGATCTGGGGCGTGCGTCGTGGGGGGTCCCACCACGCCCCGGTAACTGCTCCCTGAAGAGACATAAAGTCTGGGCGCCGGAGCAGGGAGCCGTTACTGTTTCCATTTCTTCTCGCAGAAGCCTCCGCCATTCTCGAGCTCTCCGCCTCTTGCGACACACCGAACCCCGACGATGAGTCATGCCAAGAACAAAGGCAAGGCGGCTGCGGGATCCTCCTCCCAGGCGGAGCCAGACGAGGTTGCGCATGGCGCTGCGGTGCTCGGGGTGCGCATCAACGAGAAGGCACTCTCCAAGGTCCGCTACCTGGTGGCGGACCGGACCAACGAGCACGGTGCCACCGTGCTCAAGCCGGCTGCGCACGGGAAACACCCGCGAGGGTTTTCCCGATCTTCCAGCACCGCATCTCTGCCGGACTGGTGCCGCCATTCTCTCCATTCCTGGTGGCGGTGTTGGCCTTCTACCAGATTCAGTTGCTGCACCTCCACCCCAACTCCGTCCTCATCCTCGCCGTGTTCGCCTACCTCTGCGAGTCGTACCTGGGCTTGGAGCCCACGTTGGGGCTCTTCCGGTGCTTCTACGCGCTCCGGAACACGGCGAAGAACGAGCGCACTTGGTGTGTCTCGTTTCGCATCGTGGATGGCATGGGGAGCGTCTACATCCCCATGTCGTGGAACGACAACAAGGCCATCACTTTGGTGACGAAGAAGGTGGACGACTTCCGCCACCGGTGGTTCTTCGTTGGGGTGGAGCAGCCCTGCGCCTTCCTCGAGGTCCCCGACGCGCCGCCCGTGAAGAATTCCCACTGGGGCAAGGCGCCCTTCGACGGCGCGCAGAACACAAGCTTGATGGGCCGCCTGAGCTTCCTTCGCGAGGAGGGCCTCACGGGGAAAATCATCGTGGCGGACTTCGTGACGTGCCGCATCCCTCCCCTCCAGGCGCATTTGGTGCCCATGTGGATGTACTCCGGCCCTCATGACAAGACGCGGCTCCACCGCGAGGACAACGACAAGGACGTCGTCGACAACGTCATGTCTGCGTTCTTCATCAACTCTGTGGTGCCTGCCGCGGACCGGCTCCCCATCACGCTCCGGCCTCTCCATCAATACAACATGACCGAGCGCATGGCCATCCTGGAGGGGATGCCTCCGTTTACCCCTGCAGGCCAGGCGGGGAAGGAGGTGCCTGTGCCAGTGGTGTAGGGAGCGGAGGGAGCAGACTCTACTTCAGCCTCAGGAGCTGGGCGAGGCGAGGAGGAGGCCGCAGCAGGGGAGGTGTCCTCTTCGAGAGCTGGGCCATTCACTGACGAGATTTGCGACATCTCGTCAAGTGATGATGACACCTTCGGGGTGGCGCCTACGTGCCTCGTGGAGGAGGAGGACGAGGAGAGGGAGGCCTCTGACGCGGAGCCCACTCCGGGGCGGCACGAGCCACGCACCAAGGCTGCCGTGGGCCGGTCTAGGGCGAGGCCATCCGATGTCCCCTCCAAGAGGAACGTTGTGGCGCCTACGGAGGGGTCTAGCGCCAGGACCGCGCCCTCCTGGCGCTCGCCAGGCCTGGTGGGCCCCATTTGACCCACCTAGGCCGGCCTCCATGCCCCCCCACCGAATCCCCTTGGGGATTTTCCCCCTCTTGTGCCTTCTTTCGACCAGAAGGTCCATTTAGGGAAATCAGCCTAAAAAAATTCGAAAATAAATTTATAAAATCATATTTGCATATTCATTACACTAATTAATATCAAACATAATATATATATAATTTATCCTAGCTCCGAAAACTCTTTCGGCGCTGCCCGATCTCCATCGGACCCCTCCCGGGACATTCCCGGTGATCTCTTTCCTTTCTGGTTGTCTTGTCGAAACCCCTTAAGTGTGTTACCCTAGCGGTTCGATATAATAACATGTATGATCAAGACTCCTCTATGATTAACGACTAACTCGTAGGCCTGGACCCCATGAATTAATCCCTGTGATATAACAAATGACTTTCATCTATCAAACCTGAATGCAAAGTCTTAAACCTTTTGCCATGGCGATACTTAGCGTGTCTGAGCGTCGTTCCATTGATATCTCCATAGCTAATCTCAACCTCGTTACCGACAACGCTATCTTCTACTCGTCCATGATCTCATGTCTCCGTGACCTAGTCACATGCTTGCAAGTTCATTAGACATGATCTCACCGAGTGGGCCCGAGAGTATCTATCCTGCTATGCGGACTGGCAAATCCCGCTCTTGACCCCTCGTCTCAACTACTCCTTTCCGATACCCAACAGTATCATCGTTATTGTCATACTATATAAGATACGACGTTTGGTGCGATCAAAGTATCTTCCAGAAATAACAATAAGAGTTGATCTCACGGTCAAAGGCGTAACGACTACGTCCTCCAAATCTGGGTATGTCCATCACATCGTTCTCCAACGATATGACTCCCATTGCCGACCGGCGCCATGCCCCATGATCGGGAAACCTCGAAACTAGTCTTAGTAGAGGCAACTAGGGACCTGGTTGTTTACGCATCACACCCGTATTATTTTTTCCGCTTAATACGGTTATAGCATGACACAAAAACCTATTATGAACAAACGAGATATGATAAAGAATACACTTTATTAATTGCCTCTAGGGCATATCTCCTTCATGCGAGACTTAGCTTCTCGAGGCTTTTACCCTGTAGAGGTTTTTGCCTGGCGAGGAGGTCCTCTCTAGGGGTTTTTCCCAGATGGCTCGTCAGGCTTGTGGGGACATTTCTTCCATGTAAATGTTAGAGAGGCGAACAGAAACGTTTGTGCACGGTACCGAGGACTCGTGCGCGCTTATAGGTCCCCTCAGACGTTCCTCGCGAGGAGAGTAAGTACCAAGGTCCTTTATAGAGATGGCGTGTTTGTGGGAGCTTGCCCTCCAGCCAGAGCTCGGATCCTAGGGTTTTGCAGTGCTGCTGGTGTGTCATTTGAGGCACTGGCACCGTACTCAGCAACCGCTCGCGAGGTGCACATGTGGAGAGATATAAGCGCACACTTTAGTAAAGTAATGCGGAAATAAAACTCACCACCAAATATTACATAGCGGCGCCGTAGCGCTAAGTTCACTTAGGAACGAAATTGTCTCATTATGCTTGGGTTTGCCAAGTTAATTTTTTGACGATGTCGAGGCATGGGGACCACCCATTAGTGGCAGAGACTCTCTACGGCCTGCGGTGGCTCGTTACATGGAGAGCTCGGAGGGTTGACCCTCGAGAGAAGCCTTTGGATCTTGGAGGTTTAAGCCGTGAGCTTTTATCCACTAGAGACAAAAAAATGCTTGGAGGTTGAGCCGTAAGCTGCCTCTTCCGCCAGATGTCTTGACGTGACAATGATCACGAGCGTGACAATGATCACGTGTGCTTTTTATCCTTCTGGAGACAAAAAATGCTTGGAGGTTGAGCTGTAAGCTTCCTCTTTCGCTAGATGTCTTGATGTGACAATGATCACGGGCGTGATAATGATCACGGGTAGAACTTGCGTAGGTGCATGATTTTCCATGGATTCTTGACGGGGATGCCGTCTTGAGTTTTGAGGCGAGCTGCGCCAGGCCTAGCGATGTGGGTGACCCTGTAGGGGCCTTCCCACATCGGTGACAGCTTATGGAGGCCATCCCTGGAGAGGATTCGCCTGAGGACAAGATCGCCTGTCTCCAGTGTGCGCGAGCGCATGCTGTGGCTGTGGTAGCATCGCAGGTCCTGCTGGTATTTTGTCGCCCGGAGGGCGGCACGGCAGCGTAGTCCCTCGAGAAGGAACTGGTCGTCGTTGTGGAGATCCTCTTGCTCGTCCTCGTTAAAGGCAAGGACCCGTGGGGATCCATGCTTTATCTCTGTGGGGAGGACTGCTTCGGCTCCATAGATGAGGGCGAACGGTGTTTCCCCTGTTGGCTTTGGAGGCGTTGTACGGATGGACTAGAGCACCGAGGGGAGCTTGCTGATCCAGCCCTTGACGTGGCCCTTGAGGATGTCGAAGGTCCTGGTCTTTAGGCCCTTGAGGACATCTGCGTTTGCTCGCTCGGCCTATCCATTTCTCTATGGATGAGCTACCGAGGCGAATCAGAGCTTGATGCCCATATTTTCGCAGTAAGCCCTGAAGATGCCACTGGTGAATTACGAGCCATTGTCGGTGATGATGCAGTTAGGCACTCCGAAGCGGCAGACCAGGCCTCTGATGAATTTCACCGCCGCGCATGCTGGAATTGTGTGCGTTCCCTCCACTTCGGGCCACTTGGTGAACTTGTCGATGGCCACGAAGAGGTAGCGATATCCCCCTTGCGCTGTTGGGAATGGTCCCAGGATGTCCAGCCCCCAGACCGCGAACGACCAGGAGAGCGGAATGGTCTGTAGTCCCAGTGCAGGTTGGTGGGTTGGATTGACGTGGAATTGGCAAGCTTCGCGTGCTTGAACGATGTCAACTGCATCCTGAAGTGCTTGAGGCCAGTAGAAGCCGCTGCTGAAGACTTTACCTACGAGGGTGTGGGCGCACAAGTGGTGGCCGCACTCCCCGTTGTGGATGTCCTTGATCAGCATTTTTCCTTCTTAAGGAGGGACGCACTTGAGCACGATGCCATTTGGGCGCTTGCGGTAAAGATTTCCTTCGAGGATGTGGTAGGATTTTGCCTGGCGGGTGATTCGCTCCGCTTCAACATATTTCTCGGGAAGGATCCCTTTGGCGAGGTAGTCTTTGATCTCGTCAATCCAGTCTGTTTCCTGATTCGCCGCTGTGAGCAACAGACGTTCACCTGTAGGGGGCCCGCAATTGGGAGCCCCAACTGTAGGTGGTGGCGGGAGCGCTTTGTCCGTGCTTGCGGGCATGGCCTCTTGAGGCTGTTTTATGGATGCCTTGACGAGTCTTTCTTCAAAGACGCCTGGCAGCTGAGCTTGCCTCCTCGATGCGCGCTTGGCGATGTCATCGGCTTCTTGATTTTCCTTTCTTGGGATGTGCATGAGCTCCATGCCCCTGAAGTGCTTCTCAAGCCTGCGGACCTCTTAAAGGTATGCGGCCATGTGATCGTCCTTTGGCTTGTAGCTCTTATTGGAGAAGTTGACGAGTAGCTGTGAGTCGCCCTTGATGAGTAGGTGCTTGATGCCCAAAGCGATTGCGGCACGTAGGCCGGCGAGCAGGCCTTCGTACTCAGCAATATTGTTGGAGATCTTGTCGATTCCGAAGCACAGCTGGACCGCGTAATGGAGCTTGTCGCCCTTGGGTGAGGTTAAGACCACGCTAGCCCCACCGTGGCGACAAGCGAAAGCTCCGTCGAACTTCATGGTCCAGTGGCTGGGCATTTTGTCTCCAGAGGGCTCTTGTTCTTCTCCTAGAGGCTCTTCAGGGGTTGGATCAGTCCATTCGGCGACGTTGTCTGCCATCGCTCTTCCTTTGATTACCCTTGTGGTATCGAAGCGCAAATTGAACGGTTGTAGCTCTATGTTCCATCCCGCGACACGATCTGCGGCGTTAGGGTTGCGCAGGATCTGCTCCAGGGGAAAAGAGGTGACCTCCGTGATGGGGTGCCCCTGGAAGTAGTGTCGCATCTTTCTTGAGGCGATGAGGAGCGCGATGAGGAGCTTCTGCTGCATTGTGTACCGCTCGCGAGCATCGCGTAGTACTGTATTGACGAAGTAGACTGGATGCTCGACAAGGGTTGTCAGTTTAGTCTGCTTGAGGAGGCTCTGCAGGGCCCTCAACGGGGTTGGCCTGTGGAGACTCTTTGGGGCCCTCGAGGGGGTTGGCCTGTGGAGGCTCTTTAGGGCTCTCAAGGAGGTTGGCCTCTGGAGGCTCTTCAAGCTCCCTGGCGAGATCATCCTGCATCGATTGACTTGGGGTAGGCTCCGCTTGTGGCTATGGGGCTGGCGATGGGTTTGTGGGGCCTGTTCCTTTGTTGAGCTCTTCGTTAGGCGATTTTTGCTTTGGAGTGGTTGCACTCTTCTTGTGGAGGACTGGCTCTTCCCTTTCTACTACCAGGATGGCACTAGCGGTCTGTGGAGTGGCTGATAGATACAGCTTCAGGTGCTCGCCTGTCCTTGGGGCAACCATGACTGGTGGGCTGGCCAGGTACCTCTTTAAGTCCACAAAGGCTTTTTCCGCTTCAGGCGTCCACCTGATAGTGCCAGTTCTCTTTATGATCTTGAAGAATGGCAGAGCTCTCTCGCCAAACTTGGAGATGAATCTACCCAAGCTGGCCATGCAACCTGCTAGACGTTGCATATCTTTGAGCCGGCGTGGAGGTTGCATTTCCTCTATGGCCTTGATTTTGTCAGGGTTTGCCTCTATGCCTCGATGGGACACGAGGAAACCAAGCAATTTTCCTGAAGGCACTCCGAAGACGCACTTGGCGGGTTTGAGCTTGATGTTCACCTTGCGCAAGCTGGCGAAGGTTTCTTGGAGGTCCCTGAGGAGAATATCTCCCTCTCGAGACTTGACGACGATGTCATCGACGTAAGCTTCAGCATTTCTGCCCATTTGCTCGCCAAGTGCTATCCTCATGAGCCTCTGGAAGGTGGCGTCACGTTTTTCAGGCCGAAGGGCATGCAGACATAGCAATACACACCGCAAGGGGTGATGAATGCCGTCTTCTCCTCGTCTTCCTTAGCCATTTTGATCTGGCGATAACCAGAGAAGGCATCGAGGAAACAGAGGAGGTCGCAGCCTGCCGTGGAGTCCACGATCTGGTCGATCCTTGGCATGGGATAAAGGTCTTTTGGGCAAGCCTTGTTGACATCAGTGTAGTCGATGCAGAGGCGGCCTCCTCCGGCGGGTTTTGGGACGACCACGCCGTTGGAGAACCAAGTAGGGTGCGCGACTTCGCGGACGACATTTGCCGCTTTTAGCTTCTCGACCTCTTTGATGATGAATGCTTGCTTCTCGGGGGCTTGCTTTCTTGCTTTTTGTTTGACGGGGCGAGCGTTTGGACACACGGCTAGGTGGTGCTCGATCACCTCCCTCGGCACACCAGACATATATGACGGAGTCCCTGTGAACATGTCAGAGTTTGCCCGGAGGAAGGCGACGAGCGCGGTTTCCTACTTGGGAGGCAGAGCATCGCCAATGGTGACGCTAGCCCCCGCCTTCAGCCCCCGAGCTGCTGGAGCTTAGAGAGACTTTCTTTGTAGCGGCTAGCTCCTGGGAGAACATATGTTTCTTCTTCTTGGGTCTCTCGAGAGGCTCCATGTCCTCGTCAGCAGGGAATTCCATGGCGGCTGCCTCGTAGGCTGTCTCGACAGCGCGCGTAGCATCCAGGACATGTCCGCGGATGGTGATGGTGCCAGCGCTGCCGGGAATCTTAACCATGTTGTAGTCATGATGTGTGACGGCCATGAATTTCGCGAGGGCGGGGTAGTCGAGGATGGCATTGTACGGCAAGCCGATGTGCGCAACATCGAAGTCGATGTGCTCGGTGCGGTAGTTTTCCTCGCTGCTGAAGGTGACGGCAAGCCTGACCTGCCCCAGAGGCTCGATCGAGCCGCTGGTGACTCCCGTGAAGGGCCTAGAGGGCATGAGCCGCTCGTAGGGCACTTGAAGCGCTTCGAACGTCTCAATGGAGATGACATTCAGGCGTGCTCCACCATCAACGAGTGTCTTGGAGACAGCGATGTTGTCGATGGAGGGGCTGCAGACCAGCGGGAGGGTTCCAACAGTCTTGGTGGACTTGGGGTGGTCCTGAGCGTCAACGGCGATGGTGTACTGAGACCATTTGAGGGGCTTGGAGGTCTCGAGGCTGGGGAGGGCGGCGTTGAGCTCACGAGCAAACTGCTTGAACTGATTGTTCGATTTGGGCATCTGTGCCCCACCGAGGATGCAGGTAATGGCGCCTCTGGGAGCTTGGTAGCCTCCATCTTCCTCGTCAGGGAGGTTGCCGTTCCTCTTAGCGGCATTGGCCTGATTGTCTGATGGCTTCTGGTAGCCGCCCTTGCGCCCACTTCCGCGGTAGCCACGGCCTCGACTGCGGTTGCCGCTGCCCTCTGCTTGTTCGCGCTCCTTACTCAACCTCTTGAGGTCGAAGCAGGTCTCTGTAGAGTGACCGCGTCGGTTGTGGAAGATGCAGAATGGGCGATGGTCATCCTTTCTCTCCCCAGGCTCGGGGGAGTCCCTGCGGGTGCCTTTTGCTTCAGGCTCTGCCGCGAGGACCGCGGTGTGTTGGGGTTATACCAACTAGGGGTATCTCTAACATGGATCAATCTGGCTAGACCAGGGTGGCCCAAGGGTGGTAAGGCTGATGCCTACCGGGCGGCCCAGATAGCTGACGTACAAGGAAGTAGGCGGACGGTCCAAGGAAGGCAGCAGACTGAAGCCCATCAAGCCACCAAGCCCAAGATGGAAGGCGGCAACCAAAGCCGACTACAACTAGGACTCTGTTTACCTGCCGGCCAAGTACTTACCTTGTAACCCGGGATCTAGCCGCCTATATAAGCCGGCCCCCGGGAGGCCTTTAGGGCCAAGCTCATCCAAGTTGAGCCACGCTCCAAGACGCATCATACACATTGTAACCTGTTCATGGCTATTGCCTCATAGTGAATTATAGCAGCACGTAGGATCTCGCCACCGTTGCGGGATCCGAAGCTGGGTAAACTCGCCGTGTTCAATCCCAGCCTCGACGACTCCAGCCTTCTTCCCCACAATCCATACGTAGGCTAGAGGACCCCCGTCTCCTATCAATTATGCCGATACTACGACAGTTGGCGCCCACCGTGGGGCATAAGGTTTCTGGCGTCACGTTCCAGGCGGGAACAATATTGGCTGGCCGCAGCCGACGATTCCGATTGTCGTCTTCATCAACGCGACCGGATCGTACCGTGTACTATGCTCTGGCAGGCCGGCATGATCGAACGCCGTAAAATCATCTAGCCGTGTACTCTGCCCCGGCAGGCCGGCTCGATCAAACATCCTATTCATCTGCCAGATCGATCCGGCCGGCTGATCCGTTCTCCGGTTCGTGTAAGATCTAAGCTGGACATATCGATATGAGATCTGTCGCCGAATTGTCGCCGCCTCCTATTTCATCCAATTGATGGCAACCCATATATGGCTAGCTAGGAAGGCGACGATTCCCGCGCAGGATGGAAACGCATGCAGCAAGACGGATCCGTTCTGATTACATACACCTTGCTGGCCAAATTCTTTTGATATGGCAAGTCGTTATCTACAGAGATCCAGCGTGAATAAGCAATATGTCCATGGATTTCACGGCCGGAGCGCTAATCGCATGTATGTACTGCTAATCACTTAGCATCGGATATGGTCTTGATTATCGAGTATCACAAGGAAAAGCAGCCAGCTTACAAGGAAAGTCACGTCACGGTTGTTCCGACATCCGTATTTGACGAATCCTTCGCAACTCATACCATGTTCGGATCCTTCCGACGTCTGGTTTTGGGATTCAATATTATCTTTACCGTCGTGTTCGTGAGATGTTATGCGGGACGCCGCCATCCTCATATACGGTTTAGACGAGTTCATCGCGAAGATGCTAAGCTATTGTTTCCGATTGCCCAAACCTGATCAATTTGGGGAGACATCGATTGGTACCAAACAATAAACCTCCACATTTCAGCTTAATCGCTAACATAACAAGACGCCTTGTCGGCGCATTTATCGTCGCGTTCCGGCTTAATTGCTAACGCGGATCGCCATTATCTTGGCTTAATTACTGCCACGGCATACTCCTCGCCGCCTTGATGGGATCATCCTCGGAATCATGTGGACTGATATTGTCAGACTGGGGCTGCCGCCTACATACTAGGGCTGGCGTCTTCCGCCACGCCTGCCTCCTCGACATCAACGTCAAACAAGCTAAGTTTATATACACTTAACCTTTAATTATATGTATGGTCATGAAATAAAAATCTGTAGTTTGCTCATTACGCTTGAGATCATGCCATCTTTTCTCTTTTCATTTGATCATATCCCTCTTAGTATCTAAGTTACCTGATATTTGCTCTGTGCTGCATGGTTCAAACTTTTAGATACTTGCCGGCTCCGGGCCAAATTAAGCAATCAGTTTGCACCGCCTAATACCGTTATCTGATTGTTTATGTGCGGATTACGTAGTAGTATGTCATTAGCACCAACATGCTGGATTTAATTTGTCTGTGATTCTAAACTATTTGGTACTAACCCTGGTTGTCTCAGCTAAAGTTTCCGGCTGCGGTTCTGCCAACATATGTAAAGTTAAACATATAAACAAGATAAATATTAAGGCGGGCCACATAAAATTTAAAACCCATAAGTGTTTGTTAAAATCTACCGGCTCAGGCCTTGAAATTATTCAGGTTTCATTAAAAGTACATCTTAATGCAGCTATGTCTACTATGCAGGATACTTAACACCTGGGGGCTGCAACCGCAGCATTTTCATCATGTCTCAAGCCGTCTTTCAGTTAAGCCAACACGAGGCTCGGGGACTGCAATCATCGACTTACAACACCAGAAGTTCTTCCAAGCGTCGAGACGACTTCCGAGTACATCGACTCAACGCTCGGGGGCTGGAGATAGGCGGATCAAGAAAAACTCCGACACTCGGGGGCTCGACGTCGACGTTGCCCTCGTTCTATACTTGGGGGCTGCACGACATGCATCTCTATCGTCAACAAGAAGGCCGCATTAGTGGCATGGCCGTCTTGTCGTCAGCGACACAGTCACCTCCATGGCTCGGCCGACTTATCGTCAGCGACACAGTCGCCTCCGTGGAATGACTATCTTGTCGTCAACGACATAACCGCCATTGTCGTCAGCGACATGGTTGCCTACGTGGAAGGCCGCCTCCGTGGTATGGCAAAAAATGCACGATTTCGTTACATTTGGATTCAAACTGTCGTGGACCAAATGAGGTCATCTATCAGACATTGATTTGACCTGTCAGTAAGGATGAGGCTTCCCCGGGAAGCCATCCGACAAGTTAAGCTAGCCGTCTTTCCCATGTAGGATAAAGGCGGCCGCGTGCTCGTGATCAAGCCGGCACGTGTCCCCCATTTTTATTCAGAATGGTTCAAGCCCTGCCGCCGCCAATGTTCAAGACTGAAGATCAAGAAGACGAAGAAGTCGGCGCCTGGAGAACTTCAACCTTTCTGGGGCTAATGTTGGGGATATACCAACTAGGGGTATCTCTAACATGGATCAATCCGGCTAGTCCAGGGTGGCCCAAGGGTGGTAAGGTTGATGCCTACCGGGCGGCCCAGATAGCTGACGTACAAGGAAGTAGGCGGACGGTCCAAGGAAGGCAGCATACTGAATCCCATCAAGCCACCAAGCCCAAGATGGAAGGCGACAACCAAAGCCGACTACAACTAGGCCTCTGTTTACCTGCCAGCCAAGTACTTACCTTGTAACCCGGTGTCTGGCCGCCTATATAAGACGCATCATACACATTGTAACCTGTTGACGGCTATTGCCTCATAGTGAATTATAGCAGCACGTAGGATCTCGCCACCGTTGCGGGATCCGAATCTGGGTGAACTCGCTGTGTTCAATCCCGTCCTTGACGACTCCAGCCTTCTTCCCCACAATCCATACGTAGGCTAGAGGATCCCCGTATCTTATCAATTATGCCGATACTACGACATGGTGGCCTTGCGCTTGGGCTCCTCCTTCTTCTTCTGGCTCCTGGACCCCTCAGCGTGGTCGTCCCCTCGCGAGGAAATTTTGACGAAGAGGATTCCCTCTTTAGCCTTGGCGCACTTGTCAGCCAAATCAAAGAACTTCACCACAGAGGTGAGCTTGTCGTGGATACCCAGTTTTTCGAGCATCCTGCTGTTCGTGACGCCCTCGCGGAAGGCGGCGATGACTTGGGTGTCGGGGATGTTCAGGATCGTGTTGCGCACTTGACTGAAGCGCTGGATGTACTTGCGGAGGGTTTCATCCTTCTTTTGCACCACAACGCGCAGGTCGTTGTGGGTGAGCGCGCGCTCGTACGTCCCCTTGAAGTTGGAGACGAACTGCTTGCAGAGCTCCTTCCAAGAGTTCACCAAGTCCTCGGGGAGGTTCAAGAGCCACGACAGCGCAAAGTCACGAAGCGCGTGGGAGAACCAGTTGGCCATCACCTTGTCGTCTCCGCCAGTCGCCTGGATGGAGGTGGTGTAGAGCTGCAGGAACTCGATGGGTTGCTGGAGAAGTTGTAGCCCTTGGGGAGAGCCGGCCTGAACTTTTGGGGCCAGACCACGCGGCGCAGGGAGCGGGTGAACGCCATGCAGCCTGTGGCGTACGTGGCAACCCCGTGCTGCAGCGCGCTGCGGTTCTGCTGGCCCGCCTGGCCGATTTCTTCCACGAGGCGGTTCTGGTGGTTGCGTTGGAGCTCCATCCCCACGCGCGCGTCTGGTGCAGTGCGTTGTACGATCAGGCAGTCGTGAGGTGAGGACGCGTGGGAGGCTGCCCTCTGCGTCGCAGCCGGTGCAGGCCCTGGTGGAGGCGGAGGTACGTCCGGCGCAGCCATGCCCGCGAGGGAGGGGTGCACGACGGACTGCGACGGAGCGGGGCGAGTCGTGGCAATGCCGACGAGGTGGTTGAGGCGCTCCAGCCACTGCTCGTGGGCCTCAACGGTAGGCTGATAGCGGAGAAGCTCTTGGGCCATGAGCAGTGCGGTGTGCGGCGCGAGGTCTGTCCTCCCTGGGCTGGAGCCGCTAGGACGCATTGTCGGGTGTGACGACTGCGCGTCCTCCTGGTGCTCGGAGCTGTGCTCGGGCTCCTCCACATGAGGGCCTGAGTTGACGCGCTCTTCACGGCGGGGTCGCCCCCGTCGTCCGCGCGTGGCCGTGGCGCGGCGTGAGCTCCTTCAGGCGCACGTCTGCTGGCGCGGGCGGCGCGAGGAGCGCGGGTGTTCGCCATGGCGCGGAGGCGGCTCGAAGGTCGTTGACGCGTCTCAATCCCCTACCTGACGCGCCAAATGTCGGATAGTTACTCCCACGGAACATGGATAGTCACATCCTGAAGAGTAGTTCGATAAGGGGATTGAACACGAATGTCAAGCGACCCTCGAGAGGCACGACGACGGTGCTCGCCGGGCCTAGAGAGGAACACCCACGACAGAGATGGACACCAGCCCGTACCTAGGTTCACGGCCCTCAGGAGGAGGTAACACCGCTACTCCTGCTTGTCTGTATTGCACGAGGTTACAGTACAACTGAGCTTGCCGAGGGCTCTCCTGAGGCATTTTGTGCTTGGAGAGGGACGCAATGGTCGTCTTCCTCCTCAAGCCGAAGGCTATTCTACTAGCTGGGCTAGGGTTTACAAGTGTTTAGTAAGCAATTGGCCGACCCCTTGCTACGGTGGAGCTCCTGCTCCTTTTATAGGCGCCACAGGCGTCTTCCTTCCGCGGGGCGTCCAAGGTGGGCTCCCACACGGCAGTGGCGCGGAGGAGTTGGAGTCCACCGCGGCTGAATCCTTCATGGACGCGGTCCATTGACGATAAAATTGGGTACGGTGGCCGACAGGCTGCAGACCGCGCAGAACGGCTCGCAGGGGCTGCAGTGATCGTGGTGGAGCCCGCGATGACGATCTTCTTGGAGCGTTGCACCGTCCAGCCGTTTTATCACCAGTGAGGAAAGTCCCATCTGTCCTGGCGCAGGCGGCGCAACTTTATTGACTCCTTTATCACCAAAACGACAATGAGGGTGCCTTCGTCACTCTTCAGCTGCTGCAGAGGCCATGTGCGGCCTGCAGTACTTCCTTGGCCGCGAAATTTCCCCACAGGACCAAGACAGTCTGTGGAGGGATTTCGGTTGACTCCTCTCCAGGCGCGTGACGCCTCGAGAGAGTCTTTTGAACCACATGTCCTATTCAGGTCTTCGCTTCCTCTTCAGGCCCTTAAGAGACTTTGTCTCTCGAATGTCTCCTCAAGCGGTGGCTTGGTTCTTAGTCGTTTCGTCTGATCTGTCAGCGTGCGAGGCGTGGCAAGAGTGGGCTCTACACACACTCCCTTTGATATGCAATCATCCCAATCAACTTTTCTGCGGCGCCTCTGGATTTTACTTCTGCATTGATCTGCTGAGGCCTGAGGGCCGGGTGATTGCGACAGGGGAATTAGCTAGGCAGAACTGGGCAGTGGCTATCCATAGCCAGGTGGATAATATGTGTAATTATGAATTGATGTCTATCCACGAGGAACAGCCCAAGATCTTTCATTGTCTGGAACCGGTCTCTCTAGTGTAGCTATGTTCGTCCTTCGTCTGATGCATGGGGAGGTGAAAATAATACTACTGAAAACTACTGCCCGACGTTGAAATATACGTCTGCCCTGCACACAGGGTCGTTCATAGGAGAAGCAAACACCAAACCGAAGAACACCTCATTTTTTGAAATAATTTCTTTGAAACATGATGCAACCATACTGCATTATCCGATATATGATTGGGACTTTTTGATACATCATGTTCTTGACTACAGCGTGGATCTATCTCCGACTATACTTAATCTAGGTGCAGTTTAAGAACTGACGTGACTGCAGGAAACAATGCAGCTACTCTGAACCGGTGTATAGAACAATGAGTAGAAGTGCACTTCATTCTTGTTCCTTTGAGCGCCTGACCTGCTCACGACTCAGGAGGACAAGATAGAACAAATCTATACATTTGGGTTTTATTCTTTTGTCGTGTGATTGAATTTACTGTATCAAACACTCCCGAGCCCTTATACTGAAAGTGAGTACCCAAGTATAAGTATTTTATAATCCTACAGATTCAGAATCTTGAACAGAAGAATCAGAATATCACGAGACACAAAATTTTCAAATTTGATTGGGGGAGTACTAGTATTCTTTTTTTTTTGAAGGTAAAACGTGTGCTTTATTGATCACATAACCATAATGTCATTACAAATGTGCATCCGAACGCAATCCGGAGCAACACCACGCGACATCACACTAGAAAACTTACACGATCTAGCCAGAAAATGAACACAAACATTAGCTCCCCGGTAAACATGAATAAAAGAGCAATCTGAGACCAAGCGAGCCAGGTATTTGATATCCTGTATGACAGCCCCCAAAGCCAAACGATCAACCTTCGAGCTGAGCACCCTTTGGATAATAGAAAGGCAGTCTGAAGCCACAATCATATGACTGAAACCCTCTTCGACAGCAAAGTAAACAGCTCGCCTCAAAGCCAGAGCTTCAGCCAACTCTGGAGAAGTTATCCCTTCAACATGCTCGCCGCATGCAGCAAGGCATGAGCCATTGTGATCTCGGATAACAGTCCCAAAACCCATGTTATTTGATGAAGAGAAAATCGCAGCATCTGAGTTAACCAAAACCTTGTTTGCCGGCGGCGGAGACCACTTGTGGATCGTCGTAGACTCACGCCTGTGGCTGACAACAAGTTTAAAGAGATGTTGCACAATCATAGAAATGTAAGCCTTTACCTTTGTGGCGAAAGAACTAGGGTGCATCAACGGGTCGCCTTCCCGGACTTTGTTGCGTGCATCCCATATGTGCCAAAAAGTTGTCATCACCGTCGTGGCTTCCAAATCTGAGCAGCGAGATAGGAAATCTAAAACCCACACCCTGGGAGAGATGAGGGCTCGTCTATGAAGCTGAACTGGAAATTCAGACTTCACATCTTGCCACACCTCTCGCGCATAAGTGCAAGAAAGGAGTGCATGTGCAACTGACTCCTCTTGACCACAGAATATACATGCCCCAGCTTCTGGTACTCCACGTCGGTGAAGTTGGATTCTACTCGGCAAACAATCATGTGCGAAGCGCCACATTGTGATCTTCATCTTACCTGGCACCTTAGACGCCCAAAGCTTCCTCCAAATTTTCGCCTCGCCTTGCAGGTCAGAGGAGGAACCCAAGTTGCCTCTACTCCTACCTTCCAGAACCTTAGCCGAGCGAGCCAAGTTGTAGGCTGAGCGTACCGAGTAGACTCCAAAACGTGTATGTGGCCAGGAGATGAAATCTTCGCCACCATGGCGACTAATAGGAACCAGCAAAATCTGTCGTGTCGTTCCCTCATGAAAGAAAGCATGCACAATATCATGGTCCCAGCTTCGCGAATTATCAGTAAAAAGGAAATCAACCGTCTGATCAGCCGAGATATTAACATCCTCGCGGATACGAATCATATAAGGAGGGCATCCCGGTATCCAGTTGTCTGTCAATATTTTAGTTCTCTTTCCATCTCCTATACCCCATCTGATGCCGTCCTTCAAGAGCATTTTACCAAAAAGAATACTTCTCCAAGTGTATGAAGCTGATCTCGGACTTGGCGCCTCCAAGAAATCACAATCGGGATAATAACGAGCCTTGAGCACACGTGCACAAAGAGAGTTGGGTTCAGTCAATAATCTCCAACATTGTCGACCCAACATAGCCTGGTTGAATAAATTTAGGTCGCGGAAACCCATCCCCCCTAAATCTTTAGGGGTGGAGAGCCAGTTCCAAGAACGCCAATGGATCTTCTTCTTGCCATTCTCCACACCCCACCATTGATTGCAAGAGATCTCCTCATATCATCACATGTGGATGCCGGCAACATAAAGCATCTTGTTATGCAGGAGAGTGGAAGAATTAGGTTCGAAGCGCTAGCTACTCTGTTTGGGGGTGTTTGTTTGGACTTTTGGCTTTGGTTTTGAAAGCCAAAAAGCACCTAAATAGGTGCTTTTTGACTTTTAAATTTTGGAAGCCATAAGATTTGGATCTTGGATTTTGACTTCCAAAAGTTAAAAGCCAAAAAGCACCATAATAGTTGGGCATGTCTGTAGCTTCCCTCCGAAAAAAAAAAAGCTTCCCTCGTTAGCTTCTGAAACAATCGCTGAATCAAACCACGTTGCTTATTCCAGTCTTATCAAAAGCACGGTGGTTTATTATCACTTTGAAGGCAAAAATATGCTCAAATGCTTTTCCGGCTTAAGGCAATAGCCAGTGAAACACGTCGCTTATCTATGCTGCTATTTGAAGACTAAAAGTTTCATTTAAACTGTACCGACGAAGAGGGTTTCTTATAGGAAATGGTAAAACGAATTTGAAAAAAAAGAGTTCATAATCTTCCTTGATTCCCCATTTGGGTCCCTAGGATAGAGGGCATTACCCTATATATTAAGGCTGAAGATTTTCACGCCCTGTCCGCGCTTGCGAATTGGGCACCGGACGGCCGAATTTACCCGAATCGGCCGATGAAAAGTTATGAACAGTGTCCAGACGCTTTTGTGATTACACCCCCGCCGAGGACCTAGGTGCAATTCCCGTAATCTGCAGGGACTTTTTTGCAAAATCATCTCCACAAACGCTCCGCCCTTCTCTCTCTCGCGCGACCGGGAGGCCGTCTCCGGCGCCGCCATGGGTCGTCGTTGCTCCCGGCCTCCCCGCTCGCATCAACGGGGAGATGCGCCGCCGCTCCTGCCCTGTCCTCACCGGGTTTGGCGAGCCGGGAGGCCGCACCCGCGCCGCAATCGCCGACGTCGCACCGCCACTCTACCGCCACGACCGCGCGTCTCCGCCGGCGCTCCGGCGACCAAATGGAGGCGGCGGCGCCACTTTCAGCCGCCCCATCGCGAGGCGCATCTAGCGACCTAGGCGACGCGGACCGGCTCGCGCGGATGCGTCGCCGGCGTGGTCGGCGCCGCGGCGGCCGTGGGCGCCAGATACGGCCACATGTGACGGTAGCATGACGTTGCCGTGGGCTCGGCCTGTCAGCCACTCCTCTCCTTTTTCATATAAAAAAACAGCAAATGCTTAAATTTTTTATATCAATATCTTTAAATATAGCCATCAGAAAAAATCTGATGAAATAAATATCAACGTGATCACGAACAAATGACCTAAATGTTTGTGCCACAATGCAACACATTTGAAAAGAAATTCAGCTTGGTTCAAATTTAGACAAAAAACAACAAAATATTACTATTACAAATTAATATCTTTAAATGTCATCCACAAAAAAAATGTAACAAAAATTTAGGAAATTCAACAAATAATTGTGCCATAATGCAACACATTTCAAAAAAAAATCAGCTTGGTTCAAATTTAGACAAAAAACAACAAAATATTATTATTTACAAATTAATATCTTCAAATGTCACCATCAAAAAAAATATAACAAAAAAATAGGAAAATTCAACAAATATTACCAGAGTGCACGCCACAAAAATAAATGCTTACTATTTATGTCCTCATTCAAATTAGAAAATTTCAAAATTTTAAGTTCCTACGGATTTGTCCATTTTGATAATATACAAACATTTCCCAACATTCCAACTTTCCAAAATTTAAACAAATCCTAAATGCATTCCATATAAATAAATGAATTTGGATTCACATAATACTTATACAGTATATCTCTTGATTAAGTAGATTAATTAAATATCTACGTCACGCTATAAAACTCACATGAACATTAAGATTTGCTAAAGAAAAATGAATTACTCCAAAATGAAATTACTCCCGCCAACAAATTACGAAGAAAATGAAATTATCTTTTTAATGGTCTACAAAAAAATAAAATAAATATACAACATACCACAAATGCACATAGAAAATTGTACGTATTTATACGAAACAAACAAATATTTAAATATACCAATTTAGCCAACATTTTGATCAACAAACAAAAATTACACAAAAAAACAAAAAGGGCGCGCCGGGCACGGCGCGCCAAAATTAAACTAGTATATTTAACATATCATCTCCATGCCATAATATTTCTGAATAGGGACACTCTGTCCTACAACATGGGCGTTTTCAGCCATTTCCGAACAATTCCGACCGTTTGGTTTGAGTGGGCCAGAGCTAATGTTCTGGCGGGATCGTGCGCTCTCATCGGCTATGTCTCGATAATTAGTCTTCAACACGATAAAGATTCTTTCCATCTTTTGCAGGCTATGCACATATACATAAATTGGATCCATACATGGTGTTTAGACACAGGCTTTTTAAAACTGGGCACAACCACGTGAAGATGGTTTTGTTGAAACGTTTTGGGCAAGGCCGATGAATCTATACACTATATATGAAAGTTGGTCAAATTCGCGTCCAAATCGAGCATCCACGTCACCCGAATTCCGTCGACCGTCCGATCGGCACAACGAACGGCACATATGCGTCCACAACCACCCCCAGAAAACGAAATACTGTAGCTCGGCCGTTTCCACCAATCAGGGCATGACACGTCGCCCGGTCGACCCCCGGTGGCCTCCGGTTCCACCGGTCACCACGACTATTTTGTGGAAAAGCGCCTCGCGAATTTAATCATTCACCCGTAATCCACGTTCCAACGAAGCAAAGGACCTAGACGCTATTACGCAAAAAGTCATAGGCTTTTGTGCAAAACTGCCACCACATACCCTATCCGTGGACCAGACCCGATCCAGTCCTCTTTCCCCAATCCCCTTTCTCTCTCGCGTCCGAAATCGCCGGCGTCGTCGTCGGCCGATTCCAGCCAACTCCGGTGGTCTCCGCCGCCATGATGCGGCGCAATCGACGCGCCGCGCCAAGATCTTCCTTCGTATCAGAGAGTTCATGCCGAACTCGCTCTCACGCGGTTGTGCCTCTCCGATCCCGAGCTAGGGTTTCGTCTCCGGTTGCCCCTGGTACTCCGGCAACCCTTTGGTGACTCACATGCGCAGGGAAGACTTCCCCGGGTTGCGCCACGACTGTAGCATGGGCACTGCCCCACCACGCTGTCGTGGTTGCGCTAGGGCGCTGGTAAGCACACCTCCCTTCTCTGTTCCTCTATCTCTCTTGCCTCCCTGGTCTTCGAGCCATGCTCTGTGATGTTTTCTTTCTGTTAGTGATTAGCTGATTTTGGTGTGCTAGATTTAGTGGTATTTGGCAGGAGTGAGGTTTCTCACTGATTAACTCTGGTATGTGTGTTTGTGGTATTTGGCAGGAGTGAGGATTCTCACTGATTGGCCATGTTAGTTCAATTGGATTAATTCCAATGATGTGGTTCTGTTGTCTTCTGGAAATCACAACCCATATTGGATCCTGATATATCACCACGTATTCCTTCTTATACAACTCTGTCAGGTTTGCTTTTAGTTTGAACCATTGTTTTTTTTGCTAGATTGGATATGTCAACAAAAACTATTGTTTCTCCTTGTGGTGCCATTCACATATGTTGCTTTGTGATTTTGTAGTTCTATCGGTGCCTACTGTAGACCAAACACAGGCTGCTTCTAATCGACGTAAGAGAAAGTTTATGGTTCTCTGTTTACTCCGTGGACAAGCTGAAAGTTTCTTTTACTTTTACTTTTCCTCTATGTCTTTATTCTTCTATTAAATTGCCTTCTTTGTTCCCTCCGTTTTTTTAGTATTACTTACTTTTATGTTTTCTGGCAGTTCGTCCACATAGACCCTGGACGGGTGGCTCCTTCAGCGGCAGACCTAGGTATGCACTCGCCACTACTCTTTCAATTGTTTCATCAATCAGTATGCAACTTTTTTATTAGAACTGGACATATCTTTTAGGCAATTGTAGTTTTAAAATCAATCTCACGGTTGTCCGCATCTGTAATTTTAGTTCATTCTCTCCCGTCTCCCATGATTTTTTGTGCTGCTCGATATCAATTGGAGTGTCATGCTCCAATCTCCCAAGTTTTCGTCCCTTTTATCTTTGTTGATGAATTACCTCATACTGCAAAAAAGGGGGACAAATGGGCAGACTACTCAATTAACAGTGGCATATAATTCAGACGATGTGGAAGTTTGATTTTGAGTCACTATTTATGATGACATGCTCTCTAGATTACGTAGGATTTTCTTTTGTAAGTTTAGATATGCCTTCTTCATCAGTCATAGATAATTTATACATGGGTGTTATTTCCTTTTTAACATGCATGATATTGTCGAAATTATCAGATATTGTATTCAATTATGCACTGATTACATTTTATCCTTCCTGCATTCATATGCAAACTTAGTATTTTCTAACGTTCTGTGTTCTACAGGTTATTATATCTTCATTCAAAGTTCCAGTTAGCAATGTTGATTTTTTGTTACCGTCTTATCTAATTGAGTCTATAATACATACTGTTTTTTGTCGTTGTCATCGCATTTTAGTTGCTATGCAGTTCTCGCTTATTCCAGATGTTTCCTGGGCTTCAGAGTAAAAAACATAACTGGTATCTTTTAGATTTTATAGCACATAGGCTGTAGAGGTTAGCAGGTCATATCTGATGGTTCCAGCAGTTTAAGGCTGTCGTTGTGATATTCTCCCGTGCAGGTCGAGTACCCATGGTTATTTTGTATCAACTTGATAACAATTTCTGGCCAACAGCTAACATATCTAATGGAAGTTTGTTTAGCCATTCAGATTGCATACACGAGAGAAAGGAGCGGGCAAGTTCAATACCAAGAGAATTAACTCTGTGACAACCTTGCAATTGTAAGGTACAAAGCATACTTAGATTATTGAAATAGTTACACATTCATGTTGCATTTTATTTTTAATGTAAAATATCTTACTGTTTCTAAGGTTATTTGAAATGGATGTCGACTGTATGACTCTCAATTTCTTTTTCCCTAGCGCCTGCCATATGCCGTCGCTTGGTCAATCTAAAACTTGGGAGGAAATATTATATAATCTTGCGTTGACATAACCTAAAATCCCTTACTGGGCAGGGGTATAATCGTAGCTGCTGGAAATTTGTTCCTACCCTCGGCCTAAGCACCTAGCGTTTGTAGTATAATTTAATACTGTGCGAGCTCTATGAAATTTGCTTCAGTTTGTTTTATTTTCTGGAGTGTGGAGAATGCAAATGCATTTTTGGCCTCCTGGTTCGATGATCCAACGAGCATGCAAAGAGTGCTATAGCCAGAGGTGCTGGGCTAGTGGGTTTGGTCTGAATTTTAGAGTGCTTGCTCTTTGTCCTGGCTTCAGAAAGCTGTCTTTGGGGCATTTTTTTTCTTCTTATAACAAGGCTACCATAAAGGTAATATTTCTTGATTATGATGGTACACTCCTGCCTCAATCATTAATCAATAAAGCTCGGACCGCATAACTAATTTATATTGTTAAATCTTAACAGCTTATGTAATGACTCGAAGAAGGATGTATTTATAATCAGCGGAGGACGGCATAGTTCACTTGATGAGTGATTTAAACCATGTGAAAAGCTTGGTTTCGTCGTAGAGTATGGTTATTTTGTCAGGTACTCCTCTCAGCAGTTCTTTTTCTTCATAGGCCATTACATATTTCTATACTTCTATAGTATTCATTATTTTATCAACATTTGACAATTTCTGTTTCTCAGATTGGAACAGAACAGCTAACTGGGAGTCAAACTATTCAAGTCCAGATCAAAAATGTAAGCATATGACTGAACCTGACATATAAGTATACACCGACAGAACAGATGGATTCTTCACATAACCCAATATTGGCAAGAAACCTGCCAGATGTGGTGTAGCGGTCATGATGCGTGCGGATTTTTTCAGCATAGGTGTGCATGAGGTAGACATATGGGATCCTTATCTCTTATTCTTAAAAACTGTAGGCCCACTTAGATAACATTTTTATCAAACAATTTTTTTTCGGTGAACCTGAAGTAGCCCCAAATTTTGTTTCTAAACTTCTCTGTTTGTCCTAGAGCTGAATACTTTGGCGATGTCTAGACCCACCTGATGTTCTTAAGGAATTGAATGTTTGTAATAGATATTGTCAAGATTTAGGTTGGGGTCATACAACATTCTTGAGAAACAATAATTATACCATCATGTCTTGCTAAATACGTAATGTTTAGCCTTAATTTGAAAATTGAGTTATTTTTATTTGGATGGTCATCTAATTAAGCAGGGCAATTGGAGTACATAAACAATATTAGTGGCCCACTCTATTGATGCACACGTGATATTTTTCTATCATGTTACACTCTTTCTTATCTTTGCAACATTAATCTCTACTACTCTCGCCGTACATAAATAAGTGTCTCAAGTGTGTCAAAAAGAAGATGTATCTACACATAGTTATTATATGCCGATGTGTGCATCTCACTCCAGCGCTATCATGATTCCTTTGTTTGTGACCTTGCCATATTGTTTGCCACCCTTTCGTCATAATGTCCACCTTCAATGCACGATTCATACGGGTGCGACGTATCGCCACGGCCACGCCAGATTACCTAGTATCTAATTATCTCTACTACTTATAAAAGCGCCAACATTACTTTAGCTACAACCACCCACGGAAAGTGTACACAGGTTAATCTCAACCATCAGATCCATCTCACTTAAAAGGACCAGACGACACAAAATTGATCTAACCAAAGCAACGTTCAGGATTCATCCTGTCGACCTCCAGAGTTTGTTTCCTGCCGGCTCCCCGCCCCAGCTCCGCGTACCCCATCGGCGACACGAGATCCCCAAGGCCCCAGCGCTCCGCATCCCGGATCCCGCTCCTGCGCCTCCTCCGCGGGCCTTCTCTCGTCGCCGCCACCAGGGCCGCCTCCCGCCGCCGCGCTGCCGGCCCCTCGCCCGCGCTCCTCTTTATCTGCGCCTTCTCCACCACCTCCCCCTCCTCGGGCCCAGTCCCCCGCGGGCGTCGCCGCGACGGCGGCGAGGATGACGGGGACGGGCTGGCCGTCAAGGAGCGGGTTGTGCCGGTGGCCCTGCCGTCCAGCCACCCACTGCCCTCGGCGCTCACCGGAGCCCCAGCACACCTGGCTCCCTCCGCTCCTCGGTTCCCCTCAAACCCTAGGTGCTGCCGTCGCCGCCACGGACCCTCATGTTCAAGCGACTCTGACCTGAGATCCAGGTGCCCCTCCTCTGCCTCCCTCCCGTTCATGGCGACGACACAAGCAGCAGAAGCGCCACACTTCTTGCGTTATTACACAGGTTACTCTCTGCTCTATTCTTGAGAGCGGATATTGTTTGTGTGGCATATACAAACTGAAATTTATTGTGTTGCTTAGCTCGGGGATGCTTGATCTGGGAGTCTAGTCAGTTAGAAAGTAAGTGATGATGATAGCTCTCAACGTCTGTTAATAGCTGATATCATGTGTGGATTTTTATTGCTATGATCTGATCTGATCTGAATTGTCTTTCCCATTCTTGAGTTCTTCTTAGATTGGTTCAAATCAGGTTGGCGAATCAACTTGAAACTTTCATTAAGACAACTGGTGCATATGCAAGATCAAGTTTTGCTACCCACAGTTTATGCTATTGTATGCTATATGAATATGAGTATCCTTCTTTCTACCAATCATAACTGAAAGTTGTATCAATAATATACTGACTTATTTGCAATAGTATCAATTGGAAGATGATCTTGGTGTATGTAGAATTTCTTGTCTTCGAACGATAACAAGTCAAACTTCTAATCATGTGCAATAAACTTTTGTTTCAGCTTGTTTTTGAATTTTAAGCAGGAGATGGAACTCTCCTTGGTTCTGTGATCTAAATGATCGATTCTGAAGAAGTGTTGTTTTCCGAATATACACAGCGAGCACGACAACAAGATCATCTTTGTCGGCTCGGACTTCCACGAGCCCCCGAGTAAAGGCCCTTCTCCCAACGCGTCACTGAGATTAGGCGCTTATTCGAGGATTGTATCCTTAATCCTTCTCATTCTTACTGAAGTTTTCGGTGATTACATACTTAATAAATTACTTGGTACTTAAGCTATAGAGGCTGATACTCACTGACTTTTAATTGCAGTTGGATTAATTATATTTCAGAGGCCAAATGGTCGTAGTCTGGGCAGGAATTTAATTGTTGTTCAATTGTAAGTTGGAGTTGCACCTTGTCGTGTTTGTTTTGTTTCAAATGTTTATGTTAATGTTGTTCAACAGTAGACGTCCCTCCTATTTCTTGCTCTGATTGTCTTGGTTCTGTGCTGATATTTGCCCACAAACACGGGATGAACGTGGATTCACTGAAGTTTTGTCACCAAGAATTGGAGAACTCGAGGATTTCACTCCTCAGGGCATGAGATAAGATCCATGAATGTGAGAAACATTCACTTTCACTATCTTGTAACTTCACTATCTTACTTGAGCCGATATTAGCAATTTTTAAACTAAATGCATTCTTTAAGGACTACATCTACGTGTGTTGAATTCACTTCCAGGCTGACGATCAGGGTGTTTATGAAACTGAAACCACTAGTTGGACGGTTATAAAGGACTAGAGGTTAATATAGCTACAGTTTTCTGTGATTACATACTTAATAAATTACTTGGTACTTAAGCTATACTTGTTTAGCATGATTCTTAACATGTCACTGTGTCTGTAGAAACATTATACTGATATATATTTGTTTTCGTTTGTATCCGAACATATTTATGTGAGGACACACAATCTAAGGCCACAGATGAATTTATGATTTATTAACCAGGATCTAATTTATTATTTGTGTCAAATGGGTTAGCCAGTGGAGCATATCAAAACTTTATTTATTTTCCCTCTCTACTACTGATGAATACAATGCTTGATCCTCTGTTCAGTTTCGTGATGTGGGCACTTACCATCATTTCTATGCTATTTTGGTACAAATATTTATCCATGTACTGCTTATTTGTTATGATCCAGGAGAACCAGCTCATCTGAATGATCGTGCTCATTTTAAACAAGCCCGTTGAGATAAGCACTAAATGGAGGTAGCTACAATATTAAGCAAAAGCTGGGCTTCATTGATAAAATGGGTCTTGAACTAGAGGATGAGAAAATAAGATTGACGCTCCTGCGAGGAACTTCAAGGAATCTGGAAGGTAGCTGCATAGGTGAAGTCACTTATAATTCGGAAAGGAAGATCTGCACACTAAACTGAAGAAAGCTGGTACTCACCATTAGATAATATAAATGGATATTTTTACATGCCATTCTATTTATTTCATTCTCTTTGCTCACTAAAAGTACATCTCTTGTTTCAGTCTTTAGTATGGTTCTCATAGATCTTTTTTTCTTCCCTTCATCAGCGTTCGCATGATCCTTAATCCTCTCGAGCAGCATATTCTTTCTAATATTTGTTTTTTTCATTTCAGAGGTGACACTGCTTATGGTATGAAAACATTTGAAGGAAAATAGCAACAAGCGTATTGAACAGTAAGATGCTGATAAATTAATTATTTTAATAATTTGGTTTGTGTACTTGAGAATTGGCAAAAGATATCTCCATCTTAGACTTGAGACATGATGACTTTGATCAGGCATTCTGTTTTCTTTTGTAGAGTCTAACTATTAGTTGCATTATGTTTTGTAGGAGTGTAACATCCCAACATTTTATAATATTCAAAAAATCACTAAAATTTAAAAAAATTCTTTTTATTAAAATAAAATATTAAATATATAAGGAAACCAACTATGAAAGACTTCAAACTTGAGTTTAATATTTCAAATGTCACAGTTTAAACATTTTATTATCCACTGTATTTCAAAAACCTTAAAATGTGATTTGACAAGTATTTTACAAACTACAATCCATTTTATATTAAGTAAATAGTTTACTTATAAGAAATTGATTTCAATCACTTAGTCATATCTATTCATAAATTCACAAATTATTTAAAAATGGTGATAGTTGCCAAATGGTTTTCATTCTCTCAACTAAGTTCAAAACATGGTGTTAAAATTTCAATTCTGTAATCTATAACTATAAACTTCATAGATTTAAATTAATGAATTAACCAAATAAACATCCCTTTTGCTTAAATAAATTTCATTTATGAAATGATAAATATATTCTAAATAAGAATAGAATTAAAACAAAAATCTTTTCCAAAGTTGTTATGAAGTTTTTAAAATGAATTATCATAATATATTGGTGCACAAACTATTTTCAATTAATACCTTATATTTCACATTTCCTAAACATTATTTATAATCAGTTCTTTAATATTATGCCAAAATAAGGATGAATGGTTCAGCAAAATAAGTTTAAATAACCTAAATTCAAACATATTGAAATGTGGGTATTTTTACAAATTTTATTCAGCCAAAAGAAAATTTAATTAAGATAGAAATTCAAATTGACTTTTAAGTGTCAAATTTGTATTTAATCAATATTTCAAAATATTATTTTTCAAAAATATTCAAAACATGCCCACAATTGGTTTAACAGAAAGGTAATAATTTTACAAATTTTTAGAATTTTGTTTGACCTCATTTGGACATTCAAATAAAAAATTATGGATTAATTGGAGAAAAATCAGAAAATACCTGCTGACGTCAGCGGTGACGTCAGCAGATCGTCTTCAACCTCCGGCCGATATTTGCGCCTTGGATCTCTCAACCAAATCCGGCGAGATCGACGCGCGATTGGTTCCCTCCTCCTGCCCTATAAAACCCTGCACCTCGGCCTCCCTTTCCCCTCTTTTCCCCTTTCGTTTTGCGCCGCCAGGCCGTTCCAGTCTCTCGCCGGAGTACATCCAGGCCGCCGCCGTTTTTCACTGTTCTCGCGACGAGGTGAGCACTTCCCCGCCCGAGACCGCGCTCCTCGTCTCTCCTTTTTTGTTGCGCACCTCCTCATGCCTTAGGGCTATATTTTTGTGCAGCCGAACGTCCAATCCATGCACGAACCAGAGTGACCGGAGCCACCGCGCCTCCATCCACTCCTCCACGGCATTCCAAGAAGAGAGACTCACCACCGACGCAGCCATCCTCTCTCCCGCGTTTCTCCGCGACCGGAGATACCCTTCGTTCGTTTGGGAGTCACCGGATCGACGAATCCGTCGTCAACCGAGGTCGCGCCGCCGTCTTCCTCATCGCCGGCAACCATCGCGCCGCCACCCTCAGGTCAGTGCCTCTTGACCGTCTGATCTTCTATCGACGCACGAGATTAGATCTGCTTATTCGAACCGGTACGGTGACTGTCTACCGTAGATCTAGATCTGGACGGCCCAGATCTATGACTTATCCAGTCAGCGCCCGCGTGGCAGCCACGTCAGCGCCACGTCACTGCCCAGTCAGCTGCCACGTGGAAAACGTTTTTCTTAATTAAATTTAATTGGCAGTTTTACAGAAACACCCCTGCCACTTAGATTTGTCACAACTTTTTAACCACTTATCCAAATTTAACAAACTTTACATTTTTGGAAAGCTCTTGACATGTAGAATATTTTGGATCTGACAAAATTCAAATTTGACTTAGTATAAAATATTCAAATTTCAAATGGTGAATTTGAGTGTATTTGTAATAACTTTAAATCTATAAATCCAAAAATTGCAAATAAATATGTTTTAGAAACTTTAGAATATTTGTAAAGTAATGCTACTGCTATAAAATATTTTTGAGTAATTTTTAAATGATTTCATAGTTGTGTGTTTAATTTGAATAGTTTGACTAATTTTGAAATAACTTTTAATAGAAACATTATTTTTGATTAAATCCAATTGCAATAGATTTAATTAAATGCTCTCTGTCTATTAACACTAATTATAAAATTTTGTTATAAAAATTTAGTCATAGGAAACTTTAATCTTATAATTATTCCTTTTATTATATTTCCAAAACTAGAAATTAATTAAATTGCATTTATAAACTCATACATATTTATAAAGAAATCACAAAAGTTATTTTGATGTTTCTTGTAATTTAAAATTTCATTTCATTCATAGCATATTTTATATTGTAGATATAATTCTCATAGGAAACCCCTCTTCATTAGTTTTCTCTAAGTTAGAAAATAATTTCAACTTAGCATTTTTGTGAAGTGCTACAATTAGACACTTAGTAATTTTCAAGATGGTGCTAGAAGACCATTGAAGGACTTAGCCAAAAACAAGACTCTGGAAGCATCCTCAAGATGTCAAGCACTTAGAAGAAAAGTGAGAAGAAGTTCAAGAAGGCCAACCCCCTTTCTATTCTCTAAGTCTTTCTCTCTGTCTTTTCTTATCCTCTGAGACTTCATGAAGACTAAGTAAATCCAAGACCAGCCTCTAGGATGCAAGAACCATCAAGTCTGAAGATTCAGCAAGACTACCAAGAACTAAATCAAGACATCATCCAGAAGAAAGTTACAAGTCTGGAGATGAAGCCTGGAGGACAACTACATCTTTCTTGCTATCCTTTCCCTCTTTCCTAATCTTGTCTTTTAGACTTAAACAAATTTTGATCATGATGTTATCATCTTGAAGTTGTTGGATCCTAGCGGCATAGTGGGATGAAGCGGCCTGGAAACAAACCTTACATGTCCACGTACATGAGACATGTTCCACAATTTAAGTGGCTGGCCGGGTGTCTGTCTCTCTCACTATAGCGAATGTCCAATTTACAAAGAGTTGATAATAATTGTTGATCATCTCGAACAAATAACTTAGTATTTTCTCTAAGTATTTTGCACATCAAGACTAAGCCATTACAGTGCTTATTCAAGATGATACAAAACAAAATATTTTATTCGACTTATGACCTTAGCCCTTAGTCCTTTTGGACCAACCTATTTGCCTAGCATTAACTTAAAGGATTTTCATGGCATGAAAAAGCATTTCTAGCCCTTAGGAATACTTTGCACATCATGCATAAATATATTTTCCTTAGAAAGTTTTATAAAACTTATTTATTCAGCTAGTATGTGTTTGTATGCATTGTGGAGTTGTGCTTGCTGTTGATTGTTGTATTGTTGCTTGTCTATACTGTTAGATTGAACGGAGAGTCCCGAGTACCGTTGAAAAGAGTTGTGAACAACGACAACATTCAAAGGCAAGTGGCACACCTCATAAACTTCCTATAATTTCTAATGCATTACTTAGTGTATTTTATATGCATGTGTAAGATAGTATTTCTATGCTAAACCTGTGTAGAATTCCCTTACTCCTGTGTCTAGGTTCCTATATCATACTTAGCAGAAATATCGATGCTATGCAATTGATGAAAAGTTACAAAATGATAAGTGACTACTCAGGGCTGTGCTCATGGTTGTCGTCGCCTAGGATGAATTTCTATTCTACTTAGGGCCATGATCATGGTGATTTTTACCTGAGAGTGCACATCCACTAAGTTAATGAAACACCTGGGTGGTAAGTGGTTGTATGGTTTATTTTGAGTGGCTACTCAGGTCCATGTCTATGGTTCCTGGAGTATGTACACTTGTGAATGGCCACCCAGGAACAGAGGAATCTGAAGAACTCCGAGTGACGATTGCTTCCAGTGCAGCCATTGCCATATGGGCTCTGGCTTGATCAATTATGTTGCGTGGACTCTCTCCGGCTTGACAAGCAGATGTAGGGGGATGTTAGGTGGAACGGGTCAAGCCAGAGTGGGAGGGAAAATGCTTCTGAAAGATCTCATCTCATTCTCTCCTTTCCTTATCACAAATGGTGTGTAAAGGATACCTTGGGTTGAATGGGTACAATGGTGAACGTGCACAACCTCTGCAGAGTGTAAAACTAAGTACTTAGCCGTGTCCCCGGTACGGACAATTTGAGCAGCTGATCACGGACGTCAACGGAGGATTCCACCATTCCAACTTCAGAAATAAAACTTGATGGGTGAACAAGGGAAGATGAGATTTATGGTTTTCATGCCATACTCGTCTTGATTTCAAGAAAAATGTTTTCAAAAGAGTAGGAAAAATTGGCTTTATGCAAATTAGCCTTGAACTCCACCAGCCAAATATGCATATAGGCTTTAGAGTTATTCCATTAAGTGTCCACCATAGTGTCACTTGCCAGACTCCATTTTTAATGGAATCTGACCCACGTTGTTGCAATATTTTTCTTATTGCAGATGTGATCAGACGACGAGTGAGGTTTCGTTAAAGGTTTCGAGTCTACAACCAACATGTTTTCGCCTGTGGCAGCATGAAAGTTATAGAGACTCACTGCTATTGTGTTTCCGCTGTGTACTTTTTTTCAATGCTAGCTTTACGCTATGCAACTTGTATCAAATATTTTGTAATTCTGGATCATCGATGTAATATAATTGATGCTTTGTTGTGATATTACATCGTAAACTGTGTGTGCAAATGATTCGATCCAGGGATTTGCACTATACACAGGTATCTGCCTTATTTAAAGTGCAGGTACGTTACAAGGAGATGGTGAAATCAATCGGGACACTCAGAAAAATTATGTTCTTTGTACCAAATCATTGATAGTATATTTCTCCCATAATAGTTCGGCTACACTCCACAGGTTCCACAACTGAAGCACACGTCTGGTCTGAACTGCTCTTCCATTATACATTTGAACGTAGGTTTCTGAGTGTACTTCCATACACTTCTCAATGCATTGTATTTGCCGCTTGCACCTTACTATTCACAACTACGCAATATGTTATTTGATTTGTTGCAACTACCTTCAACCGTATGTACTCTACAGAATGATTATGGTGTTTTTAATTCATATATTGTGTTGTGCAGGGTCAAATAGTGGTTACGTTCTTGGTCATTGCATGCACGTTTACTTCATCTTAAGGATGTAATCTGTGGGTTGCTACAGATAGTTGGTAAATGTCAATGAGTGTTTGTTAGACTAATTTGACAGCAATGGCTTATAATCAACTTTTGCTGAAACTCCTCAAATAGATTTCACAAATTGTACCTATATGGCTGAATCAAGGTAAATTTTTCTTTGTTTTTAGTGTACAAGGTGCTTGTTGATTAGAGAGAAGGAAATGAAAAAGACACGGTTGAGTTTGGCCTTTGTAGTGAATGCATTTATACTCTATATGGTCCACACCACTTCAGTTTTCTTCGGTTCATGCAGAGAGCTCAACATCCATTTTGTATCAATGGATTCAGCGACATTATGACACTTAATTTTTCTTCACTTCAGTTTTCTTCAGTTCTATTGTAGTATTCAGCGACATTGTCTACACTTAAGTTCATTGTTATACTTACTTGTATCAAGAAGACAGGAAGGCTCCATAGTGTACAATAGATTGCTTAGCATTTGTATCAATATCGGAGTGTTATGGATGTTGTGCTATATTTAAGTTGTGTTTATACTAATTTCTGCATAAGCCTTGCATGTTGTTGCTTGATGATTCTGTTCATCTATTTTATTTTCAGGTCTTATATTTCTCCAGAACAGTTCCTCACAGGTGTCATCTCACCCAATCATAGGTACTCCACCCAATGATAAGTAGTCTTTTCATTTTTAGTTTGTCTTATATCACAGATGTCAATGCAATTCTACTCCCTGTTTTATTAAAGGGTAAAACATGTAATTTGCACTACTGAAATTAGAAGCATTGCCCTAATTTGAAAATTTCCATTTTATACTTGAGTATAGACATATTGCTAACAACTGAAATCAGAGCATTCACCCTGTTTGATTTTTTGAAATATTTGATAATAACAAAACACTTGTTCTCAGGAGTTGACTGAAGATGAGTCAAGCAGATTTTGTTTATTGTTACAATCTTACTTTTGTATTTAATTTATTCTATATCATCGCATTTAAGATTTCTGACTACCTTCTTGAACAAAATTTGGGATAACATGTACCTTTTTCCGTTTTAGTTGTCTTAGAACCTAAGATAATGTAGTCTTTGCCATTCAGCTTTAGAAAAGTATACTGAATGTGCTTACACGTTACAAATCCTTCTTCGATATATCATTTCACATGTTAAGTTTGTCCATTTAGTTATCAATCTTATATGCATTCCATATATTAAAAAGTTCTTCTAGATAACTAGTTCACTCACCAATTTAAAACACCAATTTAATTTTTGAAAGCCAAGGTTTTTGTTTTAATTTCAAGATATATAAGATTGAAAATATGTGGTAACTCAAACACACATGTATAAATGTTAAGGCTAATAGACTCTGAACTGTTACCTACCAGCTATACATTTTCACTTGAAGATTAAAAATGGTTTACTTTCACGATTCCTTTCCAATAGTCACTTAAAGATCTAGGCCCTAGCTCAACTCTTAATTTATTTTTTCTATTTAATTCCGATATCTTTGCCATTACAGAAGACACCGAGCCTATATCATTAGTAGATTCGTAAATTGTTTTGCTTATGAGAGGTATGATATATTGTCATTCTGTGAGTTGTGGCCACTGAGTAATGTGTCCTTATAAGAGGTGGAGATGTACTTTGTGAATAGAGCAAGAGTTAGATTTTATCACGGTAGAACATTTTTTAGAATTTGTAGAAAAGAATCTGACAATGATCTATGATTAGTTGATTACGGCAGTATAATGCTACTTTATGATTATGTTCTATGCTTATGACAGTAAATGCTACTCCATGTACCACTTTAAGTGAAACTTTTGTGAAGGTGTTTCTTTATATGAATTTCAAGGTATTAAACAATTATGAGTGATCTTGCCGGGTGTTGGCCGCAGACTATTTTTTGTAAATTGCCAATTCATCACACTTTGGAATTTAGAAATAATTATGTTCACAAAATTTAGTTGAGATGTGTGTGCACGTGCATGGTACTAGTAAAGGAAGGATGGTTTCCTTCCTTCCGTTCGTCCTTTCTTCTTTCCGGTTTTGCCCCTGCCGGTTCGGAGTATTTACCCGCCATTGCCATTGGCAGGTCAAGATAATGATTCGTTTTTCTTGGAACAGGTCAACAGAGGCCACCAACACCTCCCGAAAAAATCCCCTCTCTGCATCTTCTTCCCTACGAGCAAACGTGAGCACCTGCCGACCTCCTATGGCCATGTCCTCTTCGTGCCCACCAAATCGTCACCGCGCTCGTCCCTAGCACTACGGCTCTCCTCGCTGACGCCTACATCATCAGGGAGACATAATATCGACGAGGTGGCGCCTCCACGGCCGTTGTCGCCTTCCAGATCGTCAGCTCGACATCCCGCTCGTATGATGCAATCGGAGCAGAGGCGGCGGAGCTGGAGGCCTCGGCTCTTCCTCCATCGGGGCGTTGGGGAGTGGAAAATTTGAGATAGACCGCTCACGGGAGGAGCAGCCCAGCCCTTGGTTGACCTCTTGCGAGCGCGGTGCAAGGCGCGATGGCCGGGAATGAGGTGGCGTCCTCGAGGAGCACCTTGGCGGGCAGATTTACCCTGGCGTGGGACTTACCGCGGTCGGATTCAGCGAGCGGGCGGCAGGGTCTTCTTCTTCTTCCCCGCGTGCAGCTCTTAATGTTCTCTGTCAGGACCTCGTCCTCGCTGTGAACAAGACCAAGAAGAAGAAGAAGATGACGTCAGGGACCAGGATGGAGCAGCAGATGCTGCCGGGAGTGGCTTGATAATGAAGCTTATGATGTTTGGGCATCCCTCCTTGCAATTGTTGAGAGGAGGTGCTTCCTGTGTATGTTGGGCTCGACTGACTTCAGAGGTGGCGGTTTTGGTGTTCGAGGAGTTTGCGTTGCGGGCTTTCGCCCACACGCAAGATCCTGAAGACTAGTTTTTGTTGCTGGTAGAGGGTTTTTTCCCTAACTCACAATTCTGTACATAACACTATATTCTATCTAATAGTACGGCGGATTCGATCGCCTTACACCTCAAACAAAAAATTAATGTTCTCTGTCTCGCGCAGAGCATAATAACCAGTTGCTGTCTCGTCCATGCGCAGCAGCTGCTGCTCTCTCTCTCTCTCCTCTCTCTATCTCTCTTGTGTTGCTCAGTTTGTCTTTCTCCCGTGTTAGCCAGAAGCAGGCGCGACATGCACATGTTGGTGTGTTTGCTCTGATTCGTTCGATATTGCTGATGCAGTGCGCTGCTGTTTGTAGTTTGCTACAGATGATGTGCTCTGTACTAGCTTAATCTTTTGGCAATACATTACAGATTAGATTGGTGAAATTAGTGTCGGCCTAGACTGGATCAAATTTGTCAGATAATTGAAATTAAATTTATATACTTGTGAAAGTTAAGTGTTGAATTTATTAGCATACATCGAATCGGAAGAAAAAAATAGTACACGTACTTTCAATGTATAACAAGAGATCATATATGGGATAAATTTATATCAAGTTATCACAAGATAAGAGTGTTTCAACATATATTTTTATCATCACGTTAACTCTTGCTCATCTGGGTAAAACAAAATATCTACATGTGTAAAATTTGGATTGTGTCCCCAAAAGTTGTCATTTCGCTGCGTACCAACGCACGGGTATTTTTCCTATATACTAAAAAAAAGTAAATGTTTAATTACCGACATGTTCTTTCTCCCGTAGCAAAGCACGGGTATTTTTCCTAGTTAAAACCTAACTGAGTACTTTAAATTAGCTTGTAGTTTTTGTTTTACATTTTTTTCGATACGTCAAATTTTTCTTAATAAAGATGACTAAATGCATTGATGGACGTATAGGCAGCTGTAACAAAGAGAATAATAAGACATCACATAGATGCCACCAAGACATGCCATATCTTATCTGTAGGGTAGGGAAAGCCCCGCCCAGGGCTAAGACAACGATATTGCTAGAGTCCTCATTTTCAGGGCATCATCTATATATGTTGCGACAAGCTGAGACCCACGTACTACACCATAAACTTGTTGATTCCATCACTATGTATGTGGCTGAGTTTGTCCATAAGTTGATACCCATCCATGTCAAAGTAATGTGCTAGATAGTACTATTTTAAGTCTTATGTACATCCACAATTTCGTGGAGACCCATACGAAAAATTTCTTATCGACAAGCTACACTATGTATATGGTCATCCATAAAGATTATTTTTTGCTTATGGACATCCTTATGAACTACATAATAATTGATGCCCCTAGACTCTATCAATTTTGACCAACTTGCAACTGGGAAAAAGTTCAATTACAAACCACTTGTAACTGGAAAAAACATGAAAAAAAGAGAAACGCACGCATCTTAGTGCATGATCGAGCGGTGGTGGATGCGACCGAGAACTCGTGAGTTCCCAGCCGACTTAGAACTAGCAAAACCGATTTTTCTTTACTGAACGAGATATAGATTGCATTGTTAAGCTTGAGTTCAGGTTATATCATGGAACAGAGTGAGGAAAATACCAAATGCACTGGTGCGTTTGGTTCGTTCAAAAACATCTGTTACTTGCGGAAGATTTCTGAAACACCCGAGGCTAACGAGATATAGTTTTTTTTTAACTGAACGAGATATATATTGCATTGTTGAGCTTGAGTTCAGGTTATATCTGGGAGAACACGATTACAAGGATCCGAAAATATCTCCGAAACTGAAACGGACAGATCAAGAAAATAAATATTGTTCGTTCGATGAGCCGCCCATCACTGTCGTTGCTTTCTTCGTGCGGCTAAATTTCATTTGCCAAAGGCTAATCGTCACCAGTAATCTCTCCAAGTTGCAGTCATGCAAGCTACGTTTCTATCTCAAGCTGCTTCGCCTCTGTCCATCCATCCATCACATTTATCACGCCGGGCCAAGAAGGCAGGAAAGTCGCCGCCGTACCATTACCAGCCATGTCTTCCTCCAACGCCGACGTCCCCGACGTCGCCGGCAGCTACAGGGTGTGCGACACGGTCGTGCTCTTCTGCCTCGCCTTGTCGTGCGGCGTCATCGTCCTCGCGATGGCCGTCTGCTTCAGGCGCATCTTCGCGCAGGCCGGATACGCCTCGGGCGGTGCGGCGGCGTCCGTGGCCGGCGGCAGAGGAAGCAGCCGGCGCGGCGGACTGGCGTCGTCCGAGCTCGCGGCCATCCCCAAGTCCACGTACCGGAGGGGCGCCGGCGCCGGCGGATGGGCGCAGTGTGCGATCTGCCTCGCCGTGGTGCCGGACGGGGAGGTGGTGCGGCAGCTGCCGGCGTGCGGGCACATGTTCCACGTCGAGTGCATCGACGCGTGGCTCTACTCGCACCCCACGTGCCCGCTCTGCCGGTGCAACGTCGGCCAGGCGGCCGGTGACAAAGTTTGAGCAAGCACTCGCTGGCCGGAGCATTGGTTGACAAGATGAAGAAAGATTTAGGGGAAGTTTTAGCTGGCACCTCACCTCTATGTATAATACGTACCTAGGTGAAGTTTCATTCTGAGATTACAAGCAACCTTAACTCCTTTGTTTTAGTCATATCTCTTTGACCTGCAGTCGTCCTATACGTATACGATACGTATTCTAACATCTCTTGCGACCGTTACGTTTTGAGATTACAAGGAATGTGCTTGTTGCCGTTCTAGATATTTTTGGTGCAATTTTGCGTGCTGCTTGTTGATAAAGTTTTCATGAACATACATAGTGGAAAACATGGCCCTCTGAAAGTAGGAAATGAAATATTTGGATCATATTTGGCTGAATAACATACGTGATTGCTCCATGTGGACAATGGTGGATAAAACTTTGAGCAGCATTCCCATCATAAAAGGGACATACGATCGAGATATATTACTATACTCCTCCTGATTTTGATTTGACGCCAGTATAATTTACCTCGCCGTCCTGATTTTGATTTGACGGCAGCGAATGTGAAATGACCTATGACATAGATGCTTTTATCTTACGTGTTGTTATATGATTCGGATGGCTTCATGACCTTTTGTGCAGATAGCAGTCGTAGCTCAACGACAAGAGATCAAACCAAATGCGTGCCCAAAAGAAATCTAAGTAATTAACACGTTAATTTCCATAAAGTCGTTTTTGAAGGATGGGCTTTATGGAGCCCCTTTATTTCAGATTTTGAAATCGACCTTCTGTAGTTGTAGAAAATTATCCTATATGTTACAATAACATATTACAGGGTCCTGCAAATTTCAACAATTGTGGCTAGAACAAAAAGAAAAAAATCAGACAAATCTAAAAGTTTTTAAATCGGATTAAAACTGAGAATCAGTTTAATTCACATTCCAAATCATAACCGTCTGATGTGTTGTGCCGACATTCGTGTGGGGTGTTATTTTTCAGTTGTCATTATTCTGGCCAAGTGAAACCCATGGGATGCAGTTTTTGTGCAGTCTTTTTGTTTGTGGGCTTTGTGTTGCCCACGAGGCGTGTAGGGTTGGTTTCTTTCTTTCTTTAGTGTATTATGTGAATCTTTTTGTTTATTTTTTAAAATATTTTTTTCATTTGTATAGTAGAAATTTTGTAACTTGCTTTTTCTACATTTTAGTTATAGTTTGAAATATTGAATATTTTTCAGTTGCGACTTCACTTGCAACTAGAAAAAAATCAGTTATAAAACTGTAACTTAAAATTTTTAATTCAAACAACACCCATAGGCGAAAAATCTCACTTGCCCCTTCCAAGTTCAACTGGAAAAGTGTCAACCGAAAAATAATCCCACTCGTAATTGAAAAATCCCAGTTGCATTCCGTGGCCAGACTACCCGCAATTGAAAAAATCTTGGTCACAACTCACAACCCCATAATAATCTTAGTTGTGTCCTAGAAACTAGTTTTTTTGGGGGAATTTGTCTCTCATTTTCTTAGTGTCTTCCCTTTTCTCATATTAAGAAAATAATGAAGAAAAAATCACACCGTACACTACATCATATCAAGCTGACAAAACAAAAATGGACTGGGGAGAGATATCAGCCAAGCTCATACCTGACGAGTCCAAGGCCGTCTGCTTTCACAAAATCTGAAAACTAGTTTGGATCAACCTATGGAGAAAATTTGCTGCAACTCTACGGAGCTGAGGTGAGCTGGCTATCAAATATCGATGCTTAGCACCATTCGTTTTTTAGGATTACTGAGACTTTAGTACTCAATCAAAATGGTATAATAGTAGTATCAGGTGAATCTAGAAGACACACTTGGCCACCATGATCTAAATAAACAAAAGCTCTAGCAAGATTGTGAGCAGGGGTATTATGACATTTCTTTTTATGAGTGAAGTTAACCTTCTCAAAAGCAGCCCTCCGCTGGCCGATTTCCTTTAGAACTGAGTGAAAATAGTTCATGCTTAGCACCTGCGAGATGAATCACCGATCATCCGATCCTGAAGTTTGATCTGCTGCCTTCCAACTTGTTCATCGCTACTAAAAAAAAAGTTCATCGCTCTCTTAATCGTGCGGTAGATATTTTGGCTAGAACTTGTGATGTACGTAGCTCAGGTTTCATCCTACATTATGCTCCGGATTGTATCCGGGAGATTTTGTATTTTTGTATTAGTTAATCAATAAAGTGTCGTTCACCCTAATAAACCACCGATCATTCTGCCTCTCGTAGTTATGTTGCGTTTTTTTTTGGGCCTTCTAAACTGTTTTTTACGGGGCCTAGGTAGTGGTCTGTGCTTGTAGTTTCTTTCAACTGTACTTGGTCAGGCCTTTTTGCACTCTGTCCGTGGGGATGAGCATTCACAAGGAGAAGGAAAGGAAGCCCAAAAACCTGCTATGCTACCCTAAAAAGTTCAACCATGTCTTACTCATGGGTTGTACTTGCGCATGGGACACGAAATAACCCTTACTTGCATAAGGCAGTGTACTACCCTGATAGATAGTTTCTGGATGCCGAGGTTTTCCTTAACGGAGTTTATAAGGAAGTATACAAGACATGTTTATTGCTCTCTGAAGTTGATTTTAGGTGTTTATCCTTTGAGGTTTACTCATATGAGTTACGAAACAGGCAATAACTCATATGTTTTTCGTAGGTCCCACATGTCAGTCGTTTGCCGAGTACACATGTGGGTTATATGACACTTGGCAAACTTTCTCAACATGGAGGTTGGCACCTTGTACACAACGTGTATGTGCCTTATGTGCATTTTTATTCACCGAGAGACCCTATTTTACTCTTGACAAAGACTTAATCGAGTGTGAGACAGAAAGCACTCAGCAAAGTCACCTTCGCCTCCTCGGTCTCCCCTGAGGGTCCTTTGCCGAGTGTGATACACCGCAAAGTCTTTACTGAAAGTAAAACGACCTTTAATGTCTCAGACCCCGACATATGGTAAAAATCCAGTAGTGATTGATTGAAACATTTCAAAGTTTCCCATACACAGTTTTCTAGACTGCTTCTCTCATTCTGAGAGATGTTCCATGGCACAAATCTTTGTTTGGGAAGTGCCGACGCGGAGTATCCAAATGGCATCATTTGGTTATGTCAGTGGTTTAAGAAACTTAGCAAGTTGTATACTTAACAAGCAACGAGGCGACTTTTTGTGAGGATGGAGGGTCATCAAAGAGCAGCCATATATATAAAGCTTGGAGAAGAACTGTGACCATAAATAATGGAAAGCATGACATGAACTTAGATCACCAAAGATTTAGATCTATCCGGATGCTATTATTCAAGTAAATACAGAGTTATGCATGACGCGAGGCACACATATGATTAGTAGATCGGTGACTAGTTCTGTAACTAATCTACCATTCTTTTAATTCACGTTCGGTCGCTGAAACGCTCAAAACTGGAATTTATACTGACAACTGGCGTTGCATATGCATCGGCTAGTTGCATGCTCTCCCAGCAAGCAAGACTCAGGCCTCTAAAATACAAGATACCACTATACCAGCAATAATACAACTCGAAGATAGAGTAGCTTTGCAAACGAGCTACCCACATTTGTAGTTAGCCAGGCCAGAAACTAGAGGTAGCTGGCTACCGCCGTCGATCGGCCATGTCGTTGTCCTCCAGCCCGGGCACGCTACCCTACTCGGCGAACGGCGGCAGCTACAGCACGCACGACACGCTCGCCCTCCTCCTCATCGGCTTCAGCGTCACGGCCGTCTGCGTCTTCATAATCGTGCTCTGCGACTGTCTGTGCTGCCGCCGGCGCCGCACCATCGTCTTCGTGGGGGCCCGGCCGTATCTCGTGCGTGCCGGCGGTGATGGCGGCGGTGGGCTGAGCCCCTCCTCTGTGGCCGCGCTGCCGTCGTTCTTGTTTAACAGAGGCGTGGCCGTCGACGGCGGCAACGACGTCGACGGTCGTGGAGAAGGCAGCGGAAGCAGCCGCGGGTGGGCGCAGTGCGCGGTGTGCCTCAGTCTGGTGAAGGAAGGGGAGGCGGTGAGGCAGCTGCCGGCGTGCATGCACTTGTTCCACGTAGCCTGCGTCGACATGTGGCTTCAATCCCACTCCACCTGCCCTTTGTGTAGGGCCACGGTGCAGGCACCTTCAAAAGACCAGGTGCCTCCGGTGTGATGCAAGTATTTGTAGAGTTCCTGTAAGCAGTACATATTAGAGAGTATGTTTACGTTCTATAAGCTCTGATCAAAACTAGTTTTACGTGTTCTGTTCTCTGTCGATCTTCTCTCCGCATATTTTTTCTGTTCAGATTTGAATGCGGTATGGTGGGTGATCGAGATCCATTGGAACAGATGGTCTGATGAAGATGCGAAGGTAAAATGGTTGATCCAATCTAATTGGCTCTTGAAATTGACCTGTACATGGCTGATATATATATACAGAAATATTGTATTTGAAATGAATATCTCTGAAGTAAGCGCATTTCCAATTTTTCTAATAATTTTTTCCGATGCAGTAAATATAACATTTCCACGTATCCACGTAATCTTTATGACGTCATTCAGCGTTGCTAATTAAGTCGAGTGAAAATTCCTAGTCAAATGTTTTCTTCGAAGTGGGGAGTAAAGGCCCCGCCTCTACATCACCCGTCTCTGCATCATGATGATGCACACGAACTGTTTTATTGCATAATTTCAAGAGCTTAAAAGTAACAGTGTTACAACTCAAACATTGGCCAACTTTGCTACATGAATAAAAAATCGAAAGACCGTAAAACCTTCGTATCTCCCATGTTGGATTATAATATCATTCTACGACCCATCTTGGCTGAATATGGCCCAAACGACCGCCACCAACCAAGTACAACCGGTATCTCAGTCGACTTCGTATTCATTGGATTAGGGTACCAATATTCATGTGGTTCCGATGTCGATTTATGTTCTTGCATACGGTGCAATCCGCAATTATAAACATGTACCAACAGTTAGGCCTATGCTTGTATCAAGAAAAAAGATTTTGTAGCTCGAACAAGAGGGTTGGACTATTGTTGGAGAAGAGAATATGAAAGCGTATATTACGGAGTGCTGCTACACCAAGCTGTTTTGACCACCGGCTCCGAATAATTTCTTTTTATATGAAAACTGGTGTGCCACTCGTCATCAGACAGTAAAACATTCCTTTTCCTAGTTCTTCTTCGAAGCGCAGGTAAGCTCATGAACATTAGTTAAAACTACATATACAATCTCTAAATATGAAACACCAACTTTTCATATCCGTGAACGCCATTTTAAAAACGATGATTTTTGAAACCTAGTAAACATTTTCTTGAATCCATGAAAGGAGGTGTGTAGTCAACTAAAATTAAAACCTCCTTAATAGTTTTTGACCACGTGAAGAATTTCCAATATGGAAGGAGCGGAAAAAACTGATATAAGAAATAAAATTAAACAACATAAAAGCAAAAGAATTTGGGAACAACTAAAAGTAAATAGAGCAAAAAAATAGATAAATAAAAGGGAGAAAATAAGAAAAATGAAAAACCCATAGTATGAATATCATAAAACTGAAAAAGAAAACTAGTTGTGGCAGCGGGCAGCGCGTGATAGAACGTACTATACGAGCCGACATAGAAAGGAGTTGCTTCAGGTGGCATGAGCGTTCAGCAGTGTATAGGACTTGCTGCACCGGCATCGCTAAGTCGCTCACGTCGGTGCGTAAGTGTGGCACAAGGCCTAGGATGTAAATGGGATCCTTAGCGGCGCCACATAATCCCAGTTATTTTTGTCAACAGCTTGAAAACTTGTTTTGTTTTCTAGAAAAATGAACTACAAGCCCGCTTATACGGGATTATGTGGCGTCATTTGTGGTCACATTTACATCTCTTGCAATCTAGGCCCATTAGTGGCCTGGGCGAGGTAACGTGTCACTAGAAAAATGCTTTTCGGCACGTAAGTGTAGCGCGGTCCGGTCCCGTCACGTGACAGTACAACATGCGTTGAAAAAAAAAGTAGCGCGCATATACAGTCACTAGATCTGAATTTATTATTAGCTCTGTATAAAATAATGAGATAGTACAATAATAAAGACAAGGTTGTACAACAACACATACCGGGTTGTACAATAACACAAAACCGGATTGCACAACAATACAAACCGATTTGTACAACAACATATACCGGTTATACAACAACTACATTCGGGTTATACGTACAACTACACCTAGCAGGTTGTACGTATAAATATAAAATTCAGATTGTACGTACAATTGAACTTAGTTTGTACAAAGCATACACAATCCGAAGTACAAAACAAAAAGTTTGTCGATACCTATAAATCTGGGATTTAGTTTTGAAATCTCGACGTAAGAAGTTTAAAAGTGAAAACGGTTTGTAAATCGGAGAAACGGTTCTCAACATATTTTATTCTGAAAAAACGAATCTCAAAATAAATGCATGTACATCGCTTTACACATCACCAGTGAGCCGCTAGTTGTCACCGCATGGAAAAAAGGTGAGAAAAAATAAACGAAATTGCGACACTTGTCAGCATAGGAACGCACATAAATCTGAAACATTTTTTTAAAAAAATCGCCCGTGTGCTTAGCATGAAGTCGTTAGCTGTTGTTGGCCCATCGCGGCTAAGGGCTTGCGTTGCATGCAGATATAGGCCAAGGTCCCTAGAAAAATGTAGGCATAGGAGATTGTAAGTTGATGTACAAAGCCGAAGGGAAGGTGTGCACAAGCACGACGACCAGAGATTGGTTGAGACAAGAAAAAACCAAGGAGGCATTTTGTAGCCTACATCTAATTTTCCCGTTAAAAAATAACACACGTTGTTGAATCCAGGGCCTGTCCCGTTCGAATCGAAACGGTGCAATTAAAAAACATCGTTGTCAATTTATTTGGTTGCCCATGATAAAAGAAATTTTTTTGTCGAAAACGAGAAGACCAAGTTTCATGCGTTGTTTGGTTGTGGCTGCGTTCATCATATTTGTGAGGCCGACACACAGCATGGACACTGAAAACAAGAGCATCTTTCTCTCCTCTCATCTCCCGCTGGCCTGTCCTGGTGGAAACGCTTATAGTGAGCGTACCAACAAAGCCTGTCTCAGACCCCTTTTTTGGTGCTTTGAGGTTCGTGCTGTGCAGAAGATTTGGACCATTGTTATTTGGTTGCCCACAAGAAAGGAATCTTTCCTATCGGAGATAAGGAGATCGGGTTTTATACGAGCAACCAAACGCACCCCAAATAGCACCGCTGGTGAATATTGAGGGGGGCATGAAGCGTATCGTGCAGCTTGGGTGAGACACATAAGAATAGAACTGAGAACAATGAAACAACAACGTAAAAGTGTGATGCTGATGGAGTTTAAATTTTGTGTCGTGCCAACACACAGACACATAGTTATATATATATGTGCCCTTTGACCTGGGATGGCACATGGTGACTCAAGAAGGTATGCACCTGAGTGCTTCGAGTCGACGCATGCGCGAAGTATCATATGTACATATATGTGGAACCCTATTGAAATGGAGCTGGTTTCTTATATAATGTTCCATTTAGTTGGTGCATGTGCTAAGCCGTAATAGGTCAAGTGTCGAAACCTAATTCAGCAAAGAGTGACCATTGTTTGGACTAGACCTTAGTGGTTCGAAAGATAAATGCTCTTGACATCGATCGTGATAGCCGGTGTTCCTATGGTTCTACAATGGGTTTGAGAGGTGGTATTCCTTCGCGACAAAACATACTAGGCGTGATTGCAAATGAACATGGCGATAAATCAGAACAACGGTTGTTTGTTTGACAGGTGGTCAACCAAGTGTGGAGGTAAACAATGTTGGCGAGTAACATGTCCGTGTTGATAAAGATGGACGAGATTTGATCATGAAGAATTTGTGGAAGTGGTGAGTGAGTCAAGTCAGAATTTGACTCGACATGAGAAAACATTCTTTCAAGTTTTCAGACATGTAGTCAGCAATAGTGAGAATGTTTTCTAAGTGAGTTTTTCACTTTCACGTAGATCAAGGGAAAACACCACCTCCCGCGAAAAAAAATATGGAAAACGCCACCAGGGTGACAATATGTTAAGTTGTTGGATGTGGTGAAGTTATAACCGATGTGTAATTGCAGTGATTGGATACTCGGAAAAGCTAGGAGCACAAAACAAAATAGCAAATAACTTAATTTTCGCGGGAGTTTTGCCTTGGATGAAGATAGAACTGACTACTATTGTAGGGGATTCACTTGTCAATAAAGTAGAAACGGAGCTCGTGAATAATGATTCATATCCAGGTACATTACTATTCGTGCATGGAAGCTTCAAGATGCCAAAAGACATTCACCAAGATAGAGTGTGTTGAATATGTGTGTGTTTTAGTTGGCTTTATACTTACAGTATGTTGGGTGTTAAAGTCTAACACTTTAAACCCAGACATTGGACGTAATATATAATGAGACCGTGAAGAGGCAAAACAGATAAAAGGAAATCTCATAGGCCACACATGTGAATACAGGAGGACGGTCTACTGCTCGTGGCGGGTGAGCCGGACCGGCGTGGCATTGGTGACCATGATGTTTCTGTCGGCTTTGACGGGCAGCTCGTCAGTGGTACTACGATTAGTACATGGGATGAACGGACATTAAGGTCATGCACTATGTGTATTCGGTTCAAACCTAAAAGCTACTTTTCTTTGAACCGTTTGTGTTTGCTTGGAATGTATATAATCGCTTGATTGTCTCATGTGCAGTGAAAAAGTACATGCATTCACCTTTCTCTCTCCACTTCTTGTGCCTATGCCATTTGGGTCATCTTGCATGCACATTCTTTTGAACCGAACCATGTTGTAAATAAAAGCGATGCTCTGCTATTTGTGACATCAGTTCAAATGCTCCATTAAATCGCTTTTGAAACACATACTGGATGGTCTAAGGACATCTTCTACGGGGCTGCTCAATTGCCCCGGATAGGTCGGATTTGAGCAAGCCTGGACAAAACCAGCCCCCTGTGGGGCTGCTCATTTGTACGAATCTGTCCGCGTGGTGTCCGCGGCTGCTCAAACCTGGACCAAATTTGGTTCAGGTTTGAGCAGCCGCGGACACCACGCGGACGCGCGCGCTCCCGCCTCTTGGCAGTCAAACTACCCGGCCCCACCGGTCAGTGACCCGTCGACCATTGGCCTCCCCCCACCGGTCTTATTTAATGGGACCGCCGCCCCCACCGTCCCCCCACTGCTCCCCACCTTCCCCACACCGCCACACAACCACCGCCATACTGACCTAGCCGCCACCGCCACACTGCCCTAGCCGCCATGGGGAAGGGGAGATGGTGGTTTGGCAAGGGCGCCAACGACCACGAGGCGGGGAGCTCTCGCCGCTCCTCGCGGTCTCCGGCGCCACCGGCATTGCCGCCACCGCCACCGCCTGCGCCCGACGCTACACCGCGCGCCGCCGCACCTCCGGCACCTCCACGCCGCGTCCGGCCTTACCTCAGCAAGAGGAAGTGCCAGTGGTACTGGGACAACGCGATCCCAGTACCATGGCCGGACGTCCACCTCTTCGAGGGGTGGCACCTGAATCCCGAGCGGATTCCGGTGCCGCCTGTCCCGAAGCGGGGACTGGAGAGGGAGGTGGAGATCCTCCGGCGGCGCGACCTGCTGCCGGACGACCTCCGCCACGACCCTGCCTACGCCGTCGGCAGCTCGAACTGGGACACTTGGTTCCACGCCGAGCACGACCAACGGCGGCGGGGTTTCTTCGGGGTGCGGCACGCCAGCGGCCCACCGCAATACCCGCCGCCCTCCCCACCTCGCGGCGACAACAGGTACGCGCCGCCGTCACCTCCCCCGAGCGTCAAGATGGAGGAAGACGGTGACGCCGCCGCCGCGGAGGAGGAGGAGAGGGCCCTCGGCCAGGCCATCGAGGAGTCCAAGCGGGAGGCGGAAGAAGCCGCCGCGGAGGAGGAGAGGGCCCTCGCCGCCGCGCTGGCCGCCGTCGCCGCGCAGCAGGACATGGAGTGGCAGGCGATGAGGAGGAGGAGGAGGACCGCGGCGAGGTCCCGGACTGGTTCATGCCACTAGTTGGCATGCGCTGGCAGTGGACCGGGCCAGCGGACGGGCCGCCGCCGCCGCCGGAGCAGCCCCAGACTCCACCGCGCCGCCAGGGGCTGCCCGCGCACCTCGTCCAGGACCCGGACTACGTCATCCTTGAGTAGTCCGGCGTAGAAGTCCGGCCACCGGCCGCCACTGTCTTATCCAGTGGCTAGTTTATATAAGTTTTTATCTTTTTTTAAAGTGTTAAAACAATGGGCACTGTGGCCCCTACGCAATCCTGCCTCGTGTCCGGCCTGAAATGAGCACCCCCGTAGGGTGCACCGGTTTCGACCCGTGTCCGCGCAATGTCCGGTGCTGCTCAAACAGACAAAATCCGGACCAAATCGGTCCGGAAATGAGCAGCCCCGTAGGAGATGTCCTAAGCATGCCCCGTCACCGTGGATGTAGGCGCTGATCGCTGAAACACGTTATCAAATATCGGTGTTGTTACTGTAACTGATTTTCATCAAATGATCGATAACAATAGAATTAGAAGAAAATCTTGCGAATTTGTCATTGTAGCTCACAAGGCATAGGCTTCCTTTGTGGCATATGTTGCTTCATTAAAGAAGACCGTGTTCTCAGAGTTTATTTATCATATATCATGGTTCTGAGTATCTATATAAAAAATTAGTAACCACCATCAATAAGTTTGTCAGAGTCAGTATACTTGAAAGTGAAATTCGGATACCCTACTTACCTTCTATCTGAGAAAATCAATCAAATCTACAAAAGTAAAGCAATTATGCAGCTTCTCCTGTGAGTTGTGATCTGTATATAGGCTGTCATGTACAATTTGTAAGAGTACCTATAAACGAAATGCAGCTGGTGCGGCGAAACATTTTCTTTTTAGTTGATGATACTATTCGACCTGCATGTGCCCCTAGCCCACTACCACTTATTTTGGCAGAATGAGTGCCACCGTACACGCTAAATAAACTCACTGCTAGTGCTATCTCAGCACCCTGCACCGCCATGTGAGGCAGGCATTATTGATGCAAGGATTTGGTCCAGCTTTGAAACTAATAAACCAAATTGGTAACACCATACAATTAAGGGCAGGGGTCCCATCTGTAATTTGTTCACGATCACAAAGAGATAGTGTGGAGTTTAGAGTACAGAACGAGGATTACGTATATGTGCTATAGATGAGTTCTTGGAAAGGTTTCCTCGATGCCCCGTCCACCAACCAGGTGCATAGAAACAACTTGATGGGACGAGAAAGAGAAAAGAGAGCGACGTGCTGCTCACCGGCCGCCCTGGGAAGGGCCCTGTGAAGCAATATCAGATCAAGTGATGATAGGAAGGATGAACATCGTCTGGCTGGTGAATCCATTCGTTACAATTGTTTAGTTTTATGACAAATTTGCCAAAATGCGTGTATGTGGTTATCTGAATCAGTTCGGAAGAAAAATAGACAGAGCAATTGCTGGCGGTCAATCTAAACTTCTGTCGACTGGTTGCTTCACAACCCAAAGTGATGTATGCTATGTGTATCGACCATGAAAGGAACTACAGATCATCACACTTTCCTCCTCCTACATTTCCTTCATTTTGGTTTCAGAATAACTAAATATGTTTATCCTGTATCATTTCTTCATTGAAGTTGAAGATAGTGATAAATCCGTAAATGCACCTTTATGCTTATCAAATCCTTATCCTTGCAAAGCTATCTGAGTTGCTTTAACCAGAAACCGTGATTCATTTGAGGTATCACAAACCATGATGAACCTGATATTGTAGGATCAACCAGACATAGTGGCCCAAAGTTGTAATGCCATTGGAACCCGTAATATGCTCTCCATGAAGATATTAAGGGACCACGGTACGAGTAGACATGGTTATCTTCAATAATGTGGGTCACTGATAGGGACAAAACAGAGTCCTATCCTACCTCCCCATTCAGATGAAGAATCCTATATTTGCACTGTCTGGAGCTATGGGGACGCTTTGTTTCTCTTGGATGACTCATGTGAGAGTTAAAGATCATATATGTCTATATTTGTCAATTAGAACTTCTCACCAACGCTTTCAATAGCGCTCCAATAGGAATTTGGTAGCGGCCGGCATGAAATCATCACCATCACGGTCCCAGTAACGGTAAAATGGTCGGACAAGACTAATAAAGTAATAAAGCCCTCGGCAACCCCGTTACAACCCTGATTTATAAGAGGGAAGCCACAGTGCCGGCAACACGTGCCATCATCAGATACATACACGTGGGCACGCCCTTTATTGACACCACCAGTCAGATTAATTCATCGTGGCCAGTGGCGGACAATCTTCTTGTTTTAATGTCGTGACATCTCCCCTCACACACGGACACATCGTTAGGGTAACGACGCATTGGAAACCACCATGGGCATTTTGGCGCCAAAGTCCGTTGCCTCGCCACGTTTCCACATCAGCTAGCACACACCATCCATCGTTTCCCTCTCCTCTTCGTCGTCCACCGTTTCCCTATCCTCTCCTCACCACGAATGGCGAAATCGACTGCAGTTGTGGTGGAGGCAACATATACAAGTCGTCCTAAAAAAGAACAAGGTGGCAGTAGTGGCCGAGAACCTCCTCCTAGTGTCGCAAGGCATATGAGTGCACTGTGTGATCAAAACCATTTGATCACTACATATATAAGACTCATATCAATATCATTAATTAACAACTAACCTAAAAAAGTGTACAAGTCGCCGTCACCGTCACCGTCGTTGATCAATCGTGCTCACTTGGGCAGCAGGAAGAGCCGAAAAAAAGAGAAGCAGTTCTCATCCGGCAGTGGCTGGACGGCTTGTCCACTCGCAAGTAGTCAAAACTTTAACAAAAACAAAACATGAGAAAGACACCGCGCAGCAGTCCGCGACCACCACCACGTGATAAATAATTGCACGTATGATCGTCTGCTTATCGTGTGAACAGATGCAGATGAGAAAGCGGCCAGTGCCGTGACCAGTGAGGAGAAAATGAGCTCTCGTTTGTATATTTTACCCAATTATTAACAATTGTTGTGGTTGACTGATAGGTTTCCTTGATAGTTGGGAGTGGACTTGCTTGTCATTGTCGGCAACTGATCCTTTGGCATCTGTACATCTTTTGTCCTAAATGTTACTCAATCAAACTTTCGCACTAACGGCCTCTCAAAAATAATTCAACCAGATATGGTCATTCCCAAAAAATGCTATATTCTTATGCGTTATGAAAATTTTAGAATCTGATATTTCAGAAAACGCCAATCATTTTGGTTTATCCGAGACTAAGAAATCAAAAAAGGGCTAAGTTTTAAATAGGCTTCAAAATTGCAAAATGACATATCAAATGGCTTATTTATAATGACTGCTTAATCCTTTTTCCGTTTCGTAGAATCAAATAAGTTAAAGTGAATGGTGTTTTCTGAAATTCTCAGTGCTTCTGATATTTTCAGAACGCCTGTCTATAGCGTTTTTGCGGCGAGACCTGGCTGAAAGTATTTTTAACCACTAGTAAGTGTAATGATCTTAAGTGCTATTTAGGATAAAAACTGTTCTTCATCTGATCGTTCTCCATGTTTACGATGGCACACCACCCTTACTCCATTGTTGACTAATGACTACCTCACCTACATGAAGGCAAGGTGGACATCCAACTGGTGAAGGAAAAATGAGTGTATTTTCATCCACGAACTCTTTTGACAACATTAAAAATGTTACTCCCTCAAACCTAAATTAACGGTCTCGACATCACACTCTAGTCATTTTTCATGTAGCAAATAAAGTATGGGTTGCTACCGTTTAGACATATTCTTTCCACCCACAAGAATAAGTGTACATTAGATTGTCCACTAAACCAAACTTTTTAAATTTTGGCGAACTTTACAGAAAATAGTAGCAATGCAATCAATTGATATATTTTTGAAACTTTATTTCAAGATGAATCTTTTTTTCTAAAAGGAAAAAAACCCTAGCCTCTGCGATAAACACAAGACGAATCTAGTGACACCAATTTAATGTCATATATTTTGATACATTTCCCCATAAAATTGGTCAAATTTTAATAAGTTTGATTTAGCATAAAATTTAGATGTACATTATTCATGGACGGAGAGGGTATTTTCTTATTGAGATCTAACTAGCACGGTGGCCCTCGCAAATGCGAGGGCAATTCTGTACATGTGTTGAGTTGATCTAGAATTAAATTTACAACTTTGTCCATATTCTCTGTATATATATGGTATGGAATACATGTTTCTGTGGCCACCAAAATGGTAAATGTATATTGTTATGAACATTAACCAATATTAGCGATTGGTGTTTCTCATTTTGAACATTAACCATCATTATTCATTATTGTGTTTACATAATTGTACATAAGTGTATAACTGAAGTTCAGACCAAGAGATGACTGATACTTTTGTTGTGACTTAAATCAGCATCATAGGCCATTAGACATAGAGCTAAACTTTTGTTGTCACTTAAATCATCATCATAGGCCATTAAATATAGAGGTAAACATATTTGTATCTTCTTTCCAAAAATAATTCTATATCCACCTCAGCAATGACCCGATGATATTTAGATGATACTCATTGTAACAAAATTGATTTTCTTCATGAATAAATCTATTCTGATTAATATGTATTCTTCATGAATTTGTACTTTTGCCAAGATCTTTGTGATCTTATTTATTTAAGTAGTTCTAAGATGCATGTCATCTCACTCTCATCTGAAACCTGACCCTTACGAAATGGGTAATCCACGAAGTGCAACTTTGACCACTATTTTCTTTATCAATATACTTTCTGAAATAAAAGCATAAATCGAAGCTCAATTGGATTAAAAAAAACTTATCAAACATCATCATCACGTGAAGCCTAGTTAAAATATGCTTTGTACATTTTGATGAATTTTTTCGGGATGGGATATAGTAGAGCCAGGCATGTTACCATCATGGCAGACTAACCGCTTGCATTTTTCTTCTTATATAATTAGTTTCTCGCTGAATACTTTTCTCCTGTAATTGATGTCTTAATACGCAAATGAATTGGTAGTACCAAAACAAATCACAATCATGGACGGATAATTTGGTTCTCCCTCATGATATTGGTTTCAAGAGCAACAACGAAATCAGATCTTTCATACATATAAATTTTCAACACACATTGTTTTCCTTTCATACACAACATCAACCCTAAGAATTAATTTTATAGATGTTATTTAATTCATCACGGCCCGATATGGCTTCAAAGATCTCGTTCATGTTCAACATGGAACAACCATTAATACAAAATATTAGTTATGTTATCTAGTCGATGGTGTCTCATATAGTTACCCTTTCATGGAGTTGGCATGTAAGAAAATTGATAGAGTAACACGAACCATAAATGCTACCCGTTAACCACATTTTTAATAGGTTAGTTGTTAATTAAGATCATAACGTGTATAGTGTTTCTGAACTAAAAAAAATCAATAATGGGGATATCGTTTATCGGAAACTTATCGGTCGACCTTTGATAAGTGATAAATCGGCCGGTTTATCGGCATATCGGCCGATTTATCGGTATATCGGCCGACTTATCGGCCAATTTATCTTATCAGTCAGATAACGATAAGCGATAAATCGGCTGATAAATCGGGATATCGGCCGATATCGTGAACAGTGAAAAAACAAAACATGTCATATATCCTCTTAGATAGAAGGGGTGTCACTGATGGAACAAATCAAGGCGAAGTTGGGTCAGAGATATTGGTTATGGTTTGATACTCGTGTGTGGAGCCAACATTGACGATTTTCCTTTCTTTTTTGAGATCCTGATAAGGTTTGATTGTCTATCTCCATGAAACTCAACTTTGCATGATTATTGAATTGACTCTGATTTCTTAGTTTTCATCATGTTATGCCAATTTTATTTTGTTGTCCAAATATATGTGTACGTACATGCATATTTGTTAAATTATGCGTGTATGATTTTTTTAAATAAATATCCGAGCCCTAATTGCTATCCGATTACCATATTTTCTAATATTCTAATAGTTTAGGTGCTAATTATGTAGTTATTTATTGTTTCTCAGCTGAAAAGAGAAGAAAAATGTCATACATCATCTAGGCTAGCTAGGATGTCAAGCCTATTTCTTTACAGAAAATCTATGTACATACCTTGAGGATGCAACGATGGCAGAGATGGATGTCAACGCCAGGGGCTGCGCTGAGCGAACAAATCAATAGGAAGTTAACCTTGATGATTTTCTCTTTTTATGGTCGATTGAGCTTAATTTTTCATCTCCGTGGAACTCAACTCTCCTTATGGGGTTGACTCAGTTTTGGTTGCAAAAAATATACGTACATAAATCTTTGTTGAAAAGGCGTGTACATAGTATGCCTGATTTTGTTGAGATCTGGAGAGCTCTAAATTGTTGTATTTCCGGCCGGAGAACAGTTAACGATCCAAATATCTCATGTGGCATGCCAATGGACGGTAACGTGCTGGGAGTGGATATTTGATTTTTTTTAAACGTGTGTACGTGAAAGTTATTGGTTATCTAACGTAAAAGTAATGTGCTCATTAAATCGTAGCAATATATTTTAGATATAACACATGTAAATAATTAAGATGATGTGGATCAACGTGGTGGCTCGAAAAACTAACTCATTTTGCTTTTAGTATATAATAGATAATAGCTCGCATCGTTCGTTCCCTAGGATAAAGCCCTATTCCCATCCCCTCCACAAGTCGAACCACTTGCCTACTCGATGGACGGCGACATCATGGTTACTAGGGTCCGTTTGGTTGGGAGCACCATTAGAGGTGGGCTGGATGGTTCAGTTTTTTGAGGATGGGATGGTCCACCGGTTCTGATTCCTCGTATTGTTTGGTTTGAAGAATTTGAGCTGGTATGGATGGAATGTAATTTAATTCGTGGTTGATTAGCCTATAACCAATATGATATTAATGGAAAGTTCCTTTGTTATCTCTGTAACATGGGAGTGTAGAAGGGAGAATAGGCCAACCTCAGGCGACCTCGCCCGCGTGGACCAGCACGATCTTGCCGCTGGCGCCCTTAGCCCAAGCCTCACAGCCATCCTTGCCGGCGCCCTCGCCCAAGCGTCCTAGGAGACCTCACCGGCGCGGACTAGCACGAGCTCGCCGGCGCCGATGACTCGACCGGGGCGGACCAGCACGAGCTCGTCGGCGCCGCCCTCAGCCCAAGCTCACAGCCATCCTCGCCGGCACCCTCGGCTCAAGCTCCCGCGACATCTCGCCGACGCAGCCCTCATCCAAGCATCCCAGGTGACCTCACCGGCGCGGACCAGCACGAGCTCGCCGACGTGGACCAGAACAAGCTCGCGGGCGCCCTCGCCCAAGCATCCCAAGAGACCTTATCGTGTTGAGTCGTGGTGTACGCCGGTGGGAGAGTTCGCCGGCCGTGCTTGCCAATGTTGAGATTAGCCACGATTAAGCAGCGGTACACAAATTAGAAAAAGATGAACCATTCGACCCGGCCGATTTTGAGGAATCATTCGAGTCAGCATCTTTAGGGTATATTCCCCTCCTGTGTGCATAACCAAATCGAAACCGAACCAAAAATAACCTAACTGCAACCGAATTTGTGATTTTTCATGATTAGTGGTTAGGTTACAGTTAGTAAAATTACTAACCGTATTGCATTTGGTTATTTCGGTTTATAACCGAATAACCATTTGTTTAACCAAAATAACCGAAAGGGACAAATGATGCAAAGAATTGCATCCTGGACAGCAGTCCAATTTCACGTAAACTATTATATAGGATTTAAGCTGGAATACTAACACAAGAGCACAACGACCCTACTGAATGTTAAGTGTAAACTGACGTTTCTGAAGCTAAGGTGTTGAGTTCAAGTCCCACGTTTGCGCTTTCTTTTACAATGGTCAAAATTTTATTGTTTTTTGTCTCTTATATTTTTCTACACGTTAAATTGGATCATATAAAATTTAAATATTTGACCATAGAAGTTATTTGTTATTCTAAAATTGACGTCAACTTTGGTTAGTTTGGTTATTACCGAAACCGAACCGAAATTAAATGGTTATAACCGAAACCTAATCGTATTCTCGTACAAAACCGAATTTACCGAAGTATCAAAACCGTATTTACCGTATAACCGTATAAACCGAACCGAATAACCATTTGAACCGAGCGTGCAGCCGGAGTTCCACCCACCCATTTTATAACCAAACACATGCATAATGTGAACCATGCCACCCCACTCATCTAAATTCTTGGAACCAAAAACACGCTTACTGGCTCATGAGGTCCTCTAGTTGTGTGATGAAGTGGTCCTAGACGGGCAACACCAGTGACGTAGCCCAGGCGAGCCCAATATGGGTGATGCCTCTTACGAAGGCTTTGAATACGGGGCTATGGAGTACGTTCATGTAATGTCAGGTGCCTCTCCGTTTTATTTTGGTAACATTAAGAAATAGAAAAAAATCGTGAGTTGAGTATGTGCAGTTTGTATTTCTAAACGGTTTTGCTAGTTCTAAGTCGCCTGAGAACTCACGAGTTCTAAGTCACGTCCACCACCGTTTGATCATGCGTCAAGATACGTGTGTTTTTATTTTTTCTTTTCTTTTTCACGTTTTTTCTAGTTACAAGTGGTTTGCAACTGAATTTTTTCCAGTTACAAGTTGATCGAAACTGATTTTTTTGAGTTACAAGTGGGTTGTAACTGGATTTTTCGGTTGCAAGTGAGTTGCAACTGAATTTTTTTGGAACAATTTTTTAATTTGAATATTTTAGCCAAAACTCATGCATATGTCATGCTTACGTCACCCGACTTAGAACTCACGAGTTCTAAGTCGACTGAGCTGTAGGCACGCCCATTTCTAAACAAAACATATATGAACATCCTAGTATCCAAACACTAAAAAGTTGATCATAGTAAAGTAAAATCTAACAACGATACTATAAGCATGAAAATAAATCATAAATCTATCTACACCATTCAAAAGAAAAGGGCAAAGTGCTAGGCATGTTCCCCATGATTCACATGCTCTCCATTGCCACCACCAGCGCTGCCGGTGCTACCCATCTCGGTCACGGCGCGCGCTTCCTCGCCGGCACCCACCTTCCGGCGGTAGCCAAGTTTCGTTGCGGCGTCACACGCCCAATCCCATGAGTGCAGTAGCATGTAGGTGCCGATGCCGCCGATGAGACCGTATGCGATTGAGTAGGTGAGCGGCATGAGCGCGAGCGTCATGAACGCCGGCACGGCCTGCCGCATGTCGAGCCAGTCCACCTCCGCCACCGACCGCATCATCATCACGCCCACCAGCACGAGCGGCGGGCCGACCGCCCAAGACGGGATCGACGCTAGCAACGGTGTCACGAACAGCGCGGCCGTGAAGTACAACGCCGCGGTGAGCGCCGTCAGCCCGGTCCGCCCGCCCTCTCGGATCCCCGTTGATGATTCGATGAACGCGGTGACGGGGGACGTGCCCAGCAATGACCCGAACACGATGGCCGTCGCGTCCGACATGAAGGCGAAGTACTGCCCCTCAAACTCCCCGGTGGCGTCGTCCATGAACCCGGCGAACCGCGCCATGGAGTAGAGCGTCCCCGTGGTGTCGAGGATGTCCACGTAGAGGAAGGTGAAGAGCGCCTCCCAGAAGTAACCGTGGCCGGCTCCGCTGAAGTCGAGGGCGCCGGCGGTAGACTGGATGCGATGGACGTCGAACACTTTCTTGAAGTAACTGAAGCTTTCGTCGCCGGCCGGCGTGTCCGGGAACACGGTAACGGCGGTGTTTCGCGGCCAGGAGATGAAAGTCACGAAGAGGATGCCATAGATCATGGCGCCCTTGACATTCTTGATGAGGCAGAAAGCGATGATGAGGAAGCCCACAACGGCGAGCCAGAAGGTTGGGGAGGTCATCCGGCCCGAGAGGCAGAGTATGCCGCCGGAGACCGTGCCGCCGGGTATCAGTGCGACTGTGCCATTAGGGAACGTCATCACCGGTGCCACGGACGCGCGCTCAGACGCCGGGCACGCGCCGAGCGTGACAAGCGTCGATGAGCTGAACCCAACGAGCCCCAGTCCTTGGTTGCTCTGCAGCCCAATGAACGCCAAGAAGAGCCCGATCCCCGCGGAGGACGAGATCCGCACGGGTTTGGGGATGAATTGGGCAAGTTTGGACCTCAACCCCACGATGGAGAGGAAGAGAAAGATGAGTCCCTCGAGGAAGACCGCGGCGAGCGCGGTCCGGTACGGCAGCGTGCCTGAGCCGTGGAAGCCGACGACCGTGTAGGCGAAGTAGGCGTTGGTGCCCATGCCCGGGGCGAGCGCCAGCGGCAGGTTGGCGAAGGCCCCCATGATGAAGGAGCCGATCACGGACGACGCGGCGGTGGCGACGATCAGATCGCGCCGCACGCGGGACACGCAGGCGGCGTACCCAGGGTCAACGGGCGGGAACTTGCAGCGCGGCGACGGCGACTGGCAGTCGTCGACGGTGCACGTCCCGCCAGAGTCCGAGAGGATGGAGGCGTTCACGGCGAGGATGTAGGCCATGGTGAGGAACGTGGCGGTACCGGCGCGGAGCTCCGTCGTGAAGGTCGTGCCGCGCGCGGCCAGGCGGAAGCGCCGCCCGACCCAGGAGCGCTCGACGGCGGCGTTGAGGCGGCCAAGCTTGGTCGTGGCCTCGTCCCCATTGGCGACGGTGGGGATGATGGGGTTGGCCATGGCGGCTTCCGGCCGGCGCACGGACGAGTGTGTGGCTGTCGCGTCGCGTACGTTGCGATCTTTTAATCAGCAAGTCGGGGGTTTCGGGACGTAGAGTCAAAGCCTGAAGTTGGAGAGAAAGGGACTGAATTCTATTTCTGCCTTCACACTGGGAGTAGTATGTATGTGCCTTATTTTTCCTCTGCTTTCGGTTTTGATGATGAAAGACGTCGTTGTCTGGCGATGCACTTGGTGATTGGTTTATCTGGCTTGCTTTCGTCGACTACTAGGCATGATATTTTCAGTGGATTAGGACACGAGGGACCTTTTCCACCTTGTGATTTTGTTCGGAGAATTATGACATCTTGGTTGCGTCAACTGTCTGATTGCGTGTTCAGGGCTATTTGAAAAGAAGAATTACCTTATTCCAGTGTAACTAATGTGCGCATGATGGCCCTCCTATGGACCCATTCGAGGTGCATACTTCCCTATGAGTTATGACACATCGACGTACACTATGCGGAAGGTTTTTTAGAAACACAGTAAAATGCAATCGCTCATATAAACGCGTATACACTCACCCATATGAACGCACGCACGCACACACTACCCCTATGAGCACCTCCGAGAGACTGAGCCGGTGGGTTTTGAGATTGATGAAGTCACCACGGCCGCCTCGCTGTCGACGGGAACGTCGCCTCCCACTGAAAGAATATTCCGTCTAAATGATAACACCAGCGTTAAACCTGGGGTTTGAACTCTGGTGGGCTGGGGATACAACCATCCTCCTAACCAACTTGCCACATGCAAGTTCTCTACACTATGCGGAAGTTGACACAGGACATTTTTGGATGTCAGTATTCGAACATAGTTGGAAATTGGAATCGAGTTTCTTGAATTCTGCTTTGTGTTTAAAATTAAAAACTGGAATTGGTAGCCGAATATCATGGTATTGAAGTATAACTAAAATTTTGCTTGAATTGGCTGGAATTGCCTCTTTCACATGGGATGCCCAAATTTAAGGGATAAACATCCAAATAAAAAATTGGAATTGAGTGCTGTTATTTGATTCCAACTGCCGTTTTTTTTGCTACGACTTTTTGTACAACTAAATATAAATTTGGAATTGATGGCTCATTTTAATACGTCAACAATTTGAAATTGGTCTCAATTCAATTCAAAGCCCTCGAAATCCAAACAGAACAACTATGATATTTTGCAAGTAGGTTGGGCCATGTTTTAATCAGCAATTCAAGGGTTTAGGGGCGTAGTCAAAGCCTAAAGTGGGAGAGAAAGGGACTGTATTCTATTTCCAGTACCTTCACATTGGGATTCTTTTGTTGTGGCAATTTACGGTACCCGGCACTCCACCAGAGTGAGATGGAGTACCAGTTAAATTTTGCCCTTGATGTATAGGGCATTTTAGGGATTTTAACATCGTCTTCTTCCTATGAGCAAACCGGCGGCAGTATCTACAACACGTCCGCCCTACCGCAGTGTGCTTGGTAACCGCCTTCGCTGATGGCCAGCAGCCTTTGCCGGCGTGTGGTTGCCTCCGACGACCGGAGGGCACATATCTACCTATATATTAAGGCTGAAGTTTTTCAAGCCCTATGGTTGCTCCAAACTCGGGTCGTCCGATCGAGATCGGATGGCCGAATTTGCCCGAATCGGCCGGTGAACAGTGATAAACAGTGCCCATACGCTTTTATGATTACACCTCCGCCAAGGACCTAGGTGCAATTCTGAAAAAAACACAGGGGCTTTTTCGCAAAAGCGTCTCCGCAATCACCCCGACTCTTCCTATTCCTCGCGCGACCTCCGTCCTGCCTCCGGCGCCGTCGTGCGCCGATGTCGCTTCGCTCCTCCCCGCTCCATCGACGGCCATGCAGAGCTTCACTGTCTCCTCCTCCATCGCCTGACCGGTTATCGCCGCTGGGGACGGCCGAACTCGACTCCAAACCCTTCAACTTCGTCGCCAACGCGGTCGAGGTTCCGCCGCCAAAATAATCATCGTCGGCGAACAAACGGCACGGCGCGCGGCTTGTTCATCTCCGCGCCTTTCCCTCTCTCGCATCTGCGCCGCGTCGAGGCCGGGCGTGTGCGCCGCCGCACATCACGAGCTCGGCGCAGCCGGCCGCGTCCGCCACGTGCTGACGTCGAGGGCTGATGTCAGCACGGCGAGGCTGACGCGTGGGCCGCCACTTGTCAGGTTTTTTTCATTTGCAGATGGAAAAAAACAAAAAAATCATATCTTTTTAAATACAACTCACAAAAATGCAAAAACAATATCGAAATTCACAGAACAAAAATGTCTTTACATCCAACCCAACCCCATGCATGTTTAGACAATTTTTTTTAAAAATTAACATTACCCATTATAGTGTTTCCATATCAAATGTGGCTTTTATAAATTCAACTCCAATATTACTCAACAAAATCTAAGTCGACTAAAAACGAATACATCAACTAATATGACTACGTGTTAGAACTTATTTTCTGATTTCAGCCTTAATATGTAGATTAACACTACCCATTATAGTGTTTCCATATTAGATGTGGCTTTTATAAATTCATCTCCAATATTGCTCAACAAAATCTAAATCAACTAGAAAACGATTAAAGCAACTAATATGACTACGTGTTACTGATACGTCCAAATAGTTTCTACTTTCCCGAACACTTTTGCCATTGCTTTACCTCTAATTTGTGTCTTTTTAGATGCAACTAACGCGGTTTTCAGTAGAATTATCCTGGTGTCTTGTTTTTGTGCAGAAATATCAACTTCGAAGAAAAACCCCAAAATCCAAACATAAGTTATTTTCCATCCGAGAGGGATCAGGAACCACAAAGACCAACCAGAGGGGAGCCACGAGGGCACCACACCACCTTGTGGCGCGGAAGCCTTCTGGCCGCGCCAAGGGGTGGTGTGGCCCACTGGCCCGCCTCCTCGCGACCTCCTCGCGGCTACTTAACCCTCCAGACCCAAAAACCCACGGGGGATAGACACTTTTTCAGAGAACTCCATCGTGCGCCACCGCCATCGTGAACCCTAGTTCGGGGACTAGAAGTCTCTGTTCCGACACCCTGCCGGGACAGTGAATCGAAGGGGATCATCGTCATCGTCATCTCCACCGCCTCTCCATCAACCATCCATGTTTCCCCCATCCACGAGTGAGTAATTAACCGATGTAGGATTGAGTGGATAGTAGGGATTGGATGAGATCATACATGTAATAGCTGTAAGATTGTTAGGGCATAGTGCGTAGTATCTGTTATCAGTGTTTTACATCATTGTTGCAACTTGTTATGCTTAATGCTTGACACTAGGGCCTGAGTGCCATGATTTCAGATCTGAACATGTTATTGAATTATGATGATAATTATTGTTTTGGATCATATCTATGAGTTGTATACACACGTTATTGTCCGGAACCGATGGCCCCAAAGTGACAGCAATTGGGATAACCGGAGGGAATGTCTATGATCTGAGGATCACATGTATTCACGGAGTGTTAATGCTTTGCTCCGGTACTTTATTAAAAGGAGTATCTTAATTGCCAGTAGTTTCCCTTAAGGCCCCGCTGCAAACGGGCTGGCAGGACAAAAGATGATGTACAAGTTTCTCATTGCGAGCACGCACAACTAAATTGGAATACATGCTTATGATAAGTTAATACTTGGATGCTTTATATTATTTATCTGCAAATGTCTATGCTATGTTATTACATAAATTATCTCGTCCATGCAACGCACGTACATCCATCCCTATGCCAACAGTATTTTAAACCTGCTGTCTACATCAATCACTATCGCTGTCTTAATTCTCCTGCTACTGTTTTTTCACTTCTATCTCTACTATAAAACTGTTGCTACTGATAATCTTCCTCGAGCAAGTCTATTCACAGGTGCAGCTGATCTGACAAATCATCTGTTAAAACTTACAAATATACTTTGGCTCCACTCGTGTCGAATCAATAAATTTGGGTTTTACTTCCCTCGAAGACTGTTGCGATGCCATATACTTGTGGGTCATCAAGACTATTTTCTGGCGCCGTTGCCGGTGAGCATAGCTTTATTTGCAACCCCACCTGAGTGTGATATTGTTCGCTGAAATTTATTCATCATGGGAAGAAATGCCGATAAGAAGTTTCCCATCCTGCCATCCACTACAAGGAAATGTACAACTCTGAACTCTGCTGTTGCGCTTGACTCTCCATCTGTGTTGAGTAAGCTTGTTACACCACGACAACCTGCACGTTCTATTACTACTACTGAATCTGAAGTTACTTATGATGATGCTTCTACTATTCTTGATGAAACTGGTTAGTTAGGTTCCTTTTTAAATGCTACTATTGCCAAATCTAAACAAATTGAAAATGCTGAAACTCCTGATGAAAATGCTGAAACACCTGTTAATTCACCTGAATTTACTTGTGATACTGATGATGAGTGTGATGATATGTTTGTGAATCTTGATGATGCTCTTGTTCAATAAATTAATGCTATGAAAGATGCTAGTGCCTGGGAAAAACTTGTTGAGAACGTATTGTTAAATATAAATTATCTCCTGATGCTAAATTTGCTACATCTCCTGTAAACATAAAAGATAAAGATTATGATTTATCTATTGATTTGGCTCATATAGCTATAGTTGAAAGAGAACCTTTCTATGAAACTGAAAATGAAAGTGTTGTAGAACACATGAGTGTATTGTCTGATTTGAGTGGAATATTTGTTGAAGACATTAAAATTTGCACTTATTTTGTTACTAAAATATTTCCTTTCTCATTAAAAGGAGAGGCTAAAACTTGGTATAATAATTTTTCTCATGGTTCCATCACTAGTCCTAAGGGTTTGCTTGATGCTTTCTTTCGAAAATATTTCCCTGCTAGTGCTCAACATGATGCTTTGCTAAAACTCTATAATTTTAATCAAGAAGAGGGTGAGAAATTGCCTAAAGCTTGTACACGCTTTTGTTGCATCTTGAGGGGCTAGCCGAACCATGATTTGGAGAAAACTGATCTACTTGATATATTTATAGTGGACTAACTGCTGAATCTAGGACATACTTGGATAGTTTTGCTAGTTGTGTTTTCAGGAAAAGAACTCCCGAAGAAGATGAAGAACTATCGGCTACAATATGTAAGAATAATGATGATTGGGATATTCCTGGACCTACTCCAACACCGAAGAAGATAGGTATGATTGAATTAAATGAAGAAACAATGAGGGAAGCCAAAAGATCCCTTCAAGAAAGTGGTATTAAATCTGAAGATGTGGAGTATTTACCTCCTATTGAAGAATTATGTAAGCCTATTTCTCCTCCAACCGTTATTGAGGTACACTCTCTCCAAAGGTTTGATGATAGAGATATTCCTTACTCTAAACCTCCTGCTCAATGCTTTGATGAGTTTGATGAATTTATTGTTAAGCAATGGAATTTTAATACGAGAATAGACAATCATTTAATGAAAAATTCTCATGCTATTAGTGATTTACATGATATTGTTGATAGAACTGCTAATGATGTTAAAGTGCTAATTAAACACTTTCATATGGTTCAAACTCAAATAGATCACCTCACTAAAGTGCAAAAAGAATTGCTAGTAAACAACTCTATTGCTAAAGAAAAACTTGTTTGCGAAGTAACAACTAGAGGTGTTAAATCAACTCAGGATCCTTTGTATCCTGAAGGACATGATAAAAGAATTGGACAAGATTCTCAACGAGTGAATGAACCTAGTATTCCTTCTAGGAAAAAGAAACATAAAACTGTTGTAGAATCCTCTGAACCTGTTATTGATCCTAATAATATATCTGTTTCTGATGCTGAAACTGAAAGTGGTAATGAACACAACAATGATAATGCTAATAACAATGATAAAGATAAAAATGGCAATTCAGATCAGGAAGAAATAGAAGAAGAACCTAAAAAACATGCTAAAAATAAAAAGTGCACTAAAGAAGATTTTATTGCTAAGAAACATTGTAATGAAAGAGAACCTTGGGTCCATTATACTAGATTTTTGAAGGAGATATGCCCTAGAGGCAAATAAATAAGGAGTATTTATTGCATTATCTCATAAGTTTATAATAGGTTTGTGTATTATGCTATAACTGTATTAATCAGAATTAATAATACACGTGTGATACATAGACAACCAGAGTCCCTAGTAAGCCTCTATATGAACTAGTCCATTGGGCAACAGTTGACCGAGATTCCCGATCAAGGACAATGATGTCGGTTGACAATGGGGTCATCTTATTAGTTGAATAAGGTGATGGACATACGCAAAGTATTGCAATAAGATCGTATTACGATGTTAGTCATTTTCCATAGATGAGTAATATGATAGCTTATTCCTTAGACCGTGAGACCGTACTTATCGCTACTTCGTAGGGGTACTTTGAGAGCATCAAACGTTGTGTCTTATATAGCATGACAATAACGGTGTCCATCTTGGGTATCCCGAAAGAGTGTTGAGACGTAAGGATCAAGAGCGGGATTTGTTCATTCATGTAATGGAAAGATACTCTGGGCCCACTCGGTCAGATTGTATCTATATAGCTGCGGAGCTTATGACTAGGTCATGGAGATGTAATATCACAGTCGAGTTAATAACCTTTGTCGGTAACGAGATACAAGAAAGACATCGGATGTCTACGATCATATCTCGGACAAGGTAGTATCGCAGAAACAAAGGGAATGAATATCATGTTTATGGTTCAACGACAATATTCGTAGAATGCACATGGACCGTCATTGGTGAGTGGAGTGTCTCGACCATGTCTGGAGTGTTCTCGAACCGTAGCGTAACAAACTTAAGGTCTTAACGACACCGGGAGAAAGGTTCTGGAATAACATAGGATTTTATTGGAGAGAGAGAAATGATCCGAAAAGAGTTCCGGTGGTCCGGAAGGAGTTCCAGGAAGGTCTGGAATGGTTCCGGGAATGTTCGAAAGATGTTCGGGTGGTTCGGAAAAAGTTTCGGAGTCACGGGATATTAAATAGTATTAAAATATATTAATTATGAATTATTTATATTTTATATTAATTTAATATTAATTAAATAAAGGAAAAAGGGGGCAACCCACCTACATGGGCCCTAAGAGGGCCCAAGAGGGGGAGCCGCACCAACTAGAGGGGGAAGTGGCCCATGGCTGATTCGGCCATGGCTAGGCTGGCTGAACCCCCTCCCCTCTCCTTTGTTTAGTCCCACATAGGGGAGGCAAGGTGTTTGCACACCCTTCCCCCTTTATATAGCAAGGCATATTAATTGGATTAATTACAGAAAAATACAATTAATTTTATAGCAGGTCGGTCGAGTTGCTTCTCCACCCGTTTTGCCCTCCCTCTCCACCAAAGCTATACCGCCGGGCGCCGTTGCCCTGCAGGATTCCAGAAAAGTTCTACCCCTGTGATTTCAACTGGATCTGAATGACCGGGGGTTGTTCTTAAGTTTCGTATGTTTGCGAGTGCTCGGAGGCGCCACTTTTGAGGAGCTTGGGCAACGTCCTCTCGCCCACCTGCAGCCCAGCCGCTGCCCCCTGCCGCCGGCGCACCCCCCTAGCCGCCGGCGCCACGCCATCTTCCGCCCAACGCCCGTCGACGCAGGTCATCGTCGACACCCCGGCGTCATCGTCTACATCGTCGCGGCAAATTCTCCGCGACCTCGAGGTCGGCTACGTACGACTTCATCGTCAACGCTTGTGCGGGAGCGTACTCCCCGCTATCGGTCTACATGGAGGTAATGTAACCCGTTCCGCCACTGTTATCACATGTACTAAATAGATAGATCCTGGCTAGTTAGGGTTTCATACGCTAGAAAATTATTGTTTTCTGCACCGGAACCCTTTCAGTGGTATCAGAGCCGATCTATGCGGAATACTGCTGGTACGGTTAGAACTCATGTTGAATGAGGACGTCTTTCTTATATTTGCTACCCTGTAGCGTGCACTTGCGATGCCTTCGGTATTGAGTTGATGATGCGGCCTGGACCGACTTTACGCGTACGCTTACGCGAGACTGGTTCCACTACTGACATTCGGCTTGCTCCGTATCTGTGGCTGGCGGGTGTCTCTTTCTCTCTCTCTAGTCGGCAAAGCATTTTCAATGGAGGGCCCGAAAGGGATGATTAAACATGCAATTATACGATCGATGTTGTGGTACAAAGTTCGTAGGTAGGGAAGCGGTTCTCTTACGAATAAGTCTATATGCCACGTAAAACTTGCAAAACTAAATAAAGCTAGAGGCGTCTAACTTTTTTGCAGAGGCGTTATTTTATGTGACATGGTTACGGTAAGTTTGATATTACTCGTACTGTCGAAGGCAATGGAGGGCTCCGTAGACTCGGAGCTATGCCGGGGCGCCGGGGCCAAGCACATGGCGCCATGGAGGTCCAGGCGCATCGACCATGTCACATCGCACTTCATTGCATCATTTGATTGTGTGCTGTTGTGTGTGCATCCTATTGATTGCTTATATGCTAGATATACACTGATAGCATCATGAATAGGATGATCCCTAACAAATACCAAAATTGTGTTCTCCCTCGTTGCGCACCACCAAGAAAGTTCTACGTTATGAGGCAGGCCGTGACGATCGGGTGTCAGACATATCATCGTTCGCATACAGTGGGTGTAAGCCATGTTGCACGCGTAGGGTCTTCGAGATTTGATTGGCAAGCCTAGCATATGTAGATATGGCCTCGGAACACGGGAAGATCGAAAGATCGAGAATAAGTCGCAGAGTTGTTGTGATCGAAATTTTATGTCCACCTTTGAAGCTGTGCCACCGGCGGTGACGATCGGGGGTGGTATGGTGGATAAGGGCCGTGTAATCGCTATTATTGTTTTAGGGATAAGGTGGAGTGTGTTTGATAATATGATTATAAACTAAAACTCACATACATTATAAACTTTACCTTACCTCTTTTGCGATCACATCGGTAAACTATGCAACTATACTTCAGTTACTTCCTCAAGAGCCTGGATTCTACCTTAGAAGCCGACGGGTCTAACTTCATCAGCTGGTGCAGGGGTTTTAGAAACATCCTCGAACACAACAACATCCTGTATGTTCTCGATGAAGCATTAGGAGAAAGACTAGGAGATTTTGCGAGCGAGGAGGTGGAAGATGATTTCCGTAGGCGTCGAGACATATTCATCGAAGTGGAGATCACCATGACCGTATGCCTAGCACCTGAGTTGAAAGAGTTGTTTCGACGCAAGGAGCCATGCGTCATGATTGATGCGATAAAGACACACTTCAAAGATGAATTGAGGCATGATCAATTCAGGCAGCTTAGAATGTTCCAGACCATTCATATGGAGGAACATACCTGTCTGGAGACTCATTTGAAGAGATTGTATGACATCTACTTCCAGCTGACAATGGTCTTTGATTACTGGATGGCGGATTACTGTGCCATTCAGACTAACCTGATATCTCTGCCTCCAAGCTATCAGAAGCATGTGCGCAAGTACATTTTGAAGGCCGACAATATGAACTTCTACAAGTTCGTGTCCGAATTCAAATCTCTGAAAGTTGTTTCCATCGAAGGAGAAATCTTTGATGCTACAGGTATATATTTGATATATACAGAATTATGAATTCGCCCCTTGATATATGATAAAGTATTTGATACTTGTTATGTTTGTGAAACAGGTCCTGATTATCACATATATGCGGCGACTTTTGATGTGACCTGGCGCTGAAGATGGTTATCAAGGAAGTTGATGGCCATTGGTGTTCACGTCCTCAAGTTATCATAGTTATCATTAATAGTTTTTGATAAGATCTTTTGTAATAGTGAGAAAGTGTGTTCAGTGTCTTGATTGTTACAAGACAAAGTTATTCATGTAATAAGACAAGTTCAGTTGTTTTATGTTATGGAACAAGCTAGTTGTTTTATATTATGAATAAAGTTTTCACATCTCAATTACATCACTTGTATGATAACATTCCTAAAAGTAGAAATGATAAAATAGTGTGTCCAAAGAATGAAAGTTTTGTTACTAGAACAAACACCATCGAATTTAGTCATAAAGGCGATGAATGAAGTAATGGATATTTTTGGTCCATTTAAGTATTTCGAGTGCCGAATTGATTAAGTTTGAAATGTAGTATTGAAGTGTCAATACGAAAGATTAAATAGTGTACTTTACTTGATCCGAATTCTTCTATGATTATTGGTGAATAAGTGTATTTGCATAATAAATCATGCGTCTGAAATTAATTTGATAAGAGATCAAATGGGGTTTTTCAGAAGAAAGGATAGTGAATATTGTATTCACAAGATTCGATCAAAAGACAATATTTTTGAATTATGGTTTCAACACAAAAGACTTGTGGAAATTTGTTTCACAATATTATAATATCATATATGGTGATATGTGAGGTATTATAATCATACTCTATTTTATATAAAGTGTGGTCTGTGAGAATCTGTCTTAGAATCTCTTAATATGATCGAAACATTATAGTCAATGTCCACTTTAGAAAATAGATATTTTTCTCAACGAGAATTCGTGTGATCGACAATAGTGTTGTTATGTATATGATTATACGATAATTCAGAATATACATGAATAGTTCTTTGTAGATTGCTCGCATTGGATGAGAGTGTATTCCAAAACCCAATAAAAACAAAACTTGGTTTGTTGTCTATGTAATTCCGAGGAAAATATGATTTTTGAATTATGGTTTATGGATTAGAATTAGAAGCTTGAAATAAGGTGTCATACCTATATTCATAAAAATAGAATATTGGAAAGTGTTCCAAAAGGATATATGTCTACAAATGAAAATTTGGTGATTAAGAGTCAAGGAGACTAGAAAATTATTTTCTGCTTGCAATCCTCTTCGTAAAGATCATAATATTTTCATGAAAGAAGCTTCTGAATAAAGTGCTGTTACATTTAATATTGTTGTCAGGTCACATCATAATATTAAGTGTTTCAGATCTTGTTGACAGATTAAGGTGCACTTTATGAATACAAAGAAAGTTGAGAAAATATCAGAATACGAACAAAGGCTTTTTGTGCCCGAAAATCCAAGTTACATATGAAAGGATTAAAATAGTAATTGTTTTTATAATTCTTATAAGAGGAATAAGATTGCTTTAATCATCATATAAAGTGTTATATGAGAAATGTAACTATAAGAAAGACGTGAAAGCATGTTTTGTCAAGAAATGTGTCTTGGACAAGATCAAATTTGTTGACTACATTTATGTAGACATGCTTGAAGTCTGTGGGATTTGTATTAATGTAATACTGTAGTTTGTATTGAATTCGAATTGATAAGAGATCAAGGATTTTGGTTTGACCAAAATGTCGAAATAAATTATGAATTTAAGTGGGAGCTTGGAACCTCAAATATGTAGATGACATGTTTTTGAGTGGGAGCTCGTGTTCTCAAATGTGTGGAGACATAATTTGAGTGGGAGCCGAATTCATCTTGTGTAAATGATACATTGTGAATTGTACCAGTAGAATTGATAAGAAAGATGAAGTTGTGAAACTATTTGAAAGTTAGTGTCTATTTGGAATAGAACGGGATTTTAAATAGTTAGTCGAGTTGTTTTGGATTATATCTGAGGAGTCAGAATAGATTAAAACCAGAGGATGGTCCTTGGAGATCCAATTAATCATTAAGAGTAATGATACACGGTAATAGTGGTTGTATGACATGTTGGTCTATTATGTAATATTAGACATCATACAGAAACCATATTATCTGCTCGATAAAATATGACCGATGTTCTTAGAAGAAGAACAGTTATAAAAGTAAATTTAGAATTTACTGGAAGTAGAAGTGTATTAGTTATTAGATTGACATTGGAGTGTCAAGTTTTCTACATAGGTGTGAAAGTTTATAGATATCGCGAGGTTGTAATTGTTACAAGGAGCTCAAAGTGTCTGAGTGTGTTTTCAAGGCAATTATCTGGTTATCAGTATCAGAGTAAGCGCTGGGAAACAGAAGTCTCACTTGGTTACGGTATTTGTATATATGTTATTTGATAACATGTTGATATCAAACAAGTTGATAATAATGGATCGCAAAAGATCGCACAATTATGTATTGTACAGATTGTCAGAGTAACACTCTTCCACAAGCAAGCATTATCATATGACGCTTATTTGATAAGGGATGTTGATAAAGTAAAATGCAGCGAGTTTATTTGTACTCTAGTGCAAGTGGGAGACTAAAGGAGATATGCCCTAGAGGCAAATAAATACGGAGTATTTATTGCAATATCTCATAAGTTTATAATAGGTTTGTGTATTATGCTATAACTGTATTAATCGGAATTATTAATACACGTGTGATACATAGTTAACCAGAGTCCCTAGTAAGCCTCTTTATGAACTAATCCATTGGGCAGCAGTTGATCGAGATTCCTGATCAAGGACAATGGCGTCGGTTGACAATGGGGTCGTCTTATTAGTTGAATAAGGTGATGGACATAGGCAAAGTATTGCAATAAGATCGTATTACTACGATGTTTGTCATTTGCAATAGATGAGTAATATGATAGCTTATTCCTTAGACCGTGAGACCGTACTTATCGCTACTTCGTAGGGGTACTTTGAGAGCATCAAACGTTTTGTCTTATATAGCATGACAATAACGGTGTACATCTTGGGTATCCCGAAAGAGTGTTGAGATGTAAGGATCAAGAGCGGGATTTGTTCATTCTTGTAATGGAAAGATACTCTGGGCCCACTCGGTGAGATTGCATCTATATAGTTGCGCAGCTTATGACTAGGTCATGGAGATGTAATATCACAGACGAGTTAATAACCTTTGTCGGTAACGAGATACAACAAAGACATCGAATGTCTACGATCATATCTCGGACAAGGTAGTATCGCAGAAACAAAGGGAATGAATATCATGTTTATGGTTCAACGACGATATTCGTAGAATGCACAGGGACTGTCATATGCATCCAGGTATCCCTGGCGGTCATTGGTGAGCGGAGTGTCTCGACCATGTCTGGAGTGTTCTCGAACCGTAGCGTAACAAACTTAAGGTCTTAACGACACCGGGAGAAAGGTTCTGGAATAATATAGAATTTTATTGGAGAGAGAGAAATGATCCGGAAAGAGTTCCGGTGGTCCGGAAGGAGTTATGGGGAGGTCTGGAATGGTTCCGGGAATGTCCGAAAGATGTTCGGGTGGTTCGGAAAAAGTCTCGGAGTCACGGGATATTAAATAGTATTTAAATATATTAATTATGAATTAATTATAATTTATATTAATTTAATATTAATTAAATAAATGAAAAATGGGGCAGCCCACCTACATGGGCCCTAAGAGGGCCCAAGAGTGGGAGCCGCACCAACTAGAGGGGGAAGGGGCCCATGGCTGGTTCGGCCATGGCTAGGCCGGCCGAACCCCCCTCCCCTCTTCTTTGTTTAGTCCCACATGGGGGAGGCAAGGTGTTTGCACACCCCCTCCGCCCTTTATGTAGCAAAGCATATTAATTGGATTAATTACATAAAAATACAATTAATTGTATAGCAGGCCGGCCGAGTTGCTTCTCCGTCCCTTTTGCCCTCCCTCTCCACCAAAGCTATACCGTCGGGCGCCGTTGCACTGCGGGATTCCAGAAAAGGTCTACCCCTACGATTTCAGCTGGATCTGAATGACCGGGGTTGTTGTTAAGCTCTGTATGTTTGCGAGTGCTCGGAGGCGCCACTTTTGAGGAGCCTGTGCGACGTCGTCTCGCCCACCTGCAGCCCAGCCGCTGCCCCCTGCCGCCGGCGCACCCCCTCCCCCCAGCTGTCGGCGCCACGCCATCTTCCGCCCAACGCTCGTCGACGTAGGTCATCGTCGACACCCCGGCGTCATCGTCTACATCATCGCGGAAAGTTCTCCGCGACCTCGAGGTCGGCTAAGTACGACTTTATCGTCAACGCTTTTGCGGGAGCGTAATCCCCGCTATCGGTCTACATGGAGGTAATGTAACCCGTTCCGCCACCGTTATCACATGTACTAGATAGATAGATCCTGTCTAGTTAGGGTTTCATACGCTAGAAAATTATTGTTTCATGCACGGAACCCCTTCAATTTTGTAATTGGATGAAACCATTGTTGTTGCAAATTTCTTTGACTGATGCTATTAAGTTGCCTCCTTATTCTAAATATATGAAGATATTATGACTAACAAAAGAAAAATTCCTAATGAGGAAATATCTACTATGCTTGCTAATTACTCTTATAATGGTAAGGTTCCAAAGAAGCTTGGTGATCCAGGTATACCAACTATTACTTGCTCTATCAAAAAGATATATGTGAAAACTACTCTATGTGATTTGGGAGCTGTAGTTAGTGTTATGCCTTTCTCTCTTTACAAGAGACTTCACCTTGATAAATTGATACCTCCTGATATGTCTTTGCAAATGGCTGATAAATCTACTGTTGTTCCTGTTAGAATTTGTGCGGATGTTACTCTCCAAATAACTACCAATTGTTTAATTATGACTGACTTTGTTGTTCTTGAAATGCCTTAAGATGATAATATGTCTATTATTCTTGGAAGACCTTTTCTAAATACTGCAGGGGCTGTTATTGATTGCAATAAAGGAAAAGTTACTTTTAATGTTCATGACAAGGAGCATACAATTTAATTTCCCAAGAAAGTTGATAGAATGCCTGGAGTTAATACGATTACCAATTTGAGGTCCATTAGAGTGGGAAGTATTGATTGCCCATATAAAGAAGAATTCAAAACTCTCATGATTGGATCCATACATATTCATTATAAGGTAACATGAGTGTCTCATATGGTTTAAAATATTTCATGTCATATAAAATTCATTTGGTGGCAAGACTTGATCAACCTTGTTAGCAAGTGCATTTTAAATGCATAAAGAGGCTAAACAATTTTATTTCTCTCCTCCTTGTAATACCTACTGTAATATTACTTACTTTGCAATGTTTAGTCGAATTTGTTATTAGAAAAAAAAATTCAGTATTGAATTTAATAATGCAAAATACCATAAAATGAAAAAATAAAGTTTCTCAAAAAATAAAAAAAATTATATGAAAATCCTATTTTTCGAAAGTGCCAGAGAGCCACCAGGGGGACCCCCTGGTCTACCACACCACCTGGTGGCGCGGCAGCCATGTGGCCGCGCCAACACATGGTGTGGGGCCCACAGGCCCCCCGACTTGCTCTCTCTCCATCCCCTGCCTTCTTCTTCCCCGAAAAATCACTTTTGGATAACTCAAACTCGTGTTCTTGCTGCTCATCTCTTGGGATTTCGATCTCCACATTCAGCCAATTGCTGGTGCTGAAATTTGGTGCATCTCCTCTCTGGTATGTGACCCCTCCGAATATCCAAGTGGAATTTTGTTTAATGGTGTATATATGAAGTATTTTGCTGCTGTAGATATCTTGGTTAGAGAGTTTTAATGCTTGTTCTAAGTTGATGAAACTAGTTTTGATGCATGCTTAAGCCTCTAGCAAGTCACTATAGTGGTTTCCCTTCATTTAGTTGGCTAAAAATCGATTTTTATGATGTTTGTTGAAAATTTCAGAACATGGAAGGGAACTCATTTGCACTAAATCCTCATGAGCTAGTGTTGGAAGGTAAGTATAAAGTTCAAAGAGAAGGAGTGTACCCTGCCGTCTACCCGTGCTCTCAATTCATGGATCTTGCAGGGATTACACAAGAATTTTTTACTGTCCTATCCAATGCAGGATTGGAACATTTTCTTGAGAATCTACCTTACCAATATGCTATTTTGTCTATGTCGGTGGTGCAAAATTTTCATTGCAATTTAAGCTCATCTAACCCCACCGTGCATTACACAATCTACAACAAATCTGTGGACTTGCCTTTCGATGTTTTCTGTTCAGCAATGAAGGTTCCAAATAGAGGATCAGTGGAAAGCCAAGGGGTAACCCAAGGCTATTGATAGATGTGTATAAAGAAATCTGCTATGGGAGAAGTTTCTCTAAGGAGGACGGTAAAATCAGGTTTATTCATCTCCCTTCCATTCGCTATTTTGCATATTTCATTGCTAAGTATGTTCTTGCTAGGAGATCTACTGGTAAATTAGGCTTGCCTAATTTAGCTTTTCTTGCTGTTGCATTGCGTCGTGATAGGACTTATAACCTGGTGCTCTCATTGCTCACCGTTTCGCGGCTAACCGCGAGAAGGGAGGAATTTGTGGAGGACTAGTTGCTTCACGATTGTTAGCTTTGCATCGTTTAAACCCTCATCCTAATGATTTGTTGTTATCTATGCAAAAACTTGATATTTAGTGTGTGAAGAGGCATGAATTTATTGCTGAAGGTGGTAACTTACATTATCTCCCTTATACCATAACTTATCCAAAGAGGAAACAACTCAGAGTAACTACCATTGAGAGAATTGTTATCTTGCCTACACCTCTTCTTAACTATGTTAGCAGGGGGAACTTATCAGTCTCAGAGGCTGAATTGGATACACTTGGGGAGCAGCCCGGCCCGGATAGTAGGGGTCGTGATGTGGAGTATGGGGGTGGTTTCATTCAGCTCCCGGAGATACCCGGACCCGTGTACCCGGATCCGGGGTATGCTGGACCTTCGGGATCTTCCTCCACATCGGCCGATACGGAGTGCGACTACACCGAGCATATCCCATCGCGTTGGGACGATTATTCATATTGGCCTTTAGCTCCACTTGGGCCAAAAGCCTAAGCTTGGGGGGAGGTATGCCGATGCACACTCATCTATATATCATATCATTCGGTACGTTGTATATCCATGTTTCGTTTTAGTTTTCTTTGTTTCGTTCATTTGTTTATGCTTTGTTTGCTTGCCATAAACCCAAAAATACCAAAAAAAAATTGTTATTTCTGTTGTTGGTTTGTTTTAGTATATAGTATTAGTATGCTTAGTATTTATTTCTGTTCAATATGCCAAAAAACAAAAATATTTTGCTTTGTTGTGAACTGATTCGCGCAGGGACAGATTTCTGCTGTCCATCGTAAAATTCATAACTTTTTACAGGAATGTCGGAATGACCTGAAATTTGGTGTGTGTATTCCTTGGATGTGTACGCAGCTTTAATTCGTTTTTAGTTTTCTGATCTGAGCATGTTAAGGCCCTCGAATTTTTTTTCTTTGCTGGCTGTTCTGTTTTTCGTTTCCAAAATCCGAAAACCTAAAAATATTTGCTGTTTCTCTTTGCTTTTATATAGTTTGTTTCAGAGGTCATTATCTTCAATGACTCCATGGAGTTTGGTTATTATCTCATATCTTTCAAACACACAAGTGATTAGGCAATTATGATGATCTATGACAATTTCGAGTTGGGTAAGAGGCTGGTAATGAAATCTATTTGTTTCTCATTTTTGTACATATACTCATTCATGTGAGCATGCTTAGATGGTTCGCATAAGGTATATGTCCATTGGTGGATGCTTAGTAGTTCGTGTTCTCTTATGATCGTTTCCAATTTATTTAGTTTTGATGGATATCATGTCTCTTTGGACATTCGCTTGCATTGTTTTGCTCATAATAGAATATGACACTGTGGTATCCTCCTCTGTATAATTCATTTGAATTGACTTGGCACATGATTACACATGTATGACTGAAAACAAAAAGACAATTAAGCCTTGATGACATATTTTGACTCAGAGTTCTTGTATCTTTATTATGCCTCTGTTAATTCTATTTCGTCGCAAGCATGATTATGACGGTTATTGCTCTCTTGAATGGTCGCTTCCCATCTTTTGTTAGCCTCCACTTGTACTAAGCTGAGAAAATGTTTGTGCTTCCAAATCCCTGAAAACCAAGCTATTCCAAAGAGTCCACCATAAACACCTATACATGGCAATTTCAAACCATTCGAGTAAACTCCCATGTGCTACCTTTAAAACCTTCAAATACTTCACAATTTGTGTCACTCTTTTGAGCTCATGAGGAAGTATGTGGGGTTACGGCTATCAACCTTGTCGTTTGCCTTTGGACAAACTTTCGCCAACCAGACTAGTGGCGTATACATCCGCTTATCTATTAATTTGTAAAAAGAGCTGGCAAATGTTGTGCCCAACCCCAAACTAACTTCAACTTTAATTGTTGCATTCTCTTCACATTTTTGCCCTGATCTAATCAGTCAAGCAATGACAATAGTTTTTAACTACAAATGTAAACAAAAGAGAAATGTGGGATGATCTGCCCTTGGGTAGAAATAACGTACTTCATGGGAGCCGTTCTTAAGAAAGTTTGGTTGACAAGGGGGGTACATTACTCATTACCATTCATTGACCTAACAGCCACCACTCAAAAACAATTTTACCTCTGTTTTCAAAATGATAAGAAGCTCTAGCACATGTTGAATCCCTACTTCACTCAATGAAGGGCATATCTTTTACTTTACTGTTGAGTCTCCATCCTTCTTTGAGCACCTTCTCGATAGCATAATTTTCATTCTTAGTGTAATGTGCTTGTCCCTTAATATGTTAACCGTGGTGTAATCTAGATGCTTTTATCTTTGATATCTTTATCTCTAGTCTTCCTTTGAAACACAGATGTGCCTGGGCATTTATGTTTTGCTGTTACATTCGGGCTAGCGAGATACCACTTTATCATACTTTCTTATGATCATTGCAATCCTGTGAATTGATATGTTTCATGTTATTTATCATCGATATAATTGACATCTTTTCATGGTTTACATAACTATTGGGTGACACCGTTTATATATGTCTTGTTATGAATAGTCTAAGCATTTGTCCTCATAATGAGAATATTTACATCACATGAGCAAATGAGTTCGTGAAAGTTCTTTTATCGCACTCAGTTGTTAACTTATTTGCTTGAGGACAAGCAATAAGCTAAGCTTGGGGGGAGTTGATACGTCCAAAACGTATCTACTTTCCCGAACACTTTTGCTATAGTTTTACCTCTAATTTGTGTGTTTTCGATGCAACTAACACGGACTAACGCTGTTTTCTGCAGAATTATCCCGGTGTCTTGTTTTTGTGCAGAAATATCAACTTCGGAGAAAACCCCCAAAATCCAAACAGAAGTTATTTTCCATCCGAGAGGGACCAGGAACCACGAAGACCAATCAGAGGGGAGCCACGAGGGCACCACACCACCTGGTGGCGCGGCAGCCTTCTGGCTGCGCCAGGGGGTCGTGTGGCCCATTGGCCCGCCTCCTCGCGACCCCCTCGCGGCTACTTAACCTTCCAGACCAAAAAACCCACGGGAGATAGACACTTTTCCAGAGAACTCCACCGTGCGCTGCCGCCATCACGAACCCTAGTTCGGGGACCAGAAGTCTCTGTTCCTGCACCCTACCGGGACGGGGAATCGAAGGGGATCATCGCCATCGTCATCTCCACCGCCTCTCCATCAACCATCCATGTTTCCCCCATCCATGAGTGAGTAATTCACCGATGTAGGCTTGAAGGGATGGTAGGGACTAGATGAGATCACTCATCTAATAGCTGTAAGATTGTTAGGGCATAGTGCCTATCATCCGTTATCGGTGTTTTACGTCATTGTTGCAACTTGTTATGCTTAATGCTTGACTGAACATGTTATTGAATTATGATGATAATTATTTTTTGGATCATATCTATGAGTTGTATACACACGTTATTGTCCGGAACCGATGACCCCAAAGTGACAGCAATGGGATAACTGGAGGGAATGTCTATGATGTGAGGATCACATATATTCACGGAGTGTTAATGCTTTGCTCCGGTACTTTATTAAAAGGAGTAACTTAATTGCCATTAGTTTCCCCTGAGGCTCCGCTGCAAACGGGCTGGCAGGACAAAAGATGATGTGCAAGTTTCTCGTTGAGAGCACGCACAACTAAATTGGAATACATGCTTATGATTAGTTAATACTTGGATGCTTTATATTATTTATCAGCAAATGCATATGCTATGTTATTACATGAATTATCTCGTCCATGCAACGCCCGTACATTTGTCCCTATGCCTACAGTATTTTAATCCTGTTGTCTACATCAATCATCATTGTTGTCTTAATTCTCCTGCTACTGTTATTTCACTAGTGTCTCTGCTATAAACCGTTGCTACTGATAATCTTCCTCGAGCAAGTCTATTCACAGGTGCAGCTTATCTGACAAATCATCTATTAAACCTTAAAAATATTTTTTGACTCCCCTTGTGTCGAATCAATAAATTTGGGTTTTAGTTCACTCGAAGACTGTTGCGATCCCCTATACTTGTGGGTCATCAGTTACAACTTATTTTCTAATTCCAGTACCCACATAAATTTTTTATACTCGTCAAATTGCTAACTTCCATACCATGATTCATGCAAATATATAATCATCAAGTTCTAATTCGGTTCAAACGATAAATACATAATACATGAGGCTTCTCTGAAGGGGATCGGGTGCAGAAAACAATAATTTTTCTAGCAACGATATCCCTAAAACATGCCAAGATCTATTCTATGCAGATATAGTAGTACGAACGGAGATCGGAATACATACCCTTGTAGACCGAAAGCGGGGATTACGTTCCCGCACAAACATTGTCGATGAAGACCGACGAAGCCGACCTCAAGTTCGTGTAGAGGAAGCAGACCTCCGAGTACCGCTAGCACAGCACCTCGCAGGGCGTTACACACGTGCGGTGGAAACGACGGCCACCGAAGCTCCAGTCCAGGACGAGCAGCGAAAGACTTGGACCGGACCACCAGCAGCACGGCAGCAGGCTATGGTGAAAGAGATCCCCCTCTCAAATCGGCGCAACTCCGACAAAGGGAATCACGAAATCGAGAGAGAATTGGGGAATTAATTGGTGAATTAAAATGCCAGGGGTGCCCCTTGTTATATAGGCTCCCGGGGGAGCCAACCTCCCTAGCCAGGCAATGTGGGACTATCCCACAGCCTTGGTGTGGCTAGGGAGGGTGCGTTGGCCCCCTAGTGGGCCTCTTGGACCACTTGGGTCGGCCCCCAAGTCCCCCACCGAATTCCCCTAGGGAATTCTCCCCTCTTGGGCCTTCTTTCGACCAGAAGGCCCATTTAGGAAAATCAGCCTAAATAAATTCGAAAATAAATATAAAAAATCATATTTAGACATTAATTACACTAATTAATATCAAACATATTATATATAATTTATTCTAGCTCCGAAAACTCTTTCGTCGCTGCCCGATCTCCATCGGACCTCTCCCGGGACGTTCCCGGTGATCTCTTTCCTTTCCGGCTGTCTTGTCGAAACCCCTTAAGTGTGTTACACTAGCGGTTCGATATAATAACAGGTACAATCAAGACTCCTCTATGATCAACGACTAACTCGTAACCCTGGACCCCATGAATTAATCCCTGTGATATAACGAATGACTTTCATCTATCAAACCTGAACGTAAAGTCTTAAACCTTTTGCCATGGCGATACTTAGCATGTCCGAGCGTCGCTCATAGATATCTCCATACCTAGCTTAACCTCGTTACCGACAACGCTATCTTCTACACGTCTATGATTTCATGTCTCCGTGACCTAGTCACATGCTTGCAAGCTCATTAGACATGATCTCACCGAGTGGGCCCTAGAGTATCTATCCTGCTATGCGGACTTTCAAATCCCGCTCTTGACCCCTCGTCTGAACTACTCCTTTTCGATACCCAAAAGTATCACCGTTATTGTCATACTAATTAAGATACGACGTTTGGTGCAATCAAAGTATCTTCCAGGAATAACAATAAGAGTTGGTCTCACGGTCAAAGGCGCAATGACTACGTCCTCCAAATCTGGGTATGTCCATCACATCGTTCTCCAATGACATGACTTCCTTTGCCGACCGGCACCATGCCCTATGATCGGGAAACCTCGATCATCGATCGCGTAACAAAACATGTCTTAGTAGAGGCTACTAGGGACCTGGTTGTTTATGCATCACCCCCGTTTTAATGTTTCCGCTTAATACGGTTATAGCATGACACAAAAACCTATTATGAACAAACGCGATATGATAAAGAATACACTTTATTAATTGCCCCAGGGCATATCTCTTTCAGTCTCCCACTTGCACTAGAGTACAAATAAATCTAGATTATAACTTGGTAAAAGCTTAACACCCAAAGCTAGCTGGTGTTTTTCATGCTTGTCAAGCGGGAGAGGCTTCGTCAGCGGATCTGCCACATTCAGATCCGTATGCACTTTACAAATCTTCACATCGCCTCCTTGTACGTACTGACGTATCACATGGAAGCGTCGCAGAATGTGTTTGGCGGTGGAGTGAGACCTTGGCTCCTTGGCGTTAGCAATGGCACCCGTATTATCACAGAAGAGGATCACGGGGTCTTGCATGCTCGGGAACACTCCAAGTTCAATGATGAACTTCCTCAGCCACACAGCTTCATTCGCGGCTTCGCAAGCAACAATGTACTCCGACTCCATTGTAGATTGTGCGACGATGGGTTGCTTCCCACTTCTCCATCACACGGCGCCTCCATTCACCTTGAACACATAACCTGTCTATGACTTAGAGTCATCGGGGTCTGACCGTCTGAGCAGAAACTTGCATCCACGTAACCTGTTACGCCAAGTTCTTCATCGCAGCCACCATAGACAAGGAACATTTCCTTTGTCTTATTGAGATACTTAAGAATGCTCTTAACATCAATCCAATTCGCCATTCCAGGATTACTCTGGAACCGGCTTGTCAAACTTAGAGCTAATGCCACATCAGGTCTAGTACTTAACATTGCGTACATAATCGATCCTATGGCTGAAGCATATGGATGTTTAGTCATATCGGCCTTATCCAGTTCCGTTGCCGGACACTGTGCCTTTCGCAATGTTTTATTCTTGATAACCGGCAGAGAACCCTTCTTTGCATTATCCATACCGAAACGCTTCAGTATTTTATCAAGATAAGTACTCTGACTCAACGCTAATAGACGTCTTGATCTATCACGATAGATTTTTATGCCTAAGACGTATGCAGCTTCTCCTAAGTCCTTCATGGAAAATTTAATGTTTATTCCTTCACGCTATTCCGAAGTTCCACATCATTCCCAATCGGCAATATGTCATCTACATATAGTGCTAAGAACACAACCGAGCTCCCACTCATTTTCTTGTAAATGCAGGTCTCTTCCAAATTTTGGACAAATCCAAAACCTTTGATTACCTCATCAAAGCGAAGATTCCAGCTCCGAGATGCTTGCTTCAATCCATAGATGGATCGCTGAAACTTGCATACCTTGTTAGCATTTCTTGGATCGACAAAACCTTCTGGTTGTACCATGTACAACTCTTTCTCAATGTTTCCATTTTGGAAGGTTGGTTTGACGTCCATCTGCCAGATTTCATAATCGTAATAGGCAGCAACTGCTAACAAAATCCGAATAGATTTAAGCATCGCTACCGGTGAAAAAGTTTCATCGTAGTCAATCCCTTGAACTTGTCGAAAACCTTTTGTGACAAGCCGAGCTTTATAGACGGTCACATTACCATCAACATCATTCTTCTTCTTAAAGATCCATTTATTCTCGACGGCCTTGCGCCCTTCGGGAATATCCGTCAAAGTCCACACTTTGTTATCATACATGGATCCTATTTCGGATTTCATGGCTTCTAGCCATTTCTCGGAGTCTAGACTCGCCATTGCCTCCTTGTAGTTCGTAGGTTCGTCTTGTTCAATCAACATGACGGTGCAAACCATATTGCCATACCATTCTGGTGCGATCCGAGATCTACCAGACCTACGAGGTACAATACTTTCCTCGACAGATTCTCCCACTCCATCCGCGGAGGACGTTTCCGGAATTGCTTCCGTTGCGCCACTCGGAATCTCGAGTTCAGGATCAACAACCTCATCGAGGTCTACCTTCCTCCCACTTACTCCTTTCGCGAGAAACTCCTTCTCTAGAAAGGTACCGGTCTTCGCGACAAACATTTTGCCCTCAACTTGGTTGTAGAAGGTGTATCCAACGGTTTCCCGCGGATATCCTACAAAGACGAGTTTATCCGACTTTGGTTCGAGTTTGTCGGGCTGTAGATTCTTAACATACGCCTCACAACCCCAAACCTTCAGAAACGACAACTTAGGGTTCTTGCCATACCATAATTCATACGGTGTCGTTTCAACGGATTTGGACGGAGCCCTATTTAAAATGAATGTGGTTGTTTCTAACGCATAACCCCAGAAGGACACGGGCAAATCGGTAAGAGACATCATAGATAGGACACTATCCAGTAGAGTACGATTACGTCGCTCGGACACGCCGTTACGTTGCGGTATTCCGACAGGCGTAAGTTGAGGTACTATGCCACAACTCTTCAGATGTGTGCCAAACTCAAAACTCAAATACTCGCCACCACGATCGGATCGGAGGTGCTTGAATTTCTTGTTAAGCTGATTCTCAACTTCACTTTTAATTTTTTTGAACTTTTCAAAAGTTTCAGACTTGTGTTTATCAAATAGATGTAACCATATCTACTCAAGTCATCAGTGAAGGTAACGAAGTAACGATAACCATTGCGTGTCGAAACGCTCATTGGTCTACACACATCTGTATGTATGAGCCCCAATAAATCTGATGCCCGTTCAACGAAACCTTTGAACGGTGTCCTGGTCATTTTGCCCATAAGGCATGGTTCGCATGTATCGAGGGATCCAAAATCCAACGAGTCCAAAAGTCCATCGGAGTGGAGTTTCTTCATGCGCTTTACACCAATATGACCAAGACGGCAATGCCACATATACATGGCGGTATCATCACTACACTTAATCCGTTTGGCTTCTATGTTATGGATGTGAGTACTACGATCGAGATTCAACAAGAATAAACCATTATTCTCAGGAGCATCAACATAAAAGATATCATTCATATAAATAGCACAATTGCTTGATACTGATTTAAATGAATAACCGTCTTGTAACAGGCAAGACCCACTTATAATGTTTACACTCAAGGATGGTACAAAATAACACTTATTTAAAACCAAAACTAATCCCGATGGTAGATGTAGAGGGAGCGTGCCGACAGCCACCACGTCGACTCTCAATCCGTTGCCGACGTGCATCGTCACCTCATCCTTAGCCAGCCGCCGTTTATTCCGTAACTCGTCCTGAGAGTTACATATGTGAGCAACAAAACCGGTATCAAATACCCACGTGTTGCTTCGGGCGGATGTAAGGTACACATCTATAACATGTATATCAAATATACCTTGCTCTTTGTCGACTGTCTTGCCAGCTTTCCTATCCTCCAGGTACTTGGGGCAGTTGCGCTCAGGTGATCCGATGGTCACCACCATCTTCTCCAGCTTGATTTCTAATTCGACCACTTTGAGCATCTTTAGGATTTCCGACAGGGATTTTGACGTCCCTTTCATGCCGTAGTCCACGATGGCGTTCTTATATCTAGGGGGCAAAGAAATCAGCACCCTATCAATAACCGGCTCTTCTGGGATCACACTTCCCAGATCATTCAGGAGCTGAACGCAGCCAAACAACTTGGCTAAGTGCTCACTAATATTGCCGTGCTCTTCCATCTGGGCTGAGAAGAAAAGCACGGATGCTTCGAACCTCTCAGCCTTGACTTGTCGTGCAAAAACAACCATGAGTTCAGTGATTATCTCATAAGCTGTCGGGGATGTACTTCCCCGGTACCCTGAGGGTGCGGAATTATTGTGCTAATGTTGCAGGAACAGATGAATTTAAATAAGAAGGTTGAAGGGTAAAAAGAGGAAAAGCACCCCGGGCAAAGTTTGGAGTCGTCTGGCCCGGTGAGCCCTTCTCTACTCGGTGGAAGCACAATGGGCCACATCTCGGGCTGGCCCGGGCTCCTTCGGAGGCTCCTTGTCGCGGTCAACGCGTCGATCCCCTCGACATCGTCTTCCCGAGCCCGTCGCCCGCGCCCCTCAACTACGCCTCGTCCACGACCGCGCCACCCGGACCCCCGGCGTCCGCGACCTCGTCGCCCCGACCGGAGGTGCCTCGGTGCCACCGGCATGGCTCCATCCCCGTCGCGCCCTCGGCCTCCCCCGACATCGGTCGCCCGAGCTCCTCCGTGTCGGCTGTAACACCCCGGCCCACCCCTGGACCGAGCCTATCACGCCTGGCAGCTCTCTAGGATCTCTAGACTGGCCCCGTAGATTAACACTAGTCTTTTCTGCGCACTTTGTCCTCACTCGTGCGCACCCGGGAAGGACTTCCCGGTCGGTCACCCATCCTTGGAGTACTCCAGGCCAAGCACGCTTAACCTCGAAGTTGGACCGAGCCTATCACGTCTGGCAGCTCTCTAGGATCTCTAGACTGGCCCCGTAGATCAACACTAGTCTTTTCTGCGCACTTTGTCCTCACTCGTGCGCACCCGGGAAGGACTTCCCGGTCGGTCACCCATCCTTGGAGTACTCCAGGCCAAGCACGCTTAACCTCGGAGTTCTTTCCAGATAAGCTTCCGAAAAAGAAGTTGCAACTTGTTGATATGAGTATTCTATCAATCCTATTAAGCCCTGAGCCAGGATCTCACACCGGCGCCACCTCGACGCCCCCAACTTCATCGCCGCCTCGGCCGTGCCCTCCTCTCCTCCGGCATGCTCCGCCCTGCCCCCGGCGTCCTCGTCTCCACCGAAACCACCGCATCCCGGCATCCCCAAGTTCCCCTACGGCAGTGAAGGGGATCGTGTGCAGAAAACAAATTTTTTCCTACCAACGATATCCTAAAAGCATGCCAAGATCTATTCTATGCAGATATAGTAGTACGAACGGAGATCGGAATACATATCCTTGTAGACCGAAAGCGGGGATTACGTTCCCGCACAAACGTTGTCGATGAAGACCGACGAAGCCGACCTCAAGGTCGTGTAGAGGAAGCAGGCCTCCGAGTACCGCTAGCGCAGCACCTCGCAGGGAGTCGCACACGTACGGTGGAGACGACGCCTCCGAAGCTCCAGTCCAGGACGAGCAGCGGAAGACTTGGACCGGAACACCAGCAGCGCGGCAGCGGGCTATGGTGGAGGAGATCCCCTCTTTCTCTTGCTCGGCGCGGCTCCAACTTGGGAACCACGAGATCGAGAGAGAAATCAGGAATTAATTGGTGAATTAAAAGGCTGGAGGTGCCCTTTCTTATATAGGCTCCCAGGGGGAGCCAACCTTGCCAGCCAGGCAATGTGGGACTATCCCCACATAGCCTGGTGCGGCTAGGGAGGTGCGCCGGCCCCCTTGGTGGGCCCTTGGCCCACCTGGGGCAGCCCTCCTGGCCCCCACCGAATTCCCCTAGGGAATTTTCCCCTCTTGGGCCTTCTTTCGTCCGGAAGGCCCATTTAGGGAAATCTGCCTTAATAAATTCGAAAATAAATATATAAAATCATATTTGCATATTAATAACACTAATTAATATCAAACATAATATATATAATTATTTCTAGCTCCGAAAACTCTTTCGGCGCTGCCCGATCTGCATCGGACCTCTCCCGGGACGCTCCCGGTGATCTCCTTCCTTTCCGGTTGTCTTGTCGAAACCCCTTAAGTGTGTTACCCTAGCGGTTCGATATAATATCAGGTATGATCAAGACTCCTCAATGATCAACGACTAACTCGTAGGCCTGGACCCCATGAATTAATCCCTGAGATATAACGAATGACTTTCATCTATCAAACCTGAACGTGCAGTCTTAGACCTTTTGCCATAGCGATACTTAGCACGTCTGAGTGTCGTTCCATAGATATCTCAATACCTAATCCCGACCTCGTTACCGACGACGCTATCTTCTACTCGTTCATGATCTCATGTCTCCGTGACCTAGTCACATGCTTGCAAGCTCATTAGACATGATCTCACCGAGTGGGCCCGAGAGTATCTATCCTGCTATGCGGACTGGCAAATCCCGCTCTTGACCCCTCGTCTCAACTACTCCTTTCCGATACTCAAAAGTATCACCGTTATTGTCATACTAAATAAGATACGATGTTTGGTGCAATCAAAGTATCTTCCGGGAATATCAATAAGAGTTGATCTCACGGTCAAAGGCGTAACGACTACGTTCTCCAAATCTGGGTATGTCCATCACATCGCTCTCTAGCGATATGACTCTCATTGCCGACCGGCACCATGCCCCATGACCGGGAAACCTCGATCATCAATCGCGCAACGAAACTAGTCTTAGTAGAGGCTACTAGGGACCTGGTTGTTTACGTATCACACCCGCATTAATGTTTCCGCTTAATACGGTTCTAGCATGACACAAAAACCTATTATGAACAAACGAGATATGATAAAGAATACACTTTATTAATTGCCTCTAGGGCATATCTCCTTCAGTCTCCCACTTGCACTAGAGTACAACTTAATCTAGATTACAACTTGGTAAAAGCTTAACACCCATAGCTAACTGGTGCTGTTCATGCTTATCAAGCGGGAGAGGCTTCGTCAGCGGATCTGCCACATTCAGATCCGTATGCACTTTGCAAATCTTCACATCGCCTCCTTGTACGTACTGACGTATCACATGGAAGCGTCGGAGAATGTGTTTGGCGGTGGAGTGAGACCTTGGCTCCTTGGCGTTTACAATGGCACCCGTATTGTCGCAGAAGAGGATCACGGGGTCTTGCACGCTCGGGAACACTCCAAGTTCGATGACGAACTTCCTCAGCCACACAGCTTCATTCGCGGCCTCGCAGGCAGCAATGTACTCCGACTCCATTGTAGATTGTGCGACTATGGGTTGCTTCCCACTTCTCCAGCACACGGCGCCTCCATTCACCTTGAACACGTAACCTGTCTGTGACTTACAGTCATCGGGGTCTGAGCAAAAACTTGCATCTACCTAACCCGTTACGCCAAGTTCTTCATCGCAGCCACCATACACAAGGAACATTTCCTTTGTCTTATTGAGATACTTAAGAATGCTCTTAACAGCTACCCAATGCGGCATTCCAGGATTACTCTGGAATCGGCTTGTCAAACTTAGAGCTAATGCCACATCCGGTCTAGTACTCAACATTGCATACATGATCGATCCTATGGCTGAAGCATAAGGATGTTTCGTCATTTCGGCCTTACCCAGTTCCGTCACCGGACACTGCGCCTAACGCAATATCTTATTCTTGATAACCGGCAGAGAACCCTTCTTTGCCTTCTCTATATGGAAACGCTTCAATATTTTATCAAGATAAGTACTCTGACTTAGTGCTAATAGGCGCCTTGATCTATCACGATAGATTTTTATGCCTAAAACATACGCAGCTTCTCCTAAGTCCTTCATGGAAAACTTACTGTTTAAATATTCCTTCACGCTATTTAGAAGTTCCACATCATTCCCTATTAGCAATATGTCGTCAACATACAGTGCTAAGAACACAACCGAGCTCCCACTCATTTTCTTGTAAATGCAGGTCTCTTCCACATTTTGGATAAATCCAAAACCTTTGATTACCTCATCAAAGCGAAGATTCCAGCTCCGAGATGCCTGCTTCAATCCATAGATGGATCGCTGAAGCTTGCACACCTTGTTAGCATTTCCTGGATCGACAAAACCTTCCGACTGTACCATGTACAACTCTTCCTCAATGTTTCCATTTAGGAAGGCCGTTTTGACGTCCACCTGCCAGATTTCATAATCATAGTAGGCAGCTACCGCTAACAAAATCCGAATAGACTTGAGCATCGCTACCGGTGAAAAAGTTTCATCGTAGTCAATTCCATGAACTTGTCGGAAACCCTTTGCGACAAGCCGAGCTTTATAGACGGTCACATTACCATCAACATCAGTCTTCTTCTTAAAGATCCACTTATTCTCGACGGCCTTGCGCCCTTCGGGAATATCCACCAAAGTCCACACTTTGTTATCATACATGGATCCTATTTCGGATTTCATGGCTTCAAGCCATTTCTCGGACTCTAGACTCTCCATCGCCTCCTTGTAGTTCGTAGGTTCGTCTTGCTCGACTAGCATGACGGTGCAAACCATGTTGCCATACCATTCTGGTGGGATCCGAGATCTACCAGACCTACGAGGTAGAACATCTTCCTCGACAGTTTCTCCCACTCCTTCCACGGAGGACGTTTCCGGAATTGCTTCCCTTGCGCCACTCGGAATCTCGAGTTCAGGATCAACGATTTCATCGAGGTCTACCTTCCTCCCACTTACTCCTTTCGCGAGAAACTCCTTCTCTAGAAAGGCACCGGTCTTCGCGACAAAAGTTTTGCCCTCAGCTTGGTTGTAGAAGGTGTACCCAACGGTTTCCCGCGGATATCCTACAAAGACGACTTTCTCCGACTTCGGTTCGAGTTTGTCGGGCTGTAGTTTCTTAATGTACGCCTCACAACCCCAAACCTTTAGAAACGATAACTTAGGCTTTTGGCCATACCATAATTCATACGGCGTCGTTTCAACGGACTTGGACGGAGCCCTATTTAAAATGAATGCGGCTGTTTCTAACGCATAACCCCAGAAGGACACTGGCAGATCGGTAAGAGACATCATAGATCGGACACTATCCAGTAGAGTACGATTACGTCGCTCGGACACACCGTTACGCTGCGGCGTTCCGGCGGGCGTAAGTTGGGGCACAATGCCACAACTCTTCAGATGTGTGCCAAACTCAAAACTCAAGTACTCTCCACCGCGATCGGACCGGAGATGCTTGATTTTCCTATTAAGCTGATTCTCAACTTCACTCTGGAATTCTTTGAACTTTTCAAACGTTTCAGACTTGTGTTTCATCAAATAGATATAACCGTATCTACTCAAGTCATCAGTGAAGGTGACGAAGTAACGATAACCATTGCGTGTCGAAACGCTCATTGGTCCACATACGTCTGTATGTATGATCCCCAACAAATCCGACGCCCGTTCAACGAAACTTTTGAACGGTGTCCTGGTCATTTTGCCCATGAGGCATGGTTCACATGTATCGAGGGATCCGAAGTCCAACGAGTCCAAGAGTCCATCGGACTGGAGTCGCTTCATGCGCTTTATACCAATATGACCAAGACGGCAATGCCACAAAAACATGGCGGTATCGTCACTACACTTAATCCGTTTGGCTTCTATGTTATGGATGTGAGTACTACGATCGAGATTCAACAAGAATAAACCGTTATTCTCGGGAGCATCAACATAAAAGATATCATTCATATAAATAGCACCATTGCTTGACACTGATTTAAATGAATAACCGTCTTGTAACAGGCAAGACCCACTTATAATGTTTACACTCAAGGATGGCACAAAATAACATTTATTTAAAACCAAAACTAATCCCGATGGTAGATGCAGAGGGAGCGTGCCGACAGCCACCACGTCGACTCTCGATCCATTGCCGACGCGCATCGTCACCTCATCCTTCGTCAGCCGCCTTCTATTCCGTAACTCCTCCTGAGAGTTACATATATGAGCAACAGAACCAGTATCAAATACCCACGTATTGCTCCGGGCGGATGTAAGGTACACATCTATAACATGTATATCAAATATACCTTGCTCTTTGTCGACCGTCTTGCCAGACTTCCTATCCTCCAGATACTTGGGGCAGTTGCGCTTCCAGTGACCCTTCCCCTTGCAGTAGAAACACTCCACGCTTGCTCTGGGACCAGACCTGTTAGTCCTGGGCTTGGCAGCCAACTTTGCCTCCCTCCGGGACTTCCAGCTCTGCTTTCCCTTGCCACCGGACTTCTTGAAATCAACGGTCTTGTTGACCATCAACAGCGTGTGCTCCTTCTTAATCTCTACCTCAGCAGTCTTGAGCATCACGAACACTTCACCCAGGGACTTAGCCATGCCCTGCATGTTGTAGTTCATGACGAAGCCTTTGTAGCTTGGTGGCAACGATTGCAACACCCTGTCAATCGCCAGCTCATCGGGAATCTTGCACTCCAGAGCATTCAGGCGTTGAACGTAGCCAGAAATCTTGACTACATGCTCGCTCACACTGCTATGCTCTTCCATCTTGGCTGAGAAGAAAAGCTCAGAAGCCTCATATCTCTCAGCCTTAGCCTGCGGCGCAAAGACAGCCTTAAGATCCGAAATGATCTCAAAGGCGCTCATCTTCTCAAAGCGCTTCTGCAGGTCGGCTTCCATGGCGTAGAGCATGCCACTCTGGACATAGGCAGAATCCTCCGATCGGGTCTGGAAGACCTTCTTCTCATCCTCAGAGGCATCATCTGCAGGAGGGTCACCTATGGCGGCCTCAATGACGTAGGCCACCCTATGGGGAGTGAGGAGGATCCTCAGGTTGCGGAACCAGGCCATGAAGTTTGACCCATTGGTCTTAAGCTTTTCTTTCTCAAGGAACAGACCTAGGTTAAACGAGGGGCGAGACATCTACAATGGAATTTGCACCAACATAAGACTTTGTTCATAATAATTTTGAGTTATAGTATTTTAGAAAATAACTAACATAACTCCCACTCAAACGAACATCCCTCCTGGTCGTTTAAGCGATTACACGACCCCCATCCATTGCACCACCCCTCATCATCAAAGCCGGCGGCACAACTTCAAGAGTAGACAAAATCGTCCGCCACACCAATTTTGTGACTCGTGCTCGACCTTTCGGTCTTCCTGTTCCGAGGCCATACCTTTGAGTATGCTAGGCTAGCCACCAAAGACCTCCACGCTGACGCTTGTGCAACATGGCTTACACCCATTGTATGCGAACGACGAGATGTGTGACACCCGATCATCACGGTCTGCCTCATAACGTAGAACTTTCTTGGTGGTGCGCGTTGGAGGGAGAACACTAGTGGTATTTTGAAGGGATCATCTTATTCAGCTACCGCCGTGTAACACACAATCACACAAAAATAAGATGCACACAAAACATCAAATGTAATGCAATGTGATATAGTCCATCGCGCCATGGTCTTCTTGGCGCCCGCAGTTTATAAACAATTTAATAAACCTACCTTGACCATATCACATAGCCCCTGCAAAATAAAGTTAGACGCTTCTACTTTATCGTTTGCATATTTTACGTGGCTTGGGGCTTTCGTAAATAGAACCGCTTCATACCTACGAATCTTATGACCACAACAACGGTCCAATAATTGCATGTTTAAGCATCCCTTTTGGGCCCTCCATTGAAAATGCGAAGACCAACTAAAGAGAGAGAAACTGTCACCCGACAGCCACAGATACGGTACAAGCCATATGTCAGTAGTGGAACCAGTCTCGCGTAAGCGTACGCGTAAAGTCGGTCCGGGCCGCTTCATCAACTCAATGCCGCTGGAATACACAAGTGCACGCTAGAGGGTAGCAAATAACAGGAACGGTGCCCCCGTGCAGAGCACGGGTTATAACAGCGTACAGCTATATCTACGATAGATCGGCTCTGATACCACTGAAGGGGATCGTGTGCAGAAAACAAAATTTTTCCTACCAACGATATCCTAAAAGCATGCCAAGATCTATTCTATGCAGATATAGTAGTACGAACGGAGATCGGAATACATACCCTTGTAGACCGAAAGCGGGGATTACGTTCCCGCACAAACGTTGTCGATGAAGACCGACGAAGCCGACCTCAAGGTCGTGTAGAGGAAGCAGACCTCCGAGTACCGCTAGCGCAGCACCTCGCAGGGAGTCGCACACGTTCGGTGGAGACGACGCCTCCGAAGCTCCAGTCCAGGACGAGCAGCGGAAGACTTGGACCGGAACACCAGCAGCGCGGCAGCGGGCTATGGTGGAGGAGATCCCCTCTTTCTCTTGCTCGGCACGGCTCCAACTTGGGAACCACGAGATCGAGAGAGAAATCAGGAATTAATTGGTGAATTAAAAGGCTGGGGGTGCCCTTTCTTATATAGGCTCCCAGGGGGAGCCAACCTTGCCAGCCAGGCAATGTGGGACTATCCCCACATAGCCTGGTGCGGCTAGGGAGGTGCGCCGGCCCCCTTGGTGGGCCCTTGGCCCACCTGGGGCAGCCCTCCTGGCCCCCACCGAATTCCCCTAGGGAATTTTCCCCTCTTGGGCCTTCTTTCGTCCGGAAGGCCCATTTAGGGAAATCTGCCTTAATAAATTCGAAAATAAATATATAAAATCATATTTGCATATTAATAACACTAATTAATATCAAACATAATATATATAATTATTCCTAGCTCTGAAAACTCTTTCGGCGCTGCCCGATCTCCATCGGACCTCTCCCGGGAAGCTCCCGGTGATCTCCTTCCTTTCCGGTTGTCTTGTCGAAACCCCTTAAGTGTGTTACCCTAGCGGTTCGATATAATATCAGGTATGATCAAGAGTCCTCAATGATCAACGACTAACTCGTAGGCCTGGACCCCATGAATTAATCCCTGAGATATAACGAATGACTTTCATCTATCAAACCTGAACGTGCAGTCTTAGACCTTTTGCCATAGCGATACTTAGCACGTCCGAGTGTCGTTCCATAGATATCTCCATACCTAATCCCGACCTCGTTACCGACGACGCTATCTTCTACTCGTTCATGATCTCATGTCTCCGTGACCTAGTCACATGCTTGCAAGCTCATTAGACATGATCTCACCGAGTGGGCCCGAGAGTATCTATCCTGCTATGCGGACTGGCAAATCCCGCTCTTGACCCCTCGTCTCAACTAATCCTTTCCGATACCCAAAAGTATCACCGTTATTGTCATACTAAATAAGATACGACGTTTGGTGCAATCAAAGTATCTTCCGGGAGTATCAATAAGAGTTGATCTCACGGTCAAAGGCGTAACGACTACGTTCTCCAAATCTGGGTATGTCCATCACATCGCTCTGTAGCGATATGACTCTCATTGCCGACCGGCACCATGCCCCATGACCGGGAAACCTCGATCATCAATCGCGCAACGAAACTAGTCTTAGTAGAGGCTACTAGGGACCTGGTTGTTTACGTATCACACCCGCATTAATGTTTCCGCTTAATACGGTTCTAGCATGACACAAAAACCTATTATGAACAAACGAGATATGATAAAGAATACACTTTATTAATTGCCTCTAGGGCATATCTCCTTCAGGCAGCGCCCCCGGCTTCCCGAGTTCGGGCGCGACCGGTCGCGTCCCGCCCGCAGCTCCCCCACCCCGGCTGCGCCGCCCCCGACTCCGACGTCTGCGCCCCCGCCCGAGCTCGACAACGCCGCCCGGCTTCCCCGACCTCGACCTCGGACGACCGCGCCCGACCTCCCCCGACTCCGGTGCTGCATCAGTCCGCCCCTGCGCCGGGCATCCCCGACCTCGACCTCCTTCGGGATGGCTGCCCCGAGTTCGTCCCCTCCCCGACACGGTTCACCTTGCCCCCAAGCTCATCTCGGATGGCACTCCCGAGCTCCTCTCCGACGTTGCTCCGTCCCGGCACGCCCTCGGTTTGGTAGGGACGGGAGCGTCACCCCCAACTCGGTTGGCCCGAGTTCCCCCATCCCGGATTGGGTGTTGGTGGCTTATTCTCCTCAGCTCGGTCGACCTACACGGATAAAGCTAAAAACAACAGCTACGGGACAGGGCAAGGACACCGGTTCTGACTTCTCCGACATGACCAGACATGGCTACAGTGGCGTTACAGTTTCCGCGAGGTGACAACAGTACAATGTTGATGACGTCGTGAACAGTACCGACAAGACCCCAGTAGTCACCTCAGCTACAGGGTGCACTGAATAGTGTTCTTTGTCCCCTTGTCCCTGGCTTGTCCCCTGGGCTCTCCCTATATAAAGGGCACCGGGGGGAGAGGGGAAGGGACAGGCCATCACCCCACCACTTCATTTCCCCCCTTCTCATTTGCTCTCAAGATCTCATGGAGGCAAGTGTAGTAGCTCATGGAGCGTGTTGTAGCCCGGATAGTAAGAGAGGAAATATACCGAGTAGGCTAGATGCTGCAGTAGGGGTTTTATCTCCTCACGAGAGCCCCGAAGCAGGGTAAATCCTTGTCTCCCCGTGTCGGTAGAGTTTACCTGCGCGTGAATCCATCGCGCAATCCCTCCCCGAGATCCCCTAGCGTCCATCGGCCCCACAAATTAGCCTACCCGTAGGCATCTGTTTGTTCGCCACGGCGACAGTTGGCGCCCACCGTGGGGCTGAGTGGCGCTTGCGGGAACAATTTCGGATGAGACCCGGCATCCCAAATCCGGGATCCTAAATCCGGGATCCCTACGCTGCGGCCAGTGGTCACTGACATCCTGCACCGCGGGTAGCGGTCACCGGCATCCCAAATCCGGGATCCTAAATCCAAGATCCCTACGCTGCGGGCCGTGGTCACTGACATCCTGCGCCGCGGGTAGCGGTCACCGGCATCCCAAATCCGGGATCCTAAATCCGGGATCCCTACGCTGCGGGCAGTGGTCACTGACATCCTGCGTCGCGGGTAGTGGTCACCGGCATCCCGAAATCCGGGATCCTAAATCCGGGATCCCTACGCTGCGAGCAGTGATCACTGACATCCTGCGCCGCGGGTAGCGGTCGCCGGCATCCCAGAATCCGGGATCCTAAATCCGGGATCCCTGTGCTGCGGGCAGTGGTCACCGACATCCCTGCGCTGCGGGTTAAGGTCGCCGACATCCCTGCGCGGCGGGTTGAGGTCGTCGACATCCCTGCGCCGCGGGTTGAGGTCGCCGACATCCCTGCGCTGCGGGTTGAGGTCGTCGACATCCCTACGCCGCGGGTTGAGGTCGCCGACATCCCTGCGCTTCGGGTAGAGGACTCCGACATCCCTGCGTCGTGGGTAGAGGTCCACGACATCCCTGAACCGCGGGGTGGAGGTCATCGACGTCCCCGCATCGTGGAAACCGGTCGTCGACATCCCAAACCGGCATCCCTGCATCGCGGTCACCAGCCATCGGCGCCTGCCCCGACACTCATCATCAACAGGCCCCTAGCGGCTGCACACCAGTTACCCGGGTTATGTCACCTCCGACATCCCCAACCACTCCTGTGCTCCGTGAATATCGTCGTATGTACCTTGCAATTATGTTATCTTAGATTTATTCGGGAGCTGCCCATGCATGCTTAGTTTAATGGTTTACCCGGGAACGAGATATCGTAACCCGGGGACTGCCCTATTGTGCCTTTTTTGTCATCTGTTTGTTTTTTTTCCCCGGGAGCAAGATGTCTTGACCCGGGGACTGGCTTACCGTTTAGTTCTACCTTGCATGCTAAGTCGGTAGAGTTGCTCAGTTTGTATTTATTTATATGCTTGTCGTATCTTGCTTCTTGTTGTATCATTTGTGAGCCGGCATCCCGAAACTGGACTCGGGGACTGCCGTACTCCTTTGTCTTCCTGCTGTATCTGAAAATTTACCCCGGGACTCGGTGAAACCGATATCCCCATGCCTTCCTCGGCGAGTAGTTGTATTCTTATGTCTCGCAGTAAATTCTCTTGGGCGTGTCGTTTAAAGTTTTTACTTTTGTCAAATATTTATTATGCGTACCTGTATGCACTAACATTGAAAGCGGATGCTGGTTTTACCGAATTGGTAACCAGTTTTACCAAGATCGTACCTATGTTGTATAATAAGCCTTACCCAGAGGAGATTCGTATCAAAGTTTCGGGGATATCGGTCATTATATTGATTATCTTGGACCCGTCTCATGAGTGGTTATTTTCTCAAGATATATTGCATATGGTCTGTGGTATCAGTCGGCCCACGCATCGCGGTATCATGCACAATTTCCAGATCCCCGTTTATTTCGGTTCGCCAATATATCATGGCATAGTGCAATATCTCCACATCGCTATCCATGTCGGTTCGCCAACATATCACGGCATCATACCATAGCTCCAGATCCCCGTTTATTTCGGTTCATCAATGTATCATGGCATCGGGCAATATTTTCAGATCGTTATTTATTTCAGTATATCAAAGTTCGCCAAAGGCAACACCTGAGATACCGAAACACCTGTGATGCGCCCGGAGTGGCCAAGATACCAAAATATGTGTGATATGCCCAGAGGGGCCAGCATACCGGCATACCGACATACCGAGATACATGTGTAACATTGTGTGTGTAGGCGTCTGTGTCGGTATACGTCCAGAGTGGCTAAACGCCGGCACATGAGACTCTGTGTCGGTATACGCCCAGAGTGGCTAAAAGCCGGCACATGAGGCGTCCGTGTCAGTATACGCCCAGAGTGGCTAAACGCCGGCATGTGTTATGTGTTTGTGTCAGACCGGCGGTGGCCGAAGGCATCTATGTCGGTAAAACGCCCAGAGTGGCTAAGGGACCGGCATATGATTGTATTTTTGCAGGTACTCGGTGGAGCAAGTGAAGACGATGAGGTTAGTATTTTTTCTAAGTCTGCGCGCGACTCTGCGAGTCCCCCGCAGCCTCGGGGACTAGTGTCGGGGATGTGATCTCCGGGATCCCTTTTAAACGGGACATTCGGTATGGAGTTTTCCTGATAGCTGTTTAACTTTTAAGTCTATGCGCGACTATAAAGAATCCCCCATAGACTCGGGGACTAGTGTCGGGGATGTACTTCCCCGGTACCCTGAGGGTGCGGAATTATTGTGCTAATGTTGCAGGAACAGATGAATTTAAATAAGAAGGTTGAAGGGTAAAAAGAGGAAAAGCACCCCGGGCAAAGTTTGGAGTCGTCTGGCCCGGTGAGCCCTTCTCTACTCGGTGGATGCACAATGGGCCACATCTCGGGCTGGCCCGGGCTCCTTCGGAGGCTCCTGGTCGTGGTCAACGCGTCGATCCCCTCGACAACGTCTTCCCGAGCCCGTCGCCCGCGCCCCTCGACTATGCCTCGTCCACGACCGCGCCACCCCGACCCCCGGCGTCCGCGACCTCGTCGCCCCGGCGTCCACGCCCTCGGCACGCCATCGACTCGGCCGGAGGTGCCTCGGTGCCACCGGCATGGCTCCATCCCCGTCGCGCCCCCGGCCTCCCCCGACATCGGTCAACCGAGCTCCTCCGTGCCGGCGCCACCTCGACGCCCCCAACTTCATCGCCGCCTCGGCCGTGCCCTCCTCTCCTCCGGCATGCTCCGCCCCGCCCCCGGCATCCTCGTCTCCACCGCAACCACCGCATCCCGGCATCCCCAAGTTCCCCTACGGCAGCGCCCCCGGCTTCCCGAGTTCGGGCGCGACCGGCCGCGTCCCGCCCGCAGCTCCCCCACCCCGGCTGCGCCGCCCCCGACTCCGGCGTCTGCGCCCCCGCCCGAGCTCGACAACGCCGCCCGGCTTCCCCGACCTTGACCTCGGACGACCGCGCCCGACCTCCCCCGACTCCGGTGCTGCATCAGTTCACCCCTGCGCCGGGCATCCCCGACCTCGACCTCCTTCGGGATGGCTGCCCCGAGTTCGCCCCCTCCCCGGCACGGTTCACCTCGCCCCCAAGCTCATCTCGGATGGCGCTCCCGAGCTCCTCTCCGACGTTGCTCCGTCCCGGCACGCCCTCGGTTCGGTAGGGACGGGAGCGTCACCCCCAACTCGGTTGGCCCGAGTTCCCCCATCCCGGATTGGGTGTTGGTGGCTTATTATCCTCAGCTCGGTCGACCTACACGGATAAAGCTAAAAACAACAGCTACGGGACAGGGCAAGGACACCGGTTCTGACTTCTCCGACATGACCAGACATGGCTACAGTGGCGTTACAGTTTCCGCGAGGTGACAACAGTACAATGCTGATGACGTCGTGAACAGTACCGACAAGACCCCAGTAGTCACCTCAGCTACAGGGTGCACTGAATAGTGTTCTTTGTCCCCTTGTCCCTGGCTTGTCCCCTGGGCTCTCACTATATAAAGGGCACCAGGGGGAGAGGGGAAGGGACAGGCCATCACCCCACCACTTCATTTCCCCCCTTCTCATTTGCTCTCAAGACCTCATGGAGGCAAGTGTAGTAGCTCATGGAGCGTGTTGTAGCCCGGATAGTAAGAGAGGAAATATACCGAGTAGGCTAGATGCTGCAGTAGGGGTTTTATCTCCTCACGAGAGCCCCGAAGCAGGGTAAATCCTTGTGTCCCCGTGTCGGTAGAGTTTACCTGCGCGTGAATCCATCATGCAATCCCTCCCCGAGATCCCCTAGCGTCCATCGGCCCCACAAATTAGCCTACCCGTAGGCATCTGTTTGTTCGCCACGACGACATAAGCACCCTTGTTCACGAAATGGTTTTGCAGGTCAGCCTCCATGGCAAAGAGCATGCCACTCTGGACATAAGAAGAAATCTCTGTCTTAACCTCATGGACATTCCTTTCGATTTCCGAGGCGGTGGTTGGAAGATCACCTAAGGGGGCATCAAGGATGTAGGCCACTTTGTGGGTTTCAAGAATGGACTTCAGGTCCTGGAACCAGGACACGAAGTTAGACCCATCGGTCTTAAGCTTCTCTTTCTAAAGGAACAGGGCTAGGTTAAAGGAGGGGTGAGACATCTACAATGGAATTTGAAACAACATAAGACTTTGTTCATAATAATTTTGAGTTATAGTATTTTTAGAAAATAACTAACATAACTCCCATTCAAATGAACATCCCTCCTGATCGTTTAAGTGATTACACGACCCCCATCCATTGCACCACCCCTCATCGTCAGAGCCGACGGTGAACGGATAGACGTCGCCTAGAGGGGGGGGGGGGTGAATAGGCGATTTAAAACTTTTTCGAGGAGCCGGAATATCCGGCCCAATAGTGACCAGAAATTCCGAGTAGCCGGAATATCCGGTACACGAGTGACCCGGAAATTCCGGTACGCTTGATAAAGGCGGAATAAAACTAGAGGTTTACTTAAACAAGCATACAACCTAGATATATAAACTAGGCTCACTTATGTGCACCAACAACTTAAGCTAAGCAATACTAGTAACAAGATGATAGCAAGATATATGACTTCAAGCACAAAGGCTATCACAATGTAAAGTGCATAAGTAAAGAGCTCGGGTATAGAAATAACCGAGGTGCGCAGAGACGAGGATGTATTCCCGAGTTCCACCCAAAGGTGTACGTCTCGTTTGGAGAGGTGTGCGCAACCACAACAGGTTAGCCGCAAAGCCACAAAGGCTCACCTTCTTCTCCTGATGAACTCAACCACAAAAGGTTCGAGTTCACCTTCCACTATTGATCTCCTTTGGGGCGGAGATCGAATCCCGTACAACTCTTGAGGCACACACCCACAACTTAATTGGGGGCTCTCAAGTGACCACAAAAGGTCTTGACCACAAAAGGTCTTGGCCACAAAAGGCCGGCCACAAAAGGCGTCTAGAGTCCAAAGACCCAAGAGTAACAAGCTCACAAGTATCACCACCACGAATCCTCGTGGAGGGCTCAAACCGATGCAAATGCAATGGAAAGAGCACACGAAGTGCTCAAGTCCTTCACTCTCAAATTCCAACACAACAACAAATGTTTATGGGGGAATAAGAGAGGAAGAACAAAGGAAACCACAAAGGAGTCAAATCCTTCACTCCCAAATCCCACCAAAAGCAACTAATGCTTAAGGGGGGAGAAGAGAGGAAGAATAAAGAGGAAGAACCACAAAGGAGCTCCAAGAACTAGATCGACTAAGTTCCCCTCACTTAGAGAGATGGATTGGTAGGATTGTAGATCTAGATCTCCTCTCAACTTTCCCTAAAGAATATGGAAGATTCAATGGAGGGATTGAGAGGGAAGTGAGCTTTCCAAGGTCAACAATGGAGTAGGAGATAGGGGAAAGTCGTGCTTCCTTGGATTCGCTGGGGAAGAAGAAGGGGAGAGGTATTTATACCCCTCCAGGAAATATAGCCGTTGGCTGTTTCGACACTCGGAAATTACGGTATAAGTGAGACTCGGAAATTCCGTCATCCGGAAATTCCGGTCTAAAGAGACTCGGAAATTCCGGTCACCCGGAAATTCCGGTCTAAGAGAGCTCGGAAATTCCGGCTGGAGTCAGAAGCAAAACCAAACTTTTCCTTAGCCAATTCTTGAGGACTTTTCTGGGGGCACTCGGAAATTCCGGTAGACGGAAATTTCCGAGCACAATTTCCGACTGGAGTCAGAACCCTTTTTCTCCTTTCCTTAGCCGTTTTCTTGGATGAGCTGGGGAACCGGAATATCCGACCCCAATAATCCGAATCAACAGAACATCGAAACGAAAACTGCTATAACTCTTGCAAATGAACTCCAAATGAGGTGAGACCAATTTTGTTGGAAAGATAGCGACGATGACTACCCAACAAAAAGAGTAAAATCCCCACACATGGCAAGGTGTGGGACTTTCCTCAAGGTAGAACCGGCAATATTTCCGCCACCGAAAACGCAACAAGTTGTCCAAAGTAAAACCGATTTCGATGAACTAGAGCTTGACATGGAGATGAACCAAGCTCTAATTCCTCACCAACATAAAAGCCAAATAAGAACCAAGAAATATGATATGCCAAGTATGCAAAGGTTTGAGCTCTCCACAAGAATGCGATCAAGTTACTAACTTGAGAGCCCCACTTGAAAGTACGCCTATCTTTCCTATAGCCCTATCAAGATCATACCTTTGCCTTGAGCATTCCACTTGAGTTAGATGATGACTATCTTGATCTCTTCAAGTGGGTCATCTTTCTTGATTGCGCTTCCAATCACTTGCTTGATGAAGACTTCTCCAAATACTCCCCCATGCTCACAATGGGAGAGTCTCGCTAAGCTTCGTCTTCACGTATCCATTGCAAGCACCAAGCATGGGATCTTTTCGAGAAAGCTTCTCTTGGTCTTGCACAACTCATCTTTTCTTCACTAAGATGATGTCTTGAATCTTCAAGACATACTTGCAATAAGCTTCAAGAGTCCAACACATGAACTCCACAATTCCATGGACATGATCTATAATGATATCTCAAAAGCAAACATTAGTCCATAGAGATTGCCATTCAATTACCAAAACCACACATGAGGGAAAATGCTCTTTCAGACGGCACAACTTCAAGAGTAGACAAATGTCCGTCACACCAATTTTGTGACCCGTGCTTGACCTTTCGGCCTCTGTGTTCCGAGGCCATATCTGCATATGCTAGGCTCGCCACTATAACCTCCGCGCTGACGCTTGTGCAACATGGCTTACACCCACCGTATGGGAACGACGATATGTATGACACCCGATCGTCACGGCCTGCCTCATAACGTAGAACTTTCTTGGTGGTGCGCGTTGGAGGAAGAAAACTAGTGTTATTTTGAAGAGACCATCTTATATAATTACCGCCGCGTAACTAATATATATAATCACACAATATAAGATGCACACAAAACATCAAATGTAAGGCAATGTGATATAGTCCATTCCGCCAAGGTCTTCTTGGCGCCCGCAGTTTATAAACAATTTAATAAACCAACCTTGACCATATCACATAGCCTCTGCAAAATAAAGTTAGACGCTTCTACTTTATCTTTTGCATATTTTACGTGGCTTGGGGCTGTCGTAAATAGAACCGCTTCATACCTACGAACCTTATAACCACAACAACGATCCAATAATTGCATTTTTAAGCATCCCTTTCGGGCCCTCCATTGAAAATGCAAGACCAACTAAAGAGAGAGAAACTGACACCCGCCAGCCACAGATACGGTACAAGCCGTATGTCAGTAGTGGAACCAGTCTCGCGTAAGCGTACGCGTAAAGTCGGTATGGGCCGTTTCATCAACTCGATGCCGCTGGAATCACAAGTGCACGCTAGTGGGTAGCAAATAACAGGAACGGTGCCCCCGTGCAGAACACGGGTTCTAACAGCGTACAGCTATATCTACGATAGATCGGCTCTGATACCACTAAAGGGATCGGGTGCAGAAAACAATATTTTTTCTAGCAACGATATCCCTAAAACATGCCAAGATCTATTCTATGCAGATATAGTAGTACGAACGGAGATCGGAATACATACCCTTGTAGACCGAAAGCGGGGATTACGTTCCCGCACAAACATTGTCGATGAAGACCGACGAAGCCGACCTCAAGGTCGTGTAGAGGAAGCAGACCTCCGAGTACCGCTAGCGCAGCACCTCGCAGGGCGTTACACACGTACGGTGGAAACGACGGCCTCCGAAGCTCCAGTACAGGACGAGCAGCGGAAGACTTGGACCGGAACACCAGCAGCGCGGCAGCGGGCTATGGTGAAAGAGATCCCCCTCTCAAATCGGCGCAACTCCGACAAAGGGAATCACGAAATCGAGAGAGAATTGGGGAATTAATTGGTGAATTTAAATGCCAGGGGTGCCCCTTCTTATATAGGCTCCCGGGGGGAGCCAGCCTCCCTAGCCAGGCAATGTGGGACTATCCCACAGCCTTGGTGCGGCTAGGGAGGGTGCGTTGGTTCCCTAGTGGGCCTCTTGGCCCACTTGGGTCGGCCCCCAAGTCCCCCACCGAATTCCCCTAGGGAATTCTCCCCTCTTGGGCCTTCTTTCGACCAGAAGGCACATTTAGTGAAATCAGTCTAAATAAATTCGAATAAAAATATAAAAAATCATATTTAGACATTAATTACACTAATTAATATCAAACATATTATATATAATTTATTCTAGCTCCGAAAACTCTTTCGTCGCTGCCCGATCTCCATCGGACCTCTCCCGGGACGTTCCCCGTGATCTCTTTCCTTTCCGGTTGTCTTGTCGAAACCCCTTAAGTGTGTTACCCTAGCGGTTCGATATAATAACAGGTACGATCAAGACTCCTCTATGATCAACGACTAACTCGTAGGCCTGGACCCCATGAATTAATCCCTGTGATATAACGAATGACTTTCATCTATCAAACCTGAACGTACAGTCTTAAACCTTTTGCCATGGCGATACTTAGCGTGTCCGAGCGTCGCTCATAGATATCTCCATACCTAGCTTGACCTCGTTACCGACAACGCTATCTTCTACACGTCTATGATTTCAAGTCTCCGTGACCTAGTCACATGCTTGCTAGGTCATTAGACATGATCTCACCGAGTGGGCCCTAGAGTATCTATCCTGCTATGCGGACTGGCAAATCCCGCTCTTGACCCCTCGTCTGAACTACTGCTTTCCGATACCCAAAATTATCACCGTTATTGTCATACTAATTAAGATACAATGTTTAGTGCAATCAAAGTATCTTCCAGGAATAACAATAAGAGTTGGTCTCACGGTCAAAGGCGCAATGACTACGTCCTCCAAATCTGGGTATGTCCATCACATCGTTCTCCAACGACATGACTTCCATTGCCGGCCGGCACCATGCCTTATGATGGGGAAACCTTGATCATCGATCGCGCAACAAAACTAGTCTTAGTAGAGGCTATTAGGGACCTGGTTGTTTATGCATCACACCCGTATTAATGTTTCCGCTTAATACGGTTATGGCATGACACAAAAACCTATTATGAACAAACGAGATATGATAAAGAATACACTTTATTAATTGATTCTAGGGCATATCTCCTTCATTCTCAATGTAACTCATATTCCAAAAAATTGCAATAGACATTACAACTCCTTACATTACTGTAAATTTACAGAAAAACGATTCAAAACTAGTGAACGCTCTGAATTTAAATTTTATTTAACCTGAACGACAACATATTCAGAATACAAATGTCTTAATCTTGCCCTCTTAAAAACTTAACCTGACCGACGACCTACGCACCTATACGTAGCATAGATCCTTTATTTAAATATAAACACACTATTACACAAATAAATCCAATACTCAAACTCTATGTTCGGCATGTCGTTTTCAGCTAGATCTTTATTGTTCATCCGGGAGCGATGAACCTTTGCACTTTACAATCATCCCGCTTCTTCCAAACGAAAGATTTTCCCATGAAGATGAGATGCGTGCTCTTCACGCTGTGCTATCGCAAACACGTAAACACCGTGGATGCCCATCCTCACATCAAAGAAATTTTTGAAAACAAAGTAATATGAGAGAACATCACGAACAGTCTGCTGTAAATCCACGTCACTTTCTTTTAACCAAAACTGAACAACAACATCTTCTGGAGACGGCAGCTTCTGAACGTCCTTCCTCGAGCATACTGGCAAATCCGACCAAAACTGGCGATCCCTCGAGCATCCCAACATATCTGACCACATCCCACGATTTTTCGACATCTAAACTTCTAAACGACCACACTGGATATCCCGCCTCTATAGAGAATCTTTCTTTCGTATATCCCGCCTTATATAGCATCAGTAACATCATCCCTATCTGCACCTAACACTCATACGTGCAAAACATGCACTCCCACACGTATCCTAGAAAAAAAAGCCGCGTGCCTGCAACAAACTCTCATATGTGCAAAACATGCACTCAGACACGTATGCTAAGCAACAAAACTACGTGCCTGCACCTAACACTCATGCACGTAACTCGACAGAAACAACATATCATTCCCCATTCGCGTCACCCGTTTGAAACAAAAAATAAACTAATCAAAAGATAGTACACAAACACAGTTACTCCGGTAAGTTGTTCAAAGTGGTATTATTTTTCTGTGACTTTATACATAGAATTAACATTACACACTTATTTATAAAGTATAGAATGCTTCTAAAATAGAAGAATTCATCGCTAAATACCCTCATCAAGGGCGCGTCGTGTCGCCGCCCCAAATTTAACTAGTTTGATTTTTGAACGAGAGACACAGGGTAATCGATGTAGATGTAGTCGATGTTTGTCCAATTTTTCTGGGTCAAAGTCCAGACTGGTTAAATCATTCACAGATTGAGATGGAGACTATCACATAGGGAACAATTAGCAGATCGCATCTTCTTAGTTTCTCATTTTTCCGCAGCACATTAATTTTCTTTTAAGGAAGATAGTACTCATCATAGATGAGAAGACCATGAAGAGTCCAGCCAGGTCGTTCCTGGCATCGGCGCTCCTCCATCGGGGACTCACCACCACCACGGCCGTGCGCCTCGTCACCCTACCGGGCCGGCTCCTCCTGAAGTCCTACATTTCATGCGCCGCCGCCTAGCGTGTACTGCTCTCTCTGCTAGGTTTTGCTCCAAAAGATGATCCACGACAATCATCACGCTGGGATAATATGAGGGTACCGTTTTACCCCTCTGGTAGAAGTACTCTGTGAGATTTTGCTACGTTTTAGAGTTGGTACTCCGTGGGCTAATCACGGAGTACAGTCGCGCATGAGCCATTGGATCGACGAAAATGGATGGCTCTTATTACTTTCGGGTACTGTAAAAGTCCTGTTGTTGTATCGAAAATTCAACTACAAAACTATATGCGAACCCACCAACTATCTACACCGTCAAAAGCTGTTGGAGATCCGTGCCTAGATGTTGACTCAATCAACTCTACGTCGCTTAGTGATCCATGTTAATACAAAAAAGTTCAGGAAAATATTGGTAATGCATAAAATCCGAAATTTCCTTGTATGAATCCAGTAAAATAAATCTTGTTTCTATAATTTCAGAAAAATATTGGTAATGCATAAAATCTAAAAATGAAATCATTTCCAGAAATGTGCTTATTCATGAGTTTGTGTTAATACAAAAAAATAGGATCTTTTTTCAGGAAAATATTGGTAATGCATAAATTTGTATATCCAAAAAAATGTGTTTATTCATGAGTTTTGTTGATACAAAAAAATCAGAATTTTTTGGTTATGCATAATTTGTTAATACAATATATTCAACAAATGTGTTTATTCATGAGTTTGTGTTGATACAAAAAAAATTAGATTTTTTTTGGTTATGCATAAAATTGTTAATACAATATATTCAACGAATGTGTTATTCATGAGTTTGTGTTGATACAAAAAATATCTGAAAATATGTTAATGCATTATCCAATAATATTTTGTAAATATATGTAGTTTTCGGCCAAGGGTATTTCAGGTATATTTACATTATACTAGTTGGGATCAGTGTGAAAAAGCACTTGTCTTAAGTTAAGTGCTAAGCCACGGTCAAAGATGATTCTAACCAACACGAATCGTAAAGCAGAATGCATGGTGTAGATGGATGATGGGTGCGTATATAGTTGCGGAATCTCTGCGTCCGTTGTTGTATGCCTTTTTTCTTCTCCTCTTTGTGTGATCCACGTCTTTATCTAATAATGACATGGTGATTAATTATCTTGCATGCTTCTGTCAGATTGGACATGATATTGGTTTTTTGAGAAAGAACGGTACTACTGGACTACATATTTATTAAAAAAATTACGTGTAAACAAATATACGAGTACAAGAGGATTGGACATGATATTACCGGTGAATTGGGATGAGATGGACCTTTTCCACCCTCTGGTTTTGTTGGAGAGGGAGTACTAGACGTACGAGGTTTGGTCCTTTTGAGCAAAGGTGAACTTTCAGCCACTTACATTATAACACCATGTGAAGACCGTCAAGCTTCATGCGCTAACTATAATTACATAAGACCGATCTGATAGAAAGAGCTACCACAATCCACATATATTGTAACACCCCCTCTCACGTGTGACTCGTAGAGACCAACACGTACATACAATCTCAGAGGTATACGCCTCAGCCAATACGTGGACTCGGAGATATGGCTCAAGAGACGTACATGTGGACACAAAGAGGGTTACACCAATTTTTAAATAAAGCACGAAAGGTAGGACTCAAACTCGAGATTTTGGCTCTGATAACATGTCAAACTTCATGCGTTGACCATAATTTTATAAGGCCGATATGATGGAAAGAGATACCACAATCCACATATATCGTAACACCCTCTCAGGCCGACACATGCACAATCTCAGCGTACGCCTTTATTACCGCACTTCTTAAGCTAGAATTAAATCAGACTTTGTGATACCCTACCGTGAAAACAAGCCCGACCGGTACGTACCCATGACTGGCGTCCAGGAGGACCAGGACTGCTGCGACAACTCAGTCCACATATGAACTTCTCTGCTGTAGACACTGGCTATCAAGTCTGCCTTCATGACAGAGTCGGAGTCCAAAATTATATGTGAAGCTCATCGTCGGGTAAGGTTGGGCCGGAGCGGTACGAACCAGAGCGGTACGAGCTCATCGTCGGTCGGGTAAGGTTGGGCCGGAGCGGTACGAACCGGAGCGGTACGGTAAGGATCGTTTGAGTCGGACTGTACCTGACTAAGGGTTTTTGTCATCATATATACCTTTTGTAAGCCGTTGGTTCAGGATACGTTAAAAGTTTTAAATCTCTGGCATTTATAACCTCATCCGATCATACTGAAGATTTGTGGGCTGACGACTGTGGTTTTTTTCTCTTCCGCTATTGGAAGTGTTTTCCGCGTTAAACCTTGTGTCACTGTTGTGTTGATTTTGCTTCTCTTCATCGTTTATTTGGCTGTCAATTATAACAGAGGCATAATCATGACGACGGTGAGTTACCTGAGTATGTTGGGCGTGAGACATGTTGGAGGTTGCCGGACTCGGAGTCCGTTAGGATGGTGACCAGGAGAACGGATGTGTCGATGGTGAATAGGGGGCACTGACCGGACGACGCTAGATCTAATGTCCGGTGTTGGAGACCAGGGGTGGTGACACGGGGAGGCTGGGGCAAGGGGCATTGAGGTGGGCGTAGATGGCTAGCGACTCATGTGTTAGCTCGAGGTGGTAGAGAAATTTGACATGGCTGAACTAGGGCATATCAGCGTCTCCTCTAGCCGCAGAGGTTATGAAACGTGAGCGAATAGAACGAGGAAAAGCAACGCCGTTGGATTTGGTGGGCTAAGATCCACATGTGCCACTTCAGTTTTGTGGTTGTCCACTTACGCCATTTAGACATTTTATATGGGTGGCGTATGTGGGCTTCCTGGGAGCATGTGACTTTCATCCTGAGAAGCAGGGAGGCCCCACTGCCAAGTCAGACTCTTACTGTGGAGGATATACCAAACTGGTATGCCGATCACGTGGGCTAAGCCATCTTATCAGGGTGGCCCAAGAGGTGATAAGGTTTTCGGCTTATCGGGCGGTCCAGTAGGCTGAAGCGCAAGAGAAGGCCTACAAGCTGACCAGAATCCAGACAAACCGACGTTCGCTTTAGAGAACAAGTTAGGGTTTATCCCGTGTTAGTGTAGCACTCCTAATATAGGTCGGTTCGTCTTTCCTTGTAGGAGAAGGTATGACACCTATATAAGCCTGCCTCCTGATCCCCTCAAGGGACACACCTTACAACGTACATTGTAACCTGTACACATATTCGCATATAGTGAATTATAGCAGCACATAGGATCTTGCCACCGCTGCAAGGTCTGAAGCTGGGTAAACCCTGAAGGAGATATGCTCTAGAGGCAAATAAATAAGTAGTATTTATTGCATTATCTCATAAGTTTATAATAAGTTTGTGTATTATGCTATAACTGTATTAATCGGAATTATTAATACATGTGTGATACATAGACAACCAGGTCCCTAGTAAGTCTCTATATGAACTAGTCCATTGAGCAAGAGTTGATCGAGATTCCCGATCAAGGACAATGACGTCGGTTGACAGTGGGGTCGTCTTGTTAGTTGAATAAGATGATGGACATACGCAAAGTATTGCAATAAGATCGTATTACAATATTTGTCATTTGCAATATATAAGAATATGATAGCTTATTCCTTAGACAGTGAGACCGTACTTATTGATGCTTCGTTGGGTGCTTTGAGAGCATCAAACGTTGTGTCTTATATAGCATGACAATAACGGTGTCCATCTTGGGTATTTCGAAAGAGCATCGAGACGTAAGGATCAAGAGTGGGATTTGTTCATTCTTGTAATGGAAAGATACTCTGGGCCCACTCGGTGAGATTACATCTATGTAGCTGCGCAGCTTATCACTAGGTATAACGAGATACAACAAAGACATCGGTATGTCTACGATCATATCTCGGACAGGGTAGTATCGCAGAAACAAAGGGGATGAATATCATATTTATGGTTCAACGACGATATTCGTAGAATGCACAGGGGCCGTCATATACATCCAGGTATCCCTGACGATCATTGGTGAGTGGAGTCTCTCGACCATGTCTGGAGTGTTCTCGAACCGTAGCGTAACAAAGTTAAGGTCTTAACGACACCAGGAGATAGGTTCTGGAATAATATAGGATTTTGTTGGAGAGAGAGAAATGATCCGGAAAAAGTTCCGGTGGTCCGGAAGGAGGTCTAGGAAGGTCTGGAATGGTTCCAGAGATGTCCTAAAGTTGTTCGGGTGATTCGGAAATTGTTTCGGAGTCACGGCATATTAAATAGTATTCAAATATATTAATTAGAATTAATTATATTTTATATTAATTAAATAAAGGAAAAAGGGGGCTCTGACCTACATGGGCCCTCTTAGGGCCCAAGAGGGGGGGAGCCGCACCACCCAAGGGGAAGGGGGGGCTTGGGCCCTAGTCCAACTCGGACTAGGGGGTTCGGCCGAACCCCCCCCCCCCCCCCCCCCTCGTATTCCTTTAGTCCCACATGGGGGAAGCAAGGTGTTTGCACACCCCCTCCCCCCTTTATATAGCAAGGCATATTAATTGAATTAATTACAGGAAAATACAATTAATTGTATAGCAGGCCGTCCGAGTTGCTTCTCCGCCCGTTTTGCCCTCTCTCTCCACCTAAGCTATACCGCCGGGCGCCGTTGCCCTGTGGGATTCCAGATAAGATCTACCCCTGCGATTTCAGCTGGATCTGAATGACCGGGGGTTGTCGTTAAGCTCTCTATGTTTGCGAGTGCTCGGAGGTAACTCTTTTGAGGAGCATGGGCGACGTCGTCTCGCCCCCTGCGGCCGCCGCGCCACCTCCCCCTGCCGCTGGCGTCTCGCCATCTTCCGCCCGACGCCCGTCGACGCAGGTCATCGTCGACACCCCGGCGTCATCGTCTACATCATCGCGGCAAGTTCTCCGCGACCTCGAGGTTGGCTACGTACGACTTCATCGTCAATGCTTGTGCGGGAGCGTAATCCCCGCTATCGGTCTACATGGAGGTAATGTAACCCGGTCCGCCACCGTTATCACATGTACTAGATAGATAGATCCTGGCTAGTTAGGGTTTCATACGCTAGAAAATTAATGTTTTCTGCACCGTAACCCCTTCAAACCCTTGTGTGCAATCCCGATCCTAGAAGCTGTCATGCCTTCCCCCTCTCTTCACCATTGGAGCATGGCACTTCCTTACGTGCCTAAGAATCCAATAACCCGATAGTTGGCGCCCACCGTGGGGCCTGAGGCGTTAGGAGTCACCTTCAAGGCGGGAGCTCTGGGCGAGATCGGAAGATCTATGGCGGTAGGCCGCGCCAATCTGGATGGCGATGTCGGCTTCATCGAAGCAGATTCATGGACTCGGGCACACGACAAACTCGTCTCCAGCTTCATCATCCCCATCGGCGACATCAACATCTTCAATGGCTTCACGGCCGCCGCATACGGTTTCCCTAGGGGATCTGGAAAATTCTTGCCCGCCCACCACCCAGAAGACGGATCGCATACGGCATCGCCTAAGGGCTTTGCGGCTTACGATCTAGATTCTCAAAGCGAAACTGGCTCCATCTTCTCCCAAGGCTACATGGAGTCCGACTTTCACTTTGTAGGAACAATCGCAACCACCGGCGATCAGCCGGCAGCTTCTCATCCTGAGTCCATCATACCAGCTTTACAAGTTGGTCCAGATTCAGAAGCCAGATCTGAGAACACAGCCCCAATGGCGGAAAACTCAGATACCGAAAGCCCAGATAGCGACTTCGCAAGAAAAGTCGCCTCTTTCAACATAGGAGGGCCCAAAGAAGTCATGATGGCAGGGCCAACTCCTATGGAAACAGATGCACCTGGCAAGCATGTAGATGGGTCGAAGTCGCCTTCCAAATCTGCTAGCTTAGAGTCACAGGTTGACGTCTTCACAACAAAGGCATCCGGAAGCAAGCCAAAAGGCAATTTCCCCTTTGAAGCAAACCTTGACAAAAATCTGGAGGCCGAGCTACCGTCCGAAGCGCGCAAAAAAGCACTTGACATACTCAAGACGCCGCTAGGTCCCAATGCAACCCCAGAAGAACTCGAAGAAAGGCGTCAATACCTTCTTCGTGAGTCAGAGTTAGGCGTTCGCCATAACTTGGTTCAGCAAAACAGGGAAAAAGCCCTCAAAGCCATTGCCAGGACAAAGAAGATCTTCGCCGCCACATGGAAAGAGAAAAATTTCGGCGCGTGAAGGACACTCACGACCCTCTCCTCCATAGAGATCTCACGAACAACTTTGATCGACCATCGGCTCAAAAGAAGGCGTGGCAGAGATATCCTTATACCGTAGACAAAGACGGTCTGATATACTTCTCCACCCCTGCAAAGAAGAAGGAAGTCGCACGGGAGATCATGGAAGACGAAGAGATATCAACTGATGAGAAAGTGTTTTATTCAAAAGCACTACTCAAAAAGGCGGAAGAACTACAAGTAGCCACCTCAAGCTGCCGCCTTGCTGACAACACTGTCCTATGCAAAGTCAGAGCCGGCGCAGGACCACCCAATGATCCATCTGAGTCTAGCAGCCACGGCAAAGGCAAACAACCTGAAAAGCCGACGCGACGACGCAACGATGTATCAGGCACATGATCCAACTGGCATAGGGAGGAATCTCAAAAGGACAAAGCAGACAAGGCCGCCAGAAAGGAGAGAAGGCGTGAGAAGAACCACGATAATAATCGTGACAACGATGTTGCCCCAGAACGTAATGGTGATTGGCTTAACATGCCTCGACCTCCTAAGAGGAGAGACGACGAGAATGCAGACAAGGATCGCCAACGAACGCGTTCAAGATCTCGATCACCACATCGTCACAACGGAAGCCGGCATCAACAAGGCGACGCTGGGAAAGAAAAGACCCAAGTGTCAGACGCTCGCAGTCACTGAGATGAGATCAGAGCCGCAAGGGAAGAAACCTATCTAGGTCCCAAGTGCTTTGGTCGGGCAATCCGCAAGGTGCAGCTCCCAGAGGCGCTCGTCAATGTCAAGAAAATTGTGAACAAGTACAATGGCGCGGATAACCCTGAAACATGGCTGCCTGACTACCTCAACACAGTGGGAATTTACAACGGAGGCTATGATGCCGCAGTCCGTTTCTTACCCCTGATGTTAGAAGGTATTGCACGCCTGTGGATTGAAACCCTGCCAGAAAAAAGTATCCACAATTGGGAAGACATGAATCGTTGCTTCACTCAACATTTCTACTGCACGTACAAACGTCCAAAGGCTTATCGAGAGCTCTTACATTGCATTCAGGAGACGAACAAGTCCAGTCGCGATTTCATCGCACGATGGACGGAGATGAAAAACGGTTGCGAAGGTGCCTCCGAGACACAAGCTATCCATGCTTTCATGCACAGCTTGAAGAAAGGAAACATGATGCGTTACATCTTGTCAAGCCAGAGAATCACCACCCTTGGAGATATGCTTGACAGTGCAAACAACCTCGCAATTGCAGAAGACGACGCTCGTGCAGATGATGGAGACGCGAAATTTGACATCTCCATCAATAACAGCGAAAAGCGGGCTAAATCGGCAAACAATAAAGCACAGCCTATTGACAATGCAGGCCCCTCCAATGAAGTAGCCTTCGCTTATAGCAAAGGCTGACAGAATCAGAGAGGTGCCCGTGGAAGTAAAACAACGATAGCAAAGGGGGAAAAACATCAAGATCACATATGACGACATCAAAGATCTCCCATGTACCTATCATAGCAAGTTCGGCAAGTGCACCCACACTAACAGGCAGTGCAGGATCAATGACGACATGAAAAAAGACTCGGAGGCTGGATATAGGGCAAGCAAGAACAACAAGCGCAAAATCCGCAAGGAGGCAGCCAAAGAGGCAAAGGCGGACGATAGCAGCTCATCTGATCAAGGCGAGGAACCAGCTAAGGCTAAGAAGAACGACAAGTTCCCCAGAGTGGAAGAAAACTTCGTCACTTTCCTGGCAACTCCTTCGGCTAAGAAGGAAAAGGCCATCTGGAAGGAACTCAATGCCACTATGCCAGTTGTTCCCCAATACGCAACTTGGTCCAAAGTACCGGTCACTTGGGATCGCAATGATCACCCAGATCACATTCCCCAATACCCAGGGTACTCCGCTCTCGTCGTCAATCCCATAGTGGCAAATTGTCGGCTTTAAAAGGTACTTATGGATGGTGGCAGTAGCATCAACATCATGTACCTAGAAACCCTCAAGCGCATGCACCTATCAGAAACCCAGCTCAAGCACAGCGACGTCAAGTTCCATGGTATAGTCCCAGGACGGCAGGCAAACTCCATTGGACAAATTACTTTGGAAGTCACCTTGGCCGAAGAGGACAACTACCGACAAGAAGAAGTATCCTTCGAGGTGGTGCCTTCCAAAAGTGCCTACCATGCCATCTTTGGCAGATCGGCCTTTGCCACCTTCATGGCAAGACCATGCTATGTCTACAGCAAGCTCAAGATCCCTGGACCCAACGGGGTCATTACAGTAAGCGGTAGCTACAAGAAGGCGCGGGAGTGCGAGCTGGGCAACGCCGTCTTTGCAGAAGCCGTCATCAGCAAAGGCAAACTTGCAGGATACCTGTAGGAAGTCTAACAGGAGCTATGCCGGACATAAAGAAGCCTCCAACTGCACACGACGTAACCTTCACAGCAGGTTCCCACTCCAAGAAGGCAAAAATTGATGACAAGGATGCTGAGAAGACGACGAACATCGACACCACCCTCAGCGACAAATAGGAAGGCGAGCTCGTCAAGTTCCTCTGTGATAACTGAGACATCTTCGCATGGTCTCCATCTGACATGCCTGGAGTCCCTAGAGAACTTGCCGAGCACTCCCTCAATGTCGCAAAAGACGCCAAGCCTTAGGCGTTTTGGTCCAGAAAAGAAGAGAGTTATAGGACAAGAGATAGCGCGACTTACAGTCGCAAACTTCATAGAAGAGGTCATTCATACAGAATGGTCCGCAAACCCTGTACTAGTACCTAAAAAGGACACGAAAGACATGTCCGAAAGACCCTTTCGCCTTACCGCGAATCGACCAGGTTGTAGATTCCACTGCAGGGGCAAAATTACTATGCTTTTTGGATGCTTACTCCGGTTACCACCAGATTAAGATGAAGAAGTCTGATCAAATCAAGACTTCTTTCATCACGCCTTTCGGTACCTACTGTTACTTAACAATGCCTTTCGGGCTAAAAAACGTAGGTGCGACGTATCAAAGGTGCATCCAAAGATGCCTTCACGACCAAATCGGCCGTAACGTACACGCGTATGTCGACAACATTGCAGTCATGACTAAACGTGAGAACGATATATTAGCCGATCTCAAAGAAACTTTCGATAACTTGCGAAAGTACAAGATGAAGTTAAATCCGGGAAAATGCTTTTATGGCGTCCCAGCAGGAAAACTCCTTGGTTTCATAGTTTCTGAGAGAGGCATAGAAGTTAATCCTGATAAAATAAAAGCCATCATGGATATCAAGCGGCCTACATGCCTCAAAGACATACAACGCTTAACAGGATCAGCAGCTGTTGTAAGCCGATTCATAAGCAGGCTTGGTGACAAAGCTTTACCCATCTACCGCCTTCTCAAAAAGTCGGATAAAATTGAGTGGACAGAAGAAGCCGAAACCGCCTTAGCTCAACTGAAAGAATCCCTAGTCAGCGCACTAATACTCGCGGCACCAAGACCACATGAGCAAATGCTACTATATATGGCAGCAACAAACTTGGTAATCAGCGCAGTCATAGTTGTCGAAAGACCAGTGGAGGGACAAGCAATCACCGAGCAAACACCAGTTTATTACATAAGCGAAGTCTTTTCGGAGTCCAAGCAAAGGTACCCCCACTATCAAAAGTTAGCATACGGCGTATTTTTCGGCACTATTTTCAAGATCACTCCATAACAGTGGTGAGCAAAGCACCTCTTGGAGACATCATCAACAATGCAGACGCCACAGGACGCGTCGCTAAGTGGGGAATCGAACTAGCAGCATTCGATATCCAGTATAAACCACGAAAATCCATCAAATCCCAATCATTAGCCGATTTCATCGTGGATTGGACGGAGGCTATGGATGAAACGCCTTTGCCAGACTCTGAGTATTGGGTTTTACATTTTGATGGCTCAAAAATGCTCAAAGGCTCAGGGGCAGGTGTGGTGCTAACCACACCAAAAGGAGACAAGCTATGCTGCGTTCTCCAAATTCACTTTGACGCCACAAACAATGTTGCAGAATACGAAGCCTTATTGCATGGCCTCCACATCGCCAAAGACATTGGCATGAAACGGTTACTTTGCTACGGCGATTCAGATCTAGCAGCGCAACAACTTGACGGCACTTGGGACACCAAAAGCGCTACAATGGCGTAATATAGACGCACAGTTAACGAATTCGGCAGATGCTTTACAGGGCTTGAAGTCCGGCATATCAAAAAAGAAGAAAACAAAGCCGCAGACACCTTAGCAAGAATGGGCTCACGACGAGACAAAGTTCCTAAGGATATATTCCTGGAACAATTGTACAAGGCTTCAATCAAAGGCGGAGACGGTGAAGACCCAAATTCGGTTAAATCTGTAGCAGTCTTACTGATAACGCCTGATTGGACTATACCTTACATAAATTTCCTCGTCAACGGCGAAGTACTAGAAGACGAAGTGCTGAAAAGGCAAGTGATACGCAGGGCGAAAGCCTATACAATCATCTAAGGAGAGCTATACAAAAGAAGCACCACTGGGATATACCAGAGATGCGTCTCCCCAGAAGAAGGTCAAGAAATCTTGGAAGAAATACACTTCGGATGTTGCGGACATCACGCCTCTTCAAAAGCCATAGTCCCCAAATCTCAAGAACTAAGAACAATTCCCATCACATGGCCCTTTGCGGTCTGGGGACTTGAAATGGTTGGTCCATTCAGGACAGCCAGAGGCGGACACCTACTCGTAGCAGTGGACAAGTACATAAAGTGGGTAGAAGCCAAGCCTATCAAAAAAGTAGACGGGGAAACAAGCACGAAGTTTGTCATAGACATCATACATCATTTCGGCGTTCCCCACAGCATAATCACCGACGACGGGACGAATTTCGCCGTTGGGGAACTGGAAAAATACTGCGGCAGGAACAACATCCGGCTCGATTTGGCATCCGTGACACACCCACAATCCAATGGACAAGTCGAACGAACCAACGGCATAATTCTGCAAGGCATAAAGCCACGTTTGGAAGTACGATTACACAGGGCAGCTGGAGCTTGGGTAGAAGAATTGCCTGCCGTATTATGGAGCATCAGGGCAACACTCAATAGATCAATCGGCTATACACCTTTCTCCCTTGTATATGGCGCAGAAGCAGTTCTTCCAACAAATGTGATACATGATTCTCCCCGTGTTGCAGCGTACGTTGAAGCAGACGCAGAAGAAGCCCGTCAAGACGGCTTAGACCTACTCGAAGAAGAAAGGGATATTGCACTCCAGCGATCCGCCATATACCAACAAGACCTACGAAGATATCACAGTAGGAAAGTAAGGCGAAGATCGTTTCGAGAAGGTGATTTGGTGCTCCGCATAATTCAGAAAAAGGAGCACAAGTAATCCCCTACATGGGAAGGACCCTTCGTTGTCAGCAAAGCGCTCAAGAACGGGGCATACTATCTTGTGGACCTTAGAGATCTCAAAAAGAAGAAGAAAAATGGACGCAAAAGGAAAAGAGGCGAAGAAGCGAAGCTCAGCGGGTCAAAACGCCCTTGGAACATTGAGCAGCTACGTCCTTTTTACACTTAGCAATTCTACTGTAAACATATGTCTATGCTCATGAAATAAAAAGTCTTGGATTGCCAAAATTTACATTTGATAGTGTCATAACTACCCATCCATCTTTTATTTCCCAATAATCATATTCCTAAATTGAACATTTCAATTTTGTTAACGCGAATAACTAAGCATGACAAGTTCGGCTTACTGCCTTACAGAAATAAAATTGCGTTTGTCTAAGATTTTTTCTCTGATTGTTTATGTTCTGGGTTGCTCCACTAGATGTTCTACGCGCCCAAAGGCGGCACGGGTATTAGGTGTAAGCAGATTGACTATGGTCCTGTTGCCTAACAAAGTGTCACCGTATTTGAGGTTTCGCTAACACACGAAAAAGCTAAAGACATAAACCAGATAATTCAAAGACGGACAAGGAACATAGTCGCATAGCACAGTGTCAGCAATACTTCAGTAAAAGTACTGAAAGAGCATGTTATGCATCACAAGACAAACTTGGTCACATAAATATATTACAAGGTTTCATGAATAAAACAGTTTGTTCGCCTTAAGACTAAGGACTTCATAACACAACCGTATTTTTTTGTTCTTCAATCCTGTGCAGGGGACTTAGAGTGTGCATCAGCGTCGCCTTCGGCTTGTGAGGTAGCAGTCTCCTCCTGCTCATCGCGTTGGGTGCCAGTCTGCTCTGAAATTTCGTCTTCCGACAAGCTTCGTAGAAGTTCAGGCATGTCCTGGCGAGCATAGACCACCTTGGGGTTGATCTTGTCAGCAATGAAGGAGGCATAGCCTGTTACAGAGTTATAAACAGCACCAGGGTTGATCTCGTTGCCGTCGGCATCATGGGTTGGCAAGCATCTCACCACCCTCTTGATATCCATCTCAGGATGGTGGCCCATAACATTGCCTAAGGCAAGTTTGGCACCTCCACGAGCGGCAGCACGAAGACGCTCCTCGGCGTTGCTAGCGCATTCCTCAAGCAGAGGCACCAGAGTCCTCATGTTGGTTTCCAAAGGCAGCTGCTTCGGTAACATTTGGCTTAGCAAGCCTTTCCCGGCAGCACTTTGGCGAGCAATTAGCTCACCAAACTCCAACACAAGCTCCAGGCGAGTGGCATCATCAATGTCGCCAAGACCACAAGGAGCTAAATCAAAAAGCAAGTAAGGCAAAAGCGAAAAAACTCGTTCAAAAAGACGAAAGACGAAAAGAGAAAGGCAGAAAAACATACCAAGGATCTTGTCGTCCAAGGCTTGGATTTCGTCTTTCCGACGCTCCAGTTGACCGTCAAGCTCTTGGAGATGAAGCTCCGCCTTCTCAGTAAGAGATTTCATCTCTTTCCTGGCATCTTCGGCTTCTTGGCGAGCGGCAGCCAGTTCGTCTTTAAGACGTAACTGTTCCGCCTCTGCACTCTCCTGAAGTGCCTTCATGCCATCCTCAGCCAGCCTCTGGTTTTCCTGGATCTGCTTGAAGAGGGCCTCATTTTCGCACCTAACGACAGCAATGTCGCCAGACTCCTCGGCAGCTTGCTGGGCGTTTGCAAGCAGTTCTGCAAAGCATAAGAAAGGAGAAATTTAGGCGACAAAAGACATCAACCAAAAAAGCAAAGCCAGAAAGAGTATTACATACCAGCATCGTGTTTCGCCTTATTCTTGGCAAACTTGAGCTCCTGGCGCTGAGCGACCAAGGAATTCCACAAGTCGCGGTTCAAATCCTCGCCCTCCTAAAAAAATAACAGAAAAATGCAAGCAAACAAGGATCAAGTAAAGAACACTTGGGGACTGGCCAAGACTAATTATCAAATTCAAGGCCGTCTTTTCGACTAAGCGCATTAGATCAAAGAGACGCCCGGGGACTGGGGATATGGATAAGGCGAAGTAAACCTTACCTTAACATGCTTCTTCAGAAGCCGATAGCCAGTCTTCATCTTGGCGTACAGTGTGTCGCAATTGTCCTCAAACTTACGCACTGTAACTGCCGTGGTAATTGGCTTAGGCGAAGAAGGCCCAGTAGCTTCCTTCTCAGCAGCAATTCTCGCTGCAATAGAGGGGAAAATGAATCCCTCATCATCAAAGACTTCTTCTTTGACGTCTTCGAAGGCATCATTAGCCGGAGCTTCCGCCTTATTGGTTTCTTCAGGAACGACTGCCTTTGCAGTAGCAGCCGTCCTCTCAGCAACGTCCGCCCTCTCCATAATGGTGTCGGGCATGTCCATGTCGGCTCTCACCTCCTGAGATGCAGGAGCCGGCATGCTTGCCATGACAGTTGGCGTGGGGGGCAGCAGCTGGCAAAGGGATTGGGGCCTTACCCCTTCCAGCCACCGTCTTCGCCTTTAGCTTGCCCGAAGGCTTAACCCTGAGATAAGACGAAGAAACCAGGCTTAGCAACATCAGAAGAAAGAAGAGAAGGAGCAGGACACGAGACTTAGGTTATAACCACTTAGACTTTGTGTGGCATGGCGAAGGCGGATTCTTCATCGTCGTCAAGGACGTCATGGATAACGACGCCCTTGGGGATGGAGGAGACGTCCTCCTTCTTCTTCTTCTTTAGCGCAGCCTCGGTCAGTGCAGCCTTATCGGCGCCGACCTTGCGCTTGCGCATCTTGGCGCTAGTGGCTGAAGGGGATCGTGTGAAGAAAAAAAAATTTTCCTAGCAACGATATCCTTAAACTAGCCAAGATCTACACTATGCAGATATAGAAGTACGGCGGATATCGGAATACATACCCTCGTAGACCGAATAGCGGGGATTACGCTCCCGCACAAGCGTTGACGATGAAGACGCCGTAGCCGACCTCTAGGTCGCGGAGAACTCGGCGCGACGAAGATGACGAAGATGACCCCGAGGTCGGGTGGAGGAAGTAGGCCTCCGAGTATCGCTAGCGCAGCACCTCGCAGGGAGTCGCACACATACGGTGGAGACGACGGCCTCCGAAGCTCCAGTCCAGGACGAGCAGCGGAAGACTTGGACCGGAACACCAGCAGCGCGGCAGCGGGCTATGGTGGAAGAGATCCCCCTCCTCTACTCGGCGCGGCTCCGACAAGGGAACCACGAGATCGAGAGAGAAATTGGGAATTAATTGGTGAATTAAAAGGCCAGGGGTGCTCCTTCTTATATAGGCTCCCAGGGGGAGCCAACCTTGCCGGCCAGGCAATGTGGGACTATCCCACATGCTTGGTTCGGCCAAGGCTGATGCGCCGGCCCTAGGTGGGCCCCATATTGCCCACCTAGGCCGGCCAAGCCTCCCCCACAAAGTTCCCTTGAGGGTTTTTCCCCCCATGGGCCTTCTTTCGACCAGAAGGCCCATTTAGGGAAATCAGCCTAAATAAATTCGAAAATAAATATATAAAATCATATTTGCATATTAATTACACTAATTAATATCAAACATAATATATATAATTTTTCCTAGCTCCGAAAACTCTTTCGGCGCTGCCCGATCTCCATCGGACCCCTCCCGGGACGCTCCCGGTGATCTCTTTCCTTTCCGGTTGTCTTGTCGAAACCCCTTAAGTGTGTTACCCTAGCGGTTCGATATAATATCAGGTATGATCAAGACTCCTCAATGATCAATGACTAACTCGTAGGCCTGGACCCCATGAATTAACCCCTGAGATATAACGAATGACTTTCATCTATCAAACCTGGACGTATAGTCTTAAACCCTTTGTCATGGCGATACTTAGCGTGTCCGAGCATCATTCTCAGATATCTCCATACCTAGCATGATCTCGTTACCGACATTGCTATCTTCTACTCGTCTATGATATTATGTCAGCTGGTGACCTAGTCACATGTTTGCAAACTCATTTGACATAATCTCACCGAGTGGGCCCTAGAGTATCTATCCGGCTATGCAGACTAACAAATCCCGTTGTTGACCCCTCGTCTCAACTACCCCCTTCCGATACCCTAAAGTATCACCGTTATTGTCACACTAGATAAGATGCGACTTTTGGTGCGATCAAAGTATCTTTCAGGGATAACAATAAGAGTTGATCTCACGGTCTTAAGGCGTAATGACTATGTCCTATAAATACTGGGTATGTCCATCACATCGTTACTCCTAACGATATGACTTCCATTGCCGACCGGCGCCATGCCCTATGATTGGAAAACCTCGATCATCAATCGCGCAATGAAACTAGTCATAGTAGAGGCTACTAGGGACCTGGTTGTTTATCTACCACACCTGTATTAATGTTTCCGCTTAATACAGTTATAGCATGGTATAAAACATATAATGAACGATTGGGATATTGCCAATAAACTATGTTTATGAAGTGCCTCTAGGGCATATTCCCTTCAGTCTCCCACTTGCACTAGAGTAACACTTAATCTAGTTTACAACCTGGTAAAAGCTCAACACCCATAGCATCTTGGTGTCTGCTCGCCTCGTGGAAGAGGAATACAGTCAATAGATCTCACACATTGAGATCTATATGTGCTTTGCAACACTTCTATGTCACCTAGTTTGACATAAACCCGTATCTTACGATGACGGTGAAATATATCCCAGTGGATGGAGTGAGACTCGAGCATTCGCGTAGCATGCGCCTTAAAAGTCTAAGAGATCTATTAAGGGGACCACCTACGCTCGGAAAACTGCTCAGTCCAATCACACTTGCTACTTCTAAAGTCGTGATATATTTCTATACCTATGTAGATTATGCGACAGTGCATTCATATGCGACTTCGCAAACTAACCATGTCTATCTTCAAAACAAAGGACATCTCATATACGAGATTTCTAGTCGTATGGGTCAGTGTAATAACTTGCATCATCGTAACCGCTTTACGGCAAGTTGCCATTCCACTCTTACCCGTTACTAGAAAACCTATCTTCAGTTCTCATAGACACTGAAGAATAAACTTAACGTTTGTTCATTGATCCACACAAGGATCACTCTAGAACCTGTTCTTCAACCAAGAACTCGGGTCACACCAAGTCGAGCTTTCAGCCTGATAGACTCTATGTGTGATACATAGAAAATGTCGAACATCATTTTCTATCACTGAAAAAGTCAAGATTAACTTAATCTTTTACCTAGTCATACAAGTAAGAACCTCTTTCTTCGCTTGTTCTTTTCTGAAACACTTCAGAATCCTGACTTAGGAAATACTCCGACTTAATGTTATTAAGCCCCCTCTGATCTATACAATTATAAATCGGATGCCTAATACTCCTAACTTCATTTCATAGAAAATTTAATCACTTAAATAATCCTTTACACTCTACTAGAGGATCTGTGTCATTCAAGATGTCGTTACATACAAAATCACGAATGACACCTAGCTCCCACTCAAATATGCCTTCCGCATATAAGATCAAGCAAAGCTACTTAGCTCCCACTCACTTCTTTGCAAATGTAGGTTTCTTCAACTATTTTGGACAACTCCAAAATCCTTTGATCACATTATCAAAGTGAAGATTCCAGCTCCGATATGCTTGCTTCAGCCCATGAATGGACCACCGAAGTTTGCATACATGTTTACCATCCTCAGGATTACAAACCATTCTTAATTACACTATTAAGAACCATGGTTTTCCCATCCATCTATCAATTTCTCATTCGAAATTATAGTTATTGCTAAACGACCCAGAATAGATTTAGGCTTCGCCACTTGAGACAAACTCTCATGTGGTCTGTCGGAACTGCTTCACGACACATCGAATCTGCTCAATGTCTACTCTCTCATAAAATTCCATATACTATTAACATCCTAGATGCCATCAAGAAGATCTCCCAAGTCAATACCTGGTAATCGTATATGGATTTTATTTCGGATCACAAATGACTCATAGCCATTTCTCGGACTTAGGTCCACCATCTCTTCTTCGTAGTTCGTAGGTCTATCATATTCCATTAATATGACCTCCATAACAAGATTGTCGTAACACACAATGTGGAACACAACCCCGTATGCCTACGCTCTTAGTATGAGCTCAGAACATCATGATCTTGAATCATTAGCTTTTTCAAGCTGTGGGGCCTGACACCGAAAACACTTTCGATTGCGCCACTCTGATGTTTGGAGAAGAAGTTCACCAACTTCGTCTTGCTCTACTTTCTTTCTCACTTATACCCTCGGACAAGAAACTATTTCTTTCGCAAGGTATATCCCGGCAAAGATTTTGCCTATGTCGTGAGACATGTACCCAACTAACTCTTTAGGTAGGGTATACTACAAAGATTAATCCATTTTAGGTTCGATTACATCGAAACACTAAATTGCTGAAACGACAATCCAGGCTCAAAAGCCATGCCATCACTCGTATGGTATTGTCTCCCTGGATTCAAATGGTTTCCCTATTTGCTAACGTGAGTGTTTACGTTTCTACCATATGACTCTAATGATCACAATAATTCGGTAAGAGATTCATTTACCACACACTATCCGATAGGGTGCAATTACGACGTCCTAACACACCATGACACTATGGTGTTCCATGCGACGTAATTTGTGGAACTCTTCTCACAAGTCTTCCAATGATGTGCCAATATTATAACTCAAATCTTTATTTCCTTGATATGCATCGCAGGAATTTGATTTTCTTGTTAAGTTTATTTCCTACTTCATTCTGAAATTCGTTTGATCGAATCAAAATTTCAGACTAACATTCCCCGGAGTGGATATCCATATATCTACTCGGAATATTCATGAAGTCTATGAAATAAAGGCTTCCACTACACGTCAAAGTATTTCATTGATTCACATACACCCATATGCATGATTCTCAACAAGCTATACTCAAAACGTTCAGTGAAGTTCACGAAATAAAGGTCTCCACTACCCGTCAATTACTTCATTGAACCACATACATCTCCATGTATGACTATCAATAAGTTATATGCCCGTTTTCCGAAAACGGTGTCACAGTTATTTTGCAAGTGTCAAAAGATCAAATCTTAGGACTTGTAGGTCCATCCAGTGTGGAGCTAATGCATATAACATTGACATGACTAAACGGTAGTGCCACACATATGTGGTGTCTTTATTAAGTTTGTATCCTTTGGCATTAATATTATGAATGTGGGAGCTTCTACCATCTAAATTCAAATCGGCATATGATCATTACTTCATAAATATAGGACACCAATTTGTCACTATCATGTATGAACAAGTGTCTCGCTAGAGGAGACACACTCGTAACGATCATACCAACACCCGATCATAAAGAATTTATTCAAATGGTAGATCTAGAGGGAGAGTGTCTATGGCCATCACAACAACTTGATTGCCATTATCAACACGCAATGTCTCCTCATCCTTTCAAGCTACTCAAGCAGTCAACCTGGTTTTTCCCAAAACATGACTAGTTCAAAACTTAGTCACTACTGCGAGTTCTTGCTTAGCTAAAACATTCATAACATGTATATCATATATACACCATCATCATTGATGACTTCCGGCGATCTGTTTCATCATCTTGATACTTCCACCGTAATCAAGAACCATGAAGGTGAACGATTCCCCTTGCATGACATAGTCTATGACAGAGGATTTGCACTTGGCAACGATGCCTGTCATCCAGTAATTGAGCTGAGCGAGGCGTCTCAATGTTCATTAATCATGAACATATGTCATTAAGTGTGACCGCCACGTGCTCTCTCAATGTGTGTATTCTCTTCCATCTTGGTTGAGAAGACAATCAGTCAACGTACTGATAAACTTCATCAACCCAACTTTAGGGGTACCCCGAGTTTTAGCGACCATATCATATGTCCGCGATCCAATAACTCGTACCCACCGTTGGTTCTCTATGGCAGAGATCATAGCATACACTAGACTATGATGATATCATCCGCTCAAAATCCGATAATCCAAATTATCTTTTGCTAGCGGAATCTACGGGTTTATCTCCTAGCGGGTATTGTATCACAAAGAGCTAACGGTTTAAACAAGGAGCATCCTCAAGCTAAAGTATAAAACTATGAAGTTTGGATCCAACCTTTTAAGTTTCTCAATCGCAGGAATGCGCCTAATTTGAAAAGATGCTATCACCATGGTTAATATCTACAAAGGTTTGCAAAACAGACTATGTTCATTATATTCTGAGTTCTAGTATTTTAGAAAATAACTATCCGAACTCCCACTCAAACGTTTAAGCGATTACGCGACCCCCATCCATTGCACCACCCCTCATCATATGAGACGGCGGCACAACTTCAAGAGTAGACAAAATCGTCCGCCACACCAATTTTGTGACTCGTGCTCGACCTTTCGGTCTTCCTGTTCCGAGGCCATATTTCTGAATATGCTAGGCTCGCCACCAAAGACCTCCACGCTGACGCTTGTGCAACATGGCTTACACCCACCGTATGCGAACGAAGATATGTCTGACACCCGATCATCACGGCCTGCCTCATAACGTAGAACTTTCTTGGTGGTGCGCGTTGGAGGGAGAACACTGGTGGTATTTTGAAGGGATCATCTTATATAGCTACCGCCGTGTAACTAATGTATACTATACACACAATCACACAATATAAGATGCACACAAAACATCAAATGTAATGCAATGTGATATAGTCCATTGCGCCATGGTCTTCTTGGCGCCCGCAGTTTATAAACAATTTAATAAACCTACCTTGACCATATCACATAGCCCCTGCAAAATAAAGTTAGACGCTTCTACTTTATCTTTTGCATATTTTACGTGGCTTGGGGCTTTCGTAAATAGAACTGCTTCATACCTACGAACCTTATGACCACAACAACGATCCAATAATTGCATGTTTAAGCATCCCTTTCGGGCCCTCCATTGAAAATGCAAAGCCAACTAAAGAGAGAGAGACAGGCACCCGCCAGCCACAGATACGGTACAACCCGTATGTCAGTAGTGGAACCAGTCTCGCGTAAGCGTACGCGTAAAGTCGGTCCGGGCCGCTTCATCAACTCGATGCCGCTGGAATCACAAGTGCACGCTAGAGGGTAGCAAATAACAGGAACGGTGCCCCCGTGCAGAACACGGGTTCTAACAGCGTACAGCTATATCTACGATAGATCGGCTCTGATACCACTGAAGGGGATCGTGTGAAGAAAACAAAAAAATTCCTAGCAACGATATCCTTAAACTAGCCAAGATCTACACTATGAAGATATAGAAGTACGGCGGAGATCGGAATACATACCCTCGTAGACCGAATAGCGGGGATTACGCTCCCGCACAAGCGTTGACGATGAAGACGCCGTAGCCGACCTCTAGGTCGCGGAGAACTCGGCGCGACGAAGATGACGAAGATGACCCCGAGGTCGGGTGGAGGAAGTAGGCCTCCGAGTACCGCTAGCGCAGCACCTCGCAGGGAGTCGCACACATACGGTGGAGACGACGGCCTCCGAAGCTCCAGTCCAGGACGAGCAGCGGAAGACTTGGACCGGAACACCAGCAGCGCGGCAGCGGGCTATGGTGGAAGAGATCCCCCTCCTCTACTCGGCGCGGCTCCGACAAGGGAACCACGAGATCGAGAGAGAAATTGGGAATTAATTGGTGAATTAAAAGGCCAGGGGTGCTCCTTCTTATATAGGCTCCCAGGGGGAGCCAACCTTGCCAGCCAGGCAATGTGGGACTATCCCACATGCTTGGTTCGGCCAAGGCTGATGCGCCGGCCCTAGGTGGGCCCCATATTGCCCACCTAGGCCGGCCAAGCCTCCCCCACAAAGTTCCCTTGAGGGTTTTTCCCCCCATGGGCCTTCTTTCGACCAGAAGGCCCATTTAGGGAAATCAGCCTAAATAAATTCGAAAATAAATATATAAAATCATATTTGCATATTAATTACACTAATTAATATCAAACATAATATATATAATTTTTCCTAGCTCTGAAAACTCTTTCGGCGCTGCCCGATCTCCATCGGACCCCTCCCGGGACGCTCCCGGTGATCTCTTTCCTTTCCGGTTGTCTTGTCGAAACCCCTTAAGTGTGTTACCCTAGCGGTTCGATATAATATCAGGTATGATCAAGACTCCTCAATGATCAATGACTAACTCGTAGGCCTGGACCCCATGAATTAACCCCTGAGATATAACGAATGACTTTCATCTATCAAACCTGGACGTATAGTCTTAAACCCTTTGTCATGGCGATACTTAGCGTGTCCGAGCATCATTCTCAGATATCTCCATACCTAGCATGATCTCGTTACCGACATCGCTATCTTCTACTCGTCTATGATATTATGTCAGCTGGTGACCTAGTCACATGTTTGCAAACTCATTTGACATAATCTCACCGAGTGGGCCCTAGAGTATCTATCCGGCTATGCGGACTGACAAATCCCGCTGTTGACCCCTCGTCTCAACTACCCCCTTCCGATACCCAAAAGTATCACCGTTATTGTCACACTAGATAAGATGCGACTTTTGGTGCGATCAAAGTATCTTTCAGGGATAACAATAAGAGTTGATCTCACGGTCTTAAGGCGTAATGACTATGTCCTATAAATACTGGGTATGTCCATCACATCGTTACTCCTAACGATATGACTTCCATTGCCGACCGGCGCCATGCCCTATGATCGGAAAACCTCGATCATCAATCGCGCAATGAAACTAGTCATAGTAGAGGCTACTAGGGACCTGGTTGTTTATCTACCACACCTGTATTAATGTTTCCGCTTAATACAGTTATAGCATGGTATAAAACATATAATGAACGATTGGGATATTGCCAATAAACTATGTTTATTAAGTGCCTCTAGGGCATATTCCCTTCAGTGGCAACAACCGAAGACGGGGAAGAGTCGAGCTTACAAAGAAAAGATACAAGTAAGATGGGTATTAAGCCAAACAAAGGAAAAACACATAAGCATACAAGACACTCACCGGTGGCGGCTTGTTGATGGAGGTGTACATGGGAAAAGACTCGGTGAATTGAGTCCTCTCCTTGAGCAACTTCTTGAATCGCATCAAGAAGGCGTCATTTGTCAGGTCGTCTTTGGAGACGCGGAGAGGATCATCCCGATTGTCGGTGTACGTACACAGCGGGTCTTTGTTTTCCCGGAGAGGATGCACCCGCCTTTTAAGCCAGCACATAATCGTGTCTGTGCCGGTGAGTTTCGGCGTCGCCTCCGTCATCATATACTCGATCCGTTTTTGGATGAGCTGGAGGTGTGCGGGCAAGACTTTCTCCGACTTCTCGTCCCACGAGAAGCGAGGAGAAGCAGCAGCGTTAACAAAACGCGGGAGACCTATCGTCTTCCCCGCGGGATCTATATCTCAACAGTAGAAAAAGGTGTTCGCCCAGTTACGGACATAGTCTACCTTGGGAACCTTAGGGTACCAGGCCCTATTTCTATACAGGTTAAGGCTAACAGTGCCCAAAGTGAGCAGCTCGTCGCCTTCTGTCTGGCACATACAGTGAAAGCAATACTTCAAGAAATTTAAGCTAGGTGCTATTCCTAAGTAGCCTTCAAACAAGGCTTGGAAGCCGGCTAAGTACAAAATGCTATTGGATCCTAGGTTGTGCGACTGTAAGCCGTAATAATCTAAGACTGAGACAAAGAAAGACGACGGCGGCAGAGTCATGCCGCGATGTAAGTGGGAAACCAGGATTACCCGCTCGTCGCCTTCGGGAGCCGGAGTGGCGTGCTCGAAAGCCGAACGCCACTTGCAGATGGCCCGAGGAGGAAGGAGGCCTTCACGCTCCAGTTCCACCAGATCGTCCTCGGTGACGGTTGAGGGGAGCCAGTGGCGCGACGAGGAATCGTCCTCCTCCTCGGCGCCGGCGCCGGCGACGTCGCCCGAGTTAGTTGGCATCTTTTCCCCAGGAAAGAGCCTGATAAGGGGCTCCGCGAGCAGCCACGGCCGCCGAGCTCCTCGTCATAGCCGCTGCCGCCCTTGCCGTATCCTCTTCTGTCGCCGAACGCGCAGCCAGAGAGGCTATGGTTTGCTCCATTGAGCTGTTACGTGGGTGTGGAGATGAGGTGCTCGGATGCGTAGGAGAGAGAACAGAGCCCGAGCGCAAGGAGGAAGATGAACAGATAAATGGAAGCAGTAATTCATTTTCGAATTAAGGGAAAGGTATTTATAACCCGCCCCACGATCTCCGCAACGGTGGGATTCACACCGCTCGATCCGTGCCACGTGGAGCGGAGAAATTGAGGGAGCCGTTTTCCTTCTCCCGGAAGCCTCGGCTCGTGCGCGGGAAAATTGCAATGAGTGGATTTGGCCTAGTCAACAGTCTAGACTGTCATGGACTGAATTTTAACATGACTTGACCTCAGGCTGACGAGGAATCTTTCTCTTTGTCCATCAATTGACGAATTATTCGGCTTGTATACCCATAAGTGCAACGGTCTTTTCGGCTTATTGGAAAGCCGTATCCTTAGTTATATAAGGAATGGTTCAAGCTTTGCAGCAGTTCATGAAGAAGACGAAGACGAAATTTTCGTAGTGAAGACTAAGACGAACAAGCTGGAGTGCTCCAACCTTTCCGGGGACTACTGTGGAGGATATACCAAACGGGTATGCCGATCACGTGGTCTAAGCCAGCTTACCAGGGTGGCCCAAGAGGTGATAAGGTCTTCGGCTTATCGGGCGGCCCAGTAGGTTGAAGCGCAAGAGAAGGCCTACAAGCTAACCAGGATCCAGACAAACCGAAGTTCGTCTTAGAGAACAAGTTAGAGTTTATCCCGTGTTAGTCTAGAACTCCTAATATAGGTCGGTTAGCCTTTCCTTGTAGGAGAAGGTATGTCGCCTATATAAGCCTGCCTCCTGGTCCCCTCAAGGGACACGCCTTACAATCTACATTGTAATCTGTACACATACTAGAAAAATGCACGTGCGTTGCAACGGGAGAAAAAATCCGCGTCGTTCTAACTCGTAAACGTTTTTTTCCAATATTGGCGACACTTAGTACTCCACCGACGAAATCTCATTAATTTTGACCAATGTCGATTGGGTTTATTGAGAAGACGGCTAACTAAAAACATGTTTGTTCAAACACATAATCAACTCCTCCCATCAAATTTGACCGTCGTTGATGTGGTTAGTGAAGGGGAGAGCCAAAAAATAGTGGAGTTAATCTTTGTACTCCAATTTTCTTCTTCACACATAGCCACACCAATATGTCCGCCTAACCTATCTTCTCAATCCGTCACACACACCCTTGATCTGATACGATGCACAACTCGTCGGCGGGAAGCGCCCCTAAACCCTAAAGCCAACAGTCCAGCCAGGCCCAAGTCCAGCCCAAGGCCCAGATAGACCGAAACCCTAAATCCTCTTTGTTTTTTGCCTTTCCCACCCATGGCATTTTGCAGCCACCCTCCCTCATTTTTTGTTTTGACAGTCGGGTCCTCCCACCTCTCTCCCTTCTCTCCGTGCACACGACACACACCACGCACGCAAGCAAGAACGCACACGCACAGGAGCCCTCACCCATCAGAGCATCTCCAACAGCAGCGTTACGCTCTGACGCGCTAATTTTTTTTTACAGCGCCAAAAAGGCGTTTTAGCGCGTCGGTCGGATGGTTTACTTCATCAGACGCGCTAAAATATAGCACGCATAGAACAGCAGTTTACCGGACGCTGTAAAATAGAGCTCCACAGACATATTTCTTCAACACATGTATAACAAATAGATCCCTGACTTTTACAAAGAAGACCCTAACCCCTTACAAATAGGTCCCTCACGAAAACTTGAAAAAGCAATCAATCCCCCAATCGTTGGTGGAGGCGTGGAGCTAGCTACCTGCTGTATGCAGCACACCACGGCGTCATCTCCGTCTCTGCCCACGGCGTCGGAGAGGCTGTGCGCGAGGCCGCAGCGCCTCCGCGTCTGCCCGTTCGCAACGCCTCCGCGTCCGCCCGGCCGTTGCTGCTCGCCGGCCCGTCCACCGCTGCTCGCCGACCTGAATCGACTGAATCAGCAGATCGACGATGCTCACGCATGCCTCCGTCGCGTATCCCCGCCGCCTCGTCCTCCCCTCGCTCAGGGATCCTTCTCTCCCTCGCGCCGGCCGCCAACTGCTCCTCCTCCTCCTCCCCTCGCGACCATGGCGTCGCGCTCGCCCGTCCCAACTCCCACCGGCCGCGATGCCCATGTCCACCGCCGCTGCCCACGTCCGCACGCACCACGCCGTCGCCGGCCTTCATGGCCTCGACGCCTCCGCGTCGATGCAGCTCGTCGCCGCTCGCCGCGCCCTGCCGTCTCCGCCTCGTCAACTGCTACGCCGCTGCCATCTCCGGCCAGGGAGCTGCACCGCTGCCGTCTCCGGACAGGGAGCCGCGGGGGACGGGCAGTCTCTACCCGAATCGTTTTTCTTCACTTACCGGTGGCAGTGGTGGGTAATATCTCAGAAACCACGGGGTAAAAGTGGGATAAAAAGTGACGTACCATCCTCACCTTAACGAATATTATATAGTAGAGATTCGCATCTAGTGAATTATAGCAGCACGTAGAATCTTGCCACCGCTACAAGGTCTGAATCTGGGTAAACCGTGCAATTTCGATCCTAGAAGGCACCATGCCTTCCCCTCTCTTCACCGTTGGAGCATGGCACTTACTTACGTGTCTAAGAATCTAATAACCCGGCACTTACCGACTTAATGTTCCACCATTCTATATACCTCTTAGAAGACGCTGGTTTGTGATAAGTCGCATGTTGTAAATTTTTCGTGTTCGTAACATCTTATGCATCTGAAGGCCGGGCAGACGAGAGGAGCTATCCGATGCAAGCAAGGGATGTACAGTAGCAGCTTGTTCCGGCGGACGCCGCTCACTGCCATGACATGTCGCGCAGCTTCCCATCCCGAGCAGCCACTGCGGCGACCCTTTCTGGAGCTACAACGCGGCACTCCGGTTGGAGCAGAACAGAGGTGCGCTATGGAAAGATGCGTGATGGAGTGGGAGGATCACTCGAGTCTTCGAGACGAATAGGAGAAAGGGAGGATGTGTGGCTTACTAGCGTTGAGCAGCAGCAGGTGGAGCTCGAGATGGTCGGGGTCCCGCAGGTTGTACGTGCTCTCATCGATGTATATATAGCTGCGGCTTGCTTCTGATCACCTGAAACCAACTGCCACGAACCTGCGTTAAACTAGCCATCGTGTAAACCAGCGAGAACGTTCTACCTAAGGACATGTTCGCCCGCCTGGCAGTGGCTGCCTTCGGACTCGGAGATCGTGCCCTGCGCCCGAGAGCTGGCGCGAGCAGAGCGGCGAAGCCGAGCAGGGCTCTGGGCTCAACGCCGCGATCACGTTCATAATCTGGACTACATGCCAACACGGACTGAACTAGCGTGGCAAGGTGGCCTAGGCGACGCGCACGATTTTTTTTTTGTTGAAATTAGGCGACGCGCGCGATTAAATGCAAAGAAGGGAAACGATTGACCAGTCGACCCGCATCATAAGTACTTGCCTTGCCTTTTTTTTCGAAGAACACTTATATTAAACACACATGTCGCCTCATTAAAAACCTCCCAGCCCCTTAGGTACCCTGGTAAGTAAATGAGCGTGTCTGAAACCTGTGGCCTCAGCCGGGATTACAATCCTTCCTGATACATGCATCAAGCAAGGTAGGCATATAATTCACCCATAAACATCTACGTCTAGAGCTACTAGCTTGCTTTGCACACAAATGTGCAGCCTCATTAGAAAAGCGATTTACATGAGATATAGAACAATTAACAAAACTACTAGCTAGCTCAATCACTTGTCGACAAGTGTCTCCAATATTCGTTCTTGAGTAAGTCTTTGAGTTGCAAAGATTGACCACTTCCAGGGCATCACTTTCCACTTCAATATTTGTAAATCCAAGATCAGCCACCAACCTAAGTCCATCCCTTAGTGCTATAGCCTCCATTGCTCGGGAATCAATTGCCAATTCGTACCAAAGAGCTTGGACGCGGATTAATTTACCATTATGATCCCGCAGAACCGTTCCCGTGGTACCTGAAATGGAGTTAGAATCAAAGCCAGCATCAACATTCACCTTAATGCAATTTTCCGCCGGCGGAGACCACCTCGTAACCTCCTTATTCCTGACTTGCTTCGCTTTGGATTGAGCTGTCAGGTCACACGTAACATCAACTGCCCATTGTACAGATGTTTGAATTGATCTACCTTTGTCCCCATGTCTACGTGTGTTACGCTCGGTCCAAACTGCCCAACACCCACATAAAATGATAGGTACATTGCTGGCTGGGGTGATAACTCCCTCAATCAGATCAATGGCCCATGTGTCCGGGTGAAGAACTGGAATTTTAACCGAGGTTATACGTTTTACCTCTTTCCAAAATAGCTTAGCCCATGTGCACCCAAAGAAAGAATGTACCATCGTTTCGTCTCCTCCGCGGTCTTCACAATTAGCAATTTTCTCCACATGCCGGTCTTTGAGTATCGAGCGACATGGTATAAATTTATGAACCACTCTCCACCAAAAATTACGCACCTTAGGAGGGACTGCAATTTTCCAGAGCTTTTTCCAGAACGGTTGCACTAAACCAGCTGAGGTGGATGCCAAGCAGTTGTTTCTCTTTCTCGCTGAGAGCTGGGAGTATGCAGATTTAACCGAAAAGAACCCCAGCTTATCGTGTTTCCAGGCCCAAAAATCCTCCTCATGTCCGATAGGTATTCTACAAATGGAGTGAATATCCGGTTGAATAAAGTTTGCTGACAACCTTTCCATGTCCCACTCTCCACTAATCGGATCAATTAATTCATCAACCATTGTTGCTGTAACATTTTCTAACCGAACCAGTGGCTTAGAATTATGGTTCACTTCAATCCATGGATCATCCCAAATACAGATGGATGAACCGGTGCCAACTCTCTTGATCAATCCGAGGTTCAGCGCCTCTCTTCCATGGATAATCGCACGCCACGTATGAGAAGAATTCTTCTTAATTCTTGCCGACAAAAAGTCCTTGTCGTGATAGTATCTTCCTTTTAAAATCCTAGCACATAACGAATTAGGATTTGTCAACAGTCGCCAGCCTTGCTTAGCAAGCATCGCTTGCTTAAATAATGCAAATTCTCGGAATCCCATGCCCCCATCAGATTTAGGTATAGCAATATCCTCCCATTTCTTCCAATGCATACGCCTCTTTTTCTCATCTCCGCCCCACCAGAAGCGGGCAATCACAGATGTGAGCTTTTTACATAATTTCTTTGACAACCGAAAACAACTCATTGAGAAGGTTGGAATTGCTTGGCACACAGCCTTTATGAAGACCTCCCTTCCCGCGCTACTTAACAATCTCAGCATGCCCCCATTCAGGAGTTTCTTTACCTTAGCAATTATATGTTCAAATTGAGAATTTGTTGATCTTCCAAGGGCCGTAGGTAGGCCAAGATATTTTTCACCCAATGCTTGGTATGTACCTCAAGACGCTCATGCACAACAGCCTTTGAGTCCGCTCTTGTATTACTGCTGAAAAATATTGCAGATTTAGCCTTATTAACCATCTGTCCAGAACCCTCCCGATATAACTCCAAAATATTCTGTAGCCTCTCTGCACCTGCGTAGAAGCCTGGGAGAAAATTAAACAATCGTCGGCGAAAAGCAGGTGAGATACCCATGGAGCATGAACACCAACCCGAATTCCTTTAGCCAGGTGCATAGGCCCCATATGTTTTACCATACTGCTGAAACCTTCACCACATAGGAGAAACAAATATGAGGAGATCGGGTCCCCCTGTCGTATGCCACGACTTGGCTTAAAAATCTCCGAGAAAACTCCATTAACTCTCACCGAGAAGGACACCGTTTCCACACATTTCATAACCAAATTAATCCACTGATTTGAAAATCCTAGCTTTGCCATAATACTATGAAGATAGCACCACTCAACACGATCATAAGCCTTTGCCATGTCCAGCTTTATCGCACAAGCCCCAGATTTACCTTTTTTCCTTTTGAGATAAGGGATACACTAATATGCCGTAAGCACGTTATCCGTAATAAGTCGTCCTGGGACAAACGCGCTTTGTTCTTCTGATATAATCTCCTCAAGGATGGGCCGAAGGCGAAGAGCTAACACCTTGGAGGCAATTTTATATAAAAAATTACATAGTGCAATCGGCCTAAATCGAGTGAGATCATCAGGTACCTTAACTTTTGGAATGAGCACCAGCACCGTACTATTAACCTCCTCCGGCATTTCACCACCCTCAAGGAACCTGTGGATAGCTTTGCACACTGTATCCTTAAGAATATGCCAATGCTTGATATAGAACCCAGCAGTGAAACCATCCGGACCCGGCGATTTACTCGGATGCATCATGAACAAGGCGTTTTGTATTTCCTCATCCGAGAACGGTACTAGAAGCAAGTCGTTCATCTCCTCTGTAACTTTGGTAGGAACCCAATCAGTTACCACTTCCGGTCTTGTGTTTTCTTGTGCCGTGAATAAATTCCTATAGAACTCAATAGCCATAGATTCCATCCCAGCCTGTGATGTTTCAATCCGCCCATTATCTCGTCGCAGAGACTTGATTTTGTTTGTACGATTCCGTTGACGAGCCTTGGCATGAAAGTACGCCGTGTTCCTATCGCCCTCTCGCAACCATTGTACTCTAGAGCGTTGGAGTGCCTGCATTTCTTCCCGAGTTTGCAACTCTGAAATCCGACGCATAAGTTGTTTCTCACACCTAGTAGGCCCAGATCCCAATGATGCCATCCGAACACGTTCCAGTCTGTGCCGCAGGGCCTTAAGCTGCTTGTGGACCGACCCAAACTCATCACGACTCCAGTTCTGTAACTCGCTTCTGACTCCTCCGAGAGCTGAAGCAACACCACTGAGCGAAGTTATATCCGGATGCCAGCTATCATTAACAATCTGCTCATACCCTTGATGCCTTGTCCAAGCATTTTCAAACCTGAAGGGTTTAGGACCACTCTCCGCACCACACCAGCTAGATCGTTGTATCTTGATCAGCAGCGCGCAATGGTCGCTTTGGGTAGTTTGCACATGGTTTACCTGAGTATTATCAAAAAGTTCTTGAAATTTATCATCACCAAGCCCTCTGTCCAACCGAACTTTGATATTACTGCCTTCCAGTTGCCTATTATCCCAAGTGTATGGGAGGCCAATATAGCCCAAATCCTCAAATCTGCATATGTCAATAGCATCTCGGAAGCCTTCCATCTGCCACTCCTCTCTACCATGTCCGTCGAACTGCTCACCCGCCGACACAACTTCATTAAAATCTCCAGCGCACAGCCACGGGAGATCATATTCTCTCCTTAAATATGTCATGAGTTCCCAGCTATTTTTCCTCTTTGATCTCACCGGCTCACCATAAAAACCTGTAAACCGTCATTCACGCCCTCCCGTATCATCATTCACCACGAACACATCAATGTGAGATCTGCTAAAAGATTTTGAATTCCAGTAGAGGACAAGGCCCCCACTTAGACCTTCACTTTTGACTCCAAATGCATTTGAAAAACCGAATCTCACTTTCAACTCTTGTGCTCTCTTATCACTAAGTTTAGTTTCCGAGAGAAAAACCAAACTTGGACGATGCAACTTAATTAAGTTGCTAATCTCATGAACTGTCTCGGGCCGTCCGCATCCCCGACACTTCAAGCATAGAAGACTCATTGGACCCGGCGGCACTCCTCGAGGGAGCCCGCCGATCGTGAAGTTGATGAGATTGATCCACCATTAACACTTTTCTGTCTCTTAATAGCAACCCCCTGCCCTTCTACCTTCTCGTTAATTGCCAGGGTATTATTCTCAGTCTCCTGTAGCACCTCCATATCACCAGCACCTTTGTTTTCCTCCCCATTAGTAAAATCCAAACTCCTCTTAGCTGCTTTTTCACCATCGATTAACATGGCATCAGAGTTAGCATCTTTCAGTGGACTTGTTGCTGTATCATCTAGAGCCCCATCTTTGTTGTCCAAATTCGTGCCCACCTGTGCTATACCCTCCAAATATGGTAATGCATTATATCTCCAGCTTTTAGAAGCATCATCATTAGGGGGTGCAGCTCGTCCATTGCCTCTTCCTAAGTCCCTGCCACGGCCTCCTCTGGTACCTCGCCCCCCTCTAGCACCAAAGTTTCCTCTCCCTTTCCAAGTCTCCCAATCAGCTTTAAGCCAGTCGCCCCACTTAAGCTTTTCCACATCATGTTCTCCAGAACCACACTCGAGATGCGAGTGTCCAATATAGCCACAGGCCCCGCAGAACTTGGGAAACTTTTCAAATTTAATTTGATAGAACTCTCTTTGTCCTCCTTTTAAGACTGTGACAAACCGTGGCAGAACTTTCCGAACATCCAACCTGAGTCGAGCTCGGACAAAATTCCCTGTACCAGGCACATCCGTTTCTACCTCGCTGACCTTCCCTATCTTCCTCTCCACCAGGTTTGTGATCATAGCTTTGGTGCGATACCCTATAGGCAAATTAAGAATTTGCACATTGACCTCAATAAAATTGAGATCATGGTGCTAGGAGGGACCAATCCATCATAAGATTCAATCGACACCGGCGTGCTGGCGGAAGAGCCAAGGACCTCCCTTCTCAATCTTTAGCCAATCCCCAAGACAGAAGCATTGAATAGTGAACAGATTGTCTTTCAGAGCATGAAATTTAACCTCTCGCGCTGGGCTCCAAGCTACACGCATGTGCTGCTCTAGCGTCTGTGGACTAAAATAGTTAGTCGTATGGACCTTAGCCAAGGTCAGCCACTTAATTCCTTCCTTCGGTGCATCTTCATCATCCTCAAAGACAAGATCATCGATCTCATCCTCATCAATGCCTAGCCTCTGAAGCAAATCATCCAGAGCCTCGCCCTTCTTGCATCCCGATCCTTCTGCATGACTTTCCGCACTTGAGGTGGACTGTGTCGCCATGCTTTCCTCGAGCGCAGACCTTCCACTTGTGATCTCCCCGAGCGTCCTAGTCCTCCTTTTAACCACGGAAGCCGACACCGAGTCCGCTTCAAAAACCTAGCTGAAAACAACTCGGCCCTCTCGCTTCCGATCAGGACTCAAGTCGAGAGCAAGGAAACCTCACGGTCACAGACCACGAGCCCCCAACACCCGATGACACAGCAGCCCGACGGCGCGGATCGCCGGCGGTCGCGACGGCAGCGTGCGAGAATCCCGGCGTCGCGAGCGGCGGCGGTCTAAAACCCTAGTCGCGAGAGCGCTAGGTCAAAAACTGTATAGGGGGAGAGAGAGTACTTGCCTTGCCTCGACCGGCTGTTCGTCTCCAGAACCAATCTCGTTTCGGTTGTTCGTCTCCCAAACCAATCTCGTTCTTCACATCCAGATCCAGCTATCAAGCTCGATCGCTACATCTTCGCCATGTCCAGCACTTCATCTTCCTCCAGCAGCCGGAAGCGACCGCTGTCGCAGACTGCGTCGGCCATCGTCGCACGAGCCGCGCCCGTGTCCGGGTCGCACGTCCTGAGGATAGACGGCTACTCCGTCACCAAGGGGCTCGGCAACGGAAGCTGCATCATGTCCGAGAAGTTCGCAATCTGTGGCCGTCGCTGGCGTCTCCATTACTACCCTGACGGTTACTCCGGCTATCCCGAGTGGATATCTGTTTACCTCGGCCTCCACCCCGCCGAAGTAAACGCAGTGACCGTACAGTTCGAGATCAGTTTGCTCGACCAGGATGGGAACCCAGTGCCGCTATACACGAAAGCCAGCAGCCCGTCAAGCATCTTCTCCAAGCAAAGTGCACTGTTTGGGTTCTATCAGTTCATCAAGAAAAAAGATCTGGAAGAGTCGGTTTACCTGAGGGATGATGTCTTCAGTGTCAGGTGCGATATCACCATGCCCAAGGAGGTATTCACCGAGCCAATCTCGCCATTCGTGGCTGTGCCACCACCCAACATGCCACAGGACCTCCTCCGCTGCCTCTCTGCCGGGGATGGTGCCGACGTGACGTTCGAGGTCGGTGACGATAAGTTTGCTGCGCACAGATTCATGCTCGCCGCTCGGTCCTCGGTCTTCAAGGCCGAGTTCCTCGGTCTGATGAAGGAGAAGACCGCAACATGTGTGCGTATTGACGACATGGAGGCAAAGGTGTTCAAGGCTTTGCTCCACTTCATCTACTCCGACTCGCTGCCAGCTGAGATGGAAAAAGATGACGCCGTACCCATGGCTCAGCATTTGCTTGTAGCAGCTGACAGATATAACATTGGGAGGCTCAAGTTTGTCTGTGAGGACATCTTGTGCAACCATCTTAGCACATGCAACATTGCTGCTATGTTGGCGCTCGCTGAGCAACATGGCTGTCCTGGGCTCAAGGAGGCATGCTTAAAGTTTCTCGTCTATCCGAGCAACCTAAAGGCAGTCATGGCCACTGATGGATTTGAGCATCTGACGAGAAGCTGCCCATCTCTCTTGAAGGAGCTGGCGTCCAATCTGGCTGCCTAGCCTGTCCGGTCTCCAAGTGCCCAGCTTTGGAGGTTCTTCTTTCCGTTTGTTTATTTTTTTTGTTAGTTAAAAGAAACTACCTTTTAGTTTGTCTTTAAGATAAATTCACTATTCTGCAATTTCTCTCTTTACCATTGGTAGCAAGAAGTATTACCTCCCTCGTTAAAAAAAAACTAGTATTACCTCCTAATGTTATATGTTGTCCTGGCGTCCAATCTGGCTGCCTAGCCTGTCCGGTCTCGAATTGCCCAGCTTTGGAGGTTCTTCTTTCCGTTTGTTTATTTTTTTTGTTAGTTAAAAGAAACTACCTTTTAGTTTGTCTTTAAGATAAATTCACCATTCTGCAATTTCTCTCTTTACCATTGGTAGCAAGAAGTATTACCCCCCTCGTTAAAAAAAAACTAGTATTACCTCCTAATGTTATATGTTGTCATCCTACTATACATTTTTCTGTTAGGGGATAACTAAAGACGCAGCTACCAAGGTCGACGAAGACGGCGAACCTGAGCCATGAATACGGATGGCAATGGGTATGTGATACCCGCAAACCCCACGAATACCCGCATTAAATGGGGCGGGTTTGGTGCAGAAGAAAAAGAATCACGGTGTCCTTAATGGGAAAACTCTAGACCCGTCGGTCTAGCAGAGGCCGGTATGGGGGTGTCAAACCCTTACCCTTTTACCTGTATACCCAAAAATCCCACCTAACTTGCAGCCCCACCTGTCATTTGTACAACATGGTGAGAGGAGGTGAAGAGGAAACCTCATCTTTTCCCAGCCACACGCCCCCACTTAGATCCCCACGACCATATTTTCCTCTCCTATATATCCTTTCTTTTCATCCCCCAAGTCCCGAGCCGCATGCTCCCAACACTGCCACCAAGATCCCTTTGTCATGCACGCCAAGATCCCTCCGTCGTGCATCCCCCAAGATCCCTCGGCCATAGCAAGCACAGCAGCGAGCACACACCCTCTCTCGTGTGTCTTCCCCCACGTTCGTCGTGTTGACGTCCATGGTTGTAGCTTCATGAGCACGCGAACGACGCGTAGGAGACGTAGCCACCCCCAAGCCTCCCCTGGTCATGGCCCTCAGCCGCCACGGCCCTTCTCACCGTTGCCCGACCTCCCCGGCCCGTGCGCCCTGCGGCCGGCGTCGGCTTCCACCCGAGCCGCCCGTGCGTGCTCCTACCACGAGTTTGCATCGCCGTGGCCGCTCGTCCCCACCACTCCTACCTCTCCTTGTCACGGCCCCCGCCGCCACCCGACTGGGCCGCCGCGGGAGCCAGCCCACCCGAGCTCCTGCTCCCGTGCGTGAAGACGACGAACAGATGGCGATGGCCTTCACGGTACCCGTTGGGTCTGGTGTACCCGGCGAGGGGGTGGGTGTGGTGACGCTCAAGACCTGACGACAGGTATGAGGGCGGGTGACGAGGGCGAAGATAAGGGTCGGGTACGGTTATGAGGGCGGTTCATCGGGAGGTTGGGCGCCTCGTCCTCCTCATCACCACGCGGAGCCTCGCCAAGCACTCCCTCCCCATTTCATCCGATTTGTATGAAAGAGACCAAAATACATCTCAGATAGAGGTACTCCGTGAGCTTGGTCAAAATTTTGGAGTTGGTACTCTTGGCGAGACGTGCGGAGTACCGGATAGTATGAACCATTGGATCAGTCGAAATAGATGGCTCTAGTTAATTTCAGGATATAGTAAGAGTCCTCTGTCCTCCTCGGGAAAAAAATTATCATGCATCAAGGAGAAAAATCACAACTCAAATGCGAGATAATAGGACAGTAGTTGTACTTTTGTTTCTGCAACATATGTAGATGTACTTAGAAATCAGATTCTTGTTTTATTTTGATTCCAGAATAGTGTGAGCACTCAATATAGTTGGGGTGTAAAGTAATTTGAAAAGAATGGAATGTTTTGTACTCTCTCCGTTTATAAATGGATGTCTTAGATTTGTGCAAAAGTGGATGCGTAGGAGAAACCAGTGGGCTACGACCCACGAGTCCACGACCACGAGGAATGTGCAGCAAACATTTGGGCTACAGCTCCGGAACATTTCCCCATTCATTCGGGAGCCGGCTCGTCTGACTTTGCTCTTACAAAGTTAGGACCCTGGCATAGCCTATATCCACCGTACAAAACCAATCCAACGTCTCTCGTCCTCCTAGTACTAGTTGCTGCTGCTACCGCTCAATTAACACTAAGTCCAGCATCCCGTGGCCACGCCGCCATGACCGCGCCGCCGTCCAGCCATGACCACGCCGCCGTCCCGCCGCTCGCCAACCCAACTCAGAGCTTCCTTCCTCGGACGAGTCTGTCCTTCCTCGCCTCCCTCCCCAATCCTTATTCTCCTAGCCATAGCCGTGAGCACAACGTAGGGAGCCATGTGTGGGTGCCCGGCGTCTCGGCGGCGTCGCTCCGACAACGCCGCTCTGGTAGCCATCACCAGAGCCATCCTCTCCGGTGAAAGACGTGGCCCAACAAGATTCTCTAATCCAATAGTCCAATCCTCCAACGCTGCAACCCTCCAAATCAGGTACTCTGCTACTGCCGTCACACTTGAGAATTCAACATAATAGCAATTTTGCAAATTTTAAATAACTTAATGGTTGCAAAAGAGAGTCTACAAATATTCAGAAAACATTTGTTTTCTCGCAAAATACTTCATGGTTGCAAAATATACAATAGTTCAACAAAATAGCCTCCTGGTTGCTTGATCAAAATATGTCTTCTCCAATGGAGGTTACACAGCTAGGCATATTCAGTAGCTCAGTAAAGTTTGCAATATGGTCATATCCATGCGAGTCTTCTTGTAAAGTATGCTCTACTGAATGATTTTCTTGTGTATTAACCTTCTTCTTTTTCTGCTTGTGTCCCTGCTACATATGCAAATTTAGATATCAGTGTTGGAGGAAACTACATTTGAATGATCTAATGTGTGATTTATATACCTTAGATAATGGTGCTGTAGTTGTAGCTATAGCTGGTCCTATCTTTTTTGCTTTGTACTGCCTTTCAGTCCAACTCTTCCTTCTTTTAGAAGTTTTACCTTCTTTGTTAACCCCCTTTTTCTTTAGGCGTGCAGCAGCCAATAAATCATTTGATGTTGCAGTAGTCACTTGAGCATTCAGTTCTACAATATTTGATGTTGCTGGAGTCACTTGAGCATTTGACAATAGCTGTTTCACTTCCTTGCTAAGGTTATCAAGTGTATTCTCAATTAAAACACAACAGTCTTCAGAATTGGATGCTTCAGTCACCAAGTTATAGAATTTGTGAGAGAGGAAATTTGTGCGGTGAAGGGCATCTACATTTAGATCTGCAACTACAATTCTTCCATGGCTATCTTGAACTGTTCCCGCGCGTGCTTCTCTAGTCCATCGCTTTAAAATATAGTGTTCTGGAAGTAACTTAATGTTCATCAAATCAAGGGCTTTCAAAGCATGTGCACACAATACTCCTAGTCTCAAATTGACCACAATCACATAGATGCTTTTTGTTCCAAACGGTTACCTTCAACTTTCCATTCTTCTTGAAATATTGGTTGCTCAAAAGGATAACCAATTTTAACCATGTATACATATTGTCCATCTTGTGCTTCAGCACATGCTGCTATAGATCTTTGGTACTCCTTTTAAAAAAATTCAAATATAACAGGAGTATAGAGGCTGCTGACTTGCACCAACATTGGAGTTTTCATTCTGATTTTTGGTAAGTACTTCCTTGAATCAAACTCTGAATTGATCTCAACATCTCTTTTCACTTGGACAGCTCTTTCAAAATGTTGGAAGAATCGGACAATATCTAAATCTGACTTCAAATCTTTAAGTCAAGGCATCAATATCTAAATCTGACTTCAAATCTTTAAGTCAAGGCATTTTTGATGAAACATTCAGCCCACTTCTTTTTCACTTTGTAAATACTATTGAACCAAGTCTGTGTTGGCACTTGACTTCTCATACTCTATATATGAAAGGGCGTGAGATTCACGTCCCAGACTGGCCTCCACGTCACCCGAATGTCTCCGGCCGTCCGATATGCCCGTCCAACGGCTAGGATTGAAAGTTTCTGCAGGCAAACTCCACGAGTACTGTAGCTCGGGGCTTTCCTCCAATCACAGCAGGCCACGTCGCCCGGTCGCCCACCGGTGAGCTCCGGTTCCACCGGTCACCCAGCCTTTTTGCACAAAAGCCACTGCAGAATAGAAGAAAGAAACCCACAGTCCAACTTTTACTACTGTAAAGGACCTGTTTGTAATTGCGCCAAACACCACAGGCTTTTCTGTAAAAAAGCCACACCACAATCCCCTTCCCCCTTCTCTCTCACGCGAGCTCCCGCCGCCGCACGTCGCCGTCTCTACGGTCCACCCCGACTGAATCAGAGCAGACAGGAGGCTCCGCCGCGGTTTCCTCTTCCTCCTCACCGGAGGAACTATGCCCGGACGGCCGGACCCGTCGCTGCTCCGCCGGAGTTTGCCGCCGACATTTTTCCTGTTCGGCGCCGCGGGAATGGTCGCCGGCAGCGGCTCCGACCATCGTTTTGCGCGCCGCGCCTCCAGTTAGACGCGCCTCGCCGTCCTCGACCCGAGCTGAACTCCCAGGAGTCGACATCGACCGCCGTTGCGCCGCCATGGGCCGACCGCCGCCGCCCGCGTCCGCCACCCGCTGACGTCCAGGGCTGACGTCAGCGGTGCCTGGCTGACGAGCGGGCCCCGCCCGTCGGATTTTTAATAATTACAGGAAAATGTTAAATTCAAAAAAAACATAACTTCCTACCTACAGCTAAAAAAAATGCAAAAAAAAGCTAAAATTCCCAGAAAAATTAAATCTTCACAACCAACACATTTATATGCATGTGTACACAATTTTTTTTAAAATATATTACTAAACATTATATACTTCTTCATCCATTAATAATGACTTATAATCCACAACTCAGGAAACTCAGGAAAATGCAAAAAAAAATTCTAGAAAAAGATCCTTCACAGCCAACACATTTGTATGCATGTTTACACAATTTTGCAAACAATTGTTCCCAAACAATATATAGTTTTGCGTATATTAAATAATGAGTTGACGACAAAAAAATATTCCAAAATGCCAAAAGAAAACTTGTGATTTCTTTTCAAAAAGTAATAATATTTACAAACAACACATGTTCATGCATGTTCCTACAATTTGAAAATAATAATTGCAAGAATTAATTTATCTTTATATGGCATTATTTAAAAAATTACGACGGGAAAATCAAATTTCTCACACAAAAAAAAATATAAACCAGACAACACATCTCCGCACATATTTTTAGAGTTGAAAAAAAAAATTACAACCTTTTTTGCATTCCTCTTAACAATGCAACCCTTTGTCTTAAAAACATAAGCAATGCTCCTCTTAATAATGAAATTATATGTCTTAAATACGTAAGCAATGGTCCAACTGATTAAATTCGGATTTTTACAATTCAAAATATTAAATACCCGTCAAAAAAATGAAAAGTAGTCAAAATTAAAGATATTCAAACTACCATATTCGAAATTACTTTATTACACGGTCGTGCCATGTCCGTGACAACTCCACTTTTACTTTCACTTCTTCTTTTATTCCCATTTACTTTCACTTCTTGCATGCTTACCCCTACACATAAAAAATACGCCTCTTTCAAAAAAAAAAATTTAAAAATTTAATGTTTTAGTAACGTTACGTTCTATTTACAATCATCACATATACAAAACACACGCGTATCGCCGCGCTTATTGACTAGTATTTCCAAAAGCCTCTTCAAATTCGTGACAGGCAGCACGCGCCGCCCAAAACCCTCGTCCCCACCGGCGGCGGCGCTTCCAGCGGCGGCCATGGACACCCAGGTGCCGCCTGTTCCCATGGACCCCGCGGTGGCTGCCCAGTTCCGGCGCCGAGGCCAGGACCCTGAAGACCTAGGAGGAGTTGTCGCCCGCGTGCTCTCCCGACTCCACTACGTCCTCCCGGACACGCCCGCCTCCGTCGACGCTCACCTCTCCGCCCTCCTCCCCCACGACGACGTCGACCGCCTCAGCCTCCTCCCCGACTTGCTCATCAGCAACATCGTCTCCCGCATCCCATCAAGGAGGCCGCGCGCACCGCCGCGCTCTCCCGCCACTGGCGCGAGGTCTGGCGCTCCACCCCGCTCGTCCTCGTCGACTCTCAAATCCTCCCTGAAGCTGAAGGCAACGCAGTCGCGCGCGCCGATGCTGGGCGCATCACCTCCGCTGTCTCCCGCGTCTTCTCCGCGCACCCGGGCCCCTTCCGCTGCGTCCACCTCACCAGCAGCTGCATGGAAGATTTCCATGGCCTGCTCACGCGCTGGCTCCAAATCCTCGCCGGCAAGGGAATCCAGGAACTGGTCCTTGTCAACCGTCCGTGGCCGCTCGACCTCGTTCTCCCTGCCACCTTCTTTACCATGGCCACCCTCACCCGCCTCTACCTCGGGTTCTGGAAGTTCCCCGATACGGCCGGCGTCCCGCGCGCCACCTGTTTCCCCAACCTCCGTGAGATCGGCCTCTGCACCATCCATATGCAGAGCAAGGATTTGGACTTCACCCTCGACAGGAGCCCCGTGCTTGAGACGCTCTGTGTCCAAGGCAATCTGGCTAAGCTTCGACTTCGCCTTGTCAGCCAAAGCTTCCGGTGCGTGCAATTCATCAACTCCTTCTGTGAAGAACTCGCTGTGGTGAACGTCCCATGCCTTGAGCGACTCATCCAATCAGGAGGTTGGACCCGCAACGGGGTCTGCACCAAGGTGAAGATCGGCCATGCCCCCAAGCTGCAGTTATTTGGTTACTTGGTTGCAGGAAATCATGTCCTAGAGGTCGGCAACACCGTCATCAAGGTGCCTCATTTTTCCCATTTGCTAAATGATCAATGTTTACTTGTCAGGAAAAAAAGGGGATCAATGCTTATGTGTGATATTTCTTCTCTTAATTGGATCCATTGAGATGCAATTGCAGGCTGAGACAAAGGCGAGCCCAAGCACCATGGTACAAAGTCTGAGGATCCTGGCTTTGGAGTTTCATTGTGGAGACCGCAATGATGTCAAGATGATCCCGGCTATCCTCAGATGCTTTCCAAATGTTGAGACGCTCCACATCATGGTGAAGCCCCTGATGCTTCTTCTGGCATTCATTTGCGTCATCATGTACTAGCATCATCTTGCGAATTGCTCATGTTACTGCATGCTCCATAAATAGCTGATGAACTTCGTGTGCACTAATTTAATACTATATTTTGGAGTATATTTTTTTCAGTCTCGAGAAACAGATAAATCCACTGGCAAGCTTAACCTCAAGTTCTGGAATGAGTGTGGTACCATAGAATGTGTCAGTTCATGCATCAAGAAGCTTGTTTTCAATGATTTCCGAGGAGATCGAAGTGAGCTTGCTTTCGTCAAGTTTTTCCTTGGGAGCGCGTTGGTGCTGAAGAGGGTGGCTATTGTGTGGGCGGCCAATTCGTGTTTCACTTCGATGGAGGATGTGCATTCCAAAGTGATGCCTCTGCGGTCCATGAAACGGCCTGAAGGCTGCAAAACATTGGTCACTTTCTGTGCTAATCCTGAAGGAGGTAAAATTGCGAGCTTCAAGACAGCATCTGATTTGTCCATTGGCGACCCTTTCGTGAACTTCTGAAGTCAACGGTGCCTATATAGTTCCTGTGCGAAGCAAATTGCTGTGGAAGTTGGTTAAGTTCTGTTTTCGCAGTATGGATATGCACTGTTTTAAGCCTTTTTTATTTTCTACCCTGGCTCTTGTTTCTGCAAAACATGATTAGCTTAATTGTCAAACTTAGTAGTGACTGTTTTCCATTATCCAAATGACTACCGTTATCTGGTAAGTACTGTTTTCTCAGATGACAAATATGGAGCACGTATTGAACTGCTGTTAAGTGTGATCTTATTAGCTAGGTTTGACCTGGCGAGAATGGTGTTACATTGCACAATTGCTGTTAAACATAAGAGGCTTGATGCTGGGGTGAATTAGTGATGTCTGATCTATTTCATGTTTTACTTACTGTCTTGATAATTTCCTCTTGATATCGCCTGCAACGTTTGTTCCATCTGGCAGAAAATTTGGATCCTTGCAGGTTGTGCCATTTACTGTTCTGATTGATTTGCATCGATATGGCAAGTCAATTGTTGGCTCTTTATGGCCTACCTGGTTCTTCAGTTCTGAAATTTGGATCATGAGGCAGAAGCTAATTTGGTTATTTTGTAAGGCGAATGTAGCTTGAGCTACATGGGCATGGCTAAGAATACTTGTTCAGTTGACCAAACTATGGCTAAGAATAGTTGTCCTTGTCCAGGTGACCGTGGAGCACTGGCTCCATTATCAAAGTTTTTTCGCTAACAATGATAAGTTAGGCTTAAATGCTAGCCCCCCCCTGCCATCCCTCTCATAATGATGAAGTAGTTGTGGCGTCCCTGTCATCCCTCTCGCGCCGGCGGGGTGATCCGGAGGGACCCAAATCCCCGCCGCCAGCACCCCCTCCCTCGCTGTGCCGGCGGTGGCGAGGCCTCTCTCTCGTCTTCGTGTGAAGGAGTCGGTGCTGAATGGCGCACTAGGGCATGCGGGTGTCACAGTGTGGCTGCTCTTCTGCATGTTGGCCCTCTCCTGGCAGACCAGTGGCATTGGGATGGCGTGGTTACCTCCCTCTCATGCGGCCCAAGGTGCGGGGGCTTGATCCCGGCGAACGTCACCGGGTATATCTTTGGCTTGCCACGGATGTCGTCGCTACGAATCTAGGAGGTGACAATAGCGGCACCCGTCGGTGTCATACCAATTTGTTTTTGAATCTCATGGGGTATCTTTAAATGGGGATCTTTCCTCCATCAGAAAACCCTATTATTTTGCTTGATGTGGTATCTGCAAGGTAGAAAATGATGAATACACGTTAGCATAATTGTATGGGTTACTTGAGTTAGGAGGGGAGAAAAAAAATGAGAGTACAGTGCCAATTTAAATTAGAGATAAACAAAATCCGTATGTTTATTTGAAGAGTCCTTTTAGCAGCTGGCAGCTTTTTTTTTTTGAAACGAAGGCAAAAGCTTTGCCTTATATTTATTAAAAAGAAGGTGCCCGGTTTATTAGTGTAAGAAACTGGACGAAAACCATACAACGAACATCAACACCAAAAACCCCACACAAACACAAAGATCAACACCTATGGCAACATCCAGAAGCAACCCGACCGCTCACAAACTCGCCTAACATATCAATGTTCAACTGGAAGTAACACAAACATGTCCAAGCTCTCTGGCGTGTTAAACATGATAGTGTGGCTGACTAGTGACTACTGCGAGAAAGTAAAGCTGCTCAAGGGGGCAGGGTTAGTTACGAGTTAGGAACTGCCTGGCAGTGTTCTGGGTTGCTTGTGCACCCGCGCGTGATGTACTAAGATGAAGGAGGATGCTACCGAACTTGCCACGTTTATTTCGTTCCTGTATTGTAATGTTGCTGCCTGGTGGGTGCTCGCTGTGGCGCCCCAGCTTAACTTGCTGCTTTCTACTATAACCTGGTGGCACTGTAAAAGCAGGTACAAATGTTTTCCGCTATCTGGTATGCTCTCTTGGAAGTAGCTGCTACTGAATTCGAAGTACCATTCATATGTTTTTGGAGAACGTTAATACGTATTGTTGTGGGTGCATACATACAAGTATTCCGCCGGCGTTAAATTTTGTGTTGACTTAAGAGCTTAGCACATACCAAGTGTTTTGTGAACAGCTTGAGGTATTTTACAGAAAAAACCCTCAGGAAGTGAGAGAACAGAAAAACGAGGAGCAGTTGAGGTCCTTCTGTCAGATAAATTGTCTCCTGTGCCCATCGGAAACGAAACTGTAGAATCGAGGCGAGGCGGTGGCGGCGGAGACGAAAATAGTTCGAGTAGGAGGCGAAAGAAGATGCAACCATGTTCCGGATATAGGACTGGGCATTACTCAACTATGCGATGACTGAGGCGACTGAGGAGGCGACTGAGGCGAAGGCGTCTGTGGCCGGGGCCTCGGCCTCGGCCGTGAACTCGCCGTTCGTCGGCGTCAGCAGCAGCGCGCCGGCGAATGCGCTAGGCACGTACAAGCGTATCAATCACCGGTGAGTTTGGGGGAGCGACTAGGCTCAAACTCATCTCGATCGAGCTCCATTGGTGGCAGGTTTTGGTGCCTCGCTGCGCCGGAATCAGACAATGAAGGAACTGAAGACGATGGCGTTTCGGTCGCCGCATCGCAGGGGAGTGGTAAGTATCTGGCCTCTACGTTGGAGGAGGACTGTCGGACGCCAGTAGAGGCCTCCGGCAGATCGCTGAGCACGTCGAGGTCACGGATAGAGCGGCGACTAGAGAAGCGACGTCAACAAAGGTTAGCAAGGTTAACGTTTTTATCTAGTGGTTCGAAGGATGCAGGTTCTCCGGTGAGGCCGACGCTCGTGAAGAAGACGGCGGCGCTTGTCTCGCCGGAAGTGAAGAAGACGGAGAGAACGTTGAAGATCCCGGTACTACCGGCGTCGTTCTTCACCATGGATGATGGAGCGGGAGAGTGGATCAAGGTTTGCCGGCGTCGGAGATCATCGACGGAGGTGAGTTCGACGAATCGGCGATCCAGAATTTCTGGATCAAATTAAAAATTTCGAAAGAAACGGGACCAGGTGGGCATCGGCCCGGCCAGGCCCGGTCTGCATGGAAGCCCATCGCTTTGGGTTGGTCCAATCTCTGAAACAAAGAGAAAAAAACCACGATACAACCCTAATACGCCTGGAGTTCGTCTCCGAGAACTTTTTGGGTTTTTCTGGGCTCATTTTTCCGGGTCTGTTTCTGGAAACGGCGGCTGACACACCATGGCGTACCGTGGTGGCGGCGCTGGCGGAGGAAGGGATTTCGGCCGCGGCAGTGGTGCACCGCCAGGGCATGGTGGTTTTCAGGGCGCTGGGCGCGCAAGCACCTTCGAGGTGGGCGGCCCTAGTGGCTCTACTGGCAACCAAGCGGCTCCGCCGCGTTCTGATCATCATCAGCAAGCCTTTCGTGGCGGCTTCAACGCTGGAGCGGGTATCATGGCGTGAGGACGGCGTGGTGGTTTCCATGCCGGTGGTCGCGGTCGCCGTTTCGATGGGCACGGACGCGCTGGTTACGGCTATGAACCTCGCAACTACGGCGCTCGTGACTACGACGCTCGTGGCTATGGTCATGAGGATGGTGCTTTCGGGTACACAGATGGAGGCTATGGGGCTCCGAACAGATACAATGCTGGACGCGGACGTGCATACGATCGAGGCGTCCGTGGACACTATGGTGAAGGAGGCTTTGGAAATGCTGGGGGTCGTAATACTGCTTTCGTGCAGCCCGCACCCCCTGCAGCGGCGACGACTATGCCTCATGTGGCGCCGGTGCGTGCGGCGTCGGTGATGCAGGCGGCGCCGGCGGTGCAGACTGTGCCGGTGGTGCATGCGGCTCCGATGGTGGCTCCTGTACCATTGGCTAATGCAGCGACAATCACCGCGACCTCGACGGCGACTCAAGTGGTGGTTGCTGCGGATCCTCAGGCCGCGCGGGTGTTGCCGATACAGACATCGCCGGTTAATGTTGGAGAGGCCTTGCAGGAGCAGTCGACTGTCTCAGCTGATCAGTTCGCTGCGGCCTTGGCTACGGCAGCTCCGAAGAAGGGGAAACGATGCTATAGATGTGGGGTGGCAGGACATCGATCGGTAGATTGCTCGGTGGATATCTGTGTGATATGTGAAGGACCTGCGCATGGAGATAGGAGCTGCCATTTTTTGACGGCTCCAAAGCCCAGGGTTTTGGTGTATGGGTATGGTCACGAGGAGCTATTGTTTTTTGCTTATCCATGCACGACATCATACAAGCCTAAGATGGAAAATGTTCGGTTAGCATCTTTGGTGGTGACAGGAGGTGAGATGGATATCCCTAGTATCATTGCTCAGTTACAGAGGTTAGTCCAAACGGAGCAATATGTGTGGGAAGTGCGTCGAATGGGTCACAACAGGTATCAGGTGCAGTTTCCCAGTAGGAATGACCTTGAGAGGCTGAAGATATTTGGACTATGTCGGGTGCCAGATAGCTCTTGTGAGCTAACGTTTGATAGTTGGGCTCAAAATCCACAACCGATGAACTCTTTACCAGAAATTTGGTTGAGGGTTTCAGGCATTCCGAGACCTCACATTGGTGATTTCCTTGCTCTTTGGGCTGTGGGCGATATGTTTGGTATGACACTGGAGATTGATATGGCGTTTACTAGGGAACATGATATACTCAGAATTCAGATAGGATGTGTTAATCCTAAGAAGATCCCCTCACATTTTCCTCTGTTTATCAAAGATGGCTTCTATGATCTCTCTTTCGTGGTCGAAGGTCTACAGCCACCTGTTGATATGGACGTGGAGATGACGGGAGATGATGAGGATGATGATGAGGATGAAGGAGATGATTTTGCGGATGCTGTGGCAAAAATTGGTTATAGTGCAAAAAAGGGTACTTCACAAAAGACAACAGCGGTCACTTCAACGACTGATAAGGGAGATGTTTCTACCTCACAGCCACCTGCTTCGGAGGTGAAGGCAGGGGTGGTGTTCTTCCCACAGTGCGCAACACTTTTGATAGTGCAAGGAAGGAAATTAGGTTGTTTATGAGCGGCGAAAAGAATGCGGAGGTTTTGGCTAGGAGCGCCGACATTGCTATTTTAGGGGGCGACGAGGAGGTGACCTTTGCCGCTGCTGCAGGGCAGGACACGGTGGGCCTTCCCGTGACACCCTCTCCGCCGACGGAGGGAGTGGGGAGGCTGGACAAGACTGCTGTTCCGTTCGTTGGAGAAGTGCAGCAAGAGATTAGGGCACCGTCTACTTCGGCAATGACGAGTGTTTCTAGTCCTTCAAGTCCCACATGCGGTGGGGCTGTTTTGAGCTGCGAGATGGCTGCCTGTCTTTCTCCTAGTACCCCAGGCGGGGGTGTTAGTTCGAGAGAGACGGGGCAGCAGCGAGCTCGTGCGCCGCTCTACACTCCTACGATGCCATCTTTTCCGATTAACCATACGGGAGATGATGGAAAGGTGGCGTCGAACCAGCGCGTCATCAACTTCGGCGGCAATCTCGATGTTGAAGCATTGGGGTTGCGTTCTAGCGGTCGAATTCGAGCTCAACATAATGCGGATGCTACTCAGATGGAGCGGGCGATGGCATGGGCTGAGAGGCGACACTCCTTGCCAGGTACGGTTTTAGATAAAAGTTTTTCCATTCTATCTTTTTCCGATAAAGAGATAATTGAGCGAGCGTCTAAGTTGGGGGTCTCCTTAGGTTCAAATGTTTTTTCAGCTATTGATTCGGCTTCTCTTATTAAGAAATCTGAGTTAGAACGATCTGTTACTATTTTACAACATAATCTAAAGGATAATTATAGTGATCACCCGCATAGTCTGATTCTGAATAAGGATTCGTGTCTTACTGAAGATTTAGAATAGGATGATATTTCTAGATCTTTAGAGGATAGAACAGATTTGTCATTTCGGTCTGAGAAGGTTAAACGAACTAGGAAAAAGAAGGTTTATTCGAATAGTAACAAGCGTAGAACTGCTAGGATAAAACTTCAGGCAAGAAATAAAAATGCATAATTTAAAAGGGATATTTTGGAATAGTGAGGGTTTTCGTGACCCTGGAAAACATTTGTTTGTGCAAGAATCTATTAGAGAGAGGAAATTAGATTTTATCGCTTTGTCGGAAACGGGTAGATCTAATTTGCCACACCATTTTTAACTCACTTAGCAGCTGGGCAAGATTTTAGCTGGTTTTGTTTACCTCCGAGAGGGAGGTCGGGGGGATCCTAATTGGTGTCGATACCACAACAGTTCAAGTTAAAAATGTTGATGTTGGGGATTTTTGCGTAAAATTATATTTTAAATCTAGATATGATGGTTTTGAGTGGGTTTTGGTGTCTGTCTATGGGGCAGCACAAGATGAGCATAAACCGATGTTCTTATCAGAGTTAGTCCGTTTATGGGCTCGTACGTGTCTCCGGAAACGGTTCGCTCCTCCAGAAACTCCGGATCGCACAGGCGATCTGAGGGGCGACCGCGCGGGGCTCTTGCACGCCGCCGGCGACGCCGCCGGTTCCCTCTCTCTCCATCGGCCGCACCGGCGGCGGGAGGGAGGGGGAACCACGGGTTCGTGCGCTAGGCGGGTGTGTGGTAGGGCTAGGGTTAAGTGAGACGCCGCCGAGGCTGCCGCGGTGGTGTCGCGTCGGAATAAGGTTCCCTGGGCTCCGGTCGCAGTCAGGCGGGGCTCCGGCCTTCGTCTAGGAGCCAGCGGGGTTTGGGATCCCCGGATCTCGTGGAGGTCGCGGGCTATGGTGTCTGGAGGCCCATTGGCTCTGGTCGATTGGATCCTCGGATGGGCGATGGATGCATGGAGACGAAGACACTTCTTCCTCCTTTTCGGTATGATGTGCTACTGCTGTTCTTCTCCCTCCTCTGTGCTGATGCTGGAGGGAGATCCTGTTTTGCCCGGGCGGATGGCCCGGCCGCGGTGCTCGATCGGTCGGTTGACTCGAGTTCTCTTCCTCTTGGAAGAGACACTTTTCGCGGTACTCAAAGCCAAAGATGGCGACGGCTGTTACAGGAGGAAGCAGCGTGGCGGCACTTGTACCATGGTCGAAGATGATGACCTGCTTGCGCTTGGTTGCAGATTTTTCTGCCGCAGGGGTCTTCTCTCAAGTTTCAGGGATGATGACACAGGTCTCCAGAGATCTTCATGTGCAATGGGTTTCTTAGGGTTTTCTAGATTTTCATGGTCCTTTGTGTTTGCGTTTCAGTGTGTTTGTAAGGGTCTACTACTCTGTAATGTTGTGTAATATGATTGAAAAAATTCTCAAAAAAAAGTCCGTTTATGTGAAAATGAACCATTACCGATGTTGGTGGGTGCGGATTTTAACATTTTGCGGAAACCTGAAGAAAAGAGCAACAACAACTACAATGCACGTTGGCCAATAATATTTAATGCTATATTACAAAGCCTAGAGTTGAAAGAGATTGAACTTTCGGGTAGACAATACACCTGGGCTAATAGGAGAGAGACACCTACTTATCAAAAGTTGGACAGAGTCTTAGCTACGACTGAATGGGAACAAAAATTCCCTTTAGTTTCGGTTCAGGCCTTACCTCGGGCAGGGTCGGACCATACCCCCCTCTTCGTGGACTCGGGGTACAAGCACATTTAGGTAATACATCACGTTTCTTTTTTGAACTTTCCTGGCTTATGATGGAAGGTTTTTATGAGATGGTGGCGACCGAGTGGGCTAATTTTGTCAAAGGAGACTCTCCTATTGAAATATGTCAAAATAAAATAAGACATTTGAGACGATACCTAAAGGGTTGGGCAAAGAATCAAAGCGGAAAATATAAAAAGGAGAAAGAGAGATTGTTAAAAATTATTGATGAGCTCGACATCAAAGCTGAAAGCACACCTCTTAGTGTGGGTGAGCGAGATGCATTGAGAGATTCTAATGATAAAATTTGTCGCCTTCGAAGAGACGAAGAAACAAAATGGGCGCAAAGGGCAAAGGTTAAATATATACAGGAAGGTGGAAATAACACTAAGTATTTTCATCTTATTGCAAATGGAAAACATAGGAAAAAGAAGATTTTTCAGTTAGAGCAAGATGAAGGAACCTTAGTGGGTGACACAAATTTAAAGGTCTATATCTCTGAATATTATAAGAAATTTTTTGGAGGAGCCGATACTCATGATGTTATAATGAATGAAGATATGGTCCATGACATTCCGCAACTCACTCAAGAGGAGAATGCTATTTTTACAGCTGATTTCTTAGTGAAAGAAGTGTACGAAGCTATCTCTCAAATGGAACTCAATAAGGCTCCGGGGCCTGATGGATTTCCAGCCGAATTCTATAAAACATTTTGGGAGGTCATCCGAAATGATTTAATGGCCCTCTTTGTGCAATTGAAACAAGGAAACTTGTCCTTGTTTAAATTGAACTTTGGAGTCATTACACTGTTACCGAAAAAAGGAAATGCGGTTCAGATCCAACAATATAGGCCAATTTGTTTGCTTAATGTCAGCTTCAAAATCTTCACAAAAGTAGGTACTAATTGTATTACTGAAATTGCACAAAAGATAATTAGGCGGACGAGTCGGCGTTCATGCCAGGGAGACACATTTTAGAAGGTGTGGTTGTGTTACATGAAACCATTCATGATCTCCATAGGAAGAAAATGGATGGAGTTATCTTTAAGATTGATTTTGAGAAAGCGTATGACAAAGTAAAATGGCCTTTTCTCCAACAAGCATTGCGTATGAAAGGTTTCGCACAAGAATGGTGTGACTGGATTATGCAATTTGTTCAGGGGGGGAGTGTCGGGGTTCGGGTGAATGATGACATTGGTCATTATTTCCAAACCAAAAAAGTCCCAAGACAAGGGGATCCTTTGTCCCCTATGTTATTTAATATAGTGGCAGATATGCTAGCCATCTTAATCGCGCGGGCGAAGGAAGATGGACAAATAGATGGGCTCATACCTCATTTGGTTGAGGGAGGGTTATCTATTCTTCAATACGCAGATGACACAATTTTATTTATGGACCATAATCTTGAAAAGGCGGTAAACTTGAAACTCATCCTTTGCATTTTCGAACAGCTTTCGGGGTTGAAAATAAATTTCCACAAGAGTGAATTTTTTTGTTTTGGGAAGGCGAAAGAGGTGGAAGATCAATACCGACAAATTTTCGGATGTGAGGCGGGGTCTTTACCTTTTAAATATTTGGGGGTTCCGATTCATTATAGGAGACTCCGAAATGATGAATGGCAACCGGTTGAATGCCGCTTCGAAGGTAAACTCGGTTGTTGGAAAGGCAAGATGTTGTCTTATGGAGATCGGCTGGTACTTGTGAACTCGGTTCTAACAAGCCTTCTGATGTTCATGTTATCCTTTTTAGAATTACCTAAAGGGGTGAGAAAAAGGTTAGACTTCTATAGATCTCGTTTTTTTGGCAAAGTGATGAGAATAAGAGGAAATATAGATTGACAAAATGGAACATTATTTGTAGACCAAGGACCAGGGAAGTTTAGGGGTGGAAGTACTTGAATGAAAGAATAAATGTTTTCTTAGCAAATGGCTTTTCAAACTTTTGAACGAGTAGGGTGTGTGGCAGGAGCTGTTACAAAATAAATACCTCCAAAGTAAAACTTTAGCTCAAGTAGAAGCTCAACCTACTGATTCACCTTGTTGGAGGGGTCTAATGAGAGTAAAAGATGACTTGTTCAGTAGAGGGTCATTTGTAGTTGGTAACGGGGAAACCGCCAGGTTCTGGGAGGACACTTGGTTGGGTAACTCTCCATTGATGAATCAATATCCGTTATTGTATAACATTGTGCAACACCAGCATGTTTCGGTTCATGTTGTGATGCACTCTGAATATAGGATTTAGAAGGGCCTTGGTAGGGAATAAATGGGATATGTGGTTTCATTTGTGCCATAGATTGATGCAAGTGACCTTGAATAATGTCCCAGACCTTTTTAAATGGAATCTGAACCAAAATGGGCTATTCACAGTTAAATCGATGTACGAGGACCTAATGAATGGTCATACTACATATTTACAGAAGTATCTTTGGAAATTAAAAGTACCGCAAAAGATTAAAAATTTATGTGGTTCCTTCATTGCAAAGTCTTGTTAACGAAAGATAATTTGGCTAAAAAGAATTGGGAAGGTAGTTTGCATTGTTCCTTTTGTGGGAATGATGAGAGTGTTGATCATCTGTTTATTTCTTGCCATTTTGCGCAACTTGTATGGCGTGTTGTCTTTTGTGCGTATAATATCCCCCCCCCCCTACTAACGTCATAAATATGTTTGGGAGTTGGTTGAGGGGGATAGACAAAAAGACCAAAGATAGGATTCGTATAGGCGTCTCTGCTATCTGTTGGTCTATTTGGACTTGTCGAAATGATAGTGTTTTTAACAGAAAGGATAATTTTCATGTTCTACAGGTTATTCAGGCAGTACATTGGATACAGTTATGGGTTTTCTTGCTGCCTTCGGACCAGCGGGGCCTTATGGTGGCTGCCTGCACGAGACTTTTGCGCGTGGCACAAGAGTTTTTCTCCCGACATTCGTGGCAACATATTAGTAAGATTTCGTAGTCCTTCTTTTGAGTCTCTTTGTTGGTTGAGACTTGTCTTGATCGTTACCGTGTGTTTGATATGTAACCATATTTAAGATACTTGTGAACTCTGTAATAATCGGCTGTGTGCATCAATCAATACAGATGATGTGATTAATAAAATTCCCTTTTCTAAAAAAACCATGTTCCGGCAGGCTCTTTCAAGACGCGGATCGAATCGCTTCTCCCGTCTCAGCAGAAGGTGTTGCGGATAGGGGACGCGGCGATTCCACAACTAAGAGGACCCGCACCTAATTCGAATCACCGTCCATTGTCTCAAGATTCGTGCAAGAAAATTTACAGTCAACACCCTAAACTTTAAACATTTATCTTTATGAAACCCCTCGTTATCAATCGTTGTTTGTTTTTAAAATGCATCAAAGAGTTATCAATCAAGAACCCACTGACTGATGGATTATTGCATTAATATACAATCAAAAATCAAATATGTATTTTTGGATTGTTGCATTTCGGACATAATTTTTCGGATTATCGCATACAAATACATCAACAAATACATGAACAAGTGGGTTCGGTTTTCGGATTTATCCATGCATCAGCAGATTTTAGGTTTCGGATTTTCTTTCAAGCATGAACAAACCAACACGAAAATTTATTAGCAGGGAATCGTGTAGATATTTTCCGTGGTTCTTCATATGCATCAACATCCAGATCTAGATCTACAAGAAACCGATTAAAATCGTTTAGCTGCCAAGCGACCAACTCCATGTGCATAAATGATGAGGATATTAGAATCTTCCTGGGAGCAGCTCAAGCCACTCGTATCCACGAAATATTGTGCACCGAAAGAGGGGTTTGGGTTTACAAGAAACAAATAGAACGAAAATCAGGTAGCTGATTTTTCCAGGAGAACAAATACATGAACACAAGGGTTCGGTTTACAAGAAACAAATACATGAACATATGGAACGGATCCAGATCTAGATCTACATCTACAAGAAACCGGAAAAACAAGCTCTGATCCAGATCAACATCTGGAAGAAAATCACATGAACCAGAACAAGAAACCGAAAAAACAAGCTCGGATCCGCCCCCTTGTGGTCGTGGCCAGTCCAATCTGGTGGAGGACTTGGACTCGACATGGAGGACGACGGTGCTGACTTGGTGGAGGACGACGAGGCGACGGCGGATCAGGGAGGTGGAGGAGAGCCGGGATGGATGTGGGAGGTGGGAGGAGAGGCGGCTGGGGGGGGAATGGTTCAGATTAGAGGAACCGGTGCTGTTAGTGGCATTATATAGGAGACCCGAATATCAATATTGTGACAAAGTAAGGACTTGTTTGCAAAATATGGACCGGACCGGTGGATCAAATATCAACAGCTATGGAGATGGGAGGACGTCCTTCTAGTTTTGGTTTTTCATTTTCGAAGGATAGGCTCTTTCTCAGACTTCAAAGACGAGGAGCGTCCGTCCCACCGGTCATGTGTCCATGCTTGTGATGATGACACTGAGAGCCAAGCGCTCTGCGTGAACGAGAAAGTAGAGCGAAGTTATTTGGAGGCGAGACGTGAAGTAGGGCAACTCAAGTCCCTGCCTAGAATGGTGTGTTGGTCGGTTAATACTATCTGCTGCAAGTCAAGTGGCTACAGTAGTGTTTATTCAAATTATTAAGTAGCTTGGAAACACCTTTAAGTTTGCTGCTATGGTAATCTCAACCATGTGTTTCTGGTGTAATTAAAATTAAGTAGCTTACGTTCTTGCTGCTATGTTACTCTGAGCCATGTGTTGATTCTGTCAATTACATTTAAAAGCAAGTGGAGCAAGTCCCATGCTAATATCTAATCTCTAGAATTGTCCCTCCTTTTTACTCATGTGTTTAACAGTCTCATGGCTCGGAATATCTGTTTTGCCAATGCCATGGCTTAAAGAAGCGAAAAAAAACTCTTTTACTTTCGACTATCATCAGCAGCACACATATTGGGTCGGTTGAAGGAGCAAGCTCTCATGAGCGCCTCTGGAGATCCGGGCGGCGCGCCCGTGGTGCCTCTAGCTGGCCGTTTCTGGGCTGGCTCTACGCCTTCGTCAACGGTAGCCTCGACAGGGGGTCGCCGCCGGAAGACGCTCGCGCCGCCGGCGTGGGACTCGGGCATGGCGGGCTCGCGTTTCGCTTGTCTAGGAGAGCTGACCGCGCTGCCCTCTGGCTTCGACGAAGATCACGTCTCCATTCAGGTCGCCTTGCAGTCGCTGGACGAGACCTTCGACCACCTCCGTTTCATGGATAAGGCCGCCTTGCCTCTCCTTCCGGGCTCCGACGAGGAACTCGTCCAAGAGTTCTAGAACGAGGTCGGGTTCCCGACGTTGGCGAGCCGTTCCTGGGAAGTTGGAGGGTCGTCGACCCAAGGTAAGCATGCTAATGGCGTGTATGTGTGTAGGATTCCTTCGAAGGTGGAGACTCCTGTCCGCCGCTGCCCGCCCTCCCCGCCTGCAGGGACTAAGCTTCCGCGTCCGCCGCCGAGGATGGGACCGTGGCACGGTCCGTTGCCACCACGGCGCAGCTCGCCGGCTCCGGTCTTCGGCATCCTCATCGACAAGGCCATGCTTGCGAATTCGTCGTCGCCGTCCGGTCCAGCGAAGGAGACCGTTCCGGCGGTGATCACGGCGGCTGGCGTGCAGTCTGATCCACTAATCACGCCCGAGTCTTCCGCTCCTGCTCAATTTCGAACCTGCATGCAAAGTGGGCCTGGAGACGAGTCGGTGAATCCGGACCGTGTAGACCCCTGGCTGCATCTACGTCAACGTTTCGCCTGGTTCTGGTTATTGAACTGCCCGACTAAGCCAACCCTCGCCTCGACTCCTCCAGTGCCGCCACTCTCCCTCCGTCCGAGCCCTGCGTCGTCGCCTCCGTCCGCGCCGCCCCCTCGACTGCACCGATCATACGCGATCGTTGCGGCCTCTGCCCCATCGCCTATGATGAGCGGAAAGGCTCCATCGCGTCCCCTGCAGGGGCTCGGATCCGGGATGGGAACGCCTTGACCTCAGCAGCCTGCGTCGGCGCCTCCTCGCCCACAACACCCGGCTCCCTCTCCAGCTCGACCTCTTTTACAGGCACCCACTCCCAACATCCTCCCCGCCAGTTTCTTCCTCGGGGGAGCAGTGGATGGTGCGGGTGTGGCAGCAACGCAGTTCTTGCCTCTACAACGGCGGTCGATGCAATTCGGACCGCCGGCGTACATGCCGCGGCTTCAGCAGCAGCTTCAGTTCCAGCCTCACACTGCACCTCCGTTCATCAATCCGGGTTACCCGGTTTACCAGCAGCAGCAACAGTTACAGCGTCCTCCAACGGTGGCGGGGCAGGCCGCTCCCGCCCTAAACGGAAGAAGAACAAGGCCGGCCAACAGGGTTCCTTTCAGCAGCCAATGCCGGGGGCGCTTTTGAGGCCCCCGATGCTGTCGCAACCTCCGCTCCAGCAGCCATTCTTGCACCAGCAGTATGCACAGTCGGCGGTGCCTCAGTTGTTGGGTAATGCTATTCAGGGACAGTCAGCGGTGGCAACGCACCCCATCTCGGGTGTGGGTGCTAACACCGCTACTAAGGTCTCCGAGGTGGCAACTTCTAGTGTTTTGACGGACATTGCTCAGGTTCTGAACACCGAGATGGAGACTGGGGGGTAAAGGGGAAGCAAAAAAGGGCAGCAAGTGTTTCAAATGTGGTGTTGCTTCTCATACCACTAAAGCTTGTCCGATAGAGCACTACTGTCTTGTTTGCGATACTGCAGCTCACCCCACTATCAGGTGTCCGACTCTTCGCCTACCCAAGCCTACTTGCTTCTGGGCAGGCATGAGTGCTCCGAAGACGACGTTTGTGCAGTTCCCAGATAGTGTCTATAAATCTCATTTGATTCCGTCGAGCTCACCCACAGCTTTGATTTCCACTGAGGGTGACACGGTGACCGCTGCTGCTGTTGAGAGCCTTATTTCCAGGATGTGTTACTCGACTCAGTGGACGTGGGAGGCTTTTCCCCACGGCGACAAGGCTTTTCTCATTGGGTTTCCTTCGGCCGAGGATCTTCACCGGGTTGATGGGATCAAACTGAATATTCCGTCTTTTAATTCTCAAGCAACTATGTTTGGAAGTCTAATGATGATGTTGTCCCTCTGAGAGTGCTTGAGAAGGTCTGGGTTCATGTTCAGGGTGTTCCTTACGCTATGAGACACTTTCTTGGCTTTTGGGCAGTGGGCACTCTCATTGGGACGACTCTTGACGTGGATCTTGTCACCTATCGGAGTCGTGGTATTGTTCGTATCCTTGTGGGCATGTTAGACTCGAAGGTGCTAGAAAAGCGTGTTGCAGCGGATGGACCGTATGTTGGGGCCTCGTGTGTGGTGAGACTCAAGGAGTATGGGTTCTTTTTCAATCGTGAGCCTGCGGATTTCGCCCCGGATCCCAACTTTACTCCTTTCTTTTGGCGCCGTAAGGGCGACGACACCGAGGGTGAGGAGGGTAAGGAGCATGGGACGGAGGGTTCTAGGGGTCTGGAAAACAGCGGTGGTTACCTCTCCAACAACATGGATGTTGATGCTAGTACATCGTCTGAGCCTCCGAGTGGTAACAAGTCTGCTGCACCGGGTGATTGTGTCGGTTCCGGTATGTCTATTACTCCTTACAATGCTTGTCCTAGTACTCCTAGAGGTCGGGAGATTGTAGAGCTGATCCGGCTTTCTGTGCCGAGCCTGTTGCACCCTTCGCCGGAGCCTACGTCTTCCGCTCCTGTTCAGGGCCGGGAGGGGGCTGCTACTACGCCATTGCCTCCTCTGGCCTCTGCACTTGGGCTGCATGCTCCTGATATCTCTGAGGCGCCGGATTTTGGCACAACTTGTCAAGCGGGCAGCGAGGGGTTGGTCTCCCAAGGGGCTCCTACTTCGACACAGCACCATGTGGATGGACTGACCTCCGCCGTCGCTTCTCTGTGTGAGGCATCGTCACCGACACAGGCCTACTCACCACACACGGCTCTTAGTAGTAGAGTTTGTGCTAGTGACCATAGGAGGCTCACAAGATTTTACCTTCGTTGTGACCGCCTCATGAGCTAACTTTAGCTTAGCATGGGATGCTAGGAGATCTTCATTAGAGCTAAAAAGCTTTTCATGAGTTTCTTCCAACTTCCCATACTTACTAGTTAGCAAATCAAGTTGAGCTCTTAGCTCAACATTCTCCTTCAAAATAGATGCTTCACACAAAGTGGAGTTAGTAGCACAAGCATCATTAACATTAGAAGTGGAAGGAGACAACATGACAAGCTCATTATTTAACTTAGCATTTTGTTTACTAAGCACATTACATTTAGCAATAGCATGTTCATGTTCTTTAGTGAGTTTAGCAATTACTTCATTGTTTAACTCCTCACTAGATTCTAATCTCTCCTCAAGAGCAACCCGAGTTTCTTGCTCTTCCTCAAGAGCATTCTCAAGATTGTGGACCTCACCCGCGGAATCACGAGCAAGACCCCACCCTTCATGGCAACGGGCTCCATAGCCTCAAAGGTCTCCTTAAGCTCAAAAAGGGTAGTCATGATTTCTAAGAAGTTCTCATGAGCGTTTTTATTATTTAAGAGAGCATGAGAGACAATATCAAACTTCTCCTTAATTAGATCATCATCATCATTATCATCATCATGAGATATATTGGAGTGCACGGTAGGTGATACCTTATACTCCTTAGCCATTAGGCAAATGTGAGTAGTGGATGAAGACGATGAAGAGACACTTGAAGCACCTTTGAGGTCCAAGTCTTGTTCCAACAATTGTTGGGATTCCTCTACATTGTTAGCCAAACAAGTACTAGAGGAAATAGAAACATTTTGATCATGGCAACAAGACAAGGAAAGCATATCATCATGAGATTTAGTTAAGCAACTACTACATGATATGCAAGGACTATCAACACTAGCATGTATGACATTTTGAGTGCTATATGTGTTTAAGTCCAAAGATAGAGCATTGCAATAAGATGAGTTTGAAGTATAGTCAATAGTAGATTCACCATCAAAAATGCAATTTCTATCACCACTCACCATATCATTACCTTGTGGCAAACCACATGTCGGTGAAGTGGAGGAAGTCGTGAGCTCATCACGACCGGATATGGAAGGAGGACAATCATCCTTGGAAATGTTGGACACCTCATATATATCTTGAAGTTTTGTCCATAATTCATGAGCGCTCCGAAAAGGCATGATTGACGCAAGCACTACATCGCTCAAAGCACATATGAGACCATTAGATGCTAGAGTATCGAGATAAGAGTTTTTCTCATCCTCTAAAGATAATTCTTGAGAATCCTTTGGAGGAGAAAAACCCATATCTACAATACTCTCTAAATTATAACCCATGTCTCTAAAAAGATTAAGCATGCGAATTTTCCAGACATCATAATTTGTTCCATCGAATCTATAAGTGGGATTGTGCACTAGATCTCTAAACGACATCTTTATCTCTAGGCGGTTAGTCCTAATAATGAGATAACCAGGCTCTGATACCAATTGAACGGATAGACGTCTCCTAGAGGGGGGGGGGGTGAATAGGCGATTTAAAAACTTTTTCGAGGAGCCGGAATATCCGGTCCAAGAGTGACCCGGAAATTCCGAGTAGCCGGAATATCAAGTACACAAATGACCCGGAAATTCCGGTATGCTTGATAAAGGCGGAATAAAACTAGAGGTTTACTTTAACAAGCATACAACCTAGATATATAAACTAGGCTCACCTATGTGCACCAACAACTTAAGCTAGTAACAAGATGATAGCAAGATATATGACTTCAAGCACGAAGGCTATCACAATGTAAAGTGCATAAGTAAAGAGCTCGGGTATAGAAATAACCGAGGCACGCGGAGACGAGGATGTATTACCGAGTTCCACCCAAAGGTGTACGTCTCGTTTGGAGAGGTGTGCGCAACCACAACAGGTTAGCCGCAACGCCACAAAGGCTCACCTTCTTCTCCTGATGAACTCAACCACAAAAGGTTCGAGTTCACCTTCCACTAATGATCTCCTTTGGGGCGGAGATCGAATCCCGTACAACTCTTGAGGCACACACCCACAACTTAATTGGGGTCTCCCAAGTCTTGAGGCACACATCCACAACTTAATTGGGGGCTCTCAAGTGACCACAAAAGGTCTTGACCACAAAAGGTCTTGGCCACAAAAGGCCGGCCACAAAAGGCGTCTAGGGTCCAAAGACCCAAGAGTAACAAGCTCACAAGTATCACCACCACGAATCCTCGTGGAGGGCTCAAACCGATGCAAATGCAATGGCAAGAGCACACGAAGTGCTCAAGTCCTTCACTCTCAAATTCCAACACAACAACAAATGTTTATGGGGGAATAAGAGAGGAAGAACAAAGGATACCACAAAGGAGTCAAATCCTTCACTCCCAAATCCCACCAAAAGCAACTAATGCTTATGGGGGGAGAAGAGAGGAAGAACAAAGAAGAAGAACCACAAAGGAACTCAAGGAACTAGATCCACTAAGTTCCCCTCACTTAGAGGAGAGATGGATTGGTAGGATTGTAGATCTAGATCTCCTCTCAACTTTCCCTAAAGAATATGGAAGATTCAATGGATGGATTGAGAGGGAAGTGAGCTTTCCAAGGTCAACAATGGAGTAGGAGAGAGGGGAAAGTCGTGATGCCTTTGATTTTCTGAGGAGGAAGAAGGGGAGGGGTATTTATACCCCTCCAGGAAATATAGCCGTTGGCTGTTTCGACACTCGGAAATTCCGGTATAAGTTAGACCCGGAAATTCCGGTCACCCGGAAATTCCGGTCTAGAGAGACTCGGAAATTCCGGTCTAAGAGAGCTCGGAAATTCTGGCTGGAGTCAGAAGCAAAACCAAACTTTTCCTTAGCCATTTCTGGAGGACTTTTCTGGGGGCACTCGGAAATTCCGGTAGACTGAAATTTCCGAGCACAATTTCCGACTGGAGTCAGAACCCTTTTTCTCCTTTTCTTAGCCATTTTCTTGGATGTGCTGGGGAACCGGAAATTCCGGTAGGGCGGAATATCCGACCCCAATAATCCGAATCAGCAGAACACCGAAACGAAAACTGCTATAACTTTTGCAAATGAACTCCAAATGAGGTGAGACCAATTTCCTTAGCCGTTTCTGGAAATATTGCATCCCATAAATAGAGTAAAATCTCCACACATGGCAAGGTGTGGGACTTTCCTCAAGGTAGAACCGGCGATATTTCCGCCACCGAAAACGCAACAAGTTGTCCAAAGTAAAACCGATTTCGATGAACTAGAGCTTGACATGGAGATGAACCAAGCTCTAATTCCTCACCAACATAAAAGCCAAATAAGAACCAAGAAATATGATATGCCAAGTATGCAAAGGTTTGAGCTCTCCACAAGAATGCGATCAAGTTACTAACTTGAGAACCCCTCTTGATAGTACGCCTATCTATCCTATAGCCCTATCAAGATCATACCTTTGCCTTGAGCATTCCACTTGAGTTGGATGATGACTATCTTGATCTCTTCAAGTGGAACATCTTTCTTGATTGCGCGACCAAACACTTGCTTGATGAAGACTTCTCCAAATACTCCCCCATGCTCACAATGGGAGAGTCTCGCTAAGCTTCGTCTTCATGTATCCATTGCAAGCACCAAGCATAGGATCTTTTCAAGAAAGTTTCTCTTGGTCTTGCACAACTCATCTTTTCTTCACTAAGATGATGTCTTGAATCTTCAAGACATTCTTGCAATAAGCTTCACTCAACACATGAGCTTCAAGAGTTCAACACATAAACTCCACAATTCCATGGACATGATCTATAATGATATCTCAATGCAAACATTAGTCCATAGAGATTGTCATTCAATTACCAAAACCACACATGAGGGAAAATGCTCTTTCACCAGCCCAGGATGCGGCTAAAACCTCTTTCCTCTGCGAAATGGTAAACCTAGCAAAAGATAACCCACACCCATTGATCATTGGTGGGGACTTTAACATGCTACGTTTTCCTTTCGAGAAAAGTAAGGGTCGGTTCGACAACCGTTGGCCTCTTTTGTTCAATGCAGTCATTGACAGCTTGAATTTAAAAGATATTTCGATGGTAGGGAGACAGTTCACCTGGGCTAATTCTCTCCCTGAACCCACATACGAGAAACTAGACCGTGTACTGATGGATTCTGATTGGGAAGCTAGGTTCCCATTGGTGTCGGTACGGGCTCTGGAACGTATTGAGGGTTTATCGGATCATGCTCCCATTCTATTGACCACTGGAGTTCCGAGACCACAATGTAATCCACGGTTCAAGTTCGAGCTTGGTTGGTTACATCGTGAGGGCTTCCATGACATGGTTAAACAAATTTGGGAGTTACCAGTTGCAGGCGATTCGCCTATCCAACGGTGGAATAATAAGATACGTGCTCTACGTACTCGCCTCGTTGGTTGGGCTCGTCACACAACTGGTTTACTTAAAAAAGAAAAGGTACGACTGTCCTCGATTATTGATGCTCTAGAAGCATTAGCGGAAATTCGGTTACTATATGTGCAAGAAATTGAGCTAAAGAGCCAATCAAATGCACAAATAGCAAGACTATTGCGCGAGGAGGAGTTAAAATGGTATCAACGCTCCAAAGCCAAATTCATTCTGAAAGGGGACTCGAATACTAGCTACTTCCATAGTCTTGCCAATGGTAGACACAGGAAAAAGCGTATTCATTCTCTGGTTCAGGATGAAGGAACGATTGAGGGTCATCAACAACTAAAGTCGTATATTACAAATTATTATAAAGGACTGTTCGGTGCCCCAGAGGAAAGCAATTTCACTTCGGACGAGTCCCGAACTGCGGATATACCCCAGGTCTCAGCTGAGGAAAATAACCTACTTACTAAACCCTATTCGGAGGACGAAGTGAGAAAGGCGGTTTTCCAAATGAAACATAATTCAGCTCCTGGTCCTGATGGATTCCCTGCTGAGTTCTATCAGAACTTTTGGGACGCCATCAAGGCTGATTTGCTTCAGTTGTTCGCCTGTCTTCACAGTGGACAACTTGAGTTGTTTCGTCTAAATTTTGGTGAGATAATTTTGTTACCGAAGGTTAACGAGGCAGAAAGGATCCAACAGTTTAGACCTATATGCCTCCTTAATGTTAGCTTCAAAATATTCACCAAAGCGGCTACGATTATACTGAATACTGTGGCAGATCATGTGGTTCGCCCGTCCCAGACCGCTCTTATGCAAGGTCGCAACATCCTTGATGGTGTCGTGATCCTACATGAAACAGTCCACGAACTACATAGGAAAAAGTTGAATGGGGTTATTCTGAAAATTGATTTTGAGAAAGCTTATGATAAAGTGAAGTGGTCCTTCATCCAGCAAACCCTTAGGATAAAAGGATTTTCCACTGAGTGGCGCTCGTTAATTAATAGCTTTATTTCTGGAGGGACTGTAGCCATTAAGGTCAACGATGACACTGGCAAATACTTTCAAACGAAAAAAGGCCTTCGACAAGGTGACCAGCTATCGCCAATACTATTTAACATAGTGGCAGATATGTTGACTATCCTGATCGAACGTGTGCTAAATCCGAGGGTCTTATTGAAGGAGTGATTCCACATCTCATTGATGGTGGATTATCGATTCTTCAATATGTTGATGACACAATTCTTTTTATGGAGCATGATCTCGAAAAAGCACGTAATCTAAAGCTGATTTTGTCAGCCTTTGAGCAACTTTCGGGTCTTAAAATAAAATTCCATAAAAGTGAATTATTTTGCTTTGGTGAGGCCCAAGAGAACTCCACCTTGTATGCTGAGCTTTTTGGTTGTGAACAAGGTCAATTTCCTATCAACTATTTGGGTATACCGATACACTATCGGAGACTTACAAAGGCTGAATGGAAAAGGGTGGAGGAAAGGATTCAACTTCGTTTAAATAGCTGGAAAGGCAAACTCCTATCTCTGGGTGGAAGATTGGTTCTCATAAACTCGGTGGTAACGAACATGGTACTGTATATGATATCATTCTTCCAGCTGCTTAAAGGAGTCTTAAAACGATTGGATTATTTCCGATCTAGATTCTTTTGGCAAGGAGATTCTTAGAAAAAAAAAATCGACTGACTAAATGGAGTGTGGTTTGCTGCCCTAAAGACCAAGGAGGGCTCGGTGTTCATGACCTTGAGGTCAAGAATAGAGCGCTTCTAGGTAAATGGCTATTTAAACTTCTGTCTGAAGATGGAGTTTGGCAAACCCTCCTAAGGAGAAAATATGTTGGAGATCAAGCTGTTTCCCAGATTCTTTGGAAACCTGGTGATTCACACTTCTGGGCAGGCCTCATGGCTACAAAGAAGTACTTTTTTCCACATGGTTCTTTCCTAATAAGGGACGGTTCGGAAATTCGATTCTGGGAGGATATTTGGCTAGGCCAATCTACGCTCAAAGAACAATATCCGGCTCTACACTCTATCGTACGAAACAAAAGTGACACAACCGCGAAGGTGTTGGGTACTTCCCCACCAGATGTTTCGTTCAGAAGAAGTTTAATTGGAACAAGACAAGCATCGTGGAATGCTTTGCTCATCCGATTGGATTCAATCCAATTGTCGGAAGGTCAGATAAATTTCAATGGAATCTTATGAAGAATGGTAAATTCTCGGTTGATTCTATGTATAGAGCTCTAATTATGCCTGAAATTCCAGTCGAAATAATAACAAACTTTGGAAGATGAAAATACCGCTAAAAACAAAAGTGTTTGTGTGGTATTTACGTCGAGGAGTAATCCTTACCAAAGATAACCTTGCCAAACGCAATTGGCACGGAAGTAAAAAGTGTGTATTATGTCAACATGACGAGTCCATTACACACCTTTTCTTTCAGTGTGAGTTCGCCAGGTCTATATGGTCAGCCATCCAGATAGGTTCTACCTTACATCCACCAAGTAGTGTTGCTAACATTTTTGGCAACTGGTTAAACGGAGTGGATCCTAGGTTCAAACTATTCTGTAGGGTGGGGGCGATTGCTGTAATTTGGCCGCTATGGCTACGTAGAAATGACAAGGTTTTTAATGATAAACATGCTTCTCTTATGCAGGTTATTTACCGGTGCACAACAACGTTACGAGCATGGTAGCCCCTGCAGCGTGTGGAGCACCGGGACTTATTTGTGGAGGTGGCGTCGAGACTGGAGGCTGCTGCCAGAGAGTTATTCTCCAGGCATGGGTGGCAACATAGACTCCGGATAGACCTACCAGATTCTTAGGCGGATCTACTCTTTCTCATTTTGATATGTAATTTGCTTTTTTATTTTCCTTTTGGATTCTGTTTTGAGTGTTGGTGAACTGGTGGCTGTGTGCATCTTAGCTATGCAGAGACCGGGTGTAATGCTTAAACTTTAAGTAATAAAAGCCCTTTATCTAAAAAAATCAGCAGCACAACTCTTGTATACGTAGAGATCAGATCAATCAAAATGAATGGCATCTCTGATCAAAAGTAACTGTTCTCCAACTATCAGATATCAAAGTCATTACAGATGTTATCAGCAGAAAGCCCCTAGGTAGATCACTTCCATATGTATTACAATCAGTTGACCACACCTGGTGGTCAATGTATTTCCTTTTCCTAGGTGTATACGAGCTAGCCACTATCATTTTCTTTTCTTCGTAAGAACAGAAAAAATTTGTTACAAAGCACATAGAGTTCCAAGAATCCAAAGCGTGTTAAAGGATTATATAGCTACACACAGTCGTTATTAATAACGAAAACAAGGACTCGTGCCACTGAAATCTCCATCCAGAGGAGATATCATGTGCATTCACGGTGTATACTGATCCAGTCTTGTCATCCTTGATTTTAATGCTAGAGGAGCCTGGAACGAAAAGGATCAGGTTTTCAACATTAGCTATAGTTGCTATATGACGGAGAGAAATATTCTCTTCATCAACATTCTCGTAGTGCAAAACGGTCTCTAATAAAGTATATAGTAAGTGTGTTGTCAAGGAAAGAGCACAAGAAACTTACAGTTGTAATCAGTCCACCCAAGTACTTGATTTTCCAAATCATAGAGAACCAGTTTATTTGAAAAAGCTATATCTGAAAGTAGATGGCAAACATCAGGTGCAGCAACTGGAGAAACTAATAATACATTAATAGCTGAAAGCAACGCATACCTCCCAAAAGCACCATATCTTTCCCATCCTTGGTTTGCAATCCCCCACTCTGGAACCCCATACAGTACAAATCGTTCTGCATAAGAGGAATGTATATTCAGGTACGAAATATGTCCTATGACAGTAACTAATTTGACATTGTAAGCTTAAGACTGGTAATAATGGTAACGGATCTTACAGGAAAAAAACACGAAAGTACAAACTTATATCCATATAGTAGAAAGGGTTATCGGGTTGCACAACTATTTGCCCAGAACTCAGATTAGAAAAATATATAAACTCGAGTAAATTGCCAACCTTCATTACTATAAATAGCAAGAAGACACATCATTGTACTTTAGGAGACATCAAGTTAAGGTTGATCAAAAATTGACATAAAAAAGGGGCAACTAGAAATTACACGGGGTTCAGGTCATCACAGAGTCTGTACCGTGCACTAAATAGAGGGGCAGAAATATAGACGCTGGTCCCAATGAACTTCTAAAATTCAATATTTAGAAGTGATATATCCTAACGATTTTTTTTGTTCCACTACTTCGATCTGTCGACTCTGAGTTGCACAGGGAAAATGTATCGCAAGCCCATCACTAACATGCAGAATGTACTCATCCAGTTAGAAATACGCTGTACCGCATACTAGTCAGGAAATATTCAATTTCCAACTTAAGATGCCAACAAGCCAGCTGAGTAGCTGAGACACATAACACTTAGTCAAAAGTTTAAGCTTATCCAAAAACATTTGGTTAGCAAATTCCAGAGTCCTAATAATTTAAACTTCTGAAATCCGAGAAAGTTCAACAAACAAGCATGGTAGTTTTTTTACGGGGAAAAAGTAGGGGAGCAACCTACTGTCTGATTTCCATGATATTTAAAAGAAGACGCAAAATATGTACAGACCGGGTGACATATGTACAGAACAGAAAAATGACAAAGATAACTCCTCAGCACTAAGAAATAGATGGCAACAAAACAACCAGAAGTTGTTGCTTTTGGGCATTAACACAGTGCCCAATTAACCCACAATATCCCTTCTAAAGAGACCATGCCAACTAGCAAGAGAAGGTGCCTTGTGTACATTCAAGATGCCAATATCGCCTTTCCATCATATCTCTCTTATTAAGGCGATCACTCAACCAATGCCAGATAAGAATCTTTTGTTTTGCAGAAATAGATAAAATCTTTTATTTCGACAGACTTTTGTTTTTAAAGAGCTTCTTAAAAAAGAGATGAAACAGTGAGGCCATCAAACATGAGTTTGTGAACCAGATGAGTATCTTCCAGCCTGCCGAGAGAACCTCCATTGGTTTAGCTTAAGCCGAGCATTTTCATCATTATTTACTTGCAAAGGACATGCAAACCTCATGAATCTCGTATTTTTCATCAAAAATGGCCTCTCGGATCTTAGGTTTAGAAACCAGATGCAAAGTTGCCAGGGTGTTGTGTCTTCACTGAGCTTGCTTGTCCCAAAGACATGCCGTCGAGCCCTATCACAATTCTTAATAAAAGTTTTTTGTAGCTTTAAAGAACACATAAAAGGTTGGCATTGCTGACAAAGTTGAGTTGACATAAACTAGTCTAGCCCCATAATACAGGAACCTGGAAGAGGCATTAAGTCTCCTCTCAACAGTATCCACCAGAGGGGACTGGGACTCTGGGAGAGATAAAATGGTTGGCTTAGTAGTTCCCATGGGGAAGCCAAGATAAGTGAAGGACATGTTCCCAACAATGCAACCAAAGGAATGAGCCAAAGTGGCAATCTGACAGGCATTTACATTAGCTAGTATAATGATGTGCAGCTAAGCACAATCCGTGGGACAGTTCGCTGAATGTTCTGGGTGTGGTGCACATCATGAAAATGGATGATTGTAAGCAGCTAAGCACAAGACACTATGAAATGGTTCAGGTGTGAGGGTCCGGCGCTGTGCCACTAACATTCATTTCCGTGCGTTTACGTAATCCAACTGTAAACCATGCTATTTTTTCCATGGTCCGGCGTGGTAATATGGCACAGAAGTATAGGCACGGGTGCATTCTATCAAAACGTGGAGGTTTTGCATCATATGCCCACTGCGACGACGTGACGCCCAGCGGCGAATAGTTGGACGCACCAACATGATAACGACATGCCTAGACGTGTAGCCTATACCAAATTGTTTAAAGATAGTGTACTGTTTTTTTTCTTTGTTGAGGTGTTAGATGAGACCAAATTGAACATGCAGTATTTATGTGAACTATATTTGTGCAAAAGCACTGGATCCTCCCACGCCTTACATATTGGACAGCATAAGTAAGAATGAGAACAATTAAAGTGTGTTCCAAAACTGTAGATGCAATGCAATGTTGCTAGTTATAAGTTTGGTAGAAACAAGACAAGAGAAATGGTTTATTACCCCATTTTGAAAAAGATAGTCATGTGGATAAACATTCAGTGGAAGGTCTCCCTCAAAGTGAAAGGTGACTACAGGGAATCCATCATCTACACTGCAAAAGATTTTGGAGAAAAGTTAGAAACATTTGATAATAGAAACTTAATAGCAATCTTCATTTTACTTGCGATATCCCGTTCGGCCTAGTCTACTCTTGTTTAGTAGAAAAAGAGACCACACGAGGACAAGCATCAATATCTACCCTCAAATGTGAACGTCATGTGAGCAAGTGTATAAGCAGCCATTATTGCGCAAGGAGCATACCTTCCAGAATACTTGAAACAAACGAAATCTTCAAAATTTTGTAAGGAAATATCTACATACTGAGCAAATACCTACAAACGATCAAGAGATGTAACAATTAGCACACGCAGCCCTCCACTGCAAGAATTGGTTAACAGAGAAGCTCATATACCTTAGACAGTATAGCCTTATAAACTACCGCTGGTAGATATGCCAATGTTGTTCCACTGTCAATGATGGTACCTTTACTTTGACCATTATCAAAAATATTTGTCGGGAGCTGTAGCGTAGCACCACCAACATCAATTGATTTCAAGTTGACATTGTAATGCGGCCTACAAAGAAAGTTTTCTTAAAGATGTCACAACCAAAAAACATTGTGATAACTTCTACAGCAAAAGGTATGCTTTACATGTTCATTCTAGAACTGAATGTATGTTTTCAAATATTATACTACGACAAAAATTATTTTCCCTTGACTACTAACCTCCCAAATAATGTCTTAAGGATAGTGATGCCTAGACTCTTACTACAAATTTATGCCAACAGCTGAACTGTGATGGATATAATTAAACAGCTATTGCGGTTGTTCTAGCTCTTTTGCTGGGCATTTTGTTTATCTTTTGAAGGATTAAAACTTCTCAATAATCACTTGGTGCAAAGGCTGGAGAGCCACCATCCTTTGCTACAAAAATAGCTAAAGAAACATTTTATTTGACTTAAAGTTAGTAGTAGGTCCCAATTAATCTAACCGAGGACACATGAAAATAAGGAGTTTCGACATGGAGACTCAAGCATGTATCTGATGCAGCGTGTTAGAAACTAGATCTCCAAAGTTCCACGCCGGGACTCTGTATGTGTTTATGATCCAACAATATGGAGTTGATTCGTATTTCGGAAAGGTTGTGTGACCAACATTCAGGAGTTAAAGGGAAGCACTCATTGAAAGTTCTCAATGGTGAGTTGGACAAGTCACTACTAAGTACCATCAGCTAGATCTTGAAGCCTTTATTAGGTTGTAACTAAATCTTGACCGGCTTTTCTTAATTAGGAAAGCAAGGTTGAATAATTACTTTTGGCACATAATACTGCAGAGATAAAATCAATGGAATCAGCTTCTAATGTACACACAAGTACGACACATGAACCACATACCAATTCTGCCTAATAACAAGTACAGTAGTAGAACCTAATGGTGAAGAAGCTCTAGATGGAGAAGAGCTGAAGATAGATCTGAAGCAATTAAACATGAAGCACTAATAAAATGACATACATGTCGGGCACCAACGGCGTCGTCTTCACTTTGGGCTGCACTACATTCCCGATAGCGAAAATCCCGCCACCATTGACGGTGTCCAAGCAATGTGAGAAGATCTTGCTCACTTTTCCTGCAGCCGCGAGCTGTGAGAGCATGGATGAATTCGCTTGGCCAAATCCAAAAATCCCGTCAAGAGCCTGGTCTGTCGACCCCAAATCCCCACCAATCTTGGCACCACACCTACAATATAAGAAAAGAAAAAAGGCGCAGAATCATCAGCTTCTTCCAGGTCGTATTGGCCAAAAGAAGAACCCGTAGTCCAAACAGGTTTCTAGTCTAGAGAACGCACCCAAACGTGATGCTTGTATTGGCCAGGGCTGTTTGGCCATCGCCGGACACCTGGTTGTACTGCAAGAGGTCCGTCACAAAGAATCCAGTGGTGGAGCTTCCGTCTCCGTACGTGATGGTGTACTGACACGGCGAGGTCGCGGCGGCGCAGTTGGGGGTCACGCCGCCGTTAGAGACCGCGCAGAACTCCTCGCCGCACGTCACCGCGGTGCTGCTCCCCGATGCCGCCGGGTCGTAGAGCTGGAGCTCAATCTGCAAGCCACCACAACACGGTCCGACCGTCATTACTCATCAGATAGATGAAACGGAAGCAAGCATCCAATCAGCAGAGCGATACGGAGGCGGGCGAGGGGATGAATCGTACCCCGAGGCCGCTCTTGCGGGGGCAGGTGTCGCAGGAGATGCAGTTGACCCAGAGTATGTCGCTGCCGGTGTCGACCTGCACGTAGTAGCTCTTGGGCGGCGCGCCGATTCCAATCTCCGTGAAGTAGAGCCTGCGCTTTGCTCAATCAGACGCGCCGGGCTGCGCTCGCCGGAGAGTGTGTGCGAGGAAAGAGAAAATCTTACGTACCCTGTCTCGGTGGGGAGACCGTTGCCGCCGAGGGGCATGTCAACGGAGGCGAGGCGGCGGCCGTGGCGGCGCCCGTCGTGCTCCCGGAGGCGCGCCAGGTGCTCGTGCCCGCCGGCACCCCTGCCGTCGTGGCGCGGGAACTTGCGGCGCACCTGGAAGACGCCGGTGGCGGCCGCGCGGCCGGGGGCGAGCGCCGACAGCGCGGCGAAGAGGAGGAGGAGCAGCGTGGGAATAACGGAAGCGCGAGAAGTGCTACTACCGCGGAAGAACGGCTCCATTTTCTTCTCCCGGAGTTTGGTTTGCTTCCTCCGCTTCGTCCCCGGGCGACGGCGAGGAAGACGACTAGTGGGAGAAGTTTGTGCGTCTGGGGAACGAACGCGTGCCACCAGCGGGAAAGTGGGGAGCCGGCGAAAAGAAGATCGGTGAAAGCAGAGATGGTGTTGACTGTTGACTGTCTGGAGCAGAGACGCCTCGGGGTGCTCGCTCGCCGGCCTCGCCGTATTCTAAATCACGACGGAATACGAGCTAGAGCTAGAAGTCGCCGTCCTTCTAACGCGCAAAAGAGAAGTGGGGGAAAAAGTCTCCGTCCTGAGTCCTGACAAAAACAAATCACAGGTGCGGGTGGACCCTAGCTGTCCCAACTGCTGAACTGCGACGCACATCTCTCTCTCTCTTTTTTTTTTGAAACTTATCGCGGAGGAAGGAAGAAGAAAAGAACATTGCTTCGTCTCGTCCGCAACTGTATGGATAACTTGCATTTCTTAATTGGGAAACTTTTTTAAAATATGGTCTCTTTTAAAAATGAGTATTTCAAATATGGATAATTTAAAATTGTAAACCATTTTAAACAATTTTTAAATATGAACCATTTTCAAAAATAAACATTTTTTAATTAAAACATTTTAAAGTTGAACCATTAAAAAATGATTGTTTTTAAATATGATTTTTTAAAAAGAACATTTGGTAAAATCTGAACCATTTAAAAAATGATCACTTTTAAAGTTGATAAACAGTTTCATGTTTCAACATATTTAAAATCTAAACATTAAAATAATTAAAATAATTCTAATCCAGATATTCTAGAAACATGAACATTTTTAGTTTGAAAATTATTTAAATCCTAATACTTCGAAGAATAGAAACAAAGAAAAGAAAAATAAAGGAAAAAAGAGCATACACAAATATTCAAAAAAACATAATCAATAATGAGAAAGAATGTGCCGGCCCATATGGCTAGACCTCTACGCTACGGGCGAGCTGATACTTGGCCTCGCAAAGAACGAGATATAGCACCCGCGAGCGCATTCAAGGGCACCTTATGTCTTCCTTATTTTTACAATTTATAGACATATGAAGACAATTTTTTCCAAACTTATCTAGACTTTTCATAATACATCGAACTATGTAAAAAATTATAGAGCGGAGGAAATGAGATAGAGAAGGAAGAAGAAGGCACCAGGCTTATCAGTTATCCCGACGACCATATGTCTCCTTTGAGCGTGCGAGAAGTTGAATCTGTTTTCAATGTCGTTGTGGCTTATTATAGGCCTTTCGTCCAAAGCGGTGAAAGAACGCATATTGGTCGGCCTGTCTGCCATGTAGGTGGGAGCTTTTGATTTCGCCGTAGCCGGTTAGTGGTTATCGGCTTCTATGAATAAGGATTTCGTTTTCATCAAAACTGATGCAACAACAATTTTTAAAATGATTGGATTCACGCGGTGAAATTGCTATGAAAATTGATGTTTTAAAAAAATCCCAAGTGAGCCCGCGCCTAATAAAATAAGCAAATAGAACATTTCTAGGCTGACCAGATTTGTTACACTGGCTAATTGGCTACTGTTGATTAGGAATGAAAACGGTACGGATTATTTCTGACCGACCCACCGACCGGAGGGTTCTGGAAGGTAAATACGGATTCGGTCAGATAGTTGGCGGATACGGTAACGTAACGGATACGGATAGTGATCCACGGATACGGAAAAGGATGTGATTTTATATATCCGTCTGTATTCGAAAATATACCATATTTTACGGTTATATCCGACGATTATCCGGTAAAATATCCGACAACTAATACCTCAAACCTCATGTGACCGTGTTTTACGCAAGATGAAACTTATATACTTACATAACTCCGCACAAATCTTGTCAACACACTACCATTTTTGTAAACCATGTTTCTAAAATCACATTTTTCATAGGTATTAAAGGTCAAACTTAAGTAGCCACTTGGAAAAGATAAGGACGAGTTGTAAAATCACAGTATATAAATTTAGTTTAGAGTAAGTTGGTTGATAATATTTGATATATGTTAGTCCTATTTCCAGTACGACATCCGACAAAATGTTTATCCGCAACCGAATCATATTCGTCCCGTATTTGATCCATATTCGTAACCGACATAATCCGATTCCGTATCCGTAGACTATCCGCCCCGACTCCATATCGAAAAAATATGATCACAGACATTGTTTGACTACTATTCGACCATATCCGCTCCGTTTTCACCCCTATTATTGACCTCTCTTACTCCAACCTCGATTGCCATCCTTTTTGCTAGACAGCGGTGTGTAGTCCTACTCCATGTACGAATGCTCCCGCGGGTAAAAGGTTCTGTCGTTTTCCAGCGTGCAGTATCATTTACCATGCTAGTATTGATAAGAATAAGCTAATGGCCGGCGAATGAAAGTTGACCCGAATCGGGAGCTGAAAATATTTACTTTCAGTCAAAGAAACATTTTTCGTCAAGAAACACCGACCTTATCTTCCGCGCGCCAGGCAGCTACAGGCGGCGGCCGCCGTGCTCGATCTCTCTCTGATTCTCGAGCTCAAACGCAGACTATTTCTTGCCGCGCAGAGCACCATCTTTGCCCCAATGCAACCTGTGCAGTCGTAGCAAACTTAGAAGTTAGAACACATACAAGTTCACAGCGCTACTACCTTAACGCTAATTAGTGATCATGTCTGACCTGTTGGCATGGCTCCCAGTGTGGTTCCGCAGAGACGGGAACGGCAGCCGACGGCCATTGTTGGGCGTCGTGGTGTCCTTCATGTTCATGCTCATCTTCTGCGTGCTCGTCGCCACCGTTAGCGTCTGGAAGGCGTTCGTGTTCGCCGGCCTGGCGTTGGTTGCCTTCGGAATCGTAGAGTGGCTCGAGCCGAGGGGAGGAACCGACGACGAGCAGGAGGCTGTAGCAGGTGCGCCGCCGCCGGCGCGTCACTTCGGGCTCGCGAAGTCTGTGATCGACGCACTGCCCACGTTCGCGTACGCGCCCAGCGACGCCGAGGAAGGTGGCGACCTCGAGTCCGGGAGCGACGCCGAGGAAGGTGGCGACCTCGAGTCCGGGAGCGGCGCCGGCGAGCTGTGCTCCGTGTGCCTGGAGGACCTTGAGGTCGGCGAGAAGGTGCGGCAGCTGCCGACGTGCAAGCACCTCTTCCATGTGGAGTGCATCGACATGTGGCTGCACTCGCATTCGACGTGCCCTATCTGCCGTTGCGACCTGTCGCCGCCGCGGACGATTACTACCAAAGTGGGGGCCGAAGAGACGGAACCGCCGGCTACTGATACTTTGCCGCCTGTATAACTGAAGTCTGAAGAGTGGAATATTTGTAGTTTTGTACATACATCTGGGGCTAACCATGTCATTTTTGCCCACGCCTTGTCGGAAGAACTCCCTCCGTCCCACGGTATATGATGTTTTTACACCTGTTGTACATTCATATATATGTATACACGTTTTAGTGTATATATGTCAATTTTATTTTAATCGAATATAGAAAACATCTGAAGTGCCATATTGTGTAGCATTTCTTCCTGCCATATTGTCAGGTATATTGTCCAAACAGGAGCGATCCTAGTCTACACTTCAAGTGATGGTTCTGGCGAATCCTACTTGCCGCATACCACGGAACTAGCAAACCTCCGTGCACCCTGCACGCGCAACGGGCCGGTCCAATATGATTAGAATTTGTCCCACATTTTTTCCTTTTTTCTGTTTGCTTTTCTTTTTTCGTTTCTATTTTTTTGATGTTTCTTTTTTTAGTTTCTTTTTCTTTTACCATTTTTTCTTTTCTGTTTCTGTGGATATTTTAAAAATGTTCAAAATTAAAAAAATGTTCAAAATATAAATTTGTTTAAAACTTAAAATTGTTAAGTTTGTGAAAATATATTTATAAAGTTACTAATGTTTTTTATATTTTTATATATGTTCAACTTTCTTAAGTCTAAAATATTCAAAATTAGAAAATGTTCAAGAAATAAATTTGTTCAAAGCGAAAAATTGTTCAGTTTTTGAAAAAAAATCAAAATATATTAATGTCTTTATATTTAAAAAGTTTAAATTTTTTTAAAAATCAAACTGAAATTTGTTCAAAACTAAAAATTATTCTGTTTCATATATAATTTATGAATTTTTCTAAATTGTTTATTTATAAATAGAAAAATGAAAGGAATATGTTACTAGGCTGTTTTCGGGAGCGGGTGTGGGCCGAGAAACACAGCCCGCTAACGTCGGATGGGGGTGCGCGGAGGTTTGTTCGCTCCGCCCTACGCGGAGACTAGGAGCTCCCATGATTCCGCGCCTTGACGCCTGCATGCATGGAAGAGGTATTGGGCCTGTCCAACCACCCCACGAGCAGTTTCTGGTAAGGGAACTCTAGGATTTTAGCCTAGTTTATAAGGCTAAAAGTCTAAAGCATCCAATGTTTATTCTGGTAACTGAAAAATCAAGAAAGCTCCAATATTTTAGACATTGTCACAAATTTAAGAACTTTCATAAATTTGAAAATGGTTCATGAATTTAAAAAGTCCTGGATTTCAAAAAAGTTCATGAACTTAAAAAAATGGTTCATGGATTTGAAAAATGATGCTGAGGGACTTCTTGGGGTTCAAGGTATCCAACCATTCCATTTCCATAAAAAATGGAGTGTTGAAAAATTCCGATCCATTTGAGTTTGCAATGGTTCCGAATAGTCAAAACACAAAAAAATAAGGGATTCCTAATTCACAAAGTTAGATACCATAGGTTGGTGATCTCTCACTAATATTTAAAAAGAATGGTGACAATATGATGCAAATATGTGAGATATTGAGTTAATCAACTACGATGTTCATAAATATATTTTCGACATCAATTCTACAAGTATTTTTATGAAAGTGTTTAATTTGCTTCTCTTTAATGGAAGTTTTATTTTTCCCAAAATGTATCCTAATTTTTGGCCGCGGATATCTCCTTCTTCCCAAATCCAAGATTGGAGAAAGAAGATCTCAGAGGGATAAAAGCGCTAGTGCCACAACTGGTCCATAAATTGTTAAGTCTTCCATACAAATCCATGTATCTTTACCAATTAACCAATTTCTTGACAACAAATTCAAGTTACCCACTTTACTTTAATCACCAAGCCAAACATACTCAAAAGATAGTCCCCTCGGCCATCGCCCTCCTCATGCAAGGAGGTTGGATCTTAATTGCATCTTGTTTGGTTAGTGGACCACATGTAATTATATGTTGTTATGAAAAAAACACTCATGTTTGGCTATAATGTTGTGAATCCGAGTGTATATTACCCTACTAAAGTCTTGTCGGAGTTTTAACCCTTATTTGTTTCTAATATTTCAAAACATGCTTTTTCATTATTATTTTCATATTTCTATCTTAACTCAAGATTTCAAATCAGGCATCTTCATGTTCTTGAGGAACTATTGCCAGATAATCTGGACCTTCTATGTCGGATTATCCTAACCCCGGAATATTCGGGCTTCACAACCGGATAAACATGGGCGCAAGCTGTCTGAAGTCAATGTAGCACAGAACCAGGCAGTGATGTCCTTGTATTCCCTCCGTTCTGAATTAATGAGTCAGATTTAGTATAACTTGTACTAAATCTGAGTCAATTAATTCGGAATAGAGGGAGTACTTAGCTGACCCCTCGATATGCTTGTGGATCCCACTTGGCTTCAACCTGACGCATGGCGGGCCGCTCTCGCTTGGCCGAGTTTTTACTCAGACCCCGTGAACCTGAATGCTTGGGGATCATTTTTGGGAAATTATACCGTTCCACCGGGGGATCGGTCGCTCCGATTCTCCCCATTGCGCCCCGTCCGATCAGGTTTCATCACGCGGCCCGCAATGCTCGTTATCCTCCTCAGTATTTCGGCCGACAACTTTCTTCGCTCTCAAGCCACCACCTTCTCTCATCTCCTCCCCTCGCCGCCCGGCGGCCGCTGCCCCTCCCCAACCTCCCGCGCATGCGCTCCTCCTCCTCCCGTTGATGACCCACAAGTATAGGGGGTCGCAATAGTTTTCGAGGGAGTAAACCTCAATTTATTGATTCGACACAAGGGGAGACAAAAAATATTTATAAGCTTTAACATATGATTTGTCAGATCAGCTCCACCTCTGAATAGACTTGCTCGAGATGGAATATCAGTAGCAACAGTTTTATAACAGTGACATTACTGAAATAACAGCAGCAGTAGAATTAAGACATCGATTGTGATTGCAGTAGACAGCAGGATTAAAATACTGTAGGCATAGGGACGAATGTACGGGCGTTGAATGGATAAGATAATTCATAATATCATAGCATAGTCATTTGCAGATAAATAATATAAAGTATCCAAGTATTAACTAATCATAAGCATGTATTCCAATTTAGTTATGCGTGCTAGCAATGAGAAACTTGCACAACATCTTTTGTCCTGCCAGCCCGTTTGCAGCGGGGCCTCTAGGGAAACTACTGGCAATTAAGATACTCATTTTAATAAAGTACCGGAGCAAAGCATTAACATTCCGTCAACAAGGGAATTCCTCACATCACAGTCATTCCCTCTGGTTATCCCAGTTGCTGTCACTTTGGGGCCATCGGTTCCGGACAATAATATTTGAATACAACTCATGAATATGATCTAAAACAATAATTATCCTCATGATACAATAACATGTTCAGATCTGAAATCATGGCACCCGGGACCTAGTGTCAAGCATTAAGCATAACAAGTTGCAACAATGACGTAAAATACCGATAACGGATACTAGGCACCACGCCCTAACGATATTAAAGCTATTACATGAATGATCTCATCCAATCCCTACCATCCCCTCAAGCCTACATCGGTGGATTACTCACACATGGATGGAGAAAACATGGATGGTTGATGGAGAGGCGTTGGCGTTGACGGTGGCGAAGATCCCTTCGATTCCCTGTCCCGGCAGGGTGCCGGAACAGAGACTTCTGGTCCCCGAACTAGGGTTCACGGTGGCGGCGGCGTATGGAGATATTTCGTGGAAAAGTGGATACCCCACGTGCGTTTTTAGGTCAAGAGGGACTTATAGCCGAGAGGAGGTCGCGAGGGGTGAGCGAGGTGGCCCCACCCCCTGCTAGCACGGCCAGGGCTCACCCGCGCACGAGGTGGTGTCACCGCCTCGACGCTCCTCTCTGTTTGGTCTTCGTGGTTCCTGGTCCCTTCCGGATAGAAAACGACTTCCATGTGTTTTTTGGGATTTTGCATAAAGTTGATATTTCTGCACAAAAAGGAGACACCAGGGTAATTCTGCTGAAAACAGCGTTAGTCCGTGTTAGTTGCATTCAAAACAGACAAATTAGAGGTAAAACAATAGCAAAAGTGTTCGGAAAAGTAGATACATTTTGGACGTATCACCCGTCGCCGGCAGACCCTGGGTGGCTCCGGACGAGCCTCACGGTCACGGCGCACGGCCCGGCACACCCTCCTTCTCCTCTCTCTCTCTCTCTCTCTCTCTCTCTCTCTCTCTCTCTCTCTCTCTCTCTCTCTCTCTCTCTCTCTCTCTCTCTCTCTCTCTCTCTCTCTCGATTCCGGCTCACTAGAAGAGCACTGGAGGACGCATCTTGATCCCGAGCTCGGCGGCCGATCAGAGCCGACATGAAAGGCTCACACGCCGAGGACACTCCAAGCATCATGTGTTGGCGAGAGGGCGGTAGCATGGTACGCTGCCCCGACGTTATTGAACGGCAGTTGACCACCTACAGGGGGGTGAATAGGTGGTGACCAATTTTATGTCTTTTTCAGTTTTAGGCTAACGGAAAGTAAGTTGTCTATATGTGCAACTAGGTGATACAAGTGATAGACAACAAACAAACTAAGCAAGTACAAGAATTTAAGATGCGGTAAAGGAGAGTGGAACAAGACAACCGTAGGAACTCGAAGACGGCGATTTTATTCCGAGTTCCACCATATAGGTGTACGTCTCGTTGGAGGGGTGTGAGCTACCACAAAGGTTTGCTCAACGCCACAAAGGCCTCACCCTATTCTCCTGTGAACTCGACCACAAAGGTGCGAATCCACGCTTCCACTAAGGACTCCTTTAAGGGCGGGGAAGATCCCGTACAAATTCGTGAGCACACACTCACAACTGAATTGGGGGCTCTCACAATGAGCACAACATGTCACTTCCACAAAGGAATCCACAAAGGATCAAAACACACAAGATTGAACCTAGCTATCCACAAAGGAATCCTAGATTCGTTGCCCCTCAAGATTTAGAGGAGGGAATTTAAAACGCTTCGGTGGAGTTGTAGATTGGTGGCTTCTCCCTCAGATCCCCAAGTATCAAAAGATTTGAGTGGCTATATTGGGAGATCCGGAAGAAACGAGCTTCAGCACCAATGGAGGAGAGAGAAAACTTGAAGCTTAATCTGATGGAGGTAGGTGGAGGGGTATTTATACCCCTCCCCAAATTCTGCCCGTTGTACAGCCGCCAGCTCGGAAATCTCCGGGTTGAGATCCGGAGATCTCCGGTAGGAAATCCGGTTGAGCGGGGCTCGGAGTCAGTGCTGATTGATCTTCTAGACTTGGCAGAAAATCCTCTGTCACTCGGAGATCTCCGGACTGGGACTCGGAAATCTCCGAGCGCCGTAAATCTCCTAGAGCATTTCCGGCTAAACTTGAGTTGGAGTCAGTACGCAACTGAGTTCTGGACTTGGTAAAATTCTTCTGCCACTCGGAGATCTCCGGACTGGGGCTCGGAAATCTCCGAGCGCCGGAAATCTCCTAGAACAGTTCCGGCTAAGCTTGAGTTGGAGTCAGTACGCCTCTGAGTTTGTGACTTAGAGGAAATCTCGATTAGCTCGGAGATCTCCGGTCTGGGGACCGGAAATCTCCGAACCCCGGAAATCTCCTAACTGAATTCCTGATGAAAGACCAAGTGAAGCAGTACTGAAGATTAGGCAATTTAAGTATTCACTCTTATCAACCGACCTGTAATAGAACCTGCATACTTCATCACAAACATTAGAATACCTTTTGTGTTGTCATTAGTCACCAAAATATGGGAGTGCAAAGAATGCACTTTTAATCTCCCCCTTTTTGGCGAATGATGACAACACAAAAGGAGAACGGATTTGCAAAAATATAGAAGGAGCTCCCCCTAAGTAAGTGCACTATTTTAGGAAGTTTTTGGAATACAAAGTGCACATTCCTTAGGATCAACACTCCCCCTAGATTTTACAAACCACGCAAGCAAACCAATAACAATACACAATAGTAGCAACAAACTTAGAACAATAAAGTTATTACAATAGAGGGTTAAAGGTACTCATGTCTCACACACATGACGAAATAAAACAACACGATAAGAGGGAGCACTTAAGATCAAACGAAAGGAAAACAACAAGAAGTGCTCCCAACCCATGCAAATCCCGAGAGTCCTAAAGAGATACTTCTCCCCCTTTGGCATCAAGATACCAAAAAGGGAGGATGTTCCACTAACAGCCCATGACTCAAGATTCGGAACCCTGCTCGGCATCATCATCCTCCTCCTCCTCATCATCATCATACTCAAGATCGATGTCCTCTGGCACTGCATCATCCCAATCAAAGGTGAGACCATCGGCATTCCAATCCTTGAATGGAATCACGGGCTTCAAAGGGTGCTTTGGAGCAGGCATCTTCATATGAGCCATAATTTCTTCTTGACGCTTCATAATGCGATGGTTCTGAGAGTAGATGGAGTAGTTCTCACTGTGAATGCAACAGTTCATATTCATGATCTTCTCAATTGCTCGAACAATCCATGGACGACTCTTCTTGGCAGCTTTCTTGATGTTGGGATTGGTAGGAACCCGAGATGGACCACCAAAAATCTCATCCTCATTGATATCTTGCATGGTGGCTTGTTGTTGAACAACATGAGCAGATTTCTGGATAAGCAAGTCTGCCTTGTGGGGCTGACAACCAAGAGCTGCATCAAAGTCATCACCGTCTTGCTCGGAGAGCTTGTAGAGCCTCTTGATGAGCAACATCACATAGGGAGCATATGGAGGAACTTTCCTCTCAAAAACTGCTAGTGTCATCTCCTGGAAAATGAAGTCCATGACATCCACCTTGTAGGCATCCTGCTCAACCTCATACTCCCCAAGATAGGTCGCATGAGCCTTGGCCATCAAGTTGACTAGAGCCCCGGCAATATCCGCATTGCCGACAGTGAGAGCAATGGTCCAACGGAACATGCGAAGCAAGATATAATAAGTAGGGAGGAGACCATTCTGAGAGCCAATCCTTCCTCTAGGCTGGTATAGATCAGTCATGACATGTTTGTTGTAGGACATGCCATGGACGTGCATGCGGGAACCAGCTGGAACAGAGAGACCACTGAAAGGACAGCCAAGAATCCGAGCAAACTCACGGAAAGTGGAGGTCAAGCGCTGCCTGCCAGACATCCAAGTCATCCCAATATCCTCTGAAGAGTCAAACACCACAGTAGCATAAAACTGATGGATAAGAGATACATTGTAGCTGCACTCGGTCCTCATCAAATGCTCCAAACCCAGAACACGGCAGACCTGGACTGCTCCACCAAAATAATCAGACTTCTTCATTAACTTGTCGAAGTCAATCCACTTCATGGGGCAGATTGGCTTGTCAATGGAGAACTTCTGATAAACTTCCCTATAGAGCCATGCCATCTCGGTGCAGAAGAACTTGGGATCATCAGATTCCACGTTGTAAGATAGCTCACTTCGCCACTTGTGAAAACTGCATTTGTTGAAGTCCTCAAGGCGGAGCTCGGGCCTCTTCTTCTTGCTTGGCCCTGTGGCTCTCTTGAGCAGAGCTGCAGACTCAGGTGGGGTGCTATCTTCACTCGAGGACCCGCTGGGAGGGCGAGAATGAACTGGTTTGGCCCTCCCCCGCTGAGCTATTTGCTTGACACGGCCACGAGGGTTGGAACCTGCAAACACACAACATAGAGAAGATAGAAAGCATATGGGGTAAGTACTCATGTCCGAGAAGGCAAATGGAACGTACTAGAGAAGTTAAGCAATCAAAGTTTCTGTCCTTGGCTGATTTCATTCCGGGTCTGACTCGGAGATTTCCGGGTCTGACTCGGAGATTTCCGGGGTCCGGAGATTTCTGAGTCAGGACCGGAAATTTCCGGTCTACACGAAATTTTGACAGATTTGAACAAAATCTATGAATGAAAAACAGATCTGTGCACATGGAAGGTAGAGCATACCTTGGGGAGAAATTCTACCAAAGGAAACAAGCAACAACCTCCTAAATCGGCTAGGTTAAACAAAAACAAGTTTCGTCCTAGATTTGAAAAACGAGGAGTTACCGGAAGACATTGCGGAAAGCGTGCGGATGAAAACGAAGCCCTCGACGAGGAGAAGTAGATCCGAGAAGCACGCGAGAATCCCTCGAATGAGCCACCCGCAGCAAGGATCGAAAGATTAGGAGTTTTTCGGAGGAGAGAGAGGATTAGGGCACAGGGTGGATGAACTGGCCGAACCTGCCAGTCCACCCGTGCCCTTATATAGACTGGACCCTTTGAACCGGAAATCTTTGGACTAAGGCTCGGAGATCTCCGGGTGCCGGAGATTACTGGGGCTATTTCCGGATCAGGTTCGTCTGAGGTCAGTGCCGAATCTGATTTGGACATAGCCCTGGAAAATTTTGGCACGCTTGGAGATGTACGGACATCGGACCGGAGATTTCCGGACCCCGGAGATTTCTGGCTCTATTTCCGATTCAACTTCGCCTGAGGTCATTGCCGAAATTGAAAAAGACTTAGGTGACGAAAAATTGCAGGGGCCAGAGATTTCCGAGTCTCATCCGGAAATATCCGGGCTCCGGAAATTTCCGGTACTATTTCCGGTCAAAAATCATCACAGGTCAGTGCTGATTTTTTAATAGACTTAGTCTCGAAATTCTCTGGTGGACCGGAGATTTCCGAGTATGGCTCAGAGATTTCCGTTCAACTCCAAAAACTCCAGGAACAAGAAATCAATAAGAGGACATGAGTGGGGAAAGCAAGTTTAAAGATAGTGAAAGGTTTAGAATAAAAACTCAAACTGAATAAAGAAGACACACTCAAGTTGCAAGAACCATAAATCAAAAGAGAAGACCAAGAAGAGTGTGTTTTTCCAAAAGAACCAAAGACAATGCAAGTGAGGATAAAAAATAAAACCAAATAGGATTCAAAAACTTCAAGAAGAGTGTTGGTGGCCGAAACCACCGTGTATGAGTTATAGCATGGCACCGCGAAGATATATATTGGGTCCATAACTACATCTCAACATTGAAGCTCACAAATTAGATTTAATTTGAAGTTTTAGCAATGATACGTCACTATATGCATAATAGGGGGAGGAAGAGCCCAATGTATTAGGAAAACACTCCCCCTAAGTCCATGCGTACCTCTAGTTCTAATAAAGCCTTAAACGTTGGAAGGTGTGCACGGAATTCAAGCCAAGGCCCGAGAATCTACGATATTGAGCTCATTCCTCAAGTAGCAAAAGCGGGCTTCATCAAGGGGCTTCGTGAAGATATCCGCCAATTGATCCCTTGTACCAACATATGATAGATCAATATCTCCTCGTGCCACGTGATCACGGATGAAATGATGACGAATCTCAATGTGTTTGGTCCTTGAATGTTGCACCGGATTGTATGCAATTTTGATGGCACTCTCATTATCACATAAAAGCGGCACTTTGTCCATGAGGACACCGTAGTCCTTTAAAGTTTGCCGCATCCAAAGAAGTTGAGTACACCCGCTTGCGGCGGCGACGTACTCGGCTTCCGCCGTGGATAATGAGATGCAATTTTGTTTCTTCGAGGACCAACTCACCAAAGATCTTCCAAGAAATTGACACGTCCCGGATGTGCACCTCCTATGATCAATGTCGCCCGCCCAATCGGAGTCAATGTATCCACAAAGAGACATGGTGCCATCTTTGGGATACCACAACCCAAAGCAAGGGGTATGAACCAAATATCTGAAGATTCTCTTCACGGCCATCAAATGACTTCTCTTAGGCGCAGCTTGGTAACGAGCACACACTCCAACGCTTAAAACGATATCGGGCCTAGACACACATAAATAAAGGAGAGACCCAATCATAGAACGATACTCTTTTTGGTCTACCTCTTTACCATTGGGGTTGAGTTGGAGGTGGCACTTGGTTTGCATAGGGGTAGGCACACCATTTAGCCCAAGCAACTTAAACTTCTTGATCATATCTTGAATGTACTTGGCTTGACAAATAAAAGTCCCTTCTCTCATTTGCTTGATCTCAAAACCGAGAAACAACTTGAGCTCACCCATCATGGACATCTCGAACTTGTCAGTCATTAGCTTGGAAAACTCATCATTGAACACACGGTTAGTAGAACCGAAGATAATTTCATCGACATATAATTGACAAATGAAGAGTTCACCATTAACCTTTTTAGTAAAAAGAGTGGGATCAATTACCCCAACCTCAAATCCACGGTATACCAAGAACTCTCTCAAGTGCTCGTACCATGCACGGGGGGCTTGTTTAAGGCCATAGAGAGCTTTGTCCAAAACATAGACGTGGTGAGGATGGTTGGGGTTCTCAAAACCCGAGGGTTGTTTAACATACACACGTTCTTGCAAAGGACCATTAAGAAAAGCACTTTTTACGTTCATTTGTTGCAATTTGAAACCATGATGAGATGCATAAGCGATGAGAATACGTATCGATTCGAGTCTTGCGACCGACGCGAAAGTTTCTCCAAAGTCGATGCCTTCTTCTTGAGAATAACCTTGAGCCACCAATCGCGCCTTGTTCCTTACAACAATATCATGTTCATCTTGCTTGTTCTTGAAGATCCACTTAGTGCCAATAACGTTGCGACAATCTTTGGGCTTCTCAACTAGGCGCCACACTTTGTTGCGCTCGAAGTTGTTAAGTTCTTCATGCATAGCCCCTAGCCAATCGGGATCTTCAAGAGCATCAAATACTTTCTTGGGCTCGACCATGGAAATGTGTGCTTGATGCTCACTGAAGTGAGCTAATTGACTTCGTGTGGAGACCCTTGCTCGTATATCACCAATGACCTTATCGAGAGATAATGCCCTTAGTTCCAATGACTTTGCAAAGCGAGCTTGACGACGAGTTTCAATTGTCGCCCTTGTTGTGGGGACAATCTATTGACCATCTTGGTCCTTTGGATCCTCGTCTTGATCTTCTTGAGGGCCTTGATCGTCATTAGAATTCTCTTCATGTGGTGGGGAAGGATGATCTTGCCCTTGAGTAGAACTTGGAGAAGTGGAGTTATCTTCGATAATCTTGGTGGGGGAGGCATGATCTTTTTGTTGATGAAGATCTTGTTCAGGCTCATCATGAGCTTCATCTTGGGAAGAAGTAGCATGCTCTTGTTGAGGAAGATCTTGAGATTGTTCTTGAGGGGATTCATCATTTGCTATGGGTGAGCCACCTTGTGGTTCTTGTGACGGTGAGGTCTCCTTGATAGGACAACTTGAGTTTTCTTGAACAACTTCTTGATGAACTTCAATGGGGCGAAGAAAGCCCACTCACATCTTCTTAATGGCATCAAAAGGTTGTTCATCACCTATATCACAAACACCAACTTGCTCCACTTGGGAGCCATCGTTTTCATTAAATTCCACACTACAAGATTCTATAATAATCTAGAAGGATTTATCAAAGACTCTATAAGTGTGGGACTCGCTACCATAGCCGACAAATATCCCCTCAATTCATTTAGAGTGGAACTTACCCAACCAGACACCCTTGACGAGATAATAGCACTTACATCCAACCACTCGGAAGTAGCCAATGTTGGGTTTGTTGCCGGTAAGGATCTCATATGGAGTCTTCTTCCAGCCCTTGCGGAAGTAGAGGCGATTTGATAAGTGACAAGCGGTGGAAATAGCCTCCGCCCAAAAATTGATGGGAGACTTGAACTCTGCCAACATAGATCTTGCCATATCGAGAAGAGTCCGGTTCTTCCTTTCGGCAACGCCATTTTGTTGAGGAGTATAAGCAGCGGAATATTGGTGACGAATGCCTTCTTCACTAACAAAGTCGTTAAGGGTGTAGTTCTTTAATTCCGACCCATTGTCACTTCGAACAACCAATATGGGGAGGTCATGTTGGCGTTGAACCTCCTTTGAAAAGTCGATGAAGACTTGTTGAGTTTCATCCTTGGTTTTAACGAAATAGACCCATGTATACCTTTAATAGTCATCAACAATCACGAGGCAATATTTCTTGCCCCCAAGACTTATCTCCGGAATTGGTCCAAATAGATCAACATGAAGGAGCTCCAAAATCTGGGACGAAGATATGATGGTCTTGCTTGGATGAGGAATATCATGCATCTTGCCTTCCACACAAGCTCTACAAATTCGATCCCTTGAAAAGAAAACATGATCTTTTAGTCCAAGGATGTGACCACCCTTGTGGAGACTTTGCAAAGTGCGCATGTTTACGTGGGCTAGTCGGCGATGACAAAGCCAACCCACGTCGGCTTTTCCGAAGAGACACATGGCTTGATTAGTGGTGGCTGCGGAGAAGTCCACCACATAAAGCTCATGCTCCACGTATCTGAAGGGGATCGTGTGCAGAAAACAAAAAATTTCCTACCAACGATATCCTAAAAGCATGCCAACATCTATTCTATGCAGATATAGTAGTACGAACGGAGATCGGAATACGTACCCTTGTAGACCGAAAGCGGGGATTACGTTCCCGCACAAACGTTGTCGATAAAGACCGACGAAGCCGACCTCAAGGTCGTGTAGAGGAAGAAGACCTCCGAGTACCGCTAGCGCAGCACCTCGCAGGGCGTCACACACGTACGGTGGAGACGACGGCCTCAGAAGCTCCAGTCCAGGACGAGCAGAGGAAGACTTGGACTGGAACACCAGCAGCGCGGCAGCGGATTATGGTGGAAGAGATCCCCCTCCTCTGCTCGGCGCGACTCCGACAAGGGAATCACGAGATCGAGAGAGAAATTGGGAATTAATTGGTGAATTAAAAGGCCAGGGGTGCCCCTTCTTATATAGGCTCCCAGGGGGGAGCCAACTTGCTAACCAGGCAATGTGGGACTAACCCCCACATGCCTGGTGCGGCATTGGAGGGTGCGCCGGCCCCCTAGTGGGCCCTTGGCCCACTTGGTTCGGCCCGTCCTGGCCCCCACCGAATCCCCAAGGGGATTCCCCCCCCCCTCTTGGGCCTTCTTTCGACCAGAAGGCCCATTTAGGGAAATCAGCCTAAATAAATTCGAAAATAAATATATAAAATCATATTTGCATATTAATTACACTAATTAATATCAAACATAATATATATAATTTTTCCTAGCTCCGAAAAGTCTTTCGGCGCTGCCCGATCTATCGGACCCCTCCCGGGACGCTCCCGGTGATCTCTTTCCTTTCCGGTTGTCTTGTCGAAACCCCTTAAGTGTGTAACCCTAGCGGTTCGATATAATAACAGGTATGACCAAGAATCCTCTATGATCAACGACTAACTCGTAGGCCTGGACCCCATGAATTAATCCCTGTGATATAACGAATGACTTTCATCTATCAAACATGAACGCAAAGTCTTAAACCTTTTGCCATAGCGATACTTAGCATGTCCGAGCGTCGTTCCATAGACATCTCCATACCTAATCCCGACCTCGTTACCGACAACGTTATCTTCTACTCGTCCATGATCTCATGTCTCCGTGACCTAGTCACATGCTTGCAAGCTCATTAGACATGATCTCACCGAGTGGGCCCGAGAGTATCTATCCTGCTATGCGGACTGGCAAATCCCGCTCTTGACCCCTCGTCTCAACTACTCCTTTCCGATACCCAAAAGTATCACCGTTATTGTCATACTATATAAGATACGACGTTTGGTGCGATCAAAGTATCTTCCAGGAATAACAATAAGAGTTGATCTCACGGTCAAAGGCGTAACGACTACGTCCTCCAAATCTGGGTATGTCCATCACATCGTTCTCCAACGATATGACTCCCATTGCCGACCGGCGCTATGCCCCGTGACCGGGAAACCTCTATCATCAATCGCGCAACGAAACTAGTCTTAGTAGAGGCTACTAGGGACCTGGTTGTTTACGTATCACACACGTATTAATGTTTCCGCTTAATACGGTTCTAGCATGACACAAAAACCTATTATGAACAAACGAGATATGATAAAGAATACACTTTATTAATTGCCTCTAGGGCATATCTCCTTCAGTCTCCCACTTGCACTAGAGTACAAATTAATCTAGATTACAACTTGGTAAAAGCCTAACACCCATAGCTAACTGGTGCTTTTCATGCTTATCAAGCGGGAGAGGCTTCGTCAGCGGATCTGCCACATTCAGATCCGTATGCACTTTGCAAATCTTCACATCGCCTCCTTATACGTACTGACGTATCACATGGAAGCATCGGAGAATGTGTTTGGCGGTGGAGTGAGACCTTGGCTCCTTGGCGTTAGCAATGGCACCCGTATTGTCGCAGAAGAGGATCACGGGGTCTTGCACGCTCGGGAACACTCCAAGTTCGATGACGAACTTCCTTAGCCACACAGCTTCATTCGTGGCTTCGCAAGCAGCAATATACTCCGACTCCATTGTAGATTGTGCGACTATGGGTTGCTTCCCACTTCTCCAGCACACGGCTTCTCCATTCACCTTGAACACATAACCTGTCTGTGACTTAGAGTCATCGGGGTCTGAGCAAAAACTTGCATCTACGTAACCCGTTACGCCAAGTTCTTCAACGCAGCCACCATACACAAGGAACATTTCCTTTGTCTTATTGAGATACTTAAGAATGCTCTTAACAGCTATCCAATGCGGCATTCCAGGATTACTCTGGAACCGGCTTGTCAAACTTAGAGCTAATGCCACATCCGGTCTAGTACTCAACATTGCATACATGATCGATCCTATGGCTGAAGCATAAAGATGTTTAGTCATATCGGCCTTATCCAGTTCCGTTACCGGACATTGTGCCTTCCGCAATATCTTATTCCTGATAATCGGCAGAGAACCCTTCTTTGCCTTCTTCATACCGAAACGCTGCAGTATTTTATCAAGATAAGTACTCTGACTCAGTGCTGATAGGCGCCTTGATCTATCACGATAGATTTTTATGCCTAAAACATATGCAACTTCTCCTAAGTCCTTCATGGAAAATTTACTGTTTAAATATTCCTTCACGCTATTCAGAAGTTCCACATCATTCCCAATCAGCAATATGTCGTCTACATACAGTGCTAAGAACACAACCGAGCTCCCACTCATTTTCTTGTAAATGCAGGTCTCTTCCAAATTTTGAATAAATCCAAAACCTTTGATTGCCTCATCAAAGCGAAGATTACAGCTCCGAGATGCCTGCTTCAATCCATAGATGGATCGCTGAAGCTTGCACACCTTGTTAGCATTTCCTGGATCGACAAATCCTTCCGGTTGTACGCTGTACAACTCTTCCTCAATGTTTCCATTTAGGAAGGCTGTTTTGACGTCCATCTGCCAGATTTCATAATCATAATAGGCAGCTACTGCTAACAAAATCCGAATAGACATAAGCATCGCTACCGGTGAAAAAGTTTCATCGTAGTCAATTCCATGAACTTGTCGGAAACCCTTTGCGACAAGCCGAGCTTTATAGACGGTCACATTACCATCAGCATCAGTCTTCTTGTTAAAGATCCATTTATTCTCGACGGCCTTGCGCCCTTCGGGAATATCCATCAAAGTCCACACTTCGTTATCATACATGGATCCTATTTCGGATTTCATGGCTTCAAGCCATTTCTCGGACTCTAGACTCGCCATTGCCTCCTTGTAGATCGTAGGTTCGTCTTGTTCGACTAACATGACGGTGCAAACCATGTTGCCATACCATTCTGGTGCGATCCGAGATCTACCAGACCTACGGGGTAGAATACCTTCCTCGACAGTTTCTCCCACTCCTTCCATGGAGGACGTTTCCGGAATTGCTTCCGTTGCGCCACTTGGAATCTCGAGTTCAGGATCAACGATCTCATCGAGGTCTACCTTCCTCCCACTTACTCCTTTCGCGAGAAACTCCTTCTATCGAAAGGTACCGGTCTTCGCGACAAAAGTTTTGCCCTCAGCTTGGTTGTAGAAGGTGTACCCAACGGTTTCCCGCGGATATCCTACAAAGACGACTTTCTCCGACTTCGGTTCGAGTTTGTCGGGCTGTAGTTTCTTAACGTACGCCTCACAACCCCAAACCTTCATAAACGATAACTTAGGCTTTTGGCCATACCATAATTCATACGGTGTCGTTTCAACGGATTTGGACGGAGCCCTATTTAAAATGAATGCGGCTGTTTCTAACGCATAACCCCAGAAGGACACTGGCAAATCGGTAAGAGACATCGTAGATCGAACACTATCCAGTAGAGTACGATTACGTTGCTCGGACACGCCGTTACGCTGTGGTGTTCCGGCTGGCGTAAGTTGGGGTACTATGCCACAACTCTTCGGATGTGTGCCAAACTCAAAACTCAAGTACTCGCCACCGCGATCGGATCGGAGGTGCTTGATTTTCCTATTAAGCTGATTCTCAACTTCACTTTGGAATTCTTTGAACTTTTCAAATGTTTCAGACTTGTGTTTCATCAAATAGATATAACCATATCTACTCAAGTCATCAGTGAAGGTGACGAAGTAACGATAACCATTGCGTGTCGAAACGCTCATCGGTCCACACACATCTGTATGTATGATCCCCAACAAATTTGACGCCCGTTCAACGAAACCTTTGAACGGTGTCTTGGTCATTTTACCCATAAGGCATGGTTCGCATGTATCGAGGGATCCGAAATCCAACGAGTCCAAAAGTCCATCGGAGTGGAGTTGCTTCATGCGCTTTACACCAATATGACCAAGACGGCAATGCCACATATACATGGCGGTATTATCACTACACTTAATCCGTTTGGCTTATATGTTATGGATGTGAGTACTACGATCGAGATTCAACAAGAATAAACCGTTATTCTCGGGAGCATCAACATATAAGATATCATTCATATAAATAGCACAATTGCTTCACACTGATTTAAATGAATAACCGTCTTATAACAGGCAAGACCCACTTATAATGTTTACACTCAAGAATGGCACAAAATAACACTTATTTAAACCAAAACTAATCACGATGGTAGATGCAGAGGGAGCGTGCCGACAGCCACCACGTCGACTCTCGATCCGTTGCCGACGCGCATCGTCACCTCATCCTTCGCCAGCCGCCGTCTATTCCGTAACTCCTCCTGAGAGTTACATATATGAGCAACAGAACTAGTATCAAATACCCACGTGTTGCTCCGGGCGGATGTAAGGTACACATCTATAACATGTATATCAAATATACCTTGCTCTTTGTCGACCGTCTTGCCATACTTCCTATCCTCCAGGTACTTGGGGCAGTTGCGCTCAGGTGATCCGATGGTCACCACCATCTTCTTCAGCTTGATTTCTAACTCGGCCACTTCGAGCATCTTCAGGATTTCTGACAGGGGTTTTGACGTCCCTTTCATGCCGTAGTCCACGATGGCGGTCTTATAGCTAGGGGGTAAAGATATCAGCGCCCTATAAATAACCACCTCTTCTGGGATCACACTTCTCAGATCACTCAGAAGCTGAGCGCAGCCAAACAACTTGGCCAAGAGCTCACTAATATTGTCGTGCTCTTCCATCTGGGCTGAGAAGAAAAGCACAGATGCTTCGTACCTCTCAGTCTTGACTTGTCGTGCAAAAACAGTCATGAGTTCAGTGATTATATCATAAGCACCCTTGTTCATGAAGCGGTTTTGCATGTCAGCCTCCATGGCAAAGAGCATGCCACTCTAGACATAAGAAGAAATCTCCGCCTTTACCTCATGGACAATCCTTTCGATTTTCGGGGCGGTGTTTGGAAGATCACCTAAGGGGGCATCAAGGATGTAGGCCACCTTGTGGGTTTCAAGGATGGACTTCAGGTCGCGGAACCAGGACACGAAGTTAGACCCATCGGTCTTAAGATTCTCTTTCTCAATGAACAGGTTTAGGTTAAATGAGGGGTGAGACATCTACAATGGAATTTGCAACAACATAAGACTTTGTTCATAATAATTTTGAGTTATAGTATTTTAGAAAATAACTAACATAACTCCCACTCAAACGAACATCCCTCCTGGTCGTTTAAGCGATTACACGACCCCCATCCATTGCACCACCCCTCATCATCAGAGCCGGCGGCACAACTTCAAGAGTAGACAAAAGTCCGCCACACCAATTTTGTGACGCGTGCTCGATCTTTCGGTCTTCCTGTTCCGAGGCCATATTTCTGAATATGCTAGGCTCGCCACCAAAGACCTCCACGCTGACGCTTGTGCAACATGGCTTACACCCACTGTATGTGAACGACGAGATGCCTGACACCCGATCATCACGGCCTGCCTCATAACGTAGAACTTTCTTGGTGGTGCACGTTGGAGGGAGAACACTAGTGGTATTTTGAAGGGATCATCTTATATAGCTATCGCCGTGTAACTAATGTATACTATACACACAATCACACAATATAAGATGCACACAAAACATCAAATGTAATGCAATGTGATATAGTCCATCGCGCCATGGTCTTCTTGGCGCCCGCAGTTATAAACAATTTAATAAACCTACCTTGACCATATCACATAGCCCCTGCAAAATAAAGTTAGACGCTTCTACTTTATCTTTTGCATATTTTACGTGGCTTGGGGCTTTCGTAAATAGAACCGCTTCATACCTACGAACCTTATGACCATAACAACGATCCGATAATTGCATATTTAAGCATCCCTTTCGGGCCCTCCATTGAAAATGCGAAGACCAACTAAAGAGAGAGAAACTGACACCCGCCAGCCACATATACGGTACAAGCCGTATGTCAGTAGTGGAACCAGTCTCGCGTAAGCGTACGCGTAAAGTCGGTCCGGGCCGCTTCATCAACTCAATGCCGCTGGAAGACACAAGTGCACGCTAGAGGGTAGCAAATAACAGGAACGGTGCCCCCGTGCAGAACACGGGTTCTAACAACGTACAGCTATATCTACGATAGATCTGCTCTGATACCAATGAAGGGGATCGTGTGCAGAAAACAAAAAAAATCCTACCAACGATATCCTAAAAGCATGGCAAGATCTATTCTATGCAGATATAGTAGTACGAACGGAGATCGGAATACGTACCCTTGTAGACCGAAAGCGGGGATTACGTTCCCGCACAAACGTTGTCGATGAAGACCGACGAAGCCGACCTCAAGGTCGTGTAGAGGAAGCAGACCTCCAAGTACAGGTAGCGCAACACCTCGCAGGGCGTCACACACGTACAGTGGAGACGACGGCCTCCGAAGCTCCAGTCCAGGACGAGCAGCGGAAGACTTGGACCGGAACACCAGCAGCGCGGCAGCGGATTATGGTGGAAGAGATCCCCCTCCTCTGCTCGGCGCGACTCCGACAAGGGAATCACGAGATCGAGAGAGAAATTGGGAATTAATTGGTGAATTAAAAGGCCAGGGGTGCCCCTTCTTATATAGGCTCCCAGGGGGGAGCCAACTTGCTAACCAGGCAATGTGGGACTAACCCCCACATGCCTGGTGCGGCATTGGAGGGTGCGCCGGCCCCCTAGTGGGCCCTTGGCCCACTTGGTTCGGCCCCTCCTGGCCCCCACCGAAACCCCAAGGGGATTCCCCCCCCCCCCCCTCTAGGGCCTTCTTTCGACCAGAAGGCCCATTTAGGGAAATCAGGCTAAATAAATTCGAAAATAAATATATAAAATCATATTTGCATATTAATTACACTAATTAATATCAAACATAATATATATAATTTTTCCTAGCTCCGAAAACTCTTTCGGCGCTGCCCGATCTCCATCGGACCCCTCCCGGGACGCTCCCGGTGATCTCTTTCCTTTCCGGTTGTCTTGTCGAAACCCCTTAAGTGTGTTACCCTAGTGGTTCGATATAATAACAGGTATGACCAAGACTCCTCTATGATCAACGACTAACTCGTAGGCCTGGACCCCATGAATTAATCCATGTGATATAACGAATGACTTTCATCTATCAAACCTGAACGCAAAGTCTTAAACCTTTTGCCATAGCGATACTTAGCATGTCCGAGCGTCGTTCCATAGACATCTCCATACCTAATCCCGACCTCGTTACCGACAACGCTATCTTCTACTCGTCCATGATCTCATGTCTCCGTGACCTAGTCACATGCTTGCAACCTCATTAGACATGATCTCACCGAGTGGGACCGAGAGTATCTATCCTGCTATGCGGACTGACAAATCCCTCTCTTGACCCCTCGTCTCAACTACTCCTTTCCGATACCCAAAAGTATCACCGTTATTTTCATACTATATAATATACGACGTTTGGTGCGATCAAAGTATCTTCCAGGAATAACAATAAGAGTTGATCTCACGGTCAAAGGCGTAACGACTACGTCCTCCAAATCTGGGTATGTCCATCACATCGTTCTCCAACGATATGACTCCCATTGACGACCGGCGCCATGCCCCATGACCGGGAAACCTCGATCATCAATCGCGCAACAAAACTAGTCTTAGTAGAGGCTACTAGGGACCTGGTTGTTTACGTATCACACCCGCATTAATGTTTCCGCTTAATACGGTTCTAGCATGACACAAAAACCTATTATGAACAAACGAGATATGATAAAGAATACACTTTATTAATTGCCTCTAGGGCATATCTCCTTCAGTATCCCACGAAAGCCACTCTTAGCGACTTGCTGCACAAGAGGACCACAATGTCCTTATCAAAGAAGGGAGAGATCCCCAACTTTGTTAAGGCATGAACCGATAACAAATTATAGCCAAGAGATTCAACAAGCATAACATTGACAAGAGTAATGTCGGGGGCAACTACCACTTTACCAAGCCCGGTTACCTTAGTCCTTGATAAGTCACCAAACGTCACTGTTACTTGATCTACATTAGTTTTCAACTCCGTGACGAGTTCTTTGCTCCCGGTCGTGTGACTTATGCATCCACTATCAATTATCCATTTTGAACCACCGGGAGCAAGGTCCTACAAGAGATCAATTCTTGCATTGAGCAACTCATTGCTTCACAATGGGTGCTTTATGGTTAGCGATAAGAGACTTATGTGACGCCCAAAAATCGGTACTATGTAGATTTAAGCGATCCCGCCGAAATCCGCATAATAACGATTTTAGGTCGCCCACCAGACATAATATGCACGACGAAACATGCGCATTATGTGGGTGGAATTGTGATAACATTACAACAGTTCCGATACATCCACAAATACAACAAAAGATATAATTACAACAACAACTCGAACGAGTCAAGATACAAATATAACAATACAAAGATTCAAATGACATCGGAAGCAAAATAGTATCCGACTACGGATAAGAGGCAAATTGGACTAAGAGTCCTGAAGATAAGCAATGGCGCCATATCCCTGCCCAGCCAAGCCGGAGGGATTCGCAAGCTAACGCCGTCAGACTTCAAACCTGTTAACTGCACATAAAGCACAACCCAAAAGAGGGTCAGGGCACTCCCTGGAAAGCAAAACCGACTTGCCTACTTTCTACACCATCTCCCAAAATATAGGGGAGGTGGACTTAGCGGCAGCAGCACTAGCAGCCTAAAGAGACACGCTACAACTTCCGTCTGATTAGAGAGGGATAAGAGAGCGCATAAGATAAACATATACAGCTAACACCAATCATAACCCATTCTCGGATTAACCCCCCTCAACCAAGTATGAGGAAGCAATTCGGGAAAATCACACATTGAACAGTTTTAGTTACCATATATTGTGAAAGTAATTCTATATTACTAGTCAAGTTAATTAACAATGATTAGGTCTAAGTTGTCTAGATCTTGTTAGCCAGCATCATCACCAAGTCGTCCATAACCGTGGACACGGCTCATCGATAAGATTATACCCTGCAGGGGTGCACTACTGGACCCGTACTCGTTCGTTCAACCCCAAAAATGCAAACCAGAAGGTAGGGCATCTCAACACGGCAAATTTCTTCTCTACAACCCATCAAGGGAACCACATGATTGTGTGCACGGCTAATCAGGTCCAGTGCCCGCGGGATCGACCTTCATAGCACTCTAAGAACGTGCCACCCTATATGAGAATCGACTACTCCATCATCATGAGATCGTTATGTAACCATATGCATGCATCAAATGGAAAGCCCGAACTACTTGCGGCGCCCTGGATAAGAAGCGGATTAGATCGAAGCCGTGGGGGGCTCCATAGGGCCTCCCACAAGCGGTTAGTGCGCTCAAAATTGGATCTGAGGAAAAAATCTCAGTTCCTAGGTCGACACTTAGCAGAACAAAGCACCTCGCAAGGCCTTCCGCCGGTGCGTTATCTTTTAATTATAATACCCAACATATGACAACATTTTATTAGGGTAGAACCATATATCATAATAAGCAGGTGAAATAAATAAATACATATAGACGACTCGCACAAACAACTCTAAGCATGCGCTATGACTCGCAAAGCCAAGAGATAAACATACAACAGGTGATAGGATGTAGGGATAAAACTGTATGGGCTGCAGGATAACATGTGATGGGATCGCGATAAAGAATCGAATACTAGGGTAGCAGAGATCAACGACATGAATGAAAGACAATGTATAGGTAAACAAGCAAACTTTGCTTGCCTGGAATCCCGCATGGAAGCAGATCTTGTCGTTGCTCACACATCTCAACGTCTTATCCGCGAAGAAGCAACAAACACTTGAAAGCGTAAAAGATGCAGTTTACAACTACGGCAAAAGATTCAGCATGATCAGACGAGGATGATGCATGGCATGGCAAGATGCAATGTAATGCAGGTAATACAAATTAAGCGGGAAAGCAAGCCCGGCAATTAATATTTAGGTGCAAGTTATTTATTTACCAACAATATTAAATGTTGGTTTACATGGCAACACATGGCATGGGTGATCTAATTAAATTAAATGTAATAGGGCATTATATATGTATTACCCCACACATTCCATATTTAATTATTTAGTTGCAATTAACAAATTACACTAAGCAATTAAAATAACAGATGCAAAATGGAATATAAATGGCATATTAATATTCCTTGCAATTTTCTGATAAATAAACATATAAAGATTATTTTATTTGGAGTTATAGATTTAAAGTTATTGCATTTTGAAGTCTAGGGGTGTCTCTGAAAAATTCTAGGGACTTATCCGTGATAGAAAAGTAGCAGGAGAGGTCCTCTGTGCAAAAACTGGGAACCAGGGGCTCCGGTGCAAAAGTTACAGCGCCCCGGAACTTTTCTCACCGCGGGGAAACCCACTCGCGAGGCTGACTTGTGGGACCCGATGCCACGCTGGCGGACTGCGCGCTGACTGGGCGCTGCAGGCTCCCGCGGGCACTGACCGGCGGGGCCCGCGTGTCAGTGAGAGCAACAAAGGGAAAATGGGATTTTTAATCCGCAACCACGGGGCTCAAACTCGTGCCTGCGCGCGCGCGGTGCGGACGATGGGTTCTGCTAGCCAGTGTATCGGTGATGCGTTGGTGTTAGCTTTGGCGAAGACTTGTTTTTAATAGTGAAAAAGATCTTGATTTTCCTTTTTACTGTCGAAACTGAATTTGCTATCGACAGATAGCACGACGGAACCAAGATCGCCGGCGGCCATACATGGGTGGTGCTGGACTGAGCTGAGGATGCTGGCGTGGGAGCAGAGGTCTGGGCGAAGCCGCGCTTGTGCCCAGTGCAAAGAAGGAGGCCCAAGGGCGCTCGCTTTTGTGGTCGAGACCGGCGGTTCGGCCATGGCGGAGGCGGAGGGCTAGCGAGGACCGATTCGAGCACTCCGACGACGATACGAAAAGGGAAGGGGAGGAATTGGACGATGAGCTCATGGCGGGTTTGACGGAGGGATCGCTCGGTGCGGGGGGGGGGGGGGGGGTCTGGTTCGCCGGAGATTCACGGCGGAGGACCGTCGGTGCGGAGGGAGACGGGGACGAGGGCGACGGGCACCGGGGCTCCTGGTCTGATTCCTGCCGGTAGGAGGTTGGCGACAGAGAGGCGCAGTTGCTGGGAGGCCTCACGGCCCTTCGACGACGCCGGAGCGGCGGCGAGGCGGGGAGGTGGTCTCCGGTGAAATTTTTCGGGGAGAAAAGCAGTGGAAGAAGAAGGGGAAGAAAAGGGAGGTGGCGGCGCTGGGAGGAGGGAGGAGCGATCTAGGGTTCTGGATAGAGGAGGCGGTGGCTAAGTAGGAGTGGGAGTAGGTGGAGGGAGAGCACATGGTGGGGGCTGCCATGGTCAGCTCTCTCTCCTCTGCCTCGGTGTAAAGGGGTACAGAGGAAGGAGAAAAGTGTGTGTGGGCCGTGCTGGGGGAGAGATGGGCTAGAGGAGAGAGGGAAGATGGGCCAGGTAAGTGGCTTCGGCCCAGGTTTTGTTTTTTTTTCTTTCTCTGAATTTTTTATTTCTTTTGTTTATTCTTTTTTGTTTTATGTTTTTAAAAATAAAATAGAAGAAGAAAGACTATATAGACTTTTGACAATTATTTATAATTTCAAATACACAAGTTAATATATTAGTTTGAATATTTGAAAAGAATTTAAATATCACATTCAAATTAATTTTCTTTGTATTTTAATTTAAAGATGTAATTGAATTTCAAGGGTGTGATTTTAATTTAAATGCAATAAAACAATTGAAGTGGCAAAAATGCATGATGACATGGTGACATGAAGATGCACAAAAGAAAAACAAAAATCTAAATTGGGATAATCCCGGGGCGTTACAACTTAGGAACCGAAATAGCATATGAAATAAAACCATAGTAGGGTCCAATGTAACGAGCACAAACATTCCCATAATAATCGACATATAAAGCATAGTTAGGATTGTTGTCCCCGGCGTGATCTTTACGAGTAGGTTTGCCCCTTGAGGCATTCCTACTTGCAAGACCGTCCTTGGATTGAATGGAGTCGGCCTTCTTGGCTTGGATGGGGTTGACGCTCTTGGGAATACCCTTCTTGGCATTCAGCTTCATGGGAGACACATATCCAAGTCCTTCCTTCCCTTGTCGAGTGTGAGGCTCCACGATGGGAGTCTCAACAACTTGCTTACCCTTGAGAAGGATGAGTTTGGATGTGGAGGCCTTAGCAATCTCATTCTTCAACCTACCATTCTCTTTCACAAGATTAGCATTATCACAAGAACAATTAGAGGTAGAGATGCTAGGTGAGTTAAGGTTAGTTAGCCGAGTTTGGAGTTGAGAATAAGACTCCTTTAGAAGGCATGTTCACTCTCCAAAGCCTTGTGAGCTATGACGAGCTTCTCCATGTTCTCAATGAGTCTAACATGCCCAACAGCAAATTCGGCTTTATCTTGTTGAGCCACCTTGAATTTAGCAAAGTACATATCACGATCCTTAATGAGCTTAGCATGTGAGGAATTATGAGTTTCCTCAGTAGTTTCAAGTTGCTCCTCAAGACGTGCATGAGACTCTTCAACCTCCTCAAGAGAGGACTTCAAATAAGATAGAGAACTAGCGTCTTCTCTTTCTATCTTACCCTTCTCTTCATTGAGATGCTCTAGCTCACCAATACGAGCCATGAGGGCACCAACATGTTTCTTGCTATCACCTTGCAAGTTAGTGATAAAAGAGTCGAAGGCCACAAGCTCTTGCTTGATTTGAAGGCTAGAGGCATCATCAAGCTCATTCATTTCATTCATGAGAGAGGAAGAGGATGAAGGTACCTCCGATGCCTTGGCCATAAGACATCTTGAGCTCTTGGTGATGGAGTTCTCATTTGGCGATGCGAATAGAGATGATGAAGAGCTTGTCGTAGTTGAAGGAGTTCTTGTCGTTGATGAGGGGGTTCTTGTTGTTGATGAAGGAACGGTAGGTGTTGATGTGGTGGCAAGAGCCACCACTTCATTTGCCGTTTCTTCCTCCGACTCTTCATCATCGGTGGGGTACTCCTCTTGAGTCAACAACATGATGCGAGGTTTCTTGTGAAGAGGCCTCTTCTTTCCATAGGCCTTCTTGGGAGGCATCTTGGTTTTGTCCTTGAGCACTAGACGTCCACCATGCTCTTCTCTTTTCTCATAAGGGCAATCGGCGACGAAATGGAACTTGTCTTGACAATTGTAACATGTCCTTCACTTGGAGGGTGAGACCCTATCGGCTTGAGATGGACTCTTGTCAACTCGCATCTTGCCTCTTAAAGGGTTGTTCCAAAATGTGCGAACCGCAAGAGCGAGATGATCATTGTAAGCAATCTTGAGTGCTTCCTCGGACATTGCGGCAAAGCTTCCAAGATCATCATCGTTGTCTTCCTCAACGGTAGCCTTCAAGGCAAGGCTGGTTGTGCCTCTTTGCATTCCAAGAGCCCTTGCTCTAGCGTCTTGAGCATTCTTCGTGGCCACCTTGTACACGGCCGTCTCTTGCATAACCTCATTAGATGTCATGAGATGGTAGTTATGTCTTCCTTGAAGGCTCTTGACGTCGGTTGGCTCACATGACATCATAGAGCTCACATACTTCCTCTTCATCCATGCATCATCAATATGAGAGGCACCAACTTCTCGAAAACTTGTGGCTATGGTCACCAATCTTCTATACATCATCTCATGGTCTTCACCATCAAGCTTGAAGAATCCCTCGGCTTCATTGCTCAAAGAGTCATAGCGGTTCCTCATCATGCTATCATTTCCAACGAACAACTCAGATAGAGCATCCCATGTATCCTTGGCGGTGGTGGGGTGTTGGATAAGAGACATGTCCTTGTTCCCAACCGCTTTATGGATCATGTAGAGAGTGGTGGCATCATGTTGAGCCTCCACCACTTCTCTTCTTGTTAAGTTGGTCGGATCATGCGGCTTGTATCCAACTTGAATGATGCGCCACACCTCGATTGAAGAGCTGCACACATGAGACTTCATCACATATTGCCATTGAGAGAATGTACAATCTTTAAGCAATGGGGGATCACCCCTATAAGAAACATGCGGATGAGGAATGATGGGATCGGGGGTATGGTATTGGGATGGGGGAGGAGTGGCGTTGTAGCCTTTAGGCACTTCATCTTGGGAAGATGAAGTATTTTGATGGTTTGAGGAACTAGTAGCATCACCCTTCCCATCCAAAGGCAATTGCTTTCCCTTTATCAATTCGGGGTCCACATCTTGAGTAATGCCCGGAAGCACCGGAGACTTTGAGGGCAAAGCAAGAGAGGTTTCCTTAGATGTCTTGAGAGACTCAAGCATCATGAAACTTCTTGAACTTGGTTTGTATGGACGATGTCAACTTTGTTTCCAAAGAGTTGATATCGGCCATAGTGACACCTTTCTCTTGCATTGCCGCCAAAGTCGCGGCGTCCACTTCGGTAACCCCTTTCGGGTCAACTTGCATTGTCCAAGGTTGGTATCAAGCGGTGAAGCTTTTAAGAGACAACCTGGCTCTGATACCAATTGAACGGCAGTTGACCACCTAGAGGGGGGGGGGGGGTGAATAGGTGGTGACCAATTTTTATGTCTTTTCCAGTTTTAGTCTAACGGATAGTAAGTTGTCTATATGTGCAACTAGGTGATACAAGTGATAGACAACAAACAAACTAAGCAAGTACAGGAATTTAAGATGAGGTAAAGGAGAGTGGAACAAGACAACCGTAGGAACCCGAAGACGGAGATTTTATCCCGAGTTCCACCACATAGGTGTACGTCTCGTTGGAGGGGTGTGAGCTACCACAAAGGTTTGCTCAACGCCACAATGGCCTCACCCTATTCTCATGTGAATTCGACCACAAAGGTGCGAATCCACGTTTCCACTAAGGACTCCTTTAAGGGCGGAGAAGGTCCCGTACAAATTCGTGAGGCACACACCCACAATTGAATTGGGGGCTCTCACAATGAGCACAACAGGTCACTTCCACAAAGGAATCCACAAAGGATCAAAACACACAAGATTGAACCTAGCTATCCACAAAGGAACCCTAGATTCGTTGCCCCTCAAGATTTAGAGGGGGGAATTCAAAACGCTTCGGTGGAGTTGTAGATCGGTGGCTTCTCCCTCAGATCCCCAAGTATCAAAAGATTTGAGTGGCTAGATTGGGAGATCCGGAAGAAACGAGCTTCAGCACCAATGGAGGAGAGAGAAAACTTGAAGCCTAATCTGCTGGAGGTAGGTGGAGGGGTATTTATACCCCTCCCCAAATTCTGCCTGTTGTACAGTCACCAGCTCGGAAATCTCCGGGTTGAGATCCGGAGATCTCCGGACTCCCGATATCTCCGGTAGGAAATCCGGTTGAGCGGGGCTCGGAGTCAGTGCTGATTGATCTTCTAGACTTGGCAGAAAATCCTCTGTCACTCGGAGATCTCCGGACTGGGGCTCGGAAATCTCCGAGCGCCGGAAATCTTCTAGAGCATTTCCGGCTAAACTTGAGTTGGAGTCAGTACGCAACTGAGTTCTGGACTTGGTAAAATTCTTCTGCCACTCGGAGATCTCCGGACTGGGGCTCGGAAATCTCCGAGCGTCGGAAATCTCCTAGAGCATTTCCGGCTAAGCTTGAGTTGGAGTCAGTACGCATCTGAGTTTGTGACTTAGAGGACATCTCGATTAGCTCGGAGATCTCCGGTCTGGGGACCGGAAATCTCCGAACCCCAGAAATCTCCTGACTGAATTCCTGATGAAAGACCAAGTGAAGCAGTACTCAAAATCAGGCAATTTAAGTATTCACTCTTATCAACCGACCTGTAATAGAACCTGCATACTTCATCACAAACATTAGAATACCTTTTGTGTTGTCATTAGTCACCAAAATATGGGAGTGCAAAGAATGCACTTTCAGTTATGGCGCCCGGACCTTATCACATACTGATACGTCTCCAACGTATCTATAATTTCTTATGTTCCATGCTATATTATACCATGTATTACATGTTTTATATGCATTTAATATAGTTTTATGCTTTTTTTGGGACTAACCTACTAACAAGATGCCACAGTGTCAGTTCCCTGTTTTCTTCTGTTTTTGGTTTCAGAAAAGTACTTAAGGAAATATCCGTCAAATTAGAAATAAATCAACCAGGATTTTTTTTGCAATATTTGCGTTCCAGGAAGCCAAAGAGGAGACGAAGACGATGCCCGAGGGGCCCACATCATGTCCTGGCGCGGCTCCCTTTCTGGCCGCGCCGGGAGGTGATGTGGGGCCCATGTAGGTCCTCCTCCTTCGCCCATTCGCCTACATATACCCCTTCGGCCAAAAACCCTAGCACATTAGATGATTTTTCCTCCACGGGTCCCCAGCGCCGCCGCCATCGCCGACAAGATTCGGGGGACAGAAGTCTCTGTTCCGGCACCCTGCCGGGACGGGGAATTGCCCCCGGAGCCATCTCCATCGACTCCACCACCATCTCCATCTATGTTGCTAACTCCTACGATGAGGAGTGAGTAGTTCTCCCTCGGGGCTGCGGGATCTACGGAAGCCATGTGGTTTATCTCTCTCTCCCATGATGTGATCTTGCATGTGATCATGAGATTTGTAATCTAGTTGAATATGTGATGCTACTCTTTATCTATTATGCACTCTAGAGGTTACTTTAATATGAACTCCGGGGTTATTCACGTGTGTAATGGTGACAGTGTGTGCACCGTGTGTGATTCCCTTTATGACATTGTTGGCGTTGGTTTACTCCGACTTGAGGGTGCTCTTGTAGCCCTACACAATGAATGGTGTTTGTTATCCAACATAAGAGTGTTTGAGAGTAGTGTTTATTTATTTAACTTTGATGTCATTGTTGAGAATGTCCACTGGTGAAAGTAGGATCCCTAGGCCTTGTTTCTAACCATTAAAACACCGTTTCCAACAAGTTTTGCTACATGTTTGCTTCCTGCCATTACATATTGCAATTACTTCTTATAATCATCCATATGACTTGTATTTCACTATCTCTTCGCATAACTATTGCACCCATACATCTGACAAGTGTATTGGGTGTGTTGGGGACACAAGAGACTTCTCGTATCTTAGTTGCAGGGTTGCTTGAGAGGAATATCTTTGACCTCTACCTCCCTGAGTTCGATATACCTTGGGTGATCCACTTAAGGGAAACTTGTTGTTGTTCTACAAACCTCTGCTCTCGGAGGCCCAACACTGTCTCCAAGAATAGAAGCGTGCGTAGACATCACATACTGTCCGGGCGCATAAAGATTTGTATTAGGAGGTCCCTCGTTTATTGCCAGATTTTGAACCCGGTAGAACTATGTTTTTCACTGGAATTTACCTGGATGGTGCGGGATGGTGATACAAGCGCGCATGTGCGCATCAAGATGCCATCATTCGGGGCGGCGTGATGAACTCCCGTCGCTGTCAGAGAAGCCAGTGGCACCATGGCTACCTCGTGTCGGTGGGCAGAAGACGGTGCTCAGTGTTGCTACCATGGTGGCATGGCAGTGCTACACGGGCTTGCTACAAAGCCGCACCAGTGTTGCTGTAGAGTTTGACGCGCTTGCTACATAGCACTGTACCCGTTGCTACAGAGCCGCACAGATGTTGCTGCAGAGATTTTTTCGTTGTTGCTACAAAGCACCACCGCCGTCGATTTTTTTATGGTTTGAAGCAGAATTTTTCATCTTCTAATGCAAATCGACATAGTGTTGTATGAAATTTTGCTACAAGGTTTTCCAGGGAGATCTCATCAAACTTGCTGCAATATAACAATTTGTTTATATTATACTTATGTGATTTTTTTATAGTAGTACGATGATTTTTCTACATAACTCCCTGAAGTTAATATTGTTACAACAACACAATTTTGCTATGCGAGATGTTACAATAGCAAAATAAATAGCACAATTTTGCTATGTGAGATGCTACAATAGCAAAAAAAAGCTATTAAACTTTTTTTCTATAGAAGCATTTGCCGTGGTTGCCGTATTTGGTGCCGGTTCCCGATGGTGCTACCGGCCATGGATGGTGAAGCTACTCGGTAGAGTGGACATGCTGCAACCGGTTCCCGACGTTGCTACAAGCCATGGACGGTAATGCTTCTTGACAGAGTCCGATGATGCTACCAGCCATGGAGCTCTTAAAAAGATGCTACCACAGACCATACATGATGCTGCATCGGTGTTCTCCAATGTTGCCGATGAGGTGTCGTTGAATTTGCTACAATAGCAAACTCAACATTTGCTATTCGAGCAACACAATTTTTTTATTGCAAATGAAAGTTTTGCTCCGTAGAAGCATTTTATGTGATTTAAGAGGAAATTGATTTTTTTTCTACAACAGTACACAAATTTTATTACAAACGAACCGTTTTTGCTTCATAGAAGCATTTACCAGATTTTGTTAAAATTTGAAATTTTTTTGCTATAATAGTGTAAAATTCTTATTTGCTGGGCTACATAGGAACAAAAGCGGGTAATTATTTTGCTATATAGTAATTTTTTTTCCTATAATATTTTAATTATTTTTCGTGCATGTTCAAATTTATTTTTAGGTCCGTGCACTCCTAGTGTACGAAGCAACTAGCGGGGGAGAGGACGGAAGCAATCAGAGTGCTAGTAGTATTAGTGGGCGGCCCTCCACACCCGCGAGCCGTGACAGAGGCAGAGGCGTGAGAGCGCTGTTGTGCATGCATAAGCTAGTGGGCTCCACCCTCTCTAATCACACGGTAACGATCACGCGCGCCGCGTGGATCGAACGGCTGGCGACCCGGGGGATCGTGCGCGCTGATCCCCCGGAGGAAGCTCAGCGATGTCCATCTTTTTTTCCTGTTTCAGGCTTGGCAAAATTTAGCGGGGAACCAAACAGTACTCGATTAGTGCAAAATCCTGAAAAAAATGCTCCGTACGTAGCCATAGCCGCTAACCACTGTAACAACTGACAACTACTTCTGGCACTCCGAAATGCATAGCACAAGACAACACTAGAGACAGCGTTTACGATCCAACCGAGCTACAAAGATTTACCACGTCAGTTAACGCGCGCAAAGTTCATCGTTTGCATCCCCCAGCTATGCGCCTCGCATTGTACAACGACGGCCACTGAGATGCCGAAGCAGCTGCTGAACATTCTTTCAGCTTAACAATTTTTCTGCGCGCCTTAATTAGCCAATCAGCCCAACGTTTCTGTACTCCAATCGATCGAAGAGAGTTCCGTGGTACGTCCTAGTCGGCGGCGGCGCATGCCCGTCCACGGGGGTCGCTCCTCCTGCTACCACTGGTGCAGCGACTTCGTGTGCGCCCACGCCATCTTCGCCAGCGGGTTCATCACGGCGCCGGTCGCCGTCATGCACCTCGTCAGGCGGCCCTACTCCGGCCACGCCATCCTCTTTGTCGCCTTCGCCGCCTTCTGCTCCACCATCACCCTCATCGTCTGCTGCAGCTTCTACGCCGAGCTCAAGCGCCCTCCCTGGCCCCGGTGGCTGGCGTCCACGGAAACCTCCACGGAGGAGCGCGATCGTCGTCATCATCAGCGGGACGGCCGCGAGACGTCGTCGCACGAGCAGCTCCGCCACCCAGAGCTGCTGACGGTGATGTCGCGCGACAACCTTCGTGCCGCTCTCGCCGCGAACCACATCCCGAGCTACGATCACGAGGAGGAAGAAGGAGCCGCCGCCGAGTGCGCGGTGTGCCTCGGCGAGATGGAGAAGGGGGACTCGGTCCGGCGGATGCCGCTCTGCCTGCACGTGTTCCACACCGAGTGCATCGACCGGTGGCTGCGCTCGCACGCCACGTGCCCGATCTGCCGCTGCAGCGTCATCCCTCCGCCCGAACGGCCGCCGGAGGTGGTGCTCGACATCGGGTCCTGAACTCCTGATGCAAATCAGCGCTCGATCGATCCTCTAGCTACTCCTAATTCGGAAGGGAATTCGGAACTCCTTGCGAAACATGTACTTACGAAGTTTGTGATGTACTGTAAGTAGTAATAACATGTGACCACTGACCACAAGTCCAGAACTTAAGGCGGCTTGCTAAAAAAACAGAGGTCCAAAACTTCATTGGTGATTTTTAAGGACTATGTTGGGCACCTAGATGGACACACCCAACCTGTCATCCTCCTACTCTCCATTCATCTAACCTCTCTTTGCTGTGATGGCCATGCCGACAGCACCCCTTCTCCACCCCTCCAAGGAAACAACACCCCTTGTCCAACCCTCCAGGGAAGCTACCCAGTTCTGACCCGTTTGGCAACGAGTCATATGCGGATATCAAGTTCACTAGTAGAGAATAGGCCAAAGGACCAAATGCAAATAGCCCATCTGTTCCGGTCGTATTACAAACCGGGACAGATGGGGGCCTGCAGAGGCCGGGCACATGTGCAGCATGCCATTTGTCCCGGTTTCAATCACGAACCGGGACAAATGGGGCGTTTCTCAAGGCACCAGTCTATTTGTCCCGGTTTGTGATTGAAACCGGGACAAATGGCCCATGCCTATATATACTCAGCAGCCCCCTCCCCTCTTCCAAAATAAGGAGGCATTTTTCTATGAAATGGTAGGAGGGGGTGTGTGCTAGTTACATTTTTTTACTTATGCATGGAAAGTGTTCGGTGAAATGCCCGAGAGAGTTCACAAAATGATTTGATTTACACTTAAAGTTTATTCTTCTTTTCGATTAAGGTTAATTTTTCTCTCATTTCATTTGTAATTAATTGATACCGTACGTGCATGTTCTGTAATGGTTATTAATATAATTCATTATATAATGCAGATGGACCGACAATGGATGTATGGTGACCGACACACTGCTGAGTACATGATAGGTTTGAGGAAATTTCTAGAGAAAGCCCAGGCCCACAGTACCAATGGTTTCATGTGCTGTCCATGTGTCAACTGTCAGAATAAGACAAATCACCCAAACGCGAGAACCCTTCAAAGTCATCTTATTCGGCATGGTTTCATGCCCAGCTATAATTGTTGGACGAAGCACGGAGAAAAAGGTGTTATGATGGAAGACAATGAAGAAGAGGAAGATAATGACAACTATCCTATGTTCCCGGAGTACGGAAATTCTGCAACGGGGGAAGCTGAAGCTGAAGAGGCACCAGATGAGCCCGCTGACGATCTTGGTAGGGCCATTGCTGATGCAAAGAGAGAATGCGGAACTGAAAAAGAGAGGTTGAAGTTCGACCAGATGTTAAAGGATCACAAGAAATCGTTGTATCCAAGTTGCGAAGATGGCCAGAAAAAGCTGGGTACCACACTGGAATTACTGCAGTGGAAGGCAGAGTGTGGTGTGACTGACAAGGGATTTGGAAAGTTGCTGCAGATAATTAGGAAGATGCTTCCAAAGGTAAACGAGTTGCCCGGCAGCACGTACGAAGCAAAGAAGGTTGTGTGCCCTCTAGGATTAGACGTGCATAAGATGCATGCCTGCCCTAATGACTGCATCCTCTACCGCGGTGAGTACGAGAATTTGGATGCATGTCCAGTATGCACTGCATTGCGGTATAAGATCAGACGAGATGACCCTGGTGAAGTTGAGGGTGAGCGTCCCCGGAAGAGGGTTCCTGCCAAGGTGATGTGGTATGCTCCTATAATACCACGGTTGAAACGCCTGTTCGCGAATAAAGAGCATGCCAAGTTGTTGCGATGGCACAAAGAGGACCGTAAGAAAGACGCGATGTGTAGACACCCCGCTGATGGGTCGTAGTGGAGAAAAATTGAGAGAGAGTTCCCGGAATTTGAAGATGACGCAAGGAACTTAAGGTTTGGTCTAAGTACAGACGGCTTCAATCCGTTTGGGGAGCAGAGCAGCAGTCATAGCACATGGCCTGTGACTCTATGTATTTATAACCTTCCTACTTGGTTGTGCATGAAGCGAAAGTTCATTATGATGCCATTGCTCATCCAAGGCCCGAAGCAACCCGGCGACGACCTTGATGTGTACCTCAGGCCATTGTTTGAAGAACTTCTACAGTTGTGGCGGGAAGAAGGTGTACGGGTGTGGGATGAGCACAAACATGAGGAAGTTGACCTACGAGCTTTGCTTTTTGTAACAATTAACGATTGGCCTGCTCTTGCTAACCTCTCAGGGCAGTCGACCAAGGGGTACAATGCATGCACACACTGTTTGGGTGAGACTGAATATTTATATTTGGATAAATGTATGAAGTGTGTGTATCTGGGGCATCGTCGATTTCTTTCGATCAGACATACCGCAAGGAAGAAAGGCAAGCATTTTAAAGGTGAGGCTGATCACAGTAGGAGACATGTCAACCGTACTGGTGAAGAAATATTTGATATGGTAAAGGATCTAAAAGTAATCTTTGGAAAGGGTCCTGGAGGACAACAGGTTCCGAAAGACGCTAACGGGCACGCACCCATGTGGAAGAAAAAATCTATATTTTGGGAGCTACCATATTGGAAGGTCCTAGAGGTTAGATCTGCTATCGACGTGATGCACGTGACGAAGAATGTTTGCGTGAACCTGCTAGGCTACTTGGGCGTGTTCGGGAAGAAAAAAGATACAGAGGAAGCACGGGAGGACCAGAAACGTGTGAAAGAACGAGACGGCCTAAGTTCCGAACACTACGAAGGTCCTACCAGTTACGCTCTTACCAAACAAGAGAAAGTAATATTCTTTGAATGCCTGAGCAGTATCAAGGTCACGGCTGGGTTCTCGTCGAATATAAAGAGGATAGTAAGTGTGAGACTCCAAAAATTTCAGAACCTAAAGTCTCATGATTGCCACGTGATTATGACGCAATTGCTTCCGATTGCACTGAGGGGGCTACTACAGGAAAATGTTCGAGTATCCATTGTGAAGCTTTGTGCATTCCTCAATGCAATATCTCAAAAGATAATCGATCCGGCGATTCTACCAGGGTTGCAAAATGATGTGGTCCAGTGTCTTGTCAGTTTTGAGTTGGTGTTCCCTCCATCCTTCTTCGATGTTATGACGCATCTCCTGGTTCACCTAGTCGAAGAGATTCAAGTTCTCGGTCCTGTATTTCTGCACAATATGTTCCCATTTGAGAGGTTCATGGCAGTATTAAAGAAATATGTGCATAACCGTGCCAGGCCAGAAGGAAGCATCTCCAACGGCTACGGTAACGAGGAGGTCATTGAGTTCTGTGTTGACTTTATTCATGACCTTAAGCCGATAGGTGTTCCACAATCACGACATGAGGGTAGACTTAGTGGAAAAGGCACACTAGGAAAGAAAACAAAAATTTGTATGGATGGACATTCTTTCACTGAAGCACACTATACAGTTCTACAAACTGCTACCTTGGTGGCCCCGTATATCGATCAACACAAGAATCTTGTACGCTCTCTACACGCGGGGAAGTCTGACAACTGGATTGTACGTACACACATGGCGACGTTCGGCGGTTGGTTGCGAGCACATCTTCAAAATAAAGACAAGGTTGATGAACAGTTAAACTTGTTGGCCAGGGCACCATCTATAACTATATGTACTTTCCAAGGGTACGAGATAAATGGGAATACATTTTACACGAGTGTCCAAGATAAAAAGAGTACGAACCAAAACAGTGGTGTTCGCATTGATGCAACAAACAACAATGGGCAGAAGAACGCATATTATGATTGCATAGAGGAGATATGGGAACTTGACTATGGACCTTCTTTTAAGATCCCTTTGTTTCGGTGCAAATTGGTCAATCTGAAAGGCGGGGTAGAGGTAGATAAGATGTACGGAATGACAAAAAGTGGATCTAAACAATCTTGCGTACAGAGACGAACCATTCGTGCTAGCCAATGATGTGGCTCAGGTTTTCTATGTGAAAGACATGTCTAGCAGACCCAAAAAAAGAAACATCCTGGGAGTGGAGGAGCTGAGGCGTCACATAGTTCTTTCAGGAAAAAGAAACATCGTGAGAGTGGAGGACAAGACAGACATGTCAGATGATTATAATAATTTTGATGAAATTCCGCCTTTCGTAGTGAACACTGACCCAATCATCAAGTTGATTGAAGAAGATGCTCCATGGTTCCGACGCAGAAGAACTGGCGGTGTTGTGTGATGGAGATGTTGGTGCGATATGTCATAATTAATATATTAAACTTTTTATATGAAGAAGATGCTCCATTTTTACCTGCATATCAAATGGATCCGTCGGCGTTGATAGAACAAAACACACGATTTCACCTACATACAGCCCCACGGTGACTCTTGATGAGTGCCTGCATATCAAATGCACCGTGGGGCGTATGCAGGGAATCCGAGTAATTTGTATATATTCCTCAGTAGATGAATTGAACTATTCTTTTGATAGAACAAAACACACGATTTCACCTGCATACAGCCCCACGGTGGCTCCTGAGTGCCTGCATATCAAATGCACCGTGGGGCGTATGCAGGGAATCCGAGTGATTTGTATACCACACCACCCGGCTAGGCACTAGAAGGAGGAAACACTGAGTGCTCGCCTCGTCCGAGAGGGGGCTATATATAGGGTCACGGGCTCAACCAGTGGTACTGATAGTGTTGATCCAACAGCTCTCAAGTGCTCAAAAGAAGCACACCCCTGATCCAACGGCTAAAAAGTGTTTCAAAGAAACACACGATCCGTGTGCTTCTTTAGTCCCGGTTTGAAACTGAAAGCGTTAATCGAACAGCTCAGAAGCAATCAAAAGAAACACACACCTGATCAAACGGCTAACAAGTGCTTGAAAGAAACACACGATCTGTGTGCTTCTTTAGTCCCGGTTTGGAAGTTAAAGTGTTGATCGAACAACTCAGAATTCCAAAGTTTGTAAAAGTTATACAAATTCACATTCAAAATAGTTTTAAACTTATTAAAATAATGGTTATAGAAAAGAGAATTTTTTTTGTATTAGTTAGTCAAATTCAAACACTTTTCATATTGAAAGTTTTTTCAAATTCCAAAGTTTGCAAAAGTTATACAAATTCACATTCAAAATAGTTTTAAACTTATTAAAATAATGGTTATAGAAAAGAGAAAATGTTTTTGTATTAGTTAGTCAAATTCAAACACTTTTCATATTGAAAGTTTTTTCAAATTCCAAAGTTTGCAAAAGTTATACAAATTCACATTCAAAATAGTTTTAAACTTATTAAAATAATGGTTATAGAAAAGAGAAAATGTTTTTGTATTAGTTAGTCAATTTCAAAAACTTTTCATATTGAAAGTTTTTTCAAATTCCAAAGTTATTTAAAACAGAAAACAGAAAACAGAAAAAGAAAAGAAAAAGGAAAAGAAAAAGAAAAAACCCCATCTATCCCGGGTGGTGGCTCAGCCCGGGACAGATGGGGTGCTATCTATCCCGGGCTGAGCCACCACCCGGGACAGATGGGGTGCTATCTGTCCCGGGCTGAGCCACTACCCGGGACAGTTGAGTGTTGCTATATAAGCAACACTTAGCCACGGGTGGTGGCTCAACCCGGAGCAAAATCAGTACGACGCCGTCAGGCTGCCAAAATTCCCCTCGAGCGCCGCCGCCTCCTTCCTCGCCGTCCCCGCGCCTCCGGCCATCCCGACGCCGCTGCGCATTGCTGCGCCCTCGCCGTCCCAGCTACATGTAAATGGATTATTTAAGATGTATTATTGGTTTTTTAAATGGAATATTCGACTATTTTAGTAAATGTAAATGGACTAGAGAAATTATTCTCTTCGACTATTTTTAAATGGAATTATTGCAAATGTAAATGGACTAGTGAAATGTAAATGGATGATTGAAATATAAATTAACATATTATATATTAAATGCAAATGTAAATGGATTGAAATCCCTTGCAGAAACTATGGACACCGATAGAAACCTTCAACAAGAAGAGGACATGTTCGGCATCATCCGCGACAGTGATGGATTGGACCAAAAAGAAGAGGAACACTTAGACGATTTCACCGGGCAATTTCTGAACGAGTCCGGTGATGGACTGGAGGGATATTCAGACGGAGTAGACGTCACCGACAGTTCACCGACTCTACTGTTGGAAAGTCGGCCGCCGAGGTAGATATATGCCCTCAGGTTTTTGTCTTCGTTGAATAGATTTCTGTGTATACATATATTAACTATCACTTTTTCTTGTGTTTAGCCGTCGTCGGGCCATGAACCGGGACCAAGCGCCCAAGCAGCTGTGAAACGAGGCAGGCCACGAACCGGGACAAAAAAGCTCCAAGGGAAACAGAAGTACAACATCGACGCAATCAATGAAAAAGGCAAACCGATTGCTCCCGCTAACCACGCAAGGAAATTTGTAACTCAGTGCGGAGTCATCGTTCGGGACAGGCTCTCCATCAGGGCTCAAGAATGGTATAAGCCAAAGGTGCCAAAAGAGGGGGTTATTTATGTCTCGAATGAAGACAAACAACTCCTTTGGGACGAGCTCATGCATAATTTCACTTTACCGGAAGAGGAGGATGTAGAGGAGCCGGTTATAGAGAATCGATGCAAGGCCTGGACTTATATTGAGATGGGTGAATTGTTCCGCAGCTGGAAGAAAAGGCTAAACAAGTTCATAAAAGAAGGTAAGACTCCAGAATTTGTCGGAGTCTATGAAAAGATTAAAGATGAGTGGCCCGAATTTAAGGCGTACAAGCAATCGGAAGCCGCTAAGATAATGTCAGTGAGAAATAAGAAAAATGCAGACAAAAAGATATATCACCATAACATGGGGTCAGGTGGAAACCTGACGGCCCTGCCTAAGTTTCTGAAAATGGAGGAAAAGTTTTTGGCTAAAGGTATAGAGATCGAGACATTTGACTGGCCAGACCGGCTTAAGGCTTGGTTCTATGGGCATGGTGGAAAGTTAGATCCTGAAACAGGTGACTGTCTTTTTACCAAGAAGCACGGACCTGACCCTATTGAAGCTCTCAGAGAGGTATGGAAGGAGGTCACGGAAGGCAGGTTCCACCCTAACAGAGAGAAGGACGAGCTATCGCGAGCCCTTAAGAATCCTGAACACAGTGGACGAACAAGAGGAACCGTCGGCTCCGTACCGTGGATACTTGGGTTTCCCAAAGATGTTGGCACATACAGAAGCCGATCGAGAAAGAGAAAGAGTATGCCGACCGGGCCCAGTGGATGGAAAATAAATTACTACAGCATGAGAAGGAGATAGCAGAGCTGAAGGCAGCGCAAACTCGACGGATGCCCTGCGAAATTGAGACGCCCGAAGATCCTTCTCCTGATCCAAAATCAATGCGGAGAAGCAGCGTGGCTTCGACGGAGCTCGATCGCCACAATGATATGCCGGGTCCTCGTCACCCCGTGGATAATATAGTGCAGCGGGAACTTTGCGACCTACATGTGCCATGCTTGAACATAACCGTGAAGGTGGCGCACGGCTTTGCCCTACCGCCTAGACCAAATGGAACTTACCATTGCCGCCCTATTCCAGATGGCTATGCTGTTGTCGGGGTTGATGAGGTTATCAAGACATATGAGGGAATTAAGCTGGACTTCCCTACGGGTGAAGACGAGGTTGAGTTGAGATTTGCCCTCAAGAGTACCTGCTTATGGAAAAAGGAATACATCGTTTTCCCACACATGCAGCAAAATCGCCCTCCCAGTCCACATGCTAGTCCACATAACTACAACAACGACAACCAATGTGCTAGTCCAGACACCCCTCACAATGACAACCAAGGCGCTAGTCCATCTCCGCCGTCGCGTAAGCGTACTCCTCCGCGTGAGCGTACTCCGCCGCGTCAACGGACTCCATCGCCTCCGCAAAAGAAGCGGAAGTGCACCGCTGCGTCGACTAGTACTCAGAAAAGCGAAACGGGGAAGTCTCGCTTTGTGAACTCTCGCAAAGATGTCGATACATGGGTCGAGGAGATCCAGGATTCCCAGAGAAAGAAGGCAAAAAAGATGCCTTTGCCTGTTCCGGTATATTCTTCGGATGCGATACGGTGGGCCATAGAATTTCTTACGCATCCGTCGTCTATGAACTAAATATGGACGATGACTACACACGCGTTCTGGTGCGTACATCTAGGAGAGTGCGGGAAGAACAAAAATCTGCTGCCACCCAGAAGAGAGATGTTCCACAACTCGGAATGGAGGCGGCACAATCGGCCCCTCCACTCATATTGGCGCCTTACAACCGGAACCCGGTCGACCATGTACTTTCGCAGCAAGCTAGAGATATGGGTATAACTCTGACAGAGCTTAAGGCATTACAATCTGGCGAGAGTGTCACCATACATGAGGTGGTGCGGAAATATGTGAGAGGAGAAGATCTTGTCGACCCTGCTATGGTGCGCACTCTACCAGATAGGTTGCACCAACTAAATGCATGGTACATGTATACTACAAAAAGTCAAGAAGGAGACTGGCTCTATGCGAAAATTCCAACGGATTTTTATGGCCCAGGTGATGATGAGATTCAAATTGAGTATTGCGAATTATGGTAGTTATTCAATTTTGACGCGCTCGACAAATCTATCATCAGTGTCTTTTGCATGTAAGTAATTAAATTATGTATATATGTCAGTAATTCTCTAGCTCAACTTATTTTTCATTGCTTGTAATTATAGTTATCACTATATTACTTTTGTACTCTATTATGCAGGCTGGAAATTATACAATCTCGAAAGCTGGGACTCAATCACAAGATTGGATTCATTGACCCTAATCGAGTTCATCATCATGATTTGTTACATTACCCAGAGAGTACGGAGAAGCTTTTGCTTACTTATTTAATGGCGCAACATTACAAAAACACCATACTTTTCCCGTTCAACTTCGAGTGAGTTGTTTACTTTCTTATACATACTCGATGTTAAGTATATGTAATTGATGATTTAGTTATTAACAAATATAAACATATGGCAGATTTCACTGGGTATTATTTGAGATTGATGTTGAAAAGGCAATTGTTGATGTCCTCGACCCATTATCGAAACCTGAAGAAAAGTTCGACGACACGAAACAGATGCTCCAGAGGTAATTTCGTTCATTATCACAATCGAACTCGTCTTTTCTAATAATATATAGTAATTAGTAAACTTCTTTACTAATTTTTCATACCGTAAACTTCAGGGTTTGGGACAAGTTCACCTCTTTCCACAAGGACGTCGGTATAGCCCGGAACCTCACTTTAAAATGGCGAGAGGTAAGCCGAACTAGATAGGTTCCACGTATGCATATTCTTAATTTCAGTCTCACAATACCATTTTTTCAATATTTTTGATTATTTTTTATTGGTTTCTTATCTTATTCTATCATAAAGTGCGCGAAGCAGCAACAAGGCACCAATTTGTGTGGATTCTATGTCTGCGAGTTCATCCGGATTCACTTCAATGAGGGTGCAGACTGGAATAGGGTACGTTAACGATTTATTCAAACTTTTTCACTTTTTAAATTGAATTATTTTCATAATGGTTGATATAGTGGTGTTGATCTCTCATTTTTAGTTTGAGACGATCCGGAACAGGGTTGATGCAAAAGACCGCCTACTACCTATTGCGGAGGAAATTGCGGGCTTTCTGCTTGACTATGTCATAAAGCCAGACGCAGAATGCAATATAATCCAGCCGCGGAAAAAGACCAGAGGAAAAAATAGGGTCTAATGCCTCTCTGTCATGTAATGATCTCTGTTTATAAATATTTAGACATGATCTTCCGATTGTAAATATTTGTTGTAAATACTTGTTTGGGAGAACTCGTTTACTAGTAGTATTCATGACTATATCCCGAGGAAAAAATCATGTACTCATGATATATATTATATAGTAACGTATAATATGCAACTCGATCTTGTTTGAAATGAAACATAAATGAAAAAACAGAAACACAAAAGAATCAGTAACATAAATATCAAAAACAGAAACACAAATAGAAAATAGGAAACAAAATAAAAAAACAAAAAAAGAAAACAAAAAATCTCCCGGTTCGTGTTACGAACCGGGACAAATGAGTGGCAGCCAGGCTGGCTTATTTGGCCACGTGGCCCCCTATTGGTTCCGGGCCGTGGCGTGCACGGGACAAATAGGGGAGGCTATTTGTCCCGAACACGCTGTCCTGGACGCGTGACCGAGACAAAAAGCCCTGCCGGCCCGAGACCAGTGGCTTGTTTTGCTCTAGTGGTTCCGCTAGTAAATTCAGTACGTATATTGGCTAATGTGCTATTATCCACTTTAGACATAAATTCGTCTTAACAAGCGACGTGTTGTTGGACTATCAAGTACATTATGTGAAAAACGGTAGTAATTTGAAACATGATTCATCTTAGATCATCGCATGGTCCAGGTATTTCAAAACTGAACATGTTTGATCAGAGTCCACCTTGTCTTATTAGTGACTGCCATAAGTATGCAGTACTATGTCAAGCTGTAGTCTGCATTGCATCCACATCCACCCCAGCTGAAAACCGTACCAGCCTACCAGATGAGGTTTACAAGCAGAAGAGTGGTTCATGCCAAAATATATCCCTCCTATATTAGAGGTATCAACTAATCACTATCCAGGACAGGTCTATGACCAGCCAAACTTGTAGTCGAGGATGTAGACCAGGATCAGCGACAATGGGTACAGAAGGAAAGCGATGAAGGACATCCACAGCGGGAATGTTGTCCGGAAGCTGGTGAAGAGGCCCATTATGATGCACACCAAGAAGATGACAAGCACCTCTGATGAGAAATCCCAGGTTAAGCCCCTGATGTAAACGAGGGCCAAGAACACGACAAGGCAGAGCGTGTTGTTCATGGTCACTCCACCGTAGACCTGCAGTCGAAATGAAAGCACATCATAATCTATTTTTTGAAGCTTTTTAGGACTGTAGAAATCGCAGCATAACCAGATTTCGGAAGGAGAGCAACATGTCACACTTCCCTCCCACACAAGGCATTACGCTGGCTTAAATTTGGTCTGACTGCAACTAACTTACAAGTATGGTGCAAAGGAATATTCAATCAATCAGTTTTTGCACAAATATCCTACAGTCAGTTACACATGTATTGATGCTAAGAATCATTCAATCAATCAGATTTCCCATACTCACCTTTGAATAGAATTTTCAATTACTGGAAATACGTTTTATGAATATCTTATCCTAAACTGCACTCAACCAACTTGGATCGAAACCTTGATACCATCAAATAATTTGTTTTATGTTAACGCCATAAGGTGTCCTAGGCCTCCCAAGCCTCACTTTGAGCATTTTGGTCATGTGGTGTGCTTATGTTTACCATGTTTGGTGAATCAGACTAATGTTGTATAGAATCTAAATTCACTGGTTTTTCTCCTCTTGCATTTTGTCTCGATGTTCTCCAATGGAATATGTATTTAGTTGCTTCTTGATGAAGAAAAACAAAGTATGTAGGAACCTAAGCCTACAGTTTGTAAAAGGTTGATCTTTCAAAAACTGTTTCACCAAAATATCTTGCAATACATAAGGTCAACAAATAACTAGGTTAACTGTATATGAGAAATTAATCCAAACAAAGTTTAGAGGACAGTGAAAAAAACATTGAGACTGCAAAATCTTATTATATGACTACTAGTATCCACCAGACATACCTCAGAGAATGTCAGAGACGAAGTTCGTTGCTTCTTTCTGCTGGCAAATATAATTGCTGAGACAGCCTCACTGGAATTGGTAGCCAAGGGCATCGCAATGAAGGAAATGAAAAAAGATGGTATATTTGTTGCATTTGAAAAGTTCTGCACAGCATCAACAAGTGGGTCTGCAAATGCCGCTGCCATTGCAGTTCCGAGAAGCAAAAGTGCAATGGCCTTAGAGCAGGTCCAGGTTGGATTTTCAATAGATTCACCATCCTCTTCATCCTTGCCAAGCAGCGCATTATGTTCGTCCCTTGTTGTCTGCACAATTGCAGGATGAAGCAATTTATCTCTAGACAAATAACTTCACAAACATGTGACTATATACTCTTTGTGGGACTAAAAGCTTACAGTCTGAAAATCATCCATGAACTTTTTTGAGTAGACACCAGAAGAAACGACTGCACGCTTGGCTTCTTCTAACCATCTAAGGACCCCGTCAATAAATTCCCCCTTTTCAATGAGATTATTCTGAGATCTATCGAAGTCAGCCATCACTTGATCTGCAGCTAGGTTACTATCCAAGTCAATATCTTCAAAATTTACACCAATGATGAAAGCTTGTAGTTCACTGCGCCCTATCCTTCCATCGTTGTCCAGATCAATTTTGTGAAATAACCTGCCAATTTTAGGGTATTATTTAGAAGATTTTTCTTGGACGAAAAATAGTTAAAAGACGAATTGCAGATCAGTGGCATACTTCTCTATGACAGAAACATTTGGTTTGCCATCATCATCAATAAGGCGACCAAAAGTATTCATCTGAGCATGTTTCAGAAGTCCTGACATTACATGCTTCAGTCTTGAATATTCTAATTTTCTCCCCTGGATCCATGGCTGAAAGATCTGTTTGTGGAAGATGAAAGTACTGTTCAATGGAGCAATGCAGATAAAAATATGATTGTAACGAAAAGCAAGTAATGTGCAATTGATCCATGGAAAATTAGCAACTCGTAAATGAGCATGTGCCACCATATTTCAGATGGCTCATAGAGAGGCACCATTTTTTCTTCGTAAAAGACATGTCATCCTAGATTTCATGTGGTGTCACGGTAAAATATTAGTAACTTTTTCAGACAAATGTAAATAGCAATACTAGGGAGAAAAATAATTATTAAGTAGTAAAATATACCCGCAGTACATCATCTAGCGAAAGTTACATTGGAGGACCATCATTTGTCATTAGTATAAGCAGAGAAGGTAGAAACATGCAGAGGTCGTTTTTCCCTGAGGCCAGTATATACCTGATACAGACAATAAGTGAGCAGAAGTAGCGCTGCAACAATAAGACCAAGCAGCAGAGTTAACCGGTGGCCAGATTGAAGCTTCAAAATAGACGGTATCTGAACAACAACAAAGGGAAGAACAGATATCGCCATAATTCTTGCTGCATAGCTGGTCTGAAGATCAGTGGAAACACCAGAGCCTACAACAGTAGAGATGTTATTTAGCAAAATATCATAAAGATATTATGCATCATGTTTGTACCGATACAAACCATGGTAATTATTCTACAGAAGATAAGTATTAGCTGTCATGATACTGATATAATGTCGAAAATTATGTTTGACGAACGGATGGAACTGACCAAAACCAGAATTTCTTAGCCTATGTGACTCGGCAATTACAGTAGCTGGTAAGAAACTAAATACATCAAGAAACTGAAGAACTAGAGCCACTATCTAGTCTATTGTAGCAATTTGGAGTATGAGACTGAAACCAAATACATGAAGCAATAATAGCTGGTAAAATTGTTGAACGGGAAGTCCAGATGTTTCAAAGGCATTTTCTGACGTAAGAGAAATTTGAGAAATAGCAGAATGAATGTCTGTCATACCAAAAAGACTGAAGGCTTTGGTATCTTGGGAATCAACTGCAGTTTTATCCTCCGAGAGATCACATTTACCAACAACCACACAGGATCCCCAGAGTAAGGTTAGAAGCATGACGGTGGAGCCGGCAAGCAGGCCCATTCCGATGAGAACCTGACTCTGAGCAACCTCCTTGGAGCCAGAGAGGCCGGAAACTGAAACAGAGAAACATTATTTTTTTCATTATGATGATAAGGAGGAGTGTCTAACGAAAGAGTGGACTGCAAAAAATACGGAGTACAAAATAAAAAGTACAGTAACAAGTAAGAAAGCAAGCAGCAACGATGGAATGAAAACCGACCGAGGATGAGCATGGCGTCGGGGAGCGCGCCTAGGATGGGTAGGAAGAGTCCGCCGACGATCCCGGGGCCGAGGATCTCGAGCAGCAGCTCGCTGCCGGCGGAGAGGTACGTGGCGGACTTGAACATGAGGAAGCCGTAGGCAACGGCGAGGAAGAGGTTGCCCCACACGGTCTCCGTGCACGGCAGGAACCCGTACGTCATCTCGCACCCCTCCTCCCCGGCCGCCAACCGCGGCGGCCGCTCCGACGGGAGGCGGAGCGCGGTGGTGGCGGCGGTCGACGGGAGGGTGTCGGAGGCGAGGAGCGGGCGCCCGTGGGCCGAGAGGGTGCAGGCGGCGAGGAGTGCCAGGAGGACGATGAGGAGGCGCGGCGGCGGCGGCGTCGGCATGGTGTGTGCGAGGGAGTGTGGAGCGGGAATGATGGTGCGGCGGCGGCGGGGTAGGCAATAAAAAGAGGCGCGCGCGTCCGTGGGAGATATGGGTCGGATGGTGGTGCCGGCGCGCCAAGATGTGGCACCAACGGCTACGTGGATTACGTCGCCCCATGCTGCATCGTTTCGGCATTCCCGTGCTCGTCAGGCCGACGCGTGGAACGAAAGCGTGACATTTTTTTTCTCTGGGAAAAGGTACTCCGTTACGTGGAGGGGATCTGGTGCATTCTGCTGTCTAGACTCTAGAGGAAGTACAGAATTCGGTGAGGTCGGAAAGGGGTGACGGGCTTTCTCAATAAAAAAGAAGGTAGGTGCTGGCTAGAGACGACACGAGTCGTGATGACAGAACGCCTCCTGTTTCGCTTCTTGGGTGATTTTAAAATTACCCGATGCGGCGGGTGCCGACTGCCGACCGACGTCAAAGGCCCTAGGTGGCCAGCGCCAGAAGATCGAGAAGGTCCTCCCTCCTCAATCTTCACACACGATTTTTCCCAACTTGACTTCAGGCAAGTGAGGTGACACTTCCCTTCTACTACACACTGTTACACTTCATTTCAGGAAACTAGATTAACATTTAAAGAAAAAATAAACACTCATCAAAACTTCTCTTGAAATCAGGAAACTAAGTTGGCAATTCTGTCACATTCCCTTCTTCCAATGCCGTGTTACACGATTTAGGAAACTATATTAGGAGGATAAATCCTGATTTATTCGAATTAACTACTCATCAAACGGGGCAGATCGTCTCCCTTGGCCCCGTCGTCAGTGCTCCCGCTAGTGGCGCGTCCAATGGTGGCGTCGGGCTTTACGGGACAGGTGCGGCGTCGATCTCGAGCAAAGTAGTCCACGGAGGAAACCCTAGATCCTAGGATCAGTGCGCTCTCAGAGTCATACGCTATATGGAGGCATTGCTTAGGAATCTTTGTTGTAGTCTACATGTTTCTTGTCTCCTAGTTCAGACGGTTCCGGGGGAACACTAGATCTGGGCCTCCCGAACAATGGCGGTGTGTGCCATCGTTCTCCCTCCCCTCCCCGCCTCCCACGGGGCATCATTTTTTGGAGCTGATGATGGCTTGAGGGGCTCTGAGGTGGAGAGGTTTGCATCTACTGAGACGATGATGGCAAGTCTTGGTGGCGTGGCGCAGCAGATTGTCCGTGTCAGACGTGGCGTGATGGTCTCACGCAGGGTGGGGGCGCTGTCTCGCATCGTGGTGTTGTTGTCGACAGGATTGGCGGAGACAATTCACATCTTAACAAAGAAGATTCCTCGGCGGTGACACCTACGGTAGTATACATGAGGTGCTCGCTAAGAGCCTACTAAATCGAATGAGCACTCGTTTCTCCAAGAGGAAGTCCTGGTGTGATAGTTCCCGGCTCCTAGCCGGTAGAACAATTTCATTGTTCTTGGGACATAAGGCTCCGTCGGCATGATCTTCACCCGTTGCCAAGTTTGTAGGCATCGTGTGAAGGCTCCGTTGGCATGATCTTCACTCCTTGCCAAGAATGCTCGTAAGAGAAGTAATGACAGTAAAATTGCTCCACAATGAATATGTCACTACCTTTTCCTCAGATCCAGTACCACTCTTATCCTAAATTGGCCATTTATCTTCTATTAGTTGTGACTCAAACAGTATGCACAGATATATCAGTTCTCCTTCAGTTTATAAAAGGTAGATGGAAATTAGTTTTAGGCTGGCTGTGCTCTTTGTGTTTTGGGAAATGTCTGTGTTTGTGCTGGCTGTGCTCTTTGTGTTGTTTGTGTCTGTGGAAGCATCAGTAGGACAATGGAAGCTGACAAACTTCGGCTGCTTAGCAGCAACATTCGTGGTCTGAATGCCCAGGCCCGTTGTGATGCTACTGCTGAGCTGATTCGTGAATCCAGGGCCTCCCTGGTGTGCCTAGAGGAGACGAAACTGCAGCACGTAGACAATCAGGTTATTGCTAGTGCTCTGGGTACTGATTTTGCTGGCAACTTTGCTTTCTTGCCTGCTATTGGCACTCGTGGAGGAATCATCCTTGCTGCAGCTGGGAGCTGCTACAGCTTAACAAACGCGGTCCTGACTGAAAACTCCATTTCGGCAACGATTACCAGCAGGGCCGATGGCTCATCTTGGACTGCCACCGGCGTGTATGGCCCTCAGGGCGAGGCCCAGAAAAATGCTTTCATCGACGAGCTCCGCGCTATTGCTTCAGCGAGACCCGCTAGATGGCTGCTCTTCGGCGACTTCAACCTCATCTACCAGGCGGCGGACAAGAACAACGGAAACCTCAATAGGTGGTTGATGGGGCGTTTCAAGGCGGCTCTTGATGCAATGCGTCTGCGGGAGCTGAAACTGAAGGGACGCAAGTTCACTTGGTCCAACGGTCAGCAAAATCCAACTTTGACCCGCATCGACCGCTTCTTTTGCTCGGATGATTGGGATGTGGGCTTCCCGTCAGCTATACTGCAGCCTCTGCCGTCATCCATTTCAGATCATGCGCCTTTGTTGCTTGTGGGAGCTGCTGAGATACCGCGGTTTGCCACTTTCCGGTTTGAGTCGTTTTGGTTGCGCATGGAAGGCTTCCAGGAGATTGTCCAGCAAGCTTGGGCTGAGGAGGTGGCCACCAATGACCCGCTGCGCCGTTTCCACGTCAAGCTCGAGCGCACGGCCATGGCTCTCAAGCAATGGCACAAGAAATTCTTCGGGAGCTTGCGCCTTCAGATGGCCATAGCTAGGGAGGTAATTGGGCGGCTGGATATTGCAGAGGAGTCCCGACCTTTGACTGCGGAAGAGAGGAGATTACGTGTTAGTCTCCGCTCTAAGATTCTTGGCATTGCCTCCATCAACAAGATCAAGATTAGGCAGCGGGCAAGACTCTCCAACATCAAGCTCGGAGATGCTAACACGCGGCTGTTCCACCTCCGTGCAAATGGGCGGCGCCGGAAGAATTTTGTGCAGGTCCTCTCTACTCCAAATGGCTTGGCTGTAACACACGTAGAGAAGGAGGAAGCCTTGAGGGAGCATTTCAGCTCTTTCCTTGGGACTGCTATGCCACGGCTCACTTCTTTGGACTGGGCTGCCTTGGGATACACCACTCGGGACTTGTCTCACCTAGATGCACCATTCGGCATAGACGAGCTAAGAGCTGCGGTGTTTGCACTCCCGGCGGAGAAGGCGCCGGGTCCCGACGGGTTCATCGGAAAGTTTTACACGGAGTGTTGGGAGACCATAGGGGAAGATCTTCTTGCGGCCATGTTTGCTCTCACGGAGAATGGAGGGGCTGCTTTTGGGCTGCTCAACAAGGCAAATATTGTGCTCCTGCCAAAGAAGGCGGAGGCGGGGGTGATTGCTGACTACCGACCGATCAGCCTTATACATAGCTTCTCAAAAATTTCTCAAAGGTCCTAGCAACCAGGCTGGCGCCGCTGCTCCCTCAGATGGTGTCCCCTAGTCAGTCGGCATTTATAAAAAAGCGGTGCATACATGACAATTTTCTGCATGTGCAAGGGTTAATCAAAGAGATGCACAAGGAGAAGACGCCGGGGTTCTTCCTCAAACTTGACATCGCAAAAGCTTTTGATACTGTGAGCTGGTCGTTCTTGATTGAGCTTCTGGAGGTGCTTGGGTTCGGCCCTAAGTGGAGAAGATGGATATGCCTTCTCCTCTCCTCAGCGTCTTCCAAGGTCCTACTCAACGGGAAGCCGGGGCCGTCGATTGCTCACGCGCGGGGGCTGCGCCAAGGGGATCCCATATCGCCCATGTTATTCATCCTGGCCATTGACCCGCTGCACCATCTCTTTCGTGTTGCCACGGAGAGGGGGATTCTCAGCCCTATCCGGGCACGGCCGATCCGCTTCACCGTCTCTCTTTACGCGGATGATGCGGGTATTTTTGTTGGGCCCGAGCCTCAGGATATGAGAGCGGTTTGCTGCATTCTGGAGGTCTTCGGCAACGCCAGCGGGCTGCGCACTAACTTGGAAAAATCTGAAGCTTTCCCAATCCGATGCTCCGAGGAACAAATTGTTGCCGCATTGGCAATCTTCCCGGCGAAGCGGGGTGCCTTTCCTTGCACCTATCTCGGCCTCCCTTTGCACCACTCTAGGCTCAAGGCCGTGCACTTTCAGCCTTTGATTGACAAGCTCGGAGCTAGGCTTGCGGGGTGGTGGGGGCGGCACTTCACGAGGGCGGGCAGGGTGCTGTTGTGTCGCTCGGTTCTCTCGGCCATGGTTCTCTACCACTTGGCTGTTTTCAAGATGCCGTCATACATAATTCGGAAGATCGAGAAGCTAAAGAGGAGTTTTTTGTGGATGAAGCCGGGGGCGGCACCGGGTGCGCCCTCATGCCCTCGTGAACTGGGGCACGGTTAGCCGCCCCAAGGATCTCGGGGGGCTGGGCATTTTCGACATCGAGAGGTTCGGGAGGGCTATGAGACTTAGGTGGCTGTGGTACGCTTGGACTGATCCAAGCAGGCCATGGCATGGCATGGCGCTGCCATGTGACGAGAAGGATTGGGCACTCTTCAGGGCCTCCACGGTGATCTCCCTTGGAGACGGTGAGAAATGCAAGTTTTGGCATGACAATTGGCTGCACGGCGGTCCTCTCAAGCTGCAATTTCCTGAGCTCTTCACCATCTCCACTCGCAAAACAAGATCAGTCCAAGCTGAGCTTCACAACAGAACATGGATTCGGTCTCTGTTTCGGATATCCACGCCGACGCAGATTGCTCAATTCACGCGGCTTTGGATGGTGCTCCAGGAGGTTCAGCTGCAGCCACGCCCTGATGCCATCACTTGGAGATGGACAACTTCCGGCACCTACACCACGGCTTCGACGTACCGCTGCCAGTTCGCCGGAGCCATTCCTCCCTTCCGGGCGAGCAAGATTTGGCGCGCCCACGCGGAGCAGAAGTGCCGCCACTTTGCTTGGGTGGCCATCCACGGGAAAATTCTAACCGCGAACAATCTAGCCATTCGAGGTTGGCCGCATGATCCAGTGTGCAGGTTGTGTCATATACACCCGGAGACGGTCCGGCACCTTCTCCTGGAGTGTAGCTTCACGGCGGCGGTGAGAGCCAAAATCTTTGGATGGCTAGGCACTATGGGAAGTGCTCCGCCTACCCTAGGTCATGGCATTGATAGCTGGTGGAATGCATTGCTTGCGGGGCTGCCCAAGGAGAGGAGACGGGATGCTAGCGGTGCATTCATCTATTGCATGTGGGGTGTTTGGAAGGAGAGGAACAGAAAAAAAATTCGCAACACCGCCCTACAGTCGGACCTTGTGGCGCACCTCATATGGGAGGAGATTCAGCACCGAGCGCTCGCTCACTCGCAGGATCCAGGAGGCTAGATTTTTTGGCGGTTCTTTGGCACTTGGAAACTTGTAAAACTTTGTAAATAACATTCTATTCTATCTATTCGGACGGCAGGATCGACTGCTTTAAAACTCAAAAAAAAAAAAAAAATTTAGGTCAGGAATACATTTGGCAGTAACCGCATTAAATTAGGTACTGAGCTTCTATTAGTAATGCAATATTGGTCAAATACTTAATGCTGAAATCGGATCATGAAGACAAACCTGACATATTAATCGGCAGTGCAGCACGAAGTAAGTTCAGAATTGCCAAAGTAAGTTCAGAACCGCCGCCAAGCAGGAGTACGTGCAGTGAAGCAGCACGGCATGGCAGCAACAGGCAACAGCTCTGAGGCGGCACCGCATCCACGACAAGCTGTCCCGCGCCATCGAACGCATACACGGCAAGCAGTCCCGGCGGCGTTGACCATGAAGGCAATGTCATCGAGCTTCTTCTGTACATTCATCATCTGTCGATTGATTTGTCTACTGTGAGTCTGCGATACTCCCTAGTTTTTTGAAAAAAGTCCATTTCAAACCCTTAAATTGTAGTGGTTCGGCAAAATAAGCCTAAACTTCAAATCCCTATCATTTATACTCTGAACTTAGTGATCCCGGTCTAAATCAAACCCTAAACCTGTTTGACACACCGGGAAACAGAAGATCCCGGCCGAAAATATCCACTGTCTCACTGACAAATGGTCCCATATGTCATATTCATTTCAACTTCAATCCATGTCTTCCCCATTAAAGAAACAGGAGCGTACAACTCGGTGGACACGGCGATCTGTCGTTTTGGACGGAGCCCGGTGGCGAGGGGAGGTGGCCAGGCCGGCCGGGGATAGCGCGGAACGCGCACGGCCAACAGGCACACACGGCCGATGTGCACGGGCCGCTGAGCACATACGGCGGGCGAGCACGCGTTGCAGGCACATGCGGCAGGCGAGTACAGGTAGGCAAGAACGCGCGGCTGGCTAGTGGCCAGCACACGCACGGCCGGCAACTCGGCAAGCAGCCAAGCAGGCACGCACGGCCGGCAAGCACGCGCCGCTTCTTTGAGAGCCTGAGCACGGTGGAAGGGCGGCTGGTGCGGCTGGAGGTGGTGGTGTTGCTGAGCGTGCTGGTGCTCTACGACTCCACCCATCGCCGGAGCAGCGACCGCCTGCTCCGGGGCATCATCCAGGACGCCCCCCTTCCACGGCGAGACCTCGTATCGTGGGCGACGGCGCTGATGCTCATCCAGGCCAGCGCGTACGCCACGCCCGTGCACAGCCGTCGCGACGTGGACCAGCGGAAGAAGCTGCTCCTACAACACGTCCTCCATACAGCTAGCTCCAACGATTGGGGTGCTGATTGCGTTTTTTAAATTGTTGCTTGGGACTTATTTGTAAAATCTAGGGACCTGTTAGTTATATAAATATGTTTCATAAAATCTAGGGTTTGATTTAGACCGGGATTGTAAAATTCAGAATTCAAACGACAGGGATTTGGAGTTCAGGATTCATTTTGCAAAACTACTACAAATTCATGGTTTGAAATGGACTTTTTCCCTAGTTTTTTGGTGATTGTGCACGCCCCTGCTCCACGCACGCTCGCAGCTCTGACTACTCGAGTTACGTCCCAGGTCGGCGACGGCCGAATCCCGGAGTGCGATAGGGGTTGACAGGCTAGATCCCGGAGCGTCATGTGTATAGCATGCCGGAGATGGCCGGATCAAGAGGAGTGACAGGCTGAAACGACATGATGTTGTAGGGAGGCTCCTGCCCTCCCAGCATCGACGCCACCTAGCCCCGCCCGATCCTCCCCTCCCTGACACCAAGCTCCCCATCTCTCAATCCTCACCCCCAAGCTACTCTCTCCCGAGGAATTGAAGATGAGCGGAAGCACCTCCACGGTTCAAACATCTGCCCGCCCAAGCCGCCTCTGTCTGCTCACCCCCGAGGCACATCCGGCAGGACAACCATCCGGGAGGTCGGCCATCTCGGCGTGACGTCGCCCCGCTTGGCCCTTCTGCCCCCGCTCTCTGAAGATGCCACGACCTCTTCGCCTCAGTTGCACACGACGAAGGAGGCGATGCACGCCCCCATCCACTGATTTCTCCAATGGAGGCACCGTGAGGTTGGTCGTACCTGTAATGACGGGCCACAGACGGGGTCGGGCGACGACGGTGCTAGGGTTGGGTCGGATCTGGGGTTGGGCGAAGGCGGGGTATCGGAGTGGAGCGAGGCGACGAGGGAGAGAGATGCCAAGGAAAGAGAGTTGTGTGTTTTGAAATGGGTACGCGAAAGTGGGCGGGGAAATTTTCTCTGCCGGTCGACAGTAGTAATCTGGGGCATTGGTTTGGTTTGATCTGATATGTCGTTTGATCTATTTTAGTGAGTTGGACCTGATGTTTCAGATTGACCTGTATACACTTTATGTGGGTGGCTGTAGCGAAACTAAAGTTGGCTCTTTTATAATTAGTGGAGAAAACAATTAACATTAGAAGCATAATTAAAATTCATTTTATCTTTGGATATGTATCAATTCTAACATATCATAGTATAAGCTAAAAAAAGTATTTATAAACAATATTTTTCTCTACAAATCATTAGATTTTTTCATGATACATCCATAACATTCATGTATATCGATACAATGTTAAGGGACTTATGAAATAGATAAAATCAGAAAAGAAAGAAAAGAAGAAATAAAACAATCAATCCAACGAGAAATCCACTATGCACTAAGGGGCCGGCCCTGTGAGAATCAAAATAAGAGGGCATGTCGTATGTTGTTGCTCCTGCCGTCCTGCTTATAGGAGAAAATTGCACCTAAAACCAGACTTTGGTGTCACTGTTTCACAGAACACAGAATTAAAACCCATTTTGCGGTAAAACCCAGTTTTTAGTCTAAACGTTACAGTAGCATAAAAAGTTGGTTTAGTCTCTTAACATGCGGTTCCATGACACTAAATCATATTTGTATACTTTCTCAAAAAAAAATCATATTTGTATACTGTATGCCACAATTAACATGTGTCTAACGTTTACATGGGAACACTGCCCATAACATGTTATTTAAAATATTATAACACAGAAAAATCTAAAAATCATACTATCACCAACGAGCCCATGTAGAGGCTTGTGTTGATGCTTAATTTTTGTATATGTGATTTATAAAAAGATAATATAATTGTGGTGTATGGTATAGAAATACGGTGCAGTGTCATGGCCTAAAAAATAACTGTACTTTTCTTCTTTAAAATATTCTACTTTCTTTGCAAAGACATAAATAGAATTTATATATACGTAGAAAATTTCAAAAATACATTATACTTCAAACTACATAAAAATATATATAAATTCATGACCACAATACATTTTGTTGAGCAACAGGTTCACTGGGCACACGCTGCTAGTTGTTAAAGCAAGAGCCCCGGCTTAATAGTGAGAATGAGAAAATTATACCGATATTAACGAGACCTTATAAAGGCCTATGTTGATGCCCACATTTTTTGTATAAGCAATTTTTTTAGAAAATTGTCTTATAATTGTGTTATACGGTATATAAATGTGGTGTAGTGTCATGGGGCCACATGTTATACACATGTTAAGAGCCTAAACCAAGTTTTTTGGCTACCTGCAACGTTTAGACCAAAAACTAGGGTTTGCTGCAAAACAGGTTTTGATTCTGTGTTTTGTACAACAATGGCACTAAAGGCTGGTGTTACATGCAATTTTCTCTGCTTATATTTGGGGAAACGGAAGCATGGCCACACCTTCCAGGCCTCCACTGCGGCACTGCCAACAGAATTATCCCATTGGGTCTTGATTTGTTTCTCACTGATGGATCAATGGGCTGCAAAACCCGGAAGGCGCGTCTATTCCTTGGACATTCCATCCATCACGAATATTCTGAGTTGGGTGAGACCCCATTTGTAATCATGACTCGTCGCGCAACCTGAAATTTTCACAAAAAACGACCTAACCGAGTAGCCCTACCTGTTTGGTCTCTCGATCTCCTCGATTAGTCGATGTCACGGTGGTGCCTCCGTGCGTCATCCGATCTCTTGACCGCTTTGGTATTGGAGCTCTTTTTTTGTTGTTGTTTTTAAGGAGCTCTTTTTGTTTTCTGGGTAAGGTGTACTAGGGTCTAGAGCATCTTCAACGGGCCTCCAAATTGGATAGACGATGTCCGTTCGTATCCACGGGACAAATGGGCCGGTCCAACGGCCCACCTCATACAGATACGAGCCCGCATACATGTCCTTTTCGTCACATTTTGATCTCAAATTTGGGCAGATTTCAGGTCAAAGTTTTGAATTGTAAAAATGGTGAAAATTTTAACAAGCCAGGCCCAAATGTTCGTTCCTGTATTTGTTAGTTTGTTCCAATATTAGGGCTCTTGTCCCATCAGCTTTTTCCCATCTTCGTTCCTTATTCACGTGTTTGTTAGTTTGTTTATATGGGCACATACCTTACATGGGCATAGTGATGTTGAACTTGTGCATCCGACGGTTGATTCAATGCTTCCGAATTAGTGGCGCTTCAATTTAGTACACTAGTTTTTGCCCGGAAGCTAAATAGTACATCATTTTAGTTCATATATACTCTATTAGGGCATCTCCAGTCGCCCCCCCCCCGCCCCCCACGAAGCCTTTTTGGTGCCGGCGGAAGCAAATAGCGCCGTTTTTCCACCAGCCCCCCCCCCCCCCCCCCCCCCCCGAAGCCCAGTTAGAGTCGTTTCGGCGGAAAATAGTGCCGGCGCCCCCAGGCGAAACCCAGCCCACTGGGTTCAGCCTGGGGGCGCCGGCGGAAGGAAAACCACGCGTGGGCCAACGCTGTCGGCGAGACACCGCCTTCCCAACACACCTGACTCGCCTATCCCTCCCTTCCCGTGTCGCCGTCAGAACGCCGTCGTCCCCCACCTCCACCTGCACCGCCACGCCGCCGCCGCCACAACAATTTCTATCCGCCGCCTAGCCCCGCCACACCACGCACCGTCGGCGCCACCCACTCCTCCGCCGTGAAATCGCCTCTGGGAGATCTTCAGGGCGAAAGGGCGACCACCCCGCGCGCAAGGTGTTAGGCGAAAATCCGACACATCAATGGACTCCGACGAGGAGATATTCGACGAGCTGTTCGACAAGGAAGATCAGGCGGCCGTCGACGACGAATAACACCTGCTGATCTTGGCCTCCCTCGTCGGCTTGCTCGCCGAGAAATCAGGGTGGGTGAAAGAGCATTTTCCCTAATGTGTGGTTTTGGTAATTATATGACAATCTCTATGGACTAATGTTTGCATTGAGATATCATTACAGATCATGTCCATCGGATTAGTGGAGCTGTTGTGTTGAGTGAAGCTTATTGCAAGAATGTCTTGAAGAATTCAAGACATCATATTAGTGAATAAATGTTGGAAGATACAAGGTTGATCAAGATTTGATCAAACACACAAAGCTACAAGATGTACCAAGAGCGATCGTGTATCTCTTGGGATGGTAAACACTTGTCCATATAGCCTTATAAACTAACCCATGATATATGTGTGTGTGGTATCTTTATATAAGGTTAGGTATCTTTCCATGGGTTTGCGTCAAATGAAGATTTCATATAGCTCATGGAGGATGACATCATGTGGTGATCGTCATCAAGGTGAGATGTGCAAGATCAAGAGAAGCTTCTTGAAGAGATCCTTTGATTGGTGCTTGCAATGGATACATGAAGATGGAGCTAAGCGAGACTCTCCCATTGTGAGCATGGGGGAGTATTTAGACAAGTCTTCATCAAGCATGTGCTTGGACGCGCAATCAAGAAACATGATCCACTTGAAGAGACCAAAATAGTCATCATCTAACTCAAGTAGAATGCTCAAGGCAAAGGTATAATCTTGATAGGGCTATAGGATAGATAGGCGTACTATCAAGAGGGGCTCTCAAGTGAGTAACTTGATCGCAACGTTGTAGAGAGCTCAAACCTTTGCATACTTGGCATATCATATTTTTTGCTTCTTATTTGGCTTTTATGGTGGCGAGGAACTATAGCTTGGTTCATCTTCATGTCAAGCTCTTGTTCATCGAAAACGGTCTTACTTTGGAAAACTTGTTGGCTTTCATCCATGTGAGGATTTAGAGCTTGGTTTATCTCCATACTAAGCTCTAGTTCATAAAAACAGATTTCGTATGAATATCTTGTTATGTTTTTGATATTGGAGGTTTTACCGGTTTACATGTTTTAGGAAATTTAAACCTTTCCCCATTTGGTCTTATCCTCACATGATGGACTATGATGCTTCTATGCATATTCAAGTACAGCTCGTTGTAACGATTCCAACGAGCCAAAAATCATCGAAAACGGAGTCCGGATGGAAAAGATATTGCAGTTTTTGTTTTGCTGTTTTTGTGAGTTTTCAGTCACTCGGAATATCCGATTCCGGACTGAACCGGAATATCCGATTCGCGCAGTTTTTTTCGAAAAAGTGACACAGATTAGAACCGGAAAATCAGCTCGGAAATTTCAATTTTTGGTGGAATTTCCGGTCTAAATTCTGGGTGCAACGGTTATATTTTCTAGGTGGTATAAATACCCATCCTTTTCTTCTTCCCTTGACCAACCAAGGTAGCACGAATTTCCTCTCTCTTCTACTCCATTGTTGACCTTGGAAAGCTTGATTTCTCTCAATCCCTCCATTGATTCTTCCATATTCTTTAGGGAAAGTTCAGAGGAGATCTAGATCTACAATCCTACCAGTCCATCTCTCCTCTAAGTGAGGGGAACCTAGTGGATCTAATTCTTGGAGTTCCTTTATGGTTCTTCTCCTTTGTTCTTACTCTCCTCTCTCCCCATAAGCATTAGTTGCTTTTGGTGGGATTTGGGAGTGAAGGATTTGACTCCTTTGTGGTTTCCTTAGTTCTTCTTCTTTTATTCCCCCATAAGCATTTGTTACTTTGTTGGAATTTGAGAGTGAAGGACTTGAGCACTTCGTGTGCTCTTGCCATTGCATTTGCATCGGTTTGACCCCTCCACGAGGATTCGTGGTGGTGATACTTGTGAGCTTGTTACTCTTGGGTCTTTGGACCCTAGACTCCTTTTGTGGCCGGCCTTTTGTGGCCAAGATCTTTTGTGGCCAAAACCTTTTGTGATCAAGACCTTTTGTGGTCACTTGAGAGCCCCCAATTAAGTTGTGGGTGTGTGCCTCAAGACTTGGGAGCCCCCAATTATGTTGTGGGTGTGTGCCTCAAGAGTTGTACGGGATTCGATCTCCGCCCCAAAAGAGATCAATAGTGGAAGGTGAACTCGCAACCTTTTGTGGTTGAGTTCATCAGGAGAAGAAGGTGAGCCTTTGTGGCATTGCGGCTAACCTGTTGTGGTTGCGCACACCTCTCCAAACGAGACGTACACCCTTGGGTGGAACTCGGGAATACATCCTCGCCTCCACATGCGTCGGTTATTTCTATACCCGAGCTCTTTACTTATGCACTTTACTTTGTGATAGTCTTCGTGCTTAAAGTTATCTATCTTGCTAGCTTTCACCTTGTTTCTTGTATTGCTTAGCATAAGTTGTTGGTGCACATATGTGAGCCTTGTATATTTATCTAGGTTGTATGCTTGTTAAAGTAAACCTCTATTTTTATTCCGCCTTTATCAAGCATACCGGAATTTCCGGGTCATTCTTGGACCGGATATTCCGACTCCTCGGAAAAAGTTTTAAATCGTCTATTCACCCCCTCTAGGCGACGTCCATCCGTTCAATTGGTATCAGAGCCAGGTTATCTCATTATTAGGACTAACCGCCTAGAGATAAAGATGTCGTTTAGAGATCTAGTGCACAATCTCACTTATAGATTCGATGGCACAAATTATGATATTTGGAAAATTCGCATGCTTAATCTTTTTAGAGACATGGGTTCAAATTTAGAGAGTACTGTAGATATGGGTTTTACTCCTCCAAAGGATTCACACGAATTATCTTTAGAGGATGAGAAAAACTCTTATCTCGATACTCTAGCATCTAATGGTCTTATATGTGCTTTGCGCGATGTAGTCCTTGCGTCAATCATGCCTTTTCGGAGCGCTCATGAAGTATGGACAAAACTTCAAGATATATATGAGGTGTCCAACATTTCCAATGATGATTGTCCTCCTTCCACATCCGGTCGTGATGAGCTCACGTCTTCCTCCACTTCACCGACATGTGGTTTGCCACAAGGTAATGATATGGTGAGTGGTGATAGAAATTGCATTTTTGATGGTGAATCTACTATTGAATATACTTCACACTTATCTTATTGCAATGCTCTATCTTTGGACTTAAACACCTCTAGCACTCCAAATGTCATACATGCTAGTGTTGATAGTCCTTGCATATCATGTAATAGTTGCTTAACTAAATTTCATGATGATATGATTTCCTTGTCTTGTTGCCATGAGCAAAATGTTTCTATTTCCTCTAGTACTTGTTTGTCTAACAATGTAGAGGAATTCCAACAATTGTTGGAACAAGACATGGATCTCAATGGTGCTTCAAGTGTCTCTTCATCGTCTTCATCCACTACTCACGTTTGCCTTAGGGCTAAGGAGGTTAAGGTATCTCCTACCGTGCACTCCAATATATCTCATGACGATGATGATGATCTAATTAAGGAGAAGTTTGATATTGTCTCTCATGCTCTCTTAAATAATAAAAATGCTCACAAGAACTTCTTGGAAATCATGACTACCCTTGTTGAGCTCAAGGAGACTTTTGAGGCCATGGAGACCCGTTGTCATGAAGGGTGGGGTCTTGCTCGTGATTCCGCGGGTGAGATCCACAATCTTGAGAATGCTCTTAAGGAAGAGGAAGAAACCCGGGTTGCTCTCGAGGAGATATTGGAATCTAGTGAGGAGTTAAATAATGAAGTAATTGTTAAACTCAAAAAGAACATGACCATGCTATTACTAAATGTAATGTGCTTAGTAAATAAAATGCTAAGTTAAACAATGAGCTTATCATGATGTCTTCTTCCATTTCTAATGTTAATGATGCTTGTGATACTAACTCCACTTTGTGTAAAGCATCTATTTTGAAGGAGAATATTGAGCTAATGACTCAACTTGATTTGCTAACTAGCAAGTATGGGATATTGGAAGAAAATCATGAAAAGCTTTCAAGCTCTAATGAGGATCTTCTACCATCACATGCTAGGCTAAAGTTAGCTCATGAGACGGTCACTACGAAGGTAACATCTTGTGAGCCTCTTGTGGAAACTAGCCCAACTTCTACTACTAATGTTTTATTGCAATGTGCTAGTACTAGTAATTCTACATCACATACCATTGATAAATCTTGTGATGAATTACATTCCTTACCTTGTTGCTCTAACAATGTAGCATCTACTTCCTCTAGTATTTGTGTTGAAACTAACAATGTAGAGGAACTCAAAGAACTCAAGGCACACATCACTTCATTGAAGAAAGACTTGAAGAAGTGTCATGAAGGGAAGTCCACCCTCGACAACATGTTGAGAGTGCAACAACTTTCTCATGACAAGAGTGGACTTGGATTCAACTCCAATAACAAGAACAAGTCCAATGTCAAGAAGAAGCACAAGTTCATCAAGAAGAAGCGCCAAGAACAAGTTATTGATTCGGCCAAGATTATGTGCTTCAAGTGCAAGGTTGAAGGGCACCATGTTAGATATTGCCCTTTGAAGAAGAAGCCTCTTAGTGAGAAGCAACAAGGGAAGCAACCTCAAGTTCAAACTCAAACTTCCCAAGTTGAAGAACTTCCCCTTACCAAGAAGAAAGGTAAAAGTCGACTTTGCTACAAATGTCGTGGGAAGGATCACTTTTCTTATTCATGCACTCACGGTAACTTATCCAACCCCACTATAATTGACAATGTCTATTCTCTTGGAAAGGATAAGATTGGAATGTATGTGCCAAATTTATTGGTACTCAAAGTGGTGTCAAGAAAAGAACCATTTGGGTTGCCAAACCTATTGTGACTAACCTCTTAGGACCCAACTTGGTTGGGGACCAACAAGCTAAAACTTGATCATAGGTGAAAACGGAGGACATTGGAGACTTGACTACATCATGAAGATTTAAGGGATCTTCATCATTCATAGTCTCTCAAGTCAAGTCAATTGGATTATATTGTCTTAACATATATCTAATGCTCCTCCTTGCGGTAACTTGTATTTAATTCATATGTATACACTGAACGTTACTTGCACCCTTGCATGTGTTTGGTTTTGTACCTTACTAGTGTTTGATATGTGTTGTGCACTCTACCTACTTTTATTGAGTAATCAAGCTTGTGTATGTTGGTTTGCACACCATGTATGTTATGAGCTTCTTGTCTATTTGCTTTCATCTTAATTGGCTTTTTAAGGGATTTCAATGGACTATCCCTTTTTGGGGGAGTGATGTGCTTTTTGGTAACTCACCACACTAAAATGTGTATTCATGAGGAATACCACTTAGTGGTGATATTTCAATATTATCTACTCTCTTTGTGGTATGTCTTACTCATAAGAAATTCAAATTCTAATGTCCATTAATTATCTCTTGTTGGATTTCTTTTGCCTCCTGTTAAAAAGAATGGATTATCACATTATGGGGGAGTAATAAGCTATGTGCATATTACAAGACTAGAAAATGTGAACATGTGAGGTAGTGTCACCTAGAGTTGATATTTGTGATTATCTTGTTCCTAGGTGGCATGGTACTCAAACAAGTTCCATATTTGCTTAAATGCTTTTTGTTCACCCTTCTTTTGGTATCTTATTTGTGAGAGAGTTTCTTGATGCTTAGTATTATCATTGAATATGTGAAGTCATCAAGAATCTCTATATAAGCATGTTTTTCAATTCTTATATTTTTCCACATGCTTATGTTTTGTGAATATGATCTTAAATACATATATGCCATGTATCACCGAGAGCTATCTCCATACAATCATTGTCTTTGACAAGTGATAATTATACTGGTGTTAAAATTATTGATCATATTCACATTGACTATTGTTCTTACGTTGTATTATTCTATCACCAAGTTTGTTTTGGTTTAACCATCCTTTTGTCTTCTTTGCTTCATTTGGATCTTTTTGTTTCTCTACTCATTGTGTTGTGCTTTCTTGAGTTAGGAAAAGCAAGCATCTCATTCTTGTGCATTTACATTCAAAGACTTAATTCTAAGTAATGCACTATCCTTGGGGGAGTTATCCTACATTGAGTAGAACACTAATCTATAAATTGGTTTGGTATCTTATTGTTCTTCTTGAACATGACTAATGTTTTAACAATGTATATGGAAAGTGATGATCTCATTTATGTGCATTTTGTATTCATATACAAGATCATAAATAATGCACAAATCTTGGGGGACCAATCCTATATGTTATTGAACATTAGTTATCTTCAATTGGTATTTGATCCCGATTACATGTCTCTTTGAAAGACAAACATTTTTCGTCTTGGTACTTTGGGCCATCATGAAAAGTGTAGAGGGCTTGGTTTATTTGTTGGAATCGTACTCTTCTTTGTGGAGTTGGATATCTCATCCCATGGTTCTCAGTATACCTTCTTGGATGAGATAACCTTCGAGCATGCTTGTTTGATTTATTTCTTATGCTCATTGGTTTAGCCTTGACTGTGTTTTCATTTGATATCTTTTCAAATTGGATTCTCCAATCATGGGTTGGTTTGAGTCTTTGATACAATGAGGACAAATCCTTCTCTTACCACACTATTGTGTAGCTTCTTGATTTAATTGGTGTTTTGTCTAAATTGTATCTCGGTTGGTTCTTGAAAGTTTTGTGCATGCATATTTACTATATGTATATCTTATGGCATGCTTATTTTCGTTGATCCAATATATAGGATAAACTCCATCAAATCCTAAATGGCTAAGATGTGCATGAAATTCTATTTCTTATCAATATGCACATATTTATGTGGAGTTTGTCCTATGTATTGTAGTTGGTCAAACTACTTTGGACCCAATTAGTTTGGGTGCCATAGTGTACTTCATTTGTTTTAGGTACATGGGAGATGTCTTCACCGTGTGCTTCTTGGAGCCAAGCTTGGATGATTGTGACCGTCAATGCTATCTCGATAACAAGTATCTAACTCATGCATATACTTCTATCTCTCAACCTTTTGTAGGTTGTTCTTTGGCATGAGTTTCTCTAAGTTGCATTTGATATGGTTTTTGCAAAGTTTCTTTTAAAATATCTTCATTGCTAATGTGAGTAAGCCGAGATGATTAGACATCAAGGGGATTTATTTAATCATATTAATGATTCACCATCCTCAATATGTTAATCTAGCAAATTCATTTCAAAGTCTCTCATGTGTAATATTGATGAATTCTCATAAATCATTTGCCTTATGTGATATTTGTTTTGTGTCTCGAAGTATTCCAACTATCACTTATCCTATGTGGGTATTTGTGATGCTTTGAGAATTTGGTGTGGAAGTTCATCTATGCCCTTTAAGATTATTTTGAGCTATGTGCTTTGCTTTTAAGCAAACATCTTATCGGTGTATTTATGACTTCCTCTAGGATACCATGTACTTTACCTTGTACCTACATTGTGTGTGCATATTTCTTTGTGGACTTAGTGTCCACTTAGAAACTTATACACATGAGGGTAGTTGCATATTTAATTGGTATCCAAAATCTTTAGTGATCACCTTTTATTACTTTCTTGATTCTTTGGTGATCTCTAAAAAGCACAAGCTTTGATTTTCTTTTGGTATCACATTGCCTATTAATAATCTTGTGATCCTATTTGATGTATCCTCTTTGGTGTACTTGTATGCGAAATTCATGATATGCACTTTGTGCCTCATAATTTGGAAGACTATGGTGTTACTTAGGCTTATCCTTGTTTAGTCTCCAAAAATGTATTTCCATGTCACACCCATCCTTTCCCGGTTGAGCAAATCTTTATTTTCCACTTCTCTCCTTTATTGCTCAACATTGGTTTGTTGCAAGGTGTACTTATTTTCTTACCTACAATCTTGCACCTTTTTGTGTTCAAAAGCATCTAGAAGGGAGTGAGGATTTCATGTTGTGCACACTATATTGAAAAGCAAATCCTTCATTGTGCATGTACCTTGGGGAGTTCCCTCTTGATTTTTAGAACTCTTGGTTGATCTTATCATAATATCCTATTGTGCTCAATTGGTTTTGGATCCCTTGATTGCTTGCTTCTTTGTGAATGCTTTCCCCCTTTGCAATTGGTATCCTTCCAGTGGATTTCAATTGATATATTTCTTGTGCAATTTTTGGATCCTCAATATAGTTTGATCCCCTCCATCTATTCGTCAATGGATAAGTGCATTTTATTTCACTCATATCATGAGAAATGCATAAATCATGAAGGAGATCTTATTATGTTACCTTTCCAAAGCCTTTCGACCATTTCGGCAACCGTTGCCAATGGGGGAGAAGTTTTGGAGGGTTGTATGGAATTGGCTTTGTACTTTGGTATCTTCTTAAGTATTTGCCTTCCTTTCCTTTGCATTCGTTGCTTGGTTTTATATATAGTGGAAACTCTACCATCGGTAATGGTTGACAATATATGCAATGAATTCATGTTCATACACACGTGCATAAATTATGGGGGAGTTTGCTCAATATATGTGGATGGACTAACATCACAAACCTTTGTAGTATTTGATGTTAGTGCAACCATTCTTGTTCATTAAATTCCATATTATGAACACTCACAAAAGAGATTGTCATCAATTACCAAAATGGGGGAGATTGAAAGAGCATTTTCCCTCATGTGTGGTTTTGGTATGGACTAATGTTTGCATTGAGATATCATTATAGATCATGTCCATGGGATTAGTGGAGTTGTTGTGTTGAGTGAAGTTTATTGCAAGAATGTCTTGAAAGATTCAAGACATCATATTAGTGAAGAAATGTTAGAAGATACAAGGTTGATCAAGATGTTGATCAAACACACAAAGCTACAAGATGTAACAAGAGTGATCGTGTATCTCTTGGGATGGTAAACACTTGTCCATATAGCCTTGTAAGCTAACCCATGATATATGTGTGTGTGGTATCTTTATATGAGGTTAGGTATCTTCCCATGGGGCTGCATCAAATGAAGATCTCATATAGCTCATGGAGGATGACGTCAAGTGGTGATCGTTATCAAGTTGAGATGTGCAAGACCAAGAGAAGCTTCTTGAAGAGATCCTTTGCTTGGTGCTTGCAATGGATACATGAAGATGGAGATAAGCGAGGCTCTACCATTGTAAGCATGGGGGGGGGTATTTGGAGAAGTCTTCATCAAGCATGTGCTTGGACGCGCAATCAATAAAGATGATCCACTTGAAGAGATCAAGATAGTCATCATCTAACTCAAGTGGAATGCTCAAGGCAAAGGTATGATGTTGATAGGGCTATAGGATAGATAGGCGTACTATCAAGAGGGGCTCTCAAGTGAGTAACTTGATCGCATCGTTGTGAAGAACTCAAACCTTTGCATACTTGACATATCATATTTCTTGGTTCTTATTTGATTTTATGGTGGTGAGGAACTAGAGCTTGGTTCATCTCCATGTCAAGCTCTTGTTCATCGGAAACGGTCTTACTTTGGAAAACTTGTTGGCTTTCATCCATGTGAGAATTTAGAGCTTGGTTTATCCCCATACTAAGCTCTTGTTCATCAAAAACGGATTTCGTATGAATATCTTGTTATATTTTTTATATTGGAGGTTTTACCGGTTTACATGTTTTAGGAAAGTTAAACCTTTCCTCATTTGGTTTTATTCTCACATGGACTATGATGTTTCTATGCATATTCAAGTAGAGCTCGTTGTAACAATTCCAACGAGCCAAAAATCATCGAAAACGGAGTCCAGATGAAAAAGATGCAGTTTTTGTTTTGCTGTTTTTGTGAGTTTTCAGCCACTCGGAATATCCGATTCCGGACTGAACCGGAATATCCGATTCGCGCAGTTTTGCTCGAAAAAGTGGCACTGATTAGAACCGGAAAATCAGCTCGGAAATTTCACTTTTGAGTGGAATTTCCGGTCTAAATTCTGGGTGCAACGGTTATATTTTCTGGGGGGTATAAATACCCATCCTCTTCTTCTTCCATTGACCAACCAAGGTAGCACGAATTTCCACTCTCTCCTACTCCATTGTTGACCTTGGAAAGCTTGATTCCTCTCAATCCCTCCATTGATTCTTCCATATTCTTTAGGAAAAGTTGAGAGGAGATCTAGATCTACAATCCTACCAATCCATCTCTCCTCTAAGTGAGGGGAACCTAGTGGATCTAGTTCTTGGAGTTCCTTTGTGGTCTTCTCCTTTGTTCTTCCTCTCCTCTCTCCCCATAAGCATTAGTTGCTTTTGGTGGGATTTGGGAGTGAAGGATTTGACTCCTTTGTGTTTCCTTAGTTCTTCCTCTTTTATTCCCCCATAAGCATTCGTTGATTTGTTGGAATTTGAGAGTGAAGGACTTGATCACTTCGTGTGCTCTTGCCATTGCATTTGCATCGGTTTGACCCCTCCACGAGAATTCGTGGTGGTGATACTTGTGAGCTTGTTACTCTTGGGTCTTTGGACCCTAGATGCCTTTTCTGGCCGGCCTTTTGTGGCCAAGACCTTTTGTGGCCAAGACCTTTTGTGGTCAAGACCTTTTGTGGTCACTTGATAGCCCCCAATTAAATTGTGGGTGTGTGCCTCAAGACTTGGGAGCCCCCAATTAAGTTGTGGGTGTGTGTCTCAAGAGCTGTACGGGATTCGATCTCCGCCCCAAAGGAGATCAATAGTGGAAGGTGAACTCGCAACTTTTTGTGATTGAGTTCATCAGGAGAAGAAGGTGAGCCTTTGTGGCGTTGCGGCTAACTTGTTGTGGTTGTGCACACCTCTCCAAACGAGACGTACACCCTTGGGTGGAACTCGGGAATACATCCTCGTCTCCGCGTGCCTCGGTTATTTCTATACCCGAGCTCTTTACTTATGCTGATAGCCTTCGTGCTTGAAGTTATCTATCTTGCTAGCTATCACCTTGTTTATTGTATTGCTTAGTATAATTTGTTGGTGCACATAGGTGAGCCTAGTATATTTATCTAGGTTGTATGCTTGTTAAAGTAAACCTCTAGTTTTATTCCGCCTTTATCAAGCATACCTGAATTTCCGGGTCATTCTTCGACCGGATATTCCGCCTCCTCGGAAAAAGTTTTAAAACGCCTATTCACCCCCCCCCCTCTAGGCGACGTCTATCCGTTCAGTGGGTCGCAGCGTGTTGGATCAACAATTGGTCACCGCAAGAGCAAGCCGAGGCAGCGGTACGAGGGGTACTGCATCCTCTACTCCGACTACTTTGCCGATGATCCTACCCAGGCTGTTAAGGTGTTCCGACGCCATTTCAGGATGATCCGCAAGCTCTTCCTCAAGATCATGCAAGAAATCCGAGAGTTCGACACCTACTTCAAATTGATGAGGGACTGCACTAGCATGGTAGGGTTTACCTCTATTCAGAAGTGCACGATGGCCATGAGGTTGCTTGCATATGGTGCTCCTGCAGATGCACAGGATGACTATCTGCGCATGAGCGAGTCCACGGCCATTGAGTGCTTGAACAGGTTCTGCCGAGAAGTGGTTGCAGTCTTTGGCCCAAGGTACTTACGATCACCCAATGCGTAAGATACTGCTCGCCTTCTTGCAGAGAATACAACAAGAGGCTTTCCTGTGATGCTTGGTAGTATCGACTGCATGCATTGGGCATAGAAGAACTGTCCATTTGACTGGCAGGGGATGTACAAGGGTAAGGAAGAAGAGTGTTCGGTGATTCTCGAGGCCGTGACTTCATATGATCTATGGATCTGGCATTCATTATTTCATATGCCTGGAACTCACAACGACATCAATGTGTTGCAGTGCTCGGATGTCTTTGTCGAGCTTGTCGAAGGCCATGCTCGCCCAGTGAACTATGAGATAAACGGACACAATACACAAGAGCTAATATCTTGCAGATGGCATCTACCCCAAGTGGGCAACATTTGTGAAGACCATCTCCAAGCCTGTGCCAGGAAGCGCGAAAGCTTGGTTTTCGAAGTGCCAGGAGGCTTGTAGGAAGGATGTCGAGCGAGAATTTGATGCGCTGCAGTCTAGATTTGCCGTTGTCCGGTACCCAACTATGACTTGGTCGAAGTCCAACATGTGGGAGGTGATGCAGTGTTGTGTGATCTTGCACAACATGATCATTGAGAGTGAGCGGGATGACCTGGTGCCTGACAGTGAGGCAAAGATACCATACTACCGTCAGGGTCCTCTTGCAGATGTTGATCAGCAGGTGCCGACATCATGGACATACTTCCTCATCACGCGCCAGGACATTCGAGACACCGCAACACATCAAGCTCTACAAGATGATCTGGTGCAGCACTTGTGGGCGCTAAAGGGCAATGGCAATGCCGCCGGTGTCTGGTACTATTTGTTTTATTTTTTTATACATTGTTAAACTATTTATTTGTGTACGAATTTATATGGTTAAACGTGTGAATTTGTATACCAAAATGGTTAAATGTGTAAATTTGTATGCCAAAATGCCAAAAGATAGCCGAAAACACGCCGTCCGGGGCGGCGCCTGGGTTCGCGGCTGGTAAACACGGCCCCCATGTTCCGGATTCACGCCGTTTCGCGCCGCGGCGCATAAATCCGGGTTTTCAGGCGTGACGGGCGGAACGACTGGAGATGCCCTGAAAGTTGTATGCCCTGACAGTTTGCACAAGAATCCCAATATTGATCCCAGGACTGCAGAAATGTAAGAACTCATCTTGAGATTTGAGAACATCTTTACCAACACAAATGTCCAAACAATACATGCACATCAAATTCCCATCCCAGCACAATTTTTGCCAGGGTGAGCAAACATCACATACAAAGAAAACAATGTACGTATCAGACTGCACAAATAATCTACTAACAGTCGTGTCTTTCCACACGATGAATCACCAAAAAAAAGCTGGTTGCGCGCACTATCGCATCGCAGCTCCCTCGCATGTGAGGAGCTCTTGCTTGGCCTGCATTGAGGCAGCGGTGGCAATGTCAGGGCCGCCTGTGGCCTTGATCTGCTGCTGGTGGTACAGCTGCCGTAGCCTCTCGATCTCATCCTTGAGTGCCTCTTGATGAGCTGCATGGCATTTTTCGTATGAGTTTGAGCAAATTTACCTCAAGGGAATGCTTAACTAGAGCAACAGTGAACCTATGGTGACTTCGTCAATCTCAATACCTGACCCGTCGGCTCAGTCTCTCGGAGATGCTCATAGGGATAGGGTGTACGTGTGTACGTTCATAGGGGTGAGTGTATGCACATGTGTATGAGCGCTTGCGTTGTACTGTGTTTCTCAAAAAAAAAAGAGCAACAGTGAAAAGACCGTTTTATGGAATGTTTATTTTCGTTGTTAAGTAACTTGATTTGCATAAAAAATTGTGTGTAATTGGAATTGTGCCTTTTCTTCGAATTAACTGAAGTGTTCAATGTGCTGGCTGGTGCGCGAAACTGAATAGGGCATCATATCTCTTGTAGAGAAATGCAGAAACTAGACAAAATGGACAGGAAGGTTAGGTACCATCTTTGAAGATCTTGTCTTGTGCTAGGGCGGCAATTCTTTGCCTGAGATGGCTGTTACCGACGGTAAGTAATGACCGCTGGTGATCCAGGAAGGCAACGCGAGGGGACAGTGCTGACACCTCCATCTGCACGAAATAAACAGCCAATCAAAATTTTGTTCTGTTCTGGCAAGTTTCTCCTTTTGTTCTCTCTAAACAGCCTCAAGTAATAGTTAATACTCTGCTTCAAGAGCACCTATGACAGTTGATTCCTCAGCACACATAAATTTGGGTACTATTATTTGAAACGAAAGGCATGCTCAGGAAATCCACTATAAATGTTTCAATTCCTCGCAACATAAGTGGAGAACTATTCACTATTCTTTTGCTTTGTACTAGGGGAGAAGAAGTATTAACTATTCAGTGTATGCAAGACTATTTTCTTGTCTCCTTTATGTATCTTGAAGTTTTTTGCTATGGCATTTGTGTATGAGAGAGAAGTGGAGTGATCACCTGGAGGCCGGTGACGCTGCGTTCAAGCTCAGAGATGTACTGCAACTTCCGAACTCTTGACCTCTGTGCTGACTGCCTGTTGGCCAATATCCTGAAGAAAAAAGTACCCAACCAATTTGCTATTAGGTTCCCGGTGTTTGGAACATTCAGCTTACTTATGCATACAGAATGATATGAAGGCACATTTCGGTGAACCTTTGAAAAGGGAACAATGCACATTTGAGTAATATGTAGACCTGAATGCTGTATTTGTTCATGAAATTGCAGATGGGGTGAGATGTGAAATATACTCTACATTTGTGCTCTGTCACTCTAGGAGTTGTGCTTAGGAAAAATTTATAGTAGTATTTTTCACAGTTTTAAACCGACTTTTAACTGTTATATTCTGTGAGTCCGTGGTAAATGTATGCAGGGTCCTATAGTGGAAACAGCTACTCTTGAATCAGGAACACACAAATTACTTCTCTTTTTCAAGGGGAGTAGTTAGAATTCCGATGTCTGTGCAACCAAATCGATGGGCCATGTTCAATACATGCATCTTTATGTTTCTACTGTTTTACCCTGGTAAATAAACGAAGTACTAATATTTAACTCTTGCAGAAGCAAATGTGACATACCTCTTGACCCTCTTGGGGTCACCGAAGCCGTCCGTGGCGCGCGCGCCGGCGGTCCCCTCCTCCGCGTCCCCCATGTCCATGAACCCCCCGCCGTCGGACGACACAGCCGGCGCGTCGACGTCGGAGAACATGGACATGAGCTGCTCGTCGTCGAGCCTGTCGAAGTCGTCGCCGGCGCCGCCGCTGAGGTCGTCGTCCATGGCCAGGAACGCCGCCGAGTCGCTGGCCGAGCGGCGGTGCGCGCCCCGCCTCGCCGCCGCGAAGCCCAGGAAGTCGCCGGCCGCCGACCAGTCCTGCCCCGCCGCGCTCGGCGCCCTCGGTGGCAGCTGCGCCATTTCCTCCTCCTCCCCTCCTACAACTACAAGCTAGCTAGCACTACGCTACCGGTGTATGAATGTGCATCGGCTACAAGTGTAGAGAGAGAGAGTGTAGGTGGAGAAGATGCGTATATATCGTCGTGCAAGTGTGTGTGTAGGTGCACATCACATGCATGGTGGGGGCACGCTATAAGTTGGTGATTTGATGGCCATTATGCATGGCATCATGCATGTGTTTAGGACTACCACGGCATCGATTAGATCCAAGAGATATGGTAGGTGCTTAGTGCTAGCATGTAGTAGTACGATTACATGGCAATAATTTCATCTCATGTCAATGCCACATTAAGTCACCAACTTTGCAGTAGTAGTAGTAATTAACTCCACCTACAAATGTTTTTTTTAGAGAACCTACAAATGTTTTGTTGAGATGGCATTTGGCTGTTCACCTCACTGTAGAGCTTAAGAGGGTCGTGATAGGCCATGTTAGGGGTGACATTTAACTAACTACTCTGAGTTATTTAGTTAGAAGTCTGAAGAATTAAAAAAGCGATAAAGGCAAGAGCAGCTGGGTAGGAACAAGGATGGAGGTCACATGATGGGCGGAAAGGAGACAGCTAGCAACAGCTAAGTGAGAGAATGCTACTGTAGGTAGATTGGAGATGAGTTATATATATGCATATTTGCTTCACTATAGTGTAGTTAACAATCATGGAGTTGCAGGGAGGAGAAGTTATCTTGTGGATTCTCAGAATTCAGCTGGCAGCTGGGCCAGCAGTTCATCAACCACGTGCAGTGGCCCAGAGAGAGAGAGAGAGAGAGTTGATGCTGTTCCCCTCCTCCATCTCGCTGCCAATCTGCCATTCCGTAGATGTGGATGTAGTGGTTCAAATTAGGCATCGATTTACGTTCTAGACTAGATCCAGTTTCTGGTAAGTAGCTGTGTGGATCTTGCATTAATTGGTCTTTTTGCCTTTTCTTTCCACATATGGATCGAGCCGGAGAACTGGACTGGACCAATCTTACCTTATTTTTTCATCGACGTCAAGTACGGTGAGCAACGAACGTGTCAGAGCTTGTGCCTTGTCGACACTCAGCAGACTATATCGTTATAAGTTCAGTTGCGCTTGCCACTCCAATGATGGGAATAATTTCAATACAGAGAAAAAAATGAGTGATTTCCAGTCCATTTTTGTGAGGTATAGTTTTGCGGCAATAGCTTCGGACCCAACATACTACTACTAAATTGTGCAACGTGACAGAGACCATATGGTCATTCTCAAAATTGCCCACATATGTTTTTCTTACCATCCAATAAGGGAAGCTTTCTGCATATGGCTTTGACCCTTGAATTCGTACACCTACTACTGATAGTAAGGCACTCTTTGGATTGTAAGATTTTTTTTGGGTTTTTTCGGTCCCTTTTCCCCCTATAGAATGCATTTGGATCAAAAGATGATGTGTGTTAGCCAAAATCTCCTATGAATTAGGATTCCTATAATATACCCAAATCCGTTGGAACACGAACACCAACTTAAACCTCTTTTAAGACTCCATTGCTTAGGATCAAATGATTTTTATGTCTTTGACCCAAAATGATTTATAGTGTTTTGTGTTTTGTAGTCATCTGTTTTTCATTAGCAAACATGTCAGACTCATGTATTTTTTTCTGGCGTTTCTAAATCATATGATTCAAAGAGGGCCAAATATGGCGGCATGTCCACCAAAATCGATGAGATCTGATAATGGCGTGCATGTCTAACTCTTGGATCATCTTCATGATGAAATCTTGTTAATACCAACGTTGTCGGTGAAACGAGGATTTGAAGGGACGGTATCATATTTTGACAAGAACCTTTGACACCACAAAACAACGTCAAAACTAAAAAACAAAGAGAAAATTACTTCTCCAGTTTCTAGATGCATGCATGTTCACCATAAAAAAGTGTGAAGTTATATCTTCCGTTCTGGAATGGGTAAGTGCATTACATATTTATTTTTTATACAATATTTGATAAAGAATCGATGCCACATAGAAAATCAGTAGTTGAAAGAACATTTCTTAATCCCTAATGTTTTGTGTGTTAGTTAACAATACTAATGATGTACTAATGCTAAGCATTTCAGTTAGTATGTGATTTAAGATCATATGCATCAAAGACAAAAATTGCAAAGAAGAAGTTGTTCTGTAATTGTTACAGGAACCGAAATATTTGAGCCGGAAATTTCCAGGGCAGGAATTTCCGGTTCACCAAAACTTTGCAGAAAATGGCTAAGGAAAGGTTGAGAAAAGAATCTGATCTCAACCAGAAATTATGCTCGGAAATTTCCATTCACCAGAATTTCCGAGTGCACCAAGAAGAACCTCTCATAATCGGCTAAATAAAGATTGAGGAAGTGTTCTGACTCGAGCCGGAAATTGTGATCGGAAATTTCCATCTACCGGAATTTCCGATTGCACCCAGAAGAGCTCTCAGAAATGGCTAAGTCAAGAATAAGAAGTGTTCTGATCTCAACCGGAAATTGTGCTCAGAAATTTTCATTCACCGGAATTTCCGAGTACACCTTGAAGAACACTCAAGAAAACTGCTAAGGAATAAGAGGAAAAGGTTCCGACTCTAGCCGGAAATTCCAGCCGAAAATTGAATTCTCCGGAAATTCAATTTCCGGTTATGACTTATACCGGAATTTCCGGCTGGTCGACACAGTCAATGGTCATAAATGGGGAGGGAATACCCCCTCACTCCCTCAAGAACAGTCATCTCTTAGATTTTCTCTCTCCTACCATTTTTGAAAGCTCAAATCATCAAGATCTCTCAATCCCCCCACTCAAATTCGTTGATCTTTGGAGGATTGGAGGAGAAGGCTCAGATCTACATCTTCACCAAAGTGATTTGTATTTCTCCCCATTCATTTGGGGATTTTGTGGCTAGAGTTTCCGGTAGGAAAACCTGGTTCACCATTGTTGTAATCTTAGTGTTATCTTGACCTCTTGTGGTTCTTGACCTGTTATGGTCATCTTGAGAGCTCTCAATTAAGTTGTGGTTGAGTGCCTAAAGCGTTTGTAAGTGATTCGATCTCCGTCATAAAAGGGGATCAATAGTGGAAGGTGAAATCGCAACCTTCGTGGTTGAGTTCATCGGAGAAGAAGGTGAGTCTTTGTCGCGTTTGAAAGGATATACGTCGCCTAGAGGGGGGTGAATAGGCGATTTTAAACTTTTTCGAGAAGCCGGATTATCCGGTTCAAGAATGACCCAGATATTCCGGTATGCTTGGTAAAGGCGGAATAAAATTAGATGTTTATTTTAACAAGCATACAACCTAGATAAATAAACTAGGCTCACCTATGTGCACCAACAACTTATGCTAAGCAATACAAGTAACAAGGTGATAGCAAGATAGATGACTTCAAGCACGAAGACTATCATAATGTAAAGTGCATAAGTAAAGAGCTCGGGTATAGAAATAACCGAAGCACGCGGAGACAAGGATGTATTCCTGAGTTCCACCCAAAGGGTGTACGTCTCGTTGGAAGAGGTGTGCGCAACCACAACAGGTTAGCCACAACGCCACAAAGGCTCACCTTCTTCTCCTGATGAACTCAACCACAGAAGGTTGCGAGTTCACCTTCCACTATTGATCTCTTTTGGTGCGGAGATCGAATCCTGTACAACACTCTTGAGGCACACACCCACAACTTAATTGGGGGCTACCAAGTCTTGAGGCACAGACCCACAACTTAATTGGGGGCTCTCAAGATGACCACAAAGGTCTTGACCACAAAAGGTCTTGGCCACAAAAGGCCGGCCATAAAAGGCGTCTAGGGTCCAAAGATCCAAGAGTAACAAGCTCACAAGTATCACCACCACGAATCCTCGTGGAGGGCTCAAACCGATGCAAATGCAATGGCAAGAGCACACAAAGTGCTCAAGTCCTTCACTCTGAAATTCCAACAAAGCAATAAATGCTTACGGGGAATAAGAGAGGAAGAACAAAGGAAACCACAAAGAAGTCAAATCCTTCACTCCCAAATACCACCAAAAGCAACTAATGCTTATGGGGGGAGAAGAGAGAAAGAACAAAGGAGAAGAACCACAAAGAAACTCCAAGAACTAGATCCAATAGTTCCTCTCACTTAGAGGAGAGATGGATTGGTAGGATTGTAGATCTAGATCTCCTCTCAATTTTCCCTAAAGAATGTGGAAGAATCAATGGAGGGATTGAGAGGAATCAATCTTTTCAAGGTCAACAATGGAGTAGGAGAGAGAGGAAATTCGTGCTACCTTGGTTGGTCAAGGAAAAAAGGGTATGGGTATTTATACCCCCCCTAGAAAATATAACCGTTGCACCCAAAAACTAGACCGGAAATTCTGCCCAAAAGTGAATTTTCCGAGCTGAATTTCTGGCTCCAATCAATGCCATTTTATTGAGAAAAACTGCGCGAATCGGAAATTCCGTTTAGTCCAGAATCGGATATTCGGAGTGACTGAAAACTGACAGAAACAGCAAAATGAAAACTGCAATATCTTTTCCATCCGGACTCCATTTTCGATGATTTTTGGCTCGTTGGAATCCTTACAACGAGCTCTACTTGAATGTGCATAGAAACATCATAGTCAATCATGTGAGGATAAAACTAAATGGGAAAGGTTTGACTTTCCTAAAATATGTAAACTGGTAAAACCTTCAATATGAAAAACGTAACAAGATATTCATACGAAATCCGTTTTTGATGAACTAGAGCTTAGTATGGAGATAAACCAAGCTCTAAATCCTCACATGGATGAAAGCCAACCAGTTTTTCAAAGTAAGACCGTTTCGATGAACAAGAGCTTGACATGGAGATGAACCAAGCTCTATTCCTCACCACCATAAAAGCCAAATAAGAATCAAGAAATATGATATGCCAATTATGCAAAGGTTTATGCTCTCCACAATGATGCGATCAAGTAACTCACTTGACAGCCCCTCTTGATAGTACGCCTATCTGTCTTAGCCTTATCAAGATCATACCTTTGCCTTGAGCATTCCACTTGAGTTAGATGATGACTATTTTGATCTCTTCAAGTAGTTCATCTTTCTTGATTACGCGTCCAAGCACATGCTTGATGAAGACTTCTCCAAATACTCACACATACCCATAATGGGAGAGTCTCGCTAGGCTCCGTCTTCATGTATCCATAGCAAGCTCCAAGCATAGTATCTCTTCAAGAATCTTCTCTTGGTCTTGCACATCTCAACCTCGATGACGACCACATGGCGTTATCCTCATGAGCTATAAGAAATCTTCATTTGTTGCAAGCCCATGGAAAGATATCTAACCGCATATAAAGATACCACACACACATATATCATGGGTTAGTTCACAAAGTTATACGAACAAGTGTTTACCATCCCAAGAGATACATGATCGCTCTTGGTACATATTGTAGCTTTGTGTTTCGATCAACATCTTGATTAACTTTGTATCTTCCAATATTTCTTCACTAATATGATGTCTTGAATCCTTCAAGACATACTTGTAATAAGCTTCACCCAACACAAGAGCTCCACTAATCCCATGGACATGATTTATAATGATATCTCAACGCAAACATTAATCCATAGAGATTGTCATATAATTACCAAAACCACACATGAGGAAAAATGTTCTTTCAGCGTTGCGGCTAACCTGTTGTGGTATCGCACACCTCTCCAAACGAGACGTACACCCTTGGGTGGAACTCGGGATTACATCTTCGTCTTCGCGTGCTTCACTCGGTTCCCTTACTCCTTACTCCCTTACTTGCTTCTCTTGTACTCTTGTATCTCTTGTTATTGCTTAGCTTATCATTTAGATAAATTCACCGTAGTTGCATATCTAGAGAATTTACCTTTGTGTTGAGCCTAAATTTGAAAAGATCTAAAATTTGTAATAGCACATATTCACCCCCCCCCCTCTAGGTGCCGGATTCCCGTTCAGTAGTCCCTTTTATTTTCTGGACTTCTCATGTGTGAGTGTTCTACATAGACACACATAAAATTACATATCACAACATGAAAGTTAAATACATCTTAACCACATCGTAGCTAGCAGCAGCTATTAAGATATTTTTGGATCCACACTATTACCAAATAACAAAAACTATGTTCACATACTCTATTTAAATAAAATGTGATATTTTGGGCATTGCAAGGTCTAAAATCCACAAAGTTATGTATAGCTACAATTTTGATAAACTTTCACTCATTCGCTAAGGACATAATGATGAATAACAATTATATTAAAATGTTAGTTAGGAAAGTGGATGTATAACCAACCACTCAGGTTCAAATCCTCACAGACGCAAATTTGGATTCTAAAAAAAAAAGTTGTAGTGGCTTCCCCTACCGCATTGCAAAAAAATCCACTAAAAATACCAATGTGCATGTATTACCTACATAATATGAAAATCATAGTATTATTTGTCCATAAAAACTAATTAGTCACTATGTACAATGGGATATTTTAGAAGACAAATGAAAGGTCTCTTTCCAAATTCTCTTATATATTGTTCATGTCTATAATATTGAATTTGCGTCTTCTAATAAATTTTTATTAACCGAGCATGTTTTTTTGGCCATATGGATACCCACAAGAAGGGAAAAATGAAGCTAAATGAAATTATAGCATGCATCGACACACGAGAAACATGTGAACAATCACTTATCAACTCTAGTGCAATACAATTATACACAGAACATAAATGTCACAAATTTTCTTTCTCATAAACACCAAGTACAAGTACGTAGAAGCATGCTCTCACATGAAAACTATTAAGGATTGGAATTGTGGAACACTGGAATCTAAAACTGACAAAGTCGCTGCATACACCTCGTTCGGCCATAATGTGACGACCTTTTATTAAAAGACTAATCCCATTATAACGAGACACACATGGCGTTAAACCCAAGATTATGTCCTTACCACTTTTGAAACCATCCAACCAATATACTTGGTCCATGTCGACCAACCACTTAGAGCATGGTAAGAAAGATTAAATCAAGGAGGAGTGTGAGACATCTGTAGCGTATTTATCCCATTTGAAGTTTCTTATATTGTTTTCTTAAACATTTACCATGATTATAAGTTTAATGTAAGGGTTTCTATGGATTTTCACTGAATTCCATATATTTGTTATTTAATGTTGAAGAAAGAAAAATTCTTCACATATTATGAAGTTTCTGTTATCTTCCCAACATGAAACAAATAGGGGGAAATACAACGAAATTTATTTTTGGAGACAAAGAGGACAACCACCAGAAGCACTAGAGAGGACAACATGTGACGCTAGAAGCCCCCTGGGCGTAGGTTACATCCAAACCGTGCCTAGCTGATCTTAGGTCCATCGGTTATCTAATTGCGCCGCCCTTTGGCCGATAAATGCTACTTGACCTAAAAATCCTATACATACGTACCCATACAGATTTTTATTTTATTTTGAGGAGATACGCGATACGAAAAAAACACAAAACAAAGAAGGAGCAATCCACCGGTCTATCAAGAATGGAGGGGAAAAGAATTCTTGAATTGCTTTTGAATGCATCTCCATCGACTTTTTTAGTGTTAATGAATAGGATTGTATCCACCCCATACTATGGGTACGTTGAAATAGCTTATAACTGTCTTTGTTCTATCATCGTTTTAGAACCATACGAGTACACTACGTGATTATGGTTACTGCTGTATACTCCCTTTGTTCCTTTATGTAGTGTGTATATTTTTTTCATGGATATTAAGATGTTAATAATGGGAGAGATAGAGTACTTACAAGTCACAAATTGGAAACAATTCGCCAAATCACTCCTTTCATATATGTACGACCCGTATGGATTGGTAAAATTGTCTGCAAATCACAGTACACCTTATATTCTGGGATTTTCTTCAACAAACTATACATCGTACATCAAGGAACGAAGGGTTATTTATGTTGGATTTTCTATGAGATATGGTTTATTAGATACAATAATATATTGTGTTAGTATATGACACACTTATAGTTGTACATGAATAGTATGTTCTTGATGTTAGACTTGATAAATCTAGGAGACAACACCGTATTGGAAATAGTACTCATTACATGGAGTGGAGCTTGTGGTGTGATTAGCTCGATGAGAGTAAGAGTAAAAGCACTTAGGCTTATTAACACCTTAATTAGTTGAGACATGCCATTATGGATAAAAATGGTGAGGTACCTCTTGAGTAGCCATCATATACCAGATTTCATGTTATAGAAGTTTATACCTAAACTATGACGTAATGTGGATTGAATGCGCTTAGGGGGGGGGGGGGGGGGGGGGGGGTCTTAGCTTGAAATTTTGATGGGTGTAGGGGTTGGGGCATGTTTTACATTAAGACGTGTCGACGTGATGCCAATACACATGCTATCATAATTGACAACCACAATCTTATATTTATGCCTTTTTTCATGTCATTATTTTGTGCCACCGTGTTATTGAGAGAAAGATCAAGTGCATGAGTCATGTTTATTTTTCTCATATAAGAAACATCTTCTATTTTCAGTTTACAGTTACATCTAATTTATCCAATTAATTATAAAAATATGTTTTTATTACCGCTATAACTGACACCTAATTCGGTGTGTTGGGGACAACAAGATAGCTCTTAGATTTTGTAACATGTTATATCTTAGAAAGAGTAGACAACCACATATACTTCCTTGTGCTCGATATTGTAGTGTGAATTACCTTGTGAGGGAGACCGTTGTTGTTAAAACACACTGTGAACTTGAAGCCCAAGTAGTTGGCAATTAACACTGATATTGTCATCAAGTATTTTTACTGGTGAAAGTAAACAATACTACGGCTAGCACCAGCGAGTATTTGTCGTCCATGTTAATTTCCCCCAAAAAAAAAGGTACACATGGACATAGTGATAGAAAGAAAGGCAGGCCACCATTTATTTCTTATTTACTTGGTGTGACTTCGGTGATAGTTTTACTAATCGTTAGCTGACAAAGAATTTCTTACATCTCAATCGACTCGTCTGAGTATTGTTGATCCATAGTTGAGATCCGTGCAAGAGTTTAATTTTTTTTAGCTCAGCGGCGTGCAATGCTTTTTTGATTATATGAACAAATTATCATATCACTGTAAAAGCATATTGTTTTTTGACAGTTATGATTTTTTCATGACTGAGACTTGGTTAACCCGCACTAGGCAGAGAATTAGACAATACTAGATCATGTAGGCGCGTGTTGCCGCGCCCGTCTATTAGGTAAATAGATTTATACTCTTTAACAATATATTTATATTTTTTAAGATGGAGAACCGCCTAGTAGAGAATAATATTAAACCAATGATAATAATCTGTCAATAAATCAAGTCGAGCAATACCAGGATGAAAATAACAAATAAAAATAGATATGACAGCACATTCCTATTTCAGAGGGTTAAAAAGAAATACGAAAACTATTATTTTCTAAAAAGCATTTACTCACAATACTTACATCCAAAGAAAAGTAATAGTATTTTAGTAGCTACAGCTACACTATTTGCAATACAAAACTTAATCAGTTTTAAGTTTGATCTTACAGTGAAAAACAAACTGGTTAGACAATCAAATTATGTAAAACGACAGTACTTTTGGCCAAATCTGCATGAACCGAGTAGAGAGTAAGAGGATAGGAAGCTCATTCTAAATCAGAATTAGAAAAAATATAAGATTTACACCTGAGTAATTTACTACGTAAGTCGCTTGTATGCACCCATCAGATCTTTCTGAAATATCACAACGAAATTCGAGGATTTTTATAGATGAGCCAATATTTAGTTGAATTTAAAAGAAAATCATGAAAAAATGGAGGTCTACTCCAAAGAATATCGAAGAAAAAAATCCAGTGCAATCCAAGTATACTATGCAAAGTTCTTTATTGCTTCTACCTGAAATATATAAAAACATACCCTACGTGTTGTGAAGTTAGTATGTAGTAACAGATTCGATATACGATATGGCCGTTCGGTTCACCGGTCCAACTAACCAGGATGCGGGAATTTGATGCGGGGAGTAGCGTCCCCTAGGGACTTCAAAGTATATCAATCCAACGATTAAGAAAGGTAATGGCCTGAGAAGGTTCCAATTTGTGCCAGTTATAATATCCCTAATGACCGAGGAAGTGAAGCTTGCTAGCGCATCTCAGCATCCGCCATAGCCGATAGAACTGAAACTGTGGTATATTCCCTCTCCCTCTATCATGCCCTGACTTTTTATCTTTTTTTTTAACCGGGCAAGAGGCTTACCTTTTTATTGGTCTAGAAGAAGAGAATTAGCAAGTTTAGAAAAAATTGGCCAAAAATCTGATATAGCAATGCAACAATACAACATGCCGGCCCCATGGCCGCGCATCACACAAGTCGGCCCACCACGCCTAGGATAGAAAACATAAAGCATATATATAGCATGGCCGGGCACATGAGAAGTTGAGAACATCACTCAACGCGGCTGATTCATCTACATACATACATACAGCTTGCAATTGTGAAGTGGTTAATAACAAAACATGTCGATTTGTTATTCTGATGGCATTGCAATTTGCAAAGTGAGCAAATAATGCTTCGCCCCATGGGGCATGTGCGTAGGACATTCTCACGATCGATCGATCGATCGCATGCATGATTCCACATGCGTGTGTCACATGCACCGGCTCCTTCCTACAGTACTTTGCTTGCTCCCAACATGTGTACGCTACACGAGACTGCTCACGCCCTTTGCGATATGATTCCTAGTGCCTTCCTAGCAAAGGCATATAAGTTTTCTACCATTTCTTATCCTTTTCAATGCGCGTTCGCACGCGTCTCTTGCTGTCCTACGGCTGTCGTCGAGCCTTTTTTTTTTAGCAACTCGAGTCTCTTTTTTTTTCGCTCGCCAAGTGAACGTGCTTCTTTTTGCCGGCAACCATCACATGCACGGCTACCCCGTATTGGTGGTGTTTAATCACTGTAACATCGTATCTTTTCCAGGGTTTGATAGTGGGAGCGACTAATTCACAGTTGATTGAAAAAATAATTTAATTCTCAATAGATGTCTGGGGATAATCGCAGTTACAACTTACAGTTACAATCCATGTACATTTCAGAGTCGCATGAACCACAGTGCAAATATGACGGTTCTGTAGTTGAATGAGTTCTAACTTGATACTTGTTCGATTGATAATTAGTAAAATCACGTACTCCATCTGTTTCACAACATAAGATGTTTTAGTCTTTTTTACATACGCGTGTTTAAATTTGTATCTAGATATATTGTAGTGTATGTGTACACTTATTTTGTTACAAATTTATACAACATGTATACCACCTACAACATTTTATATTTTAGAATGGAGGGAGCAATTATTTACTGGAAAGAACATTATAAGATAACTTCTGTACATATTTTTTAAACTGAGTTACATCACTTTAGTGTAAAAAAATTACAAACGCAAAAAAATACACGTATATTGACAACTTGCATGTGGTAACATGGTCGGTACGGTGGTTGTATCTCAACCCATCAAAGTTCAAATATCCAATTTTGACGATGATGTTTCTTATTTAAATAGAATATTATTCAGTGGGAAGCGATATTTTCCATCGATAACGAGACGACTGTGGTGAGTCCGTCAATCTCAAAATCTAATCCACTGACTCAATCTCTGGAGGTCCTCATAAGAATAGGGTGTATGCGCCTGTGTTCATACTGGTGAGCGTATATGGGTGCATGTGAGAGTCTGCGTTGTACTGTGCTTAAAAAGACACATATGTTTAAAATCATTCAATTCTCCGGGTCCATGTCCAAGTGCAGCGTGTCGGTAGCCCGCCAACGGGGGTACCAGACTTGGTGTCACGCGGGCATCTCGGGCCCGACAAGGACCATCTTCCCCGGGGATGAGAGATGCGACAAAGATCTGAAGCTGGACTAGTCGTTGCCCAGGAGAAAAGATGATGAGCCCCACCCGGCTCCAGGAGAATGCTAACGCGTGGACAACACGGTGTCGAGGTTTTGTCGCTAATTCAGAAGTGTTGCGCCATATGTCGATGGGTACACGTAGGTGGCACAACTATTTGTCGGCCGTGTGTGAGTCCCTTGCACTATAAAAGTGGACTCGCCTCGTAAGGAAAAATGGTTGGAACATTGTATACGTAAGGTTAGGAGGTAGAGGAGACGTTGAACCGGAGGAGTCGGAGAAGAGGGAAACTGGTGGTCGGGTAGTCGGAGTAGTGGGAAGAGCACTACCCTTTGTAATCCTCTACACCTGATCGAACATCAGACAAGCATGACATAGAGAATTACATCCACTTCGGATGACCTGAATCTGGGTAAAATCCGTGTGTTGTTACGTATTGTGTTGTGCCGACGAGGTTCATCGGCTCTTGAGCGGGAGGTCTCCGCGCCCACTAAGTTATCGAACAACTAAAAGGGGAGAGATCGCTCCCTCCCCGGTGTCCGCGTGCAAAGACACGACACAACGTGTGCACTTCACGCTGCAGTACGTGTACACTAACAACACAAAGTACGTACGTGTATATTTTATACCTAATAATAAAAGCAGAAAGGCTTCTGTCAAAATTTTCGCCGACCTTTTTTAAGGACAGTTCTGCACTCGCACCAAATCCCTTATTACGCACCAATGCCACCGAACCGTTTTTTTTCTTTCTCAGCTTTGCTCGCGTGTAGGAGATGCGACACCCTTCTGTTCAATCCCCTTCTTTCTCTCCCACTCCGCGCTCGCGAGATCCCGCCGGCCAACAGTCCAACCCGTCGGCGCCCTGCTCACTAGCAACCACGAATGGAGGACCTCCTCCCTCCACCGACGGTGCCCTGCTCGCCAACAGCCGGGAAATCGAGGGCCTCCTCTTCAGTCGCCGGTGCTCACACGCGTTAGGTAAGCTACATCCTCATCCTCTTCTCTCCACCGGTGCTCTGCTCTACCTCACTCACCGACTGCATGTTGGCACCGCAGGGCAAACCCACGGAGGAGATCAAGCCAACAGCTTCTGCTGCTGCTGCACGCCCAAGGACAGCAAGGGCGCCCACCCTACCACTGTGTCCGTCCCTAGATAGAAACGAGCCCCTGCGGGCCCGCCCGCCTCTGGCTAGACGTCCTCCGTCCCGGTTCACCCTGCGTCATAGCAGTAGCTCATCGCGTTCTACCGTGGAGTCCACCATGCGCCGGAGGGCAGTTCATTGTGTCCGGTCGTGGTAGTTGATCGCGGGAAGCTAGCATGCGCAGCGCAGGTCATGCCGCTCCCCTGATGCATGATTTCCGGTCAGCCGTTCTTTGGAATTCAGTCTTTTGTTTTCTTACATTTTCTTCAGCGATGTGATACTACTTTGCTTGTGCTGGGCTGTTGGCAAATGTAGTTCAGAAAAATATTTCTGCATTGATTTGTCATATTGGCTTTCTCTCGGTTGCTTAGTGAGATGTAATTATTTTGCACCCAATGCAATATCCAGTGAACAGATTAAGTGGATGCAAAAAATATTGGATTATCATGTCAAGTCCACTAACCGCATGTACAATTGTGTTGATAAAATGATATGATGCATTAAAAAAACGTTTCTTTATCTGGAACAAACAAAACTGACATCTTCCAAAGACATGGTTTAACATCTTGCAAAAGACATATTCACTGAAAAAAGAACCATAGCAAGCGTACGGATATGTTTATAAGGTCGATTCACAAAGTGGCACCAAGTGCAATGACCAGCTCTTTTGCACCATCTTAATAATGTTTCGTGTTAACATACAATTTTTTTTAACTTCATTTATCAAAACTCATGGTATAGATAGATTATTTCTATTCCGTAGCAACGCACGGTCAATTTACTAACAAACTCTAAAATGTATTTATTTGCAATAGAAATTTCCCACAATAAACCAATATTGAGTACCACATACGAACAAACCAATCAGGTTAATTGTTCCGAACTTAATGATTTGATTTGTGTAAATTTAAGAGATCATATATTATTTAAATATATATGTCTGAATTCGTTTACCCGTTGCAACGTACGAGCACTTTTACTAGTAAATACTAAAGTACGTACACATATGGTAGCTTCTGCCGTTTGTTGAATAACTCCGCGTCTTCAGGGTAATATAAAGAGCTCTCTTCATTTCCTCAAAGAGCTCTCTTCATTTCCTACATCACCGTACACAACCAAATGAGACGTGTTTATCATTAATACCAAGCTAACCCAAGCCAACTTTAGATCCAATTATCCAATGGGAGTATATAGAGACGAACAATCCGGATCCACAACACTATTTACTGACGTGTTTGTTAGAAAACACCACGCCACCGATAGTTGTTAATTACTGACGCGTTGTACAAAACCCACGTCAATAGTATTTTTCACCGTTGGAGCCCATTTAGGCCAACTCATAGGCATGCCACGCGGAGTGATACATCAGTGGTACTGCTTTATCATGATATTATACATGAATTGTCCAGCAGCTGATTGTCTACCAGTTATAAACAGTTTTCTTGTAGTGACCTATGAGACAAAGTTGATTTCCATACTTCCGCACATATTGTTCAGGTCATCATATTATACTCCCTCCGACCCAAATTAACGGGCGGACTGGGTTCTAATCTTTTTTATAAAAACTCCCCGCAAGTTCTAACAGTTTTGAAATCAAGTCCTCACATATGTGTCCTCCGCCATTGCTTGCACGAGCAGGAGCTCGCCGTCCGCAGCTCGCCGGCGAGAGTGAGTCCGCGGCGGATCCGCCCGCAGTTGGTAGGCTTCCGCCGCCGGCCGTTTCCCCTTCCCCATCACACGGCGGTGCGAATCCGGCGGCGACCACCGAGGGGAGGACGGGGACGGAGCTGGTCTTCCCCGGCGGCGGCCCTGGAGACCGCACGGCGCTCTCCTGCCCGGACACCCTCGCCGACACCGCCCTCCTCGCGCTCCTCGCCGCCTGGTGCGTGCTCTATGTCCTGGCGCCCCGCCGACGTGGCCCCGCTCGCCTCCTCTGCCGGCTGCCGTGCGCCTCCATCTCCGCTCCAGCTCCAGGCCGGCTCCTCCCGCCGGTTGTGCTCGTCTCCTCCCGCCGGGTTTGCTAGTCTGGTCGAGGTAGTTCTTGCTACTACCTGATGTTAGAATTTGGGCCCATGAGTGGAAAGCCCAATAGCAATTTCTGAAATCTCAAAGCCCATGAAAAAATGGCAGCTCACATGAGAGTGGAGTGGGAGCTAAAGTTTAGTCCCACATTGCTAGTTTAAGAGGAGTGGCACCACCTTATATAGTGGAGTGGAGTGATACTTGGTAAGCTTGTGAGAACATGAGGCTCTCTCACGCGCTCCTCCTCCTCCGCCGCCGCTCGCACGCCCGCCCGTCCGTCCGTCCGTCACGACGCGCCGCGGGTTGCGGGAATCTCGCCGAGCCGAGCTTTATTTTTGCAGTCTGGGAAAAACGGTTTGGACGGACGCGTCACAGATAGTCGGTTCGGGTCGCTCCCGGATCGTGGGCTACTGTAACCGACCTAAACGTGCGCGACGTGGGCTTGGCCCATGTTGTACCCGTTAGGGTTTTCCTTAGACGTGCTATATAAAGTCGGGCACTGCATGCGCTGAAAAAAAACACCCGAACCAATCTAGGTTTTGCCACCTCGTGCTTTGCGCCGCCACCGTAGTCTACTCCATCCCGAGCGCCGGCGTGCACCGGCGAACGGGACAGCAGGTCTCCGGAACCCTCGTCCTTGTGATCCTGTACGGGAGAGGGCGAATAAGGTTTTTGGGAAGCGCTCCGCGCGACTGCTCTGAACCTCTTCATCACGGCTCGCCTTCCTGGACGTGTACGCTCGCCGGACTCGCGGGCTGCTCGTCAACAACGTCGCCATCGCCTTCAGGAAGCTGCTGCCGAAGCTGCCGCCGTCGCTGCTGCTGCTGCAACAACTACGACGACTACTACGACTACTTCATCTACAGTTGTTCGGTACGTTCATCACGTGCCGATGTGCCGATTTAGTATGTCCATGCATGTAGACGTTTTGCTGTTGTTCATGTTAATTAATACATCTAGTATTTGCGAGATTAACATGCTAGTAGCTGCTGTTATAATGTTAAATATACTGGAATTAATCATGGAAATTGTGCCTAATAATCCAACAATCCAAAAACCTTATATGTGTTATAGGCAATTTCCTGAATTAAACATGGGACATCTATCTGATTCGCTGAGGCCGGACAAGTTGACCGGTGCGGATTTTAAGAGATGGAAGATCAAGACCACGTCGTGGTTGCGATCTCTGAAAGTGTTCGAGGCCAGTGAGGGTTTACCTGAAGGAGCTATATCTGACGAAGATCAGAATAAGTTCAAGGATACCAACACTGCCTTTGTGGGACTCGTTCTGAGTGTTCTTAGCAACAAGCTGTTTGATGTGTACATGCACATCTCAGATGGCAAAGAGCTCTGGGAGGCACTGAACGCTAAGTTCGGTGTAGCAGATGCTGGCAGTGAACTGTACATCATGGAGAATTTTCATGACTTCAGGATGGCTAACAACCGTTCTGTAGTCGAACAGGCTCATGAGATACAGTGCATTGCGAAGGAGCTTGAGCATGCTAAGTGTGCCTTACCTGACAAGTTTGTGGCCGGGTGCATTATTGCAAAGTTGCCTTCTTCATGGAGGAACTTCGCCACAACTCTCAAACACAAGAGACAGGAGATATCGGTTGAAAACCTGATAGCGTCTCTTGATGTTGAGGAGAAGGCTCGGGCTAAGGACACTGCTGAGAGAGGTGGTGAAGGTCAGTCTAGCGCCAACATGGTGCAGAAGAACCATAACCACGGCAAGAACAAAGGAAAGAACAAGCCTGCTTTCAATGTACCTGTCAAGACTAATTCTTTCAAGAAGAAGAAGAAGATGATGAACAAGTCTGGGCTAGGTTGCTATACCTGTGGAGAGCTCGGTCACTTCTCTGTGGACTGCCCAGATCGTGCAGACAGGAAAGGGAAAAAGGCCAAGACTGTCAATGTCGTGACCGCTAGCAATACTGATGGGTATGGTAATTTACCATTTGTGCTTTCAGTATTTCAGTCTGCTAGTTGGTGGATTGATACGGGTGCTAACGTTCATGTGTGCGCTGACATCTCTTTGTTCACTTCTTATCAGGTCGCTCGGGATTCTTCCGTCCTAATGGGGAATGGATCACATGCTACTGTTCGTGGTGTTGGCACGGTAGATCTGAAGTTTACTTCGGGGAAGATCGTGCAGCTGAGGAACGTGCAGCATGTCCCTACTATGAACAAGAATCTCGTTAGCGGTTCCCTTATATGCAGAGATGGGTTTAAGTTAGTCTTGGAGTCCAATAAAGTTGTAGTGTCAAAGTTTGGAAAATTTATTGGTAAAGGTTATGAGTGCGGAGGCTTGTTCAGTTTTTCACTTTCAGATTTCTGTAATAAATCAGTAAACCATATTTGTGGCGGTGTTTCCGATGATACGAGTGTTTGGCATTCTCGTTTATGTCACATTAATTTTGGTTTGATGTCTCAGTTGTCTAGTATGAGTTTAATTCCGAATTTCACTATTGCCAAAGGTTCCAAGTGCCATAGTTGTGTGCAATCAAAGCAACCTCGAAAGCCTCACAAGGCAGCCGAGGAGAGACACTTAGCACCCCTGGAACTCGTACATTCGGATCTGTGTGAGATGAATGGCGTGTTGACAAAAGGTGGAAAGAAATATTTCATGACTTTAATTGATGATGCTACTAGGTTCTGTTATATATATTTGTTGCAAACTAAAGATGAAGCTTTAGACTACTTTAAAATTTACAAAGCTGAAGTAGAAAATCAACTAGAGAGAAAGATCAAACGTCTTAGGTCGGATCGTGGTGGCGAGTATTTCTCCAAAATATTTGATGTATTCTGTGAGGAACATGGCATTATTCATGAGAGGACGCCTCCCTATTCTCCCCAATCAAACGGGGTTGCCGAGAGGAAAAACCGCACGCTGACCGACTTGGTGAACGCCATGTTAGACACTGCTGGTTTATCTAAGGCATGGTGGGGGGAGGCTTTATTGACTTCGTGTCATGTCCTGAATAGAGTTCCTAACAAGAATAAAGAGAAGACCCCTTACGAGGAGTGGTCTGGGAGAAAACCATCACTTTCTTATTTACGCACTTGGGGGTGCTTGGCGAAAGTCAATGTTCCAATTCCTAAGAAACGTAAACTTGGACCAAAGACAGTGGATTGTGTCTTTCTGGGTTATGCTCAGCGGAGCATCGGCTATAGATTTTTAGTAGTTAAATCTGAGGTACCTGATATGCATGCTGATAGTATTATGGAATCTCGTGATGCAACATTTTTTGAGAACATGTTTCCTATGAAGGATATGCATAGCACTGCTAGGATTTCTTCTGAGATATTTACTGAATCTAGTACATCTGTTGATTATTCTGAACAACCACATGTTGAGGAAGTCCTTGAGAAGGATGACAATGAAGCTCCCAAAAGGAGCAAGAGACAGAGGATTGAAAAATCCTTTGGTGATGATTTCATTGTGTACCTTGTGGACAATACCCCTACGTCCATTGCAGAGGCATTCGCATCTCCTGATGCGGATGACTGGAAAGAAGCTGTCCATAATGAGATGGACTCGATTCTTTCTAATGGAACTTGGGAATTATCTGAACGACCCTACGGTTGCAAACCCGTGGGTTGTAAGTGGGTGTTCAAGAAAAAGCTAAGGCCTGATGGTACTATTGAGAAGTACAAGGCACGGCTTGTAGCCAAGGGTTACACTCAGCGTGAAGGCGAAGATTACTTTGACACCTATTCACCAGTCGCTAGACTGACCACCATTCGTGTACTACTTTCCATGGCTGCCTCCTATGGTCTGATCGTTCATCAAATGGACGTAAAGACAGCTTTCCTTAACGGAGAGTTGGAAGAGGAAATCTATATGGATCAGCCGATGGGTTTGTAGTAAAAGGTGAAGAGAGAAAGGTGTGCAAATTGTTAAAATCTTTGTATGGGCTGAAGCAAGCACCTAAGCAATGGCATGAGAAGTTTGACAGAACGTTAACGTCTGCAGGCTTTGCCATTAATGAGGCTGATAGGTGTGTGTACTATCGCCATGGTGGGGGCGATAGTGTCATATTATGCTTGTATGTTGACGACATACTAATTTTCGGTACAAGCATGATAGTGATAAATGAGGTCAAGTCTTTATTGTCAAAGAGCTTTGATATGAAAGATCTGGGACAAGCTGATGTGATTCTGAACATCAAGCTGATTAGGGATGAGAGTGGGATTACGTTAACGCAATCACACTATGTTGAAAAGGTCTTGAGCCGATTCGGCTTTATAGACAGCAAGCCTTCTCCGACACCCTATGATCCCAGCGTGACACTCAGAAAGAACAAGAAAGAGACGAGAGATCAATTAAGATACTCTCAAGTGGTCGGCTCACTCATGTACCTTGCGAGCGCGACGAGACCTGATATCTCTTTTGCTGTGAGCAAATTGAGCAGGTTCATGTCTAACCCGGGTACTGATCATTGGCATGCACTTGAAAGGGTCATGCGCTATCTGAACGGTACAATGAGTTACGGGATTCACTATTCAGGGCACCCTGCTGTGCTTGAGGGATATTGTGATTCGAACTGGATCTCAGATGTTGATGAGCTCTACGCCACAAGTGGATATGCGTTTATTCTTGGTGGTGGCGCAGTATCATGGAGGTCTTGCAAACAGACCATATTGACGAGGTCAACCATGGAAGCAGAACTTACTGCGTTAGATACAGCTTCTGTTGAGGCAGAATGGCTGCGTGAGCTCTTGATGGACTTGCCGGTGGTTGAGCAACCATTACCGGCCATCCTTATGAACTGTGACAACCAAACGGTTATTGTCAAAGTGAACAGTGCTAAGGATAACGCGAAGTCATCAAGACACGTTAAAAGACGTTTGAAGTCTGTCAGGAAATTGAGAAACTCCGGAGTAATAACTGTTTCGTATATTCAAACAGACAAAAACCTGGCAGATCCCTTTACGAAGGGACTATCACGTAATGTGATAGAGAGTGCATCGAGGGAGATGGGGTTGAGACCCGTGAGCGTTACTCCATAGTGGTAACCCAACCTATGTGATCGGAGATCCCGTGAATTAGGACCTGGGAAGAACAAGCTAGTGGTGTGACAGAGGAGAGTTATAACCTAACCCTCTCTATGTTAAGATGCACAACTCTCAAAATCTGTAAGGCAGGTTGGCTGCATGCCTTAATGTGGTTCTGTTGGCTATTCATAGCAAAGATGCTGTTCTACAGAGCACTCTTGAAAGAACACACCTATATGAGTCAAATTGTTAAACGTCGCAATTTATGAGATTTGGGTGATCTCTAGTAAACTCATGAAGAGACCAGGTAGTATGACGCATATGCTACACCCGCGGGGTAGGCTACTGGCAGCCAAGTACCAGTTATGATTTTGTGTGAAATCTAGAAGCACCAAACTTGCAATTCAAGGTTCGTCCATTGTTCAAGTTGCCAATAGACGTAGCTCAAGGTTCTAGGCAGAAGTTCAACTTAACAGTCTCTGCTGAAACACTGGTATATAAACAAGACTCGAGGTCTGGCAAATATCTCTAAATGGGATTTGAGATCTGGTGGGGGATTGTTAGAATTTGGGCCCATGAGTGGAAAGCCCAATAGCAATTTCTGAAATCTCAAAGCCCATGAAAAAATGGCAGCTCACATGAGAGTGGAGTGGGAGCTAAAGTTTAGTCCCACATTGCTAGTTTAAGAGGAGTGGCACCACCTTATATAGTGGAGTGGAGTGATACTTGGTAAGCTTGTGAGAACATGAGGCTCTCTCACGCGCTCCTCCTCCTCCGCCGCCGCTCGCACGCACGCACCGCACCGCCCGCCCGTCCGTCACGACGCGCCGCGCCGCGGGTTGCGGGAATCTCGCCGAGCCGAGCTTTATTTTTGCAGTCTGGGAAAAACGGTTTGGACGGACGCGTCACAGATAGTCGGTTCGGGTCGCTCCCGGATCGTGGGCTACTGTAACCGACCTAAACGTGCGCGACGTGGGCTTGGCCCATGTTGTACCCGTTAGGGTTTTCCTTAGACGTGCTATATAAAGTCGGGCACTGCGTGCGTTGAAAAAAAACACCCGAACCAATCTAGGTTTTGCCACCTCGTGCTTTGCGCCACCACCGTAGTCTACTCCATCCCGAGCGCCGGCGTGCACCGGCGAACGGGACAGCAGGTCTCCGGAACCCTCGTCCTTGTGATCCTGTACGGGAGAGGGCGAATAAGGTTTTTGGGAAGCGCTCCGCGCGACTGCTCTGAACCTATTCATCACGGCTCGCCTTCCTGGACGTGTACGCTCGCCGGACTCGCGGGCTGCTCGTCAACAACGTCGCCATCGCCTTCAGGAAGCTGCTGCCGAAGCTGCCGCCGTCGCTGCTGCTGCTGCAACAACTACGACGACTACTACGACTACTTCATCTACAGTTGTTCGGTACGTTCATCACGTGCCGATGTGCCGATTTAGTATGTCCATGCATGTAGACGTTTTGCTGCTGTTCATGTTAATTAATACATCTAGTATTTGCGAGATTAACATGCTAGTAGCTGCTGTTATAATGTTAAATATACTGGAATTAATCATGGAAATTGTGCCTAATAATCCAACACCTGAAGCATTTGGTCTAAAGCAAATGCATCATGTGTTGACCCCAGGCAGTTATTCAGTGCACTGATGCAAAGCTAAAGATAGATTTCAGGCAAACATGTTCAGTTCAGTTTCAATGAACTAAATAATATTCAGAGTCCAAACTGAAACATGTCAGTACAACTTTCAAAATAATGTTCAGTTCAGTTTCATTCTGTTGTACGAGTTCAGTTTCAAAATATTCAGAGTTCAACTTTCAAACTGAAATAATGTTGACATGAGTATTGCTTTGTGATCCATGCATGGAAACAAGCGTACCTGTTCAGTTTCAGGAATACTACTGTGAAAATCTTATGTTTAACTTCTTATCATCTAAAAAATGACAAGAAAATATTCAGTTAACTCCTGTTAAAGCAAATATTCAGTTTGACAGCAAATATTCAGTTAACTCCTGCTGACAACATCTGAAATTACTCCCTGAACTCCATTGCAGCTTTGTCACCATAACCACCCTGCACAAACCAACAGAGATCATTTACATATTACACATCATGACTGAAACAGATCATACTAGCATGAGTTGTATATTAACTTTGTACTAGAGCAATTATTACTCATTTGCAATTATTACTCAACAAGTACTGATATCTACAAAACACATCTGTTAAAGCACCATTTGTGAGTAACTAAGTTTTTGGTTTTCTGCAGGTTGCCGAGTCCACCATAGGACAAGATGGTCCTCTTTGATATCAACTTAACTCCTCCATAAGAGCTTGATCTCAACTTCAGTCCGCATACTCCAGAAGAAGAAGAAGCTGCTCATGTTCCAGAAGAAGAAGAAGAAGTTGCTCATGTTCCAGAACAAGAACAAGAAGAAGAAGAAGACGTTGCTCACGTTCCAGAAGAAGAACAACAAGAACATGTTGTGCAGAGGCACCATAAAGATGTGCCGGAGAGTTCTAAATTTGCAGCATATATTGCGCTGAAAGCTCGAGAAAAAGATAGGCAGTGGTGAAGGCGGATAAAGAAGTTGTGGCTCAACTTTTGGGAATAAGTCTTAGATCAGTCGAGAAGATATGGAAGAAGGCCATGGATCAAGAGGGCATAAATGAAGCGCTTGCTTTCTCAAATAAGTGGAAGGGCAGGTGCGGAAGAAAGAGGAGAGAGCTTAAAGGGTGCCTCAAGTTCCCTTCAACAAAAGGGGTACACTGAGGACATTGGCAAGGTCCCTTGGTATCCCTTTCTCAACACTGCAAAGGAGGTGGGAATGGGGCGATTTAAGGCGCCATACCAATAGCCTAAAACCACATCTCTCTTTGGAAAACAGAATAAGAAGGCTCCTATATTGCATCTCAGTCGTCGATGAAACAACAATATTACAAGCAAAGCTTTGGTTCAAGAAGATGAGGAACACAATGCATATGGATGAAAAATGGTTTGATATGACTAAGCGAGATCGGGTATACTACCTAACACGAGAAGAACCAGAACCAGTCCGCACTATCCATAACAAAAACAGCATCGGCAAGGTCATGTTCTTAACTATAGTTGCAAGACCTCGACATGATGCACAAGGAAATGTGACATTTGACGGAAAGGTAGGCCTTTGGGCTTTTGTCACAGAAGATGCAGCCAAATACAACTCGAAGTATAGGAAAAAGGCACAATGGAACTAAAGAACGTCAATGTTACTAGAGACGTCATGCGGGAATACCTCTGTGAGAAGGTAATTCCAGCAATTGTAGAAGTGTGGCCGGACGATGGAGATGTGGAAACACTATGGATACAACAGAACAATGCTTGAACACATGTTCAGCCTAATGATCCTATGTTTCTGGCCGCCGTAAAAGCTTCAGGACTAGATATCAGGTTAACTTTCCAACCTCTGAACTCGCCGGATCTGAATGTATTGGACCTTTGCTTCTTCAGCTCCATCCAATCTTTGGCATTTGAGAGTGCACCTAACACTCTCAAAGAACTGATAGAATCAGTCGAACAAGCTTATGATGCATATGAGGTGAAGACACTTGCCAAAGTGTATGTCACCTTGCAGTCAGTCTTGCTTGAGATTATGAAAAACCAAGGTGGAAACACATATAAACTAACCCACATGGGCAAGGACAAGATAATAAGAGAGGTAAACCCGCCTAACATACTAGAGGTTGGTAGCACACTCTATGAAGAAACCTTAAAGCAAATAGCCGACTATGAGAAACTACAAGTGGAGCAAGAGGAGAAGAAGATGAAGGATAAACAAGAAAATAAAGCATCGAAGAGAAAAGGAAGGTCCCAAGTAATCCTGGAGTATGACTCAATGATCGCAGGAAAAGAATATGCCACATGGTTGAAGGACCCATCAAGTATTGTCCGTCCATTCCGTCGAGTGAAGAGTGTATGTCAATGCCTTATTGCTTGTAATTATGTTTACTATTTGCAAAAACTTGATCTCATCTTACTGACATAATTTTATGTTTACTATTTGCAGAAACTTGATCTCATCCGGGAAACACAAATAGGCAAATTTGAAGCTGCAATACAACCAAGAATAGAAGAAGAGAAGCCTGAGAAGAGGAAGGGAAAAGAACCAATAATACTCCCTACATTAGCTGAAGGGTCAAGAGGACAAGAGGAGGAGAAGAAGATGATCAAGATGAAGAGAAGATGAAGGGCAATACAAGAAGCCAAGGAAGGCACAAATCAAACAGTAAAAATTAGTTGGCATGTGATACCAGAGCAAACAATTATAAATTATAAGCATCAGGTTGTTATATTCACCAATTGTATTAGTTGGCGTGTGACAAATATTCATCAGGGAGTATATGATGTTGTAAAGACAAATATTTCATCAGGTTGTTACCATGTTGCTATGAATAACAAAGAATATTGCTATGAATTATATTGCTTCAGGAGTACATTCTGAACCAAACAACACTGGATTTTTTTGTGATGCATGACATTATAATTCTGAACCAAACAACACAAAAGCGTTGCATAATTTGGTCACTTGCATCCAGATCACAAAAACTCAAATAACTTCTACATCCAGATCATAAGTTTGTGCTGTCAATGTTAAGTGAACAAATGCATCTGATTACGGAGTACAGGCAACTGCGGTTGCAAACAGAGATAGTTTTGTCATGTTCACTTCTCTTCTCAACTCTCAAGCTCTCAACTCAAGCTCTCAACTCATGTTCTCTTCTCCAACAAATACATCTGATTACGGAGTATTTATTTCAGCTAAAAATGATAAAGCAAACTAACTGTCGAAACTGACAGAATACGTATATCTGACGAAACTGAAGAAATACGCAGCTATGGTCATAAGCAACAGCTATAGCTTACTTGAGTAAGCAACAGCTATAGCTACTGTACATTGCTATGGTTGTCAACAATCACCAGGAGTAAGTAAGCATATGTAACATGAATTTCACTTCACCCCTGTCTGACTGACTGAACATTGAAGCTACTATAACTGACTGAACACTGAAGCTACTGTACAGTACATTGGAGCAGCAATGGGTGCTTCCCAGTCTACGAGCGGTGGTGGCAGAGAGCGGTGGAGTACCTTGGATCAGCTGCTGCTGCGCCTTGAACTGCCTCCACTCGTCGAGCACGGCCTTGATCTTGGTGATCTTGTTTTGCAGGCCGAGGAGGCAGGGACAGAGCACGGCCTTGATCTTGGTGATCTTGTTCTGTAGTGCCTCGCCACCAGCTCGAACCAGTCCCTTGCCGAGCACGAACTCGCCGTTGGCGTACTCCGCCAGCTCGTACCAGTCCCTGAAGAACGCCTTGGAGGCGGTGCTCGGCCTCGCGTACACGTACTCCACCAGCACGCGCGTAGGCAGGCCTGGCGCGCTCCGCTTCTGCTTGCTCGAGGGTGGTCCTCGTGGAGGATGCGCCTTCCTCGCCGGGGGCGGCGGGCACAAGCTGTCGCTCTGTCCCTGCTGTGGGGATTAAAGCTAGGATCTTGGGGGGAGGGGCGGAGCAGGCGGCGAGGGAGGGGTGGAGCAGGCGGCGAGGGAGGGGCGGCGAGCAGCGAAGAAGAGGAGAAGATGATGTCAGAGGCTGGTGGGAGGATGATTTCATCAGGTGAAAAAGAGTAGGTTTTTTTTTTTGCAAAAACACCACCGCGATCAGTAATCTGGGTCGGAGGGAGTACATGAATTGTCCAGCAGCAATTTTTTAAGAAATGAATCATTAGCAGTTTCGTCCAACATGAATGCCATGTGAAGAGACAACAAAGTACAAAGTTGACGTCAAAACTAAACTACTCCCTCCAATCCTAATTAAATGTCGCGACTTATACTATACCTTTGCACTTAGTTAGTCTTTTCTTCACGACACTCTTTCCGGATCGGAGGGAGTATTAGATTCGTTAAAGGCATGCACCAAGAATAATCGATCAAACTGTAATACTATTACCACCAAATATGCATGTACATAAGAAACAAAGGTTTAATGTCAACTTGACCAGCCAATGAATCAGTCACAACTCCAGTTCGCATCCACAAGAAACCATCAACTACCTCCGTTTGGTTTTGCCAACAATAAATGGTTGAATCTGAAGCTGCCGCGAAAATGCTCTGTTGAAAAGAACCCGAGTTTGGATGGCTGAGATAATAGGCATCCATGCTAGCACAGCAATTGGAAAAAAGAGCAGAGAACCCATTCCATAGTCGTAAGCGTGCGCAATGACCTGAATAGGCTCCCAGATTGCATAGTATTCAATTTTTGGCCTCAAAACCTGAACAATCTGTGTAGTAGAGGAGGGTTTAGGGAAATTGTGAAAACGAATGAAAGTAGTGTGTTATCTGTAGAGTGCACTACTGAAACTTACAAGGAGGAGGCCCCAACCAGTTGGTATGAATGCGAGGCAACAAATGATCAAATCCATAATGGATAGTTTGCACAGGCAAGAGAGAAGTATAAATGAAGTCACCACAGCAAGGAATGTCAACAATTTTATGAACCTAAAGATGAGTTGGTGCTTTGAGCTCAACTGACGGCTAGCACAATTCACAAGCTGCAAAAAAAAGGTAATACATAAGTATACGATAAACATCAAAATTGTGTGAAACAAGTACATTAGTTTTAGAGATGAAGCATGTACCTTGACCAACCCAACAACGGCAACTATAACAACCCAAGAAAGCAAATAGACAAGGAAATTTTTGTTGTCATGAGATATCTTGAGATGATAGACAAGTCCATACTGATAAACAAAAAAGCGTAAACAGAGCAATACTTCAAGAATCCTAGAAGTCAACACTGAGTAACGAAGATGTGCATTCTCGGAATTCCACCATGACTCCCAACTCTTTTCTGGCTGCACACCTATGCCCCCTTGGTTCATCATCCATCTATTCCAGTCTGCCCAGTCGTCCACAATCTTATGCCAAGCAAAACCAGCTGGATTGAAAAGAAAAGGTGCGAACAACCAAGTCATTGCCATAAACCATGTCGAATATGTGACCATCACATGAACTTTCCCATAGGATTTCCTAAACATATGATAGATTATCAAAAGGAATAACAACTCGAATGCTTTCACAAAGTGACTCCGCGAGTATAACTGATAATTTTCTGTAAAGCTCGCGTGAAAAACAACAAATTTCCGACCAGTTGGTCTGTATTTGGCGCCACCATGAAGAATAGTACGTCCATAATAGTGTGCTTTCGTTCCAAGAGAAAATGTGAAGAAAACTGATGCAACTTGCAATTGCATGAGGATGAAGTCACTCAAAGCTGCTCGGAAACCCTTCTCCAACCCTAGTTCCATCACCATAGGCAGTCCTGTAAGCAGTCCCAACTGGAGAAAAGATTGAGATGCAAGGGCAGTTTCTAAGGACTTTATATGCAGAGTCTGAGCTTTAATCAAGAGAACATTTTGTACTCCACTAAGAACCAAATACAATTGTCCATACAGAAAGACATAAATACCTACAACTGATATCTGCAAAAAATGGACCCGTTGAAACAGTAAGAATCAATGTTGGTGATAAGCTCAACGATTATGTTGATACAAAAGATTTGTATGCGAAATGCTTGTATGAAGAGAAACTATAGAGGACTAATAATATTCTGATGAGGTAGTTATTGTAGACAAAAGGCTATGATATTCATAATCTTAATCTCCAAAATTTCAACGAGTGGGTATGGCTTTTCATTATCTTTAGACATCAAGAGGTAATATGCTTCATTATTCAGAATAAAAATATAAATTTTACAGAAAACCTCAAAGCAAAGCGCATAGTTCAGAATTCAGGTTTCAACCTCCTAGTTTACATCAAATGTAATCCTCCCTACGACGAGCATGTATGGTTTGGGAAATGCCAGGATGGATTTGTCTATCGGTGTTTGGTCTGAGAAATGGCCTGTTTGTTATCCAAGGATATGTGTGCCACGAAGCAATTCATCATCTTGTATCGGCATTGTGGACATAGAGAATGTCATCATGGTCTCAAACCAAACAATGTTACTATACAGAGATTGCTAATTACTAAATAGGTTTGGATTCTTCAGCTGTGAAACTTGATGCCCCTTGCTGTATTTTGAAGCTGCTTGCAAAAGATTGTAAGATTGTGACAAATCTATTACATAATCAACAAAGCTCCACCTTCCCACAGAAAAAGGTTCTAAGGCTTCTTAACTGGTAAAGCTTCCACACCTGGTTGGAACGAGGATAACCAAAACAGGCTATGAGTATATCACTGGAAAAAGAAAAACGAAGCTTGGTCTGGTAGTAGTGAGCAGATCATTCTTGCGAAGTGGGAACAGGTCACTTAAACTGCCAAAGATTCGATCCAGCTAATCTAACATAAAAATTGAGTTTTCAACACAGAACTATTTCTGAAGTTCAATTTCAACCTTGATCTCTGGAACTTGTTGCTTTTAACTTTCAAATATTGAATCCGTTACTTAACCCCCTTGACCCTATCCTCACCTTGCCATCACAGAAAATTAAATATTTTTACAGTAAAATCAGAAGGATAGACGTAAAAAATAAGATTTGGTAAAAAACTGAAACTTGCAGAAAAGATACCAGAAATAGCGAAACTGAATCTGAAAGCCACTTTCAGTATTCCACAAGTAGTATGCAACTAAACTTCTTTTCCAAAAACAAAATCCCAATTTCATAAAAAAACTTTCCCATTAGTAAAATTGAAAATTGATTCTGTAGTCAACATGAATTTTTTTTGCTGGAATTTCCTCAAAGTATCCATATTTTCCAAATATATGAGTTGAATTAACTTTTCTTCATTTCTCGAATTTCCTATAATTTGTTTTAAGTTGCTGGCATGGTAAAGTGCTAACGTGTAAAAGTGATGCGACGTGTTGTCTTAGTAAGTTGGAGGGTGAAAGTAAACTCATTCAAGAATTCAAGGTTAAAAACAAACTGTTCCAAAGTGGAGGGTGAAAGTAGGGACTTTTTTCTTGATCACACTAGAATATGTGAACCGCAGTTAGATAAACATTTTTGACATGCTAGATAAAATTTGAACAGCCTGTGAAAGATAAAGTGTTAAGGATAGTTTAAACAAATTTAGTTTTCCGTTATTATTCTATTCCGATGGTTCTTGTTTGAATTTCTTTTTGCAGACTTTTGTTTTTCATCACTATGTTTTTTTCTGCTCATGGAACTACATTCTTTATTGCTCTCACTAGTTGCTTGTGGTCCTCGCATTGTGCATGCGCAGGCAGACGTGCAAGCATGCACATCGAGATTGAGTGAGGGAGGAGAGAGAGAGAGAGATCATACTAGGCTATTGAAGTAAAATCCCACTGTCGTGAAGTAGCACGAAAGCATCCTGAAAAAATCAAATCGTCGCCCTAGCCGGTAGATATCACGGCTAAGTGTTTGTTCACTGTTGCCATTTGCAACTTTTGCTTCAAATTTTGAAATCTGATTAAGACCAACATCACGCCCTTTGCCAACTTGAATGTATTCGTTGTAAGTAATATGTCCGCGGCGCAGTATGCAGTTATACCCTGTAAAGTCAATAGTAAGAATGCAACAACTTTGAAAAAGACATGAAACTTTGGTTTCAATAGAAAGAAAAATTTAGTTACCAGCAAATACGTCCTCACTCAAGTTTATAGTTTTAGATGCCTTGCTTATGCCACCTCTTGTTAAATGAAACATCCGGTCAAAAATATCTGGATGACCATAATGAAACCGTACCCTGAAGTCATGGAAATGACGATTTAGACAGTACATGTACTTTACAGGAACGGATTTCTTCCATACACAAACAAATTACTTCAGGAAAAAAGTACATACGTCTAACATGCATGGTAACATAAATTTAGCACACAAGGATTTTTTTATGCCAACACTGCCAACATAAAATCAAATACGAATCATGTTCTCACCTAAGGGGGTCAGCAAGGAATCTCTGCCCAATGGTAACAAAGCTTGTCTCTTGATATGACATGAATCCAGCAAGAGATGAGACACTGCACCAAGAAAATTCCGTATTAACCAAAAGAACATTATATGTTTGAAAGACATATGTTGGAAAAACTATAGACCTTCCCGTGAAGATATGCTCTCTAAGGCCAAGGATGGTTGGAGCTTGGTCCTTAGGATGCCTAACAAACTCTTGAAGGACATTTCTCATTTTGTAAGCTTCTTCCAAATAGTTATCCTGATAGCACCATTGGTAAGTAAAAAGAAATATTTTGTATTAAGAGACAACCATAGAAGAATGTCCAGTTCATTACTTGATTCATATCGATTGTTTGTAGAGCCTCTCCGCGGGTGAATATAATTGCATGGTTTTGATTTTCGGGCTTACCTTCTCCAATGATCGGTGGGCCAGGCAGCTTTATACGGTAAATCTCCTATGTAAATAATCAACAAGCAATCACAAGAATTTGAGGAATTGGATAAAAATATTTTAAGTTGCTACAAGAAAGTATAATGGTTATGCACATTGTGGTATTTTTCGTGCTGAAAACCGTCGGGAAGGTCCCGACAGTAAATCTTACATAAAAGAGCAAATTATGCTTAACGAGAGATAGTTGAACTGATAAAACTGAAAAGGCGATGAAGACAAAATAATCACATGATAAAGTACAAGATTTGTACCTTCTAATCTTAAGCTAAGCTCATTACCTGGTCCAAATTGTTTTCTGCTTTTATTAAAACTGAGGAATAAACCTTATGAGGCATATTTTGTACTATAATTTCCTTCTCTTCAATGTAGGCAACACGAAGAGCTGGATACCTTTATTGAGCACATAAGCACTGGAAATATCAGCACGACTCCAGATATAATAATTACTCTGCATTTATATTTTCCAAACCTTACCTTGCCATCAGGTCAATAATATCTTGAGCATGGGGATCACCATTAGATTTTTGCTCCCCGAATTTTTGACATGAGATGACATATGAAAATTTCATATCTGCAAGTGCATCTAGTTCAGTTGATAATGACTGGTGGATGTTTCTCTTATTCTGTCCTTGCTCAGCCCCCACGGGTCCTTTATATAATTCTGCTCGTTTAAAAAATGAATTCTTAGATGCATACTATCAGTTTCCAAAGAAATATGAAGCTGAGAGGTACAAAATCAACTTGGGGTGCTAGTTAATCTAGTTTGATTAAAGTTATACCCTTTTCAGAAACGTAACGATGCTTCCAAATTTAATGACAAGGACAGGTTGGAAAGAGTTAAAGAGGTTGTCAAGTTGCTTTGCACACCTTGGTCATTTGTCTTGTCTAAGAAAGCTTGCAATCTCAAAGCCTTCCTGTAGTACATCATTCCCCGAACTAGATACATAATGGAAAGAGTCAGGCATCCTCTAGACAGTGATTTCAGTGATAAGTGTCCACACAAAATGAGACTATACTCCATATTACCGGTTCGACTTAGTGTTTGGCCACGGAAAGAAGCCCAGTATCTGATATCTTCATGTGTCACCTTTGAACCAAGTCGTTCCAAAAAGTTTGGCCATTCATCTAAAATAATGAAAAATGGACTGGTGAAAGCAACTACAATACAAAAACAAAAGTAGGAAAAAAATGAAAGTATGAAACATAACTGACCTGGATATATCTTCTGCATGTACGAAAGGATGGATGCTTCATCTTGATTTGAATGAAGCTCTTCATTTGAAAACTTTACTTCCTCCATGAAGTAGGGAGTTATTATGCTGACAAAGTACCCTGGTGTCAGTAAGCCATGAGATGTTCACTATATTGGATTTCATATGTGATTGATGTAGACATGACTTGGTTATATTGATGTGAACTCCTATTGCCTATTGGTAGTTGTAACTAGACAGTGATTTGCTTGAATACATAAATGTCCAAAACATTCCGAGCTGAAAACATTTGTGTGACCTTGTTCCATTTGAATTGTGTATTGAAGTATTTATGTGGCTTTTTTAGGAAAAAGTACCTGCCGGTCTTTGGAGATCAAGGGTGGCACATAAAAACAAAAGTGGCAGCAAACATCCATATCTTGGGGTACACTCGTTTGATGAACCCTTTTACTGGCCTATTATAAACATACGGGCTTTATTGAAGCTTTCTAGGCAAGCTTGGTGCTGCACAAAATATATAGTGGAGAGGGGCATCACTGATCGACGAGACATAAGTTACATATTATAATACCAATATAAAATAAGTGTAGAGGTTGATTAACAAATTATGGGTTCTGGGAATCCTGATTTCATCTGACACTACGAATGGTGCTTCTCCCAATAGCTATGGACGGCGTGGAGCGTAGGTCTTGCTAGACCATGGTCCAGCAACATATTTCTGAAAGGATCCTCACGATATGTGAAGCGTGATGGCTTCAGTTGTTTACTTAAAGTATAACAATAAGATTATGTTGTGAACTTGTGGTACATGCATGATAACAGCAAAGCATCTGATGTGAGTGATGCTTGAATCTTGATAAAAGGGTAATTTGCTAACCACTTGTTAAATCCTCTGACCAACCTGCTAAAACAGCCTAAGGAGCTTAGCCAACTACCTTTAGTTCTTCAACTCCATGAGTGTTTCCTAAATGTTTGTGTTTCATCACTAGAAAGAGTATTTCATAATGCATTTTGGGGCTAATTACTAAGAAAATGTATGGAGTCAGAAAAATGCATGTTTTGCGATTGTCTCGCACCAGATAATATGGAAGAGACTCATGTTGTGTAGGCACGCTGCTGGTAAATTATCAGTATCAGGGGAGAGATAAAATAATAAAGTTGAAGTCTTCAAAAGTTTGTATTTCAGGAACAGAGTTAGAGAACTTCATGGATTTTGTTGCAAAACTGAAGCATTTGATATTATTTTTCCAAAGCCAGAAGGATTTAGTTCAATTAACTGAAGTTCAATACTGAGTAGCCACTGGCCAGTATTTTATTTGCATTGGGTGATTTATGTCCCTCCCTTTTTTCTGTAATTTTGGTATTTTACTTGTATTTTTTTAAGAACATTTGATTTTGCATTTTCTATATCAAATATTATGGATACCAATGCTGACAAGAAGTAAAATAAATTAGTTGTAACCGAATTTAAAGAGCACAAATATTACCTAAAGGATAGCATGCTGCGTACTTTGGGAGCAGCCGGCATATCCATGAAAAGAGAGGTGGCAAAAAATGAAATGCGTCGTCGAGCCTCTGAATTTGATGGTACTTCCGCAACCTTCTCTTTTGTATTAAGAAGAAGGTAGAGACGTTTAACCTGAATATGCCAAAGCATGTCATCATTCAGAGAGTTACAACAATTCCCAATCTGCCACAGCTAATTGAAGATTATGTTGGACCTGCTCTTTGAGTGGACCACTATCTGGAAATGGAAAACGAATTTTTGATGTTGAGCTGATTGATGCAAAGAGCTCTGGTTTGTAGTAATCAAATGCTCTATCATCATCAGAGATCAGTGTGTCAGAAGAGTTAATCTGATCCAGTACCCTGTTGAAAGAGGAGATCATCATGATGTAACCACAATTTAAAGGATGCAAAAGTATATTTATTATCAAATATTGTGATGTCCTTACCTCTGAGCATCCACAAGCATATCTTGGATCAGTGTATCAGTGATATCTTGAAGTAAAATTGTGACCTCATATCGAAGTCCTTGTTTGTTCTTATACTGGTAACCGTTGGGCAGAAATTTCATTATAAATGCTGACGTAATAGGATTGAATATAAAAGAAATAGACTGTGTCCAATCAAATTAGATGCTAATTCTACTACCATCCCCTCCCACGTTATGGAAACCAAAATTAATTTGTTGGCTCCATGTTGACCTATCATCATATCATATGAGATGCCAATGCAATACCTTGCCATTCTGTATGACAGAACTGGTATGTGATGTACGCTACTAACCAACAGGCGATAAGAACTCTGTATGACAGCAGCAATCAATATCTTCACGAAGAATGATACGTGATTTTAAAGTCTTAACGACTTTGTGTAGGTTCATTTTTCTGCGAATACTCTAATCTAGCCAAACTGAACATTCACTGAGACAGAGATAAGAACCTACAGCTAATCTGGCCTTAGCATTGCTTTTTCTCCATTTTGTTGCTGTTAGGTTTGTGTAGTTCATGTTGGTTGACGTAATTATGCATATTTTTCAAGTAAATTTTGTTCTAATAGAATGACACTCATTTAGATATGTTCAAGAAGAAAAACAAGTCCACCGCTGATTAAAGATAGCTAAGTAATCTCAGCCTGTCCTAGGTTGCTGCTCGATCTCTGGTGGACCATCTCCTGATCCACTAAAGGGATGTGCACAATAACAAGTATAGCTATCCATCTCCTGAACTCGGGGAACTCATCCCTCATGACCATCACCAACGATATTCTGGATAACTACTTCTGTAGTTTCAGGTTATCCACAGGGCGGTTCACTGGATACAGTTATGGGCTTTCCTGCTGCCTTCAGACCAGCGGGACCTTATGGTGGCTGGGTGCACGAGACTGCTGCGCGTGGCACAGGAGTTTTTCTCCCTTCATATTTGGCAGCATACTAGTCGGCTTTTGTAGCTCTACTTTAGTGTGTTCTGAGTTGATTGAGGCTTGTCTTGATCTTGGTGATTTGGCAATGTAATGAAAGATAAGATACTCTTAAACTTGTGCATCACTCGATGCAGAGGCTGGGATTAATAAAATTCCCTTTTCTATAAAAAAAAACTTCTGTAGTTTCAGCAATCTCTGGCATCGCCCTTGTAACCATTTAGTCCTTACAAATGACTAGTGTGAGGAAGGCACGATATAGTAATCTTCCAATTACTAATCACAGTCAAAAAAGGGGACATCGATTTAAAGTTGGTGTATGTTAGTGTAAAACGGTGAACTAGAATGTAAAAAGGAGATATCAATTTGATGTTGGCGTAGGTTATAGAAAAATGGTGAACTAGAATAAAAAGGAGAATAGTACTAGTGAAGTGATTACCAGAAGCTCAGCCAACTTTTCAATTTTGTCAACCAGTGAAGGCAAGTGATCCATCTTAAAATCGACCAATAAACTTGAGTTCTGGATACTCTTTTTTATTTCAGCAAATATGGCACCTATCACTCTGAACAGAATCTGTAGAACATCATGATAATATTCACGGGAGCATGTACCGCCAATGCATTGCAAAGATGAGACAAAATACAGTAATAGAGGTAGTGTTGAAGTAAAATGATTACCTCTTCTCTACATCACCGATAACGAGAAATCTGAAAATACTTTTTGTCAATTCATAGAAATCGTTGATCGCACAAAACATATAGTTATCCTTCTTAATTCTCCAGAAGAGTTGTGCACTGTTTCCAGTAAAATTAGCTGCCATATCAACTGCTTTCGAAAACTATCATGGAAAGAAAACAAGCATCAGATCATACAAAAAACTGTTGATATCTTTTATAGGTAAAAAAAATACAGGCATATATCAAATAAGCTCAGCCAGTACAAGAGATATTTCAAATATGCTTCTAAGTATATGGCTGATGGGAAACAACTGCTGCTTAGCCAGCAAGGAGTGGCGTCAAGAACCCGAGGCTCCCCTCAACCGGTCTAGTACCCAGGTGGTCACTCCTTCTAACATTGAACGGTACAGTTCCTACCCGAATTTAATAAATGTAAGCTAAATAAATTGCTGATGCTAATGCTAACCCATGTCGTTGAAGAAAGAGTAGCTGGTGCTTTGACTAACAGCGTAAGAAATCTAGTACTGCCTCCGATCGATAATAAGTGTCACAGTTTTGAACTAACCCCAGTTCAAAAGTGCGACACTTCTTTTGAATCGGAGGCAGTACTAATATTACCCGGTGGTAAATTTGAAATTTTTAATTAACTTGAAATACAGGTTGAACTGTTTAAGCGAAAACTTCATATGTGGTAAAAAGAGCCGGCATTGGCAGGTTTGTCCTGTTTATTTCCAAATTATTTATATTTCGAGCAACCTGTCTTGTGTTATGATTTAGTTTCTGTAAAATACACTGTACAGTCTATCAATTGCCTATAGGTTTTCAAAAAAATTGGATATGTTAACTTCAACGGTACCCTACAAGAGAAAGTGTTGCACCCAGGCACTGGGTTTCCATGTATCAATAGATCCACATACCTTTTTGGCAAGTAAAAACAAGGGCCAACGAATAGAACCAGCATTATATTCTAGTGACATGGGCATTGTCATCAGATCCATCTCTCTGCAAAACAATAAAATATGAAGTAGAAAGGAAGTAATCCTGATACTTATGTTATACTGGAATAATAAAAACATACCTATTGCTTATTAAATCCTCTGTGCGAAAGCTATTCATTATCTGGTTCCAAACCAGAGCGAACTTTGTGGGGTCTTGTCTTTCAGATTTACCTAAGTTCTGAAAATGAATATCATCTAAGAAACAACAAGAAGAAAATAAATCACCTTCAATGTAAAGAGGACATGAACAGATTCGACCTTAAAGATTTTCGTTTCCAAGAAACCAGGCAATATCCCTTTTTTCTCTTTTGGCATTAAGCGAGGAACAAGGCAAGCATTGAACACTTCAGGTAAGGTACAGAATCGACTTCGAACCATTCCCATTGTGCGAATCTATGAATTGCCATCAGAAATAAGAATATGTAAACATCTTAAATTATCATTTAGTGTTAGGGGGCACCTCATCTCACCTCACCGAGATGATTAACAATACCACACATACCACCGAAAATGGTACAGAATACGGAATACCAAATTTGTGTATCCATGAAATAGACCTGTTGAAAATGTAAAGATATAAATAGTTTATGAGCCATGTGAAATATAAATATTGAAGCTAATAAGAGACCTTACAATAACTATAGGGGCCCACACAGCAAGAATTGCGCCAGAATTGCTCTTGACTTGTGTGAAACATAACATGTCGAATTGTCAGTCAGAGTCTAGTGTTGATTATTAATGAAATACCCTACTGCGTAAAAAGAATGACAAATGGAAAAAGCAAGATGGTATGTAGAGGACCTTGTGGAAAGAATTCATGCCACTCATATGTATTCACATTGATGTTTATGATTGTTTTCGTTGGTCCCACAAGAGGCTTAATCTGCTCAAAATCATAAACAGAAAAACAATGTAGCAGGAGGTAGGGTGATAAAAATAGATGTAGAGTGTAAGAATAGCAAATAAAAAACTTCTCATGGTGTTACTATGTTGTATCATTAACATAACCTCTACCCTTAAACATACTACCTACGTAACAAAATATAAGATGTTTTAGCGCTTCTCTGGTACGGATGTATCTATCCGCGTATTAGTGTGTAGATTCACTCATTTTAGCCCCTATATAGTCCGTGAAATGTATAAAATATCTTATATTTTGGTACAGAGAGAGTACATCAGAAATTTTAACTGAGTTGGAGCTACAGAGATGCATTTTCAGTGATCGGAATAATTTCTGGATTGCATTGCATAATACAGCAAAAGTAATATAGAAACTTGAAAAATCTTATGTATACTATACATCAAGAGAGATCGAGGGAGATTGATCTTGCCTCGAAGTAGTAGCTGAATAAAAATTTACTTGACAGAAGAATCGTCCAAAATGATGTATATCTGTTGAGGCAATCAAAGAGGATTTAGCTCATATCAATGGCCAAAACAAAACAAAACAAAGGTATCATAATAATAGTAATAATAATATTAATAATAATACATATATTTTACTTTAGTAAAGGTACTTGGCCTTCATGCATTCCTCTGCCAACATATGACTGGGGCTGCAGATACATTGTCAATTATGAGTACTTCATTACGGTATAATGCCATGCACGAGATATGAAAGTCACATGGTGCAGTACAAAGAGCTGACTAATAGTTCTATATAAAGATAAGAATTATGTTGGAAATTTAGGTGGACAGTTATGTTGGAAAGTAAGATAGCAAGACAATGTATTCCACTGAACTGATTTCATGACAAACAATATTCTCTGATGTTAACTACAAAATGTAGACAAAAGAAAGTTCTATTTTTGCACAAATGTAAGAGCAGACCTGGCACCACCAGGACAATATATTGCAAATTCTCCAGGTAGATGTCTCAATATAGCTGCTTACAGCTGGAACTAAAAACAATGCCATCCCAATCACATTGCTTATAAGGTAAAATGCCACAACAACCATATACTTTGACAGGCAGAACATTCCCAGAAAGTTTTTAGGACGTCTAGAAGAACAAGCCTTGTCATTTTGAGAACTGGAATAAAATATGGGTAGAATGATCGCCCATGTAACCGCAAGAAAGAGTTTTATGGCAAATCTTAATTTCTGGGGGAATCTCATTGTTCCCTTTGTTCGCCATGAGAAAGCAATATCAAGGACCACTGAACAAAAAAAGAGATATATTACAAAAGAACGAAGACAGAACAATAAGAAAAGAAAAAGTTACATCACTGTGTTCGTACTAATTCACCATAAGACAGAAATTTATGATACACATATGCAATTCAAAATTCTAAACTAACCTTGAATAACTCGAAATACTGCATTAGTTATGAATATACTCAGTACGTCCTGAAAAAAATCTGGATCTAATAACTGAAGAGGGCTTTCCAATCCATGCCATGCCATTATTATCAAAATCTGAAAACAGAACATATGAGCAAATATGTCAAAAGATCTGGCAGTGATGAAAAATTATACAAATGTATCAGTCGCATTAATTTAAGATGTAAACCTGCAGCCCAAGCACAAGGAGTGTCCACAGCCTATCAAAGCTTCTGAAGAGATGCCAAAATGAACGGACTTCAACGAAGTTTGTCTTTCCCAACCACCTCTGCTGAGACGTGTCACTTGTTGTTTGCTATATGCAATAGCAGAAACATGGAGAAGAAGACAACAGGTAAACAACTATGATAAAATGAATATACTCAAAAACGTGAATTTCTGCTAGTGCCAGTTGCAAGATTGATTCTTGTGGAACTGAATACATAGATGGACAAGCCTAGATACATGATATAAATATTATTACCTGCTGTGTTTGTTACCTATATTACTTGATATAAAGTATAACAAAAAATATTATGGTGATATTTTCATTGTTCCTATATTTATTACCTGCTGTGTTTGATCAGGTACTTCAGAATTAGCGCTATTTTGTTCTGATGAGGATCCATGAGGCAATTGGGGATTTTGTATCTCAGTTTGATGAGACTTTTTATTTTTAGTCGATGTGTAAAAGAAGTCGTTGTTGAGGCGCATGGGCCAGCCAAGTTTGAAGCAGTCCACAGACCTGCATTGTTACAAATTTAGTACAATATTTTACTACCAAAGGTGACGCCAATAAAATATGGTATCTAACCAGAAGAATTCGTTCAGGTCATCATAGTTTCTCCATGTTGAGTGGTCAGATACACCATTTTTGTTCTTTAGAGCTTCCTTCATTGCAAAGAAGTGTCATCGTTTATACAGATTCCAAAGCAGTGTTAAATCTAAGTGCTGAAAAGAAGGGATGTCAAACCGCGGATATCTCGGCATATATTGGTGTCACTACTTTGTTGAGAAATGATTCGTCCAGTCCTCCATATGCAGGCCTGACCTTTTCTCCAGTAATTAAGCTTACAGCTCCAGAAAGAACTCCATATAGCTCATATGACATCTGAAACAACAAGTGGTTATCTTTATTTGCAAATATAGGATCAACTTTGCGTCAACGTATTTAGCACAACGATACAGAAAATTCTTAGCAGCAAGAATTCTTTGCTTCTTTTACATAAATATATTCCCTAGAATAATGACACTAGATTTGTTTTGTTTATGTTAAACATGTATTTTTTCTTAGACTCCTTTTTGCAAGACTCTTGTGTGTGAAGGCAAAACCTAACCACTAATTAAGAATTGTCTAGAGAACTACTAATTCAACTCAAAGTAGTGCTACCTAAAATGAGAGAAAAAAAATTCCACAGGCAATTAAAGCAGGCAACTCTTTTTCGAGAAAACGCATAAGGTTTGCGTCTCGTTTCATTGAACAGGGAGAAGAGTTTTTACAAGCCTAGAGAGGACAATTACAGGGTTTATGTGTATGCAATCAGTGCACGTCCCAAGTCTTTGGCAGCAAAACCCTAAGACCTATTGCACCGGCCTGAGCCCACAGATTGGCCTCAGCTTTGATCTTACAAAGTGTGTCGCTGCAGCTCGGCCTCGCGTCGTCGAAGGTGCAAGCGTTTCTCTGTTTCAAGATTTGCCAAGCGGTGAGAAGCATCATGGACGCCAAGCCTTTGCGCAAAGGTTTTGGAGTTGCACACTTGGCAGTAGGCCACCATTCGACCCAGGCTAGAATCTCGTACCAAACCTGACGGACGAAGTCAAGAAGGGCAGTCGACGAGGATGTGCTGCATAGTTTCTGGTCACTGATCACAGAGGACGCAGCTCGCCTTGTGGGGTAGACCATGTTGCTCAAGCCGATCCGCCGTCCAACATCTGTCCAAATCTGCAGTCAGAAAAAGAATTTGACGCGCCGAGACCCATGTCTTCCAAGTGAGTTTCCAGGAGCCGCTGGGTATGGAACCATATAAGGAGGCCTGGTAGCAGGAGCGGGCTGAGTAGACACCGCTTTCTGTCCAGCGCCAAACGAGGGTGTCAGGCTGCTGCGTTAGTCCAATCTGCATAACCAGTTGCCATAGGTTCAGGTATTGCAGCCGTGCATTTTCGTTGAGTCTGCCAAGGAGCGGTTGCACCCATCTATTGTCCTCTAGGCTTTGTGCCACTGTCATGGACTTGCCATTTCTTTTACTCAAGATATTATGTCAGTTAGATATTATTTGCAAGGAAAATCACTCTAGAATCTTTCGTCCTGCTAATTAAAGCAGGTAAGTTTCGCCATTTTCTGGGGAAAGAGATAGTGGAAAAGTTTAGAGATTGTCCTGCTTGTATTTCTTGATGGTGCACATAGACAGCCAGAATATATTATATAGTGCAGATGTTCCCATCTTTATGCACAAAATACTGCATGTGCATCATGTGCCAACATATCCTACATATGTTTACACATACCTTGTCGAGTTCCCATGCTACTAGGTTAGAAACTGGCTTCCCAACTGAGCAAACAAAAAAAGAGGTTGGCAGTTCTTTTATTCTAACTGAAAACAATAGGGAAAACCCCAACAGTAAATTTTATAAAATTAAATATGTAAAAGGGAAATGCATAGAAGATGCACACGGTACTAGCACCCCCAATAAACTCTTAAGAGAAAGGTGGGATTGAACATGGGTTACTTGGTAACATTTTTTTTAGAAAAGGGCAGACCCAGCCTCTGCATCGAGGAGATGCATACGGCTACTTTATTCAATTAACCACAGAAGTCTTACAAAGAGAATACATCAAGATAACCGAAGCCACCACACAACACCTACAAACCTGACAATTAGAGAAGCTCATGTTAGCAGGACAATTAGAGAAAACTCTCAACAAATCGTCACCGCCGTCGAACCACCAAGCACTCCTCATGTTAAAGATCTACATAAATTTCGATAGACTAGTCATCGCCGCCACCATGACTCCAGACAACACATCTGATCTGCGCGCCACCATCATCATACGTCCAGCACCGAGACTCCGCTGCGCCGTGCCACCAAGACTCGCCATCGTTGACGTGTTAGATGCCTTGACACGCCACCTCCTCTTGCCCGTCCCAACCAGCAGCTGTTCCAAAACGATGCCCCCACGAGGGAGAATGACCCTGAAAGAGCCGTCATCGTCCGATCCGGGAGACCCAGATCTAGGGTTCCCCCGGAACATCCCGAGCCTGGTTATGTGGCCCGCAACGACGATACCTCGAGAAGGGAACGACATCAGAGACGCCACCATCATCCGCCAAGACCGTAGTCGGCACGGTTTTCACCGGAGGCCGTGTCGCCCAAAACTCGCCGCTAGATGGATTCGTGAGAATTGCCGCCATGGAGACGGACGACGCGAACAGAACAACCGGTAGAGGGCCTCCAGCCGCCTCACACCGGCCTTGTTACGCATCCTGTCCGTCTAAAGCCGGGCCAAGATGGATCCAGATCCATAACTGCCGCCGCCCAAGGGCCGTCACCGCCTACCATCGCCTGGCCAGGGATCCGCCCTTGCCGCTATGCCCGGGGCGCCCCAGCTACGCCCGGAGCAGCCTCCACGACCTCCATCCCTCGGCCGTTTTTTGGCTTCGGGCGCCGCCACCACCGCGGCCAAGGCTGGCGGCAGGCTCGGCCGGCAGAGGAGTGGAGAGGGAGGGCGGCGCTGGAGTCCCCTACCATTGAGCTAGCCAACGTAACAAGTTTACAAAAGAAAAGGATTGCTAAAAACGAATTAGTTAGCATATGTTAATTATACAAGAATGCTTATTGTTATCCATTCTACGAACTAGCCCTAAAAATAGTACCCTCCCCCCCCCCCCCCCCCCCCTCCCCCACCCTGATCCAGAAAAAACATCGGAACTTATACGTACCGGTTGTACTATCCATGTTGTTTTCTCGCGACAGTTTTATTGGATTGGAGGAGTATAATACATATGAATAAAAATATTCTTCTGTCAAAAGCATTTACATGGTATTATTTTAGTACCAAGCAGTGCAAATAATATGACCTATATAAACTAAAGAAGACATACCTATTGTTCAGAAATGATTACAAAAAAAAACAGTAATGGATGGAATCATTAATGCAGTGAAAGCAGTTCAAAAAATATGAAGGACAAATAGTTACGTACATGATGAAAGATGTAGCATAAGCATTCTGGCATAAGTCGTAAATTTGATGCTTCTCCCCATATTAGAAGATAAAGAGCTATGTACAGAAGTTTATGCTGCTGAATTTCCTGCTTCACAGAGGGCAACCTGCAGGTGCAATAAAAACAGAACCAGTACAACTCAGAAAATACTTTCTTGAAATTTGCTAAAGGTGCTTTTCAGTTATCTGTAGTCCAATGAAAATTTTCTGTTTACCATATGTTGCTTTTTCTCCCCAAGAATTTGCACCAGGTCAGATAATTCTCAAATGTTTTTGCCAATAATTCATCTACTGCTCTGTCATCAAGCTACAAATAGGCATTTCAATAAATTTATTCTAATATTTTAACCACAAGATAGATAAAAACAATGTTCATGTATGAATATACCATTGGAGCAGAGGATGACTTTTTATTCAACCGAGCATGCATATTTGCAAGCAAAAGAATGAGATGCTCCCTCTGATTGGCAACATTCCCTTTCTACCCAACAGCAAAAAAAATCCAAATTACCGAGCTGAAATGCAAGATAAAACATTGGTTTAATCTAAGACTGAATAATAGCTAGTCGACCTGGAATCCAAACCAACTTTGCAGCCATCGAAGAATATCTGCATGATTTTTTTCATCTTTGACATCAGCTGATGGAAGACTACGGATATTAAACACTGCAGACACTGCAACTTTGATCTGCACAATAATATCGCCAACCTAATATGTTAAAGAGTGTACATTCCAAAGAGAAGTACTACAATCTTTATTACTATTATAAGAGCAACACATAAGTTAGAATTACATATCCATATTTGATGAAAGGGAAAACAGATTCTTTTTAACACTAAGCAATTGCTACTACATATGTAAAGGAAATTAATCCTGCAACAGGGATTGGTTAATTTCTTGGCAAATATCATCTGGATAATTCAGTACAAGCACTGGATACAAGAAGGATCCAGGGCCATTAACATCATAGCAATCATGAAGATGCCGCGAGTCATGACCCGATTAGAAGGTCACACTTAACTTTTTTTCCGCGAACAGTAGTTCAATTGTGCTTCGACAATTACTATACCTTGAAGGTAGTTTTTGAGGTTCTGAGTTAAAATATATGCAAACCTCTTGCAGAAGCATGATTGGTTGCTGACTTGATCTAGGATGGAGAGGAATAATATTGTATCTGATTAAGCCTGACTGGTCTGCAAAATCTTCGCTAGCAACAAGGTTCTACAAAATTATGGTGTTAAATGCGTAGCCAATCAAACATAATAATTATAATTTTCTAAAAACCATCACAACCTCCAAGCCAGTTCCGATGAGAACAGCCTTCAGAACTTCTGTGAGGACAGGCATGAGTTCATGTGCATTTGCTTGCCTTTTTCTATAGAATGGGAGAAAAAATATAAATCAGATTCTAGTCTGGGGACAGGGGTGTGACATTGGTTCTTAAGAAAGTAGTCTACATTACAGGTTTGAATCTGAGAAGAAATCTTACTTCTCATAGAAAGATTTAATCTCTCGAGCATCATTTCTTTCTTTCCTCTTTGTCAATGTACTTTTCTCATCCTGTTTGGAAAGTAAATCCAACATGAGGCACGTGACTAGTTGCATATATCATAGTGAAGAAAAAAGGAAATGTGCACTGATGTTTTGGAACAAGGATATCTGCTAAGATGTGATATACATGTACCACATGTATATTATGCTTCTATCCTCGGCGAAAGATTTGAAGTTTTTTTTTTGCAATTATGAAGTGAGTATGAAGTTAATTTTCGCCATGTATATACCTGTTCCAGCCTCTGAAGAAGTGCAGTTTTAAATTGTCGAACACCCCTCCCTGTTGAACGGGGATCCATCATATGAGCCTTTTCGAAGGCGTGAAATCGACCTGTAAAAGGACACATTTCTTTAATTTTGTAGTCATGATTCACTTTTCCCTTCCAAGATCCATTCAAGGATTGTAACATTCTGTTCTAGATTGGGAACAAATTGACTAAGAAAATGTTCAGTGCCACGAAAGAAAGGAATGTTGCATTAGAGTGAATCAAGACGTTAATTGACGCATCTGACATTCTTTGGTACTAATTACCCATTGGGCTTTTCGGCGATACAATATATGTGCCACCTGATCAGTAGTTATGCGATCTGAGTTATGTTTTTTTTGACATGCCTGCTGATATAACCACTTTTTTTCTCATGGCTTCCAACAACCTACTCTACTCTCACGATCTCCAAAACAATCTACTCTGGCTAATGAAGGGAAATAAGCAGAAGAGGTACTAGAGAAGAATGCTCTCTGTGGAAGAAACTTTGGCTGATTAGTTGCTGATAGCTCACTGACCAATTATTCTGGAACGGACCGCCCAGCTTTGGAATATAACCAGTTAACCTCTGATCCTACATCACATTCCTTCTTTTGCATGAAAGTGAGAGACGAGAATATTCAAGCCCCTCTTCTGTTGAGGATTCTCCGAAGTACCATATGTGACTAAGGTGTTGCTTAAGCCATGTTGGAGTGAAGCAGTGCACCATAGAGCTCGTGATCAGCAACCATGAACCTCCAGTGGCAGAGGATACCACAAGACAGAATATTCCTTAACTGAAGCAAATGGCACCAGAACCAGCTCGAATCTCTTCAGACTTGTATCCTTTATCCTGAATACAGTCACCGACAGAATCTCCAACGACAAAAGGCAGTACACCACGCAAGCACGTAGCCGTTCAACGTCCATGTTGTACCAAGGTGCCAGCATTTCCTCGAACACGCTGCGGGCACCAGGGAGCCGCTCAATCCGCCACGAACATAGTAAGATGAAGAAAGCGTGATCGCGGAGGGAACTTACAGAGGTAGGCGACGCGCGGGGACTCGGCCTCGATCTGGTTGGCGACGCGCAGGAACGGGCGTATCTCGGACACGAGCGTCTGCGGCAGCTTCTCGCTGTCGAACTGCAGCGCCTGCGCGACGGCGCTGGCGCTCGCCTCGGCGGCGCTCGCGCTCGTGGACGCCGTCATCGACGGAGGCGGGAGCGGCGGCGGGGGCGGGGGCGGCCGCCACTGAGGCGCCGGCGCCGGCACATAGCGCAGCGGCCGGCTGGAAGGGCCCACCTCCACGATCTCCAGCTCCATCGCACGCGCGAGGCGTAGTACGTCCTTGCGGGGGAGACGAGCACCACCATCGCGCGCGCGCGCGGCTTTTATTATCTGCGCGCGCCTTGCCGGCCGCCTTCGCTTTCCACTTTCACCTTCGCCTTCGCCGCTAAGCTTTACCGCTTTTCTTCCCCCGGGCCGGCGCGGAGGTGGCGGCTTTCGCTTTTCTTGGCGATCTCCTGCCTCCTGCTTTTGATCTCCGATTTGGTTGTTTTGGCCGGCGTGTGTGTGCGTGGATGGGTGAGGCTTTTCTGCGAGGCTGGGACTGGGAGAGGAAGACAGTGCGGGAAAGGGGAGGGAAACGGCTTTTTGAACGTTTGAGGTGGGGCAAGCAACGGCTGCTTTGTTTAACTTTACTGTATCTAGAGTTTTTATTTTTACTCGTTTTATTACATTGTTAGAAATAGAGTTAATTACTCAAAGGAGGTCGCCCCATACCGAACAACTCAACCCAAGAAATTAGGGAAGAACTAGTGCGAGATCTCGGGCCCAAGAACGAGCCTCTGTCTTGATGGCTTCATCAGGGCGCGAACATAGGGTCGTGCGTTCTTAAAGATGATTGTGTTCCGTTGTTTCTATATCCACCAAGCGGTGAGCATGATCACCGAAGAGGTGTCGTTGCGTAGCACACGAAGGGGGAAGTTAAGGCCCAACGCCCACCAAGACACGAAATCATCTTTGTCAACCAGCTGTCTTGAGGTTGATCGAAAACAGGAGAGCACCTCGTACCGAATCGTGCGCGAGAATGAACACCCCATGAGTATGTGGACGATCGATTCCGTCGCTTGATCGCACATTGGGCATGACACTTGATGCGGCAGCCCGCGGTGTGCCAACCTTTCTCCAGTCGAGCAGCGACCTAGGAGGAGCCCTTTCGAGTTCACCTTCCAGGATCTTGATCTGACCGCACCACAGAATAGGGTGTCATAGCAAGATTTGGAGGACTATTGCCCATCCTTAGTCCAGCGCCATCCAGAGTTGGCTGTATTGCGAGAGGGCAAGCGGGCTTACGGCTCCTGATATGTCCGAGAGCCAGCAGCGCTGCAGAAGCGCCTTACGCACCGTCATTTTCTTTCTTGCCCTCTTGGAGATGATTGCAAATAGGTGGGGGGCACGGTCCCGAATAGATTTGCCCCCCCAACAATTTGTCCTCCCAGAAGAGAGTCGTTGATCCATCCCTGAGGTGTGAGAGGAAGTGTTGAAAATTTGTCGCTCTTCTCTGTAGAACTGCATGTCCATGCCTCGCCACGACAGTTGGTAGTAGGTGCGCAGTCTCCACAACCAATAGACATGTAGACTAATGGACATGTGTGCCAAGTCTAGGATACCCAGACCACCTAGCTGCAACAGTCGACACACCCTAGCCCAGTTTACATAGCAGTGTCCTCCTTTCGCCTCTGCCCCACCAACCCAAAGGAAGACGCTAAGGGTGTGTTTGGTAGCCTGGCTCCCCTCAGATAATCTCCACCCACCCCACTTTTTGTTGTTTGGTAGACCGGCTCGTGCCTCCTCAGTCTTGCCCACCTCGCCCTAAAATAGCTCACAGCCATGCCCACGAGAGAAGCTCATATCGAGCTTCTCTACTCAGCCAGACTCACCTCATACAGAAAAACCGCACGCGTGGGTCCCACCCGAGTTGTGCGCCACCCACCACGACTGAAATCCCCATTCATTACCCCCCGCACTGAGCTCTTTCGCCCCGAGCTCTCTTCTCGCATGCCTCGTCGCCCAGCCGCACAGGGCCGCCCCGCCACACACCAGCGCAGCCCGGAGCCGCCCCTCACCAGCGCCCAGAGTCGCGTCACGCCGCCCTGCTGTCTCTCAGCGCCACCCCGCTCGGTCTCCTTGCGGAGCGCATGGAGGAGTAGGGGCTCGACCTCGTAGCAGCGCGCATGGACGAGCTCGTCCTCCTGGCGGCGCACCACGACAGCTCAGCACGAAGGGACCCGACCTCCTCATCAGGTCATCTGGTCGCTCCTCATCCCAAGCTCGCATGCGGTTGCATCTGGCCGCAATGTCGACCTAGCGCCGCCGCGTCGCCTCACCCCAGCGTCGCCTCGCCTCCTCCCAACGTCGCCCGACCGCTCCCCCCAGCGCGCTAGCGCCGCCGCATCACACGACCTCTCCCTGTCCCAGCGCCGCCACACACTCTTGCCGGAGACGGTGGATAATACGGAGTGCTCAGCCAGGGACTTGATTGCGTTTACGGTTTTTGTTTCAGGGCCCTGATTGCTTTTCAAAAACTTCTGGCAGGGATTAGTCTATATAGCCTACCAAACAGGCTCATAACATAGCACTGCTTATCTCATGCGGGCTACCAAACACATACATTAAAACACAGTTGTACCCACTCAACATAGTTAGGGTGGACATGTATGAGGTGAGAAAGGCCATACGGGCTACCAAACACACCCTAAGGTTCTTCTCGACTTTCTTTGGGGTTTTCTTATTGATGCTCAGAACCACCAACTGATGGAGCTGGATCACGGCAATTTCAGGTGGGTGTACTAACTTTACAAAGTTATGTGACCTGCCTTTGGCATCATGGCTGCCTTCCAGGTGGGTAGTTTGTCCGCCAGCTTATTTATTAGAGGTTGGAATGCCTCACTGGGTAGCCTATGCAATTCGAAGGGAATACCTAGGTATTTCAACGGGAAGGGAGCCAATTGACACCAGACATAGTTGTCTCCGTCGCAACCTCCTCCTCACACCCTATGGGGGAGACCGAGCACTTTGCAAAGTTGGTGTGTAGGCCTGATGAGTATCCGTAGAGCGCAAGGACCTCGCGCCACACTGTGTGCAATCCTGCGACATCCGGGTGGCAGAACAGAATGACATCGTCCGTGTAAAGGGATACAGTTGTTGATGCTTTCTACGTGTGGTTGGAGACCTCAAGAGTAAGCTTTGAAGTAGTGCAACATTAATTTTCCCTTAGTTATGAAACCAAGGTTATCGAACCAGTAGGAAATGAGAATTCCCTTGAGGTGTCAACGGCGCCAGGAATCTTGGTGGCATGTAGTTGACGTGGAGCCTGCACACAACACAATCAAAGTATTTTGTCCCAACTCAACAGTGAGGGTGTCAATCCCACCGGCTTGTTGTAACATAGTATTAAACGTATGTGTGAAAGAAATATGTTTGTTTACATAAAGTAACAGGTTTGCAGTTGGTGGTTTATCAGATTAAAGAGAAGGACCGGTGTCCACTGTTCACTAGTGCTGTCTCTCCATAAATAATAATAACATTCATGCGGGTAAACAAATTACAGTTGGGCAATTGATAGAATAATGAAGTGCATAACAATGCATATACCAACGTTATGATGTCTAGTGTGAGATTCATTTGGGCATTACAACAATATACATAGACCGTTCCAACCGCATTTATGACTAATAATCCACCTTCCGGTTAGCGTCTGCACCCCTTTCAGTATTAATTTGCATGCAACATATTATATGGCCTTAAACACTGTGTGTAAAGTAAGTAAGTAACATCATCCTTAGACAAAGTACTACTGTTTTATCCCTAGTAGCAACAGTACATCTACAACCTTAAAGCTAGCTGTCAACACCCCAGATTAAATAGAGACATGAACCTACTATCGACCATAATTACCCCCTCTTGAAGTCACGAGCATCTATTTGGCCAGAGCATCTACTAGTAACGGAGAGCATGCAAGATCATTAATAACACACACATGATATATTATGAAGCAATAACTTTAGTACTCAATATTCATCGGATCCCAGCAAACACAACATGAAGTATTACATAACGGTGATCTTGATCATGATAGGCAGCTAACAAGATCTAAACATGATAGCAAAAGAGGAGAAGACAACCATCTAGCTACTTCTATGGACCCGTAGTCCAAGGGTGAACTACTCACACATCAGTCCGGAGGCGGGCATGGTGACGTAGAGCCCTCCGGTGACGATTACCCCTCCCGGCAGGGTGCCGGGGAGAAGTGCTGATCTCTCCCAAATTGTTGTTGACGACAGCGGCGGCTCAGGACCCGTGTAGGAAAATATGAACATCGTCCTAGGGTTTTTGTTTCGGGGGGTATATGTAGGCGAAAGGGCGAGGTCGGTGGAGGCCCGAGGGGCCCACACCTGTCCCTTGCGTGGCCCCACTTCCTGCCGCGCGAGGACATGGTGGCGGCGCCTCGCCCTCCCACTTCGTCTCGTCTTCGGTGTTCTGGAAGGTTCCCAAATAAATATGGACTTTAGAAAAGAAATCGTCCGATTCCGAGAATATTTCCTTAAGTACTTTTCTGAAACCAAAAATAGTAGAAACACAGGGAACTGACATTGTGACATCTTGTTAATATGTTAGTCCCAGAAAATGCATTAAACTATATGAAATGCATATAAAACATGTAATAATTTGGTATAATATAGCATGAAACATAAGAAATTATAGATACGTTGGAGATGTATCAATTGTCACCTGGTCCTGACTGGCTACTTTCTTTAGGATTCCCAACTCTGTCGCTTTGGCCAAGAGCTTGTTCAGTGTGTTGATCACCAACACGAACAATTGTGGTGAAAGCGGGTCACCCTATCTCAAGCCCCTCCGGTGCCATATGGGGGGGAGGGGGCAGGTTCACCGTTGAGAAATACCTTGGAGCTAGTAGTGGACAAAAGGATGGCCACGCACTCGCAGACTCTCGGACCAAAGCCAAGCTTCCGAAGCACCTCAAAGAGTAGACCCCATGAAACTGAGTCGAAAGCTAGCGCGATGTCCAACTTGAGCATCACCCTGGGTGTTTTGAGTCTGTGGAGTAGGCTTGCCGTTTGTTGCACCAACATGAAGTTGTCATGGATGCAGTGCTTCTGAATGAAGGCACCTTGATTAGAGTCTACCATGTGGTGCAGCAGCGGGGCAAGTCTCGAGGCCATCACCTTCGTGGCCAGCTTTGCAAATATGTGATAATCAAGCTAATCGGCCGGTAATCCCTGAAGGGATTACGCTGCAGAAAACAATAATTTTTCTAGCGAACGAAACCCTAACTAGCAAGGATCTATCTATCTAGTACATGTGATAACGGTGGCGGAACGGGTTACATTACCTCCATGTAGACCGATAGCGGGGATTACGCTCCCGCACAAGCGTTGACGATGAAGTCGTACGTAGCCGACCTCGAGGTCGCGGAGAACTTGCCGCGATGACGAAGACGATGGCGCCGGGGTGTCGACGGTGATCTGCGTCGACGGGCGTCGGGCGGAAGAAGGCGGGGCGCCGGCACCAGGGGTGGTGCGCCGGCGGCAGAGGGGGAGGCGGCGCGGCGGCTGAAGAGGCGAGACGACGTCGCCCAGGCTCCTCAAAAAGAGTTACCTCCGAGCACTCACAAACATACGGAGCTTAGCGACAACCCCCGGTCATTCAGATCCAGCTGAAATCGTAGGGGTAGATCTTATCTGGAATCCCGCAGGGCAACGGTGCCCGGCGGTATAGCTTAGGTGGAGAGAGGGGGCAAAACGGGCGGAGAAACAGCTCGGCCGGCCTGCAATACAATTAATTGTATTTTCCAATGAATTAATCCAATTAATATGCCTTGGTATATAAAGGGGGAAGGGGGTGTGCAAACCCCGTGGCTCCCCCATGTGGGACTAAAGGAGGAGAGGGGAGGGGGGGGGGGGGGGGTTCGGCCGAACCCCCCATGGGCCTTGCCCTCTCCTAGTCCAACTCGGACTGGGGGGGTCCAAGCCCCCCCTTGCTTGGTGCGGCTCCCCCTCTTGGGCCCTCTTAGGGCCCATGTAGGTGGGAGCCCCCTTTTTCCTTTATTTAATTAATATAAAAATCCCATTAATTCATAATTAATATATTTATATATAATTCAATATCCCATGACTCCGAAACTATTTCGGAATCACCCGAACAACTTTCGGACATCCCTGGAACCATTCCAGACCTCCCCGGAACTCCTTCCGGACCACCGGAACTCTTTCCGGATCATTTCTCTCTCTCCAACAAACACCTATATTATTCCAGAACTTATCTCCTAGTGTTGCTAAGACCTTAAGTTTGTTACGCTACGGTTCGAGAACACTCCAGACATGGTTGAGACACTCCGCTCACCAATGACCGTCAGGGATACCTGGAAGTATATGACGACCCCTGTGCATTCTACGAATATCGTCGTTGAACCATAAATATGATATTCATTCCCTTTGTCTCGGCGATACTACCTTGTCCGAGATATGATCGTAGACACACCGATGTCTTTGTTGTATCTCGTTACCGACGAAGGTTATTAACTCGTCTGCGATATTACATCTCCATGACCTAGTCATAAGTTGCGCAGCTATATAGATGCAATATCACCGAGTGGGCCCAGAGTATCTTTCCATTACAAGAATGAACAAATCCCGCTCTTGATCCTTACGTCTCGATGCTCTTTCGGAATACCCAAGATGGACACTATTATTGTCATGCTATATAAGACACAACGTTTGATGCTCTCAAAGCACCCCTACGAAGCATCAATAAGTACGGTCTCACGGTCTAAGGAACAAGCTATCATATTCTTATCTATTGCAAATGACAAACATCGTAATACGATCTTATTGCAATACTTTACGTTTGCCCATCACCTTATTCAACTAACAAGATGACCCCATTGTCAACCGACGTCATTGTCCTTGATCGGGAATCTCGACCAACTGTTGCCCAATGGACTAGCTCATATAGAGGCTTGCTAGGGACCTGGTTGTCTATGTATCACACGTGTATCAATAATTCCGATTAATACAGTTATAGCATAATACACAAACCTATTATAAACTTATGAGATACTGCAATAAATAGTACTTATTTATTTGCCTCTAGGGCATATCTCCTTCAGTCTCCCACTTGCACTAGAGTACAAATAAACTAGCTGCATTTTACTTTATCAGAATCCCTTATCAAATAAGAATCATTTGATAATGCTTGCTTGTGGAAGAGTGTTACTACACAATCCAAGATTGTACATGCTTTTGCGATTCACTGACATCAACTTGCTTGATATCACCATGTTGTTCAACAACATATATGCAAATACCGTAACTAAGTGAGACTTCTGTTTCCCAGCGCTTACTCTGATTATACTAACCAGATAACTGCCCTGGAAAACACACTCAGCCATAGAGAGCCCCTTGTAACAATTACAAACTCGCGATATCTACATACTTTCACACCAATGTCAATCCAACAACTAACACACCTCTACTTCCAGTAAATTCTAAATTTACTTTTATAACTGCTCTTCTTCCAAGAACATCGGTTATATTTCATCGAGGAGATAATATGGTTTCTGTATGATGTCTAATATTACATAATAGACCCACATGTCATACAACCATTACTTTCATGCATCATTACTCTTAATGATCAATTGGATTTCAAAGGACCATCCTTTTTATTCTATTCTGACTCCTCAGATATAATCCAAAACAACTCGACTAACTATTTAAAAATTCCCGTTTTATTTCAAAATAGACACTAACTTTCAAATAGTTTCACAACTTCATCCTATTCTATTGGTACAGTTTCACAATGTGTTAATTACACAAGATGAATTCGACTCCCACTCAAATTATGTCTCCACATATTTGAGAACACGAGCTCCCACTCAAAAAACATGTTATCCACATATTTGAGTTACTAAGCTCCCACTCAAAAATATGTTCTTCACATATTCCATCTGACTAACTAACATTGACTCCCACTTAAATCGACATTTTGGTCAAACCAAAATCATTGATCTATTATCAATTCAAGTTTAATACAAACTACAGTATTACATTAATACAAATCTCTCAGACTTCAAGCATGTCTACACAAATGTAGTCAACAAATTTGATCTTGTCCAAGACACATTTCTTGACAAGACATGCCACCGCGTCTTTCTTATAGTCACACTTCTCATATAACACTTTATATGACGATTAAACAATCTTATTCCTCTAATAAGAATTGCAGCAACAATTGCTCTCTTAATCCTTTCAAATATAACTTGGATTTCCAGGCTCAAAAAGCCTTTGTTCGTACTCTGATATTTTCTCAACTTTCTTTGTATTCATATAGTGCACCTTGATCTGTCAACAAGATCTGAAACATTTAATACGGTGCTGTGACCTGACAGCAATATTAAATATAACAACACCTTATTTAGAAGCCTTCTTTCATGAAAATTTTGTGATCTTTATAAAGAGGATTGCAAGCAGAAAACAATTTTCTAGTCTCCCTCACTCTTAATCACCAAATTCTCATTAGCAGACATATACTCTTTGGAACACCTTCCAACATAGGTCTGACACCTTATTTCAAGCTTCTAATTCCAATCCATCAACCATAATTCGAAAAATTATCTTTTTCTCAGAATTACATAGACAACAAACTGAGCTTTGTTTCTACTTGGTTTTGGAATACACTCCCATTCAATGCGAGTATCCTACAAAGAACTATTCATGTATATTCCGAATTATCGTGTAATCATATACATGTCGACACTACTGTCGATCTCATGAATTCTTATTGAGAAAAACATCCATTTTCTAAAGTGGACATCGACTATAATGTTTTGAACATATTAGGAGATTCTAAGACTGATTCTGACAGACCACACTTTATTTAAAATAGAGCATGATTATAATTCCCCACATATCACCATATATGACATTATAATTTTGTGAAACAAATTTTCACAAGTCTTTTGTGTTGAAACCATAATTTAAAAATATTGTCCTTTGATCGAATCTTGTGAATATAACATTCACCATTCTTTTCTCTGAAAAACTCCATTTGATCTCTTATCAAATTAATTTCAGACTTATGATTTGTCGGGCAAATACTTTTATTTACCAAAATCATAGGAGAATTCGGATCAAGCAATAAACACCATTAATTAATCATTAAAAATGACACTCAATTAATTTCCTCTGGTATTGCAACTTCAATACTTGATTTCAAGGTTAATCAACTCAGCACTCGAAATACTTAAATGGACCAAAAACATCCATTACTTCTTTCATTGCTTTCATGACTAAACTCGACGGTGTTTGCTCTAGTAATAGAACTCTTATTCATAGGACACGCTATTTTATCATTTCTACAATTATGAATGCTTATCATACAATCAATCTAACTGAGATGTGGAACCTTTATTCATAATATAAAACAACTGACTTGTTCCATAACATAAAACAACTGAACTTGTCTTATTACATGAATAACTTTGTCTTGCAACAATCAAGACACACACACTCGCTCACTATTACAAAAGATCTTATCAAAAACTATTAATGATAACTATGATAACTTGAGGACGTGAACACCAAATGGCCATCAACTCCTTGATCACCAGCTTCAGCGCCAGGTCACATCAAATTGCGCCGCATATATGTGATAATTAGGACCTGTTTCATAAACAGAACAAGTATCAAATACTTCATCATATACCAAGAGGCGAATTCATAATTCTGTATATATCAAATATATACATGTAGCATCGAAGATCTCTCCTTCGATGGAATCAACTTTCAGAGATTTGAATTCAGACACAAACTTGTAGAAGTTCATATCATCGGCCTTCAAAATGTACTTGCGCACATGCTTCTCATAGCTAGGAGGTAGAGATATCAGGACAGTCCGAATGGCACAAGAATCTGCCATCCAGTAATCGAAGACCATCGTCAGCTGGAAGTAGATGTCATACAATCTCTTCAAATGTGTCTTCAGACAGGTATGCTCCTCCATATGAATGGTATGGAACATTCTAAGCTGCCTGAATTGCTCACGCTTTAATTCATCCCCGAAGTGTGTCTTTATCGCATCAATCATGACGCTTGGCTCCTTGCGTCGAAACAACTCTTTCAACTCGGGTGCCAGGCAAACGGTCATGGTGATCTCCACTTCAATGAATATGTCTCGACGCCTACGGAAATCATCTTCCTCCTCCTCGCTGGCAGAATCTCCTGGTCCTTCTCCTAACGGTTAATCGAGAACATATAGAATGTTGTTGTGTTCGAGAATGTTTCTAAAACCTCTGTACCATCTGATGAAGTTGGACCCGTCGGCTTCTAAGGTAGCATCCAGGCTCTTGAGGAAGTAACCGAAGTATAGTTGCGTAGTCTACAGATGTGATCATAAAAGAGGTAAGGTAAAGTTTATAATATGTAGGTGAGTTTTAGTTTTATAATCTCATTATCTAAAAACACACCACACCAAGATTATTATCCCTAAAAATAATAATGGCGATTACACGACCCTCATCCACCACACCACCCCCGATCATCACGGCCGGCAGCATAGCTTCAAAGGTGGACATAAAATGTCGATCACAACAACTCTGTGACTCGTGCTCGATCTTTCGATCTTCCCGTGTTCCGAGGCCATATTTCTGGATATGCTAGGCTCGCCAATCAAACCTCGAAGACCCTGCGCGTGCAACATGGCTTACACCCACTGTATGCGAACGACGAGATGTGTGACACCCGATCATCACGGCCTGCCTCATAACATAGAACTTTCTTGGTGGTGCGCAACGAGGGAGAACACAATTTTTGTATTTGTTAGGGATCATCCTATTTATGATGCTACCGTTGTATATCTGGCATATAAGCAATCAATAGGATGCACACACAACATCACACAATAATGATGCAATGAAGTGCGATGTGACATGGTCGATGCGCCTGGACCTTCATGGCGCCATGTGCCTGGCCCCCGGTGCCCCGGCATGGCTCCGAGTCTACAGAGCCCTCCATTGCCTCCGACAGTACGAGTAATATCAAAACTTACCGTAACCATGTGAAATAAAATAACGCCTCTGCAAAACAAAGTTAGACGACTCTAGCTTTATTTAGTTTTGCAAGTTTTACGTGGCAAATAGGCTTATTCGTAAGAGAATCGCTTCCCTACCTACGAACTTTGTACCACAACGTCGATCGTATAATTGCATGTTTAAGCATCCCTTTCGGGCCCTCCATTGAAAATGCTTTGCCGACTAGAGAGAGAGAAACAGACACCCGCCAGCCACAGATACGGTGCAAGCCGTATGTCAGCAGTGGAACCAGTCTCGCGTAAGCGTACGCGTAAAGTCGGTCCGAGCCGCTTCATCAACTCAATACCGAAGGCATCGCAAGTGCACGCTAGAGGGTAGCAAATATAAGAAAGACGCCCTCATTCAACATGAGTTCTAACCGTACCAGCAGTACTACGCATAGATCGGCTCTGTTACCATTGAAGGGGTTACGGTGCAGAAAACAATAATTTTTCTAGCGAATGAAACCCTAACAAGTCAGGATCTATCTATCTAGTACATGTGATAACGGTGGCGGAACGGGTTACATTACCTCCATGTAGACCGATAGCGGGGATTACGCTCCCGCACAAGCGTTGACGATGAAGTCTTACGTAGCCGACCTCGAGGTCGCGGAGAACTTGCCGCGATGACGAAGACGATGACGCCGGGGTGTCGACGGTGATCTGCGTCGACGGGCGTCGGGCGGAAGAAGGCGGGGCGCCGGCACCAGGGGTGGTGCGCCGGCGGCAGAGGGGGAGGCGGCGCGGCGGCTGCAGAGGCGAGACGACGTCGCCCAGGCTCCTCAAAAAGAGTTACCTCCGAGCACTCACAAACATACGGAGCTTAGCGACAACCCCCGGTCATTCAGATCCAGCTGAAATCGCAGGGGTAGATCTTATCTGGAATCCCGCAGGACAACGGTGCCCGGCGGTATAGCTTAGGTGGAGAGAGGGGGCAAAACGGGCGGAGAAACAGCTCGGGCGGCCTGCAATACAATTAATTATATTTTTCAATGAATTAATCCAATTAATATGCCTTGGTATATAAAGGGGGAAGGGGGTGTGCAAACCCCCTGGCTCCCCCATGTGGGACTAAAGGAGGAGAGGGGAGGGGGGGTTCGGCCGAACCCCCCATGGGCCTTGCCCTCTCCTAGTCCAACTCGGACTGGGGGGGTCCAAGCCCCCCCTTGCTTGGTGCGGCTCCCCCTCTTGGGCCCTCTTAGGGCCCATGTAGGTGGGAGCCCCCTTTTTCCTTTATTTAATTAATATAAAAATCCCATTAATTCATAATTAATATATTTATATATAATTCAATATCCCATGACTCCGAAACTATTTCGGAATCACCCGAACAACTTTCGGACATCCCTGGAACCATTCCAGACCTCCCCGGAACTCCTTCCGGACCACCGGAACTCTTTCCGGATCATTTCTCTCTCTCCAACAAACACCTATATTATTCCAGAACTTATCTCCTAGTGTTGCTAAGACCTTAAGTTTGTTACGCTACGGTTCGAGAACACTCCAGACATGGTTGAGACACTCCGCTCACCAATGACCATCAGGGATACCTGGAAGTATATGACGACCCCTGTGCATTCTACGAATATCGTCGTTGAACCATAAATATGATATTCATTCCCTTTGTCTCGGCGATACTACCTTGTCCGAGATATGATCGTAGACACACCGATGTCTTTGTTGTATCTCGTTACCGACGAAGGTTATTAACTCGTCTGCGATATTACATCTCCATGACCTAGTCATAAGTTGCGCAGCTATATAGATGCAATATCACAGAGTGGGCCCAGAGTATCTTTCCATTACAAGAATGAACAAATCCCGCTCTTGATCCTTACATCTCGATGCTCTTTCGGAATACCCAAGATGGACACTGTTATTGTCATGCTATATAAGACACAATGTTTGATGCTCTCAAAGCACCCCTACGAAGCATCAATAAGTACGGTCTCACGGTCTAAGGAACAAGCTATCATATTCTTATCTATTGCAAATGACAAACATCGTAATACGATCTTATTGCAATACTTTGCGTATGCCCATCACCTTATTCAACTAACAAGATGACCCCATTGTCAACCGACGTCATTGTCCTTAATCGGGAATCTCGACCAACTGTTGCCCAATGGACTAGCTCATATAGAGGCTTGCTAGGGAGCTGGTTATCTATGTATCACACGTGTATCAATAATTCCGATTAATACAGTTATAGCATAATACACAAACCTATTATAAACTTATAAGATAATGCAATAAATAGTACTTATTTATTTGCCTCTACGGCATATCTCCTTCAATCCCCCATAGCAGCCGCATCCGAGCGCTTTGGTATAAGGACGATCAACACTTGATTTAGACCCTGGAATCCACGTCCACACATGGAGTAAAATTTGTGAAAAGCTGCCATGAAATCATCCTTTATGATGGGTCCACTGTACCTAGGGTATGGGCTGGGTCTAATGGTAAGTAACTGAGATTGGCCTCTCTTTTCTTCGTTTGTTGTCTTTGTGAGAAAAAAGAACTACATATGCCTTTGATGTGTGGTGGTGATCAGTGATGGTTTGACGTCTCTATGTGGGTAGAGTGCTTTAGCGAGCACCAGCTGTTTTGAGCTAAGTGTTAGTGCCCTACTTACTGCTTTGTCATCCCAAGAAGAAAAAGGGTGATCTACTTTGAGGGAAATAATGCGCGGTGATGGGGTTCATGGCTAAGGTCTTTGGATATATATGGTGAAAAGAACATGGCTAAGCTTTGGGGTATGATGGAAAATCTTACTTGTCTAGATTAATAATCCAACAACCGAGTTGATTGTTCGTAGATAACTAGTACTCTCTCCTTTTCATAATATAATATAAGATGTTTTAATAATTTTTCACATTCATACGTATACACATATATTTATACATGTTTTAATGTACATGTATACTCAATTAGTTTGAATTTAGACAACATGCATGTGTTACACCTAAAATATCTTATATTGTGAAACGGAGGGAATATCTATTAACAATATTAGAACCACTCCAGCCATTGTTTCCCAAAAAGGAATGCTTAAATCCACACCAATTCTATCAATTTCACCAGATCCACTCCATACAAAACAAGACCGGTGGGATTCACCACTAAATCTCGGGCCGCAACATACCTTGACTAGGATAGGATAGGGAAGGGATATGCTGATAATCAGCATCTCGCGGACCTGACAACGGTTATCGATAAGGTGTTTGAGAAGCTGGAGATATAGGGCAAGACCCAAAAGCGGTAAGGGGTGAAGCTGGGCAAGCTCACGGAGCTACAGCCAGCGATCCATGATCTCCTATAGTTAGTGAGGGAGGCAGGATTCAATGTTGATGGGGCTGGATATTGCAAACGAGGCGGTCAACAATGCTAATTTTAGCTAAAACCATATAAACATATAAAAAATTAGCCTTAGGTATAGTATCAGGGTGTACGCTATAGTGGCAGCCTTACCTGCAGGCTGCAACAAGAGTGTTGAGCGATCTGCAAGATCTTTCGGCTCATGTCGTCAAGCTCTCGCACCACAATGTCATCATCTATACAACGGGACGACATGTCTCTATGGCGGACGTGCCACCATCATCTCTAGCGGGTGTCGAAGTGGCACCACCACGTGCAAGCGACAATGGATGCGGACCTCATGGCCAACACGTGGACAACTCGTGATGGGTCTTTGTTATGGAAACCTGTTTGAAAGGCAATGCATCTAACTATATTTTTTTTTTTTTTTTTTTGCGGAGGATCTAACTATATTTTTGTTACAAGTGAGACCCGAGCCGATGTTACCTAAGTATCTACTCAGGTTTTAGTCCTTGTTTGTTAATGATGGATGCCATTTTCACATGAAGTGTCTGATAGTCTGATTTTATTTACTCTTAATATTTCTTGATTCAAGAAGAACACCATATTATTAGGGGTTTCCTAGACGAGCTTGATGGGATGAGTGCTTATATACATATCCTACTACCCATATATCTACACCATATCGAGTTTGAGAGAAAAGCTTTCCAAAAACACACTTTTGAGAAGTTCCTATTTATCAATTTAAAACTTGTATCAACATCGGTATAATCAAAATACCAACCGATATGGATCGGTACTTCTGACGATCCTTACTGCCAGCTACCTACTATCGTATCAATTGGGTATCGACCGCTAGTATGCATAGAAACAGCTCTAAAGGCTTGATTTTTATTGGAGCACATAAATACATACCCTTCTTTCTCATGTGGTAGGTTAACCATCTCCATTCATTTCATATCATGTCTCTCTCACCTCCATTGTTTAGCACACAAAAATGATTATGATCTCTCGTTCTCTTCAATGAAATTCAAATCCCTTTCTTTTAAAGTAAGAGGAGGTTTGGATCTACATTTTTATCAAACCAAAAATCATCTCCCCTTAATTTTCTGACCGGCCCGGACCGGGCTCTGGTCTGCCTTTCTTATCGGAATTTTTTTGGCCCGACCCAGCCCATGGCCAGGTCTAGTTGAACCACATGTGATTCGAGATGACGTCATTGAAGTTGAACGTCTACCTTTTTTTGAGAAACACAGTACAACGCAAGCGCTTATGAACACGCGCACACACTCATCTTTATGAACGCACGCACGCACACCCTACCCCTATGAGCACCTCCGAGCGACTGAGCCGGCGGGTCTTGAGATTGACGAAGTCACCATAGGCGCCTCGGTGTCGACGAAAACATCGCCTCACACTGAAAGAATATTCCGGCTAAATAAGAAACACCAGTGCCAAACCTGAGATTTAAACTCTGGTGGAATGGGGATAAAACCATTCTCCTAACCATCTTGCCAATACCTGACTGGTCATCCGATCATCACGAACAAAAAGCTATGCACTAACCGTGTCACCTGGCTACGTGCACGGTGCACCTCACCACCCGCACCGCATCCGCATGTGGATCGCGGACTGAGGGTCAGATCCATACACGCAATTCTTTCGAAAGAAAACGGCCTGCTTTTTAGGCCAGTTATACTTTCCCGCAGCTAGCCCACACCACACCGATGACCGATCCACTGCCAAAAGGAAACAAAAGCTAAGATTAACGAGTAGAGTGCTGAGCCACTCGTACAAGGGTCTTTTCCACGAACCAATTAGAAGTTGGCAACGTGCATGGTTTGTGAGGGCATGGACTATGTACTTTTGTTTCGCCAAAGACAATATAGACGTTGGCATTACCTTTCCGTAGAAAATACATGTAGAAATTTTGATAATATGGAGGACATAAAAACATACAAAATTATAAATATGGAGTCGAGCAAAGAATAATGGGGTTCATATCTAGGTGGCGACGTCATGCTACGGAAGTTGGCAGGAGAATGAGTCATTAAGGGTGAGCAAAATGACGCCCTTCTACCGGCTAGGTTTGGGGTGACATATTAGTTAGGCTTGAAAACCAAAGAAAATATGTTTCATCGTTTTCATTTCCACTTGTGTTCCGGAAAATGAAACAAAAAACATCAAAGATAAATATGGTAGTGCAAATCACCAAAGAGAAATACGAAAAGGATATGATACAATAATTGTTAATTGTCAGGGCACCATAGCGATACTCGCTCTATTCCTGGATCTAATGTGTATTTTTTGAAGAAAAACTAAAATATAGGTTGTACTGGGTTCGTCAATTCATTTGCACACTTTTTTTTTAGCATTTCATTAGTTTCCTCATCTCTTTTTTAGAAAAGGGGGAAGACCCCACCCTCTGCATCGAATTTTCCTCATCTCATGCAATCTACTCTTGTCCTATGTCAATTATGAAGATCTAAGTTTGTCCAAAATTGTGTTTCCACTCCATGAGTGTGCATTAAATTCTATACCAAAAACTGCACAACCTACCTCTTGAAACAAGTACATTGGTCTATGCACCAAAAATCACACAAATAGACAACAAGACGAGGAATAGCTTACAACTTCAGCAAGTGAGAGTTGAATAAAATGTGACACACATAGTTTAACACTTCTAGAAGTGCACATAGATCGTTAATAAATAGTTAACACTCACGATCCTAATAAAATATATTCTTAGAAAATATGTAAGTCCGGACGGATCAAAAGAAATCACCGAGTCAGAGTCAGAGTAGTATGCGGGTGTTAACACCAGAAATTTTAGTATTAATTTATTTGAAATTTCAGTGTGTCTCCTTTTCCGCCAGGTGGGTTTGTCGTAGAGCTTTTAGCCTCTACCATAAAAATAAATAAAGATACATTATAAGTTATAAATGACAAAATATCAAAGTTGATAAGAGGATTTGTGGTACATAAGCTCACTAGAGATAGAATTTTTTAATTAAAAAAATGGTAGTTTGGAGATTCAGAAAATTTGATTTTTCTCTCATATTTTGTATGGCGCATTCGACCTGCGATGTTGTATGGCGCAGAATGTTGGCCGACCAAGAGACGACATATCCAACAGTTAGGTGCAGCGGAGATGCGCATGTTGAGATGGATATGTGGCCACACAAGAAAGGACCGGGTTAGGAATGATGATATACGTGAGAGAGTTGGGGTAGCACCGATTGAAGAGAAGGTTGTCCAACACCGTCTAAGATGGTTTGGTCATATAGAACGTAGACCTCCGGAGGCGCCATTGCATACCGGACGGATAAAGCGGGATGAGAATGTTAAGAGGGGTCGTGGTAGGCCAAACTTGACATGGGAGGAGTCTGTTAAGAGAGATCTGAAGGATTGGAATATCACCAAAGAACTAGCCATGGATAGGGCTGCGTGGAAGTTAGCTATCCATGTGCCAGAACCATGACCTGGTTTCGAGATCTTATGGGTTTCAACTCTAACCTACCCCAACTTGTTTGGGAAAAAAGGCTTTGTTGTTGTTGTTGTCTCATATTTTGTATACATGTGCAAAATATTGATAAAAAATGCCCTCTAGGCTTCACAAATAACAAATATTCAAATGTATATAAAGCAATAAAAGCTCTTCTTTTATCCCAAGATTTGTATTTCCTAATATGTAACCCCAAATACAACGTCTTAAGAACATGTACAAATGATCAAGGCAACACAAGTCAGGGACATGAACAACCATCTAATGATGATGACGACCAGAGTCATGGTGATGATAGTCCAGCTCATTCCCCACAACTAGAGCAAAATTTGAGGAGAAGTGGGAAAGATACCATACCTTCCAACAAGTATCCGCCATATCAATATGTGCAGGTGAGTCCTCATGCTATGAGGAGGCACTGTCTGACGAGCAAAATAATGAATGGTCAGAAGCCATGCATGACGAGATGAAATCGCTGTATGATAATGACACTTTTCATTTGGTGTCTTTACCGAAGGGCAAGAAAGCACTTAAGAACAAGTGAGTACAGGGTGAAGACTGAAGAACACAACTCACGTCCAAAATACAAAGGAAGATTGGTTGTGAAGGGTTTCAGTTAGAAGAAGGGAATTGACTTCCATGAAATATTCTCTCCAGTGGTCAAGATGTCTTCGATCCAAGTTGTGCTGGCATTGCTGCCTCCACAGACATGGAAATTGAACAACCTGGTGTGAAGACAACATTCTTGCATGGTGACATAGAGGAGGAGATATACATGGAGAAGCTAGAAGGATTCATGGTTGCAGGCAAGGAGCACCAAGTGTGCAGATTCAAGAAAAACTTGTATGGATTGAATCAAGCTCCTCGGCTTCTTGGTTACCGCAAAGCTCAACCTGATCATTGCGTGTTTACGAAGAGGTATGACAAGTATGACTTCATTATTCTCTTACTATATGTCGATCCCATGCTAATTGTTGGAAATGGCACAAAAAGGATTGCTCTCCTAAAGAAGGCATTGATTAAATCACTTGCCATGAAGGGTTTAGATCCCTGCTTGGCTCTTGGATCCCTACTGCCTTCGCCATTAGGAGCTACAGAAGTTACCAGTGGAGTTGGGATTCATGTGGTGCACCCCAATCCCATAGAAGCCAAGGATAAGATCTGTTGAGTGTATTTCATCCATTGCTAAGTGCCACAAACACTCGGCATTGTAGTCGATTCCAGTAGTGATGTATTATAGACATGCCAGTTCTTACAAAAGCTAAAATTGTCGCTAAAAGATGAACGAGACTATGTTTTCCTTCCAAAGCAACTCAATTCAGACCACCGATCTATTTATCATCCACAATAGTACAAAAGGCCCAAAAGTAATAACAATTAAAAATAGGTCAATCGACCACCTAACAACGACAACTACGAACACTGGAACGAGCCGTAGGCGTGCCGCTGTCCTCGCCCTCCTTCATTGGAGTAGGGCAAAGTTTGTCGTAATAGAGCTTGTTGTAATAGACAGACGAGAAGTCGTCGTGCTAAGACCCTAAATGGTTGCGCACCAGAGCATCAACCATCATCAAAGATTAGAACGGTCGATCGCAATAATCTGAGCTGCAACCACACAGACATATACAGGAAAACAGACAAGATCCTACGAGATCTATCAGACACATAACTCCACGCATCCTTCGCTAGCGCTAGACGCACCATCAGAGCGGAGATAGGGTGGGGAGTACCTTATTCTCACACCGAGATATAGCCGTCGCATCACCGCCCGGACAAAGACACAAAAACTAGACAAAAGCTACCAAAAGGAAGCCCTCCCACCAGCGAGAGGCCGGGCTCCGCAGCACCTCCAAGGGCTAGAAGTCCATCCGAGACGCAGAAGACGGGCGGCGTCGCCGACGACCGGGACGGAAACCCTAATCGTTGTTGATCGCCTGATCGCTTTCCTCGTACATACCGGTTCAGTTAAGCAACTGCCTAAATTGAGTAGAATTACCGAGATAGTGTCTGAAGCCATCACATGATACAATATATTTTGTCGTGTGATATAAGATATAGGAGTATGTCACAAGAGAAACACAATATGGCCGAGTGCTAGAGTGGTCTATCTGGCCATAATATGGTTGAGAGTTGTTTTTTAAAACAAAAGTAAAAAACCTTTAACTTTTATATTAATAAAGAATGAGCAAACATCGGACGAGTAAACCAATATAGTGGAGAGTTAGACGTGTCCCCGGCCACTAGTAGTTGGAGTCATTTGGTTATGCACAACCTGAGTCGGCTTGTGCAGGTTTGATCTAGTATCTTCATTGGAGTTATGACCGAACATTTGAGATATAAGAGGTGAGATGAATATGTGAATTTGGAGAATCTCAATGGAACTTCTTTGTCGATTATCATGTGAAGCTAGATTATTCGCCAAATCGATCTTCGATTCTATCCAAGCTCGGTTTTATCTGAATCTTTGTGTAAGAAGAAGCGGTTCGCCAGCCGCAACCTCCAGGAATCCCACAAAACCCACTAAGATGCAAATTATGTATATTTTAAAATGCAAGCTATGCACATAAAACACTTCGTTAGCCAATCAATCGTCCATACATTCTCACTGACAATAATAAATAATAATATATGTCACGTAACCTATCCCTTTCATCTTTTTTCACACATAGAATTGTCCGGGTCACTACTGATGTCCCGGGCTGATTCTCTCAGCTAGCTAGTTTGGCTCACACGAACACACACTTGAGTGGAATGAGAGGTATTGGAGACAGCTCACGTACACACTGAATCTCTATTGCTATGTGTTAGCTTGCAACTTGCTCTCAGCTCACTTTACAACCATGGGGTACATGTCCTATTTATAGGACTTCACAACCAACCTTACAAGCTTCTAGTGTCTTCTACCAGGTTATTTCCACTAGGTTAGAACTCTTGTGTATTCTAGAAACTGCTGCTAGTTTCTACCTTAGCTACTAAGCTGAACAGACTACTAGTACAGGGTAGATCATTCTAGAACTGTGCCATATGGTATGATGGTAGATTTTTCTAGAACTATGTAGAGGGAGAGTGAACACACAGGATTATTCCAACATTCACCCCCCTAATCCTGATGCGCTCACTTGATCTCGACGATGCCAATCTTCTTGCGTAGAGTCTGAAACTTGGTTCGACCAAGTGGTTTGGTCAGGATGTCCGCTAGCTGATCGTCGGTGTTGATGTAGTCGACAACAATCTTGCCGCTCTCGACGTTCTCCCGTATGAAATGATAGCGGGTCTCAATGTGCTTGCTCCGGTCGTGAAAGACCGGATTTTTGCTTAGTTGGATCGCTGACTTGTTGTCCACGAGAAGTGTAGGGACCATGGGGTCTGTAGCGAAAAGATCGCCTATGAGCCGTCCGAGCCAAACGACTTGGCATGCCGCGGTACTAGCGGCAATATACTCTGCTTGGCAGGATGATATGGAGACCACCCTCTGCTTCTGAGACTGTCAAGTGATCGGGCAGCTATCAAAGAAAAAGAGAGTCCCCGTTGTGCTCTTCATGTCGTCGTCGATGTCTCCGGCATGGTCGGCATCACTAAAGCCAATTAGGTGTATGTCTTTGTTGTTGCTGCAACTGTACCTGCAGCCGTAATGTAGTGTCCCTTGGATATACCTCAGAATATGGTTGACGGTGCTCATGTGCTCGGTTGTTGGCTTTTCCATGAAGCGACTGACGTAACCGACGGTGAAGGAAATGTCTGGCCGTGTGTGCACAAGGTAGCGGAGGCTGCCGACAATGCTCCTGTACTTAGTGACATCCACAGATAGATTAGTGCTTACCTTGGATAGCTTCAAGCGCGGCTCCATGGGAACATGTACGGCGTTGCAATCCTCCATGCCCGCCTTCTCCAACAGCTTGCTAGCGAACACAACCTGCTTCAGGGTGATCTCACCCGGTGATTGCTTGACCTCTATGCCAAGATAGAGCGTCAACAATCTTAGGTCGCTCATGCAGAATCTTCTGCTCATCTCCTCTTTGAACTTGGAGATAGTCTTGGTGCTTGCTCCTGTCAGGATCAAGTCGTCAACATAGATGCCTAGGAGAAGCCGCTCACCATCCTCGCTTCTGGTGTATACAGCATGCTCAGATGGGCTGCGAGTGAACCCGAGTGACACCAACACGCTATCCAGCTTGGTATTCCATGCTCTAGGGGCTTGACGAAGACCATATAGTGCCTTGTGAAGGCGCAGTACTTTGCTTGACGTGGCGGAGGTCGTGAAGCCCGGCGGTTGCGTAACATATACTTCTTCGCCGAGTTCTCCATTCAAGAACGCAGTCTTGACGTCCATGTGGTGCACCTCCCACCTTTTCTGCGCAGCAACGGTGAGAAGTAGACGAATAGAGTCCAAACGTGCCACCGGGGCAAAAACCTCGTCGAAGTCGATCCCCGGCCGTTGCACGTAGCCCTTCGCCACCAAGCGCGCCTTGTGCTTCAACACGTTGCCGTTGGCATCTTGTTTGAGCTTGAAGACCCATTTGAAACCGATTGGCTTGTGACCTGCAGGCAAGTCAGTGAGGGTCCATGTCTTGTTCTCCTCAATAGACCTCAACTCTTCACGCATCGCGGTGCGCCATTGCTCATCGTGCTCCGCCTCTGCATACGTGGATGGCTCACCAGAGGGAGTGAGTAGAAGGCGCTCAGCCTGCCCTGGCACCTGTGCGTCGGGCTCCACCATGTCGAGGACGCGGCGGTAGCGGTGTGGATAATCTGGATCATTGCTTTCGTCGAAGAGCTCCGAGTCTGGTGTGGACGGAGGTGTGGCAAACCTCACTTGTTCCGAGGTTTGTGTTGTGGGCGTCCTCACGGTAGACTTTGCTTCCGAATTGTTTTCGGGCTGAATCTCTGTCGGGGCAGGAGTGGCGGTAGTGGACTGGTTTGGCGAAGTGGGTGATGTCGTTGGTGCCGACGCGTAGGAGTATTCAATGGTGAACTCTCCTCCGCCATAATCTTCTGCCATGTTGTCCGTGCTTCAGTCCCAACCAACACTCTCGTCGAAGATAACGTCGCGGGAGACGTGAACACGTTTTGTCGCCGGGTCGTAGAGACGGTATGCCTTACTGCCGGGTTCGTACCTGAGCATCACCATGGGCCTACTTCGGTCATCCAACTTCTTTAGGTTTGGTGTGGTGATCTTGGCGTGAGCCCTGCAACCAAAAACTCGAAGGAAGTGTACATTTGGCTTCATACCGTGCCATGCCTCGTATGGAGTACGCCCGTCCACGCTCCTCGTGAATGAACGGTTGAGAACGAATACGACCGTGGTGACCGCCTCTCCCCAAACCTGTGCTGGCATGCCGGTGCCTTTCAAAATGCAACGCGCCGTGCCGACGATCGTCTGATTACGCCGTTCCACCACGCCGTTCTGTTGGGGTGAGTATGGAGCAGTGAGGTGCCGCTTGATCCCTTGATCAACGCACCAGTCCGCGAACTCCTTCACGGTGAACTCCCCGCCTCTGTCGGTGCGGAAGACGCGGAGCGTGTGCCGTGACTCCACCTCTGTACCAGATTGGAAGCGACGGATGGCCGCCGGTGCTTCGTCCTTCGTACGCAAGAGGAAGATCCACATGTACCGGCTGTAGTCGTCGACGAGGAGAAGGAAGTAGCGCTTTCCTCCTGGCGTGGGCGGCGAGATAGGACCGCACAAATCACCATGCACGAGCTCCAGTGGTTTGGTAGCACGGTACTTTCCCACCTAAGGAAATGGGGCGCGCCGGTGCTTGCCGGCAAGGCACGCCTCACACAGCTGCTCCACGTGCTTGATCATGGGAAGGCCCCGAACCATGTCTTTCCGAGCAAGTTTCTCGAGACTTTCAAAATTCTGGTGGCCAAAGCGCGCGTGTCCTCGCCCATATGAGCGGCTAGACATACCGGCTTCTCGATCTGGAGATGTACCATGTACAGCCGATTTCGCATGCGAGGAGCCTTGGCGATGAGCTTCTTCTGCCGGTCGCGGATGATCATCATGCCATTTTCAACATGTGTTGGGCACCCAGTCTCGTCGAGTTGTCCGATGCTAATGATGTTCGTCTTGATCCGTGGGATCCAATAGACGTTTCAACGCCCTGTGGCGTCCTCCATCCATTGCGAACATCACTGTGCCACGTCCGCAAATGTTGACGAGGGAGCCATCACCGAAACGTACCGTGCCGGAGACCTTCTCGTTGAGATCAGCGAAGACGGTTGCATCCCCAGTCATGTGGTTTGAGGTGCCTGTGTCCAGGTACCATGCCGTGTCGGTGTCAGTCGTGGACTTGCGCAGCTCGACGTGTGCACGTTCTTCGTTGAGGAAGACCTGCTCCCCTAGAGTTGGTGTAGAGGGGTTCGCCGTATCCACCGCAGGCACAACCACTGCCTCTGCAACCTCGGTATGGGTTGCCATTAGCAGCGTGTTGTCCTCTTCTTCAGCCTGCACAAAGTTAGCCGCCTCGCCACGTCGTTCGCGGTCACGCTTTGCTTTGCGGCACTCTTTTGCCCAATGCCCAATCTTACCACAATACCGACAACTCCCTTTACGACGCTCACCTGAGCCTCGGTTGCCGCCTTGTGCACCTTGTTGCTTCTGCCTGGATGCCGGCCTGCTTCTGCTATCGGTACTAGGCACACTCTTTCCATGTTGTCGTTGACGGCTCGCCCATTCCTCCTCTGTGAGGAGAAGCTTGCCGCGTTGTCGTTGAAGGCTCACCCATTCCTCCTCTGTGAGGAGAAGCTTGTTGACGCCGTCAGTAGCATCATCTAGGTCGTACCCCTCCTCTGCGGTGAGAAGCCGACCACACAGCTCCTCGATTGTCAACTCCCGGAGGTTGACAACTTGTTCGATGGCCATCACCACCGGTCGGTACTTGCGCGGCACCACGCGCAAGAACTTGAGCACTGCCTTGTACTCGCTTATGGGATCGCAGAGGAGCTCGAGATCACTGACGATGCTTGTTAGTCGGATTGAGAAATCTTCGATTGACTCACCGGGGCGGAAACGAAGTTCCTCGAACTCGCGACGTCTTGTCTGTGCCTTTGCCTCACGAATGCGTTCAGAGCCGAGACGCATTGTCTTGAGCGTGTCCCATGCTGCCTTCGTGTTGTCCTTTGCTGCCAGCGTACGCACCAGCTCCGGTGGAACGGCCCGGAGCAAGGCTGCCAGCGCTGCTCGATCGTCGTGTTCGTCGTCGGCGCCAAACTCGATGGCATCCCACAAGTGCTGAGCCTGGAGCTGGACGCGCATCACCATCGCCCACTCACCATAGTTTGAGCGGGTAAGCGTCGGATATTGGGCTGAGCTAGTGCTCTCCCTCACGACACGCTCGCGCACCACCAGCTCGCCGCCACCGCGGCGTGTCGGGCTGCGACCCCGACGAGGCATCGGAGATGTGGAAGGGCGTCACCCTACGACCCGCGGCGGCGTCTTGGACCCGCTGCGTTCACCCTTCTCGCCGACCTCCTGAGACTTCGACATGGCTCTGATACCACTTTGATGTCCCGGGCTGATGCTCTCAGCTAGCTAGTTTGGCTCACACGAACACACACTTGAGTGGAGTGAGAGGTATTGGAGACAGCTCACGTACACACTGAAGCTCTATTGCTATGTGTTAGCTTGCAACTTGCTCTCAGCTCACTTTACAACCATGGGGTACATGTCCTATTTATAGGACTTCACAACCAACCTTACAAGCTTCTAGTGTCTTCTATCAGGTTACTTCCACTAGGTTAGAACTCTTGTGTATTCTAAAAACTGCTGCTAGTTTTTACCTTAGCTACTAAGCTGAACAGACTACTAGTACAGGGTAGATCATTCTAGAACTGTGCCATATGGTATGATGATAGATTTTTCTAGAACTATGTAGAGGGAGAGTGAACACACATGATTATTCCAACAACTACTATTTAGTCCTCAAATATTCAACAGTTTCATATAAATATAATTTAGTGTCTTGAGTCTTTTCTTCAACTGAATGTTGACGTGAATATTACATGTGTTTTATACCATTTCATTTACATAATAATTTTAGAAAGAGATTCTGGCTACAACCCGCAGGGTATTTTGTAGTTTATAGTTCTTACAACGCATCGAACTGTTTCTGTTCATTTGGTGTGGCAAGAACGAAAGAAGAAAGAAACTACGGCTACACATCTCTAGTTCTAAGATCCTCTAGTCTTAATAGTTTTCTTGTTCTCATTGCCACAACGGGCTATACACTTGCTCGACACAGCCTTGATCTGCACAGCAGTACTGCTGATCTCGTACCTCGTACCGAACGATAGTACCTTCACTCTCCTCCGTGTACAAATACCAGCCCCCAACAGGCGGCACCTCGGGCCAGTACCCCATAGGCGCCACCCCGCCATAGCCATCAAGGTCGGCCATCAGCATTTCGTCGATCATACAGCTGTCCTCGCTCGGTGTCGCTGGTCCGATCATCGAACACTGGCAGTCGTCCTTGGGTACCGTCGCGCCAGCTCGCATGATCTCGGCCTCGAGCGACCGGATAACGTGGCTCAGCCGGTCGACGTCTTCATCCACGGGCGGCGGCGCCGGCGAGTCCTCCATCAGCTCCATGAGGAGAACCCCATCGGCCTCCGACAGGCCCGTTGCCCCGTCGAGCCCAACGTGGTAGAAGAACTCCTGAGCAGCAGCGCGGTTGTTGTCCCCTTCTTGGCTCAGCACCTGATCCATCTGTATGGCTTTGGCGAATGGCTGTGGACAATATTGCAACTTGCAAGAAGATTGATGGAACTAATTAGCGTGGGTAGCCAAAGGTGAAGAGGGGTGAGGTGTTTATATAGAAGAGGAGCCCGGCAATGTTCGTTCAACTAACTGGGAACCAGGTTCTTCCCATGTGCGACATCATTGGCTGCTTAATTCATTAGATTGTTATTATTTGTTGCTTTAGCACAGATAGACTGTCGATCGGTGGGTTTAGGGTGGCCAAGAAGACGCCGTACCCGTGTTCCTTCAAGGTAAGCAAAAGGTGATATGTGGGTGAGAGTCTGAGAGAGATGGAGAGCGTGACGGCGACCAGCCGTGGGGGCAGAGGGTTGGGCAAGATCCGGCAGTGGCCTGCATTATTATCGTTTTATGCTCTTATCCACGTCATTGTCCCGGATTGTGTTGTGTTCCCATCCGAGATATGATTCTCTCGCGTCGTTCATGGGCGCAATGATCCGTGCTTGCTCCTCGCAAGTCGCAACTAAGCCGTGCATCCCTTTCAACAAGTGTTAAAACTATATTTTAAAACGAGAGTTACAAGGAGTGTGGCTCTGGAGTTTATGAGGACAAAGATCTCAAGTATGGGGATTGGATCCGTGCGGATGCTATGCGCGGTAGAGGGCCTAATTTTCCTCGTGGAGGTTTACGTGGAGGAAGAACAGGTGGGAATGAAGGCGGTAGAGGATCAGACCGGCAGGCTGAGGAGGGGCGATCAAATCCTCTTGTGTCAGTAGGGAGGGGAAAATATGTTGACTGGCATGCTCATCCAGAGCGACGCTATGGTGCAAAGGAAGATGAGCTTAGCGATACTGCTTCTAGCCCTCTCAAGCCGATTGACCAGCATATGGTGGATGCAGAGAAGAACGCTAGGAAAAGGCTGGCCTTTGATGGTCAAGAAAAAGCTGATGGGCCCCTCTAGCTCTCACCTACACAAAAAATATAGAGGCTACACCAATCTTGCCACCTGCTGGAAATACGTCAAAAGAGATTAAGGAACAAAAGCGACACAAAAAAGAGGATGGGTCAGAAAGTCTAATGGATCGGCGGCATCCCTTGAGGATGACCGCCGGGTCCAATGAGTATCATGGCTCTGAACTGTCGGGGCTGCGGACAACCCGAGACAGTTCATGAAATTAGCAACTTAATTAAGTTGCACCGTTCGAGGTTGGTTTTTCTCTCGGAAACCAAACTTAGTGATAAGAGAGCTCAAGCGTTGAAGGGAAGATTGGGTTTTTCTAGTGCTTTTGGAGTCAAAAGTGAGGGATTAAGTGGTGGTTTGGTGCTTTTCTGGAATTCTGATTCGGTGGTGTCTCTCAAATCGTTTAGCAGATCTCACATTAACGTGTTTGTGGTTAATGAGGACACAGGACATAGGGAGTGGAGATTCACGGGTTTTTATGGTGAACCGGCTAGAGCTAGCGAAAGAGAAGCTGTGAACTTATGACTTATTTACGCAAGGAATTTGATCGACCGTGGCTCTGCGCAGGCGACTTTAATGAAATAGTTTCAGCCGGAGAGCAATTTGGAGGGCATAATAGAAAGGAATGGCAGATGGAGGGGTTCCGAGATGTTATTGATGAGTGTCGGTTTGAAGATCCAGGATACACGGGGCTCCCTTTCACATGGGATAATAGACAGCATTCTAGCAGCAATATTAAAGTACGATTGGATAGAGGCCTAGCCGATGACAGGTCCCTGGAACTGTTTGACAACACGCAGGTTAAACATGTCCAAACGACTCAAAGTGATCATTGCGCACTTTTTATTCAGATTCAAAAGTCGGCATGGCATTGGGATGATACTAGGCCTAGGTCTCGTACGAAAATGCTTGGTCACGACACCAAAGCTATGAACGTGTGGTGCAAGATAGCTAGAAGCCTAGCGCTCCCAATCTCAGGGGAGTGGCCGAGGCATTGGGCGGAGTGCGCCGTGAGCTATAGAAGTGGAATAGGGAGGAGTATGGCTCGGTGGCCAAGCAGCTGAAATGTATGCGAGGGAGACTTGAGCAAGTCCGCGGTAACTCGCTAGGCTCTGGTCCTTCGAGATCAGAAAAACTTCTTATGAGGCAAATATCGGAATTACAATCAAGGGAGGAAATTGAGGCGCACCAACGTTCGAGAGTACAATGGATTCGAGAAGGTGATAGAAATACGGCGTTTTTCCACTCCAAGGCAAAACAGCGTGGTAGAACAAACATAATTAAATCTCTGAGGAAGGAGGATGGCTCCTTTGATAGTACACAGGAGGGTATGGAGAATATGGATATTAACTTCTATAAAAATTTGTTCACCAAACAGGAGGATAAACAGCCAGAATTAATCACAGAGTGGGTTCAAGAGAAGGTTACAGGTAATATGAATGAGCGCTTGCTAGATCCGTTCACCGAAGAGGAGATTGAGACAGCTCTTTTCATGATGCACCCTAATAAATCTCCAGGCCCGGATGGATTTTCTGCAGGTTTTTATATAAAACATTGGCACATTTTAAATGAGTGGGTCTGTAAAGCAATTCGGTAGTTCCTTGATGGAGGCGAGATGCCTGAGGAGATTAATTCGACGGTGCTAGTGTTGATACCTAAAGTTAAGGCACCGCAAGATTTAACCCAATTCAGACCAATAGCTTTATGCAACGTGCTTTACAAAATTGCCTCTAAAGTTTTGTCGCTACGGTTGCGACCAGTACTAGAAGAGATTATCTCGGAGGAGCAAAGTGCATTTGTCCCAGGGCGCCTAATTACGGATAATGTACTCACGGCGTACGAGTGCATTCATTATTTGAAAAGGAAAAAAGGCAAGGTTGGTGCTTGTGCTATTAAGCTAGATATGGCTAAAGCTTATGATCGTGTCGAGTGGAGCTACCTACAAAATATTATGCAAAAGTTGGGGTTTGCGCCGCATTGGATCTCGCTGGTTATGAGATGTGTAGAGACGGTTTCTTTTTCAGTGAGAGTGAATGGTGTGTTTTCGGAGGTGTTTAAACCAACACGAGGCATCCGGCAAGGGGACCCAATATCTCCGTATTTGTTCTTACTTTGTGGAGAGGGTTTTAGCAGTATGATCAAGCATATGGGACCATCTCATCTTGCTAAAGGTGTCCGGGTGGGGATACATGCCCCATGAGTTTCTCATCTTTTGTTCGCTGATGATTGCTTGATTTTTTCACAGGCCTCAGCTCAAGGAGCAGACGGACAGACAGGGCTCGGGGCAGATGGTTAATAAAGATAAATCGGCTATATTTTTTAGCCAAAATTCGACGCCCCCGATGAAGACGGAGGTTCATCAACGCCTGGCAATACCCACTGAAGCTCTTGGGGAGAAATATTTAGGCCTGCCCACGGCGCTAAGAAGGTCTACGACTCTCAGTTCGAACACATTATTGCTACTGTTAAAAAGTTGCTTAATGGAGGGATACCAAGACTTCTGAGCAGCGCCGGGAGAGAAGTTTTCATTAAAGCGGTGTGTCAGGCCATTCCTACTTTTTCTATGAGCTGCTTCCGTTTATCTAAGAAATTTTGCAAGAAAATTACCTCGGTGGTTGCTAGATTTTGGTGGGGTGGCGATGATAAGAAGCGTCGTATGCATTGGAGAAAATGGGCGGACATTGCCGTCCCAAAATCTGCTGGTGGTATGGGATTCAGGGACTTTGAGGTGTTCAACCAAGCGATGCTCGCAAAACAAGGCTGGCGCCTAATGACTAGGCCTGATTCTCTTTGTGCTAGAGTTTTGAAGGGCCGATATTTTCATGATAAAGAGTTTATGGCGGCTGGGATTAAAAAGAATTCATCACATACATGGAGGGCAATCATACATGGCGGGGGGCTCTGAAACTTTGAAAGAGCATTTTCCCTCATGTGTGGTTTTGGTAATTGAATGACAATCTCTATGGACTAATGTTTGCTTTGAGATATCATTATAGATCATGTCCATGGAGTTGTGGAGTTCATGTGTTGGACACTTGAAGCTTATGTGTTGAGTGGAGCATATTGCAAGTATGTCTTGAAGGATTCAAGACATCATATTAGTGAAGAAATGTTGGAAGATACAAGGTTGATCAAGATGTTGATCAACACACAAAGCTGCAAGATGTACCAAGAGCGATCATGTATCTCTTGGGATGGTAAACACTTGTCCGCATAGCTTTGTGAACTAACCCATGATATATGTGTGCGTGGTATCTTTATATGAGGTTAGGTATCTTCCCATGGGCTTGCATCAAATGAAGATTTCATATAGCTCATGGAGGATGACGTCATGTGGTGATCGTCATCAAGGTGAGATGTGCAAGACCAAGTGAATCTTCTTGAAGAGATCCTATGTTTGGTGCTTGCAATGGATACATGAAGACGGAGCTAAGCGAGACTCTCCCATTGTGAGCATGGGGGAGTATTTGGAGAAGTCTTCATGAAGCATGTGCTTGGACGCGCAATCAAGAAAAGATGAACCACTTGAAGAGATCAAGATAGTCTTCATCCAACTCAAGTGGAATGCTCAAGGCAAATGTATGATCTTGATAGGGCTATAGGATAGATAGGCGTATCAAGAGGGGTTCTCAAGTTAGTAATTTGATCGCATCGTTGTGGAGAGCTCAAACCTTTGCATACTTGGCATATCATATTTCTTAGTTCTTATTTGGCTTTTATGTTGGTGAGGAGTTAGAGCTTGGTTCATCTCCATGCCAAGCTCTTGTTCATCGAAATCGGTTTTACTTTGGACAACTTGTTGCGTTTTCGGTGGCGGAAATATTGCCAGTTCTACCCTGAGGAAAGTCCCACACCTTGCCATGTGTGGTGATTTTACTCTATTTATGAGATGCAATATTTCCAACAAAATTGGTCTCACCTCATTTGGAGTTCATTTGCAAAAGTTATAGCAGTTTTCGTTTCGGTGTTTTGCTGATTCGGATTATTGGGGCCGGATATTCCGCTCTACCGGAATTTCCGGTTCCCCACCTCATCCAAGAAAACGGCTAAGGAAAGGAGAAAAAGGGTTCCGACTCCAGTCGGAAATTGTGCTCGGAAATTTCCGTCTACCGGAATTTCCGAGTGCCCCCAGAAAAGTCCTCCAGAAATGGCTAAGGAAAAGTTTGGTTTTGCTTCTGACTCCAGCTGGAATTTCAGCTCGGAAATTTCATGGACTCGGAATTTCCGGGTAACCGGAATTTCCGAGTCTCACTTATACCGAAATTTCCGAGTGTCGAAACAGCCAACGGCTATATTTCCTGGAGGGGTATAAATACCCCTCCCCTTCTTCTTCCCCAGCCAATCCAAGGCAGCACGACTTTCCCCTCTCTCCTACTCCATTGTTGACCTTGGAAAGCTCACTTCCCTCTCAATCCCTCCATTGAATCTTCCATATTCTTTAGGGAAAGTTGAGAGGAGATCTAGATCTACAATCCTACCAATCCATCTCTCCTCTAAGTGAGGGGAACTTAGTGGATCTAGTTCTTGAAATTCCTTTGTGGTTCTTCTTCTTTGTTCTTCCTCTCTTCTCCCCCCATAAGCATTAGTTGCTTTTGGTGGGATTTGGGAGTGAAGGATTTGACTCCTTTGTGGTTTCCTTTGTTCTTCCTCTCTTATTCCCCCATAAACATTTGTTGTCGTGTTGGAATTTGAGAGTGAAGGACTTGAGCACTTCGTGTGCTCTTGCCATTGCATTTGCATCGGTTTGAGCCCTCCACGAGGATTCGTGGTTGTGATACTTGTGAGCTTGTTACTCTTGGGTCTTTGGACCCTAGACGCCTTTTGTGACCGGCCTTTTGTGGCCAAGACCTTTTGTGGTCAAGACCTTTTGTGGTCACTTGAGAGCCCCCAATTAAGTTGTGGGTGTGTGCCTCAAGACTTGGGAGCCCCCAATTAAGTTTTGGGTGTGTGCCTATAGAGTTGTACGGGATTCGATCTCCGTCCCAAAGGAGATCAATAGTGGAAGGTGAACTCGCAACCTTTTGTGGTTGAGTTCATCAGGAGAAGAAGGTGAGCCTTTGTGGCGTTGCGGCTAACCTGTTGTGGTTGCGCACACCTCTCCAAACGAGACGTACACCCTTTGGGTGGAACTCGGGAATACTTCCTCGTCTCCGCGTGCCTCGGTTATTTCTATACCCGAGCTCTTTACTTATGCACTTTACATTGTGATAGCCTTCGAGCTTGAAGTCATATATCTTGCTATCACCTTGTTACTTGTATTGCTTAGCATAAGTTGTTGGTGCACATAGGTGAGCCTAGTATTTATATCTAGGTTGTATGCTTGTTAAAGTAAACCTCTAGTTTTATTCCGCTTTTATCAAGCATACCGGAATTTCCGGGTCATTCTTGGACCGGATATTCCGGCTCCTCGGAAAAAGTTTTAAATCGCCTATTCACCCCCCCCCCCCCCCCCCCCCCCTCTAGGCGACGTCTATCCGTTCAAACTTGGCCTCATTAAACGAGTTGGAAGCGGTTCTTCAATTCGTGTGTGGGAGGATCCATGGATCCCAACTAACACCGGTTTTAGGCCTCTGGTTAGAAAAATGGGGGCTACAGCTATTTTAGTGGAGGAGCTTACTGACCAAGATCATGGAGAATGGAACGTACCAAAACTGGAAGATAATTTCATTTACCCGGACGCTCAGGCTATTAGCCGAATTGTGATTGGAGAGGAGGAGGATGCCTGGGCTTGGGATTTTGAGAAAACTGGACAATTCTCAGTTCGGACTGCTTATTCAGGTTTATGTGCTCAACGTAATAATCCTGGATCCCCCTCTACTTCGGATGGGGGTGTTCAACCGCTCTGGAAGAAGCTGCGGAAGATGACAGTGCCACCAAAGGTTAGAAATTTTTGGTGGCGCACAATTCAAAAGTTCATACCATGTCGTCATGTTTTAAAAGGTAGACATGTGGAGAGAATTTCTAACTGTGAGGATTGTGGGGAGGATGAAACAATCTATCACTCCTTCTTCGGTTGCACATGGGCTAAACTATTTTGGGAAGAGATTAGGCGCATGACAGGGGTGAAGGTACCTCTCCTTCACCCAGATACTTGGGCTTCGGATCTAATTGTTGGAGGGCTCATATCACAAAAAAATGTTGTTGTTATCATGTGTGGTTGCTGGACGGTTTGGACGGAACGCAACACCCGTAGACACGGCGAGAAGGGCCGTAGCATTGAATCTTTAGTGAGGTGGGCAGCTGATACCGCTGCGGACTTGGCGGGCCAAGTTAAGCCTGCCAACAAACCTCCAGCGCCGAAGCATATTTGGCTTCCACCTAGGGCGAACTTTATAAAAGTTAATGTTGATGCAGGGTATGATGGTGGAGGAGGGTCAGGAACCACCGGAGTAATTCTCAGAAAATCGGAAGGAGAGCTAATCCGGGCACAAGCACTTTGGTACGAGGTGGCAGCGGATGCTAGATGTATGGAAGCCATTGCTTACGTGACGGTCTCCGTTTAGCTACTGTTCTTGGGTTTACCCACATTCTGGTGGAGAGTGGTGCTTTGGAGGTGGTCAAGCTTTGTAATTCAAAAGATTATGCCAGAGCGGATATCGGAGGGGTGTGTAGACAAGTGATGGAACTTGCTGGGAGCTTTGTTAGTTGCTCTTTATCGCATGTACCTAGATTAGCTAACGAGGCTGCACATCTGTGTGCGAAGCAAGTAAATAATGCTAGACGTAGATGTTTATGGGTTAATTATATCCCTCCCTTTCTTGATGCCTGTATCAAGAAAGATTGTAATCGTGTTTGAGGCCACAGGTTTTCAGACGCGCTCTTTTCCTTACTAGGGTACCTACGGGGCTGGAAGGTTTTTAATGAGGCGGGCCTGTGTGATTAATATAGTAATTTTCCATTCAAAAAAGAAGTATCGTTCGTTGGGTCATACTCCCTCCATTTTAAAATATAAAATGTTTCAGGTGTTACTTCCTCCGTATCAAAATAAAAAATATTTTAGCATAAGATATGTTCATGTGCATGCTGACTATCTCAGTGCAAGGTTCTTGTATGTAGACATATCTTATATTAAACATATTATATTTTAATACGGAGGTAATATTTTGTTTAGGTACATATTTTAAAATGATTGTACATATGTGTTAAGACATATCTAGAAATAATTATATATGTATATATATGTGAACAAAGTTTAGAACATCTTATATTTGAAAACATAGTGAGTAACTATGATGAGACTGGCAGTGTACGTAGTTAGAGCATCTCTAATAGAGTCCTTATAAATGGAATCTCAAAAAAGAATATAAGGTTCACATCTTTTGACAAATCTGATTGCAGCTGGTCGTGGCGCATAGCAGAATCCTTAAACGAAACTGCAAATTTCATAAATTTGGTGGGAACAAAAAATTGTTCGTCACCGATGCGTTCGATACAGGAGTTCATCTCCGATTCTTACCTAATTTATATATAAAACTAGAGTGAATCCAAAAGCTAAACTACTTAGATCATCGCCGCCCGTACTACCCAAAATGGGCTCATCGGAGCCTCCGGAGCGCCGGCGACGAGGTCGAGGTCGAGGACGCGGAGGTCTCACTCATCGTCGGAGATGAGGTCGACAAAGGCAGCCGCGTCCTCCTCCCAGTACGCCCTCCTCTCCCGGGCGAGTCGGTCCACTTTGAGGCCCTGGTGGAGGAGCATCTGGTCGAGCTCCTCGTCGCGGTCGAGTTGGGCCTTCCACTCCTCCGCGCCGCGCGGGGACCGCAGAAGCACTTGTGCCGTCGCGGCCTCGAATGCTTCGTCGGCGATGAAATCCTCGGCCGCTACGGCGGTCCCGAAGGCGGCGCCGTCGTATTCCTCTGGAGGAGGGAGAGCCTGGAGCGCGGAGGAGGAGCTCGCGCCGCCGCTTGAGCTGCCCTCGCCGTAGGGCATCGCGATGCGGCGGCGGATAGGGTGCCGCTGCTCGGCGTGAAGTCTGTCGAACTCCTCGACTTCTGCGCTGATGGAAGCCCCTCGGCACCGGCATGTTCCAGTTGCTGAAGCGGCGCGCTCCGCGCTTCCGGCCGCCGTCACTGGCCACCGCTTTCTTGCGTCGCTCCTCGGAGTAGTCGCCGTCGAAAGGGTCTCCATCCCGCGGCGGGGTGGAGCTCTCATGCTTGGGGGGCATCGCGGAGGAGGCGGTGGAGGTTCTCCGGCTGCGGAGTATTTCTCGCCGGAGTTAAAGGTGGGGGGCGCGGATTGCTCGTCGGCGGCAGAGGCGGATAGGGTTTGCAAACTCTGAAACGTAAGGATCTCAGCATATATACCTACCCACGAAGAAAATTTACGGTCATCCTTATCGTGTTTGAGTACCGGTTCGTGTTCACGGACTCTGCTATGGGCCAGAAAAACGTAACGCCCTTAAACTCGTCGGAGCTTTAAGGTTTTTCGCGGGTTTGATGCTATTAGTGTACTACGTACATAGGATTAGGCCGTCGAACGATCACATGGTGCTGTCTCCGGCCGGTCTGCTCAATTGCTTGAGCACGGCGCGCCTGCCTGCCTGATGCATCCACTGGTCGACGAACTAATTAAGATGTCCAACCGACGGCCAACCGCTCAACGTGCATCTAGCTGCTAACAGACGTGCCGTCCGTCCGTCCATATCAACGGGCACCTTTCGACCCTTTTCCTTCTCTGGTACTAGAACCCTAGCTTTGCATTGCCCGCTGCCGACATGTCATGAAAGCCGATAGAAAAAGGAGATATTCAGAGCACGGTTGTAATCACTAAGGTTTCCTGACCACAATCATTCGGCCTGTATATGATTTCTAGGTGATGCATGTGTAAGCTTTTGAGCTCTCGGCCGTAAATCATATACACAGCTTTTCTCTCCGAACGACTAAGGGCTCATTTAATTTAAAGGAATCTATAGGATTTTTGAAAGAATTTACTCCGATAGGATTTTTTTCATACCTTGGTCATTTGATTCGTAGGATTGATTTGTATAAAGAAATCCGATAGGAATCATATTATTACATCTCATAGGAATTCTAACATTCAGTTCAACCTCTTTTTACAATTATTTTACTCCATCAAACACAATTGTTCTTCCTAAATGATTCAGACACAACATTTCATTCATTCCCTGTTACTACACTTTTCCTATCCTACGAATTAAACTAGTCTGTATAGGCCTTGTTTTATTTCTAGTCTATTTTTATCCACAGGGGAATTAGAACACACAATCCCTACAAATACTCTTTATCTAAAATACGCTAGCATGCAATAGAGTTTCTATTTGAGACAATAATAAATTGGTTGGTGGGGATATCTAGAAATTATCCTTTTCATTATCGGACTAATAAACATACTATTAGGGATTTTCTGAGATCCGCAACAATCTACTATTATCCCCTAAAATATACCAGAAGAAAACAAGCCGTAAAGATGATGTGTGTAACCTGCCCGAACTCTGAGACGTTTGAGCAAAGCAATTGCCCGTCCCTAGCCTCCCCCCTCCCCCTCCCCAAGCCACTTTTTCGGCTCTGGATCGATGAAATTCTCCCAACCGGGCCCCCAGGACGTCGTTTTTCGTCGGATTTGGCCCATATTTCATCCGGCAAACCCAGGCCGAACCCGACCCGCCAGGGGTCGCCCGGGGCGCCAGATGAAGCCGAAATAATTGTGTGCCAACGTTGTCGGCGAGAGATATCGAGTTTCCCTCCTTTTTCCCTCCCCCCCCCCCCCCCCCCATTTCTCCCACCATATAGACCATTCCCGCGCAGAGTTCGCTCCCTTCCCCAGTATTCCCCGTCCAGATCGCCATGGCACCCAAAAACATCACCGCGCCCGCAATCAAGAAGCCAAGAAAGCAGAGGTCGCCGATGAAGAGGCCGCCTGGGCCGACCTGGCCTTCCTGACGGGGGCGAACATGGCCGACATGGACCCCGAGGCGAAGGCGTGGTTCATTGCACACCGCTACAAGATCCTCAACCCCATCCCAGACCCGTCGCCGCCCAGACACACGTCGCCGATCGTCGACTCCGAGCCCAACACTGAGGCTACGGCGAGCACCCCGTCCGTCCACAACGCGAAGCCCATCACTGTGCCTCCGGTGACATCGAACTCCGCTCCAGTTGCGCTGATGCCGCCTATCTTCGACATGGAAGCTTTTGACGAGTCGTCGGCGACCATCTGATGATCGCGCCGATTTGTGCCATTTTTTTGTCTCCTCCGATCGCCCAGTTGTGGCATATGATCGACGAACCATGTTTATTTTTGCACTCCCATAACTATGTCGAGAGCGGGAAAGTCTAAATTTGATTTTTTTAAGTCTAAATTTGAAATTATGACACGTTGGTCGTCAAGTTTTGCAGTCGGCTGGGAAATCCCCCCCCCCCCCACCCCAGGTCTGAAAACACGTCAGATGAAAGTTTCTGCTCCAGGTAGTTTGGGGCCTTTTTTTACATGCATTATCTCAACTGTTGCATGCATGGAATTGACGGTAAAGCAGTGATGATCTCATCTCACTAATATTTTTTTGACTATAAATAATAATTCAAACCAGTTTCATCATTGAGTTTGTCTCTGCGAGATTGATAACTAAACCTCGCTTATACATTTTGTCCAGTTTCTTTTAAGTCAGGATGGGAATGGGTCAGGTCGACCTGACCCAAAAATTCAGGGCCAATGAGTCGTGCGGGTCGGTCTCAAATAAGATTTGGGCCAGTAGGGCCGGCAACGCGTGACCCGTTGGGTCAGCCGGTCGGCCCATCTTATAGTATCATAGTTTATATTGGCTGCGATATTTTACACTTAGACGTATTGTAGGTTCCGATCTTGCGATGCATTCCCCCATATAATGCTCAGTTATAACAACAACAAAGGATCTATTTGTTTCAGTCATACAAGCACAGAATCAGCAGGCGCCTTGTTTATTTCCGTCACCTAGCTACTGCAAAGCAACGCATGGCTTAGACACTTATTGATCTCCGTCCACAACTAAGATACATACACGGGTTTTTTCTTTTATTTATTTGATACTTTGATTACTTTATACATTTATCTTATCTGATTCTTATACTAATTAAGGACTAGTAACCTTAATTATTATTAGATTAGACCGGTTGTATCAATTAGTGTTCAATTTTAACATCTCGTTTGTCTAAAAGAAAAAATAAATCTCAAATTTGGATCGACATAAAATACCTATTAGGCCAGCGTGGCCACTTACAATTTTTTATGGGTCAACCTATGGCCTCACAGATTGGCCTCAGGGCCATAGGAGGCGGGTCCAAGGTCAGGTCCACATTCCCATCCAAATCACTTGGACAACACTCGCAGGATGCATGTTGTTGCCACCTCTGCCGTATCTCATATGATCAGAAGAAAAGTAAACGCATATCGAACCTTCACCTTTCTTTTCTTACATATCGAAGCATTAAGCAGTCCAGTCCACTTGCCTGTAGAAACAATAAATCCCCTCCCACATTCCCACTTCCCTGTCCCAACGGGCCATGGCAAGTAGTGTGCATGTCATCTAGACCTGCAAGAATCCAGCCGCCGCTGCGGGCCGGCCAATTTGCGGTGCTGATCATGAGGCATTAGCCTCAGTCAAGCAACTACGATGATGTTGTTTATTTATCTTAACTATTCTGTAAGACTAAAAAGTAATAAAGGTGGAGTAGTCTAATTCGGTCAGAGCATTCCCAAGATTAGAAGATCTCCTATGCACGAGCCACTTGCTTGTCATTACTAGTCTAGCAAGCGCGCATCCTTGTTTCTTTTTCTTTTTTGACGAAGAAGCAGTCGGAGCTGCTTTTCATTGCATTAGAAGGAGAGTACTATATGTACAAAGAGCGAAAAACCAAAAAGACTAAGCTACACAGCTAAAACCAGATTAGTCAGGTCCACTACTCCACTTGGTCTATATAGCAGCAAGTCTACTCTAGATCTCCCTGCATCACGCCACGATCTTTTTTTTTTTGAAATTTTACCTCATATATTAGGTCAGCAAGCCGCCTCATTAAAAACCTTTGACGATGTAATTGTGAATGCGGCTGAGGGGGCTGCAGTGTTCCGAAAAAACTCTCTTGTTGCATCCTTCCACACATTCCACCAAGTGAGGTGAACCACGGCGTTCCAATTCTTGCAAAATTGCGTCGATAGCAGGGTGCGAATGGTGAGCATCCAGTCTTCCGGTAAGACGTCTTGGGTAGGAGCCAGAGCATGGTGACAATCCTCTCCCAAATCCTAATGATCACCGGACAGGAGGCTAGCAGGTGCACTACCGTCTCAGGTTCACTGAGGCAGAAAACGCAAGCTGCGCTGTGCGGCCAGCCCTTCTTCATCAAGCAATCCGCGGTATAGCACTTGCCAAGTATTGCCAACCATGTGAATATACGGCACTTCAGCGGGGCGTCACCCTCCCAGATCACTGTCTTGTTTATAACTATAGGAAAGGATCAAAGAAGATTAGGATGTTTCAATGATTAGTTCGGAGTTAATCAGGACGTTATAAGAGGCCGGTTTGACCCACTTGGCCACCATGCGCATAATGCAAAAGGTGACATGCGTGTCAACTAAAAAAAAGTGACATGCGGGCCGTGTATTAGAAAAAAAAAATGGTTGATCCTTGTGAAGATGCGATATGAGATGTAGGTAAGCTGGAGAGCAGATCAGGCAATATTTGATACGCGCCATGGCTGTCGAGGAGACCATGAGACAGGTAACGAAGCTTTGCAGGTAGGATCCACGTTCTCTATCTTGGAAAATGCTTCCCCGCAGGGTATATACACTAGCATACATGAAACAGACTATACAAGAAATTAAGAGGCATATACACTAGCATACATGCGACAGACAATATATGAAACTAAGAAGTGACAATTAACAAGGATTCTAACAGAAGAAAAGAAGTGACCTAGGATATTTGTTGAGGTGGAGGTATCCCAAAAAGTTTGGTCCTTATCTCGACGCCTTCTCCCCATCCTTTAAAGAACTAAGCTCCAATAAAGTTGTGTTTGTTTTTAGGTGTGAACGTGGGTGGGCTCACCTGTAAGTGAGTGTGATTTTCTTTTTAAAAGTACATGAGCTCTTTAAAACTAGAGAGATGGTATTTCTCTTAGGTGTGAATATGTGTGGCACCACTTGTAAGTGGGTGTGATTTTTGTAGCTTATAACGGTGATAGCACCGCTTTACTTTTTGATGGGTGTGCGTGTTGATCTTGTGTGGATAAGAAAGACATCGCCGGTCCCAGTCCATAAGTCGATCAGTCGACAGTTGTACCACCCTCCATCTCGAAACGGACCTCCACGATGCTCCGAGGCCTCGACGTCCATCCTCCTGTGTCGACTCCGACACCAAAGTGGCCGCCGACCAGGCCGGAGCAACCAACATATTCGGCACTCGTGCTTCAAAATAACCCCTCCTTCGGGAGCATCATTATATCGCGCGCACAACACGCGAGCCGTTCAAGCTTTTCTCGGCCATCCTATTATCGTTGGTCACGAGCGGACTTCTCTTCTCCAACTTTTCGATGCCAGCTTCGGCATGAACCCCACCTGGACCACCCCCGGTTGTGTTGCCAATGTACACTGCAGAACGTCGGCGGGGACGAAGAAGGCACATATACGTCAGGTATTCACCGGAGACGAGTACTTTCCAGTTGTCGGTGTGATGTGCAAGGGAGCGCTTGCATCGACTTGGGAGATGAATTTCTTGAAATGTAAGCGTTTGTTCGCCACCCACCTATAAAATCTTGTCATATTTAAAATGATTTCAGGCATGAACACTTTTTTTTACTACTACACAAACGGGCGCGCGACAAAGCGCGCCTAGCTCTTCTAGTTGTACTTGACTTGAGAGTGTCTGCAACTACAAATCTCGTTTTTCCCCTTTGTGGACTCCCGCAGTTCCAATCCTCAGGGCTTATGGTGTGGCGAGCAGCCACAGATTTGTGCATCGAGTTCACTCTACTGACATAACAATGACTAGCTCTTCGTTGTCGTCGTCCCACGCAGCTAATTCATGAGGCCGCCGCACACACAGGAATCCATCGGTTTGCACTACGAGTACATTTGTCCCACACACAGTGCCCGCGCAGCTACTTCACACACAAGGCTGCTAGGGTTTAACCTTTTAATGAATTCTCCATAACCCTGGAAGGGTGGAAGCAGGTGGCTAAATAGTACAGAAAAAAAAAGCTAACGTAAAGCGGTCAAGAGCCACCTAACAGGAGTGCAACCACGGATTAGAAAAAAATGCAACTCAGCTTCCAGTTGCACTTCTATAAAAACAAGTGTGTTGCATAAAATGGTAACTTGACCGAGTTGCACTTTTCTCGGGTGACCCTTTGTTATATTCACACAACCAAAGCAATGATTTAGCTGCCCAAATAGATAAGGATATTCAGCCTCAGTTTTTATTCAGTGAGGTATATCTAGACCTATAGATATTTTAATAGCTGACTTTCACATTCTAACATCATGCAATGTTCACACAGCATATAAAATGAAATATACATATCGATCACCATGTCTAACAAACTTAAATTTGCTTCTAGACAACAATAGGGAAAAGGAAAACGAAAAGGGGAAAACAAAAGGAAAGGTGAAGGCCAAGGCTACCAAAAAGAAGACCACCTCACAAGCTCGGACTTTACTCCCAGGAAACAGGTTCGCAAAACCACCAAAATCACTGCATTATATATTTATATTTGCTTGCCATGCAATGTTGACTTTTGAGAAGTACTTCTCGCAAGCCTATCAAAGGATCAGGCGTGCGGAGGACCAAGAATTCCATGGCGCAAAAAAATGGAACAGTGTGACCGTGTGACCATGCCCCGGTCTTTGGTTAGCTACGGCCAGCTTGATTTCTACCACAAACAGGTGGACTCGTTTCCTTGAGCTACACGATGCTCCTCCGGATCTCCCAAGATGTCAGAGACCATTAGCTTAGAAGAACAAAAGACATACTAAGTACCAAGATTTTCCATAAGAACATTTCCTGACATCCTTGTCATGAACGATGGTAGAAAAGGGAAATTAAATTGACTGGATCCTTTCACACAAAAGTTGATTCAAGCATACCACTAGAAGTCAAGCCAGTAAGAGGTACATCTTCTATTGGCTGTCCCACTCCCAAAGAAAATATTTCACTACACATACCTTGAACTCTCCCCTTTTCTAGGGGAGAGAAAAACACAAGACAGCTAATTTCGCTTCGTAGAGATAAAACACTTGAGGACGACAATGGGTAATCCAGAGAGCCATCATTACTAAAACTAGCAACAGGCACCTATGCCTTCGCTTGTACAGCCTGCATCTTCTGTTGCAGCCGGATTATCTGCATAGCAGAAACACATCAACAACAACAAATATTAATATCCCGAGTATTAGAGTTAATCAACTCAAGCGAATGGTTGCAAAACATAAGTCATCCTCAGCAGGAGACACCATATTATTGCAAGCAACAGAATCGAGTCCAGCAGATTCGAGATTACGTGAAACATCAAGCTGATTTGCAGAAGGTAACCAAGATAAGGAGAAACCTAGAAAGAATTCGATATGCTGTCTAATCCCTGATTGAGATAGACAACCAATTCGCAGAGCTAAGACTGCTAACTCTGTCCAATAGACGGCCTAGATCATAGTAGTCAAGCAAAGAAAAACTGTACTTGCCTCTCCAGAAAGCAATACATGTTTGCAATTTATTTCATGTGGACACCATAAACTTGTTTCTAGGTCCATGGCAACCCGTGACGAAGATAACCCACTACAGACCATTTGGTTGTCCAGCAGGACTTTGATAATGGCTAACATGTGAGCAGTACAGGGAACACTACAACACATGGATTTTACATGGCAACCCACATTGGGTAAAGAAGAGACAAAGCTTGTCTAGCAACTATGTTCTGTGATGCCAAATATGATATATCAATGTCAGTTCCTTCATAGAGTATATAGTGTAGAACAACAGCACAGAGGTGGTTCAAGCAAAGCAAAGCCAAACTGAACTCACCTCCTAAATCCAGAAAGCAATAGGTGTTTGCAATTTAGTTCATGTGGACACCAGCAACTTGTTTCTAGAACTATGGCACCCCATGATGGAGGTAAGCCACTGCACTATTTGGATGTCCAGTCGGACTTTGCTAATGGCTTAAATGTGAATTCTAAATGGCAGACCACATAAGCAAAAGAAGAAGACCAAGCTGTCTAGCAGCTATATGCTTGGATGCCTTATACGATCTATCAATGTCAGTTCATAGCGGAAAGTGTCTTTGGCACCTGGGCACCAGTGCTCTCTCCACTTTAAAATATTCAAAAATGAAATATATTGGGTTTCCAAAATTCTGAAAAAAAGTCCGGATATAGCTAATGATATATCCTACTCCTACAAGTATAAAAATCTCTATCCAAAATTATTTCTATTATGGGCTATACAAAAATGAAAAAATCTGAAAATTTTAAAGATTTGAAGATATGCATACTCAGATCCACACTTTAGTCATTTTTGTGCAGCTCAGATTACGAAGTATTTGAAACTGAAATTTTGCAGGTTTGTGGGATACATCATTAGCTACAACCGGATTGTTTTTCAAAATAAATTGAAGCCCATAAATATGATTTTCGAATTTTCTTAAGTAACAGGAGCACTGGAGATCAGGTGCACGACAACTCCACTCAGTTCATAGAGCATATAGCGTATAAGAACAGCACAGAGGTGGCTAAACAAGAGTGAATGCTATATTTTTGTTCCTTACTGCTGTAGGCAGAATCTGAAGTTGGTCCCATCAATAGTTGCAGCTATTAACAAAATTGATGGCTGGCAACACACCACGATGCATACAATGTAGTCACTGTTTTTGTTTTTTCAGTTTACCTCAGTGCCATGAAAAGGGGACCTACTTCACCAAACCTCTCGAGAACTAAGCTTTTTTGCTAGGAGAGAATATGCTAACCTGGAGAGTGTCAAAGCTCAACACACTTATTAATATGCTAGAACAGTTTGCTACAGCTAAGGAGCACATAAACAACCAAAATAATCGAACCCAATTACCCAAACCAGCAAAACTCAAGTAGCAGAATTATAATTCTGTTTTTATGGTAAATTCAGTTTTTGGTGCTTAATTCTGCCAGACCTGAAAATTTAACTAATTCTGGTCAATTCGGTAGTTGCACTTTCTTAACCGGAATGACCACCCATCCCTGCAGGTTCTAGGCCTGCTACCACCTTTAATTTTTGCTATCCTTCTTGACTCAAAGCCCATTCATGTATCTACAACACTCATAGCATCCAGAACCCCTATCCTCTCCTGCCACTCAAAAGAGAAAAAAAATCGGCATTACAAAGAATAATAGCGGCAACAAGCCATCCAGCCAGATCTAAAGCTCACGTTCAGGTATTGTTTGCACCGTGCAGTCCCTCGCTAGTTCACCCAGTGTTTTCTTCACACTGGAACGGGCTCCTTCTCCACTTTGTTCTCCTCTGGCCAGCATTTCCCACTTCCTCCGACTCATCGCCTTACAACTTACAGCCCTCATCGCCCAAGGCAAGGCATAAACAGCAATGCACCGACAAGTCCCATACTAAACTCTGCTTGGGGCCGCCCAAGCCTGAATCCTTCGACTTCCTGTGTCTCCAAGCATTCATTCATGTAAAAGTTCATCGATTCTCAAAAGTGGGCCTTGAAATCCTAGCCTACCAATGTTCATCCGGCCTATATAACTTTTTTCTTTTGGGGTTCCGTGGCGTGGCACAGGTGTCTTGCTAGTCGATTTAAAGTTCACACTGATGCACTATAAACACCTCTAGTTCAGAAAGTGCACCTCATATCATAACATTTTACACACAATTCAAGGACATGTTAGCTATGTTGTTCATAGAGTAACTCACAGCGATAGCATACCAAATGGTCCATCCGGGCGTCAAACAAGTTATTCACATACCAACAATGAATCTAGAAAAGTTCCGCATATCATCATATGGATGTCCCTATGTGGTGAAGGAACTCAAACGAAAATGATATATAACAAGAACATACCGATTCCTTCTTGCTGTTCTGCTTCTCCTCCAAGTCCTTAAGCGCTCGATCCATTCGCTTCCTGCACATCAGGCAATTCCACACGATCATCACAGCATCACGACAGGTGAAACCGATCAAATCACAAACTAGACCAGCTAAAAGCCACTCACAGCTCGGCCGAGATGTACTCGATTCGCTTCTTCACGTTGGCCTTCCCCTCGGCGAGGTCCTGCTTCACTAGCACTGGGCCAATCAGCTTGTACACGTTTGCCCCATCATTCAGAAGCTCCAGCTCCTACGAACAGACCGCAAAACAGATCAGACCATAAACTCGCACCAGATCACCAATCCAAGCGGGGAGAAAGTGAGGGTGCGTGCCTTGAGGACGAGCTCGTTCTCGCCGACCTGGATGGTGAACTGCTTGCGGACCTCGTGGTTCTTGGAGATGTCTGCAAGGGGAGCAGAAGAGTTAGGGTTAGGATTGCGAGGTGGGAGGGATGGGTTCTTCTCCCCCTCTCTCGAGGGGTTTGCGGGCAGGGGGGGCGCACGTGCCTTTCTGGATCTTGCTGAGGGCGTTGGCCTGGGACTCGAGGTCGCGCTGCATCTCACGTACGGCAGCAGGTGCTAGTGCCGACGAGGACGCCATGACCTGCCGCTGCTTCCACCTCCGCCGCCGCCGCCTCTCGTCGCCGGCTTCGGGCGTGGGAGTGTGAATGTGGAGGCGGCGTTGTCTTCTCTTTTTCCGGCTTGGGCTTTCGGCAAACTCAGCCTTAGAGCGATCTTTAGTTTTGAGAGTCCCTATGTCCTGACAAAAAAAAGCCCATTATTAGGCCATGTATAATGTGTTGTTTAAAAAAATAAACAAAGCACTTATAGCACATGTGCCTATTTTTATAGTAGGGGTGCTTAGCTAAGCATCTGTCTAGTACAAATAAGCACCGGTGCTTACATAAAAACCGGTTTATTTTCTTATCACCTCCCATAAACACCTTGCATTGTACCTGCACTTATGAGCTTGTGTCGGGCGTTAGACTTGACTAGTGGAGTAGGTACAGCTATGCCGCACCTATGTAGTAATTTAATCTGAAATTTAGTATTTTAAACAATTGTATTTTTTTGGATATGAACAAATTTCATATGTGTAGCAAATTAAGTGTAAGTTTGAGATATGTTGGTCAATTTAAATGAAGGTGAGATGTGTAATGTAACATGTGTAAAGAGTTATTTTTTGTGTATTGGCTATATTTAATGATATTAATTTCCTGTAGTTTAAATTTATATGATGCTGAAGTGTGTCATAAGTAGTTTTTTTGCGCGATCACCTTGATATTTTTTTCATATTTCTTTGATGGTCGTATTTGGAGATATTAATTTTGCTGTTCAGTGCTTAAATTTACAGTAAGTTGAACTTATCAAATGCGGTACATTGTGTCACAAGTAATTAGATATTTCATCCTGTGGTCATTTTGGTATTTTTTTTTTGTGGTAGTTTTTTTTTGAAGAAATTGGAAGAAATGTGGTCATTTTGGTATTTTCTTTTTATTGTTTGTGGTAGTTTTTTTGAAGAAATTCGAAGAAATGAGCTTAAAATTTGTTAAAATGTACACCATTTTTAAAATTTTCGAATGACATCAATTTTTCCGTAAGTAGGTAGGTATTTTTTCTCTGGTCATGTTGATATTATTTTCATATTTTTTGGCTTGTGATATTTTTTTTAAGATTTTGGAAGAAATGGGCCTAAAATTCGTTAACATGTACATCATTTTTTTTCAAACAACTTCAATTTTTCCAGAAGTAGTTAGGTATTTTTCTCTGGTCATTCTGATTTTTTTTTCATATTTTCGGCTGATTAATTTTTAAGATATTGAAGTAACATCAATCAGTTTGTTTTTTTTAATCTTGGGAGAAAAATAGTGGAGACGCTGACAGGCCCCGGGCCCCGGTGACGTCACCCGCGGCGGCGCTGTGGTCGCCCACGGTGTAACGCCCCAGGATTTTTCCCAATTAGAAAAATTGTTTGTTTTTCTTTTTGCATCAACATGACATCATCATGCATCATTTGCATTTGTCAATCTTAATTTAAATTATTGCATTTAAATTTAACTCCATTTAAATTCTTTTCTACTTTTAAATCTAAATGTAAATCAAATTAATTTAAATGGGATATTTAAATTCTTTTTCAAATATTCCAACTAATATATTAAATTGTATATTTTGAAACTATTTGTTTTGCTAAATGTTTCTGTCTCTCTTTTTTTCTTAAAAACACTAAAACAGAAAAATAAATAAATAAAAGAAATAAAAACCAGTGAGAAACTTACCTGGCCGAAGCCCACTTGGCCCATCTAGCCTTGGCCCAGCCCACTCCCCCCATCTCCTTCTTCGTACGGAGACAGAGGGAGAGCTCGCTTTCCAGCGAGGCAGCACGCACATGGCTGCCCCACCGAGCCTCACCTGCCCCTCTCCTCCTTTTAGCCCCGCAGCCCCGAACCCTAACCTCCTCCCTCTCCCTCCTTGCGCCGCCGCCACTTTCCCTTTCTTCTTCTCCCCTTCTTTTCCTCTGCTTCTTCTCCATCGAAACTCACCGGAGTTCCACCTCACCACCTCGTCGTCGCCCCGCCGCTACGGTGCCGTCGAAGGAGCTCCATCAGGTCTCGAAGGTCCGCCGCATCGTCACCTTCCTCTCCACCGAAGAAATCGACCCGGGAGCGCTCGAGGTCGACAAACTCTTCCTCGTCTCCCCCGCGGCCGGCGGACCGCCGCCTCCGTTTCCGGCGAAATTCGCGGCCCCGGACCTCCCCCGCGCTGAAAAACTACCTCGAGCCCCCTCCCCGTGAGTCTCCCCTTCGATCCCCCTTCTTCCCCGCTCTTTTCCGTGCGGGAAACGTCGAATCCATCGCCGGCTTCCTCCGCCTCCGCCATGGCCGGGCCGCCGAGCACCAAACCGAGGTTCCCCGTGTCTCCCCTCTTCAACCAGGCACAAAAACAAAACCTCCAACTGATCCCGCACCCACCTGCCCACACACACGCGCCGCGCCGCCCTAATGTGGTCACCGGCGTCCTGTTTTTCGTCGCCGTCGTGCACTGTCTCGTGATGAAGTTCAGTATCGTCAGTTATCTGCACTTGTCTCACCTTAAAAGAAATCAGACTCCTTTACTGTCAACATCACAGCTCCGGACTAGTGGCTAGCACCGCTGCGAAGACCGATGCGCGTGCGCCCGAGTTCGAATCCGTCCGGGCTCGTTGGAATAAAATAGCCCACCTTTTTTCCTTTTCGGTAACTGACAGGGCGGCCCCACCTGTCAGCCATAGTGGGTGCCCGCAGCGCCCAGTCAGTGCCTAGTCAGCCCTGGGTCCCACAGGTCAGTCAGGGGGCGTGTTTCCCCTCGGTGACAAAAATCCCAGAGACAGAGAAACTGGTAGAATTACCCCGAGCCCCCTGTAGTTGTTGCTTTCTACACAGAGCACCTCCCCAACACCGTTTCCTCACCAACAGGTCCCTGTAAATTGCAGAAACACCCCTAAACTTAATATGCTAATAAGTTTAATTCTATAACTCCAATTAAAATAATCTTTATATGTATTTGTATCAGAAAAATGCAAAGAATATTAATATGCCATTTGTATGCCATTTTGTATCTGTTATTTTAATTGCTTAGTGTAATTTGTTAATTGCTACTAAATAATTCAATATGGAATGTGTGGGGTAATAAATATATAATGTCCTATTCCATTTAATTTAATTAGATCACCCATGCCATGTGTTGCCATGCTAACCAACATTTAATATTGCTGGTAAATAAATAACTTGCACCTAAATATTAATTGTCGGAATCCTGGTTTCCGCTTAATTTGGATTAAGTGCATCTCGTATTGCATCTTGCCATGTTATTCATCTGTCCCATGATCATGCTGGATCTTTTGCCGTAGTTGTAAAATGCATCTTTTGCGCTTACGGTGTTTGTTGCTTCTTCGCGGATACGACGTTGAGATGTGTGAGCAACGACAAGATCTGCTTCCATGCGGGATTCCAGGCAAGCAAAGTTTTCTTGTTTACCTATACATTGTCTTTCATTCCTGCCGTTGATCTCTGCTACCCTAGTATTCGATTCTATATCGCGATCCCATCACATGTTTATCCTGCAGCCCATACAGCTTTATCCCCACATCCCATCACCTGTTGTATGTTTATCTGTTAGCCTTGCGAGTCGTAGTGCATGCTTAGAGTTGGTTGTGCGAGTCGTCTGTTGGTCTTATGTTTCATCTGCTTAGTATGATAGATTATTCTACCTTAATAAAATGTTGTCTTATATTGGGGTATTATAATTAAAAGATAAGGCACCGGCGGAAGGCCTTGCGAGGTGTTTTGTTCTACTAAGTGTCGACCTAGGAACTGAGATCTTGCTCCCCTAATCCAAGACTGAGCGCACTAACCACTTGTGGGAGGCCCAATGGAGCCCCCCTCGACTTTGACTGGAACTTCGACTTGTCCGGGAGCTGCACCTAGTTCGGGTTTTCCATTTGTCTCATATGCATCGATACTAGTGTAGTATTTTACTTTGGCGGTGTGCCTTGTTACATGCATATAGGGCGCGGCCTGTTGGTGCGGAGGGGTGTGTCCTGCGGGAGTCCGCACCCTTTTGGCCGGGACCAGCATAGCTCCCGTGGCTCCTGGACTTGTTGCGGTGAAGGAAAAGAGTTGGGTTGAAAGGCCCTAATGTTTTTGACTGGGTTGATCATGCGAGTATGGGTCCAGTAGTGCACCCCTGCAGGGTATAATCTTATCGATGAGCCGCGTCCGCGGTTATGGACAACTTGGTGCGTTGCCGACTAATGAGATCTAAACAACTTACACCTAAATAATGTTAATTAATTTGACTAGTAATATAGAATTACTTTCACAATGAATGGTAACTAAAATTGTTCAATGTGTGAGTTTTCCGAATTGTTTCCTCATATTTGGTTGAGGGGGTTAATCCGAGAATGGGTTATGATTGGTGTTAGTAGTAGCTGTTTACGTATGCGCTCTCTTATCCCTCTCTAATTAGACGGAAGTTGTAGCATGTCTATTTAGGTTGCTAGTGCTGCTGCCGCTAAGTCCACCTCCCCTATATTTTGGGAGATGGTGTAGAAAGTAGGCAAGTCGGTTTTGCTTGCTAGGGAGTGCCCTGGCCCTCTTTTGGGTTATGCTTTATGTGCAGTCAACAGGTTGAAGTGAGACGACGTTAGCTTGGGAATCCCTCCGGCTTGGCTGGGCAGGGATATGGCGCCATCGCTTATCTTCAGGACTCTTAGTCCAATTTGCTTCTTATCCGTAGTCGGATACTATTTTGCTTCCGTAGTCATTTGAATCTTTGTATTGTATCATTTGTATCTTGACTCGTTCGAGTCGTTGTTGTATTTATATCTTCTGTTATATTTGTGGATGTATCGGAACTGTTGTAATGTTATCACAATTTCACCCACATAATGCGCATGTTTCGGCGTGCACATTGTGTCTGGTGGGCGACCTAAAATCGTTATTATGCGGATTTTGGCGGGATCGCTTAAATCTACATAGTACCGATTTTCGGGCGTCACAAAGTGGTATCAGAGCCTTGGTTTCGATCTCCTTGTTGTTTCGATACGATTGGTTATCGAAGCAGCGGGTCCGCACAAGCCTGTAGGATAACCTCGCTAACGGTCGTTGTTTCTAGAGTGTCGAAAACTATTTGACTAAAATTATTTTGAAAAGATCTCAATAGGATTCTTTTTATTCCTTACCTCTATTCTATTTCTCCTCTTACCTTACTTGTTTTGAGTTTCTTCTCGTATCCAACTTTCAAAGTTCTAGGATCCTACGTGTGGGTGGACGATTTCTTGCCTTTTACCCTATTAGGTTCGATCTTTCGGAGTCGTCTTCGTCGTGAGCAACAATCCCTTGTTAGTGGTGTCGAGAATTTCCAGGTGGAGCAACAATCCCTTGTTAGTGGTGTCGAGAAGTTCATCACGGAGCCTGAAGACTCGATAGTTACCCCTCTCTTCTTGTGGTCTCGGCGTGGATCGCGGGACGCGATCCCTTGTTAGTGGTGTCGATTGTAACGCCCTGTGATTTTTCCCAATTAGAAAAATTGTTTGTTTTTCTTTTTGCATCAACATGACATCATCATGCATCATTTGCATTTGTCAATCTTAATTTAAATTATTGCATTTAAATTTAACTCCATTTAAATTCTTTTCCACTTTTAAATCTAAATGCAAATCAAATTAATTTAAATGGGATATTTAAATTATTTTTCAAATATTCCAACTAATATATTAAATTGTATATTTTGAAACTATTTGTTTTGCTAAATGTTTCTGTCTCTCTTCTTTTTCTTTTTTTCTTAAAAACACTAAAACAGAAAAATAAATAAATAAAAGAAATAAAAACGAGTGAGAAAACTTACCTGGCCGAAGCCCACTTGGCCCATCTAGCCTTGGCCCAGCCCACTCCCCCCATCTCCTTCTTCGTACGGAGCCAGAGGGAGAGCTCGCTTTCCAGCGAGGCAGCACGCACATGGCTGCCCCACCGAGCCTCAACTGCCCCTCTCCTCCTTTTAGCCCCGCGGCCTCGAACCCTAACCTCCTCCCTCTCCCTCCTTGCGCCGCCGCCACTTTCCCTTTCTTCTTCTCCCCTTCTTTTCCTCTGCTTCTTCTCCACCAAAACTCACCGGAGTTCCACCTCACCACCTCGTCGTCGCCCCGCCGCTACGGTGTCGTCGAAGGAGCTCCATCAGGCCTCGAAGGTCCGCCGCATCGTCACCTTCCTCTCCACCGAAGAAATCGACCCGGGAGCGCTCGAGGTCGACGAACTCGTCCTCGTCTCCCCCGCGGCCGGGGGACCACCGCCTCCGTTTCCGGCGAAATTCGCGGCCCCGGACCTCCCCCGCGCTGAACAACTACCTCGAGCCCCCTCCCCGTGAGTCTCCCCTTCGATTAGCCGCGGCACAGCACCGGCGAGTCCGCCGCCGATGCGGCTTCCCGGGATTCCGCGCTGTGGGAGGAGGCAGGGGCGGCGACGGGGACTCAGCCATGAGCGTCGATTGGCGCGAGGAGGTGCGGAGCGGTGGCGGCGTGCGGCGATGCCACCGACGACCTCCGAGTCGCGGAAGAGAGGAGAAGGGCTGGGGGAAATGTTGTGGTCATTTGGCAATAACGTCCATGGGGTGTTTGCAAATCGCGAACACGTCCCTGGACTTGTTAATCTGTGGACCGCGGGTTGCTGGGGCATTTTTCAGATGTTTTTCTGCAAAAAATCCAGGGCGGCCGACACGAGCCGTTGGATCGACAACGGATGGATCGGATACACTGGGGGGGGCATGTGTCAGCTCCTGATTGGTCATTAATCGGTGAGCAATAGCAGAGACGCTGGAAACGTAGGGATCATGCGGTCCTTTATATATAGTACAATGATCGTAGGTTCGATTTTGGCCCATAATCATTCCTAGTTTTTCATTTCTTTTTGAAAGACACTCATTTCCTCTTTTCTTAGGGATTAGGGAAGCAACTGTCATTTCCTAGTACGTTGTAGCAGAAAGCTCTTCATACAGAGCACTCTCAGCGAGTTCTTTACTTTAGGTACACCGCTTTTCAGCGTGATATATGGAGATCTATAGTCTAAACAGATATGCAGCAACACCTTGACGAGGTAAAAAAAATTATGGTTACAGCACCGTCCCTTCCACGTGTAATCAGGAGCTTATCCTCCCACTCTTGATGATTTGGATGGTGGCTGGTCCGGACTCCGGTAGCGTTGCCAATGGCCTCTCTATGCAACTTTGTTGGTCATTTGAATTTATTATCGTATTGATTAGTGATGGAGCGTGACCATCATTGTAGGAGGGGCCAAAAGAAACTAGATGGCAGTTGAGGGGGTCATTTTTGAATATTTTTGGTTTTGTAGGGTTAATACATAGTATCACTATGCAATTTTTGATTGAGTTGTGGGGCGCGGGGGATGCACACGGTGGGTGTGTTGTTGGGAGACCCCAAGAGGAAGGTATGAAGTAGTGCAGCAACAATCTCTCAGTTATGAAATCAAGGTTATCGAACTAGTAGGAGATGAAGAATTCCCCCGAGATATCAACAGCTCCAGAAAAGAGCTGGTGCTAAGTTGACGTGGAGGCTGCACACAAACAATCAAGATACATTACCCCAACTTAACAGTGACGTTGTCAATCTCACCAGCTTGCTGTAACAAAGGATAAAACGTATATATGAAAGAAAGGATGTTCGTTTACAGAAAGTAACAAGTTTGCAGTTGTGGTTTTATCAGATTAATGAGAAGGACCGGGTCCACAGTTCACTAGTGGTGTCTCTCCATAAATAATAATAACATTCATCCATGTGTGGTAAACAAATTAAAGCTAGGCAATTGACATAATAAGGATGAGCAACCCAATGCATATACTAACGTTATGATGTCTAGTGTGAGATTCATTCGGGCATTACGACAATATACATAGACCTTTCCAACCACATCTATGACTAATAATCCACTTTATGGTTAGCGTCTACACCCCTTTCAGTATTAAGTTGCATGCAACAGATTATCGCTTTAAGCATTGTGTGTAAAGTAAGTAAGTAACATCATCGTTAGACAAAGTACTACTGTTTTATCCCTAGTAGCAACAGTACATTTACAACCTTAGAGCTTTCTGTCACTGCCCCAGATTTAATATAGACATGAACCCACTATCGAGCATAAATACCACCTCTTGGAGTTACGAGCATCTACTTGGCCAAAGCACACACAAGTCACAGAGAGCATGCAAGATCATTAAATAGTGCACACATGATATATTATGAAGCAATAACTTTAGTACTCAATATTCATCGGATCCCAACAAACACAACATGGAGAATTACATAAAGATGATCTTGATCATGATAGGCAGCTCATAAGATCTAAACATGATAGCACAAGAGGAGAAGACAACCATCTAGCTACTGCTATGGACCTGTAGTCCACGGGTAGACTACTCACGCATCAGTTCGGAGGCGGTCATGGCGATGTAGAGGCCTCCGGGGACGATTCCCCCTCCCGGGAGGGTGCCGGGGAGCAGTTCTAATCTCTCCCGAAGTGGTGTTGACGATGGCAGCGGGTCGGGACCCGTGGATTAAAAAGTGAATATCGTGCCATCGTTTTTAGGTCAGGGGCTATTTATGGGCGAAAGGGCGATGTCGGTGGAGGGCCGAGGGGCCCACACCACCTCCTGGCGTGGCCAGGAAAGGAGCCACGCCATGGGGTGGTGTGGTCACGTCGTGGCTCTCCTCCGTCTCGTCTTCAGTGTTCTAGAACGTTCCTTTTCAGAAAATAATTCCAGGATGTTTTATTTTCAATTCCGATAATATTTACTTAAATACGTTTCTGAAACCAAAAACAACAGAAAACAGGGAACTGACACTTTGGCATCTTGTTAATAGGTTAGTCCCAGAAAATGCATAAAACTATATAAAATGCATATAAAACATGTAATAACAGGATATAACATAACATGGAGAGACGTATCTGAAGGAGATATGCCCTAGAGGCAAATAAATAAGTAGTATTTATCGCATTATCTCATAAGTTTATAATAGGTTTTTGTATTATGCTATAACTGTATTAATCGGAATTATTAATACACGTGTGATACATAGACAACCAGAGTCCCTAGTGAGCCTCTATATAAACTAGTCGATTGGGCAACAGTTGATCGAGATTCCCGATCAAGGACAATGACGTCGGTTGACAATGGAGTCATCTTATTAGTAGAATAAGGTGATGGATATACGCAAAGTATTGCAATAAGATTGTATTACGATGTTTGTCATTTGCAATAGATAAATAATATGATAGCTTATTCCTTAGACCGTGAGACCGTACTTATTGCTACTTCGTAGGGGTACTTTGAAAGCATCAAACGTTGTGTCTTATATAGCATGACAATAACGGTGTCCATCTTGGGTATCCCGAAAGAGTATGTTGAGACGTAAGGATCAAGAGCGGGATTTGTTCATTCTGGTAATGGAAAGATACTCTGGGCCCACTCGGTGAGATTGCATCTATATAGCTGCGCAACTTATGACTAGGTCATGGAGATGTAATATCACAGACGAGTTAATAACCTTTGTCGGTAACGAGATACAACCAGGACATCGGATGTCTGCGATCATATCTCGGACAAGGTAGTATCGTAGAAACAAAGGGAATGAATATCATGTTTATGGTTCAACGACGATATTCGTAGAATGCACAGGGACCGTCATATGCGTCCAGGTATCCCTGGCGGTCATTGGCGAGCGAAGGGTCTCGACCATGTCTAGAGTGTTCTCGAACCGTAGCGTAACAAACTTAAGGTCTTAACGACACCTGGAGAAAGGTTCTGGAATAATATAGGATTTTATTGGAGAGAGAGAAATGATCCAGAAAGAGTTCCGGTGGTCCGGAAGGAGTTCCCGGAAGGTCTGGAATGGTTCCGGGAATGTCCGAAAGATGTTCGGGTGGTTCGGAAAATGATTCGGAGTCACGTGATATTAAATAGTATTTAAATATATTAATTATGAATTAATTATATTTTATATTAATTTAATTATTAAATAATAAAGGGAAAAAGGGGCAGCCCACCTACATGGGCCCTAAGAGGGCCCAAGAGGGGAGCCGTACCACCAAGGAGGAAGGAGGCTTGGGCCCCTAGTCCAATTCGGACTAGGGGGTTCGGCCAAACCCCCCGCCCCCTCCTTTTCCTTTAGTCCCACATGGGGGAGGCAAGGTGTTTGCACACCCCCTCCCCCCTTTATATAGCAAGGCATATTAATTGGATTAATTACATAAAAAAACAATTAATTATATAGCAGGCCGGCTGAGTTGCTTCTCCGCCCGTTTTGCCCCCTCTCTCTACCAAAACTATACCGTCGGGCGCCGTTGCCCTACGGGATTCCAGAAAAGTTCTACCCCTGCGATTTCAGCTAGATCTGAATGACCGGGGGTTGTTGTTAAGCTCTGTATGTTTGCGAGCGCTCGGAGGCGCCTTATTTGAGGAGCTTGGGCGACGTCGTCTCGCCCACCCAGCAGCCCTGCCGCTGCCCTGCCACCGGCGCCACTCCCCCAGTCGCCGGCGCCTTGCCATCTTCCGCCCGACGCCCGTCAACGCAGGTCTTCGTCGACACCCCGGCGTCATCGTCTACATCGTCGCGGCAAGTTCTCCGCGACCTCGAGGTCGGCTACGTACGACTTCATCGTCAACGCTTGTGTGGGAGCGTAATCCCCGCTATCAGTTTTCATGGAGGTAATGTAACCCGTTCCGCCACCGTTATCACCGTTGTGCTCATACGCTAGAAAAATTATTTTTTCTGTACCGGAACCCCTTCAGTGGTATCAGAGCCGATCTATGCGTAGTGATCATTAGACAAGAGAAAGTCTTACAATCGAAGCTATGCAAGGAGTAGTGATTGCCACACAACGGATGCACAATGAGGTATAAGTGTATGAAAGCTCTCCAGTGGAACTAGTGGGGTGCATCCAACTTGCTTGCTCACGAAGATCTAGAGCACTTTTGAGGAGGCTCATCGTTGGAAAATTCAAGCCAAGTTCTATAGTGTAAAGTTTCCCACATAGTTATGCAACTAACACATGAAAACTCTCTCATATGGAGTACATGTGCTAAACATGAGCACAAATGATGATCACAAATGATATGGTGCTATAACATGAGCACAAGTGATGACTATAAATGATGTGGTGCTATAAGATGAGCACAAGTGATGACTATAAATGATATGGTGCTATAACATGAGCACAAGTGTGTGATAAAGAATAGTAATCTTTTTTTTTGTCTTTTCGATGGCCTCCATGGCTCTTTTCACTTTTAGTGGCAAGCATCCTAATATGATACATGATATATGACAACACACTAATGATGATAAAACAACATAATGATGATACAATTAACTAATATGAATGTGTCATAAGAATGCATATGACAACGGTGCCTCTACCAGTGTAGCAGATTATGCAGTGATCTAGCGTAACATGGGTAAAACCACACATCAGCTTTTTATAGAATCACGCAAAGCAATAAATAAGTAATGAATGAAAACAAGTCATGTAATGTAAGATGGATGTTGCATGGCAATATATCTCGGAACAGCTATGGAAATGCTGTAGTAGGTAGGTATGGTGGATGTTTTGAGAAAGATATTTGGCTTATGTGTAGGAGAACAAGATGAAGATCTCCCACGAGTTTGGATGTACCCGCGAAATATGCACCAACTCTCAATGTGAGAAAGGGCAATGCAAAGTATTGTAGATGCTAGCAATATGGTTGTAGAAGTGCCATGAAAACCGTAGTTTTAGAACTCACAAGTAAAAAGATTACAAATAAAAATATGATGATACAAGGCATAATGAAAATTACTCCTAGAGGGATCGTGGCGAATGACAAAGTCACCGTTGGCTTCCCCGACCGTAGCGCATAACATAAAGTCATTACGGTTTCTTTAGGCAAATAGAAGTCATATATCATTATCCAATCAACTGAAAATTTAAGTGTGGCACAACTTCAAGTTTTTATAGACCAACCATTTATCATTCCACTTTACTAGACCATCATGTTTACCATTAAGAAAATTAATATCTCAAAACAACATCAATGATTCAAGTGACACAATTTAATGATCTACAAGATTTTGAATTATTTAATTATACCATCTACCACATTTAGCATTTTCTGTTCTCAACCAAACACCAATCAACTTATTTAAAAGATAAACTCTCCAAGTAATTAATGAGATATTAGAGTATAATATAACAAAACTAACAGATCTAGCAAGAGATGCATGAAAAACAAGAGCTAGAGAGCAAACAATAACATGAAAAGAATACTCAACGAATATAAGTGAAGAATACGAGTATTCATATGAAAAAGCGGAGCGTGTCTCTCTTCCACACAAAAGAATGCTAGGATCCATTTTATTCAGAGAATGAAAATAACAAAAACAATAATAAAAACAAACAAACGCTTCAAGATAAGCACATAAGATGTGGCGGAATTAAAATATAGTTTCACTAAAAAGACCTGATAGTTTGTCGATTAAGAAGGGGATGCCCAAGGCATCCCCAAGCTTTGACGCTTGAATCTTCTTGAATTATATTGGGGGTGAGCCACCGGGGCATCCCCAAGCTTTGGCGTTACTATCCTCTTGATCACATTATATCATACTTCTCTTGTGATCCTTAAAAACTTACTCCACACCAAACTTAGAATAAATTTCATTAGAGGGTTAGTGCACAAAAAATATGATATTCTGTAGGAACACAATTGTTACCAATGCTACTGGACATTAGCTACAGCGGCTGATACTTAATAGGATAAAAATATCCAATCAAAATAGCAAAAGAGGCATTGCAAAATAAATGACAGAATGTGTCAAAAACAGAACAATCCATAAAGACGAATTTTTTTCGAGGGACTTAACTTGCTCAGATCAGAAAACTCAAACTAATGAAAGTTGCATATACATCTGAGTATTATGCACAAAAAAGGGCAGATTTTTATGACGTTCCAGTAAATTGATACGAATTTAACGGTTAACAGCAGACATCTGTTTATGCACAGGAATTGAAATTTAGCACCAACTTTCAACTAGAGGCTTAACTTGACACAACATTGCAATAAAATAAATATACAAAGGAGTTGCTACAGAGGTAGGACAATTCCTTTACACAAGCAAAATAAATTAAAATAACAGGAAATAAAGTGGGTTGTCTCCCATAAGCGCTTTTGTTTAATGCATTTGAGCGAGACACAAAGAATAAACTCAAGTATTATCAAGAGATGAAGCACCAACACCGTAATTTGAACGAACAATAGAATCAAAAGGTAGCTTCATTTTTTCTAGGGAAGTGTTTCATACCTTTCTTGAGTGGTAATTGGTACTTGATGGTACCTTCTTTCATATCAATAAAAGCACCCACAGTTCTAAGAAAAGGTCTTCTCAACACAATTCGACAAGATGGATTGCATTCAATATCCAAGACAATAAAATAAACGGGGATCAGGTTATTATTAACCATAATAGGAATATCATTGATCCTCCCCAAAGGTTTCTTCAAAGCATTATCAGCAAGAAAAACATCCAAATAGCGATGCTCCAATGGTGGCAAATCAAACATATCATATAGCTTTTTAGGCATAACAGAAATACTTGCACCAAGGTCACGAATAGCGTTGCAATCAAATTTATCTACTTTCTTTTTAATTATGGGTTTCCAACCATCTTCTAACTTCTTAGGGATAGAAGCTCCAAGTCTCAATTTATCTTCCCTAGCTTTAATGAGAGCATTTGTAAAATGAGTAGTAAAAGCCAAATTAAGAGAGCTAGCATTAAGACTTGTGGCCAATTTTTGCAAGAACTTAATAACTTCGGAGATATTACAATTATCAAAATCAGAATTATTATCATCAAAGCAAACCGAACCACTTTCTCTCATGTTCTTAAAAATTCCAACACTTTTGTCAACACTAGTTTCAGCGGTTTTGGGCAATTTTAAATTTTTGGATGAAGTAGAGGAGACATTTCCTACACCAACTATGTTACCATTGATAATAGGAGGCTTACTAACATGTGAAACACCGTTATTTTCAGAGGTAGTAATAGTAAAAACTTTAACAATATTAGCCTCTTTCTCTAGTTCTCTCTCTCTTTCCCATCTAGCACGTAATTGAGCCATCATCCTAACATTTTCATCAATTTGAACTTGGATGGCATTAGCAGTAGCAAAAGGATTATCATCTATATTTTCAGGTTTAGCAGCCATTTTATTAATTAAAGAGGACTGTGCTGCAGACATAGAGGAAATACAAGTTTTAGCATTGTTCATTTTTCCTTGGAGACCCGAAATCTCCCTATTTAAATTTTCCATTTGATGACTAATGTTTCTCAGCATATTAGATTGTTCTTCCATGGTTTTAGTGAACACTTTATTTTGCTCATATTGGTTTTGCATAAAAAAAATTGTAGCTTTTTCAATTTATAGAATCCTTTCCTCACTAGGCATTCTAACATAGGAATTACCATAAGAATTACCATAATTAGGAGGGTATGGCTTATAGTTGTTATTACCATGGTTGTTCCTATAGGCATTATTGTTGAAATTGTTGCTTTTAATAAAGTTTACATCAACATGGTCTTCTTGTGCAACTAAAGAAGCTAAATGAACATTATTGGGTTCAATATGGGATTTACCAGTAGCAAGCATAGACATAATAATATCAATCTTTTCACTCAAGGAGGAGGTTTCTTCAACAGAATTTACCTTCTTACCTTGAGGTGTCCTCTCCGTATGCCATTCAGAATAATTTACCATCATATCATCCAAGAGTTTTGTTGCAGCCCCCAAAGTGATGGACATAAAGGTACCTCCAGCAGCTGAATCCAATAAGTTTCTTTAAAAAAAATCCAGTCCTGCATAAAAGGTTTGGATGATTATCCAAGCAGTCAGTGGGCAATTCTTTATCAAAGATTTCATTCTTTCCCAAGCTTGAGCAACATGATCGTTATCAAGTTGTTTAAAATTCATGATGCTACTTTTCAGAGAAATAATCTTAGCGGGAGGATAGTATTTTCCTATAAAAACGTCTTTGCATTTAATCCACGAATCCATACTATTCCTAGGCAGTGAAAGCAACCATTATTTAGCTCTTCCTCTCAAGGAGAAGGGAAATAATTTCAGTTTTATGGTATCACCATCTATGTCTTTATATTTTTGCATTTCACATAATTCAACAAATTTATTTAGATGGGCATCAGCATCATCAAAACTAACACCAGAGAATTGCTCTCTCATAAAAAGGTTCAGTAAAGCAGGTTTAATCTCAAAGAACTCAGCTTTAGATGTAGGTGGAGCAATATGTGTGCATATAAAATTGTTATTGTTGGTGCTTGTAAAGTCACACAACTTAGTCTTGTCAACAGAACTCACTTTAGCAAATTAATTAACAAACCGAAATAACAATATTAAAGAAAAATAACCCAAACCGAAATAACAAAAGAAATAAAACTGAAAATAAAAGACAAAACCAAAATAAGAAAAGTAATGCAAGTAACTATTTTTTTTGTATTTTTGATATTAAGCAAACAAGACAGTATTAAAAATAAACTAAGCAAGAAAATAAAAAAAATGAAAAGATTGGAAGTGCGAAAACTCCCCTCGCAGTGAATCCTTATCTCCCCAGCAACGGCGCGAGAAAAGAGCTTGATGCACACAGTGGGTGTGTTGTTGGGAGATCCCAAGAGGAAGGTATGAAGTAGTGCAGCAACAAATTTCTCTCAGTTATGAAACCAAGGTTATCGAACCAGTAGGAGATGAAGAATTCCCCTGAGGTATCAACAGCGCCAAAAAAGAGTTGGTGCTAAGTTGACATGGAGCCTGCACACAAACAATCAAGATACTTTGCCCCAACTTAACACTGAGGTTGTCAATCTCACCGGCTTGCTGTAACAAAGGATTAAACGTATGTGTGGAAAAAAGGATGTTCGTTTGCAGAAAGTAACAGGTTTGCAGTTGTGGTTTTATCAGATTAATTAGAATGACCGGGGTCCATAGTTCACTAGTGGTGTCTCTCCATAAATAATAATAACATTCATCCATGCGTGGTAAACAAATTACAGCTAGGCAATTGACAGAATAATGATGAGCAACCCAATGCATATACTAATGTTATGATGTCTAGTGTGAGATTCATTCGGGCATTATAACTGAAGGGGATCGCATGCAGAAAACAAAAAAAAATCCTAGCAACGATATCCTTAAACTAGCCAAGATCTACACTATGCAGATATAGAAGTACGGCGGAGATCGGAATACATACCCTCATAGACCGAATAGCGGGGATTACGCTCCCGCACAAGCGTTGACGACGAAGATGACGTAGCCGACCTCTAGGTTGCGAAAAACTTGGAGCGACGAAGACGACGAAGATGACCTCGAGGTCGGGTGGAGGAAGTAGGCCTCCGAGCACCGCAGGCGCAACACCTCATAGGGCGTTACACACATACGGTGGAGACGACGGCCTCCGAAGCTCCAGTCCAGGACAAGCAGCGGAAGACTTGGACCGGAACACCAGCAGCGTGGCAGCGGGCTATGGTGGAAGAGAACCCCCTCTCAACTCGGCGCAACTCCGACAAAGGGAATCACGAGATCGAGAGAGAATTGGGGAATTAATTGGTGAATTAAAAGGCCAGGTGTGCCCCTTCTTATATAGGCTCCCCGGGGGAGCCAACCTCCCTAGCCAGACAATGTGGGACTATCCCACAGCCTTGGTGCGGCTAGGGAGGGTGCGCCGGCCCTAGGTGGGCCCCATTTGGCCCACCTAGGCCGGCCAAGCCCCCCCACCGAATTTCCCCTTGAGGGTTTTCCCCCCTATGGGCCTTCTTTCGACCAGAAGGTCCATTTAGGGAAATCAGCCTAAATAAATTCAAAAATAAATATATAAAATCATATTTAAAAATTAATTACACTAATTAATATCAAACATATTATATATAATTTCGTCTAGCTCTGAAAACTATTTCGTCGCTGCCCGATCTCCATCGGACCATTCCCGGGACATTCCCGGTGATCTCTTTCCTTTCCGGTTGTCTTGTCGAAACCCCTTAAGTGTGTTACCCTAGCAGTTCGATATAATAACATACATGATCGAGACTCCTCTCCGATCAATGACTAACTCGTTGGCCTGGACCCCATGAATTAATCCTTGTGACATAACGAATGACTTTCATCTATCAAACCTGGACGTATAGTCTTAAACCCTTTGTCATGGCGATACTTAGCGTGTCCGAGCGTCGTTCTTAGATATCTCCATATCTAGCTGACCTCGTTACCGACATCGCTATCTTCTACTCGTCTATGATATTATGTCAGCTGGTGACCAAGTCACAGGTTTGCAAACTCATTTGACATAATCTCACCGAGTGGGCCCTAGAGTATCTATCCGGCTATACGGACTGACAAATCCCGCTGTTGACCCCTCGTGTCAACTACCCCCTTCCGATACCCAAAAGTATCACCGTTATTGTCATTCTAATTAAGATACGGCGTTTGGTGCAATCAAAGTATCTTCCAGGAATAACAATAAGAGTTGGTCTCACGGTCTTAAGGCGTAATAAGTATGTCCTATAAATACTGGGTATGTCCATCACATCGTTCAACCAACGACATGACTTCCATTGCCAACCGGCGCCATGCCCTATGATCAGAAAACCTCGATCATCAACCGCGCAATGAAACTAGTCTTAGTAGAGGTTATTAGGGACCTGGTTGTTTTATCTACCACACATGTATTAATGTTTTTGCTTAATACAGTTATAGCATGGTATAAAACATATAATGAACAATTGGGATATTGCCAATAAACTATGTTTATTAAGTGCCTCTAGGGCATATTCTCTTCAGTCTCCCACTTGCACTAGAGTAACACTTAATCTAGTTTACAACTTGGTAAAAGCTCAACACCCATAGCATCTTGGTGCCTGCTCGCCTTGTGGAAGAGGAATACAGTCAATAGATCTCACACATTGAGACCTATATGTGCTTTGCAAAACTTCTATGTCACATAGTTTGACATCATCCCGTATCTTACGATGACGGTGAAATATATCCTAGTGGATGGAGTGAGACTCGAACATTCGCGTAGCATGGGGCTTAAAAGTCTAAGAGATCTATTAAGGGGACCACATACGCTCAGAAAACTGCTCAGTCCAATCACACTTGCTACTTCTGAAGTTGCCATATGTAACATCCCAATTTTCAGAAAAATTTAAAACTTTTGCATCCATGCATCATCATCATTAAACTTGTCATATGAATCACATAGAATTTGAATTTAATTATTTAAATATATTTTAATTGACTTTATGTCCTTAAAATGGTTATTTTGAATTTATAATAATGTTCCTTTTATTCTATTTTTATTTTAGACAAAAATAATGTCAAAAGGATCTATTTTTCATAAGCTTTTCAAATTATATTTTTATGAATTTTTCTGAGAAGTTTTAATATAGTTTTGAATTTGTTTTATACTCAAAAGATTTAAAAACAGAAAAGAATTTTCAAAAAGGAAAAATAGAGTCGGGCCAGCCAGTGGGCCGAAGCCCACTAGCTATCTACCGTGCGCGCGACGCCATCCAGCCCGCCAGCGGCCCGTCCCCGCCCGCGCGCGCGCGCTCACTCGCTGACAAGTGGGCCCCACCTGTCATCCCTCCCGCTGCAACGGCTCGCCCCAAATCACGCCCACGACGACGCCGAGAAACGTCCGAATCAATTCGATTGATTCCTGGCGATTTACTCACTCATTTAACTCGCCGATTCATGCTATAAGATCCCCTCGATCCCCTCTCTCTTTTGCCCCAAGCACCGCCTCCCGAGAGCCACCAGGCCGCCCACGAGCACCCCCCCGAGCCCCGCCGTTATCGACGGCGAGTTCGACGAACTCCGATGAGCCGCGTCCCTCTCAAGCCCTCTCTCCACTTCCTTCTGGTCTATCTTGACCTCGCACATCATTTTGACAAGTTTTTGCGTCTTCTCGGGCAGCAGAACATCGTCTCCATCCACGCCCGAAGAGGACCGCCGCCGAGCACGACTCCGACGAGCAAATTCCGGCGCGACAGAGCACTCCATCGTCGACCACCTCGTTATCGTCCCCGCCTCGACCTCCTCCAGGCACGGGTATGACTCGTTCGTCCTCGTAGGCAGTAGGGCGTGCGAAGCGAGCAATTCCGGCGATGGCACCGCCGCGGGCACGCCTCGGGCAAGGGTTCCGGCCGGCCGCGCCGCTCGCTTCTGGTCGTTTTAATCTAGACCGTTAGATCTCCCGTGTACGGCTAGGATTAGATCACTTAAAACTCCGAACCGGTACGCCGCGTCAGCGCCACGTCAGCGCCACGTCGGATTTTATTTTCTGAAACTTTATTAAATCATTTAATTTGGCAGTTTTGCAGAAAACCCCCTGCACACTGTTTTCATCATTACTTTTTATCTGTTTAACCGAATTTAAATATTTTTATATATTTGAAATCCTTGAAACCAGTAGAACACTTTGGCTTCATTAGTTTTCTGTTTTGACACATACAAAATTTTCAAATATTTTTGAGAGTAGTTTAAGTGTTTTTGACATTACTTTAGTTAGAAAATCTATTTTTGAGTAAATCAAATTGCTAACAACTTATTTAGATGCCCTCTGCCCAAATGTCATTTTTACAAAATTTGATTTTGAAATTTTATTTAAGTGAACTAAAGTCCTTGTCATTACCCCTTTTTTATGATTAAATAATAGAAACAAATCAAAAATTTATTTTTGCATATATCATGAAAATCCAAAGGGATGCTTTTATTAGTTTCTAGACGTTGGAAATAAATTGTTGCATCCCATCTCATGCATAGCATATATTTTTCTTTGTATGAACCTTTGCTTGTGTGTTTATGTGTGGCTCTTTATTTCTTTGTTAGACTATTCCGAGGGAAACGAGAATCTTTGCAACTGTAACTGCTGCACTCCCGGTTGCCAAGGCAAGTGGCACACCCCCATAAAAGTACCATTATTTTTCTATGCATGAGTAGAGTATTTTCTATAAGCATGTGTAGGATAGCATTGCTATGCAAGCCATGATAGACCTCTTTATTCCTGTGTCTAGGTTCCTATGAAATTACTTAGTAGAATAGTGATGCTATGCAAAAACTATTTTGATGAAAAAGATAAAGTCTACTAAGTTTTAATCAAACACCTGGGTGGAAATTGGTTGCTTGGCTGTATGAGTTGAGTGTTGTTCCCAGGGGATTTACCTGTGGAATATTCACTTGTGGAAGGCCACCCAGGAGTAAAGGAATCTGAAGAACTCCAAGTGAAGATTGCTTTTCGTGCAGCCATTGCCAATATGGGCTCTGGCTTGATCAACTAAGCTGCGTGGACTCTTCCCGGCCTGACAGGTGGTGGTAGAGGATTTGTAGGTGGAGCGCGTCAGGCCAGAGTGGGAGAGAAAATGTTTCTGAAAGATCTCGTCTCATTCTTCTCCTTTCCTTATCACAGATGGTGTGTAAAGGGTAAATTGGGTGGAATGGGTACAATGGTGAACGTGCACAACCTCTGCAGAGTTAAAATCTAAGTACTTAGCCGTGTCCCCGGAAACGGACAATTGAGCAGCTGAACGAGGATGTCAACGGAGGATTCCACCATTCCAACTTCTAAATTAAAACTTGATGGGTGAACAAGGGTAGATTGAGACAGTGGATTTCATGCCACGGATGTCTCGAATAGAAGAAAAGTGTTTTCAAAAAGTTAGGGAAAAACTTGCTTTCTGCAAAATAGCCTTGAGCTCCACCAGCCAAATAAGCATATAGGTCACAGAGTTATTCCTCTAAGTGTCCACCATAGTGTCACTTGCCAGTTCCATTTTAATGGTTCTGACCCACGTTGTTGTAATATATATCTTATTGCAGACTGTCCTGATGATGAGTGAAAGTTTTTACTAAGGGTTTTCGAGTCTTCAACCAACATGCTCGCCTGTGGCACATGATGATGATTGGGGACTCCATGAAGATTAATTTTCCGCTGTTTACTCTGTTCACTGCTAGCTTTATGCTATGCAAATTTGTAATGAATATTTTCTAAGTCTGGACCAGCGTTGTAATAAATTGATACTTTGTTGTGATATTACATCGTAACTGTGTGTGCAAACGAATCGATCCAGGGATTTGCACTATACACAGGTATCTGCCATATTTTAGGTGCAGGTACACTACACCATATATTTCTATACCTATGTAGATTATGCGACAGTGCATTCATATGCGACTTCGCAAGCTAACCATGTCTTTCTTTAAAATAAAGGACATCTCCTATATGAGATTTCTAGTCGTATGGGTCAGTGTCATAACTTGCATCATCGTAACCGCTTTACGACAAGTTGTCTTTCACTCTTACCCTTTACTAGAAAACATATCTTCAGTTCTCACAGACACTGAATGATATACTTAACGTTTGTTCATTGATCCACATAAGGATCACTCTAGAACCTGTTCTTCAACCAAGAACTTGGGTCACACTAAGTCGAGTTTTCAGTCTGATAGCATCTATGTCTGATACATAGAGAATGTCGAACATCATTTGCTATCACTGAAAATGCCAAGATAAACTTAATATTTTACCTAGTCATACAAGCAAGAACCTCTTTCTTCGCTTGTTCTATTCTGAAACACTTCAGAATCTTAAATTAGGAAATATTCCGACTTAATGTTATTAAGCCCCTTACGATCTACACAATTATAAATCGAATGCCTAATAAACCTAACTTTATTTCATAGAAAATTTAATCACTTAAATAATCCTTTACACTCTACTAAAGGATTTGTGTCATTTAATATGTCGTTACATACAAAGTCACGAATAACACCTAGCTCCCAATCAAATATGCCTTCCGCATATAAGATCAAGGAAAAGCTACTTACCTCCCACTCAAATATGCCTTCCGCATATAAGATCAAGAAAAGATACTTTGCTCCCACTCACTTCTTTGCAAATGCAGGTTTCTTCAACTATTTTGGACAACTCCAAAATCCTTTGATCACATTATCAAAGTGAAGATTCCAGCTCCGATATGCTTGCTTCTGCCCATGAATGGACAACTGAAGTTTGCATACATGTTTAGCATCCTCAGGATTACAAACCATTATTGTACTGATTACAACTCTTTCTTTATGACACTATTAAGAAACATGGTTTTCTTATCCATCTATCAATTTCTCATTTGAAATTATAGTAATTGCTAAATGACCCATAATAGATTTAGGCTTCGCCACTTGAGACAAACTCTCATTGTGGTCAACTTTTGAATCTGTCGGAACTGTTTCACGACAAATAGATCCTTTTCAATGTCTACTCTCTCATAAAATTCCATATTCTATTAACATCCTAGATGCCATCAAGAAGATCTCCCAAGTCATTACCTGGTAATCGTATATGGATTTTATTTCGGATCATAAATGACTCATAGCCATTTCTCGGACTTAGGTCTACCATCTCTTCTTCGTAGTTCGTAGGTCTGTCATATTCCATTAATATGATCTTCATAACAAGATCGTCGTAACACATAGTGTGGAACACAACCTCGTACGCCTATGTTCTTAGTATGAGCTCGGAACATCATGATCTTGTATCATCAGCCTTTTTCAAGCTATGGAGCATGACACCGAAAACACTTTCGGTTGCGCCACTCTGATGTCTAGAGAGAAAGTTCATCAACTTTGTCTTGCTCTACTTTCTTTCTCACTTATACCCTTGGACAAGAAACTATTTCTTTCACAAGGTATATCCTGACAACGATTTTGCCTATGTCGTGAGACATGTACCCAACTAACTCTTTAGGTATGGTACACTACAAAGATTAATCCATTTAAGGTTTGATCACATCGAAACACTAAATTGCTGAAACGACAATCCAGGCTAATAGCCATGCCATGACTCATATGGTATTGACTCCATGGATTTAAATGGTTTCCCTATTATCTAACGTGAATGTTATGTTTCTACCATACGACTCTAATGATCACAATAATTCGGTAAGAAATTTATTTACCACACACTATCAGATAGGCTGCAATTATGACGTCCTAACATGCCATAACACTATGGTGTTCCATGCGACGTAATTTGTGGAACTCTTCTCACAAGTCTTCCAATGATGTGCCAACATTATAACTCAAATCTTTATTTCCTCGATCTGTATCACAGGAATTTGATTTTCTTGTTAAATTTATTTCCTACTTCATTCTGAACTTGTTTGACCGAATCAAAGTTTCTAGACCAACATTCACTGAGTGGATATCCATATATCTACTCGAATATTCATGAAGTCTATGAAATAAATACTTCCACTACACGTTAAAGTACTTTATTGATTCACATACACCCATATGCACGATTCTCAACAAGCTATACTCAAAACGTTCAGTGAAGTTCACGAAATAAAGGTCTCCACTACCCGTCAATTACTTCATTGAACCACATACATCTATATGCATGACTATCCATAAGTTATATGCCCGTTTTCCGAAAAGGTGTCATATTTATTTTGCAAGTGTTAAAAGATCAAATCTAAGAACTTGTAGATCCATCCGGTATGGAGCTAATGCATTGACTATAACATTGACATGAATTAAACGGTTGTGCCACACATATGTTGTGTCTTCATTAAGTTTGTATCATTTGGCATTAATATTATGAACCATCTAAATTCAAATCGGCATATGATCATTACTTCATAAATATAGGACAACAAACTTGTCACTAACATATATGAACAAGTGTCTTGCTAGAGGAGACACACTTATAACGATCATACTAACATGCGATCATAAAGAATTTATTCAAATGGTAGATCTAGAGGGAGAGTGTCTATGGCCATCACAACAACTTGTCTGCCATTATCAACACACAATGTCGCCTCATCCTTTCAAGCTACTCAAGCAGTAAACCTGGTTTTCATAAAATATGACTAGTATCAAAAACTTAGTCACTACTGCGAGTACTTGCTTAGCTAAAACATTCATAACATGTATATCATATATATACCATCATCATTGATGACTTCCGGCGATCTGTTGCATCTTCTTGATACTTCCAACGTAATCAAGAACCATGAAGGTGAACGATTCACCTTGCATGACATAGTCTATGACATAGCATTTGCACTTGCCAACGGCGTCTGTCATCCAGTGATCGAGCTGAGCGAGGCGTCTCAATGTTCATCAAGTATGACCATATGTCATCAAGTATGACTGCCACGTGCTCCTTCAATGTGTGTATTCTCTTCCATCTTGGTTGAGAAGACAATCAGTCAACGTACTGATAAACTTCATCAACCCAACTTTAGGGGTACCCCGAGTTTAGCGACCATCTCATATGTTCGCGATCTAACAACTCGTACCCACCGTTGGTTCTCTATGGCAGAGATCATAGCATACACTGGACTATGATGATATCATCCGCACAAAATCTGATAATCCAAATTATCTTTTGTTAGCGGAATCTCCGGGTGTATCTCCTAGCGGGTATTGTAGCACAAAGAGCTAACGGTTTAAACAAGGAGTATCCTCAAGCTAAAGTATAAAACTATGAAGTTTGGACCCAACCTTTTAAGTTTCTCAATCGTAGGAATGCGCCTAATTTTAAAAGATGCTATCACATTGGTTAAAATCTACAAAGGTTTTGCAAAACAAACTTTGTTCATTATATTTTGAGTTCTAGTATTTTAGAAATTAACTATCCGAACTCCCACTCAAACAAACATCCCTCCTGGTCATTTAAGGGATTACACGATCCCCATCCATTGCGCAACCCCTCATCGTCAGAGCCGGCAACACAATTTCAAGGGTAGACAATTGTCAATCACAACAACTCTGTGACTCATGCTCGACCTTTCGGCCTCCGTGTTACGAGGCCATATCTGCATATGCTAGGCTCACTACTATAACCTCCATGCTGACGCTTGTGCAACATGGCTTACACCCACCGTATGCGAGCGACGATATGTCTGACACCCGATCGTCACGGCCTGCCTCATAACGTAGAACTTTCTTGGTGGTGCTCGTTGGAGGAAGAACACTAGTGGTATTTTTGAAGGGATCATCTTATATAACTACCGCCGCATAACTAATATATACTAATATATATAATCACACAATATAAGATGCACACAAAACATCAAATGTAATGCGACGTGATATGTTCCATGCGCCATGGTTTTCTTGGCGCCCGCAGTTCATAAATAATTTAATAAACCTACCTTGACCATATCACATAGCCCCTGCAAAATAAAGTTAGACGCTTCTACTTTATCTTTTGCATATTTTACGTGGCTTGGGGCTGTCGTAAATAGAACCGATTCATACCTATGAACCTTATGAGCACAACAACGATCCAATAATTGCATGCTTAAGCATCCCTTTCGGGTCCTCCATTGAAAATGCAAAACCAACTAAGGAGAGAGAAAAAGACACCCGCCAACCATAGATACGGTACAAGCCATATGTCAGTAGTGGAACCAGTCTCGCGTAAGCGTACGTGTAAAGTCGGTCCAGGCCGCTTCATCAACTCGATGCCCCTGGAATCACAAGTGCACGCTAGAGGGTAGCAAATAACAGGAACGGTGCCCCCATGTAGAACACGGGTTCTAACAACGTACATCTATATCTACGATAGATCGGCTCTGATACACTGAAGGGGATCGCATGCAGAAAACAAAAAAATCCTAGCAACGATATCCTTAAACTAGCCAAGATCTACACTATGCAGATATAGAAGTACGGCGGAGATCGGAATACATACCCTCGTAGACCGAGTAGCGGGGATTACGCTCCCGCACAAGCGTTGACGACGAACACGACGTAGCCGACCTCTAGGTCGCGAAGAACTCGGCGCGACGAAGACGACGAAGATGACCTCGAGGTCGGGTGGAGGAAGTAGGCCTCCGAGCACCGCTAGCGCAGCACCTCGCAGGGCGTTACACACATACGGTGGAGACGACGGCCTCCAAAGCTCCAGTCCAGGACAAGCAGCGGAAGACTTGGATCGGAACACCAGCAGCGCGGCAGCGGGCTATGGTGGAAGAGAACCCCCCTCTCAACTCGGCGCAACTCCGATAAAGGGAATCACGAGATCGAGAGAGAATTGGGGAATTAATTGGTGAATTATAAGGACAAGGGTGCCCCTTCTTATATAGGCTCCCGGGGGGGAGCCAACCTCCCTAGCCAGGCAATGTGGGACTATCCCACAGCCTTGGTGCGGCTAGGGAGGGTGCGCCGGCCCTAGGTGGGTCCCATTTGGCCCACCTAGGCCGGCCAAGCCCCCCACCAAATTTCCCCTTGAGGGTTCCCCCCCCCCTATGGGCCTTCTTTCGACCAGAAGGCCCATTTAGCAAAATCAGCCTAAATAAATTTGAAAATAAATATATAAAATCATATTTAAACATTAATTACACTAATAAATATCAAACATATTATATATAATTTATTCTAGCTCCGAAAACTATTTCGTCGCTGCTCGATCTCCATCGGACCATTCCCGGGACGTTCCCGCTGATCTCTTTCCTTTCCGGTTGTTTTGTCGAACCCCCTTAAGTGTGTTACCCTAGCGGTTCGATATAATAACAGACATGATCGAGACTCCTCTCCGATCAATGACTAACTCGTAGGCCTGGACCACATGAATTAATCCCTGTGATATAACAAATGACTTTCATCAATCAAACCTGGACGTATAGTCTTAAACCCTTTGTCATGGCGATACTTAGTGTCCGAGCGTCATTCTTAGATATCTCCATATCTAGCTGACCTCGTTACCGATATCACTATCTTCTACTCGTCTATGATATTATGTCAGCTGGTGACCTAGTCACATGTTTGCAAACTCATTTGACATAATCTCACCGAGTGGGCCCTAGAGTATCTATCCGGCTATACGGACTGACAAATCCCGGTGTTGACCGCTCGTCTCAACTACCCCCTTCCGATACCCAAAAGTATCACCGTTATTGTCATACTAATTAAGATACGACGTTTGGTGCAATCAAAGTATTTTCCAGGAATAACAATAAGAGTTGGTCTCGCGGTCTTAAGGCGTAATGACTATGTCCTATAAATACTGGGTATGCCCATCACATCGTTCAACCAACGACTTGACTTCCATTGCTGATCCGCGCCATGCCCTATGATCGGAAAACCTCGATCATCAATCGCGCAATGAAACTAGTCTTAGTAGAGGCTACTAGGGACCTGGTTGTTTTATCTACCACACCTGTATTAATGTTTTCGCTTAATACAGTTATACCATGGTATAAAACATATAATGAACAATTGGGATATTGCCAATAAAATATGTTTATTAAGTGCCTCTAGGGCGTATTCCCTTCAATAACAATATATATAGACCATTCCAACCACATCTATGACTAATAATCCACCTTCCGGTTAGCGTCTGCACCCCTTTCAGTATTAAGTTGCATGCAACAGATTATCGCCTTAAGCACTGTGTGTAAAGTAAGTCAGTAACATCATCCTTAGACAAAGTACTACCGTTTTATCCCTAGTAGCAACAATACATCTACAACCTTAGAGCTTTCTGTCACTGCCCCAGATATAATAGAGACATGAACCCTCTATCGAGCATAAATACCCCCTGCGGGCATCTAATTGGCCAAAGCACACACAAGTAACGGAGAGCATGCAAGATCATTAAATAGCACACACATGATATATTATGAAGCAATAACTTTAGTATTCAATATTCGTCGAATCCCAGCAAACACAACATGGAGAATTACATAAAGATGACCTTGATCATGATAGGCAGCTCACAAGATCTAAACATGATAGCACAAGACGAGAAGACAACCATCTAGCTACTGCTATTGACCCACAGTCTAAGGGTAGACTACTCACGCATCAGTCCGGAGGCGGTCATGGTGACGTAGAGGCCTCCGGGAACGATTCCCCGTCCCGGCAGGGTGCCGGGGAGCAGTTATGATCTCTCCCGAAGTGGTGTTGACGACGGCGGCGGCTCGGGACCCGTGGAGGAAAACGTAAATATCGTGCCATCGTTTTTAGGTCAGGGGCTATTTATGGGCGGAAGGGTGATGTCGGTGGAGGGCTGAGGGGCCCACACCACCTCCTGGCGCGGCCAGGAAAGGAGACGCGCCACCGGGTGGTGTGGCCACCTCGTGGCTCTCTTCCGTCTCGTCTTTGGTGTTCTGGAACGTTCCTTTTCCAAAAATAATTCCAGGATGTTTTATTTCCAATTCCGAGAATATTTCATTAAGTACTTTTCTGAAACCAAAAACAGAAGAAAATAGGGAACTGGCACTTTGGCATCTTGTTAATAGGTTAGTCCCAGAAAATGCATAAAACAATGAAAAATGCATATAAAACATGTAATAACATGATATAACATAGCATGGAACATAAGAAATTATGGATATGTTGGAGACGTATTAATGGGGCACGGCCCATGTTGGCCTCCACTAAGCTACGCCGGTGATGTTGATCATTGCTCCCTTGGGTTGCATTTTCTTTGACTTTGTCTCGGTTAACATATCTTTGGCATTATAATTGATTTCATCCTATCTTCATGAAATACATGAAACTCCTCTGCATTGTCTTGGAAAATTTAAAAAGAAAAACTCTCCATGGGATATTAACATCAAACCGTGACACGGCTTATTGGGGGCATAGCCAAAGGCTGAGCAGGCCCTAGGCTACACGAGCCACAGCCTGGGGCATGAAAAAGATAGCAAGGCTATAATTTAGATGTGGCCTAGGGCGCAGCCCGGTTTGGTGAAGACAGCCCACGGGGATCTGAGTCTAGATAACACTCTACGAGTTCGTCTACTTGCCTTTGTGCTCGTGTAGTTGTGCGGAAGGACACAGAAAAAGAAGGTTCAACACCGTCGCATGCCGCCTCATCCCTTTTTGATTCTCTGGCAATCCCGTTGTGGTCCCGCCCACTATTCGTGGAGGGTCTTCGCCGCATGTTACTCGAGATCCAGCCTCCGACAGCCAACCAACGACTTCGGGTCGGCGTCGTGATGTTTGCTAAGCGTGTTGTTGGTGAATCCACAAGAGGAGGGTGTGAAGTAGCAGACCAACAAGATTTCCCTCAGTTATGAAACCAAGGTTATCGAATTAGTAGGAGATGAACGTTCCCCTCGAGGTGTCAACGGCGCCAGAAACTCTTTGTGTGGCGTCGGAGACGTGGAATCTGCACACAACACAATCAAAGTATTTTTCCCAACTCAACGGTGAGGGTTTCAATCCCACCGGCTTGCTGTAACAAAAGATTAAACGTATGTGTGGAAGAAAGATGTTTGCTTGCAGAAAGTAACAAGTTTGCAGTTGTGGTTTTATCAGATTAATGAGAAGGACCGGGGTCCACAGTTCACTAGTGGTGTCTCTCTATAAATAATAATAACATTCATCCATGCGTGGTAAACAAATTACATCTAGGCAATTGACAGAATAATGATGACCAACCCAATGCATATACTAATTATATGGTGTCTAGTGTGAGATTCATTCGGGCAATACAATAATATACATAGACCGTTACAACCGCATCTATGACTAATAATCCACCTTCCGGTTAGCGTCCGCACCCTTTTCAGTATTAAGTTCATGCAACAGATTATCGCCTTAAGCACTGTGTGTAAAGTACGTAAGTAAGTAACATCATCCTTAGATAAATTACTATTGTTTTATCCCTAGTAGCAACAGTACATCTACAACCTTAGAGCTTTTTGTCACTGCCCCAGATTAAATAGAGACATGAACCTACTATCGAGCATAAATACCCCCTCTTGTAGTTACAAGCATCTACTTGGCCAGAGCATACACAAGTAACGGAGAACATGCAAGATCATTAAATAGCACACACATGATATATTATGAAGCAATAACTTTAGTACTCAATATTCATCGGATCCCACCCTGGTATTCCATTTTGAATATGGATAGGAATGAAAGTAGGATAAAACGAAGCTACTGCTATGGACCCATAGTCCAAGGTAGACTACTCACGCATCAGTCCGGAGGCGGTCATGGCGACGTAGAAGCCTCCGGGGATGATTCCCCCTCCCAGCAGGGTGCCGGGGAGCAGTTCTGATCTCTCCCGAAGTGGTGGCGGCGATGGCGGCAGTTCGGGACCCGTGGAGGAAAAAGTGATTAACCGTCTGGAGTTTTAGGTCACGGGGGCTTATATGGGTGAAAGACCTAGGTCGGTGGGCGCCTGAGTGCCCAACACCACCTCCCGGCGTGGGCCAACATGGGGCTCGTGCCACGAGGCGGTGTAGGCCCCTCGGGGTCCGCCTTCGTCTCGTTCGTTCTTCTGGTCGCAAAAATTCCAAAAATAAATACTGGTTGGCTCTTTTTAATTTGGCGGATATTTCCTTAAGAGCTTTTATGAAACCAAAAACAGCAAAAAACCGGGAACTGGCACTATGGCATCTTGTTAATAGGTTAGTCCCAGAAAATCCATAAAATTATAAAAAATGTGTATAAAACATGTAATAACATGATATAACATAGCATGGAACACAAGAAATTATGGATACGTTGGAGACGTATCAACATCCGCAAGCTTAGTTCTACTCGTCCCGAATAGGCAAGAACGATAAAAGAAAAATAATTTCTGAAGTGACATGCTTAAACACAATCTTGATCATGTAATTCATTGTAAGGCATGTAAACTGAAATTAAATAAATAAGGTATGTAATTTATATTGATATCAATTGAGTAATGAACAACAAGTTGGTGAAGTAAGCAAAACTTTCAATGATATAGTACTAGATAGCAATAAACTGTGCAAAGTAGATATGAAAGATGATTTAAACTTCAAGCACAACAATATAATCATCTAATGCTTCCAACAAACATGACAACTTTATGAAAGGATCAAGTCAAGTAATAGCAATATGCACGTAGAAGATCAATATATTATTTGTTCAAAAGAAACAAGCAAGCGTTCAACATTGGTTCCTGGCACCAGGATGGTATGGCTTAGAGAATGTTAACGGAGGTTTGGAAGGCCAACAGAAGAAAGGCTCACAAAGCTATAGATGATCATTAGACAAGAGAAAGTCATACAATCGAAGCTATGCTAGGAGTAGTGATTGCCATACAACGGATGCACATGGAGCTATAAGTATATGAAAGCTCTCTAATGGAACTAGTGGGGGTGCATCCAACTTGCTTGATCACGAAGACCTAGAGCACGTTTGAGGAGGCTCATCATTGGAATATAAAAGCCAAGTTCTATAGTGTAAAGTTCCCCACATAGTTATGCAACTAAGACATGAAAACTCTCTCATATGGAATAAAGGTGCTAAACATGGGCACAAATGATGATCACAAATGATATGGTGATATAACATGAGCACAAGTGATGACTATAAATGATATGGTGTTGTAACATAAGCACAAATGTGTGATAAAGAATAGTAATGCTGCCCCCTTTTTATTTCTTTCTTTTTTCTTTTCTTTTCTCTTTTTTTCTATTTGTTTCTGTTTCTCTTTTCGATGGCTTCCATGGCTCTTTTCACTTTTAGGGGAAAACATTTTAATATGATACATGATGTATGACAACACACTAATGATGATAAACCAATATACTGATGATACAAGTAACTAATATGAATGTGCCATAAGAATACATATGACAACGGTGCCTTTGCCAGTGTAGCAGGTTATGCAGTGATCTAGCGTAACATGGGTAAAACCACACACCAGCTTTATAGAAACACGCAAAGCAATAAATAAGTAATGAATGACAGCAAGTCATGTAATGTAAGATGGATGTTGCATGGCAATATATCTCGAAACAACTATGAAAATGTTGTAGTAGGTAGGTATGGTGGCTGTTTTGAGGAATATGTTTGTCTTATGTGTAGGAGAACAAGATGAATATCTCCCACGAGTTTGAATGTACCCGCAAAAAATGCACCAACTCTCAATGTGAGAAAGGGAAAAAACAAAGTACCGAAGAGGCTAGCAATATGGTGGTGGAAGTGCCATGAAAACGCAGTTTTAGAACTCACAAGTAAAAAGATTTCAAATAAAAATATGATTATGAAAGGCATAATGAAAATTACTCCTGGGGGTGCTGTGGAAAATTACTCCTGGGGGACCCGACCGTAGCGCATAACATAAAGCAATTACGGTTGCCTTAGGCAAAAAGAAGTCATATACTATTATGCAATCAACTGAAAATTTAAGTGTGGCACAGTTATCAAGTTTCTCTAGACCAACCATTTAATTATTCCACTTTACTAGACCATCATGTTAACCATTAGGCAAATTAATATCTCAAAACAACATCAATGATTCAAGTGACACAATTTAATGATCTACAAGATTAATGTATCATTTAATTATACCATCTACCATATTTAGCATTTTCTGTTCTCAACCAAACACCAATCAACTTATTTAAAAGATAAACCTCTCCAAGTAATTAAAAAATAAGATATGAGAGTATGATATAACAAAGATAACAGGTCTACAAGAGATGCAAGAAAAACAAGAGTTAGAGAGCAAACAATAACAAAAGGCGAATACTCACGAATATAAGTGAAGAATATGAGTATTCATATGAAAAGCGGAGCGTGTCTCTCTCCCACACAAAAGAATGATATGATCCATATTTATTCAGATAATGAAAATAACAAAAAACAAAAACAAAAACAAATAGACGCTTCAAGATAAGCACATAAGATGTGATGCAATTAAAATATAGTTACACTAGAAAGGACCTGATAGTTTGTCGATGAAGAAGGGGGTGACTTGGTCATCCCAGGTTTTGACACTTGAGTATTCTTGAATTATATTGGGGTGAACCACCGGGGAATTCCCAAGCTTTGGCTTTACTATCTTTTTTATCACATTGTATCATCCTCTTCTCTTGATACTTGAAAACTTCCTCCACGCCAAACTTAGAGTAACTTCATTGGAGGGTTAGTGCACAAAAAATTATGATATTCTGTAGGAACACAATTTCTACCAATGCTACTGGAAATTACCTACTGCCACTGATACTTAATAGGATAAAAAGATCCAATCAAAACAGCAAAAGAGACATTGCAAAAGAAAATGACAGAATCTGTCAAAAACAGAACAGTCCGTAAAAACGAATTTTTTCGATGCACTTAACTTGCTCAAATAAGAAAACTCAAAACTAATTAAAGTTGCGTATACATCTGGGGATTATGCAAAAAAAGTATCAGATTTTTCTGACATTCCAGTGATTACATATAATGTTTACGGTGTACAGAAGAAATCTGTTTCAGCACAGGAATTGTATTTTAACATCAACTTTTGAATAGAGGCTTAACTTGACACAACATCGCAATAAAAATAGGATACAAAGTAATTCCTACAGAGGTAGGCATGTTCCTTGACACAATCAAATCAAATTAAAATAATAGGAATAAAAGTGGGTTGTCTCCCATAAGCGTTTTTGTTTAACGCCTTTGAGTTAGGCACAAAGTGAAACTCAAGTATTATCAAGAGAAGAAGCACTCAACATCATAATTTAACGAACAATAGAATCAAAAGGTAGCTTCATTCTTTTCCTAGTGAAGTGTTCCATACCTTTACTTAGTGGGAATTGGTACTTGATTGTATCTTCTTTTATATCAATAATTGCACCCACAGTTCTCAGAAAGGGTCTTCCCAACACAATTGGACAAGATGGATTGCATTCAATGTCCAAGAAAATAAAATCAACGGGGACCAGGTTATTATTAAACATAATAAGGATATCATTGATCCTCCCCAAAGGTTTTTTCAAAGAATTATCAGCAAGAAAAACATCCAAATAACAATGTTCCAATGGTGGCAAATCAAACATATCATAGAGCTTTTTAGGCATAACAAAAATACTTCCACCAAGGTCACACAAAGCATTGCAATCAAATTTATCTACTTTCATCTTAATGATGGGCTCCCAACCATATTCTAACTTCCTAGGGATAGAAGGTTCAAGTTTAAATTTATCTTCCCTAGCTTTTATGAGAGCATTTGTAATATGAGCAGTAAAAGCTAAATTAAGAGAGCTAGCATTAGGACTTGTGGACAATTTTTGAAGGAACTTAATAACTTCAGAGATATTACAATTATAAAAATCAAAATTATTATCATCAAAGCAAACCGAACCACTTTCTCTCACGTTCTTAAAAATTTCAGCACTTTTATCAACTCTAGTTTTAGCAGTTTTGGGCAATTTCAAATTTTTGGGTGAAGTAGAGGATACATTTCCAACCCCAACTATGTTACCATGGATAGTAGGAGGCTTACTAACATGTGAAACACCATTATTTTCAGAGGTAGTAATAGTAAAAACTTTAACAGTATTAGCCTCTTTCTCTAATTATCTCTCTCTTTCCCATCTAGCACGTAATTGAGCCATTAATCTAACATTTTCATCAATTAGAACTTAGATGGAATTGATTTTAGCAAATGGATTATTCTCTTTAGTTTCAGTAGGCATGATTTTGGATTTTAAAAGATCAACATCAAGGACAAGATTATCAACTTTAGACGCAAGAATATCAATTTTCCCAAGCTTTTCCTCAACAGTTTTATTAAACAAAGTTTGTGTAGTGATAAAATCTTTAAGCATGGTTTCAAGTTTAGATGTGGTAGTACTATTATTGTTGTAACCATAAGAATTACCATAAGAGTTGCCATTATTACGAGGGTATGGCTTATAGTTGTTGTTACCATAGTTGTTCCTATAGTCATTGTTGTTAAAATTGTTGCTTTAAATAAAATTTTACATCAACATGCTCTTCTTGTGCAACTTAAGAAGCTAAAGGAACATTATTGGGATCAATTTGGGATTTACCACTAGCAAGCACAGACATAATCATATCAATCTTTCACTCAAAGAGGAGGTTTCTTCAACATAATTTACCTTCTTACCTTGAGGTGTCCTCTCTGTATGCCATTCAGAATAATTAACCATCATATCATCCAAGAGTTTTGTTGCAGTCCCCAAAGTGATGGACATAAAGGTACCTCCCGGAGCTGAATCCAATAAGTTTCTTGAAGAAAAATGCAGTCCTGCATAAAAGGTTTGTATGATCATCCAAGCAGTCAGTCCATGGGTTGGGCAATTCTTTATCAAATATTTCATTCTTTCCCAAGCTTGAGCAACATGTTCATTATCAAGTTGTTTAAAATTCATGATGCTACTTCTTAGAGAAATAATCTTAGCAGGAGGATAGTATTTTCCAATGAAAGCATCTTTGCATTTAATCTATGAATCAATACTATTCCTAGGCAATGAAAGCAACCATTCTTTAGCTCTTCCTCTCAAAGAGAAAGGAAATAATTTCAGTTTTATAATATCACCATCTATATCCTTATATTTTTGCATTTCACATAATTCTACAAAGTTATTTAGATGGGCAGCAGCATCATCAAAACTAACACCAGAGAATTGCTCTCTCATAACAAGGTTTAGTAAAGCAGGATTAATTTCAATGAACTCAACTTTAGATGCAAGTGGAGCAATAGGTGTGCATATAAAATCATTATTGTTGGTGCTTGTAAAGTCACACAACTTAGTATTTTCAGCGGAACTCATTTTAGAAATTTAATTTAACAAACCGAAATAACAAAAACAAGAAATAATTGACAAACCGAAATAAACAAAGCAACAAAACTGAAAATAAATGACTAAATGTAAAGTACCTGCACTTAAAAATATGGCAGGTACCTGCGTATAGTGCAAACCCATGGATCGATTCATTTGCACACACAGTTTACGATGAATATCACAACATTGTATCAATATTACACGAGTAATCCAGACTTGGTAAAATAAATAGTTCGATACATCTTTGCATAGCATAAAGCTAGCTCAAATAGTAAAGCAGCGGAAATAAACTTCAATGAGCCTCCATCTTCATGACACGCCACAGGCGAAAACATGTTGGTGCAGACTCGAAACACAAAACGTATTCCTTACTCTTCATCAGAAACTTCTGCAATAAATAATAATTTGCAACAGAGTGGGTCAGATTCCATATAAAATTGAGTCTCGCAGGTGACACTATGGTGGACACTTAATGGAATAACTCTATAGCCTATTTGCATATTTGGCTGGTGGAGTTCAAGGCTAATTTGCATAAAGCCAATTTTTCCTACTCTTTTAAAAACACTTTCTTTAATTCAAGACAAGTATGGCATGAAAACCTTAATCTCTTCTTCCCTTGTTCACCCATTGTGACGCCCTAAAATCGGTACTATGTAGATTTAAGCGTTCCCGCCGAAATCCACATAATAACGATTTTAGGTCGCCCACCAGACATAATATGCACGCCGAAACATGCGCATTATGTGGGTGGAATTGTGATAACATTACAACAGTTCCGATACATCCACAAATACAACAGAAGATAAATACAACAACGACTCGAACGAGTCAAGATACAAATATTACAATACAAAGATTCAAATGACAGCGGAAGCGAAAAAGTATCCGACTACGGATAAGATGCAAATTGGACTAAGAGTCCTGAAGATAAGCAATGGCGCCATATCCTGCCTAGCCAAGCCGGAGGGATTTCCAAGCTAACGTCGTCTGACTTCAAACCTATTGACTGCACAAAAAGCACAACCCAAAAGAGGGTCAGGGCACTCCCTGGCAAGCAAAACCGACTTGCCTACTTTCTACACCATCTTCCAAAATATAGGGGAGGTGGACTTCGCGGCAGCAGCACTAGCAACCTAAAGAGACATGCTACAAATTCCGTCTAATTAGAGAGGGATAAGAGAGCGCATAAGGTAAACATCTACAACTAACACCAATCATAACCCATTCTCGAATTCACCCCCTCAACCAAATATGAGGAAGCAATTCGGGAAACTCACACGTTGAACAGTTTTATTTATAAGTTATTGTGAAAGTAATTCTATATTGCTAGTCAATTTAATTAACATTAATTAGATGTAAGTTGTCTAGATCTTGTTAGCCAGCATCATCACCAAAGTCGTCCATAACCGTGGACACGGCTCATCGATAAAATTATACCCTGCAGGGGTGCACTACTGTACCCATACTCGCATGATCAACCCAAGCAAGCATCAGGGCTTCTCAACACGACTTATTCCTTCACTACAGCAAGTCCAAGTGTCACCCATATGAGTTGTTACCCGCGTCAGGAGTCCGGCCGAATCTCAATTGCGGACTCATTAGTTTGCGACTACGCCACCATGCGGCTCAAACCACAGTAGGAATTGTCCGATTCGTGTCATACCGCACCTATATGACCCCCCGTATCACATAACCTCTCATCATCATCATCATCATCATGCACATGCATATGATCAAATGGAAAACCCGAACTACTTGCGGCACGTGGACAAGCTGTAGATCCGTTCAAAGTCGAGGGGGGCTCCATAGGGCCTCCCACAAGTGGTTAGTGCGCTCAAAATTGGATCCGAGGACAAAATCTCAATTAGGTCGACACTGAGCAGAACAAAGCACCTCGCAAGGCCTTCCGCCTGGTGCCTTATCTTTTAATTATAATACCCCAATATAATACAACATTTTATTAAGGTAGAATAATCTATCATACTAAGCAGATGAAACATAAGACCAACAGACGACTCGCACAAACAACTCTAAGCATGCGCTACGACTCGCAAGGCCAACAGATAAACAAACAACAGGTGATGGGATGTGGGGATAAAGCTGTATGGGCTGCAGGTTAAACATGTGATGGGATCGCGATAAAGAATCGAATACTAGGGTAGCAGAGATCAACGGCGCAGAAAATGAAAGACAATGTATAGGTAAACAAGCAAACTTTGCTTGCCTGGAATCCCGCATGGAAGCAGATCTTGTCGTTGCTCACACATCTCAACGTCTTATCCGCGAAGAAGCAACAAACACTGGAAAGCGTAAAAGATGCATTTTACAACTACGGCAAAAGATCCAGCATGATCATATGAGAATGATGCATGGCATGTCAAGATGCAATGCGAGATGCACTTAATCCAAATTAAGAGGAACCGGGATTCCGATAATTAATATTTAGGTGCAAGTTATTTATTTACAAGCAATATTAAATGTTGGTTAGCATGGCAACACATGGCATGAGTGATCTAATTAAATTAAATGGAATAGGGCATTATATATTTATTACCCCACACGTTCCATAATTTATTATTTAGGTGAATTGCTACACCCGCAAACCCAAGAGATGCAACACATGTAATTATGATGCGAAATGCACAAGATAGATGACATTTAATAAAATAAGTATAGGGTTAGGGTTTGGGTCCGTACGTCTGATCGGGTGAACTAGGGTTCGAAACCGACGTCTTCGGTCCGTAGAGGAAGTAGTCGTCGTCGTGGAAGTAGTCATCGCGGAACCGGGGCATCGCCGTTTGTCGGTGTCGTGGAAGTGGTCGGGGTAGTTGTCGTACTCGGTCATAACCGTTGACGGGCGCGTGTACGAAAGAGCACGTAAAAGGACACCGGAAGGAGGCGCACACGGGCGTGCACCGCAACAGGGACACGGGCGGTCACGGGAACGCGGCACCGGAAGAGGACGCGCACGCGCATGTAACACCACCTCAAAGGGTGGACAACTCGGACACAAAAAGGGGACGCCGGGGTCTTGCGGGCATTTCACCGAACACCTTGCGGGCGGCGGACACGGGGACGCCACCGGACGGGGAAAACGGCGAATGGAAGGTGCAGAGCGGATGTGCACGGTGGCGGCGACCGGCGCGGGTGGAGGCGGCGCGGACACGCGTGGCGGAAGTGGAGCACGGCGGCGCGGACGCGCGTGGAGGCACACGGCATGGAGCAGCGACAGCGGCGTGAGGACGCGCGCGGGGAGGCGGCGCGGCGGGCGAGCGGCTCGGGGCGCGGCCGGAGGCGGCGTAGGGGCGGACGCGCGCGACGGGGTCGGGGTGCACGGGGCACGGCGGTGCACGCGAGGAGCGCGGTGGCAGCGGACGCGCGGCGCGGCCGTGGGAGGCGCGGGGCGCGGCCGGCGGCGGCGGCGCAAGGGGCCGGCGGGCGGCCGGGGCGAGGCGACGGCCGGCGCTGGGGCGTGCGGCCGGGCGCGGCGTCGAGCGCGCTGGCGGCGGAGTGGAGGAGCAGCGGGCGCGGCGGCCGGCGCTGGGGTGGAGGCGCGGGCGCCGATGGAGCGGCGGCGCGCGGCGGGGAGAGGCGCGGGCGCGCCTGGCGGCCGGAGCGGGCGGCGGGGAAGGGCGCAGGGGCCGGCGCGGCTGGGGGTGCCGGGCGGCGGGGACAGCGGGCCGGCGAGCGGCGGAGGAGGTGCGGAGGGCGGCGCGGCGGCGGCATGGCCTGAGGCGGCCTGGCGCGCGCGGGCACAGGGCTGGCTCGGGAGCTCGGCTGGTCTCCCGTGCGGGAGGAAAAGGAAAGAGAAGAGAAGGAAAAAAAAGAGAAAATAAGAAAAAGGAAAGAAAGAAAAGAAAAGAGAAGGAGGGGGGAAAAGAGAAAAGGAAAAAAGGAGGAAGTGGAGGGGGGCGGCTGGAAAGTTGCAGGGGGGCTGGGAAACAAATTTTCCAGGGGAACCCTAGGGTTTGGTTAGATGGGCATGGGCTTTTATTTCTCTCCGTTTATTCTTTTCCGATTTATATTTTTAAAACCAAAACGGAGAGGAATTTGAACATGAAACTTATACAAAATAGTTTTTAGTTTTAAATAGACAATTTAATAAACTAATTTTTAACATTTACAAAAGATTTTTAATATCACATTTTTTATTAATTTGGAATGCGTTTGACTTTAATTGTGGAAAATTAATTTAAATGCAACAAATTAAATTAATGCGATGCAATGCGATGCTATGTCGATGAAAAAAAAAAGAAAACTCATAAAACTAAAAGGGGATAAATCCCGGGGCGTTACACCCATCAACTTTTAACTTAGAAATTGAAATGTTGGGAGCCCCTGTTAAATCCTCGATCAGCTGCTCAAATTGTCCGTATCCGGGGACACGGCTAAGTACTTAGTTTTAACTCTGCAGAGGTTGTGCACTTTCACCATTAGACCCAACTAACCCAAATTATCCTCAAGAACTCAATTGCGCTAAGGAAAAGGGAAGAGTTGAGACGAGACTTTTCAGAAGCATTTTCCCGTCCCTTGCAGACTTGACGCGCTCCAAGCTAACCATCTACCACCACCTGTCAAGTCGGGCCGAGTCCATGCAGCTTACTCCATCTAGCCAGAGCCCATTGACTAATGGTTGCACGAGAAGCAATCTTCACTTAGAGAAAACATTGGTCCATTTATTACCCTAGGTGGTCATCCACAAGTGACCATTCCTTAGAGGTCACCCCTAAGGAATAACACTCAACATAAACCAATCAACACCAATTCCACCCAGGTGTTACATTAACTTAGTAGAGATTAACCTTTCATATAGCAACTTTTGCATAGCATCAATAATTCTACCAAGTTATTACATAGGTTCCTAGACTCAAGGGGTGGAGAGTTCTAAGGTTTTGCATAGCAATCTACTAAGTCCTACACATGCATATAGAGAAAAATACTCTAGGTAATGCATAGAAAAATACTTAGGAAATTTATGGGGGTGTGCCACTTGCCTTGGCAACAAGCAGAACAACAACAGCAACTGCAGTCCTCGGTCCTCTCCGAAAATTCTAACACAACAAACAATACAACATAAACAAACAAGTTTCTTAAAACTGCTAAGGAAAATATGCCATGTATGATGAGCAAAATATTTCTAAGGACTAGATGCATGCCATGCGATGAAATACATGAGTTAATGCGAGGCAAGTTTTTGTGGTCCAAAATTTTACTAAGAACTTAGAAGTTTCCCATAATTTTCTAAAGACAACACTTAGAGAAAATTAGCACCTCTAGCCAAATACAAGCTCCTCAATTATTTTTAAGTATTTTTAGGTGGTAAAGATGTTATATTGTAATCAATACTTTTATATTTCGAAAACATGAAGAAAACACTTTTTTTTGAAATTTTTTATATTTAATTTTATTTATTATAGAATGTCAAAAAAGCTTTTAATCACAATAATTTCACAAAAGCTCATAAAATATTCCAAACAAAACTATTGGAATATTCCTGCAGCTAGTACTAAGCCCTACAAGTTCATAGCAAAATAGTTCGATGAGGAATAAATTTTATATTTGTAATTATGCTTAATTTACCAATAATGCCACTTCTGTTTTTAAACAAAATTTATTCGATAAAATACAAATGTAATGATGCAAAAACTTTCTATACTTCATAAGCTTTCTAAAACAATTTTTGTTATAATTTTTGGATAAAGGAGTGAAAATTAATGATAGAAACAATTTGCAGGGACTAATCTGTGGTAAACAGAAAAGGAATCTTCGCGCAGAGATTCTCGGCGACGTGGCGGCTTCTGGTTGGCTCGGCGACTTCACGGACAGAAGTGGGATAGGCGGTGCGGACGCGGATGGGCGATGCGGCGCGGGCGGGATCTGCGGTCTTCGAGGCGACGTGGTATGCTCCGGTTGGTTGGTACCTCTTCACGTAACCGATCTAATCTAGCGCGTTAAATCTCAATCCGACGGTGCAAGATAGAAGAGACAACTAAACCAGCGGTGCTATTCACCGGAGCTACTCCGACGACCTAACTACGGCGGCGACACCGCGTTCTACGCGATCTACTACTAGCCGGGACAGATGGGACATACCGAGGTGAAGGGAAGAACGTGGCGGTGACGTTGGCGCGACGGCGTGCTCGGGTTGCTGCTCCTTCTCCTCCAATTTCTCGACGAAGATGAGGCGGCGGTGGCTTCCCTCGGTCGCTCACGGTTAACTCGGTCTGGTACAGAAGAGGGCGAACAAGCGTGTCACAAAGTTGCGCACGGGCGAGGTAGAGCTTATGGAAGAATAGAGAGGGCTCGGGTAGGTCGAGGCTCACCGGAAAAACAGATTGTGATGGCGGCAATGTCGACGACGGTGGCTCGATAGTAGGGACCCCCGGTGGCGATATCTAGGTTTTGCTGGGTGCCGAGAGACGCTAGGGGGTCGGGGTATTTATGGTGGCGGGGAAGGGATAGAAACGCGTTTGAATTAGCTCGGAGTCGATATCCGGATCGATGAGGAGTTCTTCTGCAACTCAAACCAGAGGTTGGGGATGACACGCCTATCAGGGGTGGGCCCCGTGTGTCGGCGAGAGAGGCGAGAGCGAACTGGGCCGGACTGCTTGATGGGCTGCGCGCGGGGGAGAAGGGAAAACGGGCCGTGGCAGGCCGGCTCGGTGGCTCAATTTTCTCTCTTTTTTTTGTTCTTTCTTTTCTTTCTTCTTTTCTAAAATTACACAATTACTGATTTGCAACTCCAAAATGATTCAAAACAATTCGTATAATTTTGTAAAATTTATCCTTACCAACTAAACCTTTTTTTAAAGTATTTTATAACCCTTTTATAATTAATGATTTTTTATTATTCTTTCAACATTTATAAATAATGATGCAAATTCAAAATGCAATGACTTGATGCATGCAATGGTATGAATTTGGAAGTTTAATTTTTTTGTGAAATTTGGGATGTTACACTAAACCGAAATATAAAAAGTAATACAAGTAACTATTTTTTTGTATTTTTATATTAAACAAACAAGACAGTAATAAAAATAAACTAAGCAAAACAATAACAAAATAAAAAGATTGGAAGTGCGAAAACTCCCCTCGTGAAGCACACTCAAATCCCCAGCAACGGCGCCAGAAATTCTTGATGTTTGCTAAGCGTGTGGTTGGTGAATCCCCAAGAGGAGGGTGTGAAGTAGCAGAGCAGCAAGATTTCACTCAGTTATGAAACCAAGGTTATCGAACCAGTAGGGGATGAACGTTCCCCTCGAGGTGTGAACGGCGCCAGAAACTCTTTGTGTGGCGTCGGAGACGTGGAATCTGCACACAACATAATCAAAGTATTTTGCCCCAACTCAACGGTGAGGGTGTCAATCCCACCGGCTTGCTGTAACAAAAGATTAAACGTATGTGTGGAAGAAAGATGTTTGCTTGCAGAATGTAACAGGTTTGCAGTTGTGGTTTTATCAGATTAATGAGAAGGACCGGGGTCCACAATTCACTAGTGGTGTCTCTCCATAAATAATAATAACATTCATCCATGCGTGGTAAACAAATTACAGCTAGGCAATTGACAGAATAATGATGAGAAACCCAATGCATATACTAAGGGTCAATTGGTTTTGTGCCATGGTTCGCTAAGTTTTATCGGTCTGTGCCATACCCGCGTTGTTTCTCTGGTATGTGACCTGGTTTGCTCGCATATCGCCCAAACGCTCGTCTCCCTCTGGTCAACCTCCTTTGACCCGCACATGGCCTGACTGGTGGGGTCGGCCTGGCGTGGCTCGGCTCGTGTGTCGGCTCGGTTGGGATTTCCTGGGGTCGGCGCATGGGGCCTGGGCACTAGTCTGACTGGTGGGGCCGGGGCACTAGTATGACTGGTGGGGACAGCGCGTGGGGTTGGCGCGTGGGGTCAGCGTAGATTTCTCACCGCCAACCACTTCCAACCTATCCTCTAGTCGACGATTCCGGCTACCATGGACGCCCTTCCATGGCACCTCCGTCGGGAGCGCCGTCGCTGCGTCAAGGCCGACAGAGCGCGCAAGCACTCGAGCAGGCGGTGGACACTGAAGGGAATCCAGCCGCCACCGTCGCTGTTGCGGCGTGAGATGGAGGAGTTTGATCTCCTCCACGGTCTCCTGCCAGCGCCGCCCGCGCCGCCCGTCCTCGCGCCACCGTCACCTCCCGCTGACGAGGAGACCTCGTCCTGCTCGTGGACCTTGTCGTCGTCGCTGCGCAGCCCACCCGAGGTCACCGTGGACGAGGAAGGGTTCGAGATCTACGATCCCGCCGCCTTCGAGTCCTCGGTGACCCGCGAGGACTTCGTCCCCGACGAGGTCCTCAAAACGGTCATCGGCGCCGTCCAGGCGCGCTCCTTGGAGGAGGTCCAAGCGTATGCGAAGCGCCTCCGCCAGAGGGTCGAGATCGAGCTGGACCGCCTCCACCGCGAGTAGGAGGCCGGCGCGAGCTCGAGCAACGGGGAGCTCATCATCGTCTATGTCAACGACGACTCCTCCGACGAGGAGTGAAGCACTCTGGCGACGGCGCGGCCGCACCCTGCGAGCTCCGGTGAGCTAATTTTGTTGCTTAGGGTTAGGGCCACGTAGTATACATAGATTTTGGAAAGTCGTATGTAATCTCCGGCAAGCTCCGACGAGCACGCTCTGAATGTAATCTCCCGCGAATGAAGAACTATATGAATTTTAAATATGCGGGTCCAATTTGGTCCGACGAACACATTTTTCAGCGAGTCCACCATTTTTGCTTAGAAATGGGGCGTTTACCCTACCTTTGGAGCTCATTTCAAACACATTTTCCAGCGAGTCCAGCATTTTTGCTTAGAAATGGGGTCTTTTAGTCTACCTTTGAAGCTCATTCGCAACACTTTTTTCAGCGAGTCCACCAACCTACCTTTGGAGCTCATTTGAAACACATTTTTCGGCGAGTCGACCATTTTTGCTTAGAAATGAGGCCGTTTACCCTACCTTTAGAGCTCATTTGAAACATATTTTTCAGCGAGTCCACCACCCTTCCTTTGGAACTCGTTTCAAACACATTTTTCGGCGAGTCGACCATTAGTGCTTAGAAATGAGGCCGTTTACCCTACCTTTTGAGCTCTTTTGAAACACATTTTTCAGCGAGTCCACCACCCTTCGTTTGGAACTCATTTAAATCACATTTTTCGGCGAGTCGACCATTTGTGCTTAGAAATGAGGCCGTTTACCCTACCTTTTGGAGCTCATTTGAAACACATTTTCAGCGAGTCCACCACCCTTCCTTTGGAACTCATTTCAATCACATTTTTCGGCAAGTCGACCATTTGTTCTTAGAAATGAGGCCGTTTACCCTACCTTTAGAGCTCATTTGACGGTGGAGGTTTCCATTTTAGTTATTAGTTGCTTTATTAAGGGCAAGTGCCAATTTAGTTATTAGGTGTTGATCTATTTTAGTTATTAGTTGCTTTATTAAGGGCAATGACCTTGTGCTTGACGTCTGAAATTGTGTGTGTAAATCCACTTCAGTTTGCAAATTTTCTGATGAGTCCACCATTTTTGCTTAGAAATGAGTCTGTTTACCCTACCTTTGGAGCTCATTTGAAACACATTTTCAGCGAGTCCAATCTCATTTGAAAATTTATATGGATTCAAGCTAGATTTGAGCAATCTCATCGCTATCCCCAATTGGTTTGACAAAATACCCATTTGGTTACAATGGGTAACAGCCGAAATCCGCATTTGGTGCGCCAAAATACCCATTTTGTGTCACTAGGGAAAATGGGGGTGGGCGAGCCAAAATCTCCGTTGGGTCCACTCGTCAGTGGGTGTACAGCCCTTGTACTACGCGCGCGTCCGATCAGATCGCAGAACGAGCTTCTCGCGGATCGCCTGCAGATTCCCTCTGGAGAAAATCGTACGGCTGCATATTCCTTCTAGAGAAATCGGACGGCTGCAGTTTGATCGACATTTGAAATGATCTTCAAATATTTAAAAAATATCAAAAAAGGAAAATCATGCGCACATAGTCGTCTTATGTCATATACTAACGACTCGAGTTGAAAAACATGGTCTACATATATTCAAAAGGATAAGGGCATGGAGATCAGGTGATATCGCATAACTCAAACTATGAGGTTTAAGGTTAGAGAGAAGTGGTTTTGGAATTGCAACATGAAATTTTCAAAAACCTCACAAAAGCTTCGTTTTGGAGTGATTAAGAAGTATTCATGCTTAGTTTTTCATTTTCATGTTTTAAACTTGTTTAAATGTTGGTCAAACTTAGGTTTGACCGATTTTGAAATATCCATAATAAATTAAAAAATTATCGAAAAATTGAAAAACCGACGCACATAGTTTAATATGTCATATACTAACGACTCAAGTTGAAAAACGTGGTCTACGTACATTGAAAAGGATAAGGGCATGGAGATCAGGTGATATCGCATAACTCAAACTATGAGGTCTAAGGTTGGAGAGAAGTGGTTTTGGAATTGCAACATGAAATCTTCAAAAACCTCACAAAAGTTTCGTTTTGGAGTGACTAAGAAGTATCCATGCTTAGTTTTTCATTTTCATGATTTAAACATGTTTTAAACTTGTTTAAATGTTGGTCAAATTTAGGTTTGACTGATTTTGAAATAGCCATAATAAATTAAAAAAATATCGAAAAATTGAAAAACAGATGCACAGTCTTAATATGTCATATACTAACTACTCATGTTGAAAAACATGGTCTACATACATTCAAATGAGAAGGGCGAGAATCTCATGTGATATCGCATATCTCAAATATGGAAATGAGAATTGCAACATGATAATTTCAAGATACTCACGAAATTATCATTTAGGACCGACTAAGAATGGTCTAGGCCCAGTTCACGCACAAATTTTACACAAATGTGCGCTTGTTCGCGCTCGGAGCACGCCGGGCACGCTCTAAGCGCGTCTAGAGTCCGCACTTCAGGTTTTCGACAGAAGTACAATAACAAATATTCAAACGATTGAAGTTGATAAACAAGATCTACACACGTTCAGATCACGTAACTACACAGAGCGTGCAAGTTCACGTCCAGTTCGTGTCTATATTGCGCTTGCTGTGTTGACACGGATAGTTCGTGTCCACTCGTCCTGGTCCGGAACGCGTCCAGAGTGCGCACTTAAGGTGTTCGACAGAAGTACAATAACTTAGTAACATTAAGTACAATAACGCTATATAGAAAAGAGGTTCATATTCGAATATCCCTAAGTTCATAATATACATAAAGATAACCCTAAGTTCATAATTCGATGAAAATAAAAGGTCTGATACATGAGTGTTCAAACAAACAGAGAGAGCTCCCTCTGTAGCAGCTGCTCTTTCTTGGCCCTGCAGGAACACCCTACTGGCCTCGCTTGGCCATCTCAATAGCGAGGAGCTCCCTCTGTAGCAGCTGCTCTTTCTTGGCCTTCTCCACCTTCTTGTCGAGGCGCTGCTTCTCCAACGTCATAGTTTGGTTTTCCAGGGCTAAAGCTTCATTCCGCGCCAAGTTGTTCTCCATCTGGAGGGCCAAAACCTTCTCATGAAGCTTTAGTTTGTTCTCCACCTTGACCTTCAGCTGGTCGGACAGCTTCTCAGCGAAGTCCGAGGCCATGAGGAACTGCTCTCTAGCTTCCACCGCTCGTCCATGTACTGATTAGCTTTCTTCAAGGCTACAACTAGTCGTTCTCGTAAGTCCTCAATCGACTGCGTGAGGGAGGCGATCATAGACACCTCCTCCGGCGTGCGATCCGCCTCCGCTGCATTATCCCTGCTCACATAATCTGAATATATATGATGTTAACAAACCATGAGACCGGATGTAAACAACAGATACAACCGTAAGGAACTAACAATCGGAATCAGACCACACGTACATCATGGTAGCGGAGCGCTTGAGCGGTGATGCCATGGATGGTGAAGCCGCGACGAGTACAAGAATTTGGATGAGTGGAGGCGTCGGGAAGACTGGAGGATGAAGTACATACGGGAGGGGGTGTGCACCTCTATTTATGCGAGACTGGAGGATGAAGTACCCCGACGAACTCGTTTCCCCACGCCCCACAACTGCACGTTTCCCACTTACTCGCTTCCCGCGTGTTTCCCACTTACACGCTTCCTGGGGGCGCGTGGCTGTGCTCTATTGCGCCGGTGTGCAGGAGGCTGGTACGCCCGCCTTAATGGCGACGCATTTCTGCAGGAGACGAAGCGACGGGACGGCGAGCCGTCTGCGGCACGCCTCAAAATTACGCCGGTGCCCAGGCTTTCCCGGCTTCCCAAGCGTCGGCGTGGCCGTATCTCGTCGCCGCCGCAATAACTCCGACACGACGCATGCTCACCCACCCGCCGCTTCCCGCCCAGTGCCACTGCTTCCCGCCTCCGTTTCCATCCCCTCCCCGTCTATATAACTCCTCCGCCGTGCCCGCAGCCTCCAAAGCCAACACCATGCCTCGCCGCCTCCAGAACACCTGGGCCATCCTCACCTGTTCCCACCCTTTGGGGCAGGAGGACCAGCCGGAGCAGGCGCCGGAGCTCCAGCCTATCGGTGACGTCTTGCCCCTCGACTGGGCGGACGTCGACGTGGAGGACCAGGAGGAGGAGCCGCCGCAGGAGCAGGAGCTGCCACTGTCGCTGTGGCCCGACCAGGTGGCCGTGGTGAACTCCATCGACACCTTGGATGAGGCGGATGATGACTTCGCGGAGGCGGTTGCGGTTGATGACTCCACGGAGGCGGTTGATGTCTACGCGGAGGCGGCGGAGGCGGCGGACGCGGTTGTTGACACCATGGAGGCGGTTGCTGACGCGATGAACTCCATCGACGCCTACATGTCCGCCGAGCGCGCGGTGTACGACGACCTCAACGCCGTGGCAGCGGAGCGCGCGGCGAACCCGACCTTGATGGAGGCCGCCCAGCTGGCGGTTGTCTCCGACCTGCACGCCAGTCGGAGAGCACGCTACGAGGCAGGCCAGGGCGACCTAGACGGAGTTTATAGTAGGGCTAGTTAGTGTATGTTAGGGCTAGTTAGGGTTCAAATTCGAAAACAGCCGACCAGCGGTATTAAAATGGAACCGCGGTATTACTAATTCATCCAACGGTCCATTTCGAAAACAGCTGACCAAATCCCAACCTAGCCGAACACTAGCGGAGCCGCGGAAATTCCAGCCGAGCCGCGCCAGGCCGACCCCACCAGTAAGTCCAGGTGCGGATCAAAGTAGGTTGACGAGAGGGAAACGAGCGTTTGGGCGATATGCGAGAAAACCAGGGCATAGAACAAAGAAACAACGCAGGTATGGCACAAACCGCTAGAGCTCAGATAGGTATGGCACAAAACCAATTAACCCATATACTAATGATATGGTGTCTAGTGTGAGATTCATTCGGGCAATACAACAATATACATAAACCGTTCCAACCGCATCTATGACTAATAATCCACCTTTCGGTTAGCGCTCGCACCCCTTTCAGTATTAAGTTGCATGCAATAGATTATCGCCTTAAGCACTGTGTGTAAAGTAAGTAACATCATCATTAGATAAAGTACTACTGTTTTATCCCTAGTAGCAACAGTACATCTACAACCTTAGATCTTTTTGTCACTGCCCCAGATTAAATAGAGACATGAACATACTATCGAGTATAAATACCCCCTCTTGGAGTTACAAGCATCTACTTGGCGAGAGCATACACAAGTAACGGAGAGCATGCAAGATCATTAAATAGCACACACATGATATATTATGAAGCAATAACTTTAGTACTCAATATTAATCGGATCCCAGCAAACACAACATGGAGAATTATATAAAGATGATCTTGATCATGATAGGCAGCTCACAAGATCTAAACATGATAGCACAAGAGGAGAAGACAACCATCTAGCTACTGGTATGGACCCATAGTCCAAGGTAGACTACTCACGCATCAGTCCGGAGGCGGTCATGGCGACGTAGAAGCCTCCGGGGACGATTCCGCCTCCCGGTAGGGTGTCGGGGAGCAGTTCTGATCTCTCCCGAAGTGGTGGCGGCGACGGCGGCGGCTCGGGACCCGTGGAGGAAAAAGTGATTAACCGTCTGGAGTTTTTAGGTCACGGGGGCTTATATGGGCGAAAGACCTAGGTCGGTGGGCGCCCGAGTGCGCCACAGCACCTCCCGGCGCGGCCAGTATGGGGCCCGCGCCACGAGGCGGTGTGGACCCCTCTGGGTCTGCCTTCGTCTCGTCTTTGGTTCTTCTGGTCGCAAATATTCCAAAAATAAATACTGGTTGACTCGTTTCCAATTTGGCGGATATTTCCTTAAGTGCTTTTCTGAAACCAAAAACAGCAGAAAACAGGGAACTCGCACTGTGCCATCTTGTTAATAGGTTAGTCTTAGAAAATGCACAAAACTATATAAAATGCATATAAAACATGTAATAACATGATATAACATAGCATGGAACACAAGAAATTATACATACGTTGGAGACGTATCACGTCGCCACCAACTCCACGTCGTTGCCCCCGATGTAAATATTTCCTTCATTTTTAGTTTAAATAAAGATAAGATGAGTGAAATAAACATGAAAGTGACATCTCATTTTCAGGGGCAACACTATACTGTCGAAATCATGGAAGAGGGCCCTTCAACTCGAGCAAGTGATAATATCTCTCATGTTACTGTTGAACATTGTCCTGCTGATATTGAATTTGACCCTGGTTTGAGAATACTAATTGAGGATTTGGATCTAGACATTACCGATCTTGCAAAAAGGAAGTACATTAGTAGGGGTCCATGCCAATTAACAGATCATTCATATGAACAAAAATGATTAGGAAGATGCTACAGAAGCTTTCATGATTATTGTTTCTGTTTAAGCAACCAAGAGCTGAAAGGTATGGTGTTTAAGCATTCACGAAGAAAGGGTTTAAAACTTGAAAGGATGGGCCAAAATTTCATGATCAGCATGTAAACATAAAAGTGCTCATAATAAAGCTAGAAAAACTATAAGGCTTACAAAAATCTGAGGCGGAATATTTCAGATGTGTTTGATCGGGGTACCCATAGTGAGCAAGAAAAATGCAAAGCTTGTCTCTGAATTATATTGGGTGTTGTCAAATTTCTGCTTCTACGAGCTCTTGTTTTTCGCGACCGTGATGAGTCTAATAGCTCAAAGAATAAGAGTAACTTTAAGGAGATGTTAGAATGGTACATGAATAAAGATCCAAAGACGGAAACATTGCTTGGGGATGCCGGAGACAACCACAAGATGACTTCACCTGAGATACAATTGGACTTATGCAAAGCTTGTGCACAAGAGATCACCAAACGAATTATTGAATAAATTGGAGATAGTAAATTTGTCTTGCTTGTTGATGAGTCTAGAGATGCATCTATTAAGGAGAAAATGGATGTGTGTTCCTGGTCGGTGCATTGGCTTGAATTTTATGTGTGTGCTCTACGTATATATCTTCAAACTTATTATATGTTTATCATGCTACTTTTTCTTATGTAGGTACCTCGACAAAGGTGGGGAGGTGATTAAGAGATTTATTGCGAGTGAGCATGTTTTGTATACGAGGGACGCTTCACTCAACGCATTTTTGGATGGTATGTTTTCTACTCAAGGCTTGTCTACGTAAAATTTGAGAGGGAAGGTTATGATGGGGCTTCAAATATGAGAGGGGAATTTCATGGGTTGCAAAGGATGATCTTTACGAAAAATTCTGAAGGTATTAGAAAATTTGTTTAGTGATGCAGAAAATGTTACACAAAGAACCAGGGGGGGGGGGGATAAAGCAGTTGGAGACATTTGAATTTGTTCTCATATAGCATCTTATGATTAGCTTATTGGGCAGGACTAACGATCCGTTATATTCCTTGTAAAAGAAAAATCAAAATATTGTGCTTGTCGTGGGATTGGTTAAAACCACATTGGACAAAATTCAAGAGATAACCCAGGATGGTTGGGATGAGCTCCTTAAGGAGGTTAATGAATTTTCTCAAATACAATATTGTAGTGCCAAATCCGGAGGATGCAAGAACTGCTAATGGTCGTTCAAGGACTTGGTGTGGTGAATTGGTGACTTACTATCACCATTTCAGAAATGAAATATTCAATGTGGTGCATGATCAAATTATTTTTGAGTTAAACAACCGCTTTGCTGAAAGATCTACTCAGTTGTTGTCTTGCTGAGATGCATTACTTGTCTTGATCCCAAGAATTTATTTGCCAATTATGATCGAGACAATCTAGTTAATCTTGCTAATATGTATGGTGTTGACTTCTCTATGTAGGTAGTTAAGTTTGTCCTTGAGGATGTAGTCATGTGAGGCTCGGATCAACCAAATCCTTGATTCGGTACCATTTTTTGTATCATTTTTTTGCTATACACCGTCTACTTTTATCCAATTGGATATTATGTTCCAATTCATATTAGGTATTCAACTTAGTTTGCGTTCTGTTATGCATTAGAAGTGGAGAAATTTTTGTGTATACTTTTTGTCCCTTAGTTTTTGGCCCAAGCGTCAGTCATTCCTGGCTACGCCGTTGGGCACCGCCACCACTCATAAGAGGAGTATGGCAAGGCTACTAAGAGGGGTAGGGGATGTGGTGACCGCGGTCGTTCGGTTGGTACGTGCAATACTTTTCTATGGACAATTCTAAAAGCATCATTCGAAGTACTTTACTTCTTCCCTTTTGAATTATAAAATGGTTTAGTTTTTTTCTGAACCATATGTATTTAGACGTGTTTCAGTGTGTTGGTTCACTCATTGTAGGCAGGAGGTAATTCGGACCTTGGAGAGTACACAAGAAGGAGAAGGTTAAAGGACGTCCTACGTGGGATAAAGATGGGATGGTTCATGCACTTTCATGGGAGCCCATTTAGGGCAGTCACTCTCCGACTTAGATTGCGTCAAACTACAAAAAGCTGCACAACTTGCATGGTTCCTCTACCCATAATATGCCAAGAGATCAAAATGAGTGGAGAAGCTTGAGCAAGCTCTTTCTCTCATATTCACAGCAAGAATGATTGGATCAGCAATCAAACACGGGATAACAAAAGGCAAGTCAAAAAAGCACCTTCTAGCCTTTGCGCTCACCTCCATCACATTCTTATCAAATTCCCTCTTCATATTCTCCATCTTTTGGGAAATTCCAGCGATCATGGCTATAAACATCAAGGAATACATTGCCAGAATAGGATCTTGGGGGAAAACCCATATGTGTGCACGCTTCTACTACATTTGGTACTATTCGACTATTTGAGCGAGGACCACGGAATTTCAGAATCTATGTCTAACTATATGGGGGCTTACCTATCATCTTCTACCTTTTTCTCTCGTCTCTTTTTACGAAAATGCGGCGGCTGGTGATAGCTCCACAGGTGGCTTCTCGTTCTTGGCCTCACAAGTCACATAGTTGTGGGAGCTTTTGTAGAACAAAAACATATGGGCGCACGCGCAACATGGTGATTCTGCGCAATCCGAGTTTTCAAAATATCCATTGTATACGTGTAAATTTGTAACATCCCAACATTTTATCATGTTCAAAAATCACTAAAATTTAAAACTTTTCTTTTTATTAAAATAAAATATTAAATGCATAAAGAAACCAACTATAAAAGACTTCAAAGTTTAATATTTCAAATGACACATTTTAAAACATTTTATTATCCCATGTATTTCAAAAACCTTAAAATATAATTTGAAAAATAGTTTACCAACTACAATCCATTTTATTTAAATAAATTAGTTCCTTATAAGTATTTGAATTAAACCACTTATTCATATCTATTCATAATTACAAGATTATTCAAAAGGTTATATAATTACTAAATGGTTTTCATTCCTTTAACTAAGTTCAAAATATAGTTTGGAAATTATAAGCCCATAGTGTATAATTTTAAAACTTCATAGAATTTAAATTAATGAATTAGCCAAATAAACATTTCATTTGCTTAAATGAATTTCATCTAGTTTTCAAAACATGAAATGATTAACAGATTCTAAATAAAAATAAAATTAAAATAAAGGTCTTGTCCAAAGTTGTTATGAAGTTTCAAATGCATAAAATACAATGTTGCACAAATTATTTTTCAATTAAAAAGGAATACATTATCTTTTCCATTTTCATATAGTTGTGTTATGTCATTAAAAATTATACCAAAGCCAAAAATGAATTTAGAATTTGAAAATGAGTTTAAATAACTTAAATCCAAACATAATTGAACATGGGTATTTCATATAATATATTTAGTCAGAATTAAAATTTATTTAAATCCTAGTTTAAATTAAACATAAAGTGTCTAAGTTTACTTTTAAGCAATAATTTGAAATTATTATTTTGAAAAATGTTCAAAACACTCCTACAATTGGTTTAAGAGAGAGATGAGGATTTTACAAACTTTTAGAATCTAATTTGAGTTGAATTAGAGTCATATTTTAAAAGTTATTTTAAATACAGAAAACAGAAAAGGATTTGACAAAAAAAAAAGAAAAGGAGAATAACCCGAGCCAGTGGGCCGAAGCCCATTTCTTTTCTCCCTCGCGCGCAACCGCCCGAAGCCCAGCAGCGGCCCAACTCCGCCCGTGCTGCGCGCTTCTCCCACTGACGCGCGGGACCCACGCGTCATCCCTCTCCTTCCATCTCTCAACGAACAGCGCACGAACCGGAGAAGATCGAGCCGAAAACGACCACGATTCGTACGGGATTCGATCTCCTAACGCCCCCATATAAACCCCCGAATACTCCTCTCGCGAATCCCTAACAAATCCTAGCCCGGGAGCCCCCAGGCTGCCCGCATTGCACCCCGCCGCGCCGCCACTGCCGCCGGCGAATTTCCTTGCTCCGGTGAGCCCTGGTAACGCCCGAGCGCCCCCTACCCCTCTCCTCGCTTTCTCCTTTTCTTGCGCATCTCGGTGACCCCTCCGTCGTGCCTTTTCCCGCACTAGGACGAGCGAATCATCCACGCCCGAAGCTCCCCGCCGCCACCCGCAACTCCGGCGAGGAGTAAATCGAGCTCCGGAGCCCCCCCGCCACCAACCGGCCTCCCCATCGCCTTCGCCGTGCTGCGCCGTGCTCGGGGCTGCTCTCCACGCATCCGGGGAGGCACGGCGACGACCGGAGTGTCCACGCCGGAGCCCGCGCCGCCGTCAGCTTCTATCTCCGGTGAGAAGCGCCGCCATCTTCTGGACGAGCACGGTGAGCCTTTGGATCTATTTTTAACGGCTTAGATTAGATCGTTGCGGACGAAGCGGTACGCTCCGATCTGGACCGTCAGATCCAGATCTGACGGCCCAGATCAGATGACTTAACCACGTCAGCGCATACGTGGCATGCCCCGTCAGCGCACAGTCAGCGCTGACGTGTATAATCAATTTCGTAATTAAATTTAATCGGCAGTTTTGCAGAAACACCCCTGCCACTTAGATCTGTCACAACTTTTTAACCACAACTCCAAATTTAATAATTTTTATATATTTGAAAAGCTCTCGACATGTAGAATAATTTGGATCAGACAAAATTCAAATTTGACTTAGTATAAAATATTCAAATTTCAAATGGTGAAATTGAGTATATTTGTAATAACTTTAAATCTATAAATCCAAAAATTGCAAAAAATATGTTTTAGAAACCTTAGAATATTTGTAAATTAATACCACTGCTATAAAATATTTTTGAGTAAGTTTTGAATGATTTCATAGTTGTGTGTTTAATTTGAATAGTTTGACTAATTTTGAAATAACTTTTAATAGAAACAATATTTTTGATTAAATCCAATTGCAATAGATCTAATTAAATGCTCTCTGTCTATTAACACTAATTATAAAATTTAGTCATAGGAAACTTTAATCTTATAATTATTCCTTTTATTATATTTTCCAAAATTAGAAATTAATTAAATTGCATGTATAAATTCATGCATATTTATAAAGAAATCACAAAAGTTATTCTTATGTTAATTGTGATTTAAAAATTGCATTCCATGCATAGCACATTTTATAGTATCATTTTCCATAAGGAAAACTCCTCTCCATTTTCTCTAAGTTAGGATTACTTTCAAACTTAGTAGTTTGGAAAAAGTGCTATACACTTAGACACTTAGTATTTTTCAAGATGGAGCTAGGAGACCATTGAAGGACTTAGCCAAAAACAAGACTTCAGAAGTATCTTCAAGGAGAAGAAACACTTAGAAGAAAATCAAGAACAAGTTCATGAAGACCAACCAGAAATATTTTCCAAGCCTCGCTCTCTCTCTCTCTCTTTCTTTTCTCTGAGGCTTCATGAAGGACTTAGAAGAAAACAGACTCTGTAAGCATTCCCAAAGATGGCAAGCACTTAGAAGAAAAGTGAGAAGAAGTTCAAGAAGGCCAACCCCCTTTCTATTCTCTAAGTCTTTCTCTCTGTCTTTCCTCCTCATCTGAGACTTCATGAAGACTAAGTAAATCCAAGACCAGCCTCGAGGATACAAGAATCATCAAGTCTGAAGATTCATCAAGACTACCAAGAGCTCAATCAAAACATCCTCCGGAAGAAAGTTACAAGTCTGGAGATGAAGCCAGGAGGACAACTACAACTTTCTTTCTATCCTATCCCTCTTTCCTAATCTTGTCTGTTAGACTTAAGCAAATTTTGATCTTGATGTTATCATCTTGAAGTTGTTGGATCCTAGCAGCATAGTGGGATGAAGCGGCCTGGAAACAAACCTTACATGTCCTCGTAAATGAGACCCATTCCACAATTTAAGTGGCTGGCCGGGTGTCTGTCTCTCTCACTATAGTGAATGTCCAACTTACAAAGAGTTGATAATAATTGTGATCATCTTGAACAAATGACTTAGTATTTTTCTCTAAGTATTTTGCACATCATGGCTAAGCCATTAGAGTGCTTGTTTTAAGGAGATATAAAACAAAGTATGTATATCCAACTTAAGACTTTAGTCCTTAGTCCTTTTTGACCAACCTATTTGCCTTACAATAACTTAAAAGAATTTCATGGCATGAAAAAGCATATCTAGCCTTAGGAATATTTTTGCATATCATGCATAAACATATTTTCCTTAGAAAGTTTTATAAAACTTATTTATTCATCTAGTATGTGTTTGTTTGCATTGTGGATTTGTGCTTGCTGTTGATTGTTGTATTGTTGCTTTCTTATATTGTTTAGATTAAACGGAGAGCAAACGTTCGTTGTTGAAAAGAGTTTGTGAACAACGACAACATTCAAAGGCAAGTGGCACACCTCATAAACTTCCTACTTTTATATGCATTACTTAGTGTATTTATATATGCATGTGTTGCTATGCTAAACCTATGTAGAATCCCTTATTCCTGTGTCTAGGTTCCTATGCAATACTTAGTAGAATTATTGATGCTATGCAAATGTTGTTTTGTGAAAATCTAATTTCTACTAAGTTAAGAATGAAACACCTGGGTGGTAATTGGTTGCATGGGTTATGTTGAGTGGCTACTCAGGTCCATTTCTATGGTTCCTAGAGTATGTACACTTGAGAATGGCCACCCAGGAACAGAGGAATCTGAAGAACTCCGAGTGACGATTGCTTCCAGTGCAGCCATTGCCATATGGGCTCTGGCTTGATCAATTATGTTGCGTGGACTCTCTCCGGCTTGACAAGCAGATGTAGGGGGATGTTAGGTGGAACGGGTCAAGCCAGGTGGGAGGGAAAATGCTTCTGAAAGATCTCGTCTCATTCTCTCCTTTCCTTATCACAAATGGTGTGTAAAGGAGACCTTGGGTTGAATGGGTACAATGGTGAAAGTGCACAACCTCTGCAGAGTGTAAAACTAAGTACTTAGCCGTGTCCCCGGTTACGGACAATTTTGAGCAGCTGATCAAGGACGTCAACGGAGGATTCCATCATTCCAACTTCAGAATAAAACTTGATGGGTGAACAAGGGAAGATGAGATTTATGGTTTTCATGCCATACTCATCTGGATTTCAAGAAAAGTGTTTTCAAAAGAGTAGGAAAAATTGGCTTTATGCAAATTAGCCTTGAGCTCCACCAGCCAAATATGCATATAGGCTTTAGAGTTATTCCATAAGTGTCCACCATAGTGTCACTTGCCAGACTCCATTTTTAATAGAATCTGACCCACGTTGTTGCAATATTTTTCTTATTGCAGATTTGATCAAATGACGAGTGAGGTTTCGTAAAGGTTTCGGGTCTACAACCAACATGTTTTCGCCTGTGGCAGCATGAAAGTTATAGTGACTCACTGCTATTGTATTTCCGCTGTGTACTTTTTCTATGCTAGCTTTATGCTATGCAACTTGTATTAAATATTTTGTTATTCTGGATCATCGATGTAATAAAATTGACGCTTTGTTGTGATATTACATCGTAAACTGTGTGTGCAAATGAATCGATCCAGTGATTTGCACTATACACAGGTATCTGCCTTATTTAAAGTGCAGGAACGTTACAGATGGTATCAGAGCACTGTGTTGCCTGTAGGTTCGAAACCCCTAGGATTGGACTAAGACCCCAAAGGCTAAGTAGTTAACTAAACTAGGTAACCAAAACATGAGTGAATCTTGAACTTTCCTTAATATGGTGTTACATTATTTATCTTGTCTTGCATCTTTCCCTTTTCTCTTAAATTTTTATACTCTTACCTGTTCACAATTCTAGATGGGAGAATACACTGAGACTGCGTATGTGGAGTTTTGTCGGGTTTCATCTTTGGGAGGCAGCTGTCTAGATTGACAAGTGTATTGAAGCTACCACCACCCTATTTCCGAGGAAGGAAGGAGGAGACCAACATACCCCATGGGATACGTTGGGAAATCCGCACCATCATGACCCCGGATCCTACAATGCCAGACTTCGAGGCCGTGGACTATGTCACCTACTACCCAGATTGGATTGAGGGAGTGAACATAGCTATGGTGGACTTAATGGCTCGTCTGTGTTACAAGTATCGATTCAAGCTAGCACCAGGATCGCCCTTCCGTGCCTTTGGGAAGAGGAATGCACATGGTCTCTCGATGGCTCACACGGGAAATCGCCTGGACCTGCCCCTCGTTAACAAGACGTTTGAAGACCTGGATTATCTCATCAACTGCCTGACCAGGAGGGTCCAACAGACTCAGGACGTCGCAGATCATGCACAAGCCGTCATACACGCAAAAACCCAAGAACTCCAGGCTTCTGAAAATCTTATTGGTCAGTTGGAGGAACTCATCCATGACCTACATTTGGAGAACCTTGGTAAGGATCAGCAAATTGCCATGCTTGAGGCGCAACTCATTCCACCTCCACCACCGCCAGTAGCTGAAGGAGGTGACCACGGCACTGGAAATGTGACTGTATCTACAGCTACGAAGGAGGAAGGACCAGTGGAAGAAGATCCCGAAGAGGTGCTGTTTGAAGAGTCAACTGAGGAAGAAATCACGCCTGTGGCAAATAACCACGCAATAAAACGCAAGCGTAATAATTAGGAGGGATAAGTGTAACAATCAAAACCATGTTAGAAGGACCACCATTTATCTTTTAGCTTATCGTATCGATTTAGTGTATTGACCTATCAAATTGTGGTATGGCAGTACTGTTGCTTTCGTATTCCCACGACTTTAGTGAGTTTCGTTTGATAAAAGAATTGTTTGATTTCTTAAAATAAGTTTGAAATTTTCATGTATGCATTTGCTTGTGTTTGAACCTTGTTGCTGATGTTTGTTAGATGATGTTTGTAATGGATTATCTTGATTTATGGTTGTGCATTAGGATGTTGAATTATCAACAAAACTTTTCTTTTAAGGGTGGTAGCCACCTAGATAATTTAAACCCAGTCGCTTAAAACCCAGAGATCTCAAACTAGCTTTCCTTTTATCCTTCTAATCAGAAAAACCATTCACTGTCAAGTTTTCAAGTTTCCATGTCCGAAATTTCATTTGTCAAAACATCTCGAGTTATCAGAATCAATCAAACAATTTCTTTGTCTTCTAGCTTCTCCGAATCTCGGGGACGAGATTCCTTTTAAGGGTGGTAGTCTGTAACATCCCAACATTTTATCATGTTCAAAAATCACTAAAACTTAAAACTTTTCTTTTTATTAAAATAAAATATTAAATGCATAAGGAAACCAACTATAAAAGACTTCAAAGTTTAATATTTCAAATGACACAGTTTAAAACATTTTATTATCCCATGTATTTCAAAAACCTTAAAATATAATTTGACAAATAGTTTACCAACTACAATCCATTTTATTTAAATAAATTAGTTCATTATAAGTATTTGAATTAAACCACTTATTCATATCTATTCATAATTACAAGATTATTCAAAAGGTTATATAATTACTAAATGGTTTTCATTCCTTTAACTAAGTTCAAAATATAGTTTGGAAATTATAAGCCCATAGTGTATAACTTTAAAACTTCATAGAATTTAAATTAATGAATTAGCCAAATAAACATTTCATTTGCTTAAATGAATTTCATCTAGTTTTCAAAACATGAAATGATTAACAGATTCTAAATAAAAATAAAATTAAAATAAAGGTCTTGTCCAAAGTTGTTATGAAGTTTCAAATGCATAAAATACAATGTTGCACAAATTATTTTTTAATTAAAAAAGGAATACATTATCTTCTCCATTTTCATATAGTTGTGTTATGTCATTAAAAATTATACCAAAGCCAAAAATGAATTTAGAATTTGAAAATGAGTTTAAAAACTTAAATCCAAACATAATTGAACATGGGTATTTCATATAATATATTTAGTCAGAATTAAAATTTATTTAAATCCTAGTTTAAATTAAACATAAAGTGTCTAAGTTTACTTTTAAGCAATAGTTTGAAATTATTATTTTGAAAAATGTTCAAAACACTCCTACAATTGGTTTAAGAGAGAGATGAGGATTTTACAAACTTTTAGAATCTAATTTGAGTTGAATTAGAGTCATATTTTAAAAGTTATTTTAAATACAGAAAACAGAAAAGGATTTGACAAAAAAAAAAGAAAAGGAGAATAACCCGAGCCAGTGGGCCGAAGCCCATTGCCCAGCAGCGGCCCAACTCCGCCCGCGCTGCGCGCTTCTCCCACTGACGCGCGGGACCCACGCGTCATCCCTCTCCTTCCATCTCTCAACGAACAGCGCACGAACCGGAGAAGATCGAGCCGAAAACGACCACGATTCGTGCGGGATTCGATCTCCTAACGCCCCCATATAAACCCCCGAATACTCCTCTCGCGAATCCCTAACAAATCCTAGCCCGGGAGCCCCCAGGCTGCCCGCATTGCACCCCGCCGCGCCGCCACTGCCGCCGGCGAATTTCCTTGCTCCGGTGAGCCCTGGTAACGCCCGAGCGCCCCCTACCCCTCTCCTCGCTTTCTCCTTTTCTTGCGCATCTCGGTGACCCCTCCGTCGTGCCTTTTCCCGCACTAGGACGAGCGAATCATCCACGCCCGAAGCTCCCCGCCGCCACCCCGCAACTCCGGCGAGGAGTAAATCGAGCTCCGGAGCCCCCCCGCCACCAACCGGCCTCCCCATCGCCTTCGCCGTGCTGCGCCGCGCTCGGGGCTGCTCTCCACGCATCCGGGGAGGCACGGCGACGACCGGAGTGTCCACGCCGGAGCCCGCGCCGCCGTCAGCTTCTATCTCCGGTGAGAAGCGCCGCCATCTTCTGGACGAGCACGGTGAGCCTTTGGATCTATTTTTAACGGCTTAGATTAGATCGTTGCGGACGAAGCGGTACGCTCCGATCTGGACCGTCAGATCCAGATCTGACGGCCCAGATCAGATGACTTAACCACGTCAGCGCATACGTGGCATGCCCCGTCAGCGCACAGTCAGCGCTGACGTGTATAATCAATTTCGTAATTAAATTTAATCGGCAGTTTTGCAGAAACACCCCTGCCACTTAGATCTGTCACAACTTTTTAACCACAACTCCAAATTTAATAATTTTTATATATTTGAAAAGCTCTCGACATGTAGAATAATTTGGATCAGACAAAATTCAAATTTGACTTAGTATAAAATATTCAAATTTCAAATGGTGAAATTGAGTATATTTGTAATAACTTTAAATCTATAAATCCAAAAATTGCAAAAAATATGTTTTAGAAACCTTAGAATATTTGTAAATTAATACCACTGCTATAAAATATTTTTGAGTAAGTTTTGAATGATTTCATAGTTGTGTGTTTAATTTGAATAGTTTGACTAATTTTGAAATAACTTTTAATAGAAACAATATTTTTGATTAAATCCAATTGCAATAGATCTAATTAAATGCTCTCTGTCTATTAACACTAATTATAAAATTTTGTTATAAAATTTAGTCATAGGAAACTTTAATCTTATAATTATTCCTTTTATTATATTTTCCAAAATTAGAAATTAATTAAATTGCATGTATAAATTCATGCATATTTATAAAGAAATCACAAAAGTTATTCTTATGTTAATTGTGATTTAAAAATTGCATTCCATGCATAGCACATTTTATAGTATCATTTTCCATAAGGAAAACTCCTCTCTATTTTCTCTAAGTTAGGATTACTTTCAAACTTAGTAGTTTGGAAAAAGTGCTATACACTTAGACACTTAGTATTTTTCAAGATGGAGCTAGGAGACCATTGAAGGACTTAGCCAAAAACAAGACTTCAGAAGTATCTTCAAGGAGAAGAAACACTTAGAAGAAAATCAAGAACAAGTTCATGAAGACCAACCAGAAATATTTTCCAAGCCTTGCTCTCTCTCTCTCTCTTTCTTTTCTCTGAGGCTTCATGAAGGACTTAGAAGAAAACAGACTCTGTAAGCATTCCCAAAGATGGCAAGCACTTAGAAGAAAAGTGAGAAGAAGTTCAAGAAGGCCAACCCCCTTTCTATTCTCTAAGTCTTTCTCTCTGTCTTTTCTCCTCATCTGAGACTTCATGAAGACTAAGTAAATCCAAGACCAGCCTCGAGGATACAAGAATCATCAAGTCTGAAGATTCATCAAGACTACCAAGAGCTCAATCAAAACATCCTCCGGAAGAAAGTTACAAGTCTGGAGATGAAGCCAGGAGGACAACTACAACTTTCTTTCTATCTTTTCCCTCTTTCCTAATCTTGTCTGTTAGACTTAAGCAAATTTTGATCTTGATGTTATCATCTTGAAGTTGTTGGATCCTAGCAGCATAGTGGGATGAAGCGGCCTGGAAACAAACCTTACATGTCCTCGTAAATGAGACCCATTCCACAATTTAAGTGGCTGGCCGGGTGTCTGTCTCTCTCACTATAGTGAATGTCCAACTTACAAAGAGTTGATAATAATTGTGATCATCTTGAACAAATGACTTAGTATTTTTCTCTAAGTATTTTGCACATCATGGCTAAGCCATTAGAGTGCTTGTTTTAAGGAGATATAAAACAAAGTATGTATATCCAACTTAAGACTTTAGTCCTTAGTCCTTTTTGACCAACCTATTTGCCTTACAATAACTTAAAAGAATTTCATGGCATGAAAAAGCATATCTAGCCTTAGGAATATTTTTGCATATCATGCATAAACATATTTTTCTTAGAAAGTTTTATAAAACTTATTTATTCATCTAGTATGTGTTTGTTTGCATTGTGGATTTGTGCTTGCTGTTGATTGTTGTATTGTTGCTTGCTTATATTGTTTAGATTAAACGGAGAGCAAACGTTCTTGTTGAAAAGAGTTTGTGAACAACGACAACATTCAAAGGCAAGTGGCACACCTCATAAACTTCCTACTTTTATATGCATTACTTAGTGTATTTATATATGCATGTGTTGCTATGCTAAACCTATGTAGAATCCCTTATTCCTGTGTCTAGGTTCCTATGCAATACTTAGTAGAATTATTGATGCTATGCAAATGTCGTTTTGTGAAAATCTAATTTCTACTAAGTTAAGAATGAAACACCTGGGTGGTAATTGGTTGCATGGGTTATGTTGAGTGGCTACTCAGGTCCATTTCTATGGTTCCTAGAGTATGTACACTTGAGAATGGCCACCCAGGAACAGAGGAATCTGAAGAACTCCGAGTGACGATTGATTCCAGTGCAGCCATTGCCATATGGGCTCTGGCTTGATCAATTATGTTGCGTGGACTCTCTCCGGCTTGACAAGCAGATGTAGGGGGATGTTAGGTGGAACGGGTCAAGCCAGGTGGGAGGGAAAATGCTTCTGAAAGATCTCGTCTCATTCTCTCCTTTCCTTATCACAAATGGTGTGTAAAGGAGACCTTGGGTTGAATGGGTACAATGGTGAAAGTGCACAACCTCTGCAGAGTGTAAAACTAAGTACTTAGCCGTGTCCCCGGTTACGGACAATTTTGAGCAGCTGATCAAGGACGTCAACGGAGGATTCCATCATTCCAACTTCAGAATAAAACTTGATGGGTGAACAAGGGAAGATGAGATTTATGGTTTTCATGCCATACTCATCTGGATTTCAAGAAAAGTGTTTTCAAAAGAGTAGGAAAAATTGGCTTTATGCAAATTAGCCTTGAGCTCCACCAGCCAAATATGCATATAGCCTTTAGAGTTATTCCATAAGTGTCCACCATAGTGTCACTTGCCAGACTCCATTTTTAATGGAATCTGACCCACGTTGTTGCAATATTTTTCTTATTGCAGATTTGATCAAATGACGAGTGAGGTTTCGTAAAGGTTTCGGGTCTACAACCAACATGCTTTCGCCTGTGGCAGCATGAAAGTTATAGTGACTCACTGCTATTGTATTTCCGCTGTGTACTTTTTCTATGCTAGCTTTATGCTATGCAACTTGTATTAAATATTTTGTTATTCTGGATCATCGATGTAATAAAATTGACGCTTTGTTGTGATATTACATCGTAAACTGTGTGTGCAAATGAATCGATCCAGTGATTTGCACTATACATAGGTATCTGCCTTATTTAAAGTGCAGTTACGCTACAAAATTGTTGGATGAAACACAAAATGGGCGCTTCATAAAAAACATAACATGGGGAACTTGGTCCAAAAATATGTATACAAGAACACAAATTTGTGTAAGCTTGAAATTCTTTTTTACCGTAAAACATATATTGTCCTTCTTGTATAGCAGGTGAGTGAATGTGATATTTTTTAAAGGAATTTACAGGTCAAAAATCGATTTGCTTATTATAACAGTATTTGACTTCTCTCAAAGCAATCGGCGTGCGCCTAGGCACACAAAATCTACTCTTGGCCACATGATCGGCGTAGCTCCTGGAGAGGCTAATTGCGTTCTGGACCTGCATCCACCTGAGGATAAGTGCCATTATTATGCTTCTGAGTCTTTTTTCGTTTTTCAAATTTGATAACGAAGGGCAGGAGAATCTTGGTGTGCCCCCACATAAACCGACTCTTGGTGCCGACGAGAGTTCCCTTTGGTGGACTGGTGTCCACGATCTGAACTTGGATATGCTGATGGAGTGAGATGGCTCGTTGATGCCAACTGCAGGCGCGCGGTGATCCAGTGAGAACAAGCTAAAGCTGATCAATCGATGTAATGAGGCAAAATGGCGATTGATCACGATCACCATCATTGATCCATGGTTTGGCCCCCAAGGCCGCTGGCGATATGACTAGTAGTAGGCGCCATTGTTTCGTGCCCAACTTCTGCTGCTTTTTTGAGTTCAACACGGAGACTCCACCTACATGCTCCATGGACGGCCAGCCAGCGTGATCCCCCATTAAGTTCAGATTATACGGCTGTATTGTTCCCCTATCAGCGATCGAATCCTAATCAGGATGAGACGTCGATGGAGCCACACCTGCGCCAAGATATGGCCGGTAGCCTAGCGAGCCCCCACGTACCACTCCGGGTCCTTCTCATGGGCTCCCCCAACCGCATCCACCCCCCAAACCCTGGGTCTGGCCGCAAGAACTCGATCCGGCTGGTTTTAGAGTGATGGGAACATCAGCAAACAGTAGCACACTGGCAACTCCATCCTACACAATTAATGAGCCTCATCTCCAGCGTACATGGGGTCCAAACCTTGATCTCCGAGTTATTAGTTGGCATGTATTCTACATGTGATGCACGCAATGATGATCAGCCTGAAAGTCTGAGTGAGATGGTAACCTGTGTTCAAATGCCAAGATCAGACTTGTGCACTACTGTCTTCATGCTGAAGCTCTCATGGGTTTATCTCCTGGATGAACCTGGAAACTTCCTGGAATATTACTTCATTTCCTATGTTCACAAGATAAGCATAAACCGTGGTTAGATAATCATATACTAAATGCGTAGAGAGCAAAAACTCGCAGAAAAGAAGCAAATTTGGCGTATCATATCATATGCCCCAAATCCCTGTCCAGCAAAGATTCTTTTACTAACTACCAGAGCTTCAGCGCCACCTCCTCCATCGAATCATTTCGCTATCACCTTTCGCGAATTCCTCTTCATCTGTTTGACAAATCTGCACTCCGAATGGGACCTATCCAGCATGGAACGGCCATAACTGAGTTACCACCACCCATGATGTGCACATTCTGAACATCCAGCATGTTCTTTTCATGGACACAAGTAAACAATCAACATATCGACAAAAACACAAGACATATATGTCTTATCTGAGTCACCCCCCCCCCCCCCCCCCCCCCCACACACACACACACTCCCCCAACCCCCCACCCAACAGAGAAGCATTAAGTTACGTGGAATCGTAATCTTGACGCATTGTTCCACAATTATCTGCTTGACCAAATTTGTGATAGCTTTTTCCAAAAAAAATGTTTGCCTATGAACCATGAAAAGGAAGAAAAATAGAAAACAAACAACTGTCAGGTAATTTAGGCCTAAACTAACAAGCGAATAGTAAACATGCAGAAATGAGCATGTCAACAACGATCGTCGAGCTTCCAAAGAGAATCATGATACCAAAAAAGGAACATAAATAGTTTGGCTTTATGGGCAAACAGATGATTCCAAACTGTTGATATTGCAACAGGAGTGCTCAATGAGATCATATTATAAGCTAGATAACAACAAGGAATATAATTAGATAAGACCACACAAAAAGTACAGAATCCAAAAAGTAAGAGCTCAATGAAAATGACTGGTCAAAAGGGAACCAGTTCACTGATTATTTATTATTTGTATAAACACCGAGTATGGTCCACAGAAAATTAAAACTCAGCTTTTATCATTCAGCAAAGTTAAACAGTCAATAAGTAATGTGATTGATTAACAGGGTGGATTCGAACTATAGTCAACCTTTTTCAGACGGTGCAACCAGGATGACCCCATGTATGAATGATAGTTCCCATGTGAGACCATTATCCATGATGTTTAAGAATAATGGCAGCATCGCTTCCACCGGCTCATCATGGGGATGAAGTCCGTATAAAAGTCTCCATTCTCCAACAAGAAGAAACCAGATACATCATACATAGTTGAAAGATGCAACGGAAAAGGGCCGATACACACATGCATGCACATGCGTGTAAGGACCGCCACTTCATAATCACTCCCGAGTGTCACATGGTCACCTGTGATAATGCAGGGGCATTTCAGCAGAAGCGAGAGATTAGGAACACAAGAGGACATAAGAAAGGGGCTGCAGCATTGGATGGAAGAATGCTTAAATTTCCCTCAAAAGCAACTATCCAACTATCTTACAATACCAAAATTAACGAAGCCATTTTGTGCCCAAGTTAATAACATACAATATTGTGTGCAAACAAAACAAAACAAAACAAGCTAGTTGGAATTCTCAAACTATTACGTATTATTTATCCATTTAATCTGGGCTAAATTTTATTACTTTGAACTACCGTATATAGTTCTACTTCAGTGTGCTACTACCTCCAATCCAGAAAAAACTGTCGTGGAGGCTATACAATTTTTGTTCTAACGTAGTTGATGCTCAGCGACAGTTAATTAGGATCAGAGGGAGTATTATAATTATAATTTGAATTTTTAATTCATCACCTCCATGACACAGTGTTGAGTAAGTCCATGCAACTGTAGCAGCGATTATTGATATTGAAATTGTCATTTACGATAAAGAGTTGAATTAATGGGATACATTCGGAGAAGCCACTAAGCATGGAGATTATAGGAGGTGCAATCTAATAAACCAGTTCTGTGTTTTACAAACAGTTAACATCTTAGCAAGACAAAATATGGGGGAAAAAGGGATGGAGGTTGTGTTGACGACTTTGACATCCCAGGTAAAGGCTGGGTCAATAGCCACATGAAATAGAATTGTATCCATTTCAATGTATGGATAGCATCGCAGATAGAGACCTGTATGGTTTAGCCATTCTCCAGACCCACAGAAAGTAATAAGCAATAGCTATTACATGTCTGTTTCCTCATCTCGTTCAAGGAACACGTGCAGTTGCCTAATGATTGACATGTAGCAAATCTTATTAAATAACGAGATCCTGACTATACTTTTAACAACGTGTCCTTTAACAAATAGATAATTTAGTTCTAGATGACTTCTATTCGATAAAAAGGAAGTGCTACACAACTTAAGAAAAATTTCTTCCAATACATCTTCAGAAACATTTTTGTTTCTGGAAGACATTAAGAGTTAGCATTAGTTTGAACAGCATAAGATATGTAAAAAAAATAAAGCTCCCAAGAAAGACATAATATTAATTTGGACAGCAAAACGGATATGAAAAATCAGTAAACATATTCTGAGTCAATGCTTCCTAAAAAAAATCAGAGTCAAAAAAATAAATCAGAAATGATCACTGTTACAGAATAAGAGGCAGTATACATCTTCAGTCATAGATCAGCACCATACCATATCACCCTGTACCACTTGATGTCTTACTGATGCCAGACAATAATTGTTCTGTATGTAGCAGCTAGATTAATCTGCATGACATGTGAAGGTGTGAGCAGTTTTCAAGATTATTATTGAACCAGAAAAGTCATTACAAAAATAAACCAGACACTAATTATTCAGTTAGCACATCGACACGAACATCAATAAGTGTACGGAGAAGTAGAGTTTTCTCTTTGTCTGGAATCTACATATGGGGCCCATCAGAAGGCAAGAGATATGAGTTGGGTACGTCTAAGGAATGGCTGATTCAGCAGGAATGCAAAACAAGACTGAACTTCAAATAAGATTGTATACACTTACACTTTTGCCAGAAATCACAATAATGGAGACCCAGTCTGTTCAGTCCCCATTGGTCCCAAGAAAAAGGGGAGTCCAATCAGTGCACGGCTAATCTTGATGGTAGTAAATGGTAGGCATCAGTGCACGGCTAAATCTTGATGGCAGTAAATGGTAGGCATCAGAACACAGAGGCTTGGATTAGACTTGACAAGATATCTTGGACAACTTATTGACCTTTCGTCTGAACTAATGAGATCAAGGGACCGAATCCTTCACATGTTACTAAAACAAGTCTTTAACGCACCTACCAAAAGAATATAACCGAAGATGATAAGTCTATCACAAATTACTTCCAGAAATGACATCCAACGCTCAAGCTATGCTGTTCACATTTGCACAAACAAACATGTGGAAGACACTGTAGAACTAGGCCACCAAAACAGTGCTCACCGATGACGTATATCCTTAGTTATACTTTGACTTGAATACTCAAGATTGCTACGTATGGGAGGATAGTTATCTATGAATTAATTGTGAGTGACAACCGCTTCAACGTAAGGACTGGATGTGCAACACTCTGGCAAAATAACGCACACCACAGACTGTTCATGGCTGAAGTGGGTAGTACCAGCCTATAGGAGGGGCCTGCGGTGCACCAGAGAAAATGGTTCAGAAAAGCAGGCTGGTGCTCGCAAAATAGTAGGCATAGAAAAAAAAATAGCTAGCACATTGCTTCAGTAATTTACTTAGTTGATTTACCAAAAGAAGCAGAAGGCTTCAAGGGGAACGTGTGATACACCTTGTTTACTGCGTGTGGCCAATGGCTTCCCGCAGCGCATAGAAAACACGCGTGCCCTGTTGTTATCCTCGTAAGGTATAAAACAAGAGCAGTTTCTTCTTTCTTTCCGAGATTCTCTAACTTTGACCCCTATCTCTGCATGTTTATCAGCTGCAGCATATATATATAGGTTCCAGCCTCCACACCTTCTTCATATAGAGTTGAGTGGCGAAGAACAGCAAAATCAAGCATGACTCAAGCTCATTCAAAATCTTACTTCCACCAATTCTGGGATGGACTTCAAATCAATGGGAGTAGTGACAGCTTTTCCATCGAGCTACTGCCATCTCTTGGTGCAACTATAAACCACTCGAATAAGTTGAAGAAGTTCATCATATCGCCCTATGATCCCCGCTACAGGTGAGGTTCCTGCTGCACTGTCTGTACCAGTCTACCAGAACAAGAAAAGAGCAGCAGCTGACATCATTTCCTCTGCTTTTTCTGTGTCTCTCAGATTTTGGGAGCTCTTCCTTATAGTCCTAGTTATTTACTCCGCCTGGATTTGCCCGTTTGAACTAGCATTCTTGAGGGACATGCCCTCTAAGCTTTTGCTAGTTGAGAACATTGTCAATAGCTTCTTTGCCATTGATATTATTTTGACATTCTTTGTAGCTTATGTCGATAGAAAAACACATCTTCTTGTGGACGATTGGAAGAGAATTGCAGTGAGGTTCGTACCTGGTTCATAATTTCTTTCATCTTAATAACCTCACATTTGGAACTGAGAAGGCCCGACTGATTCTGTCCTCACATTACCAACATATGATCCTCTGCAGATACCTATCGACTTGGTTCATCTTTGATGTATGTTCAACAGCTCCATTTCAACCGATTATCCTTCTATTCACACACAAGGGAAATGCCCTTTCATTTACGATACTCAATATGCTTAGGTTGTGGCGCCTTAACCGAGTCAGCACACTGTTTGCCAGGTTCAAATATTCTACAGCTTCTTCATATTTGAAAGATGAATTATAAAATGCACAAATTTGATCATCTTATTTTAACCAGGCTGGAGAAGGATATCCGGTTCAACTATTTCTGGACTAGATGCTCAAAGCTAATTTCTGTAAGTCTGTCAGAAACATTAGACCTTATCTTCCTATTTCACAGAGAACAAAAAATGTTGATTCTTTATGTGTATAAAAATATGTTATGATCAAATACAGGTCACCCTCTTTGCGGTGCATTGCGCGGGATGCTTCAACTATATGCTTGCTGACAGATACCCATACCCAGAGAATACATGGATTGGTGCTGTGATGCCTACATTCAGATCAGAGAGTGTATGGACTAGATATGTTACTGCACTTTACTGGTCCATTACAACACTGACAACAACAGGATATGGGGACCTACATGCTGAGAACCCAAGAGAGATGCTCTTTGATATTTTCTATATGCTCTTTAATCTGGGCTTGACAGCTTATCTCATCGGCAATATGACTAACCTGGTTGTTCATGGCACCAGCCGCACCCAGCAATTTGTATGTTCTCCAACTTATCCGGAGAATATCTCATTACCATACTTGGTCATTCTGTATCCATATTAAATTAAACATTCAGGGATATATGATAGCTATTCATATCCTTAATCACTCAGAAAAACAAGAAATAAGTTGTATTTGTGTCCCATAAAGCTAAATCAACGGAATCCTATTATTGCATGGATGCCGCTAGGTACAAGTTATTGTATCCCTTAAGCATCAGTAATTTTAGGTTGCAAGAAAACAGACGAAACAACATTGTAATCAAGGTCTTATACAAAGAAAACTTAAGCAACCACAAGCAGAACATTCAGCGACTTAAGCAAAATAGTTACCATCTTTCTTGTTTCATACATATAATTCTATATTAATATCTTTTAAATGATGCAGAGGGACTCAATCCATGCGGCTTCAGAGTTCGGAGCACGAAATCAGCTACCTGTGACCATTAAGCAGCAAATGCTATCTCACTTCTGCCTACAGTTCAAGACAGAAGGCTATAACCAGCAAGCCATGATAAATGGTCTCCCAAAAGGAATCCGTTCAAGCATAGCGTACAGCTTATTCTTCCCAATCATGCGACGGGCCTACCTCTTCCAGGGAGTGTCCAACAGTTTCATCGCAGAACTGGTACATAGTCACTCAATGTTTATTTAACTACCCTATGAGAACTGGTAATATGTACTAACTGAATTTGTTGAACAACAGGTCATGGAAGTGCAGTCTGAGTATTTTCCGCCAAAGGAAGATATCATACTGCAGAATGAAGGGGCAGCAGATGTTTACCTAATAGTTACAGGAGCAGTGGTTAGTTATCACTGACAAAGTTACAAACCACATTTGTGCAAGTTTATACCAATAAGCTAATTATCACTATTTTGTGATCTTTTCCAGAATATGATGACAAACATAAATGGGAACGAACAGGTATATGTTTCTTCCATCTACAGAAACTCCAGATATAGCTAAGATTTCTATAGATTATTTCGTTATTAAAATATTATGAATTTTATTGAAAGCAGGTATATGTGAAAGTTACAAACGGTGATATGTTTGGAGAGGTTGGAGCTCTCTGTAACATGCCCCAGCCGTTTACTTTCCGCACTGCTGAACTGTCACAATTTCTGAGAATAAGCAGGAAGAGACTTACAGAGGCCATTCAAAACCACAAGGAGGACCATAACATTTTAATGAACAATCTATTCCAGGTATAACTTCAAACCGAAAGACACACTCAAGCCATTTAACGGTTTAATTTGTCCAAGAAGAAGTTAAAAACTTTTTATGCCAATGTACAGAAACTGAAGCTAAAGGAAACTTTACCTGAAGTCAATCAACCAGACCGAAGATTCTTGAGCAAGTATGACCTATTTCATATTCCTCGAGACGAACCTATGCTACCATGGTCACACCATTACACTGCACAGAAAAGTACAGATTTTAGTAAAAAGGTTCCAATATTTGGAGATGCTACCAATTCATCAAAGTTTCTTGGAGAAGTGTCAGAGCAAGAAAACATCCATAACAAGTCAAGTTGCAAGAATAAGATATCAGATGGAATGATGGGCAAAGAAGAGGCTGTCAACGAGGTTCGCATAAGCTGTGAAACCAAAACAAGTGCTGAAGAGTTCCGCATTAAAATAAATTCCGAAGACAAGAATGCATCAAGCAGCCCGCAAACAATACATACAACAATACAGCCAGGTTCTCCCAACAAGACATCCGAAAACATAGCAAGGAGCAGATATCAAGATCATAGTTGCACAAAAGAAGCCAATACAAGAGTTACAATTTATACATATCCTCATAATGCAACAGGTTCTGCAGTACAGAATGGGAAGCTTATCAACCTGCCTGGTTCACTGGAGGAGCTTATCAAAATTGGCAGTAAGTGAAAAAGTTTCTAGCTTTATATTATGGTACTTATCCATGGAGTATGACTAGTGTTTAGTAAAGATCAGATATACTCCACAATTCATAGTAAATTAGATGCTGCAACATGCATTTCCCTCATCAAATATTCTTTCACAATGCAGGACAGAAATTTCCAGATTTCCATCCTACAAAAGTGATCAGTAGAGATTACGCAGAAATAGATGACATTTCTGTCATCCGAGATGGCGATCACATATTCTTTCTTTAGATGTAAAGAAACATAGAATATACCAGCCTTAGCACAACTCAGAGCTTCAAGTGCTCCAATCTATCAAAAGTAATGGATGCACATCCTCGTCTTCGGACTGAAGATATAAAGAGGAAGAACATTTCGACGTTCTTACAAATAGTTTTGATCGTTACTAACATTAACATCATGTAAGTGCCTATCATTGTACAATAAACATGTAGCCCCGACAGATGCAGTCATGCAGAAGTCATGAAAGTATGTGGGCAAAAGCACTTATCGGTTTCTTTTATAGAAGGTTTGAATCAGAAACTGTCCAGTCGTGTGCTTTTTTTCCAAGAAAAGCAAGAGCGTTACTAGTTTTCATGCACGGAATTGTTTCTCATTTATCCAGAAACCCTGAATGGCGCATCATAAAGTTCACAGGGTTACTAGTGAAGCTACAGACGAACAAATTGCTTGGTTAAATACACATCCCGCTTAATCACAGAACCTCACCATCACGGGTGACACTGGCAATGGTACTCCCTGACTCTGTTACAACTTATAGGCGATATTACTGGGGAAGTAACACGAGCCTTTAGAAGGGGCAAAGTGCAAATTCGCGTTGCGAGTAGAGCCAAGCGAAGGTCGTGGTAGGTCGCCTCTCACCTGGAATGGAACGCCGCGATCAGGGGCGGATCCAGGGGGGGCTAGCAGGGGTAAGACCCCCCCCAACCTTTCGCCCCCCTCAAGAAATTACAGCAGCAATTAGTACATGTTTATTCAGATTCGGTCGTGTTTATCCTTTATCTCCCATCAAATGCTTAAAATAGCAGAAGTTCTCTCGTAGCCCAATGGCTGTGTACTTTTACTACACACAGGGAGACCCAAGTTCAATACCCAACTACAACACCTTTCTCTCTTTCTATTATACATTTTTTTCTTTTTTTGCAAATTATGACTATATTCATATCTTTCATTTTATAGATTAATATGAATATGTTATATATAAATTTTGATCAGAAAAATATAATGAATATTAATTTACCATCCATGATCATGTTTACATCTTGCATCTAGTTCTTTAGTTATATTTTAGTAATTCACCTAAATAATAAAAATAAAATGTGTTGGGTACTTATTTATTTATTGCTTTATTCCATTTAATTTTGAGTAGAACATTCTAATACATACTAATGGCCATAGCTAATCATTGTATGTTGTAGTACTTATGTCAGAATTAAATATTTGTGTACGAAGTTGCCATTGCTAGCCTCCCGAAGACATCGGCTAGCTCCGAGATTTTTATTGCTCGCCCCCCCTAAGTTTAAATCCTGGCTCCGCCCCTGGCCGCGATTAAGCGGTTCGAGCTGAAGCCGCTGGCTCTGGGATTCATCGAGCGGGGAGGGGATCGGAGCGGATGAAGACGGCGGTGAGGATATCGATTCGAAGGCTGGGGCAGCCGGGTTGGGTCATCGGCCGAGTAGCATTGCCGGAACACGCGGGAGGTGCGGTGAGGTTTTCATCGCCTCAACGGACGAGCCGGAGCGGCAGGGTTGAACCGCGGAAGAGCCAGCCGCTGTGCGGTGCGGTCGGGGCCGTCGGGGAAGACGGCAAACGATGGGGGTCATAAAGTACAAAAAACCGCTCCAAGAGCCTCTATACATTGTACGATTTTCACCGATTTTAAAGGATTCTTCTCGAAACTGGCTTACGCCCCATTTTATAAATAAATCAAACTTATAACCATAACCAGACGAGGAAAAACGTGTGAAATATGAAAGATTAAGATTTTGCTGGGGCCACAGCACAAGAAAGCCCAAACGTAAAATAACTCCTCCTGATACAAACTCTACACAGTAGAGCTCAACGGCTAGGCGGTGAAGATAGAAGGCGTGCCGCCTTCAGGAGATCCTCAAGAATGTCATCCAGCTGCTGCATGTCCCTCTGTCTAGCCAACGGGTGCCACTCCTGCAGGAAAGTTAAGAATTTGAAAAATGAGTCAGTGGCCCGTCGTTGAAAGACATGCTCGATGACCATCTTGTTACGAATCGTCCAAAGGGTTCAGGTCATTGCCGCGAACACCAACCAGAAGAGGGACCTCCTCCTCCCGGTATGGTTCGTCTGCACTTTCAGGAACTCTGCCAAGTCAAGGGCCTACCACTCAAGACCCAAGGACTCAGCGAGGAAGCTCCACAGAAACCAAGCAGCGGGACAGGAGAACATGATATGTGTTGGTGATATACTAACTAGGGGTATCTCTAACATGGATCAATCCGGCTAGTCCAGGGTGACCCAAGGGTGGTAAGGCTGAAACCTGCCGGGCGGCCCAGATAGCTGATGTACAAGGAAGTAGGCGGACGGTCCAAAGAAGGCGGAAGGCCGAAGCCCATCAAGCCACCAAGCCAAAGATGGAAGGCGGCAGCTAAGCCGGCTAGGTCTAGGACTCTGTTTACTTGTCGGACAAGTACTTACCTTGTATCTTGTGGTCTGGCCGCCTATATAAGCCGGCCACCAGGAAGCCTTTAGGGCACGCTCCAGTACGCATAATACACATTGTAACATGTTCACGGCTATTGCCTTATAGTGAATTATAGCAGCACGTAGGACCTCGCCACCGTTGCGGGATCCGAAGCTGGGTAAACTCGCCCTGTTCAATCCCGTCCTCGACGACTGCAGCCTTCTTCCCCACAATCCATACGTAGGCTAGAGGACCCCCGTCTCATATCAAATATGTCGATACTACGACAGTTGGCGCCCACCGTGGGGCATAAGGTTCCTGGCGTCACGTTCCAGGCGGGAACACTTGGCGGCGTGGGCAAGCAGATCGCCGTCGGCCGCGTCACAAGGTATGACGGTCACAACTACGTCAACTCAGATGAGTCCTGGCTCCCGGTGGATGACTACCTCATCGGGTGCGCAATCGTACCGATCGGAGGGATTGACGTCTTCATCGGGTACACGCCAGAGGCGTACGGCCTACCGCGTTTCTACGACCCCACCCACCAACCCTTCGACCAAGCAGTCGACCGGCAACATGGATCTGAATCCGCCTTCTCCCAGGAGTCGGCCGGATCTGACTTCCACTTCGTCGGAGTTGTTGGACTGGGATCTGACTCCCAGCCGGAAAACAACGATCCTGAGTCAATTCTTCCTGCTCTTCAGGAGGACGCGATGTCAGATGCCGGATCCAGATCTACAGTTCAAGTCAACGTACTGATTCTGATGATGATGCTAGTCTCTTCGAAGAGAGAATCAAAAACCGCTTTTCCGGTGATGATCCGGTTCCTTCAGAGAACACAACAGATACAGATATGCCTGATAAGCTGGCTATGATGGTTATCGTCGGTCACGAGTCAACCCCAGTCGCTTCTGAGCCGCAAGATAAACCGGCAGAAGATGCCGGCAACACCGTTACCGGTCAACTCATTGACGGTTCCGATAAGGTGTGCGCAAAGAAGAAAGCTGGTCTCCGAAAAGGCGGCAGCAACAAACCTATGGATTTTCTCTCCGTTATCAAAGAAGTAGCCGAAATCATGAACACTCCGGTGAATAAAGATACCCCGCTCGACGAGGTGGAAGAACTTAGGCTAAACATGCTTAACCACTCTGACTTCCTGCGCAAAAGAGAGGAGCATGTTGAGAGCCTTAAAAAGAAGATCGAGAAGGAGCAAGAAAAGATGTCGGCAAAACCGAACAGGCAGCTCTTCGAAGAAAAAAGGTCATCAAAATACCGCCGTGATAAGGAGCTGCCAATTTGTGCGACCACATCAGGTCAAGATCTAGGGTTTGACTGGCGCACAATACCACAGCGTACGGACAGAACGGGGGATGTTGTCTTCTGCACCCCCATCCTTAACGCTGCTACCGCGCTTGACACCTTAGACGACAAGACTTACACAGCGGAAGAAAAGGTGGCCAATGCAAGACACTTCATGCGCAAGGCCCTAGAACAGCAAGCTCGCGCTGACTCCTATGGCCATATGGCGGATGCCCGCGGGGGAGACCTAGAATCCAAGTCATGAAACTGCAAAGCCGCACCCGGCGCTGACCCGAAGGCCTGTCCAACTCCAATAGCCATGGCGACAAAAGGAAAGCAACGCCACCTCCAAAAAAGATGCCACCGCCAAAACCAAGGCGGGATGAGAACTCGTGGACAGGAAGCAGAGGGACCTGCCACATCCAGCCCAGCCAAGGCGCGGCGATGGCGGTAGCCGGGACAACAGCCAACCGCCTAAAAAAGATGCCGGCAACGACCCTCCCAGGAGAGGTCGAAGCCGGTCTCCACAGCGCAGCACCAGCAGCAAAAGGAAGGAGGCGGCAGATGGGCCCAGGCGCAGCGTAAGCCGGACAGCGCAGGACGAGTCAAACGCCAACAAAGGCGGACAACAACTCGATCCAAAAGACGCACGACATCGCCTACAAGACCTAGCAAGAGGAAGGGATCCGCTATACTCTGGCCCAAAGTGCTTTGGCGATGCCATCCACAGAGAGCCGTTCCCCAAGGACATGACATCAGTGTCTAAAAATTGTCCTAGGTACAACAGGCTCGTTAAGACGGATTCATGGCTAGCCGATTATGCCATGGCCATAGAGATTGACGGCGGAAGCAATCACATTGCCGTCCGCTACCTACCTCTCATGTTAGAAGGCACGACAAGGGCTTGGATCGACAACCTTCCCGAAAAGTCTATCCATAGCTGGTACGACATGGAAAAGGTTTTCTCCCAACACTTCCAAGGAACATACAAGCGTCCGAATACCTACACGGATTTGCAACGATGTATTCAGAAGCCGGACGAAACCATGACAGATTTTGTCAGTCGTTGGATCTCCGAGAAGGCCAACTGTCATGGTGTTTCGGACGCACAGGCTATCCATGCCTTCTACACGGGCCTACAGAAAAAGTTCTTACTCCGTCACTGGCTCGTCCGCGAGCAAGTCACGGACCTTGGCGAGATGCTCAACCTAGCCGCCCAATACACGGCAGCAGACGATGACACATGTGACGATGATCCGGACGTCAGCACCGCGCCAAGGCGGAATAACAAACGCAAGCAAGCAGCAAAAGACAAAGCCGGGTGTAACGCCCCGGGAGTTTTCCCAATTAGAAAATTGTTTGTTTTTCTTTTTCATCATCATGCCATCATTTCATCATTATTTTTCTCACCTTGCATGTTTTCCTAAATAACATAAAAAAAATGTTATTTGTGCAAACCCTATTTTTGTTTCTCAAATAATAACCCATCTCCCTCTTGCTATTTTTATGAAATCTCTAAAACTAAGTATTTCGAAAGATTTTACAAAGTACTTTAAATATAAATAAAGATTTAACAAAGTCTCCTATCTTTTCTTTTATTTCTTTTTCTTTTCCCTCTCTATTTTTCCTGAATTAGGAAAATTCATAGCAGGCCTCTTTTGGGGCCCAAGCCAACCCACCAGCAGCCCAACTCCCCCCTGTCTTCTTCGTACGGAAGAGAGCTACACGCACCAAGCCTGAGCCATGGCCCCCACGCCATGTGCTCCTCCCCTTCTCTCCCCCTACTTAGCCGACCCCCCTCCCCTAACCCTAGCTTCGCTCCCTCTCCCTCTCAGTGCGCCGCCGCCTCCCCATCCTTCTTCCTCCTCCGTACCCCCACCATTAGAAAACCACCGAGACCACCACCGGAGGACCTCGCCGTCACGCCGCTGCTACGCCGCCGTCAAAGGAATGCCGACCACCCCCGGAGATCCGCCGCGTCGTCACCTCTCTCTCCCCCGAAGCAATCGAGCCGGGAGGCTTTATGTCCGACGAGCTCTTCCTCATCTTGTTCGCGGCCGACGAGCTCCGCCGCCGGATTCCGGCGTCCCGGACCTCCCCGACACCGAACAACTACGCCACCACCCTCAACGTGAGCCACTCCCCCCATTCCCTCGCTCCCCTTATCGTTTCCGTGTTGGAGTGGAGGATTTCGTCGCCGACTCCCTCATGGATGCAGCTGCGAACCCGAGCTTGAGGTGCTCCCCTCCTCGGCTGTTTCCCTCTTGAGCACGCACCACCAGCAGCCCGATGCACTCCCACACGCCTCCACACACATCCCTGCACCCTCGCTTGGACCACACGCCCACCCGCCAGGACCCAGCAGCGCTGCTGCAGTTCGTCCCCATGGTCGTCCCGTACTGCAGCCTGAATCTTTTTTCCGTTAGGTTCAGTTGCATCGGCTTTTTGGTTCATCTACAAAACCGTAGCAGATACATCACCAACCACCGTCCCACCCCAGTGGCTAGCTAGCACCACCGATCCATCTCTCACCGCATGAGATCACGAGTTCAACTCCCATCTGCCGGAAGGAACACCTTTTTTTTGCCTGTTTAACTGTCGGACTGCATCGGTGTTGTCCAAAAATTCAGTTAACTCGCATTGCGTTGCCTGATATCAAGTCTGTATTCCATTAAGACACCAACACACAGCTGGCCCAGTGGCTAGCGCAGCCCACGTTCCACAGCGAGAGATCCCTAGTTCGAATCCCCCTGTGCCTTGGTGAATAAATGGCACACTTTTTCTTTTTTCCTTCCTCTCACTGAAAGTGGGTCCCTTTCGTCAGAGACAGAAGCGCTGGGTTTTTACCCAGAGCCCCCTGCTCTCTGGTTCTCTCTTTTTAAGCCTCACAGATACTTTTGCTATCACGAATAGGTCCCTGCCTTATTACAGAAACACCCCTACCACTAAAAAATGCAATAACTTTAATTCTATTACTCCAAATTAAATAATCTTTATATGTTTATTTATCAGAAAAATACAATGAGTATTAATATGACATTTGTATGCCATTTTGCATCTATTATTTTAATTGCCTAGAGTAATTTGTTAATTGCAACTAAATAATTAAATATGGAATGTGTGGGGTAATAAATATATAATGCCCTATTCTATTTAATTTAATTAGATCACCCATGCCATGTGTTGCCATGTTAACCAACATTTAATAATGCTGGTAAATAAATAACTTGCACCTAAATATTAGTTGCCGGGGTTGCTTTCCCGCTTAATTTGGATTACCTGTATTGTATTGCATCTTGCCATGCCATGCACCATTCTCGTATGATCATGCTGAATCTTTTGCCGTAGTTGTAAAATGCATCTTTCACGCTTTCCAGTGTTTGTTGCTTCTTCGCGGATAAGACGTTGAGATGTGTGAGCTACGACAAGATCTGCTTCCATGCGGGATTCTAGGCAAGCAAAGTTTGCTTGTTTACCTATACATTGTCTTTCATTCCTGCCGTTGATCTCTGCTACCCTAGTATACGATTCTTTATCGCGATCCCATCACATGTTTATCCTGCAGCCCATACAGCTTTATCCCCACAACCTAATACCCGTTGCATGTTTATCTGTTGGCCTTGCGAGTCGTAGCGCATGCTTAGAGTTGTTTGTGCGAGTCGTCTGTTGGTCTTATGTTTCATCTGCTTATTATGATATATTTTTCTACCTTAATAAAATGTTGTATTATATTGGGTATTATAATTAAAAGATAAGGCACCAGGCGGAAGGCCTAGCGAGGTGCTTTGTTCTGCTCAGTGTCGACCTAGGAACTGAGATTTTGTCCTCGGATCCAATTTTGAGCGCACTAACCACTTGTGGGTGGCCCTATGGAGCCCCCCTCGACTTTGAACAGATCTTCAGCTTGTCCATGTGCCGCAAGTAGTTCGGGTTTTCCATTTGCTCATATGCATGTGCATGATGATGATGATGATGAGAGGTTATGTGATACGGGGGGTCATATAGGTGCGGTACGACACGAAGCGGACAGTTCCTGCTGTGGTTTGAGCCGCATGGTGGCGTAGTCGCAAACTAATGAGTCCGCAATTGAGATTCGGCCGGACTCCTGACGCGGGTAACAACTCATATGGGTGGCACTTGGACTTGCTGTAGTGAAGGAATAAGTCGTGTTGAGAAGCCCTGATGCTTGCTTGGGTTGATCATGCGAGTATGGGTACAGTAGTGCACCCCTGCAGGGTATAATCTTATCGATGAGCCGTGTCCACGGTTATGGACGACTTTGGTGATGATGCTGGCTAACAAGATCTAGACAACTTGCACCTAATTAAAGTTAATTAATTTGACTAGTAATATAGAATTACTTTCACAATAAATTATAATTAAAACCGTTTAACGTGTGAGTTTCCCGAATTGCTTCCTCATATTTGGTTGAGGGGGGTGAATTCGAGAATGGGTTATGATTGGTGTTAGTTGTAGATGTTTACTTTATGCGCTCTCTTATCCCTCTCTAATTAGACGGAAGTTGTAGCGTGTCTCTTTAGGTTGCTAGTGCTGCTGCCGCTAAGTCCACTTACCCCATATTTTGGGAGATGGTGTAGAAAGTAGGCAAGTCGGTTTTGCTTGCCAGGGAGTGCCATGACCCTCTTTTGGGATGTGCTTTATGTGCAATCAACAGGTTTGAAGTCTGACGACGTTAGCTTGGGAATCCCTCCGGCTTGGCTGGGCAGGGATATGGCGCCATTGCTTATCTTCAGGACTCTTAGTCCAATTTGCATCTTATCCGTAGTCGGATACTATTTTTGCTTCCGCTGTCATTTGAATCTTTGTGTTGTATCATTTGTATCTTGACTCGTTCGAGTCGTTGTTGTATTTATATCTTCTGTTGTAATTATGGATGTATCGAAACTGTTGTAATGTTATCACAATTCCACCCACATAATGCGCATGTTTCGGCGTGCACATTATGTCTGGTGGGCGACCTAAAATCGTTATTATGCGGATTTCGGCGGAATCGCTTAAATCTAAATAGTACCGATTTTAGGGCGTCACACCGGGCCATCTAATGAGGTAGCCGTCGCGTTCCAAGGGAACGGCGGCAAAAAGAAGTGGAAGAACAAGAAAGATAACCGTGACGCTGGCTCAGGCCCTAAGGCGGCACGCATCACTTACGAGCAGGCAAAATTTTTGCCATGCCCCATCCACGCCTCACTCGGCAAAGTCAACCATATGCTTAGCGAGTGCCGCTTCATGGACGACTTCAAAAAGGACCCCACAGTTGGCTGGAAGTCAAAAAAGTCAAAGAAGTACGACAAGAAAGACAACAAGGACGACGAGGATGGCGACGACATGTCAATCTCAAGCGAGGAAGACGCCGCCGCCAAGAAAAAGAAGCCATACCCGAAGGTCAAAGAGTCACTCGTGTGCTTTGTCGGCACACCTTCGGTTAAGGCGGAGATGCGTGAACTCAACGCGACAATGTCGGACGTCCCTCAGTATTTGAATTGGTCCGAGGCGGCAATCACTTGGGACCGGTCCGACCACCCTGATCATGTCCCTCACCCAGGAAAATACGCCCTTGTCATCGCCCCCATTGTCGACAACTTCAAGCTCACAAAATTATTCATGGATGGCGGCATCAGCCTCAACATCCTGTACTATGATACACTAAGCCGCATGAACTTGTCTGAGGATCAGCTTGATCATAGCAACCTCACTTTTGATGGCATAGTGCCCGACAGACAAGCAAAGTCAATGGGGAGCATTAGGCTGAAGGTAACTTTTGGACCAAAGGAGAACTACCGCTCAGTGTTTCTCCGGTTCGAAGTTGTCCCCTTCAAAAGTGCCTATCATGCAGTCTTTGGACGACCGACTTTTGCCAAATTCATGGCAAGGCCGTGCTACATATACATCAAGCTTAAGATGCCGGGGGAACATGGAACCATCATGGTTTTCGGCAACTTTAAGAAAGCTAAGGAGTGCGAGCGTGGCATGGCCGCCTTCACAGAAGCCGTCATCCACAAGGAAGAACTTGCGCTACTTAAGGCGGACCCAGACAACTCCATGCCCAAGCCAAAGGTTGACGTCAAGAAGTCTTTCGAAGCTTCAGAAGACACCAAAAAGGCGGACCTCATCCCAGGCGACAAGTCTAAGCAAGTTGTTATCGGCTCCAACCTTGACAGCAAGTAGGAAGGCACGCTCGTCGAGTTCCTCTGTGAGAATCGGGACATCTTCGCATGGTCGCCATCCCACATGCCTGGTGTACGGAGGGAACTTGCCGAACACTCAGTCAACGTCATCAAGGGATCTAAGCCGGTGAAGCAAGCAACATGACGCTTTGGTGATGAGAGACGCAAGGCTATAGGAAAGGAGATAAATAGGCTGAAGGCCGCCAATTTCATAAAAGAAGTTGTACACACCGATTGGGTGACAAATCTTGTACTTGTCCCAGAGAAGAATAAAGAGCTGAGGATGTTTATCGACTATACCGGTGTTAACAAATGCTGCCCAAAGGATCCCTTTGCGCTGCCTAGAATTGACCAGGTCGTAGACTCTGCAGCAGGCTCCGAGCTGCTTTGTTTTTTTGGACACCTACTCAGGATACGACCATATCAAGATGAGGGAGTCAGATCAGCTGAAAACATCTTTCACCACTCCATACGGGACTTTCTGCTACATCAGGATGCCTTTTGGCCTGAAAAATGCAGGGGCAACATACCATTGCTGTATGCAAAATTGCCTGCACGAACAGATCGGCCGCAATGTTCACGTCTATGTTGACGACATTGCGGTGATGTCGAAAAAGAAGGCGGATCTCCTAGAGGATTTGGAAGAAACTTTTCAGAATCTTCGGAAATACCAGATGAAACTCAATCCCGCCAAGTGCGTTTTTGGCGTTCCAGCCGGCAAACTACTTGGATTTATCGTCTCAGAACGAGGTATCGAAGTTAACCCGGAGAAGATCAAGGCTATCGAAAACATATCCAGACCTACTTGTCTAAAGGACGTGCATCGCTTAGCCGGATCGGCGGCAGTCGTCAGTCGTTTCATAAGCCGCCTCGGAGAAAAGGCAATGCCACTCTACCGGCTATTGAAGAAATCCGACAACTTCGAGTGGACAGCAGAAGCAGATGCCGCCTTACAGCAACTTAAGGAGGCTCTCGTATCCGCTCCAATATTGGCAGCACCTCGATCGCAGGAACCAATGCTGCTCTACATCGTGGCAACTGGAGCAGTTGTCAGCGTTGTCTTGGCTGTGGAAAGAAAGGAAAGCGAAGCCGTGACGTCTGAGCAACGTCCGGTTTACTTCATCAGTGAAGTCTTCTCCGCCTCCAAGCAGAGTTATCCACATTATCAAAAGCTGGCTTATGGTGTATTCCTTGCCGCCAGAAAGCTTAGGAATTATTTCCAGTAGCACAAAGTGACAGTAGTCAGCAAGGCACCGTTGGGAGACATAATCAACAACGCAGAGGCAACAGACCGAGTTGCCAAATGGGGCATCGAGCTTGCCGCCTTCGATATAGTCTACAAACCATGGACCGCCATTAAGACTCAAGCACTTGCATACTTTGTTGCCGACTGGACAGAAGCCATGGAGGAAATAGTACTCCCCGAGTCAGAATATTGGGTCATGCACTTTGACGGATCAAAGATGCTCAAAGTCTCGGGGGCTGGAGTTGTTTTGCGCACACCCAAAGGTGATAAGCTCAGCTACGTATTGCAGATTCATTTCACAACAACCAATAACGTCGCAGAATATGAAGCTTTACTTCACGGGCTACATGTGGCAAACGACCTTGGCGTCAAGAGAATCCTCTGTTATGGCGACTCCGACTTAGTCGCGCAACAAGTAAGCGGCACATGGGACGCGAAGAGTGCAACAATGGTGCCTTACAGGGCCAAAGTTGACGAATTCGCCAAAAATTTCATGGGCTACAAAGTCTGGCATGTTCCAAGAGCTGAGAACGAGGTGACAGACACCCTCGCCAGACTCGGTCAGAATGCAAAAAAGTGCTGAAGGATATTTTCCTGGAACATTTGTTTAAGCCGTAGAAGTGGCAAGTTTTGCCATCTACTTGGTGCAGCCGGATTGGACTGTCCCATATCTCGACTTTTTAGTCGACCAGAAGTTGTCGGAGGACGATGAGGTGTTGAAAAGGCAAATCATAAGGCGAGCCAAGGCATTCACAATCATTAAAGGCGAGCTATACAAGCGAAGCACGTGCGGCATCTATCAGCGGTGCATATTGCCAGAAGAAGCCCGGGAAATCCTGAAGGACATACACATCGGCACTTGCGGGCATCACGCCTCCGACGGGTCCATTGTGTCCAAAGCTTTCCGCCAAGGTTTCTACTGGCTCACCGCCAAAGAAGACGCTGAACACATCGTGAAAACATGCAAAGGCTGCCAGTTGTCCGCCCGCCAACCTCACATGCCGGCACAAGAGCTCAGGAAAATTCCAATCACTTGGTCATTCGCGTTCTGGGGCTTAGACATGGTTGGTCCCTTCAAGAAGGCACGTGGTGGGTATACCCACCTATTGGTCGTTGTCGACAAGTTCACTAAATGGGTCGAGGCTAAGTCGATCAGCAAACTTGACGCACGAACAACCACCAATTTTCTTTGGGGAATTATCTCTCGGTTCGGAGTTCCACACAACATTATCACTGATAATGGCAACAACCTATCTCAGTGCGACATCGAAGAATACTGCAGTTATCTAGGCATCCGGCTTGATTTGGCATCTGTGTCACACCCTCAATCAAATGGACAAGTAGAGCATACAAACGGTTTAGTCCTCTCCGGACTTAAGCCCCGTCTCGAAGCTCCACTACATAGGGCAGTCGGCGCTTGGGCAAAAGAGGTACAGTCCGTACTCTGGAGTTTGCGCACAACGCTAAACAGATCTACCGGCTACACTCCTTTCTTCTTAGTATATGGCGCAGAGGCGGTGCTACCCACCGACATGAAATACGATTTCCCAAGAGTTCAAGCCTACATCGAGCAAGACGTAGAAGGTGCAAGACAGGATAGCCTAGACTTGTTAGATGAAGAAAGAGACGTTGCTCTACATCGCTCCGCCTTGTACCAGCAACAACTTCGCCGCTATCATAGCCGGAGAATGCGGAAGCGAGGCTTCAGAACAAGTGACCTTATTCTCCAACTAATTCAAGACAGAAAGGGCTTGCACAAGCTATCCCCGCCATGGGAAGGACCGTTTATAGTCACAAAGGCACTGCTCAATGGTTCCTACTACCTAGCCGACATCCGCGACGCAGAAGAAAAGAAAAGGCGTAAGAAGGCGGCAGGAAGGAGAGGAACCAAACGTAAAAGAGGCATTTACAACCCGTTCGAGCAAACAATACGGCCTTGGAACATTGAACATCTACGTCCTTTCTACACTTAGAAATTTATAATTATAATAAGTTATATATGATTATGAAATAAAAGTCTGTGGTTCCTCATATGTGTTGAGAAACATGACATCTTTTGTCTTTTTTTGCAATCATATATCCCCTATGTATCTAAGTTACCTATTTTCTAGCTTTGTGCAAAGGTTCAAACTGGTGGATACTTGCAGCTTTCGAGCCAAACCAAAGCAAAAATCAACTTTTTGTGCCGCCTAATTCCTTTACTTTGATTACTTATATGTGGTTCGCCTAGTAGAATGTCTTTGGCGCCAACATGTTGGCTTTGGTTTCTGATTCTAAACTCATGGTACTAAACCTGGTTGTTTCAGCTAAGTTCCCGGCTGAGGTTTTGCCAACATACAAATGGTCAAGCATATTGAAAGGACCGAGTAGGTTGTCTAGAGGGGGGGGGGGGGGGTGAATAGGCAACTACAAATTTTCTTTTCTTTTCTTACAATTAAGGTATTGCTCAAATATAGGTTCTCTAGATATGCAACTAAATGAACAATCCTATATGATGAGCAAGATTCAACTAGCAACCAATGAGTAGCAAGAGAATAAGCTAGTAAACAAGTAAAGGTAGGTGTAGGGATAACCACACGGTGACTCGGAGATGTATCCCGAAGTTCACTTCCCAAAGGAAGCTACGTCTCCGTTGGAGCGGTGTTGAGTCACAAGTGATCCCCAAAAGCACGAAGGCCACCGTATTCTCCCTCGGGTTCCTCCTCCAATGAGGATGACCAGGAGCCACTATATGATGCCCTTGAGGTCGGCAATTAAACCTTTACAAGGATGAGGCACACTCCACAACCTAATTGGAGGCTCTCACCAAATATTCTCGAATCCCAAATCCGCGAAGAACACGAGGCCAAGGCACGCATCCACAACTTAATTGGAGGCTCTTGGCAAATCCTCGTAGCTCACAAAGCCACGAAGACCACTACTTTCTTCTTGAGTTCCAATGAACACAAGAGTGACGAGAACCGAAGATTAGGTGGGGGGATTTGAAATTCCTTCGGTGGAAGTGTAGATCTAGGTCTCCTTGGGCACTCCTCAAAGTATCAATGTATTCGGAACAAAGGAGTGGGAGATCTATGAGTTTGAAGCTTTTTCAACAATGGTGGAGAGAGAGAGAGAACAAGCTTGAGCTGAATGGGGAAGATGACCCCTTTTTTTACCCCCACCAATAAGTGGCCGTTGGCCCAGATTTCGTGCCAGTCGGTACTACCGATCATGGATCGGTACTACCGGCCACTCGCTTCTACCGGAGGGGTACCGAGTAACTAAGTGGAAATGGCAGGGGGTTTCAGCTCCGAGCGGAGGCCAATCGGTACTACCGGCGGGAGCCGGTACTATCGATTTAGTCCCCGATCGGTACCACCGGTTAGGTACCGGGAAACTAAGTGGAAATGCCAGGAGTAGTCAGTGCTGATTTTGATAATCGGTACTTCCGTTCGTGGTTGGCCGGTACTACCGATTGTCACAACCAGCACTATGACTAAATTAGGGATGGCTGGTGTGTGCGTATATGGTTTGTGCATCGTGTTAGAAGAATCAAATCCCCACAAACCTTTTCAACGGATGAATCTACTAAATGCAAAATGCCCTAGAAGATTAAGTCTTCACGCCTCCATGCTTGACGATATGATGATCCAATATATATGGTGTATCAACTCAATCATGCATGCAATGCTTTAGCATACTATTAGTACTCTCATTGTGTTGTTAAAAAACATCAAAATAGGATTAGGATAGTGCATGTCCTTTCAATCTCCCCCTTTTTGGTGTTTGATGACAACACAATGATTAGTTATAGCGATTTGCAAAACATAGAGAGGCTCCCCCTGAATATGTGCATTGATTGACTTTGCTTTTGAATGCAAGACGCACACATTCATTTGGACAGAGCCTTCCTTGTATTTCACAAAAAAACACATGTAACACAAGATGTAATATCGATAAGACATAAGCATAAGATAGACATTAAATAGCTAAGTAAGTCTATTACAGACACATCATAGTCTTAAACGAATAGGTTCATGCATGTCTCACACCATACCTAACTGAGTTCATAGAAATAGCCAAATAAAATGAAACACAAGCAATGGAAGATCAAAGCAAGAGCGAGCTTGTGTTTCGCCCATGCAAATCCCTCGATATAATCCTAATAGAACACATTCTCCCCCTTTGTCATCGAAATGCCAAAAAGGGAGACGCACGATGCTAAGGCGTCCCTAAAAGAAACCACCCGTGGAGTGAGAGGTAAGGAAGGGGTCCATAGTGTCATCAGCTCCAGCATGTCCAGACCCACCCGCACCATCGTCATCACTATCAGTCCAGGTGGTCACCGGGTGGTGCTTCTGCATCCAGTCCTCCTTAGGAGTGATCACATCATCTGAGGGCTGAGTGGGAGAGTGAGGGATCTCGAGCTTGTCCATCATAGCACGGTGACGCATAGCAGCCTTCTTGTGAAACACATGTGAATCATGTAAATGTTCTTTGACATCCAGCTGCATGCAGAAGACTTTCTTCATTTTGAGCTTCAACCCATGATGGCTCGTCAACCGGAGTAGTGTGGGAGCTAGAAGCAACAACGGGAGCACGTCGGCGAGGGGCACTAGCGGGTGCGGTTGTAGTAGTGGTTGCAGTTGGAGGGGTCTTCCTCATATGTGGGGGAAGATGCTTCTTCATCAAAAGTTGCTTGCGAGGATGAGTAACAATGGGTAGCCCATCTTGCATGATATCCAGCCCCGTCGCATCGTCATACTTGTGGCAAATAAGCTTCATGATGTACATACCATAGATAGGGACCCTTTTTCCCACCAAGGTAGCCCACAGTTCCTCATACATGTACTCCATGACATCAAACTTCACCCCTTTTCCTTGATATTTCTTGGAGAGGGCAAGAAGATCAAACATGTACCCGTGAACTTGATCAATGTTGCCAACCCGAGGAGCAGTGGTCTCACGATAGATACGGTGCAAGATCTCAAAGGGAGGGATAAGGTCTTCAGTCTTCCCAGCAATCCCACCATGCATAGTGATATTATTAATGTCACTCGGGGGCTTGCAGAAGTTTTCAGCATGAGCCTCCCACAGTTTACCTGAGCCAAAGTCTGGATACCCCAATAGCTGTGCAAACTCACGCCAAGTAGCCTTAAGAACCTTATCTTTGGTCATCCATATGATTGTCTGAGCAAGATCATTGTCAAAGTAGGCGGTGGCATAGAACTGATGAATGTAGTACTCAATGTATGGTTGCTCCACTGTCATGATGTTGAGGAGACCAAATTCTTCACACATGGCTAAGGTCTCGCGGAAATAGTCCGGGTGTTTGGTCCTCATGTGGTGCACATTGATGTGGTGTTGGAGAACAACCTTGGTCTTCTTGTTGGTTTGCTTGTACAACTCCTTATATACCCTTTCTTGCTCATTGGTGTAGAAATGAGGGTTGGAGACCCGTGGGTCTCTTGGTTGAGCATAGGGATTGACCTCACGATATGAAGTGTATTTCAAGGAGTTCATTTGTGAGAATGGGCGAGAAGAGGTGGACCGGAGCCTTCCCTTGACATCGCCGAGTTGTCTTGGCGGGCAATATTTCTTCATCCTCCAACTCATCACTCTCGGACTCAGCTGATTCAACCGGTGTAACCTGTTCTTCTTCCTGAATCTCATTTGCATATCTTGGTTTCTTGTGAACAGCGGTGCGGATAGCTGCATGTTTTTCTTTCATTTTTCCCGAACCCACACCTCCACGGCTAGTACCTGAGAAACAACATATAGATAGGTGGAGAGGGAACAAGATGAGTGCACAAGTCCATTAGATAAAGGTTTTAAAAACATAGCCCTTGGGTGTGATTAGAAAATTGAAAATCCCCAGGTCCGGTAGTACCGGCCAGGTCCGGTAGTACCGATGGATCGGTAGTACCGATCCGCGGCCGGTAGTACCGGCTCTGAGCAGTTTGACGGATCTTCAACGAGGATGCATCAAACTTCATGGATATCAATCAACTACTTACACACAAGTGCTATAGGTTGCACATTCGACCATTTGACTACTTCCTAACTCATTTTAACCGACATTACGGAGCTGAAGGAGATATGCCCTAGAGGCAATTAATAAAGTGTATTCTTTATCATATCTCGTTTGTTCATAATAGGTTTTTTGTGTCATGCTAGAACCGTATTAAGCGGAAACATTAATACATGTGTGATACGTAAACAACCAGGTCCCTAGTAGCCTCTACTAAGACTAGTTTCGTTGCGCGATTGATGATCGAGGTTTCCCGATCATGGGGCATGGCGCCGGTCGGCAATGGGATTCATATCGTTGGAGAACGATATGATGGACATACCCAGATTTGGAGGACGTAGTCGTTACGCCTTTCACCGTGAGATCAACTCTTATTGTTATTCCTGGAAGATACTTTGATCGCACCAAACGTCGTATCTTATATAGTATGACAATAACGGTGATACTTTTGGGTATCGGAAAGGAGTAGTTGAGACGAGGGGTCAAGAGCGGGATTTGCCAGTCCGCGTAGCAGGATAGATACTCTCGGGCCCACTCGGTGAGATCATGTCTAATGAGCTTGCAAGCATGTGACTAGGTCACAGAGACATGAGATTATGGACGAGTAGAAGATAGCGTTGTCGGTAACGAGGTCGAGATTAGGTATGGAGATATCTATGGAACGACGCTCGGACATGCTAAGTATCGCTATGGCAAAAGGTTTAAGACTTTGCATTCAGGTTTGATAGATGAAAGTCATTCGTTATATCACAGGGATTAATTCATGGCCTACGAGTTAGTCGTTGATCATAGAGGAGTCTTGATCATACCTGTTATTATATCGAACCGCTAGGGTAACACACTTAAGGGGTTTCGACAATACAACCGGAAAGGAAAGAGATCACCGGGAACATCCCAGGAGGGGTCCGATGGAGATCGGGCAGTGACGAAAGAGTTTTCGGAGCTAAGATAAATTATGTATATTATGTTTGATATTAATTAGTGTAATTAATATGCAAATATGATTTTATATATTTATTTTCGAATTTATTTAGGCTGATTTCCCTAAATGGGCCTTCTGGTCGAAAGAAGGCCCAAGAGGGGAAAATCCTCTAGGGGATTCGGTGGGGGACAAGGGGGGCCGACCCAAGTGGGCCAAGGGGCCCACTAAGGGGCCGGCGCACCCTCCTATGCCGCACCAGGCATGTGGGGGTTAGTCCTACATTGCCTGAATAGCAAGTTGGCTCCCCCCTGGGAGCCTATATAAGAAGGGGCACCCCTGGCCTTTTAATTTACCAATTAATTCCCTAATTCTCTCTCGATTTCGTGATTCCCTTTGTTGGAGTTGCGCCGAGTTGAGAGGGGGATCTCTTCCACCATAGCCCACTGCCGCGCTGCTGGTGTTCTGGTCCAAGTCTTCCGCTGCTCGTCCTGGACTGGAGCTTCGGAGGCCGTCGTCTCCACCGTACGTGTGTGACGCCCTGCGAGGTGCTGCGCTAGCGGTACTCGGAGGTCTGCTTCCTCTACACGACCTTGAGGTCGGCTTCGTCGGTCTTCATCGACAACGTTTGTGCGGGAACGTAATACCGCTTTCGGTCTACAAGGGTATGTATTCCGATCTCCGTTCGTACTACTATATCTGTATAGAATAGATCTTGGCATGCTTTTAGGATATCGTTGGTAGAATTTTTTTTGTTTTCTGCACACGATCCCCTTCAGTGGTATCGGAGCCGATCTATCGTAGATATAGCTGTACGCTGTTAGAACCTGTGTTCTGCACGGGGGCACCGTTCCTGTTATTTGCTACCCTCTAGCGTGCACTTGTGTTTTCCAGCGGCATTGAGTTGATGAAGCGGCCCGGACCGACTTTACGCGTACGCTTACGCGAGAATGGTTCCACTACTGACATACGGCTTGTACCGTATATGTGGCTGGCGGGTGTCAGTTTCTCTCTCTTTAGTTGATCTTCGCATTTTCAATGGAGGGCCCGAAAGGTATGCTTAAATATGCAATTATTGGATCGTTGTTGTGGTCATAAGGTTCGTAGGTATGAAGCGGTTCTATTTACGAAAGACCCAAGCCACGTAAAATATGCAAAAGATAAAGTAGATGCGTCTAACTTTATTTTGCAGGGGCTATGTGACATGGTCAAGGTAGGTTTATTAAATTGTTTATAAACTGCGGGCTCCAAGACGACCATGGCGCAATGGACTATATCACATTGCATTACATTTGATGTTTTGTGTGCATCTTATATTGTGTTATTGTATATATAGTATATATTAGTTACACGGCGGTAGCTATATAAGATGATCCCTTCAAAATACCACTAGTGATCTCCCTCCAACGCGCACCACCAAGAAAGTTCTACGTTATGAGGCAGGCCGTGCTGATCGGGTGTCAGACATCTCGTCGTTCGCATACAGCGGGTGTAAGCCATGTTGCACAAGCGTCAGCGTGGAGGTTTTTGGTGGCGAGCCTAGCATATTCAGAAATAAGGCCTCGGAACAGGGAGACCGAAAGGTCGAGCACGAGTCACAAAATTGGTGTGGCGGACTTTTGTCTACTCTTGAAGTTGTGCCGCCGGCTCTGATGATGAGGAAGGTGCAATGGATGGGGGTCGTGTAATCGCTTAAACGACCAGGAGGGATGTTCGTTTGAGTGGGAGTTATGTTAGTTATTTTCGAAAATACTATAACTCAAAATTATTATGAACAAAGTCTTATGTTGTTGCAAATTCCATTGTAGATGTCTCGCCCCTCGTTTAACCTAGGTCTATTCCTTGAGAAAGAAAAACTTAAGACCAATGGGTCAAACTTCATGGCCTGGTTCCGCAACCTGAGAATCCTCCTGACTCCCCATAGGGTGGCCTACGTCATTGAGGCCGCCATAGGTGACCCTCCCGCAGATGATGCCTCTGAGGATGAGAAGAAGGTCTTCCAGACCAGATCGGAGGACTTTGCCTTTGTCCAGAGTGGAATGCTCTACGCCATGGAAGCCGACCTGCAGAAGCGCTTCGAGAAGATGAGCGCCTTCGAGATTATTTCTGATCTAAAGGTTGTCTTCACGTCGCAGGCTAAGGCTGAGAGATATGAGGCTTCTGAGCTTTTCTTCTCGGCAAAAATGGAAGAGCATAGTAGTGTGAGCGAGCATGTAGTCAAGATGTCTGGCTACGTTCAACGCCTGAATGCTCTGGAATGCAAGATTCCCGATGAGCTGGCGATTGACAGGGTGTTGCAATCGTTGCCACCAAGCTGTAAAGGCTTCGTCATGAACTACAACATGCAGGGCATGGCTAAGTCCCTGGGTGAAGTGTTCGTGATGCTCAAGACTTCTGAGGTAGAGATTAAGAAGGAGCACACGCTGTTGAGGGTCAACAAGGCCGTTGATTTCAAGAAATCCGGTGGCAAGGGAAAGCAGAGCTAGAAGTCCAGGAGGGAAGGCAAGATGAGTGCGATGCCCAAGACTAACAGATCTGGTCCCAGAGCTAGCGTGGAGTGCTTCTACTGCAAGGGGAAGGGTCACTGGAAGCGCAACCGCCCCAAGTACATGGAGGATAGAAAGTCTGGCAAGACGGTCGACAAAGAGCAAGGTATATTTGATATACATATTATAGATGTGTACCTTACATCCGCCCGGAGCAACACGTGGGTATTTGATACTGGTCTCGCTGCTCATATATGTAACTCTCAGGAGGAGTTACGGAATAGACGGCGGCTGGCAAAGGATGAGGTGACGATGCGCGTCGGCAACGGATCGAGAGTCGACGTGGTGGCTGTCGGCACGCTCCCTCTTCATCTACCATCGGGATTAGTTTTGGTTTTAAATAAGTGTTATTTTGTGCCATCCTTGAGTGTAAACATTATAAGTGGGTCTTGCCTGTTACAAGACGGTTATTCATTTATATCAGTATCAAGCAGTTGTGCTATTTATATGAATGATATCTTTTATGTTGATGCTCCCGAGAATAACGGTTTATTCTTGTTGAATCTCGATCGTAGTACTCACATCCATAACATAGAAGCCAAACAGATTAAGTGTAGTGATTATACCGTCATGTATATGTGGCATTGCCGTCTTGGTCATATTGGTGTAAAGCGCATGAAGCAACTCCACTCCGATGGACTTTTGGACTCGTTGGATTTCGGATCCCTCGATACATGCGAACCATGCCTTATGGGCAAAATGACCAAGACACCGTTCAAAGGTTTCGTTGAACGGGCGTCGGATTTATTGGGGATCATACATACAGATGTGTGTGGACCTATGAGCGTTTCGACACGCAATGGTTATCGTTACTTCGTCACCTTCACTGATGACTTGAGTAGATACGGTTATATCTACTTGATGAAATACAAGTCTGAAACTTTTTAAAAGTTCAAAGAATTCCAAAGTGAAGTTGAGAATCAGCTTAATAGGAAAATCAAGCACCTCCGATCCGATCGCGGTGGCGAGTACTTGAGTTTTGAGTTTGGCACACATCTGAAGAGTTGTGGCATAGTACCCCAAATTACGCCAACCAGAACACCGCAGCGTAACGGCGTGTCCGAGCGACGTAATCGTACTCTACTGGATAGTGTTCGATCTATGATGTCTCTTACCGATTTGCCAGTGTCCTTCTGGGGTTATGCGTTAGAAACAGCCGCATTCATTTTAAATAGGGCTCCGTCCAAATCCGTTGAAACGACACCGTATGAATTATGGTATGGCCAAAAGCCTAAGTTATCGTTTCTGAAGGTTTGGGGTTGTGAGGTGTACGTTAAGAAACTACAGCCCGACAAACTCGAACCGAAGTCGGAAAAAGTCGTCTTTGTATGATATCCGCGGGAAACCGTTGGGTACACCTTCTGCAACCAAGCTGAGGGCAAAACTTTTGTCGCGAAGACCGGTACCTTTCTAGAGAAGGAGTTTCTCACGAAAGGAGTAAGTGGGAGGAAGGTAGACCTTGATGAGATCGTTGATCCTGAACTCGAGATTCCGAGTGGTGCAACGGAAGCAATTCCAGAAACGTCCTCCGTGGAAGGAGTGAGAGAAACTGTCGAGGAAAGTATTCTACCTTGTAGGTCTGGTAGATCTCGAATCGCACCAGAATGGTATGGCAACATGGTTTGCACCGTCATGTTAGTTGAACAAGACGAACCTACGAACTACAGGGAGGCGATGGCGAGTCTAGAGTCCGAGAAATGGCTTGAAGCCATGAAATCCGAAATAGGATCCATGTATGATAACAAAGTGTGGACTTTGATGGATATTCTCGAAGGGCGTAAGGCCGTCGAGAATAAATGGATCTTTAAGAAGAAGACTGATGCTGATGGTATTGTGACCGTCTATAAAGTTCGGCTTGTCGCAAAAGGTTTCCGACAAGTTCATGGGATTGACTACGATGAAACTTTTTCACCGGTAGCGATGCTTAAGTCTATTCGGATTTTGTTAGCAGTAGCTACCTATTATGATTATGAAATCTGGCAGATGGACGTCAAAACAGCCTTCCTATATGGAAACATTGAGGAAGAGTTGTACATGGTACAACCGGAAGGTTTTGTCGATCCAGGGAATGCTAACTGTAACATCCCAACATTATATAATGTAAAACATCACAAAAATTTAAAACTTTTCTTTTCATTAAAATAAAATATTAAATGCATAAGGAAACCAACTATGAAAGAGTTTAATTTTTCAAACATTACTTTCAAAAGTTGTTTCAGGATAAAACATTTATTATCCATTGATTTTCTGTAAAACCTCAATATCTAATTTGACAAATGTTTTACAAAACTTCAAACCATTGCCTGGTAATAAAAAGTTTCTATATAAGTATTGGAATTAAATAACCTAACCATAGCTACTCATAAATTGAAAATAATATTGAGAAGTAGTCCTTTAAACTATTTAAATATAATCTATGTTGCCAAATGGTTTTCATTCTTCAACTAAGCTCAAAATTTAGTTTGGAAACTATAAGCCTATAGTTATAACTTTAAAAACTCCATAAATTAAAATTTATGAATTATCCAAAAAAGCATTTCATTTGCTTAAATGATTTTTATTATTTTTCAAAGCTTGAAATGATTAAATATATTCTATATAAGAAATGAATTAAAAACTAAAAGCCTTTCCGAAGTTGCTATGAAGTTTCAATTGACTTATCATAAATTAAAATATGATGGTGCACAAAATAATTTGAATTAAAAATGATTACATTACATTTCCTCTTTTCATTACAAATACTTGTAATATGATAATCTATTAAAGCTAAAATCTATTTGATAATGGAATATGAGTCTAAATACCTTAAATTCAAACAATATTAGGATGTGGGTATTTTACAAAATTTATTTAGCCAAAAGAAGATTTATTAAAATATATTTTCAAATTTGACTTTAAGTGTCAAATTTGTATTTAATCAATATTTCAAAATATTATTTTTTAAAAATGTTCAAAACATTCCCACAACTGGTTTAACACAAAGATAATAATTTTACAAGTTTTTAGAAATTTGTTTGACCTCATTTGGGTTTATAAATCAAAAGTTATAAAGAAAAGAAATAAAACAGAAAAGAAAAAGAAAATAACCTGACAGCGGGACCCACCTCTCAGCACGGGTCGTCTTCAACCTCTGCTCAAATCGCGCCCGAGAAATCCGCCGGCGATCCCTTTCCATTTTCGAGCCGTGATCAACGCGAGCGTTTCCCCCTCTGCCCCCTACAAATACCCCAGATCCTCCTCTCCCTTTTCCCCCTCGAAAACCCTAGAAACTTCGCCACCGGGCTGCCCGAATCGGAGCCACCACCGCCGCCATTTCCGCCGCCGTTTCTTCGGATTTCGGTGAGCACGATCGACCCCGAGCTCCCCCTCGTGCCTTCTACTCCTTCCCTTGGTCGTGCGCGTCCGTCTGACATGGTCGTGTGTCCTTTCATGCGCCAGGTCGACGATACCGTGCGCAACCGAAGCACGTCGCCGCCTCCCGCGACTCCGGCGAGCAAAAGGAGGAGAAGGGGGAGTACACCGGAGCTCATCACCGCGCCAACGACTCCGCCTCGACGCCCTCTACCCGTAGGTATGACCCGCTCGTCTCGGAACACAGTAGAACACCGGGAACGGCTGTTGCCGATGCGTCGCCGCTGCGGATGGAGGTCACCGGAGTAACTCCGGCCGGCCGCGCCGCTAGTTTTTGGGTCAACGCCCCTGGACCGTCCGATCTACCCTGTGCGACCCAGATTAGAAGTTTTAATCGAAACGGTACGAACAGATCTGGACCGCCAGATCCAGATCTGACGGCCCAGATTCTTTGACTTATCCACGTCAGCGCCAGAGTGTCAGCCCAGTCAGCGCACAGTCAGCAGCCACGTGGAATTTGATTTCTTTTAAATTAGAGTAAATGGCAGTTTTGCAGAAAAGCCCTTGTCTATTCAAACTATTATATCTTTTTCTCTGTTTATCCAAATACAAATATTTTTATATATTTGGAAAGCCCTTGACATGTAGAATATTTTGGATCTGCCAAAACTCAAATTTAAATTAGTTTAAAATATTCAAATTTCAAATGGTAAATTTGAGTATTTTTGTCATAACTTTAAATCTTTAAATTCAAAAATTTCAAATAAAATTGTTTTAGAAACTTTAGAATAATTGTGATTTGATGACACTGCTATAAAATATTTTTGAATAATGTTTGAATAAATTCATAGTTATATATATTTAATCTGAATAGTTGAGTATTTTCAAACATAACTATTAATGGAAATACTATTTTGATTTAATCAAATTGCTATATATTTAATTAAATGCTCCCTGTCTATTAACACTATTAATAAAAATTAAGTTCTAAAAATACTAATCATAGAAAACTTTAATCTTATCCTTTTATTATTTTCTCCAAAAATCGAAATTAATTAAATTGCAATTAAAGCTAAATGCATACTTTATAAAATATCACAATTTTTGTATGATATTCTTAGGGTTTAAAAGTGCATTGCATGCATGACTTATTTTCACATGTACTTATAATTCCCAAAATAAGACTCCTCCCCCATTTTCTCTAAGTCAAGAAATATTTTTAAAACTTAGTATTTTCAACATGGAGCAAGAAGACCAATGAAGGGCTTAGCCAAAACAAGACTCCAGAAGAATTTCCAAGAAGCAGAAGCACTTAGAAGAAAAATAGAGAAGAAGTTCAAGAGAAAGTTACAAGTATGGAGAAGATTTCTAGAAGATCAACTACACCTTTCTTTCTATCTTTCCCCTCTTTCCTAATCTTATCTTTCACTTTGACATAAACGATTTTTGATCATGTTATTACCATCTTGAAGTTTGTTGAATCCTAGCGGCATAGTGAGATGAAGCGGCCTGGGAACAAACCTTACATGTCCACGCACATGAGACCTGTTCCACAATTTAAGTGGCTGGCCGGGTGTCTGTCTCTCTCACTATAGTGAATATTCAATTTACAAAGAGTTGATAATAATTGTTGATCACCTCGAAGAATAGAGCTAGTTTATTCTCTAAGTATTTTACACCTCAGGACTAAGCCATTAGAGTGCTTATTCAAGGTGATACAAAACAAAATATTTCATTCAACTTATGACTTTAGTCCTTAGTCATTTTGACCAACACATTTCCTTGGATTAACTTTTAAAAAAAAATCCATGGCATGACATGCATTTCTAGTCCTTAGAAATAAGTTGCATATCATACATGACATGCTTTCCTTAGAAGTTTTACAAAACTTGTTTGTTCACTACGAATATGCATGTTTGTTTGTTGATTGTTGTTTTGTTGTTTGCTTATATTGTTTAGATTGAACGGAGAGCAAACGTTCGTTGTTGAATAGAGTTTGTGAACAACGACAACATTCAAAGGCAAGTGGCACACCCCCATAAAAGTCCTATTATTTCTATGCATGAGTAGAGTATTTTCTATAAGCATGTGTAGGATAGCATTGTTATGCAAGCCATGATAGATCTCTTTATTCCTGTGTCTAGGTTCTTATGAAATTACTTAGTAGAATAGTGATGCTATGCAAAAACTATTTTGATGAAAAAGATAAATCTACTAAGTTTTAATCAAACACCTGGGTGGAAATTGGTTGCTTGGCTGTATGAGTTGAGTGTTATTCCCAAGGGTTTTACCTGTGGAATATTCACTTGTGGAAGGCCACCCAGGAGCAAAGGAATCTGAAGAACTCCAAGTGAAGATTGCTTCTCGTGCACCATTGCCAATATGGGCTCTGGCTTGATCAACTAAGCTGCATGGACTCTCCCCGGCCTGACAAGTGGTGGTAGAGGATTTGTAGGTGGAGCGCGTCAGGCCAGAGTGGGAGGGGAAATGCTTCTGAAAGATCTCGTCTTATTCTTTCCTTTCCTTATCACAAATGGTGTGTAAAGGATAACCTAGGTTGAATAGGTACAATGGTGAACGTGCACAACCTCTGCAGAGTTAAAATCTAAGTACTTAGCCGTGTCCCCGGAAACGGACAATTGAGAAGCTGAACGAGGATGTCAACGGAGGATTCCACCATTCCAACTTATAAATTAAAAACTTGATGGGTGAACAAGGGTAGAATGAGACAGTGGATTTCATGCCACGGATGTCTCGAATAGAAGAAAAGTGTTTTCAAAAAGGTTAGGGAAAAACTTGCTTTCTGCAAAACAGCCTTGAGCTCCACCAGCCAAATAAGCATATAGGTCATAGAGTTATTCCTCTAAGTGTCCACCATAGTGTCACTTGCCAGTTCCATTTTAAATGGTTCTGACCCACGTTGTTGCAATATATATCTTATTGCAGACTGTCCTGATGATGAGTGAAAGTTTTACTAAGGGTTTCGAGTCTTCAACCAATATGCTCGCCTGTGGCACATGATGATGATTGGGGACTCCATGAAGAATAAATTTTCCGTTGTTTACTCTGTGTACTGCTAGCTGTATGCTATGCAAATTTGTAATGAATATTTTCTAAGTCTGGATCAGCGTTGTAATAAATTGATACTTTGTTGTGATATTACATCGTAACTGTGTGTGCAAACGAACCGATCCAGGGATTTGCACTATACACAGGTATCTGTCATATTTTAGGTGCAGGTACACTACACTAACAAGGTGTGCAAGATTCAGCGATCCATCTATGGATTCAGCGATCCATCTCGGAGCTGGAATCTTCGCTTTGATGAGGTAATCAAAGGTTTTGGATTTATCCAAAATTTGGAAGAGACCTGCATTTACAAGAAAATGAGTGGGAGCTCAGTTGTGTTCTTAGCACTATATGTAGATGACAATTGCTGATTGGGAATGATGTGGAACTTCTGAATAGCGTGAAGGAATATTTAAACAGTAAATTTTCCATGAAGGACTTAGGAGAAGTTGCATACGTCTTAGGCATAAAAATCTATCGTGATAGATCAAGGCGCCTATTAGCGTTGACTCAGAGTACTTATCTTGATAAAATACTGAAGCGTTTTGGTATGGAGAAGGCAAAGAAGGGTTCTCTGCCGGTTATCAGGAATAATATATTGCGGAAGGCACAGTGTCCGGTAACGGAACTGGATAAGGCCGATATGACTAAACATCCTTATGCTCCAGCCATAGGATCGATCATGTATGCAATGTTGAGTACTAGACCGGATGTGGCATTAGCTCTAAGTTTGACAAGCCGGTTCCAGTGTAATCCTGGAATGCCGCATTGGATAGCTGTTAAGAGCATTCTTAAGTATCTCAATAAGACAAAGGAAATGTTCCTTGTGTATGGGGGCTGCGATGAAGAACTTGGCGTAACTGGTTACGTGGATGCAAGTTTCTGCTCAGACCTCGATGACTCTAAGTCACAGACAGGTTATGTGTTCAAGGTGAATGGAGGCGCCGTGTGCTAGAGAAGTGGGAAGCAACCCATTGTCGCACAATCTACAATGGAGTCAGAGTACATTGCTGCTTGCGAAGCCGCGAATGAAGCTGTGTGGCTGAGGAAGTTCGTCATCGAACTTGGAGTGTTCCCGAGCGCGCAAGACCCCGTGATCCTCTTCTGCGACAATACGGGTGCCATTGCTAACGCCAAGGAGCCAAGGTCTCACTCCACCGCCAAACACATTCTCCGACGCTTCCATGTGATACGTCAGTACATACAAGGAGGGGATGTGAAGATTTGCAAAGTGCATACGGATATGAATGTGGCAGATCCACTGACGAAACCTCTCCCGCTTGATAAGCATGAAAAACACGAGTTAGCTATGGGTGTTAAGCTTTTACCAAGTCGTAATCTAGATTAATTTATACTCTAGTGCAAGTGGGAGACTGAAGGAGATATGCCCTAGAGGCAATTAATAAAGTGTATTCTTTATCATATCTCGTTTGTTCATAATAGGTTTTTGTGTCATGCTAGAACCGTATTAAGCGGAAACATTAATACGGGTGTGATACGTAAACAACCAGGTCCCTAGTAGCCTCTACTAAGAGTAGTTTCGTTGCGCGATTGATGATCGAGGTTTCCCGGTCATGGGGCATGGCGTCGGTCGGCAATGGGAGTCATATCGTTGGAGAACGATATGATGGACATACCCAGATTTGGAGGACGTAGTCGTTACGCCTTTGACCGTGAGATCAACTCTTATTGTTATTCCTGGAAGATACTTTGATCGCACCAAACGTCGTATCTTATATAGTATGACAATAATGGTGATACTTTTGGGTATCGGAAAGGAGTAGTTGAGACGAGGGGTCAAGAGCGGGATTTGTCAGTCCGCGTAGCAGGATAGATACTCTCGGGCCCACTCGGTGAGATCATGTCTAATGAGCTTGCAAGCATGTGACTAGGTCACGGAGACATGAGATCATGGACGAGTAGAAGATAGCATTGTCGGTAACGAGGTCGAGATTAGGTATGGAGATATCTATGGAACGACGCTCGGACATGCTAAGTATCCCTATGGCAAAAGGTTTAAGACTTTGCGTTCAGGTTTGATAGATAAAAAGTTGACATGGGGCTACCTTTTGGGTAGCCCACGATAAGGCTACCTGTGCCGCGCCAAGGATTCGGAGGCCCACAGAAGGCCCACGCGGGGTACCATGTAACCTAGTCCAAGCCGGTTAGGTCACATAACCTGCCATATCTGTAATTGCCATCGGCATCGACCACCCGAGACCTGGCTACCTATAAAGCCAGGAGGGTGGCTCGTCCCTGGACACCCAACGAAGAGATACGCTCATAGCCGCCGCCGGCAAACCCTAGCGAGATCGCAATCAATTATCAGACAAGCAGGAGTAGGGTGTTATCCTCCGGGAGCCTGAACCTGGGTAAATCCTTGCTTGTCAGCCGTCGTGACCACCAACACTCATCTCTCTCTCCATCAATCAACCCGGGGTGCACAACCCTGGGACTTGTCGAGTTAACACCTCGTCAATTGGCGCCGTCTGTGGGAAGTGAAACAAGTGTTGGAATCATGGTCGCTCCGGCTCCATCCGCAATGAAGATCGGCGTCTGCGCCGCCAGGGAGTCGATCCGCTTCGGCTCCTTCGAGCACGTCCTCCACCCGTCGGCCCACCGCTCGGTGTACGCCGATCTGGACAAAGGTATACACATCACCTTCGGCTCCATATACTGCTGCATCGATAGTCGTGGAATAATCAGGTCTACGGCTACCGCGCCACGCGCGGCGACCCTCGCGCCTTCATCACCACCCCCGAAGATCACATCTGTCGTACCCGCGGGGGCCGCGCCCGCCGAACCCGCGAAGATCGCATCTGCCGCACCCGCGGAGAGCGCGCCCGCCGCACTCGTGAAGATTGCATCTGCGTCGACTACATCGACAATTTCGGCAACGGCCGCGAGGATCGAGTCTCCTACCCCAACCTCGGCCGCGCGGTCGACTAAGTCAAGATCTACCTCGACCGTTGCACCCGCACGGGCAACCAGGAGCTCGCGCCCGACAGCCACGTCACGCGCGCCCTCATCTTCGTGGAAAACCCAAGTCTACCCCGAGCCAATCGCACTCGCCCCGGCGAGCGCGAACGTAGGGACGATCGCGAGAAGACGCGACAGCGACTGCGCCGCGCGCCACGTTGCAGCAATTTTCGACCCCGAGCAAGACGCGGGCGACAGAAGCAGCACCGGCAGCACCAACTCCCCGACACAAGTCTACCCCAAGCAAGTCTTCATGGCCGGCACAGCACCACATGGCGACGACGAAGAACCCGCATATCCGCTAGAAGTGGACATGCCGGACCAGACTAAACTTGTCATCACGTGGGACATGGCGATCCAAGCCATGAAGCATGTGGACGAGGGCACGTTCCCCCCACCCAACGCACCTCGAGACGACCACCTGGCGGTCCAGTACTTTCTGCGCAAGGAAGGCGAGAGAATACGCGCCGAAAAAGCCGACTTACTCCGGCGCAAGAGGGACGCATCGAGTGCCAGGCGAGCCGCCCTCTCCCTCACATCCTCTACGGAGGTTAACCAAGGAGCACGGCAAAACAGAGCCCGCGTTCCCCTCATGGCAGAAGCCGATCGAACCAGGCTCACCCGCTGTCGTGGTGGTGTCACGGCAGATGCCATAGGATGGCTAATTTGTGGGGCCGATGGACGTTGGTGGATCCGGGGAGGGATAGCGAGCTGAAGAGCTCACACGGGGAGGATCCCGGTAAAACCGAGATCTCCCAGGAACAGGAAATAAGAACAAAGCGCGAGGGAGAAGATCTAACAAACACGAACAAATGCACGAAGGCACAAGCACACACACGATATACCCAGGTTCAGGGACCTCGTGAGGAGGTAACACCCCTACTCCTGCCTTTCCTCTCTATATATTTGTGGTACAAGAGCTACAACTTGCTACTAGATCTCTCAAAGGGAGGAGTACAAAGAACTAGATGAACTCAAGGTGAGAAGGAGTAAATGCTCAAAGAGTAAATGTGACTATAGCTTTGGCTCTGAAGTTCGTCTCTTGCTCTCAGGAGCAGTTATGGCGCCTTTTATAGAGCTCCGGCCAGGAGGGCCGGAAACCCTAAATCGGCTTGGCCCCACCAGACAGGCCTAGCCGGCATGTCGTCACCGGCTAGTGCGACCTAGTCGCCGGGCTATCCGGCGTAGCCCCTTCGTCATCATCTCGATAAGGACGACAGGCGCCGTCCTGCATCATCATTGTCCCCTTGTCAAAGACAAGACATGTCTTTGCCCATCCCGGATAGCCTTTTCCGGATTGTCGGGCTAGGCATGTCAGGTCTTGTCGTACCACGATCGTACCGGCTGACGCGCTCCCGTGTCAGGCGGGAAGTGACCATGCTTCCGTGTCAGGCGGGAGGTGACCATGCTTCCGTGTCAGGCGGAATGGTACTCCCCCCCGCAATAGACGGGAAAGCCTGCTACGGACCGTTGACGGCCTACCGGAAGCCCTTACGCCGGCTACCTCCTCGCTTGCCACGGTGAGCTTCTTCTGCATAAGATCAAGACCGAGACATACATTCCGGTTAGTTCCCACCCGGATAACCTATCCGGTAAAACCGAGTACACCTTCTTCCGGGAGTCACCTCGGACCGCGAGACTCGGGACCCTTTCCGGATACGGCCGATCTCGTCTCAGGATGAGTATCTCTAGGCCTAGCCTCCCGAAGATGTCTTAGCCTACTAGCAAAGACATCTTCGAGAAGCTAGTTCTTAGAGGAACCACCCGCTCATGCTTATGCTGCGATTGTGAGGGCCGGGGGTGTCTATTTATAGCTGCGAGACCTGACCCTTGCGCCTGCCAGGAGGCACTTTGTCCTCTACCAGCGCTTAAGGGTCAAGCTGCCCTTTCAGTACAGCAGGAGGCGTCCCTTGCTCTCGCCAAAGGTCAGGTACTGTTGGCATCTTATATAATTATACCGGGATCTGCCCCTACCCGGGGGGCAGCCCCCCGACACTAGTCCCCGAAGCTGGTGCGGCACAGCGACCTCGGATGATGTGCGGGATCAGCTTTAAACAACAACTATCTTCCGAGAACACACGACACCAGCCTTTCCCTATCTGCCGAAGTCGATTCTTCCCGACATCTTCTTACCGAGACTATTTTTACCGGGAGACGTAGCCTGCAACCGGATAACACAGCCTCAGTGAATCTTGACCGTTGGCTTCCTGATGAACTCGAGATTGCGCGCTGGGGCCCACTCGATGTCTCGTCTGAGCAGAGATGCACTTGAGTGCCCCTGCGCGAGCACGCTGTCGCTTGGGTTCCCGCGCCGGGAGCCGCAGCCGATCCGGAATCCAACCGTTGGGGCCGTGTGGCCCTCGGTGTGGCCGGATCGGGCGCTCCGGATAGCGCCACGTGGCTTGCTGCACAAACTAGATCCCACCCACGATCGTGGGGATCGTGGGCGGGAAAATTGGAAACCGCTCCGGAATCCCCCCCCCCCCCATAAATAGGGGACCGGAGCGGTCTCCTCTTCTTCTTCTTCTTCTTCTTCCTTGCTTCTCCACCATTGTCCCGAGCACATCGCCGCCGCTGCGCTCGTCACCGAACGCCGTCGCCCTCGCCGCGCGCCGGAGCTCGAACATTGCCGTCCGTCTCGCTCGTCACCGATCTCCTCTTTCACCGGTGAGTTGCCCTCTCCGTCTCGACGGTTTTCTCCGGTAGAGCAACCGCCCGACCCCGGCCGTGCCATAGGATAAGTGCGGTTGAGCCGCCGCCGGTGAGCACAACCTGGGCGGCGCGCACGAGGCGCACGGCGGTGATGTACTGTCGCGGTAGGATGTAGGTCATTCACTTGCATTGTGCCTCGCCCGAGCCTAGCGCGAGCCTTTTTTCCTCCCCTTTGTTTTGATTATTTAGCACACGGTAGATCTTGTTTCCCAGGAACCCGGTAGTGTTTAGCAGTTTGTGCTCCGGCATCCTAGTTTCCGGTAGACTAACTCCGACTAACCGCCGCTGCGTCTGCAGAGTAGCTCAGATACATTTGCAAACTTCTTCGACATGGGCGAAGAACGTACCCGGGGGTGCTGGGATGGGTCCGAGACCAAGCAGTCAGATCTGGACTGGCTGTATCGGACTCACCGGATTCCTCCGGAAGTCGAGAGCCGTCTCCCGGAGGGGGAGGTTGCACCGGAACCCCAACCCGGGGAATACGTGGTATTCCTCGCGCACTTCGAGCGTGGGTTTGGGCTTCCGGCTAGCCCCTTCTTCCGCGACTTCCTCGACACCTACGACCTCCAACCTCACCATCTTCCCGCCAACGCCATTATGATGATCTCGGTCTTCACCACCTACGCGGAGGCATACCTCGGCATATGGCCATTTTTGGATCTCTGGTCCAAGTATTTCATTCTTCGCCGCCAAGCCATCCCCAACCCGGATAAGAAGATAAAAGACTTAGTCGATTGCGGAGCGGCCACCATCATCCCTCGCGCGGACTCCGGATTCCCTATAGTCAAGGGATTAGAGTCCTGCCGGAAGTGGCAGCGCAGCTTCTTCTATGTGAAGAACCGGGAGCAGCCGGGAGATGGTCCGGGATCCTCGAATCCGGATTTCATCAATCTGCCGGAGTTCGTTATTGGTCCTCCGCGCGAATTCCGTCTGTGGAAGCAGCTTCCCGATAACGACGAGGTCAATTGCATGCACAACGTTCTGAACGTGCTAAACGAGAAGATGACCGGCGATGATCTCCTTCGTTGCTTCATTATTCGCCGCGTCTGCCCCCTTCAAAACCGAGTGCACAAGATGTGCCATATGGCCGGGAACCTAGACCCTACCCGGACCAGTATCTTTGGGCTAGATCACGCAGGGGTCGTCCGTCGCGTTCGAGCTATTGCCCGGACGGAGATGACGGATGACTACTCTTGGGGTGTCATTGGGGTCACCCGGAAAAAACCATGCCAACAGGTGCTCATATCTGTCTTTCGTGCATTCGCCTTCGTACATGCGTTCACCTGGACACCGACACGGCCTGATTTGTTTGCGCAGATGTTCGAGCGTCAAATCGAAGAAGACGTTGTCCACGCCAACGGGACTTACGCCCCGAACTTCCCAAAACCGGACGAGATGCCGAGGGAGGACCCCGACGGCGAGGACCATCTCGCCATTCCTTTCGTCAAGGCTACTGCCTCGGGTAATCCTTCAACCTCAGAGGCAGTTTCAATTTCTTCGGATGATGAGGATGAGATTGACTGCCAGATTCTCGATGTTATTGACGCTCTCCCTCTGAATTGGGCCTCAGCAGTGGTTCCGAAACCGACAACCGGGACCAAACGTGCCGAGAGCCGGAAGCGCGCGGCTTCCGACACCGAGGGGGCCGATAACTCCGGCAACCCCCCCAAGAGGAGCAAGCCGAGTAAGCAAACGACCGAGAAGCCTGCTCGGCGTCGGCAAAGGGGTCCTCCCACTGTGGATTCCGGGTACGTTTTCCTTGCCTTATGTTATCTGACTTTGTTTTCGCCACAAACTATTACTAAGACATTTCCTTTCAGGGATGCGCTCGAGCTCCCGTCACCTGCTGTTCCTCCTCCTCCCGGGACTCGGACTCCCAGCCCGGCTCGGGCTTCTCCTTCACCTCCTCGCCCTTCTACCCGAGGAAGTGAGCCTGCCGCCTCCGGTGCCGCACCGGCTACCGTTGTGACCCCGGATGCACATCCGGTGATCGACGAGACCCCGGTGCAGGCCACGACCACCTCGGGAGAAGTTCTTCTTCCGGAGAGTCCGCGCCGGGTGCCCGGGCTTGAGGCAGAGACCCTTAGCCCTCGCCGGCAACCCGCGGCAAGCTGCCCCTCTCGGCCAGCCGCGACCAAGACCGTCTCGGAGAAGCAGCCCACAGCCTCCTCCCGGCCAGCTGATCAACCTCCCGTGAAGTCTCGCGCCAAGGTTGCTGGACAGAAAATACCCTCTGCCGCGCCTGCAGCTGCCCCGACATCCTCGGCCCGCGACTTGGTGCTGCGCACGGGTACGTTTTCATCGTTACCACCGCCTCCCGCCGAGATCCCTACTGCTGCCTTGCGGATGTTGCGAGCAACCGTCAGTTCCTTTGTACCTTCAGGATCCCGGGACGCTGCTGCTACTCGCGCTGCCAGCGGCTCCGGCATACAGGTTGTTGACGAATACAACCAGGCCTGGCTTGCCGCCGACGCCTCCGAGACTGCAGGAGACTTGCACGCTGCAGGCCCAAGCCGCAACGCTCAAGCCCTGCATGCTCTCCAGGTGGCCGCGTTGGATGTTACTCGGGTGACCGAGGTAAGCTTATTCTCTTTCTTTTATCCAAAAATACTTGTTCCTTCCACCACCACTAGTCCCCGAGATTGGTGCTTAGTGCTCTAGATTCCACCGAATAGCAGATCACTAGGTTCCAATCTTAGAGAAAAATCCAGGACTCGGACACCGAGTCCCCGAGATCCTCCCAACCGGGTAGGTTGCTTCAAAATTTGCTCCATCACCACTAGTCCCCGAGATTGGTGCTTAGTGCTCTAGATTCCACCGAATAGCAGATCACTAGGTTCCAATCTTAGAGAAAATTACAGGACTCGGACACCGAGTCCCCGAGATCCTCCCAACCGGGTTCCTTACATCTTTTCCAGACTAATTCCTCCTTCTTTGTCTTGATTTCAGGAGTGCAACCAGAAACGCCGCAACATCTTCAACCGGGTTCTTGCTGACCTCGGTCAGTCCAAAAAATCCGAGGAGCGCCTCCGGGAGGAGCGAGATGCCGCGCGCAAGGTCTCGGTAGACTAGAAGGCCGCACTCGCCACCGCGCAAGCCGAGATCGCGCGGCTGAACGGCGAGCTCGGAAAGGTCAAGGCTGCTACGACCGAGATGAAGACGCGCTTCATCGAGGCGACCAAGAAGCAGAAAGAAACCTTGGACCAGTCCGAGGAGCGCGCGCATAATGCCGAGACCGAGCTGGCTCTCCTCCGTTCTCGGTCTGATACTTGGCTCTCCGAGCTCACTGTATTGAACCGGGATCTGAACAGTAAGTGGACCGACATCCCTCTTCTCTTGCTGCTTCCTTTCTTCGTTGTTGTTTTTCTTATGACCCAGCCGTTTGACAGCTCTTCTTTTTAAAGGGGAATTTGAGCACTCCCGGGAGGCTGCTGTTCTTGCCGTTGCTGCCGCCCGAGAGAAGCGCGCCGGGAAGGGCCCCGTCTCGGAAGCCTGGGACATCGAGGATCATCTCACCGCTCTGAAGGCCCGGATAGTACCTCTTCGGTCTATCGGGACTGAACTGCTCAGCGCTGCGGTCCACGTCCACGGCGCACTGTGGCCGAGTATCCGCGGGACGCTCTCGATTCCCGAGCTCGCAAGCGCACTTCGGGGTGCCGGGAGGCGCATCCACGCCTGGAAGCGTTCCGGTGCGCGGGCTGGCGCCGACCAGGTCTTGACCCAAGTACTTAGCTGGTACGAAGGTCTTGATCTGGAGGCGATCCAGCGCCTGCGGACGGTTTCGGCGTGGGTTAGTGACCCGGCTAAGATCCAGCAGCGACAGGAGGTGGCGCACCGCATCGCTACGTGGGCAAGCATCCGCGCCTTCACCGCCAGCGTCCTTCCTTCCGACTCGGAATCCGATTACGAGGACGACGAAGAAAGCGGCGCGACCGGCTACGCGGAAGACGAGGCCCCGGAAGAAGATGACGCTGCTTCCGGTGCCGTGCCCGAGAACGTGGTTCCCCGGGACGCAGCGACTTCGCCAAGACCCGAGGCCACCGAGACCGAGGTGCGTCCCGAGGCCCCGAGTAGTGCTGCCGGAACTGAAGCCGAAGTCGCTCCCGCTGCTGCTCCTGCTGCTGCTCCCGAGGCTGCTGCTCCCGAGGTCTCCGTCGAGAAGCCGACTTCCCCTACCGCTTGAAAAACTTAAGAGTAGATTCGTTAAATCCCCGGGATGCCGGGTGCAAGATGTATCACATACTTATACTATTTCCGTTTCGTACTGAACTATTTATCCGAGTAACTTATGTCAATTTATTCTATTTTGAGTTCCCGGATTGCCTTTCATGTTTACCGTACTTAGGTAATTTCTGCTCTTGTCTACCATTTCGGCGTTCGACAGTCGAGTCACAAAACTCCATATACGGCATACATTACTTAAAACAATCGGAGTTCCTACTAACCGAATTCTCGACATAACAAATAACAGAGTTAGCAAAAAACAGGTATGCCGGATAAGTTCCTGCTCCGAGTCCCCGAGACCGTTTTCGTGTTTCCCACCTTCCCTCTCTTTGCTCTTGACTACCATTTCGGCGCGCGTCAGTCGAGTCACAAGATGATTTCACATGACATACATTACTTTGACTTTGAGAATCGAACTCGGAACTTTCCCAGCATACAAAATAAAAGTAGAGAACAGTTATCCGGCAGTCCCCGGGTTCCTTCCCGAGATGCCGGTGAAAAACAGTAAATGAATTTGACAAAAATAACAACAAGACATGCTCATAACCAGGCAGTCCCCGGGTTCCTCCCGGGGTGCCTTACTTCCATTAATACTGAAAATTGAGATACAACATACACTGAACCTTTTACGTGTAAAAGGGGCGAAGTAGAGCTACATTCCATTGACGCTTGGTTTCCTCACCGGATTTGTCCATTACACCTTTCCTAGCCTCCTGTGCATCTACAAGGTAATAAGAATCATTGTGCAATGCCCTGCTTACCACAAAAGGTCCCTCCCATGGAGGTGACAATTTATGCATTCCAGCCGTGCGTTGGATGAGCCTCAGCACCAGATCCCCTTCTCGGAACACCCTCGGGTGTACTTTCCGGCTATGATAGCGACGGAGATTCTGTTGATAAATTGCAGACCGAGATAGTGCCAACTCTCTTGCCTCTTCGAGTAAATCTATATCATCTTCTCGGGCCTCCTTTGCCTCGGTCTCGGTGAACATTGTCACTCTCGGGGAGTCATACTGTATGTCGGTCGGGAGTACTGCCTCAGCACCGTATACCATGAAAAATGGCGTGTACCCGGTAGATCTATTCGGTGTAGTCCGGAGACCCCATAGCACTGCCGGTAACTCCTCTATCCAGCATCCCGGAGTTCTCAATAGTGGTTCGATCAAACGAGCTTTGATGCCGGCCAAGACTAAGGCATTTGCTCTTTCGACTTGCCCATTTGCTTCCGGGTGTGCAACTGATGCTACATCCAGTCGGATTCCCTTCTCAGCACAAAATCGAGCGAATTCCCCCACAGCAAAGTTGGTTCCATTATCTGTGATAATGCTGTGTGGGTATCCGTATCTCAAGATGATGTCTTTCAGGAATTGCACAGCGGTGTGTCCATCGCACTTCCGGATTGGCTTGACCTCTATCCACTTAGTGAACTTGTCCACCATAACCAGTATGTGTGTCATGTTGCCTCTCGCCGGCTTGAGCTGACCGACCATATCCAAACACCAAACTGCGAATGGCCAAGTGATGGGGATTGTTTTCAGTGCTGATGCCGGCATGTGTATCCGGTGAGCAAATCTCTGACACCCTCCACACTTTCGGACAATATCTTCTGCTTGCTGCAGCGCAGTGGGCCAGTAGAACCCATGCCGGAACACCTTTGCCACCAGTGCCCGGGATGATGCATGATGTCCACATTCTCCCTGATGTATTTCCACCAGCATTTCTTGTCCCTCTGCCGGTTCCACACACCTCTGGAGTACCTCAGTGACACTCCTTTTGTACAGTTCTTGATTGATGACAGTGTATGCTTTTGATCTTCGCACTATCTGCCGGGCTTCCACTTCATTCTCCGGGAGGGTCCCTTCCAAGATATAAGCCATAATGGGATGTGCCCATCTCGGGACAGGTCTATCCGGGAACATGGGAGCGTCTATGTCCATTGGCTCTGCCGACATCACCTCTATCATCATCTTTCTTTGCCTCTCTGAGCACTGGGACGCAGTCCCCGGGTTCGATGTTATGCTCCCGACATCTACTTCCATGGGTACGGCATCTGAACCAGGCTCCTTGGGGATGAAGATGATTCCGACTCGGGTGATGGTTGAATAGATGGCTTCCTCAAATGCTCTAGGGCTATCCAGGGTGGGATGGCATCCCGAGATGATCCTAGCTTGGACAAGACATCCGCTGCTTCGTTTTCTCCTCTGGGTACATGCTTGAACTCGCATCCTTCAAAAAATCCGGATATTTTCTGCTCATGAAACCTGTATAAGGCCATGTTTGCATCGAGGGCATCCCAATTCCCCGATACCTGTTGCACCACGAGGTCGGAGTCACCGAAACACTCTATCCGGCGGATGCCGATTTCCTTGGCGACGTTCAATCCATGAACCAAAGCCTCATATTCTGCGACATTGTTGGATGCCCGAAAATGAATTTGCAGCACATACTTCAGTACATCTTGCTTTGGGGAAGTGAGGACCACTCCGGCACCCAATCCGATCTTAGCCTTTGAGCCATCAAAATGCATCCTCCAGAAATTGTGATCCGGCATCGGAGGTTCATACTGCATCTCGGCCCAGTCCACCAAAAAGTCCGGCAGCGCCTGCGACTTGATGGCGTCTCGTCTCTCATACGCCGGAGCGTACGGAGACAACTGGATGGCCCATTTGGCTACCCGGCCGCTAGCGTCCTTGCAATCGATGATCTCGGCGAGAGGAGCTTCGCATACCACCGTGATCGGGTGTTCCTGAAAGTAGTGTTTGAGCTTGGTCACTGCCATGTACACCCCATACGCCATTTTCTGGTAGTGCGGGTAGTTTTGCTTGGATTCCGAGATCACCTCACTAAGGTAATACACCGGCCTCTGTATCAGCTTGCCCCCTTCTTCTCTTTCTACTACCATTGCCACACTGACTACTCGGTTGGTTGCGGCAATATACAGCAGCATAGGCTCCTTGGTTAATGGGGAAGCCAACACCGGCGCTGTTGAAAGCATTCTCTTCAAATCGTTGAACGCCGCGTCAGCCTGCGGGGTCCAAACAAATGTCTTGCTCTTCTTCATCAGTTGATATAGGGGCAAGGCCTTCTCCCCAAGTCGACTCACAAACCGACTTAGGGATGCAAGACACCCGGTAAACTTCTGCACATCTTTGAGACGTACCGACAACTTCATGCTTTCGATGGCACGAATTTTACCCGGGTTGACCTCGATTCCCCGGCTTGAGATGAGGAAACCGAGTAACTTCCCCGCCGGAACCCCAAATGTGCACTTATCCGGGTTCAACTTCATCCGGAATCTTCTTAGGTTCTTAAATGTTTCCCTCAGATCATCTATGAGTGAGGCTTTTTCTTTTATTTTTATGACTATGTCATCGACATAGACCTCGACATTTCGGCCTATTTGATCATGCAAACATTTCTGCATGCATCTCTGGTATGTAGCACCAGCATTCCTCAAACCGAAAGTCATGACACGATAGCAATAAGCCCCATAAGGGGTAATGAAAGCAGTTTTCAATTGATCGTCCGGATTCAAAGGTATCTGGTGAAAACCAGAATAAGCATCTAAAAAAGTCAAAAGTTCACTCCCGGCAGTGGAGTCTATTACTTGATCTATCCGGGGCAGCGGAAAGGGGTCCTTCGGGCATGCTTTGTTGAGGTTGGTGAAGTCGATGCACATGCGCCACACCTTAAGCAGGAGGGGATCATCCTTCTTCTTCTCCACCAGGACCGGATTCGATATCCAATCCGGGTGCAGCACCTCCATTATGAATGCAGCGGCCAGCAGTATAGCCAGATGCTCCATGACCGCGGCTCTTCTTTCATCCGAGAGGCGCCTAGTTGGTTGTTTCACCAGCTTCGCATCCGTTCGAACAAACAGAGAGTGCTCAGCCAACTCCCTCGGGACGCCTTGCAGATCGTCACTCGACCACGCAAAGGCATCCCGATTCTCACGGAGGAAGTCGACGAGCTCGCCTTCCTATTTGCTGTCCAGGTTGCTGCCAATGATCACTTGGCGCTCCGGGTTGTTGGGGTCCACACACACCTTCTTGGTCTCTTTGGGGGGCTGAAATGACGCGCCCTGCTCCGGGTTCACCATCCCGGGCATTTCGAGTTGCGAGGTCTTGGCCATCGCCACCACCTGCTGGATCCTCTTCTTTTCTTCCGTGATCACCACAGACTCAACCAAGCACGACCCCGCCGAGGCACATTCCATGGAGCGCTTGTGGTCTCCCGAGATGGTGATTACACCGTTAGGTCCCGGCATCTTCATCTTGAGGTAGCCCACGTGAGTCGAGATCATGAACTTGGCGAGGGCCGGTCTGCCGATCAGTGCGTGATATGGGCTCTCGAGGTCCACGACCTCGAACTCCAAGCTCTCGGTTCGGCAGTTCTCCCGAGTTCCGAATAGCACCTCCACCCAGATCTTTCCCATGGGCGAGCAAGAGACTCCGGGCACAATGCCGTGGAAGGTTGTCTCGGTAGGCAGCAGGGTGTTCATTGATACTCCCAGCTTCAGCATCGTATCCTTGTACATGATGTTAATGGCACTACCATTGTCAATCAGAACCCGGCTGAAGCGGACGTTGAGGTTGGGTCCGACAAAGGTTGGGTCCACCACCAAGGCATACGCTCCCGGCTTAGGCATAACCCGGGGGTGATCTTTCCGGCTCCAGGTGATCTCCATCTCGGACCAGTGCAAGAATTTGGGCACCGCCGGGATCACAACGTTCACCTCCAGTGCACGTTGCCGCACACTCTTTCGGTCGGTTGGTTCGGTCACAAAGACCACATAGCTTTGATGTGCCTCCCGGTAGTTACTCTGCTGGTGTCCGGCTTGGTTACCGTTGTCGCTCCGGGTATGCACCACATTCATTGGGCGAGGTGGGGGTCCTCTCGGAGGAGGGGGAAGTCAAACAGCGTTGGCCCCCGATGTCGGAGGAGGGGGTCTCGGGATATTGGGCCGAGATGCCGGAGCATTCAGCCGAATAGCTCCCGAGCTGCCTTCCTGCAACGTGCGCTGATACCAGCTGCACTGCCGAGTAGAATGGTTTGCGGGCTTGTTGGCCTCCAGAGTGTGGTAGAAGCATGGCTTGTTCAGCATTTCCTCATATGTCAGGGGCTTCATTTGTTCCACCCAGGTCTTTTGCACCTCCTGACTCTGACCCCAAGCCGGGCCACTTGTCTTTTGACGCTGGCTGTTGCCGGCATCCTCCTGCTCCCGGGTCACTGCTGCGACATGCTGCGCGGCATGGTGGTACTCGGGCTGATTCCTCTTGTGGCCGAACTCCTGGCGATCATGGCTCCTGCTCGGTCCTGAACGCTGAGGTCCCGCATTCCTCCTGTTGGAGTCTCCGACATCCACCAGGGGTTGCATGGGATCTCCAAGCGTGTAGGTATCGGCGATGCGCATGGTCTCTGCCAAGGTTGTTGGCATCTTTCTCTGCAACTTCTGCCACAACATAGAGCCATGCCGGCATCCTTGCGCAAACCAGGAGATGGCCTGTGCCTCCACCACTCCTTCGCAAGAGTTGCGAATATTGCTCCACCGGGTAAGGTATTCCCGGTCTGTCTCATTGCTCCTCTGCCTACAGATGGCGAGCTGCTGAGGTCTGTTGGGCCTTTTGTACGTGCTGGTGAAGTTGCTGATGAATGCCTCCTCAAAGTCTAACCAGCAGTCTATGCTGCCAGTTCTCAAGTTGTTCAACCAGATCCGGGCAGGTCCTTCCAACATCTGCGGTACATAACGTACCGCCCATCGTCTGTTTCCACCGGCTATGCTTACTGCAGTTACATAGTCGGTTAGCCAGTCCTCCGGCTTCTTGCTGCCGTCATAGGTCTTGACCCCCCTGTTGAGCTGAAAGTTCCGAACAGGTGGTTCCCGCATGATCCGAGGTCCGAAGCAGGCAGGTCCCGGAGGTCCTTGCTCTTCCACCAACTCGGATTGATGAATCCGGTCGAGCCGGAATCTGGCATCTGCCGGGTTCAGCTCCCTGGTTCCTATCCGAGATCCCAAAGGGTTCTCGTCTGGCTGATACCCGAGCTGCTGCAACCTCGAGTTGCCATCGTTGAGCCTGTCTTGCGCAGGGACCAGGGCCTGCTGGGGAATGGAGGCGACCTCCCGCTGTGGGTTTCCCTGAACATGAGGAGGGTTCCGGGGTGGATTACCACGGCCAGCCGGGTTATTGTTTCCTATACCCAGATTACCATCCCCACGGGTACTTCCCGCCTGTCCCGAGTTACGCTGTCCGGCTTGCCCGGCTTGCTGGATACCGGCGAAGGCCGGATCATAGGTCTGTAGTTGCTTGTTCTTCCCGGAACCTCGACTCCGGCTCCGGCTCTTGCTCTTGCTCTTGCTTCTGCTCGGATGCGGGGAAGAGGCCTCCCCATCCGATTTCTGGCTATTGGGTCTGGCTGAGTGCACCTGGGACCCTGTCCCGGGGTTCTTCTTCTTGAAGGCCAGATTCTGACGGTTGGCCTCAATCACCAACTCGTTTACCCTCTCCTGCTGCTTGCGCAGGGCTTCACCGGATAACCCCACCAACTCGACCATGGCGGCTTCGGCGGCCCTAAGAGTTTTCGCCGGTGAGCTGTACACCGGCTTCCCCGCTGAAATCCGACTTCCTGTGTGGCTGGTGGTGGCTCCACCAGCCAGCTCCTCATTCACCATCCTTCCATTCTTGCGTAGATCCGCAATGCGCTTGTCCCAGGAGTCTATCTTAGGGAATCCGTGAGCGGCATTGTACTCCCGGAGGCTAGCATTCAGCTCGCGACGGATCACGGCGATCTCCTACGCTTCGGCGAGTAGCAACCTCCGCTGCTCCTCCAACTCAGCCGAGGTGGCCTGGGTATCCGCCTCAGCACCCACAGGTATAGCCAACTTGGCCACCAGCCCCGAGAGGGGATCCGGGCGACGTCGCGGCTGGGATGACTGCGGATCACCATCTCGGGCCGCAGGTCTTTCCTGCGGGGGTTTGGCCAAACGGGGGTGGCCGTCAGTATCGCCGTCAGCGTCCTGGTACTCCTCCTCAGTTGCCCCGACCATCATTACTGCGACGGAACTCGGGGGACGACCGGCACGCATACCCCGAGCAGCGCATAGCATGGGCAGGTCCTCAGCTTCCAGAACCATGTCCGGGTAGCTACATACAACCTCGGTGGCCACGTAGGTGGTGAAACCACCGAAGTCGATGAGAGATCCGTTCACCGGAAACGGTCTGTTCCGGAAGCACCCTGCGTTGTCGCAGACAAAGTCCATCTCTCCTAGCCTTACGACCAGGCCAGAGAGAACCCGAACCTCGAAGTGAACATGGGAGCCCGTCCGGATGTGTACACCAGCCAACGCCTCTGTCAGCCCCACGGTGGGCGTAAACTGTCGTGGTGGTGTCACGGCAGATGCCATAGGATGGCTAATTTGTGGGGCCGATGGACGTTGGTGGATCCGGGGAGGGATAGCGAGCTGAAGAGCTCACACGGGGAGGATCCCGGTAAAACCGAGATCTCCCAGGAACAGGAAATAAGAACAAAGCGCGAGGGATAAGATCTAACAAACACGAACAAATGCACGAAGGCACACAGCACACACACGATATACCCAGGTTCAGGGCCCTCGTGAGGAGGTAACACCCCTACTCTTGCCTTTCCTCTCTATATATTTGTGGTACAAGAGCTACAACTTGCTACTAGATCTCTCAAAGGGAGGAGTACAAAGAACTAGATGAACTCAAGGTGAGAAGGAGTAAATGCTCAAAGAGTAAATGTGACTATAGCTTTGGCTCTGAAGTTCGTCTCTTGCTCTCAGGAGCAGTTATGGCGCCTTTTATAGAGCTCCGGCCAGGAGGGCCAGAAACCCTAAATCGGCTTCACCCCACCGGACAGGCCTAGCCGGCATGTCGTCACTGGCTAGTGCGACCTAGTCGCCGGGCTATCCGGCGTAGCCCCTTCGTCATCATCTCGATAAGGACGGCAGGCGCCGTCCTGCATCATCATTGTCCCCTTGTCAGAGACAAGACATGTCTTTGCCCATCCCGGATAGCCTTTTCCGGATTGTCGGGCTAGGCATGTCAGGTCTTGTCGTACCACGATCGTACCGGCTGACGCGCTCCCGTGTCAGGCGGGAAGTGACCATGCTTCTGTGTCAGGCGGGAGGTGACCATGCTTTCGTGTCAGGCGGAATGGTACTTCCCCCCGCAATAGACGGGAAAGCCTGCTACTGACCGTTGACGGCCTACCGGAAGCCCTTACGCCGGCTACCTCCTCGCTTGCCACGGTGAGCTTCTTCTGCATAAGATCAAGACCGAGACATACATTCCGGTTAGTTCCCACCCGGATAACCTATCCGGTAAAACCGAGTACACCTTCTTCCGGGAGTCACCTCGGACCGCGAGACTCGGGACCCTTTCCGGATACGTCCGATCTCGTCTCAGGATGAGTATCTCTAGGCCTAGCCTCCCGAAGATGTCTTAGCCTACCAGCAAAGACATCTTCGAGAAGCTAGTTCTTAGAGGAACCACCCGCTCATGCTTATGTTGCGATTGTGAGGGCCGGGGGTGTCTATTTATAGCTGCGAGACCTGACCCTTGCGCCTGCCAGGAGGCACTTTGTCCTCTACCAGCGCTTAAGGGTCAAGCTGCCCTTTCAGTACAGCAGGAGGCGTCCCTTGCTCTCGCCAAAGGTCAGGTACTGTTGGCATCTTATAGAATTATACCGGGATCTGCCCCTACCCGGTGGGCAGCCCTCCGACACCCGCAACCTCGACTCGTCCTTCGTCACCGAAGATGAGAACGGGATACCCGTTCCAAAGACGGCGAACGCCGCCCTGATCTCAGTCGAGACATACCTCCGGCTCACGCAGCCACCGGAGGGGGACGCGCGCTCCCTTCTCCACAAGCAGCAAATTGCCTCCATAAGGGCAATCGAAGAAGCGCTGGCGGCCAAGGGGCCAAGCAACCGGGCGCACGATCCAACAACCTCGGGCATCCCAGCGGCACAGCGACAACCAGTCAAGGACCTTCGCGACGTCCTCACGTAGAAGACGGTGGATCGCAACCGCAAGGAGCGCTCGGCTGGTGCGGCAAACACAGACGACCACGTTGACCGCGACTTCGAGCCGTGCGGCGCGGCATGCTTCAGCTTCAACATCCGCGACACCCGCATGCCTAAGGGCTTCAAGCTGACAGCAGGCACACCAAAGTACGATGGGAAGCAAGATCCACGACTGTGGCTCGAGGACTACCTCATCGCCTGCACCTGCCAAGGTGGGACGTCGACTACGGCAATGCAGTACATCCAGCTTATGCTGACGGACTCGGCACGCGGGTGGCTCACAAGCCAACCCAAAGACTCTTTCCGAACATGGGAAGAATTCCAGGATAATTTCATCAAGAGTTTCTCGGGAACATTCGCAAGGCCAACGACCTACATCGAGTTGCAGGCCTGCAAGCAAGGAAAGGATGAGTCGCTCTGCTCCTACATCCAGCGATGGACACTCCTCCGCAACACCATGGAACCCGTCTCAGAAGACCGGGTGATGGACGCCTTCATGCACGGCGTCGCTCGCCGCGACCTCCGCGAGGAATTCGGTAGGCTCCAGCCGAAGACCACAATAGAGCTCATGAAGACAGCAAACCAGTGGGCCGAAGGAGAGGACTACGTCCACGAAACTTCCCCCAAGAAAGAGGTCGAAACAAGCAACTGGCGTGAGGCACGCCAAAAGAAGAAGCCACGTTACACCCACGATTCAATCGAGCTAGTAGCGGCGGGCTATGAAACCCCCCCGTGAGGACAAACGCGACAACAGTCGACAGTACGACCAAGGTCGACAGTCTAGCTCGAGTCAGTATAACCGTGGCAGCAGCAGCATTGGCCACAATGATGGAAGCCAGAAGCGCGAGTGGAAGCGCCCGTTGACCCCAGCAGAGGAGCTGATGCAACCCTGTAAGCATCACTCGTTCCGCAACCCGGAGACAGGCAAATGGGGTTCCAGCCACCTGCTGAAGGATTGTCGCAAAGCAAGAAAGATATACCAAGCCATGCAGCAAATCATCGCTCCAGTATAGGCAATACAAGCAGCCCCGCAGCTAGCCATCCAGGCGGCACCCGCAAACAACAACCAGGTGCAGGCGGCAGGAGCATTCCCCCAACCGCAGCAGCAGCAACAGCAACAAGGTCAGTCGGCAGCAACCGCCACGTACCCACCCGCACGGGGACACCTGAGCATGATCCAGAAGGGACCTCCGTCAAACAGGCGCCAAAAGCTCATCACCCGCCAAGTACTTCAGGCCATCAACAGCCCGCGCGTGGTACCAGACTACCTGCACGGGTCTGAGACACCCATCACGTTTTCCAGGGCAGATCACCCATCCGAGGTAACCCGACCCGGACACGCCGCACTCGTGATTGAGGCCCTGATCGGCGACTACAGCTTGAAGAAGGTATTCATGGACGGAGGCAGCGGCATCAACATCATATTCGCCGATACCCTGAGAAGAATGAACAGGTCGACAGAGAAACTGCCAGAATCGGAAACCACCTTCCACGGCATAGTACCAGGGCAAGCAATCACGCCCATGGGAACAATCACACTCGACGTCATCCTCGGCACACCCGAGCACTTCAGAAAGGAGTCGATAGACTTTGAGGTCGTCGACTGGAAGTCACAATACCACGCCATCCTCGGACGCCCGACCTTTGCCAGGTTCATGGCAGTACCCCACTACGCCTACCTGATGGTCAAACTGCCTGGTCCGAAAGGGGTAATCACCGTACGCGGCGACTTCGGGCTCTCCAACAGTTGCGACCGCGAGTTCGCCAAGATTTCTGAGTTCTTCGGGGTCGAAGAGCACTTCAAGGCCATATCAGCCAACAACGACAAGACCGTCTTTCCATCTCGCAAGAAGCCAGCTAAGGATGCAGCATTCAACACGAACGACGACACCGTCACCCACCAAGTCCATCCGACTGATAGCAGAAAGACGGTCAAGGTCTCGTCAAGTCTGACCCCCGCATAGGAAAGCGCGCTCGTCGAGTTCCTACGTGAGAACTGGAAAATCTTTGCATGGCAACCTTCTGACATGCCAGAGATACCCAGGGAACTTGCCGAGCACTCTCTAAAAGTCCACAAGGACGCAAGACCAGTCAAACAATCCATGCGACGCTTCTCAGGACCCAAGCGAGACGCGATCACCATGGAAATCGACAGATTACAGCACGCCAAGTTCGTCCGAGAGATCAAGGACTCGGACTGGGTCACCAACCCGGTCCTAGTGGAGAAAAAGAAGACGAAGAAACTACGCATGTGCGTTGACTTCACCGCAGTCAACAAGTGTTGCCCCAAGGATCACTTCCCGCTCCCGCGGATAGACCAGATCATCAACTCGACAGCAGGCTGCGAGCGCTTGTCCTTCCTGGACGCCTACTCAGGCTACCAGCAGATCCGGCTAAAAGTCGAAGACGAAGAGAAGACGGCCTTCATCACACCCGACGGCGTCTTTTGCTACCAGACGATGCCGTTCGGGTTAAAGAACGCAGGTGCCACGTACCAGCGGACAATGCAAGCGTGCCTCAAAGGGCTCATCGGGCAGATCGTCCAAGTCTACGTCGATGACATCGTCGTCACGACCCGAAAGGAGGATACCTTAGTCGACGACCTCCGCAAGGTCTTCGCCGCACTCGATGTATACCAGATCAAGCTCAACCCAGAGAAATGCGTGTTCGGCATGCCAGCCGGAGAGCTACTAGGGTACCTCGTATCTGCAAGAGGAATCGAAGCGAACCCCGAGAAGGTGCAGAACATTCTCACAATGCCAGCACCAACAAAACTCCGCGAGGTGCAGCGATTAGCCGGCCGAGTCGCAGCTCTCAGCCGGTTCATTAGTAAGTTGGGAGAGAAAGCCTTACCTTTCTACCAACTGATGAAGAAGACGGACAAGTTCGAGTGGACACAGGAGGCGCAGGATGCGTTCGACCACCTCAAGAAAACCCTGACAACCTCTCCAGTCCTCGTGGCACCACTGGAAAACGAGCCGTTATACTTATACGTCTCAGCAACGAACAGGGTGGTGAGCACGGTACTCGTAGTCGAACGGGAAGAAGAAGGGCACAGTCACCCGGTGCAAAGGCCCGTCTACTACCTCAGCGAAGTCCTCACCCTGTCCAAGCAGAACTACCCGCATTACCAGAAGCTGGCGTATGGAGTCTTTATGACCTCCAGGAAGGTCCTCCACTACTTCTCCGAGCACCCGATCACCGTGGTAAGCTCCTCTGGACTAGCAGACATTCTCACAAATCAACGCGCGACAGGTCGAGTCACCAAGTGGGTTGTCAAACTAGGACCATGGGGGCTGAAATATGCTCACCCGAAGTCCATCAAGGCCCAAGTCCTCCCAGAATTCACCACCGAGTGGATAGAAGCCCAGCTACCAAATGTCCCCGACTTGTCCAACGCATGGAAAATGTACTTCGATGGCTCCAAGAAATTCATGTCAGCCGGGGCAGGAGTTGTGCTCATCTCCCCCAAGGGCGAAAAACTCAAGTACGTCCTACAGATGGATTTTCCGACACCGTCTAACAACGAAGCCGAGTACGAGGCCCTGATCCACGGCATGCGGGTGGCCAAAAACTGCGGCGCCACGCACCTCATGATATACGGCGACTCCTACCTGGTGGTACAGCAAACCATGAAGTCCTGCGACGCCATCGCCGACAACATGATCGCCTACAGAGACCTTTACAACCAGTTGGAAGGCAAATTCGACGACTGCGAGTTGCGGCACATCGGCCGCGAAAGCAATGAAGAAGCCGACGTCCTCGCTAACATGGGACCAGACAGGGTGCCAGTTCCACCCGGCGTCTTACTCGAGCGCATCACGCAGAGATCCATCAAGACTCAAAACACAGCAAGCACTGCAACAACAAAAGGCGATGCTAACCCGCCAAGCCAAGACAAGGTCCCCATGGAGGTCATGCTAGTCGAAGCTACATGGACAGGACCGTACCTGGCGTACATACTGCATCAGAAGCTGCCAGCTGACCCAGTCGAAGCAAAGCGCATCATCAGGCGCTCCAAAAGTTTCACTGTCATCAACGGAGAACTCTACAAAAGAAGTATCTCAGGAATCCTGCAAAGGTGCGTAGATCCAGTCGACGGCCAAGCCATCTTACTCGACATCCATGCGGGTATCTGCGGGCATCATGCCAGCAGTCGAGCATTGGTGGCCAAAGCACTATGAGCCGGGTTCTACTGGTTGACAGCCATGCATGACGCAGAGGAGCTAGTAAGGAAATGCACAGGGTGCCAGGAGTTTGCCAACAAGCCACACGCGCCAGCATCAGAACTTAAGACAATACCACTAGCCTGGCCCTTCGCCCAATGGGGTCTGGACATGGTGGGCCCGCTGAAGAAATCCTCACCCGGAGGTCACACTCACCTCCTGGTTGCAGTCGATAAGTTCACAAAGTGGATCGAAGCCGTGCCCATCACAAGTTCGACTGCATCCACATCAGTCAACTTCATCAGGTCAATCATCTTCAGATTCGGAGTACCGAATGGGATCATCACCGACAACGGCTCGAACTTCACAGCCGAAGAATTCAAGGACTTCTGCTCAGAGCAGGGTATCAAGCTCAGCTATGCGTCCGTTTCGCACCCGCAATCCAATGGGCAAGTGGAGAAATCCAATGGCCTCGTCTGCAGCGGCATCAAGAAGCGACTGCGCGTGCCACTAAAACACGCAGCGGGCGCATGGGTGGAAGAACTACCGTCGGTCCTTTGGAGTCTACAAACAACGCCAAACAGATCCACCCAATACACTCCATTCTTTATGGTGTATGGTGCAGAAGCGGTTCTCCCCTGCGACATCAAATTTGACGCACCGAGAGTAGTCGCCTACGACGAGTCGGATGCAGAGGAGGCACTCGAAGACAGCATGGATACCCTGGATGAAGCACGCGACATCGCCCTGGCACGATCAGCCATATATCAACAAGACCTACGCAACTATCACACTCGGAGGCTGCGACCAAGAGCGTTCGCTGCAGGCGACTTGGTTCTTCGACTCAAGCAGAAGAAGGTGCACAAGCTCGCTTCCCCATGGGAGGGCCCATACATCGTGACAGAAGCAATCGGCAACGGAGCTTACCGCCTGAGAGACTCGAAGACGGGAGCAGACAGCAGCAACCCGTGGAACGTGGCACAACTCTGCCGGTTCTACGCCTAGTTCGACCCAATCGTTGTACAAGAAAAATCAGCGCGGCAGGTTTCAGACGCACTCTTTCCCTCACCAGGGTACCTAAGGGGACTGGAAGGGTTTTAATGAGGCGGCCTGTTCGCAAGAATCAATAAAGTGATTTGAAGAAAATCTGTCTACTTTACCTTTCACACAGAGGAAGCTAAAATCCTAGGCCGCCACTCGAACCACTCGGGGGCTGCGCCACACAGGTTGAAAGAAAAGCTTAGGCCGCTACCCGAACTACTCGGGGGTTGTGCCATACAAGCATAAATCAAAAAATCCTAGGCCGCCACCTGACCCACTCGGGGGCTGCGCCATACAGGTCAAGTTCGAAATCCTAGGTCGCCACCCGACATACTCGGGGGCTGCGCCAAACAGGTAACACTTGTAATCCTAGGCTACCACTCGACTCACTCGGGGGCTACGCCATACAGGCCTTATCAGAAAATCCTCAGCCGCCACTCGAATCACTCGGGGGCTGCGCTGTACAGGTCAAGTTCAAAATCCTAGGTCGCCACCCGACATACTCGGGGGCTGCGCCAAACAGGTAACACTTGTAATCCTGGGCTGCCACTCGACCTACTCGGGGGCTACGCCATACAGGCCTTAGCAAAAATCCTAGGCCGCCACTCGAACAACTCGGGGGCTGCGCCATACAGGTCAAGTTACAAAAATCCTAAGTCACCACCTGATAAAGTCAGAGACTGCGACATACAGGTCACACTTGGAAAAACCTAGGCCGTCGTCTAACATATTAGGCGTCTGCGCCACACAGGTCGAAAATCAAAACAGGCATTTACACTTCTGAGCAAGCAGTTCAATTCTCATTACTCGCAAGTATTTTTAATCTAGTACATTGCGACTTGCACAGGCACATTTTCCATCTATAGCTAACCATGTACAGCAGACGACAGCTACTCTAAACTGCAGGCTCGGCCTTCGGCGCATCGAGTGGACCTACAAGGCGCTCACTTAGCCTCTGAACCTGCCCGATAATCTGGCGCGCAGCCGCCAAGGTCTCGTCGAAGTCGTCATCACCAGGCAGGCCATCCAACACCTTATCGAGCGGAAGATATGGCCGATGCATCCGGACATATGCCAACTCCGCATTCGCCCCAGCCACAAGTTGGGCGTGGACGACCTCCTTCAGTCCCTCACCGTCGCGAAACCTCTCCAGCAAGGCGGACAACCCGTCTCGCTGCGCATTATGCGGGAAGTACACACGATTGATATGCCAGAGTGTCTTCTGGCAATTCTCCAGAAGAAAAGCCGCACGCCACGTACGATCAAGCATAGTGGCAAGGGCGCGCCCTCTCGAATTGTTCACCCAGAATTGACGAGCTTCATAGGAGTCGTCGGACGCCTCTCTGGCGACTCGCTCCTCAACGCGATCCCGCTCAGCCTCCCAATCCGGGTTCACATCTGCACGCGCAAACTACAAGTCAGCACAAGCAAGTTTCAACAAAGAAAGCAGCCGCCAAAAGGATACCAACCTTGCAGCTGTCGACTGATCAGATCGATCTCCCCAAGCAAAAAATCCTCACGCCGTGAGAATTCTGCAGTAGGATGCGACCTGGAGCGGTGCAACAGCAGCTCAGTATTCTTCAGGGTAGCCTCAAGCTCAACCACCTTGTTCTTCAGGTACGTGATTATCCGTTGATCATTTGCACTGCGTGGAGGAGCCGGCGCCGCTCGACGACGGCGAGCACCCGAAGAAGAAACCTCGCCACGCGGTTCAGCCGCAGCCGAAGACGAAGCACCATCACGAACGACAGTCTGCCATGAATATGCAGAGTCAGTACAATCATACGACTGTTCAGCAAAGATACACTTGATAGAAGGAAATTCAGTTCTAGCAAAAGCATTGTTGAAGGCCAAAAGACTTGGCAGGACAATATTCATTACAGGGCCAAAAGTTTAAAGGTACATACCACGGCGACTACCAAATTCCTATGCTACATCTACTCTAAGGCTGCAGACTGCGACCGGGAGCGACTCTTCCGAGTAGCAGCCGCCTCAGTCGCCTTAGCAAGCGCCCTCTCAAAGAGTGCCACAAGCTGCACGGCCAGCTGTGAAGCACACTCCTTCACACCACCCAGCGACGCAATTCGGCCATCGGGTCTTCGAGGAAAGCCGTTGACGACCTTCTCAAAGTCACCTGGAACCTGATGTCCTAAGAGGAGCTGGAAGGTGAGCTCGGAGCCACGTACCGTCTGCGACCGCGCGAAGTCGGCGATGGTGGTCGCATCCTCAAACGGCGCAGCCAGGGCGTCCACGGCTGCCGGCGGCTGGTCGCTCGGGAAGATGCTCCGGTGCACCACTGTAAGGGCTCCAGTCGACTTCTTCAGCGCGGCTGTGGACTTCTTCAGCGCGTCGGACGCATAGGCGCAGACCCGGTCGAGGAAGCCGACAACAGTCGCCAAATCAACCGCGTCACTCGACGTGTCTTCCGGAGGATCTCCACCGCAAATATCTGCGCAAGGGATTCAAGGTCAGACAAAGGAAAGATTAAGACACAGTAGGCATTAAGCCGAAACTTACCCCCAAGAACACCGGCGAGTGAAAGGAGACGATCGACTTGAGTCTTCTCCTGGGCGACCCGCGCCAGCTCTCGCTCTTAAGACTCATGTAGAGCCTTCTCAAGCTCAGCAACCCGCCCAGTAGCCTGGTCCAGAGAAGCACGCAGCTGGTCCCTCTCCTTCTCCAGGCGAACATAGGCCGCGGCTGCGTCAAGCTGCTGGCGGTAGTACGGCTGGAACAAAATCAAGATATTAATAAAGTTGTGGGCGACTATACTAGTCACCCACACCTTCGGGGGCTACACCCATCGGGAGCGCTGATCACGCACCCGATGAAAACTCAAGAATACAAGTACAGGCGCAAAGAACTTACGTGGTCCAGGAGGTCAGGGTCCTCTGAAGTCGAAGGAGGAGCGCGACTCGACGACGCAATGCCAGCAGGCTGTGCGCGCACCTCCTCCACCACTACTTGAGTCACCAATTCAGTCGAAGGGGCGGATGTATGCTCCACGTCCCGAAGAGGGGAGCTAACATCGCCAGAACGACGGCTGCAGCAAAGACATGCATATTGATCAGCTCAAAGACTGCAGCTACAAAACACAACTCGAAGAAAATAAAGCACCAACAAGTTCACCTGGTGGTTTCAAGGTCGTCGTAACTCCCCAGGGAGGGCGACGCCATCCGTGCAAACGAGCGAGGAGCCGCGGAGCTGACTGGAGGAACAATCAAGGGCTCATTCCAGTCACCCGAAGACCGCACACCCGACGACGTCGCGATGGCCTCCTCCAGAGCAATGTCGGCATCCCTAGCGGGTGACGACGCAGTAGCAGAGTCGCCACCACTCGGGAGCTTCCGCTTCTTCCGTACGGGTTCCTCCTCTTCATCTTCATCCTCCACCTCTTCGTGGGGAGAATGAGCGGAAGGAATCTCGTCGTCGTCATCCTCCTCCTCGACAAATTTCGACTCGTCGTCGGGTCCGTTCTCGGGGAGAGGAGAAAGGCTGATCAGCAGGGACCGACCCTGAAGCAAGTAGACGCAAGTCGAATCAAGAAGCAAGGAAAACAAGTCAAGAACTCACCTCAGGAACGGGGTTCGATGCCCCGTAAGCAGCAACTGGGCACTTGACGTTGCATGTATCCGCGACTCGGAGGTTGGTGATGGACCTCACTTTGGCTTCCACCTCCTCATCGTCAAGCGGCTCGGTGCTGACGCCCTCGACGGCCCACATCGGGTGGGGACGAGCGCTGAGCGGCTGCACCCGGGGACGGAAGAAGGTGTCCATCAAGAAGACGCCACCCGCCTCGCGCCCAAGGGTTTTGGTGAGATCGCGCAGCAGGCCCAGCAGAGGCCGCGCGGCTTCCTTCTCCCCAGCAGTCAGCGGGTGTGTCCAGGCTTGAGTCTTCCGCAGTCCACGTCCGCTGTCGAATGCCGCCAGGCCATCCTTGCTCGACTGGACATAGAAGCACTTCCTGCGCCACCCCTGGACGGAGTCCGACTTCTTCATCTGGAAGTACGCGGTGTCACCGCGCACTTGGATTCTGAAGCCGCCCACGGGGAAGGGCAACCCGCTCTTCCCAACGTTCTTGCGAACAAGGAAGAGCGACTTCCACAGTGCCCAGTGGGGCGCGACACCCAAAAAGCACTCGCAGAGCACAATGAAGCCCGCGATGCTCAAGACGCCATTGGGGGTCAGATCATGGATCTGAACCCCGTAGGCATACAGGAGACCGCGCACAAAATCATGCAAGGGGAACCCGAAGCCCCGCGAAAGGAAATCCACGAAGCAAACGCGTTCCCCATCCCGAGGTGTGGGGAAAACCTCTTTGCCAGGAGCGCGTACCTGGACTTGATCAGCAGGTGGAAGAAGACCTTGAGCGCGGAGGAGTTCAACCTCTGCCTTCTTCACCGATGACCTCTGCCAGTCGCCGTCGGGCTTCTTCATCAGCCCGGCTTCGTCGGCGGCGGCGGAGGAGCCAACGGCGCTCTTCGGCTTGCCCATGGCGCCGCGAGGCAGCGCAAGGTGCACGGACAAAAAGCACGGAGCTCTGGATGGCGGCGAAAATGGTAGAGCACAGAGGAAAAGGAGGCCAGGACGATTGGAGAAGATGAAGGCCCTCGCGTCAAAATGTAGTACTTATGCCTTGAAAACGTTTCATCTCAACCGTCCACAGAACAAGGGTTCCAAGCAGACACATCCAGCCGTCCACGTGTCGCACGAAGAAACCAACCGTCGCCGCCCACTTCGTCCACTACGCACAAAAACCGAGGCGTCATCATCATGACGCGCAAATTTCGCGCCCAGTTCGGAGACGTGACATTTGCTGACCGCGGTCAGCTCTGACAGTGGGGCCCGCCACGTCACGTCCCATCGGGCGCAGAGGCGTGCAATGGATCGTCACCAATGACGTCATCAAGCCAACGGCTCCAAAAAACAAAGAAACAGCTCGATAGAGTGATTCGAGTAGTAAGATTCTCAGCTGAAACCAACAAAGTAGGATCGGCTGCTGATCCGAGAACCCGAAGAAATCATTCGGGTGGCAAAGAAAAACCGAGTAAGCTCGAGCAGCCGATTCCATCTACAAGTAGGCCAACAGGCCGAATAGACACAAGCTTCACAAGAAGACCAAGACAAAGTAATTCGACTACAAAGGTTACTCCCATCGGGAGTGGCCGGTTCGACTGAAGAAATCGAGTTCAAGCTCAAGATCAAGCAATCCAATGGCGCGTCTAGGAAGGAAGAAGTCCTTTGCCCGACTCTACGCTTCGACCAAGCACTCGGGGGCTACTGACGTGGGGCTACCTTTTGGGTAGCCCACGATAAGGCCGCGCTAAGGATTCGGAGGCCCACAGAAGGCCCACGCGGGGTACCATGTAACCTAGTCCAAGCCGGTTAGGTCACATAACCTGCCATATCTGTAATTGCCATCGGCATCGACCACCCGAGACCTGGCTACCTATAAAGCCAGGAGGGTGGCTCGTCCCCGGACACCCAACGAAGAGATACGCTCATAGCCGCCGCCGGCAAACCCTAGCGAGATCGCAATCTCGCCATTGTAATCGCTACTCGCATCAATAATCAGACAAGCAGGAGTAGGGTGTTATCCTCCGGGAGCCTGAACCTGGGTAAATCCTTGCTTGTCAGCCATCGTGACCACCAGCACTCATCTCTCTCCCCATCAATCAACCCGGGGTGCACAACCCTGGGACTTGTCGAGTTAACACCTCGTCAAAAGTCATTCGTTATATCACAGGGATTAATTCATGGGGTCCAGGCCTACGAGTTAGTCGTTGATCATAGAGGAGTCTTGATCATACCTGTTATTATATCGAACCGCTAGAGTAACACACTTAAGGGGTTTCGACAAGACAACCGGAAAGGAAAGAGATCACCGGGAACGTCCCAGGAGGGGTCCAATGGAGATCGGGCAGCGACGAAAGAGTTTTCGGAGCTAGGATAAATTATATATATTATGTTTAATATTAATTAGTGTAATTAATATGCAAATATGATTTTATATATTTATTTTCGAATTTATTTAGACTGATTTCCCTAAATGGGCCTTCTGGTCGAAAGAAGGCCCAAGAGGGGAAAATCCTCTAGGGGATTCGGTGGGGGACAAGGGGGGCTGACCCAAGTGGGCAAGGGGGGCACTAAGGGGCCGGCGCACCCTCCTATGCCGCACCAGGCATGTGGGGGTTAGTCCCACATTGCCTGGTTAGCAAGTTGGCTCCCCCCTTGGAGCCTATATAAGAAGGAGCACCCCTGGCCTTTTTAATTCACCATTTAATTCCCTAATTCTCTCTCGATTTCGTGATTCCGTTTGTTGGAGTTGCGCCGACTTGAGAGGGGGATCTCTTCCACCATAGCCCGCTGCCGCGCTGCTGGTGTTCCGGTCCAAGTCTTCCGCTGCTCGTCCTTGACTGGAGCTTCGGAGGCCGTCGTCTCCACCGTACGTGTGTGACGCCCTGCGAGGTGCTGCGCTAGCGGTACTCGGAGGTCTGCTTCCTCTACACGACCTTGAGGTCGGCTTCGTCGGTCTTCATCGACAACGTTTGTGCGGGAACGTAATCCCGCTTTCGGTCTACAAGGGTATGTATTTCGATCTCCGTTCGTACTACTATATCTGCATAGAATAGATCTTGGCATGCTTTTAGGATATCGGTGGTAGGAAATTTTTTGTTTTCTGCACACGATCCCCTTCAGGAGCTACCAATGATTTGCCCTAGATCTCATCTAAGAACTCAATGAGAAACTTGGAGAGAGCAAAGTAAGAGCAAATACCGGAGGCCATGAGAGAGGAAGACGTGGGGAATCCTTCCCACGGAGCAGATCTCACAATGCCTTGCCAAATCCGGAGATCCACGGAGAAGGGGGGCGAGGCAACACAGTTTTTGAGTTGAGAGGATGAAATAATGAGGAGGAGAGAGAGGCGTTCGACCCAGTCCTGGAAACTTAAGTCGTGTAGGATCGGTAGTACCGACCGTCTCAAATCAGTAGTACCGATTAACGATTTGCGTACTGACTATTTTGAGCACCTTATCCGGTAGTACCAGACCTAAATCGGTAGTACCGATTGTTCTATGATATCTCAATATTAATTTTTATGAAAATGTGGACTTGTGCAGGGAATTTAAGCATGGTTTATGAGGTAAGTGGCTTAGGAAAGAATACTCATTGCTGTGAGGAGACGATGCATACACCATAAGAGCAAATAAAACCAACTCTAAGTAATTTATCTTGATTAAACCCAATGCAAATAATCTCAAAATAAGACCATAATATCAACTTCTCAAGAAGAGAAGGTCGGTGGCCGAGGCCACCTTATATGAGTGTATGTGACTTGACACCGCGAAGATATATCTTGGGTCCAAAATCACAACTCATCTTTGAAGCACATTTGTCACAAGAGTGACTATATTGCAAGATTTGTCTATTTGCGCATAATAGGGGATGTATTGACTCATGGATTGAGCTATACTCCCCCTATGTGTATGCCTACATCTAACCCCTTAACTATGTCTAATAGGGATATGTATGCATGATGTCCATTAAGTCCAATTACTTATATCCACCACATTGAGCTCACTTCTTAATTCCTTGAATCTTGCTTCACCTAGAGGCTTTGTGAACATATCGGCTAGTTGATGCTTGGTGTTGACATAAGAGACAGCAATATCACCTTTCTCAACATGATCCCGAATGAAATGATACCTAATCTCAATATGCTTGGTCTTCCCATGAAGCACCGGATTGTGAGCAATTTTGATAGCACTTTCATTATCACATAAAAGAGGCACTTTGTCACATGTGACACCGAAATCCTTTAGAGTTTGCCTCATCCATAATAGTTGTGCACAACAACTTCCGGCGGCAATATATTCGGCTTCGGTGGAGGAGGCGGCAACACAATTTTGCTTCTTTGAAGACCAACTCACAAGTGACCTACCAAGAAATTGGCAACCACCCAAAGTCGACTTCCTATCCATTTTGCAACCCGCCCAATCCGCATCCGAGTAGCCTACGAGATCAAAGGTAGTTCCACTAGGGTACCAAAGTCCATAGTTAGGAGTTCCGATCAAGTATCTCAAAATCCGTTTAACCGCGGTTTCATGACTCTCCCTTGGACTTGATTGGAATCTTGCACACATACCCGCACTAAACATAATATCCGGTCTAGGTGCACAAAGGTAAAGTAAAGATCCAATCATGGAATGATAAAGTTTTTGATCTACCTCTTTACCATTTGGGTCCAAGTGGATGTCCGCCCTTTGATCCATGGGGAATTTTTCCGGTTTGGCACCAACCATATCGAACTTCTTGAGCATGTCCTTCACATATTTTGCTTGTCATAGAAAAGTCCCTTCCTTCCATTGATGGATCTCAAAGCCTAGGAAGAACTTCAACTCGCCCATCATGGACATCTCAAATTCCTTGGTCATTGGCTTAGCAAATTGGTCAGTGAAATCTTTACTAGTTGATCCAAAGATAATATCATCAACATATATTTGGCATAGAAAGAATTCTCCATCTACTCTCTTGGTGAAGAGAGTGGGATCGATTACCCCAATTTCAAACCCACGGTCTACTAAGAACTCCTTGAGATGATCATACCAAGCACGAGGTGCTTGTTTAAGGCCATAAAGTGCCTTATGGAGTAAGTAGACGTGATTTGGAAATTTAGAATCTTCGAACCCCGGAGATTGTTTAACATAAACCAATTCATTTAATGGGCCATTAAGAAAAGCACTTTTGACATCCATTTGATGTAAAATAATTTTATTAGTGGATGCATAGGCAATTAATAGACGAATAGATTCAAGTCTAGCAACGGGAGCATAAGTTTCACCGTAGTCGACTCCTCGATTTGGGTGAAACCTTGTGCCATGAGTCTCGCTTTGTTGCGAATGACTTGACCAAGTGAGTCTTGCTTGTTCTTGAATATCCATTTAGTTCCAATGACATTATGGTTGGTGTCCTTGGGTCTTTCAACTAATGACCAAACTTGGTTGCGCTTGAAGTTGTTTAACTCTTCGTGCATAGCCGCGACCCAATCCATATCTTCAAGAGCTTCATATACCTTGAGAGGTTCTACACTATACAAACAAGCAACATGACCACAAAGTTAGCTAATTGATTACGTGTGGACACATTTCTCCGTATACTCCCAAGGATATTTTCTTTGAAGTGATCATGGCGATCCAATCTTGAAGCGCGCCGAATGACTCGGCGTTGCATGGTTTGTTGGATTGTTTCGCCTTGACATGTATCTTCATCATTTCCTTGCTCTTGATCATGATCACCCATATATGGAGTTCTTGGAGTAGTGGGTTCATGATGTTCTTGATCGCCACTTGAGTTGAATGTATCTTGGCCATGTTCTTGTTCTTGAGTTTGTAGGACTTGTTCTTGTTCTTGGGTGGCTTGTTGATTGATTATGGAGGTAGGAGGCTCGACTTGAGTGGAGCTTGTGCCTTCATCTTGTGGTGCTCTTGGTTCCTCAATAGGAATAAATTCTCCTGTGCCCATGGTCTTTATGGCATGAGAAGGAGCATCGCCACCTACAACACCATAGTCAATATGCCCCATTTGGGAGCCATTAGTCTCGTCAAACTCCACATTCATAGATTCTTCAACACACCCGGTGGATATGTTGTAGACCCTATAAGTGTGGGAGTTTGCGGCGTACCCAACAAATATGCCCACAAAAGATCTAGATTCAAATTTAGCTAGTTTGCAACCCTTAATGTACACATGGCATTTGCATCCAAATACACGAAAGTAGTTAACATTGGGTTTGTTACCAGTAAGAAGTTCATATGGGGTCTTTTGCATGAGAGGACGAAAGAATAACCGGTTTGATGAGTGGCAAGCGGTGTTGATGGCTTTGGCCCAAAAATTGTATGGGGAGTTGAACTCGGCCATCATTGTTCTTGCCATATCAATAAGAGTGCGATTATTCCTCTCGGCAACGCCATTTTGTTGGGGAGTATATGCAGCGGAATATTGGTGGTGTATGCCCTCCCCACTAAGGAAATCATCCATGGTGTAGTTCTTGAACTCCGTCCCATTGTCACTTCTTATTGTCACTATCTTCGTATCATATTGGCGTTGGACTTGGATTACAAAGTTGATGAAAACCTCTTGAGTTTCACTCTTCTTCTTGATATAGAATGTCCAACAATATCTTGAGTAGTCATCAACCACAACTAGACAATATTTCTTGCCCCCAAGACTATCATATGTGGGAGGTCCAAAGAGATCCATGTGAAGGAGCTGAAAGGGCCTCTTGGTGGAGATGATGGTCTTTTTGGGGTGATTCTTTTCATGCATCTTTCTGGCAATGCAAGAGCTACAAGGACGATCTTTGGAAAAATTCACATTAGTAATTCTTACCACGTGTTCGCCCTTCACAAGATTATGCAAATTTCTCATACCAACATGGGCTAACCGACGGTGCCAAAGCCACCCCATGTCGGCCTTAGCCATTAGAAGAGTTGCGACTTTAGTGGTTTCCTTCGAGAAGTCAACCACTTTTTATACAAGTCGTTTTCAACAAATCCAACAAAAGCTACTTTGAGTGTTCTTGTGAAGAGGACGGTCACGTGGAAGAGGTTAAAGATAACAGTGTAGCCAACCTTGCAAAGTTGCCTTACGGAAAGTAAATTATATGAAAGGGATTCAACAAGAAGGACCTTCTCAATGGAGAGTTCCGGAGTGATCACCACTTTGCCATATCCCTTTACCTTGAGTTTTGCATCATTCCCAATAGTGACATGTGAGTAATGGAGGAGATCAAACATTAAATCCGTCACCAATTCTTTGCTTCCGGTCATATGAGTGGAGCATCCACTATCAATGAGCCAAGATGCGCCACCGGAAGCATATCCCTACAAGAGATCAAGTCTTTGACTTAGGTACCCATTTTTTCATGGGTCCTCTTTTGTTAGTCACAAGGATCTTTGGAACCCAAATAGTATAGTGATAATCATCTCCAAAAGAGGTACCAACATATTTAGCAAAAACACTACCATCTCTAGATTTCATAAGAATATAAGATGGATTGTATTTCCCCGCAAAGTCATTATGGGTGGGCAAGCTCCTAGTAGCACTACCACCCATAACTTTGTTGATCACCTTCGTTTTTGCCGACTCCCCCTCCTTCACAAAAGCAATAACATTGGAAGGGGGAGTAGACACCTTCTTCTTGTTGTTGGTCTTGAGGTTAGTTTAAAGCCAATCCCTTCCTTTCCAACAATTTCCTTTTGATTGCTCAAAAGATCACGAAGGTTATTCTCACCTTGGATGCGAGTGGCAAGACCCCTTTTAAGTTGGGCCTTCAACCTTTGTGTTTTCCTCAATAAGAGATGCTTTGACACACAAAGGATTAGTCGCACAAGTATTTTCATCTTGAGAAGGTTCTTTATAGCATTTAAGAAGATATGAGGCTTGAAGAGTGTGATACATCCCTTTGAGCTTGTTGAGTTCGTCAAGGGTTGCTTTGTGAGCCTCCCTTAGTTGATCAAAACTCTCAACGAGTGTAGAGTGACTCTCTTTAAGCTCATCATTTTTAATTTTAAGCTCACTAGCAATGGTTATGGATCGCTCGCGGGTTTCCTTAGCCTTGGATAAATCCAAAACTTGGATTTCCGCAAGTTGCTCACGGAGCAATTGCTCTTCTTCCACTTGATTCTCAAGTTCACCAATCCTTTCGGCATGGTTGCATGCATGCTCCTCGAGTTCACAAATTCTTTCCTCTTTTTCATCGAGGAGAGCATGAGCTTCTCCTAGTTGATACATGAGAGCTTCTACCATTTCGTTGGTTTTGCCTTGGAGAGAATCCACAAAGTGAATTATCTTATCAACCTTGTCATTCCCTACATCCGCAACACAATCCAAAAGAGATGGTTTATAGGAGATATTAACTTTGGGTGGAGAATTCACCTTTGACGCATGTGCCATAAGGCACATGGGTTTTGAGATCTTGTCGTTGTTTGGCGAGGAGAATAGCGGAGCCAATGAGGGAGTAAGGTGTCCTATTGCTAGAGCCGCCATCCCCACTTCTTCGCTTGAGTTGTCATCATCTTCTTCCTCACCGCCGGATTCATATTCTTCTTTCGTGGAGGCCACGAAGGCCTTTTGAGGAGATCGAGTGATGTAGTTCTTGGGCTTGGAGGGAGACTTGTTCTTCTTCAAGATGAGTTTTCCTCCATGGTCTTCTCTTCTCTCAAAGGGGCAATCCACCGCAAAATGATTGCTTCTTCCACAATTGAAGCAAGTTCTTTTCTTTTCGGAGGTGGAAGCCCTTGGGGTAGCGCTCTTGACGTTTCGTTTGTTCCAAAACTTTGTGGCCGCAAGAGCCAAGCATTCATTTAGTGCTCCCTTCAACTCTTCTTCACTTTCCACACTCCCGAACTCATCATGCTTGGAATCTTTCACAAGGGCCTTCAAAGCAAGATTCTTGGCAACATGGCGTTGATTCCATTGGCTTTTGGACGTAGCCTTCAATGTGTCATGAGTGAAAAATTGAGATAGAATGTCATTGGGTGTCATTGTTGCATAATCCGCCCTTGAGTGAATTGTCATCACCATGTTCTCATTGTATGGTAGAATAACTTTCAAGAACTTGGACTTGACCCAATCTTCATCACAATAACGGAAGCCATTGTCCCTCATGGACACGGTAAGTTTGGTGAGTCTTCGAAACATATCGGACGGGGACTCATCATCCTTCATGACAAACTCATCCATTTGATGTTGGAGAATGTCTTTCTTTGATCGACGGAGTCTTTCATTTCCTTCATACAAGTTGTCTAGATATTCCCATGCGGCTTTGGTGGTTGGAAAGGCTCGGACTTCATCTTCATCATCCACGGTCATTGCCCTTCCAAGCATGAAGTGTGCCGTCGCATCGAGTTGCTCATCAATCTCTTCTTGCTTAGTCAAGTTGTTGGGATCAACGGGGTTGAAGCCATTGACCACTATCCTCCATAGGTGCATAGATGAGCTGCGAAAATAAGACTCCATAGTTTTCCGCCAAGATATATAACGAACACTATCAAGAATAGGAGGCGGAGAACTCATGTGGGTTATGTGAGGATAAGTGGGTGCATTTTGAGTGAGATATCTAGATGGTGGGGGAACCATATTGTTTTTAACAATTTTAGATGGTGTATCCTCTTTGTCCTCCACATCAACAAGAGGACTCTTAGGTTCACTAGTTGATGAGGAGGCATTGTTGGTAGATGTTTTAGAAAGCACTTCGTTTACAATGTCGGCCTTCATTCCTTTTAACAAGGCTTGGATGGCCTTCATTGTAACCGGAGCATCATCCACACCATCGGGAACTTCTTCATTAATTGGATTACCAAATTCATCTAGTTTAGGTGTGTCACCTACATCCCCTTGAGACATCCTTCTCTTCTAGGCGGTGAATCCTATAACAAAGAGACCTTGCTCTGATACCAATTGAAAGGACCGAGTAGGTTGTCTAGAGGGGGGGGGGGTGAATAGGCAACTACAAATTTTCTTTTCTTTTCTGACAATTAAGGTATTGCTCAAATATAGGTTCTCTAGATATGCAACTAAATGATCCTATATGATGAGCAAGATTCAACTAGCAATCAATGAGTAGCAAGAGAATAAGCTAGTAAACAAGTAAAGGTAGGTGTAGGGATAACCACACGGTGACTCGGAGATGTATCCCGAAGTTCACTTCCCAAAGGAAGCTACGTCTCCGTTGGAGCGGTGTGGAGTCACAAGTGATCCCCAAAAGCACGAAGGCCACCGTATTCTCCCTCGAGTTCCTCCTCCAATGAGGATGACCACGAGCCACTATATGATGCCCTTGAGGTCGGCAATAAAACCTTTACAAGGATGAGGCGAACTCCACAACCAAATTGGAGGCTCTCACCAAATCTTCTCGAATCCCAAATCCGCGAAGAACACGAGGCCAAGGCACGCATCCACAACTTAATTGGAGGCTCTTGGCAAATCCTCGTAGCTCACAAAGCCACGAAGACCACTACTTTCTTCTTGAGTTCCAATGAACACAAGAGTAACGAGAACCGAAGATTAGGTGGGGGGATTTGAAATTCCTTCGGTGGAAGTGTAGATCTAGGTCTCCTTGGGCACTCCTCAAAGTATCAATGTATTCGGAACAAAGGAGTGGGAGATCTATGAGTTTGAAGCTTTTTCAACAATGGTGGAGAGAGAGAGAGAGCAAGCTTGAGCTGAATGGGGAAGATGACCCCTTTTTATACCCCCACCAATAAGTGGCCGTTGGCCAAGATTTCGTGCCAGTCGGTACTACCGATCATGGTTCGGTACTACCGGCCACTCGGTACTACCGGAGGGGTACCGAGTAACTAAGTGGAAATGGCAGGGGGTTTCAGCTCCGAGCGGAGGCCAATCGGTACTACCGGCGGGAGACGGTACTACCGATTTAGTCCCCGATGGGTACCACCGGTTAGGTACCAGGAAACTAAGTGGAAATGCCAGGAGTAGTCAGTGCTGATTTTGATAATCGGTACTACCGTTCGTGGCTGGCCGGTACTACCGATTGTCACAACCAGCACTATGACTAAATTAGGGATGGCTGGTGTGTGCGTATATGGTTTGTGCAGCGTGTTAGAAGAATCAAATCCCCACAAACCTTTTCAACGGATGAATCTACTAAATGCAAAATGCCCTAGAAGATTAAGTCTTCACGCCTCCATGCTTGACGATATGATGATCCAATATATATGGTGTATCAACTCAATAATTCCTGCAATGCTTTAGCATACTATTAGTACTCTCATTGTGTTGTTAACGAACATCAAAATAGGATTAGGATAGTGCATGTCCTTTCACATATAAGTCAAAATAAAATTAAGGCGGGCCAAATAAAACAAGGCAAAAGCCTACTTAAGTAGCAAAATAAAACAAGTTCGCTGGCTTCCAGCCTAGCAGTACATCTCCAAAAAATATTTACAAATATTACAAGTTGAGATATAATTGTTTCAGGGGCAGGAGAAGGCTGGCCGTCAAGATAAAACAAAAAGAGCCGACAACAACGACTTTGGCTCGGGGGCCGCCTATATTAGGCTTGGGGGCTGACAACTTCAGCCCCAGAGCTATCGCTCCCCTCCGCCTAGGCCGTGTCGGCGGCTCCAGGTTCTCCAGCAACCGACACAGGATGGTGCCGATAGAAGATCGTCGTGTCCACCATGTCGGCAACCCGCGTGGCGTAGCCGGCAACACTGTTCAGCAGCAGCCGGCTGGACCTCGCTGCCGTCTTCGTAGGTAGACGGCATGCCCTCAGTGACGATTTCTATCTCCGCCTCGGGGTAGTGCGCCATGAACAATCCTAGCGCAGTCTTGGCACCACCCCGCGCCGCCGACTTCAGCGAGCTCTTGTGTAGCTTCGTGGTTTGCTCCAGCATGCTGGGCACATCGCTGAACTCGGCAGGCTCCTGGCTGCCGGAGGAGATGAAGAACTTGGCGGCAAACCGCTTGGACGCCGCCAAAGTCTCGGTGATCAGCTCACCCAGACGCGCAAGGCGATCTAGGCGGGGGCTGACAACCTTGTCATCGCCTAAGACGGCAGCAACTTTATCAAAAAATAAAAGCGTCAGTTTGGCTCAGGCTAGCAAATTGACGGCAAAGATAAAGAGTGAGGAAAAGCTTACCAAGGACCGAGTTATGGAAGGCGGACAACTCGATCATGTGAGTTGCCACCGCATCCTCCGCAGTCTTGGCGCATTAAGTATGCTGGGATATCTCTTCAGCATCCGCCTTCTCCGCCTCCGCCAATTTCTTGCGCAGGCTATCCAGCTCCCCAGTCAGCCGGTGAAAGAGCATTTCTATGATCTCTGTGTTTTGTGTGTTAGTTAACAACATGTGGATGTATTAAGTTGGTGCTAAGTAATGCAGGATAATCTAGGAACTCTTCAGATACATCAGCACCAAAAGAGGAGAAAAAGAGACATCACTGAAAGTGTGCTCAGCCCCTGGTGGGGGCCGGAGTTTCCGGTCCAGGGGGCCGGAGTTTCCGCCCCTGCCTGAAGTTTCCGGTCCCTGAGGACCGGAATCTTCTCCGTTGCTCGGTTTCCGAAGTTGTGCTCAGCCCCTGGTGGGGGGCGGAGTTTCCGGTCCCATAGACCGGAGTTTCCGCCCCAGGCCAAAGTTTCCGGCCTCGTGAATCTAGAAGATGTCCAAATTCAGATTGAAGATCTGGTGTTCAACCCCTGGTGCCCCCCGGAGTTTCCGGCCCCCCCTAGGCCGGAGTTTCCGCCCCTGGCCGGAGTTTCCGGCCACTAGGGCCGGAGTTTCCGGCCTGGGTTTTGGCTGCAACGGCTACAACTTTGAAGGGGTATAAATACCCCTCCTCCTTCCTTCAGAAAAGTGCTTGACCTAAAAAGGAGGAGCTCCATTGTTGTTGCAAGCCAAGAATCCCAAGATCTCCCAATCCCCCCATCCAAACTCGTTGATCTTTGGAGGATTGAAGGAGAAGGCCCCGATCTACATCTTCACCGAGCCGTTCTTCATTTCCCCCTCATTCATTTGAGGGAACACTTGCTAGGGCTTCCACTAGGAAACCTAGCCCATTGTTGTACTTACCTATTGTCTTTGTGACAGATTGTAGCTGTTCGGGAGCCCCCAAGCCCTTTGTGGGTCGTGCCCCGAATCGTTGTTGTAAAGGCTCCGGATTCCGCCTCGAAGGATTCCGATAGTGGAAGTGGACCAAACCTTTGTGGTGCGGTTCACCGGAGATTAGGGTGAGGCCTTTGTGGCCGTTGAACCATTGTGTTGGTTCACACCTCTCCAACGAGACGTACTCCCATTCAAGGGAGGAACTCGGGAATACATCCTTGTCGTCTCGTGTCTTCACTTCGGTTACTTCTATCCTTTTTATTGCCTTATTGTATCTTGCTTAGTTGCTAGCTTGTCATATAGGAAATTCACCTTAGTTGCATATCTAGTGAATTTACCTTTTGTGTCAAGCCTAATTTGAAAAAGAACTAAAATTTGAATTAGCACCTATTCACCCCCCCCCCCTCTAGGTGTCATACCGATCCTTTCAATTGGTATCAGAGCTAAGGCTCTCTTTTCGGGTTTAACCGCCTAAGAGAAGTATGACACAAAGTGAGGATGAGACCGCAAGGCTTGCCGAGGCTAATGAGTCCCTTAAAAAGGACCAAGCCACCGCGGCATCCATGGCCGATATCAAAGCCTTGGAAACAACTTTGACATCTTCCATGGATGCTAGGTTTAATGAGTTTCGTGACTTGCTCAATAAACTCATTAACAACAAGCCCTCGGATATCATCCCGCTTGAAAAAGCTTCTAACTCCGATGAGGGTGGACCCAAGGAGGATAAAGAGCAAAAAGAGAAGGAGGTGAAAGCAAATGATAAGCCTAAGTCATCTCCCAACTTGCATGAGGAAAAGGAAGAGTATCATGCCGTTCGGGGATGGTACTCTCCCGATCCAATTATCACTACCCGCATCAACCCTTTAGGTCCCCCACCTAAGCTTAATGCATTAGCTTTTGCTAGTTGGCAACGCTCAATGAAATCTCATGTCAACAGTGCCTCCATCGAGCTTTGGAGGATTATTGAAGAAGGATACATAGTGGAGGATCCAAGCAACATGACCAAGAGAGAGTTCGCCGAAAAGCAACTAAACGCTTCCGCTCTCCACATGATTGAACTCTCCTTGAGCGACCACGACAAGCATCATGTTCTACATGCCACCACCGCCAAAGAAGCTTGGGATTGTCTTGAGCGTGCCTTCCTTGGAAATGAAAGCATGAAGAGAAATAGATATGAATCTTTGAGCAATGCCGCCGAAGGCTTCTACATGCTTGACAACGAGACACATGAAGAGATGTATGGTAGACTCAAGACTCTTGCCAAAGCCTTTTATGATGTGGGAGCTACCTATGTTGATGATGCTTGGGTCAAGAGGAAGTATGAGAATGCCCTCTTGCCTTCGGAGCCAATGGAGTTGAAGTCTATTCAAGGAAGATACAACTACCTTCAATTGTCTTCCCATGAAGTTATGCAAGAAGTCCAAGCCTCCAAGGTTGCCACCAAGAATGCCGAAGATAACCGTGCTAGGGCCATGGGAATGAGACAAGGTCCCTCTCTTGCCTTAAAGGCCAAGGTGACTTGCATAGATGCCAATGACAAAGTTGAAGCTTGTCCTAGCAACATTGCTCCACATGATCTTGAGCAAGCCCTCAATGGTCACATTGCACTTGCCACAAGAGTGTTTTGGAATGACCCGGCTAGTGCTAAAGCTCGTGTTGATCGAGATAACAACTCAAGTGGCAAGAAAGAGCTTGCCTCAAGGACAAAGACATGCTACAATTGTCATGACAAGAACCACTACATAAGAAAGTGCCCTTATGAGAACCGTGAGCAAAATGGTGGGAAGCTTATCCCAAAGGATCACTCCAAGTTGATTCAAAAGAAGCCCGCAAGACCAAGAAAGCCCTTCTTCAAGAAGGCACCGAGAATAGTGTTGGTGGCACAAGAGGAATATGACACAAGTGACTCCGAAGATGAAGATGCACCTAACAAAGAGGTAGCCGCATTGGCCATTGTCTCCACTTCATCATCATCTCTCTTTGAATCCCCCAATGAGAACCTCTCCATCAACACCGCTCGTTGCCTCATGGCTCATGTCAGCGAGGTATCATCCCCTTCTCCTAAGACTATGCATGATCAATCTAGTCTTGAGATTAAGAAGGAATTAGTTGCCTTCGATACTTTTGTGACTAACTTGCAAGGTGAGGCCAAGGAACATGTTGAGTCTCTCATGAGACAACTATGTGCGGCCGAAGAACTTCTTCAAGAAAAGAGTAAGATTGAGAGAGAGGATTCTCTCACCATTGCTTCCTTGAATGCTTCCATAGCATCCTTAAATAGCTCTCTTGATGAAGAAAGTGAATATAGAACCACTCTAGAGGAAAGAATTGAATCTCTTGATGCTAAAAATGATGAAATCATTAGTAAAATCATTAAGGATAGAGATCATGTTTTTGCCAAATATAAAGTGATTAAAAAGGAGAAAGTTGAACTTGGGGTTGCAAATACTATACTTCTTGAGGATATGGAGAAGCTTGATAAATCTCACAAGGTCTTGAAAACGACCCACTCCATCCTTGTTAAGTCACATGAGCAACTCCAAACTCAACTCTCTAAAACTTGCTCAACTAGCATAACCATTCTTCCTCGTGTTCATGAAAATGTCATTGAAGAAAATGCTAGGTTAAAGGTGGATCATGCTAAGACCTCTATTCCTAAAGGTAACGATAAGGGTTTTGCTTATTTGTTTGAGTTAAAACCACACAAAGGAAAGGAAGGTCTTGGGTATGTGGCCGAGGCAAAGAAGAAGGTGAGCAACACCAAGGAGAACAAGACCAAGCCCGCACAAGCTAAGACTAACATTGCGAGTGGTAATGCCACTAGGGGCAAGACCACTCGTAGTGACTTTGCGGAGCATAACAATCCCAACTACATTCTTTATGTTGATTATTATGGTGATGTTTATGCAAAATATGTTGGTCCTTATGATGGTTACATTGACTATTCTATTTGGGTTCCTAAGACCCTTGTTGCTAACCGAAAGGGACCCATTGATAAATGGGTACCTAAATGCAAGAAATGATTTCTTGTAGGACTATGCTTCCGGTGGATCTAAATGGGTGATTGATAGTGGATGCACTAGTCATATGACCGGAAGCAAGGAGATCATGACGGAGTTGAGACCAAATTTAAATCACTCAACCGTCTCTTATGGTGACAAGTCCAAAGCCGAGGTAAAGAGTCTTGGCAAGGTGGTAGTTGCAAGGGATATCACCCTTGTAAATGTCATGCTTGTTGAGTCTCTAGGTTACAATCTTATGTCCGTTCGTGCTCTTAATAAGATGAACTTTGATGTCTATTTTACTCTTGATATGGTGGTACTCTTGAGGAGCAAGACTCTAAAGGTCATGTTCGTTGGGCATGTTGAAAATGAGTTGTTTGTGGTAGACTTTTCGGGGTCAACCAACACTCAAGCAATATGCCTATTCGGAAAGGCCGACGTTGGGTGGTTGTGGCATCGCCGCTTGTCCCATGTCAATATGAGAACTTTGCAAAGTCTTCACAAGGGTGGCCACATTCTTGGACTAAATGAGAATGTTTCTTTTTCTAGAGATCGTCTTTGTAGGGCTTGTGTTGAAGGAAAGATGCATGATTCTCCCCACCCAAGCAAGACCATCATCTCATCATCAAGGGTATTGGAACTTCTTCATGTTGATCTTTTTGGTGCCGTACCTCAACCTAGCCTTGGTGGGAAGAAATATTGTTTGGTGATTGTCGATGACTATTCAAGATTCACTTGGGTTTTCTTCTTCAAGACAAAGGATGAAACTCAACAAACCATCATCGATTTCTCCAATGAAGTTCAACGTCAACACAATCTTCCCATATTGGCCATTAGAAGTGACAATGGCTCCGAGTTCAAGAACTACACCCTAAATGAGTTTCTTAGCGATGAGGGAATTCGACATCAATACTCCGCCGCATATACTCCTCAACAAAACGGTGTAGCCGAGAGGAAGAACCGGACTCTTATGGATATGGCTAGGTCCATGTTGGCGGAGTTTAAGTCTCCACTCTTCTTGTGGGCCGAAGCTATCTCCACGGCGTGTCACTCCTCCAACCGGTTATTCTTTCGCAAAGGGAAGAAGGAAACTCCATATGAAATGCTTACCGGCAACAAGCCCAACATCTCCTACTATCGAGTCTTTGGTTGTAAGTGTTTCTACAAAATCAAAGGTGTACATCTTTCTAAGTTTGAAGTTAAAGCCTTAGAAGGTGTTCTTGTTGGGTATGGTGCAAACTCTCACACTTATAGAGTTTATGACACATCCTTAGGGAGAGTTGTAGAATCTTGTAGTGTGAGGTTTGATGAGAATGACGGCTCCCAAGTGGCGCAATTTCATGTTTGTGATGTAGATAACGAGGAACCTCAAGATGCAATACAAAGGATGGGTGTTGGATTTCATCGCCCCATCGAGATTCATCATGAGCCTCCTCAAGGAAGTACAAGCTCCACTCAAGTGGAGATTCCATCATCACAAGTTGAAGTGGCACCCTCTATGGAAGCAAATGAGACACCTATCCAAGAACAAGATCAAGCTCCTCCTCAAGTTGACCAAGAGGTCTCACAAGATTCAAGAACTTCTATTCTCAACCCTAGTCAAGATCAAGAGCAAGAGCATCCATCTTCTCCCATCATTGAAAATGTGCAACAAGATGGCAATGCTCATCAAGACCGTCAAGACGGGGACTCAAATGATCTAGGTGATCAAGCCGAAATCCCACGCAACAATGGGGATATCGAAACCCGTCGTCAAGAAAGAGTCAAGAGAAACTTGGAAATCAAGTGTCACAAGCTCGAAGCCATCATTGGTGATGTATCTCGCAAGGTTTCCACAAGAAGTCAATTGGCAAGCTTTAGTGAACATCAAGCTCATATCTCTATGATTGAACCAAAGAAGGTGTTTGAAGCACTTGAAGATCCGGATTGGTTGGAAGCCATGCATGAAGAACTCAACAACTTCAAGCGCAACAAAGTATGGAATCTAGTAGAAAAGCCAAAGGATTGCCGCAATGTCATTGGCACCAAGTGGATTTTCAAGAACAAGCAAGATGAGCATGGATTGGTTGTAAGGAACAAGGCGAGATTGGTAGCTCAAGGGTACTCTCAAGTTGAAGGCATTGATTTTGGAGAGACCTATGCTCCCGTGGCTCGTCTTGAGTCCATCCGTATCCTACTTGCCTATGCATCTCATTTCAATTTTAAGTTGCAACAAATGGATGTGAAGAGTGCATTTCTTAATGGTCCCTTAAAGGAGTTGGTATATGTAAAGCAACCTCCGGGATTTGAGGATCCACACTTCCCAAACCATGTCTACAAGATTGATAAGGCCCTCTATGGTCTCAAAGAAGCACCTCGAGCTTGGTATGAGCACCTAAGAGAGCTATTGCTAGACCGTGGTTTTGAAGTGGGGCAAATCGATCCCACTCTCTTCACAAAGAGGGTAAAAGGGGAGCTTTTCATATGTCAACTTTATGTTGATGATATTATCTTTGGCTCATCTAACAAAGCTTTCAATGATGAATTTTCAAAGCTTATGACGGATAGGTTCGAGATGTCCATGATGGGAGAGTTGAAGTTCTTCCTTGGTTTTGAAATCAAGCAATTAAGTGGAGGGACTTTCATCTCTCAAGCCAAATACATCCAAGACATGCTCAAGAGGTTCAAGATGCAAGATGCAAAAGAAAAGAGGTTTCCTATGGACACCAAATGCCATCTTGAACTTAGTCCAAAGGGTAAAGATGTCGATCAAAAACTCTATCGCTCTATGATTGGTTCTTTGCTTTATCTTTGTGCATCTAGACCCGATATTGTGTTGAGTGTAGGAGTGTGTGCAAGGTATCAAGCGGCTCCTAAAGAAAGTCACTTGATAGCGGTGAATCGAATCTTCCGATATTTGGTTTATACCCCAAGGTTTGGTTTGTGGTATCCTAGGGGGTCCAACTTCTCTCTTGCCGGTTACACGGATTCGGATTGGGCCGGTTGCAAAGATGATAGGAAGTCTACTTCCGGTGCATGTCAATTCCTTGGGAAATATTTGGTGAGTTGGTCCTCCAAGAAGCAAAATTGCATATCCTTATCTACCACCGAAGCCGAGTATGTGGCGGCCGCTAGTGCTTGCACTCAATTACTTTGGATGAGGCAAACTTTAAAGGAATACGGTGTCCTTTGTGACAAAGTGCCTCTTTTGTGTGACAATGAAAGTGCTATCAAGATTGGTCACAACCCGGTGGAGCACTCAAGAACGAAGCATATTGAGATTCGCTATCATTTTATTCGAGATCACATCAACCGGGGTGACATTGAGCTTGGTTATATTCCCACGAAGATTCAACTCGCCGACATGTTCACGAAGCCACTTGATGAAGCGAGGTTCACATTTTTTAGGCATGAGCTAAATATCGTGGATTCTAGGAGCGTTGGTTGACTACCTTGCATGCACACCTCCATCTCATCTTTCTTTTTTGGTCTAGGTGTAGGCATGGACATAGGGGGAGTGCGGTCCTAATCTATTGGACTTTCCCTCCCCCCATTATGCCAATAGTAAGAAGTGTTTTTGTCTCCTTTTGTTCATTCTTATGAATTGTGAGCCTAAATGTTGAGTAATGGCGGTGAACCCAAGATATATCTTCGCGGTATCACACCACATAATCTCATACATGGTGGCCTTGGCCACCAACTTCTTCGTTGTGAAGAATTGATACTCTTGTGGTGTTATCTTGTTTTCTTTGTTTCATTCTTGCTCTTATGGAAAATGCACTCAAGCATTGCTTCTTAATGTCGTTTTTGTTGTTTCTTACCAAACTTGAGTGCATGGTACCATCTCCAGTGACCATTTGTCTTATCCCAGGCCTACCTCATCTTAAAAACTGCTCCTCTTGCCTTTGCATGTCCAAAACACATTAAAACCTGGGATTTGGAGTCAGTGGGGCCGGAAACTCCGGTCGTCCAGGCCGGAGACTCCGGTCTGACTGAAGTTTCCGCCCCTAGGACCGGAATCTCTGGCCTGGGCCGGAGACTCCGGTGTCTAGGGCCGGAAACTCCGGTCTAGGCAGTTTCGCTGGGATCCTCAAAGGGGATCGGGGTGAGGAGTTGGTTCCACAACTCCCCACACACCCCCGACCCCCACTTCTCTCCCAGCCGCCGCCGCCGCCTCCAAGGACCTCTCCGGCCGCTCCCCGCCGCCGGAATCCGCCGTGCCACCGGCCCCTTCTCCGCACAAGTGCTGGGGATCCTTCTCCCTTGCATTTGTCCTCCACCATGTCGGGCAAAGGTCAGAGGAAAAAGGTGGTCACTCGGAATCCGCTCCTTGCTTCAAGTAAAGGAAGAGCTCAAACAAGGGACAAGCTTATATTTGATAGCAGCAGTGGCCGCATGAGACAGCAGAGCACTATTGATGAGGAGGCCACTAGACAAGCTGAACTTGGTGGTTTTGATAATGAAGAAGAGGCCGAGCAAGCCCATTTTGACTCTGTGACCACCATTCTGGGTATGGGGAAGCCTGAGTTCCGCCGTATGAGGTCTCAACAGTTCTATGACTTGCCTCCCAACACCACCGACCCCAATTTCCCAAGGAGGGAGCAGCAGCTGATTATGCAGGAGATCTATGCCAGGATTGAGAAGCACGCAGTCTGTGAACAGAAGATTCTGGATCTTGAGGCGCTGAACAAGAAAGCATATTTTCGGGAGGCTGTTTGGATTGCTAGGAAGCTTGGTCTGGAAAAGCTCATCTCTTACACTCAGCAGGATTATGATATTCAGCTTGTGCAGCAGTTCTTTGCCACGGTGGTGTTTGACAATGATGAGGATGTCACTATGACGTGGATGACTGGACCTATCAAGTGCACCTCCAACTTTGTGGAGTTTGCGACAGCTTTGGGCTATGAATTCAAGGGGGCCACTACTCCAGTTGGGATGAGGATGCATGTGGAAGGGACTGCATATAACAAGAGCCGTTTGCGCCCTATTTACTCCATTGCTTCTTCTGTGGGCTCTAATCAAGACCTCCTTCCCACCTTCAACATCTTCCTCCGCATGGTTCGGCTCAATCTTGCTCCTCAAGCCGGGAATGTGGATGCTATTCGAGGAGGCCTTGTCAACCTACTCTACCATGCTCATAGGGTCCTCCAAGCCGGTCCGGAGTGCCGTGGCCAAGAGGTGGATGTGATGGATTTCATCAAGTGCGAGATGCATTGGGCCATTTTCGAACACAAGAATCCACTCTATGCTCCCTATGTGATGAAGCTCATTCTCTCCAAAGTGCCCACCCTTGATCGCTCTAGCTTCATCAAGCATGCCAAGGGTACTCTCCATATTCTCTCCAAGCACACAAAGCAAGCTTCATCCTCTCATGCACCTCCTCCCCAAACTAGTGATGAAGAGGAAGCTCCCTTACCTAAGAGGAGAAGCAAGAATGCCGTTCCCCCCACTAGTCTTCAAGGGAAGGCCAAGGTAAACGCAGAATTTAGCAAGCTCTCTTGGTGGAAGAGGAAGCTGTTATGCATGGATGTTGCCATTCACAAGGAGAATCATGGGTCTTATGTGAGAGAGAAACACATTTTGAGCAACCAGAATTTGATGATCAAGGAAATGCGCAAAATGAACAATGGAAATGTTACTCCTCCTCCGGAAGAAGATGAAGCTGGCATTCCCATCATTTCCTCATCTTCGTCTGACACGGTCCCTCTTGAGCAATGGAATCAGGATGTCTTTCCTTGGGATGATTATTCGGATGTGACCTCCTTTCCTACCTCGTCTCACAACCACGGCAAGGCTCCCATGAACCTCTCCGATGAGGACTACGACAACGAAGGAGATGACGACATGGATGAAGACACCGAGTGATCTTCATGGGCCCGTTAGTTATGCTCTTTTCCCCTTTTTGGTGTCTCGGTGCCAAAGGGGGAGAAGTAGTTCTATTAGGTTCTCTCCGGGATTTGCATGGGTTGGGACACAAGCATGTGCCTCTATCATTTTATTGCGCTTGTGTCCTTGTTATGTTATTTGATATTTCGATTTCGAACTTATTTGCCTTCTCTTTGACATGAACTATGTGTGTGTAAGACATTTGGATTTCTTATATTATGTGGTTGAGACTATTATTGTGCCTTGGTTATATGGGGTTAATATCTTCAGTTTTGTGCACAAGGTATGGTTTATCTCCTAAAACTCAACCCATACTACTATGTCTTATTTGTGAAATGTATTGCATACCTATCTACTTGCAAATTGTGGTTCGAATTTGTCTCTATATGTGTGCACGTGCATTCCAAAGCAAATATTCTTGATGCACACATCTAGGGGGAGCTCTTTCAGCTATCATTACATGTTAGTGAAATTACTGTTATTGCAAATCCATATGTTGTCATCTAACACCAAAAAGGGGGAGATTGAAAGAACATTTCTATGATCTCTGTGTTTTGTGTGTTAGTTAACAACATGTGGATGTATTAAGTTGGTGCTAAGTAATGCAGGATAATCTAGGAACTCTTCAGATACATCAGCACCAAAAGAGGAGAAAAAGAGACAGCACTGAAAGTGTGCTCAGCCCCTGGTGGGGTCCGGAGTTTCCGGTCCAGGGGGCCGGAGTTTCCGCCCCTGCCTGAAGTTTCCGGTCCCTGAGGACCGGAATCTTCTCCGTTGCTCGGTTGCCGAAGTTGTGCTCAGCCCCTGGTGGGGGGCGGAGTTTCCGGTCCCATAGACCGGAGTTTCCGCCCCAGGCCAAAGTTTCCGGCCTCGTGAATCTAGAAGATGTCCAAATTCAGATTGAAGATCTGGTGTTCAACCCCTGGTGCCCCCCGGAGTTTCCGGCCCCCCCTAGGCCGGAGTTTCCGCCCCTGGCCGGAGTTTCCGGCCACTAGGGCCGGAGTTTCCGGCCTGGGTTTTGGCTGCAACGGCTACAACTTTGAAGGGGTATAAATACCCCTCCTCCTTCCTTCAGAAAAGTGCTTGACCTAAAAAGGAGGAGCTCCATTGTTGTTGCAAGCCAAGAATCCCAAGATCTCCCAATCCCCCCATCCAAACTCGTTGATCTTTGGAGGATTGAAGGAGAAGGCCCCGATCTACATCTTCACCGAGCCGTTCTTCATTTCCCCCTCATTCATTTGAGGGAACACTTGCTAGGGCTTCCACTAGGAAACCTAGCCCATTGTTGTACTTACCTATTGTCTTTGTGACAGATTGTAGCTGTTCGGGAGCCCCCAAGCCCTTTGTGGGTCGTGCCCCGAATCGTTGTTGTAAAGGCTCCGGATTCCGCCTCGAAGGATTCCGATAGTGGAAGTGGACCAAACCTTTGTGGTGCGGTTCACCGGAGATTAGGGTGAGGCCTTTGTGGCCGTTGAACCATTGTGTTGGTTCACACCTCTCCAACGAGACGTACTCCCATTCAAGGGAGGAACTCGGGAATACATCCTTGTCGTCTCGTGTCTTCACTTCGGTTACTTCTATCCTTTTTATTGCCTTATTGTATCTTGCTTAGTTGCTAGCTTGTCATATAGGAAATTCACCTTAGTTGCATATCTAGTGAATTTACCTTTTGTGTCAAGCCTAATTTGAAAAAGAACTAAAATTTGAATTAGCACCTATTCACCCCCCCCCCCCCCTCTAGGTGTCATACCGATCCTTTCAGCCGGCTAGTCTCCTGCGCAAACTCGACTTGCTGCACCTCCATCTCCTTCCGGTGCTCTTCTTTCATCTTCATGTTGGTGGCCGCCAAATCAGAGGCTTCATTCATAATAGCTTGATATCAGTAGACGCTTTCAGTATATCCTGGGCGTGATCTAGCAATTCTACAATATGGATATTCTAGCTAAATGATTAGCGGTAACAAACACAAAACATGGCAGAAGGCAAAAACTCAGTGATTTTACCTTCATCTTTCTTGCGGGCCGTTTCCAAGTCGGCAATCCGCGCATCCTTGGCATCGCAATCTTTTTTCAGATCGGGATACCGCTTGTTTATCTCCGACCTGGAGGAGATAAGCTCAACATTGGCGGGCAGGACGCCCTGCGGACAAAGACGAAAGCATATAACATATTATCAAAAAACCACTAAGCCGGCAACCAATATCATTGATTTGCCATCTAAGTGCTCGGGGGGGGGGGGGGGGGGGGGGGGAGACTATGTATATGCTACCAAGTTCCAAAAAGATAACCTACAGCAATGTCGCCCTCCAAGCCGGCAAAAGTCTGGGCGGCAAAGTCGGCGAACGCCAGGGTGGACTCCTTAGCCTCCTTAAAGGATTCCTAGGGGTCCCTAACCCTGTCGCCTCCAGAAGCCGGGGCTGCCCTTCGCGGCCCGCCGGCAACCTCCACCAGCAGCTCCTCTTTGGCGGCGCGTGATCGGACGGCTTCATTGGCCATAGCCTCAGCTGATGGAAAGGAAGCGCTGGTCGCGCGGCCAGCAGAGGAGGTCCTTGGTGGCGGACTAGAATCCGGAACCTGGGGCTGGCAGCGGGCATCGCTCATGAAGCCGCCGGCCCGGGGCTGAGGAGTTGGCGACACGGTCGCCGGAGAGGTCCCCTGGGGCCGCTTTCCCCTGGACAAAAGGGACTTGGCCGACAACTTGGAAGTTGCCACCCGCTCCCTCGTGACAAAGTAAAGTTAGCCAGATGAACACCAATAATGAAGAAGGCCGACAAATGACTAAGGCGGAAATGAGTACATTCGGGGGATGTTAATCCCCGCGTTCTCGTCAAGGTCGACGAGCACCGGCTCAGTAGCCGTTGCGGTCCGTTTCTTCCTCTCAGCATTAGCCATAGAGGAAGCAGCGCCGAACGCTTTGCGCTTCTTGGTTTTCCCGGCTTCCGGCTCATAAAAGTCGGCAGCCAGGTCGTTCTCCCCCAGAGCAGAAAGCTGTCAACCAAAAAAGAGCAAGTGTTAAGAAGACTCAAGTAAGCCGGCAGAGCCGCCAAAGAAGGGCAAAAAAGAGAAATGTCTACCTCGAGGGGAGGGTTGTCGTGGGTGTGCATGGGCACGCCCTCCACCGCCTTCACCAGCCCTGATTTGACAAGGCTGCGAAGTCGGGCCGCCAATTCGGCAGTTGGTTACCCCTCTTCGCTTACGCGAAGAGAAGCTGTGGCAGTAGGCGAATACTGACACATCTTATGCGGGCTATACCGCAGAGGCAGTATTTGCCGGCTAAGCCAGCAGATGACGGTGTCCACCCCGTCCAGCAAGGGGGGAGCCATCGTCCGAGTGAGGAACTCGATCCGCCTTTGGATAAGGCGGAGCTCCTCCGTCAACTTGGGGACCGCCTCGTCCCAGCATGTCCGGGGCATAGGCGGCGCGTTGACAAAGTCCGGGACGCCAAATTGACGCCCCGGTGCTGCCATGTCTTGGCAGTAGAAGAAGGTGGACGTCCAGCCCTTGACGGATATGGTATCTTAGGATACCATTGGCGTCCTTGGTGGCAGTTGAAGGTGATGCTGCCGCAGGCTGCCAGCCCGCCGTCCGGCACAGTCTAACGCCGGCAACGGAAGCAGTATTCTGAAGAAATCTAAACTAGGCCTAATATCTAGATAACCCTCAAATAGAGTTGTGAAGCCGACTAAGACAAATATGCTATTGGGCGCTATGTTGTGGGGCTGGATCTCATAATGATCCAGCACTTCGCTATAGAAGGCGGAAGGCGGCAGGTCCATTCCCCTAACTAGGTGGGAGGTGAGGATTACCCGCTCGCCGGCTTTCAGAGCCAGGATGACATCCCCGAAGGCGGGCCGCCAGCTGCAGTCCTCCCGAGTCGGCATGTAGCAGGCCGCCTCCAGGTCCTTGAGTGCGTCTTCGTCGACAATGGAGGGGAGCCTGCAGCGTGACCCAAGGTCGGCGGGCTCCTCCTCCTCGTCGATGGGCGCGCCGCCGGCCGCCGCCGGCCGCCGTCGGCGTGGTGGAAGACGAGGGCGCCAAGGCCGCCACCGCACGGGCGTGCGCGGACGGGGTAGAAGATGGAGCGGCGGCGGCGGGAATGCCCGCATGCGCCGCCGCGGAGCGCGACACCGCGCCGCCCATCGTTGTGGGCGCGGTAGTCTCCGTTGCGAGCTCGATGGACGCCGCCGAGGTGGTGGCTTGAGGTCCGGTGGCCATCTCCGTGCGTGGAGGTCGCCGAGGAAGAGGTGCTCGCCGGAGTTCTCTCGGTGGTCGCAAGAAAGTTTGGGAGAGCGAGTGCGCGGAGAGCAAAGGACGGAGGAGGTGAAGTGCGAAGGAGAAGAATGAACCGCTCGGTTCCGTATTTATAAGCCCGGGCGTTGCTCTCTGTGCAACGGCTCAATTAGCCGGACACGTGTCGGCCATCCGTTGCCGCAGAGCAATGCACGCTCGCACGATCTGCACGACTCCTCTTTTCCCGCGCTTTGCAATCATGGCGTGATTTTCGCTCCATTTGGTTTCAAACTGTCGTGAGCCAACTAGTGTCATCCGTCAAAGATAAGTTTGACTTGCCGCCAAGGATCATGCTTTCTCGTGAAGCTATCCGGCAAGTTTCACTAAGTCGTCTTTCCCATGTCGGATAAAGGCGGCCGTGTGCCAACTTTGAGGTACACGTTCCCCATTATTTTCAGAATGGTTCAAGCCCTGCAGCCGCCAACATTGAAGAATGAAGAATCAAGAAGAAGTCGGTGCCTGGAGAACTTCAACCTTTGTGGGGGCTAATGTTGGGGATATACTAACTAGGGGTATCTCTAACATGGATCAATCCGGCTAGTCCAGGGTGGCCCAAGGGTGGTAAGACTGAAGCCTACCGGGCGGCCCATATAGCTGACGTACAAGGAAGTAGGCGGACGGTCCAAGGAAGGCGGAAGGCCGAAGCCCATCAAGCCACCAAGCCCAAGACGGAAGGCGGCAACTAAGCCGGCTAGGTCTACGACTCTGTTTACTTGCCGGACTAGTACTTACCTTGTATCCTGGGGTCTGGTCGCCTATATAAGCCGGCCACGAGGAAGCCTTTAGGACACTCTCCAATACGCATCACACACATTGTAACCCGTTCACAGCTATTGCCTTACGGTGAATTATAGCAGCACGTAGGATCTCGTCACCGTTGCGGGATCCGAAGCTGGGTAAACTCGCCGTGTTCAATCCCGTCCCCGACGACTCCAACCTTCTTCCCCCACAATCCATACGTAGGCTAGAGGACCCCCGTCTCCTATCAAATATGCCGATACTACGACAATATGGGTCCCCGTCTCGGGGACCGCACAAAGGGGACAGGTGCCATCACTAGGTCCCAAACGTTTTGTCACCTCCACGCCCGAGGGGAGGCGGTCGCGGAGAAGCTGCCAAGTAAAGATCTTGATCTTAAGAGGCAAAGGCGCTATCCAAAGATGTGTAGTCTAAGACAACACATGCCCTCTAAACAGGGCCCGGTAAGCGGAGCCGACGGAGAAGTGCTTCGCTGGCGTAAGGCTCCAATCGACCCTATTCGGGCTGTCAGACAGGGCTAGGGGGAGTGATGCGAGCATGGACCTCCAACTCGCAACCTCCCCTGGGCCAAAAGTGCGGCGGAACCCAATGTTCCATCGCCCCTGCTGGAAGGCCGAGGCAATCAACATCAAAGGTTCCGCACATTTAAATCATAGGATTGAGCCTAACAAATGCCTAAAAAATATGTTCTCTTTTATTTTGTGAGAACACATTCCTGGACTCAACGTGAGATTAAACCACATTTTTATTTTTCCTTTGAGACAGTGCGCTTTTGTCCTATCCTCTTTCCCGCGGCTCCTAAAACAAAATGATCAAAAAGTTTGAGGCACACTCCATAATTTAATTGGAGGCTCCCAACTAATCCCACGAGTCATAAAAATTCTGACATCAGTTGTCGAGTGCACTAGTAGGCAAATACCCAAGAGGAACAAGCTCTAGCTCTAGGACACTCCAAGTACACGTATCACCAATATAAAAGGCAAGACCATTAGATGTGGTTAAATCGTTCACTCTCAAATCTCACCAAAAATAACCAATACTTTTTTAAAATAAAAACAACTAATACTTATGGGGAAGGAAAGAGAAAGAACAAGAAGAACTCAAAACAAATGGAACTTCATGGTCTAGATCAAAAGGGTTCCCCTCACTCAGAGCAGAGATGGATTGGTGGAGTAGTAGTTGATCTCCTTATTACTATTTTCACTTAACAGATAGTGAGAATCATTGAAGGGGTTGACAAATAGCTAGGTCAATAGTGGTGGTCATTTTCGTGCTCAGCCAACCAGTCTCTTTTGGGCAAGAAGGGGTTATTTATAGGTCCCAAAAAATAGAGTTGTTGCAGGAAAACTTACCTCGGAGACTCCGGCCTGAGGAGGCCGGAGACTCCTGTCTAAGTGGAATATCCAGCCCTACGAGGAGCCCGAAGATTTTGGCCAGACCGGAAACTCCGAATTTTTGGTGTCCTTACAGTGTACTTCCGATGTGACTCTAGCCACTGATAACACCTTGAACACATGAAGGAAAATGGACAGACCGGAAACTCCCGCTGCCTTGGGTCCGGAGACTCCGGCCGTGAGGGGATCGGAAATTCCAGCCCTGGCAGATGAGACATGTAAAATGCATGAACATTGTAATCTATTACTTCATATGCAACTTACATAGTTTTATATCCATGTTTTATATTAATTTTATGGATTTTCCACATGATCCCCTTATTTTGGTTATAATCCTCCCGAACAGGATACACTTGTTTGGCATTTTTCACTTTCAGGGACCTTAATTAACGACACCAATATAAAATTTTCAGAGGATTCTTTTTTCACAAAGCTAAGGAAAATGGGCTTTTACACCCCGAGAGACGAGCCACTGGGCCCAAACGAGCACATGTGTCTGTTTGCCTATTGGGGCTTCGCAAATGTCCATCTTTCACCCTACCTCGGGTCTTGACCTAAAAACGCCTATAAAAAGTCTCCCGGCGAATCTCGGAGGAGGCACCACAAAAACAAAGAAACACCAAAATACAGACAAAACCAACCGAGGTTGGAAGAGGAAACGTTGCCGGAGCATCGCCGGTGGGATCTCTACCTTCACCAACGTCTCCACCATCATCAACCTCTGGACTATCGGTTTGTGGGAGTAGCTTGTCCTATCTCTCTCTTAATTATATTAGCACCATATGAGCTGCCTAACATGACTATGGTCACATGTGTAATCCCTATGTACTGGATCTTTATTCTATAAGATGATATTTGAGATTGCAATTCCATTAAGTGTGAGATGTACGAGTAGATGCATATTTACCCCGTTCTTTATTTCTTGTTTTGAATAATCATGTATAAGATAGCATTTGTGGGCGAACTTGTATGTGTTAGATGGATTAACATGTGGTGGTCCTTAGATAGTGACAATAAAATTAGAGACTCACTATGGTTTTTATCTTTCGTTTGTTACCTCAATAGGGATTAAGTGAATGCATATTCTACTGATGTCTGGTGGCAACTAAGACAATCTTGCTTTAAAGTTAGCATAGTCGACATTCAAACTTCATGTCAAAGTACCAAAAGGCTATACTTTTTTTGTTCTTAATTCTATATTGCTTGGAGTTTCCCTTTCTGTAGGAGTATAGATGTGTTGCATCGTCTATAAAATAGGACGTGATGCCCATATAAATGCTATCATACACATAAGTAGTTACACCAGTATTATATCAATTATGAATTGTTTTATGTCCACTACACCTTTATGAGAGAGTAGACAAGTGAACCCATGAACCCTGGTCCATCTTTTAGTATGAGAAACAACTTTCCAACACTTTCATTGCACTTTCCATTTTCAACATTAACTTCCAGAAATACAAAAAACACTTTTATTTATTGCAAACACAAACAAAAACCAAAAATATGTTTACTTATTTTCTTTACTTTCCTTGCCTAGTTATAGATTGTTTTACTTTTTATTTACATTTATATTTTTATTTCAGTTTTACTAATACTAAACCTTGTGCTTGACAACCGCACGGTGGAGTGGGGGCACAAGACCATCATTTTGTTTTGTAGGTTGTTGGAAGAGGAGAGGAAAAATACATCTCTTAGCCAATTTCGTGAGAGTTTGATATAAACCCTGGAGTCACCGTTGTCGGGAAAATAAGCTTGATATAACACTCTACACTTTGAGTCCCACACATCAAGAGATTTTCTGGCGTCGCTGCGGGGAATTGCAAAGAGGCATCTTACAGTGGTTGCAGTGTGCTCACACTCCTAGGCGACTGCTAGAATGGATTTTCTGGCACCATCATCAAGATAGGAGCACAATATACACTCCAAAGCAACAACTAGAGATTTTATGGCACTGTCTTCACCAAATTGAGTAAATACCAAAGATTGGAGAGGTTGCACCGCTGTGAGCTTTTTATTCTCTTTTAGAGTTACAAAAAAACTTTGTCTTGTTTTTGTATTTAATTTTCTTTCTTTGTCAATTTTCTTTAGTTTTTGTTTTCAGTTTTCATTAATACACAAAAATCCATAAAAAATACTATAAACTTTACCTTTCTTATTAAAATGGAAAATAACTTTTCACCCTTTCGTGTTAGAAGTTTCCCTAAAAAATATGAAGTCCCTATGGAATCCTTCGAAACTGATTCCAATATAACCAAATTAATTTATGAGAATCGTTTTTTTTGAAATCTCAAGGATTATCCTATGCTACACTTAAAAAGGTTTAATGAAAGATGCAAGATTCTAAAGTTAAGTAACATCAATAATAATATAATTAAAGCTAAACTTTTTCCTTACTCATTTGATGGAAAGACACTAGATTGAATATTAAAATGGTCAACTGGAAACTTTAACTCTTGGTTTAGTATTAAAGCCACATTTATTGAAAGATTTGGTTCTCCTAAAATCATAAGCCACCTTAGAGCAAGTCCAGCAGTTCTCGTAAAATGTCTCCCCTATATGTCCATGTATGGGGTTGTCCCTAAAATAATCTCCCCTAAAAATATGTTCAACTCCAGCCGTTCCCCTAAAACATCTCCCCTATTTAATTTGTCTTTATCTATTTTTTTAATATTTTAAAAATATTGTATGACTAAAATGTAAAATCCAACGGCTAGCTCTATAACTGCTAACTTGTAGTGTCAAAAACTTGTTTATCACCAAAATCTGAAAAATAAACAAAAAACTCACGGATATCGGCATATTGCAGTGTCAAAAAGCTCACTAATATCGGGATAGGGGAGTCTTCCACCTCCCCTACTTGTAGGGGAGTCGAGCGAGCAGAATCGGGTGCGCCTATAAATTGGGGGAGCGTTGAGGGAACTGCTGGACGGTTGTTTTTGAGCTTTTTCCCCTAAAAAACGTATAGGGGAGGGTTCGGGGGAATTACTGGACTTGCTCTTAGAGAGATAATCATTTCTTTTAAGAAAAATGAAGATTAATCACTTGTAAAAGCTTAGGAAAAGTTTAGAGGACTTGCTTATGAAGTGTAACATGATCTTAGAGATTGGATGCTAATGCATATATTTTTATAGGGGATTGACTAGCACTTCTATGTTTACTTGGATAATGAACGTAACGGTGCCTTTATGAATAAAACTGCTGCAAATACTTATGTTCTACTAATTGGTTTGCTCCGAAAAGTTAAAAATTATTAAAAGTTTAGAAAAGTCTGAAATATCTGAAGAAGGGTTTGATGACCGTTATAATTTTTTAATAGAGACAAAATAAGAAACCTGAAAGCAAACCGTATATTTTAATAATCGAAAATCAAGTTACAAGAAGCAACACATATGGAAACTAAAAGATAAACCGGAATAAACTGATTATCCTGAAATTGCAGATAAAAATCTGACATACCAAGAAATACGAAAAGGATACATATGATTTCCTGCAGCCACCGTAGCAAGCGGCGGCCGTCCAGATTCAACGTCGTCGAGACGAACGCTGTAAGAGTCGCCGAGCCTACACCATTGTAAGATCCAAGAAAGCACCATCGTCAACAAGGCCTTGTGAGTCGATGAACAAGCATGCTGCATGCAGCGAGGCACATGTCGATGTGGCACCACCGAGGGACATCCCCGTGCTGTCCTAGACCAAGATCTATCGCCTCCCGTTAACGAAGTCGGAGAAGAACGACAAATCCACCACCTCTGGATCAACATCCACGCTCCAGAAGAACCACCTCACCCCTTGCTGCTAGCGCCGCCATAAAAAACGACATGTACTAGGGGCACGCCGAGAAACTGATCTCGTGAGATCTGAGCAAAATGTAGAAGACACTCCGCCTATTTGGAATTACGGTCTCGAATCCACTGAGACAGTTGCAAGCAATTTTTCCCGCCCAATCTGACGCAAATCAGGCCTCCATAGCCAGTTAAACAGAAGAGAAACAGACTTCTCTCTGGCCATCACCTCAACCCCTCGCCGCCGGCGGCGGCCGCATCGGCTGCGTGATGGAGCTGTCGGCCGCTTTCGAGGAGCGCGTCCGGCAGATGGAGGACGCTCGCAACCACCGCCTCTCCCTTCTGCAAGTCTCTCCTCCGCTCTCTACCCCTTCCCCTTCTCTTCTCCCCAATCCCCAAACCCTAACGCCCCAACCTCTCACCATGGCGCCTCCTCGCCGTCTCCCTCTGTCCCGCAGGCCGAGAAGGAGATCCAGGCCGCCAAGTACCGCCTCCTGGAAGCAAAGATCGCTGCTGCCCGCCGCCTTGAGCGCCGCCGCCTCCTCCTCGAGCGCCGGGCCGCCGACCTCGCCTCCCGCGCCCTTGCCGCCCGCGCCGACATCGATGCCACTTACGCGCGCCGCCTCGTCCTCGCCCGTGACCTCAGGCACGCAATTCGTCCCTCCCGCGCGCTCTCTCCCTACCCATACCCAACATGGTGTGTTTGAGCTGGGGCCTAGAAATTCTTAATAACTTTCAATCACTGAAAATCCACATTGGTGTGTTTTCAATTGGGCACGCGCGCAGCTGGACGAGGGGCGAGATCGAGGAGGCAGAGCGGAAGGAAGGGGACTGGGACCGCTTCTACCAGTCCAAAAGGAAGGAGATGGGCGACTTCCAGGCAATGTCTCAGCAGTTCGAGGCAGAAGCTCGTAAGGAAGTGCAGAGGCTCAAGGATTTGGTATCTCAAGTAAGGTCCGGGACCATTGTATTCATAAACTAGTACTCCAATGAGCTTATTCTAGTCCCTTCTTATTGTTTGAATCTACCTTGTTAATTTAACCTAGTTTTCCTGTGTACCAATGCCAAGTTGACAGAGCAGTTGGATGAATCTTATTATTAGTTCAACTACGCTTGCCGTGTAATGTCCACATGGCAGGGGGTTTAATAGGTCTTAATGGTCACTAGCTAGCATGGAAATTGCTTTTCTTGGCCTTACCAATGGACCACATGTCAAACAGAAAGCTATTTTCTGAGTCAAATGGTCCATTTGACTGTAATCCTGCTGGTACACATCCAAGCAGGCGATAAATTTCGGTCATGGCTGCCTCCTGAGTAGATTTTGAATTTAATCTTGTGTTGATCGGTCCCGACATTTGTAACCTAAAATGGCATGCATTGGTAAAGAATAATCTGTTTGTGTTTTGGCCTGTTGATTACTAACATTCTTGATGTCGCAAACTGTTTTAGTGTGTGTGTCATTTCTGAACTATGCCCAAACGGAGAAATGTAGGCCATTAGCTAAGCACTGTCCATGGATCAGTATTCAGAAGTTCACGGTGCTAGATTGGTTAAAAAGTATCATTCAGGCTGAAAACATTTGTTACTTCTGATCAATGTTCTCAACTTCTTGTCTTAGATCCAATGTAGAAAGAAGCGACAGTCAGTCCATAGAAGCTGTACAAAAATTATCTTTTACCATGGTCAAATATCTTTTCTAGAACAAAACATCTCCTGTTCTTCCTTATCTAGTAAAGCTTCTTGTAAATACATTTTTGCATAATACAAACTTCTCTATTATCTAGCAGTGTGCAGCGGTTTTAGTGGCAACCATCGAGAAAACAATACCATGGGGACTGGATATTCATGGACCAGTCTGCACACCACCACTAACTTCACAAGCATCCAAATAGCATTAATCTGAATTTTAAAAGACAACATGCTATTTATTATATGAGTTCCCCCCCTTAATTTAATACATTATTAACTGGTCCACTTTGTAAGGGTCGGAGCACAATGATTCAGTGGTATACGATGTGTTGATCTGAAACAACCAATAGGAAACCGCTGATCCGACATCCTATCATGCACTTGCATCGAAGTGGCTGTTATTGACTCTGTAATTCATACTCTCAGCTGATGTTCTGAATTCATATATGTTCATATCTGATTGATGAGCGGCAACTACTTTAACTGGTGCAGTTGCAATCACCCCTGCAAGAGCTGCAGAGCAGTGGGATGTACTCAAACAACACTGAGATTGTGGCAGCAGAAGCCAGGAAGTCCGATCTCACGGCGAAGAAGGTGAAGTTGGAGGAGAGCCTAGCTTCAGCCCGCCAGTTCAGAGCACTGCTACAGCAGCAGCTCAAGAAAGCTTTTGCGTCACAGGTTGGGGATCAGAGGGCGGCACAAAACTGACCATCTGAAGCTCAGGTAGACCAGAATGGTACGTGCACACGAGGACACCAAAGTTCGTTAGCTGGGTACCTCCCTTCGATTTCATGCATTGTCTGTACATATGAAAGTACAACTTTGAATTTTCATATATGCAGTCTTCTGTCCATGAACACTGAAATTTTCCTGGTTTCAATCTTTTCCACATGTTGGTGCGGTACCAATTACCGTAGACACATGCCATAATCCAGAGTCGCCAATTTTGCCAGTAGCAAGTATTGAGTTTTTGCTTTGTTTTCTCTATATATGTAATGAGTTCTAACTTTTACCATTCAATTAGTACCAAACATATATACTCACTCACCACAGTATACCCAGCCAGGTCGTCGGATGCAAACTTTGCAATAAAAATGGCTGTGTGCATGGTCACTTGGGGTGATTCACCTTTTCGAAAAGAAGATCGTCGACGGTCAGCAGGATTTCCTTTCGAATAGGTTTCACTCCTGATGGATTGGTATTGATGCTGCAAAGTGTGCAGTTTACTCCTCTCGTGAATGGTAGGCCTAGTGTTTCCCATTATTTGCTGACCAGAGTGGAGGTTGGTGCTTCCCTCCCAACTACTCGCAACTGCTCATGCACTTGTACCATTTGGTTAAATGCTGCACATGAGGACCTCCCTTGCAATGTCACGTACGAATTAATATCCAGATCACCCATGGTGAAACGCTGATGTGTTCAATCAGACACGGCAAAGGAGAACTGTTGCAAATGAAGGAATATGCCACGCATTTCATAAATTTAAAGATACTCCAGATGCAAGTGTTTAGAGGGTGGCCTCTAGATTCTGTATTCATCGATGCACATGACCATATATTATTGATTATTCAACAATTCCAAACAAAGCAACATTCGGTAGCAAAACGTTAAAAAATCGAGACCAACCAAAAGAATAGCATCTCAGCACTTCCTCAAAAAACTCACCAGGAACCTATATGGACTGAACAACGAAAAACACACTGCTCAACCGACATAGAGCAATTAACATGAAAAAAGAAAGTAGGCATTAAAATTACCACAATGACATACAAACAGAAAAAATATAGCAAATGAACAATCTTTCAGCAATAAGGCAATAATGCACATACATGGTCAGTAGATAAACATTATAGTCCAACTAATAGCAATCAAACTACTATGCACACACGTGGCCAAAACCTCTTTCAAGCAACACACATATGGTTGTTTAGACGGCACATACTATCCGTCGCCTCCATCAGAAGACAAATCCGCTAAAATCCATGTATATTGAACACTCTTTCGTCGATAAAACGTGTACTCGTGACCAATTAGATTAATCATTTTCACTCACAATACACTTAATATCTCAACAATAATAATACACCCATAAACATACTTGTAACAATTTCTTACATCGACATGCACTCTTTAAAAAAAAGTGTGTTTTGCTCATTAATTTGTGCGTACACATGTTGTCCAACATAAAAATTGCATACCATCAACATACGCACGCTATGATAAATCTAGCATTTCATGCATGTATATATTGTTCTTAAAATGGGGAAAAAAGAGAGTAGCCCTTTGTATAAGAAGAAGAACCAACGGCACCAAGCACACGCAGGCAACCCCACACATGATCCAGCAGGTGCACTCATCACTCCACGGCTCCACGCTACACTCCTTCCTAGCCTAGGCTCCCTCCCTGTTTGCAAAGGAAAACAGCCAGCCCAGCCGCGGCTCTGGCACCGAGGTTATTATGGCGACCGCGGCAGGAGTTACAGAGCTCGCAGTCGCAGCAGCACAGTAGTAGGAGTAGTATCTCTCGCAGCAGCGCAGCGGCAGGGAAGCCGAAGCCTCCTAGCTAGTGTTGCTGCTGCTGCTGCTGCTGCCTGTGTTGCCGTGTCGCGTCGCGTGCTTCTCTCTCTCTTTTGCAGTTTTGCTTCCTTCCTTCTCCACCGCACCGCCCGAGGGGAGGGGAAAACCATTTTTTAAATACCACCACTGGCCCTGGCCGAGACCTCATCGCGTATCGTCCTACCCCTACTCCGTATGTATCTACAGTGAGGCGGCGCGTGCGGGTGTGCGGTGGTGCGGCGTGGCGCGAGGGTTTCGTCTCCGGCGGCGGCGGCGGCGGCGGCGGAGGCTAGATCTGGGCGGGGATGGGGAACAGGATAGGGGGCAGGAGGAAGGCGGGGGTGGAGGAGCGCTACACCAGGCCGCAGGGCCTCTACGAGCACCGGGACATCGACCAGAAGAAGCTGCGCAAGCTCATCCTCGAGGCCAAGCTCGCGCCATGCTACCCGGGGGCCGACGACGCCGCGGGGGGACACCTAGAGGAGTGCCCAATCTGCTTCCTGGTAACAGATCTTCCTTCTTCCCCACCCCCTCCTCTTCCACCTTCCTCTTCCTCTTCCTCCGCACCCGCACGCGTGGTGGCTTGCTTGCATGCCGCCGGAATGGAATGTTTGATGCGTATTGATTATGTCGATCGCTGGGTTCCGTTTGCTTGCTCTGCTGTGGAGTGCCGTTGGCGTGAGCCTGTTAGTGAGGGGAGGTAGTATCACGTGATTCTAGTTAATGCCTCCTAATTAATGTCTGTTAGGAGCACAATTTTACTCGACCTAGCCACGCTTTGTAGTTTACTTGTATTTTTCTTCATTTACTAGTGTGTATTTCGTTATTTTGTCCCCCCGTAAAACTGGACAGTACGACTTGTGCTGGGTGCCTGCGCATCCCTGCTAGTGTGACATCATACAACACATGTGGTATATGCATTGTCCAAAATGTGCTTCTAAGTGGCCTGAGATTGTTATTTCGTCAAGTGCATTTCATTTTTATGTGTCTTGGTAACTGCTGGATAAGCATTAATGTGTCTCCAATAAATTCCTAGATAAGCATTCCATATGTTTATCAGTGTATTCTAATTCTACAAGTTCACCAGCTGGTAGTGCTGTCATGCATTTTGCTTGTCAGTGCTACTGGGGTAGGAGTAGTACAGATCTTGCAGGGAGTTTGACCAGTTCAGAAACCTGGCTAATTGTTCCAAGATATCGAGTACCCCGTATAGGCTGTAGAGAAGGTGTCATGGTGAAAGTGGAAATTATGCAGAATGTTTTGATGCTCTTTAGAACTAGGACTAAGAATCTTCCTGCCATTGTAGTACCCTTGATTCAGTTGCATAAAGGATCAATGCCTGATTCTTGTGAATGGTTAGCTGTTGTTCCGGATACTTTGAATAGTTCTTTCTTACTTGTAAAATAACTGGAAATGGTTCTGATTTTATGTCCATTTATGCGACACCAATAGATGTTTAATGCTACTGTAGCTCGAACATTGCTGCAGCTAATGTTACCATAGTTGGAATGCTACTGCAGCTCTGTTACATTTTATCATTAACCTCAAAATCTCTGGATGAATTTGGTCAGTGATGGGCATTGTAGTATACTAGGAGTTTCTATTATTTGAGCACTTCTAGTATTTCCTCTGTTTTTAAATTGTTAAAGTAAATTCTGCTAATTTGGAAAACTATGTCCTAAAATGCACGTTTTCCTTTTTGTAGTACTATCCAAGTCTTAACCGATCAAAGTGTTGCTCGAAAGGGATATGTACAGGTAATGCATGTGTACTATTGGCTAGTACTACTGATGCTTGTGGGTTACTCGTTAGGTGCAAATATCCTTACATGTCATGTTTGGTATTTTTGCAGAGTGCTTTCTTCAAATGAAGCCAACTCATACTGCTCGGCCTACACAGTATCCTTCATATCGTCTCTGCTTTGTTTCATATCTCCTTGTATTGGTAATATATGAGTCTTGTCAATTGTCATGGTAATACTTAACCAATGAAGATGCCCATTCTGCAAAACTCCCAACTATGCTGTTGAGTATCGTGGTGTGAAGACAAAGGAGGAAAGGAGCATAGAACAATTTGTAAGTCATATGACCTAATGTCCCCGCCTTTTTTGGTGATTCATTGCCAGTGTTTATTTAGTACTCCTTCCATTGACCGTTTTAAGTATCTCAATGTGGACTAGATATGAACCAAAATGAGTGAACCTACACACTGAAACACTTCTAGATACATGCATTTTCAAAAAAAAAAAACTAAAAGAGTATTTGCAAAGAAAATGTACTTACTTTACCAATTGTAAACTTGTTACAGGAAGAACAGAAAGTCATTGAAGCACAGATGAGGATGCGCCAGCAAGCACTTCAAGACGAAGAAGATAAAATGAAAAGAAAACAGAGTAGGTGCTCATCTAGCAGAAATGTCGCTCCAACAACAGAAGTGGAGTATCGAGATATTTGTAGCACTTCCTATTCAGGTCTGCACTAGATGTGACCAAAATATGCATTTAATAATGTTATTTTTATGTAGCTTAATCTGATAACTTACAATGTGTTATGTCATTTCCAGTGCCATCGTACCGATGTACTGAGCAAGAAACTGAATGTTGTTCGTCTGAGCCTTCATGCTCCGCCCAGGCTAATATGCGGCCCTTCCATTCTCGACATACTCGGTATGTTGTTTTCATTTTATGTTTCAGTATGCTAGCCTTATGTTGAGCATCAAACTGTACTAAAGCTTATAGTTTATGCGAGTTTATTTTTTGATTTTACAAGATGTCCATATGCCATTCATACGGAATGTTCGGAAGGGAACATGTTACACATCAAATGACAAAGTCTTAAATAGGAGTATCTGAAGTACTAGTCATTGGATTAAATGCTGAAAGCAATGACCAACCATTGCATGATGGCAGAGACCAACCACTAAGAGCCACTGGCCTTCTGAATAGACTCTGAATTTCTCCGCTTTACACATCCCATTTTGCATTCTAGTGATTAGGGTAATCTACCATGATCTACACCATTCAAGTTGACATAGCAGTTGTGATAAGTGTTATCATCCTTTTATGTTTAAGGTTGTCTCCTACTGATACCACGACTGACATCTAATTTGATTCAAGCTTTACTCTATGCTTATTTCAATAGGATTTTTTTGTTAAAAGTCCTAAGGAATCAGGTTTCTGGGCAAAATGAACCAAACAAAATTAGCGGTATCAGGTTTTGGTGTAATGCGATAACAGGATGAATAAGGGAACCAACCACGTTCTGTCCTATACTATTACCTTCTCTAAAATAACTGGTCTTCAAGCCAAGGGTGAAAATGAGGCAGGTCTGTTGATTATCTATTTAGCACAAAAAAGAACAATTGCAACACACTTGTAAAGGGAGCAATCTTCTCTTTTGGGTGTTTTCTTGCACATTATAACAGGCATGGCTGACTGACCCAGCCTAAAATGTGTGTAGCTGTGGAGTTTTATTTCTCTTCACTTTGTTGTTTTGTTAGTTTTTTTGGCTTGGTTAGCTTAGCCTTTTGCCTTGTTTGTTTTGCTTGCCTTGTTTTTGGTTTGTAAACTTTGTGCCATCTTGGCGTTCTCCTTGTAATACAGACGACGAGCGTTTGTCATGTGTTCGGGAAAAACAATTATAGATCATGTTATTATCTTTTGGGTAATGTTTCATGTCCAGTATGCCTAAACCAAAAGACTTCCACCCATAGAACAAAAGTGGTTTGCAATGGTTATGTCTTCTCGGCCTAAATCATAAATGGTTAACTACTTGGCCAACGTACAGACTGAAACCTATCAGTATCTCGATAGTGGATATCACTTTTCATCCTCTTGGTTGTGCTAGATTGTGAAATACAAGCCTGCATGCTTAGTTGGTAGAAGGATAGAAGGGTACCAGGATACGTTTTTGGATGCCACACAGTAAATGACAACATCTGTTCAGTTCAGATACGTACATCCAGTGGCGTATAGCAGACAGAAGCTGTTATAATAGACAGAGGGCTTGTGCCAAAATGGAATTGAGTTTCTAAAGAGTAGTGAAGGATATGACTTACATAAAATTTAAATCAGTCCAAGACTTTGTATTTTCAACTCTTGTGTGGTCCTTGTTTATACTTCTACTGTGGCCCTCTTTCTGGAGGTTTAAGTTCCAGTATTAAGCTGCAAACAAGGTATGAAAGTATGAGTACAACTGGAAGGACTTATTGAAGAAAATTAAACCCCTTCATGTCCAAACAAAAATAATCTCACCAGCTTCTCTCCATTTATCATGGGAGAGTTTGACATGACATAACCAATTAAAGTAGCCAAAGAAGCCAAGAAAAAGTGGCCACCAAAGAAAGCACTAAAGCCTACCCTTGCAGTAGGACCCTAAATACTTCGCCCTGTTAAGGCCCAATTTGCCGCCTCTCTCTTACATTTTTTATTCTACTAAGCATAGCATATATAGAATTGTGGTCAAGATAATCCTCAATGCTTTAGAGATGGAAAAGTTCTAATGATATTATTGAATTTTCTTTTGCTTACAGCGATGATAATATTGACATGAATATAGAGGATATGATGGTTATGGAAGCAATTTGGCGTTCAATTCAGGTAAAGTAAAAGCTTTTATATGTCCCTTGATTGAAGGCATTAAGAGCATGTCAAATGTACGATTTGAAGTTATGAATGCGATTTCGTGGATCAAATGGTTTTCTATACCCAGTAAAAAATGGTTTTTTATATATGAGCTACAGAAAATTGGATGGTTTATTTTCTTCGTTCTTACTGTTATTTCCTCTGTCGTTTGAGGAGCTCATTTGTGTTGTTACTTGTTCTTCAATCAACATGCTGGCAGATATGGCAATATCTTGTTTATCTTTGCAGTACCCTTCTTAAAATATATTTGAAGTTAGGAGTACGAAAACAAAACTAAGAAATATCATGTGTTGTTGTTCTTTTATACTCCCTCTGATCGTAATTGATTCTCGCGAGCTCTACATCACGTTTGTACTAAGCCAGCTATCGGCCCTCGACATTTAAAAGCGATCGGAGGGAGTAATTTATAAAGTTGAAGGCTCCAGACAGTTCCCACTCAAACATGCATATAGTTTGCAGCCTCGGGCTTGTTGTTTGTTAATTGTTGCAAGTACCCTACAACCAAATGTTCAAAGATTGTGCAAAGACAAAGACCAATGCATAAGCACTACATAGAATTGTCAAAATTGAGATCAGCTGCGGAACAAGCTGATCTTTGGGAAGGATTGCTATCCTAGACCAATCGATGAGAAACGAAAGAATCTTAATTTTTTCATATGAGCCTAGACTGCCCATGATTTTCGACTTTGTTAATTAAAGTATGTCTGACATGATTTTTGATTTAAAAATGTCTCCAATTGATAAAGAGACATAATTTTTGTTTTAGGACACTTTTTTCCTTCTAGAACTGTTGAGAAGAGACTTTTCTTTGAAATTGGTTATCGCCCAAATGCGCAATCTGAATTCGTATCAATTTCATGTAAATAACTAAATACTGAATGTGCTTTGATTTTTTGCACTCGTACTATAATAAAGAAAAAAATCATACGAGCCTAGGCTGCATATTGTTTTTTACAAAAAGAACTTGAACATATATTCTAGTATAGTCTACCTTCCCACTCATCACATTTTTTATTATTTAAAATTGCCTTAAATGGATAAGCCAACGTAGTTTTGGTTACTGGATGCACTTATTTCCTTCTAAAACTGTTGAGACGGGGTTTATGTTTTAAAGTGGATACCGTCCAGATGCGCAATCTAAAAGCCATGTCGAATTCGTTGAAGTAGTGTATATACTTTCAGTTTCTGTACTCATGATGTAATGAACAACATGCTGGATTGGGAAATTTTCGTGGCTCATCTTATTGTAAAGAAAAGTTTGAATACATATCTGATTCTAATATGTTCATCATTTTTGCTCTTATAGCAGGAGCAGGGAAATATAGGGAACCCTGTCTGTGGTAGCTTTATGCCTGTAATCGAGCCACCATCACGTGAACGGCAGTCATTTGTTCCAGTTCCTCTAGAAGTACCTCATCCTGGTGGATTTTCTTGTTCTGTTGCTGCTATGGCTGAGCACCAGCCGCCAAGCATGGATTTCTCTTACATGGCTGGCAATAGTGCATTCCCAGTCTTTGACATGTTCCGCCGACCATGTAGCATTGCTGGTGGAAGCATGTGTGCTGTAGAGAGTTCACCAGATAGCTGGAGCGGGATTGCACCAAGTTGCAGCAGGGAAGTGGTAAGAGAGGAAGGGGAGTGCTCAACCGACCACTGGTCGGAGGGTGCAGAGGCCGGAACAAGCTATGCTGGCTCAGACATCGTGGCGGATGCAGGGACCATGCCACCGTTGTCTTTTGCTGAGAATTACGGTATGGCGCCAAGCCACTTCCGCCCTGAGAGCATTGAAGAACAAATGATGTATTCCATGGCTGTTTCTTTAGCAGAAGCTCATGGTAGAACGCACACGCAAGGGTTGGCATGGTTGTAACACAGTTATTTTGACGCCTTCTGCCTCCTCCCCTGTGCTGTCGTTGTTCGGCCCCCCTTCTGCGTCTTTTTTGCCACCCCATGTTCGGCTGTTTTGTTTATCCTTTTTGCATGTGTCTTCATGGTTTGATATAGTTCCAGCTATAGCTCTCCATTATTATTGCTTATATGTATGTAAAATGGAATATGAGGAAGAAATAGAAAAGAAAATGGGTCACAGTTCTTATTGCTAGTAGTAGGAAGGGTTCAGAATATTTACATGGATACGACATGTAGAACTTTGGGAGCTGCGATATTTGGGTAATTGGGTTGCGGGAGGTGTGTGATGTGCTGTAGTCTCGCGATCATGTGCATGATTTGGCTCATGTCGTTCTTGTGTGGTGCTGCTGATAGATAAATCTCTATGCGTGAGTTTTTACTTCATAATTAGACGTGGGGATCGGTTTTTTTTTCAGTTATTTTGTTTACATCAGATTCTCGTGATAGCGAGTTCTGTCTTGTATGATATCCATTGTCTGAAATATAGGAAACTACACCAGTTTGTCTGTCAAAGATGTACGTTTTTAGTGGCTATCTAAATTGTGGAATAGTGAGGTGTCCTGGCAAACATGCAGCAGAATGAATTCCACTGGTTTAGAACATTGAATCGGGTTTATTATAAGAGCTACAATTTCTGACGCTAGTATACTTCAGATTGAGAGTGAAATCGGTGACAACTAATATGGATTGGAGAGCTAAGCGGACCCAAGAAAATTTCAAAACCCGTCCAAACTCTTAGTTTAGAGACTAATTCTGCTAATTTTGCTGATAAACAGTGTAACTATGTTTGCCGACCGACCGGAAGCTCAGAAAGCGTCTGGGGATAGGGGTTGTTGGGTCCGCCCGGAGAGAGTAGTCAAATGTGAAATCTGGTCTATAAATGCTACTGGTTGAAATTGGGTACCATTTTACCAAATCTCACACTATTAGTGTCAAATGTGCAATCTGGTCTAAAAATGCTACCGGTTAAAATTGGGTACCATTTTACCAAAGCTCGCACTATTCTTTTCTCACAATCTACACGCGGAAAACCGTAAAACTCCGGCGAGTTAACGGGTCGAGCCTTTTTTACGTCATAAAAGAGCCTGTAAACTTCGCACGGCCCGTAAACGCGATAAGGTCGTCCGTAGATTTTCTCCGCAGATCGGTATATATGCTGGAATCCCCTCATTTCGCGGTGTGAAAACCCTATGCACTGTCGCCGTCGACGAGCAATCCGCCCCCCACAACCTTCTACTCCAACGAGGAATCCACCACCGCCGAGTGTAGATCAACCACCCCCGCTACCGTACGATGGCCCCCAAGCGCGGGCCCTCGACCCCGCCGCACCGCCGTGACCCTTTCGACGGGGATTTCTCCGACAAACGGCGGGCGCAGGCGGTGACGAGCGACGGCGCTTTCCAAGGGCGGCGCGCCTTCAGCAATGTAGGCCGCGAGGGCCCGCCGGCCTTCTTCCGGCGCGAGGTCGAGGAGTTCGACCACGCACGCGCCGAGTACGAGGCTCGCCGCCACCGCGCGCGTCTGGATGAGGCAGGAAGCTCAACCGGCAGCTCCACCGTGCTAGCGGCGCTGCCTCCGACGGAGGAGTACGATGTCGCGGCCTTTGAGTCCTCCGTGACGGCGGAGGACGTCACGGAGGACTTCGTGCCCGACGAGGCATTTGATGCCATCACAGCTCAAGTGCTGCTCCGGTCAGTGCGGGAGGCAGAGGAGAAGGCGGCGCAGGCTGCCCGTGAGGAGGAAATCGATGAGATCCTCCTCCGCTGGGGGATCAGACGCCGTCGCCACCGAGAAGAAAGCGTACGGGACGGCGTACGCGGAGGAGGTCGTTGACCTCGTCTCCGACGACGAGTGAAGATCGACAGCGCCGCCTCGACATCGTCGCCGCCGCGCCTGGGATCCAGTGAGCCACATTTTGGTAGTACGGTAGGCTCCGGCGACGATTAGCACTAGGTTTAACTTTTGGATTATGTAAATTAAGTTTGGATCGGTGATGAACGTATATGTGAGATGAATCGGGACAAACACTAGTTTGTTCCCGCCAAATAAATTTGCAGTTCTCTTCAGGTTTCTGCTATGCGTCGCGCGTTCATCCGGGCAAAATTCTCATAAAAGTTGAACCTTATAATTTTTTGAGGTTCCGAGTTTAAGGCATCTGTTAGAGATGCTCTTACGAGGGACAAAATGTCTAACAACGACACATGAAATTACATTGGCTAGCCTTCTTGGTACACAATGTAGTCTGTAGCCTATGAGTCGTGAATCGTGTCTGCTTCCTCCATTCACAAATAAGTGTCTCAAGTTTGTCCAAAAAAAGATGTACCTAGACATAGTTTTATCTAGATACATCTTCTATTTTAAAATTGAGACACTTATTTGTGTACGGAGGGAGTAGGAGATTTTGTTTCCGCAACTGAGGGGCCGCTTGCTTGCTTCAGCTTATACTGACCAAACCGATCGAAAAAATTCACGGAGCACATTATCCTGCTAAAATTATGGCATGGGGTAGAGAAGACTTCGGAACCGAAAACTTAATTCAAGCGAGTGTGAGACATTTTATTTGGTTTAGATCTTGAGTTTATATGGTACCCATGTGTTCCAATGAGATGCAAAGCTTTTGTCTTAGCAAATGTCCCAACTTTACTAATTGATTTAATTGGATCAGGTAGATAACATCAAATAAAGCAAAACAAATTTGAATTATAAAGACCCTTGATCAAAAATAATAGAATAGAATTTGCATCACAGTTGTTTGAAGTTGTTGTTAGATCCTATTTAATTGTTAGGAATGCATCCAATCCGGTAGAGACTCTATTGCATCAATTTCATATAGTTGACAGAGAAAAATAGAGAGGGAGAGGGAACCAAGGCGTACCTTGGCTCTGGCTCGACGAGATCGAGTCGGATGCCATTGGTGGTCCACAGTGACGGTGGCGGTGGTGCTTCCCTTTGGCTCACGCTAACCCTAAATCGGTAGGTGATGTCGGTGAGGTTGGCGGCGCACGTTCAACCTCGTGGGCGTGCTGGCCGCCCCCCACCCTTTATATATAGCGCTGCGACAGGGGCCCACCATCCATAACGTAAACGGGGGCGCAATCAAGGGGATCCGTTCAAGCCGTTGGGCTCGTACGTGAGATCAATCTAACATTCTACCCCTTGATCTCAACTTTTACTTTTACCTTTTTCTTTACTTGTTTCAGCACGGATTAATACACAGAGCATTCATCGTCACAGCTCAATTGCCGATAGAATCAAACAACCACTATATACTTTTCTGTGTTGAAACAAATCTTATTACTTTTGGGTCTCTGTAATCCAGAAATCATAGTCTTTCCATTAAACCCATGCCGGTTGTGTGTTCGTTGAACACACTAGGTGGTAAGCCTTTCGTTAGCGGATCCGCAAGTATATCCTTTGTCTTTATATGCTCGAGACTTATAGTTTGATACTATATTTTATCCTTCACAACATAATACTTTATATCTATTTCCTTTGTAGCATTACTCGACTTGTTGTTGTGAGCATAGAATACTGCGGGTTGGTTGTCACGGTACATCCTTTAGTGGTTTGTCAATGCAATCTACTACTTTCAAGTCGGGTATAAATTTCTTTAAACATACTGCTTGTCCCGTGGCCTCATAACATGATATAAACTCTGCATACATCGTGGATGATGCCATTAATGATTGTTTGGAGCTTTTCCACGAAATAGCCCCTCCTGCGAGAGTGAACCCGTATACTGACGTGGACTTCCTATCATCTTTATCTCCCCCAAAATCTGCGTCTGAATAGCCTCTTATCTCTAGGGAATCAGATCTTCTATATGTTAGCATGAGGTCTTTTGCGCCTTGCACATAACGCAAACCTTTCTTTACCATATTCCAATGCTCTTGGCCTGGATTTTCTTGATATCTACTGAGTACCCCGGTGATAAAAGCTAAGTCAGGGCGAGTGCACACTTGTGCATACTGTAAGCTTCCAACAGCCGAAGCATATGGTACTGCTTCCATTCGATTGATCTCATATTTGTTCTTGGGACATTGAAATTTCCCAAAACTGTCGCCCTTGACTATAGGAGCAGGTGAAGTACTACTTTTATGCATATTATACTTCTTTAGAACCTTTTCTAAATATGCCTTTTGTGATAGTCCTAGCACTCCATTCTTTCTATCCCGGTGAATTTCTATGCCCAAAACATAAGAAGCTTCACCAAGATCTTTCATATCAAAATTTGAGGACAAGAACTTCTTTGTTTCTAAGTAGACTGACATCATTGCTCGCAAGCAGAATATCATACACATACAGAATTAGAAAAATATATTACCACTTTTAAACTTTGCATAAATGAAGTTGTCCTCAACATTCTCTTTAAATCCAAAACTTTTAATTGTATTGTTGAACTTTAAATATCACTGTCTAGAGGCTTGCTTTAACCCATAAATGGATTTCTTTAGGCGGCATCCCATATGTTCCTTCCCCTCCATGAAAAAACCCTTCAGTTGCTTCATGTAAACATTCTCTTCTAAATCGCCATTTAGAAATGTCGTCTTAACATCCATTTGATGTAACTCTAAAACAAAATGAGCAACGAGTGACATGATGATTCTGAAGGAATCCTTACATGAGACCGGAGAAAAAGTCTCGTTGTAATCTACTCCTTCTCTTTACGTAAAGCCTTGTGCCACAAGTCTTGCTTTATACTTTTCTACTTTCCCATTGGAGTCATACTTTATTTTGTAGACCCATTTACAACCTACTATTCTGCTCCTTCAGAAATTTCCTCTAAGTTCTAAACATTGTTAGAATTCATTGATTTCATCTCATCTTCCATGGCCTCTAGCCATTTCGAAGAGTGAACACTACTCACGGCTTCTTCATATGAAGTGGGATCTCCTTCCATATGAACTGTTTCTGTGTTATAAACTTATAATCCTTAGAAATAGCTGATTTCCTAGCTCTTGTAGACCTTCTAAGAGTCTCATTCTCTGGCACATTATGTGTCTCAATTTGCGACTCTTATTCTATATGTGGCTATCGCCGCTCCCTTTCGTTGAGTCGGCTCCTGACGGACAGGTTCCGAATCTTGCCTATTTGAAGTCACGGGTGGAGTTACAACAGGTGCTTGCATCACAACCTCTGGCATTGTCGGTGCAGGTACAACAGGTAGGGCGAAAAATGGCTCATGGATCATCGGAAAATGTGCATACACCCTCTTCTCCTCAAGATCAATTTTCTGGCCTACCATGCTCCCCCTCATCATTTCGTCTTCTAAGAAGACCGTGTGTCTCGTTTCTACAAACTTTGTGTGTCTGTCTGAACAGTAGAAACAATAACATTTTGATCTACCAGGATAGCAAATCAAATGGCAAGTCACTGTTTTGGGGTCTAACTTTGCAATATGTGGATGAAAAACTTTTGCCTCAGCTGGGTTCCCCCAGACTTTCAAGTGGCTTAGAGAAGGAACTCTCCCTGTACACAACTTGTACGGTGTTTTGGGCACCGATTTACTAGGTACTCTGTTGAGAATGTGAATGGCGGTTTTTAACGCCTCCATCCATAATCCCAATGGCAGTGTGGAATAACTCATCATACTGCGCACCATATCCATAGGAGTACGGTTACGCCTTTCAGCTACTCCATTTTGTTGCGGTTCGCCCGGTATAGAATATTGGGCGACTATTCCATTTTTCCTGTAAGAACCTTGCAAAAGGTCTAGGTACTTGACCATATGGAGTATGCCGACCGTAGTACTCCCCCCCCCCCCCCCCCCACCCCCCCACGGTCGGACATGACTATTTTAATTCTTTTATCATGCTGATTTTCAACTTCAGCTTTAAATATCTTAAATTTATCCAATGTCTCATATCTTTTTTTAATTGGATAAATATAACCATATCGGGAATAATCATCTGTGAATGTTATGAACGAGTCATAGCCATCCACACTTTTCACCGGAAATGGTCCACAAATATCGTTGTGAATAATTTCTAGTGTCGTTGTGCTTCGGTTTACATCCGTTTTAATTTTCTTTACGTATTTCCTTTTATGCAATCTATGCATTGTTTGATATCTGAGAACTCTAACGGAGGAAGAATATCATTTTTAACGAGGCTTTCTATTCTTCCTCTCGGAATATGGCCTAATCGACAGTGCCATAACTTCGACGAGTCATGAGTTCGCTTTCTTTTCTTTTGTTCTTTGTTCGACAAGGGAATTTGTTCATTCACATTGCACACATAATGCATTTTTTCACGCAAGGATAACAAATAAAACTTATCATGAAGTAAAGCAATACCCACACAAGCATCTTTAAACCATATGGCACACTTGGCATGACCGAAATAACATTCATAAATGTCTTTATCCAAACACGATACACTTATTAAATTTTTGTGAATGGAAGGAACAAATAATACATCTCTAAGAAAATTATTGAAACCATCAGCTAGCTCCAAGGAGACGTCGCCAACAGCCTCAACTTCCGCTTGAACTCCATTCGCGACTTCAATATGTCTTTCGCTTCTTTGCAAAGTCCTTGTAGAATAGAATCCCTATAAAGAATTTGCAACATGAACAGTTGCACCTGAGTCAATCCACCAAGTAGATTTTGAAAAATGTGTATAGAAGGATTCATTTAGAAAAGAAACTGTGTCTATACCTTTCTTTGCCATTATGCTCTTGAGCCAATCAGGGCAATCTTTCTTGTAATGCCCTTTCTTCTTGCAGTGGAGGCATGTGTCTTTGTCCACCGGAAGATGGTTCTCATACTGATGACCTTTGCCATATGGCTTATACTGATGGTGACTTTTGCCACCGTTGTAGTTCTTGTTCTTGTTGTCCTTCACGTAGTTCAGAGAGCCCCCATTCTGGGACTTGAGCCTTTCCTCTTCTTGAGACAACATGGCGATGGTCTTTTCAATGTCCCACTTTTCAGGTGACACATTGTAATTGACAACAAAGTTATCAAACTGTGGTGGCAATGAAGCCATCACCAAATGAACTATCAGTGCAGGCTTGAGCTCTAGACCAGCCTCCATGGACTTGAGCTTAGCCGCCATGTTGCTCATTCGAAGAATATGCTCCCTTATGCAATGTGCACCTCCATGCTACTTTTCTGTAACCAACTGTTTTAGCAGCTGGGTAGCATAAGTCTTTGAAGAACCAGTAAAATGTATCTTTATCTTTTGGAGATACTCTCCCACAGAGGCACAATCTTTAATTGAGACCACAATAGCGTTCTCAACGGTGTTCTTTATAAAAGACTTACACTTTTTATTCGTGTTCACCCACGTTTGGTTCTATAGGGTGTATGGCATCTCTACTGGATCATGATCCAGCAACTTTTTCTGCCAAGCAGATTCATCATAAGTTGTCTCTCTTACTGGCTCTGATGGCCTGACTGGCTGTGGAGCATTCACAACCCAGTCAACTTCGGCGCAGACAAAAGCCAGTTCGACTTTCTTCCACCACTCAGCGTAGTTGTCACCCTTGAGCGTCGGAACCTCCTTGAGGCAACTCATCAAGTGGAAATTTCCTGAAACCACAAGGATGTGAGATAACAAAAAGAATTGCATATATTTAATCCAACGTTGGTATAAATTAAAACATACAATTGTTGTGCAATTAAAACTATATCACCGTTGGGCAATAAAAGAAATAAATGCACCATTTAACACGTACTAAATAAATCAAGATAATGCTATTAACAATGTTGGTCATATAATAACAGAATCATAATCATATTTAATATCACTTTAATCATGCTTTTAATTCTCACTTCAATTCTATTTAGAATTTAAGAAACACTTTTAAACTATTTACATCGGAAATTATGAATAAAAATTCAGAAACTTTGACTTTTCAGAAGCATTATGTATAGTTTTGTATTTCCTAAACAAAAATTCGTTGGAATAATTTGACTAGGAAAAACTAGGCAGAATTAAGCACAAAATTACCTCTGTAAAATTAAAACTATGGAAAAAATATTATTTGGCCCACGGCTGCCCAGCCCAAGGCCTGCTCCCGCGCGTGCAGCGCGCTAACTGCCCGCTCGCTGCGACACTCTCGCCAGGGATGCAACCCACGGTCTGCCTACTTTTGGCCATGAAGCCCGACCGATATAGGGTTTGATCCGTGGCCGTCCGATTGAATCCGACGGCTGCGCGTGATTTTCGTTCGGACCAAAAAGACCAAGCCGGTCACTGCCCAAACCCTAGCCCCCATTTCCTTCTCTCCCTTTCCCGTATCTCTTTCCCGACCTAAAAAAGAAATTCGGCGGCTGGCCGGTGTCTGTGGCCGGCGGCGCGCCGGCGACGGCGAGGGATTGCGTGGCGCGGCGCTGCGGCCTCGACCAGCTCCTCCCCATTCCTCTCTTTTCCTTTTCCCCGTTTTCTCTCCCGAGCTCGACGGCGGCGGCGGATACCCGTGTCCGGCCGTGCTCTGACGACGGTGATGAGCCGCGCTGCCGGAGGCACGAGGCTCGCACGAGCTCCTCCCTTTCTTCTTCTTTCCCTCCACCGAAAACCAAAAGCCCGAAGGCCATCGACAAACGGAGAAGATCGGCGCCTCCACTGCCCCCTTGTCGGCGCGTGCGCGCATCCGAGGGTGGGCGCATCGCCGTCAAGCGATGCAGGCGGTGGTGCCCTTTGCCGACGACCGTGTGGTTGGTGAGCTTCTTTCCCCTTCCCTCTTTCCGATTAGGGTTAGGGTTTTTATTTTCTTTTGCTTTTCTTTGCGGGATGGGCTAGGATATGTTCTTTGCCCCCGAGGGGGTGGAGTTCTTCGTCCAGTGCCCCTTGCGGTGCGTGTCGGATCGAGAGGAACAAGCGCGGCCTGGTGGCGACGCTCCTTGCCGACGAGCCCGAGGTCATGCCGGTGTCTTTTCCTTTTCTTTTTCCATTGCTACCGAAACAAAAAAACTAGGATCTAAATGCTCTGATACCGTTGTTAGATCCTATTTAACTGTTAGGAATGCATCCAATCCGGTAGAGACTCTATTGCATCAATTTCATATAGTTGACAGAGAGAAACAGAGAGAGGGAGAGGGAACCAGGGTGTACCTTGACTCTGGCTCGACGAGCTCGAGTCGGATGCCATTGGTGGTCGACAGTGGCAGCGTGTGTGCTAGTGGCGGCGGCGGTGGTGCTTCCCGTCTGCTCGCGGGGGATGTCGGTGGGGTTGGCGGCGCACGTTCAACCTCGTGGGTGTGCTGGCCGGCCCCCACCCTTTATATATAGCGCCGCGATAGGGGCCCACCGTCCATAACGGAAACGGACGCCCCCGATCAGGGCGCAATCAAGGGGATCCGTTCGAGCCGTTGGGCTCGTACGTGAGATCAATATAACCGTTGTGTCTCTATGTCCACCTTTTGCATTTCAACATTTATCTATACCTCGGACGACCAAACCAAAACAGGTAAGCCCAAACCTACACATGCCGTAGTAACCTAAAAATTAAGAAGTTAGCTAGAGGGGGTATGGGTTTTAAATATTTATGGACCTGGCTTCAATATATACGTAAATACACTATTCATTTTAAACACACTAGATCATGTAGACGCGCGTTGCCGCGTGCGAGGTCATTTAGGTAAATATATTGTTAGGACAAGATGAAAATATATTTGGATTCTGACATTTTTCGAAGTGTTGAACCACATGTCAAAACAAAGTTTCGAAACTACGTACATTAGGATCAAAAGTTGTTAAGCTGCTTTGTATTTAAAGTCGAATAGTTATGATTACTCTCTTGAGTTCAAAATAAATGGTCAATATTGAATATCTAGAGGCAAAAACTATAGTATTGGACAAAGTCAAGCAAAGAAACTAACAGTCACCTAAGGTAGTATCTTTTGTAAACAACAATGTGAATACAACTTTAGTTGTTTTATTATTCTACTCGCATAGCAATGGTTCTCTCAAAACATAGAGAAAACATGTCTCAGTTTGCTAACACGAAATCTGTTATAACTTTTGAATATGATGGACATGATTATTAACAGAAAACTAAAGCATTGCATATGAATATTAGAGAACTAGCGCCTCAAAAAAATATTAGAGAACTGAAGTTGACAAGCATCCTTGTCTCAGTGAAGCTACTAAAAGGTTTTACGTTCAGATCTACAAATCCTTCCTTTTTATGATTAGGTTCATGACATCTTTTTGGATTTTTTCAAGTGCTATGGAAGCATCTGTTGCAGACTTGCAGCAGAGTTCACATTGACTTTATAGTGGTGGAAAGTGATTTCTCGTGCCACAAAATTTTAAGATAATAGGAAAGATAGGAAAATATTTAGAAAATATTGGTAACAAAATAAATAATTGGTTGCCCAGCAATCAAACGGAAGATCTGCATTGCATATATGCAGAAATAGTTACTTCTACAGGCCTGTGTTAGACTACCATGGGATCATTTCATCCGTCAGATGGTTAATGTATAATCTAGGTGATGAAAAGTATATAAATTTCAGTTCATGGTAACTACATTCAGAGCTTGTATCAAAGATGGTCTACGAGTTATGAAGAATAAGATTATATGAAGTAAACTTTTTTCCATATTAAAAATCACACATCTTCTAGATTGCGCAGATTCCTGGTTTGACATACTACTTAACCAGAGGTATTCTTGTTAAATACATATATTTTTATCTTCATGTGTACTTGGGTTACATTATTAACCAGGAGTACATTGCCAATAAACCTCACCATTGTGGCAAAGAATCCAGAGTGAGTGTATTAGTATTTCAAGTCTCTTTCAAATGATCTTCTTGGCAACCGTGGCAAAGAATCCAAATTCAGCTTCATCACCTCACCGAACTTTGTACCTGGGAATGAAATTTGGACGACACATAGTTTAGAGAGAAGTAGAGGGTTGTGATTATAACATGTTACATTGGCGTATCTCAAGTATTGCTACATTTTTAGAACAAAAGGAACCACCAATGTTTCGAAGCCAGCCTCACAATTGTGACAATACTTATCATACAATTTCCCTATTGGAGATATGCCCTATTGGAGAAATGAAATAAATTTAGCTATTCGCGCGTGGATATGTCACAATAGTTTAACATTAGTGAATAGGAAACTAACTGATAAAAACTTATTAGGATCTCTTGAATTTAGTAATCTTGGCAACAATCTTAGTCTAAGTCAATATTTAACGATGAAATGAAGCAATATTGTGGGCAATGCACAGAAAGTTGCATACCTACGAAGCTTTTCATGAGGGTACTGATCGAAAGCATTGTTATGGGATTTTTCTGATCAAGATCTTACGTAGCATCCTAATTAAGAGGAAACTGCATTCCATTCCCGTAGCATACAATACATAATGTTTGCACTGAACAATGCATTAGACCAATAGGTACATATGCAAGATGATGATATAATGTTTGACAAATTTTATATATAGCTTACCTGTGATCACCTCACATCATTCTACCCTGCATAGAAATTCAGTATAATTGTTTGTAATACTTTCTTGTGCTAATAATCAACTATAGTACCGATAGTTGGGGAACTGGTTTGGGTGTATCGACATACTGTAGAAACTAAAATGAGAGATGTTGAGACCATCACCTCCAATCCTTAACTTGCCGTTGTTATGCTGTTGATTCTTCACTAACCTCAAAGAAAATCAATGCAAATTACAGCCTTTGAATACTTCTCAAGTGTTTTCCAATCAAAATCATGAACCTACAGTGCCAACGTGAACAGTCAGCGCATCATACTCCATTACCAAATGTCTCAGACTTGATGATCATATAATGTTACCTTCTGAAAGACAGTAATCCTTTCTCTCAAAGAGATGCATCACTATGATTCAGTGGGGATATGCATAATAGGTGCAACGTTATGAGATTTAAGACCTGTGCAAATTTCTCTTCCATATCCTCCTTTTGCATCTCTGGTACAACATAACGAGCTTTACTTACGTAGGAATTTCATTGAGTACCTAGTGAAATAAAATTCAGAGAAAAATATCAGAACAAAACATCACGTAACCAATTCCTACATGGTATCGAGAGTTCAAGACAACATTGGTAGCTGCAATACTAAAAAAGTGGACGAGGAATCCAGTACTAAGAAAGAAATTAACCTGATACAAAAAATCAATACTTTGCACTCTTAATCACCTGTTGTAGAGGCGCTACGCAATTAAAATATTTGAAGGATGAGAGGGGACCGGCAGTAATAGGGGTTGCGAGCCAGAGGGAACAGAGGAACGGAGATTGCGGTGGTGGTGGAGCACCTAGGGGCTAGGGCCTGAGAGAGGAGTGAGATAGCATGCACATATGCATTCCGGCTGCAAGGACGAGGGGCACACCTAACCCTGATCAACATCATTGGGAAGGGAAGAGCGACCTGACACACGGGGAGGAAGCTCACCGCCACCACCTCGCCTGAAGCGGCAACCCTGCCCGTCGTCGACGAAGGGAGCAACAAGGCATGGGCAGCGGTGGAGGGCGGCTTGGACTGAGAGCAGGAGGGGCACGTGAACAGCAGCCGGCAGCCAGTGGCGGAGCCAGGATTTCCACATTAGGTATTCGAACTAAAAAAAGCACACCAATATAATATAAAGGTTCACAATACTGATTAGATTTTTTTAAAATCTCAATTGGGGAATGAACTGCAGTACTGCACCTGCACGGAACGGATGTGAATAAACTGATTGATCCAAACCTAAACGCTGGGCACGCCACACTGGCTGACGCCTGACGAGCGTCGAGCGGATTGCCAACGTCCGGCGACAGGGCGGGATGCTGGAGACGGGCGGCGGCGGCGGCCAGCTGAGGTCGAATCGCCTGTTCCTCTCCTCAAAGACGGAACGAGGGAAGAGGAGCAGTTTGCTCTGGTGTTTGCCGGTTCGTCTTCGTAGGATTTTTTCCATTAACTCAGACGTGGGAGGCTGGGAGCCCAAGTAAAGCCCAAACTTGCTATTTGGCCCAGATTTGATTGGCAGGACGTGGGTTGGTCGCGACGGACGTTTTTTTACTCTGTTTAGGAGCTATAAACTGATACAAAACGACCCTACTATACATACCTATACATATGGAATCTTATATACTAAAAACAATTTGTAAAAATTATTGGGTATTCATTGGATACCCATGAATAAGGCTAGCTCCGCCCCTGCCGGCAGCCCGACACAAGGGGCAGTGCCCTACAAGCCGGCTGGAATGGGGAATGGCAGAGAAGCTCCTCCGTACATCATGTCCTCCCATGCACCGCCATCACAATGAAGGGGCGACTCGCTGGGGTGGGGTGTGACCATGTGAGTCGAACGGAAGGAGGAGGTGAACAATCCGCTGGGCGCTGGCAGAGAGATGCATCCATGGCGCCGTTGTCTCCCAGATTGGTTCGATACGAGAGGGGAAGAGGAAGGCGGCATGCGAACTGAGAGGTCGCCTCCCTCGCGTTGCCCTCACCTCATGTTGCCTACACGGGCTTTAGCGGGAGCATTTCGTCCCAATTCACCACAAAAATTCGACTCGATCAACAGAGCAGCGTCTCTAGGGACAACATGCCCAGTTAGGAATGTAAAGAGCATCTGACGGTCAAGAATAGGTAGATGGTGTGATCGGATGACTAAGACTGTTGAGGGCGTGAGAGGGTTCCAATTTGACTCAGTTTTAATGTCCCTAATATCCTAAACATGTTAGGCTCAACTAAGTGCATTATAACAAACTAAATGTAACAATAGAAAGACATATCACAAGTTATAAACAAACCTATGAGAAGATATATGACTACGCCCACACAAGTTATCACAAGAAAATAAAATCAGCTATAGAGATATGTCGTTCTAGAGCACTACACCAGAAGAAGAAGAACTATCGACTGGCTAAATGGAATGTTGTCTGGCGACCTAACGATCAAGGAGGTTTGGGCATCATGACCTTCAAGTCAAGAATTCAGCTCTCCTCGGTTATTGGTTTAAGCTACTCACTGAAGATGGTGTTTGGCAAACAATCCTTAAACGGAAATACATCAGCACGATGGCGGTATCACATGTATATTGGAAACCTGGTGATATTCTCACTTCTAGGTTGTCCTTATGACGACAAAGAAATATTTCTTCCGTTTTGGCTTACTTCATATTAAGGATGGTTCATAGATTAGATTTTAGGAGGATACATGGTTAGATAATAACACGCTCGAGATCATTATCTGACTTTATATAATATCGTTCGTCACAAAGGGAATACCATAGCTATGGTTATGGAGACGTCATCACCTAATGTGACGTTTAGACGAGATCTCATTGGGTCAAGACACACGTCTTGGAATGCTTTGTTGGCTAGGATGATGCATGTTCAACTTTTCTTAGATAAAGGGAAATATATTAATATCGCGAGGATACAAATTACACCCAGTCTCTGCAACAACGAAATAACAAAAGCTATTACGGATGCACACAGCCGAAAGATAATAAGAAGAAGAAATAAAAAGCGAAGTCCCGCTACAGAGGTACAGTCATTGCAACAGCCGCACAACCACCACCAAGACATCAACTGATGTCCAAACCTTCAAAAGCAACGTCTTCGATAAGAAGGGTGCCACACACAACGAATTAAGGCCAGACCTTAAGTTTTCACCCTGAAGATAATAGTCCCCCTCGCAAAACAATGGCTTCAGCAAGAGCATTGTCAGACACAACCAATTAAGTCCAGACCTTAGATTTTCACCCTCTGAGGTAAGACTTTGAACTTCACCTGTGTTGTTGCCCCCACTAACATACCGCTGCTCCGACTCCTGCAACTCCAAGCAAGTTCCTCGTCGTCGCAAAGCCTCCAATCACCATTTGCTAGTCCTTTAATTTCAGCTTTCATGGCATTCCCCGCCTCTGACGCATGTTCAACTAACACAAGATCCTGATGTGTTTCGTTGGAGTCTATGCGTGAATGGTAAATTCTCGGTAGACTCCATGCATAAAGCGTTAGTCCATTCTGATGTTTCGGTTGATGCGTGAATGGTAAATTTTCGGTAGACTTCATGCATAAAGCGTTAGTACATTCTGATGTTCCTGGTGAACTTTCTTGTACTCCCTCTGTTCCAAAATGATTGTCTTAAATTTGGCTAAAAATGTGTTATCCTTAAGATATTAAAATAGTAAAAATCTGACCCTGCTCTAGGCGTTGAATGGATTAGAAAATGTCAATAAATTATTTTAGTATGATTTCGTCTCAATCAGTGACATCAGTCGTCGATTCACAAAAACTTATCACCATATCATTAGTCGTCACTTGGCCATAACACAAAGAGGGAGGCCGTGGAAAAAGAAAAGATGCAGCACTATCATCTTGCCCAGTTCCTCACCCATCAGTTTCCTTCCTGCATGGACTTATATCAAAGTAAAAGTGCGAGTAACCTACACGGCAAATCTATCACCTACTAGTTGGCAACTCTCCAAGGTCGTTTTACGAAGATTGTATATGAACGGTACCGTGCATGCGCCTAGCTAGACCCAGTCCCCATCTCGAGGAAGTCCCAACCGATGGAGATCGCCTGTCGGTTTGGCATCATTACCATATGGAACAACGGCCATGGCCATGACGACAAGGACTCTGAGTTATTGTATGTTCTGACCAGGCATGGTACAAACCGAGACGGGACAAAGGAAGTGTTACATCGCATAAGTACCTTTTATTGAATTTGTTCTTTACGTATCTATCGATCCTACTATTGTCTGTTTGTTAGCCAGGAATAATCCAGACAGCGAAATCAATCTTTCTGGTTGCAGCCTGTAGTTTGGTAGGAAAAACATATCACTCACCGCTCACCGGGACGTCGCCAACGTGGCACGTAAGCATGTATCCCTATCTTCTCGTCCAAGTTAGCTCTGCATCTATGTGACGAGATCAGCCGAACGATCCTAAAATGTTCAGAAGCAGCAGAAGTATTTAAAAAAAGCAGCAGTACTATATATACTCTCTCCGGTCCCAAAATAAGTGTCTCAAGTCTGTCAAAAAAGAGATGTAGATATATCTCTTATTTGAGAGACTTGAGACATTTATTTTGGGATGGAGCGAGTACAAAAAGAAGAAGAAATGGAACCACAAAGTTAAATATATGCAGCGATGCAAATATCAAGATGTTGCAAATAGAGAACTTCACTTCAGAGGAGTAGTAACTTTCAAATAAAGAGGAAATGAAATCTAATTGGGACTTTAAGCTCACAAAAAAGGGGAAAGAAAATATATCTGGGCTTTTGATTTGAACACAACAAAAGCACACATGACACACTCAACCCTCAGAAGTTTCACTTGTGGAAAAAATTGATAATTCCAATTGAAAGAAACTATGACCATGCACAACATACATAGCAAATGGCTGTAGTATACAACACCCAAAATTTGTATGTCTACTGATGTGTGTGATCATGCTGAGTATTACTGTTAAATATTAAATACAGTAAAGTATGGGAGTACAAGTATAAATTTCATGTAAGCAGATCATCTATGGGAGTACAAGAAGAAATTGCAGTCCTAACAGTCATCGATGGGGGTACAAGCAAACAAATTCAGTCCTGACAGTCATCTACCTCCTAGTGCTTTGGAAGTTTTCTGCTTGATGAATTTCTACAGTCCTAGTCCTAGAATTTTCTTACTCCTGCTGCTACTGGCATGAACCAGTCCAAGAACATATACTAATGAGAACCAAATACTCAACGTACGTAATAAAGGTCACAACAAGAGTCACCAAACTCGGACCGTAAACTAACTGTGGAACAAAGAAATTTTCTGGTGGAAAAACTAGCTGGGAAAGTGGAGGTCTGGATGGGCAGACTTCTTTCCTCGGGGGAAGGTTGAATTAACGCCTGTCTTGATGCTCTGTCAATCTTCGCGATGGGGTTGTTCCTAATGCAGGATGGAGTGCATGGTAAGTTTGATGCGGTTAGGTCGAGGTTCATTTGGGAAGGTTCAGGTCCAAAGCGTAAGTATCATTGGATCAACTGGCCAGCGGTCTGTCGCCCCAAAGACTGCGGGGGGCTGGGGCTGACAAATACCAAAAACATGAACATTGCTCTTATGCTCAAATGGGTTTGGAAGCTGTATAACGGTGACGGCTCGATTTGGCATGAGCTCGTCCGCGCTAAGTATCCGGAAGCAGACAACATCTTCGCCACGGCAACCCAGGGGGGTTCCCAATTTTGGCGAAGCATTCATAAAATCAAGCACTGGAGTTGGGGGCTAGGCACCACCCCAAGGACGGGTCCGCGCCACATTCTGGTTAGATTGGTGGCTGGGTGATAGCTCAAGGATTCCTTTCCGCGTTTGTTTGCTGTCTGTACGGACCCAAACGTCTCGGTGGCTCGGGTTTTCGCGCCACATATGGAAGGTCTGGTTTTTTGTAGGTCGCTGGACCAGTTAGCTGTAGCGCAGTGGAACGAGTTGCTCCAGGTTCTCGACAAGTTTGGGCTGCAGGCAGGTGCTGATAGGATTAGCTGGGTGCTCGAGCCATCAGGAGTCTTCTCGGTGGCCTCTATGTATCAGCGGCTGTCAACGGGCGCGACGGTGGCGCACGCGCGGGACATCTGGGAGGCCAGACAACCGCTGAAGCTGAAAGTTTTCACTTGGCAACTTGCTTTAGACCGGCTCCCCGTGAGCAAACAGCTAGCACAGCGTCACGGTCCGTCCACGGGGCGATGTAGGGTTTGTGGGGAAGTCGAAGACGCGACTCATATCTTTTTTGCGTGCTCTTTGGCTAAGTTGGGGTGGAGTGTGGTTCGGCAGCTACTTGGGTGTAGTTGTGTGCCGGCCAATTTTCCTCAATTGCACGCCCTAATCCAACAACTCCTAGGGCAACGTCGGAGACTAACTTGGGTGTTGGTTTCAGTCATGCTTTGGGCCCTTTGGGTTACCCGCAATCAACTTACTATCAAAGGCATTGTGCCAAAGCACCCCTCTGATCTTATTTTTAAAACCATGATGTTCTTACAGAGGTGGTCAGCAAAGGAGCAGGACAAGGAGGCGCTGCGGGAGCTAGCCTCAGGGCTAAAGGAGATCTACTTCGTCGTCAAGCCAAGAAGTGATTAGCTTGTCTACCTACTTTTCTAGTTTTCGGCCTGTGGGGGTTTTGGCCGCCCCGGTATCCTGCTCTATTCTCATTTCTTGCACTTCTAGACGAAGCTGTATGCCTCAGCACGTGTAATATGGTGGTTGTGGACTCGCTTGATTTATTAATTTAAATCAGGCTGCTGCCTTTTTTCTAAAACAAGAGTCACCAAACCGATGAACATATACTCCTAAATCCTAATACAGGAACCAGATAGTCCTAATCTACATCTCCTATGCTCCCGTGAAATGGACTGCTCTCAGCCATCCAGTCACTGTAGAGCGTTGGCCCACCTATGGCAGCTCCATGTACGTCGGATCAGTCGGTAGGAATTGTGGGTTCGTTTTCCCCTTGTTTCGACGCATACCTTCTCTTTCCGCCCTCTACACGTCGCGAGCCCCCAACCCCAGGCGACCATCCCTCCTCGGTGGCGGCAGCGCGGCGGTGATGCAGATGATGGCGACCACCACGGTCTCGCCGGTGGTCGTGCCCCCTCACCACCCGCACCCCCACACGCACTCGCATCCGCCTCTGCGGCACGCGCACCCGCACCACGAAATGTCGCAGTCACGGTGTGTCGTCATCCCCTACCCGCCGTCCTCCATGGTGGCTGCCCTGCCTCCGCCGCCGCAGTTCGGCAAGCACTACGAGGTGGCCCCGCCCCCGCCCCCCGCCGCGGCCGGATCCGGCGGGAACGGCTGCGAGGAGAATAAGACGATTTGGGTCGGCGACCTCCAGTACTGGATGGGCTCGCCGGCGCCGCCAATACCAAGGCCCCGTCGTCCCCGCCTCCGACTCCTCCCCAAGCTGTTGTCGCCGCCGCTTGGTTCCTCCTCCTCTCCCGCCGCCGCCTCATCGGTCAAATATCTCTTATCTGTTTATCCTCCTACGATGACGAATCTCTTATTACTATTGTTCGTCTCGGCGATTGATTGGTTAAGCTCTGAGTTTTGGTTATCATCAGGCCATGGCGAATTCGTCCAACTCGCCCAAGCATGGCTCGGGAACCCATCATGGCCGCCATAAGACGTGCAGGCGTGGCGGCGTCTCCGGCAGCAACAATAGCAGCGGTGGCAGAGACCACTCCCCGCGTGACCAGTAGGACCATCATGACAACAGAATCAACCGTAGTGGCCTCCCCTGCCATGGCCTGCCGCCCACTTCTTCCCCTCTAGCCTCACCCACGCGCCGCTCTCCGTGCAACTGTAGTACTCCTCGGGCGTCCTTATGCTGATGGGAACGGCAAGGGAACAGGGCCAGCGCGGGGGGGGGGGGGGGGGGGGGGCTGTTGATGGGGAGGAATCGATTCGAATCGCTGGGCCCGTCGGTGAGGTGGGGCACTGCATGCCAAGAGTTGGCTTGTTGTGAATCATTCCTCATGGGTTTCTGATTTGTTTGCATTGTGTAGGACGAGTTCCATTTGGCAATCTACAGGACGTTGAGAAAGGAGAGCATGTTTGCTGATTGTGTAAGTGCAGTTCATAGTTGTGTAATAGCATGATGTTATTGTCGCACATCTGGTATTAGCATGCACCTATTATTAGGGAATGGTTGAAACTTGATGAGAATTAGGTGCTGCCGATATTTTGTTTGACGACTCTCTGGTGAGATGGCCAACCGACCATACAAAGAGTTTAGCAACAACTTGTACGAGCTGAATACTTATCGATGCAATACACCAATAGATGACATATTTTACTCATAATTATTTCTTGCAATTGTTATGAGTTATATTTAGAATTATATTAGCCTTGGCTTTCAACATTGGTGCATCATAGAGTTAGTCGGTCATGTACACACTTGTTGGTGTTTGACTTAGATTTGACACATTTTACATGACATAGAAAAAACACTGCGATTCAAATAAGAATTTAGGGTCGGCGGTCATGAAATCTGATGAACTAGCAGTGCAGAACTTGGCGTGGAAGTAGGGCATGATACGAAGAACATGCCCAACATTCAGATACGGTCCCTTTTATTTTTGCTAGAACAACCAGATCGATTTTCTTCCGATGGTGTGCGCCGTTCATGAAAAATAGAGCAGATTGGTTTTGTTGCATGGTGTGATTTCGGCATTTCCGTCTACATCCAAGATGAACTTGCTACTTAGTCCACATCCACTTGCAGCATAGTTTGGTTTGCATGCCTCTATAATTAACCATGAAACTTTCTTTTGTTGCATTTTTGTTTACTTTCATCTTTTGTACACTGAGAAGAAAATCTTTTGGAGTTGATGGTGCAGAAGGAGTAGAAGGATAGGAAAATTAGGAGTGAATAAGTTGAATGTTTTTTTTGCAATGAGCAACAATGAGATGGAGGGTTCTTAGCAATGAATAAAGGTTGTTGCATCTGTGGGAGGTATATTCGCTCTGCATCCCGGCGTGTGTGTGGAAGCACCTGGTACATGATTGCCATGATTTTCCTTATTCTGTAATATATTTCACCAAAGAGCAAATAATTTTAATAAGCTTTTGTTTCGTTCTCTTTTTCTTAGATTTAATCTATTGTCTTCACAAACATAATCAGAAACCATGTGCCATGTTTAGTCCATAATTTTGCTGGAACTGAAAATCAAGTTGTACGTATGTTACAAACCTTTGTCAAAGCTTCTTATTCATGTTGTTTCTTTTCAGAGCAAATGAAAATTTGATCTTCCACTGTGTTGAAAACTAGCTTTGCTGGCAGTTTTTGTCTTGCTGGGAGTTTTACCATTTGGTGCCTAATTTTTTTTTGTATGGGCAAGAGTATTATAGGAGGTGTTCCTCAATCAAGAAATTATTATAAGGTGTTTGCCCTCATGTCTAGCTTCTCTACCTTTTCTTTCTTTTCTTTGTTGTCTAGATAGCTGGAAAGAATGCTGATTCATATGACCAGATTGTTTCTAATTTCCACCCTCAGCGTCGACTAACATATAAGGAGTGATACAGTTAGTACAGGTCTGAAGGTTGGAATCCTATTGTATATTCTTAATTAAGTAACTATGACACTTCCCTTAATTATGTGAATGAAAAATATCATGCCGTCAATCTATTCAACATAACTATTTTTCAGCTGCTGGTTTTCCTATGTTCACAACAAGATTTTATTAATTTTTAAACATGACATAAGTTGATACATTACAGTTCCCGTATCAATACACATACTATTGAAGATTGAAATAGTATTTGGTGGCCAATATGTTATTGGAGGTTAACTGGTTTACACAAAAGTATATATCCATGGGCGCGGCAAAGCGCGCCCTCTCCTTCTAGTATAATGACATTTTGTAAGAACTCCTAGTTCAGTGACAAATCCAAGACAAAAATGTTCCAAGACAAATAGAAAACAGATCTTGGACACCCTGGAGAAGTATCTCCGAACTGTTTTACTAATGTGAGGAGTTAGAGTCTTTTGAGGGAAACACATATCTGATAGAGTTTTTTTAGATCTTGGTGCGAAAGAATGTTCCGCATTGGGGTAGAGACTATTTTTATGAACCAAACCAAGCATACTGCATGAATTGAGTTTTTTCTTATTTCATTCAGATATTGTAACTAAAATGACTCGACTTTCTCATGATGGCACTGGCTTGGTGGCAGACTGACTTCAGACTAGAATCCAAAAACATACATAATAGAAGAAAGCACATTTGACGTTGTCTCTTTCCATGTACCCCATTTTTTGTGCAAACTGCGCAGTAAATGTTTTTCTAGATGTGATATTTCTTTAGTGATTTTTTCAGCGGAGCATTTTCTTGTCATATACGTCTGATTTTTTTGGGAGCATCCAAAACCAAAGGTTTTTTCTGGGCAACAAATAATAAATTCTGGAATAATATGAATTCCAGTTATTTAATATGAATAATTTATATTAATAAAAAAATAGGATTTTTTTGAGAAGTTTCTAGGAGAAATTGGAATGGAGCCGATCAATGAACTTTTCATAATATAATTATCATAATAAAATATGTGAATTCTATTGTGAAAACGGGAGTATTGTTGTTATAGGACTTACCACTTCCACATATTTTCTCCAAAGTGATTTAAGGTCAATAAAGCCGAATAATTTCACGTTCGGTTTTGAATTAGAGACGTTAAAAACTAAAAATATATCCCACATATTGCAACTGGAATTACATTTCTAATTTATGTAAATAAAAATATATAAGATTGGCTAAAATAATGGTTGAGGATTTGAAAGAGGTGGGGGAAGCCCCCACGGCGAGTTAAGTTTTTAAATAATAAGAATCCAAATTCACGTCCGTGAGGATTTGAACCTGGGTGGCTGGATTATACATCCACTCCACTAGGCTCACTTCTTGACATGTATATACTGCATATACAATATACTATATTTAATGAATATTTTTAGAGGATGATATGAATAATTGATTGTATAGAAGAATGTATGATGTGAGTGACTTGCATGCTGTGATAGAGAATTAATTAATGCGTGTTAGTAGGTTTTGGTTGATAAGAAGAAGACCCCTTATTGCAGCGAGAATGACTTTAAAACTATTACGTAAATGAAGTGTGTATAAGACATATGAAATTTTCAATTGTCAAGATTCAATTGATCACAAATTATCGACAAACAAAATTTAATTCTTATGAAATTGTTGAATATATGAGGATTAAGTATTAGCGACGTGGACAATTATATGGCTAAAAAATGACATGTTATGTTACATGAAAACTATTATTAATTATTGTTAGTGGATGTGATATGGACAATTAATTGACTAAAATAGCGGGTGATGTTGATAGTTTGCGTGTTGAGACAAAAAAAATTTAATGCACTTAGTGGAGTTTTGATTAATAAGAGGTACAAATAATCAACCAACATGAACTATAACTCCTAACCTTATCAGTTTTTTTAGTAAATGATACAAAAATATCCTAATCTATCTTGGGTAAAGACATCCTGGAAGAGAAGGGATCACATAGAGTAAGAACATATTCTTTACCATGCATGACACTGCCACTAATAAGTGCCTTCTTGAGCGTGTTCTAGAATCAGATCCCGCCACATCCAGAATATCATGGCCTGCCACCGGAGTAGGCTAGGTTCCCGACCGCATTGTGGCCATCTGGTGCATCTTCCCCCCACCTGAAACCTTTTCCACGGATCAACCGAGGCAGTACCGGAGATGGAAAGGGACGAGGTGTGACACGAGAAGAAGGGGACACAACGAGGCACGGGGAGATGATGACAGTGAGAAGGGGATGACGACACGGCGAACAAGGAGAAGCGGACATGGACGGTGCATAATTTGTGAGGAGGCAAATTGTGCGTTGTTTTCTATAAAAAATATGATAACATATTTGGAACAGAGAAAGTACTACTTCCTCGGTTGGTCTATACCGCGCTAGTACACAAAAGTATTACACAACTGCCTACAGTTATTATGTATTCCCCGTCTACAATATAATATAAGATGTTTTAGGTGTAACACATGTTGTTTAACTTGAAGAAGAAATGACATTCATTCTCCCAAGAATTTTTCTTAATCTGGACCGTCGGTTATCCGATCGGAGGGTGAGAAAGAGAAACGCAGACCTCCCATTGGATCCGCACCCTCTTCTCGACCAGGGTCAGAAACCGAAGAGGGAAGAAAGAGCCAAACCACCGAGCGCTACCAAAGCAAAAACGCGCACACACAAGCAGAGCACAGTAGCCAAGCAAGCAACTGAGCAAGCGAGCGAGCCCCAGTGAGTGAGTCACTCCCACCGCCGCTCCCGATTCCCGCCGCCGCCGCCGCCGCCATCCGCGGCCCGAGCTTCTCCGCCCGCCACCCCTGCGGACCGCGATCTCCTCCTGAACCACTGGCCGGAACTGCTGCTCCGCCTGCTCGCCCCCGCTGGAGATCCGCCCGGAGCGGCATTTGTCTTTCTGGGTAAACCCTAGTCTCACTTGATTTGTGTGTCCGCGCTGCGAAAAATCGAGGCTTTTTGAGGGATTTCCGGCCGCTTTCTTGTGGAGGCTGCTGTTGCTCGTGTAATCCGTCCGCGGGGGTTCCCCCGTTTGTGTCGGTGCGACTGTGTCGGAAATTTCGGCGGACGCATTTGAGCTCTCGTTGCGTGCCTGGGATCTGGGAGATTGTAGGATTCTCATTTGGAGCGTCGAGCCGAGCGCTGTGTGAGAGAACCCTTTTCTTCTTCTTCTTCTTCTTCCTTTCTTTATTTATTTTGAGATGCGCCAGGGAAATATTCGATCTTGTTGAGTCCTAATGTGGTGCCCATTCCCCTGCACTCTTTTCAAGGTGTAGATTTATTGCTTCGATATCCATATCCACATCCATACACGAAATCACTAGTGCAATCATTTCTCTTCTGTAGGGTATTTTATTGGGAATAAAAAGAAAATATGTTGCATCAGAGTTTGGTCGCCATTCAGGAGCTATTCCCATTATTCCCCCCCACACCAGTCTCATGGAAAAACTTAATTTAGTTCCACCCTTTATAATGTTTCAGGTTGTCTGGTGGTTGATTTGTGGAGAATTTGGGGATGGTAAAGAGGTGATGTGAGCCACACCGAGTCTAAGGTAATCATCAACAGTCTTGGGAAACCATGCAACTCTAATTTCAGCAATATAGTGCTCTATATTGTTCTTGTAAGTTGAAGCCATGGCCAAACAAGTGGGAGCATTATCATATAAGGTTAAGCAGAATCATAAGTACTCCCTCCGTCCTAGTTTGTAAGGCACAATTTGCAAATCTCTTTGCCCAAGGTGCTAGTTGATTGGACCTAATAAGCTGCATGCATTTGTGGTGGAGGCAACCGACCACTAGTTGTGAAGCAATTAATGCAATTGTGCCTAAGAGTGTAGGACAAATAGTTTTTGAGATTATGCCTTATAAACTAGGACGGAGGGAGTAACTGTATGCCCCAGTGAGAGTGAGCTTCTAGGACATATAAAAGAAAGTTTTGATGAGCTGGTTGATTGAAGAAGCTTAATCCTGTCAAAGGCCCTAAACTCGTCAAATGCAATCATTTTCGGTTGCCATATTCCACTTTTGGTAGAAACTGCAAGCTTGTTTTCAGCTATGTTGTTTTTCTGTAGGTCTATCTGTGATTTGGAATGTTTTTCCGAGCTGAAGCAGAGAAGTCTTGGAGCTGGACAATAATATTCTTGTAGGGATATGCTCCAACCAAGGGAAGCTGATGTGCCTGCACTCATTGCTGTATTTATAGTACTTCCGGTCATAGCTTATTTTCTTCTTGGGAGATGGCATGAGACTGCAAGTAAGAAAGCAAGGGTAGGTGTGCTTGCCCAGAAAGCTGCAGAAGAAGCCTTCGAAGTGGAAACAATGGCTTGTCCAGATGTTATATTGCCAGGGCCCTCTCTGAGACCTATGCCTTATTTGAGATCTGTTCCTTCTTTAAGATCTGAGTACCATGAGTGTGCTAATTGTCATGGCCCTGCAAAGACTAGGTGCTCCAGGTGCAAGTCTGTTAGATACTGGTAAGATTCTGATATATTGTTCATTTGTACTTACTTAAACCCCAAATAACTGTGTAGGCACAAATAGCTGTTTGAATCTTACTTTATCATCTGATGTTTGTTGTTTACAAAGCACATTTACTGAAAAGTAACTATACCTCCACTTGGTCACCCGGGTGAGTGAGCCACCTATTTGATTTTATTGATAAAATATCTAATTGTAGCTTAGCATGTAGGATTAAGTAACCTGTAGCTACATTCAGTCCAGCACCTGATTGCAGCAGCAACACATCTAGTAACTTCAGAATTTCTATGTACTGATTTTATCCTGCACCATGACTTCCTGTTTACATGTGACCTCTCTTGCTTGAATGATGATTAATGTTAAACTTATATTGCCAACTGTTTCTGTGGCCATTTTCTAATGCCAATTTGAATGCTCACAGCTCTGGAAAGTGTCAAATAATACACTGGAGGCAAGGGCATAAGCAAACATGCCAGCAATGGAATGTTTACGGTGGCAGCACTATGGAGAGTTCTGAACAGATGCCATTCTTGACTAACCTGAATTCACCTCTTCCAGGAGGTGATATTCACCTGCATGACATGAATTTTGACACAGTATCGGAGCCATCTTTTGGGACAACCGATAGCTATAAGCTTGATGCTGATCTATTCCCAACAGACAGAACCAACATGAATAAATCAAACCAAAATCTCCGTTCAACTGAAAATGGTGATTCTGTTGCATCTTTTGAAAAGACCACTTACAGTGTTGATGAAGAAACCAACTCTTCCGAGATTTTATCATCAAATAAGGTTTCATATCTTCTAATTCAGTATTTATTCTCCAAATTTGTTTCACTCAATCCTTTACCTCGTGCTTTCAGGTTTCAAACAACAGTTTTGGTTGTTCAGATGAAAAGACTGGCAACCATGATTTGACTTATCCTCTAAATGGTTCAGTACAACAACCCAATAGTTGTGCTCCTGAAACAAGAAAGCGGCCGAAAGCAAGCATCACGGTCTATGAACCTGACATGAGTGTCTATTTAACTTCTGATATGATCAGTTCTTGTGAGGGGCCATATGCTTCTGCAACAGAGTCACTACAGAGGAGCAGTTCATGTGGAAAATCTACTGGGAAAGGAAATATGATCCATAAAAAACCACCATATCCACCAGGTAAGGTGGCTTCATCACAAAAACCACAGGAGGAGTCGACATCATATCAATACGATGGCCATGACAAGAATCCTTACAGCAAAAATGAGCAAAGTAAATGTTCCTTTTCTCACAAAGTGGGCTACCTTTTTCTTAAGTTTCCTCCTTTATCTCATATACTGTATTGTGTAGGATCAGCAAAAGTAAGTGTTTCAACAAGTAATAGTTTACAAGGATGCACTGGAATCTCAAAATTAGGAGCATCCAAGGTTGAAGTCTTGAAGAAGCCCTCAAAATTTCTTAAAACAAGCCTGGTGGGTTTAATCAATGATAATAAGAGGAGTAAGGTTAGGAATCAGTTATAAAAATCTTTTTTGTAGCTACCTCCCTATTTCAGTATGTAATTACTTTGTTCTAAATTGTAATTTCAGGTATTGTTTCGTTATGAAGATCTTGTTAAGTTCTTTCAGTACGAAGTACGGGGCATTTCTCCTAGAGGTCTTTTCAACTGTGGGAACAGGTATAACGTTGTCTATATTCAACTGTTCTGCTGCCTTAATTTGTTTGTTATTATATGCACTTTTTGTTAAGATGATCATCGTGCGGTATGTCGGAAAGTAAAAAATGTAGGAATCTTAACATGATTGATGAAATGCTACGAACATAGTTTATTACACTTAGACCAGCAAATTTAAAACACAAAATAGAACCAAATGTCTATGGGCTATTGTTCCCTTTTATTAAGAATGTGCAGCTGATAATCCTGGTGTACGAAAAGTGGTAGCGAAATAAATAGTTTAAATTAGGAGCAATATGTTAGTAAAGCAAATTGTGAGTCATAGAGGTGTTTCTTTTGTTTATATAAATTAATCATTTTCTTGGTTAAATTTTATCTTGTCATGAGTTATATCTAATGACTATTGTTCCCTTTTTGTAGCTGCTATGCTAATGCTGTTCTACAATGCCTTATGTGCACAAAGCCCCTGATGATCCACCTGCTTCTGAGATTGCATTCTAAAGACTGTAATACTAAACTCCTAACATTTTCCCCTTCAATACTGTTTCTACTTCTCTGTCTCACTTTGTTATCTTCTTTTAGGTTGCTCAAAGAACTGGTGTCTTATGTGTGAACTTGAGCAATATGCTTCAACTTTACGCGAAAGTGGCGGACCTGTGTCTCCTAGTAGAATCCTGTCTAATCTGAGGAATATTGGATGTCGCTTGGGTGGTGGAAGTCAGGAAGATGCTCATGAATTTTTAAGGTGCTTTGACTTACATACTAGATTTTGTTCCTCTTATTTGTAAAAAGATGTGGTTCTTTGCTTTTTCTCGTCACTGTTTGGTTGTTTAACTTTTTTTTCTTTTGTTTCACTGTTTGCTTTTTAACATATTCGGTTAGTTAGAACTGCGACCAAAGTTTGTTCTGACTTTTGTGAACCTGCAATACTGTCACACCGGTAATTCACAGGAAGAAAATCAATCCAACAAGTAATCTCTCGTTGAATTCCTGGAACAAACTAGTCTACTTAATTCCTCCCCGCTGAAAATAAATACTCTGAACTGAATTTAAGTCGATAATCGCGCTGTTGCTGCTGTCGTTATTGTATCTCTTGTGGTTGTCATGGAGAGTGAAGTTTGGAGGTTGGTGCATGGTGTCCAAGGGAAGAGAATTGCCAGCCAGCTGGTTGAGTACCATGACTGCCTCGTTGAAGTTCTTCGTTGCACATGCGGCTTATAGTGCTGAGGAGCAGCCTGCTGGGACTTAGGTTGGGTGGTATCGGAGCACATGCGCTGCACACAGCCACAGGGTGTGAAAGTAAGGGGTGAGGTTGGTGAATTGTGCACGACTGTAAATTGATTAGGATATTGGACTAGGCGCCTACCCTTATTAAGTGAATTTCTACTTTATCTTCTATACTTTTTTTTTAACAAATTTATCTTGCCAAGTCAATAAGGAAGACCAAGTTAACAACAGACAACTGTACTATGGGCTAATTGGCGTATTCGGTTTTAGTGATGGTTTTGGCTTCAGTTTTTGTGCCCATCCCTAGTTCTATTGGCAAGGTAGCTTCATTTCTGTATGGAAGTGGTCTTTTGGCAACTTAGCCAAACTTCTGTTCTACACTTAAAAGCCTGTCATTTCCTATTATTGTTACCTTGCTGTGAAATATTTTCATTTTCTAGACAATGGAGGCAAAACTAGCAGTTCCCCATCAGTAAAATCGTCCAAACATAAAAATATATTTCTCCATGCAAGAGAAGCAATTTTAGTAAGCAAAATTACTTATCCTGAAATATAATTTTAAATTTTTTCCTTGCGTACAAATATTGAAGTCAAAAGAAATGACCTGTGAGGTTCAGTATCTTGCTTGACTTCCTTCAAAGAAGCTTAAGCTGATCATAAGAGTTTTCGTCGGTAGAGATTCACTATTTTGCTTGACTTTCTTCAGAGAAGCTTAAGCTTAAAATTTTGGTATGTCTGATTTGTTTCGAATTGCAATTTGCAAATTCAGTACTCGTCATAAAATATACAGTTTCTGATCACAATACAGCTTAATTGCTGCTATCTGCACGAACTAAAAGACATTTTTTTTGCAAAAGGAACTTCACCTATTGCTAGTTAGCCGGCGACCCGCTTCAACCATCGAATATAATGCTATTTGATTCAGAAATCCGCTCCTGTCTTCTGGTACCTGGAGATGTAATGTGTGGTGTGTTCTTAATAGTTAGAGGCTTGTACACATCCTTTTCTTATATTCCATAGTCTCTTATGTTTGCACTTTATTAAGTGGTTTGAGGAAAAAAGGACAGGATTTTTTTTTGCTATTCACGTGTTACAAATTTGACAGACCCTTACCGTTCCTTTTATTTTGATCATATTTTCACATTTTATTCATAATTTGCTTGATTTTCAATATCATCAGGCATCTTGTCATGTCTATGCAAGCAGCATGCTTGGATGGACTGGGTGGTGAGAAGCAAGTAGAACCAAGCTTGCAGGAAACTACACTGATACAACAGATGTTTGGTGGGCGCCTTAAATCCAAGGTAATGTTACAAATTTCTGGCTTGAGTTACAAAATTTGAAGAATGCTGCTAATTTACTTAATCTCGTGTTTAAATGATTACCGTTTATATCGAATGTATGTTTCCTCTATATCAGATGCCGTTTTTATCTGAATTTGATTTTTGGCTTGTGCCAACTCTCTTGCTAGTTTGTCATATACTAACTGATTTAGTATATTAATACAGGTTAAGTGCCTCAGATGCCATCATGAATCTGAAAGATATGAGAATATAATGGACCTTACTTTGGAGATTCATGGTTGGGTGGAGTCCTTGCAAGATGCTTTGACACAATTCACTTCTCCTGAAGATTTAGATGGGGAGAATATGTATAAATGTGGAAGGTACCGTGACAACTACTGCACTTGCTATCATTTTGGTTGGACCACAGCTTATTGAAACCTCTTAATTTAATGGCAGGTGTTGTGCTTATGTCAAAGCAAGAAAACAACTTAGCGTGCATGAGGTGCCAAACATATTAACAGTAGTTTTGAAAAGATTCCAGGTACTATGGGATTTCATCACTGCATGCAGTACATATATGCTCCTAGTATATCTGTCTTCGTATTATCTATAATTTTCACCTATATCTCTGGAAGCATATATTCATATTTCTATGTAGCTGTCATGAGGCATGCATTGTCACTTGTCAGTATGATTTTTATATAGAAATGCCTGATTTATGGTAGTACTTCAAGTTGTGTATTTTGCACATTCGAATTTCAGCAAAACTCATCTTGAACAAGTTTCCTTACGACAAAAATATAATTGATCGATTGGTTATTAATTTTTACTCCCTCCGATCCACAAAAAGCGTCGCTCATCTAGTACAAAGTTTGTACTAACTTAGTATAAAATGAGCGACACTTTTTATGGATCGGAGGGAGTAGTTTATTACAAGCACCCTGCAATCACACGGTAGCCTGTATTTTTTCTAACTAAGTAGCTAATTCTTTTTTGTGTTTCAGACAGGAAAGTATGGCAAGATTAACAAATGCGTCACTTTTCCTGATATGTTGGACATGGTTCCTTTTGTGACTGGGACTGGTGATCACCCTCCTCTTTACTTCTTGTACGCTGTGGTCGTACACGTGGATACAGAAAATGCATCATTTTCTGGTCATTATATATCATATGTCAAAGATATGCAGGGAACATGGTTGAGAATTGATGACTCGGAGGTACTAATAAATTTCCTTAGAAGTAGATTAAGGACATCTGTACCTGTTGCTTGAAGTTATCCTAGACTAATTTAATCACATAGGTGTAGATTTGTTATAAAGAAGCAAATATAATCATGAGATTAGATGCGCAGTAGCTCATAGTATACTCTTTTTGAATACACTTATGGTGTAATCTTACTGTTTTGCCCTATGAAATTTATTATGAGATGAGGTTTGTTCGCTTCCAAAAAAGTGATACTACCTTTTAGTGCTTTGTGACTACAAACATGTAATCACATTTTACTATCACGTGATGTGTTTACTTTAGTCATGTTATAGTTCCATTTAGGTCACAGAAAATACAATCTGAGAGTTTGCATGGCTGACGTGGTAATTTGTGTCTTATTATATGCAGGTCAAGGCTGTATCACTCAATCAAGTTATGTCAGAAGGTGCATATATGCTATTCTACTTGAGGTATGGATAGCCTGTGATTTGTTGAAATATTTTGTTCCCTTCACTGGTCTCATATTAGTAAAATTCTTTCAGATCTTTTCCTCGTCCTCCGAGGATATACATTGAGAAAGGCTTATTGCCTGTTCCATCATCCTCAAAGCGTCACTCGTCAAAATCCTCCAAGGGCTCTAAACAAGAACAGAAGAACACAGAATCACTCTTTGCTTCTGATGATCAAATCCATGGTATTTATGATTTTAGACCAGATGAGGAAGGCTACAGGCAAGATCAGCATGCCGAGTTAAGGTCCAAAAGTTTATATCATATGGACGATGCTTTTACAGATTCAGTCAGCACAGACTTCTCGGACGCTACATCAAGCGAATGGTCGCTGTTTACCAGCTCGGACGAATCTTCGTTTACCACGGAAAGCACTAGAGATTCATTCAGTGTGGTGGATTATGGCGACAATGCTGGCCTGGATCCAATCACCTCAATATTTGGGCCATATTACGCTCCTGACCATCCTGCCGGCAATTTCGCCTCGTGTACAAGGTTCTCGCCTTCCAATCCACAAACAAGATACTTGTCAGAAAGCACGGGCTTCGTCTCAGATTCTTCCTTGCCAGCCCACCCCTACGGCAATGTACATAATAGAGGAAGATATCCAGACAGGGCCTGCGCGTCTTCAGCTGAACCACTCGCTTCAGCGAACGAGCGAAGCGTGTACGGTAGGTATGGTCACAGTAGAGATGGTTTTGTTCAAACATCTGGGTTTTGTCACATGTAATGGCCAACATACATCTGATAGATTTAGCTGGAGCTCGGCTGGCGGCTGTGGTTAGCAGTGCCGTTAATATCGCCTCATGTTCTTTTATTTCAGATGAGGCATATTTAATCTTAGCTGCATATTCTAGAGGTAGGTGACCCTGTGTAGCAAAGTAAACTAGATTTCTGTCTAGATGCTTAGCGTTTCAGATGATGACATGTTAGAACTCGGGGGTTCAATCCAAAGATGGTCAAGCATTTATTAATTGTGTGGAGAAAGGCTCCATTTGCTTTGAGATTTCTAACATTCCTTGAGCAAAGAAGAATTCACTGCGAGGGATACTGCTGGTTTTAGTCTCTGTTGTACACTTACCAAGGTGAGGGCATCAACTTCTCATCACCAGTTTAGTAAATGTCCAGGCCATGGAAAGACGTCTCGAAAGAAAGCTCCTACACACTTCTTTTTAAGAGAATAGCCCCTTCACACTTATTATAAAGATTTGTTTTCAACATTTTTTTTGGGGCAACTGAAGTTTTTTGGCCGTATCTTTTTATAGGGTGCTGTAGCATTCTCCGCCCATAGTTTTGGTCAAGTGGGATTTTTTTTTTCTGAAATGGTCAAGTGGGGATTAGAGGGCTAAGATAAATACTAGGGCCAGCTTTGCTTTCATAACATTGAGGATATGTACAATACAATATGTTTAGAGTGATGCTTAAAAAAATAAACCGTTTTTTGTGCAAACACTAGTACTTATTTAAACGAGATGTTTAACTAGACACTGCACCTAGAGAAATAAGAACCGGTGCTTAATAAAGGTCTGTTTATTTCGGTAATCACCTCTCTAACTGTTAGCGACCCAGCTACCATACATGACGACGGCCCAAGAGAGGACCCAAGCCCATTAAGGAGAAGCACCAGGCATCGACAACTCCCAGCTCGTCTGAAGGATTGAGAGTATAAATAGGAGTGGCCAACCCTTCGGGAACCCTGGCTTGTAACTGATCGGCTTATGCCGTGAATGATACGCGGAAGCAAAACCTAACTAATATACCGCAGCAATTCCGCGATGATCCCCTACTGTTCTTCCCCGATCTCTCGTCCGCGAATTAGGGGTTAACAATCTGGTATCAGAGCCGACAAGCTAGAGCAAATTTTTCCCCCACCCACCCACCACCGAACTCGCCAATACACATCAGGTCTAGAAATGGCGGCGGCGGAACTCACCAACAAGGAGTTGTTCGACGCCATCAACAAGCTCGTCGATGATCAGAAGGTCGCAACTTCGGAGGCCATGGCGGCGCATCAACGCCACACCATGGAGATGCTTGACGAGATCCGAGCAGATCTGGGTGATCTACATCTGCGACTGGATCGCGTCGTCCCCCATGGGAACGTCTTCACTACGTCACCCACGGCGGCGTCCTCACCAACGACGCCGAAGGACGGCGAGATCGGCCCCAATGGGCACGGCGACGACAGATCACGCCGGGGGAAAGCACACGAGGCTACGCCTCTCTACGTGCCTCCTCCGGCAAGAGGTGCGCAACCCAGCCGATCTATTTCCCCTCGTACTTCCGATGATCCTAGCCAATTCCAAAAATCGCTACCAAAAATCAATTTCCCTAGGTTCGATGGCACCTGTCCCAAACTTTGGAAGCAACGCTGCGAAGACTACTTTCACCTCTATGCCACACCCAAACCAGTATGGATTTCGGTAGCAACTATGCAGTTTGAGGGCACAGCGGCGCGTTGGCTCCAATCCATCCAACGCAAACTTGCCACTACTACCTGGGAGGAATTTTGCGGCTGGCTAATGCTCCGCTTCGGTAGGAATCAACATCAGGCGCTGCTTAGGCAACTCTATCATATACACCAGACTACTACTGTTGTTGAGTATGTAGATCGCTTTGCTGATTTGATTGATCACCTCGCAGCCTATGAACCCAATTTAGACACCATGCATTACACTACTCGTTTCTTAGATGGTCTGAAACCCGTTATTCGCTCTGTTGTTGCTATTCACTCTCCAGACAACCTCGATACTGCGTATTCTCTCGCATTATTGCAGGAAGAAGTGGCGGAAAGTCCGGTGTTATACCATAGACCGGCACCATTACTGCAGTTACCACATCCTCCACGACGGGCTCTACCGTTACCGGCGCCACCTGCAACAACTGCATTACCCGCAACAGGAGCGCCAATGTTGACTGGGAACAAAATACCTGGAGATAGCAGTCGTGTGCATTCCACAGACGATAAATGGGCTGCCCTTCGAGCGTATCGGCGAGCCCGAGGTCTTTGTTTCACTTGTGGTGAACGCTGGGGGCGAGATCATCAGTGCAAAAGTACAATTCAGATGCATGTATTGCAGGAAGTCTTGGACTTGTTTCAGTCAACTGAAGACAATACTGCAGAACCATGCAGCCCAGTGGTAGAAGCTGAATTACATTTATTGGCATTGGATTCTGTTGTTAAGGATCCTAGTACACTCACATTTCAGCTGACAGGCATCGTGCAGGGCAAATCAGTGCAATTCCTCATTGATTCAGGCAGCACCCACTCCTTCCTCAATTGCAACTTCAAAGAACAGATGAGTGACGTGATATCTCTAGCTGTCAAGATGGGAGTGAAGGTATCAAATGGTGCAATGTTGCAGTGTGATACTGGTCTGAACAACTGTGATTGGAGCCGTGAAGGGCACCAATTTCAGACAAATTTCAAGTTTCTGGCTCTAGGAACTTATGATGGTATACTTGGGTTAGACTGGCTGGCAACTCATAGTCCTATGCATGTGGATTGGGAAGAACAGTGGCTTTCATTTGAACATCATGGGCAAACAATAACTCTGCAAAGTCACTTAACTGAACAATTTTCCTGTACAGTGGTTGAAGTGACATTACTCAAATCTGAACCTACAGCCACAGTGCAACAGTCACCTGAAGTTCAACAGTTATTGCAGCAATTTGATCAGGTGTTTGCTGAGCCAGTGGGGCTTCCCCCAAGGAGATTATGTGATCACTCTATTCCCCTGATTACTGGAGCACAACCAGTGAACAAAAAACCATATAGATATACACCTCAGCTGAAGACAGAAATAGAAAAACAGATTAAAGAAATGTTAGCCAGTGGGGTTATCAGGATAAGCAACAATGATTTTTCGTCACCTATCATATTGGTACGCAAGAAGGACAATACCTGGCGTATAGTGGTCGATTATCGACATTTGAATGCTCTCACCATCAAGAGTAAATATCCAGTACCAATCATTGATGAATTATTAGATGAATTGGCAGGAGCCAGGTGGTTTTCTAAACTGGACCTTAGGGCTGGTTACCACCAGATCAGGCTGGCGCCTGGAGAAGAGTTTAAGACTGCATTTCAAACCCACCATGGACAGTTTGAGTTTACAGTCATGGCATTTGGTCTTACAGGTGCACCTGCAACATTTCTGAGTGCAATGAACGCTACTTTATCTTAATTCTTGCGCAAGTTTGTACTGGTCTTCTTTGATGATATATTGATATATAGCAGCAGTTATGAGGACCATATTCAACACTTGGCATTAGTCCTTACCAAACTACAAGAACACCAGTGGCAAGTTAAGATGTCCAAATGCGAGTTTGCTCAGCAAAGCATTGCTTACCTTGGACATATCATTTCTGCAGCTGGAGTAGCTACAGATCATACCAAAATTGCTACTGTCCGTGATTGGCCTACTCCAACAAATGTCAAGGAATTGAGAAGTGTGCTAGGAATGACGGGCTACTATCGCAAATTTATCAGTCATTACGGAATTATTGCTAGACCACTGACAAACATGCTGAGGAAAGGTATACCATATGTGTGGACAACAGAAACTGACCTGGCATTTCAAACACTCAAACAGGCACTAATTAGTGCACCTGTGTTAGCATTGCCAGACTTTACCAAGTTATTCACTGTCGAGACAGATGCATCTGATGTGGGTATAGGTGCTGTGCTGCTACAGGATGGACACCCATTGGCCTTTGTCAGCAAGGCGTTGGGTCCACGAACACGTGGATTATCTACATATGAAAAAGAATATCTTGCTATCCTGTTAGCTATTGAACAGTGGCGAACATATCTTCAACACGCTGAATTTCGTATTGTGACAGATCAGCGCAGCCTGGTACACTTGAATGATCAACATCTACATACTCCATGGCAACACAAGGCCCTGACTAAGATGCTAGGGTTGCAATATACCATTGTATACCGCAAAGGCGTAGAGAACACAGCAGCGGACGCACTCTCTCGACGCCCGCACACTGAAGGCCAAGTACTAGCTATATCGTCAGCCCAACCAGCTTGGATTGAAGAAATTGTGTCAAGTTACCAAACTGACCCAACAGCAACGAAACTGCTGGCGCAATTGGCTGTCAGCGATGATAAGGCTGCCGGGTTCACATTGCGCAATGGTGTGATTCGAAAGAAAGGACGCATCTGGTTAGGATTCAGTCCACAATTATACACAAAAGTTACCTTGGCATTGCATGCTAGCGCCACTGGTGGTCATTCTGGGTTCCCTGTTACCTATAGACGCATCAAGAGCTTGTTTGCCTGGCCGCTAATGAAACAGTTTGTGCACCGCATGGTACAAGAGTGCGAGATCTGTCAACGTGCCAAACCAGAACGTGTGCGTTATCCTGGACTACTTCAACCTCTACCAGTACCTAACCATGCCTGGGAGATTATATCTATGGACTTCGTTGAAGGATTTCCAAAGTCTGGCAAGTATGATGGGGTATTTGTGGTCGTGGACAAATTCTCTCGGTATGCACATTTCATTCCTATCTCTCATCCCTATACAGCGGTGTCGATTGCCTCTTTGTTTGTCGACCATATATTCAAGTTACACAGCATGCCACTATCCATTGTCTCTGATCGTGATCGCATATTCACGAGTGCATTCTGGAAAGAGTTATTCCGTCTGGTCGGAACACAACTGCGGATGAGTTCGTCATACCACCCCCAAACTGATGGGCAGACTGAGCGTGTCAACCAATCACTGGAAGCTTATCTGCGCTGCTTCGCTCAAGCTTGCCCGCGACGCTGGGCTCAGTGGTTACCTCTGGCAGAGTATTGGTATAACACTAACTGGCATTCAGCGTTAGACAAGTCACCATTTGAGGTTCTGTACCATCATCCGCCAAGGCACTTCGGCATTACGCCAGATGATACCTGCGCGGTATCTGACCTGCAGACATGGTTGGATGAGCGCACAACGGTATTAGCACTGTTACGGCAGCACCTGCTCCGAGTCCAGCAGAAAATGAAAGACTCAGCATATAAGAAAAGGATCTTCCGAGAGTTTGATGTGGGCGATCGAGTATTTCTTAAGCTTCAACCATATATTCAGAATTCCGTGGTGGTTCGTTCCAACCAGAAGCTAGCATTCAAATATTATGGCCCCTATCGAGTGCTCGAACGTGTTGGCCGAGTAGCCTACCGGCTGGAGTTACCGTCTACAAGCCGGATCCACCCCGTCATTCATGTCTCCCAACTGAAGAAAGTAATTGGCGACCGTGTGCAGGTACATCCAACTCTTCCTGATGCTGACCCTCTGTTACAAGTACCATTCCAGGTGTTACAACGTCGCATACGTCGCAAAGGATCGTCCTCTGTCACACAAGTGCTTGTGAAGTGGTCTGATCTTCCTGAAGAACTTGCAACCTGGGAAGATTTTGAAGCGCTCCGACAACAGTTTCCCGCTGCACCAGCTTGGGGACAAGCTGTTTCTCAGGAAGGGGGATTGTTAGCGACCCAGCTACCATACATGACGACGGCCCAAGAGAGGACCCAAGCCCATTAAGGAGAAGCACCAGGCATCGACAACTCCCAGCTCGTCTGAAGGATTGAGAGTATAAATAGGAGTGGCCAACCCTTCGGGAACCCTGGCTTGTAACTGATCGGCTTATGCCGTGAATGATACGCGGAAGCAAAACCTAACTAATATACCGCAGTAATTCCGTGATGATCCCCTACTGTTCTTCCCCGATCTCTCGTCCGCGAATTAGGGGTTAACACTAACCAGTCCGTATAGTATAATAATCCCTTTGACATAATCTAACTATAGGTGCTGGATCAATGAGCTAATTAGTGCACCGTTGACCTTATCCCTGTGTGTACAGCAACGGTGCGCGTGCATAAAGTGCAAGATGCAGCACGCTAGAACACTATGGTGGTGGAGGTTTGTTTTGTAATACGTGCCCATCTTGTTCACGTTTCCGTGTTCTACACTATTCTGAAAACGATTCATCTGTCGTTTTCTCCCGAATATGTTGTATAACTACTAGTGGATTCAGTACTAGACCAGCAGTGTATGTGGATGAATCACGGTTCAGAGTGGCCGATACATGCTTTGCGTCACGCAAGAGCTGAATTCACGAACGCACAGGCTCGGATGAGGGAGGAAGAGAGAAACCCGTCAGGGTTAGAACAATCATTCAGTCGATGTCGATCCCCTTCTTCCGGAAGCGACTAAGTAGACGATGTCTCCATGGGCCGTGGGCTTGCGGTCCTCGACGCCAGCTGGGCCATCCGCTGGGCTAGACGATGCTCAACCCGCTTCTGTGTCTTGACAGCCATCGGTAAGTGCTGGGTCGTAACATTACCCCCTCCTCGAGCGACGGCTTGTCCCCAAGCCGCTGATGACGGGTAGGTGTCGACGATGGTGTACACCTGCTCCCAAGTTGCACATGATGCAGGTAGTCCACTCCAGTGTACCTTGACTTGCGGAACCAGCTTGCTCCCCTTGCGAATCATGCGTTCCGCCAGCACTGCGTCTGGATGCACCGAGACCTGTAACAGAGAAACAGGAAGAGTAGTACTCGCCTCCTCGTCAGGTTTCAATCCTTGCTTGAGTTGAGACACATGAACCACCGGGTGGATGCGAGATGATGGCGGTAGTTGTAATTTGTACGCCACCGGTCCAATGCGTTGCAGAATCAAGTATGGCCCAAAAAACCTGAATCCCAGCTTTTGAGAGGTTCGTCTTTCTACTGATGACTGAACATATGGTTGCAAGCGCAAATAGACATAGTCCCCCACTGCAAACTGCCTCTCACTCCTGTTTTTGTCCGCTTGATGCTTCATACGCTGTTGAGCACGCTCCAGATGTTGCCTAATGAGCGTTGCCATTGTTGCTCTTGCCCGCAGCCATTCTTCCACGTCGGTGTGCCCAGGCAGTGAAGAGTTTTCAATTGCAAAGTGTCTCGGTTGCCTGCCATACAACACCTCAAAGGGTGAGCGCCCCAAAGCAGAGTGAAATGAGGAGTTGTACCAGTACTCAGCCTGTGGCAACCACCTGTCCCATTGCTCTGGTTTTGCGTGAACTAAACATCTCAGATAAGTTTCCAGGCACTGATTCAATCTCTCAGTTTGGCCATCCGTTTGTGGATGATACGACGAACTCAAATTGAGTGTAGTGTCAGCCAACCGGAAGAGATTCTGCCAGAAGCTGCTAATAAAATTTTTATCCCTGTCCGAGATTATTACCTGAGGCATTCCATGGTTCTTATAAACATTATCCATGAATAGTTGGGCAATTGTCGCTGCCGTGAAAGGATGTTTCACAGGAATAAAGTGACCAAATTTAGTGAACTTATCTATCACCACCAGAATTGCATTGTATCTATTGGATGTCGGCAACCCTTCAACAAAATCCAAACTGACAGTGTGCCAAGCAGATGGAGGAACTTTGTGAGGGTGCAATTTCCCTGGCAGTCGCACATGTTCTGATTTGTCTTGCTTACAAATTGTGCACTGAGCCACGTACTGGAGCACGGAATTTTTCAGTCCTGGCCATGCAAACAACTGTTTGACTTTGTGGTATGCTGCCAGTGTGCCCGAGTGCCCCCCTAGCCCGCTGTTGTGCAAGGCCAGTAGTACTGCTGAGTGTGCTTCACCATTGCTTCCTAGCCAAACAAGGCCTTTAAAACGAATGATACCATCTTGCAGCGAAAATCCCTGGTCATTGTGACCTGACACACTCAGTTCAGTCAGTAATGTTTTTGCTTGTGCATCTTTCTGGTATCCCTCGATTACAATTTCAATCCAACGAGGTGTTACTTCAGATATTGCATGGACACCATATTGAATAGGTCGTCTAGACAAAGCATCCGCTGCCGCATTGGATGTGCCTTTTTTGTAGATAATGCGATATTGTAGCCCCATCATACGAAAGAAGGCTTTCTGTTGTATCTTCGTATTGAACTTGTGATCGCCTAGGTGTATTAGGCTGCGATGATCAGTATAGATTGTGAATTGCCTGTGCTGCAGGTATGGCTTCCATTTCTCTATAGCCATCAGGATTGCCAGGCATTCCTTATCATATATAGACAGGCACTGATTTTTTACACCGAGTGCTCTGCTCAAAAATGCAATGGGATGCCCCTGCTGCATCAGCACCGCTCCCACTCCTTTTTCACAGGCATCAGTCTCCAAAGCAAATTCTTTAGTAAAGTCTGGTAAGGACAACACTGGAGCTTGAACCAATGCTTTCTTGACTGCTAGAAATGCTGCATTCACCTCTGATGTCCAGATAAATGGAGTGTTCTTTTTCAGGAGATTTGTCAGTGGGCGACACAGCAGCCCAAACAGTTCAATAAACTTCCTGTAGTACCCAGCTAATCCCAGAAATCCTCTCAATTCTTTCAGTGTCATTGGTTGTGGCCAGTTTTGAACTGCTGCAATTTTGCTGGGATCAGTACGTACTCCATTTGCACTTATGATATGTCCAAGGTAAACCAGAGAGCTCTGAGCAAAAGAACACTTTGACTTCTTGACATATAGTTTGTGTCCTTCTAGTAGCTGAAACACTGCTCTCAAGTGTTGTTGATGTTCTTCTAGTGTTTTGCTATATACTAAAATATCATCAACAAAAACTAGCACGAACTTGCGTATCAAGGGTGCAAAGATAGTGTTCATAGCTGATTGAAATGTAGCAGGAGCAGACGTCAGCCCAAATGGCATGACCAGAAATTCATAATGGCCACTGTGAGTGCGAAAAGCTGTCTTGCACTTATCTGCTTCTACCAATCTGATTTGATGGTACCCTGAGCGCAAATCTAACTTTGTGAAAAATTTGGATCCAGCCAACTCATCCAGAAGTTCATCTACCACCGGCATTGGATATTTATCTTTGACTGTCACTGCATTCAGATGACGGTAATCGACACAGAATCTCCATGTTCCATCTTTTTTCTTAACCAGCAACACTGGCGAGGCAAAAGGACTATGACTTGCACGAATGATGCCTTGTTGCAACATGTCCTTAATTTGTCTCTCGATCTCATTTTTCTGTTGGGGTGAGTACCGATATGGTTTGACACTCACTGGTTGAACCCCTGGCAACAGTGTGATATGGTGATCATACTCTCGGTGAGGGGGCAGCCCTGATGGTGTGTGGAAACACTTGCTGAATTCGTCGAGTAATGTTTCTATCTCAACTGGCACTGCCTCAATGTTATCTGCATCTAAAGTGTCGAGCTGCACCACATGTTCCAGAGCTCTGTCTCTTGCTAGGGATTGAAGTTCTGCAAGTGATATGGGATCACATTTCTGCACATTGTTTTTCACACCTTTAAGTTCCACTCGCACGCCATCATTTTTGTATCTCAGAGTTTTTCTTGCCCAATCCACCCACATTGGTGGTAAACTTTCTAACCAATCCATCCCTAGCACCATGTCATAACCCGGCACACTGAACACTCGGAATGATGTCGAGAATTCGTGACCCTGACAAGACCATTGCACATCAGGAGCAGCCAGATTGATAGCAGTTTTTCTTCCATCCGCCACAGCCACTTGGACGGTTGGGATATTTCTGGTGTGTAGATACCAGTTGTTCAATAGCCTCTGCACTCACAAAACTGCCAGCACTTCCTGAGTCAATTAGCAACAATATTTGCTTGCCCTTACATTCACCTTGCAATCTGATACTTTTCTTCGACTGCACACCTGCCATTGCACACACAGAGATATGTGTGAGTGGCTCGTCCTCACTGGAATTTCCCTTGTCCTCCTCCTCCTCTGAAGAATCAATCTGCAAGACCTGCAACAGTTCTTCCATTACATTCAGAGGTATTGTTTTGCTGCATTTGTGTCCGGGATGGTACTTGTCACCACAGGTGAAACATTCACCACGAGCTCTGCGTTGATCACGCAATTTCTTGACACGATCATCCCAAGGATTGTTGGCTTGTGTCTTATCTTCACCGCCTCTATGGGAATCCCCTGGACTAGATAGCAATCCTCTGCCAGAATACCCAGACTTGTTGTAAGAGGACTTGTAATCAGTCTTGTAGCGGTTGTTTGCAAAGGGCTTCATTTCATCCATCATTTCCTCCTGTTTTTCAGCAAGAACTAACGCAGCATCAACTGTTCTAGGATTATGTAAACGAATAGCTCTTTGGATATCTTTCTTCAATCCAGAAATGAATTTAGTAACGAAAAAAGCTTCATTATAATGTTTGTTGTACACTAAAATTTTGTGCCTAATAGCCTCAAACTTATGGTGGTATTTCTCAACACTGTCATTTTGCCTACACCTTTCTAAAGCCTCCAAGTACCTATGGTGTTTGTTTTTCCCAAATTTTATGTCTATAGCTACACACAATTCCTCCCAATTATCCACCTCATGCTCTGCCTCATAGGTTTGAAGCCAGAGCGCAGCATTTCCAGTGAAATGCATAGTAGCAAAATTACCCCATGTGTCATGATCTACATCAAAAAGGTTGAAGTACTTTTCACACACTTGCTTCCACCACTTTGGATTTTCACCATCAAAGCGAGGAAAGTCAGTTTTAGGTGGTCGAGATCTATAATTGCCATGTCTAGATCCCGTGAAGGGAGTATCAGGTAAATGCTCAGAACCAAACCTAACTCGAAACGAACTGGTGTATGGGGAGTGTTGCGCATACCCTTGTCCAGGGCAAGCGCTGATGCACGAGATGCACCAGCCACATGGCCCTGGGGTTGTTGATCGTCGCCGTGCCATTCAGGCCGTGGGGTGTGCACTCTTGGTAAGCTTGGTGCCGATTCCAGGGCCTCCACACGTGATCCCATGGCATCCACAGTTTTTTGCAAGGCTTGAATGGTCTGATCCACCTGAGGCATCCATCCATTCAGACCCTTCAGAGTTTCGGCCAACATCTTGATGGATTCAGCTGTTGCCGCACCTTGTTGCTTGACCTCTGTGAGATCTAGCTGCACCTTCTCCATGACTACCTCGTCGCACGACTCCCACACGTCGTTGTTCGCAGTTAGCGTCTGCCGCCGCCTCCTCCGAGATGCGCCCCCAATGACGAGCAAATCTGGCTACCGAGCCGGAATTTTACAGGTAGCAGGAAGGATCCGCTACCAACCGCTCGATCCCTACCAGATCACGCCCCAGCCGTCTACCGCCGCCCACGCCGCCGTTGCGAGCCAATTGATTGGCTCTGCCTACACCGTCGCCGCAGGGAGGAGGCAGACCAGAGGGATTTTACAGGAGATCCCAACCCCTGCGCCCCCAGTCACCTGAATTCACCACCCCCGCTACAGATCACGCCGGATTTGGAGCGTTTGGAGTAATTTGGCCGGAGATCGAATGCTCTGATACCATATGTTGTATAACTACTAGTGGATTCAGTACTAGACCAGCAGTGTATGTGGATGAATCACGGTTCAGAGTGGCCGATACATGCTCTGCGTCACGCAAGAGCTGAATTCACGAACGCACAGGCTCGGATGAGGGAGGAAGAGAGAAACCCGTCAGGGTTAGAACAATCATTCAGTCGATGTCGATCCCCTTCTTCCGGAAGCGACTAAGTAGACGATGTCTCCATGGGCCGTGGGCTTGCGGTCCTCGACGCCAGCTGGGCCATCCGCTGGGTTAGACGATGCTCAACCCGCTTCTGTGTCTTGACAGCCATCGGTAAGTGCTGGGTCGTAACAGAATAATGGCGAAAAGGATCCGGGCTTTATCCTTTGTTGTGATATCTGCCTTTTCTGCTCACGTGCGCCAATTGAAGACATGTTGATTTGCTGAGACAATGAACATTTCAACGTGTCATGCAGCTTCTGAAGATAACTATTGTGGATGGGAAGTGTTTATGTATCATAGATCCTGTCTTGCTCTCAATCTGAACAGCTGTCGGGATTGAATACCAGAAAAGAAAAGGAGAGCCACAAAAGCCCCAGCATTGCTTCCTTGGTTGAAACGAGCGGCGAACCAACTTGCATTGTTTTTGACTTAGTCTAACTTAGATTGTTAGTTTCACGGTTTGAGCTGCCGTGACAAACCCTTGGGTGGGGGTTGTGGGGATCGTCGTCGTGCCATGAGGCTGCCCATGCTTTTCATCTATTGTCCATGGGCTGTTGTATTACATGACCGTCTGTGTCGTGATTGATCTTCCGGGGTGGGTGTTGGGGCGCGGGGGTGAAAGCATTGCATGACAATGGTCGTGACGATGTTGTCATTGTGCGCCGTTCTCATCCTAGAGGCGTCAGAATGTTACTCGTCACCATGAGACTTTTGGTATCTTTCTTGGCCATTGGCATGTTGGATACGTGTGCAAAAGTTGAACTTGTTTGAGATTATACAGACTCAATGTGCTTTGTGAAGACTTTTGTAATGAGTATTGTGTTATGCTAAGAACAATAGTTCACCCACATAAGACATAAGAGCATGCAAAAACTTCTAATAAAGCTATCTATTACGATAGACATTAACTAGACAAGTATCATGTGGTTTTTGAGAACACTTATTGTTACATAAGTATGCTACTCCATATATAGCTTGCCTTTAAGTTGATCTCGAGGTACGGGTTAGCTTCTAATTTAATTTACTTTTATGATCATTTAATTTATTTGTAGTTCTAAAAGAAGTTTTACGACAAGACTCATTTAAGTCATCAATCACAGTATCCAGACTTATTTTAATACTCGTGACATGGGGCTACCTTCGACTAGCCCACCATAAGCCTGCCTGGGCCGCGCCAAGCATGGAAAGGCCCACAGAAGGCCCACTCGGGGTACCACGTATCCTTTTCCAACTCGGTTAGGTCTTATAACCTGCCATATCTGTACCAACCGCCCGAGACCTGGCTACCTATAAAGCCAGGAGGGTTGCCCGTCCTAGAGGACACGCTCATAGCCACCACCACAAACCCTAGCGAGATCGTAATCTCGCCATTGTAATCGCTACTCGCATCAATAATCAGACAAGCAGGAGTAGGGTGTTATCCTCCGGGAGTCTGAACCTAGGTAAAACATTGCTTGTCAGCCGTCGTGATCACCAACACCTCTCTCTCTCCCCATCAATCAACCCGGGGTGCACGACCCTGGTATTTGCCGAGTTACCACCTCGTCAATTGGCGCCGTCTGTGGGAAGAACAGCGTGTTGGATTTACGGTTGCGGCGGCCCAATCTTCATCAACAGCAACGGCGACTCGCCACATCAGATCAGCGCATGGAGGCTAGACGACACTATCATCTTCACGTGAGGTTGTTCCGATCCAATCTACATCAACCACGGCGGTGACTCGCTGCCACGAGCGTAACGCACGGGGCCTCAACATCGGCATTGCCTCGTGAGCGCTGATTACATCCAGAGCCTTCACCGGCTCCGCACCGTCAACTACTTCCGCCGCGTCGACTCCCTCCGTCGCACTTCACGGCGTTGACTCCACCCACTACGACATCCACAACTCGCCAAGATCGACATCCACAACTTTTACGGGTCAACCTCGACTGCCTCTACGGCATCACTTCGCTGCGTCGACTCCGGTCCGCCGCGTCGACTGCCTCTACGGCACCACTCCGCTGCGTCGACTCTGGTCCGCCGCGTCGACTGCCTCTACGACACTACTTACGCCGCGTCGACTCCGGTCCGCCGCGTCGACTGCCTCTACGGCACCACTCCGCTGCGTCGATTCTGGTCCGCCGCGTCGACTGCCTCTACGACACTACTTCCGCCGTGTCGACTGCCTCTACGGCACCACTCCGCTGCGTCGACTCTGGTCCGCCGCGTCGACTGCCTCTACGGCACTACTTCCGCCGCGTCGACTCCGGTCCGCCGCGTCGACTACCTCTACGGCACCACTCCGCTGCGTCGACTCCGGTCCGCCGCGTCGACTGCCTCTACGGCACCACTTCGCTACGTCGACTCCGGTCCGCCGCGTCGACTGCCTCTTGTCGTGATATCGGCATAATTGATAGGAGACGGAGGTCCTCTAGCCTACGTATGGATTGTGGGGAAGAAGGTTGGTGTCGTCGAGGACGGGATTGAACACGGCGAGTTTTACCCAGCTTCGGACCCCGCAGCGGTGGCGAGATCCTACGTGCTGCTATAATTCACTATGAGGCAATAGCCGTGAACAAATTACAATGTGTATGACGCGTATTGAAGCGTGCCCTAAAGGCTCCCTGGTCTGGCCGGCTTATATAGGCGGCCAGACCCCAGGGTACAAGGCAAGTACTTGTCCGGCAAGTAATCAGAGTCCTAGACCTAGCCGGCTTAGTTGCCGCCTTCCGTCTCGGGCTTGGTGGCTTAATGGGCTTAGGCCTTCCGCCTTCCTTGGACCGTCCGCCTACTTCCTTGTACGTCAGCTATCTGGGCCGCCCGGCAGGCTTCAGCCTTACCACCCTTGGGCCACCCTGGACTAGCCGGATTGATCCATGTTGGTGATACCCCTAGTTGATATATCCCCAACATTAGCCCCTAGAAAGGTTGAAGTTCTCCAGGCACCGGCTTCTTCTTGATTCTTCATTTGCCAATGTTGGCGGCTGCAGGACTTGAACCATTCTGAAAATCAACGAGGCATGCGTGTCTTGATATTGACACTCGGCCGCCTTTATCCAACATGGGAAAAGACGGCTACTTCGCAATCTCACCGAGCATTCTTCTTGACGGATTCCACTTAGCCGGCTCACGACAGTTTGAAAACGGCCTAGGCGGGAATCTCGCCATGATCACGAATCGCGGGAAAAGAGGAGGCGTGCTGATCGTGCGATCATGCGCCGCAGCGGATGCTGGACACGTGTCCGACTAAAAACGCCGTTTGCACAGGGAGCAACGCCCGGACCTATAAATAGGGAACCGAACGGTTCATTTTTGCACCCCTGCCTTTGCTCTCCTCGACCTCTTGCCTTTCCACTTCCCCGCTTCTTGCTCCGAGCGAACTCCGGCGAGCGCTCTCCTCCGACGACCTCCGCGCACGGCGATGTCCACCGGCCAAGACATCCCCTCCACGGCGTCCAGCGGTCCGGCGACCGAAACCGCACCCGTGGCAGCGATGGGCGGCGCGGTATCTCGCCCCGCGACGATGGCGACGGGCAATGTCGCCACCGTCGTCTCTCAGACTCCCACCGCACGCGCGCCGGCGGCGGTCTCCTCGGCTCCTCCACCTTCCACCACGGCGATGGCGGCGAGAGGCGCTCCCGTCGACGAAGAAGAGGAAGCGGTGGACCTCGGGTCCCGCGACTGGCTCCCCTCCATAGTCGATGAAGACGCCCTCCAAGACTTGGAGGCCGTCGGCTATCTCCCCACTCGGGAAGACTGCCAATGGAGATCCGCCTTAGGAGACGTCATCCCGGCTCCGAAATCCGGGGAACGGGTAATCCTCACCTCCCATCTCGTTAGGGGAATGGCTCTGCCGCCTTCCGCCTTTTTTAGCGAGATCTTAGATCACTATGGGCTCCAGCCCCACAACATAGCGCCCAATAGCATCTTAGTCTTAGCCGGCTTCACAGCTATGTTCGAGGGCTACCTAGGTATTAGGCCTAGCTTAGAATTCTTCAGATACTGTTTCCGTTGCCGGCGTCAGACCGTGCCAGACGGCGGGCTGGCAACCTGCGGCAGCGTCACCTTCAACTTCCGGCAGGGCCGCCAATGGTATCCAAAGATACCATACCTTAAATCCGTCAAGGGCTGGACCTCCACATTCTTCTACTGCCAAGATATGGCGGCTCCGGGCCGCCAATTTGGCATCCCAGAATTCGTCAACGCGCCGCCTATGCCCAGGCCATGCTGGGACGAGGCGATGCCCAAGCTGACGGAGGAACTCCGCCTTTTCCAAAAGGCGGATTGAATTCCTCACCCGGACGATGGCTCCCCCTCTGCTGGACGGGGTCGACACCGTCATCAGCTGGCTCGGCCGGTAGATTCTCCCCCTACGGTACAGCCCACACAAAATGTGTCAGTATTCGCCTACTGCCACGGCCTCTCTCCGCGTAAGCGAAGAGAGGTTGGCGGTTTCCGACCTGGCGTTCCGGCTCCGCAGCCTCGTCAAGGCGGGGCTGGTGAAGGCGGTGGAGGGCGTGCCCATGCACACCCACGACAACCCTCCCATCGAGGTAGATATCTTGCTCCTTGCCCCTTTTTGACAGCTTCACCGGCTAATCTTGAGTTCCATTAATACTTGTGTTCTTTTTCAGCTCTCCGACTTGGGGGAGGATGACCTGGCTCCCGACTTTTACGAGTCGGAAGCCGGGAAGACTAAGAAGCGCAAGGCATCCGACGCCGCTTCCTCCACGACGATCGCCGAGAGGATGAAACGGATCGCAACGGCTACCGACCCGGCTCTCGTCAACATTGACGAGAACGTGGGGATTAACATCCCCCGAAGGTACTCAATTTTGCTTTTAACCATTGACGAGCTCCTTTAACACTGGCACCCAATTGACTGTGCTTGCCGTTTATTGACAGGGAAAGGGTCGCAACTTCCCGGTTGACGACCAGGCTTCTTACCAAGGGTAAGCGGCCTCAAGGCAGCTCACCTGCTACCGTGCCGCCAACTGCCCAGCCCCGGGCCGGCAACTTTATGGGCGACGCTCGTCGCCAGCCCCCGGCTCCGGCTTCTGGCGCCGCCAAGGACTTCCTCCGCTGACTGCGCGCCCACGACTCCCCTCATTTTGGCTGAGGCTACGGCAGATGAATCCGCTCAATCGCGCGCCGCCAAGGAGAAGTTGCTGGAGGCGGCTGCCGGCGGGTTCCAAAGGGCAGCCCGACTGCAGGAGGCGGCAAAGTCAGGGACCCTTGGTCCACCTTCACGAAGGCCAAGGAGTCAGCCTTGGCTTTTGCCAACTTCACCTCCCAGGCCTTCGCCGACTTGGAGGGCGACCTTTCTGTAAGTTTTTACAACTCCGGCATATACATAGTCTTTCCCCCGAGCACTTAGATAGCAGGTCAATTTTTTTTTGACTGCCGGCTTAGTGGTTATTCGACAATATGTTTTATGCCTTTGCTTTTTTCCTGCAGGGCCTTGTGTCCGCCAACGTTGAGCTTGTCTCCTCCCGATTCGAGATAACCAGCGGTGCCGCGACCTGAAGAAGGACTGCGAGGCCAAGGACCTGCGGATTGCCGAGTTGGAGGCGGCTCACAAAAAAGATGAAGGTAGAGTTGATCTTTTTTTCCTTCAGCTATCTTTTTCAACTTATGTTGCCGTCAATCATTTAGTTAGCGAATCCATATTTGTAGAACTGCTAGACCATGCCCAGGATATACTGAAGGCGTCCACTGATATGCAAGCTCTTATGAATGAAGCTTCCGATTTGGCAGCCGCCAACTTGGCGATGAAGGAGGATCACAAGAAGGAGATGGAGGCCCAGCAGCTAAAATTTGCGCAGGAATCTAGCCAGCTCACTGGTGAGTTGGAAAGCCTGCGCAAGAGGTTGGCGGAGGCGGAGAAGACGGCTGCCGAGGAAATCTCCAAGCAGACTTCTCGCGCCCAAACTGCTGAGGACGCGTTGGCGGCTCATATGATTGAGCTATCCGCTTTCCATAACTCGGCCCTTGGTAATTTCTCACTCCTTTCTTTGATTTTGCCATTTTGCTTAGCCTGAGCCAAACTGATGGTTTTATTTTTGATGCAGTTCCCGCCGGTTTGGGCGACAACAAGGTTGTCAGCCCCCGCCTGGATCGCCTTGCGCGTCTATGCGAGCTGATCACCGAGACTTTGGTAGCGTCCAAGCGGTTTGCCGCCAAGTTCTTCATCTCCTCTGGCAGCCAGGAACCGACCGAGTTCAGCGACGTGCCCACTAGGTTGGATCAGGCTACCAAGCTGCACAAGAGCTCGCTGAAGTCGGCGGCGCGGGGTGGTGCCAAGACTGCACTTGGACTATTCATGGCGTACTACCCCGAGGCGGAGATAGAAGCCGTCACCGAAGGCATGCCGTCTACATATGAGCTAATTTTTTTTAAATATTATTTTTTTAACAGAAATTCGGAGAATATTATGCGATTGTAGAAATTTACGAAAATAATACACCCTCGGCTTCGACGTGGCCGACCAGCACTCGTCGGCCCGGAGCAGGCCGACTCTGGCTCGTCGGCCCAGAGCTGGCCGACCAGAGCTGGTCGGCCGCATCTGCGCGCCAGCAGGACCTGGCGTACACCTGGTCGGCTGGGAGGTGGCCGACCAGCCCTGTCGGCCCAGGGTAAGCCGATCCTTGCATGGCAGCAATTCCCCCATTTCTCCGCACGATTAGCGCGCGTTTCTCCCGCCAGACGTTCCCGCCTTTTTCTCCCGCCACCGTTTCCCGCCCGTTTCTCCCGCCAGACGTTCCCGCCTTTTTCTCCCGCCACCGTTTCTCCCGCCAACCGTTCCCGCCTATTCCTCCCGCCACCGTTTCCCGCACGTTTCTCCCGCCACCATTTCCCGCCTGTTCCTCCCGCCACCATTGTCCTATAAAAACCGATCTAGGGGGGGGGGGGGTACTCTCACAGAGCGGCAGCATGGTGTGTATTGTACCTTGTGAGAAGTGTGTGTCCGGCTTTCATATAGCCGCATCCGAGCAGCTAGCTAAGATGGTCACATATTTGAAGGTAGATGGTAGGGAAATTTCACTTGAAGAAATTGTTGGTAGTGAGAGACATCTCGCTTTGCTAGGGGCGAGGCTATGCCGAGATGGGTTTCCGTATAGGACCCCAGAACAAATCCGTGCTGAAGTCTTGAGGCTTGCGGATAAGTTCGATAGGCATGTTACTAATGCGCCGATTCATCGAACTCAAGACATACGTGAGAGGTACGGTCGTTCATTTCTCTGGGTATACTCCAGCGATGATGACGACGATTTCATGCCGCCGTCAAAGGAAAAGCGGGCTGAAGCAGTGCGTAAGGGCAAGGAGAAGAAGGCAGAAACATCGAGGAAGGGTGCGGGTAAGAAGCCTGAATCATCGTCAAAGGGCAAGGGTGCTAAATCTGCAGATGGTGCAGGCTGCATTGATGGGAGATAGGTAGAATCTTAATTTGAGTTATGTTGTATCTTTCTTTGAGTATCGATTAATTAGTAGTTGTACCTGCATTTCCGTTTGTTGTGTGGTGTGATCGGTATGTAATCGAGATTTGTTGTATCTTATCTTAATCGAATCAATGTCTACCTGTTACGGACATATCAAATATTGCCACATAGATCGTACTAATAAGTCTAGTACATAACGATACATAAGTCTAGTACTCATACGTAGGTCTGACGGTACATGGAAAATAGCCAACATAAGGTCTCTGATACATAAGTAGAGTCTCAGTCATCGCCTCTGCCACGACGTGGCGGATGTGGCTGAGGAGTGCTCCATCCAAACCGATGGGGTGGGCGGGTGACTCGTGGAGGAACTAAGGACCCGTCATCTGCCTGCTGTGTATCCTGTGTGGGTTGTGGAGGAGGAGTGTTGTACATGTTGAGCCACTGGGTGTCCGCATCCGCACCGAGAAACACGTCCGGCTGACTCTCCCAACCAGAAGCACCCGAGTAATGCTCGGAGACAGTGTGTGTTTCTGCATTTAACCCCAAACACTGTGCCAACCAATCTTTTAACTGACTAACAGACCAATTTTCAGGGTCAGTCAGATCCAACTCGACGTGCTCAAACTCACTCAGGTCCATCCCATACTCATTTTGCTTTACTGAACCGACACCGTAGTAGAAATCAAACTTTACTACATTCGACATAATTGCTCACCTAAAAAATATTATTATGCATCAAATATTAATATCACATCGTACCTAAAATTCTACCGAAACTACTAATACAAACTAAATCCTAACCCTAACCCTAACCATGACCCTAACCCTAACCCTAACCCTAATACATGGAAAAGTCTTACCCTTGAAGCGTGTGCGGCCGGCAGGTGACGGCGTCCGCGGCACCGTCGTGGGGCTCGACGTGTCCGGCCTCCTCCTTCGCGGCCTCCTCCGCCTTCAACGGCTCCCTTCCGTCCGCGCTCGCCCGCCTCCGCGCCCTCACCAGCCCGCTCCCCGTCGCACCCTCCGCGCCCTCCACGCCCTCCCCGTCCTCTGCTGCTCGTGGATAGGAGAGGAAGAGGAGCAAGAGAAAGAGAGAGAGGAGAGGAAGAGAAAACGAGATGGGAGGAAGAAGATGGCTCGGGCTGTTAAACATCACCTCGTCGGCCAGGAGGTAGCCGACGAGCCCAGTCGGCCGCGACGTGGCCGAACCGTGGCCGATCGCTGCCGATCAGGCAGTCGGCCGCGCCCGTGATTCTATCTACGCGCTGGTTGGCCTGCTCTGGGCCGACGAGCCCAGTCGGCCACCTCCGGGCCGACCAGCCCCAGTCGGCCACCACGAAGCCGAGGCCGTATTATTTTCGTAAATTTCTACAATCGCACAATATTCTCCGAATTTCTGTTAAAAAAATAATATTTAACATAACTCGGCCCTTGGTAATTTCTCACTCCTTTCTTTGATTTTGCCATTTTGCTTAGCCTGACCCAAACTGATGGTTTTATTTTTGATGCAGTTCCCGCCGGTTTGGGCGACAACAAGGTTGTCAGCCCCCGCCTGGATCGCCTTGCGCGTCTATGCGAGCTGATCACCGAGACTTTGGTAGCGTCCAAGCGGTTTGCCGCCAAGTTCTTCATCTCCTCTGGCAGCCAGGAACCGACCGAGTTCAGCGACGTGCCCACTAGGTTGGATCAGGCTACCAAGCTGCACAAGAGCTCACTGAAGTCGGCGGCGCGGGGTGGTGCCAAGACTGCACTTGGACTATTCATGGCGCACTACCCCGAGGCGGAGATAGAAGCCGTCACCGAAGGCATGCCGTCTACATATGAAGACGGCAGCGAGGTCGATCCGGCCGCTGTACTGGACAGCGTTGCCGGATACGCCACGCGTGTTGCCGACATGGTGGATACTTCAATCTTCTACCGGCGCCATCCTGTGCCTGCCGCAAAAGAAGCTGGAGCTGCCGGCACGGCCGATGCGGAGGGGAGTGACAGCTCTGGGGCTGAAGTTGTCAACCCCCAAGTCTGATGTAGACGCTCCCCCGAGCCATAGTTTTCTTTCCTTGCCTCCTTCTAGCATGATTTGTCAGCCCCTGAAATAATGCAACTTTGACTTGTAATATTTGTATATACTTTTGTTGTTGCTCTGCTAGGCGGAAACTAGCTGACAAGTTTTACTTTGCCTTATTTATATGGCCCGCCTTAATTTTACCCTGACCTATATGTTTGACTTTTTGTATGTTGACGAACCTCAGCCGGTAACTTTAGCTGAAACAACCAGGGCTAAACCATGCGTTTAGGATCAGAGACCAAAGCCAACATGTTGGTGTCAAAGACATACTACTAGGCGAACCACATATAAGTAATCAGAGGTAAAGGAATTAGGCGGCGCAAAAAGTTTATTTTTGCTTTAGGTTGGCTCGAAAGCTGCAAGTATCTACCAGTTTGAACCTTTGCACGGAGCTAGAAAAATAGGTTACTTAGATACATAGGGGAAATAAGATTGCAAGAAAAGAAAAAAGATGGCATGCTTCTCAACACAGATGAGGAACCATAGACTTTTATTTCATAATCATATATAACTTATTACAATTATAAATTGCTAAGTGTAGAAAGGACGTAGCTGCTCAATATTACAAGACCGTCTTGTTTGTTCGAACGGATCGTCAATGCCTCTTTTGCGCTTGGTTCCCCTTTTTCCTGCCGCCTTCTTGCGCCTCTTCTTTTCATCTTCGTCGCGGATGTCGGCCAGGTAGTAGGAACCATTGAGCAGCGCCTTTGTGACTATAAACAGTCCTTCCCATGGCGGGGATAACTTGTGCAAGCCTTTTCTGTCTTGAATTAGGCGGAGAACCAGGTCACCTATTCTGAAGCTTCGCTTCCGCACTCTCCGGCTATGATAGCGGCAAAGTTGTTGCTGGTACAAGGCGGAGCGATGTAGAGCGACGTCCCTTTCTTCGTCTAGCAGGTCTAGGCTATCCTGTCTTGCACCTTCTACGTCTTGCTCGATGTAGGCTTGAACTCTTGGGGAATCGTATTTCATGTCGGTAGGTAGCACCGCCTCAGCGCCATATACTAAGAAGAAAGGAGTGTTGCCGGTAGACCTGTTTGGCGTTGTGCGCAAACTCCATAGTACCGACTGTAACTCATCTGCCCAAGCGTCGGCTGCCCTGTGTAATGGAGCTTCGAGACGAGGCTTAAGTCCTGATAAGACTAGGCTGTTTGTACGCTCTACTTGTCAATTGGATTGAGGGTGTGACACGGATGCCAAATCAAGCCGGATACCCAGATCACTGCAGTATTCTTCTATGTCGCCTTGAGATAGGTTGCTGCTATTATCAGTGATAATGCTGTGTGGAACTCCAAACTGAGAGATAATTGCCCAGAGGAAATTGGTGGCTGTTCGTGCGTCAAGTTTGCTGATCGGCTTAGCCTCGACCCATTTGGTGAACTTGTCGACAGCGACCAATAGGTGGGTATACCCACCACGCGCCTTCTTGAAGGGACCCACCATGTCTAAGCCCCAGACCGCGAACGGCCAGGTGATTGGAATTGTCCTTAGTTCTTGTGCCAGCAAGTGAGGTTGACGAGCGTACAATTGGCAGCCTTTACATGTTTTTACGATCTTTTCGGCGTCTTCTTTGGCGGTAAGCCAGTAGAAACCTTGGCGGAAAGCTTTGGATACAATGGACCTGGCGAAAGCATGATGCCCGCAGGTGCCAATATGTATGTCTTTCAGAATTTCCCGGCCTTCTTCTGGCTGTATGCACCGCTGATAGATGCCGCACGTGCTTCACTTGTATAGCTCGCCTTTATTATCGTGAATGCCTTGGCTCGCCTTAGGATCTGCCTTTTTAGCACCTCATCGTCCTCCGGCAACTTGGTGTCGATTAGAAAATCGAGATATGGGACAGTCCAATCCGGCTGTGTCAAGTAGACAGCGAGACTTGCCGCTTCTACCGGTTCTTCTGCATTGGGGTCCATCAAATCGACGCCTTTAATGGATGGCTTGTGCAAATGTTCCAGGAAAATATCTTTTGGTATCTTTTTGCGTTCTGACCCTAGTCTGGCAAGTGTGTCTGCCGCCTCGTTCTCAGCTCTTGGAACATGCCGGACTTCATAGCCCGCGAAGTTTTTTGCGAATTCGTCAACTTTGGCTCTGTATGCCGCCATTGTTGCGCTTTTTGCATCCCATGTTCCGCTTACTTGCGCCGCGACCAAATCTGAGTCGCCATAACAGAGGATTCTTTTGACGCCTAGGTCGTTTGCCACGTGTAACCCATGAAGCAAAGCTTCGTACTCGGCAACATTGTTGGTTGCTGTGAAGTGGATTTGCAACACGTATCTAAGCTTGTCACCTTTTGGCGTGCGTAGAACGACTCCAGTCCCCGAGCCTTTGAGCATTTTTGATCCGTCAAAGTGCATGACCCAATATTCTGATTCGGGGAGTGTCGTTTCCTCCATGGCTTCTGTCCAGTCGGCGACAAAATCTGCAAGCGCCTGAGACTTAATGGTGGTCCGTGGTTTATAGACTATATCAAAGGCGGCAAGTTCAATGCCCCATTTGGCGACTCGACCTGTTGCCTCTGCATTGTTGATTATGTCTCCCAACGGTGCCTTGCTGACTACTGTCACTGTGTGCTCCTGGAAGTAATGCCTAAGCTTTCTAGCGGCGAAGAATACACCATAAGCCAGCTTTTGGTAATGCGGATACCTCTGCTTGGAGGCGGAGAATACTTCACTGAGGACGTAGACCGGTCGTTGCTCACACGTCGCGGCTTCGTTCTTCTTTCTTTCCACAGCCAAGACAACGCTGACAACAGCTCCTGTTGCCGCGATGTATAGCAGCATTGACTCCTGTGATCGAGGTGCTGCCAATATTGGAGCGGACGTGAGGGCCTCCTTAAGTTGTTGTAAGGCGGCATCTGCCTCTGCTATCCACTCAAAGTTGTCGGATTTCTTTAGTAGCCGGTAGAGAGGCATTGCCTTTTCCCCTAGGCGGCTTATGAAACGACTGACGGCCGCTGCCGATCCGGCTAGGCGTTGCACGTCCTTCAGACAAGTAGGCCTGGATATGTTTTGGATGGCCTTGATCTTCTCCGGATTAATCTCGATCCCTCGTTCTGAGACGATAAACCCGAGCAGTTTGCCGGCTGGAACGCCGAAAACACACTTGGCGGGATTGAGTTTCATCTGGTACCTCCGGAGATTCTGAAAAGTTTCCTCCAAATCCTCTAGGAGATCTGCCTTCTTTTTTGACATCACCGCAATGTCGTCTACGTAGATGTGAACATTGCGGCCGATCTGTTCGTGCAGGCAATTCTGCATACAGCGCTGGTATGTTTCCCCTGCATTCTTCAGGCCGAAAGGCATCGTGATGTAGCAGAAAGTCCCGTATGGAGTGGTGAAAGATGTTTTCAGCTGATCCGACTCTCTCATCTTGATTTGATGGTATCCTGAGTAGGCATCCAAAAAACAAAGCAGCTCGGAGCCTGCTGTGGAGTCTACCACTTGGTCAATTCTAGGCAGCGCAAAGGGATCCTTTGGGCAGCACTTGTTAACACCGGTATAGTCAATACACATCCTCAGCTCTTTATTCTTCTTTGGAACAAGTACATGATTTGCCACCCAATCAGTGTGTACAACTTCTTTTACGAAATTGGCGGCCTTCAGCCTATTTATCTCCTTTCCTATAGCCTTGCGTCTCTCATCTCCAAAGCGTCTTGTTGCTTGTTTCACCGGCTTGGATCCTTTTGTGACGTTTAGTGAGTGCTAGGCAACTTCCCTCGGTACACCAGGCATGTCGGAAGGCGACCATGCAAAGATGTCACGATTCTCACGGAGGAACTCGACGAGCGCGCCTTCCTATTTGCTGTCAAGGTTGGAGCCGATGACGACTTGCTTAGACTTGTCGCCTGGGGTGAGGTCTGCCTTTTTGGTGTCTTCTGAAGCTTCAAAGATCTTCTTGACATCAATCTTTGGCTTGGGCATGGACTTGTCTGAATCCGCCCCAAGCAGTGCGAGTTCTTCCTTGTGGATGACGGCTTCTGCGAAGGCGGCCATGCCACGCTCACACTCTTTGGCTTTCTTGAAGTTGCCAGAAATCGTGATGGTTCCATTTTTCCCCGGCATTTTAAGCTTGCTGTATATGTAGCACGGCCTTGCCATAAATTTGGCGAAAGCCGGTCGTCCGAAGATTGCATGATAGGCGCTTTTGAAGGGGACAACTTATAACTGGATGAACTCTGAGCGGTAGTTCTCTTTTGGTCCGAAAGTTACCTTCAGCCTAATGCTCCCCATTGACTTTGCTTGCCTGCCGGGCACTATGCCGTGAAAAGTGAGGTTGTTGTGGTCCAGCTGATCGTCTGACAAGTTCATGCGGCTTAGTGTGTCGTAGTACAGGATGTTGAGGCTGCTGCCGCCATCCATGAGTACCTTTGTGAGTCTGAAGTTGTCGACAATGGGATCGACGACGAGGGCGTACTTGCCTGGGTGAGGAACATGATCAGGGTGGTCAGACCGGTCAAGTGATCGTTGCTTCCGACCAGTTCAAATACTGAGGGACGTCCGGCATTGTCGCGTTGAGTTCGCGCATTTCCGCCTTATCCGCCTTAGCCGAAGGTGTGCCGACAAAGCATACAAGAGATTCTTTGACCTTCGGATATGGTTTCTTTTTCTTGGCGGCCGCATCATCCTTGCTTGAGCCAGACATGTCGTCGTCATCCTCATCCTCCTTGTTGTCTTTCTTGTCGTTCTTCTTTGACTTCTTTGACTTCCAGCCGACTGTGGGGTCCTTTTTTAAGTCGTCCATGAAACGACACTCACCAAGCATATGGTTGACCTTGCCAAGTGAGGCGTGGATGGGGCATGGCAAAAGTTTTGTCTGCTCATAAGTGATTCGCGCCGCCTTAGGCCCTGAGCCGGCGTCGCGACTATCTTTCTTATTCTTCCACTTCTTTTTGCCGGCATTCCCTTGGAATGCGACAGCTACCTCGTTGGAAGGTCCGACTTTGTCATCCGCCGCCTGCTTGCGCTTGTTGTTCCGCTTTGGTATGATGTTGACGTCTGGATCGTCATCCCGGGCATCGTCATCCGCCGCCGCGTATTGGGCGGCTAGGTTGAGCATCTCACCATGGTCCGTGATTGCTCGCGGACGAGCCGATGACGGAGCAAGGACTTCTTCTGCAGGCCCGTGTAGAAGGCGTGGATAGCCTGTGCGTCCGAAACACCATGACAGTTGGCTTTTTCGGATATCCAACGGCTGACAAAGTCTGTCATGGTTTCGTCCGGCTTTTGGATACAGCGTTGCAAATCCGTGTAGGTATTTGGACGCTTGCATGTTCCTTGGAAGTGCTGGGAGAAAACCTTTTCCATGTCGTACCAGCTGTGGATAGACTTTTCATGAAGGTTGTCGATCCAAGCCCCTGCGTTGCCTTCCAACATGAGAGGTAGGTAACGGACGGCAATATAGCTGCTCCCGCCGGCAATTTCTATGGCCATGGCATAGTCGGATAGCCATGAATCCGGCTTAACGAGGCCGTTGTACCTAGAACAGTTTTTTGACACTGATGTCATGTCCTTAGGGAACGGCTCTCTGCGGATGGCGTCACCGAAACACTTTGGTCCAGAATATAGCGGCTCCTTTCCTCTTTCTATGTCTTGTAGGCGGTGTCGTGCGTCTTTTGGATCGAGCTGCCGTGCGCCTCTGTTTGCGTCTGGCTCGTCCTGCACTGCCCGGCTTATGCTGCGCCTGGGCCCTTCTGCCTCCTCTTTCCTCTTGCTGCCGGTGCTACGCTGCGGAGACCGGCTTCGACCTCTCCTGGGAGGGTTGTTACCGGCATCTTTCCTAGGCGGCAGTCTGTTGTTCTGGCTACCGCCATTGTCGCGTCTTGGCTGGGCTGGAGGTGGCAGGTCTCCCCTGCTTCCTGTCCTTGAATTCTCGTCGCGCCTTGGTTTTGGCGGTGGCGTCTTCTTTGGAGGTGGCGTTGCCTTCCTTTTGTCGCCATGGCTACTGGAGCCGGACGGGCCCTCGGGGTCATCGCCAGGTGCTACTTTGCACTTTCCTGACTTAGACTCTAGGTCTCCCCCGCGAGCGTCCGCCATGTGGCCGTAGGAATCAGCGCGAGCTTGTTGTTCTAGGGCCTTGCTCACGGAGTGTCTTGCATTGGTCAGCTTTTCCTCCGCCGTGTAAGTGTTGTCGTCCAGGGTATCTAGCGCGGCAGCCGCGTTGAGGATGGGGGTGCAGAAAACAACATCTCCCCTTCTGTCCACGCGCTGTGGTGCCGTACGCCAGTCGAACCCGAGATCTTGAGCCGTTGTCGTTGCGCGTGTTGGCGGCTCCTTGCCACAACGGTTTTTTGATGACCTTTTTTCCTCAAAGAGTTGCCGGCTTGCTTTGGCCGACATCTTCTCTTGTTCTTTCTCGATCTTCTTCGCAAGGCTCTCGACGTGCCCCTCTCTTTTTCGCAGGAAGTCAGAGTGCTTAAGCATGTTAATCCTAAGCTCTTCCACTTCGTCGAGTGGGGTGTCTTTGTTCACCGGAGTATTCATGATCTCGTCTACTTCTTTGATGACGGAGAGCAAATCCGTGGGTTTGCTGCTGCCGCCTTTCTCGAGGCCAGCTTTCTTCTTCGCGCGCACCTTGTCGGAACTTTCAATGAGTTGACCGGCAGTGGTGTCGCCGGCATCTTCCACCGGCTTGTTTTGCGTTTCCGAAGCAACTGGGGTTGTCTTGTGACCGACGACAACCATCATAGCCAGCTTGTCAGGCATGTCAGTATCCGCTGTGCCCTCTGAGGGAGCCGGATTACCACTGGAAAAGCGGGTTTTGATCTTCACTTCGAAGAGACTAGCATCATCATCAGAGTAAGAATCTACGTTGACTTGAACGGTAGATCTGGATCCGGCATCTGACATCGCATCCTCCTGGAGAGCAGGGAGGATTGACTCAGGATCGTTGTTTTCCGGCTGGGAGTCTGATCCCAGTCCGACAACTCCGACGAAGTGGAAATCAGATTCGGCCGTCTCCTGGGAGAAGGCGGATTCAGATCCATCTCGTCGGTCGACTGCTTGGTCGAAGGGTTGGTGGGTGGGGTTGTAGAAACGCGGTAGGCCGTACGCCTCTGGCGTATACCCGATGAAGACGTCGATCCCTCCGATCGGTACGATTGCGCATCCGATAAGGTAGTCGTCCGCCGGGAGCCAGGACTCATACGAGTTGACGTAGCTGTGGCCGCCATACCTTGTGACGCGACCGACGGCGATCTGCTTGCCCACGCCGCCAAGTGTTCCCGCCTGGAACGTGACGCCAGGAACCTTATGCCCCACGGTGGGCGCCAACTGTCGTGGTATTGGCATAATTGATAGGAGACAGGGGGTCCTCTAGCCTACGTATGGATTGTGGGGAAGAAGGTTGGTGTCGTCGAGGACGGGATTGAACACGGCGAGTTTTACCCAGCTTCGGACCCCGCAACGGTGGCGAGATCCTACGTGCTGCTATAATTCACTATGAGGCAATAGCCGTGAACAAATTACAATATGTATGATGCGTATTGAACCGTGCCCTAAAGGCTCCCTGGTCTGGCCGGCTTATATAGGCGGCCAGACCCCAGGGTACAAGGCAAGTACTTGTCCGGCAAGTAATCAGAGTCCTAGACCTAGCCGGCTTAGTTGCCGCCTTCCGTCTCGGGCTTGGTGGCTTAATGGGCTTCGGCCTTCCGCCTTCCTTGGACCGTCCGCCTACTTCCTTGTACGTCAGCTATCTGGGCCGCCCGACAGGCTTCAGCCTTACCACCCTTGGGCCACCCTGGACTAGCCGGATTGATCCATGTTGGTGATACCCCTAGTTGATATATCCCCAACACCTCTACGGCACCACTCCGCTGCGTCGACTCTGGTCCGCCGCGTCGACTGCCTCTACGGCACTACTTCCGCCGCGTCGACTCCGGTCCGCCGCGTCGACTGCCTCTACGGCACCACTCCGCTGCGTCGACTCCGGGCCGCCGCGTCGACTGCCTCTACGGCACCACTTCGCGGCGTCGACTCCGGTCCGCCGCGTCGACTGCCTCTATGGCACTACTTCCGCCGCGTCGACTCCGGCCCGCCGCGTCGACTGCCTCTACGGCACCACTCAGCTGCGTCGACTCCGGTCCGCCACGTCGACTGCCTCTACAGCACCACTTCGCTGCGTCGACTCCGGTCCGCCGCGTCGACTGCCTCTACGGCATCACTTCGCTGCGTCGACTCCGGTCCGCCGCGTCGACTGCCTCTACAGGCACCACTCCGCTGCGTCGACTCTGGTCCGCCGCGTCGACTGCCTCTACGCCACCACTCCGCTGCGTCGACTCTGGTCCGCCGCGTCGATTGCCTCTATGGCACTACTTCCGCCGCGTCGACTCCGGTCCGCCGCGTCGACTGCCTCTACGGCACCACTCCGCTGCGTCGACTCCGATCCGCCGCGTCGACTGCCTCTACGGCACCACTTCGCTGCGTCGACTCCGGTCCGGCGCGTCGATTGCCTCTACGGCACTACTCCGCTGCGTTGACTCTAGTCCGCCGCGTCGACTGCCTCTACGTCACTACTTCCGCCGCGTCGACTCCGGTCCGCCGCGTCGACTGCCTCTACGGAACCACTCCACTGCGTCGACTCCGGTCCGCCGCGTCGACTGCCTCTACGGCACCACTTCGCTGCGTCGACTCCGGTCCGCCGCGTCGACTGCCTCTACGGCACCACTTCGCTGCGTCGACTCCGGTCCGCCGCGTCGGCTGCCTCTACAGGCACCACTCCGCTGCGTCGACTCCGGTCCGCCGCGTCGACTGCCTCGACGGCACCACTCCGCTGCGTCGACTCCGGTCCGCCTCGTCGACTGCCTCTACGGCACCACTCCGCTGCGTCGACTCTGGTCCGCCGCGTCGACTGCCTCTACGGCACGACTCCGCTGCGTCGACTCCGGTCCGCCGCGTCGATTGCCTCTAGGGCACCACTCCGCTGCATCGACTCCGGTCCGCCGCGTCGACTGCCTCTACGGCACCACTTCGCTGCGTCGACTCCGGTCCGCCGCGTCGACTGCCTCTACGGCACCACTTCGCTGCGTCGACTCCGGTCTGCCGCGTCGACTGCCTCTACGGCACTACTTCCGCCGCGTCGACTCCGGTCCGCCGCGTCGACTGCCTCTACGGCACCACTTCGCTGCGTCGACTCCCGCCGCGTCGACTGCCTCTACGGCACTACTTCCGCCGCGTCGACTCCGGTCCGCCGCGTCGACTGCCTCTATGGAACCACTTCGCCGCGTCGACTCCGGTCCGCCGCGTCGACTGCCTCTACGGCGTCACTTCGCTGCGTCGACTCCGGTCCGCCGCGTCGAATGCCTCTACGGCACCACTCCGCTGCGTCGACTCTGGTCCGCCGCGTCGACTGCCTCTACGGCACCGCTTCGCTGTGTCGACTCCGGTCCGCCGCGTCAACTGCCTCTACGGCACTGCTTCGCTGCGTCGACTCCGGTCCGCCGCGTCGACTGCCTCTACGGCACCACGCCCGCCGCGTCGACTCCAGTCCGCCGCGCACAAACAAATTCGCCTCGGCCACACCTGATGCTCTCCCGGGTGTTGCGCCGCACAGGTCACAAACAAATTCGCCTTGGCCGCCACTCGAAGCACTCGGGGGCTGCACCGCGCAGGCCTAAGTAAAACCTAGGCCGTTACCCGACGCACTCGGGGGCTGCGCCATACAGGTATAACTCGAAAAATCCTTGGCCGGCACCCGAAGCACTCGGGGGCTGCGCCGCACATGTCTAAGTCAAACCTAGGCCGTCACTTGAACACTCGGGGGCTGCGCCATACAGGTCCAACAAGAAAACCTAGGCCGCACTCGAACACTCGGGGGCTGCGCCAAACAGGTCCAACAATGCAGTAGGCCGTTCGGCTGAGCAAATACTCGATATGTTTGTCGAATCCACCAAGTAGGCCGTCGGGCTGAATGAGCACTAAAATAAAAAAGGACAGTGGTTCCATCAGCGAGTTCCTAAACGGGAGGGTATCATAGATCTCTTTTCGACTGAGAAGTTTTTGAGATTATCCTCAATTACAAGCAACTCAGCTTAATCTCGGGGGCTACTCCCATCGGGAGCACTGTTCGCGCTCCCAATAGACTCAGTCGAAACATTAACGACTAAAGCATCCTCTGTAAGCCCTCAACGGCCGGAGTCGAATTTCTTAAACTATCGTTTTCAGGAACAAGACGGCGTGCCAAGGAGGAAAGAGTACTTACCCGACGCATCGACTACGCCTACAGGACATGCTGCTTTGAGTCTCTATCCGATTCTTCATATCGACCAGACACTCGGGTGGCAAAGTAAGTCGAGTAAGCTCCAGCAGCCAAATCAAATCTACATGTAAGCCAACAGGCCGAATAGGAGCAAGCTTCACATGAAGAACAAGACAAAGAAATTCGACTGAAGGTTACTCCCATCGGGAGAGGCCTGTTCGACTGAAGAAATCGAGTTCAAGCTCAAGATCAAGCAATCCAATGACGCGTCCAGGAGGAGGAAGTCCTTTCCCCGACGCTGCGCTTCGACCAAGCACTAGGGGGCTACTTACGTGGGGCTACCTTTCGACTAGCCCACCATAAGGCTACCTGGGCCGCGCCAAGCATGGAAAGGCCCACTCGGGGTACCACGTATCCTAGTCCAACTCGGTTAGGTCTTGTAACCTGCCATATCTGTACCAACCGCCCGAGACCTGGCTACCTATAAAGCCAGGAGGGTTGCCCGTCCTAGAGAACACGCTCATAGCCACCACCACAAACCCTAGCGAGATCGCAATCTCGCCATTGTAATCGCTACTCGCATCAATAATCAGACAAGCAGGAGTAGGGTGTTATCCTACGGGAGCCTGAACCTGGGTAAAACCTTGCTTGTCAGCCGTCGTGATCACCAACACCTCTCTCTCTCCCCATCAATCAACCCGGGGTGCACGACCCTGGGATTCGCCGAGTTACCACCTCGTCAACTCGTTCATTTAGCAATCACAAAATATTGGTCACAAGAGTTGGTGGACCATTTCTTTAGGTAGGGAGACACGAGCCCACGCCGCATGGCAAAATTCCATCAATGAAATATACGACCACCAGTCCCAAACCCAGTAGAAAAAGTGGGAATGGTGTAATATGCCAAATGTAAAGCCTTCCTAGAATGTGGTGTTTGTTTGTGCAATAAAAAAACATCATGGCATCATTTCATTTGTCTTGCATTTAATTAAATGGTTGCATTAAAATACAATTTCCACATTTAAATTAAATGCAAATTCAAATACATTCAAATGTGAAGTTTCAAATTCAATTTCCACATTTAAAATAAATGCAAATTCAAATGTGAAGTTTCAAAATCTTTTCAAATTTTCAAACCAGTAAATTAAATTGGCTATTTTGAAACTATAAAATTTGTCAAAAGTTTTTATCTTGTTTCCTTTTCTATTTTGTTTTGAAAAATATAAAACATAAAAGAATAAAAACAACAGAGAAGAAAAAAACTGAAACCTGGCCGAAGTGGGCCAACCCTGGCCCAACTCCGGCACAACCTAGCCCAGCCCACCTAATGTTTGTCGGATCCCTCCCGTACGGGGAGACACCCTTTCCACCTCACGCCATGCCTGTGTCGCTGCACCTCGCCCCCACACGTCACCTGCCCTACCCCCTCTCCTCCTATAAGCCGAGCAGCACCCCAAAAACCCTAACCCTAGCCTGCTCTCCCCTTCCCCACCGCCGCACACTCCTCATGCGCACGCCAATTCCATGGACGCCGACGGACCGAGCTCGAGCCCTTGGTTATTCCGGCCACCTTCTCCCCCCTCCTCGTGCCAGCAGAGCCACCGACGAGTCCTCCATCCTCGACGCTAGAAGCGGGAACCCGGGAGCCGCCGCGAGTGCTTCTTCCCAACGCCGGCGGCCGCGCGACATCTTCTTCCCCGACACCGTCTGCTCGCCCTCGTCGTCCCCACGCCTCCTCCTCTCGCCACCGGCTTCACCGAGGTGAGCCGCAACTCGCCACCCTCTTTCCCCCTCCGTTTCTGTCTTGATTCGCTCCAATTCGCCGGCGCCGGAGATGAACTCCGCCACGACCGTGACACCCGCGCACACCCCAAGCACGAACCCGAGCCATCTGGTTCTCCTCCTTTGCATCTGAGAGTGGAAACGAGACCGCCACCCCTCGACACACACATGCACGCACACGCACGCCGCCGCGCCGCCCGGACGAGGTCGCCGCCGGCCATTTTCCTCCGCCGCGCCGCACTGTCGATTAGGCAATTCAGTTTCGTCAGACAACAGTCTCCGTTTCCTGTTAAAAACAAAACGTGCCTAGAATTAACACCACCACGCACCGGCTTCACTGGTTAGCAGCACCGATCCGCACCGCGCACGTGCTCCCGAGTTCGAATCCCGGCCTCGGTTATTAAAAGTCCACACCTTTTTCTTTCCGCGTGTTGTCCTTTAGTCAGTCGGTTGGGTGTGTTTTCCCTCGGTGACAAAAGTTCCAGAGACAGAGGCGCTGGGATTTTCACAGAGCCCACTTGACTCTCTGTTTTAGTGCTTTAGTCCCTCCCAGACACTTTTCCATCACGAGCAGGTTCCTGTTAATTACAGAAACACACCTAGACTTAAAACACTAATAACTTTAGTTTTATAACTCTAAATAAAATAATCTTTATATGTTTTATTATCAGAAAAATGCAATGAATATTAATATGCCATTCTTATGCCATTTTGCATCATTTAATTTTATTGCTTAGTTTAAATTAATAAATGCAACTAAATAATTTAATATGGAATGTGCGGGCTAATAAATATATAATGCCCTATTCCATTTAATTTGATTATATCATCTATTTCACGTCTTGCCATGGTAATAAACATTTAATTTGAAGTGTAGATAAATAACTTGAGACTAAATAATAATTGTCGGGATTGCATTCCTGCTTAATTTGGATTAAGTGCATCTCATATTACATCTTGCCATGTCATGCACCATCAATTGTTTGCGCATTTCCATGTATTGATTATGTCTCCTATTGTCTATGTTTTGCTCTTCTCTGGGTAGATGACGACGTGCCTGCTGATGGTACCTACGATACTGAGGTTCCAGCTTTCGTGTCAGGCCACGAGCTGCCAAGCAAGCTACTGCTAACTTGTTACAGGCTATTTGGTTTTCATCCTTGCCTTTTGATCTATGCTAGCCTAGTTTACGATTCTTAAATTGCGATCCCATCACATGTTATCCTGCAGCCCTATACAGCTTTATCCCCACATCCCATCACCTGTTGTATGTTTATCTGTTAGCCTTGCGAGTCGTAGTGCATGCTTAAGGTTGGTTCTGCGTGTCTGTCTGTTCCATGTCACATATACTTAGCATGATAGTATGTCTACTTTAATAAAATTTCATCTTATGTTGGAAATTATAACTAAATGATAAGGCACCGGCGGAAGGCCTTGCGATGTGCTTTGTTCTGCTAAGTGTCGACCTAGGAACTCAGTTCTTGTCCTCAGATCCAATTTTGAGCGCACTAGCCACTTGTGGGAGGCCCTATGGAGCCCCTCGCGGGTTTGATCTAATCCGCTTCTTATCCAGGGCGCCACGACTAGTTCGGGTTTTTCATTTGATGCATGCATATGGTTACATAATGATCTCATGATGGTGGAGTAGTCGATTCTCATATAGGGTGGCATGTTCTTAGAGTGTTGCGAAGTTTCGGGTATGGGGCTGAGAAACCGTCCGCACAATCATGCGGTTCCCTGGATGAGTTGTAGAGAAGAGATTTGCTGTGTTGAGATGCCCTATCTTCTGACTTTGCTTTTTGGGGTTGATCCAACGAGTATGGCTCCAGTAGTGCACCCCTACAGGGTATACTCTTATCGATGAGCCGTGTCCACGGTTATGGACGACTTGGTGATGATGCTGGCTAATAAGATCATAGACAACTTACACCTAATCATTGTTAATTAATTTGACTAGTAATATAGTATTACTTTCACAATAAATGGTAACTAAAACTGTTCAATGTGTGAGTTTTCCCGAATTGCTTCCTCATACTTGGTTGAGGGGATTAATCCGAGAATGGGTTATGATTGGTGTTAGTTGTAGATGGTTACTTATGCGCTCTGTTATCCCTCTCTAATTACACAGAAGTTGTAGCGTGTCTCTATTAGGTTGCTAGTGCTGCTGCCGCTAAGTCCACCTAACCCCATATTTTGGGAGTCTTTCAGTTTTGTAACTTGTTAGCTCTAACTTGTTCGATACGCTCCGGTGTATTAACCCGTTTGCGGGCTATGTTTTTCCTCCTGCAGTTGAGGATTCTCCGTACGACCAGGTGGGTGACTACTTCGTGGAGTTCAATGACGAGATCTATGACGAGTAGATAGAGTTCCCCTAGGCTTCTTCCTGGTGGACCGCGTGGATGGGTTTTCTCTTTTCGTTTCGGCCTTGTGGCTATTTGCTTCTTGTCTGTACTCAGACCGATATGTTTCCGCTGAATGATGTGATGTTGGGATATGTGTCCTCTGCTTGGTGATATTCGTTATATTTGCTCAGTGAGAGTTTTAGATATTTATTTCCTTTCTTTGTGTGTTAGGTTTATCCTGTGATTTCCATTATGTTCCCAAACCGATTCGTATACAATGTATGTAAGTTTGAAGTATATGAATTGGTAGGATCTTAGATTTCTTTCGTGCACAATCGCGAGACATACGTGACGTTGGGATCGCTAGCGAGCTGTAGGTCGATGATCCATTCCGAGCCTGCCTGCTTTTTCCTGGGATTGGTACACCCAGTATGCTCCTAGTTGTGTGACCCAACCGATACGTCTTCTTTGTGACGTCTGAATCTAGGGTCTGGCAGATGGTGTAGCCTTTCTTGAATTATAGTGTTTTGTCAACACTTAGGATTTTCTCTTGAATAGGTAAATGCGGTTACTAGAGCTCTTGCCATGGTTATACATTTTTGTAGGTACACCCGGTACATATGTCTTGATGGTGAAAAGAGAAAGATAGAGAAAGAACAAGTATAGTTGTATCTTCCATGATTGTAATTAAATCTTCCATGTCTCTATAATTTATCAATCAAAGATATGCTGACTTTAATGAGTTGTCGAATCGGATTGAAAAAGATTTCCTGTATAAAGTGTATCATGAAAAGTGCACCACTAAATACTTTCTTTAGGTGCGGAAGACTATATAAAATGCACTATGTGAACATTACTATTATTGGTTTAGTACTACTATTACTATTATTACTAATGCTACCATTGTTAGTTTATAGAGGAAATGCTCTATACTACAACATATTTGTTTGGTTTAGTACTACTATTACTATATATCCTTTTGCTTATTGTTACCAAGTTTTGGCTTGCTCACGATATATCCGAGTGGCATGTTCATGTTTGTTTGATCTTTGTAAAAATATAGTTCACATTTGTCTCAATTTTCTTGATGAAATATTTACGTTTGAGGGTGGTTTTGAAATTCCTTGCTTCTTCATGGCTACGTAAGAAGCAGCATATAATATATTAAAGAGGTCAAACTTCCAGTAGTAACATGTAGTGTTTGAATAGCAAATAATGGCTTATGACTATTACACCAATCTGAATTTCGAAGCCGACAAACCAGCTCCCCCTCTTTCACTACAATCAAATAAGAAAACAAAAATAAAACATAAATGCAGTTGAGGCCTTAGTGGATGTTTAATGCCATAAAAGATGCTATAAGACACACTCGATTACTACTAATTTAGGAAACGGTAACAATAGTTTTTTGAGTAATCGATATTTCTTTGAACCTATAAACCTCTTCTTTTTCTAGTGTGAATTCAACTCTTTAGTACCAAATACCCCATGTAGCGAACATTCCTCTAGATTACGCAATTTAAACATTTGACGCTCCTCTCTAGGTAATACGTATCTGTTTGGTCGGAGGATGGTGATGGGTGGACGAATGGAGAAGAAAGACATGCCGGGTCCGATATAATAGAACAACATAATGTTAAAGTAAGATAAGACGAGACTCCAAATTTCTTAGATAGGAATATTGGAGTAGAATGTCCACTAGACTACGGTCGAGGGTTAGAAAGTAAAAATTCTTTCCTCATTCCCTGTAGAGACGTAGTCGCATTTAACTTAATTAATTAAACCCCAAATCCAAAGTCAGGAGAGCCGTTTCCGAGATGCAGGAAACCAGCGAGGGTTACCGGTCAAAGACGTTGCTGAGCCGCTCAGTGCAGCCTAGCTAGCTAGACGAGGACCCCGAGAAGCTCCAAATATAGGCGCAGCCGCAGCGGATCCGGGCCGAAACGTGGACTCTGCATGCATAACGCCGGTGACGTGCCTCTCATCGCGATCGTCCTACTCTGACCGAGGCTCGCGCCTGCCGATTTTACCTCGCCCAACTAGCCGCTCAGTTCATCCTTTTTCAGTCTCCTTCTTTTTATTTTACTTTCACAATTTTTAATCTTCTTTTTACAAAAACAAATTAGTGATCTAACTTTATAATATCTTCGAGACAGCGAAAATACATACAGTAGTAGAAGAGCCGTATTATTTGGTGCTGCTATTTATAAGCAACGTCCGGGAAAGCGATCGGCGCTCACATCTCCTCCTCCGAATTCACACACCTGCGCAGCAGAGCACAAACAGTTACCACCGCCCGAGCCGATCGACAGCAGAATCCTGCCCGCGTGTACAGCATACCATAGCAGTGGTGGTTGAGTTGATCTCTCCTGCCTCTGCCGGCTTGTTCGAGCCAGCCCCTGCGGCGAGGTGGAATAATGGTGGCCGTGGAGGTGGCGAAGGCGGCGGCGGCGGAGGGCCCGATCCGGGCGGAGGCGGAGGCCAAGGTGGACGACGCGGCGGTCGCGGAGGCGGAGGAGGAGAGGGAGTACAAGAGCGACCTGAGGAAGCTCGAGGAGCTCATGTCCAAGCTCAACCCCTGCGCGCAGGAGTTCGTGCCGTCGTCGCGCCGCGCGGCGCCGGTGCCGGCGCCGGTGCCGGTGGCAGGCCTCTCCGCCGACGCGCCGGTGTTCGTGTCCGCCGCCGACCTCTTCGGTGGCGCCGCTGCACAGCTGCAGGCGGGCGGCGGCAGGGACTCCAGCAGCGACGGATCCAGCAACGGCGGCGGGCTGCCGCAGAATCGACGGGTGGGTGAGCTGTGAAAATTGTCTTCTTTCTCTTCGGGGTTGCCGTTTTTTTTTTGGGTTTTCCGTTGATCACCGGATACTTCGGTCTTGTTTTGACTAGTTTGCATTCATGATCGCCGGAGGTCATCCCGTGATTGGCGGCCTCCCTTCCCTTATATACGGGGTTCGGTTTTACGATCGGGGTGGTTTTACATAGAATTCAGAGGCATTTGGGCGATGTCGATAACCTTTGCTTCTGCAAGACCTTTTCTTATTGTTTTATTATGAATTTAAATCCTGAGCTAGGACTGGTCGGTCTGATATTGCTGTTCTCCCGATCCTTCTTTCTAGGAAGGAACAACCATCTTAATTTTTCAAATGAAAAATGCTTGTTTCATAGTCGAAACCCTTTAAGGCTGATAAATCGGATCAAATGTTTCATCGGTGGTATTTAATGATCAGTTGTTGGTGGTACGCTGATTGTTGCCAGCAATTCAGTTGCAAAATTTATGTGATGTGATAGCCATTGTGTCCCTTGATGTTACCAATTGGTTTGGTGTACCTCTGTTTTGGTTTTCAGAACTAAATGCTATGATAGTGATAATTCACCCTGTTTTCCTGATAACAGAGAAGGAGTGGCTCCTTCAACCAGGGTAGGAGAAGGATGGGAGTCCGGACACGGCGATCTGATAGGGAGGATAGTGTGCGGCGGACTGTTTATGTCTCTGATATTGATCAGCAAGTAAGCATACTCAATATAAATATGTGGTGATATTTTAATTGGTTCGTTATTTATCTTGTTGTGTAATTATGGTCCTGCTGCTCTGTAGGTGACTGAACAGAAGCTGGCTGAGGTGTTTTCTAACTGTGGACAAGTAAGTCTAAAGATTCGTTAAAGGAAATGTGTGGTGGTTTACCTTTCCTCTCTTAGCAGAACGACTTTCATTACCTTGAAAATGTAATAGATAACACGATTAGCCTCCTGCTTTCAGATTTTGTTGGATGCTAGCATGGTCTTAAAATAGTCGACCGTACTGAAAAGTGAGAATAGAGCTCAGTGACTAAGTAACATTATTGTCGCAAGGCATGAGCCTGTGCCATAAACCAAATACTAGCTAATAAGGCTAGCAGCACCGTCTTCCATGGAGCTGGTAATAGGGACGGAGAAGCTAAACTTGTTTTTGGAAGGCACAGGGAGGGGCGGGGTACAGAAATATCTGAACATATAAAAAGACCCCTTCTGTTTCTAACTTTGAAAAATTCAAGTGAAAGGTTTAGGCTTCCGCTCTTCTGGCCTTCGTCGTTTCTGTAGGGCTAGTCGGCTAGACAGATATTAGTACATATGCTTTTCTTTTATTCAGGTGTCTACTATTTGCTTTAGAATGAATTTGGTAGCTTTAAATGATAAGTTTTCTGAAATTCAAGTTCCACTCCAGTGATGAGAAATGTCATCAAGGCATTCCTTTTTTATAACTTCTGTTAGCTACCGTGAAGCTCAGTTAACTTTCTAGTCAGATTCAGGTGTGCTGCCTTTTCATATGTGTCCTTGCCTGAACCAAAATAGCACCTTGCACTATGGCCATCTAAGACTGTACGGCTAAACCGGCATTCATTTGTGGTATTCACATCCATTAAGTTATGCATGCATGCTGATTGCTGAATGGTGAAGAGATCACTAGTTTTTTTTATGGGTTGTATTCCATAAATATAGCTACACTACGTCTATGTAATACAGTTATCTTGTATCGTACATTCATACTCATCTTCTTATTTCTGCGTGTAGGTGGTAGACTGTCGTATCTGTGGTGACCCCCATTCAGTCTTGCGTTTTGCCTTCATTGAGTTTGCCGATGATGGTAGCTCCTTCAGGACTTTTCCTCTTCTTTAGTCTTGTGTATGGATAGGCAACAAAGCTGAAGTTCTCCACTGTGTGCAGCTGGTGCAAGGGCGGCACTAACACTTGGGGGAACCATGCTTGGTTACTATCCTGTTAGGGTTTTACCTTCTAAAACAGCGATTCTACCAGTGAACCCCAAGTTTCTTCCTAGAGTAAGTACATAAATTGATAGCATACTTCCATGATTCCATCTACTTTGATCTTAAACTGCCAATTTCTCATTTTCATGTAAAAAATTCCAACCAATTTTAATGCTCTTTCTTGTACAGACGGAAGATGAGAAGGAAATGGTCTCAAGGACCGTATATTGTACTAACATAGATAAGAAGGTTTGCGAGTCTTATTTATTTGATTATAAATGTGCTAAAAGTTGTGATTCTTAAGCATGCATAAGATGATAGTCGTTGAAATTTTAAAATTACATATTATTCTCTCCGATTCATATTAATTGTCGCTGAATCGGATGTATTTAGCACTAAAACTTGTCTGAATCGGATGTATTAGTATGGATCGGAGGGAGTATAATTTTCACTGCATTTGTTTAATTAATTTTCTCATCTGATCATTTAATTGATTAATATTATCATTTAAGAGGAAAAATACAAAGTTGTTAAAAGCATCTGTAAGCAACCTGGTCTGTCTGACCTAGAAGTACTGAATCGAAAGCAGGGTCAGATGATAAATGAATCAGAACGTGTGATACTAGTGGTTGATCTAAAATTTAGTCTTAATTAAGATATATGACGATACGTTAATGAGTTTTCTGTGATCACATTTCCTCTTATTTCTTACATCAATTTTTTGACCATTTTGCTAGCTGAACAACCTTCTAAACCTTCCATGATGCATAAACCAAACACTTACACGGCTGTTAAGCCAGGGATTATAACTAGAAATGGATCTGATTAAACACATAAAAAAAATTTCCACACGATGTCCATTTGAGGCGTCTTAGATGAACTTGCTCCTCACCCATCTGTCCATTTATGGAATATGTTACAATGGGTGAGGTGCAACCAGCTATCAAGTGCCTTCGTAGAAGATACATTTATCTGGCATAAGTTAATATATATGTGCATTATCCATATAACATTTCCTATTTTAGTGGTTTACTGGCAGCTCTTCCAGTGATATATCACGTTCTTTTCAGTTATTACTGTTTCCAGTAATTTTGTAGTAGATTCATGTTACACCTCAGATTTTCTGATGTGGTGAAAATGTTTTCATGTTGAATCAAGAACTAGAAATGATTTTTTGTCAGAAAAAATGATGATTTAAAATTGTGCGGTGTTGGTCGTTTTAGACATATGTGTTATTGGTCTGTTTTCTCATGGCTATCAGGCTGCTTTGCTTAGTTGTCTTCTTTGTTGCACAGGTTACGGAAGATGATGTAAATGTGTTCTTTCAACGTCTGTGTGGAAAGGTATGCTGTACATGTAGTTCTTTATTTTTCACAGAGACCTTTCCGTAAAACATGTTACTTTCCTTTCAGGTTTCTCGGCTGAGGCTCCTTGGTGATTACGTGCACTCCACATGCATTGCGTTTGTTGAGTTTACTCAGGTAAACAAGGCATTCTATTGTTGAACTGATAAAGGTTTTACTATTTAGACTTCAAGGTGCTAATGACATTTAATAGTACATAGTAGTCACCTAAAGTTATCTGGCAAGATTATCCATAAGAAATACAAAATGGACAGTGCTAACAGAAAGAAACAGTTCGTATGCATAAAAAAACAGTGCAGAAGTTGGAGACATATCTGATAGATTTGTGTGCATTCTGGATTCAGATGTTCAGTATTTTTAAGTTTGATGCTTGTTCTCTTTACTCACGATATATGATAAAAAAAATCATGTTGGAAATTTTATTCATAGTGACGACGAAGAATTAGACAATCTTGCTATCACTGTTTTTATTTGTGGCTTTGACTTGGTGGAACTGTGGAAAAATATAGGCTCAATAACTGGATAATTTTAAAATTTCAAAGTCTGGTTAAATTTATGGAAATTAATTCTCACGGATTATATTAAAGGAACACTTGCTTCTTGTATATGCGATGCATCCTGTGACTCTGCAGAACTCATTTCCCTCTCCGTATGAGCTTTCTGTAGGTAGCTTCCCTTGTTTCTGCTTTAGCTGCATTGAATTTGACAGATAATTTTTACAAATCTGTTACTACTGAAAACATGGTTTCATTCTGTTCTGAACTATAGGACTCACCTTTTCCAAAAACATCATTTGCAGGCAGAAAGTGCTATTCTGGCCCTGAACTTCAGCGGTATGGTCCTTGGCTCCCTTCCAGTCAGGTAAAGAGTAGACCTGTCCATGTCGTCTATCGTCCCTCCTACCAAGAATCGTCAAAGTCCTAATTTTGTCATCCTCAATTGTGCAGGGTGAGCCCTTCGAAGACACCAGTGCGTCCGCGGTCGCCCCGCGAGATGTCAAACTGAGCCCTGTCTCGTTGGTTCCAAGGTCCCCTGTGAGGCTATCATCAATGGCAGGCATCCCAGGTAGAGCTTCTGGTTGGCCATGGCCTCGTCAGAACTCCCGCCTCGTGGATCAGTGAACTGCCATTTCCAGAGTACTTCAGTACCTAGCCTAGTCTTATAGTCGCTAAAATGCTAATGTTCTTGTCTGTTCGTTCGTCAAAGACCCATCATCTGTGTGATGGGCGAGGCGCCGTTCCCGTTTCTTTCGTTCAATATCGTTTTTGCCAGTTATGGCTGGATGGAATTTATACTAGCCTTTCCAGGCAGTGGAAGAATAAAAATGTCTATGGCTCGTTGCGTTTATTCTGTGTTGGCAAAAGAACCCTTGTTATTCAGTTTTCTTGCCTTGCGATTGGGACGATGATTGACCGTGTTAGTTGCTGATGTTCAATGCATGGAGGGATAATTTGGGTGTGCTTTCAAAACGAGACGAGAAACAGTGGTTACAGAACTCTGTCTCCGGTAAAAACACATAAATGAACACATTCCTTGTTCGTCTCAACGCGGGGGCAATATATTCCAAGTACACTATCTCTTCTCCTCATTTGAATATCCATCCAAATGTGCGTCGATCGTTCTGTACTAAAAAAGAAAAACCCTAGGAGCCGCAACAGTTTCACGCGGTAGCTCTATTGATTGTTCCTGCGGAGAATCGGGAAGGCATTATTGTCATCAGATCAATGGAGATAGATAGGAGAGAAAGAAAGGGCGCGTAGCAATACTGCAACACGCGAAGATCTTAGAGAAAGGGACGCCTATGCTTTTGATTTCCCTGCGACCTCGAGGGTGGAGCCGCCTAATTTGAATTCGATCCACCGAACTCAGCTTCCGTAGCTCGAGGGCGACATCACGTACGTACTTCCATTTCCCATCGCGAAAGTCCACGGTGCGTAGCGTAGACCACGTCGATGTGAAACCGGCCGGCATGGAATGGAAGCGGGGCTGTGAAAGGTCGTGAGGCCACCAACCCCAGCGAAGGTATGACCAGACCAGGTAGTACTCGTTTTAGAACAGGCTTGTTCAACCGTACGTCGCGCGTAGAACTGTTCAACCCCAATACCCAATTGCCATTCCGGGAACCTGCCTCGCGCGCGCGTGCTACTTTGTAAGTTGTCTATAAATGACGCGTCCGGCAAGGCAGCACCACAAACACAGCAGCAACTCAAACCCCGGCAAGGATCAGCAGCAGTACCTCCTCTGCTTGTCTTGCTCCTTCCAACCGAAATGGCTGCTACCATGAGGATTGCACTCCTTGCCGTGGCGTCGATGGCCGTCCTGAGCACCGCGTCCGCGGCGACGACATACACCGTGGGCGGGCCGAGCGGTGCGTGGGACCTGAGTACCAACTACGGCACCTGGGTGTCCGACAAGAAGTTCGTCGCCGGTGATAGCATCGTCTTCAACTACACCCCACCGAACCACGACGTGCTTGAGGTCAGCAAGGCCGACTACGACTCCTGCACCACCAGCAGCCCCATCACCAGCTTCCAATCCGGTGACGACACCGTCCTCCTATCCGCCGCCGGCACCCGCTATTTCATCTGCGGCATCCCTGGCCACTGCACAACCACCGGCACCGGTGGCATGAAGGTCACTATCGACGTTGCATCAGGCTCCTCCCCATCACCGCCCGCACCAGCCAATGGTCCCAGCGCGGGCAACTCTCCCCCGCCATCGCCACCCGCACCAGTTGCCAGTGGTCCCGGCGCCAGCAACTCTCCCCCACCGCCGCCAGCATCCTCCGCCGCTACCTCGGTCGGCGCCGCAGCAGGCCTTGGCCTTGTCACCCTGCTGGCCGCTCTCATGGCTTGAATGTACATACCGGTCGCACATATGAGATTCTATATTGTATACTGTTAACTAGTTATTTTGGACATGTGTAATGTAATGTTATATTCTTTTTAGAGAGAGGACGTCAATGTGTTAACTACATGTATCTCATTCCTTGTTTATATCAGCCTTCTGATATTTCATATTTATTAATCGTAATTTAATAAAGGTGACTTTGTGTACACTCACTTTTACACACGCACAACACCTAGAATTTGAATTTGGGTGAGTGGGCTGGGTCCAACAGAAATAAACTAACCACACAAGAAGTCTCGCCACACACATAGCACCTCGGCCAGGACCGTTTCCAGAAATTCAGGACTCATGTGCGAAATACAAAGCGGGACCCTACATTTAAAAAATTCACAATTACACTTTACAATATGTACTCCATCCTAAAATAAGTGTCTCAAATTTGTCTAAAAGTAAATGTATCTAGACATGTTTCATATATAGATATATCCATTTTTGAGCAAACTTGAGACATTTATTTTTGGACGGAGAGAGTATTATTTCATACAATATATAGAAATATGTCAAACTTTAATTCTCGCTTTACGCTTTGGAGGATTATTCCTACTTTACAAAGGAAATAATAAAAATAAGGTAGAGTTCAAACGCTCCATGAATTTAGGCTTCTCAAATATAACTTAATAAAACAATATAATAACGAATGTTTGGCCAAACCTTGATGGTTCTCCGGATGGTAGTGTCAGGCGGACCTAGGTACAAGCTTGTGGGGGCGGCCCCCACTCAAAATTGAAAACCTTATTAGGATTTGTTCAATTTTTAGTGTTTTTTTTAAATTGGTAAGTTATACAAGGAATGCCCCAGTCATATTGCTTGCCCCTCTCAAAATCTCTTCTGTGTCCGCCACTGGAACTAGTGTGGGCAAATACCATGCTTATGTTCTTAGAGCATCTCTAACAGAGACCTCAAAAGTGGAATCTCAAACAAGATTTACAGTTAACATTTTTTGGAAATGTTGCTCTCAAATACGTTCAGGCCACAGCAAAAACCTTAACCGAAACTGCAAATTTTTAATCTAGGCGGGAACGAAGAACTTGTTCATCAACGAAACATGAGTTCATCGTCGATTCATAGCATACATGAGTTCATCATCGATTCATACATTAGTACTAAAAGATAAATCGTCGACGCCCTAACCCTAGAACCCAAAAGCGGCTCACCGGAGCCTCAGGTGCGGCGGTGACGATGTCGATGGCGAGGCGGAGGAGCTCATTCGTCGTCGGAGACGAGGTCGATCACCGCCTCCGCGTCCGCCTCCCAGTACGCCCTCCTCTCCTCGGCGAGGCGGCTCGCCTCGAGGCTCTGGTGGAGCAAGATCTGCTCGATCTCCTCGTCGCGGGTGAGCTGGGCCTTCCGCTGCTCCTCCTCGCGCACGGAGCGGAGAATCACTTGAGCCGTTATGGCATCAAGTGCGGCGTCGTCGACGAAGTCCTCCGCCGCCACGGAGGACCCGAATGCGCTTGCCTCATAGTCCTCCGCCGGTGGAAGAACCACCAGCGTGGACGAGGAGCTCGCGTCGGCGCTTGAACTTCCTTCGCCGGCGATGCGCGCTTGGCGGCGGCAGCCCTCCTGCTCGGCGCGGAGGCGGTCGAACTCGTCGGCCTCACGCCGGAAGTACGCAGGAGGGACCTCCTCTCCGTGGTTGCTATACCAGCGGGCGGCGCGCTTCCAAGCGCCATCGCTCTTCACCGCTCTCGCCCGCCTCTCCTCGGAGAAGTCTATATCGAAAGGGTCGCCGCTCGGACGCGGTGGCGGTGACGGGTACTCGCGCTTGGGGTCCAATCCCGGCGGCGGAGACGGACGCGACTGCGGTCTATTGCTCGTCGGAGCAGATGTGGCGCGGAGTGGATTGCTCGTCGGCGACGACGAGTAGATAAGGGTTTGAGACGGGGAATCAATGCGACGCCGCCATAAATACTGATCCCACGTACGCATCTACGAGCGACCTTATACCGCTTACGGGTCGAGTTGCGTTTACAGGCTCTGCTATGGCGCAAAAAAAGGCTCAGCCCGGGAAGTCGCCGGAGTTATAAGGTTTTCGGGGTGTTTGAGGGCTCCGTTAGAGATGCTCTTAGCGAACATAAGTGCATCCCTATTAGTTGACTGAATCAATATGGGCTGATTATTGGGCAGAGGAGTTGGAGAATAGGAATAAGGAAATCTCCAATGGCCATTTGCGTAACCGTCCTTTTTTATCCGGAAATGTCGGGAGCTGGGAAAATCCATCCCAACAGTCTCTGACGCATTTTCGCCGAGCAGTCCGCGACGACGCTTTGGGCCGCGTTTGCGTCACCATTGATCTACCATTGTGTTCTTTTTCCATGTTCTATTTGATTCGAACAATTGTTGTAATTTTGAAAAACCCTTGTTGTAATAAGTTGAATGATTATTATGTGTTTGAAACTACTATTTGGTGTTGTAAGAATAACCAGAATGATTATTGTTTTGTTCAAACTATTATTGTTCTATGAAAATTGAGAGGAAACATATATGTCAGTTTTAAGGGTTGGGGTTGCGGCGCCTAGGAGTGCCCACAAACCCAACCCTTAAAACGGATTATTCTGTTATAAGGGTTGGATTCGAGGGTATTGATCTATGCCCTCAGTTTCCAACCCTTAAAATTGCCATTTCTCAACCCTTATTCCGCTTTTAAGGGTTGGCATTTTAAGTGCTCTGCTAGTGATGCTCTTATGTTTTTAGCGAACATAAGTGCATCCCTATTAGTTGACTGAATCAGGGCTGATTATTGGGTAGAGGAGTTGGAGAATAGGAATAAGGGCATCTCCAACGACCCGACGCAAACGGACCGTAACCGTCCGTTTTTGGAGCTGGGAAAAATCCATCCCTGTCGTGGTGGTATCACGGCAGATGCCATAGGATGGCTAATGTGTGGGGCCAAAGGACGCTGGTGGATCTAGGGAGGGCTAGCAAGCTAAGAAGCTCACACGGTAGGAGATGCCGAAACACACAAGAATACCGAAGCACACACTCAAAGATCTACAAAACTCTAACAAATGCACGAAGGCAAGGTCACACACACGATGTACCCAGGTTCAGGGCCCTCGTGAGGAGGTAACACACCTACTCCTGCCTTTCCCCTCAATATAAGAGTGTCACAAGATCTACAACATGCTCCTTGAGCTGTTTTGGTGATGAACTAGATGAACTAAAGAAGGGAAGGAAGTAAATGCCCTGAGAGTAAATGAGACTATAGTTTTGGCTCCAAAGTTGGTCGTCCCTCCCTAGGAGGAGTTATGGCGCCTTATATAGAGTTTCGGCCGGGAGGCCCGGAAACCCTAATTCGGCACGGTCCCACCGGACAGGGCTAACGGTTATGTCGACATCGGCTAGTGGGACCTAGCCGCCGTGCCACCTGGTATAACCCTGCCGTCATCATCCTGGCAAGGACTGCAGGCGCCGTCCTGGATCATCATTGTCCCCTTGCCAGAGACAAGACATGTCTTCGCCCATGCCTAGTAGCCTTTTCCGGATTGCCGGGCTAGGCATGTCCGATCTTGTCGTAGCGTCATCGTACCGGCTGACACGCTCCCGTGTCAGGCGGGAGGTGACCATACTTTCGTGCCAGGAGGGATAGGATTTCCCCCGTGTCAGGCGGAAAGCCTGCACCAGACCTCTGACTCCCGACCGACATGCCCCCATGTCGGTCTTCTGCTTTGGTAGCTCGGCACGTCCTTCCTGCACAACAAAGACAACTTGTCGGAACCGAGATAGGTAAGTTGGTTAGTATCTACCCGGGACGTCCACACTGACTACCCGGGTTATCTTCTACCCGAGATCTCACCGGAGGACTCCGACATACCGCGAAGCCGGAGGGCCCTTCCGGTCGTGACCAAGTTCCATCCCTGATCCGGATAGCGACTTAGGGGGAGTATCTCTAGGCCTAGCCTCCCGAAGATGTCTTAGGTTCTCACCAAAGACATCTTCGAGAAGCTAGTTCTTAGAGGAACCCTCCGCTGGTGCTCATGCCGCCCTGGGGGTCTGGGGGTCTATTTATAGTTTCCACCGATGACTCTTGCGGCCTCCAGGAGACCTTTTGGTCCTGACCACCTTCGAAAGGCCAAGTTGCCCATTCGACGCACCACATGACAACCCTTGCTTACCCCCAAAGGTAAGCTCCTGTAGCCATGCTGCTGATATGGACCGGGGTCTGCCCTACCCCGAGGGCAGCCCCCCGACACTAGTCCCCGAAGCTGGTGCTGTGCAGCAACTTAAGACGAAGTGCGGCACCAGGTTCAAGAAGAACATCAACCACGAATCCGAAAACTACCTTTGCACCTGCGACCGGGACGCTCTATACCGACATCCCACTCCCGAGATCCCTCCGGCCCGGGTGGCCTACTCCGGGGAATAAGACTTAGCATCTCTGGGTTTCTACCCGGATGTCGGAAAGACGATATGCATTCCGCTTCTCGTGCCGAACAAGCCACGTCTGCACGGTGGTCCCACCCAGGGTCTGTCAAGTCAGAGAAGCACTCGAATGTTTTTTACTTAAGGGCGTGTCGCTCGGGTTCGCGCGCCTGGATCCGCACCAGATCCGCATGCCAACCGTTGGTGTTGTGTGGCCTTTGATGTGGCCCAGAGGACAGCTCCGGGTGACGCCACGTGTCGGGTACGACACATTCTGATCCCACCCACGATTTGGGAGATCGTGGGCGGGAGATTCGGAAACCGCTCCGGAGCCCCCCATAAATAGGGGTGCGGAGGGACCGTCTCCTCTTCTTCCCGCATTTGTCCCGAACGCCCCGCCGCCGCGTCGCGCCGCGCCCGAGCCCTGAGCACCACTGTCGGAGCCCGCCGCCTGAGCCCTCCGTCTCCGCCATCTGTCCGCGACACTCCCGGGCGTCGGTACCTTCCTCCCCTCCGGTGAGTTCTTCCATTCCCTCCGGTAGATCCCTCCATTGCGGCTATGATTCGTGCTCACGCCAGCTCTTCACGAACCATCGTGAGGCGACCGTCCGTTTTGCCCGGTAGATCTTTGTCGTCGCGCAGCGAGGATGTTCTGTCGTAGCCGCGCAGTGAAGATGACCATTTTTGCTATGCCCTTGCGTGCAATATTGCGTTCCGCGCCCTGTGCCTCTAGCACGGCCTAGAACCATGATTTTAGCTGCTATTTAACTTCATTTATTTTGCTACGGTAGATCCATTTGTTAGGATGCCGGTTTACGGTAGCAGTTTCTAACCCGGGTTCTTCCATTACCGACATGCTAACCCGACTAACCGGACCTTCCGCCTGCAGACTAGCTCTGACATGTCGTACGCACCCGCCGAGATGGACGACGAGAGTGTTAGAGGATGCTGGGACGGATCCGAGACCAATCAGGGGGATCTCGACTGGTTATACCGGACGTAACGGATTCCACGTCAAGTGGAAAGCTGACTTCCGACCGGCGAAGTCGAGCGCGGGTTTTCTTTTAATTCGATTAAATGGCAGTTTTGCAGAAAAGCCCCTATCACTTAGAATTGTTATAACTTTTTACTCACATATCCAAATTCAAATATTTTTATATATTTGGAAAGCCCTAGACATGTAGATTATTTTAGATATGCCAAAAATTCAAATTTGACTTAGTTTAAAATATTCAAATTTCAATGGTGAATTTGAGTATTTTTGTCATAATTTTAAATCTTTGCAAATAAAATTGTTTTAGAGACTTTGGAATATTTGTAAATTGATGCCACTGTTATAAAATATTTTTGAGTAATATTTGAATAAATTTATGGTTTTATATTTAAATTGAATAGTTTGAATATTTTCAACATAACTTCTAATATAAACATTATTCATGAATAAATCCAATTGCTATGAGTTTTATTAAATCCCCTATGTTATTTAATACTAATTATAAAATTTTGTTATAAAAATTTAAATCACATAAAACTTTAATCTTATATTTATTTCTTTATTATATTTTGTGAAAATAGAAATTAATTAAATTGCAATTATAACTTTATGCATACTTTATAAATATCACAAAAATTAGTACTATGTTCCTTGTGATTTAAAATTGCATTTCATGCATAACATATTTTATTTTGTAATTATATTTCCATAAGAAAACTCCTTCCCCATTTTCTCTAAGTTAGGATTATTTCCAACTTACTATTTTGGTAAAAGTGCTATGCACTAGACACTTAGGATTTTCAACATGAAGCCAGAAGACCAATGAAGGACTTAGAAGAAAACAAACTCTGTAAGCATCACAAGATGTCAAGAACTTAGAAGAAAAGTGAGAAGAAGTTCAAGAAGGCCAACCTCCATTCTATTCTCTAAGCCTTTCTCTCTGTCCTTTCTTCTTCTCTGAGACTTCATGAAGACTAATTAAATCCAAGACCAGTCCAAGTGATACAAAATTCAACAAGTCTGAAGATTATTCAAGTCTACCCAGAATTCAATCAAGACATCACTAAGGAGAATACACTAGTAGAAAACAGGCTAAAGGACCAAACTCCAAAACCCCATTTGTCCCGGTCGTACTGCAAACCGGGACAGATGGGGCATAAAACGCTAGTGGAGGACCAAACTAGTTCAGGCGACACTCATTTGTCCCGGTTCGTGGCTGGAACCGGGACAAATGATGCAGCACCCGCAGGCGACACCCATTTGTCCCGGTTCCAGTCACGAACCGGGACAAATGGGCACGCTTTCAGTTACGCGCCACCGCCGCGTTTTTTCGACGCGCACGGAAGACGAGCGGCGCCGGCGATTCCTCTGCCCTCCGGCGATTCCTCTGCCCTCCGCCGGCGATTCATCTTCCTCTCCGGCGCTATAAAATGCACTGCACAGTACGACTCTTCCCACACCATTTCTCCGGCCATCTCTCCTCTCTTTTCTCCGTCCACGTACACCATTTCTCCGGCCATCTCTCCTCTCTTTTCTCCGTCCACGTACACCATTTCCTATGGAGCCACTCGTGCCTCGGTCCGATGAGTTTTACGGCTACGAGAAGGAAGGCATGCGGTTCAAGGTGTGGGTCACCCTTCGTGCATCGCGCGTGGAGAAGTGGATCGGCGACGTGAAGAAGAACTTCCTCGACGCCGCTCCGATCAAAGCCGTTGGACTCGATTGCGAGTTCACCGACCCTCGACGGAAGGATACTCCGCAGCGCGCCGCCGTCCTTCAACTCTCGGTGGCGACCGAGACTCTTGTCTTCCAAATTTGCAAAGCTGATCGGGTGCCACAGGTCCTCGTGGATTTCTTAGGTGACGAGACAATCAAATTCTACGGCGTGGCAATCCATAATGACATGAAGATGCTAGCCTACTACGGAATTATTATTCGGTCCGCGGTCGACCTGCAGAGGGATCACCGAAACCCTACCGGCAATTTTACTCCTAGTCTATATGCTCTCTCTAATGCGGTCATTGGGACAAATCTTGAGAAGAAGAAGAAATACAAGAAGAGGAAGTACACGGACGACGACAAGGAAGACACGTTACAAAAAGACCTAATTTTTGGATGGGGCAATCTTCCATTGAGCTACGATCAAATCGTATATGCTGCTTTAGACGCTCGCCTTGGCTTCGAGATTGCACGGAAGTGGGATAGTCTACGCGGCTATAATACGGAAAATGATCGTCTTAATGTCGTTGATGAGTAGACTATCTATGTATTCAAACATTTTTCATATTCATAGTTATTTAAAACAGAAAACAGAAAAAGAAAACAAAAAAAATGAAAAAAACCTCCATCTGTCCTGGTTTCAGTCTCAAACCGGGACAAATGGGCTCCTTTTTGTCCCGGTTTGTGACTGAAACCGGGACAAATGGGGGGGGGGGGTGCCTATATATACTGATCAGCAGCCCCCTCCCAAAACCATTGGAGGCATTTTTTTTTTGAAATGGAAGGAGGGGGTGTGTGCTAGTCTGTTTTTTTTGTATGCATGCAAGGTGTTTGATGAAATGCCCGAGAGAGTTCACGAATTGATTTGATGTACACTTAAAGAAGTTTATTCTTCTTTTCGATCAAGGTTAATTTTTCTCTCATTTCATTTGTAATTAATTGATACCGTGCATGTTCAGTGTTTATTTGTCGATGTTCTGTAATGGTTATTGAAGTAGTTCATTATATAATGCAGATGGACCGACAATGGATGTATGGTGACCGACGCACTGCCGAGTACATGACAGGTTTGAGGAAATTTCTTGAGAAAGCCCGGGCCCACAGTACGAATGGTTTCATGTGTTGTCCATGTGTCAACTGTCAGAATAAGACAGATCACCCAAACGTGAGAACCCTTCAAAGTCATCTTATTCGGCATGGTTTCATGCCCAGCTATAATTGTTGGACGAAGCACGGAGAAAAAGGTGTTATGATGGAAGACAATGAAGAAGAGGAAGATTATGACAACTATCCTATGTTCCCGGAGTACGGAGATTCTGCAACGGGGGAAACTGAAGCTGAAGAGGCACCAGATGAGCCCACTGACGATCTTGGTAGGGCCATTGCTGATGCAAAGAGAGAGTGCGGAACTGAAAAGGAGAGGTTGAAGTTCGACCAGATGTTAGAGGATCACAAGAAATTGTTGTATCCAAGTTGCGAAGATGGTCAGAAAAAGCTGGGTACCACACTGGAATTACTGCAGTGGAAGGCAGAGTGTGGTGTGACTGACAAGGGATTTGGAAAGTTACTGCAGATAATTAGGAAGATGCTTCCAAAGGTCAACGAGTTGCCAGACATCACGTACGAAGCAAAGAAGGTTGTGTGCCCTCTAGGATTAGACGTGCATAAGATACATGCCTGCCCTAATGACTGCATCCTCTACCGCGGTGAGTATGAGAATTTGGATGCATGTCCAGTATGCACTGCATTGCGGTATAAGATCAGACGAGATGACCCTGGTGAAGTTGAGGGTGAGCGTCCCCGGAAGAGGGTTCCTTCCAAGGTGATGTGGTATGCTCCTATAATACCACGGTTGAAACGCCTGTTCGCGAATAAAGAGCATGCCAAGTTGTTGCGATGGCACAAAGAGGACCGTAAGAAAGACGCGATGTGTAGACACCCCGCTGATGGGTCGCAGTGGAGAAAAATTGAGAGAGAGTTCCCGGAATTTGAAGATGACGCAAGGAACTTAAGGTTTGGTCTAAGTACAGACGGTTTCAATCCGTTTGGGGAGCAGAGCAGCAGTCATAGCACATGGCCTGTGACTCTATGTATTTATAACCTTCCTCCTTGGTTGTGCATGAAGCGAAAGTTCATTATGATGCCATTGCTCATCCAAGGCCCGAAGCAACCCGGCGACGACCTTGATGTGTACCTCAGGCCATTATTTGAGGAACTTTTACAGTTGTGGCGGGAAGAAGGTGTACGGGTGTGGGATGAGCACAAACATGAGGAATTTGACCTACGAGCTCTGCTTTTTGTAACAATTAACGATTGGCCTGCTCTTGCTAACCTCTCAGGGCAGTCGACCAAGGGGTACAATGCATGCACACACTGTTTGGGTGAGACTGAATGTTTATATTTGGATAAATATAAGAAGTGTGTGTATCTGGGGCATCGTCGATTTCTTCCGATCAGGCATACCGCAAGGAAGAAAGGCAAGCATTTTAAAGGTGAGGCTGATCACAGTAGGAGGCCTGTCAACCGTACTGGTGAAGAAATATTTGATATGGTCAAGGATCTAAAAGTAATCTTTGGAAAGGGTCCTGGAGGTCAACAGGTTCCGAAAGACGCTAACGGGCACGCACCCATGTGGAAGAAAAAATCTATATTTTGGGAGCTACCATATTGGAAGGTCCTAGAGGTTAGATCTGCTATCGACGTGATGCACGTGACGAAGAATGTTTGCGTGAACCTGCTGGGCTTCTTGGGCGTGTACGGGAAGAAAAAAGATACAGAGGAAGCACGGGAGGACCAGAAACGTGTGAAAGAACGAGACGGCCTAAGTCCCGAACACTACGAAGGTCCTGCCAGCTACGCTCTTACCAAACAAGAGAAAGTAATATTCTTTGAATGCCTGAGCAGTATCAAGGTCACGGCTGGGTTCTCGTCGAATATAAAGAGGATAGTAAATGTGAGACTCCAAAAATTTCAGAACCTAAAGTCTCATGATTGCCACGTGATTATGACGCAATTGCTTCCGATTGCACTGAGGGGGCTACTACCGGAAAATGTTCGAGTACCCATTGTGAAGCTTTGTGCATTCCTCAATGCAATATCTCAAAAGGTAATCGATCCGGCGATTCTACCAGGGTTGCAAAATGATGTGGTCCAGTGTCTTGTCAGTTTTGAGTTGGTGTTCCCTCCATCCTTCTTCGATGTTATGACGCATCTCCTGGTTCACCTAGTCGAAGAGATTCAAGTTCTCGGTCCTGTATTTCTGCACAATATGTTCCCATTTGAGAGGTTCATGGCAGTCTTAAAGAAATATGTGCATAACCGTGCTAGGCCAGAAGGAAGCATCTCCAACGGCTACGGTAACGAGGAGGTCATTGAGTTCTGTGTTGACTTTATTCATGACCTTAAGCCGATAGGTGTTCCACAATCACGACATGAGGGTAGACTTAGTGGAAAAGGCACACTAGGAAAGAAAACAAAAATTTGTATGGATGGACATTCTTTCACTGAAGCACACTTTACAGTTCTACAAAGTTCTACCTTGGTGGCCCCGTATATCGATGAACACAAGAATTTTGTACGCTCTCGTCACACGGGGAAGTCTGACAACTGGATTGTACGTACACACATGGCCACGTTTCGGCGGTTGGTTGCGAGCACATCTTGAAAATAAAGACAAGGTTGATGAAGAGTTACACTTGTTGGCCAGGGCACCATCTACAACTATATGTACTTTCCAAGGGTACGAGATAAATGGAAATACATTTTACACGAGTGTCCAAGATAAAAAGAGCACGAACCAAAACAGTGGTGTTCGCATTGATGCAACAAACAACAATGGGCAGAAGAACACATATTATGGTTGCATAGAGGAGATATGGGAACTTGACTATGGACCTTCTTTTAAGATCCCTTTGTTTCGGTGCAAATGGGTCAATCTGAAAGGCGGGGTTGAGGTAGACAAGATGTACGGAATGACAACAGTGGATCTAAACAATCTTGCGTACAGAGATGAACCATTCGTGCTAGCCAATGATGTGGCTCAGGTTTTCTATGTGAAAGACATGTCTAGCAGACCCAAAAAAAGAAACATCCAGGGAGTGGAGGAGCCTAGGCGTCACATAGTTCTTTCAAGAAAAAGAAACATCGTGGGAGTGGAGGACAAGACAGACATGTCAGATGATTATAATAATTTTGATGAAATTCCGCCTTTCGTAGTGAACATTGACCCAATCATCAAGTTGATTGAAGAAGATGCTCCATGGTTCCGACGCAGAAGAACTGGCGGTGTTGTGTGATGGAGATGTTGGTGCGATATGTAATAATTAATATATTAAACTTTTGATATGAAGAAGATGCTCCATTTTTACCTGCATATCAAATGGATTCGTCGGCGTTGATAGAACAAAACACACGATTTCACCTGCATACAGCCCCACGGTGGCTCTTGATGAGTGCCTGCATATCAAATGCACCGTGGGGCGTATGCAGGGAATCCGAGTAATTTGTATATATTCCTCAGTAGATGAATTGAACTATTCTTTTGAAAGAACAAAACACACGATTTCACCTGCATACAGCCCCACGGTGGCTCCTGAGTGCCTGCATATCAAATGCACCGTGGGGCATATGCAGGGAATCCGAGTGATTTGTATACCACACACCACCCGGCTAGGCACTAGAAGGAGGAAACACTGAGTGCTCACCTCGTCTGAGAGGGGGCTATATATAGGGTCACGGGCTCAACCAGTGGTACTGGTAGTGTTGATCCAACAGCTCTCAAGTGCTCAAAAGAAGCACACCCCTGATCCAACGGCTAACAAGTGTTTCAAAGAAACACACGATTGTGTGCTTCTTTAGTCCCGGTTTGAAATTGAAAGCGTTAATCGAACAGCTCAGAAGCAATCAAAAGAAACACACCCCTGATCCAACGGCTTACAATTGCTTGAAAGAAACACACGATCCGTGTGCTTCTTTAGTCCCGGTTTGGAAGTTAAAGTTTGCAAAAGTTATACAAATTCACATTTAAAATAGTTTTAAACTAATTTAAATAATGGTTATAGAAAAGAGAAAATGTTTTTGTATTAGTTAGTCAAATTCAAACACTTTTCATATTGAAAGTTGTTTCAAATTCCAAAGTTTGCAAAAGTTATACAAATTCACATTTAAAATAGTTTTAAACTAATTTAAATAATGGTTATAGAAAAGAGAAAATGTTTTTGTATTAGTTAGTCAAATTCAAACACTTTTCATATTGAAAGTTGTTTCAAATTCCAAAGTTTGCAAAAGTTATACAAATTCACATTTAAAATAGTTTTAAACTAATTTAAATAATGGTTATAGAAAAGAGAAAATGTTTTTGTATTAGTTAGTCAAATTCAAACACTTTTCATATTGAAAGTTGTTCCAAATTCCAAAGTTATTTAAAACAGAAAACAGAAAACAGAAAACAGAAAAAGAAAAGAAAAAGGGAAAAGAAAAAGAAAAAACCCCATCTATCCCGGGTGGTTGCTCAACCCGGAGCCAAATCAGAACGACGCCGTCAGGCTGCCAAAATTCACCTCGAGCGCCGCCGCCTCCTTCCTCGCCGTCCCCGCGCCTCCGGCCATCCCTCCCCGCGCCTCCGGCCATCCCGACGCCGCTGCGCACTGCTGCGCCCTCGCCGTCCCAGCGCCTCCGTCCTTCCACGGGTGAGTCCGGAGACCGGAGCTGCCGCCGTCGCCGTCCCGCCGTTCTTCCTCGCCCTTACCAGAGCTCCGCCGAGCCATTGCCGAGGGTGAGTCCTCCTCCCTCCCTCACGAAGCCACCGTGCCGCAATCCGCCGCCACCGCGTGCGTCACTTCCTCGCCCTTACCAGGATTTCGGCCGGATTTCTCGATGAAACAGTTCATGTTGCAGTGATGTCATAGCTGACGTCACAAGTCAATTTCTTTTTCTGATTTTCCATTTTATTCATATCTTTTGATTTAAATGTCCAAATGAAGTCAAACAAATTTCTAAAAATTTGTAAAATTATTATCTTTGTGTTAAACCAGCTGTGGGCATGTTTTGAATAATTTTGAAAATTAATATTTTGAAATATTCATAAAATGCAAAATTGCCCATTTAGGTCAACTTTGAGATTAGTTATTTAAATAATTCATTTAGGGTTAATAAAATAATTTTTGCTTTAATAGGTTATTTAAATAACATATTACAACTATATATATTGAAAAGAGAAAATGCAATGAAATATATATTGTGTTTTACATTTTTTGCTTTAGAATAGATTTTAGAATAGATTTTACAATGCAATGAAAATCAATGAAAATCAATGAATACATTTTTTGATATTACAACTATTGGAAATGAAAAGAGAAAATGCAATGAAATATATATTGTGTTTTACAATTTTTGCTTTAGAATAGATTTTACATTTAATTCTTTTGTGTTTAGAATAGATTTTTGCTTTACAATTATGAAGTTATTAAAGTTATTTAGTTGTATGACATATCGGTAAAGTTATTTAGATGTTGAGTTATTAAAATTATTTAAATGGATTTAAATCTCTTGCAGAAACTATGGACACCCGTAGAAATCTTCAAGAAGAAGAGGACATGTTCGGCATCATTCGCGAAGGTGATGAATTGGACCCCGGCAGAAACCATGAACAAGAAGAGGAACACGTAGAGGATTTCACCGGGCAATTTCTGAACGAGTCCGGTGACGGAATAGACGTCACCGATAGTTCAGCTCACCGACAGTTCACCGACTCTACTGTTGGAAAGTCGGCCGCCGAGGTAGATATATGCCCTCAGGTTTTTGTCTCCGTTGAAAAGATTTGTGTGTATACATATATTAACTATCACTTTTTCTTGTGTTTAGCCGTCGGCGGGCCATGAACCGGGACCAAGCAAAAAAGCAGCGGTGAAACGAGGCGGGCCACGGACCGGGACCAAAAAGCTCCAAGGGAAACAGAAGTACCACATCGAGGAGATCAATGAAAAAGGAAAACCGATTGCTCCCGCTAACCACGCAAGGAAATTTGTAGCTTAGTGCGGAGTCATCGTTCGGGACAGACTGTCCATCAGGGCTCAAGAATGGTATAAGCCAAAGGTGTCAAAGGAGGGGGTTATTTATGTATCGAATGCAGACAAACAACTCCTTTGGGACGAGCTCATGCAGAATTTCACTTTACCGGAAGAGGAGGATGTAGAGGAGCCGGTTATAGAGAATCGATGCAAGTCCTGGACTTTTATTGAGATGGGTGAATTGTTCCGCAGCTGGAAGAAAAGGCTTAACAAGTTCATAAAAGAAGGTAAGGCACCATAATTTTCCCGTTCAACTTCGAGTGAGTTGTTTACTTTCTTATACATACTCGATGTTAATTAAGTATATGTAATTGATGATTTAGTTATTAACAAATATAAACATATGGCAGATTTCACTGGGTATTATTGGAGATTGATGTTGAAAAGGCAATCGTTGATGTCTTGGACCCATTATCGAAACCTGAAGAAAAGTTCGACGACACGAAACAGATGCTCCAGAGGTAATTTCGATAATTATCACAATCGACCTCGTCTTTTCTAATAATATATAGTAATTAGTTAACTTCTTTACTAATTTTTCATACCGTAAACTTCAGGGTTTGGGACAAGTTCACCGGTTACCACAAGGATGTCGGTATAGCTAAGAACCTCACTTTTAAATGGCGAGAGGTAAAGACGTATACTAGCTAGGTTCCACATACGCATATTCTTAATTTCAGTCTCACAATACCATTTTTTCAATATTTATGATTATTTTTTATTAATTTCTTATCTTATTCTATCATAAAGTGCGCGAAGCAACAACAAGGCACCAATTTGTGTGGATTCTATGTCTGCGAGTTCATCCGAATTCACTTCAATGAGGGTGCAGACTGGAATAGGGTACGTTAACAATTCATTCAAACTTGTTCACTTCTCAAATTGAATTATTTTCATAATGGTTGATATATTGGTGTTGATCTCTCCTTTTTAGTTTGAGACGATCCGGAACAGGCTAGAAGCAAAAGACCGCCTACTACCAATCGCGGAGGAAATTGCGGGCTTTCTGCTTGACTATGTCATAAAGCCAGGCGCAGAATGCAGTATAATCCGGCAGCCAAAAAAGACCACCCCGAGGAAAAAATAGGGTCTAATGCTTCTCTGTCATGTAAAAAAATATTTGTACTTAGCCGTGTCCCCGGTACAGACATGATCTTCCGGTTGTAAATATTTGTTTGGGAGAACTCGTGTACTAGTAGTATTCATGACTACATCCCGAGGAAAAAATCGTGTATTCATGATATATATTACATAGTAACGTATAATATGCAACTCGATATTGTTTGAAATGAAACATAAATGAAAAAACACAAACACAAAAGAATCAGTAACATAAATAGAAAACAGAAACAAAAATAGTAAACAGGAAACAAAATAAAAGAAACAAAAAAAAACATATATACTGTCCCGGTTCGTATTACGAACCGGGACAAATGAGTCGCAGGCAGAGCCTGCCTTGATTAGCCACGTGGCCCCCCTATTGGTCCCGTGCCGTGGCATGCCCGGGACAAATAGGGGGGCCTATTTGTCCCGAACACGCTGTCCCGGGCGCGTGACCGGGGCAAAAAGCCCTCACGGCCCGGGACCAGTGGCCTGTTTTGCTCTAGTGATACTACAAGTCTGGAGATGAAGCCTGGAAGATAATCAACATCATTTTCTTCTATCTTTTCTTAATCTTGACCTAAACCAATTTTTGATCATGTTATTACCATCTTGAAGTTTGTTGGATCCTAGCGGCATAGTGAGATGAAGCGGCCTGGAAACTAACCTTACATGTCCACGTACATGAGACCTGTTCCACAACTTAAGTGGCTGGCCGGGTGTCTATCTCTCTCACTATAGTGAATATCCAATTTACAAAGAGCTGTTGATAATTGTCGATCACCCTAAAGAATAGACTTAGTATTTTCTCTAAGCATTTGCACATCATGCATAGCATATTTTTGTATTGTTATTTTGGTTTGTATGTTTATGTGTGTTTTGTTTGATGTGTTAGAAATTTCGGAGGGGAACGACAACTGTTGCAGCTGCAGTTGCTATTCTTCTTGTTGCCAAGGGAAGTGGCACACCCCCATAAAATTCCTAAGTATTTTTATGCATGACTTAGTTATTTCCTATGCATGTGTACCACTTAGTAGATTTGCTATGCAAGACTTTAGAATTCCCTATTCCATTGTGTCTAGGTACCTATGAAATGACTTAGTAGAATTTTGATGCTATGCAATTGATGAAAGGTTTTACAAAATCTTAAGTGGCTACTCAGGACCATGTCTATGAGGGTTTTCACCTGAGATAGTCTTTACTATACTTAGGATCATAGTATGTGGGGGTTTTCACCTGGGAGTACACATCACTAAATTAATGAATCATCTGGGTGGATTGGTTGTTTGGTTTATGTTGAGTGGCTACTCAGGACCATGTCCATGAGGGTTTTCACCTAAGATAGTTTCTACTATACTTAGGATCGTGAACGTGGGGGTTTTCACCTGAGAGCACATTTGTGGAAGGCCACCCAGGAACAAAGGGATGTGAGGAATAAATGGAGAAGATTGTGAAGAACTCAAGGAGAAGTATTCCAAGTAAAGACTACAGCTAATAAAGGAACAAGGAGGAATCCCAACATTCTAATTTCTTAATAAAATTTTGATAAACAACAGTGGACTACTCAGGACCATGTTCATGGGGGTTTTCACCTAAGATAGTTTCTACTATACTTAGAACCATTGAATGTGGGGGTTTTCACCTAAGGGTACACCTAAGGACGTGATATCTTTTGGTTCACTGGAACTCGCCAGTGTTGCCAATTATGATGTTAATAAGTTTGTTTTACAAAGAGTTAGGCAAAACTGGCTTTATGCAAAATAGCCTTGAACTCCACCAGCCAAATCTGCATACAGGCTTTAGAGTTTTTTTTCCATTGAGTGTCCACCATAGTGTCACTTGCCAGACTCCATTTTAATGGAATCTGACCCACTCTGTTGCAAATCATTATTTGTTGCAGAAATATCTGACGAAGAGTAAGGAATACGTTTTGGGTTTCGAGTCTGCACCAACATGTTTTCGCCTGTGGCGTATCATGAAGATGGAGGCTCATTGAAGATTTATTTCCGCTGCTTTAGTGTTTTGAGCTAGTTTTAAGCTATGCAAAGATGTATCGAACTATTTATTTTATCAAGTCTGGATTATTTGTGTAATATTGATACAATGTTGTGATATTCATCGTAAACTGTGTGTGCAAATGAATCGATCCAGGGATTTGCACTATACACAGATATCTGCCTTATTTAAAGTGCAGGTACGCTCCATCTTCGTAGTATTTGTCGGGCTTCTACCTCGTTTTCCGGGAGGGTACCATCCGATATGTATGTCATGATGGGTTGCGCCCACCCCGGGACAGGTCGTACCGGGAACACGGGAACGTCTATGTCCATTGGCTCAGCCGACATCACCTCCACAGACATGCCGTTTGCCATCCCCGATCTCTGTGGTGCATTCCCCGGGTTCAGTGCAGTACTCCCGACTTCCACCTCCAGAGGTATGGCTTCCGACCCAGGTTCCTTGGGGATAAAGATAGACCCCGACTCGGGTGAGGGCTGGATAGACGGCTTCCTCAGATGCTCCTGGGCGATGCCTGGTATAATGACATCCCAGGATGACCCCAGTTTGGACAACACATCCGCTGTTTCATTTTCCCCTCTTGGTATGTGTTTGAACTCGCAACTTTCAAAAAATCCGGATATTTTCTGTACATGGAACCGGTATGAGGCCATATTGGCGTCAATTGCATCCCAGTTCCCCGACACCTGCTGCACCACGAGGTCGGAATCACCGAAGCATTCTATTCGGCGGATAAAGATTTCCTTGGCGACATTGAGTCCATGAACCAACGCTTCATACTCGGCCACATTGTTAGATGCCCGGAAATGAATTTGCAGTACATACTTCAGCACATCTTGCTTTGGTGAGGTGAGGACGACCCCGGCACCCAATCCGATCTTGGCATTGGAACCATCGAAATGCATCCTCCAGAAATTGTAGTCGGGAATTGGAGGTTCATACTGCATCTCGGCCCAGTCCACCAAGAAGTCCGGCAGCGCCTGTGACTTAATGGCGTCTCGTCTCTCGTATGCCGGAGCATACGGAGACAACTGGATGGCCCATTTGGCAACTCGGCCGCTTGCATCCTTACAGCCGATGATCTCGGCCAGGGGAGCTTCGCACACCACCGTGATCGGGTGCTCCTGGAAATAATGCTTGAGCTTGGTAACTGCCAAGTACACCCCATATGCCATCTTTTGGTAGTGCGGGTAGTTCTGTTTAGATGCCGAGATCACCTCGCTCAGATAATACACCGGTCTCTGTACCAGCTTGTCCCCTTCTTCTCTTTCCACCACGATGGCTACACTTACTACCCGGTTAGTGGCAGCGATGTAAAGCAGCATAGATTCCTTGGGCAACGGGGATGCCAACACCGGTGCTGTTGAGAGCATTCTCTTTAAATCATTGAACGCTGCATCAGCTTGGGGGTCCATACAAAGGTTTTGCTCTTCTCATCAACTGATATAAGGGCAAGGCTTTCTCCCCTAGTCGGCTCACAAACAGACTTAGGGATGCTAGGCAGCCTGTGAACTTTTGCACATCTTTGAGACGTGCCGGTAATTTCATGCTCTCGATTGCACGTATTTTACCCGGATTGACCTCAATCCCCCGGCTTGATATGAGAAAACCGAGTAATTTGCCTGCTAGAACACCGAATGTACATTTATCCGGGTTCAACCTCATCCGAAATTTTCTTAAGTTTTTAAATGTTTCCCTCAGATCATCGATCAAAGAGGATTTTTCTTTTGTTTTTATGACTATGTCATCGACATAGACCTCGACATTCCGGCCTATCTGGTCATGTAAACATTTCTGCATGCATCTTTGGTATGTAGCACCAGCATTTCTCAAACCAAAAGTCATGACACGATAGCAATAAGCCCCATATGGGGTAATAAAAGCAGTTTTCAGTTGATCATCCGGATTCAAAGATATCTGGTGGAAACCAGAATAAGCATCTAAAAAAGTCAAAAGCCTACTCCCGGTAGTGGAATCGATCACTTGATCTATCCGGGGGAGTGGAAACGGATCTTTCGGGCATGCCATGTTGAGGTTGGTGAAGTCGATGCACATGCGCCACACCTTAAGCAGGAGGGGATCATCTTTCTTCTTCTCAACCAGAACTGGATTCGATATCCAATCCGGATGTAGTACTTCCATCACGAACCCGGCGGCCAGAAGTACCGCGAGATGCTCCATGATGGCAGCTCTTCTCTCCTCCGAGAGGCGCCTAGTCGGTTGCTTCACCTGCTTCGCGTCAGGCCCGACGAATAACGAGTGCTCAGTCAACTCCCTCGGAATGCCTTGTAGATCGTCACTCGACCACGCAAAGGCATCCCGATTCTCACGTAGGAAGTCGACGAGCTCGCCTTTCTATTTGTTGTCCAGGTTGCTGCCAATGATGACCTGGTGCTCTGGGTTACTGGGGTCAACTCCCACCTTCTTGGTCTTCTTTGGTGCTTGGAACAAGGCGTTCTGCTCCGGGTCACCATTCCGGGCATGCCGAGTTGCGAGGTCTTGGCCAGTGCAACCACTTGCTGGATTCTCTTCTTCTCCTCAGCTATGACAAAGGACTCGGCTAAGCATGAGCCGGCAGATGCACAGTCCATGGAGCGCTTGTGGTCTCCTGCGATGGTGATCACTCCATTTGGACCCGGCATCTTCATCTTCAGGTAACCCATGTGAGTGGAGATCATGAACTTGGCTAATGCCGGCCTGCCAATGAGCGCATGGTAGGGACTCTCGAGATCCACGACCTCGAACTCCAAGCTCTCAGTCCGGCAATTTTCCCGGGTTCCAAACAACACTTCAACCCAAATCTTGCCCATGGGCGAGCAAGATACTCCGGGCACAATGCCATGGAAAGTCGTCTCGGTTGGGAGCAGCGTGTTCATGGACACCCCCAGCTTCAGCATGGTATCCTTGTACATGATGTTAATGGCACTGCCATTGTCAATCAGGACTCGGCTGAAACGGACGTTGAGGCTTGGCCCAACAAAGGTCGGATCTACCACCAAAGCATAACCACCAGGCTTGGGCATAACCCTGGGATGATCCTTCCGGCTCCAGGTGATCTCCATCTCGGACCAGTTCAGGAACTTGGGTACTGCCGGGATCACAACATTTACCTCCAGAGCACGCTGTCGCACACTCTTCCGGTCAGTAGGCTCGGTCACGAAGACCACATAGCTCTGATGTGCTTCCCGGTAGTTGCCCTGCTGGTGCCTGGATTGGTTACTCGGACCAGCACCATTGTCATTTCTGACATTTACCATATTCATTGGTCGGGGGAGAGGAGGTCTCTGGGTGGGCTGATTAACCTGGATTGTATTGGGGGGCCTATTTGTCCCGAACACGCTGTCCCGGGCGCGTGACCGGGGCAAAAAGCCCTCACGGCCCCTGTTTTGCTCTAGTGATACTACAAGTCTGGAGATGAAGCCTGGAAGATAATCAACATCATTTTCTTCTATCTTCTCTTAATCTTGACCTAAACCAATTTTTGATCATGTTATTACCATCTTGAAGTTTGTTGGATCCTAGCGGCATAGTGAGATGAAGCGGCCTGGAAACTAACCTTACATGTCCACGTACATGAGACCTGTTCCACAACTTAAGTGGCTGGCCGGGTGTCTATCTCTCTCACTATAGTGAATATCCAATTTACAAAGAGCTGTTGATAATTGTCGATCACCCTAAAGAATAGACTTAGTATTTTCTCTAAGCATTTGCACATCATGCATAGCATATTTTTGTATTGTTATTTTGGTTTGTATGTTTATGTGTGTTTTGTTTGATGTGTTAGAAATTTCGGAGGGGAACGACAACTGTTGCAGCTGCAGTTGCTATTCTTCTTGTTGCCAAGGGAAGTGGCACACCCCCATAAAATTCCTAAGTATTTTTATGCATGACTTAGTTATTTCCTATGCATGTGTACCACTTAGTAGATTTGCTATGCAAGACTTTAGAATTCCCTATTCCATTGTGTCTAGGTACCTATGAAATGACTTAGTAGAATTTTGATGCTATGCAATTGATGAAAGGTTTTACAAAATCTTAAGTGGCTACTCAGGACCATGTCTATGAGGGTTTTCACCTGAGATAGTCTTTACTATACTTAGGATCATAGTATGTGGGGGTTTTCACCTGGGAGTACACATCACTAAATTAATGAATCATCTGGGTGGATTGGTTGTTTGGTTTATGTTGAGTGGCTACTCAGGACCATGTCCATGAGGGTTTTCACCTAAGATAGTTTCTACTATACTTAGGATCGTGAACGTGGGGGTTTTCACCTGAGAGCACATTTGTGGAAGGCCACCCAGGAACAAAGGGATGTGAGGAATAAATGGAGAAGATTGTGAAGAACTCAAGGAGAAGTATTCCAAGTAAAGACTACAGCTAATAAAGGAACAAGGAGGAATCCCAACATTCTAATTTCTTAATAAAATTTTGATAAACAACAGTGGACTACTCAGGACCATGTTCATGGGGGTTTTCACCTAAGATAGTTTCTACTATACTTAGAACCATTGAATGTGGGGGTTTTCACCTAAGGGTACACCTAAGGACGTGATATCTTTTGGTTCACTGGAACTCGCCAGTGTTGCCAATTATGATGTTAATAAGTTTGTTTTACAAAGAGTTAGGCAAAACTGGCTTTATGCAAAATAGCCTTGAACTCCACCAGCCAAATCTGCATACAGGCTTTAGAGTTTTGGCCAGTGCAACCACTTGCTGGATTCTCTTCTTCTCCTCAGCTATGACAAAGGACTCGGCTAAGCATGAGCCGGCAGATGCACAGTCCATGGAGCGCTTGTGGTCTCCCGCGATGGTGATCACTCCATTTGGACCCGGCATCTTCATCTTCAGGTAACCCATGTGAGTGGAGATCATGAACTTGGCTAATGCCGGCCTGCCAATGAGCGCATGGTAGGGACTCTCGAGATCCACGACCTCGAACTCCAAGCTCTTAGTCCGGCAGTTTTCCCGGGTTCCAAACAACACTTGAACCCAAATCTTGCCCATGGGCGAGCAAGATACTCCGGGCACAATGCCATGGAAAGTCATCTCGGTTGGGAGCAGCGTGTTCATGGACACCCCCAGCTTCAGCATGGTATCCTTGTACATGATGTTAATGGCACTGCCATTGTCAATCAGGACTCGGCTGAAACGGACGTTGAGGCTTGGCCCAACAAATGTCGGATCTACCACCAAAGCATAACCACCAGGCTTGGGCATAACCCTGGGATGATCCTTCCGGCTCCAGGTGATCTCCATCTCGGACCAGTTCAGGAACTTGGGTACTGCCGGGATCACAACATTTACCTCCAGAGCACGCTGTCGCACACTCTTCCGGTCAGTAGGCTCGGTCACGAAGACCACATAGCTCTGATGTGCTTCCCGGTAGTTGCCCTGCTGGTGCCTGGATTGGTTACTCGGACCAGCACCATTGTCATTTCTGACATTTACCATATTCATTGGTCGGGGGAGAGGAGGTCTCTGGGTGGGCTGATTAACCTGGATTGTATTGGCACCGGACAGTGGTGGAGGAGGACTCAGAATGTTGGGCCGTGATGCCGGTGCATTCGGCCGAGTAGCCCCACCACTGCCTTCCTGCAACGTGCGCTGGTACCAGCTGCATTGCCGAGTAGAGTGATTTGCAGGCTTGTTGGATTCCAACGTATGATCACATCATGGCTTTTTCAGCATCTCTTCATACGTCAGTGGCTTCTTCTGGTCCACCCAAGTCTTCTGCCCCTCTTGGCTTTGACCCCAAGCCGGGCCAGTCACTTTCTGCCGCTGATTATTTCCGGCATCCCCCTGATCTCGGCCTACCGCTGCGACATGCTGCGAGGCATAGTGGAACTCGGGCTGGTTTCTCTTCTGACCGAAATCTTGGCGATCATGGTTCCTGCTCGGCCCCGAGCGCTGATTCCCCGCATTCCTCCGGTTGGAGTCTCCGACATCCACCAGCGGGTTGCATGGGATCTCCAAGCGTGTAGGTGTCGGCAATGCACATGGTTTCTGCCAAGGTTGTCGTCATGTTTCTTTGCAACTTTTGCAAAAGCATGGAACCATGTCGGCATCCTTGTGCAAACCATGATATGGCATGTGCTTCGACAACCCCTTCGCAAGAATTGCGAATGTTGCTCCACCGAGTAAGGTACTCTCGGTCAGTCTCATTGTCCCTCTGCTTGCAGATGGCAAGCTGCTGAGGTCGGTTAGGCCTCTTGTATGTGCTGGTGAAGTTGCTGATGAAGGCCTCCTCGAAATCTAACCAACAGTCTATGCTGTCAGTCCTCGAGTTGTTCAGCCAAATCCTGAACGATCCTTCCAACATTTGCGGCACATATCGCACCGCCCATCGCCTGTTTCCACCGGCTATGCTTACTGCAGTTACATAGTCGATCAACCAATCCTCTGGCTTTGAGCTGCCGTCGTAGGTCTTTGCTCCCCGGTTGAGCTGAAAATTTCGCACAGCCGGCTCCCGCATGATCCGAGGCCCGAAGCAGGCAGGTCCCGGAGGGCCTTGCTCTTCCACCAACTCAGATTGGTGAATCCTGTCGAGCCTGAACCTGGCATCAGCTGGATCTAGCTGTCGAGTTCCTATCCGAGATCCCAGAGGATTCTCGTTAGGCTGGTATCCGAGTTGCTGCAACCTCGAGTTGCCATCGTCATGCCTGTTAACCACAGGAACTACAACTTGCTGTGGGACGGAGGCGGCATCTCTCTACCGGTTTCCATGACTTTGCGGTGGATTCCGAGGTGGATTACCACGGCTAGCCGGGACATTGTTTCCTACAGCCCGGTTACCACCACCATGGCTCCCCTGAGTCTGACCGGGATTATTCTGTCTGGCTTGCTGGATTCCAGCAAAGGTCGGGTCGTATGTCTGCAATTGCTTGTTTCTCCCGGAACCTCGGCTTCGGCTCCAGCTTTTGCTCTTGCTCTTACTCGGATGCGGAGATGAAGCCTCTCCCCCCGATCTGTTGCTCCCGGCTCTAGCCGAGTATACCTGGGAGCCTGCACCCGGGTTCTTCTTCTTAAAGGCCTTATTTTGTCGGTTAGCCTCTATGACTAACTCGTTGACCCGCTCCTGCTGCTTGCGCAGAGCTTCCCCGGATAGCCCAGCCAACTTGGCCATAGCTGCCTCAGCAGCCCTAAGAGTTTTGGCGGGTGAGCTGTACACCAGTTTTTCTGCCGAGATCAGACTACCCGATCTGCTATGGCTAGGTGCTGCGCCACAAGCCAACTCATCATTCACCATCCTGCCTTTTTTGTGCAGATCGGCAATGCGCTTGTCCTCGGAATCTCTTCTAGGGAACCCGTGAGCCGCATTGTACTCACGGAGACTAGCACTAAGCTCACGCCTGATCTCGGCGATCTCCTACGCCTCAGCATGTAGCAACCTGCGATGCTCTTCCAAATCAGCCGAAGTGACTTGGGCATCAGCATCAGCTGTCAAAGGGACAACCAACTTTGCGACTAGACCCGAGAGGGGATCCGACCGGTGACGAGGTTCGGACGGCTGGGGATCGCCATATCAGGTAGCACCTCTCTCCTGAGGAGGTTTTGCCAACCGAGTTCGGCCACTGCCGGTGTCGCCGTCGGGAGCATCCTCGAACACCTCCTCGGTCACCCCGACCATCATGACTGCGACGCAGCCTGCGGGGCGATCTATACGCTGATCCCGGGCGGCGCGGATCATGGGGGGATCCTCAGCCTCCAGGACAATGTACGGATAGCTGTAGACGATCTCGATGGCGACGTAGGTGGTGAAGACACCGAAGTCGATGAGGCAGCCGTTCGCCGGAAAGGGCTTGTTCTGGAAGCAACTGGCATTGTCGATGACGAAATCCATCTCACCCAGCCCGACGACCAGGCCGGAGAGAACTCGGATGCCGGACTGAACGGTGGAACCCGTCTGGATGTGTACACCAGCCAGCGCCTCTACCTGCCCCACGGTGGGCGCCAACTGTCGTGGTGGTATCACGGCAGATGCCATATGATGGCTAATGTGTGGGGTCGAAGGACGCTAGTGGGTCCGGGGAGGGCTAGCAAGCTAAGAAGCTCACACGGTAGGAGATGCGGAAACACACAAGAATACTGAAGCACACACTCAAAGATCTACAAAACTCGAACATATGCACGAAGGCAAGGTCACACACACGATGTACCCAGGTTCGGGGCCCTCGTGAGGAGGTAACGCCCCTACTCCTGCCTTTCCCCTCAATATAAGTGTGTCACAAGATCTACAACATGCTCCTTGAGCTGTTTTGGTGATGAACTAGAGAAGGGAAGGAAGTAAATGCCCTGAGAGTAAATGAGACTATAGTTTTGGCTCCCAAGTTGGTCGTCCCTCCACAGGAGGAGTTATGGCGCCTTATATAGAGTTTCGGCCGGGAGGCCCGGAAACCCTAATCCGGCACGGTCCCACCGGATAGGGCTAACGGTTATGTCGACATCGGCTAGTGCGACCTAGCCTCCGTGCCACCCGGTATAGCCCTGCCGTCATCATCCTGGCAAGGACTGCAGGCGCCTTCCTGGATCATCATTGTCCCCTTGTCAGAGACAAGACATGTCTTCGCCCATGCCTAGTAGCCTTTTCCGGATTGCCGGGCTAGGCATGTACGATCTTGTCGTAGCGTCATCGTACCGGCTGACACGCTCCCGTGTTAGTCGGGAGTTGACCATACTTCCGTGCCAGGAGGGATAGGATTTCCCCCGTCTCAGGCGGAAAGCATGCACCAGACCTCTGACTCCCGGCCGACATGCCCCCATGTCGGTCTTCTGCTTTGGTAGCTCGGCACGTCCTTCCTGCACAACAAAGACAACTTGCCGGAACCAAGATAGGTAAGTCGGTTAGTATCTACCCGAGACGTCCACCCTGACTACCCGGGTTCTCTTCTACCCAGGATCTCACTGGAGGACTCCGACATACCACGAAGCCGGAGGGCCGTTTCGGTCGTGACCAAGTTCCATCCCTGATCTGGATAGCGACTTAGGGGGAGTATCTCTAGGCCTAGCCTCCCGAAGATGTCTTAGGTTCTCACCAAAGACATCTTCGAGAAGCTAGTTCTTAGAGGAACCCTCCGCTGGTGCTCATGCTTCCCTGGGGGTCTATTTATAGTTTCCACTGATGACTCTTGCGGCCTCCAGGAGACATTTTGGTCCTGACCACCTTCGAAAGGCCAAGTTGCCCCTTCGGCGCACCATAGGACAACCCTTGCTTACCCCCAAAGGTCAGCTCCTGCAGCCATGCTGCCCCTTCGGCGCACCATAGGACAACCCTGAGGGCAGCCCCCCCGACAATCCCAACAGTCTGACGCATTTTCGCCGAGCAGTCCGCAACGACGCTTTGGGCCGCGTTTGCGTCACCTCCGACTGACCGTTGTGTCTGCACGTGTCATCCCCACCTTTTCCCGGTCTCGCACATCAGCGACCACAGCTATCACTTCGTCTCCTGAGGTCACGACGACTCGAAAGGCCGCGTCACCGCTTCCGCTTCTGTGTCACCATCAATGGTGACGCGCCACTGGCCACCTCCGTTCCTTATCTACGCCGCCATTAATGCTTGAAAGACATCGTCCTCGGCCTCCATAAAAGGGACGGCCATGGCCACCCCACGGCCACACATTTCTCTCCCCGCCCCTCTCATCTCCCCGAACCACCGCCACCATGACCGGACCGTGGCTGTTGAGGAAGCCAAAGAAGGAGGGCGGCGCCTCCTCATCCTCTTCACGGATGCGCTCACCACCGCCGAAGAAGCAGAGGGACCGCCCGTACATGGCGGTAACTTTTGCGCAGGCATTGTACGAGCGGAACACGCTGGTTCCGATCGGCGACGTCCACATCCCCGACGGTTGGCACCTCAATGCCAGGAAGGTCCCGGTCCCGCCGGTGCCCCTCCACGGGGAGGTCCGCTACCTCGTGTCCAGCGCCGCCACAACCTTCTCCCGCCGGACCACCGCGACGACCCCCAATTCCACCTGACTCCCAATGGTGGGATCGGTCGGCGTGCGAGGCGCTCGGGCCTCCTCGGTGACGGACACTACAACTACGTCCTAGGAGGCAACTGGGTGCTGCCACCGCCGGAGGAGGAGGAGGAGGCCGCCATCGACATGGATGTCTATTTTATTGCTTTCATATTCACGATGAATGTCTATTTTATTGTAAATAAAGCAGGAAAATGAAGATTAAATACACCCTTATTATGCACACATGGTCATATAATTTATACCTCAAGTATGTGTGCAGCATAGCCAAGTTAATCTTTCACATAGGGAACAACCGAATCAAGACACACAAAAACGTTGTAGCACACCAATTTAGATGTGCATCAGCAAAATGCCCTGGACAGATTAACTTCATCAACAATCTCTTATGCTGAAACTTAAAAGGTGAAGATATAATCCTTCTTACCAAAACTTGTTAACCAATGTATTCGTCTAAACTGCACCATCAACAACAGACATAAAAAGGAAACCGAAACTGTCCAATTTGTCCGAGATGATCAATAGACAAATGAGATTAAGTGATTAACTGATGGAACCAATGCCTTAGAGGTCTTCAGAAATTCACCTGACATGATATATGATCATAGAGAAATAGGGAAGACACTCTTGTCTCTAGGGAAAAAAAATGCCCGTTGGCCACCCCTGCTCCCGCGACGCGCGACCGCGTGGCGTCACGGCGTTGACGTCACTCGCCGGCGTCCAGCCCCGCTCCGGCTGGCCCTCTCCGCGCCCCACCATGCTGCCACCGGCCCCAGCCACCCTCCCACCAAATTTTACCCCGGCGTTCCTTGGTTTTGCTGCTCTGCCATCGTCCTCGTTGCCCAGATTGGATCTGGCAGCTCGCCCGGGGCCGGCGGCCGCGCCTCCGCGCGTTCGGAGCACCGTGTTCGGTTATCTGGACCTCGCCTGCACCCCCGCCGAGACCTGCGATCAGGTCAACGCGGCTCTGACGGCCTGGCGCCGTGCGGGGTGCCCGCCTGCTCCACCTTCAATGGTGCGGGCGCCGGTCAACATCCTCCGGGCCCCCTCGGCCATCAAAGCCAGGGCTCCTTCAAGGCCAGCTCGAAGGGTCAGCTTCGTCGTCCCTGCGCCCAGCTTTGAAGTCTCTCCGTCCACGCACCCTTCATCGACGTCGAGCCCCGCATCGGCCTCCTCCATGACCGCCGCTGCCACGACTCGTCCGATTCTACGCCACATGCCGGTCAACCCTGTCCTCGCTACGCCACCGGTGGGCGTATGCCGCGGCGTTGAAGGCCTGCCGTTCAGCCGGATGGCCCAGCGCGGCTCCTCGGGGCACCGGCATCCTTCGCCACCCCTCGGCATTAACGGGCAGAGCTACCGCGAGGCCTCCGCGCGTGGTTTCCTTCCTCATCCCTGCTCCGCGCTTTCATGACGGCGACTCGTCCCCTACGACGCCCATCCATGGAGTGTCAAATCGCCATTGCACTGCTAGCTCGGCGACTGGGGGCTCGAGCGAGCTCTCTGTGGAGGATGGTTGGACGCTCGTCACGTTGCGTCATGCGCAGCGCGAGAGCAGGCTTTTGGCGCGACATGACTCCTCCAATTTACGTCGTCGTCCTTCTCCTCGTCAGACCAGTTTCCGCCATCAAGACCAGCTCTTCACACGCCGCTCCTCCTCGACTCGCTTCCACGCCACTCGCTCTCCAACGCCTAAATCCGCCTTTTGTCGCTGCCGTGTGGCCGCTCGAGACACAGGGCGCACGAGTGCCACTACTTCCGTCCGCGCGCGGCATCTCCTACGGCATCGGCTTCGGCCCCCTTCCACCACGTACGCGCTCCAACGCCTCCGTCGCCGGCATGTCACAACACCTCTTCTACCAGCTTCCGGCCTGGACCTGCGCCGGCTGTCGTCCCCCTAGGTGGTCTCCGTGACGGGCGCCTGCGTGGTGCCAAGTCACCTCCATGGCTCCCCGACGTTCAGCTGCCCACGCTGGGCACCGTCCCGCTGCACCTGCTCGAGCCTGCTGTGATAGTGCAGTCGTGTTCTGGCCCCAAGGCAATCTCCTCACCGTCGGCGTGCACCGGGCCGAAATCGACTCGTCTGCGGAGCATCATTGAGGGATCCCTTGACCTCGACGCGCCTCCCCCAACGGACCGCGGCGCCTGCTCCAACCCGCCCGTGCTCCCTCCATCTTCCGCGGACGTGCTCATGGCTTGCCCGACGATGGACGTGAGTGCAGTGTTGGCAAGTGAGCGATGCTACGTGGTGACCGTGGACGAGGCTCTCTCAGAGGAGAACGAGAGGGCCGACCTATGGCTGCTGCTAATGCAAGGAGAGGACGGCGACCACGATGCGATTGGGATGGATGTGCATTTGCTGCTGCCGCCGACCACGATAGATGACGTCCCATCGAGCCATGTCTTGATCTCGCCTAGCGACGTGTTGCACGATGGGGGATTTTCTAGTGATGATGACCAAGATGAGGCCGAAGACAGGAAGATGGAACATCTTCTGCCATGCCTCGCCGAGCTAGATCAACAGGTGCTGCTGCTGGACGGCGAGGAGATGGCGCACGAAGACGGCCTTGAAAACGTCGGCGACTTGAGCTTTGAGCTGGATGGTATTGATGCGTTGTGCGACGGGGGATTTACTAGTGACGATGACGAGGATGAGGTTGTTGACGGGAAGATGGAGCAGCTTTTGCCAGGCCTCGTCGAGCCGGTTTAGCTCGAGTTGCTGCTGGACGGCGAGGAGGTGGCACACAAACACGACCTTGATGACGATGACGACTTGGCGAGGAGGGAGCTCCAGCTCATCGCAGACGGCTTTGACGCCGACGTGGAGGCTGATGACGTTCCCTCATCCGGCATTACGATACGCTGCGTCGCGGATTTGTTCAGCATGCCGGCTGTACTGCTGCTGCCAACACCTACTCCGACAGTGTCACGTGCTCATGTGGCCCCGCCCGACCCTGAGCATCGTAGCAGCAGGCTCGCGGCGAAACCTCAACTCCCAGCGGTCGGCAAAGCGCAACGTGTCCTCCACAAGAAACTGGGGCTCGACTTTGGACATATGCCCCTGGTGGAGGCTATGAAAGAATTCACGAACTCCTGCAAGGAGATTCCGTTCTCTGTTTTGCAAGTCAACGGGTTGAGGACCCTACTCAAGGTGAACTTGCCGTCCATAACGGCAGCGGATAAAGCTTTGATTGGCCTTGGTTGTCCAGGGAGATGCGATTTTCCGCCACCGACGACGTTGGACGTGGCCTGACCGGCTTCCCGCTTCTCTCATCGCATCGCGTTGTAGCGTTTTTAAGATATGACGATATATCTTTCTGAGAGATTAGATGGTGTAGGATGAGATCCTTCGCCTAGTACGTCATGCTTTGTATGTCCTTTTTCTTTTTGGCCTCGGCCGTGTCATATTTGCTTCTCCTATATCAATATAAAAGGCAAAACTTTTGCCTCGTTTCAAAAAAAATATATGTCAATATCGGAATTGCATGCTTCGGCTTCTCCTATAAATATATACCAATCAAATAAGTGCTACTAAAGACCAGACCAGACCAGGTAGTACTAGAACCGGCTTGTTCAACCGTCGCGCGTAGAACTGTTCAACCCAAAAATCCAATTGGCATTCGGCGAACCTGCCTCGCGCGCGCGTGTTACTTGGTAAGTTGTCTATAAATGGCGCGCCCGGCAAGGCAGCACCACAAACACAGCAGCAACTCAAACCCCGGCAAGGATCAGCAGGAGTACCTCCTCTGCTTGTCTTGCTCCTTCCAACCGAAATGGCTGCTACCATGAGGATTGCACTTCTTGCCGTGGCGGCGATGGCTGTCCTGAGCACCACGTCCGCGGCGACGACATACACCGTGGGCGGGCTGAGCGGTGCGTGGGACCTGAGTACCAACTACGGCACCTGGGTGTCCGACAAGAAGTTCGTCGCTGGTGATAGCATCGTCTTCAAGTACACCCCACCGAACCACGACGTGCTTGAGGTCAGCAAGGCCGACTACGACTCCTGCACCACCACCAGCCCCATCGCCAACTTCCAATCCGGCGACGACACCGTCCTCCTATCTGCCGCCGGCACCCGCTATTTCATCTGCGGCATCCCTGGCCACTGCACAACCACCGGAACCGGTGGCATGAAGGTCACTATCGACGTTGCATCAGGCTCCTCCCCATCACCGCCCGCACCAGCCAATGGTCCCAGCGCGGGCAACTCTCCCCCGCCATCGCCACCCGCACCAGTTGCCAGCGGTCCTGGCGCCAGCAACTCTCCCCCACCGCCGCCGGCATCCTCCGCCGCTACCTCGGTCGGCGCCGCAGCAGGCCTTGGCTTTGTCACCTTGCTGGCCGCTCTCATGGCTTGAATGCACATATCTACTACCGGTCGCACATATGAGCTTCTATATTGTATACTGTTAACTAGTTATTTTGGATATGTGTAATGTAATGTAATATTCTTTTTAGACAGAGAACGTCCATGTGTTAACTTCATGTATCTCATTCGTTGTTTGTATCAGCCTTCTGATATTTCATATTTAATTAATCGTAATTTAATAAAGCTGACTTTATGTACACTCACTTTCACGCACGCACAAGGAACCTAGAATTTGAATTTGGGTGAGTGAGCTGGGTCCAACAGAAATAAACTAACCACACAAGCAGTCTCGCCAGACACATAGCACCTCGGCCAGGACCGTTTCCAGAAATTCAGGACCTCATGTGCAAAATACAAAACAGGACCCTAAATTTTAAAAATTCACACGATTACACTTTACTATATGTTTTATTTCATACAATATATAGAAATATGTCAAACTTTAATTCTCGCTTTACGCTTTGGAGGATTATTCCTACTTTACAAAGGATATAATAAAAATAAGCTAGAGTTCAAACGCTCCATGAATTTAGGCTTATCAAAGATAACTTAATAAAACAATATAATAAGGAACGGTTGGCCAAACCTCGATGGTTCTCCGGATGGTAGTGTCAGGCGGACCTAGGTACAAACTTGTGGGGGCGGCCCCCACTCAAAATTAGGATTTGTTTAATTTTTAGAGTTTTTTTTTTTAAATTGGTAAGTTATACAAGAAATGCCCCAGTCATATTGCTTGCCCCCTCTCAAAATCTCTTCAGGGTCTGCCACTGGAACTAGTGTGGGCAAAAACGATGTTTATGTTCTTAGTGAACATAAGTGCATCCTATTAGTTGACTGAATCAATATGGGCTGATTATTGGGCAGAGGAGTTGGAGAATAGGAATAAGGGCATCTCCTATGGCCGGACGCAAACGGACCGTAACCGTCCGTTTTTATCCGGAAATGTCTGGAGCTGGGAAAATTCCATCCCAATAGTCCGACACATTTTCGCCGAGCAGTCCGCGACAATGGCCGCGTTTGCGTCACCGCCGGCTGACCATTGTGTCTGCGCGTGTCCTCCCCGCCTTTGCCCGGGTCCCGCACATCAGCGATCACATCCATCACTTCGTCTCCTGCGGTCACGACGACTCGAGGCGAAAGGATGCGTCGCCGCTTCCACTTCTGTGTCACCATCAATGGTGACGCGCCACTGGCCACCGCCGTTCCTTATCTACGCCGCCATTAATGGCTTGAAAGACCGCCGTCCTCGGCCTCCATAAAAGGGACGGCCATGGCCACCCCACGGCCACACCTTTCTCTCCCCGCCCCTCTCATCTCCTCGAACTACCGCCACCATGACCGGACCGTGGCCATTGAGGAAGGCAAAGAAGGAGGGCGGCGCCTCCTCATCCTCTTCACGGAGGCGCTCACCACCCCCGAAGCAGCCGAGGGACCGCCCGTACATGGCGGCCCCTTTTGCGCAGGCGTTGTACGAGCGGAACACGCTGGTTCCGATCGGCGACGTCCACATCCCCGACGGTTGGCACCTCAATGCCAGGAGGGTGCCGCTCCCGCCGGTGCCCCTCCACGGGGAGGCCCGCTACCTCGTGTCCAGCGCCGCCACAACCTTCTCCTGCCGGACCTCCGCGACGACCCCCAATTCCACCCCGACTCCCAATGGTGGGATCAGTCGGCGTACAGGCACGACACGAAGAGGCGCTCCGGCCTTCTCGGTGACGGACACTACAACTACGGCCTAGGAGGCAACTGGGTGCCGCCATCGTCGGAGGAGGAGGAGGAGGAGGAGGAGGAGGCTGCCATCGACATGGATGTCTATTTTATTGCTTTCATATTCACGATGAATGTCTATTTTATTGTAAATAAAGCAGAAAATGAAGATTAAATACACGTTTATCATGAACACATGGTCATATAATTTATACCTCAAGTATGTGTGCAGCATAGCCAAGTTAATCTGTCACATAGGGAACAATCTAACCAAGACATACAAAAACGTTGTAGCACAGCAATTCAGATTTGCATCGGCAAAATGCCCTGGACAGATTAACTTCATCAACAATCTCTTATGCTGAAACTTAAAAGGTGAAGATATAATCCTTCTTACCAAAACTTGTTAACCAATGTGTTCGTCTAAAATGCACCATCAACAACAGACATAAAAAGGAAACCGAAACTGCCCAGTTTGTCCGAGAGGATCAATAGACAAATGAGATTAACTGATGGAACCAATGCCTTAGAGGTCTTCAGAAATTCAGCTGACATGATATATGATTATAGAGAAATAGGGAAAAAATATATGTCAATATCGGAATTGCATGCTTCTCCTTCTCCTATAAATATATACCAATCAAATAAGTGCCACTAGAGACCAGGTAGTACTAGAACCGGCTTGTTCAACCGTCAGCGCGTAGAACTGTTCAACCCAAAAATCCAATTGGCACTCGCCGAACCTGCCTCGCGCGCGCGTGCTACTTGGTAAGTTGTCTATAAATGGCGCGCCCGGCAAGGCAGCAGCACAAACACAGCAGCAGCTCAAACCCCGGCAAAGGATCATCGTAGCTACATCTGGCCTAGCACCCCCTCTTCTTGCCTTGCTCCTGCCGGTTCTTTCCAACCGCAATGGCTGGTACCAGAAGGATCGCTCTCCTTGCCGTGGCGGCGTTCGCCGTCCTCAGCACCGCGTCAGCGGCGACGACATACACAGTGGGCGGACCGAGCGGTGCGTGGGACCTGAGTACCAACTACGGTAGCTGGGTTTCGGACAAAAAGTTCGTCTCCGGTGACAGCATCGTCTTCAAGTACACCCCGCCGAACCACGACGTGTTTGAGGTCAGCAAGGCCGACTACGACTCCTGCACCACCAGCAACCCCATCGCCAGCTTCCAAACCGGCGACGACACCGTCCTCCTATCCGACGTCGGCACCCGCTATTTCATCTGCGGCATCCCTGGCCACTGCACAACCACCGGAACCGGTGGCATGAAGGTCACTATCGATGTTGCATCTGGCTCCTCCCCATCACCGCCCGCACTAGCCAACGGTCCCAACGCGGGCAACTCTCCCCCGCCATCGCCACCCGCACCAGCTGCCAGCGGTCCTGGCGCCAGCCACTCTTCCCCACCGCCACCAGCGTCCTCCGCCGCTACTTCGGTCGGCGCCGCAGCAGGCCTTGGCCTTGTCGCCCTGTTGGCCGCTCTCATGACTTGAATGCAGTTATCTACTGCCGGTCGCACATATGAGTTTCTATATTGTATACTGTTAACTAGTTATTTTGGATATGTGTAATGTAATGTAATATTCTTTTTAGAGAGGATATACGTGTGTTAACTACTTGTATAACATTCGTTGTTTATATCAGCCTGCTGATATTCTATTTATTAATCATAATTTCATATAGGTGACTTTTTGTACACTCACTTTCACGCACCCACAAGGAACCTAGAATTTGAATTTGGGTGAGTCAGCTGGGTCCAACGGAAAGAAACTAACCACACAAGAAGCATCACCAAACACATAGCACCTCGGCCAGAGCCGTCTCCAGAATTCAGGGCTCCTATACGAGATACAAAGTGGGACCCTTAATTTTAAAATTTCACATGATTACACTTTATTATATGTGTTATTTGATATAATATCTAGAAATGAGTCAAACTTCAATTCCCGCTTTACGTTTTGGAGCACCAGTGTCGTAGTTTTTTTGTTTCTACAAGACCTGATTATTCCTACCCCATAAAGGAAATAAGAAAAATAAGATAGAGTTCAAACGCTACATGAATTTAGGCTTATCAAAGATAACTAGATAAAACAATAAAATAATTCTAGAGGAACGGTTGACCAAACCTTGATGGGTCTCCTGATTATTATTTTTTGAAACTGGGTTTCCAGACTGGTAGTGGGCAAATACGTTGCTTATGTTTTTAGCTAACATAACTGCATATATATATATATACTAGAAGGATACAACGCACGTTGCTATGCCCTGAGTTTAAAATATGTATATAATAACTCCATGCATGCAAATAACTCAACACATCATATGTAAACATAATTTTCTACTTCATGATCGGTGAATATATTTTGGTCAACACAAACCAAAATCCATTTTACACAAAACATTAGAGATAAGCGAAATAACTTGGCGAGAAATAGCTTGATAACAAACCTATGGCACCACAAGAGCATCATCCATGTGACAGGTAGGCAACACGAGCGTTCATGTACTAAGTCGCTTCATACATGATTATGCATGAAAATGTCGTTTTATACAGGTGATTGAGTACTAAAACGATTCAGAAAAGAGAAGAATTATTACTTTTAGGAATTTGAATGGCATTCCCAAAAGTGAGAAGAGGAGATTGTTAAACTGTAGAGATAATTGCTTTGATGGACAGCCATCAAGCTCTGAAACAACAAAAAGCCATAGATTGAGAATTAGCAAAACAACGAAGAAAGAGACCGATTGTTAAAAAAATAATAAGCTCACAATGATGGGACTAAAGTATGTTGTGATTTGCCAGAACACTCTGCATTATTAGAAAGCAAGTTTGGAAGCAAGATAAGTTATTTAACTCTGGTACTTAGTTTGCTGCCACAACTAACAACCATATAAGTGTATTCTTAGCAGTGCAAACAAAAGAACTACATTTAACAATATCATGATACTGGGTATCAAACGTTGGTATAGAACAGTGCAAAAAAAAGTGGGTAGCGCCATATTAGCTTGTAGTGAGTTCTAGAATGATAGCAGATAGCAAATGCAGTATAATGCTCGTGAAGAACCACATAAATGAAAAAAACTCGCAATATAAATAGAAGGTGAGATCAAATATTAAGAACATAAATATATAACACTAAATATATAACTAACTCTTAGCTAATTATGAGCTTCATACTGAAAAAAATCAAAGGTTTTCCACTACCAGTTGGTACAGTTCAGCTATAAGAAAGTCGATGTAACATGAAGTCACCACTTTGGTGACACCTGACCCCTCTCATTAATAGAAAATCTACCGTAGGGGATTCCCCTACAGTCAAACGCTTCAAAAACAGTTCAGCTATAAGCCACTAAATATTAGTGCAAAAATCTACATGAGAATTGGAATAATTGACACTAATTCAGATATTTGGTGTTGTGGTGCATAAATAGAATGAAAGATCAATAATTTCCTAGGTGCACTCCACGTCTCAAACTTTAAACGCACATGCAGCAAGGAAACTACATAATATGCAAAGGGGCACCCAAACGAAAATCACACAAAATACTAAATCTTATGTAATTCAAGCTTTCGCCGATGTTTATATATTCACATGACATACAAACTGATTTTCATAAGTTGTCGACTTTTACCCAAGAGCATGCCACTTCGAGTGAGATATCCATGACTGATGGCCTGCACGTGCATTCAAGCACTAATCAAATATTTCCAAGCATATAGTTTCATATCTATGATATCTACACCTCTTGGAAACTCCTTTTCAAGAACCTGAAAGCAAGCATTCAAACAATCAACGATACTGGACATATTGGGGAGACAAACAAGGGGTCAGCGTAAACATAGCCTCAAACATATTATTTCAGTAACATGCTAGTCATGCTAGATATTCTCCGCGGGAAACATTACAACGTAAATACAACCCAAGAATTTTAGAGCCAGAAGAAAGCTTACATATATGATCTTTCCATGTTGATAGTGGATAACTCAATAACTCCTATGGATAACATAAATGCAGTTTTACTTCTAAAACCATATGGCAAATGTTATTTTTGTGAGGTAGGGAATGAAACATTCAAAACATAGCAATATGGTCTAGTGCTAATTGCTTAAGGATATGGTTTAAATGTGGCAATGTCAGTTTTGTGAGGTAGGAACACTTGCTTAACAAAATATAGTAACAAGTTGATAAAAGAGAGAACCTTGCAAATGTCCTAGAAATATCATACATAATGCATGCCCAAAGCATGGCTCCAAATGCTAGCTAATTATGAAGACATACATGTTTCAGCCGCATGAAATATTTACCCTGTGAAATCTTCATATCGAAAATTCATTCATTCTATTATTATTCCTACATAAATGATTGAAATAATGAGCAATTGAGAAGTAAACCAAAATAAAAGTACGAACAAAATCAAAATCGTATCAGTGACTTGAACAACAAATTATCATGCTCAACACACAGTTGTTGTAACAAAAACAACTTTCTCAAATGTCATTTGACCTGCTTAAGATCCTAATTCTGCTATGACCAACTCTCACAACCTTGCAGCTATTAAAAACTTAAGAAAAGATCAATAGAGTTTCGTCAAACTACTTCATGTCACACAAGTGTGATTGCAAAGCCAAATTATTGACTAAGTATGAGATAATCAACTCTTGACATATCATTGGCCTGCATCACTGCTCAAGTTATGTGAAAAATAAATGAACACGCATCGACCTGAATTACTACAATTAAATAAAGCTCAATCATTTCTAAGCTATGGTATGATGTTTCGTTTCTAATCAAAAAAGATGTAATTGCCTTAAACAACTGGTTGCTGTCAGAAAATTAGGGCAAAGAGAAAAGCCCCAAACAGCAATACCCTAAGACAAAAATAACCTGAAGAGTGAAGACCACCAGCTCAAACCAGCCAACGAAATCAGCAGCAAATCCTAAGCGACAAATAGCACATCCGCATTGTAAACAAGTAAAGTAAAGGTTGGTACACCCAAAAGTATAGGGGGAAAGAACAAATAAAACAAACATAGGAAAAAGACTGCAGCCGCGAGTCAATATATCGCTGAAGCAACAAACAACACGCAAATGAACTGACTGAAGCCTCAAACCACACAAGTCTGCAAGATACAAACATAAATGTCAGTTAAAGAAAAGATTAACAGTGCAACAACACACGCCATAGATGATAATCTGTAAGAAAAAAGAAATACATACACAAGAAAGATTTACCTAAAAAGGATGGCCCCTCCACCGACACAATGACCACAACCAGAAATCCAAAGCATCACCGGAAACCGCAATCACCAAACATAAATAGCTCAATGTAATCATTATTTAGAAGTGCATCGCATGTACTGCATTTTGAAGGGGTTCCGGTGTAGAAAACATAATTTTTCTAGCATATGAACACCATAACTAGTCAGGATCTATCTATCTAGTACATGTGATAACGGTGGTGGAACGGGTTACATTACCTCCATGTAGACCGATAGCGAGGATTACGCTCCCGCACAAGAGTTGACGATGAAGTCGTACGTAGCCGACCTCGAGGTCGTGGAGAACTTGCCGCGACGATGTAGACGATGACGCCGGGGTGTCGATGATGACCTGCGTCGACGGGCGTCGGGCCAAAGATGGCAAGGCGCCGGCGACTTGGGGGGGGGGGGGGGGGGTGGCGCCGGCGGCAGGGCTGCTGGGTGGGCGAGACGATGTCGCCCAGCCTCCTCAAATGTGGCGCCTCCGAGCACTCGCAAACATACAGAGCTTAACAACAACCCCCGGTCATTCAGATCCAGCTGAAATCGCAAGGGTAGAACTTTTCTGGAATCTCGCAGGGCAACAACGCCCGACGGTATAGCTTTGGTGGAGAGAGGGGGCAAAACGAGCGGAGAAGCAACTCGGCCGACCTGCTATACAATTAATTGTATTTTTCTGTAATTAATCCAATTAATATGCGCTACTATATAAAGGGGCGAGGGGGTGTGCAAACACCTTGCCTCACCCATGTGGGACTAAAGCAAAAAAGAGGGGAGGGGGGTTTGGCCGGCACACCTAGTCCGAATTGGACTAGGGGCCCAAGCCCCCTTCCTCCTGGGTAGTGCGACTCCCCCTCTTGGGCCCTCTTAGGGCCCATGTAGGTGGGCTGCCCTTTTTTCGTTTTATTAATTAAAATTAATATAAAAATATAATTATTTCATAATTAATATATTTAAATACTATTTAATATCCCGTGACTCCGAAACATTTTCCGGACCACCCGAACATCTTTCGGACATTCCTGGAACCATTCCAGACCTTCCCGGAACTCCTTCCGGACCACCGGAACTCTTTCCGGATCATTTCTCTCTCTCCAATAAAATCCTATATTATTCCAGAACCTTCTCCAAGTGTCGTTAAGACCTTAAGTTTGTTACGCTACGGTTAGAGAACACTCCAGACATGGTCGAGACACTTCGCTCACCAATGACCGCTAGGGATAGCTGTACGCATATGACGACCCCTGTGCATTCTACGAATATCGTCGTTGAATCATAAACATGATATTCATTCCCTTTGTTTCTGCGATACTACCTTGTCTGAGATATGATCGTAAACATCCGATGTCCTTGTTGTATCTCGTTACCGACAAGGGTTATTAACTCGTCTGTGATATTACATCTTCATGACCTAGTCATAAGCTGCACAGCTATATAGGTGTAATCTCACCGAGTGGTCCCAGAGTATCTTTCTATTACAAGAATGAACAAATCCCGCTCTTGATCCTTACGTCTCAACATACTCTTTCGAGATACCTAACATGGACACCGTTATTGTCATGCTATTTAAGACACAAAGTTTGATGCTCTCAAAGCACCCCGACGGAGTAGCAATAAGTACGGTCTCACGATCTAAGGAATAAGCTATCATATTTCTTATATGTTGCAAATGACAAACATCGTAATACGATTTTATTGCAATACTTTGCGTATGTCCATCATCTTATTCTACTAATAAGATGACCCCATTGTCAACCGACATCATTGTCCTTGATCGGGAACATCGATCAAGTGTTGCACAACGGACTAGTTTATATAGAGGCTCACTAGGGACTCTGGTTGTCTATGTATCACACATGTATTAATAATTCCGATTAATACAGTTATAGCATAATATAAAAACCTATTATAAACTTATGAGATAATGCAATAAATACTAGTTATTTATTTGCCTCTAGGGCATATCTCCTTCAGTCTCCCACTTGTACTAGAGTACAAATAAACTAGCTGCATTTTACTTCAACAAAAACCCCTTATCAAATAAGCGTTATATGATAATGGTTGCTTGTGGAAGAGTGTTACTCTAACATTCTGTACAATACATAATTGTGCGTTCTTTTGCGATCCATTGATATCAACTTGTTTGACACTAACATGTTATCTAATAACATATATACAAATACCGTAACTAAGTGAGACTTCTGTTTCCCAGCGCTTACTCTGATTCTGTCAACCAGATAATTACCTTGAAAACACACTCAGTCATAGAGAGCTCCTTGTGACAATTACAACCTCACGATATCTGTATATACTTTCACACCTATGTAGAAAACTCGACATTCCAATGTCAATCTAATAACTAATACACCTCTACTTCCAGTAATTCTAAATTTACTTTTACAACTGTTCTTCTTCTAAGAACATCGATCATATTTCATCGAGCAGAAAATATGGTTTCTGTATGATGTCTTATATCACATAATAGACCAGTATGTCATACAACCACTATTACCGTGTATCATTACTCTTAATGATTAATTGGATTTCCAAGGACCATCCTTTGGTTTTAATCTATTCTGACTCCTCAGATAAAATCCAAAACTACTCGACTAACTATTAAAATTCCCGTTCTATTCCAAATAGACACTAATTTTCAAATAGTTTCACAACTATATCTTTCTAATTAATTGTAATGGTACAATTCACAATGTGTCATTTACACAAGATGAATTCAGCTCCCACTCAAATTATTTCTCCACACATTTGAGAACACGAGCTCCCACTCAAAAACATGTCATCTACATATTTGAGGTTCTAAGCTCCCACTCAAAAATATTTCCTTTACATGTTCTACCTGAGTGAACTAACTTTGACTCCCACTTAAATTCATAATTTATTTCGACATTTTGGTCAAACCAAAATCATTGATCTCTTATCAATTCGAATTCAATACAAACTACAGTATTCTATTAATACAAATCCCTTAGACTTCAAGCATGTCTACATTAATGAAGTCAACAAATTGTCCAAGACACATTTCTTGACAAAATATGCTTTCACGTATTTCTTATAGTTACATTTCTCATATAACACTTTATATGATGATCAAGAAATCTTATTTCTCCAAAAGGAATTACAACAACATTTATTGTTTTAATCCTTTCTAAATGTAATTGGATTTTCAGGCATAAAAGCCTTTGTTTGTATTCTGATATTTTCTCAACTTTCTTTGTATTCATAAGGTGCACCTTGATCTGTCAACAAGATCGGAAACACTTAATATTATTCTCTGACCTGACAACAATATTAAATATAACAAAACTTTATTTAGAAGCTTCTTTCATGAAAACATTATGATCTTCACGAAGAGGATTGCAAGCAGAAAACAATTTTCTAGTCTCCTTCACTCTTAATCATCGAATTTTCATTTGTAGACATATATCTTTTGGAACACTTTCCAATATTTTACTTTTATGAATATAGGTCTGACACCTTATTTCAAGCTTCTAATTCCATTAACCATAATTCGAAAATCATATTTTCCTCGGATTTACATAGACAACAATACAAGTTTTGTTTCTATAGGGTTTTGGAATACACTCTCATCCAATGTGAGTAATCTAGAAAGAACTATTCGTGTATATTCTGAATTATCGTATAATCATCTATACAACGCCACTATTGTCGATCACACGAATTACCGTTGAAAAACATCTATTTTCTAACATGGACATCGACTGTAATGTTTCGAACATATTAAGAGATTCTAAGATAGATTCTGAAAGACCACACTATATCTAAAATAGAGTATGATTATAATACTTCATATATCACCATATGATATTATAATTTTGTGAAACTAATTTTCACAAGTCTTTTGTGTTGAAACCATAATTCAAAAATATTGTCCTTTGATCGAATCTTGTGAATACAATATTCACTAATCTTTCTTCTGAAAACCCCCATTTGATCTCTTATCAAATTAATTTCAGACTCATGATTTATTATGCAAATACACTTATTTACCAATAATCATAGAAGAATTCGAATCAAGTAAAAGTACACCATTTAATTAATTTAATAATCATTCGAAATGACTCTTAATTAATTTCCCCTCATATTGACACTTCAATACTAAATTTTGAACTTAATCAATTCGGCACATGTAATACTTAAATAGATCAAAAGTATCTATTACTTCTTACATTGCCCTTTATAATTAAATTCGATGGTGCTTGTTCTAGTAACAAAACTTTTATTCCTTGACACATAGTTTTATCATTCCAACTATTATGAATGTTATCATACAAGTAATGTAATTGAGATGTGAAAAATTTATTCATAATATGAAACAACTGGCTTGTTCCATAACATAAAACAACTGAACTTGTCTTATTACATATATGAATAACTTTGTCTTGTAACAATCAAGACACTAAACACATTTTCTCACTATTACAAAAGATCTTATCAAAAACTATAATGATAACTATGATAACTTGAGGACGTGAAGACCAGTGGCCATCAACTTCCTTGATCACCATCTTCAGCGCCAGGTCATATCAAAATTCGCCGCATATATATGATAATCAGGACCTATTTCACAAATAGAACATGTATCAGATAATTTATCATATATCAAGAGGCAAAACATTCATAATTCTGTATATATCAAATATATCCCTGTAGCGTCGAAGATTTCTTCTTCGATGGAATCAACTTCAAAAGATTTGAACACAGACACGAACTTGTAGAAGTTCATATTGTCGGCCTTCAAAATGTACTCGCGCACATGCTTCTCATAGCTTGGAGGCAGAGATATCAGGACAATCTGAATGGCATAGGAATCCCCCATCCAGTAATCGAAGACATTTGCCAGCTGGAAGTAGATGTCATACAATATCTTCAAATGAGTCTTCAGACAGGTATGCTCCTCCATATGAATGGTCTGGAACATTCTAACCTGCCTGAATTGCTCATGCCTCAAATCATCCTTGAAGTGCTTCTTTGTCGCATCAATCATGACGCATGGCTCCTTGCGTCGAAAAAACTCTTTCAACTCAGGTGCTAGACATACGGTCATGGTGATCTCCACTTCTATGAATATGTCTCGACGCCTACGAAAATTATCTTCTTCCTCCTCGCTTGCAAAATCTCCTGATCTTTCTCCTAATGCTTCATCGAGGACATACAAGATGTTGTTGTGTTCGGGGATGTTTCTAAAACCTATGAACCAGCTGATGAAGTTGGACCCGTCGGCTTCTAAGGTAGAATCCGGGCTCTTGATGAAGTAACCGAAGTATAGTTGCGTAGTCTACAGATGTGACGCAAAATAGGTAAGGTAAAGTTTATAATATATGTGAGTTTTAGTTTATAATCATATTATCAAACACACTCCACTAAAATTATTATCCCTAAAATAATAATAGCGATTACACGACCCCAATCCACCACATACCCCCGATCGTCACGGTCGGTATTAAAGCTTCAAAGGAAGACATAAAATGTCGATCACAACAACTCTGTGACTCATGCTCGATCTTTCGATCTTCCCGTGTTCCGAGGCCATATCTACATATGCTAGGCTCGCCAATCAAAACTCGAAGACCCTGCGCGTGCAACATGGCTTACATCCACTGTATGCGAACGACGATATGTTTGACACCCGATCGTCACGGCCTGCCTCATAACGTAGAACTTTCTTGGTGGTGTGTAACGAGGGATAACACACTTTTGGTATTTGTTAGGGATCATCCTATTTAAAATGCTACCGTTGTATATCTAACATATAAGCAATCAATAGGATGCACACACAACAAAACAATATCAAAATAAAGTAATGAAGTGCGATGTGACATGGTCGTCGCGTCTGGACCTCCATGGCGCCATGTGTCTGGCTTTGGGCGCCCCGGCATGGCGCCGAGTCTACGGTGCCCTCCACTGCCTCCGACAGTACGAGTAATATCAAACTTACCGTAACCATGTCACATGAAATAACGGCTCTACAAAACAAAGTTAGACGCCTCTACCTTTATTTAGTTTTGCAAGTTTTACGTGGCAGATAGGCTTATTCGTAAGAGAACAACTTTCCTACCTACGAACTTTGTACCACAACGTCGATCATATAATTGCATGTTTAAGCATCCCTTTCGGGCCCTCCATTGAAAATTCTTTGCCGACTAAAGAGAGAGAAACAGACACCCGCCATCCACAGATACGGTGCAAGCCGTATGTCAGTAGTGGAACCATTCTCACGTAAACGTACGCGTAAAGTCGGTCCGGGCCGCTTCATCAACTCAATACCGAAGGCATCGCAAGTGCATGCTAGAGGGTAGCAAATATAAGAAAGACGTCCTCATTCAACATACTACGCATAGATCGGCTCTGATACCACTGAAGGGGTTCCGATGCAGAAAACAATAATTTATCTAGCGTATGAACACCCTAACTAGGCGGGATCTATCTATCTAGTACATGTGATAACGGTGGCGGAACGGGTTACATTACCTGAAGGAGATATGACCTAGAGGCAAATAAATAAGTAGTATTTATTACATTATCTCATAAGTTTATAATAGGTTTGTGTATTATGCTATAACTGTATTAATCGGAATTATTGATACACGTGTGATACATAGACAACCAGGTCCCTAGCAAGCCTCTATATGAGCTAGTCCATTGGGCAACAGTTGATCGAGATTCCCGATCAAGGACAATGACGTCGGTTGACAATGGGGTCATCTTGTTAGTTGAATAAGGTGATGGACATACGCAAAGTATTGCAATAAGATCATATTACGATGTTTGTGATTTGCAATAGATAAGATTATGATAGCTTATTCCTTAGACCGTGAGACCGTACTTATTGATACTTCGTAGGGGTGCTTTGAGAGCATCAAACGTTGTGTCTTATATAGCATGACAATAACGGTGTCCATCTTGGGTACTCCGAAAAAGCATTGAGATGTAAGGATCAAGAGCGGGATTTGTCCATTCTTGTAATGGAAAGATACTCTGGGCCCACTCGGTGATATTGCATCTATATAGCTGCGCAGCTTATGACTAGGTCATGGAGATGTAATATCACAGACGAGTTAATAACCTTCGTCGGTAACGAGATACAACAAAGACATCGGTGTGTCTACGATCATATCTCGGACAAGGTAGTATCGCAGAGACAAAGGGAATGGATATCATATTTATGGTTCAACGACAATATTCGAAGAATGCACAGGGGCCGTCATATACATCCAGGTATCCCTGATGGTCATTGGTGAGCGGAGTGTCTCAACCATGTCTGGAGTGTTCTCGGACCGTAGCGTAACAAACTTAAGGTCTTAGCGACACTAGGAGATGAGTTCTGGAATACTATAGGTGTTTGTTGGAGAGAGAGAAATGATCCGGAAAGAGTTCCGGTGGTCCGGAAGGAGTTCCGGGTAGGTCTGGAATGGTTCCAGGGATGTCCGAAAGTTGTTCGGGTGGTTCCGAAATTGTTTCGAAGTCAGGGGATATTGAATTATATATAAATATATTAATTATGAATTAATGAGAGTTTTATATTAATTTAATATTAATTAAATAAAGGAAAAAGGGGGCTCCCACCTACATGGGCCCTAAGAGGGCCCAAGAGGGGGAGCCGCACCAAGCAAGGAAAGGGGGGGGGGGGGCTTGGGCCCCTAGTCCGAGTTGGACTAGGAGGGTGCGCCGGCCTCCCCCCTCTCCTCCTTTAGTCCCACATGGGGGAGCCAGGGGGTTTGCACACCCCCTTCCCCCTTTATATAGCAAGGCATATTAATTGGATTAATTCATTGGAAAATACAATTAATTGTATTGCAGGCCGGCCTAGCTGTTTCTCCGCCCGTTTTGCCCCCTCTCTCCACCTAAGCTATACCGCTGGGCACCGTTGCCCTGCGGGATTCCAGATAAGATCTACCCCTGCGATTTCAGCTGGATCTGAATGACCGGGGGTTGTCGCTAAGCTCTGTATGTTTGTGAGTGCTCGGAGGTAACTCTTTCGAGGAGCCTGGGCGACGTCGTCTTCCCCTCCCCTTGCAGCTGCCGCGCCGCCTCCTCCTCTGCCGCCGGCGCACCACCCCTGGTGCCGGCGCCCCGCCTTCTTCCGCCTGACGCCCATCGACGCAGATCATCGTCGACACCCCGGCGTCATCGTCTTCGTCATCGCGGCAAGTTCTCCGCGACCTCGAGGTCAGCTACGTACGACTTCATCGTCAACGCTTGTGCGGAGCGTAATCCCCGCTATCGGTCTACATGGAGGTAATGTAACCCGTTCCGCCACCATTATCACATGTACTAGATAGATAGATCCTGGCTAGTTAGGGTTTCGTTCGCTAGAAAAATTATTGTTTTCTGCACCGTAACCCCTTCAGTGGTATCAGAGCCGATCTATGCGTAGTACTGCTGGTACGGTTAGAACTCCTGTTGAATGAGGGCGTCTTTCTTATATTTGGTACCCTCTAGCGTGCACTTGCGATGCCTTCGATATTGAGTTGATGAAGTGGCCCGGACCGACTTTACACATACGCTTACGCGATACTGGTTCCACTACTGACATACGGCTTGCACCGTATCTGTGGCTGGCGGGTGTCTGTCTCTCTCTCTCTAGTCGACAAAGCATTTTCAGTGGAGGGCCCGAAAGGGATGCTTAAACATGCAATTATACGATCGACGTTGTGGTACAAAGTTCGTAGGTAGGGAAGCGATTCTCTTAACGAATAAGCCTATATGCCACGTAAAACTTGCAAAACTAAATAAAGCTAGAGGCGTCTAACTTTGTTTTGCAGAGGCGTTATTTTATGTGACATGGTTACGGTAAGTTTTGATATTACTCGTACTGTCGGAGGCAATGGAGGGCTCTGTAGACTCAGAGCCATGCCGGGGCGCCGGGGGCCAGGCACATGGCGCCATGAAGGTCCAGGCGCATCTACCATGTCACATCGCACTTCATTGCATCATTATTGTGTGATGTTGTGTGTGCATCCTATTGATTTCTTATATGCTAGATATACAACAGTAGCATCATAAATAGGATGATCCCTAACAAATACCAAAATTGTGTTCTCCCTCGTTGCGCACCATCAAGAAAGTTCTACGTTATGAGGCAGGCCGTGATGATCGGGTGTCACACATCTCGTCATTCGCATACAGTGGGTGTAAGCCATGTTGCACGCGTAGGGTCTTCGAGATTTGATTGGCGAGCCTAGCATATCCAGAAATATGGCCTCGGAACACGGGAAGATCGAAAGATCGAGCACGAGTCACAGAGTTGTTGTGATCGACATTTTATGTCCACCTTTGAAGCTATGCTGCCGGCCGTGATGATCGGGGGTGGTGTGGTGGATGAGGGTCGAGTAATCACCATTATTATTATAGGGATAATAATCTTGGTGTGGTGTGTTTTTGGTAATGAGATTATAGAACTAAAACTCACCTATATATTATAAACCTTACCTTACCTCTTTTGCGATCACATCTGGAGACTACGGAACTACACGTCGGTTGCTTCGTCAAGAGCTCGGATTCTACCTTAGAAGCCGACGGGTCCAACTTCATCAGCTGGTACATTGGTTTTAGAAACATTCTCCAAACACAACAAACATCCTATATGTCCTAGAACATTAGTTAGGAGTTAGACCAGATGATTATGATAGCATGGAGCAAGATGATGAGTTCCGTAAGCATCATGATATTTTCATGAAAGTGAAGGTCGTCATGAGCGTATGCCTAGCACCTGAGTTGAAAATTGTTTCAACACATGGAGCCATATGTCGTGATTGATGCGATCAGAGGTCACTTCAAAGATGAATTGAGCAGTTCAGACAACTTAGAAAGTTCCGGACCATTCACATGGGGAGCATACCTGTCTGGAGACTCAGTTGAAGAAGTTGTGTGACATCTACTTCAGGCTTACGAATATCTACGATTTCTAGATAGCGAACTCCAGTGCAATAGAGATTGTGCTTTACCTCCTAGCTGTGAATAGCATGTGCGTGAACATGCTATAGAGACTTGATGAGCTTCTTCACATTTGTGAACAAGTTCAAATCTCTATAAGTTGATTCCATCGAAGAAGAGTTCTTCGACGCTACGGGTATAATTGATATACGAAGATATAAATGTATTCTTCTCATACTTGGTGAAAAGTATTTAATACTTGTTTTGTTTATGAAACAGTACCTGATTATCACAAGTATGCGGCGAAGGGTGACGTGACAGTGCACAAGTGATGGCAAGTTCATGGCCAGTAGTGCTCACGCCCTCGAGATATCATATTAGTTATCATCAATAGTTTTTGATAAGACATTTTGTAATAGTGAGAGTGTGATCTAGTTTGGTGTCTTGAATGTTGCAAGACATAATTATTCATACAGAACAAATCAATTGTTTCATGTTATGAAACAAAGCAGTTGTTTCATGTTATGAGTAATTTGCATCACATCTCAATTGCATTATGCGTATGATATACATTTATAATAGCGAGAATGATAAAATTATGTGTCCAAAGAACAAACACCATCAAATTTAGTCATAAAGGCAATGAAAGAAGTAATGGATAATTTTGGTCCATTTAAGTATTTCGAGTGCCAAAATTGATTAAGTTTGAAATGCAGTATTGAAGTTGCAATACTAGAGGAAATTGATTGGGAGTCATTTTTAATGATTAATCAATGGTGTTATTGCATGATCCGAATTCTTCCATGATTTTGGTAAATAGGAGTATTTGCCCGATAAATTATGGAGTCTGAAATTAATTTGATAATAGATTAAATGGGGTTTTTCAGAAGAAAGATTAGTGAATATTGTATTCACAAAATTCGATCAAAGGGCAATATTTTTGAATTATGGTTTCAACACAAAAGACGTGTGGAAATTCGTTTCACAATATTATAATGTCATATATAGTGATATGTGGGGAATTATAATCATGCTCTATTTTATATAAAGTGTGGTCTGTCAGAATCTGTCTTAGAATCTCCTAATATGTTCGAGACATTATAGTCGATGTCCACTTTAGAAAATGGATATTTTCCTCAACGAGAATTCGTAGGATCGACAGTAGTGTCGACTTGTATATGATTATATGATAATTCGGAATATACATGAGTAGTTCTTTGTAGATTACTCGCATTGGATGAGAGTGTATTCCAAAAACCAAATAGAAACAAAACTTAGTTTGTTGTCTATGTAATTCCGAGGAAAATATGATTTTTCGAATTATGGTTTATGGATTGGAATTAGAAGCTTGTAATAAAGTATCAGACCTATGTTGGAAGGTGTTCCAAAGAGTATATGTCTGCTAATGAAAATTTGGTGATTAAGAGTGAGGGAGACTAGAAAATTGTTTTCTGCTTGCAATCCTCTTCATAAAGATCATAATATTTTCATGAAAGAAACTTCTAAATAAAGTTCTGTTATATTTAATATTGCTGTCAGGTCACGGCACTGTATTAAGTGTTTCAGATCTTGTTGACAGATCAAGGTGCACTATATGAATACAAAGAAAGTTGAGAAAATATCAGAGTACGAACAAAGGCTTTTTGAGGCTGGAAATCCAAGTTACATTCGAAAGGATTAAGAGAGCAATTGTTGCTGCAATTCTTATTAGAGGAATAAGATTGTTTAATCGTCATATAAAGTGTTATATGAGAAATGTGACTATAAGAAAGACGCGGTAGCATGTCTTGTCAAGAAATGTGTCTTGGGCAAGATAAAATTTGTTGACTACATTTATGTAGACATGCTTGAAGTCTGAGGGATTTGTATTAATGTAATACTGTAGTTTGTATTAAACTCGAATTGATAATAGATCAATGATTTTGGTTTGACCAAAATGTCGATTTAAGTGGGAGTCAATGTTAGTTTACTCAGGTGGAATATGTAAAGAGCATATTTTTGAGTGGGAGCTCAAGAACTCAAATATGTGGATGACACGTTTTTGAGTGGGAGCTCGTGTTCTCAAATATGTGGAGACATAATTTGAGTAGAAGCCGAGTTCATCTTGTGTAATTAACACATTGTGAAATTGTACCAATAGAATATGATGAAGTTGTGAAACTATTTGAAAGTTAGTGTCTATTTTCAAATAGAACGGGAATTTTAAATAGTTAGTCGAGTTGTTTTGGATTATATCTGAGGAGTCAGAATAGAATCAAAAGGATGATCCTTTGAAATCCAATTGATCATTAAGAGTAATGATGCATGAAAGTAATGGTTGTATGACATGTGAGTCTATTATGTAATATTAGACATCATACAGAAACCATATTATCTGCTCGATGAAATATAACCGATGTTTTTGGAAGAAGAGCAGTTATAAAAGTAAATTTAGAATTTACTGGAAGTAGAGGTGTGTTAGTTGTTGGATTGACATTAGGGCGTCTCCAATGTTGATTTAAGCCTTGGTCTTAAGGGTTTGAGGTCGACCATAGACAGAAATAAGCATTGTGAGGATCGACCATAGCAAGAAAAATCTTGAGGTCGACCTCACCCGTATGGCTCGGTCACAACGAATAAAAAATAATTCTCTCTCTCTGCTCTCGACGGTGCTCAAGTTGCCGACAACGACGGTACCTCCGACTAGATCGAGGAAGCGGCGCGCTGTTGCCCTCCTTGGCCTCCGCCGCCGGGAACCTATTGCCTCCTGTAAAACAACAGCAGCAGCGCCGCCTACAGCCTACAAGTGCCCTGGCGGCGGCCGTTGACGGCAGCTGGAGGCCCGAAATCGACACCCTCCATGGACTCTCTATGAAGACTTATCTTTTCTTGTGCTGGAGCAACGGGAGGCTGAGGTGGGTCGCCGTCCATCAGCTTGCGCCCCGGCGACCTGGAAGCGTCACCTCGGTTGGCGGCCGAAGCAGCGCGACGCGCTGTGCCATCGTCAAGATTTGACCGCGTGCTGCTGGAGCCTGGAGGTCAGCCGTAGTCGTGTCTTCGCTGCCTCCTGAGCACTTCAGCGAGGAAACAAGGTCAGCCACAGCCCTGTCTTCATCCGCCTGAAGATTGCTGCTTAGCGTGAAGAAATTGGATAGGAATTAGGAGGATTTGGGATGCTCACGTCTGTTGGAAGGGATAAGGTGAGCAACGGTTAGAAAAAAATGAAAAAAAGCTGACAGTTGGGCTCCACCTTCAGACCCAGATTGTCTATAAACATTGTGGCTGTTTCAATCTGCTATAGCACATCCAGTGGACCCCAGCTTAAGACCCAGATTGTCCATAAGCATTGGAGATGCCCTTAGAATGTCAAGTTTTCTACATTGGTGTGAAAGTATGTAGATATCGCGAGTTTGTAATTGTTACAAGGGTCTCTCTATGGCTGAGTGTGTTTTTCAGGGCAGTTATCTGGTTAGTATAATCAGAGTAAGCGCTGGGAAACAGAAGTCTCACTTAGTTACGGTATTTTCATATATGTTGTTGGACAACATGGTGATATCAAGCAAGTTGATATCAGTGAATCGCAAAAGCATGTACAATCATGGATTGTGCAGTAACACTCTTCCACAAGCAAGCATTATCAAATGATTCTTATTTGATAAGGGATTCTGATAAAGTAAAATGCAGCTAGTTTATTTGTACTCTAGTGCAAGTGGGAGACTGAACGAGATATGCCCTAGAGGCAAATAAATAAGTAGTATTTATTACATTATCTCATAAGTTTATAATAGGTTTGTGTATTATGCTATAACTGTAATAATCGGAATTATTGATACACGTGTGATACATAGACAACCAGGTCCCTAGCAAGCCTCTATATGAGCTAGTCCATTGGGCAACAGTTGATCGAGATTCCCGATCAAGGACAATGACGTCGGTTGACAATGGGGTCATCTTGTTAGTTGAATAAGGTGATGGACATACGCAAAGTATTACAATAAGATCGTATTACGATGTTTGTGATTTGCAATAGATAAGATTATGATAGCTTATTCCTTAGACCGTGAGACCGTACTTATTGATGCTTCGTAGGGGTGCTTTGAGAGCATCAAACGTTGTGTCTTATATAGCATGATAATAACGGTGTCCATCTTGGGTACTCCGAAAGAGCATTGAGACGTAAGGATCAAGAGAGGGATTTGTCCATTCTTGTAATGGAAAGATACTCTGGGCCTACTCGGTGATATTGCATCTATATAGCTGCGCAGCTTATGACTAGGTCATGGAGATGTAATATCGCAGACGAGTTAATAACCTTCGTCGGTAACGAGATACAACAAAGACATCGGTGTGTCTACGATCATATCTCGGACAAGGTAGTATCGCAGAGACAAAGGGAATGAATATCATATTTATGGTTCAACGACGATATTCGTAGAATGCACAGGGGCCGTCATATACATCCATGTATCCCTGACGGTCATTGGTGAGCGGAGTGTCTCAACCATGTCTGGAGTGTTCACGAACCATAGCGTAACAAACTTAAGGTCTTAGCGACACTAGGAGATGAGTTCTGGAATAATATAGGTGTTTGTTGGAGAGAGAGAAATGATCCGGAAAGAGTTCCGGTGGTCCGGAAGGAGTTCCGGGTAGGTCTGGAATGGTTCCAGGGATGTCCGAAAGTTGTTCGGGTGGTTTCGAAATTGTTTGGAGTCACGGGATATTGAATTATATATAAATATATTAATTATGAATTAATGGGATTTTATATTAATTTAATATTAATTAAATAAAGGAAAAAGGGGGCTCCCACCTTCATGGGCCCTAAGAGGGCCCAAGAGGGGGAGCCACACCTAGCAAGGAAAGGGGGGGGGGGGGGCTTGGGCCCCTAGTCCGAGTTGGACTAGGAGGGTGCGCCGGCCTCCCCCCTCTCCTCCTTTAGTCCCACATGGGGGAGCCAGGGGGTTTGTACACCCCCTTCCCCCTTTATATAGCAAGGCATATTAATTAGATTAATTCATTGGAAAATACAATTAATTGTATTGCAGGCCGGCCTAGCTGTTTCTCCGCCCGTTTTGCCCCCTCTCTCCACCTAAGCTATACCGCTGGGCACCGTTGCCCTGCGGGATTCCAGATAAGATCTACCCCTGCGATTTCAGCTGGATCTGAATGACCGGGGGTTGTCGCTAAGCTTCGTATGTTTGTGAGTGCTCGGAGGTAACTCTTTCGAGGAGCCTGGGCGACGTCGTCTTCCCCCCCCCCCCCTTGCAGCTGCCGCGCCGCCTCCTCCTCTGCCGCCGGCGCACCACCCCTGGTGCCGGCGCCCCGCCTTCTTCCGCCCGACGCCCGTCGACGCAGATCATCGTCGACACCCCGGCGTCATCGTCTTCGTCATCGCGGCAAGTTCTCCGCGACCTCGAGGTCGGCTACGTACGACTTCATCGTCAACGCTTGTGCGGGAGCGTAATCCCCGCTATCGGTCTACATGGAGGTAATGTAACCCGTTCCGCCACCGTTATCACATGTACTAGATAGATAGATCCTGACTAGTTAGGGTTTCGTTCGCTAGAAAAATTATTATTTTCTGCACCGTAACCCCTTCATTACCTCCATGTAGTCCGATAGCGGGATTACACTCCCGCACAAGCGTTGACGATGAAGTCGTACGTAGCCGACCTCGAGGTCGCGGAGAACTTGCCGCGACGATGTAGACGATGACGCCGGGGTGTCGACGATGACCTGCATAGACGGGCGTCGGGCGGAAGATGGCGAGGCGCCGACGACTAAGGGGGGGGGGGGGTGGCGCCGGCGGCAGGGCTGTTGGGTGGGCGAGACGACGTCGCCCAGGCTCCTCAAATGTGGTGCCTCCGAGCACTCGCGAACATACAGATCTTAACAACAACCCCCGGTCATACAGATCCAGCTGAAATCGCAGGGGTAGAACTTTTCTGGAATCCCGCAGGGCAACGGCGCCCGGCGTTATAGCTTTGGTGGAGATAGGGGGCAAAACGGGCAGAGAAGCAACTGGTCCAGCCTGCTATACAAATAATTGTATTTTCTGTAATTAATCCAATTAATATGCCTTGCTATATTATGGGGGAGGGGCTGTGCAAACACCTTGCCTCCCCCATGTGGGACTAAAGGAAAAAGGAGTGGAGGGGGGTTAGGCCGGCACACCTAGTCCGAAGTGGACTAAGGGCCTAAGCCCCCTTACTCCTTGGTAGTGCGGCTCCCCCTCTTGGGCCCTCTTGGGGCCCATGTAGGTGGGCTGCCCTATTAAATATAAAATATAATTGATTCATAATTAATATATTTAAAATACTGTTTAATATCCCGTGACTCCGAAACATTTTCCGGATCACCCGAACATCTTTCGGACATTCCTGGAACCATTCCAGACCTTTCCGGAACTCCTTCCGGACAACCGGAACTCTTTCCGGATCATTTATCTCTCTCCAATAAAATCCTATATTATTCCAGAACCTTCTCCAGGTGTCGTTAAGACCTTAATTTTGTTACGCTACGGTTCGAGAACACTCCAGACATGGTCGAGACACTCCGCTCATCGATGACCGCCAGAGATACCTGGACGCATATGACGGCCCCTGTGCATTCTACGAATATCGTCGTTGAATCATAAACATGATATTCATTCCCTTTGTTTCTGCGAGACTACCTTGTCCGAGATATGATCGTAAACATCCGATGTCCTTGTTGTATCTCGTTACCGACAAGGGTTATTAACTCGTCTGTGATACTACATCTCCATGACCTAGTCATAAGCTGCGCAGCTATATAGATGCAATCTCACCGAGTGGGCCTAGAGTATCTTTACATTATAAGAATGAACACATCCCGCTCTTGATCCTTACGTCTCAACATACTCTTTCGGGATACCCAACATGGACACCGTTAATGTCATGCTACTTAAGACACAACGTTTGATGCTCTCAAAGCACCCCTACCGAGTAGCACTAAGTACGGTCTCACGGTCTAAGCAATAAGCTATCATATTTCTTATCTATTGCAAATGATAAACATCGTAATACAATCTTATTGCAGTACTTTGCTAATGTCCATCACCTTATTCTACTAATAAGATGACCCCATTGTCAACCGACATCATTGTCCTTAATCGGGAATCTCGATCAACTGTTGCACAACGGACTAGTTTATATAGAGGCTCACTAGGGTCTCTGGTTGTCTATGTATCACACGTGTATTAATAATTCCGATTAATACAGTTATAGCATAATAAAACAACCTATTTTAAACTTATGAGATAATGCAATAAATACTACTTATTTATTTGCCTCTAGCGCATATCTCCTTCACATTTATCTACTACTGTTAGATGGACCAGCAATAAATGGAGGGAACAAGTGTTGTACCTGAATGTTGTACTGTCGGTCATTGCAAACCTCCAATACTTTCATCGCTGATGTCTCCCTAGCCTCCGAAGTAGCAGCCACACGACCTCCTCGGCTCCTCCTCCTCCTCCCATGGAAGACGCCAACTTCTGCCATCTCTACCCACGTCCTACTCTCATGTTCGATTACTGGGACGCCTGCAAGGCTGCATATCCAGGGTCGCCTGCACCTCCTTCTCGCATTGCTGCCGACGCGGGCGCCGCCCATCTTCTCCTCCCATCAGCAATGATGCAGCCGTCACCACCTCCTTGTCCCATACCGGCGCCCGCCGCGGCCTGCCTTGCCGCCGCCATCTTCCCCGTCGACGACATAGGGGAGAGGCGGATCAAGCCGTCGTTAATGAGGGGAGAGGCGGATCAGGCTGCTGCAGAGACGGGGAGAGGCAGATCGAGAGGATATTTTTCTGGGGTCAACATGATAGGGTTGGAGGAAGAGGGGAATCGTGGGAAGGGAACTGCCTAGCTGAGATGTGGGCCATGCAAGTGGAAGCAAGAGAAACATCATCAACCGTCCAAGACCCCATGGGAGATCAGCGTCCGCCGTCCGTGCGCGTTTGAGGAAAGAAACAAAAATAAGACAAAAATATGAGTCACTGATTTGTGGGCCCAGCCGATGGATCAACCACATGCCAGAGATCCCAGCCGGTTTAGATTTGTTAGGGGATATATATATATATAAGTACATGCCTATTTGTTGACTGAATCAATATGGACTGATTATTGGGTCAGAGGAGTTGGAGAATAAGAATAAGGCCCAGCTGTTAGAAAAGATGCATTACTACCTATTTGGCTTGATGCTAGGAATTGGGCCCGCTGAAATTTCTGAAATTTGCAGCTCTGTATGATCGCCTGGCTCACACGGAACCCTCACAGTTGATGTAACTCGTGTTGTGGCCGACTTGATCTTGTCATGCCCCAATGGAACAACTGTGTTCCCATCAAAAGAAAAAATATACAGCATCTGGATATCGAGAGTGTGCGTGTGGAGGGTGGCGGGGCAGTGTTAGAACGAGGTGTAGTTGTAGGAGAATGGTAGCGTCGCCACCGTCTGGAGAGAGGAGTTAGGTTAGGGAGGGATAAGCTCAACAATTCAGCCCAGGGATTCTTCCGTCCATGGGCATCTAAATTCAATGGGTATGGTATGAGCCTAATTTTCGTAATTTCCGCATACAGGTTTTATCGGCTAACCTGATTAGTCGTGGGTAGGGTATAGGTCGTCGTGGGTCCACGGGTTACCCGAGTAATATTGGTAATTAAAGATTTTTAAGTAGTAGTCATCTCATACAACATGTACGTATAATATATAAACTGGGGTTTTGTTGAACATATATCAAAACACTGTGACATCATCTTATTCAAATTAATAAAAAGGACCCTAAGATATATCAATTTCATCTCCGTAAGCCCCTCTCCTTTACATAACCACCCCCTTCATTTTTATACATATTTTTAGGTTTACGTCACATTTTTTACAGCTAGATTTGCATCGTTGTTTTTAGAAAATAACAAGTACTTCTCTCACTCTATGTTTCCTCTATGATATTTGCCTGACTTCCTAAAGATATGCACTGAAATGGTACTTTTACTTAAAACTAGCATGTAATTCATATTTTGTTACACAACTACAAAAGACACACCGAAAAGGACCAATGAGTTTGTCCATGTTACAGGCTTGAGTGGCTGAGAAAAATCTAAACAGCTCTAGTCTAGCTCATATTATTTCTGAGATCAAGTTTTTATTGAAGGATAGTAGAATTATTTTCTGTAAAAGTAGATTGTTAGCAGAATAGTGTTAACCAGTGTCTTGATAATTTTTCAAGAGCATCCTCATTCTGTAGGGAAGATGATGACCTAAAATATATCAATCTTTGAGAGGTGTAGGGTACAATAATTTATTTCCTCCTCTACACCAGAACACTTAAATGGTTGCACTAGTAAACTATGGACAGGTCAAAACCTCATGGACAACAAAAATAAGGCGCGTTGCTAGAATTGTATCACTTATTTGGAGGGATCATAAGCAACAGAGAGATGAATGTTACCGGTGTTCTTCCTTCAAGAAAACTGTTAAGTCGGAATACCCCTTGCCGATGCGAAACCATATCGGAAATGGGAAACTATGAAGCGTCAGGTGCCTTCTATAGTCACATTGAAAATGCATTTGTGGTTTTCCCATTTGTAATGTGCATCTTAAGTAACACCACTGTCACATATTTCACAACACAATTACATATTTCATCGCCGAAGAACTATAAGGACAAGAATAACATTATATAGACAACAATACAAATACAATAACTTTGGGTACAAATTCAGACAAGTACAATCACTACATAACAATTTTAGTCATAACTACTCGGATTCATCTTTCCTTTATTGATCTTGCCAACTACAAATAACCTTGAATATATATGTTTCATCATAAAATTCATCTCAATCTAATAGGTGAAATATACATTGTAATTCTCCCTAAGATCTTCGCGGGTGCGCCTTATATATGTGTAGTTTATTCCTCTTTCAAGAGGTCAAGCTTAACCTGTGGACACTAGCAGTCTCGTCATAGCATCACGACTCATCTAATTTAACTGCTATGTGGCATATCACGGAAACGTCTCTAAAATTATATATCTGATTTAACCTCTATCCTGATAATATGTACATGAGACACTAGTGGAAATTGGGGCTCTAGTCCCGGTTCCAGAGGGCATGTAGTCCCGGTGTAGCAACCGGGACTACCAAGGCGGGACTAGAGCCCCCCCCCTTTGGTCCCGGCTCAGCACAAACCGAGACCGGAGCCCCCCCCCCCCCCCCCCCACCAATTAGAGCTCCGCACGTGGAGGGGGCAGGGGCGAACCCTTTAGTCCCGGTTCGTGTTACGAACCGGGACTAGGGTTTTGTTTTTTTTTTTACATTTCAGGGTTTTGTTTTTATTTTCATTTCAGTGCTTTGCTTTTTTTTCGACCGGTTTTCTGGGTAGGGGTTTCGGATGGTACCATGTCGATGCGTCGGGGGTAGGGGTTTCGGATGCTACGACTTCGAGGGCGAAAAACACGTATAAATTATTATACGAACCTAGATAAAATTGCATCATGCATATATACAATTACATGAAGATCATGTGTTGAGAACACATACACATTTAAGTACGCGTGGTACATGAAGATCACTGTTTCCCGGTTTCATATACTTAGAAGTACTTTGTTACATGGAGATCACTATATATTACATGTCCGCACTAGTCAAAATAGTGGTACTCTCCGGTCTCCGGTATGACATGGGTGAGGTAAAATCCCGTCAACTCCTCTGCAATTGCCCTGAAGCGGGTATTTATTGGTAACTCGTTGAGCTTTCTTGCCAACTGTAAAAAAATGATATCACAATGAATACATGAGATATGAAATGAATAAAACTCATCACGATTGATGATACAAAAATAATGTTGTGACTAGAGCTTTACGTACTTCGATACTTCTTTTGCTCTTCAAACTCTCGTTGACCACAGTATGCATGTACTCGCAAACGTAGAATCCACATAGATCAGTCCCTATTGGTTGTTTAAGGCAAGTCTATAGAAGAATAGAATTTAATCAAATAATAATAAAGTACGATAATGGTGCATGGGACTAGTTATAGTACTACTTACATCGTTACTACGCCAGCGCAGTTTCTCTGGCCATACACTGTTCAGATATTCCGCGAGGAACATTTTCCAAACACTGCATGACAAGAAAATGAATGAATGAGTCATAAATTCTTTGATACTAGGAAATGAACGAAAGAGACGATAAGAAAAGAAAGTACCTTGCCACCAAATCAAAACAGGTCTTGTATTGTTTAGGGCATCTTCTTAACGAGTCAAGGACAACAATTTCTCCTTTCCGCAAGTCAATAACGATAAGAATGTAGTGGAAGCTGCGCACGTTTATAAATAGTCATGCATAACTCATCAATTAAACTTAACATCGGGTGAGAAAAATAGAATGTGTAATAAGCAGTAACACTCACTTGAAGTTGTAAGGCCATAATATATATTTTTTGTAAGCTTGTCGCTTGAAAAACATTAGCAAATTCCCCGGTGTATCCTTGTTAACTAGTGGATCAATTATGTTTTTTTCATGCATTATAGAGGGGTCAATGAACCCAATGTGGTTGATTTTCTGCTTCTTGCATTCGAGCATCTTCATTCTGCATAATAAAGCACACAAATATTATAGAGAGGATTATCACAAACAATGAACGAGTAGAGCTAATTAAAACATTAAATTACAGGAATAGATCACTTACAGACAATAGGAATTCATGATAGCTTTGTCGAGTGCCCGGAGATTGTATAACTGAAAGATTTCGGCGAAGTAAAGGATAACGGAGTATTCTTGAAAATAATGCTCTTCCTTAACTGCCATCATAAGAGCGTCTTTATTCGTCTCCTTTACGATATCCTTGTACCAGGCTTGAAATTGACGCATTCTTGTGGGTAAGTCGCCGTCGACAAAATTCTCCCCGTGAACATAAGTACGAACAACATCCGCGAAGGGGATATCATCTCCCGAATATACCAGCTCCCGCACATTGATGTTTTTGAGAACTCTGTCATCAAGCACCTTGAGCGGGGGGGGCGACTGTGCGTCTTGTTCTCCGAGTTGGGCAACTTGTTTCCCTTTTTTCGATCGATCATCCATCTCTTCGTCATATGACTTACCAATGTTGCGATCATGATTTGTTGGCGGCGATGGTGGGGGGTTGTATAGGGCATCGATGCAACGGTCAATTTTCTCCTGAGGAATTCCGGCAGTAAATTTTGCAGGAGGCAATTGTTTCGCTAACGCTTTCTGTTTCACGCCAGCAAGCCAGGCATCCGTATGTTCTTTGCAGGCGATATCGTTTTCCTCAACGGTTCTCTCCCAAGGTAACTTTGGAGTAGGCGGCGGTGTTTTCTGCTTTCTAGTTTTCTTCCTAACAGGAGAACCAGACTGGCGCCTACTCGAGAGCGACTTAACATTCTGGCGGACTGGCATAGACTGTGATGGCCTCACGCTAGGAACCCTCTCGGGGGGCGGTTGGCTTTGCTGTTGAGCTGGAGATGGACTCGGGCTGGGGTCCCTATCGGGGAGGTGTGGGCTTTGCTGATGGGGTGGAGATGGACTCCGTCTTTGATCCCTCTCGAGGAAGAGTGGACTTTGCTGGTGAGCTGGACTCCTAGAACGAGGAGTGGACTTTGCTTGTTCTGAAAGGACGATGTATTTCTTGGGTCATAGGGCGAAGGCATGCTTGACGTCTGCCAACGTCTTCTCCTCGTCACCTCCGGGTAACTCAAGTTCCAAGGTTTCAAATCCCGGCATAATTTCGTCCACCCCGACACGAGCGTAGCCATCTGGAATTTGACCACAATGGTAGAGTTCTCCAGGTTGAATTACTAAAGCTTGCCCCACCGCCACCTTCAAAGTTATCTTTCTCATTGCTATATGTAGCTCACAACCTGTAGGCTCTGTGATGTCATCCACTGGGTAGGGACCATCGACTTGACGCGTGGAACCAACGCTGCTTCTACGCTGAGATGGGGCAGCATCTGCTTCATGATCTAATTGGTGCCGCTCCTGAGGTTCCGTTCTTTGCTCCTTCAATGCTTTTATTTCCGCCCGTTGCTCCTTCATTTCACGTTCCAATTGTAATATCCGGTCGGCCTCCTTCTTCTTACCTCTGCTACGGCTTCTATAAGTGTGAGCGGATTCCGGCCACGCAGTCTTAAACGTAGCACCGCCAGGAAAGCCTCGAGCTCGTCCAACATGTTCAGGATTCCCCAGGGCTCGTGTCAGCTCGTCATCCTCTCTATAGGGTTTGAACACACCATTGCGAACATCATTAATTGATTCTTCAAGCTTCTTTTTTATTTTATCAACGAGAACCTTCCATTTTCCCTTCCAACAATCTCTCCAGTTTTAGGGTCCAACATTGCCCCATGCGCGAACAACCAGAATTTTGACCTCTCGGGCCAGTCAAGTGTCTTTGGACGGACCCCCGATCGGAGCAGTTTTTCTTCATAGGCTAACCACTTAGGAATGGCTCTCTTGTAGCCACCTGTCCCCAATGTATGGTGGTGTACCTTCAGCCCAGCATTCAATTTATTTATCTCCGATCGGGCCACAGCCATAGGTGATTTCCTATACGCCTTAAACGCCGCCCATTCAGATTCTAACTTCTTCCCTTGTGCTCCACTGAAATCTGGCTCTTCTTTTGTTTCTTCATATTGATTCCATAACCTTTTCTTCCAGTTCCGGAATTGTTCCGCCATCTTAATAAGAGTCCACTTCTTGAGGTTGTCCTTCTTCACTTTAGAGAGATCTGGCGGGAGGGTGAAATGTGACAAAAGCGTGTTATAGACCAAATCCTTAAGAACTTGGTGGACATAACATGGGTCCTCCACATCTGCGGCCGCCGGCTTATTCCATTCGCGTATGCTGATTGGGATCATGTCCCTAACAATAACTCCAGCTTGACTTATAAATTTGTTGTGGTTCTGTTTTGGTTCGAGCGGTTCGCCGGAATCAGCAATTTCCTCAATCGGTAACTTTGGATCCTCGCTCGTCATTCTTTTTACCTTGCCTCGAGGAGCACATGGTGGCTGCTTTTTGGCAGATTTGCTCGATCCGGATGGCTAAAAGAAAAATAAGTCATTAATAAATGCAACATAAATGAATTAATGCATGTAGTTAACAACAACATATCACCATATTGATTATAAACACATATACACCTCTCCGCCGGAGTTTGTTATCACCACATCTCGTGACTCCATTCCATCACCAAAGTCGTTCAAAAATTGTTCGAAATCATAATCATCTACATCTCCTCCAGCTCGGGCATCGTTAAAAATAAGTTGTTCCATTTGGTCTTCCATCTCCTCGTCTCGTTGAAATTGTGCTTCTTCTATCTGCTCGTCTCCCAAGTGCTCCATAGCTCTACCTACAATCCATAGCTCGGGCATTATAATCAAGTATACAAGTACAATAATTGCAACAAGTATGGATCATATAGCACAACAAGGTGGCAGCGAAGAAAACAGTGTGTGCTCATCTTGCATACCTAACACAAAACTATATATATGGATCATATTTTAGAATTGTGCATATCTAACACAAAATCATCTTTTTCGTACACATTTACAATCATCTCAATTTGCATATCCAAAACACCATAATATATATACGGATCATATATTACAATTTCATATCTAACACATTTACAATCATCTCAATTTACAAAACAAAGATAGCCACTAAAGCAAGACCTCCTGAAAAGCCGTGGACACAAGGACCCGAGCAGCAGACCTCCTGCAAGTTGTATAATGAATTGTATTTCAATCAAAACAACAAAAGATGTAGCCAATGATGCATGTAGACAATAATTGCAAGTCATAGCATCCATAAAACAGAACACTGAGAGAACTATAATTATGTAACAAGAAATAGCATCTCATAAAACAGAAAAGACTGATTTCTCAATAGCCGTAGCCAAAATTCATCTAACAAGCATGCATTGATTCTAAGTGTCTCAGTTTCAGACTTGATAGTAGGATAAATAATCTTTCTACAATTATATACCACAGTAGGAGAGACTCCTACTGTTTTTGATTCAATAAATAATCTTTCTAGTAAAAATAATATTTGTTTGCAATATAAATGGCTGCCAAAAATTTTGTGCTGCAGAAAAGAGGGATGTATATATTTATTATGTTTAATTATATTTTAATTTCAGAAAAAGGTTAAAGAATTCATATATAAATTTGTAGCCTCCAATGCAAGAAAACTAATCATTCTTTCAGTAAAATTACTCCAGGAAGTTACAGTAGCAATGTTAGTACACCAAGCATTTTTAGCAATGTTACACTAGCAATGTTAGTACACCAATGCAGGACTGTAAGAACCTCTCGCACCATTACATAGCAAGCAAGCATTTGTAGTATTGATATTTCACCAAATGACCATCTAATGCATCTAAACTTGATATTTCACCAAATGACCATCTAATGCATACACCATTCATCTCATCCTTAAAACCACTTGCCGAGGATAAGTAGCTGCTTTATGCTTTAGAAATTATTCTCTGAATAAAATAGCTCTCAACTACATATATAAAGTTTCAAGAAAAAGATGAACATTGTCACTTCTTAGATTGTGCTAGATTCTTCTCTCAATCAAAAGCCAGCACTTCTGCCAGTTGGTCAAAGCAAACATTGTGCTAAACGATTGTCTTTGTGCTGCTTCTCTTTCTCGATTCCATGCAATTTCAAAGATTCAACACCGCGTGCGCGACGGCGGGCAGCACGGGCGCGACGGCGGGTAGCACCGCGTGCGCGACGGTGGGCAGCAAGAGAGAGGAAGGGGAAGGGATACCCTTACCGTGGAGGAGAAGCGGAGGAGGCCGGGAAGACGACGAGGACGACGCGGGCCGTGGACGAGGATGACGCGGGCCAAGGGCAGCGAGAAGCAGAGGAGAATCTCGGCCGTGGAGGAGGCCGGGTCGCGGGCACGTCGTTGCGGAGGACGGCGGCGAGAGGCGGGCGCCGGAGCGGAGCAGTTCTTCGCCGAGGGAGGAGGAGGGCGCCGGAGCGGAGGAGCAGGGCTTCGCCGCCGGAGTGGGGAATTTTGGGGAAAGATTGCAAATTTTTCGGATGCGACAACCCTAAACGGCGCGGAAGGACCTGTAGTCTCGGTTCTAGCCATGAACCGAGACTAAAGGCTCTTTAGTCGCGGTTGGTGTTACCAACCGCGACTAAAGGGTTCTGGCTGGGCCGCGAAAAATGCGCGCGAAGCCCAGCGGCCCTTTAGTCTCAGTTGGTGTTACCAACTGAGACTAATGATTTTTTTTTCTTATTTCTTTTTACTGGTTTTTGTTTTTGTTTTCTATTAAATTGTTTGAATTTTTTACCTGTTTCTTATTTTGGTTTACTTATTTTTTGAATTGTTTTGGTTTCTAATTTATTTTTCTGTTTTGTTTTATATTCTTAAATATCATTTTATATTTTTTAAATATCATTTTATATTTTTTAAGATTTTTGTGAAGTAAGTACAAAAAATATGATTCAAATTTGAACTACAACTATTTGATATTTTGGTCTAAAACTTTTGGAAAAATCATTTTAAGGTACACAACTAATGGTTATATCACTTAAATATTTTTTCTCTAGCGACCGTTTTGATCGGTTTTAAGAAAAAATGTAATAAAGTGATAAACACCTCAAAAAATCAAATCCTTTGGCATGGGCTCCTTATTTGTGTACTAGTTGCTATGAAAAATGATAAACTTGAGTTTTGCCAATATTTGCAAAAAAATACTTCACAAAAAAGTCTATCATGTATGAACATATAGAAGTTTCAAGCCAAATGACCAAGTTATGGTCATTTCGACGACATAGTTTGTGATAAAGATCTCATACTCCACACATAGGTGCATATTGGTATATTAAACAATCTTGCCAAAGGGATTATTCAAATTATTTTCATAAATATCATTTTCCTTTTTTTAAGTGCAACAAATGAGGTTTTTTGTGAAGTGAGTACAGAAAATATGATTCCAAATGGCACCCAACTATTTTTCACTAAGAGTGGTGCACATATGATGGATGATCCCCAAGTTTGAGTTTTTTCTTTGAATTCTAACTAATTTCCCCTAGTTAATTGAGTTTATGTTGATTTATCGAAAGTAATTCAAATTTGAACTACAACTATTTGATATTTTGGTTTAAAACTTTTGGAAAAATCATTTTAAGGTACACAACTAGTGGTTATATCACAGAAACATTGATAGTTCTAGAAAATATCACCTCTTCCGATGATTAGTCGTAGCGACCGTTTTGATCGGTTTTAAGAAAAAATGTAATAAAGTGATAAACACCTCAAAAAATCAAATCCTTTGGCATGGGCTCCTTATTTATGTACTAGTTGCTATGAAAAATGATAAACTTTATTTTTTCCAACTTTTGCAAAAAAAAGTCTTCACAAAAAGGTCTATCATGTATGAACATATAGAAGTTTCAAGCCAAATGACCAAGTTATGGTCATTTCGACGACATAGTTTGTGATAAATGACCGTGGCAAGACATCTCTGTTGATCTACAACCGTCCGACAAAACATCTCTGATGATCTGCAACCGTTTGGAACGGTCGCAGATCATCAGAGATGTCTTGCGCTGGTTGCCCAAAGATGCCTCTGCCGAGGGGAGGGTTCACCTTCAGCTTTCACTGAGTGCTCTCTGCTACCCGTGTGTTGCCAAAATGAACTACAATGAGTAGACACTGAGTGCTGAACATGTCCGGGAGGGGGGCTATATATAAGGTACGTGTGCTTCTTTAGTCCCGGTTGGTAACGAAGTGGTCGTGATACTGCTGATCCAACAACTCAGAATCTCTCAAAAGAAACACACCTCAGATCCAACGTCTCAGAAGCGCTAGAAAGAAACACACGATCCATGTGCTTCTTTAGTCTCGGTTGGGAACACCAACCGGGACTAAAGAAGCACATGGATCGTACCAACCGAGACTAAAGAAGCACATGGATCGTGTGTTTCTTTAAAGCACTTGTGAACCGTTGGATGAAGATGTGTTTCTTGTGAGGGATTCTGAGCTGTTGGATGGGAACTATCATGACCAGTTCGTGAGTCACATGACCCTATATATAGCCCCCTCTTGAACATGTTCGGCGGTCATTGTCTCCTCATTCTACTTCATCGATAGAATACAAAGCATTTGGATTCCCTACATACGCCCAACGGTGCATTTCATATGCAGGCACTCACGAGCCACCGTTGGGCTGTATGCAGGTGAAATCGTGTGTTTTGTTCCATGCATCTACAAAATACTTCAGTTCACTTGTTCTTCTGATACAAAGCATTCGGATATTACACATTAACAATAATATCCCTTTCTAGTGTTTACTTGTTCTTCTGACTGCGCCGTAACCATGGACAATCTTCTTCATTTAACTTGATACTTGGATCAGTGTTGACTTTGAAGGGCGAAATGTCATGAAACTTATCGTAATCTTCTGACATGTCTGTCTTGTCCTCCACTCCCACAATGACTCTTTTCCCTGAAAGAACTATGTGGCGCTTTGGCTCACCGTATGATGTACTCGCTTGCTTATCTTTTCTTTTTTTCGGTAGGGTAGACATGTCTTTCACATAGAAAACCTGAGCAACTTCACTGGCTAGGACGAATGGTTCGTTCTCGTACGAAAGATTGTTGAGATCCACTGTAGTCATTCCGTATCGTGGGTCTACCTCTACCCCGCCTCGTAGGTTGAACCATTTGCACTTGAACAAAGGGACCTTAAAAGTAGGTCCATAGTCAAGTTCCCATATCTCCTCTATGTAACCATAATATGTGTCCTTTGTCCCGTTGCAGTTTGTTGCATCAAAGCGTACTCCACTGTTTTGGTTGGTGCTCTTTTTATCTTGGTTGGCTGTGTAGAATAGATTTCCATTTATCTCGTACCCTTGAAAAGTCAATATAGTTGAACCTGGTGATGTGGACAACAAGTATAGCTGTTCTTCAACAGTGGTGTCATTAATGAGACGTCTTTTTAACCAACTGCTGAAAGTCTTCATGTGTTCTCCATCAATACAATCTTCAGATTTCTCCGGGTATTTGGAGCGTAAAACATTCTTGTGTTCCTCGACATACGGACCCACCAAACTGGAATTATGTAGAACGGTGTCGTGTGCTTGAGTGAAAGAATCCCTGTCTTGACATATTGTTGCTTTCTTTTCTAGGGTGCCTTTTCCATGCAGTCTCCCCTCATGACGTGATTCAGGAACACCGATCGGCTTCAGATCAGGAATAAAATCTACACAAAACTCAATGACCTCCTCTCACTAGAGCAAAACAGGCCACTGGTCCCGGGCCGTGAGGGCTTTTTGCCCCGGTCACGCGCCCGGGACAGCGTGTTCGGGACAAATAGCCTCCCCTATTTGTCCCGGGCACGCCACGGCCCGGGACCAATAGGTGGGCCACGTGGCCAATCAAGGCAGGCTCTGCCTGCGACTCATTTGTCCCGGTTCATAATACGAACCGGGACAGTATATATGTTTTTTTTGTTTCTTTTATTTTGTTTCCTGTTTTCTATTTTTGTTTCTGTTTTCTATTTATGTTACTGATTCTTTTGTGTTTGTGTTTTTTCATTTATATTTCATTTCAAACAAGATCGAGTTGCATATTATACGTTACTATGTAATATATATCATGAATACACGATTTTTTCCTCGGGATATAGTCATGAATACTAGTACACGAGTTCTCCCAAACAAATATTTACAACCGGAAGATCATGTCTGTACCGGGGACACGGCTAAGTACAAATATTTTTTACATGACAGAGAAGCATTAGACCCTATTTTTTCCTCGGGATGGTCTTTTTTGGCGGTCGGATTATACTGCATTCTGCGCCTGGCTTTATGACATAGTCAAGCAGAAAGCCCGCAATTTCCTCCGCGATTGGTAGTAGGCGGTCTTTTGCTTCTAGCCTGTTCCGGATCGTCTCAAACTAAAAAGGAGAGATCAACACCAATATATAAACCATTATGAAAATAATTCAATTTGAGAAGTGAACAAGTTTGAATGAATTGTTAACGTACCCTATTCCAGTCTGCACCCTCATTGAAGTGAATTCGTATGAACTCGCAGACATAGAATCCACACAAATTGGTGCCTTGTTGCTGCTTCGCGCACTTTATGATAGAATAAGATAAGAAATTAATAAAAAATAATCATAAATATTGAAAAAATGGTATTGTGAGACTGAAATTAAGAATATGCGTATGTGGAACCTAGCTAGTATACGTCTTTACCTCTCGCCATTTAAAAGTGAGGTTCTTAGCTATACCGACATCCTTGTGGAAACCGGTGAACTTGTCCCAAACCCTGAAGTTTACGGTATGAAAAATTAGTAAAGAAGTTAACTAATTACTATATATTATTAGAAAAGACGAGGTCGATTGTGATAATGAACGAAATTACCTCTGTAGCATCTGTTTCGTGTCGTCGAACTTTTCTTCGGGTTTCGATAATGGGTCCAAGACATCAACGATTGCCTTTTCAACATCAATCTCAAATAATACCCAGTGAAATCTGCCATATGTTTATATTTGTTAATAACTAAATCATCAATTACATATACTTAATTAACATCGAGTATGTATAAGAAAGTAAACAACTCACTCGAAGTTAAACGGGAAAATTATGGTGCTTTTGTAATGTTGCGCCATCAAATAAGTAAGCAAAAGCTCCTCCGTTTGATCTGGGTAATGTAACAAACCATGATGATGAACTCGATTAGGGTCAATGAATCCAATCTTGTGATTGAGTCCCAGCTTTCGAGATTGTATAATTTTCAGCCTGCATAATATAGTACAAAAGTAATATAGTGATAAGGATAATTACAAGCAATGAAAAATAAGTAGAGCTAGAGAATTACTGACATATATACATAATTTAATTACTTACATGCAAAAGGCACTGATGATAGATTTGTCGAGCGCGTCAAAATTGAATAACTGCCATAATTCGCAATACTCGATTTGAACCTCATCATCACCTGGGCCAAAAAAATCCTTTTCAGTTCTCCTTTTCAGTTCCTCGCAATACTTCAACCTCTCCTTTTCAGTTCCGCACTCTCTCTTTGCATCAGCAATGGCCCTACCAAGATCGTCAGTGGGCTCATCTGGTGCCTCTTCAGTTTCAGGTTCCCCCGTTGCAGAATCTCCGTACTCCGGGAACATAGGATAGTTGTCATCATCTTCCTCTTCTTCATTGTCTTCCATCATAACACCTTTTTCTCCGTGCTTCGTCCAACAATTATAGCTGGGCATGAAACCATGCCGAATAAGATGACTTTGAAGGGTTCTCACGTTTGGGTGATCTGTCTTATTCTGACAGTTGACACATGGACAACACATGAAACCATTCGTACTGTGGGCCTGGGCTTTCTCTAGAAATTTCCTCAAACCTGTCATGTACTCGGCAGTGCGTCGGTCACCATACATCCATTGTCGGTCCATCTGCATTATATAATGAACTACATCAATAACCATTACAGAACATCGACAAATAAACACTGAACATGCACGGTATCAATTAATTACAAATGAAATGAGAGAAAAATTAACCTTGATCGAAAAGAAGAATAAACTTCTTTAAGTGTACATCAAATCAATTCGTGAACTCTCTCGGGAATTTCATCAAACACCTTGCATGCATACAAAAAAAACAGACTAGCACACACCCCCTCCTTCCATTTCAAAAAAAAATGCCTCCAATGGTTTTGGGAGGGGGCTGCTGATGATCAGTATATATAGGCACACCCCCCATTTGTCCCGGTTTCAGTCACAAACCGGGACAACAAGGAGGCCCATTTGTCCCGGTTTGAGACTGAAACCGGGACAGATGGAGGTTTTTTTCATTTTTTTTATTTTCTTTTTCTGTTTTCTGTTTTAAATAACTTTTGCAAACTTTGGATTTTGGAAAAACTATGAATATGAAAAATGTTTGAATACATAGATAGTCTACTCATCAACGACATTAAGATGATCATTTTCCGTATTATAGCCGCGTAGACTATCCCACTTCCGTGCAATCTCGAAGCCAAGGCGAGCGTCTAAAGCAGCATATACGACTTGATCGTAGCTTAATGGAACGTTGCCCCATCCGAAAATTAGGTCTTTTTGTAACGTGTCTTCCTTGTCGTCGTCCGTGTACTTCCTCTTCTTGTATTTCTTCTTCTTCTCAAGATTTGTCCCAATGACCGCATTAGAGAGAGCATATAGACTAGGAGTAAAATTGCCGGTAGGGTTTCGGCGATCCCTCTGCAGGTCGACCGCGGACCGAATAATAATTCCGTAGTAGGCTACCATCTTCATGTCATTATGGATTGCCACGCCGTAGAATTTGATTGTCTCGTCACCTAAGAAATCCACGAGGACCTGTGGCACCCGATCAGCTTTGCAAATTTGGAAGACAAGAGTCTTGGTCGCCACCGAGAGTTGAATGACGGCGGCGCGCTGCGGAGTATCCTTCCGTCGAGGGTCGGTGAACTCGCAATCGAGTCCAACGGCTTTGATCGGAGCGGCGTCGAGGAAGTTGTTCTTCACGTCGCCGATCCACTTCTCCACGCGCCATGCACGAAGGGTGACCCACAACTTGAACCGCATGCCTTCCTTCTCGTAGCCGTAAAACTCATCGGACCGAGGCACGAGTGGCTCCATAGGAAATGGTGTACGTGGACGGAGAAAAGAGAGGAGAGATGGCCGGAGAAATGGTGTGGGAAGAGTCGTACTGTGCAGTGCATTTTATAGCGCCGGAGAGGAAGATGAATCGCCGGCGGAGGGCAGAGGAATCGCCGGAGGGCAGAGGAATCGCCGGCGCCGCTCGTCTTCCGTGCGCGTCGAAAAAACGCGACGGTGGCGCGTAACTGAAACCATGCCCATTTGCCTCATTTGTCCCGGTTCCAGCCACGAACCGGGACAAATGAGTGTCGCCTGAACTAGTTGTAGCGTTTTATGCCCCATCTGTCCCGGTTTGCAGTACGACCGGGACAAATGGGGTTTTGGAGTTTGGTCCTTTAGCCTGTTTTCTACTAGTGTCTGTTCCATAACCCTTGACGATGCTTCCTTCTGGCCTAGCCCGGTTATGCGCATATTTTTTTAAGACTCCCATGAACCTCTCAAAGGGGAACATGTTGTGTAGAAATACAAGACCGAGAACAGAAATCTCTTCGACTAGGTGGACTACAAGGTGCGTCATAATATTGAAGAAGGTTGGTGGGAACACCAACTCGAAGCTGACAAGACATTGGACCACATCCTTCTCTAAATTTTGTAGAGTTAGTGGATTGATGACCTTCTGAGAAATTGCATTGAGAAATGCACATAGCTTCACCATGGGTTCTCGAACATTTTCCGGTAGAAGCCCTCTCATTGCAACCGGAAGTAATTGTGTCATAATCACGTGACAGTCATGAGACTTTAGATTCTGAAATTTTTGCTCTGACATGTTTATTATTCCTTTTATATTTGATGAGAAGCCAGATGGAACCTTCATACTGCGAAGGCGTTCAAAAAATATTTTCTTCTCTTCTTTAGTAAGAGCGTAGCTTGCATGACTTGGCTGATTCTCTGAATGAGTATCGTCTCGATGCATCTCTTCGCTCATACGTTGATGGGTCTGCCTTCCTTTCGGTGTACCTTTTTTTGACTTCCCTTTTTTTGACTTCCCATCTTTTGACTTCCCATACACGCCCAAGAAGTTTAGCAAGTTGCAGCAAATGTTCTTTGTCACGTGCATCACGTCGATTGCAGAGTGAATCTCTAGCATTATCCAATGTGGCAGCTCCCAAAATATAGATTTCTTCTTCCACATGGGTACGTGGTTGTTTGCGTCATTCGGAACAGTGAGTCCGCCAGGACCCTTTCCAAAGATTACATTTAAATCCTTGACCATATCATGTATAGCAGAACTAGAAGGGCGGGTAGGCCTCGGCCGATGATCTGCCTCACATTTGTAATGCTTGCCTTTCTTCCTTAACGGATGCTTGGGTACAAGAAACCGACGATGACCCAGGTACACATTCTTGTTACTAAATGTATACTATCAGTCTCAGCTAAACAGTGTGTGCATGCATTGTATCCCTTATTTGACTGTCCTGAAATGTTGCCTAGAGCAGGCCAATCATTGATGGTTACAAAAAGCAAAGATCGTAGATCAAATTCCTCCAGTTTGTGCTCATCCCACACACGTACACCTTCTTCACGCCACAACTGCAAAAGTTCTTCAACTAATGACCTGAGGTACACATCAATGTCGTTGCCAGGTTGCTTCGGGCCTTGAATGAGCACTGGCATCATAATGTACTTCCGCTTCATGCACAGCCAAGGAGGAAGGTTATAGATACATAGAGTCACGGGCCAAGTGCTGTGACTGGAGCTCTGCTCTCCAAAAGGATTAAAGCCATCTGTACTTAGACCAAATCTTAAGTTCCTTGCGTCATCTGAAAATGTCGGGAACTCTCTGTCAATTTTTCTCCACTGGGACCCATCCACGGGGTGTCTCAACATCAAGTCTTTTTTACGATCTTCTTTGTGCCAACGCAGCAACTTGGCATGCTCTCTATTGCTGAACAAACGTTTCAACCGTGGTATTATAGGAGCATACCACATCACCTTTGCAGGAATCCTCTTCCTGGGGCGCGGCTCGCCCTCAACATCACCAGGGTCATCTCGCCCGATCTTATACCGCAAAGCACCGCATACAGGACATGCATTCAATTTTTCGTGCTCACCGCGGTAGAGGATGCAGTCATTAATGCAAGCGTGTATCTTATGCACCTCTAATCCTAGAGGGCATACCACCTTCTTTGCTTCATACGTACTAGACGGCAATTCGTTATCCTTTGGAAGCATCTTCTTAACTATTTTTAACAAATTTTCAAATTCCTTGTCAGAAGTACCATTCTCTGCCTTCCATTGCAGCAATTCAAGTGTGGTACCTAGCTTTTTCTGGTCATTTTGACAAGTTGGGTACAACAATTTGGCGTGATCAGCTAACATACGCTCCAACTTCAACCTTTCGTTTTCACTTCCACAGTCCATTTGTGCATCACGAATGGCCCGACGAAGATCATCGTCGGGCTCATCAATAATGGGATCTTCTTCAGTTTCGTCTTCTCTCATTGTAGTATCACTGAACCAAGGATACTTGTTATTATCCTCCTCTTCTTCATTTTCTTCCATGATAACCCCTGTTTCTCCGTGCTTGGTCCAACAATAATAACCAGGCATAAAACCATTATGCAAGAGGTGTGAGTGAATGACTTTTGAGGTAGAGTGATCACTCATATTCTTGCAGGCACTACATGGACAACGAATAAAACCGTTCTTCGGCTTGTTTGCCTCAGCCACATGGAGAAAATTATGCATGACATCAATGAACTCAGGACAACATCGGTCACCGTACATCCATTGTCGGTTCATCTGTATTACATAAAAGTATATCGAACCGCATTATTACACTACTGTCATTAATAATATGTAAGAGCAAATTAATTAATACAATGTCATCCATTGAAATAAGAGTAGAGTAGTGACAACTGGTAATACATAGTTCTCATAAAACATACATTAACTGAAACAAATATAAAAATTATCTAAAGAATTTAAATCCAACAACAAATGCGATCAAAATCGCAACTAAGGTAAATACTGAACCCACAGCATAATGATACCAAGCCTCCCGATTAATGGCATATTTTCTAATCCTTTTTATCTTCAAGCGCATTGCATCCATCTTGATCTCGTTACCATCGACCACGTCGGCAAGTTTGAGCTCTAATTTCATCTTATCTTCTAAGCATTGTAGATAAAGATCTTCACTTCTTTTCAATTTTGCTTTCAAATCATTGTTTTCTTTATCCAAAAACTCGACAATAGGGTCAGGTTCAATTTCTGGTTCAACTACCTCCTAGATAAAAATAATTCTATGTCAAGTTGGTCACCATAATTGCCAGAAACATAGAATGAAATAAATAGTTTTGAAAATATACCACATCCGAATCATAAACCGGACGAGGACCGACGGGGACGGATATGAGAACCATGACTCTATACATATAATACAAGTTAGAAAATTATACAAGTAATAACTATGCATCTAAAATAATAAAGCTATGTTTTTAAAAATCAAATAAAATAAAAGATAGAGGCTCACCGAGGTGGTGCCGGTGACGGGACAGCGCGGGCGATCGATCGTCGATAAGGCTCCTCACGACACTAAAACATATAAATCATTATTTAGTTTGAGCATAAATTGCACATATGAAACAAATAAAATCCTAACTTAGGCATTTCATCAAACACCTTGTTTGCACAAAAAAATTGAAATGGGCAAAATGAGCTAAATAAGCAATGTCGGAAAGAGGATGAAGAGGCTAACCGTGGGGTGCCTTCAATCTTGCCAAATGGTGTAAAATATTATGGATTATTTAGTCTTGGGGAGAGGAAATGGAGAAGAAATGGAGAGGAAATGGTTTTGAGCTCGGGCTCGGTGGAAAAAATGGAGTGAGCAGGGGTGGAAGAAGCTGATAAAGTCAGGACCTTTAGTCCCGGTTCGTTTTACGAACCGAGACTAAAGGGTTCTAACGCTGGGACCCGCCTCTGCTGCCGCATGCGGTGGACCTTTAGTCCCGGTTCCTAACACGAACCGGGACTAAAGGTCCCTCGCAAAATCGCGGCGCGGGGTTGCACCCCTTTAGTCTCGGTCCAAATTTAATTTGGGACTAAAGGGGTGAACCTAAGCCCCGATTTCCACTAGTGAGATTACTTGAACATTAATTAATGATTTTCTCGTGTTCAAAATTTCATATTCCACTTGTAGATTTGTAGTCCGGGGTGTTTGAATTATAATACTCCATCCGTCCACAAATAAGTTTCTCAAGTCTCTCAAAAAGAAGATATATCTAGACATAACTTATTTATGTACGGAGGGAGTACTGTAGATAGACTATACTGCATATGAAAAAGTGTTTTTTCGCACACCCGTCAACAAAACCTACAAGAAGATAAGTTTTTTAAGAATACAAATCAACTAACCAAATTACGTTTATCAATATCACTTCTACAGGTAAACAATGCGTAAATCTAATAAAGTCACATGCTAGTTTATTACGACGATATAAGAAACAACACATATTTTGCGCAACAAACCAACAGTTATATAGATAACAGATGTAGGAGATTAGTGCTGAAATATTGTCTAAATATTGACTAGGCTTTTGGCCCATTTATCAATTTCAGAAAAATCTTTAAAAGCCCGTGTTATCATGGCAAGTGGTGGGAGTTTAGTCCGGGTATTCCTAGTTGCCGCGGTACGCGGACACAAGCGCTGCACCACGTACTCCTCTGCCCCTACGGGCCAATTGGGATCGCGCCATTTTCCGCAGATTCACTTCATGTTTTTTTTCTTTGATTCCCTGAAATTCAAATCCAAACATTTTCAAAATGGAAAAAAAAACATATGAATTTTCTTCGAAATGAACAATTTTAAAATCTGAACATTTTTGAAAATGAACAAATTACTAATCTGAACATTTTTTATTTTGATTTTTTTTAATTTCAAATATTTTTTAGTTATGAACATTTTAAACTTAATAATTTTCAATTTTGTTTTTTCGAAAACTGAACAATTTTTAGTTATGAACAAATTTTTGTTTGAACATTTTTAAATCTTCAACATTTTAAATTTATAAGAAAATTTAATATGAAGACATTACTAAATTTTAAATTTTTCAAAAACTGAACAAGTTTTTATTTTAAACAAATTTATGTTTGAACATTTTTAATTTTGAACATTTTAAATATTTCCACAGAAAACAGAAAGAAAAAAGAAAAAAAGAAACTAACAAAAAACAAACGACTATAAAAGAAAAACGAAACTGAAAAAATAAAACAAACAAAAAAATAAAAAACAAAAGCAAGAGTGAAATGTGGCCTTATTGGGCCGGCCCAATTGCACGCGTTGGGTACGCGGAGTTGTGTTAGCTCCGAGGTATGCGACAACTGTTGAATAATTTGGCGATTTAGCATATGATTTAATTCCCAATAATAGTGAACAATTCATGACTAGAATAATATAGATTAAAATAATCATGTGATCTACGCAAACAGTAGATAAACAGATGCAATCTAGAACATATACTATAAGTAAGAACTCTAGCAAAACTTCATATAGGAAGATGAAGAACACATACGGTGCAGCGGCAGTCGCACCACTGGAGTTCCCCGTGTTGTCGCCCATGTCGTCGATGAAGAGGCTGGCGATGTCGGGGAAGAAGTCGTCGTTGGGGAAGAACTCGAAGCCAGTAGTCGCGCGAGTGCGCTCCCCAAAAACCTGATCGCCCCTCTCCCGTACAGGATCACAAGAGGCGGGGTTCCGGAGGCCTACTGTCCCTTCAACCGGTGCACGCCGGAAGACGGGATGGAGAAGACTTGGTAGACGGCGGCGCAATGCTCTGGAACGGTGTGAGACCATGTATCTCGTGGTGCAGGCTAGGGTTTGCCCCGGGCTGTATATGTAGTGCGAGTCGGGTAGAACGTGGGCTGTAAGCCACGATCGAGTCGGTAACGCCCCACGATCCCATAGGAATCGGAAACGGCAAGATAATTAACGCGTCCGTTAATTACTAATCAATGACTCATTAATTTTCACGGACTGCAAAAATATAAGCTCGGCTCGGCGGGATTCCCGCAACCCGCGGCGCGGCGCGTCGTGACGAGGCGAGGCGTGGCGTGGCGTGGCGAGGCGAGCGAGGAGGAGGAGCGCGCGTGTGGCACTCTTCATCTTCTCTTGTTCTCACTAGCTCATACTAGTACTAGAACACCCCACTATATAAAGTGGTGCAGCTCACTCTCCACTAGCAGTATGGGACTAAACATTAGTCACGTGCATGCACAACCAGCCAACCAGAATGGGCCATGAGAATTTCGGATTTTAGTTGGGCCTTAGCTCAAGTATACTAAAATTCCAGCAATCCCCCACAAAGTCTCATTGGCACATTGTACCACTTTGTTTCAAAACATTGTTTTATATACCGGTGCTTAGTGGGGGCTGTTAAGTTGAACTCCACTTAGAAACTTATGCTACGTTAGGCCACAACTTGAATAGTGGACTATGCCTTGAACTACAAGTTTGCTGCGACCTAATTTCACACAAGCCCTTGACCGATACTAGGCTACCGCAAGGCTTCCCCGCGGTGTGGAGCTTATACGTCATACTCCAAGTCCTTTCATGAGTTTACTAAAGAGCACCCGACTCTCATAGACTGCGACGTTTAATAGTCAGACTCATATAGGTGTATTCCTCAAGAGATGCTCTGAAGGATAGGATAACATCTCCGCTTATAAAAGTAAGCCGCTTGGAACACATTAAGATAAATATCAACCTGCCATGCAGATCAGGAGAGTATTGCATCTTTGCGGAGTGGGATAGTAAAATGTAAGGATACTCTCCTCCCAGCCGACCAACAGCTTGTCTCCCACTTCTAATTCACGGGATCTCCGATCACATAGAGTAGGTTACCACTGTGGACAACTCATACGGTGGGTCTCAAACCCATCTCCCTCGATGCATTATCTATCACGTTACGTGATAAACCCTTTGTGAAAGGATCTGCCAAGTTTTTAGACGTTTGGATATAATCCAACGCAATAACTCCGGAGTTCTTCAATTTTCTGACAGATTTCAATCTCCTTTTCACATGCCTTGATGACTTCAAATTATCCTTAGAACTTTTAATCTTAACTATCACAGTTTGATTATCACAGTTCATAAGGATAGCGGGTATGGGTTTTTCAACCACAGGTAAGTCCATCAAAAGCTCTCGAAGCCACTCTGCTTCAACAGTGGCTGTGTCTAATGCTGTGAGTTCTGCTTCCATAGTTGACCTCGTTAAGATGGTCTGCTTGCAAGACTTCCAGGAAACAGCTCCACCACCGAGTGTAAACACATAACCACTCGTGGCCTTAATCTCATCAGCATCAGATATCCAATTGGAATCACTATAACCTTCCAGTACTCTAGGATAACCAGAATAGTGAATTCCATAGCTCGCAGTGCTTTTTAAATAGCGCATAACTCTCTCAAGCGCATGCCAATGATCATCTCCCGGGTTGGAAACAAACCGGCTCAACTTGCTTACAGCAAAAGAGATGTCAGGCCTCGTGGCACAAGCCAAATACATAAGCGAGCCAATGATCTGAGAATATCTCAGTTGATCTCTAGCAATGCCCTGATTCTTTCGAATCAACACACTGGGATCATATGGTGTCGCAGAAGGCTTGCAGTCGTCATACCCGAAGCGACTCAAGATCTTTTCCACATAGTGGGATTGAAGCAGTGTAATCCCACCATCACCATCTCTCAGCAGCTTGATGTTTAAGATTACATCAGCTACTCCAAGATCTTTCATCTCAAAACAGTGAGATAAGAAATCCTTAACCTCCTTGATTAAATCAAGATTGGTTCCAAATATTAGTATGTCATCGACATACAGACATAGAATAACTCCCTCGCCCCCACCATGGCGATAGTATACACACTTATCAGATTTGTTAACAACGAAACCTGCAGCAGTTAAAGTTCTTTCAAACTTCTCATGCCACTGCTTCGGAGCTTGCTTAAGGCCATATAAATACTTCAATAGCTTGCACACCTTTGCTTCCTGACCCGGTACTACAAAACCATCAGGCTGATTCATATAAATTTCCTCGTCTAACTCTCCATTTAGGAAAGCTGTCTTAACGTCCATTTGATGAACAAGAAGACGATGCGAGGCAGCCAATGAAAGTAGCACCCGAATCGTGGTCAGTCTAGCCACAGGTGAGTAAGTATCAAAGAAGTCTTCTCCTTCTTTCTGGGTATAACCCTTGGCCACAAGCCGCGCCTTGTACTTCTCAATAGTACCATCAGGCCTAAGCTTTTTCTTGAACACCCACTTACATCCTACAGGTTTGCACCCATAAGGACGATCAGTAACTTCCCAGGTTCCGTTAGCTAAGATGGAATCCATCTCACTATGGACAGCCTCCTTCCAGTAGTCAGCATCAAGAGATGCATAAGCTTCTGAAATGGTACTGGGGGTGTCATCCACAAGATACACAATGAAATCATCACCAAAGGACTTAGCAGTCCTCTGTCTCTTGCTCCTAATAGGAGCTTCATTGTCATCCTCCATGGGATTATCGGTGTGTTCTATCGGAATGGTAGGATCAGGAATCTCAACTAATTCCTGACTAGATGTATTAGGTATATCCTGATTTGATGAGCTAGACATACCCTTCATGGGAAAGATGTCCTCAAAGAAAGTCGCATCATTCGACTCCATAATCGTACCAACATGCATGTCGGGTACCTCAGATTTGATTATCAAAAATCTATAGCCAATGCTATGAAAAGCATAGCCCAGAAGAACACAGTCCACGGTTTTTGGTCCTAGCTTGCGCTTCTTGGGAATTGGAATATTGACTTTCGCCAAACAACCCCAAGTACGTAAGTAAGAGAGTCTCAACTTTTTTCTTTCCCATTCCTCAAATGGAGAAACGGATTTGTTCTTTGTGGGAACTCGGTTTAGGACATGACAAGCTGTCAATAGCGCCTCCCCCCACCATGCCTTGGAGAGACCCGAAGTGTCTAACATGGCGTTAACCAAATCAGTTAGAGTTCGGTTCTTTCTTTCGGCTACCCCATTTGACTGAGGTGAATAGGGAGGCGTCCTCTCATGGATTATACCATGTTCCGCACAAAAAGAATCAAACTCATTGGAAAAGTACTCTCCACCACGATCAGACCTTAGCCGTTTTATTTTTAGATCAAGTTGGTTCTCTGCTTCAGCTTTATAGTTTTTGAAGAAGTTTAAAGCTTCATCTTTTGTTTTCAGAAGATACACATAACAATATCTAGTGGATTCATCAATAAGCGTCATGAAATATTTCTTTCCGCCTTTTGTCAACACGCCATTCATCTCACAGAGATCTGAATGTATAAGTTCCAGTGGTGCCAAGTCTCTTTCCTCCGCAGCCTTATGGGACTTGCGGGGTTGTTTAGCTTGAACGCACACTTGACACTTGGAACCTTTGACATTAGTGAATTTCGGAATTAAATCCAAATTATCTAGCCGTGTCATGCTACCAAAGTTAATATGACAAAGTCGAGAATGCCAAAGATTAGACTCAATTTCGTGGCAAACATGATTAATAACTTTGGAGCAAATATCCGATAAAGATAGGCGGAACAAGCCTCCGTACTCATAGCCTTTTCCAACAAATTGTCCATACTTAGATATTACAACTTTATTGGACTCGAAAACCAACTTAAAACCATCTCGACACAGCAGCGATCCGCTAACGAGATTTTTATTGATGGCGGGCACATGATGAACGTTCTTCAGGCGCACGGTCTTCCCCGAAGTAAACTTCAGATCGACCGTACCAACACCACGAACAAAAGCATGTGACCCATTTCCCATCAGCACGGAGGAAGTCCCTGTGATCTGGTAAGAAGAGAACATCGAGGCATCAGCACAAACATGTACATTGGCACCAGTGTCAATCAACCATTCAGGTGAATGAAAAACTGAAAGGATGGTGGGAAATATTCCGTACCCTGGATCCTTCATCTCAGTATCGCCAATGACAACATTGGCACTCTTGCCATTAGTCTCAGGTTCGCGCAGCTCATGGCGGTTGGGACAACGGGGTGCCCAGTGATTTGGATCACCGCAAACATGGCATGATCCCTTCCTCGGTTTATTGTTGTTCTTCTTCTTGAAGTTGGTAGGCTGTGATGGCTTGAACTTTCCATCAGGCTTGCCCTTACCCCCAGAGTTGTTCTTGTTAAATTTGGTCTTGTGGGGCGGCTGGTAATTCTTCTTTTGTACCACATGGGCACTAGAACCAGTCTCGGTAACTCGAGCACGTGTATCCTTCGCTCTCGCCTTCTCTTCCACATCAAGCGACCCAATGAGATCCGAAACGGAAAACTCTTGTCTCTTGTGTTTCAGAGAGGTAGCAAAGTTGCTCCACGAAGGTGGAAGCTTGGCGATTATGCCACCGGCGACAAACTTGTCCGGTAAGATACACTTAAAGTGCTCAAGTTCCTTAGCGAGTGACTGTATCTCATGAGCCTGTTGAACAACAGGGCGCTCATCAGTCATCTTGTAGTCATAGAAAGTTTCCATGACATACAACTCGCTGCCAGCGTCCGAGACCCCAAACTTGGCCTCGAGCGCATCCCACATGTCCTTGCCGTTAGAAAACGACATATACGAGTCCACAATGGAATCGTCAAGAATACTCAAAAGGGCACTCTTAAACATGTTGTCGAGCCTCTCGAAAGACTCCTGCTGTGCAGGGTCAAGCTCGCCATCAGGCTTGCCTTTGGTGGCAGCATAGCAGTTCATGTTCTGAAACCATAACACTGCTCTCATGCGCCACCGCTTATACATAACCCCTTCAAAGGGAAACGACCTCGTTGACGCGATAAAGCCAGCAGTTGCTAATTGCCTATAATCAGGTTTTTGGATTGTTGAATAATTAGGCGATTTAGCATATGATTTAATCCCAATAATAGTGAACAATTCATGACTAGAATAATATAGATTAAACTAATCATGTTATCTACGCAAACAGTAGATAAACAGATGCAATCTAGAACATATACTATAAGTAAGAACTCTAGCAAAACTTCATTTAGGAAGATGAAGAACACATACGGTGCAGCGGCAGTCGCACCACTGGAGTTCCCCGTGTTGTCGCCCATGTCGTCGATGAAGAGGCTGGCGATGTCGGGCAAGAAGTCGTCGTTGGGGAAGAACTCGAAGCCAGTAGTCGCGCGAGTGCGCTCCCCAAAAACCTGATCGCCCCTCTCCCGTACAGGATCACAAGAGGCGGGGTTCCGGAGGCCTACTGTCCCTTCAACCGGTGCACGCCGGAAGACGGGATGGAGAAGACTTGGTAGACGGCGGCGCAATGCTCTGGAACGGTGTGAGACCATGTATCTCGTGGTGCAGGCTAGGGTTTGCCCCGGGCTGTATATGTAGTGCGAGTCGGGTAGAACATGGGCTGTAAGCCACGATCGAGTCGGTAACGCCCCACGATCCCATAGGAATCGGAAACGGCAAGATAATTAACGCGTCCGTTAATTACTAATCAATGACTCATTAATTTTCCCGGACTGCAAAAATATAAGCTCGGCTCGGCGAGATTCCCGCAACCCGCGGCGCGTCGTGACGAGCGAGGAGGAGGAGCGCGCGTGTGGCACTCTTCATCTTCTCTTGTTCTCACTAGCTCATACTAGTACTAGAACACCCCACTATATAAAGTGGTGCAGCTCACTCTTCACTAGCAGTATGGGACTAAACATTAGTCACGTGCATGCACAACCAGCCAACCAGAATGGGCCATGAGAATTTCGGATTTTAGTTGGGCCTTAGCTCAAGTATACTAAAATTCCAGCAACAACTAGGTTTTCGCGTTTAGGCCTAGCTTGGCAATAAAGTTTTCACAAAACTGAAGCATTGCTAAACCACAGTATTTCGGTGCTAGGCAACTTAATACTTTATTTTCTTGAAACCAACGTTTTTCTTAGTTTAGCAAAATTACGTGATGTTTGGCAAGTGTTGTTTTTCTGTTATTTTGATGCATGGATAAGCAATTGTTTTTTAAATTTTGTATGCAGAACTCGGTACGTGCTTGTGTTAGAACTAGACTATCAATGACGTGATGTTCAGTTCACGTTCTGCATGCTTCTATGCAATAGATTATGAGGTTCTTATCTAGCTAATGACGCGATGTTCACAACTGTCAGGAGTAGATCAGAAAGACACAGTACCAGATCGGAACCCATCCTACAAGCCTGGAAGATCTTCATCTGCCAGCGCCGGCGCTGCCGCCGCCCGACAAGTGGAGGAAGAGAGATTAACATGTTCAGGGTTTATATGAATTTCTGCCGCTTGACCAAATACTCCATCTAGATCGGACATGGAAATGCACCAAAAATTGATGGCTAGCTGAGATAAAACTAAATAAAACGGATCTACAAGTACTGATCCATGTGCTTGAACCTAGGATATCACGCTACACTAAAGCACCAGGAGAGAAGGAACGAAAGAGTGAAGGAACCAATCGTAATCGTAGTAGGCCGAACCTTTTTCATTGTGGCGAGCTTGATTTGTCAATAGCTGAAGATGACATCGCCGCAAGAGAGAAGGGACGAAGGAGAGATAGCACGAAAGGAGGAAGAGATCGTTTCTCTGTTTCAGAATAAATAGGTCGGGAGCTATTTCTAGTTTTAGAATACTTCAACAAAAATGCAGTATTGGGAATAAACTGCAATTTTACTTGAATCCAAACACCTCAAAGTATTGGAAACTTCAGTTTTCCAAAATACCACAGTATTGCATGAATACTTTAAAAATACTGTGTCTCCAAACGGGGCCTTAGTCCCCATACTGCTAGTTGAGTCATTGAGTGAGATGTGCATCAGTTTATATACTGAGTTATGCTTCTACTAATGTGAGTTGGTGTGAGGTATGAGAGAATGATTGTGTACCACACGTGTGCTCCTCCTCCGCCACGCCGCGGGTTGCGAGAATCTCGCCGAGCCGACTGATGCACACGGTGGTGTGTTGTTGGAAAACCCCAAGAGGAAGGTGTGAAGTAGTGCAACAACAAATTTCTCTCGGTTATGAAACCAAGGTTATCGAACCAGTGGGAAATGGGAATTCACTTGAGGTGTCAATGGCGCCAGAAAAGTCTTGGTGCTAAGTTAATGTGGAGCCTGCACACAACACAATCAAAATACTTTGCACCAACTTAACGGTGAGGGTGTCAATCTCACCGGCTTGCTGTAACAAAGGATTAAACGTATGTGTGGAAGAAAGATATTTGTTTACAGAGAATGAAAGTAACAGGTTTGGAGTAGGTGGTTTTATCAGATTAAAGAAAAGGACCGGGGTCCATAGTTAATAGTGGTGTCTCACCATAAATAATAATAACATTCATGCGGGTAAGAAAATTACAACTGGGCGATCGATAGAATAATGAAGTGCATAACAATGCATATACCAATTTCATGATGTCTAGTGTGAGATCTATTTGGGGATTACAACAATATACATAGACCGTTCCAACCACATCTATGACTAATAATCCACCTTCCGTTTAGCGTCCGCACCCCTTTTAGTAATATGTTGCAAGCAACATATTATCAACTTAAGCACTGCATGTAAAGTAAGTAAGTAACATCATCCTTAGACAAAGTACTACTGTTTTATCCTTAGTAGCAACAATACATTTACAAACTTAGAGCTTTCTGTCACGACCCATATTAAATAGAGACATGAACCTACTATCGAGCATAAATATCCCCTCTTGGAGTCACAAGCATCTACTTGGCCAGATCATCTACTAGCAACGGAGATCATGCAAGATCATAAATAGCACACACATCATATATAATGAAGCAAATGACTTAGTACTCAATGTTCATCGGATCCCAACAAACACAACATGGTATTACATAACGGTGATCTTGATCATTATAGGCAGCTCACAAGATCTAAACATGATAGCACAAGAGGAGAAGACAACCATCTAGCTACTGCTATGGACCCGTAGTCCAAGGGTGAACTTCTCACGCATCAGTCCAGAGGCGGGCATTGTGATGTAGAGCCCTCCGGTGTCGATTCCCCTCCTGGCAGGGTGTCGGGGAGAGCTTCTGATCTCCCCCAAAGTGGTGTTGACGAAGGCGGCGGTTCTGGTATCCGTGGAGGAATAATTTTCTTCATATTCATCTTAGGTTTCCGAGGGGTATAAGTATGCGAAAGGACGAAGGGCGAAAGGGCCAAGGGCTCACACCACGTGTCCGCGCGACATGGGGGGACCCGTGCGTGGACATGGTGTCGGCGCCTCGGCCTCCTTCTTCGTTTCCTTTTCAGTGCTCTGAAACGTTCATAGGAAAATAGGGGCTTTGGAAAAGAAATCATCCGATTCCGAGAATATTTCCGTAAGTAATTTTCTGAAACTAAAAACAGCAGAAAACAGGGAACTGGCACCGTGGCATCTTGTTAATAGGTTAGTCCCGTAAAATGCATAAAACCATATAAAATGCATATAAAACATGTCATAAGTGGTATAATATAAGCATGGAACATAAGAAATTAAAGATACGTTAGAGACGTATCACCGACATGTTCTTTTTGCACCCAGGAATAAAATGTCAACGCCCCGAAACGTTTTGTGTTAATGAAGATTGATTGTTAGCTGAAACGTTCCGTCTTATGTAGGTACTCAGTCTTAACGACAATTCATTACATGTGTTTTGGCTGGACCTTTGCCTCTCGCGTCTATGCACAAAAAGAGGGGTCACTCCTCTCCGAAAATACAGAAGAATAGAACTCATCTGCCTACAGCCGCCACCGTTGTTCCTCTCGTTGTTGCTGCCATTGTTGATTCCATCCCATCCGTCGCGTACACATCCGACGGGAGAGCAGCTCTCTGAAACTCCATCTCTCTGTTTCCTGTAAAGGAGAGGGGGCATTAGGTTTTTGGGGAGCGTCTCATACGCGATTGCTCGCCAATCTTCATCCATTACGTTGGCTACTTCATCTACTTCAACTACGTCCGCGTCACCTTTGTCATCACCATGAGCACCGACGTCGAGAACGAGAAGGCTGCCGTTGAAAAAAGGGCTACTGACGCGCTGCCACTTCTACATTGGTCAACTGTTCAACTGTCGGGTATAACATGTTTATACCTCTACTGATTATTTACTTGTTTGTTGTACTAGTGATTTACGTAGATGTATCTAGTATATGTCTAGTACACAATTACGCTGTTAGGTTTCAACATGTCATTAGCACTATGTACGTCATGGTTTTAGTTTATACTTAGAAAATCACATATGTAGGCAGTGAGATGGACAAAAGAGCGGTGAATAAATAATAATTATGTTCCTAAAATTCTAATGAATCTACTTCTAAAGTAACAGTAATTCCAACCCTAATTTGTACTCCATCCAATAGTCGGGACCTGTTCATGTATGTTTTTGCTTGTCATTTTTTCTTCCTCTTTGTTAAAAGCTAACGTTAACGAAGTCAGATGCTTTGATTTGGACAATGTCTAACAACCAAATTGTATATGGCAAGTAGAGTACAACCGTGTTGATATGAAAACATAAAACATAAATTGATCAGCGAGCCGTGATCTGTCAGCAATCAGTAGCCCAACGACCCAGCCGGGAGGTGTATGAGCATTGACCTGGTAGCAACAGGACTAGCTAGGTTGTGTTCCATCGTGGTATACTTTTCAAAACCATATAATCAAATACAATTTGCACGAACCTGCTACGTGCCCGCGCACCAACCGTCTGCTTGCTTGCATATATATAAACAGTCCGGCGTGGCGGCACAATCACTGAACAGAAAGCCTCTCATTAGTGTCAACGGATAGCGGTACCTAACCATCTCCTCTGCTTGCTCCTTCCGGTTCCAACCGCAATGGCAGCTGCTGCCATGAGCATTGTTCTCCTTGCGCTGGCGGCGATGGCCTTCCCCAGCACCGTGTCCGCGGTGACCTACGACGTCGGCGGGCCGAGTGGTGCGTGGGACCTGAGTACCGACTACACCACATGGGTGTCCGACAAGAAGTTCGTCACCAGTGACAGCATCGTCTTCAAGTACACGCAGACGCACGACCTGCTCGAGGTTACCAAGGTCAACTACGACTCCTGCACAACCACCGGTGCCATTACCACCTCCAAAACCGGCGAGGACACCGTCGTCCTATCCGACCCCGGCACCCGCTACTTCATCTGCGGTGTAGGGAGCCACTGCAACAACGGCATGAAGGTCACGATCGATGTTGGATCAGGCTCCTCCCCATCGCCGCCCGCACCATCCAGCGGCCCCAGCACGAGCAACTCTCCCCCACCGCCACCATCGTCCTCCGCCGCTACCTCGGTCGGCGCCACAGCAGGCCTTGGCCTTGTCGTCCTGCTGGCTGGTCTCATAGCTTGAACACACATATTTGCTGCTGGCGGAAACCAAGATTTGGAGTTGCAATTTTGTGTTGCATTTTTCATTTGCAAAAATGTTAGTCTACCGGTGTTTTTTTTACTTGTCTTGCAAAATTGTTGGTCCCACATATATATCTTTTCCACGTGTAGCAATATTACGCATTAGGTTGATTGCATTTACTTATTTGAGTCTTTTGTAAGTTGTTGGTCTATACATATATATAAGTAAAAATGGAGGATGGGCCAGAACTCATTACAAACTCAAAGTAGGAAAGACGATGAACTAAATATTTTGATCTTGGAGAACTTGCCTGTGACAAGATGGTTAGTTGGATGGTTGTATCCCTAGCCTACCAGAGTTCAAACCCCAAGTTTGACGCTGGTGTTTCTCATTTAGTTTGAATATTCTTTCAGTGGGAGGCGACGTTCCCGTCGACAGCGAGGCGCCTGTGGTGACTTCGTCAATGTCAAGACCTGACCCGCCGGCTCAGTCTTTTGGAGGTTCTCATAGGGGTAGAGTGTGTGCGTTCATAGATGTGAGTGTGTGCGCGTGTATATGAGCGCTTGCGTTGTACTGTGTTTTTCAAAACAAAAAAAATTGATCTTGGAGACTCATCATGAAATATAATACGCTTACTAAATTTATTTTTGAACTTCAAGCCTTTCGGTTGGGTGCATTTTTGTTATGTAGATAACAGGTGTAATGCTTAAAACTCTTAAGTCATAAAACTATCTTTATCGAAAAAAGGTATTATAGGGCTTGATGCAATTTCAGTTTTTGCTGTGAACGTGTGAAATGTGCTAGATGGGGATACTGTGTGGTGCGTAAGGGTAGGTAAATATGGCCCAGCTTGAACAATAATGTGCCATACATATGCAGTTTATAATGTTTGATGCTAGATTAGTTGCATGGTCAGAATTAATTTTTCAGTTTCAAGTGTTTGCTTCATACAAACAGTCTGACATTAACTTCTGTTTGAAGACTATATGCGTTGCTGCTGCCGACACCCATAGAGAGAGGATCTGACTACAATTGTTCATGTTGCACCAGTGAGCTTGGTAGACCATGAGTGTCCCAACCCCCCTAAGTCGATCTTGCGCAGCGGCATATGCGGGGAGATTTATTAGTTCGTCTGTTGGACCTGTTCTGTTCAGGTTTGTGCAATTTTCCACGTTGAAAATTGCAATATATGTGCTTTCTCTTTATGACGTGCTTGTTCTTGTCATGTTCCCGACAGAGAGATATGTTCTTAGATTTGGTTGGGAGTAACAGAATGCACAGTGTTCCCTTGTGTTGTAAGGTTGCTGGTTGTGATATGAATACCTCTTTTGTGAGGCTTTTTTGCTGATCCTGAAACTTTTGTGTAGCTTTGTTTTGATGTATATTCGTTGTACCAATGACACCTCATAGTATTTGTGCTCTTCCTTGTTTTCTAAATAATTATATTAGTAATGTCTACATAGATGTAATTGACAAAACAAAAGACTTTGTAAGGATGGACTTGTTGGAACATCAATATGACACAAATATGGAAAACGATAGCATGCTACTTATTTGAAGTCTATTGGGAAATATTTTGTACTTGATGACAAAGAAAAGATGTTTAAACCAATTGCTGAAGTGCGTGTTTAGCACTGACAGGAATGTTGAGTGTGACTTTGTTGAGGCAAGATGAAATATACTCAAATACATTAAACTTTAAATACAACCTTCCAACAAAATTCAAAATATATTTTCATCAATTCATGACACTCTACAATTTTAATGGACGGATGCGGCAACACGCGCCTACATATTGTAGTGAAGGAAAAACATTACCGATATTATGCCTCCAAGCAAGTTGTTAAGTCAGACGACCCATCGCCAATGTGAAAGCACATCTGAAAGCAGAAAACTATGTAGCACTAGTTGCCTTGTATAGTCATTCACAATGCATTTTTGTTTCAACATTTGTATTGTGGATTGTAAGTACAATTGCATATTTCACACGCACAAGAGCATATTTGACAGCATACACACACATCAATTTTATTCATAATATTACATCACCTCAAATACAATAACATCAAATACAAATTTCACGATGCAATCAGTGAATAAGAAAATTAATTAGCGGGCTACAAGAAATTATAGAATTAGTCTTCAGAATCTTAAAAACCATAAACATCTAGCCATCAATTTAATAAACTATCGGATGTCGGGCATGGTATTTTAGAAATAACCTACTTTCATCGACGTTAAAGTAAATTAACCCACCAACACCCTATATAAGATTTCCGGTAGCCTTCAATAAGACATTTATCTTTTTGTAGGGGAAAAAAGATAGGGTTAATTATCAGCCTGCACTCAATTGTGACATAGACCTCACTTTTGCCCTCAGTCGCAAATCGTGCTCAGTTTTACCCCTACTCTGTGCACAAGGATTCATTCTGTGACTCCATCCGTCTCAGTTAGCCTTTCTAACATGTGGGGCCCAGAAGACAACCGTTGACTGTGGGAGCCGGAAGAGATTCGAACGGTGCGAATTCACATTTTAAGTTTGAAAAACTCGAAAATGTGAAAAAGATTCCAAGTGTTGCTAATGAAGTAGGAAACAACTTTGCCAAAACGATTTTACAAATTCTTGTGTCCTTTGTCCTGTGTAAAAAAGACAAATTTCTAAATCTGACATCCAGATCGGAAATCTAGATCTAGAACGGTACATAATTCGAAAAAAGTCAACTTTCAAATTTAAATGTGAAAAAATCTCCGATGTTGCCAATGATATAGGAAACAACTTTGCCAAAAAGATTTTCCAGATTCTTGTATCGTTTGGCCTGTATAAAAAAAGACAAATTTCAAGATCTAACATCAAGATCGAAAATCTAAATTTAGAACAATGCAGAATTTGAAAAAAGTCAACTTTCAAATTTAAATATGAAAAAAATCTCCAATGTTGCCAATGATATAGGAAACAATTTTGCCAAAGAGATTTTTCAAATTCTTGTATTGGCCAGTATAAAAAAGACAAAAATTTAAATCTGACATGAATCTAGATCTACATCAGTGCATAATTCAAAAAAGTCAAATTTCGAATTTAAATATAAAAAAAATCTCCGATGTTGCCAATGATATAGTAAGCAACTTTGCCAAAGTGATTTTCCAAATTATTATGTTGTTTGGCCGGTGTAAAATGAAACAAATCACAAAATTGTGTGATATGTGAGTTAATGGGTCGCTGGTTAGCTCGTATACATGACCGCCGCAGTGCTCGATTCACCTGCGTTGGACATGACTTTCCACTCTATCGTTCTCAGGAAGGAACGAGCGTCCTAATGTGCAAGGTGTTACACGAGAGATGGTTTCTCCACGATCACAAGCGGGCAGCGCCGTTGGACTATCGTCGAACATGTTGAGTGCGCGATCTGAGGGCATCAACATGTTCCCAGCGGTTCCCAAAAAATTGAGAATAATTATTTATATGTTTGTATATAGAACTGGATTTTCTACAACTTTACAGTTTTAAGTATTTGCTTGTTTTGAACTTGCTCTATCGTGTTTTCGTGAAAAACTGATCTAGTCCGATCTTCCAGTCCACTTTATCATGCTCAGTGTGAGCCGAGCGTCCTAATGGGTATGTTTTGACGCACGAGAGAGGGCTTCTTGGACTACCACGAGCGAGTGGAGCCGTCAAACTACTGTCGAACACCTTAAGAGCGCGAATTTGACATGGTCATGTCGGCATCAGTATGGCCATTATCGTGTCATAGTTTGTGATAAAGTTCTCATATTCAGCATATATTTGTTCCATGGTATGGAAAATAACGTCACCGAAACAATTTCCAAATTCTTTAAAATAATATCATTTTCCACTTTCTAAGTGCTAAAAATGACATTTTTTTGTGAAGCAAGTACATAAAATATGGTTTAAAATGACACTCATTTAATTTTCACAAATAATAGTACATATTTAATGGATAATCCTTCAATATGCGAATTTTCATTCCGCTCTTAAATTGGCTTTATGTCAAAATGGAGAGCATGGCTATTCATCAAAAAATGGTCGAATTTTAAAAATCTATCAACGGTTCTATGTTGTTAGCACTACTTCTGTATCATAAAATAATTTTTTTCATAATTTTATAGCAAACTATCACACAGTTATAGTTCAAATTTGAATTACATACGGAAAATTGACATAAAGTCAATTAAAGAGGGACATTTAGATAAAAAGCAACGAAAATTCTCATATTTAGGGATTATCCAACAAATATGTACTACTCTTTGTGAAAATTAAATGGGTGTCATTTTGGACTAGATTTTATGTACTTGCTTCACAAAAAATATCATTTTTAGCACCTAAAAAATGAAAAATGATATTTCTAAAAATAATTTTGAAAATAGCTTCGGTGACGTTGTTTCCTATACCATGCCACACATATGTGCTGAATATGAGAACTATATCACAAACTATGACACGATAATGGCCATACATTGGTCATTTGGCTTGAAACTTATATATGTTTATAGATGATTGACATTTTTATGAAGTATTTATTTGAAAAGTTTGTCAAAATTCAAGTTTATCATTTTTCCTACAAACTAGAACACATAAAATAACTCCATGCCAAAGAGTTTCTTATTTCGAATATTTTTTCACTTTTTCTCATTTCTTTCAAAAAATAAAAATGGTCAAAATAGAGAGCATGGCTATTCATCTAAGGTGGTCGAATTTTCAAAAAATGTCGAATGTTTTATGTTGTAACCACTACTTGTGTATCTTAAAATTATTTTGTAACAATTTCAGTATCACGGAGTTGTAGTTCAAATTTGAATTACTTTCGGAAAATTGACATAAAGTCAATTAAAGAGGGGAATTTAGATAGAAAGAAAGGAAAATTATCATATTTAGGTATTATCATACAAATATGTACTAATCTTTGTGAAAATTAAATGGGTGTCATTTTGGAGCATATTTTATGTACTTGCTTCACAAAAAATGTCATTTTTAGCACCTAAAAAATGAAAAATGATATTTCTAAAAAGAATTTTAAAAATCGCTTCGGCGACGTTGTTTCCCATAGCATGACACACATATGTGCTGAATATGGGAACTTTATCACAAACTATGACACGATAATGGCCATACATTGGTCATTTGGCTTGAAACTTATATATGTTTGTAGATGATTGACATTTTTTGTAAAGTATTGTTTTGAAAAGTTTGTCAAAATTCAAGTTTATCATTTTTCTTATAAACTAGTCCACATAAAAGGACTCCATGTCCAAGGGTTTCTTTTTTCGAGTATTTTTTCACTTTTTCTCATTTCTTTTAAAAAATGGTCAAAATAGAGAGCATGGCTATTCATCTAAGGTGGTCGAATTTTCAAAAACTATCGATGGTTCTATGTTGTAACCACTATTTGTGTACCTTAAAATTATTTTCGTAACAATTTCAGAGCAAACTATCACGTAGTTGTAGTTCAAATTTGAATTAATTTCGGAAAATTGACATAAAGTCAATTAAAGAGGGGAATTTAGATAGAAAGCAAGGAAAATTCTCATATTTAGGGATTGTCAAAAAAATATGTAGTACTCTTTGTGAAAATTAAATGGGTGTCATTTTGGATCATATTTTATGTACTTGCTTCACAAAAAATGTCATTTTTAGCACCTAAAAAAATGGAAAATGATGTTTTTAAAAAGAATTTTGAAAATCGCTTCGGCGAAGTTGTTTCCCATACCATGCCACACATATGTGTCGAATATGAGAACTTCATCACAAACTATGACACGATAATTGCCATACTGATGCCGACATGACCATGTCAAGATCGCGCCCTCAAGGTGTTCAACAGTAGTTTGACGGCTCAACTCGCTCATGGTAGTCGAAGAAGCACTCTCTCGTACATCAAAACATACCCATTGGACACTCGGCTCACACTGAGCACAATAAATTGGACTGGGAGGTCGGACTAGATCAGTTTTTCACGAAAACACGATAGAGGAAGTTCAAAATTAGCAAATACATATAACTGGAAAGTTGTGGAAATCTAGTTCTGCACACAAAAATATAAAGATTGCTTTCAAATTAGTTGGGAATCGGTGGGAACATGCTGATGCCAACATTGACATGCTCAGATCACGCACTCAAGCTGTTTGACGATAGTTTAACGGCGTCGCCCGGTTGTGATAGCTAAAAAACCTCTCTCGCACGTAACACTTTGCCCATTAGGACACTCGGTTCATCCTAAGCACGATAGAGTGGAAAGTGAGGTTGGACGAAGGTGAATCGAGCACTGAGGCGTTCACGTATACGAGCTAGATAGCGACCCATCAACTCACGTATACCACAATGTTTTATGATCATTTTACACCGGCCAAAAGATCCATAATAGAATTATGGTATATAATGACTCAATGACTTTAGGCAAGAAAAGCTTTATCAGATTCTCTTTTCCGAAGTTGGACCTACAACTACTCATTGAAAAGAATCCTATTCTTATGGGTAAATGCTCAATATCCAAGTGGGCTTACAAATTTGATCATGATCAACAAATTCCCTCAGAGTGGCAGCTTTTAAGCAAGAAATGAGAGGAATTCGGCTGATCGAACTAGTATCACTTTATTCACGAATCTTAGGTTTCTGACATGACCGATGTTGAACTGCCAGATTCTTCTTAGCGGGAGCTAGTGCCTGTGTCAAGGATGGGTATTAGTTTAAGTATCAATTCGAACTTTCATTCATTGTTAGGCGCACGCCCGCTGGCACATCCTCTTATCCAATGCGGCCAGGACCCTGTTCGTTCAATTTACGACTTATGTTTGATCGAACCCCGAAAGAAAGCTCGGATCTCGTGCTTTCGCTACCAGCCCTTTTTGGTAGACGAAGACCACGGCTTTGTTTGACTTAATAACTAGACTTTTTTGGTCCGAATAAGGTGTTCCTTGCTTATTCTACCTGAATCGCTAGAATCCATAGCGAAGAGTATGTGTCCTGAATTGGGTGGAAAAGAGGCATTAGATCACACAACTGTGACTCTTGATTCGTGCACTCTTAAACAAGAGGTTGCCACTTAGCATAAGGAAAGGGAAGAGTAAGGCCAGCATTGATGCCACTCTTACGAAGCCATTAAGTTAGGCGCACTAAAGAAGGGGTTAAATCACTCTTTAATCGTTTCATGATGGATTCCCCGCAAGGGGTAGGTAAAGGAAGTTCTATTCTAGGAGGGACGGCACCCTTTATTGAATCGAACATGGGGTTGCCCTCTAGGGCATTTACACCGATCAGATCAGAAGAAGAAAAGCATGAGTTGAATCATGGCTCAATTCCCGAGCGATCGCACCAAAAACTCGAGTTCCTTTTGGATTTCCTTCTTGATCAATGACAACCGTCATCATATCGTATTATCATACCGTTGTCACGTTTGAGTTCTTTACATGTACGCTCTTTTCGTAGTCCACAGGCTCATGCTCTTCATCCTCTCGTCGAGATTTTTAACAAGAAGGAAAGAACTAGCCGAGCTAAGGTGAAATATATAAGAACATACCCTAGGTGTTATGAAGTCAGTACGTAGTAACAGATTCAATATATGATATGGCCGTTCGGTTCACCGGCCCAACTAACCAGGATGCGGGATTTTGATGCGGGGAGTAGCGCCCCCTAGGGACTTCAATAAACGGACGTGATTAGCAAAGTATATCAATCCAACGGTTAAGAAAGGTAATGGTCTAAGAAGGCTCCAATTTGTGCGAGTTATAATATCCCTAATGAGTAGTCTATTTTCATAAGCATGTGTAGGACTTAATAGAAATGCTATGCTAGACCTGTTTAGAATTTCCTTACTCCTATGTCTAGGTGCCTATATAACACTTAGTAGAATTATGATGCTATGTAAAAACGTTTTTCATGAAAAGCTAAATTCTACTAAGTTATAATCAAACACCTTGGTGGAGTTGGTTTTGATAAGAGGATGTTTGAGTTGAGTGTTGTCCCCAGGGATTTTACCTGTGGGATATTCACTTGTGGATGGCCACCCAGGAACAGAGGAATCTGAATAACTCCGAGTGACGACTGCTTCTAGTACAACCATCGTCAATTGGGCTCTGGCTTGATCAATTAAGTTGTGTGGACTCGCCCTGACTTGACAGATGGTGGTAGAGGAATGTAGGTGGAACTTGTCAGACCGGCAATGGGAGGGAAAATGCTTCTGAAAGATCTCGTCTCATTCTTCTCTTTTTCCTTAACACTTCCGGAGTGTATAGGATAGTTTGGGTTGAATGTGTACAATGGTGAACGTGCACAACCTCTGCAGACTTAAATCTAAGTACTTAGTCGTGTCCCCGGTACGGACAACTTGAGCAGCTGAACGAGCACGTCAACGGAGAATTTCACCATTCCAACTTCTAAGTTAAAATTTGATGGGTGAATAAGGGTAGATTGAGACTATGGTTTTCATGCCATACTTGTCTCAACTAGGTAAAACAGTTTTCTAAAGAGTTAGTAAAAATTGGCTTTATGCAAAATAGGCTTGAACTCCACCAGCCAAATATGCATATAGGTTATTAGAGTTATTACTCTAAGTGTCCACCATAGTGTCACTTACCAGTTCCATTTTCAAAATGGTTCTAACCCACGTTGCGGGAATATTTTACTTATTGCAGATTACTCAGATGATGAGTGAGATTTTCGTTAAGGGTTTCGAGTCTACAACCAACATGTTTTTGCCTGTGGCAACATGAAGATGATGGAGACTCACTATTATTGTATTTCCGCTGCTTTACTCTTTCAAAGCTAGCTTCGTGCTATGCAACTTGTAACGAATATTTTCTTAAGTCTGGATCATCGATGTAATAAAATTGATACTTTGTTGTGATATTACATCGTAAACTGTGTGTGCAAACGAATCGATCCAGTAATTTGCACTATGCACAGTTAACTCGCCATATTTTAAGTGCAGGTACGCTACATTTATAAGGAGTGCCATGACACCCATGACACCCCCACGGGATACGCCCCTGGTGGTGGCGACCACAGAGAATGTTCGTGACACGTGGAGACCATGGTGATCACGGCCACCGCGGCAATGGTGCACACCAAGATTATGTTGTTCAAGGGCTCCGTCGCGATGATGGTGGACGCCGAGGTGGACCACGCCGAGATGATGGTTGGCGTCGTGATGGTCCACGTGATGGACCATGCCACGATGATGATGGGCGTCGGGATGGTGCTTGCTATGGTGACTGTGGCTCTGTTGTCGCCCGTTGTCGCGCTCCAACGCCATAGGTTGACATCACCTGTAAATCTGCAAGATCCACGGGCATCCGTCTAGCGATTGCTCGAGGAGGTACCAGAATGATGATTCCGGGGAGTGATGGAGAGCATGAGGTCAAGGGTGTGCACATGGCCTCCTACGACGTGGATACCAATTGGTATTTCGATACAGGGAAGTTGAGCAAACTCTCTACACATGAGAAGTACCATGATCGTGAATGTGTTCATACGACCAATGGAAACGGTATGTCAATCAGTCATATTGGTCATTCAGCTCAATAATATTCAAGCCGTAACATCTTGTACCGACGTGTCTTCCTTCGCTCCGTCTAAAGTTAGATTCATCTTTATACGAATTTAGATCACATCATAACATAGTGGTGGTGTGGTTATGCCTTCAGTGGATACATATATGTTTTTCTCATCATTTTCTTCTTCCTTTTTGTCGAAAGTTAACGGTAACGCAGTCAGACACTTTGATTTGGACCATGTCTCACACCCCAAATAGTCTACGGCAAGTACAATAGACCGCGTTTGATATGACAACAACAATTGAGCGAGCCGTGAACTATATATCAGCAATCAGCAGGCCAGCTACCCAGCCCCAGACGACGGACGTGTATATATATACGACCATTGTCCATTGACCAGGTGCTAATAGCCTAATAATAGTAAGCTTGTATTCCAACGTGTTATGAGACTTCTTCAACGACATAATCAGATACCATTCCACGAACCTGCGACGTAGAGCTAGGCTGGCCATTTGCTTCTATATAGAGTCAGGCACGGCGGTGAAAACACATAACAGAAAGCCCCTCCTTATATCTCCTCTGTCTTGTTGCTCCTCCAGTTCCAACTTCCAACCGCAATTGCAGCTTACATGAGAATCACTCTCCTTGCCATGGCGGCTATGGCTGTCCTCAGCACCGCGTCGGCGAGGACCTACACCGTGGGCGGGCCAAGGGGTGCATGGGACCTGAGTACCGACTATGGCACCTGGGTGTCCGACATGAAGTTCCTCGCCGGTGACCGTATCGTCTTCAAATACTCCCCGCAAGCGCACGACGTGCTCAAGGTCAGCAAGGCCGACTATGACTCCTGCAACACCACCAATCCCATCACCACCTTCAACTCTGGGAACGACATCGTCACCCTCACCGACACTAGCACCCGCTACTTCATCTGCGGCTTCCCTGGCCACTGTAGTACCACCGGCACCGGCGGCATGAAGGTCAAGATCGACGTTGTGTCTGGCTCCTCGTCCCCATCATCGCCCGCACCAGCCAGCGGTCCTAACGCTCCCCCGCCGCAAGTGCTCTCTGCAGCTACCTCGGTTAAGGTGACGGCAGGCCTTGGCCTTGTGGTCATGCTTGCCGGTCTCATGGCTTGAATGCAGATATATGCTACAACACGAACATATGAGTTTATATATAGTCAAATATATTCTGGTGTATTCTTTTAGTCAAAAATGCGGTATTACCTGTACTGTTTTGCATATTCATTTTAGAGGATAAATCAATAAAGGTAGCATCTATTCGATTCGGAAATGAAATGTTCACTTGATTTATTCAACGTTACAATAGTGTGATTGAGTGAGACAGTAAGTTGCACGTTTTTAATTAAAAGTTGGAATTTAATGGAATGCATTAAACATGGACCCTTCAATTTATAAGAATTGTGTCTGCTATGTTTATGGGTGAAGGCTCTAAACTCTTCAGCTTTGTTAATTCTCAGAAAACACGACAGTCGCCACTCACTTGATGAACATATCCATTCACTAGATCATGTAGGTGCGCGTTGCCGCGCCCGTCCATTTTGAATTTAGATTTATGAGAAATTATAGATATTTGAAATGAATTCATCATAATAAGTGTGATAAAAGTGCCAAAATTACCGCGGGGGCTGTTCTGTATTTTGGGTTGTAATGGTGTACAATTGTTCTGGTCCCATATATTCTCTTCTTCTTTCTAACCTGGGTAACAAAATCTGCAGATGCCCTAGCGGCTGCTTATTTGGCTTCTCTTCTGAAACCTCATAGGGCTGCACCATGGAGGATACAGTGTGGTCGAGAGCGATAGATGAGGACTCCTTCTATTTAAAATTTCACATGTAATGATATGAAGCACCCCAGCTAACAAAAGTACCTTGTCATTCTTTTTAATTTCTTGTGTCTGCAAAAGCAGAATGAGACAATGATTAATACATAATTTCCACTAGAAAAGGAAATGAAGTGATAGAAATCATATAAATTTGAAGAAAATAAACTATGCTAGACGGTGATTTACCTCAGGAGGCATGCTCTAGGCAGTGTGTGAGTCAACGCTTGGGTGATGTATATAATACTTGCTATAACAGGCTAAAACAACATTTATATCATGAATGTATAGGATTCACTGAAGCAAAACAAATGGAAAAATAAAACAATACTACCTCTGTCCCCAAATAGAGCACCAAAATGTCTTATATTTGGAGACATAGGTAGTACTATCAAATCTATGTTTTTTTTACAAATATGTATAACTTTATCAATCCAACCGCAAACCACATATATTAGAGATATCAAAATCTGTGCAGATGCTAGGAAATGATCAAATCGTTATTCTCCAAAAAGCTGAACAAACCCAAAACTATTATGTAGATCATCAACATCGATTGCCTGGTGTAGGGGCATCCGGCACGGGTTGCAATAAGGACATCAAAGTCGTGCAGCCGTGCAGGACATCTCCGGGAGAGAGTGGCGCAAGCTAGAGCACCCCGAATAGCAGCCACGACCGGCTTAACCCACCAACCTGCTGTAGTCGTCTTGTGTCCTCCTCAACTCCACTGCCACCAAGTTCGTTGCTGCATTTTGTGATGCAACCAATGAAGGGGATCGTGTGCAGAAAACAAAAAAATTCCTAGCAACGATATCATTAAACTAGCCAAGATCTACACTATGCAGATATAGAAGTACGGCGGAGATCGGAATACATATCCCCGTAGACCGAATAGCGGGGATTACGCTCCCGCACAAGCATTGACGACGAAGACAACGTAGCCGACCTCTAGGTCATGAAGAACTCGGCGCGACGAAGACGATGAAGATGACCCCGAGGTCGGGTGGAGGAAGTAGGCCTCCGAGTACCGCTAGCGCAGCACCTCGCAGGGCGTCACACACATACGGTGGAGACGACGGCCTCTGAAGCTCCAGTCCAGGACGAGCAACGGAAGACTTGGACCGAAACACCAGCAGCGTGGCAGCGGGCTATGGTGGAAGAGACCCCCCCTCCTCTACTCGGCGCGACTCCGACAAAGGGAATCACGAGATCGAGAGAGAATTAGGGAATTAATTGGTGAATTAAAAGGCCAGGGGTGCCCCTTCTTATATAGGCTCCCGGGGGAGCCAACCTCCCTAGCCAGGCAATGTGGGACTATCCCACTGCCTTGGTGCGTCTAGGGAGGGTGCGCCGGCCCCCTAGTGGGCCCCTTGGCCCACTTGGGTCGGCCCCCAAGCCCCCCACCGAATTCCCCTAGGGAATTTCCCCCTCTTGGGCCTTCTTTTGACCAGAAGGCCCATTTAGGGAAATCAGTCTAAATAAATTCGAAAATAAATATATAAAATCATATTTAGACATTAATTACACTAATTAATATCAAACATATTATATATAATTTATTCTAGCTCCGAAAACTCTTTCGTCGCTGCCCGATCTCCATCGGACCATTCCCGGGACGTTCCCGGTGATCTCTTTCCTTTCCGGTTGTCTTGTCGAAACTCCTTAAGTGTGTTACCCTAGCGGTTCGATATAATAACAGGTACGATCAAGACTCCTCTATGATCAACGACTAATCGTAGGCTTGGACCCCACGAATTAATCCCTGTGATATAACAAATGACTTTCATCTATCAAACCTGGACGTCTAGTCTTAAACCCTTTTTCATGACGATACTTAGCGCGTCTGAGCATCATTCTCAGATATCTCCATACCTAGCATGATCTCGTTACCGACATCGCTATCTTCTACTCGTCTATGATATTATGTCAGCTGGTGACCTAGTCACATGTTTGCAAACTCATTTGACATAATCTCACCGAGTGGGCCCTAGAGTATCTATCCGGCTAGTACTGATAAATCCCGTTGTTGACCCGTCGTCTCAACTACCCCCTTCCGATACCTAAAAGTATCACCTTTCATTGTCACACTATATAAGATATGACGTTTGGTGCGATCAAAGAATCTTCCAGGGATAACAATAAGAGTTGGTCTCACGGTCTTAAGGCGTAATGACTATGTCCTATAAATACTGAGTATGTCTATCACATCGTTACACCTAACGATATGACTTCCATTGCCGACCGGCGCCATGCCCTATGATCGGAAAACCTCGATCATCAATCGCGCAACGAAACTAGTCTTAGTAGAGGCTACTAGGGACCTGGTTGTTTATCTACCACACCTGTATTAATGTTTTCGCTTAACGATTGTTCATTGATCCACACAAGGATCTCATAGACACTGAAGAATAAACTTAACGTTTGTTCATTGATCCACACAAGGATCACTCTAGAACTTGTTCTTCAACCAAGAACTCGGGTCACACTAAGTCGAGCTTTCAATCTGATAGCATCTATGACTGATACATAGATAATGTCGAACATCATTTGCTATAACTGAAAATTCCAAGATAAACTTAATATTTTACCTAATCATACAAGCAAGAACCTCTTTCTTTGCTTGTCCTATTCTGAAACACTTCAGAATCTTGACTTAGGAAATATTCGGACTTAATGTTATTAAGCCCCTTACGATCTATACAATTATAAATCGGATGCCTAATACTTCTAACTTCATTTCATAGAAAATTTAATCACTTAAATAATCCTTTACACTCCACTAGAGGATCTGTGTCATTCAAGATGTCGTTACATACAAAATCACGAATGACACCTAGCTCCCACTCAAATATGCCTTCCGCATATAAGATCAGGGAAAGCTACTTAGCTCCCACTCAAATATGCCTTCCGCATATAAGATCAGGGAAAGGTACTTTGCTCCCACTCACTTTTTTGCAAATGTAGGTTTCTTCAACTATTTTGGACAACTCCAAAATCCTTTGATCACATTATCAAAGTGAAGATTCCAGCTCCGATATGCTTGCTTCTGCCTATGAATGGACAACCGAAGTTTGCATACATGTTTAGCACCATTAGGATCACCAACTCTTTCTTAATGACACTATTAAGAAATATGGTTTCCTTATCCATCTATCAATTTCTCATTCGAAATTATAGTGATTGCTAAACGACCCAGAATAGATTTAGGCTTCGCCACTTGAGACAAAATCTCATGTGGTCAACTTTTGAATCTCTCGGAACTGTTTCACGACAAATCGATCCTTCTCAATGTCTATTCTCTCATAAAATTCCATATACTATTAACATCCTAAATGCCATCAAGAAGATCTCCCAAGTCATTACCTGGTAATCGTATATGCCATAGCCATTTCTCGGACTTAGGTCCACCATCTCTTCTTCGTAGTTCGTAGGTCTATCATATTCCATTAATATGACCTTCATAACAAGATTGTCGTAACACACAGTGTGGAACATAACCTCGTATGCCTACGCTCTTAGTATGAGCTCAGAACATTATGATCTTGAACCATCAGCTTTTTCAAGCTGTGGAGCCTGACACCGAACACACTTTCGGTTGCGCCACTCTGATGTCTGGAGAGGAAGTTCACCAACTTCGTCTCGCGCTACTTTCTTTCTCACTTATACCCTTGGACAAGAAACTATTTCTTTCGCAAGGTATATCCTGGCAAAGATTTTGCCTATGTCGTGAGACACGTACCCAACTAACTCTTTAGGTAGGGTATACTACAAAGATTAATACATTTTAGGTTCGATTATATCGAAGCACTAAATTGCTGAAACGACAATCCAGTCTCAAAAGCCATGCCATCACTCGTATGGTATTGTCTCCATGGATTCAAATGGTTTCCCTATTTGCTAACGTGAGTATTTACGTTTCTACCATATGGCTCTAATGATCACAATAATTCGGTAAGAGATTTATTTACCACACACTATCCGATAGGGTGTAATTACGACGTCCTAACACACCATAACACTATGGTGTTCCATGTGACGTAATTTGTGGAACTCATCTCAGAAGTCTTCTAATGATGTGCCAACATTATAACTCAAATATTTATTTCCTCGATCTACATCGCGGGAATTTGATTTTCTTGTTAAGTTTATTTCCTACTTCATTCTCAACTTTGTTTGATCGAATCAAAATTTCAGACTAACATACCCCGGAGTGGATATCCATATATCTACTCGGAATATTCATGAAGTCTTTGAAATAAATACTTCCACTACACGTTAAAGTACTTCATTGATTCACATACACCCATATGCATGATTCTCAACAAGCTATACTCAAAACGTTCAGTGAAGTTCACGAAATAAAGGTCTCCACTACCCGTCAATTACTTCATTGAACCACATACATCTCTATGTATGACTATCAATAAGTTATATGCCCGCTTTCCGAAAATGGTGTCACAGTTATTTTGCAAGTGTCAAAAGATCAAAACTTAGGACTTGTAGATCTATCCGGTATGGAGCTAATGCATTGCTATAACATTGACATGACTAAACGGTAGTGCCACATATATGTGGTGTCTTTATTAAGTTATGTATCCTTTGGCATTAATATTATGAATGTGGGAGCTTCTACCATCTAAATTCAAATCGTCATATGATCATTACTTCATAAATATAGGACACCAAATTTGTCACTATCATGTATGAACAAGTGTCTCGCTAGAGGAGACACACTTGTAACGATCATACTAACAGGCGATCATAAAGAATTTATTCAAATGGTAGATCTAGAGGGAGAGTGTCTATGGCCATCACAAAAACTTGACTGCCATTATCAACATGCAATGTCGCCTCATCTACTCAAGCAGTAAAGCTGGTTTTCACAAAACATTACTAGTTCAAAACTTAGTCACTACTGCGAGTACTTGCTTAGCTAAAACATTCATAACATGTATATCATATATACACCATCACTGAAGGGAATATGCCCTAGAGGCACTTAATAAACATAGTTTATTGGCAATATCCCAATCGTTCATTATATGTTTTACACCATGCTATAACTGTATTAAGCGAAAACATTAATACAAGTGTGGTAGATAAAAAACCAGGTCCCTAGTAGCCTCTAATAAGACTAGTTTTGTTGCGCGATTGATGATCAAGGTTTTCCGATCATAGGGCATGGCGCCGGTCGGCAATGGAAGTCATATCGTTAGGAGTAACGATGTGATGGACATACCCAGTATTTATAGGACATAGTCATTACGACTTAAAACCGTGAGATCAACTCTTATTGTTATCCCTGGAAGATACTTTGATCGCACCAAACGTCATATCTTATATAGTGTGACAATAACGGTGATAATTTTGGGTATCGGAAGGGGGTAGTTGAGTTGAGACAAGGGGTCAACAGCGGGATTTGTCAGTACGCATAGCCGGATAGATACTCTAGGGCCCACTCGGTGAGATTATGTCAAATGAGTTTGCAAACATGTGACTAGGTCACCAGCTGACATAATATCATGGACGAGTAGAAGATAGCGATGTCGGTAACGAGATCATGCTAGGTATGGAGATATCTGAGAATGATACTCGGATGCGCTAAGTATCGACATGACAAAGGGTTTAAAACTAGACGTCCAGATTTGATAGATGAAAGTCATTCGTTATATCACAGGGTTAATTCATGGGGTCTAGGCCTATGAGTTAGTCATTGATCATAGAGGAGTCTTGATCATACCTGTTATTATATCGAACTGCTAGGGTAACACACTTAACGGGTTTCGACAAGACAACCGGAAAGGAAAGAGATCACCGGGAACGTCCCGAGAATGGTCCGATGGAGATCGGGCAGCGACGAAAGAGTTTTCGGAGCTAGAATAAATTAATGTCCAAATATGATTTTATATATTTATTTTCGAATTTATTTAGGCTGATTTCCCTAAATGGGTCTTCTGGTCGAAAGAAGGCCCAAGAGGGGAAAATTCCTCAAGGGAATTCGGTGGGGGTCAAGGTGGCCGGCCTAGGTGGGCCAAAAGGGGCCCACCAGGTGGCCGGCGCACCAAGGGAGCCGCACCAGGCAATGGGGGATAGTCCCACATTGCCTGGCTGGCAAGTTGGCTCCCCCCCGGGATCCTTTATATAGAGGGGCACTCATGGCCCTTTAATTCACCAATTAATTCTCTTATTTCTCCTCGATCGCGTGATTCCCTTTGTCGGAGTTGCGCCGAGGTGGATGAGGGGATCTCTTCCACCATAGCCCGCTGCCGCGCTGTTGGTGTTCCGGTCCAAGTCTTCCGCTGCTTGTCCTCGACTGGAGCTACGGAGGCCGTCGTCTCCACCGTATGTGTGTGACGCTCTACGAGGTGTTGCGCTAGCGGTACTCGGAGGCCTACTTCCTCCACCCGACCTCGAGGTCATCTTCATCGTCTTCGTCGCGCCGAGTTCTTCGCGACCTAGAGGTCGGCTACGTCGTCTTCGTCGTCAACGCTTGTGCGGGAGTGTAATCCCCGCTATTCGGTCTACGAGGGTATGTATTCCGATCTTCGCCATACTTCTATATCTGCATAGTGTAGATCTTGGCTAGTTTAAGGATATCGTTGCTAGGAAAATTTTTGTTTTATGCACACGATCCCCTTCAGTGGTATCAGAGCCGATCTATCGTAGATATAGCTATACGCTGTTAGAACCCGTGTTCTGCACGGGGCACCGTTCCTGTTATTTGCTACCCTCTAGCGTGCACTTGTGATTCCAGCGGCATCGAGTTGATGAAGCGGCCCGGACCGACTTTACGCGTACGCTTACGCGAGACTGGTTCCACTGCTGACACACGGCTTGTACTGTATCTGTGGCTGGCGGGTGCCTGTTTCTCTCTCTGTAGTTGGCTTTGCAGTTTCAATGGAGGGCCCGAAAGGGATGCTTAAACATGCAATTATTGGATCGTTGTTGTGGTCATAAGGTTCGTAGGTATGAAGCGGTTCTATTTACGAATGCCCCGAGCCACGTAAAATATGCAAAAGAAAAGTAGAAGCGTCTAACTTTATTTTGCAGGGGCTATGTGATATGGTCAAGGTAGGTTTATTAAATTGTCTATAAACTGCGGGTGCCAAGAAGACCATGGCGCAATGGACTATATCACATTGCATTACATTTGATGTTTTGTGTGCATCTTATATTGTGTGATTATATATATAGTATATATTAGTTGCACGGCGGTAGCTATATAAGATGATCCCTTCACAATACCACTAGTGTTCTCCCTCCAACGCGCACCACCAAGAAAGTTCTACGTTATGAGACAGGCCGTGATGATCGGGTGTCAGACATCTCGTCGTTCGCATACAGTGGGTGTAAGCCATGTTGCACAAGCGTCAGCGTGGAGGTTTGTCGTGTCGAGCCTAGCATATTCAGAAATATGGCCTCGGAGCAGGGAGACCGAAAGGTCGAGCACGAGTCACAAAATTGCTGTGGTGGACTTTTGTCTACTCTTAAAGTTGTGTCGCCGGCTCTGATGATGGATGGGGGTCGTGTAATCGCTTAAATGACCAGGAGGGATGTTCGTTTGAGTGGGAGTTCGGATAGTTATTTTCTAAAATACTAGAACTCAGAATATAATGAACAGAGTCTGTTTTGCAAACCTTTGTAGATATTAACCATTGTGATAGCATCTTTTCAAATTATGCGCATTCCTGCGATTGAGAAACTTAAAAGGTTGGGTCCAAACTTCATAGTTTTATGCTTTAGCTTGAGGATACTCCTTGTTTAAGCCATTAGCTCTTTGTGTTACAATACCCGCTAGGAGATAAACCCGGAGATTCCGCTAACAAAAGATAATTTGGATTATCTGATTTTGTGCGGATGATATCATCATAGTCCAGTGCATGCTATGATCTCTGCCATAGAGAACCAACGGTGGGTACGAGTTTTTAGATCGTGAACATATGATATGGTCGCTAAACTCGGGGTACCCCAAACGTTGGGTTGATGAAGTTTATCAGTACGTTGACTGATTGTCTTCTCAACCAAGATGGAAGAGAATACACACATTGAGGGAGAACGTGGTGGTCATACCTAATGACATATGTTCATACTTAATGAACATTGAGACGCCTCGCTCAGCTCAATCACTGGATGACAGACATCGTTGCCAAGTGCAAATCCTCTGTCATAGACTATGTCATGCAAGGGGAATCGTTCACCTTCATGGTTCTTGAATACGGTGGAAGTATCAAGAAAATGAAACAGATCGTCGGAAGTCATCAATGATGATGGTGTATATATGATATACATGTTATGAATGTTTTAGCTAAGCAAGTACTCGCAGTAGTGACTAAGTTTTGAACTAGTCATATTTTGTGAAAACCAGGTTTACTGCTTGAGTAGCTTGAAAGGATGAGGCGACATTGCGTGTTGATAATGGCAGTCAAGTTGTTGTGATGGCCATAGACACTCTCCCTCTAGATCTACCATTTGAATAAATTCTTTATGATCGCCTGTTAGTATGATCGTTACAAGTGTGTCTCCTCTAGCGAGACACTTGTTCATACATGATAGTGACAAATTTGGTGTCCTATATTTATGAAGTAATGATCATATGACGATTTGAATTTAGATGGTAGAAGCTCGCACATTCATAATATTAATGCCAAAGGATACAAACTTAATAAAGACACCACATATGTGTGGCACTACCGTTTAGTCATGTCAATGGTATAGTCAATGCATTAGCTCCATACCGGATGGACCTACAAGTCCTAAGATTTGATCTTTTGACACTTGCAGAATAACTGTGACACCGTTTTTGGAAAGCGGGCATATAACTTATTGATAGTCATACATAGAGATGTATGTGGTTCAATGAAGTAATTGACGGGTAGTGGAGACCTTTATTTCGTGAACTTCGCTGAACGTTTTGAGTATAGCTTGTTGAGAATCGTGCATTTCGGTGTATGTGAATCAATGAAGTACTTTAACGTGTAGTGGAAGTCTTTATTTCATAGACTTCATGAACATTCGAATAGATATATGGATATCCACTCGGGGAATGTTGGCCTGGAAAATTTGATTCAATCAAACAAGTCCAGAATGAAGTAGGAAATAAACTTAACACGAAAATCAAATGCCCGCGATGCATATCAAGGAAATAAAGATTTGAGTTATAATGTTGGCACATCATTGGAAGACTTGTGAGAAGAGTTCTACAAATTACGTCGCATGGAACACCATAGTGTTATGGTGTGTTAGGACGTCGTAATTGCACGCTATCGGATAGTGTGTGGTAAATAAATCTCTTACCAAATTATTGTGATCGTTAGAGTCATATGGTAAAAACGTAAACACTCACGTTAGCAGATAGGGAAACCATTTGAATCCATGGAGACAATACCATACGAGTGATGGCATGGCTTTTTAGCCTGGATTGTCGTTTCAGCAATTTAGTGTTTCGATGGATCGAACCTAAAATGGATTAATCTTTGTAGTATACCCTACCTAAAGAGTTAGTTGGGTACATGTCTCACGACATAGGCAAAACTTTTGCCGGGATATACCTTGCGAAAGAAATAGTTTCTTGTCCAAGTGTATAAGTGAGAAAGAAAGTAAGCAAGACGAAGTTGGTGAACTTCCTCTCCAGACACAGAGTAGTGCAACCGAAAGTGTTTTCGGTGTCAGTCTCCATAGCTTGAAAAAGCTGATGATTCAAGATCGTGATGTTCTGAGCTCATACTAAGAGCGTAGGCATACGAGGTTGTGTTCCACACTGTGTGTTACGACAATCTTGTTATGGAGGTCATATTAATGGAATATGGTAGACCTACGAACTACGAAGAAGAGATGGTGGACGTAAGTCCGAGAAATGGCTATGAGTCATTTATGATCCGAAATAAAATCCATATACTAGGTAGTTTACTTGGGAGATCTTCTTGATGGCATCTAGGATGTTAACAGAATATGGAATTTTATGAGAGAGTAGACATTGAGCAGATTCGGTTTGTCGTGTAACAGTTCCGACAGATTCAAAAGTTGACCACACGAGAGTTTGTCTCAAGTGGCGAAGCCTAAATCTATTCTGGGTCGTTTAGCAATCACTATAATTTCGAATGAGAAATTGATAGATGGATAAGGAAAACATGTTTCTTAATAGTGTCATTAAGAAAGAGTTGGTGATCCTGAGGATGCTAAACATGTATGCAAACTTCGGTGGTCCATTCATGGGCTGAAGCAAGCATATCGGAGCTAGAATCTTCACTTTGATAATGTGATCAAAGGATTTTAGAGTTGTCCAAAATAGTTGAAGAAACCTCATTTGGAAAGAAGTGAGTGGGAGCAAAGTAGCTTTCCTTGATCTTATATGCGGAAGGCATATTTGAGTGGGAGCTAAGTAGCTTTCCTTGATCTTATATGCGGAAGGCATATTTGAGTGGGAGCTAGGTGTCATTTGTGATTTTGTATGTAACGACATATTGAATGACCCAGATCCTCTAGTAGAGTGTAAATGATTATTTAAGTGATTACATTTTCTATGAAATGAAGTTAGGAGTATTAGGCATACGATTTATAATTGTATAGATCGTAAGGGGCTTAATAACATTAAGTCGGAATATTTCCTAAGTCAAGATTCTGAAGTGTTTCAGAATAGGACAAGCGAAGAAAGAGTTATTGCTTGTATGACTAGGTAAAATATTAAGTTTATCTTGGCTTTTTTCAGTAATAGCAAATGATGTTCGACATTATCTATGTATCAGTCATAGATGCTATCAGATTGAAAGCTCGACTTAGTGTGACCCAAGTTCTTGGTTGAAGAACAGGTTCTAGAGTGATCCTTGTGTGGATCAATGAACAAACGTTAAGTTTATTCTTCAGTGTCTATGAGAACTGAAGATATGTTTTCTAGTAAAGGGTAAGAGTGGAAAGACAACTTGCCGTAAAGCGGTTACGATGATGCAAGTTATGACACTAACCCATGCGACTAGAAATCTCATATAGGAAATGTCCTTTATTTTGAAAATAGACATGGTTAGTTTGCGAAGTCGGATATGAATGCACTGTCGCATAATCTACATAGGTATAGAGATATATTGCGACTTCAGAAGTAGCAAGTGTGATTGGACTGAGCAGTTTTCCGAGCGTAGGTGGTCCCCTTAATAGATCTCTTAGACTTTTAAGGCGCATGCTACGCGAATGCTCGAGTCTCACTCCATCCACTAGGATATATTTCACCGTCATCGTAAGATACGGGATGATGTCAAACTAGATGACATAGAAGTGTTGCAAAGCACATATAGATCTCAATGTGTGAGTTCTATTGACTGTATTCCTCTTCCACGAGGCGAGCAGGCACCAAGATGCTATGGGTGTTGAGCTTTTACAAAGTTGTTAACTAGATTAAGTGTTACTCTAGTGCAAGTGGGAGACTGAAGGGAATATGCCCTAGAGGCACTTAATAAACATAGTTTATTGGCAATATCCCAATCATTCATTATATGTTTTTCACCATGCTATAACTGTATTAAGCGAAAACATTAATACAGGTGTGGTAGATAAAACAACCAGGTCCCTAGTAGCCTCTAATAAGACTAGTTTCGTTGCGCGATTGATGATCGAGCATTTCCGATCATAGGGCATGACGCCGGTCGGCAATGGAAGTCATATCGTTAGGAGTAACGATGTGATGGACATACCCAGTATTTATAGGACATAGTTATTACGCCTTAAGACCGTGAGATCAACTCTTATTGTTATCCCTGAAAGATACTTTGATCGCACCAAACGTCATATCTTATGTAGTGTGACAATAACGGTGATACTTTTGGGTATCGGAAGGGGGTAGTTGAGACGAGGGGTCAACTGCGGGATTTGTCAGTCCGCATAGCCGGATAGATACTCTAGGGCCCACTCGGTGAGATTATGTCAAATGAGTTTGCAAACATGTGACTAGGTCACCAGCTGACATAATATCATGGACGAGTAGAAGATAGCGATGTCGGTAACGAGATCATGGAAGGTATGGAGATATCTGAGAATGATACTCGGACGCGCTAAGTATCGACATGACAAAGGGTTTAAGACTAGACGTCCAGCTTTGATAGATGAAAGTCATTCGTTATATCACAGGGATTAATTCATGGGGTCCAGGCCTACGAGTTAGTCATTGATCATAGAGGAGCCTTGATCATACCTGTTATTATATCGAACCGCTAGGGTAACACACTTAAGGGGTTTCGACAAGAAAACCGGAAAGGAAAGAGATCACCGGGAACGTCCCGGGAATGGTCCAATGGAGATCGGGCAGCGACGAAAGAGTTTTCGGAGCTAGAATAAATTATATATAATATGTTTGATATTAATTAGTGTAATTAATGTCCAAATATGATTTATATATTTATTTTCGAATTTATTTAGGCTGATTTCCCTAAATGGGCCTTCTGGTCGAAAGAAGGCCCAAGAGGGGAAAATTCCTCAAGGGAATTTGGTGGGGGTCAAGGTGGCCGGCCTAGGTGGGCCAAAAGGGGCCCACCAGGTGGCCGGCGCACCAAGGGAGCCGCACCAGGCAATGGGGGAGCCTTTATATAGAGGGGCACCCCTGGCCTATTAATTCACCAATTAATTATCTTATTTCTCCTCGATCTCGTGATTCCCTTTGTCAGAGTTGCGCCGAGGAGGATGAGGGGATCTCTGCCACCATAGCCCGTTGCCGCGCTGCTGGTGTTCCGGTCCAAGTCTTCCGCTACTCGTCCTGGAATGGAGCTTCGGAGGCCGTCGTCTCCACCGTATGTGTGTGACGCTCTGCGAGGTGCTGCGCTAGCGGTACTGGGAGGACTACTTCCTCCACCCGACCTCGAGGTCATCTTCATCGTCTTCGTCGCGCCGAGTTCTTCGCGACCTAGAGGTCGGCTACGTCGTCTTCGTCGTCAACGCTTGTGCGGGAGCGTAATCCCCGCTATTCGGTCTACGAGGGTATGTATTCCGATCTTCGCCGTACTTCTATATCTGCATAGTGTAGATCTTGGCTAGTTTAAGGATATCGTTGCTAGGAATTTTTTTGTTTTCTGCACACGATCCCCTTCAATCATCATTGATGACTTCCGACAATCTGTTTCATTTTCTTGATACTTCCACCGTAATCAAGAACCATGAAGGTGAACGATTCCCCTTGCATGACATAGTCTATGACAGAGGATTTGCACTTGGCAACGATGTCTGTCATCCAGTGATTTAGCTGAGCGAGTCGTCTCAATGTTCATTAAGTATAAACATATGTCATTAAGTATGACCGCCACGTGCTCCCTCAATGTGTATATTCTCTTCCATCTTGGTTGAGAAGACAATCAGTCAACGTACTGATAAACTTCATCAACCCAACGTTTGGGGTACCCCGAGTTTAGCGACCATATCATATGTTCGCGATCTAAAAACTCGTACCCACCGTTGGTTCTCTATGGCAGAGATCATAGCATGCACTGGACTATGATGATATCATCCGCACAAAATCTGATAATCCAAATTATCTTTTGTTAGCGGAATCTCCGGGTTTATCTCCTAGCGGGTATTGTAACACAAAGAGCTAACGGTTTAAACAAGGAGTATCCTCCAGATAAAGCATAAAACTATGAAGTTTGAACCCAACCTTTTAAGTTTCTCAATCGCGGGAATGCGCCTAATTTGAAAAGATGCTATCACAATGGTTAATATCTACAAAGGTTTGCAAAACAGACTTTGTTCATTATATTCTAAGTTCTAATATTTTAGAAAATAACTATTTGAACGCCCATTCAAACGAACATCCCTCCTGGACGTTTAAGCGATTACACGACCCCCATCCATTGCACCTCCCCTCATCATCAGAGCCGGCGGCACAACTTCAAGAGTAGACAATTGTCCGCCACACCAATTTTGTGACTCGTGCTCGACATTTCGGTCTCCCAGTTCCGAGGCCATATTTCTGAATATGCTAGGCTCGCCACCAAAAACCTCCACGCTGACGCTTGTGCAACTTGCTTACACCCACTGTATGCGAACGACGAGATGTCTGACACCCGATCATCACGGCCTGCCTCATAACGTAGAACTTTCTTGGTGGTGCGCGTTGAAGGGAGAACACTAGTGGTATTTTGAAGGGATCATCTTATATAGCTACCGCCGTGCAACTAATATATACTATATATATAATCACACAATATAAGATGCACACAAAACATCAAATGTAATGCAATGTGATATAGTCCATTGCGCCATGGTCTTCTTGGCGCCCGCAGTTTATAAACAATTTAATAAACCTACCTTGACCATATCACATAGCCCCTGCAAAATAAAGCTAGACGCTTCTACTTTTCTTTTGCATATTTTACGTGGCTCGGGGCTTTCGTAAATAGAACCGCTTCATACCTACGAACCTTATGACCACAACAACGATCCAATAATTGCATGTTTAAGCATCCCTTTCGGGCCCTCCATTGAAAATGCAAAGCCAACTAAAGAGAGAGAAACAGGCACCCGCCAGCCACAGATACGGTACAAGCCGTATGTCAGTAGTGGAACCAGTCTCGCGTAAGCGTACGCGTAAAGTCGGTCCGGGCCGCTTCATCAACTCGATACCGCTGGAATCACAAGTGCACGCTAGAGGGTAGCAAATAACAGGAACGGTGCCCCCGTGCACAACACGGGTTCTAACAGCGTACAGCTATATCTATGATAGATCGGCTCTGATACCACTGAAGGGGATCGTGTGCAGAAAACAAAAAATTTCCTAGCAACGATATCCTTAAACTAGCCAAGATCTACACTATGCAGATATAGAAGTACGGCGGAGATCGGAATACATACCCTCGTAGACCGAATAGCGGGGATTACGCTCCCGCAAAAGCGTTGACGACGAAGACGACGTAGCCGACCTCTAGGTCGCGAAGAACTCGGCGCGATGAAGACGACGGAGATGACCCCGAGGTCGGGTGGAGGAAGTAGGCCTCCGAGTACCGCTAGCGCAGCACCTCGCAGGGCGTCACACACATACGGTGGAGACGACGGCCTCTGAAGCTCCAGTCCAGGACGAGCAGCGGAAGACTTGGACCGGAACACCAGCAGCGCGGCAGCGGGCTATGGTGGAAGAGATCCCCCTCCTCTACTCGGTGCGACTCCGACAAAGGGAATCACGAGATCGAGAGAGAATTAGGGAATTAATTGGTGAATTAAAAGGCCAGGGGTGCCCCTTCTTATATAGGCTCCCGGGGGGAGCCAACCTCCCTAGCCAGGCAATGTGGGACTATCCCACAGCCACGTGCGGCTAGGGAGGGTGCGTCGGCCCCTAGTGGGCCCCTTGGCCCACTTGGGTCGGCCCCCAAGCCCCCCACCGAATTCCCCTACGGAATTTCCCCCTCTTGGGCCTTCTTTCGACCAGAAGGCCCATTAGGGAAATCAGCCTAAATAAATTCGAAAATAAATATATAAAATCATATTTAGACATTAATTACACTAATTAATATCAAACATATTATATATAATTTTTTCTAGCTCCGAAAACTCTTTCGTCGCTGCCCGATCTCCATCGGACCATTCCCGGGACGTTCCCGGTGATCTCTTTCCTTTCCAGTTGTCTTGTCGAAACCCCTTAAGTGTGTTACCCTAGCGGTTCGATATAATAACAGGTACGATCAAGACTCCTCTATGATCAACGACTAATCGTAGGCCTGGACCCCATGAATTAATCCCTGTGATATAACGAATGACTTTCATCTACCAAACCTGGACGTCTAGTCTTAAACCCTTTGTCATGGCGATACTTAGCGCGTCCGAGCATCATTCTCAGATATCTCCATACCTAGCATGATCTCGTTACCAACATCGGTATCTTCTACTCGTCTATGATATTATGTCAGCTGGTGACCTAGTCACATGTTTGCAAACTCATTTGACATAATCTCACCGAGTGGGCCCTAGAGTATCTATCCGGCTATGCGGACTGACAAATCCCACTGTTGACCCCTCGTCTCAACTACCCCCTTCCGATACCCAAAAGTATCACCTATCATTGTCACACTATATAAGATATGACGTTCGGTGCGATCAAAGTATCTTCCAGGGATAACAATAAGAGTTGGTCTCACGGTCTTAAGGCGTAATGACTATGTCCTATAAATACTGGGTATGTCTATCACATCGTTACACCTAACGATGTGACTTCCATTGCCGACCGACGTCATGCCCTATGATCGGAAAACCTCGATCATCAATCGCGCAACGAAACTAGTCTTAGTAGAGGCTACTAGGGACCTGGTTGTTTATCTACCACACCTGTATTAATGTTTTCGCTTAATACAGTTATAGCATGGTATAAAACATATAATGAACAATTGGGATATTGCCAATAAACTATGTTTATTAAGTGCCTCTAGGGCATATTCCCTTCAACCAAGTACGTAAGAGATAAAGTAATTTTAAATGGCACATTCAGTAATTTGAAGCTGAAAGGGGTGGTCTAAAGCCAACCGTTTATACCTTCTTAAAGTGCATAATCTGAATGGAAGTAGAAGCTTCTGTTTTGTTCTTGAACAAATTCCCAAAAATGATCCTGAACCCCAGAACCCCTTTTCCAAACTAATCATAATAAAAACAAGTAGATATAAAAATTTATGAACATAATAGATTTTGATCTATGATTTCCTTAAGTGTTACAAGGTGATTTTATTACTTGTTGTTTCAATGCTTCCTCGTGCATGTCCACTCTCCAAGGATGCATCATGTCCCGCATCTTCCAGCCTCCAGAGTTCCATCCTCTGTTTTTTTATAAAGAAGTTTCATCCCCTATTGACCCTATAAGAACACTCCTTTCCAAGATAAATAAGGAGAATAAATTCTATGTATTTCACTTTTTGTCTCTCACAGTAAGATTGATCCTTGCAACAACTTAATGGAAATAAGAATCAACTGAGTCAGAAGACACGGATAAAATACAAGATAAATTAACAATAAGGCCTACACCTTGGGTCCGTCCTGCCGCCACCACATGGGGACGAGGACCAGACTGATTTTTTACCGGATCAACGTGCAAGCGTAGCGGCGAAAATAATACCACCAGAGAGGATGTCGATCCCTGTTGTGAAGGCCACTCATATGACGTGGACATTGATGTGCGTCAATGGCCCGATCTGGATTCCCACCTTCGATACGAATTTCTACTACTCGACATTTGACTTCTTAGATATTAGGCTGGCAGCCTTAACAGGATCCGCCGAGCGGCGGAGGCCGAGCATCGAAACGGTCATCTTGCCAGCTGAGTGGACGAAATCCGGCGGAGGGCATGAAGAGCAAGCACGAGCAACACATCATTCCTCTCCATTATTTAGGGGTGAGACACCAGTTGGTGAGGTCAGAATCAGACATGGATGCCCGCTGCATGACCTGGACGAATTGGAGGTCCTTTGTACAGTTAATCATAGCATGGTGCACGATTTAAGACTCCATACCACATATTTTACAGGTTGGGGTGATGTCCATATTCCTTGTGCATCAATGTGCTTGAACACCAAAGGAGTTGGTTCTTGGTTGCCAGCTTCCAGCCAAAAACTTTGATCTTTGGTGGGACTTTTGTGTTCCATATTAACTTCCATATTTCCCTGTCGCCAGCAGGGTTATTGCTACAGGACGGTGAGATGAAAACTATCATAGAAAGGTCTACTGGTTATCTTGGGATGACAAAACCAAAAATATTTGGAGGAATTGGGTTCAGGTATATACCTGGACTGAAATGCCTATATCTTGGAGATATCCCTTCAGCTTGATAGAGAAAAAACTGGAGCATAGCCCACGGCTCATGAGAACACCGTATTGGGTTTCCAGATTCGCACCGAGTATACCTTTTTGGTGGCAGAACAGCTATATAAACAGTAGATAAAGACATAATTAGGGATATGTTCTGAAAGTGAATTAAGGCATAAACTGGAGCGGCAGTGATGGATCATGTATGGCCAGGCCGCTCGGCGCTCGCGGTGGATGGATCGCAGTTGTGCCTCTGCTTGCCTTCGATCGGATCCAAAGCAGGTGGCATGGAGAGCCTCAACCTGGACGACACAGTATGCGTCTAACTCCCTTCCGTTCCCCTCCCCATCGTGGAAGCGTAGGAACAGATACGTCAGGGAGTCGAGAGGGCCAGAGGTAGGCTGCCAGCGGTACGGGCGACGGGGGAGAAGGAGGACGAGGGAGCTGGAGGTTCGGCGGCGCACCTAGGTTTCGCCTCTGAGGGTCAGCGCCTCAGCGGGAGGAACGGAGGGTTCGTACGGGTTGCGGGATGGTGGGCGTCGCTGAGAGTGGACGCGGATGCAATCACGACTGCATCGCAACCGTTCGTTCGAGATCGAACCATGAACGTTCAATTTGTTTTCAGGAGCAGCGGCCCAAGGAATATCCGGCCCAGGATCAGGACACGCGGGAGTGATAATCCATCGGATGAACCTGATAAACCGGGACACATAATCCGACGGCTAAAATTCCTGATGGCGTGAGAGGCCTTGTTTTTAGCTCAGTTATAATATCCCTAATTTCTTGCCCAATATAATTTCAATATCAGTGCTCTCTAGCCCGACAAAACGAGTTCCCAAAACTGCTTGTGGCAAACTAGTGATGATATTTCGTCACCGAAAATAATATGTATTTCCACCTAAAGCACGATGTTTATTTACAGTCACAGAATTATCAATGGTGATCTTTTTCCACTTCAAAGGAAGCCGGGTTCCACTATCAGAAAGATAACGTAACAAGAGTTTTAAAACTAACAGGAAACTAAAAACAAAGAGAAACTACTGCTACTATTAGCCAAAAGTAAGAAGTTTAAAGCAGCCAAACCACCATGGGGAGCAGGCAAATGGTGGAGGATGCCCTATAAATGAGATTTTTTTTTTGAGATACACGGTATAGACGTAGACACTCACAAACACGCACGTACAGACACTCCTATGATCGCACACACGTAAACCCTACCCCTATGAGCAACTCCGAGAGACTGGTCTGGCATATCTTGAGGTTGCTGAATTCACCACGGGCGTCTCGCTGTTGACGGACACGTCACCTACCATTGAAAGCATAGTGCCGGTTAAATTCTGAAAAATCCAGAAAAATACAAGCACACATGCTAAGTCTGGGACTTGAACCTGGGTAGGCTGGTTCCACCACAAGGAACCAAACCAGTGAGCTAGGCTCACTTCGCTCTATAAATGAGATCGCAACACCCCAACCCAGAGTATTTACTGCGCACAACGGAGTACAGGTTTAGATGCCAAAGAAGATACATATTCGGTGATGTTTTCTGTGACGGCAGTCCATGATGATGCTTGTGACTGGAAGGCCACATACAGTAAACATGGCCAATACAAAACAAAATTGACACTAAAATACAGAAATATAAAAGGAAAGAAAAAAGAGAGAAGACCTTGAAAGGAGGTGGTGGCGGAAAATGTGGGAGTTCGGAGACTGAACTAACTTGTCGGAGCCGGCCCTGACATGTCGACGCTCTCCGATAACTACCACGTTTATGATGTTAGACTAGGTCAGTTCTATTTAAATATATCGGGTTGTGTCTTAAAAATGTTTTCAGAACGAACATCACCAAAGGTTAGGTTCAAGCATCTGTTACTGAAGAGGTTCACATGTCGCACAACATATGGCAATTATAATCAACATCAGCGACGGTTATTTATGTTTTTAATTCGCATTATCGATGTGGGCATGTTCCCGGTAGAGTGCCTTAGGCTCGGTCTTCAGTAGTGGTGGTGTGGTCGTGGTTCCGGTGAGCACATATTTCCTTTTTTTGAGAAACACAGTACAACCAAGCGCTCATATACACGCGTACACACTCACCCCGTATGAACGCACGCACGTACATCCTTCCCCTATGAGCACCTCCGAGAGACTGAGCCGGCAGGTCAGGTCTTGAGATTGACGAAGTCACCACAGGCGTCTTGCTGTCGACGGGAACGTCGCCTCCCACTGAAGAATATTCGCCTAAATAAGAAATAACATCGTCAAACCTGAGGTTTGAACTCTAGTGGCCTGTGGGGTACAACCACCCACCTAACCATCTTACACAAGTTCTCGGTACATATTTCTTTGGACGCAGCTAGGGAGTGCGCGCGCACTTTTTTTTGCCCTACGCAGTGCCCCCTGTCCGAAAGGGGAGTGTGCCAGGAAATGAAGCGAGAAAGCGACGTGCGCGAGACTACAACCACCCATTTCCATGCGTAACGTGTGTGTGGACGGAAGCGTCCCACTTTTTTGTTGTCTCGACAGAAAAGCTTCTACCCTAGGCACATGCTAATGATGCATCAGGTTTAGACCAAACGTATTACGTAAATTACATCCTATACTTAACACACCAGCGATTCGGACAAAAACAAGCTATTGCTTATGTGTTACTACCTTATGGAAAAACACCATCCCTTGTTTATGCGATTTCCACATCTCACATGTACGTGTAATTTTCTCAACCATCCACAAGAAAAAAGGCACCATGGATAAAAGTTTGAGTCCCCGAAAAGAAGAAGCACAAATTACATGCACAGATAATGTCCGGCTGGAAAATACTAGTACCAAAGAATATGTGTAGGCAACAATAAGATAGAAAATACAATAATGTCTAGGAACTAATTTTTTTTGTATCTTTCATCACTGCAGTCAGGGAAATAGAAATGATCTTGCAATCTAGCACTTCTGCACATGTCAGGTTGTAACATAGCATGGACTTCCCCACCCCGCAACGCATGTTGGGTAAAACTGCATGTAAGAAAATGAAAAAATGAAAACAGTTAGGCAATGGGGTTTGAAACTAAAAAGAGAGGTAATATAACTTGCATATAACAATGACAAACATGGAAATTTGCACGCACAATTTCAAAAGACAAAAATATATAATTCAGAATATAAACTACATCTATATGGCAGAGAAATACATTCATGGGGCTAAAAAATAATGATGAATTGGGCATCGGAGCCCACAAACTACATCCATGGGGGATCATATACATCATCTAAAAAGGAAAGAACATCGTCAACATTACATGTGCAGAACAGCCAGAACTACATCCCTAACACATGAAAAATGCAACCTGTACCACTGCTAATTTGGACATGCAGAATATAATCCTACATGCATAACCTGCTACAGAAAAACATTGGTATAACAAGAACGTTTGAACTTGCATAACCTTGTACATAAACATATGGATTTATCTAGACCACTTTGCTAGCACTTGTGCAACGCTTTCGCTCCAAGGATTACATACAGCATCACGGCAATACTTGTTTCACACAGCACCTCGGTGTCTCACCGGGTATACTTCTTGGTGAAAACCATCTGAGTCCATCACATTGCATGTACTTATCCACACCTAAACACACTAGCTAGCTACATGCGAAAACATAAAATGAATAAGAATTACATCTAAAATTAGATAAAGAAATTACTAGACTTACGTCCTTGTATCGATCTGGATGTAAAATTTATGGACAAAGAGTTACATCTAGTGCTAAACTTACATCCGAAAGCATAATGATCATTCATTGTATTAAAATCAACATGGGTGTACTAAAACGTGGTATCTTTTTAAGTACTAAACATGGTATTTAGTAATAAGAATAAAGAACATCCACGCATGAATGTAATTCAAAATGAATTAAGTATGTAGGATGTGATAACACAAGGGCATTATGTAGAAAATTACATCAGGTTGGTTATTAACTAGCGAATCAGGGAGACACGGAGAAGAGCAATGCTTAATTAGTTGAGTGTGTTTCACCTTTTTGAGTTGTCAGAACTCGGAAGCAACTCGTTGGTGTTTGAGCCAAAGCCAGCTAAGAAGTGGCTTGCTTCGGTCCTCTTGCTTGGATCCATGGGCCCATCTGCCGTGGTGTAGGACGACGACAGGTAGAAGCCCGGCCACGAACCGCAGCGGCGCTGCAGCCTGCAGGATCCTTCATCGATCTAAGTCAAATACCAAATTGAAATCTTCCTATCCACCCCCACGCCGGCCAGAGCTCTTCTCCACCTTCGCTGGCCAACTCCGCCGTGATTCCCTTCGTGGCGGTAGGAATCGAACTCGAAGTAGTTTAATCGCCGGAATCCGCCGCTAACACTGTCCACCACCAAATCGGAAGGCAACCAGCCGATGTAGCCAATGGGGAAACTCGCCGTGCAAAGCCCGCAGGTACTAGAGGACGTCAGCGCAGAATGAGACTGGGAAGGGAGAGTCACTCGTGCACCACCCAAATCACCGGAGATGGAGGCGAATTTGCGGTCAGCACCGGAGGAAATCGCCCGAGCACAAGAAGGGGGCGGGGAAGGGCGAGCCGCGGGCGAGGTGATGGGGAATGAAATGGCTCGTTGTCGGTTGGTTTTGTCCGGACGCAACAAGCAATGAGCACCACAAGATGGTGATCTGACGGCGCGTGGGGTGAGCAATTTTTAAGACACGGATAGTGCACGGGCACGGAATAGATTTTCCGTATTTCTTTCGCTTGTCAATGTTATGTTCCCTTTTGTTGAAAGCTAACGTTAACGCGGTCAGGTGCTTTGATTTGGACCATGTCTCACTTCTAGATAGTCTACGGCAAGTAGTGTAAACCGCGTTCATATGAAAACAGAAACTGAGCGAGCCGTCATTTGTCAGCGATCAGCAGGCCAACTACCCAGCCCGAAGGTGATGAGCATTGACCTGGTAGCTTGTGTTCCACGAACCTACCGCGTGCGCGCGCACCAACCGGCTGCGTGCTAGTATTATATATAGAGTCAGTCCGGCACGGCGGCAAAATCACAGAACAGAAAGCCCCTCCGTCGGATCAACAGACGCCGGTACCAAAACCTCCTCTGTTGCTTTGCTCCTTCGGTTCCAACCGCAATGGCAGCTGCCATGAGAATCACTCTCCTTGCCGTGGCCGCAATGGCCGTCCTCAGCACGGCATCCGCTGCGCTCTACAACGTCGGCGAGCCGAGCGGTGCGTGGGACCTGAGTACCGACTACGGCAACTGGGTTTCCTCCAAGAAGTTCCACCCCAATGATCAGGTAGTCTTCAAGTACTCCCCGCAGGCTCACGACGTGCTCGAGGTCAGCAAGGCCGACTACGACTCCTGCAACACCGCCAATCCCATCGCCACCTTCAACTCCGGGAACGACATCGTCACTCTCACCGCCACCGGCACCCGCTACTTCATCTGCGGCTTCCCTGGCCACTGCACAACTACCGGCACCGGCGGCATGAAGATCAAGATCGACGTGGTGGCAGGCTCCTCCTCATCGCCACCCGCCCCGGCTGGTGCCCCTGGTCCCGTTGCAGGCAACTCTCCCCTGCCGTCACCATCCTCCGCCGCAACCTCTGTCAGAGCTACAGGATTTGGCCTCGCCGTATTGCTTGCCGTTGCCGGTCTCATTGCTTGAATGCGCATTTCTGCGGCTTCCATATGTATGGTCAAATATATTGCTTGTTAGCTGTGCGTGTATTCTTGTATAGAGAATGAGACATGTATGTACGTTTGCATATTCATTTTAGATGAGAAATTAATAAAGGTGCCTACCTGGCACTAAGATCTTTTCAGTTCGGAAACGAAATTTTCCCTTGTTCACTGACTTCCAGTACAATTTCGACATCACTGACTCAGCCCAGACAGGCCGATTTACCGATTGGTGGCTCCACGTCTTGTCTAAGATCACCCTAAAGGAAAAGAACAAGGATACAATGTAGTTACGCCATACAAAAAAAATCAATAAGGAGAGGACCAGATATACTCCCTCTGTTCCATAATATAACAGTTAACACCTAAAACATCTTATATTGTCAAAATTAGCATTAACAAACAGTGATTAAGCTACTACTCCATATATTACTAATTTACTATGCAGGAGACAAACATACTATTGGATACAGGCATACATCAGAATATCATTGTTCGATAATTTATTTGGAACAGGCTTGAACAGCCTTGACATTTAGATCAAGTACATAAGAAAAAGGCACGTAAGTGGTGAATTCCTCCTGAGTTCACTAGCATTGGCGAACTAGTTACATATATTCACCATCTGACGGAAGACGTTATTACAACAAGCAGACTGGCCTAGCCTGTGTTCTGCATTCCAGCAGCAATGCCCTTCATGGTCAGGATGAGGGTGTCCTCCAATCCTGGAGCATACTCACTCTCGCGGTTCAGCTGCACCAGCTCAGCAGGCTCCTTCGCATCAGTGAACTCCTTTGACAGGGGTGGCTGCTGCGACGTCACTTCGAAGCTAGGGTCTCTTATGCGCTTCAGGGTGTAGGCTTGGCAAACATTCAAGGTCGTGATGTATGACTCACGCAACCGCAGACGCTGCTTCAGGTAAGGATCCCCTTCCAGAATGTCCTTGTGGCCAGCGACCTTCAGAGATTTATAATGGTTAGAATTTAGTATGTCAAGGGTACTTCCATTCTATGCTGTGACAATTTAAACCATGGGAAGATCCAACTATGGGAGAAGATTCTGAAGGTTATTTATTCCTGATGTCTGGTGTGCCCTCTTATTTAGAACAAATAATCAACTGCTGGTCTTTCCACAATGGTTCAGAACAAAGAAATTGAAAACATTTTCAAATAAACCATTCAACTTGTTTTTTTCTACATCCCAGAATGGTACGTATATCATACAGAACTTAACAAACCATGTGAAGTCTTATGACCAACTTGCCAATATTTCCTATTAACACAGAGTAATCTAAAATGCGAGAAAACTAAACGTATAAACACAACCTACTCCCTCGGGTGCCACAGTGCATGCTATTTCGGTCTCCAAGGTTACTTTTGAACATAAATTTTTATGGAAGATAGATTTCTTTAGAGAAGTCAAAGTAGATGTACATAGTGTTACCAATTTGGAGGAGCAGACGTAAATTTTTGCTATATTTTAGCCGAAACTTATGAAGTTTAACTGGGTACACTCGAAAAAAAGATGTATTTTCTGAAGCCATAATATCAGGAATAACTGTGGACTTTAGAACTTTATCTTGAAGGATTAATTCTGGATTCTAAAACATCTGTATGGTGAACACAGGGAGAGCATTTAGATATTTTAGCAATTTACCTGAAGGAGTAACTGTTTTGTTTCTTCAAAGTTGTTTCTCAGCTGCTCCCCAAACGGCTGCAAATCTTCAGCCACAAGCAATTTGTCATATAAAGCAGCAATTCCTGGATCTCCCTTGGCAAAAACCATCTCAAGTAAGTCAATGGTGACCCTGAAGAATGGCCACTCATTGTACATTTCTTTCAGAACATGGATGTTCCTGATGTCCTTCTGCATGATATGTTTGAACGCACCACCAAATCCAAGCCATACAGGAAGATGAAACCTTGTCTGTGTCCAAGCAAAGATCCATGGAATTGCACGAAGTGATTCTATGCCTCCACTGGGCTTTCTCTTTGATGGCCGGCTACCAATATTCATCCGACCATATTCAGTCTCAGGTGTTGCCTGAAACAGCAAACGGACAAGTTAGTACATATCAGGTGTTCCTGTTATCCACCAAGTTTTAGGTCACCTTGATAGCAAGCACTGTAGTACGAGAGTTTAGTAATATTGGAGAAAACCATGAGCAGCAAGCTTAAAATATCATAGCCTACAAACATTTGGCTGCAGCTTCAGAACAAACCACGACGCACTTCATGCTAATGTTAAGGGAAAAGTGTTTACTGATATCGGGGTAAAGGTTAACTTACAGAGCGGAAGTATTCGACAAAGCGTGGTTCTTGGAAGACAATAGACCGATATTCTTTTGCTGCCACAATAGCCATCTCATCCATTAGAGCACGCCATTCTGGCTTGGGTGAGATTGGAGGATGCATTCCATGCTCAAGAGTAGCCGCAGTGAAACGTTGCAGAGTTCTAAAGCACAAGTGTTCCTCTCCAAATGAGTGCTCTATGACCTCGCCTTGAACTGTTACACGAAGTGATCCCTGTATCGTGTCTGGTGGTTGAGATAATATAGCAAGATGACTAGGGCCACCTCCTCTGCCAACCGTTCCACCTCTTCCATGAAACATTGTCAACTTTACTCCGTATTGCTTTGCCACCTTTATGAGCTCTTCTTGTGCTTTATACATTTGCCACGCTGCAGAGAGACGCCCAGCGTCCTTGCCAGAGTCTGAGTATCCAATCATGACCTCCTGCTTGCCATTGATTCTATTCATGTACCAGTCTATTGAAAATAGTCGTGCAACAGATGCTGGAGCTGATTCAAGATCTGCAAGCTTCTCAAATAGTGGAACAACTCTCAAAGGCTGCTTTATATGGCACTCCCTCTGCAAAAGCTCAACAGCAAGCACATCAGATGGGGCAGTTGCCATTGAGATGATATAAGCACCGAAACAATCTGCTGGGAGCTCTGCAAGGACATGAAATGTGCCTAAAACATCAGCAACTTCTTCAGTCTGAGGAAGATCTGAACCAAACAATGGGCGTTTTCCTCTTAGTTCAGACAACAGCCATTCCTGGCGTTTCTCCTCAGACCATTCAGCATAGGATCCGATCCCAAGATGTGTCGTTATAGCATCAAGGACGTCAGTGTGTCGATCAGATTCCTGCCTGATATCAAGTTTCACAAGCGCAAGCCCGAAAGTTGATACTTGACGCAAGAAATCAAGAAGGCTTCCATCAGCTATAGATTTGTCACCAGAAGAAGATAAGGATCTGTAGCACAGCTCAAGAGGTTCCAGAAACTGCAACATAGGAGGATAATTAGACAACCAATGACTGTAACATTCACGAAGCCTACATCATAACAAGAGCTCACCAGTTCAACATTAGTAAAAGTTAACTCCTCTGGAATGTCTGAAATTCCAGTTGTCAATATGTGACGAGAACGTTCACGCGTATAGTACAATTTATCCCTGACATCGCCAAGTATGACACGATAAGGTTCATTTGGAGGAACTTGCTTCCAGAACTCTGCAGTAATTATAGTTTCTTAGTAATAGGCAGACTCAAAAAGAAAAATCATTCTTCGGAACAAAGGGAGTAAAAGCGCAATGTACACAACAACAAATGATTTCCTGTGCCAAAGTTGCTGAAAAAAAGGAATGCTCTAATGGACATATATAACCGTAACTATATATAATCCTTAAAGTTTCTAGTCCATAGTAACCTTGTCTACTTGATATGGCACAATGTGCGGCCAGTCTATGCAGGAGGCACATAGCAATCGCACTGAGTGGCAGCAATCTGCTAGCACTGCATTGGGATTTGGGACGAGTTAAATAAAGATAAGGATTATTTAGTTAGGTAAGATAACTACTCCCTCCGGCATACTATTGACTTGTACGTGGGTAGTTTGTTTCTGGCGACATATTTTCCGGATCGGAGGGAGTATTAAGTTAGGAATATATCAGATTACTCAGGAAGAAAGAGAGGGAGATCAGATTGATTGTCTTCTTTAGATACAGATATGTTTCTTAGGGTTCGAGTCTGTCTTCCCTACAAAAGGACAACCATGAACCATTCTCAGAGCTCTCCAAACACACAAGGGATTAGGCTCTAACAGCAGTTAAGTTTTCTGAACTCCCTATTCCCAATCTTCAGACCCATATCCTAGCCAAGCTATTTCAGTTTCTCTTCTCTAAAAAAAAAGCTATTTCAGTTTCTTTCAAAACACTACATGATTGATCTTTTTAATGAGAACTTCCAAGGCCACTAGAATGAATATAAAAACGCTATATATCCAAAATAAAAGAATATCAAGACTTCAACCTCGCCTACCAATCTAAAACAGTTTAAATCAGAATAATGTGCCAGTACCATAAGATTCTAGCAATTTTGATCTACCATGTTATATCCGGCAAGCTAAATTTCAATGATACCAGAACATATATTAAACTATAAATAGAAATAGGCATGCACATTTTATGTTCAAAGGCACTAAAGTATATGATTTAAATTGAATTTAACATGCTCTTATAGATAAGTCCATGATGTGGCTAAACTAACAAAATAGGGCTAAATATGGAAAAGAGAAGCTACTTAAAATTTCTTAGAGCAGGCTTTGAATTTGACTCTTGTTGAAGTGATTATATCATGAGTCAAAGAACAGCAAGAACAGAAAAGATCCTCAGGATTTTCCTTCAGAATGATAAGCTGGTCAACAAGTATGGAAATTGATCCAAAACCAATTATTACAAGAATTCTATTCATGTTACCTATGTAATGTTTTGCAGACTTTTTTGAGGACAGATGTACATCATCTGCACGAACCCTAAGTTCATCACTGCAGCGCCACATAGAAAGCTAGAAAAACATCTTATGTTGTTAATATTGCAAAAGCAAAATTGTAGGAGTACATATAGGTATTTAAGAGTACTGCTTCTACCTCAAACATCAGATCTTCTATCTGAGAGAAGTACAAATTAGCAGCCATCATCCTTGATAACAAGCAAACATCGCGTGTAACCTCCGGTGTGACTCTTGGATTTCCTAGAAAAGAGATATTCGACCATTATTTCTTGGACAGGAAAACCGATTCTGGTTTCAACCTTAAATTTTCTGGCTTATGACTGTAATTTACAAAAATATATAAGGAAGTTTAGTTAACTTTATAAATGGATAATGGTTAACATACTAATTGCTAGCAGAACATATAACAGTGTTATTCAGAGGAGATACGAATCAATCTCAATCTTATTTCAAATGTATGACTAAGAAGTCTACTGTGTGTGACAAAAACTCTTCACAGAATCATTATTTCCCTTCCATAAATATTACTGGTTCATCAAGTGGGATAGGAGAAAGTACCATCACGGTCACCACCCATCCAGGAGGAGAACTGAATGAGAGGAGCGTTGTAAGGAAGCCGCTCATTAATTCCAATATTTTTCAGAGCAGTGTCAATACGACGCAAGAATTTTGGTACACCCTTCCATATAGTTTCATGGAAGTAACTCATCCCAGCACGCATTTCATCCTGGGGAGTGGGAGGTGTCCTACGTATTTCATCAGTTCGGAACGCAGCTTGAATCTGTAAAATGTATAGGCGATAAATAAAAAGAAAAAACAAGATGGAACAGAACAATAGAAAACAGGAGGTGATTTCAACATACTGAAGATGAATCGATGACAACTTTAGTCAAATCATTATCTACCATGTCCAAATTGATTATTTAATTTTTCTTGTTGGCTGAATAATTAAAGATGAATCGATGACTACTTTAGTCAGATCGTATACCATGAAGAGGTTTTATGTTGAATGTATCATGATAGTAGAAACGGTTCTTAGGTGTGGGGTTGCTCATAACAGTTAAGAGGGATACAAGCTACATATCTTATGCTAGAAAGCAAAATATAGTGGGAAGGTCATGGTGTACACTTGCTATACTGAAACTTCAGTGTTTACTTTATAATATTTTCATCTCATTGTGACACTTTCTTGTAGATTACCTCCCTCTGCAGAGCCTCGTCAAGCTCTTGTTTGTCATCAGCAGTGATGTCCTTGGCATACAACTGCTTCAGGCAATCCCGAATTCTGCACATAAAGTCAACCACAAACATTCAGCACCACCACGCAAGCGAAGTCAGCAGGAGAAGAAAACCACTGCCCGTCACCGCACCTCCCATGCTTCTGGAGCAGGGACCTCCTGACGGATTGCGTGGGGTGTGCGGTGAACACGAGGTCCACAGTCTGGTTCTTGAGTGCATCGAACACCTCCTCACGGGACTTCCCGAGGTCGTTGACGAGCCGCTTGAGCGTCTCCTCTATGTCGGACTCGGTGGGCGCGGATGCCTCGTCACCGAAGTCGCCCCCCCGCTTGAGCTTGGTCCGGCGGCGGTTGGCGATCTGCACCTCCTCGGCGAGGTTGGCGAGGTTGAGCATGTGCGAAAAGGAGCTGGAGATGACGATGGAGTCGGCGGGGGACAGGCTGGTGAGCTTGGCCCCGAGCTCGGCGATCCGGGCCTCGTCCCGGTCGGTCTCGTACTCCGCCGAGAGCTCGTAGCACTCCTGCACCTGCAGAGCAGAAAAGAAGCAGATAAACAAACCCGTGTGGGCATGGCATGCCGTCGAGCAGGTGGTGTGCGGATCTGGTAAGTAGACGGGACGGGACGGGACGGGAAGCGCGTACGAATTCGCGGAGGTGGGGGCCGTGCAAGTCCTGGAGGATGTCGAGGAAGCGGTCGACGAGGAGGGCGTCGTACTCGACGAGTTTGTCGTCCTCGGAGACCTTGCCGGGGACGAGGAGGCGCAGCTGCGCGTCGATCGACTGGTGCCGCTCCATTGTGGCCTTCCCCGAGGGAGGCGCGGCCATCGCTGGCTGCGCGCGCGCGCGCCTGCGCTAAACCAAGCGGATCCCCCCACCGGAGGGGGGGCGTCTGCGGTGAGCCGGCTAAGCTCTCGCGGATGCGCCGGCGCGTCCTCGAACGTGGCCGCGGCGGCGGAGTGTCGTCGGCGTGAGATGGGAGGATATGGGGCGGAACTATAGGGAGGCGGAGATCGGAGGTGGAGTGTGTTATTTATGGGAGCGCGGTGGCGACAGATTGTGTGGAAACCATTCGATTTGATGACTGAAGGTTTATGTTCGGAATTTCACGGACGGGTACTCGCAGGATTTTGGATTTGCAAGACGGGTTCTGAACTTCCAATGGGCTAGGGAATTGGTTTTTGTAAGAGATGCCTAGTTGTTTGTCTAAATTAACTTGAAATAACACCACTGAGTGGCCAAAGCAGCATATAAGCCGCACAACACAACTCAGTGCTTTGGAGGACTTTGCTGCTAAGCCCCCATGAATCTGATTTTGTTCATAATTCTACTACTAATCACACCTCTAATTAGTGATTCTAAGCTATTTTCCCCCTCCAAGCATGGTGCATGGCTCCGTCCCTGTCCACCGGTACCCCGAAATACTCTCTAAAACCCTAATGGGGTCTGGAACAAAAAAAACAGCCCATAGTGGACCCTCATAGGTGATCCGGCATCGCCCAAAGCATGCTCTGCATCGTTGTCCGTGAAATTTTGTTCGAGAGTTCTCGAATTTCTCTGTTCGTGAGCGTCTGGACATCATGTTCTTATGGTGTCCCAACAACAATAACCCATAGGATGTCTTCACAGAAATGAGTTAGAGACTGGCAAATTTTCCAGCTGTGTAGAAATCTACGCCTCAAAAGTTGGGGGCGGACAACTGGGGGCTTTGTTGGATGCTAGAAAAATTTGAGGCCCCAACGAAAGAGTAAGGGGACTATGGGATCATGTGGTAAAGATGCTTTAATAGCTCACAACTACACTTATGTATATGTCGAATGACATTATAGAGAATACTTGCACAAGGCTTATTGCAACGAGAAATTCTAACATGAATCCTAATTATGATGAAACTATGTATTTCATACCATTTTGCCAACTTGTTCGAGGATCAAGTTAGACCTCATTCAACTAAGATATTTTTCGGTTACATATGGATTGTAAGTAATTTTGTACCGTATGTTTTCTAATTTCACATTGGTTGTAATTATTTTTCTTGACTTAAGATTGCAACAAAATATTTCTCTATATAGATGATGTCATTTGAATGAGCAAGCTAATTCTCATTCGAATGAAAACTAGGTGGAATTTTTCTTAATCATTGTCTACATGTGAGACACCCGTTGAAACATAAATTTGTAGGTAATGGACAATCCTAGAAAAAAATACTCTGAATGTGGGACGGGCACTTATGATGTGTGGTAAAACAAATGGTCATTCTACCGGAAAGTCAATTTGACTCCTAGTTCTAGTGATCTTGCTTTTCTTAATAAAAAAAACATATCTTGAAATTTCAAAATGCATGTTCTCAACGCTAATACGCATGTAAAATATCACTACGAATAAATACATTTTGAATTGCATAAAAATGACAAACGTTAGACATTTTAAAACTACCTATTGTTCATTATACTCAGATGTGTACATTTATCATTTTTGCTTAGCTCAAAACAAAAAGTATTTTGCATTAAGATTTTGCTCGGTTGTAAGATATATCATTGACAACATAGGTTACTTTTTAAGATTTCTAGATTTCTTAGAAGTTTTAAATATATTATTGACAACACCAAATCTCCAATCTCATTCTACCTCTTGAAATAAGCACACGACACGGTGTCGTTTATCACTACTCGAGTAAATGCGCTCTTTCACGAAATGAAAAGACATGAATGCAACATAGTGGATCGAAGTTGATTTTAGAGTACGAGCCGGGCCAGCCCAGTCCTTCCATGACCACAGTAATAATGGCCGTATCCCGATAAGCATGAGAGCATATTGCATGTGCTGTCAAGGCAATGCCTTAGCTATTCGCAGGCGCCGGCATGGCCAACAAATTGATTATCTAACTCGCTAGGAGCAAACATGCACCCGATCTCTAAAGCACAAAGTTCTTTAGAGAAGAGAAAACGGATTGAATTCGCATCCTATAACTTTAATCATCAAGTCCACGATCCATCACCCTGTATAAAGTATTTATATAGCTGAAATTTTAAGACCATTCATACTATATCTTGTTGAATATATACTACACCCATCTGTTTCGTAATATAAGATGTTTTAGAAACTATGACACAGACTAAATATGGAGCAAAATAAATGAATCTATACATTATTCAAAATATGTCTATATATCCACATATGTCAATTAAAAAGTACAATGTCTTATATTTAGAAACATAGGGTGTATATGCTAATTGGATGATAGGTTTCAACAGTGGTGGTGGTTCCATAATTTTACGCATGTGCACAAGTGGACACGCGTACCCTTCAGTGTGGATTGTGCATCTATCTACGACTAGGATTTACTTAGTCCCTTTTTGGATTGAAGGATTTTCATAGAAATATTGAAGGATTCCAATCCATAGGAACTTTTCATAAGGAATCCATTTGGATCATAGGAAAGACACCTCTAAAACTCCTATGGATTGAATTCCTACACCCCAATTCCATAGGAATTTCAACAACCAATCCAACCTTCTTTCTACAACCGTTCACGTAGGATCGATGCACTTCTCATGTGTTCTTTCTATGCATCATCCAAATGACCATTCGTGTAGATTTCCTCTGTTGTGTAATCCTTTTTTACAAATGTAATCCTATCAAATTACTGTGTTTTTCAATTCTTTCTAATCGCGTGATCCAAAGAAGCGCTTAGACTGAGTATTGACATGTGGCTGCCACCTAGAGCACCCACTCATGCCAGTGACTTAAAGTCACCTAGTTAACCTAACCACAATTGGGTTTGCCACACACAAATTTGGGTGTCACAAAACATTTTTATCTGTATGAAAATTTTAGGCCTAACTTGTATACCTCGACCAATCGCTAAGAGAGTGGGGTAGGACATGCGTGGTGTCGAAAGGGGTTACAAAAACTAAGGGAAAGCGTAACTCCGAACTTTTTAGAAGCGATTCCCCTCCCTTAGTATTTTGAAGATTATTCTTTTGGCCCTATTTTGTGGGAAAGGGGAGTATGTCATCGTGTAAAAATAGAGATGTTTGAAATGACATTTCGCAAAACAAAATCAATTATGTCTTGCCCTTGCGATGGTAGGCCTCCTGATTCGGAAGTAGCGTATTTTAATTAATCAATGAAGAGACTATCTGTTTGGATGTCGTGGTCTGGATATTTGGGAGTAAAATAACTGAACGATCAGAGGCCGTTTGCCAACTTCGTTTCCTCCTCTATTATTATTTCGTCGTTGTATTAGCTTAGCAGGCTTGTCGCTTGGTGTATGCTCGTATAATATTACAAAGAGTACATATTCTTGATCCGCTGATAGATTACAATATTGTGTAGAACCATCTGTAAGTTGACTAATAAGTGTATGATATGAATCAATTAAATGACATTTTGCATACCCCGCAAACAAAAGTTTCTCCATACTCTCCACAAGGAGCATCCTTCATGCAGCGACGCTGAATAGTTGTTCCTTTGTAATGTAGACTTGTGGCACCTCAGCACACTGTTTAATTTTTAAAATTGAGTGTATAGAAAAGTCAATTTTTTTTTGATATGTACACACTTTTGGTGGAAAAAAGTTGTATTCAAAATTGTGGACACAATAGAGGAAAAATAGTAACGCCCCGGATATTTGCATGGTATTTTTTATGGAACTTTTTCCGTAGGAATGTGATGTATTACATGTATTTGTGTAACAAACTTTAGAATTATTTATATCTTGGAATATAGTTTCAGTTTTTCCAACTTTTCTCCAATATCTATCTACGGCCTCCACTGTCCATGTGACGTGGGACATCACGCCGAGCTAGCGCCCGTTTAGGTGACATCATGTTCGTATATAGCCAAAAAGTTTAGGTGATAATATGGGAGAGGGTTTCTAAAAGCACCCGAAAGCAAAATCCCAATCATACTTCAACTCGGAATAATTTACTACCAGCATGTTCTCACGTTGGAGCGTTCATCACAGAACCAGCAACCTGTCACCATCTGGAAAAAAATATAGAAACCATGCAGCAGAACGATCTGCAAGTTTAGAACAACACTGACATCTCACGATGGCCGTCGTGTAAATCTGAAGTTCAGCTGGGGTTTTGTAATACTACAAGATGGCCTCGATCCCAGATCTCGATGTTCCTTTTCGTTCCATGATGCTGATTCCAATCAGACGAGTGGCCGAGGGGCGATGGGAATCTTGATGGGATATACGACCACGATGACAACCCGCGATTGGCCGATCTCGCCGCTGCACGCGTCCTGCTCGATCATGCCAAACCTTCCATACTCAGCAACTGTCAACCGTGGCGGTATGGCGGCACACCGCACACACTACGCCAATACGCCCTCACATCACGGGCGTCCCTTTCCGTCTGACCAAACTATAGTGGAGTCACTTAATCGGGCTGCTAGTCCGTGGCCATTTACAGAGAGCTACTGCTTACCGATAGTCAGATCATACGTGCCGTCTATCCATAGTGGTGATGTCATCGGCAACGACTAAGGGCGTCTCCAATGCTTATGTGTTGAGTAGATCATACGTGGGTCCTACTCCTTGTGCTATAGCAACTTAAATTATCCATAATGTCTAGGCATTAAGATGGATCCCACTTGTCAGCCAACGACCTCATCTCCTTCCCCACGAGCTCTGCCCGATTCATCTCCTTCTCAGCTAGCTTAGCCAAAAGATCTCTCCTGATTCAACGCTTACAACCTCACATGCACCATCGTTGGGAAGCTCCAACGGCGATTCGTCAGCATCCCGTCCCCCAGTCCAATCCTAATTCGGCTCTTCTCCTGTAGTTCTCGTAGCCTCTCATCCAAATCCCCTTGACGATTGTTCATGGAGATGTGGCGCGCCGGCCAGATAAATCGAGGTCGACATCCGCGGTGGCGTCAACGCGTTGTTGAATCTCATGCGCGCCTCTGCCAGTGTCGGTACTGCTCCGTCCAGCTGCGCGTCCGGCGCCCCGCGTAGGCGTAGAAGCAACTGTTGGATTTGGGCGGGATAACGGCGACGAGTTGGCCTCCTCCATGTGCGTCGCGACTTCCTCCAAGTTGGGCAACACTTTCAATGGTTTCCACGACCTTCGCGCCTCCGTCGCTACCCACTGGCCACTATCCCGAGATGAATCACCGAGCTTGCGGGACAAGGTTGCTTGCGTGTTGCAACGGGAATTGAGGGAAAGAATGATTTGTTAATTCGCTATGGCCGAGCCATACCACTAGAGTCGACCACAAAGATTTCTTGCTTAAGGTCGAGGCTTGCAATGTTTGTGGCCTGGTCTTAAGACCACTTTTCTTCCTATGGCCGACTCTTAAATCAACATTGGAGACGCCCTAATCAACTTAGAGCATCTCGGCATACTCTAAATTCGTGTCCTTGCATCTTCAATTTTAATTGAAGGGTCTCGGTTTCATGCCCAACGTATTGGAGGGTCCAGCCCACACCGGCACACTATAAAAGTCCCCCCCCTAAACGGCATTAAAATTAGAGCAACAAATCGAACACCTTGTCGAGCAGCGATACTGCCGTCGGTTCAATTTCAACCGCCATGTAAGCGTCGTCGATCGCTTCAAAGTGGCGTTTGCACCGCTTCGAATCTATATCACCCTCGTCGCTGGCAGCATGTCTCTCATATTATCGTTGTGCACCAACGTCACAACCCTCTCGCGATGTCGTTGCCTCAGAAGGAGGTCATGGTAGCCGACCAGGAGTAGGAGAAGGTGGCAGTGGTGGCCGATCAGGAGCAGGAGAACGAGAACCATTAGACATTTGTGGTGGTCGAGCCAGAGAAGGACAAGTAGGACGGTGTGACGGAGTAAGACGAACCCACAACTTTATCGCTCACACACCCGACTTTCTCACCGTGGGAACCTTGGTCTCCGTGGGCATCTCGTGTGGATAGTTCACATGCAGCAACGCCCATCCCTCAGGCTGATGCACGTACCTGAGTGGCAGCCGGGAACTCTAGAGACGACAAGCCTGGTACACCGCCACCCAAGGCTGATTCAGATGACGATGAGTAGTGGTTAGGGTTGTTATTGCATGTAAATTTCATGCATGCATTAATAAGAGCACCAATAGTTTTGGCAATCACATTGTTTCGGCCATCACATTGACCCTCAAAAGCCCTCCCCCCCCCCCCCCCCCCTCGGCACAATGATGCATGCACTAGTGGAAAAAAAGGCTTATAGGTGGGATGACCCTTTGTGGCGCACCCATAGCCCATGCGCCACAGAAAATATTTAGTGGCGCACAAAACAAATGCGCCACAAACATCTGTGGCACACACAAAAAAATGCGCCACAAAAAGGTGTCTTTTTATGGCGCACCAAAAGAAATGCACCACATCAAGAGGGTGGGACCACCATGCAGATCGAATTTTGAAATTTTGGACACTTTCTGTGGCGCACCAGGCCTATGCGCCACAAAAAGATGCACTTTCTGTGGCGCACCAAGGCCCAAGCGCCACAGAAAGCAGACATTTTGTGGCGCATGGTTAGGGGTGCGCCACAAAAAACCAACATTCTGTGGCGCATGGTCGTAGTGCGCCATAAAATGTGTCTGTTTTGTGGCGCATGGGCCAGGTGCGCCACAAAAAAATACTGGGTGCGCCACAAAATGTGAACCTGGGACCACTTAAGCATTCAATGCACAAAAAAACTCAGATTCATTAGCAACCTTTCCTCTTCCCTCACCAACACGATTTTCTCCTCTTTCTCACCCAATTCCCCCCATTCTTTTTCCATGATTCCTCCATTTCTAAAAGGTTAAACCCTATTTTGTTCCATAGAGATTGCTTAGCACGAGAGGGGGCGGCATATATCAACTCTCCTCCTCTTTTTGTCCACTAATTTCTCTCCAAACAAACATCACACGATCACCGTCTCGGAGGAGCTCCAATCCTAGGTGAGACATCGATATTCTCCTCTTTTTGTTGTGGCCCGTGTGCATGATTGTGTTGCGGTGGTATGGCATCGGTTTTTGACCCTTTGTGGCGGTGTATGTGTGGACACATGCATATATATATGCATGTTTGTTGTTTTTGTTGTCTCTTGCGCCGACGTGGTGCATGTATATGTTTGCCGAAATGTTGATTCATTTCCATTTCGGCACATTTTTGCACCACCCATACGTCCGACTATTAGGAGAAGTCATGCCAAAATTTTCCGTCGAATGCATGTGTGTGTATGCATGTTTGCATGTATGCATGTGTGTTATAATTGTAAATAACTTATACTCTCGTTTCTCGGTTATGTGTTTTATGTAACCCGTGTAGGCAACCATGGCCGTCATGATGAGATCCGGTCAAATTACTAAATACAAGGAAGAAGCAAAGGCGGAAATGATTAAGTGAACAAGCGTCAGATAAGATGTCCTTGTCGGAAATGCAAACTCGATAGGTGGATCGACCCTGATTCCGGACAATTGGAGGATCACTTGTTGAGGCACGGTTTTATGGTAGGATTTAACCAGGCACCGACACCGCCGGCAACAAATGCGTCTGGACATGACGAAGGAGATGTGGGTGGAGTACATCATGACGTCGGTGGACAAGATGATGATCATGATGACCATGGGGGAGATGGCGGTGGAGAAGACGTGAACATGGAGAATACCCTAATGTCGGCCTTACGGGACCCTTATGTTCAAGAACTGCTCCTACAGGAGACGAGCAACGCTAGAGAGAAAGCCAAACTGGCGCAAATGGAGATCGACGGGAAGACTCCGTTGTATCCTGGGTGCCGGACACAGGATACGCGCTTGCAAGTAACGCTTGATGCTCTGGAGATGACGGCGCAAAGCAAATGGACCGACGTGAGCTTCACGAGAAACCTGAAATTCATGCACGAACGACTTCCCGAGGGGAACACATTGCCAACAAGCATCGATGAGTCCAAGAAAGTCGTATGCCCACTTGACTTACCGCACGTTAAATACCATGCATGCATCAATGATTGCGTAATTTATCATGGCGAGTACAAGGACATAAACAAATATCCGGTGTGCGACATAGGACGGTACAAGGGTGCGAACAAGAAAGTTTCTCGAAAAGTGGTATGATACTTTCCTATCACTCCCCGTCTGCAGCGGTACTTTGTGGAGCCTAAGGAAGCAAAGCTCATGCATTGACACGCGGATAGGGAGAAGCCCAAAGAAGATCCGGAGAAGGGAAGAATCCTTTCACACCCTTCAGACGCTAGCCAGTGGGAAGCATTGGATGCCTTTCAAAATTTCGGAGGTGACGCAAGGAACGTCAGACTGGGTATGAGCACAGATGGACTCGATCCGTTCGGGAACCAGAGTAGCACGCACAACACCTGGCCCGTGTTTGTATGGCCTTACAACCTTCCACCTTGGTTGTGCACGAAGCAAAGGTACATACACATGAGCATTCTCATCCAGGGGCCGAAACAGCCAGGTGTCGACATACATCTTTATCTCACGCTGTTGAAGGAGGAGTTAGCCACGTTGTGGGAGACGCTAGCCCGTACATGGGATTCCTACACTAGAGAATATTTCGACATGAGAGCCGCCTTGTTCACGACGGTGCAGGACTATCCTGGTTGCTCGTACGTATCGGCCCAGGTAGGCCACGGATTCTGCGCGTGTGTCAGGTGCATGGATGGGACCCCGCATCTCCAGCTACCAAGGGATGGGTCTTCGAAAATTGTGTACCCAGGTGCTCGATGGTGGCTTCGCAAGGATCACCCGTGGAGGAAACGCGATGACCTTTTCAATGGTGAACACGAGCTCGAAAGCCCCGTGCGCCAGAGGACCGGCACTGAAATCGACGAGCTTTTGAGAAATTGGGAAGAGTGCTCTGCTCCTGGAAACAAGCGACCGAGGGTTGATCCCCTCCTGGGTGTATGGAAAGCAAGGTCTGTTTTTCACGACTTGCCGTACTGGAAGGTCCTTAAAGCGCCCCATAGCCTAGATATGATGCACATTACAAAGAATGTCACCGAGAGTCTACTTGGCACTCTTTCCAACATGCCTGAAAAGTCCAAGGATGGGACAAGAGCAAGATACGATCTAAAATGGCTTGGCATCAAGAAAAATCTGCAGGCACCCGATAGTGATGACGATGACGATGACAAGGATGATGATCAAATGGAAGGAACTCAAGGTCGCCGCAAAAGGGCAAAGAAGAAATCGGTGGTGCTTCCCGCTACCTGCTTCACTATGAGTCCGGAAGAGCTCGGCCAGTTCTATAAGTGCCTCATAGGAGTCAAATTTCTGGGCGGTTACGCGGGGAAGATCAGCAGGTATCTAGACCCAACGAAGAAGAGGTTCAGTGGTATGAAGTCTCACGATTGCCACGTGCTGATGACACAGATAATTCTCGTTGCGATCCGAGGGTTAATGGACGAGCACGTCCGAGATACGCTGCTTGCCATGTGCAACTTTTTTGATGTCATCAACAGAAGAGATCGTGCTGATACTATGTGAGCTCGAGATTTACTTCCCGCCCTCATTCTTTGATATCTGCGTGCATCTACTTCTCCATGTAGTTGAGGACATCAAGCAGCTCAAACCGACGTTCCTGCACTACATGATGTCGTTCGAAAGGCAGAACAGTGTCATGAAAGGATACGTTCGCAACAGGGCCCGTCCGGACGCAAGCATGGCGAATTATCTTTGAGTGCATCTCTTTCTGCCAGAATTATCTAAGCACCAAGAACGAGGATGTTGGTCTGCCCACCAGGAAGCACCTCGGCAGGCTAGGTGGAGTTGGTCACCGCGAGGGATCCCTCTCACTCTTTGTGGGCGTTCATGGTCGAACAGAAGACCTCGATAGGGCTCACCGTGTCGCTCTACAACACTTACAATTGATCGAACCTTGGGTGGAGGAGCACAAGAGTTTAATCGGGCAGAATTACATGGAACTGGGGCGGCAGAGGAAGAATGGAGACGTATCCAAACAACACAACTCTAGCTTCACACGTTGGTTCAAGGACAGGCAAATATTTCAAGCAGCGAGCCAAACGCCATCTACAGTAGATGAAAAACTCATATTCTCATTATCACAGGGCCACAGACAGAACATAAGGACCTATCAGGCGTACGACATCAACGGTTACACATTTTACACCGAGGAAAAGGACAAGAATAGTGAATATCAAAACTCAGGAGTAACTATGCTATCCTACGGTGATGGCGAGGCTACTGTCAAGGAAATATTGTTCGGAAGGATCGAGGAGATATGGGAGCTCAACTACTGTGGAGAGTTGGTGCCAATGTTCCGTGTTAGATGGGCCAAGGACGTTGTGAAAGAAGACCGGTATTTCACCACCATGGTAATACCCGATGCCAAATCGAAGAAAGCCTCCGCGAAAAACGAGGCATGGGTACTCACTAGCCAAATTGAGCAATGCTTCTTCATTACCGACCCGTCAAAGCCTAGCCGTGTTGTGGTGAGGAGGGGCAAGAGGAGCATCATCGGAATGGATGGAGACGCCAACGAGGAAGACTTGGACGGTGATCCGAAGATCGAGGAGGATTTCGACATGTTCTTCGACATGCCGACTACCAGCAAAAACCCAAGGAAAACCTCCGTACCTACTAAAGGTTGTCCGTTCACGCGAAGAAATCTCAAGGTGCCCGGCCTAAAGTATTCAACCGCGAAGAAGGGAAAGAAGAGAAGCTAGCTCTCTCGGAACCTCTCGGGATCGACAAAGAAGACTTTTTTTGGTGTGTGTGTGTGAAACAATGAAAGCATATATATATATATTTAAAAAATGCAAGCATGTGTATATCATGAATATTTAAATTTTCATGATTTACATATATATTTTGGTGTGTGTGAGACAGTACAAGCATATATATGCATGTGGATAGCATGAGTACTTAAATTTTCATGATTTGAATATATATGATTTTTGGGTATTAATATATATGAAAATGTGTAAAATGGCTATATAAAAAAATGAAGAAAAGTAGTAGCACACAAATAATAGAAACAATTCACCAGCAAAGTAGTAGCACACAAATAGAAAAGTAGTAGCACACAAATAATAGAAAAAATTCACCAGCAAACTAGTAGCACACAAATAGAAAAGTAGTAGCATATATATTATGTGGCGCATGCTGAAGGAGATATGCCCTAAAGGCAATTGATAAAGTGTATTCTTTATCATATCTCGTTTGTTCATAATAGATTTTTATGTCATGCTAGAACCGTATTAAGCGGAAACATTAATACGGGTGTGATACGTAAACAACCAGGTCCCTAGTAGCCTCTACTAAGACTAGTTTCGTTGCGCGATTGATGATCCAGGTTTCCCGGTCATGGGGCATGGCGCCGGTCGGCAATGGTAGTCATATCGTTGGGGAACGATGTGATGGACATACCCAGATTTGGAGAACGTAGTCGTTACGCCTTTGACCGTGAGATCAACTCTTATTGTTATTCCTGTAAGATACTTTGATCGCACCAAACGTCGTATCTTATTTAGTATGAAAATAACGGTGATACTTTTGGGTATCGGAAAGGAGTAGTTGAGACGAGGGGTCAAGAGCGGGATTTGCCAGTCCGCATAGCAGGATAGATACTCTCGGGCCCACTCGATGAGATCATGTCTAATGAGCTTGCAAGCATGTGACTAGGTCACGGAGACATGAGATCATGAACGAGTAGAAGGTAGCGTCGTCGGTAACAAGGTCGGGATTAGGTATGGAGATATCTATGGAACGACGCTCGGACGTGCTAAGTATCGCTATGGCAAAAGGTTTAAGACTTTGCGTTCAGCTTTGATAGATGAAAGTCATTCGTTATATCACAGGGATTAATTCATGGGGTCCAGGCCTACGAGTTAGTCGATGATCATTGAGGAGTCTTGGTCATACCTGTTATTATATCGAACCGCTAGGGTAACACACTTAAGGGGTTTCGACAAGACAACCGGAAAGGAAAGAGATCACCGGGAACGTCCCGGGAGGGGTCCGATGGAGATCGGGCAGTGACGAAAGAGTTTTCACGGCTAGGGAAAATTATATATATTATGTTTGATATTAATTAGTGTAATTAATATGCAAATATGATTTTATATATTTATTTTCGAATTTATTTAGGCTGATTTCCCTAAATGGGCCTTCTGGTCGAAAAAAGGCCCAAGAGGGGGAAAAATCCCTAGGGGATTCGGTGGGGGCCATGGTGGCCGGCCTGGAAGGGCCAAGGGGGCCGGCGCACCTAGCCTAGCCGCACTAGGCATGTGCGGTTAGTCCCACATTGCCTGGCTGGCAAGGTTGGCTCCCCCTGGGAGCCTATATAAGAAGGGGCACCCCTGGCCTTTTAATTCACCAATTAATTCCCAATTTCTCTCTCGATCTCGTGGTTCCCTTGTTGGAGCCGCGCCGAGCTGAGGAGGGGGATCTCTTCCACCATAGCCCGTTGCCGCGCTGCTGGTGTTCCGGTCCAAGTCTTCCGCTGCTCGTCCTGGACTGGAGCTTCGGAGGCCGTCGTCTCCACCGTACGTGTGTGACGCCCTGCGAGGTGCGGCGCTAGCGGTACTCGGAGGTCTGCTTCCTCTACACGACCTTGAGGTCGGCTTCGTCGGTCTTCATCGACAACGTTTGTGCGGGAACGTAATCCCCGCTTTCGGTCTTCAAGGGTATGTATTCCGATCTTCGTTCGTACTACTATATCTGCATAGAATAGATCTTGGCATGCTTTTAGGATATCGTTGGTAGGAAAAAATTTGTTTTCTGCACACGATCCCCTTCACATGCTTCAACACATGCGCCACATAATCACATAATTTTGTGGCGCACCGTCTGAGCCATGCGTCATAGAATCTCTTAATTTTGTGGTGCACCGTCTGAGCCATGCGCCACAGAATTCCGATGCTCCCACTTACATGTGGCCCCGCGCGGCCCTGGCTCTTTCTTCCACTTCGCGTGCGCCCAAAATTTGCCTAAGCCCCCCGCGCCCGCAGAACTACCGCCGCGCCTCGACACCACCGGCCGCCCAAACTCGCCACCGCCGGCCGCACCCGCTAACCCCTGCGCGCGCCCAAACCTGTCGCCGGCGACCTCCCCTGTGCCCCCTTCCCGGACAATCCCGACGCCCCGCCACCGCCGCCGCCACCGACGACGAAGAACTCGCCGCCGCCGCCGACGACGACGAAGAACCCGCCACCAAGCTCTACACCGCGCCCTCGGCGTCTCATCCCTCCTCTCCCCGAGGTGGTTCCCCTCTTCCCCTCCTCCCTCCCATACCGAACCACCGCACGTAAGGTGTTTGATGAAATTCAGCACTGATTTTGTGCTTTATTTTGTGTTCAATTTTGATACTTCTGTTATTTGTTATTACAAATAAAAGTTGAACATGCTATGCACAATTTTACAAATAAGAGCATATGAATTTTGCGCACTGTTTATGAGTTGTGTTTAGATTTTGCTTCAAATGGATGTTTATGTATTATTTTTGCTACCACGACCATCGTGTCGTGGTTGTTTATGCTCCGACCATCGTGCCATGGTTGTGGATGTTGCCGAAATCGATGTGTGCATTGGTTGCAGGTACCATGTGAGGCCCTTGAGATTGCCGGAACGTTGATTAACTTCCGTTCCGGCAAATTCGGGTACTCCATATGGCCTTTTTTAGCAAAGGTTATGCCGAATTTTTTCGTGAATTTGAGCATGACTTTGCTAAAAATAGTACATATGGGGGTAATGCATGTTAACCCGGGGTACCTTAGTAATTAATTAAGTCTATTTTTAGTTATATTTGTTGTACTAATTCTTGTAGTGCAAAAATGGATCCCGGCACTTCTAAGCACATGAGCGTGGATGAAGCTCCTCCAGAGGCCGACAAGACCTTCTGGGAGTTGTCACAGGAGTTGGAGGACACCGCGCAAGAAATTGTTGGTGTTGAAGGCCAGGAGCATACCACCACCACCACTACCGATGGAGATGCTAGTGGCGACCATGGTGACGCCGATAACACAACCGATGCCGGCGAGGACCACATGGAGGATGGGACGAACCCGCCCGCCCTAAAGAAAAAGAAGCCAAGGCGGGATCGGACACCGCAAGCACTTGGCAACGTCACAGACTCCTTCACTGAGGTCTCGCCTAGTGGCCTCCCATTGCAGCCTGAGAGACTTTCCAAAGGATACGCCATGCAACTAGGGTGCATCCTCCTGGAAACCGTGTCGATCAACACGAGGGATCTCAGGCACACGCATAATGAGGCTTTGGTCAACATCCTTATCCAGAAGCTTCACCAACGATAGACGTTCCCACAGCCGCTCAACAAAAAGGTGGAGAGCTTAGTGAACGGGAATCCGGCACCTAGAGGGGGGGGGGGTGAATAGGTGCTATTACAAATTTTAGGTCTTTTCAAATTTAGGCTCAACACAAAGGTAAATTCTCTAGATATGCAACGACGGTGAATTTACCTAAATGACAATCTAAGCAATAACAAGATAAACAGGCTAGCAAGACAAGTAAGTAAGGAAGCCAAGATAAGGGGAACCAAGTGAAGCACGCGGAGACGAAGATGTAATCCCGAGTTCCACCCAAGGGTGTACGTCTCGTTTGGAGAGGTGTGCGCTACCACAACAGGTTAGCCGCAACGCCACAAAGGCTCACCTTCTTCTCCGATGAACTCAACCACAAAGGTTGCGAGTCCACCTTCCACTATTGATCCCCTTTTAGGGCGGAGATCGAATCCCTTACAAACGCTTGAGGCACACACCCACAACTTAATTGGGGGCTCTCAAGAACACCACAAAAGGTCAAGACCACAACAGGTCAAGCTTACACCAAGTACCAACAATGGTGAGACCTAGGTTTTCCTTGAGGAAACCCTAGACTCGAAATCCCCAAGTGAATGGGGAAAGAATTCAAATCGCTTCGGTGAAGTAGTAGATCGGGGCCTTCTCCTTCACTCCTCCAAAGATCAACGGATTTGGGTGGAGGAGTTGGGAGATCTTGAAGATTTGAGCTTCAGCAATTTATGATGAGAGAGAGTGTGAGAGCTGAAAAGGCTGGAGGTAGGTGGAGGGGTATTTATACCCCCCCCCCCCCCCCCCATCCACCAACTAGCCGTTTTTCACTGCGCAGGCCGGAACTTCCGTTCACCCCGGAAGGTTCCGGCCAAAGTTCCGGAGGAACTTCCGGCCTGGCCAGGGCGCAGGCAGTTCCAGACTTGGAGAAAAACCAGCATGTTCAGCACCGGAACTTCCGGTGGTTTGGCCGGAACTTCCGGTCGCCCGGAAAGATCCGGCCAAAGTTCCGGCTTTGCCCGAGCGCGAGCAATTCCTGACTTAGCCGATTTTCTCGTTTGTCTGGAACGGAACTTCCGGTCGAGGGCCGGAACTTCCGGTTGCCCGGAAAGTTCCGGCCAAACTTCTGGTGAAAGTTCCGCCTTTGCCAGGGGCTAAATCCTAAAAGGACTTAGCCGTTTTCTGGCCAGATGGAAATGTCCGGTGCTGTGCCCGGAACTTCCGGTCTGACAAAACAGGAAAAACTGCCAGCCAGTTCTCTCATTCAACCCTGATGATCTTCATCCTTTTTGTTCTTCAAGGTTATGTAGTATCTGAAATACTCAAGCACACCGTTAAACATCCTTTTCGTGTTGTCATTCCTAACCAAAACTCAGGAGACAGAAAATGCTCTTTCAGTTAGCCATCACGAAGATGAGCACCGCCTTGAGCAGCTGGAAATTCAGGGTGAGGAGAAAGATTGATAAGGGTGAAAGCTGGGAGGAAATAAAAAGCAAAGAACCGACGCTAAACAAGGAGGACTTCGACACATTCAAGTTGTCCTTGAAAGAAGAGGTGTCCATAAAATGGACGGAGTGGGGGAAGAAAATGCAGGACATGAACCTAGGTAACCACCATTTGAGAAGCGGTGGCTACCGAGGAAAACAACCCATTTGGGACAAGGAGGATGCCGAGATTCTTCGTCAGGGAAAAACGAACCCGTGACACCAAATCACGGACGAGCAGGTCCGGAACTTTGTCCGGTCCCCCTACTATCTGAACAAAGAGACGGGGGAATTCGTTACAGACGATGACGATGTGAAGAAATTTGAGAAAATGCTGGTAAGGAATTTAATTTACCATGTAGGCTAATTTGTCTACATATGCATGAGTTCACCTTAATTTGCTTTGTCTACATGCGGACGAGTTAAAGGCTGACACCGAGGCAGGCCCGCCGTCCCAGGATTCAACAGATCTGTGGGACAATACTTTCAATAGGGCGATGAACGTTTGGAAGAAGAGGGACAAGAACTTGTCGCCCACGTCAGTTGGCCGTGTCACCGGCTTTGGTACGAGCATGAAGTTCCTCCAGTACTACAGCACAGACGACGGCTAGTCAAGAGGGCAGAGGAGGAAGCCGACAAAGGATACCACGGAGGTTATGGAGCTAAGGAAGAAGGTGGAGACATTGGAGAATGAGAAAGTGGACTCCACCACGGTGAACAAGATGGTGAAGGATAGGCTCGATGAGCTCCTCCCCCCTGGGTTGATGGAGGGGTTAGTTGCTTGGAATGCGGTAGGTCGACAGGGGCCGATACACGGGCCCAACTACGCCGCCAGCAACTCCAGCCATATGGCGACCCCTCCGGACCAGCTGGTGACCCCGCCGGCCAACACCGTTTTCGAGCCGCCGCTTCATACTATGCCACAGGTTGCGCCCCCTACCGAGGCACAGGAGCCCCCCATGCAAACTCCGGCGTCAGACAATGAGACGCTCGCCGCCGGCGCCATTGTATCAACATTAGAGGAGCTCAACGCAATCGACAAGGTAACTAACTAGTTAGTCCACGAAATCTTCAATAATTAACTATGCCTTTGATGACTGCCATCTCATGATACCCACCAACATGCATATGTGTTCACTCTCAGCACACGATTTGCACACTCCTGCATACGGTAGGGGCCGTCGGCGAGTTGGTGGATGTTGCTAAGGCCACGATCATACAACCAAAGGGTACCCTAATGCACAACCAACGCATGAACCCGGCTCTGCTGAGAATCAAGTTGGATGAGGTATTGCCTCAATTTCAAAACATCAGTCCCCCAATGCAACCTGCAGGAGCCGACGCTGATGAGCATATGGTTCTTGGAGCCTGCCTCCAATGGCTCATTGAATGGCCGAAGAGCCAAATTCGTCTTGGAGGGCCCAGACGCAGCTCCGGCGCCACCTCCAAGCCGCCACAAAAGGTTAGCCGACCCTCTATCATTCGGCCCTTGGTGAGGCCGCCACATATACCCGTTGTGAATGATCCGACGCCACAAGCACCCGTTGCCAGGACCCGGAAGGAAGCGCCGGCGGTTGTCTCCACCACAAGCCGACACCAAATACTCTTAGGAGCGTCTGCACCGCAAAAACAAGACAAAGGCAAAGGCGATGCGCCTCAACTTGAAGACATCAACGAGGATCATCATGATAATGATATGAATGACGAGGACGTCGATGCTTTCCTCAACACTGGCGCCTTCGATGGTTCGTGCATGCCTGCTTTGGATGAAAAAGAATTCCGCGGCCCCCGCAGTATGCCTATTCGTCCCACTTCATGCTCACAACGCCTAAACTTTCATGGTTTATCTCAAGAAACGCCTCCGGAGGCCGGCGATCAAGTTGAACCGGTTAACATTTTCAGCCCTGGCACACTGCATAAGTCGATTCATGTTGCGCAATCCCCAGAGAAGAAGAAGAAGCCCAGGAAGAGAAGCAAACCAGGTGCCTCTTCAAGCCAGCCAGCTCCTAAGACTGTCCAGGATGAACGAATGGTTCCACGACATTGTGATGGCTTGACCCGAATGCATGAAGCTGGTAAACCGATACTGCCTCCGAAGCTGCTCTGCGTCGCACAAGGATCCATGCAATCTTTGCATGATGCTATGTTGATGCTAGAGGGCATGATTCTTAAACACAAGGACCCAAATTACTCCGTCTTCACGTGTAAGGTTCCAAAGGGCGTAAAGTTCGTCGATGAAGCCCCGACGGATTTATTCTTTATAGCCTTCGAGAACATCTTCAAGCGGTTTCACGGTAGACGGCTGGACTATAACTTGGTCCGTCTATACGCGCTCAATCTGGCGATAAAGAACAAGAGAGAGTCAAACCCGTACGTCGCGGTAGCGGACCCCTACTACATGCGTGACAGACAGCTATGTGAAGGATCAGCGACACGGGTCAGGGCGAGGGAGTACCTACAAAGCTTCATGTTGAATAACATGAGCAAAGACAGCCATCTTGTGCCTTTATTTTGCAAGTAAGTACACATCCGCTCGTCAATGTTGTAACTTATGTTTTCCCATAGAGTCATTCCATTGCTTATCATGAATTTCCTACATTCCCTTTGAATTACGTTAACAAGTGACCAGCACGCAGTACTCATCGCCGTAAACACGAGGTGGTCCATTGCCACTTATTTAGACTCGAGGAGTTCGGTTATAACGAAAGACTACACCAGAATAAAGGGTGTTCTCGATGAGACTCTCGAGCTCTACGCCAATAATGCAGGCACCTTCCAAAAGAACTGTGAATTCTTCAACATGAAAAAGAAGCACAAGTTCAGTCATGTCACCGACTTCGCTTGCATCAAGAAGGCCTCTACCAGCGTGAAGGAGGCGTTCTACGTCATCCATCATCTTAAAGGGTATGTCCAGGAAGCTGATAACATGAGGTTTCCAGTAGGGCTTCGGAAATGGATTGGAAATGCGGGGGAAATCTCTGATGCTGATCTTAGAGAAGACTTCCATCGCACCCAGACAAAGTTATCACATATCATCCTCCAAGATTTCATAGCTACCGAGAGCTTCCTACGCTACCCTAGAGGTAGGATGTATTACAAAATTGCGCCTAGCTAGCTATATATTGTCTATGTGCAAGAAGTGTTTATTTTTCTTTATTGCACTTATATACATGAATTATTCACTATGTTTATGTTATTAACTGATACTTACCAATCCATCTCCAGAATTGACTAAGATGGAGATCGAAGAACGTCTAGCATCACAGCAGGACACGAGGACGTGGACGACGAAGGAACTCTACAAACTGTTCCCGGCGCCGACGAAGAACTAGCTAGGCTACACGTGATGGTGCTCTCCCGCTGATTTCGCTTATGTGTACTCCATTTGATAACTATATGTATGAAATGATAAATTTTTCTATTTCGAGCTTCATTTGTATCATGACTTATGTAAGATGCGGCACTAAGTACTCTTATTACTATATATATGTATGTACATCTCGGACTCGAATGAATGTGATATGTGTGTTCTAATTTATGTACCGGTTGAATACATATGTATCAGATTATAATATTTATGTATAAATGTTGTATATATACCTATATTTGTACAACAGGAATTTCCAAAAATTCATGTTATTTATTCTGTGGCGCATGGTTGATTTTTTTTGTGGCGCATATAATTATGTGGCGCACTACAACCACATGCGCCACTGAAATATTTCGGTGGCGCAGATGGAAGGATGCGTCACAGAATTCTGAAAATTTCTGTGGCACACCCCACCGAGTGGGTGCGCCACATAAATATATTTTAGTGGCGAGATAACTGTGACGCACCCCTAATTTTCCTGACTGCACCACAGAAAGGCTAAAGGGTTTGCCACGGGTAACATTTTTTCCACTAGTGATGTCTATCGCGTCAGCCTCCTCGTCCTCTTCCCCTTCCACGGCGGCCGCGACAGCGCTTCGACCGTCGCTGCCTGTGCCACCCTCTCAGCCTGGATGTGCCTACGTTCACCCACGAAGTAGGCATTCTGGTTGGGGCTCATGGCATTCGTGTTGGTGGCCATGATCAAACGCTTCCCGTTCATGTTCATGGTCTTGAGCTTTGTCTTTTGCATTTCAAAGAAGATGCACCATTTGTCTTCATTGTCAGCGTGGATCTTCAACTTCTGAGTCGTTGTAGCGGCCACCTCCTTGACGAAGAGGCCGACCGAATCTTGGATGGTGCCTGAGTCACCCGTCTTCTTGCACACCTTGGCCGGCTCACACACCTTGACTCCATCGGCACGTTCCGTGCTGGGGGGCGGCATCTTCCTTCCACCTCCCACCTTGTCGCTCACGCTCAGCCGATGTTTATTCCACTTCAGAGAATCTCGAACCGATTCCCAACAATGCATCAACTTATAAGGATTCTTGTTATCCAATTCCAAGTCGACGTACATGTGGTGAGCATCGTTCAACTACACAAATAAACATGAGAAACATGACTGACTACAATCAAGACACAAGGCAAGGTAAGATGGTCAGCTTACTTTCTCCACGTCGTTCTTGCCACTCAACCTTATTTGGCCATGACAACCATGGAACTTGTTGTTCAGCATATGTATGACGTCCCACTGGCTTTGGCATTACGATAGGAAAACTCATCATAAGGTGTATATGACCTCCTTTCGGTGTAGTCCTTACGAATGTGTCTTCAATACGATCCCTTCGTTTGGTTTGCGCCGATTGTGCCATTTAGCCTCACCGCCATACATGCCTCTCACAACAACATGTCCTCCTTCTCGCTCCAAGTCCAACCTCTTGAACCAGCATTCTTGTCGATCTCATCAGTCACGGTATCGTGCACGTCCACCTCTGCTTCCTCTTCGCCTTGATCGTTGTCCACATCGTCGCCCTGGCCGAACTCATCGGCATGTTCGGTGCCTCCGAAGTCACCTCCAACGATCTGATCAGCCATCGCATCCTACACCACAAAACGGCGATGGCGACAACACACTTGGTGAGAATACATGTACACATTATAAGTTCCATATTAACAGCAAAGAAATATAAATATGATTCTGTAAATAAATTCATTATCCACTCACTTCTTGCCACCCTGTCCATGTCTACAGCGACAGGACGTACATTTGTTTGGGAGCAAAACTGGTTTGGCTTTTGTGTCATCTCCAGAGTAATTGTACTTTCTGTCAGGATCATTGCACTCGTGCCTCTTATTTATTTTTTGGCAACTTGCAATCCTGCCTTGAAGACATCTTCAAAGTTCAGACTTCAGACACTTCACACTTGTATGTGCTTTGGTGGTCCCATGCCTGTTGTAGAAGCTTATTTGTTTGACTTTTGCGTCATGTTCTGAGAATATAAATTCTTTACTATTCATCGGAGAGATGACCGTTCATTTAGACTAGTCATAATGGGTAGTAACATCGTAGTAACATAAGTGCCACATAGGCAAAAAAGATGATGTGGCATGTAATTAATGAGGAGAGAGGCAAATGGAGTAACATATCTAGTTACCATCACATCACAGTTCTCAAGACAAAATGTGTGTATAGAGTAATAAATGAGACTACATGTGACACTATCTTTATATTTATTTGGTCATATGTCGATGAATATTAATCGGCGAATATGCAGCTGCCATCTTTATCTCCCACTTGATGTGAAAGAAACAAGGAGAAAGAGGCCCATTTTTCTGTCTTCTCCACTGATAACAAATAAACAGAGAGGAGACAAGTAAGAGTTCTACTCTTATCAATTGAATAAGAAGCGATGCATAGTTCTTATTTCGCTTTCCTCGCCTCTCATTTTCCAAGGAAAATGCTCTGCTTGCCGGTGAAGAGTATATTTCTTCTCTTAGCATCTTTGCTCGCCAGGGTTTCATTGGCTAGCGCCGCTGTCATTGGCCTCGCTGGATTGAGGGGACGGAGCGAGAGAGAATTTGGGGAACGAGAGATTCAGCGAAGGAAACTGAACATCGTTTCGACAATTTGAAGCCAGGCCGTTTGTAACACCCCTACATGAAAGGAAGGTTATTCCTCTCTAATGATGATTAGCACACTGCGCCAACGTATCTTCTACATTCTTAATACGTTTGTCCAAAAGAATGTAACATCGCTAGCATGGACAGAGGCAACCGGAGAATCCGACCAGCTCCCTCGTCTCCTCCCTCGTCGCCCCCGCGTGGCGACAGGGGATGAACCCTAAATTCCGCCCGCCGCCGGTCCCTCCCGCCTCCCTCATCCTCCCTCGCCGCTGCCAGAGGGTGCGGCCGGGCAAAGCCCGGTCGGCGACGAGGTCTCCTCGTCCTCTCGCGCGAGGGGTTGGTGCGGGGCCTTCTCCCTCGGGCTGGAGCCTGCTGCTCCCGACGGGAAGCAGGACGGCGGCGCTCGGCTTGGTCCTGGCGGCGGTGTGACGGGTGTCGGTGCAGCGCAGGCGCGTCATGGCTCTGGGCGGCTGGCCATGTTTGGCGACGGCTGCCCTAGGGTGGTGCGGGCTCGATCCCATCCAACCGGCGGACTAGGCGGCCTGGTAGCGGTGGTGGCAATGGCGTGGTGCAGGATGGGGTCGGCGGCAGCCCGGCGGTGCGGCGGAGCTCGCGAGCTGCGCGGGCTAGATCTGGACCCGATCTGAGCCAGGCGGGTTAGATCTGGGCCCGATCTGGGCCTGTTCGTCGTGAGGCCAGTTCGGGGCCAGATGGGCCTCGGTTGGCAGCCATCGTGTGCCGGTTTGGCTCGCCCCTGCCCATGTTTCCGTCGTCGTCGCCCTCTGCTGCCGGTTGCTGGTAAGAGTCTGGAGGCCGGGGTGGCGGCCTGCGTGGTGCAGTGTTGCTGCCTCTGGTCGGTGGTGGCGGATGGTGCGCGTCTACGGCTGGGACCGCGACCCTTCGGGCGTCCTCCCCCCGCAGCCTCCTCACCGATCCGGGCCTGGCGTGTTTCTCTCTGCGGCTGGTGGCGTGCTCACGTGGCGTGTGGTGGAGGCGTGATGAAGACTCGGCGGTGGCGGCGACCTACGGGCTGCAACATGGCGGCGGGATTGGCACGGGCCAGGCGGGTCTGGGCTGATCTAGCTAACGTGTCCGGTCGGCTCCAGTGGAGGGAGGTCCCTCCAGTGGGCTAATGCGCGCTAGGTTTCCATCGCCGCTCCGTCTATCTTACGGTGTGTTTGTCCCTGTCCTAGGGTGGAGTGCGCGGATGCCGGGGCGGCGGCCCTGGATGGCGAGGTCATATGGGTTGCTTTCCGGCGAGCACCATGGTGATGGTGGCGGCTGCATCGTTTGGTTGTGTGGACAGCGAGAGGTGCAGCGGTGGGTGGCTTGGGCACGTTTCGGCGGTGCCTGGATCTGGAGTTGGTTCCTTTCGCTTGTGTCCTGCGACCCTCTTGGTGTCACGGGGGAGTGACCGAGCGAAAGCTCTGTGCTTTGACACTGAAGACGGCGACGCTCGCGGGTGCCGCTCTCCTCTTGAGGACGTCTTCCTGACGATCTCCCTCGTGCCAGGGTTCCGGGTGAAAACCCAAGTCCTTCTGGACTCGGCGGCGGCGACGCTTTGCGTCGTCAACCTCTTGGGGGTGTCATCGTGGAGCTCAGGCGAGTTAGGGCTTAGCGTGGAGCTGGTGTGCTTGTCCGGCTGCGTAGTCGTGTTGTTTCGCTTTCAGCGTTTTCGATGTGGCTCTTGTAGCTCGGTTTTCGATTGATCTTCTCTGTAATAGGGTTGCCTCACTACCTTGTATCGTTTGACCGTTGTGGCTTTATTTATAAAACGGGGCGAAAGTCTATTTCGTGTATGGACAGATGCAACCCAACAATTTGGATCACTAATGTTCAATGGATTAAAGAAGTATGTAGAAGTTTGGCAAACAGGCAAAGTACACTATAACGCTGGCCCTTGGCTATCAACAAGATAACATTATGCACAGAAGTAATGCACCCTCCGTCCGGCCAAACTGTGAACCAACAGAGCAAAGTGTACATTGGTGCATACTGAAAGCACAATCAATTTTCATCTAAAGTGGTATTTCAGTGTACAATGTATAATAAGTGCCAGAAACTTTACCACAAAGATTACAAGGTTCTTAAAATATTACAAGTTCAAACTGCTATATATTACACTTAGGGTGTCTTTGGTAGCCCGGATAGACTGAGAAAATCTCTTCCCACCCAATTTTTAGGTGTTTGGTAGCCCGATTTTCTCCTCCCAGCCATGCCCACCTCATACGAAAATAGCCCCTCAGCCAGGCCTAGTTGAGAAGTGAGAATCGAGCTTCTCATCTCGCCCAGGCCGACCTCATACAGAAAACTGCCCACGCGTGGGCCCCACCCGACCGTCGCGGAATGCGCCCCTCCACCCCGCGAGTCATTCCCCCCGTATTTCCTTTGCTTTCTCCCTCCACTCCTTCGCCCGGAAGGTCGCCAGCCTCGAGATCGGCCGCCCAACACAGCCTGCCGCCGCCTAACGCCGCCGCCCAGCAGAGCCTGCCGCGGAACGCCGGCGCCCAACGAGCGGACGCCCAACACAGCCTGTCGCCATCGAACGCCGGCGCCCAAAGCACGGACACCCAGCACAGCCGCCGCCGCCCAGCACAACCCGCCGTCGCCCCCCGCCAGCTTCCAACGCCGGCGCCCGCCGCCAGCTCTCAACGTCGGCCGCCTAACACCGCGTCCGCTGATGAACGTCGCGTCCTTGCAACGAGCATCAAGCGCCCCATGAACGATCTGCCCGTGCGCTAGGCTCTCAGGACTTGATTGCTTTTTTATTTCTATGGAAGGACCTTTCTGTAAGATTGTCTACCTATTTGCAATTTTAGCCTGGATCAACTCATACAATCTACCAAACAGCATCTCTCTTCAGCACGGCTCAACTCGTACAAGCTACCAAACACAACAATTAAAATGCACTTGTATGTGGTTAGCATAGCTAGATTGGGCATGTATGAGGTGAGAAAGCTCATACAGGCTACCAAACACACCCTTAGGAATTCCTCCATTTATTGATTCTACAAAGGGATCAGCAAAGTCAACTATGAAATGAATATTAGTCATTAAGTTCATCCCTATATCTTCGCGCTGACTTTTAAACCATGTTTCTACAGCAACGTCAAACCTCATTGGCTTGAGCGCCCTTGCGTTGAGAACAAAGAACTTGGTGAACTTAACCTTAGGTGGGTGCCTTGGTAGGAGTTCAAAGTAACTTCTCTACGATAGCGATGAAGGCATTCGATAAGGTTTTACAGGTCATACTGCAACACATTTTTCGGTCTCGGGCCTTTCGCTCTTTGCCAAGGAAGAGGACATGCATGTGGCTATAAAAAAATGCAGCTAAGTACGTGGGAAAGATAAATTAGTATGTTTAAATCAGTGCCTATAAATGAAGTTTCGAACACTACAATTGCCTATGTAAACTCGGGAAAAATATTAAGGGTATGAAATTCACACTAATACATAAGACTTGGTAGAATTTTCATGTCCAGATGAATCCTAATTCAGATTCTACATAAATTTTCCTAACACTGGCTGGCTCGCTATTGGATGGCTTGGTGGAAGACTCCCGGTCTTACCAGATGATGTGTGTAAGTGTGTAAGGTCAGGGCACTTGGCTCTGATTGATCCACTCTCCATCATGTTTGTAGGTGTAGCGAGTTATCACTTTGATAGTGACTTCCGACTAACTGATGTATTTCTTTGTAAGGATTTGGTGGTTTTCTGTTTTATCTTTTATTAATAAAAATATTGTGTGCATGGTTTCAATGTAGAGGCTAGGTTATCCTCCATTAAAAAAAATCCTTCATGCAGACGAACATACCCTCATGTTTTTTTGTGTGTGGAGAATAGTGGTCATGGACTCATGGTTCGTGAGCACTTGAAAATTGAAATGGATGGCTACAATCAAGGGCAGGCCTAGTCTTCACAAAAAAAAGGTTGCAGGCCTATCCAGAATTCAACCACAATATAGCAGCATTTGTCCCTTTGGCCCATCTGCTTTGCCAATTCTGGGCCCACCCTGGCTGGATTGTTGTCTACTTCGGACCTTTTCAATTTTTTGGGTCCTTGCAAATTTTGTGATTCTCTTACGTACAAGTACAACTAGTTCAGGCTCTTCCTAGAAAAAACTATCTCATGCTACCCTTAAAAACTACTCCATCCGTTTTCTTAATAGAAGATGTTTTAGGCGTGTCACTTTTTTGTTTGTGGAAAAAATCATCGATTTATTAATCATCCACATCAGTGCATGAAGACTCAAAAGGTAATAAAATTACAAATAGGTTATTCCAACATCTAGCGTCCTCGCCCCTCCATCACCGGACTGCAAAGCTTGTCATAGATAAAAAGTACAAATAGGTCATTCCAACACCTAGCGACGACTACAAACACTGAATCGAACCGAAGTCGTGTTGTTGTCCTCGCCCTCTATCTCCGGACTCAGGCAAAACTTGTCATAGAAAAGCTTGTTATAGCAGACATGCGGGAAGTCATCGTACTAAGACCTAAAGGGCCAGCACACCAGAGCAGCAACGATCGCAAAAAATGAGAACCGCAGATCAAAATAATCTGACCTACAACAACACGGACGAACACGAAACGGAGAAGATCCCAGAAGATCTGCCGGATGCACGACTCCACGCGTCCTCCACTAACGCTAGATGCACCATCAGAGAGGGATATGACAGGAAGTATCTTATTCTGACATCAGGATGTAACCGTCACTTCACCACCGGATGAATACACAAAAACAACTAAAAATAGCAAATAGGAGCCCTCCCGCCGATGAGAATACGGATCCGCCGCCGCTCTAAAAATCTAGAAGGCTATCGAAGAAACGGAAGAACGACCATGTCGCCGGCAGCCGGGCGGAAACGCTAAACGCCCTTGCGCGCTGATCGCCTCCTACCCTCGTGCATTGCTTGTATAATTCTGTGAAAGAAGTGGAGATAGCCTTCGCCAATTGCTTCTGATGGTGACGCACACTCATGTGTGTGTTTGAGAAAAAAGTGTCAGGCTCCTCATGGTATCTCGAAAATTAGCCAATACGATCGTTTCAAATTCAAAATGGACCGCTCGAGGTCAGGTCAAAAATACGAAATGACTCTTGAAAACAGTCTGCTCCCATACTCTATACAAGGAAAAAAATAGCGTGCTATCAAAAATAGCGTGACCCTTCTACAGAAGCTATACAAGTTATAGCGGGGTATAGCGAAGCTACGTTACAAAATAGTGTGGTGAAAAATACTAAATATTAAGAATTTCAGCACTAAATATAACCTAAATATTAAAAATTTCAGCACTAAATATTTGTCAAAAAGCAATACATGCATAACCACTTAACCAAATACAAATGTCAGGGCCAAATCGATGACACAAACATAAACATGAGGCATAAATCAATGCATAACCTTTTGACTAGATACAAATGTCAAGGTCAAATCCATGGATAAAATTGCTTTATGAAAAAATACGATATAGATAAAACATTTTTTTCAAGAATAAGAAATGGTAAAACAATATATGCATAACCAAGTATGAAAAACATTATCCAATTGTTTAGAAACCTAATCAACATTATCACGGGCCAACAACATTATATAAATGTTTTATTCAGAATTATCAGCATTTGACGGTATGTTTCCATTCAGGGTTTGTAGTTCTTCATCAACATAAACATAAAAAGATTTTTTTACTTCTTCTTAAGATGGAAACTCGGTAATTTGTGGTGATAGGCTAGATAAAGAAAATAGCGTGCTAAAGTTATGACGGTTTAGCGTGATATAGCGTGCTATTTTCGTGAATAGCTTCATAGCGCGCAAAAATGGTAAAATTTAGCGTGGACCCTCCAGATATGTTATAACGTGCTATTAGCGAAGAAGTAGCGTGCTATTTTTTTCCATGATTCTATACCGGCGATCGAAGCGATCCCTTGAGGTAGTTCACAGTGCAGCATCTGGAACAGGGAGCAAGATGGAACAGGTGGCACTGGCATCGCAGGGATCTAGCGTGAGGAATGCAAGCGTGGGACAAACGGGCTCTGCCAGGGTGGAAGGCATCGAGGAAGAGTCTGATTGAGCAGCTGCGATGATGTTCTACAATAAAAGTGAATGAAGTTGGCAGATTGCAAAGGGGGAGAAGTTTGTTAAAACTTTTAGTGGTTTGACATTGTAGAGTAGTAGTGTTGCAGCATGTGGCTGAAATTTGCTGATACTTACCCCTGCTGTGTCTGGTGTTTTCAACCCCTGTGTGGTTGAGCCAGCCCCCGTAGTTGCTATTAGTCTATTGTGTTAGCTTTATTTTGCTTTCTCTTGTTGTTGGGGTGTAAAAACCGTTGTTCTGTTATGCTTACTAAATCATATAGGCGCGCTTTGCTGCGCCCATCTATTAAAAAAAATAGGTTGTTAGGAATTGATGGAAATAGAATTAGATTTTAAAATATTCAACAGTATGGCGCCATATTTAGGTGACAATATCTTTGTCCCTGATTTGTAATATAACTTGGCACCCTGATTTGTAAAAAAATATCTTTGTCCGAAGCTAAAATTTCTCATAGTCTAATTAGTGATTTATTAGTATTTGAAAGGATAGCATGGATGATCAACAAAGAGAGAACATTTATGATCTGTGAATGTTCTATTTTTTAAAATTATTTATTTATTGTGATGTGATTTGTTTTTTTGCAATCCCAAATATTATTATTCTGTTTGCGAGATTTTTTCCACGTAAGATTACTTTAAAGATGGGGAAGATAGAATGTAAATTTTGTGAATCATTGTAGTGAGAGAAGAATTGATGCAAGTGCAATACTATAAGATACATCTTTTGCTACATCACTGAAGGAATGGGACTTTTTTTTTTGAGGCTTAAAGCGGTCGAATCCGCCGTCCGATTAGATAGAATAGACGGTTATGTACAACATTTTTCGTTAGGGAAAATTCTCTCTACAAGCAAAACCTGAAAATAAAGTCTCCCGGATCCTGCGTGTGGGCAAAAGCCCGCAACGCCATCTCTTCCCGCACCAAATCTGCCACCTCCGTCGAAGGGATCTCCACGCTATAGAAAAACCTCTGTTTCGTCTCCTTCCATATCCCCCCCCATGGAGAGGATGATGGCTCCGCTAGCCGCTGTCATCTAGGCAATCTCCGGCGGCCTCTGCCGCGCTACCCCGGTCCCAAACACCTTCTTCTTTTTGTGTTTCTTCATGCAGAGGACAAGGTCATCAATGGCCGCCGCCGCCTGATCTGTGAGGGGTTTCTTACCCTCACCCCAGAGAGCCAAGTAGTCTTGCCGCAAGAGCTCAGAGGTGTTTTCCTCCTCAGGTCGCGAGCCGAGACGTCTCGCCACGGCCTCCATGGCCAACTTCTCCATGTTGGCACCCTCCGGATGAAGCTTGGCGAACCTGTCACTCCTCCGCACAGACGTCGCCTCCACCTCCTCCTCGTGGACCAATGCCAACGCCGTGGCCGGCGTGCCCAAAACGGAGACCTCGATCGGCGCCACGACCCGGGCAAGGAAGCCCGACAAAGGGCATAGAGGCGCATCCATCTCCAGGTCCTCCTTGTCGTTCAACACCACCACCTGCTCTCCAAGGTCTTCCAGACTTGACCTCATCTGTTGCATATCCCCATAGTCCCTCTCAGCCTCTTCCTCCATGTCGACTTCCCCCTCCTCACAGTGTGCACCATCGAGCATCTCCTGCCCAGTGATCACCTCCCCTATCTCTGTATGTGGAAGCTCCACATGTATCTCCTGCATATACTCTTCTCGATCCAAGCGGCAGCCGCGTTGCTCATCAATGGAAGATCCTGACATCATGCCAGCAAGCTCCTGGTAGAGCTCGCCCACCGGACTGGTCATCTTCCTAGGGGAGTAGCAACCAAAGGGCTCGGAACAACCGTCTGCACAACCAACATCACTCCCAGCAAGCGGAGCCGGTGTAGAAAACGTCTGCACAACACCTGGTGCCGTGGAGAGCCTCGCAAGAGCAACCTCAGCCCGCTCCACCAAGCTCTCAAACCTCTCCAACAAGCCCTGCACAACCTCCGTCCTCCTGAGCTCCAAAACGGCCATCTCCTCAAGCTGCGACACGACCATGCCGCGCAGCTCCGCCCGCAGCAGCATCGTCTGCTCCTCGAAGGAAGATTTCAGCATGCCGACCCGTGGAGCTGTCGGACTAGAAGGAGGCGCAACCACAGAAGCCCAGGAGCGGTCCAGAGGGCGTCGCAGGTGAGCTGCAGGCGACGCGGAGCAGGGGGGAGCCTTGCCGACCTGCTGGAGCTGCCCAGAGTCCCCTCTCGATGGCACTCCTTCTCCTTGTGACCCGAGCGAGAGCAACGGCGGCAGCAAATCTCGTTCGTGCACCCGGCGATGAAGTGTCCCGTCTGCAAGCACCTGAAGCAGAGTCCGCGAAGGTGCCGAGGAATTTGACGGCGTGGCCGGTCGGCAGGTGGGCGAGTAGAGGGCGTGGGGACCCCGGGTTGTCGATGGCGAACCACCTGCCAAGGCCGCCCACCAACCTCAATGCCATTAGCGTCGCTCCGCGGGGATGTCGGGGTCACAGGAACGCCAACGAAGGCAGCAGGAGCAACACTGATGGCGCAACCAGCACGCTCCAGTTCCTTGTCCATGCTGGAGTCCATCCCGGTCGGACTGGGCAGGACACACGGCCCGCCGACCACCACGGAGCGGAGCTGCGGCCGTAGCATACGGGGGACAAAATCCCGGGGGAGCTCGGGCGGCGGCGGAGGCAGCATCCGGTGGGGGCGGAGGGAGAGCAACGTGGACGGGGTGGCCGGCACCGGGAGCGGGCGGTGGGAAGCTCCGGGAGCCGCCACGGGGCCAGCAAGCCCATCCTCTATCTCAGGTGAGGACGGCGGCGGTGATGAGTCGGGCTCGGTGAGGAGGCAGGGGGGAGTCGCGGTCGTCGGTGCCCGGGCGGCGCCCACCACGGAGGCATGGCAGGTCGCCGGAATGGGTGGCATCCCGAATCCCCCGTCCATGGGGCACGGCGGCGCACACGGGGGAGCTCTGGTCGTGGCAGAGGAGCACGACGGCCGGCGAAGTCGGGGAGCAGGGACGCGGGCGTAGCCTTTGGACGGTCTTGGAGAAGCTTGAGCGTGGCGGCAGCCGCAGCGACGACGGCGGCCGAAGCTTTGGGCGAAGACGACGTCGGCTTCTCCGATGGCAGCAGAGGACATAGGGCTGGACGAGTAGAGGAAGCGCTGAACACTCCGGATCTGGTCCCGGAGGCAGCAGCAGCGGCCGGAGTAGGGAGATCAGGGCGGCGGCGCCCAGAGCGCAGCCGTCGCCTCCATGGTCGCCTGCGCCTCACTGCGCGCTTTTTTGGCTACCCTTTTTCCCAGATTAAAGGGACTTATTTTACGTAACACAAGTGATTGCAAGTGCCATGGAAAATACATGGCACTATATAAGCATTGTTTCAATTAACTGTACTACCAAAACATTCACCATGATGCTTGATTACAAAACAACAAGACTCAGTAGGCAATAGAGTATTTATTGATAAAGTGGTGATTACATTGCAAACAGAGGCTATCAATGACAAAATCATAACCAAAAGCTGCAGCAGGTAAAAGGTTTAAAGAAATGAATCTGAGATTAATGCATGTATGTTGCAGCATCGTTTATTTTATTGTTCTTCGATTTGAATCAAAGCATGCCAAAGGTAGACTATGAACTTGTTGATCCATGGCTAGCCCTCTCATGGACATGGATACAGTCCTCTTCCCCTTGTTCCTTCATATACTTACCATATTCGATTTGCATTTGCTACTTTACCTGAAAGGGAGAGTTGATGAGGACTGATCAGTGAAAGTGGTACATAAAGGCATAAAGCCGGTGAACATCACACTTAGATAACATATTGAAGCTCACCCAATGTGTAGACAAAAATTCAGAATCAATCGAACTGTACCTTTTTCGGATTGATGAGAATGAAGAAGCAATCATTGGATGAAATTTCATAACTGGTGCAAGCTGATAAACAATTTTTTTAATGCATTAACTGAGTATACTACAATGTAAAGTTAAAGCTTGTACAAACTTAATCATATCACACAAGCTGTAGTGTTCTTTTTTTACCTTAAAAGAGCTTTCACAGATAATGTAGCTATTAAAATCAACATTGGCATTGGGCAAATCTGCACAAGAAGAGAGTTCTTCTGGATGTCAATCAGTCGTAAAGTACATGCTAGATAAGCAAGTTTGTGGGCTACAGAATTACATTTTTCTTTTTTAACTCAAGCATAAGAACTAAAAGGCATGTTCCTCTTGATGTTGTCTATCTCCCTTGTATATGTAGCAGGATCTGGACGTAGCTTGGTCTTCTTTAATCGGCGTGGACAAAACTGCGAAGCAGTTTCCGATGATGCCCAAGTCAATACATGAGTACATGCTCCTTTAGAATGCTCTTTGTTCCTTCTTACCTTTGTTATTTCCTAGCTGATGCCTTGAGCACGTGAGAGTACTGAAATAATTTTGAAGCAAAACAACAGAGCTTTCAATGGAACTTAATCCATCTTCATTTCTGAGGTACTATGCTCGCCACAACAATAGTAAGATCAAATTTCTGTAGTTCGGGTGGGAGTTGGCGAGCAGTATAAGAATCCAGGGTCCTACAAGCGGTAAGTCCAGTTGCCAGATCCTGTTACTGATTGCTTTAGCCTTTGCCGCTGGACAAATAGTTGTGTTTGGTTAGTGTCTTGTTTGCAACTTTGCATGCGGAAGCTCCAGAGCGGGAAGTACATAAGCTCTGCCATCATTTTGTGCAGAATTCCCCATCTGAACCATGACACGATGACCAGATCGAGGGAAAAACGAGTGTCAGGGTTAGGATTAACATGTTCCAAACAGTCAAATCGTGAATCCCCCATCTGACCCACGATACAATGACCGGATCAAGTGAAAAGGAGTGTTAAGGAGGCAGACCTTCTGTTGGAGCTCCGAGAGTAGCCCATCTGCAGTGTGCCACAGGCGGCAGCGGCAGAATGAAACCTGTTGCGGCGGTTCGCCTAGCTGGTGTTCTTCACGATCCCCACCAAACGACCCTCTCGCTGGCGTACGTGAGAGGATGCCATCAGAGGATAGGAATCGACCACAACGAGGCAAACGGGTCCTGCTCTCCCTATGCATCTGTCCGCCGCCACATCGCCTAGGTTGCGAGAAGGGGATCTGTAGGTGCAGCGTGAGAGCCGATCGGCACTTGAGAAGATCGCCATTACAGTCCAGAGAGGAGAGGAATCGACGAGGGTGAGCCGATCGGGTCGGTTTGCAGAGTGGCCTTTTTAGTGGGATTTTGTGGCCCAATTAATCACAGCAAGCCAAATTGATAGCCATAGCAGCGTCCCCTAGGGACAACGCATCGGATGGACATAAAAGGTCAGATTTGAAAACTGTGATAGCCCGGCTCCCCTGCCGGAGGCGTAGTGGTAGATGGCACACCATGGATTGAGTTATTTCAGCCGATCCTGAAATGGCCTGAATGCTTTCTTCTAGGCAGTGCGTGCGCACTATTTTTATGCTATGCGGTGTCTCCCTTATCTGAACGACACAGCGACCCCACGTGCACTTTTTACCTTTTATCGCGTAGCGCGTTTAGGTATGTCAATGGGTACCCATTACCCGCGTACCCTGCGCGTAAAAACCCTATTAATCTAAGAGTTTGGGAAAATAAAATATCCATGGGTATATAAATGGAAAAATCTTATACTTATCGGGTGAAGAGGGTACGGGTATGGGTTCATATGACCCATACCCGCATACCCATACACCCTTCTAGTAACTATTGTAATGATTATTTTGTGGTTTTGTGTATGTCAAAATTACTATATACTTTGTCGTGAGTTTTAGAACTTGAACTGTATGACTACGTATTGTTGTTTTATGACTATGTGTTGTTTATCATTAAAATATGTTGTTATTTATGCGTAAATGATGTTTTTTTACATGTGTTGTTTATCTGCAAGTGTTGTTGTTTATAAGTATAGTTGTTGCCGTTTACAATGTGTTGATTTTGACTATGGGTTGTCATTCATAATTTTATGTTGTGGTATAAATGTGTTGTAGATTAAAGTTATATGTTTGTACGATGATTTTAATAATTATTTTCTACTCAATCTGTTGTGTTGTAAGAGAGGATGCTTTTACCCACAGGTAACCCTTTACCCTGTCGGGTGAAGTGTCTTTACCCTGTCGGGTGAAGTGTATGAGAAAAATTCATACCCACACAAGGGTATGGGTACGAGTGACGGGTAAGGTTGAGAGCGACGGGTAAGGGTATGGGATGGCTCCACCCTTACCCATACCCAACGGGTGCCATCCCTAAGCGCGCTCCCGAGCGAAGGGACAGAAACAAGCTCGCCAAGCGCGGGAAAGGAGAAAAAGGGGAGCGCACAGCCTCGCGAGACATTTCTCTACTGAAACCCCTGTGGCCGTGGCCCGGATCTCCAACCCATCTGCAGCCACCGCTGCTACAAAACTCCATGGCGGCTGCTATTTGTTACATTAAAGAATAGCAAAGCAAGCTCCGTAATCACCTGAAGCTGCTGATTGCTACAGATCCTTCCAGATGATCGGAAAATAGCACCATGTAAGATGTAACTTCTGATGGCAAGCACTTGGAGAAACACAAACAGGATTGAAAATAGCAATGGTATGCAATTTCATGATGCATCTCCATTGATCCCAATATGTAATTTAGTAATTTCAGTGGAACCATCCGGACAACCCTTCTACACGCCTAGAAAAAGAAAGCTTGATTCCTCATATATTTTCATTGACGGACTGAAAAATATCCCAGGAAAGGATATAGCTTGATGTACTTTGTAAGATGTATAGTACTTGCGGTAAATAAAAAGCATGCCGCCATGCATGTAGGAAACCCTGGGGGATAGGAATAACCATGTGAACCTGGACCTTTAGGGATATATTTTCGCAGCCCTAGCCGCCTCCAGGTCGCCGCCGCCAGAAAAGCCGCCTTCTGCGCCCCCTCTGACCCCGCCAGAGGAGGCCGTCCCACGGCGGACGACGGCGGTGGGGAGCCTCCCTCGGCTGTTTCTCCCCCCCCCCCCCCCCCCGCCCCCCCAAATCCAAATTCCCACTTGTTCCGCCCCTTGTTGTTGTGTCGGCGCTGCTCCCCTCGCGTCTAGCGGGCGTGGGCCTGCTGGTGCGTGGCTCTTCCTCTTGGTGCTCCGCCGCCGCTGCTCCTTGGCGCGCTGGTGCGCTCTAGGCCTCGGCGGCGGCTCTCGGCCCAGCTCCTTCCCGTGGATGTATTAACATGATGTATTTACTGTCCAAAATTTACATCCTATAAATATGCAGTAAATCATTTAACACAAGAGAATCTACATTTGAACAAAAACGGCATCTATAACACAACTCTTTAAGAAAATTGGTAATTATTTTGAAACATGAAAAGACCATCATATTCGTATAAGGATCTTGAAATCATGGATGTAACAACATCATATAATTATAAATATAAACTACAACCCTATGGCAGAAAAATACATAGGTGACGTGGGATAAAGAAAATCTTATTGAGTTGGACATGAGAAACTGAAAACTGGTACATGTCATCGAAAAAGAATGTAAAAAGGACAATATTTTTCCTTAAACTATATGTAAAAGTGCATAATCTGGATTGAAATTACTACCTGTCATGAAGCAAAAATACTCGACAAATAGAATCTATGACAGCTAACTTGGTCCTGAATCTATATGCAAAAGTGCATAATATGGGTTGAAACTACATCATGTTATGATATTAAAAGCCTTGATAATGTAAACAACTACTACACACAAACTACTACTAACATAATTCCATATGCCTTTCTACCGAAATTACATCCATAATGTTAGCTATGCAGCCCTATATGATTAGTCTTACATCCATGATATCAAATATGCATATTAAATAAACATCCTACCCATTAAAATATACATGCTAATGTGTCAATAAATTATATGGAATGATGCACTTTCTAGGTGAAAAAAATATACACCCTCAGTCCTCCCGACGATCAACAATGTAATTACTACATGAACTGCACATATAAACTACATTCCATGTCATCATCCATACATCCTACTGACGTGCTAAACACACTCAAATTACATCATTGCATGCTTAGCATCCCTACACTTCAATTCCTACCAAAAACTACTTCTGACGTGAAAATTTTCAATCCACTTATCTATACGCCTGGGCTAATATTGAAACTGGAACTGCCTAGCAGTGACATGTAATTTGCATCTAGTCTATGTAGAAAAAATGGAACAAAAAACATCTATGTACTACAGATGAAGTCCATATTGTTAGATAACCTACATCCGCATATGCAATCGCTACCAGGGACAGACATTGGCAAATTGCATTCAACCACGACTACAACAATTACCCCACACATACATGTAGTGATTTTCAGAGCAGTCATGTAAGTACATTCAACTGGAAAAAAAAATCGTAAGATAGATATAGATAGAACTACATACATCCAGGCATTTTTTGCAATCAAATACATGCAACACAAAAGAAGTACGAAGTACATGCTATGAACTGCCCCCAACAACCTCGAATTACAGAACTACAAATCATATCCCTTCCATGTTGCAGAAGCAAAAAGTACATCTATTATGAGAAAAGCATCCACACTAGACTTATGGAGATGTAGATTGGCCTCACGAGGAGAACATCTACACTTACGGAAATCAGCATGTAGATTGGGGCGGACTGTTAGCAGAACTAAATTCATTGATCCGATGCAAAATCCCATAACAAAATCGAGCATAACCAGCTGAAATAAAAGAGGATTATTGCGCCAGAGTCACTGACCTGGTCGAGGACGGAGGGAATCGAGCAAGGGGATTAGTTGTAGGCTTGTAGCAGGAACCATCTTCGTTCCCTTCCACCAAGTACCGCCGCTTATCCCCTCGAATTCGTCGAAGGAATTCGGGAACTCCTCCGCTCCCACATCGCCAAATCGAGAGAAAGCACCCGATGGAGAGGCTCACCGCGCAAAATACAATGGAAGATGGTGGTCAGTGACGGATCAAATCGACGGAAAAGATGGCGATTATGCGGACGAACGAGGATGATACGGGAGAGGGAGAAACAATGCCGCTCCCTACACCGGAAAACCGCACGGGACCCTCTCCGCTGGAGAAGCTCGCCGCGCAAATCCGAGAGAAGGTGGGTAAACGCCGGCGGAAATCGTCAACGAGATTCGGCAAGAGAGGGAGACGACGGGGGAGCGAGAGACATCGGCAGAGTTTGTCTGGACGCGACAAGAGATGGAATCCACTAATGCCACATGATGACCATCCGACGGCGCGCACGGTGAGCACTCTGTAAAGAGACAATAGTGCGCCAGGCACAGAATAGATTTTCCGTTCTTCTCACTAGGAAAACTGCCTTGTAGCTTGTCTGCTCAGCAACAGCTAAAAAAAAACCACTGGTATTGCTGGCAAAGTTAATGTAAAAACACCACGCAGAAAATACGCCATTCAGCTTTTTTGCATTCAAGACCATCGCTCGATACATGGGACAGAAATGTGCAGATGGACAGGCTCTATCACTCACAGCACATTTGTTGATCAGTTTGCCAGGACTAATGGTGCTCAACCTACCGACTGATGTTACAGTGCATGCCATGGTGCATTGCATTGGACCAAAAGTACGGCATATATGATTACTTTGTTCTGAGAAAATTTAGCTTGGAGTAATGTAAAAAATTCAACATGACCATATCACAAAACATATTCATTATATCTAATAATATAATATCCAACATATATCTGATAATTACAAATCAATTAATAGTCCCTCATTGTCACAATGTAGTGCATAGTTCAGGCGGTGGCATAAATGCAAAAGGAAGCAATAACTACAAGTTTACAGCATAAACAAGTCCAACTGTCCCAATTCAACCATCTCTTTGATTATTAATTTCAAACCATATTTAAGATAAACCGAACAGAACATTCATCAGATTTAAACTTTTGCTAAGGAACAATTGCAATTTTTAAAATAGCAACAATAGCAATTTTAAAATACAGAAGGAAAGAAAATACTTCAATTTAAACAGATTAAATAGCACAAACTCCAGATCAGGATTGTAGATAATAGCCTCTGTTTGTTCTTATCACAGTGCACAGGAATCCTAAATTTAGCCACGCTAAATTTTAACACCACCCTAAATTTGAACAACAACAAGAGGCAACAGTATGGTATCTCCATAGGATTAAGTCACAAAATAAGCTAGAGAATATATTCTTTAAGGTGACTCGCTAAAACTTAAGCACATAATACATACTGCAAAGTCAATGCTTACTATAACTCAAACATAACATAGCACAGATCTAGTTAAGCTGCACCAAATTCCCGTATTTTTTGATAGACCAAAGTTCAACATATTACTCCTATCGTTTGCGACACCGGGTACTTCAGGAAAATAAGAATCCATAGAAAGCATGTACAGATAGAAAAATCTCCATTCTCACAATGTATGATCTAGATTTGATATGCTTCTCAAAAATCGTGAGCAGTAGTCCATATAAGCATTCTATATTGAAAGTTCCCGGCTTTATATATGCAATAAACTTTATTGTGCCTATAATAAGTTTTGACAGTTAATGACAAACCTTTACATAGCAAGGCATCGGAAATTCAGAATCATCTAAAATATATACTTGATTGGTTTGAGCTGATCTGGGACAAGATATAGGGATGCAGTCTAATCATGGAGCTTAACAAACAGCCCATGTACATGCTACTCAACAGCATACTAATCACAGTTGAATCATTTGATCTAAATCTGAATAGGAAAAAAATCCATCACATCTCACTTATGTCCACCTAATAAACTGCTAAACACTGAAACCACCCAGATCACACTAGAAAGCAGTCCTATCAGTACTATCCACTAATCAGATAAATATTTCCACACGCAGTTTTCCTAAACTCAACATCTAAATTCTAAACATACTACCATACTAGCAATAGCAAGTAGTAGCAATGTATAGGATAGTCCAACTAAACACAGAAAGAACTTAACCCGTTTGCCAAGCCAACAATGATACTAAATCATTATTCCAACTTCAACTCACTTATTAGTATAACCAATGTATTACTCAACAGAAATGATACAGATTTTGAGTACCAAAACGTGTTATGTTACATTGCTCTGGGATCACTCCCAAATGGCCAAACGTAAACCATCTCATCCCAGCCGGTGCTGGCGAGGAGCCCCTCGGTGAGCACGCTCATGTCTATCCCAGCTACAAACTCGGTGTGGTGGTTGTACCTTGCGAGTAGGGCGTCCTCTTTCCGGTAATCCCACATGCAGACCGTCATGTCGTAGGAGCAGGACATAAGCATGCCCTGTCGGTGTGGTGAGAACTTGACGCGCTTGACGGCGTAGCCGTGGCCGGCGAGCTGGGCAAGGGGCGCCCGCGGCGAGCGGACGTCCCAGACTCGGATGGACTTGTCAACGGAGCCGGTGGCTAGGATGGAGGGGTCGTACTTGTCCCAATCGAGGGAGAGCACCTCGTGGTCGTGTGCCGGGATGACGAGGGTGGGCGCCGGCTCGCGCACGTCCCATACGCGGGCTGTGCGGTCGCCGGACGCGGAGGCGAAGACGTCCGGGTGGCGCGCGGACCACGCGGCGGCGTAGACGCAGTACTCGTGGCCGCGGAAGGTGCGGACGGAGGTGGGGCGGTCGGGGGACCAGAGCTTGAGGGTGTCGTCCCAAGAGGCGGAGAGGAAGGCGTCGCGGCGGACGGGGTTCCAGTCGATGCCGTGCACCTCCCGCGCGTGCTCCCGGAAGAGGCGGACGGGGTTCTGCGCGGGAGGCAGCGTGACGTCGAAGAGGCGGACGGAGCCGTCCCCCGAGGCGGCGGCGCAGAGGGATTCGTGGGACTCGGACCAGGCGCAGTCGAAGAGCGCGTCGGAGGTGGGGAAGGAGAAGAGCGGGGCGAGGCCGGGGCCGCCGGGCCCGGCGGCGGAAAGGTCGAGGACGAGGAGGTGGCCGTTGCCGACGAGACCGAAGTGCTGCGAGGTGGCAGCAAGGAGGCGGTTCTCGTGGAAGGGGCTGAAGCGGACGGAGAAGCCCGGCGCCGGGGCTTTGAACGCCGGCATCGCGGCGGTGGTGTGGATCCGGGACGGGGATAGATGGGGGGGTTGGGGGAGGACTTGGAGAGACAGAGACCCTTGCCTTTGCGTTTTTCCTGGGTTTTTTCCTGGTTGTGCTGGCATGGACTATGGAATCTGGATGGGGTTGTTCTGTTCTAAGAAACTGTGAGCCTGATTAAAGGTCAGTCCACTTCACAAGGAGCAATACTTTTTTATGTTGTCCAAATGCCAATAAATTTCACCACTGTTCTTATAAAACGTTACCAAAAAACAGCTTTATACTAGAGGCCCAAAACAGTCCCAAATTGTATTCCAAACACACTTCCACCCGCCTCCACCGGCGACATGTCGATACTATCATGCATATTCCGCAACGGGTTGCTAGCTCGATTTGTGCATTTCTTCGATGCACCAACTCCCTAATTTACGATTTTCACCGACATATAGGTCTCAGTCGTCATTCGATTTGAGCACGTCTGAAAGGGCATTTCACTCACTAAATAGTTTTGATGTTTAACGGCAACATAAACCCATCCTAACAATGTGCTTAAGCATTATAGCCTTAAGGAACTAGATGATCGGACTTAAAACATTTTGAACGTCCAGATAAGCGGGGGACATCCTTATATGTGTGGTTTGCTATTTCGTGGTGAGGAGCTTGAATTCAGTTTGTTTAATGATTTTGGGTGGCACTATGGAGGCAAGAGCTCTGTACGGCTGTGCTACATACTAAATTGAGATCGATTTTCTTACCGTCTGTAGTTGCACAAGTTGCAACTTCTTATCATTGTCAAGTGATCGCCATGTTGAAGATGTTGTCTCCAAGATGTTTGGGTTGTGTCATCGAATGTGGGCAACAACTCCTCTGTTGTTGATCCTCAGATTTAACGCCTGGGGCGCCCTGAGTTTGAGCTCGGTGAAGTCTATTGGATATCTGCAAGTCAACTTGACACCTCGTGTGCATATTTCAGATAGACCGCTGGGAGAACCACCCACAGGGCACCGACCGGATTGCACCTATATTGAGACCCTCGAAGACTCAGGTGTGGCAATTTCAGATCTGTGTTGTCGATGGTCGAACGTCGTATGATTCCCCTTGTCATCTTCGACATCTTCTACGTGAGTTTAGATCATTCTCTTGTTGCATTGTGCAACTAGGCATCTATCTTTATTGCTCTACTGGTAACCTTACGTGAATAATGTTCCTTCGTGTGCATAATGTTCCTTCGTGTTAATATATCTAGCTTTGTTGTGAAGTGAGCCTAGCTCAACTGGTTTGGTTCTTTGTGGTCGAACCAGTCCACCCAGATTTAAGTCTTAGACTTGGGATGGGTGCTAGCATTTTCCTGAATTATTTTAGGATTTAACTAGCATATGCTTCCAGAGGTAAATGGCGTGCCCGTCAACAGCAAGACCTGTAGTAACTTTGTCATTCTCAACATCTACGTCCTTACCGTGTTTCTAAAAGAAATCTAGCTTTGTCAAAAAAAAAGGTCACGCTAGGCGTAGGTCGGCCTACATCACCTTTTTTTAGGTCCCCTCACAAACCATAAGATCATCATTCAACGTCCCAAAATCACTGTAGCACATTTTTTACATTACCGCCCTCTGTTTTATAGAAACCAACCCGCACTACACGTCTACACAATAGACACACTTTAAGCGAAGGGGTATTCCACCCTACCCCTGAGTTCTCTATATTTACTGTCAAAATGCCACCGCGGTTAATTACCTTGAGTATTGAAACAAATTTAGGAGTATTGCAACAACACTTCACAACAAAACTGTTGTATTGCAACAAAGTTTCACAACATTTTGAAAAACAATAATGCTTTTAGACATGGTGTAACAACAATTTTTTTTTGCTTCGGATTGCTTTGCAACAAAAATCATCGCAACATTTTGAAAACAAGTAATACTATAAAAAATAGCACAAAAAAGAGGTTAAATATCTTTTTTTTGCGGCATATTATTTCGCAACAACAATCGACAAAAATTTCAACATAAATCATAAATAATTACAACATAAACATGTGTGTTCAACAACTATAAAGTGGGAAAGCAACTATTCTATTGATGTAGATTTGTTTGCAACAAATATTATCAGCTAGTTCAATAAAAATAAAAATAAACACAACAAAAAAAATCATGTGTTTGCAACAATAAAAAGTAGTTGAGAAACAGTATTTTAAATTTATTCATCTGCAAAAAATATCATCACCTATTCTACCAAAAATGATAAGCGGTGATAACAAAAAGAAACATGTATTGAAACATTTATAAGTGAATGAACTAGCAATCAATTTGTTGTGCATGTGTAAATAGAATATATATAATTGAATTAATTAGCAATCAGTTAGCTGCTCATGTGTAAAAAGAATATTTATCTTTTCTAGCTAGGAACGGCCAACAACGCTGCTGCTACGAGTGTGCTACCTAGCAAAAATATTAGAAATAATGATGCCTTCTTTCACGTACCATAGTTGGGCCTGAAACTCTGTTGGGCCGAGAAAAGAAAAAACTAGCTTGCCTAGTCAGCGATGCAAGCGCAGCCACGGAGCGACCTACACGGCTATACTTGAAGTGATCTTATCTCAACTGGTTTGATTCCTTCTGGTGAAACCAGTCCACTTAAGTTTAAGTCTTAGACTTGGCATGAATGTTCACATTTTTCTGGATTTTTCAGATTTAACCGGCGCTATGCTTTCAGTGCTAGGTGACGTATCCGTCAACAGCGAGCCGTCCGTAGTGACTTCGTTAACCTCAAGATATGTCGGACCAGTCTTTCGGAAGTGCTCATACGGGTAGAGTTTGCATGTGTGCGGTTATAAAGGTGTCTATATGTGCATGTTTGTAAGCGTCTACATCTGTACTGTGTTTCTCAAAAAAATAACCTACATATCGCCATGAGGGCGTGTTTCGCCCTAGCAAAAGCGTTTCCCAAAAACAAAACATTGACCGTCTCGAATCTCCAATCAATAGATGCAAGGAAAATTGCTTTTTTCCTGGCTGAAAATTTGCACGGTGGATGTATGCATATGATATGGAATAATTATTTATGCGCTTATTTCAAAATTTGGTGATATCATTAGTTCGTCCATAGCTAGAAAAGCTGTTACCGTGGAGACAGTCAAGCAAATTGCACATAACACTATATGTTGGTGCTGTTTTTGCCCAGAACCACAATTTCATTTTTGTGTTGCACAAAACACCAGCTTTTGACTTAATTATTTGTACATACCACACACATAGGTATTAGCAGCCCAGATAGACTAACTGCACTGCTCGTCCGCGGGCGACCGGATGATCGGGACGACCGCAACGACGCCGCTGACAATCCCTTGTGCCTTGGTGGAGCTAGGTGTGACATCAAGGGAGAATGCCTCGCTGGCGGGCCAGTTTGACGTGACGTTCCATGACGGCTCCCACGCTAGGCCATCAACGCGGGCATGATGATCCTAATGGTGAATTTTTTTGTGTTGGAACAGACCAAGGATTGGAAGGAGGGCGTCGTCACAGGTGAACGGATAGACGTCGCCTAGAGGGGGGGTGAATAGGCGATTTAAAACTTTTTCCGAGGAGCCGGAATATCCGGTCCAAGAGTGACCCGGAAATTCCGAGTAGCCGGAATATCCGGTCCACGAATGACCCGGAAATTCCGGTATGCTTGATAAAGACGGAATAAAACTAGAGCTTTACTTTAACAAGCATACAACCTAGATATATAAACTAGGCTCACCTATGTGCACCAACAACTTAAGCTAAGCAATACAAGTAACAAGATGCTAGCAAGATATATGACTTCAAGCACGAAGGCTATCACAATGTAAAGTGCATAAGTAAAGAGCTCGGGTATAGAAATAACCGAGGCACGCGGAGACGAGGATGTATTCCCGAGTTCCACCCAAAGGGTGTACGTCTCGTTTGGAGAGGTGTCCGCAACCACAACAGGTTAGCCGCAACGCCACAAAGGCTCACCTTCTTCTCCTGATGAACTCAACCACAAAAGGTTGCGAGTTCACCTTCCACTATTGATCTCCTTTGGGGCGGAGATCGAATCCCGTACAACTCTTGAGGCACACACCCACAACTTAATTGGGGGCTCCCAAGTCTTGAGGAACACACCCACAACTTAATTGGGGGCTCTCAAGTGACCACAAAAGGTCTTGACCACAAAAGGTGTTGGCCACAAAAGGCGTCTAGGGTCCAATGACCCAAGAGTAACAAGCTCACAAGTATCACCACCACGAATCCTCGTGGAGTGCTCAAACCGATGCAAATGCAATGGCAAGAGCACACGAAGTGCTCAAGTCCTTCACTCTCAAATTCCAACACAACAACAAATGTTTATGGGGGAATAAGAGAGGAAGAACAAAGGAAACCATAAAGGAGTCAAATCCTTCACTCTCAAATCCCACCAAAAGCAACTAATGCTTATGGGGGGAGAAGAGAGGAAGAACAAAGAAGAAGAACCACAAAGGAACTCCAAGAACTAGATCCACTAAGTTTCCCTCACTTAGAGGAGAGATTGATTGGTAGGATTGTAGATCTAGATCTCCTCTCAACTTTCCGTAAAGAATATGGAAGATTCAATGGAGGGATTGAGAGGGAAGTGAGCTTTTCAAGGTCAACAATGGAGTAGGAGAGAGGGGAAAGTCGTGATGTCTTAGATTAGCTGGGGAGGAAGAAGGGGAGGGGTATTTATAGCCGTTGGCTGTTTCGACACTCGGAAATTCCGGTATAAGTGAGACTCGGAAATTCCGGTCATCCGGAAATTCCAGTCTAAGAGAGACTCGGAAATTCCGAGTCCATGAAATTTCCGAGCTGAAATTCTGGCTGGAGTCAGAACCAAAACCAAACTTTTCCTTAGCCGTTTCTGGAAGGCTATTCTAGGTGCACTCGGAAATTCCGGTATATGGAAATTTCCGAGCACAATTTCCGACTGGAGGCAGAACCCTTTTTCTCCTTTCCTTAGCCGTTTTCTTGGATGAGTTGGGGAACCGGAAATTCAGGTAGATCGGAATATCCGACCCCAATAATCCGAATCAGCAAAAACACCGAAAAGAAAACTGCTATAACTTTGCAAATGAACTCCAAAAGAGGTGAGACCAATTTTGTTGGAAAGATAGCGACGATGAGTACCCAACAAGGTGTGGGACTTTTCTCAAGGTAGAACCGGCAATATTTCCGCCACCGAAAACGCAACAAGTTGTTCAAAGTAAAACCGATTTCGATGAACTAGAACTTGACATGGAGATGAACCAAGCTCTAATTCCTCACCAACAAAAAAGCCAAATAAGAACCAAGAAACATGATATGCCAAGTATGCAAAGGTTTGAGCTCTCCACAAGAATGCGATCATGTTACTAACTTGAGAGCCCCTCTTGATAGTACGCCTATCTATCCTATAGCCCTATCAAGATCATACCTTTGCCTTGAGCATTCCACTTGAGTTAGATGATGACTATCTTGATCTCTTCAAGTGGGTCATCTTTCTTGATTGCGCGTCCAATCACTTGCTTGATGAAGACTTCTCCAAATACTCCCCCATGCTCACAATGGGAGAGTCTCGCTTAGCTTCATCTTCATGTATCCATTGCAAGCACCAAGCATATGATATTTTCGAGAAAGCTTCTCTTGGTATTGCACAACTCATCTTTTCTTCACTAAGATGATGTCTTGAATCTTCAAGACATTCTTGCAATAAGCTTCACTCAACACATAAGCTTCAAGAGTCCAACACATGAACTCCACAATTCCATGGACATGATCTATAATGATATCTCAAAGTAAACATTAGTCCATAGAGATTGTCATTCAATTAACAAAACCACACATGAGGGAAAATGCTCTTTCAACAGGCTAGTCGTGTTGATGAACGCACTAGTGAGGACGGGCGCCGACGTCATGCCATCTTGGGGACCGCGCTGTTCAAGGACACGAACGAGTACTACGACTCTCGCTGGACTCGATACGTCGACGGTGATGTGTTGGTCGGCGTTTCGCTCGTGTCAGCCAGTTACACCATCTGCCACCATCGAGATGCTTGCGCTGCACCACCACCGAGCACGTCGACAGGTCACCGATGGCGACGTCCTCGTTGTCGGCGCGTCGATGCCTTCTTCGGCGGGTCCTCGTGGCCGATGGCCTTTGCTCCAGCAGAGTCGAGGTCATCTAAATCCATGGCCGAGGACCTCGTGGCCGGCGCGTCGTTGCCGCCCGTCGGCGGCGGGGTCGTACGGAAGCCTCCTCTGCTCTAGCATGTGGTCCCGGTGACTAATTACCTATTAGGACCGCTAATGAGGTTGAAGTCAAAAGCTGGTGTTTTGTGCAACACAAAGTCTAAGTTGTGGTTCTGTGTAAAACTAGCACCAACATGTGGTGTTATATGCAATTTGCTCAGACAGTCCCCGCATATACGGGCTCTTTCCTTTCAGTTCCACAAGAACCTGGCTGATGGAGTCGTTGACCACCAGCACTGGCGCCGAGCGAGCGGCATCCGCCGAGCAGCCGCGGCCGCACGTCGTGCTGCTCGCCAGCCCCGGCGCCGGCCACCTCATCCCCCTGGCGGAGCTGGCGCGGCGGCTCGTCGAGCACCACGACTTCGAAGCCACCCTCGTCACCTTCAGCGACCCGATCTCCTCCCCGGAAGCCCTCTCCGGCGTTCCTGCCTCGGTCGCCACCGCGGCGCTCCCGTCCGTTCCGCTCCACGACCTCCCCGCCGGCACGTCCATGGAGACAGTCCTCTTGGAGCTCGTCCGACGCTCTCTCCCGCACCTCGGCAACCTCCTCCGCTCCGTCGCACATCTCGTGGCTCTGGTGCCAGATTTCTTCTGCACCGCGGCGCTGCCCCTCGCCTCCGAGATCGGCGTCCCGGCGTACGTGTTCTTCCCCAGCAACCTCTCCACCCTCGCCGTTATGCGCCGCACTGTGGACCTCCACGACGGCGTCCCATTCGGCGGGCACCGCGACCTCCCCGACCCTCTCGAGCTTCCCGGGGGCGTATCGCTGTGCCGCACCGACCTCCCGCCCGCGTTCCGGAGCAGCCACGAGCCGGTGTATGCGCACATGCTCGAGGAGGGCCGACGTTACCGCCGTGCTAACGGCTTCCTGGTGAACACATTCTACGAGATGGAGCCCGCCACCGTGGAAGAGTTCAGGCAGGCGGCAGAGGGAGGCACGTTCCCCCCAGTGTTCCCCGTGGGGCCGTTCGTCCGGTCAGGCTCCGACGAAAGCGGCGAATCCGCCTGCGTGGAATGGCTGGATCGGCAGCCAACTGGATCTGTGGTGTACGTCTCCTTCGGGAGCGGCGGCTCGCTCTCCGTCGAGCAGGCAGCCGAGCTCGCGGCTGGGCTGGAGGCGAGCAGCCACCGGTTCCTTTGGGTCGTGCGCATGCCGAGCATGGACGGCGACGAGGAGAAAGAGGAGGAGCACGGACGTGGCAAGAACAACCCACTGGCGTGGCTCCCCGAGGGTTTCTTGGAGAGGACGAGGGACAAGGGTCTTGCCGTGGCGGCGTGGGCACCTCAGGTGCGCGTGCTGTCTCACCCGGCGACGGCGGCCTTCGTGTCGCACTGCGGCTGGAACTCGGCGCTGGAGAGCTTGTCGTGCGGCGGCGTGCCGATGGTCGCGTGGCCGCTGTACGCGGAGCAGAGGACGAACGCCGTGGTGCTGGAAGAGAGCGTCGGGGTGGCGCTGCGCGTGCGTTCGCGTGCCGAGAACGGCGACGGCGAGGTGGTGTCGCGCGGCGAGATAGCGGACGCCGTGAGGGAGCTCATGGAGGGGGCGGAGAAGGGGCGGGCCGTGCGGCGCCAGGCAGGGGACATGCAGCAGGCGGCGGCGCGCGCGTGGGCGCCGGAGGGGTCGTCACGCCGGGCGCTGGAGGAAGTCGCCGCCACGTGGAAGGCGTCGCGAAGTTGGCGAGAGGAAGTTACGGACGTGTCCGCGAGCGGCAAGCGGTGATGGTCTCATGGACGTGCGTCCAAAGTTTGCACCTACTTTCGTGGTATCGTGTATCGATGTCCCATGTCCGGCTGTTCCCAGCGTAGCCGGAATAAAGGCTTTGAAGTCCCCGTTGGTCCAGGAGGAGTTTTTTTTTTAAAATAATACGAATTTTAATTGGAAATTTGGATTCTAGCGCGGAGTCGGGGAATTCCAAAAATAGGTCGCGGTCGGTGTGGGTCGTGCCGATCGGCACGGCCCGTGCCGAAAAGTCCATGTCGGCTGGACCCAGGCCGACAGCTGCATGCGCCTGCGCGCGCGCATGCCCTGCCCCACCTTTCGGCATAACTTGCGTCGATCGGCACGGGTGGTGCCGATCTGGGCCGAGATAACCCCGCGCCGGCTCCTTTCTTCTTCCTCCTTCCTTTCTTTTTCTCCTTCCTCCTCCCGTTGCAGCAAGCTCTGTTCTTCCTCCCCCACGAATACTCTGCCAAATCTTGCCCAAATAATTAGTGTGAGCAATTTAGATTGTTAGGAAAGGAGAGAGCAGGAGTAGGGCTTGAAGGATCTGTTCCTGAAGTAGATCTTCGTGGATTCGTTTTGAGAAGAAGAGGTGGAGTATTGGAAGCAATGGAGGCCAAAAAAGGTGGATGACAGTGGTGGGAGCTCGTGTTGGAGGAGGAGGTGTGGTGGTGGAGCAGTGGTGGCGGTAGATTGAGGCCGGGAACGGAAGAAACGGGCTTTCCACGCGTCAAGGGTAAACCCTAAGTAATCACTAGATGAATCTTGTTTAGTATTATGTATGAGTTAGTTGTAAATTTTTTGTGTCGGTGGATGTGATAGTTGTAATGTACAAATAGTTTGTCGGTGGCTGTATGTTATGTTGTCGGTGGATGTCGGGAAAAAACGTTAGAAGTAGTTTAGATTTATGTTAAACGGATGCGTTAATATAGTTGTATAAATAATTTTGTCGGATGGATACGTTAAAAAGTTGTTATATAAATTACTTTGTCCGATGGATGTGTCAGTGGGTGGAGGGTGGTTAGTGTGGCGGTCGATATTTATGGGTGTATGTTGGTTCTTTGTTATTATTTGAGGACTATTAGTAATATTGGTAATATTTTGGGTGGTCGCAATATTTTGTAGCGTATTATTTGACGGAATTAATTTGTTTAGGTAATGAAAGTCGTTGATTTTGTTGTGCACTTCGGCGTCGGTAATGTCCGTGTTACGGAGACTGGGGTTGATCTTAGTGAATTTAACAATATGGTGATGCAGTTGCCAGACCCAGAGAGAGCTAGAATAGCAGCAGTACAGGAGTTTTTCACTGGAAATTTTGGGTATAATCCTAATATGTTTACGGTTAAGATTCAGTCAGTGTGGTGCAAATCCCGTACAAATATTTTTCGGGAGTTGTTACCGCTGGATCGAACTGGTCAGTGGATAGCTTGGCTAGCATCATGCAAACGTCGAGGCACCCAACCAGAAATCCTACTGATATTTTATCCGAAGCAGAACAATTTAGAACAAGGAGGCGGAGATTTTCAGCATGGAGAGAGCAGTGATGCTACTCATTCAGAAAATGTGGACATTCCTGAACAGTATGAGCCATCACTCAGTGTTGAGTCGGAAGGGCCTCCGCCACTTGGAGAGGCTGATGCGGATGAGTATGAAGGTACTATGCAAGAAGAGATGTTGACTGAAGATGAGGATGGTGTTGCAGAAGATCTTGATTCAGGTGATGAAGATGTTGGAAATGAGGATGAGGTAGATAATGATGAAGAAGATAATGTTGGAGATGTGCCGCTTCCTGAGTCCTGGAATGTCGACACTTTGCCGATTCCTCACTCGTGGGATCTCGACAAGTCGAATATGACAGCTGTGGATGATGGATATCATCCGGCATGGGAGTACCGAAGGAAAAATGTAAGAATCGGAGTCCAGTATAACACAAAGCAAGAGTTGAGGAAAGCCGTGATTGAGTGGGCATTGTCCACGCAAAGGGTTTTTCGTACTGAGGTGTCAAATAGTCGATATTTGACTATGAGCCGCATTAATATTGACTGTCCAGCAAGGGTGCATGCTCACGTACCGAAGTACGACGTGCTTTGGGTGGTTTCAGATGTCGTACCACACACATGTGAGATCTCTAGTACGGTGCCGAACCATCCAAACCTGTCTTCAACTCTCATTGCACGACTCTTGTTCAGTGAGATAGTGCGGAAGAAAGACATGACCGCGAGAAGCATTCAGTTGGCTGTTAAGAGTAGATGGAAAACAAAATTTCTTTATGGGAAGGCTTGGAGAGCGAAGCAGAAGGCTCTAGAAATTCTTTGTGCTTCCTGATTTTGAGGAGTACCTCCGGACGTACAGGCTCGCCTGTCGCACTCATTTGGTTACGAGTGCCGACCCTGTCGACCTTCCTACGGCTGATATCACGGCCATGTACCCAACACAGGGAATCGGGGCTCGGGGAAACACAGCGGTAAGTGGTCTAGTTTCAGTACTCTACTACGCACTGTACGTACTACAGTAAAAACATATCTGACACTTGTTTTATATTTTACAGGCCGACATCATAACAGATATTCAAGCGGACGTCGATGCGTACTACCCCGTCGTTGGTGCCCAGCACCAGTCGTGGTTCAAGCGTCTACATGACAAGCTACAACGTGCTTATGGTGTGCTCGCATGCACCGATGCTGGGGACGTTGTTCCACGCCATGCACCCCCGCGTCCCCCACGGCACTCCTCGGCACGGCTCTTAGGTGCCGCACAGGTATCACCACCCCGTGACACCACTCGTCGGCACGATCCACGCCCACGTTTTACACCTCAGCAGAGTCCTTGCATACGCCCCACAGATCACACATTTGCGTCTACCTCTCGCCAGCCCGACGCTATCGACCCTGGTCCATCCCAGCCACCTCTTTCACAGATTCCAGTGTATGTGTCGGGTCCTTCACAGCCAACTATGTTTATGCCGGCAACTTCAGACTCTCCATTGTTTATGTCGGGTCCTGCACAGCCTCCACTCTTTATGCCGGGTAGTTCATCCTGGCAGGCACACACACCACCGTTCACCGGGATGCCATATTCGTACGGTTATGGGGGCGGACCACAGTTCGTTGGAGCATCACACCAGCCGCAGATGGCCAATCTTACGGGCCAGTACTCTCAGCAACTAATGCACGGAGGTTAGAATTTTTAATTTCTCGTACATATATAATTTATATCCAGACAACTCACACTAACATATTATCTTGTGCAGGTGCAGATCAGGTGTACAACTCTCCCCAGTACGACTTGGACACCACTCAGGCATACGCGCCTTCGCCACCGATGCCCACTCAGCAGACACCACCTCCGGAGACAGCCCAGCCAGACGACGAGCATGACGATGCGCCGTTGCAAGGCCGCGGAATGCGGCAACACCAGGCTCCCACGCGTTTGTCACCTTCCGGCCCTCGGCGAAGGAGGACGCGATACCGTCGTCAGGTCGACGAGGACTGATTCTTTTACGTATCAGAGACATATGTATGCTACTTTTCCATGTACCGTAATACCTATGTATGAGACATATGTATGCTACTTCTTTCCCTTGAGACGCGAAACGATACAACTACTAATTAAGCGATAAGATACAACAAACCTCGATTGCATACCGATCACACCACACAACAATAGGAAATGAAGGTACAACTACTAATTAATCGATACTCAAAGAAAGATACAACATAACTCAAATTAAGATTCTACCTATCTCCCATAAATGCAGCCTGCACCATCCGCAGATTTAGCACCCTTGCCCTTTGACGATGATTCAGACTTCTTACCCGCAGCCTTCCTCGATGTTTCTGCCTTCTTCTCCTTGCCCTTACGCACTGCTTCAGCCCGCTTTTCCTTTGACGACGGCATGAAATCGTCGTCATCATCGCTGGAGTATACCCAGAGAAATGAACGACCGTACCTCTCACGTATGTCTTGAGTCCGATGAATCGGCGCATTAGTAACATGCCTATTGAACTTATCCGCAAGACTCAAAACTTCAGCACGGATTTGTTCTGGGGTCCTATACGGAAACCCATCTCGGCATAGCCTCGCCCCTAGCAAAGCGAGATGTCTCTCACTACCAACAATTTCTTCAAGTGGAATTTCCCTACCATCTACCTTCAAATAGGTGACAATCTTAGCTAGCTGCTCGGATGCGGCTATATGAAAGCCGGACACACACTTCTCACAAGGTACAATACAAACCATGCTAGCGCTCTTTGAGAGTACCCCGCTTAGCCTAGAGTGGTTTTTATAGGACACGGTCGCGAGAAATTGTGCCGGGCGGGAGGAACGGGCGGGAAACGGTGGCGGGAGAATTCTCGCGGGAAACGGTGGCGGGAGAATTTGGGCGGGAAACGGTGGCGGGAGAATTGTCGCGGGAAACGGTGGCGGGAGAATTTGGGTGGGAAACGGTGGCGTGAGAATTCTCGCGGGAAACGGTGGCGGGAGAATTCTCGCGCGAAACGGTGGCGGGAGAATTTGGGCGGGATACGGTGGCGGGGATGGCCGGAAAGGGTGGCGGGAACAAATTCTGAGAACATTTCGGCACGGCCCATGCCGAAATGTGTTGGCACACGATAACTCACGCAGGGCCATGCATCCGTCGGCATGGCTACTGCCGACCAAAACGTTTCGGCACGACCCGTGCCGATCGGCACGACCCAAGCCGACCGCGCCCTATTTTTGATATTCTCAGATTCCGCGCGCTAGATTCCAAATTTGTAATAAAAATTCGTATTATTTAAAAAAAAAACTCGGTCCAGGAGCAGCATGTTTACTGAATAGAAAAGGATAATACTAGTTTTATTTTCAAATATAATAAGATTTTTTATTCAAAAAAAAATATAATAAGATTTTATCTTTGTTCTAATTTTTCATGAATTTAGAACGGAGAGGATAATAACCGGATGCGGATCCAGAGCCGGATATCCGTGATGGTGGATTCGTGAACGAAAATGGGTGAATTCGAAGCGGTAATAAAATTAATCAGATAGATAGATACGCATATAAGTAAATTATCAAATCATATAACTAAAAATAATTATTTAATAACCTAATAACTAACAAATTTGTACTCCATGATTTTTACACCGAAAACGGGTGAATTCCGGGCGGTAATAAAATTAATCAGATAGATACACGTATAAATAAATTATCAAACCGTACAACTAAAATAATTTTTAATAACCTAATAACTAACAAACTTGTACTCTGTGGTTTTTACACCGACTATTTAAGTGAGATGTTGTTCGATGGATGAACTCCACAACTCACTAGCTGTAAATTATGCTATATTTGGTTAGACATTTCGGTAGAAAATCAGATTATTTGGATTAAACCATCGGTTAATCCTATTTAAATGTTGGATAATCCATATTTTTAGTCTAATTTACATAACGTATTCTATACCATATCGGGTGTCAAGTTGGAATCAGAGTCGAATTCCTTAAAACCGGAAATGGGTTGTTTAAAACGATTTCAGAATCGAATACGAATACACGATGCATAAATTATTCTATTTATTTACGCCCCTACTAATAGAACACATTTATACGTATTCACTATTATAAGTTCATATGAAGACCGGATTTAAAATATCTAAAACATCTTAAATTATATTAGTAACGGAGGGGTACACGCTGGATCGGATAGTGGAAAAATGGCTGCTACACAAGACTCCCGGGCTACATGGATCATACTAGAAAAAATAAAAAAAATTGTCACTTAAAAGTTTAAGATATCCATAAAAAATATCCAATATGTAGATATTAATGAAATTTCAAAAAATAATTACTCCCTCTGTTCATTAATATAATACGGTTTGGATAGATAAAAGTTGGCTAGATACAAACCAAAATGAATGAACCTACATATAAAAAATGGACTAGATTCAACCTAAAGTGAGTGAACCTACCAAAAGTTAGAACGTCTTATAAAAGGAAACGGAGGGAGTATTATTTAATCTGAGAAAAAAATGACTAATGGATTGATCTATTTGTGGTGAGCAGCTGCACGTAGCTTTTTATTAGCAAATTTTAAATTTCTGGAAAAAAGGTCGGACATATACAATAGTCCATTCTACCAACATGTAAAATCTTAACTAAAATAATTATATGTTCCGAGTTACATGAAAATAAAAAATGGCATAATCTTAATCTCTTTATGAGGCAAGACGATTTATAGTTTATAGAAGGACAATGTTTATATTACTTTATCTCATGGAGAATCTCTTTGCCCAGCTACTGGCAATGTTTAATGAGGCTTGAGTTACACTCGTGTACATAAGACATCTCTGTATCTTTAATGTGTATAAAAGAAATTATTTATATATAATATCAGATAGTAGAGCATTATTGTATAATACCATTCAAGAGTTGTAGGGCGTTAGCCCACACAAGTTCGTGTGGCAATGGCTGCCTGCTAGTGGCCATTCCGGGGAATCCTCCTTGGGATAAAAGAGGATACCTTCAAGGTGGATGATATGGACTGGGGCGAGTTTTTTGTGAGCATGCTTATCAGCAATAGACGATCATCCTCCAGGTGGGAGGTGATCATCGTCTATGGCCCCGCGGACCATACTAGAGCTTCGACATTCCTCGTAGAGCTGAGCTCAAAGGTGGTGCTCGCGGCAATGACCTGGACCCTTTGTACGATCCGTAACAATGGTCATCGAGCATGTCTTCCCACGACGGGCCGCTGACACAGTTTTCAAATTCTTGGCTTTCCTGCAAGAGTGGCACCCGTTGGCTAGACAGCGGGACAGGCAGCGGCTGGACGACATTCTTGAGGATCTCCTAAAGGCGGCACGCCTTCTATCTTCGCCGACCAGCCGTTGAGCTCTACTTTGTAAAGTTTGTATCAGGGTTAGTAGTTCTACCATTAGGCTTTGTTGTGTTTTGGCCCCAGTAAAACCTCTTATTTTCTTGTGCTTCTTGAACTTGAACTTGTGGGTCTGATTTGTAAACTGTGGATGGTTGTTTGATTTATAAAGCGGGGCGCAAGCCTGTTTCGAGGAGTAGAGCATTATTGTTTGAGCATAATTTATATCACTGTAAATGACGATGTGTTGATTCCTCTGTGACGCTGATAAAGCCTCTCCAGCAGACGGCCACCAAAATTAAGAACCAAACACAACAATCTAGTGTGTTTTCTACTTGATTTTTTTGGCTAGCCTGGTGGCGCAAAGTTATCCCTGCCATGTACTATGTCAATGTTAACTAGGGTCACTGATGAATATGTTCCATTTTTTGTCTTCCTATGGCATGATGAAAATTGTGGCAACAAATAGTTCAATGGGTGATCCTATAGAACCAGGCAGTGCATGCCAAGACAATCGTTGTATTACTACTTGGTTTGGTAGTATCATCTCTTTGTGTACGTGTGTGCTTGTGAATTGTGATATATGAAGCCCTACTACTAGTTTCATGCTTATGTGTTTGTTTTTTTCCAATGATTAATGTGTGGCACAATTTTAGTGCTATGAGAGCTTCTATTATACCTGGTGCGATGTACAAGCTCATTGCTTGTGATATATGAGGCCCATCATACCTTCTAGTTCATATGCATGCCAATTTTGATGCTCTATGGACTATGAGGCACATCTTGTTTCTAAGTTGTATGTATTTGATTTGCAATCATTCCTAGGCAACGAGGTCGCTCAAGATCAGGCATTTCCATGATGAGGTGTCTCTCTGACCCATTACTGTAAGGTTATCCTTACATCTGGGTTGGATTTGCTTCTGATCCCTCATGCCTTCCATCAACACATAGGCAGCATCCCAATGGAGATTTTCCTCTAGACCAACAATTTTGCAACTACAAGGTGAGCATCGTTGATAACTACTCCATATACCTATATATATAGTTACAAGGTTATATTTGTCATCTGTCATCAGGTCACCATATACGATTATGATGGCGCCAAGCTTGTGAAGAAGTGTGAGGAGCATATGATCAACTGCTGGTCCAGAATTGTGTTGAGGTCTTGAACTTGCTTTGTTCATGTCGTGTTCATGTTATGTCGATATGTCCTCTATCTAATATGTGTTTTAAGAGCCACATGTGATGGTAACCTCACCACTCAAACAAGTGGTGAGATTATATGTGTGCTCAGATAACCAAATAACCGTGTATGTTTCACACATAGTCGACCAAACAATTTTCCTTGGTCTGAGCTGAACGGTCCTGACTAATACTTCAACCCTTTGTAGGTAACTAATAAACGAGAGGCAAAATATGCCTAATACCATGAATTATCTATACTCAGATTCCAATTTCTAAAAGCAGGATCATATTTAGGTATCACAATGCAGATTATTGTACCTCAAAGGTAGGAAGCTAAATGTATTCCATCTTCATTCATCCTACCTTTACTCCCAGCAGGACATGATGTATGGAGTAGATTCTTTCTGCAGCCCAACTCACCATTTGTAGGCAATTAAGGCATCTCCAGTCGCTGCGGCCCCAGGGTCTAAAACGCCAGATTTTTGCGCCCGCCGCGGCGCGAAACGGCGCTATTCCGGAACCTGGGGTGGCGCGTTTACCAGCCGCGAACCCAGGTCGCCGCCCCGGACGGCGCGTTTCGGCTATATTTTGGCATTTTGGCTATATTTTAGCATACAAATTCACACGTTTAATCATACAAATTCACACATAAATAAATAGTTCAACAATGTATAAAAAAATAAAACAAATAGTACTAAACATCGGGGCATTGCCATTTCCCTTGAGCGCCCACAAGTGCTGCACCAGATCATCTTGTAGAGCTTGATGTGTTGCAGCGTCTTGAATCTCCTAACGCGTGGCGAGGAAGTCTGTCCATGATGCCGACACCTGGTGATCAACATCTGCAAGAGGACCCTGACGGTAGTATGGTATCCTTGCCTCACTGTCAGACACCGGGTCATCCCGCTCACTCTCAATGATCATGTTGTGCAAGATCACACAACACTTCATCACCTCCCACATGTTGGACTTCGACCAAGTCATAGCTGGGTACCGGACAACGGCAAATTGAGACTACAACGCACCAAATGCTCGCTCGACATCCTTCCTGCAAGCCTCCTGACACTTCGAAATCCAAGCTTTCGCGCTTTCTGCCACAGGCTTGGAGATGGTCTTCACAAATGTTGCCCACCTGAAGTAGATGCCATCTGCAAGATAGTACCCCTTTATGTACTTGTGTCCGTTGATCTCATAGTTCACTGGGGGAGCATGGTCTTCGACAAGCTCGACAAAGACATCCGAGCACTGCAACACATTGATGTCGTTGTGAGTTCCAGACATACCAAATAATGAATGCCAGATCCATAGATCATATGAAGCCACGGCCTCGAGAATCACCGAGCACTCTCCTTCCTTGCCCTTGTACATCCCCTGTCAGTCAAATGAACAGTTCTTCCATGCCCAGTGCATGCAGTCGATACTACCAAGCATCTCAGGAAAGCCTCTTGCTGCATTCTCTGCAAGAAGGCGAGCAGTGTCTTGCGCATTGGGTGATCGCAAGTATCTTGGGCCAAAGACTGCAACCACTGCCCAGCATAACCTGTTCAAGCACTCAATGGCCGTGGACTTGCTCATGCGCAGATAGTCATCTTGTGCATTTGCAGGAGCACCGTATGCAAGCAACTTCATGGCCATCGTGCACTTATGAATAGAGGTAAACCCTACCGTGCCTGTGTAGTCCTTCTTCAATTTGAAGTAGGTGTCGAACTCGCGGATTTCTTGCATGATCTTGAGGAAGAGTTTGCGGTTCATCCTGAAACGGCGTCGGAACACCTTCGCGTCCTGGGTGGGATCATCGGTGAAGTAGTCGGAGTAGAGGATGGAGTACCCCTCGTACCGCTGCCTCGGCTTGCTCTTGCGGCGACCCATTGTCGATCCAACACGCCGCGGACCGCCCTGATTCTCGGCGAGCAAGCCGGCGAGGGAGGCCAAGATCAGCAGGTGTTCTTCGGCGTCGATGGCCGCCTGATCTTCCTCGTCGAACAGCTCGGCGAGTATCTCCTCGTCGGAATCCATTGTTGTGTCGGCTTTTTGCCGAACACCTTGCACGCAGGGTGGGCGCCCTTTCGCACTGAAGAACGCCCAGAGGCGTTTTCGTGGCGGAGGAGTGGGCGGTGCCGACGAGGTGGGGCGTGGCGGGGCTAGGCGGGGATCATACTGGTGTGGCGGCGGCGGCGTGGCGGTGCAGGTAGGGTGTGGGGGACAGCGGCGTTTTGCCGGCAACACGGGAAGGGGGTGAAAGGCGAGCCAGGTGGGTGGGGAAAAAGGCGTTGTCTCGCCGACAGCGCTAGCCCACGCATGCTTTTCCTTCCGCCGGCTGGGTTCGGCCTGGGTGCGCCGGCGCTATTTTCCATCAAAATGGCGCTACTGGGCTTCTGGGGGGCTGACTGATGGGAAAACGGCGCTATTTGCCTCCGCCGACACTGACGCTAAAAAGGGCTCCGGGGGCGGGTGTGGGGTGGGGGGGGGGGGGGCAACTGGAGATGCAAGGATGGAGAATATATCTTAAGCCATGTTTTTCCATACTTCCGGACTATGGATGCAGCTAACCAAAACACACACTTCGCATCCAGAAGGCATCGATGACCGAGTTGTATAGGATCAAGAGCGTAATTAATTCGCATTGTGTGAGCCAAGGAGGGTTCATCGAAGCATTCACATACATAAAACGATGATATACAAGGGAGAGTACTAGAATTAGGAAACTATAATCGCCACTTGATAACTACTCCCTCCGTTATTTAGATGTTTTAATATTTATCAACATTCACGGGTATATAAATATATCTATATATGATGAGAATGTTCACTCATTTTATTGTGTATCTAGACAACATATAAAACATCTAAAATATCTTATCCATTTAGGAATGGATGGATTAATCAACTACTGACAGTTCGAGTCACTCGGCGTACATGTACGTGTGCTTACATGCGCGTTTATTTCTCGGGAGTGCACATGTCTCAGCCGCCTGATTTTTTCTTAAATCTCAATCGTCTCATAAAAGTGCAACTGCAGTTCAAAAAAAAGTGCAACTGAAACGAATTGCACTTTTCTAGCAAAAAATGTAATTGCATTTTTCTACAGAAAAGCACAACTGATGCATATTTTCATGGGTGACTGAGACTTAAGAAAATTTCAGACAAATTAGAATTAGCAAAACCGTTATTTCTCTTAACAGGAGCCGCCTGTTGTAAGCGCATTTTCAAACTATCTGCATAGCCTCTACTCATTGATCAGTAAAGCCAATTTCTTCAATTGCATACCCATTACTTTCCGCGTCAACTATAGGACCACCCACACGAAAACACACAAACCTGAACACATTATTGGCAAGAACTGAACAACTTGACAACATTGTTGTCCTTTCCCTCGCAAAAAAGGTAACCTCGCAAAAAAAATGACAACATTGTATATGAGATAACCTACTCGATGTCTGCCATCATCAGTGTACATGTGTGAAAAACATACCAAAATGGTGTTGTCTCTTAGAGATTCGTTAGCAAAGTTTTTAGGCCATGTTTAGGAACATTAATACTAAGAGTACTTTGGTGTAAACTGGACAAAAGCCACCACATTCCTTCAATTATAAGAAGCTTACATTGCACAGATAAATAATAGCCACCTAAAAACATACTTGACGAATTACATGTCACATAAGCATTTTGAGCACATGAACATCAGAAGATAAGGAACAAAGAAATACAACTGTCATGGATATTGCTGTATCTGGGATGATGGTATAAAACTGAGGACGCTATGAAAAGTTCATATTATTGTAGTAAAGTTTGATAATTTACATCTCAAAATGTCAAGATGATAAGAAATAAGAAAATAAATGATGTATAAGCTGGACCGATGTGATGTGCCTCTAGAACCGCTATACATACTAGAGCAAAAATAGTTCAACATAAGGTGTATTCGCAATCAAGCAAACGGGTCAGGATCTCCTGGCAGCTTGGACGCTTCTCCGGTTCTGCCCAGCAATCTATCCAACAAAGTTGCAGCATGTTTTGCATGGTCAGGGTCGGGTACTTGACCAGAGCATAGGAGATGTACTGAATTTTTGCAGATATTTCAAATATAAGTAGATTTGACTAATACTCCCTCCGTTCCATATTAGATGACTTCCTTTTGTCAAAAAGTGGATGTATCTAGACTTACAGCATATCTAGATACATCCACTTTTGTCCAAATAGAAGTCATCTAATTTAGAACGGAGGGAGTAGATGTCTGTAGGTTGTAAACTCATGCCATTCTAGACAGAATAATATCAAAGCTTGACCAGGTTGCAACTATTATGTAAAAAGGAATAATTCCACCAGAAATCAAATACATATATATTCTATACTCCCCCTTTTTCAAAAAACAAGTCACTACAAATTTAGTCAAAAGTTACAGTTATCTAAACTTGACCAATTATATATAAAAAAATATGAACATCTACAATACCAACCCAACAGCAAAAGAACCATCATCAATAATGTATTTATTCAATATTGTAGGTGCTGATATTGCATTCTATATATTTGGTCACATTTAGTAAGCTTTGGCTTCTGACTAAATTTATATGCCTTATTTTCTAGAACGAAGGTGGTAGTTGGAACTATCGCACGAGGTCTGATATATATCAGTTTCTTCTATAGCTTTTAAGGAAATGATTTAGCTTTGTTCATATACAGAGAAGAATGTGTCCAAATCTTAGTCGACTACAAGTGAATAAACATAAAAGATACCTGCTATCAAGCTACCCAGAGGTCCATCTGGTATTTCCAATCTTGCCCCTTCATTCGCAACGGAGTAAACGACCTTAAATTACACAGCAATTCACATGAGTTTATTTACTTCACATATGAAATGGAAGGGATGAACAAGCATGTCAGTTACCTGAACTGGCGGCTTCCCTGCCCAGGGTCTACTCAGAGTGCAAAGTTCCCACATGATAACTCCAAGGCTGAAGATATCACACTTTTCCGTAAATGGTTCGTTACGAATAAGTTCAGGAGCCATCCACTCTGGAGTGCCTGCAGATGAGTTGTCACTCATTGCAGAATTCAACATTACCCGAGAGAGCCCAAAATCGCATAACTTGACTGTCCAGTGCTTGTTAACAAGGCAATTCGCACTCTTCAGATCACGATGAACTATCTTCAAACGGTGCATACACATAAGACCCCTTGTGCAAGCAAATAATCAGATGAAGATTTACATAACTCAAGGAAATATATCAAGTGCTCCAAAACACCCAAAATACAAACACATGCTAGAGATAAACAGCTGTCATCTTCTCACCTACAGATGTCGCGGAGCATTTTTAGCCGCCTTCGCCAACTGATCTTACTTTTCTGGCCACTAGTGTGAATTAAATAGTACAGAGAACCCATTTCCATATATTCAGTGACTAGGGATAAGTGAGGAGGCTTCATACAAGCACCAAGGAATAATATGACTGCAGAGCAGAGCAACATCATCATTGTTAGAGAACTTCTTCTAATTGCATCAGAAGTTTTTGCACAAATAGGAAATAACATTTTCGAACAGCAAGACCAATCAGATCAATTCAGAAACAAACAAACTGAAACTTCTGTAAAGTGATTGTACAGAAAATACCATTGGGATGTCGGAGACGGCTGAAAATAAGAAAAGAAAACAATAAGAAAAGAGAACTTGAAGATAGTTCATATTACATTACAGTAAAGATATATGTAAAACCTAAGTATGGAGATCTCATTGCAGAAATCTTCCATATTCTCCATTGTCAAATCTTGCTCCAAAAATACTTTTATAGCTACATCTGTTCCATTCCAGATGCCACGGAATACTTCTCCAAAAAAGCCTAAAAGCATTAACACGAGTATTAGGTTTAATTAATTAAAAAACTGTAAGGAACTTCAGTTTCAAGACTCCAACAGGTGACTGTAGAACAGCTACTACTTTAGAAACACCACCATTGTCTAGCAAGTTCATAGAACAAACATAACTTATGCAGGACTTCCAGAATATAGGACAAAATGGATGGATGAGAGAATGTACTTGCCTATTCCAACTCGAGTGCCAACAGTGATTTCTGAGAACTCAATATGCCATTCCTCAAAAGGCAACAATGGCTTGTTCAGAAATGGTGAAGATTGCAACGCCTTATTCCAAGTGGACATCAGATCTGCTGCTGTAAGGAAGTCAGCTGGCTCTCTGAGATCAGAACCATGGTTGCCTAACCGATGGGGCGATGAAGGTAATGACAATGCCTTCTGAGTACTAATCTGCCTTCTTGAACTCTCCTGAACATTTGGTTCTCTTACAGACACCTCATCGGCATTGAAATCACCTAGTGACTCCTATATACATGGAATCAATTGCAATATGTTAACCACCAAACATAAGTAATTTAGAGCCGTTCCGACAAACTATTACGCATATTACAAAGTAAAAGAGAACATATTCTTGAAAATAGCAGGTCGTGCAGAGATCACTGAAAATTCAGTAGAACTATTTTAAGAATCAACGGGACAAAACATACATTTCTTGGTGAATCATTTGAATGTCCTGGACTACCATCATTATTTATCCTTGAATGACGATTTTTCCGCATGCTTTCACTGATTTCTTTTACTGCCCTGAAAATAAGCAAAAAATTATACTGTGCCAAACTGGACAACAAAATTCTGAAAAGAGGAAGTCACACAAAAAATCCTGCGAGATGTGTGCAAATAAGCCCAAGAACTTGGAAAATACAAGCTGAAGTGTTTGGAACCCAAGCAACCCCTACCAAAAGTTGGTTAGGAAAGGTTTCGGTTGGGCGATGTTGGCGAAGTAGTACACTAGAACTAGAGTTACCTAAAATTTGGCAAACATGCACGACAAGCAAATTGTTGCTCGTGGCCAACAAATGGTATTCTGAATTTAAGCATGAACCAAACATTACCCTTAAGCTATAAACTTGTATTAGAGGTTCAAAAAGTCCAAATGTTGTTTTGCATGGCCAAATAATCTTCCACGTGGAAGGGAACGGGAGCATACATGGAATCTACACAACCTCCATGACATTCTCTTCCTCTTGTCCCCTCTTTCTCTCCTTACCATTCCTCCCTGCCTTAACAGTCATCGATGTGCCATCGTATCCACCGAGCCTGAGATCTCGAGAACCCAAGTATGGTCATATCCCCAGAACCTACGCTGCTTTCACGTCCCCCTCAACTCCAGCAACCGGGTCTCCCGTTGCTGACATGGGCACCGTCAGTCCGTCACTCGCCTCCACATTGTGCTCGTATCCAGAGCTCCAACCTCTCTCATCAACCTGTCGTCAACTCTATAAGTTGGTCTCCAATTGGGCAGATGCAAAAAATGGAGCCATTAAGAGAAACGTCATGTGTTATTCCTCCCTTCTTTTGCTCAACCGTAAAAATTCCCTCAAAATATTTCAGTCTATCTGATTCCATAGATAGTTCATCCTACTGAATCAGGTAAGAAGCTGCTATTGTCATTTGCCCTCAAATCTTTCAACAAACAGACGGCAGTACCAGCAATACCATTTCTATGTTAAAAAATCATCACCATCACTTGCCTCCTCCACATTGTCGTAGCCAGAGCTTCAACCTCATCGACCTGTCGTCCACTCTATAATCTGGTCTTCAATTGGGCATAAAGAGAAAGATAAAATAAAAGAGGCAAAATTGGAGAAAACAAGAGAAATGAAATTGGCTGATATCATGACGATATTAGGTAGTATAGATATCATTATGGGGGAAGTTGACCGTTGAAATGCCATCTGTTATTCCTCCCTTATTTGCTTAACCGTAGAAAATCTACTCAAAATATTCCAGTCTATTCAATTTAGTTGATAGATCGTCCTACTGAATCAGGTATGAAGCCGCAATTGTCTTTTGCCCCTAAATCTTTCGAAAAGCTGATGGCAGTGCCAGCAATACCATTCTGATGTAATCATCATTTCATCACCGGTGGCAGCCCAGTTTTGAGACCAGTTGATTTCCAATCTCATGCCACATCCAATTGACCAATTCTTCTCATCCAAGTTAGTTTCATGGAAGGTGTAGACTAACCAGCATAGACAAGACAACAGAAACATTTTTTTCTTCAGTCACATAGAAGAAAGTACTCCTAAACAGGTATGATATCCAATATAGCATGTTGAGAGGGGGAAGAGAGGTGGAAACTGACAAGACAAACACATAACATTCAGTACCACATGGATGCTTAGGGTTTTTTTGGAGAAAACGCAAAGGAGTCTTTGCGCTTCATTTCACTGAAAAGATAGAGTTGGTTTACAAGCCTCCTAGGAGGTGGAGTTCATGCATGAAAGGAAAAACCAATGTACATCCCATGTGGGTGGCAGAATGACACGCAGGCCAAGAGTGAAGAGTCCCGGCTCTTGCCCATTGTTTGGCACCGTCTTTGATTTTGGAGACCTATACGTGGACCAGAGGCTGGGCACCTTCGAAAACGCAGTCGTTGCGCTGTTTCCAAATCATCCACAGCATTAGGAGGGTGATGGAGGCAAGGCCTTTGCGCAGCTGCTTGGGGTGTCTTGCTTGGCACGAATCCACCAATCCATGAGAGAGCTTTCCTGGTTAGGGGCAGGGGTGGTCATCCTCAGCAGGGCAAGGATTCCATGCCAAGTTTGCCTTGTGAAGGGACACTCCAGGAGGACATGGTGCATCGTCTCGGGGGCCTGATCATACAGCGGGCAGTGAGGTTGGTGTTGGAGGCCATGAGGAGCAAGGCGGTCGGCAGTCCAGCATCTGTCCATGTTTGCAAGCCAGTGAAAGAATTTCACTCTTGACGGCGCCCATGTTTTCCGGATGAATTTCCAGGAAAAGCACATTGTGGAACCATGGAAGGTGGCGAGTTAGCAGGAGCTAGCGGAATAGGTGCCGCTGGCAGTCCACTTCCAAAACAGCCGGTCTGGGTCCTCCGAGAGCTGGTGTTCTCGATGGCGAGCCAAACCTGCAGGTACTGCCCAATCTCATTGATGACAAGTGTCCCGTGAATGTCGCGCGCCCAGGCATGGTTCTGGAGGCTGTCAGCAACAGTTCTAAACTTGGGCCGGCGCTTGGGAACACACACATAGAGGGTGGGGGCGATTTCGCGGATGGATTTCCCACCGATCCAGCGATCTTTTCAATAATGTGCATCTCTGCCGTTGCCGACGAGCATCATGGTGGAGACGAATAGGTCGCAAGATAAAGAAGAAAAAGGAAAATACATGGAGAGAAGCTCTCATCTTGCATGTGACAAAACAGCACAGCCATATAAATTGTGAATTTATGATTCAAAGCAATAGATGATAGCAAAAAGGTTTATTATAATTAATTTTACCTGATTATCACATGAGCAAAGCAATATAAATTATTGGTATCATGTAGAGAACTAGACATGCAGCTTATGGGAGAAACCTGAACCAGCTCCAAGATAATTACTTGAAATACGAAATGGGTTACATGCCTAGACGTTGGAACTAAGGAAAACTCTGGGAGTGACATTTATTAAAAAATCCGAGCCACACTGCTTCATCATGCGGGTACTTGAAAATAGTTACAGCTGGAGGGAGGCAAAAGGTAGACTACATCCTTCAGAAAACATGGCCAGGATAAAGTGAACCGGGACAGCAACATACCTAGTTTTCTTTCTTTTACGTCATTGTTAAGAAAGAAAAGGAAAATCTTATATTGCCTATCTAGGAGGAAACAAGGATTTTAGTCAGGTTGATCTTTTGAGTAAAATATAAATGTCAAGGTCGTATAGCACAGTTCTATGTTGTTCAGAGAGTTGTCATTTTAACCAACCTCGCAAAGTCGTCACCAATTTCAGGGGCAGCACTTATACTTTTTTGCCGTCCTCTACGCGCATTTGATGTTGATGCACCATCTGACCTACCATCAAGCAAGACATGCTTAATTAGGCCAAGAAGAAAACAAAATACTGTGGCATTAGCATTACAGTTGATTGCAACATTGTTAATCATTAATAGCTTGTAAAGATAAGCTTGCTTCCAAAGTTGAGTACAGAGTAATACGGCATCAACGCAGATTAGATTTGCATACATTGTGAATCTCAAACAAAAAAGAGTCAAAACGTAAAAGGAACTTTTATGCCCTAAAGCACAACTCCAATGAGCCGAGTACAACTTAATTGCATGGACGTTAGGAGATATGTTAACATGACCGTGCTGGGAAAGTCCAGGATTTTATTTTCAAAATAAGAAGGCAGGAATTCCAAGAAACCGGTTGGTACCAAGTCTTACCGGTAAACCCAAGAAAAACAGGCAATGCGCCAATGGAAAGTAAATCTCAAAGGTTGAACTAAGGACTAATTCCAGAAATCAGATTCACCCAGTTGGCTTTCAAAGTTGAGTACAAGATTAACACAGCATAAAGGAACAGATTAGATTTGGAAAGATTGAGATCTCAAACAAAAAAAGGGAAGCATCAAGTGTAGAAAGATCTTCAGGCTCTAAAGCACAACTCCAACGACCCGAGTATAACTTGATTGCATGAGCGTTAAGAGATATGTTTATAACTACCGTGCTGATAAAATAAAAGAATTTCTCCTCAAAATAAGAAGTCGAAGAAACCGACTGGAAGAAACCGATCGGTACCAATTCACACCATTAAACCAGAAACAAAACATGCAGCATATCAATTGAAAGTCAATCACAACGGCTGAACCAGGAATCGATTAGAGGTCAGATCCACCCAGTTACCAGTCAGAACCACCTTTGGGAGCAGCAGGAACTGTTCAGAAGTACTGTAGACTGAAGCCACTCAGCATCACCCTTGAAGGCCAGCAGGGTTGTAGGAGCAGTGGTGAAGAGTGGACGACCTCAAGGGTGATACCGCAGATGACAAAGAAGTCGTACTCCACGACTTGATGATGAAATATGGGAGGGGTGGAGAAGGTACTGACAAGGCAGCCCCGGACATAAATAGAGAGGAGCAAGGGAGGAGGTTAGAAGGGCATTTGTGCCTTTTTGAAGCACACTAAATAGCAAAGTGACAAGAATGGCAATCAACGGACCCAGGAATTGATGGAAACGTCATTTTTTTCAACAGTAGATCAGGCAACAGGCAATTATGAAGTGGCAAATAAAGATTTTTTTCTCTAAAAAATACTAAATCAATGTAATGAAAAGACAACACGTGAAACTCACGGACTTGTTGCTGAGTATGGAAAAAATATAGTGAAACAAAAATATGAAACTCAAGAACTCTTTGGTTCTATGAATAATTTTCACATTACTTGGCATATTTGAACAATCATAAATGTTACTACCTGTGATGCTTTCCTATTTAACTATTTCCTTATTTGTTGATTCAGATATATAAATGAACAAAACAGAGACTTACTGAGGTACCTTGATACAGCTACACCATCTCCGTACTGTCTATCACCCAAGTTAGAGCGCCCATGAGCTCTGGGCAATGAATGCTCTGGACTACAGAGAGCAAATAAATGCATTTTAATCTAAAACCATTCTGAATATTCAAAGCTGGTACAGATTCAATAATAGGGTGAACACCAAACATATAACGAAGAAGGATTGATATAATAATACAGGGCAGAAGATAAAACAAGCACGAAACAAAACCCTTGAATAATATGGGGCAAATAACTTATTTTAAGGGTCGTCTACTTCTGTCCAAGACATTTTAGTTTGGTCACACTTTTAGATCGTGGCAATCGGGGATGACATGCATGTGTACGCTTTCAGGGCCACGTGGGGCTAACCATCAAATGAGCAGCAGGAATGCAGGATAATGGTGCTGAGTCAGCTACATGTAGTGCTGAATCAGTTTCATGTCATCAGTCCATGACATGGCATGCCTCATCATGTTGGTGCTTCATCCTAAGAAGGGTTCAGACTAAACAGAGTTTGAAAGTGGAGGGACCGATATGGTTACTCGTAAAGCAAGAATTTAAAGAATGGCCTGAAAGCAAATGAGTTAAACTGTATTTATCACATCTAGTCAATTAGATGTTACAGTTAAGACTGGAGCTGCTAAAATTGTTGTAGTCTACGTCATGTCATCTCGCTGGTAGACTAGTAGAAAGACACTCCGTTTGACTACTCTATGATTATTATAGCCCAAAGACTACTTATATTTAGGGGGAAATGTATTAGGCAAGTAATCTGTACAAATAGGGGAACCCCTGTTTGGCAAGTATGTAGTCCATGTCCCGGTAGGCCAGGTTACCAGGTCCGAATGGTGCTCCCATTGATGGGAAATATACTTCTATAAATCTCCAACAATTGTAAGATGTTTAATCACGCGAGCGAGCAGCACAATATTTCTCCTACCCTGCCTCCTGGCGAGAGAGCCTTCTATCTTTTCTTTCCAAAAATCCATAACATCTCAATAATATCGTTGTGACATTTGTTCTCATCGACATTGCATCAAAGGAGTTTTTTATGGAATGGCACAGATGCAGCCAAAGGTTGACATTGCTTGGTTAGTTCGGAAACCGTGTTTTCGACCGAAGCATCTTATGAGGTTTAGGTATTATCAAACTGAAACACTCAGAACAGAGTACATGTAATGGGATGGATCTGGCGCCAAGAGCCTTAATGAATACATTTAGAGCAACTAGAGTTGTTATGGGCTCTTAGAGTGGCTGGCATGCCAGCTGATGTTGTGGTGGTGTATTTTGGTTGTTCTTTTTTACTTTCTTACTTTTGTTGTTTTATCTTGTGGTCGTGCCTTCTAAAGCATTGTTGAACTCTCTCTTTATGGTGACCCTCCTGCATGGTCTTAAGGTTCCTCCCTGATGCTACGAGTGCTGTTGGGGATTGCGCACTTCTGCCATTGCTGGCTCATCTTCATCGTTGATTTTCATGGTGAAAAGGTTGGTTGGCTCAAGGCTAGATCATGGAATCATCTACAACCATGGTAACAACGACAATCAGATGGTTGAAGACTAACAGGTACTTCAAAATCAGCACCAACATCTATCGAGTGAAGGCGATACTGCTCCTACTTCCTGCAAGGCTAGATACACTATCTTTACTTCCAAATGTCACTGCTCCTTCTGACAGCTCAATCCAGAAGCAGTGCATATCCTCCATATCCTCTGAAGTCATATACAGCTGAAGTTATAGGTGGGCAATCCAAGAAGATGGATGATCTCCTTGTGCACCGCTTTTGTGTGTTTCATCCGTCGAAGGGATTACTGGGGATACCACCATGGCTCAAGCAGCTTGTCCTCAAGCTGCATGTTCGAGGGGTGTAGTGTTATGGGCCAAGTCACATGCTGCAGCATTCTATAAGGTAGCAGCTAGAAGTATCGTACAAGAAAGGATGGAATTACCATCTTCCGACATAAATATGATACTCTATTTCTGCTTGGCGAAGAAGAAGGCGATCAAAGAAACCTAAAATCCATTGTTTGCTCATATCAACACTTAAACTCATGTCTTGTATAAAAATTTAATGCTCATAAAACTGAGATGATCAGTTTTTGGAATGCCAAAAGCTTGAAAATGTATTACTTGCAAATTTGGCTACCTTCCTATAATACATGATTCCTGTTGATAGTGTATAAGGACATAAGGTTACTAAATAAACACTGGAGGCCCACTTAAGGCAGGATGGAATCCAAACTAGCTTATCGGGGCAAGGAAGACTCTTATCTACTAGTAGTAAATCCATTAGCAGAATGTCTCTATATTATTTGCCAAAATAGGTTCAGAACAGACCCAGAGCCTCTACCAGATCGGAGATACTCACAGGAGAACAGGTACTTTTGACACGGACAAAACCGGCTGAACTGGATGGTTTTCGGTTGACCTGGTGACTCAAGTCGGCTTTAACTGTCTCAGCAGATCCTGTGCTTGAAACCAGAAGACACAAGTACCCTCGAAAGAAACGTTCTTCTAGGCCAAATTATGGGCATAATTGTCTTTTGAAAGCCATTAGGGTTTACTGAGTACATCATTTTGGATTTGGCGGCTGAACAAAAGAAATTAGGTTTTAGGCGGTGGCCCGGACCTCGTCTTTATCGGGAACCAGCACTCCTGCAGGCTGCAGGTCAGCAGCGGCAACCTACGAGACTACAACCTTTCATGCTTTGAGCCTGAGGCAGACCCGCGGTGGCAAACACAACAAAGTGCAGCCATGCTTGGTAGTAGCGGCCTCTCCAAGACTCCAGTCTGTACGAGCATTTTTGCAGTTTTGCACCCTTTGCTGAGAGCTTGAGAGATGAAATTTAGATCCACGATGAATTACGCTTTTAGAAGAAATCACTCAGTGATACAGGAGATCAACAATACTACTCCAAATACTGATAGAAACCACGGAACCAAATAATGGTAAAACACCAAATTATCTGCAGCCAAAACAGTCATCTCTTTTTGTTAGTGTGTGTTCATTATTTACAGCCAATCATATTTTAAAAATTTAAGGTATGTTTTTATTTATTTAAAAATCACGCGGTCCGAAGGATGACCAGCAGTCTGACCACTTTGTCAGTGACCTAGCAGATTGGCAGGTATGATAACTATGGGCAAGAGTACATGGCTACAGTGAAATATCATTTAGTTTAATTTATGACCATAAACGATTGGCTGGGTTCAATTTACAACCCTGAACTCCAAAAACCAGTTAGAACACCCCCTGGACTTTTCACCTTACCCCTCTTCCGAAACCATGGTGGTTCTGCCTTGCGCCTATCAGCCTATGTGTATTTTTCATCGTTAACATAAAACAGAGCTAATCCAGGATCATCCATACTTTGGAGCAAAAATCACTGGTGGGTCCAGCTTTTCTGTATTTTTCAGTTTGGCTAACCACTTTTGTGTGTGGCTATTTTCCCATGCAAACTATAAAAATAAGTACATCACACCACAAGTCAGGATTTTAACAAACTAGGTCAAAATCTTAATAATCAAGAAAACATATGAACTTTTCTTAAAATATTAAAAAAATTACGAGAATAAAAGTGATTGTGGAAAATAATTTGAAGCAGAGAAAATTGAGTAATCATAAAAAGAGATAAAATAGAAGAAATAAATAATAAATGAAGGGAAATATTATAAGTATTAAGATGCCTTTGATCAAATTCTTTATAAATTTACAGCATTTCCCTATTACCAAAGTTTCTATTCAAAAGGGTGAAATATTATCGAAGTTAAGAGAACTAACACACATGGTTCAGAATATACAGTTCAAAAGTATTTCCCTAATTTTAAAATTGTATTCTCCTAACGTTTTCTCTTTAACTAAATTTTCGTATTGGTTTTTTAATGATTTCCTAGTTCCCAGATTTATGAAATTTATCTTTCCATAATATTTCCTTTTATTCGAATGCCTTCCCAACTTTATCTATTTAGAAAAAAAACATATCTCGTACGTCATTTTTTATTAAAAAAATCCCATAAATGAGGACTCATCGATTTGTCCATGTGGACATAATGCTAGGCACATAGGCCATAAGTCACAACCATGGTTTTGAAAGACGGGGTAGGTTGAATGGGTTTGATAGCTCTAGGTTTGTTCTAAGTTCTAACCGGTTTTGAAGTTTGGGGTTGTATATTAAGCTTTCTCAATGATTCGAGGTTGTAAGGTGCACTATTTATCTACGTAAATTAGTCCATTATTTCTAGACCAATGAACCAAAAGGCCTAGAGCCTGTCTGAATTGTAGGTTTTTTACAGGAATTTAAGAAAGATTCCATCCCTACGTTTTCTCCTATAAGATCCCTTTGGATCATTAGATTGAATTTGTAAAATTCCTATGGAATGCATTCCTTTGAGGCATGCTCCACAGGAATTTAACACGGGCTCAAAACCAAAAAAAATAATCAGTTAGAAGTCCAATGCAATTTGTCTCTTGTCTCTCTCAACTCTCTCTCCTCATGTTTGTACATTTTTATTTTCATTTGGTGTGTACCATCTATAGGCACCACTTCAAAAAACCACATGTGTTAAGATATTACAAGAATCCATAGTATATGACATTATAGTCCTCTATTATTTCTGTTCCTATGTTTTCTACTTCTTGCACCTCACATAGGCCCAGAAGTGCTAGAGATAATACAATTCTCTCTCAAACAGACCACAACTCCTCGTCACTGCAAGCACGCTAATCTCTCCATGCACATACCATAACAATTCGTTGCTAACAGCCTACAGGACAGCCGCCGTCCTGTGTTGATGTGAGTTCCAATAGTAGACACAGGATGAGCAGCTAACATGCATATTAGTGGAACAAGATAGTAAGATACAGAATTTTGGGACCAAGATGAATGGCTAATCACTAGGGCAAAGGAAATCTCAAGCCAAACTAAATGAGCCATGTAATTAATATTTTTACCAGATAAGTGACCATATGTCCATATCTACTGTGGAAACAGAAAATGATAAAACTAAGAACCTTGAACTGGCAGTTCTTTGATGTTCATTAACTTTCCTCCCACGGCGTCCACCAAAGGCATTGGCAACATTTGGTTCGCTATGTGATGAACTGGTAAACCATGAAAAGTAATTCTGAAGTTAAGTGAACAATGGAAAGACGAAGAAAAAATGAAAAAGAAAAGGAATGGAAGAAAATTGTCATATATAATTAAGGCTTACCATCTCAATTTACCATCCATAGAGTTTGATGTTCGACGCATGATGTCTCTTAGAGACGGAACTTTAAAGGATCTATTGTTTTCATCTTGCTCTTGCCTGAAAATGTGACACACAATAGATGCCTATCAGGTATAATATCCAAGGCACTAGAAGGTTATGTTTGTATAGTTATAAGACCAAAAATCTAATCTCTCCTATCTTAAATAAGACTATAAAGTATGGTTCTGTTTCCTGCCCATGAGAGTTTTGCTCTGTCTGTCCGTTTCATTTTTTTGTTCAACGATTAACGAGGGTAAATATGGGACACCAAATATGATGGGACACCTCTTATCGCAGGTAAATCACGGGCAATTATGGGATACCAAATATTACAGGACACCAAATGTGCCCCCCTATGCAACGCACGAGTAAATATCTAGTGCTTAGAAAAACAAATTATTACTGGAGAAGCAAATCAATGATTTAAAGTTTAAACCGGCATTTGAAGCATGTTAATGCCCAAAGCTGAAGTCAATGGGGCATTGTCATATGTTCATGCTGATACAGTATTGCAAAATATATGGCTCTGTTTTTGAGTCGCTCGACTAGTCGCGACTAGTCGACGACTAGTCGATGAGTCGCAATACAAAGTCCGACTCGGCATCTCGACTCGACTCATCAGTTGAGTCGAGTGACTCAATCGATTAGTCTCGACTAGTCTTGACTAGTCCATGTTTTTGAGTCAAACGCGACTCAAATTTGCCCAGCTCCCTGTGAAAACCTAGATCGACCACATGCTTAGGGCTTGATTAGGTCAACAAACAATTGAGTGAAGTTATTTTTCTTTTTTCACGGAGCCAGTCCCAGCCAGAGATAGCCCAGGTTGTTCGTTCAGCTCAAGCTGTAGCAGAAGCTGATGAGCAATATGACCCATTCAAAGATCCTAAGAGTAGGCCAGCAATTATAGACTATTAATAAGTATATAGTTATATACAATTATACATATAATATGGCAATTTTATACTACCTATTGCTAAACGGCTCATGTCGACTAGTCTACCATGAGTCTTGACTAGTCACGACTAGTCAAGAGTCGCTACCCCTGAACGATTCGTCGACTTGTCGACTCAAGAACCTTGATATATGGCAAGGAACCAAACATAACCATAACCAGAAACAGGTATCATCAAAATGAGAATACACAAGCATACCGTTGAGAACACAAAGGACTATTAGGTTCAAGGGGAGAATCACAAGAATCATAGTCAGCGGAGTCACTTTCTCCAGCCGCAGATATATGAGATGTGATAATCGCCTTGGATGAGAATGGAACTAGTTGTCCTGGAAAACGCATTAGATCAACTAGAAACTCCACGGATTTCAGCATAACAATAACAGACATATGTTTGGGCGAGTCATCGTATTCAAGAGATTCTTCATTGGGAATGCCCTGCACAATAAACGTAAGATAGTAATGTAGGGTTCAGAAATTTTACAACTGGAGAAGAATCCCAGCTAAAAGTGCAGATGACGTAGTGAAAAGGTAATAAAGCGTACCACCAACAGCTTAGAATCTATACCAACAGAGTCAGCAAGGACTTTGAATAATATTGCTCTGGGCCTACAAGATCCATGTCTTATCTGCCCCAACAATTGAATTCCCCTGTTTTCCATGAAATGGGCAATTTCTTCAGAGGAAGTTCTTGCAGGACTGAGCTGTGGGTTTGGTCGCTTATAGAAGTCGCAAACCTACAATTATCATTGAGAATTATGTTTGCACAAAAATGTGTTATTGTATTCACATCAGTACAAGCTGGAAGAAATGTAAACTAAGCGTCTAAGACAGCTTCCAAATGTGTAATTGGAATCATATCTGTACAGGCTGGGAAAAACGAGCAAAAACAATCTATGATTCAAGAACTGTGTTATTCATACACCAAGCAGCAATTAAACCCACGGCACTCTTCAACGTAGGAATTTTTTTGTAAATTATTTACCAAAAATTTGTGCATAGAGAAAATGCAAGCAAGCAGTGTTTTGAAAGAACAGAAGATGCCATCATTCTATAAAGGATCTCCGAGAGCACTTACCAAACCTGCAAGCTTTTTAATCATTGCAGCTAGGTTCGAATTCAATCCTTTTACCAGAGCTACACTTAGCTGCTTTATTGCAGAAAGCTTTTTATCCTTCTCTAAGTCAACAAGAATTATCTCAGCCTTGAAGCCCTCTATTCCGAGTGAATGTAGATCATCTGGAGAAGGAATGGTGTCAAAACACTCCTTCAGTTTCTTATCCTGCAAAGTTCAAAATGATAAAATAAAATGTACAGATAGATTGCTTGTATTTTTTTTCCCAACAACTTGGTGCCTCTGAGAAGATCCACCTACCGGAATAATTGAGTAAAATCCATTGGGTATCGGACTTGATAGAGACCCGGTAGACCATAACGCCTGAGAAACGCAAAATGACTGGTCAGCTTCCCTAGAACTAGGAGAAGAATCTGCACAATCCAAAGTGTATTCCTGTGCAGCAGGGGAAGTGGATTGGAACTTGTGCTCCTCATGTGAGGACACCCAATTTGGATCAGAGGAGTGTGTATCGGATTGCCCTTGACCATCTGGCAGATCATCCATCTCCAAAATACGTCAAAATATAGAATCATTTTATGAATGTCATCATACAGGTCAATCAGTCTGCAAATGCAAGAGTAAGACAGATGATTAAATTAGACACACACACACTCTTAGTGTTGCGTAAGCTGAAAAGAGCTAGGAGGGGGACGCAGTGAACACCATTCAACTCTCTCTATCTCTCTATCTCTCATTCAAACTTCGCCAGACCCCCGAGGCGGGCAGGGTCAAACCCTCGCGGCGTTGACCAACGCAGCGAACTCACATCATTATAACCATGCATACGTACCCTCCGCGGGCCCCTCTGCTCCGCCGACAAATCGAGACCGGCGGAATGGCTCGATTTCCGCACCCACAGATCCCCTCCATGCAAGGAGCGCAAGCAGCGACCGCATTCGACGGAACGAGAGGAGAGAGGAGGGGAGCAGGCATACCTGAGGACACGAGGCGGAGAGGAGAGCCTCGCCCGAGGCGCGAGCCCGGAGTAGCGCCCGCGTCGGACGACGTCGCTGGGTGATGGTCCGGCGTGGGGAGGAGGAGTGGAACGAACGGAAAGGGAGGAGAAGGGGATCTCGTGCTGTGATTAATTAGTGCAGGTGGGGAGGGGGACACATCAGGTGCAAATGGCAGCAGTTCTGAAAATTACTACTCCTAGCCCTTGGATCATGTAGCGAGGGTGAGATCTGAGTCTTCGTCCCAGCACCATCTCGTGAAGACCTGAAGCACGTTTCTCACAAAAACCCTTTACACTGTGTTTGGATGTATGAATTGGGGGCTGGAATCAGGAATCTGGAATTGGCGAAGCAATTCCATTGTTTGGTTTGGTTGTGAAATTCTGGGCTGGAAACGTCTGCCAATTCCGAGCAAGACCCCGCGTACCTGTTCGCTCGGGTAAAACTTTCCGAGCTCGCACCCTTGGAATCGCACGGAATCGTCCCGCGTGACCTCTTCGCTCGCTCGACCTTCGCGTCTCTCGTGCGAGTAGGGAAGACGGTGCGGACGAGCTCCATCCACAGCTCGCCCAGCACACGACGGCGCCAGCTTCCCAGGTACCCATGCCTTCTCCCTCATCTCTCTCCCTCCCTGGCTGCTGTGAGCCGTCTCCCCCATGCTCCCTGGCCGCCGCCCGCCGGAACCATATAACGGCGGCGGGGAACGACTTGGCGCCGGGAGCCCCTTCCTCGGAAACGAGGTCGTCGTGTCGTCGTGTGGCCCTGCCTCTCTCTGACCATGGAGTCCGAGCCCGTCGAACTGCAGCTCCATTGATGAATCATTTTTGGATCTTCATTATTTCTGACTGCAGCTAATCTTGTTGGATCTTTGTATTTCTGACTGCAGCTCGATTGATGAATCATCTTTCTTTTTATTAGATCTGCATCTGTGGGAGTTTAATCATGATGTGTGTGTCGTCACCGGGCCGGCCGAAGACGATGAGCTATTCTTCCGATCCAACCATGGCTATGTCGGTCGTCGACTAGATCCATCCAGCTAGCAGCTAATCTGTTCTATCTTCGTCATAGTTCTTGTGTACGAATATGTACGCGTATGTGAAAATAGGCCAAGCAGTCCCCGATGGATAGATTTCGTGGCCGTGCATCTCTTTTCTTTTTCTTCTGCTCTATGCTAAATGTGTAAGAGAGATGAACAACCCACTTGTGCTATTTCTAGAGACAAAATTATTGTCCATGTGTTGTTTGTACTTTAAAATTATTTCATTTCTACTTGTGTTGTTTACTTATCTTCTGACTTGATTTCGATTTTTTTAATTTATTATGTTTGCAAAATAATATATCAATATTCGAATATATATATATATACAATTTTTTCAATTATGTGACAAGTTTTATATTGTCCAAACTCAACAAATCATTTAATTCCAAACTTTATACATCCAAACAGGAATTGGAATCATGGCCACCGGACATAAATTCCATTTACAACCAAACAGTGGAATTTGATTTGGATTTGGAGCTCAATTCCTTTCCATGTGGGAAATGAAATTGCTAGCCCAATTCAATTCCCAGAAAATTTTCCTACATCCAAACACAGTGTTATAGTACTACGGTACTAGTTCAATTATGTTCCATGAAATCATTAGCTGAGTCACAGCGGAGATTCTTAGTACCGACGAATCAATTGGTGATGAACAGACTTACCATCAAAGAACAATCCAATATGATCAAACGATGTGCTAGCTGTGAAAGAAATTGTTACTCCCTCCGTTTCTAAACACTCCGTCCCGTAAATTCAAAAAAAAAACTCCGTCCCGTTGCTAAAAACATTAGCTTTTTAAAAGATTTTCTTGATTCTTACATCTGTAGGATATTTTATTGTATTGATTCAGTCATTTCGGCATGTACTTAGTCCATATTAAATTGGTCAGAACATTTTCTAATTCGGAATGGATGAAGTATAATTTAGTTTTTTTCTTAATTTGTCGTATATAAATATTGTTTACTGTATTTTTAGTTTGTATATTTAGTGTATATTAAAGTGGCCAAAGCACAAATCCTCCTCACCCTGCTAGGGGAGAGGAAAAGTGATCTATCTTTCGTCTTGGAGTCTCGGCACCCATGTCTTCCATGCGTGGACGTCGAGGCGGCGGCTTCGAGACTGTTCTTGCATGTTGGGGCAACGGCCTGAATAGCTGTGCATTGGTGACCCAATGGGGTGAGGTTGCGGCTCGATTGAGTGTGAGTGGTGGCTCCGTGCTACTTGGGTGGCGAGCTTGTCGGCTCGGTCGATGCGTCCCAGAGAGGGTGTGATCTTCAGTATGTCGAGGCAGCGGCCTCTGATGTGGTGTGACGGTCGTGGTCTGCGGGTAGTTGCCCTGGGCAGTTCAAGCTGCAGACAGCTAGGTCGTGCGGCGTCGCAGCTCGAGTGTGAGCGGTGGCATGTCTGGGTGGCGGCCCCGGAAGGTGGTCCGGGTGGATGGCGTAGGGCGTGACGGAGTGGTGGATGTCGGGGCGGTGGCTCCGAGAATTCTTCAACAACGCGGGTGTTCCATCTTTGTGTCGTTTGGGTGAAAAGGTTGTCCACGGTGTTGGTCGTCGTCAGGGCTCCTGGTCGGTTGGTCGCTTTCATCTGCGTTGGAGCGTCCCGTACCTGCTCCTCCCATAGCAGTTATGGTTTCTTCTCTCCGGTAAAGGTGGATGGCTGATCGGCTCTTCACGGAGTGGTGTTTAGAGCTTGGCTGTAGTTCTTGTCGAGGTTGTGTGGGCTTTTCCCCATGGGGTTGTGTTGGTGTACGGTTTTCGCCCGATTTCTTCCATAATAAACCAGACACCTTCTTAATAAAAGGATAAGGGTAAGGCAAAGTTTTTTGCCTTCGGTTTAATTTTTTTTCTCAGATCCTCTCTTTTAGAGGGTGCCACATTCTGGAATTATAAGTCGATCTACAACCAATAAACAGTAAGGTGGGACTAAATATGCTAACCGGCTCTTATGTTTAACTAAACTACTAGTTACTGCACACGACCAACCCAAGACAAATGTGTCCGATATTATGGTACCGTCGTTTGCGGAACGGCTTTCAGACTAGTCATAGTGGGAAGTATCATAGAGTGGTATCATGTTTATCATATGAGTGATATCATATAGTCATGCATTTATTAGCCTATAGACTAATCTTGTCTCGAAATCTGCTATGTTACGGTATCTACCTATGATACCACCATCACCTCTCTCTTCATCAAATACTTGCCACATCACTATTTTTGCATACATGGCACTTATGATACTACCTATGTTACTCCCACTATGACTAGTCTCATGTGAATCGTGCACGCTAATTATGATATGACCCTGGAATTGCAAACTGCCGTCTTTGGGAGCAGCGAAATTGAGTGTGATTGATTGTCTTAGAATTTTCACTGCTGTCTGGTGCCAATAAAATGGTTTTATCACCAATGTTTCACTCTTGCAAACTCTCTACACTCTTTCACAGATTCTTTGCAATGTCTTGAGTGCAGCCATGGAGTGGGAGGACTTCCCGTGGATCACGAATGACAGTTCTAGCGATTACGAAGAGAAGACTCTCGGAGAAACAGGGCACATTCGCTATCCGATACACTAGTTCAAGGTTTTCAGGGTCCTATTCTGACACACTGTCGGGACGGGGATCGATCTCCAAGGCATCTTCATCGACCTTGCTGCTCCTGATTGCGACACAGGAGTAGTCCCCCTCGGAGCCGAGGGCTCGTACATGTAGCTATGTGGTTATGTTTCTTTCCCCGGTGTGATCTTTAGTGTGATCATGAGGGTTGTTAATCTAGTTGAATTACATGATGCCCCACCACTATTTTCTTTGTGTATGGATGTGATGTTGCTCACTCGATGAAATCTAGTGTAATTTCCGGAGCCCATGGTGACATTGGGGAACTATATGGACAATATATTATTAGAAGGATATTTATCATGAGTTTGTTCTTCTTTACTGGACTGGATATGGAATGATGGGGTTGTTCGAGAGAGGATAAATTCGACCCACGCCTTACGTGGTTCGATAAATTTTGGCTCATTCACTTAAGGGCAATTTATTGTTGTCCTACAAACCTCTACGTTTGGAGGCCCAACATATTCTTTAAGAACATAATTGTGTAGTAGACTTCTGACATCATATGCATTGCATAAAGGAAATAGAGGGGAACACCATGGGATACGGATATATATAACCACATAGATACTATTACAAGCCCTCGGCCCCAAAGAGGGACTACTCCCGGTTCCCCATTAGTAGTAGCAAGGTCGAAGAAGATGGCTCCAAAGATATTTCTGAAGGAGATATGCCCTAGAGGCAATTAATAAAGTGTTTTATTTATCATATCTCATTTGTTCATAATATGTTTTTGTGTCATGCTATAACTGTATTAAGCGGAAACATTAGTACACGTGTGACACGTAAAAAACCCAGGTCCCTAGTGGACTCTACGTGACTAGTTCATTGTGCAATCAATGATCGAGGTTTCCCAATCATGTGACATGTCCTCAGTTGACAATGGAGTCATATCGTTGGTAGAACGATGTGATGGACAGATGCACACGGTAAGTGTGTTGTTGGGAGACCCCAAAAGGAAGGTGTGAAGTAGTGCAGCAGCAAGTTTCACTCAGTATGAAACCAAGGTTATCAATCTAGTAGGAGGTGGATGTTCACTCGAGGTTGTTGGCGGCGACGTTGGCACGGCGCAACACCAGCGTCAGCAACGAACGTGGAGCCTGCACACAACACAATCAAAGTATTTTGCCCCAACTCAACGGTGAGGGTGTCAATCTCACCGGCTTGCTGGAACAAAGGATTAAACGTATGTGTGGAAAAAAGAGTGATATTTGCAGAAAGTAACAGGTTTGCAGTTGTGGTTTTATCAGATTAATGAGAAGGACCGGGGTCCACAGTTCACTAGTGGTGTCTCTCCATAAATAATAATAACATTCATCCATGCGTGGTAAACAAATTACAGCTAGGCAATTGACAGAATAATGATAAGCAACCCAATGCATATACTAATGATATGGTGTTTAGGGTGAGATTCATCCGGGCATTACAATAATATACATAGACTGTCGCATCTATGACTAATAATCCACCTTGCGGTTAGCGTCCGCACCCCTTTCAGTATTAAGTTGCATGCAACAGATTATCGCCTTAAACATTGTGTGTAAAGTAAGTAAGTAACATCATCCTTAGATAAAGTACTATTGTTTTATCCCTATTAGCAACAACACACCTACAACCTTAGAGCTTTCTATCACTGCCCCAGATTAAATAGAGACATGAACCAACTATCGAGCATAAATACCCTCTCTTGAAGTTACGGGCATCTACTTGGCCAGAGCATACACAAGTAACGAAGAGCATGCAAGATCATTAAATAACACACACATGATATATTATGAAGCAATAACTTTAGTACTCAATATTCATCGGATCCTAGCAAACACAACATGGAGATTTACATAAAGATGATCTTGATCACGATAGGCAGCTCACAAGATATAAACATGATAGCACAAGAGGAGAAGACAACCATCTAGCTACTGCTGTGGACCCGTAGTCCAAGGTAGACTACTCACGCATCAGTCCGGAGGCGGTCATGGCGACGTAGAAGCCTCCGGGGACAATTCCCCCTCCCGGCAGGGTGCCGGGGAGCAGTTCTGATCTCTCCCGAAGTGGTGGTGACGACGGCGGCGGCTCGGGACCCGTGGAGAAAAAAGTGATTAACCTTCTCTATTTTTAGGTCAGGGGGGTTTATATGGGCGAAAGACCTAGGTCGGTGGGTGCCCGAGGGCGCCACACCGCCTCTCGGCGCAACATGCATGTGGCCCGCGCCACTAGGCGATGTGGCGGCCTCGTGGCCCCACTTCGTCTCGTATTCGGTTTTCCTGGACGCATATATTCCAAAAATAATTCCTGGTTGACTCGTTTCCAATTTGGCGGATATTTCCTTAAGAGCTTTTCTGAAACCGAAAATAGCAGAAAACATGGAACTGACAGTGTGGCATCTTGTTAATAGGTTAGTCCCAGAAAATGCATAAAACTATATAAAATGCATATAAAACATGTAATAACATAGCATGGAACACAAGAAATTATGGATACGTTGGAGACGTATCATGGACATATCCAATATTTGTAGGATGTAGTCATTACGCCTTTGACCATGAGATCAACTCTTATTATTGATAGATACTTTGATTGCATCAAACATCATATCTTAATAGTGTGACAATAAAGGTGTTCCTCTCATGTATCGGAAGGGAGTATGTTGAGACGAGGGATCTGAAGGGGATCGCAGGCAGAAAACAAAAAAATTGCTATCGGTGATAACCTTAAACTAGCCAGAATCTACACTATGCAGATATAGAAGTACGGCGGAATACATACCCTTGTAGACCGAAAAGCGGGGATTACGCTCCCGCACAAGCGTTGACGACGAAGACGACGTAGCCGACCTCTAAGTCGCGAAGAACTCGGTGCGACGAAGACGAAGAAGATGACCTCGAGGTCGGGTGGAGGAAGTAGGCCTCCGAGCACCGCTAGCGCAGCACCTCGCAGAGCACTACACACATACGGTGGAGACGACGACCTCCGAAGCTCCAGTCCAGGACGAGCAACGGAAGACTTGGACCGTAACATCAGCAGCGCGGCAGCGGGCTATGGTGGAGAGATCCCCTCATCCTCCTCGGCGCAACTCCGACAAAGTGAATCACGAAATCAAGGAGAAATAAAAGAATTAATTGGTTAATTAAAAGGCCAGGGGTGCCCCTTCTTATATAGGCTCCCGGGGGAGCCAACCTTGCCAGTCAGGCAATGTGGGACTATCCCCATTGCCTGGTGCGGCTCCAATGGATGCGTCGGCCCTAGGTGGGCCCCATTTGGCCCACCTAGGCCGTCCTCCTTGCCCCCACCGAATTCCCTTGGGGATCCCCCCCCCATGGGCCTTCTTTCCACCAGAAGGCCCATTTAGGGAAATCAGTCTAAATAAATTCGAAAATAAATATATATAATCATATTTAAACTTTAATTGCACTAATTAATATCAAACATATTATATATAATTTATTTTAGCTCTGAAAACTATTTTTTCGCTGCCCGATCTCCATCGGACTATTCCCGGGACGTTCCCGGTGATCTCTTTCCTTTCCGGTTGTCTTGTCGAAACCCCTTAAGTGTGTTACCCTAGCGGTTCGATATAATAACAGGCATGATCGAGACTCCTCTCCGATCAATGACTAACTCGTAGGCCTGGACCCAATGAATTAATCCCTGTGATATAACGAATGACTTTCATCTATCAAATCTGGACATCGAGTGTTAAACCTTTTGCCATAGCGATACTTAGTGTGTCCGAAACTAGTTTATAGATATCTCCATACCTAGCATGATCTCGTTACCGACAACACTATCTTCTACTCGTCTATGATATTATGTCAGTTGGTGACCTAGTCACATGTTTGCAAACTCATTTGACATAATCTGACCGAGTGGGATCTAGAGTATCTATCCGGCTATACGGACTGGCAAATCCCGCTCTTGACCCCTCGTCTCAACTACCCCCTTCCGATACCCAAAAGTATCACCGCTAATGTCACACTGTATAAGATATGACGTTTGGTGTGATCAAAGTATCTTCCAGAAATAACAATAAGAGTTGATCTCACGGTTGAAGGCGTAATGACTACGTCCTAAAAATAATGGGTAAGTCCATCACATCGTTCCACCTAACGATATGACTCTGTTGCCGAATGGCACCATGCCCCATGATCGGAAAACCTCGAACATCAATCGCGCAACAAAACTAGTCTTAGTAGAGGCTACTAGGGACCTGGTAGTTTATCTACCACACCTGTATTAATGTTTTCGCTTAATACAGTTATAGCATGGTATAAAACATATAATGAACAATTGATATATGCCTAATAAACTATCTTTATTAAGTGCCTTTAGGGCATATTCCCTTCAGTCTCCCACTTGCACTAGAGTAACACTTAATCTAGTTTACAACTTGGTAAAAGCTTAACACCCATAACATCTTGGTGCCTGCTCGTCTCGTGGAAGAGGAATACAGTCAACAGATCTCACACATTGGGACCTATATGTGCTTTACAACACTTCTATTTCACCTGGTTTGACATCATCCCGTATCTTACGAGGACGGTGAAATATATTCTAGTGGATGGAATCAGACAATCCAATCACACTTGCTACTTCTGAAATTGCCATATATTTGTATACCTACGTAGATTATGTGACAGTGCATTCATATGCGACTTCGAAAACTAACCATGTCTTTCTTCAAAACAAAAGGACATCTCCTTTATGAGATTTCTAGTCGTATGGGTCAGTGTCATAACATGCATCATCGTAACCGTTTTACGGCAAGTTGTCTTTCCACTCTTACCCTTTACCAGAAAACAAATCTTCAGTTCTCACAAACACTGAAAAATATACTTAACGTTTGTTCATTCATCCACACAAGGATCACTCTAGAACCCGTTCTTCAACCAAGAACTTGGGTCACACCAAGTCGAGCTTTCAATCTGATAGCATCTACGTCTGATACATAGAGAATGTCGAACATCATTTGCTACCACTGAAATTGCCAAGATAAACTTAATATTTCACCTCATTCAAGTAAGAACCATTTTCTTCGCTTGTTCTATTCTGATAAGCTTCAGAATCTTAATCTAGGAAAATATTTCGACCTAATGTTATTAAGTCCCTTCTGATCTATACAATTATAAATCGGATGCCTAATACTCCTAACTTCATTCTTAGAAAATTTAATCACTTAAATAATCCTTTACACTCTACTAGAGGATCCGTGTCATTCAATATGTCGTTCCATACAAAATCACGAAAGACACCTAGCTCCCACTCAAATATGTCTTCCGCATATAAGATCAAGGTAAACTACTTACCTCCCACTCAAATATGCCTTCCGCATATAAGATCAAGAAAAACTACTTTGCTCCCACTCACTTCTTTGCAAATGCAAGTTTTTTCAACTATTTTGGACAACTCCAAAATCCTTTGATCACATCATCAAAGTGAAGATTCCAGCTCCGATATGCTTGCTTCAGCCCATGAATGGACAACTGGTTGCATACATGTTTAGCATCCTTAGGATCACCAAACCATTATTGTACTGATTACAACTATTTCCTAATGACACTATTAAGAAACATGGTTTCCTTATCCATCTATCAATTTCTCATTCGAAATTATAGTAATTGCTAAACGACCCATAATAAATTTAGCCTTCGCCACTTGAGACAAATTCTCGTTGTGGTCAACTTTTGAATCTGTCGGAACCGTTTCACGACAAATCGATCCTTATCATTGTCTACTCTCTCGTAAAATTCCATATTCTATTAACAGCCTAGATGCCATCAATAAGATCTCCCAAATCATTACCTGATAATCATACATGGACATTATTTTGGATCATATATGACTCATAGCCATTTCTCGGACTTCTACCATCTCTTCTTCGTAGTTCGTAGGTCTGTCATATTCCATTAACATGACCTTCATAACAAGATTGTCGTAACACATAGTGTGGAACACAACCTCGTACGCCTACGTTTTTAGTATGATCTCAAAGCATCATGATCATGCATCATCAGCTTCTTTCAAGCTGTGGAGCATGACACTGAAAACACTTTCCGTTGCGCCACTCTGATGTCTGGAGAGAAAGTTCATCAACTTTTCCTTGCTCTACTTTCTTTCCCACTTATACCCTTGGACAAGAAACTATTTCTTTCGTAAGGTGTATTCCGACAACGATTTTGTCTATGTCGTGAGACATGTACGTAACTAACTCTTTAGGTACTGTACACTACAAAGATTAATCCATTTTAGGTTTGATCACATCGAAACACTAAATTGTTGAAACGAAAATCTAGGCTAAAAGCCATGCCATTACTCATATGGTATTGTCTCCATGGATTCAAATGGTTTCCCTAATATCTAACGTGAATGTTGCGTTTCTACCATATGACTCTAATGATCACAATAATTCGGTAAGAGATTTATTTACCACACACTATCCGATAGGGTGCAATTACGACGTCCTAACTGAAGGGGTTACGGTGCAGAAAACAATAATTTTCTAGCGAGCGAAACCCTAACTAGCCAGGATCTATCTATCTAGTACATGCGATAACGGTGGCGGAACGGGTTACATTACCTCCATGTAGACCGATAGCGGGGATTACGCTCCCGCACAAGCGTTGACGATGAAGTCGTACGTAGCCGACCTCGAGGTCGCGGAGAACTTGCCGCGATGTCGGAGTCGATGACGCCGGGGTTGTCGACGATGATCTGCGTCGACGGGCGTCGGGCGGAAGAAGGCAGAGCGCCAGCACCGGGGCTGGCGCGCCGGCAGCAGAGGGGGGGAGGCGCGGCGGCTGCAGGGGGGCGAGACGACGTCGCCCAAGCTCCTCAATAGAGTAGCCTCCGAGCACTCGCAAACATACGGAGCCTAGCGACAACTCCCGGTCATTCAGATCCAGCTGAAATCGCAGGAGTAGATCTGATCTGGAATCCCGCAGAGCAACGGCGCTCTGCGGTATGGCTTAGGTGGAGAGAGACCCCCTTCCTCAGCTCGGCGCGGCTCCAACTTGGGAACCACGAGATCGAGAGAGAAATTGGGAATTAATTGAATTTCCTGTGTATTAAATCAATTAATATGCCTTGCTATATAAAGGGGGAAGGGGGTGTGCAAACCCCTTGGCTCCCCCATGTGGGACTAAACAAAGGAGGAGGGGAGGGGGGGTTCGGCCCCCACATGGGCTGGCCGAACCAGCCTATGGGGCCCACCCCCTTTGGTGGTGCGGTTCCCCCTCTTGGGCCCTCTTAGGGCCCATATAGGTGGGAGCCCCCTTTTTCCTTTATTTAATTAATATTAAATTAATATAAAAATCCCATTAATTCATAATTAATATATTTATATATAATTCAATATCCCGTGACTCCGAAAACTCTTTCGGACCACCCGAACAACTTTCGGACATTCCTGGAACCATTCCAGACCTCTCCGGAACTCCTTCCGGACCACCGGAACTCTTTCCGGATCATTTCTCTCTCTCCAGCAAAAACCTATAAAATTCCAGAACCTATCTCCTAGCGTCGCTAAGACCTTAAGTTTGTTACGCTACGGTTCGGGAACACTCCAGACATGGTCGAGACACTCCGCTCACCAATGATCGTCAGGGATACCTGGAAATATATGACGACCCCTGTGCATTCCACGAATATCGTCGTTGAACCATAAGTATGATATTCATTCCCTTTGTCTCTGCGATACTACCTTGTCCGAGATATGATCGTAGACACACCGATGCCTTTGCTGTATCTCGTTACCAACGAAGGTTATTAACTCGTCTGTGATATTACATCTCCATGACCTAGTCATAAGCTGCAGCTATATAAATGCAATATCACCGAGTGGGCCCAGAGTATCTTTCCATTACAAGAATGAACAAATCCCGCTATTGATCCTTACGTCTCGATGCTCTTTCAGAATACCCAAGATGGACACCGTTATTGTCATGCTATATAAGACACAACGTTTGATGCTCTCAAAGCACTCCTACGAAGCAACAATAAGTACGGTCTCACGGTCTAAGGAATAAGCTATCATACTCTTATCTATTGCAAATGACAAACATCGTAATACGATCTTATTGCAATACTTTGCGTATGTCCACCACCTTATTCAACTAACAAGATGACCCCATTGTCAACCGACGTCATTGTCCTTGATCGGGAATCTCGATCAACTGTTGCCCAATGGACTAGCTCATATAGAGGCTTGCTAGGGACCTGGTTGTCTATGTATCACACGTGTATTAACAATTCCGATTAATACAGTTATATCATAATGCACAAACCTATTATAAACTTATGAGATAACGCAATAAATACTACTTATTTACTTGCCTCTAGGGCATATCTCCTTCAGTCTCCCACTTGCACTAGAGTACAAATAAACTAGCTGCATTTTACTTTATCAGAATCCCTTATCAAATAAGAATCATTTGATAATGCTTGCTCGTGGAAAAGTGTTACTGCACAATCCATGATTGTACTTGCTATTGCGATTCACTGGCATCAACTTGTTTGATATCACCATGTTGTCTAACAACATATATGCAAATACCGTAACTAAGTGAGACTTCTGCTTCCCAGCGCTTACTCTGATTATACTAACCAGATAACTGCCCTGAAAAACACACTCAGCCATGCAGAGCCCCTTGTAACAATTACAAACTCGCGATATCTACATACTTTCACACCAATGTAGAAAACTTGACATTCAAAAGCCAATCCCTTAACTAACGCACTTCTACTTCCAGTAAATTCCAAATTTACTTTCATAACTGTTCTTTACTCCAAGAACATCGGTTATATTTTATCGAGCAGATAATATGGTTTCTGTACGATGTCTAATATATACACAATAGACCCACATGTCATACAACCATTACCTTCATGCATCATTATTCTTAATGACCAATTGGATTTCAAAGGACCATCCTTTTGATTCTATTCTGACTCCTCAGATATAATCCAACACAACTCGACTAACTATTTAAAAATTCCCGTTCTATTTCAAAATAGACACTAACTTTTAAATAGTTTTACAACTTCATCCTATTCTATTGGTACAGTTTCACAATGTGTTAACCACACAAGATGAATTCGTCTCCCACTCAAATTATGTCTCCACATATTTGATAACACGAGCTCCCACTCAAAAACATGTTATCCACATATTTGAGTTCCCAAGCTCCCACTCAAAAATATGTTCTTCACATATTTCTCCTGAGTGAACAAACTATGACTCCCACTTAAATCGACATCTTGGTTAAACCAAAATCATTGATCTACTATCAATTCGAATTTAATACAAACTACAGTATTACATTAATACAAATCCCTCAGACTTTAAGCATGTCTACATAAATGTAGTCAACAAATTTGATCTTGTCCAAGACACATTTCTCGACAAGACATGCTACCGCGTCTTTCTTATAGTCACATTTCTCATATAACACCTTATATGACGATTAAACAATCTTATTCCTCTAATAAGAATTGCAGCAACAATTACTCTCTTAATCCTTTCAAATGCAACTTTGGATTTCCAGGCTCAAAAAGCCTTTGTTCGTATTCCGATATTTTCTCAACTTTCTTTGTATTCATAAAGTGCACCTTGATCTGTCAACAAGATCTGAAATACTCAATACAGTGCTGTGACCTGACAGCAATATTAAATATAACAACACTTTATTTAGAAGTTTCTTTCATGAAAATATTATGATATTTATGAAGAGGATTGCAAGCAGAAAACAATTTTCTAGTCTCCCTCACTCTTAATCACTAAACTTTCATTAGCAGACATATACTCTTTGGAACATCTTCCAACATAAGTCTGACACTTTATTCCAAACTTCTAATTTCAATCCATAAACCATAATTCGAAAAGTCATCTTTTCTCGGAATTACATAGACAACAAACTGAACTTTGTTTCTAATTGATTCTGGAATACACTCTCGTCCAATGCGAGCAATCTACAAAGAACTACTCATGTATATTCCGAATTATCGCATAATCATATACACGTCGACATTACTGTCGATCCTATGAATTCTTGTTGAGAAAAATATCTATTTTCTAAAGTGGACATCGACTATAATGTTTCGAACATATTAGGAGATTCTAAGACTGATTCTGACAGACCACACTTTATTTAAAATAGAGCATAATTATAATTCCCCACATATCACCATATATGACATTATAATTTTGTGAAACGAATTTCCACAAGTCTTTTGTGTTGAAACCATAATTCAAAAATATTGTCCTTTGATCGAATCTTGTGAATACAATATTCATTAATCTTTCTTCTGAAAAACCCCATTTGATCTATTATCAAATTAATTTCAGACTCCATAATTTATCGGGCAAATACTCCTATTTACCAAAATCATGGAACAATTCGGATCATGCAATAACATCATTGATTTATCATTTAAAAATGACTCTCAATCAATTCCTCTAGTATTGCAACTTCAATACTGCATTTCAAACTTAATCAATTTTGGCACTCGAAATACTTAAATGGACCAAAATTATCCATTACTTCTTTCATTGCCTTTATGACTAAATTCGATGGTGTTTGCTCTTTGGACACATAATTTTTATCATTCCCGCTATTATAAATGTATATCATATGCATAATGTAATTGAGATGTGATGCAAATTACTCATAACATGAAACAACTGCTTTGTTTCATAACATAAAACAACTGATGTGTTCTATATGAATAATTATGTCTTGTAACATTCAAGACACCAAACTAGATCACATTCTCACTATTACAAAATGTCTCATCAAAAACTATTGATGATAACTAATATGATATCTCGAGGGCGTGAGCACTACTGGCCATAAACTTGCCATCACTTGTGCACTGTCACGTCACCCTCCGCCACATACTTGTGATAATCAGGGACTGTTTCACAAACAGAACAATTATCAAACACTTTTCATCAAGTATGAGAAGAATACATTTATATCTTCGTATATCAAATATACCCATAGCGTCGAAGAACTCTTCTTCGATGAATCAACTTTTAGAGATTTGAACTTGTTCACGAACGTGAAGAAGCTCACCGTGTCTCTATAGCATATTCACGCACATGCTATTCACAACTAGGAGGTAAAGCACAATCTCTATTGCACTGGAGTTCGCTATCTAGAAATCGTAGATATTCGTAAGCTTGAAGTAGATGTCACACAACTTCTTCAACTGAGTCTCCAGACAGGTACGCTCCCCATGTGAATGGTCCGGAACTTTCTAAGCTGTCTGAACTGCTCAAGACTCAATTCATCTTTGAAGTGACCTCTGATCGCATCAATCACGACATATGGCTCCATGTGTTGAAACAACTTTCAACTCAGGTGCTAGGCATACGCTCATGACGATCGTCACTTCCATGAACATGTCATGATGCTTACGGAACTCATCATCTTGCTCCTTGCTATCAGAATCATCTGGTCTAACTCCTAACTAATGTTCTAGCACATATAGGATGTTTGTTGTGTTTGGAGAATGTTTCTAAAACCAATGCACCAGCTGATGAAGTTGGACCCGTCGGCTTCCAAGGTAGAATCCGAGCTCTTGAAGAAGTAACCTAAGCGTAGTTCCGTAGTCTCCAGATGTGATCGCAAAAGAGGTAAGATAAGTTTATAATATATAGGTGAGTTTTAGTTCTATAATCTCATTATCAAAAACACACCACACCAAGATTATTATCCCTAAAAATAATAATGGCGATTACACGACCCTCATCCACCACACTACCCCCGATCATCACGGCCGGCAGCACAGCTTCAAAGGTGGACATAACATGTCGATCACAACAACTCTGTGACTCGTGCTCGATCTTTCGATCATCCCGTGTTCCGAGGCCATACCTCTGAGTATGCTAGGCTCGCCAATAAAACCTCGAAGACCTGCGCGTGCAACATGGCTTACACCCACTGTATGCGAACGACGAGATGTGTGACACCCGATCATCACGGCCTGCCTCATAACGTAGAACTTTCTTGGTGGTGCGCAATGAGGGAGAACACAATTTTGGTATTTGTTAGGGATCATCCTATTTATGATGCTACCGTTGTATATCTAGCATATAAGCAATCAATAGGATGCACACACAACAACACACAATAATGATGCAATGAAGTGCGATGTGACATGGTCGATGCGCCTGGACCTTCATGGCGCCATGTGCCTGGCCCCCCGGCGCCCCGGCATGGCTCCGAGTCTACAGAGCCCTCCATTGCCTCCGACAGTACGAGTAATATCAAAACTTACCGTAACCATGTCACATAAAATAACGCCTCTGCAAAACAAAGTTAGACGCCTCTAGCTTTATTTAGTTTTGCAAGTTTTACGTGGCATATAGGCTTATTCGTAAGAGAATCGCTTCCCTACCTACGAACTTTGTACCACAACGTCGATCGTATAATTGCATGTTTAAGCATCCCTTTCGGGCCCTCCATTGAAAATGCTTTGCCGACTAGAGAGAGAGAAACAGACACCCGCCAGCCACAGATACGGTGCAAGCCGTATGTCAGTAGTGGAACCAGTCTCGCGTAAGCGTACGCGTAAAGTCGGTCCGGGCCGCTTCATCAACTCAATACCGAAGGCATCGCAAGTGCACGCTAGAGGGTAGCAAATATAAGAAAGACGCCCTCATTCAACATGAGTTCTAACCGTACCAGCAGTACTACGCATAGATCGGCTCTGATACCACTGAAGGGGTTACGGTGCAGAAAACAATAATTTTCTAGCGAGCGAAACCCTAACTAGCCAGGATCTATCTATCTAGTACATGCGATAACGGTGGCGGAACGGGTTACATTACCTCCATGTAGACCGATAGCGGGGATTACGCTCCCGCACAAGCGTTGACGATGAAGTCGTACGTAGCCGACCTCGAGGTCGCGGAGAACTTGCCGCGATGTTGGAGTCGATGACGCCGGGGTTGTCGACGATGATCTGCGTCGACGGGCGTCGGGCGGAAGAAGGCAGAGCGCCAGCACCGGGGCTGGCGCGCCGGCAGCAGAGGGGGGGAGGCGCGGCGGCTGCAGGGGGGCGAGACGACGTCGCCCAAGCTCCTCAATAGAGTAGCCTCCGAGCACTCGCAAACATACGGAGCCTAGCGACAACTCCCGGTCATTCAGATCCAACTGAAATCGCAGGAGTAGATCTGATCTGGAATCCCGCAGAGCAACGGCGCTCTGCGGTATGGCTTAGGTGGAGAGAGACCCCCTTCCTCAGCTCGGCGCGGCTCCAACTTGGGAACCACGAGATCGAGAGAGAAATTGGGAATTAATTGAATTTCCTGTGTATTAAATCAATTAATATGCCTTGCTATATAAAGGGGGAAGGGGGTGTGCAAACCCCTTGGCTCCCCCATGTGGGACTAAACAAAGGAGGAGGGGAGGGGGGGTTCGGCCCCCACATGGGCTGGCCGAACCAGCCTATGGGGCCCACCCCCTTTGGTGGTGCGGTTCCCCCTCTTGGGCCCTCTTAGGGCCCATATAGGTGGGAGCCCCCTTTTTCCTTTATTTAATTAATATTAAATTAATATAAAAATCCCATTAATTCATAATTAATATATTTATATATAATTCAATATCCCGTGACTCCGAAAACTCTTTCGGACCACCCGAACAACTTTCGGACATTCCTGGAACCATTCCAGACCTCTCCGGAACTCCTTCCGGACCACCGGAACTCTTTCCGGATCATTTCTCTCTCTCCAGCAAAAACCTATAAAATTCCAGAACCTATCTCCTAGCGTCGCTAAGACCTTAAGTTTGTTACGCTACGGTTCGGGAACACTCCAGACATGGTCGAGACACTCCGCTCACCAATGATCGTCAGGGATACCTGGAAATATATGACGACCCCTGTGCATTCCACGAATATCGTCGTTGAACCATAAGTATGATATTCATTCCCTTTGTCTCTGCGATACTACCTTGTCCGAGATATGATCGTAGACACACCGATGCCTTTGCTGTATCTCGTTACCGACGAAGGTTATTAACTCGTCTGTGATATTACATCTCCATGACCTAGTCATAAGCTGCAGCTATATAGATGCAATATCACCGAGTGGGCCCAGAGTATCTTTCCATTACAAGAATGAACAAATCCCGCTATTGATCCTTACGTCTCGATGCTCTTTCAGAATACCCAAGATGGACACCGTTATTGTCATGCTATATAAGACACAACGTTTGATGCTCTCAAAGCACTCCTACGAAGCAACAATAAGTACGGTCTCACGGTCTAAGGAATAAGCTATCATACTCTTATCTATTGCAAATGACAAACATCGTAATACGATCTTATTGCAATACTTTGCGTATGTCCACCACCTTATTCAACTAACAAGATGACCCCATTGTCAACCGACGTCATTGTCCTTGATCGGGAATCTCGATCAACTGTTGCCCAATGGACTAGCTCATATAGAGGCTTGCTAGGGACCTGGTTGTCTATGTATCACACGTGTATTAACAATTCCGATTAATACAGTTATATCATAATACACAAACCTATTATAAACTTATGAGATAACGCAATAAATACTACTTATTTATTTTCCTCTAGGGCATATCTCCTTCAGTCTCCCACTTGCACTAGAGTACAAATAAACTAGCTGCATTTTACTTTATCAGAATCCCTTATCAAATAAGAATCATTTGATAATGCTTGCTCGTGGAAAAGTGTTACTGCACAATCCATGATTGTACTTGCTTTTGCGATTCACTGGCATCAACTTGTTTGATATCACCATGTTGTCTAACAACATATATGCAAATACCGTAACTAAGTGAGACTTCTGCTTCCCAGCGCTTACTCTGATTATACTAACCAGATAACTGCCCTGAAAAACACACTCAGCCATGCAGAGCCCCTTGTAACAATTACAAACTCGCGATATCTACATACTTTCACACCAATGTAGAAAACTTGACATTCAAAAGCCAATCCCTTAACTAACGCACTTCTACTTCCAGTAAATTCCAAATTTACTTTCATAACTGTTCTTTACTCCAAGAACATCGGTTATATTTTATCGAGCAGATAATATGGTTTCTGTACGATGTCTAATATATACACAATAGACCCACATGTCATACAACCATTACCTTCATGCATCATTATTCTTAATGACCAATTGGATTTCAAAGGACCATCCTTTTGATTCTATTCTGACTCCTCAGATATAATCCAACACAACTCGACTAACTATTTAAAAATTCCCGTTCTATTTCAAAATAGACACTAACTTTTAAATAGTTTTACAACTTCATCCTATTCTATTGGTACAGTTTCACAATGTGTTAACCACACAAGATGAATTCGTCTCCCACTCAAATTATGTCTCCACATATTTGATAACACGAGCTCCCACTCAAAAACATGTTATCCACATATTTGAGTTCCCAAGCTCCCACTCAAAAATATGTTCTTCACATATTTCTCCTGAGTGAACTAACTATGACTCCCACTTAAATCGACATCTTGGTTAAACCAAAATCATTGATCTACTATCAATTCGAATTTAATACAAACTACAGTATTACATTAATACAAATCCCTCAGACTTTAAGCATGTCTACATAAATGTAGTCAACAAATTTGATCTTGTCCAAGACACATTTCTCGACAAGACATGCTACCGCGTCTTTCTTATAGTCACATTTCTCATATAACACCTTATATGACGATTAAACAATCTTATTCCTCTAATAAGAATTGCAGCAACAATTACTCTCTTAATCCTTTCAAATGCAACTTTGGATTTCCAGGCTCAAAAAGCCTTTGTTCGTATTCCGATATTTTCTCAACTTTCTTTGTATTCATAAAGTGCACCTTGATCTGTCAACAAGATCTGAAATACTCAATACAGTGCTGTGACCTGACAGCAATATTAAATATAACAACACTTTATTTAGAAGTTTCTTTCATGAAAATATTATGATATTTATGAAGAGGATTGCAAGCAGAAAACAATTTTCTAGTCTCCCTCACTCTTAATCACTAAACTTTCATTAGCAGACATATACTCTTTGGAACATCTTCCAACATAAGTCTGACACTTTATTCCAAACTTCTAATTTCAATCCATAAACCATAATTCGAAAAGTCATCTTTTCTCGGAATTACATAGACAACAAACTGAACTTTGTTTCTAATTGATTCTGGAATACACTCTCGTCCAATGCGAGCAATCTACAAAGAACTACTCATGTATATTCCGAATTATCGCATAATCATATACACGTCGACATTACTGTCGATCCTATGAATTCTTGTTGAGAAAAATATCTATTTTCTAAAGTGGACATCGACTATAATGTTTCGAACATATTAGGAGATTCTAAGACTGATTCTGACAGACCACACTTTATTTAAAATAGAGCATAATTATAATTCCCCACATATCACCATATATGACATTATAATTTTGTGAAACGAATTTCCACAAGTCTTTTGTGTTGAAACCATAATTCAAAAATATTGTCCTTTGATCGAATCTTGTGAATACAATATTCATTAATCTTTCTTCTGAAAAACCCCATTTGATCTATTATCAAATTAATTTCAGACTCCATAATTTATCGGGCAAATACTCCTATTTACCAAAATCATGGAACAATTCGGATCATGCAATAACACCATTGATTTATCATTTAAAAATGACTCTCAATCAATTCCTCTAGTATTGCAACTTCAATACTGCATTTCAAACTTAATCAATTTTGGCACTCGAAATACTTAAATGGACCAAAATTATCCATTACTTCTTTCATTGCCTTTATGACTAAATTCGATGGTGTTTGCTCTTTGGACACATAATTTTTATCATTCCCGCTATTATAAATGTATATCATATGCATAATGTAATTGAGATGTGATGCAAATTACTCATAACATGAAACAACTGCTTTGTTTCATAACATAAAACAACTGATGTGTTCTATATGAATAATTATGTCTTGTAACATTCAAGACACCAAACTAGATCACATTCTCACTATTACAAAATGTCTCATCAAAAACTATTGATGATAACTAATATGATATCTCGAGGGCGTGAGCACTACTGGCCATAAACTTGCCATCACTTGTGCACTGTCACGTCACCCTCCGCCACATACTTGTGATAATCAGGGACTGTTTCACAAACAGAACAATTATCAAACACTTTTCATCAAGTATGAGAAGAATACATTTATATCTTCGTATATCAAATATACCCATAGCGTCGAAGAACTCTTCTTCGATGAATCAACTTTTAGAGATTTGAACTTGTTCACGAACGTGAAGAAGCTCACCGTGTCTCTATAGCATATTCACGCACATGCTATTCACAACTAGGAGGTAAAGCACAATCTCTATTGCACTGGAGTTCGCTATCTAGAAATCGTAGATATTCGTAAGCTTGAAGTAGATGTCACACAACTTCTTCAACTGAGTCTCCAGACAGGTACGCTCCCCATGTGAATGGTCCGGAACTTTCTAAGCTGTCTGAACTGCTCAAGACTCAATTCATCTTTGAAGTGACCTCTGATCGCATCAATCACGACATATGGCTCCATGTGTTGAAACAACTTTCAACTCAGGTGCTAGGCATACGCTCATGACGATCGTCACTTCCATGAACATGTCATGATGCTTACGGAACTCATCATCTTGCTCCTTGCTATCAGAATCATCTGGTCTAACTCCTAACTAATGTTCTAGCACATATAGGATGTTTGTTGTGTTTGGAGAATGTTTCTAAAACCAATGCACCAGCTGATGAAGTTGGACCCGTCGGCTTCCAAGGTAGAATCCGAGCTCTTGAAGAAGTAACCTAAGCGTAGTTCCGTAGTCTCCAGATGTGATCGCAAAAGAGGTAAGATAAGTTTATAATATATAGGTGAGTTTTAGTTCTATAATCTCATTATCAAAAACACACCACACCAAGATTATTATCCCTAAAAATAATAATGGCGATTACACGACCCTCATCCACCACACTACCCCCGATCATCACGGCCGGCAGCACAGCTTCAAAGGTGGACATAACATGTCGATCACAACAACTCTGTGACTCGTGCTCGATCTTTCGATCTTCCCGTGTTCCGAGGCCATACCTCTGAGTATGCTAGGCTCGCCAATAAAACCTCGAAGACCTGCGCGTGCAACATGGCTTACACCCACTGTATGCGAACGACGAGATGTGTGACACCCGATCATCACGGCCTGCCTCATAATGTAGAACTTTCTTGGTGGTGCGCAACGAGGGAGAACACAATTTTGGTATTTGTTAGGGATCATCCTATTTATGATGCTACCGTTGTATATCTAGCATATAAGCAATCAATAGGATGCACACACAACAACACACAATAATGATGCAATGAAGTGCGATGTGACATGGTCGATGCGCCTGGACCTTCATGGCGCCATGTGCCTGGCCCCCCGGCGCCCCGGCATGGCTCCGAGTCTACAGAGCCCTCCATTGCCTCCGACAGTACGAGTAATATCAAAACTTACCGTAACCATGTCACATAAAATAACGCCTCTGCAAAACAAAGTTAGACGCCTCTAGCTTTATTTAGTTTTGCAAGTTTTACGTGGCATATAGGCTTATTCGTAAGAGAATCGCTTCCCTACCTACGAACTTTGTACCACAACGTCGATCGTATAATTGCATGTTTAAGCATCCCTTTCGGGCCCTCCATTGAAAATGCTTTGCCGACTAGAGAGAGAGAAACAGACACCCGCCAGCCACAGATACGGTGCAAGCCGTATGTCAGTAGTGGAACCAGTCTCGCGTAAGCGTACGCGTAAAGTCGGTCCGGGCCGCTTCATCAACTCAATACCGAAGGCATCGCAAGTGCACGCTAGAGGGTAGCAAATATAAGAAAGACGCCCTCATTCAACATGAGTTCTAACCGTACCAGCAGTACTACGCATAGATCGGCTCTGATACCACTGAAGGGGTTACGGTGCAGAAAACAATAATTTTCTAGCGAGCGAAACCCTAACTAGCCAGGATCTATCTATCTAGTACATGCGATAACGGTGGCGGAACGGGTTACATTACCTCCATGTAGACCGATAGCGGGGATTACGCTCCCGCACAAGCGTTGACGATGAAGTCGTACGTAGCCGACCTCGAGGTCGCGGAACTTGCCGCGATGTTGGAGTCGATGACGCCGGGGTTGTCGACGATGATCTGCGTCGACGGGCGTCGGGCGGAAGAAGGCAGAGCGCCAGCACCGGGGCTGGCGCGCCGGCAGCAGAGGGGGGGAGGCGCGGCGGCTGCAGGGGGGCGAGACGAAGTCGCCCAAGCTCCTCAATAGAGTAGCCTCCGAGCACTCGCAAACATACGGAGCCTAGCGACAACTCCCGGTCATTCAGATCCAGCTGAAATCGCAGGAGTAGATCTGATCTGGAATCCCGCAGAGCAACGGCGCTCTGCGGTATGGCTTAGGTGGAGAGAGACCCCCTTCCTCAGCTCGGCGCGGCTCCAACTTGGGAACCACGAGATCGAGAGAGAAATTGGGAATTAATTGAATTTCCTGTGTATTAAATCAATTAATATGCCTTGCTATATAAAGGGGGAAGGGGGTGTGCAAACCCCTTGGCTCCCCCATGTGGGACTAAACAAAGGAGGAGGGGAGGGGGGGTTCGGCCCCCACATGGGCTGGCCGAACCAGCCTATGGGGCCCACCCCCTTTGGTGGTGCGGTTCCCCCTCTTGGGCCCTCTTAGGGCCCATATAGGTGGGAGCCCCCTTTTTCCTTTATTTAATTAATATTAAATTAATATAAAAATCCCATTAATTCATAATTAATATATTTATATATAATTCAATATCCCGTGACTCCGAAAACTCTTTCGGACCACCCGAACAACTTTCGGACATTCCTGGAACCATTCCAGACCTCTCCGGAACTCCTTCCGGACCACCGGAACTCTTTCCGGATCATTTCTCTCTCTCCAGCAAAAACCTATAAAATTCCAGAACCTATCTCCTAGCGTCGCTAAGACCTTAAGTTTGTTACGCTACGGTTCGGGAACACTCCAGACATGGTCGAGACACTCCGCTCACCAATGATCGTCAGGGATACCTGGAAATATATGACGACCCCTGTGCATTCCACGAATATCGTCGTTGAACCATAAGTATGATATTCATTCCCTTTGTCTCTGCGATACTACCTTGTCCGAGATATGATCGTAGACACACCGATGCCTTTGCTGTATCTCGTTACCGACGAAGGTTATTAACTCGTCTGTGATATTACATCTCCATGACCTAGTCATAAGCTGCAGCTATATAGATGCAATATCACCGAGTGGGCCCAGAGTATCTTTCCATTACAAGAATGAACAAATCCCGCTATTGATCCTTACGTCTCGATGCTCTTTCAGAATACCCAAGATGGACACCGTTATTGTCATGCTATATAAGACACAACGTTTGATGCTCTCAAAGCACTCCTACGAAGCAACAATAAGTACGGTCTCACGGTCTAAGGAATAAGCTATCATACTCTTATCTATTGCAAATGACAAACATCGTAATACGATCTTATTGCAATACTTTGCGTATGTCCACCACCTTATTCAACTAACAAGATGACCCCATTGTCAACCGACGTCATTGTCCTTGATCGGGAATCTCGATCAACTGTTGCCCAATGGACTAGCTCATATAGAGGCTTGCTAGGGACCTGGTTGTCTATGTATCACACGTGTATTAACAATTCCGATTAATACAGTTATAGCATAATACACAAACCTATTATAAACTTATGAGATAACGCAATAAATACTACTTATTTATTTGCCTCTAGGGCATATCTCCTTCACTAACATACCATAACACTATGGTGTTCCATGCGACGTAATTTGTGGAACTCTTCTCACAAGTCTTCCAATGATGTGCCAACATTATAAGTCAAATCTTTATTTCCTCGTTCTGCATCACAGGAATTTGATTTTCTTGTTAAATTTATTTCCTACTTCATTTTGAATTTGTTTGATCGAATCAAAATTTCCAGACTAACATTTCCTGAGTGGATATCCATATATCTACTCGGAACATTCATGAAGTCTATGAAATAAAGACTTCCACTACACTTTAAAGTACTTCATTGATTCACATGCACCCATATGCACGATTCTCAACAAGTTATACTCAAAACGTTCAGTGAAATTCACAAAATAAAGGTCTCCACTATCCGTCAATTACTTCATTGATCCACATACATCTATATGCATGACTATCAATAAGTTCTATGCCCGTTTTCAAAAAATTGTGTCTTACTTATCTTGCAAGTGTCTAAAGATCAAATCTAAGGACTTGTAGATCCATCTGTTATGGAACTAATTTATTGACTATAACATTTACATGAATTAAAAGGCAGTGCTACACATATTTGGTGTCTTTATTAAGTTTGTATCCTTTGACATTAATATTATGAATATGGGAGCTTCTACCATCTAAATTCAAATCGGCATATGATCATTACTTCATAAATATAGGACAACGAATTTGTCACTAACATATATGAACAATTGTCTCGCTAGAGGAGACACACTTATAACGATCATACTTACAGGCAATCATAAAGAATTTATTCAAATGGTAGATCTAGAGGGAGAGTGTCTATGGCCATCACAACGATTTGTCTGCCATTATCAACACACAATGTCGCCTCATCCTTCCAAGCTTCTGAAGTAGTAAATCTGGTTTTCATAAACATGACTAGTATTAAAACTTAGTCACTACTACGAGTACTTGCTTAGGTAAAACATTCACAACGTGTATATCATATACACACCATCATCATCTATGACTTCCCGGCAGTCTGTTTCATCTTCTTGATACTTCCAACGTAATCAAGAACCATAAAGGTGAACGATTCACCTTTACATGACATAGTCTATGACAAAGCATTTGCACATGGCAACGTCGTCTATCATCCAGTGATCGAGTTGAGCGAGGCAACTCAATGTCATCAAATATGACCGCCACGTGCTCTTTCAATGTGTGTATTCTCTTCATCTTGGTTAAGAAGACAATTAGTCAACGTACTGATAAACTTCATCAACCCAACTTTATATGTACCCCAAGTTTAGCGATCATCTCATATGTTCACGATCTAACAACTCGTACACATTGTTGGTTCTCTATGGAGGAGATCATAGCATACACTGGAGTATGATGATATCATCCGCACAAAAACTTGATAATCCAAATTATCATTTTGTTAGCAGAATCTCCGGGTTTATCTCCTAGCGGGTATTGTATCAAAAAGAGCTAACGGTTCAAACAAGGAGTATCCTCAAGCTAAAGCGTAAAACTATGAAGTTTGGACCCAACCTTTTAAGTTTATCAATCGTAGGATTGCGCCTAATTTTAAATGAGCTATCACAATGTTCAATATCTACAAAGGTTTTTGCAAAACATGACTTTGTTCAATATATTTTGAGTTCTAGTATTTTAGAAAATAACTACCAGAACTCCCACTCAAACGAACATCCCTCCTGGTCGTTTCAGCTCCGGCTGCGCGTTCGGTTAAAACGGTTATTTCGGTTCGGTTTATATGGTTATACCATAAATACGGTTATTATACTTCGGTAAATTCGGTTTATACGAAAATATGGTTCGGTTTCGGTAATAACGATTTAACTTCGGTTCAGTTTCGGTAATAACCTAATTAACCAATGTTGACTCGGATTTTTGAATAACATATAAATATGATGGTCATATTTTTCAACATTAGATTTTGCATGAACAAACTTGATGTGTAAGAAGAAAAAAGGAGACAAAAACAATTAAGTTTCGGCCAAAATAAGAAAAAGGTGCAAAACTAGGACTTGAACTCGCCACCTTATGCAAATAAAGGGAATCTCCACCATCCTAACTACTACGTCAGCCTTCATTTAATGTTTTAAGTGCGTTTTAGCAAATTTATGTGATCAAAAGTTAAGCTGGGTTCGGTGTTTTTCCATTATGCATAAGATATTCGGTTTAACCAATGGTTTTTCGGTTATTAACTAAATTAACTGAAAGCAATATGGTTAGTAATTTTGCTAACTGTAACCTAACCACTAACCATAAAAAACCACATATTCGGTTGCGGTTAGGTTTTTTCGGTTTGGTTTTCGGTTGCGGTTCAGTTCTGCACAGCCCTAGTTTCAGCGATTACACGACCATCATCCATTGCGCAACCCCTCATCGTCAGAGCCGACAACACAACTTCAAGGGTGGACAACGAATTGTCGATCACAACAACTCTGTGACTCATGCTCGACGTTTCGGCCTCCGTGCTCCGAGGCCATATCTGCATATGCTAGGCTCGCACAATAACCTTCAACGAACACGCGTGCAACATGGCTTACACCCACTATATGTGAACGACGATATGTCTGACACCCGATCGTCACGGCCTGCCTCATAATGTAGAACTTTCTTGGTGGTGCATGTCAAAGGAAGAACACTAGTGGTATTTTGAAGAGATCATCTTATATATAACTACCACCGTGTAACTAATATATATAATCACACAATATAAGATGCACTCAAAACATCAAATGTAATGCGATGTGATATAGTCCATTGCGCCATGGTCTTCTTGACGCCCGCAGTTCATAAACAATTTAATAAACCTACCTTGACCATATCACATTGCCCCTGCAAATAAAGTTAGACGCGTTATACTTTATCTTTTGCATATTTTACGTGCCTTGGGTCTATCGTAGAAAGAACCGCTTTTTACCTACGAACTTATGACCACAACAACGATCTAATAATTGCATGTTTAAACATCCCTTTCGGACCCTCCATTGAATATGCAAAGCTAACTAAAGAGAGAGAAACTGACACCCGCCAGCCACAGATACGGTACAAGCTGTATGTCAGTAGTGGAACCAGTCTCGCGTAAGCGTACACGTAAAGTCGGTCCTGGCCGCTTCATCAACTCGATGCCGCTGGAATCACAAGTGCACACTAGATCGTAGCAAATAACAGGAACGGTGCCCCCGTGAAGAACACAGGTTCTTACAGCGTACAACTATATCTACGATATATGGGCTCTGATACCACTGAAGGGGATCACAGGCAGAAAACAAAAAAAATCCTATCGGCGATAACCTTAAACTAGCCAGAATATACACTATGCAGATATAGAAGTACGACAGAGATCGGAATACATACCCTTGTACACCGAAAAGCGGCATTATGCTCCCGCACAAGCGTTGACAACGAAGACGACATAGCCGACCTTTAGGTCGCGAAGAACTCGGTGCGACGAAGACGGAGAAGATGACCTTGAGGTCGGGTGGAGGAAGTAGGCCTCCGAGCACCGCTAGCGCAGCACCTCGCAAAGCACTACACACATACGGTGGAGACGACGACCTCCGAAGCTCAAGTCCAGGACGAGCAGCGGAAAACTTGGACCGGAACACCAGCAGCGCATCAGCGGGCTATGGTGGAGAGATCCCCTCATCCTCCTCGACGCAACTCCGACAAAGGGAATCACGAAATCATGGAGAAATAAGAGAATTAATTGGTTAATTAAAAGGCCAGGGGTGCCCCTTCTTATATAGGCTCCTAGGGGGAGCCAACCTTGCCAGCCAGGCAATGTGGGACTATCCCCATTTCATGGTGCGGCTCCAATGGATTCGCCGGCCCTAGGTGGGCCCCATTTGGCCCAACTAGGCAGGCCTCCTTGCCCCCACCGAATTCCCTTGGGGATTTCCCCCCCATGGGCCTTCTTTCCACCAGAAGGCCCATTAAGGAAAATCAGCCTAAATGAATTTGAAAATAAATATAGAAAATCATATTTAAACATTAATTACACTAAATAATATCAGACTTATTATATATAATTTATTCTAGCTCTGAAAACTATTTCGTCGCTGCCCGATCTCCATCGGACTATTCCTGGGACGTTCCCGGTGATCTCTTTCCTTTCCAGTTATCTTGTCGAAACCCCTTAAGTGTGTTACCCTAGCGGTTCGATATATTAACAGACATGATCGAGACTCCTCTCCGATCAATGACTAACTCATAGGCCTGGACCCCATGAATTAATTCCTGTGATATAACGAATGACTTTCATCTATCAAACCTGGACGTCGAGTCTTAAACCTTTTTCCATAGCGATACTTAGTGTGTCCAAAACTCATTCATAGATATCTCCATACCTAGCATGATCTCGTTACCGACAACACTATCTTCTTCTCGTCTATGATATTATGTCAGCTGGTGACCTAGTCACATGTTTGCAAACTCATTTGACATAATCTCACCGAGTGGGCCTTAGAGTATCTATCCGGCTATACGGACTGGCAAATCCCGCTCTTGACCCCTCGTCTCAACTACCCCCTTCCGATACCTAAAAGTATCACCGTTATTGTCACACTATATAAGATATGACGTTTGGTGTGACCAAAATATCTTCCAGGAATAACAATAAGAGTTGATCTCACGGTCGAAGGTGTAATGACTACGTCCTACAAATAATGGGTAAGTCCATCACATCGTTCCACCTAACGATATGACTCCGTTGTGTGGCGCCATGCCCCATGATCAGAAAACCTCGATCATCACTCGCGCAACGAAGCTAGTCTTAGTAGCATGGTATAAAACATATAATGAACAATTTGGATATGCCTAATAAACTATCTTTATTAAGTACCTCTTGGGCATATTCCCTTCAGGATCAAGAGCGGGATTTGCCAGTCCGCATAGCATGATAGATACTCTAGGTCCCACTCGGTGAGATTATGTCAAATGAGCTTGCAAGCATGTGACTAGCTCACCCAGACCTAATATCATGGACGAGTAGAAAATAGTGTTGTCGATAACGAGATCAAGCTAGGTATCATGATATCTATGAACGAGTCTCGGACACGCTAAGTACCACTATGGCAAAAGGTTTAAGACTCGACGTCATGGTTCGAACGACAAAGTTATTCGTTATATCACATGGATTAGTTTTGGAGATCCAGGCCCACAAATTAGTCATTGATCGGAGAGGTGTCTCGATCATGTATGTTATTATATCGAACCGCTAGGGTAACATACTTAAGGGGAGTCGACAAATTTACCGGAAGAGAAATTAAGAAAGAGAACACCGGGAACGTTCCGGGAAAGTTCCGATGGAGTTCGGACAACGACGAAATAGTTTTTCGAGCCGGAATAAATTATATAATATGTATTTAATATTAACTAATTTAATTAATAGTTACATATATTTTTATTTAATTAATTTCATATTTTTTAAGTCATAATACCATAAATGGGCTTTCCGGTGGAAAGAAGGCCCATGAGGGGGGAAGTTTCCCCCAAGGGTAGAGAGGGGATTCGACCGGCCTAGGTGGGCCACATGGGGCCCACCTAGGGCCGACGCACCAACCATGGCCGGCTAGGGGTGTGGGGTTTAGTCCCACACCGCCCGGCTGGCGAGGTTGGCAGCCATCCTTCCCCTTTATATAGAGGTGCCCCTTGGCTTTTTGATTACACCCATTTCTCTCTTATTTCTCCTTGATTAACTTTATTCCCATGTCGGAGTTGCGCCAAGGAGAAAGTTCTCTCTGAAGGGGTTACGGTGCAGAAAACAATAATTTTTCTAGCGTATGAAACCCTAACTAGCCAGGATCTATCTATCTAGTACATGCGATAACGGTGGCGGAACGGGTTACATTACCTCCATGTAGACCGATAGGGGGGATTACGCTCCCGCATAAGCGTTGACGATGAAGTCGTGCGTAGCCGACCTCGAGGACGCGGAGAACTTGCCGCGATGACGCCGGGGTGTCGACGATGACCTGCGTCGACGGGCGTCGGGCGGAAGATGTCGAGGCGCCGGCGGCAAGGAGGGGTGCGCCGGCGGTAGGGGGGCGAGACGACGTCGCCCAGGCTCCTCCAAAGAGTCGCCTCCGAGCACTCGCAAACATACGGAGCTTCACGACAATCCCCGGTCATTTAGATCCAGCTGAAATCACAGGGGTAGAACTTATTTGGTATCCCGCAGGGCAACGGCGCCCGGCGGTATAGCTTAGGTGGAGAGAGGGGGCAAAACGGGCAGAGAAGCAACTCGGCCGGCCTGCTATACAATTAATTGTATTTTTCTGTAATTAATCCAATTAATATGCCTTGCTATATAAAGGGGGAGGGGGTGTGCAAACACCTTGCCTCCCCCATGTGGGACTAAAGGAGAGGAGGGGGGGGGGGGGGGGGGGGGAGGCCGGCCGAACCCTCCTAGTCCAATTCGGACTAGGGGCCCAAGCCTCCCCTTCCTTGCTTGGTGCGGCTCACCTTAGTGGGCCACAATTGGCCACTTAGGTGGGATGCCCCCTTTTTCCTTTATTATTTAATAATTAAATTATTATAAAATATAATTAATTTATCATTAATATATCTAAATTCTATTTAATATCCCGTGACTCCGAAACAATTTCCGAACCAGCCGAACAACTTTCGGACATCCCTGGAACCATTCCAGACCTTCCCGGAACTCCTTCCGGACCACCGGAACTCTTTCCGGATCATTTCTCTCTCTCCAACAAAATCCTATATTATTCCAGAACCTATCTCCTGGTGTCGTTAAGACCTTAAGTTTGTTACGCTACGGTTCGAGAACACTCCAGACATGGTCGAGACACTCCCTCACCAATGACCGTCAGGGATACCTGGATGTATATGACGGCCCCTGTGCATTCTACGAATATCGTCGTTGAACCATAAATATGATATTCATTCCCTTTGTTTCTGCGATACTACCTTGTCCGAGATATGATCGTAGACATCCGATGTCTTTGTTCTATCTCGCTACCGACAAAGGTTATTAACTCGTCTGTGATATAACATCTCCATGACCTAGTCATCAGCTGCGCAACTATATATAGATGTAATCTCACCGAGTGGGCCCAGAGTACCTTTCAGTCTACTTATTTATTTGCAATAAATACTACTTATTTATTTGTCTCTAGGGCATATCTCCTTCAGTCTCCCACTTGCACTAGAGTACAAATAAACTAGCTGCATTTTACTTCATCAAAATCTCTTATCAAATAAGCGTCATTTGATAATGCTTGCTTGTGGAAGAGTGTTATTCTGATAATCTGTACAATACATAATTATGCGTACTTTTGCGATTCATTGATATCAACTTGCTTGATATTACCATGTTACCAAATAACATATATGCAAATAACGTAACTAAGTGAGACTTCTGTTTCCCAGCGCTTACTCTGATTATGCTAACCAGATAACTGCCTTGAAAACACACTCAGTCATTTAGAGCCCCTTATAACAATTACAAACTGGCGATATCTACATACTTTCACACCTATGTAGAAAACTGGACATTCCAATGTCAATCTAATAACTGACGTACTTCTACTTCCAGTAAATTCTAAATTTACTTTTATAACTGCTCTTCTTCTAAGAACATCGGTTATATTTCATCGAGCAGATAATATGGTTTCTGTATGATGTCTAATATTACATAATAGACCAACATGTCATGCAACCGTTACTACCTTGTATCATTACTCTTAATGATCAATTGGATTTCCAAGGACCATCCTTTTGATTCTATTCTGACTCCTCACATATAATCCAAAACAACTCGACTAACTATTTAAAATTCCCGTTCTATTCCAAATAGACACTAACTTTCAAATAGTTTCACAACTTCATCCTTCTCATCTATTCTACTGGTACAATTTCACAATGTGTCATTTACACAAGATGAATTCGGCTCCCACTCAAAATATGTCTCCACATATTTGAGAACACAATCTCCCACTCAAAAACATGTCATCCATATATTTGAGTTCCTAAGCTCCCAGTCAAAAATATGTTCTTTACATATTCCACCTGAGTAAACTAACTTTGACTCCCACTTAAAATTGACATTTTGGTCAAACCAAAATCATTGATCTATTATCAATTCGAATTCAATACAAACTACAGTATTACATTAATACAAATCCCTCAGACTTCAAGCATGTCTACATAAATGTAGTCAACAAATTTAATCTTGTCCAAGACACATTTCTTGACAAAACATGCTTTCACGTCTTTCTTATAGTCACATTTCTCATATATCACTTTATATGATGATTAAACAATCTTATTCCTCTAATAAAAATTGTAGCAACAATTACTATTTTAATCCTTTCAAATGTAACTTGGATTTCCAGGCTGAAAAAGCCTTTGTTCATATTCTGATATTTTCTCAACTTTCTTTGTATTCATAAAGTGCACCTTGATCTGTCAACAAGATCTGAAACACTTAATACTGTGTTGTGACCTGACAGCAATATTAAATATAACATCACTTTATCCAGAAGCTTCTTTCATGAAAATATTATGATCTTTATGAAGAGGATTGCAAGCAGAAAACAATTTTCTAGTCTCCCTCACTCTTAATCACCAAATTTTCATTTGTAGACATATACCCTTTGGAACACCTTCCAATATTCTACTTTTATGAATATAGGTCTGACACCTTATTTCAAGCTTCTAATTCCAATCCACCAACCATAATTCGAAAAATCATATTTTCCTCGGAATTACATAGAAAACAAACCAAGTTTTGTTTCTATTTGGTTTTGGAATATACTCCCATCTAATGCGAGTAATCTACAAAGAACTATTCATGTATATTATGTATTATCGTATAATCATATACATGACGACACTATTGTCGATCACACGAATTCTCGTTGAGAAAAATATTTATTTTCTAAAGTGGACATCGATTATAATGTTTCGAACATATCAAGAGATTTTAAGACAGATTCTGACAGACCACACTTTATTTAAAATAGAGCATGATTATAATACCCCACATATCACCATATATGACATTTTAATATTGTGAAACGAATTTTCACAAGTCTTTTGTGTTGAAACCATAATTCAAAAATATTGTCCTTTGATCGAATCTTGTGAATACAATATTCACTAATCTTTCTTCTGAAAAACCCCATTTGATCTCTTATAAAATTAATTTCAGACTCATGATTTATTAGGCAAATACTCTTATTCACCAATAATCATAGAAGCATTCGGATCAAGCAAAAACACCATTAATTAATTTAATAATCATTTGAAATGACTCTTAATTAATTTCCTCTCGTATTGACACTTCAATACTACATTTCAAACTTAATCAATAAGGCACTCGAAATACTTAAATGGACCAAAATTATCCATTACTTCTTTCATTGCGTTTATGACTAAATTCGATGGTGTTTGTTGTTTGGACACATAATTTATCATTCCCGCTATTATAAATGTATATCATACGCATAATGTAATTGAGATGTGATGCAAATTACTCATAATATGTAACAACTGCTTTGTTTCATAACATAAAACATATGATTTGTTCTATATGAATAACTATGTCTTGTAACATTCAAGACATCAAACTAGATCACACTCTCACTATTACAAAATGTCTTATAAAAAACTATTGATGATAACTAATATGATATCTCGAGGGCGTGGGCACTACTGGCCATTAACTTGCCATCACTTGTGCACTGTCACGTCACCCTTTGCCGCATACTTGTGATAATCAGGGACTGTTTCATAAACAGAACAAGTATCAAATACTTTTCATCAAGTATGAGAAGAATACATTTATATCTTCGTATATCAAATATACCCGTAGCGTCGAAGAACTCTTTTTCGATGGAATCAACTTTTAGAGATTTGAACTTGTTCACGAACGTGAAGAAGCTCATCGTGTCTCTATAGCATATTCACGCACATGCTATTCACAGCTAGGAGGCAAAGCACAATCTCTATTTCACTGGAGTTCGCTATCTAGAAATCGTAGATATTCGTAAGCCTGAAGTAGATGTCATACAACTTTTTCAACTGAGTCTCCAGACAGGTATGCTCCCCATGTGAATGGTCCGGTACTTTCTAAGCTGTCTGAACTGCTCAAGACTCAATTCATCTTTGAAGTGACCTTTGATCGCATCAATCACGACATATTGCTCCATGTTTTGAAACAACTTTCAACTCTGGTGCTAGGCATACGCTCATGACGACCTTCACTTCCATGAAAATATCATGATGCTTACGGAACTCATCATCTTCCTCCTTGCTAGCAAAATCATCTGGTCTATCTCCTTACTAATGTTCTAGGACATATAGAATGTTTGTTGTGTTTGGAGAATGTTTCTAAAACCAATGTACCAGCTGATGAAGTTGGACCCTTCGGCTTCTAAGGTAGAATCCGGGCTCTTGAGGAAGTAACCAAAGTGTAGTTCCGTAGTCTCCAGATGTGATCGCAAAAGAGGTAAGGTAAAGTTTATAATATATGTGAGTTTTAGTTTATAATCATATTATCAAACAAAACCCCACCAAAATTATTATCCGTAAAATAATAATGGCGATTACACGACCCTCATCCACCATACTACCCCCGATCATCACGGCCGGCAGCACAGCTTCAAAGGTGGACATAAAATGTCGATCACAACAACTCTGTGACTCATGCTCGATCTTTCGATCTTCCCGTGTTCCGAGGCCATATCTGCATATGCTAGGCTCGTCAATCAAACCTCGAAGACCCTGCGCGTGCAACATGGCTTACACCCACTGTATGCGAACGACGATATGTCTGACACCCGATCATCACGGCCTGCCTCATAACGTAGAAATTTCTTGGTGGTGCGCAACGAGGGAGAACACAATTTTGGTATTTGTTAGGGATCATCCTATTCATGATGCTACCGTTGTATATCTAGCATATAAGCAATCAATAGGATGCACACACAACATCACACAATAATGATGCAATGAAGTGCGATGTGACATGGTCGATGCGCCTGGACCTTCATGGCGCCATGTGCCTGGCCCCCAGGCGCCCCGGCATGGCTCCGAGTCTACGGAGCCCTCCATTGCCTCCGACAGTACGAGTAATATCAAACTTACCGTAACCATGTCACATAAAATAATGCCTCTGCAAAACAAAGTTAGACGCCTCTACCTTTATTTAGTTTTGCAAGTTTTACGTGGCATATAGGTTTATTCGTAAGAGAATCGCTTCCCTACCTACGAACTTTGTACCACAACGTCGATCGTATAATTGCATGTTTAAGCATCCCTTTCGGGCCCTCCATTGAATATGCTTTGCCGACTAGAAAGAGAGAAACAGACACCCGCCAGCCACAGATACGGTGCAAGTCGTATATCAGTAGTGAAACCAGTCTCGCGTAAGCGTACGCGTAAAGTCGGTCCGGGCCGCTTCATCAACTCAATACCGAAGGCATCGCAAGTGCACGCTAGAGGGTAGCAAATATAAGAAAGACGTCCTCATTCAACATGAGTTCTAACCGTACCAGCAGTACTACGCATAGATCGGCTCTGATACCACTGAAGGGGTTACGGTGCAGAAAACAATAATTTTTCTAGCGTATGAAACCCTAACTAGGCAGGATCTATCTATCTAGTAAATGCGATAACGGTGGCGGAACGGGTTACATTACCTCCATGTAGACCGATAGTGGGGATTACGCCCTCGCACTAGCGTTGACGATGAAGTCGTGCGTAGCCGACCTCGAGGTCGCGGAGAACTTGCCGCGCTGACGTAGACGATGACGCCGGGGTGTCGACGATGACTTGAGTCGACGGGCGTCGGACGGAAGATGTCGAGGCGCCGGCGGCAAGGGGGGGTGCGCCGGCGGCAGGGGAAGGCGGCGCGACAGCTGCAGGGGGCAAGACGACGTCGCCCAGGCTCCTCAAAAGAGTCGCCTCCGAGCACTCACAAACATACGGAGCTTAACGACAACCCCCGGTCATTCAGATCCAGCTGAAATCGCAGGGGTAGAACTTATCTGGAATCTCGCAGGGCAACGACGCCCGGCGGTATAGCTTAGGTGGAGAGAGGGGGCAAAACGGGCGGAGAAGCAACTCGGTTGGCCTGCTATACAATTAATTATATTTTTCTGTAATTAATCCAATTAATACGCCTTGCTATATAAAGGGGGAGGGGGTGTGCAAACACCTTGCCTCCCTCATGTGGGACTAAAGGAGAGGAGGGGGGGGGGGGGGGGGGGAGGCCGGCCGAACCCTCCTAGTCCAATTCGGACTAGGGGCCCAAGCCTCCCTTTCCTTGCTTGGTGCGGCTCACCTTAGTGAGCCACAATTGGCCCACTTAGGTGGGATGCCCCCTTTGTCCTTTTATTATTTAATAGTTAAATTAATATAAAATATAATTAATTCATAATTAATATATTTAAATAATATTTAATATCCCGTGACTCCGAAACAATTTCTGAACCACCCGAACAACTTTCGGACATCCCTGGAACCATTCCAGACCTTCCCGGACCTCCTTTCGGACCACCGGAACTCTTTTCGGATCATTTCTCTCTCTCAAACAAAATCCTATATTATTCCAAAACTTATCTCCTGGTGTCGTTAAGACCTTAAGTTTGTTACGCTACAGTTCGAGAACACTCCAGACATGGTCGAGACACTCCGCACACCATTGACCGTCAGGGATACCTGGATGTATATGACGGCCCCTATGCATTCTACGAATATCGTCGTTGAACCATAAATATGATCGTAGACATCCGATGTCTTTGTTGTATCTCGTTACCGACAAAGGTTATCAACCCGTCTGTGATATTACATCTCCATGACCTAGTCATAAGCTGCGCAGCTATATATAGATGTAATCTCACCGAGTCGGCCCAGTGTGTCTTTCCATTACAAGAATGAACAAATCCCGCTCTTGATCCTTACGTCTCGATGCTCTTTCTGAATACCCAAGATGGACACCGTTATTTTCATGCTATATAAGACACAACGTTTGATGCTCTCAAAGCCCTTACGAAGCATCAATAAGTACGGTCTCACGGTGTAAGGAATAAGCTATCATATTCTTATTGCAAATGACAAACATCGTAATACGATCTTATTACAATACTTTGCGTATGTCCATCACCTTATTCAACTAATAAGATGACCCCATTGTCAACCGACGTCATTGTTCTTGATCGGGAATCTCGATCAACTGTTGCCCAATGGACTAGTTCATATAGAGGCTAACTAGGGACATGGTTGTCCATATATCACACGTGTATTAATAATTCCGATTAATACAGTTATAGCACAATACACAAACTTATTATAAACTTATGAGATAATGTAATAAATACTACTTATTTATTTGCCTCTAGGGCATATCTCCTTCACTCTCCACCATACGCACGCTGCCGTGCTGCTGGTGATCCGGTCCCAGTCTTCCGCTGCTCGTCCTGGATGGAGGTTTGGAAGTCGTCGGCTTCATCGTACGTGCATGAAACTCTGCAAGGTGCCACGCTAGTGGTGCTAGGAGGTCTGCTTCCTCTGCCCGACCTCGAGATCGTCTTCGTCAGCTTCATCGTCAACGCTTGTGCGGGAGCGTGATCCCCGCTTTTCGGTCTACAAGGGTATTTATACCGATCTCCTCCGTATTACTATATCTGATAGTATAGATCCTGACTAGTTAACATTATCGTTGTTAGAAAAATTATTGTTTTCTGCCTGCGATCCCATTCAATTTTCCCGTCCTGGCAGGGTGCCGGGAGAGGAACTTCTAGTCCCCGAACTAAGGTTTCAGGGTTGACGGCGGCTCTGTTTTGCATTTGGGAAAATCCTCCAAGTGTTTGTCATTTTAGGTAAAGAGGTATTTTTATAAGCGAAGGAGGCCGAGACGGCGCCCGAGGCGTCGACGCGAGTCCCACTCACAGGTAGCCTCTGCTCACGGCCAACACCAGTGTGATCCCGTCGAGGATTGCCTCCCATTGCCCTTTGGTCTCTTGGCTTCTTTCTGTCAATAATAACTCTCCCTAAATTTTCGCGTGATTCCGACAATATTTCTTTAACAAATTTTCTGAAACTCAAAAATAGCAAAAAACAACAGTTAGCATCTTGTTAATAAGTTAGTCCATAAAAATCTCACAAAATAATTTAATTATATAAAAGTATATAGCAATGATATACAGATAACATGAAATAATTTAAAAAATATAGATACATTTGAACGATATTAGCACTCTCAAAGATACGTTGATAGTAGCTCATCATAATGATATGGCTAACTGCAAACGTAAGGAGCGCAAGGAGCTCTGGTGAAGGCTGTAAGCGATAGGGCAAAACTGAATTTTGATGCTGGTATACCGAAGTGCAACATAATAGTCGGGACCTCTATATAATACATGGTGATAAACCTCTATATAATCCATAAATCAATATAAATCCATAAAATCAATATAATTCATAAAATCATATAAATCTCTATAATTCATAAAATCGGATGGAAAATAAAATACATATAATTCATAAAATCGTATTAATATCTATAATTCATTAAATTGGATGGAAAATAAAATACATATAATTTATAAAATCATATTAATCTCTATAAATCATAAAATTGGATGGAAAATAAAATACATATAATCCATAAAATCATATTAATCTCTATAATTCATAAACCGGTAACCGACAAGATCAATCCAAACATTTTGAAAATGGTGTTTAATTTCGTTACAATCAACGTCGGCGCTGATCATCTTCTAAGGCTAATCAAAACGCCGAAGGGTTGAGCAAATTCCAAAACGCTAATAATTTTGCGCGGGGGGTGTACAAATTTAAATTTAGTCCCGGTTTGAGACACGGACCAGGACTAAAGCCTTTAGTTCTGGTTGGTATCTGAAACCGGGACTAAAGGTCTGTCTAGAACCAGGACAAAAGCCTTTCGGCCTCCGTGTCGGCTGAACCGGGACTAGTGATGTATTAGTCTCGGTTCCATAAGTGGCCGGGACAAAAGGTTTGAACGGAAAACTTGTTTTCTACTAGTGGTAGGATTTTGGTGGGATCCCACTTGACACCTTAATTTGCGGAATAGCTGAAGATTTCAAAATGTTATGCCCCTCTGTTGCACGCATTGCTTTCTCAAAAGTTAATCCTACATGTAACATGTTAGCTCATGAATTTATACGCAATGCAGCTGGACTTACCCATGTGAATGTATTCAAAACGTTGGGGCCTGATTAATACCCCTTCCATCACAAAATATATGGTGTGCTAACTAATTTCCCCTAATCAACAACTTTGTAATTTTGACTATGATTTCTACTTGTAATATTTCAACAAAATTAGTACAAAGATATATGAAATGAATTTTTTTCAAAGACGAATCAAACAATATCATTTATATAATTCAATCCATATAATTTATTATATATTAGTGGTCAAAACGTGGCTTATTTTTGGCGGAAAGAGTATACATTATGTAAAAAAAACTTGTCCTTGAAACATGCTACACGTTTTAAACTTGAAGGACTATACACTACAGGAGTAACAGCCCAGCCCGACGGCATTTGCCGTCGGGCTCATCACAGAAACCCTCGGGCTCAAATGCCGTCGGGCTCATCACAGAAACCCTCGGCCTCAGTGAGCTCGACGGCCACCGTCGGCCTAATGCCGTCGGGCTGTGATCCATCGGGCTCACGCCGTGGCCGTCGGGCTCGCAAATGCCGTCGGTCTAGCGCGCGACGCCGACGGTGATTTTAGGCCGTCGGTGTTAAAATACCCTCGGCGCAGAAACACGTAACGGCGCTCCGTCACGACACACGCGTCAGCTGCTGGAGCTGCACAGCCCATACGGTGAGCCCGACGGCATTGTCGTCGGCCTCACCAAGCGTTACTACGCCGACGGCAAATACCGTCGGTCTCACCACTGCATAATAATGCAATACATCGTGACGCCGACGGCATTGCCGTCGGGCTCATTGTGGAGTGAAAAACAGCAGCATTTTGCTGCATTTTAATTATTCCCTGCAAATTTCAATTTTTTTCTGGGATTCACATATAATCTAACACATTTGGATGCTGCACGTAATAAAACTTAAATTGTTCACACAACATAACACAAATCATCATATATCACACAACATCCATACATAAACATCATCAAGCTCATGAAGCTACCAAATATATCACACGTTTCTATATCACACAACATATATCACACGTTTTTACATGATCAAGCTCATGAAGCTACAAAATGATCTCTCCGAAGGAACTCTCAAGCACGAATTCCACCGCCAAGAGCATGATCACTACAAAATGAAAACGAACTCCGGTTAGAATGGCAAATGTATCAAGTTCAAATTCATGCAGAAAAAATGATCAAAGTCATGCAAACCTTCTAAGTCCAAATTCATGCAAGGAAAAATGATCAAAGTCATGCAAATGTTCTAAGTCCAAATTCATGCAAACGTTCTAAGTCCAAATTCATGCAAACATTCTAAGTCCAAACTGAATCATGAAAAATAGTTCTAAGTCTATGGTTGGTTTATGTCAGAGTTTTTCATGAACTAACCGGGTTTTGCGATTGTCGACGCATCTCGCGGCTCTCGTGGTGGGGTGATCGACGCAGCGAGGTAGAAGCACCCGGGCTAGAACCTTGTGAGTGAACCGGAGTGGCCATGGGTGAGGCAGAAGCTCGACCAAACGGAGCCATTGCCCGTGAAGAAGACGATCCCTACATGTTTGAACAAAATATGACTAAGTGTAAATATTTAGATGTACAAAAAATGACTTAGTGAAGCTTTGGTGAAGTACTAACAGGAGTCGCCTGGGTGTACTGTGCGACGAAATCGGCGTAGCACGGCCGCGGAGGGTACGGCGGTGGTGGCGGAACTGGTACTGGCTCGGGTAGTGGAGTACCCTCTCTCATTGCCGTACTAAGCGCCTGCAAGTGAGTTTAGATGCCATGCATTATGAAGTACAAACTCGGATAATGAAATTTATTGGCTAGGATTGGATGGACCACAACTCACCGTCATATAGGCAAACTGATGCGACTGCTGAGCTTGATACACAGCCGCCGAATGATCCTGCATCTGCTGCATCCAAGCATCCTGAGCCTCTTGCCAGGCTTGTTCCATTTCCTTAAATATGACATAGTGAATCTCATGAGCATACCCATATATGAATGGGAACTAAGAATGAAGAAGAAAAATGAGAGAAAGCTTACATGGTCCACAGCATGGGCGGCTCTAGCACGCGGTGCACGAGGTGGAACAGAAACACCCGTGAGTGATTTGACACGTGTGTAGTTGGTGGTAGGATCGATCACCGTGTCAAATGTGCCGTAGCGGCCATGTGGCCTTCCATGTCCTGCGAGAATCACGACCCTCTCGTCGACTGGCTCCTTAACAGGGTCAGAATCCGGTCCATTCAGCTCCTTGTACCTGATGGCATTCATAACAAGTAAACAATTAGTAAGTACAAATTATTTCTTACTTGCATTTAGTAAACATGATCTTGAAAAATAAACCTGGTCTTGTACTCCTCAAGGTTTTCAGTGGTTGTGCCATAGTATTGATCATCGCCGTCCTTGACCACCTTGTTCTTATGAGCCAATTGCCACACTTCAAACTCTCCCAGCTCCCGCCCTTCATTAGCGGTCATCTAAAATACATACAACAAATGGTATGCATTAAAAAGGAAACACTGCCAGGGAAAACGAGTAGGTTGTTCCATATTTATACCTGATGATCCTTGTAGTGGTAGAAGTGTCGGTTCCCTTGACAGTGAGTTCCCTCATGACCGCGATTGAGACTGTTCTGAATGCTCTTGGCCTTGAAATCTAGATCTTTCCCGGTCCACATGTCCACCAGTTTCTCTCAGCCATCCTTCTTTCCCAGAGCCCACTTTGGACAAATCTTAAGATGAAAACATCTCAAGTCAACATCTCAAGTGAAGAACAGATAATGCACTTTACGATGGACATGGAATAAAAAGAAAATTTCATTACCCCCATGAAATCCTCGTGGGACATCTTCTCACCAAGTTTGAGCTCAAGGATTTTCTTCTTGTTGTATCTCGTGCCTTTCTCGGTGTAGAACTGAGCGATAGCTGTAATTTTAACATCATACCACATCTGGCGTAACTTGATCCTCACCATCGTAAAGAAGACCTCGTGGCTCTTGTGCTCGTGCTCGGGAGGCACGCGATAGAACTCCTACAATCATGTAGACAATCTTGTTATGGTGAGAATCACAAGTTAACAAAACTATGGTTAACTATGGTTGAGAATCACAAGTAAACAAAACACCATATAATAGTTCTTACCCAGAACTTGTGAACCACAACCTCTGCACAGCTAGGTTTAAAACCCTCACCCTCCACAGTATCCATGTAGCCGGAGCCCTGAGCGGTCTCGTAGTCCTCCCACCTCATGGCTAACTTCTTCAGAGAATTTGGATCCTCAGGATTCTCCTTGTAGAGGCCTGGCCAATGCCTCTTCAGAAGGCCCACAAGTACACCACCTGGAAGATTTCCCGAACTGGTGATGAGTTGAAAATTGCTGCACATGAAAGAACAATATTAGTATGCAAGGAGAGTTAGCCACATACTTATATGATCAAAAGATAGCCACTTACTTTCTGTTGACCGGCTTAATAAGAATTTTTCCCTCTTGAGATCTTGATCTTCTTGGAAGATTCTTTATTCCTCGAGTCCACAAGGGCCCAAGCTCCTCCCCCTCGTGCTGCAAATTAAAATTAAAATGCAAATTAGAGTTCAAATAAAATGTAAGTGAACAAAACTAAGTGGTAGGAATAGGAGAAAATAGCGTACATCCTCCTCCTCCTCCTCCTCGGCGTGCTGCTCCAGGTCCTCGTCAACGGGCTGCTCCGGGTCCTCATCAACGGGCTGCTCCAAGTCCACCCCAAAGTATTGATGCTCGACGTACTGCTGCTGAGGCTGCTCCACCCTAAAGTACTGCTACTGAGGCTCCTCCCCCTCGAAGTACTGATGCTGAGGCTCCTGCACCACGAAGTGCTGCTGCTCCACCTCCCTGTCCTCCGAGTGGGTTGCTGCGGAGGGTACCTAAATAAAATAGCAGTCAGTGAGTATGAGCATGATAGTAGACAGTAGGCATGATAGCAATTACCTCACTGAAGTAAGACGTCGAAGGTGTCATCATCCATGAAGATGAAACCTCCGACAAAGGTCTAGTCCTCGAGCCTCGTCCTCGTCCTCGAGCTCGCGGTGCAGGTCGCCCTCGAGGCTCGTCCTCGTCCTCGACCTCGACCTCAACTGTGGTCTCCCTCGAGGCTCGTCCTCGACCTCTAGTGGGGTGACCCCCGCCTCGTCCTCTAGGGGGTAGGCCCCCGCCTCGTCCTCTAGGGGGTTGACCCCCGCCTCGTCCATTGTCCTTGTCGTCACTCTCCCCTAAGCGTTTAGGGGGCTTTCGCAAACGACAAATGTTCCTAAGCATGGATGCCGCGGAATTCTTGCTCATGGTCTAGTCACCTGCATTGAGAACATGTAAAATGTTAGTAAACATAAATTACAATTTCATGCGAAAATAAGCAAAAGAAAGCATTGAGAACTCGAAAATAAGAAAAAGTAAGCATTGAGAACATTGATGAAAAAATAAGACGTAGTAAGCAAGTTGGAAATAAAACATAAAAGACGCTCACCAAGTTTTGGGTTGTGTTCGGGTCTAATCATCATCAGGGTCACTATCACTATCACGTGAGTAGTAGGGTATGCCATCGAACGGTGGAGGCTCATCCTCTTCACTTTCACTATCTAGATGTAACTTGCTGAGCATATCTATGTCCTTTACATTCACAACTGCCTCACCTCTTCCATGTCTTTCACTATCATCGACTTCATCAAGACCACCCATAAGGACATCAAAGTCACCGCCATCCTCTTCCTCCTGGTAGAAATCTCCCTCGTATGTGATGGGGTTTATATTGTTGTAATCGTCCACATTTGGCATGGGTAGCTTACCACATGGCGATACCTTGAACACAACTTCCCAACCCTGTAGTTCCTCGTTCTGGCATGGGTATGGTAGATAATAAACTTGTGTTGTCTGGTTAGACACAACAAATACATCGGACCCGCTATAGGTGGTTGAAGGCCTCACTTCCACTAAACCAATGGAAGGGGTACTTTTTAGTCCAACCACTGGGTCGAACCAATGGCACTTGAACACAACAAGAGTGAGAGGATGGGCCCCTTTATCGAATTTCACCTCATATATGTTCTGTAATCTTCCATAGTACTCATCCTCATTTCGACCTCCGGTAAACACTCCAGTATTTACTGTTTTCGCATTTGACCGAGTATTTTGGTGTTTCTCGGTATGGAAACGATACCCATTCACATCATACTTTTCATAAGTCGCCACCTTAGGGTCGAAACCCTGCAAAACCCATCTCAATTCATCTGTCATAGATGTTTTCTGTTGATTTCCCTACAAGTTTAGTCAAAATTGTTAGTTTCGTGTTTACATAAACTACAATAGACAAGGGGGTGAGTTAGAAATTACTTTTTCCATGAACCAAGCCACAAAATTTTGCCTTCTGGGGGCACCCTTCCTTAAAAGAGTATTAAATTCCGATACAGTAGGATTTTCTATTCCCAACCACTCCTCATCCAGAAATTGAGGCACGAATGTATCCTCTACTTCATCTATGTTCATCAACACATAGAGCATGATGTCCTCCCACTCCTGCTCCGTCACAGTGTAATTATGTTGACCACCAGACTTACCGCCTTGGCCTTGGAAGAGATGAATCTTGGGTTTATAGCTGGGGTTATCGGTATTGTACCGAGAGAGCGGATTATGCATATTGGGAACATCTTCAGGATAGTATGTTGTAGATACATCTGACACCTCCTCGATGATATATGCCTCGGCTATGCATGCTTCAATCTGATTTTTGTTTCCACATTTGGTTCGCATATTCTTAAATATTCTCTCTATACAAAACTGCCAACGGTTCTGAACCGGTCCCCCCAATAATGACTCGTTAGGTAGATGCAATATGAGATGTACCATCGGAGTAAACATGCCTGGCGGAAATATAATCTCTAACTTGCATATCAACTCTGGGACTTTCTCATGAAGTCTTTTCATCATTTCCGGACATATTTCTTTGGCACACAGCGTGCGGAAGAAATGGCTCAACTCCGCAAGTGGCCGCCAAACACGATCAGGGAGATAGCCTCGAAGCATCACCGGCATTATTCGCTCAATCCATATGTGATAGTCATGACTCTTAAGCCCGTTGACTCTGCCCGTTGTTAAATTGACTCCGTTACTCATGTTAGAACAATAACCATCTGGGAACTTCACATTGTGTTTGAGCCAATTGAATGCCTCCTTCTTTCTGGCAGCTAGAAGGCAGAAGTCAGTATTTGGCTTGACCCAATTTCTTCGATTGCCCTCAGGACGCTGCATGTTTAGTTTTATTCTGTCACAAAGCCTCTCTTGATCGACCCTAGCCTTCACATTGTCCTTCGTCTTCTCAGGAATGTCTAGGGTTGTGTGAAAGACGGACTCTGCGACATTCTTTTCGGTGTGCATCACATCGATGTTATGAGGAAGTTTGAGGTCCTTGTAATAGGGGAGTTGCGTCAAACCTGGTATGTGAGTCCAGTTGTGCGTCTCACCATATCCAATAAAACCTTTGCCTTTGGTCTTAGGCTTTAGAGCACGTAGCTCCGCATCAACAACTTTACCATCAAACGTTGGTATCTTGTTTACTTCACTGACAACTTTGTCTTTCAAGAAGTGTTTTTGTCCTCTCTGAATCTATGACCTTCTTCGAGGAACTGTCGATGCTTGTCAAAGGTGGAATACTTGCCACCCTTCTTCAGCCATACGAACATAAGAGCATGCCTGCACAGTGGGCATGGCATCTTTCCGGCTGTACAGTGTCCGCAGAATAGGGCATACCCGGGTAGGTCATGCATGGAATACTGGTACCAAACTGTCATGCAGAAGTTTTTCTTCGTTGCCCGGTCATATGTCCATGTGCCGTGTGCCCAAGAATGTTCCAAATCATCGATTAGCGGCTGCATGTACACACTCAAATTCTTCCCCGGATATTCAGGCCCCGGAATGATCAGAGACAACAATATGGTCTTGCGTTGGATTAAGACTCCGGGAGGGAGATTGAGCGGCATAACAAACACGGGCCAACAGCTGTACGACCTAGCCGACATACCGAATGGATTGAAACCATCGGTTGCTATCGCAAAGAATTCTGACATTTCGAGACTCTCGGGCTTTATCAGGGTATATTCTGTCGAAATGTTTCCACGCTTCACCATCAGCCGGATGTTTCATCTTCTTCTTTTTATCACTAATATCAGGGTATCTCTTCCCCGTCTTGTGCCATGTCATCTGTTTGGCAGTCTCCTCATCCATGTAAAGGCGTTGGATCCTTTTTATGAATGGGAGATACCGAAGAATCTTTACAGCAACTTTCGTCTGCACCATTTCACCTTCGACGCCCTTCACCTCTACATACCTAGAGGCCCCACACTTGCTACAGTGAGTGTGATTCACAAACTCTTTCCGAAACAGAAGGCAACCCTTAGGACAACAATGTATCTTCTCATAATCAATGCAAAGCGATTTCATGATTTTCTTCGACTCATACATGGTACGAGGCAGACAATGTCCCTTAGGGAGCATGTTACCCATTGTTTTCAAATGATCTTCAAAGCTTGATCGGGTTTGGCCGTGTTTGGCCTTATCAGCTAACAGTTGCGATATGGCATCAAGCTGAGAGACTTCTGCACCCGGATAAAGAGGTTTCTTCGCGGTGGCCATCATTTCAAGGAAGGCCTTCGCGGTTTCCTATGGTTCATCCGGTAAATCCGATTCCTCCTGTTCATCCGGATCTTCGGGAGGTGGCGAATGTGCCTGATTTGCATAGTGAAGATCAACAAGCATGTTTGCAATGCCATCGTGGGCACTGCCATCGATGTGTTGCCGCATCACCACCTCTCTAACACGGTCACTTTCGGGAAAGTTGATTTGCATGTTAAAGTCGGGCATATATCCATAAATCCAAAGGTGTTTTGTCATCTCTAAGCTACCCTGACGGTTATTCATCTTGCACCGAGCACAAGGGCAAAGCGGACGAACTGTCTTAGAACCACGGTGTGCGTCCTTCACATAATATTCAGTTTTCCACTGCCACTCAGCTGTCATGTCAGTCCTACTAATACGACCACTGTACATCCACTCATCATCAGCCATTTGCACTTAGAGGTAATAACAGCAAAAATAGCATTTGATATCAAATAAATGGCATTAAATTAAATACAAGATATTCTCTACCGGGAAAACGCGTGCATCATCCTACATCTCTAATAGGATAGCCTCCTAGCAGCCGCCGGATCCGTAGATTGAGTACGTTCTCCATGCTCTACCCCGATCCGAGACAGAATTTCGACAACACCTCCCCGCTGCTCTCCCGATACACGTCTCGGCAAAAAGCCGAGAGGATGTGCATCCGGAGAACAACGGGGAGGCACTACCGAAATCCTGACTCGGACCGGAGCAGAACACATAGAACGTACCCAACTACGCATCCGCCGACTGTCCCGTAAATGCCGAAGCGTTACGCATCATAATATGCTGACCTCTAACGCATATTTATCCGTGTAACGCTTTCGGACGGGAAAAGACACCTAGGTTACGCGACTTGACGTGAAACTAATATCTAGAACATAAAAATGCAAGAGAGGAGAAGGAGTTTTATCTCACCCTCCGCTGTAGAGGAAGTAGTCGAACAACACGAACACGACAACGGCTCCGAGACGGCGGCGGCTCCGAGAGGATGCCTCCGGGACGACGGCTCCGAGAAACCTACATGATAAAATATAATGCAGATTAATACTAGCAAATATATTATCATATTTTTATATTACCCCACCACTAATCCTAGCACTAACCCCACCACTAACAGTAGCACTAACCCTAACAGTAGCACTAACCCTAACAATAGCATTAGCACTAGCAATACACACACAAAATTACCGGGAAGGTGCGGGGAGGTGCTCAACGCCGGGGAGGTGCTCGAAGTCGGGTAGGAGGTGCTCGGGACCGGGAAGGAGGAGGAGGACGCCGGGTAGGGCAGCTCGGTCTCGGGGGAGGGAAGGAGGAGGAGGACGGCCGTGGAGAAACGAGGAGGAGGGCGGCGGGCTGCGTGCGGCGAGGACGGCGTGCGGGCGGGGGAGGGCTCAGGGAGGAGGACGGGGAGGCGGCGGTGCAACGGGGGAGGAGGCGGCGAGCTGCAGGCGGCGGCGCGGGCGGCGTGCGGCGGCGCGGGCGGAGGAGGGCTCGGGGAGGAGAACGGTGGCGTGCGAGCGGCGTGCGGCGGCGCGGGCGGGCGCTAGGGCCTGCGGGCGTGCGGGCAGGCGCGGCGGCCTGCGGGCGTGCGGGAGGGCGGCGGCGGCGGGGCGGCGTGCGGGAGGGCGGCGGCAGGCGGGGGATCGACTCGCGCGCGGGATTAGGTGGATGGGGAAGCCCCAATCCCGCGTAGGGTTGACTAACTAAGCGTACATCTAGCCCGACGGCATTACCGTCGGGCTTAGATTTTTTTTTTCAAAAAGTCAATTCAATTTTTTATAAAATTAATCTATTGCAAGTTTTTAATTAATAGTTACCAAAATATAAATTATAATTTCATTTACTAATATTGTTTTAATAACATATTTGGACACCCCGGACCGACACGGCAATAACTCTCTCAGCGATCTACCTCTAAACATTTACTAATATGTTTTAATAACATATGTTATTGTTTTTATAACATATGTTAGGGTTCTATGCAAGTTTTGATGGGGTCTTGACACTCCGGACCCCCTCTACGGCGAAACCCTACACTAAGTGCAAGAACTTACTACGGAGCAAGAGGGGTCAGTGAAGCGGGTCGCACCTCGGATATGTATCTTGGTTCCCACAAACTACCAACACACTTGTATACATATATTAGGGGTATATGCAAGTTTTGATGGGTCTTGACCCTCCGGACCGACTCTACGGCGAAACCCCACTCCCGCTGGAGAAAAGTTTGACCCGTCGATCTACCCCTCTAAACGGCGTCAGGAGGGGGTAGACGCATGGATTTTTTTGCTTGGATGTGTTAGGTTGGCATATTGGACCATAAAAAACAAACATTTCATGTGTTCCGTCGCACGGTTCCATGCCCGGCACCCGAAACGGGGGTTTTCACCTCTAAGTGCAAGAACTTACTACGGAGAAAGAGGGGTCAGTGAAGCGGGTCACACCTCGGAGATGTATCTTGGTTCCCACAAACTACCAACACACTAGTATAAATATATTAGGGTTCTATGCAAGTCTTGATGGGGTCTTGACCCTCCGGACCCACTCTAGGGCGAAACCCTACTCCCGATGGAGAAAAGTCTGAACCGTAGATCTACCCCTCTATACGGCACCGGGAGGGGGTAGACGCATGGATTTTTTTGCTTGGATGTGTTAGTTTGGTATATTGGACCATAAAAAACAAACATTTCATGTGTTCCGTCGCACGGTTCCATGCCCGACACCCGAAACGGGGGTTTTCACCTCTATGTGCAAGAAGGGGTCAGTGAAGCGGGTCGCACCTCGGAGATGTATCTTGGTTCCCACAAACTACCAACACACTAGTATACATATATTAGGGGTCTATGCAAGTCTTTATGGGGTCTTGACACTCCGGACCCACTCTACGGCGAAACCCTACTCTCGATGGAGAAAAGTCTGAACCGTAGATCTACCCCTCTAAACGGCACCGGGAGGGGGTAGACGCATGGATTTTTTTGCTTGGATGTGTTAGGTTGGTATATTGGACCATAAAAAACAAACATTTCATGTGTTCCGTCGCACGGTTCCATGCCCGACACCCGAAACGGGGGTTTTCACCTCAAAGTGCAAGAACTTACCACGGAGAAAGAGGGGTCAGTGAAGCGGGTCGCACCTCGGAGATGTATCTTGGTTCCCACAAACTACCAACACACTAGTATACATATATTAGGGGTCTATGCAAGTTTTTATGGGGTCTTGACACTCCGGACCCACTCTACGGCGAAACCCTATTCCTGCTGGAGAAAAGTCTGACCCGTCGATCTACCCCTCTAAACAGCGTCGGGAGCGGGTAGACGCATGGATTTTTTTGCTTGGATGTGTTAGGTTGGTATATTGGACCATAAAAAACAAACATTTCATGTGTTCCGTCGCACGGTTCCATGCCCGACACCCGAAACGGGGGTTTTCACCTCTAAGTGCAAGAACTTACCACGGAGAAAGAGGGGTCAGTGAAGCGGGTCGCACCTCGGAGATGTATCTTGGTTCCCCCAAACTACCAACACACTAGTATACATATATTAGGGGTCTATGCAAGTTTTGATGAGGTCTTGACACTCCGGACCCACTCTACGGCGAAACCCTACTCCCGCGGGAGAAAAGTCTGACCCGTCGATCTAACCCTCTAAACGGCGTCGGGAGGGGGTAGACGCATGGATTTTTTTGCTTGGATGTGTTAGGTTGGTATATTGGACCATAAAAAACAAACATTTCATGTGTTCCGTCGCACGGTTCCATGCCCGACACCCGAAACGGGGGTTTTCACCTCTAAGTGCAAGAACTTACCACGGAGAAAGAGGGGTCAGTGAAGCGGGTCGCACCTCGGAGATGTATCTTGGTTTCCCCAAACTACCAACACACTAGTATACATATATTAGGGGTCTATGCAAGTTTTGATGGGGTCTTGACACTCCGGACCCACTCTACGGCGAAACCCTACTCCCGCGGGAGAAAAGTCTGACCCGTCGATCTAACCCTCTAAACGGCGTCGGGAGGGGGTAGACGCATGGATTTTTTTGCTTGGATGTGTTAGGTTGGTATATTGGACCATAAAAAACAAACATTTCATGTGTTCCGTCGCACGGTTCCATGCCCGACACCCGAAACGGGGGTTTTCACCTCTAAGTGCAAGAACTTACTACGAAGAAAGAGGGGTCAGTGAAGCGGGTCGCACCTCGGAGATGTATCTTGGTTCCCACAAACTACCAACACACTAGTATACATATATTAGGGGTCTATGCAAGTTTTGATGGGGTCTTGACACTCCGGACCCACTCTACGGTGAAACCCTACTCCCGATGGAGAAAAGTCTGACCCGTCGATCTACCCCTCTAAACGGCGTCGGGAGGGGGTAGACGCATGGATTTTTTTTGCTTGGATGTGTTAGGTTGGTATATTGGATCATAAAAAACAAACATTTCATGTGTTCCGTCGCACGGTTCCATGCCCGACACCCGAAACGGGGGTTTTCACCTCTAAGTGCAAGAACTTACCACAGAGAAAGAGGGGTCAGTGAAGCGGGTCGCACCTCGGAGATGTATCTTGGTTCCCACAAACTACCAACACACTAGTATACATATATTAGGGGTCTATGCAAGTTTTGATGGGGTCTTGACACTCCGGACCCACTCTACGGCGAAACCCTACTCCCGCTGGAGAAAAGTCTGACCCGTCGATCTACCCCTCTAAACGGCGTCGGGAGGGGGTAGACGCATGAATTTTTTTGCTTGGATGTGTTAGGTTGGTATATTGGACCATAAAAAACAAACATTTCATGTGTTCCGTCGCAGAATTCCATGCCCGGCACCCTAAACGGGGGTTTTCACCTCTAAGTTCCGGAACCCCGCCACTACAAAACTCCGGAGATACCCGCATATGTGTCCTTATATTATGGGCACATATGATCACAATATTTGTACAAATTAGTTCTTATGTTATTTATTGTGATTTAGTACCCTTACGAATAATATTTTTGAATGTAACCTAATATTTTAAGAAAAACTGGAAAATAGTTCAATGAGCCCGACGGTATTGCCGTCGGCGTCAGTGTGGGTGGTTACGGCGCCGTCAGGTCGCTTCGTCTAGACGCCCACGCGGGGGAGACGGGGGAGAAGTCCGACGGTGTTTTGACGCCGACGGTGGCCGTCGGGGTCACCACTAGAACGCCGACGGGGTTTTGAGCCCGACGGTGTTTCTCGGGCCGTCGGTGTTACATTGTGACGCCGACGGCCCCGACCTTTGGCCGTCGGCGTTATAATTGCCGTCGGGATGGGTTGCCACTCCCGTAATGATACCACCATGACACAATCGATCTTGTCAGAAATACTTTGCGTGGTCCATTGAACATTGCAGGGCATGCATGTGACTCTTACGATGCAACAGCAGCCTAGAACTGCAGTGGGATACTTATCTCTGGAGGGTTTAGCTTCCCAAAGATGCTGTCACGAGAGAACAAGGCATGGATATGTCATATGTGGCCACATATTGAGAGGCAGTCCCTAGACACAGTTACCAACATACATGACCTACATCTCTCCATATGTACTGGTGGAGACAAAGGTTAAATTAATAATCTTATTTGATCTCATGGTGCAGTGTGCAATTTTTGGAAGGCCCTTGACACAAAGTACTTGAAAGATCTCACTCCAATGCCCTGATCGACATGGTCAGATCCAAAGTACTCTGTCCCAGAGCGGCCTCAACGCTGCCCCCTCTTGTCTTTTCCTGCCGCTGCATGGGCATGGAAGCTGCGGGTGGTGAGAGCGAGAGCGAGATCGAGAGCTTGTTGGCATGGTCAATCTCCTGCTCACTTGATGCGGTGCTCTTCTTCCTCTTCTGGCTAGACGTCCCATCGGCAGTGTCTACCGGAGACAAGCTGAGCTTCAAGTCCGTCGTCTCGGGCGGCGGCCGCTTACCACGCATCTCGTCGGCCGGTGTGGTCGGAGCCCACATTTCTAGACGCTTCTGCTGCTGAATCACACATGCAGTGATGTTGCAAGTTAGTTACCTCGATATAAACTAGTTATCATAAATTGAGAACTTGGTAGTGTGTGGAATGTGGGTTGCAGACTAATGGGCGAGTAGAGGTGGATAAGGACCTCGAGTCGGAAATCTAGGGTTTGGTCGATCACCACGGGATCTGATGATGTAGTCTTAGCGCCGTTGCCGCCGTACCATCTCAACGGGAGACTATGGTTAATTCCTCCTGGAACAGCCGACATCACCGGCGCCATGGCCGCCGAGAGCGGCCCAGAGCTGCTGCCGGTAAAATAACCCAAGCTTCCATCTCGTCTTAGCTCATCGGCGCCGGCGGCAACCACTGAGGTTGATGGCCACCTCCTCAATGACGAGGACGCGAACAAGTTGGGTGTGATGGACGGCGACGACGAGGTCACATCCTTCCTAGAAATCATGTCATGCTGGTTGAACGCCCACTCTTGATTCCTGCAGAGACGTTCATCACATGAATTAGGGTTTCGAACTTTAGATCGTCACATCTGCAGCAAGTGCAGGTGCCCTTAGCTAGGTGTAAACGTTTAATTATGGGATTTTACCTGAAACTGCAGTTCTTGAAACCGAATGTTTGCATGGGAGATTGCCGGTGGTGGTGTTGGAGAATCCCGTAAAGGCGGCTAGTGGTGTCCGGGACGCCGCCGTTTCGCAATGGGAAGAAGCCGCCGCTGTCCGTCCTCGAGGAGAGCATGGCAGCTCTTTGAAGGAACATGTCGTGGAACCGTCGATCGCCTCTCATCGAGTGGAAATCCATTGGAGATAGTACTGCGCATGCCACATGAAGAATAAGAATATCTCATTAGTGGAAGTTCTTAGAGTACTTAGATCGAATGGATGGAAGAGATACAGATTGGAAAATATATATTGCGAGTGATGAGAAACCTGAGGAGTTCGCTCCCCTAATCAGGCGACCCTCGTGGTCTAGCTTCTTGCTTCTGTACATCTGGAAATAGTTCGAGCGAGATGTGAATGGAGGGTCTTGAGAAATTTCTAGGATTGGGAGGTCACACAAAGAATAATCTAGGTGAAGTAGGCAAACTAAGTGTATTTGAAGTATGATTTACCTGCAAGTGGCTTTTTACATGAGCAATGCTGAGTCCCCTAACATTCATCATCTGAAGCACCAGCTTAGGGGTCGCCCCTATCAACAAGAAATCAAAGGTAGCAAAATAGTTAGATTGTACAAAAAAAAGTACCATGAGATCACAGAACCCTACAAGCAAATTAACAACCCATAATATTAATACCAAGAACTGATGCCAAGTTATGATCAAGTTATTGTACTTACTTTCTTGTCCACCAAGCCTCTCTACGGCATGGACGAAGGCCATGTGGAGGTCGGGAGTCCACCGGAGCCGAGGCAGCTTCGACCTGTTGTATGGCCGCACCGAAGGCACCCTGTGAACGCCGCCCCCTGTACCGTTTTGGATCTCCGAAGCATCGTTGGTGTTGCTGTTGTTGCTCGAGCTCCGGCTCCCAGCAACATCGGTGGTGCTACCTCCATCATCATCCTCCTCCTCCTGGTCGCCGTCTTCTTCATCGTCACCGACTTCTCCTTCCTCGCTCTCCACATCGATGCCTTCGTTGAGGTCCAGTGACCTCTCATCCATCGATCTTTTTCCGTCGTCCTCGTGGATCTCAACTAGAACATGCTTGTCTTTCACAGCTCTCACGATCTCTTCCTCCTCCCTTGTTACCATCTAAACCTTCCACTAAGTTTAGTAGCTGAGTGTCTCTCTCTGTATGCTCTGTCGGGATTGGATCGGATCGAGTCGGTAGGCTGAAGTAGGAAAGGGGAAAGAAGAAGAGCGCTAGGGATATGAAGGCAAAAATGATATGGATACTATAGAATTGCTACGAAACACTTCTATGTGAGAAGGGCAAGAAAAATAATTAAGCAAGCTAGTGACGTGGGAATAAAATACGAGGGAATTGGGCAAGCATTCTCTGCATTGACTGGTTTTGAACAGTGTAGAATATATGCAACAGATGATGCGTGCAATTCTGGACCCTTCCTTGTGTTTAGTTGGTACCTATATGTAGGCATAGGTCACACAAGTATATATATAGACAAGGGTATTAGGGTAAAGTAGTTTACAGTCAGAAAAGCAAAACACTTATTAGTAGGTAAAGACAAAGCTTTCGGTAAAGTTCATGAGCTAAATGTTCCGGACAAACTTTACACAAAATATATAGGGGCAGAGTGAGATCTTTCTAATAAGTTCCCTCTTTCCCGCAGTTAGCTTAGGCTGCATATGCACGAGCGAGCGAGGAAGCTAGCTAGTAGCTCATGTGACCCAATCTGCCAATCTGTCTCGATTCCAAAAGCATTTCTTGCCCTAATTTCTTTTCGTTTGGGACACTGACCCCCTTGTCGTGTGGATCTGAGCAACCACTCCGTGACATGAAAGCAAAGCTTTGGTAGTTGACCTCTGCCTGCCCCGGCTCTTGACAGGCTTGTTTAAACAGCTACAAAGGGACGGATTTCTGCGTCTGCTCACGGTCAATTCATGACATGCCTGCCCATGCATTTATTACACTCCAAATGTTATGTACATTAGCTATATGGTTTTCTATATTGTAAGTAGTATGAAGATTAACTAATGCATATTTTATCAGCTTCAAATATAACCAAGGGAAACAAATGCATAAGATATAAGCGCACAGATTGCATAACAAGTACGAGTTGTAAAACAAAACTTTTAGGTCGCTGCTCATGGTTCGGCCGGTCTGGGTAGAAAGACGTAGGCATCATGCATGGGTGCTTCAGAAAAGGGAGACGACGATCACACGAACGGGCGGAATGTGGTTGCATTGTCACGGCATGCATGCCAGTGCCCCCTATTACATAGTTGGAAAGCCAAGAAAGGGAAAAAGGAATTAAACCCACCCGTTTGCGTGACAATGACGAGCTCAACAGCTTGTACATGCGCGCGCCATGTCATGTGTGACCTAACCGTGTAAAGCTTGTCACTGTATAAAGAGCCCATACACGCTGATGACTCGTACTCTCTTTGTTCCTAAATAGTTTGTTGACACAAATATGAATATATTTAGACAAATCTGTGTCAACTAATTCCGGACGGAGTGCGTACTATGATCAATTTGTTGTGGGTCTCTTGCATGCTCTCATTTCTGACACGGAGAAGTCGTTGGACAGTGGCTTAAAGATGGCATCATACAATCCAATTATGTTGATTGAGGGGTACCTGGTATGAGCTATGAATTTTTTTCTTTTTAAGAAAGAACCTTAGAACAATTGTTTTAGGGTATCTGAACCCTAATAATTACTTTCATGTTTTTCTTCTCTCAAAGGAAAATTAAATCCTTTCTTCGAATGCTACTATAAGCGTGAGAATGTAATATAGTTTAGCCTATCCAAATGTATTATTTTCAAGACAGAGTTAGTTGTAAAGAGTATAAAATTTAGCAAAACAGTTTACACAGTGGTAATTCTGAAACAATCACTACTACATAATCACTAGGCACGGGCAAACGCTAGAATGTCATCGTTGATGGATATTGCGCTCGACTATGGTTATTGGTTTCAAAGAAAAATATGTATACCGTCGGCGATAGACTGATAGCTACTTGTGTACAAAAGTATATATCTTTACCTTCACAAATCACAACTCTTGCTTCCCCATCTTCAGCAACATATTTACCAATTTACATTAATTACACAAGATACACATGATATACATATGAACAAGAACATAACAACAACGCTAAGCCTAGGCGATCAATGTTTATGGTTCTTGTTCTTCACTTCTGATACATAGCCTATAAAGATATCAAGATTATAAATTGTCTAACATATTTAAACAGTTAAACAACTAAAGTAAGAGGCAAAATGTATATGCATTACAGCAAAGGATCTCATGTGTATGTAAAGTGACTAGGAAAAGAGTACATGAAAGGGACAAATATATATAGCACACAATCACATAAAAATTCGTATTTATGCTATTACAAAGGAGGTGTTTTTTGAGTAATTTTTAGGTTTGTTTAATATTATGAAGACATTTTTTTCCTTCATTGAATATCAGTTAGGAACCCCTACCATGCCAACCACACTAAGGTTTTGTTTGGGCCAACAAAACTAAGGTTGTCGGACTGGGGAATTCTGGACTGCTCCTGAGCTCATATAGTCCTGTGCAATTAAGAAATTCAAAAAATAGTGTAACATTATTTTTTTTTTTGGAAAAAGTGTTGATGGAGAGATGCTATGTGCGAAAACAAATCTATCATAATGACAACATAGATGAAGACAATAAGTGGATTGAAGAAGAGTTGATGCGAATTAAGCTACATCGCATTGATATCATCCACGAACACATGATCTAGCCGATGCATATAGATGGAAGATTAAGGAAGTTAGAACACATGATGTAGAGAAGGAATTATGCCTACAATATGCATTCTCTTCTATTGTTATCCTAGTGATAATTTAATGGCAATTTTTAATTATTGTTAGGATTGTTGAGAGGCATGAGGCAGCTATATGTTATATCGTTATCCTAGTAATGATTACAGTCTTCATCTGGACTGTGCACTACTGGAGCCACGAGTCATCTTTTGGGGTACAACTAAAATTCAAGAAACTGGATTTTGACAACGCATATCCTCCAAGAGAACACCCCCCCTCACTCTACTTTGCAACAAATCTTTGCCGCGAGCCTCATCAAGCTCCCCTATGGTCGATGCTACAATAAATCTTTGCCATCATTCTCGATCTTTTTGCCCGTTGGGTAAGGTTCCGACTACTATGCACGAAGAGATTCCAAACTCTTCGGCAAGGTGACCTCCGACAAACCTCGGGTTGGCTCGAAGGACAACATGGCATGACTCTTGGTTTTCACGCGACTCACATAGCAGCGCTGTGGAGGATCTCAGTGTCCTTGGTTGCGGCAGTACCTAGCGGTGGTATGACCCTCGTGGAGCATGCTCGTATAGCTCCGGTCGCCAAAGATACATGGAGCTGAATTGTGGAGGCTGCCTCCGGATGGGTCTAGTCCTCAACAACTAGGTCTGCGGAAGTGGTCGGTCCAATGTACATGTTGGATGGAGTATTTTTTTTTGAGTAGATCCGGGTGTAAACCCTACTTTCGGCTAGTGGATGGACCCGGAGATGGTGACGGATGGTGCGACATCTGCATCATGAAGGCATCGATGATGTGAAGCTGCCACGTCATCTGTTACCTCCGAGGAGACCCTTGATCCGTCGATCGCATGATGGCGATGCTCCTATGTTGTACCCCTTGTGACACCATTGTTGGAGGTGGGCATCGTCCCAAGGGTCCATCGTATAATTTTAATGGTGGAGCGGTGTTGTATCTACCACATCGACGATATCGAATCTCAGTGGCATGACGCAGCGGGGAGTCGGGGACGGTGCATGATATGGACGCACACAGGGTGGTGGCGCATTTGCGGGCCTAACGAGGGACTCTGCTTAGATCTACATCTTAGAGATGGGTTCTTGGAAGATGAGGGAGGCAACTTCTAGGGTATGCACATGAGATGCTATCTCTGTATTTTACAAGTGAGCCAGCGATGGATGTGGCAGGGACACAAGTCCCGTTTTCCCTCTACTACTGTGCTAGTTGCCAGTAGTTTGTGGCGCTGTATCATCTTGTTTGGTTGCTTTAGTATGTATTATGATATGAAACAAATCAGCTAGATATGCATCTCTTCAATGCGGAGGCTGGAGAAAGCTGGTCTCCTTCCTCCCTCGTCGCTCCCGTGGGCGACGAGAGGGGAAACCCTAGCCGCCTCCTCCTCAGCTCCCTCCCCGCCCCTCTCCCCTCCTCGCCGCCGCCGGACAGCGTCTCCGGCTGAAGGTTAGGTGCTGGCGGCGGCGAGGCTCTCCCTTCTCCCTACCTCGGGGGCTTGGCGCGGGCCGAAGGCTCCGGCTTGGGCGCCGTGCTGGTCGAGGGGCGCGGCGGCACAGCTGTTTCGGCGGCGGCGTGGAGGCCTCCAGGTGGTGGGGCGCGCCAGTGGCGGCGACGCTGTTCTGGTGGCGGTGGGTGGTCTCTGGCGGCGCGGCGGCGGCCATCCTCGAGCGCAGGGGCGCAGACGACACGACAGGCCGGAGCGGGCGATGGGGAAGGGCAGGACGACACGGCTACTCCGGTGGGTGGTGCTAGCCACCAACGGCGGCGCCTCGGCCTAGATCTAGGCCCATTTGGGCCCGATCTGGGTACGACAGGCCGTGCTGTCCAAGTGGTTTCAGGGGTTCATTCCGAACCCATCCCCTGGCACCGTGTGTCTAGGGTGCTAGATCTAGGCCACGGGCCTGTCTCCGGCGACCACCTACCAATCAATTTTGGGACCTGGAAGTGACTTGAGGGAGGTGCCTGCTCGTCATATCCCGTGGTCTCAGAGCTGATTGGCTGACCTTAACTTCTCCGGTCCGATCCGACAGTCGTGGTGTCCCAATCTTGTGCTTAGCGGGTTGGCCGGTGGTGGTGGTGGATGGTGCGCGGCTGCGGCTAAGACCGCGACCCTTCGGGCGTCCTCTCCCCTAGCCTCCTCATCGGTCCGGGTATGGCGTGCTTCTCTCCGCGACCGGCGGCGTGCTCACGTCGCGAGTGGTGGTGATGTGGCGGAGTCTATGCGGCGGTGACGGTCTACGGGCTGCAGCATGGCGGCGGGATTGGTACGGGCTAGGTGCGTCTGGGCTGATCCAGCTACCGTGTCCGATCGGCTCTGGTGGAGGGAGGCCCCTCCAGTGGGCTAACACGCGCTAGGTTTCCCTCTCAGATCCGTCGATCCTGCGATGTGTTTGTCCCTGTCCTAGGGTAGAGTGCACGGATGCCGGGGCGGCGGCCCTGGGTGGCGGGTCACATGGGTTGCTCTCTGGCGAGCACCATGGTGACGGTGGTGGCCGCATCGTTTGGCTGTGTGGACAGCAAAGGGGACATGTGGCTCGGGCGCGTTGGTGGTGCCTGGATCTGGAATGCCTTACGTGTGTGTCCTGCGACCCTCTTTGTGTCATGGGGGAGTGACCGAGCGAAAGCTCTGTGCTTTGGCACTGACGACGGCGACGCCTGCGGGTGCCGCTCTCCTCTTGAGGAAGCCGTCTAGGTGATCTCCCTCGTGTCAGGGTTCCGGGTGAAAACCCAAGTCCATTTTGGACTCGGTGTTGGCGACGCTTTGCGCGTTACCCTCTTGAGGGCGTTGTCGTGGAGCTTAGGGGAGTTAGGACGTAGCGTGGAGCTGGTGTGCTTGTCCGACTATGTAGTCGTGGTTCGCTGTGACTTCTGTATCTCGGTTTTCTTAGGATCTTCTTTGCAAGAGGGCTACCTCACAACTTTGTATTGTTCAGTCGTTCTTGGTCGTTGTGTTGTCTGGCACATCAGCGATCTCAAACGGGTTGACTTTATTTATAAAGCGGGGTGAAAGCCTGTTTCGTGGAGTGATCCCCTTTCCGAAATAAATGACTATAGTTCGTCGTGTCCTAATGTGGGTATGTCCGACCTGATTGGATGAACGTATTCATCAAACTCAGTACTGTGAGATTAAAATCATTACCATGCCCATTACTTATGAAACAGGCACCAACAGCATATTTCGTTCTGTCTCAATCACGAGCGCATCGACAATGAGTTAACCCCGTAATAATTAATGAAGTACGAGTATTTATTAGCATGTCTTAACCCTTCAAATCCGTGAGCATATCACCGAGGGGGACAGTTTAGAGCAGGAGTTTCGTGAAACCACCAGTCGCGTCTTGCAGTTTTGAGTGATTCCCTGTGAGGATCTCACTTGGACTTACGGCTTACCACCAATCAATCTCACGCTTCATTCCCCTCAGAGACATCAGCTTCTACATCAGTCAAAAAAAATAGTTTAACAGAATCTTTAAGCGATCTCAGTTGACAGGAGACATGACAAAGGGGAATTTGGGACAGCATGTCGTTGCATGTGACGCAAGGTTTTTTATAGTGCACATGCATGAGTTAGGAACGGAAAACAATTATCGATTCACATGGAGCTTGACGATGGTTCTAGCTAAGTAGGCTTGTGCTAGTTAAGTTGGATCGTAGGGTCTAAGTGTGGATCTTACTGACCTGGGGTGAAGACATGGTCAACTGTGGTCAGGGGAATCGTCCACAGGATGTCAGGGTTTAGGTGGCAATGACATTTTATATTTTGTGAATGCATGTTGTAGGTTCTAAAATACCAGAAAAATATTGAGTGAATCGTGCGGACCTGGATCATACGGCATCCGGCATGATTCTTACCGCGAGATCAGTCTTGCAACCGGCACGGCAACTGTTGTGCATACCATGTCGGCATGTCCATGTGATTGCGAGACGGAAACGGCTGACGTTGTAGGTCTCGAATTGAGAAAGTATGATATGAGAAACCTATCTTCACTGAAAACATCGAAACTAAATCTTGTACCTTATGATCCAAACATATTTGGTTCAAATAATCGTCATTCATCCTTCTCATGCTCCTTTTGCATTTAGAACCATGTTCTTTGTCAACATCAACACACAATACCTCCATGCCTTTGCATAAATTCATCCATTGAAGTTCGGTTCAAGCTAAAGCAGGATAATATAGTTTTGCATCCGTTATCCCGTTTGGCATTTGTCTACACTGTTGCATTATATTAGATACATAGGTTTTTAAAACTAAACCAATGTTGGATAATTTTTTGAAATTCACATAGAGTTTTCAAACTCGATTCAAAAGTTTATTTAACTTTCCAAAACATAATACTATATTGATGCAAGTTTCGCATGACATTCATTTATTTCTCATGTGGTTACATGGTTTTATAGGATTCATAATTAAGTATTTCGTGGATTTTATAGTGGTTAAAAATATGGTGTTTTGAAAATTTTGCTATGTGTTCACTATTTAATATATGTTTTGTACTCAGTTTCACTGGAGCTCATAATTGTTCAAGTTCTACTTGGGTCTATGTCAAACCTCTTCTTAATATTTTTCAAACTAATGAAACCTCCATCAGAACCTTAAGGCAACATTAACCATCCAAGGATATTATTGTATAAGCTGCTTAAGGGAAGGAGGTGTGATCTAGGTCAAACAATATCAGTTCAACTACCTATATCTTTGTTTCATGTTTTCATTGTAAGTGAATTTCCATTAGGTACATCTTGATATTTTTATTTTCATCTAGCTATATATACTTGATAATTGAACTTTGAGTAGCTCACCAGGTATACAATGTGGTTCTGTTAGATACATCTAGGATTTTACTATAAAATGTCATGAAGAACAAAAAAAAATAACTTTGGATTTATTGGTAGAATCGTAACACTAACAAATACAACAGTCTAATAGTCACCTTATCTTACGTGCTCATTAATAGGTTCCTACCATGTCCATTGCTTTGGACAAACCATTAATTAGCACCTATAGGTGTATCTATCTATACCTCCTATAAAGCAAAATCCCACTCAGATGTATTGATTTTTCTTTACCTCAACATACTAACTATTCATATCATCCATTCTCTTATCCGACGAAATGTAAATATCATCCCACTAACATTCATTCATGCCAATGTTTTATTGCACGCAACATAACCACATAATCTACTGCCCCGCAAAAAAAACGCCATCTATTTTTCATCATCCAGTTGTCCATGTCACCAATTTTTAATCATCAAATACAAAAACACGTCAATTAATTTAGCCTTTCGACAATTATGATCAAAATTAATATTCCATACTTCTATAAACAACTCCATATTTCATGGGTCCTTTATGGCTTTATTTACATGACAAAATTCTAAAAAAGAAAGAAAGTTGATGGTATATTGATAGGTACAAGGCACATCTCATTGCAAAAGGAACAGTGTTATGACATTGATTATAAAGATACTTTCAGTCCCAGGGTAAACACTACCACTATTCGTTTGGTGCTTTCTTTGGCGGTATCAAGATATTGGAAGCTCGGGAAACTAAATGTGAAGAATATGTTTTTATAGGAAAAAAATATGCCAATGATTTACTTACTCGTGTGAATATGAAGCTAAATTTAGTTGATACTCCTCTCTCAACTTCGGAGAAACTGTCCTTAAATGGTGGAGATAATTTGAGCAGTGACAGTTCTGGTATAGGACCATTGTAGGTGCTCTAAAGGAGAGGTCCGGAAGGGTGTCGTCCTGTTTTTTCTAGCTGTAAGGGCTTTAGTGGGTTTTCGGGCCGAATCAACCATAGCGTCCGAATTCGATGCCGAGAGTAGCGTCCCCTAGGGACAGGTGAGCAAAAGAGCATCCGACGGCCAAGAACATCTATAATGCATTATCCAACAGCCACAAAGTCTAACAGCGTGAGAGGCCTCGTTTTTGGCTCAATTTTAATGTCCCTAATTAGCCTAATTCGTCCTGATATTTCATATAGGGTGAAGAAGTCAATCAGTTCTTACTACTAAAGTTCAATGGACGACGGTCAAGCGAATTTCGCGATATCTGTGAGGAACTATTTGAGTTGGTGATTCGTCCAAAACGTATCAATAATTTTTTTAATTGTTCGATACTTGTTTTATATCAATGCTACATGTTTGTACTACAATTAAATATCATTATAGGACATTTTTAGGATTAACCTATTAACAAGATGCTCAGTCCCAGTTCCTGCTTTCTGCCGTCCTTTTGTTTCAGAAAAGTTGTTAAGGGAATATTCTCCAAAAATCATGAAAATCCACGGGACCAGTTTTTCACCGACATGAAGATGAAGTCATAAGGAGAGGACGAGGTGGGCTACAAAAGCCCTAGGCGTCGAAAGGGTGCGCCACCATGTCACTCGTGCCATGGGGTCGCATGGGAGCCCTAGGGCTCCCCCGACTCTGCCCTTTCGCCTATCTATTCCCCCTGTCATCGAAACTCGAGGCCGTTATCAAGTGGAAACCCTACTTCGGGAGGGTTATAAAGCTCTTCTTGGCGCCACCATGACAGAGGGGAGATCATCACCAGAGGCTTCTTCATCGCCATGCCTGCTTCCGGAGTGATGCGTGAGTAGTTCATCCTTGGACTAAGAGTTCATAGCAGTAGCTAGATGGTTGTTTCTTCTCCTTCTAATACCATGTTTAGATCTTGTGAGCTGCCTAACATGGTTAATATCACTATTATGTAATGCTACATGTTGTGTTTGCTGGGATCCGATAAATTATGATATTATGTTCAGTTTGTTCATCTTTATATTACCATATACATGTTTTATTTTTAATTCTACATTCTCTCTGATCCATTTTGTTACTTTGGCGAAGTGATTATTTGTATCTCCAAGAGAGAGCGAAGTGCTAGATAGTAGGTTCACGCCTGTGATTCTGGGCTCGAGTGACAGAAAGCGTCTAATAACAAGGATGTGATGTTGGTACAAAGGGTAAAATAGTGGTGGTTATTCCGTTATGCTTACAATCATTGATTACATTATATACAAAGCTTATTACAATAATATGTTGCTTATAACTTAATTTTTTGTATGGCAGTCTTGATATCGATTCCGGGGTGGACTATTAATCATAGATAAAGTTAGATAACAGTCTATGTATTTCGACGTAATGCCAAAATAAATATTACAATGAACATTATCTTGACATAATCATTCTTTCACAATATGTCAATTGCCTAGCTGTAATTTGTTAACTCAACATGTTTATCTTTTTATGGAGAGACACCAGTAGTGAAACTATGGCCCCTGGTTGATTCTTTTATTATTGTTTACAACCTATTTCCATTGTTCTAATCATCATATGGTTTCTGTCCATTTTTACTTTCATAATTATTTGTTCTCAGCAAGACATGAAGCTTGACAACCTTCCTGGAACGTCGGGAAAAAGTTGAGTATCCGTGTTGTTATAAGTCCACGCCAACCTGCTGGTGCTGGAGTTGACACCAAGTTGAAGCCTTTCTAGTCCTACTGGTATGATTAACCTTGATTTCACAATTGAGTGTAAAAACTTGCCATCTACACAACGTCTCCTTGCTCGTTCCCAGCGGGGTGGTGACCGCATCATCGCCAGCTGGCTTAAGGTTAAATAAATCTTATCCTTCTCTTGGAAGTGGGTTCTCTTATATTGACTGGGCAGGATGGCCGAAAACCCATAGGTAGCTTTGCTGTATTTTTAGGCTCGAATTTGACCTCGTGGAGTGCGAAAAAACATGCTATCATCTCACATTCAAGTATAGAAGCTGAGTACAAAGCTCTAGAAAACACCTATGCTGAAGTTATTTGGATACAAATATTATTGGAAGAACTGGGCGTGCCGCAGCCAATAGCTGTTTGTTTGTGGTGAGACAATATTGGAGGTACGTATCTCTCTACCAACCCTATTTTTCATGTGAGAATAAAACACATTGAAGTGGATTGTCACTTTGTTCATGAGGGTAGCTCAAAAGCTTTTGGACATGCGGTTTATACCTTCAGGTGATTGGTTAGCATATCGCTTTATTAATTCACTTTCGACTAGGCAGATGGAGGCTTTTAGATGTAATCTTAACTTAGATAAACTTTGATTAAGGGGAAGTATTAAACGGTGTTGTAATCCTAGTCCTTCGATATCAAGACAACATAAACATCAAGACAACATGTAATCTATCTAATGTATAATGACACCACATGACCCTGTTTTGGGCAGCGCATCCAAACACTTATGTAGCACTGATGTCCAACATCAACGTGATACAAATAAGCATTGTATTCATTGTTTGTCTATGCTTTTCCAAACATAAAAATCATCTTAAATGCCCACGACAAAGTGCGGGGAATCAACTAGTAACCAGGAAAGGTGTAGAAATAATATACGGCTGGTTTGGTTAGTTTCAAAATGAGGTAGTCACATATTTATAAAAAGGCAACCTATAAATAATAATAATAATAAAATATAGAATAACTAATCGGACTGTTTGCATTCTTCGTAACAAATAGGACTGTGGCTGTAGTTTTTATGATGAGGTAGCTCAGATTTCTAAAAAGTGCAAAGATGATACACGAAAAAGCAACCAAGAAATAATGGACCAACTAGTATGAGAAAAATGAAGTTGTTATTCAAAAGGTTGTAACTGCACAAGTATCAGGATGTGCGAATGTGGTAAAAAGTTGTACCTCTATTAAAGAAATGTAAACCTTTTGAGCAAGTTAAAGTAGTTAGGTAAAAAGGCTTACATTATGCAACAGAGGAGGAATCTGACGGCAATATTAAAATATCCATATTAGGCGGGTAGTTACACATCAATTATATTGGCCAATAATACTGAGAATGAGAATAATTCGAAATAAATGATATAAGCTGAAGATATATTCCCTCTGTTTAGGTGTATTATGACTCTACCATTTGGCTCAACGACCAAGGCGGGCAATGAGTGGGTGTAAGAGAATTGGAAGTCCATTTTTCCTTAGGCATGCATTGACCCATACCTTGCAGCTATTTGCATGTCCCCATTAACAGCCAATTAGGTGTGAGTAATTTGTGCATGCACTATTAAAAATGAACAATTAATACCTAAGAGGTCTTAGAGTTTTTGAACAAATAGATTTTGGTAAGAGGCTTAATACACCTAAACGGAGGGAGCAATTGATCTGATATAATTGGTTAAACACATAAATTAGTGCAATTCAGTGTCTACAAAAGTGCAACCGTGAAAAAAAAAATATAAAAACTTTGGTGGTTAGAAACTGCGACACAGCTCGGAGGCCCCGTAAAAAATCAAAACTTTGGGACTAGATTAAATAACCATGATTATTGCTTGGCGTCAAAACATAAAAGTGAAATGAGCTTACTCTGTTTTCACTTGATCCCACGGTCCCACCTGCGTCAAAACATTAAAATAACCATTGATTCGACTTCAGAAAGAAACAAGGAGTATGTGAAAAAAACGACACAAAAGCTTAGTGAAGCCCAGTCCAAAAGGCTATTATCTTGTGTACTATAGAGAGCCCAAGCAAAACAAAAGCCCATAGGTAGCCTAGACTAGACCCAGCATAGAAGCAAAAGTATCCCTAAAAAAAATCAAAGAAGCAAAACTCAGCTCGGAAAGTGTCTTTGGCACGTGGACACCAGTGCTCCCTTCACTTTCAGATTTTTGAAAATTTCCAAAACAGCACAAATCCGTGTCTCCAAAGTTTATGTCGTAAAATATATAGGTAGATATATATAGGAGGAGTGTACGCAAAAAAGTCCCACTAAAAATACTTTATAGTTTAAAAAATACAAAAAAAACAATTTTTTGACTAAAAGAAGTAATATTTTGCTACGATTCATTGAAATAAATTTGTCTTTTTATATTTCACAAAATATAAGGTATTTTTTAACGGGACTTTTTTTGCTTAGCTCCTGCATATATCTATCTATATATTTAACGTCATTATTTTTGGAGACATAAACGTGTGTGGTTTTAAAATTTTCAAAAATCTGAAAGTGGAGGGAGCACTGGTGCCTGGGATCTTAAAATACCCTCTGAGCTCAGCCACAAAATAGCGTTCGAATCAGCAAAAACGAATCAAATCGGACCGTGCTACCAGTCGACTGAGACTCTGATAATTATTTACAGTATCAAAGATTCTTATCTTAAGCAAACGAAGTCTTCATCATCAAACAATTTATAAGATGTCTGACTCCCTACTGTTCAAGCGTACACTCGCATTCCACTCTTCCTAAACCTCACGGAGAAGCAAGAAGCGGACGCCCGATTGCTTCGCCGATGCCGCGCCGCCACCATGTTCACTCCCTCCTTTCACTGCTTCTCCACGTACTAGTCGCCGCATCGGCGACGTCGTCGTCGCTGTACAACCGCTCATCGAATTGCTCCCGGCTACTCCCGGACGCTGACATCGTCCGCAAGGCGTTCCTGCACGTCGGTAACTTCCCCCTGCCGCGGCGGTCCGCGTGCCGCCCGGTCCGGAGGCTCCGTTTCCCGTCGAGAAACCTCACCGGCATCCTGCGGTGGGAGGACCTCGCCAAACTCTCCAGCCTCCTCACGCTCGACCTGTCCGGCAACTCCCTCCAGGGCGATGTCCACAGCGCGTTCTGGCGTGCGCCCTCGCTCCGTGCTGTCGATGTCTCCGGCAACATGCTCGGCGGCACGCTCCGTTTCGAGCCGAGTGAGAGTCTGGCGTCGCTGAACGTCTCCGGCAACCGGTTCACCTCCGTCGACGGCGTGGACAGGCTCGCTGCCTTGGAATATCTTGACTTGTCAGGAAACATCATCGACACGGTGCCGGAGGGTTTGGTGCGGCTAGCACGGATTCGACGGCTCAACTTGTCCCGGAACTCGATGGTCGGGCTGTTTCCCGACGACTTCCCGCAGCTTGATGACATCGACTTCTTGAATATCTCGTACAACAGCTTCTCCGGCAAGGTCGACGCCCACCTCGTCCGGAAGTTTGGCCTCTCTGCATTTTTCCAAGCCGGCAACGCGTCTCTATTAGTTGAAAAGGCTGGGCCAGCGCCGGCGCCGACACCGAATACCAGTGGCCGCAAGAAGCACAGGCGCCTGCTTCTCGTCGTCGTTGTCTGCACAGTGGTGGCCGTGGCCGCTCTGGTGATCCTGTGCGTCGCGTGTCGCTTCAGGCGTCCGAAGAAGGATAAGGACGGGAAGACGGTGTCGTGGATGGATGAGGAGGTGGCGGTCGGGGCGGTGAAGGTGTCAGCCACCGCGCCCGTGGTTGTTCTCGAGCGGCCGCTGATGGAGCTGACACTTGCCGACCTGGCCGCAGCCACCTCGGGGTTCGGCCGCGAGTCGCAGCTCGCCGATGCTGGCGGCCGCAGCGGCGCCGCGTACCGTGCCGTGCTCCCTGGGGACCTAGACGTGATCGTGCGCGTCGTGGAGGGCGCCCTGGCAGGGGTCGGGGTCGGCGAGGATGACCATGCCATCACCACGGCCGCTGGATTCAGGGAGCTTGCACGGCTAAGGCACCCCAACATTCTTCCACTCCTTGGCTACTGCATTGCAGGTCAGCTGGCTACTGTTACTAGAGGAAAATTCTCTAAACGATTTTGTTTTCTCTAATTTCGTACTTAGGCCAAAGACACAAATTGCACTGAATAATACATAGTAATTGCTAAATTCTTAATGTTAGTTTCGTCATCGTGAACTCCTAAACTCTTAATGTTAAATCTTGCAAAACGTTCTTTTTACAGGAAAAGAGAAGCTCCTACTGTACGAGTACATGGAGAAGGGCGACCTTCATCGTTGGCTCCACGAGCTTCCAGCTGGTAGCATGGACGCTCTAGAAACATGCATCGACACGTCGGACCTCAAGGAGGAGGACAACCAATCCGTGTGTGACTGGTCCATTCGGCACCGCATGATCCTCGGGGTCGCCCGAGGGCTGGCGTTCCTGCACCAGGGATGGGCGGGTTCATCAGGGCGACCGATCGTGCACGGCCATCTGGTTCCCACAAACGTCCTTCTCGGCGACGACATGGAGCCCAGGATCTCCGACTTCATGCACCACGGCAGCAGCAGCAGCAACGACGGGACGCCGGAGAGCGACGTGTACAGCTTCGGCGTCCTCGTGTTTGAGCTCGTGACTGGGCAGGCCAAGTGGGACGAGGCGACGGTAGCGTGGGCGCGTGGCGTGATACGGAACAAGAAAGGGGAGAACATCGTGGACGCTAGGCTAAGGGAGGATGCCGGCGCCGGCGCGACGGGGCCGGAGACAGAGCGAGAGGCGGCGGAGTGCCTGCGGGTGGCGTTTCTCTGCACGGCTCCGTCGCCGCAGAAGAGGCCCACGATGGATCAGGTGGTGGGGGTGCTCAAGGACATCAGGCCAGCGCATGTCGACTAGCTTGGCGGCCTAGTGGTGTATGCATGGTGCCGTGATTGTTCTCCTCGTGTGTATCATGATGCATGAACATGACTAGATGAGCTATAGTATGAAATTGCAGTGGCGACAGTGCCAAATCCACGAAGATTCGGAGCCGGATATGTGGTGGTTTCCCATTCCTTGAACTGTTAAATATGCCGTCAAGTGCTTCTTTTGGAGCCTTGGTTTCTTTTTGTCTCATTTTTGTTGCTGGTGGGAGCTCACTTTATCGGTTGGTGCAACAACTTTGTGCAAGCAATGGCGTGCTTAATCTGTTAATCACGAGCCGGTGCGCCAGCCACGCGAGAGTTCGTTTTGATGGCACAAAAGCTTGCTCCCGACTCCCCTGCACCTTCTAGCTAGGCTGACTGAAATGGATAAGCTCCCGGGCAGCTAGGTGCTTCATCAACCAGGGAAGCGGCATCTTCTTCGTTTCTCCTAAAAAAAACAATCAACTGCACGTAGAGACTAGCTTCCATATGACAAGTGATCCAATAAGCTGGAGTACTTACCTCTCCCCGACGCGACACGGGGCATGCATGCATGGTTGAATTTTTTGTTCGGCCTGCGCAATCAAATTAGCTGCCATGGTTTGCATGGCAAGTGAGTGATGGATAATAAATCAGCGAATTGTCAAGAGAGTGAAGGTCTCTGATAGTCATCAGCAGATTTTAAGGTAGCTCACTTGATTGAAAGAGTGGATATACAACCCAATACTTGGGTTCAGGTCCTTATGCAAGGCGAATTTAGTTTTTGTTTTTTATGAAGGATTAGCCTATTCTAATACTCATGCAATTTATCCAAGATAATTTTTTTATACGCAACAAAAATAAAACAATAATAATGCTCATTTTTTAAAGTTTATATACATGCCTAATAAAAGTGAGTGTGGCTCAACCTCACTACCCACCGTGGGGGTATCATGGATAGTTTCATGCATTCCATGCATGTATACAAGGATACATGCCACTCTAACTAATTAATGATGAGAGAGAATGGGATACCATACTCCATAGGGTACATACATAACACATTCCATTACATAATGAGTTTATAAATCTAATAAATATAATACTACATGCTATTACCATATCTTACTACCAGCTTAAGTATCATGCAAGATATACTATTGTACTTTACTTTCCCACTATGAAGTGGATGTACGTTCTAAAGAATTAGTTCAATTCCTCATGGACCGAGTTAGATTCATATTCATTATTATGATTCAGGTTTTTCTCGTACACATACAATTTATACTCGAGGATCAGTCTTGGCACTTAATCAAGATTAAATAGAACCGTGTGCATGTGTAGTTGGCGAAGAGGTTGGCTTATGTCCTCTTTGATTAAAATGATTCTCAAAACACAAGATTAGAAAAATGTAAGATTCAAGTGTCATGCTCAATTGAATTATAAGGGATTGCAACCTACATTATTTTTCGTGGTGAACGGCAGTTGACCACCTAGGGGGGGGGGTGAATAGGTGGTGACCAATTTTATGTCCTTTTCAGTTTTAGGCTAGCGGAAAGTAAGTTGTCTAAAAGTGCAACTAGGTGATACAAGAGATAAACAACAAAGAAACTAAGCAAGTACAGGAATTAAAGATGCGGTAAAGGAGAGTGGAACGAAACAACCGTAGGAACTCGAAGACCAAGATTTTATCCCGAGTTCCACCACATAGGTGTATGTCTCGTTGGAGGGGTGTGAGCTACCACAAATGTTTGCTCAACGCCACAAAGGCCTCACCCTATTCTCCTGTGAATTCGACCACAAAGGTGCGAATCCACGCTTCCACTAAGGACTCCTTTAAGGGCGGAGAAGGTCCCGTACAAATTCGTGAGGCACACACCCACAACTGAACTGGGGGCTCCCACAAAGACCACAACATGTCACTTCCACAAAGGAATCCACAAAGGATCAAAACACACAAGGTTGAACCTAGCTATCCACAAAGGAACCCTAAATTCGTTGCCCCTCAATAAATAGAGGGGGGAAATCAAATCGCTTCGGTGGAGATGTAGATCGGTGGCTTCTCCCTCAGATCCCCAAGTATCAACGGATTTGAGTGGCTAGATTGGGAGATCCGGAAGAAACGAGCTTCATCACCAATGGAGGAGAGAGAAAATCTGGAAGCTTAATCTTCTGGAGGTAGGTGGAGGGGTATTTATACCCCTCTCCAAAATCTGTCTGTTGTACAGCCGCCAGCCCGGAAATCTCCGGGTTGAGGACCGGAGATCTCCGGACCCCGGAAATTTCCGGAGCAATTTCCGGCTGTGCTTGAATCTGGATCAGTACTGGTTGGGCTTCTTGACTTAGTCAAAAATCCTCTGTCACTCGGAGATCTCCGGATCGGGGCCGGAAATCTCCGAGCGCCGGAAATCTCCGGGAGCATTTCCGGCTAAAACTGTTTTGGAGTCAGACCGCATTTTGAGTTCTGGACTTGGTCGAAATTCCTCTGTCACTCGGAGATCTCCGGACTGGGGCTCGGAAATCTCCGAGCGCCGGAAATCTCCGAGAGGATTTCCGGCTCAGCTTGAGTTGGAGTCAGTACACATTTCAATTCAGACTTAGTGAAAAACTTGGATGGCTCGGAGATCTCCGGTCTGGGGACCGGAAATCTCCGAACCCCGGAAATCTCCTGACTGAACTTTTGAAGAAGGACCAAGTGTAGTTGAATCGAAACTTAGGCAAAATAAGTGTTCCTCTTTACCAGTCTACCTGTAAAAGACCCTGCATGCTTCATCACAAACATTAGAATACTTTTTGTGTTGTCATTTGTCACCAAAATCTGGGAGTGCATAGAATGCACTTTCAATCTCCCCCTTTTTGGCGAATGATGACAACACAAAAAGGAAAACGGATTTGCAAAATATAGACGGAGCTCCCCTTAAGTGAGTGCACTATTTAAGAATGTCTTTGGAATACAAAGTGCACATTCCTTAGGATCAACACTCCCCTTAGATTTTACAAAACACACAAATACACAATAGAAGCAACAAACTTAGATAAAGAGTAATTACAATAGAGAATTTAACAGTACTCATGTCTCACACACATGACGAACAAAAACAGTCATGAAAAAGGGAACACTGAAAGAAACAAAACGAAAAGAAAGAAGTGCTCCTAGCCCATGCAAATCCCGAGAGTCCTAGAGATACTTCTCCCCCTTTGGCATCAAGATACCAAAAAGGGAGGAGGTTCCACTAACGTCTCATGACTCAAGAGTCGGAACCCTCGTCCTGATCATCTTCCTCCTCCTCCTCAGTATCAGCATTCTCAAGATCGCTGTCCTCTGGCACAGCATCATCCCAATCAAATGTGAGACCATCTGCATTCCAATCCTTGAAAGGAACCCGAGGCTTCAAAGGGTGCTTCGGAGCAGGCATCTTCATGTGAGCCATCATCGCTTCTTGGCGCTGCATAATGCGATGGTTCTGAGAGTAGATGGAGTAGTTCTCACTGTGAATGCAACAATTCATGTTCATGATTTTCTCAATTGCTCGAACTACCCAGTGGCGACTCTTCTTGGCAGCTTTCTTGATGTTGGGATTGGAGGGAACCCGAGATGGACCACCAAAAATGTCATCCTCGTTGATCTCATGCATGGTGGCTTGTTGCTGAACCAAGTGAGCAGATTTCTGGACAAGCAGGGCTGGCTTGTGAGGCTGAGTAGCAAAGGCTACATCAAAGTCATCACCATCTTGCTCAGAAAGCTTGTAGAGCCCCTTGATGAGCAACATTATATAAGGAGCATATGGAGGAACTTTCCTCTCAAAAACTGCTAGTGACATCTCCTGGAAAATAAAGTCCATGGCATCCACCTTATAGGCCTCCTGCTCAACCGCATACTCCCCAAGATAGGCATCATGAGCCTTGGCCATCAAGTTTACTAGAGCCCCGGCAATATTATCTGCATTGCCGGCAATGGGAGCAATGGTCCAACGGAACATGCGAAGCAGAATATCATAAGTGGGGAGGAGGCCATTCTGAGAGCCAATCTTCCCTCCAGGTTGGTAAAGATCAGTCATGACGTGTTTGTTGTAAGACACGCCATGGACCTGCATGCGGGCGCCAGCTGCAGTAGAAAGACCATGGAAAGGACAACCAAGAATCTGAGCAAACTCTCTGAAAGAAGAAGTCAAGCGCTGCCTACCAGATATCCAGGTCATCCCAATATCCTCTGAGGAGTCAAACACCACAGTGGCATAGAACTGATGGATAAGAGAGACGATGTAGTTGCACTCAGTTCTCATCAATTGCTCCAAACCCAGAAGTCCACAAACCTTCACATCACCACCAAAATAATCGGCCTTCTTCATTAATTTGTCAAAGTCAATCCACTTCATGGGGCAGATTGGCTTGTCAATAGAGAACTTCTGATAGACTTCCCTGTAGATCCATGCCATCTCAGTGCAAAAGTATGTGGGATCATCAGACTCCACATTATAGGAGAGGTCACTTCGCCACTTGCAAAAACTGCCTTTGTTGAAGTCTTCAAGACGGAGCTCGGTCCTCTTCTTCTTGTTAGCACCAATAGGTTTCCTGAGGATGGCTGAGGTCTCAGTTTGTGAGTTGTCTTCACTTGAGGACCCACTGGGAGGGCGTGAGTGAACTGGTTTGGCTCTTCCGCGAGTAGAAATTTTCTTGAAGCGGCCACGAGGGTTGGAACCTGCAGATACACAGCATAGAGAAGATGGAAAGCATATGGGGTAAGCACTCATGTCCGAGATTGAAAATGGAACATACTAGAAAAGTTTTGACAAACACAGTTTCTGGACTTAGCTGTTTTGATTCTGAGCAGGCCGGAGATTTCCGGGTCTGACTCGGAGATCTCCGGGGTTCGGAGATTTCCGGGTCTGACTCGGAGATTTCCGGTCTGCGCGAAATTTTGACAGATTTGAACAAAATCTATGGATGAAAAACAGATCTGTGCATGTGGAAGGTAAAACATGCCTAGGGGAGCAGTTCCACCAGAGGAAACAAACAACAACCTCCTAAATCGGCTAGGTTAAACAAAAACAAGTTTCGTCCTAGATTTGAAATAAGAGGAGTTACCGGAAGACATTGCGAAAAGCGTGCGGATGGAAACGAAGCCCTTGACGAGGAGAAGCAGATCCCCGAAGCACGCAAGAAACCCTCGAACGATCCACCTGCAGCAAGGAACGGAAGATATGGAGATTTTCGGAGGAGAGAGAGAATTAGGGCACGGGGTGGAGGAACTGGCCGAACCGGCCGGTCCACCCGTGCCCTTATATAGGCAGGAAAATTTTGAAACGGAAATTTCTGGACTGAGGCGCGGAGATCTCCGGGTGCCGGAGATTTCCGGGGCTATTTCCGGATAGGACTTAGCCCTGGAATTTTTTTGGCACGCTCAGAGATTTCCGGACATCGGACCGGAGATTTCCGGACCCCGGAGATTTCCGGCTCTAATTCCGATTCAACTTTGCCTGAGGTCAGTGCCGAAATTGAAAAAGGACTTAGGTGCTGAAAATCGCAGGGGCCGGAGATTTCCGAGTCTAGGCCCTGAAATGTCCGGACACCGGAAATTTCCGGGACTATTTCCGGTCAATAATCATTACAGGTCAGTGCTGATTTTTGAATGGACTTAGTCTCAAAATTCTCTGGTGGCCCGGAGATTTCCGAGTAAGGCTCGGAGATTTCCGTTCAAACCCAAAAACTCCAGGAACAAGAAACCAAAAGGGGACATGAGTGGGGAAAAGCACGTTAAAGGATAGTGAAAGGCTTAGGATAGACACTCAAACTGAATAAAGAAGACACACTCAAGTTGCAAGAACCATACAACACAAGAGAAGACCAACACGAGTGTGTTTTCCCAAAAGAACCAAAGACAATGCAAGTGAGAATCAAAAAATAAAACCAAATAGAATCCAAAGAAAAAGAGTGTTGGAGGCCGAGGCCACCGTGTATGAGTTGTAGCATGGTACCGCGAAGATATATCTTGGGTCCATAACTACATCTCAACATTGAAGCTCACAAATTAGATTTAATTTGAAGTTTTAGCAATGATATGTCACTATGTGCATAATAGGGGGAGGAAGAGTCCAATGTATTAGGAAAACACTCCCCCTAAGTCTATGCGTACCTCTAGGTCTTATAAAGCCTTAAACGTTGGAGTGTGTGTACGGAGTTCAAGCCAAGACCCGAGAATCTATGATATTGAGCTCATTCCTCAAGTAGCAAAAGCGGGCTTCATCAAGGGGCTTCGTGAAGATATCCGCCAATTGATCCCTTGTACCAACATATGATAGATCAATATCTCCTCGTGCCACGTGATCGCAGATGAAGTGATGACGAATCTCAGTGTGCTTGGTCCTTGAATGTTGCACCGGATTGTAAGCAATTTTGATGGCACTCTCATTATCACATAAAAGCGGCACTTTGTCCAAGAGGACACCAAAATCCTTTAAAGTTTGCCGCTTGCTGCGGCGACGTACTCGGCCTCCGCCGTGGATAAAGAGATGCAATTTTGTTTCTTCGAGGACCAACTCACCAAGGATCTTCCAAGAAATTGACAAGTACCGGATGTGGACTTCCTATCATCAATGTCGCCCGCCCAATCGGAGTCGGTGTATCTACAAAGAGACATGGTGCCATCTTTGGGATACCACAACCCAAAGCAAGGGGTATGAACCAAATATCTGAAGATTCTCTTCACGGCCATCAAATGACTTTCCTTAGGCGCGGCTTGATAACGGGCACACACTCCAACGCTTAAAACGATATCGGGCCTAGAAGCACACAAATAAAGAAGAGACCAAATCATAGAACGATACTCCTTCTGGTCTACCTCTTTACCGTCGGGGTTGAGTTGGAGGTGGCACTTGGTTTGCATAGGATTCGTCACACCGTTAAGTCCAAGCAATTTGAATTTCTTGACCATATCTTGAATATACTTGGCTTGACAAATGAAAGTCCCTTCCCTCAATTGCTTTATCTCAAAGCCAAGAAAGAACTTGAGTTCACCCATCATGGACATCTCGAACTTGTCGGTCATTAGCTTCGAAAACTCATCATTGAACACACGGTTAGTAGAACCGAAGATAATGTCATCGACATATAATTGACAAATGAAGAGTTCACCATTAACCTTTTTAGTGAAAAGAGTGGGATCGATTACCCCAACCTCAAATCCACGGTCTACCAAGAACTCTCTCAAGTGCTCGTACCATGCACGGGGGGCTTGTTTAAGGCCATAAAGAGCTTTGTCCAAGACATAGACGTGGTGAGGATGGTTGGGGTTTTCAAAACCCGGGTCGTTGTTTAACATAAACAAGTTCTTGCAATGGACCATTAAGAAAAGCAGATTTTACATCCATTTGTTGCAATTTGAAACCACGGTGAGAAGCAAAAGCGATGAGAATACGTATCGATTCGAGTCTTGCGACCGGCGTGAAAGTTTCTCCAAAATCGATGCCTTCGACTTGAGAAATACCTTGAGCCACCAACCGCGCCTTGTTCCTCACAACGATGCCATGTTCATATTGCTTGTTCTTGAAGATCCACTTAGTGCCAATAACGTTGCGGCAATCTTTAGACTTCTCAACTAGACGCCACACTTTGTTGCGCTCGAAGTTGTTAAGTTCTTCATGCATAGCCCCTAGCCAATCGGGATCTTCAAGAGCATCAAAGACTTTCTTGGGATCGACCATGGAAATGTGTGCTTGATGCTCACTAAAGTGAGCTAATTGACTTCGTGTGGAGACGCTTGCTCGAATATCACCAATGACCTTATCGAGAGATAATGCTCTAAGTTCCAAAGACTTTGCGAAGCGAGCTTGACGACGAGTTTCAATTGCCGCCCTTGTGGTGGGGACAATTTCTTGACCATCTTGATCCTTTGGATCCTCGTCTTGACTTTCTTGAGGGCCTTGATCATCATGAGAAGTCTCTTCATGAGGTGGAGAAGGATGATCTTGCCCTTGAGTAGAACTTGGAGAAGTGGAGTTGGCTTCGATAATATTGGTGGAGGAGGCATGATCTTTTTGTTGATGAAGATCTTGTTGAGATTCATCATGAGCTTCATCTTGAGAAGAAATAGCATGCCCTTGTTGAGGAGGATCTTGAGATTGTTCTTGAAGGGAATCATCATTTTCTATGGGTGAGCCACCTTGTGGTTCTTGTGATGGTGAGGTTTCTTTGATGGGAGAACTTGAATCATCTTGAACAACTTCTTGATGGACTTCAATGGGGCATAGAAAGCCCACCCCCATCTTCTTAATGGCATCAAAAGGTTGTTCATCACCTACATCCCAACCACCAACTTGCTCCACTTGGGAGCCATCATTTTCATCGAATTCCACACTACAAGACTCTATGATAATCCGGGAGGATTTATCAAAGACTCTATAAGTGTGGGACTCGCTACCATAAACGACAAAAATCCCCTCAAGAGATTTAGAGTGGAACTTACCCAACCGGACACCCTTGACGAGATAATAGCACTTACATCCAAACACTCGGAAGTAGACAATGTTGGGTTTATTGCCGGTGAGGATCTCATATGGAGTCTTCTTCAATCCCTTGCGGAAGTAGAGGCGATTTGATGAGTGACAAGCGGTGGAAATAGCCTCCGCCCAAAAGTTGATGGGAGACTTGAACTCCGCCAACATAGATCTCGCCATGTCGATAAGAGTCCGGTTCTTCCTTTCGGCAACGCCATTTTGTTGAGGAGTGTAAGCAGCGGAATATTGATGGCGAATGCCTTCTTTACTAAGAAAGTTGTTAAGAGTGTAGTTCTTGAATTCCGACCCATTGTCACTTCAAACAACCAAAATGGAAAGGTCATGTTGGCGTTGAACTTCCTTTGAGAAGTCGATGAAGACTTGTTGAGTTTCATCCTTGGTCTTGAAGAAATAGACCCAAGTATACCTTGAATAGTCATTCACGAGGTGTTAACTCGACAAGTCCCATGGTTGTGCACCCCGGGTTGATTAATGGGGAGAGAGATGAGTGCTGGTGGTCACGACGGCTGACAAGTAAGGATTTACCTAGGTTCAGGCTCCCGGAGGATAACACCCTACTCCTGCTTGTCTGATTATTGATGCGAGTAGCGATTACAATGACGAGATTTCGATCTCGCTAGGGTTTATGGCGGTGGCTATGAGCGTGTCCTTTGGGACGAGCAACCCTCCTGGCTTTATAGGTAGCCATGTCTCGGGTGGTCGATGCCGATGGCAACTACAGATATGGCAGGTTATGCTTCCTAACCGACTTGGACTAGGTTACATGGTACCCCGCGTGGGCCTGCTGTGGGCCTCCATGTCCTTGGCGCGGCCCAGGTAGCCTTATCGTGGGCTACCCGAAAGGCAGCCCCACGTCATTAGCCCCCGAGTGCTTGGTCGAAGCGTAGAGTCGAGCAAAGGACTTCTTCCTCCAGGACGCGCCATTGGATTGCTTGATCTTGAGCTTGAGCTTGATTTCTTCAGTCGAACCGGCCGCTCCCGATGGGAGTAACCTTTGCAGTCGAATTACTTTGCCTTTGTCTTCTTGTGAAGCTTGCTTCTATTCGGCCTGTTGGCTTACTTGTGGATGGATTCGGCTGCTCGAGCTTACTTGGTTTTTCTTTGCCACCCGAATGATTTCTTCGGGTTCTCGGATCATCAGTCGATCCTACTTTGTTGGTTTCAGCTAAGAAGCTTACTACTCGAATCACTCTGTCGAGCTGTTTCGGTTGTTTTTGGAGCCGTTGGCTTGATGACGTCACTGGTGACGATCCATTGCACGCCTCTGCGCCCGATGGGACGTGACGTGGCGGGCCCCGCTGTCAGCGCTGACCGCAGTCAGCAGTTGTCACGTCTCCGAACTGGGCGCGAAATTTGCATGGCATGATGATGACGCCTCGGTTTTCGTGCGTAGTGGACGAAGTGGGCGGCGACGGTTGGTTTCTTCGTGCGACACGTGGACGGCCGGATGTGTCTGCTTGGAGCCCTTGTTCTGTGGACGGTTGAGATGAAATTTTTTCGAGGCATAAGTACTGCGTTTTGATGCGAGGGCCTTCATCTTCTCCAATCGTTCTGGCCTCCTTTTCTTCTGCGCTCTACCATTTTCGCCGCCATCCAGAGCTCCGTGCTTTTTTTGTCCGTGCACCTTGCGCTGCCTCGCGGCGCCATGGGCAAGCCGAAGAGCGTCATTGGTTCCTCCGCCGCCGCCGACGAAGCCGGGCTGATGAAGAAGCCCGACGGTGACTGGCAGAGATCGTCGGTGAAGAAGGCAGAGGTCGAGCTCCTCCGCGCTCAAGGTCTTTTTCCACCTGCTGATCAAGTCCAGGTACGCGCTCCTGGCAAAGAGGTTTTCCCCACACCCCGAGATGGGGAACGCGTTTGCTTCGTGGATTTCCTTCCGCGGGGCTTCGGGTTCCCCATGCACGATTTTGTGCGCGGTCTCCTGTATGCCTATGGGGTTCAGATCCACGATCTGACTTCCAATGGCGTCTTGAGCATCGCGGGCTTCATTGTGCTTTGCGAGTGCTTTCTGGGTGTCGCGCCCCACTGGGCACTGTGGAAGTCGCTCTTCCTCGTTCGCAAGAACGTTGGAAAGAGCGGGTTGCCCTTCCCCGTGGGCGGCTTCGGGATCCAGGTGCGCGGTGACACCGCGTACTTCCAGATGAAGAAGTCGGACTCCGTCCAGGGGTGGCGCAAGAGATGGTTCTACGTCCAGTCGAGCCAGGACGGCCTGGTGGCATTCGACAGCGGACGTGGGCTGCGGAAGACGCAAGCTTGGACTCACCCGCTGACTGCTGGGGAGAAGGAAGCCGTGCGGCCTCTGCTAGGCCTGCTTCGCGATCTCACCAAAACCCTTGGGCGCGAGGCGGGTGGCGTCTTCCTGATGGCCACCTTCTTCCGTCTTCGGGTGCAGCCGCTCAGCGCTCGGCCCCACCCGATGTGGGCCGTCGAGGCCGTCAACACCGAGCCACTTGACGATGAGGAGGTGGAAACCAAAGTAAGGTCCATCACCAACCTCCGAGTCGCGGATACATGCAACGTCAAGTGCCCGGTTGCTGCTTACGTGGCATCGAACCCCGTTCCTGAGGTGAGTTCTTGACTTGTTTTCCTTGTGTCTTGACTCGACTTGCATCTACTTGCTTCTTGATTCGACTTGCGTCTACTTGCTTCAGGGTCGGTCCCTGCTGATCAGCCTTCCTCCTCTTCCCGAGAACGGACTCGACGACGAGTCGAAATTTGTCGAGGAGGAGGACGACGACGATGAGATTCCTTCCGCGCATTCTCCCCACGAAGAGGTGGAGGACAAAGATGAAGAGGAGGAACCCGTACGGAAGAAGCGGAAGCTCCCGAGCCGTGGCGATTCTGCTACTGCGTCGTCACCCGCTAAGGATGCCGACGTTGCTCTGGAGGAGGCCGTCGCGACGTCGTCGGGTGCGCGGTCCTCGGGTGGCTGGAATGAGCCCTTGATTGTTCCTCCAGTCAGCTCCGCGGCTCCTCCTTCGTTTGCTCGGATGGCGTCGCCCTCCCTGGGGAGTTACGACGGATTTGAAACCACCAGGTGAGCTTCTTGATGATTTATTTTCTTCCAGTTGTGTTTTGTAGCTGCAACCTTTGAGCTGATCAGTGTGCTCGTCTTTGTTGCAGCCATCGTTCTGGCGATGTTAGCTCCCCCCTTCGGGACGTGGAGCATACATCCGCTCCTTCGACTGAATTGGTGACTCAGGCGGTGGTGGAGGAGGTGCGCGCACAGCCTGCTGGCATTGCGTCGTCGAGTCGCGCTCCTCCTTCGGCTTCAGAGGACCCTGACCTCCTGGACCACGTAAGCCCTTTACGCTTGTACTTGTACTCTTGAGTTTTCATCGGGTGCGCGATCAGCGCTCCCGATGGGAGTAGCCCCCGAAGGTGTGGGTGACTAGTATAGTCGCCCGCAACTTTATTAATATCTTGCTCTTGTTTCAGCCGTACTACCACCAGCAGCTTGACGCAGCCGCGGCCTATGTTCGCCTGAGAAGGAGAGGGACCAGTTGCGTGCTTCTCTTGGCCAGGCTACTGAGCGAGTTGCGGAGCTTGAGAAGGCTCTTCATGATTCTCAAGAGCGGGAGCTGGCGCGGGTCGCCCAGGAGAAGACTCAAGTCGATCGTCTCCTCTCACTCGCCGGTGTTCTTGGGGGTAAGTTTCGACTTAATGCCTACTGTGTCTTGATCTTTTCTTTGTCTGACCTTGAATCCCTTGCGCAGAGATTTGCGGTGGAGCTCCTCCGGAAGACACGTCGAGTGACGCGGTTGATTTGGCGACTGCTGTCGGCTTCCTCGACCGGGTCTGCGCCTATGCATCCGACGCGCTGAAGAAGTCCACAGCCGCGCTGAAGAAGTCGACTGGAGCTCTCACTGTGGTGCACCAGAGCATCTTCCCGAGCGACCAGCCGCCGGCAGCCGTGGACGCCCTTGCTGCGCCGTTTGAGGACGCGACCACCATCGCCGAATTCACGCGGTCGCAGACGGTACGCGGCTCCGAGCTCACCTTCCAGCTCCTCTTGAACATCAGGTTCCGGGTGACTTTGAGAAGGTCGTCAGTGGCTTTCCTCAAAGACCCGATGGCCGAATCGCGTCGCTGGGTGGTGTGAAGGAGCGCGCTACACAGTTGGCTGTGCAGCTCGTGGCACTCTTCGAGAGGGCCCTTGCTAAGGCAACTGAGGCGGCTGCTACTCGGAAGAGTCGCTCCCGGTCGCAGTCTGCAGCCTTAGAGTAGATGTAGCATAGGAATTTGGCAGTCGCCGTGGTCTGTACCTTTAAACTTTTGGCCCCGTAATGAATATTGTCCTGCCAGGTCTTTTGGCTTTCAACAATGCTTTTGCTAGAACTGAATTTCTTTCTGCCGAGTTTATCTTTGCTTCACAGTCGTATGATTGTATTGACTCTGCGTATTCGTGGCAGACTGTCGTGCGCGGTGGTGCTTCTTCTTCTCCTGCGACTGAGCCGAGTGGCGAGGCTTCTTCTTCGGGTGCTCGCCGTCGTCGGGCGGCGCCGGCTCCTCCACGTAGTACAAATGATCAGCGGATAATCACGTACCTGAAGAACAAGGTGGTTGAGCTTGAGGCGACCCTGAAGAATATTGAGCTGCTGCTGCACCGCTCCAGGTCGCATCCTACTGCAGAGTTCTCACGACGTGAGGATTTTTTGCTTGGGGAGATCGATCTGATCAGTCGACAGCTGCAAGGTTGGTATCCTTTTGGCGGCTGCTTTCTTTGCTGAAACTTGCTTGTTCTGACTTGCAGTTTACGCGTGCAGATGTGAACCCGGATTGGGAGGCTGAGCGGGATCACGTTGAAGAGCGAGTTGCCCGAGAGGCGTCCGGCGACTCCTATGAAGCTCGTCAGTTCTGGGTGAACAAGTCCAGAGGGCGCGCCCTTGCCACTATGCTTGATCGTACATGGCGTGCGGCTTTTCTTCTGGAGAATTGCCGGAAGACACTCTGGCATATCAATCGTGTGTACTTCCCGCATAACGCGCAGCCGAACGGGCTGTCCGCCTTGCTGGAGACGTTTCGCGACGGTGAGGGGCTGAAGGAGGTCGTCCACGCCCAACTTGTGGCTGGGGCGAATACGGCGTTGGCATACGTCCGGATGCACCGGCCGCATCTTCCGCTCGATAAGGTGCTTGATGGTCTGCCTGGTGATGACGACTTCGACGAGACCTTGGCGGCTGCGCGCCAAATTATCGGGCAGGTTCAGGGGCTAAGTGAGCGCCTTGTAGGTCCCCTCGATGCGCCGAAGGCCGAGCCTGCAGTTTAGAGTAGTTGTCGTCTGCTGTACAGGGTTAGCTATAGAAGGCAAATGTGCTTGTGCAAGTCGCAATGTACTAGATTAAAAATATTTGCGAGTAATGAGAATTGAACTGCTTGCTAGGAAGTGTAAATGCCTGTTTTGATTTTCGACCTGTTTGGCGCAGTCGCCAAGTATGTTAGGCGACGGCCTAGGTTTTTCCAAATGTGACCTGTATGTCGCAGTCTCTGACTTTAACAAGTGGCGACTTAGGATTTTTGTAACTTGACCTGTATGGCGTAGCCCCCGAGTTGTTCGAGTGGCGGCCTAGGATTTTTGCTAAGGCCTGTATGGCGTAGCCCCCGAGTAGGTCGAGTGGCAGCCTAGGATTACAAGTGTTACCTGTTTGGCTCAGCCCCCGAGTATGTCGGGTGGCGACCTAGGATTTTGAACTTGACCTGTACACCGCAGCCCCCGAGTGAGTTCGAGTGGCGGCTGAGGATTTTCTGATAAGGCCTGTATGGCGTAGCCCCCGAGTAGGTCGAGTGGTAGCCTAGGATTACAAGTGTTACCGGTTTGGCGCAGCCTCCGAGTATGTCGGGTGGCGACCTAGGATTTTGAACTTGACCTGTATGGCGCAGCCCCCGAGTGGGTCAGGTGGCGGCCTAGGATTTTTTGATTTATGCTTGTATGGCACAACCCCCGAGTAGTTCGGGTAGCGGCCTAAGCTTTTCTTTCAACCTGTGTGGCGCAGCCCCCGAGTGGTTTGAGTGGCGGCCTAGGATTTTAGCTTCCTCTGTGTGAAAGGTAAAGGAGACATATTTTCTTCATATCACTTTATTGATTCTTGCGAACAGGCCGCCTCATTAAAACCCTTCCAGTCCCCTTAGGTACCCTGGTTAGGGAAAGAGTGCGTCTGAAACCTGTCGCGCTGATTTTTCTTGTACAATGATTGGGTCGAACTAGGCGTAGAACCGGCGGAGTTGTGCCACGTTCCACGGGTTGCTGCAGTCTGCTCCCGTCTTCGAGTCTTTCAGGCGGTAAGCTCCGTTGCCGATTGCTTATGTCACGATGTATGGGCCCTCCCATGGGGAAGCGAGCTTGTGCACCTTCTTCTGCTTGAGTCGAAGGACCAAGTCGCCTGCAGCGAACGCTCTTGGTCGCAGCCTCCGAGTGTGATAGTTGCGTAGGTCTTGTTGATACACGGCTGATCGTGCCAGGGCGATGTCGCGTGCTTCATCCAGGGTATCCATGCTGTCTTCGAGTGCCTCCTCTGCATCCGACTCGTCGTAGGCGACTACTCTCGGTGCGTCGAATTTGATGTCGCAGGGGAGAACCGCTTCTGCACCATACACCATAAAGAATGTAGTGTATTGGGTGGATCTGTTTGGCGTTGTTCGTAGACTCCAAAGGACCGACGGTAGTTCTTTCACCCATGCGCCCGCTACGCGTTTTAGTGGCACGCGCAGTCGCTTCTTGATGCCGCTACAGACGAGGCCATTGGCTTTCTCCACTTGCCCATTGGATTGCGGGTGCGAGACGGACGCATAGCTGAGCTTGATGCCCTGCTCTGAGCAGAAGTCCTTGAATTCTTCGGCTGTGAAGTTCGAGCCGTTGTCGGTGATGATCCCATTCGGTACTCCGAATCTGAAGATGATTGACCTGATTAAGTTCACTGTTGTGGATGCACTCGAACTTGTGATTGGCACGGCTTCGATCCACTTTGTGAACTTATCGACTGCAACCAGGAGGTGAGTGTGACCTCCGGGTGAGGATTTCTTCAGCGGGCCCACCATGTCTAGACCCCATTGGGCGAAGGGCCAGGCTAGTGGTATTGTCTTAAGTTCTGATGCTGGCGCGTGTGGCTTGTTGGCAAACTCCTGGCACCCTGTGCATTTCCTTACTAGATCCTCGGCGTCCTGCATGGCTGTCAACCAGTAGAACCCGGCTCGTAGTGCTTTGGCCACCAATGCTCGACTGCTGGCGTGATGCCCGCAGATACCCGCGTGGATGTCGAGTAAGATGGCTTGGCCGTCGACTGGATCTACGCACCTTTGAAGGATTACTGAGATACTTCTTTTGTAGAGTTCTCCGTTGATGACGGTGAAACTTTTGGAGCGCCTGATGATGCGCTTTGCTTCGACTGGGTCAGCTGGCAGCTTCTGATGCAGTATGTACGCCAGGTACGGTCCTGTCCATGTAGCTTCGACTAGGATGACCTCCATGGGGACCTTGTCTTGGCTTGGCGGGTTAGCATCGCCTTTTGTTGTTGAAGTGCTTACTGTGTTCTGAGTCTTGATGGATCTCTGCGTGATGCGCTCGAGGAAGACGCCGGGTGGGACTGGCACCCTGTCTGAGCCCATGTTAGCGAGGACGTCGGCTTCCTCGTTACTTTCACGGCCGATGTGCCGCAACTCGCAGCCGTCGAAGTTGCCTTCCAACTGGTTGTAAAGGTCTCTGTAGGCGATCATGTTGTCGGCGATGGCGTCGCAGGACTTCATGGTTTGCTGTACCACCAGGTAGGAGTCGCCGTATATCATGAGGTGCGTGGCGTCGCAGTTCTTGGCCATCCGCATGCCGTGGATCAGGGCATCGTACTCGGCTTCGTTGTTAGACGGTGTCGGAAAGTCCATCTGTAGGACGTACTTGAGCTTGTCGCCTTTGGGGGAGATGAGCACAACTCCTGCCCCGGCTGACATGAATTTTTTGGAGCCATCGAAGTACATTGTCCATGCGTTGGACAAGTCGGGGACATTTGGTAGCTGGGCTTCTATCCACTCGGTGGTGAATTCTGGGAGGACTTGGGCCTTGATGGACTTCGGGTGAGCATATTTCAGCCCCTATGGTCCTAGTTCGACAACCCACTTGGCGACTCGACCTGTCGCGCGTTGATTTGTGAGAATGTCTGCTAGTCCAGAGGAGCTTACCACCGTGATCGGGTGCTCGGAGAAGTAGTGGACGACCTTCCTGGAGGTCATAAAGACTCCATACGCCAGGTTCTGGTAATGCGGGTAGTTCTGCTTGGACAGGGTGAGGACTTCGCTGAGGTAGTAGACGGGCCTTTGCACCGGGTGACTGTGGCCTTCTTCTTCCCGTTCGACTACGAGTACCGTGCTCACCACCCTGTTTGTTGCTGAGACGTATAAGTATAACGGCTCGTTTTCCAGTGGTGCCACGAGGACTGGAGAGGTTGTCAGGGTTTTCTTGAGGTGGTCGAACGCAGCCTGCGCCTCCAGTGTCCACTCGAACTTGTCCGTCTTCTTCATCAGTTGGTAGAAAGGTAAGGCTTTCTCTCCCAACTTACTAATGAACCGGCTGAGAGCTGCGACTCGGCCGGCTAATCGCTGCACCTCCCGGAGTTTTGTTGGTGCTGGCATTGTGAGAATGTTCTGCATCTTCTCGGGGTTCGCTTTGATTCCTCTTGCAGATACGAGGTACCCTAGTAGCTCTCCGGCTGGCACGCCGAACACGCACTTCTCTGGGTTGAGCTTGATCTGGTATACATCAAGTGCGGCGAAGACCTTGCGGAGGTCGTCGACTAGGGTATCCTCCTTTCGGGTCGTGACGACGATGTCATCGATGTAGACTTGGACGATCTGCCCGACCCTTTGAGGCACGCTTGCATTGTCCGCTGGTACGTGGCACCTGCGTTCTTTAACCCGAACGACATCGTCTGGTAGCAAAAGACGCCGTCGGGTGTGATGAAGGCCGTTTTATCTTCGTCCTCGACTTTCAGCCTGATCTGCTGGTAACCTGAGTAGGCATCCAGGAAGGACAGGCGCTCGCAACCTGCTGTCGAGTCGATGATCTGGTCTATCCGCGGGAGCGGGAAGTGATCCTTGGGGCAGCACTTGTTGACTGCGGTGAAGTCAACGCACATGCGTAGTTTCTTCGTCTTCTTTTTCTCCCCTAGGACCGGGTTGGCGACCCAGTCCGAGTCATTGATCTCTCGGATGAACTTGGCGTGCAGTAGTCTGTCGACTTCCATGGTGATCGCGTCTCGCTTGGGTCCTGAGAAGCGTCGCATGGATTGTTTGACTGGTCTTGCGTCCTTGTGGACTTTTAGAGAGTGCTCGGCGAGTTCCCTGGGTATCCCTGGCATGTCAGAAGGTTGCCATGCAAAGATCTTCCAGTTCTCACGTAGGAACTCGACGAGCGCGCTTTCCTATGCGGGGGTCAGACTTGACGAGACCTTGACCGTCTTTCTGCTGTCAGTCGGATGGACTTGGTGGGTGACGGTGTCGTCGTTCGTGTTGAATGCTGCATCCTTAGCTGGCTTCTTGCGAGATGGAAAGAGGGTCTTGTCGTTGTCGGCTGATATGGCCTTGAAGTGCTTTTCGACCCTGAAGAACTCAGAAATCTTGGCAAACTCGCGGTCGCAACTGTTGGAGAGCCCAAAGTCGCCGCGTACGATGATTACTCCTTTCGGCCCGGGCAGCTTTACCATCAGGTAGGCGTAGTGGGGTACTGCCATGAACCTGGCAAAGGTTGGGCGCCCGAGGATGGCGTGGTATTGTGACTTCCAGTCGACGACCTCAAAGTCTATCGACTCCTTCCTGAAGTGCTCGGGTGTACCGAGGATGACGTCGAGTGTGATTGTTCCCATGGGCGTGATTGCTTGCCCTGGTACTATGCCGTGGAAGGTGGTTTCTGATTCCGGCAATTTCTCTGTCGACCAGTTCATTCTTCTCAGGGTATCGGCGAATATGATGTTGATGCCGCTGCCTCCGTCCATGAACACCTTCTTCAAGCTGTAGTCGCCGATCAAGGCCTCAATCACGAGTGCGGCGTGCCCGGGTCGGGTTACCTCGGATGGGTGATCTGCCCTGGAAAACGTGATGGGTGTCTCAGACCCGCGCAGGTAGTCTGGTACCGCGCGCGGGCTGTTGATGGCCTGAAGTACTTTGCGGGTGATGAGCTTTTGGCGCCTGTTTGACGGGGGTCCCTTCTGTATCATGTTCAGCTGTCCCCGTGCGGGTGGGTACGTGTCGGTTGCTGCCGACTGACCTTGTTGCTGTTGCTGCGGCTGGGGGAATGCTCCTGCCGCCTGCACCTGGTTGTTGTTTGCGGGTGCTGCCTGGATGGCTAGCTGCGGGGCTGCCTGTATTGCCTGTACTGGAGCGATGATTTGCTGCATGGCTCGGTATATATTTCTTGCTTTGCGACAATCCTTCAGCAGGTGGCTGGAACCCCATTTGCCTGTCTCCGGGTTGCGGAACAAGTGATGCTTACAGGATTGCATCAGCTCCTCTGCTGGGGTCAACGGGCGCTTCCACTCGCGCTTCTGGCTTCCATCATTGTGGCCAATGCTGCTGCTGCCACGGTTATACTGACTCGAGTTAGACTGTCGACCTTGGTCGTACTGTCGACTGTTGTCGCGTTTGTCCTCACGGGGGGTTTCATAGCCCGCCGCTACTAGCTCGATTGAATCGTGGGTGTAACGTGGCTTCTTCTTTTGGCGTGCCTCACGCCAGTTGCTTGTTTCGACCTCTTTCTTGGGGGAAGTTTCGCGGACGTAGTCCTCTCCTTCGGCCCACTGGTTGGCTGTCTTCATGAGCTCTATTGTGGTCTTCGGCTGGAGCCTACCGAATTCCTCGCAGAGGTCGCGGCGAGCGACGCCATGCATGAAGGCGTCCATCACCCGATCTTCTGAAACGGGTTCCATGGTGTTGCGGAGGAGTGTCCATCGCTGGATGTAGGAGCGGAGCGACTCATCCTTTCCTTGCTTGCAGGCCTGCAACTCGATGTAGGTCGTTGGCCTTGCGAATGTTCCCGAGAAACTCTTGATGAAGTTATCCTGGAATTCTTCCCATGTTCGGAAAGAGTCTTTGGGTTGGCTTGTGAGCCACCCGCGTGCCGAGTCCGTCAGCATAAGCTGGATGTACTGCATTGCCGTAGTCGACGTCCCGCCTTGGCAGGTGCAGGCGATGAGGTAGTCCTCGAGCCACAGTTTTGGATCTTGCTTCCCGTCGTACTTTGGTGTGCATGCTGTCAACTTGAAGCCCTTAGGCATGCGGGTGTCACGGCTCGAAGTCGCGGTCAGCGTGGTCGTCTGTGTTTGCTGCACCAGCCAAGCGCTCCTTGCGGTTGCGATCTACTGTCTTCTGCGTGAGGACGTCGCGAAGGTCCTTGCCTGGTTGTCGCTGTGCCGCTGGGATGCCCAAGGTTGTTGGTTCGTGCGCCCGGTTGCCTGGCCCCTTGGCCGCCAGCGCTTCTTCGATTGTCCTTATGGAGGCAATTTGCTGCTTGTGGAGAAGGGAGCGCGCGTCCCCCTCCGGTGGCTGCGTGAGCCGGAGGTATGTCTCGACTGAGATCAGGGCGGCGTTCGCCGTCTTTGGGACGGGTATCCCGTTCTCATCTTCGGTGACGAAGGACGAGTCAAGGTTGCGGGTGAGCCTGGTTCGATCGGCTTCTGCCATGAGGGGAACGCGGGCTCTGTTTCGCCGTGCTCCTTGGTTAACCTCCGTAGAGGATGTGAAGGAGAGGGCAGCTCGCCTGGCACTCGATGCGTCTGCGTCCCTTTTGCGCCGGAGTAGGTCGGCTTTTTCGGCGCGGATTCGCTCGCCTTCCTTGCACAGCAAGTACTGGACCGCCAGGTGGTCGTCTCGAGGTGCGTTGGGTGGGGGGAACGTGCCCTCGTCCACATGCTTCATGGCTTGGATCGCCATGTCCCGCGTGATGACAAGTTTAGTCTGGTCCGGCACGTCCACCTCTAGAGGATATGCGGGTTCTTCGTCGTCGCCATGTGGTGCTGTGCCGGCCATGAAGACTTGCTTGGGGTAGACTTGAGTCGGGGAGTTGGTGCTGCAACTGCTGCTTCTGTCGCCCGCGTCTTGCTCGGGATCGAAAATTGCTGCAACGTGGCGCGCGGCGCAGTCGCTGTCGCGTCTTCTCGCGATCGTCCCTGTGTTCACGCTCGCTGGGGCGAGTGCGATTGGCTTGGGGTAGACTTGGGATTTCCAAGAAGATGAGGGCGCGCGTGACGTGGCTGTCGGGCGCGAGCTCCTGGTTGCCCGTGCGGGTGCGACAGTCGAGGTAGATCTTGACTTAGTCGACCGCGCGACCGAGGTTGGGGTAGTAGATCCGATCCGCGCGGCCGTCGCCGAAATTGTCGATGTAGTCGACGCAGATGCAATCTTCGCGGGTGCAGCGGGCGCGCTCTCCGCGGGTGCGGCAGATGCGATCTTCGCGGGTTCGGCGGGCGCGGGGGTTGCCGATTCGGGTGACGCCGCCACGCATAGCGCGGTAGTCGTAAACCTGAGTATGCCACGACTATCGATGCAGCCGTATATGGAGCCGAAGGTGATATGTATACCTTTGTCCAGATCGGCGTACACCGAGCGGTGGGCCGGCGGGTGGAAGACGTACTCGAAGGAGCCGAAGCGGATCGACTCCCTGGCGGCGGACACGCCGATCTTCATTGCGGATGGAGCCGGAGCGACCATGATCCCAACACTTGTTTGACGTTCACACAGACGGCGCCAATTGACGAGGTGTTAACTCGACAAGTCCCAGGGTTGTGCACCCCGGGTTGATTGATGGGGAGAGAGATGAGTGCTGGTGGTCACGACGGCTGACAAGCAAGGATTTACCCAGGTTCAGGCTCCCGGAGGATAACACCCTACTCCTGCTTGTCTGATTATTGATGCGAGTAGCGATTACAATGGCGAGATTGCGATCTCGCTAGGGTTTGTGGCGGTGGCTATGAGCGTGTCCTTTGGGACGAGCAGCCCTCCTGGCTTTATAGGTAGCTAGGTCTCGGGTGGTCGATGCCGATGGCACCTACAGATATGGCAGGTTATGCTTCCTAACCGACTTGGACTAGGTTACATGGTACCCCGCGTGGGCCTGCTGTGGGCCTCCATGTCCTTGGCGCGGCCCAGGTAGCCTTATCGTGGGCTACCCGAAAGGCAGCCCCACGTCAGTCATCAACAATCACGAGGCAATATTTCTTGCCACCAGGACTTATCTCCGGAATTGGTCCAAATAGATCAACATGAAGGAGCTCCAAAATCCGGGACGACGATATGATGGTCTTGCTTGGATGAGGAATATCATGCATCTTGCCTTCCACACAAGCTCTACAAATTCGATCCCTTGAAAAGGAAACATGATCTTTTAGTCCAAGGATGTGGCCACCCTTGTGGAGACTTTGCAAAGTACGCATGTTTACGTGAGCTAGTCGGCGATGCCAAAGCCAACCCACGTCGGCTTTTCCGAAGAGACACATGGCTTGAGAAATGGTGGCTCCGGAGAAGTCCACCACATAGAGCTCATGCTCCACATGTCCCACGAAAGCCACTCTTAGCGACTTGCTCCACAAGAGGACCACAATGTCCTTATAAAAGAAGGGAGAGATCCCCATCTTTGTTAAGGCAGGAACCGATAACAAATTATAGCCAAGAGATTCAACAAGCATTACATTGACTAGAGAAATGTCAGGGCAACTACCACTTTGCCAAACCCGGTTACCTTAGACCCTGATAAGTCACCAAAAGTTACGGTTGCTTGATCTTCATTAGGTTTCAACTCCGTAACGAGTTCTTTGCTCCCGGTCATATGACTTGTACATCCACTATCAATTATCCATTTTGAACCACCGGGAGCAAGGTCCTACACGAGATCAATTCTTGCATTTAGCAACCCATTGCTTCACAATGGGTGTTTTATGGTTGGCGACAAGAGATTTAGGAACCCAAATAGCATATGAAATAAAACCATAGTAGGGTCCAATGTAACGAGCACAAACATTCCCATAATAATCGACATATAAAGCATAGTTAGGGTTGTTGTCCCCGGCGTGATCTTTGCGAGTAGGCTTGCCCCTTGTGACATTTCTACTCGCAAGACCTTCCTTGGATTGAATGGAGTCGGCCTTCTTGGCTTGGATGGGGTTGATGCTCTTGGGAATGCCCTTCTTGGCATTCATCTTAATGGGTGACACATATCCAAGAACTTCCTTTCCTTGTCGAGTGTGAGGCTCTACGATGGGAGTCTCAACAACTTGTTTACCCTTGAGAAGGATGATCTTGGATGTGGAGGCCTTAGTCATCTCACTCTTCAACCTAGCATTCTCCTTCACAAGATTAGCATTATCACAAGAACACTTAGAGGTAGAGATGCTAAGAGAATCAAGGTTAGTTAGCAGAGTTTGGAGTTGGGCATACGACTCTTTTAGAAGAGCATGTTCACTCTCCAAAGCCTTGTGAGCTATGACGAGCTTCTCCATGTCCTCAATGAGTCGAACATGCCCAACCGCAAATTCGGCTTTATCTTGTTGAGCCACCTTGAATTTAGCAAAGTACATATCACGATCCTTAATGAGCTTAGCATGTGAGTAGTTATGAGTTTCCTCAATAGTTTCAAGTTGCTCCTCAAGACGAGCATGAGACTCTTCAACCTCCTCAAGAGAGGACTTCAAATAAGATAGAGAAATAGCGTCTTCTCTTTCTATCTTACCCTTCTCTTCATTGAGATGCTCTAGCTCACCAATTCGAGCCATGAGGGCACCAACATGTTTCTTGCTATCACCTTGCAAGTTAGTGATAAAGGAGTCGAACGCCACAAGCTCTTGCTTGATTTGAAAGCTAGAGGCATCATCAAGCTCATTCATTTCATTCATGAGAGAGGAAGAGGATGAAGGTACCTCCGATGCCTTTGCCATAAGACACTTTGAGCTCTTAGTGATGCAGTTCTCATTAGGCGATGTGAATAGAGACGATGAAGAGATTGTCATAGTTGAAGGAGTTCTTGTTGTTGATGGAGAGATGGTAGTTGTCGAGGTGGTGGCAAGGGCCGCCACTTCATTTGGTATTTCTTCCTCCGACTCTTCATCATCGGTGGGATACTCCTCTTGAGTCAACAACATGATTCGAGGCTTCTTGTTAAAAGGCCTCTTCTTTCCATAGGCCTTCTTGGGAGCCATCTTAGTTTTGTCCTTGAGCACTAGACGTCCACCATGCTCTTCTCTTTTCTCATAAGGGCACTCGGCAACGAAATGGAACTTGTCTTGACAATTGTAAAATGTCCTTGACTTGGAGGGTGAGACCCTATCAGCTAGAGGTGCATTCTTGTCAAAACGCATCTTGCCTCTTGAGGGATTGTTCCAAAAGGTGCGAGCCGCAAGAGCGAGATGATCATTGTAAGCAATCTTGAGTGCTTCCTCGGACATAGCGGCAAAGCTTCCAAGATCATCATCGTCGTTGTCTTCCTCAACGGTAGCCTTCAAAGCGAGGTTGGTTGTGCCTCTTTGCATTCCAAGAGCCCTTGCCCTTGCATCTTGAGCATTCTTAGTGGCCACCTTGTATGCGGCCATCTCTTGCATAACCTCATTAGACGTCATGAGATGGTAGTTGTGTCTTCCTTGAAGACTCTTGACATCGGTAGGCTCACATGCCATCATAGAGCTAACATACTTCCTCTTGATCCAAGCATCATCAATATGAGAGGCACCCACTTCTCGAAAGCTTGTGGCTATGGTCACCAATCTTCGATACATCATCTCATGGTCTTCACCATCAAGCTTGAAAAAGCCCTCGACTTCATTGCTCAAAGAGTCATAGCGGTTCCTTCTCATGCTATCATTTCCAACGAACAACTCGGATAGACCATCCCATGTCTCCTTGGCGGTGGTGAGATGTTGGATGCGAGACATGTCCTTGTTCCCAACCGCCTTTTGGATCATGTAGAGAGCGTGGCATCAAGTTGAGCCTCCACCACTTCTGTTCTTGTTGGGTTGGTCGGATCATGCGGCTTGTATCCAACTTGAATTATGCGCCACAACTCGATTAAAGAGTTGCACACATGAGACTTCATCATATATTGCCATTGAGAAAAAGTATAATCTTTAAGCAACGGGGGATCACCCCTATGAGAAACTTGCGGGTGAGGAATAATGGGATCGGGGGTATGGTATTGGGATGGGGGAGGAGTGGCGTTGTAGCCTTTAGGCACTTCATCATTGGATGATGGAGTGTTTTGATGGTTTGAAGAACTACTAGCATCACCCTTCCCATCCAAAGGCAATTGCTTTCCCTTTATCAATTCGGGGTCCACATCAAGAGTAATGCCCGGAAGCACCGGATGCTTTGAGGGCAATGCAAGAGAGGTTTCCTTAGATGTCATGAGAGACTCAAGCATATCATGAAACTTCTTGAACTCGGTTTGTATGGACGATGTCAACTTTGTTTCCAAAGAGTTGATATCGGCCATAGTGGCACCTTTCTATTGCATTGCTGCCAAAGTCGCGGCGTCCGTTTCGGAACCCTCTTTTGGGTCAACTTGCATTGTCCAAGGTTGGTCTCAAGCGGTGAAGCTTTTAAGAGACAACTTGGCTCTGATACCAATTGAACGACAGCTGACCACCTAGAGGGGAGGGGGGGGGGGGGTGAATAGGTGGTGACCAATTTTTATGTCTTTTTCAGTTTTAGGCTAGCGGAAAGTGAGTTGTCTAAAAGTGCAACTAGGTGATACAAGTGATAAACAACAAAGAAACTAAGCAAGTACAGGAATTAAAGATGCGGTAAAGGAGAGTGGAACGAAACAATCGTAGGAACTCGAAGACCAAGATTTTATCCCGAGTTCCACCACATAGGTGTACGTCTCGTTGGAGGGGTGTGAGCTACCACAAATGTTTGCTCAACGCCACAAAGGACTCACCCTATTCTCCTGTGAATTCGACCACAAAGGTGCGAATCCACGCTTCCACTAAGGACTCCTTTAAGGGCGGAGAAGGTCCCGTACAAATTCGTGAGGCACACACCCACAACTGAATTGGGGGCTCCCACAAAGACCACAACATGTCACTTCCACAAAGGAATCCACAAAGGATCAAAACACACAACGTTGAACCTAGCTATCCACAAAGGAACCCTAGATTCGTTGCCCCTCAAGAAATAGAGGGGGGAAATCAAATCGCTTCGGTGGAGATGTAGATCGGTGGCTTCTCCCTCAGATCCCCAAGTATCAACGGATTTGAGTGGCTAGATTGGGAGATCGGGAAGAAACGAGCTTCAGCACCAATAGAGGAGAGAGAAAATCTGGAAGCTTAATCTTCTGGAGGTAGGTGGAGGGGTATTTATACCCCTCTCCAAAATCTGTCTGTTGTACAGCCGCCAGCCCGGAAATCTCCGGGTTGAGGACCGGAGATCTCCGGACCCCGGAAATTTCCGGAGCAATTTCCGGCTGTGCTTGAATCTGGATCAGTACTGGTTGGGCTTCTTGACTTAGTCGAAAATCCTATGTCACTCGGAGATCTCTGGATTGGGGCCCGGAAATCTCCGGGAGCATTTCCGGCTAAAACTGTTTTGGAGTCAGTACGCATTTTGAGTTCTGGACTTGGTCGAAATTCCTCTGTCACTCGGAGATCTCCGGACTGGGGCTCGGAAATCTCCGAGCGCCGGAAATCTCCGAGAGGATTTCCGGCTCAGCTTGAGTTGGAGTCAGTATGCATTTCAATTCAGACTTAGTGAAAAACTTGGATGGCTCGGAGATCTCCGGTCTGGGGACCGGAAATCTCCTGACTGAATTTCTGAAGAAGGACCAAGTGTAGTTGAATTGAAATTTAGGAAAAATAAGTGTTCCTCTTTATCAGTCTACCTGTAAAAGACCCTGCATGCTTCATCATAAACATTAGAATACTTTTTGTGTTGTCATTAGTCACCAAAATCTGGGAGTGCATAGAATGCACTTTCACGTGGGAATAGACTTTGGATATGTGAACATTTTAAGACTTCCTTTGCAACAATTTCGTAAGGAGAGACTTTGGGAATCTCGTGCTAAAAGCTACTTCTCAATATGTAGGCTAGAGGCTCCATCGGTGGTTACATCAGTAGATGAACAATAGTCATAGTTGATGATTTGTGCAAGGGCACTTGGTGACTTGGTAGTCGCTGGCGCTTCATTGACCCCGTATGTCGCAAGGAGATTTCATAGGTAATCATGCTCACAACATGATGGATCTTCAAGCACCTCAACACGACTGTCTTCGACAACACTGGGTCCTTGGTTCCTCTCTATTTGACGCGATCAAGACCAGTGAGTTTGTGGGAAAATGCGGGTGTCGTAATTAGCTAGCTAGGTTGAGGTGTATGTTGCGGTGTTCATCCTCTCTTGGACATGTTCATAAACCATCTTTTATATCCATCCATCAAAACACATTACTTGTCGCCTTTTCACGAAATAATGAAAATAATAGGTGTTTTTTCCCATTGTCTCTCGGCACTATTGACCACGCGTAGCCGACATGTCCACAGCTACACATACAAAATCTCCAATCATACAGACAGAGACCTGCCGTTCCTGTCAAGCTATACGGTCTTGGCCACATGTGTCTTGTGCTCTTACTAACACTAGCCTGCCTGCGTCGCATCAAGCATGTAAAATTTCATGCTGCAGCGGTCATCAGGAGAGTGAGTGGCGGCTCCCCTGCGTCTTGGACTTACCCTATCCTGTCCCGCTCAGACGGGTGCCGCATCCGTCCTTTTGCGCCTTGTGTCCTTCCTCCTCACGAATCCAAATGCCCAGCCAAATCGATCCTTCCTAACCTGATGTGTTGACCGGTACAGTGGTCATCATTTGGAAATATTTCCCTACTATCTTCTCGTGTGCTATGCCAATCATTCATCCAAGTAACAAAGTACATATATGTTACAACTTGTTTTATAAATCTTGCTGTCATATGCCCGTGTGTGTTTATTTTGACCAAGTACATGCCATAGCGGAAGGATGCTCGGGTACGATCTGGGGCCCCAGCATGCGTCGCATTGCAGCGCTGCTGGTGCTCTGTCTCCTCGCGGTGGCAGGCCGGATTTGAGGCAGGTGGGCCCAGATCTGCCGGTGGCACCGTGACTCGTCCTGCTGCTCGCTGTGGTGGCGCGACGGTTCCGCCTTGGCCTGTTGTGGAGGTTTCATGGCATGGCCGGTCGCGTGTTGTGGGCTTGATTTGGGTCAGGTGGGGCTAAGTCTGCCGGCGGCTGCGTGGTTGTGACCATCCCGCGTCGAGACTGCACATACCCACGCTGCTGCTCTTTGGCCTTGTCGGGAACGCAGCGGCGGTGATGGTCGGCCGGTGGCGACACTCTGATCCTCCTTGGGGGTTTCCCCGGTTGGGTTAGGTTGGTCGGAGTGTGGTGGCGCCTCCCTTTGGAGGCAGGGCCGTGTCTGTTGTGGTGTTGGTCCGATGCGCCGCCCCGGGCCCAGATCTGGGCCCTCCGGGGCCATCTGTGTTTTAGGCGGGTCGGTCTGTATCCTCGGTGGCGCGACCTTCTATACATTAATGACGGAGAGCAGATCGGATTGGGGGCAACAACGCCAACGGTGTGCCTTCTGCAGCGCGACGGCGGGAGCTTTACGGGCCTATCGAGGACGAGAGGCTCGGCCGGGCTCGCGAGCCTGGTGTGCGGCTGGTGTTGCGTCCGGACGGTTACTGTCTGTGACGGTGGAGGTTGGTCCCTCTCACACTTCGGCGGTGTTGTGGGCCCTAGTCCCGACTCTTCTTTTTGGTGTGTAGGTTGCTCCTCTCTGTGCCTAGTGAGACATCAGGAGCGGCTTCGCGATCGTGTGGCGTGGGGTGGTGGGCGGTTTTGTTGGAGTGCTCTGGAGCGTCTGGGGTGACGGGGGATCGGGAGAAATCCTAGTCAGTGTATCCGACTCCGGCGCGGTGGCGCTTGTAGGTGTCGCCAGTTCTTCCCGAAGGGCGTCCGATGTTCCCCTTCCTCTCCCCATCGTGTAGCGGGGGAAACCCTTGGCAACAACATCGTCATCTTCGTAGCATCCTTCCTGAAAGTGTTGATTGGTACCGACGCTCCAGAGCAGTAAGAGCTTGGTGGCCCTCCGGTGGGCGCAGCGGTTGTGGAGCTTCCTTTATGTTGTCTTTCCGTCGTTGTCGGTATTTTTCTTTTTATTTTCGCTTTTCTTTTGGGTGTTGTGTTGTTTGACCCAACATCGGTTTCAAACGGTGTGGCTTTATTTATAAAGCGGGGCGAAAGCCTGTTTAGAGGAGAAGTCTTGATATCATGCCTGTCAGTGGTTTTTTTATTAATTGATTGCCGATGCAGTCTAAGTGTCTAACAGTCTAGCAAAAGTTGCAAAGGGTCATACATTACCAGGATTAAACATTACTAACAGCGTAACCCGCGTATTTGCATGGTTAAATTTATACAAATTGTTATATGCTATTAACTTGTTAAATTGTCATCGTTATATTGCTATTTTTCTTGTGCATAATCAATACCGAAACATGTAAAAACATCATAGCGTCTTGTTTGGATATATGTTTCATCGTTTTTCTCATAAGCACCATGCATACTATTCACTTATTGCAATTTTCCGATGAAACACTATTTAAATAGAATAATTATGAGGTGTAAACAATATTTTAAATCTTGCAGAAAATATCATTACATTTTTATAAATCTTTCCACCAATCATAATTGATAAGAATCTTGCTACGGTACACCATAAGAACAAATACATTTTAGTCAATCATAATAGTTAGTAGCTTACTTGGTTCCAAATTTTCATTCCCATTGGTGTATTTCATCACAAACTTTTGAAAAGTTCCACCAAGTATTAAGCGTAATTATGGGTTATCTAAATAGAGAAACACTAAGATAGACAGGACATCATTTATTTATGAAAACAAATAGACTAAAATATTTTTCATTTAAAATTGTATAATTTGTTGTTTATTTCTCGTATCCATATGTCTTTTCGAGTTTGCTTGGAAACGAGTTAGTATTGTAAAGATTATTGTTGTTCGGCTGTTCCATGTGTCTCTTCGCGATTAAATCTATCAACACGGCATCTATTGCTTCGTTTGGCAAATCATGGTTAAGCAAGATTGATTAAGGCCTCGTGACTCCTGACCTTGAACTTGAAGGCCAATCAAGGTTCGGAAGATATTTTTTCTATTTAACTTATCTTGACACATCTAAAGTTCAGTTCAGGTAGTATTAAAAATATATTAATTATATTTTGTTTTATAAATCAGGAAGTAACTTTTTTTAACAAACAGAGGCGCCGGAGGCGCCAAATTTCATTCTCAGGTCAGCTGCACGACGCAGTAATGATAAGAAAGTCCTGTACATGATGTATAATTGAAAGCAAAGGACAATGACCTAGAGAATGAGAGGAGTTCATACATAAATCAGGAAGTATCATGCCTTTCAGAAATAGCTGAACAATTAATGCGTGATTGCGTAAAAGTATTTTTGGTTTTATATAATGTGAATCTAAGTGCCTGTCTCTGTACACTCTTGCAGGATAACACAGAAAAGCCCACTTAATAATCTTATTGCCTGTTTCCACCAGCAGCCCAAAGGGAAGATGATAAAGCTCAGTAAGAAAGTTAGCACGACCCAACAAAAGTCTACTACTCCCTCCGATCCATAAAAAGTGTCGCTCTTCTAGTACAAACTTTTTACTAGCTTAGTACAAAATGGGTGACACTTTTTATATATCGGAGGGAGTACTAAAATAAATCCCATTAGAAAATCTCACTGTATGCCTCCACCAGCCCAAACGGAAAATAGGTAAAGTCCATTAAGAAGGAAGTCCAGAACGAAAGATAAATCCCATTGAGAAATCTCACTGCCTGTCTTCACCAGCAGCCAAACGGAAAATGGCAAAGCCCACTAAGAAGGCTTGCACGACCCAGAAAAAGTTCGCAAAAAAAAAATATAATGGCCCTTATCAGTGAGAATTGAGAAATTTTAAAAGATAAAACAAATTATCATACAAAATACTTTTACTAGAGCAACTATTTGTCAACCAATTCATCAATAATTGTTTTTGGGCTGTCTGGTCGGTCATGTCATCAAGTATTTCGACAAAAGGTATTGGCTTCTATACATATAAAGTCTAAACGTACCAACCAACAGTGTTACAATGCACATAACCAGCGAGTTCATCAGTTTAAGATTACAAATCCGGTGGAGCAAATGTCAAGAACAACCAAATCACTGTCCAAATTGTAGATGAAACCCAATGCGGCATGAACATAAACTTTTCAAAAAGTAGTCGGATGGATGCTTGAGAATAATTCCTCAATAGTACATTTGAGTCCTAGTGGTTCGGAGAGCCATTTCACTAGTGCAAAGTTATTTCAGTTATTGGAGTGGACACTTTATCTATTGCTGCGGGAATCATATTTGAAAAAATAGCATGAACGGTCTTTAATTCAAAAGTTAATTAGGAAGGGAACCAAAGGTCAGAGAATAAGGCGGGGATGTTTTACTGGATTAGACGGTCCAAGTATAATTAGGATTTTCTAAAAGATAACACGAAGGAAACTGGATGGATGATGACGAGCTAAGAATTACTTCTATAAAGGTTGAGAGCATACCCTCCATATGAGAGGGTTTGCCCCTCCTGGCGATTCTGGTCCGTTGGATCGGACTTAGGAATAGTAAATTTGCTCCCACTTTTACCCACAGCCGTTGGATGCGGTCGAATTTTCGTTTACTTCCTGCTGGGTTGTATGTGCATGACAGTGTGGGGCGAGCTACACGCTGGGCCCGCGAATCAGTGGGCGAGGCGCCATGGTGTGAGTCGCTCTCATTTTGCCGGCGCTCTGCAGCGATGCAAAAACGGTGTCCGGAGTGAAACCCTAGCCAGCCGCCACTCCTCTCTCCTTTCTCCCTCCTCCTCGCTCCACTCCTCCCGCACGCCGCCTCTCCTCGCGCCGCTCCTCCCGGCGTCTACCACGTCAGCGGACGCGCCCGCGTCGGAGTCCCGGACGAGGAGGTGTTGCCGCAGAGGAGCTACGTCCCGGAGGAGGGACTGCGGCGGCGAGGGCGAGGAGCGGCGCGCGGGCGACCACATCCACACGACATCCTCGAGCTTGGGGATGGCGAGGAGGAGGTCCTTGCGGCTGGATGGTGCGCACATGTCATCGTGTACGTAGTAGAAGGGCGGAGTGCTGGAGAGCGCCTCGTGCGTCGCCGTCGTCATGGTGGTGGCCACGGACGAGTCGGTGGCGGCGGTGTGCTGCGGGGAAGACGCCGTGCGCCGCGTTGCTTCGGCCTCTTGGTCTTTGGCGTCGCCTCCATCGCGGCCTCCCCGTCGAGGCGGTGAGGGCGGGGGCGCGGGGACGGCCATGGGGATTTGGGGCACGAGGATGGGCGGATGCGAATGGATGGCTGTGGCTGGCCCGTGCACCGCTGCGACACCTCTATCCCACAGCACGCGCACCTCGCCGGCGGCGGCCCTGTCGCTGAGGCCGCTCGTTCCACGGCCGCAGCTCCTGTTTTGCACACTGCCAGGGGAGACGATCCAGGGGGACAAGAGCGACTTCATTCGATGGAGTGAGCTTCTTTGTTTCTTCTCCTCTTCCCATCTTCGTTTCTCATCATGTGTAGATCTTTTTTCCATTTTTTCTCAACTTTTCAGCTTATATGAGAACAAAATTGATGGATTTATCTCTAATTGTGTGTGTGAAGCAGGAAAGGCGCATATGAGAACTGAGCCTGGTGTACTTTCTCTGATTCCTTTACATTTGTTCTTTCCAAATTTTATACCCACCTGGTTTTGTGTAAATAACCAGATAAAGATCGTGATATAATGTGTTGATGAACTACCCTGTTTTATCAAGTAGCGTTGGGTTTCTTGGGCTGCTTGTTGCTCTAACTCAGTGTGCTCAAAACAAGATTTTATATTTGCAGAGTTAAGTGTATGGACATGGAATGGGAGTGGCTTTCAAACCGATGGTGTGGCTTGGGAAACTGCATCTCGTCGAGCAAATGTATATTGCAAATGTTGCTTCTTTCTATTTTAGACGAACCATGTTTGTGTTGTTCCTTTTTTATTCCCTCATGTTTCTTTCTCTGTGCAGGAGTTGCTTGCCTCTCTTCTCTGTCAGGCAGGTATGCAATTGAGTTTTCTGAGTTAAATACTGATTAGTCTCCATCCGCTCCTACGTAAGTAGTAATTCCTAGAGAATTTGGCTTATTTTATCTACCAATGTTCTGTGAGAATTGCAGTGGCACAATAATTCATATTTAATTTATCGTGTTTAATGTGGATTAAACCAATGGAGATATAGAAATCTAAGCTTGATGTAAATCAACTTGTTTTGCTTAGTGGGTCAAACTAGACCTCTGCCTCTGTTTCCAATAGCTTTTTATTTGTTATTAGATCGAGCTATAACATGTAAATATGTAATTTATACTCAGCTTTTTGTTGGCGGTGCTTCAGTTTAAGACAATCAATACTCTTTTCTTTATAGAATTTCTGATTATCTCGTTTGCATTTTTTTTCATATATACTTGATTTTAATGGGCTGGACTACATGATGCTTGACCATCTGGGACAGCAGACCAAGATTTTAATGCAATCAATTAATTTTCAGGTCAACTAACTGATAGTTTTGATTACCAAATTTCATTCCTCTTACTAGGTGCGAGTGCGCAATTGTTTAAGTTCTGTGTATGCGTCCCTTTATTGTCAGAGAAATCATTAGCTCTTCTATTTCAGACTGTGTGACCTGCTCTCTTTTCCTTTATATGCACCTTCTCTCTACTTCCTTGAGCTTGAGCAGTCACTATTCCAGCGTGGCTGCCTTATTGGCTCTTTTCTTCTTCTTGTAAGTTTCTTATTTCAGGCCAGTTTAACATAGATGTGATCTTTGTGTATGATTTTTTGTTCCTCGTCTCTCGTTGTCGTCTCGTGGACTGGTGTTTTATTTGTGTTTGTACAGAAGTTTGCTCTCTTATATGCTTTTCCTCTTTGTAGCTCACCGTCTGAACCTTCTCATTTGTTCTAGCTTCAAAATGGTTATTGTTTTGTGCCTATGCATTTATTTTATAGTTATCTTCTGATACAACACATTTCAGTATTAAAAATATTTAGTTACATGGTTGTTAATTGCTATTTGGCAGAATAAGAGAGCAAACTTATGGGTGTGATATTGTTTTTTTCTTGCCTTTCAAATTCACTTATGATATAATTAACTTCAACACCTAGTGTTTTGGCACTTAAATAGTAGCTTTTTATTTATTATTAGATCGAGCTATAACATGTAAATATGTAATTTATACTCAGCTTTTTGTTGGTGGTGCTTCAGTTTAAGACAATCAATACTCTTTTCTTTATAGAATTTCTGATTATCTCGTTTGCATTTTTTCATATATACTTGATTTTAATGGGCTGGACTACATGATGCTTGACCATCTAAGACAGCAGATCAAGATTTTAACGCAACCAATTAATTTTCAGGTCAACTAACTGATAGTTTTGATTACCAAATTTCATTCCTCTTACTAGGTGCGAGTGCGCAATTGTTTAAGTTTTGTGTATGTGCCCCTTTGTTGTCAGAGAAATCATCAGTTCTTCTATTTCAGACTGTGTGACCTGCTCTCTTTTCCTTTATATGCACCTTCTCTCTACTTCCTTGAGCTTGAGCAGTCACTATTCCAGCGTGGTTGCCTTATTGGCTCTTTTCTTCTTTTTGTAAGTTTCTTATTTCAGGCCAGTTTAACACATATGTGATCTTTGTCTATGATTTTTTTGTTTCTCGTCTCTTGTTGTCGTCTCGTGGACTGGTGTTTTATTTGTGTTTGTACAGAAGTTTGCTCTCTTATATGCTTATTCTCTTTGTAGCTCACCGTCTGAACCTTCTCATTTGTTCTAGCTTCAAAATGGTTATTGTTTTGTGCCTATGCATTTATTTTATAGTTATCTTCTGATACAACACATTTCAGTATTAAAAGTATTTAGTTACATGGTTGTTAATTGCTATTTGGCAGAACGAAGGATGTGATATTGTTTTTTTCTTGCCTTTCAAATTCACTTATGATATAATTAACTTCAACACATAGTGTTTTGGCACTTAAATACTACCAGGTATAATATGAGACATTTGCTTCATAGATAACAGGTAATTACTGTATACTTGCAGGTTCATGGAGAGCATCTGTTGGATATGCTCATAGATTTGGAAATGGACATCATCTATCTCATCCCTAAGGTAATGATTTAAAGTTTGAATGTGTCAAGCTTGATAATCTTTCTAGAATGTTCTTTCTTGGCATAGTCCTCAGTTTCAGATCTAAATGAGATTGAAAGTGTATTTTTTTTGTTTAGTCATTTGAGATGTTTTGAACACTCTTATGTCTCTTTGAAATTACCGGCAAAATTAAGGGTGCTTCCTGAGTTTTAGTCATATAATATTCCATGGCCTTAATCTTATTCTTTCTCCACCCAGGGACCTGATGACATGGTTTGGATGGCTGCTGCCTAGAAAGAGGCGATGTATTGGTTGATGAACAAGGTTTTGGGATAGGTTAGCCGCTGCATGTATGTTGCTCTCTAGAATCTATAATATGCATTATGTGCTACTGCCTTTCAGTTAAACCATGAAAGTTTATGATGTAGAAGGATGTTACTCTCCCTTTGCAGCATGGGATGAAGCATTTTAGTCAATATGTTGCTTGGTCGTGGCAGATGTTTTATTTTGTTATGATTTATTTTACCAGATTTGGGTGTCAAACTCAAATGTTGCATTGCTAGCAGATGGTTTGTGCTTTGCACACGGTCGTGGGGAGATGACCCAGCGACTTCATTAGGTGACGTGAGTTTCTATCTTTTCTTGATTTGGATTTTCAGTGGTTGTGTGATGTGAACACTGGATTCTATGTTGCTGATTTGGAGGATGCTCCTGATTTGGTTATGAAGCTCCACCGTGTTCTTTATTGTATCCATGCCCTACTATGTAAACCTTTCGGTAGCTGTTCCTAAATTATCGGATCGTCCCTTGTGTTTACATAATAATGGTATTTTACTGCCACTTACAGACTTTGGGCCTTTCTGGAAGTATATTCTAAGATGCTACATAATTTAGTGAGTGTGTGTTCCCTTGATGAAGACCATGGTAGATGTGGTTAGTAGTTTGTTTGGCTAGCTGCTTAATAATTTCAGTGCAAAGCTAAGCTGGTTTGATGCAAAAAATTAAAATGCTCGTTGACATTCGTTTCTGGCTTAGATTTGGTGTACATGTTTCATTATTGGTATTGTTTTATTACAAGATTCATTTTTTAAAGGTATTGTTTAGCTTCTAAATATTGTTTGCATGTTGTTTTTTGTGTTCTCTATTTCAACTGCATGCTATACGAGGCTACAACAGCTATGAAACATACAGAACATGGAACAACCAAGGTGTTACAGAAGATAATAGGTGGCCCTTCTACCATAATCTACTGATTGAACCGAGTTTATTGTCTTTTCAGTTCCCTCCATTGATATATTCTATTTTCAGGTTAAGTACATCGCTTGATGAAGTTATTGTTTATCCTACTCCCGATGTACTTTATATGGTGAAGAATCTATTGCAGGTATGCCCATTTGTGAAGTTCCTGTGCGATAAAATAACTTTGTATTTACAACATCAAAAGCTTGACACATGCTTTCACCTCCTTTCAGTATTACATCTTTGCTTTTGTGGACGCACCAGCTTATCAGATCCTAAAGAACCTGAATATTATTAGCACTGGTGTCTTATACCGTATCATTCTAAAAAAAAAGTAAGCTCTGCTCACTTAATATGGCTTAGAAGTTGGGAATAGAGGGATGTGATCATCTGTGTACTTTTCACGACTTTAGCTGGCATCTAGGAGATTCCCTCTTTTAGACACAATCACCAGTCAAACAAACTTTTGGTGCTTTAATTTGTGTACTCTACTGGGTGGTTGTAGGCATTCGTGGGCAGTCGTATGCTTGTTGGGGATTCAGTATTATACCATTGTATTTGAAATTTTGAATGAGTTGGTTGCCATTGTTTAGATCAGATCTTCCTTTGCTAGAAGGTGAGCTGATTCTAACTTCGGCCTCAAGCTGCTGCCATCCATAACAGGTTATTATTTATGTGGGGTTCAGAGCTAACTTTTTCGTTGTTATTTCTGTAGGGTTCAGAGCTAAGTTTTTGAACTATAATGCAGTAGTCAGTGCATAAGACAGAGCTAACTCATGTTGGATTGACTCCTCCACATCAGATAGCTATATTTTCATGAAATTAATTATCTCCGTAGATTCTGGTTTGACACTTATTTTCCTCAACATGTTCGTCAAATGTTCTCATGGATCTGATAAACTTGGTGAGGTAATGTTATGTGTCAGGTGTATTGCCATAAAAAGCTCATGGAACTGAATATGTTCGTTTATGGACCAGCTAACTGAAGTAGTGATCCTTTCTATGTTTACTTCATAGGTCTGCTTGTGCACACCACATGCCTGTCGTTTTGGTAGTTTCTTGCATTTGATGCAAATTTCCTTCTTCTGATACTCTAGGTTCATTATTTCCTTTTATGATGTACCCATGATTTTTTTTTGGAAATGAAGAAGTGGATTGGTACAGTTCTGTACCTTTGGGAAAGAAAATATCAAAATGTAAAAGGCTTGGTTTCTCTTTCGAAACATAGTTTTGTTTGCTTTCTGAGGTGACATGACAGTGTTTGCCGTTTAGGTTATTGTCTAATAAGCACCAACTATTTAGCAAATATTGTAGGAACATGGGTACTCCGTGATGGATATCTAAAAGGCTGACATGATATACAAGCAACACACAATTTGTTGTATGTGTCTCCAGTGAATGTGTGTGTTAGATTTTGTGTGAACAGTAGGGTGTAGGTGTTTTGGTCAATACTATAGTTTATCAGTATGGCAAAATATTAGCCACCTAGATACCACTATGGCAAGTACTATATTAGCGAAGTATCTATTGTGACGGTGAACATTTCGAGCAGCTCTAGGAGAAGACATCTATCTAGGATGAAATAGCACTGGCTACCACTGTATTATAAACAAAAGCCCCTTATTTTAACTTAGTTCATGTATGTTTCTAGACTTAATCAGTACCAGCACTGTACTTATTTAGGTCCCATGATCAAGTACATATCTCAAAGTCGACAAGCTACGGTCCCAATTTCTGGGAGAAAATTAGGCATTATCGTTCACCAGGCATGATGTTGTGATTTTTCTAATGAGTCCTCTGTTAGAAGTAGGGAACTGATGAATGAATCAGGAGGAAGGTCGACAAGCTTCCAAAGAGCATGCCTAACTTGCGCATTCTTTGTTTGTTATGCTATTCTGCAGAAATATCGGTGACTGAATTGTTGTATTTTTGCTTTGTTCATATTGGTTTTTTCCTGCAGATTGCATGAGTTTTTCACTTCTCTATAGCATTGTTACTTTATGGTGCTAGGTAACCGGGGATTTTGGTTGCCATTTTGTTGATTCTCCACTTATGTAGCATGTTTTTATAGAGGCCATAGGTTGTTCTGGTGATGCATTTCTTTTGATTCTTGGGGGTGTTAATCGAAGCTGAGTATGCAATTTGTGCTTATGGGAGGACAAGGTTCACATGCTGGGATTTTTTTGTCACATCAAATCAGCTTAGGGCTGGCAATGGTAGTGTTTATTCTTTTACAGGAACGTAGCCCAGCCCGTGCATGGTGTTCCATGTACTGTAGGGGTTATTTGTTATGTCATCAAGGCAATCAATCAATGATGAGTAGTCACGTTGTTATTTCCTAAAGATTCAATCTTGTTTGATTTGGTTAATAGTCTATTTAAGTATTACAATTTGAGCAATAAACTTTTGAGCTTCAGCTATATCGGTGTACTAAGTGTTTCTATATGGTGTAAGTTAAATGAATACAAATAAAATTAGTTCTTTTTTACCAACAAATAAAGTGTGGCAACAATGTGGTAGTTGTATCTTGCAGTTGCGCAGTTGCGCAACGGGTCATCTAGTTTCCAATAAAATTGATGGTGATGTGAATGATTTACATATGTAGTTTTTATTCATTAATGAAAATAGTGAGATCAACTTTATATATACTGGAGATGACTTTGCGTGCTGCCATGAGCCCAGACCATCGCTTATAAGATTACAAATTACAACAAAGCTAGAAAGGTCAAAATTGAAATTATGTAGTTGTCTCACACAGCTCCGCATAGATTTACCCAATGCCAAAATAGTATTGGTTGGCATGTTCGGGGTTATCACGGAGAACGTAGTCCCATTGGACAATGACTATTTCTTGACGCTAGTAGAAAACAAGGTTTTGGTTCACCCCTTTAGCTCACATTTAAAAAGAAATCGAGACTAAAGAGTGCAAGCCACCAGATTGAATTTGTGAGGAACCTTTAGTCCCGGTTTGTGTCACGAACCGGGACTAAAGAGTCACCACATGCGTCCGCAGAGGTGGGGCCCAGTGTGTGACCCGTTAGTCACGGTTCGTGGCACCAACCTGGACTAAAGGGTCTACGGCAGGCTACTTTTTTACCGTGAAAAAACAATGTCTAAAACTAATTTCAAAAATGAAAAAACTTCAAATTTAAAAATCTTTTCCCGTGCCGGTACCTACTGCAATCTACTATTAGAGATAATTTTAATTTTTAATTTTTGATTTTTTTTGCAAAAAAAGTGATATCAATTTAAAAACTATAACTTTTGCGTCTGAATTCGGAAAACATTGTGTAATATATGAAAAACTACCAACGCAATTAGGTCACATAAAATGACACTGCGATGATTTACCATTTTAGTTTTTTTAAATATTAATTATAGCCAAAGTTTATTCTCGGCTGGAATGATAAAATGCGCATCTTGCACGACCGTCGACCGGTTAGGAATTTTTTTTGCAAAAAAAATAAAAATTAAGTTTATCATTTTTCATGGCAACTAGTACACATATAAGGGCCCATGCCAAATGATTTCCTTTTTTGAGGTGTTTATCACTTTATTCCATTTTTTCGTAAAAAAAAATTAAAACAGTCGTGATGACTATTCATTGAAAGAGGTAATTTTTTTAAGAATTAGCAATCTTTTTCTGATATAACCAATAGTTGTGTACCTTAAAATGATTTTTCCAAGAAATTCATACCAAACTATCAAATAGTTGTAGTTCAAAATTAAATTACTTTAAAAAACAAGCATAAACTCATTTAACAAGGCGAAATTAGGCATAAATCAAGGAAAAAATCTATTACTTGGGGTTATCCATCATATGTGTACTAGTTTCCATGAAAATTAAATGAGTGTCATTTTGCATCATATGTTTGATACTTTGTTCATAAAAAAAATCATTTTTTGCACTTAAAAAATGGAAAATTATATTTATGATAATAATTTGAAGAATCCCTTTGGCATGATTGTTTACTATACCAATACGCACCTATTTGTGGAATATGAGATCTTTATCACAAACTATGCCGTGAAAATTATCATGACTTGGTCATTTGACTTGAAACTTATATATGTTTATAGATGATAGTTCTTTTTCTGAAACAGTTTTTGCGATTTTTTTGAAAAATCAAAGTTATCATTTTTCATGACAACTAGTACACATATAACGGCCCCAATTCAAAGGGTTTCCTTTTTTTAGGTGTTTATCACTTTATTCCATTTTTTTCGTAAAAATGATCCAAACGACCGCGATGACTATTCATCGAAAGAGGTAAGATTTTTAAGAACTATAAACCAATAGTTGTGTACCTTAAAATGATTTTTCCAAGAAATTCGTACCAAACTATCAAATAGTTGTAGTTCAAATTTGAATTACTTTTGAAAAAATTGTCATAAACTCATTTAACTAGGCGAAATTAGGTAGAAATTAAGAAAAACTATTATTTGGGGATTATCCATTATATGTGTACTAGTTTTCATGAAAATTAAATGGGTTTCATTTTGCATTATATGTTTGGTACTTTGTTCACACAAAACATTTTTTGCACTTAAAAATGGAAAATTATATTTATGATAATAATTTGAAGAATCCCTTTGACAAGATTTTTTACCATACCAATTCGCACGAATTTGGGGAATATGAGATCTTTATCACAAACTATGCCGTGAAAATTACCATAACTTGGTTATTTGGCTTGAAACTTTTAAATGTTTATAGATGATAGTCCATTTTGTGAAAACTTCTTTCGCAAATTTTGTCAAAAATGAAGTTTATCATTTTTCATACCACCTAGTACACATATAAGGACCCGATTCCAAAGGATATCCTTTTTTGAGTTGTTTATCGTTTTATTTAATTTTTTCATAAAAAAGATCGAAATGGTCACCATGGGTATCAATTTTTCTGTAATGCAAAAGATGATTTGGATGTCATATTTGGATTCCTCTAATTTTTTTGATCAATTTAGAGATTTAATTTGTTGAATTCCGATTTAAGGATTTCAAGATACGAATTATTCCATTCTATATAAAAAGGCAAAAGTAAAGTAATATTTATTTCAATATTTTATTGTATTATCATTTTTATTTATTCAACTAAATTTTTATAATAAAATCAATGAAAAAGTGTATCATAATGACCGAGTGGTTAATATGATTGATAAGACAATTATATCAGTAAGTTCTTTGTTCTCTCTTAGTATCTAATTTGAATGGAATCTAAATGTTAAGCGTGCTTGGGGTGGAGTAGTGAGGGGGAAGTTTGACCGTAGGTATGCACTTTGACTTGAGAATAGGGGTAAATATAAATTAATTGGTCAAATAATTGAAAGATTTGAAGTTCAAAACAATTCGAAGATTCAAAATAAAATAACCTAAAAAAATCTAAAATATTTGAGTTTTTTTGAAAAAAATAAATTTCTGCTAAAAACCTTTAGTCCAGGTTGGTATTACCAACCGGGACTAAAGGGCCCAAACCCTGTGGGCACACGTGGCCATGTGGAAGAGCCTTTAGTCCAGGTTCGTAAGCAACCGAGACTAAAGGGTTAGGCACCTTTAGTCCTGATTTGCTAGTCCGGGTTGCAAGACCGGGACTAAAGGCCTCTTGGAACCCGGACTAAAGGCCTGGTTTCCACTAGTGTGATTTGATCAATAGACATGAGCGACCCGTGCTCTAGGAACACTTTAGGCTTCGTTCGGTTTGCTGGGTAGCGATCCCTACAGGGAACCGATCCTCACGTGGATTGGGTGAACCCCACATGTCACCCGAACCCCCACTAATCCCCTCTCATCAATTTCACAAATCCCCGCTAGGACATTGATTGTTTGGTTAATCTCCGAAGTAAAAATTGACAAAAGATGATCTCATGCAGCACAATCTTCTCAGATCTTGACGAGAACACGCATCAGATCCAATCCCACCGGCGACGACCTCACTTGCCTACAGGTCGTTCTTCTTCCCGTGATGCACTAGGGAAGAGAGAGCCGATCCAATCTCCGGAGTTAGGCTGCGGTTGAGATCCCGGGCTCCTCGCGCTTGCCAACCGGGCGGACCTCGTCGTCCGAGGACGGATTACCCCACCATGCCACAGCTGCGCCGCCGCCGCCAACTCTTAATCGTGGGAGAGGTCGAGGGAAGGGAGAGGAAAGACGTACCGGTTCGTGGATTAATTCCACGGGACGAGGGCTGGGGTTCGGTTCCCCGTGAAATCGAGGGGGATCGGGGTGGAATAGAGCGAGGTCGAAACCCTCTCGGGTCTAACCGAACGCATAAAAAAAGAGCAGCGGGATTTATCCCGCGCGGGGCTGATCCCGGCTGGCCCACAGGGATTTCGGCCCAATCCCGGAAGGGGTGGGCGGAACTGAATAAGGCCTTAAGAAATATGCAACCCATGTCATACTGAACAAAGAGTTGCGCATGAAAATCTTTTGGTTCGTAGATTTGACCGTGAAACTTCCTTTACCTACAGTTTGGTTGATTCCTTCTCAAGTAAAAGATTTTCTTTCCCCATGGAATGCCCTCTACGAGCCCAAATGTATTCCAAAATAGAAATCACACACTTAATTTTGCTACTTTTATACATAACATCAAATCTGATTATTTTCCCTTGTCAAGATTGAAGAACTACTTATGCATGATGCTATCATTCTTGCAGCCAAATGTATCTTCATAAAGTCCAGATTGATCGCTTCGAAGTATGATATTAAGCTTTATATAGAAAACTTTTATGATGAGAAGGTTATCCTCAAAACATGATTTATTCGTTATTACTCTTAATTAAATAAAAAATATCGCACCACTCCAAGTACTGCCATGCCCAATTCCTTTCTGTGCTCAAGAAAAATAAAAAAATAGCTAACAAACTTAAAAGTCATCTTGTAAATTGTACATATTAAAGTTTATAATTTTATCAAATAAATATCTATCCAATATACTTTGGATGGACCTGAGATTCTCTCTTTAAAAAATCTAGGAAGGAAACCACAATGTTTATTTATTTATTTTGAAAAAGATTTTGACAAGATTGAGCACAAATAAATCATTAAAAAATTGAATCTATAGGCTTTGCAAATAAATATGATCTTTTTGTACCTCTTCAGTTTTTTTAGTGAGATCCTAGGGAAAACAATTTATTGCAAAATGATGTTAGACAGAAGGTGTGGGTGTTTCCCTTTTTCGCAGGTTGTTATAGATGAATTGCTTCAATCATTCTTATAATAAGGGAAAAGAACCAAAGCTCATTGAAGTTTCCCTTTAAGTTTCCTAGTTTCCCATAGTTCCCAACATTTCAGTATATGTTGATGATAATTTGGTGTTTCTGAAGAAGATTTTACTCATGTACTTGGTTTAAAAGATCCCCGCCACACATTTGTCGAGTCTAAAAGGTTTAAAGTGAACTAACATAGGTTAAACATGATCCTCTTTATGTGAGTTAGAGAATACAATTTTGTAAAAAAATTAAAGTTGCAAATAAGGACCCTCTCCTGACACTCATGCTCTACTCTTAGGAATAATTAAGTCTTATGTAGAACACGTCATTCCATATGGCAAGGAATTGAAGAAAGCTTTCTATATTTGCTAACATAATAAGCTATGGTAGTAAATTGCAAATGATAAAATCAATGTCGGCATCAATTTCTTTTTCCCTTTATGTGTAGCCTTGATATACCTGTGATCAGTGGCGGAGGACGAAAAGAAATTTAAGATCGGCTGACCTCTAAAGCGAAGAAAAATGTGATGCAATGAAAAATTAAAATCGTATAGACACATAAATATATACTTCATATGATATTAAGCATAATCCCTTTTGTTCAATAGTGATAGCAACATATTTTAAATAAGCCCTTGAAATATTATTGATGCTAGGTAACCCCCTTGTTGAAGACATCATGCCTAAATTTCTCCGGTCATGTTTAAGAAGGAAAGAAAAGTTCCTGTCGCTCGGAGGGAAAGAGGTCCTGTTAAAAGCCATTATTCAGGCTATCCCGGTTTATGTGATGGTTGTATTTAAAATCCCGAAGCAGCTATGTAAAGAGTTAAATGATGCTATGACAGAGTTATGATGGGGTTATACTAAAGATCAAAAGCGAATGCATTGGTTCGCTTGGTGGAGGATGTGCATCCCAAAGAAGGTGGGAGGTATGGGCTTCTGGGACCTACACTCATTTAATTTAGCTATGCTAGATAAACAAAGTCGAAGGCTAATTTCAAGTCCTGAATCGTTGTGTGCACAAGTCCTGCGAGCTAAGTATTTCCCTCATGGAGAATTGCTGAAGGCAGGACCGAAGGCAGGTTCATCTTTTACGTGACAAAGTATCGTTTCAGGTTTATATACATTTAAAAGAGGACATATCTAGAGAATTGGTTCTGGAACAAAGGTAAATATTTGGGAGTACCATTGGATCACTAACAGCCCTACACGGCAAGTGATCTCAAGGCGGGGCCAATGCCTCCTTAGGACGGTTGGTGAGTTAATTGACCCAAATTCTGGCTCTTGGAATGAAGTGCTTATACGGGATATTTTCCTAGAAGTTGATGCTGAAAGAATTCTCTCAATTCCGTTGAGTAACCGTCTAGAGGAGGATTTTGTGGCTTGGAGCCATACAAAAAATTACTGTTTCTCTGTACGCTCAGCGTATCATCTTGAATGGAACCACCAGTTTGGAAATCGGATAAGAAGAGAGGATGGTCAAGGCACATCGTCGGCAAACCCTGTGTGGGATACTCTCTGGAAGTTAGATGTGCCAAGTAAAGTGAAAATATTTTTGTGGCGAGCGCTTCATGGAGTTATCCCAGGGAAGTGTGTTCTTGCCGATCAACATATAAAAGTGTCTCCACAATGTCCTATTTTTCTTTCGGGTCCGGAGCATATCAAGCATCTGTTGTTTTCATGCTTAAAAGCAATAGAGGCGTGGAAAGAGTTGGGGCTACATGAAATGATAGTTGAAGCAATGTCGGTTGATCGCTCGGGTTCAGTTGTTTTAGAACACATTCTCTGTGACTCCCGGGAAAAATCGCCCACTTTGAGTCATCTTGGGTTACAAGAAACAGTGGCAGTGGGTTGTTGGTACATTAGGTGGCAGCGACGAGAAGCAGTGAAAGGTGAAAAGGTTGCATCTCCTATTAGTTCTACATTTGCTATAAATTCTATAACTGCAAATTATGGGGCGAGTAATAAGAAGGCAGCTCCAAAGATAAATTCCTGGGTGAAACCATTAGTGGGTTCTCTGAAGCTAAACGTTGATGCATCCTTTCATGGAGATAGACCGGGTGCGATGGGAGCTGTGCTTCGTAACCACAAAGGTGAAATTCCAGGTGGCTGTTTTTGTCCAATACAACACCTCTCAGATGCTACTTCGGCTGAGGCTGTGGCTTTGCTGAAGGGTTCCGAATTCCTAGAAAATATTGGATGTTTAACTACTGTGGTTGAATCGGACTGCCTGGAGTTGATCCAAGCTTGTAATGGTGAAACAGAAATTATGGGTCCGTTTTCAGCAACTTTGGCTGATTGCTTCACGAAGGCAAGTATGATGATAGAGATTAGCTTTCAACACTGCCCAAGGGAAGCAAATATGGTTGCGCATGAACTGGCAAAGTTTGCTTATGAGTCAAAGACGTCAAAAAGCTGAAAAGAAGTTCCCCCTGACTTAGATTTTATTTTACCTTTTGTAATTTGAGATGTAACATTACTCTGAACTCTTAGCAGCAAGTTTTTTATGCAACTATTTTCCTTACCAGGGTACTTAATGGGATCGGAAGGTTTTTAATGAGGCGGTTTGCTAGCTTTAATGTTGTGTGTTTTAAATTCAAAAAAAAAGAAGAAGGTAAGAGTAGAAACTATAAAGGATACTCTATATTTCAACCAATCAAATTTATTGTACCATTCCACTTAGTTAAGAGAGATTGCGGCTAGCAACTAACAGAGAATATCTTTCAAATCTTCAATTGAAAACAATAAAAGATATGAGTACTTTGCCCAGTTTACCTAGTTCTCATTCATAGTTTCAAAACTTCATACAATTCACCACAAATTCAACAAATTATGACTTCCCCCGTTGCAGTCTTGCAGAATGCAGATGCATATATATCTCCCCCGACCTGTCCATTTCTACCACGAAAAACCGCCGCAGGGAAGACCGGTAGCCGGCCAGGAAACCCTGGCAGCTGAGTAACGAACGACGTCGAGGGAGGAACCGAACAGTCGAGCAGGGAAACAACTTTATAGATGTTGGTATTGGTTACCAGTAATTGTCACATATAGGTAATGTGCAGCTGAGCCATGTGTCTAGCACATGCATGTGAGCATGTCTCCTAGGTACCTAACTAAAAGTCTTCTTGTTTCCCATACACTCATGCATCGAAAACGAAGGCTTGTCTACTTTCTCTGTAGTGCCTTTGGCCCTAGATAATGAGAGGTCAGCCCTGCTAGACCTCTCCGTTGGCTTCATGGGGACTCCTTTCCGGACGGGAATGACGCCGCCGGTTATCTGTTTGTTGGCTCCATGTTTTTATATCCATGCACGAATGAGCAAAGTAAACGGCATGCGAAAAACTTAAGATTCATGCACCTAACACATTACACTTGAATAGTTGAACAGTGAGTTGCTACTGAAACACACTTCAGAGTTATGTTTTCTCAGTACTGTCGCAAATACAGATACGAGGGTTGCATAGAAATCCATGACTGGTTTCCGTTCTTACTGCATATATTGGCAACTTACATGAAAAAAGGTACTCCTTACAATCCTGGAGGGAGGAGATACTTACTTCTGAACCCCAGCCCGGGTATTATCTGAACCAAATGGCTCTTATTCTTCCATGCATGCAAGCTGGTCGGTCACCTTTTGTAGCCACCCAAATGCGCACATGTCCATTATACGTACTTATAAGATCATACTGTCACACACTTGCATAGATACAGACTAAAACGATCGATGATGATCGATCAGCTGTTGACGACCCTGCAGTTGCTCCTGATCTGGCCAGCGGAACCGGTGAGCGGGCCGAGATTCCCCATCTTTATCATGGCCGTGACGAAGTCGGAGGCGAAGAGTGAGGGATTTGTGCTGTACTGCTGCACCAGCGCGTCCTGCGAGGCGCCGTTGAAAAGCTCCTGGTCGGAGTGCAGCAGGCCGCGCTTGGAGACGAGGTTGCGGTAGTACGCGTTGTCGAAGAGGAGCTGCGTCTGCACGTCGAATGGCGCCAGGTTGGTGTCGCCATTGGGGGCTACGGCGGGGCAGGTGCGCTTCCGCAGCGTGGCGAATGCCGGGTCGATGTTGGTGTCGTTGTAGATGTGGTCGCGGAAGTTCTGGCACTGCGAGAAGCCGATGGTGTGCGCACCCGAGAGCGCCGTGAGGTCGCGCGGGCTCAGCTGCTTCTTACCGAACGCCTGGATGAGCAGGTCGAGGTTTAACGACGGCGCTGGGAGGTCGGTGTTCGCATCGTTCAGGCTCGCCGTCGTCGAGTCGCGCCGGCCGAGCGGCACATTCCAGCTAGGCCCGCCGAGCTGAAACGATGACCCATATATATCGAAGTGTTGTCAGGAATATAAACACACTTGAACTCATTGTCCATTGTACTTTTTGGCAGTCTGCATGCGTGGCATGCACGTGCACTAAGTTAACTAGGCATTATGTACCTACCAGAAACGTGCCGTCTCGTGCTGCGAGGGCGACGATGTCGGCGCAGGAGACGACGCCAGGGCAGAGCAGCTCCACGTTCCTCTTGATCCGGTCGATGACCTCGTAGCCGCGCACGGAATTGACGTTCGGAAATGCGGTCTTCTCGCCGACGAAGCTACCCACATCATCAAGAAGAATCGATCCGTCGCAGCCCTGTATATATACATAGAGTGGTCAATAATTTGATCCAGATAAATATACTTTTGGTTAAGGGTTTAACCAATTACCTGAACGAAGCAGTCATGGAAGTGGAGCCTGAGGAGGGAGGCTCCCATGCGGCGTTCGACGAGGAGCTCCTTGATCATCGTGGCGCGCACGATGAGCTGCAGCGTCGGGCAGCTCCTGGCGTAGAAGGACGGAGAGAGCTGCCCATACGCCGCAGACGAGAGAAGGAAGAGGGCGAGCAAGCAATGCCATGTCCTGCAACTGGAAGCCATGGCAGCTATGTTAAGCTAACAAACAGTACAATTGCTAGCTCTGTATGTTCTTCTTCACTGTAGGATTGCTAGCTCAGTAGCTTGCTTACCTGTGGCTGGCACGAGCTGCCTATTTATAGTCTTCTTTAGCTTGCATGAGATGCATGCAGAGTAGTCAAAGTTAGGCCGCTAGGTGCGGAAAAGTATGACAAGTTCCACGAGCTTTCTTCTCTTGTTGACAATAGGAAACGCATCGCTGCGTAGATGCCAAAAACTTATCTATCTTTATATGTTGCTCACATGTCACAAGCAAATGGCATTTAATTTCCCACATATATACATACAAATATTTATATAAACAAGTGGTGGTGTGTGGTTATTGATCTTTACAGGTAAGGATCATATTCAGCCAGCTAATACGAATTATGTCGTAGTGCGATGGTAGGGTTGCTCTGTGAACTACTTTTTAATGTTATCTTAATCTGATAGTGTGTATGATCATGTATATGTCTCTTGTACATATTTGTTTTCTTGATGGGACATGGGAGCTGATCAGCTGAAATGGATGTAAGCTAGGATGTGTATACGTAATCAAATCAAGTCCTGATAGTAGCAATAAATCCCGGTCGTGCAAACTGCAAAGATAATTAAGATCAAATCGCAACAGCAGTGTTTCTAGCTAATATTCATAATGTGAGGTTTTATACTATCTAGCCCTTCCAAACAAACACACTAAAACCAATCTGTCAAACTTTTCAAAGATACAAGAAGCTTAAAATATTTGTTTGAAACATACGTTATTAAATAATGGAACTTCTTTTACTTTCCAGACATAAATAAAATCCTTTAAAAACTCTTAAATAGTGGGAACGTCAAAATAAAAATTATGGGATATAACTTCACATTTGAAATCAGAAGTCAGGAGCAGGTTGGGATAAACGAACGAAATAAGAACTTGCACAACATATTTTTGTGCTACCTTCCCAGTGGTACGAACCACTTAGGCAACTTAGGATAACTAAGGTGCTCCTACTACAAAGCACATGAATAAAGCATTAACACTAAATGTATACATATAATCCCAAGTTAAATTATTAATTTCTCCTTCATTCTCCAATTATTGTCACCTTGGGGTCTCCGGTTCCGACCAAATAACAAGTGCATATATCTTGCAAGATAATTCAAAAGAACAACTTTATTTGTGAAAACATACACATTAAGCATAGCAAAGTTATAGCAAGAATAATCTTGAAACATAATAGCTAGATACTAGGCATCCAGTTCTGACAAATCTAACACCCATAACACAGAGAATAACATCAAATCTCATCCGCTGCATGTTCCTACAAAAGAGATGATTTGGGTTATTGTGATGACGACGACAACAATTTCCACTCTCTGGAGGCCCCGAACAGTCTTCATATTAGTCCTCTGAGAGAGAAACGGGGTGACGGCGTCTCCATGTCACAAAAATATGATATGAGATCGGGGAACAGTTTTGCGGCGGTAGCAAAAATTATAATGCGAAGGGTAGTACGAGGCCATGCCTGTGGGACCCGTGCGGCCACGTGGCACAAGCAAGGGGGTGACCGCGTCAGGCACCCTGCCACTGCCCTTTGCGCCTTCTCAGCCGTGTTCTGGCTCTGTGAGTCTTCTGGACTTTTAGAATTTCTGGCTTTTTCGAGAAAGTTGATTTCTGCAAGAAAACAACACAACAACTCTATTTAAAGCAGCAAAGGTTAGTTCTATTCAAATCATGCAAATTAGAGAAAAGAAAAATAGCAAAAAAAAACGTTTGAAAAATAGATACATTTTAAATGTTCACTCCAGTATAGACAAATAAAAGAGACACATAGACAAATGCAACTACCTCTCGGTTTCAAAGCCATGTGTGCCACCATATCACACAACTTTCTCATCTCATTTCTAGGCATGCACCAAGAGAAAAATAATAGGTCTTGAACCCCACCTCGTGTCAATGAACATTTGCCTTATTGACTACTACCCCGCCATCTACATCTTACTTGGTAGCCGCGAACGCTTCTTCTAAAGCACTATATGTGTTTTTTATATATGATAAATAGCATGTTACCAGCAATCAGTTTGGACATAATTTTTTTATATATTTTTCTAAAGCACCATATATTATATATGATAAATATTTATTTAATTGATAATATAATATTGGAGTTTTCTCATATATCCAACAAATCATAATAATGTTTTTCTTAAGTTGATTTTCAAAAAGTATAGTGTTTTTGCACCCAGATGCACATACTCCGGTTATCCGCATACACAAAGTGGGGATCAGTGTGCAGACAACTAAACCTCATGGGGACACTTGCGCAAACAACATGAACTAGTGTGTAACGGTGTGGTTGTAATAAATTGTGTCGTGTTGACAATCTCCACTCAACTCTATGATCTACATAACATGAGCATGTGCACCCCAAGTGCAACATTGAATTTCGGTTGTCAGGGGACTTCTTGGTATGTTACCTAGTGCAACTTCACAACCCTGATGCACCATATTGCATCACGAATGACCTTTCCGGTTTCTCTTTGTAGGGCCAATTGTTTGCGTTCGTGTCTGGTTTAAGCCGAAAACTCATATGGTAGTGTCAATTTAAAGTAGGCTATTCTTTGGACATGTTTCAGACATTTCACACATGTTTTCTATGTTAACTTCCTGCTATAACCTAACCTCTTAGAGTAAGTATAATAATGTGATGTAGGTAGTGTATAAAAAATAAATAACATATTCTTACTGAGTTGGAGGAGATGGAAAGAAACGGATTGTAAACTAAAAGTCGGTTGCATGATCCAAAAACACTTCGTGATAAAGTTAGCTGTACTATTATTATTATTGCTATTATTCTTAATATTATCATTATTATCACTACGGGGTACTTATGTAGCTTCGTTGGTCCAACCATAATCTGTAGTAGTGTACACGTCAACAAAACTAAATAAAATTCGACCCGAGATTACAAGGCCAAGTTTGACATTAAACCGTTTGCGCACATGCATATATGTATGGAAAATTCCTCGAGAACCGTTTGCGTTAGCTCTTCAGACTTCGAAACATGCATGCATATATATATATATATATATATATATATATATATATGGATAACCTTTGATGCTGAAGTTTTAGGTACACAGCTATTCCCAATTACGTCTGGTGACCTGGAGATAATGGTCAGAGACGCGACGAATGTGCATCACCAAACTGTATTGTATTGTTCCTCCCGTTCTCCATCACCCATATCAAGTAGGCCATTGGATTGTAGCAGCTTAGTTCGGCGGCTGGTCAGCTCGTTTCCTATAAGAAATTAGATATCGAATGGGCAGGCTCGTCTATTTCTGAGCTAGTTGCCCGGAGATGTAGCTCTCCTTTGCAGCTGGAGAGTGGAGATCATGTCCGGTAGTTCACACTTCGCCTCACGCACATTTATGCGTGGTGTTCATCCTTTTCTGCGTCCTGTTACGATCGATAGAATTTGACGTATGTAAATTGAACTTGTATACGATCGACATAATTGCTGACTGCATTGCCATTGTGTGCTAAAACTTTCAATATTGTTATCCGTTTGTCTATATATGTAACGGAGTACCAATTTTATATGGTTTGGCCTCCCAGTCGTACTGTAGCTTGAGTATTGAGCTTTTGTACGTTCTTGTGGTTGGATGGATTGGCAGAACTTAGGGATTTGTGATTTTGAAGCATTTAACTTTAACTAGTATATGTGTGCAGGAAAGCTTTGAGATTATCTTCTTCAGTTCTTGTACTGAAACCTGTATTTTTCTTGCGTTGTGTATATATATGCTCAAAGTTAAAGGTAATAAGGAGAAATGGATAAGTTTCGATAGTTATTTAGAGCGAAGAATGACAGTCGACAGGGATGGCTAACTTGCGTGTGTCATGCGCGTGACCACAACAATCAAACTCATATATACTCCTTCCGTCCCTCGTCCCTCGAAACAAACCGTAGCCACGCTTATAAATAAAGCAACTCACCGTACATAGTTCTCGAACAAGACAAAAATAAAATGTTGGGACAACATCTAAACATGCTCAAGAAAAAAGAAAAACTACGATACAACTCGGATAATTAAGGATGTCAACAACGTGTCGATGAAGCACGAAGTGCCGCTGCAACCGATGTGTCCTCGACCTATGTCACCACGCTATATGTCCCCTAGATACGAGAGTACAAGGCAACACCTTCTGAAAGGATTGGGTCACCACCACGATGCTGCTGTCCGGACCAGCAAGCTAGTTCCAGGATTTCCCCAACACTCCGCGGGAAGTGGAGAGGAGAGGGGGTATCCTCGAGCCCTCCAGCAAGGAATGGAGACACCCACATGCACCACCGCGTCGATGCCAAACAAGCCAGCAAGAATTTCTCTCGATCCACCCAAACAAAACCCTAAAAGACCAGGCGGCCAGTAGCCCCCACCAGGTTGCGATGTACGGTAGTGGCACGACATCAACATGATGTCAAACCCGCTAGAAGCCACACAACCCACCGAGATCGAGCCCGAATAGGCCCGTAAAGAAGCTGCCAGATCCGGGCCCGCCTAGCCTAGATCTGGCCCGCAAGCTTGTAGTGGTAGCATCATGCGTCTCATCTCCGCCTGCCTAACCGAACACCACCACCATGACCACCAGCACCACACTACCGCCGTCTGTTCTGCCACCACTAAGCACCTTTGGTTGGGGACAACAATGCCGCCCCACCGACACCCTCATTAGGTGGTGGTAGCCGTGGCTTCTCGGCGGCCGGCAGATCTGGGCCTACTTGGCCCAGATCCGGCACGCCGCACCTGTTGGCAACCCAGCCTCAAGGACGCCTTCCCCCGTCGGGCGCCGCGCAACCCTGCCACCACCAAAGCGACCTTGCCCTCCCGAGCACCACCCACGACCACAAAGCACTCCTCAGCGCCGCAGGTCGGGATGGATCTTCGCCGCTCCACAACTGAACAAGAAGCAGAGAACCTAGGAACCGAAACTAGAGACCCCGTCGCCACCGCCGTCAGCCGCCCTGCAGCATCGTCCGAATTCAGGTCGCCACCCGAGTTGCCCTTGTGAGAGTGATGTCTGGGCCGAACTGTTATTTTTCGGCATTTGACGACGCATGGGTTTTTTCTACCATAGTTTGGTGTATTTCCAGTCCCTCAGCCCTAAAATAAGTGTATTTAATTTGTCCAAAAATAAATGTATCTAGACATGAAACAGGTTTAGATATATCCACTTTTGAAAAAAAAATTAAAGACACTTATTTTGAGATGGAAGGAGTACTAAGTAAATTTCAAATTTATTTAATATATTTTAATGTATAATACATACGGATTGAAATGAACGAACAAAATACACTAAACCATGTATAAACGTAATTTGGAAAAATTAATCCATCTTATAACCTGAAACCGAGAAAGTTTAATTCTTTAAAAATGGAAAAATGCTAGAGCACACGTATAAATAATCGTGGCTTGCATCGATAATTAAAGACACTTATTTTGAGATGGAAGGAGTACTAAGTAAATTTCAAATTTATTTAATATATTTTAATGTATAATACATACGGATTGAAATGAACGAACAAAATACACTAAACCATGTGTAAACGTAATTTGGAAAAATTAATCCATCTTATAACCTGAAACTGAGAAAGTTTAATTCTTTAAAAATAGAAAAATGCTAGAGCACACGTATAAATAATCGTGGCTTGCATCGATAACCTTTCGTGCACGTATGGGCCGCGCACCGTTTCAGCCATCAGCTCTGAATGACCGATGATAGAAAATGAATCAAAGCTGCAATGGACTAAAAAGTCGATAATGCATTTCCGCCTAAAAAGTCGAGGTCTAGCGAACTCTCTATTTTAAAAATATTGATATGTTTATACGTTTCAAAAGTATAATAAACTTTTTATTCAGATAGTTAATGATGTATCTTGTGGGTACGCAAAATCACCATGCTAAATTCTTAATATTATGGCCTACATAAAAATGACAAAATTTGGAGTTTTGAAATAATGCATTGTTAACTATACTGAGATATGTCATTTCCGTGTAGCTTAGAATGAAAACTATTTCTAATTGACATCTTACATGTTTCTGAGATACATCTCTTAAAACATGCAGGATTAATTTTAGATTAAAAATTATATTTTTAAATGTGTTTAAACTAAACGATCAATGCAACTCAGGAGCTAACATCTCTACTTCTTGCCACCGTGCATCTCTATTATTTTTACCGGCAGGTTCATTGCCCAATAAAATATGGGCGAGCTTGGGTTTTTTTTGGGAGGTCCAGTAAAATGCTGGCTTCCATTATATTAGTAAGGGAAAAGCATGGTAAAAAACGCCCGGCAACCAACGGAAAAAAACTAAAACAGAAACGAAAACTAAAGAAAACTAGATAATTCTCCGCGCGTTGCTGCGGAACATTTAATGGAAAAATTCAAATTAGAAGTGCTACAACAGGTCTATAAGCCATTTTAACTACAGGTTGTGTGAAATCCATATAATAGCAGGCTAATTGCGCCTAACTCTTCCGTGCACATTTGACATGAAGTTTCGGGAAGTAAATGAATAAATATGTCCTTTGATTTTGTAACTTTATAGTAGGTACATACTTTATAAAGGGAAAGTGCTATTTGCTCTGTGCAAAGAAGCAATTATCACTGCTGGGATGCAAGGAGCCGATGGCATGCCGACCATACATATATTTGAAAGTTCTGCAATTAGGTGCTCACACAATGCTTCGAAGCTAACTGGCATATGCATGTTCTGACTTCTAAGTTCATTTTGTAATATTTGTATTGAGGCAACAACATGACTAAAGTATACAATACAACCCTATACAAATAAGAGTAAATGTTTATTTTTCATATCCATGAAATTAATATTCTATAATGAATGAATGGGAAGTGAATTCGTATAACAGTCTATGAGCAACACATTACAATCTTGAATCTTCAAGCTGCAAGGAATAGGAATCATGGAAGAACCCAAAAGGATCGATAAAAATGTATATTAGTGTCATCATAGTATGAAAAATTTAACTACTATCTGATATTCAATAGATCTAAAGAAGAATTCCTGCTGGTCTTGAAAAAATGATATAAAAAATGAATGTGCATCAGTAAGCTCTATCCGTTAGCTACCATTTATGAGCCTCTTCTTTTAGTTATTTGGTCCAATCCTCTTGTACCCTGTAAACCAAAACTCAATAAATATATGTTATACATCAGTACGGTTTTTCTAATAAACACTGTTTCCGAGCTTTCCAGGAGACATGTCAAAAAATATTGAAGCAATATCTTTTTTAGAACATTATATGAGCTGAACACCAGTAATACGATGTCTGCTTGTGAAACTTAACTGCATCTTTTCAGCTTGTCTGCATGTGGTAAAATTGTACAGTCAAATGCATACAAATTATGGCTGGTTCCTCACTATGTACATGAGCATGCTTAGAGTTGGCAAAGGTCACGCCTATGAAGAGTAATCCAAAATAGACCAAAGTCTGAATATGCCGCTTTGAAGTTATGATACCCAGTGCAAAGACAAACAATTGTACTTGATGACCTGTGAGGATACATATATGCAAGTAAGACCAGTTAAAAAATTGTGTACTATCTGTATACATTGAGGGATGGATACCTTCTGTCTGCAAAAGGTTGTTTTGTTTATTCACCTGTATCCTAGTGTCTAATTTCTTGTTGAAGTCTTTTGCTACAGATCAACCCTTGAGTACAATCAAAGATATCAAATAGAGCCATAAAAGTTAGAGAGGCCATATGCCAAACATGTACACATCATGGGAGAGGAATGAACTCTACAGGAGGACTTGAGGTAATATATTCCGTAACTTATCATCCTGCAATATTAAAATCTCCGTTGTCACACTGAAACAAAAAAAAAAGAGCACGGGGAGAAATATACTTATTGTAGGGTCTTGCAGTCAATCTCGCTCTGCAGTTTGGGAGCCCATCTGAAGAACGGAAGAGGGAGGAATATGCTTTTTGAATCAGTCTCACAAATTCGTAATCCTTGCAGATGAGGAGGCAATATCACCTGGTAGAACAATGGTTGTGAGCCTGTGATGGCAAGGGAACGGTCTGTGCATGCTGGTGAAGGAGAAGCAGTTTTTCTGTTTTGTGACGCCTAGGATGAGGAGGGATTCATCATATAGGGATATAATAGCCTGCTATATAGGAAGGGGCCGGAAAGAAGATGCATGGAAGGAGAAAAGATATGTGTGACCTTTGAATGGAAATTTGAGAAGTCAATGAATTCATGTGCAGTTAATTCCCGTGGAGATCATGAGGGAGATGAGGAGAGTGGGACATCATGGGGAAGAGAGAAGATAATGTGTCATTTGTCTATTTATTTTTCAGGCGATGCCGGTTGTTACAAAGATCATGAAAAAGAAAAAACAATATGACCTGCCAAGGGTGACACAATGACATATAGGTGGAGTAGTAATAGAGCCCCCTCAAAAAAAAGTAATAGAGCTAGTAATAAGCTTTAGTTGTGCTGAAGGGCAACACGCATCATTCACTCCATCATCAGTTACCAAGCCAGGGAGAGGGAGTTATGGAGAAGTCAAAGTAGGAAGGGAGAACACAACAAACCTTTTCATCTCCTAACGAAGTAATGTAGTTGTGCAATGGATGATGTGGAGTTGTGGACCAATTAGATGCTTGATGAGGTGGATAGCTTGCATGTTAAGAGAATACCTTTAGTGGGTTGCTCCCATTTAGATATTATAGATTCAAGATGGTTCCCAAAGCAGCTTGGGTAAGGCCTTTGCGCCTGTGAAAGCCCATTCTTACTAGAAGGATACACGAGCTTCGCCTCGCCGCCTGCATCTCGTTCTAACACAACATGGTCGGCATGGTAGATACACTGGCGTTTTTGGTTGCATTGCTATTGCGGGTAACACACTATCTTTCCAAACTTTGTGTCTTAATGGCACTCATGGTTCCGAACGATAGCAGATTTCACAGTAGTGACATAGGTGGAAGGAAAACCCACATGACAAATAGAAGAGAGAAACCACTCCCCTGCCCACCAAAGACACCAACCAGCACAACAATGAGTCACAAATGCCACATCAACAGATGTCCTTGTCCCTCCGGAAACAATAGTGTGACATGGTGACATTAGCCAAATAGTTTCAACTAAACAACCCGCTATTCTTATAGGCACAACATAAATTGAGAGAAATTTCTGACATCCAGAACATCACAGGTTTGTCAACCAGATCTGAGCCCCAACACAATGAAAATCATCTCAATAGCAGATCCATCTTCTTCATACGATACTATAGCAACCTAGAACCTGCAAGAGATAAGCAAAAGAAAGAGCCTCAAAGATTTAAAAATCCAGCAAGAGAGGCAAAAAAGGTCAGGCACAATGAAAATCAGGCCAACTTCGGATTCAAATTCCTACCACCACATATGTATTTTGAAGTATACCTAGAGCCTTCCTCTATCGCCTTCCAGTTGCACTCATGGCACGACAAAAGTCACCCGAGTGATTGGGTTGTTGGTCGTCGACCATTGTTTAACATAAAAAGGCTCCTTAACCTGGAAAACCCCACTGTCAGTATGTACATACCAGGACACAGAAACGCTAAATAAAAAACATTCACTGCCTGTTGCAACATGTAGGTCCATAACAAATAGCTCAGTTACAGTAAAAAAAATTAACGCCATTAGACTCAAAACACCATCCATCCACTAATAAGCTCAGTAGACCGCATAGATCCTACCAACCTACATAATACCTATCTCACAGAGCAGCATAAGAAAACTACAAGTGTAACCTATCTGAAATAATAATGAAGAAGCTATGCCTGTCTGATGCAAAGGCTTCCCTCATTGTTTATAAGATCCTAATTGATAGAAACAATTGGAGAGAAAATGAGACAAAGTTAGTGAGCAAGACGCGTGTTACTGATTAGCTTAAATTGACATTGTACACCACCTAGCAATATTTTTACCTACTTGAAGAGCCCACAAATCAAGATCTATGCACACTGCATTCTACGGCCTACACACAATCAAAAAATATTATCTTGAATAACGGAACCAAATCTGGTAAGACAGAAAATACCATCCCACATATGTTAGTGAGCCCTCTTGCAGAAGTGTAGTACCACTTTTGGTTCAGCAAACCAAAGTAATCTAGCTATACCATGCATCTCCATAAGACGCCAACATCTCAAAGCACCAGAATCAACACAAATGGTGAAAAATGATAAACAGAACCACAAGTGCAGCCGGTTATTTGAAAAAAAAAACATGTGCAACTCTACCTTCCTGGCATACTAATAAAAAGACTACACTTATCTCCTTATTCAGACAACCAGGTAGCAAATAGCATTGCATTTAGATACAGAGCAATTACCAATCTATGTTTAGGATAAGTGCTAATTGCATTTCCAGATATGCATGTGCACTTGCTAAAACAGTAGGTAGATATATACACAAGAGAAAGGCATGCCACGTGGAATAATATTTTGATTTCACATGAATCACACATTTGTACATGGAAAGAGCCAGACTACATGCAACACACATTAGGAGATGGAATTTTCTTCTTAGAGAAAGAACATCTTGCCTCTTCTATTAGATAAATAGATCAAGTACGTGGAACTAAAAAACCAGAGAGAAAAACTGACCATTCCAACCCATAAATCGGTGCAAATGTAGGTTAAAAATTATAAGGCCAAGCTAGAAACAACATCCAAGATATAATGTTATTTGTTGACATTATACTTCCACCCAATCAAGCCGGCGAAAAATTTCAGTTAAAATGCGCTCTAGGAATCTCTTCCCAGCATGAACATAGCCATGTTCAGAGTTGCTGGACCCTTGCAAAAAAAAAGTTCCAAGGCTGCCTAAAATTTCACTTCAATAACTCCTGCAAAAGAAGTAAGAACAAAAGCTATTACCCATGTAAATAGGCAACAAAGCAGGACTCACTGGATAGAAGAGAGAAATGGGTAGACAACGCTGTTTCACCGGATAGAAGAGAGAAATGGGTAGACACACTGTTGTTGCTTATGTTCGGCAGCTTCACGACATAGAAATGTCAAGATCCGCACAATTGTTTTGTTCTAAGCGCACCAGCTGTTTAACTTGTAACACATTAGTTAAAATCAAGGATAAAGCCTTGAGAGTTGCAGGGCTGCCACCTCACACATACATAATCTCTAGGGGGGAAGCCATATCTCGTCTCAAGAACTGCAAAAAAAAATTCAGAATTTGCGCAGCCTGAACCAAACTGGGCTGAGGTGGAATCGAAAAACCATGTGACACAATTCTTAAAATCATTACCCTCATACAAAATAATGGCATTTACAGTAAAATTGTCAGTAAGAGGTTGGATCAAAAGGAATGCAAAGTGGAGCAAATTTGCAAGGTGCAGTTGAACAGTTAGATGGATAGACAAGTTCTCACCAGCAGCTACATTTAATAAAGGAAGACTAAGAGAAATATAAATTTCTGCCAAATGGCTTATTGTGTCATGTGACCAAGAAACATAAAACGATCAGGCAAATGCCAAACCAGTCAATGTGTGTAAAGGTTGAGAGCTATCTCCACATTGTTAAAACTATGGAAATTTCGATTTTAATTTAACACACTAAGATAATAAAGCTCCTCTTAGGAGGTAACCAACAAAATTAGGAAAATGTCATGTCCAATTCATGAGACAATTATGCTTAAGTAAATCAGTGCAGATGCAATAGGAAACTACAGGTACAATCTATTGAAATCTTCATACAAAAATATAACCTATTGACAAAATAAAGGGGTATTTGTTACAAAATGGTGGGTTGGCATCGAAACTATCTTTTCTGTATAGGATGGTAACGTGAGAGAAGGATGCTACTATTCTTTTTGCGACATATACCAGAAATCTAAAAAAATATTCAAAGCTAAAAATAGGGAGTGAACTAAGCTTTTAGTTCCAGATTATTTTGTATAAATTAGGAACATGAACTAACCCTTATGCCTTGTTAATCTAGGACACAATCAAAGCAGCCAACAAATTGAATTGGCAGATAAAGAAAAATAGTGAATGGCGCAATATAACAAATGGTATCTAAAAGAAAAAGGCTGCAACCTGCCTCTATAACAACTTGAGAAATAACAATAATAACTACCGAAAATTTACTTAAGTGGTCAGGTAGCCTCTCCTCTACCAATTTTCATTTTGCGTAAAACACAAAAGTTGATTCTCAGAGGATCTGCTAATATGTTGATCTGAAAAGAAGCTTAATTTCAGAGGATCTGCTAATGCGTAAATAGGAATGCCTAATTTTTTAACATTAGATAGATAACTTCTTACTCTCTTCCCAATGTACACATTATAGTCCCAGCTAGTTGCAGCTCTTACCATTTGGTTAGCAAAAACTAAGAAAGAATGGCAGAACGCAAGAAAGAAGAGGAGAAAAAAGGAAGTCCGGCTGAATCTTCAGAGTCCATCGCGTCATCTGCCCAGGTTCTCGGTCTCGGAGAAACAGGAGCAGTTACACATGGAGGTGGCACCAACGTTCTTTCTAGTTGCGGGCGACCTGGCAGAGGATGCCCTGGAATACCTCTGACATTGCAGGGATCCGGAGTGTGTCGTCGAGCTATGACCTGAACTCTTCCGTCTCCCAGAGCAGTGCAAATCACCTATATATATGAAACACGTTTTATCACATAAGGTAAGATCACCAACCGTAGGGATAGGGAATAAAGGAGATTACTTCAGGGAAAAAGGATCGACTTCCATCTGTTAGTATGGAGCAACCACATAATCAATATTCTCTAACCTCAAAATCTAGGTTGACAAATAGTTAGTACATATTGCTACATAAGGTGAGAATGGTTACATGCATCTAACAGTCTAGTGGTACTTGTACAGATCATAACAAAATTACCCATGAAAAACAATTGGAATACATCATCCGGAGCAGAAATGTGTTAGGTTTCTATCCACTGATGAAGTGGGAGGCATTAACACAAACACATATTGGGAAAAAAATGTCGTGTAGATTTCAGGAAGCAATTACAGGCTCCATAAATCGCTTATCTATTCTTACGAACTGAACACAAGAACATCATTCGATGCCTACTCGAAAAATGAAATATGGCGTGGAATCCAAACCTTTTGGCGTAAACACAAATAGGACTTGGGGGCTACAAACAAAATAAAATCGAAGCTATTTGATCATGGCAGCCGCATACACACCAAAGATAGGAACGCGGTAGCGCAATGGGGTTCTCAAAGCAGCAACTCGACTTCTCGACCGGTTGCAAGCATGCTCCGATGATTTCATTGGCCTGACGTTTCTTTGGCGGCAAGAAGGCATGGCGGCAGAGAAGGAACATGTCCTGGCTTGTGGCTAACATCGCCCCGCTCCGCAGATCTGAGGCGGGAAACCATCACGCCATCCGGACCACTGCATTACCTGCCGAGGACCACCGTCGGCCACCGCGCCCTCCTCGTGCACCGGTTCCACCGCGCCCTCGCTGCGCCCTCCAACACTCGCTTGGCGCGCCGATTGCTAGGTCCGGTCCACATCGCCAGCGGAGGCGCCGGTTGCAAGCAAGCTCCAGCACTTCTCACGGAGGAGGTCAGCCTCGGGGCAAGCCGACCTGGTGCTTGGGTACGCGCAAGGCGGCCCGGGCGGGAGACGACCGATCTGGCTAAAGAGAGGAGTATTTCGGCAGCGACAACGGGGAGGTCGCAGGAAGAGGGCGACCACACGCTCTCCCCTGACATGGCGAGCTCGTGGTCGTCCGATTCCGGAGGAGGCGGTGCGTGGGCACCACGCCGGCGCCGCACAGGAAGCTGGGGGACGGTGGCGGCCGGCGCGCAGGTGCTTGGGAGTTGGAGCATGTGTCCTCCGGTGCCGATGTTAGGAGACGGGTGTCCTCTGTCGGCGAGCAGGAGTTTGGGAGGCAGGGGGCTGCCCGCGGCCCGTGATGAAGGCGAGTGTAATATCCAAAATGTAACCTTCCTAAAATGTATACTGGGTTGTGCAATAAAGTGTATCATCATGTTATCATTTTATTTGTGTTTGCTTTTTAATTAAATAAATTGTTTTCAAATTCAAATTTCATATTTAAATTTAAATTCTTTTCAAATAAATTCAAAAATGAAGTTTCAAATCTTTACAAATAATCTTATCAACAATTTAATTTGTCTATTTTGAAACTATTAAAATTGTTTAAAAGTTTTTATCATGTTTCTTTTTTGTTTTGTTTTAAAAATACAAAACCAGAAAAGAATAAAAACAAAAGAAAAAGAAAAAAAACAGAAAACAAAAAAACAGAGAAGGGCTCACCTGGCCGAGCTGGGCAGAAGCCGGCCACCTCAGCCCATGGCATGCTCCTTCCTCCTCCGTACAGGAGCACGAGGAGGGCGAGCTCCTTTACAGCGTGGCCATGGCCTCCCCCACCGCAGCGCGCCCCCACCTCACCTGCCCTACCCCTTTCCTCCTCTCCTTCTTATCCTCTACGCCGCAGCCCCGCAAGAAACCCTAGCCCCTCTCCCGTGCGCCGCCGCCCCTCTCCTTCCTCTCTATACACCACCAATAAACCACCGGAACTTCCGCCGCCACGATTGCCGCCTCCGATGTTCCCGAGCATCCTCGCCTCGCCAACGGGACCCTCTCGGTGAGCCAAACCTCCGCCGCCTCTTTTCCCTTCCTCTTCTTCACCGTTTCATCGCGATTCGCCGGCGCCGGAGTCCGCTCCGCCATGGCCGTGAGTTTCCGCACCAAGTCGAGCACGGTCCCGAGCCCCCAGTGCCTCCACTTCGATTCCGAGAACGGGAACAGGATGCCCCACACTCCCGCACGCCCGCACCCACTCGCACGTCTCCCGCGCCACCCTAACAAGGTCACCGGCGTCCTGTTTCGCCGTCGCCGGGCGCGTTGTTCTTCAGTTTTCAGTTCGTCAGAGTCGGCTTCGTTTTCAGTTTCGTCAGGGACTTACTCTTCGTTTCAGTACAAAAAGAATACGTTGAGTAGTCCATCACGAACACACACCAGCCCGAGTGGCTAGCAGCGCCGATCCTTGCACCGCGCGAGCTCTCGGGTTCGAACCCTGGCCACGGTTAATAAAAGGCCACTTTTTAGTTTCTTTAGCTCGCTGACACGTGGGTCCCTCATGTCATAGACTTAAGAGATTTGAACCCCGGCCACGGTCAATAAAATGCCACTTTTTAGTTTCTTTAGCTCGCTGACACGTGGGTCCCTCATGTCATAGACTTCAGAGACAGATCGGATCTGGCATTTTGCACTGAGCGCCCTGCTCTCTAGGTTTCACACTTTAGCCCTCACAGAAACTTTTGCTATCACGAACAGGTCCCTGAACAATTACAGAAAGAACCCTAAATTTGTTTTAGCAATAACTTTAATTTTATAACTCCAAATAAAATAATCTTTATATGTTTAATATCAGAAAAATACAATAAACATTAATATGACATTCTTATGTCATTTTGCATCATATAATTTTATTTCTTAGTTTAATTTAACAAATGCAACTAAATAATTAAATATGGAATGTGTGGGGTAATAAATATATAATTCCCTAATTCCATTTAATTTGATCATATCATCTATGTCATGTCTTGACATGTTAATGAACATTTAATTTGAAGTGTAGATAAATAATTTGCACCATAATTAATTGCCGGGATTTTTATCCCTGCTTTAATGTGACCTAATCATCTCACACCATATTGCAACATCAATTGTTTGTGCATTTCTTTATTGATTATGTTTCCTATTGTATACGTTTTGCTCTTCTCTGGGTAGACGACGACGTGCCTGCCGAGAGTACCTACGATACTTTTATCCTTGAGATTCTAGCTTTTGTGTCGGGCCACGAGCTGCGTGGCAAGCTTCTGCTAACATGTTACACGACTGTTTGGTTTTCATCCTTGACTTTTGATCTATGCTGGCCTAGTTACGATTCTTGAATTGCGATCCCATCACATGTTATCCTACAGCCCATACAAGTTTATCACCACATCCCATCACCTGTTGTATGTTTATCTGTTAGCCTTGCGAGTCGTAGTGCATGTTTAAGATTGGTTCTGCGAGTCTGTTTGTCCTATGTCACTTACACTTAGCATGATAGATTGTCTACTTTAATAAAATGTTATCTTCTGTTGGGAATTATAATTAAAAGATAAGGCACCGGCGGAAGGCCTTGCGAGGTGCTTTGTTCTGCTAAGTGTTGACCTAGGAACTCAGTTCTTGTCCTCGGATCCAATTTTGAGCGCACTAACCGCTTGTGGGAGGCCCTATGGAGCCCCCCGCGGCTTCGATCTAATCCACCTCTTATCTAGGGCGCCGCAAGTAGTTCGGGCTTTCCATTTGATGCATGCATATGGTTACATAACGATCTCATGATGATGGAGTAGTCGATTCTCATATAGGGTGGCACGTTCTTAGAGTGCTATGAAGGTTGATCCCGCGGGTACTTGACCTGATTAGTCGTGCACACAATCATGCGGTTCCCTGGATGGGTCGTAGAGAAGAGATTTGCCGTGTTGAGAGACCCTACCTTCTGGCTTGCTTTTGGGGTTGATCGAACGAGTACGGGTATAGTAGTGCACCCCTGAAGGGTTTAATCTTATCGATGAGCCGTATCCACGGTTATGGACGACTTGGTGATGATGCTGGCTATAAGATCATAGATAACTTACACCTAATCATTGTTAATTAACCCGACTAGTAATATTGTAACATCCCTATATTATGGAATGCTTAAAAAGCACTAAAATTTAAAACTTTTGAAAATATTTATGTATTTTGCTTTAAAAAGAAAAATTTAAGCATTGCATTCATGCATCTCATCATTCATCACCTTATTAAATCACAAAGAGTTTAAATAAAAAATCCATTATCTTTCATATTACTCTAAAAATATTTATTTTCTATTATTCTACTATTATGCCAAAATAAAGGTGAATGATTTCAGCAAAATAAGCTTAAATAACTTAAATTCAAACATATTTGAATATGGGTATTTTACAAATTTTATTTAGCCAATTTTTTTTTAATTAAGATATAATTTCAAATTTGACATTAAGTGTCAAATTTGTATTAAACCAATATTTCAAAATTATTAATTTTAAAAAAGTTTTCAAAACATGCCCACTAATGTTTTAAAACATAGATATGAATATTACAAATTTATAGAAATTTATTTGAGCTCATTTGGACACTTAAATCAAAAGTTATGAAATAATAAAATAAAAATCAGAAAAGAAAAAGGCCGGATGTCGTCAGCGTGACGTCATCGTCTTCAACCTCTGCCTCAAATCCCGCCCGAAACCGCCGGCGCCTCCTTCCTTCAATTCGCGTGATTAACGCCCCAAATCAACGCGCCTCTCTGCCCTATAAGTAGCCCTCGAGCTCCTCCGTCTTTCCCCTCTCCTCCCTCTCAGTTTACGCCCCCAGGCTCCCACAAATCCTCGCCGTAGTTCGCGACCGCCGCCTCCGTTTCCTCACGATACCGCCACGGTGAGACCTTCCCCGACCCCCCTGACCCTCTCCTCTGTCTTGCCGTCTTCGTGCGCATCTCCTAAGGCCCGCCTTCGTCTGTTTCGTGCAGTATTTCGAGCGCCTCGTGCTCGCCCGAGGTGACCGGAGCCGCCGTCTCACTCGTCTGCGCCTCCGAGCAGCACCGAGAGGCAAATCCACTCGCCACTGGCCCCTTTGAGTTCGCCGCGTCGCTCCGCACATCGCCGTCGCTTTCTCGAGCCCGGGGAACCACCGGAGCTCCGCCCCCGTCGATCACCGGAGCACAGCGTCGCCGTCTCCTCCACCTCCGGCCGTCCCGCGCCGCCACGGTATGGTCAACGCTTCCCTGCCGTCCGATCTGTTTTCAACGGGCGCGATTAGATCCTTAACGCGAGCGGGTACGGGCAGATCTGGACCATCAGTTCCAGATCTGACGGCCCAGATCATTTCACTTATCCACGTCTGCGTGCATACTCAGCGCTCCGTCAGCATCCAGTCAGCACACGTCAGCGCCAGCGTGGAAAACAATTTTCCATATAAAATTAAAATGACATTTTTGCAAAAAAAGCCCATGCATATTCAAACCTTCATAACTTTTTAATCACTTATCCAAATTCAAATATTTTTATATATTTGGAAATCCCTTGACATGTAGAATATTTTAGATCTGCCAAAATTTAAATTTGACTTACTTTAAATTATTCAAATTTCAAATAGAGGATTTGAATATTTTTGTCATAACTTTAAATCTATGAATTAAAGAATTGCAAATAAAATTGTTTTAGAAACTTTGGGAATATTTTTATTTTGATGCCTCTGTTATAAAATAAATTTTGAGTAGTATTAGAATGAATTCATAGTTATATATTTAAATTGAATAGTTTGAATATTTTTAACATAACTTTTAATATAAACATTATTTTTGGATAAATCGAATTGATATAAATTTATTTAAATCCCCTCTGTCTAATAATACTAATTACAAAATTTTGTTATAAAAATTTAATGACATAAAACTCTAATATTTATTAAATCCTTTTATTATATTTTGCAAAATTTGAAACTAATTAAATTGCATTTATGCATACTTTATAAATATCACAAAAATTAGTATTATGTTTCTTGTGAATTAGAATTGCATTAATGCATAGCATATTGTATTTTGTAGTTATACTTCCCACAAGAAAACTCCTCTCCCATTTTCTCTAAGTTAGGAATATTTCCACTTAGTATTTTGGTAAAGTGCTATGCACATAACCACTTAGGATTTTCAACATGGAGCTAGAAGGCCAATGAAGGACTTAGCCAAAACAAGACTTCAGAAGTATCTCCAAGGAGTAGAAGCACTTAGAAGAAAATCAAGAAGTTCAAGAAGACTAACCCCCTGTATTCTCTAGGTCTTTCTCTCTCTCTTCCTTCTTCTCTCTAAGACTTCATGATGACTAAGTTAAACCCAAGACCAACCTCGGAGATACAAGAATCATCAAGTCTAAAGATTCATCAAGTCTACCAAAAATTCAATCAAGACATCACCAAGGAGGGAGTTACAAGTCTGGAGATGAAGCCTGGAAGATAAACTACATCTTTCTTCTATCTTTCCCTCTTTCCTAATCTTGTCTTTCACATTTGACTTAAACAATTTTTGATCATGATATTATCATCTTGAAGTTGTTGGATCCTAGCGGCATAGTGAGATGAAGCGGCCTGGAGACTAACCTTACATGTCCACGTACATGAGACCTGTTCCGCAACATAAGTGGCTGGCCGGGTGTCTGTCTCTCTCACTATAGTGAATATCCAATTTACAAAGAGTTGTTAATAATTATTGATCACCTTGAAGAATAGACTTAGTATTTTCTCTAAGTATTTTTGCACATCATGCATAACATATTTTTGTATTGTTATTTTGTTTATATGTTTATGTGTGTTTTGTTTGATGTGTTAGTAATTTCGGAGGGAAACGACAACTGTTGCAGCTGCTGTTGCTATTCTTCTTGTTGCCAAGGCAAGTGGCACACCCCCATAAAATTCCTAAGTATTTTCTATGTATGACTTAGTTATTTCCTATGCATGTGTAGCACTTAGTAGATTTGCTATGCAAGACTTTAGAATTCCCTATTCCATTGTGTCTAGGTACCTATGAAATGACTTAGTAGAATTTTGATGCTATGCAATTGATGAAAGGTTTTATAAAATGTTAAGTGGCTACTCAGGACCATGTCTATGAGGGTTTTCACCTTAGATAGTCTCTACTATACTTAGGATCATAGAATGTGGGGGTTTTACCTGGGAGTGCACATCCACTAAGTTAATGAATCATCTGGGTGGATTGGTTGTTTGGTTTATGTTGAGTGGCTACTCAGGACCATGTCCATGAGGGTTTTCACCTAAGATAGTTTCTACTATACTTAGGATCATGAATGTGGGGGTTCTCACCTGAGAGCACACTTGTGGAAGGCCACCCAGGAACAAAGGGATGTGAGGAATAAATGGAGAAGAAATTGAAGAACTCAAGGAGAAGTTTTCCAAGTGAAGACTGCAGCTGATCAAGGACAATTGAGGAATCCCAACATTCTAATTTCTTAATAAAATTTTGATAAGTAAACAACTGTGGACTACTCAGGACCATGTTCATGGGGGTTTTCACCTAAGATACTTTCCACTATACTTAGGACTATTGAATGTGGGGGTTTTCACCTGAGGGTGCACCTAAGGACGTGATATCTTTTGGCTCACTTGGGTTAACCAGTGATGTCAATTATGATGTTAAGTTTGTTTTATAAAGAGTTAGGCAAAATTGGCCTTATGCAAAATAGCCTTGAACTCCACCAGCCAAATATGCATATAGGCTATAGAGTTATTCCATTAAGTGTCCACCATAGTGTCACTTGCCAGACTCCATTTTTAATGGAATCTGACCCACTCTGTTGCAAATTATTATTTGTTGCAGAAATTTCCGACGAAGAGTAAGGACTACGTTTGGGTTTCGAGTCTGCACCAACGTGTTTTCGCCTGTGGCGTACCATGAAGTTGGAGGCTCATTGAAGATTTATTTCCGCTGCTTTATTGTTTTGAGCTAGCTTTAAACTATGCAAAGATGTATCGAACTATTTATTTTACCAAGTCTGGATTATTCATGTAATATGGATACAATGTTGTGATATTCATCGTAAACTGTGTGTGCAAATGAATCGATCCAGGGGTTTGCACTATACACAAGTACCTGCCATATTTTTAAGTGCAGGTACGCTACAAATATAGAATTACTTTCACAACAACTGGTAAGTAAAATTGTTCATCGTGTGAGTTTTCTTGAATTGCTTCCTCATACTTGGTTGAGGGGGTTAATCCGAGAATGGGTTATGATTGGTGTTAGTTGTAGATGGTTATCTTATGCACCTCTTATCCCTCTCTAATTTAGACGGAAGTTGTAGCGTGTCTCTTTAGGTTGCTAGTGTTGCTGCCACTAAGTCCACTTATCCCTATATTTTGGGAGTCTTTCAGTTTTGTAACTTGTTAGCTTTAGCTTGTTCGATACGCTCCGGTGTATTGACCCGTTCGTGGGCTGTGGTTTTTCTCTGCAGGTGGGTGGCTACTACGTGGAGTTCGACGACGAGATCTATGATGAGTAGTTAGAGTTCCCCTGGGCTTCTTCCTAGTGGACTGCGTGGATGGGCCTTCTCTTTTCGTTTCGGCCTTGTGCCCTTTGTTTCTTGTCTATACTCAGACCGGCTTGTTTTCCGCTGCATGATGTAATTTTGGGACATGTGTCCTCTGCTTGGTGACATTGCTATATTTGCTCAGTGAGAGCGTTGGATACTTATTTCCTTTCTTTGTGTCTTAGGTTTATCCTGTGATTTCCATTCTGTTCCAAATCGATTTGTATACCATGTGTGTATGTTTGAAGTATACGAGTTGGTAGGATTTTGGAGTCTTGCGTGCGCAATCGTGAGACGTACGTGACGTTGGGATCGCTAGGAGCTGTCGGCCGATGATCCATTCAGAGCTAGGCCTGCCTGTTTCCAGGGATTGGTAACCCCTAGTATGCTCCTAGTTGTGTGGCCCAACCGGTACGTCTTGTTTGTGTAGCCTGAGTCTAGGGTTTGACAGTTGGTATCAGAGCCTAAACGCCCTCAGGTTCCCTTCTACTGGTCGTTGTTTGAGTCTAGATAAATATTTTGTAGTTATCAGAAAAAATCTTAAACGTGAGAGTAGGAATTCTGTTCTTTTATTCCTTTCCCCACCACCCTCCTTGTTCTTCTGGTAAGGAAGTGTTACGATGTTTTTCCCTTGTCATCTCTAATTTCAAATTAGGACATCACGCGTTCCAGGTTTGCCGTAGTACCATAGTTGCAGGTGTCTTCAAGGTGGTGCTTTTCGCTTCAGCAGTTATCAACCTCTTCGGCTACGTTTAGTTTCATTCTTGAATCAATCAGTTGTTTCTCCTCTTTGATGGAGTTACGTCAAGCTCAATTGGTGTTTCTTCGTTCTAGTGCTAGTCTTCGTTCTTACCTCTCTTTAAACCTTTATGGAAGTAAAAAAAAGGGCGTACCATGATGGATGGCCATGTCTCGTTCCTTGTTGTCTTTCTAGCAATCTGAAGTAATCTTTTAAGCACTTACATTGGATTTTGTTTATCCGATTGTGGTGTTAACGTTGTGTCCTCCTAAGGATGGAGAGCGGCGAAGAAGATACTCAAATGCCATCCGAAATGAGGCAAGTGCTGTCTCAGATGGCGCAAGTTTTGGGTCACATTCAGAAAAACCAAGACCAGGGCAACTGCCGTGTGACAATTGTAGAGTTCATCCAGCTCAACCCACGCACGTTTGATGTTCCCTCTGAGCCACTTGATGTTGATGACTGGCTGCGTGAGATGAACAATGCTCTTGCTGTCGTGTCCGATGAGGACCGTGTTCCTTTTGTGTCCTATCTTCTCCGCGGTAAATCCATGTCTTGGTGGGAGAACTTCCAACAGTTACGAGCACCAGGTGTTGTTATCACTTGGGATGAGTTCAAGGAGGTTTTCAAACGCCAACATATTCCCGATGGGTTCATGGAAAGAAAGCGTGAAGAATTCTATGACTTGACTAAGGGAAGCATGTCTGTGCTGGACTATCAAGCTGAGTTCAACCGTCTGGCTCGCTATTCTCAAGATGAGGTATCAACGGATGCCCAAAAGCAAGCCAAATTTCGCAGAGGTCTAAGCCCAAATCTGAAGTATGCACTCACCTTGTTCAAGTGCGTTAACTTTGAAGAGATCATGAACACAGCTCTCTGGGATGAGTTTGGTTGTGAGATGTTTGAGGAATCTCGAAAGCATGTTCTTGAAGGTGCTTCTTCTTTAGCAAATACCATGCCTCCACATAAGCGTAGGCTTTGGGTTCCATATGCATCTCCAACTCAACCCACCTATCTTCCAAGCCCTATAGGGTTCACTCCTCATCCTCCCTCCGTAATATTTCCTACAAGAGGTTCTCAAGTTCAGAAAATGCCAAGTGTTCAAATTCTGCCAAAGCCAATGACTTCAAAAACCCGCTTCAAGTGCGGTGATCCAAGCCATATCTCTATCCATTGTCCCCAAAACAAGCTTCATAAGCAACAAACTCGTTCGTCTCCAACACAAGCTTTAGTTTGTGCTTTCCCCAACTTTAGGCCTACAGCTAGGAGTGGAAGGGTGAACCACCTCAACGCCAAAGAGGCAGAGGAAGCTCCAGAAGTTGTGATGGGCAAACTCCTAGTTAACTCTTTTCCTGCTAAGGTATTGTTCGATACTGGAGCATCTCATTCTTGTGTGTCAATAACCTTTGCTGAAACAACGAAGCTGCCTCTAGATCCCTTATCTATTCCACTCGTGATCCATTCTCTGGGAACGCAAATGCAGACTTCCAGGGTAAGCCATGGAAACCAAATTCAAATTGGAGGTCATTTGTTCCTTGCTTCCTTAATTCTGCTAGGTAACTCAGACATTGATGTCATTCTCGGCATGGATTGGTTGAAGGCCAATAAAGCTAAGATAGACTGTTCCCCAAAGACTGTAACTCTTTCTCATCCTTCTGGACAAATAGTCTATTCTCCAAACCAAACCTCTTCAGCTAAGCTTTTCGCTACCAATGTTTATCCTCTTCCTGCTATGGAAGATATACCGGTGGTCCGAGACTTTCCTGACGTCTTTCCAGAAGAATTGCCAGGTATGCCACCTGACAGAGCCGTGGAGTTCGTTATTGAGCTAGAACCAGGCACTGCTCCTATCTCCAAACGTCCTTACAAGATGGGCCCCAAAGAACTAGCTGAACTCAAGAGACAGCTAGAAGAGTTGGAAAGTTAAGGTCACATCCAACCTAGTACTTCTCCTTGGGGTTGTCCTACTCTGTTTGTCAAAAAGAGGGACACGACTGAGCGACTGGTTGTTGACTACCGTCCTCTGAACAAGAAAACCATCAAGAACAAGTATCCCCTTCCTCGCATCAATGACCTGTTTGATCAACTCGCTGGTGCTAAGGTTTTCTCCAAGTTGGACTTGAGGTCAGGTTATCACCAGATCAAGATCCGCAAAGAAGACATTCCAAAGACAGCTTTCACCACTCGTTATGGTCTCTATGAATACACTGTCATGTCCTTCGGTCTCACAAATGCTCCGGCGACTTTCTCACGTCTCATGAACTTCGTTTTCATGGAATATCTTGACAAGTTCGTGATAGTCTATCTCGATGACATTCCTATTTATTCCAAAACCGAGGAAGAACACAGAGAACATCTACGTCTTATCTTGTTGAAACTCCGAAAACATCATCTCTACGCCAAGTTCTCCAAGTGTGAATTCCGGCTTCCTAAAGTTTTCTACCTTGGTCATGTCATCTCTTCTAAAGGCATTTCTGTTGATCCAGAAAAAGTGAAGGCCATTGTTGAATGGTTGCCTCCTACAACGGTGAAACAAGTCAAGAGCTTCCTTGGCATGGCTAGCTATAGCCGTCGATTTGTTGAGAACTTCTCCAAAATCGCTAAGCCTCTCACCGATCTTACTAGGAAGGAAAGTAAGTTTCTTTGGACTCCAAAGTGTGATGAGAGCTTCAATCTCTTGAAAGCTAAACTCACTTCTACTCCTGTTCTAGTTGGCCCAGATACTTCCAAACCTTTCCAGATTTTCTGTGATGCATCCCTTCAAGGACTAGGCGCAGTCCTCATGCAAGAACGCAAGGTTGTGGCTTATGCATCTCGTCAGTTGCAGGCTCATGAGCTCAACTATCCTACACATGACCTTGAACTTGCAGCAATCATGTATGCCCTCAAGGTTTGGAGACCTTATTTGTTGGGACACAGCTGTGAGATCTTCACCGACCACCAGAGTCTCAAATATCTCTTCACTCAACCAGATTTGAATCTCAGGTAAACAAGGTGGCTTGAGAAACTCTCAGATTTTGATCTCACCATCTCTTACACTCCAGGCAAAGCTAATGTGATGACTGATGCTCTTAGTCGCAAGTCCTATTGCAACAACCTCATGGTTAAGGACATCCAACCTCCCCTTCAGGAAGAATTCAACAAGCTCAATCTTCAAGTGGTTCCTTCTAGTTATCTTGCAAACTTGATTGTCACTCCTACACTTGAGGATAAAATCCGTACCGCACAGTTGCGTGATTCTGGTGTCAAGAATATCAAAGACAACATTGGCACGGATAAGTACAAGAGTTTCTCTCTCGATGACAAGGGTACCTTGCTCTTTGAAGAACACATCGTAGTGCCCAAGCTTGACAGCTTAAGAGAGCTCATTCTCAAGGAGGCTCATGATACTCCGCTTTCTATCCATGCTGGCAGCACAAAGATGTACCAGGATCTCAAGCAAATCTATTGGTGGACCAGGATGAAGCGTGAAATTGCTCGCTATGTGTCTCAGTGTGATGTTTGCTGTCTTGTCAAGGCAGTTCATCAGAGACCATCTGGACTTCTTCGACCACTGCAAATTCCTGAGTGGAAATGGGACAAGATCAAAATGGACTTCGTTACTGGGTTTCCAAAGTCCAAGAAAGGCAACGATGCAATCTTTGTTGTCATTGATCATCTCTCCAAAGTGGCTTACTTCTTCCTAGTCAAAGAGACAGTCTCAGCTAGTCAGTTGGCAGAACTCTATATGACAAGGCTGGTTCCTTCACATGGTGTTCCTTTGGCAATAAGCTCAGATCGTGGAAGTATCTTCACTTCTCGATTTTGGGATAGGTTTCAGAAAACCTTGGGTACCAAACTTCTGTTCAGCACCGCTTACCATCCGCAGACAAGTGGACATGTTTAAAGGGTGAATCAAATTCTGGAGGATATGCTCAGAGCTTGTATTATCTCCTTTGACATGAAATGGGAGGATTGCCGTACGTATGCTGAGTTCTCCTACAACAACAACTTCCAAGCAAGTCTAGGCATGGCTCCCTTCGAAGCTCTCTATGGGCGCAAATGCAGAACTCCTCTGAATTGGTCTCAAGCTGGTGAACGTCCATTCTTTGGCCCTGACATTATCCAGGAGGCTGAAGAAAAGGTTCGCATCATTCGTGACAATCTGAAGATTGCCCAGTCTCGTCAGAAAAGCTATTATGATAGCAAGCACAGGGACATGGTCTATGCACCTGGTGATCAAGCTTACCTTCGTGTCACTCCTCTGAGAGGCACGCAACGCTTTGGCATCAAAGGCAAACTTGCGCCACATTATGTTGGGCTTTTCAACGTTCTTTCAAGGCGTGGTGAATTGGCTTACCGTCTGGAACTTCCTCCAAACCTATCCAAAGTACACGATGTCTTCCACGTGTCACAACTCAAGAAGTGCTTCCAAGATCCAGGACGTGCAGTTGATCATGGACCGATTGAACTTCGAGAAGATCTCTCTTATGTGGAACAACCTATTCGCATTCTTGATTGCTGAACGTCGCACCCGTAACAACACTGTCAAGTTCTACAAGGTCCAATTGTCTCATCATTCTAACAAGGAAGCTACATGGGAACGTGAAGACCACCTCCGTGCCGAGTATCCCGACCTCTTCGTTTCTCTATGAAGAATCTTGGGACGTGATTTCTTTGAGGGGGGGGGGGGGAGGGGGGGGAGTGTTGTAACATCCCAAATATAACCTTCCTAAAATGTGTGCTTGATTGTGCAATAAAGTGTATCATCATGTCATCATTCCATTTGTGTTTGCTTTTTAATTAAATAAATTGCTTTCAAATTCAAATTCCATACTTTTCAAATAAATTCAAAAATGAAGTTTCAAATCTTTACAAATAATCTTATCAATAAATATTTTTTTCTATTTTGAAACTATTAAAATTGTTCAAATTTTTTAATCATGTTTCTTTTCTGTTTTGTTTTAAAAATACAAAACCAGAAACAAAAGAAAAAGAAAAAGCAGAAAACAAAAAAAGACAGAGAAGGGCTCACCTGGCCCAGCTGGGCCGAAGCCGGCCCATCTCAGCCCAGGGCCTGCTCCTTCCTCCTCCGTACAGGAGCACGAGGAGGGCGAGCTCCTTTACAGCGTGACCATGGCCTCCCCCACTGCAGCACGCCCCCACCTCACCTGCTCTCCTTTCCTCCTCTCCTTCTTATCCTCTACGCCGCAGCCCCGCAAGAAACCCTAGCCCCTCTCCCGTGCGCCGCCGCCCCTCTCCTTCCTCTCTGGACACCACCAAAAAACCGCCGGAACTTCCGCCGCCGCGATTACCGCCTCCGACCTTCCCGAGCATCCTCGCCTCGCCAACGGGACCCTCTCGGTGAGCCGAACCTCCGCCGCCTCTTTTCCCTTCCTCTTCTTCACCGTTTCATCGCGATTCGCCGGCGCCGGAGTCCGCTCCGCCACGGCCGTGAGTTTCCGCACCAAGTCGAGCACGGTCCCGAGCCCCTAATGCCTCCCCTTCGATTCCGAGAACGGGATGCCCCACGCTCCCGCACGCCCGCACCCACTCGCACGTTTCCCGCGCCACCCTAAAAGGTCACCGACGTCCTGTTTCGCCATCGCCGGGCGCGCAGTTCTTCAGTTTTTAGTTCGTCAGAGTCGTCTTCGTTTTCAGTTTCGTCAGGGACTTACTCTTCGTTTCAGTACAAAAACAACACGTTGCGTAGTCCATCATGAACACACACCAGCCCGAGTGGCTAGCAGCGCCGAGCCTTGCACCGCGCGAGCTCGCGGGTTCGAACCCCGGTCACGGTCAATAAAAGGCCACTTTTTAGTTTCTTTAGCTCGCTAACACTTGGGTCCCTCGTGTCATAGACTTCAGAGATATATCGGATCTGGCATCTTGCACTGAGCCCCTTGCTCTCTAGGTTTCACACTTTAGCCCTTACAGAAACTTTTGTTATCATGAACAGGTCCCTGAATAATTACAGAAAGAACCCTAAATTTGTCTTAGCAATAACTTTAATTCTATAACTCCAAATGAAATAATCTTTATATGTTTTAATATCTCAAAAATGCAATAAACATTAATATGATATTCTTTTGTCTTTTTGCATCATTTAATTTTATTTCTGAGTTTAATTTAACAAATGCAACTAAATAATTAAATATGAAATGTGTGGGGTAATAAATAAATAATGCCATAATTTCATTTAATTTGATCATATCATCTATGCCATGTCTTGCCATGTTAATTAACATTTAATTTAAAGTGTAGATAAATTATTTGCACCATAATTAATTGCCGGGATTTTCATCCCCGCTTTAATGCGACCTAATCATCTCATACCATATTGCAACATCAATTGTTTGCGCATTTCCTTTATTGATTATGTTTCCTATTGTATATGTTTTGATCTTCTATGGGTAGACGACGACGTGCCTGTCGAGAGTACCTACGATACTTTCATGCTTGAGATTCGAGCTTTTGTGCTGGGCCACGAGCTGCCAGGCAAGCTTCTGCTAACATATTACACGACTGTTTGGTTTTCATCCTTCCCTTTTGATCTATGCTAGCCTAGTTACGATTCTTGAATTGCGATCCCATCACATGTTATCCTGCAGCCCATACAGCTTTATCACCACATCCCATCACCTGTTGTATGTTTTGAAGGGGATCGTGTGCAGAAAACAAAAAATTTCCTACCGACGATATCCTAAAAGCATGCCAAGATCTATTCTATGCAGATATAGTAGTACGAACGGAGATCGGAATACGTACCCTTTTAGACCGAAAGCGGGGATTACGTTCCCGCACAAACGTTGTCGATGCAGACCGACGAAGCCGACCTCAAGGTCATGTAGAGGAAGCAAGCCTCCGAGTACCGCTAGCGCAGCACCTCGCAGGGAGTCGCACACGTACGGTGGAGACGACGGCCTCCGAAGCTCCAGTCCAGGACGAGCAGCGGAAGACTTGGACCGGAACACCAGCAGCGCGGAAGCGGGCTATGGTGGAGGAGATCCCCTTGCTCTGCTCGGCGCGGCTCCAACTTGGGAACCACGAGATCGAGAGAGAAATCGGGAATTAATTGGTGAATTAAAAGGCCAGGGGTGCCCCTTCTTATATAGGCTCCCAGGGGGAGCCAACCTTGCCAGCCAGGCAACGTGGGACTATCCCACAGCCTGGTTCGGCCAAGGAGGGTGCGCCGGCCCCCTGGTGGGCCCCATCTGGCCCACCTAGGCCGGCCTCCATGCCCCCACCGTATCCCCAAGGGGTTTCCCCCCCTCTTGGGCCTTCTTTTGTCCGGAAGGCCCATTTAGGGAAATCTACCTAAATAAATTCGAAAATAAATATATAAAATCATATTTGCGTATTAATAACACTAATTAATATCAAACATAATATATATATAATTTTTCCTAGCTCCGAAAACTCTTTCGGCGCTGCCCGATCTCCATCGGACCCCTCCCGGGACGCTCCCGGTGATCTCCTTCCTTTCCGGTTGTCTTGTCAAAACCCCTTAAGTGTGTTACCCTAGCGGTTCGATATAATATCAGGTATGACCAAGACTCCTCAATGATCAACGATTAACTCATAGGCCTGGACCCCATGAATTAATCCCTGAGATATAACGAATGACTTTCATCTATCAAACCTGAACGTAAGGTCTTAGACCTTTTGCCATAGCGATACTTAGCACGTCCGAGCGTCGTTCCATAGATATCTCCATACCTAATCCCGACCTCGTTACCGACGACGCTATCTTCTACTCGTTCATGATCTCATGTCTCCGTGACCTAGTCACATGCTTGCAAGCTCATTAGACATGATCTCACCGAGTGGGCCCGAGAGTATCTATCCTGCTATGCGGACTGGCAAATCCCGCTCTTGACCCCTCGTCTCAACTACTCCTTAACGATACCCAAAAGTATCACAGTTATTGTCATACTAAATAAGATACGACGTTTGGTGCAATCAAAGTATCTTCCGGGAATAACAATAAGAGTTGATCTCACGGTCAAAGGCGTAACGACTACGTTCTCCAAATCTGGGTATGTCCATCACATCGTTCTCTAGCGATATGACTCTCATCGCCGACCGGCGCCATGCCCCATGACCGGGAAACCTCGATCATCAATCGCGCAACGAAACTGGTCTTAGTAGAGGCTACTAGGGACCTGGTTGTTTACGTATCACACCCGCATTAATGTTTCCGCTTAATACGGTTCTAGCATGACACAAAAACCTATTATGAACAAACGAGATATGATAAAGAATACACTTTATTAGTTGCCTCTAGGGCATATCTCCTTCAGTCTCCCACTTGCACTAGAGTACAACTTAATCTAGATTACAACTTGGTAAAAGCTTAACACCTATAGCTAACTGGTGTTGTTCATGCTTATCAAGCGGGAGAGGCTTCGTCAGCGGATCTGCCACATTCAGATCCGTATGCACTTTGCAAATCTTCACATCGCCTCCTTGTATGTACTGACGTATCACATGGAAGCGTCGGAGAATGTGTTTGGCGGTGGAGTGAGACCTTGGCTCCTTGGCGTTTGCAATGGCACCCGTATTGTCGCAGAAGAGGATCACGTGGTCTTGCACGCTTGGGAACACTCCAAGTTCGTTGACGAACTTCCTCAGCCACACAGCTTCATTCGCGGCCTCGCAGGCAGCAATGTACTCCGACTCCATTGTAGATTGTGCGACTATGGGTTGCTTCCCACTTCTCCAGCACACGGCGCCTCCATTCACCTTGAACACATAACCTGTCTGTGACTTACAGTCATCTGGGTCTGAGCAGAAACTTGCATCTACGTAACCCGTTACGCCAAGTTCTTCATCGCAGCCACCATACACAAGGAACATTTCCTTTGTCTTATTGAGATACTTAAGAATGCTCTTAACAGCTACCCAATGCGGCATTCCAGGATTACTCTGGAACCGGCTTGTCAAACTTAGAGCTAATGCCACATCCGGTCTAGTACTCAACATTGCATACATGATCGATCCTATGGCTGAGGCATAAGGATGTTTCGTCATTTCGGCCTTACCTAGTTCCGTCACCGGACACTGCGCTGTAGCGTACCTGCACTTAAAATAAGGCAGATACCTGTGTATAGTGCAAATCACTGGATCGATTCATTTGCACACACAGTTTACGATGTAATATCACAACAAAGCGTCAATTATATTACATCGATGATCCAAACTTACAAAATATTTGATACAAGTTGCATAACATAGAGCTAGCATTGAAAAAAAGTACACATCGGAAATACAATAGCAGTGAGTCTCTATAACTTTCATGCTGCCACAGGCGAAAACATGTTGGTTGTAGACCCGAAACCTTTAAACGAAACCTCACGCGTCATCTGATCAAATCTGCAATAAGAAAAATATTGCAACAACGTGGGTCAGATTCCATTAAAAATGGAGTCTGGCAAGTGACACTATGGTGGACACTTAATGGAATAACTCTAAAGCCTATTGTATATTTGGCTGATGGAGTTCAAGGCTAATTTGCATAAAGCCAATTTTTCCTACTCTTTTGAAAAACACTTTTCTGGAAATCAAGACGAGTATGGCATGAAAACCATAAATCTCATCTTCCCTTGTTCACCCATCAAGTTTTATTTCTGAAGTTGGAATGATGGAATCCTCCGTTGACGTCCTTGATCAGCTGCTCAAAATTGTCCTTAACCGGGGACACGGCTAAGTACTTAGTTTTACACTCTGCAGAGGTTGTGCACTTTCACCATTGTACCCATTCAACCCAAGGTATCCTTTACACACCATTTGTGATAAGGAAAGGAGAGAATGAGACGAGATCTTTCAGGAGCATTTTCCCTCCCACTCTGGCTTGACCCGTTCCACCTAACATCCCCCTACATCTGCTTGTCAAGCCGGAGAGAGTCCATGCAACATAATTGATCAAGCCAGAGCCCATATGGCAATGGCTGCACTGGAAGCAATCGTCACTCGGAGTTCTTCAGATTCCTCTGTTTCTGGGTGGCCATTCACAAGTGTACATACTCCAGGAACCATAGACATGGACCTGAGTAGCCACTCAACATAAACCATGCAACCACTTACCACCCAGGTGTCTCATTCTTAACTTAGTAGAATTTAGATTTTCACAAAACAACATTTGCATAGCATCAATAATTCTACTAAGTATTGCATAGGAACCTAGACACAGGAATAAGGGATTCTACACAGGTTTAGCATAGCAATACATGCATATAAAAATACACTAAGTAATGCATATAAAAATAGGAAGTTTATGAGGTGTGCCACTTGCCTTTGAATGTTGTCGTTGTTCACAACTCTTTTCAACGATACTCGGGACTCTCCGTTCAATCTAACAGTATAGACAAGCAACAATACAACAATCAACAACAAGCACAACTCCACAATGCATACAAACACATACTAGATGAATAAATAAGTTTTATAAAACTTTCTAAGGAAAATATGTTTATGCATGATGTGCAAAATATTCCTAAGGCTAGAAATGCTTTTCCATGCCATGGAAATCTTTTAAGTTAATGCAAGGCAAATAGGTGGGTCAAGAATGACTAAGGACTAAGGTCTTAAGTTGGATAAACATACTTTGTTTTATATCTTCTTGAAACAAGCACTCTAATGGCTTAGCCATGATGTGCCAAGTACTTAGAGAAAAATACTAAGTCTATAAGGTGATCAACAATTACTATCAACTCTTTGTAAATTGGATATTCGCTAAAGTGAGAGAGACAGACACCCGGCCAGCCACTTAAATTGTGGAACAGGTCTCATGTACGTGGACATGTAAGGTTTGTTTCCAGGCCGCTTCATCTCACTATGCCGCTAGGATCCAACAACTTCAAGATGATAACATCATGATCAAAATTTGTTTAAGTCTAAAAGACAAGATTAGGAAAGAGGGAAAAGATAGAAAGAAAAATGTAGTTGTCCTCCAGGCTTCATCTCCATACTTGTAACTTTCTTCTGGATGATGTCTTGATTGAGCTCTTGGTAGTCTTGATGAATCTTCAGACTTGATGATTCTTGTATCCTCGAGGCTGGTCTTGGATTTACTTAGTCTTCATGAAGTCTCAGAGGAGAAGAAAAGACAGAGAGAGAGACTTAGAGAATAAAAGGGGGTTGGCCTTCTTGAACTTCTTCTCACTTTTCTTCTAAGTGCTTGACATCTTTGGGATGTTTCCAGAGTCTGTTTTCTTCTAAGTCCTTCATGAACTTCTTCTTGACTTTCTTCTAAGTGTTTCTTCTCCTTGAAGATGCTTCTGAAGTCTTGTTTTTGGCTAAGTCCTTCATTGGTCTTCCAGCTCCATGTTGAAAATTACTAAGTGTCTAAGTGTAGCACTTCACAAATATGCTAAGTTGAAATGATCCTAACTTAGAGAAAACTAATGAAGAGGGGTTTTCCTATGAGAATAAAATATGCTATGAATGAAATGAAATTTTAAATCACAAGAAACATAAAAATAACTTTTGTGATTTCTTTATAAATATGCATGAATTTATAAATGCAATTTAATTAATTTCTAGTTTTGGAAAATATAATAAAAGGAATAATTATAAGATTAAAGTTTCCTATGATTAAATTTTTATAACAAAATTTTATAATTAGTGTTAATAGACAGAGAGCATTTAATTAAATCTATTGCAATTGGATTTAATCAAAAATAATGTTTCTATCAAAAGTTATTTAAACAAAATAGTCAAACTTATTCCAATTGAACACACAACTATGAAATCATTAAAAATTTACTCAAAAATATTTTATAGCAGTGGAATTAATTTACAAATATTCTAAAGTTTCTAAAACAATTTTATTTGCAATTTTTGGATTTATAGATTTAAAGTTATTACAGATATACCAAAATTTCCCATTTGAAATTTGAATATTTTATACTAAGTCAAATTTGAATTTTGTCAGATCCAAAATATTCTACATGTCCAGAGATTTCCAAATATATAAAAATTATTACATTTGGAGTTGTGGTTAAAAAGTTATGAATGTTTGAACTATAGGGACTTTTCTGTAAAATTGCTATTTAATTCTATTCGGGAAAATAAAACAGAAAATGGTTCTGGCGACGTGGCTGTCCATGATTGGTTGGGCTCGGGCTCAGCTTGGTCTGGACTTAGCCGAAGCCGTGGCTCAGCTCGGCTCGGCTCTGGTTGATCTGGATCACTAGATCCAGATCCAATGGACGGGGATGATCGTACCGGTTCGATTTTAGCCGATCTAACTCCTGCCGCAAGATCCCGATCGGACGGTAGAGAAGAAGGGAAACCTTACCGTGGCGGCGCAGTGGTCACCGGCGGCGACGACGACGGCGGCGCGGCTCTGGCGCGGACGGATTCGACGCTCCGGGGGTCTCCGGGATCGCCGAGGGCACGGAGAGGTGCGGCGCGGCGTGCTGGAGACGATGGGTCCAAAGCCGTCGTCTCGTTCTTCTTGGAACGGCAGGGAGGTGCGGGAGGAGAAGCTATGGCGCCGGCGGTTCTTCGGTTGAGCACTCCCCCTCGATTCGCTGCGTAGAAGAGAAGGGGTGGGGTTAGGGAGCTGCGCATGTGCACGAGGGAGAGGATGGGGAGGCTCTCGGGCTCGATTGCTGCTCACCTCGTCGGGAAACCGAGAAAAGCGGCGGCGGACCGGCGGAGCTCCGGCGAGCCTTTTGAGCGGCCTGGCGGCACGAAATCGAGGGGATCAAGAGGGGAAACAGAGGCGGGGTCGCGGAGAATTTATAGGCGTCCTCAGTTAGGGTTTTAAACGCTTAAATCGCGCGAATCGATCGAAACAAGAAGGTGCAAATCGGGGCGAATTTTCCGGCTGGAGGTTGACGATGATGACGTCAGCGATGACGTCATCCAATAATTCTTTTTCTGTTTTTATTTGTTTAATTCATATCTTTTGATTTAAATATCCAAATGATGTCAAATTAATTTCTAAAAATTTGTAAAAATAATATCTTGCTGTTAAACCAGTTGTGGGTATGTTTTGAGCACTTTTCAAAAATAATAATTTAGAAATATTGATTAAATGTGAAATTGACACTTTATGTTTAATTTAAAACTAGGGTTTAAATAATTTTAATTTTGGCTAAATAAATTATATGAAATACCCATATTCAATTATGTTTGAATTAAGTTATTTAACTTGTTTTAATAAAATCATTCTTCTTTATTTTGGCCTGATATTAAAGAACTAAATGTAAAAATGTTTAGGAAATGTGAAATATAGGGTATTCATTTTTAATTGAAAATAATTTGTGCAACATTATATTTTATATTATGATAATTCATTTGAAAACTTCATATCAACTTTGGAAAAGATTTTTGTTTTAATTTTATTCTTATTTAGAATATATTAATCATTTCATGCTTTGTAAATAGATGAAATTCATTTAAGAAAATGAAATGTTTATTTGGCTAATTCATTGATTTAAAATCTATGAAGTTTTAAAGTTATACACTATAGGCTTATAATTTCCAAACTATATTTTGAACTTAGTTACAGGAATGAAAACCATTTAGCAGTTATATACCATTTTGAATAATCTTATATTTATGAATAGATATGGCTAAGTGGTTTAATTTAAATACTTATAAAGAAACTAATTTATTTAAAATAACATGGATTGTAGTTTGTAAAAATATTGTCAAATTATATTTTAAGGTTTTTGAAACACAGTGGAAAATAAAATGTTAAAACTGTGACATTTGAAATATTAAACTCTTTCAATAAGTTTGAAGTCTTTTATAGTTGGTTTCCTTATGCATTTAATATTTTATTTTAATAAAAAGAAAAGTTTTAAATTTTAGTGATTTTTGAACATTATAAAATGTTGGGATGTTACATGCGCCTTACGCAATATTTTATTCTTGATAACCGGCAGAGAACCCTTCTTTGCCTTCTCCATACGGAAACGCTTCAGTATTTTATCAAGATAAGTACTCTGACTTAGTGCTAATAGGCGCCTTGATCTATCACGATAGATTTTTATGCCTAAAACATACGCAGCTTCTCCTAAGTCCTTCATGGAAAATTTACTGTTTAAATATTCTTTCACGCTATTCAGAAGTTCCACATCATTCCCTATTAGCAATATGTCGTCAACATACAGTGCTAAGAACACAACCGAGCTCCCACTCATTTTCTTGTAAATACAGGTCTCTTCCACATTCTGGATAAATCCAAAACCTTTGATTACCTCATCAAAGCGAAGATTCCAGCTCCGAGATGCCTGCTTCAATCCATAGATGGATCGCTGAAGCTTGCACACCTTGTTAGCATTTCCTGGATCGACAAAACCTTCCGGCTGTACCATGTACAACTCTTCCTCAATGTTTCCATTCAGGAAGGACGTTTTGACGTCCATCTGCCAGATTTCATAATCATAGTAGGCAGCTACCACTAACAAAATCCGAATAGACTTAAGCATCGCTACCGGTGAAAAGGTTTCATCGTAGTCAATTCCATGAACTTGTTGGAAACCCTTTGCGACAAGCCGAGCTTTATAGACGGTCACATTACCATCAGCATCAGTGTTCTTCTTAAAGATCCACTTATTCTCGATGGCCTTGCGCCCTTCGGGAATATCCACCAAAGTCCACACTTTGTTATCGTACATGGATCCTATTTCGGATTGCATGGCTTCAAGCCATTTCTCGGACTCTAGACTCTCCATCGCCTCCTTGTAGTTCGTAGGTTCGTCTTGCTCGACTAGCATGACGGTGCAAAGCATGTTGCCATACCATTCTGGTGCGATCCGAGATCTACCAGACCTACGAGGTAGAACATCTTCCTCGACAGTTTCTCCCACTCCTTCCACGGAGGACGTTTCCGGAATTGCTTCCGTTGCGCCACTCGGAATCTCGAGTTCAGGATCAACGATTTCATCGAGGTCTACCTTCCTCCCACTTACTCCTTTCGCGAGAAACTCCTTCTCTAGAAAGGTACCGGTCTTCGCGACAAAAGTTTTGCCCTCAGCTTGGTTGTAGAAGGTGTACCCAACGGTTTCCCGCGGATATCCTACAAAGACGACTTTCTCCGACTTCGGTTCGAGTTTGTCGGGCTGTAGTTTCTTAACGTACGCCTCACAACCCCAAACCTTCAGAAACGATAACTTAGGCTTTTGGCCATACCATAATTCATACGGCGTCGTTTCAACGGACTTGGACGGAGCCCTATTTAAAATGAATGCGGCTGTTTCTAACGCATAACCCCAGAAGGACACTGGCAGATCGGTAAGAGACATCATAGATCAGACACTATCCAGTAGAGTACGATTACGTCGCTAGGACACACCGTTACGCTGCGGCGTTCCGGATGGTGTAAGTTGGGGTACTATGCCACAACTCTTCAGATGTGTGCCGAACTCAAAACTCAAGTACTCTCCACCGCGATCGGATCAGAGATGCTTGATTTTCCTATTAAGCTGATTCTCAACTTCACTCTGGAATTCTTTGAACTTTTCAAACGTTTCAGACTTGTGTTTCATCAAATAGATATAACCGTATCTACTCAAGTCATCAGTGAAGGTGACGAAGTAACGATAACCATTGCGTGTCGAAACGCTCATCGGTCCACACACATCTGTATGTATGATCCCCAACAAATCCGACGCCCGTTCAACGAAACCTTTGAACGGTGTCCTGGTCATTTTGCCCATGAGGCATGGTTCGCATGTATCGAGGGATCCGAAATCCAACGAGTCCAAGAGTCCATCGGAGTGGAGTCGCTTCATGCGCTTTATACCAATATGACCAAGACGGCAATGCCACAAAAACATGGCGGTATCGTCACTACACTTAATCCGTTTGGCTTCTATGTTATGGATGTGAGTACTACGATCGAGATTCAACAAGAATAAACCGTTATTCTCGGGAGCATCAACATAAAAGATATCATTCATATAAATAGCACAATTGCTTGACACTAATTTAAATGAATAACCGTCTTGTAACAAGCAAGACCCACTTATAATGTTTACACTCAAGGATGGCACAAAATAACATTTATTTAAAACCAAAACTAATCCCGATGGTAGATGTAGAGGGAGCGTGCCGACAGCCACCACGTCGACTCTTGATCCGTTGCCGACGCGCATCGTCACCTCATCCTTCGCCAGCCGCCTTCTATTCCGTAACTCCTCCTGAGAGTTACATATATGAGGAACAGAACCAGTATCAAATACCCACGTATTGCTCCGGGCGGATGTGAGGTACACATCTATAACATGTATATCAAATATACCTTGCTCTTTGTCGACCGTCTTGCCAGACTTCCTATCCTCCAAATACTTGGGGCAGTTGCGCTCAGGTGATCCGATGGTCACCACCATCTTCTTCAGCTTGATTTCTAATTCGGCCACTTCGAGCATGTTCAGGATTTCCGACAGGAATTTTGATGTCCCTTTCATGCCGTAGTCCACGATGGCGTTCTTATAGCTAGGGGGCAGAGAAATTAGCGCCCTATCAATAACCACCTCCTCTGGGATCACACTTCCCAGATCACTCAGAAGTCGAGCGCAGCCAAACAACTTGGCCAAGTGCTCACTAGTATTGCCGTGCTCTTCCATCTGGGCTGAGAAGAAAAGCACATATGCCTCGTACCTCTCAGCCTTGACTTGTCATGCAAAAACAGTCATGAGTTCAGTGATTATATCATAAGCACCCTTGTTCATGAAGCGGTTTTGCAGGTCAGCCTCCATGGCAAAGAGCATGCCACTCTGGACATAAGAAGAAATCTCCGCCTTTACCCCATGGACAATCCTTTCGATTTCCGGGGCGGTATTTGGAAGATCACCTAAGGGGGCATCAAGGATGTAAGCCACCTTGTGGGTTTCAAGGATGGACTTCAGATCGCGGAACCAGGACACAAAGTTAGACCCATCGGTCTTAAGCTTCTCTTTCTCAATGAACAGGTTTAGGTTAAAGGAGGGGTGAGACATCTACAATAGAATTTGCAACAACATAAGACTTTGTTCATAATAATCTTGAGTTATAGTATTTTAGAAAATAACTAACATAACTCCCACTCAAACGAACATCCCTCCTAGTCGTTTAAGCGATTACACGACCCCCATCCATTGCACCACCCCTCATCATCAAAGCCGGCGGCACAACTTCAAGAGTAGAAAAAATCGTCCGTCACATTAATTTTTTGACTCGTGCTCGACCTTTCGGTCTTCCTGTTCCGAGGCCATACCTCTGAGTATGCTAGGCTCACCACCAAAGACCTCCACGCTGACGCTTGTGCAACATGGCTTACACCCACTGTATGCGAATGACGAGATGTATGACACCCGATCATCACGGCCTGCCTCATAACGTAGAACTTTCTTGGTGGTGCGCGTTGGAGGGAGAACACTAGTGGTATTTTGAAGGGATCATCTTATTCAGCTACCGCCGTGTAACTAATGTATACTATACACACAATCACACAAAAATAAGATGCACACAAAACATCAAATGTAATGCAATGTGATATAGTCCATTGCGCCATGGTCTTCTTGGCGCCCGCAGTTTAGAAACAATTTAATAAACCTACCTTGACCATATCACATAGCCCCTGCAAAATAAAGTTAGACGCTTCTACTTTATCTTTTGCATGTTTTACGTGGCTTGGGGCTTTCGTAAATAGAACCGCTTCATACCTACGAATCTTATGACCACAACAACGATCCAATAATTGCATGTTTAAGCATCCCTTTCGGGCCCTCCATTGAAAATGCGAAGACCAACTAAAGAGAGAGAAACTGACACCCGCCAGCCACATATACGGTACAAGCCGTATGTCAGTAGTGGAACCAGTCTCGCGTAAGCGTACGCGTAAAGTCGGTCCGGGCCGCTTCATCAACTCAATGCCGATGGAATACACAAGTGCACGCTAGAGGGTAGCAAATAACAGGAACGGTGCCCCCGTGCAGAGCACGGGTTCTAATAGCGTACAGCTATATCTACGATAGATCGGCTCTGATACCACTGAAGGGGATCGTGTGCAGAAAACAAAAAATTTCTTACCGACGATATCCTAAAAGCATGCCAAGATCTATTCTATGCAGATATAGTAGTACGAACGGAGATCGGAATACGTACCCTTGTAGACCGAAAGCGGGGATTACGTTCCCGCACAAACGTTGTCGATGCAGACCGACGAAGCCGACCTCAAGGTCGTGTAGAGGAAGCAGGCCTCCGAGTACCGCTAGCGCAGCACCTCGCAGGGAGTCGCACACGTACGGTGGAGACGACGGCCTCCGAAGCTCCAGTCCAGGACGAGCAGCGGAAGACTTGGACCAGAACACCAGCAGCGCGACAGCGGGCTATGTTGGAGGAGATCCCCTTGCTCTGCTCGGCGCGGCTCCAACTTGGGAACCACGAGATCGAGAGAGAAATCGGGAATTAATTGGTGAATTAAAAGGCCAGGGGTGCCCCTTCTTATATAGGCTCCCAGGGGGAGCCAACCTTGCCAGCCAGGCAATGTGGGACTATCCCACAGCCTGGTTCGGCCAAGGAGGGTGCGCCGGCCCCCTGGTGGGCCCCATCTGGCCCACCTAGGCCGGCCTCCATGCCCCCACCGAATCCCCAAGGGGTTTCCCCCCCATCTTGGGCCTTCTTTCGTCCGGAAGGCCCATTTAGGGAAATCTGTCTAAATAAATTCGAAAATAAATATATAAAATCATATTTGCATATTAATAACACTAATTAATATCAAACATAATATATATAATTTTTCCTAGCTCCGAAAACTCTTTTGGCGCTGCCCGATCTCCATCGGACCCCTCCCGGGACGCTCCCGGTGATCTCCTTCCTTTCCGGTTGTCTTGTCGAAACCCCTTAAGTGTGTTACCCTAGCGGTTCGATATAATATCAGGTATGACCAAGACTCCTCAATGATCAACGACTAACTCGTAGGCCTGGACCCCATGAATTAATCCCTGAGATATAACGAATGACTTTCATCTATCAAACCTGAACGTAAGGTCTTAGACCTTTTGCAATAGCGATACTTAGCACGTCCGAGCGTCGTTCCATAGATATCTCCATACCTAATCCCGACCTCGTTACCGACGACGCTATCTTCTACTCGTTCATGATCTCATGTCTCCGTGACCTAGTCACATGCTTGCAAGCTCATCAGACATGATCTCACCGAGTGGGCCCGAGAGTATCTATCCTGCTATGCGGACTGGCAAATCCCGCTCTTGACCCCTCGTCTCAACTACTCCTTTCTGATACCCAAAAGTATCACCGTTATTGTCATACTAAATAAGATACGACGTTTGGTGCAATCAAAGTATCTTCCGGGAATAACAATAAGAGTTGATCTCACGGTCAAAGGCGTAACGACTACGTTCTCCAAATCTGGGTATGTCCATCACATCGTTCTCTAGCGATATGACTCTCATTGCCGACCGGCGCCATGCCCCATGACCGGGAAACCTCGATCATCAATCGCGCAACGAAACTAGTCTTAGTAGAGGCTACTAGGGACCTGGTTGTTTACGTATCACACCCGCATTAATGTTTCCGCTTAATACGGTTCTAGCATGACACAAAAACCTATTATGAACAAACAAGATATGATAAATAATACACTTTATTAGTTGCCTCTAGGGCATATCTCCTTCATGTTTATCTATTAGCCTTGCGAGTGAGATTCTGTGGTTGAAGTGCTTCATGCCATTGTTGAGGATGGGACATATGTGGATGACAGAGGCGTCGCTTCAGGTTATCTCATTAACATGGAAACCTTTGAATTTGTTATTGTCTTGCATTTGATGCTCAGAGTGCTTGGTTTAACAAATGATTTGTCACAAGCATTGCAACAAAAAGATCAAAACATAGTTTGTGCCATAAATATGATTGTCTCTGTGAAATATCTATTGCAAAAGTTTAGAGATGATGGATGGGAGCCTCTTTTGTCGGTTGTTACTGACTTTTGCGTTGAAAGAAATATTGTGGTGCCAAATATGGATGATAACATTTATGCTAGAGGTTACCCAAGAAGCTCACGCAACATGGTCACTAACTTCCATAACTACAAGGTGCAAATATGCAATGAGGTGATTGATAGAAACATTGTTGAGATGAATCATCGGTTTAGCGAAACTTCCACACGCTTGTTAATGTGCACTGCATGCCTTGATCCTAGAGACTCATTTAGTAGATTTGATCATGAAAAGCTACTTGAGCTTGCAAATATTTACTCTGTTGATTTCTCTTCACAAGATTGCTATCTCTTGGTGGATCAATTGAACATATATATTGATGTGATGAGAAGAAGCCCAAATTTCTTGACTTGTGATAGTTTGAGTGGTCTTGCTATCAAACTAGTTCAAACTAGACACCATTTGGTCTTTGCATTGATATTACCGGTGGCGACGACATTAGTTGAGAGGATTTTCTCAGCCATGAATATTGTCAAGACGGATCTTTGAAACAAGATGTGTGATGATTGGCTCAATGATTTGATGGTTTGCTTTGTTGAACGTGAGATATTTGCAAAAATTGAGGACAAGGAGATTATGGTCCATTTTCATGCCTTGAGAAATCGCCGAGGACATTTACCTCGACCACCTCGTATTCCTTCTACTTAAGAGATTATGGTTCTACTTGGAGTTTTGGGTCACAGTGAAGCAACCAGCGGGTAATATTGGAGTTTTATTTTCTTTTACATGTTCATGTTCTTAGTAGTTGAATATTATCCGAAAATTGAAATCATTTGAGACAGTTTATTGTGTTGTATACACTTGCATTTATGCTTAAAAAAGTTGTCGTAAATTGTTCGCCCAGGCTAACTTCGGTTCCTGGGTCCACCACTTGCTGTTCCGAGATATATTGCCACACAACATCCATCTTACATTACATGACTTGTTGTCATTCATTACTTATTTATTGCTTTGCGTGATTCTATAAAGCTGATGTGTGGTTTTACCCATGTTACGCAAGATCATTGCATAGCCTGCTACACTGGCACATGCCTCATTGTCATATGCATTTTATGGCACATTCATATTAGTTACTTATATCATCAGTATGTTGTCTTATCATCATTAGTGTGTTGTTATACATCATATATCATATTAGGATGCTTGCCCCTAAAAGTGAAAAGAGCCATGGAGGCCATCGAAAAGAGAAACAAAAAACGAATTAGAAAAAGAATTAGAAAAAGAGAAAAAGAAAGAAATAAAAAAGGGGGCAACATTACTATTCTTCATCTCACACTTGTGCTCATTTATAGCACCATATCATTTATAGTCATCACTTGTGCTCATGTTATAGCACCAAATCACTTATGATCATCATTTGTGCTCATGTTTAGCACCTTTACTCCATATGAGAGAGTTTTCATGTCTTAGTTGCATAACTATGTGGGGAACTTTACACTATAGAACTTGGCTTGTATATTCCAATGACAAGCCTCCTCAAAAGTGCTCTAGGTCTTTGTGAGCAAGCAAGTTGGATGCACCCCCTATAGTTCCATTGGAGAGCTTTCATATACTTATAACTCCATGTGCATCCGTTTTGTGGCAATCACTACTCCTTGCATAGCTTCGATTGTAAGACTTCTCTTGTCTAATGATCACTTGCAGCTTTGTGAGCCTTTCTTCCGTTGGCCTTCCAAACCTCCGTTAGCATTCTCTTAGCCATAACATCCTGGTGCCAGGAACCAACGTTGAACACTTGCTTGTTTCTTTTGAACAAATAAAGTATTGATCTTCTACGTGCATATTGATATTGCTTGACTTGATCCTTTCATTAAGTTGTCATGTTTGTTGGAAGCATTAGATGATTATATTGTTGTGCTTGAAGCTTAAATCTTCTCTAATATCTACTTTGCCCGGGTGATTGTTTCTAGAACTATATCATTGAAAGCTTTGCTTGCTTCACCTACTTGTTTATTTATTACTCATTTTATATCAATATAAACTACAACTCTTGTTCATTTGATCACAGTCTATATGGCTTACATTATTATGTGATCAAGATTGTGTGAAAGCATGTCACTTCAGAAATTATTCTTCTTTATCGTTCTTGCCAACTCGGGACGAGTAGAACTAAGCTTAGGAATGTTGATACGTCTTCGACATATCTATAATTTCTAATGTTCCATGCTTATATTATACCAATTATCATTGTTTTATATACACTTTATATCATATTATGACACTTATTGGACTAACCTATTAAAAAGATGCCATAGTGCCCGTTTCTGTCATTTAAGTCTGTTTATTGCAGAAAAGGCCGAAAAACCAAAGTGCTCAGAAAATTCCAGAAATTCTTTTTCGCCAGAAGACTCACGGAGCCATAAGGGCAGGCCCAGAGAAGGCCCACAACCTCCTCATCGCCTCCTCGCGCGGCCAGTAGGGGGTGTGGCGAGCAGATGATGAGGCCGACTCAGACACCCCCTCGAGCCGCCCTTTCGCCCATATATTTCCCCCGAGGAGAAAACCCTAAAAAAATAAGCCGTTTTCCTCCACGAGTTCCAGAGCGCCGCTGTCATCACGAGATTCGGGGGACAAAAGTCTCTGTTTCGGCACCCTGCCGGGACGGTGAATTGCCCCAGGAGCCATATCCATCGACTCCACCACCATCTCCATCGCCGTTGCTGACTCCTACGATGAGGAGTGAGTAGTTCTCCCCCGGGGCTGCGGAAGCTACGGTAGCCATGTGGTTTATCTCTCTCTCCCATGGTGTGATCTTTTATGTGATCATGAGCTTTGTAATCTAGTTGAATATGTGATGCTACTCTTTATCTATTATGCACTCTAGAGGTTACTTTAATATGAACTCCAGAGTTATTCACGGTTGTAAAGGTGACAGTGTGTGCACCGTGTGTGATTTCCTTTATGACATTGTTGGTGTTAGTTTACTCCAACTATGAGGGTGCTCTTGTAGCCCTACACAATGAATGGTGTTTGTTATCCAACATGAGAGTGTTTGAGAGTAGCGTTTATTTATTTAACTTTTATGTCATTGTTGAGAATGTACAGTGGTGAAAGTAGGATCCCTAGGCCTGGTTTCTTAGCATTAAAACACCATTTCCAACAAGTTCTGCTACATGTTTGCTTGCTGCCATTTTTATTACAGATTTCAATTACTACTTATAATCATCAATATTACTTGTATTTCACTATGTCTTTGCATAACTAGTGCACCTATACATCTGACAAGTGTATTGGGTGTGTTGGGTACACAAAAGACTTCTTGTATCTTAATTGCAGGGTTGCTTAAGAGGAATATCTCTGACCTCTACCTCCATGAGTTCGATATACCTTGGGTGATCCACTTAAGGGGAACTTGCTGCTGTTCTACAAACCTCTGCTCTTGGAGGCACAACACTGTCTACAAGAATAGAAGCGTGCGTAGACATCAAGTATTACTTCTTTTATGCATATGGCTCATGATAAGAATATTTTATATGATAATTGTGTTATAAATTTTATTCATGATGCTTCAAGTGAACTTATTGATGATAATGATGAGTATTGCATAAATATGATATATGATAATTCTTTAGATGATGGTCCTATGCTTATTGATAATACTCTATGTTTACTATTTGTTACTTATTTATGTGAGGATAAAAATGATGGGTCAATTGGTTATGTGCCATACCTACCTGAGTTCTATCTGTTTGTGCCCAGGTTTGCTCGCATATCGGCCAAACGCTCCGTTTGGCCTGACTGGTGGGGTCGGCCAGGTGCGGCTCGGTTGGAATCTCGTGGGGTCGGCTAGTGTGTGGCTCAGTTGGGATTTCGAGGGGTCAGCGCTTGGGGTCGGCTTGGGGCCGGGGGACTTGTTTAATCAAGGGAACCCGCCGATTCGGCCCACGTGGTCTTTTTTCCCTACCTCACTGTTGTCGACCCAAACATGATATGGAAACGTCTAAGCCTGGGGGAGTTGGTTTTGATGAGTATGATATTTTTAGTCCCCCAAACACGGAGGAGAAAATTTTCTTTGATGATACCTGGCCTCCAACATATGATAATTATAATCATTGTGATGTTTTCGGTCCTCCTACTGTTGAGGATATATTTTATGTTGATTACAATATGCCTCCTATATTTGATGATAATGGTGATGATAATAATAATGATAGCTATTTTGTTGAATTTGCCCCCACTACAATTAATAAGAATGACTATGATTATGTGGAGAGTAATAATTATTTTATGCATGTGGCTAATGATAAGGATATTTTAGTTAATTCTATTCATGATGCTACAAGTGATCTTATTGATGATAATGACGAGTATTGCTTAAATATGCTATATGATTATGCATTAAATGATGGTTCTATTCTTATTGATAACCCTCTATGTTTAAAAGTTGAGGATAAAAATGATATAATTGCTTCTTGTGATGGTACTCTTACTCATGAGAGTCCTACTTATGTGGTTTTCAATTGTCTCTAGTTCCAAATTTTTGTTGCAACCATGATCTTAAACTTGATATTGATCTTAGTAACTGTTTTGAAAGAGGGAAGCATGCTAATGAATTCCAAAATAAACTTAATGATCCTCTTTCTGTGCCTATATTATCTAAGTTGAATGATTCTTGTGGTTATATAGTTGCATTTATTTCTACTACTGACATTTATTATGAGAGGGGAGAATATGGTTGTAGAATTTTTCAAGTTACTAAAACGCCTCTCTTTATGTTGAAAGTTTTGAAGTTTCATTTGTTTCATCTTTCTGTGATAGTTGCTTTATGTTTCAATAATTTATTCTATCACAAGACTCCTTTGCATAGGAAGAGGGTTACACTTAAATGTGTTTGATGTTTACCTCTTGATGCTCTCCTACGTTTTTCAACTCTCATTCTTATGAGAGCATCATATGAATCTATGTGCCTAGCTCAAAGGTGTTAAACAAAAGCGCTTATGGGAGGCAACCCACTTTTATTTCCTGTTATTTTATTTTGTTTGCGTCAAGGACTTGTCCTACCTCTGTAGCAATTCCTTTGTATCTTTATTTTATTGCAATGTTGTGTTAAGTTAAAGACTAGTTGAAAGTTGATGCTAAAGTTGGATTCCTGCGCATAAAGAGTTTTCTCTTTTCACCGTTAAATTAATAACTCTTCACCAAAACGTCAGAACAATCTGCCCTTTTTCGTGCATAATCCTCTGATATATACGCAACTTTCATTACTTTTGAGTTTTCTGATCTGAGCAAGTTAAGTGCCTCGAAACAATTCGTCTTTACGGACTGTTCTGTTTTTGACAGATTCTGTCATTTATTTTGCAATGCCTCCTTTGCTATTTTGATTGGATCTTTTTATCCTATGAAGTATCATTGGCTGTAGTAATGTCCAGTAGCATTGGTAGCAATTGTGTTCCTACATAATATCATATTTTTTTGTGCACTAACCCTCTAATGAAGTTTAGTCTAAGTTTGGTGTGGAGGAAGTTTTCAAAGATCAAGAGAGAAGGATGATATAATGTGATCAAGAGGATAGTAAAGCCAAAGCTTGGTTATGCCCCGGTGGTTCACCCCCAATATATTCCAAGAAGACTCAAGCATCAAAGCTTGGGGATGCCCAAGGCATCCCCTTCTTTATCAACAAATTATCAGGTCCTTTCTATCGAAACTATATTTTAATTCCGTCACATCTTATGTGCTTGCTTGAAGCGTCTGTTTGTTTTCATTTCTGTTTTTGTTATTTTTGTTTTCTGAATAAATTGGATCCTATTATTCTTGTTTGGGAGAGAGACACGCTCCGCGATTTCTTATGAATACTCCTATTCTTCACTTATATTTGTTGAGTATTCTTCTCTAGCTACTGCAATGCTTTCAGCTCTTGTTTTTCATGCACCTCTTGTTCAGAGCTGTTAGTTCTCATATATTATACTCTCATATCTCATTGTTTAATACTTGGAGAGTTTATGTGTGTTTGGTTGGAAACTGAAAATGCTAAATGTGGTAGATGGTATAATCAAAATATATACATGTTCTTGTAGATCATTGTCTTGAATTTTTTTTAATGCTTGGCAGTTGTTTTGAGCTCTCAAGTAAATCATGTTTAAGCTTTTGCATCATGTAGTTAAAACCCATTAGTGGAGAACTACCATAAAACTCGTTGAAATTTGGTTTGCATGTTTCGTATCTCTAAGGTCTAGATATTTTCTAATTAAAGTGTTTGAACAATAAGTGAGACAATGTAGAGTTTTATAATGCTTGCAATATGTTTTGTATTTATGTATTGTTGTCATAGTTTATACTTGTGTTTTCTTCAAACAACCTTGCTAGCCAAAGCCTTGTATTGAGAGGAATACTTCTCGTGCATCCAAAACCTTGAGCCAAAACCTATGCATTTGTGTCCACCATACCTACCTGCTACATGGTATTTCCTGCCATTCCAAGCAAATACTTCGTGTGCTATCTTTTATTCAAAACTTATAACCCCTTAGTTGTGTCAATGTTTATTAGCTCATGAGTAAGTATGAGGTGTTACGGATATGAACCTTGTCGTTTGCTTTTAGACAGACTTTCATCAACCGGACTAGTGGAATATACACCGCTTATCCATTAATTTTGCAAAAAGAGCTGGCAAAAGGGGTGCCTGATACGTCTCCAGCGTATCCATAATTTCTTGTGTTCCATGCTATGTTATATCATGTTATTACATGTTTTATATGCATTTTATATAGTTTTATGCAGACTAACCTATTAAGAAGATGCCACAGTGCCAGTTCCCTAGTTTCTGCTGTTTTTGGTTTCAGAAAAGCTCTTAAGGAAATATCCGCCAAATTGGAAATGAGCCAACCAGTATTTATTTTTGGAATATTTGCGACCAGAAGAACAAAAGACGAGACGAAGACGAGCCCCAAGGGGCCCACATTACCTCGTGGCGCGGCAGCATCTAGGGCCGCGCCGGGAGGTGGTGTGGTGCCCTCGGGCGCCCACCGACCTAGGTCTTTCGCCCATAAATATGCCCCTGACCTAAAAACTCCAGATGTTAGACGATTTTTCCTCCATGGGTCTCGAACGCCGCCGCCATCACCGACAAGATTTGGGGGACGAAAGTCTCTGTTCCGGCATCCTGCCGGGACGGGGAATTGCCCCCGGAGCCATCTCCATCGACTCCACCACCATCTCCATCGCCGTTGCTGACTCCTACGATGAGGAGTGAGTAGTTTTCCCTCGGGGCTGCGGGATCTACGGAAGCCATGTGGTTTATCTCTCTCTCCCATGATATGATCTTGCATGTGATCATGAGCTTTGTAATCTAGTTTAATATGTGATGCTACTATTTGTCTATTATGCACTCTAGAAGTTACTTTAATATGAACTCTGAGGTTATTCACGTGTGTAATGGTGACAGTGTGTGCACCGTGTGTGATTCCCTTTATGACATTGTTGGCGTTGGTTTACTCCGACTTGAGGGTGCACTTGTAGCCCTACACAATGAATGGTGTTTGTTATCCAACATGTGAGTGTTTGAGAGTAGTGTTTATTTATTTAACTTTGATGTCATTGTTTAGAATGTCCACTGGTGAAAGTAGGATCCCTAGGCCTTATTTCCAAGCATTAAAACACAATTTCCAACAAGTTCTGCTACATGTTTGCTTGCTGCCATTTTTATTACAGATTGCAATTACTACTTATAATCATCCATATTAGTTGTATTACACTATCTCTTCGCATAACTAGTGCACCTATACCTCTGACAAGTGTATTGGGTGTGTTGGGGACAGAAGAGACTTTTTGTATCTTAATTGCAGGGTTGTTAGAGAGGGTTATCTTTGACATATATCTCCCTGAGTTTGATATATCTTGGGTGATCCACTTAAGGGAAACTTGCTGATGTTCTACAAACCTCTGCTCTTGGAGGCCCAACATTGTCTACAAGAATAGAAGCGTGCGTAGACATCAGTGCCCAGTTCCAATTAATTACAACTTTAACCGATGCATTCTGTTCACATTTTTGCCCTGATCTAATCAGCCAAGCAATGATACTAGTTCTAAACTACATGTGTAAACAAAAGAGAAAAGAAGGACGATCTGCCCTTGGGTAGAAATAACGTCCTTCATGGGAGCCGCTCTTGAAAGTCTGGTTGACAAGGGGGGTAGAGTACCCATTACCATTCGTTGGCAACGACAAACACCGCTCAAAACTTACTTTTATGCTCTAAAATTTCGAAAACCTATAAAACTAAAAAGCTCTAGCACATGATTGTATCCCTGCTTCCCTCTACGAAGGGCCTATCTTTTACTTTATGTTGAGTCAGTTTACCTACTTCTTTCTATCTCCAAAGCAAACACTTCTGCAATTGTGTACAACAATTCTTATATGCTTACTTATTGCACTTGTTATATTTCTTTGTGTTGACAGCTATCTATATGATTATACATGTTCAAAGTTGAAAGCCTATGTTGAAACTTATATCTTCCTTTGTGTTGCTTCAATGCTATTTTACTTAGATAATATTGCTTTATGAGTTAACTCTTATGCAAATCTTATTAATGCTTGTTTAAAAGTACTAATCATGAAGAGTTTTTACTTATATGATGTTGTTGTTTACTCCTTATCTATTTGTTAGCAAATTATAGATCATTGCCTTGAGTCATTTCATTCATAACATGAGTCTTACAATATTATATGATCAAGATTGTATGAAATCATGTCACTTTAGAAATTATTCTTTTTATCGTTCTTGCCTACTCGGGATGAGTAGAACTAAGCTTGGGGATGTTGATACGTCTCCAACGTATCTATAATTTCTTATGTTCCATGCTATATTATACCATGTTATTACATGTTTTACATACTTTATATTGTTTTATGCATTTTCTCGGACTAACCTATTAACAAGATGCCAATTGCCAGTTCCCTGTTTTCTGCTGTTTTTGATTTCAAAAAAGTACTTAAGGAAATATTCTCGAAATTGGAAAAGAAACATCCTGGAATTATTATTGGAAAAGGAACGTTCCAGAACACCGAAGACGAGACGGAGAGGGGACACGAGGTGGCCTCACCAGTCACTGGTGCGGGTACCCCCTCTGCCACGCCAGGAAGTGGTGTGGGCCCCTCGGGCGCCCACAGACATCGCCCTTTCGACCATAAATACCTCCTGACCTAAAAACGCTTGCACGATGTTCATATTTTCCTCCACGGGTCCAGAGGGCCGCCGCCATCCAAGACAAGATTCGGGGGACAGAACTCTCTGTTCCAGCACCCTTCCGGGACGGGGAATTGCCCCCGGAGCCATCTCCGTCGACTCCACCACCATCTCCATCGTCGTTGCTGACTCCTATGATGAGGAGTGAGTAGTTCTCCCCCGGGGCTGCGGGATCTGCGGAAGCCATGTGGTTTATCTCTCTCTCCCATGATGTGATCTTTCATGTGATCATGAGCTTTGTAATCTAGTTGAATATGTGATGCTACGCTTTATCTATTATGCACTCTAGAGGTTACATTAATATGAACTCCGGAGTTATTCACGGGTGTAATGGTGACAGTGTGTGCACCGTGTGTTGTTTCCTTTATGACACTGTTGGTGTTAGTTTACTCTGACTTTGAGGGTGCTCTTGTAGCCCTACACAATGAATGGTCTTTATTATCCAACATGAGAGTGTTTGAGAGTAGTGTTTATTTATTTAACTTTGATGTCATTCTTGAGAATGTCCACTAGTGAAAGTAGGATCTCTAGGCCTTGTTTCTAAGCATTAAAACACCGTTTCCAACAAGTTCGGCTACATGTTTGCTTGCTGCCATGTTTATTACAGATTGCAATTACTAATTATAATCATCCATATTAATTGTATTTCACTATCTCTTTGCATAACTACACTAGTGGAAAAAGGACTTTACGTCCAGACTATCAATCCCGGCCAGGTTTGCGGCCGGTACTAGTGTGGCATTAGTACTGGTCCGAACAGCGAGAGGCGAGGGGGGCATCAGTACCGGCTCGTAGTGACCTTTAGTACCGGTTGGAGACACCAACCGGTACTAAAGGTCTTGGGGAATCAACTGCGGTAGGACAAGCACCTTTAGTACCGGCTGGTGTCTCCAACCGGTACTAAATTGATCACTTTACTTAGAGCATCTCCCACCCCCGAGCCACACACTCCATTATTTCAGCTCGAGCACACACTCCATTTTTGCTCTCTTACCTGTACCAAGAGCTCTAGTTCACCACATTTTTCTCCAACATTTGTCTAGATTGGTGGCACATCTATCTACGGGGTTAGCACCTTCATCTACTCCTCTGGCGTTTCAAGTTTAGCTCATTTGCTTGCTAGTTTAGCTCATTTTTTTTGTAGTGCTAGCAAGGTGTTTGATGAAATGCTTAACTTAGGCATTTCATCTATTTTATATGCATTTTGAGCTCAAATTAAAATATGATTTGTGGTTTTTTCTAGTGCTGTTTCGTCCACTTTCTCACCGTCGTCGATCTCCCGCGTCGTCCCGTCACCGGCACCACCTCGGTGACCCTCTTGTTTTTTTAATAATTCTTAGTTATAGAATTATTACTTGTATAATTTTCTTATTTGTTTTTTTTTGTTATATATAGTGTCATGGTTTTGACATCTGTCCACACCTGCTCTCGTCCGCTCTATTATACGGATGTGGAGGTAGTTGAGCCGGAAATTCCAACCGATCCTATTGTCGAGTTTTTTGTAAAAGAAAACAATGATTTGAAAGAAAAACTGAAAATAAGTGAAGATCTTCGTCTCGAAGAGATGATGAAATGGGAGTTTAAGATCGCCGACGTCGTCGATGATAACAAGATCCAGATGGAGGCAATGCGCTTCGATCACAAGATCAAGATGAATGAAATGCGCTTGAAGCTTAAAAAGTTTAGAAAATATGTCATTAGTCAAGAGGCTTGTTATCATTATGTTGTTGGTTCAATACTTACCTTAGTTGCGATTTTGATCACATTTGTTGTTTGATTTAAGTTCTTTAACTAGTTATATGTTAGTTTCAATTAATGAATGTTTATGAGAACTATGTATTAGATTTCTTTAAATATGGTGAACTTGTATTAATGCATTGGCCAATTATCTCTCTATTAATGATATATATAGCTATTGTGTAATTGTTTTAGATATATTTACATAATGCTGATGAATCGACAATGGGTGTACGTTGACCGACGCTCTGTGGAGTTCATGATCGGCGTGCAGGATTTTATCCGTGTTGCTGAGGCAAATAAGCGGGATAGCTTTATGTATTGTCCATGTTCTTCTCGTAAGAATATCAAGGGTTACTCCAATCAAAAACCATTCACATCCACCTGTTTGAGTCCGTTTTCATGTCCGGCTATAATTGTTGGACCAAACACGGAGAAACAGGAGTCATAATGGAAGACAATGAAGAAGAAGAGGACGCCGACAACTATCCCGAGTTTCCTGAATACGACGGTACTACAATGGGGGGACCTGGGGTAGACGCGCCTGACGATGAGGCGTCGGATGAGCCCGCTGATGATCTTGCTCGGGCCATTGCTGATGCATAGAGAAACAACATAAATCAGAGGGAGTGGTTGAAGTTGGAGCGCATCTTAGAGGATCACAAAAAAGTTCTACCCAGGTGTCGAAGATGACCAGAAGAAGTTGGGTACCACGCTGGGTTTGTTGCAATGGAAGGCTGAGAATGGTGTATCGGGCAAGGGGTTTGAAAAGCTGCTGAAAAAGATAAAGAAGATGCTTCCAAAGGATAACGAATTGCCCGATAGTACATACGAGGCAAAGAAAATCGTCTGCCCTCTAGGATTAGAGGTGCAGTAGATACATGCATGCATTAATGACTGCATACTCTACCGCGGTGAGCGGTACGAGAATCTGAATGCATGATCGGTTTGTGGTGAACTGCGGTATAAGATGAGGCGAGATGACCCCGGTGAAGTTGAGGGCGAGTGCCCCAGAAAAAGGGTTCCTGCATAGGTGATGTGGTATGCTCCTATAATACCACGGTTGAAACGTTTGTTCAGCAACAGAGAGCATGCCAAGATGTTGCGATGGTACAAAGAGGACCGTAAGAAGGACACGACGTTCAGACACCCCGTTGATGGGTCACAGTGGAGAAAAGTCGAAAGAGAGTTCCCGGACTTTGCAAATGACGCAAGGAACTTAAGGTTTGGTCTAAGTACGGATGGCTTCAATCCTTTTTGGGGAGCAGAGCAGCAGTCATAGCACATGGCATGTGACTCTATGTATTTACAACCTTTCTCCTTGGTTGTGCATGAAGCGAAAGTTCATTATGGTACCAGTGCTCATCCAAGGTCTGAAGCAACATTGCAGCGAGCTTGATGTGTACCTTAGGCCATTAGTTGATGAATTTTTAGAGTTGTGGCGGGAAGAAGGTGTACGTGTGTGGGATGAGCACAAACAGGAGGATTTTGACCTTCGAGGGTTGCTTTTCGTAGCGATCAATGATTGGCCTGCTCTTAGTAACATCTCAGGAAAGACAACTAAGGGATACCATGCATTCACACACTGTTTGGATGATACTGAATGTATATACTTGGATAAATGTAAGAAGTGTGTATACCTGGGGCATCGTCGATTTCTTCCGGTCAGGCATAACGTACGGAAGAAAGGCAAGCATTTCAAAGGTGAGGCAGATCACCGTAGGAGGTCTATGGAACGCACCGGTGATCAAATATTTGATATGGTCAAGGATTTAAAAGTAATCTTTGGAAAGGGTCCTGGAGGACTACAGGTTCCGAATGATGCTAACGGACACGCACCCATGTGGAAGAAGAAATCTATATTTTGGGAGCTACCATATTGGAAAGTCCTGGAGGTCCGATCTGCAATCGATGTTATGCATGTGACAAAGAATATTTACGTGAACCTGCTAGGCCACTTAGGCGTGTATGGGAAAAAAACACAAAGGAAGCAAACATATTTTGAATGTCTGAGCAGTATCAAGGTCCCGTCTGGCTTCTCATCGAATATAAAGGGAATAATAAATGTGGAAAAGCAAACATTTCAAGACCTAAAGTCCCATGACTGCCACGTGATTATGACGTAATTGCTTTCGATTGCATTGAGGGGGCTTTTACCGGAAAATGGTCAAGTACCCATTGTGAAGCTTTGTGCATTTCTCAATGCAATATCTCAGAAGGTAATCGATCCAACGATCCTACCAAGGTTTTGAGTTAGTGTTCCCGCCGTCCTTCTTCGATGTTATGTCGCATGTCTTGGTTCACCTAGTCGAAGAGATTCAAATTCTCGGTCCCGTATTTCTACACAATATGTTCCCATTTGAGAGGTTCATGGGAGTCTTAAGTAAATATGTTCATAACCGTGCTAGGCCTGAAGGAAGCATCTCCAAGGGCTATGGAACCGAGGAGGTCATTGAGTTTTGTGTTGACTTTATTCCTGACATTAATCCGATTGGTGTTCCTCAGTCGCGACACGTGGGGAGACTGAGTAGCAAAGTCACTTTAGGGAAAAAAGTATTAGTATATAGGGACCGACCTTCTTTCAGTGAAGCACACTACACAGTTCTACAAAATTCCTCGTTGGCAGCTCCGTATATCGAGGAACACATGAATATTTTACGATCTCAGAACCAAGTGGAGGATGAGTTCTGGATTAAAAATCAACACAAGGCGAAATTCAGCGGTTGGTTGCAAACACATCTCATGGGTAACACCAAAGTTGATGTTGAGCTGTACTTGTTGGCCAGGACACCATCTTCAACTATAGTCACTTTCGAAGGGTTCGAGATAAATGGGAATACATTTTACATGATCGCTCAAGATAAAAAGAGCACCAACCAGAACAGTGGTGTCCGCTTTGATGCAATAAACAACAATGGGCCAAAGGACACATATTTTGGTTACATAGAGGAGATATGGGAACTTGAGTATGGACCTATTTATAAGGTCCCTTTGTTTCGGTGCATATGGGTGAAGCTGAATGCAGGCGGGGTCAAGGTCGACCCGATGTACGAAATGACGACGGTGGATCTGAACAATCTTGATTACAAAGACGAACAGTTCGTCCTAGCAAATAATGTAGCTCAAGTTTTCTACGTGAAAGACATGTCTACCAAACCCAAAAAGAGAAAAAACATGGAAGCGAATACATCAGACGAGCCAAAACGCCACATAGTTCTTTCAGGAAAAAGAAACATCGTGGGGGTGGAGGACAAGACAGATATGTCAGAAGATTATGATAAGTTTGTTGAAATTCCGCCCTTCAAAGTCAACACTGACCCAAGCATCACGTTAAATAATGAGGATTCCCCGTGGTTCCGACCCAATGTTAAGCAATCGAAGAAAAGGAGGAATAATATATAGAACATATGAGAATATTGGTGATGTGTAATATTGTATTAAACATAACACTACTTTGGTGATGTTGAATATTGGTGATGTGTAATGTGTGTACTAGTTTTCATGAAAATTAAATGGGTACCATTTTGCATCATATTTTTGGTACTTTGTTCACAAAAATTGTCATTTTTTGCACTCATAAAATGGTAAATGATATTTCTAAAAATTATTTAATTGGTTAAAACGGTCGTTATCAAATTATTAGAAACTAAGTTTAATTGGTTTGAACAATTAAATCTATACATATGAAAAAACAGAAAAGAGAAAAGAGAAAAGAAAAGACCTTCAGTACTGGTTGCATCCACCAACCGGTACTGAAGGTTTTCGTTTCGCGCCAGTTATTTGTTTTGCGAATCGTCAAATCTTTAGTACCGGTTGCATACACTAACCGGTACTGAAGGTGCTTTATTAAAAGTGGGTGCTTATATGCCTCCTCGCCCAGATTGGGAGTTCACTCTCACAGACACCATCGACGAAGAGGCCGTGCCACCCCCCGACGCCGTCCACTGCGCCGCTGTCGATTCCAACCACACCGCCGTCGTGAGAGGCGACGTCGTGCCGCTCTTCGACTCCGTGCACCTCCCCGACGCGCCGTTCTCCGACTCCGTGCGCGCCTTCCCGACGGGCCGCGACCGTGTTCTTCGACTCAATCGCTACGCCGCTCCCCGACGCCATCACCGGAGACGCCGTGCTGTGCTGCTCCCCGACGTCGTCCTCGTCTCCTCCAACTCCATCGAGGGTGAGATCCCGTTCACTCCTCCCTCCTCTTCGGCGCCACCGTAGCTAGGGTTAGAAAAACCGCCACCGCCGCCGCCGGAGCATCGCCGCCCGCAACCGTTGCGCCCTCCTCCGGTGACCATTCTAGGGCGGCGCCACCGTCCATTACGGTTGGGGGCGGGTCACCGGCTCCGATTTGAGAGCGCCATTGCTGACGTCATGCTGACGTTAGTGTTTTTTCCATAAAATGCAATTGTTTTAGTAGTATTTAGGAGTATTAGTGTGTGCATTTAGAGGTTTAAATAGAATTTAGCTACTGTTAGGAAAATTTAGTTATATTTGCTTGTTAGACTTGCTAGGAAGTTGTAGTTAGACTTTATATATATTGTTATTTATATGAAATGCTATTGTTATTTTTGATTGAATATATGGAAATTCAATGTTTTATATACATGTTTTGTATATATGCTACCGTGTAACACCCCAAATTTTGGACGCAACAAAAACTTAATTAATAAAGACCCAAATTTCTGAGGGAACAAAAACTTTTTGAAATACATTACTTATGAATGTTTTTCACTCTTGTTTCCTTTGTTAGTCTTGTTGTGTTTTGAATTGTGGTTGTGGTGATGACCTCTCTACCTATCAGCCTCAAAACTCAAGTTATAATATGACTTCTGAAAATCGAGGTATATGACAAGTAAAACAATATATATATCTTCTCCTATCTTATTCTCACAAACTATAGTCATCATGAGGTATTGATTTTAACAATTACCCAAAGGCAGTTTAATTGAGAAAGTAAAAGAATTTCCAAAAACTGTATGTTTGCAAAACTACAAAGGATTATATAGGGGGCTATGATATATTTTCACTTTAATGTGCTTCTCGTCTTAGCAATTTCCATTCCAAAAACTCCTAATTTAATATGTCTTTGGAAACTATTACTAGAAAGTGGTTTAGTCTTCTTTCCATAAAAATCTTGTCATTATTGTATTGATCACCACCTCACAAATATATTTGTTTTGTCTTAAGAGTGGGGTTAGTTTATCCATTTGTTTGTGTGTTTGCTCTATTTGGCATGTGCTTAAATTGTTTGCCTTGAGTGAGTATTTCTCTGATTGTCATGTGACCATTTGTGCATTACTAGATAGCCTTTTGTCATTTTTGTATCTAGTTGTTGTTTAACCTTTTGACCTAAAGTCTTAAACAAAAACCTGCACCCTTGTCCCTTCTAATCAACCCAACTTGTCTTATATTTTCTTAGTAAAGGGTTTTACTAATCCATGCTGGCAAAGTGGGCAAATCAAATCAGCCTAAATTCATCAAAATCCAAACCTACCCCTCTAACCTTGTCCAACTCGTGGTTTTGGGTGTGCATTAGACCCCACACCCCTGGAGAGCCCTTAAGCCACGACATTGTCCAAACCCTAGCTCACATCTCTTTGTCTCCTTCTCTCTGGCATTTTGTCGAGCAGCTAGGGGGTAGAAGAGGCCTCCCTCCATACCCCCTTTTATTTCCAACAACACCAGGCCATCAACAAGCTTCCAAAGAGGTGTAGGCCAGCAGAGCATCATTGCCCACCGCCTGGCGGGGCCAATGCCCATCCCGAGCCTCCTCCCTTCTCTGCCAATGCTCGTGACCGTGCAACCGGCCACCACCCCCCTCTTATTGCACCCGAGCCTCCTTCTCCCCTCCCAACCTTGCCCATTCCATCCCTCCTCCCTCGCTCCACCTCTCTGTGAACTCCCGAGGGATCTCTCCCTCTCTCTGCCCGGGAACGAGTGATGAACGCCGTTCGGCCCGAGCTCTTGCGAGCAAGCTCACCATTGCTCCCGACTATCTTTTCTCTCTCGCTCTGCATTGCCTCACTCCCCTCTCTCTTGGCAACCTCTGAGACACCTTGTTTTTCTTGTAGGAACATCGGAGCAGGCGTGGCGTGCTCGTGCCCGCCGCGGACGCCGGAGACCGCGCCGTCGACCTGAAGCTCGTCGGCAAGTTCTGAGGCCACCCGAGCCTTTCCCTTGCACCCCGCGTCCGCCTCCACCCTCCTCAGTCGTCCGTCGAGTCCCTGGGTGAGCCACTGTAACATCCCAAATTTTGCAAAAATTTAAAACTTGCATTCAAGCATCATGCATCATTGAGCATAAGAATACATCACAAAAATATTAAATAAAACTTCAAATTATAAATATAAATAATCTACAAATTTCATAAAGTGTTTATTGTATAGTTTGGAAATTATAAGCCTATATTGTATAACTTTAAAACTTCATAAAAATTTAAATAAATGAATTAGCCAAATAAACATTTCATTTGCTTAAATGAATTTCATCTAATTTCAAAGCATGAAATGATTAATAATAAGAATAGAATTAAAACAAAAATCCTTTCCAAAGTTGTTATGAAGTTTTCAAATGAATTATCATAATATAAAATATAATGTTGCACAAATTATTTTCAATTAAAAATGAATACCCTATATTTCACATTTCCTAAACATTTTATATTTAGTTCTTTAATATTATGCCAAAATAAAGATAAATGATTTCAGCAAAAAAAGTTCAAATAACTTAAATTCAAACATATTGAAATGTGGGTATTTTACAAATTTTATTTAGCCAAAAGAAAATCTAAATAAGATAGAAATTCAAATTTGACTTTAAGTGTCAAATTTGTAATTAATCAATATTTCAAAATATTAATTTTCAAAAATATTCAAAACATGCCCACAATTGGTTTAACAGAAAGATAACAATTTTACAGATTTTTAGAAATTTATTTGACATCATTTGGAGTTATAAATCAAAAGATATGAATTAAAGAAATAAAATCAGAAAAAGAAAATACTAGCTGACGTCATGCTGACGTCAGCAGATCATCCCCAACCTCCGTCCGAATCTGGCGCCGAAGATCAAATCGAATCGGAGTCGATTTCCTCTCCGATTCGTGCGGGATACGATCTCCTGCAGCCCCCTACATAAACCCCAGAACCCGCCGCCGCTTTTCCCTCTTGAACCCTAGCTCAGATCGCCCCCAGGCCGCCACGGTTGCTCGCCGGAGAAGCTCGAAGCCGCCGCCGTTTTCCTCCGTTTCCCGGCGAGGTAAATCCTCCCCGTCTCCGAGACCACGCCCATCTGCCTCGCCGCGTCCGTGCGCACCTTCTGACCCCTTCCCTCGATCTCTTTCGCAGCGAATCGCGGGTGAGTGGAGTTCGCCGGACCCGCCGTACTCCGACCACGGCCAGACGCAGTAGAGGACGCGCGAGTCGACGCCGACCACCCCACGGAGTTCGCCGCGCCGCGCGGAACCCCGGCGTCAACTCCCTGAGCGAAGAGGACCACCGGAGCAGCGAGTTCGTCCACGCCAGAGCCGCGCCGCCGTCGTCGTCGCCGCCGATGACCACTGCGCCGCCACGGTATGGTTCAAACCCCCAGCACCGTCCGATCCAATCTCTACGGTTTAGATTAGATTACGAGGACGAAGCGGTATGATTTGATCTGGACCGTCAGATCCAAATCTGACGGCCCAGATCTGTAACTTATCCACGTCAGCGATCCCAGTCAGCGCTGACGTGGCCTGCACAGTCAGCGCCAGCGTGTAAATCAATTTCCTATTTTAATTTTAATTGGAAAAATTGCAGATTAATCCCTTTAATTAAAATATCTATAACTTTTTAACCACAACTCCAAATCTAATAATTTTTATATATTTGGAAAGCTCTTGACTTGTAGAATATTTTGGATCTGACAAAATTCAAATTTGACTTAGTATAAAATATTCAAATTTCAAATGGTGAATTTGAGTATATTTGTAATAACTTTAAATCTATAAATCCAAAAATTGCAAATAAATATGTTTTAGAAACTTTAGAATATTTGTAAATTAATGCTACCGATATAAAATATTTTTGAGTAAATTTTGAATGATTTCATAGTTGTGTGTTTAATTTCAATAGTTTGACTAATTTTGAAATAACTTTTAATAGAAACATTATTTTTGATTAAATCCAATTGCAATAGATTTAATTAAATGCTCTCTGTCTATTAACACTAATTATAAAATTTTGTTATAAAAATTTAGTGATAGGAAACTTTAATCTTATAATTATCCCTTTTATTATATATTCCAAAATTAGAAATTAATTATATTGCATTTATAAATTCATGCCTATTTATAAAGAAATCATAAAAGTTATTTTGATGTTCTTGTGATTTAAAATTTCATTTCATTCATAGCATATTTTATATTGTAGATTTATTCTCATAGGAAAACTCCCCCCCATTTTCTCTAAGTTAGGATTATTTTCAAACTTAGTATTTTGGGAGAAGTGCTATGCACTAGACACTTAGGATTTTCAACATGGAGCTGGAAGACCAATGAGGGACTTAGCCAAAAACAAGACTTCAGAAGTATCGTCAAGAAGAAGAAACACTTAGAAGAAAATCAAGAAGAAGTCATGAAGGACTTAGAAGAAAACAGACTCTGGAAGCACCCTCAAGATGTCAAGCACTTAGAAGAAAAGTGAGAAGAAGTTCAAGAAGGCCAACCCCTTTTTATTCTCTAAGTCTTTCTCTCTGTCTTTTCTTCTCCTCTGAGATTTCATGAAGACTAAGTAAACCAAGACCAGCCTCGAGGATACAAGAATCACCAAGTCTGAAGATTCATCAAGACTACCCAGAACTCAACCAAGACATCATCCAGAAGAAAGTTACAAGTCTGGAGATGAAGACAGGATGACAACTACATCTTTATTTCTATCTTTTCCCTCTTTCCTAATCTTGTCTTTTAGACTTAAACAAAATTTGATCATGATGTTATCATCTTGAAGTGGTTGGATCCTAGCAGCATAGTGGGATGAAGCGGCCTGGAAACAAACCTTACATGTCCACGTACATGAGATCTGTTCCACAATTTAAGTGGCTAGCCGGGTGTCTGTCTCTCTCACTATAGTGAATGTCCAATCTACAAAGAGTTGATAATAATTGTTGATCATTTTGAACAAATGACATAGTATTTTTCTCTAAGTATTTGGCACAACATGGCTAGGCCATTAGAGTGCTATTTCAAGAAGATATAAAACAAAGGATGTTTATCCAACTGAAGACCTTAGTCCTTAGTCATTCTTGACCCACCTATTTTCCTTACATTAACTTAAGAGATTTTCATAGCTTGCATCTCTAGCCCTTAGAAATAATTTGCATATCATACATGACATGTTTTCCTTAGGAGTTTTACAAAACTTGTTGTTCTTTGATATGAGCATGTATGTTGATGATTGTTGTTTGTTGATTGTTGTATTGTTTTTTGCTATTAATGTTTAGATTTAACGGAGAGCAAACATTCGTTGTGAAAAGAGTTGTGAACAACGACAACATTCAAAGGCAAGTGGCACACCTCATAAACTTCCTATTTTTATATGCATTACTTAGTGTATTTTATATGCATGTGTTGCTATGCTAAACCTGTGTAGAATCCCTTATACCTGTGTCTAGGTTCCTATATCATACTTAGCAGAAATATTGATGCTATGCAATTGATGAAAGGTTTTTACAAAATGTTAAGTGACTACTCAGGACTGTGCTCATGGCTGTCTTCGCCTAGGATGAATTTCTATTCTACTTAGGGTTGTGAGCATGGTGATTTTTACCTGAGAGTGCACATCCACTAAGTTAATGAAACACCTGGGTGGTAATTGGTCGGATGGTTTATGTTGAGTGGCTACTCAGGTCCATTTCTATGGTTCCTAGAGTATGTACACTTGAGAATGGCCACCCAGGAACAGACGAATCTGAAGAACTCCGAGTGACGATTGCTTCTAGTGCAGCCATTGCCATATGGGCTCTGGCTTGATCAATTATGTTGCGTGGACTCTCTCCGGCTTGACAAGCAGATGTAGGGGGATGTTAGGTGGAACGGGTCAAGCCAGGTGGGAGGGAAAATGCTTCTGAAAGGTCTCGTCTCATTCTCTCCTTTCCCTATCACAAATGGTGTGTAAAGGATACCTTGGGTTGAATGGGTACAATGGTGAAAGTGCACAACCTCTGCAGAGTGTAAAACTAAGTACTTAGCCGTGTCCCCGGTTACGGACAATTTTGAGCAGCTGATCAAGGACGTCAACGGAGGATTCCATCATTCCAATTTCTAAGTTAAAAGTTGATGGGTGAACAAGGGAAGATGAGATTTATGGTTTTCATGCCATACTCGTCGATTTCAAGAAAAGTGTTTTCAAATGAGTAGGAAAAATTGGCTTTATGCAAATTAGCCTTGAGCTCCACCAGCCAAATATTCATATAGGTTTTAGGGTTATTCCATAAGTGTCCACCATAGTGTCACTTGCCAGACTCCATTTTTAATGGAATCTGACCCACATTGTTGCAATATTTTTCTTATTGCAGATTTGATCAGATGACGAGTGAGGTTTCGTAAAGGTTTCGAGTCTACGACCAACATGTTTTCGCCTGTGGCAGCATGAAAGTTATAGAGACTCACTGCTATTGTGTTTCCGCTGTGTACTTTTTCAATGCTAGCTTTACGCTATGCAACTTGTATAAAATATTTTGTAAATCTGGATCATCGATGTAATATAATTGATGCTTTGTTGTGATATTACATCATAAACTGTGTGTGCAAATGAATCGATCCAGGGATTTGCACCATACACAGGTATCTGCCTTATTTTAAGAGCAGGGACCCTACAGATGGTATCAGAGCACTGTGTTGCCTGTAGGTTCGAAACCCCTAGGATTGGACTAAGACCCCAAAGGTTAAATAGATAACTAAACTAGGTTTCCAAAACATGAGTGAATCTTGAACTTTTCTTTAATATGGTTTTACATTATTTATCTTGTCTTGCATCTTCCCCTTTTCTTTTAAATTCTAATACTCTTACCTGTTCAAAATTCTAGATGGGAGAATACACCGAGACTGCTTATGCCGGAGTTTTGTCGGGTTTCATCTTCGGGAGGCAGCTGTCTAGATTGACAAGTGTATTGAAGCTACCACCACCTTATTTCCGAGGAAGGAAGGAGGAGACCAACATACCCCATGGTATACGTTGGGAAATACGCACCATCATGACCCCGGATCCTACAATGCCAGACTGCGAGCCCGTGGACTATGTCACCTACTACCCAGACTGGATTGAGGGAGTGAACATAGCTATGGTGGACTTAATGGCTCGTTTGTGTTACAAGTATCGATTCAAGCTAGCACCAGGATCGCCCTTCCGTGCCTTTGGGAAGAGGAATGCACATGGTCTCTCGATGCCTCACACGGGAAATCGCCTGGACCTGCCCCTCGTTAACAAGACGTTTGAAGACTTGGATTTTCTCATCAACTGTCTGACCAGGAAGGTCCAACAGACTTCTGACGTTGCAAATCATGCACAAGCCGTCATACACGCAAAAACCCAAGAACTCCAGGCATCTGAAAATCTTATCGGTCAGTTGGAGGAACTCATCCATGACCTACATTTGGAGAACCTTGGCAAGGATGAGCAAATTGCCATGCTTGAGGCGCAACTCACTCCACCTCCACCACCACCACCGCCAGTAGCTGAAGAAGGAGGTGACCAAGGCACTGGAAATGTGACTGTATCTGCAGCTACGAAGGAGGAAGGACCAGTGAAAGAAGACCCCGAAGAGGTGCTGTTTGAAGAGTCAACCGAGGAAGAAGTCACGCCTGTGGCAAATAACCACGCAATAAAACGCAAGCGTAATAATTAGGAGGGATAAGTGTAGCAATCAAAACCATGTTAGAAGGACCACCATTTATCTTATTTAGCTTATCGTATCGATTTAGTGTATTGACCTATCAAATTGTGGTATGGCAGTACTGTTACTTTTGTATTTCCCCGACCTTTCGTTCGATAAACGGTTAGTTCGATTTCTCAAAAGAAGTTTGAAATTTTACGTATGTGTTGCTTGTGTTTGAACTATGTTGCTTGATGTTTGTTAGATGATGTTTGTAATGGATTATCTTGATTTATGGTTGTGCATTAGGATGTTGAATTATCAACAAAACTTTTCTTTTAAGGGTGGTAGCCACCTAGAGAATTCCAAACAAAATCGCTTAAACCCAGAGACCTCAAACTATCTTTCTTTTCATCCTTCTAATCAGAAAAACCATTCACTGTCAAGTTTTCAAGTTTCCATGTCAGAAATTTCATTTCTCAGAACATCTCGAGTTATCAGAATCATTCAAGCCTTTGCTTTCTTTTCTAGCTTCTCCGAATCTCGGGGACGAGATTCCTTTTAAGGGTGGTAGTCTGTAACATCCCAACATTTTGGAATGTTCAAAAATCACTAAAATTTAAAACTTTTCCTTTTATTAAAATAAAATATTAAATGCATAAGGAAACCAACTAGGAAAGACTTCAAACATGAGTTTAATATTTCAAATGTCACAGTTTAAACATTTTATTATTCAGTGTGTTTCAAAAACCTTAAAATATAATTTGACAAATATTTTACAAACTACAAAATCATTTTTATAAAATAAATTAGTTTCTTTATAAGTATTTAAATTAAACCACTTAGCCATATCTATTCATAAATATAAGATTATTCAAAATGTTATATAATTGCTAAATGGTTTCATTCCTTTAACTAAGTTCAAAATATAGTTTGGAAATTATAAGCCTATAGTGTATAACTTTAAAACTTCATAAAAATTTAAATAAATGAATTAGCCAAATAAACATTTCATTTGCTTAAATGAATTTCATCTAATTTCAAAGCATGAAATGATTAATAATAAGAATAGAATTAAAACAAAAATCCTTTCCAAAGTTGTTATGAAGTTTTCAAATGAATTATCATAATATAAAATATAATGTTGCACAAATTATTTTCAATTAAAAATGAATACCCTATATTTCACATTTCCTAAACAGTTTATATTTAGTTCTTTAATATTATGCCAAAATAAAGATAAATGATTTCAGCAAAAAAAGTTCAAATAACTTAAATTCAAACATATTGAAATGTGGGTATTTTACAAATTTTATTTAGCCAAAAGAAAATCTAAATAAGATAGAAATTCAAATTTGACTTTAAGTGTCAAATTTGTAATTAATCAATATTTCAAAATATTAATTTTCAAAAATATTCAAAACATGCCCACAATTGGTTTAACAGAAAGATAACAATTTTACAGATTTTTAGAAATTTATTTGACATCATTTGGAGTTATAAATCAAAAGATATGAATTAAAGAAATAAAATCAGAAAAAGAAAATACTAGCTGACGTCATGCTGACGTCAGCAAATCATCCCCAACCTCCGTCCGAATCTGGCGCCGAAGATCAAATCGAATCGGAGTCGATTTCCTCTCCGATTCGTGCGGGATACGATGTCCTGCAGCCCCCTACATAAACCCCAGAACCCGCCGCCGCTTTTCCCTCTTGAACCCTAGCTCAGATCGCCCCCAGGCCGCCACGGTTGCTCGCCGGAGAAGCTCGAAGCCGCCGCCGTTTTCCTCCGTTTCCCGGCGAGGTAAATCCTCCCCGTCTCCGAGACCACGCCCATCTGCCTCGCCGCGTCCGTGCGCACCTTCTGACCCCTTCCCCCGATCTCTTTCGCAGCGAATCGCGGGTGAGTGGAGTTCGCCGGACCCGCCGTACTCCGACCACGGCCAGACGCAGTAGAGGACGCGCGAGTCGACGCCGACCACCCCACGGAGTTCGCCGCGCCGCGCGGAACCCCGGCGTCAACTCCCTGAGCAAAGAGGACCACCGGAGCAGCGAGTTCGTCCACGCCAGAGCCGCGCCGCCGTCGTCGTCGCCGCCGGTGACCACTGCGCCGCCACGGTATGGTTCAAACCCCCAGCACCGTCCGATCCAATCTCTACGGTTTAGATTAGATTACGAGGACGAAGCGGTATGATTTGATCTGGACCGTCAGATCCAAATCTGACGGCCCAGATCTGTAACTTATCCACGTCAGCGATCCCAGTCAGCGCTGACGTGGCCTGCACAGTCAGCGCCAGCGTGTAAATCAATTTCCTATTTTAATTTTAATTGGAAAAATTGCAGATTAATCCCTGTAATTAAAATATCTATAACTTTTTAACCACAACTCCAAATCTAATAATTTTTATATATTTGGAAAGCTCTTGACTTGTAGAATATTTTGGATCTGACAAAATTCAAATTTGACTTAGTATAAAATATTCAAATTTCAAATGGTGAATTTGAGTATATTTGTAATAACTTTAAATCTATAAATCCAAAAATTGCAAATAAATATGTTTTAGAAACTTTAGAATATTTGTAAATTAATGCTACTGCTATAAAATATTTTTGAGTAAATTTTGAATGATTTCATAGTTGTGTGTTTAATTTCAATAGTTTGACTAATTTTGAAATAACTTTTAATAGAAACATTATTTTTGATTAAATCCAATTGCAATAGATTTAATTAAATGCTCTCTGTCTATTAACACTAATTATAAAATTTTGTTATAAAAATTTAGTCATAGGAAACTTTAATCTTATAATTATCCCTTTTATTATATATTCCAAAATTAGAAATTAATTATATTGCATTTATAAATTCATGCCTATTTATAAAGAAATCATAAAAGTTATTTTGATGTTCTTGTGATTTAAAATTTCATTTCATTCATAGCATATTTTATATTGTAGATTTATTCTCATAGGAAAACTCCCCCCCATTTTCTCTAAGTTAGGATTATTTTCAAACTTAGTATTTTGGGAGAAGTGCTATGCACTAGACACTTAGGATTTTCAACATGGAGCTGGAAGACCAATGAGGGACTTAGCCAAAAACAAGACTTCAGAAGTATCGTCAAGAAGAAGAAACACTTAGAAGAAAATCAAGAAGAAGTCATGAAGGACTTAGAAGAAAACAGACTCTGGAAGCACCCTCAAGATGTCAAGCACTTAGAAGAAAAGTGAGAAGAAGTTCAAGAAGGCCAACCCCCTTTTTATTCTCTAAGTCTTTCTCTCTGTCTTTTCTTCTCCTCTGAGATTTCATGAAGACTAAGTAAACCAAGACCAGCCTCGAGGATACAAGAATCACCAAGTCTGAAGATTCATCAAGACTACCCAGAACTCAACCAAGACATCATCCAGAAGAAAGTTACAAGTCTGGAGATGAAGACAGGATGACAACTACATCTTTATTTCTATCTTTTCCCTCTTTCCTAATCTTGTCTTTTAGACTTAAACAAAATTTGATCATGATGTTATCATCTTGAAGTGGTTGGATCCTAGCAGCATAGTGGGATGAAGCGGCCTGGAAACAAACCTTACATGTCCACGTACATGAGATCTGTTCCACAATTTAAGTGGCTAGCCGGGTGTCTGTCTCTCTCACTATAGTGAATGTCCAATCTACAAAGAGTTGATAATAATTGTTGATCATTTTGAACAAATGACATAGTATTTTTCTCTAAGTATTTGGCACAACATGGCTAGGCCATTAGAGTGCTATTTCAAGAAGATATAAAACAAAGGATGTTTATCCAACTGAAGACCTTAGTCCTTAGTCATTCTTGACCCACCTATTTTCCTTACATTAACTTAAGAGATTTTCATAGCTTGCATCTCTAGCCCTTAGAAATAATTTGCATATCATACATGACATGTTTTCCTTAGGAGTTTTACAAAACTTGTTGTTCTTTGATATGAGCATGTATGTTGATGATTGTTGTTTGTTGATTGTTGTATTGTTTTTTGCTATTAATGTTTAGATTTAACGGAGAGCAAACATTCGTTGTGAAAAGAGTTGTGAACAACGACAACATTCAAAGGCAAGTGGCACACCTCATAAACTTCCTATTTTTATATGCATTACTTAGTGTATTTTATATGCATGTGTTGCTATGCTAAACCTGTGTAGAATCCCTTATACCTGTGTCTAGGTTCCTATATCATACTTAGCAGAAATATTGATGCTATGCAATTGATGAAAGGTTTTTACAAAATGTTAAGTGACTACTCAGGACTGTGCTCATGGCTGTCTTCGCCTAGGATGAATTTCTATTCTACTTAGGGTTGTGAGCATGGTGATTTTTACCTGAGAGTGCACATCCACTAAGTTAATGAAACACCTGGGTGGTAATTGGTCGGATGGTTTATGTTGAGTGGCTACTCAGGTCCATTTCTATGGTTCCTAGAGTATGTACACTTGAGAATGGCCACCCAGGAACAGACGAATCTGAAGAACTCCGAGTGACGATTGCTTCTAGTGCAGCCATTGCCATATGGGCTCTGGCTTGATCAATTATGTTGCGTGGACTCTCTCCGGCTTGACAAGCAGATGTAGGGGGATGTTAGGTGGAACGGGTCAAGCCAGGTGGGAGGGAAAATGCTTCTGAAAGGTCTCGTCTCATTCTCTCCTTTCCCTATCACAAATGGTGTGTAAAGGATACCTTGGGTTGAATGGGTACAATGGTGAAAGTGCACAACCTCTGCAGAGTGTAAAACTAAGTACTTAGCCGTGTCCCCGGTTACGGACAATTTTGAGCAGCTGATCAAGGACGTCAACGGAGGATTCCATCATTCCAATTTCTAAGTTAAAAGTTGATGGGTGAACAAGGGAAGATGAGATTTATGGTTTTCATGCCATACTCGTCGATTTCAAGAAAAGTGTTTTCAAATGAGTAGGAAAAATTGGCTTTATGCAAATTAGCCTTGAGCTCCACCAGCCAAATATTCATATAGGTTTTAGGGTTATTCCATAAGTGTCCACCATAGTGTCACTTGCCAGACTCCATTTTTAATGGAATCTGACCCACATTGTTGCAATATTTTTCTTATTGCAGATTTGATCAGATGACGAGTGAGGTTTCGTAAAGGTTTCGAGTCTACGACCAACATGTTTTCGCCTGTGGCAGCATGAAAGTTATAGAGACTCACTGCTATTGTGTTTCCGCTGTGTACTTTTTCAATGCTAGCTTTACGCTATGCAACTTGTATAAAATATTTTGTAAATCTGGATCATCGATGTAATATAATTGATGCTTTGTTGTGATATTACATCATAAACTGTGTGTGCAAATGAATCGATCCAGGGATTTGCACCATACACAGGTATCTGCCTTATTTTAAGAGCAGGGACCCTACAGATGGTATCAGAGCACTGTGTTGCCTGTAGGTTCGAAACCCCTAGGATTGGACTAAGACCCCAAAGGTTAAATAGATAACTAAACTAGGTTTCCAAAACATGAGTGAATCTTGAACTTTTCTTTAATATGGTTTTACATTATTTATCTTGTCTTGCATCTTCCCCTTTTCTTTTAAATTCTAATACTCTTACCTGTTCAAAATTCTAGATGGGAGAATACACCGAGACTGCTTATGCTGGAGTTTTGTCGGGTTTCATCTTCGGGAGGCAGCTGTCTAGATTGACAAGTGTATTGAAGCTACCACCACCTTATTTCCGAGGAAGGAAGGAGGAGACCAACATACCCCATGGTATACGTTGGGAAATACGCACCATCATGACCCCGGATCCTACAATGCCAGACTGCGAGCCCGTGGACTATGTCACCTACTACCCAGACTGGATTGAGGGAGTGAACATAGCTATGGTGGACTTAATGGCTCGTTTGTGTTACAAGTATCGATTCAAGCTAGCACCAGGATCGCCCTTCCGTGCCTTTGGGAAGAGGAATGCACATGGTCTCTCGATGCCTCACACGGGAAATCGCCTGGACCTGCCCCTCGTTAACAAGACGTTTGAAGACTTGGATTTTCTCATCAACTGTCTGACCAGGAAGGTCCAACAGACTTCTGACGTTGCAAATCATGCACAAGCCGTCATACACGCAAAAACCCAAGAACTCCAGGCATCTGAAAATCTTATCGGTCAGTTGGAGGAACTCATCCATGACCTACATTTGGAGAACCTTGGCAAGGATGAGCAAATTGCCATGCTTGAGGCGCAACTCACTCCACCTCCACCACCACCACCGCCAGTAGCTGAAGAAGGAGGTGACCAAGGCACTGGAAATGTGACTGTATCTGCAGCTACGAAGGAGGAAGGACCAGTGAAAGAAGACCCCGAAGAGGTGCTGTTTGAAGAGTCAACCGAGGAAGAAGTCACGCCTGTGGCAAATAACCACGCAATAAAACGCAAGCGTAATAATTAGGAGGGATAAGTGTAGCAATCAAAACCATGTTAGAAGGACCACCATTTATCTTATTTAGCTTATCGTATCGATTTAGTGTATTGACCTATCAAATTGTGGTATGGCAGTACTGTTACTTTTGTATTTCCCCGACCTTTCGTTCGATAAACGGTTAGTTCGATTTCTCAAAAGAAGTTTGAAATTTTACGTATGTGTTGCTTGTGTTTGAACTATGTTGCTTGATGTTTGTTAGATGATGTTTGTAATGGATTATCTTGATTTATGGTTGTGCATTAGGATGTTGAATTATCAACAAAACTTTTCTTTTAAGGGTGGTAGCCACCTAGAGAATTCCAAACAAAATCGCTTAAACCCAGAGACCTCAAACTATCTTTCTTTTCATCCTTCTAATCAGAAAAACCATTCACTGTCAAGTTTTCAAGTTTCCATGTCAGAAATTTCATTTCTCAGAACATCTCGAGTTATCAGAATCATTCAAGCCTTTGCTTTCTTTTCTAGCTTCTCCGAATCTCGGGGACGAGATTCCTTTTAAGGGTGGTAGTCTGTAACATCCCAACATTTTGGAATGTTCAAAAATCACTAAAATTTAAAACTTTTCCTTTTATTAAAATAAAATATTAAATGCATAAGGAAACCAACTAGGAAAGACTTCAAACATGAGTTTAATATTTCAAATGTCACAGTTTAAACATTTTATTATTCAGTGTGTTTCAAAAACCTTAAAATATAATTTGACAAATATTTTACAAACTACAAAATCATTTTTATAAAATAAATTAGTTTCTTTATAAGTATTTAAATTAAACCACTTAGCCATATCTATTCATAAATATAAGATTATTCAAAATGTTATATAATTGCTAAATGGTTTCATTCCTTTAACTAAGTTCAAAATATAGTTTGGAAATTATAAGCCTATAGTGTATAACTTTAAAACTTCATAAAAATTTAAATAAATGAATTAGCCAAATAAACATTTCATTTGCTTAAATGAATTTCATCTAATTTCAAAGCATGAAATGATTAATAATAAGAATAGAATTAAAACAAAAATCCTTTCCAAAGTTGTTATGAAGTTTTCAAATGAATTATCATAATATAAAATATAATGTTGCACAAATTATTTTCAATTAAAAATGAATACCCTATATTTCACATTTCCTAAACAGTTTATATTTAGTTCTTTAATATTATGCCAAAATAAAGATAAATGATTTCAGCAAAAAAAGTTCAAATAACTTAAATTCAAACATATTGAAATGTGGGTATTTTACAAATTTTATTTAGCCAAAAGAAAATCTAAATAAGATAGAAATTCAAATTTGACTTTAAGTGTCAAATTTGTAATTAATCAATATTTCAAAATATTAATTTTCAAAAATATTCAAAACATGCCCACAATTGGTTTAACAGAAAGATAACAATTTTACAGATTTTTAGAAATTTATTTGACATCATTTGGAGTTATAAATCAAAAGATATGAATTAAAGAAATAAAATCAGAAAAAGAAAATACTAGCTGACGTCATGCTGACGTCAGCAGATCATCCCCAACCTCCGTCCGAATCTGGCGCCGAAGATCAAATCGAATCGGAGTCGATTTCCTCTCCGATTCGTGCGGGATACGATCTCCTGCAGCCCCCTACATAAACCCCAGAACCCGCCGCCGCTTTTCCCTCTTGAACCCTAGCTCAGATCGCCCCCAGGCCGCCACGGTTGCTCGCCGGAGAAGCTCGAAGCCGCCGCCGTTTTCCTCCGTTTCCCGGCGAGGTAAATCCTCCCCGTCTCCGAGACCACGCCCATCTGCCTCGCCGCGTCCGTGCGCACCTTCTGACCCCTTCCCTCGATCTCTTTCGCAGCGAATCGCGGGTGAGTGGAGTTCGCCGGACCCGCCGTACTCCGACCACGGCCAGACGCAGTAGAGGACGCGCGAGTCGACGCCGACCACCCCACGGAGTTCGCCGCGCCGCGCGGAACCCCGGCGTCAACTCCCTGAGCGAAGAGGACCACCGGAGCAGCGAGTTCGTCCACGCCAGAGCCGCGCCGCCGTCGTCGTCGCCGCCGGTGACCACTGCGCCGCCACGGTATGGTTCAAACCCCCAGCACCGTCCGATCCAATCTCTACGGTTTAGATTAGATTACGAGGACGAAGCGGTATGATTTGATCTGGACCGTCAGATCCAAATCTGACGGCCCAGATCTGTAACTTATCCACGTCAGCGATCCCAGTCAGCGCTGACGTGGCCTGCACAGTCAGCGCCAGCGTGTAAATCAATTTCCTATTTTAATTTTAATTGGAAAAATTGCAGATTAATCCCTGTAATTAAAATATCTATAACTTTTTAACCACAACTCCAAATCTAATAATTTTTATATATTTGGAAAGCTCTTGACTTGTAGAATATTTTGGATCTGACAAAATTCAAATTTGACTTAGTATAAAATATTCAAATTTCAAATGGTGAATTTGAGTATATTTGTAATAACTTTAAATCTATAAATCCAAAAATTGCAAATAAATATGTTTTAGAAACTTTAGAATATTTGTAAATTAATGCTACCGATATAAAATATTTTTGAGTAAATTTTGAATGATTTCATAGTTGTGTGTTTAATTTCAATAGTTTGACTAATTTTGAAATAACTTTTAATAGAAACATTATTTTTGATTAAATCCAATTGCAATAGATTTAATTAAATGCTCTCTGTCTATTAACACTAATTATAAAATTTTGTTATAAAAATTTAGTGATAGGAAACTTTAATCTTATAATTATCCCTTTTATTATATATTCCAAAATTAGAAATTAATTATATTGCATTTATAAATTCATGCCTATTTATAAAGAAATCATAAAAGTTATTTTGATGTTCTTGTGATTTAAAATTTCATTTCATTCATAGCATATTTTATATTGTAGATTTATTCTCATAGGAAAACTCCCCCCCATTTTCTCTAAGTTAGGATTATTTTCAAACTTAGTATTTTGGGAGAAGTGCTATGCACTAGACACTTAGGATTTTCAACATGGAGCTGGAAGACCAATGAGGGACTTAGCCAAAAACAAGACTTCAGAAGTATCGTCAAGAAGAAGAAACACTTAGAAGAAAATCAAGAAGAAGTCATGAAGGACTTAGAAGAAAACAGACTCTGGAAGCACCCTCAAGATGTCAAGCACTTAGAAGAAAAGTGAGAAGAAGTTCAAGAAGGCCAACCCCCTTTTTATTCTCTAAGTCTTTCTCTCTGTCTTTTCTTCTCCTCTGAGATTTCATGAAGACTAAGTAAACCAAGACCAGCCTCGAGGATACAAGAATCACCAAGTCTGAAGATTCATCAAGACTACCCAGAACTCAACCAAGACATCATCCAGAAGAAAGTTACAAGTCTGGAGATGAAGACAGGATGACAACTACATCTTTATTTCTATCTTTTCCCTCTTTCCTAATCTTGTCTTTTAGACTTAAACAAAATTTGATCATGATGTTATCATCTTGAAGTGGTTTGATCCTAGCAGCATAGTGGGATGAAGCGGCCTGGAAACAAACCTTACATGTCCACGTACATGAGATCTGTTCCACAATTTAAGTGGCTGGCCGGGTGTCTGTCTCTCTCACTATAGTGAATGTCCAATCTACAAAGAGTTGATAATAATTGTTGATCATTTTGAACAAATGACATAGTATTTTTCTCTAAGTATTTGGCACAACATGGCTAGGCCATTAGAGTGCTATTTCAAGAAGATATAAAACAAAGGATGTTTATCCAACTTAAGACCTTAGTCCTTAGTCATTCTTGACCCACCTATTTTCCTTACATTAACTTAAGAGATTTTCATAGCTTGCATCTCTAGCCCTTAGAAATAATTTGCATATCATACATGACATGTTTTCCTTAGGAGTTTTACAAAACTTGTTGTTCTTTGATATGAGCATGTATGTTGATGATTGTTGTTTGTTGATTGTTGTATTGTTGTTTGCTATTAATGTTTAGATTTAACGGAGAGCAAACATTCGTTGTGAAAAGAGTTGTGAACAACGACAACATTCAAAGGCAAGTGGCACACCTCATAAACTTCCTATTTTTATATGCATTACTTAGTGTATTTTATATGCATGTGTTGCTATGCTAAACCTGTGTAGAATCCCTTATACCTGTGTCTAGGTTCCTATATCATACTTACCAGAAATATTGATGCTATGCAATTGATGAAAGGTTTTTACAAAATGTTAAGTGACTACTCAGGACTGTGCTCATGGCTGTCTTCGCCTAGGATGAATTTCTATTCTACTTAGGGTTGTGAGCATGGTGATTTTTACCTGAGAGTGCACATCCACTAAGTTAATGAAACACCTGGGTGGTAATTGGTCGGATGGTTTATGTTGAGTGGCTACTCAGGTCCATTTCTATGGTTCCTAGAGTATGTACACTTGAGAATGGCCACCCAGGAACAGAGGAATCTGAAGAACTCCGAGTGACGATTGCTTCTAGTGCAGCCATTGCCATATGGGCTCTGGCTTGATCAATTATGTTGCGTAGACTCTCTCCGGCTTGACAAGCAGATGTAGGGGGATGTTAGGTGGAACGGGTCAAGCCAGGTGGGAGGGAAAATGCTTCTGAAAGGTCTCGTCTCATTCTCTCCTTTCCCTATCACAAATGGTGTGTAAAGGATACCTTGGGTTGAATGGGTACAATGGTGAAAGTGCACAACCTCTGCAGAGTGTAAAACTAAGTACTTAGCCGTGTCCCCGGTTACGGACAATTTTGAGCAGCTGATCAAGGACGTCAACGGAGGATTCCATCATTCCAATTTCTAAGTTAAAAGTTGATGGGTGAACAAGGGAAGATGAGATTTATGGTTTTCATGCCATACTCGTCGATTTCAAGAAAAGTGTTTTCAAAAGAGTAGGAAAAATTGGCTTTATGCAAATTAGCCTTGAGCTCCACCAGCCAAATATTCATATAGGCTTTAGGGTTATTCCATAAGTGTCCACCATAGTGTCACTTGCTAGACTCCATTTTTAATGGAATCTGACCCACGTTGTTGCAATATTTTTCTTATTGCAGATTTGATCAGATGACGAGTGAGGTTTCGTAAAGGTTTCGAGTCTACAACCAACATGTTTTCGCCTGTGGCAGCATGAAAGTTATAGAGACTCACTGCTATTGTGTTTCCGCTGTGTACTTTTTCAATGCTAGCTTTACGCTATGCAACTTGTATAAAATATTTTGTAAATCTGGATCATCGATGTAATATAATTGATGCTTTGTTGTGATATTACATCGTAAACTGTGTGTGCAAATGAATCGATCCAGGGATTTGCACCATACACAGGTATCTGCCTTATTTTAAGAGCAGGTACCCTACAATTTACTCCTCCATTTACCTCGCCGTTTCCCCCTACTAATAGCCCTCCTCGCTCTCGTCCGATTGCCCCAAACCTCACCTCCCGAGAGCCCATAGGTTGCCCGCACGAGCTCGTGCAATCCCGCAGTCGCCGTCGGTAAGAACTCCGCCGCCCGAGCAACTCCGGCCACCTCGGACCTCCTTTCCACCTCCCTTCGCTCCCTGTGAGCCGTGCGCATCGAGTTGACATGGTGGAGCGTGTGTTTTTGCAGCGAAACCCCGCCTCCGTCCATGACCGAGAGGAACCGACGCCGTGCGCAACTCCGGCGAGCTCTTCCGGGAAGACGAGGACGCTTCGGTCATCACCACCGCGCCATCGCCCTCCCCACGACGTCGCGCATCTCCTGGTGAGCTCCGTTTCCTCCTAGCATCGTAGCACGCCTCGGGCGCAAACGCCGGCCATGGCTCCGCCGCGCCCCGCGCGTCTCCGGTGACCGCGCCGCCCGTTTTTGGTCAAGGGATCGTGGACCGTTAGATCTAGATCCAATGGATCTAGATCGATTAGATCTCGTGCGTCCATTTTAATTTAGATCGGACGGCTCTCGCAGCCGATCCGCGCCGAAGCGGTACCGACCAATAGGATCGCGCCACGTAGCCCTGTTAATTTCTTTTTCGCAGGAAATTTTATAAATAAAACAGAAAATAGATAAAACTTGCAAAATTCATAACTTTTGATCTGTAAGTCCAAATTTAATAAACTTTATGTCATTGGAAAGCTCTGCTCATGTAGTTTAATTCTACATCATTTGTTTTTCCCTTTGACAAATTATAATTTGTATAATTATCAGAGGAGTATTTCGGCCATTAAAATAATAACTTAAATAATAAAAATGATTTAGAAATAAAGGTAATTGTTTTAAGATTGTATAATTTCCCTCTGTCCAGCAATATTAATAAATGTCCAAATTGAAGTTGTCATAAAAAAAATAAAAGTTGTAATTATAGAAATCAAGTTTTACTATATTATTTTAAATTATTTAATTGATAAATAAAATAAGAAATACCTAAACTTTATATTCATTTATTAATGACAGAAAATAAGAATTATTAATAAGTGCGTCTTATCATCATAGCATATCATTCATGCATACATGATTATGTTTAGTGTTGTGATGATATGGTGTTGGTATTTATGTTATTCATTGTTTGTGCTAGATTGTGAAGAAGAGGAAGGACTTGCTTGTGATTGTTATTCTTGCTGTGCTTGGTCCTCCTGTTACCAAGGCAAGTGACATTCATACAATATCCCATATTTTCTATATGCATAAGTAGTATGTTTTGAGTAGTGTGCATGATAGGGATTTTGATTTATTTCATAATGCTAACTTAGTTGGTATTTTACAAATATCCTAGTAGTGTGTAGCCACCCTTTTCCCTAAGCAGCCATGAAAAGATTTTATTAGTTGCTTAGCCATGCTATAAAATGTTGCCATGTTATGGAAATGTTTCTAAGTGTTAAAAATTCTAAAATACACATCTGGGTGGAATTGGTTGATATGGTTTATGTTGAGTGGCTTTTGGGACTATGCTTGTGGTTGTCTTCGCCTAGGATGAATGTCTATTCTACTTAGGGCCATGAGTATGGTGGTTGTTACCCAGAAGTACACTTGTGGATGGCCACCCAGGAACGAAGAGATTACCAAGTCCCTCCAAGTTTAGAAGCTTCCCGTGCAGCCTTTTGACAATGGGCTCTGTCTAGAACGATTAAGTTGTGAGAGTGCAACCTGTCAGCTTGACAAGCAGATGTAGAGATGATAGGTGGAACGGGTCTTGCTAGTATGGTTGCATTCTTCTTCTGAAAGTTCTTGTCTCAATTCTCTCCTTTCCATAATACACTCCGCGTGTATAGGATCTCCCGGACAAATTGAGTCTAAAGGTGAAAGTGCACAACCTCTGCAGAGTCGACAATCTGAGTTCTCAGCCGTGTCCCCGGATATGGACTACTTCGAGCAACTGGACAAGGATGGGCAGAAGAATCTCAACACTGTTTTCATAAAGTAAAATTTGACTAAGGAAAGAATTGTTGGTGCACTTGGGCTTTGTCCCTCGGTGCCAAGTCATCGAGAAATAAAAGTGTTTTACAAAATGATAGGAGAAAAACTTGCTTTCTGCAAATAGCCTTCAACCCCACCAAGCCAAATATGCATATAGATGTTAGACTTGCCAGTATATTTATCCACCAGAGTCACTTGCCAATACATCATTGTATTGACCTCCTTCGGGGGCTGCATATTCCAATGTGCAGGAAATTCTGATGCTGAATGATTGGCTCGAGTCTACACCCAACATGACTGCCTGTGGCACATGCTTGAAGATGAGGCTCAATGTTATTTTGCTTTCGCTGTGAATTTTGAACTTTAGCTAGCCTTCATGGCTATGCAATTTCTAATAAAGCCATATTGGCTATTATTTTTGGATCTCGTTGTAGTAATTTAATACTTATGCAATGATACTTTATATTTTGTACTGTGGTGCTGGCAGTGATCCAGGGACTAGCACATAACACAGGTGTTCCAAGTTTAATAAAAGTTGGGGTGCTACAAAATGGTATCAGAGCAAAGTGTTGCCTGTAGGTTCGAGCCCCTAGGATTGGTTAAGCCCTTTTTGGTCATAATGTTACCATCTTTGAAGTATGTTGGATTCTAACGGCATGGTGGAATGAAGCGGCCCGGGACAAACTTTACATGTCCACGTACATGAGACCTGTTCCACAATATAAGTGGCTGGCCGAGTGTCTGTCTCTCTCACTATAGTGAAAAATCCAATTTACGAAGAGTTGTTAATATCTGTTGATCACCTTAGGATTTTGACTTAGTATTCCCCCTAAAGTAATAATACACTCCATAACTAGTACTTCCTTATCTTATGCAATTCTTGTTCTAATTTCCCTTCTTTCCTACCTAAAGGATGACGAGCTTTCACTTCACCACTGCGGAGGACTTTGAGAACACCCGTTTTGGCTGTTACCTCCTCGACATCGGCGAGAAGATAGGGTTACCACTACCCCAAATAAAGGGCTTCATTCTGAAGAAGTTTAACAAAGAGGATTGCTGGGGAATAAAAGCAACACAACCAGGACGTGGAGAGGAGCCCCCACTGGAGATCAAAATGGTTAGTGACTCCAAAGACAAAGGGCTCAATCTAGTCATGCAAGATTTGATTGGGCGCCTCTGCGGACGCTACAGCCTAGAGTTGAGGGGCCACTACTCCATTTTCTTTGGAAGAAGAAACGAAGATGGAGAACCTTACCTGTATGATGTCGGAGAAAGAGGCAAGGCAAAACCCCTTAGACTTTATTTCCAGGAGCTGGAAATCCTTGTCACCGAACTATATGAAGATCGACGCACCGAGCTCCTGAAGAACGATGAGTTATGTGCCTTACTTAAGGAGAACGAAGAGAAGGTGAAGGTTCAGGAGGAAGTGACTAAGGCACATGAAGAGAGATTCGCTGCACAAGAGGAGAAGTACAGGAGACAAGAGAAAAGAGTTCAAGAGAAGAACAAGATCATCAGGGAACAAAAGGCAGAACTCGAGAGCAATGAAGTCGAGTTCGAGGCTGATAGTGACTTGATCAAAAGGCTTCGTACTGAGAAGAGAGAGCTGCAAGAAAAGAATCTTGCCCTGGAGAAAGAAGTAAAGGAACTCAAGGATGTACTCGCCAATGAAGGAATCGAGATACAGGAAATTGAAGAGGAGGAAGAGGATATGGTCGAGTAGTTAGTTAGTGAGACTACCATTTATCATACACCACATGGTCTTGATCTTGTATTGACCTACCAACTTGTGGTAAGGCAGTACCTTCCCTTGTATCCTCGGAACCTCGCGAGTTTATTTTCCAAACTTTTATATCGTTTTCCTAAAACCAAAGGTTTTGAATTGTTTGCTGTTTGTTTTATGAGTGGTGTGTTGATTGATGGTGTGCTTGACTGGATTGTTTTGTGCATGGGTAAGGTTCCTCCTTATAGATCTATCTATCTTTTACTCATCCATCCAAAAACCCCACATATGCCTCCACGTCGTGATCCCGTCAATAGCGAAAGTATGCAACAGCTGATGGCAGCTCAAGCCCAACTGATGACCATGATGACCCAGTTCATTGCAGCAACCAACAACAACAACAACAATAACAACCATCCACCACCACCCCCACCTCCGGTGGATAGACTTGCAAGATTTCTCAGGCTTAGACCTAATAAGTTCTCCTCTGCTACTGAACCCATAGTGGCGGATGACTGGCTCCGTTCCGTCAACAAGGACTTAGTAACCTGTGAGTGTTCTGAGGCAGAAAAGGTGAGGTTCACTGCTCACCTATTGGAAGGACCTGCTGCCATGTGGTGGGAGACCTATCAAGTGACCCATCCCTTGGATGGCATGACTTGGGATGCGTTCAAGGATGGTTTCCGCAATGCTCACATCTCCTCTGGCATAATGAACCTAAAAAGGAGGAGTTTCGTAGCTTGAGACAGGGAGGTAGAACTCTGAAGGAGTATATAGATGACTTCTGTACGCTATCAAGGTACGCACCAGAAGACATCAACACTGATGCAAAAAAGGAAGGACAAATTCCTAAATGGACTTCGGGGAGAACTAAAGATACCTTTGTCTGTGGCATATGCTCCTAACTATCAGATTCTGCTAGATCAGGCAATCACCCTGGACAATAACATCAGAAAGGAAGAGAATAGGAAGAGGAAGTTTGGTGCAAGTAAGGGTAACACTGAAGTGGCTCGCAAGAAACCACACACCTCAGAAGTCAGTGGCCATAAACCCTGGAACTACTCCAACAATGGTAGTGGCCAAAAGCATCATGGTTATAACCACAATGGAGGGTATAAAGGAAATAATGGTGGGTTCAAGGGAAACCATCACCATGGCCATAATCATGGAAATGGTAATCCTCGTCCTAACACTGAAGGGAAGAAAGACCTGTCTAATGTGACTTGCTTCAAGTGCAAGAAGACGGGACACTATGCTACTGATTGCCCAGAGAGAAAGGCCGATGAAAATTCCAAGCCCAATCCTTTCCAGAAGGGACAAGTAAATCACCTCAACGTGGAAGAAGTTCATGATGAACCTGACGCTGTGATTGGTAAGTTCCTGCTCAATTCTTTTCCAACATTGGTCTTATTTTATACTGGAGCATCGCATTCATTCATATCAAGAGCTTTTGTAAACAAACATGGGCTAGCCGAGGAAAGCTTAGGAAAACCTATTAGAGTGAGTTCACCTGGGGGTGAGATGATAGTAAATTCAGGCTGTAGGCAGTTAGAATTAAGGATTGGAAAATATCTTTTTCCAGCAGACTTAGTCATCCTAGAAACCCAAGGTTTGGATGTTATTATCGGAATGGATTGGATGACCCGTTTTGAAGGAATTATAGACTGTGCAAACAGAGCTATCACCCTCACCACCCCAGAAAAACAAAAGATTAAATTCAGATCAGCTTTCGAACTTAAGAAAGTTAGGCTAAATTCTCTTAAGGGGGTTAGCCTTGGTGATGTGTTGATTGTCCAAGAGTACCCAGATGTATTCCCAGAAGAATTACCGGGAATGCCACCTGATAGAGATGTGAAATTTCTCATTGAACTAAAACCGGGTACCGGACCAATAGCCAAGAGACCTTACCCAATGGCCGTCGATGAACTGAAAGAACTCAAGAAGCAACTGGAGGAACACCTTCTGAAAGGATTTATCCGTCCAAGTTCTTCGCTCTGGGGAGCGCCAGTTCTTTTTGTCAAAAAGAAAGATCAAACCCAGAGACTAGTCACAGACTACAGAGATATAAATGAACACACCATCAAGAACAAGTATCCGTTACCCAAGATAAATGAATTATTTGATCAATTGAAAGGTGCATGTGTGTTCTCCAAGATTGATCTTCGATCAGGATATCTCCAAATGAAGGTTAGAGAGATGGATATACCAAAAACAGCGTTTGTTACAAGATATGGCTCTTATGAGTATACAGTAATGCCATTTGGATTAACCAATGCTCCTGCTTATTTCATGAATATGATGAATAAAGTGTTCATGGATTTTCTGGACAAGTTTGTGGTAGTGTTCATAGATGACATTCTGATCTACTCCGAGAGTCACCAAGAACATGAAGAGCATTTGCGCCTAGTATTGCAGAGACTACGTGAACATAAGTTATATGCCAAATTCAGCAAGTGTGAATTTTGGTTGGAACAAGTCGCATTCCTAGGACACATAGTATCCAAGGAGGGTATAGCAGTGGATCCCGAAAAGGTTTCAGCTGTAACCAATTGGGAACCACCAAAGAATGTTGGAGAATTACGAAGTTTTCTTGGCCTAGCAGGATACTACCGAAGATTTATAGAAAACTTTTCCAAAATCGCCAAGGCACTGACGGAATTATTAAAGAAGGAGAAGAAATTTGAGTGGACTGACGCATGCGAAGCCAGTTTTCAGGAATTAAAGAAACGACTAGTTTTAGCCCCAGTTCTATGCTTACCCGATTTAGAGAAAGAATTCCAAGTATACTGTGATGCTTCACGCCAAGGCCTGGGAAGTGTGCTGATGCAAGAAGGCAGAGTGGCATCTTATGCCTCTAGACAGCTCAAGAAACATGAAACAAAATATCCCACCCATGATCTCGAGTTAGCCTCAGTAGTACATGCCCTAAAAATTTGGAGACCCTACCTAATGGGAAAAAGATGTGAAGTGTTCACTGACCACAAAAGTTTGAAGTATATTTTCACACAGAAAGAATTGAACATGAGGCAGAGAAGATGGTTAGAACTTATCAAGGATTATGACCTAAGTCTCCAATACCATCCTGGAAAGGCTAATGTAATAGCTGATGCCCTGAGTCGTAAAGTGTATTTGAATGGCCTCACGACCGGAGAAATACCTGAGGATTTATGCAAGGCATTCAAGGACCTCCGATTGGAAGTGGTACCAGATGGTTTTGTAGCCTCGATGGTAGCACAACCAAATTTGATGGATAATATACGAGAAGCTCAGAAGGGAGATAAAGATATTGAAGAAAACTTCATGAAGATGCCTTGGTTTTCAAACGACTAGTTTTCAGGAAAAGCCAAGGGATTTCATGAAGATGAGCAAGGAACCTTGTGGTTTGAAAAACGTATATGTGTAGCAAATGATCCTAGTCTCAGGAAGATAATTCTGCAAGAAGCCCATGAAACACCTTACTCCATTCATCCAGGAAATACCAAAATGTATATGGATGTGAAGGAGGGATTTTGGTGGAACAATCTGAAAAGAGAAATAGCAGAATATATAGCTAAGTGCGATGTATGCAGTCGAGTAAAGGCCAAGCATCAGAAACCAGCAGGACTTTTGCAACCTCTGAAGGTACCAGACTGGAAGTGGGATTCTATTGGGATGGATTTCATCACCGGGTTACCAAGGACCGAATCAGGGTATGATTCTATTTGGGTTATTGTTTGTCGTTTAACCAAAATAGCTCACTTTATACCCGTGAAGACCACCTATACCAGCGCAAAGCTAGCTGATATTTACATGAAGAGGATTGTATGCTTACACGGCGTCCCCAAGAGTATCGTGTCCGATAGAGGGACGCAGTTCACGTCCCATTTTTGGAAGCAGTTGCATGAGTCACTGGGAACTAGATTGGAGTTCAGTACGGCATTTCACCCGCAAATGGATGGTCAGACCGAAAGAGTAAACCAGATTTTAGAAGATATGTTAAGAGCTTGTGCGCTGGATTATGGGTCTAGTTGGGATGTCAACCTACCCTATGCCGAGTTCTCTTACAATAACAGTTATCAAGCTAGCATCGAGATGGCACCATTGAGGCCTTATATGGGAAGAAATGCACAACCCCATTGTTGTGGAGTGGTGTAGGAGAACGAAGTTTCTTTGGACCTGATGTAATCCAAGAGGCTGAAGAGAAAGTCAGATTAATTAAAGATAGATTGAAGGTAGCACAGTCCCGCCAGAGAGCTATGCGGATTCTAAACGTAGGGAAGTCGCCTACGAGGTAGGTGATAGAACCTATCTTAGAGTGTCGCCACTCAGGGGTGTGAAGAGGTTTGGAATTAAAGGAAAATTAGCACCTCGGTTTATTGGACCTTTTAAAATTCTGTCTCGTAAGGGTGAGGTGGCATATGAGTTAGAACTACCAGAAGCTATATCTGCGGTTCATAATGTGTTCCATGTCAGTCAACTGAAGAAATGTCACCCCGAAATGATGGGAGTTCCTTTAAAGGATACTGTACCCCTCGAAGAAGTACAATTGGAAAGTGACTTGACCTACGAGGAGAAACCCATCAAAATATTGCAGACCGCAGAAAGAGTCACCCGTACCAAAACCATCAAGTTCTGTAAAGTCCAATGGAACCATCACACTGAGGAAGAAGCCACCTGGGAACGAGAGGACGACCTCCGAGAAGACCATCCACACCTATTTGCTGATCCTTCCGAAGCTCGAGGGCGAGCTTCCTCTTAAGGGGGTTAGTCTGTAACATCCCAAATTTTGCAAAAATTTAAAACTTGCATTCAAGCATCATGCATCATTGAGCATAAGAATACATCACAAAAATATTAAATAAAACTTCAAATTATAAATATAAATAATCTACAAATTTCATAAAGTGTTTATTTAAAACTCCTTTAATAAATAAAATTTTACCAATTTATATATGGGCAAGAATAATGTTAAAAAGTTCCATTTTCAATAACCTTTCCAAAACATATTTTTATGAATTTTTCTGAAATGTTTTGAATAGGTTTAAAAATCATATTTGAAATCAGTATTTAAAAACAGAAAAGGGTTTTAAATAAAAATAATTGAATTTCTGAGTCGAGTGGGTCGTGGCCCGTAGCTATCTGCCGCGCGCGCGTAGCCGAGCAGCCCGCCAGCGGCCCAGCGCCCCGCGCGCTCGCTCGCAGTCGCTGGCAGGTGGGACCCACCTGTCATCTCTCCCGCGGAGCCATTCGTCCCCAAATCACGCCCCCGTCCCGACCGAAAACGCCCGATTTGATTTCGTTTGAATGCGGCGATTTACTACTCCATTTACCTCGCCGTTTCCCCCTACTAATAGCCCTCCTCGCTCTCGTCCGATTGCCCCAAACCTCACCTCCCGAGAGCCCATAGGCTGCCCGCACGAGCTCGCGCAATCCCGCAGTCGCCGTCGGTAAGAACTCCGCCGCCCGAGCAACTCCGGCCACCTCGGACCTCCTTTCCACCTCCCTTCGCTCCCTGTGAGCCGTGCGCATCGAGTTGACATGGTGGAGAGTGTGTTTTTGCAGCGAAACCCCGCCTCCGTCCACGACCGAGAGGAACCGACGCCGTGCGCAACTCCGGCGAGCTCTTCCGGGAAGACGAGGACGCTCCGGTCATCACCACCGCGCCATCGCCCTCCCCACGACGTCGCGCATCTCCTGGTGAGCTCCGTTTCCTCCTAGCATCGTAGCACGCCTCGGGCGCAAACGCCGGCCATGGTTCCGCCGCGCCCCGCGCGTCTCCGGTGACCGCGCCGCCCGTTTTTGGTCAACGGATCGTGGACCGTTAGATCTAGATCCAATGGATCTAGATCGATTAGATCTCGCGCGTCCATTTTAATTTAGATCGGACGGCTCTCGCAGCCAATCCGCGCCGAAGCGGTACCGACCAATAGGATCGCGCCACGTAGCCCTATTAATTTCTTTTTCGCAGGAAATTTTATAAATAAAACAGAAAATAGATAAAACTTGCAAAATTCATAACTTTTGATCTGTAAGTCCAAATTTAATAAACTTTATGTCATTGGAAAGCTCTGCTCATGTAGTTTAATTCTACATCATTTGTTTTTCCCTTTGACAAATTATAGTTTTTATAATTATCAGAGGAGTATTTCGGCCATTAAAATACTAACTTAAATAATAAAAATGATTTAGAAATAAAGGTAATTGTTTTAAGATTGTATAATTTCCCTCTGTCCAGCAATATTAATAAATGTCCAAATTGAAGTTGTCATAAAAACAATAAAAGTTGTAATTATAGAAATCAAGTTTTACTATATTATTTTAAATTATTTAATTGATAAATAAAATAAGAAATACCTAAACTTTATATTCATTTATTAATGACAGAAAATAAGAATTATTAATAAGTGTGTCTTATCATCATAGCATATGATTCATGCATACATGATTATGTTTAGTGTTGTGATGATATAGTGTTGGTATTTATGTTATTCATTGTTTGTGCTAGATTGTGAAGAAGAGGAAGGACTTGCTTGTGATTGTTATTCTTGCTGTGCTTGTTCCTCCTGTTACCAAGGCAAGCGACATTCATACAATATCCCATATTTTCTATATGCATAAGTAGTATGTTTTGAGTAGTGTGCATGATAGGGATTTTGATTTATTTCATAATGCTAAGTTAGTTGGTATTTTACAAATATCCTAGTAGTGTGTAGCCACCCTTTTCCCTAAGCAGCCATGAAAAGATTTTATTAGTTGCTTAGCCATGCTATAAAATGTTGCCATGTTATGGAAATGTTTCTAAGTGTTAAAAATTCTAAAATACACATCTGGGTGGAATTGGTTGATATGGTTTATGTTGAGTGGCTTTTGGGACTATGCTTGTGGTTGTCTTCGCCTAGGATGAATGTCTATTCTACTTAGGGCCATGAGTATGGTGGTTGTTACGGCCACCCAGGAACGAAGAGATTACCAAGTCCCTCCAAGTTTAGAAGCTTCCCGTGCAGCCTTTTGACAATGGGCTCTGTCTAGAACGATTAAGTTGTGAGAGTGCAACCTGTCAGCTTGACAAGCAGATGTAGAGATGATAGGTGGAACGGGTCTTGCTGGTATGGTTGCATTCTTCTTCTGAAAGTTCTTGTCTCAATTCTCTCCTTTCCATAATACACTCCGCGTGTATAGGATCTCCCGGACAAATTGAGTCTAAAGGTGAAAGTGCACAACCTCTGCAGAGTCGACAATCTGAGTTCTCAGCCGTGTCCCTGGATATGGACTACTTCGAGCAACTGGACAAGGATGGGCAGAAGAATCTCAACACTGTTTTCATAAAGTAAAATTTGACTAAGGAAAGAATTGTTGGTGCACTTGGGCTTTGTCCCTCGGTGCCAAGTCATCGAGAAATAAAAGTGTTTTACAAAATGATAGGAGAAAAACTTGCTTTCTGCAAATAGCCTTCAACCCCACCAAGCCAAATATGCATATAGATGTTAGAATTGCCAGTATATTTATCCACCATAGTCACTTGCCAATACATCATTGTATTGATCTCCTTCGGGGGCTGCATATTCCAATGTGTAGGAAATTCTGATGCTGAATGATTGGCTCGAGTCTACACCCAACATGACTGCCTGTGGCGCATGCTTGAAGATGAGGCTCAATGTTATTTTGCTTTCGCTGTGAACTTTGAACTTTAGCTAGCCTTCATGGCTATGCAATTTGTAATAAAGCCATATTGGCTATTATTTTTGGATCTCGTTGTAGTAATTTAATACTTATGCAATGATACTTAATATTTTGTACTGTGGTGCTGGCAGTGATCCAGGGACTAACACATAACACAGGTGTTCCAACTTTAATAAAAGTTGGGGTGCTACAGCCACCCGGGCCCGACCTCTCTCTCTAGGTTTTCTTCTCCGTGCCTAGCGTCGGGAGGAAGAAGATCAACAGGGACTGTCGGATTTTTAATCAACAGCCTCTTTTGAATCTTATCACTTCTAATCTGGGCCCTCCGATCTGAGATCGACGGCCACTCACCGCCTCGCCAGCGCGCGCGCCGCCGCGGGCCGGCCTGCCTTTGGCGACCCAACTCTGTGCTGATTTGGCCCGTTTGCTGTTTTCCTTTTTAATATTTTCTCTGCTTAGTTTTCCAGGAATTTGGTATCTAGCTTTTATTCCTTCTGGTAGATCTGTGCATGAGAAAATTGTGAAATAAATTCTGTGGCATAGCTATGTGTTTTCTCAATAATGTGGCACTGGCCTTTTCTCAAAAATATGTTTGTATGTGTGCTCTATGTCCAATCTTGTAAAAAGTAGAATTTTTACCATTTACTTAATAACTTGAGTTTTATATATCCAAATCCTGCAAACTTTAGCTCTCTGAGAAGCTTAGGAGAAAACCTACCTAGATCTATAAGCCTTGCATGCAGGAGATGTGTGTAAATAAAGTTCTATAAAGTTTAAAAATGACATCAGTAGCTATTTGATGAATTTTAAATCTTTATTTAAAATTCTTTTTGGAGTAAATACAATTGCATGTGGTAGATATTGGTATTAGCTATCATATACTAGCTTGGTAGAATTTTTCATCTTATATTTTTCTCTTGGTAGATTATTTGCTAAAACAGTAGGTTATTACATTTTAAAACGGATATTCTTATTTTCTGTGGTTTGCATGTGTCTAGTTCTAATTGTTTGAGCTATATATGTTTGTGCAAATAGTTTAGGAGTATTTTTGTGTAGTACATATGCTTTTTGTTTATCTTACAAATTTGGATTTGTGTAAAAATAATTTATATCTTATGTTGTACACCATTAATGGTAAAATGTGTGTGTTCCACTAAAACTGAAATATATGAAGCTAGGAGTGTCCAAATTGAGTGAATCCAATTTCTAAAGAAAGATTAAGGAAATACCTATCCATATAAATTAACCATTCATACAGGAGATTCATAAAACTAAAGCTACAATCTTTTTGGTTTTGAGACCAGTAGCATTTGTATGATTTTTAACTCATGTTCTGTAATAACTTTTGATGCAAATCCAATTTCCCTAGCTTACTATAGCTACTAGGTGTACTGTGGTAGAAGAACTTATTTTTCTGAACAATATTACTGGAGTTATAACTTATCTCCCAAATGAGCAACATTGGGCTAATAGGAGTCTTAGATGTTAATCATCTGTTCTTAACAAATGTGAATTGTATAAACATTACTAATCATCTTTTGAAGATAAGAACCTTAATTCAATAATAATGACTTGATTAAACCACTTTGATAATGTGTGGTGCATTGTTTACTTATGTTTAGCATTATTCACGGTGTACCCTAATAATAACATCAATTGTGTTTATTTGCTTTGCTTGTATGTATGTTTGTGTGTTATGTTTCATCTCTTTAAACATCATCTTATTTATCCCATAAATGTAATAAGTTAATTCCCTGTTTTACTTGAATTGTTATGTGTTGATGTGCTTAGTAACTCATAAGTCCAGAAACTTAGGTTATCCTTTAATAATTTTAATAAATTTCCTAAAAGTATTGTTAGCCCATTCAATTTTGAGTTTCACATAGTTCATCTTGCTTCCTAGGAGTTGCACTAGTTTAATTTATGTGTTATGCATGTGAATGATTGTTTGGTGTTAAATTTTATCCAGTAGTTCCTTGTGTTTTGTAATGCTTAATATATGAATTTCTTATTTTAGATTGTTGTCAACACCGGTTGCCATGTGATTGTTTCTTTATTGGTTGAAGTGACCTTAATTGTGGTGTTCTGTTAAATAGGCCTAGTGCACCATTTTAGCTCTTAGTCATAAACTAGTTTGGATAGTGGTGTTACCATTGTTTGTCCGTTAGTTACTTGATAGTAGGTGTTTGTTGAGCTAGTAACATGTTTGCATGTGAGTGTGCTCAATGCTAGTGTTAATATTAATACTTGCTTGTGTGTTAAGATACTTTTTTCTGAAGTATTTCCTAAACTATTAAGATACTTTTGTCTGAAGTATTTCCTGAACTACTAAGATACTTTTGTCTGAAGTATTTCCTGAAACTAGTATAACAACTCTTGTTAAAGGATATAATAACCCTAGGTGATGTGTTGTTTTAGTGTTTTGTAGAACTAACTTTTAATACTCAGGGTTGTTGTGTATATTTTCTTAGGAGAATCTGTTGTTTGTCTTAGCTCTATGGATGTTGTGGTTTATTGTTGTATAGCTAAATGAGTTGTTTGCTTCTGATTGTTAGCTTAATGTCTTGTGCGATGCCTGTTGTTTGAGATGTCTTTGTGGCATTGTCATATATTATGAGTACTGTTCCTCTTCCTGTTTACGGCGTTAGATACGATCGGGAAGGAACTGGGAGTAAGGAGTGAACCCGAGGAACATCAAGATCAAGACCAAGGACATATTACTGAGCCAGGCAAGCCCACCTCACCACTATAATGAATCCTACGATTTTATCAAGCATTGTTTTGTTTTCAAAATAAAATGATGCATGTTTCACTTCTTTTGTGGTACCTTGCCACCCAAAAACTATTTTACAAAATATTGTTTGGCCCAAGTTATCTGCTAGAATACTGTAGGTATTCCAAAAAGAGTTTTACCTGATGAGCCTTGTTGTTGAAGGCTCCATCAAAAAGATCAAGATTTCTAGTAGACTACTTTCATCTTCTTATCTCAAAACTATAGGATGGGGACCTATTTGATAAAACTGTTTTACGGAGGAAAACCCGAGTTGCTGGGAGCAATCGGAGAGCAAGTGTTTTATTAAAACCCGAGTTGCTGGGAGCAATCGGAGAGCAAGTGCTTTATTAAAACCTGAGTTGCTGGGAGCAATCGGAGATGTTTGTGAAAACCCGAGCTGCTGAGAGTAGATGGAGGATTGGAGGTTGTTTTTGAAAAACAAAGTACTGCCCTAGCAGCCGCTCGAACAATTAACCCGTGCAACCACACTACCTGACATGGGTAGGGCTTAGCCGGAAACTTGTCTGTTTTAGTGTTGGGGCTCTCATACTTTCTATGAGGGCTGGGCCCTCGAAGCCGGGTTGTCGTCCGGAAGAGACAATACACTGCTGCGGATCAGCAACCGGACGATTACGGCAGGTCTCCTGACGTGGCGGTGTGGCGTCCCGAGGAAAGACCAAGAGGTCTAGTGTTGCACACGGTGCCGTGGAGAACAAACCTACCGGGAGGCCCCGATACTAGGGTGGTCATAGTGGAAAGCTTTGATCATGTTATCCGGACCCCCGCATGCAGTCGTATGACGGGCCGTGGCAGACACGGAGGAATGACCGATAGGTGTGGGTAAAGTGTGCAAACTCTGCAGAGTGTAAATCTATTCGAATAGCCGTGTCCGCGGTCATGGACGGTTGGAAAGGCCACTGATCTAGGCGTATGGGCAATTTGGTTTTAAAATAGAAATGTTTTCGGATGAAACAAAGAGACATCAAAGAGGTACCTGGGAGGTACGGAATTTGGGTGAGGATGATTGGTCTCGGGGAGACAGTCAGTCTGATCTCAAGGAAGGAAAAAGGGTTACCCCTATCCTAGTGCTTTTAAAGATTTTACAAAAGAAACTTTTGAACTTAGATATGTCCTTGCTATATCTAAGAGAAGAGAATTATATCTCTAAATGTTTTTCTTCAACAAAGATACAGAGATGTCGTATTCTCTATGTCTAAAATCATGGTATTCGAAAACTAAGCCCTATAGTCGTATATAGCAGCTATCCCAGTTTTCCAAAAGTGTTTTCTTGCATTATCGTGAAAACTTAAGCCTTAGAGGTGGTCTTGTGAGTACGTAAATGTACTCATATGGCTATGTCCCTGGATATTCAAACGTCCAGGTTTGAAGTGAGGAGATGCACGACAAGAAGGAGGAGTGCGCCGACGACTACGTGTAATGTATCTGCACTTAAAAATATGGCAGGTACCTGTGTATAGTGCAAACCCCTGGATCGATTCATTTGCACACACAGTTTACGATGAATATCACAACATTGTATCAATATTACACGAATAATCCAGACTTGGTAAAATAAATAGTTTGATACATCTTTGCATAGCGTAAAGCTAGCTCAAATAGTAAAGCAGCGGAAATAAACTTCAATGAGCCTCCATCTCCATGACACGCCACTGGCGAAAACATGTTGGTGCAGACTCGAAACCCAAAACGTATTCCTTACTCTTCATCAGAAACTTCTGCAATAAATAATAATATGCAATAGAGTGGGTCAGATTCCATATAAAATGGAGTCTGGCAAGTGACACTATGGTGGACACTTAATGGAATAACTCTATAGCCTATATGCATATTTGGCTGGTGGAGTTCAAGGCTAATTTGCATAAAGCCAAATTTTCCTACTCTTTTGAAAACACTTTTTTCTTGAAATCAAGACGAGTATGGCATGAAAACCATAATCTCATCTTGCCTTGTTCACCCATCAACTTTTAACTTAGAAATTGGAATGTTGGGAGCCCCTGTGAAATCCTCGATCAGCTGCTCAAAAATTGTCCGTAACCGAGGACACGGCAAAGTACTTAGTTTTAACTCTGCAGAGGTTGTGCACTTTCACCATTAGACCTAACAAACCCAAACTATCCTCAAGCACACCATTTGTGCTAAGGAAAAGGAGAGAGTTGAGACGAGACTTTTCAGAAGCATTTTCCCGTCCCTTGCAGACTTGACGCGCTCCATGCTAACCATCTACCACCACCTGTCAAGTCGGGCCGAGTCCACGCAGCTTACTCCATCTAGCCAGAGCCCATTGACTAATGGTTGCACGAGAAGCAATCTTCACTTAGAGAAAACATTGGTCCCTTTATTACCCTGGGTGGCCATCCACAAGTGACTATTCCTTAGAGGTCACCCCTAATGAATAACACTCAACATAAACAATTAAACACCAAATTCCACCCAGGTGTTACATTAACTTAGTAGAAATTAACTTTTCATAAAGCAACTTTTGCATAGCATCAATAGTTCTACTAAGTTATTACATAGGTTCCTAGACTCAAGGGGTGGAGAGTTTTAAGGTTTTGCATAGCAATCTACTAAGTCCTACACATGCATATAGAAAATACTCTAGGTAATGCATAGAAAATACTTAGGAAATTTATATGGGTGTGCCACTTGCCTTGGCAACAGGCAGAACAGCAACAACAACTGCAGTCCTCGTTCCTCTCCGAAAATTCTAACACAACAAACAATACAACATAAACAAACAAGTTTCTTAAAACTACTAAGGGAAATATGCCATGTATGATGAGAAAAATATTTCTAAGGACTAGATGCATGCCATGCGATGAAATATGTGAGTTAATGCGAAGCAAGTTTTGTGGTCCAAAATTTTACTAAGGACTTAGGAGTTTCCAATAATTTTCTAAAGACAACACTTAGAGAAAAATTAGCACCTCTAGCGAAATAAAAGCTCCTCAATTATTTTCTAACTATTTTAGGTGGTAAAGATTCTATAATATAATATATACTTTTATATTTCGAAAATATGAAGAAAACAATTTTTTTTTAAATCTTTATATTTAATTTTATTTATTATACAATGTCTAAAAAGCTTTTAATCACAATAATTACACAAAAGCTCATAAAATATTCTAAACAAAATATTGGAAAATTCCTGCAGCTAGTACTTAGCCTTACAAGTTCATAGCAAAATAGTTTGATGAAAAATAAATTATATATATGTAGTTATGCTTAATTTACCATTAATTCCACTTCTGTTTTTAAACAAAATTTATTCGATAAAATACCAATGTAATGATGCCAAAAGTTTCTATACTTCATAAGCTTTCCAAAACAATTTTTGTTATAATATTTGGATAAAGGAGTGAAAATTAATGATAGAAACAAATTCAAGGGACTAATCTGTGATAAACAGAAAATTATTCTTCGTGCAGAGATCCTCGGCGACGTGGCGGCTTCTGGTTGGTGCGCTCTTGGCAATCCGGGATAAGTGGGCGCGGACGGCGGATGGCGCGGCGCGGGCGGACGCAGACGGGATCCCGGCGGGTTCATCGGTGACGTGGCGCACTCTCGTTGGTGGATACCTATTCGCGATGAGATCTAATCTGGAGCGTCGGTAACCGATCTAACGGCGCAGAACACAAGAGGCAGAAAACCGGCGGCGCTGCTCGCCGGTGAACTCCGGTGACCCCGAACCGCGCAACGGCGAGCTTCGTTCTGATCGATTCAAGAGGGTTGGAGATGAAAGGATCTTACCTCGACGATCGGGAGGTCAGGCGGTGTTGGTGGCGCGGCGATGAGCTCGGGCGTCCTCTTCTCTTTCCGGAGTTCCTCGCCGGAGACGGCGACAACGACGGCTTTCTTCGGTTGATCACGGTTAGGTGGCTCTGGCGCGGAAAAGGACGAGCATCTAAGTCAGACGGAAGCGCACGGACGAGGGGTGGGTAACGGGACAAACGAGAGGGCTCGGGGAGATCGGAAACTCACCCGCACTGCGATTTGCAGCGGCGGTAATGGCGACGGCGGCGAGCTTCGTCTGAGCAGCCTTAGGGCGAGATTTTTAGGGTTTCAGGGTGCAAAGGGAGGCGGCGGGACTGGGTTTAAGTAGGCGCGTACGGCACACAATCGTAGAGCACACGGCATCAACTTCTCGTGATCGATACGGACTCCGCGTCGAGGATATCTCGCTGGGAGGTTGAAGATGCACGTCATCGCTGACATCAGCGTGTGGGTCCCTGGCGTCAGCGAGAGAGGGAGCGGGGCGCGGACTCGGGCCTTTACTGGGCCGCTACGCCCAGCGCGCGTGAGAGAGGGGAAATGGGCCGTGCCAGGCCGGCTCGGCAAGCCCCTTTTTTTTTGGTATTCTTTTCTTTTTCTTTTCTGAATTTACACACCTTTTTGAGTTGCCACTTCAAAATGATTCAAAATAATTTGTAAAATTTTGTAGAATTTATCCTTACCAAACTAAACCTTTTAAAGTATTTTATAACATTTTTTTATAATTAATTATTTTTGTATTCTTTCAACATTTATAAGTAATGACTCAAATGCAAAATGCAATGACAATGCATGCAATGATATGAATTTGGAAGTTTAAAATTTTTGTGAAATTTGGGATGTTACAGACTAACCCCCTTAAGATGAATCTCGCCCTCGAGATTCGGACTGGCTAGCAAATAGGTGAGGATGTTCTTCCTTGAGATCATCTTGTCTTTCCCAAGTCGCCTCTTCTTCTGAATGGTGATTCCATTGTACTTTGCAAAACTTGATGGTCTTAGTTCTAGTAACTCTCTCAGCTATCTCCAAATTTTTTATGGGTTTTTCCTCATATGTGAGATCGCTTTCAAGCTGAACTTCTTCTAGTGGCACTGTATGCCTCAGCGGAGTTTCCGCCATTTCCGGGTGACACTTTTTCAGCTGACTAACATGAAAAACATTGTGAACAGCGGAAAGTGCTTCCGGTAGTTCCAACTCATATGCCACTTCTCCTTTACGTGACAAAACTTTATAGGGTCCAATGAATCTTGGTGACAGTTTTCCCTTGATTCCAAACCTCTTCACTCTACGAAGGGGTGAGACTCTAAGATACGCTCTATCTTCAAATATCCAAGGTGACTTCTCTTCGTTTGGAATCGGCATAACTTTTCTGTCAGGATTGAGCTGTCTTCAGTCTATCTTTAATCAACCTGACCTTTTCTTCAGCTTCTTCAATTATATCCGGACCAAACAGACTCCTCTCCCCTACTCCACTCCACAAAAGTGGGGTAGTACACTTTCTTCCATACAATGCTTCAAATGGTGCCATCTCTATGTTGGCTTGATAACTATTATTATAAGAGAACTCAGCATAGGGAAGATTGTCATCCCAACTAGACTTATAGTCTAAGGCACATGCTCTTAACAGTCCTCTAAAATTTGATTTACTCTTTCAGTCTGTCCATCCGTTTGTGGGTGAAAAGCTGTGCTGAACTCGAGCCTAGTTCCAAGGACTTCATGCAGCTGTTTCCAAAAATGAGAAGTGAATTGAGTGCCCCTATCTGACACAATCTTCTTAGGGACTCCATGCAAACATACTATTCTCTTCATGTAAATATCTGCTAGCTTGGCACTGGTGTAAGTCTTCTTTACCGGCACGAAATGAGCTACCTTGGTCAAACGATCAACAATAACCCATATAGAATCATAACCAGACTTGGTTCTAGGTAGACCTGTGATGAAGTCCATCCCAATCTGATCCCATTTCCAGTCGGGTACTAGTAGAGGTTGAAGTAATCCTGCTGGCTTCTGATGTTCAGCCTTCACACGGCTACACACATCACACTTAGCAATATACTCTGCGATATCCCGTTTCAAATAGTTCCACCAGAACCTTTCCTTAACAACCATATACATCTTGGTATTACCCGGGTGTATGGAGTAAGGTGAGTCATGGGCCTCCTGGAGTATCAACTTTCTGAGATCAACATCTTCTGGAACGCAAACTCGTTCCTTGAACCACACTGTGCCTCCTTCATCTAATCGAAAACCTTTGGCCTTGCCTTCACTTAAGTTCTTCCTGATTTCTTCCATCGTTTTGTCTTTCTTCTGACCTTCTTTGATTTTGTCCATCAAAAGAGGTTGCACTTCAAGAGAGGCTACATAACCTTCCGGTACTATCTCTTGTCTCAGATCTTTGAGTCCTTTGCATAGGTCTTCTGGCAATTCCCCTGCCGTGAGTCCGTTAACATAAGTTTTACGGCTCAAAGCATCTTCTACCACATTAGCCTTTCCTGGATGATACTGCAAACTCAAGTCATAATCCTTAATCAATTCCAGCCATCTCCTTTGGCGCATGTTCATTTCCTTCCGCATGAAAAAGTATTTAAGGCTTTTGTGATCCGTGAATACTTCACAACGTTTTCCCCAAAGATATGGTCTCCATGTCTTCAGTGCATGTACTACAACTGCTAATTCTAAGTCATGTGTGGGGTAGTTCACTTCATGCTTCTTAAGTTGTCTTGAGGTATATGACACCACTTTGCCTTCTTGCATCAACACACCTCCGAGTCCCCGATGCGAGGCATCACAGTAAACTTGGAAATCCTTCTCTAGATCAGGCAAATATAAAACAGATGCTGATACTAAGCGTTTCTTCAACTCTTGAAAACTAGTTTCACACTCTTCAGTCCACACAAACTTCTTATCCTTTTGTAGCAATTCTGTTAAGGCCTTAGCAATCTTGGAGAAATTTTCAATGAATCTCCTATAATATCCTGCTAGTCCCAGAAAACTATGAATTTCTCCCACATTCTTGGGTGACTCCCAGTCGGTGACAGCTGAAACCTTTTCTAGGTCTACTGCTATTCCATCCTTAGATACGATGTGTCCTAAGAATCCAACTTGATCCAACCAAAACTCACATTTGCTGAACTTGCCATATAGCTTGTGCTCTCTAAGCCTTTGCAAAATTTGATGTAGATGTTCCTTATGTTCTTCATGGCTTTTGGAGTAGATTAAGATGTCATCGATGAATACAACAACAAACTTATCTAAGAAATCCATGAACACTTTATTCATCATATTCATGAAGTATGCTGGCGCATTGGTTAAGCCAAAGGGCATAACTGTGTACTCATACAGACCGTAACGGGTGGTGAAAGCGGTTTTAGGTATGTCCAACTCCCTAACCTTCATCTGAAAGTATCCATATCTGAGATCAATTTTTGAGAACACGCATGCTCCTTTCAATTGGTCGAAGAGGTCATTGATTCTAGGAAGTGGGTATTTATTCTTGATGGTTACTTCATTCAAAGCTCTATAGTCTGTGACTAGCCTCTGAGTACTATCTTTCTTCTGAACAAACAAGATTGGTGCTCCCCAAGGTGAAGAACTTGGACGGATGAATCCTTTCTGCAACTGTTCTTCTAACTGTTTCTTGAGTTCTTTCAGTTCATATGTTGCCATTGGGTATGGCCTCTTTGCTATGGGCCCTGTACCTGGTTTAAGCTCAATGAGAAACTCAACATCTCTATCGGGTGGCATTCCCGGTAGTTCTTCAGGAAACACATCTGGGTATTCTCTTACTATAAGTACATCGCCAAGGCTAACCCCCTTAAGAGAATTAAGCCTAACTTTCTTCATTTCAAATTTTGACTTGAATCTGATCTTCTTCTTTTCCGGAGTGGTGAGGGTGATTGCTCTGTTTGCACAGTCTATGATTCCCTCAAATTGAGTCATCCAATCCATCCCTAGAATGACATCTAGACCTTGGGTTTCCAAGATGATTAAGTCTGCTGGAAACTGATGCTTTCCGATGTCAAGATTCAGTTGTCTACACCCAGATGATACTAACATTTCTCCTCCCGGGGAACTGACTCTAATAGGACACCCCAAATTTTCGGTTGCTAGCCCATGTTTGTTAACAAATGCTCTTGATATGAATGAATGAGATGCTCCGGTATGAAATAAAACTAATGCTGGAAAAGAATTGATTAGGAACGTACCAATCACAGCATCAGGTTCATCAAGGACTTCTTCAACATTGATGTGGTTCACATGTCCCTTGTTGAATGGGTTGGGCTTGGTAGGAGTGTCCACTCTCTTCTCAGGGCATTCATTAGCATAATGTCCTTTGTTGTTGCATTTGTAGCATAGCACTTGACTGAGATCCTTCTTTTCAAAATTTGGGCGTTGCTGACCGTTGTTATGATTATTTCCAGCATTTCCATTCCCTTTGTGTCCTCCATTGGATCCTCCATTATTTCCTTTGTATCCTCCATTATGATTGTGTCCATGTTTGTGGAAGTTACCCCCAGTGTGGTTTCCATGTTTGAAACCCTGGTTCCCATCATGAACAAAGTGTTTCTTGAATGAAGGTTCAGATGAGTGCTTGTTCATCTTCCTTTTCCTGTTTTCAGCTTTCTTTATGCTATCCTCAAGGGTGATAGCTTGATCAAGTAGTATCTGATAGTTTGGGGCATAAGCAACAGTCAGAGGTATCTTCAGCTCGTCACTAAGTCCTTTGAGAAATTTTGCCTTTCTCTTTGCATATGTGTCAATGTCCTTCGGAGCATATCGTGACAAGAATGAAAGTCATCCATATACTCCTTAAGACTTCTGATTCCCTGACGCAGATTGCGAAACTCTTCCTGCTTCAGATTCATAATGCCCGTGGAAATATGAGCATTACGAAAGCCATCTTTGAAGTCCTCCCAGGTTAAGGTATCTAGTGGGTGGGTAACCTCATAAGTCTCCCACCATTGTGCAGCAGGTCCTTCTAACAGATGTGCGGTGAACCTCACCTTCTCAGCATCATTACATTCAGATGTCACCAGATCCTTTTGCACAGAACGCAGCCAGTCATCAGCCACCAGTGGCTCAGTTGAACTTGAGAACTTATTTGGCCTAAGCCTAAGGAACCTGGCAAGTCTATCCACTGGAGGAGGGGGTGGTGGTGGATTGTTGTTGTTATTGTTGTTGTTGTTGTTGGTTGCTGCAATGAATTCAGTCTTCATGGCCATCAGTTGGGCTTGGGCGGCCATCAACTGCTGCATAGCATCATTGTTGTTGTTTTCGGGAGCTCGACGGGGAGGCATCTGTTGTTTAAGCATAGATGAGTAAAGATAGAAAGGTCTAAGGGAATTAATTCTACCCATGCAAACACAACAACCAAGCAACAAATTTCAAAAAATTTAAACTTTTACTAATCTTGGTCCAAATAATAAGAAGCAAAACGAGATAGTTCTCTACCACACATTGGTAGATCCTAAGCTTAGAAAATTCGAAATTCTAAATGCGTGTAACAAAAATGGTAGTCTCTCTAACTATCCTAGTCTTCAATCATGAGAACTTCTTCTTCAACGTCTTCGATCTCATAGCCTTCACGGGTTAGCATGTTTCTGAGGTCTACCACTTTCTTCTCCAACTCTAAGTTCTGGTCTTGGAGGTACTTCTTCTCAGCACGAAGACGCTTGATCAAGTCGCTATCAGCTTCAAGCTCAACCTCATTGGTGGAAAGTTCTACCTTCAACTCTCTTATTTGCTTGTTTCTTTGCTTGACCCTCTTTTCTTGACTTCTAAATTTCTTCTCTTGTAGCTGGAATTTCTCCTCTAGTTCCTTGGTCTTCTCCTCTTGTTCCTTCATCTTTTCTTCATTCTCCTTGACTTGGGCGCACATCTCATCATTCTTGTAGAGTTCTTCATAGGAATCAAAATAAAGTTCATAGACTAAGAGTTCTAAGCCTTGGAAGTAATCGCTCACGAACTCATCCTTGCCCATGTCCTCGGTGCCATAGCAGCGAGGATATCCATCTTCATTACGTCTTGCAAAAGGGAGGGAGTAGTGTCCTTCAAGTTCCTTGGAGTAGCGTCCACAAAGACGACCTATTGTGTATTGCATGACGACGTCGATTCCTCTCTCTATGGAGACTCCCATTATTCTTGTCTCAATGGGCGCTTCGCCTTCACGTCCTTGTTGACAAATTCTGATTCCCCAAAGGTCTTCTCTCTTGAACTTCTTTAGTATGCATCCCTTGATCATGGGTGTTGGTAGCTTCAGATGATTGAGTATGTCGAACAAGATGCTGCCAAAACGAGACACCGGGTAGTCTTCCTCGCAGGTGTACTCGAATCTCTTCATCCTTAAGTTATGAAGGAAAGATATGAGATAAAATAAGAGAACAGAAAAGAAAGTACCTAGAAGAAAAGCAAGAATATTTTATAGAGGTTTTTATACTTAGTTAAAATTAAGTTTTTGGCCAACCTATTTCTAACCAAACCTAGGGTTCGAACCTACAGGCAACACACTGCTCTGATACCATCTGTAATGTACTTGCACTTAAAAATATGGCAGGTACCTGTGTATAGTGCAAACCCCTGGATCGATTCATTTGCACACACAATTTACGATGAATATCACAACATTGTATCAATATTACACGAATAATCCAGACTTGGTAAAATAAATAGTTCGATACATCTTTGCATAGCGTAAAGCTAGCCCAAATAGTAGAGCAGCGGAAATAAACTTCAATGAGCCTCCATCTCCATGACACGCCACAGGCGAAAACATGTTGGTGCAGACTCGAAACCCAAAACGTATTCCTTACTCTTCATCAGAAACTTCTGCAATAAATAGTAATTTGCAACAGAGTGGGTCAGATTCCATATAAAATGGAGTCTGGCAAGTGACACTATGGTGGACACTTAATGGAATAACTCTATAGCCTATATGCATATTTGGCTGGTGGAGTTCAAGGCTAATTTGCAAAAAGCCAATTTTTCCTACTCTTTTGAAAACACTTTTTTCTTGAAATCAAGACGAGTATGGCATGAAAACCATAATCTCATCTTCCCTTGTTCACCCATCAACTTTTAACTTAGAAATTGGAATGTTGGGAGCCCCTGTTAAATCCTCAATCAGCTGCTCAAAAATTGTCCGTAACCGAGGACACGGCTAAGTACTTAGTTTTAAATCTGCAGAGGTTGTGCACTTTCACCATTAGACCCAACAAACCCAAACTATCCTCAAGCACACCATTTGTGCTAAGGAAAATGAGAGAGTTGAGACGAGACTTTTCAGAAGCATTTTCCCGTCCCTTGCAGACTTGACGCGCTCCATGCTAACAATCTACCACCACCTGTCAAGTCGGGCCGAGTCCACACAGTTTACTCCATCTAGCCAGAGCCCATTGACTAATGGTTGCACGAGAAGCAATCTTCACTTAGAGAAAACATTGGTCCCTTTATTACCCTGGGTGGCCATCCACAAGTGACTATTCCTTAGAGGTCCCCCCTAATGAATAACACTCAACATAAACCAATCAACACCAAATTCCACCCACGTGTTACATTAACTTAGTAGAAATTAACTTTTCATAAAGCAACTTTTGCATAGCATCAATAGTTCTACTAAGTTATTACATAGGTTCCTAGACTCAAGGGGTGGAGAGTTCTAAGGTTTTGCATAGCAATCTACTAAGTCCTACACATGCATATAGAAAATACTCTAGGTAATGCATAGAAAATACTTAGGAAATTTATGGGGGTGTGCCACTTGCCTTGGCAACAGGCAGAACAGCAACAGCAACTGCAGTCCTCGTTCCTCTCCGAAAATTCTAACACAACAAACAATACAACATAAACAAACAAGTTTCTTAAAACTACTAAGGGAAATATGCCATGTATGATGAGCAAAATATTTCTAAGGACTAGATGCATGCCATGCGATGAAATATGTGAGTTAATGCGAAGCAAGTTTTGTGGTCCAAAATTTTACTAAGGACTTAGGAGTTTCCAATAATTCTCTAAAAACAACACTTAGAGAAAAATTAGCACCTCTAGCCAAATAAAAGCTCCTCAATTATTTTCTAAGAATTTTAGGTGGTAAAGATTCTATAATATAATATATACTTTTATATTTCGAAAATATGAAGAAAACATTTTTTTAAAATCTTTATATTTAATTTTATTTATTATACAATGTCTAAAAAGCTTTTAATCACAATAATTACACAAAAGCTCATAAAATATTCTAAACAAAATATTGGAAAATTCCTGCAGCTAGTACTTAGCCTTACAAGTTCATAGCAAAATAGTTTGATGAAAAATAAATTTTATATATGTAGTTATGCTTAATTTACCATTAATTCCACTTCTGTTTTTAAACAAAATTTATTCGATAAAATACCAATGTAATGATGCCAAAAGTTTCTATACTTCATAAGCTTTCCAAAACAATTTTTGTTATAATTTTTGGATAAAGGAGTGAAAATTAATGATAGAAAAAAATTCAAGGGACTAATCTGTGATAAACAGAAAATAATTCTTCGTGCAGAGATCCTCGGCGACGTGGCGGCTTCTGGTTGGTGCGCTCCTGGCAATGCGGGATAAGTGGGCGCGGACGTCGCGGAGCGGGCGGACGCGGACGGGATCCCGGCGGGTTCATCGGTGATGTGGCGCACTCTCGTTGGTGGATACCTATTCGCGATGAGATCTAATCTGGAGCGTCGATAACCGATCTAACGGCGCAGAACACAAGAGGCAGAAAACCGGCGGCGCTGCTCGCCGGTGAACTCCGGTGACCCCAAACCGCGCAACGGCGAGCTTCGTTCTGATCGATTCAAGAGGGTTGGAGATGAAAGGATCTTACCTCGACGATCGGGAGGTCGAGGCGGTGTTGGTGGCGCGGCGATGAGCTTGGGCGTCCTCTTCTCTTTCCGGAGTTCCTCGCCGGAGACGGCGACAACGACGACTTTCTTCGGTTGATCACGGTTAGGTGGCTCTGGCGCGGAAAAGGACGAGCATCTAAGTCAGACGGAAGCGCACGGACGAGGGGTGGGTAACGGGACAAACGAGAGGGCTCGGGGAGATCGGAAACTCACACGCACTGCGATTTGCGGCGGCGGTAATGGCGACGGCGGCGAGCTTCGTCCGAGCAGCCTTAGGGCGAGATTTTTAGGGTTTCGGGTTGCAAAGGGAGGCGGCGGGACTGGGTTTAAGTAGGCGCGTACGGCACACAATCGTAGAGCACACGGCATCAACTTCTCGTGATCGATACGGTCTCCGCGTCGAGGATATCTCGCTGGGAGGTTGAAGATGGCACGTCATCGCTGACATCAGCGTGTGGGTCCCTGGCGTCAGCGAGAGAGGGAGCGGGGCGCGGACTCGGGCCTTACTGGGCCGCTACGCCCAGCGTGCGTGAGAGAGGGGAAATGGGCCGTGCAAGGCCGGCTCGGCAAGCCCCTTTTTTTTTGGTATTCTTTTCTTATTCTTTTCTGAATTTACACACCTTTTTGAGTTGCCACTTCAAAATGATTCAAAATAATTTGTAAAATTTTGTCGAATTTATCCTTACCAAACTAAACCTTTTAAAGTATTTTATAACATTTTTTTATAATTAATTATTTTTGTATTCTTTCAACATTTATAAGTAACGATGCAAATGCAAAATGCAATGACAATGCATGCAATGATATGAATTTGGAAGTTTAAATTTTTTGTGAAATTTGGGATGTTACACTACGCCAACTGAGTGTCCCGCTCAACTGCTCTGTGGGAATGCGTCAGGACGTGACGAGGGTCGACGCTAGCCGAAGCTTCCGCTGAACCTTAGTTAATATTCGTCAAGTGCGACGATGTTTGCAGACTTGGTCATGAGACCATAATTTACGTAAGTCTTATACTATTCGAGTTGTATGATGTAACTTTGTATATCATGTTGTTTATGTGAGTGCGATGCACTGATCATTGGGATCGTGATCTGTTTACATAACGTGGGCATCTCTGACGGTTAGTCAGAGGGGTACTCACAGACTTGGTATCAGAGCCATCGTTGACCTTAGGAGACCTTAGTTAGCATGGTCGTTAGCTTAGGAAAGAAATACCCTTGCTAAAACCTATTTCGGCAGAAATCTATTTTCTTCTGGGTAAGATTAATATGGTTTCCACTCCTCACCTATTCTTCAAAAATATCTTCATCTTATCTCTCTTATTTCAGATATTTCAAAAGAGTTTCCTCCATTATCTTGCCCTATTAAAAACTTGTTTAGACTTGACGATGAACCCAAATGAGACCTAAGTAACTAGTATCGAGAAGGCGAAGTTTAGCCTCAATGCTTCAGCATACGACATCAAGGTGGTCGTCAAATGAAGTAACAAACTACAAAGCAACCCTTGCTTGCCAAAGAAGTGTCACTGTCAAGACTTCAACCCCAATAATTTACTCCAGTTGCAACTTCTATAGTCTCAAGCTTACCAGCAGGAGCTCCAGCTGAAGAAGTGTAGGCTCCAGCAAGTAGGAATGACCAAGACCCATAGGACTTCTAGGATATGACCCTTGGTTGGATTCTCCAACTAAAGCATTTGTGGAGTGCCCTTTTTGTTCTAGATGTGTCTTGTGTGTTCTTTTGCTGGTATGCTTGTTGTTCGTGTGTGCCTTGTTTGCTTGCTTGTTGTTGATATGTGGTTCTCTAGTATTTTCACAATCACGCCTTGTAGGCGATGCATATCAGGCACATATTTTAAATTTGTTTAAACCCCTTGTTATCTTTACACAAAAACCTTTGTTACATTTTTCCATAGATGTACCCTAAGGCACTTATAAACTTGTCCTCGAAAAATTCCTAAAATGCTTTTCCTTCTAATCTAAACTTCAACACATAAGAGTTATGAACTACACATGATACCGAAACCCCAAAGAAAGCCCATCTAAGTAATGAGATGAGCCTTGCCTAGTTAAATAAATCATTTGAATTACACGTATGCCATCACTAACCTAACGTATCTAACCTTAGAGTAACATCTGACACCAATGACTTGTTACTTACTAACCTCTTCAAGACCTACAAACCAAGATCAGAAGAGAAGTGCCAACGGAAGTCTCTCTTACAAACAGCAACACGGAGGACTCAAATAACGCCAAGAGTCACGACTATTTGAAGACTCTATGAACGCCTTCAAGCCATGGCGAACAAAAGAGATCGACATCAGCGTCAACAAAGACAACCTGCACTGAAGATCATCTTCTTGAAGATGTACACAGCTAAGCAAGAGTCATCAATTCCTTTTTGTGCACCAACTCTATCAACTCAACTGACCTTGACTTGAGTATTATAGAAAGTAATGACTTTTAGGCTAACTTAGATGCAACTAACCTCTGAAGGCTGGTGCAAAGTTGTATGAAGCCCAATAACCAAGGAAGTCGCCATCAACACTCTACGGCGGCTAAACTAAAGATGGACACAATAGGAGACACCATATCCAGCAAGACGCCAAGAATGGCGAGAAGACTGAAGATTGTTGCACTTGGCAACACCTTACATCAAGCAAGCTTAGATGTCTTTAGTATGTCTTAGCACCCTTTGACTTTTTGATGAAAAGAAAGGGAGTCAAGTCTACCGACCTGACGCCCCTGTGAGGCTTGAAAAGTTGTTTGCCTGTGTCTAACTGCTAACCCCTCAAGATGGCAATATCGAGACGAGTGTCTATATCAACCCCCAAGCACCAAGGAGCCGCGACCTAGATGAAGATCATCATGATGCTCAAGACAAACTACACCCTGAAGTCGGCGACAACTTTTATCATCAACTTTAACCCTTCATGTGTGCCCCTTTTTAAGGGGGGAAGACACATGCTAGTTTTATTAGATAGTTGTGACAAGTTGATCCTCGAAACCAAACCCTGGAGTTTTAAATGTCAGCTCAACAAGAACCCTACATCAGCAACAACCATCATGTCAACACCTTCAACAAAGACCCAAGTCTTCTAGAAGATATCCGAGGTCTCATCAACAAGGTAACCTCATTCAGGAATCAACAACCTCGGAAGATGAAGAATCATTGAACCCTCTTTTCCTTTCACTCCCCTAATACACACTTAGGAATCTCGGGACGAGATTCCGTTAAGGGGGGAAGGTCTGTAACACCCCAAATTTTGGACGCAACAAAAACTTAATTAATAAAGACCCAAATTTCTGAGGGAACAAAAACTTTTTGAAATACATTACTTATGAATGTTTTTCACTCTTGTTTCCTTTGTTAGTCTTGTTGTGTTTTGAATTGTGGTTGTGGTGATGACCTCTCTACCTATCAACCTCAAAACTCAAGTTATAATATGTCTTCTGAAAATCCAGGTATATGACAAGTAAAACAATACATATATCTTCTCCTATCTTATTCTTCACAAACTATAGTCATCATGAGGTATTGATTTTAACAATTACCCAAAGGCAGTTTAATTGAGAAAGTAAAAGAATTTCCAAAAATTGTATGTTTGCAAAACTACAAAGGATTACATAGGGGGCTATGATATATTTTCACTTTAATGTGCTTCTCGTCTTAGCAATTTCCATTCCAAAAACTCCTAATTTAATATGTCTTTGGAAACTATTACTAGAAAGTGGTTTAGTCTTCTTTCCATAAAAATCTTGTCATTATTGTATTGATCACCACCTCACAAATATATTTGTTTTGTCTTAAGAGTGGGGTTAGTTTATCCATTTGTTTGTGTGTTTGCTCTATTTGGCATGTGCTTAAATTGTTTGCCTTGAGTGAGTATTTCTCTGATTGTCATGTGACCATTTGTGCATTACTAGATAGCCTTTTGTCATTTTTGTATCTAGTTGTTGTTTAACCTTTTGACCTAAAGTCTTAAACAAAAACCTGCACCCTTGTCCCTTCTAACCAACCCAACTTGTCTTATATTTTCTTAGTAAAGGGTTTTACTAATCCATGCTGGCAAAGTGGGCAAATCAAATCAGCCTAAATTCATCAAAATCCAAACCTACCCCTCTAACCTTGTCCAACTCGTGGTTTTGGGTGTGCATTAGACCCCACACCCCTGGAGAGCCCTTAAGCCATGACATTGTCCAAACCCTAGCTCACATCTCTTTGTCTCCTTCTCTCTTGCATTTTGTCGAGCAACTAGGGGGTAGAAGAGGCCTCCCTCCATACCCCCTTTTATTTCCAACAACACCAGGCCATCAACAAGCTTCCAAAGAGGTGTAGGCCAGCAGAGCATCATTGCCCACCGCCTGGCGGGGCCAATGCCCATCCCGAGCCTCCTCCCTTCTCTGCCAATGCTCGTGACCGTGCAACCGGCCACCACCCCCCTCTTATTGCACCTGAGCCTCCTTCTCCCCTCCCAACCTTGCCCATTCCATCCCTCCTCCCTCGCTCCACCTCTCTGTGAACTCCCGAGGGATCTCTCCCTCTCCTCTACCCGGGAACGAGTGATGAACGCCGTTCGGCCCGAGCTCTTGCGAGCAAGCTCACCACTGCTCCCGACTATCTTTTCTCTCTCGCTCTGCATTGCCTCACTCCTCTCTCTCTTCGCAACCTCTGAGACACCTTGTTTTGCTTAGAGGAACATCGGAGCAGGCGTGGCGTGCTCGTGCCCGCCGCGGACGCCGGAGACGGCGCCGTCGACCTGAAGCTCGTCGGCAAGTTCTGAGGCCACCCGAGCCTTTCCCTTGCACCCCGCGTCCGCGTCCACCCTCCTCAGTCGTCCGTCGAGTCCCTGGGTGAGCCACCCGAGCCCGACCTCTCTCTCTAGGTTTTCTTCTCCGTGCCTAGCGTCGGGAGGAAGAAGATCAACAGGGACTGTCGGATTTTTAATCAACGACCTCTTTTGAATCTTATCACTTCTAATCTGGGCCCTCCGATCTGAGATCGACAGCCACTCCCCGCCTCGCCAGCGTGCGCGCCGCCGCGGGCCGGCTGCCTTTGGCGGCCCAACTCTGTGCTGATTTGGCCCGTTTGCTGTTTTCCTTTTTAATATTTTCTCTGCTTAGTTTTCCAGGAATTTGGTATCTAGCTTTTATTCCTTTCTGGTAGATCTGTGCATGAGAAAATTGTGAAATAAATTTTGTGGCATAGCTATGTGTTTTCTCAATCATGTGGCACTGGCCTTTCTCAAAAATATGTTTGTATGTGTGCTCTATGTCCAATCTTGTAAACCATTAATGGTAAAATGTGTGTGTTCCACTAAAACTGAAATATATGAAGCTAGGAGTGTCCAAATTGAGTGAATCCAATTTCTAAAGAAAGATTAAGGAAATACCTATCCATAGAAATTAACCATTCATACAGGAGATTCCTAAAACTAAAGCTACAATCTTTTTGGTTTTTAGACCAGTAGGATTTGTATGATTTTTAACTCATGTTCTGTAATAACTTTTGATGCAAATCCAATTTCCCTAGCTTCCTTTAGCTACTAGGTGTACTGTGGTAGAAGAACTTATTTTTCTGAACAATATTACTGGAGTTATAACTTATCTCCCAAAGCAGCAACATTGGGCGAATAGGAGTCTTAGATGTTAATCATATGTTCTTAACAAATGTGAACTGTATAAACATTACTAATCATCTTTTGAAGATAAGAACCTTAACTCAATAATAATGACTTGATTAAACCACTTTGATAATGTGTGTTGCATTGTTTACTTATGTCATCATCTTATTTATCCCATAAATGTAATAAGTTAATTCCCTGTTTTACTTGAATTGTTATGTGTTGATGTGCTTAGTAACTCATAAGTCCAGAAACTTAGGTTATCCTTTAATAATTTTAATAAATTTCCTAAAAGTATTGTTAGCCCATTCACTTTTGAGTTTCACATAGTTCATCTTGCTTCCTAGGAGTTGCACTAGTTTCATTTATGTGTTATGCATGTGAATGATTGTTTGGTGTTAAATTTTATCCAGTAGTTCCTTGTGTTTTGTAATGCTTAATATATGAATTTCTTATTTTAGATTGTTGTCAACACCGGTTGCCATGTGATTGTTTCTTTATTGGTTGAAGTGACCTTAATTGTGGTGTCCTGTTAAATAGGCCTAGTGCACCATTTTAGCTCTTAGTCATAAACTAGTTTGGATAGTGGTGTTACCATTGTTTGTCGGTTAGTTACTTGATAGTAGGTGTTTCTTGAGCTAGTAACATGTTTGCATGTGAGTGTGCTCAATGCTAGTGTTAATATTAATACTTACTTGTGTGTTAAGATACTTTTGTCTGAAGTATTTCCTAAACTATTAAGATACTTTCGTCTGAAGTATTTCCTGAACACTTTTGTCTGAAGTATTTCCTGAAACTAGTATAACAGCTCTTGTTAAAGGATATAATAACCCTAGGTGATGTGTTGTTTTAGTGGTCCGTAGAACTAACTTTTAATACTCAGGGTTGTTGTGTATATTTTCTTAGGAGAATCTGTTGTTTGTCTTAGCTCTATGGACGTTGTGGTTTATTGTTGTTTAGCTAAATGAGTTTTTTGCTTCTGATTGTTAGCTTAATGTCTTGTGCGATGCCTGTTGTTTGAGATGTCTTTGTGGCATTGTCATATATTCTGAGTACTGTTCCTCTTCCTGTTTACGGCGTTAGATACGATCGGGAAGGAACTGGAAGTAAGGAGTGAACCTGAGGAACATCAAGATCAAGACCAAGGACATATTACTGAGCCAGGCAAGCCCACCTCACCACTATAATGAATCCTACTATTTTATCAAGCATTGTTTTGTTTTCAAAATCAAATGATGCATGTTTCACTTCTTTTGTGGTACCTTGCCTCCCAAAAACTATTTTACAAAATATTGTTTGGCCCAAGTTATCTGCTAGAATACTGTAGGTATTACAAAAAGAGTTTTACCTAATGAGCCTTGTTGTTGAAGGCTCCATCAAAAAGATCAACATTTCTAGTAGACTACTTTCATCTTCTTATCTCAAAACTATAGGATGGGGACCTATTTGATAAAACTGTTTTACGAGGAAAACCCGAGTTGCTGGGAGCAATCGGAGAGCAAGTGTTTTATTAAAACCAGAGTTGCTGGGCGCAATCGGAGAGCAAGTGCTTTATTAAAACCTGAGTTGCTGGGAGCAATCGGAGATGTTTGCGAAAACCCGAGCTGCTGGGAGTAGACGGAGGATTGGAGGTTGTTTTTGAAAAACAAAGTACTGCCCTAGCAGCCGCTCGAACAATTAACCCGTGCAACCACACTACCTGACATGGGTAGGGCTTAGCCGGAAACTTGTCTGTTTTAGTGTTGGGGCTCTCATACTTTCTATGAGGGTTGGGCCCTCGAAGCCGGGTTGTCGTCCGGAAGAGACAATACACTGCTGCGGATCAGCAACCGGACGATTACGGCAGGTCTCCTGACGTGGCGGTGTGGCATCCCTAGGAAAGACCAAGAGGTCTAGTGTAGCACACGGTGCCGAGGAGAACAAACCTACCGGGAGGCCCCGATACTAGGGTGGTCATAGTGGAAAGCTTTGATCGTGTTATCTGGACCCCCGCATGCAGTCGTATGACGGGCCGTGGCAGACACGGCGGAATGACCGATAGGTGTGGGTAAAGTGTGCAACCTCTGCAGAGTGTAAATCTATTCGAATAGCCGTGTCCGCGGTCATGGACGGTTGGAAAGGACACTGATCTAGGCGTATGGGCAATTTTGTTTTAAAAGAGAAATGTTTTCGGATGAAACAAAGAGACATCAAAGAGGTACCTGGGAGGTTCGGAATTTGGGTGAGGATGATTGGTCTCGGGGAGACAATCAGTCTGATCTCAAGGAAGGAAAAAGGGTTACCCCTATCCTAGTGCTTTTAAAGATTTTACAAAAGAAAGTTTTGAACTTAGATATGTCCTTGCTATATCTTAGAGAAGGGAATTATATCTCTAAATGTTTTTCTTCAACAAAGATACAGAGATGTCGTATTCTCTATGTCTAAAATCATGGTATTCGAAAACTAAGCCCTATAGTCGTATATAGCAGCTATCCCAGTTTTCGAAAAGTGTTTCCTTGCATTATCGTGAAAACTTAAGCCTTAGAGGTGGTCTTGCGAGTACGTAAATGTACTCATATGGCTATGTCCCTAGATATTCAAACGTCCAGGTTTGAAGTGAGGAGATGCACGACAAGAAGGAGGAGTGCGCCGACGACTACGCCAACTGAGTGTCCCGCTCAACTGCTCTGTGGGAATGCGTCAGGACGTGACGAGGGTCGACGCTAGCCGAAGCTTCCGCTGAACCTTACTTAATATTCGTCAAGTGCGACGATGTTTGCAGACTTGGTCATGAGACCATTATTTATGTAAATCTTATACTATTTGAGTTGCATGATGTAACTTTGTATACCATGTTGGTTATGTGATCGCGATGCACTGATCATTGGGATCGTGATCTGTTTACATAACGTGGGCATCTCTGACGGTTAGTCAAAGGGGTCCTCACATACTATTTTTGTATATATGTTAAATTTGAGAATGTTAAGTTTGTACCGTGCACATGTTTTGTATATATGGCACTAAATTTTTGTATCATTTTTTGTATTAGCTAAGTTATGGACGACAGAGTTGGTGAAGAGGAATTGTTCAGCTTTATCAGACAAAGTGATCATGAAGATGATGACTCGCAATATCTTAACATGTCCGGCGCTGGAATGGATGAGGATGAAATGGAGGAGGACGATGACATTTTTAACATAGAAGATATTCCCTTCGGACCGAACATTTTTAACACCGATGAGAACGTATCGACGACTACCGTCTAGGTATACATAGCCTCTGGTGATAAATGATTTGAGATATGTATACATATACATAGATTAACAAAATATTTCTTCTTTTAGCCCTCCGGATCGGGACCGAGCCAGTCTGGTAAATCAGCTGGTAAAAGAAAACGAGGCCCGACCAAAAAGTTGAAAGATGAAAGGTTTGATATTGAAGAAATCTGCCCTGAAACGGGTGCTTTGATTGCCCCCCGAGCAGCACGCACTTATTTATGTCAGTCAGTGAGGATTTATTGTTCGGGACACCATCCCAATCACCATCCGAGAATGGCACAAGCCGAAGTCTGGAGGATCAGTTAGTTTTGTTGACAATCGTGTCAAGAAGGAACTTCTGAAGTCGTCGTATGCACATTTCCACCTACCGACAGGCCTCTCAAATGCCGAGAAAAAGAAAGTCTTCGTATGGACTCATCAGAAAATGGCCGAACAATTCATGAACTACAAGAAAAGGTTATACCGGGATTTTATCAAGGTGGGCAAAACTCCAGATTTTACTGACGGGCAGTACGTGAAGATAAAAGAACAGTGGGAAGATTTCAAGGCCTATAAGGAATCAGAAGAAGCTCTAGAAAAATCGAGGAAAAATAAGTTAAACCCGGACAAAAAGATATATCACCAACATTTGGGGCCCGGTGGTTATAGGACAGCCGTTCCTTTGTGGGAAGCAAGAGACGCCAAGTTAATTGAAAACAGGGTCACTCCGTCTACATCGATACATACCACAAGGGTCAAAAATTGGGTGTACGACTTAGGGCTGGAGCCCAACCCAGAAACAAGGGGTCTTGTCTTGAGGCCAAAAGTTAAACGAGGCCGCACATAAGAAATTGATAATGAAGCAGCAGCCAAAGCAGCCGAAGAAAGAGAAGCAGTCAAAGCAGCCGAAGAAAGAGAAACAATTTTCAACGTTGTCAAAGACCTTGAAGTTGTAGCTTCCGTTCACGAGGGAAGCTTCAAGCCCGATAGAGAGCACAACAAGTTGACACTCATCCTCGGGAATGACGAACACACCGGACGAGTACGAGGCGTGGGCGTCGTCCCTTGGAAGGTTGGGTTCGACAAGTATAAGAACAGTTACAGGAGCCGCGATAGGAAGAAGAAACAGGAGGCCGACAGGTATGTCAGATTGGAAAACATGATAGTAGAGCTGCAGCAGAAGAATGCACAGAGGGACGAAAGGTCATCTCAGCCGCCGGAGGACCAACCTGATATGGCATCTCAGCGGAGAAGCAGCGTGGTTCCACGCCGTATATTCATGTCGTTGACACAATACACCCCGTGGATCAGATTAAGGTTCAGATGATGTGTGAGCTCCACACCAAAATGAAGAACCTATCCATGAAGGTGGCCGCCGGCACTCCTTTGGAGAATACGACCGGAGTAACCTTCCATGGCCGTCCGATTCCAGTTGGCTATGCTCGAGTCGGTGTCGATGAAATTGTTAAGGGATATGAGGAACTGGAGCTTCACATTGCTGCAGCAGAAGGGGAGATGACACTAGGAGAAGTGTTTCGTGGAATCATTCTATGGAGAAAGGAACTCATCGTTTTTCCAGAATCGACGCGTAGGCCACCAACACCCCGGAGTAGCAATCAACCTACAAGTCCACACTTTGATAATATGGAGAGGGAACCCAGCGCTACTCCATCTCCCCGGTGCACCAGTCCAACCCACCGGGAGTCCACCCCGGAGCGTGCAAAGAGTCCGCATCAGCATGAGTCCACGTTAGGGAGTGCAAAGAGTCCCCCTACGCATGAGTCCACGCCGGAGCGTGCGAAGAGGTCGCCCACCAGCAGTAGGTCCTTCTCAATGAGGCAGAGGATGCTTGCCGGTGCACCGAGTGGTGCTCCAAAGGACAACTTCAAGAACGGGCCTTCGTTGAAGCCTGCTCCGGTGTTAACTTGGGAACGCACAGTTGAGGAAAATGCTCCAGCGTTAAAAGCTGAGATGAACGCACGGGCCGCTGCAAGCGCTGCAAAGAAAGTCCCCCTGCCAAAGCAGGTACTAAATCCTAAGGGTGTTAAACACATTCTAGACATGGTGTATGATCCTAACCGTAGAACTTTGGATGATAACTATGCACGCTCTATCTCGAAGAGTTATAACCAAGAAGAGGAGAATAAAAAGAAGCGACAAGATGCAAAGAAAAAGAAGGGGAAGCAGGTTCCCTAGCTCGGAGAACAGAAAACACAGTCCCTCGCCCCGCTGAAGGTACAGACAGACAAGGGTTCCAACATTGAGAAAAATATTGGTGCTACCGGGGACTACTTGGACGATGATGCATTTGACGCAATGTTCCCCGAGACACATGAGATAGCACAACAATTTGTCTACGGGGAAGATCTTCTCCCTCCTGATGAGATAGTGTGTCTATCTTATCAAATGCGGAAATTGCATGACTTCTCCAAGAAATGCACAAAGAGGGGGCAATCAGTGTTTTACGTGACATACAAGGCCGACCAATTCTTCATCGACAATGATATATGTGTCGAATTTGAAGAATTATGACAGTTATTCAACCGGCGTGCTCTCAACGCGACTATCATGAGTTGCTATGTTATGTAAGTGATTGTTTCTTAGTCTCTAGCTGAGCATGTAATTATCCTCACTAGTTTAGCCTGTAATTATCCTCACTATATTCTTTTGTATGCTATTATATATGCAGGTTGATGCTTGTCGAGTGCAAAAGGAAAATAGTCTATGAAGTTGGGTTCATGGACCCATTCATAGTTAACTGCAAAAACTTAGTGCGGAAGCCCCAAGACTGCGAGGATGCATTGTTGACCGGGCTATTGAAGCAAACTCAGGCAGCAGATATACTTCTTCCTTACAACTTCGGGTGAGTGTGACTGTCTTGAACACATTTCTATATTGCTAACTACTATATGCTAAGTTTAATTCATGAGTTTTATGCATGCCCCACTATATATATGTGTGCATCTACCATTGGATTCTGCTAGACATTATCATTGACAAGGGATTAGTTGAAGTCTTTGATTCATTACGCAAACCAGAATCAAACTACCAGGACTTGATTGACATGCTTTAGAGGTAAATTCAACCATTAATCCATTTCATGATATGAAGTAATCAATAACTCTCATTATTCATTTTCTTTTGCGAGTAGGGTTTGGAAACAATTCATCGTGACAGAGCCTGGTGAATGGAAACCAAAGATGACAATTAAACATATTGATGTAAGAGTACTACTATTAAATATAGTCTATTTATTTCATCAACATTTTGGATTATTATTTACTTAATTTATATTCTTGTGAAGACCTTGACACAACCCCCGGGAAATGAATTATGTGGATTCTACGTCTGCGAGTTCATGAGGAATTTGAGCATTGAGCAGGCATCGTGTGATAAAAGAATGGATGTGAGTGTGACTGTCTTGCACTATATTTCAATCTTATTATTATTTAATATATATACACGCAACTAATATATTCATATTGATCTCCTTTAAAGCTTAACGACATGCGCGCTTCCATCCTACCACATCAGCGCGTAGAAGCAATTCAAGAGGAGTTGGCGGGATTTATTCTTGAGGAGGTCATGTCACCAAATGGAGAATACTATAATACAAAATATAGCTATCCCACATGAAAATAACTCCCGACGTAATGAGGAGGATGTACATAATTAATGCAATGTCGATAACTTGGCTTGTTTATATATATCTATGTAATAGCGTAGTATGAATATGTGTTATATGTAAATTGTATTATATATATATATCAATGTGTTTCGTATGTTGTATGTAGTAGCGTACGTGTGTGTATGCATCAAATGTGTACCGTATATATGTACAACAGTAGATGAAAAAGAAAACATAAAAATAAAATTGCAGTACCCAAGAGAAATTGCAGTAATGAAAATAAAATGGAAAAAATATAAAACAAAAAATACAAAACTTCAGTACCGGTCGGTAATACCGACCGGTACTAAAGGTTTCCTCACGAAACCTCACTCCGCACCCCACGTGGAGGCCTTTTAGTACCGGTGTAACATCCCAACATTTTATAATGTTTAAAAATCACAAAAAATTTAAAACTTTGTTTTTGATTAAAATAAAACATTAAAATGCATAAGAAAACCAACTATAAAAGATTTCAACCATATTGAAAGGATTTAATATTGCAAATATCTCAGTTTAACATAATGTTCAAAAGTTGTTTCTAGTTAAACATTACATTTCTTATTGTATTTCAAAAACCCTTATATGTAAATACTTCAAACCATTTCATTTTAATAAAATAGTTTCCTTATAAGAAACTAATTTCAACCACTTAGTCATATCTATTCATAAATTCAAAACTATTTAAAGTGGTATAATTGCCAAATAGTTTTCATTCATCTGACTAAATTCAAGTTATAGCTTTGGAAATTATAATCTTATAATTCATTACTATAAAACTCCATAGATTATATAATTAATGAATTATCCAAATAATCATTCCATTGGCTTAAATGATCTTCATGTATTTTCAAAACATTAAATGTTTTTCCTGAATATATTCAGTATAAACAATGAATTAAAACTAGAATATTTCCAAAGGTATTTATTATAGTTTTCAAGTGAGTTATCTTAATACAAAATATAATGGTGCACCAACTATTTGACTTAAAAATGAATTCATTATATTTCCCTTTTCCATTTTCAAATGGATGTGTTATGTCATTTAATTATTGTACTGAAGCCAAAATGCTTTAATGTTGGAAAATTAGTTTAATGAAATTACTTTCAAATTTATATAAGTATTGTACTATTATAAAATTTTATTTGGCCAACACGAAATTAAATTAGACTTAAATTTAAAATTTGACATTAAGCATCAAATTTGTATTAAAGCAATAATTCAAAATTATTAAATTTGAAAGTGTTCAAAACATAACCATAAGTATTCTAAATGATAGATATTGTTTTTACAAAAATAAAGAAACTAATTGAGTTGATTTGGATTTATACTTTAAAAGTTATTTAAAAATCTAGAAAATAGAAAAGGAAAAGAATAAAACAAAAGGAAAAACTAACTAGGCCGAAGCCCAGCTTCTATCGCGCGCGAGCGACGCGTAACGGCCCAACGCCCAGCCCGTTCCCCTCTTTTTCTCACTGACGTGTGGGGCCCACACGTCATGTCGTCTTCAACCCCGCGCCGAAGATCTCGCACCGACAGTTTTGGGCGAGATTTTCTCGTCGTGATTCCGCGCGATTAAGGGGCTTAATGGGCACCCCGACCCTGCCCTATAAAACCCCAGCGCCTCCGCCACCTTTTGCCCCAAACCCTAGCCCCTAAGACGCCGCCAGGCCGCCAGAAAAGCTCGCCAGAGCTCCATTGCTACCGTCGCCATTTTTCGTTGTTCCCCGGCGAGGTGAGCCTTCCCCGATGCCCCTGACCCTCTTCCCCCTTCCCCGCGTCCGTGCGCATCCTCTGAACCCCTTGTCTCGATTTATTTCGCAGCCGAACGGAGCACCTCGTGCTCGACCGAAGCTCGCCGGCGCCGAAAACTTCGTTCACGCCCCCACGCCCCTCCGAGACGCACGCGAAGCCGCCACCGAGCCCATCGAGATCGCCGCGACGCGCCGCACCCGAGGGCATCATCCGCGCGTCCGACGAACTGCCGGAGCACCGTCCCCGTCTGCGTCCGAGCCGCCGCCGCCGTCTCGTTCGTCTCCGGTGACTGGAGCGCCGCCACCTTTTGGTCAATCGCTGTAAGCCGTCCGATCTGTAATGTACGCGTAGGATTAGATCCTTTAATCGAATCGGTACGGTCTGTTCAGATCCGTCAGATCTGGATCCAACGGCCCAGATCTGATCACTTATCCACGTCGGATCCCAGTCAGCGGCCACATCAGCGCACAGTCAGCGCCAGCGTGGATTTTCTTTTTCTAATTAAATTAAAAATGGCAGTTTTGCAGAAAAGCCCCTGTCTATTCAAACTATCATATATTTTTCTCTGTTTATCCAAATTCAAATATTTTTATATATTTGGAAAGCTCTTGACATGTAGAATATTTTGGATCTGGCAAAATTCAAATTTGACTTAGTATAAAATATTCAAATTTCAAATGGTGGATTTGAGTATTTTTGGCATAACTTTAAATCTATTAATCCAAAAATTGCAAATAAAATTGTTTTGGAAACTTTAGAATATTTGTAAATTGATGCCACTGCTATAAAATATTTTGAGTGATATTTGAATGAATTCATAGTTATATATTGAATAGTTTGAGTATTTTCAACATAACTATTAATAGAAATATTAATTTTGATTAAATCAAATTGCTATAAATTTAATTAAATGCTCCCTGTCTATTAACACTATTGATAAAATTATGTTATAAAAATATTAATCATAGAAAACTTTAATCTTATAATTATTCCTTTTATTACACTTTCCAAAAATAGAAATTAATTAAATTGCATTTATAGCCAAATGCATACTTTATAAATATCACAAATTTTGTATGATATTTCTTAGGATTTAAAAGTGCATTGCATGCATGACTTATTTTCACATATAGATATATTTCCCATAGGAGATCTCTTCATTATTTTCTCTAAGTTAGGAATATTTCCAAACTTAGTATTTTGATAAAAGTACTATGCATTAGACACCTAGGATTTTCAACATGGAGCTAGAAGACCAATGAAGGACTTAGCCAAAACAAGACTTCATAAATATCTTCAAGGATGGAAGCACTTAGAAGAAAATCAAGAAGAAGTTCATGAAGACCAACCAACCAATATTTTCTAAGTCTTGCTTCCTCTATCTCTATTCTCCCTTCTCTTAGACCCCTGAATGACTAAGTTATATTCAAGACCAACCTGGAGGCTATCAACCCCATCAAGTCTTCAAAACCAACAAGTCTACAAAATTGCAATAAAGTCATCACATCAAGGAGAAAATGAAGCAAGGAGAAGATTCTACTTTCTACCTTCTATCTGTTCCCCTCTTTCCTAAATCTTGTCTTTCACTTAAGACTTAAACAATTTTTGATCATGTTATTACCCACTTGAAGTTTGTTGGATCCTAGGGGCATAGTGAGATGAAGCGGCCTGGAGACAAACCTTACATGTCCACGTACATGAGACCTGTCCCACAATTTAAGTGGCTGGCCGGGTGTCTGTCTCTCTCACTATAGTGAATATCCAATTTACAAAGAGTTGATAATAATTGTTGATCACCTTGAGGAATAAACTTAGTATTTCTCTAAAATAATTTTGCACATCATGGCTAAGCCATTAGAGTGCTTGTTTCAAGATGATATAAAACAAAGTATTTTTATCCAACTTAAGACCTTAGTCCTTAGTCATTCTTGACCCACCTATTTTCCTTGCATTAACTTAAGAGATTTTCATAGCATAACATGCATCTCTAGTCCTTAGAAATAATTTGCATATCATACATAACATGTTTTCCTTAGAAGTTTTATGAAACCTGTTTGTTCACTTTGTACGTGCATGTATGTTTGATGATTATTGTTTGTTGATTGTTGTATTGTTGTTTGCTTGTATTGTTTAGATTGAACGGAGAGCAAACGTTCGTTGTTGAAAAGAGTTTGTAACAAACGAAAACATTCAAAGGCAAGTGGCACACCTCATAAACTTCCTATTATTTCTATATGCATTACTTAGTGTATTTTTTTTATGCATGTGTAGGATAGTATTGCTATGCTAAACCTGTGTAAAAATTCCCTTACTCATGTGTCTAGGTTCCTATATAATACTTAGTAGATGTATTGATGCTATGCAATTGATGAAAAGTTTTACAAAGTATTAAGTGACTACTCAGGGATGTGCTCATGGTTGTCGTTGCCTAGGATGAATGTCTGTTCTACTTAGGGCCGTGAGCATGGTGATTTTCACCTGAGAGTGCACATCCACTAAGTTAATGAATCTCCTGGGTGGATTGGTTGTATGGTGGCGAAGTTGAGTGGCTACTCAGGTCCATGTCTATGGTTCCTGGAGAATGTGCACTTGTGGATGGCCACCCAGGGAACAGAGGAATTTGAAGAACTCCGAGTGACGATTGCTTCCAATGCAGCCATTGCCATATGGGCTCTGGCTTGATCAATTATGTTGTGTGGACTCTCTCCGGCTTGACAAGCAGATGTAGGGGGATGTTAGGTGGAACGGGTCAAGCCAGAGTGGGAGGGAAAATGCTTCTAAAAGATCTCGTCTCATTTTTCTCCTTTCCTTATCACAAATGGTGTGTAAAGGATAATTTGGGTTGAATGGGTACAATGGTGAACGTGCACAACCTCTGCAGAGTGTAAAACTAAGTACTGAGCCGTGTCCCCGGTACGGACAATTTGATCAGCTGATCACGGACGTCAACGGAGGATTTCATCATTCCCACTTCAGAAATAAAACTTGATGGGTGAACAAGGGAAGATGAGATTTATGGTTTTCATGCCATACTTGTCTTGATTTGAAGAAAGTGTTTTCCAAAGATATAGGAAAAATTGGCTTTATGCAAAATAGCCTTGAACTCCACCAGCCAAATATGCATATAGGCTTTAGAGTTATTCCATTTAGTGTCCACCATAGTGTCACTTGCCAGACTCCATTTTTAATGGGATCTGACCCACGTTGTTGCAATATTTTTCTTATTGCAGATTGTTCAGATGACGAGTGAGGTTTCGTTTATAGGTTTCGAGTCTACAACCAACATGTTTTCGCCTGTGGCAGCATGAAAGTGATAGAGACTCACTGCTATTGTATTTCCGCTGTGTACTATTTAAAAGCTAGCTTTATGCTATGCAACTTGTAATGAATATTTTGTAAGTCTGGATCATCGATGTAATAAAATTGATACTTTGTTGTGATATTACATCGTAAACTGTGTGTGCAAACAAATCGATCCAGGGATTTGCACTATACACAGGTATCTGCCTTATTTAAAGTGCAGGTACGCTACAGATGGTATCAGAGCACTGTGTTGCCTGTAGGTTCGAAACCCTAAGTTTGGATAGAAATAGGATTTGACCATAGGATTGAAAATCTATTTTATTCACTTTTATAAAAACAAAACTTATTAATTTTATCTTCCTCATACTCTCATCTACTATCAACCTTCTGAAAACCTCTTATCTTTTTCTAGATGACCATGTTCTTGTAGTCTAAGTCTGATTCTACTGCTTCATATAGAAAAGTTTCAATTCAACATGAAGTTCTACATGCATGGAAGACCACTGAAGAAACAGGGTTCGTGTAGCACCCCAACTTTTATTAAAGTTGGAACACCTGTGTTATGTGCTAGTCCCTGGATCACTGCCAGCACCACAGTACAAAATATAAAGTATCATTGCATAAGTATTAAATTACTACAACGAGATCCAAAAATAATAGCCAATATGGCTTTATTACAAATTGCATAGCCATGAAGGCTAGCTAAAGTTCAAAGTTCACAGCGAAAGCAAAATAACATTGAGCCTCATCTTCAAGCATGCGCCACAGGCAGTCATGTTGGGTGTAGACTCGAGCCAATCATTCAGCATCAGAATTTCCTGCACATTGGAATATGCAGCCCCCGAAGGAGGTCAATACAATGATGTATTGGCAAGTGACTATGGTAGAGAAATATTCTGGCAAGTCTAACATCTATATGCATATTTGGCTTGGTGGGGTTGAAGGCTATTTGCAGAAAGCAAGTTTTCTCCTATCATTTTGTAAAACACTTTCATTTCTCGAAGACTTGGCACCGAGGGACAAAGCCCAAGTGCACCCAAAATTCTTTCCTTGGTCAAATTTTACTTTATGAAAACAGTGTTGAGATTCTTCTGCCCATCCTTATCCAGTTGCTCGAAGTAGTCCATTTCTGGGGACACGGCTGAGATCTCAGATTGTCGACTCTGCAGAGGTTGTGCACTTTCACCTTTAGACTTAATTTGTCCGAGAAATCCTATACACGCGGAGTGTATTATGGAAAGGAGAGAATTGGGACAAGAACTTTCAGAAGAAGAATGCAACCATACTAGCAAGACCCGTTCCACCTATCAACTCTACATCTGCTTGTCAAGACGACAGGTTGCACTCCCACAACTTAATCATTCTAGACAGAGCCCATTGTCACGGGAAGCTCCTAAACTTGGAGGGACTTAGAAATCTCCTTGTTCCTGGGTGGCCGTCCACAAGTGTACTTCTGGGTAACAACCACCATACTCATGGCCCTAAGTAGAATAGACATTCATCCTAGGCGATGACAACCACAAGCATAGTCCCAAAAGTCACTCAACATAAACCATAACAACCAATTCCACCCAGATGTGCATTTTAGATTTTAACACGTAGAAACATTTCCATAACATGGCAACATTTTTATAGCATGGCTAAGCAACTAATAAAATCTTTTCATGGCTGCTTAGGGAAAAGGGTGGCTACATACTACTAGGATATTTGCAAAATACCAACTAACTTAGCATTATAAAATAAATCAAAATCCCTATCATGCACACTACTAAAAAACATACTACTTATGCATATAGGAAATATGGGATATTGTATGAACGTCACTTGCCTTGGTAACAGGAGGAACAAGCACAGCAAGAATAACAATCACAAGCAAGTCCTTCCTCTTCTTCACAATCTAGCACAAACAATGAATAACATAAATACCAACACTATATCATCACAACACTAAACATAATCATGTATGCATGTATGATATGCTATGATGATAAGACACACTTATTAATAATTCTCATTTTCTGTCATTAATAAATGAATATAATGTTTAGGTATTTCTTATTTTATTTATCAATTAGATAATTTAAAATAATATAGTAAAACTTTGATTTCTATAATTACAACTTTTATTGTTTTTATGACATCTTCAATTTGGACATTTATTAATATTGCTGGACAGAGGGAAATTATACAATCTTAAAACAATTACTTTTATTTCTAAATAGTTTTTATTATTTAAGTTATTATTTTAATGGCCGAAATACTCCTCTGATAATTATACAAATTATAATTTGTCAACGGGAAAATTAAATGATGTAGAATTAAACTACATGAGCAGAGCTTTCCAATGACATAAAGTTTATTAAATTTGGACTTACAGATCAAAAGTTATGAATTTTGCAAGTTTTATCTATTTTCTGTTTTATTTATAAAATTTCCTGCGAAAAAGAAATTAACAGGGCTACGTGGCGCGATCCTATTGGTCGATACCGCTTCGGCGTGGATCGGCTGCGAGAGCCGTCCGATCTAAATTAAAATGGACGCGCGAGATCTAATCGATCTAGATCCATTGGATCTAGATCTAACGGTCCACGATCCGTTGACCAAAAACGGGCGGCGCGGTCACTGGAGACGCGCGGTGCGCGGCGGAGCCATGGCCGGCGTTTGCGCCCGAGGCGTGCTACGATGCTAGGAGGAAACGGAGCTCACCATAAGATGCGCGACGTCGTGGGGAGGGCGATGGTGCGGTGGTGATGACCGGAGCGTCCTCGTCTTCCCGGAAGAGCTCGCCGGAGTTGCGCACGGCGTCGGTTTCTCTCGGTCGTGGACGGAGGCGGGGTTTCGCTGCAAAAACACACGCTCCACCATGTCAACTCGATGCGCACGGCTCACAGGGAGCGAAGGGAGGTGGAAAGGAGGTCCGAGGTGGCCGGAGTTGCTCGGGCGGCGGAGTTCTTACCGACGGCGACGGCGGGATTGCGCGAGCTCGTGCGGGCAGCCTATGGGCTCTCGGGAGGTGAGGTTTGGGGCAATCGGACGAGAACGGAGAGGGGTATTAGTAGGGGGAGGAGGCGAGGTAAGGGGAGCAGTAAATCGCTCGTAATCGTACGAATCAAATCCGCCGTTTCCTGTCGGGGTCGGGGGCGTGATTTGGGGAAGAACGTTTCCGCGGGGGTGATGACAGGTGGGTCCCACCTGTCAGCGACTGCGAGCGAGCGCGCGGGGTGCTGGGACGCTGGCGGGCTGCTCGACTACGCGCGCGCGGCAGATAGCTACGGGCCACGGCCCACTCGACTCCGAAATTCGATTATTCTTATTTAAAACCTTTTTCTGTTTTTAAATACTGATTTCAAATATGATTTTTAAACCTATTCAAAACATTTCAGAAAAATTCATACAAATATGTTTTGGAAAGGTTATTGAAAATGGAACTTTTTAACATTATTCTTGCTCATATATAAATTGGAAAAAATTTATTTGTTAAAGGAGTTTTAAATAAACACTTTATGAAATGTATAGATTATTTATATTTATAAATTGAAGTCTTATTTAATATTTTTGTGATGTATTCTTATGCTCAATGTTGCATGATGCTTGAATGCAAAGTTTTAAATTTTTGCAAAATTTGGGATGTTACAGTTCGGCCAACACTTCTAAGATATCCAAGAAAGTTGAACAAGAACTTGAAGCACTCACGAAGGAGGTAGATATGACCACCACCTAAATAGAATAACGATATCGTGTTAGTGTATTGATCATATCAACTTGGCTATATGGCAGTACTAGATTGTTTGTTTGTTGACAACCTTGTTGCTTGATGTTTTATAGATATTGATTGATTATGTTATAGATTGGTTGCCTTGTTTTGTTTCATTGAACTAGGATTCCTCCATAGTAAAAATGATTCAACTCATTGCTTCCTAAACCAAACAGACGTCTCACCCAAATACCAACACCAATGTTTTGCATACAACTATGCAACTACTTTGAGAACCAGAGTCAGCTGTGGAAGTTGATCAATGACCACCTGCCTAAGATTGATCAAAACCATAGTGAATTTGAAAAGGACCTTATGACCAAACCAAAGGCATGCAAAACTTGTGGAGAGATAGGAAATACGACCAAAGATTGTTCTGATGAGTGGCCCCATGGTCATACCAGACGACCAGTTAAAGGATGCCCCACAAGTCAGGTTACTTGCTTCTTGTGTGAAGGAACAGACCACGTCCCAATTCAGTGTCAATTTTATCCCTTGGTGCAACAAGCTAACCAGCAAGGCAAGGAAGGAATTCGACAGTCTCTCATGAAGATCCTCGAGGAACAAAGACAAAAGAGTGAATCCAAGAAAGATCTTAGCCACATAACATGCTACAAGTGCAAAGATAAGGGACACTATGCCAGTGGCTGCCCTGAGTGGAAGAAGAATAAATCTCCCCAAGGACCGAGTGGAAAACGTGAGTGCTAAAAACTTTCCGTATCCACCACATACCATTGTATTTTGAATACAAGTACGCTCTACATTAGAGAACTAAACAAGATTAAACTAAGTTCCTAGATTGACCACAAAAATTTCTTTTAAGGGTAGTAGCCACCCAGATAATTCTAACCCAGCTGCCTGAAACCCAGAGATCCCAAACCATCTTCCTTTCGAGCCTCCCCAATCAGAAAATTCATTCCCTGCTAGTTTCCAGATTCCATGTCAAAATTTTCATTTCTCAAAACATTCCGAGTTATCAGAATCATTCAAGCATTTGCTTTGTATTTCTAACCTCTCCGAATCTCGGGGACGAGATTCCTTTTAAGGGTGATAGTCTGTAACATCCCAACATTTTATAATGTTTAAAAATCACAAAAATTTAAAACTTTGTTTTTGATTAAAATAAAACATTAAAATGCATAAGAAAACCAACTATAAAAGATTTCAACCATATTTAAAGGGTTTAATATTTCAAATATCTCAGTTTAACATAATGTTCAAAAGTTGTTTCTAGTTAAACATTACATTTCTTATTGTATTTCAAAAACCCTTATATGTAAGTACTTCAAACCATTTCATTTTAATAAAATAGTTTCCTCATAAGAAACTAATTTCAACCACTTAGTCATATCTATTCATAAATTCAAAACTATTTAAAGTGGTATAATTGCCAAATACTTTTCATTCATCTGACTAAATTCAAGTTATAGCTTTGGAAATTATAATCTTATAATTCATTACTATAAAACTCCATAGATTATATAATTAATGAATTATCCAAATAATCATTCCATTGGCTTAAATGTTATTCATGTATTTTCAAAACATTAAATGTTATTCCTGAATATATTCAGTATAAACAATGAATTAAAACTAGAATATTTCCAAAGGTATTTATTATAGTTTTCAAGTGAATTATCTTAATACAAAATATAATGGTGCACCAATTATTTGACTTAAAAATGAATTCATTATATTTCCCTTTTCCATTTTCAAATGGATGTGTTATGTCATTTAATTATTGTACTGAAGCCAAAATGTTTTAATGTTGGAAAATGAGTTTAATGAACTTACTTTCAAATTTATATAAGTATTGTACTATTATAAAATTTTATTTGGCCAACACGAAATTAAATTAGACTTAAATTTAAAATTTGACATTAAGCATCAAATTTGTATTAAAGCAATAATTCAAAATTATTAAATTTGAAAGTGTTCAAAACATAACCATAAGTATTCTAATGATAGATATTGTTTTTACAAAAATATAGAAACTAAATTGAGTTGATTTGGAATTATACTTTAAAAGTTATTTAAAAATCCAGAAAACAGAAAAGGAAAAGAATAAAACAAAAGGAAAAACTAACTGGGCCGAAGCCCAACTTCTATCACATGCGAGCGACGCGTAACGACCCAACGCCCAGCCCGTTCCCCTCTTTCTCTCACTGACGTGTGGGGCCCACACGTCAGGTCGTCTTCAACCCCGCGCCGAAGATCACGCACCGACAGTTTCGGGTGAGATTTTCTCGTCGTGATTCCGCGCGATTAAGGGGCTTAATGGGCACCCCGACCCTGCCCTATAAAACCCCAGCGCCTCCGCCACCTTTTGCCCCAAACCCTAGCCCCTAAGACGCCGCCAGGCCGCCGGAAAAGCTCGCCGGAGCTCCATTGCTACTGCCGCCATTTTTCGTTGTTCCCCGGCAAGGTGAGCCTTCCCCGATGCCCCTGACCCACCCCGCGTCCGTGCGCATCCTCTGAACCCCTTGTCTCGATTTATTTCGCAGCCGAACGGAGCAACTCGTGCTCGACCGAAGCTCGCCGGCGCCGAAGCACTTCGGCCACGCCCCCACGCCCCTCCAAGACGCACGCGAAGCCGCCACCGAGCCCATCGAGATCGCCGCGACGCGCCGCACCTGAGGGCATCATCCGCGCATCTGAGGAACTGCCGGAGCATCGTCCCCGTCTGCGTCCGAGCCGCCGCCGCCGTCTCCTTCGTCTCCGGCGACCGGAGCGCCGCCACCTTTTGGTCAATCGCTGTAAGCCGTCCGATCTGTAATGTACGCGTAGGATTAGATCCTTTAATCGAATCAGTACGGTCTGTTCAGATCCGTCATATCTGGATCCAACGGCCTAGATCTGATCACTTATCCACGTCGGATCCCAGTCAGCGGCCACGTCAGCGCACAGTCAGCGCCAGCGTGGATTTTCTTTTTCTATTTAAATTAAAAATGGCAGTTTTGTAGAAAAGACCCTGTCTATTCAAACTATCATATCTTTTTCTCTGTTTATCCAAATTCAAATATTTTTATATATTTGGAAAGCTCTTGACATGTAGAATATTTTGGATCTGGCAAAATTCAAATTTGACTTAGTATAAAATATTCAAATTTCAAATGGTGGATTTGAGTATTTTTGGCATAACTTTAAATCTATTAATCCAAAAATTGCAAATAAAATTGTTTTGGAAACTTTAGAATATTTGTGAATTGATGCCACTGCTATAAAATATTTTGAGTGATATTTGAATGAATTCATAGTTATATATTGAATAGTTTGAGTATTTTCAACATAACTATTAATAGAAATATTAATTTTGATTAAATCAAATTGCTATAAATTTAATTAAATGCTCTCTGTCTATTAACACTATTGATAAAATTATGTTATAAAAATATTAATCATAGAAAACTTTAATCTTATAATTATTCATTTTATTACACTTTCCAAAAATAGAAATTAATTAAATTGCATTTATAGCCAAATGCATACTTTATAAATATCACAAATTTTGTATGATATTTCTAATGATTTAAAAGTGCATTGCATGCATGACTTATTATCACATATAGATATATTTCCCATAGGAGATCTCTTCATTATTTTCTTTAAGTTAGGAATATTTCCAAACTTAGTATTTTGATAAAAGTACTATGCATTAGACACTTAGGATTTTCAACATGGAGCTAGAAGACCAATGAAGGACTTAGCCAAAACAAGACTTCATAAATATCTTCAAGGATGGAAGCACTTAGAAGAAAATCAAGAAGAAGTTCATGAAGACCAACCAGCAAATATTTTCTAAGTCTTGCTTCCTCTATCTCTATTCTCCCTTCTCTTAGACCCCTGAATGACTAAGTTATATTCAAGACCAACCTGGAGGCTATCAACCCCATCAAGTCTTCAAAACCAACAAGTCTACAAAATTGCAATGAAGTCATCACATCAAGGAGAAAATGAAGCAAGGAGAAGATTCTACTTTCTACCTTCTATATGTTCCCCTCTTTCCTAAATCTTGTCTTTCACTTTAGACTTAAACAATTTTTGATCATGTTATTACCCACTTGAAATTTGTTGGATCCTAGCGGCATAGTGAGATGAAGCGGCCTGGAGACAAACCTTACATGTCCACGTACATGAGACCTGTCCCACAATTTAAGTGGCTAGCCGGGTGTCTGTCTCTCTCACTATAGTGAATATCCAAGTTACAAAGAGTTGATAATAATTGTTGATCACCTTGAGGAATAAACTTAGTATTTTCTCTAAAGTAATTTTGCACATCATGGCTAAGCCATTAGAGTGCTTGTTTCAAGATGATATAAAACAAAGTATTTTTATCCAACTTAAGACCTTAGTCCTTAGTCATTCTTGAACCACCTATTTTCCTTGCATTAACTTAAGATATTTTCATAGCATAACATGCATCTCTAGTCCTTAGAAATAATTTGCATATCATACATAACATGTTTTCCTTAGAAGTTTTATGAAACTTGTTTGTTCACTTTGTATGTGCATGTATGTTTGATGATTATTGTTTGTTGATTGTTGTATTGTTGTTTGCTTGTATTATTTAGATTGAACGGAGAGCAAACGTTCGATGTTGAAAAGAGTTTGTGAACAAACGACAACATTCAAAGGCAAGTGGCACACCTCATAAACTTCCTATTATTTCTATATGCATTACTTAGTGTATCTTTTTTATGCATGTGTAGGATAGTATTGCTATGCTAAACCTGTGTAGAAATTCCCTTACTCATGTGTCTAGGTTCCTATATAATACTTAGTAGATGTATTGATGCTATGCAATTGATGAAAAGTTTTACAAAGTGTTAAGTGACTACTCAGGGCTGTGCTCATGGTTGTCGTCGCCTAGGATGATTGTCTATTCTACTTAGGGCCGTGAGCATGGCGATTTTCACCTGAGAGTGCACATCCACTAAGTTAATGAATCTCCTGTGTGGATTGGTTGTATGGTGGCGAAGTTGAGTGGCTACTGAGGTCCATGTCTATGGTTCCTGGAGTATGTGCACTTGTGGATGGCCACCCAGGGAACAGAGGAATTTGAAGAACTCCGAGTGACGATTGCTTCCAGTGCAGCCATTGTCATATGGGCTCTGGCTTGATCAATTATGTTGCGTGGACTCTCTCCGGCTTGACAAGCAGATGTAGGGGGGTGTTAGGTGGAACGGGTCAAGCCAGAGTGGGAGGGAAAATGCTTCTGAAAGATCTCGTCTCATTCTTCTCCTTTCCTTATCACAAATGGTGTGTAAAGGATAATTTTGGTTGAATGGGTACAATGGTGAACGTGCACAACCTCTGCAGAGTGTCAAACTAAGTACTTAGCCGTGTCCCCGGTACGGACAATTTGAGCAGCTGATCACGGACGTCAACGAAGGATTTCATCATTCCAACTTCAGAAATAAAACTTGATGGGTGAACAAGGGAAGATGAATTTATGGTTTTCATGCCATACTTGTCTTGATTTGAAGAAAGTGTTTTCCAAAGAGATAGGAAAAATTGGCTTTATGCAAAATAGCCTTGAACTCCACCAGCCAAATATGCATATAGGCTTTAGAGTTATTCCATTTAGTGTCCACCATAGTGTCACTTGCCAGACTCCATTTTTAATGGAATCTGACCCACGTTGTTGCAATATTTTTCTTATTGCAGATTGTTCAGATGACGAGTGAGGTTTCGTTTATAGGTTTCGAGTCTACAACCAACATGTTTTCGCCTGTGGCAGCATGAAAGTGATAGAGACTCACTGCTATTGTATTTCCGATGTGTACTATTGCAAAGCTAGCTTTATGCTATGCAACTTGTAATGAATATTTTGTAAGTCTAGATCATCGATGTAATAAAAATTGATACTTTGTTGTGGTATTACATCGTAAACTGTGTGTGCAAACGAATCGATCCAAGGATTTGCACTATACACAGGTATCTGCCTTATTTAAAGTGCAGGTACGCTACAACCGGTCGCAACACGCCAGGTACTGATGCTAGGGAGGCAACAGTCGCGCTTGGGCAGTACCGGTTGCAAATCCGGTACTAGTGCTAGTGCACCTATACATCTGTCAAGTGTATTGGGTGTGTTGGTGACACAAGAGACTTCTTATATCTTAATTGCGGGGTTGCTTGAGAGGAATATCTTTGACCTCTATCACCCTGAGTTCGATATACCTTGGGTGATCCACTAAAGGGAAATTTGCTGCTGTTCTACAAACCTCTGCTCTTGGAGGCCCAACACTGTCTACAAGAATTGAAGCGTGCGTAGACATCAAGTATTAATTCTTTTATGCATATGGCTCATGATAAGAATGTTTTATGTGATAATTATGTTATAAATTTTATTCGTGATGCTTCAAGTGAACTTATTGATGATAATGATGAGTATTCCTTAAATATGATATATGATAATTGTTTAGATGATGGTCCTATGCTTATTGATAATCCTCTATGTTTACAATTTGTTACTTATATATGTGAGGATAAAAATGATGGGTCAATTGGTTCTGTGCCATATCTACATGAGTTCTATCTGTTTGTGCTATACCCGCGCTGTTTCTCTGGTCTGTGCTCAGGTTTGCTCGCATATCGGCCAAACGCTCTGTTTGGCCTGACTGGTGGGGTCGGCCAGGCGCGGCTCAGTTGGAATCTCGTGGGGTCGGCTAGTGTGCGGCGCGGTTGGGATTTCGAGGGGTCAGCGCTTGGGGCTGGGGAACTTATTTAATCAAGGGAACCCGCCGATGGGGCCCACGTGGTCTTTCTTCCCTGCCTCACTGTTGTCGCACATAGAACCTCCGATGAACCCCCAAGAACAGAGCAAAATAGAGCAATAGGAGTTGGATTGAGGGCGGAGAGCAGGGTGATTGAAGGCGCAAAGGAGCTCCATCGCCACCACCATTTCCGTAGCCGGCCAGTCTCCCGTCGCCCGTCCCCGTCGCTCATCGCCCACGCCATTGTACGAGCGCCTTCGCCGTTTGGGGGTTTTTTGGTCGCCGACGGTTCCAGATGCAGTCCATCAACCCCATTTGGTCGCCGATGGTCAGTGCTATCTTTTCTACATGTTTCATTTTCCTGTTTGGTGCATTATATGTGAGTAGATTTGATTTTGTATTTGGATTGCGGAATGGGGGAAAACCCCAGGTTCCACCTGTTTATCTGGTTCTAATTTTTTATTTGTTAGAATAGGATTCCGATAGCGATAGCGATAGCTATGGTGTCGATTACTGTGCTTTGTGCCTATACGAAGCAACTTTCTGTCGCATACTAACTCGTGGTTCCACTTTCAAAGTCGCGATTGAACACGGTTTCAAAACGGCCGTTGTAATATTGCCTTTCAAATTCGAGCGAATGTCATTTGTTTTTCCTTTAGTGAATGTCTTCATAGTTTCTCTGGTTTGGTATTACATGTAGATACTGCCATGCCCTTTAAGATATCTTCTAGATCAGAGTCGGGCACTTGGCCCTTGTAAGAGCTGGATGGAGGCTAGGTGTCCGAACGGAGACCAATAATTGTTCTACCTAGATAAGTGGGTAGTTGATGACAGAGATGGGACATATCTTGTTAAGTAGCTAAGTGGCAGCCCGAAGATCCATATGTAAACGGAGATCTGTGGAACAAAGTGGAGAAAACTATGTGAAGGCTACGACATCGAGGAGGGCGATGTTGTCCAAATCTCTGGGAATGAAGATCTGCATTTGTTCAATGTTGAAGTGACTAACAAGAACAATGCTGCAAAACCTCTTGTGCAACACACGTGTATGCTCGTTTGTGTTCGTTTTCTTACACATTGAGTAGTTTACAAGTTTTCTGAATGTCTTCCTCTCTTTGATCAGAGTTTCAAAAGATTGACGGCTGCTGCAAGCCAGCCCTCGTGTCGAGCATATTTCACGAACCGAGATATGTCACCTATTTAGAAATGAATGCAACAACTCTCGCTTTATTGCAAGATGCCACGATGGAGTTGGAAGAGATCCCTTAGTACTACGTGCGCAGGATTGAGAATGATTCTATAGATAAAGTTTCTCTGGTATTCTGATACGATGCTCATGTTCTGTCATTTGAGTGATCCCTCAGTTCTGTCATTTGAATTATTCTGATATGATGCCCATGTTGTTTTGATAGCATCTCAAGATTGTTTTACTAGATGGCTACGCCGATGTTTTTCTACCGCTTGATCTCATATTATGTCAAGATCACGGAATTTCTCGTCTTTTGGCGAAAGATGTCGAGATCTTTGGATCATATGGAGTGGTCGACGGCCACGATTACCTCGAGTTTGAGAGGAACTGGGATCTATTCTGGGAGCAACTGCCGATTCGCGTTGGTGATCTCTATGTCATCAAGGTGATCATCAAGGAGGAGTACATCCAACTGACATTTGAGAAGATCAGCGAAGAGATCGAGCAGTCGGACGAAGAAATCGAGCAGTCGGACGAAGAGACCAGAGACCCCATCGGAGAGATCGAGAACTGGGCTGACGAGATGATGTCCGGCTTTGACGACGTCAAAGAAGAGACAAATTAATATTCTAACCGTTGTATTTTGATCGGATGTAATTTGGTCGAACACCTTATGGGTGTGCTCTTGGCATGAACTGTGCGCGCTCTTGGCATGAACTGTGCACGTTCGGTTTCGATAAAATAAAAAAATCACAAAAGCTTCATTTGATTATTACTAAGAAGCATTTGCACTTCGTTTTTCATTTTGATATTTTAAACTTCTTTGGAGACGCTCAAAGTGCGTTTGATCGGGTTTGACTAGACATTCAAATGATCATAAATGATTCAGAAAAAATCGAAAAAATGTGAAACCAACGCAAATTGTCTTATTATGTGACATAGTTATGATAAAAATATATAAACCTGTTGTTGGTTCATTTAATGAAAAATGGTACGCACAAATGAGTTATCACGTACAAAGAGTTATAGAGTTCGCAGGAGAGTGAGAGGGTTTCAGGTTCGATAAAATAAAAAAAAATCACAAAAATCACAAAATCTTCATTTCATTGTTACTGAGTGAAGGGGGGCGCAGGCAGAAAACAAAAAAATTCCTAGCAACAATAGCCTTAAAATAGCTAAGATCTATACTATGCAGATATAGAAGTACAATGGAGTTCGGAATACATATCCTTGTAGACCGAAAGCGGGGATTACGTTCCCACACGAACGTTGACGACGAAGACGACGAAACCGACCTCAAGGTCGTGTAGTGGAAGTAGACCTCCCAGCAGTGCTAGCGCAGCACCTCGCATGGGCGTTACACACGTACGGTGGATACGACGACTCCCGAAGCTCTAGTCCAGAACGAGCAGCGGAAGACTTGGACCGGAACACCAGCAGCGCGGCAGCGGGCTATGGTGGAGAGATCCCCTCTCTTCTCGGCGCAACTCCGACAAAGGGAATCACGTAATCGAGGAGAGAAAGAGAAATTAATTGGTGAATTAAAAGGCGAGGGGTGCACCTCTATATAAAGGCTCCCGGGGGAGCCAACTTGCCAGCCAGACAATGTGAGACTATCCCACATGCCTAGTGCGGCTCCACAAGGTGCGCTGGCCCTAGGTGGGCCCCATTTGACCTAGGCCGGCCTCCCCCCCCCCCCCCCCCCCCCCACCACCACCGAATTCCCTAGGGGAATTTTCCCCCCATGGGCCTTCTTTCCACCAGAAGTCCCATTTAGGGAAATCAGCCTTCAAAAAATTTAAAATAAATATATAAAATCATATTTAATCATTAATTACACTAATTAACATCAGCGTGTCCGAGACTCGCTCATGGATATCTCCATACCCAGCATGATCTCGTTACCGACAACACTATCTTCTACTCGTCCGTGATCTTATGTCCGGGTGACCTAGTCACATTCTTGCAAGCTCATTTGACATAATCTCACCGAGTGGGCCCGAGAGTATCTATCCTGCTATGCGGACTGGCAAATCCTGCTCTTGACCCCTCGTCTCAACTACTCCCTTCCGATACCTGAAAGTGTCACCTTTATTGTCACACTATATAAGATATGACGTTTGATGCGATCAAAGTATCTTCTAGGAATAACAATAAGAGTTGATCTCACGGTCGAAGGCGTAATGACTACGTCCTACAATATGGGTATGTCCATCACATCGTTCTACCAATGATTTGACTTCATTGCCAACTGACGCCATGTCACATGATCGGGAAACCTCGATCATCAATCGCACAATGAACTAGTCTTAGTAGAGGCTACTAGGGACCTGGATGTTTATGTATCACACGTGTATTAATGTTTCCGCTTAATACAGTTATAGCATGACACAAAATGTATTATGAACAAACGAGATATGATAAATAAATCACTAGCTTAATTGCCTCTAGGGCATATCTCCTTCAGTCTCCCACTTGCACTAGAGTACACATTAATCTAGATTACAACTTGGTAAAAGCTTTACATCCATAGCTTCTTGGTGTTTTTCATGTTTGTCAAGAGGAAGAGGATTCGTCAGAGGATCTGCCACATTTAGATCCGTATGCACTCTGCAAATTTTCACAACGCCTTCCTGTACATACTGTCGTATCACATGGAAGCGTCGGAGAATGTGTTTGGCAGTTGAGTGAGACCTTAGTTCCTTCGCGTTAGCAATGCCACCCGTATTGTTGCAGTAGAGGGTCACGGGGTCTTGCGCTCTAGGGAACACTCCGAGCTCAATGATGAACTTTCTCAGCCACACAGCTTCGTTCGCGGCTTCGTAAGTAGCAATGTACTCCGATTCAATTGTAGATTGCGCCAACATGGGTTGCTTCCCACTTCTCCAGCACAACGCGACTCCATTCACCTTGAACACATAACATGTCTGTGACTTAGAGTCATCGGGGTCTGTGCAGAAACTTGCATCAACGTAACCTGTTACGCCAAGTTCTTCATCACAGCCACCATAGACAAGGAATGTTTCATTTGTCTTCTTGAGATACTTAAGAATACTCTTAACAACAATCCAATATTCCATTCCTGGATTACTTTGAAAATGGCTCGTCAAACTAAGAGCCAATGCTACATCAGGTCTAGTACTTAACATTGCATATATAATCGATCCTATGGCTGAAGCATAAGGATGTTTAGTCATTTTGGCCTTACCTTGTTCCGTTACCAGACAATGTGCCTTTCGCAATGTTTTATTCTTGATAACCGACAGAGAACCTTTCTTTGCCATGTCCATACCGAAACGCTTCAGTATCTTATCAAGATAAGTACTCTGACTCAACGCTAATAGACGTCTTGATCTATCACGATATATTTTAATGCCTAAGACGTATGCAGCTTCTCCTAAGTCCTTCATGGAAAATTTACTGTTTAAATATTTCTTCACGCTATTCAGAAGTTCCACATCATTTCCAATCAGCAATATATCATCTACATAAAGTGCTAAGAACATAACCAAACTCCCACTAATTTTTTTGTAAATACAGGTCTCTTCCAAATTTTGGACAAATCCAAAACCTTTGATCACCTCATCAAAGCGAAGATTCCAGCTCCGAGATGCTTGCTTCAATCCGTAGATGGAACGTTGAAGCTTGCATACCTTGTTAGCATTTTCTGTTACCATTTAGGAACGATGTTTTGACATCCATCTGCCATATTTCATAATTATAATATGCAGCAACTGCTAACAAAATCCGAATAGACTTTAGCATCGCTACCGGTGAAAAGTTTTATCGTAGTCAATCCCATGAACCTATCGGAAACCTTTTGCGACAAGCCGACCTTTATAGATAGTCACATTACTTTCAACATTAGTCTTCTTCTTAAAGATCCATTTATTCTCGATGGCCTTGCACCCTTCGGGAATCTCTATCAAAGTCCATACTTTGTTATCATACATTGATCCTATTTCGGATTTCATGGCTTCTAACCATTTCTCGGACTCTAGACTGGCCATAGCCTATTTGTAGTTCGTAGGTTCGCCATGTTCAATTAACATGATGGTGCAAACAAGGTTGCCATACCATTCTTGTGCGATACGAGATCTACCAGACCTACGAGGTAGAACAATGTCCTCGACAGTTTCTCCCACTCCATATGTGGAGGACGTTTCTGGAAAAGCTTCCGTTGCATCACTCAGAATTTTGAGTTCAGGATCAACAATCTCGTCGAGGTCTACCTTCCTCCCACTTACTCCTTTTGCGAGAAACTACTTCTCAAGAAAGGTACCGGTCTTCGCGACAAACGTTTTGTGCTCAGCTTGGTTGTAGAAGGTGTATCCTACGGGTTCCCGTGGATATCCTACAAAGAGGACTTTCTCCGACTTTGGTTTGAGTTTGTCGGGCTGTAGTTTCTTAACATACGCCTCACAACCCCAGACCTTTAGAAACGATAACTTAGGCTTCTTGCCATACCATAACTCATATGGTGTCGTTTCTACGGATTTGGACGGAGCCTTATTTAAAATGAATGTGGTTGTTTCTAACGCATAACCTAGAAGGATACAGGCAGATCGGTAAGACACATCATAGCCCGAACGCTATCTAATAGAGTACGATTACGTCGCTCGGACACGTCGTTAAGTTGCGGTGTTCCGGCAGGCGTAAGTTGTGGCAAGATGCCAAAGGCCTCCAGATGTGTGCCAAACTCAGAACTCAAATACTCGCCACCACGATCGGATCGGAGGTGCTCGATTTTCTTGTTAAGATTATTTATACTCCACTTTGAAATTATTTGAACTTTTCAAATGTTTCAGACTTGTGTTTCATCAAATAGATTTAACGTTTCACGAAAGTAACGATAACCATTATCTATTCAAGTCATCGTTGAAGGTGACAAAGTAACGATAACCATTGCGTCTCGACACGCTCACTGGTCCACACACATCTGTATGTATGACTCCCAACAAGTCCGACGCCCGTTCAACGGTGGTGATGACCGGAGCGTCCTCGTCTTCCCGGAAGAGCTCGCCGGAGTTGCGCACGGCGTCGGTTTCTCTCGGTCGTGGACGGAGGCGGGGTTTCGCTGCAAACACACACGCTCCACCATGTCAACTCGATGCGCACGGCTCACAGGGAGCGAAGGGAGGTGGAAAGGAGGTCCGAGGTGGCCGGAGTTGCTCGGGCGGCGGAGTTCTTACCGACGGCGACGGCGGGATTGCGCGAGCTCGTGCGGGCAGCCTATGGGCTCTCGGGAGGTGAGGTTTGGGGCAATCGGACGAGAACGGAGAGGGGTATTAGTAGGGGGAGGAGGCGAGGTAAGGGGAGCAGTAAATCGCTCGTAATCGTACGAATCAAATCCGCCGTTTCCTGTCGGGGTCGGGGGCGTGATTTGGGGAAGAACGTTTCCGCGGGGGTGATGACAGGTGGGTCCCACCTGTCAGCGACTGCGAGCGAGCGCGCGGGGTGCTGGGCCGCTGGCGGGCTGCTCGACTACGCGCGCGCGGCAGATAGCTACGGGCCACGGCCCACTCGACTCCGAAATTCGATTATTCTTATTTAAAACCTTTTTCTGTTTTTAAATACTGATTTCAAATATGATTTTTAAACCTATTCAAAACATTTCAGAAAAATTCATAAAAATATGTTTTGGAAATGTTATTGAAAATGGAACTTTTTAACATTATTCTTGCTCATATATAAATTGGAAAAAATTTATTTGTTAAAGGAGTTTTAAATAAACACTTTATGAAATGTATAGATTATTTATATTTATAAATTGAAGTCTTATTTAATATTTTTGTGATGTATTCTTATGCTCAATGTTGCATGATGCTTGAATGCAAAGTTTTAAATTTTTGCAAAATTTGGGATGTTACAGACTAACCCCCTTAAGAGGAAGCTTGCCCTCGAGCTTCGGAAAGATCAGCAAATAGGTGTGGATGGTCTTCTCGGAGGTCATCCTCTCGTTCCCAGGTGGCTTCTTCTTCGGTGTGATGGTTCCATTGGACTTTACAAAACTTGATGGTTTTGGTAGGGGTGACTCTTTCTGCGGTCTGCAATATCTTGATGGGTTTCTCTTCGTAGGTCAGGTCACTCTCCAATTGTACTTCTTCAAGGGGTACAGTATCCTTCAAAGGAACTCCCGTCATTTCGGGGTGACATTTCTTCAGCTGACTGACATGGAACACATTATGTACCGCAGACAGAGTTTCGGGTAATTCTAACTCATATGCCACCTCACCCTTACGGGACAGGATCTTAAAAGGTCCAATAAACCGAGGTGCTAATTTTCCTTTAATTCCAAACCTCTTTACACCCCTGAGTGGCGACACTCTAAGATAGGTTCTATCACCCACCTCGTAGGCGATTTCTCTACGTTTAGAATCCGCGTAGCTTTTCTGGCGTGACTGTGCTATCTTCAATCTATCTTTAATTAATCTGACCTTCTCTTCAGCTTCTTGGATTATATCAGGTCCAAAGAAACTTCGTTCTCCTACACCACTCCACAATAATGGGGTTGTGCATTTCTTCCCATATAAAGCCTCAAATGGGGCCATCTCAATGCTAGCTTGATAACTGTTATTGTAGGAGAACTCTGCATAGGGTAGATTGTCATCCCAACTAGACCCATAATCAAGCGCACACGCTCTTAACATATCTTCTAGAATTTGGTTTACTCTTTCGGTCTGACCATCCGTTTGCGGGTGGAATGCCGTACTGAACTCCAACCTAGTTCCCAGCGACTCATGCAACTGCTTCCAAAAGTGGGAAGTGAACTGGGTCCCTCTATCGGACACGATACTCTTGGGGACGCCGTGTAAACACACAATCCTCTTCAACTATATATCAGCTAGCTTTGCACTGGTATAGGTGGTCTTCACGGGTATAAAGTGAGCTATTTTGGTTAAGCGACAAACAATAACCCAAATAGAATCATACCCAGATCTGGTCCTTGGTAACCCGGTGATGAAATCCATCCCAATAGAATCCCACTTCCAGTCCGGTACCTTCAATGGTTGCAACAGTCCTGCTGGTTTCTGATGCTCAGCCTTTACTCGACTGCATACATCGCATTTAGCTATATATTCTGCTATTTCTCTTTTCAGATTGTTCCACCAAAATCTCTCCTTCACATCCATATACATTTTGGTATTTTCTGGATGAATGGAGTAAGGTGTTTCATGGGCTTCTTGCAGAATTAACTTCCTAAGATCAGGATCATTTGCCACACATACACGTTTTTCAAACCACAAGGTTCCTTGCTCATCTTCATGAAATCCCTTGGCTTTTCCTGCTCTCAAATTGGCTTTGATTTCTTCAATATCCTTGTCTCCCTTCTGAGCTTTACGTATATTGTCCATCAAATTTGGTTGTACTACCAACGAAGCTACAAAACCTTCTGGTACCACTTCCAATCGGAGGTCCTTGAATGCCTTGCATAAAGCCTCAGGTATTTCTCCTGCCGTGAGACCATTCAAGTAAACCTTACGACTCAGGGCATCAGCTACTACATTAGCCTTTCCGGGATGATATTGAAGACTTAGGTCATAATCCTTGATAAGTTCTAACCATCTTCTCTGCCTCATGTTCAATTCTTTCTGTGTGAAAATATACTTCAAACTTTTGTGGTCAGTGAACACTTCACATCTTTTTCCCATTAGGTAGGGTCTCCAAGTTTTTAGGGCATGTACTACTGAGGCTAACTTGAGATCATGAGTGGGGTAATTTGTTTCATGCTTCTTGAGCTGTCTAGAGGCATAAGATGCCACTCTGCCTTCTTGCATATGCACACTTCCCAGGCCTTGGCGTGAAGCATCACAGTATACTTGGAATTCTTTCTCTAAATCAGGTAAACACAGAACTGGGGCTGAAACTAGTCGTTTCTTTAATTCCTGAAAACTGGCTTCGCACGTGTCAGTCCATTCAAATTTCTTCTCCTTCTTTAATAATTCTGTCAGTGCCTTGGCGATTTTGGAAAAGTTTTCTATAAACCTTCGGTAGTATCCTGCTAGACCAAGAAAACTTTGTAATTCTCCAACATTCTTTGGTGGTTCCCAATTGGTTACAGCTGAGACCTTTTCAGGGTCCACTGCTATACCCTCCTTGGATACTATGTGTCCTAGAAATGCGACTTGTTCCAACCAAAATTCACACTTGCTGAATTTGGCATATAACTTATGTTCACGTAGTCTCTGTAATACTAGGCGCAAATGCTCTTCATGATCTTTGTGACTCTCGGAGTAGATCAGAATGTCATCTATGAACACTACCACGAACTTGTCCAGAAAATCCATGAACACTTTATTCATCATATTCATGAAATAAGCTGGAGCATTGGTTAAACCAAATGGCATTACGGTATACTCATAAGAGCCATATCTTGTAACAAACGCTGTTTTTGGTATATCCATCTCTCTAACTTTCATTTGGAGATATCCTGATCGAAGATCAATCTTGGAGAACACACATGCACCTTTCAATTGATCAAATAATTCATTTATCTTGGGTAACGGATACTTGTTCTGATGGTGTGTTCATTTATATCTCTGTAGTCCGTGACTAATCTCTGGGTTTGATCTTTCTTTTTGACAAAAAGGACTGGCGCTCCCCAGGGCGAAGAACTTGGACGGATTAATCCTTTCAGGAGGTGTTCCTCCAGTTGCTTCTTGAGTTCTTTCAGTTCATCGACGGCCATTGGGTAGGGTCTCTTGGCTATTGGTCTGGTACCCGGTTTTAGGTCAATGAGAAATTCCACATCTCTATCAGGTGACATTCCCGGTAATTCTTCTGGGAATACATCTGGGTACTCTTGGACAATCAGCACATCACCAAGGCTAACCCCCTTAAGAGAATTTAGCCTAACTTTCTTAAGTTCGAAAGTTGATCTGAATTTAATCTTTTGTTTTTCGGGGGTGGTGAGGGTGATAGCTCTGTTTGCACAGTCTATGATTCCTTCAAAACGGGTCATCCAATCCATTCCGATAATAACATCCAAACCTTGGGTTTCTAGGATGACTAAGTCTGCTGGAAAAAGGTATTTTCCAATCCTTAATTCTAACTGTCTACAGCCTGAATTTACTATCATCTCACCCCCATGTGAACTCACTCTAATAGGTTTTCCTAAGCTTTCCTTGGCTAGCCCATGTTTGTTTACAAAAGCTCTTGATATGAATGAATGCGATGCTCCAGTATCAAATAAGACCAATGCTGGAAAAGAATTGAGCAGGAACTTACCAATCACAGCGTCAGGTTCATCATGAACTTCTTCCACGTTGAGGTGATTTACTTGTCCCTTCTGGAAAGGATTGGGCTTGGAATTTTCATCGGCCTTTCTCTCTGGGCAATCAGTAGCATAGTGTCCCGTCTTCTTCCACTTGAAGCAGGTCACATTAGACAGGTCTTTCTTCCCTTCAGTGTTAGGACGAGGATTTCCATTTCCATGATTATGGCCATGGTGATGGTTTCCCTTGAACCCACCATTATTTCCTTTATACCCTCCATTGTGGTTATGACCATGATACTTTTGGCCACTACCATTGTTGGAGTAGTTCCAGGGTTTATGGCCACTGACTTCTGAGGTGTGTGGTTTCTTGTGAGCCACTTCAGTGTTACCCTTACTTGCACTAAACTTCCTCTTCCTACTCTCTTCCTTTCTGATGTTATTGTCCAGGGTGATTGCCTGATCTAGCAGAATCTGATAGTTAGGAGCATATGCCACTGACAGAGGTATCTTTAGTTCTCCCCGAAGTCCATTTAGGAATTTGTCCTTCCTTTTTGCATCAGTGTCGATGTCTTCTGGTGCGTACCTTGACAGCGTACAGAAGTCATCTATATACTCCTTCAGAGTTCTACCTCCCTGTCTCAAGCTACGAAACTCCTCCTTCTTCAGGTTCATTATGCCAGAGGAGATGTGAGCATTGCAGAAACCAACCTTGAACGCATCCCAAGTCATGCCATCCAAGGGATGGGTCACTTGATAGGTCTCCCACCACATGGCAGCAGGTCCTTCCAATAGGTGAGCAGTGAACCTCACCTTTTCTGCCTCAGAACACTCACAAGTTACTAAGTCCTTGTTGACGGAACGGAGCCAGTCATCCGCCACTATGGGTTCAGTAGCAGAGGAGAACTTATTAGTCTAAGCCTGAGAAATCTTGCAAGTCTGTCCACCGGAGGTGGGGGTGGTGGTGGATGGTTCTTATTGTTATTGTTGTTGTTGTTGTTGTTGTTGTTGGTTGCTGCAATGAACTGGGTTATCATGGTCATCAGTTTGGCTTGAGCTGCCATCAGCTGTTGCATAGTTTCGCTATTGTCGGGATCGCGTCGTGGAGGCATCTGTGGGGTTTTTACATGGATAAGTAAAAGATAGATAGATCTATAAGGAGGAACCTTTCCCATGCACAAAACAATCCAGTCAAGCACACCATCAATCAACACACCACTCATAAAACAATCAGCAAACAATTCAAAACCTTTGGTTTTAGGAAAACGATATAAAAGTTGGGGAAATAATTCGCGAGGTTCCGAGGATACAAGGGAAGGTACTGCCTTACCACAAGTTGGTAGGTCAATACAAGGTCAAGACAATGTGGTGTATGAAAAATGGTAGTCTCACTAACTAACTACTCGACCATATCCTCTTCCTCCTCTTCAATTTCCTGTATCTCGATTCCTTCATTGGCGAGTACATCCTTGAGTTCCTTTACTTCTTTCTCCAGGGCAAGATTCTTTTCTTGCAGCATTCTCTTCTCAGTACGAAGCCTTTTTATCAGGTCACTATCTGCCTCGAACTCGACTTCATTGCTCTCGAGTTCTGCCTTTTGTTCCCTGATGATCTTGTTCTTCTCTTGAACTCTTTTCTCTTGTCTCCTGTACTTCTCCTCTTGTGCAGCGAATCTCTCTTCCTGTGCCTTAGTCACTTCCTCCTGAACCTTCACCTTCTCTTCGCTCTCCTTAAGTAAGGCACATAACTCATCGTTCTTCAGGAGCTCGGTGCGTCGATCTTCATATAGTTCGGTGACAAGGATTTCCAGCTCCTGGAAATAAAGGCTAAGGGGTTTTGCCTTGCCTCTTTCTCCGACATCATACAGGTAAGGTTCTCCATCTTCGTTTCTTCTTCCAAAGAAAATGGAGTAGTGGCCCCTCAACTCTAGGCTGTAGCGTCCGCAGAGGCGCCCAATCAAATCTTGCATGACTAGATTGAGCCCTTTGTCTTTGGAGTCACTAACCATTTTGATCTCCAGTGGTGGCTCCTCTCCACGTCCTGGTTGTGTTGCTTTTATTCCCCAGCAACCCTCTTTGTTAAACTTCTTCAGAATGAAGCCCTTTACTTGGGGTAGTGGTAACCCTATTTTCTCGCCGATGTCGAGGAGGTAACAGCCAAAACGGGTGTTCTCGAAGTCCTCCGCAGTGGTGAAGTGAAAGCTCGTCATCCTTTAGGTAGGAAGAAAGGAAATTAAAAACAAGAATTGCATAAGATAAGGAAGTACTAGTTATGGAGTGTATTATTAAATTAGGGGGAAAACTAAGTCAAAATCCTAAGGTGATCAACAGATATTAACAACTCTTCGTAAATTGGATTTTTCACTATAGTGAGACAGACAGACACCCGGCCAGCCAGTTATATTGTGGAACAGGTCTCATGTACGTGGACATGTAAAGTTTGTCCCGGGCCGCTTCATCCCACCATGCCGTTAGAATCCAACATACTTCAAAGATGGTAACATTATGATCCAAAAGGGCTTAACCAATCCTAGGGGCTCGAACCTACAGGCAACACTTTGCTCTGATACCATTTTGTAGCACCCCAACTTTTATTAAAGTTGGAACACCTGTGTTATGTGCTAGTCCCTGGATCACTGCCAGCACCACAGTACAAAATATAAAGTATCATTGCATAAGTATTAAATTACTACAACGAGATCCAAAAATAATAGCCAATATGGCTTTATTACAAATTGCATAGCCATGAAGGCTAGCTAAAGTTCAAAGTTCACAGCGAAAGCAAAATAACATTGAGCCTCATCTTCAAGCATGCGCCACAGGCAGTCATGTTGGGTGTAGACTCGAGCCAATCATTCAGCATCAGAATTTCCTACACATTGGAATATGCATCCCCCGAAGGAGGTCAATACAATGATGTATTGGCAAGTGACTATGGTAGATAAATATTCTGGCAAGTCTAACATCTATATGCATATTTGGCTTGGTGGGGTTGAAGGCTATTTGCAGAAAGACAGTTTTCTCCTATCATTTTGTAAAACACTTTCATTTCTCGAAGACTTGGCACCGAGGGACAAAGCCCAAGTGCACCCAAAATTCTTTCCTTGGTCAAATTTTACTTTATGAAAACAGTGTTGAGATTCTTCTGCCCATCCTTGTCCAGTTGCTCGAAGTAGTCCATTTCCGGGGACACGGCTGAGATCTCAGATTGTCGACTCTGCAGAGGTTGTGCACTTTCACCTTTAGACTCAATTTGTCCGAGAAATCCTATACACGCGGAGTGTATTATGGAAAGGAGAGAATTGAGACAAGAACTTTCAGAAGAAGAATGCAACCATACTAGCAAGACCCGTTCCACCTATCAACTCTACATCTGCTTGTCAAGCCGACAGGTTGCACTCCCACAACTTAATCATTCTAGACAGAGCCCATTGTCAAAAGGCTGCACGGGAAGCTCCTAAACTTGGAGGGACTTAGAAATCTCCTTGTTCCTGGGTGGCCGTCCACAAGTGTACTTCTGGATAACAACCACCATACTCATGGCCCTAAGTAGAATAGACATTCATCCTAGGCGATGACAACCACAAGCATAGTCCCAAAAGTCACTCAACATAAACCATAACAACCAATTCCACCCAGATGTGCATTTTAGATTTTAACACGTAGAAACATTTCCATAACATGGCAACATTTTTATAGCATGGCTAAGCAACTAATAAAATCTTTTCATGGCTGCTTAGGGAAAAGGGTGGCTACATACTACTAGGATATTTGCAAAATACCAACTAACTTAGCATTATAAAATAAATCAAAATCCCTATCATGCACACTACTAAAAAACATACTACTTATGCATATAGGAAATATGGGATATTGTATGAACGTCACTTGCCTTGGTAACAGGAGGAACAAGCACAACAAGAATAACAATCACAAGCAAGTCCTTCCTCTTCTTCACAATCTAGCACAAACAATGAATAACATAAATACCAACACTATATCATCACAACACTAAACATAATCATGTATGCATGTATGATATGCTATGATGATAAGACACACTTATTAATAATTCTCATTTTCTGTCATTAATAAATGAATATAATGTTTAGGTATTTCTTATTTTATTTATCAATTAGATAATTTAAAATAATATAGTAAAACTTTGATTTCTATAATTACAACTTTTATTGTTTTTATGACATCTTCAATTTGGACATTTATTAATATTGCTGGACAGAGGGAAATTATACAATCTTAAAACAATTACTTTTATTTCTAAATCATTTTTATTATTTAAGTTATTATTTTAATGGCCGAAATACTCCTCTGATAAATATACAAATTATAATTTGTTAAAGGGAAAAACAAATGATGTAGAATTAAACTACATGAGCAGAGCTTTCCAATAACATAAAGTTTATTAAATTTGGACTTACAGATCAAAAGTTATGAATTTTGCAAGTTTTATCTATTTTCTGTTTTATTTATAAAATTTCCTGCGAAAAAAAAATTAACAGGGCTACGTGGCGCGATCCTATTGGTCGATACCGCTTCGGCGTGGATCGGCTGCGAGAGCCGTCCGATCTAAATTAAAATGGACGCGCGAGATCTAATCGATCTAGATCCATTGGATCTAGATCTAACGGTCCACGATCCGTTGACCAAAAACGGGCGGCGCGGTCACCGGAGACGCGCGGTGCGCGGCGGAGCCATGGCCGGCGTTTGCGCCCGAGGCGTGCTACGATGCTAGGAGGAAATGGAGCTCACCAGGAGATGCGCGACGTCGTGGGGAGGGCGATGGCGCGGTGGTGATGACCGGAGCGTCCTCGTCTTCCCGGAAGAGCTCGCCGGAGTTGCGCACGGCGTCGGTTTCTCTCGGTCGTGGACGGAGGCGGGGTTTCGCTGCAAAAACACACGCTCCACCATGTCAACGCGATGCGCACGGCTCACAGGGAGCGAAGGGAGGTGGAAAGGAGGTCCGAGGTGGCCGGAGTTGCTCGGGCGGCGGAGTTCTTACCGACGGCGACGGCGGGATTGCGCGAGCTCGTGCGGGCAGCCTATGGGCTCTCGGGAGGTGAGGTTTGGGGCAATCGGACGAGAACGGAGAGGGGTATTAGTAGGGGGAGGAGGCGAGGTAAGGGGAGCAGTAAATCGCTCGTAATCGTACGAATCAAATCCGCCGTTTCCTGTCGGGGTCAGGGGCGTGATTTGGGGAAGAACGTTTCCGCGGGGGTGATGACAGGTGGGTCCCACCTGTCAGCGACTGCGAGCGAGCGCGCGGGGTGCTGGGCCGCTGGCGGGCTGCTCGACTACGCGCGCGCGGCAGATAGCTACGGGCCACGGCCCACTCGACTCCGAAATTCGATTATTCTTATTTAAAACCTTTTTCTGTTTTTAAATACTGATTTCAAATATGATTTTTAAACCTATTCAAAACATTTCAGAAAAAATCATAAAAATATGTTTTGGAAAGGTTATTGAAAATGGAACTTTTTAACATTATTCTTGCTCATATATAAATTGGAAAAAAATTATTTGTTAAAGGAGTTTTAAATAAACACTTTATGAAATGTATAGATTATTTATATTTATAAATTGAAGTCTTATTTAATATTTTTGTGATGTATTCTTATGCTCAATGTTGCATGATGCTTGAATGCAAAGTTTTAAATTTTTGCAAAATTTGGGATGTTACAGTTCGGCCAACACTTCTAAGATATCCAAGAAAGTTGAACAAGAACTTGAAGCACTCACGAAGGAGGTAGATTTGACCACCACCTAAATAGAATAACGATATCGTGTTAGTGTATTGATCATATCAACTTGGCTATATGGCAGTACTAGATTGTTTGTTTGTTGACAACCTTGTTGCTTGATGTTTGTTAGATATTGATTGATTATGTTATAGATTGGTTGCCTTGTTTTGTTTTATTGAACTAGGATTCCTCCATAGTAAAAATGATTCAACTCATTGCTTCCTAAACCAAACAGATGTCTCACCCAAATACCAACACCAATGTTTTGCATACAACTATGCAACTACTTTGAGAACCAGAGTCAGCTGTGGAAGTTGATCAATGACCACCTGCCTAAGATTGATCAAAACCATAGTGAATTTGAAAAGGACCTTATGACCAAACCAAAGGCATGCAAAACTTGTGGAGAGATAGGAAATACGACCAAAGATTGTTCTGATGAGTGGCCCCATGGTCATACCAGACGACCAGTTAAAGGATGCCCCACAAGTCAGGTTACTTGCTTCTTGTGTGAAGGAACAGACCACGTCCCAATTCAGTGTCAATTTTATCCCTTGGTGCAACAAGCTAACCAGCAAGCCAAGGAAGGAATTCGACAGTCTCTCATGAAGATCCTCGAGGAACAAAGACAAAAGAGTGAATCCAAGAAAGATCTTAGACACATAACATGCTACAAGTGCAAAGATAAGGGACACTATGCCAGTGGCTGCCCTGAGTGGAAGAAGAATAAATCTCCCCAAGGACCGAGTGGAAAACGTGAGTGCTAAAAACTTTCCGTATCCACCACATACCATTGTATTTTGAATACAAGTTCGCTCTACATTAGAGAACTAAACAAGATTAAACTAAGTTCCTAGATTGACCACAAAAAATCCTTTTAAGGGTAGTAGCCACCCAGATAATTCTAACCCAGCTGCCTGAAACCCAGAGATCCCAAACCATCTTCCTTTCGAGCCTCCCCAATCAGAAAATTCATTCCCTGCTAGTTTCCAGATTCCATGTCAAAAATTTCATTTCTCAAAACATCCCGAGTTATCAGAATCATTCAAGCATTTGCTTTGTCTTTCTAGCCTCTCCGAATCTCGGGGACGAGATTCCTTTTAAAGGTGATAGTCTGTAACATCCCAATATTTTATAATGTTTAAAAATCACAAAAATTTAAAACTTTGTTTTTGATTAAAATAAAACATTAAAATGCATAAGAAAACCAACTATAAAAGATTTCAACCATATTGAAAGGGTTTAATATTTCAAATATCTCAGTTTAACATAATGTTCAAAACTTGTTTCTAGTTAAACATTACATTTCTTATTGTATTTCAAAAACCCTTATTTGTAAATACTTCAAACCATTTCATTTTAATAAAATAGTTTCCTCATAAGAAACTAATTTCAACCACTTAGTCATATCTATTCATAAATTCAAAACTATTTAAAGTGGTATAATTGCCAAATACTTTTCATTCATCTGACTAAATTCAAGTTATAGCTTTGGAAATTATAATCTTATAATTCATTACTATAAAACTCCATAGATTATATAATTAATGAATTATCCAAATAATCATTCCATTGGCTTAAATGTTCTTCATGTATTTTCAAAACATTAAATGTTATTCCTGAATATATTCAGTATAAACAATGAATTAAAACTAGAATATTTCCAAAGGTATTTATTATAGTTTTCAAGTGAATTATCTTAATACAAAATATAATGGTGCACCAATTATTTGACTTAAAAATGAATTCATTATATTTCCCTTTTCCATTTTCAAATGGATGTGTTATGTCATTTAATTATTGTACTGAAGACAAAATGTTTTAATGTTGTAAAATGAGTTTAATGAACTTACTTTCAAATTTATATAAGTATTGTACTATTATAAAATTTTATTTGGCCAACACGAAATTAAATTAGACTTAAATTTAAAATTTGACATTAAGCATCAAATTTGTATTAAAGCAATAATTCAAAATTATTAAATTTGAAAGTGTTCAAAACATAACCATAAGTATTCAGAAAATTTGATATTGTTTTTACAAAAATATAGAAACTAAATTGAGTTGATTTGGATTTATACTTTAAAAGTTATTTAAAAATCCAGAAAACAGAAAAGGAAAAGAATAAAACAAAAGGAAAAACTAACTGGGCCGAAGCCCAACTTCTATCACATGCGAGCGACGCGTAACGACCCAACGCCCAGCCCGTTCCCCTCTTTCTCTCACTGATGTGTGGGGCCCACAAGTCAGGTCGTCTTCAACCCCGCGCCGAAGATCACGCACCGACAGTTTCGGGTGAGATTTTCTCGTCGTGATTCCGCGCGATTAAGGGGCTTAATGGGCACCCCGACCCTGCCCTATAAAACCCCAGCGCCTCCGCCACCTTTTGCCCGAAACCCTAGCCCCTAAGACGCCGCCAGGCCGCCGGAAAAGCTCGCCGGAGCTCCATTGCTACCGCCGCCATTTTTCGTTGTTCCCCGGCAAAGTGAGCCTTCCCCGATGCCCCTGACCCACCCCGCGTCCGTGCGCATCCTCTGAACCCCTTGTCTCGATTTATTTCGCATCCGAACGGAGCAACTCGTGCTCGACCGAAGCTCGCCGGCGCCGAAGCACTTCGGCCACGCCCCCACGCCCCTCCGAGACGCACGTGAAGCCGCCACCGAGCCCATCGAGATCGCCGCGACGCGCCGCACCCGAGGGCATCATCCGCGCATCGGAGGAACTGCCGGAGCATCGTCCCCGTCTGCGTCCGAGCCGCCGCCGCCGTCTCCTTTGTCTCCGGCGACCGGAGGGCCGCCACCTTTTGGTCAATCGCTGTAAGCCATCCGATCTGTAATGTACGCGTAGGATTAGATCCTTTAATCGAATCGGTACGGTCTGTTCAGATCCGACAGATCTGGATCCAACGGCCCAGATCTGATCACTTATCCACGTCGGATCCCAGTCAGCGGCCACGTCAGCGCACAGTCAGCGCCAGCGTGGATTTTCTTTTTCTAATTAAATTAAAAATGGCAGTTTTGTAGAAAAGACCCTATCTATTCAAACTATCATATCTTTTTCTCTGTTTATCCAATTTCAAATATTTTTATATATTTGGAAAGCTCTTGACATGTAGTATATTTTGGATCTGCCAAAATTCAAATTTGACTTAGTATAAAATATTCAAATTTCAAATGGTGGATTTGAGTATTTTTGGCATAACTTTAAATCTATTAATCCAAAAATTGCAAATAAAATTGTTTTGGAAACTTTAGAATATTTCTAAATTGATGCCACTGCTATAAAATATATTGAGTGATATTTGAATGAATTCATAGTTATATATTGAATAGTTTGAGTATTTTCAACATAACTATTAATAGAAATATTAATTTTGATTAAATCAAATTGCTATAAATTTAATTAAATGCTCTCTGTCTATTAACACTATTGATAAAATTATGTTATAAAAATATTAATCATAGAAAACTTTAATCTTATAATTATTCATTTTATTACACTTTCCAAAAATAGAAATTAATTAAATTGCATTTATAGCCAAATGCATACTTTATAAATATCACAAATTTTGTATGATATTTCTAATGATTTAAAAGTGCATTGAATGCATGACTTATTATCACATATAGATATATTTCCTATAGGAGATCTCTTCATTATTTTCTCTAAGTTAGGAATATTTCCAAACTTAGTATTTTGATAAAAGTACTATGCATTAGACACTTAGGATTTTCAAAATGGAGCTAGAAGACCAATGAAGGACTTAGCCAAAACAAGACTTCATAAATATCTTCAAGGATGGAAGCACTTAGAAGAAAATCAAGAAGAAGTTCATGAAGACCAACCAGCAAATATTTTCTAAGTCTTGCTTCCTCTATCTCTATTCTCCCTTCTCCTAGACCCCTGAATGACTAAGTTATATTCAAGACCAACCTGGAGGCTATCACCCCCATCAAGTCTTCAAAACCAACAAGTCTACAAAATTGCAATGAAGTCATCACATCAAGGAGAAAATGAAGCAAGGAGAAGATTCTACTTTCTACCTTATATATGTTCCCCTCTTTCCTAAATCTTGTCTTTCACTTTAGACTTAAACAATTTTTGATCATGTTATTACCCACTTGAAGTTTGTTGGATCCTAGCGGCATAGTGAGATGAAGCGGCCTGGAGACTAACCTTACATGTCTACGTACATGAGACCTGTCCCACAATTTAAGTGGCTGGCCGGGTGTCTGTCTCTCTCACTATAGTGAATATCCAATTTACAAAGAGTTGATAATAATTCTTGATCACCTTGAGGAATAAACTTAGTATTTTCTCTAAAGTAATTTTGCACATCATGGCTAAGCCATTAGAGTGCTTGTTTCAAGATGATATAAAACAAAGTATTTTTATCCAACTTAAGACCTTAGTCCTTAGTCATTCTTGAACCACCTATTTTCCTTGCATTAACTTAAGATATTTTCATAGCATAACATGCATCTCTAGTCCTTAGAAATAATTTGCATATCATACATAACATGTTTTCCTTAGAAGTTTTATGAAACTTGTTTGTTCACTTTGTATGTGCATGTATGTTTGATGATTATTGTTTGTTGATTGTTGTATTGTTGTTTTCTTGTATTGTTTAGATTGAACGGAGAGCAAACGTTCGATGTTGAAAAGAGTTTGTGAACAAACGACAACATTCAAAGGCAAGTGGCACACCTCATAAACTTCCTATTATTTCTATATGCATTACTTAGTGTATTTTTTTTATGCATGTGTAGGATAGTATTGCTATGCTAAACCTGTGTAGAAATTCCCTTACTCATGTGTCTAGGTTCCTATATAATACTTAGTAGATGTATTGATGCTATGCAATTGATGAAAAGTTTTACAAAGTGTTAAGTGACTACTCAGGGCTGTGCCCATGGTTGTCGTCGCCTAGGATGAATGTCTATTCTACTTAGGGCCGTGAGCATGGCGATTTTCACCTGAGAGTGCACATCCACTAAGTTAATGAATCTCCTGGGTGGATTGGTTGTATGGTGGCGAAGTTGAGTGGCTACTGAGGTCCATGTCTATGGTTCCTGGAGTATGTGCACTTGTGGATGGCCACCCAGGGAACAGAGGAATTTGAAGAACTCCGAGTGACGATTGCTTCCAGTGCAGCCATTGTCATATGGGCTCTGGATTGATCAATTATGTTGCGTGGACTCTCTCCGGCTTGACAAGCAGATGTAGGGGGATGTTAGGTGGAACGGGTCAAGCCAGAGTGGGAGGGAAAATGCTTCTGAAAGATCTCGTCTCATTCTTCTCCTTTCCTTATCACAAATGGTGTGTAAAGGATAATTTTGGTTGAATGGGTACAATGGTGAACGTGCACAACCTCTGCAGAGTGTCAAACTAAGTACTTAGCCGTGTCCCCGGTACGGACAATTTGAGCAGCTGATCACGGACGTCAACGGAGGATTTCATCATTCCAACTTCAGAAATAAAACTTGATGGGTGAACAAGGGAAGATGAATTTATGGTTTTCATGCCATACTTGTCTTGATTTGAAGAAAGTGTTTTCCAAAGAGATAGGATAAATTGGCTTTATGCAAAATAGCCTTGAACTCCACCAGCCAAATATGCATATAGGCTTTAGAGTTATTCCATTTAGTGTCCACCATAGTGTCACTTGCCAGACTCCATTTTTAATGGAATCTGACCCACGTTGTTGCAATATTTTTCTTATTGCAGATTGTTCAGATGACGAGTGAGGTTTCGTTTATAGGTTTCGAGTCTACAACCAACATGTTTTCGCCTGTGGCAGCATGAAAGTGATAGAGACTCACTGCTATTGTATTTCCGATGTGTACTATTTCAAAGCTAGCTTTATGATATGCAACTTGTAATGAATATTTTGTAAGTCTGGATCATCGATGTAATAAAAATTGATACTTTGTTGTGGTATTACATCGTAAACTGTGTGTGCAAACGAATCGATCCAGGGATTTGCACTATACACAGGTATCTGCATTATTTAAAGTGCAGGTACGCTACAACCGGTCGCAACACGCCAGGTACTGATGCTAGGGGGGCAACAGTCCCGCTTGGGCAGTACCGGTTGCAAATCCGGTACTAGTGCTTGTGCACCTATACATCTGTCAAGTGTATTGGGTGTGTTGGTGACACAAGAGACTTCTTGTATCTTAATTGCGGGGTTGCTTGAGAGGAATATCTTTGACCTCTATCACCCTGAGTTCGATATACCTTGGGTGATCCACTAAAGGGAAATTTGCTGCTGTTCTTCAAACCTCTGCTCTTGGAGGCCCAACACTGTCTACAAGAATTGAAGCGTGCGTAGACATCAGGTATTAATTCTTTTATGCATATGGCTCATGATAAGAATGTTTATGTGATAATTATGTTATAAATTTTATTCGTGATGCTTCAAGTGAACTTATTGATGATAATGATGAGTATTCCTTAAATATGATATATGATAATTGTTTAGATGATGGTCCTATGCTTATTGATAATCCTCTATGTTTACAATTTGTTACTTATTTATGTGAGGATAAAAATGATGGGTCAATTGGTTCTGTGCCATATCTACATGAGTTCTATCTGTTTGTGCTATACCCGCGCTGTTTCTCTGGTCTGTGCTCAGGTTTGCTCGCATATCGGCCAAACGCTCTGTTTGGCCTGACTGGTGGGGTCGGCCAGGCGCGGCTCGGTTGGAATCTCGTGGGGTCGGCTAGTGTGCGGCGCGGTTGGGATTTCGAGGGGTCAGCGCTTGGGGCTGGGGAACTTATTTAATCAAGGGAACCCGCCGATGGGGCCCACGTGGTCTTTCTTCCCTGCCTCACTGTTGTCGCCCATAGAACCTCCGATGAACCCCCAAGAACAGAGCAAAATAGAGCAATAGGAGTTGGATTGAGGGCGGAGAGCAGGGTGATTGAAGGCGCAAAGGAGCTTCATCGCCACCACCATTTCCGTAGCCGGCCAGTCTTCCGTCGCCCGTCCCCGTCGCTCATCGCCCACGCCATTGTACGAGCGCCTTCGCCGTTTGGGGGTTTTTTGGTCGCCGACGGTTCCAGATGCAGTCCATCAACCCCATTTGGTCGCCGATGGTCAGTGCTATCTTTTCTACATGTTTCATTTTCCTGTTTGGTGCAGTATATGTGAGTAGATTTGATTTTGTATTTGGATTGCGGAATGGGGGAAAACCCCAGGTTCCACCTGTTTATCTGGTTCTAAATTTTTATTTGTTAGAATAGGATTCCGATAGCGATAGCGATAGCTATGGCGTCGATTACTGTGCTTTGTGCCTATACGAAGCAACTTTCTGTCGCATACTAACTCGTGGTTCCACTTTCAAAGTCGCGATTGAACACGGTTTCAAAACGGCCGTTGTAATATTGCCTTTCAAATTCGAGCGAATGTCATTTGTTTTTCCTTTAGTGAATGTCTTCATAGTTTCTCTGGTTTTGTATTACATGTAGATACTGCCATGCCCTTTAAGATATCTTCTAGATCAGAGTCGGGCACTTGGCCCTTGTAAGAACTGGATGGAGGCTAGGTGTCCGAACGGAGACCAATAATTGTTCTACCTGGATAAGTGGGTAGTTGATGACACAGATGGGACATATCTTGTTAAGTAGCTAAGTGGCAGCCCGAAGATCCATATGTAAACGGAGATCTGTGGAACACAGTGGAGAAAACTATGTGAAGGCTACGACATCGAGGAGGGCGATGTTGTCAAAATCTCTGGGAATGAAGATCTGCATTTGTTCAATGTTGAAGTGACTAACAAGAACAATGTTGCAAAACCTCTTGTGCAACACACGTGTATGCTCGTTTGTGTTCGTTTTCTTACACATTGAGTAGTTTACAAGTTTTCTGAATGTCTTCCTCTCTTTGATCAGAGTTTCAAAAGATTGACGGATGCTGCAAGCCAGCCCTCGTGTCGAGCATATTTCACGAACCGAGATATGTCACCTATTTAGAAATGAATGCAACAACTCTCGCTTTATTGCAAGATGCCACGATGGAGTTGGAAGAGATCCCTTAGTACTACGTGCGCAGGATTGAGAATGATTCTATAGATAAAGTTTCTCTGGTATTCTGATACGATGCTCATGTTCTGTCATTTGAGTGATCCCTCAGTTCTGTCATTTGAATTATTCTGATATGATGCCCATGTTGTTTTGATAGCATCTCAAGATTGTTTTACTAGATGGCTACGCCGATGTTTTTCTACCGCTTGATCTCATATTATGTCAAGATCACGGAATTTCTCGTCTTTTGGCGAAAGATGTCGAGATCTTTGGATCATATGGAGTGGTCGATGGCCACGATTACCTCGAGTTTGAGAGGAACTAGGATCTATTCTGGGAGCAACTGCCGATTCGCGTTGGTGATCTCTATGTCATCAAGGTGATCATCGAGGAGGAGTACATCCAACTGACATTTGAGAAGATCAGCGAAGAGATTGAGCAGTCGGACGAAGAAATCGAGCAGTCGGACGAAGAGACCAGAGACCCCATCGGAGAGATCGAGAACTGGTCTGACGAGATGATGTCCGGCTTTGACGACGTCAAAGAAGAGACAAATTAATATTCTAACCGTTGTATTTTGATCGGATGTAATTTGGTCGAACACCTTATGGGTGTGCTCTTGGCATGAACTGTGCGCGCTCTTGGCATGAACTGTGCACGTTCGGTTTTGATAAAATAAAAAAATCACAAAAGCTTCATTTGATTATTACTAAGAAGCATTTGCACTTCGTTTTTCATTTTGATATTTTAAACTTCTTTGGAGACGCTCAAAGTGCGTTTGATCGGGTTTGACTAGACATTCAAATGATCATAAATGATTCAGAAAAAATTGAAAAAATGTGAAACCAACGCAGATTGTCTTATTATGTGACATAGTTATGATAAAAATATATAAACCTGTTGTTGGTTCATTTCATGAAAAATGGTACGCACAAATGAGTTATCACGTACAAAGAGTTATAGAGTTCGCAGGAGAGTGAGAGGGTTTCAGGTTCGATAAAATAAAAAAAAATCACAAAAATCACAAAATCTTCATTTCATTGTTACTAAGTGAAGGGGATCGCAGGCAGAAAACAAAAAAAATTCCTAGCAACAATATCCTTAAACTAGCTAAGATCTATACTATGCAGATATAGAAGTACAACGGAGTTCGGAATACATATCCTTGTAGACCGAAAGCGGGGATTACGTTCCCACACGAACGTTGACGACGAAGAAGACGAAGCCGACCTCAAGGTCGTGTAGTGGAAGTAGACCTCCCAGCAGTGCTAGCGCAGCACCTCGCATGGGCGTTACACACGTACGGTGGATACGACGACTCCCGAAGCTCTAGTCCAGAACGAGCAGCGGAAGACTTGGACCGGAACACCATCAGCGCGGCAGCGGGCTATGGTGGAGAGATCCCCTCTCTTCTCGGCGCAACTCCGACAAAGGGAATCACGTAATCGAGGAGAGAAAGAGAAATTAATTGGTGAATTAAAAGGCGAGGGGTGCACCTCTATATAAAGGCTCCCGGGGGAGCCAACTTGCCAGCCAGACAATGTGAGACTATCCCACATGCCTAGTGCGGCTCCACAAGGTGCGCTGGCCCTAGGTGGGCCCCATTTGACCTAGGCCGGCCTCCCCCCCCCCCCCCCACCACCACCACCGAATTCCCTAGGGGAATTTTCCCCCCATGGGCCTTCTTTCCACCAGAAGTCCCATTTAGGGAAATCAGCCTTCAAAAAATTTAAAATAAATATATAAAATCATATTTAATCATTAATTACACTAATTAACATCAGCGTGTCCGAGACTCGCTCATGGATATCTCCATACCCAGCATGATCTCGTTACCGACAACACTATCTTCTACTCGTCCGTGATCTTATGTCCGGGTGACCTAGTCACATTCTTGCAAGCTCATTTGACATAATCTCACCGAGTGGGCCCGAGAGTATCTATCCTGCTATGCGGACTGGCAAATCCTGCTCTTGACCCCTCGTCTCAACTACTCCCTTCCGATACCTGAAAGTGTCACCTTTATTGTCACACTATATAAGATATGACGTTTGATGCGATCAAAGTATATTCTAGGAATAACAATAAGAGTTGATCTCACGGTCGAAGGCGTAATGACTACGTCCTACAATATGTGTATGTCCATCACATCGTTCTACCAATGATTTGACTTCATTGCCAACTGACGCCATGTCACATGATCGGGAAACCTCGATCATCAATCGCACAATGAACTAGTCTTAGTAGAGGCTACTAGGGACCTGGATGTTTATGTATCACACGTGTATTAATGTTTCCGCTTAATACAGTTATAGCATGACACAAAACGTATTATGAACAAACGAGATATGATAAATAAATCACTAGCTTAATTGCCTCTAGGGCATATCTCCTTCAGTCTCCCACTTGCACTAGAGTACACATTAATCTAGATTACAACTTGGTAAAAGCTTTACACCCATAGCTTCTTGGTGTTTTTCATGTTTGTCAAGAGGAAGAGGATTCGTCAGAGGATCTGCCATATTTAGATCCGTATGCACTTTGTAAATTTTCACATCGCCTTCCTGTACATACTGTCGTATCACATGGAAGCGTCGGAGAATGTGTTTGGCAGTTGAGTGAGACCTTAGTTCCTTCGCGTTAGCAATGCCACCCGTATTGTCGCAGTAGAGGGTCACGGGGTCTTGCGCTCTAGGGAACACTCCGAGCTCAATGATGAACTTCCTCAGCCACACAGCTTCGTTCGCGGCTTCGCAAGCAGCAATGTACTCCGATTCAATTGTAGATTGCGCCAAGATGGGTTGCTTCCCACTTCTCCAGCACAACGCGACTCCATTCACCTTGAACACATAACCTGTCTGTGACTTAGAGTCATCGGGGTCTGTGTAGAAACTTGCATCAACGTAACCTGTTACGCCAAGTTCTTCATCACAGCCTCCATAGACAAGGAATGTTTCATTTGTCTTCTTGAGATACTTAAGAATACTCTTAACAACAATCCAATGTTCCATTCCTGGATTACTTTGAAAACGGCTCGTCAAACTAAGAGCCAATGCTACATCAGGTCTAGTACTTAACATTGCATATATAATCGATCCTATGGCTGAAGCACAAGGATGTTTAGTCATTTTGGCCTTACCTTGTTCCGTTACCAGACAATGTGCCTTTCGCAATGTTTTATTCTTGATAACCGACAGAGAACCTTTCTTTGCCATGTCCATACCGAAACGCTTCAGTATCTTATCAAGATAAGTACTCTGACTCAACGCTAATAGACGTCTTGATCTATCACGATATATTTTAATGCCTAAGACGTATGCAGCTTCTCCTAAGTCCTTCATGGAAAATTTACTGTTTAAATATTTCTTCACGCTATTCAGAAGTTCCACATCATTTCCAATCAGCAATATATCATCTACATAAAGTGCTAAGAACATAACCAAACTCCCACTAATTTTTTTGTAAATACAGGTCTCTTCCAAATTTTGGACAAATCCAAAACCTTTGATCACCTCATCAAAGCGAAGATTCCAGCTCCGAGATGCTTGCTTCAATCCGTAGATGGAACGTTGAAGCTTGCATACCTTGTTAGCATTTTCTGTTACCATTTAGGAACGATGTTTTGACATCCATCTGCCATATTTCATAATTATAATATGCAGCAACTGCTAACAAAATCCGAATAGACTTTAGCATCGCTACCGGTGAAAAGTTTTATCGTAGTCAATCCCATGAACCTATCGGAAACCTTTTGCGACAAGCCGACCTTTATAGATAGTCACATTACTTTCAACATTAGTCTTCTTCTTAAAGATCCATTTATTCTCGACGGCCTTGCACCCTTCGGGAATCTCTATCAAAGTCCATACTTTGTTATCATACATTGATCCTATTTCGGATTTCATGGCTTCTAACCATTTCTCGGACTCTAGACTCGCCATAGCCTATTTGTAGTTCGTAGGTTCGCCATGTTCAATTAACATGATGGTGTAAACAAGGTTGCCATACCATTCTTGTGCGATACGAGATCTACCAGACCTACGAGGTAGAATAATGTCCTTGACAGTTTCTCCCACTCCATATGTGGAGGACGTTTCTGGAAAAGCTTCCGTTGCATCACTCAGAATTTTGAGTTCAGGATCAACAATCTCGTCGAGGTCTACCTTCCTCCCACTTACTCCTTTTGCGAGAAACTACTTCTCAAGAAAGGTACCGGTCTTCGCGACAAACGTTTTGCGCTCAGCTTGGTTGTAGAAGGTGTATCCTACGGGTTCCCGTGGATATCCTACAAAGAGGACTTTCTCCGCCTTCGGTTTGAGTTTGTCGGGCTGCAGTTTCTTAACATACGCCTCACAACCCCAGACCTTTAGAAACGATAACTTAGGCTTCTTGCCATACCATAACTCATATGGTGTCGTTTCTACGGATTTGGACGGAGCCTTATTTAAAATGAATGTGGTTGTTTCTAACGCATAACCTAGAAGGATACAGGCAGATCGGTAAGACACATCATAGCCCGAACGCTATCTAATAGAGTACGATTACGTCGCTCGGACACGTCGTTAAGTTGCGGTGTTCCGGCAGGCGTAAGTTGTGGCAAGATGCCAAAGGCCTCCAGATGTGTGCCAAACTCAGAACTCAAATACTCGCCACCACGATCGGATCGGAGGTGCTCGATTTTCTTGTTAAGATTATTTATACTCCACTTTGAAATTATTTGAACTTTTCAAATGTTTCAGACTTGTGTTTCATCAAATAGATTTAACGTTTCACGAAAGTAACGATAACCATTATCTACTCAAGTCATCGTTGAAGGTGACAAAGTAACGATAACCATTGCGTATCGACACGCTCACTGGTCCACACACATCTGTATGTATGACTCCCAACAAGTCCGACGCCCGTTCAACGAAACCTTTGAACGGTGTCCTAGTCATCTTGCCCATGAGGCATGGTTCACACGTATCGAGGGATCCAAAATCCAACGAGTCCAAAATTCCATCGGCATGTAGTTTCTTCATGCGCTTTACACCAATATGACTGAAACATCCCTATATTTTGGAATGTTTAAAAATCACTAAAATTTAAAACTTTGAAAATATTTAAGTACTTTTGCTTTGGAAAAGAAAATTTAAGCATTGCATTCATGCATACATGCATCTCATCATTCATCATCTTATTAAATCACAAATGGTTTAAATTAAAACTCCATTATATTCATATTGCTCTAAAAATATTTATATTCTATTATTCTACTATTATGCCAAAATAAAGGTGAATGATTTCAGCAAAATAAGTTTAACGAAATTAAACTCCAAACATATTTGAATGTGGGTAATTTCATAAATTTTATTTAACTCCAAATAAATTATTAAATCCCTAATTTCAAAGTTAACCTAAAATGGATAAATTGTATTTTATAAATATTTCAAAATAATTATTTTTCAAAAAGTTTCAAAACATGCCCACTAATGTATTAAAACATAGATATGGATTTTACAAATTTATAGAAATTAATTTGACATCATTTGGACACTAAAATCAAAAGATATTAATAAAATGGTAAATCAGAAAAGAAAAAGAAATCGCTGACGTCATGCTGAGGTCATCGTCTTCAACCTCTGCCCCAAATCGCGCCCGAGACCACCGGAGTTTCTTTCTCCAAATCCGCACGATTAAGGCACGAAATTAATGCTCGGTCGTTGCTATTTAAACCCCCACGAATCCCTCCCTCAGAGCCCCCAAAAACCCTAGTTCAAACGCCCCCAGGCCGTCCAAAATCACCGCCGCCGTTCATCCACTGCCGCCGCCGCAATCTGCATTTTCCGGTGAGAATGGACCTCCCCGAGCTCTCCCTCGTGTCCCCTACTCCCTCCCGAGTCCGTGCGCGTCCTTTTGACATTGCCGTTTGTCCTCTCCTACGCCAGATCGACGAGTCCGTGCGCGACCGAAGCACGCCGCTGCCTCCGGCAACTCCGGCGAGCGAGTCACGGAGGAGAAGGGCACGTCGAAGCCGTCCACCTCGCCAACGTCTCTGCCGCAACCTCCCGCACGCTCTGGTAACATCAGTTCGTCCCCGTAGATTTTAGTTCGTCGGGAACGCTCGATGCCGAGGCGTCGCCGCCGCGGGCGCAATCTCCGGCGAGGACTCCAGCGACCTAGCGCCGCTAGCCTCTGGTAGATTAGATCTCCACCGTCGGATCTCGATCGGACGGATCGGTTTTATTATTTTTAATCGAACCGGTACGCTGGGTTCTCATCCGTTAGATCTAGATCGTGCGGACAAGATCAAATCACTTAACCCAGTCAGCATTGCACAGTCAGCAGCACGTCAGATCCAGTCAGCGTCCAGTCAACAGATCTAGCACTTTTGCAGAAAAGCCCCTGCATATTCAAACCTTTATAACTTTTTAACCACAACTCCAAATTCGACAAATTTTATATTTTTGGAAAGCCCTTGACATTTAGAATATTGTAGATCTGCTAGAGTTCAAATTTGACTTAGTTTAAAATATTCAAATTTCAAATGGATGATTTGAGTATATTGGTAATAACTTTAAATCTATAAACTCAAAAATTGCAAATAAAATTGTTTTAGAAACTTTGAAATATTTGTAATTTGATGCCTCTGTTATAAAATATTTTTGAGTATTATTTTGATGATTTAATAGTTATATGTTTACATTGAATAGTTTGACTAATTTTAACATAACTATTAATAGAAACATTATTTTTGAGTAAATCCAATTGCTATAAATTTAATTAAATCCCTTCTGCCTATTAACACCATTTATAATAAAATTTTGTTATAACAATTAATTCACATAAAACTTTAATGTTTATGTTTTCCTTTTATTATGTTTTGCAAAAATAGAAATTAATTAAATAGCATTTAGAGCCTCAGGTATTCTTTATAAATAACCCAAAAGTTAGTATGCTGTTTCTTATGATTAAAAAGTGTATTTCATTCATAACATATTTTTCTCATATAGTTATACTCCTTATAGGAAAACTCCTTCCTCATTTTCTCTAAGTTAGGAATATTTTCAACTTAGCATTTTTGGTTAAGTGCTATGCACTTAGACACTTAGGATTTTCAACATGGAGCTGGGAGGACAATGAAGGACTTAGCCAAAACAAGACTTCAGAAGTATCTTCAAGGAGTAGAAGCACTTAGAAGAAAATCAAGAAGAAGTTCATGAAGACCAACCAGCAATATTTTCTAAGTCTTGCTTCCTCTCTCTCCTTTCTCCCTTCTTATCTGAGACTTCAAGAAAACTAAGTTAATTCCAAGACCAACCTGGAGGCTATCAACACCATCAAGTCTCCAAAGACATCAAGTCTACAAAATTGCTAGGAAGTCATCACATCAAGAAGAAAAGGAAGCAAGGAGAAGATTCTACAATTCTTCTTTCTATCTGTTCCCTCTTTCCTAAATCTTGTCTTTCACTTTAGACATAAACAATTTTTGATCATGTTATTACCATCTTGAAGTTCGTTGGATCCTAACGGCATAGTGAGATGAAGCGGCCTTGAGACTAACCTTACATGTCCACGTACATGAGACCTGTTCCACAACATAAGTGGCTGGCCGGGTGTCTGTCTCTCTCACTATAGTGAATATCCAATTTACAAAGAGTTGTTAATAATTATTGATCACCTTGAAGAATAAACTTAGTATTTTCTCTAAGTATTTTGCACATCATGCATAACATATTTTTGTATTGTTATTTTGTTTGTATGTTTATGTGTGTTTTGTTTGATGTGTTAGAAATTTCGGAGGGAAACGACAACTGTTGCAGCTGCTGTTGCTATTCTTCTTGTTGCAAAGGCAAGTGGCACACCCCCATAAAATTCCTAAGTATATTCTATGCATGACTTAGTTATTTTCCTATGCATGTGTAGGACTTAGTAGATTTGCTATGCAAGACTTTAGAATTCCCTATTCCATTGTGTCTAGGTACCTATGAAATGACTTAGTAGAGTTTTGATGCTATGCAAGAGATGAAAGGTTTTACAAAATCTTAAGTGGCTACTCAGGACCATGTCTAGGAGGGTTTTCACCTGAGATAGTCTCTACTATACTTAGGATCATTGTACGTGGGGGTTTTCACCTGGGAGTGCACATCCACTAAATTAATGAATCATCTGGGTGGATTGGTTGTTTGGTTTATGTTGAGTGGCTACTCAGGACCATGTCCATGAGGGTTTTCACCTAAGATAGTTTCTACTATACTTAGGATCATGAACGTGGGGGTTTTCACCTGAGAGCACGCTTGTGGAAGGCCACCCAGGAACAAAGGGAATGGAAATAAGTGAAGAACTTGAAGAGGAGAACTCTAGGTGAAGACTTCAACTGATCAAGGACCCCAACGGAGGATTCCCAACATTCTAATTTCTTAAATAAAATTTTGATAGATGAACAATAGTGAACTACTCAGGACCATGTTCATGGGGGTTTTCACCTAAGATAGTTTCTACTATACCTAGGACCATGTTATGTGGGGGTTTTTACCTGAGGGTACACTTAGATGGGTGAGATACTCAGGACCATGCCTATGGGGGTTTTCACCTAAGATAGTTTTCACTATACTTAGGACCATAGTATGTGGGGGTTTTTACCTGAGAGTGCATTCAAGGATGGGCCATCTTTTGGTTCACTGGAACTTGCTAGTGTTGCCAATTATGATGCTGAAACTGTTTTATGAAGTGATAGGATAAAATTGGCTTTATGCAAAATAGCCTTGAACTCCACCAGCCAAATATGCATACAGGTTTTAGAGTTATTTCCATTGAGTGTCCACCATAGTGTCACTTGCCAGATCCATTTCTAATGGAATCTGACCCACTCTGTTGCGAATTACTATTTGTTGCAGAAATATCTGACGAAGAGTAAGGTCCACGTTTGGGTTTCGAGTCTGCACTAACATGTTCTCGCCTGTGGCGTATCATGAAGTTGTAGGCTCATTGACGATTTATTTTCGCTGCTATAGTGTTTTGAGCTAGCTTTAAGCTATGCAAAGATGTATCGAACTATTTATTTTACCAAGTCTGGATTATTCGTGTAATATTGATACAGTGTTGTGATATTCATCGTAAACTGTGTGTGCAAATGAATCGATCCAGGGGTTTGCACTATACACAGGTACCTTCCATATTTTAATTGCAAGTACGCTACAGATGGTATCAGTGCACTGTGTTGCCTGTAGATTCGAAACCCCTAAGTCTCGATAGAAATAGGTTAGACCATAGGATTAAAAATCTATTTTTATTCAGTTTGCTAAAATAAAACATTTTCTAATTTTCATTCTTATAACTATCTTATCTATTTGCTTTCTAAATACCTTATCTTATTTTTTTTTAGATGTCCAACCTCATGGAATCACTCAGAAAGGGACCAGTGATGACCATGACCCTACAATGTGAGACTGATTTTCCAAGAGTACTTAAGGATAACATGAAGAGTTTGGGATTTGAAGGAGAAGCAATATACAATGGGTTTCCTTTCATGGGTGAAGGTCAAGAGTACTGTTGGGTGCAACTCCATCTATACAAGAGCAAACAAGATGACCACAAGACCAATGGAGACTGCATGTTCACCAACCCAATACTTCACACATCATTCTTTGCTTCAGCAAGAAGTGCAGCATGGGAAGATATTGAACACCTTAGAGAAAGACTTCGATTTAGACTTCATAACACGCAGAAGTACCTTCATGAACTCAAGGAAATAGAAGAGGACCTTGATGCACTCAGGAATGATGTATTGACCTATCAAATTGTGGTATGGCAGTATCATCGTATGTGTTCTCCCTAACCTCGGGTGCTGCGTTACAGAACGATTAGTTTGGTTTTCTCAAAACATGTTTGGAAATTTAATGATTGTGGTTGATTGTGTCAATTGCTTGTGTGGGTAGGAATATTTCTCCTAGATCTGTCTATCTTTTACTCATCTATGCTAAAACCCACAGATGCCTCCCCGCCGTGTTCCTGAGAACAACAACAACAATGATGCCATGCAACAACTGATGGCCGCTCAAGCCCAGCTGATGACTATGATGAGTCAGTTTATTGCAGCAAGTAACAACAACAACAACAACAACAACAACAACCACAACAATCCTTCACCACCACCACCTCCCCAAGTGGACAGGCTTACCAGATTTCTGAGACTTAGGCCAAACAAGTTCTCAAACGCAACAGAGCCAATGGTGGCTGATGATTGGCTACGCTCTGTAAAAAAGGATCTCTTGACAACTGAGTGTGATGACGCTGAGAAAGTTAGGTTTACCGCACATCTACTTGAAGGGCCTGCTGCCCAATGGTGGGAAACTTATCAGATTACTCACCCATTGGACACCTTGACCTGGGAGGAATTCAAGGAAGGATTTCGTTATGCTCATGTCTCCACGGGAATTATGAATCTTAAACGGGAAGAGTTTTGCAATCTGCGTCAGGGAAACAGAAGTCTTAAGGAGTATATGGATGACTTCGATTCCTTGTCTCGATATGCGCCTGAGGACATTGACACAGATGCAAAGAGGAAGTCAAAATTTCTCAATGGACTTAGTGGTGAGCTGAAGATACCTATGACAGTTGCGTATGCACCAAACTATCAGATACTTCTGGAGCAATTACCCTTGAAGATAGCATAAAGAAAGCTGAAAATAGGAAGAGGAAGATGGACAAGCACTCATCTGAACCCTCATTCAAGAAGCACCTTGTTCATGATGTGTACAGTAGCCACAAACATGGGAATCACCATAATGAAGGAAGTCACCACAAGCATCATGATCACCATGGTGGATCCAAGGGAAGCAATGGAGATCATAAAAAATGGATTTCCTGGCCATAACCATAACAATGGACACCACCGTCCAAATCCTGAACACAGCGATATCAGTCAGGTGCTCTGTTACAAATGCAAGAACAAGGGTCATTATGCCAATGAGTGCCCAGCAAAGAAGAAGGCCGAAGAAGCTGTAAAGTCAAATCCCTTTGATAAAGGATATGTGAACCAAATCACTGTGGAAGAAGTGAACGGTACATTCTGAATCAAGTTTTTCATATGGAAGTTTTCAATACCCACAAACATTTCTTTTAAGGGTGGTAGCCCAACCCGATACCCAGACAGAACCTTTTGCTAGCCTTCTTGAATCTCGAGTACGAGATTCCTTTTAAGGGTGGTAGTCTGTAACATCCCTATATTTTGAAATGTTTAAAAATCACTAAAATTTTAAACTTTGAAAATATTTAAGTACTTTTGCTTTGGAAAAGAAAATTTAAGCATTGCATTCATGCATACATGCATCTCATCATTCATCATCTTATTAAATCGCAAAGGGTTTAAATTAAAACTCCATTATATTCATATTGCTCTAAAAATATTTATATTCTATTATTCTACTATTATGCCAAAATAAAGGTGAATGATTTCAGCAAAAAAAGTTTAAATAAATTAAACTCCAAACATATTTGAATGTGGGTAATTTCATAAATTTTATTTAACTCCAAATAAATTATTAAATCCCTCATTTCAAAGTTAACCTAAAATGGATAAAATTATATTTTATAAATATTTCAAATTAATTATTTTTCAAAAAGTTTCAAAACATGCCCACTAATGTTTTAAAACATAGATATGGATTTTTCAAATTTAAAGAAATTAATTTGACATCATTTGGAAACTAAAATCAAAAGATATTAATAAAATGGAAAATCAGAAAAAGAAATCGCTGATGTCATCGTCTTCAACCTCTGCCCCAAATCGCGCCCGAGACCACCGGAGTTTCCTTCTCCAAATCCGCACGATTAAGGCACAAAATAAACGCTCGGTCGTTGCTATTTAGACCCCCAAGAATCCCTCCCTCAGAGCCCCCAAAAACCCTAGTTCAAACGCCCCCAGGCCGTCCAAAATCATCGCCGCCGTTCATCCACTACCGCCGCCGCAATCTGCACTTTCCGGTGAGAATAGACCTCCCCGAGCTCTCCCTCGTGTCCCCTACTCCCTCCCGAGTCCGTGCGCGTCCTTTTGACATTGCCGTTTGTCCTCTCCTACGCCAGATCGACGAGTCCGTGCGCGATTGAAGCATGCCGCCGCCTCCGGCAACTCCGGCGAGCGAGTCACGGAGGAGAAGGGCACGTCGAAGGCGTCCACCTCGCCAACGTCTCCGCCGCAACCTCCCGCACGCTATCGTAACATCAGTTCATCCCCGTAGCTTTTAGTTTGTCGGGAACGCTCGATGCCGAGGCGTCGCCGCCGCAGGCCCAATCTCCGCCGAGGACTCCGGCGACCTAGCGCCGCTAGCCTCTGGTAGATTAGATCTCCACCGTCGGATCTCGATCGGACGGATCGGTTTTATTATTTTTAATCGAACTGGTACGCTGGGTTCTCATCCGTTAGATCTAGATCGTGCGGACAAGATCAAATCACTTAACCCAGTCAGCATTGCACAGTCAGCAGCCACGTCAGATCCAGTCAGCGCCCAGTCAACAGATCTGGCACTTTTGCAGAAAAGCCCCTGCATATTCAAATCTTTATAAATTTTTAACCACAACTCCAAATTCGACAAATTTTATATTTTTGGAAAGCCCTTGACATGTAGAATATTGTAGATCTGCTAGAGTTCAAATTTGACTTAGCTTAAAATATTAAAATTTCAAATGGATGATTTGAGTATATTGGTAATAACTTTAAATCTATAAACTCAAAAATTGCAAATAAAATTGTTTTAGAAACTTTGAAATATTTATAATTTGATACCTCTGTTATAAAATATTTTTGAGTATTATTTTGATGATTTAATAATTATATGTTTACATTGAATAGTTCTACTAATTTTAACATAACTATTAATAGAAACATTATTTTTGAGTAAATCCAATTGCTATAAATTTTATTAAATCCCTTCTGCCTATTAACCCCATTTATAATAAAATTTTGTTATAACAATTAATTCACATAAAACTTTAATGTATATGTTTTCCTTTTATTATGTTTTGCAATAATAGAAATTAATTAAATAGCATTTAGAGCCTCAGGTATTCTTTATAAATAACCCAAAAGTTAGTATAATGTTTCTTATGATTAACAAGTGTATTTCATGCATAACATATTTTTCTCATATAGTTATACTCCTTATAGGAAAACTCCTTCCTCATTTTCTCTAAGTTAGGAATATTTTCAACTTAGCATTTTTGGTTAAGTGCTATGCACTTAGACACTTAGGATTTTCAACATGGAGCTGGGAGGACAATGAAGGACTTAGCCAAAACAAGACTTCAGAAGTATCTTCAAGGAGTAGAAACACTTAGAAGAAAATCAAGAAGATGTTCATGAAGACCAACCAGCATTCTTTTCTAAGTCTTGCTTCCTCTCTCTCCTTTCTCCCTTCTTATCTGAGACTTCATGAAGACTAAGTTAATTCCAAGACCAACCTGGAGGCTATCAACACCATCAAGTCTCCAAAGCCATCAAGTCTACAAAATTGCTAGGAAGTCATCACATCAAGAAGAAAAGGAAGCAAGGAGAAGATTCTACAATTCTTCTTTCTATCTATTCCCTCTTTCCTAAATCTTGTCTTTCACTTCAGACATAAACAATTTTTGATCATGCTATTACCATCTTGAAGTTCGTTGGATCCTAGCGGAATAGTGAGATGAAGCGGCCTTGAGACTAACCTTACATGTCCACGTACAAGAGACCTGTTCCACAACATAAGTGGCTGGTCGGGTGTCTTTCTCTCTCGCTATTGTGAATATCCAATTTACAAAGAGTTGTTAATAATTGTTAATCACCTTGAAGAATAAACTTAGTATTTTCACTAAGTATTTTGCACATCATTTTTGTATTGTTATTTTGTTTGTATGTTTATGTGTGTTTTGTTTGATGTGTTAGAAATTTCGGAGGGAAACGACAACTGTTGCAGTTGCTGTTGCTATTCTTCTTATTGCAAAGGCAAGTGGCACACCCCCATAAAATTCCTAAGTATTTTCTATGCATGACTTAGTTATTTTCCTATGCATGTGTAGGACTTAGTAGATTTGCTATGCAAGACTTTAGAATTCTCTATTCCATTGTGTCTAGGTACCTATGAAATGACTTTGTAGAGTTTTGAAGCTATGTAATTGATGAAAGGTTTACAAAATCTTAAGTGGCTACTCAGGACCATGTCTATGAGGGTTTTCAGCTGAGATAGTCTCTACTATACTTAGGATCATCGTACGTGGGGGTTTTCACCTGGGAGTGCACATCCACTAAGTTAATGAATCATCTAGGTGGATAATCTCAAAAAAAAAATCATCTGGGTGGATTGGTTGTTTGGTGTATGTTGAGTGGCTACTCAGGACCATGTCCGTGAGGGTTTTGACCTAAGATAGTTTCTACTATACTTAGGATCATGAACGTGGGGGTTTTCACCTGAGAGCACGCTTGTGGAAGGCCACCCTGGAACAAAGGGAATGGAAATAAGTGAAGAACTTGAAGAGGAGAACTCTAGGTGAAGACTTCAACTGATCAAGGACGCCAACGGAGGATTCCCAACATTCTAATTTCTTAAATAAAATTTTGATAGATGAACAATAGTGAACTACTCAGGACCATGTTCATGGGGGTTTTCACCTAAGATAGTTTCTACTATACCTAGGACCATGTTATGTGGGGGTTTTTACCTGAGGGTACACTTAGATGGGTGAGCTACTCAGGACCATGCCTATGGGGGTTTTCACCTAAGATAGTTTTCACTATACTTAGGACCATAGTATGTGGGGGTTTTTACCTGAGAGTGCATTCAAGGATGGGTCATCTTTTGGTTCACTGGAACTTGCTAGTGTTGCCAATTATGATGTTGAAACTGTTTTATGAAGTGATAGGATAAAATTGGCTTTATGCAAAATAGCCTTGAACTCCACCAGCCAAATATGCATACAGGTTTTAGAGTTATTTCCATTGAGTGTCCACCATAGTGTCACTTGCCAGATCCATTTCTAATGGAATCTGACCCACTCTGTTGCGATTTATTATTTGTTGCAGAAATATCTGACGAAGAGTAAGGACCACGTTTGGGTTTCGAGTCTGCACCAACATGTTCTCGCATGTGGCGTATCATGAAGTTGTAGGCTCATTGACGATTTATTTCCGCTGCTATAATGTTTTGAGCTAGCTTTAAGCTATGCAAAGATGTATCGAACTATTTATTTTACCAAGTCTGGATTATTCGTGTAATATTGATACAATGTTGTGATATTCATCGTAAACTGTGTGTGCATATGAATCGATCCAGGGGTTTGCACTATACACATGTACCTGCCATATTTTAATTGCAGGTACGCTACAATGACCGAGACGGCAATGCCACATATATATGGCGGTATGATCACTAAGTTTGGCATCATTTTGGCATCTATGCTATGGATATGAGTACTACGATCGAGATTCAACAAGAATAAACCATTACTCTCGGGGGCATCAACATAAAAGATATCATTCATTGAAATAGCACAACCACTTGATACTGATTTAAATGAATAACCGTCTTGTAACAAGCAGGGCCCACTGATAATGTTTACACTCAAGGATGGTACAAAATAACACTTATTTAAAACCAAAACTAATCCCGATGGTAGATGTAGAGGGAGTGTGCCGACAGCCACCGCGTCATTTCTTGATCCGTTGCCGACGCGCATCATCACCTCGTCCTCAGCCAGGCGCCGTTTATCCGCAACTCCTCCTGAGAGTTACAAATATGAGCAACAGAACCAGTATCAAATACCCAAGTGTTGCTACGGGCGGATGTAAGTTACACATCTATAACATGTATATCGAATATACCTTTCTCTTTGGCGACTATCTTGCTAGCTTTCTTATCCTCCAGGTACTAGGGGCAGTTGCGCTCTGGTGATCCGATGGTCACCACCATCTTTTCCATCTTGATTTCTAATTCAGCCACATTAAGCATCTTCAGAATTTCCGACAGGTATTTTGATGTCCCTTACATGTCGTAATTCACGATAGCGTTCTTATAGCTAGGGGGCATTGACAACAGCACTCTATCAATAACCAGCTCTTCTGTAATCACATTTCCCAGATCACTCAGGAGCTGAACGCTGCCAAACATTTTGGCCAAGTGTTAACTTATATTGTCGTGCTCTTCCATCTAAACTGAGAAGAAAAGCTTGGTAGCTTCAAACCTCTCAGCCATGACTTGTCGTGCAAAAACAACTATGAGTTCAGTGATTATCTCATAAGCACTCTTGTTCTCGAAATGGTTTTGCAGGTCAGCCTCCATGGCAAAGAGCATGCCACTCTAGACAAAAGAAGAAATCACCGCCTTAAACTCGTCAACATTCCTAACAGTTTTTGGGGCGGTGTTCGGCAGATCACCTAAGGGGGCTTCAAGGATGTAAGCCACCTTGTGGGTTCGAAGAAGGGATTTCAAATCGCGGAACCAGGACATGAAGTTAGACCCATTGGTCTTCAGCTTTTCTTTCTCAAGGAACAGGGCTAGGTTAAAGGTGGGGTGAGACATCTACAATGGAATTTGCAACAACATAAGACTTTGTTCATAATAATTTGAGTTATAGTATTTTAGAAAATAACTATCAGAACTCCCACTCAAACGAACATCCCTCCTGGTCGTTTCAGCGATTACATGGCCCCCATCAATTGTGCAACCCCTCATCGTCAGAGCCGGCAACACAACTTCAAGGGTGGAAAACGAATTGTCGATCACAACAATTCTGTGACTCATGCACGACCTTTTGGCCTCCGTGTTGATTTGGTATTCTCTTTGCCTCTTTATAAGCTTGTAAACCTATTTGTTGTGTATTCTTTGGTGTGTTTGTATGCCAAATACATGATATACACTATGTGCTTCTTACCTTGAAAGACTATGGTGATGCCTTGTCTCACCCTTTTTAGTCTCCTAAAATGTATTTCCATATCACATCCATCCTTTCTCGCTTGAGCAAGTCTTTAATTCTCACGTTTCTTTCCTTTTGCTCAACATTTGTTTGTTGCAATTGCGTTCATTCTTTTCCATCTATGCACTCTTGCACTTGGTTGTTCAAATTAATCTAAGAAGGAATGAGGATTCCATGTTGTGCACCTTATATTGAAATACAAATTCTTCATTGTGCATGTACCTTGGGGAAGTTCCATCTTGATTCATTTGAACACTTGATTGATCTTATCATAACATCTTCTCGTGTCCATTTTTTTTGGATCCTTTGATTGCTTGCTTAGTTTGTGAATGCTTCTTTTGTTTTGCAATTGGTATCTTTCTATTTGATTTCGATTGGTCTCTTTCTTTTTCTTTCTTTGGATCCTCAATATAATTTATCCCCTCCATATTTTCGTCTTTGGATATATGCATTTGATTTCACTCATTTAATAAGAAATGCATAATTTATGGGGGAGCTCTTATTATATTGGCCTTCTAGATTTTTCGCCCATTTCGGCAATGGATACCAATGGGGGAGAGATTTAGAGGGTTTTAAGAGAATTTTGGTTCTCTTGCCTCCTTGCTTTGCTTAGTGTGTTGCACGGTTGTTTAATTTCTTATATAAACCCTCGTAGAAGGGATTGTCATAAATTACCAAAATGGGGGAGATTGAAAGGGAATGTGCCCTCATGTGTGGTTTTGGTAATTAATGACAATCCCTATGGACTAATGTTTGTGTTGAGCATATTGCAAGTATGTCTTGAAGATGTCAAGACATCACCTATATGAAGATAGATGGGATGATACGAGATTGATCAAGATGTTGATCAACACATAAAGCTACAAGATATACCAAGTGGATCATGTATCTCTTGCGATGGTAAGCTCTTGTCCATATAGCTTTGAGAACTAACCCAAGTGTGTGTGTGGTATCTATATGTGGGGTTAAGTATCTTCCCATGGTCTTGCAACAAGAATATCAATTCATATAGCTCATGGAGTATGACGTCATGTCGTGATCGTTATCAAGGTTGACAAGTGCAAGACCAAGAGAAGCTTGTCGGAGATATCTTATGCTTGGAGTAAGAAATGGAGACATGAAGACGAAGCTAAGCGAGGCTCTCCCATAATGGAGTATGGGGGAGAATTTGGAGGATTCTTCATAAAGCATGTGCTAGCAAGCACAATCAAAAAAGGTGGTCCACTTGAAGAGATCAAGATCGGCATCATCTAGCTCAACTGGATTGCTCAAGGCAAAGGTATGATCTTAATAGGGTTATAGGATAGATAGGCGTACTATCAAGAGGGGCTATCGAGTTACTAACTTGATTACACCTTTGTGGGGAGCTCAAACATTTGCATGTTTGGCATATCATCTTTCTTGGTTCTTTTTTGGCTTTTCTCCTTGTTGGAATTTGGTGCTTGTCTCGTGGTCTTCTTGACAAGCACAAGTGCTTCGAAAATGTTTTACTTTGGAAAACTTGTTGTGCTTTATCCATGTGGCGATTTAGAGCTTAGTTAAAATTCATATTAAGCTCTAATTCATCAAAAACGGATTTCATATGAATATATTGTTATGCTTTTGATATTGGAGGTTTTACCGCTTTACATGTTATATGAAAGTTCAACCTTTCCCCATTTGGTTTTATGCTCACATGATGGACTATGATGTTTTTCTGCATGATCTTATAGAGCTCTTTTTTGTGATTCCAACGAGCCAAAAATCATCAAAAACGGAGTTCGGATGGTCAAGTTATCATCGTTTTCGTTTGGGTGTTCCTGTAGTTTTTTTGTCCAGCGGTAGTACCGCTCCGGTACCGCCCGGTACCGCTAGGACATTAGGAACTAGCGCGTTATGAGCGTCCAGAATCACCCGGGGCGGTAGTAACGCTACCGGGGCGGTAGTACCGCTGAGGGGTCGCGTTTTTCACATAACAGCCAGTTTTTTGGGATCCTATTTAGGGGGGTCTTCTTCCCCATTGACCCCAAGCACTAGAGCACGAAAATCCCCTCCATTGTTGATCTTCTTGAGCTTGCCTATCTCTCAATCCCTCCCATGATTCTTGCATATCTTTGAGGGAAAAGAGAGAGGAGATCTAAATCTACAATTCCACCTATCCATATCCTCTCTAAGTGAGGGGAACCTAGTAGATTTAGATCTTGGAGTTCCTTTGTGGTTCTCCTCCTTTGTTCTTCCTCTCTTCTCCCCCCATAAACATTGGTTGTTTTTTGTGGGATTTGGGAGTGAAGGATTTGACTCCTTTGTGGTTTCTTTCCTCTTCCTCTCTTATTCCCCCATTAGCATTTGTTGCTTTGTTGGAATTTGAGAGTGAACGTCTTGAGTACTTTGTGTGCTCTTGTCATTGCATCTTCATCGGTTTGAGCCCTCCACGAGGATTCGTGGTGGTGAAATTCGTGAGCTTGTTACTCTTGGGTCTTGGACCCTAGACGCCTTAGTGGCCGCCTTTGTGGCATAGGACCTTTTGTGATCAAGACCTTTGTGGCTAGTTGGGACCTTTGTGGTCAAGACCTATTGTGGTCATTTGGGAGCCCCCAATTCGGTTGTGGGTGTGTGCCCCAAGGTATGTTGTACGAGATTGTTCTCCGCACCAAAGGAGTTCATAGTAGAATGTGGACTCGAACCTTTGTCGTCGAGTTCATCGGAGAAGAAGGTGAGGCCTTTGTGGCATTGAGCAAACCTGTTGTAGTTGCTCACACCTCTCCAACGAGACATACACCTTTTGTGGTGGAACTCGGGAATACATCCTCGTCTCCGCGTGCCTCGGTTATTCCTATACTCGAGCTCTTTACTTATGCACTTTACTTTGTGATAGCCATCGTGCTTGAAGTCCTTTACCTTGCTATCACTTTGTTCTTTGTCTTCGTAGCATAAGTTGTTGGTGCACATAGGTCAACCTAGTATATTTAGGTTGTGTCATTGATATGTTAAACACTAATATTTATTCCGCATTTATCAAGCCTAAATTGTAAAAAGTGTTCCTCGCCTATTCACCCCCCCCCCCCCCCTCTAGGCGACGTCTTCCTTTCACTTTTTCCTCCACGGGTCCCGAGCCGCCACCGTCACCGCCACCACTTCGGGAGAGATCAGAACTGCTCTGCGGCACCCTGCCGGGAGGGGGAATCGCCCCCGGAGGCCTCTACGTCGCCATGACCGCCTCCGGACTGATGCGTGAGTAGTCTACGTTGGACTACGGGTCCATAGCAGTAGCTAGATGGTTATCTTCTCCTCTTGTGCTATCATGTTTAGATCTTGTGAGCTTCCTATCATGATCAAGATCATCTTTATGTAATTCTCCATGTTGTGTTTGGTGGGATCCGATGAATATTGAGTACTAAATATATTGCTTCATAATATATCATGTGTACACTATTTAATGATCTTGCATGCTCTCTGTTACTTGTGTATAGTCTGGCCAAGTAGATGCTTGAAACTCCAAGAGGGGGTATTTATGCTCGATAGTAGGTTCATATCTCTATTTAATCTGGAGCAGTGACAGAAAGCTCTAAGGTTGTAGATGTATTGTTGCTACTAGGGATAGAACATAAGTACTTTTTCTAAGGATGATGTTACTTACTTACTTTACACACAGTGCTTAAGGCGATAATCTGTTGCATGCAACTTAATACTGAAAGGGGTGCGGACGCTAACCGGAAGGTGGATTATTAGTCATAGATGCGGTTGGAATGGTCTATGTATCTTGTTGTAATGCCCAAATGAATCTCACACTAGACACCATATCATTAGTATATGCATTGGGTTGCTTATTATTATGTCAATTCCCTAGCTGTAATTTGTTTACCATGCATGGATGAATGTTATTATTATTTATGGAGAGACACCACTAGTGACTTGTGGACCTCGGTCCTTCTCATTAATCTGATAAAATCACAACTGCAAACTTGTTACTTTCTGCAAACATACACTCTTTCTTTCACACATACGTTTAATCCTTTGCTACAGCAAGCCGGTGAGATTGACAACCTCACTGTTAAGTTGGGGCAAAGTTTCTTGATTGTTTGTGTGCAGGCTCCATGTTCGTTGCTGACGCTGGTGTTGCGCCGTGCCAACGTCTCCACCAGCAACATCGAGGGAACTCTTCATCTCCTATTGGTTCGATAACCTTGGTTTCATAACTGAGTGAAATTTGCTGCTGCACTACTTCATACCTTCCTCTTGGGGTCTCCCAACACGAAGGAAGAACACTAGTGGTATTTTGAAGGGATCATCTTATATTTCTACCGCCGTGTAATTTGTATATTCTAATATACAATCACACAATATAAGATGCACGCAATAACATCAAATGTAATGCGACGTGATATGGTCCATGCGCCATCGTCTTCTTGGTGCCAGCAGTTCATAAACAATTTAATAAACCTCCCTTGACCATATCACATTGCCCCTGTAAAATAAAGTTAGACGTGTTCTACTTTATCTTTTGCATATTTTACATGGCTATGGGCTATCGTAAAGTTAGACGTGATATACATGCAAAATAAAGTTAGACGTGTTCTTACCTACGAACTTATGACCAGAACAACGATCCAATAATTGCATGTTTAAGCATCCATTTCGGGCCCTCCATTGAAAATGCAAAGCCAACTAAAAAGAGAGAAATAGACACCCGCCAGCCACAGATACGGTACAAGTTGTATGTCAATAATGGAACCAGTCTCGCATAAGCGTACGCGTAAAGTCGGTCCGGGCCGCTGAAAGAACATTTCTTAATCCCTAGTGTTTTGAGTGTTAGTTAACAATACCAATGATGTACTAATCCTAATGCAAAGTATTTCAGTTTGTGTGAGTTACATATCTCTTACTCCAAAGACAAAATGTAAAGAAAAAGAGTTTCTGGAACTCTTCCCAGAACCGGAATATTGGAGCCGGATATTTCCAAGGATCAGAATTTCCGGGTCTCCTAATTCTACCAGAAAATTGGCTAAGGAAAAGTTCTAAAGTGGTTCTGACTCGCGCCGGAAAATCAGCTCGGAAATTTCATTGACTCGGAATTTTCGAGTCACCCAGAAAACCACTCCAGAATTGGCTAAGGAAAGAAGAGGAAGTGGTTCTGACTCGAACCGGAAAATCAGCTCAGAAATTTCATTGACTCGGAATTTCCGAGTCACCCCAGAAAACCACTCCAGAATTGGCTAAGGAAAGGAGAGGAAGACGTTCTGACTCCAACCGGAAAATCAGTTCGGAAATTTCACTGACTCGGAATTTCCGGGCAAACCTCAGAAACTTGAAGAAATTTGGCTAAGTCAAGAAGTCGAAGACGTTCTGATCTCAACCGGAAATTCAACTCGGAGATTTCCTAGAACCGGATATTCCGGGTGACTCCGAATTTCCGGTTGTGACTTATACCGGAATTTCCGGGTTGTCGAGACAGCCAACGGCCAGATTTTGAGAGGGGGTATAAATACCCCCTCACTCCCTCAAGAACAGCTAGCTCTAAGATTTTCTCTCTCCTACATTTCTTGAAATCTCAAATCATCAAGATCTCCCAATCCCCCCACCCAAATCCGTTGATCTTTGGAGGATTGGAGGAGAAGGCCTGGATCTACATCTTCACCGAAGCGATTTGTAGTTCTTCCCCATTCACTTGGGGATTTTGTGGCTAGGGTTTCCGGTGGGAAAACCTAGTTCACCATTGTTGTAATCTTGGTGTTGCCTTGACCTTTTGTGTTCCTTGACCTTTTGTGGTCATCTTGAGAGCCCCCAATTAAGTTGTGGGTGAGTGCCTCAAGCGTTTGTAAGAGATTCGATCTCCGCCCTTAAAGGGGATCAATAGTGGAAGGTGAACTCGCAACCTTTGTGGTTGAGTTCATCGGGGAAGAAGGTGAGCCTTTGTGGCGTTGCGGCTAACCCGTTGTGGTAGCGCACACCTCTCCAACGAGACGTACACCCTTGGGTGGAACTCGGGATTACATCTTCGTCTCCGCGTGCTTCACTTGGTTCCTCATATTCTTACTCCCTTGCTTGTCTTGTACTCTAGTTTACCTTGTTATTGCTTAGCTTGTCATTTAGGTAAATTCACCGTAGTTGCATATCTAGAGAATTTACCTTTGTGTTGAGCCTAAATTTGAAAAGACCGAAAATTTGTAATAGCACCTATTCACCCCCCCCCCCTCTAGGTGCCGGATTCCCGTTCAATTGGTATCAGAGCCAGGTTCACTTTTAAGGGCTTAACCGCCTAAGTGCAACGATGACGGAATCCGATGCCGAGATGGCCGCCCATGAGAAATTAGAGCCGGAGAAGGAGGCGTTAGCCAAAGGGGCAACCATGGCCGATCTTATAGATATGAGATCGTCCTTGGAGGCCCAACTCCTCAAGATGAATGAGATTCTCATGGCACTCTTGAAGTCTAAGGAGCCCGAGGCTACCTCTCCCTCTCCTCCTCCTAAGGAGCACGGTGAGAATTCTAAGGAGTCATCTTTGGATTGGTCCAAAGATGTTCCTCCAAGTGCTTCCCCCGGGAAGGCGGAAAACGATGAATCACCTAGCTCCTCTAATTTCCCCAAAGGAGAGGAATTTCATAATGTTAACCATAATTACTCTCCTAACCCTCCTATCCCTCACCCTCATGTAAACTTTAGAAGTGATCCTCCTAAGCTCAAACCAACTCATTTCTCTCAATGGCAATTTCAAATGAAGTCTCGTTTATGTAGTGCCTCCATTGAGCTATGGCGCATCATTGAAGAAGGATTCAAGGCCCATGATCCAACCAACTTGACAAGAAGAGAAGTGGTTGATAGTCAACTCAATGCCACCGCTCTTCATCAACTCCAAATGGCCGTTGGAGAGAATGACATTCCTCTTATTCAACAATTCTCCACCGCCAAAGAAGTATGGAATGCTATTTCTGACATCTTCGTCGGCAATGAGAGCATGAAGAAGAACCGGTATGATGCCTTATGCAATGAGGTTGAAGGGTTCTACAAGTTGGATGGAGAAAGTCATGAGGACATGTACCGGAGGTTGGTGTTGATTGCTAACACCTTCAAGAACCTCGGTGCGGTCTACATTGATGACGCTTGGATCAAGAGGAAGTTCGTGACTGCTCTCTTGCCCTTTGAGGAAACGAACTTGAAGACACTCCAAGGGAGACATGACTTTGCGATGATGACATCCAATGAAGTCATGCAAGAGATGACCGCTTACAAGGTGGCCTCCAAGATTGCACAAGATGCAAGAGAAACATCCATAGGGATGCACAAGCAAGACTCAATTGCCTTGAAGGCCACCGTTGAAGAAGATGATGAAGATGAGTATGATGATCAAGTCGAGCTATCTAGTCAGACTCTCTCAAGTACTCTCACCCAACACATGGGTCTTGCGGCAAGAACGTTTTGGAAGAATCCCAGAAGGGCCAAAGCGAGGAATGATAAGAAGTTCCCCTCCAATGGAGGAAAGCCAAGCAACAAGGTGAGGCTTTGCTATAATTGTGATGAAAAAAGTCACTTTGTTGTAGATTTCCCATGGGAAAGAAGAGAGGATCATGGTGGGAGGCTCGTGGCCAAGACGAAGGGCAAGGGGCTCATGCCCATGAAGAAGCCCTACTTTAAGAAGAACCAAAAGATTGTCTTGGTAACTCAAGAGCAATATCCCACCGGTGATGAAGATAGTGACAAGGAGGATACCCCAACGCAAGTGGCCGCACTAGCCATTTCCTCCACACCTCCGTCACTCTTCTCCTCACCAAATGAGAGCCCCATCATCGAGAATGCAAGATGTCTTATGGCAAAGACATCCGAGGTCAAATTTTCCCCTACCTCCATATCCCATGAAATTGATGATGGTATGAGCCTAGAAGTCAAGAAATAAATTATTGCTTTTGATAAATTCATGACTAACTTGCAAGGAGAAGGAAAGAAACACTTTGGCTCAATTATGAGTCGTGTAGGTGAGCTTGAGGATGAGCTTGAGTTAAAAGGTGAGATTGAGAGAGAGGATGCACACACTAAGGTGTCTCTCCAAGCCTCCCTTGAAGATGAACAAGAAGCTCATGCTCTCCTCAAGGAGCAACTTTCTAAGATCACTAAGGATCGTGATCTTTACTTTGCTAAATGTAAAATTGTGCAAAATGAAAAGTCTGAGCTTGTAGTTGCTCATGCTAGACTTTGCGAAGACTTCGAGTCACTTGAAAATACTCACAAGGTATTGACAAGTGATCACGAACTTCTCCTCAAGTCTCGTGATCAATTCCAAACTCGGATATCTACTCTTGAGAAACCTAGCACTTCTACTCCTTTGAATACTAATGCAAATGTTGTCAAGGATAAGGCTAGGGTTTTGTTTGCTCCCTCCATGGCAACCGAGCCCAAGACCTCTCTTGATAAAGGTAAGGGGACACTCACTACACCTCTTCATGAGCGAGTGCCCCATAAGGGTAAAGAAGGTCTAGGGTATGTTGCTAAGGAAAAGAAGAAGATCAAGAAGAAGGCCAAGCCCGCACAAGCCAAGAAAGATGACATTGCAAGTAGAAATGCCACAAGGGGCACTCCCACTCGTGATGACTCCGGGCATATCTAACCCCATTATGCTTTATACGTTGATTATTATGGGGATGTCTATGCTAGATACATTGGCCCCTTTGATGGCTATATTGAATATGTTATTTGGGTCCCAAAGACCCTTGTTGCTAACCAAAAGGCACCCATTGCAAAATGGGTACCTAAATCAAAGAATTGATTGTGTGTAGGACCTTGCTTCCGGAGGATCGAAATGGATAATTGATAGTGGGTGCACTAGTCATATGACCGGAAGCAAGGAGATTGTAACGGAGTTGAAGCCTAATGATGATCAAATGACCGTTACATATGGTGACAATTCAAAGTCTAAGGTAATAGGGCTCGGCAAGGTGATAGTGGCACCGGACATCACACTTGTGAATGTCTTGCTTGTCGAGTCCCTAGGTTTCAACTTGATCTCGGTGCATTCTTTAACTTCTTTGGGTTATACCGTTATCTTCGAAAAAGAAATGATTATCCTTATGCGGAGCAAGTCTCTCAAAGTGTCTTTCGTTGGGTACATTGAGAATGGGCTCTATGTGGTTGACTTCTCCGGAGTCACCACTTCCCATGCAATGTGCCTATTCTCTAAGGCGGACTTGGGTTGGCTATGGCATCGCCGACTAGCCCATGTCAACATGAGGACTTTGCAAAGTCTCCACAAGGGTGGCCATATCCTAGGACTTAAAGACCAAGTTTCTTTCTCGAAGGATCGAATGTGTAGGGCTTGTGTTGAAGGAAAAATGCATGACATCCACCATCCAAGCAAGACCATCATTTCATCAACAAGGGTTTTGGAGCTTCTCTGTGTTGACCTCTTTGGTTCCATTCCGGAAGCTAGTCTTGGTGGCAAGAAATATTGCTTGGTAATTGTTGATGACTATTCAAGATACACATGGGTTTTCTTCTTCAAGAGTAAGGTGGAGACTCAACAAACCATCATTGACTTCTCCAATGAAGCTCAACGTCAACACAATGTCCCAATCATGGTGATAAGAAGTGACAATGGTTCCGAATTCAAGAACTACACCTTGAACGAGTTCCTTAGTGAAGAAGGGATTCGTCATCAATATTCCGCTGCTTATACTCCCCAACAAAATGGTGTAGCCAAAAGGAAGAACCGCACACTTATAGAGATGGCAAGATCGATGATGGCCGAGTTCAAGTCCCCTCACAACTTTTGGGCCGAAGCCATCAACACCGCTTGCCATTCATCCAACCGGCTCTTCTTTCGCAAAGGACTCATGAAGACACCTTATGAAGTGCTTACCGGGAACAAACCCAACATCTCTTACTTCCGAGTTTTCGGTTGTAAGTGTTTCTATCTCATCAAAGGTGTTCGCTTAGGCAAGTTTGACTCTAAGTCTCTTGAAGGGACTTTTGTTGTTTACGGTGCCGAATCCCATACTTATAGAGTCTATGACAAGGCCTCGCGCATTATCATAGAAACTTGTAGTTTGGAATTCGATGAGAATGACGGCTCCCTTGTGGAGCAAAGTGGTGTTTCCGATGTAGGTGATGATCAACCTCAAGATGCTATCCGAAGGATGGGGTTGGGAGTCCACCGCCCCGTCGAAGTCTATTATGAGAGTGATCAACAAGGATCAAGCTCTACGCAAGTGGTAGCTACCCCAACACAAGAAACACCCAACAACAACACCGTGCCCAACACGCCCAGCCAAGAAGAACACAAGAACTTCCACCTGCTCTAGGAATTTCCGGAGGGCCGAAAAATCCAGTTCAAACTGGAGTCGGAAATTCCGGTGACTCGGAATTTCAGGTCCATACTGAACCCGGAATATCCGGTCCTGCTGACATTCCCAGTGGCAGCTCGCAGCAAGGCCAAGATCAACCTACTCCCCCACCTCTGGACCTCACTCCTATGGTTGATCAAGGCCATCAATTCAGTCAAGGGGGAGACATGAATAATCAAGATGATCAAGCGATCCCTCCCACCACAAGGAGGGAAATCGAGATCCGCCGCTTGAATAGGGTTGGCACCTCACAAGAATTAAGAGCTCTATCTCTGGACAAGGTGCTTGGTGATGTGAGAACAAGGTCTCTACCCGAAGACAACTTGCAAGCTTTAGTGAACATCAAGCTCACATCTCCATGGTGGAACCCAAGAAAGTCTTTGAAGCTCTTGAAGATAAAGATTGGCTTGATGTTATGCATGAAGAACTCAACAACTTCGAGCGCAACAAGGTGTGGAAGTTGGTGGAAAGACCCAAAGATTGCCGCAATGTTATCGGCACCAAGTGGATATTCAAGAACAAGCAAGATGAACATGGCATGGTGGTGAGGAACAAGGCAAGATTGGTGGCTCAAGGTTACTCCCAAATTGAAGGCATTGACTTTGGAGAAACCTACGCGCCCGTGGCTCGACTTGAGTCTATTCGTATTCTTCTTGCCTATGCCTCTCATCATAACTTTAAGTTGCAACAAATGGATGTTAAATCCGCTTTTCTTAATGGTCCACTAAATGAACTTGTCTATGTTAAGCAACCACCGTGGTTTGAGGACCTCAAGTATCCAAACCATGTCTACAAGTTGGATAAGGCACTCTATGGCCTTAAACAAGCCCCACGTGCGTGGTATGAGCATCTTAGAGAACTACTTGTAGACCGTGGGTTCCAAGTTGGGGAAATCGACCCCACCCTTTTTACTAAGAAAGTAAATGGAGAGCTTTTCATTTGTCAATTATATGTGGACGATATTATATTTGGGTCTACTAACAAAGCATTTAACGAAGAATTCTCCAAGCTTATGACTGACAGGTTTGAGATGTCTATGATGGGTAAGATGAAGTTATTTCTCGGATTCGAGATCAAGCAATTAAAGGAAGGAACTTTCATCAACCATGCAAAATACATTCAAGACATGCTCAAGAAGTATTGGTAGCTTGAGCTCAAGGGTGCCTCTACCCCAATGCAAACCAAATGCCACCTTGAGCTCAACCCTAAGGGTAAGGATGTGGATCAAAAGGTGTATCGCTCCATGATTGGATCTCTACTTTACCTTTGTGCATCTAGACCGGATATAGTGCTAGCCGTAGGAGTGTGTGCAAGATATCAAGCGGCTCCTAAGGAAAGCCATGACATGGCGGTCAAGAGAATCTTTAGATATTTGGCGTATACCCCAACCTTTGGATTGCGGTACCCCAAGGATGCACATTTCTCGTTATATGGGTACACGCATTCCGATTGGGCGGGAGATCATGATGATAGGAAATCAACCTCCAGTGCTTGTGAATTTATTGGGAGGTCCTTGGTAAGTTAGTCTTCTAAGAAGCAAAATTGTATATCTCTCTCCACCGCCGAAGCCGAGTATGTTGCCGCCGCAAGTTGTTGCACACAATTGCTATGGATGAGGCAAATTTTAGAGGAGTGCGGAGTCGATTGCGACAAAGTGCCTCTTCTATGTGACAATGAAAGTGCCATCAAGATTGCATACAACCCGGTGCAACATTCAAGAACCAAGCATATTGAGATCCGCCACCATTTCATAAGAGATCATGTGGCCCGAGGAGATATTGACTTATCATATGTGGGCACAAGGGATCAATTGGCGGATATCTTCACGAAGCCCCTTGAGGAAGGAAGGTTTTGCTTTTTGAGGAATGAGCTCAATATCATTGATTCGAGGTCCTTAGCTTGATCGCTTGAACACTCACCTAGGACGTAATTGCATCTTATCTTGTTTATATGTAGGCATGGACATAGGGGGAGTGCGGTCCTCATACATTGGACCATCCCTCCCCCCATTATGCCGATAGCAATTGTTATTTTATCTCCATATTCATTCTTATGACTAATGAGCTAAAACGATGAGTATTGGTTATGTAACCAAGATACATCTTCGCGGTGACATGCCATACACTCCTGCATGGTGGATTCGGCCATCGACCTCTTCTCTTTGAAGAGTTGGTTTTATTTGGAGCTTATTGCCGCTATTTGCTCTCCTTTTCATGCATGTGGGAAACCTACTCAACTTGGCGCTTTATGTTTCGTCTGGGTAGTTGTGAGTTGAGTATGGTGTACCAATGACAGTTTGGAAGTCTATCCCAAGCCTACTCCCCACTGAAAACATTTCTCTCTATTGCACACAAGTCATCCATTTGAAAACTGGGATTTTGGTTCAGCAGGTCGGAATATCCGGTTCATTTCTGAATCGGAATATCCGGTGACTGAATTTCCGGTGTTAGTTACACTCGGAATTTCGGTCGGGCAGTTTATCTCAAAAATATAGGGCAGGCTCGGGGTGAAGGGCTCATTCGTGCCCTTCTTCCACCCCCGACCTCCCTCTCCTCCAACCGCCGCCCCTGCTGCTCAAAGGTCCCTCCGGAGCACTCCGACCGCCGGGGAACCTCTTTCTCGGCTGGATCTGCTCCTCCTCTGCCCCGGGAACTCACTCCTCCAAGCAATGTCCTCAATGGATGAGGGTAACTTCACTTTTCCCTATCCCTAAGTGCTTGCACTAGGATCTTTATGTGGAGTTATTTGTTTCAAAATTGCTTGGTAGAGATTATTTCTAGCATCATTCCCTGCCATCTACATACATTAGTTTTGGATTGTGTTGGATCGAACTAGTTTTAGACTGAGTCAATCTCATATCTGCACTGTTTCTGTCCAGGTCGGAATTTTCGACTCGACTTGAATCGGAATTTCCGGTCATACGAAATTTCCGATTAAGTCTGAACCTGAATTTCCGAACTAAACAGTGCAGTTTTCAGATTAAGTCAAGTTTAACTACATATGATCCATCAAATGCCTACTTAATGTATGTATCCTCTCCTGACTTGTGTGTACTTATCTTGTGCTACCATCTTTGCTCAAATTCACAGGTTCTAGTGGGAGTCCTACCCTCGCAGAGGTAACAAGGAACATCTCAAGGGCACCTGTTCACAAGACCTCTGTCTCCAAGGGCAAGGGTCATTCCTCCTCATGCAACCCAGTTGTTCCTAGGAAGAAGAAAGCACTTGCTAGCAGACCTCAGTACAAGAAAAGGAAAAATGCCCCTGTTCCTCAACGTCAAAACTATGCGAAGATGAACTCTGTGGACTACACTCTGCTCCGCCAAGGGGATTGGTACCTTAGGCCAAGGGACAACAATCTGAATGATCGCAACTTTTGGTGTCAAGAGCAAGAATTCATTCTCAAGGACATCTACTACTCTCTGTCGAAGCCCATTCAGACTATGCATCCTTATAACCTTGCAGCTCTGCAGGAGAAAGCCTCCTTTGTTGAAGCTATACATATTATCAAGGCTATGGGCTTGGAAAGGCTTGTGATCACTCGTTGTCCATACAACTCTCAGCTAGTGATGCAGTTCTTTGATACTCTTGTGATGAAGGGTGACTCAAAGAAGACACTTAAGTGGATGACAGGTGCCACTTTTTGTGAGTCCAACTTTGAGGAGTTTGCCAAGGTTTTGGGCTACAAGTTTGATGGTGATAACCCTCAAGGCTATCGCATGCACCACCCGCACAAGCTCAACAAGAAGCAAATCGTGCACTCATATGGTGAGGGAGGCATACCCGGCAACTCTCGAGATTTGCTTCCACTTTATGACGTCCTTGTGCGCATTCTCCGTGAGAACATTGCGCCAAGTGGTGGCAACAATGACAATGTGGTGACCCCTCTGTGTAACTTGCTCTTTCATGCCAACCACATTGTGGAGAACCCTGATAGTGATGAGGACTGGAGTGTGGATGTTATGGATTACATCCACAATGAGATGCATGAAGCCATGACCACCAAGGTCACTATCCCTTATGCTCCCTACATCATGAAGCTCATCAAGTTCAAGTTTCCTGACCATACCTTCAGTGATGATGAGTTGGAGGTGCATGACTTCAAGAAACTATACGAGAAGAAGACAGTGGTCAAGCCTCCTGATGTGCCTTCTTCGAGCTCAGCTCGGGGTGGCTCTTTTATGGGTGATGCTAGGAGGGTTGCTGCTCCTACTTATGTTTCGGCCACTCATGCGAAGGTCAAGAAACTGAATTGGTTCCAACGCAAGATCCTTTGCATGAATGTGGACATCCGCAAGGAGCAATACACCGCCTACAAGGATCGTCGTCAGCTTGCCTACAATCAAGACTTGCTCCTTCATCATGTGTCTGACTCTCCTGCTCCAGCTGCTCTTTCTGATCCCCCTGACTTTTGCTCAGTGGACTTTGGCTCCTTGGGCATAGATTGATCATGACCTTGGCGGCAGCTCGTACACCACTGGTCAGGCTTATGAGAACACTTTTGATGATGAGGAGGAGGAGGAGGATGATGAGGAGACTCCTTCTGACTGAAGACCGTCATGGGACGTAGCATCGCTCTTCTTCCTTTTTGGCGTTTCGATGCCAAAGTTGGAGAAGTTGCTCTAGTAGGACTTTGGGGATTTGCATGGGTTCGGACTCAAGCATATGCGTTTACCATTTCTTTGCGCTTGTGTCCATTTATCTTATTTGTGATTGTTAAACTTTTTAAAATTGTGTGTGTATTGAGACAATCCTATGCTATCGATATCTTCTATGGTTGAGACTTCAAATTTATTGTGTTGGTATTCTCTTCATATCCTATATACACAAGGTATGAAATTCTATCTAGTCTCAAATGCTACCATAACCTTATATTTTGTCTCCTTACTCCTTTGAGATATCTCGTGTTTGTTATTGCAAAATAGCTCCTATCCATTCTCATCTTGTGTTTCATACATGCACTTGTTTAGGGGGAGCTATTTTCTGTTAAAAACATGATATAGCATTTCGTTTCCCTGCAAATCTTGGTATTATCATCTAGCACCAAAAGGGGGAGATTGAAAGAACATTTCTTAATCCCTAGTGTTTTGAGTGTTAGTTAACAATACCAATGATGTACTAATCCTAATGCTAAGTATTCCAGTTTGTGTGAGTTGCATAACACTTACACCAAAGCACCAATGTAAAGAAAAAGAATTTCTGGAACTCTTCCCAGAACCGGAATATTGGAGCCGGATATTTCCAAGGATCGGAATTTCCGGGTCTCCTAATTCTACCAGAAAATTGGCTAAAGAAAAGTTCTAAAGTGGTTCCGACTCGAGCCGGAAAATCAGCTCGGAAATTTCATTGACTCGGAATTTCCGAGTCACCCCGAAACCACTCCAGAATTGGCTAACGAAAGAAGAGGAAGTGTTTCTGACTCAAACCGGAAAATCAGCTCGGACATTTTATTGACTCGGAATTTCCGAGTCACCCCAGAAAACCACTTCAGAATTGGCTAAGGAAAGAAGAGGAAGACGTTCTGACTCCAACCGGAAAATCAGCTCGGAAATTTCACCGATTCGGAATTTCCGGGAAAATCTCAGAAACTTGAAGAAATTTGGCTAAGTTAAGAAGTCGAAGACGTTCTGACCTCAACCGGAAATTCAACTCGGATATTTTTCTTGGAACCGGATATTCCAGGTGACTCGGAATTTCCAGTTGTGACTTATACCGGAATTTCAGGGTTGTCGAGACAGCCAACGGCCAGATTTTGGAGGGGGTATAAATAACCCCTCACTCCCTCAAGAACAGCTAGCTCTCAGATTTTCTCTCTGCTATATTTCTTGAAAGTTTAAATCATCAAGATCTCCCAATCCCCCCATCCAAATCCGTTGATCTTTGGAGGATTGGAGGAGAAGGCCCGGATCTACATCTTCACCGAAGCGATTTGTAGTTCTTCCCCATTCACTTGGGGATTTAGTGGCTAGGGTTTCCGGTGGGAAAACCTAGTTCACCATTGTTGTAATCTTGGTGTTCCCTTGACCTTTTGTGGTCCTTGACCTTTTGTGGTCATCTTGAGAGCCCCCAATTAAGTTGTGGGTGAGTGCCTCAAGCGTTTGTAGATTCGATCTCCGCCCTTAAAGGGGATCAATAGTGGAAGGTGAACTCGCAACCTTTGTGGTTGAGTTCATCGGAGAAGAAGGTGAGCCTTTGTGGAGTTGCGGCTAACCCGTTGTGGTAGCGCACACCTCTCTAACGAGACGTACACCCTTGGGTGGAACTCGGGATTACATCTTCGTCTCTGCGTGCTTCACTTGGTTCCTCATATTCTTACTCCCTTACTTGCTTGTCTTATACTCTAGTTTACCTTGTTATTGCTTAGCTTGTCATTTAGGTAAATTCACCGTAGTTGCATATCTAGAGAATTTACCTTTGTATTGAGCCTAAATTTGAAAAGACCTAAAATTTGTAATAGCACCTATTCACCCCCCCCCCCCCCCCTCTAGGTGCCGGATTCCCGTTCAGCCGCTTCATCAACTCGATGCCGCTGGAATCACAAGTGCACGGTAGAGGGTACCAAATAATAGGAACGGTGCCCCCGTGAAGAACACGGGTTCTAACAGCCTACAGCTATATCTACGATAGATCGGCTCTGATACCACTGAAGGGGATCGCAGGCAGAAAACAAAAAATTCCTAGCAACGATTTCCTTAAACTAGCCTAGATCTAAACTATGCAGATATAGAGGTACAGCGGAGATTAGAATGCATACCCTTGTAGACCGAAAGCGGGGATTACGTTCCCGCACGAACATTGACGATGAAGACCACGAAGCCGACCTCAAGGTCGTGTAGTGGAAGTAGACCTCCCAGCACCGCTAGCACAGCACCTCGCAGGGTGTTACACACGTATGGTGGATACGATGACTCCCGAAGCTCCAGTCCAGGACGAGCAACGGAAGACTTGGACCGGAACACCAGCAGCGCGTCAGCGGGCTATGGTGGAGAGATCCCCTCTCTTCTCGGCGCAACTGCGACAAAAGGAATCACAAAATCGAGGAGAGAAAGAGAAATTAATTGATGAATTAAAAAGCCAGGGGTGCACTTCTATATAAAGGCTCCCGGGGAGAGCCAACTTGCCAGCCAGGCAATGTGGGACTATCCCACATGGCTGGTGCGGCTCCACAAGGTGCGCCGGCCCTAGGTCGGCCCCATTTGACCCACCTAGGCCGGCCTCCCCCCCCCCCCCCCCCCCCCCCCCCCATGTAACGCCCCGGATTTTTTCCCAAATTAGATTTGTTTGTTTTTATTTTTGCATCATCATGTCATCATGCATTTGTCATCTCATTAATTTAATTTGTTGCATTTAAATTCAATTCCACTTTTAAATTCAAATGCAATTCAAATTAATTAAAATGTGATGTTACAAATGTTTTGCAAATATTCAAACTAGTGTATTAACTTGTGTATTTTGAAACTACAAATATTTGCCAAAAGTCTATATATGTTTTACTTCTTCTATTTTGTTTTAAAATACAAAAACAGAAAAGAATAAAAACACAACAAATAATAAAACAGAAGAAAACACTCACCTGGGCTGAAACCCAACTTAGGCCCAAACCCCAGCCCACCTCAGCTTTCTTCTCCGTACGGTCGCACGAGACGAACGACCTCCTTTCCACCGTGGCCACGGTGTTCCCCACCATGTGCTCCTGCCTCACCCATTCCCTTTAAGTCTCCCCCGAGCCCTCTGGAAACCCTAGCCACTCTCCCACTCTCCCATCGCGCCGCCGCCACCGTCCCTCCTCTTTTCCCCTCCGAGCTCCACTGTTTTTCTCCTCCACCGAAAGATCGCCGGAGACCTCGCCGCCGCGCCACTGTTTCATCGGCGTCGAAGGTCCACTGGGAGTTCTAGGAGCACCGCCTTGTCGTCGTCGCCCCCAAGCCGAAGCAATCGAACCAAAAGCCGTCGCGGCCGTCGCCCTCATCCCTTCTTCCTCACGGCCGGCGGAGAGCCGCCGCCGCAATCTGCCGCCCCTGCGCCTCCTCGAGCCTGAAAACCTACCCCATATTTTGGGAGATGGTGTAGAAAGTAGAAAGGTTGGTTTTGCTTGCCAGGGAGTGCCCTACTGTCTTTTGGTTTGTGCTTTATGTGCAGTCAACAAGTTTGAAGTCCGACGATGTTAGCTTGGGAATCCCTCCGGCTTGGCTGGGCAGGGATATGGCGCCGTTGCTTATCTTCAGGACTCTTAGTCCAATTTGTATCTTATCTGTAGTCGTATATTATATTGCTTCTGCTGTCATTTGTAGCTTTGTATTGTATCTTTTGTATCTTGACTCATTCGAGTCATTGTTGTATTTATATCTTTTGTCGTGGTTGTGGATGTATCGGAACTGTTGTAATGTTATCACAATTCCACCCACATAATGCGCATGTTTCGGCGTGCACATTATGTCTGGTGGGCGACCTAAAATCGTTATTATGTGGATTTTGGTGGGATCTCTTAAATCTACATAGTACCAATTTTCGGGCGTCACCCCCCCCCCCCCCCCCCCCCCCGAATTCCCTAGGGGAATTTTCCGCCATGAGCCTTCTTTTCACCAGAAGGCCCATTTAGGGAAATCAGCCTTTTAAAATTCGAAAATAAATATATAAATCATATTTAATCATTAATTACACTAATTAATATCAAACATATTATATATAATTTATTCTAGCTCCGAAAACTATTTCGTCGCTGGCCGATCTCCATCGAACCATTCCCGGGACGTTCCCGGTGATCTCTTTCCTTTCCGGTTGTCTTGTCGAAACCCCTTAAGTGTGTTACCCTAGCGGTTTGATGTAATAACAGACATGATCGAGAACCCTCTCCAATCAACGATTAACTCGTAGGCCTGGACCCCATGAATTAACCCCTGTGATATAACGAATGACTATCATCTATAAAACCTAGACGTCGAGTCTTAAACCTTTTGCCATAGTGATACTTAGCGTGCCGAGACTCGCTCATGGATATCTCCATACCCAGCATGATCTCGTTACTGACAACACTATCTTCTACTCGTCCGTGATCTTATGTCCGGGTGATCTAGTCACATGCTTGCAAGCTCATTTGACATAATCTCACCGAGTGGGACCTAGAGTATCTATCCTGCTATACGGACTAGTAAATCCCGCTCTTGACCCCTCGTCTCAACTACTCTCTTCTGATATCCGAAAGTGTCACCTTTATTGTCACACTATATAAGATATGTCGTTTGATGCGATCAAAGTATCTTCCAGGAATAACAATAAGAGTTGATGTCACGGTCGAAGGCGTAATGACTACGTCCTACAAATATGGGTATGATGTTGGGGATATACCAACTAGGGGTATCTCTAACATGGATCAATCCGGCTAGTCCAGGGTGGCCCAAGGGTGGTAAGGCTGAAGCCTGCCGGGCGGCCCAGACAGCTGACGTACAAGGAAGTCGGCGGACGATCCAAGGAAGGTGGAAGGCCAAAGCCCATCAAGCCACCAAGCCCAAGACGGAAGGCGGAAACTAAGCCGGCTAGGTCTAGGACTGATTACTTGTCGGACAAGTACTTTCCTTGTATCCTGGGGTCTGGTCGCCTTTATAAGCCGGCCACCAGGAAGCCTTTAGGGCACGCTTCAATAGGCATCATACACATTGTAACCTGTTCACGGCTATTGCCTCATAGTGAATTATAGCAGCACGTAGGAACTCGCCACCGCTGCGGGATCTGAAGCTGGGTAAACTCGTCGTATTCAATCCCGTCCTCGACAACACCAACCTTCTTCCCCACAAACCATACGTAGGCTAGAGGACCCACGTCTCCTATCAAATATGTCGATACTACGACAGTTGGCGCCCACCGTGGGGCATAAGGTTCCTGGCGTCACCGAGCTGTCGACCGACAAGATGGATCTGAATCCGCCTTCTCCCAGGAGTCGGCCAAATCTAACTTCCACTTCGTCGTAGTTGTCGGACTGGGATCTGACTCCCAGCTGGAAAACAACGATCCTGAGTCAATTCTCCCTGCTCTCCAGGAGGATGCGATGTCAGATGCCAGATCCAGATCTACTGTTCAAGTCAACATACAATCTGACTCCAATGATGATACTACTCTCTTCTAAGAGAAAATCAAAAGCCGCTTTTCCAGTGATAATCCGGCTCCTTCAGAGGGTACAGCGGATACTGATATGCCTGACAAGCTGGCTATGATGGTTGTCGTCGATCACGAGTCAACCCCAGTTGCTTCTGAAATACAAAACAAGCCGGCGGAAGATGTCGGCGACACCGCAGCCGGTCAACTCATTGACGGTTCCGACAAGGTGCGCGCAAAGAAGAAAACTAGTCTCGAGAAAGGCGGTAGCAGCAAACCCACGGATTTGCTCTCCGTCATCAAAGAAGTAGAAGAGATCACGCACACTCCGGTGAACAAGGATACTCCACTCGACGAAGTGGAAGAACTTAGGCTTAATATGCTTAAGCACTCTGACTTCCTGTGCAAAAGAGAGGAGCATGTCGAGAGCCTTGCAAAGAAGATCGAGAAAGAACAGGAAAAGATGTCGGCCAAAACGAGTCGGCAGCTCTTCGAAGAAAAAAGGTCATCAAAAAACTGCCGTGATAAGGAGCCGCCAATTCGTGCAACAACAGTAGCTCAAGATCTTGGGTTTGACTGGCGCACGGCACCGCAACGCGTGGACAGAAGGGGGGACGTTGTCTTCTGCACCCCCATCCTTAACGCTGCTGCCGCGCTAGACACCCTAGACGACAAGACTTACACAGCGGAGGAAAATTGGCCAACGCAAGACACTTCGTGAGCAAGGCCCTCGAACAGCAAGCCCGCGCTGACTCCTACGGCCACATGGCGGATGCCCGCGGGGGAGATCTAGAGTCCAAGTCAGGAAAGTGCAAAGCTGCACCTGGCGCAGACCCCGAAGGCCCGTCCGGATCCAGTAGCCATGGCGACAAAAGGAAAGCAACGCCACCTCCAAAGAAGACGTCACCACCAAAACCAAGGCGGGACGAGAATTCAAGGACAGGAAGCAGAGGAGACCTGCCACCTCCAACCCAGCCAAGGCGCGGTAATGGCGGTAGCCGAGATAATGGACAGTTGCCTAAAAAAATATGCCGGTAACGATCCTCCCAGGAGAGGTCGAAGCCGGTCCCCGCAACGCAGCACCGGCAGCAAGAGGAAGGAGGCGGCAGAAGGGCCCAGGCATAGCGTAAGCCGGGCAGCGCAGGACGAGCCAAACGCAAACAGAGGCGGACAACAACTCGATCCAAAAGACGGGCGACATCGCCTACAAGACATAGCAAGAGTAAGGGAGCCGCTATACTCTGGAAAAAAATGCTTTGGCGATGCCATCCGCAGAGAACCGTTCCCCAAGGACATGACATCAGTGTCCTAAAATTGTTCTAGGTACAACGGCCTCGTTAAGCCGGACTCGTGGCTAGCCGACTATGCCATGGCCATACAAATTGCCGGCGGAAGCAATCATATTGCCATCCGCTACCTACCTCTCATGTTGGAAGGCACAGCAAGTGCTTGGATTGACAACCTTCATGAAAAGTCTATCCATAGCGGGTACGACATGGAAAAGGTTTTCTCCCAGCACTTCCAAGGAACATACAAACGTACAAATACCTACATGGATTTGCAACGCTGTATTCAAAAACCGGACGAAACCATGACAGATTTTGCCAGCCGTTGGATCTCCGAAAAGGCCAACTGTCATGGTGTTTCGGATGCGCAGGCTATCCATGCCTTCTACACGGGCCTGCAGAAGAAATCTATGCTCCGTCACCGGCTCGTCCGCGAGCAAGTCACGGATCTTGGCGGGATGCTTAACCTAGCTGCCCAATACGCAGCAGCAGATGATGACGCACGTGACGATGATCCAGACGTCAGCACCGCGCCAAAACGGAACAACAAATGCAAGCAGACAACGGACGACAAAGCCGGACCTTCCAACGAGGTAGCCGTCGCGTTCCAAGGGAATGTCGGCAAAAAGAAGTGGAAGAACAAGAAAGATAATCACGACGCCGGCTCAGGCCCTAAGGCGGCGCGTATCACTTACGAGCAGGCAAAACTTTTGCCATGCCCCATCCACGCCTCACTCGGCAAGGTCAACCATATGCCTAGCGAATGTCGTTTCATGGACGACTTCAAAAAGGATCCCACGGTCGGCTGGAAGTCAAAAAAGTCAAAGAAGTACAACAAGAAAGACAACAAGGACGACGAGGATGACGACGACATGTCAATCTCAAGCGATGATGACGTCGCCGCCAAGAAAAAGAAGCCATATCGAAGGTCAAAGAATCTCTCGTGTGCTTTGTCGGCACGCCTTCGGCTAAGGTGAAAAAAGCGGACATGCGCGAACTCAACGCGACAATGCCGGACGTCCCTCCGTACTTGAACTGGTCCGAGGCGGCGATCACTTGGGATCGGTCCAACCACCCTGATCACGTCCCTCATCCAGGCAAATACGCTCTTGTCGTCGATCCCATTGTCGACAACTTCAGACTCACAAAAGTACTCATGGACGGCGGCAGTAGCCTCAACATCATGTACTATGACACACTAAGCCGCATGAACTTGTCAGAGGATCGGCTTGATCACAGCAACCTCACTTTTCACAGCATAGTGCCCGGCAGATAAGCAAAGTCAATGGGGAGCATTAGGCTAAAGGTAACTTTTGGACCAAAGGAGAGCCAAGGCATTCACAATAATCAAAGGCGAGCCAAGGCATTCACAATAATCATAAGGCGAGCCAAGGCATTCACAATAATCAAAGGCGAGCTATATGAGCGAAGCACGTGCGGTGTCAATCAGCGATGCATACCGCCAGAAGAAGGCCAGGAAATTCTGAAGGGCATACATGTTGGCAGCTGCGGGCATCACGCCTCTGCCAGGTCCATCGTGTCCAAAGCTTTCCGCCAAGGTTTCTACTGGCTTACCGCCAAAGAAGACGCCGATCACATCGTAAAAACATGCAAAGGCTGCCAATTGTACGCCCGCCAACCTCTCATGCCGGCACAAGAACTCAGGACAATTCCAATCACCTGGTCGTTTGCGGTCTGGGCCTTAGACATGGTTGGTCCCTTCAAGAAGGCACGTGGTGGGTACACCACCTATTGGTCGATGTCGACAAGTTCACCAAATGGGCCGAGGCCAAGCCGATCAGCAAACTTGACGCACGCACATCAACCAATTTCCTCTGGGGAATTATCTCTCGGTTCGGAGTTCCACACAGCATTATCACTAATAATGGCAGTAACCTGTCTCAAGGCGACATAGAAGAATACTGCAGTGATCTAGGTATCCGGCTTGATTTGGCATCCGTGTCACACCCTCAATCAAATGGACAAGTAGAGCGTACAAACGGCTTAGTCCTCTAAGGACTTAAGCCCCGTCTCGAAGCTCCGTTACACAGGGCAGCCGGCGCTTGGGCAGAAGAGGTACAGTCTGTACTCTAGAGTTTGCGCACAATGCCAAACAGATCTACCGGCTACACTCCTTTCTTCTTAGTATATGGCACAGAGGTGGTGCTACCTACCGACATGAAATACGATTCCCCAAGAGTTCAAGCCTACATCGAGCAAGATGTAGAAGGTGCAAGACAAGATAGCCTAGACCTGTTGGATGAAGAGAGAGACGTTGCTCTACATCGCTCCGCCTTGTACCTGAAGGGGTTACGGTGCAGAAAATAATAATTTTCTAGCGTATGAAACCCTAACTAGCCAGGATCTATCTATCTAGTACATGCGATAACGGTGGCGGAACGGGTTACATTACCTCCATGTAGACCGATAGCGGGGATTACGCTCCCGCACAAGCGTTGACGATGAAGTCGTACGTAGCCGACCTCGAGGTCGCGGAGAACTTGCCGCGATGATGTAGACGATGACGCCAGGGTGTCGACGATGACCTGCGTCGACGGGCGTCGGGCGGAAGATGGCGAGGCGCTGGCGGCAAGGGGGGAGGCGGCGCGGCGGCTGCAGGGAGCGAGACGACGTCGCCCAGGCTCCTCAAAAGAGTTGCCTCCGAGCACTCGCAAACATACGGAGCTTAACGACAACCCTCGGTCATTCGGATCCAGCGAAAATCGCAGGGGTAGATCTTATCTGGAATCCCGCAGGGCAACGGCGCCCGGCGCTATAGCTTAGGTCGAGAAAGGGGGCAAAACGGGCGGAGAAGCAACTCGGCCGGCCTGCTATACAATTAATTGTATTTTCCAATGAATTAATCCAATTAATATGCCTTGCTATATAAAGGGGGGAGGGGGTGTGCAAACACCTTGCCTCCCCCATGTGGGACTAAAGGAATACGAGGGGGAGGGGGGTTCAGCCGAACCCCCTAGTCCAAGTTGGACTAGGGCCCAAGCCCCCCTTCCCCTTGGGTGGTGCGGCTCCCCCCCCCCCCCCCCCCCTCTTGGGCCCTCTTAGGGCCCATGTAGGTGGGAGCCCCCTTTTTCCTTTATTTAATTAATATTAAATTAATATAAAATAGAATTAATTCATAATTAATATATTTAAATACTATTTAATATCCCGTGACTCCGAAACAATTTCCGAATCACCCGAACAACTTTCGGACATCTCTAGAACCATTCCAGACCTTCCCGGAACTCCTTCCGGACCATCGGAACTCTTTCCGGATCATTTCTATCTCTCCAACAAAATCCTATATTATTCCAGAACCTATCTCCTGGTGTCGTTAAGACCTTAAGTTTGTTACGCTACGGTTCGAGAACACGCCAGACATGGTCGAGACACTCCGCTCACCAATGACCGTCAGGGATACCTGGATGTATATGACGGCCCCTGTGCATTCTACGAATATCATCGTTGAACCATAAATATGATATTCATTCCCTTTGTTTCTGCGATACTACCCTGTCCGAGATATGATCGTAGACATACCGATGTGTTTGTTGTATCTCGTTACCGACAAAAGTTATTAACTCGTCTGTGATATTACATCTCCATGACCTAGTCATAAGCTGCGCAGCTACATAGATGTAATCTCACCGAGTGGGACCAGAGTATCTTTCCATTACAAGAATGAACAAATCCCGCTCTTGATCCTTACGTCTCGATGCTCTTTCGGAATACCCAAGATGGACACCGTTATTGTCATGATATATAATACACAACGTTTGATGCTCTCAAAGCACCCCTACGAAGCATCAATAAGTACGGTCTCACGGTATAGGGAATAAGCTATCATATTCTTATCTATTGCAAATGACAAACATTGTAATACGATCTTATTGCAATACTTTGCGTATGTCCATCATCTTATTCAACTAAAAAGATGACCCCGTTGTCAACCGACGTCATTGTCCTTGATCGGAAATCTCGATCAACTGTTGTCCAATGGACTAGTTCATATAGAGGCTCACTAGGGACCTGGTTGTCTATGTATCAAACGTGTATTAATAATTCCGATTAATACAGTTATAGCATAATACACAAACATATTATAAACTTATGAGATGACGCAATAAATACAACTTATTTATTTGCCTCTAGGGCATATCTCCTTGAGTCTCCCACTTGCACTAGAGTACAAATAAACTAGCTGCATTTTACTTTATCAAAATCCCTTATCAAATAAGAATCATTTGATAATGCTTGCTTGCGGAAGAGTGTTACTCTGACAATCTGCACAATACATGATTGTGCATACTTTTGCGATTCATTGATATCAGCTTGCTTGATATCACCATGTTATCCAATAACATACATGCAAATACCGTAACTAAGTGAGACTTCTGTTTCCCAGCGCTTACTCTGATTATACCAACCAGATAACTGCCTACAAAAGGACACTCAGTCACAATGAGCCCCTTGTAACAATTACAAACTCGCGATATCTACATACTTTCACACCAATATAGAAAACTTGACATTCTAATGTCAATCCATCAACTAACGCACTTCTACTTCCAGTAAATTAAAATTTTACTTTTATAACTGCTCTTCTTTTAAGAACATCGGTTATATTTCATCGAGCAGATAATATGGTTTATGTATGATGTCTAATATTACATAATAGACCAACATGTCATACAACCATTACTACCTTGTATCATTACTCTTAATGATCAATTGGATTTCCAAGGACCATCCTTTTGATTCTATTCTGACTCCTCAGATAATCCAAAACAACTCGATTAACTATTTAAAATTCCCGTTCTATTCCAAATAGACACTAACTTTCAAATAGTTTCACAACTTCATCCTTCTCATCTATTCTACTGGTACAATTTCACAATGTGTCATTTACACAAGATGAATTCGGCTCCCACTCAAGTTATGTCTCCACATATTTGAGAACACGACCTCCCACTCAAAAATGTGTCATCCACATATTTCAGTTCCTAAGCTCCCACTCAAAAATATGTTCTCCACATATTCCACCTGAGTAAACTAACTTTGACTCCCACTAAAATCGACATTTTGGTCAAACCAAAATCATTGATCTATTATCAATTCGAATTCAATACAAACTACAGTATTACATTAATACAAATCCCTCAGACTTCAAGCATGTCTACATAAATGTAGTCAACAAATTTGATCTTGTCCAAGACACATTTCTTGACAAGACATGCTTCCACGTCTTTCTTATAGTCACATTTCTCATATAACACTTTATATGATGATTAAACAATCTTATTCCACTAATAAGAATTGTAGCAACAATTACTATTTTAATCCTCTCAAATGTAACTTGGATTTTCAGGCTGAAAAGCCTTAGTTCGTATTCTGATATTTTCTCAACTCTCTTTGTATTCATAAAGTGCACCTTGATCTGTCAACAAGATCTGAAACACTTAATATTGTGTTGTGACCTGACAACAATATTAAATATAACAACACTTTATTTAGAAGCTTCTTTCATGAAAATATTATGATCTTTATGAAGAGGATTGCAAGCAGAAAACAATTTTCTAGTCTCCCTCACTCTTAATCAACAAATTTTCATTTGTAGACATATATTCTTTGGAACACCTTCCAACATTCTACTTTTATGAATATAGGTCTGACACCTTATTTCAAGCTTCTAATTCCAATCCATAAACCACAATTCAAAAAATCATATTTTCCTCGGAATTACATAGACAACAAACCAAGTTTTGTTTCTATTTGGTTTTGGAATATACTCCCATCCAATGCGAGCAATCTACAAAGAACTATTCATGTATATTCCGAATTATCGTATAATCATATACATGTCGACACTACTGTCGATCCCACGAATTCCCGTTGAGAAAAATATCTATTTTCTAAAGTGGACATCGACTATAATGTTTCGAACATATTAGGAGATTCTAAGACATATTCTGACAGACCACACTTTATTTGAAATAGAGTATGATTATAATACCCCATATATCACCATATATGACATTATAATATTGTGAAACACATTTCCACAAGTCTTTTGTGTTGAAATCATAATTCAAAAATATTGCCCTTTGATCGAATCTTGTGAATATAATATTCACTAATCTTTCTTCTGAAAAACCCCATTTGATCTCTTATCAAATTAATTTCAGACTTGTGATTTATCAGGCAAATACTCATATTCACCAGTAATTATAGAAGAATTCGGATCAAGCAAAAACACCATTAATTAATCATTAAAAATGACTCTCAATTAATTTCCTCTTGTATTGCTACTTCAATACTTCATTTCAAACTTAATCAATTCGTCACTCGAAATACTTAAATGGGCCAAAATTATCCATTACTTCTTTCATTGCCTTTATGACTAAATTCGATGGTGTTTGTTCTTTGGACACATAATTTTATCATTCCCGCTATTATAAATGTATATCATACGCATAATGTAATTGAGATGTGATGCAAATTACTCATAATATGAAACAACTGCTTTGTTTCATAACACAAAACAACTGATTTGTTCTGTATGAATAATTATGTCTTGTAACATTCAAGACACCAAACTAGATCACACTCTCACTATTACAAAATGTCTTATCAAAAACTATTGATGATAACTAATATGATATCTCGAGGGCGTGAGCACTACTGGCCATGAACTTGCCATCACTTGTGCACTGTCACGTCACCCTTTGCCGCATACTTGTGATAATCAGGGACTGTTTCATAAACAGAACAAGTATCAAATACTTTTCATCAAGTATGAGAAGAATATATTTATATCTTCGTATGTCAAATATACCCGTAGCGACGAAGAAATCTTCTTCGATGGAGTCAACTTTTAGAGATTAGAACTTGTTCACGAACGTGAAGAAGCTCATCGTGTCTCTATAGCATATTCACGCACATGCTATTCACAGCTAGGATGCAAAGCACAATCTCTATTGCACTGGAGTTCGCTATCTAGAAATCGTAGATATTCATAAGCCTGAAGTAGATATCATACAACTTCTTCAATTGAGTCTCCAGACAGGTATGCTCCCCATGTGAATGGTCCCGAACTTTCTAAGCTGTCTGAACTGCTCAAGACTCAATTCGTCTTTGAAGTGACCTTTGATCGCATCAATCACGACATATGGCTCCATGTGTTGAAACAACTTTCAACTCTGGTGCTAGACATACGCTCATGACGACCTTCACTTCCATGAAAATATCATGATGCTTACGGAACTCATCATCTTCCTCCTTGCAAGCAGAATCATCTGGTCTAACTCCTAACTAATGTTCTAGGACATATAGGATGTTTGTTGTGTTTGTAGAACGTTTGTAAAACCAATGTACCAGCTGATGAAGTTGGACCCGTCGGCTTCTAAGGTAGAATCCGGGCTCTTGAGAAAGTAACCGAAATATAGTTGCGTAGTCTACAGATGTGATCGCAAAAGAGGTAAGGTAAAGTTTATAATATATAGGTGAGTTTTAGTTTTATAATCACATTATCAAAACACACCACACCAAGATTATTATCCCTAAAAATAATAATGGCGATTACACGACCCCTCATCCACCACACCACCCCCGATCATCACGGTCGGCAGCAAAGCTTTAAAGGTGGACATAAAATGTCGATCACAACAACTCTGTGACTCGTGCTCGATCTTTCGATCTTCCCGTGTTCCGAGGCCATATCTGCATATGCTAGGCTCGCCAATCAAACCTCGAAGACCCTGCGCGTGCAACATGGCTTACACCCACTTTATGCGAACGACGAGATGTCTGGCACCCGATCATCACGGTCTGCCTCATAACGTAGAACTTTCTTGGTGGTGCGCAACGAGGGAGAACACAATTTTGGTATTCGTTAGGGATCATCCTATTCATGATGCTACCGTTGTATATCTAGCATATAAGCAATCAATAGGATGCACACACAACAGCACACAATAATGATGCAATGAAGTGCGATGTGGCTTGGTCGATGCGCCTGGACCTTCATGGCGCCATGTGCCTGGCCCCCGGCGCCCCGGCATAGCTCCGAGTCTACGGAGCCCTCCATTGCCTCCGACAGTACGAGTAATATCAAACTTACCGTAACCATGTCACATAAAATAACGCCTCTGCACAACAAAGTTAGACGCCTCTAGCTTTATTTAGTTTTGCAAGTTTTACGTGGCATATAGGCTTATTCGTGAGAGAATCGCTTCCCTACCTACGAGTTTTGTACCACAACGTCGATCGTATAATTGCATGTTTAAGCATCCCTTTCGGACCCTCCATTGAAAATGCTTTGCCGACTAGAGAGAGAGAAACAGACACCCGCCAGCCACAGATACGGTGCAAGCCGTATGTCAGTAGTGGAACCAGTCTCGCGTAAGCGTACGCGTAAAGTCGGTCCGGGCCGCTTCATCAACTCAATACCGAAGGCATCGCAAGTGCACGCTAGAGGGTAGCAAATATAAGAAAGACGTCCTCATTCAACATGAGTTCTAACCGTACCAGCAGTACTACGCATAGATCGGCTCTGATACCACTGAAGGGGTTACGGTGCAGAAAACAATAATTTTCTAGCGTATGAAACCCTAACTAGCCAGGATCTATCTATCTAGTACATGTTATAACGGTGGCGGAACGGGTTACATTACCTCCATGTAGACCGATAGCGGGGATTACGCTCCCGCACAAGCGTTGACGATGAAGTCGTACGTAGCCGACCTTGAGGTCGCGGAGAACTTGCCTCGATGATGTAGACGATAACGCCGGGGTGTCGACGATGACATGCGTCGACGGGCGTCGGGCGGAAGATGGCGAGGCGCCGGCGGCAGGGGGGTGCGCCGGCGGCAAGGGGGAAGGCGACACGGCGGCTGCAGGGGGCGAGACGACGTCGCCCAGGCTCCTCAAAAGAGTTGCCTCCGAGCACTCGCAAACATATGGAGCTTAACGACAACCCCCGGTGTCGTGGGATTGTCACGGCAGATGTTACCTGGAGGTAACTTGAGATGAGGGGCAAGACGACTCTGGCGCTCAGGAGATTGTCTAGCTCTGCGGGAAGAGGATGTTTTTTACCCAAGTTCGGGTCCCCTCGGTGGAGGATCCCTACGTCTTTCTATAAATCACTGATATTATAATATGTTACATGGTGCGCCAATGGCGATCGCCGGGTTTCGATGACTCCGGCGTGGGAGCTCTCTCTATTTTGTCTATCTTACTTGGCTCGACTATGGCTTATCGTAGCCTCTGTTGATCTTCAACCTATCTTTCTATGACCTAGGAGCCGGCTTATATGGGCGCCTGGTCTCCTGGTTTACATGGTAAGACTACTTGGAGTTCTACTCTATCTCGTCTTGTCTTTCTTATCCTCCAAGTCTTGGGCTTCGTGATGAATATTGCCTCTGAGTCTTCTAGAGCCTTCCTTCTTTGGGTCTTCCTGAAACCTCTTCCAAATCCGGGTTTCGCCTGACACCCAAATCCGGGTTTCACCTGACACCCAAATCCGGGTTTCGCCTGACACCTCACCCAGATCCGGGTTAGCTTCCTGGCCGGGTTATAATACTGTCGGGTTATGATTCTGCCGGGCTATAATTCTGCCGGGTTATGAAATGAGCTCTCCGACCCAAGTGTAACCTTGCTCATGTGGAGTGCAGGGTAACCTCGCCCAGGCCTCATGCCTGTCGGGTTACACTTCCCTCTTCATGGGCCTACCGGGTTATCATTCCCCCAATAGTAGCCCCCAAGATTAATTTGGATATGAGCTTGGCTTGCTCATCTTTGTGACCTTGATCTTGATTATCATGTTTCATGTGAAGCCTGCCAGCTCAAATCCGGGTTAATCTCCTGAAATAAGATAAATACTTGTGGACTAAAAGTCCGGGTTACACTATTAAATCATTGGGTCGGCTCTTCTTGGTGTTCCGCCTCATATAACCATGTTTTCTTCAACCGGGTTTCATCTGACCCTGATTAAGCCTGCTCACACGGAGGCTATGCGGAAGGATGCTCCAGATATTTATAATCCGGGTTTGATGAAGACCTCGCGAAAAAACTCCGGCTTACTTTTGAGACCCGAATTTGATTTTTATTCTTCACCTCGGGGAATATTACTTCCCGACTCTAGCCCCCAAGTGTAGGGTTGTTGCTTGCAGCAACCTGGGACTTTCAAGTTTCTTACTTCAATAGCTTTTGAGCTTCAAACTGAGTAGCCCCCAAGAGCCAGATCTGCAGCTTGCTGCGTTCTGGGTCTTCTTTGAGAACTTTGAGCTTCAAACTGGGTAGCCCCCAAGTGCCTGTTTCCAGCCTGCGACAACATGGGACTTATAGCAATTTGAGCATAACTTACTTTTCTGATGAGTAGCCCCCAAGCGCCGGGTCTGCTACCTGCAGCTACTCGGGGCTCTCTTAATTTCATAATACCGAGTAACTTTTCTGATGGTGTCCATGCACCCTGAGAATTTGCGCTATTTGTCCTTTTGAATTAGATGACCCTTTTGGTTTCTTTAGCTCTCTGCATAGCCGGTTTTCTCGTGACATCTTTCGTGCATAAAATTCTAGAACGATCAAGGTCTGCTAAGTCCTCATGGGCATCATAGTCAGATTGAAAGCCGGATTTTTAGCATCAGGTCATTGTGGCTTCTTTGCCGGGTGAGAATAACATCGAGCTAGCAGGCAAGTATAACCAAGAATATTGTGGCGTCTCTGCCGAGTCTTGAGTTTTCAACTTGCAACTGATAGTTAACAAGCCCCCAAGACCCCCTTTCATATGAAAGATGATGATCTGAATTTTGTGGCGTCTCTGCCGAGTCTTGAGTTTTCAACTTATAACTTTTAGTTAATAAGCCCCCAAGACCCCTGATTTGTCATATGACAAAGCACTTTGGTGCTGATAATACATAAGCTGGATTGTGACAATTGGCTACTGCAATAGACTTTGATAAATCTGTTTGCGGGTATTCGATAGCCCGACTTTGAAAAAAAAAACCTTTGCGGGAATTCTATAGCCCGACTTTGAGAAATACCTTTGCGGGAATTCTATAACCCGACTTTGAAAAATACCTTTGCGGGAATTCTATAGCCCGCCTTTGATAAATCCACTGAGGTCTCGCTAAGCGATGTAAAGGCTGAGAGATGTTTCACGGATCATCCTCAAATATGTTTCACGTGTAAGGTTCGGTGTTTGTAACCCGAACACCATCACACGCGTCTTTTAAGCGGTAAGATCCATGACTTCAACACAGCAATTAGAAACTTCTGACTGAATGATAAAATATTAACCATAAATATGACTTAGCTGTCTGAATTGAACGTCATTGATGACGTGGTGAGACCCGATGGCAGCCGCGCTCAAAGCCGGCTGGCGGCCGGGTCATTGATCGTTGCTGCTTGAAGCCATAACCGGGGCATGATGAATATATTTGTTTCTGATCCGCATAAAATTGCCGTGCATAGCTTGATGAGCCGGCTGCTTGATTGACTTGCTCTCGTATTTTCTATCCGGCTTATATTGCTCCTTTCTTTTCGCATGATTCAGCTGGATGATTGTCTTGTATCGCCGGCTCTCTTGTTTCTCTGAGGCTGGCTTCTATTTCTTCTTTTCCTTTGCTCTATGGATCACGTGGAGTCTTGTTCTTGTATAACCAGCTCCTGGCCGGCTTCCCTTCATCTCCTTTCTTCTTTCCTACGGATGAGCGGACGCACAGGGTCAGGGGGTAACACTCCAAGGCATCCCTCCGGATAACTCTCTTCTTTTTGACAACTTTTTCAGACCGACTTGTATTTCCTGTATTGGGCCACGAGTTCTGGCCGACCTCCTTTTCTCTACATATCGCGACTTGATCCGGTTGGTATACTGTGTGGAGTATATGCAAATCGCTGGCGGCTCCTTTTTCTTTTCTCTTGTCTACCTTGGAATCCGGCCTGCACACAGATCGGATGATCCGGACGATCCACGCGAGCTAGCTAGCGCCACGGTTTGCTCTTCTTATTTCCTTTGTATTTCCTTCCTTGTCTTGGAAACCGGACCGGAACGCACATAGTTTGGACTGATTTCTCCATGCGAATGCTAGCTGAATAGCTTCTTGAGTCGGACACGCATATAGCTAATAAAACCCTTTCCTTTTCATTGCCTTGATCCGGTTGCTTTTTTCCTTTTCCCTTCGGGACTTGCGTCATCTAATTTGCCGCTGAGTGGCCGGGCTAGACTCTGGCTCATCTAGACCTGACCCGACCGTCAAGCTGTTTGACTTTCTTATTTCTTGTTTGCAAGATTATCGACGTATTTTCCGGATTTACGTAGAACTCGATCGCCGAAACAAAGATGGAATACATTGATTTCAATAACCTCACCAGGATCAGCTCGGCGAGTTGTAACTGATAGCTGAATGCGAATATCATTGCTTTGGGCTGTTGTACGCATAAGGAATCCAGCCTTTTGATTCCTTGTATGATCCGTTCCGCCCAAGACTCCTAGAGTCCCGATCCAGCCGACCACGCGTGAGATCCGTCCGCACGTAAATTTTCCCACGATCCGAAGTCTGGCCGCCGTCCATGCTTGACGCAATTTTGTTGATAATGACGCCATGATTTCTGCCGGCTCCCTGGCTCCTCCAGGTCCGGCTCTTATACGCCTGGTTCTGACTCTTCTGTATCTGACCTCTTTCATGGACGGGCGCTATTCCATATCGCCGGCCTTCTGATGAATCTGCTTCCGGCTTATAACCATCCACGCTGAACGATGTGATCTTGCTAATTGTTGATGATCTTGTCGATGACGATTCTATTCATCCACGCAGCACTTCTCCTTTGATGAACACATATCTGGCCGCAGGCCCCACGGTGGGCGCCAACTGTCGTGGGATTGTCACGGCAGATGTTTCCCGGAGGTAACTTGAGATGAGGGGCAAGACGACTCTGGCGCTCAGGAGATTGTCTAGCTCTGCGGGAAGAGGATGTTTTTTACCCAAGTTCGGGTCCCCTAGGTGGAGGACCCCTACGTCTTTCTATAAATCACTGATATTATAATATGTTACATGGTGCGCCAATGGCGATCGCCGGGTTTCGATGACTCCGGAGTGGGAGCTCTCTCTATTTTGTCTATCTTACTTGGCTCGATTATGGCTTATCGTAGCCTCTGTTGATCTTCAACCTATCTTTCTATGACCTAGGAGCCGGTTATATGGGCGCCTGGTCTCCTGGTTTACATGGTAAGACTACTTGGAGTTCTACTCTATCTCGTCTTGTCTTTCTTATCCTCCAAGTCTTGGGCTCCGTGATGAATATTGCCTCTGAGTCTTCTAGAGCCTTCCTTCTTTGGGTCTTCCTGAAACCTCTTCCAAATCCGGGTTTCGCCTGACACCCAAATCCGGGTTTCACCTGACACCCAAATCCGAGTTTCGCCTGACACCTCACCCAGATCCGGGTTAGCTTCCTGGCCGGGTTATAATACTGCCGGGTTATGATTCTGTCGGGCTATAATTATGTCGGGTTATGAAATGAGCTCTCCGACCCAAGTGTAACCCTGCTCATGTGGAGTGCAGGGTAACCTCGCCCAGGCCTCCTGCCTGCCGGGTTACACTTCCCTCTTAATGGGCCTATCGGGTTATCATTCCCCCAACACCCGGTCATTCCGATCCAGCTGAAATCGCAGGGGTAGATCTTATCTGGAATCCCGCAGGGCAACGGCGCCCGGTGGTATAGCTTAGGTGGAGAGAGGGGGCAAAACGGGCGGAGAAGCAACTCGGCCGGCCTGCTATACAATTAATTGTATTTTCCAATGAATTAATCCAATTAATATGCCTTGCTATATAAAGGGGGAGGGGTGTGCAAACACCTTGCCTCCCCCATGTGGGACTAAAGGAATACGAGGGGGAGGGGGGTTCGGCCGAACCCCCTAGTCCGAGTTGGACTAGGGCCCAAGCCCCCCTTCCCCTTGGGTGGTGCGGCTCCCCCCCTCTTGGGCCCTCTTAGGGCCCATGTAGGTGGGAGCCCCCTTTTTCCTTTATTTAATTAATATTAAATTAATATAAAATAGAATTAATTCATAATTAATATATTTAAATACTATTTAATATCTCGTGACTCCGATAATTTCCGAATCACCCGAACAACTTTCGGACATCTCTGGAACCATTCCAGACCTTCCCGGGACTCCTTCCGGACCACCGGAACTCTTTCCGGATCATTTCTCTCTCTCCAACAAAATCCTATATTATTCCAGAACCTATCTCCTGGTGTCGTTAAGACCTTAAGTTTGTTACGCTACGGTTCGAGAACACTCCAGACATGGTCAAAACACTCCGCTCACCAATGACCGTCAGCGATACCTATTAACTCGTCTGTGATATTACATCTCCATGACCTAGTCATAAGCTGTGCAGCTACATAGATGTAATCTCACCGAGTGGGCCCAGAGTATCTTTCTATTACAAGAATGAACAAATCCCGCTCTTGATCCTTACGTCTCGATGTTCTTTCGGAATACCCAAGATGGACACCGTTATTGTCATGCTATATAAGACACAACGTTTGATGCTCTCAAAGCACCCCTACGAAGCATCAATAAGTACGGTCTCACGGTCTAAGGAATAAGCTATCATCTTCTTATCTATTGCAAATGACAAACATCGTAATACGATCTTATTGCAATACTTTGCGTATGTCCATCATCTTATTTAACTAATAAGATGACCCCATTGTCAACCGACGTCATTGTCCTTGATCGGGAATCTCGATCAACTGTTGCCCAATGGACTAGTTCATATAGAGGCTCACTAGGGACCTGGTTGTCTATGTATCACACATGTATTAATAATTCCGATTAATACAGTTATAGCATAATACACAAACCTATTATAAACTTATGAGATAACGCAATAAATACTACTTATTTATTTGCCTCTAGGGCATATCTCCTTCAGTACCAACAACAACTCCGCCACTACCATAGCCGGAGAATGCAGAAGCGAGGCTTCATAACAGGTGACCTGGTTCTCCGCCTAATTCAAGACAGAAAAGGCTTGCACAAGTTATCCCCGCCATGGGAAGGACCGTTTATAGTCACAAAGGCGTTTCTCAATGGTTCCTACTACCTAGACGACATCCGCGACGAAGAAGAAAAGAAAATGCGCAAGAAGGCGGCAGGAAGGAGAGGAACAAAGCGCAAAAGAGGCATTGACGACCCGTTCGAACAAACAAGACGGCCTTGGAACATTGAGCAGCTACGTCCTTTCTACACTTAGCAATTCATAATTGTAATAAGTTATATATGATTATGAAATAAAAGTCTATCCCCTATGTTTCTAAGTTACCTATTTTTTAGCTCCGTGCAAAGGTTCAAACTGGTAGATACTTGCAGCTTTCGAGCCAACCCAAAGAAAAAATCAACTTTTTGCGCCGCCTCATTCCTTTACGTCTGATTACTTATATGTGGTTCGCCTAGTAGTATGTCTTTGGCGCCAACATGTTGGGTTTGGTTTCTGATTCTAAACATATGTTTAGCCCTGGTTGTTTCAGCTAAAGTTTCCGGCTGAGGTTTGCCAACATACAAACAGTCAAACATACAAGTCAGGGTAAAATTAAGGCGGGCCAAATAAAAATAAGGCAAACTAAAACATATTAGCTGGCTTCCCGCCTAGCAAAGCATCTCCAAAAGTATATACAAATATTACAAGTTGAGATTATATTGTTCAGGGGCAGGAAAGGGCTGGCCGTCAAGATATAAAAGAGGTCGGTAACAAGAACTTCGGCTCGGGGGCCGCCTACATTAGGCTTGGGGGCTGACAACCTCAGCCCCAGAGCTATCGCTCCCCTCCGCCTCGGCCGTACCGGCAACTCCAGCTTCTCCAGCAGCAGGCACAGGATGGCGCCGGTAGAAGACCGTCGTGTCAACCATGTTGGCAACACGCGTGGCGTAGCCGGCAACGCTGTTTAGCACAGCAGCCGGCTGGACCTCGCTGCCGTCTTCATAAGTAGACGGCATGCCTTCGGTGACGGCTTCTATCTCCGCCTCGGGGTAATGCGCCATAAATAATCCAAGCGCAGTCTTGGCACCACCCCGCGCCACCGACTTCAGCGAGCTCTTCTGTAGCTTGCTCCAGCATGCTGGGCACATCCTGAACTCGGACGGCTCCTGGCTGCCGGAGGAGATGAAGAACTTGGCGGCAAACCGCTTGGACGCCGCCAAGTCTCGGTGATCAGCTCACCCAGACGTGCAAGGCGATCTAGGCGGAGGATGACAACCTTGTCATCGCCTAAGCCGGCAGCAACTGTATCAAAAAATAAAAACGTCAGTTTGGCTCAGGCTAAACAAGTTGACAAAAATAGATGAGGAGTGAGGAATTACCAAGGACCGAGTTATGGAAGGTGGACAGCTCAATCATATGAGCTGCCACCGCATCCTCCGCAGTTTGGGCGCGAGAAGCCCGCTTGAATATTTCCTCAGCAGCCGCTTTCTCCGCCTCCGCCAATTTTTTGCGCAGGCCATCCAGCTCCCTAGTAAGCTGGCTAGACTCCTGCTCAAACTTCAACTGCTGGGCCTCCATCTCCTTCCGACGCTCCTCCTTCATCAGCAAGGTTGCAGCCGCCAGATCGGAAACTTCATTCATAATAGCTTGCATATCAATGGACGCCTTCAGTATATCATGGGCGTGATCTAGCAGTTCTACAATATGGTTTCACTAGCTAAAAGATTGGCGGCAGCAAAAAAGAAAAATGGCGGAAGGCAAAAGAATGATTTTTTACCTTCGTCCTTCTAGCGGGCCGCCTCCAACTCGGCAATCCGCAAGTCCTTGGCTTCGCAATCCTTCTTCAGGTCGCGGCACCGCTGATTTATCTCAAACCTGGAGGAGATAAGCTCCACGTTGGCGGACAGGATGCCCAACAGACAAGGACAAAGGCATATAGCATATAGTCAAAAAAACACTAAGCCGGCGATCAATGTTTTTGACCTGCCATCTAAGTGCTTGGGGGGGAAGACTATGTATATGTCGCCAAGTTAGAAAAACTTACAGAAATATCGCCCTCCAAGTCGGCAAAGGCCTGGGAGGCGAAGTTGGCAAAAGTCAGGGTGGTTTCCTTGGCCTCCTTAAAAGTGGACCAAGGATCCCTAACTCTGCCGCCCCCTGCAGCCGGGGTTGTCCTCCGCGTCCCGCCGGCAACCTCCTCCAGCAACTCCTCCTTGGCGGCGCGCGATTGGACGGCTTCATTGGCCGTAGCCTCAGCCGATGGAAAGGGAGTGCTGGTTGCGCGACCAGCAGAAGAGGTCCTTGGCGGCGGACCAGAAGCCGGAACCTGGGGCTGGCGGCGAGCATCGCTCATAAAGCTGCCAGCCCGGGGTTGAGGAGTTGGCGGCACGGTGGCGGGCGAGCTACCCTGGAGCCGCTTTCCCTTGGATAGAAGGGACTTGGACGGCAACCTGGAAGTCGCCACCCATTCCCTGTCAATAAAGCAAGATCAGCCAGATGAATACCAGTAATAGAGAAATTCGACGACTACTCAAGGCGGAAATGGGTATCTTCGGGGGATGTTAATCCCCGCGTTCTCGTCGAGATCGACGAGCACCGGCTCTGTAGCCGCTGCGGTCCGTTTCTTCCTCTCGGCATTCACCGTAGAGGAAGCAGCGTCGGACGCCTTGCGCTTCTTGGTCTTCCCGGCTTCCGACTCGTAAAAGTCGGGAGCCAGGTCACTCTCCCCCCAGGGCAGAGAGCTGAGAAAAAAGCAAGTGTAATAGGATTCCATCAAGACGGCAAAAGCCGTCAAAGAAGGGCAACAAGAAACATATCTACCTCAAGGGGAGGGTTGTCGTGGGAGTGCATGGGCACGCCTTCCACCGCCTTCATCAGCCCCGATTTGACAAGGCTGCAAAGTCGGAACGTGAAGAGAGGCTGTGGCAGTAGGCGAATACTGACACATCTTGTGCGGGTTGTACCGCAGGGGCAGTATCTGTCGGCTAAGCCAGCAGATGACGGTATCCACCCCATCCAGCAAGGAGGGAGCCATCGTGCGGGTGAGGATCTCGATCCGCCTTTGAATAAGGCGGAGCTCCTCCGTCAACTTGGGGACCGCCTCGTCCCAGCATGGCCTGGGCATGGGCGGCGCGTTGACAAAGTCCGGGACGCCAAATTGGCGCCCCGGTGCTGCCATGTCTTGGCAGTGGAAGAAGGTGGACGGCCATCCCTTGACGGACTCGATGTATGGTATCTTGGGATACCATTGGCATCCTTGGCTGCAGTTGAAAGTGACGCTGCCGCAAGTCGCCAGTCCGCCGTCCGGCACAGTCTGGCACTGGCAACGGAAGCAATATCTGAAGAAGTCTAAACTAGACCTAATACCTAGATAGCCCTCAAACAGAGCTATGAAACCGGTTAAGACTAAAATGCTTTTGGGCGCTATATTGTGGGGCTGGAGCCCGTAGTGATTTAACACTTCGCTAAAGAAGGCGGAAGGCGGCAAGGCCATTCCCCTAACTAAATGGGAAGTGAGGATTACCCGCTCCCCGGCTTTCGGATCCGGGATGACGACCCCGAAGGCGGACCTCCAGTTGCAGTCCTCCCGAGTCAGGAGGTAGCCGAGTGCCTCCAAGTCTTGGAGCGCTTCTTCGTCGGCAATGGAGGGAAGCCAATAGCGTGACCCTAGGTCGGTACGGCAGAAGACGAAGGAGCCGAAGGCGCCGCCGCACGAGCGCGCACGGTGGGGGTCGAAGAGGGCACGGTGGTAACATTGCCCGCCTGCGCCGCCGCGAGGCGCGACACCGCACCACCCATCGCCGCCGCGGTGGTCGTCTCGGCCGCGAGACCGCTGGACGCCGTCGAGGGAGTATTCTGATCGGTGGGCATCACCGTGCGTGAAGGTCGCCGGAGAAAGGTGTTCTCCGGAGTTCGCTCGGGGAGGATAGAAAGACTAGAAGAGCAGGAGAGCGGGAGAGCAAAGGGCGATGGAGAGCGAGAGCAGAGATGAAAAATGTGAAGGAGATATGCCCTAGAGGCAAATAAATAAGTAGTATTTGTTGCATTATCTCATAAGTTTATAATAGGTTTGTGTATTATGCTATAACTGTATTAATCGGAATTGTTAATACACGTGTGATACATAGACAACCAGGTCCCTAGCAAGCCTCTATATGAGCTAGTCCATTGGGCAACAGTTGATCGAGATTCCCGATCAAGGACAATGACGTCGGTTGACAATGGGGTCATCTTGTTAGTTGAATAAGGTGGTGGACATACGCAAAGTATTGCAATAAGATCGTATTACGATGTTTGTCATTTGCAATAGATAAGAATATGATAGCTTATTCCTTGGACCGTGAGACCGTACTTATTAATGTTTCGTAGGGGTACTTTGAGAGCATCAAACGTTGTGTCTTATATAGCATGACAATAACGGTGTCCATCTTGGGTATTGCGAAAGAGCATCAAGACGTAAGGATCAAGAGCGGGATTTGTTCATTCTTGTAATGGAAAGATACTCTGGGCCCACTCGGTGATATTGCATCTATATAGCTGCGCAGCTTATGACTAGGTCATGGAGATGTAATATCGCAGACGAGTTAATAACCTTCGTCGGTAACGAGATACAACAAAGACATCGGTGTGTCTACGATCATATCTCGGACAAGGTAGTATCGCAGAGACAAAGGGAATGAATATCATATTTATGGTTCAACGACGATATTCGTGGAATGCACAGGGGTCGTCATATATTTCCAGGTATCCCTGACGATCATTGGTGAGCGGAGTGTTCCCGAACCGTAGCGTAACAAACTTAAGGTCTTAGCGACGCTAGGAGATAGGTTCTGGAATTTTATAGAAGTTTGTTGGAGAGAGAGAAATGATCCGGAAAGAGTTCCGGTGGTCCGGAAGGAGTTCCGGGAAGGTATGGAATGGTTCCGGGAATGTCCGAAAGTTTGTTCGGGTTGTTCCGAAATAGTTTCGGAGTCACGGGATATTGAATTATATATAAATATATTAATTATGAATTAATGGGATTTTTATATTAATTTAATATTAATTAAATAAAGGAAAAAAGGGGCTCCCACCTGTGACGCCCTAAAATCGGTACTATGTAGATTTAAGCGCATCCGCCGAAATCCGCATAATAACGATTTTAGGTCGCCCACCAGACATAATGTGCACGCCGAAACATGCGCATTATGTGGGTGGAATTGTGATAACATTACAACAGTTCCGATACATCCACAAATACAATAAAAGAGATAAATACAACAACGACTCGAACGAGTCAAGATACAAATATTACAATACAAAGATACAAATGACAGCGGAAGCAGAATAGTATCCGACTACGGATAAGATGCAAATTGGACTAAGAGTCCTGAAGATAAGCAATGGCGCCATATCCCTGCCCAGCCAAGCCGGAGGGATTCCCAAGCTAACGTCGTCGGACTTCAAACCTGTTTGACTGCACATAAAGCACATCCCAAAAGAGGGTCAGGGCACTCCCTGGCAAGCAAAACCGACTTGCCTACTTTCTACACCATCTCCCAAAATATGGAGTAGGTGGGCTTAGCGGCAGCAGCACTAGCAACCTAAAGAGACACGCTACAACTTCCGTCTAATCAGAGAGGGATAAGGGAGCGCATAAGATAAACATCTACAACTAACACCAAACATAACCCATTCTCGAATTAACCCCCTCAACCAAGTATGAGGAAGCAATTCGGGAAAACTCACACATTGAACAATTTTAGTTACCATTTATTGTGGAAGTAATTCTATATTACTAGTCAAATTAATTAACATTAATTAGGTGCAAGTTGTCTATATCTTGTTAGCCAGCATCATCACCAAAGTCGTCCATAACCGTGGACACGGCTCATCGATAAGATTATACCCTGCAGGGGTGCACTATTGTACCCATACTCGCATGATCAACCCAAGCAAGCATCAGGGCTTCTCAACACGACTTATTCCTTCACTACAGCAAGTCCAAGTGCCACCCATATAAGTTGTTACCCGCGTCAAGAGTCCGGCCGAATCTCAATTGCGGACTCATTAGTTTGTGTCTGCGCGCCATGCGGCTCAAACCACAGTAGGAACTGTCCGCTTCGCGCGCACCACCCCTATATGACCCCCCGTATCAAGTAACCTCTCATCAATCATCATCATCATGCACATGCATATGCGCAAATGGAAAACCCGAACTAGTTGCGGCACATGGACAAGCTGAAGATCCGTTCAAAGTCGAGGGGGGCTCCATAGGGCCTCCCACAAGTGGTTAGTGCGCTCAAAATTGGATCCGAGGACAAAATCTCAGTTCCTAGGTCGACACTGAGCAGAACAAAACACCTCGCAAGGCCTTCCGCCTGGTGCCTTATCTTTTAATTATAATACCCATATATAAGACAACATTTTATTAAGGTAGAATAATCTATCATACTAAGTAGATGAAACATAAGACCAACAGACGACTCGCACAAACAACTCTAAGTATGCGCTACGACTCGCAAGGCCAACAGATAAACAAACAACAGGTGATGGGATGTGGGGATAAAGTTATATGGGCTGCAGGATAAACATGTGATGGGATCGCGATAAGAATCGAATACTAGGGTAGCAGAGATCAACGGTAGGAATGGAACACAATGTATAGGTAAACAAGCAAACTTTGCTTGCCTGGAATCCCGCATGGAAGCAGATCTTGTCGTTGCCCACACATCTCAGCGTCGTATCCGCGAAGAAGCAACAAACACTGGAAAGCGTAAAGGATGCATTTTACAACTACGGCAAAAGATTCAGCATGATCATACGAGGATGATGCATGGCATGGCAAGATGCAATACAATGCAGGTAATCCAAATTAAGCGAGAAAACATCCCCGACAATTAATATTTAGGTGCAAGTTATTTATTTACCAGCAATATTAAAAGTTGGTTAACATTGGCAACACATGGCATGGGAGAACTAATTAAATTAAATGGAATAGGGCATTATATATTTATTACCCCTAACATTCCATATTTAATTATTTAGTTGCAATTAACAAATTATACTAAGCAATTAAAATAAAAGATGCAAAAAGGCATAAGAATGTCATATTAATGTTCCTTGCATTTTTCTGATATAAAAACATATAAGATTATTTTATTTGGAGTTGTAGAAATAAAGTTATTAACATATTAAGTTTAGGGGTGTTTCTGCAAATAGGTAGGGACCTGCTCGTGATAGAATATGTGTCGGTGGGGGCTTAACTACAAAAGCAGAGAGCTGAGGGGCTCGGTGCAAAATTACGGGGGCTTTGTCACTGACTGGTGGGACCCGGAGGTCAGAGACCGAAAAGAAAATAAAAAGGGCCTTTTTCCTTTCAACGTGCCGAGTGGGGGATCGAACTCATGATCTTGGGCGAGAGAGTGATGGCTGCGCTAGCCAGTGGACCAGAAGTGTGTTGATGTTTGGATGTGAACCGGACTGCTATTATAGTCTAGTAGGGACACCGGATCTGAACAAACAGAGAAAAACGAGAGAAAAAGAGTGGATTGCGTTTGGGGGAGTTGAACTCGCGATCTCGCAGAGAAAACGTCGGAGTGCTGCCACTGGAGTGCGCTGTTGTTTGTGAAGAATTGAGGGATCAAATTTTATACGAACTTGATGGCGCGGTTAACTTGAACGGAGCAAGATTCAGACTGACGAACTGAATATGACGATGAAGGAACTACGACAAACTGCGGCGAGCGCCGCTGCGATTCCGAGCGAGGGCGGTTCCAGAGCAAGGGGAGAGGAGGGGAATGGGATCCCAAAGGTGAGGCTCACCTTGGGGAAGGCCGGGGCGTGGAGGGCGGCTCGGAGGAAGAGGAAAACGGAGGTCTCTCGCGTGTGCACAGCAACCGGACATCGACGACAGCAAGCTTGGTGACGATCATGGCGGTGCTCCGGGCCGGCTCCTGCTCCGATCTTCTGCGTAGAGAAAGGCGACGGCGAGGAGGTTCCATTCAGGCGCTCGGGAAGGGATGAGGGAAACCATGGGAGTTGCTCGGTGCTGCTCTCCGAGCTCAGTAATGGAGGCCTTCGGTGGGGAGAGAAAGAATAGAGAGAGTGAGAAGGGGAAAGTGGCGGCGCAGGGGAAGAGAAGGGCGATCTAGGGTTAGGGTTCGGGGAGGAGGGGGCCGGGCTTAGTAGGGGGAGAGGGGAGGAGCACGTGGGGGGCTCCATAGCCGTCTCTGTCTCTGCCTCGCTGGAAAGAAGAAGAAGACGACAGGAGGGGAAGATGGGCCATGAGGAGGTGGGCTTCGGCCCAGGAGGGAGAGGGAAGAATCAGCCCAGGAAGTGTTTTATTTGTTTTCTGAAATTTTATTTCTCTTTTAGTTCTTTTTCTGTTTTTGTATTTCTAAAACAAAATAGAAAAGAATTTTTAATAAAGAAACTTTACAAAATAGGTTTAGTTTAAAATAGGCAATTTAATAAACTAGTTTTTATAATATTTGCAAAATATTTGAAATACACATTTTAATTAATTTCAAAAGCATTTTGAATTTAATTGTGAGAAAAGAATTTAAGTGGAGTTTGAATTTAAAGGGAGTTTAAATTTAAATGCAATAAATTAAATGAAGTGACCAATGCATGATGAAATGATGACATGATGATGCACAAAAGAAAAACAACAAAATCTAATTGGGGATAAATCCCGGGGCGTTACACCACCTACATGGGCCCTAAGAGGGCCCAAGAGGGGGAAACCGCACCCCACAAGGAAGGGAGGCTTGGGCCTCCTAGTCCGAGTTGGACTAGGAGTGGGAAAGCCCAAGGGGGGTTCGGCCGAACCCCCCCCCCCCCCCCCCCCCCCCCTCCCCTCTCCTCCTTTAGTCCCACATGGGGGAGCCAAGGGGGTTGGCACACCCTCTTCCCCCTTTATATACCAAGGCATATTAATTGATTTAATTCATAGGAAAATCCAATTAATTCCCGATTTCTCTCTCGATCTCGTGGTTCCCAAGTTGGAGCCGCGCCGAGCTGAGGAAGGGGTCTCTCTCCACCTAAGCCATACCGCAGAGCGCCGTTGCTCTGCGGGATTCCAGATAAGATCTACTCCTGCGATTTCAGCTGGATCTGAATGACCGGGAGTTGTCGCTAAGCTTCGTATGTTTGTGAGTGCTCGGAGGCATCTCTTTTGAGGAGCTTGGGCGACGTCGTCTCGCCCCCTGCAGCCGACGCGCCTCCCCCCCCCCCCCTCTGCTGCCGGCGCACCAGCCCTGGTGCTGGCGCTCTGCCTTCTTCCGCCCGACGCCCGTCGACGCAGATCATCATCGACACCCCAGCGTCATCGACTCTGACATCGCGGCAAGTTCTCCGCGACCTCGAGGTCGGCTACGTACGACTTCATCGTCAACGCTTGTGCGGGAGCGTAATCCCCGCTATCGGTCTACATGGAGGTAATGTAACCCGTTCCGCCACCGTTATCGCATGTACTAGATAGATAGATCCTGGCTAGTTAGGGTTTCGTTCGCTAGAAAATTATTGTTTTCTGCACCGTAACCCCTTCAGTGGTATCAGAGCCGATCTATGCGTAGTACTGCTGGTACGGTTAGAACTCATGTTGAATGAGGGCGTCTTTCTTATATTTGCTACCCTCTAGCGTGCACTTGCGATGCCTTCGGTATTGAGTTGATGAAGCGGCCCGGACCGACTTTACGCGTACGCTTACGCCAGACTGGTTCCACTACTGACATACGGCTTGCACCGTATCTGTGGCTGGCGGGTGTCTGTTTCTCTCTCTCTAGTCGGCAAAGCATTTTCAATGGAGGGCCCGAAAGGGATGCTTAAACGTGCAATTATACGATCGACGTTGTGGTACAAAGTTCGTAGGTAGGGAAGCGATTCTCTTACGAATAAGCCTATTTGCCACGTAAAACTTGCAAAACTAAATAAAGCTAGAGGCGTCTAACTTTGTTTTGCAGAGGCGTTATTTTATGTGACATGGTTACTGTAAGCTTTGTTATTACTCGTACTGTCGGAGGCATTGAAGGGTTCCGTACACTCGGAGCCATGCCGGGGCGCCGGGGGGCCAGGCACATGGCGCCATGAAGGTCCAGGCGCATCGACCATGTCACATCGCACTTCATTGCATCATTATTGTGTGTTGTTGTGTGTGCATCCTATTGATTGCTTATATGCTAGATATAAAACGGTAGCGTCATAAATAGGATGATCCCTAACAAATACCAAAATTGTGTTCTCCCTCGTTGCGCACCACCAAGAAAGTTCTACGTTATGAGGCAGGCCGTGATGATCGGGTGTCACACATCTCGTCGTTCGCATACAGTGGGTGTAAGCCATGTTGCACGCGCAGGGTCTTCGAGGTTTGATTGGCGAGCCTAGCATACTCAGAGGTATGGCCTCGGAACACGGGAAGATCGAAAGATCAAGCACGAGTCATAGAGTTGTTATGATCGACATTTTATGTCCACCTTTGAAGCTGTGCTGCCGGCCGTGATGATCGGGGGTGGTGTAGTGGATGAGGGTCGTGTCATCGCCATTATTATTTTTAGGGATAATAATATTGGTGTGGTGTGTTTTTGATAATGAAATTATAGAACTAAAACTCACCTACATATTATAAACTTAACCTTACCTCTTTTGCGATCACATCTGTAGACTACGCAACTATACTTCGGTTACTTTCTCAAGAGCCCGGATGCTATATTAGAAGCCGACGGGTCCAACTTCATCAGATGGTACAGGGGTTTTAGAAACATTCTCGAACACAACAACATTCTATATGTTCTCGATGAACCGTTAGGAGGAGGACCAGGAGATTCTGCTAGCGAGGAGGAGGAAGATGATTTCCGTAGGCGTCGAGACATATTCATTGAAGTGGAGATCACCATGACCGTATGCCTGGCACCCGAGTTGAAAGAGATGTTTTGACGCAAGGAGCCAAGCGTCATGATGGATGCGATAAAGACTCACTTCGGAGATGAATTAAAGCGTGAGCAATTCAGGCAGCTTAGAATGTTCCAGACCATTCTCATGGAGGAGCATACCTGTCTGAAGACACATTTGAAGAGATTGTATGACATCTACTTCCAGCTGACGATGGTCTTCGATTACTGGATGGCAGATTCTTGTGCCATTCGGACTGTCCTGATATCTCTACCTCCTAGCTATGAGAAGCATGTGCGCAAGTACATTTTGAAAGCCGACGATATGAACTTCTACAAGTTCGTACGTGAGTTCCAGTCTCTGAAGGTTGATTCCATCGAAGGAGAGATCTTCGATGCTACAGGTATATATTTGATATATGCAGAATTATGAATTGGCCCTTGGTATATGATGAAGTATTTGATACTTGTTCTGTTTGTGAAACAGGTCCTGGTTATCACATATATGCGGCGCAGTTTGATGTGACCTGGCGCTGAAGCTGGTAGTCAAGGAGTTGATGGCCTTTTGGTGGTCACGTCCTCAAGTTATCATAGTTATCATTAATAGTTTTTGATATGATCTTATGTAATAGTGAGCGAGTGTGTGTGTCTTGATTGTTGCAAGACAAAGTTATTCATGTAATAAGACAAGTTCAGTTGTTTTATGTTATGGAACAAGTCAGTTGTTTTATCTTATGAATAAAGATTCCACATCTCAGTTACATTGATTGTATGATAAGTATTCATAATTGTAGAAATGATAAAATAGCGTGTCCTATGAATAATAGTTCTATTACTAGAACAAACACCGTCGAGTTTAGTCATAAAAGCAATGAAAGAAGTAATGGGTGTCTTGATCCATTTAAGTATTTCAAGTGCTTAGTTGATTAAGTTTGAAATCAAGTATTGAAGCTGCAATACTGGCGGAAATTAATTGAGTGTCATTTTAATGACTAATTAATGGTGTTTACTACTTGATCCAAATTCCTCCATGACTTTGGTGAATAGGAGTATTTGCCCGATAAATTATGGAGTCTGAGATTAATTTGATAATAGATCAAATGGGGTTTTTCAGAAGAAAGATTAGTGAACATTGTGTTCACAAAATTCGATCAAAGGACAGTATTTTTGAATTATGATTTCAGCGCAAGAGACTGGTGGAAATTTTCTTCACAAAATTATAATGTCATATATAGTGATATGTGGGAAATTATAATCATGCTCTATTTTAAATAATGTGCGGTCTGTCAGAATCAGTCTTAGAATCTCCTAATATGTTCGAAACATTATAGTCAATGTCCACTTTAGAAAATAGATATTTTTCTCAACGAGAATTCGTAGAATCGACAGTAGTGTCGACATGTATATGATTATGCGATAATTCGGAATATACATGAGTGGTTCTTTGTAGATTGCTCGCATTGGATGAGAGTGTATTCCAAAAACCAATTAGAAACAAAGTTCAGTTTGTTGTCTATGTAATTCCGAGAAAAGATGACTTTTCAAATTATGGTTTATGGATTGAAATTAGAAGTTTGGAATAAAGTGTCAGACTTATGTTGGAAGGTGTTCCAAAGAGTATATGTCTGCTAATGAAAGTTTAGTGATTAAGAGTGAGGGAGACTAGAAAATTGTTTTCTGCTTGCAATCCTCTTCATAAAGATCATAATATTTTCATGAAAGAAACTTCTAAATAAAGTGCTGTTATATTTAATATTGCTGTCAGGTCACAGCATTGTATTAAGTTTTTCAGATCTTGTTGACATATCAAGGTACACTTTATAAATACAAAGAAAGTTGAGAAAATATCGGAATACGAATAAAGGCTTTTGAGCCTGGAAATCCAAAGTTGCATTTGAAAGGATTAAGAGAGTAATTGTTGCTGCAATTCTTATAAGAGGAATAAGATTGTTTAATCGTCATATAAGGTGTTATATGAGAAATGTGACTATAAGAAAGACGCGGTAGCATGTCTTGTCAAGAAATGTGTCTTGGACAAGATCAAATTTGTTGACTACATTTATGTAAACATGCTTGAAGTCTGAGGGATTTGTATTAATGTAATACTGTAGTTTGTATTAAATTCGAATTGATAGTAGATCAATGATTTTGGTTTAACCAAAATGTCGTTTTAAGTGGGAGTCATAGTTAGTTCACTCAGGTGAAATATGTGAAGAACATATTTTTGAGTGGGAGCTCAGGAACTCGAATATGTGGATGACACGTTTTGAGTGGGAGCTCGTGTTGTCAAATATGTGGAGACATAATTTGAGTGGGAGTCGAATTCATTTTGTGTAGTTAACACATTATGAAACTGTACCAATAGAATGGGATGAAGTTGTGAAACTATTTAAAAGTCAGTATCTATTTTGAAATAGAACGGGAATTTTAAAATAGTTAGTCGAGTTGTTTTGGATTATATCTGAGGAGTCAGATTAGAATCAAAAGGATGGTCCTTTGAAATCCAATTGATCATTAAGAGTAATGATGCATGAAAGTAATGGTTGTATGACATGGGGGGTCTATTATGTAATATTAGACATCATACAGAAACCATATTGACTGCTCGATGAAATATAACCGATGTTCTTGGAATAAGAGCAGTTATGAAAGTAAATTTGGAATTTACTGGAAGTAGAAGTGCGTTAGTTAAGGGATTGACATTTGAATGTCAAGTTTTCTACATTAGTGTGAAAGTTTGTAGATATCGCGAGTTTGTAATTGTTACAAGGGGCTCTGTAGGGCTGAGTGTGTTTTTCAGGGCAGTTATCTGGTTAGTATAATCAGAGTAAGCGCTGGAAACAGAAGTCTCACTTAGTTACGGTATTTTCATATATGTTGTTAGACAACATAAATGATATCAAGCAAGTTGATGTCAGTGAATCGCAAAAGCATGCACAATCATGGATTGTGCAGTAACACTTTTCCACAAGCTAGCATCATCAAATGATTCTTATTTGATAAGGGATTTTGACAAAGTAAAATGCAGCTGGTTTATTTGTACTCTAGTGCAAGTGGGAGACTGAAGGAGATATGCCCTAGAGGCAAATAAATAAGTAGTATTTGTTGCATTATCTCATAAGTTTATAATAGGTTTGTGTATTATGCTATAACTGTATTAATCGGAATTGTTAATACACGTGTGATACATAGACAACCAGGTCCCTAGCAAGCCTCTATATGAGCTAGTCCATTGGGCAACAGTTGATCGAGATTCCCGATCAAGGACAATGACGTCGGTTGACAATGGGGTCATCTTGTTAGTTGAATAAGGTGGTGGACATACGCAAAGTATTGCAATAAGATCATATTACGATGTTTGTCATTTGCAATAGATAAGAATATGATAGCTTATTCCTTGGACCGTGAGACCGTACTTATTAATGCTTCGTAGGGGTACTTTGAGAGCATCAAACGTTGTGTCTTATATAGCATGACAATAACGGTGTCCATCTTGGGTATTCCAAAAGAGCATCAAGACGTAAGGATCAAGAGCGGGATTTGTTCATTCTTGTAATGGAAAGATACTCTGGGCCTACTCGGTGATATTGCATCTATATAGCTACGCAGCTTATGACTAGGTCATGGAGATGTAATATCGCAGACGAGTTAATAACCTTCGTCGGTAACGAGATACAACAAAGACATCAGTGTGTCTACGATCATATCTCGGACAAGGTAGTATCGCAGAGACAAAGGGAATGAATATCATATTTATGGTTCAACGACGATATTCGTAGAATGCACAGGGGTCGTCATATATTTCCAGGTATCCCTGACGATCATTGGTGAGCGGAGTGTCTCGACCATGTCTGGAGTGTTCCCGAACCGTAGCGTAACAAACTTAAGGTCTTAGCGACGCTAGGAGATAGGTTCTGGAATTTTATAGGAGTTTGTTGGAGAGAGAGAAATGATCCGGAAAGAGTTCCGGTGGTCCGGAAGGAGTTCCAGGAAGGTATGGAATGGTTCCGGGAATGTCCGAAAGTTGTTCGGGTGGTTCCGAAATAGTTTCGGAGTCACGGGATATTGAATTATATATAAATATATTAATTATGAATTAATGGGATTTTTATATTAATTTAATATTAATTAAATAAAGGAAAAAAGGGGCTCCCACCTACATGGGCCCTAAGAGGGCCCAAGAGGGGGAAACCGCACCCCACAAGGAAGGGAGGCTTGGGCCTCCTAGTCCGAGTTGGACTAGGAGTGGGAAAGCCCAAGGGGGGTTCGGCCGAACCCCCCCTCCCCTCTCCTCCTTTAGTCCCACATGGGGGAGCCAAGGGGGTTGGCACTCCCCCTTCCCCCTTTATATACCAAGGCATATTAATTGATTTAATTCATAGGAAAATCCAATTAATTCCCAATTTCTCTCTCGATCTCGTGGTTCCCAAGTTGGAGCCGCGCTGAGCTGAGGAAGGGGTCTCTCTCCACCTAAGCCATACCGCAGAGCGCCGTTGCTCTGCGGGATTCCAGATAAGATCTACTCCTGCGATTTCAGCTGGATCTGAATGACCGGGAGTTGTCGCTAAGCTCCGTATGTTTGTGAGTGCTCGGAGGCATCTCTTTTGAGGAGCTTGGGTGACGTCGTCTCGCCCCCTGCAGCCGCCGCGCCTCCCCCCCCCCCCCTCTGCTGCCGGCGCACCAGCCCTGGTGCTGGCGCTCTGCCTTCTTCCGCCCGACGCCCGTCGACGCAGATCATCATCGACACCCCGGCGTCATCGACTCCGACATCGCGGCAAGTTCTCCACGACCTCGAGGTCGGCTACGTACGACTTCATCGTCAACGCTTGTGCGGGAGCGTAATCCCCGCTATCGGTCTACATGGAGGTAATGTAACCCGTTCCGCCACCGTTATCGCATGTACTAGATAGATAGATCCTGGCTAGTTAGGGTTTCGTTCGCTAGAAAATTATTGTTTTCTGCACCGTAACCCCTTCAAAATGAACTGCTCGGCTCCCTATTTATAGGTCCAGGCGTTGCTCCCTGTGCAACAGCATAGTTAGTCGGACATGTGTCGAACATCCGTTGCTTCAGAGTAGCGCATGAATGCATGATCACACGATCTCCCCGACTCCTCTTTTCCCGCGATTTGCAATCATGGCGTGATTTTTGCTTCGGTTGGTTTCAAACTGTCGTGAACCGGCCGGCAATGTCCGTCAAAAATATGTTTGACTTGCCGTCAAAGATCATGCTTTCCTGTGAAGCTATCTGGCAAGTTTCATTAAGTCGTCTTTCCCATGTTGGATAAAGGCGGCCGTGCGTCGACGCTGAGGCGCACGTTCCCCCATTATTTTCAGAATTGTTCAAGTCCTGCAGCCGCCAACATTGAAGAATGAAGAATCAAGAAGAAGAAGTCGGCGCCTGGAGAACTTCAACCTTTATGGGGGCTAATGTTGGGGATATACCAACTAGGGGTATCTCTAACATGGATCAATCCGGCTAGTCCTGGGTGGCCCAAGGGTGGTAAGGCTGAATCCTGCCGGGCGGCCCAGACAGCTGACGTACAAGGAAGTAGGCGGATGATCCGAGGAAGGTGGAAGGCCGAAGCCCATCAAGTCACCAAGCCCAAGACGGAAGGCGGCAACTAAGCCGGCAAGGTCTAGGACTCTGATTACTTTCCGGACAAGTACTTGCCTTGTATCCTGGGGTCTGGCCGCCTATATAAGCCGGCCACCAGGAAGCCTTTAGGGCACGCTTCAATAGGCATCATACACATTGTAAGCTGTTCACGGCTATTGCCTCATAGTGAATTATAGCAGCACATAGGATCTCGCCACCGCTGCAGGATCTAAATCTGGGTAAACTCGCCGTGTTCAATCCCGTCCTCGACGACACCAACCTTCTTCCCCACAAACCATACGTAGGCTAGAGGACCCCCGTCTCCTATCAAATATGCCGATACTACGACATATGTCCATCACATCGTTCTACCAATGATATGACTTCATTGCCAACTGACGCCATGTCACATGATCTGGAAACCTCGATCATCAATCGCACAATGAACTAGTCTTAGTAGAGGCTACTAGGGACCTGGATGTTTATGTAGCACACGTGTATTAATGTTTCCGCTTAATACAGTTATAGCATGACACAAAACATATTATGAACAAACGAGATATGATAAATAAATCATTTTATTATTTGCCTCTAGGGCAAATCTCCTTCACTAAGAAGCATCTGCACTTTGTTTTTCATTTTCATATTTTAAACTTCTTTTGGAGACGACTCAAAGTGCGTTTGACCTGGTTTGACCAGACATTCAAATGATCATAAATGATTCAAAAAAATCAAAAAAATGTGAAACCAGCGCACATTGTCTGTGACATAGTTATGATAAAAAAATATAAACCTTGGTTTGGTTCATTTCTTGAAAAATGGTACGCACAAATGAGTTATCACGTACAAAGAGTTATAGAGTTCGTAGGAGAGTGAGAGAGGGTTTCGTTTTCGATAAAAATGCCTTCTTAGCCACTTGAAAATGAAACTTGGACACTTTATCAAACTTTTAAAAACCCCATTGAGTGCCTCCAAACCACAATGACCGTCGATCTAACCCTACCACTGAACTACAGCCGTTTGATCGTCCTCTAGAAGGAATATGGCAGACTCGGGGCGATCCGCGAGAGGCTCATTCTGCGATCTGATTGGCGGTAACTGTGTGAGAAGCTCATTTGCACAAACCGTTTGATGTGTTTCAAATGAGCTCCAAAGGTAGGGTAAACGGCCACATTTCTAAGCAAAAAGGGGTTGGTGGACTCACAATAGCTGCACCGCCGCATGTGACCGTTACACGCTCACCGCAGACCCACCATTTGCCTCATCTTCATACACAGAGCACCCATCCTCCTCCTTCCTATTGTTCCTCTTCTTCTTCCTCGCATTGACAGAGCATCCATTCTTGCTCGCATAGACAGAGCATTTATTCTCCTTTTTGGACCATCACCTTTCTTGCATAGACAGAGCACCCAATCCTTGCTCGCATAGACAGAGCATCCATCCTCCTCTTTGGACCATCTTCTTATTCCTATTCCTTCCTCTTCTTCCTCTCCGGCGATGAAGGGCAGCAGCAATGTCGAGCTCCTCCACTTCATCCGTTCGCCCCAATTAGCCAAAGCAGCCTGAGGTGACGTTGTCGCCATGTCCTAAATGCTCACGCAAGGACCCACTGCTCCGTAAGACTACTAAGCAAGGAAACAACATGGGGCGCGAGTATTTGACATGCGAGAGCCTACCACAAGATGTAAAGATCTTTATCTCGCATCAATTTGCTTTGATTTCTTCAGTGTTTTGGGTGGATGAATACGTTGCGCATCTTAGACAAGTGGGGTGCGCGCATGGTGACCTTCCTCTGCCATCTGATGTGGAGATTGCACCCCCTGCTCCGCCGATGGGGCTTGCGGAAACGGAAGTGAGAGGCGAACTGAAGAAGTTGAACAAACACTTAAGGCAGATGAATGATCTGAAGAAGCATGCTAATCTGATAGCTGCAGGATTTTATCTCTGTATAGTTGCTCTAGGATTTGTTTATCAGCATGCTAATCTGATAGCTGCAGGATTTTATCTCTGTATAGTTGCTCTAGGATTTGTTTATCTGTTGATTGTCAGTCGTAGTTAATTAATGCGATGTAAGCATAATTAATGCAATGTAACCTCTATGTAACCAACCGCTTATGATAAACTAGTCATCTCATTTGGACCAACCGCTTCTCTATTACTAATCATTCGTACCGAAACTATCTACTCCAGAAATTAGAGGCAGATCTATACACCAACATGTATTTTACAGCAGAAAGATCCGTTCAATGCTAACGATAGCCTTGGAATATTGTGATATAGTCCCTCTCCTGATATAATTGACTCAGATTTAGTACAACTTGCACTAAATCTGAGTCAATTTAGAACGGAGGGAGTATAATATAAAGAGGTCGCGCACACACCCAACTAGCGAGCGGTGGTGATTCTCTGTGTGTTCCACATCCGGTGGGTCCGTCCCCACCAAGTCAATACCCCATCAGGTCAGACTTGTGCCCCGGCCCCACCAAGTCAGACAAGTGCCACGGCCCCACGTGTCGACCACGCACAAACCGCAACCGTGCCGCGGAAATTCCAGCCGAGCCACGCCAGGCCGACCCCACCAGTCAAGCCAAGTGCGGGTCAAAGTAGTTTGACCAGAGGGAAACAAGCGTTTTGCCGATATGCGAGCAAACCAGGGCACATGCTAGAGAAACAACGCGGGGTATGGCACAAACAGATAGAACTCAGAGAACCATGGCACAGAACCAATTAACCTAATTACACCATGGAGGAGAAACTTGCTTACGTTGAAGAATACTAATGGGGTTTGCAATTGTCTCTAGTTTCAAATCCTTGTTGCAACCATGCTCTTAAACTTGATATTTAACTTAATAACTATTTTGAAAGAGGGAAGCATGCTAATGAATTCCAAAATAAATTTAATGATCCTCTTTATGTGCCTATGCTATCTAAGTTGAATGATTCTTGTGATTATATGGTTGAATTTATTTCTACTACTGAAAATTATTATGAGAGAGGAAAACACGGTTGTAAAACTTTTCAAGTTACTAAAACACCTCTCTTTATGTTGGAAGTTTTGAAGTTTCATTTGTTTCATCTTTCCGTGATAATTGCTTTATATTTCAATAGTTTATCATATTACAAGATTCCTTTGTATACGAAGTGGGTTAGACTTAAATGTGTTTGATGTTTACCTCTTGATGCTCTCCTATGTTTTTCAACTCTCATTTTTATATGAGCATCATAAAAATCACTATGCCTAGCTTAAAGGCTTTAAAGAAAAGCGCTTATGGGAGACAAGCCGCTATTTTATTTCCTGTTATTTTATTTTTTTGAGTCAAGGACTTGTCCTACCTCTGTAGCAAGTCATTTGTATCTTTACATTATTGCATTGTTGTGTCAAGTTAAGGCTCTAGTTGAAAGTTGATGCTAAATTTGGATTCCTGCGCAGAAACAGTTTTCTGCTATTCACCGTTAAATTCATAACTCTTCACAGAAAAATCCGAATGACCTGCCTTTTTTGCGTAATCCTTCAGATATATATATATGCAACTTTCATTAGTGTTGAGTTTTATGATCTGAGCAAGTTAAGTGCTTCGAAAAAATTCATCTTTACGAACAGTTTTGTTTTTGACAGATTCTGCCATTTATTTTACAATGCCTATTTTGATCGGATCTTTTTGTTCCATGAAGTATCACTAGATGTAGCTAATGTCCTGTAGAATTGGAAGAAAATGTGTTCCTACAGAATATCATAATTTTTCTTACACTAACCCTCTAATGAAGTTTACTCTAAGTTTTGTGTGGAGGAAGTTTTCAAGGATCAAGAGAGAAGGATGATATGATGTGATCAAGAAGATAGTAAACCCAAAGCTTGGGGATGCCCTAGTGTGTCACCCCGAACATATTTCAAGATGACTCACGCGTCAAAGCTTGGGGATGTACAAGGCATCCCCTTCTTCATCAACAAACTAGCAGGTCCTTTCTAGTGAAACTATATTTTAATTCTGCCACATCTTATGTGCTTTGCTGAAGCGTCTGTTTGTTTTTTGTTTTTGTTTTTATTTTATTTTTCTCTGAATAAAATGGACCCTAGCATTCTTTTGTGGGAGAGTTACATGCTCCTCTTTTTCTTATGAATACTCGTATTCTTCACTTATATTTGTTGAGTATTCTTCCCTAGCTACTACAAAGCTTTCAGCTCTTGTTTTTCATGCCTCTCTTGCTAGAGCTGTTAGCTCTCATATGTTATACTTTCATATCCCATTGTTTAATTACTTGGAGAGTTTATGTTTTAAATAAGTTGATTGGTGTTTGGTTGGAAACAGAAAATGCTAAATGTGGTAGATGGTATAATAAAAGGATATACATGCTCTTATGGATTGTTATCTTGTATGTTATGGTACTTGGCAAATTTTTTGAGCTCTCAAGTAGATCATGTTTAAGCTTTTACATCATGTAGTTAAAACCTATTAGTGAGGAACTACTGTAAAACTTGTTGAAATTTGGTTTGCATGTTTGGTATCTCTAAGGTCTAGATATTTTCTAGTTAAAGTATTTGAACAACAAGGAAGACAATGTAGAGTTTTATAATGCTTCAATATGTTTTTATATACATCTTGTTTTCATAGTTTATACTTGTGTTTGCTTCAAACAACCTTGCTAGCCAAAGCCTTGTACTGAGAGGAATACTTCTCGTGCATATAAAATCTTGAGCCAAAACCCATGCCATTTGTGTCCACCATACCAAACTACTACATGGTATTTCCTGCCATTCCAAGCAAATACTTCATGTGCTACCTTTCATTCAAAATTTATTATCCCTTATTTGTGTCAATGTTTATTAGCTCATGAGAAAGTATGTGGTGTTACGGATATCAACCTTGTCATTTGCTTTTAGACATACTTTTATCAACCGGACTAGTGGCATATACATCCTCTTATCCATTAACTTTGCAAAAAGAGCTGGCAAATGGGGTGCCCAATCCAATTAATTACAACTTTAACTGTTGCATTCTCTTCACATTTTTTCCCTTATCTAATCAGCCAAGCAATGATACTAGTTCTAAACTACATGTGTAAACAAAAGAGAAAAGAGGGATGATCTTCCCTTGGGTAGAAATAACATCCTTCATGGGAGTCGCTCTTAAGCAAGTCTGGTTGACAAGGGGGGTAGAGTGTCCATTACCATTCGTTGACAACGATAAACACCGCTCAAAAACTTTCTTTTGTGCTCTCTATATGATTTCAAAAACCTATAAAAATAAAAAGCTCTAGCACATGTTTGTATCCCTGTTTCCCTCTACGAAGGGCCTATCTTTTACTTTATGTTGAGTCAGTTTACCTACTCTTTCTATCCCCGAAGCAAACACTTGTGTCAACTGTGTGTAACAATTCTTATATGCTTACTTATTGCACTTATTATATTTCTTTGTGTTGACAACTATCTATATGATATACATGTTCAAAAGTTGAAAGCCAATGTTGAAACTTATATCTTTCTTCGTGTTGCTTCAATGCTCTTTTACTTAGATAATATTGCTTTATGAGTTAACTCTTATGCAAAAAAAATTATGCTTGTTTGAAAGTACTATTCATGAAAAGTTTTTACTTATATGATGTACTTGTTTACTCCTTGTCTATTTGTTAGCAAACTATAGATCATTGCTTTGAATCACTTCATTCATAACATGAGCATTACATTATTATATGTTCAAGATTGTGTGAAAGCATGTCACTTCAGAAATTATTCTTTTATCGTTCTTTCCTACTCGGGACGAGTAAAACTAACCTTGGGGATGTTGATATCTATAATGTATCTATAATTTCTTATGTTCCATGCTTATATTATACCACTTATGACATGTTTTATGTGAATTTTATATGGTTTTATACATTTTCTGGGACTAACCTATTAACAAGATGTCACAGTGCCAGTTTCCTGTTTTCAACTGTTTTTTGTTTCAGAAAAGTATTTAAGGAAATATTCTCGGAATCGTACAATTTCTTTTCCAAAGTCCATATTTTTGTGGGAACGTTCCAAAACACCGAAGAGAAAACGAAGACGGAACCCGAGGCGCCGTAACCATGTCCTCACTGGGTCCACCCCGTGCCGCGCGAGCACATGGTGTGGGACCCACAGAGCTCCATCGCCTTCGCCCTTTCGCCTACATATACCCCCGAAAACCTAAGATATCTACGGTATGCAATATTTCCTCCACGGGTCCCAAGCGCTGCCGTCATCTAATACAAGATTCGGGGGACAGAAATCTCTGTCGGCACCCTGCCGGGACGGGGAATTGACCCCGGAGACATCTCCATCGACTCCACCGCCATCTTCATCACCGTTGTTGACCCCTATGAGCAGTGAGTAGTCTCTCCCGGGGCTGCGGGATCTACGATAGCTATGTGGTTTATCTATCTCCCATGGTGTGATCTTTATGTGATCATGAGCTTTGTAATTTAGTTGAATATGTGATGCTACTCTTTATCTATTATGCACTCTAGAGGTTACTTTAATATGAACACCGGGGTTATTCACGGTTGTAACGGTGACAGTGTGTGCACCATGTGTGATTTGTTTATGACGTTGTTGGTGTTAGTTTACTCTGACTTTGAGAATGCTATTGTAGCCCTACGCAATGAATGGTGTTTATCATCAAACATGAGAGTGTTTAAGATTATTATTTATTATTCAACTGTGATATCATTGTTGAGAGTGTCCACTGATGAAAGTAGGATCCCTAGTCTTTGTTTCCAACAAGTTCTGCTACATGTTTGCTTGCTGTCATTTATATTTCAGATTGCAATTACTACTTGTAATCATCCATATTACTTGTATTTCACTATTCCTTCGCATAACTCGTGCACATATACATCTGACAAATGTATTGGGTGTGTTGGGGACACAAAAAACTTTTTGTATCTTAACTATAGGTTGCTTGAGAGGGTTATCTTTGACCTCTACCTACCTGTGTTCAATATACCTTGGGTGATTCACTTAAGGAAAATTTGCTTATGTTCTATAAACCTCTGCTCTTGGAGCCCCAACACTGTCTATGAGAATAGAAGCGTCCGTAGACATCAATCTTCCATGGCCCATTATCGACTCATGGGTTCATCACAAGATACCTGCATGATCTTGGTCTTCTCAAGGAACCAAAGAGAGTTGTGGTTATCAGTATCCGAGGCCGGACATCTAGAGTATGGGTGTCGCCACCGATGGGAATGGCAATGCTGACGGATCTGTGCACCGTGCTGGTATGCTAGGATCCGCTGCTGCCACGGCGGAGCTGGGCCTTAGGAAACATGAGACATGGCCCGAGCAGCCAAGGCGGAGCTAAGCCTTAGGCAACATGAGACATGGCCCGGGTCGTGAGCAATTTTCCTACATACGATATTGCTACATATTCGGCCTAGCTAACCAATTCACAATTCAACTATCTCCACTCCTTTGCAACCCATTAGAGATAGAAAACCTTAGAAAAAGGCTTTCCTTCGGGAAAGTCTATTCCCGTCCACTCCGCTTTCGACACGTGTCGTAATTTCGTTCGTTTTTAATTTTCATCTTTCCTTCGCGCATGAGAAGTGGCGGCTTCCTGGTGATATGCAGAGTGTTGTTCGTGCATTTTATTTAAGATTCGTTTTTCAAAATGAAATATCTTAATAACCGTTTATCCGAATTACGAACCGTTTTCACTTTTGAACTCCTCGTGTCGAGATCTTCAAAACTAGATGATAGGTTTCGACAAACTTTTCTTTTGTACTTCGGATTACATATAGTTCGTACAATCTGGTATGTGTAGTTGTACATCCAACTGAACCTGAATATAATTGTACGTACAACCTGATATGTGTAGTTGTATGTTGAACCCTATTTTGTACGCCTGATCTGTATAGTTGTACGACCTGATCTATACAACCTGCTGTGTAGCTGTACAACGTGAGCTGTACAACAAAATTTGTGTAGTTGTACATATAACCATATCTGTGTAGCTGTACTAGTTAAGTTTGTTTTGTACATGATGTATTGTGATGTTTATACATTATCTACAACTGAATCTGGATTTAGATTCGAGGCCGACCTACTCTTCATACGGCCACGTGACGGGTTTAGTGAGCGACGCAAGCGACCCAAAGAAGGTGATACCCAGTGTTTTCTCGTAGGAACCGAACAATTGTAAGCACAAGGCAACACAGCAGCGGTACGGATCCATTGGCCCGTTAAATATGTACTTGATTTTTTTTACCATAATTGGCGTTTGTCTCCCTACACATAGAAACATGAAAATGTTGCGTGCTCCTAGCGTATGTCGGTATGTCTGCAACAACTTGATGGACTTCGCACCCTCTGTTCATGACCTGACCGGTTAGGGCAGTAAAAAATCGTTCTAAGTCAAGCTGCCCAAAAATAAACGTTGTTGTAGTACAAAAATAAATAACAGATTTGCTAGTTGTAAGTCGCCTTAGAACTCAGTAAATCTCAGTCACGTTCCTGTCCGTCCGTTCTGTGCGTCAAGATCGGTGCGGGTTTTGTTCGTTTCCCACATGCGGGGCGTGATTCGAATCTTGACTCGTACGCTGGTGGCAGCTAGCTGGGCCGTGCTCGTGGCCGTGGCGGTTTTTTTTGCGCTGTGCGTTTATTTGCTTTGTTGGGCTTTTATATTTTTTCCGCGGGCCGGCGTTCGATTTACGCTATGTCTATTTGTTCGCGTTTGTTTTCCTGTTGTGCTCCGAGCCCAATATCTCCATTTTTGTGTTTTTTTTCTGTCTGTTTATTTTTAGAAAAAATCCCAGCTCATATATTGTCTACATAAATTGCAATCACTCCGTAACTGGGGGATTTGTCTGTTGCATTTCCCCTGGGATTTTGGGCAGTTGTATTGTGTGTTTTGTGAAAAATATCTCCATAAAATCGCATTGACTCCGCAACTAAAATTTTTTGGTGGGCTTTTTTCACTAGTTCTAATACGCTAATAACTATGCCGTTTTTTCAGGTATTTTCTTATTTTGTGTGTTTTTTAAAGGGTCGTTTTTTATAAGTATCCATAAATCGCAATCACTCTGTAACCGGGATTTGGGGGTCTTTTCTACTACTTCTAAGACGATCACAACTATGGAGTTGACTTTTTAACTCATACTTTTTCCATGGTGTCAATTGCACGTACTCCGCAACTGAGCCTTCTGAATTTTTTTAGGTGTTTTCGTTTTGTGTTTTTTTTGGAAGGGCCGTTTTTTGAAAAGTATTTCCATAAATCGCAATCACTCCGTAACTGGGTTTTTGGGGGTCTTTTTTACTAGTTTCTAAGATGATTGCAACTATGGAGTTGACCTTTTTAACTCATACTTTTTCCATGGGGGTCAGTTGCATGTCCCCTGCAACTGAGCCTTCCGACTTTTTTTGAAGGTTTTTTTTTTGTTTTTTGTGTTTTTTAAAAGTATTTTCATAAATCACAATGACTCACTAACTGGGATTATTGGGTTTTTTTCTCTAGTTCTAATTTGTTTTGGCAACTATGGAGTTGACCTTTTAACTTGGACTTTATTCCATGGAGTCAGTTGCATGTCCCCCTCAACCGAGCCTTCCGACATTTTTTAAGGGTTTTTTTTCGTTTTGTGTGTTTTTTAAACGGTCGTTTTCGACAAGTGTTTTCCATAAATCGCAATCACTCCATAACTAGGATTTTTTGGGGTCTTTTTTCACCGGTTCGAATACGATTTGCAACTATATGGAGTTGACTTTTTAACACATACTTTTTCCATGGGGTCAGTTGCACGTCCCTCGCAACCTTCAGACTTTTTTGAAGGTTTTTTCCATTGTGTGTGTATTTTGAAAAAAATCTCCATAAATCGCAACCACTCCGTAACTTAGATTTTTTAGGGTCTTTTTACTAGTTCTAAGATGATCGCAACTATGGAGTTGATTTTTTTTGTGCTGTTTTTTTTTCCTGTTTTTGTTTTTGTTTTTGAAAGGTATATCCTTAAATTGCAATCACTCGGAGTTTTTGGGGGTCTTTTTTTCACTAGTTCTAATACGCTTGCAACTATGGAGTTGACTTTTTAACTCAGAATTTTTCTTAGTTAGTTGCAATTCATATGTAACTAAAGTTATGACTTTTTTTACCAGTCGCAATGCATTTGTAACCGCGACTTAATTTTGATTTTCTGATTAGTCGCAAGTCGCCCGTAATTGGGATAGTTGACCTTTTGGAGTTTGACCTTTTGTTGATTAGTTGCAATTCACTTGTAACTGAAACTGAGTTTATGACTTTCTTACCTTTGCTTTTGTCCCAAGATACTTTGAGTTGATTTTTTGATTAGTCGCAACCACTCCGTAACTGAGATTTGACTTTTTTAAGTTTGATTTTTGTTGGTTAGTTGCAATTCATATGTAACTGAACTTATGGCCTATTTTTTACCTCCTTTTAACGAGTCGCAAGACTTTTGCTAGTTGATTTTCTGAATAGTCGCAAGCCGTCTATAGCTGGAGGAGTTGATTTTTTAGAGTTTGACTTTTTGCTGCTTAGTTGCAGTTCACATGTAACTGAGTTTTTATGACAATTTTACCTATATTAAGCGAAACAGAGTGACTTTCTCTCTTTTGGGTTGAACCCGGTTAATATTGTCGTGAACAAATTACTCTTGTGCTTTTTTTTTAGTCGCTCGGGACAAAACTGCATCTCTTTTCAGCAATTAATTGCATGGTCCCGTGCATGCTAGCTGCATGCAGCCGTTCCGCGCTCGCTGCTGCATGCAGTGTTCGTCGCTCAATTCATGCGAACCGGGGAGACGTCATGCTTGCATCAGCGACTGAGAACTATCGACTGAGCTCCAGGCGAGCCCAAATAATAATTGTCTGTCTCCCAGAAACATGAATATAGTATAACGAAAAAAATCACCGCGTGGAAGGAAACAACGTTAATCTGGTACGGTGCCAAAATGCCCTATAGAGCTGATCTAATGGTAGGCAGGGCACTGCTACCCACAAAATTTTTGAACAAAGGAAAGGACCCTGAAAGGTTCGGACTGTGGGGTTACAAATTACATCAAGAGCTCAAGAAAAAGGAAAATTACACCAAGTCCATGACTTTTACGCTAAGGACCTCAACAAGAAAAAGAGGAACACAATTAAGTCCATCTCCATCGAGGAAGAACAGCTCCACGTAGCAGCCATCAACACCATCACCGAGGACATCACCACTTTGTGATAGCGTGACGCAAGGCGTCGCCGTAGGACTGAGAAAGAGCCTCTGTAGTGGCTCGCAGGCCTGGAGGTTGCTTGAATTGTGGCACCGAAGGAACTACAGGACGGATTGGCACCATCTGGCCAAGATAACGACCACATGAAGTTTCTGCCATTGACGAACTCCGCAAGACGCAGTCCGAAGATCTTCTCGTGGAACCACAACACGAGGATGCACACCCTTGTTCCCGTACCCACTGCGACGTAGAAGAGTAGAAGCCACCAAGGGAGTAGCTCCACCACCACAACTCCACCCCACCGCTACAGAATAAACGAGCCGCCGTTCGACACACCATGGCATCCCACTATTTTGCTTATAGAATATAGAAAAACTACAAGAATAGACGTTTAGATCAACCGCAGAAAACACATATGAAAAATGTCTAGATACTACGCGTTTATGTCTAAAAAAGGTTAGAGTAAATGTTTAAATTCCTATAAAATCAAGGCATAGGAATTCACCCATAAGATTTTGGTAACCTCATTCGTTTGAACTAAATAAAATCAATAAAAAAGTCAAATTATAATCCTATAAATATCTTTTAAATTCTTACAATCAAAGAGCCCTAGAAGTCTGGTGGCTTGCTAAAAAAGAATCATGGGCACAGACGTGGGTCACGTGGTTTCTATCCAATGTCGAAAACTCCAAATCAGAATGAGCGACATGTCGGCATGTCGCCTTTTTCAACAAGGCAAGAGAAGTGAAGAAGTCATCGTTTGGCAAACCAATCTTTGGTTGGATTATGGATAGTTAGCATGGTGGTTGTACCTTTAGCTTACTAAATTTCATACTCCAAGTTTAACGTCTGTGTGTTACATTTAAGTGAAATTTTGTTATTGGTACACGATGTTTCTGTCGATAGCCAGTTGTCCTTAATGACTTCGTCAATTTTAAAACTCTACCCACCAACTTAGTATTTTGAAGGTGTACATGTGTGTATTTATAGACGTGAGTGTAGTGCATATATGCGTCTGCAGTTTGTACAGTGTTCCGGAAAATCATCGTTTGCAACGCATGCACCGCGTTGCCGACTATGGGCTGTCATAGTGCTGTTGTACAGTGATGACTGATGCCACCACTATATATGGTCCAGTTCAGAGTCTCACATCATGCCTAGCACGTTACGCTGCCGGATCTCAACTCTCAAGCACTTCCAAGCCCAAGATTCAAAAACCTCCCTCCAAAAAAACAAACATGAGAACTCACGATTTTCGTGTTTTAATATTCATCCACGGTAAGATTTCCAACTTGAGTATATTATAGAAGCGCAGAGGGGTTGGAGCCACTTTTTTGAATAATTCAAAAAAAGTACTTCTAAGTTTCAAAACATTTTAAAAATATCTTAGTTGTAGATATGATAACTTCCACCAGTGTGCAAAAGAAAGTCAAATATTCTGTATTTTTGGCCATGTAAAATGACATTTTTGTGGATCGAGGTAGTGAACAATACAAAACTTGAAAATTTTAGGATTTTTTTGTTTTGGTCAAGTAAAAACTATTGAACATTGAGATATTGTAGGTCCATAGAATACACTCATTGCAACGTATCCTTTTGATATTTCTGACAATTTCATCAATTCCAAATTTGAGAAAAAAATTCCTCGTAAACTAATTTCAATACGGAATTACGGATACCCTGATAACTACATATCTAACATTATAGAATTACTGTTGTGTGTCAACAATCTCTACCAATGTATGATGATTTTAGTGGTAAATGACGTCTTCGTCAACAGCTAGTGTGTGTGTTGGATATATCAAGTTATCAACCCAAGCTCTACGAGGTCGGGCTCTAAGAGAGGCTCTTAAGGGTATTATGTATCATGTGTTCATATAAATTATTGTGTCAAAATATGTTGTGATAGGTTTTCGTGACATTTGTTTCCATAATGTAGCTATTACTGCTTTCTAGTTAATACTCCCTATGATTCGAAATAAGGGTTGCAATTTTAAATTAGGATTAGTGCAAACTACGCCACTTATTATTATAAATCGAAAGGAGTAATATTTATGCAAAAAGTTATTGTCTTACTTTAGATGGAATCACAGAATCGTTCACGACATACCATAAAAGTAAAGTGACCGTGTAAGAAATTTATATACATGTTCGATGCGTATTATACTACTTGCTCCATCCGTAAATTTGTCTAGATACATCTTCCTTTTTGAGAGACTTGAGACACTTATAGGGAGTAGTATATAAAAACACCACTACATGTCTATACTAAACTGTGTCTTTCCATGAGCACGGGTTAGCTTGTTGCACATAAATTTCTCCCCTCGCTTGACACATGTACAGTATCAAGCTATCAATGTGATTCTTGTATCCTTAGTTTTGCATGCATGCATAATTGCGCACAAGTAGACTAGTTGGGCTTCCTGCAGTTGATCCTGACCTCCACCGGCGTCCCAGCCGTCGGCTCGAGGCTTCCCATCTTAACCATCGCCCTGGCGAAGTCGTTTGCAAACATGCCCGCGTTGCCAGCGTACTTGCGCACAAGCGCGTCCTGCGAGCCGCCGCTGAAGAGCTCCTGGTCTGAGTGGAGCAGGCCACGCTGCTGCGCGAGGCCACGAAAGTACCCATTGTCGAACGCGTCAGGCGTCTCCGCGTCCAACGGCGCCAGGCTGCTGTCCCCGACGCCATTGACGGCCGGGCACCCTTGCTGGAGCTTCACCGCGAACGTCGCATTGACGTTGGCGTCCCCGCCGTTGACGCGGCCGCGGAACGTCTGGCATCGCGCGCGCCCGACCGTGTGCGCGCCGGACAGCGCCGTCATTTCCCGTGCCGAGAGGCCCTTCGCCGCGAACGAGGCCAGCTGCGAGGGCAGGCTGGATCCGGGGCCTGGGAGGTTAGCGTTGGCGGCCGCCTGGCTCGCCGACCGCGCGTCCTTGCGTCCGAGCTTCACGGTCCAGGTCGGACCGCCGAGGAGGGTCACGGCGTCACGGGAGGCGAGCGCGAGGACGTCCGCGCAGGACACGGTGGCGTTGCACGCCGCCTCAACCCGCGCCTTGACCGCGTCGACGACCTCGAAGCCGCGCAAGGAGTTGAGGTTCGGGCCGGCGCTCTTCTCGCCGGTGAGCCCCGGTGCGTCGTCCAGGAGGACGGAGCCGTCGCAGCCGTTGACGAAGCAGTCGTGGAAGAAGAGGCGGAGGACGGAGGCACCCATGCGCGGCTCCGCGGAGACCGCCTGCGCCATCGCGGACCGCACGACGGACTGCAGGCCGGGGCACGTCTTGTCGTAGTACTTGGTCGACAGTACCGCGACGCAGCCGTGGCAAGAAGAAAGGACCACGAGGAGGACGGCGACTGCTCCGAGGGAGAAGATCCTCGCAGGAAATATTACCGCCATGGGTAAACCAACCAAGCTCCCGCAATCCCGCTCCTTGATTTGTAGCTTGGCGACGGTCTCGAGTTCTCGACAGAGATATGGCTGTGGTGTCGACTGGACTGAGGAGTTTCGAGTGGTGGCAAAGGGTGGTACCCCGTACAATTTGTAGTGCTTGGACATTAATGCCAAACAGGAGGCGCTATAGCTGGTTGGCCGTGATCGGTTGATTGCTTTCACGCGGAATGGGCTGCGTTGTGGGCTGAACAGATCACGTCCATCTTATTATCTGGCCGCCGACACCAGGGAGCCAGCTGACGGTTCTCTGAACTTATAGGGAGGGAAGGAGCGAGAGCAGAGCAGAGCAAACGAAAAGGTGCTGCTCTGCTTCTACACCATCCATCCACGTGTTCTGCTTCGATTCTTGTCCAAGGAGAACAAGCATTTGGCAGCTCAATTTGGCCTACGCCGACGATATGAATGACTGTCTCTCTCAACAGAAATACTATCCCAGAGACGCGAAACTCCTCCCGGGTCGCCTCCCTCTAGGCGGCTTCGGAGGCGACCACCTCTCCCTCCCTAGCAGCCTCTCCCTCCAAACCTTCCCTTACCGTCTCGCTGTTGTCGGCGGTGGCGACGCCCATCCTGTCCTGGACGGAGGGGAGGGGAGGTGCCTCGCGGTTACAGCTCACGGAGGCGGTGACGCGCAGGTGGCGGGCACAGGGCAACGCAGTAGGCTGGCCGGCGTCTGAGATCTCCCGGCGGCGTGGCGGCGTTGAGGCGGCGGGGCTCTACCGGTGCTCTTCTTCCAATTGGCGGAAGGGGTCGAGGGCGTTTCGATCTGGGCCCAGATCCGATCTGGGACACAGGCTGCAGTTCGGGCGGGTGATACAGGAGGTCCGGCGGTGGCAAATGGTCATGCCGACGTCTCCTCAAGTTGTACTCCTCTGTTGTCGCTGTTCATGCTGGGAGAGTGGCCTTGCAGCGTCGGGCTTGCGAGGCTGAAGAATAATTGCGGTGATCCTAAGGTTCTTTTCGCTCGAAGATGAAGAGCTGTCGTGCGCCTGTCCTCTTTGATCTGGCCAGAGTGTTCGGGTCCGGAAGGCTCCGTCGGCGATCTCCAACTGACTAATGCCTAGACCGCTGGATCGGGTGGTATCCATTGCGAGAAGCAGTTCTGATGAGTGACGACGGATATTATTCTTTTCGCGGAATCAAAAGGGTGTGTTTGATTTTGGGATGGTGTGGAATAGAGTGTTATGGTTCTGTTTCATTCCATTCCACTAGAAATGAACCGTACCTTTTTTTGTTTGGTTGGGATCAAATATGTGGAATGGATTGTCCTGTTTTATGTTTGGTTGTTTAATTTGGAGTAGAATATATCACCGTTTATTGCTAAAACACTCCATTAATTTGAGCAGACAGGAAAAATTAGAGTGTACAAAGTCAAATTTGAAGCCTAGATACTCGTGGTTACCAGTTAGTCACCTAGTAATATGTCAGAGAGGCATGGCAGAGCCGGAGAGGTGCGGGAGAAAAGAGAGAGAGGAGAGAGTTTGATCGTGGACTCGTGTTTACCGGTTGGTTAGGATTTTGTTTTTCACTAGTGCTCCGTTCCTCCTCATTCCACCGAATCGGGGGAACCATTTCATTCCGCATGAGAAATGACTTGGTTCGTCCACCTTCATACAAAACACATGAACCATTCTAGGTGTGGACCGATTTCATTACACGCCTGCTCATTTCAAAACCAAACCGGTCATCGAAGTATTCCTCCTGGACACAATTAACGCCGGACCGAAGCAGGTCACTAAGTTGAGCCGTATTCCTGCCCGGGTGAGTAAAAACGGATATAGCCGGATCAAATGGCTCATCGCGTGCGACCCGGAGCTTGGAGACACCGCTAGCTAGAAGCTCGACAGCTCACGATGCTTTCCATGCATGCAGGGTTTATGTCGGTCAGCATGTTCCCTTCGGCAGCGTGCTTCCTTGGATCCTTGCTAGTTGCCACGAGTCGCTAGTAGTGGCGCTACAGTATATGATGATGCAATAGAGGGTGGGTGGAAGCTCCGTGCCTCGCGATGGGCAGGGAGTGGAACTGGACATGTGCGCGCGCACATGATCCGACTGAACTTCAATGCCTGAATTGCCGTGGAGACGTTGAGCGCGGACTCTGGTCGGCACGGCCAACGGATTACGGATGGCTAGCAGTCTAGCACAGTAGCGCACTGCCGCGGTCGCTGGTAGCAGTGCAACTGTGCAAGGGAGAGCTAAATCGAAAACAGTTTGCACCCTGACATACAGGAGTGTGTTTGATCGCTCACAACCCATAAGGACATCTTATACGGCCTGCTCATTTTCGGATCGATTTGGTATCTATTTTGTCCGTTTAAGCAGCCGTCTGTGGACGTGTCCGCGCGGACTGGAGCCATGCGCCCTACGGGGCTGCTCAAATTGTGAGAGTTTTCAAAGTGCACATATAAGCAAATACGAAAATGCCCTGCCGGTTCAGACACATATAGGCAAAAGGAGGCCACGGTTTAGGCCATGCCGGCCACGATCAGGCCATGCCGGTCACGGGGTGATGGACTAGTCTAGATGTACAAAATAGGATGTCGGCCACTGGTTCAGGCCATGTCGGGCACGATCAGGCCATGCCGATCAGCCCTCGGCCTCCATGTACCGCTGCTGCTTCTTCTCGTAGTAGGCCCTCTTCCTTGGGGTGAAGCAGGTCAGATCCATGGCCATGATCTGCGCCTCTTGGGCGGCCAGAACGAGCTCGACCTCCCTCCTCTTGTTCTCGGCCTCCATGGCCCTTGTCGAGGCTTCCAAGGCCCTGGTCTTTGCATTCTCCTGCTCTATCTCGAGCTTCTTCGTTTGGACGAGGAAGAAGTTCTTCGTCACCTCCTCTCGCTCCCGGCGCTTCTTCTCGTCCCTCTCGTCCTTCTTCTCGGTCTCCTTGTCCTTCTGGGTGATGAAGCCTTGGAGGGTCTCCTGCAGCGCGATCGTCGTGGCGTCCCGCTTCAGGTCGAGCTTGGAGTTGACCCATCCCCTTGGTCTTTCGCTTTCCGGACCATCGGCGGAACCCGTCGCCATTGGCGGCACCCCTCCGGGCACGGCCACTCCTTTCTTGAGGGCGCTGTGAAGCTCCTTCCATTTCTGGTTGTCCTTGAGCTTCCGGTAGCAATGGGCGAAGTTGAATGACTTGCCCCCATGCTCGGCCTTGTAGACCTCAAACGATTGGAACGCCTACACAAACGGCCATTGGAGGACATGGAACGACTACACAAACAGCAAATGGACAAGGAAAGGAAGGGCCACTCACCAAGTCGGCGATGCCGATGCCACTTTGCGGCCGGGCCGCGGCGTGCTCGAAGGAGCCGGTGAACTTGCTGCACTCCTGCGAGATGAGCCCAAACCTCTTTTGGATGGAGAGCTCGGTACGTGTGGTGACCATGGAGTATGGCTGGAGGAGGGCCCGTTCATGGTAGTTCCTGAACATCCTCGCCCAGTACGCATTGCCCTTCATCTCGGCCCCGATAATGGTGTTCTGTCCCACCTCCATCCAAGTGTCGCAGAGACACTCATCCTCCTTCTCGGTGAAGCCGGCGCCCCGCTTGACGTTCCTCCTCGCCGCCTTGGCCTGCTGGGTGAGCTCGTCCATGAACAACGGCATGTCGGCGATGTGGTGTTCGTCCGCTCCGTCCGCTCCGTCCTCCTCCAGCTCGTCCCCGGCGTCGATGTAGCTCGCACGGCCATTCTCGTTGATGAAGCCGTTCATGTACGCGTCGCCTTCCTCAAACGTCAGCCCCGGAGTCGCCTGAGTCGACGGGACCGGCGTTTCGTCGAACGGGTTGCGGGGCACGGGAAGAACGCCCGGCGGAACGCGGATGCAACTTTTGCGGGGCGCGGGCAGCCCAGAGCCCGGCGCGGTGTTCAGATCGATCGAGCCCACGGCGGGGCCGCGGAGCGACGACGAATCTTCCACTTCAATCGAGTAGAAGGGCTGCGGCGTCGGGTCACGGCCGGGCAAGTACACGTAGGTCGGCGCGGGGGATGCGTCGGCGTCGGGGGGAAGCGCGACCGGGCCGCGGACGTGTTGGAGCTGGCAGCCTGCGAGGGAGGCACGTACGTCGTGGTCGTGGTCGCCGGACGCATGCCCAGCACGCTCGTCACCGCTTCCGCCGCCGCCTGGCCGATCCTGGTACGCTCGTCGTCCATCGGCGACAGCTTCTCCTCCTTCGCTCTCCTCCTCCGCCCCGCCCTCTTGGCCGACTGCTCCCTCCTCTCTTTGTCCGTGAGCACCTTCGGCTTTTGCATCGGCTTTGGCGGCGGGTTCGGACGGCGGGGCAGGGCGGGACATGGATAGTGTTTTTGGCGGGCGGAGGCTGGGGGTGGGAGAGGAAAGGGCAAAATGTGTACCTCTTTTTGGCGGGCCAGGGCGCCAAGTAGTGGACACGATTGTGTTCAGAGTTGTCCGGGAGGCTGCTCAATTGTGAACCAAATTTGGTCCAGATTTGACCAGCCGCGGACCAAAAAACGGACAGCAGTCCGTTTGGGCAGCCCCGCAGGGTCTTGGTTTTGTCCGGGGCTGCTCAAATCCGGATTGTCCGGGGCAATTGAGCAGCCCCGTAGGAGATGTCCTAAGAACGGACTATTCCGATCAAAAAACGGTTTATTTGTTTGGACGCGTCTAGGTAGTGCGCGGGCACTGTTTAGCCCCTACGCAGTGCCCCTTGTCCGAACCCGACAGCAACGCGGGCCATGTTCTCCTTTTGTCGTGTAGCGCCCCCGGTGCGGGAGCTAGCATGTGACAGGCGCGCGGAACTTCTCTCCACCTACGCCCATATACCCTACTCCTAATCGATCTGCAGCGCTGCTACTAGTACAAAACATCACGGGACTGCTGTTTCTTAATTCGCAGAAGAGCAAAGCAAGATCACTAATTACCTGGCTGGCGGTCTAATTGCTACAGATCCTTCCCGGTACTACTAATCACCATGTAATTTCTTATGTAAAGCACATGGAGAAACACAAAAATATAAAAAAAAACTTCAGTTGTATATAATTTCTTGATGCATCCCCATTGATCCAAACATGTACGGAGTAGTATGTAACTTCCTGATCCATCCCCACAACCTGATTATGATTCATATAGACCCTCCTGGTACATGTACAAATTTGTTAAAACAAGACTCAATTCCTCTGTTTTTTATGTAGAATAGAGATCAAGAAAACATGCACTTGTAGATGATCTAGCATGCAATTTCCTGATGCAACTATATGCCTACGTAAAAGAGATAGTTTACCTACAAAATTATGACGGATGTACATGTAAAACTTATGGATATAGAAAATCATGCAAACAATGTAAGAAAAAAGGTGCATCTACAATTACTAATAATCTACAAGAAAGTGCATATATGTAACAAATATATATATACACATCTACTTCTTGCAAAAAGAGTATATTCTGATATTCATAATCAGGACAACATGTAAATTTAGGCAATAACTACATTTGATGACATGGAAAAACCCATCGGAAAAACTGGAAGCTATGAACATTAAACAACATCCTCTGTGTGGGGAAATAGTACATCCATATTAGCAAGATGCATTTATTGTCAAAAAGATACAACCAACGTTTAGAATATTACATACAGTACTTGTGATTTTACGAGTTTGTTACATCTATAAACACTTCAAAATCTACTTTATAACCTAGTGGAAACTTCGGAATATAAAATACATCTTATGGGTAGGAAAGTCACTTCAACTATATGAATAAGATGTATTTATTTTCCGAAATTTACATCCTACAATTATACAATAAATCCTCACTGTATAATATGATAAAAACTTTAGATGTAGAAACATTCATCCTGTGTGTCAAAAATAACATGAAGTACTAATGATTTTATGGGGTTGTTCCATCCATAAGCATACCACATCCATAATACATCAATGGTTTGTTGCCCCGTATGTATGAGTACAAAAATAGTAAAAACATACATTTTAAGCATGAAAAATACATCCAGCCGAGATCTAAAAACATTTGTATGCATGGTTTCTTCCAAAAATTTCAACATAAAGTGCATAATGTTTGAACACAACATTCAGAGAACCCTACTTAGTATCTCCAGATCATCACACAATAAATTTCATCATACATACCGTGGTTGGGATCACATGTACAAAACTATTGAGCAAAAACTACATGTGTACTAACGAGTTTTTTTTAAAATAATACGTTTTTTTCTGCGAAATTGCAAAAATAGCGCGCGGGTATCATTTATTTCAGATCTAGCGCGTCGTCGGCACGGGTAATGCCGATCGGCATGAGTTATGCCGAAAAGTCTGCGTCGGCCGGGCCCGCACCGACGGCTGCATGCGCTGCCGCGCGTCAGGCCGGGCCAGCCACCTTTCGGCACGGCTGATGCCGACGGCCACATATCGGCACGGGTCACGCCGATCTGGGCCAGCATAAATCCCGCGCGATGCCGGCTCCTTTCTTCCAGCTCGCGTCGGCCGGCTCCGTTCTCTCTCTTCCCACCTCTCTGTTCTCTCTCTTCCCACAGAAATACACACAAATACACTGCCAGATTTCTCTCTTCCCACCTCTCTGATTAGATTAGATTGTTAGGAAAGGAGAGAGCAGGAGTAGGGCTTGAAGGATCTGTTCCTGGAGTAGATCTTCGTGGATTCGTTTTGAGAAGAAGAGGTGGAGTATTGGAAGCAATGGAGGCCAAAAAAGGTGGATGACAGTGGTGGGAGCTCGTGTTGGGGGAGGAGGTGTGGTGGTGGAGCAGTGGTGGCGGTAGATTGAGGCCGGGAACGGATAAATCGGGATTTTCACGCATCAAGGGTAAACCCTAAGTAATCACTAGATGAATCTTGTTTAGTATTATGTATGAGTTAGTTGTAAATTTTTTGTGTCGGTGGATGTGATAGTTGTAATGTACAAATAGTTTGTCGGTGGCTGTATGTTATGTTGTCGGTGGATGTCGGAAAAAAACGTTAGAAGTAGTTTAGATTTATGTTAAACGGATGCGTTAATTTTGTCGGTGGATATATACCGGATGGATGCGTTAATATAGTTGTATAAATAATTTTGTCGGATGGATACGTTAAAAAGTTGTTATATAAATTACTTTGTCCGATGGATGCGTCAGTGGGTGGAGCGTGGTTAGTGTGGCGGTCGATATTTATGGGTGTATGTCGGTTCTTTATTATTATTTGAGGACTATTAGTAATATTGGTAATATTTTGGGTGGTCGCAATATTTTGTAGCGTATTATTTGACGGAATTAATTTGTTTAGGTAATGGAAGTCGTTGATTTTGTTGTGCACTTTGGCCCCGGTAATGTCCGTGTTACGGAGACTGGGGTTGATCTTAGTGAATTTAACAATATGGTGATGCAGTTGCCAGACCCAGAGAGAGCTAGAATAGCAGCAGTGCAGGAGTTTTTCACTGGAAATTTTGGGTATAATCCTAGTATGTTTACGGTTAAGATTCAGTCAGTGTGGTGCAAATCCCGTACAAATATTTTTCGAGAGTTGTTACCGCTGGATCGAACTGGTCAGTGGATAGCTTGGCTAGCATCATGCAAACGTTGAGGCACCAAACCAGAAATCCTACTGATATTTTATCCGAAGCAGAACAATTTAGAACAAGGAGGCGGAGATTTTCAGCATGGAGAGAGCAGTGATGCTACTCATTCAGAAAATGTGGACATTCCTGAACAGTATGAGCCATCACTCAGTGTTGAGTCGGAAGGGCCTCCGCCACTTGGAGAGGCTGATGCGGATGAGTATGAAGGTACTATGCAAGAAGAGATGTTGGCTGAAGATGAGTATGGTGTTGCAGAAGATCTTGATTCAGGTGATGAAGATGTTGGAAATGAGGATGAGGTAGATAATGATGAAGAAGATAATGTTGGAGATGTGCCGCTTCCTGAGTCCTGGAATGTCGACACTTTGCCGATTCCTCACTCGTGGGATCTCGACAAGTCGAATATGACAGCTGTGGATGATGGATATCATCCGGCATGGGAGTACCGAAGGAAAAATGTAAGAATCAGAGTCCAGTATAACACAAAGCAAGAGTTGAGGGAAGCCGTGATTGAGTGGGCATTGTCCACGCAAAGGGTTTTCCGTACTGAGGTGTCAAATAGTCGATATTTGACTATGAGCTGCATTAATATTGACTGTCCAGCAAGGGTGCATGCTCACGTACCGAAGTACGACGTGCTTTGGGTGGTTTCAGATGTCGTACCACACACATGTGAGATCTCTAGTATGGTGCCGAACCATCCAAACCTGTCTTCAACTCTCATTGCACGACTCTTGTTCAGTGAGATAGTGCGGAAGAAAGACATGACCGCGAGAAGCATTCAGTTGGCAGTTAAGAGTAGATGGAAAACAAAAATTCTTTATGGGAAGGCTTGGAGAGCGAAGCAGAAGGCTCTAGAAATGAGATTCGGGACATTTTATGATGCTTATGATAATGCTGTCAAAATGGTTTCCACGTTGAGAGAGCGAAATCCTGGTACAGAGGCAACCGTCCAACTAGTAAAAATTCCTGGGCATCCTCAGTTGGCTGTGTTTGGCAGGATGTTCTTCTCTTTCGCCATATGCATTGAAGCTTTTAAGTATTGCCGGCCAGTGTTGTGCATCGATGGCACATTTCTCATGGGCAAGTACAAGGGTGGTATACTTACCGCAATAGGTGTGGACGGCAACGGACAAATTGTTCCTGTTGCATTTGCCTTTGTTGAGAGTGAGAATTATGATAGCTGGTTATGGTTTCTGAGGCTGTTGAAAAGCGGTGTTGTGAAGGATAGGCCAAATGTATGTATTCTTCATGACAGGCATGCAGGTCTGTTGAAGGCAATCAGGAAACTAGAGCAGCCCGCCGATGATGAACAAACTCCGTGGACTGATGTGCAGAGTCGATGGTGCATGAGACATATGGGTGCTAATTTTTATTCTTGCTTCAAGAGTAAACGTCTTATGAATCTGTTTAAAAGAATTTGCAATGTGAATCAGCAACGGAAGTATGAATTTTTATGGCAGAGGCTCACCGAATTCACGCAGAACCAAGTGAAAGAAAGAAGAGCTGCACAGGCGACGGCAGTCGCTGCTCAGGTGGCGGCGGCACAAGCGGCAGTAGCCGAAGATTCAGAACCAGTTGGGTTGTGTGATTTGCCTAGAATTGATTCACCTGGCACAAAGAGGAAGAAAAGAGCACGCATCCGGAATTTTGAAGAATGGATAGAGAAAGAACCGCCAGTGAAATGGTCTTTGTTGCACGATGCACATGGAGCGAGATATGGCATCATGACAACCAACCTTGCGGAGATATATAATTTTGTCCTTCGAGGTAACCGTGGTCTGCCACTTACAGCTCTCGTCGAGGGGATTATGCATGGAACAATGAATTATTTCAGAGATAGACGTGTGGAAGCCGTGAATCATTGTTAGTGGTACCCTGGCACACCTTACTGTCGCAAGATAAGAACATACATGGAGAAGAAGACACAGAAGGCTCGGTTCCACAACGTGGTTCGAGTAGGTAATGAAGAAGCTAGGTATGAGGTGCGCCTGCCGACAGACAGATTTGGTGATAGCGTTCAGAGAACCCATGAGGTGTTCATTACTGACGGATATCCGCCAACTTGTGAGTGCACATGCAACAAACCCAGACTTCTTCACCTTCCATGCTCTCATGTGTTAGCAGTTTGTGGTCAGTTGGGCTTGCATGCAGCCACATTCGTGTCACCATATTACATGAAGGACGCACTGGTTCAAACATGGACCGGGGAAATGAGAGGTTTCCGACTCGAAGGTAACTTCAACACGGTTGAAGAGGCTAATAGAGAAATCATTCCTCATCCAGCAAACATGCGGACTAGTAGAGGACGACGTCAGACACGGCGCATCCAGAATGATATGGATGAGTCTGAAGCAGGTGGTTCCACTCGTCGGTGCCTGCTATGCAATATGTTCGGCCACAAAGAGAAACATTGTACGAAATTCCCCCAAGGAGGCGCAACGGTTCGTGGCCGAGGCACCCGAGGAGGAAGGGGAAGAGCAAGTCGTGGCTAGTATTGTGTTTTCAATCGTATTTGTAATAATTAAGTACAATGGGACGATGTTGTTTGTTGTAGGGTATCTGTTTTAATTCGTATTTGTAATAATTATGTACAATGGGACGATGTTGTTTGTTCAATGGTATCTGTTCTAATTCGTACAATTGTTTAAAGTGGTATTTCTACTACTATGTTCATGTTGTATAACTTTGCAGATGGCGGGCCGTGCTTTGCTTAGTGCCGATGTTGATTCAAAGCATCGTGCTAAGATATGGGAGTCAGGTGGGCAGCCACATCTTCTGCGTACTCGGACACCATCGATTAACTGGGAGTTGCATCCTGATTGGATTGATCGGTACGTTGGACGTAATAATTTTATATATTGTTTACACTGTCAACGGTTTTATTAACGGACTTCTAACAAAGTTCTTTTAAGTATTTGCAGGTTGACTTGGGCAGGTCTATTACCGCTTGCACGTCTAGTTGAGAGCATCCCCGCAGGATGGGTACCCATTCAGCCCGATGAGGTACACGGCGAGCCGAGGCAGATGCACCATGTTGGCACTACCAAGATCACGATGGACAGGTCACTGCTTAGCTGCTTAGTGGACCGTTGGAGGCCGGAGACCCACACTTTTCACTTCCCGTGGGGGGAGATGGCACCGACTCTTCAGGATGTGTCATATTTGTTGGGACTCCCTTTGGCTGGCGCAGTGCTTGGACCTGCAGATCCTCCGCCCGACTGGCATGAGGCCATGCAGGCAGGCTTCGCAGGCGTGCATCCTGAGAACCCCATGTTGCCTGAGCACAAGCATGGTGTACCGCTGAAGTGGCTTAACAAGTGGCAGGTAAATGTTAATTATGTAGCGAGTTTACTTTCTCGGTGTATACTCCATGACTAACTTATTTAGTTTGCGGTTTCTAGGTACGGGCATACGGCATCCCGGTGGAGCACCTGACTCAGGAGCAGGTTACGCGGAGCCTCGAGGCGTACGTCATCTGGCTACTTGGCAAGGTGATGTTCACTGAGACTCATCAAGACACTATTACTGCTCGTTGGGTACCTATAGCACTAGAGATTGCAGCGGCATAGAACCAAGAAGACATAGAGCAGCGGAGTTGGGGGTCTGCACTATTAGCTGCTACATACAGGGCTCTATGCACCGTGTGCACGAAGAACTCGGATAGCTCTTTGATACTAGGATATCCTCTATTTCTGCAGCTCTGGTCTTGGGAGAGGTTCCCTGTCGGTAGACCCGACGTGGACGCGAGCAGGCCCTGGGACTACAGACTGATAGATCACAACGCAGTTGATCTTCCCACATTTGGTAGTATGTGGGCATATAGAGAGGTACTCATTCGATACTCCATTACTTTGAAGTTAGGTTCTTCCAAATTTTAATGTTCAATTATTCATTACAATTATAATTGTTTGCAGAGACGATTCCAAGGTGATCAAGTGAGAAACTGCTACGTGATGTTCACTGAGTGGTTCGATCAACTGCCACATCACCAGGTTATATGGGAGCCATATCACGAGTCGCGGATGCATGCACGATACCCCGGCGGGATTTCTTCTTTGTGCACCAGAGACCGTGCATACTGGATGACTACACGTCGGATTGTGTTCGACGTCTTGGTGGAGGAGATGTCCCAACATCGTGTTATGAGACAGTTTGGACTTCGCCAGTGGCTGGTGCCTTCTACTAGAGCTACACTTCCTCAGCACGTGCACATGTAAGAACTACAACTTGTATTTAAAATGTGGGGTACTAGTGTTGTTCTAGTACGTACTTATGCTATGTGTGCATTTCGCAGGAAAGGACGGCAGGGAGAGCGATCGCTCGCATCTTATATGCAGACGATCCTACCATACATACAAGAATGGGGGAGTGCGACGGATCCGGCAAATTTATGGCCCGCGGAAGCACCCTTTGTGCTTGCTGATTTTGAGGAGTACATCCGGACGTACAGGCTCGCCTGTCTGCCGACCCTGTCGACCTTCCTGCGGCTGATATCACGGCCATGTACCCAACACAGGGAATCGGGGCTCGGGGAAACACAGCGGTAAGTGGTCTAGTTTCAGTACTCTACTACGCACTGTACGTACTACAGTAAAAACATATCTGACACTTGTTTTATATTTTACAGGCCGACATCATAGCAGATATTCAGGCGGACGTCGCTACGTACTACCCCGTCGTTGGTGCCCAGCACCAGTCGTGGTTCAAGCGTCTACAGGACAAGCTACGACGTGCTTATGGTGTGCTCGCATGCACCGATGCTGGGGACGTTGTTCCACGCCATGCACCCCCGCGTCCCCCACGGCACTCCTCGGCATGGCTGTTAGGTGCCGCACATGTATCACCACTCCGTGACACCACTCGTCGGCACGATCCACGCCCACGTTTTACACCTCAGCAGAGTCCTTGCATACGCCCCACAGATCACACATTTGCGTCTACCTCTCGCCAGCCAGACGCTATCGACCCTGGTCCATCCCAGCCACCTCTTTCACAGATTCCAGTGTATGTGTCGGGTCCTTCACAGCCAACTATGTTTATGCCGGCAACTTCACACTCGCCATTGTTTATGTCGGGTCCTGCACATCCTCCACTCTTTATGCCGGGTAGTTCATCCTGGCAGGCACACACACCACCGTACACCGGGATGCCATATTCGTACGGCTATGGGGGCGGACCACAGTTCGTTGGAGCATCACACCAGCCGCAGATGGCCAATCTTACGGGCCAGTACTCTCAGCAACTAATGCACGGAGGTTAGAATTTTTAATTTCTCGTACATATATAATTTATATCCAGACAACTCACACTAACATATTATCTTGTGCAGGTGCAGATCAGGTGTACAACTCTCCCCAGTACGACTTGGACACCACTCAGGCATACGCGCCTTCGCCACCGATGCCCACTCAGCAGACACCACCTCCGGAGACAGCCCAGCCAGACGACGAGCATGACGATGCGCCGTTGCAAGGCCGCGGAATGCGGCAACACCAGGCTCCCACGCGTTTGTCACCTTCCGGCCCTCGGCGAAGGAGGACGCGGTACCGTCGTCAGGTCGACGAGGACTGATTCTTTTACGTATCAGAGACATATGTTCGCTCTTTTCCATGTACCGTAAGACCTATGTATGAGACATATGTATGCTACTTCTTTCCCTTGAGGCGCGAAACGGTACAACTACTAATTAAGCGATAAGATACAACAAACCTCGATTACATACCGATCACACCACACAACAATAGGAAATGAAGGTACAACTTCTAATTAATCGATACTCAAAGAAAGATACAACATAACTCAAATTTAGATTCTACCTATCTCCCATCAATGCAGCCTGCACCATCCGCAGATTTAGCACCCTTGCCCTTTGACGATGATTCAGGCTTCTTTCCCGCACCCTTGCCCTTTGACGATGATCCAGGCTTCTTTCCCGCACCCTTGCTCGATGTTTCTGCCTTCTTCTCCTTTCCCTTACGCAGTGCTTCAGCCCCCCTTTCCTTTGACGACGGCATGAAATCGTCGTCATCATCGCTGGAGTATACCCAGAGAAAGGAACGACCGTACCTCTCACGTATGTCTTGAGTTCGATGAATCGGCTCATTGGTAACATGCCTATCGAACTTATCCGCAAGCCTCAAGACTTCAACACGGATTTCTGTTGTGGTCCTATACGGAAACCCATCTCGGCATAGCCTCGCCCCTAGCAAAGCGAGATGTCTCTCACTACCAACTATTTCTTCAAGTGGAACTTCCCTACCATCTACCTTCAAATAGGTGATAATCTTAGCTAGATGCTCGGATGCGGCTATATGAAAGCCGGACACACACTTCTCACAAGGTACAATACACACCATGCTGGCGCTCTTTGAGAGTACCCCGCTTAGCCTAGAGTGGTTTTTATAGGACATTTGAGGTGAAAACGGTCGCGAGAAATGGTGCCGGGCGGGAGGAACGGGCGGGAAACGGTGGCGGGAGAATTCTCGTGGGAAACGGTGGCGGGAGAATTTGGGCGGGAAACGGTGGCGGGAGATTTCTCGTGGGAAACGGTGGCGGGGATGGCCGGAAACGGTGGCGGGAACAAATTCTGTAAGAAACCTTGCCCTCCACCTCTCTGAGCACATTTCGGCACGGCCCATGCCGATTGGCACGTCTAGTGCCGAAATGTGTTGGCACACGAGAACTCACGCAGGGACATGAAGGAGATATGCCCTAGAGGCAAATAAATAAGTAGTATTTATTGCATTATCTCATAAGTTTATAATAGGTTTATGTATTATGCTATAACTGTATTAATCGGAATTATTAATACACGTGTGATACATAGACAACCAGGTCCCTAGCAAGCCTCTATATGAGCTAGTCCATTGGGCAACAGTTGATCGAGATTCCCGATCAAGGACAATGACGTCGGTTGACAATGGGGTCATCTTGTTAATAGAATAAGGTGGTGGACATACGCAAAGTATTGCAATAAGATCGTATTACGATGTTTTTCATTTGCAATAGATAAGAGTATGATAGCTTATTCCTTAGACCGTGAGACCGTACTTATTGTTGCTTCGTAGGAGTGCTTTGAGAGCATCAAACGTTGTGTCTTATATAGCATGACAATAACGGTGTCCATCTTGGGTATTCCGAAAGAGCATCGAGACGTAAGGATCAAGAGCGGGATTTGTTCATTCTTGTAATGGAAAGATACTCTGGGCCCACTCGGTGATATTGCATCTATATAGCTGCGCAGCTTATGACTAGGTCATGGAGATGTAATATCGCAGACGAGTTAATAACCTTCGTCGGTAACGAGATACAGCAAAGGCATCGGTGTGTCTACGATCATATCTCGGACAAGGTAGTATCGCAGAGACAAAGGGAATGAATATCATACTTATGGTTCAACGACGATATTCGTGGAATGCACAGGGGTCGTCATATATTTCCGGGTATCCCTGACGATCATTGGTGAGCGGAGTGTCTCGACCATGTCTGGAGTGTTCCCGAACCGTAGCGTAACAAACTTAAGGTCTTAGCGACGCTAGGAGATAGGTTCTGGAATTTTATAGGTTTTTATTGGAGAGAAAGAAATGATCCGGAAAGAGTTCCGGTGGTCCGGAAGGAGTTCCGGGGAGCTATGGAAGGGTTCCGAGAATGTCCGAAAGTTGTTCGGGTGGTTCCGAAATAGTTTCGGAGTCATGGATATTGAATTATATATAAATATATTAATTATGAATTAATGGGATTTTTATATTAATTTAATATTAATTAAATAAAGGAAAAAAGGGGCTCCCACCTAAATGGGCCCAAAGAGGGCCCATGAGGGGGTGGCGCACCAAGCAAGGGGGGCCTTCCCCCCCTAGTCCGAATTGGACTAGAAGAGGGAGAGGCCCAAGGGGGTTCGGCCGAACCCCCCTCCCCTCTCTTCCTTTAGTCCCACATGGGGGAGCCAAGGGGGTTGGCACACCCCTTCCCCCTTTATATAGCAAGGCATATTAATTGATTTAATTCATAGGAAATTCAGTTAATTCCCAATTTCTCTCTCGATCTCGTGGTTCCCAAGTTGGAGCCGCGCCGAGCTGAGGAAGGGGGTCTCTCTCCACCTAAGCCATACCGCAGAGCGCCGTTGCTCTGCGGGATTCCAGATAAGATCTACTCCTGCGATTTCAGCTGGATCTGAATGACCGGGAGTTGTCGCTAGGCTCCGTATGTTTGCGAGTGCTCGGAGGCTACTCTATTGAGGAGCTTGGGCGACGTCGTCTCGCCCCCTACAGCCGCCGCGCCACCCCCCTCTGCTGCCGGCGCGCCAGCCCCGGTGCTGGCGCTCTGCCTTCTTCCGCCCGACGCCCGTCGACGCAGATCATCGTCGACACCCCGGCGTCATCGACTCCGACATCGCGGCAAGTTCTCCGCGACCTCGAGGTCGGCTACGTACGACTTCATCGTCAACGCTTGTGCGGGAGCGTAATCCCCGCTATCGGTCTACATGGAGGTAATGTAACCCGTTCCGCCACCGTTATCGCATGTACTAGATAGATAGATCCTGGCTAGTTAGGGTTTCGCTCGCTAGAAAATTATTGTTTTCTGCACCGTAACCCCTTCAGGACATGCATCCGTCGGCATGGCTACTGCCGACCAAGACGTTTCGGCACGACCCACGCCGACCGCGCCCTATTTTTGATATTTCCGGATTCCGCGCGCTAGATTCCAAATTTGTAATAAAAAACGTATTATTTAAAAAAAAATTGTGTACTAACTACACAAACCTACTGTCTATTCTAAAACAGAAGAAACTGAACTTGTGGAAGATGAACCCCTATCAGCACAACCGTGACTACTAAACCAGCACAACCATGACCAATAATGGGGGTAAATCAAAGGCGCGTCCAGCCAAATGACAGCAATGAAGCAACAACGACAGAGAGACAGGCGAGGTTGAAACACTCAGCGGATCAAAAGGTCGACAGGAGTGCCCAACATTTTGGACGCAACACCACGCCCTCGCTATCCTCTCGCGGCCACCTGCCTCAGGTGCGTCGATTGGCGAGTCCATGCCGCAGCTTCTTCACCGGCTCCTCTCACAACGGTTGCCAACCAATAGGTTATACATGCAATGGATGTAATAAATAACTATAGTTGAACTAAAACTATATCCACATGTAAGGTGTATATGAACAAATACATACTAACTTGGCATACTATGTTTCGAGCCAAACCTACTACTGATGAAACAACAGTCATGGTTCAGCAACACATATTTGTATGACTGATTCAGTTGGAACAATTCAACAGTCAAATGCAGAAGACAAAATGAGAAGGAAGAAGAGCAGTACTAGCCAAGCAGGAGTACGGAGTGGCTCCCAGCCCTTGTGGAAGCCCTGCGGCCATTCGGCGTCAGCTTGACCTGGACCAAGACCAACGCCATCTTGGTCTCCAACCTATCCCACCTGAACCCTGAGCAGGGAAGGTCGTTGCTGCTGTGCACGGCACGGGGCACCAGTGTCCAGGTCTGCTCAGCTTCTTCGAAGGAATCCGCCGGCGCCGCCGAGAGGCAGGTGACGGAAATGGACCAGCCCTCGTCACAGGATATTGCGGAGGCGGTGGACCTCTTCTCGGTCGAGGACGCACGCGCGCTCTCCTTGTGCGCAGCCTTCTCAACGGCTGATCGCCGTCCGGCGGCGCGGGTCTTCTTCAGCAGTCGTGGTGGCAGGCGGAGATCGGGCTACATCTGTTGGGGGCGGCGGAGGCGTGGCTATGGATACACTAGATGGTGCTGGCCGGCGATGGCTGTCTAGAGAAGGGAGAGAAGTGGGATACGAAAGCGCGCCGCCGTTGAGATTGGAGAGGCGGAGGAAGAGGGGAATGGGGAATTGACTCTGTCCGTAGTCGTGGCAGCATTAACCGTGATTCAAAACAGCGAGAAGCGTGGGATTACAATCGGACGCGTCAGCATGCGAGCACTCTGTAGCGTCTGAACGGTGCGCAGGCACGGAATAGATTTTACGTATTTGTTTTCATGCCCCGTTCCGCAAGGTCGTGTAAGCACGGTACTTAAAGTATGTTGGGCCTGGCCGAGAGAAACGGTCGGATTAAACCGTCGTTCCTTCTGAGTTCCTTAAGACACACCTCCACGCCAGCACAGTACCTGGCCAACAAGTACATGTGTTCTTTCTTATCATCTTGTCTCTCATTTTTCTTAAACTATTTCAGTCGATACAAAAAATGTTTAACAATAAATATGTGCGCATCGGCGAGGGGATCCAGATCCTTGGTCGGTTTCTAGTTTCGTAGACCGCAGCTTCTGATTTTTTTTATGTTCCCTTTTAAACGTTTTTGGACGAATATTGTCATATTCGTCGCACTTGGTCGATCGGTTGAGAAACCATTCTACGCGTAGCTAGATCTCAACAGCCTGCACAACTTTTGTGTTGTAAGTTTTATATTTCGGCGGTCGTATACAAGTAGATCTTATATTGTAGGTATATACCTATTTGCACCACGTTTTTTAGTGTATTGTTTTCAACCTGCATTAGCTTCTGGTGAGCAACCAAAGGCCGGGTGCACGAAATGTTGCATATAGTGAACCGGTCCAGACCAGAAGATTGTTGGCAACAAAATAGGCTGTGAAGAACCACAGAGACGAGAAGGCCAAAATCGATGCGAATAATCAAACAGACCCATAGTATATGTATGTACGATGCACACCGCGGCAAGAACAAAGTTCATAACGTAGAAAACGTAAGATACAAGCTCATGCATGAATGCCTAACAATTTGGAAAATGCTTGTTATTACACGGCGGACGGAACGTCTCGCGTCCTCCGGCTCCAGCACGTGCCATGGGTCCCTCCTGTGTGAAGAAATCGATGGTGCGAGGGCCCACCATGTTCAGTCTTATCCCCTTCCGAAAAATTGCTTCCAGGTCCATAGGAAAGCTGTGGCGGCGGCTGCTGGAGCGCACCAACGCCATGCGGAACTCCTCCTACTCTGCGGACAATGCAGGCGGCGACGAGGCCGGCCTCATGGCCTATGGCGCCGGCGTGTGCGCGTCGCAGACCAGCTTCCGCATCCGCGGCGGCCGGGGCGGCGCCGAGGAAGTCGCCAAGCTCTTTCGCAAGGTCGGCCTCTCCGGCCCCGAGGACTTCGCCATCCCGCGCCGCCGTCTACGACGCCGCCCGGCGCCGCGCCTAGCTCGACCAGGATCACGACTCGTCCCCTAGAGCGACGTCCGCAAGCTCGGCCTCTCTGGCCCCGAGGAAGTCGTCGAGCTCTTCTGCAAGCTCGGCCTCTCCGGCCACGAGGACTTCGCCATCCCGCCGCCGCGACAAGCTCGGCCAGGACCACGACTAGTCCCCTAAAGCGGATTCCTCCACCTCCTCTCCACCCTCGGGGATTCCAGAAATCTCAGGACGCAACGTCGACGTGGCCACCAGGCTACAAACATCCGCACAAGGGGAGGGAGCTACGTGTTGAGGCTGCAGATCTCGAGCTGGAAAAAGGCTACAACAAAGGGAAGGGCAGTGCATCCTATGAGTGTTTTTGTTGCTACCGAAGTTCTATGATTTTGCATCAATTGAAAGATTTTTTTGCTACCAATGCTAAAATTGTTCTGTGTTTTTTGCTATAATTGTTCTCTGATTTTTCTGTTGCTACCAATGTTCTGTAATTTTGCATCAATTGAACCAATGCTGAAATTGTTCTATGATTTTTGTTATAATTGTTCTCTGATTTTTTGTTGCTACCAAGGTTATGTGATTTTGCATCAATTGAAGATTGTTTTGCTACCAATGCTGAAATTGTTCTATGATTATGGTATAATTGTTCTTTGATTTTTTGTTTGCTACAAATGTTCTGTGATTTCTTCTATAATTGTTCTGTGATTTTGCTTCTATAGTATTAAGTTTTTACTATAAGGTCTTTTGCTAGAAGATCACAAACTTTTATTATGAATGAAACATTTTTTGTTTCAACGGAGCAATTACGGGATCAGAGTGAAAATTTCTACAATAGCACAATATTTTTATTTTGAAACAAACTATTTTCCCTTTCAGGAAGCAATTGGGGGATTAGACGAAAATAAAAAATTGCTACGATAACATAAATTTCTTATAACAATCGAAGAGTTTTTTACTTCTGGGAGCAAAAACGGGATTGGGGGACCAAACTGGACACGTGTGAAGCCGGAGGCTGGAAAGTTTCCAACCTCCGGAGGACACTCATCGCTCCCCTAACAATTTTCAGTTGACAAACGTCAGGTGCAAGAAATGTCGCAGGTAGTGAAGCGGCCCAATTTTGAAGACTATTGGCAACCAAATAGGCTGGACAATCGTGGGCCAGGTCTTATTTTTAGGTCCAGACTGAGTTGGACCACTAAGATGGAAGGGCCAAACTCGATGTGAATAATCAAACATGCCCATACTATATGTATGCACACTGCACATAGCAACGCTCATAAAGTGAAATGGTAAAATGCAAGCTATGCATGGATGGCTATGACTGTAAAAGAAAACAAGTTTCGGTTGTCATCATTTGATTTTATTTGAAATGTGAAATGACAAGGTTAGGTATAAGACTTGGTATATAGTAGGTATTTGCTAGAATTCCAAATGAATTGACATGTCAGTTCCATGACAGTGAAACATGTTTCCTGATTTATTTATTTTAATGAATTGATATGATAGTGTATAAGGGTTGGTGACGAGGGGTGTCGTCATCAATACCCATGACTGATAACATAGGGTTAGAGTTATGTGGTAGAGAACGCGTAGTGTTAGTAGATTCGTCGGCTGACAAGCGGGAGTTACTCAGATTCAGGGCCCTCGACTGAGATAACACCCCTACTTACTGTCTGTCTGTATTGATTGTGAATATGCGGCGAGTACAAGGTCCGCGATCGGCGGCGACTGGAGTTCTTCCTTTTCTACCTCGAGGAGGAATGCGACGGTTTCGCGAGTGGCTTTTGTTGCGCTCTCTGTTTTTCCCTTCCAAGAGTTCTTTTGCCGTGAGTGCTAGAGTCTTCATCTGCTGGAGGTATAGTTCTTCGGCTGGACCACCTGGTGGAGGTTTAGTAGCTTGGAGGTATGCTCCGATTGATATTAGTGCATACTCGCCTGTTTTGGGAATAAGCACGCCTTTCGAGTCCAACGTCATGAACGAGTGCTCTAGATTTCGAGTGACACCTAATCTGTCTCCTTCTGGGATTCTTGCGAATCTGGATCTGCGTCCCCCTTCCGTTGCTCCTGTGAAACTAAGAGATAGTTTCCGCCTGCGTGCACTTGAGATGCTTGCATGCTTCTTTTGTCTTCGAGTGCTGCTCTGTACTGCCTTAAGCGTAGTGTTTCTTGCCGGTTGAAGTAACTGTATGCCATCAATTTGTCCGTTGTTGCATCTGTTGGCATCATTGTGCAGTCATTTATGACTTTAGTTACTTTCGCTGCTATCTCACCTGTGATAGTCATATTGGTTATGCCGTCAGGTAATGTGACTGTGCAAGGAAATTTTGCAGGTCTACGACTGGCGGCTGCAGCTGAAGTTTCTGCGTTGAACGCGACATATACCTGCCGGGGTATGACTGGAGGGCATGTGTATGTGATGTCGATGCCAGTCCATGTCTGAGTTTTGGCTTTTGCTGATCTGAGTGTCGGTGCTGACATGTGTCTCAAGCATATGCTCAGGAGGTTTGTCATAGTCGGTGAAGGCGTCATGAAGATCTTGGATCTTCAGATCGACAAATTCGGTAAGGTAGATGTTGTCTTCTGGATCTTCTGTATGCATGTAGTCGTGTGTGTTGTCGAGTGGATCGATGCGTTCGACTGTGTCGACTTGAAGGTCAGATTGTACTTCTTCCTCCAGTTGATTTTGTGCCACAAGTTCATTGAACTCCTTTGTCGTCATGGAGTCTGCTGGGGATCCTAGTGGCGAGATCGGACTGATCTGTGTCGAATTAGCTTTGGTATCTTCTGCTGACACGGTCATGGTGAGTGGATATTCGACTAGATTGCCATGATAGGTCGACTGGCCTTCATCCTCTGGGAATTCTTTCGCCATGAGCTTGTTGAACTCTCTCGTCGACATAGAGGAGACTGGGGTTTCGGGTGGTGGGACCGAGTCGATCTGTGATGATGTGACTTCCTTGTCTGTTGGAGATGTGATCGTAGTCGACTTTTCCTTGGGTGCTTCAGTCACGATCTGGTCGGTTAAGTCCTGCACACCAAACTTATCAACAAAAAAGTTAGGTCCGCCAACTATTAGATCAAAACCTGAGTCGAGGCTTGAGTAATTTTCTTGAGCTTCTGGCGAATATGGCTTGATCCTCCTTGGCGATGTTGTTTACGAGCTCGGCGAGTAATCGCCTGTTGATTGGATGCGAGCTAAATTCGCCGAGGCGCAGCCCTTTGATGAAGTCGGCGAGTTGCCGTTTGAAGCTGAAACCGAAGAATCCGTGGATCCAACACTACCCCTTCCCACATACGGCGCCAAGTGACGAGGGGTGTCCCCATCAATACCCATGACTGATAGCCTAGGGTTAGAGTTATGTGGTAGAGAACGCGTAGTGTTAGTAGATTTGTCGGCTGACAAGCGGAAGTTATCCATGTTCAGGGCACTCGACTGAGGTAACATCCCTACTTCCTGCATGTTTGTATAGATTATGAATATGTGGCGAGTACAAGGTCCAGCGAGATGTTGATCTTGCTAGGGTTTGGTGGTTGTTGTTTAGCGTGTCCATGATCGTCTACCCTCCTGTCCCTTATATTGGGGGTACATGTCTCGGGTACGTAACCGACTAGTATTATAAGTATGAAACTATTACCGACTATGCCTATCTTTGGAAATAATCTTCATCTTGGGATTCACATGTTGGGCTTCTTTAGACTATCGATAATTGGGTTGTAGTTGTTACGTGCACCAGGTACCCACACGACGGGTACCCATTTGGCATAACCTCGTCAGTTAAGTTATTGTGAAATTAGACCCCTTCTTGTTGCTCCCGAGGGCGACACATTGTTTTTGGAACATTGTAAATGTGAGCATTCATGAATATGTATTTATCCCTTCACCCTAATGATTCACTGTCGATCTGATGTTTTTGCTGTTTACGGTAGATCACGGGCAGGAGCTGGAGGGGTGAAGAAGGAGAAGGACATGGAGAGGAGGAGCCCGGGACTTGGGCACCTCAGCAGTTAGCATGCCACCAAGCTCTATCATCCTCAACGACGCCGTGTTGGCAGAGTCGGTGTCCACGCACGTGGCGGGTGGCTTCGCTTCACCGCCGAGGTTTAGGATCCGATGAGAACAAGTGGGTGCCTTGATGAGACTCTAGTTTGCTTTAACACAATGACCACGAAGACATCGATGTAGTAATTAGCGCCCCTCTTATTTTCATAAGATGCATTGACAAAAGTAGTATTGTTAAGTTTATTTCATATTTACTATTATTTCATTCAACATGATGATTTCACCATCTCCAATACTTACTCCAAAACTGAAAGATGAACCACATGAATAAAACCATGTTAAAGTTACCAAAACCGATCTGCTATTAGCACTGCACTTGCAGTCCAGTCATAAAAGGAGATCATCGGGTGATGGTGCAAAAACTGCTAATGGTGTAGCCCTAAAGAGGCCAGGAAAGAGCATGTAAGTCATTTGTTAGCCTGTCAGTTAGGAAAAATTTGTCTTCCAATCATCCAAGGAGAGCCTATAGTTGCAACTCATGTCTAAGTGGGAAAATTCCGGTTGCAACTCATGTGCAGCCATATGTAATTCACGCCCCGCACAATCACAATGTAAATATGACGGTATTAGAGTTGAGTGAGCTCTATCTTAATTCCCACTTGAATGAGTAACAACAAAACCGATAAAACACGATCAAATGGCATGCGAGTTTGGGTCGGCCCGGTAGAGTCATCCTTATCACTGCAGTAGATGGAATGAATAGTCGGTTACACCCTACAATAATAAGTTGGCCAGACTAGCCTAGAGAATCAACGGTGAATACAACTAAATACTGGCCCTAGCCAAGTAATTTGCACCGTAAAAGAACCCCGATTTGAACCCTTCGTTTGGTGTCCCTCAGTCGACCCACCCTTTCCTCCAAAGAAGTTCCATCTAACAAGTTACAGACTGGACCAACTTCTCTGCATACCAGTATCCACTAGAACACAACTTCTAATTCACAATGTGTTTTCAGCCATCAAACATAATATTTGTCGCCAAGGGCATAATCAGGGATGGACCAGAACAACAAGGATTGTTAAAATTCAGTCGGCCATGTACTAGGAACCAATAGGAAAACAGTTATCTGCACATATCCTGGCCCAGCCTAGAAGTAGAGACAATTCCAATTCGGCTGCATTTGCTCGGTGGCAAGTCCCTTTCAACTTTCGAGAGCCCCGCATCATGCTCGAGGGCGTCGACGTGTGCGTTCTGCCGGAATTCTTCGTCGCTCCTGCTGGCTGGTATGTGCATCAAAACAATTGTAGTAGCAAGTTCCCGCAAAAAGTAGGGCATTTTTCAGCTATTCTTTTTGTATGTTACAATGATTTCGTCGAGTACAATAAACGGACCATTATTCCGGAATCGACTGAGCTCGCATCGCACAACCCAGAACCCTGCCTTACCAGCGTACGGCGTACGCAATGCAGTGATCAAGCTTATCCCCGAGTCGAGAAACCGGTTGATTAGTGCAGAGTTCAGGAAAGTCGGGGTCTCTCTTTCAGATAAAATAGTCAGAATCTCTTGGAATAAAGAAATAAGGAAATGAAATGCAGAGGAGTGGCCATTTTACAGGTACCCGATTTTCAAACATTCCAAAGTACTGTACAGTGAAACTTCCTCAAAAACACCTATAACTGAAAATGTCACAGACATCCATGAATTGGTGTTAAAGCTTAATTGCTCCATAAAAATGATCACTAGTAAATTATTTGTATTGTGCACTTCCTAATTCACGATGAATACGGGTCACGTCAGGCATGTTTTGATAGTACTGGTAAAGCTCTGCAGCTTCAGAAGAGAATAATAATCAATCAAATTCACTAATTGCTCGACACATTTGGATTGCAATGTCATGTCCATTTCAACGAATAAATATGTACTTATATATGTTGATCATGAATTGACCTTCCTGCAGTCGAGCCTGATCTCCCCGCTGGCCGCCGTCAAGGTGCCGATGTTCCCGAGCCTGATCATGGACGCCGCGAAGTCCGCCGAGAATGCGGCGGGGTTAGTGCCGTAGAGGCGCACCAGCGAGTCGACCTGGCCGTTGTTGTAGAGCTCCTGGTCGGAGCGCATGAGCCCGTTGCCGGACATGAGGCTCCGGTAGTACCCGTTGTCGAACTGGGCGGGGCTGAGCGCGTCGAGCGGCGCGAGGCTGCCGTCCCCGCCGGAGGACGGGCAGGCCTGCCGCTGCTGCGAGGCGAACGAGGGGTTCACGTTGGCGTCGCAGTAGACGTGCGTCCGGAAGTGGATGCAGCGCGCCATGCCGACCGTGTGCGCGCCGGACAGCGCGGCGAGGTCGCGCGACGTGAGGCCCTTTGCGGCGAAGGCGGCCACGAGCCCGGCAAGGTCGGAGTCTGGGCCGGGCAGGTCCGTCGCCGTGCCGGCCGGGTTCGGGGTCGTCGTGTCGCGCCGGCCGAGCGGCACCACCCAGCTCGGTCCGCCGAGCTACACGATCACGAGGACGAGTGTTGTGTTGAGTGTTTGTTGCGCGCTGACGGACGGACGGACGGAAGAAGTAGGGATCGAGTGGCTAAAGGCTGACCAGGTTGACGCTGTCGCGCGCGGCGAGGGAGAGGATGTCGGCGCAGGAGACGACGCCGGGGCAGGCCGCCTCGACCTGCGTCTTGATGTTGTCGATGACGTCGAAGCCGAAGGTCGATCCGCCGGCGTTGGGGCCGGCGTTCTTCTCGCCCGGCGTCGTGGCCGTGTCGTCGAGCAGCAGCGAAGCGTCGCAGCCCTGGAATTCAACGTGGGGAATATCATGGCATAAGCCAGGAAGCCGAATCGATTCGATGCGCTGGTTGAAAATTTGAAAAAGCTGTGTTGGGTGCGCGTACGCTGACGAAGCAGTCGTGGAAGAAGAGGCGGAGGATGGCGGCGCCGCTGCGCGTGTTGTTGATGACGGCCTGCGACATGACCTGCCGCACGACGCCCTGCACGGTGGGGCAGCTCGCCGAGTAGAACCCCGCCGAGAGCTGCGCGTCGGAGCAGCGGGTGAGCGCCTGCAGCACCGCCACGGCCAGTGACAGCGCCAGGAGGAAGGGTCTGGGCCTCACGACGGAGGGGAAGAAGACGGCCATGGCTGATCTAGCTAGCTAGGACCCCGGAAGGAAGTGGTAACAGTAGCGTCGCATCGGGTTATCATCACCACGTTGGAGAATGGAGACTTGGAGAGTAGACTCCAAAGTGGGCGCAGTTAGTGGCACGTACATGCAATTATTGTGGCCGTTCGTGAGTCGTGTTGCGTGAAGCGGCGGGATCTCGGCTTCCTCGGTGCATCGGCGGGTTGGGGAGTCAGTAGTCTGCGTCCGTCTTCTTCATGTGGGTAGGCTGGCACCAAAACTGCTCCAAAGTGCAGACAACCGGGCACGGTATCAATATATTCCCCGGCTGTGTATGCAATTCCGGCAAAATCAAAAGGCACCGTCTAAAAGTGGAGGATGCGAAGGTCTGCATTTGTGGTGACGAGAATAGCAACGCGTCGACCGGATGGTTCTTCCTCGTGAGTTCCTACCCGGCCGACTCTCTCCATGTCCATGGTGGGCTATATGATTTTTTTAAAAATTTAAACCACATATATTAGGTTAGCAAGTCGCCTCATTAAAATACTGTTACTCCCTTTCGGTATCCTAATCAGGAAAAGAGTGCGTCTGAAACTTGCCGTCTTTAATCATTAACAATTACATCGCTTATTAGACTACTCACGAGAAAGATAGGGATATCATACAAGTTTGACTATTGCTAAAACTATATCTAGCTAATTTATGAGTAACCTTATTGGCTTCTCTTGGGCAATGCTTGAAGGTGACAGTACCTATTTACGTTACAATATCCACACAATCCGCAAAGACAGCAGTTGATTCATTCCACCATGATACGTCAGCTTTCCAAGCTTCAATAACCTCCAAGGAATCCGATTCGGCTTGGATGACATCATGTCCCAAGGAGCTACTAAAACTCAAACCTTCACGCATAGCTAGAGCTTCTGCCACTGCTGCCGAAGAGACATGGTCTAGAAACTTACACCTTGCCGCGATGCAGTTGCCTTGGTAGTCTCGGATTACAGCACTAATGGAGCCTGAACATGAATCACTATGGAAGGAAGCATCCACATTCAGTTTAACTTGCCTTGGCTCAGGTTTTTGCCACTTCGCCTCCTCATTATTCCTCTTTTGACTTTGAGATCTAAAGTCATTTGCTGTGATTACTAAGATGGACATTTTACATCTTGGAATTGGCGGGACAGGTTCATCATGGGTTCTCTGTCTTCGCACCCACCAAAGATACCAGCAAGTCACAGAGATAAGCTCCTTACGACCGAAATCAAATCCTGTCAAAGTATTGTCCGGTAGCCTAAGCAAGTGTTCCAGAACCACCGAACCTGAAAGATCAATGTTTGTAGCTTCCTGTATACAATCATAAATGCCCAATTGTTGCCAAATTTCTTGAGCCGAAGGACAAAGGAATAACATGTGACGCACATCTTCAGGTCCAAGATGACATATAGGACATTCGGAAGAAGTGCCAATATGGCGATTAGCAAGGATGCTGACGAGGGTGTAACTCGACAAGTCCCAGGGTTGTGCACCCCGGGTTGATTGAGGGGGAGAGAGAAGAGCGTTGGTGATCACGACGGCTGACAAGCGGTGATTTTACCCAGGTTCAGGCTCCCGGAGGATAATACCCTACTCCTGCTTGTCTGTTATTGATGGCGAGTTGCGATTACAACGGCGGCGAGATTGCGATCTCGCTAGGGTTTGCGGTGGTAGCTATTGGCATGTCCTCTGGGACGAGCAACCCTCTTGGCTTTATAGGTAGCCAGGTCTCGGGTGGTCGGTATCGATGGTAATTACAGATATGGCAGGTTATGAGACCTAACCGACTTGGACTAGGTTACACGGTACCCCGAGTGGGCCTTCTGTGGGCCTTTTCCAGCTTGGCGCGGCCCAGGTAGCCTCATCGTGGGCTAGTCGAAAGGTAGCCCCACGTCAGTAGCCCAAGAGTGCTTGGTCGAATCGTAGAGTCGGGCAAAGGACTTCTTCCTCCTGGGCGCGCCACCGGACTGCTTGTTCTTGAGTTCGTAGTCGTTTTCTTCAGTCGAACTGGACACTCCCGATGGGAGTAATCTTCTGCAGTCGAACTACTTCTCCTTGGCCTTTGTGTGAAGCTTGCTTCTATTCGACCTGTGGGCTTACTTCCAGATGGATTCGACTGTTTGAGCTTACTAGATTTTCTCTGCCACCCGAATGATTATTTCGGGTTCTCGGATCAGTAGTCTGTCCTACTTGGTTGTTTTCAGCTGTGAAGCTTACTACTCGAATCGCTCAGTCGAGTTGTCGTGCTGTTTCACTTGTTCGGAGCCGTTGGCTTGATGACGTCACTGATGACGCTCCATTGCACGCCTCTGCGCCCGATGGGACGTGACGTAGCGGGGCCCACTGGCAGAGCTGACCGCGGTCAGCAGTTCTCACGTCTCCGAACTGAGCGCGAAATTTGCGCGGCACGATGATGACGCCTTGATTCCCGTGCGTAGTGGACGAAGTGGGCGGCGACGGTTGGTTTCTCCGTGCGACACGTGGACGGCTGGATGTAGCTGCTCGGAACCGTTGCTCTGTGGACGGCTGAGATGAATTTATTCGAGGCATAAGTACTGCGCTGCAGCGCAAGGGCATCATCTTCTCCAATCGTCTGCGCCTCCTTTCCTCTGCTCTCTCTACCATTCTCACCACCATCCGAGCTCTGTGCTTTTTGTCCTCTCACCTATTGCTTTCCTCCGGAGCCATGGGCAAGCCAAAGACCGCCGCTGGCACCTCTGCCGCCGCCGCCGAAGCCGGGCTGATGAAGAAGCCTGATGGCGACTGGCAAAGGTCGTCGGTGAATAAGGCGAAGCTTGAGCTCCTCCGCGCGTAGGGCCTCCTGCCACCATCGGACCAGGCCCAGGTACGCGCTCCCGGCAAAGAGGTGTACCCCGCACCCCGCGAGGGGGAACGCGTATGCTTCGTGGATTTCCTTCCGCGGGGCTCCAGGTTCCCTCTCCACGATTTTGTTCACGGTCTCCTGTACGCCTATGGGGTTCAGATCCACGATCTGACCCCCAATGGCGTTTTGAGCATCGCGAGCTTTATTTTTCTCTGCGAGTGCTTCCTGGGGATCGCACCCCACTGGGCGCTATGGAAGTCGCTCTTCCTCGTTCGCAAGAATGTCGGGAAGAGCGGGTTGACATACCCCGTGGGCGGCTTCGGAATCCAGGTGCGCGGTGATACCGCGTACTTTCAGATGAAGAAGTCTGACTCCGTCCAGAGGTGGCGGAAGAAGTGGTTCTACATCCAGTGGAACCAGGACGGCCTTGCGCAATTCGACGGCGAGCGCAGGCTGCTGAAGACTCGCGCCTGGTCGCACCCGCTCGCCGAGGAGGAGAAGGAGTCCGCAAGGCCGCTGCTGAGCCTGCTGCGCAACCTCACCAAGACACTGGGGCGCGAGACGGGTGGCGACGACGACGAGGATGACGACCTCACCAAGGATGACGACGACGAACTCCCGTCTGCTATCTCTCCCAACAAAGGGGTGGAAGATGATGACGACGAGGAGGAATCCGCACGGAAGAGGCAGAAGCGTCGAAGTGGCGGTGACTCTACGACTGCTTCGTCACCCGCGTGGGGTGTAGATGCTGATATAGAGGAAGCCGTCGCGACGTCTTCGGGTGTGCGGTCTCCGGGCGACTGGAACGAGCCACTGGCCGCTCCTCCTGTTAGCTCTGCGCCACCACGCGCGTTCGCTCGGATGCCGTCTCTCTCCCTGGGGAGCGACGACGAATCCGAGACCATCAGGTGAGCTTCTTTCCGTCTTGTTTTTCCGAGTTGCACTTTGTAGTTCCAGTCTTCGGGTTGATCATTGTATTGTTTTTGTTCCAGCCGTCGTTCTGGCGGTGTCAGCTCCCCTCGTCGTGAAGCGGAGCACACATCCACCCCTTCGACGGAGCTGGTGACTCGGGTGGCCATCGAGGAGCGCACACAGCCTGCTGGCCTCGCGTCGTCGAGACGTGCTCCTCCTTCGGCTTCTGAAGATGTCGACCTCCTGGACCACGTAAGTCCTTTATGCTTGTACTTGTAGTCTTGCAATTTCATCGGGTGCGCGATCAGCGCTCCCGATGGGAGTAGCCCCCAAAGGTGTGGGTGACTAGTATAGTCGCCCGCAACTTTATTAATTTCTTGCTTGTGTTTCAGCCGTACTACCGCCAGCAGCTTGACGCAGCCGCGACTTATGTTCGCCTAGAGAAGGAGAGAGACCAGCTGCGTGCTTCTCTGGACCAGGCTACTAGGCGGGTTGCCGAGTTGGAGCTGAAGCTCTAGGCTCAGGTTGAGCTTGAGAAAGCCCTGCACGAGTCCCAGGAGCACGAGCGAGTGCGGGCCACCCAGGAGAAGACTCAAGTCGACAGCCTTCTCGCACTCGCCGGTACCCTTGGAGGTTAGTTTTCGGCTTTGGTGCCTACTTGTACTTACTTTTTTCCTTGCTGACAGTTTGTATTTTTGCGCAGAGAGATGCGGTGGTGCTCCTCCAGAAGGTTCGTCGAGTGACGGAGTTGACTTGGCGACCGCTGTCGGCTTTCTCGACCGCGTCTGCGCGTATGCGTCTGATGCGCTGCAGAAGTCAACGGCCGCGCTGAAGAAGTCGACAGGGGCGCTCGCGACGGTGCACCGGAGCATCTTCCCGAGTGATGCGCCACCGGCTGCCGTTGATGCTCTTGCCGCTCCGTTTGAGGACGACGCGACCACCCTCACGGACTTCACTCGGGCGCAGACGGTACGCTGCTCCGAGCTCACCTTCCAGCTTCTCCTAGGCCATCAGGTTGCCGGCGACTTCGAGAAGGTTGTCAGCGGCTTCCTTCAAAGGCCTGATGGGCGGACGGCGTCCTTGAACGGTGTGAAGGTGCAGGCCACACAGCTAGCTGTAAATCTTGTGGCCACCTTTGAGAGGGCACTCGCCAAGGCGACCGAGGCGGCTGTTGCTCGGAAGAGTCGCTCCCGGTCGGAGTCCATGGCTTAGGGGTCTTGTAGCTTAGATTTCCAGTAGTCACGCGGCCTGTACTTTTGTCTTTTGCCTGTAATGACTAATATTTTGTCGGGTCTGCTGGCCTTAAACATTATTTTGTTTATGATTGGATTGATTGTTTCTTCCCACTCTCTTTGTTTGTGCTGAGTAGTCGCATATTTGTATTGACTCTGCACATTCATGGCAGACTACGTGTGTGGCGGCACTTCTTCTGCTTCTGCGGCTGGGCCGAGTGGCGAGGGATCTTCTTCGGGTGCTCGCCATCGTCGAGCGACGCCAGCTCCACCACGAAGCACGAACGACCAGCGGATAATCACGTACTTGAAAAATAAGGTGGTTGAGCTTGAGGCGACTCTAAAGAATACTGAGTTGTTGTTGCATCGCTCCAGGTCGCATCCTACTTCAGAGTTTTCCCAGCGTGAGGATTTTTTGCTCGGGGAGATCGATCTGATCAGTCGACAGCTTCAAGGTTGGTATCTTTTGCGGCTGCTTTCTTTGTTAAAACTTTGCTGGTTCTGACTTCTAGCTTGTGTATGCAGATGTGAACCCGGATTGGCAGGCTGAGCGGGATCGCGTTGAGGAGCGTGTTACCCGGGAGGCATCTGGCGACTCCTATGAAGCTCGCCAATTCTGGGTGAATAAGTCGAGAGGGCGTATTCTTGCTCTTATAATTGATCGGACTTGGCGTGCGGAATTTCTTCTGGAGAATTGCCGGAAGACCCTCTGGCACATCCACCGTGTGTACTTCCCGCACAATGGCAGCCGCACGGGCTGGCCGCCTTGCTGGAGAGGTTCCGCGAGGGTGATGCGCTGAAGGAGATCGTCCATGCCCAGCTCGTCGCCGGGGCAAATGTGGCGCTGGCGTACGTCCGGCTGCACCTGCCGAACCTTCCGCTGGAGAGGTTGATGGGTGGGCTGCCTAGCGACGCCGACTACGCCGATACCTTGGCGGCTACGCGCCAGATGATCGAGCAGGTGCAGAAGCTGAGTGAGCGCCTTGTAGGCCCACTCGACGCGCCGAAGGACGAGCCTGCAGATTAAGAGTAGCCTTCTTCTGCTGTACAGAGTTAGCAATAGGTGGCGAATATGCCAATGTAAATGACGATGTATGAGGTTAAAGGAGTTCTCGAGTAATGAGTGAAATTATTTGCATTACTGTGCGAGTATCTGCTTCGGGCTTTGACTTGTTTGGCGCAGCCCCCGGGTATCTTTGGTGATAGCATGAGTCTGCGTTGTGAACCTGTGTGGCGTAGCCCCCGAGTTATTCGAGTGGCGTCCTAGGATTTTTCAAGTGAGACCTGTATATCGCAGTATCCGAGTGTACCGGGTGGCGACTTAGGGTTTAGAACTTGACCTGTATGGCGCAGCCCCCGAGCAGCTCGGGTGGCGGCCTAGGATTTTTTCAGTGAAGCCTGTATGACGCAGCACCCGAGTAATTCGAGTGGCGGCCTAGAGATTTTCAAGTGTGACCTGTGAGGTGCAGCCCCCGAGTGCGTCCGGTGGCGACCTAGGATTTTTGACTTGACCTGTGCGGCGCAACTCCCGAGTAGGTCAGGTAGAGGCCTAGGATTTTTTGAGTTGTGCCTGTGCGGCGCAGCCCCCGAGTGGTTCGAGTGACGGCTAGGCTTTTTCAAGTGTGACCTGTGAGGTGCAGCCCCCGAGTGCGTCGGGTGGCGACCTAGGATTTCTGACTTGACCTGCACGGCGCAACTCCCGAGTAGATCGAGTAGAGGCCTAGGATTTTGCGAGTTGTGCATGTATGGCGCAGTCCCCGAGTGATTCGAGTAGCGGACTAGGCTTTTCTTTCAACCTGTGTGGCGCAGCCCCCGAGTGATTCGAGTGACGGCCTAGGCTTTTCTTTCAACCTGTATGGCGCAGCCCCCGAGTGATTCGAGTGACGGCCTAGGATTTTTGTTTGCCTTGACTGAGAAGGTAAAGTGGACAACATTTTATTCAAATCACTTTATTAATTGTTGCGAACAGGTCGGCTCATTAAAACCCTTCCAGTCCCCTTAGGTACCCTGGTAAGGGAAAGAGTGTGTCTGAAAGCTGTCGCGTTGACATGCTATCATTGGTACAATGATTGAGTCGACTAAGCATAGAAACGCCGGAGTTGTGCGACGTTCCATGGGTTGCTGCAGACTGCTCCTGTCTTCGAGTCCTTTAGGCGATAAGCTCCCTAATACCTCTGTCACAATATATGGGCCTTCCCATGGGGAGGCGAGCTTGTGCACCTTCTTCTGCTTGAGGCGGAGGACCAGGTCGCCTGCGACGAAAGATCTTGCTCGTAACCTCCGTCCGTGGTAGTTGCGCAGGTCTTGCTGGTATACGGCTGATTGTGCCAGGGCGATGTCGCGTGCTTCATCCTAGATGTCCATGCTGTATTCGAGTGCCTCTTCTGCATCTGACTCGTCGTAGGCGACCACCCGCGGTGCGTCAAACTTGATGTCGCAGGGTAGCACCGCTTCTGCACCGTACACCATGAAGAATGGAGTGTACTGGGTGGATCTGTTAGGCGTGGTCCGCAAGCTCCATAGGACTGATGGTAGTTCTTCCACCCATGCGCCTACTGCGCGTCTCAGCGGTACCCGCAGGCGCTTCTTGATGCCATTGCAGACTAGGCCGTTGGCTTTCTCGACTTGCCCATTGGTTGCGGGTGCGAAACAGACGCATAGTTTAGCTTGATTCCTTGTTCTGAGCAGAAGTCTTTGAATTCCTCGGCTGTGAAGTTCGAGCCGTTGTCCGTGATGATCCCGTTCGGCACTCCAAATCTGAAGATGATGGACCTGATGAAGTTGACCGCTGATGATGCAGTCGAACTTGTGATGGGCGTGGCCTCAATCCACTTGGTGAACTTATCGACTGCAACCAGGAGGTGAGTGTGTCCTCCGGGTGAGGATTTCATCAGCGGGCCCACCATGTCCAGTCCCCATTGGGCGAAGAGCCAGGCTAGCGGTATTGTATTCAACTCAGACGCCGGCGCGTGCGGCTTGTTGGCGAACTCCTATCACCTGGTACATTTCTTTACTAGATCTTCTACGTCTTGCATAGCTGTTGGCCAGTAGAACCCAGCTCACAGCGCTTTGGCTACCAGTGCTCGACTGCTGGCGTGATGCCCGCAGATACCCGCGTGGATGTCGAGTAGGAGAGCTTGGCCGTCGACTGGATCTATGCACCATTGTAGGATTCCTGAGATGCTTCTCTTGTAGAGTTCTCCGTTGATGACGGTAAAACTTTTGGAGCGCCTGATGATGCGCTTTGCTTCGACTGGGTCTGTTGGCAGCCTCTGGTGTAGTATGTATGTCAGGTACGGCCCTGTCCAGGTAGCTTCGACTAGCATGACTTCCATGGGCTCCTTTTCTTGGCTTGGCAGGTTCGTGGTGCTTGGAAGGTTTTGTTGCGGGTCGAGTCTTGATGGACCTTTGCGTGATGCGCTCGAGGAAGACACCAGGTGGTACTGGTACCCTATCTGATCCCATGTTGGCGAGGATGTCGGCTTCCTCGTTGCTGTCGCGGCCGATGTGTCGTAGGTCGCAGCCGTCGAAGGTGCCCTCTAGCTGGTTATGTAGGTCTCTGTAGGCGATCATGTTGTCGGCGATGGCGTCGCAGGACTTCATGGTTTGCTGCACAACCAGGTAGGAGTCTCCGTAGATCATGAGGTGCGTGGCGCCGTAGTTCTTGGCCATCCGCATGCGGTGGATCAGGGCTTCGTATTCGGCTTCGTTGTTGGAGGGTGTTGGGAAATCCATCTGCAGGACGTACTTCAACTTGTCGCCTTTGGGGGAGATGAGCACAACTCATGCCCCAGCCGCCTTGAATTTCTTGGAGTCGTCGAAGTACATTGTCCATGCATTGGATAAGTCGGGGACGTTTGGTAGCTGAGCTTGTATCCACTCGGTAGTGAATTCTGGAAGGACTTGGGCCTTGATAGACTTCGGGTGAGCATATTTCAGCCCCCAGGGTCCTATCTCGACAACCCACTTGGCGACTCGTCCTGTCGCGCACTGATTTATGAGGATGTCTGCTAGGCCGGAGGAGCTTACCACCGTGATCGGGTGCTCGGAGAAGTAGTGGACAACCTTCCTTGAAGTCATGAAGACCCCGTGCGCCAGCTTCTGGTAATGCGGGTAGTTTTGCTTGGACAGTGTTAGAACTTCGCTGAGGTAGTAGACTGGCCTCTGGACAGGGTGACCGTGCCCTTCTTCTTCCCGCTCGACTACGAGTACCGTGCTCACCACCCTGTTTGTCGCTGAGACGTATATGTATAGTGGCTCGTTTTCTAGTGGTGCCACCAGGACTGGGGAAGTCGTCAGGGTCTTTTTGAGCTGGTCGAACGCCTCTTGCGCCTCATGTGTCCACTCGAATTTGTCTGTCTTCTTCATCAGTTGGTAGAAAGGCGGGGCCTTCTCGCCAAACTTACTTATGAACCGGCTGAGAGCTGCAACTCGGCCGGCTAATCGTTGCACTTCCCGGAGTTTGGTGGGTGCTGGCATCGTGAGTATGTTCTACACCTTCTCAGGATTTGCTTCGATTCCTCTTGCGGAGACAAGGTATCCCAGTAACTCTCCGGCTGGTACGCCAAATACACACTTTTCTGGGTTGAGCTTGATCTGATATGCGTTGAGTGCTGCGAAGACCTTGCGGAGGTCGTCGACTAGGGTGTCTTCTTTCCGGGTCGTAACAACGATGTCATCGACGTAGACTTGGACAATTTGCCCAATGAGCCCTTTGAGGCATGCCTGCATGGTGCGCTGATATGTGGCTCCAGCGTTCTTCAACCCGAAGGGCATTGTCTGGTAGCAAAAGACACCGTCGGGGGTGATGAATGCCATTTTCTCTTCGTCTTCGACTTTCAGCCTGATCTGCTGGTAACCTGAGTAGGCGTCCAGTAAAGATAGGCGCTCGCAGCCTGCTGTCGAGTCGACGATCTTGTCTATCCGCGGGAGCGGGAAGTGATCCTTTGGACACCATTTGTTGACTGCGGTAAAGTCTACACACATGCGCAGTTTCTTCGTCTTCTTCTTTTCCACCAGGACTGGGTTGGCGACCCAGTCCGAGTCCTTGATTTCTCGGATGAACTTGGCGTGCAGCAGCCGGTCTATTTCTGCGGTGATTGCGTCACGTTTGGGACCTGAGAAGCGTTGCATGGCTTGTTTGACTGGTCTTGCGTCCTTGTGGACTTTGAAAGAGTGCTCGGCGAGTTCCCTGGGTATTCCTAGCATGTCAGAGGGTTGCCATGCAAAGATTTTCTAGTTCTCACGCAGGAACCCGACGAGCGCGCTTTCCTATGCAGGGGTCAAGCTTGACGATACTTTGACCGTCTTGCTGCTGTCAGTCGGATGGACTTGGTGGGTGACGGTGTCGTCGTTTGTGTTGAAGGCGGCGTCCTTGGCTGACTTCTTGCGAGGTGGAAAGATGGTCTTGTCGTTGTCGGCTGATATGGCCTTGAAGTGTTCTTCGACCCCGAAGAACTCAGAGATTCTGCTGAACTCTCGGTCGCAACTGTTGGAGCGGTCGAAGTCGCCGCGCACAGTGATTACTCCTTTGGGTCCAGGCAACTTGATCATCAGGTAGGCGTAATGAGGTATTGCCATGAACCTGGCAAAGTTGGGCGCCCAAGTATGGCGTGGTACTGTGATTTCCAGTCGACAACTTCGAAGTCGATCGACTCTTTCCTGAAGTGCTCGGGTGTGCCGAGGATGACGTCGAGTGTGATTGTTCCCATGGGCGTGATTGCTTGCCCTGGTACTATGCCGTGGAAGGTGGTCTCCGACTCTGGTAACTTCTCTGTCGATTTGTTCATTCTTCTCAGGGTATCGGCGAATACGATGTTGATGCCGCTGCCTCCGTCCATGAATACTTTCTTCAGCCTGTAGTCGCCAATTAGGACTTTGATAACCAGAGCAGCGTGACCGGGTCACGGCACCTCTGACGGGTGGTCTGCCCTGGAGAATGTGATTGGTGTCTCTGACCCTCTCAGGTAGTCTGGTATTGCGCGCGTGCTGGTGGTAGCCTGGAGTAATTGGCGGGTGATGAGCTTCTGGGTCCTGTTCGAAGGGCGTCCTTTTTGGATAATGTTGATCTGTCCTCACGCAGTCGGGTATGCGTCGTGCGCCGCCATCTGGACGTCATGCTGCGGCTGCTACTGAGGGAAAGTTCCAGTCGCTTGTGTTGTGTTGTTGTTTGCGGGTGCTGCCTGAATAGCGAGCTGCGGAGTTGCCGTCAGTGCTTGCACAAGAGTGATGATCTGCTGCATAGCCTGGTAAATCTTGCACGCTTTGCGGCAGTCTTTCAACAGGTGGTTGGCGCCCCATTTGCCTGTCTCCGGGTTGCGGAACGAGTGATGCTTGCATGGTTGCATCAGTTCTTCGGCTGGGGTCAGCGGTCGCTTCCACTCGCGTTTCTGGCTTCCGTCGTTGTGGCTAATGCTGCCGCTGCTGCGGTTGTACTGCCCCGATCTGGACTGTCGACTCTGATCATATTGTCGACTGTTATCTCGTGTGTCATCACGGGGGGTTTGATATCCCGCCGCTACTAGCTCGATGGTGTCTGAATTGGTGAAACGTTGCTTCTTCTTCTGGCGCCCGTCCCGCCAGCTATTTGTTTCGGCTTCCTTCTTTGGGGAGGTGTCGTGGACATAATCCTCTCCTTCGGCCCACTAGTTGGCTACCTTCATGAGCTCGATCGTAGTCTTCAGCTGGAGCCTACCAAATTCCTCGCGGAGGTCGCGGCGAGCGACGCCGTGCATGAAAGCATCCATCACCCGGTGTCGTGGTGGTGTCACGGCAGATGCCATAGGATGGCTAATTTGTGGGGCCGATGGACGTTGGTGGATCCGGGGAGGGATAGCAAGCTGAAGAGCTCACACGGGGAGGATCCCGGTAAAACCGAGATCTCCCAAGAACAAGGAATAAGATCTAAGTGCAAAGGGGAAGATCTAACAAACACAAACAAATGCACGAAGGCACACAGCACACACACGATATACCCAGGTTCAGGGCCCTCGTGAGGAGGTAACACCCCTACTCCTGCCTTTCCTCTCTATATATTGGTGATATAAGGACTACAACTTGCTACAAGATCTCTCAAAGCGAGGAGTACAAAGAACTAGATGAACTCAAGGTGAGAAGGAGTGAATGCTCTGAGAGTAAATGTGACTATAGCTTTGGCTCTGAGGTTGGTCTCTCTCTCTCAGGAGCAGTTATGGCGCCTTTTATAGAGGTCCGGCCAGGAGGGCCGGAAACCCTAACTTGGCTTGGCCCCACCAGACAGGCCTAGCCGGCATGCCGTCACCGGCTAGTGCGACCTAGTCGCCGGACTATCCGGTGTAGCCCCTTCGTCATTATCTCGTTAAGGACGGCAGGCGCCGTCCTGCATCATCATTGTCCCCTTGTCAGAGACAAGACATGTCTTTGCCCATCCCGGATAGCCTTTTCCGGATTGCCGGGCTAGGCATGTCAGGTCTTGTCATACCATGATCGTACCGGCTGACGCGCTCCCGTGTCAGGCGGGAGGTGACCATGCTTCCGTGTCAGGCGGAATGGTACTTCCCCCCGCTATAGACGGGAAAGCCTGCTACGGACCGTTGACGACCTACCGGAAGCCCTTACTCCGGATACCCCCTTGCTTGCCACTGAGCCTCTTCTGCATAAGATCAACACCGAGACATACATTCCGGTTAGCACCTACCGGACCACCTATCCGGTAAAACCGAGTACACCTCCTTCCGGCAGTCTCCTTGGACCACGAGATTCGGGACCCTTTCCGGATACGTCCGAGCTCGTCTCAGGATGAGTATCTCTAGGCCTAGCCTCCCGAAGATGTCTTAGCCTACCAGCAAAGACATCTTCGAGAAGCTAGTTCTTAGAGGAACCACCCGCTCATGCCTGTGCTGCGATTGTGAGGGCCGGGGGTGTCTATTTATAGTTGGGAGACCTGACCCTTGCGCCTGCCAGGAGGCACTTTGTCCTCTACCAGCGCTCAGGGGTCAATTTGCCCTTTCCGCACAGCAGGAGGTGTCCCTTGCTCTCGCCAAAGGCCGGGTACTGTTGACACCTTGCTGACTTATACCGGGATCTGCCCCTTCCCGGGGGGCAGCCCCCCGACACTAGTCCCCGAAGCTGGTGTTGCACAGCGACTTCGGATGATGTGCGGGATCAGCTTTAATAACAACCATTTTCCGAGAACCAATTACACCGTCCTTTTATTCCATGCCGAGATCGATTCTTCCTGAGATCTTTTTACCGAGATCTTCCCACCGAGACTGCCTTAACCGGGAGGCGAAGCCTGCGACCGGATAGCACCATCTCGGTGAATCTCGACCGTTGGTCTCCCGATGAATTCGAGACACTGAGCCAGGGCCCACCCGACGTCCCGTCTGCGCAGAGACGCACTCGAGTGCTTCTGTGCTAGCACGCCGTCGCTTGGGTTCCCGCGCCGGGGAGCCGCATCCGATCCGGAATCCAACCGTTGGGGCCGTGTGGCCCTCGGTGTGGCCGGAACGGGCGCTCCGGATAGTGCCACGTGGCTCGCGGCACAAAACAGATCCCACCCACGATCGTGGAGATCGTGGGCGGGAAGAACGGAAACCGCTCCGGAATCCCCCCCATAAATAGGGGACCGGAACAGTTTCTCTCCTTCTTCCTCTCCTTCGCACCTTCCTCCCTCTCCGTCTCGAGCGCCCCGCTGCCGCTGCATTTGCCGCTGTTCGCCGGAGCTCGGACACCGTCGCAATCGCCGTTCGCCGGAGTCCGGACATCGTCGCCTTCGCCGAACTTCTCTGTTTCGGTGAGTTCTTCCTCTTTGCTCCGATGATTTCCTCCGTAGAGCAACCGCCCGAGCCCGGCCGTGTCGTATCGCAAGTCCGGTAGAGCCACCGCCGGCGAGCATAACTTGAGCGGCGCGCACGAGATGCACGGTGGTGACGCACCGTCACCGTAGGATGTAGATTGCTCACTTGCTTTGTGCCTCGTCCGAGTCCAGCGCGAGTTTATTAGCCCCCATTTGTTTTGATTATTTAGCACACGATAGATCTTGTTTCCCACCAACTCGGTAGTGTTTAGCAGTTTGTGCTCCGACATCCTAGTTTCCGATAGACTAACTCCGACTAACCGCCGCTGCGTCTGCAGAGTAGCTCGGATACCCCTGCGTACTTCTCCGACATGGGCGAAGAACGTACTCGGGGATGCTGGGATGGGTCCGAGACTAAGCAGTCCGATCTGGACTGGCTGTATCGGACTCACCGGATTTCTCCGGAAGTCGAGAGCCGTCTCCCGGGAGAGGAGATTGCACCGGAACCCCAACCCGGGGAATACGTGGTATTCCTCGCGCACTTCGAGCGCGGGTTTGGGCTTCCGGCAAGCCCTTTCTTCCACGACTTCCTCGACCTCTACGACCTTCAACCTCACCATCTTCCCGCCAACGCCATAATGATGCTCTCGGTCTTCACCACATATGCGGAGGCATACCTCGGCATCTGGCCCTTCTTGGATCTCTGGGCCAAGTATTTCATTCTCCGCCGCCAAGCCATCCCCAATCCGGATAAGAAGATAAAAGACTTAGTCGATTGCGGAGCGGCCACCATCATCCCTCGCGCGGACTCCGGATTCCCCATAGTCAAGGGACTAGAGTCTTGCCGGAAGTGGCAGCGCAGCTTCTTCTACGTGAAGAACCGGGAGCACTCGGGAGATGGTCCGGGATCCTCGAACCCGGACTTCATTAATCTGCCGGAGTTCGTTATCGGCCCTCCGCGCGAATTCCGTCTCTGGAAGAAGCTTCCGGATGATGACGAGGTCAGTTGCATGCACGACGTTCTACACGTGCTGACTCAGAAGATGACCGGGGATGATCTCTTGCGGTGCTTCATTGTTCGCCGGGTCTGCCCCCTTCAAAACCGAGTGCACAAGATGTGCCACATGTCCGGGAACTTTGACCCCACTAGGACCAGTATCTTGGGGCTAAACCACGCCAGGGTCGTCCGTCGTGTCCGAGCTATTGCTCGGACGGAGATGACGGAGGACTACACTTGGGGGGGTCATTGGGGGATCCCGGAAAAAACCATGCGACCAGGTGCTTATATCAGTCTTTCGTGCCTTCGCCTTCGTACATGCGTTCATCTGGACACCGACATGGCCTAATTTGTTTGCGCAGTTGTTCGAGCGTCAACACGAAGAAGACGCCGTCCACGTCAACGGGAATTACGCGCCGGACTTCCCGAGACCGGACGTAATGCCGAGAGAGGATCCCGACGGCGAGGACCATCTCGCCATCCCTTTCGTTAAGGCCCCGGGTAATCCTTCAACTCTAGAGGCAGTTTTCATTTCTTCGGATGATGAGGATGAGATTGACTGCCAGATTCTCGATGTTATTGACGCTCTCCCTCTGAATTGGGCCTCAGCTGTGGTTCCGAAACCGACAACCGGGACCAAACGTGCCGAGAGCCGGAAGCGCGCGGCTTCCGACACTGAGGGGGCCGATAACGCCGTCAACCCCTCCAAGAGGAGCAAACCGAGTAAGCAGACGACCGAGAAGCCTGCTCGGCGCCGACAGAGGGGTCCTCCCATTGTGGACTCCGGGTATGTCTTCCTTGCCTTATGTTATCTGACTTTGCTTTCGCCATAACTATTACTAAGACACTTTCTTTCAGGGATGCACTCGAGCTCCCGTCACCTGCTGTGCCTCCTCCTCCCGGGACTCGGACTCCCAGCCCGGCTCGGGCTTCTCCTTCACCTCCATGCCCTTCTACCCGAGGGAGTGAGCTTGCCACCTCCGGTGCTGCACCGGCTACCGCTGCGACCCCGGAAGCACATCCGGTGATCGAGGAGACTCCGGTGCAGGCCACGACCACCTCGGGAGAAGTGCTTCTTCCGGAGAGCCCGCGCCGGGTGCCCGGGCTTGAGGCAGAGATCGTTAGCTCTCGCCGGCAACCTGCGGCAAGCGTCACTTCCCGGCCAGTCGCGCCCAAGACCATCCCGGAGAAGCAGCCTACAGCCTCCTCCCGGCCAGCAGATCAACTTCCCAAGTCTCGCGGCAAGATTGCTGGGCAGAAAACACCTTCTGCCCCGCCCGCAGCTGCCCCGACATCCTCTTCCCAGGACTTGGTGCTGCGCCCGGGTACGTTTTCATCTTTACCACCGCCTCCCGCCGAGATCCCTACTGCTGCCTTGCGGATGTTGCGAGCAACCGTCAGTTCCTTTGTACCTTCAGGATCCCGGGATGTTGCCGCTACTCACGCGCCCGGCGGCTCCGGCATACGGGTTGTTGACGAATACAACAATGCCTGGCTCGCCGCCGATGCCTCCGAGATCGCGGGAGACTTGCACGCTGCAGGCCCAAGCCGCAACGCCCAAGCTCTGCACGCTCTCCAAGTGGCCGCACTGGATGTTACCCGGGTGACCGAGGTAAGCTTGTTCTCTTTCTTTTATCGAAAAATACTTGTTCCTTCCATCACCACTAGTCCCCGAGATTGGTGCTTAGTGCTCTAGATTCCACCGAATAGCAGATCACTAGGTTCCAATCTTAGAGAAAAAATCCAGGACTCGGACACCGAGTCCCCGAGATCCTCCCAACCGGATAGGTTGCTTCAAAATTTGCTCCACCACTAGTCCCCGAGATTGGTGCTTAGTGCTCTAGATTCCACCGAATAGCAGATCACTAGGTTCCAATCTTAGAGAAAAAAATCCAGGACTCGGATACCGAGTCCCCGAGATCCTCCCAACCGGATAGGTTGCTTCAAAATTTGCTCCACCACTAGTCCCCGAGATTGGTGCTTAGTGCTCTAGATTCCACCGAATAGCAGATCACTAGGTTCCAATCTTAGAGAAAAAATCCAGGACTCGGACACCGAGTCCCCGAGATTCTCCCAACCGGGTTCCTTATACCTTTTCCCGACTAACTCCTTCTTTGTCTTGATTTCAGGAGTGCAGCCAGAAACGCCGCAATATCTTCAACCGGGTTCTTGCTGACCTCGGGCAGTCCAAGAAATCCGAGGAGCGCCTCCGGGAGGAGCGAGACGCGGCGCGCAAGGTCTCGGTGGACCAGAAGACCGCTCTCGCCACCGCGCAATCCGAGATCGCGCGGCTCAATGGTGAGCTCGAAAAGGTCAAAGCTGCTACGGCCGACATGAAGACGCGCTTCATCGAGGCGACCAAGAAGCAGAAAGAGACCCTGGACCAGTCCGAGGAGCGCGCGCACACTGCCGAGACTGAGCTTGCTCTTCTCCGTTCCCGGTATGATACTTGGCTCTCGGAGCTCACAGTATTAAACCGGGATCTGAACAGTAAGTGGACCGACATCCCTCTTGTCTTCTTTTTGCTTTCTTTCTTGCTGTTACTCTTATGACCTAGTCGTTTGACAGCTCTTCTTTTTAAAGGAGAGTTCGAGCACTCCCGCGAGGCTGCCGCCAAAGCTGTTGCCGCCTTCCGCGAGAAGCGCGCCGGGAAGGGTCCCATCTCGGATGCATGGGACATCGAGGATCACCTCATCGCCCTGAAGGCCCGGATAGTACCCCTCCGGTCAATCGGGACGGATCTGCTCAGCGCTGCGGTCCATGTCCACGGCGCACTGTGGCCGAGTATCCGGGGGACGCTCTCAATTCCCGAGCTCGCGAGCGCACTCCGGGGTGCCGGGAGACGCATCCACGCCTGGAAGCGTTCCGGTGCGCGGGCTGGCGCCGACCAGGTCTTGACCCAAGTACTCAGTTGGTACGAAGGTCTCGATCTGGGGGCGATCCGGCGCCTCCGGACGGTTTCCCCGTGGGTCACCGATCCGGAAAAGGTCCAGCGCCGACAAGTGGTGTCGCACCGCATCGCTACGTGGGCAAGCACCCGCGCCTTCACCCCTAGCGTCATTCCTTCCGACTCGGAATCAGATTACGAGGACGACGAAGATGATGCTGCTTCCGGCGAGGCGGAAGACGAGGCCCCGGAAGGAGATGACGCTGCTTCCGGTGCTGCACCCGAGAAGGTGGTTCCCCGGGATGCAGCGACTTCGCCAAGACCCGAGGCCCCCGAGACCGAGGTGCGTCCCGAGGCCCCGAGTAGTGCTGCCGGAGGTGAAGCTGAAGTTGCTCCCGCTGCCGCTCCTGCTGCTGCTGCTGCCGCTGCTCCCGAGGTCTCCGCCGAGAAGCCGACTTCCCCTACCGTTTGAAAAACTTAGCAGATTCGTTAAATCCCCGGGATGCCGGGTGGCATATGTAATATACACTCATACTATTTTCGTTTCTTAGTGAACTACTTATTTGAACTCGTTATGTCAATTTATTCTGCTTTGAGTTCCCAAATTGTCTTTCATGTTTACCGTACTTAGGTAATTTCTGCTCTTGTCTACCATTTCGGCGTTCGACAGTCGAGTCACGAAACTCCACAAACGGCATACATTACTTAAAACAATCCGAGTTCCTACTAACCGAATTCCCGACATAAAAAACAACTAAGTTAATAAAAAACAGGTATGCCGGATAAGTTCCTGCTCCGAGTCTCCGAGACCGTTTTCGTGTTTCCCACCTTCCCTCTCTTTGCTCTTGACTACCATTTCGGCGTTCGTCAGTCGAGTCACAAGATGATTTCACATGACATACATTACTTTGACTTTGAGAGTCGAACTCGGAACTTTCCCGGCATACAAAAGAAAAGTAGAGAACAGCTATCCGGCAGTCCCCGGGTTCCTTCCCGAGATGCCGGTACAAAATAGTAAATGAATTTAACAAAAATAACAACAAGACAAGTTCATAACCAGGCAGTCCCCGGGTTCCTCCCGGGGTGCCTTACTTTCATTAATACTGAAAATTGAGATACAACATACACTGAACCTTTTACGTGTAAAAGGGGCGAAGTAGAGCTACATTCCATGGACGCTTGGTTTCCTCACCGGATTTGTCCATTACACCTTTCCTAGCCTCCTGTGCATCTACAAGGTAATAAGAATCATTGTGCAATGCCCTGCTTATCACAAAAGGTCCCTCCCATGGAGGTGACAACTTATGCATTCCGGCCGTGCGTTGGATGAGCCTCAGCACCAGATCTCCCTCCCGGAACACCCTCGGGTGCACTTTCCGGCTATGATAGCGACGGAGGTTCTGTTGATAAATTGCCGACCGAGATAGTGCCAACTCTCTTGCCTCCTCGAGTAAATCAACATCATCTTCTCGGGCGTCTTTTGCCTCAGTCTCGGTGAACATTGTCACTCTCGGGGAGTCATATTGTATGTCGGTTGGGAGTACTGCCTCAGCCCCGTATACCATGAAGAATGGCGTGTGCCCGGTAGATCTATTTGGTGTAGTCCGGAGACCCCATAGTACTGCCGGTAACTCCTCTATCCAGCATCCCGGAGTTCTCAACAGTGGTTCGATCAAGCGAGCTTTGATACCGGCCAAGATCAAGGCGTTTGCTCTTTCGACTTGCCCATTTGCTTCCGGGTGTGCAACTGATGCTACATCCAGCCGGATTCCCTTCTCAGCACAAAATCGAGCGAATTCCCCCACAGCAAAGTTGGTTCCATTATCTGTGATAATGCTGTGTGGGTATCCGTATCTCAAGATGATGTCTTTCAGGAATTGCACAGCGGTGTGTCCATCGCACTTCCGGATTGGCTTGACCTCTATCCACTTAGTGAACTTGTCCACCATCACCAGTATATGTGTCATATTGCCTCTTGCCGGTTTGAATTGCCCGACCATATCCAAACACCAGACTGCGAATGGCCAAGTGATGGGGATTGTTTTCAGTGCCGATGCCGGCATGTGTATCCGGTGAGCAAATCTCTGACATCCCCCACACTTCCGGACAATATCTTCTGCTTGCTGTAATGCAGTGGGCCAGTAGAACCCATGCCGGAACACCTTTGCCACCAGGGCCCGGGATGATGCATGATGTCCACACTCCCCTTGATGTATTTCTACCAGCATCTCTTGTCCTTCTGCCGGTTCCACACATCTCTGGAGTACCTCAGTGACACTTCTCTTGTACAGTTCTTGATTGATGACAGTGTATGCTTTTGATCTTCGCAGTATTTGCCGGGCTTCCACTTCATTCTCCGGGAGAGTTCCCTTCAAGATGTAAGCCATAATGGGCTGTGCCCATCCCGGGACAGGTCTATCCGGGAACATGGGAGCGTCTATGTCCATTGGCTCTGCCGACATCACCTCCATCATCATCTTTCTTTGCCTCTCTGAGCACTGGGACGCAGTCCCCGGGTTCGATGTTATGCTCCCGACATCTACTTCCATGGGTACTGCATCTGCACCAGGCTCCTTGGGGATGAAGATCGAATCTGACTCGGGTGAGGGTTGGATAGATGGCTTCCTCAAATGCTCCAGAGCTATTCCGGGTGGAATTGCATCCCGGGATGATCCTAGCTTGGACAAGACATCCGCTGCTTCGTTTTCTCCTCTGGGTATGTGCTTGAACTCGCATCCTTCAAAAAATCCGGAAATTTTCTGCACATGAAACCTGTATAAGGCCATGTTTGCATCAAGGGCATCCCAATTCCCCGACACCTGTTGTACTACGAGATCCGAGTCACCAAAGCACTCTATCCGGCGGATGCCGGTTTCCTTGGCGACGTTCAGTCCATGAACCAAGGCCTCATACTCTGCGACATTGTTGGATGCCCGAAAATGGATCTGCAGCACATACTTCAGTACATCTTGCTTTGGGGAAGTGAGGACCACTCCGGCACCCAATCCGATCTTAGCCTTCGAGCCATCGAAATGCATCCTCCAGAAATTGTAATCCGGCATCGGAGGTTCATACTGCATCTCGGCCCAGTCTACCAAAAAGTCCGGCAGCGCCTGCGACTTGATGGCATCTCGTCTCTCGTATGCCGGAGCGTACGGAGACAACTGGATGGCCCATTTGGCTACCCGGCCGCTAGCATCCTTGCAACCGATGATCTCAGCGAGAGGAGCTTCGCATACCACTGTGATCGGGTGTTCCTGAAAGTAGTGCTTGAGCTTGGTCACTGCCATGTACACCCCATATGCCATCTTCTGGTAGTGCGGGTAGTTCTGCTTGGATTCCGAGATCACCTCACTGAGGTAATACACCGGCCTTTGTATCAGCTTGCCCCCTTCTTCCCTTTCTACTACCATTGCCACACTGACTACCCGGTTGGTTGCAGCAATATACAGCAGCATAGGTTCCTTGGGTAACGGGGATGCCAACACAGGTGCTGTTGAGAGCATTCTCTTCAGATCATTGAACGCTGCATCAGCTTGCGGGGTCCAAACAAATGTCTTGCTCTTCTTCATCAGTTGATACAGAGGCAAGGCCTTCTCCCCAAGTCGGCTCACAAAACGACTTAGGGATGCCAGACACCCGGTAAACTTCTGCACATCTTTGAGGCGCACGGGCAACTTCATGCTCTCAATAGCGCGGATTTTGCCCGGGTTGACTTCGATTCCCCGGCTTGAGATGAGGAAACCGAGTAACTTTCCTGCCGGCACACCAAATGTGCATTTATCCGGGTTCAACCTCATCCGGAATCTTCTTAAGTTCTTAAATGTTTCCCTCAGATCATCTATTAATGAGGCTTTTTCTTTTGTTTTTATGACAATGTCATCGACATAGACCTCGGCATTTCGGCCTATCTGGTCATGCAAGCATTTCTGCATGCATCTCTGATATGTAGCACCAGCATTACTCAACCCGAAAGTCATGACACGATAGCAATAAGCCCCATAAGGGGTAATGAAAGCAGTTTTCAATTGATCATCTGGATTCAAAGGTATCTGGTGAAAACCAGAATAAGCATCTAGAAAAGTTAAAAGCTCACTCCCGGCAGTGGAGTCTATCATTTGATCTATCCGGGGCAGCGGAAAGGGGTCTTTAGGGCATGCCTTGTTGAGGTTGGTGAAGTCGATGCACATGCGCCACACCTTAAGCAGGAGGGGATCATCTTTCTTCTTCTCCACCAGGACCGGATTCGAAATCCAATCCGGGTGCAGCACCTCCATGATGAATCCGGCGGCCAGCAGTATAGCCAGATGCTCCATGACAGCAGCTCTTCTCTCATCCGAGAGGCGCCTAGTTGGTTGCTTCACCGGCTTCGCATCCGGTCAAACAAACAGAGAGTGCTCAGCCAACTCCCTCGGGACGCCTTGCAGATCGTCACTCGACCACGCAAAGGCATCCCGATTCTCACGGAGGAAGTCGACGAGCTCGACTTCCTATTTGCTGTCCAGGTTGCTGCCAATGATAACTTGGCGCTCCGGGTTGCTGGGGTCCACGCACACCTTCTTGGTCTCCTTGGGGGGCTGAAATGATGCCCCCTGCTCCGGGTTCACCATCCCGGGCATTCCGAGTTGGGAGGTCTTGGCCATCGCCACCACCTGTTGGATCCTCTTCTTCTCTTCCGCGATCACCAGGGACTCAGCTAAGCACGACCCCGCCGAGGCACACTCCATGGAGCGCTTGTGGTCTCCCGAGATGGTGATCACACCGTTGGGTCCCGACATCTTCATCTTGAGGTAGCCCACGTGAGTCGAGATCATGAACTTGGCGAGGGCTGGTCTGCCGATCAGGGCGTGATACGGGCTCTCGAGGTCCACGACCTCGAACTCCAAGCTCTCGGTTCGGCAGTTCTCCCGAGTTCCGAATAGCACCTCCACCCAGATCTTTCCCATGGGCGAGCAAGAGACTCCGGGCACAATGCCATGGAAGGTTGTCTCGGTGGGCAGTAGGGTGTTCATGGATACTCCCAACTTCAGCATCGTGTCCTTGTACATGATGTTAATGGCACTGCCATTGTCAATCAGAACCCGGCTGAAACGGACGTTGAGGTTGGGTCCGACAAAAGTTGGGTCCACCACCAAGGCATACGCTCCCGGCTTGGGCATAACCCGGGGGTGATCCTTCCGGCTCCAGGTGATCTCCATCTCGGACCAGTGCAAGAATTTGGGCACCGCCGGGATCACATCATTCACCTCCAGGGCACGCTGCCGCACACTCTTTCGGTCAGTGGGCTCGGTCACGAAGACCACATAGCTCTGATGAGCCTCCCGGTAGTTGCTCTGCTGGTGTCCGGCTTGGTTACCGTTGTCGCTCCGGGTATGTACCACATTCACTGGGCGAGGTGGGGGTCCTCTCGGAGGAGGGGGAAGTCGCACAGCATTGGCCCCCGATGTCGGAGGAGGGGGTCTCGGGATGTTGGGCCGAGATGCCGGAGCATTCTGCCGAACAGCTCCCGAGCTGCCTTCCTGCAACGTGCGCTGATACCAGCTGCACTGCCGAGTAGAGTGGTTTGCGGGCTTGTTGGCCTCCAGAGTGTGGTAGCAGCATGGCTTGTTCAGCATTTCCTCATACGTCAGGGGCTTCTTCTGCTCCAGCCAGGTCTTTTGCACCTCCTGACTTTGACCCCAAGCCGGGCCACTTGTCTTTTGACGCTGGCTGTTGCCGGCATCCTCCTGCTCCCGGGTCACTGCTGCGACATGCTGCGCGGCATGGTGGTACTCGGGCTGATTCCTCTTGTGGCCGAACTCCTGGCGATCATGGCTCCTGCTCGGTCCTGAACGCTGAGGTCCCGCATTCCTCCTGTTGGAGTCACCGACATCCACTAGGGGTTGCATGGGATCTCCAAGCGTGTAGGTATCGGCGATGCGCATGGTTTCTGCCAAGGTTGTTGGCATCTTTCTCTGCAATTTCTGCCACAGCATAGAGCCATGCCAGCATCCTTGCGCAAACCAGGAGATGGCCTGTGCCTCCACCACCCCTTCGCAAGAATTGCGAATATTGCTCCATCGGGTAAGGTACTCCCGGTCAGTCTCATTGCTCCTCTGCCTACAGATGGCGAGCTGCTGAGGCCTGTTGGGCCTCTTGTACGTGCTGGTGAAGTTGCTGATGAATGCCTCTTCAAAGTCTAACCAGCAGTCTATACTGCCAGTTCTCAGATTGTTTAACCAGATCCGGGCTGGTCCTTCCAACATCTGCGGTACATAACGTACCGCCCATCGCCTGTTTCCACCGGCTATGCTTACTGCAGTTACATAGTCGGTCAGCCAGTCCTCCGGCTTCTTGCTACCGTCATAGGTCTTGGCACCTCGGTTGAGCTGAAAGTTCCGAACAGGAGGTTCCCGCATGATCCGAGGTCCAAAGCAGGCATGTCCCGGAGGTCCTTGCTCTTCCACCAACTCGGACTGGTTAATCCGGTCGAGCCGGAATCTGGCATCTGCCGGGTTCAGCTGCCTGGTTCCTATCCGAGATCCCAAAGGGTTCTCGTCTGGCTGATATCCGAGTTGCTGCAACCTCGAGTTGCCATCGTTGAGCCTGTCTTGCGTAGGGACCAGGGCCTGCTGGGGAATGGAGACGACCTCCCTCTGCGGGTTTCCCTGATCGTGAGGAGGATTCCGGGGCGGATTACCACGGCCAACCGGGTTATTGTTTCCTACACCTCGGTTACCATCCCCACGGGTACTTCCCGCCTGTCCCGAGTTACGCTGTCCGGCCTGCCCGGCTTGCTGGATACCGGCGAAGGCCGGATCATAGGTCTGTAGCTGCTTGTTCTTTCCGGAACCTCGACTCCGGCTCTGGCTCTTGCTCTTGCTCTTGCTTCTGCTCGGATGCGGGGAAGAGGCTTCCCCATCCGACCTCTGGCTATCGGGTCTGGCTGAGTGCACCTGGGATCCTGCCCCGGGGTTCTTCTTTTTGAAGGCCAGATTCTGACGATTGGCTTCAATCACCAACTCGTTTACTCTCTCCTGCTGCTTGCGCAGGGGCTTCACCGGATAGCCCCACCAACTCGGCCATGGCGGCTTCGGCGGCCCTAAGGGTTTTCGCCGGTGAGCTGTACACCGGCTTCCCTGCTGAAATCCTACTTCCAGTGTTACTGGTGGTGGCTCCACCAGCCAGCTCCTCATTCACTATTCTTCCTTTCTTGCGCAGATCTGCAATGCGCTTCTCCCGGGAGTCTATCTTAGGGAATCCGTGGGCTGCATTATACTCCCGGAGGCTAGCGCTGAGCTCGCGGCGGATCTCGGCGATCTCCTGCGCCTCAGCGAGTAGCAACTTCCGCTGCTCCTCTAACTCTGCCGAAGTGGCCTGGGCATCTGCTCCGGCAGCTACTGGTACAACCAACTTAGCCACGAGTCCCGAGAGGGGATCCGGACGGCGTCGCGGATGGGATGACTGCGGATCACCATCTCGGGCCGCAGGCCTCTCCTGCGGGGGTTTGGCCAAACGGGGGTGGCCGTCGGTATCGCCGTCAGCATCTTGATACTCCTCCTCGGTTGCCCCGACCATCATCACTGCGACGGAACTCGGGGGGCGACCGACACGCAGACCCCGAGCAGCGCAGAGCATGGGAGGGTCCTCAGCCTCCAGGACCACGTCCGGGTAGCTACAGACAACCTCGGTGGCCACGTAGGTGGTGAAACCACCGAAATCGATGAGACACCCGTTCACCGGAAACGGTTTGTTCCGGAAGCACCCTGCGTTGTCGCAGACGAAGTCCATCTCCCCTAGCCTTACGACTAGGCCAGAGAGAACCCGAACGTCGAAATGAACAGGGGAGCCCGTCCGGATGTGTACACCAGCCAACGCCTCTGTCTGCCCCACGGTGGGCGCCAACTGTCGTGGTGGTGTCACGGCAGATGCCATAGGATGGCTAATTTGTGGGGCCGATGGACGTTGGTGGATCCGGGGAGGGATAGCAAGCTGAAGATCTCACACGGGGAGGATCCCGGTAAAACCGAGATCTCCCAAGAACAAGGAATAAGATCTAAGTGCAAAGGGGAAGATCTAACAAACACAAACAAATGCACGAAGGCACACAGCACACACACGATATACCCAGGTTCAGGGCCCTCGTGAGGAGGTAACACCCCTACTCCTGCCTTTCCTCTCTATATATTGGTGATATAAGGACTACAACTTGCTACAAGATCTCTCAAAGCGAGGAGTACAAAGAACTAGATGAACTCAAGGTGAGAAGGAGTGAATGCTCTGAGAGTAAATGTGACTATAGCTTTGGCTCTGAGGTTTGTCTCTCTCTCTCAGGAGCAGTTATGGCGCCTTTTATAGAGGTCCGGCCAGGAGGGCCGGAAACCCTAACTTGGCTTGGCCCCACCGGACAGGCCTAGCCGGCATGCCGTCACCGGCTAGTGCGACCTAGTCGCCGGACTATCCGGTGTAGCCCCTTCGTCATTATCTCGTTAAGGACGGCAGGCGCCGTCCTGCATCATCATTGTCCCCTTGTCAGAGACAAGACATGTCTTTGCCCATCCGGATAGCCTTTTCCGGATTGCCGGGCTAGGCATGTCAGGTCTTGTCGTACCACGATCGTACCGGCTGACGCGCTCCCGTGTCAGGCGGGAGGTGACCATGCTTCCGTGTCAGGCGGAATGGTACTTCCCCCCGCTATAGACGGGAAAGCCTGCTACGGACCGTTGACGACCTACCGGAAGCCCTTACTCCGGATACCCCCTTGCTTGCCACTGAGCCTCTTCTGCATAAGATCAACACCGAGACATACATTCCGGTTAGCACCTACCGGACCACCTATCCGGTAAAACCGAGTACACCTCCTTCCGGGAGTCTCCTTGGACCACGAGATTCGGGACCCTTTCCGGATACGTCCGAGCTCGTCTCAGGATGAGTATCTCTAGGCCTAGCCTCCCGAAGATGTCTTCGAGAAGCTAGTTCTTAGAGGAACAACCCGCTCATGCCTGTGCTGCGATTGTGAGGGCCGGGGGTGTCTATTTATAGTTGGGAGACCTGACCCTTGCGCCTGCCAGGAGGCACTTTGTCCTCTACCAGTGCTCAGGGGTCAATTTGCCCTTCCCGCACAGCAGGAGGTGTCCCTTGCTCTCGCCAAAGGCCGGGTACTGTTGACACCTTGCTGACTTATACCGGGATCTGCCCCTACCCGGGGGGCAGCCCCCCGACACCCGGTCTTCTGAGACGGGTTCCATGGTATTCCGGAGAAGTGTCCACCGCTGGATGTATGCGCGGAGCGACTCGTCTCTTCCTTGTTTGCAGGCTTGCAACTCGATGTAGTTAGTCGGCCTTGCATATGTTCCAGAGAAACTTTTTATGAAAGTATCTTGGAATTCTTTTCAGGTTTTGAAGGAGTCTTTGGGCTGGCTGGTGAGCCACCCGCGCGCCGAGTCAGTGAGCATGAGCTGGATGTATTGCATTGTCGTAGTCGACGTCCCGCCTTGGCAGGTGCGGGCGATGAGGTAGTCTTCGAGCCACAGGCGCGGGTCTTGCTTTCCGTCGTATTTGGGGGTTCCTGCTGTCAGCTTGAAACCCTTAGGCATGCGGGTGTCGCGGATGTTGAAGCTGAAGCATGCGGCGCCGCATGGCTCGAAGTTGCGATCGGCCGGATCGTCCAGGTTCATCGTGTCGGCCGAACGCTGGCTGCGGTTACGGTCCACCGTCCTTTGTGACGTGTCGGCCATGAAGACTTGCGCGGGGTAGACCTGGGGGCTCTGTGTCGGCCATGAAGACTTGCGCGGGGTAGACCTGGGTAAGAGTGTTGACGTTGTCGCTGCTTCCTTGATCCGAATCTTGCTCGGGATAAAAAATTGCTGCTACGTGGTGGGCAGCGCAGTCGCCGTTGCGTCTTCTCAGGATCATCACCGTGGTCGCGGAAGGAGATTTCGCAGTCGCAGGTCCGAGTGCGATTGGCTTGGGGTAGACTTGATGATCCCACGAAGATGCGTGCGACGCGGCTGTCGGTAGCACGCCCTTGGTCGCACGCGCGGGTGTAATCGTAGTTGAGGTAGATCTTGACCTTGTCGGCCGTGCGACCGAGATGGTTGGAGTAGACCCGATCTGCGCGGCCATTGCCGAGGTTACCGATGTAGTCGATGCAGGCACGATCTTCGTGGGTGTGGCAGATGCGGCTCCCGCCGCGGATGACGGGAATGTGGCGCGTGGGTGACCGATGCGGGTGCCACCGCCGCGCGTGGCGCGGTTGTCGCAGACCTGAATATGCCGCGATTGTCGACAAAACAATATATGGAGCCAAAGGTGATGTGTATACCTTTGTGCAGATCGGCGTACACCGAGTGGTGGGCCGGCGGGTGGAAGGCGTACTCGAAGGAGCCGAAGGGCTCCCGGGTGGTGCAGACCTCGATCTTCATAGCGGATGGAGCCGATGCGACCATGATTCCAACGCTTGATATCTTTCCCACAGACGGCGCCAATTGACGAGGGTGTAACTCGACAAGTCCCAGGGTTGTGCACCCCGGGTTGATTGACGGAGAGAGAGAAGAGCGTTGGTGATCACGACGGCTGACAAGCGGGGATTTTACACAGGTTCAGGCTCCCGGAGGATAATACCCTACTCCTGCTTGTCTATATTGATGGCGATTTGCGATTACAACGACGGCGAGATTGCGATCTCGCTAGGGTTTGCGGTGGTAGCTATTGGCATGTCCTCTAGGACGAGCAACCCTCCTGTCTTTATAGGTAGCCAGGTCTCGGGTGGTCGGTATCGATAGTAATTACAGATATGGCAGGTTATGAGACCTAACTGACTTGGACTAGGTTACACGGTACCCCGAGTGGGCCTTCTGTGGGCCTTCTCCAACTTGGCGCGGCCCAGGTAGACTCATCGTGGGCTAGTCGAAAGGTAGCCCCACGTCAGATGCATTTTAGAGGGATAATGCCGTGTAATGAATGTCAAAGAAAAACATTTACTTTACTTGGAATCTTTAACTGCCAGACTGTTTTCCAGACATGATTCATAACAGAACCTCGAGAACGCGCAAGTTGACCTGCGCGGGCACCAAACTGATATTGCCACTAAATGTGATATCCAGATCGGACAGCATATTGTCCATTCTTCCTGTAGTGCCATGCTATAAAGTCTTCAAACCCTTGGCTGTTAATAGGAATTTGTAGGATGCGCTACACATCCACATGAGAAAAGATCCCCTGTAGTAACTGTTCATCCGAAGATCTTGTTATTGGAGAAATAAGATAAAAAACTTTTGAGTATAGAGTTCTTCCTCGAGGTGTCATGATTTTTCTTGTAGGACGGGCTGGAATCCAGGGATCATCCCAAATGTTAATAGAGGCCACATCTCCGACGCGCCAAATATAACCTCTTTTGAAAGTTGAAATTCCAGCAAGGATGCTTTGCCAGGTAAACGACGAATTCGCCTTAGGGCCAGCCTTCAATATATCTCCGTGTGGGAAGTATTTGTCCCATGGTGGGGTATATGATGACTTCAGCGGATCCACGTAAACGTTATGTTGATCTGTTTACGTTTCAAACGGACAGGCAGACCGACCTTCATTGACCCAGTACGACACTACATTGAACGGGCGGACACATTAGCTCCACACAGTTAGGGTTTATCATTTTTTGTCATTTTATCAATTAAAAAAAACAAATATAACATAGAAAAACATCACATTGTACTACAAGAATATTGTCATACCGGCATAAAATCCAAAACAATCGAACGTAATTCTAGCCACCTCGGTCATGTTTCTCAATCATCTTGGCCATAGGTCAACTCGGCACATAACATTGTCAAACTGACCGAAATATGATCAATCTCGGTCCATATAGTACCTTTGGTTCTTGAGATAATACGACTTCTCCATAGGGGTCAAGACGGAAAGATTATCTCCATGATCCAGACCTTCTCTACGCGTAGGGTGAGCTCAAGTTTTTCTCTCCTTAGTCTCAAGCTCGATAACATTTAGCTTATTGGATCTCACATAAGCTTCCATGGTTCTTGTCCGTATAGAACAGTTTCAAATAGGCGCTTTCTCTTTACTCGGCCTCGACGATTCGGTCCGTTCCAACCATGGACATGGATAGAGTCGTGAGTCCATCATGTTCATGTGGGTAGGCTGGCACCAAAACTTCTCCAAAGTGCAGACAACCCGGCACGGTATCAATATATTCCTCGGCTATAAATATGCAATTCCGGCAAAACCAAAAGGCAGCGTGTAAAAGTGGAGGATGAGAAGGGCTGCAAGTGCGTGCCGAATCGTGGAGACGAGAATAGCAACGCATCGACCGGACGGTTCTTCCTGACTCGTGAGTGCTTTGCCCGACTCTGCCCATGGTTGGGTTTACTGTACTGTACCGTGCACCTCGCTTCCACACCCGTTGCTTCTGCTGTGTTTCGGCATGATGAAGAATTCGTGGGCTGCTAATCTGGCAGCGATGCCCATCCATATGGGCTGGAAATGCTCAGTGCACTTTTCAAGGCCTAACAGGCTTCAGTACGATTGGCCTTCTAGTTGACCAAGAAGGCTAGTCGCAAGAGCCCTGTTATGGACCACTGAAGCTGGCCAGTTCTTTTGGGGCTTCTAGATAGCTTAGAGGTGAAAAAAAGCCTAAGCCCAAAAGAACTCAATTTTAAACAGCTTTTTTAGACAGCCAGGTTGTACCAATTCTTCACAGTGGAGATAAGCCGGGGTACCCCTACTTCCCGCCACTGCCGGGGGCTTCCCGCAAGTTGGAACGAACCGTTTTTTTCCATGCCCCTGTTTGACACAAATATTACCAGGAATTGCCACCGCGAAGTTCTTCGCGAACGACGCGTTTTCCCTTTCTTTTTTTCCCCTCTCTCTATCTCTCCCGCACTGACCTCTCCCGTCCCGCAAATAGCAGACGACGCGAACCCTAGTTTCGGCCGCCGCCACCCGCCGTCCCCCCCAGCCGCCGCCGCCCGCCGTCCCCGCTCCCTGCGCGAGGTCGCCGCGCCCGCTCCCCGCTCGAGGTCGCCGCTCCCGCTACCCGCTCGAGGTCGCCGTCCCCGCTCCCTGCGCGAGGTCGCCGCGCCCGCTCCCCGAGCCGACGAAGCCCTCCGTCCCCGCTCCCTGCGCGAGGTCGCCGCTCCCGCTACCCGCTCGAGGTCGCCGTCCCCGCTCCCTGCGCGAGGTCGCCGCGCCCGCTCCCCGAGTCGCCGAAGCCCGCCGTCCCCGCTCCCAGCGCGAGGTCGCCGCGCCCGCTCCCCGCTCGAGGTCGCCGCTCCTTCTACCTGCAGCGCCGCCCACCACAAGCCGTCCGTCTGGTCAAGGTAATCATCCCGTCTCCTGTCCCAAATCCTGTTTTTTTGTGAGATGTACAGATTTTGTGAGATGTACAGATTGTAGTGTCACTTATATGTAGAATTCAGAGATGATTAGCATTGAAATATCATGTGCATAGGAATTCCTACCTATTTTATGTCTCCATCACCTTATATTGAACAATGTTGTCATACACATATCACTAGATGGAGAAAGGCAAATCTGGAAAATCTGGGAATAGTGAGAAGGCTGTGTGGGATCCATTTGCAGCTGAAGTTTTTCTGGATTTGTGTATAGAGGAAGTACTAAAGAGAAACCGTCATGAAGGTCATTTGAACAAAAATGGTTATGACAATTTGATAAAGAATTTCTCTGATCGAACTAAGAGAAACTATAACCGCAAGCAATTCAAGAATAGGTGGGAGACACTCAAAAAAGAGTACAGCACATGGAAGACACTCAATCAAAATGCATCAGGTCTTGGAAGAGATCCAATCACTAAGACCATCGATGCTAGTGATGAGTGGTGGGATCTTGAGATTAAGGTATATGGCAGTTTTGTAAATCATTTCCATGCATTTTTTATTAATCCAACTAGTGTACTGAAGTTGAGCTAAATGTTTTGCAGAGATGTCCAGATGCGTCAAAGTTTCGACGAGCTCCACTAGCTAATGAGGATAAAATGTGCCAGATATTTGACGCGAATTGTGTTACCAATGAACATGCGAGGGTGCCACTACCAACATCCATGGCTGGTCCCTCTCAACGTGTTTCCTCTTCTATTGATGTCGGAGATGATGAACTTTCAGCGACAGAATTGGACACACAAGTTACACCAACTGTCACAGGACATGGAAAAAAGAGAGCATGTCCTTATTCACCTAGTCCTGCACTAGTTGAAAAGATGGCTAGAGGTAGTGCTGAAAAAAGTTGTTTGCGCCGTATATGTGACATATTTGAGAAGAGGGAAGAAAGTAGAAACTCCATGACCTCACAGAACTCGGAGCCCTCACAGAAGATAGTTGATCCAGCAAGGCAGGAGTTTTTAGATATGATGGCCAAGGTTGTTGATGATGGATGTGGGCCTGGTACCCGTGAACATTTCTATGCTTCACAATTGTTTATGAAGGCTGAATACCGTACTGGCTTCAGTTGTTACATGGAGGCTGTAAGTGATGTGAGACTTGAGTGGATTCGGATGTCATGGGAGGAGAGGAAAAATTAGTTGATGTTGTTAAGTGAACCAATCAATTTGTAATTTCTAATTTGCTTTGAACCTTTAGAATTTGTGTTGTCTTTGAACCTATAAATTTGTAATTTGCTTTGAACCTATTTATTGATTTGAACCTATAAATTTGTATTGTCTTGATGAACTTATCAATTTGAACCTATCAATTTGGTTTGAACCTATTTAGAATAATTAATTGAGTTGTTTATGTGGCAGATGGATATTCCAGGTGATGAAGATGATGAAGAATATGATATGTTCATGATTGCACTTGCCGCTTATACCAGCCTATGTACTGAGAAGTTGCCGTATGCACCGCGAAGAAATCCACAGATAACAGGTATTCAATGGGTGGAACTCAAAGAAGCGAATGCACAAGTTTTCTATTCTTTGGTTAGAATGAGGAGGTCTGTGTTTTATCCATTGCTTGATCTGTTGGTTGGAACCTATGGCCTTACATCAAGTTGCAACATGTCCGCAAAAGAAGCATTGGCATAAAAAGCTCTTTTTATGGTCGGTAGGGACTTGTCAAACAACTGCTAATGTTGCTGATCGATTTGAACATAGTCGGTCCACAGTCAGCAAAAAGTTTTATGAAGTTCTAGACTGTGTAGACCGCATGGCTGGTGATTACATTAGGCCAAAAGATAGAAATTTCACCGAAGTGCATCCTAAAATGCAAACCAGTAGATTTTGGCCACATTTCAAGGATGCCATTGGTGCTATAGATGGAACACACATTAAAGTTATTGTGCCAAGTTCTCTAGAGGTACAACACAGAAACAGACACGGTGATACAAGTCAAAATGTGATGGCGATTTGTGATTTTGATTTGAGGTTCACTTTTGTTGTTGCTGGATGGCCTGGATCAGTTCATGACACACGTGTATGGGCGGATGCTCAAGTGTCATATCCCCATTATCCTCACCCCCGACAGGTAATCATTTGTGTACATGTTTTTTTTCCTTGCATCGTATATGTTTGCTAATAAGTTGTTTTTCATATCTCCACAGGAAAATACTATCTTGTCGATTCAGGATACCCGAACCGACAGGGATATCTAGCGCCATACAAAACTACTCGATACCATGTACCGGATTTCCAACATAATCCTCCAAGGGGAAGAGAAGAGACGTTCAACTATCGTCATTCATCAGGGCGAAACTCGGTCGAACGAGCGTTTGGGTGTCTCAAAATGAAATTTCGAATACTTTAAGGCATACCTCGTCGACCACCTGAGCGCCAAAAGATGATAATTACCGCGTGCATGTGTCTACACAACTACATTCGTGATAGCAATCTACGTGATCAACATTTTGACATGTTTGATGGTGGAGTATATGTCCAGGAGGAGAGTGCTTCATATCCTAGTGCTCCACCCGAAGATGATGGTTCTTACATGAAAGGGATCCGTGATGATATTGCTATGAGTGTGTTTCCCTAGAATTATTAGAATATATTTCTATATTTTTTAGAAAAGAGACCCTTTCTCTTATTTAAGTTGTAATCAATTAAGAAATGAATCCTTTCTTATTTTCATATTTATGGCGGATGAATGTGACGATCGAAATATTATTTTGTGATCACACATGAGAAAACAACACAAACGAAATCAATATGTGTTCAGTTAGAACATCAATTTTATCACAAGGCCGTTCCGGACTTTTCATCATACAACTCAGACAACAAGTTAGGACTGGGGAAGCCCAAAACAATTGGATTGCAATCTCTGCTCGGCTTAAATTCACAACAGCTTATTTGGACAGTTCTGCTCAGGAGGGTTTATGCACAAGCCGCAGATCAAAAGAACTGGGCCTAAGCCCGGTTAGGCGCATGATGCCGGTTTTCCGTTCCCATTTTCATCAGTGCTGTGCAGTTCCTCAGTACGAGCAGTAATAGAGCGAGCACAAAGACCAATAATCATTCTTCAGTTTTCTTTCCGATTTTCCGATGCTGAAGTACATTTCCTATAAACTAAATTCATGTTTGCGTAGGTACATCCGCCTTCCGCCGGAATGAAACCACCCGCATTAATTATGAACATTCCCCATTCTATGCAAACACCCATTTGTTCGGGTGGCAAAGGGGCGATTATGTAATCTGAACGGACGGTCTCACTACTTACTGCAATACTACCACAAGTTCATTTAAATCTTGATAAATTCTTCTTTTAGGAAAAAAAACTGCACTGTAAGCATGCACCGAGGAGAGCATCGTTTGGGCTACGGGCTCGAGAGACAACAGAATTTTGCTAAATATATATAAAATGATATCTTGGAGAAAAAAGATCACGGATGCATACTGATATCATCTAAGTATATGAAAACGTTTTGGTTGGCTCATATGAGATGGAATGTCTACGACCCCTATATATGGAGAAATAACAGCATCACCGACACTCTCCAAACAACACTCGAAAAGTCCAATGGTTGTCCGGACGCAAAAAAAAAAGCCCCAGCGACACCACAAAAGTTCCGATCCCAATTAATTTGTGTCTGGCACTCCAAAGAGGGCCTCCAAATTCGGATGCCCTCTTGAGGTGCCGGACACTACCCTCTGGTAGGGTGTCCCCACCCTTCATACACATAAACCGCACAGAGGCGGCTAATGGCGAGTGCATGAGGCTTTTCGGCCGATGTAAATGGCGAGGTGTTTCCACGAACGACGAGAAACAGGACGGTGTGTCTGCCGCATGCTTCGTATTTACGCTGGTACTGCACATCGGCCAGTCTTTCCTGGCTTCCCAAATGCCGCCTGCGTGGCGGAGACGTGTCGCTGCCATTAACTCCGACACGACATGTGCTCACCCTCCCGCCACTTCCTGCCCAGCGTCACCGCTCCATTTCCCGCCCAGCGTCCACCCTTGCCCGGTCGGCCCAACACACCACACCAGTGACACCACCGTAGCTCGTCATATCCCACACCACCAAAGGCACTACGACTCGCCGCCTTGCCACCTCATGGGCAACTCTCATCTAGATTGCACGTCGTGCTAATCCCTTTGTCGGTGGAGCACGAGGAGCCAACCACTCCACCGCTGAGCACGAGGAACCCGCCTTCGATTGGGCAGAGGTTCCCAATATGGAGTAGCAGGAAGAGCTGGAGTTGCCTCCGGAGGTGGAGCAGGAAGAGGAGGAGCCCCGCCGGAGCTGAAGCAGGAGGCGTCACCGCCATTGTGGCTTGACCAGCTAGTTGGCGCAACGAGGAGGACTCCGATTCATGGCCACCGAGTGGGTTGTGTACGGGCAGCTCAAGGCCCAGGCGGCGACGGCAGAGCAGCAATAGCTCATCACCCATGTGGAGGAGCTTCAGCATGCGGCCTCCAGCTGAAGGCGGAGCGTCCATCCCACAAGGAGCTGGACATGGTGAGGGCGGTTGTAGCAGCGACAATAGGGGGATGCGATGCACCAGGCGGCGAGCGTGCTGCCGTAGAAGAGGCGTGTTTGCTTAGCTAAAGGGTGCACCACGACAAGGCTAGTCCTAGCGGCAACTTTTAAATTAGGGTTTAGTTTAAATTTTAGTTAAATTTAATTCTATCACCGTTCTAATTTAAGTTTTAAGCAAATTTCTATTTCATGCATAAGGTTTTAGACCAATTTCTGACCATTTCAGGGATAGAACTTTAAAGTGCGTCGCTGCGTGCCCCTCTTAAATATTACCAGGGTATATATCCGACACCCCAAATAGGATATGATTGAAGGGTGTCGGGTACTTATTTGGAGACCTCGGTGGAGCCAAAAAGACAATAAGCCTTCCGGTTGAAAGTTCTTCAGAGAACGACACGGTGATCTTAACAACCATGGGAAGCAAGATGAACGGGAGGTTAGATACCCCCATTACACATGGCAGCGTATTCCTAGACTTCCATTTTAGTTATGCTACTACAAGCAGATATATGTATTACGGACGTCGAGGTGAATAAAGTGCTCAACGCCGACTTGCCCAAGTTTAGAAAAAAAAGGCTTGTTTTATGAACCGGGAGAGACACAGCCCGGATGTCCCACTTGTCAGAAATGATAAATGAAGCAAGAAGAGCATAAACAAACTTTAGGAATCCAGTTTTTAGGGACTGTGCTGCGCAAAGTCTTCTGCCTACTCACTATGTTTCATAATGTAAGATCGTTTTAGATGTATCATATGTTGTTTAAGTTCACACTAAATAAGTGTATATGTACACTTTTGAATCAGGCTTTCGCTCCGTTTTATAAATAAAGCCAAACCGTTTGAGACCGCTGTTGTGCTAGACAGCACAACGCCTAAGAACCGACCGAACGATACAAGGTAGGGAGGTAGCGCTCATACAAAGAAGATCCTAAGAAACCGAGCTACAATAGCCACAGCGAACCACGACTACGAAGCCGGACAAGCTCACTAGCTTTACGCTACGCCGTAACTCCCCTAAGCTCCACGACGACGCCCCCAAGAGGGTGACTGTCGTAGTATCGGCATATTTGATAGGAGACGGGGTCCTCTAGACTACGTATGGATTGTGGGGAATAAGGTTGGTATCATCGAGGACATGATTGAACACAGCGAGTTTACCCAGCTTCGGATCCCGCAGCGGTGGCGATATCCTACGTGCTGCTATAATTCACTATGAGGCAAATAGCTGTGAACAGGTTACAATGGGTATGATGCGTATTAAGTGTGCCCTAAAGGCTTCCTGGCGGCCGGCAGGCGGCCAGACCCCAGGATATAAGACAAGTACTTGTCCGGCAAGTAATCAGAGTCCTAGACCTAGCCGGCTTAGTTGCCGCCTTCCGTCTTGGGCTTGGTGGCTTGATGGGCTTCGGCCTTTCGCCTTACTTGGACCGTCCACCTACTTCCTTGTACGTCAGCTATCTGGGCCGTCCGGCAGGCTTCAGCCTTACCACCCTTGGACCACCCTGGACTAGCCGGATTGATCCATGTTGGAGATACCCCTAGTTGGTATATCCCCAACATTAGCCCCCAGAAAGGTTGAAGTTCTCTAGGCGCCGGCTTCTTCTTCTTGATTCTTCATTCTTCGATGTTTGCGGCTGCAGGGCTTGAACCATTCTGAAAATAAAGGGGAACATGTACCTCAATGTTGACACACGGCCGCCTTTATCCAACATGGGAAAGAAAACCTAAAGAAACTTGCCAGATAGCTTCACAAGAAAACCTGACATGTGACGGCAAGCCAATCATATTTTTGACGGATAACGCTAGTCGGTTCACGGCAGTTTGAAACCAACCGAAGCGAAAATCATGTCATGATTGCAAATCACGGGAAAAGAGGAGTCATGGGGATCATGCGATCGTGCGCTGCTCTAAGGCAACATATGTTCGACACGTGTCCGACTAACTGTGTCGTTGCACAGGGAGCAACGCTCGGACCTATAAATAGGGAGCCGAGCGGTTCATTTTTCATCTCCGCTCACGCTCTCCACCGTCCTTTGCTCTCCCGCTTTCCCGCTCTTCCAGTCTTTCTCACCTCACCGAGCGAACTCCGGCGAACACTTTGCTTCGGCGACCTCTGCGCACGGCGATGTCCGCTGGGCAGAACACTCCCTCGGCGACGTCCAGCGGGCCTGCGGCCGAGACCACCACCGCGGCGGCGATGGGTGGCGCGGCGTCGCGTCTTGCGACGGTGCACGCTGACAATGTCGCGGTCGCCCCCTCTTCGACCCCCACCATGCGCGCTCGTGCGGTGGCGCCCTCGACACCTTCGTCTTCCACCGCACCGGCGGCGGCGAGCGGTGCGCCCGCCGACGAGGAGGAGGAGTCATCCGACTTCGGGTCGCGCTACTGGCTCCCCTCCATTGTCGACGAAGAAGCGCTCCAGGACTTGGAGGCTATCGGCTACCTCCCGACCCGGGAGGACTGCAACTGGAGGTCCGCCTTCGGGGACGTCATCCCGGCTCCGAAAGCTGGGGAGCGGGTAATCCTCACCTCCCACTTAGTTAGGGGAATGGCCTTGCCGCCTTCCGCCTTATTTAGCGAGGTGTTAGATCACTACGGGCTCCAGCCCCACAATATAGCACCCAATAGCATTTTAGTCTTAGCCGGCTTCAGGTCTCTGTTTGAGGGCTATCTAGGTATTAGGCCTAGTTTAGACTTCTTCAGATATTGCTTCCGTTGCTGGCGCCAGACTGCGTAGGACGGCGGACGAGCGACCTGCGGCAGCGTCACCTTCAACTGCCGCCAAGGACGCCAATGGTATCCCAAGATACCATACATCGAGTCCGTCAAGGGCTGGACGTCCACCTTCTTCTACTATCAAGACATGGCAGCACCGGGGCGCCAATTTGGCGTCCCGAACTTTGTCAATGCGCCGCCTATGCCCAGGCCATGCTGGGGCGAGGCGGTCCCCAAGTTGACGGAGGAGCTCCGCCTTATTCAAAGGCGGATCGAGTTCCTCACCCGCACGATGGCTCCCCCCTTGCTGGATGGGGTGGACACCGTAATCTGCTGGCTTAGGCGGAAGATACTGCCTTTGCGGTATAGCCCGCACAAGATGTGTCAGTATTCGCCTACTGCCACAGCCTCTCTTCGCGTAAGCGAAGAGGGGTTACCAGCTACCGACCTGGCGTTCCGACTTCGCAGCCTTGTCAAATCAGGGCTGGTGAAGGCGGTGGAAGGCGTGCCCATGCACACCCACGACAACCCTCCCCATGAGGTAGATATTTTTCTTGTTGCCCTTCTTTGACGGCTTTTGCCGGCTTAATGGAGTCCTGTTATAACTTGCTTTCTTCTCGATTGGCAGCTCTCTTCTCTGGGGGAGAGTGACCTGGCTCCCGACTTTTACGAGTCGGAAGCCGGAAAAACCAAGAAGCACAAGGCGTCCGGCGCTGCTTCCTCTATGGTGAATGCCGAGAGGAAGAAACGGACCGCAGCGGCTACAGAGCCGCTGCTCGTCGACCTCGACGAGAACGTGGGGATTAACATCCCTCGAAGGTACCCATTTCCACCTTAAGTAGTCGTCGAATTTATCTATTACCGGTATTCATCTGGCTGACTTTGCTTTGTTGCCAGGTAACGGGTAGCGACTTCCAGGTTGCCGTCTAGGTCCCTTCTATCCAAGGGAAAACGGTTCCAAGGTAGCTCGCCTGCTACCGTGCCGCCAACTCCTCCGCCTCACGCCGGCGGCTTTATGGCGATGCTCGCCGCCAGCCCCAGGTTCCGGCCTCTGGCCCTCCGCCAAGGGCCTCCTCTGCCGGTCGCGCAACCAGCACTCCCTTTCCATCGGATGCGGCTTTGGCCAATGAAGTCGTCCAATCGCGCGCCGCTAAGGAGGAGTTGCTGGAGAAGGTTGCCGACAGAACGCGGAGGGCAGCCGCGGCTGCCGGAGGCGGCAGAGTTAGGGATCCTTGGTCTACTTTTAAGGAGGCCAAGGAATCCACCCTGGCTTTTGCCAACTTCTCCTCCCAGGCCTTTGCCGACTTGGAGGACGACATTTCTTTAAGTTATCTAACTTGGCGACATATACATAGTCTTCCCCCCCCCCCCCACCCCACCCCCGAGCACTTAGATGGCAGATCAAAAACGTTGGTCGCCGGCTTAGTGGTTTTTTGACAATATGTTATATGCCTTTGTCCTTGCCCGTAGGGCATCCTGTCCGCCAACGTGGAGCTTATCTCCTCCAGGTTGGAGATAAACCAGCGGTGTCGCGATCTGAAGAAAGATTGCGAGGCCAAGGATCTGCGGATTGCCGAGTTGGAAGCGGCCCGCAAGAAGGATGAAGGTAAAATCATTGTTTTTTGCCTTCCGCCTTAATTTTTTGTTTGCTGCCGCCAATCATTTAGCTAGTAATTCCATATTGTAGAATTGCTAGATCACGCCCAGGATATACTGAAGGCGTCTACTGATATGCAAGCTATTATGAATGAAGCTTCCGATCTGGCGGCCGCCAATTTTTCGATGAAGGAGGAGCATAGGAAGGAGATGGAGGCCCAACAGTTGAAGTTTGCGTAGGAGTCTAGCCAGCTTACTGGGGAGCTGGATTGCCTGCGCAAAAAATTGGCGGAGGCGGAGAAGGCGGCTGCTGAGGAAATATCCAAGCAGGCTTCTCGCGCCCAGACTGCGGAGGATGCGGTGGCAGTTCATATGATTGAGTTGTCCGCCTTCCATAACTCGGTCCTTGGTAATTCCTCACTCTTCATCTGTTTTCGGCAACTTGTTTAGCCTGAGCCAAACTGACGCTTTTATATTTTGGTACAGTTGCTGCCGGCTTAGGCGATGACAAGGTTGTCAGCCCCCGCCTAGATCGCCTTGCGCGTCTGCGTGAGCTGATCACCGAGACTTTGGGGCGTCCAAGCGGTTTGCCGCCAAGTTCTTCATCTCCTCCGGCAGCCAGGAGCCGTCCGAGTTCAGCGATGTGCCCAGCATGCTACGAAGCTACGAAGCTACACAAGAGCTCGCTGAAGTCGGCGGCGCGGGGTGGTGCCAAGACTACGCTTGGATTATTCATGGCGCACTACCCCGAGGCGGAGATAGAAGCCGTCACCGAAGGCATGCCGTCTACTTATGAAGATGGCAGCGAGGTCCAGCCGGCTGCTGTGTTCAACAGCGTTGCCGGCTACGCCACGCGTGTTGCCGACATGGTTGATACGACGGTCTTCTACCGGCGCCAACATGTGCCTGCTGCTGGAGAAGCTGGAGTGGCCGGTACGGCCGAGGCGGAGGGGAGCGATAGCTCTGGGGCTGAGGTTGTCAGCCCCCAAGCCTAATGTAGGCGTCCCCCGAGCCGAAGTTGCTGTTGCCGGTCTCATTTACATCTTGACGGCTAGCCTTTCCCTGCCCCTGAAACAATCAAATCTCAACCTGTAATATTTGTAAATATTTTTGGAGATGCTCTGCTAGGCGGGAAGCCAGCTAACTTGTTATTTGTTGCCTTATTTTTATTTGGCCCGCCTTAATTTTACCCTGACTTATATGCTTGACTGTTTGTATGTTGGCAAACCTGAGCCGGAAACTTTAGCTGAAACAACCAGGGCTATACCATATGTTTAGAATCAGAAACCAAAGCCAACATGTTGGCGCCAAAGACATACTACTAGGCGAACCACATATAAGTAATCAGACGTAAAAGAATGAGGCGGCGCAAAACGTTGATTTTTTCTTTGGGTTGGCTCGAAAGCTGCAAGTATCTACCAGTTTGAACTTTTGCACGGAGCTAAAAAATAGGTAACTTAGAAACATAGGGGATAGACTTTTATTTCATAATCATATATAACTTATTACAATTATGAATTGCTAAGTGTAGAAAGGACGTAGCTGCTCAATGTTCCAAGGCCGTCTTGTTTGTTCAAACGGGTCGTCAATGCCTCATTTGCGCTTGGTTCCTCTCCTTCCTGCCGCCTTCTTGCGCCTTTTCTTTTCTTCTTCGTCGCGGATGTCGGCTAGGTAGTAGGAACCATTTAGCAACACCTTTGTGACTATAAACGGTCCTTCCCATGGCGGGGATAACTTGTGGAAGCCTTTTCTGTCTTGAATTAGGCGGAGAACCAGGTCACCTGTTCTGAAGCCTCGCTTCCGCACTCTCCGGCTATAGTAGCGGCGGAGTTGTTGCTGGTACAAGGCGGAGCGATGTAGAGCAACGTCTCTTTCTTCATCCAACAGGTCTAGGCTATCCTGTCTTGCACCTTCTACGTCTTGCTCGATGTAGGCTTGAACTCTTGGGGAATCGTATTTCATGTTGGTAGGTAGCACCGCCTATGCGCCATATACTAAGAAGAAAGGAGTGTAGCCAGTAGATCTGTTTGGCGTTGTGCGCAAACTCCAGAGTACGGACTGTAGCTCTTCTGCCCAAGCGTCGGCTGCCCTGTGTAACGGAGCTTCGAGACGGGGCTTAAGTCCTGGGAGGACTAAGCCGTTTGTACGCTCTACTTGTCCATTTGATTGAGGGTGTGACACGGATGCCAAATCAAGCCGGATACCTAGATCACTGCAGTATTCTTCTATGTCGCCTTAAGACAGGTTACTGCCATTATCAGTGATAATGCTGTGTGGAACTCCGAATCGAGAGATAATTCCCCAGAGGAAATTGGTGGTTGTTCGTGCGTCAAGTTTGCTGATCGGCTTGGCCTCAACCCATTTGGTGAACTTGTCGATAGCGACCAATAGGCGGGTGTACCCAGCACGTGCCTTCTTGAAGGGCCCAACCATGTCCAAGCCCTAGACCGCGAACGGCCAGGTGATGGGAATTGTCCTGAGCTCTTGTGCCGGCATGTGAGGTTGGCGGGCGTACAACTGGCAGCCTTTGCATGTTTTCACGATATGCTCGGCGTCTTCTTTGGCGGTAAGCCAGTAGAAACCTTGGCAGAAAGCTTTGGACACGATGGACCTGGCAGAGGCATGATGTCCGCAGGTGCCGACATGTATGTTCTTCAGAATTTCATGGCCTTCTTCTGGCAGTATGCACCGCTGATAGACACCGCACGTGCTTCGCTTATATAGCTCGCCTTTGATTATTGTGAATGCCTTGGTTCGCCTTATGATCTGCCTTTTTAACACCTCATCGTCCTCCGCAACTTCTTGTCGATTAAAAAATCGAGGTATGGGACAGTCCAATCGGGCTGTATCGAGTAGATAGCGAGACTTGCCGCTTCTACTTGTTCTTCTGCATCGGGGTCCAACAAGTCGGCGCCCTTAATGGACGGCTTGTGCAAATGTTCCAGGAAAATATCCTTTGGCACTTTTTTGCGTTCTGACCCGAGTCTGGCGAGGGTGTCTACCGCCTCGTTCTCAGCTCTTGGAACATGCCGGACTTCGTAGCCCATGAATTTTTTGGCGAATTCGTCAACTTTGGCTCTGTATGCCATCATTGTTGAGCTTTTCGCATCCCATGTGCCGCTTACTTGTTGCGTGACTAAATCTGAGTCGCCATAACAGAGGATTCTCTTGACGCCGAGGTCGTTTGCCAAGTGTAACCCGTGAAGCAAAGCTTCATACTCTGCGACGTTATTGGTTGCTGTGAAATAAATCTGCAACACGTAGCTGAGCTTGTCGCCTTTGGGTGTGCGCAGAACAACTTCGGCCCCCGAGCCTTTGAGCATCTTTGATCCATCAAAGTACATGACCCAATATTCTGACTCGGGGAGTACTGTTTCCTCTATGGCTTCTGTCCAATCGGCAACAAAGTCTGCTAGTGCTTGAGTCTTAATGGCGGTCCGTGGTTTGTAGACTATATCAAAGGCGGCAAGTTCGATGCCCCACTTGGCAACTCGACCTGTTGCCTCCGCGTTGTTGATTATGTCCCCCAACGGAGCCCTGCTGACTACTGTCACTGTGTGCTCCTGGAAATAATGCCTAAGCTTTCTGGCGGCAAAGAATACACCATAAGCCAGCTTTTGGTAATGTGGATACCTCTGCTTGGAGGCGGAGAAGACTTCACTGATGAAGTAAACCGGACGTTGCTCGGACGTCGCGGCTTCGCTTTCCTTTCTTTCCACAGCCAAGACAACGCTGACAACTGCTCTAGTTGCCGCGATGTAGAGCAGCATTGGTTCCTGCAATCGAGGTGCTGCCAATATCGGAGCGGTAACGAGAGCCTCCTTCAGTTGCTGCAAGGAGGCATCTACTTCTGCTCTCCACTCAAAGTTGTCGGACTTCTTCAATAGCCGGTAGAGGGGCATTGCCTTTTCCCCAAGGCGGCTTATGAAACGACAGACGGCTGCCGCCGATCCGGCTAAGCGCTGCACGTCCTTCAGACTAGTGGGTCTGGATATGTTTTGGATAGCCTTGATCTTCTCCGGATTAACTTCGATCCCTCGTTCTGAGACGATAAATCTGAGTAGTTTGCCGGCTGGAACGCCGAAAACACACTTGGCGTGATTGAGCTTCATCTGGTATTTTCGGAGATTCTGAAAGGTTTCTTCCAAATCCTCTAGGAGATCCGCCTTCATTTTCGACATCAACGCAATGTCGTCTACGTAGACGTGAACATTGCGCCCAATCTGTTCGTGCAGGCAATTTTGCATACAGCGCTGGTATGTTGCCCCTGCATTCTTCAGGCCAAAAGGCATCGTGATGTAGCAGAAAGTCCCGTATGGAGTGGTGAAAGATGTTTTCAGTTGATCTGACTCACTCATCTTGATTTGATGGTATCCTGAGTAGCGTCCAAAAAACAAAGTAGCTCGGAGCCTGCTGTGGAGTCTACGACTTGGTCAATTCTAGGCAGTGCAAAGGGATACTTTGGCAACACTTGTTAACACCGGTATAGTCGATACACATCCTCAGCTCTGAACGGGATCCGGCACCTAGAGGGGGGGGTGAATAGGTGCTATTACAAATTTTAGGTCTTTTCAAATTTAGGCTCAACACAAAGGTAAATTCTCTAGATATGCAACTACGGTGAATTTACCTAAATGATAATCTAAGCAATAACAAGATAAACAAGCTAACAAGACAAGCAAGTAAGGGAGCAAAGATTAAGGTAACCGAGTGAAGCACGCGGAGACGAAGATGTAATCCCGAGTTCCACCCAAGGGTGTACGTCTCGTTTGGAGAGGTGTGCGCTGCCACAACAGGTTAGCCGCAACGCCACAAAGGCTCACCTTCTTCTCCGATGAACTCAACCACAAAGGTTTCGAGTCCACCTTCCACTATCTGATCCCCTAACCTTTGCTCAGTGGAACCAGGGTTCCTTGGCTCCGTGGACACTGATTGACCAGGACCTTGGCGGCAGCTCTTACACCACTGGCTATGACTATGATGATGAGGAGGCAGATGATGATGAGGAGGCAGAGTCTGAAGAGTATGATGATGGTGATGATGATGATGAGGAGACCCCCTCGGACTGAAGACTTCCATGGGACGTAGCATCGCTCTTCTTCCTTTTTGGCGTTTCGATGCCAAAGGGGGAGAAGTTGCTCTACTGGGACTTCTTCGGGGATTTGCAAAGGGTCGGGCACAAGCTTATGCGTTTACCATTTATTTGCGCTTGTGTCCATTTATCGTGTTTTAAGTTATTTGTGAACTCTTTTTATTTCATTATGTGATAACTATGTATTGAGACAATGGTTTGATGCTATCATTATCTTATGGTTGAGACTTCGAATTGATTGTGTTAGTATTCTCTTCATATTCTATATACACAAGGTATGAAAATCTATCTAGTCTCAATTGCTACCATAATCTTACATTTTGTCTCTTTTCTCCTTTGTGATATCTTGTGTTTGTTGTTATAAAATTGCTCCTATCCTTTGTCATATTGTGTTGCTTACTTGCATTTATTTAGGGGGAGTCATTTTCTGTCAAAAACATGATATTGCTTTTTGTTTCTATGCAAATCTTGGTATTGTCATCTAACACCAAAAAGGGGGAGATTGAAAGAACATTTCTTAATCCCTAGTGTTTTGTGTGTTAGTTAACAATACCAATGATATACTAATCCTATTGTGGTGTTGCTTACTTGCATTTATTTAGGGGGAGCCATTTTCTTCTTTTTCTCTACAATTTGGCTTTAGGATTTGTGATATGAGTTTCACCCAAACTGAAATACTTAGCAATAGGATTAGTATATCATTGGTATTGTTAACTAACACACAAAACACTAGGGATTAAGAAATGTTCTTTCAAGCTCTTTATTCTTCTTTGGGACAAGTACATGATTTGCCACCCAATCGGTGTGTATAACTTCTTTTATGAAATTGGCGGCCTTCAGCCTATTTATCTCCTTTCCTATAGCCTTGCGTCTCTCATCTCCAAAGCGTCTTGTTGCTTGCTTCACCGGCTTGGATCCTTTTATGACGTTGAGTGAGTGGTCGACAAGTTCCCTCGGTACACCAGGCATGTCGGATGGCGACCATGCAAAGATGTCGCGATTCTCACGGAGGAACTCGACGAGCGCGCCTTCCTATTTGCTGTCAAGGTTAGAGCCGATGACAACTTGCTTAGACTTGTCACCTGGGATGTGTTCCGCCCTTTTGGTGTCTTCTGAAGCTTGAAAGGTTTTCTTGACATCAATCTTTGGCTTGGGCATGGAGTTGTCTGGGTCCGCCTCAAGTAGTGCGAGCTCTTCCTTGTGGATGACGGCTTCTGCGAAGGCGGCCATGCCACACTCGCACTCCTTAGCTTTCTTGAAGTTGCCGGAAATCGTGATGGTTCCATTTTCCCCTGGCATTTTAAGCTTGCTGTATATGTAGCACGGTCTTGGCATGAACTTGGCGAAAGCCGGTCGTCCGAAGATTGCATGGTAGGCGCTTTTAAAGGGGACAACTTCGAACCGGAGAAACTCTCAGCGATAGTTCTCCTTTGGTCCAAAAGTTACCTTTAGCCTAATGCTCCCCATTGACTTTGCTTGTCTGCCGGGCACTATGCCAGGAAAAGTGAGGTTGCTGTGATCAAGCTGATCATCTGACAAGTTCATGCGGCTTAGTGTATCATAGTACAGGATGTTGAGGCTGCTGCCGCCATCCATGAGTACTTTTGTGAGCCTGAAGTTGTCGAAAATGGGGTCGACGACAAGGGCGTATTTGCCTGGGTGAGGGACGTGATCAGGGTGGTCGGACCGATCCCAAGTGATTGCCGCGTCGGACCAGTTCAAGTACTGAGAGACGTCCGGCATTGTCGCGTTGAGTTCGCGCATTTCCGCCTTTTCCACCTTAGCCGAAGGCGTGCCGACAAAACACACGAGAGATTCTTTGACCTTCGGGTATGGCTTCTTTTTCTTGGCGGCAACGTCGTCGTCGTTTGAGATTGACATGTCGTCGTCATCCTCGTCATCCTTGTTGTCTTTCTCGTCGTACTTCTTTGACTTTTTTGACTTCCAGCCAATTGTGGGATCCTTTTTGAAGTCGTCCATAAAACGACACTCGCTAAGAATATGGTTGACCTTGCCGAGTGAGGCGTGGATGGGGCATGGCAAAAGTTTTGCCTGCTCGTAAGTGATACGCGCCGCCTTAGGGCCTGAGCCGGCGTCGCGTTTATCTTTCTTGTTCTTCCACTTCTTTTTGTCGGCATTCCCTTGTAACGCGACGGCTACCTCGTTGGAAGGTTCGGCTTTGTCGTCCGTTGCTTGCTTGCATTTGTTGTTCCGTCTTGGCGCGGTGCTGACGTCTGGATCATCGTCACGTGCGTCGTCATCTGCTGCCGCGTATTGGGCGGCTAGATTGAGCATCTCGCCAAGGTCCGTGACTTGCTCGCGGACGAGCCGGTGACGGAGCAAGGGTTTCTTATGCAGGCCCGTGTAGAAGGCATGGATATCATGTGCGTCCGAAACACCATGGCAGTTGGCCTTTTCAGAGATCCAACGGCTGACAAAGTCTGTCATGGTTTCGTCCAGCTTCTGAATACAACGTTGCAAATCCGTCTAGGTATTTGGACGCTTGTATGTTCCTTGGAAGTGCTGAGAGAAAACCTTTTCCATGTCGTACCAGCTATGGATATATTTTTCAGTAAGGTTGTCGATCCAAGCCCTTGCCATGCCTTCCAACATGAGAGGTAGGTAGCGGACGGCAATATGATTGCTTCCGCCGGCAATTTCTATGGCCATGGCATAATCGGCTTGCCATGAATCCGGCTTAACGTGGCCGTTGTACCTAGGACAATTTTTAGACACTGATGTCATGTCCTTGGGGAACGGATCTCTGCGGATGATATCGCCAAAGCACTTTGATCCCAAATATAGCGGCTCCCTTCCTCTTGCTATGTCTTGTAGGCGATGTCGTGCGTCTTTTGGATCGAGTTGCTGTCCGCCTCTGTTTGCGTTTGGCTCGTCCTGCGCTGCCCGGCTTACGCTGTGCCTGGGCCCTTCTGCCCCTCCTTCCTCTTGCTGCCGGTGCTACGTTGCGGAGACCGGCTTTGACCTCTCCTGGGAGGAACATTACCGGCATCTTTTTTAGGCGGCTGTCCGTTATCCCGGCTACCGCCATTACCGCGCCTTGGCTGGGTTGGGGGTGGCAGGTCTCGTCTGCTTCCTGTCCGCGAATTCTCTTCGCGCCTTGGTTTTGGCGGTGGTGTCTTTTTTGGAGGTGGCGTTGCTTTCCTTTTGTCGCTATGGCTACTGGAGCCGGACGGGCCTTCGGGGTCAGCGCCAGGTGCAGCTTTGCACTTTCCTGACTTGGATTCTAGATCTCCCCCGCGGGAATCCGCCATGTGGCCGTAGGAGTCAGCGCGGGCTTCCTGTTCAAGGGCCTTGCTAACGAAGTGTCTTGCATTGGTCAGCTTTTCCTCCGCTGTGTAAGTCTTGTCGTCTAGGGTGTCTAGCGCGGCCGCAGCGTTAAGGATGGGGGTGCAGAACACAACATCCCCCCTTCTGTCCACGCGCTGTGGTGGCGTACGCCAGTCGAACCCAAGATCTTGAGCTGATGTTGTGGCACGAATTGGCGGCTCCTTATCTCGGCGGTTTTTTGATGGCCTTTTTTCCTCGAAGAGCTGCCGGCTCGTTTTGGCCGACATCTTTTCTTGTTCTTTCTCGATCTTCTTTGCAAGGCTCTCAACATGCTCCTCTCTTTTGCGCAGGAAGTCAGAGTGCTTAAGCATATTAAGCCTAAGTTCCTCCACTTCGTCGAGTGGGGTATCCTTGTTCACCAGGGTGCGCATGATCTCTTCTACTTCTTTGATGACGGAGAGCAAATCCGTGGGTTGTTGCTGCCGCCTTTCTCGAGACCAGTTTTCTTCTTTGCGCGCACCTTGTCGGAACCGTCAATGAGTTGACCGGCGACGGTGTCACCGGCATCTTCTGTCGGCTTGTTTTGCGTTTCAGAAGCAACTAGGGTTGACTCGTGACCGACGACAACCATCATAGCCAGCTTATCAGGCATGTCAGTATCCGATGTGCCCTCTGAAGGAACCGGATTATCACTGGAAAAGCGGCTTTTTATTTTCTCTTCGAAGAGACTAGCATAATCATCAGAATCAAAATCTATGTTGAATTGAACAGTAGATCTGGATCCGGCATCTGACATCGCATCCTCCTGGAGAGCAGGAAGGATTGACTCAGGATCGTTGTTTTCCGGCTGGGAGTCAGATCCCAGTCCGACAACCCCGACGAAGTGGAAGTCAAATCCGGCCGACTCCTGGGAGAAGGCGGATTCAGATCCATCTTGTCGGTCGACTGCTTGGTCGAAGGGTTGGTGGGTGGGGTCGTAGAAGCGCGGTAGGCCGTACGCCTCTGACGTGTACCCGATGAAGACGTTGATCCCTCCAATCGGTACAATTGCGCACCCGACAAGGTAGTGGTCCGCCGGGAGCCAGGACTCATCTGAGTTGATGTAGCCGTGGCCGCCATACCTTGTGACGCGACCGACGGCGTTCTGCTTGCCTATGCTGCCAAGTGTTCCCGCCTGGAACGTGACGCCAGGAACCTTATGCCCCACGGTGGGCGCCAACTGTCGTAGTATCCGCATATTTGATAGGAGACGGGGGTCCTCTAGCCTACGTATGGATTCTGGGGAAGAAGGATGGTATCGTCGAGGACGGGATTGAACATGGCGAGTTTACCTAGCTTCGGATCCCGCAGCGGTGGCGAGATCCTACGTGCTGCTATAATTCACTATGAGGCAAATAGCCGTGAACAGGTTACAATGGGTATGATGCGTATTGAGCGTGCCCTAAAGGCTTCCTGGCGGCCGCCTTATATAGGCGGCCAGACCCCGGGATACAAGGCAAGTACTTGTCCGGCAAGTAATCAGAGTCCTAGACCTAGCCGGCTTAGTTGCTGCCTTCCGTCTTGGGCTTGGTGTCTTGATGGGCTTCGGCCTTACGCCTTCTTGGACCGTCCGCCTACTTCCTTGTACGTCAGCTATCTGGGCCGCCCGGCAGGCTTCAGCCTTACCACCCTTGGGCCACCATGGACTAGTCGGATTGATCAATGTTGGAGACACCCCTAGTTGATATATCCCCAACATTAGCCCCCAGAAAGGTTGAAGTTCTCCAGGCGTCGGCTTCTTTTTGATACTCCATCTGCCAATGTTGGCGGCTGCAGGACTTGAACCATTCTGAAAATCAAAAGAAAGGGGGCAAGTGTGTCTTGAAGTTGTCACACAGCCGCTTTTATCCAACATGGGAAAAACGGCTAACCGATAGTGTCGCCGGGAACATTTGTTGACGGATATCGCTAGGCGGCTCACGACAGTTTGAAACTGGCCTTAGCAAAAATCCCGCCATGATCACAAAACCGCGGGAAACGGGGAGATGTGGAGATTGTGCGATCATGCGCTGCAGTGGATGTTGGACACGTGCCCGACTAAAAACATCGTTGCACAGGAAACTACGCTCGGCTATATAAATAGGGAGCCGAGCGGTTCACTTCGGTACCCCAGCTCTTGCACTCCTCGACCTTTTGCTCTCCCGCTCTCCCGCACCTTTCTCCGAGCGAACTCTGGCGAGCGTCCTCCTCCAGTGACCTCCGCCCACGGCGATGTCCACCGGTCAAAACATCCCCTCTGCGGCGTCCGGCGGCCCTACATCCGACACCTCGTCCGCGGCGGCGATGGGCGGCGCGGCGTCGCGTCCTGCGACGGTGGCGACGGGCAATGTCGCCGCCGTCGCTTCTCACATTCCCGCCGCGCGTACGCCAGCGGCGGTCTCCTCGGCTCCTCAACCCTTGGCCGCGGCGACGGCGGCGAGAGGCGCTCCGGCCGACGAGGAAGAGGAAGCGGCGGACCTCGGTGAAAGGGCATGTGCCCTCATGTATGGTTTTGATAATTAATGACAATCCCTAAGGACTAATGTGTGTTTTGAGCATATTGCAAGTATGGCTTGAAGTTTTCAAGCCATCACCTATAAGAAGAAAGATGGTATCTACCATGGGCTTGCAACAAGAAGATCAATTTATATTGCTCATGATGGATGATGTCATGCCATGATCGTCATCAAGGTTGACTAGTGCAAGACAAGGGAAGCTGTCGGAGACATGAAGACGAAGCTAAGCGAGACTCTCCCATAATGGAGTATGGGGGAGTATATGGAGGAGTATTCATGAAGCATGTGCTAGCAAGCGCAAGCCAGAGACATGAAGACGAAGCTAAGCGAGACTCTCCCATGATGGAGTATGGGGGAGTATATGGAGGAGTCTTCATCAAGCATGTGCTAGCAAGCGCAATCAAGAAAGGTGGTCCACTTGAAGAGATCAAGATCGTCATCATCGAGCTCAAGTGGTTTGCAAGGCAAAGGTATGATCTTGATAGGGCTATAGGATAGATAGGCGTACTATCAAGAGGGGCTCTCGAGTGAGTAACTTGATCGCATCTTTGTGGAGAGCTCAAACCTTTGCATGCTTGGCATATCATATTTCTTGGTTCTTATTTGGCTTTTCTCCTTGTTGGTTTTTGGTTCTTGTCGTGATCTTCATAACAAGACCAAGTTCTTCGAAAACGGTTTTAGTTTGGAAAACTCGTTGCGTTTTCGGTGTGGAAATATTACCGGTTCAACCTTGAGGAAAGTTCCACACCTTCACATGTGTGGGGACTTTGCTCTATTTATGGTTTTTGTAGCCCTCTCCTTGTCAGTGTCTTTCCAACGGAGTTGGTCTCAAATCATTTGGAGTTTATTTGCAAAAGATATTTCAGTTTTGTTGTTTCTGCAGTTTTTCTAAGGGTCAGAAATGTCCGGACCTTGCTCGGTGATTTCCGGTGCTCGGAGATTTCCGAGCCCCAGTCCGGAGATCTCCGAGCGACGGAAGATTTTTGCTAAGTCCAGAACTCAATTGCGTACTGACTCAGTTCAGTTTTCCATCGGATTTTCTACCGGAGATTTCCGGGGTCCGGAAATCTCCGGCCCTGGTTCGGATATTTCCGGTCACAAGTTGCAGTTTTTCGCCAAGTCTTATTTGCTTTCAGCACTGATCTTTTCTCAGCTCGGGTCGGAATTCCTACCGGAGATTTCCGGGGTCCGGAAATTTCCGGACCTCAGTTCGGAAATTTTCGGACTGGAGATTCCCAACGGCTAGAAATCTGGGAGGGGCTATAAATACCCCTCCCCTTCTTCTTCCTTGAGCTGACGACTTTCCCCTCTCTCTCTTGCCATTGTTGACCTTGGGAAAGCTTGCCCCCTCTCAAATCCTCCCATGATTCTTGCATATCTTTGAGGGAAAAGTGAGAGGAGATCTAGATCTACAATTCTACCAATCCATCTCTCCTCTAAGTGAGGGGAACATAGTGGATCTAGATCTTTGAGTTCCTTTGTGGTTCTCCCCCTTTGTTCTTGCTCTCTCTTATCCCCCCATAAGGATTAGTTGCTTGTGGTGGGATTTGGGAGTGTAGGATTTGTCTCCTTTGTGGTTTCTTGGTTCTTCCTCTCTTATTCCCCCATAAGCATTTGTTGCTTTGTTGGAATTTGAGAGTGAAGGACTTGAGCACTTTGTGTATTCTTGTCATTGCATCTTGCATCGGTTTGATCCCTCCACGAGGATTCGTGGTGGTGAAATTCGTGAGCTTGTTACTCTTGGGTCTTGGACCCTAGATGCCTTAGTGGCCGCCTTTGTGGCGTAGGACCTTTTGTGGTCAAGGCCTTTGTGGCTAGTTGGGACCTTTGTGGTCAAGACCTCTTGTGGTCATTTCGGAGCCCCCAATTCGGTTGTGGGTGTGTGCCCCAAGGTTGTTGTACGAGATTGTTCTCCGCCCCAAAGGAGTTCATAGTGGAAGGTGGACTCGGACCTTTGTGGTCGAGTTCATCGGAGAAGAAGGTGAGGCCTTTGTGGCGTTGAGCAAACCTGTTGTGGTTGCTCACACCTCTCCAACGAGACGTACACCTTTTGTGGTGGAACTCGGGAATACATCATCGTCTCCGCGTGCCTCGGTTATCCCTATACCCGAGCTCTTTACTTATGCACTTTACTTTGTGATAGCCATCGTGCTTGAAGTTCTTTACCTTGCTATCCCATTGTTGTTTGTGTTGCATAGCATAAGTTGGTGCACATAGCGAACCTAGTATATTTAGGTTGTGTCATTGATAAGTTAAACACTAAGTTTTATTCCGCATTTATCAAGCCTAAATTGTAAAAAGTGTTCCTCGCCTATTCACCCCACCCCCCTTCTAGGCGACGTCTTTCCTTTCAATCGGGTCACGCTACTGGCTTCCCTCCATTGTCGACGAGGCGACCCTCCAAGACCTGGAGGCCGTTGGCTACCTCCCAACTCGGGAGGATTGCCGGTGGAGACCCGCCTTGGGAGACGTCATCCCGGCTCCGAAAGCCGGGGAACGGGCAATCCTCACCTCCCACCTAGTTAGGGGAATGGCGCTTCCGCCTTCCGCCTTCTTTAGCGAGGTGCTAGATCATTATGGGCTCCAACCCCACAACATAGCGTCCAATAGCATTCTAGTCTTAGCCGGCTTCACAGCTCTGTTCGAGGGCTACCTAGGTATTAGGCCTAGCTTAGACTTCTTCAGATACTGTTTTTGTTGTCAGCGTCAGACCGTGCCGGACGGCGGGCTGGCAACCTGCGGCAGTGTCACTTTTAACTGCCGCCAGGGCCGCCAATGGTATCCTAAGATACCATACCTTGAATCCGTCAAGGGCTGGACCTCCACATTCTTCTACTGCCAAGATATGGCAGCTCCGGGCCGTCAATTTGGCGTCCCGGAATTTGTCAACGCGCCGCCTATGCCCAAGCCATGCTGGGATGAGGCGGTGCCCAAGTTGACGGAGGAACTCCGCCTTTTCCAAAGGCGGATTGAATTCCTCACCCGGACGATGGCTCCCCCCTGCTGGATGGGGTGAACACCGTCATCAGCTGGCTCGGCCGGCAGATTCTCCCCTGCGATACAGCCCGCACAAAATGTGTCAGTATTCGCCTACTGCCACGGCCTCTCTCCGCGTAAGCGAAGAGAGGTTGCCGACCTGGCGTTTCGGCTCCGCAGCCTCGTCAAGGCGGGGCTGGTGAAGGCAGTGGAGGGCGTGCCCATGCACACCCACGACAACCCTCCCATCGAGGTAGATATCTTGCTCCTTGCCCCTTTTTGACAGCCTCGCCGGCTAACTTGAGTTCCATTAATACTTGTCTTCTTTCTCAGATCTCCGACTTGGGGGAGGATGACCTGGCTCCCGACTTCTACGAGTCGGAAGCCAGGAAGACTAAGCAGCGCAAAGCATCCGGCGCCGCTTCCTCCACGGCGATCGCCGATAGGAAGAAACGGATCGCAACGGCTACCGAGCCGGCTCTCGTCAATATTGACGAGAACGCGGGGATTAACATCCCCCAAAGGTACTCAATTTTGCCTTTAACAGTCGACAAGCTCCTTTAATACTGGCACCCAACTGACTGCTTGTTGTTTATTGACAGGGAAAGGGTCGCAACTTCCCGGTTGACGACCAGGCTCCTTTCCAAGGGTAAGCGGCCTCAAGGCAGCTCGCCTGCCACCATGCCGCCAACTCCCCAGCCCCGGGCCGGCAGCTTTATGGGCGACGCTCGTTGCCAGCCCCCGACTCCGGCTTCTGGCGCGCCGCCAAGGACCTCCTCCGCTGACCGCGCACCCAAGACTCCCCTCCTTTTGGCTGAGGCTACGGCCGATGAAGCCGCTCAATCGCGTGCTGCCAAGGAGGAGTTGCTGGAGGCGGCTGCCGGCGGGTCCCAGAGGGCAGCCCCGACTGCAGGAGGCGGCAAAGTTAGGGACCCTTGGTCCACCTTCAAGGAGGCCAAGGAGTCAGCCTTGGCTTTTGCCAACTTCACCTCCCAGGCCTTCGCCGACTTGGAGGGCGACCTGTCTGTAAGTTTTTATAACTTCGGCATATACATAGCCTTTCCCCCGAGCACTTAGATGGTAGGTCCTAAATTTTTGGCTGCCGGCTTAGTGGTTATTCGACAATATGTTTTATGCCTTCGCTTTTTCCTGCAGGGCCTCGTGTCCGCCAACGTTGAGCTTGTCTCCTCCCGATTCGAGATAAACCGGCGGTGCCGCGACCTGAAGAAGGATTGCGAGGCCAAGGACCTGCGGATTGCCGAGTTGGAGGCGGCCCGCAAAAAAGATGAAGGTAGAGTTGATCTTTTTTGCCTTCAGCTATCTTTTCAACTTATGTTGCCGTCAATCATTTAGCTAGCGAATCCATATTTGTAGAACTGCTAGACCATGCCCAGGATATACTGAAGGCGTCCACTGATATGCAAGCTCTTATGAATGAAGCTTCCGATTTGGCAGCCGCCAACTTGGCGATGAAGGAGGATCACCAGAAGGAGATGGAGGCCCAGCAGCTGAAATTTGAGAAGGAATCTAGCCAGTGAGCTGGAAAGCCTGCGCAAGAAGTTGGCGGAGGCGGAGAAGACGGCTGCCGAGGAAATCTCCAAGCAGACTTCTCGCGCCCAAATTGTTGAGCACGCGTTGGCGGCTCATATGATTGAGATGTCCGCTTTCCATAACTCGGCCCTTGGTAATTTCTCACTCCTTACTTTGATTTTGCCATTTTGCTTAGCCTGAGCAAAACTGATGGTTTCATTTTTGATACAGTTCCCGCCGGTTTGGGCGACGACAAGGTTGTCAGCCCCTTCCTGGATCGCCTTGCGCGTCTATGCGAGCTGATCACCGAGACTTTGGCAGCGTCCAAGCGGTTTGCCGCCAAGTTCTTCATCTCCTCTGGCAGCCAGGAACCGACTGAATTCAGCGACGTGCCCAATATGTTGGAGCAGGCTACCAAGCTACACAAGAGCTCGCTGAAGTCGGCGGCGCGGGGTGGTGCCAAGACTGCGCTTGGACTATTCATGGCACACTACCCCGAGGCGGAAATAGAAGCCGTCACCGAAGGTATGCCATCTACATATGAAGACGGCAGCGAGGTCGAGCCGGCCGCTGTTCTGGATAGTGTTGCCGGCTACGCCACGCGTGTTGCCGACATGGTGGATACTTCGATCTTCTACCGGCGCCATCCTGTGCCTGCCGCAGGGGAAGCTGGAGCTGCCGGCACGGCCGAGGCGGAGGGGAGTGACAGTTCTGGGGCTGAAGTTGTCAGCCCCCAAGCCTGATGTAGACGCCCCCCCGAGCCGTAGTTTCCTTTCCTTGCCTTCTTCTGACATGATTTGCCAGCCCCTGAAACAATGCAACTTTAACTTGTAATATTTGTATATACTTTTGTTGCTCTGCTAGGCGAGAAACTAGCTGACAAGTTTTTATTTTGCCTTATTTATATGGCCCACCTTAATTTTACCCTGACTTATATGTTTGACTTTTTGTATGTTGACGAACCTCAGCCGGCAACTTTAGCTGAAACAACCAGGGCTAAGCCATGCGTTTAGGATCAGAAACCAAAGCCAACATGTTGGTGCCAAAGACATACTACTAGGTGAACCACACATAAGTAATCAGAGGTAAAGGAATTAGGCGGCGCAAAAAGTTTATTTTTGCTTTAGGTTGGCTCGAAATGCAAGTATCTACCAGTTTGAACCATTTGCACGGAGCTAGAAAAATAGGTAACTTAGATACATAGGGGAAATATGATTGCCAGAAAAGATAAAAGATGGCATGCTTCTCAACACAGATGAGGAACCATAGACTTTTATTTCATAATCATATATAACTTATTACAATTATAAATTGCTAAGTGTAGAAAGGACGTAGCTGCTCAATATTCCAAGGCCGTCTTGTTTGTTCGAACGGATCGTCAATGCTTCTTTTGCGCTTGGTTCCCCTTTTTCCTGCCGCCTTCTTGCGCCTCTTCTTTTCTTCTTCGTCGTGGATGTCGGCCAGGTAGTAGGAACCATTGAGCAGCGCCTTTGTGACTATAAACGGTCCTTCCCATGGCGGGGATAACTTGTGCAAGCCTTTTCTGTCTTGAATTAGGCGGAGAACCAGATCACCTGTTCTGAAGCTTCGCTTCCGCACTCTCCGGCTATGATAGCGGCGAAGTTGTTGCTGGCACAAGGCAGAGCGATGTAGAGTGATGTCCCTTTCTTCGTCTAGCAGGTCTAGGCTATCCTGTCTTGCACCTTCTACGTCTTGCTCGATGTAGGCTTGAACCCTTGGGAATCGTATTTCATGTCGGTAGGTAGCACCGCCTCAGCGCCATATACTAAGAAGAAAGGAGTGTAGCCGGTAGACCTGTTTGGTGTCGTGCGCAAACTCCATAGTACCGACTGTAACTCATCTTCCCAAGCGTCGGCTGCCCTGTGTAATGGAGCTTCGAGACGAGGCTTAAGTCCTGATAAGACTAGGCCGTTTGTACGCTCTACTTGTCCATTGGATTGAGGGTCTGACACGGATGCCAAATCAAGCCGGATACCCAAATCACTGCAGTATTCTTCTATGTCACCTTGAGATAGGTTGCTGCCATTATCAGTGATAATGCTGTGTGGAACTCCAAAACGAGAGATAATTCCCCAGAGGAAATTGGTGGTTGTTCGCGCGTCTAGTTTGCTGATCGGCTTAGCCTCGGCCCATTTGGTGAACTTGTCGACATCGACCAATAGGTGGGTATACCCACCACTCGCCTTCTTGAAGGGACCCACAATGGCTAAGCCCCAGACCGCGAACGGCCAGGTGATTGGAATTGTCCTTAGTTCTTGTGCCGGTAAGTGAGGTTGACGAGCGTACAACTGGCAGCCTTTGCATGTTTTTACGATGTTCTCGGCGTCTTCTTTGGCGGTAAGCCAGTAGAAACCTTGGCGGAAAGCTTTGGATACGATGGACCTGGCGGAAGCATGATGCCCGCAGGTGCCAATATGTATGTCTTTCAGAATTTCCTGGCCTTCTTCTGGCTGAATGCACCGCTGATAGATGCCGCTTGTGCTTCGCTTATATAGCTCGCCTTTTATTATCGTGAATGCCTTGGCTCGCCTTATGATCTGCCTTTTTAGCACCTCATCGTCCTCCGGCAACTTGCTGTCGATTAGAAAATCGAGATATGGGACAGTCCAATCCGGCTGTATCGAGTAGACAGCGAGATTTGCCGCTTCTACTGGTTCTTCTGCATCGGGGTCCATCAAATCGGCGCCTTTAATGGATGGCTTGTGCAAATGTTCCAGGAAAATATCTTTTGGTACCTTTTTGCGTTCTGAGCCTAGTCTGGCAATTGTGTCTGTCGCCTCGTTCTCAGCTCTTGGAACATGCCGGACTTCGTAGCCCGCGAAGTTTTTTGCGAATTCGTCAACTTTGGCTCTGTATGCCGCCATTGTTGCGCTTTTCGCATCCCATGTTCCGCTTACTTGTTGCGCGACCAAATCTGAGTCGCCATAGCAGAGGATTCTTTTGACGCCGGTCGTTTGCCACGTGTAACCCATGAAGCAAAGCTTCGTACTCGGCAACGTTGTTGGTTGCTGTGAAGTGGATTTGCAACACGTAGCTAAGCTTGTCACCTTTAGGCGTGCGTAGAACGACTCCGGCCCCCGAGCCTTTGAGCATCTTTGATCCGTCAAAGTGCATGACCCAATATTCTGATTCGGGGAGTGTCGTTTCCTCCATGGCTTATGTCCAGTCGGCGACAAAATCTGCAAGCGCTTGAGACTTAATGGCGGTCCGTGGCTTATAGACTATATCAAAGGCGGCAAGTTCGATGCCCCATTTGGCAACTCGACCTGTTGCCTCTGCATTGTTGATTATGTCTCCCAACGGTGCCTTGCTGACTACTGTCACTGTGTGCTCCTGGAAATAATGCCTAAGCTTTCTGGCGGCGAAGAATACACCATAAGCCAGCTTTTGGTAATGCGGATACCTCTGCTTGGAGGCGGAGAATACTTCACTGATGAAGTAGACCGGTCGTTGCTCATACGTCGCGGCTTCGTTCTCCTTTCTTTCCTCAGCCAAGACAACGCTGACAACAGCTCTTGTTGCCGCGATGTACAGCAGCATCGGTTCCTGTGATCGAGGTGATGCCAGTATCGGAGCGGATATGAGGGCCTCCTTAAGTTGTTGTAAGGCTGCGTCTGCCTCTGCTGTCCACTCAAAGTTGTCGAATTTCTTCAATAGCCGGTAGAGAGGCATTGCCTTTTCCCCTAGGCGGCTTATGAAACGACTGACGGCTGCTGCCGATCCGGCTATACGTTGCACGTCCTTCAGACAAGTAGGTCTGGATATGTTTTGGATGGCCTTGATCTTCTTCGGATTAACCTCGATCCCTCGTTCTGAGACGATAAACCCGAGCAGTTTGCCAGCTGGAACGCCGAAAACACACTTGGCGGGATTGAGTTTCATCTGATACCTCCGGAGATTCTGAAAAGTTTCTTCCAAATCCTCTAGAAGATCTGCCTTCTTTTTTGACATCACCATGATGTCGTCTACGTAGACGTGAACATTGCGGCCGATCTGTTCGTGCAGGCAATTCTGCATACAGCGCTGGTATGTTGCCCCTGCATTCTTCAGGCCAAAAGGCATCGTGATGTAGCAGAAAGTCCCGTATGGAGTGGTGAAAGATGTTTTCAGCTGATCCGACTCTCTCATCTTGATTTGATGGTATCCTGAGTAGGCGTCCAAAAAACAAAGCAGCTCGGAGCTTGCTGTGGAGTCTACGACTTGGTCAATTCTAGGCAGCGCAAAGGGATCCTTTGGGCAGCACTTGTTAACACCGGTATAGTCAATACACATCCTCAGCTCTTTATTCTTCTTTGGAACAAGTACAGGATTTGCCACCCAATCAGTGTGTACAACTTCTTTTATGAAATTGGCGGCCTTCAGCCTATTTATCTCCTTTCCTATAGCCTTGCGTCTCTCATCTCCAAAGCGTCTTGGTACTTTCTTCACCGGCTTGGATCCTTTTATGACGTTGAGTGAGTGCTCGGCAAGTTCCCTCGGTACACCAGGCATGTCGGAAGGCGACCATGCAAAGATGTCACGATTCTCACGGAGGAACTCGACGAGCGCGCCTTCCTATTTGCTGTCAAGGTTGGAGCCGATGACGACTTGCTTAGACTTGTCGCCTGGGATGAGGTCCGCCTTTTTGGTGTCTTCTGAAGCTTCAAAGGTCTTCTTGACATCAATCTTTGGCTTGGGCATGGAGTTGTCGGAATCCGCCCCAAGTAGTGCGAGTTCTTCCTTGTGGATGACGGCTTCTGCGAAGGCAGCCATACCACGTTCACACTCCTTGGCTTTCTTAAAGTTGCCGGAAATCGTGATGGTTCCATTTTCCCCCGGCATTTTAAGCTTGTTGTATATGTAGCACGGCCTTGCCATAAATTTGGCGAAAGCCGGTCGTCCGAAGATTGCATGATAGGCGCTTTTGAAGGGGACAACTTCAAACCGGAGGAACTCTGAGCGGTAGTTCTCTTTTGGTCCAAAAGTTACCTTAAGCCTAATGCTCCCCATTGACTTTGCTTGCCTGCCGGGCACTATGCCGTGAAAAGTGAGGTTGCTGTGGTCCAGCTGATCCTCTGACAGGTTCATGCGGCTTAGTGTATCGTAGTACAGGATGTTGAGGCTGCTGCCGCCATCCATGAGTACCTTTGTGAGTCTGAAGTTGTCGACAATGGGATCGACGACGAGGGCGTACTTGCCTGGGTGAGGAACGTGATCAGGGTGGTCGGACCGGTCCCAAGTGATCGTTGCTTCCGACCAGTTCAAATACTGAGGGACGTCCGGCATTGTCGCGTTGAGTTCGCGCATTTCCGCCTTATCCGCCTTAGCCGAAGGCGTGCCGACAAAGCATACAAGAGATTCTTGGACCTTCGGATATGGTTTCTTTTTCTTGGCGGCTGCATCATCCTCGCTTGAGACAGACATGTCGTCGTCATCCTCATCCTCCTTGTTGTCTTTCTTGTCGTTCTTCTTTGACTTCTTTGACTTCCAGCCGACTGTGGGGTCCTTTTTGAAGTCGTCCATGAAACGACATTCGCCAAGCATATGGTTGACCTTGCCGAGTGAGGCGTGGATAGGGCACGGCAAAAGTTTTGCCTGCTCATAAGTGATTCGCGCCGCTTTAGGCCCTGAGCCGGCGTCGCGACTATCTTTCTTATTCTTCCACTTCGTTTTGCCGGCATTCCCTTGGAATGCGATAGCTACCTCGTTGGAAGGTCCGGTTTTGTCATCCGCCGCCTGCTTTCGCTTGTTGTTCCGTTTTGGCATGATGTTGACGTCTGGATCATCGTCCCGGGCGTCGTCATCCGCCGCCGCGTATTGGGCGGCTAGGTTGAGCTTCTCGCCAAGGTCCGTGATTTGCTCGTGGACGAGCCGATGACGGAGCAAGGACTTCTTCTGCAGGCCCGTGTAGAAGGTGTGGATAGCCTGTGCGTCCGAAACACCATGACAGTTGGCTTTTTCGGATATCCAACGGCTGACAAAGTCTGTCATGGTTTCGTCCGGCTTTTGGATACAGCGTTGCAAATCCGTGTAGGTATTTGGACGCTTGTATGTTCCCTGGAAGTGCTGGGAGAAAACCTTTTCCATGTCGTACCAGCTATGGATAGACTTTTCAGGAAGGTTGTCGATCCAAGCCCTTGCCGTGCCTTCCAACATGAGAGGTAGGTAACGGACGGCAATATAGCTGCTCCCGCCGGCAATTTCTATGGCCATGGCATAGTCGGCTAGCCATGAATCCGGCTTAACGAGGCCGTTGTACCTAGAACAATTTTTTGACACTGATGTCATGTCCTTAGGGAACGGCTCTCTGCGGATGGCGTCGCCGAAGCACTTCGGTCCAGAATATAGCGGTTCCTTTCCTCTTGCTATGTCTTGTAGGCGGTGTTGTGCGTCTTTTGGATCGAGCTGCCGCGCGCCTCTGTTTGCGTCTGGCTCGTCCTGCGCTGTCCGGCTTATGTTGCGCCTGGGCCCTTCTGCCTCCTCTTTCCTCTTGTTGTCGGTGCAATGCTGCGGAGACCGACTTCAACCTCTCCTGGGAGGGTCGTTACGGCATCTTTCCTAGGCGGTTGTCTATTGTTCCGGCTACCGCCATTGTCGCGTCTTGGCTGGGCTGGAGGTGGCAGGTCTCCCCTGCTTCTTGTCCTTGAATTCTCGTCCCGTCTTGGTTTTGGCGGTAGCGTCTTCTTTGGAGGTGGCGTTGCCTTCCTTTTGTCGCCATGGCTACTGGAGCCAGACGGGCCTTCGGGGTCGTCGCCAGGCGCAGCTTTGAACTTTCCTGACTTAGACTCTAGGTCTCCCCCGCGAGCATCCGCCATGTGGCCGTAGGAATCAGCGCGAGCTTGTTGTTCTAGGGCCTTGCTCACGAAGTGTCTTGCATTGGCCAGTTTTTCCTCCGCCGTGTAAGTTTTGTCATTGAGGGTATCTAGCGCAGCAGCCGTGTTGAGGACGGGGGTGCAAAAAACAATATCTCCCCTTCTGTCCACGCGCTGTGGTGCTGTACGCCAGTCGAACCCGAGATCTTGAGCCGATGTCGTTGCGCGTGTTGGCGGCTCCTTGTTACGGCGGTTTTTTGATGACCTTTTTTCCTCAAAGAGTTGCCGGCTTGTTTTGGCCGACATCTTCTCCTGTTCTTTCTCGATCTTCTTCGCAAGGCTCTCAACGTGCTCCTCTCTCTTTCGCAGGAAGTCAGAGTGCTTGAGCATGTTAATTCTAAGCTCTTCCACTTCGTCGAGTGGGGTGTCTTTATTTACCGGAGTATTCATGATTTCGTCTACTTCTTTGATGACGGAGAGCAACTCTGTGGGTTTGCTGCTGCTGCTTTTCTTGAGGCTAGTTTTCTTCTTTGCGCGCACCTTGTCGGAACTTTCAATGAGTTGACCGGCAGTGGTGTCGCCGGCATCTTCCACCGGCTTGTTTTGCGTTTCCGAAGCAACTGGGGTTGTCTCGTGACCGACGACAACCATCATAGCCAGCTTGTCAGGCATGTCAGTATCCGTTGTGCCCTCTGAAGGAGTCAGATTGCTACTGGAAAAGCGGGTTTTGATCTTCTCTTCGAAGAGACTAGCATCATCATCAGAGTCAGAGTCTACGTTGACTTGAACGTAGATCTGGATCCGACATCTGACATCGCATCCTCCTGGTGAGCAGGGAGGATTGACTCAGGATCGTTGTTTTCCGGCTGGGAGTCTGATCCCAGTCCGACAACTCCGACGAAGTGGAAATCAGATTCGGCCGACTCCTGGGAGAAGGCGGATTCCGATCCATCTTGTCGGTCGACTGCTTGGTCGAAGGGCTGGTGGGTGGGGTTGTCGAAACGCGGTAGGCCGTACGCCTCTGGCGTATACCCGATGAAGACGTCAATCCCTCCGATCGGTATGATTGCGCATCTGATAAGGTAGTCGTCCGCCGGGAGCCAGGACTCATCCGAGTTGACGTAGCTGTGGCCGCCACACCTTGTGACGCGACCGACGGCGATCTGCCTGCCCACGCCGCCAAGTGTCCCCGCCTGGAACGTGACGCCAGGAACCTTATGCCCCACGGTGGGTGCCAACTGTCGTGGTATCGGCATAATTGATAGGAGACGGGGGTCCTCTAGCCTACGTATGGATTGAGGGGAAGAAGGTTGGTGTCGTCGAGGACGGGATTGAACACGGCGAGTTTACCCAGCTTCGGATCCCGCAGCGGTGGCGACATCCTACGTGCTGCTATAATTCACTATGAGGCAATAGCCGTGAACAGGTTACAATAGCCGTGAACATGTTACAATGTGTATGATGCGTATTAAAGCGTGCCCTAAAGGCTTCCTGGTGGCCGGCCTATATAGGCGGCCAGACCCCAGGATACAAGGCAAGTACTTGTCCGGCAAGTAATCAGAGTCCTAGACCTAGCCGGCTTAGTTGCCGCCTTCCGTCTTGGGCTTTGTGGCTTGATGGGCTTCGGCCTTACGCCTTCTTGGACCGTCCGCCTACTTCCTTGTACGTCAGCTATCTGGGCCGCCCGGCAGGCTTCAGCCTTACCACCCTTGGGCCATCCTGGACTAGCCGGATTGATCAATGTTGGAGACACCCCTAGTTGATATATCCCCAACACTTGGTGGCTTGATGGGCTTCGGCCTTTCGCCTTCCTTGGACCGTCCGCCTACTTCCTTGTACGTCAGCTATCTGGGCCGCCCGGCAGGCTTCAGCCTTACCACCCTTGGGCCACCCTGGACTAGCCGGATTTATCCATGTTGGAGATACCCCTAGTTGGTATATCCCCAACAGTGACGACGTACAACGACGCCGCCGCCGAGTCCAAAGGACTTGGATTTTCACCCGGAACTCTGACACGGGGGAGATCACCTAGACGGCGTCCTCAAGAGGAAAGCGGCACCCGCGGGCGTCACTGCCGTCCGTGCCAAAGCACAGAGCTTTCGCTCGGTCCCTCCCCCGTGACACATAGAGGGTCGTGTGACGCACGCGTAAGGTAATCCAGATCCAGGCACCACCGTGCCCGAGCCATCCACCGCTGCAACCTTCGCTGTCCGCACAGCCAAACGATGCAGCCACCACCGTCACCATGGTGCTTGCCGAAGAGCAACCCATGCGGCCCGCCACCCGGGACCGCCGCCCCGACATCCGCGCACTCCCCCCAAGGATCGGGACACACACAATGCAGGATCGACGGATCTGGGATGGAAACCTAGCGCGTGTTAACCCACTCGAGGGACCTCCCCCCACCGGAGCCGACCGGACACGGTAGCTGGATCAGCCCAGACCACCTGGCCCGTACCAATCCCGCCGCCATGCTGCAGCCCGTAGGTCGTCACGACGCAAAATCTCCGCCACGTCACCACCACTCACCACGTGAGTACGCCCCCGACCGCTAGGAGACGCACACAAGACCCGGACCGATGCGGCAACTACGGGGGGAGGACACCCGACGGGTCGCGCTCCCAGCCGCCGCCGCACACCATCCACCGCCACCAGCCAACCCGCTAGGCACAGGATTGGGGCAACACGACTACCAGATCGGACCGGAGAAGTTGAGGTCAGCCAATCTGCTATGAAACCACCGGATATGACGAGCAGGCACCTCCCGCAAGTCACTTCCAGGTTTCACAACTAGATTGATAGGTGGTCGCCGGATCTAGGCCCGTGGCCCTGATACAGCACCCCAGCCACACGGGGCCAGGGGGTGGGTTCGGAAAGAGCACCTGAAACCACCTGGACAGACGGCCCCGCCATACCCAGATCGGGCCCAAATGGGCCTAGATCTGGGCCGAGGCGCCGCCGTTGGTGGCCAGCACCACCCACCGGAGAACCGCGCCATCCCGCCATTCTCCACCGCCACCTCTGGCCTGCCCTCTCGCCCACGCCCCTACGCCCGAGGTAGCCGCCGCCACGCCGCCAAAGACCACCACCGGCCAACGCCGCCGCCATTGACGCGCCCACCACCTGGAGGCCTCCATGCCGCCGCCGCAGCAGCCGCGCCCCTCGACCAGCACGGCGCCCAGGCACAAGGCTCGCCCGCGCCGAGTCCCGCGCGTGGGAGCAAAAGAGGCCTCACCGCCGCCAGCTCGCGGCCCACGGCCGGCAAGGCAGACCGACGGCGGCGAGGGGAAGGAGGAGGCGGGGGGAGGGCCGGAGAGGGGTTGCAGAGGAAGAGGGGCTGAGGGTCAAAAAAGGATCTATCACCTTCGTGTACATGTACACTAAATATGTATAATGTATGTACATATGAATATGGAAAATTGGTAAAACATCTTATATGGTGGAAAATAGAGATTATATCTTAAAATCTTTCTCTGTCTCTCCCCTACCTAAAAAGCTGTTGTTGGGGGCTCTAGTGGAGATGAACATAGGCAAGCTATAGGGTGTTGTCTACAAACAGACTGCACTCAAAAGTGGAAATATATACGGTTAATCGAATGATTTTTTTTTCTAAATTTGAAAATTAAAGGAACTCATCCAATAATCAAATAATTGATACATTGAGTTTTAATTCTTTTTACAAAAGAGAACTCAAACCAACAATAATGTGTAAGTACAGATCACTTGATGAGAGCTAGTGCAATGATTCTATCGATGGGCATGCAAACCGGCCCACTCAAATTAGCAACGACCTTTTACGTCAATGCACCAGTACGTTGCCGTCCCCGATAACTTTGCATAGTAGCGCTGCATATCGTTAGATCGATAACAACTTACAACTAATATGGGATGTAGGATACGAGTTTGGTCAGGTGCAGGTCGTAGTCTCAGTTCTACTGCATTACATATAGTAAATCGCATGCGGAGAACGGCACTTGTTAAGTTGTTTATGGACTGTTCTTCCTAATTAACACAAACTGACAAGCAGGTCATCGTCTGCTAGCTGTGAAAACGTCTTTCTCGTTGTTGCTAACTTGATTTGCCAATGGAAGAATCGACTGCCGTATATACAGTAGTCTTCAAGGAAACACACCACGTGAACATACAGACATACAGTGTGTCGTTTATTATTTCCTTTTTCTTGCAAAACAATCATCGTTCGAGCCACGTACTTACATATATCCGAAACTATAATCATCATTTGGTACAGAGAAAAGAATGCAACCGAAATAGCAAAGCAATGCGGAGATGTGATGTGTCGCCGCCGGCGACCTGCACGCAGGACGAACCCTGTTCTTCCCCTCCTCACCTGACAGCGCCACTCCACCTGATCATTCCGTTACCTTCCATATCCCTTCACACGCACTCCACCCACCAGAAAAAAGCTCCATCGCCTAATGCTCCTATTGCTAGCTCCTCCACTTAGCTGGCAATGTCGATCGAGTGATCCCCACGTAGGAATCTCGAGGGGCATTCCTTATACTATTATTAGTTGGGTTTCCTGCAGTTGTTGCGGATCTCGCCGTTGGATCCCGTGAGCGGGCTGATGTTGCCCATCTTGATCATGGCGGTGACGAAGTCGGCCGAGAATGCACCGCCGTTTCCCGCGTACTGCTGCGCGATGGAGTCCACGGGCCCGCCGTTGAAGAGCTCCTGGTCGGAGTGGAGCAGACCGAACTTGCTGAGCAGGTTGCGGTAGTAGCCGTTGTCGAAGCGCACGGAGCTGAAGGCGTCCAGCGGCGCCAGGTTGCCGTCGGTGGCGCCGCTCTGGGGGCCGCACACCTGCCGCCGCCGCGTCGCGAACCCGGCGTTGATGTTGGTGTCGTTGTAGACGCGCGAGCGGAAGCTGGCGCACCGCGCGGCGCCGATGGTGTGCGCCCCGGAGAGCGCCACCATGTCCCGGGAGTCGAGACCCTTGGACGCGAAGGACGAGATCAGCGTCGCCGCGCTGGATGACGGTGAGGGCAGGTTGCTGTTCGCCGCCGCCTGGGTCGTCGTGCGCGCGTCCCGCCGGCCCAGCGGCACCGCCCACGTCGGACCGCCCAGCTATACACACAAAGGACGATGTACTTAATTATCAGACAAGAACGAATAGCAGTCAGACAAGTACCAACTGCAGGCAACAGTAACTAAAATACATTGAGATCACTCGATCGACGTAGTGCTTGCTAGTATCATAGACGACAAGATTGACCGATGGAGAAGCTGAGAGGATTGAGCTTGCAACATCGTGCAACACTGCAACAACCCCTCAGTAGCTGTAAGCGGTTGTCCGTCCAATATAATCGAGGGCGGCCCACATGTCAAAAAGCATGTGCTGACTAGTTTGTCGCGCGTGGGTTGTTAAAAATGGAGGGTGGCCTTTTGGGACAAGGCCACAGCTAGTTCATTGTACGGTGTGTCGGCAGATGCACGTAACCGGTCAGCCAGAGCATGGTAATACAGTTAACATATGGTAACAGCTTAATTACCAGGTTGACGCCATCGCGCGCGGCGACGGCGAGGATGTCGGCGCAGGAGACGGTGCCGGGGCAGGCGGCCTCGACGCGGGACTTGATGGCGTCGATCACCTCGTAGCCGCGGAGCGAGTTGGCGTTGGGCCCGGCGTTCTTCTCCCCCGTCAGCGTCGACGAGTCGTCCAGCAGCACCGACCCGTCGCAGCCCTGCGCGCGCAAACCCATCGATCGACATGAATCCCATTTCAGCTCAGGACATCGTACACGAGGTAGGAGCTAGCAGGAATTTCTGACGGAGTATGCGTATATACACGTACGTTAACGAAGCAGTCGTGGAAGAAGAGGCGCAGGATGGAGGCGCCCATGCGCATCTCCTGCTGGACGGCGGACGCCATCCCCGAGCGCACGATGGACTCCAGGCTCGCGCAGCTGCCGCTGTAGAAGGACGTCGAGAGCTGCGCCATGGCGACGGGGGCAAGCAGGGAAGCGACGGCGGCCATGGCCACCACTCTAACAAACAGAGCAGCTGCCATTGCTAGATTGCTGCTATAGGAGTGGTACTAGGCTATCCCTTCCCTCCCAGCTTCTCCAATTCCCTTTCGAGTTGGAGCTGCAGTGCCGTGCAGTGGCAGTGGCAGTGGTACCACCTCTAAGCTGCGGCTGCCCGTGAACTATATAGTGTCCACTCCATTCTCGCGGTTGTTGCCAGGAGAGGTACGCAAGTAAAATTAACTACTCATCACGGGGCTAGCTCCGCAAGTGGTAACCAGAATGAATCCCGTCGCGCGCGTGCCATTCCGTTCGTGACAGCTCTTAAGGATCCTACCATGCGTGCATGATCCTGCTACATATCACGGCCATGCCAACAGAAAATGCTAGTACCTACAATCCGGCCCGGCACGGAATTAAATTGTTGGGTTATCTCAACTCACACATTTCTATGTATATGTATATGTCTATGTGTATATATCTACTCGTACCTTGCCTTCTGGTGTACTCTTACGAGTGAATTAATTAGCAGCTGTGGTACCATAATGCGTTTGGTAAGCAGATGGTTGGTGATGGCTAACAACGAGGGTACTATGCGCATGAGGAGCCCGCCAAAGCCTTGCCTATGATAGGGCATGTGTCTTTGCGCGGCTGTCGTCAACTTTTCCTTGGCCCCTGCCGGCTGGCTGAGCTCGGACGTCTCTTGGTTTGAAAGAGCCAAAAATCCTGTCAATTCCATGCGCAGGCGTTCAGCGTTCGGTGGTGGTGATGGTGGTTAGGGCTGGAATCGAGCCGAGCCGAGCCGGCTCGCGGCTCGGCTCGGTCAGGCTCGGTAAAACTCGAGCCGAGGCAGGCTCGGCTTGACTGCAAAAAAATGCTGAAAAATGGGCTTGTGGCTCGGCTCGGCCAGCTCGCGGCTCGGCTCGGCCGGCTCGTGAGCCCCATCCTTTTTTTTCTTAAGTTGATTTCAGGCTGACTCGCTCGTCCCCGACCCATCTTTGCTCGCTAGTCGCTACCAAGGCCTCGCGGTCGCGGAGACGCTAGGGTTCCTCCGTCGTCGAGTCGCCGCCCGCCACCACTGCCGGCTACCGCGACGGCCCCTTGCGGATCCTTCTCCTCTCCTGTAAGTATGCCTTGCAACGCCCCCTTGCGCCTTGCTCGCCCCCCGCAGCATCCTCCCGATTCGTAGCAGCCAAAGGACAAAACAGAGCAAACTCCCGACTAATTTCTACCATAGATACCCTGTGATATCAAAGATGGCAAAGAATTTCTTGAGTATACCGGCCACCTCCGTGTCTTCGGAATCAACTTTTAGCACCGGGGGTCGAGTTCTTGACGACTATAGGAGCTCTCTAAAACCAGCCATGGTTGAGGCATTGGTGTGTTCTTCTAGCTGGATTAAAGGTTCTCAAAATGATACCAAAGTTTCAATGGATGTGGTATGTGCTATTGTTATTTATACATATGTTTATATTTTTTTTTGTATTTTTTATGCTCATGTAACTTACTTTTTGTTCTCTCTTTTAGGAGCCAGATAATGATGATGATGTTGAGAACATATCTTTTCCAAAAAGTATGGTGGCTAGCAACTGGTAAGTTCTTATACTTATCAAAATCGAGCAACTGTATGTACTAGCTGGAATTTTTGTGCAGCCAAAAACGTGAAACAACTAGTGTAAATGCTGTTTATTTGTTGTATATACTTGCTGGAATTTTTTATGCAGCCAAAAAAGGTGAAAAAACTAGTGCAAATGATGTTTATTTGTTCTATCTACTTGCTGGAATTTTTTATGCAGCCAAAAAACGTGAAACAACTAGTGCAAATGATGTTTATTTGTTCTATATACTTGCTGGAATTTTTTATGCAGCCACAAAACGTGAAACAACTAGTGAAAATGATGTCTATTTGTTCTATATACTTGCTGGAAGTTTTTATGCAGCCAAAAAACGTGAAACAACTAGTGCAAATGGTGCGTTTGTTTGCTGAAATTTTATTTGTTTTGATTACAGATATGGCATGGCCTCTTACAAGTGACAAACAAGATGGAATGACGGCGCAATGGTCCTTTCGTGGTTAAATTTTATGTTAAATTGTTAAGACTTGTGTTTGGATCGAGTTACAACTCATGTTGTGATATATTTAATGAACTTAGTTCACTCTGTGTTCGTTATGTATGAGATTATCGGATCTATTTGTGTGGTGGAACTCGAATTTATGAGCCTATTATGTTTAGTTGATATATATTCATACTCTCTTGTTGATTATAATTGTCAAATGTTACAATTTTAGCATAGTTCATGTCAATTTTTTTTATTTCATCGAGCCTTCAAGCCGGCTTACGAGCTTCACCGAGCCGGCTCGTCGAGCCTCAATCCCTACTTCGAAGGTTTAGGCTTGGCTTGCTCGACCTTCAAGCCGAGCCAAGCCTCGTCGAGCCCGAGCCGAGCCTCGAGCTTCAAGTCCACCCCTAGTGGTGGTGCTGGGTAGTGACCTCTTCATGCGGCATCGTCACGACAACACTTTTACCTTCGAGGCGTTGCGAGCCTGCGAGCGAAAACCCTGATCTTTGGGTGTTCTTTTTAACCGTATATAACTTTGCATCTCATCTTTGGGTGTTCTATCGTGTCCTTTATTAGAGCGCCGGCTTGGAGACCTCGTTTCATCGTTGATCAGGTTCATTTCTTCGCGGTGGCTCGTTAACGACCGAGGGCATGCTCTTTTTTGCTTGAACCTGTATGGAGTGGTGTATTTGTTCTTCAACACATTTTTATCCTGCATTGGGTGTGTGTGGTGTCGGGTTTTTATATGGTGTATGTATGTTGGACTTTTATTTATCCATAAAAGGGGGCGAACCATTTTTCCGTATATCTAAAATGTCTAGATATATCTTCTTTTTGACAAACTTGAGACACTTATTTATGGACGGAGTGAGTACACAATTATCTAACCTGTAAACAAGATTAATTCTTACCATACAAAACGGTATCTGTTTTACATAGACAGCGCGACCAAATAAAGGCAAACGTTTTCACCCTATTGAGAATAATAAACTTGTTTATTTATTCCCGGTAACTATTAACAAATATGTTTGCAACACTAGGTGACGTGTATCGTAAAATGCAATTGTATGACTAACCATATAAAACATGCAAACTTCGACTGAAACAATAAGTGCTTAACTGTGTTCTCAAGTTAACAAAAACGACAATGTAAATTTTCCTCCAAATTGCTATGCCAGGTAAGGATTACACCTTTGTGAAAGTACCAGACAGGTTATTTTAACGACACCTTTATTTTCCATATGTTTTTGTTATTTGAGCTAGTAGAACTTCTGTACGAATGAGTGCGTATAAGTCACAGAGAATTTAACAATATAATGTAGATTCCATCGTAATTCATTCTTCGTTGGGACAGTTGAATAAGTGCTACCCGTACAAATAGAGCGTTTCATGCCGCTAGTCGGAGTCCTGATCTCGATTGAATGTCATATTTAGTTATCATTTGACAGACACACTAATTAGGCCCGAAAAAAGTGCATGGTGTATGGCCTCCAAATTAAGGAAGTACTGTTAATTCGGAGCGGTTTTCTGAATTGTGATTCACGTTGTCAGTTCACAACATAAACAGGGAGAATGAGTTAGTTTCACTCTGCTGAATATGGTTACCGCCAAATGTAACCAACGTTCTGCAAATGGACAAATAAGCTCACATGTTGATCAGTGACACTGTTCTCGGCCGACAAGCGTCAGATGCGAACACAGAAAGGAGAGAACATATATAAATCAACTTGTAGCGCATGACAATAATTCATATGTTTAACAAGATTCAAGGCGATCGATATTGTCTGATAGAAAAATGAATTGAGGGAATATACACTGCAGCTTAGAAGGAAAGAGAGAAAGATCTGGAGAGCAGCTTTAATCATTCTACTTGTTCAAAAGTTGGACTGTCAAGTTGGCTAATAGGTGGGATCTAAACATCACAATCATTCAAAGTGTCAATGATGCTGCATATGGAACTTGCGTAAATGAAATCGATGCACTCCATTTATGGATCAGAAAAGTAAACTTATGTTAATCGCCAAAAGATCTTGAACAACCATGTTGTTTTAGTTTTGGGCCCTAGTAGGTTGTTGTGCTCCTCTGCTTTGCTGCCTTGCTGGAAAGGTTCGAACCCCCTTGCGAACTAAAATCAGAGAAAGAGCAAAGCATGTTTGCTCCAAAATGCTATACGGAACACAAAAGCCATTTGGATCAACAAGATCACTCCGGTAATGCAACAACCTATAATGTGAGGCTAACGAGTGTTTCTAGTATCACAAAGAATAGGTTATAAGAGACCAACTATTAGTGATGTTCCTCTCTATTAACACGCCGGGCCATTTTTTCTTTTGAAATGACTACGCTGCTGGTACGTAGGTTTAGATGGTCTTGTTTGGACTAGAAGTATTAGTGGGGTGTCTAATGCCACATGCAATAGTATCTCGTTATTACTAGTGATGTTCTAATACAAACGCACCACTATTACCTTATTTGGGTGTGTTGTAAATTGGACAAGAGCCACCGCTAGCTCAGCGCAGCCCAAACACAAAAGCACTCTACTCCCCGTTCCAGCCTCCCCCTCTCCATGCTCTCATTGTCACTATCCACCAGCCGCCGCCCCGCCCCGTCCTCTCTACGCCAGCCCTATCATACGGCCACCCGCCCTCTCCCTGTCCATACACGTCATCCCTCTCGATCCACAACGCCGCCTCGACCCTCTCCCGGTGACCGTGCAGCTGCCCCGGTCACCGCCACCTTAGTTCACCACCCCCACACCCTCACTGAGCCCTACCCCCTCTCCGATTTGAGTGTAGTTAATTTGGTTTAGTTGATTAATTACTTAGAGGTTAGATGGTTTTATTGGTTCGGTTAATTTGATATTTACTTTAGTAAATGTGGTGTAAAAAGAAAATGAGTGCTAATGTTTGGATGTTGATGTTGATTTAGTTTCATGGATGTTGACTTAGTTGAATTGGTTAATAATATAGGTTAGATGGGTGTTAAAATTCTTAAATTAATTTCTTGCAAATGAGTAAATTTTGCAGGTGTGTTCAGAATGAATGCCAATATTTTGGCGGAACGTTCGCTTCCTGAAACTTAAGGCATTTGCTTTGTTCAATTTAAAAGTAAAAATCTTGCCATTTTTTCATTAATTTGATAAGTATTTTTTACCTCCTCCTACCATTTGACATGACTAGGCCACGATACCGTGGTATGGCGCAGAAGTACGATAAGTCATGGGGGATGTAGATCCACATCGATGCCAAGAAACATTGATTTGGCCAGTGGAACCACCTTTCCCTATGGAATCTGTGAAAGGGCATTTTCCCTCATGTGTGGTTTTGGTAATTGAATGACAATCTGTATGGACTAATGTTTACTTTGAGATATCATTATAGATCATGTCAGTGGAGTTGTGGAGTTCATGTGTTGGACTCTTGAAGCTTATGTGTTGAGTGGAGCATATTGCAAGTATGTCTTGAAGGATTCAAGACATCATATTAGTGAAGAAATGTTGGAAGATACAAGGTTGATCAAGATGTTGATCAACACACAAAGCTACAAGATGTACCAAGAGCGATCATGTATCTCTTGGGATGGTAAACACTTGTCCGCATAGCCTTATGAACTAACACATGATATATGTATGTGTGGTATCTTTATATGAGGTTAGGTTGAAGGGGTTACGGTGCAGAAAACAATAATTTTCTAGCGAGCGAAACCCTAACTAGCCAGGATCTATCTATCTAGTACATGCGATAACGGTGGCGGAACGGGTTACATTACCTCCATGTAGACCGATAGCGGGGATTACGCTCCCGCACAAGCGTTGACGATGAAGTCGTACGTAGCCGACCTCGAGGTCGCGGAGAACTTGCCGCGATGTCGGAGCCGATGACGCCGGGGTGTCGACGATGATCTGCGTCGACGGGCGTCGGGCGGAAGAAGGCAGAGCGCCAGCACCGGGGCTGGCGCGCCGGCAGCAGGGGGGAGGCGCGGCGGTTGCAGGGGGCGAGACGACGTCGCCCAAGCTCCTCAATAGAGTAGCCTCCGAGCACTCGCAAACATACGGAGCCTAGCGACAACTCCCGGTCATTCAGATCCAGCTGAAATCGCAGGAGTAGATCTTATCTGGAATCCCGCAGAGCAACGGCGCTCTGCGGTATGGCTTAGGTGGAGAGAGACCCCCTTCCTCAGCTCGACGCGGCTCCAACTTGGGAACCACGGGATCGAGAGAGAAATTGGGAATTAACTGAATTTCCTATGAATTAAATCAATTAATATGCCTTGCTATATAAAGGGGGAAGGGGTGTGCCAACCCCCTTGGCTCCCCCATGTGGGACTAAAGGAAGAGAGGGGAGGGGGGTTCGGCCGAACCCCCTTGGGCCTCTCCCTCTTCTAGTCCAATTCAGACTAGGGGGGAAGGCCCCCCTTGCTTGGTGCGCCACCCCCTCATGGGCCCTCTTTGGGCCCATTTAGGTGGGAGCCCCTTTTTTTCCTTTATTTAATTAATATTAAATTAATATAAAAATCCCATTAATTCATAATTAATATATTTATATATAATTCAATATCCCATGACTCCGAAACTATTTCGGAACCACCCGAACAACTTTCGGACATTCTCGGAACCCTTCCATAGCTCCCCGGAACTCCTTCCGGACCACCGGAACTCTTTCCGGATCATTTCTTTCTCTCCAATAAAAACCTATAAAATTCCAGAACCTATCTCCAAGCGTCGCTAAGACCTTAAGTTTGTTACGCTACGGTTCGGGAACACTCCAGACATGGTCGAGACACTCCGCTCACCAATGATCGTCAGGGATACCTGGAAATATATGACGACCCATGTGCATTCCACGAATATCGTCGTTGAACCATAAGTATGATATTCATTCCCTTTGTCTTTGCGATACTACCTTGTCCGAGATATGATCGTAGACACACCGATGCCTTTGCTGTATCTCGTTACCGACGAAGGTTATTAACTCGTCTGCGATATTACATCTGCATGACCTAGTCATAAGCTGCGCAGCTATATAGATGCAATATCACCGAGTGGGCCCAGAGTATATTTCCATTACAAGAATGAACAAATCCCGCTCTTGATCCTTACGTCTTGATGCTCTTTCGGAATACCCAAGATGGACACCGTTATTGTCATGCTATATAAGACACAACGTTTGATGCTCTCAAAGCACTCCTACGAAGCAACAATAAGTACGGTCTCACGGTCTAAGGAATAAGCTATCATACTCTTATCTATTGCAAATGACAAACATAGTAATACGATCTTATTGCAATACTTCGCGTATGTCCACCACCTTATTCTATTAACAAGGTGACCCCATTGTCAACCGACATCATTGTCCTTGATCAGGAATCTCGATCAACTGTTGCCCAATGGACTAGCTCATATAGAGTCTTGCTAGGGACCTGGTTGTCTATGTATCACACGTGTATTAATAATTCCGATTAATACAGTTATAGCATAATACATAAACCTATTATAAACTTATGAGATAATGCAATAAATACTACTTATTTATTTGCCTCTAGGGCATATCTCCTTCAGTCTCCCACTTGCACTAGAGTACAAATAAACTAGCTGCATTTTACTTTATCAGAATCCCTTATCAAATAAGAATCATTTGATAATGCTTGCTTGCGGAAAAGTGTTACTGCACAATCCATGATTGTACATGCTTTTGCGATTCACGGATATTAACTTGCTTGATATCACCATGTTGTTTAACAACACATATGCAAACACCGCAACTAAGTGAGACTACCACTTCCCAGCGCTTACTCTGATTATACTAACCAGATAACTGCCCTGAAAAACACACTCAGTCATGCCGAGCCCCTTGTAACAATTACAAACTCGTGATGTCTACATACTTTCGCACTAATGTAGAAAACTTGACATTCAAATGTCAATCCCTTAACTAACACACATCTACTTCCAATAAATTCCAAATTTACTTTCATAACTGCTCTTATTCCAAGAACATCGGTTATATTTCATCGAGCAGATAATATGGTTTCTGTATGATGTCTAATATTACATAATGGACCCACATGTCATACAACCATTACCTTCCCGCATCATTACTCTTAATGACCAATTGGATTCCAAAGGACCATCCTTTTATTCTATTCTGACTCCTCAGACATTATCCAAAACAACTCGACTAACTATTCTAAAATCCCGTTCTATTTCAAAATAGACACTGACTTTCAAATAGTTTCACAACTTCATCCTATTCTATTGGTACATTTTCACAATGTGTTGACTACACAAAATGAATTCGACTCCCACTCAAAATATGTTTCCACATATTTGACAACACGAGCTCCCACTCAAAATATGTTATCCACATATTTGAGTTCCTAAGCTCCCACTCAAAAATATGTTCTCCACATATTTCTCCTGAGTGAACTAACTATGACTCCCACTTAAATCGACATCTTGGTTAAACCAAAATCATTGATCTACTATCAATTCAAATTTAATACAAACTACAGTATTACATTAATACAAATCCCTCAGACTTCAAGCATGTCTACATAAATGTAGTCAACGAATTTGATCTTGTCCAAGACACATTTCTTGACAAGATATGCCACCGCGTCTTTCTTATAGTCACATTTATCATATAACACCTTATATGACGATTAAACAATCTTATTCCTCTAATAAGAATTGCAGCAACAATTACTCTCTTAATCCTTTTAAACGTAACTTGGATTTCCAGGCTGAAGAGCCTTTGTTCGTATTCCGATATTTTCTCAACTTTCTTTGTATTCATAAAGTGCACCTTGATCTGTCAACAAGATCTGAAGTACTTAATACAGCGCTGTGACCTGACAGCAATATTAAATATAACAACACTTTATTTAGAAGTTTCTTTCATGAAAATAATATGATCTTTATGAAGAGGATTGCAAGCAGAAAACAATTTTCTAGTCTCCCTCACTCTTAATCACTAAACTTTCAGTGGCAGACATATACTCTTTGGAACATCTTCCAACATAAGTCTAACACTTTATTCCAAACTTCTAATTTCAATCCATACACCATAATTCGAAAAGTCATCTTTTCTCGGAATTACATAGACAACAAACTGAACTTTGTTTCTATTTGGTTTTGGAACACACTCTCATTTAATACGAGCAATCTACAAAGAACCACTCATGTATATTCCGAATTATCGCATAATCATATACATGTCGACACTACTGTCGATCCTACGAATTCTCGTTGAGAAAAATATCTATTTCCTAAAGTGGACGTCGACTATAATGTTTAGAACGTATTAGGAGATTCTAAGACTGATTCTGACAGGCCACACTTTATTTAAAATAGAGCATGATTATAATTCCCCACATATCATTATATATGACATTATAATTCTGTGAAGCAAATTTCCACAAGTCTCTTGTGTTGAAAACATAATCCAAAATACTGTCCTTTGATCGAATTTAGTGAATACAATGTTCACTAATCTTTTTTCTGAAAAACCCCATTTGATCTATTATCAAATTAATCTCAGACTCCACAATTCATCGGGCAAATACTCCTACTTGCCAAAATCATGGAGGAATTCGGATCAAACAATAAACATCATTAATTAATCATTTAAAATGATACTCAATTAATTTCCGCTAGTATTGCAACTTCAATACTTGATTTCAAGCTTAATCAACTCAGCACTCGAAATACTTAAACGGACCAAAGACATCCATTACTTCTTTCATTGCTTTTATGACTAAACTCGACGATGTTTATTCTAGCAATAGAACCTTTGTTCATGGGACAAGATATTTTATCATATCTACAATTATGAATACTTATCATACAATCAATGTAACTGAGATGTGGAAACTTTATTCATAAGATAAAACAACTGACTTGTTCCATAACATAAAACAACTGATCTTGTCTTATTACATGAATAACTTTGTCTTGCAACAATCAAGACACACACACTCGCTCACCATTACAAAAGATCGTATCAAAAACTATTAATGATAACTATGATAACTTGAGGACGTGAACACCAAAAGGCCATCAACTCCTTGACTACCAGCTTCAGCGCCAGGTCATATCAAACTGCGCCGCATATACGTGATAATCAGGACCTGTTTCACAAACATAGCAATCATCAAACATTTCATCGTATACCATGGGCGAATTCATAATTCTGCATATATCAAATATATACCTGTAGCATCGAAGATCTCTCCTTCGATGGAATCAACCTTCAGAGACTGGAACTCACGTATGAATACGTAGAAGTTCATATCGTCGGCTTTCAAAATGTACTTACGTACATGCTTCTCATAGCTAGGAGGTAGAGATATCAGGACAGTCCGAATGGCACAGGAATCTGCCATCCAGTAATCGAAGACCATCGTCAGCTGGAAGTAGATGTCATACAATCTCTTCAAATGTGTCTTCAGACAGGTATGCTCCTCCATGTGAATGGTCTGGAACATTCTAAGCTGCCTGAATTGCTCACGCTTTAATTCATCCCCGAAGTGCGTCTTTATCGCATCCATCATGACGCTTGGCTCCTTGCGTCGAAACATCTCTTTCAACTCGGGTGCCAGGCATACGGTCATGGTGATCTCCACTTCAATGAATATGTCTCGACGCTTACGGAAATCATCTTCCTCCTCCTCGCTAGCAGAAACTCCTGGTCCTTCTCCTACCGGTTCATCGAGAACATATAGAATGTTGTTGTGTTCGAGAATGTTTCTAAAGCCCCTGTACCATCTGATGAAGTTGGATCCGTCGGCTTCTAATGTAGCATCCGGACTCTTGAGGAAGTAACCGAAGTATAGTTGCGTAGTCTACAGATGCGATCGCAAAAGAGGTAAGGTTAAGTTTATAATATGTAGGTGAGTTTTAGTCATATAATCTCATTATCAAAAACACACCACACCAAGATTATTATCCCTAAAATAATAATGGCGATTACACGACCCTCATCCACCACACTACCCCCGATCATCACGGCCGGCAGCACAGCTTCAAAGGTGGACATAACATGTCGATCATAACAACTCTATGACTCGTGCTCGATCTTTCGATCTTCCCGTGTTCCGAGGCCATACCTCTGAGTATGCTAGGCTCGCCAATCAAACCTCGAAGACCTGCGCGTGCAACATGGCTTACACCCACTGTATGCGAACGACGAGATGTGTGACACCCGATCATCACGGCCTGCCTCATAACGTAGAACTTTCTTGGTGGTGCGCAACGAGGGAGAACACAATTTTGGTATTTGTTAGGGATCATCCTATTTATGACGCTACCGTTGTATATCTAGCATATAAGCAATCAATAGGATGCACACACAACAGCACACATTAATGATGCAATGAAGTGCGATGTGACATGGTCGATGCGCCTGGACCTTCATGGCGCCATGTGCCTGGCCCCCCGGCGCTCTGGCATGGCTCCGAGTCTACAGAGCCCTCCATTGCCTTCGACAGTACGAGTAATATCAAAACTTACCGTAACCATGTCACATGAAATAACGCCTCTGTAAAACAAAGTTAGACGCCTCTAGCTTTATTTAGTTTTGCAAGTTTTACGTGGCATATAGGCTTATCCGTAAGAGAATCGCTTCCCTACCTACGAACTTTGTACCACAACGTCAATCGTATAATTGCATGTTTAAGCATCCCTTTCGGGCCCTCCATTGAAAATGCTTTGTCGACTAGAGAGAGAGAAAACGGCACCCGCCAGCCACAGATACGGTGCAAGCCGTATGTCAGTAGTGGAACCAGTCTCGCATAAGCGTACGCGTAAAGTCGGTCCGGGCCGCTTCATCAACTCAATACCGAAGGCATCGCAAGTACACGCTAGAGGGTAGCAAATATAAGAAAGACGCCCTCATTCAACATGAGTTCTAACCGTACCAGCAGTACTACGCATAGATCGGCTCTGATACCACTGAAGGGGTTACGGTGCAGAAAACAATAATTTTCTAGCGAGCGAAACCCTAACTAGCCAGGATCTATCTATCTAGTACATGCGATAACGGTGGCGGAACGGGTTACATTACCTCCATGTAGACCGATAGCGGGGATTACGCTCCCGCACAAGCGTTGACGATGAAGTCGTACGTAGCCGACCTCGAGGTCGCGGAGAACTTGCCGCGATGTCGGAGCCGATGACGCCGGGGTGTCGACGATGATCTGCGTCGACGGGCGTCGGGCGGAAGAAGGCAGAGCGCCAGCACCGGGGCTGGCGCGCCGGCAGCAGGGGGGGACGCGCGGCGGCTGCAGGGGGCGAGACGACGTCGCCCAAGCTCCTCAATAGAGTAGCCTCCGAGCACTCGCAAACATACGGAGCCTAGCGACAACTCTCGGTCATTCAGATCCAGCTGAAATCGCAGGAGTAGATCTTATCTGGAATCCCGCAGAGCAACGGCGCTCTGCGGTATGGCTTAGGTGGAGAGAGACCCCCTTCCTCAGCTCGGCGCGGCTCCAACTTGGGAACCACGGGATCGAGAGAGAAATTGGGAATTAACTGAATTTCCTATGAATTAAATCAATTAAGATGCCTTGCTATATAAAGGGGGAAGGGGTGTGCCAACCCCCTTGGCTCCCCCATGTGGGACTAAAGGAAGAGAGGGGAGGGGGGTTCGGCCGAGCCCCCTTTGGCCTCTCCCTCTTCTAGTCCAATTCGGACTAGGGGGGGAAGGCCCCCCTTGCTTGGTGCTTCACCCCCTCATGGGCCCTCTTTGGGCCCATTTAGGTGGGAGCCCCTTTTTTTTCCTTTATTTAATTAATATTAAATTAATATAAAAATCCCATTAATTCATAATTAATATATTTATATATAATTCAATATCCCATGACTCCGAAACTATTTCGGAACCACCCGAACAACTTTCGGACATTCTCGGAACCCTTCCATAGCTCCCCGGAACTCCTTCCGGACCACCGGAACTCTTTCCGGATCATTTCTTTCTCTCCAATAAAAACCTATAAAATTCCAGAACCTATCTCCTAGCGTCGCTAAGACCTTAAGTTTGTTACGCTACGGTTCGGGAACACTCCAGACATGGTCGAGACACTCCGCTCACCAATGATCGTCAGGGATACCTGGAAATATATGACGACCCCTGTGCATTCCACGAATATCGTCGTTGAACCATAAGTATGATATTCATTCCCTTTGTCTTTGCGATACTACCTTGTCCGAGATATGATCGTAGACACACCGATGCCTTTGCTGTATCTCGTTACCGACGAAGGTTATTAACTCGTCTGCGATATTACATCTGCATGACCTAGTCATAAGCTGCGCAGCTATATAGATGCAATATCACCGAGTGGGCCCAGAGTATCTTTCCATTACAAGAATGAACAAATCCCGCTCTTGATCCTTACGTCTTGATGCTCTTTCGGAATACCCAAGATGGACACCGTTATTGTCATGCTATATAAGACACAACGTTTGATGCTCTCAAAGCACTCCTACGAAGCAACAATAAGTACGGTCTCACGGTCTAAGGAATAAGCTATCATACTCTTATCTATTGCAAATGACAAACATCGTAATACGATCTTATTGCAATACTTCGCGTATGTCCACCACCTTATTCTATTAACAAGGTGACCCCATTGTCAACCGACGTCATTGTCCTTGATCGGGAATCTCGATCAACTGTTGCCCAATGGACTAGCTCATATAGAGGCTTGCTAGGGACCTGGTTGTCTATGTATCACACGTGTATTAATAATTCCGATTAATACAGTTATAGCATAATACATAAACCTATTATAAACTTATGAGATAATACAATAAATACTACTTATTTATTTGCCTCTAGGGCATATCTCCTTCATAGGTATCTTCCCATGGGGTTGCATCAAATGAAGATTTCATATAGCTCATTGAGGATGACGTCATGTGGTGATCGTCATCAAGGTGAGATGTGCAAGACCAAGACCAAGAGAAGCTTCTTGAAGAGATCCTATGCTTGGTGCTTGCAATGGATACGTGAAGATGAAGCTAAGCGAGACTCTCCCATTGTGAGCATGGGGGAGTATTTGGAGAAGTCTTCATCAAGCATGTGCTTGGACGCGCAATCAAGGAAAGATAAACCACTTGAAGAGATCAAGATAGTCTTCATCCAACTCAAGTGGAATGCTCAAGGCAAAGGTATGATCTTGATAGGTCTATAGGATAGATAGGCGTACTATCAAGAGGGGCTCTCAAGTTAGTAACTTGATCGCATCGTTGTGGAGAGCTCAAAACTTTGCATATTTGGCATATCATATTTCTTGGTTCTTATTTGGCTTTTATGGTGGTGAGGAGTTAGAGCTTGGTTCATCTCCATGTCAAGCTCTTGTTCATCGAAATCGGTTTTACTTTGGGCAACTTGTTGCGTTTTCGGTGGCGGAAATATTGTCGGTTCTACCATGAGGAAAGTCTCACACCTTGTCATGTGTGGTGATTTTACTCTATTTATGGGATGCAATATTCCAACAAAATTGGTTGGGTGCTCATCGTCGCTATCTTTCCAACAAAATTGGCCTCACCTCATTTGGAGTTCATTTGCAAAAGTTATAGCAGTTTTCGTTTTGGTGTTTTGCTGATTCGGATTATTGGGCCCGGATATTCCGCTCTACCGGAATTTCCGGTTCCCCGGCTCATCCAAGAAAACGGCTAAGGAAAGGAGAAAAAGGGTTCTGACTCCAGTCGGAAATTGTGCTCGGAAATTTCCGTCTACCGGAATTTCCGAGTGCACCCAGAAAGCCCTCGAGTTTTGGCTAAGGAAAGGAGGACTTTTGGTTCTGACTCGAACCGGAAATTGTGCTCGGAAATTTCCGTCTACCGGAATTTCCGAGTGCCTCCAGAAAAGTCCTCCAGAAATGGCTAAGGAAAAGTTTGGTTTTGCTTCTGACTCCAGCCGGATTTTCAGCTCGGAAATTTCATGGACTCGGAATTTCCGGTTGACCGGAATTTCCGAGTCTCACTTATACAGGAATTTCCGAGTGTCGAAACAACCAACGGCTATATTTCCTAGAACGTTTTTCCCCTCTCTCCTACTCCATTGTTGACCTTGGAAAACTCACTTCCCTCTCAATCCCTCCATTGAATCTTCCATATTCTTTAGGGAAAGTTGAGAGGAGATCTAGATCTACAATCCTACCAATCAATTTCTCCTCTAAGTGAGGGGAATCTAGTGGATCTAGTTCTTGGAGTTCCTTTGTGGTTCTTCTCTTTGTTCTTCCTCTCTTCTCCCCCCATAAGCATTAGTTGCTTTTGGTGGGATTTGGGAGTGAGGGATTTGACTCCTTTGTGGTTTCCTTTGTTCTTCCTCTCTTATTTCCCCATAAACATTTGTTGTTGTGTTGGGATTTGAGAGTGAAGGACTTGAGCACTTCGTGTGCTCTTGCCATTGCATTTGCATCGGTTTGAGCCCTCCACGAGGATTCGTGGTGGTGATACTTGTGACCTTGTTACTCTTGGGTCTTTGGACCCTAGACGCCTTTTGTGGCCAAGACCTTTTGTGGTCAAGACCTTTTGTGGTCACTTGAGAGCCCCCAATTAAGTTGTGGGTGTGTGCCTCAAGACTTGGGAGCCCCCAACTAAGTTGTGGGTGTGTGCCTCAAGAGTTGTACGGGATTCGATCTACGCCCCAAAGGAGATCAATAGTGGAAGGTGAACTCGCAACCTTTTGTGGTTGAGTTCATCAGGAGAAGAAGGTGAGCCTTTGTGGCGTTGCGGCTAACCTGTTGTGGTTGCGCGCACCTCTCCAAACGAGACGTACACCCTTTGGGTAGAACTCGGGAATACATCCTCGTCTCCGCGTGCCTCGGTTATTTCTATACCCGAGCTCTTTACTTATGCACTTTACATTGTGATAGCCTTCGTGCTTGAAGTCATATATCTTGGTATCACCTTGTTACTTGTATTGCTTAGCATAAGTTGTTGGTGCACATAGGTGAGCCTAGTATGTATATCTAGGTTGTATGCTTGTTAAAGTAAACTTCTAGTTTTATTCCGCCTTTATCAAGCATACCGGAATTTCCGGGTCACTCTTGGACCGGATATTCCGGCTCCTCGGAAAAAGTTTTAAATCGCCTATTCACCCCCCCCCCCCCCCCCCCTCTAAGAGACGTCTATCCGTTCAATCTGATATGTATGTTCTATCTTGATCAGGGTGAGAACTACATGTATATATATTACGTACAAGTCTCGTTCCAATTTAGACTCTTCTAACTCCGACGACTGTGGCCCGAAAGATGATTACAATCGCATTGTGTATTATCTCGAGTCTACTTAGGTAGTAATATGCTAGTTGATTAATTGCCATTGCAAATTGCTAGTCCAACTAGTTAAAATCAATAATGGCTGCTTGCAGACCACTTATATGATATTACTGCTCTAATATATGATATTAATGTTTTTATGTTGTTAAATTCTAAGAAATTTCTAAGATTAAGTTAGTGATGTGCGGAAGGTTTCTTGAAGTTAAAATACAAAAACAGGTTTCCTGCCTTTCAAAGTTAGATAGAATAATTCAGTTTCATGAAAATCCCGTAAATCATTATAACATAGTGTTATAATCTTGTGAAAAGATGCAATTATGATGTTATAATATATAATTAACTACAACGTTCATTGATACATTTCCGACTTACCACACCTCCAATATCATCTACTCCACTCCCGCCACCAAGTACCCCGCCACATTCCTAGTGATGCATTCACTATCTATCTCCCTTGTGATACCCTTCATAGCCACACGACCTCGCCTCAAGTACTCATGCGCCGGGATATGTGCATTAGATTTTGATTCTCGTCCTTCTCACCAGCCCTCGTGTTCATGTCTTCCTCTGAGGACGTCCCTCGGATCCCTTATGTTCTATATATGTCTCGTCATCCATGATGTCTCTTTCAGTAGAATGGTGTCGCTGTCCGACATCACATTTGGTTGTTGGCGACAAGCTCGAGTGTGTGCCGACCATTGGGGGGGGGGGGGGGGGGGGGGAGGGGTGTAGTCTCAAGATCAACCGGGCCATCGATATTGCATGCGATGAGGGAACGTGGACAGAAGATTGACGACGGCTGTAATTCCGTGGAGGGCATCGACACCGCCAAAGCCGCTTGGTTATAGTTCTCCACATGTGTGTAACAGAAAAAATGATCCGCACAGTTTGTTGTCGGCGTGATAAGACTCCAAACAGACATCGCATGAGAGAAGCAATCATCGTCAAATATGAGAATTTTAAATTGGAAGAATCTGACCTACATCCACACTGAAGACGAAAATGGTGTGCCCGATGTCGTTGTTTAACCGTGTGTAATAGATGGATATGTACTTATTCCCAATAACTCTATGTCATTTCCTCCCATTTCATAGAAATATAAAATCGAAGTGATCGAGCAGGTAGGTTGTTAGGTACGTAGCCACGTAGGTCTCTCTGGCACTGGCCTACTCCAAATGTTCACTTTTGGAAGAGAGGATGATTGCCGCTGCCGGGAGACGCGAGTGGTGCTGGTTGACTGCGTAGGGACCGTATCTCAGCCGCATCCAACGGTGGATATCATCGGCGCAGGATTTGCCTCTGGTTGGGCTAGCGCTGTCATCCTTCCCAGCGTCCATGTGAGCTGTTGTAATTGGGAGCCTTGGTACTAGCTAATCATCGACAGCATCTCCAGCTTTAGTACAACTTTTTCGATCAGCTCCATTACTTCCCTTTCCCTCACCCAAACATATCCATGCACGCAAGACTACAAGAGCAATGTATGAATGTATGATGCTTAAGCTTGATAACTAATTTCAGTTCACTGGCTTTACCATCCACTTAACCCTAACTAGATTGATGCTGACCCTCCAGGTGTGATTCACGGGCATAGACACATGTTGAAGAATACAACACGATGCCATTTAAACATGATTTACAACTTGACTTATATTACTTGTTAAATTTGTACATTAAATACCTTCAAAAGTCAAAAGCTACATTTTGTATATTTAATTTATTATGTGCCAACACACGGTATTTAGCTACAATATGTAACTTCAGTATCTAAAAAGTGCATTTTGCTAATATAAATATTATTTTATGTAGAAAATTATAGGTGAAACAATTAGAAAATCAGAGGACATAGATAAATACATGATAAAACCGAGGAATATGACATCTAGCTATATCATTCGGGCTACGTGCAACATACGGGCCTCATTTACAAATACTGTATCATTCACAACTAAATATGATTTCAGAAATAGAAGCTAGCATTTCACGGTCATCCATTCCTTTATTGAAGAAAATAAGTTGTTCCACAAGAAGCTAAGAACAGAAAATTCATGAAAAAGAGTTGTACGTACCAAACATGGCTAATATCTTAAAGCATGGCTAATCCACCCTAGATGGCCTTGGATATTTCTTAGGTACATCAAGCACCCTGGGGCATGTTCTTCCGATCATGAACCCGCTGCATCGGCACGTGGTTAACAATGCTTCCAAGTCAAGCTAAATTTTAGAGTAAGTAATTCTCCATAGCATGAATATGCATGTAATGCAAACCACCAATTCGAGGGTCACAAAGGAAGGAGCCACCGCCATAGAGTGCATGCCATAGCCAGTACTAGTAAAACCATGAGAAGCCATAAATGGAGGATTTTTCGAGACAACAATCATCTTTGACATTTTGCTCCTCCTTCAGAGCTATATATATGGAGCAACAACTAAGGAGATGACCCTTAAGGAGGTTGAGGAACAACTAAGAAGATGGGACCAAGTTATTAATTATGTGTTTATGTGGTTTGTGCAAGTGATGATACCAATTATTTATGTTACTTCCAATTAAAGACAATCTAGGGTTGTAGTTTTGTGAAAGAAGAGCCTCACTAAAATGGGTTTATGTGCAATATCCTCTCTTACACGCGACGTCGAATTCAACCGCTAGGGTTTGCTTCCACTTGGCACCAAATAATGATATTCCACATCAGTTGGACGAGACAAGGTCACCGCTTCTTCACTATACCCCGCATGGCATATTCCTCGGTCGATCTATCTCGGCACCGCATCAATATCTCGGGCAAGAAAAACAACTTGAGTGGCGACCATAAGGAAGACGGTTGGAACCGTATCCCGCCTGACTACACATCAAGGAAATGGGTCGTACATTCATTGGTCGCTCCAACTCAAAACTCACATAGCAGAATGGACAGTACAACAAGTAAATCGAGGATATGAGGCTAATAACGATGATTGTGGCACGTGAAGACTGCATCAGCATCGATGCTTTCCGCTTGTACTCTTCCACCCGAGAAGGAGGGAACTTGATTCAGGAGAGAACTCACAAATAAGTGATGACTGTGCAGTTGTTGGGAACCCCCAAGAGGAAGGTGTGATGTAGACAACGGAAATTTTCCTCTAATTAAAGAACCAGAGTTTTACCGTCTAGGAGGAATGATGTATTCCAACTCGGTGACTTATGAGAATGACGTGGACCTACACACAACTAAACAAAAAAATGGCCCCAACTTTTCAGGAAGATTGTCAAGCTTTCCGTCTTGCTGAAAACAAAGCTGTCAAATCGTATGGTGGAAATAAAACGAAAAGCGGACATCGAGCAATTGATTTTGAAAGCAAGTAGCAAACAATGTTAACAATATAATAAAACATGGACCTGGGGCCATATTTCACTAGTGCTGTCTATCCAATTAAAAAAATAAGCAAAGATACATGTAAAAAAATTACAGCTAGGCAGTTGACACATTCATGAAAGCATTTTATAGATGTGGTAGGACTATGATTAACTTTAAATATTCAATATTGGACATTACGTTGAAGTACATGAACCATAATCCAACTGCATATATGACTAATAATCCACTTTGGGATCACTATCCAGCATATCACCCAAAAGTATTAAGTTACAAGCAACAAGCAATTGCAATAAATTTCATATGTAATGTAAGCAATGCATATAATATGGAGACATAAACGTCGTTGTTTTATCCCTAGTAGCAACAACACATCCTCGTTCTTGCATGTTTTGTCACTCCAGAACAGAATCACGGAAGGCATGAACCCGCTATCTAGCGTCAATACTCCCTCTAGATACAAATCATTACTTGGCCAAAGTAACATAAGCATTGGAGAGCATGCAAGATCATAAATATAACAATAGCATGATGAAACAATGGTAAACAGTCTGATCATAACTTCGCAAATCAAATCAAACACAACATGTAGCATTATAATAAAGTGATCTTGATCATGTTAGGCACCTCACATGATTTAAACATGGTGGCACAAAGAGAAAAGAACACCAACTAGCTACTTCTATGGACTCATAGTTCAAGGTGGAATTGCTCACGCATCACTCCCGGAAAGGCATGACGCTGAAGAAGCTTCCGGTGATGACTTCCCTTCATTAGGGTGGCGGGAAGAGCTTAAGAACCCTTTCAAACTAGGTTTTGCGGTGGCGGTGGCGGCTGCCTCTCGTGAGTTTCATAGAATATTTTCTCTATATCAGGTTTTTCTCATCAGGGGAAATAAATTGAAAAAGGGGTGAAGCAGTGGGTGTGGGGGGACCCTCTGGCGCATGGGCATGGTGAAGGGCCCCCCACCACCCAGTGCCAGGAGGTTGTGCTAGAGGTTGGGGCCTCCTCCGTCTTGGCCCTTTGGTGTACGGCCTCATTCCGATGTAAATCTTTTACCAGAATTCTTCTGAACTAGGCTTCGAGGTAACGACAGCCTCGGGTGAGTTCCATACAATATTTTCTCCGTATTAGGGTTTTGTGCGCAGAGGAAATTAATAGGAAAAAGGCCGACGTGAGTGGGGGCAATATCAAATAATAGGAAAGTTATTTTAAGGAATGTGGACATAGCCCCATGCTCTGCGTTAGAATGATGCAAACAGCTAGATTTGTATTGCATAGTTTTAGAGTGCTGCAACAAAGTTTACATCCCAAGAGTCGCACAACTTGGTCACATGAATAAGCCACTCGAAAATCAAGAGTATAAGATAATTACACATATTGCAATTGTCCAGTGAGCCAATCAGCCAACCACTATGATTGTAGATAAGCCGAACGACCGGCATTAACCGAGTGCATTTCAGAGTGCAAACGCCCGCTGATCCACTCTGTCCAATGTGTAGAACTTACATCCTAGGACAAAACGATGTACCTGGCGAACAAGCAAATGGGCCTAGAACTAGAAGAGGCCAAATCCGAGCAAGGCGGTCGAACGTGAATCGAACAGAGACCCGGCCCGTACACGTGCATCCACGTAGACGACCGATGCGAACCCGAGCGGTTGCAAAGGCACATGCTAGCTGCTGTCCGCTCTGACGTTTAGCCGCAGTAGTAGCCCTATATATCCATCTGGCGTCTCCTATATCATGGAGTAGTTTTGTATGGTTCGTGGAACGTGGATACGCCGATCTCGAGGCTCCCACCACTTGCGTCTCGTTTTGGTTTCTTGCTCGACTCTGGCCAATCTGCACATGCAAGATTTGGAAGGTTGCGACGGCAGGAAGATGGAGCTGTCTTTCTGTACCATTCGGAGTATGGTACTTCTAAGCTTTTGCCGCTTGCTATGTTGAGAATGGAACGGGGAGGTCGGCGTGGTTCCGTGTAGAAAGGCTTGCCAGAACTTCAGTGCTCCTTTCCAAAAACTGCGCATGCGGTGGTCAGGGAATTTGGCCTGGAGAGGTAGTCGACTAGTCGTTGAGATCATCTAATTTGCCGTACTCGTACAAGAGATCTTTGTCGCGTTTGAGTGGAATTAGGGGTGTAAACGGATCGGATCGGATCGGATTTTGCCTTCATCATATCCTTTATCATAATTTTTCATCGGATTCGAAGCGGATCGATAATGACCGATGATGACCGGATGCGGATTCGGATGCAGATATCCGTGATGACATATTCGGAGGCGGAAACGGAGCGGATTCGGAGTGGTAGCAAAATTAATCGGATAGATACCTATACAAGTAAATTGTCAAACCATACATATAAGAATAATTGTTCGATAACCTAATAACTAACAAACTTGTAATTCATAGTCTTTACAATGATTATTTAAATGAGATGTTGTTCGACTAATGAAATCTTACTAGCTGCAAATTATGCTATATTAGATTAGACATTTCGATAGAAAATCAGATTATTCAGATTCAAACCATCGGATAATCCTATTTAAATTTTGGATAATTCATATTTTAAACTATTTTACACACCATATCATATATCATATCCGGGTGTCAAGTTCGGAATCAAATATCCTTATCCGTCGAATTCCTTAAAACCGGATATGAATGGTTAAAAACGGTTTCAGAATCGGATATGGTGTAAAAATTATCCTATCCATTTACACACTTAGCTAGGATATATAATTGTATGCATTGTTATTGTTTCAGAAAAACAAGTTAATGAACACGCGTGTATGTAAGAAATTATGTGGGTCAAGGAGGTTTAGTTCATGCTCAACCAGAGACATAAAATATGATGGTCGTAGTGGCGCATCCCTGCGTTCAAATAACTGATTAGCAACATAAAAGGGCGTGCCTACATCTCAGGCAACTGAGATTTAGTTAGATCTCAGTCGCGTGATGTCAGCCAGGTTGATCAGAAAGATGAAACAAAATCCCGATGTACTGGTAGAGGTATGTATGCGTATTGCTTTGTTGGCCTTTTCTATTTTTCAACTGGTCTGCTGGGCCTTCGTGTTAGCGGGCCACTTTTGTTTTCCGGCATTCACTGGTTTAGCTACTGTATCGCACCGGTAACTATCAGTTGCAGGTCACTTGCAATTGAAACATTATCAGTTGCAACCAACTTACATTTACATTTGAAAAAAGCCCAGCCGCAACCTAGTGTAACCGGAAATAAATCCAGGTACAAACAATTTGCAACTAAAAAATATCAGTTTTAAACCAAAATAAAAAACCACAATCACGTTCGACTTGCAACTGAAAATTATCTAATTACGACCCACTTGCAACTGGAAAAGACTCATATACAAACCACTTGCATCTCAAAAATATCAGTTGCAGCAGACTTGCGACTGAAAAAAAACATAGCTGTAACCCACTTGCAACTAGAAAAATTTAGATACAAGCACTTGCAACCCAAATTCTCAGTTGCAACTAGCTTGCAATTGCATTTGGTAAAAACATGGGTACAAACCACTTGCAACCAGAGTGTCTTGTTTGTAGCCTACTTCTAACAAAAAAAATCTATGTTGCAAATGTTCAATTGAAAAAATCTCATTTGCAACCCACATGCGACTCCTAGCTAGCACGAACCACCACGCCGATATAACAATGAAGATTTTTTTTTCTAGTTGAAACCCACTTGTAATAGGAAAATCACAATTGCAATTCCTAGCCAACACGTATCACGACGCTAATACACCAGTTAGGACATTTTTTCGCAGTTACAACCCACTTGTACTTAGAAAAACTTAGTTGCGATCCATTTGTAACTTTAAAATCATAGTTTTTTTCTAACAGGGGAGGGGCCCTGTGACATATTAGTAGAAGAGAGGTACAACAACACCGAATTTGCGAGCAACAGCACTCGAACTCGGGTGTGTGGGAAGGCATCAGCCCCTCCCCAGCACTTTAAAATCATAGTTACAACCCGCTTGAAACTCAAAGCGCCGAACATGAATCACATTGCTAATACAACGTTTCGTAACATTTTCTTAGTTGCAATCAACTTCTTGACTAATATAAAGAAAAACGTATTAGCAAGAGCCAATAAAATGAGAATCAATTTTCACACGTGTAAAATCAGTTAGGAGATATATGAGACAAAAATATACACCAAAAAGAAAAAAGAAAAAGAAAATACATCAACCCCTCCTCGTAGCTGCTCCATTAAAGCAAACATGCAAAAGGGCCATGCAAGAGCGACAACGGGCACAGAAAAGCTTTGAAGAAAAAGTCCTATGTGGCCGCTACGCCCACTCTTACGCGTCCAGAAACGCTGACGGCGTCTGACACGTCTTGATCCGATGGCTAAGAAGGTAATTGAGATTTAACACGTTCTAAGGCGACTTAGAACTAGCAAAACTGTATATATAAAGCCCCGCATGATCCCAACGTTTTCAGCCCGTCTGACATTGTTCATCCAAATATTTTTCAATCAGATTTAGACACATATGCCGTTCGTGGTGCTTCTGCAAAAACGCTCCTCCAAAAATTGCGCACCAACCCGCACTCCACGTCCTAACGCAATGAGGGATTTGATTGTATTTTCCCAAAAAGTCACAGGCTTTTCTGTAAAAAATGACAACACATTTCCCCCACCCTCTTCCTCTCTCCCGCGGCCCGGGGATCGCCGCTGATGCACGCCTCCCCGCTCAAATCGGCTGTCACGGGAAGGTTCATCGTCACGCCTTCTCCCTTCTTGTTGAGTTTCACGGGCTGGGAGGGAGCAGACATGCCGTAATCGACGCTGGCGTGCTCGGTTTCCAACGCCGCATCCGCACGGCGGCGACCGTCTTCCGGCGACCTAACAACAGCGGCGTTGCCGCTCCATGATACCCCTGAACCGCGCGCATCCAGCGCGACCCGGCGCGTGGCCTACCTCGCAAGGAATCACCGCGGCCAGATCCGCCCACCGCTGACGTCAGCGCGACGCAGCGGTGGGGCCGGGTTGTCAGTGTCTCATGCATTTCCGAAAAAAAAAATACCAGGATATGATTAGTAATTGAAAATAAATATCTCCAGATTTATCCATCACAAAAATACAAAAATAATATCAAACTGATCACAAGAAAAAAACTAATTACTTATGGAAAAATGGAAATATATTTGCTTTTTTGGACGAGGTGAATATTTCAACAAAATTCTATATTTGTTCCCCTATATTGCAAACTGCAACTAATGATTGCTCGCATATTGTGATTCATCCGAAAATGTCAAAACGATCAAAAAAAAGTCTTACTCACATTAGAAACGTAGAATAAATTCAAATTTACAAAATGCCCAAACTTGACTAATTTGAAAAATTCGAACAATTCGTAAACGCAAAATTCTACGAGGTTCATCAGTTTTTGACCCTACACCAATTGTAAACATAAACACTACGAAATTTTAATTTTAATTGCTACACGGGTACGGCACCAACTCCACTAGTTTAATCTAACGACTAGAAGTCTATGAAATGTGGTATTCCTTTTCCACACGAATCAGATGACAATACACACTAACTAATAATGCATAATGGTAACTTCGAGACAATTTAGATCGGTCGTTTGAAAGTAATGTGTCATTCAGCCAATTTTTGGTGAATTCTAAGAGGTATAAAAAAAATACACGAGTTCAAGTAACTGAAATAATATGAACAAACTATTCTACGAAATTTGCGGGACAGTTTCAACAAGCCGTGTGTAAGCACCAATATTTTTGTCAGATTCGGATATTTTTTAATACTTTAAAGACAAATAATGACACGTGGTGAGATAATGACATGTCTTCACTTGCTTATGGGCCCTATGAGAGGACAATGATGTCGCCTAGAGGAGGAGGTGAATAGGCGGTTTAAAACTTTTCAGGTTTAGACTTGATAATTGCGGAATAAAACTAGGTGTTTAAATTAATAAGCCGACAACCTAAATAAACTTGGCTCACCTATGTGCACCAACAACTTATGCTAAGCAAGATAAACAACAAGGTGATAGTAATAGAATACTTCAAGCACGAAGGCTACCACAATGTAAAGTGCATAAGTAAAAGCTCAGGTATAGAAATAACCGAGTCACGCGGAGACGAGGATGTATTCCCGAGTTCCTCCTTGTTAAGGGAGTACGTCTCGTTGGAGAGGTGTGAACCGACACAACGGTTCAACAACCACAAAGGTTTCACCTTCTTCTCCGGTGAACCGCACCACAAAGGCTTGGTTCACCTTCCACTATCGGAATTCCTTCGAGGCGGAATCCGGAGCCTTTCAACAACAATCCGGGGCACAACCCACAATGTGATTGGGGCCTCCCGAACGGCCTCCAACAACAATCCGGGGCACAACCCACAATGGGTGGGGGCTCCCGAACGGCTTCAAGTGACCACACAAGGGTCCAACCACCACAAAGGCGTCTAGGGTCCAAGGACCCAAGAGTAACAAGTTCACAAACTTTCAACTTCCACGAATCCTCGTGGAGAGCACACCGATGCACCAAATGCAAAAGGCAAGAGCACAAGTGCTCAAATCCTTCACTCTCAAATCCCACCAAAAGCAATTAATGCTTATGGGGGGAGAAGAGAGGAAGAACAAGGAATCCACAAAGGAGCCAAATCCTTCACTCTCAAATCCCACCAAAGGCAACTAATGCTTATGGGGGGAGAAGAGAGGAAGAATAAAGGAGAAGAACCACAAAGTAACTCCAAGATCTAAATCCACTAGGTTCCCCTCACTTAGAGGAGAGATTGATTGGTGGAAAGGTGGATCTAGATCTCCTCTCTCTTTTCCCTCAAGAATTAGCAAGAATCATTGGAGGGATGGAGAGATAGCAAGCTTAAGAAGGTCAACAATGGAGGTCAAAACTTGCTAGAAAGGTTAGGGAACCATTGGGGAAGAAGGCCTCTTAAATAGGTCAACCCAAATTCCAACCGTTGGGTGCAGATTCGCGCCGTAGCGGTACTACCGCTGGCCCTAGCGGTACTACCGCCCCCCTAGGGAGTTAGGGCATCAAAACGGGCTGAAAATAGGCTTCCGTAGCGGTACTACCGCCCCGGGCAGCGGTACTACCGCCCCGGCGGAACTACCGCTCCCGGTACCGCCGAAAACAGCTCTCTGTTAGCTCCGACGGTACCTCGGGCGGTACCGCGGCGGTACTACCGCTACAGCAAAAAACAGCAGAAACTGATAAACGAAAACGTCAATATCTTTTCCATCCGGACTCCGTTTTCGATGATTTTTGGCTCGTTGGAATCGTTACAACGAGCTCTACTTGAATGTGCATAGAAACATCACATTCCATCATGTGAGGATAAAACCAAATGGGGAAAGTTCGAACTTTCCTAAACAATGCAAACCAGTAAAAACTCCGTCATAAAAAACGCAACAAGATATTCATACGAAATCTGTTTTTGATGAACTAGAGCTTAGTATGGAGATAAATCAAGCTCTAAATCCTCACATGGATAAAAGGCAACAAGTTTTCCAAAGTAAAACCATTTTCGAAGGACTTGGTCTTGTCATGAAGATCACGACAAGCACCAAAACTCAACACGGAGAAAAACCAAATAAGAACCAAGAAAGATGATATGCCAAGCATGCAAAGGTTTGAGCTCTTCACAAAGATGCGATCAAGTTACTCAATCGAGAGCCCCTCTTGATAGTACGCCTATCTAACCTATAGACCTATCAAGATCATACCTTTGCCATGAGCATTCCACTTGAGCTAGATGATGACGATCTTGACTCTCTCAGGTTGAAACACCTTTCTTGTTTGTGCTTGCTAGCACATGCTTGATGAAGACTTCTCCAAATGCTCCCCCATACTCCATTATGGGAGGGCCTCGCTAAGCTTCGTCTTCATGCCTCCTTTGCAAGCTTCAATCAAAAGATATCTTCCGAGATACATCTTATTGAGCTTGCACTTCATCTTCTTCTCTTGATATGTATGATTGCTTGGGGTTAAACATGATTGTTCACTCAATCTTCTATTCCAAGCCATACTTGCAATGAGCTCAACTCTACACATGACCATTCTTCATATAAACCCTTTGAATAGAGCATTGGTCATTAAGTCATCTTGAAGAGTCCAACACATGAACTCCTATAATTTCCCATGGACAAGATCTATAAGAATATCTCAATGTAAACATTAGTCCATAAGGATTGTCATTAATTACCAAAACCACGCATGGGGGCAACCATGCACTTTCACCCTAGCCATCAGATCTATGATTAACTAGATGACACCCCGCGCGTTCTGCGGGAACATGTTACAACAGTGTATAAATAGGAGCTACAAAATAAATTTACTAATACAGAGGAAATGTAAAAATCATTGTTATGGATTTATAATTTAAAATACTAAAAAAAGCATGTAACAAAAACATATACAACATCTCGATAACTTTTTGATCTTAGCTAAAAGAGTTCCATTTTGTAACAAATTTGGGAAACATGAACGACAATTAAAGGTGTATACTCTCCAAGTATCCAACATAAACCATGCACCCATGCCAACACAAAATGCAAGGCAAATAATGGAACTTACGGTCCGTTACACTCAGTCTTAAATAAAACATTCAATCATAAGTCAATAAGGCGACATCAGTCATAAACAGAAAAATCTTAACATGTTTAATTGTATTATCAATCTGGTCAACCATCCTCAAGTTGTATCTCTTATTATTACAAACTCGACCGCTCTTTTTTAGTCTAAAATTAATCTGAAAATACTAATATGTCTTCTCTTACAAATATGGTAACAGATATATATCAACAAATTAGTGGGCTAAAAATATATGTAAAGTCATGGGCAGTTGCCGCTTCGGATGCCTACATGCACCGTGGATGAAGTTCAGCCTGTGCACGTGCACGGACATATATAGTGAATTAATTTCCATGTGTATATTTTTGTTGATTGATGGATATGAATGTGTACGATAACATTTGTCGCAAACATATCTATAGATACATCATAATAATCGTTTACTAACCATCCATCGGTTGTGTAGGTTTGAGTTCAGTCTTAAAAATGCACTAATCATGTGGAACCTACTCTATACTCTTTAGAACACTACTCTTTAAATTGGTTTGGTATCTTATTACTCTTCTTAAACATGACTAATGTTTTAACAGTGTATTTGGAGAGTAATGATCTCATTTGTGTGCATTTTGTATTCAAATACAAGATCATAAGTAATGCACTAATCTTGTGGGAGCAACCCTATATGATATTGAATATTAGTTGTCTTCAATTGGTTTTTGATCCCGATGACATGTCTCTTTGAAAGACAAACATTTTTCGTCTTGGTACTTTGTGCCATCATGAAAAGTGTAGAGGGCTTGGTTTATTTGTTGTAAACTTACTCCTCTTTGTGGATTTGGCTATCTCATCCCACGGTTCTTAGTGTACCTTCTTGGATGAGATGAAACCTTCGAGCATGTTTGCTTATTTTATTTCTTATGCTTATTGGTTTAGCCTTGACCTTGTTTTCATTTGATATCTTTTCAAATTGGTTTCTCCAACCATGTGTTGGTTTGAGTATTTGATACAATGAGGACAAATCCTTCTCTTGTCACACTTTTGTGTAGTTTCTTGATTTAATTGGTGTTTTGTCCAAATTGTATCTCGGTTGGTTCTTAAAAGTTTTGTGCATGCATATTTACTATATGTATATCTTATGGCATGCTTACTTTCGTTGATCCAATATATAGGATAAACTTCATCAAATCATAAATGGCTAAGATGTGCATGAAATTCTATTTCACATCAATATGCACATATTTATGTGGAGTTTGTCCTATGTATTGTAGTTGGTCTAACTACTTTGGACCCAATTAGTTTGGGTGCCATAGTGTACTTGATTTGTTTTAGGTACATGAGAGATGCATTAGAAGCTTGCCTCTATTTAAAGAAGATGTCTTCACCATGTGCTTCTTGGAGTCAAGCTTGGATGATTGTAAACTCTCATCTTCTACACCGTCAATGCTAACTCGGTAAGAAGTATCTAACTCATGCACATTCTTCTATCTCTCAACCTTGTGTAGGTTGTTCTTTGGCATGAGTTTCACTAAGTTGCATTTGATTTGGTTTTTGCAAAGTTTCTTTCAAAACATCTTCATTGCAAATGTGAGTTAGCCGGGATGATTAAACATCAAGGGGAATATATATTTATATATAATCATCTTCATGATTCACCGATCCCCAATATGTTAATCTAGCAAATTCATTTCAAAGTCTCTCATGTGCAATATTGATGAATTCTCATAAATCATTTGCCTTATGTGATATTTGTTTTGTGTCTCGAAGTATCCCAACTATCACTTATCCTATGTGGGTACTTGTGATGCTTTGAGAACTTGGTGTTGGAAGTTCATCTATACCCTCTAAGAATAATTTGAGCTATGTGCTTTGCTTGTAAGCAAAAATCTTATCGGTGTATTTATGACTTCCTCTTGGATACCATGTGCTTTACCTTGTACCTACATTGTGTGTGCATGTTTCTTTGTGGACTTAGTGACCACTTAGAAACTTATACACATGAAGGTAGTTACATATTTTATTGGTATTCAAAATCTTAAGTGATCACCTTTTATTACTTTCTTGATTCTTTGGTGATCTCTAAAAGGCACAAGCTTTGTTTTTCTATTGGTTTCACATTGCCTCTTAATAAGCTTGTGATCCTATTTGATTTATCCTCTTGGGTGTGCTTGTTTGCGAAATACATGATATGCACTATGTGCCTCATAATTTCAAAGACTATGGTGATGCTTAGGCACATCCTTGTTTAGTATCCTAAAATGTATTTTCCTGACACACCCATCCTTTCTCGTGTGAGCAAGTCTTCATTTGTCACTTCTCTTTTTGCTCAACATTTGTTTGTTGCAAGGTATACTTATTTTCTTAACTATACAATCTTGCACCTTTTTGTGTTCAAAAGCATCTAAGAGGGAGTGAGGATTCCATGTTATGCACACCATATTGAAATATAAATATTTTCATCATGCATGTACCTTGGGGAGTTCCCTCTTGATTTTTAGAACACTTGGTTGATCTTATCATAACATCTTCTTGTGCTCAATTGTTTTTGGATCCCTTGATTGCTTACTTCGTTCTGAATGCTTTCCCCTTTGCAATAGGTATCCTTTCAGTGGATTTCAATTGATATCTTTCTTGTGCAATTTTTTGATCCTCAATATAGTTTGATCCCCTTCATATATTCATCATTGGATAAGTGCATTTGATTTCACTCATATCATGAGAAATGCATAAATCATGGAGAAGATCTTATTATGTTACCTTTCCAAAGCTTTTCGCCCATTTCGGCAATCGTTGCCAATGGGGGAGAAGTTTTGGAGGGTTGTATGGAATTGGATACTTTGGTTTATTCTTAAGTATTCCTTGCCTTTGCATTCGTTGCTTGGTTTTATATATATAGTGGAAACTCCACCATCGGTAATGGTCGATAATATATGCAATGAATTCATGTTCATACACACGTGCATAAATTATGGTGGAGTTTGCTATATATATATGGATGGACTAACATCACATACCTTTATAGTGTTTGATGTTAGTGCAACCATTCTTGTTCGTTAAATTCCATATTATAAACCCTCTCAAAAGAGATTGTCATCAATTACCAAAATGGGGGAGATTGAAAGAGCATTTCCCCTCATGTGTGGTTTTGGTAATTGAATGACAATCTCTATGGACTAATGTTTGCTTTGAGATATCATTATAGATCATGTCCATGGAGTTGTGGAGTTCATGTGTTGGACTCTTGAAGCTTACGTGTTGAGTGGAGCATATTGCAAGTATGTCTTGAAGGATTCAAGACATCATATTAGTGCAGAAATGTTAGAAGATACAAGGTTGATCCAGATGTTGATCAACACACAAAGCTACAAGATGTACCAAGAGCGATCATGTATCTCTTGGGATGGTAAACACTTGTCCGCATAGCTTTGTGAACTAACCCATGATATATGTGTGTGTGGTATCTTTATATGAGGTTAGGTATCTTCCCATGGGCTTGCATCAAATGAAGATTTCATATAGCTCATGGAGGATGACGTCATGTGGTGATCGTCATCAAGGTGAGATGTGCAAGACCAATACCAAGAGAAGCTTCTTGAAGAGATCCTATGCTTGGTGCTTGCAATGGATACATGAAGATGAAGCTAAGCGAGACTCTCCCATTGTGAGCATGGGGGGTATTTGGAGAAGTCTTCATCTAGCATGTGCTTGGACGCGCAATCAAGGAAAGATGAACCTTTTGAAGAGATCAAGATAGTCTTCATCCAACTCAAGTGGAATGCTCAAGGCAAAGGTATGATCTTGATAGGGCTATAGGATAGATAGGCGTACTATCAAGAGGGGCTCTCAAGTTAGTAACTTGATCGCATCGTTGTGGAGAGCTCAAACCTTTGCATACTTGGCATATCATATTTCTTGGTTCTTATTTGGCTTTTATGGTGGCGAGGAGTTAGAGCTTGGTTCATCTCCATGTCAAGCTCTTGTTCATCGAAATCGGTTTTACTTTGGACAACTTGTTGCATTCTCGGTGGCGGAAATATTGTCGGTTCTACCATGAGAAAAGTCCCACACCTTGCCATGTGTGGTGATTTTACTCTTTTTGTTGGGTGCTCATCGTCGCTATCTTTCCAACAAAATTGGTCTCACCTCATTTGGAGTTCATTTGCAAAAGTTATAGCAGTTTTCGTTTCGGTGTTTTGCTGATTCGGATTATTGGGGCCGGATATTTCGTTCTACCGGAATTTCCGGTTCCCCAGCTGGTCCAAGAAAACGGCTAAGTAAAGGAGAAAAAGGGTTCTGACTCCAGTCGGAAATTGTGCTCGGAAATTTCCGTCTACCGAAATTTCTGAGTGCCTCCAGAAAAGTCCTCCAGAAATGGCTAAGGAAAAGTTTGGTTTTGCTTCTAACTCCAGCCGGATTTTCAGCTCGGAAATTTAATGGACTCGGAATTTCCGGTTGACCGGAATTTCCGAGTCTCACTTATACCGGAATTTCCGAGTGTCGAAACAGCCAACGGCTATATTTCCTGGAGGGGTATAAATACCCCTCCCCTTCTTCTTCCCCAGCCAATCCAAGGCATCACGTTTTTCTCCTCTCTCCTACTCCATTGTTGACCTTGAAAAGCTCACTTCCCTCTCAATCCCTCCATTGAATCTTCCATATTCTTTAGTGAAAGTTGAGAGGAGATCTAGATCTACAATCCTACCTATCCATCTCTCCTATAAGTGAGGGGAACTTAGTGGATCTAGTTCTTGGAGTTCCTTTGTGGTTCTTCTTCTTTGTTCTTCCTCTCTTCTCCCCCTATAAGCATTAGTTGCTTTTGGTGGGATTTTGGAGTGAAGGATTTGACTCCTTTGTGGTTTCCTTTGTTCTTTCTCTCTTATTCCCCCATAAACATTTGTTGTTGTGTTGGAATTTGAGAGTGAAGTACTTGAGCACTTCGTGTGCTCTTGCCATTGCATTTGCATCGGTTTGAGCCCTCCACGAGGATTCGTGGTGGTGATACTTATGAGCTTGTTACTCTTGGGTCTTTGGACCCTAGACGCCTTTTGTGACCAAGACCTTTTGTGTTCAAGACCTTTTGTGGTCACTTGAGAGTCCCCAATTAAGTTGTGGGTGTGTGCCTCAAGACTTGGGACCCCCCAATTAAGTTGTGGGTGTGTGCCTCAAGAGTTGTACGGGATTCGATCTCCGCCCCAAAGGAGATCAATAGTGGAAGGTGAACTCGCAACCTTTTGTGGTTGAGTTCATCAGGAGAAGAAGGTGAGCCTTTGTGGCGTTGCGGCTAACCTGGTGTGGTTGCGCACACCTCTCCAAATGAGACGTACACCCTTTGGGTGGAACTCGGGAATACCTCCTCATCTTCGCGTGCCTCGGTTATTTCTATACCCGAACTCTTTACTTATGCAATTTACATTGTGATAGCCTTCGTGCTTGAAGTCATATATCTTGCTATCACCTTGTTACTTGTATTGCTTAGCATAAGTTGTTGGTGCACATAGGTGAGCCTAGTATTTATATCTAGGATGTATGCTTGTTAAAGTAAACATCTAGTTTTATTCCGCCTTTATCAAGCATACCGGAATTTCGGGTCATCCTTGGACCGGATATTCTGGCCCCTCGGAAAAAGTGTTAAATCGCCTATTCACCCCCCCCCCCCCCCCCCCTCTAGGCGACGTCTATCCGTTCAGTTCTCCAATAGCACCTGCTCCTCGTATGACTTGACACCTTCTCTAAAATTCTCGTGTGTGGCACCTCTTACGTCGAATTGAACCCGGTCTCAAAGTGGAGGGGGCATCCCATACCGCTGTTGGCCTTGAAACTCAGCGGTACAGAAGAGGACGTCCCGTACCACCATCGATCATGTCATACATAGCAGGAGACAATCCCCAAACAAAGATCCAGCCAACATGTCATCCACATGACCACGATGGTCTCCGTGGTAAAAAAAAAAGTTGGGCCTCCGCCCATCTCCAAACTTCTATGGTGCCATCAGACGACATCGCAGTGAGTAAATTGCGTCTAGGACGCCGCCGCTAGACTATCTACATGCCTTCACGCTTCCATTAGTAGCAGCCGCCAGCAGCTACCACCTCTTGCCGCTAGCCGATGCAGATCCCACAACATAGTCTAGACGGCCCGAAGAGACGACGCTATCTGACCGATGGTCCCTCCGACGGATGCAACCTTAAAAAACGATGCCCTCAACAGGGAGTACGAAGTATAAGTATCGACATCATTCAATTCCGAAGACTTCTGAGTTTCCCACAGAGTTCAACGCTCAAGTGTTACCTGGTGGTTGTTCCGCACCGCTAGGACTGGAACTAAAACTCGAAACTCGTGAGTTAAATGAGTAGCTCGGAGCTCGACTCGGCTTGGCTCGAACTCGTTGCTAAACGAGCCAAGCCGAGTTTTCATTTTAGAAGATAAACGAGTTCAAGTTAAACAAGCCGAGTTCCGAGCTACTTATTTAGCTCGTTTAACTCGGTAAATAAAATTATTATTGAATTATTGCCTTTATGAACATTTTTTTGGATTATTATAGTTTCATGACTAAATATTATCACATCGTCATTGAATTGTGTGATAATTACATTACACATGCCCAACTAATGAGACATAATTGTATATAAAATTAATTATATTTCATTCTAATAGTTTTATCGAGCTAAACGAGTTAAACGAGCAAACTCGTGAGTACAGCGAGCCGAGCCGAGTTTCATTTCTGGACTTGTTTGTTAAACGAGTCGAGCCGAGCTGGCTTGATTGTTGACCGAGCTTGAACGAGTCGAGCCAAGTTGGCTCGGCTCGGCTCGAATTCCAGGCCTACGCACCGCAGCCCTAGCTATGGCGTTGGCACGCACCAAATACCACGCTCGAGGGGATGAGAAAGCCCCACCGCCGGCGCCGACCATGCTTAGCCCCGGCCTCGTCCTTTGGCAGCGGCGAGGGAGGACGGCTGGTGGCGGTGCACTTAGGGACGCGTTTTTTTTGTTGGCGAAAAGGATCCTGCTATTAGTAGAAATGCCAAACAATAAAAACACCTTAACAAAAACGGAAATCACAACGGAATCCTTGAGACGCCCTTCATCTTCAACCTCTAGACCGTGTCGACGGCGCGTCGCCGCTGCCGCTCCTCTCTAAAATGGCGTGACGTTGGTTTGGACGGGAAGTCGTTGAATGGGTCTAGAAGACCACATCTGTCCCAGAGACGAACTCCCGGAGACGAAGAAGAAGGAACAATCGTCGATGAAGCTCTTTGACGATTCCGAGGACACCACCTCCAAAACAAATCCTCAAGACCACACTACTACTCCCACAAACTTGTCGACATTGCCGCCAAGATGAGACGGGAAAACCTTATTGAAACGAAACGTTGCCGCCGACGGCGCTCAGAGTGCTGCCCCAATAAAACTTGACCCTAACACCCAAAAACGCAGCCCTCCCGCCGAGAAGTGTCAAGATCCAACGCAACACCATGGCCCGAAGGCCGGGCAGATCAGCAACGGCGCCAACAAGAGGTGAGGAAACCTAATGGCCTCGCTCGCCTGGGAGCTCACTGAGGGATGTACCGCTTCGCATATGTAGGCCAGTAAGTCGGACTTCTATTTAGTTTGCCACTAAGTCGGGCTTCTTGAAATAATTAAGATGTCTCAACCCTGTAACTGGGTAGTCGCCAAGGTAAATTTTCAGATTAGCTAGCTGGAATTAGAGTTTCACTGCTTTCTACTCCTGCAGGAGTAACACATAAGGACGATCGATGAAAATTCCTGGAGGCTAGATCCATATATAGCATTCATTTCCTGCGAATTCAAGAAGAGAGAATTCACAAGATCGTTCTGCTGCCAAGCAGTGAGACACATAAATGTGCTACTCCACGAGGGAAAATGTCAAACAAGTGCGCTTCAAGATCAATGCGCGCGAGCAGTTGCCATGCCATGTACTCCTCTCGCGCTTCCGGAACTGTTGCCTGCAGCTAACCCAAATCATTGGGTCTCGCCCTGGCCTGGTCCCGGTTGTTGGCTTGGCATGCTGGATATGCAGCTAGCAGGGATGGAGATAGAGATAGATTGACGTGCACATGCATCCGCATGTGTATACAAATTCGTAGAACACGTATGTACGGCAGAGATTGTTCGGTTCCGTAATCCAGGTCGGACAATCGGCTTGGCAGGTGTGGCGTCTCGATCGAGCGCCATTAATGGAGTCACGGGATGGATGCAGCGGCGGTCGTCTGGAGGTATATATCATCAAACATTCGACGGATATAGAATTGGCTGTTGATTGTTGGTGATTAATCCAGAGCATATACTGTACGCGTTTAATTCGTTGCTACTAGGATTATCAATCACATATTTTGCTTCGGGAGTTCCTGTGATCTATGAACAAGTTGAAGCTTCTGTTCCATCAAAGAATCTAAACAAGGGCTAGGTTTCCTTGAACCCCTGAGGCCCTGACGATGAACGGCTCGTGGGTTCAGGACTGCACGAGGGGCCGGATTCTTTCCTGGTATAGGCAATCTCGTCCAAAACACTGGTCAGGGCTATTTCCTAGCCTTGACGATAGGAGCTTTGTGTTAACGGACAAGTAATGGGCTAAAATCTCTTTAGGCCTTCCAAGTTGAGATTGAAGACTCTAAATTGGGCTCGGGAGCTCCTAGATACCGCCCTCAGGTGACGCTGGAGCATAGCGTCGCCTGCGGGTGCCGTTGGTGGACCGGCCCATTTCTTCTTCTTTTTTCGTTTTTCATTTTCTCTTAGCTACTTTTTCTGTTTCTTTCTTTCATTTATTTTTCATTTTATTAAAATTGTACAGATTTGGAAACTGTTTAAATTTAAAAGAAAAAATCATTTTAAAAATTGTTAGGGATTTGAAAAGGTGATTCTTGTTTTTAAAATGGTTTAGATTTTGAAAATTGTTCATTTAAAAAACGGACCAATTTTAAAACTGGTTTGTTTTTAAAAATGCTCATTTTAAAGTGGTTTCACATTTGAGAACAGGTTTCAATTTTTAAATGGTTTAACTTTTCAGAAATGGATTTTTGAATTTGAAAATGGTTCATTTTCAAAAACGTTTCCAACTTTGTAAATGGTTTATATTTTTAAATAGTTTTGAATTTTAAAATCTAAATAATTTTCAAATCTGAATTTTATTTAAAATTCTAAAACTATTTTTGGAAAATAAAACGAAACAAAGAAAAGAACAGAAGAGAAAATAGAAAAAACCGTGAAGAAAATGTTTAAAAAACTGTGAAATGGGTTGGCTCACTAGCCTAATCCCTCTAGTGACGGCACATCGAAGCATCATCGTAGGACAATGTATAAGATTTGCCCTAAATTTCCCAAAATCAGTTGAGCTCAGCTCATGTCTATCAAGGCCACATCTTGTTGTTTTGGGGCTATCCTAAAGGCAATCTTGTTGTACAATATTCTTTGATTCTTTTGACTTTTTCAAACTAAAATCAGTTTATGAAATGCTAAGGAAGGGTACCCTCTCTAGCGGTCAGTGATGCCCCCTAAAACCAGCCTCCTATTGTTTGCTTAATTCCTTTTTTAGCTTCTCGTTCCCCCACTTCACTTAGTTATCCTCAGTTTTACCCATTTCGTATTCATGACTTTTGCCTTCCTCGGCTAAACTAGACCCTTGAATGTCCCAACCGAGTGTTCATGTCAAGTCAACACCTTTGACATTTACACACCTGACATATTTAATGGGCAGGTCTCTCTGATGCTCAGTCACACATTGCTAGTTTAGAAAGTGTATGACCGATTTAGAGGGATACTTATCATGAGTTGTTATTGGTGTTGGATGATATTATGTAATTGTGGTGTTTGTTTAGTACTATCTTTTTGGATGCTGAAAGTGACAGAGTGGGGTGTTCTCGATTAGGAAGACGAACTTTAAGGTGTGCTTACGTATCCCTACGCGGTTGTCCTCTTTTTTCTGATCTGTAGAAGAATATTCTCCGAGTACCATTTTTATCAACATAATGTTTAATGATAAAAGTGACAAAATATCATGTGTTTTATTATGTTATCATTGTTTTGAGTTACTAGTGAAAATATGATCACTAGGCCTTATTTCGAAGCATTGATACATCCTTTACTCTACGATGTTAATTTTACTACTGCTACTTTATTGTTCCTATTGACATCAACTATTTTCTGGTGCCAGTATTTTCTGGCGCCTGTTAATCTCACACCAATCCTGTTTTTAGTGCTTTTTGCAGGTGTGGCCGAACTGACAACTCAGTTGCTAAGACTTAAAAATATTTTTCGGACCCCTTGTGTCGAATAAATAAATTGTGATCCATTCATACGTATGGGCCATGCATGCTCTAACAGCATCTCCACCGGGGGCCTCTAAAGGACCCCTAAAGGCCCTTTGGGAGTCCGGGCACCAAAAACTTGCACCAACAACACCCTCCAAAGCCTCGCCCCGAGCGATTTTATGTCCGGCACCCCTGTAGGGCATATATACTTGGAGGCTCTCCTGGGGGTGCCAAACATCGACTCGGACATGGCTCTGGCAGCGCTGGCTCACCCGTCATACACACGACGTGTCGCGCCATTTTAATGAAGGCGCGCAGGAGGCCGTTCTGCCGCGTTTAATGTCGACGAGTCGTCGGGCAGTATCCCAGGCGATGGGACTGGACGGGAGGCGATGCGACGAGACGCGTGCCGGCAGGCTTGCCGCCGCCGTCTCGTCGCATTAACGTTGGCGACAGCGTTTGCGACCATCCACGCAACACATTTACGCCGGCGCAGATGCTCGCACACCGCCCCCTCCCTTGTCGCCCTTAAATCCCCTCTCCCATGGCGCCATCTCTCCCACACCGCCCTCTGTTCTCTTCCTCTCCGACACCCTCCGCCGTCCACACCGCCCCCGACCTCTACGTCCATGGCGAACAACTGGAGGGCAGCAACAGGCGTAGCGGGCGCACGGTCTCCACCGAAGAGGCGTGGGACCTGTACCGCTATGGCCTGTCGGTGCCACCGGACGCACGTCTGCCCGCAGGGTGGCGCACGTCCCCTTTCGGAGGCCTCCCTGAAAGGAATATGCCGGAGAGGCAATAATAAAGTGGTTATTCTCTTATTCCATGTTTATGATAAACTTTTATTTCTCATGCTAGAATTGTATATAGGAAACATTAATACATGTGTGACTAATGAACAAATTAGAGTTCCTAGTAACGCCTCTCGTTTAACTAGCTCGTTGATTAACTGATGATCAAGGTTTCCTGATCATAAACATTGGATGTTGTTAATAACGGGATCACGTCATTAGGAGAATGATATGATGAACACACCCAAATTAAGTATAGCAATACGATCAAGTCATTAAGTTTATATTGTTGTACTGAGCATACAAAGTAACCCTAATCCTTAGGCTATGAGATCATGTCAATCACTAACACCGGAAGAATGCTTTGATGACATCAAACGTCACACCGTAATAGGGTGACTATAAAGGTGACGTTGGGTATTCCGAAAGTATTAGTTGAGGCTCATGGATCAAGAAGTGGGATTTGTCACATCGACACCACCGCTTGCAAGCACGTGACTAGGTCACAAGGATGTCATATCACAGAACGAGTAATGTCGTCGTGGCGAACAGACAGATGCCATAGGATGGCTAATTTGTGGGGCCGATGGACGCTAGGGGATCTCAGGGAGGGATTGCGCGATGAACTCGCGCGCAGATAAACACAACCGACATGGTGACACAAGGGTTTACCCTTCTTCGGGGCTCTCGTGAGGAGATAAAACCCCTACTGCAGCATCTAGCCTACTCAGTGTATTTATCCTCTTATTATCCGGGCTACAACATGCTCCATGAGCTGCTAGACATGCCTCTATGAGGTCTTGAGAGCAAATGGAAAGGGGGGAAATGAAGTGGTGGGGGGTTGGCCTTTTTTCCCTCTCCCCCTGGTGCTCTTTATAAAGAGAGAGCCTAGGGGACAAGCCGGGGACAAGGAGACAAGAAACACTACGCGCGGTACACTGTTCATGACATGAATACTGGGGTCACATCCACACTGTTCACTGCATCATGCATTGTACTCTTGTCCCATCATGCCACTGTAGCAGTGGCTGCCCATGCCGCGGTCAGGTCTGACCCGTGATGCCCGCGTCCTGCTCTTGTCTGCTTGCGCCTGTATTCCGAATCATCCGTGTCAGTCGGGGGTGACGCCATGTCGGGGAAGCCGGGAATGACGCCGAGTCGGGGAATCCGGGAGTGCCGCCGTGTCGGGGAAGCCGGGAGTGACGCCGAGTCGGGGAAGCTGGGAGTGACGCCGAGTCGGGGAAGCCGGAAGTGCTGCCGTGTCGGGGAAGCCGGGAGTGACGTCGAGTCGAGGATGATGTCGGGGTTGAGGACGAGGCATCGCGCTTACCCGCATCCGGGGCGAGGTGGAGGAGGCGTCTGGGGTCAGAGGAGTCGCGGGGTCGCTGGCTTGATCTCGGGGGCGCAGGCGATGTCGGAGTAGTCTCGGGTGTGGTCGTCCGAGGTCGATGGCGAGGCCGTGCCGGGCGGAGACACGTCGAGCGGAGGGTGCACCGGGCGGCCAGGTTGGGGGCGCGAGATACCGGAGGCAGCCGAGGCGGGGAGGCTGGGGCGATGCCGGGCGGAGGCGAACTTGGGCCAGGTGGTGCTGCAGTGTCGGGGCCGAGGGGATCATGGCTAAGGAGGAGTTGACCGTGACAAATAACTCGTGGTCCGAACACCGCTGGAGTACATCTCGGTCCGCACCGGGGGAGGGAAGTTGACCCAACTAAGGCCCAACCGAGAGAAAGCCAACTCGGTGGAACCGAGTTGAGGAGATCTCGGCCCAAGTTCTATTTCTATGTCTTCCACTTTATCTTTTATTCCCTTATACTCTCTTTTACTTCCAACATCAGCATCATAATCCCGTAACTTTGAGGTACCGGGGAAGTACATCCCCGACAAGTAAAGAGTACTTGTCGGGAACGAGATTGAACAAGGTATAGATGATACCAATGATCGGATCTCGGACAAGTAAAATATCGCGAGACAAAAGGAATTGGTTATGACGTTTTTTGGTTCACACGATCACAAGATTCATCGTCGAATATGTCGGAGTCATTACGGATCTCCAGATCCCGTTGTTGACTATTGATCGGAGAGGTGTCTCGATCATGTCTACATTATTCCCGAACCATAGGGTGACACGGTTAAGGTTTGTCGACGTTTTTGGGTAGACACGGAATTTCGGAGAAAAGTTTGGACAACACCAATATTGTTTCCGGTAATATTGAAATAGTTCAAGGGGTTAATTATCAATAGTTGATAATGGTTGTTAATAGAATTAACAGGTGAACCAAGGGGGTAAGTGTTAATGTTTTTTAATAGAATTAACAAATATTAATAAGATATGAAATTGTTTTATTTAATAAAGAAAAACCCTAGGGATTTTTTAGTGGAGATTAAAAGAGAATGAATGGGCATGAGTGGATACTCCACTCACATCAAGAGGGAAGAGTTGAAGTCACCCCTAGGGGCAACGACCCAACCTCACCCCTCTCCTATATACGGAGGTGTGGGAGCTCCCTTTTGAGCACACACTTGATCCTCTCTCCCTCCTCCTGCTGCTCCACCTCTGGTCATCCGCTTGGCGAAGCCATGGCCGTTTAGTTCTCCACCACACCACGTCGTCGTGCTGTTGGAGTTCCTTGGTGGTTCTACTACTTCCGCTGCCCCGCTGGATCGATGGAACGGAGGTCGTCATCAAGTCGTAAGTGTGACCGAGTATGGAGGCGCTGCCCGTTGCAGCGCACATCTTCACGATCTTGAGATCGGCAAGTGAACGACTACATCATCCACGAGAATTATTCTCGAAACGTTTACGGTTTTCGAGGGTGAGTTTATCTTGGAATATGTTCCACTCGTTACGAGCATCTCCTAGAGTAGATCTTGGCTTGTTGGTTTGTTCTCACCGTAGAATTTTTTTTGTTTCCTATGCTACGAACCCATCAGTGGTATCAGAGCCGTGTCTATGCGTAGATGCTTTGTACGGGTAGAACACATATGTATATGTGGGCGTTGATGATCATGTTATTGCTTACTTTGTATATTTTGTATCTTAGTGGCATAGTGGAATGAAGCGGCCCGGACTAACCTTGCATGTCCACGCACATGAGACTTGTTTCACGACTCACATGCAACTTGTTTTGCATAAGTGGCTTTGCGGGTGTCTGTCTCTCCTACTATAGTTAAGATATAAAATAGAACGGGTTGCTAATAATATTTTCATCACTGTTGTGGTTTCATGTTCGTAGGTAAGAACGGTTCTATCTTCGAAAGCCCTAAGCCACGTAAAATATGCAAAAAATAAATTAGAGGACGTCTAACTTGTTTTTGTATGGCATGTGATGTGATATGGTCAAAGTTACAAATTTGATGTATGAGATGATACCTTCTGTAAATTATGACAAACAGGCAGGAGCCAAATGATTGTGTTTTTAATTTATGGACTGCATGCTAAATATCATATGTACATGATATGTTGTAAATTTTGAGGACAATCAAGAAGGAGGCGCCATGGACCTTGGTGCCACGCCGGTGGAATGATGGAGATCATGGCAAGATGCATAAGATGGAGATCAAGTGCCAGAAGGACCATATCATATCACATTATTCATGCATGTGATGTTAATCCTTTTATGCATCTTATTTTGTTTAGATCTTTGCTTAGATCGCGATGGTAGCATTATAAGATGATCCCTCTCACAGTTAATATCAAGATAATAATGTGTTCTTCCTTAGTATGCACCGTTAAGAAAGTTCGTCGTTTCGAAGAACCACGTTATGATCGGGTGTGATAGACTCAACGTTCGCATACAACGGGTGTAAGCCAGATTTACACACGCAAATACTATTGTTTTACTTGGCGAGCCTAGCATGTACAGACATGGTCTCGGAACACGTAACCGAAAGGTAAAGCATGAGTCATATAGATGATATGATGAATATGTCGATATTCGCCTTTGCAGCTGCACCATCTCTCGTGATGATCGGTTATTTGTGTAGTGAATTTGGTTTGTGTAATCACTAAAACGACTAGAGGGATGTTATTTCTGAGTGGGAGTTCACGTAATAATTTTGAATTAACTTGAACTTAATTTATCATAATCTTAGTCTAAATAGTCTTTGCAAATATGTTGTAGATCATGGCACCACCTGCTTTCAATTTCAATATGTTCATGGAGAAGAGAAACTAGCAAACAATGAAGCAACTTCACCAACTGGGCACTTAACCTGAGGATTCTCCTCACAGCTTGTCAAAAGCTCTATGTGCTTGATGCACCGCTAGGTGCCCCGCCCGCTGATGACGCTCCCGATGATGTGAAAAATGTTTTCCTGACTCAGAAGGAAGGCCACAATGTAGTTCACTGTGGCATTCTGTATGGTTTAGAGCCGGAGCTGCGAAAACGTTTCGAGAACAACACCGCTTTTGATACAGTGGGAGAATTGAAAATGATTTTCGATACCCATGTTGCCGTAGAGAGTTATGATGCTTCAGAAAAGTTCTTTAGCTGCATGATGGAAGAGAACAACTTCGTTAGCAAGCACCTACTCAAAATGTGTGGGTACGCCGATAAGCTCATAGCCCTGGGTATATCGATCCCCAATGAGCTACAAATTCATCATGTTATCCAACACTCCCACCAAGTTACAAGAACTTTGTGATAAACTACAATATGCAAGGCATGAAGAAGACTCTCCCCGAGCTTCTGTCAATGCTCAAAACTGCTGAAGTGGAGATCAAAAAGGAGCATCAAGTGTTGATGATCAATAAAACCACTAGTTTCAAGAAAGGCAAGCCAAAGGGTAATTTCAAGAAGGGTGGCAAAACTGTTGCCGCACCTGAGAAAAAGACCAAGGCTGGCCCTAAGCCTGACACTAAGTGCTTTTACTGCAAGGGCAGTAGGCACTAGAAGCATAATTGCCCCAAGTATTTGGCGGATAAGAAGGCCGGCAAAGTGAACAAAGGTATATGTGATATACATGTTACTGATGTGTACCTTACTAGTACTCGCAATAGCGCCTGGGTATTTGATACTAGTTCGGTTGCTAACATATGTAACTCGAAACAGGAACTACGGAATAGGCGACAACTAGCAAAGGATGAGGTGACGATGCACGTCGGCAATGGATCAAAGGTTGATGTGATCGCTGTCGGGACGCCACCTCTTTGTCTACCATCAGGATTAGTGATGAACCTAAATAATTGTTATTTGGTGCCTACGTTGAGCATGAACATTATATCTATATCTTGGTTAATGCAAAACGGTTATTCATTTAAGTTTGAGAACAATGGATGTTCGATTTATATGAATGATATCTTTTATGGTCATGCACCTATGAAGAATGGTTTATTTCTTTTGAATCTTGATAGTAATGATACACACATTCATAATGTGAATGCCAAAAGAATCAAGTTGAATGATGATATTGCTGCATACATGTGGCATTGCCGCTTAGGTCATATTGATGTTAAGCGCATGAAGAAGCTCCATTCTGATGGGCTCCTAGAATCACTTGATTATGAATCATTTGAGACATGTGAACCATGCCTTATGGGCAAGATGACTAGAACCCCGTTTTCTGGCACGATGGAACGGGCGAAGGATTTATTGGTAATCATACATTCCGATGTGTGTGGTCCAATGAGTGTGTCGGCACGCTGTGGATATCGTTATTTTGTTATCTTCACTGATGATTTAAGTAGATATGGTTATATCTACTTAATGAAACACAAGTCTGAGACGTTCGAACAATTCAAAGAATTTCAGAGTGAAGTGGAAAACCATCGTAACAGAAAAATTAAATTTCTACGATCCGACCGTGGAGGTGAATATTTGAGTTACGACTTTGGCACATATATGAAAGAATGTGGAATAGTTTCACAACTCACTCCTACCGGAACACCACAGTGTAATGGTGTATCCGAACGTCGTAATCGTACTTTATTGGATATGGTTCGGTCTATAATGTCTCTAACAAATATGCAACTATCATTTTGGGGTCATGCACTAGAGACAACTACATTCACTTTAAATAGGGCACCATCTAAATCTGTTGAAACGACACCGTATGAACTAGGGTTTGGAAACAAACCTAAGCTATCGTTTCTAAATGTTTGGGGATGCGATGTTTATCTGAAGAAGCTTCAGCCTAATAAACTCAAACCCAAAGCGGAAATATGCGTCTTCATAGGATACCCTAAAGAAACAGTTGGGTACACCTTCTATCACAGATCCGAAGGTAAAGTTTTCGTTGCCAAGAACGGATCCTTTTTGGAGAAGGAGTTTCTCTCAAAAGGTGTGAGTACTAGGAAGGTAGAACGCGACGAGGTTATTGAACCTTCTCTTCTTGGAATGGCGAGTAGCGCAGCGTCGGAAATTGTTCCGGAGTTGACTTCACCAGATGAAGAGGGAACTAATGATAATCAAGATCATGAAACTCCGAAAGAGGATACTACCGTACTTCGCAGGTCAACAAGGATGCGTACAACTCCTGAACTATACGGCAACCCCGTCATGAACGTCATCGTAGTTGATAATGATGACCCTGCGGCGTATGATGAAGCGATGATGGGCTCAGATTCCAACAAATGGCTAGAAGCTATGAAATCCAAAATGGAATCCATGTACGAAAACCAAGTATGTACTTTGGTGGACACCCAATGACCGCAAGGCCGTTGAGAACAAATGGATTTTTAAGAAAATAACTGACGCTGATGGTAATGTGACCGCCTATAAGGCTCGACTTGTCGCAAAAGGTTTTCGACAAGTTCAAGGAATTGACTACGAGGAGACTTTCTCTCCTATAGCGATGCTGAAGTCTGTTAGGATTATGTTAGCAATTGCTGCATATTTCGATTACGAAATCTGGCAAATGGATGTCAAAACTGCGTTCCTAATGGTCCCATTGAGAAAGAGTTGTACATGGTGCAACCCAAAGGTTTTGTCGATCCTAAGGATGCTGACAAGGTATGCAAACTTCAGCGATTCATTTATGGACTGGAGCAAGCATCCCGGAGTTGGAACCTCCGCTTTGATGAGGTGATCAAAGCGTTTGGATTTGTCCAAACTTATGGAGAAGCTTGTATCTACAAGAAAGTGAGTGGGGCCTTTGTAGCATTTCTAGTACTATATGTGGATGACATATTGTTGATTGGAAATGATATAGAATTTTTGAATAGTATAAAAGGTTATTTGAACAATAGTTTTCGATGAAGGACCTCGGTAAAGCATCGTATATATTAGGCATCAAAATCTATAGAGATAGATCAAGACGCTTAATTAGGCTTTCGCAAAGTACATACCTTGACAAGATTCTGAAAAAGTTCAGAATGGATGAAAGTAAGAAAGGGCTCTTACCTATGTTACAAGGAAAGACATTGAGTCAGACTCAAAATCCAGCTACATCAGAAGATAGAGAATTGATGAACAAGATCCCCTATGCCTCAGCCATAGGCTTTATCATGTATGATATGCTATGTACAAGACCGGATGTGGCACATGCTATTAGCTTGACTAGCAGGTACCAATCTGATCCAGGTTTGGAACACTGGATGGCGGTAAAGAATATTCTAAAGTACTTAAGAAGGACTAAGGATATGTTTCTCGTGTATGGCGGTCAAGAAGAGATCGTCGCAAGATGTTACGTCGATGATAGCTTCGACACCGATCCGTATGACTCTAAGTCACAATCTGGGTACGTATTTCTTGTGAATGGAGGAACAGTAAGCTGGAGGAGTTCCAAGCAACCCGTGGTGGCGGGATCGTCGACAGAACCGGAATATATTGCTGCCTCAGAGGCAGCACATGAAGGAGTTTGGATGAAAGAGTTCATATCCGAACTAGGTGTGGTTCCAAGTGTGTTGGATCCGATGATTATCTATTGTGACAACAATGGTGCCATAGACAATGCTAAAGAACCAAGGTCTCACAAGAATTCCAAGCATTTCAAGCGCCGTTTTCACTCCATCCGTGAGCATGTTAAGGATGATGATATAAAGATTTGCAAAGTACATATGGATCTGAATGTGGCAGACCCTTTGACTAAACAACTCCCAAGGGCAAAACATGATCAACACCGGAACTCCATGGGTGTTAGGGTCATTACAATGTAATACAGATTATTGCCCCTAGTGCAAGTGGGAGACTGAGAGGAATATGCCCGAGAGGCAATAATAAAGTGGTTATTATCTTATTCCATGTTTATGATAAGTGTTTATTTCTCATGCTAAAATTGTATTAATCAGAAACATTAATACATGTGTGACTAATGAACAAATTAGAGTTCCTAGTAACGCCTCTCGTTTAACTAGCTCGTTGATTAACTAATGATCAAGGTTTCCTGATCATGAACATTGGATGTTATTAATAACGGGATCACGTCATTAGGAGAATGATATGACGAACACACCCAAATTAAGTATAGCAATATGATCAAGTCATTAAGTTTATATTGTTGTATTGGGCATACGAAGTAACCCTAATCCTTAGACCATGAGATCATGTCAATCACTAACACCGGAAGAATGCTTTGATGACATCAAACGTCACACCGTAACAGGGTGACTATAAAGGTGACGTTGGGTATTCCGAAAGTATTAGTTGAGGCTCATGGATCAAGAAGTGGGATTTGTCCATCCAAATGACATAGAGATATACTTTGGGCCCTCTCGGTGATATCACATCGACACCGCTTGCAAGCACGTGACTAGGTCACAAGGATGTCATATCACAGAACGAGTAAAGAGTACCTGTCGGGAACGAGATCGAACAAGGTATAGATGATACCAATGATCGGATATCGGACAAGTAAAATATCGCGAGACAAAAGAAATTGGTTATGACATTTTTTGGTTCACACGATCACAAGATTCATTGACGAATATGTAGGAGTCATTACGGATCTCCAGATCCCGCTGTTGACTATTGATTGGAGAGGTGTCTCGATCATGTCTACATTATTCACGAACCGTAGGGTGACACACTTAAGATTTGTCGACGCTTTTGGGTAGACACGGTTTCGGAGAAAAGTTTGAACAACACCGAAATTATTTCGGGTAATATTGAAATAGTTCATGGGGTTAATTGCCAATAGTTGACAATGGCTGTTAATAGAATTAACAGATGAATCAAGGGGGTAAGTGTTAATGTTTGTTAATAGAATTAACAAATATTAAAAAGAAATGAAATTGTTTTATTTAATAAAGAAAAACTCTTGAAATTTTTGAGTGGAGATTAAAAGAGAATGAGTGGGCATGAATGGATGCTCCACTCACATCAAGAGGGAACAGGTGGAGTCACCCCTAGGGGCAACGACCCAACCTCACCCCTCTCCTATATATGGAGGAGTGGGAGCTCCCTTTTGAGCACACACTTGATCCTCTCCCCTCCTCCCACTGCTCCACCTCTGGCCATCCGCTTGGCGAAACCATGGCCGTTTAGTTCTCCACCACACCACGCCATCGTGCTGTTGGAGTTCCTTGGTGGTTCTACTACTTCTGCTGCCACGCTGGATCGAGGGAACGAAGATCGTCATTAAGACGTACGTGTGACCGAGTACGGAGGCGTTGCCCGCTGCAGCGCACATCTTCACGATCTTGAGATCGGCAAGTGAACGACTACATCATACACGAGAATTATTCTCGAAACGCTTACGGTCTTCGAGGGTGAGTTTCTATTGGAATATGTTGCACTCGTTACGAGCATCTCCTAGAGTAGATCTTAGCTTGTTGGTTTGTTCTCACCGTAGGAATTTTTTTACTTCCTATGCTACACGAACCCATCACTCCCCGTGTCGATGCTGCCGGAGACGGAGGACCAGATCCGGTGCGACATCAAAGGAAGCTGCTAATATGTATAATGTCAAATCAATATCGTTAAATACATATTATGTTTAATTAGTTTTATGATTTTCAATAATTGTTCTTACTAGTTTTGTGAAAGTTAATGTTGACCACAAACTCTCAGCTGGTTTGGTTCTTTGTGGTGAAACAACCCACCCAGGTTTAAATAGACTCGGCATGGGTGCTCGTATTTTTCAGATATTTTGAGAATTTAACCGGCGATGTGTTTTTCAGTGGTAGGTGACGTACCCGTCAGTAGTGAGACGTCCGTGGTGGCTTCGTCAATTTCAAGATCTATCGGACCAACCTCTTGGAGTGCTCGTAGGTAGGGTTTCTATGTGTGCGTTCGTGTTTATTAGCGTCTGCGTCTGTACTGCATTGTGTTTCTAAAACAAATTGACCGATATTTTTAGAAAAATATGTTTTCCTTGTGAGTAACGATAGGAGCATGTCTTAGGAAAGAGGAGTCCCGATGTGTTCCGTAGCAGACAAAATTGCAAAAAAAAAAGAGAGGAAAAAACACATTCGACAAGTGAGATTCCATTCCACACTTGCGAGCACCAGGCTGACAAATTGACCATGTCGTCCCGACCACAATCACAGAACCACCCGAGCATTCTTCGGAATCAGAAACAAGCCCTCCAGGCGGCGCGACCCGGCGGCTATATCCGAAGTCACCCCGTCCTTTTCCGAATAAAGACCAACGCCTCTATCTTCCGTTCCGTAGTGGGTAGAAGTAGAAGCGAATAAAACCAGAAGCGGAAAAAAAAACAAGAGGCTGACTCACGGTTCCCTTCCCTTCGCTAGCCCCCTCACCGAGGAGAGAGAGAGAGCACAACAGAAGAACCAAGGAGAGAGAAAGCAAGAGCAGAAGCAAGGAGAGAGAGAGAGAGCGGAGCTCCATTCCGGCGGCACCCCTCCCCCACATGGCGACGCTGCCGGGCGGGGCCCACCCCGCCGGCGCGGCAGCTGACGCGATGCAGGTCGACGAGCCGCACGCCGCCACTGCGGCGCCCGTGGTCGACAAGGTGAGCGACCTGCCGGATCCTCGGCGGCCCGGGGTTTCCCAGCGACCAGCCGCAGCGTTCCCCTAACTAACCCCCAGATCTCCCCCCTGCTGCGTCCGCCGTCTCGTTGTTCCCCTCCCGTTTGTTGTAGTTTGGTAGTTTTCACGTTTGATCCGCTCGTAGATCTGCGGGATTTCCCCCAAGCTTTTGATCCGTGCTTGGGGGTGGATTGGCGCCTGATTAGGGGCGGTCCGGGCTGAGGACCGTAGCTTTGCTTGGCTGGCAGGAAATGCGCTACTTTGCCTCGGGGCTGCTGCTCTTTGCGTGTGCGCTATGCAAGCATCCCATTTCCTGCTGCCAGCCTGCCAAGCTACTTTGGCTCAAGGAGTTCATCTCTGTGTGTCCGTCTTTGGGAGTTTCTTCTAGTAGTACTAGTTAATTAGTATGGCTTAGATGTGGTATACATGGAGGCGATTAAATCAGTTATGTACGGCTTCATGTGGCCGTTCAGTAAAACCTGCCTACGGTGTTCATTTGGTTACCAAGGTTAATAATCATCTTGTAGTCCCGACTCACTTGTATAGATAAAGGTTTCCTGAGTTGCAGTGTAATGCCAGAATGCTGTACAGTCACTCTAGTAATTGCAGGTCAAAAAATCCAGTTCGAGCAAGTCTATTTCATGGATTAATGTGTTGGTACCCATTTTTTGCACTTATTTAGTACTCCCTCTACCATGTTGCTGCCATTTTAGACATATGAATCATTTTGGTTGTTGATTCATGTTCCTTTTGCTGTGTTTGTCTGCCTCGTTAACATGTTGACTTGCCTTATGTATTGTCACCACATAACAGCATGGTGCTTCTATTATCCAAGGGAGCGATCCAGTCACTGGTCACATAATCTCCACAACAATTGGAGGGAAGAATGGAGAGCCTAAAAGGGTAATTTTACAGTGACACACAAGTCACAATGCATAGTTAAATTGTATGATGATTTTCCTAACTTGGATTGTTATTTTGTGCTCCTTAGACAATAAGCTACATGGCAGAACGAGTCGTCGGAACTGGATCATTTGGAATTGTCTTCCAGGTACAGTCTAGTTGCTTCATTGTAGGTTTCCTTAGTTAATTATGCCTCTTATTTTAAATCTGTGTTTTGTGTATCCATTTAGGCAAAATGTCTGGAGACAGGTGAGACTGTTGCCATCAAGAAGGTTTTGCAGGACAAGCGTTACAAGAACAGAGAGCTGCAAATAATGCGATCAATGGACCATTGCAATGTTGTTTGTTTGAAGCATTGCTTCTTCTCTACCACAAGTAGAGATGAACTTTTCCTCAACTTGGTTATGGAGTTTGTTCCTGAGTCATTGTATCGCGTTCTGAAGCATTATAGCAATATGAACCAAAGGATGCCACTTATATACGTCAAACTTTATGTATACCAGGTAAAAAAAGTTGTCAATACTAATTTTCTGATAGTTTTATTTGTGTCATGCCGTGATATTGATATTTTGGTCTTCTTATGCAGATATTTCGAGGTTTAGCTTACATTCACAGCGTGCCTGGAGTTTGCCACAGGGATGTCAAGCCTCAAAATCTTCTGGTGTATTTTCTATGCTTGAACTTTTTCATCACTTTTGGTTTGCATTATCTGAAAATGTGCTGACTCACGTAATTGGTTTTGATAGGTTGATCCTCTTACTCACCAAGTCAAAATATGTGATTTTGGGAGTGCCAAAATGTTGGTAAGTGAACACACTGGTTGGTCCCGTTGCATTTTTATTGTACGTTAGAGTGGTACTTAATGGATTGCAAAATGACGTAATTTTTAAAGTTTGATAATTATTTGCATGGTCTTTATTGTAGAAGTAAAGAAAAAAGTTAAGTGGCTAAGATTAAGAAAGCTATATTCTTTATATTGCTGCTTTATTGTGGACTAATTAGAACTTGCTATAATGCATATCGTTATAATCCTCTTTTGGGCTGTGGTACCTTTTCTCCTTTAGGATTGCTTGAAAAATTATTAGCAATTTAGGAGTTTTAACATTTATGCTCTGTTTAATTTCAGATTTTGTAGATTTTTTAGTTTTGGTTATCTTTATATATAGAAAAGAGCATTATGCTACGAAGGTTTTCAATGTGTAATGCAAATCTAATTTCTTCACCTGCCCATCAGGTTAAAGGCGAAGCGAACATATCGTACATATGCTCACGTTATTACCGTGCTCCTGAGCTGATATTTGGGGCAACCGAGTACACAACATCAATTGATATATGGTCAGCTGGATGTGTTCTTGCTGAGTTACTTCTTGGCCAGGTTAGCTTCTGTTTTGTTGGATTTCCTTTCTGCACTTTCTGGTCATATATCCACTTGAGTTGCAAACTTACGACTAAACCTGTTTTATCCAATTTACCAGCCTCTGTTTCCTGGTGAAAGTGCAGTGGACCAACTTGTCGAGATAATTAAGGTACTTTATCTTGTCTATTCTGCAGTACTTTTATTATGAAGAAATATTCTTACTGTTGCTGTATTTTCATGAGCTGAATGAGATTGCTTTGCTTAAAGGTTCTTGGTACTCCAACACGTGAGGAAATCCGCTGTATGAATCCCAACTACACAGAGTTTAGATTTCCTCAGATAAAAGCTCATCCATGGCACAAGGTATGTTATCTTTATTTACCACATCACTTTCATTAATTTATGTTATGGCACATCACAACTAACTTGTAATATCTATTTGCAGATTTTCCACAAACGAATGCCGCCAGAAGCAATAGACCTGGCATCACGTCTTCTTCAGTATTCACCAAATCTACGATGCACTGCTGTGAGTTTCTCATCTTCGGTTTGACTTGTTCAAGTCAACTAAAGAAGCCAACTACCCATTAATGATTGCCAGTCTAATAATTGAATTTATTATTTCTCTCAACTTGACCAGTCATGTTCTATGTGTTGCTTTCTATTTTTGTTTGCCAGCATGTTCTGTTATTATTTATTCAACCACACAACTTCTATGGCATAAAGCAGGTGCCATTGATTGCATTCGCATTAGGCAGCACCAATATGGTTTTAGGTCTGATATTTACTTAAGGGCATACAACGTTTCACCACAAAAGGGAATATAATATTTTCCTTAATGCCCTTACAAAGGGAAGTTATGTTTGGCCCTACATCCCATAAAAGAATTAAACTCTATGAGCTAGTCTTAGAATGGTCTGGACATGTTCCAAAAGAAAATAAATTAAAGAACTGTCTGTCAGTTGTTGTCTCAGCATGTTACTACTTTCACTTGAATGCTTGTATTGTCAGCTGCGGGTGTCTATTTGTTGTGGTTCCTATGTTGTCTGTGCCCTCTGCTCTTAAAAAGTTAGTGTATTGTCATTGTTTGACTGCCCCTACATGTTGAGTTCATTGCTGACTTATCATTATTACAGCTTGAAGCATGTACGCATCCATTCTTTGATGAATTACGAGAGCCCCATGCAAAGTTGCCAAATGGACGCCCATTCCCTCCACTGTTTAACTTCAAACAGGAAGTAAGTTATTTAAAGCTAGATTACCATATGCCGTTTGTTGCTCCTACCTTTTTTCCATCCTGGAAAGCTATTTTAGGCATGCTAGCCAGGGCATTTCCAGTCGTTATAGTGTTCTTCCAGAGGTGAAAAGATTTATTTTTGCTTACTCATCTGCAGGTAGCAAATGCTTCACCAGAACTCATCAGCAGGTTGATACCAGAACATGCTAGGCGACATTCTGGGTTCAATTTCTTGCCTTCAACGGGACAGTAGAGAAGGCTGTATGATTATTTACTTTGCACTGCCGCCAACGCTTGTTTATGCCAAAGGGCAACCTGCATGTTCTCACATTTAGAATCTGATAACCATTATTGGAAAGCTGAAGACGAGCTGGCACCATTGTGTTTATATGAGGGGGTATGTGTTTGTCGAGCTAGCCCCCTGATGTAACCTTTACTGCTCCAACTCCATTATGAGCAGGCAATGGTTTGGCACGAGCTCAGCATTAGCTAAGAACTGTGCGCATGGCTGGAGAGAATCGGGATGGTGTATTGTTAAGCAATTGGTGGGACCAGAGAAAAACAATGTATTGTAATTTCTCCATGTTTAATGGTATAGCTCGCCTGTAAGTGTTTCACTTGTCCTACTGTGAATGTGGTTGTGTAAATGTCCCTGTTAGGATGTCTCAGTCATGATGGTCTTGCTCAAAACCTTTTATCCTCCCTCTACATTAAACATGTATTAGCTTGGCTTAAGTAGCCGTGAAATATGGAGTCAAGTGCTTATTTGAGTTCTTCACTATTAGTGTCTGTCTACCTGAGCAGTGAACGTTGCTGTGTTCTTGTTCTGGATTTCTACGTTTTTGGAATCAGAAGGAACGGAATGGAATCGAGTCGTTCCTGATGACGATTCCTGCGTTTGTTTCTGGGATGGAACGGAACCGAGACGTTCCTCAAAAGCGAATATTCGCTGAACGCACCCGGCCGGACGAGGTGGAACGCGCGCTAATCTCACGCTAGCACTCTCCCTTCTCTCACGCTAACCTCTCTCTTCTCGGCCCAGTCGATCGGAGACGGAGGCGCGGCGGCCATAGACCGGAGGCAGAGGCGCGGTAGGTGCGGCCGGACCTCTCTCTCCTCTCGACCTCTTCTCTCTCCCCTCGACCTCTCCTCTCCCCTCGACCGGAGGCGGAGGTGTGGCGGCCATGGACGAGGTGGAGGCGGCCAAACCTCTCTCCCTCGACCGGAGGCAGAGGCGCGGCAGCCATGGAGGAGCGGAGGCGATCGGGCCTCTCTCCCCTCACCTCTCCTCTCTCCCCTCGACCGGCCCGAGGCGCGGCGGCCATGGACGCGGCCAAAATCGAGCGGCGGCGGCAGAAATCAGACTGGAAGGTCGCGTGCATGGACGGAGGTCGCCGGGCGCTCGCCGCCACGCAGAACGACGCGTCCTCTCTCCCGCGCGGCCGTCGTGGAGCCGGCAGCCGTCCAACCGCCTCTTCTTCTGGACGTCCAAGGTCCTCGGGCGCGGGCGGAGGACGGAGAACGCGGGCGGGTGGGAGGTCGCGGGCGCAGACGAGGCTCGTCGGGCGCGGCCAAGGGCGGAGGCCGGCCGGTGGAGCGCCGCTGGCGGAGACGGAGTCGTCGCTGCGGGCCAGAAGCGAGCATCTTGTGCTCTGCTTATGTCTAATTTGGGTAATAATTAGGTTTATCAAATTTGGTTTAGACTAATTTGAGGAATAATTAGGTTTATCAAATAATTAAATTAAATTAATGTCTAATTAATTTGGGTGTTTAGACTAATTAGTTTCCGTTCCATTCCACTGCTCACAAATTAACTGAACGCTTGGATGGAGTAGAATGGGATGGGATGGAATGGAATGGACCATTCCATTCCATTCCACTCCATCCGAAAAACGAACACACCCTAATATTCTTCCAGGGACGAGCTGACCATGGATGATGGATTAGGTATGTGCGATGTACGAAGGCAAAGCATGGAACAATTTTATGATGGGAGAATATAGCCACACTTGTCGCCCTGTCGGCAGCGCCGTGGTCCTCTTGCAATTGATGCTGTCTGTTAGTGTGGTTGAGCCGATTGCCTTTTCGGCGGTGTTGCAATTCGCAAAGAAGACCTAGTTGGAAACTACGTCACCAGCATGTGGCCCCTGGCCGCCATTCCACGCACAACTGGCGATATTTCTTTAACTTGCAGCCCGTTGTAAAGTTTGACTGTTATTAGGACTGGGAAGTTTGGAAGTCAGTAAACAATGTGTCAAATGTTATACCGCTGTTCTTGGCTTCTTGGTTTCACACTGCTTACCTAAGCTAGCAGGTGAAGAGAAGATCTAGCAAGGACTAATCCAAAGATTGAAGCTGTCATGGTCATATATCGAAAAATGCAGCGGACTGGGACCATGTTGAAAATTTCCACATGATCAAAGTGAATTACTCTCTCTGTTCTAACTAAGAGATCTTCATCTGTTTAAACGTGGAGTATCTAGACATATTATAAGTCTAGATATACTTTTGAGTAAATGGAAGTCATCTAATAAAAAACCGAAAGAGTATAGCATGATGAGAATGGAGGGAGTGTAGCATATTCGTGACGTTAAACAAAAGAGCTGTCCCTTACTAACCGGAAAGTTTGAAAATACAAAACCTTCCAGGTTCTAGCCGGACAACAATCCAAACCTTTGAAATTTACTCCCTCTGTATAAAAATATAGTATAAGATATGTCACATGCATTTAGACATATTTTAATAAGTTCATGTAACATCTTACATTTTGATACAGAGGGAGTTCTGACCCTCTGTATCAAAATGTAAGATGTTCTATCCTTTTTTGGTCCACCTAGACATGTTTTAGTAAAATATTCATACATGTGAGTCACAAAATGCTAAACCATCTTACATTTTGATACTGAGGCAGTATCTCTCTTTTAAAAATTAGGATCCAAACCTTTGAATTGTATAAGCTTCAACTATTTTCGTCCCTTTAATTTTTTTTGGGTCCACACGTTTAAAGCGTATAAGCTAAAATTAACTACTCGTATCTCTCGTCATGCCATGCCAACCCGCGGTAGGGGTGAAAACAGAGCGGATATGATCGAATAGTAGTGAAACTATATTTGTAGCCGTTCTTTTTCTGGATTCGGAGTCGGGGGGGGGGGGGGGGGGGATAGTGTATGGATGCGAATACATAATCATAAACTACCGAATACTGGGTGAATAAGGTTCAGTTGCAGATAAATATTTTCTCGGATGTCGTTGAGCACGAGTTTTGCCGCAGCCGAGGCTTCTTCCGTTGTGAACGTCACCGTGTGCAGCACCACCTCATCAGAGAGCGCCTTGTGACCCTTGTCAGAGAGAGAGAGAGAGAAACAACGCCGCCTCGTCATGTGTTGGACCGCCTCCACCTCGCTCAAAGTCTTCCTGTCGGCAAATCGATCTCGTAGCCGCCCATCTTTATCTCGTACGCCCTGCACACCAAGTCTAACCCTTTGTGGACATCTTCCCTACACACAAAGTAGCAGGACACCTCCCCCTCAGCTTCCCCCAATTTGGCTGGCCATGGAGGACACGATTCAGGGACAGGGTGGTGTGACGATACTTGTCTAGAGCCCACTCCGTCACCGTTGTTGAGGTTGAAGAAGGCCTTTAATTTTGTTGTCTTCCTAATTTTATAATTTAGTCCTTATGCCTTTTATTATTCACCATTTGCTACGTCAGTAAATACACATACCTAAGAGTTCGAATGACGGTCACTAGGTGTCTAAAACATACGATTACAATGACTGCCTATCTATTTTACTCAGAAAACAAAGTACACCCTAAATGGTAAGTACTCCCTCCGTTCACAAAAGGATAAACTTCTGACGTCCTTTTATTAACTGAGGGAGTACCGGATCAACATTCAACAAGAAGCGAAAAACATAGCAGAAGAAGGCGCAACTGGCAGACCGGAAGCGCCAATCCCAATCCCATGGCGACTCTCCTGCATCTCGAGGGGCATCCATTCCCATCTCCGCAAATCAAAAACCTCTACACTACTCCGTAGTACTAAAACCAAACCAAGACGAAGGGAGAACCAGACAGAGACAGAGGCTCAGCACAAATTCCCGAGCCTCGAGAGCCACCCGTCTCTACGGGCCCAGCAGTTAAGGCCCAGTTTCTTAATCAAAGATTCCCAATTCCCGAACCAAATCGCGGAATTAAGATTTCACCCCAGCCTAATCTAGTCCCCCGCGCACGCAGCCTTCGATAACAGCAGCAGCAGCACTGAAGTATTATACACACCCCCATGGCTAGGCCGAGCAGAGCCAGTCCCACTCCACTTTGCTATGGCCAGACTGCTGCTGCCCTTCGCCGGCGGCGCCGGCTCCGTGATTGTGGTGGTTGCCGGGTGGCTCCTCGCCGCCGGTGGGGTGTCGGCAGGGGACCCGCCGCTCTCGCCCAAAGGGCTCAACTACGAAGGTGGGTAAGCCGCTCGCGGCGTGGCGTTTGGTTCTGGGACCAGGTTAGGGTTTGGGGATTTTTGTTTCGATGCTGACTGGTGCTGCTGGGTGTGTGTGCTGTTGCAGTGGCGGCGCTGATGGCGGTGAAGGGCCGGATGCGGGACGAGAAGGGGGTCATGGCCGGGTGGGACATCAACTCCGTGGACCCCTGCACCTGGTCCATGGTCACCTGCTCCGCCGACCAATTCGTCGTCTCCCTGTGAGATCTCTCGCCTCTGATTTGTGCTGTTCTTCTCTTGCTGTTGGATGTTACAAGGTTGCTCCCTCCATGTGTCGTTGCTGCTCTTGTTGTTGGTGGTGCTGATGTTTTGTGCTTGGTTTCGGGAGTTGCAGGCAGATGGCCAACAACGGGTTGTCAGGGGCGCTGTCGCCGAGCATCGGTAACCTCAGCTACCTGCAGACAATGTATGGGCCTGAACTTGCACCGTGTTAACTTTTGAAGCACTTCTGAGCTACTCACTCCGTTCTGAATTATAAGATTTTCTAACTTTTTTCCGATTCGCATGTATCTAGGCGCGTTTCAGTGTGTAGGTTCACTCTTTTCAGTGCACATGTATAGCCTACATTGAAATGTGGAAAACATCTTATAATTTGGAACGGAAGGAGTAGATTTCTTCAAGATGAGAAGGTTCATGCTCTTGTGCCTGCAAGTAGGGGGATTTGAAATGAAATTGGAGCTGTGAAGACAAACTTTGGAATCCGAGGGGCTTAGACTTAGTAAGACCAAGACTGAGTATATGAGGTGCGACTTTAGTGGTGTTGGGGGGCGAGGAGGGAGACGGTAGTTTAGAAGTTCAAGGTGTGTAAGAGGGACACCACTTCATACTTGGGATCAATGCTGTAATTCAATGGTGATATCGATGAGGGTTCATTGTGACAAGAAGGTCCCTCAAAAGTTAGAAGCTAAGTTTTATAGGTTGGCAATCAGACCTGCGAAGCTACATGGATCAACATAATGAGTGTCACATAGATACACCTGCTCAGGTGGATGTGTGACCATACAAGAAAGGACCGAAGCAGGAATGGGGTAATAGTTGATTGGGTAGGGTGGCAGCGATTGAATAGAAGCTTGTCTAACACTGACTAAGGTGGTTTGAGCATATCGAATGGAAGCACTAGTAAATAATGAGACTCTAAAGCGTAGCGAAAATACTAAGAGGGGAAGGGGGTAGCCAAAGTTGATATGGGAGGATACGGTAAAAACGGACTTGAAGGATTGGAATGTACCTATAGATTTGACACGTGATAGGGCTGTATGGAAATGACCAATCTATGTGCCAGAACCTTATTTTACTTTTTTTAGAACCCTTGATCTGTAGCACAGCCGTAGTATCTGAACTTGTACACTAACTAAACAACACACTCACACACACTTCTAGTGCATAAGCTAGACACTAACCTATACACAGATCACACACGTTTATGAGACTAGTTGCTGTGGCATACACGCGTGGGAGGGGATTTATTTAGGGGCAACAGCTCTGGTGACACATCCAAGTTAATTCGGTCCGGCTGGGACTCGAACCTGGCCGGGAGGAGTGGACACGGCCACCTCCTACCATCGAGCTAGCTGCTCATTCTCTTTCTTGTACATCGTTTCTTTTTCTCTCTTCACTGTTTGGTTGTCACTGGTTTTGTTGTCTTTCAGCTTAACCCAACTTGCTTGGGGAAAAAAGGCTTTGTTGTTGTTATTGTTGTTTCATTGTGCTCTATATTAGGACAAATGCCATTACTATGTTGACCATAATATAGGCGGATATCGCAAATCGACCATCTGGAGCAGAGATTTGATCTGAATTGTATTCAGTTAGTAACTTGATCCATACTCGGATGCAAGAACAACCAGACTTGACCAAATATGTTTTGACAAGGTTTTGGTCCATTCACATCTTATTGATTGTCACTTGTGCCTTTTTCAGTCATGGGATTATATTTGTTCTGCTGCATGTACATCTTGTTTCACTAATTCCCATTTGTCCTTATAAAAATGAAATTAACTACCGATGCTTTATTTTTTGAGACCAATTGCCAGTGCTTTATTGCTCAACTCTTTTACATTGGCCCATGCAGGTTACTACAGAATAACAGAATATCAGGTGACATTCCTCCAGAGGTAGGGAAGCTGGCGAAGCTAAAAGCTCTTGATCTCTCCGGTAACCAGTTTGTTGGTGAAATCCCGAATTCGTTGGGGCAGCTTATTCAACTAAATTATCTGTGAGTTTATACGAATATGTTACTCCAAATTGTGTGTCCGACCGTCTATCTATTTGGATACCTTTTGGCTCTCTGACACATCATATATATCTGTTAGATCTCACATGCATATGTGTTACGGTTAAAATAGGGTGGATTTTGCTTTAAGAAAAGGGTTGATTCTGATCAAGTATGTCGTGTATTACTAATTTACTATCCAAGGGACCAAAACGCTTCCTCTGTCATTGATACAACTCATGAATGAACTTTGATTAAGTCTGTCTGTACAGTTCAAATGCTAAACCATATAAAATTAAGCTATATCCACTGGGACGCTAGTCTATCGAACCAATCCCAAGTACAAAAGCTAGCAAAGTCATACAAGCTTGATGACACAATGCTTACAAATATAAATTTGCCGAACTGTATCAGTTGGGAAAAGCATGCATATACTTCTAGCAGAACTAAGAATCATCACTTACACACTCACATAAACCTGATAATGACCTATATCTAGAAGGATACGTCTGTAATAAACCCTATGAGCTAAGGCAACCAAGTAAAAAATGTTCTATGTCTGTAGTAGTCATATTTCAGCACTTTGTTTTCCTTCATTTATAATTCATACATATGTTATACGAAATAAATGTTTTTGTTACTATTTTGTTCTTAAAGTTGCACATCCAAGCAGACACACTTGTTGACAACTAGTTTTGTGATGACTATTGCTTTGGAAATCCTTCAGGCGCCTTGATAGGAACAACTTGTCTGGACAAATCCCTATAAATGTTGCAAGCCTTCCAGGTCTCACATTCCTGTATGTCTCTTATTGCATGTTTGTTTCTTTTATGACCAACGGTGTGGTAAATGTTATTCTTGACGTTCAAACTGACATGGGAAACATGTTTCAGCGACATATCATTCAACAATTTAAGCGGACCAGTTCCAAAAATCTACGCACACGACTATAGGTAAGTGGGTGTGGGAGTATGTATAATAAGCTGGTTCTCCTTTTGTTTTTTCGCTCCTACCTGGGAAGTAATGCTTGTTTCATCATTCATATGTTAACTGGTCATACATACATCATTCTCTTCTGTTGAGTACTTAACTGAATGTTACTTCGCTATCCTTTCCAGTCTTGTGGGAAACAAGTTCCTTTGCAATTCGTCAACTCTGCATGGTTGCACTGACGTTAAAGGAGGGACCCACGGTAACTGTTTTACCTGACATCATCTTTTCTCAGTACGTATTGGAACTAACTTACCTTTTGCTATAGATACAACTTCTAGACCGTCGGCTAAAGCGAAGAACCATCATCAGTTAGCACTGGCAATTTCTTTAAGTGTTACCTGTGCCATAATCTTTGTCCTACTCTTTGTGTGCTGGCTAAGCTATTGCAGATGGCGCTTGCCTTTTGCTTCTGCTGGTAATTGTCTTATCATCTACTATAACCTTACTAACGAAAGATAGGATTTGATGAACATTGTTTTATTCAACTATAGATCAAGATCTTGAAATGGAACTAGGTCATCTGAAGCATTTTTCATTTCATGAGCTGCAAAGTGCAACGGACAATTTTAATTCAAAGAATATACTAGGCCAAGGCGGCTTTGGTGTTGTTTATAGAGGCTGTCTTAGAAATGGAACTTTAGTGGCAGTCAAGAGGCTGAAAGATCCTGATGTTACTGGTGAAGTTCAATTCCAGACAGAAGTTGAGTTAATTGGCCTAGCTGTGCACAGGAACCTTTTGTGCTTGTATGGGTTTTGCATGACCTCGAAAGAAAGGTTGCTTGTATATCCGTATATGCCAAATGGCAGTGTTGCTGACCGCCTGAGAGGTATCTTCATTTGTCCATAAAATTTCGATGTTCGTGATTTCTAGCTATAGTTAGTAAGTCTATGTTTTCCTTATTGAGAATTACTGTCCGAGCCTTACGTTTTCTATTTTGTTATTCCTTTTTGTTTCTATAATGTTCTCTTTCTAACTTAGTTAATTTTCTTCTGCAGAGTATCACCATGGAAAACCTTCTCTTGATTGGAGCAAGCGTATGCGTATTGCTATTGGGGCTGCCAGGGGACTACTATATCTTCACGAACAGTGCAATCCTAAGATCATTCACAGGGATGTCAAAGCAGCAAACATATTGCTTGATGAAAGTTTTGAAGCGGTTGTTGGGGATTTTGGATTGGCAAAACTACTTGACCGACAAGATTCACATGTTACTACGGCCGTTCGGGGCACTATTGGTCATATTGCTCCAGAGTATCTCTCAACAGGCCAGTCTTCAGAAAAGACCGACGTTTATGGGTTTGGAATTCTATTATTGGAACTGATCACTGGACCTAAAACCTTGAGCAACGGACATGGTCAGTCCCAGAAAGGGATGATTCTAGATTGGGTAACTTCTTTGGCTCAATCTTTACATCCTATGATTAATTAACTCCAAACCTTGTGTAGCTTGATGCCAAAGTCTAGGTACTGCCAGCAGTAGCTAATATTTTTTTTGGATACAAAGCTAATATAATTAGGAAAGATCTCAATCAAATGACTTGTATTTATATCGCTGTATTTGATGATAACATAAGTTTGCATCAGAGTTTTGAGGTCCCAAAGTCTGACATATTAGCTTAGTACACTGCAAGGCAGCGCTCCTGCTATTTACTTGGAAAAATGTTTGCGGTGTTTACCACCTAATGTTAAAAAAATCTTAATCCTGTGCAGGTTAGAGAACTCAAGGAGGAAAAGAAACTGGATAAATTAGTTGACAGGGACCTCAAAGATCTGTTCGACATAGCCGAGCTAGAGTGTTCAGTCGATGTAATTATCCAATGTACGCTGACCAATCCTATTCTGCGGCCCAAGATGTCAGAAGTTCTCCAGGCCCTTGAATCTAATGTCACGCTGGCAGATAACGGAGTAGACTTGAATAGAGAAGGGCTGCCTTATGGAGGTTCTTGCAGTTTCTCTGTGAGACATGAGGATCCTCACGACTCATCGTCCTTCATAATAGAGCCAATTGAGCTATCTGGTCCTAGATGATGACAAGTGCCTGTTTCATGAGTGAAAATAGAGTGAAGCAATGGGGCAATTGTACAGAACATGTATATATTGGATGTAGTCCAACCTGCGAGGAGTCACTTGGGTTGCTTCTCACTAATCGTTTTCAACTTAGAATTAGGACAGTCATACTGGATGTAGTTTCCAGTGCACCTGTATGTCACTGCTAGATTTGGTTTTTATCTGCCATCCTGAAGCTGGGCGTTAGTTTTTTTGTGCATGCGATTTATATGTTGTTTTAAACATTGATGAAAGTGACGGTCATATTTCTGCACTAATTTACTGTTACAGGTTTGCATCCTGCAGCTTCCTGTCAAACTTATTTGTAGTTTGTTTTCGGAACTTGCTTACAGTCTAGCTCTACGTACATATGGAATCACAGAAGAAAGCGTTTAAGTATTTGAATTATCTGTCCCTATTAAGCAATTAAAGAGGAACATCACTGTAATAGGGACCCAAAACTGACTACCTTATATGGATCCCAAATGTCGCTAACTGATTGACTATCAAAAAAATGTCACCAACTGATGATCCTGTTTTGGACTGGAGGCAGCGGCTCTCCTGAACAAACATATGCTGCATTGCGTGAGGATGGGTGGGAGTTTAATGTGGTAGATGAAACACGAGCAAAAGAGTGGACGTAAAATGGTTCTTTGGATGTTCCACAAGAATTTTGCAAGAGTTCATCCATACAAGACAACTTCTTTACGTAAGTAACGTAATGATACGTTTTCAGAATACAAGGAATAAATAGGCTCATAGGAAGCGGTAAAACAATCAATATTGGTCTTCTCAACCTCTTGATCCAATATATCTTCTTACAAAAATTATATGCGGGGTAGTACATTGTTCTTGAAAAAGAAAAAAATATATACATTGAAATCTTACAAAATTCGGCCTCACGACGTACCGCTTCGTACAGAGCTCCCGCGACAGGCGATTAAGTCTTCCGCCTCCTGCAGGCGGTGCCGCCGGATCCCGGCCTTTGCCGACGGGAGGGCTCTGTTCTCACTGGTTTTTTTTGTATTTTGTTAGGTTTCGTATCTTTTTTGGAGATATCAGACGACGACTGCTCTCTGATGATGGAATAAGATCCTTCTCACCCAGCCTCCGATCCGGTGGCGTCTCAGGCTGTGTGGAGGTTTGTCTCTGGTGGATCTCCTCAGATCCAACTAGTGGTTGTCTATGTGGATCCGGTTGGATCCGATCTTCGTTCGTCTCTGTTCGTGTGTCAAAAAATTAGATGCTTATGATCTATACATCCCTTTATCGGCGGCGGTTGCTGTGCTGGTCCTTTGGGGCCGTAGCACGACGACTTCCCGACTGTCTTATACAACAAGATTCGCCCGACTCTGATCATGGAGGGGTGATGGCAGTGGCGCGCCTTCGGCTCGCTCTAGTGTTTGTAGTCATCGCTAGGTGGTCTTCGGATCTAGATGTAATTCTTATTGCTTCTGATGTTCTTTGTACCGCCTTGAAGTTTCTTCGAAAAAAGAAATCTTACAAAATTCGTGTGGAACTTTTCAATCAAACGTAGCCTATTTTTTCAATTTTATGGTTCGTTTGCAGGTTTTTCACGAGGCAAAGCGTTGATTTAGCTATTGTTGGTTGACTAGTGTAGGGAGGAGGGCAGACGCCTCCCGCAATCCCGTTCGGCGTCATTCAATTGTGTTCCTCACGTCTGAGTCCTCGCGTAGGCATATATATATATCCATCTATCAGCAAGCAGATGAGAAGCTTTTGCCTCGTGTCTCTCCAGTTATGCTCCTCTGAATCGAAAATCTGAGAGACCCCCACCCAATTCTAGCTTTCGATGGCGTTGGCTGGGAGGGTGAGGGCGGCGAGCCTGGCGGCGGTGGCGGTGCGAATGGTGGCGGCGACAGCGCGGCCGTTGTCGAGCGCGGCGGCGGTGACGGTGCAGGGTGAGGACACGGCGTTCGGGTCGCTGTGGTGGTGGGCGTACGCGGGCGTGTCCGCGTTCCTGGTGCTCTTCGCCGGGATCATGTCGGGGCTCACCCTCGGGCTCATGTCGCTGGGCATCGTGGATCTGGAGATCCTCCTGCGCAGCGGCACCAATGCCGAGAAGGCTCAGGCTGGTTAGTACTACGATCCGAATTAACCCTCACCATTTCTTCTCCCTCCCTCGACACACCATGAGCGCGCGCGTGGTTGTTCCGTGAGAAGGAAGGAGCGCCGCCGAAGAAGGGAGGAGGACGGCGGCGCAGCGTTTGGCGGGGACCGATCGATCTCGAGGGTACCTGGTGCGGTGTGGGGAATGGATGGGGATGGACCATGTGCTGACGGCGACGTGCTCGTGTCGTGCGGTGCCTGGAGGAGGGAGGAGAACTCGTGCTTGGATGTGTTGTCAAGCTCTGCTTTCTGATTGTCCTACGCACGAACTTGTGGACCATTGGATCATAATCGGATGGCTCATATCTCCCATGCTCTTCATTGTCTAATCGGCCTTTACCCGTCTCTCCATCCCCTTCCTCTCCTTGCTGCCGCCACCGCATTGCCACCCTCCTCTCTTCCAGTCCGGCGGTCCTGTCATTCCTCTAAGCTCCCTGCACTCCATTCCTCTAAGCTCCGCTCCGGGATATCTAGAAGCCTCCCTCCCCCACACGAACCTACCAATCCTCAAGTTCCCCAGCGCCAGCGACGGAAATGTAGCTTCTCAAGCTTAATGAGTCACAGTCAATGGTAAAAAATACAAAAAAAAAGTAGAGACAGTATTTAGGGAGAAAAAATGTGCTCGTCTGAGAAGAGGAAGGAATATCATTTGTTAGGTGATCACATATCTCTATCTGGACATCACGGACTTCATGTGCTAGGACTACAGACGTTAATTTAGTATAAACCGTAGCAATGATGCTGCTTATCAATTGTTACCATCTAAGTTATATATCTTTCAGCACCTCAACTCTAATGTCTGCAACTATGGCTTCTCATCTATTTAAATACAGAAATATAATATTTGATCGATGGTTCACTTATGTTTTTTGTCTGCTGCAGCCGTCATATTTCCAGTTGTTCAAAAGCAGCACCAGCTTCTTGTCACTCTGCTGTTGTGTAATGCTTGTGCCATGGAGGTAGATAATTTCGTTCATTTTTTTCACTTGTTACACTAGTTTGCGCTGCACGGACATGTTTGAAACAATATTAGCTTCCTTTAAGTTTCTAGTTCAGGCACCCTAAATTATTGAGTCAAAACACCTTCTGGTGACCATAAAGTGTTTTGATAGAAAAAAGCTACTGTTGGATTTGCCTCTTTTTGTTCAGTTTATCTGTATATAAGCACATAGTTCAATATTTTCTTACACATGATCGTTCTAGCTAGGTTTATTTAAATTTTGCGTTGTTTTGAAGCCAACAGATTTTAGTTCCGTGTTAGTGCCTTGAAGTTTCAATAAGGTAGACTAGCATGCTTAGATAAGATAAATTTAATCATGGAGCTGATACTGTTTGGTTTCTTTGTACTTGATGATTGATAAATCACAGGCATGTTTTAGAATGCAAAGTGAACTATTCGAGATTGTACCAAAAAGTCCTATCTAAGTTAACATATACTAAACCCATAATACTAGTTGCTAAGCAAAAGCCTTTTCTTGTAGAGTTCTATTAGGTTTGTTATGCTATATAATCATCTCGTTGAGTTAACCAAGCATGTGTCCAGTCTTCTCCATGTATTAAGGTTCTAATATGAGCGTACACTTGCCCGAATGGCTTAGTCATGCCAAGCTGGGTAACATGCAATGTTTCAATGTTTTATATGACAGTTGATATTGTGAAGGAGAATAACTGAAGAACTAAGTAGTACTAATATTCACGTCCAAGTATCTTTTCTCGTCACGTGGGTAAACTGTGTCAGCTACGCATTTTAAGGACCTTCAACATCGATATCTCCAAACTTCTCCCCACTTCTTACATGTTTCCTTAACCCAGTTTAGTTGAAATGCACATGTTTTTTCCCCTACTTTATTTCTAGACTGTTGAGCCACTTGTAGACAGATAATCTGTTTTTCTCTCGTATCTTTTCATGCTGTTGTTTAACCAGTGGCTCTTCCACTTGCTTATTTGTGATCTTTGCAGGCTCTCCCTATATTCCTTGACAGGATTTTCAATCCTGTTCTTGCTGTTATCTTGTCAGTGACATTTGTTCTTGCTTTTGGAGAGGTACTGCATCATATGTGCAAATATTTCTGTTGTCATCAGCCCACATATAGTCTGATTGATCATTTTATTTCGATAACCAGGTTATACCACAAGCAATATGCACTAGGTATGGGCTGGCGGTGGGTGCTAGCTTTGTATGGCTTGTACGCATCCTCATGATCATCACCTATCCTATTTCTTACCCTATTGGGAAGGTAAATCAGCAAAATTACTTTACTCAATTCAAAATTTCCTATTACATATTGCTAAAATCATTTGAAGCTTCTCGAGTGCATAAATTTTGAATTCCAGTGATTAGATTATAATATGACCTGCACTCACTGCTTCCGAATCATCTCTTTGCTTAGTTTGGTGCCATAGTTGATGGACATGGTTACAAGTTGACTCTGATAACTAGTCTGTTAGTTGTTTCTCATTTCTATTCTTATAATCTCATGCCCCTCGTAGGTTTAACTCATAAATATCCATCATTACTGCACCTACTATTTCAGCGACCTTCCCGGTTTGTATATTCTGAGCTAACTACGAAAAAACATATAATTCTGTTTATTTATTCTGAAACTTGAAACTAAAACAGGTACGAGGAATTTGACTGACATGTCTTCATGGGTTTATCTGTGACGGAATAATAAAATGATTTTGAAAGACAATGCTTGTTAGTTATGGCTCTATACTAGGCACTAGGCAGACAGCTATTGGTGGGTTTAAAGAGTAACTTGTAATTTCCAGGCATTTGTGTCCAGTTGGAAAAAATGACTTCTTCTGAAGTCTGTGTCTTCTAATAATTTACTTCTTCCATAATTAGTTCGGGGCTTTTCATAGATAAGCGATCTTAGTCCTTGACGAGTGTCATACTTTTTATGGTTTATGGAAATTTAGCAATTTACTTCTATGTCCATGCATATTTATTATTTAATGAATGCTGTTTGCTATTGTTACCTAGCTGGTATGAACTATCAAGGCTTCTATAGCTAAGAGCCATGCAAAATTTTCAGCACCTTTTTGTCCTTCTCAAGTAAAAAAAATATGTAATGTTCATGTGACTGAAAATTGTACTAATATCTTACACAGTTCAGGGCAGTAATTCAATGTAAACATTGTTGATTAATGTAGTATGTTTATACCTTTTAGCAACTGACATGCAATAGTATATACCTTCATCTTTTTTTTTATAACTTTTGTTGTTCAGATTTATTTCGACTTGGCCTGATTATGTATTGGTGGTTGAAGTGATCGAAATTTTATGTTATCTTACAGCTCCTAGACTTTGCCCTTGGGCATGATGAATCTGCGTATTTCAGGCGAGCTCAATTGAAAGCTCTTGTTTCTATCCATGGCAAAGAGGTAACATGATTTAACATGTAACTTCGTAAGAAATATGCATATTTACCAATGTTTCTTAGTCACTTCCTTTCCTCATGGCAGGCTGGAAAGGGTGGAGAGCTTACTCACGATGAGACTACAATCATAAGTGGAGCGTTGGACTTGACTGAAAAGGTGTGCAATATCTTCCATTTTGGTTTTTAATCTTTCTTTTCTATGAGGGAATTGAGGATTTAACCCATAGTTGAGGTGCCTTTGACTATCTGCCCTTATTTATATCGCAGTTGATTCTATACACCAAAGTACATGTGCCACATTAAAGTTTCCATATGTCCTTTATACCCATTTTTAACGCCGTCTATACCAAATCAACTTAAACTTTGGACAAACAAGGCTCTCTCCTAGCAGTATAAAGGCAGGAGGATTAAATTTGATTTTAATAATGAACTTGGTGGACAATCTTCTATTGGGATAGTTACTTTGGGATAAGATTGAATATCAATATAAAGAAGGACAGACCCTCCAAGGCACATCAACATGGGATAAATCTGAATCGATGATTTATTTTGATGAAATGAAAGATATATCCTCAGTGTAAATCTGAATCGATGATTTATTTTGATGAAATGAAAGATAGATCCTCAGTGAGAATCACTAACATTGAATTCCAGGAGCAGGACAGATCCTCCAAAGCACATAAGCTTAGTTGTCACTGTGATAACGAAAGACTGAATTTTATTTATTCGATTCCACTAAAATCTCACTGCATTGTGTATGCAGACCGCTGAAGAAGCTATGACACCTATTGAATCCACTTTCTCATTAGACGTGGACTCCAAGTTGGATTGGTAAAGTTTCCTCGGAAAAAAGTTGGATGGGTAAAAATGCAGTTCCATTTGATAGACCATAATCTTACTGGTGTTCCTTATTACTATCGATCCTGTGACACCTGGTTAATCTTTACTTAAATTTTCGTTTTTCTCTTGACAACTTAAAGCATGTGAGTTTCCATGGAGCAACAAACGTGCATATTGAAGCATTGCTCAAAATACATTCCTAATCCTAGGGAAAGTAGGATATGCATATGTCTTCATTATCAGACTCTGCGCCATAACATATACACTTACATTTATGGTAAAATGTTACTCCTTCCGTTCCATATTATGAGATTTTTTAAATATTCCAATACGGACTACATACAGATCAAAAGGAGTGAATCTACACACTAACATACGTCTATGTACATCCATATGTAGTCCGTATTGAATTGTCTTAAACATACTCCCTCCTTTCCTCGATGTAAGGTGTATAGTTTTTTGAAGGAAAAATCCATAATATAAAGTGTATTTGTTATTTATGGACAATTTGAACCATCAAAAAATGAGACCTACTCTCAATAATTTTGTGCCTATTAAGAACTCATTTCTCATGATTTTTTCCAGAAATAAAATCTGTCCACTATGCAAAATACCTATGTCTAAATATTCATGCAGAAAACTATACACCTTACATTCAGAAACGGAGGGAGTATAATATTATGGAACAAATGGGAGTATGTAGAAAACCCTTTGTAGGCTACATGCATCTTGGAGGAAACAATTGAGGTTGGGTTGTGCCTCGGCCTAAGTACTTTGTTGAAGATCTAATGGCTAACAGCTCCTGTCACTGAGAGGAGGTGGAGGCAAATGGACCATCACTGATTAAAACCTTTACATGAGTAAAGACTTTGTAGCTGTTGTGGTTTGACTTGAGCGCTCTTGTGCTTTTGTGGATTTTGGTCAGTGTGTGCATGCCCATTGACTGCCATATTAGTTTCAGATTCGTTTAAGTGCTAGGTTCCTTCAGCCGAAATGTTGCAACGGGCAGTTCGCATTGTCTGGTTGTGCCATTTTTTTTGCGGTTTTGTTGTTGCCCATTGCAAGCCCGTTGCATAGCTCCTGACTGAAGTTTATTCCTGTATTTTTAATCTGTGGATCTAAACTTAGGTTATGTCATCTTTTATGGTTTGACCTAGATATAATTAATAAACAACTGCAAATAGTATAAATACTGAGAGGACTAGGCGATGCAACTTTTAACATACTTATATTCACAGAAAATCTCATATACTTGTATTTACAGGGAAGCAATTGGTAAAATTCTAGCCCGGGGCCACAGCCGTGTGCCTGTGTATTCAGGAAATCCTAGAAACATTATTGGTCTCCTGTTGGTAGGTTAAAATGATGCATGGTGTATTACTCAGTGATCTGTTGTTTATGACTTCACTAACTTAGCACTATTTAAAACTTAATTAGGTGAAAAGTCTTCTGACAGTTCGTGCTGAAATAGAGACGCCAGTCAGTGCTGTTTCCATTAGAAGGATTCCAAGGTATGCATCCCAATTCTATTGTAACATACTGGAGAACATTTCCGTTTCAAAATGTCATGCAATTGTTTGATAGTATAAATGTCGTCATTGCTTTATTAATACTAGTATAAAACATTCTGACAAACAGTTAATCAACATTATTCTTTTCCAGGGTTCCTGCAGATATGCCTCTGTATGATATACTGAACGAATTTCAGAAAGGAGGTAGCCATATGGCTGCTGTTGTGAATGCAAAGCCCAAGAATGCACCACCTACTGATAAAAGTGAACCATATCTGGAGGCAGCTGTGGCAACACACTTGACTGCACCCTTACTATCCAACACTGATGAAAGGGCGGATATTGTGATTGTTGATACTGAAGGACAACATAATAAAAACAAAACCCACTCAGTACAGCCGAATGATACACTCTCAAACACAGTGACTAGTTTATCGGAAGATTTAGATGATGGTCCAGTCATTGGTATCATTACACTCGAAGATGTATTTGAAGAACTCTTGCAGGTAAGCTGTAACAGACTAAATTGCTCTTCTTTGAAAGTTAGGGTTGCCATTTCCTGGTCCGTGGTGGACAACGGCATATGCACTTTAGGAGCAGAAAAGCACAACACATATGGAGCAAAGTGGAATGATAAAATTGAGCTGCATAAATTTTGGCTTTTGTCTAGCAACTATCAATTTAACTTCAACTACACTGTACATTAAGCAACCAAACATTCCTCAGGAAAGGAGATATGCGGTTCATGATAATCTACATAATTCAGTTTAATCATTATTTTTGTTTGTTGCTTTTATGGTTTACATATGGCCAAGCATGTGCACGCAACAGAAGTAAATATCAATCAAGTTGTGTGCTTTCTTCCACACATGAACTCCCTCTTACATTATAATGGAGTTAAATCTGTTGCCCACGACATCTCACCGATTGGTAAACTAATTATATAATTGATTTTGGTGTGCCTATACTCTTCTTGCGCCTTGGTCTTTGCCCAGCACAACCTACTGAATGACCATCTCTAACCACATGTATGCTCCAGATTGTCATGTTTGTGTTTTCATTATTTTCTAGAAGTCCTAGTAAATCTATCCTGAGAAGATACATTATTCCAACTAGATGAAGTGTATTTGTGAAGTTCCTCGTTTTGATTCGAGTATCAGTTTCTCACCATTTTGACTTTGGGATTTTACAGGAGGAGATAGTCGATGAGACGGATGAATATGTTGATGTTCATAAAAGGTATGTCTCATCTTTACAGGAAGTACATGCTCCTGGCATTCTTCACCTTCTGCCAAGTATACTTTATGCAACTTAATTCTCTCGCTCACAGGATACGAGTGGCGGCTGCAGTCGCCGCATCAGCAGTTTTAAGGGCTCCATCTTATCGGAAATTAATCAATCAAAAGGCTGCAGTAAGGGCTATTTCTATTAATGATGCCAGTTGATTAACAAAATATACCTGAATGGTCGGCACAATCGTATTCTAGCACTCATGAATACACATGTGTCTGTTTTCATTAATTTTAATTGTTATAAATGATATTATAAAATTTATGGAAAGAGGGGTACATATGTAGACACATGCTATCGGGTACCAAAGGGTCGCTATGAACACAGATGTTGCTATCTCGATTGAGCTGGTCCTTGTTTGTCCTAAAGGAAACTGATCCCAAGAATTAGAAGTGGAAATTCTCCTTGAATTTGCAATTTTCGTCAACAGCCCAAGCTTCCAATTTGAATTAATTGTTTTTTTACTTATAACTGTGATGATAATTTTTAAATCACCCCATGTGTAAACCCCGTTTTAGAACAGATGAACTGTAGTTAGATGCTTCCATAACAAGTATGACCACATGTACTTGCCCAAAGTTGTCTAGAATTCAATCTCCCCCCTAACCTTTTTTGTGTAGTTGTATTTATGTATATCTCATTCGTTGCTGAAGGTATTTGCTTAGTCTGATATTAACAATTACCTAACAATTTTTCTTGTTTTAAGATTTTTTTGTTTCCTAATAACACCTGTGTTTCCACGAATTTCTGATGGAAGACGCTAAGATATTTAACTTTGCATTTCCTTTAGGGGACGCTTGGTCAACCAGGACATGCCACTGGAATTCTGAAGAAACCTATTGGTGATTCAAGTCCGTCAAAACATAAAGTGAACCTTGTTGAGCCTCTTTTACAAATCGAGAGGTAGTTTTAGATGTATCACATAAATACAGCGATGGAATACATTGAAGCAAAATAGGATTTTTTTGGCATTGTTGCTATCTTCCGCAAGCAATAAATTAATACAACTCGTTTTGTAAATTTCAACTGGCGCTATGTGCTTTCCTTGACATGAACTTTTGTTATTTGGAAATCATAAATCTGAAAACTTTTTTTGGAACGTTGGCAGGGAAACTTTGAATGGCAGTAAATGTTAACATGTAAAATAACCCGCCTGTACGGAGGCTGAGCTAGTTGCGTTCTATTTGTACTCTTCCGTTTCACTAGCTAGCTAAAAGATAACAAGACATGCACTTGACTTGACTACTTGAGGCTCCAAGTTCTCTCTCTTTTTTAGCTTACAAGTTCTTTCTTGTGTGGCATGATGATCTACAAGACTCACGGCACGCCATGCTATCTCATCTCATCTCAATCTCAATCTTCTCATCTCAATCTCAACTATATAATACGGCCTACGGTGAGGACGTACGTCGTGGTTATTTTTCATTTTAGTCCTTCAAGTTTTGGCAAATTAACCCATACTCCTTCAAGTCGTATACCCGTTCATTATTTTCTTTGCAAAAATATTTTCTTTGCAAAAAAAAGACTCCATTTTCCCACACGCTCCCCTGCATCCCACGTCTGTGCCTCTGTGGCGCCTCGACCTCCGCTGCGCCGGCGGGATCGCTACTGAGCGGGAGCTCCGCCGCTGCACTGGAAGACGTGGCCAGCAACCTTCAAGAGCGTCACGCCGTGCTTCCCCGCAGATTTTGGCCTCGATTCTGGCCTCGATTCGCTTCTCTTTCCTCTGTCTCCGAGACTCCGACCTCTGTTCTTCGACCTCTGTTCTTCGACCGACGACGCAGCCCAACGCCGGCCACACCATCAACACTACCCTCGCTCCCCCTCAATCTAAAGCACTAACAGCCCCTCTCCCTACCCTCGATCTGATTATCTGTCGAGATGAAGGTCAACTGGACATTGTTTCGGTGCACCGGATAGGTTCAGGGCCGAGAAAATTGCAGATAACACCAACCTTTAGTGCAAAAGTTGCACAAAACACAGAAATCAAACACCTTTTGCGGCTAGCCCTAGCTTTTCGTTTAATAAGTTGCATCTAGCCCAAAACATTGATTTACGGGCTTAACAGTTAACTAATATTTTCACACCACATATCATAATTATACGAGAATCTACATCATCTATATTACTCCCTCCGTCCCGATTTATAAGTCGCTTACGTATCCCTAGGTTGTGAATTTAACTAATATAATAAAAAATTACAATATAAAAATTACACTATTAGAAAATATAAAGTCTAAATTTTCTAATGACATAATATTTATAATATATAAATCATTTTATGTTGCTCAAATTTACGACCTAGTGATACGTAAGCGACTTATAAACCGGGACGGAGGGAGTATTTGATGACTAGATTTAAAATTTATGACTAATACTTAAGAAGCCAATTATAGATGTGTTATCAAGTAATCTAGGTTGACAAGATTTAGTTGAAATACTCTCTACTTAAAAGACGTTACGTATGTACGTGTACATTGTTTTCAGCGGTCTGTTTTATCCATTTTAGATTCTCATATTTTTCTCCGCAGAAACAACTCTCATGTTTGATCGGACAGGAAGAGTGTGTATAGATATTAAAACTAACGTGTCAAGATAATATACTAGCTGAGTCTGTTAAGAAAAAAAGTTCTAACAAGGAGAGATGTATATAGGCGGGTTGTTCAAGCTAATTAGTGTGGGTGTATGTCATGAAGTGGTACATTGTAAAAAAACTGCTCAAAAAACATAATCAATGTCATAACATAGTGGACTGCTTTTTATAATATATATCATAATATCATATAATTATGATATACAGTGTAAAAATTCAGTATAATGATCATGTACCCACACATCAGATTCTTGTTAAGCCCGTAAATCAATGTTTTGGACTAGATGCAACCTATTAAGCGAAAAGTTGGGGCTAGCTGTAAAATGTGTTTAATTTCTATGTTTTGTGCAACTTTTACACCAAATGTTGATGTTATCTGCAATTTTCTCTTCAGGCAGCAGATCCTCGCCGACGAATAAGGTGAGCTCGGGGTCTCCTCCCTTACTCGCGTCTGACTTCAGCGGCGCGCCTCTCCTCTCCTGGCCTACCGAGGGAGCAGCATCACAAATCCTCCCCAAAATCGACCCCATCACCACTACCCTCGTCCCCCTCCAGGCTCCACCCACCCCCTCAATCTAGAGCACCATCCGCTCCTCCCCCTCTCCTCGGACCGTCCAATTACAATCCCGTCGTTTTCCGTCTACCACTTCTGCTTTGCCCACCCGTTCTGCTCGTCGAAACGCAGTTCTGCGACTTCGCCGGCCGCCATAAGCCCCAGCTCCACCCAAGGTACGTGATTCCCTCTACAGATTTCCACTTAATTTTAGGAATCTTCTTACTACTAGAAAGGAGAGATCTAGGGGTAGTTCTGAATGTAAGCATATGTTAGAATTATCTAATACATTGTTCCTCTTGAGATTGATTGGCTGCATTCATGGTTTGTCATGGAGCGGTTTGGCTTAAGGCTAACAAGTAAATTCTATATCTATTCTTGATTCAAATTTCAGTTAGTACAGCGATTGCATGATAAAACAGTATTGTACATGCCTTACTGTTTCATAAAGCGGCAACAACATCATTTTGTGCCAGCGGTGATTTCATATGTTGGATGCAGATGCTGAAAACTGCCCATTGATCTCCTGCTTGCTCTAAATAATCTGCATATTCATCAATGGTTTCTCATGGAGCGGCTTGGCCTAAGGCTAACAGGTAATTTACAGGGCTTGCATGATAAAATTGTAATGTACACCCCTTACTGTTTCACAAAGCGTGGTCATACCTGTTATAGTCATCGGTGCATATGTTAGAATTATCTAATACATTGTTCATTTTGAGATTGATTGGCTGCAATCCTTCTTTAGATACTTGAGTACAGTAGTGTTCCAACGTAGAAGTGATAGCCTTATATTCATACATGAGTGTTCAGGCCTACATCTTTTAAGTAAATACCATCATAGTCTTACTAATCCTATTTACTAATTGCTTCAAGGAATAAATAAATTAGTAATTTACAGCATAGTCCTGATAATTTCATTTTAACCTATGGCACTCTACATACAAAAAGAGTGATGTGCTATTTTATTATCAACCAGTTCAAATGGTTACAATCGTTGTTGAAGACTGACATTATCTTCCCTGAAGACGCCGACACTTACGGACACAAAAGCACATCGCAGCCTATTTTCTCATTGAAAAAACTTAGGGAATGATCAATATGGATGTAATTATGGTGCCCGTGGAAATATAGTCCTTATCGGAATTGTCGGAAACCTTTCAATCAAGTATTTCCATTGTCAAGAGAAAACTGAACTGTAAAATGGTCTTCACATATCTTGAGGTCATTCTAAATTTTGCTTCCATTTGTCTTCGTCAAGTTTTTACTAACGAGTCAACGATACGAGTGACATGAGGAAGAGCAGAATGGCTGTTTGGTCGCTGAATGTGCTGCTGATGTCATTTTCCCAACTGATTTCCAAATATTGTTCTTGTAGAAAGATTAATATCTCTCGTTTAGTACACCTTTGACGCACTATCCAGAAAGGAGATTAATATCTCCAAAGTATTAATCTACTATTTTGATGTGCTGAACCTATGGTTCAAAATAATATACATAGAAATTTTGAGAGCCGCAGAGAGAGTGTTTCTATTTTGATGTGTTGTTTTGAGAGAGAAAATGAGTAAAAATATGTATATTGTAATTCGGAAATTCAGATATAAGGAGCCCATCAAAGTCCACCAAAAAATGGTAGAACAATCTCTTGGAGAGGCTCTCCAAGCAAGCATATGGAGAGCCAGAATTTGATGTGTCTGTTGGACTTGCTCTACTTCGGTCTTTTTTTTTGAAACCTAAGACTGTAGGGTCAAGACCCCACAACATTTTATTACTTCATTGCAACAAAAAACAGGCATAATTACAAACAAAGGGAAGGGGGGGGGGGGGGGGGGGGGGGGGGGGGAGAGTTTTAAGAGAGGTTATCAATCCATATAGACAACTTATCTACATCCTTATCCTTCACCGTATGCACAAGCAGTGTGACATCATGTACAAAACGCCTCTTCCAGGATCTAAACGAAGGTTGTATGTGCTGGAAAATAGCCTCATTACGTTGTTTCCAAATGTTCCAAGCAGCAAGAATTACCACCTCAGTGAAGAAGGGATTTGGATATTTCTTTCTTGCCTTCAAAAATACTTGCTCAAAGGAGCTTCCTGGCTCCCATTCAATCTGTAAGTAGTTCCAGATCCGCACACTGAAATTACAGTGAAAGAACAAGTGTAGCCAGTCAGTCTTCAGTTGCATGGGTCGAGCAAAGGGCACAATGGAAGACATCAGTAACATTCCAGTGCCTGCGTCTGATCATATCCCTGGTATTCAACCGATCACTTATCAACAGCCAGGCAAAAACTTTAACACGCAAGATCACCTTGCTTTGCCATACAGCTTGAAGAATCTTGTTTGCTACTGAATCTCTGAAACAATATATATAGAACCTGTGTGATGTGTAGACCCCATCCTTCCAAATTGTCGATCAACGATCCTTTTCAGTATCACTCAGGTTAATCGAATTTAGCATTGTTTGTAAAGCACCATACTCCTGAAAAGCTTGCTCCGATAAAGGCAAAAAGAAAAGCTGCGATCTATCTTCTGTATGTATAACTTCTCTAACCGACAGATTAGGATTCAAAGCAAAAGAGAAGAGCCTCGGAAAAGATTCCTGCAGAGTGGTGCCATTCCACTTATCTGACCAAAACAGAGCTGTATCTCCAAAATTCACAGAAATAGTAGTGACTTCTCTGTACTTATCAACCAACTTCATCACATCCCGCCACCAAAAGGAACCGCAGAGGTTAGAAACTTGTTGAAAGAGCATTTTCCCTCATGTGTGGTTTTGGTAATTGAATGACAATCTCTATGGACTAATGATTGCTTTTGAGATATCATTATAGATCATGTCCATGGAATTGTGGAGTTCATGTGTTGGACTCTTGAAGCTTATTGCAAGTATGTCTTGAAGATTCAAGACATCATCTTAGTGAAGAAAAGATGAGTTGTGCAAGACCAAGAGAAGCTTTCTCGAAAAGATCCCATGCTTGGTGCTTGCAATGGATACATGAAGACGAAGCTTAGCGAGTCTCTCCCATTGTGAGTATGGGGGAGTATTTGGAGAAGTCTTCATCAAGCAAGTGTTTGGACGCGTAATCAAGAAAGATGATCCACTTGAAGAAATCAAGATAGTCATCATCCAAATCAAGTGGAATGCTCAAGGCAAATGTATGATCTTGATAGGGCTATAGGATAGATAGGCGTACTATCAAGAGGGGCTCTCAAGTTAGTAACTTGATCGCATTCTTGTGGAGAGCTCAAACCTTTGCATACTTGGCATATCATGTTTCTTGGTTCTTATTTGGCTTTTATGTTGCTGAGGTGTTAGAGCTTGGTTCATCTCCATGTCAAGCTCTAGTTCATCGAAATCGGTTTTAATTTGGACAACTTGTTACGTTTTCGGTGGCGGAAATATTGTCGGTTCTTCCGTGAGGAAAGTCCCACACCTTGCCATGTGTGGTGATTTTACTCTATTTATGGGATGCAATATTTCGTCGCTATCTTTCCAACAAAATTGGTCTCACCTCATTTGGAGTTCATTTGCAAAAGTTATAGCAGTTTTCGTTTCGGTGTTCTGTTGATTCGGATTATTGGGGCCGGATATTCCGCCCTACCGGAATTTCCGGTTCCCCAGCTCATCCAAGAAAACGGCTAAGGAAAGGAGAAAAAGGGTTCTGACTCCAGTCGGAAATTGTGCTCGGAAATTTCCGTCTACCGGAATTTCCGAGTGCCCCTAGAAAAGTCCTCCAGAAATGGCTAAGGAAAAGTTTGGTTTTGCTTCTGACTCCAGCCGGAATTTCCGAGCTCTCTTAGACCGGAATTTCCGAGTCTCTCTAGACCGGAATTTCCGGATGACCGGAATTTCTGAGTCTCACTTATACCGGAATTTCCGAGTGTCGAAACAGCCAACGGCTATATTTCCTGGAGGGGTATAAATACCTCTCCCCTTCTTCTTCCCCAGCAAATCCAAGGCAACACAATTTTCCCCTCTCTCCTACTCCATTGTTGACCTTGGAAAGCTCACTTCCCTCTCAATCCCTCCATTGAATCTTCCATATTCTTTAGGGAAAGCTGAGAGGAGATCTAGATCTACAATCCTACCAATCCTTCTCTCCTCTAAGTGAGGGGAACTTAGTTGATCTAGTTCTTGGAGTTCCTTTGTGGTTCTTCTTCGTTGTTCTTCCTCTCTTATCCCCCCATAAGCATTATTTTCTTTTGGTGGGATTTGGGAGTGAAGGATTTGACTCCTTTGTGGTTTCCTTTGTTCTTCCTCTCTTATTCCCCCATAAACATTTGTTGTTGTGTTGGAATTTGAGAGTGAAGGACTTGAGCACTTCGTGTGCTCTTGCCATTGCATTTGCATCGGTTTGAGCCCTCCACGAGGATTCGTGGTGGTGATACTTGTGAGCTTGTTACTCTTGGGTCTTTGGACCCTAGGCGCCTTTTGTGGCCGGCCTTTTGTGGCCAAGACCTCTTGTGGTCAAGACCTTTTGTGGTCACTTGAGAGCCCCCAATTAAGTTGTGGATGTGTGCCTCAAGACTTGGGAGCCCCCAATTAAGTTGTGGGTGTGTGCCTCAAGAGTTGTACGGGATTCGATCTCCGCCCCAAAGGAGATCAATAGTGGAAGGTGAACTCGAACCTTTTGTGGTTGAGTTCATCAGGAGAAGAAGGTGAGCCTTTGTGGCGTTGCGGCTAACCTGTTGTGGTTGCGCACACCTCTCCAAACGAGACGTACACCTTTGGGTGGAACTCGGAAATACATCCTCGTCTCCGCGTGCCTCGGTTATTTCTATACCCGAGCTCTTTACTTATGCACTTTACATTGTGATAGCCTCCGTGCTTGAAGTCATATATCTTGCTATCATCTTGTCACTTGTATTGCTTAGATTAAGTTGTTGGTGCACATAGGTGAGCCTAGTTTATATATCTAGGTTGTATGCTTGTTAAAGTAAACCTCTAGTTTTATTCCGCCTTTATCAAGCATACCGGAATTTTCGGGTCATTCGTGTACCGGATATTTCGGCTACTCGAAATTTCCGGTCACTCTTGGACCGGATATTCCGGCTCCTCGAAAAAGTTTTAAATCGCCTATTCACCCCCCCCCCTTTAGGCGACGTCTATCCGTTCAATTGGTATCAGAGCCTAGTTATCTCATTATTAGGACTAACCGCCTAGAGATAAAGATGTCGTTTAGAAATCTAGTGCACAATCCCACTTATAGATTCGATGGCACAAATTATGATGTTTGGAAAATCCGCATGCTTAATCTTTTTAGAGACATGGGTTCAAATTTAGAGAGTATTGTAGATATGGGTTTTTTCTCCTCCAAAGGATTCAGAAGAATTATCTTTAGAGCATGAGAAAAACTCTTATCTAGATACTCTAGCATCTAATGGTCTCATATGTGCTTTGAGCGATGTAGTCCTTGCGTCGATCATGCCTTTTCGGAGCGCTCATGAATTATGGACAAAACTTTAAGATATATATGAGGTGTCCAACATTCCAAGGATGATTGTCCTCCTTCCACATCCGGTCGTGATGAGCTCACGACTTCCTCCACTTCACCGACATGTGTTTTGCCACAAGGTAATGATTGGTGATAGAAATTGCAATCTTGATGGTAAATCCACTATTGACTATACTTCTCACCCATCTTATTGCAATGCTCTATCTTTGGACTTAAACACCTCTAGCACTTCAAATGTCTTAAATGCTAGTGTTGATAGTCCTTGCATATCATGTATTAGTTGCTTAACTAAATCTCATGATGATATGCTTTCCTTGTCTTGTTGTCATGATCAAAATGTTTCTACTTCCTCTAGTACTTGTTTGACTAACAATGTAGAGGAATCCCAACAATTGTTGGAACAAGACTTGGACCTCAAAGGTGCTTCAAGTGTCTCTTCATCGTCTTCATCCACTACTCACATTTGCCTAATGTCTAAGGAGTATAAGGTATCACCTACCGTGCACTTCAATATATCTCATGATGATGATAATGATGATGCTGCTGATGATGATGATGATCTAATTAAGGAGAAGGTTGACATTGTCTCTCATGCTCTCTTATATAATAAAAATGCTCATGATAACTTCTTAAAAATCATGACTACCCTTTTTGAGCTCAAGGAGACCTTTGAGGCTATGGAGACCCGTTGCCATGAAGGGTGGGGTCTTGCTCGTGATTCCGCGGGTGAGGTCCATAATCTAGAGAATGCTCTTGAGGAAGAGCAAGAAACTCGGGTTGCTCTCGAGGAGAGATTAGAATCTAGTGAGGAGTTAAACAATGAAGTAATTGCTAAACTCACTAAAAAACATGACCATGCTATTGCTAAATGTAATGTGCTTAGTAAAGAAAATGCTAAGTTAAATAATGAGCTTGTCATGTTGTCTCCTTCCACTTCTAATGATAATGATGCTTGTGCTACTAACTCCACTTTGTGTGAAGCATCTATGTTGAAGGAGAATGTTGAGCTAAGGGCTCAACTTGATTTGGTAACTAGCAAGTATGGGATATTAGAAGAAAATCATGAAAAGCTTTCAAGCTCTAATGAGGATCTTCTAGCATCCCATGCTAGGCTAAAGTTAGCTCATGAGGCGGTCACTACGAAGGTAAAATCTTGTGAGCCTCTTGTGAACACTAGCACAAACTCTACTTCTAATGCATTATTGCCATGTGCTAGTTCTAGTAATTCATCCACTCATAAAATTGCTACATCTTGTGATGAATTACTTTCCTTGCCTTGTTGCTCTAACATTGTAGCATCTACTTCCTCTACTATTTGTGTTAAAACTAACCATGTAGAGGAACTTAAAGAGCTCAAGGCACAAGTCACTTCTTTGAGGAAAGACTTGAAGAAATGTCATGAAGGGAAGTCCACCCTCGACAACATGTTGAGAGTGCAACAACTTCCTCATGACAAGAGTGGACTTGGATTCAACTCCAACAACAAGAACAAGATGAAGCACAAGTTCGTCAAGAAGAAGGGCCAATAACAAATTACTGATTTGGCCAAGATTGTGTGCTTCAAGTGCATGGTTGAAGGGCACCATGTGAGATCTTGCCCTTTGAAGAAGAAGCCTCTTAGTGAGAAGCAACAAGGGAAACAACATCAAGTCCAAACTCAAGCTTCCCAAGTTGAAGAACCTTCCCTTCCCAAGAAGAAAGGTAAAAGCCGCCTTTGCTACAAATGTCGTGGGAAGGATCACTTTGCTTCTTCATGCACTCATGGTACCTTATCCAACCCTCCCACTATTGATAATGTTCATTCTCTTCGGAAGGATAAGGTTGGCAATGTGTTTGCCAAATTTATTGGTACTCAAAGTGGTGTCAAGAAAAGAACCATTTGGGTTGCCAAACCTATTGTGACTAACCTCTTAGTACCCAACTTAGTTGGGGACCAACAAGCTCAAACTTGATCAATAGGTGTAAACGGAGGACATTGGAGACTTGACTACATCATGAAGAATTAAGGGATCTTCATCACTCATATTCTCTCAAGTCAAGTCAATTGGATTATATTGTCTTAGCATATATCTAATGCTCCTCCTTGCGGTAACTTGTATCTAATTCATATGTATACATTGAAAGTTACTTGCACCCTTACATGTGTTTGGTTTTGTGCCTTACTAGTGTTTCATATGTGTTGTGCACTCTACTTACTTATATTGAGTAATCAAACTTGTGTATGTTGGTTTGCACACCATGTATGCTTTGAGCCTCTTGCTTATTTGCTTTCATCTTAATTGGCTCTTATAAGGATATTAATGGACTATCCCATTTTGGGGGAGTGTTGTGCTTTTTTTGTAACACACTATCCTAAAATGTGTATTCATGAGGACTACCACTTAGTGGTGATATATTAATATTATCTACTCTCTTTGTGGTATGTCTTACTCATGAGAAATTCAAATTCTAATGTCCATTAATTATCTCTGGTTGGATTTCTTTTGCCTCTTGCTTCAAAGAATGGATTATCACATTATGGGGGAGTAATAAGCTATGTGCATATTACAAGCCTAGAAAATGTGAACATGAGAGGTAGTGTCACCTAGAAAAGAATGGATATTTTTGTTGCTCTACTCATAATTTGTGTTGTGCTTTCGTTAGAAAGGAAAAGCAAGGATCCCATTGTTGTGCATTTACATTCGAAGACTTAATTTTAAGTAATGCACTATTCTTGGGGGAGCTATCCTACATTGAGTAGAACATCACCCTTTTTATTGTTATCGGGTCTTATTGATTTTCTTGACATTTGTGTTCAAAAGGATATATGGAGGGTAATGATCCCACTTGTGTGCATTTTGTATTTACATACAAGATCTTAAAAATGCACTAATCATGGGGAAGCTACTCTATACTCTTTAGAGCACTATTCTTTAAATTGGTTTTTAAATTGGTTTTGTATCTTATTGATCTTCTTGAACATGACTAATTGGTTAACAATATATATGGAAAGTGATGATCCCATTTTTGTGCATTTTGTATTCAAATACAAGATCATAAGTAATGCACAAATCTTGGGGGAGCAATCCTATATGTTATTCAACATTAGTCGTCTTCAATTGTTTTTTGTTCCCGATGACATGTCTCTTTGAAAGACAAACATTTTTCTTCTTGGTACTTTGTGCCATCATGAAAATTGTAGAGGGCTTGGTTTATTTGTTGAAACCTTACTATTCTTTGTGGAGTTGACTATCTCATCCCATGGTTCCTAGTCTACCTTTTTGGATGAGATAAACCTTCGAGCATGCTTGTTTGATTTATTTCCTATGCTCATTGGTTTAGCCTTGACCTTGATTTCATTTGATATCTTTTCAAATTGGTTTCTCCAATCATGTGTTGGTTTGAGTCTTTTGATACAATGAGGACAAATCCTTCTCTTGCCACACTTTTGTGTAGCTTCTTGATTTAATTGGTGTTTTGTCCAAATTGTATCTCACTTGGTTCTTGAAAGTTTTGTGCATGCATATTTACTATTTGTATATCTTATGGCATGTTTACTTTCTTTGATCCAATATATAGGATAAACTCCATCAAATCCTAAATGGCTAAGATGTGCATGAAATTCTATTTCATATCAATATGCACATATTTATACGGAGTTTGTCCTATGTATTGTAGTTGGACTAACTACTTTGGACCCAATTAGTTTGGGTACCATTGTGTACTTGATTTGTTTTAGGTACATGAGAGATGCATTGGAAGCTTGCCTCTATTTAAAGAATATGTCTTCATCATGTGCTTCTTGGAGTCAAGCTTGGATGATTGTGAACTCTCATCTTCTACACCGTCAATGCTATCTCGGCAACAAGTATCTAACTCATGCATATACTTCTACCTCTCAACCTTGTGTAGGTTGTTCTTTGGCATGAGTTTCTCTAAGTTGCATTTGATATGGTTTTTGCAAAGTTTGATTCAATACTTCTTCATTGCAAATGTGAGTTAGCCGGGATGATTAAACATCAAGGGGAATATATATTTATATATAATCATTTTCATGATTCACGGATCCCCAATGTGTTAATCTAGCAAATTCATTTCAAAGTCTCTCATATGCAATATTGATGAATTCTCTTAAACCATTTGCCTTGTGATATTTGTTTTGTGTCTCGAAGTATCCCAACTATCACTTTTCCTATGTGGGTATTTGTGATGCTTGGAGAACTTGGTGTTGGAAGTTCATCTATACCCTTTAAGAATAATTTGAGCTATGTGCTTTGCTTTTAAGCAAAAATTCTTCTCGGTGTATTTATGACTTCCTCTTGAATATCATGTGCTTGACCTTGTACCTACATTGTGTGTGCATGTTTCTTTGAGGACTTAGTGTCCACTTAGAAACTTATACACATGAGGGTAGTTACATATTTAATTGGTATTCAAAATCTTTAGTGATCACCTTTTATTACTTTCTTGATTCTTTGGTGATCTCTAAATGGCACAAGCTTTGTTTTTCTATTGGTTTCACATTGCCTCTTAATAAGCTTGTGATCCTATTTGTGAAGGGGATCGTGTGCAGAAAACAAAAAATTTCCTACCAACGATATCCTTAAACTAGCCAAGATCTACACTATGCAGATATAGAAGTACGGCGGAGATCGGAATACGTACCCTCATAGACCGAATAGCGGGGATTACGCTCCCGCACAAGCGTTGACGATGAAGACGCCGTAGCCGACCTCTAGATCGCGGAGAACTCGGCGCGACGAAGATGACGAAGATGACCCCGAGGTCTGGTGGAGGAAGTAGGCCTCCGAGTACCGCTAGCGCAGCACCTCGCAGGGAGTCGCACACATACGGTGGAGACGACGGCCTCCGAAGCTCCAGTCCAGGACGAGCAGCGGAAGACTTGGACCGGAACACCAGCAGCGCGGCAGCGGGCTATGGTGGAAGAGATCCCCCTCCTCTACTCGGCGCGGCTCCGTCAAGGGAACCACGAGATCGAGAGAGAAATTGGGAATTAATTGGTGAATTAAAAGGCCAGGGGTGCCCCTTCTTATATAGGCTCCCAGGGGGAGCCAACCTTGCCAGCCAGGCAATGTGGGACTATCCCCCATTTCCTGGTTCGGCCAAACCAGGTGCGCCGGCCCTAGGTGGGCCCCATTTGGCCCACCTAGGCCGGCCAAGCCTCCCCCACAAAATTCCCTTAAGGGTTTTCCCCCCCATGGGCTTTCTTTCGACCAGAAGGCCCATTTAGGGAAATCAGCCTAAATAAATTCGAAAATAAATATATAAAATCATATTTACATATTAATTACACTAACTAATATCAAACATAATATATATAATTTTTCCTAGCTCCGAAAACTCTTTCGGCGCTGCCCGATCTCCATCGGACCCCTCCCGGGACGCTCCCGGTGATCTCCTTCCTTTCCGGTTGTCTTGTCGAAACCCCTTAAGTGTGTTACCCTAGCGGTTCGATATAATATCAGGTATGATCAAGACTCCTCAATGATCAACGACTAACTCGTAGGCCTGGACCCCATGAATTAACCCCTAAGATATAACGAATGACTTTCATCTATCAAACCTGGACGTATAGTCTTAAACCCTTTGTCATGGCGATACTTAGCGTGTCCGAGCACCATTCTCAGATATCTCCATACCTAGCATGATCTCGTTACCGACATCGCTATCTTCTACTCGTCTATAATATTATGTCAGCTGGTGACCTAGTCACATGTTTGCAAACTCATTTGACATAATCTCACCGAGTGGGCCCTAGAGTATCTATCCGGCTATGCGGACTGACAAATCCCGCTGTTGACCCCTCGTCTCAACTACTCCTTTCCGATACCCAAAAGTATCACCGTTATTGTCATACTAAATAAGATACGACGTTTGGTGCGATCAAAGTATCTTCCAGGAATACTAATAAGAGTTGATCTCACGGTCTTAAGGCGTAATGACTATGTCCTATAAATACTGGGTATGTCCATCACATCGTTACTCCTGACGATATGACTTCCGTTGCCGACCGGCGCCATGCCCTATGATCGGAAAACCTCGATCATCAATCGCGCAATGAAACTAGTCTTAGTAGAGGCTACTAGGGACCTGGTTGTTTATCTACCACACCTGTATTAATGTTTCCGCTTAATACAGTTATAGCATGGTGTAAAACATATAATGAACGATTGGGATATTTCCAATAAACTATGTTTATTAAGTGCCTCTAGGGCATATTCCCTTCAGTCTCCCACTTGCACTAGAGTAACACTTAATCTAGTTTACAACCTGGTAAAAGCTCAACACCCATAGCATCTTGGTGCCTGCTCGCCTCGTGGAAGAGGAATACAGTCAACAGATCTCACACATTGAGACCTATATGTGCTTTGCAACACTTCTATGTCACCTAGTTTGACATCATCCCGTATCTTACGATGACGGTGAAATATATCCCAGTGGATGGAGTGAGACTCGAGCATTCGCGTAGCATGCGCCTTAAAAGTCTAAGAGACCTATTAAGGGGACCACCTACGTCCGGAAAACTGCTCAGTCCAATCACACTTGCTACTTCTAAAGTCGCGATATATTTCTATACCTATGTAGATTGTGCGAAAGTGCATTCATATGCGACTTCGCAAACTAACCATGTCTATCTTCAAAATAAAGGACATCTCCTATATGAGATTTCTAGTCGTATGGGTCAGTGTAATAACTTGCATCATCGTAACCGCTTTACGGCAAGTTGTCATTCCACTCTTACCCGTTACTAGAAAACCTATCTTCAGTTCTCATAGACACTGAAGAATAAACTTAACGTTTGTTCATTGATCCATACAAGGATCACTCTAGAACCTGTTCTTGAACCAAGAACTCGGGTCACACCAAGTCGAGCTTTCAGCCTGATAGACTCTATGTCTGATACATAGAGAATGTCGAACATCATTTTCTATCACTGATAAAGTCAAGATTAACTTAATCTTTAACTAGTCATACAAGCAAGAACCTCTTTCTTCGCTTGTCCTTTTCTGAAACACTTCAGAATCCTGACTTAGGAAATACTCCGACTTAATGTTATTAAGCCCCCTCTGATCTATACAATTATAAATCGGATGCCTAATACTCCTAACTTCATTTCACAGAAAATTTAATCACTTAAATAATCCTTTACACTCTACTAGAGGATTTGTGTCATTCAATATGTCGTTACATACAGAATCACAAATGACACCTAGCTCCCACTCAAATATGCCTTCCGCATATAAGATCAAGGAAAACTACTTAGCTCCCACTCAAATATGCCTTCCGCATATAAGATCAAGGAAAGCTACTTTGCTCCCACTCACTTCTTTGCAAATGTAGGTTTCTTCAACTATTTTGGACAACTCCAAAATCCTTTGATCACATTATCAAAGTGAAGATTCCAGCTCCGATATGCTTACTTCTGCCCATGAATGGACAACCGAAGCTTGCACACATGTTCAGCATCCTCTTAATTACACTATTAAGAACCATGGTTTTCTCATCCATCTATCAATTTCTCATTCAAAATTATAGTAATTGCTAAACGACCCAGAATAGATTTAGGCTTCGCCACTTGAGACAAACTCTCATGTGGTCTGTCGGAACTGTTTCACGACAAATCGAATCTGCTTAATATCTACTCTCTCATAAAACTCCATATACTATCAACATCCTAGATGCCATCAAGAAGATCTCCCAAGTCATTACCTGGTAATCGTATATGGATTTTATTTCGGGTCATAAATGACTCATAGCCATTTCTCGGACTTAGGTTTCACCATCTCTTCTTCGTAGTTCGTAGGTCTATCATATTCCATTAATATGACATTCATAACAAGATTGTCGTAACACACAGTGTGGAACACAACCTCGTATGCCGACGCTCTTAGTATGAGCTCAGAACATCATGATCTTGAATCATTAGCTTTTTCAAGCTGTGGGGCCTGATACCGAAAACACTTTCGATTGCGCCACTCTGATGTTTGGAGAAGAAGTTCACCAACTTCGTCTTGCTCTACTTTCTTTCTCACTTATACCCTCGGACAAGAAACTATTTCTTTCGCAAGGTATATCCCGGCAAAGATTTTGCCTATGTCGTGAGACATGTACCCAACTAACTCTTTAGGTAGGGTATACTACAAAGATTAATCCATTTTAGGTTCGATTACATCGAAACACTAAATTGCTGAAACGACAATCCAGGCTAAAAGCCACACCATGACTCATATGGTATTGTCTCCATGGATTCAAATGGTTTCCCTATTTGCTAACGTGAGTGTTTACGTTTCTACCATATGACTCTAATGATCACAATAATTCGGTAAGAGATTTATTTACCACACACTATCCGATAGGGTGCGATTACGACGCCCTAACACACCATAACACTATGGTGTTCCATGCGACGTAATTTGTGGAACTCTTCTCACAAGTCTTCCAATGATGTGCCAACATTATAACTCAAATCTTCATTCCTCGATTTGCATCGCGGGAATTTGATTTTCTTGTTAAGTTTATTTCCTACTTCATTCTGAACTTCGTTTGATCGAATAGAAAATTCAGACTAACATTCCCCGGAGTGGATATCCATATATCTACTCGGAATATTCATGAAGTCTATGAAATAAAGACTTCCACTACACGTTAAAGTACTTCATTGATTCACATACACCCATATGCATGATTCTCAACAAGCTATACTCAAAACGTTCAGTGAAGTTCATGAAATAAAGGTCTCCACTACCCGTCAATTAATTCATTGAACCACATACATCTCCATGTATGACTATCAATAAGTTATATGCCCGTTTTCCGAAAACGGTGCCACAGTTATTTTGCAAGTGTCAAAAGATCAAATCTTAGGACTTGTAGGTCCATCCAGTGTGGAGCTAATGCATATAACATTGACATGACTAAACGGTAGTGCCACACATATGTGGTGTCTTTATTAAGTTTGTATCCTTTGGCATTAATATTATGAATGTGGGAGCTTCTACCATCTAAATTCAAATCGGCATATGATCATTACTTCATAAATATAGGACACCAATTTGTCACTATCATGTATGAACAAGTGTCTCGCTAGAGGAGACACACTTGTAACGATCATACCAACACCCGATCATAAAGAATTTATTCAAATGGTAGATCTAGAGGGAGAGTGTCTATGGCCGTCACAACAACTTGACTGCTGTTATCAACACGCAATGTCGCCTCATCCTTTCAAGCTACTCAAGCAGTAAACCTGGTTTTTCACAAAACATGACTAGTTCAAGACTTAGTCACTACTGCGAGCACTTGCTTAGCTAAAGCATTCATAACATGTATATCATATATACACCATCATCATTGATGACTTCCGGCGATCTGTTTCATCTTCTTGATACTTCCACCGTAATCAAGAACCATGAAGGTGAACGATTCCCCTTGCATGACATAGTCTATGACAGAGGATTTGCACTTGGCAACGATGTCTGTCATCCAGTGATTGAGCTGAGCGAGTCGTCTCAATGTTCATTAATCATGAACATACATCATTAAGTATGACCGCCACGTGCTCCCTCAATGTGTGCATTCTCTTCCATCTTGGTTGAGAAGACAATCAGTCAACGTACTGATAAACTTCATCAACCCAACTTTAGGGGTACCCCGAGTTTTAGCGACCATATCATATGTCCGCGATCCAATAACTCGTACCCACCGTTGGTTCTCTATGGCAGAGATCATAGCATACACTGGACTATGATGATATCATCCGCACAAAATCCGATAATCAAAATTATCTTTTGTTAGCGGAATCTCCGGGTTTATCTCCTAGCGGGCATTGTAACACAAAGAGCTAACGGTTTAAACAAGAAGTATCCTCAAGCTAAAGTATAAAACTATGAAGTTTGGACCCAACCTTTTAAGTTTCTCAATCGCAGGAATGCGCCTAATTTGAAAAGATGCTATCACAATGGTTAATGTCTACAATGGTTTGCAAAACAGACTATGTTCATTATATTCTGAGTTCTAGTATTTTAGAAAATAACTATCCGAACTCCCACTCAAACGAACATCCTTCCTGGTCGTTTAAGCGATTACACGACCCCCATCCATTGCACCACCCCTCATCATCAGAGCCGGCGGCACAACTTCAAGAGTAGACAAAAGTCCGCCACACCAATTTTGTGACTCGTGCTCGACCTTTCGGTCTCCCTGTTCCGAGGCCATATTTCTGAATATGCTAGGCTCGCCAGCATAACCTCCACGCTGACGCTTGTGCAACATGGCTTACACCCACCGTATGCGAACGAAGATATGTCTGACACCCGATCATCACGGCCCGCCTCATAACGTAGAACTTTCTTGGTGGTGCGCGTTGGAGGGAGAACACTGGTGGTATTTTGAAGGGATCATCTTATATAACTACCGCCGTGTAACTAATGTATACTATACACACAATCACACAATATAAGATGCACACAAAACATCAAATGTAATGCAATGTGATATAGTTCATCGCGCCATGGTCTTCTTGGCGCCCGCAGTTTATAAACAATTTAATAAACCTACCTTGACCATATCACATAGCCCCTGCAAAATAAAGTTAGACGCTTCTACTTTATCTTTTGCATATTTTACGTGGCTCGGGGCTTTCGTAAATAGAACCGCTTCATACCTACGAACCTTATGACCACAACAACGATCCAATAATTGCATGTTTAAGCATCCCTTTCGGGCCCTCCATTGAAAATGCAAAGCCAACTAAAGAGAGAGAAACAGGAACCCGCCAGCCACAGATACGGTACATGCCGTATGTCAGTAGTGGAACCAGTCTCGCGTAAGCGTACGCGTAAAGTCGGTCCGGGCCGCTTCATCAACTCGATGTCGCTGGAATCACAAGTGCACGCTAGAGGATAGCAAATAACAGGAACGGTGCCCCCGTGCAGAACACGGGTTCTAACAGCGTACAGCTATATCTACGATAGATCGGCTCTGATACCACTGAAGGGGATCGTGTGCAGAAAACAAAAAAATTCCTACCAACGATATCCTTAAACTAGCCAAGATCTACACTATGCAGATATAGAAGTACGGCGGAGATCGGAATACATACCCTCGTAGACCGAATAGCGGGGATTACGCTCCCGCACAAGCGTTGACGATGAAGACGCCGTAGCCGACCTCTAGATCGCGGAGAACTCGGCGCGACGAAGATGACGAAGATGACCCCGAGGTCGGGTGGATGAAGTAGGCCTCCGAGTACCGCTAGCGCAGCACCTCACAGGGAGTCGCACACATACGGTGGAGACGACGGCCTCCGAAGCTCCAGTCTAGGACGAGCAGCGGAAGACTTGGACCGGAACACCAGCAGCGCGGCAGCGGGCTATGGTGGAAGAGATCCCCTTCCTCTACTCGTCGCGGCTCCGTCAAGGGAACCACGAGATCGAGAGAGAAATTGGGAATTAATTGGTGAATTAAAAGGCCAGGGGTGCCCCTTCTTATATAGGCTCCCAGGGGGAGCCAACCTTGCCAGCCAGGCAATGTGGGACTAGCCCCCATTGCCTGGTTTGGCCAAACCAGGTGCGCCGGCCCTAGGTGGGCCCCATTTGGCCCACCTAGGCCGGCCAAGCCTCCCCCACAAAATTCCCTTGAGGGTTTTCCCCCCCATGGGCCTTCTTTCGACCAGAAGGCCCATTTAGGGAACTCAGCCTAAATAAATTCGAAAATAAATATATAAAATCATATTTGCATATTAATTACACTAACTAATATCAAACATAATATATATAATTTTTCCTAGCTCCGAAAACTCTTTCGGCGCTGCCCGATCTCCATCGGACCCCTCCCGGGACGCTCCCGGTGATCTCCTTCCTTTCCGGTTGTCTTGTCGAAACCCCTTAAGTGTGTTACCCTAGCGGTTCGATATAATATCAGGTATGATCAAGACTCCTCAATGATCAACGACTAACTTGTAGGCCTGGACCCCATGAATTAACCCCTGAGATATAACGAATGACTTTCATCTATCAAACCTGGACGTATAGTCTTAAACCCTTTGTCATGGCGATACTTAGCGTGTCCGAGCACCATTCTCAGATATCTCCATACCTAGCATGATCTCGTTACCGGCATCGCTATCTTCTACTCGTCTATGATATTATGTCAGCTGGTGACCTAGTCACATGTTTGCAAACTCATTTGACATAATCTCACCGAGTGGGCCCTAGAGTATCTATCCGGCTATGCGGACTGACAAATCCCGCTGTTGACCCCTCGTCTCAACTACTCCTTTCCGATACCCAAAAGTATCACCGTTATTGTCATACTAAATAAGATACGACGTTTGGTGCGATCAAAGTATCTTCCAGGAATACTAATAAGAGTTGATCTCACGGTCTTAAGGCGTAACGACTATGTCCTATAAATACTGGGTATGTCCATCACATCGTTACTCCTGACGATATGACTTCCGTTGCCGACCGGCGCCATGCCCTATGATCGGAAAACCTCGATCATCAATCGCGCAATGAAACTAGTCTTAGTAGAGGCTACTAGGGACCTGGTTGTTTATCTACCACACCTGTATTAATGTTTCCGCTTAATACAGTTATAGCATGGTGTAAAACATATAATGAACGATTGGGATATTGCCAATAAACTATGTTTATTAAGTGCCTCTAGGGCATATTCCCTTCAATTTGATGAATTGTTTTTTGGTGTGCTTGTATGCGAAATACATGATATGCACTATGTGCCTCATAATTTGAAAGACTATGGTGTTGCTTAGGCTCATCCTTGTTTAGTCTCCTAAATTGTATTTCCATGTCACACCCATCATTTCCCGGTTGAGCAAGCCTTTATTCAATCTTGCACCTTTTTGTGTTCAAAATTATCTAGCAGGGAGCGAGGATTCCATGTTATGCACACCATATTGAAATACAAATCTTTTCATTGTGCATGTACCTTGGGGAGTTCCCTCTTGATTTTTAGAACACTTGGTTGATTTTATCATAACATCCTATTGTGCTCAATTGGTTTTGGATCCCTTGATTGCTTGCTTCTTTGTGAATGCTTTCCCCCTTTTGCAATTAGTATCCTTCCAGTGGATTCCAATTGGTATCTTTGCAATTTTTGGATCCTCAATATAGTTTGATCCCCTTCATCTATTCGTCATTGGATAAGTGCATTTGATTTCACTCATATCATGAGAAATGCATAAATCATGAAGGAGATCTTATTATGTTACCTTTCCAAAGCCTTTCGCCCATTTTGGCAATCGTTGCCAATGGGGGAGAAGTTTTGGAGGGTTGTATGGAATTGGCTTTTTACTTTGGTATCTTCTTAAGTATTTGCCTTCCTTGCCTTTGCATTCGTTGCTTGGTTTTTTATATATAGTGGAAACTCCACCATCGGTAATGGTCGATAATATATGCAATGAATTCATGTTCATACACACGTGCATAAATTATGGGGGAGTTTGCTCTATATATGTGGATGGACTAACATCACATACCTTTGTAGTATTTGATGTTAGTGCAACCATTCTTGTTCGTTAAATTCCATATTATAAACCCTCTCAAAAGAGATTGTCATCAATTACCAAAATGGGGGAGATTGAAAGAGCATTTTTCCTCATGTGTGGTTTTGGTAATTGAATGACAATCTCTATGTACTAATGTTTGCTTTTGAGATATCATTATAGATCATGTCCATGGAATTGTGGAGTTCATGTGTTGGACTCTTGAAGCTTATTGCAAGTATGTCTTGAAGATTCAAGACATCATCTTAGTGAAGAAAAGATGAGTTGTGCAAGACCAAGAGAAGCTTTCCCGAAAAGATCCCATGCTTGGTGCTTGCAATGGATACATGAAGACGAAGCTTAGCGAGTCTCTCCCATTGTGAGCATGGGGGAGTATTTGGAGAAGTCTTCATCAAGCAAGTGTTTGGACGCGCAATCAAGAAAGATGATCCACTTGAAGAAATCAAGATAGTCATCATCCAACTCAAGTGGAATGCTCAAGGCAAAGGTATGATCTTGATAGGGCTATAGGATAGATAGGCGTACTATCAAGAGGGGCTCTCAAGTTAGTAACTTGATCGCATTCTTGTGGAGAGCTCAAACCTTTGCATACTTGGCATATCATGTTTCTTGGTTCTTATTTGGCTTTTATGTTGGTGAGGAGTTAGAGCTTGGTTCATCTCCATGTCAAGCTCTAGTTCATCGAAATCGGTTTTACTTTGGACAACTTGTTGCGTTTTCGGTGGCGGAAATATTGTCGGTTCTTCCGTGAGGAAAGTCCCACACCTTGCCATGTGTGGTGATTTTACTCTATTTATGGGATGCAATATTTCGTCGCTATCTTTCCAACAAAATTGGTCTCACCTCATTTGGAGTTCATTTGCAAAAGTTATAGCAGTTTTCGTTTCGGTGTTCTGTTGATTCGGATTATTGGGGCCGGATATTCCGCCCTACCGGAATTTCCGGTTCCCCAGCTCATCCAAGAAAACGGCTAAGGAAAGGAGAAAAAGGGTTCTGACTCCAGTCGGAAATTGTGCTCGGAAATTTCCGTCTACCGGAATTTCCGAGTGCCCCCAGAAAAGTCCTCCAGAAATGGCTAAGGAAAAGTTTGGTTTTGCTTCTGACTCCAGCCGGAATTTCCGAGCTCTCTTAGACCGGAATTTCCGAGTCTCTCTAGACCGGAATTTCCGGATGACCGGAATTTCCGAGTCTCACTTATACCGGAATTTCTGAGTGTCGAAACAGCCAACGGCTATATTTCCTGGAGGGGTATAAATACCTCTCCCCTTCTTCTTCCCCAGCAAATCCAAGGCAACACGATTTTCCCCTCTCTCCTACTCCATTGTTGACCTTGGAAAGCTCACTTCCCTCTCAATCCCTCCATTGAATCTTCCATATTCTTTAGGGAAAGCTGAGAGGAGATCTAGATCTACAATCCTACCAATCCTTCTCTCCTCTAAGTGAGGGGAACTTAGTTGATCTAGTTCTTGGAGTTCCTTTGTGGTTCTTCTTCGTTGTTCTTCCTCTCTTATCCCCCCATAAGCATTATTTTCTTTTGGTGGGATTTGGGAGTGAAGGATTTGACTCCTTTGTGGTTTCCTTTGTTCTTCCTCTCTTATTCCCCCATAAACATTTGTTGTTGTGTTGGAATTTGAGAGTGAAGGACTTGAGCACTTCGTGTGCTCTTGCCATTGCATTTGCATCGGTTTGAGCCCTCCACGAGGATTCGTGGTGGTGATACTTGTGAGCTTGTTACTCTTGGGTCTTTGGACCCTAGGCGCCTTTTGTGGCCGGCCTTTTGTGGCCAAGACCTCTTGTGGTCAAGACCTTTTGTGGTCACTTGAGAGCCCCCAATTAAGTTGTGGGTGTGTGCCTCAAGACTTGGGAGCCCCCAATTAAGTTGTGGGTGTGTGTCTCAAGAGTTGTACGGGATTCGATCTCCGCCCCAAAGGAGATCAATAGTGGAAGGTGAACTCGAACCTTTTGTGGTTGAGTTCATCAGGAGAAGAAGGTGAGCCTTTGTGGCGTTGCGGCTAACCTGTTGTGGTTGCGCACACCTCTCCAAACGAGACGTACACCTTTGGGTGGAACTCGGGAATACATCCTCGTCTCCGCGTGCCTCGGTTATTTCTATACCCGAGCTCTTTACTTATGCACTTTACATTGTGATAGCCTTCGTGCTTGAAGTCATATATCTTGCTATCATCTTGTCACTTGTATTGCTTAGCTTAAGTTGTTGGTGCACATAGGTGAGCCTAGTTTATATATCTAGGTTGTATGCTTGTTAAAGTAAACCTCTAGTTTTATTCCGCCTTTATCAAGCATACCGGAATTTTCGGGTCATTCGTGTACCAGATATTTCGGCTACTCGAAATTTCCGGTCACTCTTGGACCGGATATTCCGGCTCCTCGAAAAAGTTTTAAATCGCCTATTCACCCCCCCCCCCCCCTCTAGGCGACGTCTATCCGTTCAATTGGTATCAGAGCCTAGTTATCTCATTATTAGGACTAACCGCCTAGAGATAAAGATGTCGTTTAGAGATCTAGTGCACAATCCCACTTATAGATTCGATGGCACAAATTATGATGTTTGGAAAATCCGCATGCTTAATCTTTTTAGAGACATGGGTTCAAATTTAGAGAGTATTGTAGATATGGGTTTTTCTCCTCCAAAGGATTCAGAAGAATTATCTTTAGAGCATGAGAAAAACTCTTATCTAGATACTCTAGCATCTAATGGTCTCATATGTGCTTTGAGCGATGTAGTCCTTGCGTCGATCATGCCTTTTCGGAGCGCTCATGAATTATGGACAAAACTTCAAGATATATATGAGGTGTCCAACATTCCAAGGATGATTGTCCTCCTTCCACATCCGGTCGTGATGAGCTCACGACTTCCTCCACTTCACCGACATGTGTTTTGCCACAAGGTAATGATTGGTGATAGAAATTGCAATCTTGATGGTAAATCCACTATTGACTATACTTCTCACCCATCTTATTGCAATGCTCTATCTTTGGACTTAAACACCTCTAGCACTTCAAATGTCTTAAATGCTAGTGTTGATAGTCCTTGCATATCATGTATTAGTTGCTTAACTAAATCTCATGATGATATGCTTTCCTTGTCTTGTTGTCATGATCAAAATGTTTCTACTTCCTCTAGTACTTGTTTGGCTAACAATGTAGAGGAATCCAAACAATTGTTGGAACAAGACTTGGACCTCAAAGGTGCTTCAAGTGTCTCTTCATCGTCTTCATCCACTACTCACATTTGCCTAATGTCTAAGGAGTATAAGGTATCACCTACCGTGCACTTCAATATATCTCATGATGATGATAATGATGATGCTGATGATGATGATGATGATCTAATTAAGGAGAAGGTTGACATTGTCTCTCATGCTCTCTTATATAATAAAAATGCTCATGATAACTTCTTAAAAATCATGACTACCCTTTTTGAGCTCAAGGAGACCTTTGAGGCTATGGAGACCCGTTGCCATGAAGGGTGGGGTCTTGCTCGTGATTCCGCGGGTGAGGTCCATAATCTAGAGAATGCTCTTGAGGAAGAGCAAGAAACTCGGGTTGCTCTCGAGGAGAGATTAGAATCTAGTGAGGAGTTAAACAATGAAGTAATTGCTAAACTCACTAAAAAACATGACCATGCTATTGCTAAATGTAATGTGCTTAGTAAAGAAAATGCTAAGTTAAATAATGAGCTTGTCATGTTGTCTCCTTCCACTTCTAATGATAATGATGCTTGTGCTACTAACTCCACTTTGTGTGAAGCATCTATGTTGAAGGAGAATGTTGAGCTAAGGGCTCAACTTGATTTGGTAACTAGCAAGTATGGGATATTAGAAGAAAATCATGAAAAGCTTTCAAGCTCTAATGAGGATCTTCTAGCATCCCATGCTAGGCTAAAGTTAGCTCATGAGGCGGTCACTACGAAGGTAAAATCTTGTGAGCCTCTTGTGAACACTAGCACAAACTCTACTTCTAATGCATTATTGCCATGTGCTAGTTCTAGTAATTCATCCACTCATAAAATTGCTACATCTTGTGATGAATTACTTTCCTTGCCTTGTTGCTCTAACATTGTAGCATCTACTTCCTCTACTATTTGTGTTAAAACTAACCATGTAGAGGAACTTAAAGAGCTCAAGGCACAAGTCACTTCTTTGAGGAAAGACTTGAAGAAATGTCATGAAGGGAAGTCCACCCTCGACAACATGTTGAGAGTGCAACAACTTCCTCATGACAAGAGTGGACTTGGATTCAACTCCAACAACAAGAACAAGATGAAGCACAAGTTCGTCAAGAAGAAGGGCCAATAACAAGTTACTGATTTGGCCAAGATTGTGTGCTTCAAGTGCAAGGTTGAAGGGCACCATGTGAGATCTTGCCCTTTGAAGAAGAAGCCTCTTAGTGAGAAGCAACAAGGGAAGCAACATCAAGTCCAAACTCAAGCTTCCCAAGTTGAAGAACCTTCCCTTCCCAAGAAGAAAGGTAAAAGCCGCCTTTGCTACAAATGTCGTGGGAAGGATCACTTTGCTTCTTCATGCACTCATGGTACCTTATCCAACCCTCCCACTATTGATAATGTTCATTCTCTTCGCAAGGATAAGGTTGGCAATGTGTTTGCCAAATTTATTGGTACTCAAAGTGGTGTCAAGAAAAGAACCATTTGGGTTGCCAAACCTATTGTGACTAACCTCTTAGTACCCAACTTAGTTGGGGACCAACAAGCTCAAACTTGATCAATAGGTGTAAACGGAGGACATTGGAGACTTGACTACATCATGAAGAATTAAGGGATCTTCATCACTCATATTCTCTCAAGTCAAGTCAATTGGATTATATTGTCTTAGCATATATCTAATGCTCCTCCTTGCGGTAACTTGTATCTAATTCATATGTATACATTGAAAGTTACTTGCACCCTTACATGTGTTTGGTTTTGTGCCTTACTAGTGTTTCATATGTGTTGTGCACTCTACTTACTTATATTGAGTAATCAAACTTGTGTATGTTGGTTTGCACACCATGTATGCTTTGAGCCTCTTGCTTATTTGCTTTCATCTTAATTGGCTCTTATAAGGATATTAATGGACTATCCCATTTTGGGGGAGTGTTGTGCTTTTTTTGTAACACACTATCCTAAAATGTGTATTCATGAGGACTACCACTTAGTGGTGATATATTAATATTATCTACTCTCTTTGTGGTATGTCTTACTCATGAGAAATTCAAATTCTAATGTCCATTAATTATCTCTGGTTGGATTTCTTTTGCCTCTTGCTTCAAAGAATGGATTATCACATTATGGGGGAGTAATAAGCTATGTGCATATTACAAGCCTAGAAAATGTGAACATGAGAGGTAGTGTCACCTAGAAAAGAATGGATATTTTTGTTGCTCTACTCATAATTTGTGTTGTGCTTTCGTTAGAAAGGAAAAGCAAGGATCCCATTGTTGTGCATTTACATTCGAAGACTTAATTTTAAGTAATGCACTATTCTTGGGGGAGCTATCCTACATTGAGTAGAACATCATCCTTTTTATTGTTATCGGGTCTTATTGATTTTCTTGACATTTGTGTTCAAAAGGATATATGGAGGGTAATGATCCCACTTGTGTGCATTTTGTATTTACATACAAGATCTTAAAAATGCACTAATCATGGGGAAGCTACTCTATACTCTTTAGAGCACTATTCTTTAAATTGGTTTTTAAATTGGTTTTGTATCTTATTGATCTTCTTGAACATGACTAATTGGTTAACAATATATATGGAAAGTGATGATCCCATTTTTGTGCATTTTGTATTCAAATACAAGATCATAAGTAATGCACAAATCTTGGGGGAGCAATCCTATATGTTATTCAACATTAGTCGTCTTCAATTGTTTTTTGTTCCCGATGACATGTCTCTTTGAAAGACAAACATTTTTCTTCTTGGTACTTTGTGCCATCATGAAAATTGTAGAGGGCTTGGTTTATTTGTTGAAACCTTACTCTTCTTTGTGGAGTTGACTATCTCATCCCATGGTTCCTAGTCTACCTTTTTGGATGAGATAAACCTTCGAGCATGCTTGTTTGATTTATTTCCTATGCTCATTGGTTTAGCCTTGACCTTGATTTCATTTGATATCTTTTCAAATTGGTTTCTCCAATCATGTGTTGGTTTGAGTCTTTTGATACAATGAGGACAAATCCTTCTCTTGCCACACTTTTGTGTAGCTTCTTGATTTAATTGGTGTTTTGTCCAAATTGTATCTCACTTGGTTCTTGAAAGTTTTGTGCATGCATATTTACTATTTGTATATCTTATGGCATGTTTACTTTCTTTGATCCAATATATAGGATAAACTCCATCAAATCCTAAATGGCTAAGATGTGCATGAAATTCTATTTCATATCAATATGCACATATTTATACGGAGTTTGTCCTATGTATTGTAGTTGGACTAACTACTTTGGACCCAATTAGTTTGGGTACCATTGTGTACTTGATTTGTTTTAGGTACATGAGAGATGCATTGGAAGCTTGCCTCTATTTAAAGAATATGTCTTCATCATGTGCTTCTTGGAGTCAAGCTTGGATGATTGTGAACTCTCATCTTCTACACCGTCAATGCTATCTCGGCAACAAGTATCTAACTCATGCATATACTTCTACCTCTCAACCTTGTGTAGGTTGTTCTTTGGCATGAGTTTCTCTAAGTTGCATTTGATATGGTTTTTGCAAAGTTTGATTCAATGCTTCTTCATTGCAAATGTGAGTTAGCCGGGATGATTAAACATCAAGGGGAATATATATTTATATATAATCATTTTCATGATTCACGGATCCCCAATGTGTTAATCTAGCAAATTCATTTCAAAGTCTCTCATATGCAATATTGATGAATTCTCTTAAACCATTTGCCTTGTGATATTTGTTTTGTGTCTCGAAGTATCCCAACTATCACTTTTCCTATGTGGGTATTTGTGATGCTTGGAGAACTTGGTGTTGGAAGTTCATCTATACCCTTTAAGAATAATTTGAGCTATGTGCTTTGCTTTTAAGCAAAAATTCTTCTCGGTGTATTTATGACTTCCTCTTGAATATCATGTGCTTGACCTTGTACCTACATTGTGTGTGCATGTTTCTTTGAGGACTTAGTGTCCACTTAGAAACTTATACACATGAGGGTAGTTACATATTTAATTGGTATTCAAAATCTTTAGTGATCACCTTTTATTACTTTCTTGATTCTTTGGTGATCTCTAAATGGCACAAGCTTTGTTTTTCTATTGGTTTCACATTGCCTCTTAATAAGCTTGTGATCCTATTTGTGAAGGGGATCGTGTGCAGAAAACAAAAAATTTCCTACCAACGATATCCTTAAACTAGCCAAGATCTACACTATGCAGATATAGAAGTACGGCGGAGATCGGAATACGTACCCTCATAGACCGAATAGCGGGGATTACGCTCCCGCACAAGCGTTGACGATGAAGACGCCGTAGCCGACCTCTAGATCGCGGAGAACTCGGCGCGACGAAGATGACGAAGATGACCCCGAGGTCTGGTGGAGGAAGTAGGCCTCCGAGTACCGCTAGCGCAGCACCTCGCAGGGAGTCGCACACATACGGTGGAGACGACGGCCTCCGAAGCTCCAGTCCAGGACGAGCAGCGGAAGACTTGGACCGGAACACCAGCAGCGCGGCAGCGGGCTATGGTGGAAGAGATCCCCCTCCTCTACTCGGCGCGGCTCCGTCAAGGGAACCACGAGATCGAGAGAGAAATTGGGAATTAATTGGTGAATTAAAAGGCCAGGGGTGCCCCTTCTTATATAGGCTCCCAGGGGGAGCCAACCTTGCCAGCCAGGCAATGTGGGACTATCCCCCATTTCCTGGTTCGGCCAAACCAGGTGCGCCGGCCCTAGGTGGGCCCCATTTGGCCCACCTAGGCCGGCCAAGCCTCCCCCACAAAATTCCCTTAAGGGTTTTCCCCCCCATGGGCTTTCTTTCGACCAGAAGGCCCATTTAGGGAAATCAGCCTAAATAAATTCGAAAATAAATATATAAAATCATATTTACATATTAATTACACTAACTAATATCAAACATAATATATATAATTTTTCCTAGCTCCGAAAACTCTTTCGGCGCTGCCCGATCTCCATCGGACCCCTCCCGGGACGCTCCCGGTGATCTCCTTCCTTTCCGGTTGTCTTGTCGAAACCCCTTAAGTGTGTTACCCTAGCGGTTCGATATAATATCAGGTATGATCAAGACTCCTCAATGATCAACGACTAACTCGTAGGCCTGGACCCCATGAATTAACCCCTAAGATATAACGAATGACTTTCATCTATCAAACCTGGACGTATAGTCTTAAACCCTTTGTCATGGCGATACTTAGCGTGTCCGAGCACCATTCTCAGATATCTCCATACCTAGCATGATCTCGTTACCGACATCGCTATCTTCTACTCGTCTATGATATTATGTCAGCTGGTGACCTAGTCACATGTTTGCAAACTCATTTGACATAATCTCACCGAGTGGGCCCTAGAGTATCTATCCGGCTATGCGGACTGACAAATCCCGCTGTTGACCCCTCGTCTCAACTACTCCTTTCCGATACCCAAAAGTATCACCGTTATTGTCATACTAAATAAGATACGACGTTTGGTGCGATCAAAGTATCTTCCAGGAATACTAATAAGAGTTGATCTCACGGTCTTAAGGCGTAACGACTATGTCCTATAAATACTGGGTATGTCCATCACATCGTTACTCCTGACGATATGACTTCCGTTGCCGACCGGCGCCATGCCCTATGATCGGAAAACCTCGATCATCAATCGCGCAATGAAACTAGTCTTAGTAGAGGCTACTAGGGACCTGGTTGTTTATCTACCACACCTGTATTAATGTTTCCGCTTAATACAGTTATAGCATGGTGTAAAACATATAATGAACGATTGGGATATTGCCAATAAACTATGTTTATTAAGTGCCTCTAGGGCATATTCCCTTCAGTCTCCCACTTGCACTAGAGTAACACTTAATCTAGTTTACAACCTGGTAAAAGCTCAACACCCATAGCATCTTGGTGCCTGCTCGCCTCGTGGAAGAGGAATACAGTCAACAGATCTCACACATTGAGACCTATATGTGCTTTGCAACACTTCTATGTCACCTAGTTTGACATCATCCCGTATCTTACGATGACGGTGAAATATATCCCAGTGGATGGAGTGAGACTCGAGCATTCGCGTAGCATGCGCCTTAAAAGTCTAAGAGACCTATTAAGGGGACCACCTACGCCCGGAAAACTGCTCAGTCCAATCACACTTGCTACTTCTAAAGTCGCGATATATTTCTATACCTATGTAGATTGTGCGAAAGTGCATTCATATGCGACTTCGCAAACTAACCATGTCTATCTTCAAAATAAAGGACATCTCCTATATGAGATTTCTAGTCGTATGGGTCAGTGTAATAACTTGCATCATCGTAACCGCTTTACGGCAAGTTGCCATTCCACTCTTACCCGTTACTAGAAAACCTATCTTCAGTTCTCATAGACACTGAAGAATAAACTTAACGTTTGTTCATTGATCCATACAAGGATCACTCTAGAACCTGTTCTTGAACCAAGAACTCGGGTCACACCAAGTCGAGCTTTCAGCCTGATAGACTCTATGTCTGATACATAGAGAATGTCGAACATCATTTTCTATCACTGATAAAGTCAAGATTAACTTAATCTTTAACTAGTCATACAAGCAAGAACCTCTTTCTTCGCTTGTCCTTTTCTGAAACACTTCAGAATCCTGACTTAGGAAATACTCCGACTTAATGTTATTAAGCCCCCTCTGATCTATACAATTATAAATCGGATGCCTAATACTCCTAACTTCATTTCACAGAAAATTTAATCACTTAAATAATCCTTTACACTCTACTAGAGGATTTGTGTCATTCAATATGTCGTTACATACAGAATCACAAATGACACCTAGCTCCCACTCAAATATGCCTTCCGCATATAAGATCAAGGAAAACTACTTAGCTCCCACTCAAATATGCCTTCCGCATATAAGATCAAGGAAAGCTACTTTGCTCCCACTCACTTCTTTGCAAATGTAGGTTTCTTCAACTATTTTGGACAACTCCAAAATCCTTTGATCACATTATCAAAGTGAAGATTCCAGCTCCGATATGCTTACTTCTGCCCATGAATGGACAACCGAAGCTTGCACACATGTTCAGCATCCTCTTAATTACACTATTAAGAACCATGGTTTTCTCATCCATCTATCAATTTCTCATTCAAAATTATAGTAATTGCTAAACGACCCAGAATAGATTTAGGCTTCGCCACTTGAGACAAACTCTCATGTGGTCTGTCGGAACTGTTTCACGACAAATCGAATCTGCTTAATATCTACTCTCTCATAAAACTCCATATACTATCAACATCCTAGATGCCATCAAGAAGATCTCCCAAGTCATTACCTGGTAATCGTATATGGATTTTATTTCGGGTCATAAATGACTCATAGCCATTTCTCGGACTTAGGTTTCACCATCTCTTCTTCGTAGTTCGTAGGTCTATCATATTCCATTAATATGACATTCATAACAAGATTGTCGTAACACACAGTGTGGAACACAACCTCGTATGCCGACGCTCTTAGTATGAGCTCAGAACATCATGATCTTGAATCATTAGCTTTTTCAAGCTGTGGGGCCTGATACCGAAAACACTTTCGATTGCGCCACTCTGATGTTTGGAGAAGAAGTTCACCAACTTCGTCTTGCTCTACTTTCTTTCTCACTTATACCCTCGGACAAGAAACTATTTCTTTCGCAAGGTATATCCCGGCAAAGATTTTGCCTATGTCGTGAGACATGTACCCAACTAACTCTTTAGGTAGGGTATACTACAAAGATTAATCCATTTTAGGTTCGATTACATCGAAACACTAAATTGCTGAAACGACAATCCAGGCTAAAAGCCACACCATGACTCATATGGTATTGTCTCCATGGATTCAAATGGTTTCCCTATTTGCTAACGTGAGTGTTTACGTTTCTACCATATGACTCTAATGATCACAATAATTCGGTAAGAGATTTATTTACCACACACTATCCGATAGGGTGCGATTACGACGCCCTAACACACCATAACACTATGGTGTTCCATGCGACGTAATTTGTGGAACTCTTCTCACAAGTCTTCCAATGATGTGCCAACATTATAACTCAAATCTTCATTCCTCGATTTGCATCGCGGGAATTTGATTTTCTTGTTAAGTTTATTTCCTACTTCATTCTGAACTTCGTTTGATCGAATAGAAAATTCAGACTAACATTCCCCGGAGTGGATATCCATATATCTACTCGGAATATTCATGAAGTCTATGAAATAAAGACTTCCACTACACGTTAAAGTACTTCATTGATTCACATACACCCATATGCATGATTCTCAACAAGCTATACTCAAAACGTTCAGTGAAGTTCATGAAATAAAGGTCTCCACTACCCGTCAATTAATTCATTGAACCACATACATCTCCATGTATGACTATCAATAAGTTATATGCCCGTTTTCCGAAAACGGTGCCACAGTTATTTTGCAAGTGTCAAAAGATCAAATCTTAGGACTTGTAGGTCCATCCAGTGTGGAGCTAATGCATATAACATTGACATGACTAAACGGTAGTGCCACACATATGTGGTGTCTTTATTAAGTTTGTATCCTTTGGCATTAATATTATGAATGTGGGAGCTTCTACCATCTAAATTCAAATCGGCATATGATCATTACTTCATAAATATAGGACACCAATTTGTCACTATCATGTATGAACAAGTGTCTCGCTAGAGGAGACACACTTGTAACGATCATACCAACACCCGATCATAAAGAATTTATTCAAATGGTAGATCTAGAGGGAGAGTGTCTATGGCCGTCACAACAACTTGACTGCTGTTATCAACACGCAATGTCGCCTCATCCTTTCAAGCTACTCAAGCAGTAAACCTGGTTTTTCACAAAACATGACTAGTTCAAGACTTAGTCACTACTGCGAGCACTTGCTTAGCTAAAGCATTCATAACATGTATATCATATATACACCATCATCATTGATGACTTCCGGCGATCTGTTTCATCTTCTTGATACTTCCACCGTAATCAAGAACCATGAAGGTGAACGATTCCCCTTGCATGACATAGTCTATGACAGAGGATTTGCACTTAGCAACGATGTCTGTCATCCAGTGATTGAGCTGAGCGAGTCGTCTCAATGTTCATTAATCATGAACATACATCATTAAGTATGACCGCCACGTGCTCCCTCAATGTGTGCATTCTCTTCCATCTTGGTTGAGAAGACAATCAGTCAACGTACTGATAAACTTCATCAACCCAACTTTAGGGGTACCCCGAGTTTTAGCGACCATATCATATGTCCGCGATCCAATAACTCGTACCCACCGTTGGTTCTCTATGGCAGAGATCATAGCATACACTGGACTATGATGATATCATCCGCACAAAATCCGATAATCAAAATTATCTTTTGTTAGCGGAATCTCCGGGTTTATCTCCTAGCGGGCATTGTAACACAAAGAGCTAACGGTTTAAACAAGAAGTATCCTCAAGCTAAAGTATAAAACTATGAAGTTTGGACCCAACCTTTTAAGTTTCTCAATCGCAGGAATGCGCCTAATTTGAAAAGATGCTATCACAATGGTTAATGTCTACAATGGTTTGCAAAACAGACTATGTTCATTATATTCTGAGTTCTAGTATTTTAGAAAATAACTATCCGAACTCCCACTCAAACGAACATCCTTCCTGGTCGTTTAAGCGATTACACGACCCCCATCCATTGCACCACCCCTCATCATCAGAGCCGGCGGCACAACTTCAAGAGTAGACAAAAGTCCGCCACACCAATTTTGTGACTCGTGCTCGACCTTTCGGTCTCCCTGTTCCGAGGCCATATTTCTGAATATGCTAGGCTCGCCAGCATAACCTCCACGCTGACGCTTGTGCAACATGGCTTACACCCACCGTATGCGAACGAAGATATGTCTGACACCCGATCATCACGGCCCGCCTCATAACGTAGAACTTTCTTGGTGGTGCGCGTTGGAGGGAGAACACTGGTGGTATTTTGAAGGGATCATCTTATATAACTACCGCCGTGTAACTAATGTATACTATACACACAATCACACAATATAAGATGCACACAAAACATCAAATGTAATGCAATGTGATATAGTTCATCGCGCCATGGTCTTCTTGGCGCCCGCAGTTTATAAACAATTTAATAAACCTACCTTGACCATATCACATAGCCCCTGCAAAATAAAGTTAGACGCTTCTACTTTATCTTTTGCATATTTTACGTGGCTCGGGGCTTTCGTAAATAGAACCGCTTCATACCTACGAACCTTATGACCACAAAAACGATCCAATAATTGCATGTTTAAGCATCCCTTTCGGGCCCTCCATTGAAAATGCAAAGCCAACTAAAGAGAGAGAAACAGGCACCCGCCAGCCACAGATACGGTACATGCCGTATGTCAGTAGTGGAACCAGTCTCGCGTAAGCGTACGCGTAAAGTCGGTCCGGGCCGCTTCATCAACTCGATGTCGCTGGAATCACAAGTGCACGCTAGAGGATAGCAAATAACAGGAACGGTGCCCCCGTGCAGAACACGGGTTCTAACAGCGTACAGCTATATCTACGATAGATCGGCTCTGATACCACTGAAGGGGATCGTGTGCAGAAAACAAAAAAAATCCTACCAACGATATCCTTAAACTAGCCAAGATCTACACTATGCAGATATAGAAGTACGGCGGAGATCGGAATACATACCCTCGTAGACCGAATAGCGGGGATTACGCTCCCGCACAAGCGTTGACGATGAAGACGCCGTAGCCGATCTCTAGATCGCGGAGAACTCGGCGCGACGAAGATGACGAAGATGACCCCGAGGTCGGGTGGATGAAGTAGGCCTCCGAGTACCGCTAGCGCAGCACCTCGCAGGGAGTCGCACACATACGGTGGAGACGACGGCCTCCGAAGCTCCAGTCTAGGACGAGCAGCGGAAGACTTGGACCGGAACACCAGCAGCGCGGCAGCGGGCTATGGTGGAAGAGATCCCCTTCCTCTACTCGTCGCGGCTCCGTCAAGGGAACCACGAGATCGAGAGAGAAATTGGGAATTAATTGGTGAATTAAAAGGCCAGGGGTGCCCCTTCTTATATAGGCTCCCAGGGGGAGCCAACCTTGCCAGCCAGGCAATGTGGGACTAGCCCCCATTGCCTGGTTTGGCCAAACCAGGTGCGCCGGCCCTAGGTGGGCCCCATTTGGCCCACCTAGGCCGGCCAAGCCTCCCCCACAAAATTCCCTTGAGGGTTTTCCCCCCCATGGGCCTTCTTTCGACCAGAAGGCCCATTTAGGGAACTCAGCCTAAATAAATTCGAAAATAAATATATAAAATCATATTTGCATATTAATTACACTAACTAATATCAAACATAATATATATAATTTTTCCTAGCTCCGAAAACTCTTTCGGCGCTGCCCGATCTCCATCGGACCCCTCCCGGGACGCTCCCGGTGATCTCCTTCCTTTCCGGTTGTCTTGTCGAAACCCCTTAAGTGTGTTACCCTAGCGGTTCGATATAATATCAGGTATGATCAAGACTCCTCAATGATCAACGACTAACTCGTAGGCCTGGACCCCATGAATTAACCCCTGAGATATAACGAATGACTTTCATCTATCAAACCTGGACGTATAGTCTTAAACCCTTTGTCATGGCGATACTTAGCGTGTCCGAGCACCATTCTCAGATATCTCCATACCTAGCATGATCTCGTTACCGACATCGCTATCTTCTACTCGTCTATGATATTATGTCAGCTGGTGACCTAGTCACATGTTTGCAAACTCATTTGACATAATCTCACCGAGTGGGCCCTAGAGTATCTATCCGGTTATGCGGACTGACAAATCCCGCTGTTGACCCCTCGTCTCAACTACTCCTTTCCGATACCCAAAAGTATCACCGTTATTGTCATACTAAATAAGATACGACGTTTGGTGCGATCAAAGTATCTTCCAGGAATACTAATAAGAGTTGATCTCACGGTCTTAAGGCGTAACGACTATGTCCTATAAATACTGGGTATGTCCATCACATCGTTACTCCTGACGATATGACTTCCGTTGCCGACCGGCGCCATGCCCTATGATCGGAAAACCTCGATCATCAATCGCGCAATGAAACTAGTCTTAGTAGAGGCTACTAGGGACCTGGTTGTTTATCTACCACACCTGTATTAATGTTTCCGCTTAATACAGTTATAGCATGGTGTAAAACATATAATGAACGATTGGGATATTGCCAACAAACTATGTTTATTAAGTGCCTCTAGGGCATATTCCCTTCAATTTGATGAATTGTTTTTTGGTGTGCTTGTATGCGAAATACATGATATGCACTATGTGCCTCATAATTTGAAAGACTATGGTGTTGCTTAGGCTCATCCTTGTTTAGTCTCCTAAATTGTATTTCCATGTCACACCCATCATTTCCCGGTTGAGCAAGCCTTTATTCAATCTTGCACCTTTTTGTGTTCAAAATTATCTAGGAGGGAGCGAGGATTCCATGTTATGCACACCATATTGAAATACAAATCTTTCATTGTGCATGTACCTTGGGGAGTTCCCTCTTGATTTTTAGAACACTTGGTTGATTTTATCATAACATCCTATTGTGCTCAATTGGTTTTGGATCCCTTGATTGCTTGCTTCTTTGTGAATGCTTTCCCCCTTTTGCAATTAGTATCCTTCCAGTGGATTCCAATTGGTATCTTTGCAATTTTTGGATCCTCAATATAGTTTGATCCCCTTCATCTATTCGTCATTGGATAAGTGCATTTGATTTCACTCATATCATGAGAAATGCATAAATCATGAAGGAGATCTTATTATGTTACCTTTCCAAAGCCTTTCGCCCATTTTGGCAATCGTTGCCAATGGGGGAGAAGTTTTGGAGGGTTGTATGGAATTGGCTTTTTACTTTGGTATCTTCTTAAGTATTTGCCTTCCTTGCCTTTGCATTCGTTGCTTGGTTTTTTATATATAGTGGAAACTCCACCATCGGTAATGGTCGATAATATATGCAATGAATTCATGTTCATACACACGTGCATAAATTATGGGGGAGTTTTCTATATATATGTGGATGGACTAACATCACATACCTTTGTAGTATTTGATGTTAGTGCAACCATTCTTGTTCGTTAAATTCCATATTATAAACCCTCTCAAAAGAGATTGTCATCAATTACCAAAATGGGGGAGATTGAAAGAGCATTTTTCCTCATGTGTGGTTTTGGTAATTGAATGACAATCTCTATGGACTAATGTTTGCTTTTGAGATATCATTATAGATCATGTCCATGGAATTGTGGAGTTCATGTGTTGGACTCTTGAAGCTTATTGCAAGTATGTCTTGAAGATTCAAGACATCATCTTAGTGAAGAAAAGATGAGTTGTGCAAGACCAAGAGAAGCTTTCCCGAAAAGATCCCATGCTTGGTGCTTGCAATGGATACATGAAGACGAAGCTTAGCGAGTCTCTCCCATTGTGAGCATGGGGGAGTATTTGGAGAAGTCTTCATCAAGCAAGTGTTTGGACACGCAATCAAGAAAGATGATCCACTTGAAGAAATCAAGATAGTCATCATCCAACTCAAGTGGAATGCTCAAGGCAAAGGTATGATCTTGATAGGGCTATAGGATAGATAGGCGTACTTTCAAGAGGGGCTCTCAAGTTAGTAACTTGATCGCATTCTTGTGGAGAGCTCAAACCTTTGCATACTTGGCATATCATGTTTCTTGGTTCTTATTTGGCTTTTATGTTGGTGAGGAGTTAGAGCTTGGTTCATCTCCATGTCAAGCTCTAGTTCATCGAAATCGGTTTTACTTTGGACAACTTGTTGCGTTTTCGGTGGCGGAAATATTGTCGGTTCTTCCGTGAGGAAAGTCCCACACCTTGCCATGTGTGGTGATTTTACTCTATTTATGGGATGCAATATTTCGTCGCTATCTTTCCAACAAAATTGGTCTCACCTCATTTGGAGTTCATTTGCAAAAGTTATAGCAGTTTTCGTTTCGGTGTTCTGTTGATTCGGATTATTGGGGCCGGATATTCCGCCCTACCGGAATTTCCGGTTCCCCAGCTCATCCAAGAAAACGGCTAAGGAAAGAAGAAAAAGGGTTCTGACTCCAGTCGGAAATTGTGCTCGGAAATTTCCGTCTACCGGAATTTCCGAGTGCCCCCAGAAAAGTCCTCCAGAAATGGCTAAGGAAAAGTTTGGTTTTGCTTCTGACTCCAGCCGGAATTTCCGAGCTCTCTTAGATCGGAATTTCCGGGTGACCGGAATTTCCGAGTCTCTCTAGACCGGAATTTCCGGATGACCGGAATTTCCGAGTCTCACTTATACCGGAATTTCCGAGTGTCGAAACAGCCAACGGCTATATTTCCTGGAGGGGTATAAATACCTCTCCCCTTCTTCTTCCCCAGCAAATCCAAGGCATCACGATTTTCCCCTCTCTCCTACTCAATTGTTGACCTTGGAAAGCTCACTTCCCTCTCAATCCCTCCATTGAATCTTCCATATTCTTTAGGGAAAGTTGAGAGGAGATCTAGATCTACAATCCTACCAATCCTTCTCTCCTCTAAGTGAGGGGAACTTAGTTGATCTAGTTCTTGGAGTTCCTTTGTGGTTCTTCTTTGTTGTTCTTCCTCTCTTATCCCCCCATAAGCATTAGTTGCTTTTGGTGGGATTTGGGAGTGAAGGATTTGACTCCTTTGTGGTTTCCTTTGTTCTTCCTCTCTTATTCCCCCATAAACATTTGTTGTTGTGTTGGAATTTGAGAGTGAAGGACTTGAGCACTTCGTGTGCTCTTTCCATTGCATTTGCATCGGTTTGAGCCCTCCACGAGGATTCGTGGTGGTGATACTTGTGAGCTTGTTACTCTTGGGTCTTTGGACCCTAGACGCCTTTTGTGGCCGGCCTTTTGTGGCCAAGACCTCTTGTGGTCAAGACCTTTTGTGGTCACTTGAGAGCCCCCAATTAAGTTGTGGGTGTGTGCCTCAAGACTTGGGAGCCCCCAATTAAGTTGTGGGTGTGTGCCTCAAGAGTTGTACGGGATTCGATCTCCGCCCCAAAGGAGATCAATAGTGGAAGGTGAACTCGAACCTTTTGTGGTTGAGTTCATCAGGAGGAGAAGGTGAGCCTTTGTGGCGTTGCGGCTAACCTGTTGTGGTTGCGCACACCTCTCCAAACGAGACGTACACCTTTGGGTGGAACTCGGGAATACATCCTCGTCTCCGCGTGCCTCGGTTATTTCTATACCCGAGCTCTTTACTTATGCACTTTACATTGTGATAGCCTTCGTGCTTGAAGTCATATATCTTGCTATCATCTTGTCACTTGTATTGCTTAGCTTAAGTTATTGGTGCACATAGGTGAGCCTAGTTTATATATCTAGGTTGTATGCTTGTTAAAGTAAACCTCTAGTTTTATTCCGCCTTTATCAAGCATACCGGAATTTCCGGGTCATTCGTGTACCGGATATTCCGGCTACTCGGAATTTCCGGTCACTCTTGGACCGGATATTCCGGCTCCTCGAAAAAGTTTTAAATCGCCTATTCACACCCCCCCCCCCCCCCCTCTAGGCGACGTCTATCCGTTCACTTGTGGCACTCCATCCACATAGTATCTCCACACAAGATTTACCCAAGGCACATCTGCCTTATTAAAAAAATTATGCAAATGCTTGATCAACAGAGCCTCATTTTGTTTCCTAAAATCCATTATACCCAGTCCACCACTTTCTGTGGGTTGGCAAATCATTTCCCAGGAAGCTAGGGATTGCTTGGTAGACTCGGGATTATTTCCACGCCACAAACAATGTCTGATTATTATCTCGATCTGTTTTAAAATCCCTGGAGGTATATATAAAGAGCATAGGAAATATATCGACATAGAAGAAAGACAGGATTTGATCAGCTGCAGCCTGCCACCATAAGCAAGAAAAATCGAGCTTGATGTGAGAGCCCTCTCCATCCTATCCACGAGAGGTAAAAAGTCCACCAACATTGGCCGAGTTGTGCCCATAGGAAGCCCCAAATACGTAAATGGGAAAGATCCCACAATGCAGCCAAAGTTTTGAGCTAGCCCAGCAACCTGCTCATCCGATATGTTTATTGGGAGCATACAGGATTTGTGAAAGTTAACCTTCAGACCCGTTGAAACTGCAAACTCTTGCAAGGCTTGCTTAAGGACCTCCAACTGCACGGCATCAGCTTCCATAATCAGGATGGTATCATCCGCGTATTGAATCACAGGGAAATCTACCTCATCCTCATGTAAAGGAAGATTTAGGAGGCCTCTATTCTTGAAGTCATTTATGACAAATTGAAGCAATTCCTCGGCTAGCACAAAGAGTAGAGGAGATAGAGGATCTCCTTGCCGCACCCCTCTTATGCATTTGAATTTGTTACCTGGCACACCATTCAAAAGGACAAAGGAAGTACTAGAATCCAACAGGTTCTTAACCCACACAATGAATTTTTCTGGAAAACCCAAATGCCTCAAAATTTGATAAATAGCCTCATGCTCAATAGTAAAAATACAATTTTAAGATAATTAACTGTTTCCTGGATGCTTTGCATTGGTGGATGTACTCAGAAGACCATGCCAAGCAGTCATGAATTGTTCTACCCTTAATAAACCCATACCGGTTTTTGTGGATGCAACTCAGAATCTTTCCCTGTAATCTGTCAGCTACCATTTTAGTTATAAACTTCACACAAGAATTTGTAAGAGAGATGGGTCGATAATCAGACATTTGCTCCGGAGACTGCTTCTTTGGCACAAGAGTAATAAAAGAAGAATTTATACTCTCCAAACTCCCAGTGCCTTGGTGGAAATGTTCCACCAAATTGTAGAAATCCTGCTGAACAAAGGACCAACACTTTTTCAAGAACAAACCATTGAACCCATCTGGTCCCGGAGCTTTATCGATAGGCATTTTCAACACCGCCTTATCAATTTCCTCCTTGGAGAAAACATCCACTAAAGAGTCCAGACCCTCCACAGGCATTAATAAAGATGGCAAATCAAATTGCATCACAATGGGAGTAGAAGTGCCCATCTGTTGCCTGTAACAAGACCAAACTACCGCAGCCATCTGAACATGATCACTTACCACATGACCATCAGCAAGGGTGATACTAGAAATAGTATTTCTTCTAAACCTTTCAGTGGCCATAACATGAAAGAATTTGGAGTTTTCTTCACCCAGTTTAATCCATCTAGCAGTGCACCTCTTTTTTCCAATAAAGGTGCTGAGCCCTCAGCAATTTCTCATAATGAAGTTTCACCAGCTTCCGAAAATTCATTTCTCTAAGGTGCAGAGATCTCTCTTCTTCCAGCTCATCAAAGAAAAGAATAACCTTATTACATTTATCAATCAACAATTTAAGGTGAGATAAGCTCCTTTTCCACTTGTTCAGAGCCCCTCTTACTGGCTTTAGTTTCTCAGTGATAATCCCAGGGCTAGTGGTTGCTCTAGTTGGTTGCTCCCAAGCATGTTTCACACAGTCAAAAAACCATGGTTGTTGCACCCAGGAATTCTCAAAACGGAACAAATTGGCTTTAGGAATAATTGTATCCACGCTAACAACACATGGAATATGATCTGAGGTTGGTCTGGCCATTGCAGTAGCCACGGTATTAGGGTACGAGGAAATCCAGGAGGAGGACGTGAAGAACCAATCAAGTTGCTCGAGAAGGGGATTTTGCTGCATATTCGACCAGGTGAACGACCTTCCTTTTAAAGGAAACTCCACAAACCAAGCTTGACAATCACATCATTAAAGATAAACATATCATTAATATTCCCACCTGGCCTATTACGATTTTCCTGTGATCGAATGAAATTAAAATCTCCCATAAAAAGCCAAAGTTCATCATCAGGTATAGATAGATTATACAACCAATCAACAAAGAGATCACGCTGTTGTCCTTGACAAGGGCCATACACCACCACAAGTGTCCATTTTTGGTTTGTATGAACGTATTGGAAAGATATAATGATGCCAAAGCTCTTTGATTGAATCAGAGTACACTTAAAGATGCTCGACTTCCAAACTACCAGAATTCCTCCAGAAGCCCCCACCGAAGGAACAAAAGAGAAGTGATCAAATTGTTTGGGGGCAACAACCCTTAATGAATTGTCTGTCAAAAGATTCCTTCTTAGTTTCCTGAATACAAGCCACAACACAACCACTCTCCACAGTCTTATTAAAGAGAGCTAATTGTTTATCCGAGTCATTCAGACCGCTGACATTCCAGCATAAAATTTTCCAAACCAAATTACTAATGTGATAATCCATATAACACTGAGGAGAAAATGTACCTGCCCAGCTGGCACAACCAGCAAAGGTTCATTACAAAGCAAGAGACAGAAGACAGTAACATTAAACCAGAAACAGATAACATGAGACAATTAAGGGAAGCCCTAGTCCCTTAGCACAGAGAGTAACACTAATCATCAGAAAGGTTCTTTGCTGCTGTAGCCACCAGAGGAGCTTCAAGCTTCTCTGTTGTGAGATCTTCAGGATTCATCTCCAGTAGGGCACCTAACTTCTGTAGAGAATCAACAGGAATAGGAGGAATGATCTGGTTGCCTTGAGGAACATCACGTGTAGTTTTTGCAGTTATCCGAGGATCTCTCTTCTGCTTCTTGTGATATTGCTGCGGCACATCCGGAGACATAGGTGGCCTGAAACCATCCAACTTGGACCTACTGCGTGTGCACATTCTGGGCAGATTATTCACCAAAGGAGTAGCTGCCTTGCGAGGACGACCCCGACCAGCTGGTTTAGCAATGCCCTGAGCTTGGAACTGCACCGGGTTATCAAACAGTTGAGCAGGTTCTGTAATAGCTGGCTTGGGCAGTGGAGTACTGCGAATTACAGTCCTGCGAGCGCCCACATCCGTAGAAACGATCTGGTAGCCCAATGGGCCAGACAGATCAAAAGTAGTGTCCCTGGCCCTTTTAGTCCCCAGCTTTGGCAGAGGAGTCATCCCAAAACTGCATTGGGCCCATCAGCAACGAGAGGAGCTTGAGGCAAAACAACATCAACAACAATAGCAGGTGGGGTATCCGAAACACCATCATTTTCAGAAGTCAAACCTTGAGCCTGAACCAACCTCCGAGACACATCAGCAGTCACTAAAGATTGATCTGCAACATAAGGAACCAACGCCAACATATGATCAAAGCCTTGCTCAACAATCGTAGGAGAAACATCATCCTCCTTGTCAGATAACATAACATGACCCATCTCATTGGTAGGCACTCCCTGCTCAACCATCATAGGAGACACAGCAACCTCACTGTCAGAAAACAGAGCAGGACATGTCACAGGCATAGCCTGCAGCACCTCATCCCCCTGCATATCCTCAAAACCAGCAACACCTTGAAGGACCGAACCCGAAGAGATAACTGAAAAATCACCCACTGAGACTTCCTCGGGGTCTGGCTGTCCAGCATCAATAGGAGCCTCTGCATTTGGTGGTTCCTGGAACGGGGGTGGTGGCTGCATGTTCCACCCAGGCTGTGGAAATTCAGGAAGCACAAAATTATTTTCGTCAAGCTGTAAGCCTCCAGGAAGAGGATGGGGATTTCCATTGAAAGGCATCAGATCCTCATCAGCAGGGTGAACATCAGCAAATTCAGCAGATAACACATAACACGGCGCTGTCCAGGAGTGCATAATACCAGAGAACCTCCCAACCTTAGGCTGACGGAAAACCACATCACGAGGAACCAGAGCTGGGGAGCCAAAAGTCGCATAAACCAGCGTACGACATTGTTGAATATCACGATGTTGCCAATAGTGAAACTCTCCAGACGTACCAACTGCATCACTAATGCACTCTGAGTTACCAAATTCCATAGGGATCCCAATAAACATTAGCCAACCAGTACGGGCCCCATGGTGTGATCTAAAATTAATACCCTCATCTACTTCGGTCTTCCAATGGAGATGACCTTAAGTGCGACCGAAGTTTCAGTCCTTAAGGTTCCTGGAATTTTCAGATTCAATCTTCAAAATCAGTTCTTATATTTGGGTCTAACATTAAAAAAATGATTATATTTTTACAATTAAAACCCTTCTTCATTAGCAAAAATAAAGGATTTCAGTATTTTTTATATTCTTTATATTCATTCCTAGATAAGAAATTGGTTGGTGAGTCGGAAACAATTTATATTTTCTTCTCGTTTGGGTTATATATCTATAGAAATATTTAGCATACTTCAACTAATATAATATTATTATTGTCCTTAGCGACGCACGGGCACTTTGTTATCAAATATGTCGCATAGTCATTTTGGTAGCCTCTAAAACCGTCTTTAAAATTTTGAGGGAAAAAATGAGAACACATAGTTGATTTATATGTCCGTATTCAGTCAAATGTGTTTGCCCGTAGCAACCCACGGGCACTTTACTAGTATGCTCTACATGCGATGTTTGAATATGCGAGTAAACAAAAGTGAAGTTGTACAAAGACATAAATTGCCCTCGGCTGATAGAGCATCTCCAGCCGTTCGGTGGGCGTCGATGCTATTTCTCGGCCTGGACAGGATATTCATTTAAAGAATAAGTTTTGGCGATAGTGAAATTTACATAGTTTGGGTGAAATCTATATACACAAAAAAATACTACAATAAATACTATCAAGTGCGGAGGGTATTGGCGCCGCCGGAGCCGCGCTCCAGCTTGGGCTTCACCAGGCGGAAATGGCCGCGTGTCAGCAAAGTTGTGCGACGCACGTTAATGACGAAGCCACCATACGCGTTTGCGTTGGGGCGACAAGCGGCGGAGTCCCGGGGCGGCCTCGACTAGTTGCATGCCTTGATGTGCTCAAGGATGACGGCATGGGTGCGCCCCACCACTGGCACCTTCTGGATCTTGATGATCATGTCTGCACCCTCTAGCACGGGCGACACCGTCACACCACCGACGCTCAGCCGTCGGTCACCAGGGACGTGCATGTCAGGCGGTGCGGGGTAGCCCGCCTCCTACATGAGGCAATCCTCCCAGTCCTGGAGCCAACGATGGCCGAAGTTGTTGGCCGCCGCGCCATCACCTGGAATCTCTCGGGCATCGCCTTCTTCTCCGATGAGTGCTCATGTGACATCTGGAGTGCGCGAGGGAGAGAGAGAGTGTGTGCCTCTAGCCATGATGAGGGGGTTTAAATAGCGGTGACAGCTGGGGGTGCGGTGGTGTAGCGCCATTACTCTGCCGCGTGGTCGCCTCAAGATGAAGCTTGCCCTTTTCAGCCTTGATGACAATCACCACTTGACGTCATCCTGCACAAGCTATATGAAATCTTTCTTTTGATAAATACCCATGGGAAGATACCTACCCACAAATAGATAGCGCACACATATCAGTTCACATAACTATATGGATAATTGTTTATCATACAACTGGATCAATGACCACTGACAACACATGGTACATCAATGAACTTTGTGTGTTGATCAATTTGAATCCACTCTTTTTACTTCTTAATCAACTTGTATCTTTCACTCTCTCTTCACAAAGATGATGTCTTGAATTTTTCAAGACGTACTTGCAATATGTTCAACTCTACACGGTCATCATATACACCCTTGAAAATAATCTTGGTCCTCTAAAGTACAACACATGAACTTTTAAAGTTTTCCCATTGACAAGATCTATAAGGATATTTCAATGCAAATTAGGGACATTATAACTGAGTCAAATTCGGGCTCCCTCAAGCCACCCCACTTTTGAACCGTTGGATTCGCCTCATCTCACGATTCTGACCATTCGATTTCTTTGCGCATACTAAATGGGCCAAATGTCCGTGAGGGACGCTGCTCTGGGCATCAAAACGGCGTTTTCTGGTGCGTCCCGGCCCGTTTAACCAAAAGCCCACGCACGTTCCGGAAAAAAATCCTATTCCTTTCCCCAGCGAGCCAAGCGCAACATGTAGAACTCACGCCTTCCCCTCGACCCCTCCCCTCGATCCACCGCGCCACACCGCCCCGCCGATCTCCGCCTGGCCCGTCCGCTTCCCAGCCGCCCCTGCCCTCTTCCACCCTCCTGCGACGTCGCTGCTCCAGACGCGAGTTGTACCGTCCTGATTCTAACTGAGACCAGTACGACGATTCTGCCCATCCACATCCCCTCCCCTCCCCGCAAAGCACTTCTCCGATGTCAACAGTGGAGCCTGGCGCTGCCTCCTCTCCTTCCTCCCCTCCTCCGTCCGCACAACAGCGAGTCGGCGACCGTCCCAACGATCGGAAGTGGCATGGATTATTGTTATGTGATGGCTTCCCTCGCCGCTACGGTTGGGGGATAAAAAGGATGGTGAAGCCAGGGAGGGCCGCCCAGCCGGTTAGCCACTGTCGATCCCCTCGCCTCCTGCACGTCCGCTTGCTGGGCCACCGTGCCCGTTGCCGGAGACGCGCACATATTATCCCGAAATCCGAGCAGTGAGGCTTTGCGATGTCGAGGCTGCGGGCGCTGTGGCAAGCTTCCGTCAACGACACCAAGCGAGGTACCTCCCTGGAACACACCCCAATCTTATTGATATCATCTGTCTGTTTGATTCATTTCCTCAACGAAACCCGCTAGTGCTGCTCACAGTTATCTTGTGCATGATAATCTTAACTGTTTATTTTGTGTGAAATGCTAACTGGAAAAAGATCAATCTAGGAATGGAGCCCACTCTTGCAAGTTCTGAGCATGAAGGGCTTACCTTGTTCGCATAGAATGGAGCCTAAAGATTAGTGCGAGACGGTGCACATAATAAGTTATTTTGCACCTGGTGAATTCACTAGGAATTAGTATCAATATCCACTCGATATTAGTTCAACACTAGCCACTAACCAGATATTTATTTTCATTCATTCCGAACATATGCTGATTAGTGTGTCTATACATCATTCATTCACAACGTTTATTTTCATTCATTCACTCACTTTTACATTTTGAAGTGGAGTCGGTTGATATTAATTCATATCCAAACATATGTATGCTGATAGATAGACACACTAATATCTGAAATGAATGAATAAAAATAAACGTTTACATTTTGAAGTGGAGCCAGTCGCCAAATCAAATAGTTATCGACCCTACTTTTACTGTCCAAGGTTTATCGAGCTACTGCCCAAGGTTTATCTAGCTAAGCAAAAAATCTTAATGAAAGTGTAGCTCATATGCACAACCTTGACGTGTTTCAACACTTTCAAAAAATGTGAAATCTAAATATATTATCCTCTATATTCTTTAAAATCTATTTGCCTAATTGAAAGGCGCGACAACGCGCGCCTACATGATCTAGTATTAATTATGTCGTGGTATCAACATAGTTGTTGGTAGATTGTGTGGTAGAAGGTATCGTCCGGGACAGGATTGAACACGATGAGTTTATTCAGTTTTGTATCTCACAACGGCGGCGAGATCCTACGTGTTGTTGATTTCTCTCAACATGCAAGCATGCCACATCATCAAGTCTCTAATTGGTCCACATCATTAAGCCATGCACATTTATCTTTAGCCTATGAGTTAATTTTTAAACAAAGAAATGGAACAATTCAATTCATATTCCTTACAATAAAAAGTTTTCTAATATATATCACTATGAAATTCCACAGCAACGCACGGAGTATTATCTAGTTTACTATATGGCAACAACCGTGAAAAGGTTATAATGATCTAGATTGAACGTGCCCTAAAGGCTTATCGTGGTCTGACTTATATAGGTGGCCGGACCCAGGTTCCAAGGTAAGTACATTGTCCGGCAAGAATACGAGTCCTAGACCTAGCCGGCATGGTTGCCACCTTCCGTCTTGGTCCCAGAGGTCTTTATATACCCACGTCGGACAGTTTAGATCTCCACGTCCCATTCACTTCGTTCTTCCTCGCGCCGCGCCTTTTCGCTTCCTTGCCTCGAGCTCTTCACCACCAATAGGAAGCTTCCCAGACGACCTCATCCACGTCATTTCTCCGAGATCCATGTCACCTACTTACCGAATAAGGAGGATTGCAGCTGACAATCTGCCTTTGGAGATAGCGTCCCGACACCCACCCTGAGAGGGAAAATGCGTAATTTTGGCCTCTCATTTAGCTAAGGGAATGTCTCTACCGCCTTCCGCCTTCATTAATGAGGTACTATGCCCTCCAGCCACACAACATAGTGCGCAATAATATTTTAGTTTTAGTCGGCTTCACTGTCTTGTTTGAAAGCTATATAGGACTTAAACCTAGTTTAGACTTCTTCAAGCGCAATGCAAAACATGGGAAAACTATATGAACGGTCATTTGGATGATACATAGGAAAAGTGTGTAAAAAAGAGGTTAGATGGATGCGAAATTCTTATGAAATTAGGGTGTAAAAATGCAATCCATAAGATAATTGTGGAGGTGGCATTCCTTTAGTCCCAAAAAATTCATATGAATTGAAATTCTCCAATATTCTTACAAAATCGTTTAATCCAAAGAGGGCCTAACAAATCGCAATCACTAGTTGACCTAACGTTGGACCCCAAGAAGGGTTATAATTTTCCTTACTACTAGTATTTCCATCACTGATAACGAAGGCAGAATAATGAGCGGCTAAAATGGCAAGAAAAGCATAAAAATGCTCAACTTCTTCAAAGTTTGAAGCCTCAACGTCCCGTTTATATAAAGGTATAGCCATTTCTATTGGCCTTACATTTGCTAAGGGAGAAACAGTCAACAATAGGATCCATCATCTAGCTCTTTCAAATTAAGTTGGACGTCTTCGATTGTCCACATAGCCACTCTCTGTTTGGACATGCCGCAGCTAGTTTGCTAGAACTTATTTTCTCTAATATGACAGTATAGAGTGAATAGCCACAAAGAGGAAATAAATAACGCTCTTGATTCATTGGCAGAGGAAGGTTAGAGTAAGGATCCTCAGTTTGATTTGGTAACATCATGGATAGCATTAGCCAAGTAGGCAACATTTCCTGTAGTTACACCAGCCATGCTGAAAGACACGATGCAAACGACGTTAATACTCAGGCACCAGCAGAATAAACTGATCCCTGCAGAAAACAAAAATACCGAGCAGTAATGATTGTTGTTATACCTTATTCTCCCGTTGCGGGTCATGTAAATATGGTATTCACTTGTCAAGCGATCAACCTGTTCAGGAGTCATCCCACTGTAACAGAACATTCCAATCTGCACAAATACACAAAGCACTTATTAATATGTTAATCAAATTGCAAAAAAGTTGAAACATATGCAGTGACACAAAGGATTCTCCAGCTAAAGATATCAGCACCATACAAAAGAATATTGGTCTGCACTAGTATACTTAGGGCACCAGCAGTGTGCACATACTTATTGCCTCCCTACGATTGGCCTATTGGAGAAGTTCATTGACTTCCCAGTTTCGAGACTAAAAGCTCGAATGCATCTTTATTTCTCAGATTAATTATACCTAGACATAAACTAACTGTATAACATAAATTCACGCTTCTAGTTGATTTGATAAACTGATAGACTCGAGAAAATTCAGATAAAAAAGACCCTTGTCATTTGTACATGGTGTATATGATCTAAAAACCCCGAAAAACCAGCACCTAAAATATGTTTCTAGATGGTTGTTTGGTTCTTTGACACGGCTGTGGCTTGCCAGACTTGATTAACACCATAGCCACACATCGTAGGCTCGTAGCATCATTTTTCACACGTTTCCACAGAAAGTGGCCACAGTTACTTAAACTTAGTTAAGGCAAGTTAGTCACAAACCAAAAAGGCCCTTAACTACTTCACATTAGTCCCTGATGAACCAATTCTCCATGATTATAATACAATGGTACAACAAAAAGACTACAGTGACACATAGATGGGACGGTAGGATTTCTAGCATTGTAGCAATCATTGTGCATTGGTACAATACTCATGCCATTACGATACTCACAAGTCAATAATTCCATAATTCTCATATACTATTTACCTGATTGGTAACATGCTCCCATGACAAAGGTGAACCTAAATTTTCAAGATTCTCTCGAAGTGCCTTCCGCATTCCAATGATCCGATCAGCCATACCCTAAGAGACGCAATGAGACTTGTTAATAAGCTACTTTCTTTACATACTTCATAGACCTCATTTTGGAGCTTTAAGTAGTTTAGACAGCTAATCAAAAGTTTACCTTGACCTCTCTCAACCATAAGCTCTTCAATTCTGGATCATTAAGGATAATAGATACAACCAATGCACCATGAACTGGTGGGTTGCTGTACATTGGTCTCGCAATCTGCTGCAATTGGCTCTTAACAGCAACTGCTTGCATCTCATCCTCACACAGAATACTGCAATAGTAGCAAATCAAATGATAGCAACAATGATATTATCATTATTTTAGAAGAAGACATCATATTTCTTTAGTCACGAACTTTGCTACAGACAATACATAAGGAGCAGTGTGAAGTGAAAAACTTTTAGTCTTTTGTTTTATTTTGAAAATGACATGTCTTGAGCAATCCAACAAGCTCTAACAAGCCCTTTTTTTTGGACAGCCATAGTTAATTCATGCATGTTATATATGGCAACAAACACACATTATTACTCAAACTAATAGCTATGTTCATAACCATGATATGTGATTCAACAGAAACTAGCAGTGGTCAAGTAAAATACCTGAGGCATCCCGCCCTCTGTCCATAAAGACCCATGTTCTTTGCATATGACTGAGCACATCCAATTTGGTGTCCATCTTCAAGGAATATACGGATTGCCTTGGCATCTCTCTCTGGATCACCACTAGCAAATCCTTGGTACGCCATGTCAAAGAATGGGAAATGGTTCTTCAACTAAAGGAACACAAAAGTGAGATCTGTAAGGCGTATCTTGTAACTAACGGGAAGCCAACACACAAGTAACACCATTGTCTATTGTTTTTTTCTTTCTCCATACCTTGAACTGATAGGATATCTCTCTCCATTGTTCCTCTGTAGGATCTACCCCAGTAGGATTATGGGCACATGCATGAAGCAAAAAGAAAGACCCATTTGGAGCATTCTGCAGGTTGATAGAAAAATTCAGAAGAAGAAAACATAAAATGGAAGCAGCTATAGACAAATTTCATCCCCTAAAACATAGACAAATTTTGACTGTCATCATGCAAGGATCACGGGGAAATGGTGAATATTTCTGTGATTTAATTTCCAAAAATCTAACAGGCTAGTACATATGCATATAAAACGGCTCAAAGCGAGAGGCAGAAAAGGTAACATGACAAGAAGTTGATTCTGCAGCTACCTGGTTTCAAAAGTCCATAAAAGTTTGATACAGGGAAGAGCAAGAGTGCAGGGAATGATACTTGAGAAATGGATCACCTTGATATCATCCATCAATCCTGCAAAATCAAGCCCTCTTGACTCCGGATGGTAATACGAGAATGTCCTCTGTGGCACTTGAGCATCCCTCCAAATATTATGGTGGCTGTGGAAGTTTCCGACATTGATATTAGCTAGTACACATGTAATGCAAGTGGGAAGACAACTGCTTACAGAATCATGTCATGCTATCATAGCAGCCAGCATAACGTATGATGAACTATCTCTCGTACAAACCACACTTGGTTCTACTGGTTCACTTGCTTTTCTTTTTTCTCAAGATAATCTCAGAAGTGAACAAAAAACAACTGATGTGACGGCAGAATTTTAACTCACTTGGACCATGTTGGTGTAGGTATGTAGATCTGTGAATCCGGCAAGAAACGCTTCTGGAAATCAGCGAAGAGCCGGCATGCACCAGTACCTGAAAGCGCCTGCACCGCTGCAATTCTCTTATCTTTGATGAACTCAGAGTCCTCTCCATATGCCAATTTCAGTGACTCTTCAATCATCTTGATACTTCCTCCCATCGGAAGGTACTCCCTGTTGTGCACATTAGGCAGATATTGGATCAAAAGTTTGTAGAGAATTTAGCAATCTCTGACAATAGTTAAGTGTTTCGCACTTATATGGTGCAGTATCAAGTATCAACAACAAGACGACATGCCTTGGGTGAAACATCATTATCATGAAAAAGCAGCAAAAAAAGTATCCGAAATTCATCCTCAGTTACAAAACACGTAGATAGATCCAAAATCGATGTCCTGGTAGTCTGAAAACAACAAATCTATTCAGGGAAATTTGGGGCCGATACAAGACGAAGGTAACACCGAATCACTATATTCAACATCTAGCTTGCTATTTCCCCCTAAACCCCACAAAAAAAAAGAACAGGGTTCTTGCCACTGAACTTGTCAGTCCGCAGATGCAAAGCAAGAAGTAGCTAAGATTCGTACAACTATCCATCCACGAATCGCCTGCGCACTGAAGCACGGCATGCCAAGTTGGCGGATAGCACATCGTTCGGGGCAGCAAGTAGCAAGGAGCCAAAGAGGTGGGGGGGATCTCACTCACATGTTGAGGTTGCCGGCGATCCGGCGCTCCGCCTCACGCACGCAGTCGAGCACGACGGGCTTGCCGTCGTCGTCCCGGTAGGCGCCCTGCGACGATAAAACAACCCCCCAAAAATGTTCAGAACCAGCCGGGATTCGGATCGAGACAGGAACGAACAAGCAAGCTAGGAGAGGTGAGGTGAGCAGAGCACGTACGACGCCGACGTTCACTTTGTCGGGGCACGGGTCGGCGAGGAAGGCCTCGGTGACGCCGAGGATGGGGTCCTTGGGCGCCGGCTCGACGTGCCCGAAAAGCGACGCCATCGCCCTCGCCGGCGCGCTGGACAGCAGGGGCATGGGCAGGGGCCCGCGCCGCCGGATCGCGGATGCCGCGCGGTGCAGCGCCATGGCTGATGGGCGAGGCCGCGAGAAGGAGGAGGTGGCGGTGAGGTTGAGAAGGGGCGGAGAGGAAAGGTGGAAATCTGCTGGGTTCTGACGGCGGTGGTTCTGCAGGGAACGGAAGGGAGGAGGAAAATGGGAAAGGCGTTTTGTTTCGTCGATCGATTCCTCCTCCTCGACGCGCGGGCCGCGGCAGCGCCCTCCACGCTAGCTAGCTGGCCACTGTTTTTACCGCTCCGCCGCTAAACTTGTACTCTTCTCCGGGGTTGACTGCTATTCTGTTGTTTACCAGTTCAGTTACTTCAGTACTGTAGTATATGCGAAGCGAAATGGAGAAGAGAAATACTATCCATTTGCTAAAGAATAACATTCTTTGCTGCTGCATAATAATAATAATTAATTAAGACCACCTCTTGTCTTATACTGAGAGTCTCCACTTGCAACCTTTGTTGAAGGGCAAAGCAAGAAGAAACTCGGCATCAATGCACAATAAATATTCCAGGATTAAAAAACTTCAAAAGAACAGTAAAACATCAAAAGAATCTCAATTTTTAGATAGACATATACACGTATTCTAGATATGTAGTATAAAGTTTCATGATGAAATGACATTTATGTTGCTCTTTGCAGGAGGACAACAATGCTCTAATAACTATATTTTAATTTTAAGATTTTATTTTTTCATTTTTTCGTATAAAGCGTCAAAAATGCTATTTGATCACGAGTCCTCCACCAGGAGGAAGAAGAGGAAATGCTATTTGATCACGAGTCCTCCACCAGGAGGAAGAAGAGGAACAGCCTACCACACGAGGCGGGGAGGGTCGTCCATCGACCATGCAAAGTACAGACAAGATGGCTTCCAACGTCGCATATTCTGGAGCTGATGAACTCCGGTAGAAACAAGTAGCATACCGGCAAGATTGAAGCATCACCCTTTCTCCCGCTCCACCTCTTCCTCTCCTTGAGGCCTGAGCAGAAGAGTACGTTTTTTTTTAAGGAAAACGGTAGGGTAAGACTCACAATGAGTTTTTTTTAATAATAAAAATCTAAATTCACGTTCATAAGAATTTTAACCTGTGTGGCTGGGTTGTACATCAACTGCACTAGGCAATGAGCTGGGCTCACTTCTTAGAAGAGGGCATGCTGCCGTGAACCTATGATAGTTTTGGCAGTTTTGCAATGTTGGGCTTTTGTCTTATCAAAATACCCGCGCATGTGGTTCGATTTTTCAAAAAAGATGACTCGTTGGATGTCTCGGCGCTGCGTATTTATTAGCTTCGCTCCATGCTATCGGTTGGCCTCATACAAATTGCAAGCTAGCAGGTAGTACGGTCACTGAATGTCGCTGACGCTGCATCAAACTGCCCAGGGCCATCTTGAACGACCACGTGCTTACGATCTATGTCTATCGGCTTCGACATCGAGGAATGCATTTTTACAGGAACCGGTAACTGCCGGTATAAGATTTAACGGTGAATTCGGTAGGTATTGGCAGCTGTAAATTTTTCGACCTTGTAAAGCATCTAGGCAACATCAACACGAGGACAAGCTGGTGATCACTGTTTTTCTCTTGTGTGGATTACATGAGCCAACCAAGTTAGCTAAAATGTTCAATGTTCTCTGAACCCGTTTGCACATAAAAACAATCTTTGGTCAGCTTTCCACTGCATGCCGAATATTCACTCAGTCACAACATTGTACAGATTGGTTTCGTTTTTACTCAGATTTCTCAACTTTAACCAATTCTATAGTAGCATCAACATCTACCTTACCAAATAAGTATATATGAAGATATATTTTCATGAAGTATTTAATGGTATTGATCTGTATTATGGATAACGTTTTCTCTAATATATGCACTTCATTTTAGGAAGAGTGTGAGTATGGATTCAGTTTTATAATTAGCGTTCATTAACTAGTATTTGATCTACTCCCTCTATCTTAAATTGCCCTGCTTTCTAGCTTTGGTCAAAGTTTAAAGTTTGACCAAGTATAGAGGAAAGGGTATCAACATTTACAATACAAATACATATTCTATGATGGTTCTGATAATATTCATTTGATGTTTAGATGTCGATATAATTTTCTATGTAATCAGTTAAAATCTTACAAAGTTTGACATTGATAAATCTAAAAAGCAGGGTAATTCAAGATTCACGGCGCTGCTATACGTCCGACGATACGCGTCCGATCCGCGTCCGAAGTTATGTGCAAGCTAGCTTCTCACGCGCGGATTGTTTTTGCATGCAAAGCTAACTTGGATCGATTATGAACTACTCCAGCTCTCGTACGTGTTAGTTAAAAAAAAAACTCATGTACGTGAACAGTTTAGCCAACTAACATATTTTCTCACAAACACTAGCTCCAGTGGTAGACTGGTAGTCCCTCCCGAGATATGTTTTAGCTTTTTTCACATGTACATGTTTAAACTTATATCTAGATACATTTTGTGTATGTGTAAATTATTTTTTATGAATCTAGACAACATAAATCGGTCATATTCCGTCAGAACCTTATCCTCTCGCTCCTGTGTCGACTCCCGTGGCGACGTCGGGGCGTCCCCAACTCTGCCGCCAACCGGCCTCCCCCTCGGCTGCTCTCGCGACCGTTGTCGCGGGTGTCTACCGCGGTGGCGGCGGGCCGGCCGTTCTCCAGCGAGGGCGGTTTGGGAGGGCCCCCAATGGTTGGTGGCGCGGCTATGCGGGCCGAACCAGGCCCCAGGGGAGGCGGCGGCGACACGTCGGGCTACGAAGTCGTCACTACGAATCAAACACACGAAGTCGTCACTACGAAATCCACGTTGGACCCGAGGCTGTTCGCCTACAAGAGTCGACTACCAAATCATCATAGCGACTAAATCTGACACTATAATAGATATCGTGCCCATATCATCATAGCGATGAAATGCAACATGGCAGAGATGATAGACCGGTGCAACCGTTCCGACATTCACGTCGGGCCCAGGGCCGCACACGGTGTAGTCAATTGCCGGATCTATTTTATCCGTACTATTTATTTCCTTCTAATTTGGCTCTTTTTCCGGCCAATTTTTTCTGAAAAAAAATTTCCTTCAATATATTCACATGGAAAATAGACCGGGAGCGAAAGAAAACATGAGAAAAATATATTTTAAAAGAATAACATATAAGCTAAAAATGAAGATAAGGATATTTAAATATCTATCCTAAGTAGATTAACCTAAATAAAAAAGATAAACTCAGTCTAGACTAGTTTAATCTGACTAATAATATTGTGACGACCCAAAGTGTGTTACTTTAAATGTCGACCATGACTTATTTCTACTGTGTAAATAGTAGATTATGTCATGTATAATTAGCTTGCATATGTTTTCTCGGCAGCAAAAAGTAGCTTAATACTGTGCATGTTTATTGTGTGCAGCCATATACATAGTTAGTTTTAGAGAATACTAGATTAGGGAAAATATATACACAAGAGAGGGAAGGACCGAAGGAGCGCTAGCTGCCTGGCTAAGTAGTATCGTGAATTGTCGGACAGTTATCGGACCGGAATTGTCGGACGTGAAGCAATAAATAGTTATCGGAGCGCTAGCTGCTATACGTCCGACGATTCCTGTCCGATTTCTGTACGATCCTAGCATTGGCACGGAGCTTGCGCAAATGAGTGGTTTGGGTTTGCGTTGGGTGTGGGAACTAGGTAGGACCGGTTCTCTTCTAGGTAGGTCCCATCTCAACTAAAACATTTTTTTTGAGAAATACATTACAAGCAAGCGCTCATATACACTCGCACACACTCATCCCTATGAACACACGCACGCACACCCTACCCCTATGAGCATCTCCGAGAGACTGAGCCGGCGGGTCAGGTCTTGAGATTGACGAAGTCACCACAGACGCCTCGCTGTCGACGGGAACGTCGCCTCCCACTGAAAAATATTCCATCTAAATGAGAAACAACAGCGTCAAACCTGGGGTTTAAACTCTAGTGGGCTGAGGTACAACCACCCACCTAACCATTTTATCACAGGCAAGTTCTCAACTAAAGCATTTTTGGATACCTTTTTCGTTATCGCTTTTGTTCATGCGTGCACGAGAGTATCTCCAATAAACGTTCAAAAATTACTAGAGGTAAATTAGTTTTACAAAATCAGCTGAATATTTTACCGTACCGTGATTGACATCAGACTTTTAGATGCACAAAATATGGCGTGCAGTCTGTAGCCGTTTACCGCATGCACTAAAATAGACCATCACAAACATATTATTTTGGTCGACGTCAAGCTTGACGACCAAGTCGTTCACCACTACAAGGGCTCCTATACTCCATCCTTGGAGCTGAACGAGTGGCCGAAGAGGCCTTGACGCTTGTGGGGCCTTTCCGGGGTGAGGCGCGCGAGGACGGCGACGGCGTGGTCGCCATGGGGAGGCGGACGACACAGAGCATCCGCGTCGATGTTGAGGTTGCGGTCACGATCGGTGAGGTGGAGCTACACGACCGGTATTGGGTATTTCTTTTTACGGGGACGGTCGATGGTGGTGGTAGAACAAGGTCACAAGGGCGGCTCGGTGCGTGTGTGAGTGGGGGGGGACTTCCAGGTGGCATCAGAGAGGATATCGCTTTTTAGCGCATGCCCTAATTTTTTTTTGCACGCGCTATTTTACGGCGTTGTTGGAGCGATGATTTTTCCTCCGTGTCTAAAACCTACGGTTTTAAACGCGCGACATTTCTTGGCCGCCTAGCAGAGATGCTCTAATGTACGATTTATGTTGAAGGTTAGCCCTGTGAGAAAAGACATACTCTCTCAGTTTTATAATATAAAATGTTTTAGCAATTTTCCATATTTATATGTATTTAAACATGTTTTAATGGACATTTATATACACTCATTTTATTATGAATTTAAACAACATATGTTACACTTTGTGAAACGGAGGGAGTACAAAGTGATTTCACTAAGGTATATGGATTTGATAAGGATCAAGAGTGTTGTGCGGTTGGGTTTAGACTTGGACTGGACACGCATGTGCGAGACCGCGAGAGGATTAATTAGCATGCACTCATATCTAGCCAAGGTGAGAAGTATCGGACACACATCGGACGAGAATTGTCGTACGCGAAGCAATTCCGATTCAAGATAGAGGGAGTAGCATGGATCAAACTTTATTGTGAAGACCTGAAGTAATGATTGCTAAGGTGGTATACTACATTCAATATTAATATAATGTTAGCGTCAATTTAATTGTAACCAACATACTACAACATATCTACATTTCAACTTAACAGGTTACTCAGTCTGGCATGAGATCTCAAATGACATTCCCTTTGTTCTATAATATAACATGTTTTAGGTGTAACACATGTTATCTAGATTCAAGCTAAAATAAGTGTATATGTACACTAAACATATCTAACTAGATACATGTATGTATATATGAATTTAGAAAATTGCTAAAACATGTTATATTATGAAACGGAGGGAGTACAACCAAACAATAAAACTCTATGTAACCATTGTTGTCATGGAAACAATAGGAGAGTTGGGGTATCTCGGTTGTGAAACATGAGTAGTGGTTGTGTACACTAGCTAACAAGATAGGCATGTCGATGTTTTTTGAATAGTTTTGGTCGTGTTGTTCAAGTCTGACTACGGTAGGAAGGCGTAGAGGGAGGCTTCTCGATGTGGGGAAGCTGGACACTTCTTTTAGGCTTATGCCGTTTGGAATCCATAAACAAGGTTAGAAGCCCAAAAGAAGTCAGCCTTATACGATGTTGGTGTTCAGTTGGGGATACGACATAGGTGGGGAAAAAATACTAGTGGTAGTACTTCCTGTGCTCCATTGCCTCCAAGAGGTAGGTGGCAGATATGACGCTAAACTGTGCATTACACACACAAGTACACCGGCAAGGAACACAAACCTGCATCTTAACTGTCAAATTTCTGAAACAAATCCACCTTGCCTCGGCCTCTTCCTTCTGGCCACAACCAGGGGAGGGATGCTCTGCTCACTCCAGAACACCTGCTCAGGATCCACCGCGCCCTTCACCATGGCCAGCCTCCTGAAGTTCCCCCTGAAGTACTTGTCTCCCCACACCATGGCGTCCTCATAGGTTGTGTTGCCCTCAACATTCTGTCCCAAGTCCAGGTCCCTGAAGTTGATGTATGCAGCTCTAGGCCTCTTGCTCACATAGGGTGTCATGAGCTCATGCACACCCCTGATCCAACCCAAATGCTTCTCCTCAAACGACACATTCTTGTCACCTCCCCACTTGACGAAGTACTGGACATTGTAGAGGTACCCTCTCCGGTGCGCATACGGCGTGTCGGAATCCGGTATCTCGCTCATCCTCCCGCCCTGAGGGTCGATGTCGATCGAGCCACCCTTCTCTTCCACGATCTTGTTGAGCAACAGTGTTAGGCCGGCTGTCGGAATTGGCGATGTGAGGTAGTCCAGCTTGATCTTGTAGTAGTCTTTGGGTTGCAGCGTTCTGTCAAGAAGAACTTCTGCAGGTTGACCGTCGGTGTAGCCGTAGAAGTAGAGCATGGACTGAATCCAGTTCATCTCTCTGCAGTCGCTTGGCTTGATGCCCAGTTCAGGCAAATGGTTGTCCATCTGAGAGATCATGCCACTGCAATTTCCGAGAAACAGTGACTTGAACACCACCAATGGCCGCCTCTCGCCGTCGTTGTCGTCCACCTTGGGCTCCATGGCCGCCTTGACAAAGAGATCGTCCGGGAGGGCATGCGCCACGAGCTGCCACTGAGTGAGAAGACGGAGCACTGCTTGTTCGTCCTCTCCTCCTCGCCGAACTAGCCGGCTGGCGGTGAAGGCGGACACGACGCTCGGGACGGAGGCCAGCCTCACGGTCCAAGAAACGACGATGCCGAAGCTGCCGCCGCCGCCACCCCTTATCGCCCAGAAGAGGTCTTCCCCCATGGACTCTCGGTCCAGGAGCCTCCCTTCCGCGTCCACCACCTCGGCGTCCACGACGTTGTCGGCGGCGAGGCCGTGCTTGCGCATCATGGGGCCGAACCCACCCCCGCTGAGGTGCCCGCCGACGCAGACCGTGGGGCATATCCCGGCAGGGAACCCGAGCGCGCCGCCGCTCCCTTTCGCCACCGCGTAGTAGAGCTCCCCGAGCGTGACTCCAGGCTGGGCGCGCCCCACACGGCGCGCCGCGTCGACCCGCACCGCCCGGAGCGCGGCCACGTCGACGACGACGAACCGGCGGCTTTCGGGACCGCTGGGTCGACGGAGCGCGCGGTAGGAGAGGCCCTCGAAGTCGTGGCCACCGCTGCGGGCGCGAACCGTGAGGCCGTGGGCCTTGCTGCATTCCACGGACGCCTGCACCTCGGCGACGGTCCGGGGCGTGATGAGCAGCGACGGCCTCGGCGTCCGCGCCGAAGCGAAGCGGAGGTTCTGGATGGTGGACGCGAGGAGGGGCGGGTAGGAGGCGTCCGCCGGCGCGTGGACGAGCTCGGACGGGTCGGCGGTGTCCGGCGAGAGGCGGGAGACGCAGCGCAGGAAGCTCTCGTGGAGGTCGCCCTCTTCTTCTTCTTCTTCTTGGAGCTGCGGTGACGACGGCGAGACGAGCAGGAGGAGGAGGAGCAGCGGAGATAGGCGCATGAATGGCTGCAAAATCGTCTTCTCTTCTCCCGCGGCCTCCTCGTGCTGATCTGGTTAACACTAGCAGGAGAATTAAGATCAGTGGCATTGCATATCATTGGTGATCGATTGGAGATGGTAAAAAGGGTGAAGCTTTCCTCGGGGTATGTACGTACAATAATTTCAGTACTGCTGATTATTCGCATGTGATCAGCAGGTAATTGTTGTCCGGTCTGAATCTGCACCGATTCCAATCTGCCGAGGGCAGGTGATGTGCAGAGAGTCACGCGACTATAGGCGGCGGCGATCGGAGCGGCAGCGATTGGTTTGATGCAAAACATTAGAACAGTCATGAGGGGAAAACATTGTAGAGGTGTGGCCTCCATTCTTCATCGATCTCAGTTACTTCGACACAGTCAGACTTCAGCACTTGTCCCGTTGCACCCAATAGACTTTGGCCCAGTTCTTTAGCTGGCTTATTCCATAAGCTGGCACTGCCCCAGCTTATTTCATAAGCCGAGCAGCTTATTACATGCAGCTTCCAAATTAGTTATAAGATAATTATTTTTGAAGCCCTGAACAATAAGCTGGACGGCTTATAAGAGAAGCTAGGGAGGGGGCAGCTTATTTATTAAGCCAGCAAAAGAACTGGCCCTTTGTCATGCCTTCTCCAAGAGCACACGTTTTCGCAGTAGCTTTATCTTCGACAAAAGAATTAGAGCCCCTGTTGATATCGAAAGCAGCGTCTAACTTCAGCTTTATGTAGCATTCTTTTGTTTTCATACGATATGTATGTCTGTAGGTTGCCGTGTCCACATCGTAGTTGCTATAACTCTGCTAGATTCACATCCTAGTTGTATGTCTAACCTGAAAACATCATTTGTTGACAAGTTTCTCCCAAATCGGATAGCCAAGAAAATAACTTGCAGCGATTGTCTCAAACAAGAGTCTCGGCGTGTATAAAGGTAACCCCAGCTTGCTTGTACAGATTTCAGTACACGAGTGGATTAGACAACTCAACAAAACTAAGCGAGTCACGAACAAAAACACACTATTAACACAAACAAAAGGAACAAGGAACAAAACCACGAACTGGGCCAAACAAGTAGGCTACTATAATTGTCTGAAAGTCGGCCTTTCGCTTCAGGTAATAGACAAAACATCAGGCTAGAGAATTCATCGAGTGAACGTCAATTTGCAAGGTGAACTTCTGTTTCGCAACAAGAGAAATGATCTAACAGCTGCTTCTTATAGAGGTGAGATTCTAGGACGCGTGGGACTTGCTGAGGATGACTCCCTCATACTTGACTTGGAACCACTTCATGGCATCCTCCTTGGTCACCCTCTGGTGGATTCCGATGCGAGCCTTGCACCTGCGGCGACGGGACACACAGTAGCCAGCACGCTCAAGCACGACGTAGAAGTCCATCCCGTAGATACCTGTTGAAGGATCATACCTGCAGAATATGATAATGTTAAACCATAAGGTTGTGCTGCAAAAAATCAGTTAAAAACACCGCAATGAAATAGATGTGTGTTTCTGTTGAAAAGATTAAACTTTGTGCTAGCATGCAGCTAGTATGAAACTGACAAAGCAGTTCTCACCAGTCACCACCATCAGTCACCCACAGATTGTGCATGGGAACCAGATGCTCCCATTTTCAGTCATTAAACAGCTATTTAAACATTCACAATCGATCATCAAACAAGGACAAAACATAACTACCAAGTATCTGAACAACATCAGTTTATAATGGACGTTTAAACAGAAAACTCCTGTCCAAATGTAGTTCTCTCGATACCCATTTACATGGCATCCTTGGTTTACATGCATCAAGTTTCACCATCAAGTTGACCAACAAAAAGTGTGGTATGTGCTATGAAAATTAAACCGTTGAATTCGTACTAAAATAAAGTTTCTAATGATATATTCTTATGAAATATTCTCATATATAAGTGGTTAAATTGATAGACGAAGTCCGTACATGCAAAACTAAGACAGAGAGAGTATCACAATAATTACTAAAAAGCTAATAGTATGCTCTGATTCTAATGTTTGACACATAAAAAAACTACAAAAAATAAGCAATTGCTAAACAACCATTATATTAAACAATGACGACTTCAGTGACTGATATAAGAATGTACACTACAGTCGGTGGCTGAATTCGTGAGTTAATGATTCACTATAATTTAAATGGCCATTGCCATAAACAATATCAATCATGTTTAATCTTTGGTTAGAAGTACATATACATCCTCTAAACCAACATGTCAAATATATCAAGTGTGCGACAAGGAGGCTAAGAAAAGTAGAAAATGAAGGTGATGCTTTACTAAGGAGTATAATATAGCACTAAGATGGCCTAACAATTTTATACATAGAACAAGTCCGTGACCGTGAGGCAGTATCCTAACTGATACCATCAAAATGGATACCCATAAGAGAATAAACCACAAATACCATGCTGATATTCAAGCCATTTAAAATTCTACCGAAGAATCACAACAAATAATAACACAAGGGCATCATAAATTTTTAACCAATCAAAGCCAATGGAACCACAGATGCATCGTTGCCATAATGGCATCTCACAAGGCCACAACGCCGATAAAATGACATGATCATAGCGCCAAGGAAGAAGTTCTTACTTCATGCCAAGATCGATGTGCTCCTGGATACCGAAGCCAAAGCAGCCGGTGTCACTGAAGTTCCTCCTGAGCAGCTCGTACTCCTTCACCTTGAGGCCGCTCTCTAGCAGCTGCATGGCCTTATCACCCCTCACCGTCACGTGGCACGCGATCTTCTCGTTACGGCGGATCCCGAACGAACGCACGGTGTACCTCGCTGAACAACAGCACGAAATCGTCAACATGAAAGAGTTGAAACCTCCAGTCAGCATGCATTGATTAGAGAGCATAACGGAGCAGATGACGGCGCAGTGACGAACCCTTGGAGAACACAGGCGATTGTCCGCTGAGCTGCTCGAGCACCTGCAAGAACCGAAGCGAGATAAGTCGGGGTTAGGTAGTGGAAGGATCCATTCATGGACCCTGGCGATAGAGAGAGGGGAGAAGCGTGGACGGGGGTGGTAGCGACCTTGGAGGCGCGGGTGAGCCTGTCCCCGCTCTCCCCGACGGAGATGTTGAGAACGAGCTTCTGCACCTTGATGTCCCGCATGGGGTTCGCCAGCTTCTTCTCCGTCGACTGCGCACGCAACAACAACAACAGAGGAAGATAACTGCATTAGCTTCACAAGAAGGGTGGGAGTGAGGAAAGGTAGTAGCGGGAAGAGGAGGGGCGCGACCATGGCGGGAGATTCTTCGGCTTCGGCGACGGCGGCGGGGAGACGGTGGTGTACTACTGGCGTCGAAAGGGAATTGGCAGGGCGGCGGCGGAGGGTTAAAAGGAAGCAACCCTAGTTGCGGAAAAAGCCTGGGATCGAGAGGGCTTTTTCACGGGCCTGTATGGTTAGTGGGCTTTAGAATGGCTATTTTCAATTGGGCTCTATGGTGTCCATAATGTTTTTCCTTTTCAGGGAGATATTCTGTCCATTCTCCAGCTCCTGCGTTACAAGTTTACATCTAAATAGAAAAAAACAAGTTTACAACGTGTTATTCACCTAAAAAAGAAAGGGACAAGATACATCCCAATTCTTTTGATGGCTTAAAAAAAAAGCTGTCTTCTTCCGGCTTCTCTCATAAGTCATCCAGTTTGTTTGGAGCTTCTAACCTAATTATATCATAATAACAAAATAATAAACCGATTGGCTTATGAAATAAGCTGGGGGAGGGGCAGCTTATGAAATAAGCCAGTAAAAAGAACCAGACCAAAGTATCCACACTATGTGGTGTTTCCCGATACTAATGATCATAATCAAATTAGATGGTGGCTTGAATTAAAATCTAATTAACCTAGAAAAAACTAGGTATTGTGCCTTATATTATCTTTTGATATTGGATCTCGACCTTATAGTTTGAAGTCGTACGAAAAAACTTACCACCGTCATCGATGCTATGACCGGTGGACACAGCGGCAGAAACACCGTCAGGTCTACTGCCGCTGGTTCTCCGACCTTCATCAATACACACGACGCGCACCGTGAGTGATCTCGTAGCGCAAAATACTAAGCCCATATCCACCGTCGTGCATGCTTGTTTTCTCTAGCGGTGGCTAGGGGGGGACATGGTTCAACGGTTGGGTGCCATTTGTAGCAACTCAGAGTTTCACCTTTTTCCCACTTATCGAAACTAGCTGAATGCCCGCGCGTTGCTACGGGTTTAATGAAATTATCTATCATACATGTGAACATAATACATAGCAAAAGTCACATGCACACAAAAAGATAGAACATGGTATTCCGAAAATTGCAAGTATCTATTTTTTTTATAAAATGTGTAATTAGGTTTTAAAAAAGCTATACTTGGATGTTGTAAGTACATATAAAATTTGTGAAAAGTCAAATGATGTGAAGTTTGATCGAAACTTTAGGGAAAACTATCAAATTCTTATTACATACTACATTAGAAGTATTTTGAGAGTATTTGTGTAGAATATTTCTTGATAATATTTCATGTAAATTTGATCAAATTTGTATTGTTTGTCATGCAAAAAAACTTATACGCGAGGTTGACCTCGGAAAAAACTTGCACTCATATAAATATCTCTTGTTGACTAAGATTTGACCTCACTCATATCATGGTGACAATTTGAATTCAAAATTCTCATACATATCACACATACGTTGAACAAGCTCATGACATAGTCATGTTCTTTTCTCTGCTGAACGTAATTTAAAATGAATTATATATATGATTTCAAATTGGTAACTTAAAGATAAATAAGTTTTAGTAAATATACATGTATGTTGTCACAGAATAGCTGTTCAAATTCAATCACACTTTCATAAACTTGGGGTGAACAAATTAAATGCCCGTGCGTTGCTACGGGATAACAAATGAGTATATAACAACAAAATCATGAATCAAAATATATTCAGATACTTTTCTCATTTAGCTCTCTTTGTCTATGGCATACATCTTCATTCAAAAAAAGGCAAGGTTTCATAGTTTTTCTATATTACCAACAACGGTAACTTTCTTGCATCATTAATCATTTACACTTTAAGACAACAATAAGCTCTTTATAAGCACCACATTTTTTTGAAGGAAAATAAATAGTTAACTTTCCAAAAAAAGTATGACAATATAGATTTGGTGCTTCCTGAGGTACAAGCAAGTGCCATGTTTTCAAGTCTTTTTTCCCTTTAATATTTTCATTGTCTTTTGATGGAGCTCTTGCCTTTGTGATATCTCTTTGATCAGGATGTGATAGTGCCTCCGCCAAATACTCCGGACGACCATAGTTGGCGTGATAAATCCGTAGGCAATCCCAAAGATAGCAAATAAGATGACGAAAACCACCACCCGTGCAAAGCAAGCCTTCAAAGAAGCAGACATGCAGTCCAAGAGGCCACAACCATAGCAATTGTGTCACCCATCTGCGCACGGGTCTTGGTTGTCGTTCAGGGACGAGGGCAGTGCACTATGAACCCCAAAAATTTACACATTACAAAGAAAACCACAATACCTGGAGGATAAAGACATGGAACAGGAAGGTCTCAGCAGCGAGAGAAACAAGAACAACAAACTCGTTCCCCTTCGTCGCTGCCGCGAGCGACGGGGAAACCATAGCGCCGCGTGCTCTAGCCCCTCTACTCGGTCTTCCCCTCTCCTCGCCGCCGCCGGACGGCGTCGCCGGCCAAAGGCCGGGCGCTGGCGGCGGGGCGTCTCCATCTCCCTCGTGTGGGGCTCTCGGCGCGGGACAAGGGTGTCGGCGTGGGCGCCGCGGTGTGCTAGGGCTGCGGCGGCGCGGCTGCTCCGGCGGCGGTGTGGTGGCCTGTGTCCTTGCGCATCTAGGCGGCGGCGCCTCTCGGCGGCGGCTGGGTGGCCCACAACTTCTTCCCGACGACCACTCAAGGCCATGGCTGCGCCCCTCGGTGGAGGACGACGCCTCTGGCGGTGGGGCTCAACGGTGGCGGCAGTGGGGAAAGCTCCTGCGTCGGCCATGGTGATTTCGGGATGGGGCCATGGCAGGTTCTGCTTGGCCCAGATCTGGGACCTCTGGGCCCGATCTGGGTTGTGCGGGCCTCGGCCGGCTCGCGTCCATGAGTCTTTCTGTAGGATGACATCGGCCACCTTGGCGCTGCAGCGCTACGGCGGGGCTACTCGGGCCTGATCTGGCCAGGCGAGCTGATCTGGGCCTGACCGTCCCTACTGCTGCGTCCGGTCGGCGACTGCCCCAGGCGGGGGCAGTGGAGAATGGGGTTCTCCTCCTGGTTGCGTTGTCGACCTGTTGGGCCTTGGTCCGTCGCAGGCCTCACTTAACCGTCATGTTGACCTCACGACTTGGTGGCTCCTCGGGTTGAGGTTGCGGAAGCCGGGGCGGTAGCTCTGGGAGGTGGACTGCACGGTCGTCTTTTCGGCAGGCGACATGACGGGGGTGGTGGTCGGTTCTTTGGTTGTTTGGACGGCAAGGAGCGGGCGGCGGGGGTTCCTGGTGTTTGCGGCGCTTCGGCATCGTTTGCTCCCAGATCGTGATTCGGTGACCAAGCACGACGATTATCAGATGCTGGGCTAGGGTCTGAGCAAAAGTTCTGCGCTCCAGCGCCAATGGCGGCGATACCCGTGGGTACCGTATCCCTCTTGGGGGCGCTGTTGTGATACCCTAGCCCGTTTGGAACTCCGGGTGAAAACCCTTGACCATTTGGTCTCAGACGATGGTGGCATGACACGTCCTTACTCTCTTGGGGTCGTCGTCGTGGAGTCTCATTTGCACGCTTTGATGTCTTTGGTGGCATGTTTGGTTCTCCTTGTACTTTTATTTTTTATCTGCTTTGTAAGAGGTCCTCTCATCACTTTGTATCGGTTCGGCCGTGTGGCTCTATTTATAAAGCGGGGCGAAAACCTATTTCATGGATAAAGACATGGAACAGTAAGGAATGATGATGACTATATAAAAATAGTAGTATTTCATGGTGTATCAACAAAAGTTTTTGTCGCAAATATAAATGATAAAGATGCATCAATATAATGAAAGGTGCTATTTGATTACGTATGCAGTACTAGATGCTTTGACAAGATGCGATCCCAACCATTACTGATATTGTTTCAAAAACTTACATCCCTGTCTAGGAAATATGAAATAGCACTCATGATAGCAGGGCCTGCACAAAATGACAAGAGTTGCTTGACCCGCCTTTATTTCGATTGAAAATTGAAAATGACACAATAATAATAATGCATTAATAGCACATCAGGTACTATTGTTGGGAGATTCAGATCAGTACCTATCCACCACGTGAAACTGAAATACCACTGAGATGAATCTTTTTGTTTGAAATGTTTTGCATTTTGTGATAGTTCATACATTAAACATACATTTATGTAATTTTCTCAACGCGCTTTACAATTAAATTGTGAACAATGCATCAATTGTTGAAATCTGTAAGTTTTGCGGCAATAGTCCTAAGAACATCTCTACAAATAAAGATAATGCAAGCCAATTTATGATAGACAACACACCAAAAGAATTATTTTCAAATGTTAGAGCTTACAATTTGAAGAACAAGGAAACTAAATATTACATCTCTTGCGACCGAGAGCCGGAACTTTATCTTACTTCACCACTCGAAGATGGAACTGAGCTTGGCATGTTGTGCAGTGTGATAAAGCAAATCCTTCCTATAGGTAAGCACGAAAAACTATTAAGATGACGTAACATCTAGTTAGGACATAAGAATATCCTTAAACATTCATAAAGCTTGGGAGTGAAGCACAAGTTCAACCTAGATTATGTCTGAATGTTCAGTGATGTTTCCACGTTGGTGCCATCTAAAATAATTGATTCTGTACCAAATTGATTTGATGACGAAGTTCCAACCTATTGTCTTTGTGAGCTTTCTGGTTATTATCTTTTACCTATTGTCTTCCATTCCAAATCAGGTTTCCAGGGTTAACCAACAGAGAAAATTGGAGTTCATTCATACGGCGCAGAGTAGCATGCCGTCTTAATCATATTATGCTGCAAAAATTAAGCATATGTGTTCTTTTATTTCAGAGAATGAGACCTAGTTGCAAATTGACCAGTAAAAGAATTGTTGTTGGGATTTGTAATGGACACACCCATCTTCGTTCATGCAGCCAGATGTTATTCTTGATTGTTCTAGCAAGTATATCTTACCTGGGTGGTGGGTAGTAGGCATCGAGGCATGTAAACAATGGAACTGCTGCAAGAGCAATCCAACTATGAGACAACATCAATATCCAATTACGAACTGGGACAAAAGGAGTAGATGGTTCATGCAAATAAAAGTTTGTCGCCTTGCAGAAAAAGTATGAAACTCAATACCTCCAACAACTGATGGGTTTGCATCAACATCAACACTAAGCACGGAGGGGATCGGTCAGCTCATTCCCTTTCCACTTCTTCTCTCTCATAGCAGCAACACCTAATTTGGAAAATCAAGCAAACATAACAAATCTGAGTGAGTAGCAGCAGCATCTTCAGCTTTATGTGGTCGGAATTTTAACAACCGTCCATCCACTCTAATCAAATGGTGATAATAAGAGCTACCTGCAACTACTATCTTAAACTACCTGAAACTACCGATATTATTTTATTTTTAATCTAAAGTAAAAAGGCATTTAGGTAAATAATGTCAATATGTCCACCGTCAGATTATCCCCAATCCTGATTGGACCAGAAAATAATAACCAGGCCTTGCATAACTTACATCATATTAAGCTTAGAAGAAAAACTTTTGCATGCTTCATTTTTGCAGCAACTTCATCCAAAAAAAAACACCCGTATAACAATGCACATATTCATCTATATTAATTGGATTGGTGATTGTTCTATGAAATGATTCAGGGAGCGGAACCATCTTGGCAATGGTCAATACTATTGGGAAAATAAGAAAGTGAAACAGTAAAACTTCTTCTAAATTTTGTATGTAGTTCCATATCTAAGGTTTATAACCAAATCACATAGGTTCAGTTTCCAACAAGAAGTTATCACGAATTTATACGGAGAGAAAATTCACAATCAAATAACCCAGTACATTAACGTGAATCAGAAACAAACATCTGCTCCCAAAGAATGAAATTACATGTATCTCGATCATACTGAGCAAGAATAACACTAACCTGATGCCCATAACCAGTAGCTCGAATGTGGTGTCATAGCTTCACACATCCTTAACAGAGCAAGCATCGCAATCTAAGCAGGAGATCGAGCAGGCCTAGCTGCAACCTCGCACGTCCTCCTCCTGCTAACCCTCGTGCTACAGAAGCTCGAGACGGCCATGTCAATTTTATGGTCTAGCCTCACAACGACTGTTGCGGCGGCGGCACCCGGTATCAGTCAGTAAGTTGGGGAGCCACACCGGCGGGAGCACATGGCGCCATGGTGGAGCTCGGGGCGGTTGTGGTACGTCCCACTAGGGCAGAACCGTGGCGACAGCGGCGGATCAGATCACTGTCGGGGCGTAGTAGGCTGGGAAGTGCGGCGTGGTACACAGGGTCTAGGGTCTGCTCGTGGCGCTGGAGCTCCTATGTTGGCCTTCGACAGCAGCATGGACTACCGCCGTGTCCCTCTCCAGCAATTGTGTCCCGTAGTGCAGGATCCTTCCTTGGTACGTGCCTTCCTAAGTAGAGATCGCTGGCCGCGTAGGCCGCTCGAGGCTGCGAGGGTGGCGGCGAGAGGTCAGAGGGATGGGGAGATCTTGGGAGGACGGAGGGATCGCGGGGCTCGCGCGCGTGCCCTAGGGCGAAACGTTGGTCGCTAGATTGTGCGGAGACACGTGACATGCGGAGGGGCAGAAAATGACATCTAGTGGTAAATAATAGAACGTGTTATCTGTTCTAAACCGGTATCCACTTATAGGTGGCAGGCCATGTAATTAATTTGAAATGTGAGGGTATTTGGTTTGTGACACCATTTGGATTGTGACACCATACCACGCATTCTGCTTTAATAGTAAAGATCATATAAGGTGATGTTTTGAACGAAACTCCAAATCATGTCAAGATGGGGACCTCAAACTGCAAGGGCGTTGTAGCAACAACACAAAATCGAATAAACGAAACTCGGTTAGTTAGGTTTCTCATGGTGGAACTTACCACTCTGGTTTAATTCATAGACTTGGATCTAGTGGTCAGAGTTTTGGATTTATACCCATTGACTACAAGATATGCCGGTTCAGTTTGTCAAACTTGCTCCCTACGTATATTGATCGTGGTATCCGAGTGAACTTCTAGGCACCATGGGTTAGTCATTTACTATTCGCAGATGATAGTCTTATTTTATTTCGTGATGAGTCGTATGCTTGCGACAATAACGACAAAATTTTTTGAATTCTAATTGTCCGGGTGTATTGTGGCGATTCTTTTGAGTACTATATCTAGAAACCCCTGTCGATTCCTCATTGGCACTTTTTCGAACACAACTCATTATATACCATAATTCTATTATGGATCTTCCGCGGTCTTATTTTGCTTATTCCTCAGATACCGTCATTGTTTCTTCTCCGAGAAAAGAAGTTGACGACCCGTAGGCCCGACCTTGGTTCCGGAGGAGCAAGTCAGAAAGGTTGAGAAATAGAACCATCTGATTTGATGGAAAAGAGAATCTGATAAAGCTTTTCTTGCCTAAAGTCATTGAGTCATTATATACCATAATTCTATTATGGATCTTCCGCGGTCTTATTTCTTTCATTCGTGCTCGAGCCGGATGATGATAAATTCTCATGTCCGGTTCCTTTGGGGGATGGATCCTAAAGAGTTCACCTATCCCAATAACAAAGAAACCAGACTTAAATGATCCTGTATTAAGTAGGCAAATTTCGTCTATATGGTTCATTTTATATATAGCATAACAATCTTAATCTTGGGCAAGAGTTTCTGATCATATATGTATTCCAACAAGGAGCCCTTAGAACTTTTTCTTTGAATAAAACAGAAAGTGACGAATAACACGAAGTCGAAGACGCGGAATGATAGTGAATAGAGAGAAAGATTCTTCTTATTTTCTTGTTCCTGAAAATATTCATTCTATCTATCTCCTAGACGCCGTAGAGAATTGAGAATTTTCATGTCTTTCAATTCTCGTACTCGTAATTGGAAAGTTACGGAAGGAGACCTCGCATTTTGCAATGAAAACAACAGAAAAAACTCTGGATAATTTCGAAATCAGGCCGAGCGTCTTAATACATATGCAAAAAAATTCATTATTGGCCCACCATTGAGTAGAAGATTTAGCTTGTATGAATCGCTATTGGTTTGATACGAATAATGGCAATCGTTTCAGTATGTTAAGGATACAGATGTATCCACAATTCATTTAGAGTTACTTAATAGCCTATTTCTTATACCATATCTCTATCCCGTGAAATTCTCGAGCCGAAAGATGGATGCATATGCTGTGTTTCATTTTGCTAAATGATATCAATTAAATGGTGTATCAATTCCATAAATTGGATATAGAAATAAATAAATCAGCAAAATTCTTTCTAATATTTTAGATAGAAGAAACATTTCTTCTATCTAAAATATTAGAAAAAATGTACTCTTCTATCCAAATCCAATTTGCATCGATAAAATAAAAAATAAATCCAAATTCCAGCAGTAGATGAATAATTGCAAATTTTTGTGTGTACGAGATTAGAATAACTTCAAAATAACTGACATAATTTTTTATTTTTCCTGATCAGAAAAATATATGAAAAAGAAAGGAGGTAGAAACATTTTGCGATTTATGGTTAAAGAAGAAAAAGAAGAAAACAGGGTTCTGTTGAATTTCAAGGCGCGGAGCGATGAGTATAGCCCATTAGGACAACCCGTAAAGAAAGCCGGAGCAGAAATCCAAGCTTCTGGTAATTTATTAAATTACTTGAACTGTTTTTTCTTTCTTTGTTGAATTATTTATTTCTCTTTTGGTATGTTGGTTATCTAAAAGCATCTTTGACTTGTTTTAGTACTTTCGTCACAACTATGGCATTGGCATGGGCCTTTGCTCAACTAGACAGAGCTCGATCATGGCAAACGAAGGAACTCAAACCCGATCTAGACAACTTGAGGAGCAAGTTAGAGCTATGAGAGAATCAATGTTTAACATTCCAAGGTGGGAATGGGTGAGAGGTAGTCTATCCCTGGCTGGACCTTTCGTTGGTTCAAGTGAGGCATGCTGGCTGGCACGAAGCAGACCCTCTCTCCCTTAACATATCGAAGGCCTCTTATGAGTGCCAAGCAGGCTAGCGTGGAAAGATTAAACGAGATTCTCAGAATTTATGCTGATTGCTCAGGTCAAGCTATCAACCGTGAGAAGAGCTCGATTTATTTCAGTTCCAATACTCCTCAACCAGTACGTGAGATATTGCAGCAAGTGCTGGGATACATGTTGAAGCTTTCTCGGAACGTTACCTTGGTCTGCCGACTGCAGTGGGCAAGATTACATGTGGGATTTTTTATCATATCAAAGAGAGATGTCGTGCTAAGATGCATGGATGGTCAGAAAAGACCCTTGTGTGTGCTGCGAGAGAGACACTTCTCAAAGCAGTCATCCAATCCATCCCAGTATTTAGCATGTGTTGTTTTAAGCTCACCAAGAAAATTTACAAAGAATTGGTGTCGTGCATGGCAAGATTCTGGTGGAGCAGCTCGATCGATAAACGATCAATTCATTGGGTCTCGATGGGAGAAACTCACAGACGCCAAAATCAACGGTGGCATGGGGTTCGGAGACTTCAAAGTGTTTAATCTTGCTCTCCTAGGCAAACATGGGTGGCGCTTCATGACTCATCCGAACTCCCTTTGTGCACAGGTGTTGAAAGGGAAGTATTACCCAGATTGTGATTTCATGCAAGCGACGGCTCCTTCTACAGCGTCTGCTACATGGAAGGCAATTATTGCTGGACGATCATCTCTTGAGAAGGGTTTGATCAAGCGTGTTGGTGCTGGAAGGACTATTTTAATTTGGAATGACCGCTGGATTCCAAATACTAAAACGTTGAAGCCCTTGGGTCGCTTGGAGGTTGATCCAGAGGTTGAACCGGTGGAGCTTGTTTCTGATCTTATTCATGAAGGTACTGGTTCGTGGAAGATTTACACTGTCCGTCTTCATTTTCTTGCACCGATGCTATTCTCAACATCCCCTTGAGAGCATCGGGAGGCGAAGACTTTTTGGCTTGGGCTTTCGAAAAGAGTGGAGTTTACTATGTGAAATCAGCCTATCGTACTCTGGTGACTCATAAAGAGCGTTGTGCTCGAGAGGAAGGGTCGATAGCGGGAACTTCAGTGGCAGATAAACAGTTGTGGTCCGCTCTTTGGAAACTCAAACTTATCCCGAGAGTTCGGGTGTTCTGGTGGCGAGTACTCAGGGGCATCCTCCCCGACAATGCAACTCTGAAGTACCGCCACATCAAACAAATCGCTAGGCGCGAAATGTGTCAAGCTATGGATGAGGACCTTCATCACGCCCTCGTTCTCTGCTCACATGCTAGGCAGTACTGGAATGCTGCACTAGGATGGATGGACTTGAAACTGCCTAGACTGCATCCTGATACATGGCTAAGGATATAGTTTTGGACATTATGTTCTCTGACCAAGAGAGGAGCAAAATCATCACCATCATGCACTCTATTTGGTCAGCACACACGATCAGGATATATTCAGTCCTGACCATGTGGTAAAAAGATAAAAGAAGATTTGGCCTTGCATGAGGTACCATCGGTCAAAAATTGAACCGACCCAATGCTGGCGTCCACCTGATACAAGATGGATCAAGATCAACACAGATGGTGCCATCGATGCAGAAGCTCGGAAAGGAGGTGGGGGCGGCGTTGCCCGATCCCATGATGCCGTTCTCGGAGCCTGGAGTAAACCTTTCAACGGTGTGACTGACCCGCTCATCGCCGAGACCCTCGCTCCAAGGGAGGGAGTCATCTTTGCGAAACTGAGAGGTTTCACGCATGTTGTTATGGAAGTGGACTGCATTGAGGTTGTCAACCTCTGGTTATCCCGGCATGATTCGAGATCAATCGTGTCGCCTATTGTCGATGAAGTGGGGGAGTTAGCTACTAGTTTTAGTTCATTTTCTATTATGCATGTCAAGAGATGTAACATCCCAAAATTTTGGAATGTTTAAAAATCACAAAATTTTTAAAAAAACTTTTATTTCTTATTGAAAATAAAATCATCATTGCCAACAAAACTAAACAAAAGGATTTTATTGGATTATACAAAAGATTTATGACATTAATTGAATCAACTAAACTTTGTTTCAAACTTGAGTGATGAGCCATAAATAAATATTCTAAAATACTTATTTACCTTATATTATGTAAAGGATGTCTATTTCAGAAATGTGTTGGATATAATTTTTCAATTCGAAAACATTGTATTTGGATTCATAATAAACCGTAGGTAAAACTATTTGGAATAATCCTCTATTTAAAAAATATATATTTGATTCAAGTAATGGGTTTAGAATGATTTATTTTGGACATTTGTATTTGTGATATTTTCCTTGATTCGTGAAGACATAATTAGTCCTTTTGAAACTCTAATTTAAATTTGGCAAAAAGTGTTAAATTTCATGATTTGAAATATCATAACTTGAAATGTATTACAAACATGAGTTTGATTGTTTTAATAGAAAGATATGATTTTTACAATTTTTTTGGAAATTAGTTTGAGACCATTCGGAAAAATAAAACAAAAGTTATAAAAGATATAAAGAAAAACAGGAAAAGAAAAGGAAAATAATCTAAAAAAAAGAATTAGCTGGGCCAGCCCAGCGCTTATCCGTCACGCGAGCAAAGCACGCCAGCCCAACCGCGGCCCATGCGCGCTCCTCTCTCCTCTCTCTGCCATGCGAGACCCACCTGTCAGGCCTCTCTTCTCCAACCGTCCAAGCGCTCGACGCGCACGACCCCACGCCCATGTCGCCACCTCCCGCATGCCCCGCACTCGCCGAGACGCGCAACGGCAGGCGAGCACCCCCCAACCTTAAAACCCAGCACGCCTCCCTATTTCCCCTTGCAAGCGCGCTCCGTATCGCCGCCAGGCTACCAAATCGGAGCTCGAAGAAGCCGCTCCGGCCGCCGCCGTCGACCGAAAGTTCCGGTGAGCCTCTTCGTCCCCTACTCCATTCGTTCGCACACGAGGCTTTAAATCACTCGCGCACATCTCCTAGACAAAGTCTGACGGACCCTGGCGTCTCCAGTCAACGGCACCGTCTTCGACCAAAGCTAGCGCCGCCTCCTGCAACTCCGGCGACGAATTTCCGGCAAGCCAGGGCGTCCCCGCGGTCCCTGAACCCTCCAAAGACTTTGCCTCGTTCCTCTCCGTCTACAGGTATCGACGCCTCAGCCCCACCCCCTTCTTTTGCTCGCGGGCGCGCACGCCGGCGATGGCGCCACCGCTACTGGAGGTTCTCCGGCGAGCCGGCGCCGCCAGTCTTTGGTCATTAGGACCTAGATCGTTAGATCACGATCAAACGGCTAGTAATTTTTTTAATTTCCGGACCGGTATCGATTTTTCTGAGGCGTCCGTTTTAGTTGGATCCGACGGACGAGATTAATGGATTTTCTGAAAATTGCTAAAAAGGACAGAAAACAATTCAAATTTCAAAAATTCATAACTTTCAAACTACAACTCCAAATTTAGTAAACTTTATGTCCCTCGAAAGCACTTGTCATGTAGTTTAATTCTGAATCATTAGTTTTGCATTTTTCATCTATTAAAATTGATAAATATGCAGAGAGGCAATTCGGCCATTTAATCCATAACTTGAATTCAAAAAAATATTTCTAAAGTGAAACCTTTTTTAAAAAATTTTAATAATTAAATCCTCTGTCCAGAGAACATAAAACTTAATTTGTATAATCAATAAATCATAAGAGTAATGATTTTTCATGCAAGCCCTCTGGTGATTTAAAAATATTTTCAAATAAAAAATACATTAAATATTGCCCAATTCATAATACATTATTTTATCAACCAGAGAGCAAATAATTCTGATATAACCCACTTTAAATATGTTGATTGCTTTCAGTCATGCAAACCATGTTTCTATGATTGGTGCATATGATTGATTGGTATGTTTATTGAGTACTGTTTATTTATTTATTTAGATTGTGCGGAGTGTTCCCATTGCTGTGGTAGTTACGCGTGTTCCCCATGTGACCAAGGCAAGTGATGCTCACTTATAAATGTCCTACTATTTTTATTTAATTACATTTAGTGTTTTCAGTAGTATGCATGATAGGCTTACTACCATATTTGGTATAATATGCTATGATATGGGAATCCTAGTTAGAATAGTCATCCACTCACACCCCCTCTAAGCTTAGTGAGCCACTGAACTTAGTTGATACTTGGACATGCTATGGAAAATGTTTTTAGTAGTTGAGTAAGGAAAACAACTAAGTTTAATGAACTACCTGGGTGTTGGTGGAAAGTTGGAAACGGTGATCCCCCGGGGTAACCCCAGGATGGGAGGATGGATTACAAGTATGGAAAACCACCCAGGATCAAAGAGATTCGAAGTTACTCCGTGTTTACATTGCTTCCAGTGCAGCCACATGTCATATGGGATCTGTCTTGACCATATAAGTTGTGAGACCCCGAAATCCGCGTGACCCGCAGATGTAGGGATGATAAGTGGGGATGCGTCCGCAGTATGATTTTGGGGAATTACTTCTGAAAGGTCTCGTTTCGGTCTTCTCTTCTCCATTTCATAATTGGGTGACATGGACAAGGGAATGATTGGTTCTTGTGATGAAAGTGCACAAACTCTCGAGAGTCAAAAACTAAGTACTTTGCCATGTCCCCGGTTACGGACAATTTGAGCAGCTGGACAAGGAACTGACGGAGGATCTCATCATTCCAATTTCTAAATAAAATTTGATGGGTTGAACAAGGGTAAAATATGACAGTTGTGGTGATGCCAACCGACAAGGTGGCACAGGAAACCCACATGATCATATTAAGTGGTGATGCTAACCGATAAGGTTGCACAGGAAACCCACAAATGGTTAGTTAAAATAATTAGTGGTGATGCTAACCTACAAGGTTGCATAGGAAACCCACAAATGAATAGTCTCACATAAAGTGGTGATGCCAGTCAATATGGCTCAGGAAACCCACATGATATTAATTGAAGGATAAAATATTTGTTGAAAATATAGGATAAAACTGGCTTTACGCAAATCAGGCTCAAACTCCACCAAGCCAAATATGCACGTAGATGATAGGATGCCATTAATATCCACTAGTATCACTTGTCACCACAATTCAATTGTGCTGACCCAATATAGTTTGGGCTGCAACTCACCCTTGCAGGACCCTCTGACGAGAAGTAAGGATTGATAGGGTCGCGAGTCTCCAACCAACATGCCTTGCCTGTGACACATGATGAAGATGGAGCTCACTTATCTATTTGCTTTCCGCCGTGTGTTTATGTCGGTTTGAGCTAGCCATGAGCTATACACCTTATATCGAACCCTTTTATTTCTGGATCATCGTGTAATGAATATTGACGCAATGTTATGGTATTTCATGTTAAACCGTGTGTGTTAGCAAGTCGATCCAGGGACTAGCACTATACACAGGAGGTCGCTACCTTATAATAAGGAGGGCCTTTACAAATGGCATCCGAGCACTGTGTTGCCTGTAGGTTCATGACCCTAGGTTTGAATAGAAATAGGTTTTGACCATAGGATTGAAAATCTATTTTTATTCAGATTTCTAAAATAAATATATATTTCATTTTACCTTTTTCTTATACCCTCGTCTACTATCAACCTTCTGAAAATATCTCTCCTTACTCTAGAAGACCATGTTCTTGAAGTATGAGTGTAATACTTCATATGGATTTCTCAATATCAATACGAATCACTACGCTGAAGACCTTTGTAGGACCAATATTCGGCAAACACCTCAAAGATATTCAATAAGTGGAAGAACCTGAAGTACCCCACAAGGAGTTAGACAATAGACCACCATTTAATTAGAACCACGATATCGTGTTAGTGTATTGTACATACCAACTAGGGTTGTATGTCGATACTAGATTGATTTTCTTGTTGTGGTTGAATCTTGTTGATTGGTTAAATAATTAGGTTGTTGTTTTATGAATGTTTGTGTATTTATTTTGTCATGTTTGTTTGTGAGGGTAAGATTTTCTCCTCTTAGGCCTCTCTATCTTTGCTTATCTATGCTAAACCAACAGATGCCGTCTCGTCGAGAAACCCACAACAACAACAATGAAGACAACAATGGTAACGACAACAATGGGATGCAACAAGTGTTGACCCAACTAATGCAAATGATGACTCAGTTCCTAGCAAACAACAACAACAACCCACCGCCACCACCACCCCCTCAAGTGGACATGCTCACCCAATTTCTGAGGTTGCGACCAGCAACATTCACTAGCGCCTCAGAGCGAGTTGTAGCAGATGACTGGTTACGCTCGGTGAATAAGAATCTGGTAACCATTAGGTGCACAGACGCAGAGAAGGTCAGGTTTGCGGCATATCTGCTAGAAGGACCTGCAGCCAGCTGGTGGGACAACTATCAGATCACTGACCCAATTGAGGATGTCACTTGGGAGATGTTCCAAGAAGGTTTCCGTACTGCGCACATATCAACTGGTGTGATGAGCTTGAAGAAAAGAGAATTCCGCAATCTGCGTCAAGGAAACCGTACAATTGCTGGATATATAGAGGATTTCAACAATCTAGCTCGCTACGCGCCAGACGATGTTGACACAGATGCCAAGAGGAAGGATAAATTCTTGGATGGTCTAAATGATGAGTTAGCCATTCAGTTATCAGTTGTCTACACCCCCAACTATCAGTCACTTCTCGACAAGGCAACTATCTTGGAGAACAAACAGACACAAGCCGAAAATAGAAAGAGGAAGCATAGCTCAAGCAAGTACCACTCTGAAACTTCACACAAGAGGCACAATCATTATGAGGGAAGTAGTGGCAATAAGTTCCACAACCATGGAAACAATCAAATTGGTGGAAATGGCCACAACCATCATGGTCACAACCATAATGAAGACCAAAAGGGAAGCAACGGTGACAACAAGGATGGTAACCACAATGGAAATGGAGATGGCAATGGTCAGCATAGCCACCAAGGCAAGAAAGACCTGAGCCATATAAAATGCTATAAGTGTAAGAACATGGGGCATTATTCTAGTGGTTGCCCTGAAAAGAAGGATATTGAAGCAGCCAAGCCCAACCCATTCCAGAAAGGATATGTGAATTATGTCAATGTAGAAGAAGTGTTTGAGACGCGTAAAGCGGTGAACAGTAAGTCCTTAATCAGTTAATTTCAGCGTAAATATTTCTCGAATACTAATACGTGCTATATATCTGGAATCAAGGACGACGAAGCACAACTGAAAAACTAAAGATCTAGCCATCTCACCTGAGTTACCTCGACGGTGGAAACAGTAGTCTTGGACAACCAACAAAAGTTTCTTTAAGGGTGGTAGCCACCCAACTCTAATAAACCTACGTATCCAAACCATCTTCCTTCAGCCTCTTTGAATCTCGGGACGAGATTTCTTTTAAGGGTGGTAGTCTGTAACATCACAAAATTTTGGAATGTTTAAAAATCACTAAAATTTTAAAAAACTTTTATTTCTTATTGAAAATAAAATCATCAATTGCCAACAAAGCTAAACAAAAGGATTTTATTGGATTATACAAAAGATTTATGAAATTAATTGAATCAAGTAAACTTTGTTTCAAACTTGAGTGATGAGCCATAAATAAATATTCTAAAATACTTATTTACCTTATATTATGTAAAGGATGTCTATTTCAGAAATGTGTTGGATATAATTTTTCAATTCGAAAACATTGTATTTGGATTCATAATAAACTGTAGGTAAAACTATTTGGAATAATCCTCCATTTCAAATATATATATTTGATTCAAGTAATGGGTTTAGAATGATTTATTTTGGACATTTGTATTTGTGATATTTTCCTTGATTCGTGAAGACATAATTAGTCCTTTTGAAATTCTAATTTAAATTTGGCAAAAAGTGTTAAATTTCATGATTTGAAATATCATAACTTGAAATGTATTACAAACATGAGTTTGATTGTTTTAATAGACAGATATGATTTTTACAATTTCTTTGGAAAATTAGTTTGAGACCATTCGGAAAAATAAAACAAAAGTGATAAAAGATATAAAGAAAAACAGGAAAAGAAAAGGAAAATAATCTAAAAAAAAGAATTAGCTGGGCCAGCCCAGCGCTTATCCGTCACGCGAGCAAAGCACGCCAGCCCAACCGCGGCCCATGCGCGCGCTCCTCTCTCCTCTCTCTGCCATGCGAGACCCACCTGTCAGGCCTCTCTTCTCCAACCGTCCAAGCGCTCGACGCGCACGACCCCACGCCCATGTCACCACCTCCCGCACGCCCCGCACTCGCCGAGACGCGCAACGGCAGGCGAGCACCCTCCAACCTTAAAACCCAGCACGCCTCCCTCTTTCAACTTGCAAGCGCGCTTCGTATCGCCGCCAGGCTACCAAATCGGAGCTCGAAGAAGCCGCTCCGGCCGCCGCCGTCGACCGAAAGTTCCGGTGAGCCTCTTCGTCCCCTACTCCTTTCGTTCGCACACGAGGCTTTAAATCACTTGCGCACATCTCCTAGACAAAGTCTGACGGACCTGGCGTCTCCAGTCAACGGCACCATCCTCGACCAAAGCTACCGCCGCCTCCCGCAACTCCGGCGACGAATTTCCGGCAAGCCAGGGCGTCCCCACGGTCCCCGAACCCTCCAAAGACTTCGCCTCGTTCCTCTCCGTCTCCAGGTATCGACGCCTCAGCCCCACCCCCTTCTTTTGCTCGCGGGCGCGCACGCCGGCGATGGCGCCACCGCTACTGGAGGTTCTCCGGCGAGCCGGCGCCGCCAGTCTTTGGTCATTAGGACCTAGATCGTTAGATCACGATCGAACGGCTAGTAATTTTTTTAATTTCCGAACCGGTATCGATTTTTCTGGGGCGTCCGTTTTAGTTGGATCCGACGGACGAGATTAATGGATATTCTGAAAATTGCTAAAAAGGACAGAAAACAATTCATATTTCAAAAATTCATAACTTTCAAACTACAACTCCAAATTTAGTAAACTTTATGTCCCTCGAAAGCTCTTGTCATCTAGTTTAATTCTGAATCATTAGTTTTGCATTTTTCATCTATTAAAATTGATAAATATGCAGAGAGGCAATTCGGCCATTTAATCCATAACTTGTATTCAAAAAAATATTTCTAAAGTGAAACCTTTTTAAAAAAATGTTAATAATTAAATCCTCTGTCCAGAGAACATAAAACTTAATTTGTATAATCAATAAATCATAAGAGTAATGATTTTTCATGCAAGCCCTCTGGTGATTTAAAAATGTTTTCAAATAAAAAATACATCAAATATTGCCCATGTCATAATACATTATTTTATCAACCAGAGAGCAAATAATTCTGATATAACCCACTTTAAATATGTTGATTACTTTCAGTCATGCAAACCATGTTTCTATGATTGCTGCATATGATTGATTGGTATGTTTATTGAGTATTGTTTATTTATTTATTTAGATTGTGCGGAGTGTTCCCATTGTTGTGGTAGTTACGCGTGTTCCCCATGTGACCAAGGCAAGTGATGCTCACTCATAAATGTCCTACTATTTTTATTTAATTGCATTTAGTGTTTTCAGTAGTATGCATGATAGGCTTACTACCATATTTGGTATAATATGCTATGCTATGGGAATCCTAGTTAGAATAGTCATCCACTCACACCCCCTCTAGGCTTAGTGAGCCACTGAACTTAGTTGATACTTGGACATGCTATGGAAAATGTTTTTAGTAGTTGAGTAAGGAAAACAACTAAGTTTAATGAACTACCTGGGTGTTGGTGGAAAGTTGGAAACGGTGATCCCCCGGGTAACCCCAGGATGGGAGGATGGATTACAAGTGTGGAAAGCCACCCATGATCAAAGAGATTCGAAGTTACTCCGTGTTTACATTGCTTCTAGTGCAGCCACATGTCATATGGGATCTGTCTTGACCATATAAGTTGTGAGACCCCGAAATCCGCGTGACCATCAGATATAGGGATGATAAGTGGGGATGGGTCCGCAGTATGATTTTGGGGAATTACTTCTGAAAGGTCTCGTCTCGGTCTTCTCTTCTCCTTTTCATAATTGGGTGACATGGACAAGGGAATGATTGGGTCTTGTGGTGAAAGTGCACAAACTCTCGAGAGTCAAAAACTAAGTACTTAGCCGTGTCCCCGGTTACGGACAATTTGAGCAGCTGGACAAGGAACTGACGGAGGATCTCATCATTCCAATTTTTGAATAAAATTTGATGGGTTGAACAAGGGTAAAATATGACAGTTGTGGTGATGCCAACCGACAAGGTGGCACAGGAAACCCACATGATCATATTAAGTGGTGATGCTACCCGATAAGGTTGCATAGGAAACCCACAAATGGTTAGTTAAAATAATTAGTGGTGATGCTAACCTACAAGGTTGCATAGGAAACCCACAAATGAATAGTCTCACATAAAGTGATGATGCCAGTCAATATGGCTCAGGAAACCCACATGATATTAATTGAAGGATAAAATATTTGTTGAAAATATAGGATAAAACTGGCTTTACGCGAATCAGGCTCAAACTCCACCAAGCCAAATATGCACGTAGATGATAGGATGCCATTAATATCCACTAGTATCACTTGCCACCACAATTCAATTGTGCTGACCCAATATAGTTTGGGCTGCAACTCACCCTTGCAGGACCCTCTGACGAGAAGTAAGGATTGATAGGGTCGCGAGTCTCCAACCAACATGTCTTGTCTGTGACACATGATGAAGATAGAGGTCACTTATCCATTTGCTTTCCGCTATGTGTTTATTTCGGTTTGAGCTAGCCATGAGCTATGCACCTTGTATCGAATCCTTTTATTTCTGGATCATCGTGTAATGAATATTGACGCAATGCTATGGTATTTCATTTTAAACCGTGTGTGCTAGTAAGTCGATACAGGGACTAGCACTATACACAGGAGGTCGCTACCTTATAATAAGGAGGGCCTTTACAAGAGAACAACAAATAATTTGGCGGATTTATGTGCTAAGTACGCCTACACTTTGTTGGTGTCAGACTGCTGGCTCGTAGAGATGCCATTTTTCCTTGTTAGCAGCTTAGCAGCTGATTGTAACCTTGTGTTTGAGAATCAATAAAGCTCCCCGGGTTTGAAGTGCAAACAAAAAAACTTGCCCCTACGTTGTACCGTATTTCCATAAAGTAATAAAATAAATAAATAATCTATACACGTGCATTGCGTACCTTTAGACTGGTCTTAAATGGAGTGAGGAACAATACCACCGCGCGCGCAGGCAGGAAGAAGTGGCGGTGAATCGCGGGGCAAATCTCCTTTGGCAGATAGACAAAGAGCAATGGAAAGGGTAATGAAGTGATCCACATCCATTCTTCTGCCAATGGAGTACTTGCCCTGCAATGCACCTTCACGTTCGCCTCACTTGCTGATCACAGCTCCGGCGTGGGATTTCTGTTGTAACTAGTCTTTGTCGTCGTCGTCGTTGGTGAGAGGAGGAGACGCGACGGCGCCGCCTATTTATGCGCTGCCGGAAGACGGCATATCCGCCGGGAACATGCTCCTTTCTCCTCCGGCTCTCTTTCTCCTTTTGGCATGCCGCCGTGGATGGTCGGGTCGTCGGCTATGCCACAACACAAGGTTCGCCCGAACGAAACGCCAAGAGAAAATCCTGGCGCGCTTTATTCCGAGATCACAGAGATCGGGGCGCTGCGTCTCTTGCCCACTAGAGAGCTTGCAGAGAAGGATCAATCCAGGATCTGGACGAGAATGTCCTGCCGAGACAACCTTTCTTTCGCTTTACCTGCAAGATGCGATGGACCATGGTCCACGGAATGCGATGTGATTCTGAGCATTTCCATCTGTTGTAAATCAATTTTATAGCTATCTTAGTATCTTAACATTTTTTTAGGGAAAACCACAAGCTTTATTAAAACTCAATCTAGTTCGTATAGTCAGCTATGCCTAAGCAAATATGGACAATCATCCAGCCACACAACTTCTACGACAGACTCACAAGCATGTCTCGCACAATCATTAGCCACAGAATTCGCAGTACGTCTAGCAAAAGCCAAAATTAAAAGATCCAAAGGAAGACAACAGTTCTTCCACCTCACTAAGAATAGGAGCAATAACATGATTTTTCCAATCTCTCCGTAGCCCTCACCAGCTGTTCACAGTTAGACTCGCAAACAATCCGTTTGTAGTTTTGCTGACGACGAAACACAACCGCATAACGAAACGCTAGTGCTTCTATTCTATGGTCAATGGATCAGCAATTCGCTGGTAGTACGACACCAAATCAGGGCTAACTGATGTGCTTCATTTAGTCGCAAGATAGAGTTGGTACCTCCTTCACTCTATAGGGTGTAACTGAACCAAATCAGGGCTAATGGGGCGACACTCTTAGTAGGGTGGCCGACGCCCTACTAAGATCCAAGATGCGAAGAGGAGATATTCTCTGAATTCTATTATGGAAATTTTGATCACATGATGCTGGAGCATATGGGACCAAAGAAATGATGCAATGTCTAATGGAAATGATCCCTCTATAGAAAGATGCATTGCAAAATTTAAAGCATATTGATCTACATCTATGCATAGGGCTAAGCCTAGTCTAAAAGAGGGTATGAAGTCTTGGTTAGATACTCTATGAACTTCTGATGATGAAATCAGCACGTACCATGTGTTAGGAATATGCAACTTGTATTACCAGGGGGCCAAAGGCCACAATATATAGTACATCTGACTTGGAGAACACGAAAGTAAATCTAGTCTAATACGGACTCCTAGACCAATACTAATACTCCTTAACACCCCCCCTCAAATGCAAAACGTATGCAATAGCATTGCATTTGAAGAAGTGTAAACTAGAAAACAAAAGATAATCCAAAATCCGCGTCTTGAGAGTATCGTCATCGCATGGAGAGTCTTCAATAACCTGTGAAAGTCAAGCCAAAGTGGATAGCGTCGATCGAAGAAGAAGACCGACAGAGACCAAAAATCAATCAAGAGAAGAGCATGTCACAAACGATCATAGCACAAGCAAACGATGGAGAAAGAAGCTCGCGACAAAAGAATGTGCGTAGAACGAGGCCACAAAAATCCTATAGAGAGGATTAGGACTGAGGAAACAAGGCCACAAAAATCCTATAGAGAGGACCGGGACCGAGGAAACGAGGCCACACAAATCCTATAAAAAGGACTAGGACCGAGAAGAGGAGGCCACAAACAGGACCGAAAAGAGGAGGCCACAAAAATCCAATAGTAGGATCAGGACCAAGAGGAAGATGATGCCACAAAAATCCTATAGAAAGGACCATGAGAAGGCGATCAACAGCCAGTCCTTGACCACGCCAGCGACATTCATGGTGAGCGCTGAGGTCTTGCCGACGAGCAGGAATACGGCGAGGTTGAGCGCGAACGCGCGCAGCGAGTTGGTGCCGAAGATGAAGAAGTCGGGCTGGAAAGTCCCGACGGCGCGGAGCCTGGGCAGCTCGACGAAGATCCAGGTCACGAGGAGGAAGCAGAGGCAGCAGGGCGCGACGTAGTATAGCGAGGTGATGGGGTTGAGCGAGATGCCCTTGGAGGTGAGCAGGATCTGGATGAGCACGAGCCTTGTGGCCTCAAACGCGACGGCCGCGAGCTGAAGCGCGACGCCGCGGACATCGAACCTGGCCTCGCCGTAGGCGGCGATGGCGACGCCGAAGGAGATGGAGAGCATGTTGAGCATGGATGCGGAGCGGAAGGTCTCCTTCTTGAAGAGCACGCCGATGGAGTAGACGGCGACGGGCATGAGCGCCTTGAGCATCTAGATGAAGGAGACGGAGAGGTAGATGTACGCGGAGTTGGAGAACCAGAGCGACATGGCGTAGAGCGCGCCGATGGGCATGACGGCGGGGCGGCCGGGGCGCGGCGGTGGCGGCCGGAGGGCGGCGGCGACCGGGGCGCAGCGGCGGCGACGTCGGAGAAAAAAAAAGATTACGATGGCGGCAAGATCTAAAGATGTATTTTGGTGGCTAAAAAGAAACTGATCTAATTGCAAAACGAAATTGGCTAAACTTACGAACTGATTTATTGAAATTGGAAAAAAAACTGGCTACGAGATGCGACGCCCCCGGCGATCATGGAGATCGATTTCGCCGGGGGCGGCGCGACGGAAGTGGTGGTGGCTAAACCCTAGGCTGCGGAACGAACTGCTCTGATACCATGTTAGGAATATGCAACTTGTATTACCAGGGGGCCAAAGGCCACAATATATAGTACATCTGACTTGGGGAACACGAAAGTAAATCTAGTCTAATACGGACTCCTAGACCAATACTAATACTCCTTAACACCATGTACTATGTAACTGAACCAACTCTTTCTCTTTGCAATAACTAATTCTCAACCTAACAAAGCTTGACTCTAAATAATGTCCTAGGTGGACTATTTAAGGAGGATTTTAGGATATTTTAGCCATATTATATGGTGGCCGAAACAACTCTAGATATGCCATATATTATGTTTCATGTTCCTACTTGGCTTTGCGTAATTTATTGATTTAAAATTCTAATTGCTTTAGCTTAGTCAATTTTTTTGGTGAAGGATGTGAGAGGACATGTTTGCTCAATTCGAAAAATGATGTTGAAAGTTCACCTTGAAAGATGGCGATTTACATAGAAAATGGCATTACAATTCTATGAATAAAATGGTAACAGAATGGAGGAAATCAAGAAAAGGAGAAGACATCTATCATGTTTTCTAAAGTTTATCGCCTAATTTTGATGGCATTGTTTTCGACAAGGACAGTGAAGAATGAATCAGTTACACAACAAGATGTCTATGGTTGCTTTTAATGACTTGATGATGTGGTACCACTAGTAGAAAACGAGCCTTTGGTTCACCCCTTTAGTCTCGGTTCATTTTTTGAACCCAGACTAAAGGGGTGAGAGCCACACCGCTGGATTTGTGAGAGACCTTTAGTCCCGGTTCGTGTTACGAACCGGGACTAAAGGTTCACCGCATGCTGCAGCAGAGGCGGGCCCCAGCGCCAGAGACCTTTAGTCCCGGTTCGTAACACAAACCGGGACTAAAGGTCCTCACTTTATCAGCTTCTTCCACCCCTGCTCACTCCATTTTTCCCACCGAGCCCGAGCTCAAAATCATTTCCTCTCCATTTCTTCTCCATTTCCTCTCCCCAATACTAGATAATCCATAATATTTTACACCATTTGGCAAGATTGAAGCCACCCCACGGTTAGCCTCTTCATCCTCTTTCCGGCATTGCTTATTTAGCTCATTTTGCTCATTTCAATTTTTTTGTGCAAGCAAGGTGTTCGATGTAATGCCTAAGTTATGATCTCATTTGTGTATATGTGCAATTTGTTCTCAAACTAAAATAATGATTTATGTGTTTTAGTGTGGTGAGGAGCCTTATCGACGTCGATCGCCCGCGCCGTCCCGTCACCACCTCGGTGAGCCTCTATATTTTATTTTATTTTATTTTAAAAACATAGCTTTTATGATTTAGATGCATAGTTACTACTTGTATAATTTTCTAACTTGTATTATATGTATAGTGTCATGGTTCTGATATCCGTCCCCGTCGGTCCTCGTCCGGTCTATGATTCGGATGTGGTATATTTTCAAAACTATTTATTTCATTCTATGTTTCTGACAATTAAGGCGACCAACTTGACATAGAATTATTTTTATCTAGGAGGTAGTTGAACCAGAAATTGAACCTGACCCTATTGTCGAGTTTTTGGATAAAGAAAACAATGATTTGAAAGCAAAATTGAAAAGAAGTGAAGCTCTTTATCTTCAATGCTTAGAAGATAAGATGAAATTAGAGCTCAAACTTGCCGACGTGGTCGATGGTAACGAGATCAAGATGGATGCAATGCGCTTGAAGATAAAAAGGATTAGAAAATATGCCATTAATCGGGAGGCTTGCTATCATTATGCTGTGGGTTCAGTATTTACCTTAGTTGCGATTTTGATCGCATTTGTTGTTGGATTTAAATTCGTTAGATAATTTTTATATTTGTTTTAGTTAATGTATGTTTTATGAGAACTATGTATTACCGCTTGTCAATACTCTACTCTTATTTTAATGGATGACATTGTATTAATTAATTTGCTCTTACATATTATTTATGACAGTAGTGTAATAATGGGGTTCGATATACTTTTATGTAATACAGATGAACCGACAATGGATGTACGGTGACCGATGTTGTCCTGAGTTCATTGATGGCATGCATAATTTTCTCCATATGGCTGAGGCAAACAAGCCGAAGAACGGTTTTATTCGTTGTCCATGTAGTGCCTGCAAGAATATGAATGATCACTCTACCTCAAAAGTCATTCACTCACACCTCTTGCATAATGGTTTTATGCCTGGTTATTATTGTTGGACCAAGCACGGAGAAACAGGGGTTATCATGGAAGAAAATGAAGAAGAGGAGGATAATGACAAGTATCCTTGGTTCAGTGATACTACAATGGGAGAAGACGAAACTGAAGAAGATCCCATTATTGATGAGCCCGACGATGATCTTCGTCGGGCCATTCGTGATGCACAAATGGACTGTGGAAGTGAAAACGAAAGGTTGAAGTTGGAGCGTATGTTAGCTGATCACGCCAAATTGTTGTACCCAACTTGTCAAAATGACCAGAAAAAGCTAGGTACCACACTTGAATTGTTGCAATGGAAGGCAGAGAATGGTACTTCTGACAAGGGATTTGAAAATTTGTTAAAAATAGTTAAGAAGATGCTTCCAAAGGATAACGAATTGCCGTCTAGTACGTATGAAGCAAAGAAGGTGGTATGCCCTCTAGGATTAGAGGTGCATAAGATACACGCTTGCATTAATGACTGCATCCTCTACCGCGGTGAGCACGAAAAATTGAATGCATGTCCTGTATGCGGTGCTTTGCGGTATAAGATCGGGCGAGATGACCCTGGTGATGTTGAGGGCGAGCCGCGCCCCAGGAAGAGGATTCCTGCAAAGGTGATGTGGTATGCTCCTATAATACCACGGTTGAAACGTTTGTTCACCAATAGAGAGCATGCCAAGTTGTTGCGTTGGCACAAAGAAGATCGTAAAAAAGACTTGATGTTGAGACACCCCGCGGATGGGTCCCAGTGGAGAAAAATTGACAGAGAGTTCCCGACATTTTTAGATGACGCAAGGAACTTAAGATTTGGCCTAAGTACAGATGGCTTTAATCCTTTTGGAGAGCAGAGCTCCAGTCACAGCACTTGGCCCGTGACTCTATGTATCTATAACCTTCCTCCTTGGCTGTGCATGAAGCGGAAGTACATTATGATGCCCGTGCTCATTCAAGGCCCGAAGCAACCTGGCAACGACATTGATGTGTACCTCAGGCCATTAGTTGAAGAACTTTTGCAGTTGTGGTGTGAGGAAGGTGTACGTGTGTGGGATGAGCACAAACTGGAGGAATTTGATCTACGAGCTTTGCTTTTTGTAACCATCAATGATTGGCTTGCTCTAGGCAACATTTCAGGACAATCAAACAAGGGATACAATGCATGCACGCACTGTTTAGCTGAGACTGATAGTATACATTTAGGTAACAAGAATGTGTACCTAGGTCATCGTCGGATTCTTGTACCCAAGCATCCGTTAAGGAAGAAAGGCCAGCATTACAAATGTGAGGCAGATCATCGGCCGAGGCCTACCCGCCCTTCTAGTTCTGCTATACATGATATGGTCAAGGATTTAAATGTAATCTTTGGAAAGGGTCCTGGCGGTCTCACTGTTCCGAATGACGCAAACAACCACGTACCCATGTGGAAGAAGAAATCTATATTTTGGGAGCTGCCATATTGGATAATGCTAGAGATTCACTCTGCAATCGACGTGATGCACGTGACAAAGAACATTTGTTGCAATTTGCTAAACTTCTTAGGCGTGTATGGGAAGTCAAAAGATGGGAAGTCAAAAAAAGGTACACCGAAAGGAAGGCAGACCCATCAACGTATGAGCGAAGAGATGCATCGAGACGATACTCATTCAGAGAATCAGCCAGGTCCTGCAAGCTACGCTCTTACTAAAGAAGAGAAGAAAATATTTTTTGAGTGCCTTCACAGTATGAAGGTTCCATCTGGCTTCTCATCAAATATAAAAGGAATAATAAACATGGCAGAGCAAAAAATTTAGAATCTAAAGTCTCATGACTGTCACGTGATTATGACACAATTACTTCCGGTTGCATTGAGAGGGCTTCTACCGGAAAATGTTCGAGAACCCATTGTGAAGCTATGTGCATTTCTCAATGCAATTTCTCAGAAGGTCATCAATCCACTAACTCTAAAAAATTTAGAGAAGGATGTGGTCCAATGTCTTGTCAGCTTCGAGTTGGTGTTCCCACCAACCTTCTTCAATATTATGACGCACCTTGTAGTCCACCTAGTCAAAGAGATTTCTGTTCTCGGTACTGTATTTTTACACAACATGTTCCCCTTTGAGAGGTTCATGGTGAAGGGGTTACGGTGCAGAAAACAATAATTTTTCTAGCGAACGAAACCCTAACTAGCCAGGATCTATCTATCTAGTACATGCGATAACGGTGGCGGAACGGGTTACATTACCTCCATGTAGACCGATAACGGGGATTACGCTCCCGCACAAGCGTTGACGATGAAGTCGTACGTAGCCGACCTCGAGGTCGCGGAGAACTTGCCGCGATGTCGGTGTCAATGACGCCGGGGTGTCGACGATGATCTGCGTCGACGGGCGTCGGGCGGAAGAAGGCAGAGCGCCAGCACCGGGGCTGGCGCGCCGGCAGCAGAGGGGGGGGGGGGCGCGGCGGCTGCAGGGGGCGAGACGACGTCGCCCAAGCTCCTCAATAGAGTAGCCTCCGAGCACTCGCAAACATACGGAGCCTAGCGACAACTCCCGGTCATTCAGATCCAGCTGAAATCGCAGGAGTAGATCTTATCTGGAATCCCGCAGAGCAACGGCGCTCTGCGGTATGGCTTAGGTGGAGAGAGACCCCCTTCCTCAGCTCGGCGCGGCTCCAACTTGAGAACCACGAGATCGAGAGAGAAATTGGGAATTAATTGAATTTCCTATGAATTAAATCAATTAATATGCCTTGCTATATAAAAGGGGAAGGGGGTGTGCAAACCCCTTGGCTCCCCCATGTGGGACTAAACAAAGGAGGAGGGGAGGGGGGTTCGGCCCCCACATGGGCTGGCCGAACCAGCCTATGGGGCCCACCCCTTTGGTGGTGCGGTTCCCCCTCTTGGGCCCTCTTAGGGCCCATATAGGTGGGAGCCCCCATTTTTCCTTTATTTAATTAATATTAAATTAATATAAAAATCTCATTAATTCATAATTAATATATTTATATATAATTCAATATCCCGTGACTCCGAAAACTCTTTCGGACCACCCGAACAACTTTCGGACATTCCTGGAACCATTCCAGACCTCTCCGGAACTCCTTCCGGACCACCGGAACTCTTTCCGGATCATTTCTCTCTCTCCAACAAAAACCTATAAAATTCCAAAACCTATCTCCTAGCGTCGCTAAGACCTTAAGTTTGTTACGCTACGGTTCGGGAACACTCCAGACATGGTCGAGACACTCCGCTCACCAATGATCGTCAGGGATACCTGGAAATATATGACGACCCCTGTGCATTCCACGAATATCGTCGTTGAACCATAAGTATGATATTCATTCCCTTTGTCTCTGTGATACTACCTTGTCCGAGATATGATCGTAGACACACCGATGCCTTTGCTGTATCTCGTTACCGACGAAGGTTATTAACTCGTCTGCGATATTACATCTCCATGACCTAGTCATAAGCTGCAGCTATATAGATGCAATATCACCGAGTGGGCCCAGAGTATCTTTCCATTACAACAATGAACAAATCCCGCTCTTGATCCTTACGTCTCGATGCTCTTTCGGAATACCCAAGATGGACACCGTTATTGTCATGCTATATAAGACACAACGTTTGATGCTCTCAAAGCACTCCTACGAAGCAACAATAAGTACGGTCTCACGGTCTAAGGAATAAGCTATCATACTCTTATCTATTGCAAATGACAAACATCGTAATACGATCTTATTGCAATACTTTGCGTATGTCCACCACCTTATTCAACTAACAAGATGACCCCATTGTCAACCGACGTCATTGTCCTTGATCGGGAATCTCGATCAACTGTTGCCCAATGGACTAGCTTATATAGAGTCTTGCTAGGGACCTGGTTGTCTATGTATCACACGTGTATTAACAATTCCGATTAATACAGTTATAGCATAATACACAACCTATTATAAACTTATGAGATAACGCAATAAATACTACTTATTTATTTGCCTCTAGGGCATATCTCCATCAGTCTCCCACTTGCACTAGAGTACAAATAAACTAGCTGCATTTTACTTTATCAGAATCCCTTATCAAATAAGAATCATTTGATAATGCTTGCTCGTGGAAAAGTGTTACTGCACAATCCATGATTGTACATGCTTTTGCGATTCACTGGCATCAACTTGTTTGATATCACCATGTTGCCTAACAACATATATGCAAATACCGTAACTAAGTGAGACTTCTGCTTCACAGTGCTTACTCTGATTATACTAACCAGATAACTGCCCTGAAAAACACACTCAGCCATGCAGAGCCCCTTGTAACAATTACAAACTCGCGATATCTACATACTTTCACACCAATGTAGAAAACTTGACATTCAAATGTCAATCCCTTAACTAACGCACTTCTACTTCCAGTAAATTCCAAATTTACTTTCATAACTGTTCTTTACTCCAAGAACATCGGTTATATTTTATCGAGCAGATAATATGGTTTATGTATGATGTCTAATATATACATAATAGACCCACATGTCATACAACCATTACCTTCATGCATCATTACTCTTAATGACCAATTGGATTCCAAAGGACCATCCTTTTGATTCTATTCTGACTCCTCAGATATAATCCAACACAACTCGACTAACTATTTAAAATTCCCGTTCTATTTCAAAATAGACACTAACTTTCAAATAGTTTCACAACTTCATCCTATTCTATTTGTACAGTTTCACAATGTGTTAACTACACAGGGTGAATTCGACTCCCACTCAAATTATGTCTGCACATATTTGACAACACGAGCTCCCACTCAAAAACGTGTCATCCACATATTTGAGTTCCTGAGCTCCCACTCAAAAATATGTTCTTCACATATTTCACCTTAGTGAACCAACTATGACTCCCACTTAAATCGACATTTTGGTCAAACCAAAATCATTGATCTGCTATCAATTCGAATTTAATACAAACTACAGTATTACATTAATACAAATCCCTCAGACTTCAAGCATGTCTACATAAATGTAGTCAACAAATTTGATCTTGTCCAAGACACATTTCTTGACAAGACATGCTACCGCGTCTTTCTTACAGTCACATTTTCATATAACATTTTATATGACGATTAAACAATCTTATTCCTCTAATAAGAATTGCAGCAACAATTACTCTCTTAATCCTTTCAAATGCAACTTTGGATTTCCAGGCTCAAAAAGCCTTTGTTCGTATTCCGATATTTTCTCAACTTTCTTTGTATTCATAAAGTGCACCTTGATCTGTCAACAAGATCTGAAATACTTAATACAGTGCTGTGACCTGACAGCAATATTAAATATAACAACACTATATTTAGAGGTTTCTTTCATGAAAATATTATGATCTTTATGAAGAGGATTGCAAGCAGAAAACAATTTTCTAATCTCCCTCACTCTTAATCACTAAACTTTCATTAGCAGACATATACTCTTTGGAACATCTTCCAACATAAGTCTGACACTTTATTCCAAACTTCTAATTTCAATCCATAAACCATAATTCGAAAAGTCATCTTTTCTCGGAATTACATAGACAACAAACTGAACTTTGTTTCTAATTGATTCTGGAATACACTCTCGTCCAATGCGAGCAATCTACAAAGAACTACTCATGTATATTCCGAATTATCGCATAATCATATACACGTCGACATTACTGTCGACCCTATGAATTCTTGTTGAGAAAAATATCTATTTTCTAAAGTGGACATCGACTCTAATGTTTCGAACATATTAGGAGATTCTAAGACTGATTCTGACAGACCACACTTTATTTAAAATAGAGCATAATTATAATTCCCCACATATCACCATATATGACATTATAATATTGTGAAACGAATTTCCACAAGTCTTTTGTGTTGAAACCATAATTCAAAAATATTGTCCTTTGATCGAATCTTGTGAATACAATATTCATTAATCTTTCTTCTGAAAAACCCCATTTGATCTATTATCAAATTAATTTCAGACTCCATAATTTATCGGGCAAATACTCCTATTTACCAAAATCATGGAACAATTTGGATCATGCAATAACACCATTGATTTATCATTTAAAAATGACTCTCAATCAATTCCTCTAGCATTGCAACTTCAATACTGTATTTCAAACTTAATCAATTTTGGCACTCGAAATACTTAAATGGACCAAAATTATCCATTACTTCTTTCATTGCCTTTATGACTAAATTCGATGGTGTTTGCTCTTTGGACACATAATTTTATCATTCCCGCTATTATAAATGTATACCATATGCATAATGTAATTGAGATGTGATGCAAATTACTCATAACATGAAACAACTGCTTTGTTTCATAACATAAAACAACTGATGTGTTCTATATGAATAATTATGTCTTGTAACATTCAAGACACCAAACTAGATCACATTCTCACTATTACAAAATGTCTCATCAAAAACTATTGATGATAACTAATATGATATCTCGAGGGCGTGAGCACTACTGGCCATAAACTTGCCATCACTTGTGCACTGTCACGTCACCCTCCGCCACATACTTGTGATAATCAGGGACTGTTTCACAAACAGAACAATTATCAAACACTTTTCATCAAGTATGAGAAGAATACATTTATATCTTCGTATATCAAATATACCCATAGCGTCGAAGAACTCTTCTTCGATGAATCAACTTTTAGAGATTTGAACTTGTTCACGAACGTGAAGAAGCTCACCGTGTCTCTATAGCATATTTACGCACATGCTATTCACAGCTAGGAGGTAAAGCACAATCTCTATTGCACTGGAGTTCGCTATCTAGAAATCGTAGATATTCGTAATCCTGAAGTAGATGTCACACAACTTCTTCAACTGAGTCTCCAGACAGGTATGCTCCCCATGTGAATGGTCCGGAACTTTCTAAGCTGTCTGAACCGCTCAAGACTCAATTCATCTTTGAAGTGACCTCTAATCGCATCAATCACGACATATGGCTCCATGTGTTGAAACAACTTTCAACTCAGGTGCTAGGCATACTCTCATGACGATCGTCACTTCCATGAACATGTCATGATGCTTACGGAACTCATCATCTTGCTCCTTGCTATCAGAATCATCTGGTCTAACTCCTAACTAATGTTCTAGCACATATAGGATGTTTGTTGTGTTTGGAGAATGTTTCTAAAACCAATGCACCAGCTGATGAAGTTGGACCCGTCGGCTTCCAAGGTAGAATCCGAGCTCTTGAAGAAGTAACCGAAGCGTAGTTCCGTAGTCTCCAGATGTGATCGCAAAAGAGGTAAGATAAGTTTATAATATATAGGTGAGTTTTAGTTCTATAATCTCATTATCAAAAACACACCACACCAAGATTATTATCCCTAAAAATAATAATGGCGATTACAAGACCCTCATCCACCACACTACCCCCGATCATCACGGCCGGCAGCACAGCTTCAAAGGTGGACATAACATGTCGATCACAACAACTCTGTGACTCGTGCTCGATCTTTCGATCTTCCCGTGTTCCGAGGCCATACCTCTGAGTATGCTAGGCTCGCCAATCAAACCTCGAAGACCTGCGCGTGCAACATGGCTTACACCCACTGTATGCGAACGACGAGATGTGTGACACCCGATCATCACGGCCTGCCTCATAACGTAGAACTTTCTTGGTGGTGCGCAACGAGGGAGAACACAATTTTGGTATTTGTTAGGGATCATCCTATTTATGATGCTACCGTTGTATATCTAGCATATAAGCAATCAATAGGATGCACACACAACAACACACAATAATGATGCAATGAAGTGCGATGTGACATGGTCGATGCGCCTGGACCTTCATGGCGCCATGTGCCTGGCCCCCGGCGCCCCGGCATGGCTCCGAGTCTACAGAGCCCTCCATTGCCTCCGACAGTACGAGTAATATCAAAACTTACCGTAACCATGTCACATAAAATAACGCCTATGCAAAACAAAGTTAGACGCCTCTAGCTTTATTTAGTTTTGCAAGTTTTACGTGGCATATAGGCTTATTCGTAAGAGAATCGCTTCCCTACCTACGAACTTTGTACCACAACGTCGATCGTATAATTGCATGTTTAAGCATCCCTTTCGGGCCCTCCATTGAAAATGCTTTGCCGACTAGAGAGAGAGAAACAGACACCCGCCAGCCACAGATACGGTGCAAGCCGTATGTCAGTAGTGGAACCAGTCTCGCGTAAGCGTACGCGTAAAGTCGGTCCGGGCCGCTTCATCAACTCAATACCGAAGGCATCGCAAGTGCACGCTAGAGGGTAGCAAATATAAGAAAGACGCCCTCATTCAACATGAGTTCTAACCGTACCAGCAGTACTACGCATAGATCGGCTCTGATACCACTGAAGGGGTTACGGTGCAGAAAACAATAATTTTTCTAGCGAACGAAACCCTAACTAGTCAGGATCTATCTATCTAGTACATGCGATAACGGTGGCGGAACGGGTTACATTACCTCCATGTAGACCGATAGCGGGGATTACGCTCCCGCACAAGCGTTGACGATGAAGTCGTACGTAGCCGACCTCGAGGTCGCGGAGAACTTGCCGCGATGTCGGTGTCAATGACGCCGGGGTGTCGACGATGATCTGCGTCGACGGGCGTCGGGCGGAAGAAGGCAGAGCGCCAGCACCGGGGCTGGCGCGCCGGCAGCAGAGGGGGGGGGGGGGGCGGCGGCTGCAGGGGGAGAGACGACGTCGCCCAAGCTCCTCAATAGAGTAGCCTTCGAGCACTCGCAAACATACGGAGCCTAGCGACAACTCCCGGTCATTCAGATCCAGCTGAAATCGTAGGAGTAGATCTTATCTGGAATCCTGTAGAGCAACGGCGCTCTGCGGTATGGCTTAGGTGGAGAGAGACCCCCTTCCTCAGCTCGGCGCGGCTCCAACTTGGGAACCACGAGATCGAGAGAGAAATTGGGAATTAATTGAATTTCCTATGAATTAAATCAATTAATATGCCTTGCTATATAAAGGGGGAAGGGGGTGTGCAAACCCCTTGGCTCCCCCATGTGGGACTAAACAAAGGAGGAGGGGAGGGGGGTTCGGCCCCCACATGGGCTGGCCGAACCAGCCTATGGGGCCCACCCCCTTTGGTGGTGCGGTTCCCCCTCTTGGGCCCTCTTAGGGCCCATATAGGTGGGAGCCCCCCTTTTTCCTTTATTTAAATAATATTAAATTAATATAAAAATACCATTAATTCATAATTAATATATTTATATATAATTCAATATCCCGTGACTCCGAAAACTCTTTCGGACCACCCGAACAACTTTCGGACATTCCTGGAACCATTCCAGACCTCTCCGGAACTCCTTCCGGACCACCGGAACTCTTTCCGGATCATTTCTCTCTCTCCAATAAAAACCTATAAAATTCCAGAACCTATCTCCTAGCGTCTCTAAGACCTTAAGTTTGTTACGCTACGGTTCGGGAACACTCCAGACATGGTCGAGACACTCCGCTCACCAATGATCGTCAGGGATACCTGGAAATATATGACGACCCCTGTGCATTCCACGAATATCGTCGTTGAACCATAAGTATGATATTCATTCCCTTTGTCTCTGTGATACTACCTTGTCCGAGATATGATCGTAGACACACCGATGCCTTTGCTGTATCTCGTTACCGACGAAGGTTATTAACTCGTCTGCGATATTACATCTCCATGACCTAGTCATAAGCTGTAGCTATATAGATGCAATATCACCGAGTGGGCCCAGAGTATCTTTCCATTACAAGAATGAACAAATCCCGCTCTTGATCCTTACGTCTCGATGCTCTTTCGGAATACCCAAGATGGACACCGTTATTGTCATGCTATATAAGACACAACGTTTGATGCTCTCAAAGCACTCCTACGAAGCAACAATAAGTACGGTCTCACGGTCTAAGGAATAAGCTATCATACTCTTATCTATTGCAAATGACAAACATCGTAATACGATCTTATTGCAATACTTTGCGTATGTCCACCACCTTATTCAACTAACAAGATGACCCCATTGTCAACCGACGTCATTGTCCTTGATCGGGAATCTCGATCAACTGTTGTCCAATGGACTAGCTTATATAGAGGCTTGCTAGGGACCTGGTTGTCTATGTATCACACGTGTATTAACAATTCCGATTAATACAGTTATAGTATAATACACAAACCTATTATAAACTTATGAGATAACGCAATAAATACTACTTATTTATTTGCCTCTAGGGCATATCTCCTTCACATGGGAGTCTTAAAAAAATATGTGCATAATCGGGCTAGGCCAGAAGGAAGCATCGTCAAGGGTTATGGAACAGAGGAGGTCATTGAGTTTTGTGTAGATTTTATTCCTGATCTGAAGCCGATCGGTGTTCCTGAATCACGTCATGAGGGGAGACTGCATGGAAAAGGCACCCTTGGAAAGAAAGCAACAATATGTCAAGACGGGGATTCTTTCACTCAAGCACACGACACCGTTCTACATTATTCCAGTTTGGTGGGTCCGTATGTCGAGGAACACAAGAATGTTTTACGCTCCAAGTACCCGGAGAAATCTGAAGATTGTATTGATGGAGAACACATGAAGACTTTCAGCAGTTGGTTAAAAAGACGTCTCATTAATGACACCAATGTTGAAGAACAACTATACTTGTTGGCCACATCACCAGCTTCAACTATATTGACTTTTCAAGGGTACGAGATAAATGGAAATATATTTTACACAGCCAAACAAGATAAAAAGAGCACCAATCAAAACAGTGGAGTACGCTTTGATGCAACAAACTGCAACGGGACAAAGGACACATATTATGGTTACATAGAGGAGATATGGGAACCTGACTATGGACCTACTTTTAAGGTCCCTTTGTTCAAGTGCAAATGGTTCAACCTACGAGGCGGGGTAGAGGTAGACCCACGATACGGAATGACTACAGTGGATCTCAACAATCTTTCGTACGAGAATGAACCATTCGTCCAAGCCAGTGAAGTTGCTCAGGTTTTCTATGTGAAAGACATGTCTACCCTACCGAAAAAAAGAAAAGATAAGCAAGCGAGTACATCATACGATGAGCCAAAGCGCCACATAGTTCTTTCAGGGAAAAGAGTCATTGTGGGAGTGGAGGACAAGACAGACATGTCAGAAGATTACGATAAGTTTCATGACATTCCGCCCTTTAAAGTCAACACTGATCCAAGTATCAAGTTAAATGAAGAAGATTGTCCGTGGTTACGGCGCAATCGGAAGAACAAGTAAACACTAGAGAGGGATATTATTGTTGATGTGTAATATCCGAATGTTTTGTATCAGAAGAACAAGTGAACTGAAGTATTTTGTAGATGCATGGAACAAAACACACGATTTCACCTGCATACAGACCAACGGTGGCTCGTGAGTGCCTGCATATGAAATGCACAGTTGGACGTATGCAGGGAATCCGAATGCTTTGTATTCTGTCGATGAAGTAGAATGAGGAGACAATGACTGCCGAACATGTTCAAGAGGGGGCTATATATAGGGTCATGTGGGTCACGAAGTGGTCATGATAGTGCCCATCCAACAGCTCAGAATCTCTCAAAAGAAACACATCTCTTCATCCAACGGCTCACAAGTGCTTAAAAGAAACACACGATCCATGTGCTTCTTTAGTCCCGGTTGGTGTTACCAACCGAGACTAAAGAAGCACATGGATCGTGTGTTTCTTTCTAGTGCTTGTGAGACGTTGGATCTGAGGTGTGTTTCTTTTGAGAGATTCTGAGCTGTTGGATCAGCAGTATCACGACCACTTCGTGACCCACATGACTCGGTTGTTGTTACCAACCGGGACTAAAGAAGCACACGTACCTTATATATATCCCCCCATCCGGACATGTTCAACACTCAGTGTCTACTCATTGTAGTTCATTTTGGCAGCACACGGGTAGCAGAGAGCACTCAGTGAAGGCTGAAGGTGAACCCTCCCCTCGGCAGAGGCATCTCTGGGCAACCAGCGGCAAGACGTCTCTGATGATCTGCGACCGTTTCAAACGGTTGCAGATCATCAGAGATGTCTTGTCAGACGGTTGTAGATCATCAGAGATGTCTTGCCGCGGTCATTTGGCTTGGCTTGAAATGACCATAACTTGGTCATTTGGTTTGAAACTTCTAGATGTTCAAGGATTTGATTTTTTGAGGTGTTTATCATTTTTCCTAGCAACTAGTACATATATAAGGAGCCCATGCCAAATGATTTGATTTTTTGAGGTGTTTATCACTTTATTACATTTTTTCTTAAAAACGATCAAAACGGTCGCTACGACTAATCATCGGAAGAGGTGATATTTTCTAGAACTATCAATGTTTCTGTGATATAACCACTAGTTGTGTACCTTAAAATGATTTTTCCAAAAGTTTCAGACCAAACTATCAAATAGTTGTAGTTCAAATTTGAATTACTTTCGATAAATCAACATAAACTCATTTAACTAGGGGAAATTAGTTAGAATTGTAAGAAAAAACTCATACTTGGGGATCATCCATCATATGTGCACCACTCTTAGTGAAAAATAGTTGGGTGCCATTTGGAATCATATTTTCTGTACTCACTTCACAAAAAACCTCATTTTTTGCACTCAAAAAAAGGAAAATGATATTTATGAAAATAATTTGAAGAATCCCTTTGGCATGGTTGTTTAATATAACAATATGCACCTATGTGTGGAGTATGAGGTCTTTATCACAAACTATGTCGTCGAAATGACCATAACTTGGTCATTTGGCTTGAAACTTCTAGATGTTCATACATGATAGACCTTTTTGTGAAGACTTTTTTTGCAAATGTAGGCAAAAATCAAGTTTATCATTTTTCCTAGCAACTAGTACGCATATAAGGAGCCCATGCCAAAGGATTTGATTTTTTGAGGTGTTTATCACTTTATTACATTTTTTCTTAAAAACGATCAAAACGGTCGCTACGACTAATCATCGGAAGAGGTGATATTTTCTAGAACTATCAGTGTTTCTGTGATATAACCACTAGTTGTGTACCTTAAAATGATTTTTCCAAAAGTTTCAGACCAAACTATCAAATAGTTGTAGTTCAAATTTGAATTACTTTCGATAAATCAACATAAACTCAATTAACTAGGGAAAATTAGTTAGAATTGTAAGAAAAAACTCATACTTGGGGATCATCCATCATATGTGCACCACTCTTAGTGAAAAATAGTTGGGTGCCATTTGGAATCATATTTTCTGTACTCACTTCACAAAAAACCTCATTTTTTGCACTCAAAAAAAGGAAAATGATATTTATGAAAATAATTTGAAGAATCCTTTTGGCATGGTTGTTTAATATACCAATATGCACCTATGTGTGGAGTATGAGATCTTTATCACAAACTATGTCGTCGAAATGACCATAACTTGGTCATTTGGATTGAAACTTCTAGATGTTCATACATGATAGACCTTTTTGTGAAGACTTTTTTTACAAATGTAGGCAAAAATCAAGTTTATCATTTTTCCTAGCAACTAGTACGCATATAAGGAGCCCATGCCAAAGGATTTGATTTTTTGAGGTGTTTATCACTTTATTACATTTTTTCTTAAAAACGATCAAAACGGTCGCTACGACTAATCATCGGAAGAGGTGATATTTTCTAGAAATATTAATGTTTCTGTGATATAACCACTAGTTGCGTACCTTAAAATGATTTTTCCAAAAGTTTTAGACCAAACTATCAAATAGTTGTAGTTCAAATTTGAATTACTTTCGATAAATCAACATAAACTCAATTAATTAGGGAAAATTAGCTACAATTCTAAGAAAAAACTCAAACTTGGGGATCATCCATCATATGTGCACCACTCTTAGTGAAAAATAATTGGGTGCCATTTGGAATCATATTTTATGTACTTACTTCACAAAAAACCTTAAAACATAGAAAATAATATTTATGATATAATTTGAAGAAATCACCTTGGCATCTTAAAATGTTAGAAAATATAAAACAAAACATAAAAATAAGCTAGAAACCAAAACAATTCAAAAAATAAGTAAACCAAAATAAGAAATAGAAAAGTAAGCAATTCAAACAATTTAAAAGAAAACAGAAACAAAAATCAGTAAAAAGAAATAAGGAAAAAAGAACCTTTAGTCTCGGTTGGTAACACCAACCGAGACTAAAGAGTTAAAGAGGCGCTCTGGGCTCCAGCCAGAACCCTTTAGTCGCGGTTGGTAACTCCAACCGCGACTAAAGACCCTTTAGTCTCGGTTCGTGGCTAGAACCGAGACTAAAGGTCCTTCCGCGCCGGTTTTCGTCGCCCTGCCGCTCAAATTTTTCTTATCTTTCCCAAATCTTCCAAAGCGCCGTCGCCTCCCGCTCCGCCGCGCCGTCGCCCTGCCGCTCCGCCGCGCCGTCGCCCTGTCGCTCGCCTCGCCGTCGCAACTAGTGCTCGCCGCGCCGCGCGTCGCCCTGCCGCTCGCCGCGCCGCCGCGACGCCCCTACAACGCCAGTATGCCTAGTTCAGTCCCCTTCCTCCCCTAGCTAGCTTCCACGCCGCCCTCCGGGTTAGGGCATTAGGGTTAGGGTTAGGGCATTAGGGCATTAGATGGAAACTCGAATGCCTATATGAAAACAATGGTTCAGTTTAGTTGCAGATAATTGTATCCTCTGTTTCAATAATTGAGCTAGCATCACCAAGAATGATTACTTCCCTAATATTGATGTTTATGGTGGATTCAATTTCAGCAAATAATCAAGATGAATATGATATTTTCAGTCCACCTATTATTGAGGATAAAGTTTATTATGATTATGATATGCATCCTATATATGATGATTATAATGATTGTTATGAATGTTTTACTCCCACTATCACTAATAAGAAGGATTTTACTTATGTGGAGAGTATTAATACTTTTATGCTTGTAGATCATGAAAGACATGCTCTATGTGATAGTTATATTGCTGGATTTTTTCATGATGCTACTGAAAGTTATTATGAGAAGGGAAAACATGGTTCTAAATATTTCAATATTATTACATGCCCTCTCTTTAAGTTGAAAGTATGGAAATTGCTCTTTTTTTTTCCTATGCTACTTGCTTTGTGTTCCAATGATTTATTTTCTTACAAGATCCCAATGCATAGGAAGTGGGTTAGAATCAAGTATGTTTCATATTTCCCCTCGATGCTCTCTTTTGCGTTTTAATCATTATTCCTATGTGAGCATCATTAAAACTATCATGGCTGTCTAGAAAACAGATTCCTGATCTTTACTGGGAAAAAGGTATAAAATCACAGAAAAGGAAAATTGACTTGATATTTTACGACCGAAATATTCAGTTATTAATACACATTTCATTAGTTCGAAGTTTTCTGATTTGAGCACCGTAAGTGCCTCTGAAAATTCACTCTTTACGGGTTGTCCAGTTTTTGACATATTATGTCTTTATTTTGCATTACTCTCATTACTTGTGTTTTGTGTGGTTCTTTTGATCAAGGAGAAATACACAACCTTAGTAACAATAGCTAATGTTTAGAATCAACTCATGATATGTCTTTGTTGTACTTACTGTTTGTGTATGTATCAGATGAGGCTTTTTATGAACTTCGGTCGACTCATGCGTTTATTTGCTAACTTGTGTCCACGGCTTTTCAGGAGGTCTTGCTCCTTGCCGAGGCTGTGCCGCTCCTCCTCGTCGTTGCCTCGATTTCAGGTGTAAAAGACATGCCTATATGATCCAGTAGTAAAGAAAATCCGAACTATTTGTATATAAAGCTGATGGAATTATAGATTCCTCGATATGTCTACAACATGTATATAAAGCTGATGGAATTTAAAGTTGTTGGAGAACTTGAGGTCTGAAGATGAGATATTGCCTTCATTATGTGTATGGAATTTGGGTTGCAGATATTTGTTTGAACTGTGATGTGAGTTAGCCGAGGTCTGAAATTAAATCTTAGACCTTTTGTGTGTTAGATATGCAAATTGAGATGATTGTAATATATATAATATATATGACCCAGTTGTATCAGCTGCTTCCTCCCAGTTTTATTTATGAGAATTACACTTGGGTGAATTAGTTTGACATGCTTGAGTAGTAAACAGGTACATTGTAATTTATAGAATATTTTAAACAATCATTCAACCCAATATTCATATTCTTGTAATTTATAGGATTGCATACTTGTATCTTTTTTAGAATAAATCTAAACTTGATTGCAAATTTGATTGATTGCAGGTACATTTGAGCTATGGAGCACTTGCGAGACGAGCAGATAGAAGAAGCACAATTTCAACGAGACGAAGAGATGGAAGACCAAATGGAACAACTTATTTTTAATGATGCCCGAGCTGGAGGAGATGTAGATGATTATGATTTCGACCAATTTTTGAACGACTTTGGAATCGAGTCACAAGACTTTGATGTGGTGATAGCAAACTCCGGCGGAGAGGTGTATATGTGTTTATAATAAATATGGCGATATGTTGTTGTTAACTACATGCATTTATTAACGACTTATTTTTCTTTTAGCCATCCGGATCGAGCAAATCTGCAAAAAAGCAGCCACCATGTGCTCCTCGAGGCAAGGCAAAAAGAATGACGAGCGAGGATCCAAAGTTACCGATTGAGGAAATTGCTGATTCCGGCGAACCGCTCGAACCAAAACAGAACCGCAACAAATTTATAAGTCAAGCTGGAGTTATTGTTAGGGACATGATCCCAATCAGCATACGCGAATGGAATAAGCCGGCGGTCGCAGATGTGGACGACCCATGTTATGTCCACCAAGTTCTTAAGGATTTGGTCTATAACACGCTGTTGTCACATTTCACCCTCCCGCCAGATCTCTCTAAAGTGAAGAAGGACAACCTCAAGAGGTGGACTCTTATTAAGATGGCGGAACAATTCCGGAACTGGAAGAAAAAGTTATGGAATCAATATGTAGAAACAAAAGAAGTGCCAGATTTCAGTGGAGCACAAGGGAAGAAGTTATAATCTGAATGGGCGGCGTTTAAGGCGTATAGGGAATCACCTATGGCTGTGGCCCGATCGGAGATAAATAAATTGAATGCTAAGCTGAAGGAACACCACCATACATTGGGGACAGGTGGCTACAAGAGCGCCATTCCTAAGTGGTTAGCCTATGAAGAAAAACTGCTTCAATCGGGGGTCCGTCCACAGACACTTGACTGGCCCGAGAGGTCGAAATTCTGGTTGTTCGCGCATGGGGCAATGTTGGACCCTAAAACCGGAGAGATTGTTGGAAGGGGAAAATGGAAGGTTCTCGTGGAGCGTATAAAAAAGAAGCTTGAAGAAGCAATTAATGATGTTCGCAATGGTGTGTTCAAACCCGATAGAGAGGATGACGAGCTGACACGGGCACTGGGGAATCCTGAACATGTTGGACGAGCTCGAGGCTTTCCTGGCGGTGCTACGTTTAAGACTGCGTGGCCGGAATCCGCTCACACTTATAGAAGCCGTAGCAGAGGTAAGAAGAAGGAGGCCGACCGGATATTACAATTGGAACGTGAAATGAAGGAGCAACGGGCGGAAATAAAATCATTGAAGGAGCAAAGAACGGAACCTCAGGAGCGGCACCAATTAGACCATGAAGCGCATGCCGCCCCATCTCAGCGTAGAAGCAGCGTTGGTTCCACGCGTCAGGTCGACGTTGGTGCCTACCCAGTGGATGACATCACAGAGCCTACAGGTTGTGAGCTACATATAGCAATGCGAAACATAACTTTGAAGGTGGCGGTGGGGCAAGCTTTAGTAATTCAACCTGGAGAACTCTACCATTGTGGTCAAATTCCAGATGGCTACGCTCGTGTCGGGGTGGACGAAATTATGCCGGGATTTGAATCCTTGGAACTTGAGTTACCTGGAGGTGACGAGGAGAAAACGTTGGCAGACGTCAAGCATGCCTTCGCCCTATGGCCCAAGAAATACATCGTCCTTCCAGAACAAGCAAAGTCCACTCCTCGTTCTAGGAGTCCAGCTCACCAGCCAAGTCCACTCTTCCTCGAGAGGGATCAAAGACGGAGTCCATCTCCACCCCATCAGCAAAGCCCACACCTCCCCGATAGGGACCCCAGCCCGAGTCCATCTCCAGCTCAACAACAAAGCCAACCGCCCCCCGAGAGGGTTCCTAGCGTGAGGCCATCGCAGTCTGTGCCAGTCCGCCAGAATGTTAAGTCGCTCTCGAGTAGGCGCCAGTCTGGTTCTCCTATTAGGAAGAAACCTAGAAAGCAGAAAACACCGCCGCCTACTCCAAAGTTACCTTGGGAGAGAACCGTCGAGGAAAACGATATCGCATGCAAAGAACATACGGATGCCTGGCTTGCTGGCGTGAAACAGAAAGCGTTAGCGAAACAATTGCCTCCTGCAAAATTTACTGCCGGAATTCCTCAGGAAAAAATTGACCGTTGCATCGATGCCCTATACAACCCCCCACCATCGCCGCCAACAGACTATGATCGCAACATTGGTAAGTCATATGACGAAGAGATGGATGATCGATCGAAAAAAGGGAAACAAGTTGCCCAACTCGGAGAACAAGACGCACAGTCGGCCCCCCCGCTCAAGGTGCTTGATGACAGAGTTCTCAAAAACATCAATGTGCGGGAGCTGGTATATTCGGGAGATGATATCCCCTTCGCGGATGTTGTTCGTACTTATGTTCACGGGGAGAATTTTGTTGACGGCGACTTACCCACAAGAATGCGTCAATTTCAAGCCTGGTACAAGGATACCGTAAGGAGACGAATAAAGTCGCTCTCATGATGGCAGTTAAGGAAGAGCATTATTTCCAAGAATACTCCGTTGTCCTTTACTTCGCCGAAATCTTTCAGTTATACAATCTCCGGGCCCTCGACAAAAACATCATAAGTTCCTATTGTCTGTAAGTCATCTATTCCTATAATTTAATGTTTTAATTAGCTCTACTCGTTCATTGTCTGTGATAATCCCCTCTATAATATTTTGTGTGCTTTATTACGCAGAATGAAGATGCTCGAATGCAAGAAGAAGAAAATCAACCACATTGGGTTCATTGACCCCTCTATAATGCATGAAGATAACATAATTGATCCACTACTTAACAAGGATACACCGGGGAATTTGCTAATGTTTTTCAAGCGACAAGCTTATAAAAAATATATATTATGGCCTTACAACTTCAAGTGAGTGTTACTTCTTATTACACATTCTATTTTTCTCACCCGATGTTAAGTTTAATTGATTAGTTATGCATGACTATTTATAAACGTGCGCAGCTACCACTACATTCTTATCGTTATTGACTTGCGGAAAGGAGAAATTGTTGTCCTTGACTCGTTAAGAAGATGCCCTAAACAATACAAGACCTGTTTTGATTTGGTGGCAAGGTACTTTCTTTTCTTATCGCCTCTTTCGTTCATTTCCTAATATCAAGGAATTTATGACTCATTCATTCAGTTTCTTGTCATGCAGCGTTTGGAAAATGTTCCTCGCGGAACATCCGAACAGTGGATGGCCAGAGAAACTGCGCTGGCGTACTAACGATGTAAGTAGTACTATAACTAGGCCCATGCACCATTATCATACTTTATTATTATTTGATTAAATTTTATTCTTCTATAGACTTGTCATAAACAGCCAACCGGGACTGATCTATGTGGATTCTTCGTTTGCGAGTACATGCACACTGTGGTCAACGAGAGTTTGAATAGCAAAAGAAGTATCGAAGTACGTAAAGCTCTAGTCACAACATTATTTTTGTATCATCAATCGTGATGAGTTTTATTCATTTCATATCTCATGTATTCATTGTGATATCATTTTTTTACAGTTGGCAAGAAAGCGCAACGAGCTACCAATAAAGACCCGCTTCAGGGCAATTGCAGAGGAGTTGACGGGATTTTACCTCACCGAAGTCATACCGGAGACCGGAGAGTACCACTATGTTGACTAGTGCGGACATGTAATATATAGTGATCTCCATGTAACAAAATATTTCTAAGTCTCTGGAACCGGGAAACGTGATATTCATGTACCACGCATACTTAAATGTATATGTGTTATGATCTTCATGTAATTGTATATATGCATGATGCAACTTCATCTAGGTTCGTATAATAATTTATACGTGTTTTTCGCCCATCGAAGCTGTAGCATCCGAAACCCCTACCCCCGACGCATCGACATGGTACCATCCGAAACCCCTACCCAGAAAACCGGTCGAAATAAAAAAAAACAAAGCACTGAAATGAAAATAAAAACAAAACCCTGAAATCTAAAAAAAAAAAAACCCTAGTCTCGGTTCGTAACACGAACCGGGACTAAAGGGTTCGCCCTTGCGCGCCCCTGCCCCCTCCACGTGCGGAGCTCTGATTGGTGGGGGGTAGCAACCGGGACTACAGACCCTCTGGAACCGGGACTAGAGCCCCAATTTCCACTAGTGTACGTCGAGCGACCAATATAAAAAGGTATTGATCCATCAAATTACGAAAGATTGAAAGTGGTAGATCTTTTATATTGGGTAGGACTTCGATGCATAATTAAAACTTCATTATTGATATGTTTTAGGTTTACTTATATTCAACTAATATTTATGTTTTTGTTATACTAAGTTATTATGATAAGATCATATATAGTTTATTTTTTAGAGACTATTTTGATCCCTGCGTCATTTTTTAAAGTACGCCCTATGTCAGTTTTTTCACCCTCAGCCACTGACTACTTCCACGTTCAGTAAATGTCATCCAAGCAGATATTGGCCTTTAGAAATGGAGAGTAACATTATTAAACCAAAGAATATTAGAAGAAAGTGATTCGGCTTTTGCATCACACAAGTACACAACCCGGCCGGCCGATGCAACGCATGCGCTTTCCATGGCACAAGCTAGAACGGCACAGCTAGCACATCACCGCTAACTAAAAGAGAAGTTCCCTAAGAATTGTTCCCACTCGGTAGCATATGCCAGGCATATCCAGTCGTCTTTCGTCTCACCCTTGTAGGATAAATTGGTAGCTGCCATTGCAGACGGAGAGCATGCAACGCAAAGACGATATGGGCATATGGCTAGCAAGAGAGACACATTGACACAAGAGTTTATGAGATGTCTGGCGTCATATATGAGGGTGCGAATCACAGTGCGGTTCTCCTCTGGCATGGAGGCCGAGACCCACCGGCGGCAGCCGGAGGCGATAGAGGCCGCTGGTCCGTCCCTGCCAAAGGAGAATTGCCCTGCTATTCATAATCCTCCCCATTTTTATATACATGCTGTGCTGGTTTGTTAAAAGTATATGCATATGTTGCGCTTACTGTGCTCAAGATTAAGGTTCTCTTTTGCTAACAACTAGCGATTGCAATTCGTAAGCTTTCATTCCAGATTCTTTTAAGCATTTCGTTTCAAGATAATACTAGCAAATGTGCACATGAAGGCAGACGTCTTGACTAATCTAAATCAATCCAACACAACAAGCAAAAAAAAAAATACTTACACTTTTTTTAAGATAACAACTGATTGAACTTCAGCAATGGCGAAACCGATTACAAACGACTCCACAAAAACAGGAAAATACAACATGGATCCAGAAGACCACACACCGTACTTCCATCTCGTGATCAAGCCCATCGTCCTCATCGTCACCACCCAAGTGCAGGAACCGAAACCAGAAGTAGCACATCTTCAGACACCATCGAATCATCGCTGCCACCTTCGCCACACTGGGCTTTGAACACCGCAGGAGTGCCCACCCCGAGGAGTGAGAACTAAAATACTTTTCCAAACCATCGGGCATGCAGGAGATGGGGAAGCAGTACCTCCAATCCAAGATTCCAGAGCAGAAGGTCCCAACCATCGACGCCACATCAAGCCACCTCCTCCCCCCGCCACCATGGCCAGCCAGAAGAAGCTTCAAGTCGCGACAGTCGCTTGAGCTCTTGGATCGTAATGAGGTGTATAATTTTCTTAGATTTTAGAAAATATGCTCACCAGAGCTCAAATACCCAATGACACATCGGGTGGCAAACATTTCAGATGTCAAATCATAATTGAAAAAACCATTGAATGTGACTTCACAAGGATTTAGCTTCCAGCACTTCATACTATCCATTAGTATCTGTCAGCTTACCCTGAAAAAGGCGTTTGTAGCACGGGAGACATGTAGCCATTTATTTTAAAATCTGAATGCAGCGAATGGAGTATCCTACTATTGTGCAAACTATGAATCCGGAAGTCATTTTATTTTAGGCTACATAAAAAAAGGAAAATTTGCAGGGCATTGTTCACACAAGCAGATCTACAATTTTGTCCTTTTATGTAGCATAGAATGCAACGTATTAAAGATTGATATTTTGCACACTTGTAGGATATATCTGTGGCTAGATGTATACATTTTTTCAGAATTTCTGAAAACTTTCAAAATTGTTTTTTAATGTTGAAAATGTAGGGCTAGATGTAGCCCAAGCTATTACACGCTGCAGCGTCACGGAAAATTTAAATTCACTCTCTTATAAGTACACATTTACTGCACAAAAAAGACCTAACAATTACTGTTAAGGGCTTCTTTGGATCACAAGACTTAAAAATATAGGAATAGAAAAAACACATGATTGGGATGCCATGTGGTGAATTCCTACATGATTTGAAAAACAATAAAAAAAATAGATGTGTTTTTGGATGGTGCACAAGAATCAAAGTAGTATCAAACATAGGATTGTGAAGAGAGTAGAGAGAAATAGTGTAGGTGCATTTAGACTTCTTAAATAAAAACTAAGACGAGGTTTGAGACCGTGTTAAGATTCCTATTGAATGGAGAGCATCGGAATAGATTTCATAGAATTTTGATGATCTCGATCTTATTATCCAAATGATTTCCGTAGAAAAAGTCTTACGGATTAGAATCCTCCAAAGTTTAAATGAAATTCCTCCAATCCAAGAAGCCTGAAGTACGCATGGCAAGATTTGCATGGCATGATAGTGTGGTATTCGTTGTTGCATAGATGGATTTACTTTTGGAGCTTGACAAGATAGCTCGACAAGATAGCTCGGTGAAAAATTGGTACTGTGACAGTGCAGTCGGCAAGCAGACTTGATACTGACACGGTTTCAGCTCATCCTAGTCAGGATATATTTACTGCAAGACTTTTGCGTGTTCTTGCAAAAGTAGTTTGACCAGGTTTTCATCCACATTTCACCCTAAATTTACCATTACATAAAACTCCAACACAAATTTGTTTTCATGTTTTGTAACAATTTCATTCAATTTAGGAGTTCCTGCTCTTGAAGCCAAGTTCTTCAAAGAGCATTCAGGACATCTGTTTTGATGTTCCATTGAACAAAGCATGATATCAACAAGTGCTGTCACATGAACTGAAACGACATAAAACTGAACAAGGCCCAAATGCGCTCGCTAAGCCATTCTAAAGCTTACGCAAGCTATCAAGCAGGTTATTAAGATTTCACGTCACTATCTTTGCAGGCCACATATGCATGTTTCTCTTGTTAGCAGTACATATGGAGAGTGACATCAGGTTTTCACTTAAATATCTAATTAACATATTCCAAGAAACCATGTTAACTAGCGAGTTCCTCGTATCTAAATTATAACATTGTGAAGAGTTTCAGAACTGCAATCAACAACAACCATCATTATCAAAATATAATGACAAATATCATATTAAGTCTACATAATTGTAGTAGTGGCAATACAGTCGACCTTCAGGCCAGACCCACAGGAACCATTTGAAGTTTTCAGAGAAGGCCACAACAGATGCAGAGCATGCACTAATAAACAGCGAGAATCAGTTTTGGCACACTATCCTTAATAGTAGAATCTTTGGCTCCTCACTCGAGATGTCAAATGACTGCCGCCTTTGGAAAAGCTTACAACATCACAGAAATAAATGCAGGTGCAATCAGGATTTATACAAACTCTAACCTGCTGCTGAAATGCCTACACTCTAAAGGATGACAATGTTCATGAACTTCCTCTTTGCAAAAGCCAACCACCATTTATTTGGGGTACCATTAGTTCTGTATGCACAGTTGAGCAGCCTCCCACTTGTTTCCTCCCTTATCTGCTTCAGATAATTCCTCAACAATTCTGCATTCAAACAGCAGAATGTTTAATTGAGGATCACAACCCATGGGAGTAAGAAAAATCTGATCTTAGATTCGCCAACTTCTAAGGTATAGCTTTAATTAGCCCACATTTTAAATAAAATACAAATGAGTGTTTCTCTCTCAGAAAGTACTACTTCTGTAGAACAGTGAACAGAGTTAGCTTACTTCCATTAAAAGGGTAAGCACATGAAACTGAAGTAGATGGAGCTATATACCTGCTTCCTCCTGTGACTGGGGAAGAGTGAAAAGACCAGGGAAAGGAAATGCCGGTTCCCCAGGCACGGGAACCTTTTCCAAGCCCAAATTAATGATTGCCTTGGTCCCAACAGCTAGTGTTCGGCAGCCTTCTAGTCTTTTCAAGGCAATATTGATATAAGATGTCAGATAGATGAGTAATTTGTCTGCTGGGCTTTTGACATGAAAGTTTTTGAAGAAAACATTTGCTCGGAAGAAAGTTATCGCTTCATCAACTATATCCGCTTTCTCTGAAATAGCATCCACATAAATAAGCTGTTCAGCATGGTTGGTCATACAGGAATGGAAGTACATCACTAAATGCGTCTAATGTAGTCATGGTACCTGAATCTGCGGGTGGGGCTGGGCCCCTTATATGAGTTTTTAGTGGAAGCAAAGGACACCCACAAGCTTTAGTGGTCTCGTCGTCGTCAATGAAACTAGAGTGATAAACCTGTCCACGAGGGAGAAATCCATATGTTGCTCAGATATCACTAATTAAAGTTAATTATGACCAAACTAGAACCAAGATAACTAGTATGGGAAACCAAAGCGAGTGGTGAGCACATTTGATATATTTGCTACCATTGATGTTACCTTCATCAAGCACTTAAACCCATTAATGGAGAAGCTAACGGTGTGCCTCTATTTGAAATACTTTGACCCACAAGATTTATGTCACTGCATTACCTTTCTCCTATTTGGACTAACCCGACTGGTATAAGCAGAAGACACCATGCAACTAGTTGAAGAAGCAGCCAAAAAAGGTAATTTAATCCTTAAGCACATCATATAGCTCACAAGTTTGACTTGCAAATAAAAGCATCATAATCTAGCTTCATCGCTTGAATTGGAAATAAATCAAGTGATATAATTGTACCTCTATACTGAATCCAGAAGAGGGTTTTCATTCATTCGAGAATCGAAAATAGAAACTATGTTTACAGCTTACTCTTTTATATTTCTAGACTTAACATTTTGCTTCATTTCAAAGACAATCTTGTCATCTCATGAAGTTTTGCAGTATGGCTGGCAAACCAGGATGGCTGTAAACCTAGAATTTTCTAGTTGTTAGGCTCTACATTAAAATCAGCTTCAGAACCTTCCATACTTGCCCTGGCATGTTATAAGTAACCACAATATATGAAGATGAACTGCATTGCATTTGTTTGTTAGCAGTATTGTCTTTAGTAATGTGAAACATAGGTTCAAAATGACATTCCAATCATCATGTATCAACTTCTCCAACATAAAACGTTCGAAATGGAACCTTACTTCAACTTTGGCCTAATCAGAGTCGGTGCCTGCCTAAACTCGGCGGCGATGGCGACATGGCGTGCAAGGAATGGGGAGATCTAAACGAAGCAGAGGGCACCAGCTAGGGAGAACCACTAGGTAGGGTGCGCCGACAACCAAAAACCTAGCATCCGATAGGGAACCTTGCTTCCGGTTTGGCCTAGTCGGGACGGCGACAAAAAGACTCCGTGGCTGCCGAAATTCGGCGGCAATTGTTTGCGGGCATGAGGATATTGCAGAAAGGAGGGGGAGGAGCTTACCATCGCTACCGATGACCGAGGAAGAGGTTCGTCGCCCGCGCAGATCCCTGACGGCCGAGAGGAGGAGCAAGGAGGACGGGGTGGCCGTGAGACTATCTTGTTGCTGGGAACGATGGGGCGGCGACCGATCGCCGGGCCCGTCGCTGGAGGAGGTCGCCCGCCGGGAGAGGTGACAGCGAGAGGGGAGCAGAGGTCGGCCCGCTGGGCCAACAAGGTGCCGATCGTATCGACTACCTGCTGTTACTGGACCGGGCCGTGTGCAGACCGAAACTTACCCGTACCGTTGAACATGGCCCGCGAGACGAGCCGTTTCTGCAGGAATCTTAAAAAAAACTTCCTTTCGCAAAGGTCATTTCCGTCCGCTCAGCTTCTAACACGTGTCGCAATTTTGTTCAATTTCAATTTGATTTTTACTAAACCATAGCTAGCTGTTTTCGATTTCGTGCACAGTCATTTTTCTGACCGTCTGTGGCATCTTTGAGATTTGAGTTGATGTGTGTCAGGATAGAGGCGTTGTGAGGTTGTTTCAGCCTTACTGGGTTCTGTAAGCCAAGCCCGCTTAGTTGTCTGCACCCATTAGCCCGGTGCATTTTTTTATATTTTTCTAAGAGGCCTGTGTGCCACGTGTCGTTGAGAAGGAGGTAGTGGAGTTTCAGGCTCTGATCGTCAGAGAGGTGTCCGACTGATAGCGGACGAGGCGAGCGGCGCGCCGGCACCTCCTCAAACGCGTTGATGGGGAAATCTGGATGCGCCGGAGGCTTGTGGATAAGAGTTCGCCGACGGTGTAGGTTGTATGTGCTGGGCTGCCATATCTCGCTCTCTTGCGTGCGTGCGCCACGGCAGCGATGTTGTTTCTAATTTTGTATGTGGTAGTGTTTTTTGGAGCTATGGCCGTAGTGAGTCGCCGGCGACGGGGTGGTTCTAGCGAGTCGCTGGCGCTGACTGTTCAGGAGTTATGTGTTTTTCTGTATTTAGGCGTATTGATTCTTCCGCTGTAGGATGTTCTAGCTAATCAGTTTGAGCGGGGGCCTGGAACTATAAGGTGTGCAGTTTTTGGGGTCGAGATGGTCAGCTGGATAGGTGGATCGTGTTCCTGTTGTTGATAGAGGAATAGAATTTTTGCAACAAAGTAGAATGATTAGAGCAAGTGCTAGCGTATGACTAGAGCATATATTTTGTTCCCAGGTTTGCAAATGATTGTATTGTTTTCAGTAACCGAATAGGATTTTTACAACAAAGGGGAATGATTAGAGCAATTGCTCATGTATGATTACAGCATGGATTTTTTTACCAGATCTGCGTGTGAGTATTGTTGTCAATTTAGAATTCAGTTTAGGATGCACATGTTGAGATTGTCCTATCCCGTACTTATTTTTTGTTTGAGATCACCTGAAGCTAATTAGTTAAGTTAATACTGCCATCTTTGTTTCTCTCTTTCAGATACTCTATTTTCTCAACGTGAGTATTGATATCTTCATTATAAATTACTTAAATCTCTAATTTCAAAAAAAAAATACTTAAATCTCTGTAGTTTGCATGAGAGATGTGACAATTCATACAAAGATCTTAGCCTTAGGACAGCTATTTTCCCTGTGGTGGCACTGCCTTGCTTTATTATTGTTCTTGTCTATATAGCAACGACTATTTGTTCATGTACCATGTATGTATATGGTTCAGGTCTTCCTAGATAATTTGAATTCCATTTGTAAAGTTTGAATTTTATGCGGGTGATTCTTTGTCTTGTTATTTCATATATGTCATTCTTCTTATTTTGATCACAAATAAAGTAACTGAATTCTTGTTTTTCTCACTCTTATTTTGTTTGTATCTGCCTTCGAGTGTCGATCTTACTTGTTCATTCTATTTTGTTTCTGTAGTTTTTAGTATCTTACGTAACTTCTGATTTTTTTCTGTTGCATTCTTGTCCTTTTGTCATTATTGGTTCATTCTTCTTGAATTTCCTTTTGTTTCTTCATTCTCTTTCACTTTGTCTTTATTGGAGTTCCTTTCAGTCTTGGATTCTTTGTCATGTCATTTTCATTGTGTCATTCTTCTGATTTTAGTCAAAAGTGAAGTCCCTCTTGATTTGTTTCTCATTTTAATTTGTCAAGGATGTTATTTTTCATATTTATAGTCATTCTCTTTGTGAGTTTCAGTCTATGTCCGTTGTCTCTGTTTAGTCATATGTGTCTACAGAATCTTCAGTCTCTCTATCTCTCTTTCTCTGTTATTTATTCAGTATCTCTTTATATATATTCAGTCATCTCTCTCTCTAGTTTCAGTCTCTACCCCTTTCTCTATTTAGTCCTCTGATGATCATTCTCTCTCTATCTTGATTTAGTCATCTCTCTCTTTCTCCCTTATTCGTGCTCATATGTGTCAATTATCTCTCTCTCTCTCTCTCTATATATATATATATATATATATATATATAGGTAAAATGGTTTCTACCCTCAAAGGTAACTACCCCACGTCTCATATACCAACTTACGGAAGTACTTTGTCATAATTTATCGGTTTGAGTATGTTCGTATACTATATCTAAGATACCCAAAAACAACTTTAATGAAAAATTTGCAAATGGCCTAATATTTTACACTATATACTCGAAATATCGTCATATATGCATATAAAAGAGAAGTATGTAGAAGTTTTCTACATACTACTAAAAAAGTATCTATAGTACTGAAATAACATTATATACTCCATACTACATGATACATACCTCATGTTATGATAGATACTCCATACATTGTGTGAAACACACGTGGGGTAGTTACCTTCGACGGTAGTATGAATATGTCCTATATATATATATATATGTATATATATATATATATATATATATATATATTCTTATTCTCTGTATATTCAGGTCTCTCGCTCTCTGCTTAGATTCATGCGTCTCTCTCTTGCTCTCTCTTTGTCTCTATCACGGAATCTCTTGGTATCTGTCTTCTATCTCTCTCTATATGTAATTTTTCATGTCTCTCTCTCAGTCTATCTCTCTTTTCTCTAGTTCATGCCTCTCTCTCTGTTTCTAGTTTCAGTATTATCTGTCCCTCTCTTGATCATATTCCTCCATTTTTTCCAATTTTCCCTAAAGAAGGTGTTGATGTCCCCTAGCAAAGGTTTTAGGTACTATGTATAATATTTCTCTGTTTCTTTATTTGCCTTTTTCGATTCCCCTTTTATGTGTGTTTTTGTTCATCGATCACATGAGTGTTAACGACTAGGTAGATCACAACATGGGCCATCACCCTCCAAGAGAAAAATATGCATAATCTCTCCCGTCAGATACATTGCTTCCTTCTCTTCCGTCACATCTCCTGCTCCCTTCTTCATCATTTTCCGTTTTTACGGCGTATTCTCACCATACATCTAAAGTGGTTTATGTGTCTTCTCTCGTATTTTTTGTGTCTTTTTTGACGAAGGAGGAACAACAGGTGATCGATCTCCTTGACGTGGGGCTACTCTTCGACTACCCCACGGTGAGGCTACCTAGGCCGCACCAAGCTTATGATGGCCCGCAGAAGGCCCACTAGGGGTATCATGTGACCCAGTCCTAGTCGGTTAGGTCGCATAGCTTGCCATATCTGTAATTGCCATCGGCACCGTTCACCCGAGACCTGGCCTACCTATAAAGGCCAGGAGGGTTGCTCGTTTAAGGGACACTTCGATAGCCGCCACCACAAACCCTAGCGAGATCACAATCTCGCCATTGTAATCGCTATTCGCCATCAATACCAGACAAGCAGGAAGTAGGGTGTTATCCTCCGGGAGCCTGAACCTGGGTAAACTCCTCGCTTGTCAGCCGTCGTGATCACCAACGCTTATCTCTCTCCCCTCAATCAACCCGGGGTGGACAACCCTGGTATTTGTCGAGTTACACCCTCATCAATTGGCGCCATATGTGGGAAAGAACAAGCATTGGAATCATGGTCGCACCGGCTCCATCCGCAAGGAAGATCGACGTCTGCATCACCCGGGAGCCCATCCGCTTTGGCTCCTTCGAGTACGCCTTCCACCCACCGGCCCACCGCTCGGTGTACGCCGATCTGTACGAAGGTATACACATCACCTTTGGCTCCATATACTGTTTCGTCGACAGTCGTGGAATATTCAGGTCCGCGGCGACCGCGCCACGCGCGGCGGTGGCACCCGCATCGGCCACCCTCGCGCCGTACCCGCCGTCACCTACCGCGGGAACCCCATCTGCCACAACTGTGAAGATCGCATTTACGTCGACTACATCGATCACCCCGACAACGGCCATGCAAATCGAGTCTTCTTCAACCACCTCGATCGCACGGCCGGCAAAACCAAGATCTACCTCAACCGCGACTGCATCGACTGCACCCGCGCGTGCGACCCATGACGTGCTGCCGACTGCCACATCGCGCACATCCTCATGGACTCGCCAAGTCTACCCCAAGCCAATCGCGCTCGCTCCGGCGACTGCGAAATCTCCTTCCATGACCGCAGTGAAGATCGCAAGAAGACACAACAATGGCTGCGCCACCCACCATGTGGCAGCGATTTTTGATCCAGAACAAGATTCGGATGACGGAAGCAGGAGCGGCAGCGTAAACACTCCCACTCAGGTTTACCCCGCGCAAGTCTTCATGGCTGGCACAGCGTTTCCAGAAGGCAACGACGAACCCGCATATCCATTGGAGGTGGTCATGCCCGATGGGACGACGCGACTCACTATCACGCGCGACATGGCGATCAGGGCCATGAAGCATGTCGACGACGGCACGTTCCCACCACCCGACGCACCTCGAGAGGATCATCTGACAGTCCAGTACTTGCTACGCAAGGAAGGCGAGCGACTTCGCGCCAAAAAAACCGAGCTACTCCGGCGCAAGAGGGATGTAGACGCGTCGAGTGCCAGACGGGCTGCCTACTCATTTACTTCCTCCACGGAAGTTAACCAAGGAGGACGGCGACACAGAGCTCGCGTTCCCCTTATGACGGAAGCCGATCGAGCCAGGGTCACTCGCAACCTCGACTCATCCTTCATCACCGAAGACGAAAACATGATACGCATCCCCAAAACGGCGAACACCTGTATCATGGCAGTCGAAACATACCTTCGGCTCACACAGCCACCGGAGGGAGACGCACGCGCCCTTCTCCACAAGCAACAGATCATGTCCATGAAGGAAATCGAGGAGGCCCTGTCAAACAAGGTGCCAAGCAGCCGGGCGCGTGAGGAGCGAGAACGCCAAGCCCGCGAGCCGGCAGCACCAGATGTCCCTGAAGCACAGCCACTGCGACAACCACAACCAGGCGAAGACCTTCGCAACGTCACCATACAAAGGACGGTGGACCACAACTGCAGCCAGCGTTCGACTGACACGACGAACCTGTACGATCAGGCCGATCGCAACTTCGAGCCGTGCGGCGCCGCATGCTTCAGCTTCAACATTCGCGACACCCGCATGCCCAAGGGTTTCAAGCTAGCAGCAGGAACACCCAAGTACGACGGGAAGCAAGACCCACGCCTTTGGCTCGAAGACTACCTCATCGCCTGCACCTGCCAAGGCGGGACGTCGACTATGGCAATGCAGTACATCCAGCTCATGCTCACGGTCTCAGCGCGCGGGTGGCTCACAAGCCAACCTGAGGACTCCTTCAGAACCTGTGAAGAATTCCAAGACACTTTCATCAAAAGTTTTCTTGGAACATACGCAAGGCCAACAACCTACATCGAGTTGCAAGCCTGCAAGCAAGGAAGAGGCGAGTCGCTCCGATCGTACATACAGCGGTGGACACTCCTCCGCAACACTATGGAAGCCGTCTCAGAAGACCGGGTGATGGATGCTTTCATGCATGGCGTCGCTCGCCGTGGCCTCCGCGAAGAGTTCGGTAGGCTCCAGCCGAACACCACAATCGAGCTCATGAAGATAGCCAACCAGTGGGTAGAAGGAGAGGACTACGTCCGCGACACCTCTCCGAAAAAGGAAGCCGAAACAAGTAACTGGCGGGACGGACGCCAGAAGAAGAAACAACGTTTCACCAATCTCGACACAATCGAGCTAGTAGCAGCGGGATATCAAACCCCCCGCGATGATGCGCGAGATAATAGTCGCCAATATGATCAAGGTCGACAGTCCAATTCGGGTCAGTACAACCGCATCAGCGGTAGCATTAGCCGCGATGACGGAGGCCAGAAACGCGAGTGGAAGCGTGCGCTGACCCCAGCCGAGGATTTGATGCAACCTTGAAAGCATCATTCATTCCGCAACCCGGAAACAGGCAAGTGGGGCGCCAACCACCTGTTGAAGGACTGCCGCAAAGCACGCAAGATTTACCAGGCTATGCAGCAAATCATTACTCCTGTGCAAGCACTGCAGCCAGCCCCGCAGCATGCTATTTAGGCAGCACCCGCAAACAACATCCCAACGCATGCGGCTGGGGCCTTCCCCCAGTAGCAGCCGCAGCATGAAGCCCAGCCAAAAGCGCACGACGCATACCCGACCGCGCGAGGGCAGCTCAACATGATGCAGAAGGGACACCCTTCAAACAGGGCCCAGAAGCTCATCACCCGCCAAGTCCTTCAGAGACACCGATCACATTCTCCAGGGCAGACCACCTGTCAGAGGTACCTCGGCCCGGTCACGCTGCTCTGGTTATCGAAGCCCTAATTGGCGACTACAGCCTGAAGAAGGTATTCATGGACGGAGGCAGTGGCATCAACATCATATTCGCTGACACCCTGAGAAGGATTAACAAGTCGACAGAGAAGCTGTCGGAGTCCGAGACCACCTTCCACGGCATAGTACCAGGGCAAGCAATCACGCCCATGGGAACAATCACACGCGATGTCATCCTTGGTACACCCGAGCACTTCATGAAAGAGTCGATTGACTTTGAGGTCGTCGACTGGAAGTCACAGTATCATGCCATACTTGGGCGCCCAACTTTCGCCAGGTTCATGGCAGTACCTCACTACGCCTACCTGATGATCAAGTTGCCTGGACCCAAAGGAGTAATCACCGTGCGTGGCGACTTCGACCGCTCAAACAGCTGCGACCGCGAGTTCAGCAGGATCTCCGAGTTCTTCGGAGTCGAAGAGCACTTCAAGGCCATATCAGCCGACAACGACAAGACCATCTTTCCGCTCCGCAAGAAGCCATCCAAAGATGCCGCCTTCAACACAAACGATGACACAACAACCCACCAAGTCCATCCGACTGACAGCGGCAAGACGGTCAAAGTATCATCAAGCCTGACCCCCGCATAGGAAAGCGCGCTCGTCGAGTTTCTACGTGAGAACTGGAAAATCTTTGCATGGCAACCCTCTGACATGCCAAGAATACCCAGGAATCTCGCCGAGCACTCTTTAAAAGTTCACAAGGACGCCAGACCAGTCAAGCAAGCCATGCGACGCTTTTCCGGACCCAAACGGGACGCGATCACCATGGAGATCGACCGACTGCTGCACGCCAAGTTCATCCGAGAGATCAAGGACTCGGACTGGGTCGCCAACCCTGTCCTAGTGGAGAAGAAGAAGACGAAGAAATTGCGCATGTGCGTTGACTTTATTGCAGCCAAAAAATGTTGCCCCAAGGATCATTTCCCGCTCCCGCGGATAGACCAGATCATCGACTCGACAACAGGCTGCGAGCGCCTGTCCTTCCTGGACGCCTACTCAGGTTACCAGCAGATCAGACTGAAAGTCGAAGACGAAGAAAAAACGACATTCATCACACCCGACGGTGTCTTTTGCTACCAGACGATGCCCTTCGGGTTGAAGAACGCTGGCGCCACATATCAGGCACAATGCAAGCATACCTCAAAGGGCTCATCGGGCAAATTGTCCAAGTCTACATCGATGACATCGTCGTCACGACCCGAAAGAAAGACACCCTAGTCGATGACCTCCGCAAAGTCTTCGCTGCACTCGACGAATACCAGATCAAGCTGAACCCAGAAAAGTGCGTTTTCGGCGTGCCAGCCGTAGAGCTACTGGGGTACCTCGTCTCTGCAAGCGGAATCGAAGCAAATCCTGAGAAGGTGCAGAATATACTCACGATGCCAGCACCCACCAAGCTCCGTGAGGTGCAACGACTAGCCGGCCGAGTCGCAGCTCTCAGCCGGTTTATAAGTAAGTTGGGTGAGAAGGCCCTGCTTTTCTACCAACGGATGAAGAAGACGAACAAGTTCGAGTGGACAGAAGAAGCGCAAGAGGCGTTCGACCAGCTCAAAAAGACCCTGGCGACTTCCCCAGTCTTGGTGGCACCACTGGAAAACGAGCCGCTATACCTATACGTCTCAGCGACAAACAGGGTGGTGAGCACGGTACTCGTAGTCGAGCGGGAAGAAGAAGGGCATAGTCACCCTGTCGAGAGGCCAGTCTACTACCTCGGCGAAGTCCTAACACTGTCCAAGCAAAACTACCCGCATTGCCAGAAGCTGGCATACGGGGTCTTCATGACTTCCAGGAAAGTCGTCCACTACTTCTCCGAGCACCCGATCACGGTGGTAAGCTCCCCTAGGCTAGCAGACATCCTCACAAACCAGCGCGCGACATGACGAGTCGCCAAGTGGGTTGTCGAACTAGGACCCTGGGGGCTGAAGTACGCTCACCCGAGGTCTATCAAGGCCCAAGTCCTTCCAGAATTCACCACCGAGTGGATAGAAGCCCAGTTACCAGATGTCCCCGACCTGTCCAACGCATGGACAATGTACTTCAACGGCTCCAAGAAATTCAAGGCGGCTGGGGCAGGAGTTGTCCTCATATCCCCCAAAGGCGACAAGCTGAAGTATGTTCTGCAGATGGACTTCCCAACACCCTCCAACAACGAAGCCGAGTACGAGGCCCTAATCCATGGCATGCGTATGGCCAAGAACTGCGGCGCCACACACCTCATGATCTACGGCGAATCCTACCTCGTCGTACAGCAAACCATGAAGTCCTGCGACGCCATCGCCGACAACATGATCGCCTACAGAGACCTGTACAACCAGCTGGAAGGCACATTCGACGGCTGCGAATTGCGGCACATCGGCCGCGATAGCAACGAAGAAGCCGACGCCCTCGCTAACATGGGGTCAGACAGGATACCAGTGCCACCCGGCGTCTTCCTCGAGCGCATCACGCAGAGATCCATTAAAACTCGACCCGCGTCAGTTCTCCCGGCACCTTCCACCGGCATCACCAACCCGCCAAGCCAAGAAAAGGAACCCATGGAGGTCATGCTAGTCGAAGCTACATGGATAGGACCATACCTTGCGTACATACTACACCAGAGGCTGCCAACCGACCCAGTTGAAGCAAAGCGCATCATCTGGCGCTCCAAAAGTTTTACCGTCATCAACGGGGAACTCTACAAGAGAAGCATCTCAGGAATCCTACAAAGGTGCATAGATCCAGTCGACGGCCAAGCCATCCTACTCGACATCCATGCGGGTATCTGCGGGCATCATGCCATCAGTCGAGCGTTGGTGGCCAAAGCGTTACGAGCCGGGTTCTACTGGCCAACATCCATGCAAGACGTCGAAGATCTAGTAAGGAAATGCTCTGGGTGCCAAGAGTTCGCCAACAAGCCACACGCACCGGCGTCCGCACTCAACAATACCGCTAGCCTGGTCCTTCGCCCAATGGGGACTGGACATGGTGGGCCCGCTGAAGAAATCCTCACCCGGAGGGCACACTCACCTCCTGGTTGCAGTCGACAAGTTTACCCAGTGGATTGAGGCCGTGCCCATCACAAGTTCGACTGCATCATCAACGGTCAACTTCATCTGATCCATCATCTTCAGATTCAGAGTACCAAATGGGATCATCACGGACAACGGCTCGAACTTCATAGCCGAAGAGTTCAAGGACTTCTGCTCAGATCAAGGCATCAAGCTCAATTACGCATTTGTCTCGCACCCGCAGTCTAATGGGCAAGTCGAGAAAGCCAACGGCCTAGTCTGCAGCGGCATCAAGAAACGCCTGCGGGTACCGCTGAGACGTGCAGCGGGCGCATGGGTGGAAGAACTGCCATCAGTCCTCTGGAGCTTGCGGACCACGCCTAACAGATCCACCCAATACACTCCATTCTTCATGGTGTATGGTGCAGAGGCAGTCCTCCCCTGTGATATCAAGTTTGACGCACCACGAGTAGTCGCCTACGACAAGTCAGATGCAGAAGAGGCACTCAAAGATAGCATGGACATTCTGGATGAAGCTCGCGACATCGCCCTGGCACGATCAGCCGTGTACCAGCAAGACTTGCGAAACTATCATACCCAATACACTCTATTCTTCATGGTGTATGGTGCAGAGGCAGTCCTCCCCTGTGATATCAAGTTCGACGCACCACGAGTAGTCGCCTACGATAAGTCAGATGCAGAAGAGGCACTCAAAGATAGCATGGACATTCTGGATGAAGCTCGCAACATCGCCCTGACACGATCAGCCGTGTACCAGCAAGACCTGTGAAACTATCATGTACGGAAGCTACGACCAAGGGCATTCGTTGCAGGCGACCTAGTCCTCCGACTAAAGCAGAAGAAGGTGCACAAACTCGCCTCCCCATGGGAGGGCCCATACATTGTGATGGAGGCAATCGGCAACGGAGCCTACCGCCTGAAGGACTCGAAGACAGGAGCAGTCTGCAGCAACCCATGGAACGTCGCACAACTTTGCCGGTTCTATGCTTAGTCGACCCAATCATTGTACCAAAGAAAGCATGTCAACGCGACAGGTTTCAGACGCACTCTTTCCCTTACCAGGGTACCTAAGGGGACTAGAAGGGTTTTAGTGAGGCGGCCTGCTTGCAAGAATCAATAAAGTGATTTAAAGAAAAAGCTTCCCCTTTACCTATCCAGTCAAGGCAATCAATAACCTAGGCGGCTACTCGAACAACTCGGGGGCAACGCCATACAGGACAAACAAAAATCCTAGGTCGTCACTCGAATCACTCGGGGGCTGCGCCATACAGGTTGAAAGAAAAGCCTAGGCCGCCACTCGACTCACTCGGGGGCTGCGCCATACAGGCACAACTCACAAAATCCTAGGCCGCTACCCGATCTGCTCGGGAGTCGCGCCGCACAGGTCAAGTCAAAAATCCTAGGCTGCCGCCCGACACCCTCGGGGGCTGCGCCTCACAGGTATCACTTGAAAGTCCTAGGCCGCCACTCGAATCACTCGGGGGCTGCGCCATGCAGGCCCTACTCGTAAAATCCTAGGCCGCCACCTGAACCACTCAGGGGCTGCGCCATACAGGTCAAGTCCTAAACCCTAAGCCACCACCTGATACACTCAGGGGCTGCGCTATACAGGTCTCACTTGAAATCCTAGGACGCCACTCGAAGAACTCGGGGGCTGCGCCACACAGGTTCACGACACAGTCCTAGGCCACCACCCAAGATACTCGGGGGTTGCGCCATACAGGTCAAAAGTCACAGCAGATACTCGCACAGTAATGCAAATAGTTTCATTTTGATTACTCGAGAACTCCCTTAAACTCATACATTGTCATTTACATTGGTAAATTTGCCTCCTATAACTAACCCTGTACAACAGAAGACTGCTACCCTTAATCTGCAGGCTCATCCTTTGGCGCGTCGAGTGGCCCTACAAGGCGCTCACTCAGCTTTTGGACCTGTTCAATCATTTGGCGCGCAGCCGCCAAGGTGTCGGCGTAGTCATCGTCCCCGGGCATGCCACCCAGCAACCTCTCCAGAGGAAGGTTCGGCCGGTGCAGTTGGACGTACGCCAGCGCCACATTTGCCCCGGCGACGAGTTGGGCATTGACCACCTCCTTTAGCGCGTCACCCTCGCGGAACCTCTTCAACAAGCCGACCAACCCGTGCGGCTGCCCATTGTGTGGGAAGTACACACGGTGGATGTGCCAGAGGGTCTTCCTGCAATCTTAAAGGAGAAAGGCAGCCCGCCAAGTTCGATCAAGCATGCACACGAGGATTCGCCCTCTCGACTTGTTCGACCAGAAGTGGCGAGCCTCGTACGAATCGCCAGTCGCCTCCCGGGTGACCCGCTCTTCAACACGAGCCTGCTCAGCCTGCCAATCTGGGTTCACATCTGCATCCAGAAGTTACAAGTTATAACAAGCAAGTTTCAAGTAAGAAAGCAAGCCACAAACGCTACCAACCTTGCAGCTGTCGACTGATCAGATCGATTTCGCCAAGCAAAAACTCTTCGCCCTGGGAGAACTCCGCAGCATGATGCGACTTGGAGCGCTCCAACTCCAACTCGGCACGCTTTAGACTCGCTTCGAGCTCAACCACCTTGTTCCTCATATAGGTGATTATCCGTTGGTCGTTTGTGCTTCGCGGAGGAACTAGTGTTGATCGATGACGGCGCACAGCCGAAGAGGAGCGAGAACCTCCCTCGCCACTCGCGCCAGTCGCCGCAGCAGTGGGAGTGGCTCCGTGCACGTCAGTCTGCCAGGAATGCGCAGAGTCAATACAGAAAGGCGACCCATCAACAAAAGCAAAGTAGATGGGAAGGAATATATAATTTGGCACACAATATAGTTCAAGGCCAGAAGACCCGACAAACAAAAGTCATTACAAGCAGCGGACTGAAATACAGGTTACTGCGACTACCAGAATCTACACTACAAAAGCTACTAAGCAGCAGACTCCGACCGGGAGCGACTCTTCCGAGAAGCCGCCTCAGTTGCCTTGGAAAGCGCCCTCTTGAAGGTGGCCACAAGCTTCACAGCCAGCTGTGCAGCCTGCGCCTTTACCCGCTAGGTGACGCGGTCCTACCATCAGGCCTTCGATGGAAGCCGCTGACAACCTTCTCGAATTCGCCAGCAACCTGATGGCCTAGCAGAAGCTGGAAGGTGAGCTCGGAGCCGCGTACAGTCTGCATCCGAGTGAAGTCGGCGAGGGTGGTCGCTTCGTCTTTAAACGGCGCCGTGAGGGCATCGACGGCACTCGGTGGCGGGTCGCTGGGAAAAATGCTCCGATGCACAGTCGTGAGCGCTCCAGTCGACTTCTGCAGCGCCGCCGTCGACTTCTGCAGCGCAGCGGATGCATACGCGCAGACGCGATCAAGGAAGCCGACCGCGGTCGCCAAGTCGATGGCGTCACTAGACGAGCCTTTCGGAGGAGCGCCACCGCATCTCTCTGGACAAAGGGTCAACAGTCATCAAAAAGCAAGTCAAGCAAAGACAAAGTAGGCGTTAAGCCGAAAACTCACCTCCAAGGTCACCGGCGAGTGAGAGCAGGCGGTCGACCTGGGTCTTCTCCTGGACGGCCCGCACACGCTCACGCTCCTGAGACTCGTGCAACGCTTTTTCAAGCTCCGCCTGAGCTCGAAGCTTCAGCTCTAACTCCGCAGCTCGCTTAGTAGCCTGGTCCAGAGAGGCGCGCAGCTGGTCCCTCTCCTTCTCCAGGCGAACATAGGCAGCGGCTGCCTCAAGTTGTTGGCGGTAGTACGGCTGCAAAAACAACAAGAAGTTATAAAGTTGTGGGCGACTATACTAGTCACCCACACCTTCGGGGGCTACTCCCATCGGGAGCGCTGTTCGCGCACCCGATGAAATTTCAGGACTATAAGAACAAGAACAAGGACTTACGTGGTCCAGGATGTCGACAACCTCCGAAGTCGCTGGGGGAGCACGACTCAGTGCCGTGAAGCCGCCAGTCGGCGAGCGCTCCTCGACCACCACCTGCGTCACCAGCTCTGTCGAGGGAGCAGAGGTGTGCTCCACTTCGCGACGAGGGGAGCTGACGCCACCAGAGCGGTTGCTGGAACAAAATCAAGACAAAACTCAACTCGAAGATCGAAACTCGAAAATACAACTCGACGAAGTAGGACGAAAAAGGAACTCACCTGGTGGTCTCGAAGTCATAATCACTCCCCACGGAGAGGGACGGCATCCGCGCAAACTCGCGCGGCGGCGCAGAGCTGACAGGAGGAACAACCAAGGCCTCGTCCCAATCGTCCCGGGCACCCGACGAGGACATGCTGGCTTCCTCCATGTCAACACCCGCATCCTTCGCGGGCGACGAAGCAGTCACAGAATCGTCAGCACTTCGCCGCTTCTGCTTCTTCCGAGCGGGTGCCTCCTCTTCGTCATCGTCCTCCACCTCTTCGCTAGGAGAGATAGTGGATGGGATGTCTTCCTCGTCACCCTCCTCCTCCACAAACTTTGACTCGTCATGAGGTCCGTTTTCTGGGAGAGGAGGAAGGCTGACCAGAAGAGAGCGACCCTGTGGCAAGCAAAGCCAAGTCGAATCAAGAAACAGAAGATCAAGAAAGCAAGCAAGGAAAAGAATAAAGCAAAAGCTTACCTCAGGAACAGGGTTCGCTGCTCCGTACGCAGCGACTGGACACTTGACGTTGCAAGGATCCGCGGCTCGGAGGCTAGTAATGCCTCTCACCTTTGTCTCCACTTCCTCGTCGTCAAGCGGCTGGTCGCTGACGCCCTCGACTGCCCACATCGGGTGGGGGCGAGCGCGTAGCGGCTGGACGCGCAGCCGGAAGAAGGTGGCCATCAAGTAGAAACCACCCGACTCGCGCCCCAGGGTCCGGAGGAGGTTGCGCAGCAGGCTCAGCAGCGGCCTCGTGGACTCCTTCTCCTCCTCGGCGAGCGGGTCCGCCCAGGCACGAGTCTTCCGCAAGTCGCGCTCGCCGTCGAAGTGCGCCAGGCCCTCCTGGCCGCACTGGATGTAGAACCACCTCTTCCGCCACCCCTGGACGGAATCCGACTTCTTCATCTGAAAGTACGCGGTGTCGCCGCGCACCTGGATGCCGAAGCCGCCCACTGGGTATGTCAACCCGCTCTTCCCAACATTCTTGCGAACAAGAAAGATCGACTTCCATAGAGCCCAGTGGGGTGCGATCCCCAAGAAGCACTCACAGAGCACGATAAAGCTCGCGATGCTTAAGACGCCATTGGGGGTCAGATCGTGGATCTGAACCCCATAGGCGTACATAAGACCACGAACGAAATCGTGGAGAGGGAACCCGAAGCCCCGTGGAAGGAAATCCACGAAGCACACGCGTTCCCCCTCGCGAGGAGCGGGATACACCTCCTTGCCAGGGGCACGTACCTGGGCTTGATCTGTCGGGGGCAGGAGGCCCTGCACGCGCAGCAGCTCGAGGTCGGTCTTCTTCACCGTCGACCTCTGCCAATCGCTATCGGGTTTCTTCATCACCCCGGCTTCAGCGGCGGCGGCGCTAGCGGCGATCTTCAACTTGCCCATGGCGTCGATGGATCGGAGAAGGTGGGAGGACAAATGGAACAGAGCTTATGGAGACAAGAATGGCAAAGAGCAAGGAATGGAGGCACGGACGATTGGAGAAGATGACCTGCCCTCGCGCCGCGGCGCAGTACTTATGCCGTGCACAATCCATCTCAGCCGTCCGCGAAGATACTGTTCCAAACAAGCGCATCGAGCCGTCCACGTGTCGTACGGAGAGACTAACCGTCGCCGCCCACTCCGTCCACTACGCACGGGAATCAAGGCGTCATCATCGTGCCGCGAAATTTCCGCGCCCAATTCAGAGAGACGTGACAACTGCTGACCACAGTCAACACTGACAGTGGGGCCCGCTATGTCACGTCCCATCGGGCGCAGAGGCGTGCCATGAAGCGTCATCGCTGACGTCAATGGCTCTGGAGAAGACGCGGAGCAGTTGGACAACTCGAACGTACGATTCGAGTAGTAAGCTTCACAGCTGAAAAAAACAAGTAAGACAGGCTACTGATCCGAGACCCGAAACAATCATTCGGGTGGCAAAGAAAAGGAAGTAAGCTCAGAAGGCGGAATCAATCCACAAGTAAGCCACCAGGCCGAATAGAAGCAAGATTCACACAAGACAAAGCCAAAGCAATTCGACTACAGAAAGTACTCCCATCAGGAGTGTCCTATTCGACTGAAGAAAACAAGTTCAACCTCAAGAACAAGCAATCTGGCGGCGTGCCCAGGAGGAAGGAGTCCGTTGCCCGACTCTACGATTCGACCAAGCACTCAGGGGCTACTGACGTGGGGCTACTCTTCGACTACCCCACGGTGAGGCTACCTGGGCCGCGCCAAGCTTATGAAGGCGCGCAGAAGGCCCACTAGGGGTATCATGTGACCCAGTCCTAGTCGGTTAGGTCGCATAGCTTGCCATATCTGTAAGGGTCATTTAATGGATTGCCCCTAGCAGCCTTCTCAGACTCAGTTTTGTCCCTAGTCGCGAATCGTTCTCAGTTTTGCCCCTAGTTTGTTCGCACGTACTATGGTTTGCCCTCGACGGCAAGTTTGCAGTCTATTCCGTCTGATGGCGTTACTGACAGTGGGTCCGCAACATAGAGGTGAGACCAACTTGGTGCAGTTCTTACAGGAGGGCCCGCTCAATGCAGAGGTGAGACCTAATTCAAAAAAACGTAGAGGTGGGGCCGACTGGGTGCAATTCTTACAGGTGGGCCTCGCCTAACGTCCTGATCCCCAATCTGTGCTTCGCCGGTGTTCTGTGCTTCCCTTCCACGGCCAATCCACCATTTGCACCGCCCAATCAACAACCTTCGCCGCCGCGGCCGTCCTCGCCACCAGATCGAGCACCACCAGCATATTAGCCGCCACCGTCCCGCGACTGCTCGTTCTGCCACTAGGACCGCTCGTTCCGCCACTGCGGCCGCCACCTGCTCGACCTGTGGCTGGGCTCCTTCCGTGCGCCCGGTCGGAGCGCTGATAGGTGAAGGGCTGTTGTATCCAACAAGGACGTTGTTGGCGAAATGGATTGCGGCAGCGACCCTGGAGTAGCTGGCGATTCTGGTGTCGGGCGGGAGACCCGCCGCGTCCACGACTGGGATCCCGAGGGGTAAGGCTTCCAATTTTTGCTTGTTTGTGCATTTGAACAGTCGATATACATAGGACGCGGTCTATTTCTGCAATTGGACATAGCCTTCTTCTGTAATAGCTTCCCATTTTTGCTTGTGCTGATTGCGTCTCTGTTTTTTTGTGGGTTAGGATGGAGTTGCGGTTTGCTTTCTTGGTGGACGTTAAAAGAGACCGCTACATCATGAATGAATACAACACCCATAAGAAATTCCAGGGAGGTTTCGATTATGACCTGCCAATGGATTGCAATTGGAATTTTAGGCAATTTGGGGAGGTTCTTTGCTACCCATATCCTTGGGCTTTGCATGAAGAAGTGGAATTCAAATACTATGATGGGGGGGTGGATTGGGTCAAGATTAGAAATGATGCAGAACTCGCTACCATGGTTGCTAAGCATAAGGAGCAAGATCAATTCAAGGTGAGGGTGCAAGTAAATGTGGTTGTGCCGGCATTAAGGAGTAATGCAAGGGTGTCAGGTTCATCTTCTCGGACAGAACCATCTCGTCGTAAAGCAATTTCTAGCCAGAATAGTTCAGTTCATCCAAAGCGACGTGGTGGCTCGACAAGCGTGGGGAACAACATACGGGTACCTACTGAAGTGGAGGTTGATGTTGACATATCTGGGGATGATGAAGAGAGGCTATACTCTGATGTCATTCAGAATTTACGACGGGCATCTCGTGCTGTTGAAATCCCAGATGACGGTGACTATGAGCAAGAAGATGAAGATGAAAATGAGGAGGAAGACCTTCCACCTGTTCAGTGGGACCCTAAAAACCCTCAGTTGCTGGAAGGTACAATTTTTGCATCCATGAGTGAGTATAGAAATGCAGTTGTATCTTACTTCATCAAGGCAGAACGTGCTTTTATTGTTGACAAAAGCGATAAACGACGTTACACAGTGCATTGTGTGACTGAGGGTTGTAAATGGAGGATGCACGCATCTAAAATGCGGAAAAGCTTGAATATTCAGGTTACAGTGAATCCTTTTACCCACACATGCGAAGAATCAACTCTCAGAAAGGAAACAATCAGTAGAGCCAAGTCAAAATGGGTGGCAGAAGCAGTAAAGAAGTGGGTGACAGAAAACCATCAAGTGGGTACAAAGGAATTGCAGGGATACATCAAAGCCAAGTTCAAGATGGATTTACCATACATGAGGGTCTTCAATGGCAAACAAAAAGCTATGGAATCTATCTATGGTAACTGGCACGAAAGTTTTGAATTGTTGTATTCATTCAAAGCTGAAGTGGAGAGGACAAGCCCAGGTAGTATTGTTGAAATTGATCACCACTCAGTGGAGTACACATTGAAGGGAGTGACAAGGACCAAGGAATGCTTTAGAAGGGTTTTTGTGGGCTTTGAGGCTTGTAAACTGGGTTTTTTGGCAGGCTGCAGGCCATATTTGGCTATTGATGCTACTTTCCTCACAAGCAGGTTTAAAGGACAATTAGTAGCAGCTTGTGCAGTAGATGCGCACAATTTTGTATTTCCAGTTGCATACGGTGTGCTGGAGACAGAGTCCGAGGAGAGCTGGACTTGGTTTTTGCAGAATCTGCGCCGGGCTATTGCACATCCCAATGGCTTGGTAATTCATACAGATGCTTGTAAAGGTTTAGAAGTGGCTGTGGACAATGTGTTCCCTGGAGTAGAGCATAGGGAGTGCTTTCATCACCTTGCTGCAAATTTTGTGAAGAAATTCAAAGGAAAGACATATACAGACAATTAATGGCCAGCATCTTTGACTTGCAGTGTGAGGAAGCACAACTTCCACATGAGGCAGTTATACACCAATGCCAAAATAAAGGAATACTTGGAAACACATCACTCCAAGTTATGGGCCAGAAGCCAATTTAGTGAACTGAGCAAAGTTGATTATGTGCACAATAATATTGCAGAGTCTTTCAATGCAGCCATCCGGAAATTTAAAGATCTTTATTTGGTGGATTTGCTTGACAAGATAAGGATAGAATACGCGCAGAAGTTTCATTTTCGTGATGGAATAGCTGAGGCTAAATTCATGGGCCACATTATTATCCCTTCAGTGATGACTGAACTGAAGCAGAAAACAGTAGGCCTGGTAATGAGCATGATTCTATTGTCAGATAGCACAGCAGAGGTATCAGTAATGGATAGAGAGAAGAGAAACTGGAGATATCCAGTGGATATAGAAGCTAGAACTTGCAGTTGTAGGCAATGGCAGATAACTGGGTTGCCATGCATTCATGCGTTGTTTTTCATCACTTCTCTCCCAGGTACAGCAGGGAACATACAACAGTATGTTCATGAGTACTACTCTGTTGCAAGGTTCAGAGCCACATATGCACATGCCTTGCCTGCTTTGGAGGAAAAATAACAGTGGGACAAAGTGGACCCTGGATTCAGACTTTGCGCTCCAGTTCTGAAGAGAGCAGCAGGTAGACCGAGGAAGAGTCGGTACAGATGTCGCAGCGAAGGAGCTGAACTTGGAGCAAGGCAGCGTAAGTGCAAAAGGTGTGGTGGGTCTGGTCATTTCGGTAAGTACTGTGATAATGTTGTAGATCCAGCGTTCGGAGAGAGTTTTGATGAAAATCATGATCAGCAGCCGGATGCAACAGAAAATGAAAATGTTGCTCCAAATGATGATTCAGATGATGATGCTCCAAATGATGAGTTTGATTATCATGCTGCAAATAATAATTATTTTGATGATGATGCTCAAAATAATTATTTTGATGATGATGCTGCAAATGTTGAGCCAAAAGATGCTGAAAATGAAGCTGAAAATGATGCTTCAACTGATGTTGACCAACCATTTGTGCTTCTGAGTACTCCTAGGTATGTAAATCTTCTTCTCACTTTGAAAAATATGGAATTTTCGAATTTTTTGTACATATATCACTTTATGTAAACCTTGTGCTCACTTTTTGTTCGGCTCTGTGATCTGTTCGAAGAAGACACACAAGAGGGGAAGAGAAGAAGCAGTGAGCACAGTGATAACAAGGAGCACAAAGAGAAAAATGATAGCAAGTAACACAAGAATCACAAGGAGCAAAGTATCTATTGCCAAAATTCTATGAAACATTATGAATCATGTTGTATTTCTGTGAAACAATCCTTACTATTGTGTTGAATGATGTGGGATTTATGTTTTCATGTAATTTGAGGAGCTGGTTAGATGTCATTTTGATTTTTTTTTATTTAATTATGCTAATTTCAAACCATCACTCTATTCTCATGAGAAAAGTGCTTCAAATGAGGTCCGAACCTAGGGTAAACACTCCCATTTGTAATTTCATGAAAAAATCGACCTTGTCTAAATGATCCAAATAAATTTGAGGAGCAACTATATCACATATAATAACATTCGGCGTTGGTCTCATGTCATTTTGATTTTTTATGAATTAATTATGCTCATTTGAACTCATCGCTCTATTATTGAACTCTAAACAAGTGTATACAAGATAGCTCTTTTGTGGAAAGCATTTTCAATCAATTATCCATAAACCAAGTTTATTTTTTTATAGCAACTATATCACATATGACAACATTCGGCGTTGGTCTCATGTCATTTTGATTTTTTATGAATTAATTATGCTCATTTGAACCCATAGCTCTATTATTGAACTCTAAATAAGTCTATACAAGATAGCTCTTTTGTGAAAAGCATTTTCAATCAATTATCCATAAACCAAGTTTAATATTTTTTATAGAAACTATATCACATATAACAACATTCGGCGTTGGTCTCGTGTCATTTTGATTTTTTTTGAATTAATTATGCTCATTTGAACCCATCGCTCTATTATTGAACTCTAAACAAGTCTATATAAGATAACTCTTTTGTGGAAATCATTTTCAATCAATTATCCATAAACCAAGTTTATTATTTTTTATAGCAACTATATCACATATAACAACATTCGGCGTTGGTCTCGTGTCATTTTGATTTTTTTTGAATTAATTATGCTCATTTGAACCCATCGCTCTATTATTGAACTCTAAACAAGTCTATACAATATAGCTCTTTTGTGCAAAGCATTTTCAGTCAATTATCCATAAACCAAGTTTATTATTTTTTATAACAACTATATCACATAGAACAACATTCAGCGTTGGTCTCATGTTATTTTGATTTTTTTGAATTAATTATGATCATTTGAATCCTAGGGCAGCATCTGATCAAACCCTACCGTCGCACCCTAACCGTCCGATCAAACCCTACTGCCAAACGACTGCCCTCAGATACGATCTTCTAGAAGGATTCCCGATAGCGATCCGCGAGAGGTTGGTTCCGGCCACCTGATTGGACGTTGAAAACAGTCGGGCCGCGATATTTCTTTGGATATTTTCAGATTGTGACGAAATGATTATGCTCTGATTTTTTTTTTCTCTTTGCTCTGAATTATTTTTCCTTGGATATGAGATTTAGGGTTGATCGTTACGTTCAGATTGTGACGACATTATTTTTCTCATTGCTTTAGGATTTGCTTACTTGCTAGCTACTCCCTTCGTCCGCTAGAAACTGTACATCTAGCAAATAAAAATTCCATGAAAGAGTGTTCATCTACACTCCCAATACACTTTACCTTTAACTTAATCATTATTAACTGACTCATGCAATAATTTGAGGTCACAACCACTTATAAAGTTATGTTATGGAGTTACGTCCTCATTTCTCTTGATCCACGTGCAAATCTCTAGATGCACACTCTCTTGAGGACGGAGGGAGTAGTCGCCAGTCGTTAGAGATGTTATTAGTGTCGATCTACTGCTCTTGTGTTGCTTAAACTGGGTCTGCAGCTTGTCGCCACCGTAGTTTGCATGCATACGTGCTCGCCATGCAGCTACGGAAGACTATTGTCCATGCCCCTAGTGTAGAATTAATGCAAAGAGAGGCAGACTATTGTCCATTGTGCCTCTTGCTTCCTCGGTCGATCTCCGTTCTGCTGGACAGGTAGTTAACGCAGGCGTGAGCTCGAGACTTTGGACTTGCGTTAATGCACGCATGCAGGGTCACGTCGCATCCTATCCCAGCTATTTTTTGCAGTCACCGCATTGACCGCAACGTTGCGGCTCCCTGGCACGTACTACTCTTACGCTTTCACACCATTTGCGCCTCTTCCTTCTTCATCTACCCCATTTATTTCACACACTCATCGGGTCTTTAAGTATTGCCCCAGCCATCTTCCCTTCTTCTCATCCTTCTCCAGCCCCTTTTAAAGGGGTTACGGTGCAGAAAACAATAATTTTTCTAGCGTACGAAACCCTAACTAGCCAGGATCTATCTATCTAGTACATGCGATAACGGTGGCGGAACGGGTTACATTACCTCCATGTAGACCGATAGCGGGGATTACGCTCCCGCACAAGCGTTGACGATGAAGTCGTACGTAGCCGACCTCGAGGTCGCGGAGAACTTGCCGCGATGACGAAGACAATGACGCCGGGGTGTCGACGATGATCTGCGTCGACGCGGAAGAAGGCAGAGCGCCAGCACCAGGGGTGGTGCGCCGGCGCCAGAGGGGAGGGGGGCGCGGCGGCTGCAGGGCGAGGCGACGTCGCCCAGGCTACTCAAAAGGAGTTACCTCCAAGCACTCACAAACATACGGAGCTTAGCGACAACCCCCGGTCATTCAGATCCAGCTGAAATCGCAGGGGTAGATCTTATCTGGAATTCCGCAGAGCAACGGTGCTCAACGGTATAGCTTAGGTGGAGAGAGGGGGCAAAACGGGCGGAGAAACAGCTCGGCCGACCTGCAATACAATTAATTGTATTTTCCAATGAATTAATCCAATAAATATGCCTTGGTATATAAAGGGGGAAGGGGGTGTGTAAACCCCTTGGCTCCCCCATGTGGGACTAAAGGAGGAGAGGGGAGGGGGGGTTCGGCCGAACCCCCCTTGGGCTTCTCCCACTCCTAGTCCAACTCGTACTAGGAGGCCCAAGCCTCCCCTTCCTTGTGGGGTGCGGCTCCCCCTTCTTGGGCCCTCATAGGGCCCATGTAGGTGGGAGCCCCTTTTTTTCCTTTATTTAATTAATATTAAATTAATATAAAAATCCCATTAATTCATAATTAATATATTTATATATAATTCAATATCCCATGACTCCGAAACTATTTCGGAACCACCCGAACAACTTTCGGACATTCCTGGAACCATTCCATACCTCCCCGGAACTCCTTCCGGACCACCGGAACTCTTTCCGGATCATTTCTCTCTCTCCAACAAATTCCTATAATATTCCAGAACCTATCTCCTGGTGTCGCTAAGACCTTAAGTTTGTTACGCTACGGTTCGAGAACACTCCAGACATGGTCGAGACACTCCGCTCACCAATGACCGTCAGGGATACCTGGAAGTATATGACGACCCGTGTGCATTCCACGAATATCGTCGTTGAACCATAAATATGACATTCATTCCCTTTATCTCTGCGATACTACCTTGTCCGAGATATGATCGTAGACACACCGATGTCTTTGTTGTATCTCGTTACCGACGAAGGTTATTAACTCGTCTGCGATATTACATCTCCATGACCTAGTCATAAGCTGCGCAGCTATATAGATGCAATATCACCGAGTGGGCCCAGAGTATCTTTCCATTACAAGAATGAACAAATCCTGCTCTTGATCCTTACGTCTTGATGCTCTTTCGGAATACCCAAGATGGACACCGTTATTGTCATGCTATATAAGACACAACGTTTGATGCTCTCAAAGTACCCCTACAAAGCATTAATAAGTACGGTCTCACGGTCTAAGGAATAAGCTATCATATTCTTATCTATTGCAAATGACGAACATCGTAATACGATCTTATTGCAATACTTTGCGTATGTCCATCACCTTATTCAACTAACAAGATGACCCCATTATCAACCGACGTCATTGTCCTTGATCGGGAATCTCGATCAACTGTTGCCCAATGGACTAGCTCATATAGAGGCTTGCTAGGGACCTGGTTGTCTATGTATCACACGTGTATTAATAATTCCGATTAATACAGTTATAGCATAATACACAAACCTATTATAAACTTATGAGATAATGCAATAAATACTACTTATTTATTTGCCTCTAGGGCATATCTCCTTCAGTCTCCCACTTGCACTAGAGTACAAATAAACCAGCTGCATTTTACTTTATCAGAATCCCTCATCAAATAAGAATCATTTGATAATGCTTGCTTGTGGAAGAGTGTTACTGCACAATCCATGATTGTACATGCTTTTGCGATTCACTGACATCAACTTGCTTGATATCACCATGTTGTTCAACAACATATATGCAAATACCGTAACTAAGTGAGACTTCTGTTTCCCAGCGCTTACTCTGATTATACTAACCAGATAACTGTCCTGAAAAACACACTCAGCCATAGAGAGCCCCTTGTAACAATTACAAACTCGCGATATCTACCTACTTTCCCACCAATGCAGAAAACTTGACATTCTAATGTCAATCCAACAACTAACACACCTCTACTTCCAGAAAATTCTAAATTTACTTTCATAACTGCTCTTCTTCCAAGAACATCGGTTATACTTCATCGAGCAGATAATATGGTTTCTGTATGATGTCTAATATTACATAATAGACCCACATGTCATACACCCATTACTTTCATGCATCATTACTCTTAATGATCAATTGGATTCCAAAGGACCATCCTTTTGATTCTATTCTGACTCCTCAGATATAATCAAAACAACTCGACTAACTATTTAAAATTCCCGTTCTATATCAAAATAGACACTAACTTTCAAATAGTTTCACAACTTCATCCTATTCTATTGGTACAGTTTCACAATGTGTTATCTACACAAGATGAATTCGACTCCCACTCAAATTATGTCTCCACATATTTGATAACACGAGCTCCCACTCAAAAACATGTTATCCACATATTTGAGTTCCTAAGCTCCCACTCAAAAATATGTTCTTCCCATATTTCACCTGAGTGAACTAACTATGACTCCCACTTAAAACGACATTTTGGTCAAACCAAAATTATTGATCTACTATCAATTCGAATTTAATACAAACTACAGTATTACATTAATACAAATCCCTCAGACTTTAAGCATGTCTACATAAATGTAGTCAACAAATTTGATCTTGTCCAAGACACATTTCTTGACAAGACATGCTGCCGCGTCTTTCTTATAGTCACATTTCTCATATAACACCTTATATGACGATTAAACAATCTTATTCCTCTAATAAGAATTGCAGCAACAATTACTCTCTTAATCCTTTCAAATGCAACTTGGATTTCCAGGCTCAAAAAGCCTTTGTTCGTACTCTGATATTTTCTCAACTTTCTTTGTATTCGTATAGTGCACCTTGATCTGTTAACAAGATCCGAAACACTTAATACAGTGCTGTGACCCGACAGCAATATTAAATATGACAACACTTTATTTAGAAGTTTCTTTCATGAAAATATTATGATCTTTATGAAGAGGATTGCAAGCAGAAAACAATTTTCTAGTCTCCCTCACTCTTAATCACCAAATTTTCATTAGCAGACATATACTTTTTGGAACACCTTCCAACATAGGTCTGACACTTTATTTCAAGCTTCTAATTCCAATCCATAAACCATAATTCGAAAAATCATATTTTCCTCGGAATTACATAGACAACAAACTCAGTTTTGTTTTTATTTGGTTTTGGAACACACTCTCATCCAATGCGAGTATCCTACAAAGAACTATTCATGTATATACCGAATTATCGTGTAATCATATACATGTCGACACTACTGTCGATCTCATGAATTCTTGTTGAGGGAAAACATCTATTTTCTAAAGTGGACATCGACTATAATGTTTTGAACATGTTAGGAGTTTCTAAGACTGATTCTGACATACCACACTTTATTTAAAATAGAGCATGATTATAATTCCCCACATATCATCATATATGACATTATAATTTTGTGAAACAAATTTCCACAAGTCTTTTGTGTTGAAACCACAATTCAAAAATATTGTCCTTTGATCGAATCTTGTGAATACAATGTTCACTAATCTTTCTTCTGAAAAACCCCATTTGATCTATTATCAAATTAATTTCAGACTTATGATCTGTCGGGCAAATACTCCTATTTACCAAAATCATAGGAGAATTCGGATCAAGCAATAAACACCATTAATTAATCATTAAAAAAATGACACTCAATTAATTTCCTCTGGTATTGCAACTTCAATACTTGATTTCAAGCTTAATCAACTCAGCACTCGAAATACTTAAATGGACAAAAAACATCCATTACTTCTTTCATTGCTTTCATGACTAAACTCGATGGTGTTTGTTCTAGTAATATAACTCTTATTCACAGGACACGCTATTTTATCACTTCTACAATTATGAATACTTATCATACAATCAATGCAACTGAGATGTGGAACCTTTATTCATAATATAAAACAACTGACTTGTTCCATAACATAAAACAACTGAACTTGTCTTATTACATGAATAACTTTGTCTTGCAACAATCAAGACACACACACTCGCTCACTATTACAAAAGACCTTATCAAAAACTATTAATGATAACTATGATAACTTGAGGACGTGAACACCAAAAGGCCATCAACTCCTTGATTACCAGCTTCAGCGCCAAGTCACATCAAACTGCGCCGCATATATGTGATAATTAGGACATGTTTCACAAACAGAACAAGTATCAAATACTTCATCATATACCAAGAGGCGAATTCATAATTCTGTATATATCAAATATATACCTGTAGCATCGAAGATCTCTCCTTCGATGGAATCAACCTTCAGAGATTTGAATTCAGACACAAACTTGTAGAAGTTCATATCATCGGCCTTCAAAATGTACTTGCGCACATGCTTCTCATAGCTAGGAGGTAGAGATATCAGGACTGTCTGAATGGCACAAGAATCTGCCATCCAGTAATTGAAGACCATCGTCAGCTGGAAGTAGATGTCATACAATCTCTTCAAATGTGTCTTCAGACAGGTATGCTCCTCCATGTGAATGGTCTGGAACATTCTAAGCTGCCTGAATTGCTCACGCTTTAATTCATCCCCGAAGTGTGTCTTTATCGCATCAATCATGACGCTTGGATCCTTGCGTCGAAACGACTCTTTCAACTCGGGTGCCAGGCAAACGGTCATGGTGATCTCCACTTCAATGAATATGTCTCGACGCCTACGGAAATCATCTTCCTCCTCCTCGCTAGCAGAATCTCCCGGTCCTTCTCCTAACGGTTCATCGAGAACATATAGAATGTTGTTGTGTTCGAGAATGTTTCTAAAACCCCTGTACCATCTGATGAAGTTGGACCCGTCGGCTTCTAAGGTAGCATCCGGGCTCTTGAGAAAGTAACCGAAGTATAGTTGCGTAGTCGACAGATGTGATCGCAAAAGAGGTAAGGTAAAGTTTATAATATGTAGGTGAGTTTTAGTTTTATAATATCATTATCAAAAACACACCACACCAAGATTATCATCCCTAAAAATAATAATGGCGATTACACGACCCTCATCCACCACACCACCCCCGATCATCACGGCCGGCAGCATAGCTTCAAAGGTGGACATAAAATGTCGGTCACAACAACTCTGTGACTCGTGCTCGATCTTTCGATCTTACCGTGTTCCGAGGCCATATTTCTGGATATGCTAGGCTCGCCAATCAAACCTCGAAGACCCTGCGCGTGCAACATGGCTTACACCCACTGTATGCGAACGACGAGATGTGTGACACCCGATCATCACGGCCTGCCTCATAACGTAGAACTTTCTTGGTGGTGCGCAACGAGGGAGAACACAATTTTGGTATTTGTTAGGGATCATCCTATTTATGATGCTACCGTTGTATATCTAGCATATAAGCAATCAATAGGATGCACACACAACAGCACACAATAATGATGCAATGAAGTGCGATGTGACATGGTCGATGCGCCTGGACCTTCATGGCGCCATGTGCCTGGCCCCCGGCGCCCCGGCATGGCTCCGAGTCTACAGAGCCCTCCATTGCCTCCGACAGTACGAGTAATATCAAAACTTACCGTAACCATGTCACATAAAATAACGCCTCTGCAAAACAAAGTTAGACGCCTCTAGCTTTATTTAGTTTTGCAAGTTTTACGTGGCATATAGGCTTATTCGTAAGAGAATCGCTTCCCTACCTACGAACTTTGTACCACAACGTCGATCGTATAATTGCATGTTTAAGCATCCCTTTGGGGCCCTCACTTGAAAATGCTTTGCCGACTAGAGAGAGAAACAGACACCCGCCAGCCACAGATACGGTGCAAGCTGTATGTCAGTAGTGGAACCAGTCTCGCGTAAGCGTACGCGTAAAGTCGGTCCGGGCCGCTTCATCAACTCAATACCGAAGGCATCGCAAGTGCACGCTAGAGGGTAGCAAATATAAGAAAGACGCCCTCATTCAACATGAGTTCTAACCGTACCAGCAGTACTACACATAGATCGGCTCTGATACCACTGAAGGGGTTACGGTGCAGAAAACAATAATTTTTCTAGCGTACGAAACCCTAACTAGCCAGGATCTATCTATCTAGTACATGCGATAACGGTGGCGGAACGGGTTACATTACCTCCATGTAGACCGATAGCGGGGATTACGCTCCCGCACAAGCGTTGACGATGAAGTCGTACGTAACTGACCTTGAGGTCGCGGAGAACTTGCCGCGATGACGAAGACGATGACGCCGGGGTGTCGACGATGATCTGCGTCGACGGGCGTCGGGCGGAAGAAGGCAGAGCGCCAGCACCAGGGGTGGTGCGCCGGTGGCAGAGGGGAGGGGGCGCGGCGGCTGCATGGGCGAGACGACGTCGCCCAGGCTACTTAAAAGGAGTTACCTCCGAGCACTCACAAACATACGGAGCTTAGCGACAACCCCCGGTCATTCAGATCCAGCTGAAATCGAAGGGGTGGATCTTATCTGGAATTCCGTAGAGCAACGGTGCTCAGCGGTATAGCTTAGGTGGAGAGAGGGGGCAAAACAGGCGGAGAAACAGCTCGGCCGGCCTGCAATACAATTAATTGTATTTTCCAATGAATTAATCTAATTAATATGCCTTGTTATATAAAGGGGGAAGGGGGTGTGCAAACCCCTTGGCTCCCCCATGTGGGACTAAAGGAGGAGAGGAGAGGGGGGGTTCGGCCGAACCCCCCTTGGGCTTCTCCCACTCCTAGTCCAACTCGGACTAGGAGGCCCAAGCCTCCCCTTCCTTGTGGGGTGCGGCTCCCCCTTCTTGGGCCCTCTTAGGGCCCATGTAGGTGGGAGCCACTTTTTCTCTTTATTTAATTAATATTAAATTAATATAAAAATCCCACTAATTCATAATTAATATATTTATATAAAATTCAATATCCCATGACTCCGAAACTATTTCGAAACCACCCGAACAACTTTCGGACATTCCTGGAACCATTCCATACCTCCCCGGAACTCCTTCCGGACCACCGGAACTCTTTCCGGATCATTTCTCTCTCTCCAACAAATTCCTATAATATTCCAGAACCTATCTCCTGGTGTCGCTAAGACCTTAAGTTTGTTACGCTACGGTTCGAGAACACTCCAGACATGGTCGAGACACTCCGCTCACCAATGACCGTCAGGGATACCTGGAAGTATATGACGACCCCTGTGCATTCCACGAATATCGTCGTTGAACCATAAATATGACATTCATTCCCTTTGTCTCTGCGGTACTACCTTGTCCGAGATATGATCGTAGACACACTGATGTCTTTGTTGTATCTCGTTACCGACGAAGGTTATTAACTCGTCTGCGATATTACATCTCCATGACCTAGTCATAAGCTACGCAGCTATATCGATGCAATATCACCGAGTGGGCCCAGAGTATCTTTCCATTACAAGAATGAACAAATCCCGCTCTTGATACTTACGTCTTGATGCTCTTTTGGAATACCCAAGATGGACACCGTTATTGTCATGCTATATAAGACACAACGTTTGATGCTCTCAAAGTACCCCTACAAAGCATTAACAAGTACGGTCTCACGGTCTAAGGAATAAGCTATCATATTCTTATCTATTGCAAATGACAAACATCATAATACGATCTTATTGCAATACTTTGCTTATGTCCATCACCTTATTCAATTAACAAGATGACCCCATTGTCAACCGACGTCATTGTCCTTGATCGGGAATCTCGATCAACTGTTGCCCGATGGACTAGCTCATATAGAGGCTTGCTAGGGACCTGGTTGTCTATGTATCACACTTGTATTAATAATTCCGATTAATACAGTTATAGCATAATACACAAACCTATTATAAACTTATGAGATAATGCAATAAATACTACTTATTTATTTGCCTCTAGGGCATATCTCCTTCACCGTTGCCTCATCCTCCCTCAACCATGTCGACCTACTCTCTCCCGTCGAGCCCCGAGCCCCTCAGCGACGAGGACAACCACTCATCCCCTCTCCGGTGGTGGGAGGCGACGGAGGAGACGGTGAGCGAGGACGACAAACCTCCGAAGAGGTCGCGCGGTCGCGACGGCCACTTCATCCACAACCCCGACCCCGACGAGGTCGCGAGGATCACCCAGCGCTCCAACAAGGAGACCGAGAACCTCCTCTCCGCCTTGGAGAAGAAGGAGAAGAGGGAGGAGAAGATGAAGGAGAAGATGGAGGAGAAGAGGCTGTGGCGTCGCATAAGGAAGTCCCGGGAAAGGGAGCTATCCGAGATGCGGGAGGCCAATGCCCGGGCCCTTGACGAACGCGAGAGGGCGGACAGGGCGGCGGAGTGGACGGCAAGGAGGCTGGCGGAGTGAAGGAGTAGGCAACCACCGGCGGCTGGCCGGCAGACGGAAGGGCGCCCTCCGATGAGTGTGAACCGGCGCCAGCAGTTAGGGTTTAGTTTTTTTTTTAATATATGTAATGTGGGTATATATGCCCCTCTGTGCTAATATGTAATGTGGGTATATATATATGCCCCTACGTGCTAATATATGTAAGGGTTACTCTATATGTAATGTGTGTTTATATTTTTTAACCAAGTCATGCACAAGTGGTTCAGGATCGTGAAAAAAATCAGTGCAAAAAAACGTCGTCAAATTTATGTGTGCCCAAAGATATAACTACATAACTGGTTAAGCAACGTCATAAACAAAATCAGTACAAAAATGCATTTTCAAATTTATAAACAAAGTCATGCAGTAACTATAGTTAACTTCTTTCCCTCCATGTACCAACATCTCCTCATTCTCCTCCTGGTTACCAGTGCGACCATATTGACAACAATACAGCGCGGTCCTGGGTTCGAGTCCCAGCCGCACCATTTTTTGTTCATTTTGGACCCTTCTCACCTTTTTTTTAAAGAGAATCCCATTTGGCCACTACGAATGGGCCTAATTGGTGTAGTTGGCCCATTAGTGCATTCACACATTTTTAAAGGAATCCGATTTTGTCTTTTAAGGATTATCAGTATGTTTCAAAGCTAAATTGCATTCATAAATGATCTGAATTTCAAACTTCTCATACAATTTCAAACTTACAAATTTCCCCCAAATTCATGCCTTTCCATACAATTTGAATATTTCACCTAGTGCGATTAGCACACCTACAAATGCCCAAATGTAATTGCAAAGCGGAATCTGTGTTTGTTCTTCGAGCTTCTTAATCTTCTGGTTCAACCTCCTAAGCTCAACAACATCAATGCGTGCACCACCCTCCGTATCTTCTCCCGGAGCTCGCTCTACGGCCGCTGCCCTCTGTGGCATCATGGGCAACCATTGTTCATGCTCGCCTAGCAGTTCATCCGTCAGCTTCTTGGCCAGAGCATCGACCCAAAGAAAGAAACAAGTTATCTACAATAATGTCAAAGAGATCAATTTAGTAAAATTGCTCCGATTCACCCCATTCTAGATGCACTAAATTTGTGAAATTGCTCCGATTCTTACCCCATTAGCCTTGCACACGTAGAACGGCCGATTACTGTTCTTCTTTGTCTGCGAAATCCTCCGAACAACATCCGCCTGACACCGCGGACAGAGGAAGATCGGCATCTCCATGTGCGCCGGAATCTCGATCCGCGACGTCGCGCGAGAGCTAGAGGTAGACATCTACCTCGATTCTCGACCGGACGGAGCCGTAGGGGATCTCAGATCCTACGTGCACGGCCCCTTTAGTTGTAGCAGACGGCCGCGCCGTCAACGTCGATCTTCCCGTCGGCGGCGCTCCCCGTCGACACCGCCCAATCGGTTGCCCGCGCCCTGCTGCTTACTACCAAGAGGAGTCGCCGACAACCTCAGTGTGTGCCCGCCTCCAATTCAAAACGCCCTGGCTGATTCGTGCTCTCTGCTGCGAGCTCCGGGGACGCGCTCCGCCGCTTTTACAGCACACGCCGCCGCCAGCGAACGGTCAACGACTGGGTCCCACAAGACGCGCCAACGGTACTCTTCTGGGTCCCACAGCCAACGGGTTGTCTTCTGAATGTAAAAAAAACGGTTGTCTTCTGGGTCCCACATGTAAGAAAGTCTAACGGAGACGACTGGAGTGACGGAATGAATCCTTGTGCACGAAGTAGGGGCAAAACTGAGCACGATTTGCGAGTAGGGGCAAAACTGAGGTCTATGCCACAACTGAGGGCAGCCTGATAAATAACCCTATCTGTAATTGTCATCGACACCGTTCACCCGAGACCTGGCCTACCTATAAAGGCCAGGAGGGTTGCTCGTCTAAGGGACACGCCGATAGCCGCCACCACAAACCCTAGCGAGATCACAATCTCGACATTGTAATCGCTATTCGCCATCAATACCAGACAAGCAGGAAGTAGGGTGTTATCCTCCGGGAGCCTGAACCTGGGTAAACTCCCCGCTTGTCAGCTGTCGTGATCACCAACGCTTATCTCTCTCCCACTCAATCAATCCGGGGTGGACAACCCTGCCATTTATCGAGTTACACCCTCGTCACTCCTCTTCTTTCTTCTTGGAGGAAGAAGAAGATCCTCACGTGCCCCTCTTTTCCCAGCCGTGCCGCACGGCAGCAAGTCCTGCCGACGAGGTAAGCTCAATTTGTTTTTGTTTTTGAGAATCAGGAGGTAAGCTCAGCTGTGAGAGAAAGCCTAGAGAAAGTAAACCCAGATGTGAGATGCACACCTGTTTTGTTGTTAGGCCTAGGTCGGGCTGAAAATGGTCGGCCCGTTAATGAAAGACTAAGTTACCTGCACCAAATGGACGCGCTCAGGCTTAGAGACATCTTTGTCCACATGGCAACGCTTGATTCGCCTAAAAATCTGTCTGTGCACGAAATTGAAATCAGCTATCTGACAAATAGACAGTCCCTTCAATTTTCACCTTTTCTCCATAAGTGACGGCTTCCTGGTGGCTTCCTGGTGGTACGCACAGGGTTATACATGCATTTATTTTGAGATTGGTTTTTTCAAAATAAAATATCTTGAGAACCGTTTATCCGATTTATGAACCGTTTTTATTTTTTAACTACTCGCGTTGAGATTTACAAAACTAGATCTCATGTTGATAGGTTTCGACGAACTTTTTTTATACTTCGGATTGTGTATAGTTTGTACAATCTAAGTGTAGTAGTCAGGTTGTACGTGTAACCTGAATATAGTTGTACGTACAACCTGATATGTGTTGTTGTACAACTCGTTCTGCGTTGCTGTACAACCCGGTCTGTGTGAAGCTGTACAACCCGGTCAGTATTGATGTACAAACCGATATATGTTGCTGTACAACCCGATTCACGTTGCTGTACAAACCGGTTTATGTTACTGGACAACATGATTTACATTTCTGTACTACCCACTCTATGTTTTTATATTACCCAATCTACGTTGTTGTAAAACTCAATTCTATGTTTCTGTATATGGGGGCTTTGTACAATCATCGCGTGCCCATGTACGTACGCGTAATGGGTCCAGCCAGCGGAGGCCTTCGATTGTACGAGGCAAGCCCTGCTTTGATCGGCCGCCTACAAGGCTACAACCGGAGGCTTCATATGATCGGTAGTCGAGAAAAGAAGTTGACGACCCGTAGGCCTTCCACCTCCACGCGGCATTGCTCCGTCGGTAGCAAGCGGGACGTTCCGTACGCGTACGCAGTTGGCGGGTCACGTGGAGGCAGCCAGGCAGGTCGTGCGCACGGAGGGCTTAGGTAGACCTTTGCAAAACTTCCCTTTTCTTAGCGATACCCGTTTCTGCATCATGTATTTTGTTTTTTAGGGAAACTTCGTGCCTACTCCCATTTCCTAATCATGTACCCATGCGCATCACATGTACCCAGAATGCTCACGAGCAACACCTAACCATCCAATGACTCAAATCGATTCTCTTGCAACTGTGTTTGCTTGCAAATCATTAGGGTACATAAGACCCAACTTTCGCCATTGGCATATGTTCATCGTTACCAAAAAAAATTACTTTCTCCGTCCACAAATAAGTGTCTCAACTTTGTAAAAAATAAGATGTATCTAGACATGATTTTGTCTAGATACATTTTATTTTTAATAAACTTGAGACACTTATTTTGAGACGGAGGGAGTACATTTTAAATTTCCGGATTTGTCTTTATAGAGAGCATAAGACATGTCTGTTTCATCACGAAAATTTGCACATATGCATAAGAATATTCTGAAATGTGTTACTATTTTTATTGTTTTAATCAAGCAGGAGCATATGAGATCAGGTGCCAAAGTGAAATTCCCGGTTTTCTAGTTTATAACTAGGTATACCGAAATAGAAGAATCTAAGGTATATATGGTATTTAAGTGAATATTGTGATAAAATCATTATTGACATGTTGCTACCATTTTTGGGGGGTCAAATATGTCTTACATATAAAAGTGGGATCAATAATTTTTCGATGATACTAGGTAATGAAATAGCATAGTCTGACTAGATTGGTTGTGGTGTGGACTTAGTACTCGAAACTGAATCTTTTGTTTTCTAGATATTTACCAGACTAGAGAAAAAATTAGTCTTATGTTGCCCTCCTAACTCCTCTCCCGTTAGTCACGGCCGTTGTCCATGAGTCGCGCCATTGCCATGGAATCGCTATGTTGACGCCTTGTCGAAGCGACGTGGGTCCGTTCCTAACATTCTTAGATGTCATTCAATGTCGTCGTTCCTCCTGCCACATCGGCCTCATCCTCCATCATTCCTCCTACTCCCACGTCGCACGCCAACACCACTGTTCCTCTCCATCACACGCCGCACGCCTCCGCCATGTTTTCCTCCTCCTGAGCTCGGAGGAGGCAGTGACATGAATTGATGGATGGGAAAGGAGAAGTGAAAACATATGACAACGGTGAATCCATCAATCCATCATCCATGTGTTAGTGTGTGTACAAAGAAAATAGGACTAGGAGATGGGGGTTGTTGCTAGAGTTGGAGCCAGCCTTTTGGAGCTCAGAAAGTTTTGTAAGGCTATGCTCTTGGGTTACAACTACATATGCTCTGAGATTGTAAATTTGGCGGGGTTTTAGCCAGCCTGAACTTTAAAGAACAATCAAGGAGACAAGGAGATTTACATAGCTGCATGTTACAAAGGGTTGGAGAGAAAGCAGGGAAAGCTAAGCCGAAGCACTAAGATACCGTCTACAGTGTTACACCAAAGAGGAGGTAGTCTACAACAACATGGGAGGTATAATCAAGAAGAGTTCTTTTTTCTTACAACGGCTGGGAGTTACCCTACCGTTTAACATGAGCCAACGGCTGATCCGTGCCTTACTTGCAGGGCTGCATCTTAAATGCAAAACCCTTTGCTGTGCCGTCTGTCTCCGTTGCCATGGTCATCACGTGATTCAGGGTTCTCTTCTCTCTTTCTTCACAGCGATCGTCACATGAAAGAACGGAAGCAAGGTCCATGACTATCTGCCTAGTCATAAAAGGTAGGTGTTAAATAGACATGTAACCTAATTCCCTGTCCGCATTAATCATTCACCCATGAGCATCACACGCATACCCAATGGTATCCATGATGCTCAAAGTAGCAACACCTAACCATAAAAAAATGAGAAAACAATACTAATAAGACGCATCCAATGATATGATCCAAATTAGGTCCTTTTCCCCTCTATAACCACGAGTCAGCTTCACTGCAGCAAAGAGATTCTTCCTGTTTTCTCACTCTCAGCCCCACTAGCTAGTTCTCACGCACGCCTTGGGTAGTGGCACCTTGCCCTGAACCCAAGCAAACACAACATCTCACCTATCTATCTTACCTTACCTTTACCTATCCATCCATCTTGCACCCCCATGCATTGGTCCATCTCGATCAGAACTCCAGCATATGGCGGCGTCACCATCGCTCCTGGACCTCCTGAGCCTCCCTCCTCCACCTTCTCCCCCTCACGACTCATCGTCGGTGATATCAGCCACGGTGGTGCAGGTGGTGCCGGTGGGAGTCTCCGAGGAGCTCATGGGCAAGTTCATGGACACCAGCGAGTTCGGCTTCGACTACGACAGGAGCGGCCTCTGGTCCCCGCTGGCGCTGCGGCCGGAGGTCCTCGCCTTCGCCGCAGGACCAGCGAAGCGCCCGCGACGGAGCTGGAGGAGGAAGGTAGGTTGGTACTCCACACTGCAATGGCAAGCTTCGAAGAGTATGGCTGGCAATTATGTCTCTCGCTCTCTCATCCTGCCGGTTCTTTTTTTTTCACCGGTGCAGATGTGTTGTTGCTGGTGACATGCAGGCAGACGAGTAGGTGTTTTGAGCAAGAACAGGCTCATGGATCCTTCTGGGAAGTTTGTCGATGTATTTATTGCAACCTGGCTATACTTAGTAGTTTTTTCTCTGTAAGAAATTAGGGACTTTAACCCTGCAGGTGTGCTTTGGGGCCGAACTGGTCACCAATTTCACCCTTAATTGGACGAGAAAATGTAAACATACACATGTTGTAATGTAGTTGATGTGTTCTTTGATGTGCAGTTTAGTGAAAGTCCCAGACTTATGGATGTAGTGTTGTAACTATTTTTTAATTCTTGAAATGAGCCTGGAGTAACTATTTCTTATTCTAAACTGGACTGATATCAGTGTACTCTGTTTTCGAGTTCCCATATATTTTCTTCTTCTGAGGATATAAATATTCAAATCCACACTTTCAAGCGTGAAACCAAAAATCATGCATAGTGCTCTGAAAGCGAAGTTGGAAAGAAGAAAGGGCACAAGTTGAAAACCTCCTTTTTCTATATACTCGATGATTCTCAGTTCACATTACAAAGTTGTCTACTGTGACACATTACCTACACTACAGAACTGAGTGAAACATTTTCTAAAAACATTATCCAGTGAAAATACCAGAAATCTGCCCTATTCCATAGCCTACATCTACTCCTCTGAGGTTTTACACGACTTTCGTTTCGTTTTTGTATACTGAAGATAAAATATAATGCAAACTCAGAGAATATAGTCGCCCATGGTTCATCCAACACAACTATTGAACGCCCAAGCTTCCCTTCGCGCTTTTGCATACAACCACCCGTCTGATATTTAAATTGCCAGACTGCAAAGAAATCAAAATTAAGATTATGGCGCAGATCATCAACTATTCACACTGTAGAATATCAGTTCTAAAACTACAAGTTTCAGTTCAGATTAAAAAAAATGTACAACAAGTTCTACGGGAAAATTGTTGATCTGAACTTTCCTTGGGAACCCGGCATGGTAATTTCACACGTTATCATGGTTGTTAAGACTCAAAGAGAGGATAATTACCCTGTCACGATTTCATGAATCAGAGGGCATTCTGCATTCGACATAATCTTCAGACTAGAGCAGGCGTTCCTTCAAGCGCCTCTTTGCCCGTGATGCCTTCTTTGAGCTCTTTGAAGTACACTTCGTAGTCCTTCTCAGGAGGAGGGTTTGAAAGATCAATCACAAACGGTTCACTGAATGGAACAGTGCTCTTCACCTGATCACCAAGGAATATATCAGTTGGATCTCTTGCTGAGATAGATGAAAAGCATTTTTCACATTGTTCTTCTTTTGTAATTATTCCCCTTCTAAAGTTATACTGTTCTACGTAGTTTTTCGCGAGTGAGTTACAACAATTTAACCTCAAATGTCTTCCCCACTGCACTTGGGCTTGCTAGAGCCGAGACACAGATGCGTGCAACTTCTTCCCGGGATATCTTTCCCTGAAATATTACACTAATGGTTAAACTTAAAATTATTTTGGTATGCAAGGAGGAAAAAACGTGGCATGGAGTTTTGTTATGGCAATGACACACTGCTGCCTCTACTTACAGTGATATTATCCCCCTGCTCAAATATGAGGTCAGCTCCAGCGGGTTCCTCCGTTAGAGCACATGGCCGCACAATAGTGTAGGGGACACCACTTTCCCGAATTAAATCCTCTCCCTGAAATAAAACTAAAGATTATAGAAGAAGGGCTTCATTGTGACCATGATTGTAGGATTCAACGGGTTAAGCATTAACATGCAATCATGATTTCTTTGCACGTGTAAGAAAATATATGGAACTACATGTGCAGCCGTGCAAGCCTTTAACTTTACCAAAGAAGATTCATTTTAAAATATTTTAACAATTAAGATAAGTAACATACCTTCAACTTGTATGTTAGAATGGAGCCAAGCTCTTTGTTCATGCGGACGGCAGGGGGCTGTTTGCTTAAATCCAGCCCTGGTCTTTCAGGTCTTGTAACTCCTGCAGAGCTCACATGAATGAACCTGCAAATAAAATAAACAAAAACAATTAATCTTGATGAGTTCCTGAGAATCAAATAACAATTAACTAGTACTCCCTCCGGCCCGAAATGGTTGTCGTGGACGGTACATAGTACAGTACTAAATAACTACCAATCAACTGTGGTCGCGTCAATTAAATCAGACCGGAGGTAGTAGTACATAAACAAAAACTGGAGTTCAATGAAAACAGGTTGCTCAAAAGACAAACCTTGGAGTAATTGGCTCATTTATGTATGCTCTAATACTTGAAAAAGGTAGCTCGAATTGACCTTCTGCAAATGTTGGGTTGAGCTTTCCATCATATTCAAACTTGCTGAACATGAGCTACACAATTGTCACACAAAATTAATTTAGACGATTGTTTTGGTAGTTCCTCAAAAGATTACACACCACGCATACAAACAATGAAACAAAAGAGACAAATAGGAATAAAATACCTGTATTGCAGTGATGTAGCTTGCATCAAAGGGTGGAGCATCGGTTTTAGTACGGGCACGAAATACAGGTATCAGTGAAGAGAAGGGTATTTTAACCTGATACAGTGATATGAAATACAGTTGCAGTCACTGAAAAAAACAATGAAGATATTTGCACCATAATGGATTAATACAACATACACTTTGCCATTCTCCCTTCGTGGTGTCAAAGCTTGCAGTATAGCCAATAGTATCCCATTCGTAACTAGTTCGTATGATAAGTTTGTACCTCCGGCCATCACCCTTAACTCGTAGTTCAACACCATCGTATGCCGACAGGTCCTCAGGCACAGTAAAATTCTGCACACTTACACAGACAAATTCAGATAAAATACTTGTTCGCTTCAGACCAGGTCCTCGGCATCACGCAATTAACAAGTGATATGTTACATATGTATGTATCCGTAATTTCCTTTGCTGAGTAAATATACGGTAGTAAATACCTTTGTCCTTATACTAGTGAAACCACCGTTATTTGAAGTAGACACAGTGCCTATAGGTCAGTGCACAGGTCAGCTTAGGCTAGAGACTAATCAAAGGAAGTCCATAATTAATATACAAGCAAGGATAAAGGAAACAAAACTACCTTTGAATAATCCAGTTGCTTCACCAGTTTCACTTCCTGTTGGTAGGATTTGGAATGCACTTTCACTAACACCGCCCATTACAACATCGTCAAGTGCTCCCCACACAAACTTCCCAGATAAATTGCCTACATCAAAACGACTAACATGTAATATATACTGACAGAAACACATTCCGGAAGAAAATAAGCACACTGATGTAAGACAGGTGACGATGCCCTTTAAATGAATTTGAAGCTGATTCGTTTGCAAACAACTTTTTATTAATATAGCCCACGTAAATTACGGTGGATTTCTTGCACGTTTTACACCACAATACTTAGTAATATTACGCCACAAAAGAATAGCCATATAACCAATTTCTACATGTGACACACATGTATAGGACTATGTAGCCTAGGCACATACATTACATGTTACAGAAAACATGCAAGAGAACTGGATGTATTTCAATTTGTATGGTAAAGAATTACAAACGAAGTTACAACCCCACAGATAAACAGACTAGTTCAACTTTGAGCTAAATACTGGTGGCCACACTAAATTTACATCCATTCCAAACAGCCCCTCAATTGAATACGAACCCCGTTAAGAAAACTTCAGAGCTAAGAAAAACAGATTATTTACAAGAAATATCTACAAAAATTCTACTTAGGTGCTGATGCCAATCGATTGCAAATGAAATTAATAACTTTTTTCGAAGAGGAAACACCTAAGCTACCATGTATCACGTCTCGAACAGAATTACATCAATGTTGTCGCTGTACATGTCAGCGCTGAAGTAAAATCATGTTTGTAATAATTTGTAAGTATACCATTGCTTAAGTACGACGATTGTTGTGTTAGTGGGAAACTACTTCAGTACCTCGCTAGCACGATAGTGTCAGACTAAGAAAAATATGTTGAATTGATAATTCAATTTGATCAAGCAATAAATGGTATACCTTTGAACCCAAATAGTAGTTTCCCTTCACTCAGTCCAACACTATTCTTTACAGCACTAATCAAGTTTTGCATACCAATGTACTCTACCATTTCAGGCGAAGGTCCTTTGATCTGATTGGCAGAACAAATAAAATAGTGAACACAATTTTAGAGAGAGCAAACTAATGTAGATTTCAGACTGTATACTGAAGAATCAGGATCTCATAAATCAAGTGCTACTTATTATACATGCGACAAGAAGATGTATTGATGACGCTACCTCAGGTTCAAAAAACTTGATTCCCTGCATGAATATGAGATCAAAGTGTCATTCTGTGTAGATATGATATGCCGACAAATATGTGTCGTTCTGAATTACAGTTAGTACAACATTTTTTGTTAACACATGAAGTTAACACTACAGTAAAGATGGTTGGGAATCAGGAGCACAATGCACAACTTTACTCTTGTGTTGATTTAATTCAGCTAATGGAAAGCATAGAAGCCCATGATGCAAGCTATTTTACATTTTTTGGGGACGACTTAAGCTATTTACTGGATTACTCACTTGCGAATACTTCTGCCTGTCCGGCGTATCACCTTCCTTTGGCCCTACTATGACTGAAACTGCATTGATTACTTTCTTGATCCCTTTGAAGTACTTCGGGTCGAGTGTATCCCCCTTCGTAACATCTCCTATGATCTGAAATAGACATAGAGATCTGACTGACATGATGTTTTGCAGTTAAGTATTGACTATGATATCAAGAACAGCGTAGTATAAGCACAGAAATCAGAGAATCCCTCGCAGATATATGCATTATGTGTATAATATATCTATATTTATATTAACATCTAGATGAAGAATGTCAGGATAATGAAATTAAAATTTTATTATCAACAATTAATATGCTTTCAGCTCCACACAAAAAAAAAGCAGCTTTTGAGAACATTTGATCATGAGGCTATACAGGCAATATTATCATTACTGAAGAGTATTATGTAATTTCATGAACACCATGTAATCCTCATTATCTGTAATAGTTCAGATTGTTGCTTGATTTCTTGAACTAAGCGTCGATCATTGAAGCAGAATCCCACAGAAAAACAGGATGCAGAATCAACTAAACTAAGACCTACCAAGTCCACGTCTGGCCCCAACATTGTCCTGGCCTTCTCTTCATTTCTAACCTGAATTAAAGAATGAAATCAATAAAGAGAGGAAATGATATGAAACCAGGAGAATAAGTCTCCCTGATATTCTAGAAAAAAGGAGAAAAGGCGACGGCTCATGCAATCAAACGCCAAAACGTATATCTGGCAAAATACTCCTAGAAAGTAGGTGGAATACCAATACTCGAACAGGCAGGCCCTGCTTCCGTAGGACATCGACAACTCTTCGTCCAACACCGCCAGTAGCTCCAGTGACAAGCACCACATCAGTATTTTCTATTTTCTTCGGAACTTCAGTAGGAGTAGAACCTGTGATACTGCTCATTATGGACTCCACAATCTACAATCAAACAAATGCATCAGCTCAGACGGGAAGATAACATATTGACAAAAAGGAAGGAAATGATAAGTTAGCTAGTGACAATACCTTGAGAGGATTTGGAGGGCCGTTGAAGAAGAATAAAGTCTTGGCAAACCTACCGATATCCCAAGATTGCTGCCCGGCAAAGGCGATCACTTGTCTCCGGGACAAACGCGAGGACGCACGGTTTGCTGGGTTGTAGGTGACCTGAGAGAATTGTCTTGAACCGAGGAAATGCACTCTCTGACTTGTTGTGGAACAGCTAGCAGCGAACTCCCCCTAATAATGACAAACAAAAAATGACTAACAAGTCAGAATGATATAATTCGTACACTTACAACAAGTAGTGAGCATTTATTATATTCCTTAGCTTAGGATAAAATGTACAAAAATAAGGTCCTACCGAGAATTGAACTCGGGTTACTGGATTCAGAGTCCAATGTCCTAACCGCTAGACCATAGGACCGCTTGTGTTCACTGGATGCTACCAAACTATAAGTTGGCAATGTTGTATCAAGAGCATTTCACAAACATCACTGTATGACTGGTAAGGTTCCAGTTCCCCAATCCCTCTCGATACAACTCCAGCGCCTGCGTCCTCGGGTTCTAAATTTTCTATCGTCGCCGAGAACAGGAAAAGATTCAGGCATGAGGACACGCACAGTGTCACATAAGAATCCCTCTTGGTTTTCCCCCTTCTTTCAACTAGTGAACTATAATGGGCTAGCTACAAAAGATGGGGGATATCCTGGCCGGCCGATATCCGCAGAACTTATGCAGGTCAGGAGACAGAAGAAGGGCGAGAGTTCACTCACCCGGGGATTGGCGAGAACCGGAGGAGAAACGCCGCGGCAGGAGTAGATGGAGGAGGGGCAGTTCATCTTCCCTTGGCGGACGGCGCGACGAGGAAGAGGAGCGAGAGCTGAGGCAGCTGGGTACTTATCGCACGGCGACGATGGCGATGGCGATGCTACTGGTACTGGAGGTCCGCTTGGACTGCGGGAGAGGAACCCCGCGGCCACACAAAATCGCGTGGTCTGGTGAAACCACGTGGCTCGGCCCATGCGGTTCAGTTCACGTATTTTCTTTTGTCAAATCTGGTGAGACCACGTGGCTAGGCCCAATGCGAATAACAACGTGTCAGCAAAAAAAATCCCCAAACTAGGTCGGTACCACGAACCCATAAACTTTTAAAATGGTGAAAAGCGATGACGACCTGTACAATTTGGACTCCATGTCTATTGACGCTGACCTCTCAGATATGTTGGGAGACAGAAAGTGTTGGTGTACAGATAAATTAATTGGTCATTATTTTTAAAAGAGGGTTTAAGACGGGAGATCCTCTATCTTCTAAGTTCTTTATTATTGTCGTTCATATGTTGGCTATTCTTATCGTCAGGGCGAAGGAAGATGGTTAGGTAGATAATCTTATTCATCATCTAGTTGAGGGGGCTTTACCACTATTTTCATATGCGGATGCAACTATTTTGTTTATGAAGCATAATCCATAAAAAAAATGTTAATATGAAGCTCATACTCTATATTTTAAACAACTTTCTGGCTCAATTTTTTTCTTTTTTGCATAAGAGTGATTTTTTTGGTAAGGCCAAAGAGGTGAAAAAACGTACAAATAAAATTTTGCTTGTGAATCTGGTTCTTTACCTTTTAAATATCTTGAGGTTCCAGTTTACTATAGAAAACTTTGGAACCCTGAATAACCGTTGAAAATTGTTTCGAAGGTAAACTTGGATGGTGGAAAGGGAAAATGCTATCCTATGGGGATCGCCCAGTCCTTGTAAATGCAGTTTTAAAGAGCTTACAATGTTTATGTTGTCTCAGTCCTTGTAAATGCAGTTTTAAAGAGCTTACAATGTTTATGTTGTCTTTTCTGGATATACATGAGGGGGCGGGTAAGAAACTTGACTTCTATAGATCACACCTTTTTTGGCAGAGTCGGTGAGAATAAATGTAACATCGGTTAACTAAGTGGAACATCATTGTCGACCAAAAGATCAGGATGTTTGGGAATTGAAGTGCTAGAACTTAATAATAAATGCTTGCTCTAGTAAATGGTTGTTTAAACTTTTAAATAAGGGAGGGGTTTGCAGTAATTATTGTAGAATAAATACCTTCATAGCAAAACTTTAGCCCAGGCTGAAGCACAACCACTCTCCATTCTAGAAAGATCTCATGAGGGTAAAAGAGGAGTTTTTTGGTAGAGTTTTATTTTAGAATTACAGAGAAACCACAAGGTTTTAGGAGGATAACTGATTGGGGATTTCTTCGTTAAAAGATCAATATCCATCGTTTTATAACATTGTACAACATACACATGTTTCGGTTCATGATGTGATGCACAATGCACCCCCGCCAAATATGAGTTTTAGGTGGACTCTTACGGGAAATAAGTGATATGTGTGGTCTCATATATGTCTACGTTGACAAATGTTTCCGACTCTTTTCATTGGAAGCTCACACATAATTGTATCTTTATGGTGAAATCAATGTATGATGATTTAATGAATTGACATACGAGATTTCTTAAGACTTATTTATGGAAATTTAAAATATCATTAACGATATTAAAGATAATCTTACAAAGAGAAATTGAAACTGTGACACGAACTGCCCATTTTGGGGTTCAGATAAAACCGTAGAACATTTGTTAACCTCTTTCCCTTTTGCAAAACTTGTTTGGCGACTGGTATTTTGTATATATGACATACCTCCCCCTACCAATGTTTTCAGTATGTTTAGCAATTTGTTAAATGGAATTGACAAAAAGATGAAAGCTATGATTTGTATTGGTGTTTCAACTATTTGTTGGTCTAGTTGGATTTGGATTTGTAGGAATAATCTTATTTTGAACAAGAAATAAAATTTCATGTATTACAGATTCTGCATATGGAGGCATATTGGATATAACTATGGGCTTTCCTGGTTCCATCGGACTATCAAAACCTTATGATTTCAGAATGCACAAGACTTCTGGCGGTGGCACGGGATTTTTTTTCTCCTCACATATGTGACAACATATTAATATACTACAGTAGTTGATTTGCAACTTTATTTTGATCAGTTGAGCCTTCTCTCATTTTATTCTTGTATCCTGAGATATAAAACTTGATACTCGCAAACTTCATACTAAATGGACGTGTGCATCTCTCTAGGCAGATACCATTCAACCTTTTGGAAAAAACCAAGCACCCCGTAAGAATAATCTTTAATATCGGGAAGACCGATATATCACTGCAGGATCATGAGCGATTAGTTGTGTCTCAAATTTTAATACTCCCTCCCATTTATTAAAAGTGTCGCTCATCTAGGACGATACTTTTTATGAATGGGAGGGAGCACTACTAACTAAACTTTCACAAATTGTAGATTTTTTTTTGAGAAGAACGCCCCAAACCTTTAATGATCAGTAGACAGGATGTTTACAGGAGTTCCGATATCGGATGCAGAGAACCACATATGTCTACCAATATCCAGATTGGTTGCCTGACGGGCCAGTCCATGCGCTTCAATGTTTGCTTCACGACGTTCATGATTGAACACATCATCAATAAAGCTCTTCCTTCCTCGCTCGATCTCCTTTATAATCATGCAATGAGGACCCCTCTCCGCCGCAGTTCCATTTATCTCCTTCACCACATTCAAGCAATCAGACGTGATTTGTACTCGGCGGACATGTAGATCGTTAGCCAGAGCTAAAGCTTCAGCGCACGCCAGCGTCTCCAGGATTTCCGGTGAGGTGACACCATCAAAAGTCACCGCGGAAGCACCCAAGAACACACCATCCGCATTGCGGCAAACAGCACCCACGGCTCCTTTCTGCTGTTGCTTTGCCACAGCAGCGTCCACGTTGATCTTAACAAAACCCTCGCCTGGAGGCGTCCACGGAAGTGCACCACGTGGCCTTACAGCCAGTCGTGAAGGCGGAGGGTTGCTTCGAGCGATAGAAATTTCCGATAGGTACCTGGTGATAAAACAGTGAGTAGATAGAGGCGATTGTTGTTGTCCTTCGTGAATTAGTTTCCGCCTCGCCCACCAAATAGACCAGAGGGTTGTGAGAACCTCAATAAACTTCTCCCGGGATAGGGCTGTGCTGAGAGAAAATAACCAGAGGCGAGGGTCATCCGTTTGGTCACCATCAAGAGGCAACACTACGTCATCATCTTTCAGCGCCCAAACACTTCTGGACATGTTACAGTCCAGCAGCGCATGTCTCCAGGTGTCCGTAGCTGCATTGCACACTGGACACACCGCCGAAGTCGCCATGCCTCTACGTGATCGGAGCTCACCCGTAGGCAGGGACGCCCGGGCTAACCTCCAAGCAAAAATCTTCAGTTTTGACGGCACCCTCACCTTCCACAGCCTCTTCCAACCTTTCTCCTCAAACTCCCGGTTTGAAATGCCCGGCCTAACATCGATATAATCCTCTCTCCGCTGTTTTGTTTCAATGATCATATGATAAGCAGAACGGACAGTGAAGATACCCCTCCGATCATAGTGCCAAGCCCAGAAATCTGGCTGGCGCATATAGCTGATTGGAATTTTCTTAATTGACTCAATGTCCATCGGGAGGAAATGAGTTTGTAACTTCGCCAAGTCCCAGGTTCTGGTGGCCGAACAGATGAGCTCGGACAGCTCCTTTGGTGGATCATCAGAGATACACATAAAAGGCCTAAGCCTGTGATCTCGTTGTATCCAATTATCATCCCAAACCCGGGTGCTTCTCCTATCTCCAATCCTCTTAATCAGACCCACTTTGAGAATATCTCGGCCTTCACACAACGACCGCCAAATCTGCGACGGACGCGAACCCACATCAGCAGCAAGGATATCAGAGCTAGGAAAGTATACAGCTTTCAGGATTCGTGCACTCAGCGAGTCTGGATTAATCAAAATACGCCACACTTGCCTAGCAAGGAGGGCGAGATTAAAAATTGTAGATGGGCGACACTTTTTATTAAATAGAGTAGAGAGAATATGGGCTGCACGGCCCGGCAGCACATCCTAATGGCGGTGAGCTCATCCGGCCGCTCCTACCCTCCATCTCCGCCCTCACAACCCCATCAGGGCCGCCGAGGCAGCGTACAGCCATGTGCAGGCCACGACCATCGTGCCGCTCCGCCGCGGAACTGCTCGTGTGGACGCTGCCGCCTTTGCTCCGAGCAGACCCCTGAGGATGTCGCCCGCCCCCTGTCAGCGCCGCCTGAACTCAAATGACCCATTGCAGTGAGTGTTTTATTCTGAAATCTGATCTGTTGGCTGCTATGGGTCATTATCCTCTTTTCGAAAAACTGCTTGTTAGGGATTTGCCAAAAATTGCTTGAAGAGAACTGAATAAATTCTGCTATTTGTGAACACGTAGGTGAAAGATATATGATACATTTGAAGAGTACATACTACATAATTCCCTAAAGATGGCAACCAACTACATTATATGTATTGGCTCGGAAAACAAAAGGCGAAACTGAAACTATGTCTTCTTTTCCTGCTATTGATTTGAGAAAATATGAATCAAGAAAACTTTGTAATCATTAGTACATTACATATGTTAAGAAACAAATTTACACAAGCGCATCAAACACATTTTTCATTTTCCCCCTACATTCCTTAAAACATTTCACCTTGCTGATACTGGCGCGGGGGAAAGAGGGGATGAAGCGTCAAAAATCTCATCTCTGCTAGCTGCCTCAGATCCTGCAGTGCTTTCTGTATCCATGGCACCTTCCAAGACCTTCACAACCTGTGACATTGCTGGTCGTTTACTGAAATCACGCTGCAAGCACCAGACTGCAAGCTTGATTACCTCAATCATTTCTGCTCCATGTAATTGGATATTTTCATTCTGATTCTCTACTATATCCAGGACTTGCCCAACCTTGATTTTCTCTTGCAGTAGGTTTATCAGATTGGTGCCTCCTTCAGGCTGATTACTGTCCAGGATTTTCCTACGGCTCACTGTTTCCAGCACAACAACGCCAAAGCTATAGATATCAGCCTTTTCAGTAATTGTTGATGTCAACCACTCTGGTGCTAAGTAGCCCCTTGTTCCTCTTACTTTGGTCATCACGTGGCTTTGATCTCTATCAATAAGCTTTGCTAAGCCAAAATCAGAGATTTTGGCATTAAATTTGTCATCAAGGAGGATATTTCCAGGCTTTATATCAAGGTGAACAATCTTCTGTCGGCATTCTTCATGAAGATAGGCCAAACCCTTTGCAACGTCAAGTATAATCTTGTATCGAGATGCCCAACTGAGGGAGTCTCTTTGGTTTCTTTTGAAGATCCATTTGTCCAGAGACCCATTGCTCATGTGCTCATAGACAAGGAGCCTGTGTAATTTATCAGAGCAGTAACCTATCAGTCTAACAAGATTGATATGATGAATGCTGCCAATTGTGATGACTTCTGCCATGAATTCTTCCTTCCCATTTCCAAGGTCACGCAGGCACTTGACAGCAATTTTGACATTTCCAAGTTTTCCTTCATAAACTGGTCCAAATCCTCCTTGTCCAAGCTTTTTGCTGAAGTTATTGGTTGCTTGTTTCAGCTGTTTATAGGTGAACCGTGTCGGCATCCCTGGAATTCCTTTAAATGGGTCGTCCTCTTGCATCCGCTTTGATATTGTTCTCTTGATGATGAGAATCAGTACGCCGATAATTGCTAACAGAACAGGAATACCAATATGGTAAGAAGTTGCATTGAATTCTTTACTTGATGGTGGTGGGGGTAACCTCTGCACTTTGATGTATGCAGACAAGTTATATCCAATAGTTCCAGGTTTGTAATTCATAAGTGAAAAAATATTTGGCCTCAGATAGCAAGAACCGTATGAATCATTTTGATACCGGAAAAAGACAGCTTTGCATGTACAGGCCTTCAAGCATGCCTCCTTGCAAGTCTCTTCATGAGTAGCCCAACTATTTGCAAAACTGAAGTACGTGACATCTGTGAGAGGCAAAAGCTGTTGATGCTGTATCAAGTCACAAGAGAGGGGAATTGCTAGTGAACAGCCCATATTAGGTTGCCGGTTATCCAGCTGACGAAAAGGTGCATCTCCTGAACTTCCAGTTGGGCAACTGCATTGTCCATGTGAACAGATTCCATACTCTCCACATACTGTAGGATATGCACATCCATCAGGGTGCACATCCAGAACATCAGCCAGAGCTTCCCATGAGATGCCATCCCAACCATAAACCCGCAGATGCCCATCATCTTCGAGGCTTATGAGCTGTGCTGAAGATGGCAATGCAAATGATATATCGAACAACTTGATCTCTGTGTTATTTATGCTGCCAAATGCCGAGAGGCTACCTTGCAAGAAGGACATGTAAGCTGTACCATTCTTCAATTCACCAGAGGATATGTTCATCTTTGATTGAACAATTGCATCAGTAACATTAAACCTTTTCTGATAGTAGAACTCTGGAGGATCTCCATTGACGAAAGCATACAAGCCATGATCAAGCACAGTGAGGTAGAACTGACCTTGAGTCCAGTTTGTGGAAGCTGAAGTAAGCCTCTTCCCTTGCCTCAGTGACTGCCCAATAAGGAGCGTGTCAGTTGGGTGCTCGAATGATTCCCACACCATCTTCCCCACGGCATCAAAGAGAATCAGGTTCCCAGTCTGCGCAAGATTCATTCCGACAACACGGCTGCCTGATGTGTTTGTGGACCATACCAGTGATCCGTCAAAGTCTCGGAGTACAAGATTGCCATCCCTGGTGATCTGGACTGATGCATTCTCCTTCACTGGACGGTACCTATTGGCTGCCCACATGACCCTTGGTTGGGCTGAGGCGTTGATGGCAGCGGCGCTGGTATCACCAATTGATACGGAGAAAACTGCGAAGAGGAAAGCGTTGCAGGGAGCGGTGCAGACGAAGCCGCAGGCAAAGGATGGACCATACCCAACCGGATTTTGCCTGACAAGGATGGCTCTGATCGATGAACCAGAGGCATAGGTTGCATTGTAGGGGATGGTGACATTGTTGTTGGTCCACAGAGAAGGGAGGTTGGCAATGGGGCTGGGGTAATCAATGGACCAAGCTTGGGAGAAGGGAATGGATAGTGCGAAGAGGAAGACGAGGAGGAAGAGCATGCTTCCTGCCCAATGCATGGCCAGCTTGTGAGTTCTTGGATGGAACTGGAGGTATTTGCAGATTGTGTGATCTTTTGGTTTGGACAATGGAAGGCTGCAGAGACAATATCAGAGAAGGGCTAGGAATGTAGAGATGTCTACAGAGGGAAACGTTACAGAATGATAGTTGTCCATGTACCAGGTTAAACAATTGGATGAGTGGAGACTTAGTGGTGTTCAACTCCTGTTGAGCCAATATATAAATTGCCCTGGAAACAAATTTCTGATGGCTGATGCCTGCCACCAATTTGACAACGTTGTTCTTGCTAACCCTCTGGGTAAACAACATGTCAACCATCCAAATTTTAGTTGAGTCGAGTGCTCATTGCGCAAGGCCTATCATTTAGTACAGCCGACATTGGGGTTCAAGGATCAGCTGATCTTCGATTGGACAGTCTAGACCTGTTCTGGTCACCGGAGCTTAGTCATGTCGAGCACTATTTTTGGATGAACTAAAAAAATCATGTACAGCACTCATGAAGGTTCAACTTCCTCACCGACATATTCAAATCTGATTGTTTGGGACCTGCTGTGTGTTGACATATTTTTTGATCTACTACTATGCCAACCTAGTACCTATCTATATTTTCGCAAAAAAAGGTACCTATCTATATTTCAACAATGAAGCAGGTCGTCGACAACCCTACCACAAGCAAATATTATTTGGCCCGTGTTCCCGCATTTCTCTTTCTTCACCTTGGAGTTTTTATAATGGAAATTATATTAAAAATATATTGGCAAACTTCATGAAATATTTTAGTTGCTTCTGGATGGAAAAGAAAGTCTCCCCATCCAACTCTTACCTGAAAACTCATATAGCTTGTTCAATGAATGGATTTGGTAGATAAGTATGTCTTGCCATGTTATTGATTTCCTTGAAAACGCAACCTTTTAAATCACAAATATTTTTGTGCCTGAATGTTTTGTAGCATCAAAGAAGATTTTTGTGTAACGGAAGATGAGGACGTGTGGGGAGCACACATTTGTTTTAGTTTTTAAAATGGAATTACGGAGTAAACGTTCCACAAGAAGCTCTCACACAAAACTGCTGTAATTTAATTTGGTGCGAAAGTCATGCTAAGTTATCTCGGTGGTTAAGTAAACGAAGCCGTTGAAGGTTTCCTTCATGCATGGAGTCATTAGGCCAGAATTTTAGAAGCGCCTGTATTTAATTTAATTTTTTATTTGTCTGGGTAAAAACTATCTGAACCGCTGCAATGGAGTGACTTCGTCAGTCGTCATAGCCTTAGCTTCTTCCATTCTGGTTGCTTCCACAATGCAATGTCTCGTATTTGGCCTCTCAACTTCAGTTGCTATCCAGGATGTTGCTTTCGGACTGTCGAGCAATCAGCAGGTCACCTTAGGCCCCACGTATCAGCGACCTGAACTACAAGAACCACAAATCAGCGCCATGAATAATCCTGATACGTATCTCCAGTTCCAAACGAAGATGCCCAAGTCAAACCGCATGGTTCAGCTCACGAACCCATGGCGCTGGGGGCGACAAGTATGAAACGACCAGCGGACTTACAACTGGTTCATCTTGTGAACACAGAGAGCGAAAAGATGGCAGAGATTTAACACGGTCTGAATTATATATTTTTGACATAAAAACACGTTCTGAATATAACTTTGAGGAAAGAGCAGTTGCTGTAAAAAGAGAGATGATCGTGGAACACGATTTTAACACCGGTGCAACAGTTCTTTCTGCAGATGGTGATGCAGCACACCATATCAGCTTTTTCAGATTAGGATTTGTATGTGAAATCCATAGCCAAATTTCACGCGTAATCAGAATACCAGGTGCTGCACAGCTGCAGAAAGGCCACCTGGAATAACTTGCAGATATGTGACGGTGGAAATGCCCGCGGTGATGGTTCTCTGGTCTCTCTAACTAATCAGGCTGCCCCTCCAACACAAGACCTTCAACCTATGGTGGTTGCAACTTGGAAACAGACAAGTGCTCCATATAATTCAGATTGAAAGTAGGCAATTCCCATCACCAGGGAACACGATATTCCACACGGTTTGCCATTAACGATACCAAAGATGGTGACTGGAAACCAAGAAAATAAAGCGATTAGCAGCTTCCCTTGAAAATCATGATGTTCTTCCAGATCAGCGCCTTCATTGCACGAGCTTGATACAGAGAAGGGTCACTCCCAATAATGGGCTCATGACAGCGAACAAAGATGCCCTATCTCCAAAAGTTCCTTTTGGGATAAATAAAGGGTTGCACAACAGATTTGGTCTGCAGAGCTAAGTGATATTCAATATGTTTTTCTGGTACAACTTTCTATTACAATCACCAATGGAATGAGATTTATCATTTCTTTCCATCGTTTGCCTCAACACAAGCTACAAATTATTATCCTAGTAGTTTACAACAAGTAGCATAGTGTTGTGTTTCTCCTTATATGGAACAAAAATCGAACAATCTCCACACTTGCAAGCAAAACAACAAGCTGGAGCTCTACATGTACATCTATTATGTATGTGCATAGTTAATCCACATTTCCCACACATGGACACAGGCACATGTCATATACCGCAAGTATTAATTCCTTTGGAATAATTTTTGTATACCTTCATTCTGAGCAAGAAATGAAAGAATCTTTGGACAAAACTTGCCAGGTGTAACAACATACGGGGACGCCAGATGTCACCTATGGGCTATGGCACAGGCACTGATATTGAAACAGGGTTTGACAACTCTCCACTGCCAAAGCTCGCGGCTCGCCTCAGTGAGCTGTTCCCTACCAAGGAATGATCAACCACTCTCAAGCTAGTCCCTAGCGACATTGCTGACGGCATTTGGCTTCTCTGGCACATCTTGACAATCAGGTTTGCTTTCTTCTTGGCGCGCTTTGTTCCGGCGTGCGTGATGTTCTGTATTACCGTGTTCAACCCCGGAATCTTGGCTACTCTCCGCACCAACGTCGAGCCTCCACGACGACATATCTCATATAGAGCAGACACTGCGTTCTCCTTGCCCTTTGGAGTTCCCCGCCTCATTAATCCGACGAGGCTGGTGATCACAATTTCAGAGCTCCCAACAAGATGCACAACAGAGGGTTGCTTCATCAGCAGAGCCAGAGCACCAGCAGCTTCCTCCGACACGGTGTCGTTCCTGAGGGATTCGATCAAAGCTACGACGGCGCTTGACTCGAGCATCCGGGCTGAGCTTTCTGGATGCGTCGAGAGGTTGAAAAGCGCCATCACCGCATCTTTCTTCCCCCTTGGCGTCCCCTTTTTGAGCATAGAAGCGAGCTTCTCCAGAGCCCCTGGCTCGTTGGTGATCATCTTCTTGTAATCATGGACGACAGAGAGGCTAAACAGAGTTGCTGCTGCATTCTCTTTGGCCTCCGTAGTCCACCCATTCTGTAATACGCTGACGATAAGCCGCAAGCAACCCTCCTGTTCCATGATCCGTGTTTTGTTGGGCTCGTAGATGGACAGGTTGAGCATTGCCGTCACCGCGTTCTCCTGTGCCATCTGATCCGACGACGGGAGCAACCTGCATAGCAACGGGATTGCGCCGAGCTCAGCGATGAACGCTCGGTTTTGCTTCCCAGCCTTGGCCAGCAACCTGATTTCCTTGGCAGCGACTGCCTTTGAGCTGTCGGAGCCGTCCACAAGCATGCTGACCAAGATCCTCGCCGTCGCCTTGTTCGCCTCGATGGCCGCCTTGCTGCTGCAGGCCGTGGCGACACATTCTGCCATCCCCTCATTGCTCTCTGGGGAATCATACTGGAAGCAATACACTCCACACCACTGTGAGATCAAGCTCCGGAGTGCACGGTTGGGCACGAGGCGGTTGTCTGCGAGAACCTGGCCTGAATTGGGGCAGGTGGAATGGCCCTCCCCGATCCACTGTATGATGGAGGGCCGGTCATAGGTCTGGCCGGTGGACACCACCACAGGGTCGCGCATCAAATCCAGAGAGATCGGGCAGGAGAACTCCTTGGGCACCGAGAAGGAGAAGGAGGTGTCGTCGCTGCCGCCGCCCCACGACGGAAGGCGCTGCACGTTGCCCGCGGACGGCCAATACCGGGCCGCCGCCCTTGCGTTGCCAGGGTCGAACAGGGAGAAGAGGCTATACCGGAGCAAGGCGAGGACGCCGCCGACGAGCATGAGGTCGGTGTCCTCCTCCTGACTCAAGATTTGCTCCTCGAGGTACTCGATTTCAGCCTGGCAAGACGCGGCGTCGGAGATTCCGATGTCGGACAGGATCGATTTGAGCCGGGAGGGGTCGGGCGGGTGGCCGAGCTCGAACTGTTGGAGGGCGGCGAGGAGGCGGTCGCGGAGCGCGGCCTCGCCGGGGTCGTGGTACCGCGCCGGCGCGCGGCGGCGGCACTGCGCCCGGAGGAGCTCGAGGTGTCCCGTGGCGTCGTGCGAGAGGCGGAGGGAGGCGGCCGGGAGGACGTCGAGGACGACGGCGAGCTCGGCGTCGAGGTCTCGGAAGGAGGCGGCGAGGTGCGGGCCCCGGAGCAGCGCCCACGCGCGGCCCGCCGAGGCGACGTAGGAGACGAGCAGGTCGGCGCGGAAGAGGACGACGTAGAGCTCGCGGAAGCAGAGGTCTGCGGCGTCGGAGAAGCGGCCACGCGCGTCGTCGTCGTGGAGGAGCGACTGGAGGAGCGCGTCGAGCAGCGCGAGGCGGCGAGAGAGGGCCGCGAGGTTCCGCGGCTGCGAGGACGGGCGCGGCGCCGCGGCGAGCAGGCCGGCGGCGAGCGAGGCGAGCGCGCGGAGCAGCGGCGCGCCCGAGAGCCCCGTGGGCGCGAAGAAGGCCCCGGCCAGCGGCAGGCGCCTCCGGCGCGGCGGCTGGCGGCGGAGCAGGAACTCGACCGGCGACGAGGCCGACGCCGGCGCGTCCATGGCCTCCCGGCAAGCTTAGGACCACCCAAACCAACACCTCCTCCTCCTCCCGTCCTTGAGAGAGAGAGAGAAAGAGAAAGAGAAAGAGAATAAAATAGTGAAATCCGTCCACCCTTTTCTTGGATCCTTGCGTTTGACGAGGCGATTAGGTGGGCGTTGGAGGTTAGGTGGCGACGAGAGGCGGAAATGGTCGCCCTGCCGAGGAGAGAAGAGGAGAGCGCAGCGCACCTGCTCCTGCGTCGAGCTGCGCAGCGCAGGCGAGCGAGAGGTTGGGGATGGGTGGCGCGGAAGTCGGAGGAGAAGAAGCAGAGGAGGAGGACGGCGAGCCGACCACGGTTTGGGGTTTCTAGGCCGCTGACATGTCAACCTTCTCGACTCGCTTCGGGATCCACGATTTTCTTCTTTTCTCTCTCTCTTCGGCGCGGTGTGGGCGTAACGCTACGCGTACAGCTGTCACGAGCCGGCCGTTTCGTTGACATGTGGGACCGCGTGCATGTGGGCGTTCCGAATAAAACGAGTGGCGCGCTTCAGTTCGGGGACGTGTCAGCTTAATTTTACAATTGTCGTCGCTCTCGTGCACCGCAGGAATTATTTATTTATATACGTATATTGGAGTACAAATTATAAGAGCTGTTCCAATTCAATCAATTCAGAACAAACAATCTCGATCGATAGAACTTGTCTGTTGTAAGATGATTAGCAGGTTGGTTATACTCCAGTCCACCAGAATTTGAACTCCAGCTTTAACGCTGGTGTTTCTAATTTAGCCGGAATATGTGAAGGCGACATTCCCTCCCGTCAACAGCGAGGCGTCTGTGATGACTTTATCTATCTCAAGATCTGACCCGCCGGCTCAATCTCGGAGGTGCTCCTAGGGGTAGGGGGTGTGTGCGTTCATAGAGATGAATGTGTACGCGTGTATATGAGCGTTGTACCGTGTTTTAAAAAAACAATCTCGATCCATGTTACATAAAAAACAATCTTGATCAATTTTACATATTTTTCACGCAAATTAAAAGTAGGGACTCTTTGATTTGAAGAAATTGTCTTTAAAGATTTCCCCTACAAAGGTCGTTGACTCATAGGACTACAATAATTCTTAGTATAAAAGATTCCTTTGCACTCTGCTTTAGAGGAAAAAGAATTCTCCACTCTAACCTCTTTTAATAAATAAATAAATCATGTTCAATTAAACACCCTCCTGGATCAAAATTTATGTAGTTTCTAACCTATATAGGATTTAATAGAGCATGCCATTCTAATCGAGTCTATAAGTTTGTTCATACAAATACAACATATGTTTTAAAGGCAAACTAGAGGTGTATGGAGAAAAATCGCGTAGAAAATAAATAAGGTTCATGCTTATGTGCCAAATGTCCAGGTCTGGACGGTTCTTTTTTTGCATCATAACTAAAGTTTTTAAATTTACATTCACTCCATTCCTAAATAGAAGTGTTTTGTAGAGATTCTAAATATAGACTATATACTGAGGCAAAGGTGCACATGTACACACCAAAATTCTTCTACTCCCTTCATCCATAAATAAGTGTCTCAAGTTTATCAAAAAGAAGATGTATCTATACCAGTAGCGGAGGAGAATGATTGATTCAATCATTGAGTTCACTCCATTCTATTCAAGGATTCAAAATAGTAATTTGAACCAGCTTTAACGGATTTATGAAAGGGGTAGCATAATTTCATTGGGTTCAGTTGAACCCAATGCTTGTGTGTTGGCTCCACCACTGATGTAGACATAATTCTGTCTAGATACATTTTCTTTTTGACAAACTTGAGACACTTATTTATGGACGAAGGGAGTATATCAGTATGTACCCGTATTGCAATAGGTAAAACCATTTTTCAAGATATCTTCCGATATTTCGACAAATCAATCGATTTATCTCTTCTCTGTGTCTTGCCGATAAGATAACTTGACCGATATATCGACAAACCTATTTCCCTTTATCTTGGTTCAATTGTTAAGTTTCGATTTGCGATATACCCAGTATTCATTAAAACATATTATACTATCTATAAGTCTTTGCTGGCCACCTTCGCTGGTTCGTTACATTCATTCCAAATGCAAAAGAAACAACTTTGTAACAGTTCGTACCGTATTACTCTCTCCATTCCAAATTAGATATCTTGAGTTTGAATAAAAATGGCCATATCTAGACATGTTATAAGCTAGATACATCTAATTTTTCCTAGTAAATAAAAGTCATTAATAAATATGGAACGGAGGGACTAGTTGCTGGACCTGATTTTATTATATAGATAATACCCCGCAGCAACGCCCTGGACCTGATTTTATTATATAGATAATACCCCGCGCGTTGCTGCGGGGTAGTTGAGTATTACAGTTAATTTGAAAAGATGCACGGACCAAATAGAACAGAAACTGCAATAAAGGTGGGAAAAAACTGTAGAGTTGATAAAGGAACGCACAATGCTATGTCTTAGTATACACAAAATCATATCGCCCCGAAAAAATAGAGTCTTTAGGTGTTGAAAACAAATTGGAAAGTAGTTAATTTTTATTTGGTGGAAGCATGCTTTTAGCGCTCGGTTGCCAATACATGCACAACAGCAGTTTCATGATCAATTTTATGAGAAGCTAAGAAATTTTAGAATATGTCATGTATAGCTACTCTTTTGCTTAGCAGTGAACATTGCAGTCATCGACTTGAGGGCTCAAATATAACCGTATAATTCATGCCAATAGTAATTGACATTGTGGTCGTGGTTCCGTGACCTAAGCGATTTGTAAGCACACTTAATTAAGTGTGGCTTAACCGCTCCGTGGTTACTGCTCTATGATTCCGAGACGACATCCCAAGTGAGCTCAGGAAGAAGCTACATGAATGACGTGGGGCTACCTTGCGGGTGGCCCACGATGAGGCTACCTGGGCCGCGCCAAGGATGGAAAGGCCCGCAGAAGGCCCACTCGGGGTATCTCATATCCTAGTCCAACTCGGTTAGGTCTTGTAACCTACCGTATCTGCATCAACCACCCGAGACCTGGCTGCCTATAAAGCCAGGAGGGTTGCCCGTCCTAGAGGACACGCTCAGAACTACCACAAACCCTAGCGAGATCGCAATCTCGCCATTGTAATCGCTACTCGCATCAATAACCAGACAAGCAGGAGTAGGGTGTTATCCTCCGGGAGCCCGAACCTGGGTAAATCCCGCCTGTTAGCCGTCGTGATCACCTTGCACTCTACACTCTCCCCATCAATCAACCCGGGGTGTACAACCCAGGGACTTGCCGAGTTACAACCTCGTCAATTGGCGCCGTCTGTGGGAAGTTCAACAAGTGCCAGGATCATGGTCGCACCGGCTCCATCCGCAATGAAGATCGGCGCACCCGCCATCAGGAAGTCGATTCGATTCGGCTCCTTCGAGTACGTCATCCACTCGCAAGCCCACCAGTCGATGTACGCCGATCTGGACAAAGGTATACATATCACCTTCGGCTCCATATTCTGTTGCATCGATAGTCGTGGCATACTCAGGTCTACGACTACCGCGCTACGCGCGACGGCGTCGTCAAAATCGCCGACCGTCGCGCCCGCTGGACCCGTCAAGATCGCATCTGCCGCACCCGCGGAGATCGCGCCCGCGGAACCCGCGAAGATCGCATCTGCCGCACCCGCGGAGATCGCGACCGCTGGACTCGTCAAGATCGCATCTGCCGCACCCGCGGAGATCGCGCCCGCTGGACCCGTCAAGATCGCATCTCCCGCACCCGCGGAGATCGCGCCCACCGAACCCGCGAGGATCGCATCTGCCGCACCCGCAAGGTTTGCGCCAGCTGCACCCGCGAAGAGGACATCTACACCGACAATCAAGTCAAGACCCACCTCCACCGCCGCGCCCGCACGCACGGCCAGGGGCCCGCGTCCGACATCGACAACGCGCGCACCCTCATCTACGTGGAAGTCCCAGGTCTACCCCACGCCACTCGCACTCGCCCCGTCGAGTGCGGGCACATGGACAATCTTAAAGAGACGCGACAGTAAGTGCGCCGCGCGCCACGTTGCAGCAATTTTCGACCCCGAACAAGACGAGGGTGACAGAAGCAGCAGCGGCAGCACAAACTCTCCAACCCAAGTCTACCCCAAGCAAGTCTTCATGGCCGGCACAGCACCGCATGACGACGGAGATGAACCCGTATGTCCGCTAGAGGTGGACATGCCAGACAACACCAAACTGGTCATCACGCGGGACATGGCGATACAGGCCATGAAGCATGTGGACGAGGGCACGTTCCCCCCACCCAACGCATCTCACGAGGACCACCTAGCGGTCCAGTACTTGCTACGCAAGGAAGGCGAACGGATTCGCGCCGAAAAGGCCGAACTTCTCAGGCGCAAAAGGGACGCGGATGCATCAAGCGCCAGGCGGGCCGCCCTCTCCTTCACATCCTCCACTGAGGTGAACCAGGGAGCACAGCGAACCAGAGCCCGTATCCCTCACATGGCAGAAGCCGACCGAACAAGGCTAACCCGCAACCTCGACTCTTCCTTCGTCACCGAAGATGAAAACGGGATACCCATCCCAAAAACAGCAAACGCGGCATTGATATCAGTCGAGACGTACCTTCGGCTCACGCAGCCACCAGAAGGCGACGCGCGCTCGCTCCTCCACAAGCAACAAATTGCCTCCATAAGGGCAATCGAAGAAGCTCTAGCGGCCCAAGGGCCAGGTAATCAAGCTCATGGACCAACGACGTCGGGCATCCCGGCGGCGCAGCGACAGCCAGTCAAGGACCTTCGAGACGTCCTGACACAGAAGACGGTGGACCGCAGCCGCAAGGAGCGTTCGGCTAACGCCACACAGGCGGATGATCATACCGACCGCGACTTCGAGCCATGTGGTGCGGCATGTTTCAGTTTCAACATCCGCGACACCCGCATGCCCAAAGGCTTCAAATTGACGGCCGGCACACCAAAGTACGACGGGAAGCAAGACCCGAAGTTATGGCTTGAGGACTACCTTATCGCTTGCACCTGCCAAGGCGGAACATCGACAACGGCAATGCAGTACATCCAGCTCATGCTGACAGACTCTGCGCGCGGGTGGCTCACAAGCCAACCCAAAGATTCTTTCCGAACGTGGGAAGAGTTCCAGGACAACTTCATCAAAAGTTTCTCAGGAACATTCGCCAGACCAACAACCTACATCGAGTTGCAGGCCTGCAAGCAAGGGAAAAACGAGTCGCTCCGATCTTACATCCAGAGGTGGACACTCCTTCGCAACACCATGGAACCCGTATCAGAGGACAGGGTGATGGACGCCTTCATGCATGGCGTTTCTCGCCGCGACCTCCGGGAGGAATTTGGTAGGCTCCAGCCGAAGACCACAATAGAGTTAATGAAGACAGCCAACCAATGGGCTGAAGGAGAGGACTACGTCCGCGAAACTTCTCCCAAAAAGGAAGGCGAAACAAGCAACTGGCGCGATTCACGTCAGAAGAGGAAGGCACGATACACGCACGACTCAATCGAGTTAGTAGCGGCGGGTTACGAAACCCCCCGCGAGGTCAAGCGTGAGGACAGTCGACAGCACGAGCAAAGTCGACAACCCAGCTCGAGCCAGTACAACCGTGGCAGCAGCAGCGTCGACCGCAACGACGGAAATCAGAAGCGCGACTGGAAGCGCCCGTTAACTGCGGCAGAAGAGCTGATGCAGCCCTGCAAACATCACTCGTTCCGCAACCCGGTAACAGGAAAGTATGGTTCAAACCACCTGCTGAAAGACTGCCGCAAAGCAAGAAAAATATACCATGCCATGCAGCAAATCATCGCCCCGGTGCAAGCCATCCAAGCAGCACCGCAGCTGGCCATCCAGGCGGCATCCGCAAATAATAACCAAGTGCAAGCGGCATTCCACCAGCCGCAGCAGCAGCAGCAGGTTCCGCCGGCAGCAGCCGACGCGTACCCAGCCGCACGAGGACAGCTGAACATGATCCAGAAGGGCCCCCCGTCGAACAGGAGGCAGAAGATCATCACACGCCAAGTACTCCAGGCCATCAACAGCCCGCGCGCGGTACCAGACTACCTGCGCGGGTCCGAGACACCAATCACATTCTCCAGGGCAGATCACCCAGCAGAGGTAGTCCGACCCGGACACGCCGCACTCGTGATTGAGGCCCTGATCGGCGACTACAGCCTGAAAAAGGTATTCCTGGACGGAGGCAGCGGCATCAACATCATATTCACCGACACCCTCAGACGGATGAACAGATCGACCGAGAAATTGCCGGAGTCGGAAACCACCTTCCACGGCATAGTACCTGGGCAGCCAATCACACCCATGGGAACAATCACACTCGACGTCATCCTCGGAACACCCGAGCACTTCAGGAAGGAGTCGATAGACTTTGAGGTCGTCGACTGGAAGTCACAGTACCATGCCATCCTCGGACGCCCAAGCTTCGCCAGGTTCATGGCAGTACCCCATTACGCCTACCTGATGATAAAGTTACCTGGGCCAAAGGGGGTGATCACCGTCCGCGGCGACTTTGGCCTCTCCAACAGTTGCGACCGCGACTTCGCCAAGATCTCCGAGTTCTTCGGCGTCGAAGAGCACTTCAAGGCCATATCAGCCGACAATGACAAGACCATCTTCCCGGCTCGCAAGAAGCCCGCCAAGGACGCAGCGTTTAACACAAACGACGACACAGTCACCCACCAGGTCCACCCGACCGACAGCGAAAAGACAGTCAAGGTCTCATCAAGCCTGACGCCCGCAAAGGAAAGCGCGCTCGTCGAGTTCCTACGTGAGAACTGGAAAATCTTCGCATGGCAACCTTCTGACATGCCGGGGATACCCAGGGAACTCGCCGAGCACTCTCTGAAAGTACACAAGGACGCAAGACCTGTCAAGCAATCCATGCGACGCTTCTCAGGGCCCAAACGAGACGCTATCACCATGGAAGTCGACAGATTATTGCATGCCAAGTTCATCCGAGAGATCAAGGACTCAGACTGGGTCGCTAACCCCGTCCTAGTCGAGAAAAAGAAGACGAAGAAACTACGCATGTGCGTGGACTTCACCGCAATCAACAAATGCTGCCCCAAGGATCACTTCCCGCTCCCGCGGATAGACCAGATCATCGACTCGACCGCAGGCTGCGAACGCCTGTCTTTCCTGGACGCCTACTCAGGTTACCAGCAGATCAGACTGAAGGTCGAGGACGAAGAGAAGACAGCTTTTATCACACCCGACGGCGTTTTCTGCTACCAGACGATGCCGTTCGGGTTAAAAAATGCAGGCGCCACATATCAGCGGACAATGCAAGCGTGCCTCAAGGGGCTAATCGGGCAGATCGTCCAAGTCTACGTCGATGATATCGTCGTCACTACCCGGAAGGAGGACACCCTAGTCGACGACCTGCACAAGGTCTTCGCCGCACTCGACGCGTACCAGATCAAACTCAACCCAGAGAAGTGCGTGTTCGGCGTGCCAGCCGGAGAGTTACTAGGGTACCTTGTATCCGCACGAGGAATCGAAGCAAATCCCGAGAAGGTGCAGAACATACTCACAATGCCAGCACCAACGAAGCTCAGGGAGGTGCAACGATTAGCTGGCCGAGTCGCAGCTCTCAGTCGGTTCATTAGTAAGTTGGGAGAAAAGGCCTTACCCTTCTACCAACTGATGAAGAAGTCAGACAAGTTCGAGTGGACACAAGAGGCGCAGGACGCGTTCGACCATCTCAAGAAGACATTGACAACCTCCCCGGTCCTCGTGGCACCACTGGAAAACGAGCCGCTCTACCTGTACGTCTCAGCAACAAATAGGGTGGTGAGCACGGTACTCGTAGTCGAACGCGAAGAAGAAGGACACAGTCACCCGGTGCAGAGGCCCGTCTACTACCTTAGCGAGGTACTCACCTTGTCCAAGCAAAATTACCCGCACTACCAGAAGCTGGCATACGGAGTCTTCATGACCTCCAGAAAAGTCGTCCACTACTTCTCCGAGCACCCGATCACGGTGGTAAGCTCTTCCGGACTAGCAGACATCCTCACGAATCAGCGCGCGACAGGACGAGTCGCCAAGTGGGTTGTCGAGCTAGGACCATGGGGGCTGAAGTACGCTCACCCGAAGTCCATCAAAGCCCAAGTTCTCCCAGAATTCACCACGGAGTGGATAGAAGCCCAGCTACCGAACGTCCCCGACCTGTCCAACGCATGGACAATGTACTTTGATGGCTCCAAGAAATTCAAGTCAGCCGGGGCGGGAGTCGTGCTCATCTCCCCCAAAGGTGACAAGCTCAAGTACGTCCTACAGATGGATTTTCCGACGCCATCCAACAACGAAGCCGAGTACGAGGCCTTGATCCACGGCATGCGGATGGCCAAAAACTGCGGCGCCACGCACCTCATGATCTACGGCGACTCCTACCTGGTGGTACAGCAAACCATGAAGTCCTGCGACGCCATCGCTGACAACATGATCGCCTACAGAGACCTCTACAATCAGATGGAAGGAAACTTCGACGGCTGCGAGCTACGCCACATCGGCCGCGAAAGCAACGAGGAAGCCGACGCCCTAGCTAACATGGGCTCAGACAGGGTGCCAGTCCCACCCGGCGTCTTCCTCGAGTGCATAACACAGAGATCCGTCAAGACTCAGGGTGCAGCAAGCACAACAACCGCAAAAGGCGATGCCAACCCGCCAAGCCAAGACAAGGTCCCCATGGAAGTCATGCTAGTCGAAGCCACATGGACAGGACCATACCTGGCATATATACTGCATCAGAAGCTGCCAGCTGACCCAGTCGAAGCGAAGCGCATCATCAGACGCTCCAAAAGTTTCACCGTCATCAACGGGGAACTCTACAAAAGAAGCATATCAGGAATCCTTCAAAGGTGCATAGATCCAGTCGACGGCCAAGCCATCTTACTAGACATCCATGCGGGTACCTGCGGGCATCACGCAAGCAGCCGGGCACTGGTGGCCAAGGCGCTACGAGCTGGGTTCTATTGGCTCACAGCCATGCAGGACGCTGAGGAGCTGGTGAAGAAATGCACAGGGTGCCAGGAATTTGCCAACAAGCCGCACGCCCCAGCATCAGAGCTCAAGACAATACCACTAGCCTGGCCCTTTGCCCAATGGGGCCTGGACATGGTGGGCCCGCTGAAGAAATCCTCACCCGGAGGTCATACTCACCTCCTGGTCGCAGTCGAAAAATTCACGAAGTGGATCGAAGCCGTGCCCATCACAAGTTCGACTGCGTCCACAGCGGTCAACTTCATCAGGTCAATCATCTTCAGGTTTGGAGTGCCTAATGGGATCATCACCGACAACGGCTCGAACTTCACAGCCGAGGAATTCAAAGACTTCTGCTCAGAACAGGGGATCAAGCTCAACTACGCGTCTGTCTCGCACCCGCAGTCCAACGGACAAGTAGAGAAGGCCAATGGATTAGTCTGCAACGGCATCAAGAAGCGATTGCGCGTGCCCCTCAAACGCGCAGCGGGCGCTTGGGTGGAAGAACTGCCATCAGTCCTCTGGAGTCTGCGAACAACACCCAATAGATCTACCCAGTACACGCCATTCTTCATGGTGTATGGTGCAGAAGCAGTCCTCCCCTGCGACATCAAGTTCGACGCACCAAGAGTAGTCGCCTACGACGAATCAGAAGCAGAGGAAGCACTCGAAGACAGCAGAGACACCCTGGACGAAGCACGCGACATCGCCCTGGCACGATCAGCCGTGTATCAGCAGGACCTGCGCAACTATCATACTCGGAGGCTGCGACCAAGAGCGTTCGTGGCAGGCGACCTGGTTCTTCGACTCAAGCAAAAGAAGGTGCACAAGCTCGCCTCCCCATGGGAGGGCCCGTACATCATAACAGAAGCAATAGGCAATGGAGCATACCGCCTAAAGGACTCGAAGACCGGAGCGGACTGCAGCAATCCATGGAACGTAGCACAACTACGCAGATTCTACGCCTAGTTCAAGCAACCATTGTACAAGAAAGCCAACGCGGCAGGTTTCAGACGCGCTCTTTTCCTTACCAGGGTACCTGAGGGGACTGGAAGGTTTTTAATGAGGCGGCCTGCTCGCAAGAATCAATAAAGTGATCTGAAGAAAATCTGTCTCCTTTTCCAGTCACTCAAGAAGCTAAAAAATCCTAGGCCGCCACCCGAGCCACTCGGGGGCTGCGCCACACAGGTTGAAATAACAGCTTAGGCCGCCACTCGATCCACTCGGGGGCTGCGCCATACAAGCACAATCGAAATCCTAGGCCGTCACCCGAGCCACTCGGGGGCTGCGCCACACAGGTTGAAATAACAGCTTAGGCCGCCACTCGATCCGCTCGGGGGCTGCGCCAAACAAGCAAAAAGTCAAAAAATCCTAGGCCGCCACTCGACTGACTCGGGGGCTGCGCCATACAGGTCAAGTCCAAAATCCTAAGGCGCCACCCACGACTTACGGGGAGCCGCGCCACACAGGTCACACTTGCAAACCTAGGTCACCACCCGACATACTCGGGGGCTGCGCCACACAGGTCACACTTGCAACCCTAGGCTGCCACTCGATTCACTCGGGGGCTACGCCAAACAGGACTCAGAAAAATCCTCGGCCGCCACTCGAACCTACTCGGGGGCTGCGCTGCACAGGTCAAGTTCCAAATCCTAGGTCACCACCCGGCATACTCGGGGGCTGCGCCACACAGGTCACACTTGCAACCCTAGGCTGCCACTCGATTTACTCGGGGGCTACGCCAAACAGGACTCAGAAAAATCCTCGGCCGCCACTCGAACATACTCGGGGGCTGCGCTGCACAGGTCAAGCTCCAAATCCTAGGTCACCACCCGACGTGCTCGGGGGCTGCGCCAAACAGGTAACGCTTGCAATCCTAGGCCGTCACCCAACTTACTCGGGGGCTGCGCCAGACAGGAGTTAGTCAAAACCCTAAGTCGCCACCTGGTAGAACCAGAGACTGCGGCATACAGGCAACACTTGGCCGCTGCTTGACATACTCGGCAGTCGCCCCATCCAGGTCGAATCATGCGCCCTCACTTTCGAGTAACATATCAATTCTCATTACTCGAAACAGTACTATGAAATATTACAATGTATTTACAAAGGCAAATTTGCCCTCTATAGCTAACCCTGTGCATCAGACGACAGCTACTCTAAACTGCAGGCTCAGCCTTTGGCGCGTCGAGAGGACCTACAAGCCGCTCGCTCAAGTCCTGCACTTGCCGGATAATCCGGCGCGCAGCAGGCAAGGTCTCCTCGAAGTCTCCGTCACCTGGCAGGCCTTCAAGCACCCGTTCAAGCGGAAGATGTGGCCGGTGCATCCGAACGTACGCCAGCGCCGCGTTTGCACCAGCCACAAGCTGAGCGTCGACAACTTCTTTCAGCCCTTCGCCATCACGGAACCTCTCCAGCAAGGCAGGCAACCCGTTCGGCTGCGCATTGTGCGGGAAGTACACGCGGTTGATGTGCAGAAGTGTCTTCCGGCAGCTCTCCAGAAGAAAGGCAGCGCGCCATGTACGATCCAGCATCGTGGCAAGGACGCGCCCCCTCGACTTGTTCACCCAGAACTGCCGAGCTTCATAGGAGTCGCCTGACGCCTCTCGAGTGACTCGCTCTTCAACGCGATCCCGTTCGGCTTCCCAATCGGGATTAACATCTGCACACATCAACTGCAAGTCGGAACGAGAAGGATAAACAACAACGACGGCAGTCGCCAACAGGATACATACCCTGCAACTGCCGACTGATCAAGTCCATCTCTCCAAGCAAAAAATCTTCACGGCGTGAGAACTCCGCCGTGGGGTGCGACTGGGAGCGCTGCAACGTCAGCTCCGTCTTCTTCAGGGTCGCCTCAAGCTCCGCCACCTTGTTCTTCAAGTAGGTGATTATCCGCTGGTCATTCACGCTACGCGGAGGAGCCGGCGCTGCCCGACGACGGCGAGCACCCGAAGAAGACGCCGCGCCACTCGGCACGGCCAAGGGAGAAGGCGGAGCGTCATCGCGCGCGGCACTCTGTCAGGAATACGCAAAGTCAATACAAAAAGGCGACTGCCAAACACAGTTCAACTTAGAAAGAGAGAAAGGTCATCAAATCCAATACTGGCGATCAAGAGACCCGACATGGGCAATATTCATTACAAAAACAAAAGTTCAAGGTACAGATCGCAGCGCTGCCGCATGCCTACAACTACGCCTACTCTAAGGCCGCGGACTGCGACCGGGAACGGCCCTTCCGAGCAGCCGCTTCAGTCGCCTTAGCAAGGGCCCTCTCGAAGAGCGCCACAAGCTGTGCAGCCAACTGCGAGGCGCGCTCCTTCACGCCACTCAGCGACGCGGTCCGACCATCAGGCTTGCGAGGAAAACCGCTGACGATCTTCTCGAAGTCACCTGGAACTTGGTGGCCTAAAAGCAGCTGGAAGGTGAGCTCGGAGCCGCGTACCGTCTGCGACCGCGCGAAGTCGGTGATGGTGGTCGCGTCCCCAAACGGCGCAGCCAGAGCGTCCACAGTCGCTGGCGGCTGGTTGCCCGGGAAGATGCTCTGATGCACCACGGCCAGAGCTCCGGTCGACTTCTCCAGCGCGGCGGCAGACTTCCTCAGAGCGTCCGAGGCATAGGCGCAGACACGGTCGAAGAAGCCAACCGCAGTCGCCAGGTCGACGGTGTCACTCGAAGCATCCTCCGGAGGAACTCCACCGCAAGTCTCTGCACCAGAATTTAAAGTCAGGACAAGAAAGGGAACGAAAACTAAGTAAGCGAAAGGCTGATACTCACCCCCAAGAACAGCGGCGAGTGAAAGGAGGCGACCGATTTGAGTCTTCTCCTGGGCGACCCGCGCCAGCTCCCGCTCTTGAGACTCACGGAGAGCCCTCTCAAGCTCATCCACCCGGCCAGTAGCCTGGTCCAGCGAGGAACGCAGTTGGTCCCTCTCCTTCTCCAGGCGAACATAAGCCGCGGCTGCGTCAAGCTGTTGGCGATAGTATGGCTGAAAATAAAAGAAGCTTAATGTCAATAAAAGTTGCGGGCGACTATGCTAGTCACCCACACCTTCGGGGGCTACTCCCATCGGGAGCGCTGATCGCGCACCCGATGAGAAATCAGAAGAACAAGGAAAACGAAAGAAGACTTACGTGGTCCAAGAGCTCAAGGTCATCGACAGCCGAGGGAGGATCCCGGCTAGACGAGGCCACGACGTTGGCCTCCACGCGCACCTTCTCCCCCACCACGGGTGTCTCCAGCCCAGTCGAAGGGCCAGAAGTAAGCTCCGTGTCCCGAAGAGGGGAGCCGACATTGCCAGAGTGGTGGCTGCAGTAATATCAAGAACACAAAGTCAAATAAACGGCGAACCCGCAAAAGTACTACTCGAAGAACGCGTTGCAAGGAAACTAACCTGGGGGAGCTGGCATCGTCGAAACTTGACAGCGACGGCGACGGCATCCGCGCGAAGGACCGTGGCGCCGCAGAGGCGACCGGGGGAACATTGAGAGGTTCCTCCCAGCCACCCGAAGACTGCGCACCCGGGGACGTCGCCACGGCCACCTCCTCAGCAGCACCCACGCCCTTGGCAGGCGACGACGCAGAAGCAGACTCGCCGCGAATTGGAAGCTTCCGCTTCTTCCTCGCGGGTTCCTCCACTTCGTCGCCCTCCTCCACCTCGTCGCGGGAAGAGTGGGCGGAGGGGATCTCTTCGTCATCATCCCCATCCTCGACGAACTTCGACTCATCGTCGGGTCCGTTCTCAGGGAGCGGAGGATGGCTGATGAGCAAATCCCGACCCTAAAGCAGAGTAGACGCAAGTCGAATCAAAACACAAAGTAGACTCCGGTCGAACAAGTACAAGAAGAAAGCAAGAAAGGACTCACCTCAGGAACGGGCTTCGCGGCCCCGTAAGGAGCGATGGGGCACTTGACGTTGCAAGCGTCCGCGGCTCGAAGGTTGGTGATGGACCTGACGTTGGCCTCCACCTCCTCGTCGTCCAGCGGCTTGTCGCTAACGCCCTCTGCGGCCCACATCGGGTGGGGCCGGGCGCTCAGCGGCCGCACCCGAAGGCGGAAGAAGGTGGCCATCAGAAAGATGCCACCCGCCTCACGCCCTAGGGTCTCGGTCAACTCGCGCAGCAGCATCAGCAGGGGCCGCACCGCCTCCTTCTCCACGGCAGACAACGGGTGCGCCCAGGCGCCAGTCTTCCTCAGCCCCCGCCTGCCGTCGAATGCATCCAGGCCATCTCCGGCCGACTGGACGTAGAACCATCGCCGGCGCCACCCTTGGACGGAGTCCGACTTCTTCATCGCAAAGTACGCGGTATCACCGCGCACCTGGATTCCGAAGCCGCCCACTGGGTAGGTCAGCCCACTCTTCCCCACGTTCTTGCGAACGAGGAAGAGCGACTTCCATAGTCCCCAGTGGGGCGCGACCCCCAAGAAACACTCGCAGAGCACGATGAAGCCCGCGATGCTCAAGACGCCATTGGGGGTCAGATCATGGATCTGAACCCCGTAGGCGTACAGGAGCCCGCGCACAAAATCGTGCATGGGGAACCCGAAGCCACGCGGGACGAAGTCCGCGAAGCAAACGCGCTCCCCATCGCGAGGAGTGGGAAAAGCTTCTTTGCCAGGGAGGCGCACCTGGACTTCGTCCGCAGACGGCAGCAGGCCCTGCGCGCGGAGCACGTCGACGTCGGCCTTCTTCATCGTCGACCTTTGCCAGTCACCCTCGGGCTTCTTCATCAGCCCGGCAGCGTCGGCGGCGGCGGCGGAGGAGCCAGCGGTGCCCTTCGGCTTGCCCATCGATTTGGTCACAAGGCGCGTGGACAGATCGCTAAGAGCTCGAGACGGCGGTGGCAATGGCAGAGCGCAAGAGGAGAGGAAAAGGAAGGAATGAATTGGGGAAGGTAACATCCCAAACGCCAGGGCGCAGTACTTATTCCTCGAAGATCGCCATCTCAGCCGTCCGTCGCGCAAGAGCTACGAGCAAGGGCATCCGGCCGTCCACGTGTCGCGCGGAGAAACAAACCGTCGCCGCCAACCTCCTCCACTACGCACGGGAACCGAGGCGTCGTCATCGTGCCGCGAAAATTTCGCGCCCACTTCGGAGACGTGACAACTGTGGACCGTGGTCAGCTCTGACAACGGGGCCCACCGCGTCACGTCCCATCGGGCGCAGAGGCGTGCAACAATTCGTCAACAATGACGTCATCAATCCAACGGCTCCAAAATCAGCCGAAGAAACTCGAAAGATTCGTCCGAGTAGTAAGCTTCGCAGCTGAAGTCAGCAGAGTAAGATCAAGCAATGATCCGAGCACCCGAAGAATCCATTCGGGTGGCAATACAGTAAGCTCGAGCAGCCGAACCAATCCACAAAGTAAGCCAATAAGGCTGAGTAGAAGCAAGCTTCGCAAGAAGATGAAGGCAAAAGTAATTCGACTGCAAAGGTTACTCCCATCGGGAGCGACCGGTTCGACTGAAGAACTCGAGTTCAAGCTCAAGATCAAGCAATCCAATGGCGCGTCCAGGAAGGAGTCCTCTGTCCGACTCTGCGCTTCGACCAAGCACTCGGGGGCTACTGACGTGGGGCTACCTTGCGGGTGGCCCACGATGAGGCTACCTGGGCCGCGCCAAGGATGGAAAGGCCCGCAGAAGGCCCACTCGGGGTATCTCATATCCTAGTCCAACTCGGTTAGGTCTTGTAACCTACCGTATCTGCATCAACCACCCGAGACCTGGCTGCCTATAAAGCCAGGAGGTTTGCCCGTCCTAGAGGACACGCTCAGAACTACCACAAACCCTAGCGAGATCGCAATCTCGCCATTGTAATCGCTACTCGCATCAATAACCAGACAAGCAGGAGTAGGGTGTTATCCTCCGGGAGCCCGAACCTGGGTAAATCCCGCCTGTTAGCCGTCGTGATCACCTTGCACTCTACACTCTCCCCATCAATCAACCCGGGGTGTACAACCCAGGGACTTGCCGAGTTACAACCTCGTCAATGAAAAAGGAAGATTCAACACCTTGAGACATGCAAACCTGATACTTTATCAGAAAAAATGCAAACCTGAAACAAAACAGTACCATAAAATTGTTCTCCTTCAATGAGCCTTTCTTACCATTGACATTGACGTTATACAAATAAGAAATATTGGCGATCGGAATTGGAATATTAGTTGTGCTGACGATTTTCTCTCTCTAAAATACAGCTTAATTGCAACTCATACTGGTCCTGGTCCTGCACAGATAGCAAATAAATTTGAGAGTAAAATCAAAGCAACATAGATCACATATTTTTTATCCAATCTACATGCCATAATCAGCGCACCAAAATGAAAATTGAGCCCTAATTCACATAAATATTTTTTATCCAATCTACATGTATATCTACATGTATGGAATGTTAATCCTTGATTCATACGCCTAAATCCAAAAAAAAAACGAAAGTAGGTGCTTGGCATGAAGTCGAGTGAGGATCATAGGCTACAGTGCATCGATCTCTTCTTTCCGGAACGGGATCACATTTGCTTTCCACGGTTTTCCTTTGAATAAGGTGCTTGCTAGATGGAATGATGAAGGACGGGAAGAAAACAACGAAACAACGGTATGTCTTACCATGTGCAAATTGTTTACCACCATGACAAAATCAATCGTTGGTGAATGGTGATTGCACAACGAAATATGGAGTGTGGAATTCAAGAACTGTAGAAAATGAGATAGCTCGTGATTACAGGGCCGAATATGAGATGTGAGGTGCGTAAGTTGGTATTTAAAAGCAAATATGGCCATTCAGTAACATTCTTACGTTTCTTCTGCATTTATGTGTGGCAATAAAGATTGACAGCCCGCAGCCTTTGGTTTTCTTCTTCAGTTTCAGATTGTAGGCACCGTTGTCTTGGAACCGTTGAAGAAGAGCCGCAGGGATTAATATATGGGAGAAGTGGAGTCATTAGTGTGGTTGTCAAATATTTTAGGACGACGTGGTCTCACAGAATTGCAGAGAAATCATGTAGTGGGGCTTAGCTATTTAGATATAAAAGATTTCTCTCACTTATGCCGAGGGGCACATTGGTCAAACCACACACCCCTTTTAAAACATGAGAGGGGCGGTAGGAGAGTAGTAGGCGTTGGCATTCAAAATAAGAAATTGGATTGATGGCACCGGGTGGCGTGCCCTACTGCCCTGGGTTGGGACATGCTGCTGCTACGCAACATACTTAAAGTCAACGGTTTCGTTTCATTGGTGACACAGCAGACAGGCATGGCAGGCGGTGGAAAACGACCTACGTACGGGTACGGGAGGGCATCCTGGAAGGGCGCCTACCTCAGCGAAAAAGATCCTACGCCATCTTGCCTCACCCCAAGCGGGACTCCCAGAGCCTACTGCCCCTCTCATCCGTGATCCGTCACCATCTGCATCCCTCTTCTCTATGAAATTTTCAGACCAAACGCTATGACACAAATGAATTTGGTTCGATCTCTCTAAAAAGAATGGACCAAAAAAGTGGACGGTCGATGCATCCACATTTATCCTTCCTTGGGCCGTTTATCAGCGTCCCAACCCCGTAACCGCGACACGCCCACTAGTTCTTTTTAATGGTGTTACTGGAGCAAACCCTAACCATCGCTTTGTGCCTCCCATGCACCCGCTTTGTCCACCCCAGCTTATAGAACGATAGAGAGATATGCGGAATATGTTCGACGTATTATTGAGGCTCGGGGACGAGTATATATAGACGTATGTTTGTACGTGTGTGTTTGTGAGCGTCTGCGTCTGTACTGTGTTTCTCAAAAACAAAAAAAAATATAGACGTACAAGGGACCAACTTGGAGTACAAGTCAAGTTAGGGGAGGAATCCTAACTATCCTAAACTACCGTAGTCGTACATGAATATATCTCTAACACTCCCCGCAGTCGTAGCGGGAGCGTCGTGAACAACATGAACGTGAACGGTCAAACTGGAGATAAATCGAAGAGTAGACCCAGAAGGCTGACCCCCCCCCCCTGCAGTCGTAGCGGGAGCGTCGTGGTCGATGTCGCGGCGCGGATGCTTGGACTGTAGAGGAAGCTGACGAGTGCTCAGGCGAGGTGGTAGCCCTTGTGCCGATGTCGAGGGAGCCGAGAGCGCGAGGCGATGCCGAGGTCGAGGTAGCCATTGCGAGGAGATGACGTGGTCGATGTCCTGGTCGGGGATGCCGGTTTCGATGTAGCCACACGTGAAGCCGCGAGCGCGAAGAAGGCGCCATGGTAGTGATGACGGAAACGCGTCGAGGGCAGTCGTCGAGGATGTCGATGCCGGAGGCGATGCAGTCCGAGCCGTCGAGAACGAGGTGCGGCCTTAGTTGTGCCAGAACTAGGCGCACGCCGGGGGCGTAGGCATACCACGGGTTTGCCAAAATCGAGTACGCGAGATGAATCGTCGGTGACGCGGTCAAGGCAGTCGTAGGAGTTGATGTCGAAGAAGACGTTTGTCGATGCCGATGAGGACGAGGCGCCGATCCGAGCTTGCCAGGCACGGGGACGAAGGCACACTTTGGTGTTGCCAACACCGAGCATGCGTAGAGCGGGACATGTACGGTGTCGTGCCGTGTCGATGATAGACTAGTAGAGAAGGCTCCCGGACGGTTGCGAGGCGTAGAGCGGCGAAGACGGGGAAGAGCCGATGCAGTCCGCGGTTGTTGGAGTAGACGCGAGGGTGGACGGTGGCGATGACATTGGCGACGAAGTTGTAGACGGTGAAACCAGCGGCGGCGAAGGCCCTGCACGTTACATGACGAGGCGTGGCGGCGGTACACGAACTTGGCGATGAAGAGTCGATAGTTGACGAAGACCATGCGCGGACGGTGGCGACCTACGCTGTGGGAGAGGCGCGATGGTAGCTGGGGACGTCGGTGCGCGGGGACGGCGAAGTAGATCACGTGTAGCAACACTACGGTCCGTGAGGACGACGTAATGAAAGTGCATGGTTGCCCCCATGCGTGGTTTTGGTAATTAATGACAATCCTTATGGACTAATGTTTACATTGAGATATTCTTATAGATCTTGTCCATGGGAAATTATAGGAGTTCATGTGTTGGACTCTTCAAGATGACTTAATGACCAATGCTCTATTCAAAGGGTTTATATGAAGAATGGTCATGTGTAGAGTTGAGCTCATTGCAAGTATGGCTTGGAATAGAAGATTGAGTGAACAATCATGTTTAACCCCAAGCCATCATACATATCAAGAGAAGAAGATGAAGTGCAAGCTCAATAAGATGTATCTCGGAAGATATCTTCTGATGAAGCTTGCAAAGGAGACATGAAGACGAAGCTTAGCGAGGCCCTCCCATAATGGAGTATGGGGGAGCATTTGGAGAAGTCTTTATCAAGCATGTGCTAGCAAGCACAAACAAGAAAGGTGTTTCAACCTGAGAGAGTCAAGATCGTCATCATCTAGCTCAAGTGGAATGCTCATGGCAAAGGTATGATCTTGATAGGGCTATAGGTTAGATAGGCGTACTATCAAGAGGGGCTCTCGAGTGAGTAACTTGATCGCATCTTTGTGGAGAGTTCAAACCTTTGCATGCTTGGCATATCATCTTTCTTGGTTCTTATTTGGTTTTTCTCCGTGTTGAGTTTTGGTGCTTGTCGTGATCTTCATGACAAGACCAAGTTCTTAGAAAATGGTTTTACTTTGAAAAACGTGTTGCCTTTTATCCATGTGAGGATTTAGAGCTTGGTTTATCTCCATACTAAGCTCTAGTTCATCAAAAACAGATTTCGTATGAATATCTTGTTGCGTTTTTTATGAAGGAGTTTTTACTGGTTTGCATTGTTTAGGAAAGTTCAACCTTTCCCCATTTAGTTTTATCCTAACATGATGGACTGTGATGTTTCTATGCACATTCAAGTAGAGCTCGTTGTAACGATTCCAACGAGCCAAAAATCATCAAAAACGGAGTCCGGATGGAAAAGATATTGACGTTTTAGTTTATCAGTTTCTGCTGTTTTTTGCTGTAGCGGTAGTACCGCCGCGGTACCGCCCGAGGTACCGCCGGAGCTAACAGAGAGCTGTTTTCGGCGGTACCAGGAGCGGTAGTTCCGCCGGGGCGGTAGTACCGCTGCCCGGGGCGGTAGTACCGCTACAGAAGCCTGTTTTCAGCTCGTTTTGATGCCCTAACTCCCTAGGGGGGCGGTAGTACCGCTAGGGCCAGCGGTAGTACCGCTACGGCGCGAATCTGCACCCAACGGCTGGATTTTGGGTTGAGCTATTTAAGGGGCCTTCTTTCCCAATGGTTTTCTAAGCTTCTAGCAAGTCTTTCTCCTCTCTCTCCTCCATTGTTGCCCTTTGGAAAGCTTGCTCTTCCGCTCCATCCCTCCCATGGTTCTTGCTAATATTTGAGGGAAAGTGAGAGGTGATCTTGATCTACGTTTTCACCGGTCTATTTCTCCTCTAAGTGAGGGAAACCTTGTAGATCTTGATCTTGGAGTTCTTGGTGCATCTCCTCTTTGTTCTTCCTGTCTTAGTCCCCCATAAGCATTTGTTGCTTTGTTGGAATTTGAGAGTGAAGGGTTTTGAGCACTTGTGCTCTTGCCTTTTGCATTTGGTGCATCGGTGTGCTCTCCACGAGGATTCGTGGAAGTTGAAAGTTTGTGAGCTTGTTACTCTTTGGTCCTTGGACCCTAGACGCCTTTGTGGTGGGGAGCCCCCAATCCCATTGTGGGTTGTGCCCCGGATTGTTGTTGAAAGGCTCCGGATTCCGCCTCGAAGGAATTCCGATAGTGGAAGGTGAACCAAGCCTTTGTGGTGCGGTTCACCGGAGAAGAAGGTGAAACCTTTGTGGTTGTTGAACCGTTGTGTCGGTTCACACCTCTCCAACGAGACGTACTCCCATAACAAGGAGGAACTCGGGAATACATCCTCGTCTACGCGTGCCTCAGTTGTTTCTATACCCGAGCTTTTACTTATGCACTTTACCTTGTGATAGCCTTCGTACTTGAAGTATTCTATTGCTATCACCTTATTGTTTATCTTGCTTAGCATAAGTTGTTGGTGCACATAGGTGAGCCTAGTTTATTTAGGTTGTCGGCTTGTTAATTTAAACACCTAGTTTTATTCCGCAATTATCAAGCCTAAACCGGAAAAGTTTTAAACCGCCTATTCACACCCCCCTCTAGGCGACATCATTGTCCTTTCAATTGGTATCAGAGCCTGGGCTCTCTTGTTAGGCTTTACCGCCTAGAGAGTAAAAGATGTCGTTTAGAGAATTAGTGCACGATCCCACTTTCATATTCGATGGCACAAATTATGATGTTTGGAAAATTCGCATGCTTAATCTTTTTAGGACCATGGGTCCAAATTATGTTAAGAGGATTGTAGATGTGTGTTTATCTCCTCCAAAGGATTCTCATGAATTATCTTTAGAGGATGAGATAAACTCTCATCTCGAGACTCAAGTTACTAATGGTCTTATGTGTGCTTTGACCGATGTAGTTCTTGCTTCAATCATGCCTTTTCAAAATGCACATGAGATTTCGACCAAGCTTCAAGATATATATAAAGTGTCCAAAATTATTGAGGATGATTGTGAAGGAGATATGCCCTAGAGGCAATTAATAAAGTGTATTCTTTATCATATCTCGTTTGTTCATGATAGGTTTTTGTGTCATGCTAGAACCGTATTAAGCGTAAACATTAATGCGGGTGTGATACGTAAACAAACAGGTCCCTAGTAGCCTCTACTAAGACTAGTTTCGTTGCGCGATTGATGATCGAGGTTTCCCGGTCATGGGGCATGGCGCCGGTCGGCAATGAGAGTCATATCGCTAGAGAGCGATGTGATGGACATACCCAGATTTGGAGAACATAGTCGTTACGCCTTTGACCGTGAGATCAACTCTTATTGATATTCCCGGAAGATACTTTGATTGCACCAAACGTCGTATATTATTTAATATGACAATAACGGTGATACTTTTGGGTATCGGAAAGGAGTAGTTGAGACGAGGGGTCAAGAGCGGGATTTGCCAGTCCGCATAGCAGGATAGATACTCTCGGGCCCACTCGGTGAGATCATGTCTAATGAGCTTGCAAGCATGTGACTAGGTCACGGAGACATAAGATCATGAACGAGTAGAAGATAGCGTCGTCGGTAACAAGGTCGGGATTAGGTATGGAGATATCTATGGAACGACGCTCGGACGTGCTAAGTATCGCTATGGCAAAAGGTCTAAGACTTTACGTTCAGGTTTGATAGATGAAAGTCATTCGTTATATGTCAGGGATTAATTCATGGGGTCCAGGCCTACGAGTTAGTCGTTGATCATTGAGGAGTCTTGATCATACCTGATATTATATCGAACCGCTAGGGTAACACACTTAAGGGGTTTCGACAAGACAACCGGAAAGGAAGGAGATCACCGGGAGCGTCCCGGGAGAGGTCCGATGGAGATCGGGCAGCGCCGAAAGAGTTTTCGGAGCTAGGAAAAATTATATATATTATGTTTGATATTAATTAGTGTAATTAATATGCAAATATGATTTTATATATTTATTTTTGAATTTATTAAGGCAGATTTCCCTAAATGGGCCTTCCGGACGAAAGAAGGCCCAAGAGGGGAAAATTCCCAAGGGGAATTCGGTGGGGGCCAGGAGGGGCTGCCCCAAGTGGGCCAAGGGCCCACTAGGGGGGCCGGCGCACCCTCCACAGCCGAACCAGGCATGTGGGATTAGTCCCACATTGCCTTCCTGGCAAGGTAGGCTCCCCCTGGGAGCCTATATAAGAAGGGGCACCCCAGCCTTTTAATTCACCAATTAATTCCCGATTTCTCTCTCGATCTCGTGGTTCCCAAGTCGGAGCCGCGCCGAGCTGAGGAAGAGGGGATCTCCTCCACCATAGCCCGCTGCCGCGCTGCTGGTGTTCCGGTCCAAGTCTTCCGCTGCTCGTCCTGGACTGGAGCTTCGGAGGCGTCGTTTCCACCGTACGTGTGCGACTCCCTGCGAGGTGCTGCGCTAGCGGTACTCGGAGGCCTGCTTCCTCTACACGACCTTGAGGTCGGCTTCGTCGGTCTGCATCGACAACGTTTGTGCGGGAACGTAATCCCCGCTTTCGGTCTACAAGGGTACGTATTCCGATCTCCGTTCGTACTACTATATCTGCATAGAATAGATCTTGGCATGCTTTTAGGATATCGTCGGTAGGAAATTTTTCGTTTTCTGCACACGATCCCCTTCATTGGTATCAGAGCTGATCTATCGTAGATATAGCTGTACGCTGTTAGAACCCGTGCTCTGCGCGGGGGCACCGTTCCTGTTATTTGCTACCCTCTAGCGTGCACTTGTGTATTCCAGCGGCATTGAGTTGATGAAGCGGCCCGGACCGACTTTACGCGTACGCTTACGCGAGACTGGTTCCACTACTGACATACGGCTTGTACCGTATATGTGGCTGGCGGGTGTCAGTTTCTCTCTCTTTAGTTGGTCTTCGCATTTTCAATGGAGGACCCGAAAGGGATGCTTAAACATGCAATTATTGGATCGTTGTTGTGGTCATAAGATTCGTAGGTATGAAGCGGTTCTATTTACGAAAGCCCCAAGACACGTAAAACATGCAAAAGATAAAGTAGAAGCGTCTAACTTTATTTTGCAGGGGCTATGTGATATGGTCAAGGTAGGTTTATTAAATTGTTTATAAACTGCGGGCGCCAAGAAGACAATGGCGCAATGAACTATATCACATTGCATTACATTTGATGTTTTGTGTGCATCTTATTTTTGTGTGATTGTGTGTATAGTATACATTAGTTACACGGCGGTAGCTGAATAAGATGATCCCTTCAAAATACCACTAGTGTTCTCCCTCCAACGCGCACCACCAAGAAAGTTCTACGCTATGAGGCAGGCCGTGATGATCGGGTGTCATACATCTCGTCGTTCGCATACAGTGGGTGTAAGCCATGTTGCACAAGCGTCAGCGTGGAGGTCTTTGGTGGCGATCCTAGCATACTCAGAGGTATGGCCTCGGAACAGGAAGACCGAAAGGTCGAGCACGAGTCACAAAATTGGTGTGGCGGACGATTTTGTCTACTCTTGAAGTTGTGCCGCCGGCTTTGATGATGAGGGGTGGTGCAATGGATGGGGGTCGTGTAATCGCTTAAACGACCAGGAGGGATGTTCGTTTGAGTGGGAGTTATGTTAGTTATTTTCTAAAATACTATAACTCAAAATTAGTATGAACAAAGTCTTATGTTGTTGCAAATTCCATTGTAGATGTCTCGCCCCTCGTTTAACCTAGGTCTGTTCCTTGAGAAAGAAAAGCTTAAGACCAATGGACTGGAGCTTCGGAGGCGTCGTCTCCACCGTACGTGTGCGACTCCCTGCGAGGTGCTGCGCTAGCGGTACTCGGAGGCCTGCTTCCTCTACACGACCTTGAGGTCGGCTTCGTCGGTCTTCATCGACAACGTTTGTGCGGGAACGTAATCCCCGCTTTCGGTCTACAAGGGTATGTATTCCGATCTCCGTTCGTACTACTATATCTGCATAGAATAGATCTTGGCTAGTTTAAGGATATCGTTGCTAGGAAAATTATTGTTTTCTGCCCACGATCCCCTTCAGTGGTATCAGAGCCGATCTATCGTAAGATATAGCTGTACGCTGTTAGAACCCGTGCTCTGCACGGGGGCACCGTTCCTGTTATTTGCTACCCTCTAGCGTGCACTTGTGTATTCCAGCGGGATTGAGTTGATGAAGCGGCCCGGACCGACTTTACGCGTACGCTTACGCGAGACTGGTTCCACTACTGACATACGGCTTGTACCGTATCTGTGGCTGGCGGGTGACAGTTTCTCTCTCTTTAGTTGGTCTTCGCATTTTCAATGGAGGGCCCGAAAGGGATGCTTAAACATGCAATTATTGGATCGTTGTTGTGGTCATAAGATTCGTAGGTATGAAGCGGTTCTATTTACGAAAGCCCCAAGCCACGTAAAACATGCAAAAGATAAAGTAGAAGCGTCTAACTTTATTTTGCAGGGGCTATGTGATATGGTCAAGGTAGGTTTATTAAATTGTTTATAAACTGCGGGCGCCAAGAAGACCATGGCGCGATGGACTATATCACATTGCATTACATTTGATGTTTTGTGTGCATCTTATTTTGTGTGTGATTGTGTGTTACACGGCGGTAGTTGAATAAGATGATCCCTTCAAAATACCACTAGTGTTCTCCCTCCAACGCGCACCACCAATAAAGTTCTACGTTATGAGGCAGGCCGTGATGATCGGGTGTCAGACATATCTTCGTTCGCATACGGTGGGTGTAAGCCATGTTGCACAAGCGTCAGCGTGGAGGTCTTTGGTGGCGATCCTAGCATACTCAGAGGTATGGCCTCGGAACAGGAAGACCGAAAGGTCGAGCACGAGTCACAAAATTGGTGTGGCGGACGATTTTGTCTACTCTTGAAGTTGTGCCGCCGGCTTTGATGATGAGGGGTGGTGCAATGGATGGGGGTCGTGTAATCGCTTAAACGACCAGGAGGGATGTTCGTTTGAGTGGGAGTTATGTTAGTTATTTTCTAAAATACTATAACTCAAAATTATTATGAACAAAGTCTTATGTTGTTGCAAATTCCATTGTAGATGTCTCGCCCCTCGTTTAACCTAGGTCTGTTCCTTGAGAAAGAAAAGCTTAAGACCAATGGACTGGAGCTTCGGAGGCGTCGTCTCCACCGTACGTGTGCGACTCCCTGCGAGGTGCTGCGCTAGCGGTACTCGGAGGCCTGCTTCCTCTACACGACCTTGAGGTCGGCTTCGTCGGTCTTCATCGACAACGTTTGTGCGGGAACGTAATCCCCGCTTTCGGTCTACAAGGGTATGTATTCCGATCTCCGTTCGTACTACTATATCTGCATAGAATAGATCTTGGCTAGTTTAAGGATATCGTTGCTAGGAAAATTATTGTTTTCTGCCCATGATCCCCTTCAGTGGTATCAGAGCCGATCTATCGTAAGATATAGCTGTACGCTGTTAGAACCCGTGCTCTGCACGGGGGCACCGTTCCTGTTATTTGCTACCCTCTAGCGTGCACTTGTGTATTCCAGCGGCATTGAGTTGATGAAGCGGCCCGGACCGACTTTACGCGTACGCTTACGCGAGACTGGTTCCACTACTGACATACGGCTTGTACCGTATCTGTGGCTGGCGGGTGACAGTTTCTCTCTCTTTAGTTGGTCTTCGCATTTTCAATGGAGGGCCCGAAAGGGATGCTTAAACATGCAATTATTAGATCGTTGTTGTGGTCATAAGATTCGTAGGTATGAAGCGGTTCTATTTACGAAAGCCCCAAGCCACGTAAAACATGCAAAAGATAAAGTAGAAGCGTCTAACTTTATTTTGCAGGGGCTATGTGATATGGTCAAGGTAGGTTTATTAAATTGTTTATAAACTGCGGGCGCCAAGAAGACCATGGCGCGATGGACTATATCACATTGCATTACATTTGATGTTTTGTGTGCATCTTATTTTGTGTGTGATTGTGTGTTACACGGCGGTAGTTGAATAAGATGATCCCTTCAAAATACCACTAGTGTTCTCCCTCCAACGCGCACCACCAATAAAGTTCTACGTTATGAGGCAGGCCGTGATGATCGGGTGTCAGACATATCTTCGTTCGCATACGGTGGGTGTAAGCCATGTTGCACAAGCGTCAGCGTGGAGGTCTTTGGTGGCGAGCCTAACATACTCAGAGGTATGGCCTCGGAACAGGAAGACCGAAAGGTCGAGCACGAGTCACAAAATTGGTGTGGCGGACGATTTTGTCTACTCTTGAAGTTGCGCCGCCGGCTTTGATGATGAGGGGTGGTGCAATGGATGGGGGTCGTGTAATCTCTTAAACGACCAGGAGGGATGTTCGTTTGAGTGGGAGTTATGTTAGTTATTTTCTAAAATACTATAACTCAAAATTATTATGAACAAAGTCTTATGTTGTTGCAAATTCCATTGTAGATGTCTCGCCCCTCGTTTAACCTAGGTATGTTCCTTGAGAAAGAAAAGCTTAAGACCAATGGGTCAAACTTCATGGCCTGGTTCCGCAACCTGAGGATCCTCCTCACTCCCCATAGGGTGGCCTACGTCATTGAGGCCGCCATAGGTGACCCTCCTGCAGATAATGCCTCTGAGGATGAGAAGAAGGTCTTCCAGACCCGATCGGAGGATTCTGCCTTTGTCCAGAGTGGCATGCTCTACGCCATGGAAGCCGACCTGCAGAAGCGCTTTGAGAAGATGAGCGCCTTTGAGATCATTTCGGATCTTAAGGCTGTCTTCGCGCTGCAGGCTAAGGCTGAGAGATATGAGGCTTCTGAGCTTTTCTTGTCAGCCAAGATGGAAGAGCATAGCAGTGTGAGCGAGCATGTAGTCAAGATGTCTGGCTACGTTCAACGCCTGAATGCTCTGGAATTCAAGATTCCCGATGAGCTGGCGATTGACAGGGTGTTGCAATCGTTGCCACCAAGCTACAAAGGCTTCGTCATGAACTACAACATGCAGGGCATGGCTAAGTCCCTGGGTGAAGTGTTCGTGATGCTCAAGACTGCTGAGGTAGAGATTAAGAAGGAGCACACGCTGTTGATGGTCAACAAGACCGTTGATTTCAAGAAGTCCGGTGGCAAGGGAAAGCAGAGCTGGAAGTCCCGGAGGGAGGCAAAGTTGGCTGCCAAGCCCAGGACTAACAGGTCTGGTCCCAGAGCTAGCGTGGAGTGTTTCTACTGCAAGGGGAAGGGTCACTGGAAGCGCAACTGCCCCAAGTATCTGGAGGATAAGAAGTCTGGCAAGACGGTCGACAAAGAGCAAGGTATATTTGATATACATGTTATAGATGTGTACCTTACATCCGCCCGGAGCAATACGTGGGTATTTGATACTGGTTCTGTTGCTCATATATGTAACTCTCAGGAGGAGTTACGGAATAGAAGGCGGCTGGCGAAGGATGAGGTGACGATGCGCATCGGCAACGGATCGAGAGTCGACGTGGTGGCTGTCGGCACGCTCCCTCTGCATCTACCATCGGGATTAGTTTTGGTTTTAAATAAATGTTATTTTGTGCCATCCTTGAGTGTAAACATTATAAGTGGGTCTTGCCTGTTACAAGACGGTTATTCATTTAAATCAGTGTCAAGCAATTGTGTTATTTATATGAATGATATCTTTTATGTTGATGCTCCCGAGAATAACGGTTTATTCTTGTTGAATCTCGGTCGTAGTACTCACGTCCATAACATAGAAGCCAAACGAATTAAGTGTAGTGACGATACCGCCATGTTTTTGTGGCATTGCCGTCTGGGTCATATTGGTATAAAGCGCATGAAGCGACTCCACTCCGATGGACTCTTGGACTCAATGGATTTCGGATCCCTCGATACATGCGAACCATGCCTTATGGGCAAAATGACCAGGACACCGTTCAAAGGTTTCGTTGAACGGGCGTCGGATTTGTTGGGGATCATACATACAGATGTGTGTGCACCGATGAGCGTTTCGACACGCAATGGTTATCGTTACTTCGTTACCTTCACTGATGACTTGAGTAGATACGGTTATATCTATTTGATGAAACACAAGTCTGAAACGTTTGAAAAGTTCAAAGAATTCCAGAGTGAAGTTGATAATCAGCTTAATAGGAAAATCAAGCATCTCCGGTCCGATCGCGGTGGAGAGTACTTGAGTTTTGAGTTTGGCACACATCTGAAGAGTTGTGGCATAGTGCCCCAACTTACGCCCGCCGGAACGCCGCAGCGTAACGGTGTGTCCGAGCGACGTAATCGTACTCTACTGGATAGTGTCCGATCCATGATGTCTCTTACCGATCTGCCAGTGTCCTTCTGGGGTTATGCGTTAGAAACAGCCGCATTCATTTTAAATAGGGCTCCGTCCAAGTCCGTTGAAACGACGCCGTATGAATTATGGTATGGCCAAAAGCCTAAGTTATCGTTTCTGAAGGTTTGGGGTTGTGAGGCGTACGTTAAGAAACTACAGCCCGACAAACTCGAACCGAAGTCGGAGAAAGTCATCTTTGTAGGATATCCGCGGGAAACCGTTGGGTACACCTTCTACAACCAAGCTGAGGGTAAAACTTTTGTCGCGAAGACCGGTACCTTTCTAGAGAAGGAGTTTCTCGCGAAAGGAGTAAGTGGGAGGAAGGTAGACCTCGATGAAATCGTTGATCCTGAACTCGAGATTCCGAGTGGCGCAACGGAAGCAATTCCGAAAACGTCCTCCGTGGAAGGAGTGGGAGAAACTGTCGAGGAAGATGTTCTACCTCGTAGGTCTGGTAGATCTCGGATCCCACCAGAATGGTATGGCAACATGGTTTGCACCGTCATGCTAGTCGAGCAAGACGAACCTACGAACTACAAGGAGGCGATGGAGAGTCTAGAGTCCGAGAAATGGCTTGAAGCCATGAAATCCGAAATAGGATCCATGTATGATAACAAAGTGTGGACTTTGGTGGATATTCCCGAAGGGCGCAAGGCCGTCGAGAATAAGTGGATCTTTAAGAAGAAGACTGATGCGGATGGTAATGTGACCGTCTATAAAGCTCGGCTTGTCGCAAAGGGTTTCCGACAAGTTCATGGAATTGACTACGATGAAACTTTTTCACCGGTAGCGATGCTTAAGTCTATTCGGATTTTGTTAGCGGTAGCTGCCTACTATGATTATGAAATCTGGCAGATGGACGTCAAAACGGCCTTCCTGAATGGAAACATTGAGGAAGAGTTGTACATGGTAAAGCCGGAAGGTTTTGTCGATCCAGGAAATGCTAACAAGGTGTGCAAGCTTCAGCGATCCATCTATGGATTGAAGCAGGCATCTCGGAGCTTGTAACGCCCTGGGATTTATCCCCTTTTGATTTTGTGAGTTTTTTTCTTTTTGCATCGACATAGCATCGCATTAACTTAATTGTTGCATTTAAATTAATTTTCCACAATTAAATTCAAATGCATTTCAAATTAATTAAAAATGTGTTATTTTCAAATCTTTTAAAAATGTTAAAAACTAGTTTATTAAATTGTCTATGCAAAACTAAAAATATTTTGTATAGGTTTCGTACCTTTGCTCCCTTACTTGCTTATCTTGTTATTGCTTAGATTATCATTTAGGTAAATTCACCGTAGTTGCATATCTAGAGAATTTACCTTTGTGTTGAGCCTAAATTTGAAAAGACCTAAAATTTGTAATAGCACCTATTCACCCCCCCCCCCCCTCTATGTGCCGGATTCCCGTTCAACGTAGATGCAAGTTTCTGCTCAGACCCCGATGACTGTAAGTCACAGACAGGTTACGTGTTCAAGGTAAATGGAGGCGCCCTGTGCTGGAGAAGTGGGAAGCAACCCATAGTCGCACAATCTACAATGGAGTCGGAGTACATTGCTGCCTGCGAGGCCGCGAATGAAGCTGTGTGGCTGAGGAAGTTCTTCATCGAACTTGGTGTGTTCCCAAGCGTGCAAGACCCCGTGATCCTCTTCTGCGACAATACGGGTGCCATTGCAAACGCCAAGGAGCCAAGGTCTCACTCCACCGCCAAACACATTCTCCGACGCTTCCATGTGATACGTCAGTACGTACAAGGAGGCGATGTGAAGATTTGCAAAGTGCATACGGATCTGAATGTGGCAGATCCGCTGACGAAGCCTCTCCCGCTTGATAAGCATGAACAACACCAGTTAGCTATGGGTGTTAAGCTTTTACCAAGTTGTAATCTAGATTAAGTTGTACTCTAGTGCAAGTGGGAGACTGAAGGAGATATGCCCTAGAGGCAATTAATAAAGTGTATTCTTTATCATATCTCGTTTATTCATGATAGGTTTTTGTGTCATGCTAGAACCGTATTAAGTGGAAACATTAATGCGGGTGTGATACGTAAACAACCAGGTCCCTAGTAGCCTCTACTAAGACTAGTTTCGTTGCGCGATTGATGATCGAGATTTCCCGGTCATGGGGCATGGCGCCGGTCGGCAATGAGAGTCATATCGCTAGAGAGCGATGTGATGGACATACCCAGATTTGGAGAACATAGTCGTTACGCCTTTGACCGTGAGATCAACTCTTATTGATATTCCCGGAAGATACTTTGATTGCACCAAACGTCATATCTTATTTAGTATGACAATAACGGTGATACTTTTGGGTATCGGAAAGGAGTAGTTGAGACGAGGGGTCAAGAGCGGGATTTGCCAGTCCGCATAGCAGGATAGATACTCTCGGGCCCACTCGGTGAGATCATGTCTAATGAGCTTGCAAGCATGTGACTAGGTCACGGAGACATGAGATCATGAACGAGTAAAAGATAGCGTCGTCGGTAACGAGGTCGGGATTAGGTATGGAGATATCTATGGAACGACGCTCGGACGTGCTAAGTATCGCTATGGCAAAAGGTCTAAGACTTTACGTTCAGGTTTGATAGATGAAAGTCATTTGTTATATCTCAGGGATTAATTCATGGGGTCCAGGCCTACGACTTAGTCGTTGATCATTGAGTAGTCTTGATCATACCTGATATTATATCGAACCGCTAGGGTAACACACTTAAGGGGTTTCGACAAGACAACCGGAAAGGAAGGAGATCACCGGGAGCGTCCCGGGAGAGGTCCGATGGAGATCGGGCAGCGCCGAAAGAGTTTTCGGAGCTAGGAAAAATTATAAATATTATGTTTGATATTAATTAGTATTATTAATATGCAAATATGATTTTATATATTTATTTTCGAGTTTATTAAGGCAGATTTCCCTAAATGGGCCTTCCGGACGAAAGAAGGCCCAAGAGGGGAAAATTCCCAAGGGGAATTCGGTGGGGGCCAGGAGGGACTGCCCCAAGTGGGCCAAGGGCCCACTAGGGGGGCCGACGCACCCTCCAGAGCCGAACTAGGCATGTGGGATTAGTCCCACATTGCCTGGCTGGCAAGGTAGGCTCCCCCTGGGAGCCTATATAAGAAGGGGCACCCCCAGCCTTTTAATTCACCAATTAATTCCCGATTTCTCTCTCGGTCTCGTGGTTCCCAAGTCGGAGCCGCGCCGAGCTGAGGAAGAGGGGATCTCCTCCACCATAGCCCGCTTCCGCGCTGCTGGTGTTCCGGTCCAAGTCTTCCGCTGCTCGTCCTGGACTGGAGCTTCGGAGGCGTCGTCTCCACCGTACGTGTGCGACTCCCTGCGAGGTGCTGCGCTAGCGGTACTCGGAGGCCTGCTTCCTCTACACGACCTTGAGGTCGGCTTCGTCGGTCTGCATCGACAACGTTTGTGCGGGAACGTAATCCCCACTTTCGGTCTACAAGGGTACGTATTCCGATCACCGTTCGTACTACTATATCTGCATAGAATAGATCTTGGCATGCTTTTAGGATATCGTCGGTAGGAAAATTTTTGTTTTCTGCACACGATCCCCTTCAGATTGTTCTTCCTCCACCTCCGGCCGTGATGAGTTCACAACTTCTTCCACTTCACCAACATGTGATTTGTCACACGGTAACGATATGGTGAGTGGCGATAGAAATTGCATTGGTGATGGTGAACTTACTATTGAATATACCTCTTCTCTATCACATTGCAATCTTCTATCTTTGGACTTAAAATCTTCTAGCACTCCAAATGTCATACATGCTAGAGTTGATTGTCCTTGCATATCAAGTAATAGTTGCTTAACTAAATATAATGATGATATGCTCTCTATGTCTTGTTGTGATGAAAATTACTCTTCCATATCCTCTAGTATTTGCATGACTAACAATGTAGAGGAATCCCAACACTTGTTGGAACAAGACATGGACCTCAATGGAGCTTCAAGTATTTCTTCATCCTCCTCACCCATTAATCATGTTTGCCTTATGGCTAAGGATTCCGAGGTATCTCCCACCTCGAATCCAAATTGTGATGATGTGGATGAGGATTCTCATGAAGAAGGTTTTGACTTTGAATCCTTAACCAAGATGGGTGAGATGGTACTTGGTGCTCTACCCAAAGGTAGTAAAGCTATCCCTCCTCTTTGTGAAATCATTGATTATGTTACTAAGAGTAGGGAGTTCATTGAGGATTTGGAAAGTCAATTTGATGAGAAATGTCAAATTGAGAGAGATGACTCTATCACCATAGCTTCTTTGAAAGCTTCTCTTGAAGAGGAATAAGAGCTTAGGGTTTCTCTTGAAGAGAAACTTGAATCCCTTGATGAGTCTAATGATCTTATTATTGCTAAAATCATTAAGGAAAGAGATCATGCTATTGCTAAATATAAAGTGCTTAAAAAGGAAAAAGTTGAATTTGATGTTGGCAATGCTAGACTAAGTGAGGACATAGAGAGACTTGACAAAGCTCACAAAACTTTAGAAAGTGAACACTCTCTCCTTATCATGTCTCATGATCAACTCCAAACTCAACTATCTAACAATGATAAGCTTTCCAAATTGTCTCCTTCCATTTCTAATGTTAATGATGCTTGTGCTACTAACTCCACTTCTCGTGAAGCATCTATTTTGAAGGAAAATGTTGAGCTAAGGGCTCAACTTGAGTTGCTATCTAGCAAGTATGGGAAATTGGAATAAACTCATGAAAGGCTCTCTAGCTCTAATGACGATCTTCTAGCATCCCATGCTAAGCTAAAGTTAGCTAATGAGGCGATTATGTCAAAGGTAACATCTTGTAAGCCTCATGTGGACAATGTCACAACGTATTCTCTTAATGCTATATCATCTTGTGCTAGTCCTTGTGATTCATCCACTCATAATGTTGCTACATCTTGTGATGAATCACTTTCCATACCTTGTTGCTCTAACAATGAAATTTCTACTTCCTCTAGCATTTGTGTTGATACTAACCATGTAGAGGAATTAAAAGAGCTCAAGGCCCAAGTCACTTATTTGAATAAAGACTTGGAAAAGCGTCATGTTGGGAAGTCCACACTTGACAATATGTTGAGTGTTCAAAGACGCCCCAGTGACAAGAGTGGACTTGGATTCAACTCCAATAACAAGAACAAGTCCAAGATCATCAAGAAGAAAAAGGGCCAAGAACAAGTCAAAGATTCGGCCAAGATTGTTTGCTTCAAGTGCAAAGTTGAAGGGCACCATGTTAGATCTTGCCCTTTGAAGAAGAAGGATTTTAGTGAGAAGCAACAAGGGAAGAAACCTCAAGTTCAAACTCAAGCTCCTCAAGTTGAAGAACAGTCTCTTCCCAAGAAGAATCAAGCTACCCCTTCTCAAGTCAAGACTCCAACTAAGAAGAGAGGAGGAAGTAGATGTTGCTACCTATGTCGTGAGAAGGGTCACCTTGCTTCTTCATGCACAAATGGTACCTTATCCAACCCCATTATAATTAATGATGTTTATTCTCTTCGGAAGGATAAGGTTGGCAATATGTTTGCCAAATATGTTGGTACTCAAAGTGGTGTCAAGAAAAGAACCATTTGGGTTGCCAAACCTATTGTGACTAACCTCTTAGGACCCAACTTGGTTGGGGACCAACAAGTTAAAACTTGACCAATAGGTGTTGTTGGAGGCATTGGAGACTTGGCTACATTATGAAGAATTAAGGGATCTTCATCAATTATATTCTCTCAAGTCAAGTCATATGGATCATATTGTTCTATCTCATATCCAATGTTCCTCCTTGCGGTAACTTTTATTTAAATCATATATACACTGAAAGTTGCTTGCACCCTTGCATGTGTTTGGTTTTGTACCTTGCTAGTGTTTGTATGTGTTGTGCTCTCTACTTACTTATCTTGAGAAATCAAGTATGTGTATGTTGGTTTGCACACCATTTACTAGTTTTGAGCCTTATTGTTTTTATTTGATATCTTATCTTGTTGGCTCTCTTTGAGAGATTAATGGACTATCATATTTTGGGGGAGTGATATGCTTCGTGCACTTCACAATCCTAAAATTGTGTATTCATGAGAAATACAACTTAGTGTAGATATTTTTATATTATCTACTATCTATGTGGTATGTCATTCTCATGAGAAATTCAATTTCTATAATGTCCATTAATTTTTCGAGTTGGTTTTGTTTGCCTCTTGCTTTAAATAAATGGATTATCACATTATCGGGAAGTAATAAGCTATGTGCATATTACAAGCCTAGAAAATGTGAACATATGAGGTTTTGCCACCTAGAATTGATATTGCTAGTTATCTTGTTCCTATGTGGCATGTTGCTCAAACAAGTTTCCATTTACTTAAATGTTTTTTGTCTCTCACTCTTTTGGATCTTGTTTGTGGAGGATGTTCTTGGTATGGCTTTCCCAAATATGTTCTCATGTATCTTTGGGGAAGCCAATTGTTTCAAGCTACTCCTTGGAATTGCTTTGTACCTTCGCATGATTTGTGAAGCTATCAAGAATATCTATCTATCTAAGCATGGCTTTTAATTCCTATCATTTGCCATATGCTTTGTGAATATGATCTTGAATATATCTTTGCAATCCACCTTCGAGAAATATCTCCATACATTACTTGTCTTGACAAGTGATAATCTTTTTGTGGTAAATATATTGATCATATTCGCTTTGGCTCTTGCTTTGAATTGCTTTATTTGATTGCCAAGGATTTGTTTTGATCTAACTCTCATTTGTCTTCATTGTATCTTTTGGATCCTTTATTGCTCTACTTAAAAGTTATTTAGTGCTTTCTTGAGTTGGGAAAAGCAATGAACCAATTCTTGTGCATTGACATTCAAAAGCCATACTTCTTGATAATGCACTATTCTTTGGGAAGCTATCCTACTTTGAGTAAAACACCGTTCTTTAATTTGGTATTGCAATTTCTTGCCTTTCTTGAACATGACTAGTGTTTGAATAATATACATGGAGAGTGATGATCTCATTTGTGTGCATTGTGTATTCAAATGCAAAATCATAAATAATGCACACATCGTGGGGGAGCAATCCTATATGCTTTTTGAACATTAGTTGTCTCCGTTTGATATTTGATCCCGATGACGTGTCTCCTTGGAAGACAAACATTCTTCGTCTTGGTACCTTGTGCCATCATGAAAAGTGTAGAGGGTTTGGTTTATTCCTTGATGATATTTTTCATCAATTGGTCTCTTGTTTTCATTGGTATCTTTTCAAAGTGGTATCTTCAATCATGTGTTGATTTGGGTATTTGATATAATTTGGACAATTTGTTTTCTTGTCACACTTGTGTGTGCTTTGTTGGTTTACTTGGTGTTTTATCTAAATTATATCTCGCTTGGTTCTTGTAAGTCTTGTGCATGCATATTTATTATATGTATATATTATGGCATGCTTACTTTCGTTGATCCAATATATAGGATAAACTCTATCAAATCCTAAATGGCTAAGATGTGCATGAAATTCAATTTCATATCAATATGCACATATTTATGTGGAGTTTGTCCTATGTGTTGTAGTTGCTCTAACTACTTTGGACCCAATTAGTTTGGGTACCATGTTGTACTTAAATTTGTTTTAGGTACACTTGAGATGCATTGGAAGCTTGTCTCATCTACAAGGTGGTGTCACCATGTGTTCATTGGACCCAAGTTTGGATGATGGTTCACTCTTATCTTCTACATCACCAATGCTATCTCGGTAACACGTATCTACCTGATACATACATTTCTAGCTTTCAACCTTGTGTAGGTTGTATCTTGGCATGAATCTTTTTGTTGCAATTAATTTGGTTCTTGAAAAACATCCTTATTGCAAATATGAGTAAGCCGGGATGATTACATATAAGGGGACTATATATTCATTTCTATGATTCATCGATCCCAAGTATGTCAATCTAGCACTTTCTACTTAAAGTCTCTCATGTGCAATATTGATGTTTCTTCAAATCATTTGCCTTTCGTGATACTTGTTATCTTACTCGGAGCATCCATTTGTTAACCTTTATCCCTTGCGGATAACTTTTGATGCTATGATGAGTATGTGTTGGAAGTTCACTTATATTCCGTTAAGATATAATTGGGATTTGTGCTATGCTTTTAAGCAAAGATCTTATTGGTGTATTTATGACTTCCTCCTGGATATCATAATCTTTACCCGTGTATCTATCTTGTGTGTACATGTTTATTTGTAGACCCATATCTTAGTGATTAGTGTCTACTTAGAAAATTATACACATGAGATTAGTTACATCTTTTATTGATATTCCAATTCTTTAGTGACCACCTCTTTTTTCTTTTAGTTCTTTGGTGGTTTCTAAAAGGAACAAGTTTTATTTTTCATGTGTTATGCTTTTTGCATTTTACTAAGCTTGTGGAGTTATTTGCTATACCTCTTTTGGTGTGTGGGTGTGGGAAAGACACGATATGCACTATGTGCAACTCTTCTTGAAAGAATATGGTGATGCTATCATCCTTGTATTAGTCTCCTATAATGTCTTTTTATCTCACACCCATTATTTGATTTACCGCTCCTTGCTCTTGTTGCAAAACATTTTATTAGGTGAAAATTGTTTTGCCTCCTTTATCATTTACATTCTCTTGCATGAGCTTGTGTTCGAATTTATCTAGGAGGGAGTGAGGATTCCATGTTGTGCACACTATATTGAAACACAAATCCTATTTGTGCACGTACCTTGGGGAGTTCCCTCATGATATTTAGAACATTTTTCGGATCCTTTTGATTGCTTGCTTCTTTCGTTGAAGTATCTTTCCATTTCAAATTCTTTTGCAATCTTTGGATCCTCTATATAGTTTGATCTCCCTCCATCTATTCGTCATTGGATATGTGCATTTGATTTCACTCATATTATGAGAAATGCACACATTATGGGGGAGCTCTCACTATATTTGCCTTCTAAGTTTTTCTTCCCATTTCGGCAATCGATGCCAATTACCAAAATGGGGGAGATTGAAAGTGCATGGTTGCCCCCATGCGTGATTTTGGTAATTAATGACAATCCTTATGGACTAATGTTTACATTGAGATATTCTTATAGATCTTGTCCATGGGAAATTATAGGAGTTCATGTGTTGGACTCTTCAAGATGACTTAATGACCAATGCTCTATTCAAAGGGTTTATATGAAGAATGGTCATGTGTAGAGTTGAGCTCATTGCAAGTATGGCTTGGAATAGAAGATTGAGTGAACAATCATGTTTAACCCCAAGCCATCATACATATCAAGAGAAGAAGATGAAGTGCAAGCTCAATAAGATGAATCTCGGAAGATATCTTTTGATGAAGCTTGCAAAGGAGACATGAAGACGAAGCTTAGCGAGGCCCTCCCATAATGGAGTATGGGGGAGCATTTGGAGAAGTCTTCATCAAGCATGTGCTAGCAAGCACAAATAAGAAAGGTGTTTCAGCCTGAGAGAGTCAAGATCGTCATCATCTAGCTCAAGTGGAATGCTCATGGCAAAGGTATGATCTTGATAGGGCTATAGGTTAGATAGACGTACTATCAAGAGGGGCTCTCGAATGAGTAACTTGATCGCATCTTTGTGGAGAGCTCAAACCTTTGCATGCTTGGCATATCATCTTTCTTGGTTCTTATTTGGTTTTTCTCCGTGTTGAGTTTTGGTGCTTGTCTTGACCTTCATGACAAGACCAAGTCCTTAGAAAATGGTTTTACTTTGAAAAACTTGTTGCCTTTTATCCATGTGAGGATTTAGAGCTTGGTTTATCTCCATACTAAGCTCTAGTTCATCAAAAACAGATTTCGTATGAATATCTTGTTGCGTTTTTTATGAAGGAGTTTTTACTGGTTTGCATTGTTTAGGAAAGTTCAACCTTTCCCCATTTGGTTTTATCCTCACATGATGTACTATGATGTTTCTATGCACATTCAAGTAGAGCTCGTTGTAACGATTCCAACGAACCAAAAATCATCGAAAACGGAGTCCGGATGGAAAAGATATTGATGTTTTCGTTTATCAGTTTCTGCTGTTTTTTGTTGTAGCGGTAGTACCGCCGTGGTACCGCCCGAGGTACCGGCGGAGCTAACAGAGAGCTGTTTTCGGCGGTACCAGGAGCGGTAGTTCCGCCGGGGCGGTAGTACCGCTACGGAAGACTATTTTCAGCCCGTTTTGATGTCCTAACTCCCTAGGGGGCGATAGTACCGCTAGGGCCAGCGGTAGTACCGCTACCGCGCGAATCTGCACCCAACGGCTGGATTTTGGGTTGAGCTATTTAAGGGGCCTTCTTCCCCAATGGTTTTCTAAGCTTCTAGCAAGTCTTTCTCCTCTCTCTCCTCCATTGTTGCCCTTTGGAAAGCTTGCTCTTCCTCTCCATCCCTCCCATGGTTCTTGCTAATATTTGAGGGAAAGTGAGAGGTGATCTTGATCTACGTTTTCACCGGTCTATTTCTCCTCTAAGTGAGGGAAACCTTGTAGATCTTGATCTTGGAGTTCTTGGTGCATCTCCTCTTTGTTCTTCCTCTCTTATTCCCCCATAAGCATTTGTTACTTTGTTCGAATTTGAGAGTGAAGGATTTTGAGCACTTGTGCTCTTGCCTTTTGCATTTGGTGCATCGGTGTGCTCTCCACGAGGATTCGTGGAAGTTGAAAGTTTGTGAGCTTGTTACTCTTTGGTCCTTGGACCCTAGACGCCTTTGTGGTGGTTGGACTCTTGTGTGGTCACTTGAAGCCTTTGTGGTCACCGGAGAAGAAGGTGAAACCTTTGTGGTTGTTGAACCGTTGTGTCGGTTCACACCTCTCCAACGAGACGTACTCCCTTAACAAGGAGGAAGTCGGGAATACATCCTCGTCTACGCGTGCCTCGGTTGTTTCTATACCCGAGCTTTTACTTATGCACTTTACCTTGTGATAGCCTTCGTGCTTGAAGTATTCTATTGCTATCACCTTGTTGTTTATCTTGCTTAGCATAAGTTGTTGGTGCACATAGGTGAGCCTAGTTTATTTAGGTTGTCGGCTTGTTAATTTAAACACCTAGTTTTATTCCGCAATTATCAAGACTAAACCGGAAAAGTTTTAAACCGCATATTCACCCCCCCCCCCCTCTAGGCGACATCATTGTCCTTTCACGTAGGTGCAGTGTGCGAGTCGGTGCAGCGGCTTGAGGGGACCAAGGCGACGGCGCGCGGCCCGAAGAGGCGGCGTTGAGGCAACCTGTTGCTTGATCGGTGATAGGCGCGTGCTTGGGGACGTGCATGGCGACGATGTGCGCAGATCGGTTGATCAGACTGACGGACACGCCTGATGCACCATGGCATGGACGACGGGCGCAAATCAGAGTTGATGGCAACGTTGTCGGTGAAGTCCCGGGCGATGACGACGAAGACGGATCGGCGAATGAGACCGCGCGGACGAGAACAGCCTGCGGCGACGCACGTAGGGGCGCCCCGTGTGCGGCGCATGCGGCCGTGCCGAGCGGTTGATGAAGATGGCCGGTGTAGTTCGATGACGTTGTCGGAGTAGAGGCGCAGGTTGACGATGGCGGTGGGCGATGAAGGGGATCGTGGGCAGAAAACAATAATTTTCCTAGCAATGATATCCTTAAACTAGCCAAGATCTATTCTATGCAGATATAGTAGTACGAACGGAGATCGGAATACATACCCTTGTAGACCGAAAGCGGGGATTACGTTCCCGCACAAACGTTGTCGATGAAGACCGACGAAGCCGACCTCAAGGTCGTGTAGAGGAAGCAGGCCTCCGAGTACCGCTAGCGCAGCACCTCGCAGGGAGTCGCACACGTACGGTGGAGACGACGCCTTCGAAGCTCCAGTCCAAGACGAGCAACGGAAGACTTGGACCGGAACACCAGCAGCGCGGCAGCGGGCTATGGTGGAGGAGATCCCCGACTCCTCTTGCTCGGCGCGGCTCCAACTTGGGAACCACGAGATCGAGAGAGAAATCAGGAATTAATTGGTGAATTAAAAGGCTGGGGGTGCCCCTTCTTATATAGGCTCCCAGTGGGAGCCAACCTTGCCAGCCAGGCAATGTGGGACTATCCCACAGCCTGGTTCGGCTAGGCTTGGTGCGCCGGCCCCCTGGTGGGCCCCTTGGCCCATCCAGGCCGGCCACCAAGGCTCCCCACCGAATCCCCTAGGGATTTTTCCCCTCTTGGGCCTTCTTTCGCCCGGAAGGCCCATTTAGGGAAATCTGCCTTAATAAATTCGAAAATAAATATATAAAATCATATTTGCATATTAATAACACTAATTAACATCAAACATAATATATAAAATATTTCCTAGCTCCGAAAACTCTTTCGGCGCTGCCCGATCTCCATCGGGCCTCTCTCGGGACTGTCCCGGTGATCTCCTTCCTTTCCGGTTGTCTTGTCGAAACCCCTTAAGTGTGTTACCCTAGCGGTTCGATATAATATCAGGTATGATCAAGACTCCTCAATGATCAACGACTAACTCGTAGGCCTGGACCCCCTGAATTAATCCCTGAGATATAACGAATGACTTTCATCTATCAAACCTGAACGTGAAGTCTTAGACCTTTTGCCATAGCGATACTTAGCACGTCCGAGTGTCGTTCCATAGATATCTCCATACCTAATCCCGACCTCGTTACCGACGATGCTATCTTCTACTCGTTCATGGTCTCATGTCTCCGTGACCTAGTCACATGCTTGCAAGCTCATTAGACAAGATCTCACCGAGTGGGCCCGAGAGTATGTATCCTGCTACGCGGACTGGCAAATCCCGCTCTTGACCCCTCGTCTCAATACTCCTTTCCAATACCCAAAAGTATCACCGTTATTGCCATACTAAATAAGATACGACGTTTGGTGCAATCAAAGTATCTTCGGGGAATATCGATAAGAGTTGATCTCACGGTCAAAGGTGTAATGACTATGTTCTCCAAAACTGGGTATGTCCATCACATCACTCTCTAGCGATATGACTCTCATTGCCGACCGGCGCCATGCCCCATGACCGGGAAACCTCGATCATCAATCGCGCAACGAAACTAGTCTTAGTAGAGGCTACTAGGGACCTGGTTGTTTACGTATCACACCCGCATTAATGTTTCCGCTTAATACGGTTCCAGCATGACACAAAAACCTATTATGAACAAATGAGATATGATAAAGAATACACTTTATTAATTGCCTCTAGGGCATACCTCCTTCAGGCGACTCAATCCGATCTAAGATAGGTAAACCAAAAAAGAAAACCAATCAAGATACCAGAGAAGAGACTTACAAGATAGCCGATCACGGATCGACGGACGAACCCTGCATACGGGTTGCGCAGCCCCCGACGGAGATCATGGAGATCGACCTCCCCGGGCAGCGCGGCGGAAGCGTGTCGAAGACGACTACCACGACGCCATGGGGACGGCGGCGCTAGGGTTTGAGAGCGGCGGCGGCGCGAGGGCTAGGCGGCGGCTGCTCTAGGGCAGGATCTAATTAATCTGATACCATGTAGAATGATAGAGAGATATACGGAATATGTTGGATTTATTATTGAGCCTCGGGGGTGAGTATATATATATATGCGTACAAGGGGTCAACTGAAGTACAAGTCAAGTTAAGGGAGGAATCCTAACTATCCTAAACTACCGTAGTCGTACATGGAATATATCTCTAACACTGCTCCCTACCTTGTCTCGCTCCGGCAAGGACACTTCACAACGCCTTCTTGACCTCGCGACTGGATGTCTCGCCCCTATGCCTCGAGCCCCAAATGGTGGGCCATCTAGTAGTAACCATCGGCTCAGGGCAAGCTACCGGATCAAGCGAGAAAGTCGGTGAAAGAGGCGTCCTCCAGCCACCCTGACCCCGGCGACAAGGCATATGTCGATATGCTGGGGGGGGGGGGGGGGGTGCGAACCTTGGCAAGTTCCGATGTTCCCGTTGAAATGGCGCCCTATGGTCGGGTCTAGAACCCTTACTGTTTACCTAAACGCCTTAAACGCCTCCCTAAACGCCTTGAAACAGACATATTGTATATCGGAAATGGGGGCGCCGTTTTAGAGTTGCCCTTATGGCAGGATCTTGCGGGAAACGGTTTCTTAGGTCAAAACAATCATAGTGGAATTTCTGGTGCTAAAATCCATGTGATTTGATTATTAGTAATTTATTCCGCTTAATCTCCAAGGAATAAACACATATGTATTACCTTTTTCCCCTTTTGTTATGGAATGAAAGGGTTACTTGGATCAAAACAATCATAGTGGAATTTTGGGTGCTTAAATCGACGTGATTTGATTTTTAATAATTTATTTACACTTAATATCGTAGGAGTAAACACATGTGTATTATTAATTTTTCCTTTTGTTATGGATTGTTCATGTGTCGTGGAACTTGGCGAATCCCGTAAAAGAAAAAATAACATAATACTCCTCCGTTTTTAATATAAAATATTTTAACCTTTTGCCACATGCACATGTCCAAACTTATATCTAGACATGTTTAGTGTCGACATTTACTCATTTTGGTGTGTATCATACAATATGTATAATAGCTAAAACATCTTATATTAAAGAAATGGAGGGAGTACATGATTATTAAGGCATGGACAATGTGTAGTTTCAGTCAGGGCCAATAGAATGGAGCAGGACTCGGTGTGTCGACGCCTCACTTCGTGCAAACCTCGGTATGTTATCTTGCCTTTTTTTTCCACTAAACGAGATACCTATACCAATGAAGAAAAACGTGCCATCTACACTAGCGTTGTTAATATAGGCTAAGGCCAGGATATCCTCTCCTCGCTTGCATGAAACTATCCATTAGCTTCATCGGAAGAAAATGGATGGGGTAATATTTAAGATTGATTTCGAAAAGGCTTATGATAAAGTTAAATGGCCTTTTCTCCAACAAGCTTTGCGTATGAAAGGTTTTTCACCTAAGTGGTGTGAATGGATTATGCAATTTGTACAGGGAGGGAGTGTTGGGGTACGGGTTAATGATGACATCGGTCATTATTTCCAAACCAGAAAGGGATTACGGCAAGGTGATCCGCTATCTCCTATGCTTTTTAATATCGTCGCTGATATGTTAGCCATTCTTATCGCAAGAGCAAAGGAAGATGGTCAAATAGATGGTCTCATACCTCATTTGGTGGAGGGAGGCTTATCGATATTACAATATGCAGATGATACGATCTTGTTTATGGAACATGATTTGGACAAAGCTTTAAATATGAAACTCATCTTATGTATTTTTGAACAACTATCCGGGCTTAAGATCAATTTTCATAAGAGTGAGGTGTTTTGCTTCGGCAGAGCGAAGGAAGAGGAGGACCAGTATAAACAAATTTTCGGTTGTGCTGCTGGATCGCTACCTTTCAAATATCTTGGTATCCCTATTCATTATCGAAAACTTTTAAACTGTGAATGGTATCCAGTTGAAAGCCGTTTCAAAGGCAAACTTGGATGCTGGAGAGGTAAATGCTCTCTTACGGTGATCGACTGGTTCTTGTTAACTCCGTGTTAACAAGTTTACCGATGTTTATGCTATCTTTTCTAGAAATACCCATAGGGGTAAGAAAGAGATTAGATTTCTACCGATCACGGTTTTTCTGGCAGAGTGATGAAAACAAACGCAAATATAGGCTAACAAAGTGGAATATTATTTGTCGCTCAAAAGACCAGGGTGGTCTTGGAGTGGAAGTACTAGAACTCAAAAATAAATGTTTACTCAGTAAATGGCTGTTTAAACTTTTGAATGAGGAGGGTGTTTGGCATGAGCTTCTGCAGAACAAATACCTTCATAGCACAACACTTTCAAATGTTGAGATGCAACCGACTGATTCACCCTTCTGGAAAGGACTGATGAGAGTCAAAGATGAGTTCTTTGCCAGAGGTTTCTTTCAAGTAGGTAGTGAACAGGCAACAAGATTTTGGGAAGATATTTGGTTAGGAAGTAAGATTTTGGGAAGATATTTGGTTAGGAAGTACTCCGTTGAAGGATCAATATCCCTTGCTTTATAATGTAGCGCAACATAAATATGTTTCGGTACATACTGTGATGCATAACGCACCCCCTTTGAATATGAGTTTTGGGAGGACTCTCACTGGGAACAAATGGGATATGTGGTCTCATCTTTGTCTTCGTTTAATGGATCTCAATATGAGTAATCGTCCAGATTCGTTTCGTTGGTCGCTAACTCAGAATGGGATTTTCACGGTGAAATCGATGTATGAGGATTTAATGAATGGGCATACAAGATTTCTAAAAACTTATTTGTGGAAACTAAAGATACCACTAAAGATAAAAGTTTTTATGTGGTTTCTGGATAGAAAGGTACTCCTAACTAAAGACAACCTTGCAAAACGAAATTGGTTTGGTGATTTAAATTGCCCTCACTGTGGTTCTGCGGAGACTATAAACCATTTATTTATTGAGTGTCCGTTTGCTAAACTCATTTGGCGGATTGTTTTCTGTACGTATAACATACCACCTCCGAAAAATGTCTCCAATATGTTTGGGAATTGGTTAAATGGGATTGACAAAAAGACAAAAGCTAGGATTCGTATCGGCGTTTCAGCTATTTGTTGGTCTATTTGGCGTTGTAGGAATGATTTAGTTTTTAACAACAAAGACTGTTCTAATGTTCTACAGGTTATTCACTCGGCGGCGCACTGGATCAGACTATGGGCTTTCCTGCTTCCTTCGGACCAGCGGGACCTCATGGAGTTTGGGTGCACGCGTCTCGTTATGGTGGCACGGGATTTTTTCTCCCAACCCACGTGGCGGCGTATTAGTTGACTTTTGTAGTCATTTTGTTTTTCGCTTCTAGTGGGCTCTCTGAGCATCTCTTTACTTTTGTGGTTTCTGAGATGTAATTTGGAATTGATACTCATACTCATACTTTGTTCTAATAAATGGCTGTGTGCAAGAGGCCGGGATTACCCCTTTTCTAAAATAAAAAAAATCCTCTCCTCGCCGTCTCTACTCTAATTATTTATGTCGTCCTAGCTAGTTTTGCATGATCCAACTTTAACCGCTGATTGGATTATTACTACTGTACATGAAAAATGCAATAGAAACTAGTATATACTCCGTGATCAGACTTCAGAGTAGGCTAAAGTAGCGTTGTTTGGAGGTGGTCGAGGCGATAAACGTCCGATGGGCAGTAGACACTTGAAATGCCCCTGAATTGAGGGTTTCGAAATCATTTTTATACTAGTATGGTTTATGGTTATTTTGACCCTTTTACCAGGTTTCTTGCTATCGAACTACACACCTTTTACAGTAAGTCACAGATTATTAAAAAAACAGTATAATGCATTCCTGTGGAGAAAAAAAAGGTTAGTATGGAGGCTCTTTGGATACCTTACAAAGTTCATTTTCGAGGTGGACGCCAACTTCACTTTCCCTCTCGTAAAATCTGAAGGCTTTATCAAAAAGAAAAGTTGTGGAGGAGGAACCAGAAAAAAAGAGGTAGGGTTGGCATTCCATTTCAGGCTTTGCACTCAGAATTCAGAAATGGACTGCAGCTAGGTCCGCAGCATCTACCTGTCTGTCCCCTCCGGGCACCATCCGATGTCGAGCGTGGCCCCACACGGCAGAACATTAGTTTCATCTATTCATTCAGCCCGTTATAGTCTGACTGCTCAATCAAGCAAGAAGTTTTTGCCAAACGTCAGTTCGTGATTACTACCTAACGTTGATTCTTCTTTTTTTCTGAAAGAATTATTAGAGGGAAATCGAAATCAAACCGGTGTTCTTTCTGCGTCTGCGTTCGTGTGGTGCTCTTCCATCAGACATAAGCTGATGACGCGTTGCAATCATTGAACTTTTCCGTGGTCAATTAATCAGCTGGCCGTAGTGCAGATAAGAAGATGATCTGACGGAAATGAGGATGGTGTAAGTAGGAGTACTTGCGTGCCATTTGGCTATTGGCCTTTGTGCGCTTGCAAATGGATTGCGGCCAGCAACAGCAAGACATAATTGCTTGTTTTTGTGACAATGGTACAATGTGACATGAAAAACATCAGGAAATCCAGTTATCCTGATTCAAGGGGGAAAGAAAACGAAGGAACTGGTGAACCGCGGATAATTCTATCCAAATTGCTTCCTCTGTCTATATCAGGTCTAGATACGCTCATTTTAAATTCAAGTATTTCAGAACGGAAGGAGTAGCAAACGTCAGCCACTCCAAAATCTTATCCCAATTCAGTTTTCTACTGGTAAAATAGTGGTGCACATTTGCTTGACGAGGACATGTTTGGCACGGCCACGGCTGCGGCTGCTGCAGAAGCCAACTTGTGGAGAAGTCTATTTGTTTGACGGACTGACTTTTTCGTAGGCCGGATAGATGGTCGGAGCAGTCGTAACTAAGCACATGCGACGTTGATCACGGTTAATTTTCTATAACTAAAGTCAAGTCTACGGTACCGTAGCCGAATTCTAGAGATGTCGAACATAAGATTTGCAGGAGTGCAGAACGGGCTAACATGCGTGTAGGAGACAGAAGATTAGAAAACACAGACGCATGACATGGAGTCAGGCCGAGAGCGACCTGTGAAAATTGAAACCCGAGCTCTAGGTAGCTCTTTATTTTGAAAGATTAGGAAATCAGTTTAGAGCTTTAAAAAATCTGAAAAAACATGGACGTAGATAATGTTGAACTATACCCAAGTATAAAATCACAACATGTCGTATTTTGGGGCTGTGATTTATTAGTGAACAACACAGAATTTACTCTCCAAAATCTATCATATTCTGTTATTTTTTTGTAGACCAGAATATGAATTATTTTGATTTAAGATTTTGCATGTCGATGGAATGCGTTGTTGTCTACATCTGTGATTTTCTTTCCATATTTAGTTTTGAACTTCAAATATGTTTTTTGAATTTTGAAAATTAGTGGTTATGTGTAGCTTGGGCTCCATTTGTGATTTTCGCAAGGGGGCCAAATTACATACGTTGGGTTTCTTCAGAAGAAAGAAGTAGTACTCTAGTACGAAAACTACAAATGAGCTTGAGGGAGTTTTTTTTTTTTTTGAAAAGGAAACTCAAAATTGACACTTTTGAGTTTCCAAAAATGAAGAGTAAACTCCCATATGAAGATAGTGTCGAGATCTACAAGCGTGCAATTTTGTAACTCAAAATTAGTTGTATTTTGGGCTACAGAAAAAGACGAATCAGACAAGTTTCAAGTTTTTGAGAAAATTGCAGAAAACCACCATATTTGGGGCTAGGGTTGCAGAAAACCACCATATTGTCAAAAAAATGTGAAAAACCAACGGTCTGAAGTAACAGCGTTGCAGAAAATATTGATCGGTCGTTTTAAGCAAGTTAACAGCAAAACTGACAGTGACACCCTTTTGTCGGGCTGACGTGGCACACGCTGACTGGTTTGGGGGATAAACGTTCAGGTGCAGCAAGTTCTGAACTTTTGTGCAATTTTCCGTGGGACCCACCTTATCTTCTTGTTCGTGACAGTCTTTTTCCTCCCTCCACTTTCCCGATCAGAGCTGGGGGATTTGGGCTCGCCGTCGTGCTCCCTCCGCCGAACCGCGACCGGCACACCAAGGTGGAGGTCCGCAGGTGGCGCATCCGCATAGAGGGGCCCTGCGCGGCGAGGGTTGCCCGGCTCACCACCGAGCTGGGGCAGAAGTCCGACGTCGGAGCCGGCCATCGTCGCCGCCACGGGCACGGGGAAGGTGCCCGCGATCGCCACCAACGTCAACGGCGTGCTCAGCATCCCCTCCCAGTCGCCCTCCGCCGGCGCGGACCCGGCCCCCAAGCGGTGCCGCAACCTCCAGCCCACGCGCGCGGCCGCCGGCGCGCCGCCGCTCCTCACGGCGCGGAGGCCCCCACGACCTTTAACCCCTTCGTCGTGCTCCACCGGCTCGTCCATGCGCCGCCTCCGCCTCCGCCTCACCGAGCACGCCACCGAGTAGGCCCATTTGGTGGCCGGCGATGGGGACCGCAGGGGCGTGACAACCCGTCCAGCAGCTCTGGCGCTTCCTGCCACCTCCTCCTAGCGCCCTAGTAGACCTTGAGAAGACGCCGCGAGAAGCGTCCGGGCGGGCACGCCCACGACCGCAGGTGCCGAAGTGACAAGGGAGGTGACCGGCGGCGAGCTACATAGGACTGGGAGGTGACCGGCGCCGAGAAGGGTCTAGTGGACCAGAATAGTTAACTTAGGGATGGAGAATTAGAAGGTAGAATATATGCATGTCTTTTTTTAAAAACAGACATGCCACGTAAGCCTGACACCGGGACCCATTGGTCAGAAACTCACTTAGACCGTGTCAACTAGCAAATCAGTGTTTCTTGCAACGCTGTTACTTCAGACCGGTGGTTTTTCGCAATTTTTTGACAACATGGTGGTTTTCTGCAACCCTAGCCTCAAATGTGGTGGTTTCCTGCAATTTTCTCCAAGTTTTTGAAACTATGCATTGTTCACGACCCATTTGTCATTTTTACCCAGCCCACAATACAATAAGTTTCGATTTCAAATTTTGTACACTTGTAGATCTCGACACTATTCACATCTGGGAATTGTTTCTCGAGTTTTAGAAAGAGCCAATGGCTTCTATACCAACGACAAACCCATCGATTGCTAATTTACCATCCAACAAATCTAGAGTTCTTATATACCAAACACGAATGAATTCTATTGCTTATTTGCCACTGTCGGTTATTCTAGAGTTGCCTCATTTTTGTAAAGGGCCAAAATGACCATCCTACCCTCAGTGAAAAATAAGACACCGTCATAAAACATGTATATATAATAGAAACTGACAGCATTTTGCCTACGTTTTTCAGCGGTTACACAAGTGGTAATATATAAGAATTCAAGCATATGTCTATTTCCAGCAATATATAACATAAAAATTAATAAGTTCACATAAACTAGAAATAATCGGTAGCTAGTTCACAATATCCAGAACCAACATACCAGAACTAGAATTTGGTTGTTGCCACAAGCAGTAGCAAATTGACAACATTTAGAAACATACAACAACACTAAGTTCACGTAATGTTTGAGGCAGTACCGTCAAGAATTTGTAGTAACACAAGCAGTAGAAAGTTGACAACATTTTCTAGCTACCCTTCTCTTAACATTTCTCCTAATGTTTGAGCTAGTATTGTTAACAATTTGCCAGTGACAAAGGTAGGGGAGCATGGGTTTCGGCGCCGCTGGCTAGGGCAGCGGCGGCAGGCGCTAGGGGTACGGTGTCCGACGACGGGCTCTTGGGAGCGCGTTTCCGGCGACGACGGGGGTTGGGGGAGCGACGACGGGCGCTGGGGGGGGGGGGGGGGGGGGCGTAGTGGCGGTCCCGCCATGGATCACTCATCGATTTGGTGTGTGCATGTGTTTGGTCAAGTGGAGTTGATTTTGTCTTTTTTGTATACCATAAACCCAAGGGTAAGAGTGGATATTTTGAAAAAATTGACATGAAAACGGAGTCATCTTGACGACTAATTAATGGAGATGGTATTTAAGCATTAGAAATTGGTTGTGACTGGTATATAAGCACTCATCGTTTGTTCAATGGCAAATGAGCTATTGTTGGGTTCGTCCGATGTATATAAGAATTTTTCTCATTTAAAAACTCAAAAGTGTCGAATTTCGATTTTTCCAAAAATAAATAAATAACTCCATGTAGCATTTGCTTGGTCTCTACTAGCATCACGTCACGTCCGAAGATTGGGTCAACTCTACTATCTTGGATTTAAGCAAGCTGCAAGCGACCGGTCGTCCAAAAAAGAGGCTTCCCACAAAGACGTGCACATGCCAACATCGGTGTATGCCTCCAGTTCATGTCCAGGACCACCGTTAGGGGCTGCAGTAGAATATGTACCACCGTATCTTTTGGTCGCAACCAGCTCATCATCGATGTTCCTCCGCAGCCTGGTCGCGTCGGGATCGTCCAAAAGGAACTCGGCCGCTCGGCCTGTTTATCTATCTATCCCGATCCCATCACATGCGATCAGACAGAGTTAGGCAGGCAAATGCAATGGTAGGAGGATCCAATCCATCTGAGAATAGACCCGACGCAGAAATCACACCCTCTTTTCAAGCATTCGGAACCACTGCTTTGGCCAGGACCGACCATGACAGCTCAGTCAGAATAGCTAGGAGAAGCTTGAACCCGATTTGACCTGTAACGCGCCCCCTATTTGCGCAGGATGAACCGGCTCCTTTCTAGACAAATTCATGCGTTACATACAGCAGTAAAACGGAAGAAACGCATGTATGCGTTCTCCAGCTTCAAACCGACATGTGTGCGGCCGAAATGGCAGATCAAAGTTACTCCTAGGCTACAGGTTACTCTCTGCGAAAATTACATCCGGCTTGCTGAAATCGCATAAAGAGACACAGGATGCCACCCGATGATGTAGGTTTCCCCCAACCTAAACACCTAAACTGGTTTTACCTGCCACATCCTCATCTTGTGGGCGGAAAGAAGGGTGAGACACTGAACCATGACTAGCAGCATCCTTGTGCTAGGGTACACAACAGCCAAAGACACTGTAGGCCTGAACGGTGGCAACAGCCCTCGCATCAGCCAGTCAGTACCGGAAGCCGCTGTCAGCGCCATACTTGCTCCTCATGCTGTACTGCTCATACTTAGGGTCGCTGTACTCTGCCGGTTTCATCGTCTCCGTGGAGGGCCTCGGCTCTGGACGCCCAGCCCCATAGCCGACCTCGATGCTCTTCTCCCGATGGCTGCTCCGGTGCCGGAGCCGGTCTTTCGGGACCTTCACGCTCGCCTGAGGCGTTTCGGCTGAACCATAGAACTCGGCGTACTCCTGCCTCTTTGTGGACCTGTGCTTGCTTGACAGGGTAGAGTCCCTGAACTTGGACGGCTTGACGCCCTTCTGGGCCTTTGCCGTGGTCTCGTTATCGGCGGTAGGAGCGTGGATGGTCTCGCTCCTCATCGGGGTGCTGCTTAGCTTCTGGGCTACTGGTGTTTCCTGTCCGTCCTCGGGCATCACCAGCCTGTCTTTGAGAGGAGTGAGGCCTGTTTTTCTCTTCACACGCTGCGGGACGACGTTGAAGACAAGATTCCCCACCCCTTCAACAGCAAGTTTCAGTAGATCAGCAACAAGTGTCCCGAAAGACGGCCATCCGGCGCTTGGTTCCTCTTTAAGGCTCTCCACAACCAATGGTGGCTTTCCCGCAGTGCTGCTCTCATGTTTCTCGTCTTCAGGCGCTTCTATCTAGATTGGAATGAGTGATTACTATGTAGGTTTCGCTTCAGAAAACAAATATAAAGATTCGCTAAACTGACACAACAACGGGGATGCTATTCAACATGCCTTGGAAAACTTCAAGAAAACCATTCAAGACGGAACATTCTACTTAAATGTTCAACTGAAACCTATTATGGAACATACAATACCTTTTCAGAACTTGACGGACCGAAGCCATGTTGTACCACAGAAAAGAGATATCCAGCCACAACGGCACCAATGACCAGTATGATATCTGGGAAAATTAACAATCAACAATGAGGTCCATAAAAAAAATGACACACTTGCATTTATAGTATCATAATAGCTGAAATAATCATCAAAATTTGGCAGTTTGTCAGATACAATCACTATTAAATTAACCATAAATTCAATCATTCTGATTATCATACTTAAGGAACTAGTAAAAATGATCAAATGATTCCATCAACCATATAAGAGAGACACTAATAACCATAGTAATTCTAGAGAAACGTATCTACTGTCAACTCAGAGAAAACTAGTCGTCTGCTTAGGTTAATTGCAGGCAGATTTATCATGTAGAATCTGGTTTATGGTAGATCCACAATTCCATATAGCTTACCAAATTTTAAAAAAGAACATAATCATCAGGCATCTATGTATGTCTATGGTTGCTTTGATTATCTTCAGGATAGCACCTGGAGGGGAGCATCATTCCATATGTCGTCATGAAGAGGTAAGATCTACATCATCACTAATCTCAAGAGTTCTGGTAAGTTCTCTTGAGGAAGAAATGTTATGCGCGGTGCGTGCAGTCGTGCACATCTTATTTTCTAGTATGTCCCACAAAATTGTACTGGGTATCCCAGATTCCCACCGGATGGATATGTTTATAAATTAGCACCGGATATTCTAAAATTCAATGCAATTGTCATACATCTAATCTAACATTCCTTCCAACTTACAATCAGCTGGAATTTTTTCCTTCAAAATTATCCAAGTCTTTTGCATCACTACCACACACCAGACAATCGACCTAATGGGTAAAGAAGGGCCGATAAGGGAGCAAGATCTGAAGTTAGAAGAGCAAAAGAACAATCTTCCCTATTTTATTACGCTTTGGAAATTCAGAGAACCGGTGGTTTTTGAGAGACCAATGTTTATTATTCTTGCATGGAGTGAGATGGTTTCAGTCCCAGGGAGTACCCATGCTTATTTTTCAGGTTATGTGCCCCGTCAAGTGATATCTATTGTTGGTGTGGTACTGCTCCAAGATTTGTTTGAAGATGGGGTGCTCTTGTTGTTAATTGTTTTTTGCCAGAAGGTCCTGGAAGTGCCTGAAACATGTGCAGGTGCAGCCAAAGCCACCTTGATGGTCTGTAGTTGAGATTTTTCTGCTGATCAAAGTCAAACAAATGTAGATCATCACAAGTTGGATGTTATGGCATAGTGTTAGCAAAATCTGAGCAGTGGCAAGGAGAAAAATTTAGGGCATTGAATAATTTCCTTTCCAAGGCAGCAAAGCTGAAAAGTATACAAAAATTGAGAATCCAATGGCCAATAGGATATTTTGATGTGATCTACGTTCTTACTAGAATACTGGCTAGTTCGAGTACACCTTCTATCATGCATGCTGTAGAGTTCTAGAGAGGTAAAGCAAGATCACATGCCTACATTATGAAGTCAAGTCAGTCCTAATTCAGTTCACATCTGGATCACTGCAGGCTAGCTTATTATTTGGGGAAGTGTGTTTGGATAGTTATCATATGTACCTCCCTGCCAAGGACGTGGATGATATGCTATCGACTAGTGGTAGTTGAATCATATTGAACAAAAAGACCCGCACCGTCGAATTTGGGCGGCATACAAGGCAGCACCTGCTAGTCAAGTCACATTTCAAGGGAAGGGAAAACCACATATGCATCCTATATTGGGATTGGTAAACTTCGGTCTTGGGCCAGATGGGCATGAGCTGGTGTCCTGAACCGGTGACTACAGAAGGTAGAAGTAGTACTGTAGCGGGACAGGAAGGAACTGAGCTGTACAGAATAACTTTGACTTCCTCCTCCCTTATCTGTATCCAGTATTCCAGTCCCCTCTCTGTTCTAATAATCCTAGCCTCAATTCTCCATCCCCAGACTAACTCTCTGCTGTTGTGTTCAATGATATGGGACACAAGAATATACCAAACCAAATTCTACTTCTGGCACACGACCTCCAAACAGTATAAATGCAATTGTCAACATATAAGTAATTTCATGTGCTGCATACATATTTTGTTAAAAGAAAACTGAGCGCTGGCTCAGTGGCTGGAGTTCAAGGTGCTGAACACGCCCATATCCCTGTTCGAGTCTGCGCTGCACGGATTCCGCTGGGATGCTATCTGCAGTAATTCGTAATTCGTGGAGAGGTCTCATCCTATCTAACAGCAGACGACAGCTAAAGGAGGGACTCTTCCCCCTTAGTCATCAATTTTAGAAGTTTCTTAATAACCTTGTGAATGGGATTACAGTTTCTCCTAGGAAAAAACACATATTAAATATAAATAAGTAAACAAAATAATGAAACTTTTTTGAGGGAACAAGGTAATGAACCTGAAGATAGAAGTGCAGCATCCTGGTAAGTACAATCTTCTTGTGGAAGGGCAATTTTCCGAAGGGCAGCATTTCCACGGTCAATGACCAACAATGAGCACATTTTCTTCACATATACAACATCAAAATCAGTAGAGAACTTTGCATCTTCACTGGGGCCATCCCTATACCCTGGGATATTGGATTTTCCACCAGCAATAGTGGTCACTCCTACACAGAAATTTCACCCACCAACTGTTAAGACAAAACTAATGCATTCACACTATAAAATTGTAGCACACCTGATTCCCCGATCTTTCTGATTGCCAAGTTTGCTGTATCAGCTATATAGACGTTTCCTGTATCATCCACAGCAACACCTGTGGGGCGCTTGAATCTTGCATCAATCGGTTTACCATCTATATGACCTGAATGCCCCTGAAAAGAACCAGCAACCAGTCTTCCTCTACTATCTGCAGATACTCTAATATCAGTCCCAGTAACAACAGTACCATATCTATGATTATAATATTTAGATTACATATCTTTAGGGGCATGTGCATGCTTTTAGTTAATCTCAACACCCAAAATGTAACTATTAGGACTCTTCGAGTCAGTAAACCAAGCAATTCTACTAACAGGAAACGTCAGAAATATTTGCATACATGTTGCTTTTTTTGGAGAAGCCATTGATATGCTTAACTAATCTGCTCTAAAAATGCATTTAGTGAAAAAATGCAATGATACACAACTGAGGTAATGATGGCTATTACTTAGAAAGATCCATTGTTCGAACACTATACAAAGTCCCATAAGATATGTCGAGAAAGACTTATGGATACCCAAAAAACACTGAACTGAGGACAACAAGAAGGAAACGTACATTCTGACAACGGTGGGGTTATTCGCACAATGTTACTATGTGCCGCGTCTACAGCAAGAAGCTCTCCTCCTTCGATTGGGGATACTCTAATAGTGTGCGGCGTGACACCAAGCTTATCTCCTTCAACAAGCGTCTCTACAAAGTAGCCACTCTCAAACTGCAGCGCCACATTCGCATCTGCCACATAAAGAATCAAGATCAAGGCATAACACAAATAATCACAAATTGTAAGTCATATTTACTAGTTGGTATTGCAAATGAGTTAAACCACAATTTAACTCTGCTGGAGCTGAACTCAGCTAAGGTCATTACAGAAATGAAGACTCAACTTCGGACTTAATTTGGGCTTAGGATTTCAGTTGTACACGGGGCAAACAAATATCAAGCATATATAAATATACTAAATAGGACCCTTATGATAATATGGGAAATAGCCTCCTAACATGGTGGCTAGCTATGCACCACTCCCCATCCGTTAGATCACCCCTAAGAGATATTGAGAGGATATGAGCATACATATGAAGTTAACAGAACCATTGACGCCGTGCTCCACTGTTTTATTCTTTCCATGTTGTACTATGGGGCTTTCGTTTTTCGTAGGGGATATATCGCGAGTACTAAAATCTATCATTTTGAAAAACTTTCAGGCTTTCGTTTTTCGTAGGGGATATATCCCGAGTACTAAAATCTATCCCGGAGTGCTAGACATTTCCGACAAGCACGCAGCAAATCGTGTGTCATGTAGTTTCTTGACCGTCTACAAACAAAAATATATCATAACGTGGATTTGTGATTAGGAGGAAAATGTGTGCTCTCTTGCTTTTTAGGTTGATGGATTTGTTTGCTGCTGCCATCAGCTTTATTTTTGATGATTATGTAAATTTTGGAGCTAGCTTGAAGGATTTGTGTCTAAAAAATGGTAGGATTTGCACAACGCTAAAGCTAAATACATGTTTTGCAAGTCTTTTTTTCATCCACGAGTTCTTTTCTAGAGCCTCACCGAATTACCACCATTTAATCCTGTCTAACCTTTATTTATATTTTATATTCACTCATAACAGCAACCGTCACCCAATTTCCATCAGAAATATACTATCCGATCGTTAACAGGAACATTGTTTTGTCCTTGTTTTAAAATAGGCTCGTTTGTGACAACAGTCATCTGCCCTATCCAAACATGCATGTAAAAGATTCCTTTTCATCTTTTGTGTCAAATTTTAGATAGCAAAACCACTATGTACAGATAGCACTAACACCGTCAACGCATGCAAGCACTATCAAGTGCAGCCCAAATCATAGAGAACTAGTACTATCAATATCCAACGGCTCATAGGGTATGCATAGGTAGCCACCATGGTAGAAAATCCGCGTTGATGATAATATTATAGCTAGTAAATCTGCTCCTGTTTTTCTCTATCGTTCATTTATGGATGATCGTCATACATGTCAAGCAGGAAAGATGTTTATTAGTACATCGCAGAGGTGCAAATAATTTAATGTGACGTCGCTTTCAAATTGAGTGAACCTACAAAATCAGTTTGTGTTCATTGTAGTTGAAATCTTAGGTCACATTTACTGGTGTGACGATTCCTGTTCGGCTATGCTAGACAGAAAAAATTAGCAAGATCATATTGCTAAAGAGGCATGAATTTTGCCATGGAAACTTAACAGTGTAGATGCAAAGGCCTGTATGGTGAAATAAAAGTGAGACAAAGATCTAGAGAAATGTTAGGTTCTCTCCCCATTTAGTACCTCTGTTCTCCTCTCAGCAAATGTAGTACAGAAGCACTACTAGGAATTGCAAGAATGCATGGAACTCCTGCGCAAAACTACCCTACAGCAATAAGCACGACAGCGCAAGGATCCAAATCGAATAACTGCACTCTCACGCTCTCCCGAATTCGCACTAGCCGCCATGAACAAACTAAGCAAACCCTCGAAACAGCAGCAGCACCAGCAACTCACCATACTGGGAGTGTGAGGACTGCTTGGGCGAGTGGGGGGAAGAACCCCGCGGCCACTTCACCACCGAAGACAGCTGCCTCACGATGTTATCTGCAACCGAAACCACGATGAAATGAGTGAAAGCGGGACGGAGGAAGCAAGATCGAATCCAACATTTGAAGGAAGAGCGGGATGGATTCACCTGTGGGGGAGGCGAACGCATTCGCGTCGGACTGGAGGGCGACGGAGAGGAGGAGTGCGAGGAGGGAGAGCGGCGCGAGGGATCCAAGCCTCATGGGGAGAATTTTTTGGTGCTGACGCTGCTGGTGATCCTCGGTGAGAAAGGAGGAGGACGAACGTGGGGAAGAGAAAGTGAGCTTTTCTTGGTGTTTTGCGGGGTTGCGGCGCCAGGACCAGGAGGGAGCGTCGGCTCACTGTCCGTGCTCACTCTCCGCTCCGGTAACGACCTCCTTTCTTCTTTTTCTGGGTCAGCTCGCGTGTGAGTGTGACGATAGTTTTTATAAATCATTTTTTTTCATTTTGTGATGATGTTTCTCAAAACAAAAAATCAAATTAGTTATTTATTGAAGGCACAAGTAGGATTTTTTAAAAGTAACATGAATTTCAAATTTTAAATTGGGTGGAAATTGTTGTTCTAATCCCATTATAGCTATTTTTTTACGCAAATAACAGTAGGGAAAACCCTTACTACGTCATTTTCAATTTTTTTAAAGGGTTAAAATATTTAGAAGTGGTTCAGTACTTAAGTTTACAAGGTATACAGCCATTGTGACATGCCTTCCTTGAGGCTACATTAAGCTCTATGCCTAATAAGTCTGCCGATAAATTTATATTTCCCTCGTCTCTATGAGCATGTTCAAAATAGTATGTAGTTATGTGTTCCATTCAATGTTGAGTTTCCACCAAAACGATTGGCTAAAATCACATGAAAAAAAAAGTCTCGGCCTACTTTCTTCTTTTTATGGGTCAGTTCGTGTGTGAAGATAGTTCAATTTTTTGTTTTGTGATAAGGTTGGTCAAAACTAAAATTCAAATTTAGTTATTTATTAAAAGCACAAGTAGGATTTTGAAAAGTAACATGAATTTCAAATGTTCTAATCCCAGCATAGCAATTGATTTTGTTATCTTCTAGAGTTTTGGGGAAAATAATTGGCGTTTATAACATTCATTTTCATTCAATTTCCAAATATATAAGGTTCTATACTTCAATAAGAGAAAATGCCCTCAGTCAATGCCATTAGGTACCTACTCCTCCATTTTTAACACTCCCTCTGTCCATAAAAGGGTGTCGTGTGTATATCTTTTATAGACTGAGGGAGTATAAGATGTTTTAGCTTTCGTCTAAATTCATATGTACCTACATGTATTTAGATATGTTTTCGCATGCATGTTCACATTTAAGTGTGCATCTAGTTAACATGTGCAATATCTAAAACATATAACAGAGGAATACCATCTTTGTATTCCTGGCTAGTCCTACTTTTTTTCCCTCCACTACATGGGGCAGGCCCAGTCATATTTCTCTTTGTATATCTTTCCCTATTGGGCTGGAACCCTTGCCTGGCCCATTTGTAGAGCTTGATCTTCCTCCTAAGGCTATATAAGGTCATACATATAGTGTCATGCCATGCCACTCTCCCCTCCTCTTGCATTTCCGTCTTTTATTGTCATGTCATGCGAATTTGGTTGTGATTCAATAAAGATGACAGTTTCGCTACAAAAATAGCCATTTTATGTAAACTCAGCCTTGCAAAATTACCTAGACAGGCTAAGTAAAGCCCTGCATCACTGAGCTTCCACAATTACAGCAGTCACAACGTGGCTCCGCCACTGAATTATGGAGCTATTAATCACTTCAAGTAATTTGTCCGTTTTCTAAAGAAACAACTTCTACAGTTTCTCAACAAAATTAGGTACAGAATGTTTCCTCTAAAATGGTAGACCCAAGAACAATTCACGTTTTTCTTGACATGGACTTACATTTTAGCTTAACTCTTGAAATTGACGATAAAAATACCAAGACCAGGCAAGACTACTGACCTCATCTGCAAAAAAAAGTAATATATGCGACCAGCAAACTCCTCCCAAGCTTCTTCTGGTGTACTGGGAATATTACCTGTCGGCTGAATACCAAGCTACAATATAAAAACAAATGGTGATCACTGATCAGCATTGGTCCATACTCCATAGCAAAGATTTGAGATCATGAAAGTACGGTATACATGCCAAATAGCTAGCTACAAGTGTGCACAAAGGAACTAGGTAAGTGTGCTGTGTGCAGCTTTCTTACTGAAGCTGCTGATCATGGTTTGTGAGAAATATTATCAGTATATAAACTAGAAAGGGTAGAGAGAGAAGGGCAACACAGCTCATTCACAAAAAAAGAATAGATTCTTCAGTTTAATTCACTGATCTTGTAAGCCGAATTTCCGTATCTGAAATACAAGACGTTTACTCGCAGTTACACAATGAGATTCTAGTCGTATTTACCTGCAGTAGCACAAAAACCAGTCCACGATAACATGTAGTAGGATCGATCCACCGCAACCTCTAACAGGAAAGCGCTCGACAAGATTGATAAATGGAGGTGTGAACAGAGGGGCGTGTCAAATTTGTGAAGAACAGAAAGATGTCAAACCGAGAACTGAGAATGTTCCGGTGATGCATTTTCCTGAGTAGGGAGATCTCGTGGCTGGCGGTGGAGGACCGCCGTCGTTCTCCTGATGTCATTCCATGGGCGCCCTTCTCGATCTTGAGAACTACAAGCACTGGAACTACGGCGTGCGCCGAGGAGTACGGGTGGGGTTGGTGCTGGGCTAGAGAAGAGAGACGGGAGGAGGAAGCGGTAAAAGGATCGGAAGGGCCGACCCTGGCGGCGGCCAAGGTGAATCCGTCGTACGGCGGATCTGGACGGCTGAGGGGGCGAGATGGACTCACGCCGGCGAGGGAGGCGGTTGAGAGAGAGGGACGAGCGGCGGAGTGCGTGCAGGATGGCGAGGAGCTTTGAACCGGCGGCGGCGCGAGCGAACGAAGCGAACAGAATAGTCCCAGCTAGACTGGGCCGCACCAGCATAAAAGCCCAACTTTGCGCTGAAATGTCGCCGAAGACGCGGAAATTCTTAGGAAAAGACCTTCCTTCAGGAAGGTCACTTCTCACCTCGCTATTGCCAAGTGTTGCAATTTTAGACACTTTTTAATCCCCACATTTCCTTCACGCATGACAAGTGGCAGCGGACGGGGCTTGCCTGTGCCGCGCTCATGCGACTATCCGTGTGGTCGTGCATCCGACGGTCCTTGTTGCTTCGTTTTCTCACAAGAGAAAAACTAGAAAATACCGACTATGATATGATTCGACATGTACGAGCGCGTTAGTCTATCTTCTCCTCCCCCGTTCCTAGGCGGCGTCTCCGGCGACTCCACACAAACGGCCATGGATTCGACATGGTGGGCGAAGGCCGAAGGGGATGAAGTCCATGATATATTCCGCTGCGCCCCTCCTCGGCGGCGTCTCCGGCGACTTACTCTGATTCGCCCCTGTGCGGAAGAGCATGCGAACTCACGCTGATACTTCCTCTATGGAGTTCACGGACAAGAAGAATGCAGTATTCCATAGACTAGTGGGTTAGGAAGTTGTGCAGCGGAGTTCAATTGGTCTTCTTCCGCCTGCAATCGATCTTCTCCGATGGACTTAGCTTAGCTCTCAAGATTGTAGATTTGCTTCTATTGATGTACTTTCATGTGATTCTGCCTGGTCTTAGGATCTGATGCAGTTTAGTCTCCAGATTGCAAAGTCACTGGGGTGAAGTCTGCGGCCATTACAATTTTACTTTCTTTCGATTTGTATCAATGGTGTTAATCATGTTTGGCGTTCCAAACAGTTAGTTAGATTAGCGGACATTTTCTCTCCAAACCGGAGGTTTTTTTGTGTGAGGAAAGGAAGCAACGTGGACCATCGGATGCAGGGCCGCACGGATGGTCGCATGAGCGCGGCAAGGCAAGTCCCGTCTAGTGGCAGCTTTCTGGGACGGGGCTTGCCTGTGGCGCGCTCATGCGCCCATCCGTCCGGCCCTGCATCCGATGGTCCAAGTTGCTTCCTTTCCTCACACAAAAAAAAACCTCCGATTTGGAGAGAAAATGTCCGCAAATCTAACTAACTGTTTGGAACGCCAAACATGATTAACACCATTGATGCAAATCGAAAGAAAGTAAAATTGTAATGGCCGCAGATTTCACCCGATTAATCAGTGACTTTGCAATCTGGAGACTAAACTGCATCAGATCCTAAGCCCAGGCAGAATCACATGAAAATACATCAATAACAGGCAGAAGAAGCAAATTTACAATCTTGAGAGCTAAGCTAAGTGCATCGGAGAGATCGATTGCAGGCATAAGAAGACCAGTTGAACCGCTGCACAACTTCCTAACCCACTAGTCTATGGATTACTGCATTCTTCTTGTCTGTGAACTACATAGAGGAAGTATCAGCGTGAGTTCGCATGCTCTTCCGCATAGGGGCGAATCAGAGTGGATTTGCCGGAGACGCCGTCGAGGATGGACGCGGCGAAATATATCATGGACTTCATCCCCTTCGGCCTTCGCCCACCATGTCGAATCCATGGCCGTTTGTACGGAGTCGCCCCGCCTAGGAACGGGGGAGGAGAAGATAGACTAATGCGCTCGTACATGTCGAATCATATCACAGTCGGTATTTTCTAGTTTTTTCTTGCGAGAAAACGAAGCAACAAGGATCGTCGGATGCACGGCCGCACGGATGGTCGCATGAGCGCGGCACAGGCAAGCCCCGTCCAGCTTTCTGGTGGTGGACAGAGAAATGTACTTGCATTTTTTTTAGATTTGTTTTTTTTAATAAAATATCTTAAAACGGTTTATCCGAATTACGAACCGTTTTTTACTTTTGAACTCCTCGCGTCGAGATCTTCAAAACTAGATCCATTGTTTATAGGTTTTGACAAAAAAAAATTATACTTTGGATTGTGTACAGTTCGTACAACCTGGTATGCATAGTTGTACATATAACTAAAACTGGGTGTAGTTGTACATATAACTAGATCTGTATAACCTGATATGTGTAGTTGTACGTTCAATTGTGTTCTGTACAACCTGATCTATATAGTTGTACGATCTGATCTGTACAATCTGATGTGTAGTTGTACAACGTGATCTGTGTAGTTATACGTACAACCATATTTGTGTAGTTGTAATAGTTAAGTTTATTTTTGTACATGGTATTATGTGGTGTTTGTACATCTTATTTACAACTGAATCTGAATCTGATGCGGTCCCGCGCTTCGTACGCCACGTGGCGGGCTGAGAGAGGGCGCAGGTCAAAAGGAGACCTTTCCGAAGGCAACCCTTCAAATAGTCATACCCCTAAGACGCACGCTTGGTACTCCAGGCATGTCGAGGCGAGAGCAGTCGCTACATAGTTTCCAGCTGGTCCAAAGTTTTTTTCCCCTAGGTTTCTAGGGTTCCCAAGTTCCTCTCACGGCGACCACGAGAGTCTATCTTTTTCCAATCTCAATCCTTATGCGATCGTCGTAGATTCTGCTCTCCCGTCGGGTGAGCTTGTTGGCGGTCGGACCTCGGACGGTTGCGCGGTGCTGAGGAGGGGTGCATGGCAGAGACAGGCTCTCGGCCGCCACCGGGGGCGGCTGCGTCTAGAGGTACTGATGAAGCAAAGTTTCAATTTGAGGAATCGGAGAAGAAAAGGCGCACGGTGATCGTTTTAAAGGAATTAACCTGTGTGGGGAAGAAGAAACGGAGCTAGATCTGTCGGGTGAATTTGAGGACCTGGTGGGTGAGATCCGTTGGCTTGCGATCTTTAGGGTTCATACCACCAAACCCTTTAGTCACGCAGCCATGTTCAAGCAAATGAGAAACGTGTGGGCGTCAGCACATGATGTCACCTTCAAAACGAAGGGGGCAAATCTCTTCCTGGCTCAATTCCATTACCTGGGTGATTGGAATCGGGTTATCGAAGGGGGACCATGGATTTTGCGGGGAGCTGCAATTGTGATGACGGAATATGATGGCTTCTCTAACGTAGAGGATTTTAAGCTGGACAAGATCCCTGTCTGGGCTCGTGTGCTTGGTGTTCCAGAAGGGATAATGAAAAAGAAGGAGTTGGCAGAGAGAGTTGCTAAAAAGGTTGTGAAAGTGCATGGTTGCCCCCATGCGTGGTTGCATGGTTGCCCCCATGCGTGGTTTTGGTAATTAATGACAACCCTTATGGACTAATGTTTACATTGAGATATTCTTTATAAACCTTGTCCATGGGAAACTATAGGAGTTCATGTGTTGGACTCTTCAAGATGACTTAATGACCAATGCTCTATTCAAGGATTTATATGATGAATGGTCATGTGTAGAGTTGAGCTCATTGCAAGTATGGCTTGGAATAGAAGATTGAGTGAACAATCATGTTTACCTCCAAGCCATCATACATATCAAGAGAAGAAGATGAAGTACAAGTTCAATATGATGCATATCGGAAGATATCCTTTGATTGAAGCTTGCAAAGGAAACATGAAGACAAAGCTTAGCGAGTCCCTCCCATAACGGAGTATGGGGGAGCATTTCGAGAAGTCTTCATCAAGCATGTGCTAGCAAGCACAATCAAGAAAGGTGTTTCAACTTGAGAGAGTCAAGATCTTCATCATCGAGCTCAAGTGGAATGCGCAAGGCAAAGGTATGATCTTGATAGGTTTTATCTCTTACCGGTCTCATGGTGTTAGTAGGAGACCGAGTTTTAGGATAGATGGCGTACTATCAAGAGGGGCTCTCAAGTGAGTAACTTGATCGCATTGTTGTGGAGAGCTTAAACCTTTGCATATTTGGCTTCTCATATTTCTTGGTTCTTATTTGGATTTTATTGTAGTGAGAAATTAGAGCCTGCTTCATCTCCATGTCAAGCTCTAGTTCACCGAAAACAGTTTTACTTTGGAAAACTTGTTGCGTTTTCGGTGGCGGAAATATTGCCGGTTCAACCGAGAGGAAAGTCCCACACCTTTCCATGTGTGGTGATTTTACTCTATTCAGTTGGATGCTTTTCGTCGCTATCTTTCCAACAAAAGTGGTCTCATCTCATTCGGAGTTCATTCGCAAAAGTTATAGCAGTTTTCGTGTTCAGTTTTGCTGCAGTTTTTCTTAGGCCGGAGTTTCCGGTCCCCCGGACCGGAGTTTCCGGACTCAACGATTTTCCTCCAAAGCTGCTTTGAAGTTGTTCAGCCCCTGGTGGGGGGCGGAGTTTCCGGCCTTTGAGGCCGGAGTTTCCGCCCCTGGATGAACTTTCCGGCCCAGGGCACCGGAGAGTTTGCCCAGGCCTCGGATGTGTTGACGGTGTTCAGCCCCTGGTGGGGGCCGGAGTTTCCGGTCCCAGTAGGCCGGAGTTTCCGCCCCTGGCCGGAGTTTCCGGCCCTAGTGACCGGAAACTCCGGTGTGAAGCTTTCCTGCAACGCCTCTTTTTCGTGGGACCTATAAAAAGGCCCCTTCTTCCCCAGAGAGAGCAGCTCTTCCAAGCACGAATTTTCCCCTCTCTCTCCTCCATTGTTGACCTTGGAAAGCTTGCCCCTCTCTCATTTCCTCCCATGATTCTTGCATATCTTTGAGGTATTTGAGAGAGGAGATCTAGATCTACATTTCCACCAATCCATATCTCCTCTAAGTGAGGGGAACCTAGTAGATCTCGATCTTGGAGTTCTTGGTGCATCTCCTCTTTGTTCTTCCTCTCTTATTCCCCCATAAGCATTTGTTGTTTTGTTGGAATTCGAGAGTGAAGGATTTGAGCACCTGTGCTCTTGCCTTTTGCATTTGGTGCATCGGTTTGCTCTCCACGAGGATTCGTGGAAGTTGAAAGTTTGTGAGCTTGTTACTCTTGGGTCCTTGGACCCTAGACGCCTTTGTGGTGGTAGGACCCTTGTGTGGTCACTTAAAGCCGTTCGGGAGCCCCCAATCCCATTGTGGGTTGTGCCCCGGATTGTTGTCGGAGGCCGTTCGGGAGCCCCCAATCCCATTGTGGGTTGTGCCCCGGATTGTTGTTGAAAGGCTCCGGATTCCGCCTCGAAGGAATTTCGATAGTGGAAGGAGAACCAAGCCTTTGTGGTGCGGTTCATCGGAGAAGAATGTGAAACCTTTGTGATTGTTGAACCGTTGTGTCGGTTCACACCTCTCCAACGAGACGTACTCCCTTAACAAGGAGGAACTCGGGAATACATCCTCGTCTCCGCGTGGCTCGGTTATTTCTATACCCGAGATTTTTACTTATGCAATTTACATTGTGATAGCCTTCGTGCTTGAAGTATTCTATATCTATCACCTTGTTGTTTGTCTTTCTTAGCATAAGTTGTTGGTGCACATAGGTGAGCCTAGTTTATTTAGGTTGTCGGCTTGTTAATTTAAACACCTAGTTTTATTCCGCAATTAATAAGACTAAACCGGAAAAGTTTTAAACCGCCTATTCACCCCCCCTCTAGGCGACATCATTGTCCTTTCAGGTTGGAGAGCCCCCGTTTACAGTTATTGTGACAGAAGGGAAATTGAATCATGCTAAATACTTACGGGCTAGAGTGTTCGTTGATCTGAACATACCTCTAGTCAGATGCGTGGTGATTACCCTAAAAGAAAAGAAGAAGTATCCGGTGTGCTATGAAAAACTACCAGAGTTTTGCTTTTACTGTGGCAAAATTGGTCATGAGGTGACTGAATGTGGGGACGGGGTCCATATTGAGGCTGGGTGTGAATGGGGTGAGTTTCTGAAAGCCACCTATGAGCCGTTTATTCCAACAGGTGGGGGAAGAGGAGGCAATAATCGTGGTGGTAGGTCTGACCGGGGTAGGGTCAGGGGACGACACCCTGGTGATTCTGAGCGTGAGCATGAACATATGGACTGGGAACTTAATAATCAGACAAGTATCAACTCAAGGAAAAGGTTAGACTTTGGGCAAGGTGATAATTCCCTGAACCAGATGGCAGGAGGGATTTCGGTGGCAAATTCAGTCCTCATCATTGAGAGTGCAAATAAGGAGTCTGACAAAGCTCTTATGAGTACTCCAGAAAAGATTCAGGATCCAAAGAGGAGAAAGACTAATGGTGTGGAGGGGGAGAGTACCTCTGAGGTGTGTGTGTCAACTTCCTCTGTTGTTGAGGATAAAAATTTATCGGCGGCCTCCGAGGAGGCTGACCGGGAGCAATGAAACTACTAAGCTATAATGGCCGTGGTCTGCAAAAGGTACGACTGTCAGGGCGTGTGGGGATGTGCACAAGCAATATAACCCTGATGTTTTGTTTTTGATGGAGACACACTTGGAGGAGTGGCCTGCTGAGTGTCTTAGGAGAAGGTTAAATATGGATTTCAAAGAGGTGGTGAGGAGTGATGGTAGAAAAGGAGGTCTATTACTACTGTGGAAGAAGGAGATTGTTATTACTTTGAGGCATAAAACAGATAATTACATTGATGTGGTTGTGGGGAGCGGCACTGATATTTGGCGGTTTACGGGTTTCTATGGGGAACCTAGACGGTCAGATAAATACAAGTCCTGGGAGCGCATCAGAGCGTTGCATGCTATTACCACAATGCCCTGGTTGATTATGGGGGATTTTAATGAGATGCTATATCCTTTTGAGAAGGAGGGGGGAACCATCGACCCTTACATTTTATGCAAGCTTTTTGGGATGTGTTAGTAGACTGTGATCTTGAAGATTTGGGTTATTCTGGAGATAAATTTACTTGGCATCGAAACGACATCCGTGAGAGACTTGACAGGGGTATTGCTAGTCCTTCGTGGAGAGCTAAATTTCCTGATGCTACTTTGTTAAACTGTGATTATAGCAGATCTGATCATCGGCCAATTCTTTTGTAATTTGGAGATATTCCCGTGGAGGAGAGTAGTGGGCCGAAATTGCTGCGGTTTGAGGCCCGTTGGCTGAAAGAAGAAGGCTTAACCGATATTGTTCAGGGGGCTTGGGACCTGTCGGCCCACCAAGTTCAAACTAGTGGGTAGGCTGGCGATGGTTCATGATCGTCTTCACCGTTGGGACAAGTTTGATCTCAAGAGTTCCAAACGAAGATTAAACACGGTCAGGAAAGAGTTACAGGAAGTGGCTAAAGCAGAACTGACTGATGAGAATATTCAGAAAGAAAAAGATATGGCCTGGGAAATTGAGAAATTACTTGAACAAGAGGAAATCCACTGGTCACAACGTAGCCAAGTCAATTGGTTGCAATTTGGTGATAAAAACACTGGTTTCTTTCATAAGTTTGCTTCAGCCCGTAGAAGTCAGAATCAGATAAAGAAGCTTCGGGACAATTCTGATGCTTGGCAGGAAGGTAATGTTAATTTAAATCCGTTGATTTCTGAATTCTTTGCTGGTTTATTCACAACGGAAATAGAGGAACCTGACCCATCTTTCTTGAATTTGGTGAACCCCTGAGTGACTCCGGATATGAATGAGGCTCTGTTGAAACCATATACGCCGGAGGAGGTTAAGAAGGCGCTTTTATCTATTGGAGATCTTAAAGCTCCTGGTCCGGATGGATTACATGCTTTATTCTTTAAAAAGTGTTGGAATATCATTGGTGATTTGCTAACAGTGGAAGTGCTACGGGCAGTAAATGACAAGGTAATCCCTGATGGATTGAATGATACAGTTATTGTGCTTATTCCCAAGGTTGAAGCTCCTGAGAGAATTTCCCAATACAGACCTATAAGACTTTGCAACGTTCTGTATAAGATTATATCCAAAATGATTGCATTGCGGCTAAAGGTTATTCTTGACGAGGTAATTTTACAAGTTCAAAGTGCTTTCGTCCCTGGACGCCTAATCACTGATAATATATTGCTACTTATGAGAGTATGCATGCAATAAAAAATAAGAAGAGGGGGGAGGATGGTTATTGTGCAGTAAAGTTGGATATGCACAAGGCATACGACAAAGTTGAGTGGGTGTTCTTGGAGTGTATGTTAGTTCGGCTGGGATTTCAAGAGGACTTTGTGGAGCTTATTATGGCCTGTGTAAGATCGGTGAACAACAAAGTGAGATTTAACGATCAAGAAACCGAAGGTTTTTTACCCTCGAGGGGGCTGAGGCAATGGGATCCATTGTCTCCTTATTTATTCTTGATTTGTGCAGAAGGGTTGTCTAGTGCGTTGGCCCATAGAGAGGAGGTTCGTGGCAGGGTGTGCAGAAATGCACCACCAGTATCTCATTTACTTTTTGTTGATGATTCCCTTATACTTATGAAGGCAAATTTACTTAATGCAACCTAGTTGAGACAAGTTCTAGATATCTATTGTGCAAACTCTGGACAATTGGCGAGTGAGGCAACTGCAGCATATTCTTCAGTCCGAATGTAGAGGTAAATTTAAAAGCTCAGATTTGTATGAAGTTACATATTATGACAGAAGCTATTTCGGACACGTATCTTGGACTCCCTGCTATGGTGGGGTTAGACCGAACTAAACGTTTCTTATACTTATTGGAGAGAGTGATTGAAAGACTAAAAGGATGGAAAGAGAAGTTCTTATCGTTGGGTGGAAAGGAAGTGCTTTTAAAAGCTATCATCCAGGCTATTCCACTGTATGCGATGGCTGTTTTCAAATTCCAAAACATCTTTGTAAAGAGGTAAATGACGCTATGGCCGAATTTTGGTGGGGGATACTGAGGAACAAAAAAAGATGCATTGGTTTGCTTGGTGGAAAATGTGTATACCAAAAAAAGTGGGAGGAATGGGCTTTAGGGACCTACATTCTTTTAACCTGGCAATGCTTGCAAAGCAAAGTTGAAGGTTGATTTATAATCCTGATTCTTTGTGTGCAAGAGTTCTCCGAGCAAAATATTACCCACATGGTGATTTCCTGAAAGCGGGGCCTAAAACCGGTGCTTCGTTTACTTGGCAAAGTATTGTTGCGGGTCTTCACACTTTTAAACGGGGTCACATTTGGAGAATTGGCTCGGGCTCTAGAGTGAATATCTGGGAAGATCACTGGATACCTAATAGTCCAACTCGGCAAGTCTACTCCAGACGGGGAAATTGTCTTTTGCGGACGGTGGATCAACTAATTGACCCGATAAGTGGAACTTGGGATGAGGAACTTGTCAGGGATATTTTCTTACAAATTGATGCAGAGAAAATTCTTACTATTCTTTGAGTGATCGGATATCTGAAGATTTTGTGGCATGGAAATTCACAAAAAACTATTCTTTCTCGGTAAGGTCTGCATATTATCTTGAGTGGGAACACCAGTTTGGTTCTCGAATCAGAAGGGAAGACGGCCAAGGTTCGGCAACAGTTAACCCCGTTTGGGAAATTTTATGGAATCTTAATGTTCCTAGTAAAGTGAAGATCTTCTTGTGGCGGGCACTACATGGAGTCATACCCGAGAAATGTGTGTTAGCTGATCGGCACATTAAAGTTTCCCCACAATGTCCAATTTTCTTGATAGGACCTGAGGACATTAAACATCTGTTGTTCTCCTGTCTCCGGGCAAGAGAAGTCTGGACAACGCTGGGCCTTGATGATATGATCTCAGATGCTCTTGTGGTAGATCGGTCAGGATCAGTAGTTCTGGAGCATATACTACGGGATCCAAGGAAAAAATCACCAACTCTTAGCCATCTCGGGTTACAAGAAACAATCGCGGTGGGATGTTGGTACATTTGGTGGCAGCGACGCGAAGCGGTTCATGGAGAACATGTTGCAGGTCCTTTGAGTTTGGCGTTTGCTATTCATTCCATGAAGGCGAACTATGGTGCTAGTAAAGCTAATGCTATACCGAAGAAGTGTGCCTGGATAAAGCCCCTGATTAGTACTTTGAAACTAAATGTTGATGCGTCATTTCATGTGAATGGTTCGGGATCGACTGGGGTTGTGCTTCGGAATCACAAGGGGGAGGTTGTTGGTGGCTCGTAAGAACCAGCCCAGCACCTGGCGAATTCTGCTTCAGCCGAAGCAATGGCTTTGCTTCGAGGGTTAGAATTTCTAGAAAATATCGGTAGTTTAACGACAGTGGTTGAATCGGACTCTTTGGAGATCATCCAAGCATGCAATGGTGAGATAGAAATACTAAGCCCCTATGCAGCAATTCTAGCTGATTGCTTCACCAAGGCGAGTATGATGACGGAGATCTCCTTTATTCATTGTCCTAAAGAAGCAAATAAGGTGGCGCATGAATTGGCAAAATTTGCTTATGAGTCCAAGTTGACTAGTAGTTGGAAAGAGGTTCTGCCTAATTTAGAGTTTATTTTACCTCTTGTAATTCGTGATGTAACCGTGTTCTGAACTCGCATCAACAAGTTTCTTACACGCTCTTTTCCTTACCAGGGTACCTGAGGGAACTGAAAGATTTTTAATGAGTCGGCTTGCTTGCTTTAATATAGTGTGCTTTAAAATTCAAAAAAAAAAAGTTTCCAGCTGGTCCCGTGGTCTGGCCTGTTACCGTAGGTCATTTGTGTTCGGGGAAGGAAACCGTGGTGCGATGTAAACCTTTTTTATTTTTGAAAAACATGTAGTTCTCTAACTTAAACGTACAAAAAATCGACAAAAAATAGTTCTCTCGAACTTAAATATATATACTGAATTAAGATTATGTTCTACGTTTGCATTTATAAAGGCTGTTTCATCCGAGTGTACTGTAACTACTCCTCCGTCTAAAAATAAGTGTCTCATGTCTAGATACATTTTCATTTTGACAAACTTTAGGCACTTATTAGTGGACGGAGGGAGTATCAAGAATTCAAGATACACGTGTCAAGCTGCATAAATTCTATAAAAGGGATCACTGTAAATTTCACGAAATCTAAACCACCTACATCTACTATGAAAGTTATTTGGTCAAGGCCACAAGCATGAGCTTTAAAGGTAAATGTTGATGCAGCGTTTAATCTTGAAAATCACACAGGGGATGTGGGAGTGATCCTAAGAAATTCAAAGGAATCAACCTTTCCTAACAAATTCAAAGAACTCGACCTTTTTGCCATATGTTGCTTTGGCCACTATGGCAGAAGCGATAGCAATGCTGAAGGGCCTCTCCTTGGCAAACCGTCTTGGCTATACCGAGATAGAGTCCGAATCAGATTCTCTTGGAGTTATTAACCTGTGCTCTAGAGGAGAACGAATTTGGAGTGATGCGGTGGCAGTTTATGCGGATATCAGAAATTGGGAAGGTAGAGTTCATGCACTGTAGGAGAGATGCAAACAAATCAGCACATGAGATAGCTAGGACTAGTTTTATCTCCTCTACTGATCATAGTTGGGTTATCTAATCCCCTAGTTTTATTCTGCAAGCTCTCCTGAATGATGTAACTATGATTTGATTGTCAGCAGCAAGTTTCAGACGTACTCTTTTCCTTACTACTAGGGTATCGAAAGGGACTGAAAAGTTTTTAATGAGGCGGCTTGCAGCTTAATATATTATGGTTTAAATTTCAAAAAAAAGATACACGTGTGTTGCAGAAGGAGTAGTTTTGGAAGTTTTATGGGCGCATGAAAATGCATAAAAGGCACTAAACGACAGTTAGTAAGGTGTCTAAGTCATGTATGAACGCTATATTTAATAGACGTGATGGTTGTAGGTTTGATCAGTTAAAATTCATAAAGATCCAGTTAAAAAAGTCATAAAGATTTAAAATGAAAAATGTAGTTCAATTATTAAGATACCCATGTGTTGCAGAGGGAGTAGTTTTGGAAATTTTATGGGTGAATGAAAATGTATGAAAGGCACGAAACGACGGTTAGTAAGGTGTCTAAGTTTAAGTATGTACGCTATATATTTAATCTACATGATGCTTGTATATTTATCTGCATTGGAAAAATATTGTGTGTAATTAATTACAGTCGTAGAGAAAATGTAATTAAGGGTCTAGAAAAGCCGATGATGTATAAGTTAGAGATATAGATACTTTCACCATAACTATTTTTTAGCTCCACACATTTTTCATTAGTGTTTTGAATGCTTCATGATTGTGGGCAAAACTCTCACATTCACTCCCCGTGAAAAGAATTGACCGACACACATGTCCCTCTCCCATTATTTAATGGAAAATATCACCTTGACATATTTTTACCTTTTCATTTAGTGAATCAAGACATAATTTACAAAGTTTATCCAATGCAAAATAGATGCACTTGCTAAAAAAAGGAAGTGCTCGATGGCTGGAAAGCGACCAATTGTATAGTATGATTCTTTTTGTCGAGATGGAAAAGCTGGCTAAAAAACAATTAATAGTACATTTTTTTAACAAATTAGGAAATTTGTAAAAACATACACCCTCGGTGTTATCGTGACCGACAGAGACTTATCAGCCACACAGTGGCCAATTATACTTATCGGCTACGGCGTGGCCGTTTAGTCTAGAACTAATTGGTCACGACGTGACTGGTATACTAATTAACCACGTAGTGACTGGTAAGTCCCAGTCGGTTTCGTCATGGGCAAGTGTATATTATATATGCACAATTTTCAGACCGTGTATTGTTTTTAAAATTTGTTAAGAAAATATATTATTAAAAAATTAGCCAAAAAGCTTAGAGCTCCTACCTTCCCTCGGCCGTAATGTTCATCGCGGCCGTTTGGTGTTGTTTCCCTGAAAAGAAATCCATGGACGCGAAGCTTTTACATACATCCCGGCTCTCTCCGTCGATCCCTCGCAGGTGCAGTAGTGTATGAATCCGAGGAGGAGTGGCAGTCCCCATGTCTCCTCCATTTGATTCACCGACCGCCCATTCAATAACAAAAGCAAAATCCTTGCTTTCATATACTCCCTCTATTCTAAATTAATTGAGTCAGATTTAATATAACTTATACTAAATCTAAGTCAATTAATTTAGAACGGATGGAGAGGGAGTACATCCATGTTGACAGTATATATTCTGATATCTCTTAACCTCCCTGTATAATTTCTATGCTAGCTCTTGACCTCCCTTTGTAGCTTCTAGCTCTTGGCATTCCTCCGTATATCTATATATGTACGTGCTTTGCACATGAATAAACATTGTGAGTTACATCTAATTCTACATGGTATCAGTTTCCTCTTGATCCTAACATGTCCCTTGCGCTGCCTTCCCCGCGCGCCTCACCTCCTCCACACACCCAGCACCGCCGCCGCCTCTAGCAGCCACCGCCGCGCCCGTCCACCTCCTCCCACCTCGGCCTCTCCCTGCGTGTCGCCATGTCCTCCATCTCCAACTCCAACAATCCTTTCGCCTCCGACAATTCCTCCACCCCGAGTCCCGCGATTCTCCGCGAAGTGCACATCGCCGAGCATGTCCCCGTCAAGCTCTCCCTCGATGAGAAAAACCACCATGTTTGGAGGACCTACTTCCACCTTCTCTTCCGCGAGTATGACCTGCGTGATCACATCGACGGCCCCGTCGACCTCCTCGACCACCACGACCCCGACTGGCTTGCCATCGACGCCACCACCATCCGTTGGCTCTTCCGCACCATCTCGCCAGACATCTTCAAGACCATTGTTCGCGAGGGCGATGACGCTCGCACGGTGTGGAAGAAGATCAACGGGCTCTTCACCGACAAAAAGCTCCAGCGGATTGTGTTCTTGCAGCAGGAATTCTTCGGCACGCCGCAGAATGACCAAACCTTGGACGCCTACTGCCTGCGGCTCAAGGCGATCTCCGACGAGCTCCAGGACCTCGGCTTCAACATCGGGGATGAGGTCCTCCTCTCCACCCTTACCAACAGCCTCAACGAGGATCTCGGGAACGCCGCCTCCAACCTCACCCTCATGGCTGAGCCCACCTTCGAGCGTGCGGTCGCCTATCTCCGTCTTGAGGAGCGCCGGCTGAAGAACGTCCGCACTCGCGCCGTGCACACCGACTTCGCCGCCGGGTACCACGCTCCGACATCTTCGACCCCAGCGCCGTTCCAGCAGCCGCCGCGCCCCCGACGCCCACGCCGCCCTTCCCCGCCCCGCCTCCACAGCAGCAGCAGGGTCGCAACAACCGGCGTCGTCGTGGTGGCGTCCACGGTGGCGGGAACAGAGGCAGAACCGGCTTCCAGCAGCCTACGCCACCATGGTGTGACGGCTACACCCCATGGACGGGGGTCGTGCACGCTTACACCATGCCAGTGCCGCGCTCACCCGTCCCCGGCATCCTCGGCTCACGACCGCCGACTCACCAGGCACTCTTCGCAGCGACACCGCCCCACGACCCAGTCTACAACGCCGCAGTATATGCGCCCCAGCAGCCCGCTTGGGACCCGGCGATCTACGCTGCCCTTCAGCAGCCACCCGCGCCCGGCCCCTACACCGGCGGCGGCGACTGGTTCATGGACACGGGTGCCTCCTCTCACATGGCCGCTCACATGGGTAACCTCTCACATTCCTTTCCCACTTCCACGGAGTCTCGTATTATTGTCGGTAACGGCGCCGGTCTCCCTATATCTCATATTGGTTCCACAAATTTTCCTTCTTCCTCTAAACCACTATCTCTTAGTAATGTTATTGTCTCTCCACATCTCATTCAAAATTTGGTCTCCGTTTAAACTCTTTCTCGTGATAATTCTGTAACTGTGGAATTTGACGCCTTTGGTTTTTGTGTTAAGGACGCCCTGTGGTGACCTAGCATACCACTGCATGGTGTAGTATGCTATAGTCGTTGACATAGCACCAATGGATCACCGTCCACCAATGTTATGTCATCAGAGTGGTACAACAGAAACATCACAGGTCCAAGGCATGACCATAGATTACAAACAGAAGATCCAAAACAACAGATCTTTAGAACCTCCTCGAAACAATGAGGCGAGGCCCTATAAAAGAAGATCAAATAAAAAATCTCGGATGAACTAACCTATACTAACCCTACTGCTAATACTGTTAGGCTTGCGGTTGCGCTATAGCAACGTCTACAGAGATAGGTTCTATGACTAGGAATTTGTCCTCTTCTACACTACGCCTTCATTTGTCCTCCGTCTTCCTTCAATTGCATCAACTCGATGTAGTTGCCTTCATTGGTACCTTGAGTTTATCCGCCTCTGGAGTCTTCATAGCCTAAAGTGTTGCCTTCTTGTGGTTCTTCATGTCTAAGAAGGGGTTTAAGAGGCAAGGGTGAGTAACAGCGTTACCCAGCAAGTTCAATATATATAAGGTGGGAAGTTTGATGTATAAATACAGCCACAAACAATGGATTGTCGTAGGCTAATGCTTTTCGAAAACATTTCTTCAAAAGGTTGCTTTTATTCTGAAGACTATGCTCGTCAGGAGTCACAGGGCTAGGGCTTTGAGGAGCCTCCTTTCCTGCTGCGTTCGCCGTTCCATCCTATAACATGGAGTAACATGTCACATTCATACACTCTGCAGAGGTGCGCTGCTTTACCCATAAGAGCTCAAGACCTTGTTGCACAACCGGGCGTACTTTCCCATCCACACTTCCTTGGTGTGGGGCCCAGTCAGTAATCCAAGCCAATCACTGCGCCTTTCCACCATCCCCGCACACCTCCCATTACTCCGGTTGCAAGCTAGTGGGCACCGTCCCATGCTAAAACTTGCTGACCAGTGGGCACCGTCCCAAACTAGTCCCGAAGCCAACCTTCAATAGATGCTAGAAGCCACAACCCGAAGGTGAGATTATTATCCGAGCCATCTCAAGCTCATGAGCGGATTTACCACCGCCTGGCTCGTACTATGCATCCGTTGGTGTACGAGAGGAAAAGGGTACAACTGACTTCTCCGTCCCATTTTAGATCTCATGGTTGCGCGTAATATTCGGCGCAAGAATCTCTGGCGACATTTGTTGTTAAGTTCTAGATGATACTTTCCCGTGCAAATGGAACCTCCACCACAACATTCTTAGCGTGGTCCCATCTGCCAGCCATATGAGATTACCACCTCACTGGTGGATAACCATAGTCATATTATTATAAAATAATTTTTCCGCCCTTTTTGTGTGATATGCAATAATAACATTTTGAAAATAGTTTCTTAGCAAATACTTCAATAGGACATGTATAAAAGGGATGAACTTGCCTTTTTGTCTGCAAGATTATGCAGCCAAGGTCTTCGCTATAATATAAACTCCGAGAAGTCTGAAAACAACATCATTGGTCCGGTAAGGACTAATGTTTAAATAAGCAGCATGATTAATGCATAAGTATGAGGTGCATCGCAAAGTACCCCGTATCTCACTCTCGGAGATTGTGTGTTGTTTGAGTTGGGTGTTTTCATTTAGAGTTGTTTTGTCTTCAAGTTTACTTCACAAGCAAGATGAGTTGTTTAACATTAATGTTCATGTATCGTATTAAGCATAAGAGTAAAGTCAAACCACATATAAACACTCAATGGTTGATTGAAGTTGTGTTCATCTTATGTTGGTGGAAGACATGTATGAACTTTAATTAATCTAGAGATAGGGTAGTATTATCTTTTATGATGGCAAAAAGAGTAACTTTTGAAGAACATAAATAATGTCTAACATTGTTGATACCAGAACACATGTTTAATAGAGAACTTATAACATTATTTTTCTTTGTGTGTTTTACCCAAGACTTTGTGTTATGACATTATACTAGTTTTAATCAGACACTTACTAACTTTAAACTTAGCTTGTTTGATATGAATGAGTGTTCTGTTTTCGGAGTACAACAAGTTACATCCTAGTGTTATGAACTTTTAATTTGTTTCATGCTTAATTTTACTTAACCAATTATAAGTAAACATAAGTTGAGTAACACATGGAGGAGATGCATATTTATACATAATGGAACTTAGTAGTTGAAATGTTATTTACTTTAAATGGTTGCCAAATAGTAGTAGAACAACTTTTATAAGTTTAGAACTTCATTTTCAAAATGAGAAAATAATTCTTATTAATTATGATTTTGAAATAGAATATCATTTTGAATTAGATTTATTGAAATAAAATAATTCATATTGTAATAAAAACACATTACTAAGGTTAAAGTTATGCATGTGAGACAATTTCAATGAAGTTTGAAATGCATCCAAAATAGCATTTCAAAAACTTCATATTTAAGATTGTGTGGTTTGTATTTCAAATTGTATTATGTTACAATTTTATTCAAACACAAATAAGAATGATATAACAATATAGATTTTATTTTTCTGATCATTTTGGTTCAAAGATTATATTTTTCTGATTTAAAATGAATTAGTTATGAATTTAAAATTTTAGCCCAATTTAAAAGATTTGAATTAAATTAAAAGAAAAGGATTTAATCCAGGTGTTGGCGTCAGCTGAAGTCACACCGGAGAAGTTCGTCTCCACCGAATTTGAATTCCTCGAATTCGACCAAATTGGCAAGAACAGAGGCTACCAACGGATAGAGAACAACAAAGCGAACCATAGGGTGGCGGCGCTTGGACCATATGGTCACCGGAGCATCGCCGGCGGCGAGGTTTGCGGCGGCGGCGCTCGGCTCCCGTCGGGCCACAAATTCAATACGAGTTGGGATGAACGGAGGGTGTAGGGAGGTGCACAAGCTCACCCTGAGCATGAAGGAAGACACGGAGAAGCAAGACGCTGTCAGACGGCGAAGAACTCGTCCAGAATCGCTGGCGGCCGGAGTTGGAGAAGAGGCTCTGATTCCACCGATTGCGGCCATCCCCGCAGGCGTGGCTCGGCTAGGAGGAAGACGACGACCAGGCGCTTCTCCGCAGTAGCTCGGGGCAACGAGGAACGGCCGGAGTCGGCGGCGACCCGAGACGGGCTAGGGTTAGGGTTCAGAGAGAAATGGAGAGAGGAAGAGAGGCGCGAGTGAGAGTGAATGATGCGGACGGCGCCTCAGCGTCCTTATCTCCGTGGGAGAGCAAGAGGAGAGGGCACGGCTGTTCGGAGGCGTCGACACGGCTCGCTTGCCTTCTGGCGAGAGGAAGAAGAAAGGGAAAGGAAAAGGAAACTTTGCAGATAACCCCCTGGGTTTCCAGGAAATTACAGACACAGTGTACAAAGGCCCTTATTTCCTGTCTTTGGACTTGTTTTAGATTCTGGAAACTACAGAGAGGTCCATGGAAGCTTATATTTGAACTAAAATATTTATTTACCTTAAGACATTTGTCTACTTGATATATTTTTAGTAATTTGTGTGTTTTGAATTCTTTTATCATGAATTTGGACTTATTTGATATCTTTCTTTCATTAATGTATTTTACTTAATTAAATTTTGGTAATGCATGTTAAGCATAGGAATATTTCCTATGTTATAATTCCAATTAAATTGGTTTAATATTTTGATTAAAAGTCTATTGTACAAATAAATATTCTATTTGTTTCATTTATGGTTTCCACTTATTTGTTTCAATGGTGCATTATAACCATGAAAAATTATTTCTATGACCTTTCTTATTTATTTCCTTAATTGTTTCCATCAACTTCTAAAATGATCTAAATTATGGATTTTAATATATTGGAATATTGCAGTACACCAATTGGTGTTATGGTAGATTTGATGATGATTTAAGATTTCTTCACACTCCACCATCCATTAGACGATCTAAGATAGAGGCACTCTCTCCTGATAGAGTTAAAGTCCTTGAATTATATATCTGGAAAATATATATGGGAGTTTGTGAAATGAGTATCCTTGAAAATGTATCAACTAATGCTTCCCAAGTGATTCAGTAATTCATATGTCCAAGATTATCTTTTATTGAGAATGAACTCTTGATTCCATCAATAGATCATTATCTATTGATGACTTGTGGATCCTCGCTCATATGCATTCTTCATTCACCTGATCTTGAAGATTAACTCATGTGATGTCGAGATATGAATATTGATCATATGGACTTATGCTTTGGCATTACTTTCTCTTTGGTTATGATTCCCTTGGAGAAACACCATAATCCATATGTGGATTTACTTTGGCATTGATCCTTCTACATAAAAAGTAGATATTCAAGACAAGTTCTTCTTGTCCTATATTGAAGTCCCGAGATCTCTGGCCTCACCCTTGTGGTGAAGACAATTTAATTTAACAAAGCCAACTTACTTGAGGGTGGTATATGAATGTGTATATAAGTTATGACATCAAATGTCTTTATGCATCAAATGACTAAGGTAGTTGATGTACTGAATTGTTTGGCCCTTAGTTTATCTGCATATGACACTCAATTGTTTTATGTATACAAAAGTGAGTTGTTAACAAGGTTTCGAAGCTTGTTCTCACACTACTTCTATATAACACAAACCTTTGGATATCACACTCTTTCTAGAGATTAAGAAAGATGGTTAACGATATAAGAGTTTCCAATTCTTCATGTTAGATTGGCATAACACTTCTATGCCCAACTAAGGAATGCTTCTCAAATTCTTCTTGTTGCATTTCCTCCTTTCTGGTCATCTTCTCTTGTGGATGTCTTTGGGAAGATTGGGAGATAAGAAAATAAGATGTCTAGATCAAAGAAGAAGATCTAGGTTAAGATTTAGGTGAATCAGCTTGGTCTTCAAGGCTGTCATGAATCCCATGTACTAGTATGTCTAGCACAATTGATAAGAATAGATGGTCAGAGAATAACTACGTATAGTTGTTTTGGTCATTAACTCCCAAGTAAGGTTTTGGTATATTAGGTTTTCTTTCATTTGGTGTAACATTTTATCATGTATCTCTCTATCCCAAAATAAGGTTCAAGCCAAGATCATCTCAAAGTTTATAACGCTCAAGTTGATGATATTCAATTCCACCAACTCAAGTGAAACTTCAATCACTTAGTGTTTTAAAAATTAAATGCGCGAAAATTACCCAAATTTTCTGATCCATGAATGCAATGCACACTCATGTGTCCACTCTATTTCTGGACCCTAAGTTATGCGATGTTACACGCCCGTACCCGCATGGTACTCCACCGATGTGAGCCCCGGTGATCTGTATCCGGTTCAGTCGTCCTCCACCTCCGACGCCAGACCCCGTGCTTTCTCCGAAGGTGTTGATCTTTGGCACGTCCGTCTCGGACATCCTAGTGCCAACACACTCCATCAAATAATGAGAGGTTTTTCGTTCTCCTGTAATAAACAGACTCCACATAGTTGTGAAGCCTGTCGTGTAGGCAAACATGTGCGTCTCCCTTTTAGTAATTCCTCCACAGTTGCGTCTTTTCCATTTGAGTTAATTCATAGTGATGTATGGACCTCTCCCATTTCGAGTAATTCTGGTTTCCTGTATTATTTAGTCATCCTTGATGATTTTTCTCACTTTGTGTGGACTTTTCCTCTCCGCAAAAATTCCGATGTCGCCACCACTCTCACAACCTTCTACGCCTATGTCTCCACTCAATTCGGTCGTCCCATCCACGCTCTTCAAACGGACAATGGCAAGGAGTTTGACAACATTGTTGTCTGCACCCTCCTGTCCTCTCACGTCACTATTTTTCGCCTAACCTGTCCATATATGTTGCAACAAAATGGCGGTGTTGAGCGTGTTCTCCGTACACTCAATGACTGCACCCGCACCCTCCTCTTCCACGGCCATGTCCCCCCCTCCTTTTGGCTTGACGCTCTGGCCACTGCCACACTCCTCGTCAACCTTCGTCCGTGTCGTACTCGCTGGAACTATGCTCCACATCACCTCTTATTCAGTTCCCCTCCATCCTACGACGGTCTTCGGATATTCGGATGTCTTTGTTACCCTAGCGTCGCTGCCACCGCCCCTCACAAACTCGCGCCCCGTTCCATTCCATGTGTCTTCCTTGGTTACCCGTCTAACACCAAAGGCTACCGCTGCTACGACCCCGTGTCCCATCGAGTTATCACCTCGAGGCACGTTTACTTTGACGAGTGTTGTTTCCCATTTGCACAGGAACAGGTGGTGCCCTCTCCGTCCTCCATGGACGAAGCCCCTCGTCGTCGCGTCTTCACACCAGCCACGTCGATACCGCCTGCGTCGCCCTTGAGCCCTAGCTCGGGCGCTGCTTCGTCGACCACACCTGCGTCGCCCTCGAGCTCCGACTCGGGCGCCGCCCCACCGACGCCACCAGCACCACCCTCGAGCCCTAGCTCGGGTGCTGCCCCGTCGCACGTGGCACCCTCGAGCTCCGACTCGGATGTCGGCACGCCGACACCTCCTGCATCACCCTCGAGCTCCAGCTCGGGCGTCGCCTCGTCGACCACGTCACCCTCGAGTGCCCACTCGGGTGACGCTGCACCAGCTCCCACGGGTCCTATCACCCGCGCGCGCGCCAGTGTCTACCGCCCGTCCACGCGGTATCCTCCGGACGTATATGTCTGCACTGTTGCGACCACTACGCGGTCACCACCAGCACCCTCTCCGCTAGGGCTGGACATAAAGCTCGAAGCTCGGCGAGCTTAATGAGCGCTCGGATAGTCGACTCGTTTGAGATCGACTCGTTTTCTTAACGAACCGAGCTGAGCTTTGCTTTGAGCTCATTAACATTAACGAGCTAAACGAGCGAGTTAGCGAGTTCCACGAGCTACTCGTTAAGCTCGGTATGTTTTTTTTTTTTGAGAACTTGTATGTTCGTAGCAGGCGTCCCTCCTTGCTCCATGGGCTTGAAGCAGGCCGGCAGGCGGCAGCCCGTCTAGCAGACGGAGGAGTCGAGGAGGCAGGAGGAGCGAACCATCTATTGCTGCACGGAAGTTAAGGAAACCCCAAATCCTCCTCGTCTTCTCATCGTCTCCTCAAATCAATCGCCGGCTGTAGTCTGATGCTTGTTTGCATCTTTAAGTGTTTTGCTGCTGTACCTAAAAGTTGTGCTAGCTGAAGTAATGATATGCATGTCAGTATGCTTCGTTAGGGCTTTATTAATTTCTGATTCATTTTTTAACGAGCTGCTCGCGAGCGCTCGCGAGCAGCTAACGAACCGAGCCGATCTTTTTGTTCAGCTCGTTATCATTAACGAGTTAAACGAACTGAGCCTTAACGATCATCATTCTTAACGAGCCGAGCCTTAACGAGCCGAGCTGCTCGTTATCCTAGCCCTAGTCTCCGCTGCCCTCCTCGGCTCGGGCAGCTCTCCGCGACCCACTGTGGCTTGCGGCCATGCAGGACGAGTTCGACGCCCTCCAACGCAACCAGACGTGGCAACTTGTTCCTCGACCCCGCCACGCCAACGTCATCACCGGCAAGTGGGTCTTCAAGCACAAGTTTCATCCGGATGGCACCCTCGACCGTCATAAGGCGCGTTGGGTCGTTCGTGGTTTCCATCAGTGCGCCGGCGTCGACTTCACCGACACCTTCGCCCCGGTTGTCAAACCCGGGACCATCTGCACCGTACTTCAGCTCGTTGTGTCTCGCCACTGGCCCGTTCACCAGATAGACGTCTCCAACGCCTTCCTCCATGGTCATCTCGAGGAACAGGTGTTCTGCCAGCAGCCCACAGGCTTCGTCGACTCCGCTCGTCCGGACCATGTGTGCCTGCTTGAGCCCATATAATGAGCGCCTCGTGCGTGGTACTAACGCATCGCAACGTTTCTTCACCAACTCGTCTTCCGCTCCACACACTCCGATGCCTCGCTGTTTGTCTACCATCTGGGAGACGCCACATCTTACCTGCTGCTCTACGTCGACGACATCATCCTGACGGCCAGCACCTCTGCGCTCCTACAACATGTTACAGATCGTCTACGTACCGAGTTTGCGCTCAAGGACTTGGGCCCCCTCCACTACTTCCTCGGCATTGAGGTCGTGCTCAGATCTCATGGCTTTTTTCTTCATCAGAGGAAGTATGCCCATGAGCTTCTTGACCGTGCTGGGATGCTTAATTGCATCCCCGCGACCACGCCTGTCGACACAAAGGCCAAACTCTCTGCCACGGATGGTTCCCCAGCTGACGATGCCTCGCGCTACCGGTCTATCGTTGGTGCTTTACAATATCTCACTCTTACCAGACCGGAGCTCCAGTACGCCTTCAACAGGTGTGTCTTCATATGCATGCTCCCGTGATGTTCATTGGACTTCGGTGAAGAGGATTCTCCGGTACGTCTGCGGCACTTTGGATTTTGGTCTTTCGCTCCATGCTTCCTCAGACACGGCCATCCTTGCTTACTCGGACGCTGACTGGGCCGGCTGCCCCGACACACGGCGCTCTACTTCTGGGTACTGTGTCTATCTTGGACCATCACTCATCTCTTGGTCGTCCAAGCGGCAGCCCACAGTTTCTTGTTCCAGTGTCAAGGCGGAGCATAGGGATGAGTTGCTGAGTGTTCTTGGCTTCGTCAGCTCCTTCAGGAGCTCTCTTGTCCCGTCGACAAGGCCACTGTGGTGTACTAGAAAACGTCTCCGCGGTGTATCTCTCCGCCAACCCCGTCCATCACCGTCGGAGGAAGCATATCGAGCTCGACATTCACTTTGTTCGCGAACAAGTGGCTCTTGGTCGTATACGTGTTCTACACGTACCAACCTCTCAGCAGTTTGCGGATATCATGACTAAAGGACTACCTACGGCGTCCTTTGAGGAGTTTCAATCTAGTCTTTGCGTCTGCCCCGCCGACGTTTCGACTGCGGGGAGTGTTGACAGTACACATTCTGCTATCTTTTAACCTCCCTGTGTAATTGCTATGCTAGCTCTTGACTTCCCTCCGTAGCTTCTAGCTCTTGGCATCCTTCTGTATATCTATATATGTACGTGCTTCGCATGAATAAATATTGTAAGTTACATCTAATTCTACAATCCGCTTGTCCCGTCCCCTGCGCCGGCCGGAGGGAGAGTGACCCGACGCAGAGCCTCCTGCAGTCCTGCTTGATCCCCGATCGATTCATCGACGTGTTCCAACGGCGAGCAGAGGCCGCCGTGCACCCAGTCCACTGCTCGTTGCAACCGTACGCAGATCAGCACCTGAGTTCTGTACGCGACTGGCAATCGAGTGCCTAGCTAGACTGAAGGCTCCTTCCTTTCTGTCGAGTTCTTGACCAACGGGTCCGATCGTAAAAGAATGGGCCGGCCACAGTATTTCCGTGATCAAGCTGATCGATCACCATCTTTCCCCTGCACCTAGCGCGCCATCGAGTGCATGTGTCTTTGACCTACCTGCCACAGGGACACATGCGATGCTTGAGATGAACGCTGAGCTCGGAGATCCTCCCTCCCGCATGCACGTACCGGTGATAAGCGATTAGGACGTGCATGGTGCCTGCTTGAAGTGGGCATCGATCCATCTCCTTGTCCTTGATTGCGTGAGGATGACTCATTGAGTCCCGCCACCTCCGTTCATATTTGCGCGAGCTAAAATTAAGATCAAACGCAACGGACAACATTTCGTTTGTCTGTCGGCCATGACACATTCTCGACTCAAATTAGGGTCAGGTTTGTGTCGGCCCCAGACGCACGTAGAAAGCATATATGTCCTCCCATAGCTCGCTTATTAGAGGCAACACCCTCCAGTCCGGCCTTTCCTCTAAAAAAAACCCACCCAAGTTCCAGCCCTAACCATGGTCGACGCACCCACCGCCAGCACGTCGACCTTGTCGACCCTGTCATCGAGGGGGCCCTCGTGTTCGCCACCGAGTCCGAAGCTTCGAATAAGCCATATAAGAAGATCACGATGGTGCAGAGGACCGAGAAGATGCGGAAATGGAACACATTAAGGAAAAGGATGCAAGGCGGCCAGGGTCACCACTGAGAACAAGGATGCAACCAAGAAGGGCGAAGGCGCTGCGCGGGACATCGTGGCCAAGCGCGACCGATGCCCTCCTCATGTTTGGTGACCCAAACGGTTAATAGACAGAATCATCTTGATATGCATCGCCAATAACCAAGTCCTCATTTCTACTACTCCATTTGTTTTCCTCCGTCCAAAGTTCCTCCATAGAAAGGAGTAGTATATCCTATGAACAAATGATTTTTTTTTGCGAGTTCCTATGACAAATGATTGCCTACTTCTTCTGTTCTTTATTATAAGATGTTTTAACTTTTTTTTCACGTTACATGGCCCAACTTGTATTATATATATATTTTAATAACCATATTCACTTATTTTTTGTATATATAGACAACACAAGCAATGCAATAGCTAAAATATTTTATATTAAAAACGGAGGGAGTACAACCGAAGAGGACCCGAGGGCACAAGCAGACTGAATTGTGGGGCCGACCTGAGTCCTGGATGAGAGGAAGCAAGTAGCAATGGGGTCTCAAAAGGACGTGTACCTGGGGATTACCACGCGCATGCATGCGTCTACGTGCATGAGCATTGAGCAGGGCATGGACCCGACTGCCTGTTTCTGATTCTGCTACCACGAAAACGATGTGACGTGCATGCCGGCCGCTGCGAGCGTTTGCATTACAAGAAGATGCTGACCAACTATTGTACAGTGAAACGAAACGAGTTTAGTTTTTTTTGAGGATCACAGTACTCGACATAACAGGCCCTATGGCGTGGGCTCGTAATTGTCGCGATTAGACACGTACTATCTTGTATTATAAGAATGGAAATCTTCGTTGCAAAAAGAAAAAGGAAAAAAGAATGGAAATATTTAATCTTTAATTCGCCTGCAAGCAAATCATCCGCAATGAAAACAGGATAAGCACACGTGGGTGAAAATCTTTAATTCAGCGCAGTAATTCGATCGCCACCAAATCAAATCGTCCGCATTAAAAATAAGATAAGCAAACGTGGTCGAAAAAATCTTTAATTCAGTACGGTAATAATTCGCCTCCAAGTAAATCACCTGCAGTAAAAACAGGCTAAACAAACGTGCGTGAAAATCTTTAATTCAGCACACTAATTCGCCTCCACGTGCGTGAATCACACGCATTACAAACAGCCTAAACAAAACGTGTGAGCATACTAATTCGCCTCCACGTAAATCGCCGGCATTAAAAAACAGCCTAAACAAGGCGTTGGCAGAAATATTTGGTAGATTCTGCGCAGTAAATTGCCTCCACGTAAAATCACCTGCATTTGGTGGAAATCGTTAATTCGCATTAAAAACAAGATAACCGTGCCTCGTGAACAGAAGGAATGGTACTGTGTATGTAGACGCCCAGTCATCAACCAGCTTAAAATGGAAACAATCCCAGCGCACAAATTGTACAACGGGTGGGGACAATGTAAAAAAAAATACTATAGCCTATATCCTTTCACGGGTGCAGTTTGGCCAAGCTAACGGGTGGATCCAAATCGAACCGTGAAACCCGGTAAGCCACGCGGATCATACAAGTCTGCATGACTAGCCTAGACCGAGCATTTGAAAGTTGATAAAAAGTGCATGCTGGCTATCAGCCATGCATACCGTGTGTTTCCTCCTTCAACATGGAATTTCAGTTAATTTTTTAATTGGAGCCGCAAAACATATTGCAGTACCCCTTTCATACACGGAACCAATTTTTATGCTATTGAAACATCATCACATCATGTTTTTTTTCCACGGTGTGTCTAAACAGCACAAAAAACATCACAATATTTAGAAAAACTAATGTTGCTAAAAAATATGGGTATGCAACAAATGCCACTAGTCATCACAAATCAAGGAGAAAGATCACCACATACACGCAACATGGGAGACTGATGTTTGTAGCACCCCACATAAACATTTGCAGCTTAAACACATTGTTTCCATAAGCTTCCCCGAATAGTTGTAGTACCTTGCAAGTATATTGCAATCAGAATTGCGTTGCAACATGTTAGAAATACATATGAACATCATAAATTGCAAAATCACCAACCTTATCATTGGACCACTCACTTCGCCGTCTTGTGTTGTCCGAAGCACCTTTGACACCAGACCTGGAGACCCGTACTTGTTCTTCTCGGTCAATCGTATTTTGATACTAAACACGACGAATAACGTCAAATGAATTTCACCATGCCCATGGCGGTGTTTCAACTCTGGGGTCTTCCAACCGTGATGACATACAGACAAGAAGGGAGTCTAGAGGAAGAGCCGCGATACGGGCATTAGTGGCAAAGCGAGGGGCGTACGAGAGAGAGAGAGAGAGAGAGAGAGAGAGAGAGAGAGAGAGAGAGAGAGAGAGAGAGAGAGATGAAGCATGAGTTCTAACAAAGAGCGTATGTGCGGGAGCAAATGGGATGGCTTCTCTTCAGTCTTGGAAAAGTGAGGCTATCGAGAAGGAAGAGAGGTGTTTTGTGTTGTATTTTCTCGACTGGTCGTCAATCTGTATCATTTAACTTCCTAAAATATGGTGCTTTTTTAGCGTGTGGTGCACTACATTAGTGGTTTTTGCGTCCGACTCCATAAACGTGACATAATTCAAGTATGTCCCTAAGGTTCGGATGTAATATTTTGTAACCCTGACACCTTGTCATCCGTTTGGAATGTAGTACAGAGCTCGCTTACATGAATCATGAATGACATATTAGACGGGAAAATTATGATTATATCTAATGCCATGATTGGGTAAGTCAAACCACAAACCTATGTTTGAAATCTTTCTACCATTTTGCTATGATAATGCTAGTTTTACAGCCTACAATGGTAGTGAGATCATCATAGTATTATGTTCATGTGTATACGTATACCCGCATTTTTTAGTCATGATAACAAGCATGGTCATAAGTAGTTGTTGGATGTTTAAATGGTGCAAAAAATATTTCAATCTATTGGTATGGTTGGATTTTCACATCAATAGCTAACACAGTGTGCTTAAAACTTAGCTAGCCCAATAGAACTGATATACAATTTCATTCATATACTTGAATCCAATCATATCCAAAAATACTAATGTCGACCAATGCACTGAATTTCTTGTGCTCTAAAGATATCTTGAATCAGATCTTATCTTCTTCTCGGTCCCTCCTATTTGGTTGGAAGTTTCCTACCCTTGTTAGCAGAGCAAGGGCCTTCGTTTTGTTATTAGTCTTGTTTTGGTCAAATATGAATCATGCAAATAAAAACATGGGTCAAATACACCGTACTCCCTCAATCGAACAGTCAACTAGTTCATTTCCACTATGCTATCCTGTCCCATTTTGCCTTACTAACCATATCTCTGGTGTGAGGATTGAATTAACCTTTATGACTGGCTAAGCACCTCTACTGAGGATTCTAGTCAACAAAATTCATGGTACATTTACCCCTGCAACTGCATAGCTACATTTATAATATATATAACATATATCAGATGTAATGTGGTTAGGATTTTCCAAGGCAATTGTACATATCTCCATGTAAAGACTGATGTGTCTGAATGCCAATTTTCATCAACATCCTGCATGAGAGTAACCTATCATGAAATTCCGAGTTGAAAATCGTTCCCCAAATCTAGCTCAATTACCTTAAATAGACAACCAAGATCAAACATTTATAGTAAAATATCAATCTTCCAATATATCTATCATTTGCACCGCGATGGTTGGTCCCACCTATGGCACATCTGCCAGCTTTACTAGCAAATATGTGGGATTGGTTCTCGGTCAAACAATTACGCTACCATCTTCCATCATAAAGTTATGGATTTATTGTCATTAAGCCTAGCCATGGGCAGCCCGGTCATGCCTGGCCAGGCTAAAAAAATACTAGGCTGGTGGTCGGGCCTGACTCGGGTTTGAAATTTGAGCCCGACAGCCGGGCCAGGCTTGTAAAGTATGTGATTTACGATGCGGTAGGGCAAAGCCAGGCTTTTTGGGATTAGGCCTATTTTCTACGTCCCGGTGGTCGGTCGGGCTCTGGCCTGAATTTACAACAACTAGTGGTTTCTAGGCCTGCTCCAAACCCGACTTGGCCCGACTCAAAGTATCGCCAAGTATATCCAACATTCACTAATAAAAGGAGCACACTAAAATAGCAATAATATCGAAACATCATTTTCCATCAACATCATGTGCGCATGCATGGAAACTCCAATAAATTTAAGTAAACCGTTGCAGTCAAATCTTTAGGATGGAATATTAATCCACCAGTATACGCAATCTCACTGGCTTTACGATATTGTCCCCACCTATGGCCACATAGCCGATGTCTATTATTGGTTGTCAACCAAATCAACTGTAGTTATGATCGTATGTCATGTACTTATGGATTTATCTGTCATGTCATATCAATAGGAGAGTCCTCTTTCTAAATATCATTAGTCTAGAATGTTAGGTTTCATCAACATGTGTGCACGAGCATTTGAACTCTGTTAATTTAACTAGACCTTTATGGTTAGTCGGCGAGGGTCCAATACAAATCGACTAATATACATTATCACTGCAAATACGACATTTGTCCCTGTGAATAGCCATATTTACTAGCTTTACTAGGAGAGAGCTAAAATTGGTGATTGACCAAATCAATTGTAGTTATGATATGTCATGCAGTTAGGAGTCATGTATCATTTAGTAATGAGATATCCACCATGAAAACTGAAATGACATGAAACACAAGTTTCATCAACATCGTGTGCACGTATAAGAAACATCCAATAAATTTAACTAGACCACTACGATCAAACGTTTATGGTCCGTCCACCAGTAAATACTATCATGGGCACTACACGACAATTATCCCACCCGTGGACACATGCACCCGCTGTACTTGCATTCGTTCATATAAAACTCCCCCATATAAATAGCAATATTCTCAAATGTTAGTTTTCATCATCATGTGCACACACATGGAAACTTCAATAAATTGAACTAGGTCATTGCATTTATGCATTAGGGTCCAATATGTTTGTAACGTTGGGCAACATGAAGTGATTGTTACAACCGCTTGGTATTTAATTATTTATGGTGGATCTGTCGACGTCATACTCATGATGAGCAGGTTCCACCTTTACCAAAATGCAAATATTCAATTCTGTCAATTGTCTCAACAAGACACGTTATCGTTTGCACTACACTACAATTATTCCACCTGTGGACACATTGACTGGCTTTTCTAGCAGATAACCGTTACTGATGATCGCCATATCAATTGCGGTTATGGATTTATTTGTCATTCATTCATGAGAACTACCCCCATGTATATAGCAAATTCTGGAATGCCAGCTTTCATCAACAACATATTGCACATAGATGGAATTCAATAAATTAAACTAGAACATTGCAATTAGACAGTTAGGATCCAATATCAGTCCCACAATATATGCTATGAGTTACAGTATGACAATAGTCCCCCACTTGTGACTACATTTAGTAGCTTTACAACCAGAGAGTTGAAACCGGTGATTGGCCAAATCAAAATTACAATTATGTTCTTATGTCACAAAGTTATGGATTCATATGTAGTCGAGTTATGTGAACTCATCACCTAAATAGCAATAATCTTGAATGCTAGTTATAAGTGCACGTACATGGGAACAACATGTTTGCAGAACCTCAACATGTACCTAAACCTACCGCAACGTGAGGTTGTAACATGTATGTAACTCTCTTGTGGTTAGGCATACGTAAGTCTATCGACCTAAGGAGACCGTTAAAAGCATAATCATGATGCTCCAAATCAATCTACAAACACACCACGTTATGTGTATTGTTTGATAATTTCTACGATCATATTTCTTTTTGTCACAACAAACATAGCGAGCTCACACATTGTTGAAAGTTTACATACCTGCCTAGCTATTTCAATTGCATTACCAATAATTTGGACTGATAGGACACAATTTCGCAGGTAAATCGTGCATGGTCCGGTCAACTTCATGGCTATGCAACCGATATACAAAAACCAACACAAAACAACATCGACTCTGGCCTAGTTCGACCATGGTCAACACGACCCCATCTCTATCATTGCCACTCTGAGCAGCTATGTAAACGGGTCCCGCTCTTCGCCCGTACCAAAATCTAATCATATCGGATCACGTCTCCTAACCCATCTATCGCTCGACCGGTTTGACCACCGGTAGGCCCACCAGACCTCAACCTCAGCCGAGCGGGGCGATCGATCGAGGCTGTACAGTAGCCAGAACACCTTTCCATTCTTCCATCGATTTTTACCACGCTAATTATTACGGGCCACCAACCAGGAAGATACGGTTCTACCCCTGAGCCTTTGGCCCGAATACGCCACGACCCGCGGGGGCAGAGACGTAAAAGCGCCACTGCTGCTGGTCCTTATAAGCATGCCTGCAGGTGTGCGTCCTCGACCCTACAACTCGCCACCTCCTTCTCTGGAACACCCTGACCACAGCAGAACAGAGCAGAGCGAGAGAGAGAGAGAGAGAGAGAGAGAGAGAGAGAGAGAGGATGATGATCGGGGGCGGCGGCGGCATGGGTGGGGGACGGATGGCGGCGCCGTCGAGGGTGCCGACGTGGAGGGAGCGCGAGAACAACCGGCGCCGGGAGCGGCGCCGCCGCGCGATCGCCGCCAAGATCTTCTCCGGCCTGCGCGCCCACGGCAACTACACCCTCCCCAAGCACTGCGACAACAACGAGGTGCTCAAGCACCTCGCCGACGAGGCAGGATGGACCGTCGAGGCCGACGGCACCACCTACCGCAAGGTATACCAATTATTCACACCCCGTCCCTTCTCCTCTCCTCTGTTTCGAATTTCGATTCGACGACGTTGTGTTTCTTGCTTTCTTGGATTTTGCGTACGACGTTCTTGTTCTTGTTCTTAAGCGGCCCCAGCCGAAGGTACATTGTTCCCAAATTGCGAGGAACGATTAATTCCATTCATGCCATTGTGCTGAACTCCTTCTTCTTCCTCGGCTGAAGCTTGAGCTTATTGATCAACTCCGGATTGAGAGATTTTCTTGGATCTTTTTCTTATTGGAATGGATATAGCCGTGGATTTCCTCTCTGCTTGACAGAGTTGTATCTTCAGTTACAAGCCCGGCTTTCCTTCCTGAAATTCTCGTCACCACCTTTCTGGCTTTTTGGTGGGGGGTGATGTCTCCTGTGGGCGCCTATGAAACGAGATACCGATGCGCGTGCTCCTTCCTTTTGCGCCTTGCTCCTCACACTCAGGCCAGGCCACTCTAGCTCCTCAAGCTGCTTTCTTTCTAGATTGGAGGATGTGGATTTTCTTTCGCTTGCACATGTTGGATTAGGCAAAGAGGAACACCACGCAGAGCATTACGTAGCCTGCTTCCATGGAAAAGCAATTGGATTGCAGCCAATGTTCCTGATTTGGTTCCTCTTTTTACGCGAGGATCAGTTTGTTCTTACTTGAGAGGAACAGGGATTGCTTCAGTTCTTGATTCCAGTTCCTTCCTTCTTTCGCGGGCCTTTTTAGGCGAGCAAGGATGCAATGTACTAAAGCTCCTCGCTTTGTTTTCTTGGTTGGCATCTTTGTTTTGCATGGAATCGAATCGCTGTCCACACGTTTTCCTGTTTTACCAGCGCGTTGTGGTTCTTCGGTTATATCCTCCTTATAATAGGTCTTCAATACTACTAGCTCATGTTGTATTTTTCTTCGAATTCGAAAGAGATGTGTGGCTTCTTGTTTAAATCAAAATTGCCCGAAGATCTCCTCTTTCGTCAAAGTTTGCATAATTCCACGCACAGTTGCCATGTTTTTGTTTGGTGGAGTATTTCGTAGGTACTCCTCGCAGTACCATGTATTAGTAAGCCAAGGCGCTTGTTCTTGTCCTTGGACAGAAGCTTGTTCATAGGACAGGTAAAGAGCAGGTGACGTACGGGGACAAAAGGTAGTGGCATGGTCATACGCAGGTTGATATGGGCATGACCGAATATTTTCATCAAAGGAAGCCAAGGCTGTCAAAGAAGGTTTTGATTTCAGAAAAAAACACTTTGCAATACAAAATGACCAAGCATCTTTTTTTTTGGTCTTGTTTTCTTTGAATTGCAATCAGCTTTGGAAAGCAGTATTTTTCCTGCACGTTTAAGGCTGATCGCCGAGTGTTTGATTTGCCTTTATTGAAGTGTGTCACCGCCAACAGCTTGTGGCAGGCATTGCGACGTCTGTACTTTAAAGGACATTAAATGAAGATAAATAAATCTTCCGTCTGGACATAATCTCTTGATTCGCTTAGATTTTGCATGGTTCTTTACTGTATTCGTGTACCCATCATTGGAGCTTTGCAATTTATATTCGGATCTGACTATCTTATCCCGGTATCTATCTATGTGCATTTGTCTTTTGGTGACCAACATCCATTGTACTTTGTCATTTTTCTTCAGGGTTGCAAGCCTCCTCCTTCAGCAGTGCGATCGGGGCCGACGAGCCCGTGCTCATCGCTGCCGGTGAGCCCGCGTGCCTCCTTCCGCTCCGACGGCGGCGGCTACTCTGGGTATGGGGGCGTGGAGGGCAGCTCCCTCATCCCGTGGCTCAAGAACCTCTCCACCAGCAACGGCAACGCGTCCGTCGCCAACTACTCCTACTTCGACGGCGGCTCGTTCAGCGCGCCGGTGACCCCGCCGACGGGCTCGCCGCCCCGCGTGCCCAGCATCAAGACCGGCTGGGGCGAGTACCCAGCCGTGCAGCCCCCGCCTCCGTGGGCCGGTGCCTACCGCGGCGGCTACGGCTACGACTACTCCCTGCCCGGCTCCAGGCCGCCCAGCCCCAGGGTGGCTCCTGACCCGAGCTGGCTCTCGGGGTTCCAGATATCGTCGGCGGGGCCATCTTCTCCGACGCACAACCTCATGGCCCCTCAGAACCCCTTCGGAGCCTCCTTCAGCTTCAGGGACATGGACCACATGGCGGCGGCGGCCACCGCGCCATGTACGAGGCTGCACACCCCGGCACAGAGCGGGGCGTGCTCCCCGGTGGGCGGCGGTGCGCTACCGATCCTGGAAGATGTCCCGATGGCTCACAGCGCGGCTGACAACTTCGAGTTCGGGAGAGACGAGGGCAACGTGATGGCGTGGGAGGGGGAGTGTATCACCTCGGATGTGGACGAGCTGGAGCTCACCCTTGGCAGGAAATCCAAGACCCGCGGCGGCGCCGCAGCCTGAGTTGAATCGTCACTCGTCAGAGGGGGAGTGAGGAGAAAGAGATGGAAAGCAATCGCAGGAATTTCCTCAGATTTTGTCGTGGCAGACTATATCGGTCGGTCCGTCCGGGTTCTAGCTAGGGTCTGAACTTCGTTCAGTTTATCAGCAACTATCGTCGTCGTCGTCAAAGTTTAGCATTTTAAATCATTTCTCTTTATTTTCTTTCAATATATCGATACTAGAAAACATGGCTAGGGAAAGGAGCATGTTGTGTTCCTGAATCTTGATCGTCAGACAGTCGAATTATATATCTATATTTATCAGAAGCAAGTGATACATGTCCATTATGTTGGTTATGTTTCATGTGCATGTGATTTCCATTGGTAATTTTCTACAGTAAATCTTTCCTGCTCATGTCCTTATTTTTACATTGGTTCTTTTTCAGAATTATCTCCTCTTTTTTGAGGAAATTATCAATCTCTTCTTCAATGTTCGTCATCTGTTGACTGTTAGTCTGTTTATTTTGTCTGCATTTTCTTGGGGGGAAGGGCGGGGATTCTTTTTTCAAACAATTTCCTCTTCCTTTTTTTTTGGAAATTATCAATCTCCTCTTCAGTTTTTGTTAGCTGTTGACTACTAGCCTGCTCCTTATGTTTGCGTCTCTTTTTTGGGGTGATTTTCTTACTAGGAGTAATAATTAATTTATTTCGAGGGCACAGTGACCGATATGCTCATCAAGCAGACACTGATTGGACACTGGCACATTAGTGTATTTTTTCTCCTGGATAGAACCTGGATAGACTAGGATACGAGGAATGTGTAAGAGCACATTTTGCTATGACAGTACACAGAGATTCCTTACATCTGCAGTGCAGTGTGTGCGGGCATGGCAGACATGCTGCACATGCTTCACGCTTCAGTAATCATGTTTAGCCCAAGTATAATAGACCGGACACTGTCACTTGTCCCCAAATGCCTAATCCCTAGATGTTTGTTAAGTACTACACAGTTTTTGCCTCGGTCCTTTATTCTCCGAAAATATGTATCAGGTACAAAACAAATAGTTTTCCCATGCAAGGAAACTGTTTCAACATCACAGAAGTTTATGTTCTGATTTTACAAAGCAAGGTTCCTCATACTGGTAATCTGCAAAGCACAGAATATATATGCTATGGTCTGAATCTGTATTGCTCGGACCAAAATAATCATCCATTGCACATCAAAAGAGGATGAACCGAAAACGGGCAGTAAACCAGCGTTTCGTGATTATACAAAAGCGAACGACAGTCAATCAGCCTATGTAGGCGTCTCTCCTACATTATACATAGGCCTATCACAGATTACACTGCCTGTGAATTCCACATGAGGGTGGGGGACCCCCTCTTGGAGATGCACAAGTTCAGAGGTTATACAAAATGACCGAATGACAGTAAATCGACCACATAAAATGAACAACAGGAATGTTAACAAAGGTGAAAAGGTAAATAGATAACAACTTCTTTCACAAATATCGTGATTCTCGAAGCAAGTTTCGATCCAATGTACAAGTATTTACAGGGTGGGTCGTGGTACCCGGGGCGAATCCTTTTGATGGTATAGACGACGGACTGTACAATTGCTTAATTCCTACCAATGAATAAGTGAGGGCCAAGCCAGCGGGCGTATTTACAGGGACCAACAAGTAGTAGAGACCGGAAGCAAGAGGGAATCATTTTCCAATATTCTCAAACAATTCTGATAAAGCTTTGTACAGTGCGGCGGCTGCAGGCGGCCTGTCCATGGATCCCAGAAGGATATCAGGTGCCTTGACGAGACCACCGTAAAATCGGGCATTCTCAGTGTCTCGAGTGGAAACAATGCTACCATTCAGCGCACATCCCACAAAAGCACCTGCAACACGAGATAAATAAACATAATTAGTTGAAATCAGATAACAACATGCACTTAGCAATGAATTAAACTACGCAGATTTATCGTCAAATTAAACTATACCAGTTAGCTTATATGGGTATTATAGGAAAATTAGTTATTCAAGAAACACAATCAACCTCTGAACATAAGCACCACCAATATTACATGATGTTTTATATGGAACTGACTGTCATGGTCTATGTGGGTTTATATCTATATTAGTTCCCCACAGACCTAGCCAAGTTAAATCCAGATAAACATATGAAACAAGATGCCAAAGTCATGCACAGCTGGTATGTTAATTCGAAATACACCTTTGCTACAACTGTATGTATAGCATGCAGCATAACCACCATCCCCAGCACGGAAATCAGCCTCGGCTACTCGTCCGACATGACAAGCAGAGGCACCAACACCAGCACCTACTGACAGATGTGCCTTTCCACTGAATGTTCTGATGGCATCTGTGTTTCTCAGCACGATAATGAAGTCCGCTAACTCACCTCCAGCCTGTTGAGTCAAGTACAAAAATACAAGATCTGTTACACTGTTCCTGTATGTGACCATAATTGGTACACACATAAGTTTTTCGATTTAAAGAACAATTGAATTGATGATGTCACCTGAGCTCCATATCCAACACCACAAGTGGAGATTGCTGAAGGAGGTGACCAGGAACCATCAGCTCTTCGAGCAATGACCAGCCCAGTACCAACCTTGTATGTGACCATCATCCCAACCTTCACTACAGTAATTATAGCAAGACCTTTTGCTTGTTTAAGAATTGTATCAGGGATAGCCTTCTCAGATTTAAGTCTTCCCACCTGAAAAGTACATAAAATAAAACATAAATTTTAACTAAATAATCATAATTTTCAATAAACACAGTTGTCACCAGATTTCGATGATTGGAACACTTCAAATGTGAAAACAATAAACACTGTTGTCAACTGAATTTCGTAGTAGTATCCAGAAAAATTTAAATGAACCGGTCTTATTGTTCCTTCAAATACATGCATTAATTATTGCCATAAGAAAATAGAAGACTAGCAAGTTGTACAATAGAGGTCAAATCAGCTACGCATTTGCTGACGATTGCGAACATCTACAGAACTATGCACCAAGCACCGTTCATACATCAGAAATCACATGGTTCTATTTAATTCATGAGGTTCTTATTGTACTATAGGTAAGGGCGAAATAGATCACCAACATGAGCCCAGTCAGTCATCCACACTCTCTGGATTCGTTTAGTCATTCGCCAACCTAGTAATTACTCAAACCGGAAATAACCATACCCCAATACTTATGGTAGACCTACAACTTCGCTTAATGCTAGAATCGGGTTAAACCAGAGGTATTAATATCATGAACTTAACACTTGATTGGCACAGAACAATAAAACATTAAACATCTTCGCATTTGGTTGGCACTCATGTTTGTTTAACAGAAAAGGAATATCACATACTATTTCTTGAAGAGACATAGAGAGAAACATATGGAAAGGTACCGCGACATAATTACAAAACATTCCAGCAAATATTAACAGTTTTCAGTACAGGACAAGTTGTACCTTGCTGTAGGTGCGTAGAGAATTTGCAGCCTTGTATATCTCATGTTCCATTGTGTGTGTCCAAGGGAAGTTTAGCCATGACCTCAATGTACTTAAGTCTGTGACATCATGAGTTGGAAGTTGTGAAGCACGACTTATCTGATTCATCAAGTAAGGTTGGATACTCTCTATACGTACTCCGCAGACATCACAAACCCTTTGAGGTTCTGAGGTCTTAAATTTTGGAGGCATCAAGCTTCTACCCTTTGAACAGCCACCACAAAACAATCCACCACAAAACCGGCAATGGTGGCGAGAACACATTATTGGATGAAAGCGCACACCACAAAGCATGCAGGTACTAGATGCACTGTCAGGCAACCACTGTGTTAATTCAGTCTCGAGGAGCTCATTTGCAATATCAGCATTGGCATCCGCAAGCGTTTGCGCCATATCCTTCCACGCTTCTTGGAGGAAAAGGTTTGACACCACTGACATCCCACATCTCCCAAGATCACAAGATGCGACAGATACTGCTTTATCTTTTGCTGCAACAGCCATCTCAGAAAATACATCCCACATTGTCATCTCCTTAGTTTCCTCATCTAGCTCCCACTGGAACACTTCTTCCGGGAAGTAGCCACCACTACAGCCAAGGCCCCTGCGCCAGTCCTCATGATCACGCTCTGTCATCGGTGGGACAGAAACAGGCACCCAGATGCCGGTATGTTCATGAACTGGTGCGCCATAATAGAAATACTGCCCTGATTCTTTCTTCTCGAAATCTTCAGGCGTATCAGTGCTGCAGTCCTTAGCGGTGGCAGCATCAGGGTCGCTGATCATATCATTGTTGGCAGGAGGATCGTCTGCCTCTTGGTCAAAAAGACCCAGTCCCTATGTTAGGAAAGAATAATTAGTATCAGAAACAATGAAATTTTGCATGATACTCCTTAAGTTGGATAAAAATATATTTCTAATCAATTCACACAAATTCTGCAGGACCGCAACGACATGACAAAAACAACTAGCAAAGCAACAGAATCCCCAGCAGCACAAGCTGTACACTCGAGGAAAACCCCCCCAATATTGGGATAACCTACTCAGGAATCACCCATTAGATACGCCTAGGCTCCTGCAAGGCTTATCACAGCCCCAAATTACGCTATCGCTCGTCCAATCTACAAACTTGTCCTCAAAACCAACTCAACTAAACAAAAAGCGTGCACGCAAACCAAGCTTCACAAAGACGGCACCGGAATAGGAGAGAGGGAGCTCACCGCCAAGGCGATCATACCGTCGCCGTCGTCGTCTTCGTCCCACTTGATAGGAGCGCCGCTGGCGGGCCGCGGAGGGTCGATCGGGGGGCAGGGGCCCTCGGCTCCCGCCATGGGGCTTCAAATCGCGGGGGACTGGGTGAGCTCGAGGCCGAGGGCGCGTCGCTCCCGTCTTCTTGGTTAACGGTGGAATAGGCTTTTGATTTGAGGTGCGTGCGGATTGCGGTGGAATTGGAACGGGAGTAAGATTCCTCCCGAGGAGCGAGAGAGGAGATGAGAGGGTGAGGAGGACGGAAGATACCAGTGTTTTGGGGGATTAGTTTTCTTGATTGAAGTGTCGCTGCGGCTCACTTTATTAATCAAATCACACTTACACCCTCAATTAACAATTAGTTACTGTATTAAACTTGGAGGGTTCTTCAAACCAAATGTTGATGCAAATGTTTTACAAAATTGAAGCCTTTGTAGTAGTTGATGGAAATCCTCCCGCCTTCAGAATATAAATGAATTTAATGCAGTTTGATTGGAGTAATATCTTGTTACACCCTAGTTGATTTACTAGGGAACACGGAGGCTGACCTCAACCTGGCTTAGCTACGTCGAGCTCACGATGACAGACCGTAATTTATGTTTCTAGCAAAACTAGTTCCCAAAATAGACATAGCATGTGCATGAAGTAAGAACAATGGCGCTATGCGTACTTTCTACCAGCAAAAAAACACCGACCAGGCCCTACTACCGCAACTTCCCCTCGATACCCACATTCACTGATCCACCCTACTCGCACCATCGCATCGCTTTCCCCTTATTCTTCCTCTCCATCAGCAAGGGTGACCATGAGAAGGAAATCCTAGTGCAAAATACATACTCCAAGATTTCACATCTCACTAGAAAAAAAAGAGAGTACATCCCACTAGAGGGCTAGAGGCAGGGCCGGTCCTGACATTTTAAGGGCCCAGGGCGAAATTAGAATTTAGGACCCTTTACTATAAATATATTTTTATTTTTTTTAAAACATAGATCAAACGAGAGAAGCGTGATATAAATTTTAGCGTCAACTTATCTAGATTTGTCTAAGTGCTAATCTTACTATTTAATGATCCGTAAAGAGGTGCTCTATGCAGTGGCGGAGCTACACAATTTGAAACCTGGGTGCACAAAGGGTGCCATACTAGATAAAAATCATTTTTAGGGGGTGCGTACATGGTGAAAAATACTATTTTACAAAGAAATATTTTGCTACCCGGTGTCCTGTGCACCCGGGTAGCCCTTAGTGGATCCGCCACTGGCTCCATGTGATTCTATAAGTTTTACCTTTTCTACTTCTCTTTTTCCAACATCGGACATATAACAACACTATAAATAAACTGGAATTAGTGATTAAAATTAAGGCCTAAACATTCTAAACGGCTAAACCATAAATTAGAGAAGATAAAAAGTAATTAGCGAATATACCTAGGACGCCCGCTTGGCCGTCCGACTACGCACGCCTTGCGCAATCAGATATATATAGGGCACTGGGTATGTAGAAAAATACCACTGGCATGACGCCTTGGGTGATTGGTTGCAACAAGTCCCGAGATATACGATAAGCTACTGAGTCGGAGCTGTGATGTGGCGGGCGAGAGACGAGATTAGAGTGAGGTTTTAATCAGACAAAGTGAATAATTGAATTTATTATTTATGGAACAAACTGATCGGGTGATGTATGACAAGTTTTTTTTGCCTAATGATCGACTCAATTACATTCTCCTGCCCAGACCCCTTGTCTCCGAAGTAGAAGGGCCCAATTAGCCAATCGTTAAACGCCTGCACCATGAAGTTGTTTACACTTGTTTTTGCTTGTTATATATACGTGCTATGCCATTTATACATGTACTTTTGGAGGGCCCTACAAAATCATGGACCGCCCCTCTCGACCCCCCCTAGGACCGGCCCGCTAGATGCTTACACATATGGAGAAAGTGCAACAGAACTCCATCACCACCAATTCAGCTTCCCCTCTCCTCATCAGGATAGACTGATCTAGTTTTGGACACTTGTATGAAAACCCCAGAAAACTCCATCGCCTCTAGGACACCGACCTCCACACACCCCACCACACCCACACCACCGGCGGCTATTCTGTTACTTGTTTAAAAAGTGTAACTAATTGTTTAACTAACACGACACATCTTGTTCCTTTCCTTATATGTAAAATTTGTCATGCATTTTTTAGTGTAAAAAATATTGTAAAAAGGAGAACAAACAAGTTGAATAGTTACTTGCAAAGAGAAATTGTGTTCCTTTGTGGAAGATAAAAGCAGTAACATCTTGTACGTATAAGAAAAATACCAACAACCACCCTAAGTCCTAACTTGTTACCTTCCATTTGCTTTCGACCTAACAGAGCTACTACGCATATGTAAACTTCTTAGGATACAAGTTTGGCAGTACGTAAACTCACCGGACTGCACGTATCATCATAGTTTTCTGTTGGGCCATGAAAGTGTACAAGAATCACAAATGGAAAATTCCCATGTTGTAGCATGCAGGATTTGGCTGTCACATAGGCCGCAGTCCTTACCGCTAGATGCGTAGGTACGGAATCGATGGTGTTTCACTCAGGGCAATACATTTCTTGTATCGTACGTCTCCACGCATGATTTCAACTCTATAAAACTTCTCAGTTAGTTTGTCAGCAAGCTTCTCATCTTTGCACCACAAATAAAGTGCCTTTGTTGGTGTCGACACATACGAGGTGGAGGAACGCCAACGAGATGGTAGTGTCGATGCGGCATCGTGGGACATGACGTGGAAACGTTGTTGCGAGAGTCTCACCACAAACGTCCCTGAACATGTAGCTAAGCAGTGAATTTTGTTGTTCACATAAAAAACCTTGCATCTTGTTTCAACTATAGACAGATATAGTTTTGTGATGAAACGCAAGATTGGTGACATTCAGTTTTGGCTGCATAATGTTGCCTAAAAAGCATGATAAAGTAGGATTACAAAACACACCTACAAGGAGATGAACAAAAATAGTATTATTATTTTGTCAAACACAAAAATAGTATGCAAATAAAGATATAAAGTTAAAAAGGTATAGAAATCACGAAAAAGATTCTATTTTTTGAATGGACAAATGATTAACTTCCTTTTTTTGTGTTCCAGATATAGGTGAAAAAAGATAGGTGAACGAACCACTTCAAGCATAGACTGATGGTTTCTTTTGAACTATACTCCCTCCATACCGTAATAAAAGATATTATAGTTATTCCACTACGAACCAGATACGGATGTATATAGAAATATTTTTGTGTGTTGCTCCCGTCATTTTGCTCCGTATGTAATTTGTATTAGAATATCTAGAACATTTTATATTATAATATGGATGGATACATGGATTTATTTTGAACCTACTGAATAACAATTATTTAACTATGTGGGAATTTCTAATCCTTGTGACAGTTATTTTAAACTGCATGCACATATTTAATTTTCAATTGAACATATATTTAAACTATGTGAACATTTATAAAACCTCAAGAACTTTTATTTTGAATTGTGTGAATTTTTTCACATGATTTTGAAAAAATATATAAATATTTATATAGATTGTGTAAACATTTCTAGATCTATAAATGTTTAAACATGATAACTAAAAATAAAAAGTACAAGTGGAAAAAGAAGGAAAAGATAAAAGAGTGAACAAAAACAGTTAAAGGAAAATAAGAAGCTAGTGGACTACTCGGCCGGCCCAGTCGGACTACTATGTAGGTTGCGCCCACCCGAAGCGTTAAATAGAGCCCTCCCCGCGCGTCGCCGGTCGTGGTAGCTGCGGCCAACGGCCCTGTGTTGTGGGTGCTGGTTCAAAACGTAACCGGCCGGGCAAGTCTATGTGGCCTCGTCCACTATATCTCGGGCCATGGTCCAAGGAAACAAAGTGGGCTGCAATTTTTCACTTGGTCGGCTTGATTTTTTTTATTGGAGCACAGAACATTCGCTCCCGCACAGGGTATGGTTAGGTGGGCCGGCTCACAAACTATTTCGCTCCCACTTTTTCTATTTATTTTGAACTCCTTTCAAGTTTTTACAGAAAAACAAACATGATGAAAAAAAACTTGTTTTCCAAATGTAATTCGAATATGAACAATTTTATTTTATATAATTTTTGAAAGTGATCAACTTTTTAATTTGGAAGATATTTACATATGAACAATTTTTGAATCTGAACAAATTTTTGAATATGAACAAATTTTAAATTTGAACATTTTTAAATATGAACATTTTTTAATGTAAATAATTTTCGAATTTAAATTATTCAAATGTGAACAATTTTGTAATGTGAATATTTTAAAAATAAAGCAAATTAATAATGTGAACAATTTTTTAATGTGAGCATAAAAAATTATATGAACGAAAAAAGTCTATGAACAGAAAAAATAGAAGAGAAAAGAAATAGAAAACGAAAATTAAAAAAAAATCGAAAATATTTCAAATTTATAACAGAAAGAAAACAAAAAACATCCAAAAAAAGGAAACTGAAACAGGAAAACAGAAAAGAAAATGCATACATGTTAGGCCCGCCCATGAAGCGCGTGGGGGTGGTCGTGCACGACCTGGTCGTCAAATAGGAATCACCGCACATAACGCAACTTTTAAAAGAGGGGTTTATTCGTCCTAGCTCGGACACGCCGCTTTTATATTTAATAAAAAAACAGGCAGGACATTCAATTAAATTTCAAAGTTTGTGAATGACATAGTTTCAGCATATCACTTCTTACTCGTATGGATTAGTAATTCTTGATTAGACATAAATTAACTTGTGTCCAGGTTAAACTCTTAGGATAACTTCAAGGGCAACCCATTGAAAGGATCGGTATGACACCTAGAGGGGGGGGGGGGGGGGGTGAATAGGTGCTAATTCAAATTTTAGTTCTTTTTCAAATTAGGCTTGACACAAAAGGTAAATTCACTAGATATGCAACTAAGGTGAATTTCCTATATGACAAGCTAGCAACTAAGCAAGATATAATAAGGCAATAAACAAGGATAGAAGTAACCGAAGTGAAGACACGAGACGACAATGATGTATTCCCGAGTTCCTCCCTTGAATGGGAGTACGTCTCGTTGGAGAGGTGTGAACCAACACAATGGTTCAACGGCCACAAAGGCCTCACCCTAATCTCCTGTGAACCGCACCACAAAGGTTTGGTCCACTTCCACTATCGGAATCCTTCGAGGCGGAATCCGGAGCCTTTACAACAACGATTCGGGGCACGACCCACAAAGGGCTTGGGGGCTCCCGAACAGCTACAATCTGTCACAAAGACAATAGGTAAGTACAACAATGGGCTAGGTTTCCTAGTGGAAGCCCTAGCAAGTGTTCCCTCAAATGAATGAGGGGGAAATGAAGAACGGCTCGGTGAAGATGTAGATCGGGGCCTTCTCCTTCAATCGTCCAAAGATCAACGAGTTTGGATGGGGGAATTGAGAGATCTTGGGATTCTTGGCTTGCAACAATGGAGCTCCTCCTTTTCTAGGTCAAGCACTTTTCTGGAGGAAGGAGGAGGGGTATTTATACCCCTCCAAAGATGTAACCGTTGCAGCCAAAAACCCAGGCCGGAAACTCCGGCCCTAGTGGCCGGAAACTCCGGCCAGGGCGGAAACTCCGGCCTAGGGAGGCCGGAAACTCCGGGGGCCACCAGGAGCTGAACACAAGATCTTCAAACTGAACTTGGACATCTTCGAGATACACGAGGCCGGAAACTTTGGCCTGGGGCGGAAACTCCGGTCCATGGGACCGGAAACTCCGCCCCCCACCAGGGGCTGAGCACAACTTCGGCAACCGAGCAACGGAGAAGATTCCGGTCCTCAGGGACCGGAAACTTCAGGCAGGGCCGGAAACTCCGGCCCCCTGGACCGGAAACTCCGGCCCCCACCAGGGGCTGAGCACACTTTCAGTGCTGTCTCTTTTTCTCCTCTTTTGGTGCTGATGCATCTGAAGAGTTCCTAGATTATCCTGCATTACTTAACACCAACTTAATACATCCACATGTTGTTAACTAACACACAAAACACAGAGATCATAGAAATGTTCTTTCAATCTCCCCCTTTTTGGTGTTAGATGACAACATATGGATTTGCAATAACAGTAATTTCACTAACATGTAATGATAGCTGAAAGAACTCCCCCTAGATGTGTGCATCAAGAATATTTGCTTTGGACTGCACGTGCACACATATAGAGGCAAATTCGAACAACAATTTGCAAGCATGATAAGTAGGCAACACATTTCACAAATAAGACATAGTATAGTATGGGTTGAGTGTTAGGAGATAAACCATACCTTGTGCATAAAACTGAAGATATTAACCCCATATAATCAAGGCACAATAGTAGTCTCAACCACATAATATAAGAAATCCAAATGTCTTACACACACATAGTTCATGACAAAGAGAAGGCAAATGAGTTCGAAATTCAAATAACATAACAAGGACACAAGCGCAATAAAATGATAGAGGCACATGCTTGTGTCCCAACCCATGCAAATCCCGGAGAGAACCTAATAGAACTACTTCTCCCCCTTTGGCACCGAGACACCAAAAAGGGGAAAAGAGCATAACTAACGGGCCCATGAAGATCACTCGGTGTCTTCATCCATGTCGTCATCTCCTTCGTTGTCGTAGTCCTCATCGGAGAGGTTCATGGGAGCCTTGCCGTGGTTGTGAGACGAGGTAGGAAAGGAGGTCACATCCGAAAAATCAGCCCAAGGAAAGACATCCTGATTCCATTGCTCAAGAGGGACCGTGTCAGACGAAGATGAGGAAATGATGGGAATGCCAGCTTCATCTTCTTCCGGAGGAGGAGTAACATTTCCATTGTTCATTTTGCGCATCTCCTTGATCATCAAATTTTGGTTGCTCAAAATGTGTTTCTCTCTCACATATGACCCATGATTCTCCTTGTGAATGGCAACATCCATGCATAGCAGTTTCCTCTTCCACCAAGAGAGCTTGCGAAATTCTGCGTTTACCTTGGCCTTCCCTTGAAGACTAGTGGGGGGATCGGCATTCTTACTTCTCCTCTTAGGTAAGGGAACGTCCTCTTCATCACTAGTTTGTGGAAGAGGTGCATGAGAGGATGAAGCTTGCTTTGTGTGCTTGGAGAGAATATGGAGAGTACCCTTGGCATGCTTGATGAAGGTAGAGCGATCAAGTGTGGGCACTTTGGAGAGAATGAGCTTCATCACATAGGGAGCATAGAGTGGATTCTTGTGCTCGAAAATGGCCCAATGCATCTCGCACTTAATGAAATCCATGACATCCACCTCTTGACCACGGCACTCCGGACCGGCTTGAAGGACCCTGTAAGCATGGTGGAGTAGGTTGACAAGGCCTCCTCGAATAGCATCCACATTCCCGGCTTGAGGAGCAAGGTTGAGCCGAACCATGCGGAGGAAGATGTTGAAGGTGGGAAGGAGGTCTTGATTAGAGCCCACTGAAGAAGCAACGGAGTAAAGAGGGCGCAAACGGCTCTTGTTATATGCAGTCCCTTCCACATGCATCCTCATCCCAACTGGAGTAGTGGCCCCCTTGAATTCATAGCCCAGAGCTGTCGCAAACTCCACAAAGTTGGAGGTGCACTTGATAGGTCCAGTCATCCACGTCATAGTGACATCCTCATCATTGTCAAACACCACCGTGGCAAAGAACTGCTGCACAAGCTGAATATCATAATCCTGCTAAGTGTAAGAGATGAGTTTTTCCAGACCAAGCTTCCTAGCAATCCAAACAGCCTCCCGAAAGTATGCTTTCTTGTTCAGCGCCTCAAGATCCAGAATCTTCTGTTCACAGACTGCGTGCTTCTCAATCCGGGCATAAATCTCCTGCATAATCAGCTGCTGCTCCCTCCTAGGGAAATTGGGGTTGGTGGTGTTGGGAGGCAAGTCATAGAACTGTTGTGACCTCATACGACGGAACTCAGGCTTTCCCATACCCAGAACAGTGGTCAAAGAGTCAAAATGGGCTTGCTCGGCCTCTTCTTCATTATCAAAACCACCAAGTTCAGCTTGTCTAGTGGCTTCCTCATCAATAGTGCTTTGTTGTCTCATGCGGCCACTGCTGCTATCAAATATAAGATTGTTCCTTGTTTGAGCTCTTTCTTTACTTGAAGCAAGGAGCGGATTCCGAGTGACCACCTTTTTTCTATGACCTGTGAAACAGAGAGTACAAGGATAGCATGGAGATAAGTTTGCATGTCCAAGAAAGCCAAAAGAAGAAAATTAAAAGTGCCAGAATTTCTCTCAGATATGAGCTAGGCCGGAGTTTCCGGCCACAGGGGCGGATATTCCGGTCCACACCGGAGTTTCCGGTGCAGGAGGGGCCGGAGTTTCCGCCCTGTGGCAGGAAAACTGCAATCTAGGTCAAATCTAAGGAAAAATTGAGCACAACTAATTTTCTAGGGATTGAAATGCCAACACTAGGGTTCTACACCATGCAGCACAGGCAGAACTTCTCTCAAAACAAGATCTAGAGTGAAAACCTAGAGAGAGAGAGAGAAGAAAGCCTTTACCCGACATGGTGGAGGTCAAATGCGAGGGAGAAGGATCCCTAGCACTTTGAACGGAGGAGGGGCCGGTGGCACGGCGGATTCCGGCGGCGGGGAGCGGCCAGAGTGGTCCTTGGAGGCGGCGGCGGCTGGGGGAGGAGTGGGGGTCGGGGGTGTGTGGGGAGTTGTGGAACAACTCCTCACCCCGATCCCCTTTGAAGATCCCAGCGAAACTGCCCAGACCGGAGTTTCCGGCCCTAGACACCGGAGTCTCCGGCCCTGGCCAGAGATTCCGGTTCTAGGGGCGGAAACTTCAGTCAGACCGGAATCTCCGGCCTGGAAGGCCGGAGTTTCCGGTCCCACCGACTCCAAATCCCAGGTTTTAATGTGTTTTGGACATGCAAAGGCAAGAGGAGCAGTTTTTAAGATGAGGTAGGCCTGGGATACGAAAAATGGTCACTGGAGATGGTACCATGCACTCAAGTTTGGTAAGAAACAACAAAAGCGACATTAAGAAGCAACGCTTGAGTGCATTTTCCATAAGAGCAAGAATGAAACAAAGAAAACAAGATAACACCACAAGAGTATCAATTCTTCACAACGAAGAAGTTGGTGGCCAAGGCCACCATGTATGAGATTATGTGGTGTGATACCGCGAAGATATATCTTGGGTTCACCGCCATTACTCAACATTTAAGCTCGCAATTCATAAGAATGAACAAAAGGAGACGAAAACAATTCTTACTATTGGCATAATGGGGGGAGGGAAGTCCAATAGATTAGGACCGCACTCCCCCTATGTCCATGCCTACACCTAGACCAAAATAGAAAGTTGAGATAGAGGTGTGCATGCAAGGTAGTCAACCAATGCTCCTAGAATCCACGATATTTAGCTCATGCCTCAAAAAGGTGAACCGTGCTTCGTCAAGTGGCTTGGTGAACATATCGGCAAGTTGAATCTTCGTTGGAATATAACCAAGCTCAATATCACCCCGGTTGATGTGATCTCGAATAAAATGATAGCGAATCTCAATATGCTTCGTTCTTGAGTGCTCCACGGGGTTGTGACCAATCTTGATAGCACTTTCATTGTCACATAAAAGAGGCACTTTGTCACAAAGGACACCGTATTCCTTTAAAGTTTGCCTCATCCAAAGTAATTGAGTGCAAGCACTAGCGGCCGCCACATACTCGGCTTCGGTGGTAGTTAAGGATATGCAATTTTGCTTCTTGGAGGACCAACTCACCAAAGATTTCCCAAGGAATTGACATGCACCGGAAGTAGACTTCCTATCATCCTTGCAACCGGCCCAATCCGAATCCGTGTAACCGGCAAGAGAGAAGTTGGACCCCCTAGGATACCACAAACCAAACCTTGGGGTATAAACCAAATATCGGAAGATTCGATTCACCGCTATCAAGTGACTTTCTTTAGGAGCCGCTTGATACCTTGCACACACTCCTACACTCAACACAATATCGGGTCTAGATGCACAAAGATAAAGCAAAGAACCAATCATAGAGCGATAGAGTTTTTGATCGACATCTTTACCCTTTGGACTAAGTTCAAGATGGCATTTGGTGTCCATAGGAAACCTCTTCTCTTTTGCATCTTGCATCTTGAACCTCTTGAGCATGTCTTGGATGTATTTGGCTTGAGAGATGAAAGTCCCTCCACTTAATTGCTTGATTTCAAAACCAAGAAAGAATTTCAACTCTCCCATCATAGACATCTCGAACCTATCCGTCATAAGCTTTGAAAATTCATCATTGAAAGCTTTGTTAGATGAGCCAAAGATAATATCATCAACATAAAGTTGACATATGAAGAGCTCCACTTTTACCCTCTTTGTGAAGAGAGTGGGATCGATTTGCCCCACTTCAAAGCCACGGTCTAGCAATAGCTCTCTTAGGTGCTCATACCAAGCTCGAGGTGCTTGTTTGAGACCATAGAGGGCCTTATCAAGCTTGTAGACATGGTTTGGGAAGTGTGGGTCCTCAAATCCCGGAGGTTGCTTTACATATACCAACTCCTTTAAGGGACCATTAAGAAATGCACTCTTCACATCCATTTGTTGCAACTTAAAATTAAAATGAGATGCATAGGCAAGTAGGATACGGATGGACTCAAGACGAGCCACGGGAGCATAGGTCTCTCCAAAATCAATGCCTTCAACTTGAGAGTACCCTTGAGCTACCAATCTCGCCTTGTTCCTTACAACCAATCCATGCTCATCTTGCTTGTTCTTGAATATCCACTTGGTGCCAATAACATTGCGGCAATCCTTTGGCTTTTCTACTAGATTCCATACTTTGTTGCGCTTGAAGTTGTTGAGTTCTTCATGCATGGCTTCCAACCAATCCGGATCTTCAAGTGCTTCAAACACCTTCTTTGGTTCAATCATAGAGATATGAGCTTGATGTTCACTAAAGCTTGCCAATTGACTTCTTGTGGAAACCTTGCGAGATACATCACCAATGATGGCTTCAAGATTGTGACACTTGATTTCCAAGTTTCTCTTGACTCTTTCTTGACGACGGGTTTCGATATCCCCATTGATGCGTGGGATTTCGGCTTGATCACCTAGATCATTTGAGTCCCCGTCTTGACGGTCTTGATGAGCATTGCCATCTTGTTGCACATTTTCAATGATGGGAGAAGATGGATGCTCTTGCTCTTGATCTTGACTAGGGTTGAGAATAGGAGTTCTTGAATCTTGTGAGACCTCTTGGTCAACTTGAGGAGGAACTTGATCTTGTTCTTGGATAGGTGTCTCATTTGCTTCCATAGAGGGTGCCACTTCAACTTGTGATGATGGAATCTCCACTTGAGTGGAGCTTGTACTTCCTTGAGGAGGCTCATGATGAATCTCGATGGGGCGATGAAATCCAACATCCATCCTTTGTATTGCATCTTGAGGTTCCTCGTTATCTACATCACAAACATGAAATTGCGCCACTTGGGAGCCGTCATTCTCATCAAACCTCACACTACAAGATTCTACAACTCTCCCTAAGGATTTGTCATAGACTCTATAAGTGTGAGAGTTTGCACCATACCCAAAAAGAACACCTTCTAAGGCTTTAACTTCAAACTTAGAAAGATGTACACCTTTGATTTTGTAGAAACACTTACAACCAAAGACTCGATAGTAGGAGATGTTGGGCTTGTTGCCGGTAAGCATTTCATATAGAGTTTCCTTCTTCCCTTTGCGAAAGAATAACCGGTTGGAGGAGTGACACGCCGTGGAGATAGCTTCGGCCCACAAGAAGAGTGGAGACTTAAACTCCGCCAACATGGACCTAGGCATATCCATAAGAGTCCGGTTCTTCCTCTCGGCTACACCGTTTTGTTGAGGAGTATAAGCGGCGGAGTATTGATGTCGAATTCCCTCGTCGCTAAGAAACTCATTTAGGGTGTAGTTCTTGAACTCGGAGCCATTGTCACTTCTAATGGCCAATATGGGAAGATTGTGTTGACGTTGAACTTCATTGGAGAAATCGATGATGGTTTGTTGAGTTTCATCCTTCGTCTTGAAGAAGAAAACCCAAGTGAATCCTTGATGATGAGATGATGGTCTTGCTTGGGTGGGGAGAATCATGCATCTTTCCTTCAACACAAGCCCTACAAAGACGATCTCTAGAAAAAGAAACATTCTCATTTAGTCCAAGAATGTGGCCACCCTTGTGAAGACTTTGCAAAGTTCTCATATTGACATGGGACAAGCGGCGATGCCACAACCACCCCACGTCGGCCTTTCCGAATAGGCATATTGCTTGAGTGTTGGTTGACCCCGAAAAGTCTACCACAAACAACTCATTTTCAACATGCCCAACGAACATGACCTTTAGAGTCTTGCTCCTCAAGAGTACCACCATATCAAGAGTAAAATAGACATCAAAGTTCATCTTATTAAGAGCACGAACGGACATAAGATTGTAACCTAGAGACTCAACAAGCATGACATTTACAAGGGTGATATCCCTTGCAACTACCACCTTGCCAAGACTCTTTACCTCGGCTTTGGACTTGTCACCATAAGAGACGGTTGAGTGATTTAAATTTGGTCTCAACTCCGTCATGATCTCCTTGCTTCCGGTCATATGACTAGTGCATCCACTATCAATCACCCATTTAGATCCACCGGAAGCATAGTCCTACAAGAAATCATTTCTTGCATTTAGGTACCCATTTTTCAATGGGTCCCTTTCGGTTAGCAACAAGGGTCTTAGGAACCCAAATAGAATAGTCAATGTAACCATCATAAGGACCAACATATTTTGCATAAACATCGCCATAATAATCAACATAAAGAATGTAGTTGGGATTGTTATGCCCCGCAAAGTCACTACGAGTGGTCTTGCCCCTAGTGGCATTACCACTCGCAATGTTAGTCTTAGCTTGTGCCGGCTTGGTCTTGTTCTCCTTGGTGTTGCTCACCTTCTTCTTTGCCTCGGCCACATACCCAAGACCTTCCTTTCCTTTGTGTGGTTTTAGCTCAAACAAATAAGCAAAACCCTTATCGTTACCTTTAGGAATAGAGGTCTTAGCATGATCCACCTTTAACCTAGCATTTTCTTCAATGACATTTTCATGAACACGAGGAAGAATGGTTATGCTAGTTGAGCAAGTTTTAGAGAGTTGAGTTTGGAGTTGCTCATGTGACTTCACAAGGATGGAGTGGGTCGTTTTCAAGACCTTGTGAGCTTTATCAAGCTTCTCCATATCCTCAAGAAGTATAGCATTTGCAACCCCAAGTTCAACTTTCTCCTTTTTAATCACTTTATATTTGGCAAAAACATGATCTCTATCCTTAATGATTTTACTAATGATTTCATCATTTTTAGCATCAAGAGATTCAAGTCTTTCCTCTAGAGTGGTTCTATATTCACTTTCTTCATCAAGAGAGCTATTTAAGGATGCTATGGAAGCATTCAAGGAAGCAATGGTGAGAGAATCCTCTCTCTCAATCTTACTCTTTTCTTGAAGAAGTTCTTCGGCCGCACATAGTTGTCTCATGAGAGACTCAACATGTTCCTTGGCCTCACCTTGCAAGTTAGTCACAAAAGTATCGAAGGCAACTAGTTCCTTCTTAATCTCAAGACTAGATTGATCATGCATAGTCTTAGGAGAAGGGGATGATACCTCGGTGACATGAGCCATGAGGCAACGAGCGGTGTTGATGGAGAGGTTCTCATTGGGGGATTCAAAGAGAGATGATGATGAAGTGGAGACAATAGCCAATGCGGCTACCTCTTTGTTAGGTGCATCTTCATCTTCGGAATCACTTGTGGCATATTCCTCTTGTGCCACCAACACAATTCTCGGTGCCTTCTTGAAGAAGGGCTTTCTTGGTCTTGCGGGCTTCTTTTGAATCAACTTGGAGTGATCCTTTGGGATAAGCTTTCCACCATTTTGCTCACGGTTCTCATAAGGGCACTCTCTTATGTAATGCTTCTTGTCATGACAATTGTAGCATGTCTTTGTCCTTGAGGCAAGCTCTTTCTTGCCACTTGTGTTGTTATCTCGATCAACACGAGCTTTAGCACTAGCCGGGTCATTCCAAAACACTCTTGTGGCAAGTGCAATGTGACCATTGAGGGCTTGCTCAAGATCATGTGGAGCAATGTTGCCAGGACAAGCTTCAACTTCATCATTGGCATCTAGGCAAGTCACCTTAGCCTTCAAGGCAAGAGAGGGACCTTTTCTCATTCCCATGGCCCTAGCACGGTTATCTTCGGCATTCTTGGTGGCAACCTTGGAGGCTTGAACTTCTTGCATAACTTCATGGGAAGACAATTGAAGGTAGTTGTATCTCCCTTGAATAGACTTCAACTCCATTGGCTCCGAGGGCAAGAGAGCATTCTCATACTTCCTCTTGACCCAAGCATCATCAACATATGTTGCTCCCACATCATAAAAGGCTTTGGCAAGAGTCTTGAGTCTACCATACATCTCTTCATGGGTCTCGTTGTCAAGCATGTAGAAACCTTCGGCGGCATTGCTCAAAGATTCATATCTATTTCTCTTCATGCTTTCATTTCCAAGGAAAGCACGCTCAAGACAATCCCAAGCTTCTTTGGCGGTGGTGGCATGTAGAACATGATGCTTGTCGGTGTCGCTCAAGGAGAGTTCAATCATATGGAGAGCGGAAGCGTTTAGTTGTTTTTCGGCGAACTCTCTCTTGGTCATGTTGCTTGGATCCTCCACAATGTATCCTTCTTCAATAATCCTCCAAAGCTCGATGGAGGCACTGTTGACATGAGATTTCATTGAGCGTTGCCAACTAGCAAAAGCTAATGCATTGAGCTTAGGTGGGGGACCTAAAGGGTTTATGCGGGTAGTGATAATTGGATCGGGAGAGTACCATCCCCGAACGGCATGATACTCTTCCTTTTCCTCATGCGAGTTGGGAGATGACTTAGGCTTATCATTTGCTTTCACCTCCTTCTCTTTTTGCTCTTTATCCTCCTTGGGTCCACCCTCATCGGAGTTAGAAGCTTTTTCAAGCGGGATGAAATCCGAGGGCTTGTTGTTAATGAGTTTCTTGAGCAAGTCACGAAACTCATTAAACCTAGCATCCATGGAAGATGTCAAAGTTGTTTCCAAAGCTTTGATATCGGCCATGGATGTCGCGGTGGCTTGGTCCTTTTTAAGGGACTCATTAGCCTCGGCAAGCCTTGCGGTCTCATCCTCACTTTGTGTCATACTTCTCTTAGGCGGTTAAACCCGAAAAGAGAGCCTTTGCTCTAATACCAATTGAAAGGATCGGTATGACACCTAGAGGGGGGGGGGGTGAATAGGTGCTAATTCAAATTTTAGTTCTTTTTCAAATTAGGCTTGACACAAAAGGTAAATTCACTAGATATGCAACTAAGGTGAATTTCCTATATGACAAGCTAGCAACTAAGCAAGATATAATAAGGCAATAAACAAGGATAGAAGTAACCGAAGTGAAGACACGAGACGACAAGGATGTATTCCCGAGTTCCTCCCTTGAATGGGAGTACGTCTCGTTAGAGAGGTGTGAACCAACACAATGGTTCAACGGCCACAAAGGCCTCACCCTAATCTCCTGTGAACCGCACCACAAAGGTTTGGTCCACTTCCACTATCGGAATCCTTCGAGGCGGAATCCGGAGCCTTTACAACAACGATTCGGGGCACGACCCACAAAGGGCTTGGGGGCTCCCGAACAGCTACAATCTGTCACAAAGACAATAGGTAAGTACAACAATGGGCTAGGTTTCCTAGTGGAAGCCCTAGCAAGTGTTCCCTCAAATGAATGAGGGGGAAATGAAGAACGGCTCGGTGAAGATGTAGATCGGGGCCTTCTCCTTCAATCCTCCAAAGGTCAACGAGTTTGGATGGGGGAATTGGGAGATCTTGGGATTCTTGGCTTGCAACAATGGAGCTCCTCCTTTTCTAGGTCAAGCACTTTTCTGGAGGAAGGAGGAGGGGTATTTATACCCCTCCAAAGATGTAACCGTTGCAGCCAAAAACCCAGGCCGGAAACTCCGGCCAGGGCGGAAACTCCGGCCTAGGGAGGCCGGAAACTCCGGGGGCCACCAGGAGCTGAACACAAGATCTTCAAACTGAACTTGGACATCTTCGAGATACACGAGGCCGGAAACTTTGGCCTGGGGCGGAAACTCCGGTCCATGGGACCGGAAACTCCGCCCCCCACCAGGGGCTGAGCACAACTTCGGCAACCGAGCAACGGAGAAGATTCCGGTCCTCAGGGACCGGAAACTTCAGGCAGGGCCGGAAACTCCGGCCCCCTGGACCGGAAACTCCGGCCCCCACCAGGGGCTGAGCACACTTTCAGTGCTGTCTCTTTTTCTCCTCTTTTGGTGCTGATGCATCTGAAGAGTTCCTAGATTATCCTGCATTACTTAACACCAACTTAATACATCCACATGTTGTTAACTAACACACAAAACACAGAGATCATAGAAATGTTCTTTCACCCATTTAACTCGTCTGCGAGATGAGAAATCAAATCCCAACGGCGACGCAAATAAATCGATGCTCGTTTTTTGTTCCCATTTTTGACCCAATAAAGGCATGTTTGTGTTGGCCCCCAATACGCGCAAACAACCTTTATATCCTCCCTTTGTCCACCCTGGGCCCGCCCAATAGATCACTCGCCACCTCTCCACCTCAATCCTCTCTGCCCCTCCTCTCCCCTCCCGCCGCCCCCTATTGTCGCCGCCCCGATTTGATCCTCTTGGCCATCCCCGACGGACACCACCTCTTCCTCTTTGCCACCGCCATCATAGATGCTTCCTCCCTATAACTATCGGTGTCCCTCGCAACCCAGAGGCTTGGTGCATCCGTTACCCAACATCATCCACAAGATTTATTCGAATCCGCCATGGAAAGCTCGATCGGATGGTTGACAACATATATTGTGTGAAAAGGGAGTGGAAGAATTGTCCATTTGCATGGCAGAGCAGTGCAAGAGACATGTTGGAGAGTACACTGTCATACTTAAAACCGTGACATCGCATGATCTCTGGATTTGCCACTCGTTTTTGACATGACATGTTCTCACATGACATTAATGTGTTTCAGTGCTCTCCTATGTCGAACGTGCTCTCCCATGACAATGCCCCCGAGGTGAGCTATCAGAGCAATGTCCACCCATACACCAAAGCACTATCTAGCTGATGGTATCGATCGTACATAAGATCAATAAATACATACCCTTGTAGACCGAAAGCGGAGATTACGTTCCCGCACAAACGTTGTCGAGTACCGCTAGCGCAGCACCTCGCAGGGCGTTACACACGAACGGTGGAAACGACGGCCTCCGAAGCTCCAGTCCAGGACGAGCAGTGGAAGACTTGGACCGGAACACCAGTAACGCAGCAACAGGCTATGGTGGAAGAGATCCCCCTCTCAATTCGGCGCAACTCCGACAAAGGGAATCACGAAATCGAGAGAGAATTGGGGAATTAATTGGTGAATTAAAAGGCCAGGGGTGCCCCTCTATATATATGCTCCCAGGGGTCACCTGGGTCGGCCACCCAAGCCCCCACCGCTATTGGGCCTTCTTTCGACCAGAAGGCCCATTTAGTGAAATCAGCCCAAATAAATTCGAAAATAAATATATAAAATCATATATAGATATTAATTACACTAATTAATATCAAAAATATTATATATAATTTATTCTAGCTCCGAAAACTATTTCGTCGCTGCCCGATCTCCATCGGACCTCTCCCGGGACGTTCCCGGTGATCTCTTTCCTTTCCGGTTGTCTTGTCGAAACCTCTTAAGTGTGTTACCCTAGCGGTTCGATATAATAACAGACATGATCGAGACTCCTCTCCGATCAATGACTACCTCGTAGGCCTGGACCCCATGAATTAATCCCTGTGATATAACGAATGACTTTCATCTATCAAACCTGAACGTAAAGTCTTAAACCTTTTGACATGACGATACTTAGCGTTTCCGAGCGTCGTTCATAGATATCTCCATATCTAGCTTGACCTCATTACCGACGACGCTATCTTCTACTCGTCTATGATTTCATGTCTCCGTGACCTAGTCATATGCTTGCAAGCTCATTAGACATAATCTCACCGAGTGGGTCCTAGAGTATCTATCCTGCTATGCGGACTGGCAAATCCCGCTCTTGACCCCTCGTCTCAACTTTCCGATACCCAAAAGTATCACCGTTATTGTCATACTAATTAGGATACGACGTTTGATGCAATCAAAGTATCTTCCAGGAATAACAATAAGAGTTGGTCTCACGGTCAAAGGCGTAATGACTACGTCCTCCAAATATGTGTATGTCCATCACATCGTTCTCTAGCGATATGACTTCCATTGCCGACCGGCACCATGCCGTATGATCGGGAAACCTCGATCATCGATCGCGCAACAAAACTAGTCTTAGTAGAGGCTACTAGGGACCTGGTTGTTTACGCATCACACCCGTATTAATGTTTCCGCTTAATACGGTTATAGCATGACACAAAAACATATTATGAACAAACGAGATATGATAAAGAAATACACTTTATGAATTGCCTCTAGGGCATATCTCCTTCAGTCTCCCACTTGCACCAGAGTACAAATTAATCTAGATTACAACTTGGTAAAAGCTTAACACCCATAGCTAATTGGTGTTTTTCATGCTTATCAAGCGGGATAGGCTTCGTCAGCGGAGATCCGTATGCACTTTGCAAATCTTCACATCACCTCCTTGTACGTACTGACGTATCACATGGAAGCGTCGGAGAATGTGTTTGGCAGTGGAGTGAGACCTTGGCTCCTTGGCGTTAGCAATGGCACCCGTATTGTTGCAGAAGAGGATCATGGGGTCTTGCACGCTCGGGAACACTCCATGTTCAATGATGAACTTCCCAGCCACACAGCTTCATTCGCGGCTTCGCAAGCAGCAATGTACTCCGACTCCATTGTAGATTGTGCGACGATGGGTTGCTTCCCACTTCTCCAGCACACAGCGCCTCCATTCACCTTGAACACATAACCTGTATGTGACTTAGAGTCATCGGGGTCTGAGCAGAAACTTGCATCCACGTAACCTGTTACGCCAAGTTATTCATCGCAGCCACCATAGACAAGGAACATTTCCTTTGTCTTATTGAGATACTTAAGAATGCTCTTAGCAGCAATGCAATGCGCCATTCCAGGATTACTCTAGAACCGGCTTGTCAAACTTAGAGCTAATGCCACATCAGGTCTAGTACCAAACATTGCATACATAATCGATCCTATGGCTGAAGCATAAGGATGTTTAGTCATATCGGCCTTATCCTGTTCCGTTACCGGACACTGTACCTTTCACAATGTTTTATTCTTGATAACCGGTAGAGAACTCTTCTTTGCCTTCTCCATACCGAAACGCTTCAGTATTTTATCAAGATAAGTACTCTGACTCAACGCTAATAGACGTCTTGATCTATCACGATAGATTTTAATGCCTAAGACGTATGCAGCTTCTCCTAACTCCTTCATGGAAAATTTACTGTTTAAATAATCCTTCACGCTATTCAGAAGTTCCACATCATTCCCAATCAGCAATATGTCATCTACATATAGTGCTAAGAACACAACCGAGCTCCCACTCATTTTCTTGTAAATGCAGGTCTCTTCCAAATTTTGGACAAATCCAAAACCTTTGATTACCTCATCAAAGCGAAGATTCCATCTCCGAGATGCTTGCTTCAATCCATAGATAGATCGCTGAAGTTTGCACACCTTGTTAGCATTTCCTGGATCGACAAAACCTGCCGGTTGCACCATATACAACTCTTCCTCAATGTTTCCATTTAGGAAGGCTGTTTTGACATCCATATGCCATATTTCATAATCGTAATAGGCAACAACTGCTAACAAAATCCGAATAGACTTCAGCATCGCTACCGGTGAAAAAGTTTCATCTTAGTCAATCCCATGAACTTGTCGGAAACCTTTTGCGACAAGCCGAGCTTTATAGACGGTCACATTACCATCAGCATCAGTCTTTTCCTTAAAGATCCATTTATTCTCGACGACCTTGCGCCCTTCGGGAATATCCATCAAAGTCCACACTTTGTTCTCATACATGGATCCTATTCAGGATTTCATGGCTTCTAGCCATTTCTCGGACTCTAGACTCTCCATTGCCTCCTTGTAGTTCGTAGGTTCGTCTTGTTCAATTAACATGACGGTGCAAACCATATTGACATACCATTCTGGTGCGATCCGAGATCTTCCAGACCTATGAGGTAGAATACTTTCCTCGACAGTTTCTCCCACCTCATCCGCGGAGGACGTTTCCGGAATAGCTTTCGTTGCACCACTCGGAATCTCGAGTTCAGGATCAACGATCTCATCGAGGTCTACCTTCCTCCCACTTACTCATTTCGCGAGAAACTCCTTCTCTAGAAAGGTACCGATATTCGCGACAAATGTTTTGCCCTCAGATTGGTTGTAGAAGGTGTATCCTACGGTTTCCCGCGGATATCCTACAAAGACGACTTTCTCCGACTTCGGTTCGAGTTTGTCGGGCTGTAGTTTCTTAACATACACCTCACAACCCCAAACCTTCAGAAACGATAACTTAGGCTTCTTGACATACGATAATTCATACGGTGTCGTTTCAACGGATTTGGACGGAGCCCTATTTAAAATGAATGCGTCTGTTTCTAACGCATAACCCTAGAAGGATACGGGCAAATCGGTAAGAGACATCTTAGGTCGGACAGTATCCAGTAGAGTACAATTACGTCGCTCGGACACGCCGTTACGTTGCCGTGTTCCGGCAGGCGTAAGTTGGGGTACGATGCAACAACTCTTCAGATGTGTGCCAAACTCAAAACTCAAATACTCGCCACCACGATCGGATCGGAGGTGCTTGATTTTCTTGTTAAGCTGATTCTCAACTTCACTTTGAAATTCTTTAAACTTTTCAAAGTTTTCAGACTTGTGTTTCATCAAATAGATATAACCGTATCTACTCAAGTCATCAGTGAAGGTGACGAAGTAACGATAACCATTGCGTGTCGAAACGCTCATTGGTCCACACACATCTGTATGTATGATCCCCAATAAATCCGACGCCCGTTCAATGAAACCTTTGAACGGTGTCCTGGTCATTTTGCCCATAAGACATGGTTCGCATGCATCGAGGGATCCAAAATCCAACGAGTCCAAAAGTCCATCGGAGTGGAGCTTCTTCATACGCTTTATACCAATATGACCGAGACGGCAATGCCACATATACATGGCGGTATCATCACTACACTTAATCCGTTTGGCTTCTATGTTATGGATGTGAGTACTACGATCGAGATTCAACAAGAATAAACCATTACTCTCGGGAGCATCAACATAAAAGATATCATTCATATAAACATCACAACTGCTTGATACTGATTTAAATGAATAACCGTCTTGTAACATGCATGACCCACTTATAATGTTTACACTCAAGGATGGTACAAAATAATACTTATTTAAAACCAAAACTAATCCCGATGGTAGATGTAGAGGGAGCGTGCCGACAGCCACCACGTCGACTCTCGATCCGTTGCCGACGCGCATCGTCACCTCATCCTTAGCCAACCGCCGTTTATTCCGTAATCCCTCCTGAGAGTTACATATATGAGCAACAGAACCAGTATCAAAAACCCAAGTGTTGCTACGGGCGGATGTAAGGTACACATCTATAACATGTATATCAAATATATTTTGCTCTTTGTCGACTACCTTGCAAGCTTTCCTATCCTCCAGTACTTGGGGCAGTTGCGCTTCCGGTGACCTTTTCCCTTGCAGTAGAAGCACTCCACGCCAGCTCTGGGACCAGATCTGTTAGTCTTGGGCTTGGCAACCAGTTTGCCCTCCCTCCTGGACTTCCAACTCTGCTTTCCCTTGCCACCGGATTTCTTAAAATCGACGGTCTTGTTGACCATCAACAGCGTGTGCTACTTCTTGAACTCCACCTCAGCAGTCTTGAGCATCACAAACACTTCACCCAGGGACTTAGACATGCCCTGCATATTGTAGTTCATGATGAAGCCTTTATAGCTAGGGGGCAACGATTGCAGCACCCTATCAATCGCCAACTCATCGGGAATCTTGCATTCCAGAGCATTCAGGCGTTGAACGTAGCCATACATCTTGACCACGTGCTTGCTCACAGTGCTATGCTCCTCCATCTTGGCCGAGAAGAAAGCTCAGAAGCTTCACATCTCTCAGCCTTAGCCTGCGGCGCAAAGACAACCTTGAGATCAGATATAATCTCAAAGGCACTCATCTTCTCAAAGCGCTTCTGCAGGTCGGCTTCCATGCCGTAGAGCATGCCACTCTGGACAAAGGAAGAATCATCCGATCTGGTCTGGAAGACCTTCTTCCCATCCTCAGAGGCTTCATCTACGGGAGGGTCACCTATGGCGGCCTAATGACGTAGGCCACCCTATGGGGAGTGAGGAGGATCCTCAGGTTGCGGAACCTTGCCATGAAGTTTGACCCACTGGTCTTAAGCTTTTCTTTCTCAAGAAACATACCTAGGTTAAACGAGGGGCGAGACATCTACAATGGAATTTGCAACAACATAAGACTTTGTTCATAATAATTTTGAGTTATCGTATTTTTAGAAAATAACTAACATAACTCTCACTCAGACGAACATCCCTCCTGGTCGTTTAAGCGATTACACGACCCCCATCCATTGCACCACCCCTCATCGTCAGAGCCGGTGACACAACTTCAAGAGTAGACAACTGTCTGTCACACCAATTTTGTGACTCGTGCTCGACCTTTCGGCCTCCGTGTTCCGAGGCCATATCTGCATATGCTAGGCTCGCCACTATAACCTCCACGCCGACGCTTGTGCAACATGGCTTACACCCACCGTATGCTAACGACGATATGTCTGACACCCGATTATCATGGCCTACCTCATAACGTAGAACTTTCTTGGTGGTGCTCGTTGGAGGAAGAACACTAGTGGTATTTTTTTTGAAGGGATCATCTTATATAATTTCCACCGCGTAACTAATATATATAATCACACAATATAAGATGCACACAAAACATCAAATGTAATGCAATGTGATATAGTCCATCGCGCCATGGTCTTCTTGGCGCCAGCAGTTCATAAACAATTTAATAAACCTACCTTGACCATATCACATAGCCCCTGCAAAATAAAGTTAGACGCTTTTACTTTATCTTTTGCATATTTTACGTGGCTTGGAGCTGTCATAAATAGAACCGCTTCATACCTACGAACCTTATGACCACAACAACGATCCAATAATTGCATATTTAAGCATCCCTTTCGGGCCCTCCATGGAAAATGCAAGACCAACTAAAGGGAGAGAAACATGCACCCGCCAGCCATAAATACGGTACAAGCCGTATGTTAGTAGTGAAACAGTCTCGCGTAAGCGTACGCGTAAAGTCGGTCCGGGCCACTTCATCAACTCGATGCCGCTGGAATCACAAGTGCACGCTAGAGGGTAGCAAATAACAGGAACGGTGCCCCCGTGCAGAACACGGGTTCTAACAGCGTACATCTATATCTACGATAAATCGGCTCTGATACCACTGAAAGGGATCGTGTGCAGAAAACAAAAAAATTCCTAGCAACGATCTGGGCCGCGCCAAGGTTATGGAGGCCCACAGAAGGCCCACTAGGGGTACCGAGTGACCTAGTCTTGGTCGGTTAGGTCACATAACTTGCAATATCTGTAATTGCCATCGGCACCGTTCACCCGAGACCTGGTCTACCTATAAAGGCCAGGAGGGTTGCTCGTCCAAGGGACATGCTCATAGCTGCCACCACCAACCCTAGCGAGATCGCCATCTCGCCATTGTAATCGCTACTCGCAATCAATACCAGACAAGCAGGAAGTAGGGTGTTATCCTCCGGGAGCCTGAACCTGGGTAAATTCCCCGCTTGTCAGCCGTCGTGATCACCAACGCTTCTCTCTCTCCCCCTCAATCAACCCCGGGTGGACAACCCAGGGATTTGTCGAGTTACACCCTCGTCAATTGGCACCGTCTGTGGGAAAGAACAAGCGTTGGAATCATGGTCGCACCGGCTCCATCCGCAAGGAAGATCGACGTCTCCACCACTCGGGAGCCCATCCGCTTCGGCTCCTTCGAGTACGCCTTCCACCCGTCGGCCCACCGCTTGGTGTACGCCGATCTGTACGAAGGTATACACATCACTTTTGGTTCCATACACTGCTTCGTGGACAGTCGTGGAATATTCAGGTCCGCGGCGACCTCGCCGCGCGCGGCGGTGACACCCGCATCGGCCACCCTCGCGCTATACCCGCCGCCGTCTACCGCGGGAGCCGCATCTGCCTCAACCATGAAGATCGCATCTACACCGACCACCTCGACAGCGGCCATGCAGATCGAGTCTACTCCGACCACCTCGATCGCACGGCCGACAAAAGCAAGATCTACCTCAACCTCGACCGCGTCAACCGCATCCGCGCGTGCTACCTAGGACGTGCCGTCGACGGTCGCGTCGCACGCGTCCTCATGGACTCACCAAGTCTTCTCCAAACCGATCGCGCTCGCTTCGGCCACTGTGAAATCATCCTCCACGACCGCGCCAAAGATCGCAAGAAGACGCAACAACGGCTACGCCGCCCATCATGTGGCAGCAATTTTTGATCCAGAGCAAGATTCGGATGACGGAAGCAGCAACGACAGCGTAAACACCCCTACTCAGGTTTACCCCGCGCAAGTCTTCATGGCCGGCACAGCGCCTCCAGAAGGCAACGACGAACCCGCATATCCACTGGAGGTGGTCATGCCCGATCAGACGACACGGCTCACCATCACACGCGGCATGGCAATCAAGGCCATGAAGCACGTCGACGATGGCACGTTCCCACCACCCGACGCACCTCAGGACGATCAGCTGGCAGTCCAGTACTTGCTACGCAAGGAAGGCGAGCGACTTAGCGCCGAAAAAGCCGAGCTACTCCGGCGCAAGAGGGATGCCGACGCGTCGAGCGCCAGCCAGGCTGCCTACTCGTTTACTTCCTCCACAGAAGTTAACCAAGGAGGACGGCGGCACAGAGCTCGCGTCCCCCTCATGACGGAAGCCGATCGAGCCAGAGTCACCCGCAACCTCGACTCATCCTTCGTCACCGAGGATGAAAATGGGATACCTGTCCCCAAAACGGCGAACGCTTGTATCATGGCAGTCGAAACATACCTTCGGCTCACACAGCCACTGGAAGGAGACGCGCGGGCCCTTCTCCATAAGCAGTAGATCATGTCCATGAAGGCAATCGAAGACGCCTTGTTGAACAGGGTGCCAAGCAGCCGGGCACGTGAGGAGCGAGAGCACCAAGCCCGCGAGCCGGCAGCGCCAGACGTCCCTGCAGCACAGCCATTGCGACAACCACAACCAGGCGAAGACCTTCGCAACGTCATCACGCAGAGGACGGTGGATCGCAACCGCAGCCAGCGTTCGACTGACACGACGAACCTGGACGACCAGGCCGATCGCAACTTCGAGCTGTGCGGTGCCGCATGCTTCAGCTTCAACATCCGCGACACCCGCATGCCCAAAGGCTTCAAGCTAACAGCAGGAACACCCAAGTACGACGGGAAACAAGACCCGCGCCTCTGGCTCGAAGACTATCTCATTGCCTGTACCTGTCAAGGTGGGACATCGACCACAGCGATGCCGTACATCCAGCTCATGCTCACGGATTCAGCACGTGGGTGGCTCACCAGCCAACCTAAGGACTCTTTCAAGACCTGGGAAGAATTCCAAGATAACTTCATCAAAAGTTTCTCTGGAACATACGCAAGGCCGACGACCTACATCGAGTTGCAAGTCTGTAAACAAGGAAAAGATGAGTCGCTCCGGTCATACATCCAACGATGGACACTCCTCCGCAACACCATGGAACCCGTCTCAGAAGACCGGGTGATGGATGCTTTCATGCACGGCGTCGCTCGTCGCGACCTCCGCGAAGAGTTCGGTAGGCTCCAGCCGAAGACCACGATCGAGCTTATGAAGATAGCCAACCAGTGGACCGAAGGAGAGGACTACGTCCGCGACACCTCTCCGAAGAAGTAAGCTGAAACAAGTAACTGGCGGGAAGGACGCCAGAAGAAGAAACAACGTTTCACCAATCTCGACACAATCGAGCTAGTAGCGGCGGGATATCAAACCCCCCATGATGATACGCGAGATAACAATCGCCAGTACGATCAAGGTCATCATTACAGTCGAAGCGGCGATCAAGGCCAACAGTCCAACTCGGGACAGTACAACCGCAGCAGCGGTAGCATTAGCCGCAATGACGAAGGCCAGAAACGCGAGTGGAAGCGCGCACTGACCCCAGCCGAGGAGATGATGCAACCTTGTAAGCATCACTCGTTCCGCAACCTGGAAACAGGCAAATGGGGCGCCAATCACCTGTTAAAGGATTGCCGTAAAGCACGCAAGATCTACGAAGCTATGCAGCATATCATAACTCCGGTGCAAGCACTGCAGCCAGCCCCGCAGCTTGCTATTCAGGCAGCACCCGCAAACAACAACCCAGCGCATGCGGCTGGGGCCTTTCCCCAACAGCAGCCGCGGCATGAAGCCCAGCCAGCAGCTGTACACGACGCATACCCGACTGCACGAGGACAGCTCAACATGATACAGAAGGGACGCTCTTCAAACAGGGTGCAAAAGCTCATCACCCGCCAAGTCCTTCAGGCTACCAACTGCTCACGCGCGGTACCGAACTACCTGAGAGGGTCACAGACACCGATCACATTCTCCAGGGCAGATCACCCGTCAGATGTACCTCGGCATGGTCACGCTGCTCTGGTTATCGTAGCCCTGATTGGAGATTACAGCTTGAAGAAGGTATTCCTGGATGGAGGCAGCGGCATCAACATCATATTCGCCGACACCCTGAGAAGGATGAACAAGTCGATAGAGAAGCTATCGGAGTCCGAGACCACCTTCCACGACATAGTACCAGGGCAAGCAATCACGCCCATGGGAACGATCACACTCGATGTCATCCTTGGCACACCCGAGCCCTTCAGGAAAGAATCGATTGACTTTGAGGTTGTCGACTGGAAGTCACAGTATCATGCCATACTTGGGCGCCCAACTTTCGCCAGGTTCATGGCAGTACTGAAGGGAATATGCCCTAGAGGCACTTAATAAACATAGTTTATTGGCAATATCCCAATTGTTCATTATATGTTTTATACCATGCTATAACTGTATTAAGCGAAAACATTAATACATGTGTGGTAGATAAACAACCAGGTCCCTAGTAGCCTCTACTAAGACTAGTTTCATTGCGCGATTGATGATCGAGGTTTTCCGATCATAGGGCATGGCGCCGATCGGCAATGGAAGTCATATCGTTAGGTGTAACGATGTGATGGACATACCCAGTATTTATAGGACATAGTCATTACGCCTTAAGACCGTGAGATCAACTCTTATTGTTATCCTTGGAAGATACTTTGATCGCACCAAACGTCATATCTTATATAGTGTGACAATAACGGTGATACTTTTGGGTATCGGAAGGGGGTAGTTGAGACGAGGGGTCAACATTGGGATTTGTCAGTCCGCATAGCCGGATAGATACTCTAGGGCCCACTCGGTGAGATTATGTCAAATGCGTTTGCAAACATGTGACTAGGTCACCAGCTGACATAATATCATAGACGAGTAGAAGATATCGATGTCGGTAACGAGATCATACTAGGTATGGAGATATCTGAGAATGATGCTCGGACACGCTAATTATCGCCATGACAAAGGTTTAAGACTAGACGTCCAGGTTTGATAGATGAAAGTCATTTGTTATATCACAGGGATTAATTCATGGGGTCCAGGCCTACGAGTTAGTCATTGATCATAGAGGAGTCTTGATCATACATGTTATTATATCGAACCGATAGGGTAACACACTTAAGGGGTTTCGACAAGACAACCGGAAAGGAAAGAGATCACCGGGAACGTCCCGGGAATGGTCCGATGGAGATCGGGCAGCGACGAAATAGTTTTCGGAGCTAGAATAAATTATATAAAATATGTTTGATAATTAATGTAATTAATGTTTAAATATGATTTTATATATTTATTTTCGAATTTTTAAAGGCTGGTTTCCCTAAATGGGCCTTCTGGTGGAAAGAAGGCCCATGAGGGGGGGAAGTCCTCCCAGGGCTTCGGATTGGATGGGGGCCGGCCTAGGTGGGCCAAATAGGGCCCACCTAGGGCCGGCGCATTCCCCTTGGCCGCACCAGGCATGTGGGATAGTCCCACATTGCCTGGCTGGCAAGGTTGGCTCCCCCCCGGGAGCCTATATAAGAAGAGGCACCCCTGGCCTTTTAATTACCAATTAATTCCCTAATTCTCTCTCGATCTCGTGATTCCCTTTGTCGGAGTTGCGCCGAGTAGAGAAGGGTGATCTCTTCCACCATAGCCCGCTGCATAGTGTAGATCTTGGCTAGTTTAAGGATATCGTTGCTAGGAAATTTTTTGTTTTCTGCACACGATCCCCTTCAGTGGTATCAGAGCCGATCTATCGTAGATATAGTTGTACGCTGTTAGAATGTTCGGCACGGGGGCACCGTTCCTGTTATTTGCTACCCTCTAGCGTGCACTTGTGATTCCAGTGGCATCGAGTTGATGAAGCGGCCCGGACCGACTTTACGCGTACGCTTACGCGAGACTGGTTCCACTACTAACATACGGCTTGTACCGTATATGTGGCTGGCGGTGCCTGTTTCTCTCTCTTTAGTTGGTCTTGCATTTTCAATGGAGGGCCCGAAAGGGATGCTTAAACATGCAATTATTGGATCGTTGTTGTGGTCATAAGGTTCGTAGGTATGAAACGGTTCTATTTACGACAGCCCCAAGCCACGTAAAATATGCAAAAGATAAAGTAGAAGCGTCTAACTTTATTTTGCAGGGGCTATGTGATATGGTCAAGGTAGGTTTATTAAATTGTTTATGAACTGCGGGCGCCAAGAAGACCATGGCGCATAGACCATATCACGTCGCATTACATTTGATGTTTTGTGTGCATCTTATATTGTGTGATTATATATATATATTAGTATATATTAGTTACTCGGCGGTAGTTATATATAAGATGATCCCTTCAAAATACCACTAGTGTTCTCCATCCAACGCGCACCACCAAGAAAGTTCTACGTTATGAGGCAGGCCGTGATGATCGGGTGTCAGACATATCGTCGTTCGCATACAGTGGGTGTAAGCCATGTTGCACAAGCGTTCGCGTGGAGGTTATAGTGGCGAGCCTAGCATATGCATATATGGCATCGGAACACGGAGGCCGAAAGGTCGAGCACGAGTCACAAAATTGGTGTGAAGGGCAGTTGTCTACTCTTAAAGTTGTGTCGCCGGCTTTGACGATGAGGGGTGGTGCAATGGATGGGGGTCATGTAATCGCTTAAACGACCAGGAGGGATGTTCGTTTGAGTGGGAGTTTGGATAGTTATTTTCTAAAATACTAGAACTCAGAATATAATGAACATAGTCTGTTTTGCAAAACATTTGTAGATATTAACCATTGTGATAGCATCTTTTCAAATTAGGCGCACTCCTGCGATTGAGAAACTTAAAAGGTTGGGTCGAAACTTCATAGTTTTATACTTTAGCTTGAGGATACTCCTTGTTTAAACCGTTAGCTCTTTGTGTTACAATTCCCGCTAGGAGATAAACCCGGAGATTCCGCTAACAAAAGATAATTTGGATTATCAGATTTTGTGCGGATGATATCATCATACTCTAGTGTATGCTATGATCTCCGCCATAGAGAACCAACGGTGCGTACGAGTTATTGGATCACGAACATATGTGATGATTGCTAAACTCAAGGTACCCCTAAGGTTGGGTTGATGAAGTTTATCAGTACGTTGACTGATTGTCTTCTCAACCAAGATGGAAGAGAATACACACATTGAGGGAGCACGTCGCGGTCATACTTATTGACATGTGTTCATACTTGATGACCATTGAGATGCCTCGCTCAGCTCGATCACTGGATGACAGACATCGTTGCCAAGTGCAAATCCTCTGTCATAGACTATGTTATGCAAGGGGAATCGTTCACCTTCATGGTTCTTGATTACGTTGGAAGTATCAAGAAGATGAAACAGATCGTTTGAAAGGAAGTCATCGATGATGATGGTGTATATATGTTATACATATTATGAATGTTTTAGCTAAGCAAATACTCGCAGTAGTGACTAAGTTTTGAACTAGTCATGTTTTATGAAAACCAGGTTTACTGCTTGAGTAGCTTGAACGGATGAGGTGACATTGCGTGTTGATAATGGCTGACAATTTGTTGTGCTGGCCATAGACACTCTCCCTCTAGATCTACCATTTGGGTAAATTCTTTATGATCGCCTGTTAGTATGATCGTTACAAGTGTGTCTCCTCTAGCGAGACACTTGTTCATATATGTTAGTGACAAATTCGTTGTCCTATACTTATGAAGTAATGATCATATGACGATTTGAATTTAGATGGTAGAAGCTCCCACATTCATAATATTAATGCCAAAGGATACAAACTTAATAAAGACACCACATATGTGTGGCACTACCGTTTAATTCATGTCAATGTTATAGTCAATGCATTAGCTCCATACCGGATGGATCTACAAGTCCTTAGATTTGATCTTTTGACACTTGCAAAAATAACTAAGTCACCATTTTCGGAAAACGGGCATATAACTTATTGATAGTCATGCATAGAGATGTATGTGGTTCACTGAAGTGATTGACGGGTAGTGGAGACCTTTATTTCGTGAACTTCGTTGAACGTTTTGAGTATAACTTGTTGGGAATCATGCATATGGGTGTATGTGAATCAATGAAGTACTTTAACGTGTAGTGGAAGTATTTATTTCAAAAACTTCATGAAAATTCGAGTAGATATATGGATATACACTCGGGGAATGTTGGCCTGGAAATTTTGATTCGATCAATCAAGTTCAGACTGAAGTAGGAAATAAATTTAACAAGAAAATCAAATTCCCGCGATACAGATCGAGGAAATGAAGATTTGAGTTATAATGTTGGCACATCAATGGGAGACTTGTGAGAAGAGTTCCACAAATTACGTCGCATGGAACACCATAGTGTTATGGTGTGTTAGGACGTCGTAATTGCACCCTATCGGATAGTGTGTGGTAAATAAATCTCTTACCGAATTATTGTGATCATTAGAGTCATATGGTAGAAACGTAAACACTCACGTTAGCAAATAGGGAAACCATTTGAATCCATGGATACAATACCATATGAGTGATGGCATGGCTTTTAGCCTGGATTGTCGTTTCAGCAATTTAGGTTTTCGATGTGATCAAACCTAAAATGGATTAATCTTTTTAGTGTACCGTACCTAAAGAGTTAGTTGGGTACATGTCTCACGGCATAGGCAAAATTGCTGCCGGGATATACCTTGCGAAAGAAATAGTTTCTTGTCCTAGTGTATAAGTGAGAAAGAAAGTAGAGCAAGGCGAAGTTGGTGAACTTCCTCCCCAGACATCAGAGTGGCGCAACCGAAAGTGTTTTCGGTGTCAGGCTCCATAGCTTGAAAAAGCTGATGATTTAAGATCATGATGTTCTGAGCTCATACTAAGAGCGCAGGCATACGAGGTTGTGTTACACACTGTGTGTTACGACAATCTTGTTATGAAGGTCATATTAATGGAATATGATAGACCTACGAACTACGAAGAAGAGATGGTGGACCTAAGTCCGAGAAATGGTCGTGAGTCATTTATGATCCAAAATAAAATCCATATACGATTACCAGGTAATGACTTGGGATATATTCTTGATGGCATCTTGGATGTTAATAGTATATGAAATTTTATGAGAGAGTAGACATTGAGCATATTCGATTTGTCGTGAAACAGTTCCGACAGATTCAAAAGTTGACCACATGAGAGTTTGTCTCAAGTGGCGAAGCCCAAATCTATTCTGGGTCGTTTAGCAATCACTATAATTTCGAATAAGAAATTGATAGATGGATAAGGAAACCATGTTTCTTAATAGTGTCATTAAGAAAGAGTTGGTGATCCTGAGGATGCTAAACATGTATGCAAACTTCAGTGGTCCATTCATGGGCTGAAGCAAGCATATCGGAGCTGGAATCTTCACTTTGATAATGTGATCAAAGGATTTTGGAGTTGTCCAAAATAGTTGAAGAAACCTACATTTGCAAAGAAGTGAGTGGGAGCAAAGTAGTTTTCCTTGATCTTATATGCGGAAGGCATATTTGAGTGGGAGCTAAGTAGCTTTTCCTTGATCTTATATGCGGAAGGCATATTTGAGTGGGAGCTAGGTGTCATTCGTGATTTTGTGTGTAATGACATATTGAATGACACAGATCCTCTAGTAGAGTGTAAAGGATTATTTAAGTGATTAAATTTTCTATGAAATGAAGTTAGGAGTATTAGGCATCCGAGTTATAATTGTATAGATCAGAAGGGGCTTAATAACATTAAGTAGGAATATTTCCTAAGTCAAGATTTTGAAGTGTTTCAGAATAGGACAAGCGAAGAAAGAGGTTCTTGCTTGTATGACTAGGTAAAATATTAAGTTTATCTTGCCATTTTCAGTAATAGCAAATGATGTTCGACATTATCTATGTATCAGACATAGATGCTATCAGACTGAAAGCTCGACTTAGTGTGACCCAAGTTCTTGGTTGAAGAACAGGTTCTAGAGTGATCCTAGTGTGGATCAATGAACAAACGTTAAGTTTATTTTTCAGTGTCTATGAGAACTGAAGATATGTTTTCTAGTAAAGGGTAAGAGTGGAAAGACAACTTGCCGTAAAGCGGTTACGATGATGCAAGTTATGACACTGACCCATACGACTAGAAATCTCATATAGGAGATGTCCTTTATTTTGAAGATAGACATGGTTAGTTTGCGAAGTCGCATATGAATGCACTATCGCATAGTCTACATAGGTATAGAAATATATCACGACTTCAGAAGTAGCAAGTGTGATTGGACTGAGCAGTTTTCCGAGCGTACGTGGTCCCCTCAATAGATCTCTTAGACTTTTAAGGCCCATGCTACGCGAATGTTCGAGTCTCACTCCACCCACTAGGATATATTTCACCGTCATCGTAAGATATGGGATGATGTCAAACTAGATTACATAGAAGTGTTGCAAAGCACATATAGGTCTCAATGTGTGAGATCTATTGACTGTATTCCTCTTCCACAAGGCGAGCAAGCATCAAGATGCTATGGGTGTTGAGCTTTTACCAAGTTGTAAACTAGATTAAGTGTTACTCTAGTGCAAGTGGGAGACTGAAGGGAATATGCCCTAGAGGCACTTAATAAACATAGTTTATTGGCAATATCCCTGTCGTGGTGGTGTCACGGCAGATGCCATAGGATGGCTAATGTGTGGGGCCGATGGACGTTGGTGGATCCGGGGAGGGATAGCGAGCTGAAGAGCTCACACGGGGACGATCCCGGTGTAACCGAGATCTCCCAAGAACGAGAAACGAGATCAATGTATGAGGGAGACGATCTAGCAAATAAGAATAAATGCACGAAGGCACATAACACACACACGATATACCCAGGTTCAGGGCCCTCGTGAGGAGGTAACACCCCTACTCCTGCCATTCCTCTCAATATAAGTGTGATACAAGGGCTACAACTTGCTCTTAGAACTCTTGAGGTGAAGAACAATAAGAACTAGATGAACTCAAGGGAAGATGAAGTAAATGCTCTATGAGTAAATGAGACTATAGCTTTGGCTCCCAAGTTGGTCTCTCTTTCACATGAGCAGTTATGGCGCCTTTTATAGAGTTCCGGCCAGGAGGGCCGGAAACCCTAATCCGGCTTGGCCCCACCGGACAGGCCTAACCGTTATGTCGACACCGGCTAGTGCGACCTAGTCGCCGTGCTATCCGGCGTAGCCCCTTCGTCATCATTCCGGCAAGGACAGCAGGCGCCGTCCTGGAACATCATTGTCCCCCTGTCAGAGACAGGACATGTCTTTGCCCATCCCGGATAGCCTTTTCCAGATTTCCGGGCTAGGCACGTCGTGTCTTGTCGTACCGTTGTCGTACCGGCTGACGCGCTCCCGTGTCAGGCGGGAGGTGACCATGCTTCCGTGTCAGGCAGGAGGTGACCATGCTTCCGTGTCAGACAGAATGGTACTTCCCCCGCATCAGGCGGGAAAGCCTCCTGCAGATCGTTGACGGCCTACCGGGATCCCTCATGCTAGTCACCTTCTTGCTCGACCTTACGAGTCCTTCCTGCACAAGTCTAGGACCGAGATAAATGTTCCGGTTAGCACTTACCCGCATTACCTATCCGGTAAGACCGAGTACCTCTCCTCCCGGGAGTCTTCTCGGAACCATAAGGTCCAAGGTCACTCCCGGACACCTCCGAGTTTCTCTTAGGATGAGTATCTCTAGGCCTAGCCTCCCGAAGATGTCTTAGCCCACCAACAAAGACATCTTCGAGAAGCTAGTTCTTAGAGGAACCACCCGCTTATGCTTGTGCTGTTATGAGGGCTCGGGGTGTCTATTTATAGCCGCCAGAGATGACCTTTGCGTCTTCCAGGTGGCACCTTGCACTCTTCCAGCTCTCAAAGGTCAAGTTGCCCCTTCAGCACACTAGGGGGTGGCCTTTGCTCTCGCCAAAGGTCGATCACTGTTGCTACACTGTTGGATTATGTCGGGATCTGCCCTACCCGGGGGGCAGCCCCCCGACACTAGTCCCCGAAGCTGGTGCTGCGCAGCGACCCCGGATGATGTGCGGGATCAGCTTTAATAACAACAATCTCCCCAGACAATATGAGACTATCCTTCGACTTGATTCCGAGATGAGTTTTACCGAGATCCTGGCACCGAGATCGTTTCGACCGGAAGGCCATGGTCCTGACCGGATAGTGCCATGTGAGTGAATCTTCATCGTTGGCTCCGCATTGAATTCCAGATCTTTGGCTGGGTCTCACCCGAGGTCCTGTCGAATCAGAAATGCACTCGAGTGCTTCTGACCGAGCACGCCGCCGCTCGGGTTCGCGCGCCGGGAGCCCAGCCGATCCGAAGTCCAACCGTTGGTGCTGTGTGGCCCCCGGTGTGGCCGGATCGGGCGCTCCGGTGTACGCCACGTGTCGCGCTGCACAAAATAGATCCCACCAACGATCGGAGAGATCGTGGGCGGGAAATTCGGAAACCGCTCCGGATCCCCCCCATAAATAGGGGACCGGAACGGTCATCTCTTCTTCTTCCCCAACTTCTCCCTTCTCCCACCGTCGTCTCGAGCACGTCGCCGTTGCCGCGCCCGGAGCTCGAACGCCGCCGCTCTCGCTGGTCGCCGGAGCTCTTCGCCTCCACCATCGGGTCGCGCCCTTCTTGCCCGTCACCGGCCTCGCTTTCTCCGGTGAGTTCTTCCGTCCGCTCCGATGAACTTCGCCACGGTTAGGTTGCCTCGCGTTCGGTCGTGCAATGACGCACGCGCGGCGGCGCCACTGCCGGCGAGCATGATTCGCGCGGCGCTGACGAGGATCCGCTCCGAACGTTACTTTTCGTTTGCATTTAGGACACCTTCGTATCTTGGCCGAGCATATTTTCGTCGATTAAGTTTCGATTTACTCGCGTGCGGTAGATCTTATTTGATAGGAATCCGGATGCATTTAGGAGTTTGCGATCCGGTATCTTAGCTCCCGGTAGACTAACTCCACTAACTGTCGTTGCGCCTGCAGAATAGCCCGGACACATCCGCAGACCCCTCCGAGATGGCTGAAGAAAGTGTTCGGGGATGTTGGGATGGGTCCGAGATCATGCAGAAGGATCTCGATTGGCTGTACCGGACTCACCGGATTCCACCCGAAGTCGAGAGTCGACTTCCGGAGGGCGAGGTTCAACCGGAACCCCAACCCGGGGAATACGTTGTATTCCTCATGCATTTCGAGCGCGGGTTTGGGCTTCCGGCTAGCCCCTTCTTCCGCAACTTCCTCGACACCTACAGCCTCCAACCCCATCATCTTCCAGCCAACGCCATTATGATGCTTTCGGTCTTCACCACCTATACGGAAGCATATCTCGGCGTGTGGCCTTTCTTGGACCTCTGGGCCAAGTACTTCATCCTCCGCCGCCAAGTCATCCCCAATCCGGATCAGAAAGTCAAAGACTTAGTCGACTGCGGAGCGGCCACCATAATTCCCCGCGCTGACTCCGGATTTCCCATAGTCAAGGGACTAGAATCTTGCCGGAAGTGGCAGCGTAGTTTCTTCTACGTGAAGAACCGGGAGGCTTCGGGAGATGGTCCGGGATCCTCGAACCCGGATTTTATCAATTTGCCGGAGTTCGCCATCGGACCTCCCCGCGAATTCGACCTCTGGAACCGGCTCCCGGATACCGAGGAGATCAGATGTATGCACGACGTCCTCAACGTGCTGACGGACAAGATGACTGGCGACGATCTCCTACGTTGTTTCATCATTCGCCGCGTCTGTCCGCTACAAACCCGAGTGCATAAGATGTGCCATATGGACGGGTCACTAGATCCCACCAGGACCAGCATCTTCGGGTTGGACCGTCCCGCAGTCGTCCGGCGCGTTCGAGCTATTGCTCGAACGAAGATGCCGGATGATTATATCTGGGGTCTTGTCGGTGGGTCCCGGAAAAAACCACTAAAACAGGTGCTCGTGTCTGTCTTTCGCAAACTTGCATTTGCACCTGGATTCTGCTGGAAATAGACATGGTTATCATGCAGTGATTTGTTCGTGCAGCTATTCGAGCGTCAAACCAAAGAGGACGCTATGCATGCCGGTGGGAATTTCGTGCCGAACATCACGCCACCGGAAAAGATGCCGAGAGAGGATCCGGACGGCGAGGACCACCTTGCTATTCCTCTAGTTCGTGCTGCTGCTCCGGGTAACCCTTCAACTTCAGAGGCTATTTCCGTTTCTTCAGATGATGAGGATGACATTATTTGTCAAATACTCGATGTGATTGACGCTCTTCCCCTCAACTGGGCTTCGCCAGCGGCTCCGAAACCCACGGCCGTGACTAAGCGCGCCGAAACCCGAATGCATTCAGCTTCCGACACCAACCCTGCCGGTGCGTCCGGCTCCACCCCCAAGAGGAGCAGGCCTAACAAGCAAATGACCGAGAAGCCTCTACACCGAAGGCGAGGTCCTCCCACCGTCGATTCCGGGTAAGATCTCTTTGCTTCGAGTTACATGCTCTTGTCTTCTCCTGAAGTCTTTACTGATATACTCCTTTCAGCGATGCACTTGACGTTCCGGCATCCGCGGCTTCCGATCCTCCGGGATCCCGCATACCTAGCCCGCCTCGGGCTGCTCCTTCTCCACCTCGCCCCTCCGCACGAGAGAGCGAGCATCCTGCGCCTAGTGCCACGCAGATTGCCGCGGCGACTCCGGATGCGCGTCCCGTGGTGGACGAGATTCCGACCCAGGCTACCAGCGCACCGGAAGACGTATTCCTTCCGGAGAGCCCGCGCAGGGTGCCTGGTCTTGAGACGGACACTGCAAGTCCTCCTCGCCAGGTCTTGCCGGGAGCGTCCCCTCGGCAGGCCCCGGGCAAGCCTGCTCCGCCGAAACAGCCCACGGCCCCTTCCCGGCAAACTGACCATCCTGTCGGGAAGTCACGCAACAAGGCCGCCGGGCAGAAAACAGCCTCCGCCAAACCTGTTGCTCCTCCGACATCTTCGACTCAAGACTTGGCCTTGAGCTCGGGTAAGTTTTCGCCATTACCGCCACCTCCTGCCAAGATTCCCACTGCTGCCCTGCAGACGCTGCGAGCAACCGTAAGCTCCTTTATGCTTCAGGATCCCGGGAGGTTGTTGCTGCTCGCGCGCCTGGCGGCTCCGGCATACGTGTTGTTGAAGAATACAACCAAGCCTGAATTGCCGCCGATGCCTCCGAGATCGTGGAGGACTTGCACGCTGCCGGCCCTACCCGCAGCGCCCAAGCTCTACACGCTCTCCAGGTGGCCGCGCTGGACGTTACTCGGGTGACCGAGGTAAGTTTGTTCCCTTTACTTTCTCCAAAAATTATTTGTTCCTTCCCCACTAGTCCCCGAGATTGGTGCTTAGTGCTCTAGATTCCACCGAATAGCAGACCACTAGGCTCCAATCTTAGAGAAAACCACATGACTTGGAAGACGAGTCCCCGAGATCTTCCCTACCGAGTAGCTTTAAAAATTGTTCCATCTCCACTAGTCCCCGAGATTGGTGCTTAATGCTCTAGATTCCACCGAATAGCAGACCACTAGGCTCCAATCTTAGAGAAAACCACAGGACCTGGAAGGCGAGTCCCCGAGATCTTCCCTACCGAGTAGCTCTAACTGACATAGATCTCGGAACATCCCGAGTCTCCGGGATCCTTCCCGAGATTGATATAACTTTCTTTGTTTTGAATTCAGGAGTGCAGCAAGAAACGGGGCAGCATCTTCCACCGGGTCCTTGCTAACCTTGGTCAGTCCAAGAAGTGCGAGGGGCGCCTCCGGGAGGAGCGGGATGCATTGCGCAAAATCTCGGTGGAGCAGAAGTCTGCGCTAGCAGCGACCCAAGAAGAGATCGCGCGGCTAAGTGCCGAGCTCGAAAAGGCCAAGTCTGCCGCGAGCGATATGAATACGCGCTTCGTGGAGGCAACGAAGAAGCAGAAGGAGACCTTGGACCAATCCGAGGCACGCGCGCATCTCGCCAAGACCGCGCTGGCGCTTCTCCGGTCACAGGCCGATACTTGGCTCTCTGAGCTAACCGGATTGAACCGGGATCTTAACAGTAAGTTGACTGACATCCTTTTTCTCCTGCTCTCTTTCTTTAGTGCTACAATCCTTATGACCTAGTCGCTTGACAGCTCTTCTTTTTAAAGGGGAATTCGAGCACTCCCGCGACGCTGCCAACCTTGCAGTCGCTGCCGCCCGGGAGAAGCGCGTCGGGAAGGGCCCTGTCTCGGACTCTTGGGACATTGAGGATCACCTCACTGCCCTGAAGGCCCGGATAGTGCCTCTCCGGTCGATCGGGACGGAGTTGATCAGTGTCGCGGTCCATGTCCGTGGAGCATTATGGCCAGGCGTCAGCGCGACCCTCTCGGTCAGCGAACTGGCGAGTGCACTCCGAGCTGCCGGGAAGCGTGTCCACGCTTGGAAGCGCTCTGGTGTGCGGGCTGGTGCCGATCAGGTCTTGAGCCATGTACTTAGTTGGTACGAGGGTCTCGACCTTGACGTGGTTCAGCGCTTGACGAGGTTGTAACTCGACAAGTCCCAGGGTTGTACACCCCGGGTTGATTGATGGGGAGAGTGTAGAGTGCAAGGTGATCACGACGGCTAACAGGCGAGGTTTACCCAGGTTCAGGCTCCCGGAGGATAACACCCTACTCCTGCTTGTCTGGTTATTGATGCGAGTAGCGATTACAATGGCGAGATTGCGATCTCGCTAGGGTTTGTGGTAGTTCTCGGCGTGTCCTCTAGGACGGGCAACCCTCCTGGCTTTATAGGTAGCCAGGTCTCGGGTGGTTGATACAGATACGGTAGGTTACAAGACCTAACCGAGTTGGACTAGGATATGAGATACCCCGAGTGGGCCTTCTGCGGGCCTTTCCATCCTTGGCGCGGCCCAGGTAGCCTCATCGTGGGCTACCCGCAAGGTAGCCCCACGTCAGTAGCCCCCGAGTGCTTGGTCGAAGCGCAGAGTCGGACAGAGGACTCCTTCTTTCTGGACGCGCCATTGGATTGCTTGATCTTGAGCTTGAACTCGAATTCTTCAGTCGAACCGGCCGCTCCCGATGGGAGTAACCTTTGCAGTCGAATTACTTTTGCCTTCATCTTCTTGCAAAGCTTGCTTCTACTCAGCCTGATTGGCTTACTTTGTTGATTGGTTCGGCTGCTCGAGCTTACTGTGTTGCCACCCGAATGGTTCCTTCGGGTGCTCGGATCATTGCTTGATCTTACTTTGCTGATTTCAGCTGCGAAGCTTACTACTCGAATGAATCTTTCGAGTTTCTTCGGTTGATTTTGGAGCCGTTGGATTGATGACGTCATTGATGACGACCTGTTGCACGCCTCTGCGCCCGATGGGACGTGACGCGGTGGACCCCGTTGTCAGAGCTGACCACGGTCCACAGTTGTCACGTCTCCGAAGTGGGCGCGAAATTTGCGCGGCACGATGACGACGCCTCGGTTCCCGTGCGTAGTGGAGGAGGTTGGCGGCGACGGTTGGTTTCTCCGCGCGACACGTGGACGGCCGGATGCTCTCGCTCGGAGCCCTTGCGCGATGGACGGTTGAGATGTCGATCTTCGAGGAATAAGTACTGCGCCCTGGCGTTTGGGATCTCATCTTCTCCAATCCATTCTTTCCTTTTCCTCTCCTCTTGCGCTCTGCCATTGCCACCGCCGTCTCGAGCTCGAAGCGATCTGTCCACGCACCTTGCGACCAAAGCAATGGGCAAGCCGAAGGGCTCTGCTGGCTCCTCCGCCGCCGCCGCCGACGCTGCCGGGCTGATGAAGAAGCCCGAGGGTGACTGGCAGAGGTCGACGACGAAGAAGGCTGACGTCGATGTGCTCCGTGCGCAAGGCCTGCTGCCGCCTGCGGACGAAGTCCAGGTACGACTCCCTGGCAAAGAGGCTTTTCCTACTCCTCGCGATGGGGAGCGCGTTTGCTTCGCGGACTTCATTCCGCGTGGCTTCGGGTTCCCCATGCACGATTTTGTGCGCGGGCTCCTGTACGCCTACGGGGTTCAGATCCATGATCTGACCCCCAATGGCGTCTTGAGCATCGCGGGCTTCATCGTGCTCTGCGAGTGCTTCTTGGGGGTCGCGCCCCACTGGGGGCTGTGGAAGTCGCTCTTCCTCGTTCGTAAGAACGTGGGGAAGAGTGGGCTGACCTACCCAGTTGGCGGCTTCGGAATCCAGGTGCGCGGTGATACCGCGTACTTTGCGATGAAGAAGTCGGACTCCGTCCAGGGGTGGCGCCGGCGATGGTTCTACGTCCAGTCGACCGGAGATGGCCTGGACGCATTCGACGGCAGGCGCGGGCTGAGGAAGACTGGCGCCTGGGCGCACCCGCTGTCTGCCGTGGAGAAGGAGGCTGTGCGGCCCCTGCTGATGCTGCTGCGCGAGCTGACCGAGACCCTTGGGCGCGAGGCGGGTGGCGTCTTTCTGATGGCCACCTTCTTCCGCCTTCGGGTGCAGCCGCTGAGCGCCCGGCCCCACCCGATGTGGGCCGCCGAGGGCGTTAGCGACAAGCCGCTGGACGACGAGGAGGTGGAGGCCAACGTCAGGTCAATCACCAGCCTTCGAGCCGCGGACGCCTGCAACGTCAAGTGCCCCATTGCTCCTTACGGGGCTACGAAACCCGTTCCTGAGGTAAGTCTGTTATTGCTTTCTTTTTGTACTTGTTCGACCGAAGTCTACTTTTAATTTTGATTCGACTTGCGTCTACCTTGCCTTATGATTCGACTTGCGTCTACTCTGCTTTAGGGTCGGGATTTGTTCATCAGCCATCCTCCGCTCCCTGAGAACGGACCTGACGATGAGTCGAAGTTCATCGAGGACGAGGATGATGAGGAAGAGATCCCCTCCGCAGACTCTCCCCGCGATGAGGTGGAGGAGGAAGACGAAGTGGAGGAACCCGCGAGGAAGAAGCGGAAGCTTCCGATCCGCGGCGAGTCTGCTACTGTGTCGTCGCCTGCCAGGGGTGTTGCTGATGAGGAGGCCGTGGCGACGTCCCCGGGTGCGCAGTCTTCGGGTGGCTGGGAGGAACCTCTCAACGTTCCTCCAGTCGCCTCTGCCGCGCCACGGTCCTTCGCGCGGATGCCGTCGCCGTCGCTGTCGAGCTTCGACGACGCCAGCTCCCCCAGGTTGGTTTCCTCGCAACATGTTCCTCGAGTAGTACTTTTGCGGGTTCGCCGTTTACTTGACTTTGTGTTCTTGATATTACTGCAGCCACCACTCTGGCAACGTCAGCTCTCCCCTTCGGGACACGGAGCTTACTTCTGGCCCTTCGACTGGGCTGGAGACACCTGTGGTGGGGGAGAAGGTGCACGTGGAGGCCAACGTCATGGCCTCGTCTAGCCGGGCTCCTCCTTCGGCTGTCGATGACCTTGAGCTCCTGGACCACATAAGTCTTCTTTTGTTGTCCTTGTTCTTCTGATTTCTCATCGGGTGCGCGATCAGCGCTCCCGATGGGAGTACCCCCCGAAGGTGTGGGTGACTAGTATAGTCGCCCGCAACTTTATTGACATCGTGCTTCTTTTATTTTCAGCCATACTATCGCCAGCAGCTAGACGCAGCCGCGGCTTATGTTCGCCTGGAGAAGGAGAGGGACCACCTGCGTTCCTCGCTGGACCAGGCTACTGGCCGGGTGAATGAGCTTGAGAAGGCTCTCCGTGAGTCTCAAGAGCGGGAGCTGGCGCGGGTCGCCCAGGAGAAGACTCAAATCGGTCGCCTCCTTTCACTCGCCGCTGTTCTTGGGGGTGAGTGTCAGCCTTTCGCTTACTTAGTTTTCGTCCCTTTTCTTGTCCTGACTTTGAATTCTGGCGCAGAGACTTGCGGTGGAGTTCCTCCAGAAGATGCTTCGAGTGACACCGTCGACTTGGCGACTGCGGTTGGCTTCTTCGACCGTGTTTGCGCCTATGCCTCGGACGCTCTGAGGAAGTCTGCCGCCGCGCTGGAGAAGTCGACCGGAGCTCTGGCCGTGGTGCATCAGAGCATCTTCCCGGGCAACCAGCCGCCAGCGACTGTGGACGCTCTGGCTGCGCCGTTTGGGGATGCGACCACCATCGCCGACTTCACGCGGTCGCAGACGGTACGCGGCTCCGAGCTCACCTTCCAGCTCCTTTTAGGCCACCAAGTTCCAGGTGACTTCGAGAAGATCGTCGGCGGTTTTCCTCGCAAGCCTGATGGTCGGACCGCGTCGCTGAGTGGCGTGAAGGAGCGCGCCTCGCGGCTGGCTGCGCAGCTTGTGGCACTCTTCGAGAGGGCCCTTGCTAAGGCGACTGAAGCGGCTGCTCGGAAGGGCCGTTCCCGGTCGCAGTCCGCGGCCTTAGAGTAGGCGTAGTTTTAGGGATGCGGCAGTCGCTGCGATCTGTATCTTGAACTTCTTGTTTTGTAATGAATATTGCCCATGTCGGGTCTTTTGATCGTCAGTATTGAATTTGCTGACTTCTTTCTTTCTAAGTTGAACTGTGTTTGGCAGTCGCCTTTCTGTATTGACTCTGCGTATTCCTGACAGAGTGCCACACGCGATGATGCTCCGCCTTCTCCCTTGGCCGGGCCGAGTGGCGCGGCGTCTTCTTCGGGTGCTCGCCGTCGTCGGGCAGCGCCGGCTCCTCCGCGCAGCGCAAATGACCAGCGGGTGATCACCTATTTGAGGAACAAGGTTGTGGAGCTTGAGGCGACCCTGAAGAAGACGGAGCTGACGTTGCAGCGCTCCCAGTCGCACCCCACGGCGGAGTTCTCACGCCGTGAGGATTTTTTGCTTGGAGAGATGGACTTGATCAGTCGGCAGTTGCAGGGTATGTATCATGCTGGCGACTGCCGTCCCAGTTGTTTATCCTTCTCGTTCTGACTTGCAGTTGATGTGTGCAGATGTTAATCCCGATTGGGAAGCCGAGCGGGATCGCGTTGAAGAGCGAGTCACTCGAGAGGCGTCAGGCGACTCCTATGAAGCTCGCCAGTTCTGGGTGAACAAGTCGAGGGGGCGCGTCCTTGCCACGATGCTTGATCGTACATGGCGCGCTGCCTTTCTTCTGGAGAGCTGTCGGAAGACGCTTTTGCACGTCAACCGCGTGTACTTCCCGCATAATGCGCAGCCGAACGGGTTGCCTGCCTTGCTGGAGAGGTTCCGTGATGGCGAAGGGCTGAAGGAGGTTGTCGACGCTCAACTTGTGGCCGGTGCAAACGCGGCGCTGGCGTACGTTCGGATGCACCGGCCACATCTTCCGCTTGAGCGGGTGCTTGAAGGCCTGCCAGGTGACGACGACTTCGACGAGACCTTGCCGGCTGCGCGCCGGATTATCCGGCAAGTGCAGGACTTGAGCGAGCGGCTTGTAGGCCCTCTCGATGCGCCGAAGGCTGAACCTGCAGTTTAGAGTAGCTGTCGTCTGATGCCCAGGGTTAGCTACAGAGGGCAAATTTGCCTGTGTAAATACATTGTAATATTTCATAGCATTGTTTCGAGTAATGAGAATTGATATGTTACTCGAAAGTGAAGGTGACTGATTCGACCTGGATGGCGCAGCTGCCGAGTATGCCAGGCAGCGGCCTATTTTTTATCAAGTGTTACCTGTATGCCGCAGTCTCTGATTTTACCAGGTGGCGACTTAGGATCTTGACTAACTCCTGTCTGGCGCAGCCCCCGAGTAAGCTGAGTGACGGCCTAGGATTGCAAGTGTTACCTGTTTGGCGCAGCCCCCGAGTATGTCGGGTGGTGACCTAGGATTTGGAACTTGACCTGTGCAGCGCAGCCCCCGAGTAGGTTCGAGTGGCGGCCGAGGATTTTTCTGAGTCCTGTTTGGCGTAGCCCCCGAGTAGGTCGAGTGGTAGCCTAGGGTTACAAGTGTGACCTGTGTGGCGCAGCCCCCGAGTATGTCGGGTGGTGACCTAGGATTTGGAACTTGACCTGTGCAGCGCAGCCCCCGAGTATGTTCGAGTGGCGGCCGAGGATTTTTCTTTGGCCTGTTTGGCGTAGCCCCCGAGTAAGTCGAGTGGTAGCCTAGGGTTGCAAGTGTGACCTGTGTGGCGCGGCTCCCCGTGAGTCGTGGGTGGCGCCTTAGGATTTTGGACTTGACCTGTATGGCGCAGCCCCCGAGTCGGTCGAGTGGCGGCCTAGGATTTTTTGACTCTGTGCTTGTTTGGCGCAGCTCCGAGTGGTTCGGGTGGCGGCCTAAGCTGTTATTTCAACCTGTGTGGCGCAGCCCCCGAGTGGCCCGGGTGGCGGCCTAGGATTTTGACTGTGCTTGTATGGCGCAGCCCCCGAGTGGATTGGGTGGCGGCCTAAGCTGTTATTTCAACCTGTGTAGCGCAGCCCCCGAGTGGTTCGAGTGGCGGCCTAGGATTTTTGAGCTTCTTGAGTGACTGGAAAAGGAGGCAGATTTTCTTCAAATCACTTTATTGATTCTTGCGAACAGGCCGCCTCATTAAAAACCTTCCAGTCCCCTCAGGTACCCTGGTAAGGAAAAGAGCGCGTCTGAAACCTGCCGCGTTGATTTTCTTGTACAATGGTTGCTTGAGCTAGGCGTAGAATCTGCGTAGTTGTGCTACGTTCCATGGATTGCTGCAGTCCGCTCCGGTCTTCGAGTCCTTTAGGCGGTATGCTCCATTGCCTATTGCTTCTGTTACGATGTACGGGCCCTCCCATGGGGAAGCGAGCTTGTGCACCTTCTTTTGCTTGAGTCGGAGAACTAGGTCGCCTGCCACGAACGCTCTTGGTCGCAGCCTCCGAGTATGATAGTTGCGCAGGTCCTGCTGGTACACTGCTGATCGTGCCAGGGCGATGTCGCGCGCTTCGTCCAGGGTGTCTCTGCTGTCTTCGAGTGCTTCCTCTGCTTCTGACTCGTCGTAGGCGGCTACTCTTGGTGCGTCAAACTTGATGTCGCAGGGGAGGACCGCTTCTGCACCGTACACCATGAAGAATGGCGTGTACTGGGTAGATCTATTGGGCGTTGTTCGCAGACTCCAGAGCACTGATGGCAGTTCTTCCACCCAAGCGCTCGCTGCGCGTTTAAGGGGCACGCGCAGTCGCTTCTTGATGCCGTTGCAGACTAATCCATTGGCTTTCTCTACTTGTCCGTTAGACTGCGGGTGCGAGACCGACGCATAGTTGAGCTTGATCCCCTGCTCTGAGCAGAAGTCTTTGAATTCCTCGGCTGTGAAGTTCGAGCCGTTGTCGGTGATGATCCCATTGGGTACTCCAAACCTGAAGATGATTGACCTGATGAAGTTGACTGCTGTGGACGCAGTCGAACTTGTGATGGGCACGGCCTCGATCCACTTTGTGAATTTGTCGACAGCGACCAGGAGGTGAGTATGACCTCCGGGTGAGGATTTCTTCAGCGGGCCCACCATGTCCAGGCCCCATTGGGCAAAGGGCAAGGCTAGTGGTATTGTTTTGAGCTCTGATGCTGGGGCGTGCGGCTTGTGGGCAAATTCCTGGCACCCTGTGCATTTCTTCACCAGCTCCTCAGCATCCTGCATGGCTGTGAGCCAATAGAACCCAGCTCGTAGCGCCTTGGCCGCCAGTGCCCGGCTGCTTGCGTGATGCCCGCAGGTACCCGCATGGATGTCAAGTAAGATGTCTTGGCCGTCGACTGGATCTATGCACCTTTGTAGGATTCCTGATATGCTTCTTTTGTAGAGTTCTCCGTTGATGACGGTGAAACTTTTGGAGCGTCTGATGATGCGCTTCGCTTCGACCGGGTCAGCTGGCAGCTTCTGATGCAGTATATATGCCAGGTATGGTCCTGTCCATGTGGCTTCGACTAGCATGACTTCCATGGGGACCTTGTCTCGGCTTGGCGGGTTGACATCGCCTTTTGCGGTTGCAGTGCTTGTTGTACCCTGAGTCTTGATGGATCTCTGTGTGATGCACTCGAGGAAGACGCCGGGTGGGACTGGCACCCTGTCTGAGCCCATGTTAGCTAGGGCGTCGGCTTCCTCGTTGCTTTCGCGGCCGATGTGGCGTAGCTCGCAGCCGTCGAAATTTCCTTCCATCTGGTTGTAGAGGTCTCTGTAGGCGATCATGTTGTCGGCGATGGCGTCGCAGGACTTCATGGTTTGCTGCACCACCAAGTAGGAGTCGCCATAGATCATGAGGTGCGTTGCGCCGCAGTTCTTGGCCATCCGCATGCCATGGATCAGGGCCTCGTATTCGGCTTCGTTGTTGGATGGCGTCGGAAAGTCCATCTGTAGGACGTACTTGAGCTTGTCGCCTTTGGGGGAGATGAGCACGACTCCTGCCCCGGCTGACTTGAATTTCTTGGAGCCATCAAAGTACATTGTCCATGCGTTGGACAGGTCGGGGACGTTCGGTAGCTGGGCTTCTATCCACTCCGTGGTGAATTCTGGAAGAACTTGGGCCTTGATGGACTTCGGGTGAGCATACTTCAGCCCCCATGGTCCTAGCTCGACAACCCACTTGGCGACTCGTCCTGTCGCGCGCTGATTCGTGAGGATGTCTGCTAGTCCAGAGGAGCTTACCACCGTGATCGGGTGCTCGGAGAAGTAGTGCACGACTTTTCTGGAGGTCATGAAGACTCCGTATGCCAGCTTTTGGTAGTGCGGGTAATTTTGCTTGGACAAGGTGAGTACCTCGCTAAGGTAATAGACGGGCCTCTGCACCGGGTGGCTGTGTCCTTCTTCTTCGCGTTCGACTACGAGCACCGTGCTCACCACCCTGTTTGTTGCTGAGACGTACATGTAGAGCGGCTCGTTTTCCAGTGGTGCCACGAGGACCGGGGAGGTTGTCAATGTCTTCTTGAGATGGTCGAACGCATCCTGCGCCTCTTGTGTCCACTCGAACTTGTCTGACTTCTTCATCAGTTGGTAGAAGGGTAAGGCCTTCTCTCCCAACTTACTAATGAACCGACTGAGAGCTGCGACTCGGCCAGCTAATCGTTGCACCTCCCTGAGCTTCGTTGGTGCTGGCATTGTGAGTATGTTCTGCACCTTCTCGGGATTTGCTTCGATTCCTCTTGCGGATACAACGTACCCTAGTAACTCTCCGGCTGGCACGCCGAACACGCACTTCTCTGGATTGAGTTTGATCTGGTATGCGTCGAGTGCGGCGAAGACATTGCGTAGGTCGTCGACTAGGGTATCCTCCTTCCGGGTAGTGACGACGATATCGTCGACGTAGACTTGGACGATTTGCCCGATCAGCCCCTTGAGGCACGCTTGCATTGTTCGCTGGTATGTGGCACCTGCGTTCTTTAACCCGAACGGCATCGTCTGGTAGCAGAAAACGCCGTCGGGTGTTATGAAAGCTGTCTTTTCTTCGTCCTCGACCTTCAGCCTGATCTGCTGGTAACCTGAGTAGGCGTCCAGGAAAGACAGGCGTTCGCAGCCTGCGGTCGAGTCGATGATCTGGTCTATCCACGGGAGCGGGAAGTGGTCCTTGGGGCAGCATTTGTTGATTGCGGTGAAGTCCACGCACATGCGTAGTTTCTTCGTCTTCTTTTTCTCGACTAGAACAGGGTTAGCGACCCAGTCCGAGTCCTTGATCTCTCGGATGAACTTGGCGTGCAATAGTCTGTCGACTTCCATAGTGATAGCGTCTCGTTTGGGACCTGAGAAGCGTCGCATGGATTGCTTGACAGGTCTTGCATCCTTGTGTACTTTCAGAGAGTGCTCGGCGAGTTCCCTGGGTATCCCCGGCATGTCAGAAGGTTGCCATGCGAAGATTTTCCAGTTCTCACGTAGGAACTCGACGAGCGCGCTTTCCTATGCGGGTGTCAGGCTTGATGAGACCTTGACTGTCTTTCCACTGTCGGTCGGATGGACTTGGTGGGTGACAGTGTCGTCGTTTGTGTTGAACGCTGCGTCCTTGGCGGGCTTCTTGCGAGCCGGGAAGATGGTCTTGTCATTGTCGGCTGATATGGCCTTGAAGTGCTCTTCGACGCCGAAGAACTCGGAGATCTTGGCGAACTCGCGGTCGCAACTGTTGGAGAGGCCGAAGTCGCCGCGGACGGTGATCACTCCCTTTGGCCCGGGTAACTTTATCATCAGGTAGGCGTAATGGGGTACTGCCATGAACCTGGCGAAGCTTGGGCGTCCGAGGATGGCGTGATATTGTGACTTCCAGTCGACGACCTCAAAGTCTATCGACTCCTTCCTGAAGTGCTCGGGTGTTCCGAGGATGACGTCGAGTGTGATTGTTCCCATGGGTGTGATTGTCTGCCCTGGTACTATGCCGTGGAAGGTGGTCTCCGACTCCGGCAATTTCTCTGTCGATCTATTCATTCGTCTGAGGGTGTCGGCGAATATGATGTTGATGCCGCTACCTCCGTCCAGGAATACCTTTTTCAGGCTGTAGTCGCCGATCAGGGCCTCAATCACGAGTGCGGCGTGTCCGGGTCGGACTACCTCTGCTGGGTGATCTGCCCTGGAGAATGTGATTGGTGTCTCAGACCCGCGCAGGTAGTCTGGTACCGCGCGCGGGCTGTTGATGGCCTGGAGTACTTGGCGTGTGATGATCTTCTGCCTCCTGTTCGACGGGGGTCCCTTCTGGATCATGTTCAGCTGTCCTCGTGCGGCTGGGTACGCGTCAGCTGCTGCCGGCGGACCTTGCTGCTGCTGCTGCGGCTGGGGGAATGCCGCTTGCACTTGGTTATTATTTGCGGGTGCCGCCTGGATGGCCAGCTGCGGTGCTGCTTGAATGGCCTGCACCGGGGCGATGATTTGCTGCATGGCATGGTAGATTTTTCTTGCTTTGCGGCAATCTTTCAGCAGGTGGTTTGAACCATACTTTCCTGTTACCGGGTTGCGGAACGAGTGATGTTTACAGGGCTGCATCAGTTCTTCTGCCGCAGTTAACGGGCGCTTCCACTCGTGCTTCTGACTTCCGTCGTTGCGGTCGACGCTGCTGCTGCCGCGGTTGTACTGACTCGAGCTGGGCTGTCGACTTTGCTCGTGCTGTCGACTGTCCTCGCGCTTGACCTCGCGGGGGGTTTCGTAACCCGCCGCTACTAACTCGATTGAGTCGTGCGTGTATCGTGCCTTCCTCTTCTGACGTGAATCGCGCCAGTTGCTTGTTTCGCCTTCCTTTTTGGGAGAAGTTTCGCGGACGTAGTCCTCTCCTTCAGCCCATTGGTTGGCTGTCTTCATTAACTCTATTGTGGTCTTTGGCTGGAGCCTACCAAATTCCTCCCGGAGGTCGCGGCGAGAAACGCCATGCATGAAGGCGTCCATCACCCTGTCCTCTGATACGGGTTCCATGGTGTTGCGAAGGAGTGTCCACCTCTGGATGTAAGACCGGAGCGACTCGTCTTTCCCTTGCTTGCAGGCCTGCAACTCGATGTAGGTTGTTGGTCTGGCGAATGTTCCCGAGAAACTTTTAATGAAGTTGTCCTGGAACTCCTCCCATGTTCGGAAAGAATCTTTGGGTTGGCTTGTGAGCCACCCGCGTGCAGAGTCTGTCAGCATGAGCTGGATGTACTGCATTGCCGTGGTCGATGTTCCGCCTTGACAGGTGCAAGCAATAAGGTAGTCCTCGAGCCATAGCTTCGGGTCTTGCTTTCCGTCGTACTTTGGTGTGCCAGCCGTCAACTTGAAGCCTTTAGGCATACGGGTGTCGCGGATGTTGAAACTGAAGCATGCCGCACCACATGGCTCGAAGTCGCGGTCGGTATGATCATGCGCCTGTGCTGCGTTAACCGAACGCTCCTTGCGGTTGCGGTCCACCGTCTTCTGTGTCAGGACGTCCCGAAGGTCTTTGACTGGCTGTCGCTGTGCCGCCGGGATGCCCGACGTCGTTGGTCCATGAGCTTGATTACCTGGCCCTGTGGCCGCTAGAGCTTCTTCGATTGCCCTTATGGAGGCAATTTGTTGCTTGTGGAGGAGGGAGCGCGCGTCACCCTCCGGTGGCTGCGTGAGCCGAAGGTACGTCTCGACTGATATCAAGGCAGCGTTCGCTGTTTTTTGGATGGGTATCCCGTTTTCATCTTCGGTGACGAAGGAAGAGTCGAGGTTACGGGTGAGCCTTGTTCTATCAGCTTCTGCCATGTGGGGGACACGGGCTCTGGTTCGCCGTACTCCCTGGTTCACCTCAGTGGAGGATGTGAAGGAGAGGGCGGCCCGCCTGGCGCTTGATGCGTCCGCGTCCCTTTTGCGCCTGAGAAGTTCGGCCTTCTCGGCGTGAATCCGTTCGCCTTCCTTGCGTAGCAAGTACTGGACCGCCAGGTGGTCCTCGCGAGATGCGTTGGGTGGGGGGAACGTGCCCTCGTCCACATGCTTCATGGCTTGGATCGCCATGTCCCGCGTGATGACCAGTTTGGTCTGGTCTGGCATGTCCACCTCAAGCGGGTATACGGGTTCATCTCCGTCGTCATGCGGTGCTGTGCCGGCCATGAAGACTTGCCTGGGGTAGACTTGGGTTGGAGAGTTAGTGCTGCCGCTGCTGCTTCTGTCACCCTATTCTTGCTCGGGGTCGAAAATTGCTGCAACGTGGCGGGCGGCGCACTTATTGTCGCGTCTCTTTAAGATTGTCCATGTGCCCGCACTCGACGGGGCGAGTGCGAGTGGCTTGGGGTAGACCTGAGACTTCCACGAAGATGAGGGCGCGCGCGGCGTTGATGTCGGAAGCGGGCCCCTGATCGCGCGTGCGGGCGCGGTGGTGGAGGTGGGTCTTGGCTTGATTGTCGGTGTAGATGTCCTCTTCGCGGGTGCAGCTGGTGCAAACCTTGCGGGTGCGGCAGATGCGATCCTCGCGGGTTCGGCGGGCGCGATCTCCGCGGGTGCGGAAGATGCGATCTTGACGGGTCCAGTGGTCGCGATCTCCGCGAGTGCGGCAGATGCGATCTTGACGGGTTCCGCGGGCGCGATCTCCGCGGGTGCGGAAGATGCGATCTTGGCAGGTTCCGCGGGCGCGATCTCCACGGGTGCGGAAGATGCGATCTTGGCGGGTTCCGCGGGCGCGATCTCCGCGGGTGCGGAAGATGCGATCTTGGCGGGTCCAGCGGGCGCGATGGTCGGCGATTTTGGTGACGCCGTCGCGCGTAGCGCGGTAGTCGTAGACCTGAGTATGCCACGACTATCGATGCAACAGAATATGGAGCCGAAAGTGATGTGTATACCTTTGTCCAGATCGGCGTACATCGACTGGTGGGCTTGCGAGTGGATGACATACTCGAAGGAGCCGAATCGGATCGACTCCCTGATGGCGGATGCGCCGATCTTCATTGCGGATGGAGCCGGTGCGACCATGATCCTAGCACTTGTTGGACTTCCCACAGACGGCGCCAATTGACGAGGTTGTAACTCGACAAGTCCCAGGGTTGTACACCCCGGGTTGATTGATGGGGAGAGTGTAGAGTGCAAGGTGATCACGACGGCTAACAGGCGAGGTTTACCCAGGTTCAGGCTCCCGGAGGATAACACCCTACTCCTGCTTGTCTGGTTATTGATGCGAGTAGCGATTACAATGGCGAGATTGCGATCTCGCTAGGGTTTGTGGTAGTTCTCGGCGTGTCCTCTAGGACGGGCAACCCTCCTGGCTTTATAGGTAGCCAGGTCTCGGGTGGTTGATACAGATACGGTAGGTTACAAGACCTAACCGAGTTGGACTAGGATATGAGATACCCCGGGTGGGCCTTCTGCGGGCCTTTCCATCCTTGGCGCGGCCCAGGTAGCCTCATCGTGGGCTACCCGCAAGGTAGCCCCACGTCAGTAGCCCCCGAGTGCTTGGTCGAAGCGCAGAGTCGGACAGAGGACTCCTTCTTCCTGGACGCGCCATTGGATTGCTTGATCTTGAGCTTGAACTCGAATTCTTCAGTCGAACCGGCCGCTCCCGATGGGAGTAACCTTTGCAGTCGAATTACTTTTGCCTTCATCTTCTTGCAAAGCTTGCTTCTACTCAGCCTGATTGGCTTACTTTGTTGATTGGTTCGGCTGCTCGAGCTTACTGTGTTGCCACCCGAATGGTTCCTTCGGGTGCTCGGATCATTGCTTGATCTTACTTTTCTGATTTCAGCTGCGAAGCTTACTACTCGAATGAATCTTTCGAGTTTCTTCGGTTGATTTTGGAGCCGTTGGATTGATGACGTCATTGATGACGACCTGTTGCACGCCTCTGCGCCCGATGGGACGTGACGCGGTGGACCCCGTTGTCAGAGCTGACCACGGTCCACAGTTGTCACGTCTCCGAAGTGGGCGCGAAATTTGCGCGGCACGATGACGACGCCTCGGTTCCCGTGCGTAGTGGAGGAGGTTGGCGGCGACGGTTGGTTTCTCCGCGCGACACGTGGACGGCCGGATGCTCTCGCTCGGAGCCCTTGCGCGATGGACGGTTGAGATGTCGATCTTCGAGGAATAAGTACTGCGCCCTGGCGTTTGGGATCTCATCTTCTCCAATCCATTCTTTCCTTTTCCTCTCCTCTTGCGCTCTGCCATTGCCACCGCCGTCTCGAGCTCGAAGCGATCTGTCCACGCACCTTGCGACCAAAGCAATGGGCAAGCCGAAGGGCTCTGCTGGCTCCTCCGCCGCCGCCGCCGACGCTGCCGGGCTGATGAAGAAGCCCGAGGGTGACTGGCAGAGGTCGACGACGAAGAAGGCTGACGTCGATGTGCTCCGTGCGCAAGGCCTGCTGCCGCCTGCGGACGAAGTCCAGGTACGACTCCCTGGCAAAGAGGCTTTTCCTACTCCTCGCGATGGGGAGCGCGTTTGCTTCGCGGACTTCATTCCGCGTGGCTTCGGGTTCCCCATGCACGATTTTGTGCGCGGGCTCCTGTACGCCTACGGGGTTCAGATCCATGATCTGACCCCCAATGGCGTCTTGAGCATCGCGGGCTTCATCGTGCTCTGCGAGTGCTTCTTGGGGGTCGCGCCCCACTGGGGGCTGTGGAAGTCGCTCTTCCTCGTTCGTAAGAACGTGGGGAAGAGTGGGCTGACCTACCCAGTTGGCGGCTTCGGAATCCAGGTGCGCGGTGATACCGCGTACTTTGCGATGAAGAAGTCGGACTCCGTCCAGGGGTGGCGCCGGCGATGGTTCTACGTCCAGTCGACCGGAGATGGCCTGGACGCATTCGACGGCAGGCGCGGGCTGAGGAAGACTGGCGCCTGGGCGCACCCGCTGTCTGCCGTGGAGAAGGAGGCTGTGCGGCCCCTGCTGATGCTGCTGCGCGAGCTGACCGAGACCCTTGGGCGCGAGGCGGGTGGCGTCTTTCTGATGGCCACCTTCTTCCGCCTTCGGGTGCAGCCGCTGAGCGCCCGGCCCCACCCGATGTGGGCCGCCGAGGGCGTTAGCGACAAGCCGCTGGACGACGAGGAGGTGGAGGCCAACGTCAGGTCAATCACCAGCCTTCGAGCCGCGGACGCCTGCAACGTCAAGTGCCCCATTGCTCCTTACGGGGCTACGAAACCCGTTCCTGAGGTAAGTCTGTTATTGCTTTCTTTTTGTACTTGTTCGACCGAAGTCTACTTTTAATTTTGATTCGACTTGCGTCTACCTTGCCTTATGATTCGACTTGCGTCTACTCTGCTTTAGGGTCGGGATTTGTTCATCAGCCATCCTCCGCTCCCTGAGAACGGACCTGACGATGAGTCGAAGTTCATCGAGGACGAGGATGATGAGGAAGAGATCCCCTCCGCAGACTCTCCCCGCGATGAGGTGGAGGAGGAAGACGAAGTGGAGGAACCCGCGAGGAAGAAGCGGAAGCTTCCGATCCGCGGCGAGTCTGCTACTGTGTCGTCGCCTGCCAGGGGTGTTGCTGATGAGGAGGCCGTGGCGACGTCCCCGGGTGCGCAGTCTTCGGGTGGCTGGGAGGAACCTCTCAACGTTCCTCCAGTCGCCTCTGCCGCGCCACGGTCCTTCGCGCGGATGCCGTCGCCGTCGCTGTCGAGCTTCGACGACGCCAGCTCCCCCAGGTTGGTTTCCTCGCAACATGTTCCTCGAGTAGTACTTTTGCGGGTTCGCCGTTTACTTGACTTTGTGTTCTTGATATTACTGCAGCCACCACTCTGGCAACGTCAGCTCTCCCCTTCGGGACACGGAGCTTACTTCTGGCCCTTCGACTGGGCTGGAGACACCTGTGGTGGGGGAGAAGGTGCACGTGGAGGCCAACGTCATGGCCTCGTCTAGCCGGGCTCCTCCTTCGGCTGTCGATGACCTTGAGCTCCTGGACCACATAAGTCTTCTTTTGTTGTCCTTGTTCTTCTGATTTCTCATCGGGTGCGCGATCAGCGCTCCCGATGGGAGTACCCCCCGAAGGTGTGGGTGACTAGTATAGTCGCCCGCAACTTTATTGACATCGTGCTTCTTTTATTTTCAGCCATACTATCGCCAGCAGCTAGACGCAGCCGCGGCTTATGTTCGCCTGGAGAAGGAGAGGGACCACCTGCGTTCCTCGCTGGACCAGGCTACTGGCCGGGTGAATGAGCTTGAGAAGGCTCTCCGTGAGTCTCAAGAGCGGGAGCTGGCGCGGGTCGCCCAGGAGAAGACTCAAATCGGTCGCCTCCTTTCACTCGCCGCTGTTCTTGGGGGTGAGTGTCAGCCTTTCGCTTACTTAGTTTTCGTCCCTTTTCTTGTCCTGACTTTGAATTCTGGCGCAGAGACTTGCGGTGGAGTTCCTCCAGAAGATGCTTCGAGTGACACCGTCGACTTGGCGACTGCGGTTGGCTTCTTCGACCGTGTTTGCGCCTATGCCTCGGACGCTCTGAGGAAGTCTGCCGCCGCGCTGGAGAAGTCGACCGGAGCTCTGGCCGTGGTGCATCAGAGCATCTTCCCGGGCAACCAGCCGCCAGCGACTGTGGACGCTCTGGCTGCGCCGTTTGGGGATGCGACCACCATCGCCGACTTCACGCGGTCGCAGACGGTACGCGGCTCCGAGCTCACCTTCCAGCTCCTTTTAGGCCACCAAGTTCCAGGTGACTTCGAGAAGATCGTCGGCGGTTTTCCTCGCAAGCCTGATGGTCGGACCGCGTCGCTGAGTGGCGTGAAGGAGCGCGCCTCGCGGCTGGCTGCGCAGCTTGTGGCACTCTTCGAGAGGGCCCTTGCTAAGGCGACTGAAGCGGCTGCTCGGAAGGGCCGTTCCCGGTCGCAGTCCGCGGCCTTAGAGTAGGCGTAGTTTTAGGGATGCGGCAGTCGCTGCGATCTGTATCTTGAACTTCTTGTTTTGTAATGAATATTGCCCATGTCGGGTCTTTTGATCGTCAGTATTGAATTTGCTGACTTCTTTCTTTCTAAGTTGAACTGTGTTTGGCAGTCGCCTTTCTGTATTGACTCTGCGTATTCCTGACAGAGTGCCACACGCGATGATGCTCCGCCTTCTCCCTTGGCCGGGCCGAGTGGCGCGGCGTCTTCTTCGGGTGCTCGCCGTCGTCGGGCAGCGCCGGCTCCTCCGCGCAGCGCAAATGACCAGCGGGTGATCACCTATTTGAGGAACAAGGTTGTGGAGCTTGAGGCGACCCTGAAGAAGACGGAGCTGACGTTGCAGCGCTCCCAGTCGCACCCCACGGCGGAGTTCTCACGCCGTGAGGATTTTTTGCTTGGAGAGATGGACTTGATCAGTCGGCAGTTGCAGGGTATGTATCATGCTGGCGACTGCCGTCCCAGTTGTTTATCCTTCTCGTTCTGACTTGCAGTTGATGTGTGCAGATGTTAATCCCGATTGGGAAGCCGAGCGGGATCGCGTTGAAGAGCGAGTCACTCGAGAGGCGTCAGGCGACTCCTATGAAGCTCGCCAGTTCTGGGTGAACAAGTCGAGGGGGCGCGTCCTTGCCACGATGCTTGATCGTACATGGCGCGCTGCCTTTCTTCTGGAGAGCTGTCGGAAGACGCTTTTGCACGTCAACCGCGTGTACTTCCCGCATAATGCGCAGCCGAACGGGTTGCCTGCCTTGCTGGAGAGGTTCCGTGATGGCGAAGGGCTGAAGGAGGTTGTCGACGCTCAACTTGTGGCTGGTGCAAACGCGGCGCTGGCGTACGTTCGGATGCATCGGTTGATTTTGGAGCCGTTGGATTGATGACGTCATTGATGACGACCTGTTGCACGCCTCTGCGCCCGATGGGACGTGACGCGGTGGACCCCGTTGTCAGAGCTGACCACGGTCCACAGTTGTCACGTCTCTGAAGTGGGCGCGAAATTTGCGCGGCACGATGACGACGCCTCGGTTCCCGTGCGTAGTGGAGGAGGTTGGCGGCGACGGTTGGTTTCTCCGCGCGACACGTGGACGGCCGGATGCTCTCGCTCGGAGCCCTTGCGCGATGGACGGTTGAGATGTCGATCTTCGAGGAATAAGTACTGCGCCCTGGCGTTTGGGATCTCATCTTCTCCAATCCATTCTTTCCTTTTCCTCTCCTCTTGCGCTCTGCCATTGCCACCGCCGTCTCGAGCTCGAAGCGATCTGTCCACGCACCTTGCGACCAAAGCAATGGGCAAGCCGAAGGGCTCTGCTGGCTCCTCCGCCGCCGCCGCCGACGCTGCCGGGCTGATGAAGAAGCCCGAGGGTGACTGGCAGAGGTCGACGACGAAGAAGGCTGACGTCGATGTGCTCCGTGCGCAAGGCCTGCTGCCGCCTGCGGACGAAGTCCAGGTACGACTCCCTGGCAAAGAGGCTTTTCCTACTCCTCGCGATGGGGAGCGCGTTTGCTTCGCGGACTTCATTCCGCGTGGCTTCGGGTTCCCCATGCACGATTTTGTGCGCGGGCTCCTGTACGCCTACGGGGTTCAGATCCATGATCTGACCCCCAATGGCGTCTTGAGCATCGCGGGCTTCATCGTGCTCTGCGAGTGCTTCTTGGGGGTCGCGCCCCACTGGGGGCTGTGGAAGTCGCTCTTCCTCGTTCGTAAGAACGTGGGGAAGAGTGGGCTGACCTACCCAGTTGGCGGCTTCGGAATACATACTTTTAAGATTTATGTTTCGCACTATATTATATATTAAAACGAGCTATGTCGGTTTACTCTGCCACGAGTCCCCGAGTTCCTTTTCATGTTTAACGTACTTAGGCAATTTCTGCTCTTGTCTACCATTTCGACGTTCGACAGTCGAGTCACAAAACTCCATACACGTCATACATTACTTAAGAATATCCGAGTTCTAGTTAACCGAATTCCCGACATAAAAAATAACCGGGTTAGTAAAACAGGTATGCCAGATAAGTTCCTGCTCCGAGTCCCCGAGACCATTTTCGTGTTCCCCATATTTGATTCTCTTTGCTCTTGACTACCATTTCGGCGTTCGTCAGTCGAGTCAAAAGATGATTTCACATGACATACATTACTTTGACTTTGAGAATCGATCTCGAAACTTTCCCGGCATACAGACAACATAAAAAATAGGTACCAGGCAGTCCCCGGGTCCCTTCCCGGGATGCCGACATAATAAATAAACGGAACAAAGTAAATGGGCAAGTAATGCGGCAGTCCCCGGGTTCATCCTGGGGTGCCGAACTTTCATTAATATACAAAAACCGAAATACAATATACACTGCGCCCTTTACGTGTAAAAGGGTCGAAGCAGGGCTACATTCCATGGACGTTTGGTTTCCTCACCGGATTTGTCCATTACACCTTTCCTAGCCTTCTGTGCATCTACAAGGTAATAAGAATCATTGTGCAATGCCCTGTTTATTACAAAAGGTCCCTCCCATGGAGGTGACAGCTTATGCATTTCGGCCGTGCGTTGGATGAGCCTCAGCACAAGATCTCCTTCTCGGAACACTCTCGGATGCACCTTCCGGCTATGATAGCGACGGAGATTTTGCTGATAAATTGCCGACCGGGATAATATCAATTCTCTTGCTTCTTCAAGTAAGTCAACATCATTTTCTCGGGCCTCTTTCGCCTCGGTCTCGGTGAACATTGTCACTCTCGGGGAATCATATTGTATGTCGGTCGGGAGCATTGCCTCGGCACCATATACCATGAAGAATGGCGTATACCCGGTAGATCTATTCGGTGTGGTCCGGAGACCCCATAATACTGCTGGTAACTCCTCTATCCAGCATCCCGGAGTTCTCAATAGTGGTTCGATCAAGCGGGCTTTGATGCCGGCCAAGACCAATGCATTTGCTCTTTCAACTTGTCCATTTGCTTCCGGGTGTGCAACTGATGCTACATCCAACCAGATTCCCTTCTCAGCACAAAATCGAGCGAATTCCCCCACAGCAAAATTGGTGCCATTATCCGTGATGATGCTGTGCGGGTATCCGTACCTCAAGATGATGTCTTTCAGGAATTGCAAGGCGGTGTGTCTGTCACACTTCCGGATTGGCTTGACCTCTATCCACTTGGTGAACTTGTCCACCATGACCAGTATGTGAGTCATATTGCCTCTCGCCGGCTTGAACTGCCCGACCATGTCCAAACACCATACTGCGAATGGCCAAGTGATAGGGATTGTCTTCAGTGCCGATGCCGGCATATGTATTCGGTGAGCAAACCTCTGGCATCCTCCACACTTCCGGACAATGTCTTCTGCTTGCTGTAACGCAGTGGGCCAGTAGAACCCATGCCGGAACACTTTCGCCACCAGGGCCCGGGATGATGCATGATGTCCGCATTCCCCCTGATGTATTTCCAACAGCATCTCTTGGCCCTCTTCTGGTTCCACACACCTCTGGAGTACCTCGGTGACACTCCTCTTATATAGCTCTTGATTGATGACGGTGTATGCTTTTGACCTTCGCACCATCTGCCTGGCTTCCACTTCATTCTCCGGGAGGGTTCCTTCCAAGATATAAACCATAATGGGCTGTGCCCATCCCGGGACTGGTCGAACGGGAACAAGGGAGTATCTATGTCCATTGGCTCTGCCGACATTACCTCCATCATCATCTTTCTTTGCCTCTCTGAGCACTGTGATGCAGTCCCCGGGTTCGACGTGATGCTCGCGACTTCCACTTCCATGGGTACAGCTTCCGAACCAGGCTCCTTGGGGATGAAGATAGAATCCGACTCGGGTGATGGCTGAATAGATGGCTTCCTCAAATGCTCAAGAGCGATCCCGGGTGGGATGGCATCCCGAGATGATCCTAGCTTGGACAACACATCTGCTGCCTCGTTTTCTCCTCTGGGTATGTGCTTGAACTCGCATCCTTCGAAAAATCCGGATAGTTTCTGCACATGAAACCGATACAAGGCCATGTTGGCATCCAGTGCATCCCAGTTCCCCGACACCTGCTGCACCACGAGATCGGAATCGCCGAAACACTCTATCCGGCGGATGCCGATCTCCTTGGCGACATTCAGTCCATGAACCAAGGCCTCGTACTCAGCGACATTGTTAGATGCCCGGAAATGAACTTGCAAGACATGCACATCTTGTTTTGGTGAGGTGAGAACCACTCCGGCACCCAACCCGATCTTGGCCTTGGAGCCATCGAAATGCATCCTCCAGAAATTGTAATCCGGCATCGGAGGTTCATACTGCATCTCGGCCCAGTCTACCAAAAAGTCCGGCAGCGCCTGCGACTTGATGGCATCTCGTCTCTCGTATGCCGGAGCATACGTAGACAACTGGATGGCCCATTTGGCAACCCGGCCGCTAGCATCCTTGCAACCGATGATCTCGGCGAGAGGAGCCTCGCATACCACTGTGATTGGGTGCTCTTGAAAGTAGTGCTTGAGCTTGGTCACTGCCATGTACACTCCATACGCCATCTTCTGGTAATGCGGGTAGTTCTGCTTGGATTCCGAGATCACCTCACTGAGGTAATACACCGGTCTCTGTATCAGTTTGCCCCCTTCTTCCCTCTCTACCACAATGGCTACGCTGACTACCCGGTTGGTGGCAGCAATATACAGCAACATAGGTTCCTTGGGCAACGGGGATGCCAACACGGGTGCTGTTGAAAGCATTCTCTTCAAATTGTTGAACGCCGCATCGGCCTGCGGGGTCCAAACAAATGTTTTGCTCTTCTTCATCAATTGGTACAGGGGCAAGGCCTTCTCTCCAAGTCGGCTCACAAACCGACTTAGGGATGCAAGACAACCAGTGAACTTCTACACATCTTTGAGACGCACGGGCAATTTCATGCTCTCGATAGCACGTATCTTACCCGGGTTGACTTCAATCCCCCGGCTTGAGATGAGGAAACCGAGTAATTTCCCTGCCGGAACGCCGAATGTGCACTTATCCGGATTCAACTTCATCCGGAATCTTCTTAAGTTCTTAAATGTTTCCCTCAGATCATCGATCAATGAGGCCTTTTCTTTTGTTTTATCACTATGTCATCGACATAGACCTCGGCATTCCGGCCTATCTGGTCATGCAAGCATTTCTGCATACACCTCTGGTATGTAGCACCAACATTTCTCAAACCGAAAGTCATGACACGATAGCAATAAGCCCCATACGGGGTAATAAAAGCAGTTTTCAATTGATCATCCGGATTCAAAGGTATCTGGTGAAAACCAGAATAGGCATCTAAAAAAGTTATAAGCTCACTCCCGGCAGTGGAATCGATCACTTGATCTATCCGGGGAAGTGGAAAGGGGTCCTTCGGGCATGCCTTGTTGAGGTTGGTGAAGTCGATGCACATGCGCCACACCTTAAGCAGGAGGGGATCATCTTTCTTCTTCTCTACCAGGACCGGATTTGATATCCAATCCGGGTGCAGCACTTCCATTATGAATCCGGCTGCCAGCAGTATAGCCAGATGCTCCATGACGGCGGCTCTTCTTTCATCCGAGAGGCGCCTAGTCGGTTGCTTCACCGGCTTCGCATCCGGCCTAACAAACAGAGAGCTCAGCCAACTCCCTCGGAACACCTTGCAGATCGTCACTCGACCACGCGAAAGCATCCCGATTCTCACGGAGGAAGTCAACGAGCTCGCCTTCCTATTTGCTGTCCAGGTTGCTGCCGATGATAACTTGGCGCTCCGGGTTGCTGGGGTCCACTCCTACCTTCTTCGTCTCCTTAGGTGGCTGCAATGATGCACCCTGCTCCGGGTTCACCATCCCGGGCATTCCGAGTTGGGAGGTCTTGGCCAGCGCCACCACCTGCTGGATCCTCTTCTTTTCTTCAGCTATCACCAGGGACTCGGCTAAGCACGAGCCGGCCGAAGCACACTCCATGGAGCGCTTGTGGTTTCCCGAGATGGTGATTATACCGTTAGGACCCGGCATCTTCATCTTCAGGTAGCCCATGTGAGTTGAGATCATGAACTTGGCCAGGGCCGGCCTGCCGATCAGTGCGTGATACGGGCTTTCGAGGTCCACGACCTCGAATTCCAAGCTCTCGGTTCGGCAGTTCTCCCGGGTTCCGAATAGCACCTCAACCCAGATTTTACCAATGGGTGAGCAAGAGACCCCGGGCACAATGCCATGGAAGGTCGTCTCGGTAGGTAGCAAGGTTTTCATGGACACCCCCAGCTTGAGCATCGTATCCTTGTACATGATGTTAATGGCACTGCCATTGTCAATCAGAACCCGACTGAAGCGGACGTTGAGGCTTGGTCCGACAAATGTTGGGTCTACCACCAAGGCGTACGCCCCCGGCTTAGGCATAACTCTGGGATGATCCTTCCGGCTCCATGGGATCTCCATCTCGGACCAGTGCAAGAACTTAGGCACCGCCGGAATCACAACGTTCACTTCCAGGGCACGCTGTCGCACACTCTTCCGGTCAGTGGGCTCGGTCACGAAGACCACATAGCTCTGATGTGCCTCCCAGTAGCTGCCTTGATGATGTCCGGCTTGATTACTGGGGCCTGCACCATTGTTGTTCCGGGTGTGAACCACGTTCACTGGCCGAGGTGGGGGTCCTCGCTGAGGCTGATTAATCTGGATCACGTTGGCTCCTGATGTCGGAGGAGGAGGTCTCAGAATGTTGGGTCGAGATGCCGGAGCACTCGGCCGAATAGCCCCCGAGCTGCCCTCCTGCAATTTGCGCTGATACCAGCTGCACTGCCGAGTAGAGTGGTTCGCCGGCTTGTTGGCCTCCAGGGTGTGGTAGCAGCATGGCTTGTTCAGCATCTCTTCATACGTCAGGGGCTTCTTCTGTTCCACCCAAGTTTTTTGCACTTCCTGACTCTGACCCCAAGCCGAGCCACTTGTATTTTGACGCTGACTGTCGCCGGCATCCTCTTGATCTCGGGTCACAGCTGCAACATGCTGCGCGGCATGGTGGTACTCGGGCTGATTCCTCTTCTGGCCAAAATCCTGGCGATCATGGCTCCTGCTCGATCCCGGACGCTGAGGTCCCGCATTCCTCCTGTCGGAGTCACCGACATCCACCAGGGGTTGCATGGGATCTCCAAGCGTGTAGGTATCGGCTATGCACATGGTCTCTGCCAAGATCGCTGGCATCTTCCTTTGCAATTTCTGCCAAAGCATTGAGCCGTGCCGACATCCTTGCGCAAACCAGGAGATGGCCTGTGCCTCCACCACTCCTTCGCAAGAATTGCGAATGTTGCTCCACCGGGTAAGGTACTCCCGGTCGGTTTCGTTGCTCCTTTGCCTACAGATTGCGAGCTGTTGAGGCCTGTTTGGCCTTCTGTACGTGCTGGTGAAGTTGCTGATGAACGCCTCCTCGAAATCTAACCAGCAGTCTATGCTGTCAGCTCACAAGTTGTTCAACCAGATCCTGGCAGGTCCTTCCAACATCTGCGGTATGTAACGTACCGCCCAGCGTCTGTTTCCACCGGCTATGCTTACTGCAGTTACATAGTCGGTCAACCAGTCCTCCGGCTTCTTGCTGCCGTCATAGGTTTTGGCACCTCGGTTGAGCTGAAAATTCCGGACAGGCGGCTCCCGCATGATCCGGGGTCCAAAGCAGGCAGGTCCCGGGGGTCCTTGCTCTTCCACTAGCTAGGACTGGTGAATCCGGTCGAGCCAAATTCGGGCATCGGCCGGATCCAGTTGCCTGGTTCCTATCCGAGATCCCAAAGGATTTTCATTAGGCTGGTACCCGAGCTGCTGCAACCTTGAGTTCCCATCGTTGTGCCTGTCTTGCACCGGGATCACAACCTGCTGCGGGACAGAGGCGGCCTCCCTTCGCGGGTTCCCCTGAACATGTGGCGGATTCCGGGGTGGATTACCACGGCTAGCCGGGTTATTGTTTCCTACACCCCGGTCACCACCACCGCGAGCGCTATCTGCTTGCGCCGAGTTACGCTGCCCGGCTTGCTGGATACCGGCAAAGGCCGGGTCGTAAGTCTGCAACTGCTTGTTTTTTCCGGAGCCTCGACTTCGGCTCCGGCTCTTGCTCTTGCTCTTGCTCGGATGCGGGGAGGAGGCCTCTCCGTCCGATCTCTGGCTGTCGTGCCTAGCTGAGTGCACTTGGGATCCCGCCCCGGGGTTCTTTTTCTTGAAGGCCTGATTCTGCCAGTTGGCCTCGACGACCAACTCAATCACCCGTTCCTGCTGTTTGCGTAGAGCCTCACCGGATAGCCCTACCAGCTCTGCCATGGCGGCTTCGGCAGCCCTAAGAGTTTTCGCCGGGGAGCTGTATACCGGCTTCCCCGCCCAGAACATGCTACCCGCCTGACTCGTTGCGGCCCCACCGGCCAGCTCATCATTCACGATTCTGCCCTTTTTGCGCAGATCCGCGATACGCTTGTCCCGAGAGTCTATTTTAAGGAATCCGTGAGCTGCATTGTACTCCCGGAGGCTAGCATTGAGTTCACGCCGGATCTCGGCGATCTCTTGCGCTTCGGCGAGCAGCAACCTACGCTGCTCCTCCAAGTCAGCCGAAGTGGCTTGGGTGTCTGCTTCAGCTGTCACAGGGACAACCAACTTGGCCACCAGACCCGAGAGGGGATCTGGGCGGCGACGTGGCTGGGATGGCTGTGGATCGCCGTCTCGGGCCGCACCTCTTTCCTGAGGAGGTTTGGCCAAACGAATGTGGCCGCTACCGGCATCGCCGTCGGCGTCCTGGTACTCCTCCTCAGTTGTCCTGGCCATCATGACCGTGACGGAACTCGGTGAGTGACCGGCACACGGACCCCGAGCTGCGCTGAGCATGGGAGGATCTTCAGCTTCCAGGACATCGGTGGCGACGTAGGTGGTGAAGCCACCGAAGTCAATGATGCATCCGTTCACCGGGAAGGGTTTGTTCCGGAAGCACCCTGCGTTGTCGCTGACGAAGTCCATCTCGCCTAGCCTTACGACAAGGCAAGAGAGAACCCGGATGTCGAAGTGGACGGGGGAGCCCGTCCGGATGTGTACACCAGCCAACGCCTCTGTCTGCCCCATGGTGGGCGCCAACTGTCGTGGTGGTGTCACGGCAGATGCCATAGGATGGCTAATGTGTGGGGCCGATGGACGTTGGTGGATCCGGGGAGGGATAGCGAGCTGAAGAGCTCACACGGGGAGGATCCCGGTGTAACCGAGATCTCCCAAGAACGAGAAACGAGATCAATGTATGAGGGAGACGATCTAGCAAATAAGAACAAATGCACGAAGGCACATAACACACACATGATATACCCAGATTCAGGGCCCTCGTGAGGAGGTAACACCCCTACTCCTGCCTTTCCTCTCAATATAAGTGTGATACAAGGGCTACAACTTGCTCTTAGAACTCTTGAGGTGAAGAACAATAAGAACTAGATGAACTCAAGGGAAGATGAAGTAAATGCTCTAGGAGTAAATGAGACTATAGCTTTGGCTCCCAAGTTGGTCTCTCTTTCACATGAGCAGTTATGGCGCCTTTTATAGAGTTCCGGCCAGGAGGGCCGGAAACCCTAATCCGGCTTGGCCCCACCGGACAGGCCTAACCGTTATGTTGACACCGGCTAGTGCGACCTAGTCGCCGTGCTATCCGGCGTAGCCCCTTCGTCATCATTCCGGCAAGGACAGCAGGCGCCGTCCTGGAACATCATTGTCCCCCTGTCAGAGACAGGACATGTCTTTGCCCATCCCGGATAGCCTTTTCCGGATTGCCGGGCTAGGCACGTCGTGTCTTGTCGTACCGTTGTCGTACCGGCAGACGCGCTCCCGTGTCAGGCGGGAGGTGACCATGCTTCCGTGTCAGGCGGGAGGTGACCATGCTTCCATGTCAGACGGAATGGTACTTCCCCCCACATCAGGCGGGAAAGCCTCCTGCAGATCGTTGACGGCCTACCAGGATCCCTCATGCTAGTCACCTTCTTGCTCGACCTTACGAGTCCTTCCTGCACAAGTTAGGACCGAGATAAATGTTCCGGTTAGCACTTACCCGGATTACCTATCCGGTAAGACCGAGTACCTCTCCTTCCGGGAGTCTTCTCGGAACCATAAGGTCCAAGGTCACTCCCGGACACCTCCGAGTTTCTCTTAGGATGAGTATCTCTAGGCCTAGCCTCCCGAAGATGTCTTAGCCCACCAGCAAAGACATCTTCGGGAGGCTAGGCCTAGAGATACTCATCCTAAGAGAAATTCGGAGGTGTCCGGGAGTGACCTTGGACCTTATGGTTCCGAGAAGACTCCCGGAAGGAGAGGTACTCGGTCTTACCGGATAGGTAATCCGGGTAAGTGCTAACCGGAACACATCTTCGAGAAGCTAGTTCTTAGAGGAACCACCCGCTGATGCTTGTGCTGTTATGAGGGCTCGGGGTGTCTATTTATAGCCGCCAGAGATGACCTTTGCGTCTTCCAGGTGGCACCTTGCACTCTACCAGCTCTCAAAGGTCAAGTTGCCCCTTCAGCACACTAGGGGGTGGCCTTTGCTCTCGCCAAAGGTCGATCACTGTTGCTACACTATGGGATTATGCCGGGATCTGCCCTACCCTGGGGGCAGCCCCCCGACAATCCCAATTGTTAATTATATGTTTTATACCATGCTATAACTGTATTAAGCGAAAACATTAATACATGTGTGGTAGATAAACAACCAGGTCCCTAGTAGTCTCTACTAAGACTAGTTTCATTGCGCGATTGATGATCGAGGTTTTCCGATCATAGGGCATGGCGCCGGTCGGCAATGGAAGTCATATCGTTAGGTGTAACGATGTGATGGACATACCCATTATTTATAGGACATAGTCATTACGCCTTAAGACCGTGAGATCAACTCTTATTGTTATCCTTAGAAGATACTTTGATCGCACCAAACGTCATATCTTATATAGTGTGACAATAACGGTGATACTTTTGGGTATCGGAAGGGGGTAGTTGAGATGAGGGGTCAACAGCGGGATTTGTCAGTCCGCATAGCCGGATAGATACTCTAGGTCCCACTCGGTGAGATTATATCAAATGAGTTTGCAAACATGTGACTAGGTCACCAGCTGACATAATATCATAGACGAGTAGAAGATAGTGATGTCGGTAACAAGATCATATTAGGTATGGAGATATCTATGGAACGACACTCGGACGTGCTAAGTATCGCTATGGCAAAAGGTCTAAGACTTCACGTCCAGGTTTGATAGATGAAAGTCATTCGTTATATCACAGGGATTAATTCATGGGGTCCAGGCCTACGAGTTAGTCGTTGATCATAGAGGAGTCTTGATCATACCTGTTATTATATCGAACCGCTAGGGTAACACACTTAAGGGGTTTCGACAAGACAACCATAAAGGAAAGAGATCACCGGGAACGTCCCGGGAATGGTCCGATGAAGATCGGGCAGCGACGAAATAGTTTTCGGAGCTAGAATAAATTATATTAAATATGTTTGATATTAGTGTAATTAATGTTTAAATATGATTATATATATTTATTTTCGAATTTTTAAAGGCCGGTTTCTCTAAATGGGACTTCTGGTGGAAAAAAGGCCCATGAGGGGGGGGGGGGGGGGGGGGGAAGTCCTCCCAGGGCTTCGGATTGGATGGGGGCCGTCCTAGGTGGGCCAAATAGGGCCTACTTAGGGCCGGCGCACTCCCCTTGGCCGCACCAGGCATGTGGGATAGTCCCACATTGCCTGGCTGGCAAGGTTGGCTCCCCCCGGGAGCCTATATAAGAAGGGGCACCCCTGACCTTTTAATTCACCAATTAATTCCCTAATTCTCTCTCGATCTCGTGATTCCCTTTGTCGGAGTTGCGCCGAGTAGAGAAGGGGGGTCTCTTCTACCATAGCCCGCTGCCGTGCTACTGGTGTTCCAGTCCAAGTCTTCCGCTGCTCGTCCTGGACTGGAGCTTCGGAGGCCGTCGTCTCCACCGTATGTGTGTAACACCCTGCGAGGTGCTGCGCTAGCGGTGCTCGGAGGCCTACTTCCTCCACCCGACCTTGAGGCCATCTTCGTCGTCTTCGTCGCGCCGAGTTCTTCGCGACCTAGAGGTCGGCTACGTCGTCGTCGTCGTCAACGCTTGTGCGGGAGCGTAATCCCCGCTATTCGGTCTACGAGGGTATGTATTCCGATCTCCGCCGTACTTCTATATCTGCATAGTGTAGATCTTGGCTAGTTTAAGGATATCGTTGCAAGGAATTTTTTTGTTTTCTGCTCACGATCCCCTTCAAGTACCTCACTACGCCTACCTGATGATCAAGTTGCCTGGACCCAAAGGAGTAATCACCGTGCGTGGTGACTTCGACTGCTCCAACAGCTGCGACCGCGAGTTCAGCAGGATCTCCGAGTTCTTCGGGGTCGAAGAACACTTCAAGGCCATATCAGCCGACAACGACAAGACCGTCTTTCCACCCCGAATGAAGCCAGCCAAGGATGCCGCCTTCAACTCGAACGACGACACGACAACTCACCAGGTCCATCCGAGCGACAGCAGCAAGACGGTCAAAGTGTCCTCAAGCTTGACACCCGCATAGGAAGGCGCGCTCGTCGAGTTTCTACGTGAGAACTGGAAAATCTTCGCATGGCAACCTTCTGACATGCCAGGAATACCCAGGAATCTCGCCGAGCACTCCTTAAAAGTTCACAAGGACGCCAGACCCGTCAAACAAGCCATGAGGCGCTTCTCAGGACCCAAACGAGACGCAATCACCATGGAGATCGACCGGCTGCTGCACGCCAAGTTCATCCGAGAGATTAAGGACTCAGACTGGGTCGCCAACCCGGTCCTAGTCGAGAAGAAGAAGACAAAGAAATTGCGCATGTGCGTTGACTTCACAGCAGTCAACAAATGTTGCCCCAAGGATCATTTCCCGCTCCCGCGGATAGACCAGATCATCGACTCGACAGCAGGCTGTGAACGCATGTCATTCCTGGACGCCTACTCAGGTTACCAGCAGATCAGACTGAAAGTCGAAGACGAAGAAAAAACGGCATTCATCACACCCGACGGCGTCTTTTGCTACCAGACGATGCCCTTCGGGTTGAAGAACGCTGGGGCCACGTACCAGCGCACAATGCAAGCATGCCTCAAAGGGCTCATCGAGCAAATTGTCCAAGTCTACGTCGATGACATCGTCGTTACAATCCGGAAGGAAGACACCCTGGTCGCCGACCTCTGCAAGGTTTTCGCTGCGCTCGACGAATATCAGATCAAGCTGAACCCAGAAAAGTGTGTTTTCGGCGTACCAGCCGGAGAGCTACTAGGGTACCTCGTCTCTGTGAGAGGAATCGAAGAAAATCCTGAGAAGGTGTAGAATATACTCACGATGCCAGCACCCACCAAGCTCCGTGAAGTGCAACGATTAGACGGCCGAGTCGTAGCTCTTAGCCGGTTCATAAGTAAGTTGGGTGAGAAGGCCCTGCCTTTCTACCAATTGATGAAGAATACAGACAAGTTTGAGTGGACCGAAGAAGCGCAAGAGGCATTCGACCAGCTCAAAAGACCCTAACGACTTCCCCAGTCTTGGTGGCACCACTGGAGAACGAGCCGCTATACCTATACGTCTCAGCGACAAACAGGTGGTGAGCACGGTGCTCGTAGTTGAGCGGGAAGAAGAAGGGCATAGTCATCCTGTCCAAAGGCCAGTCTACTACCTCAGCAAAGTCCTAACAATGTCCAAACAAAATTACCCACACTACCAGAAGCTGGCATACGGGGTCTTCATGACTTCCAGGAAGGTCGTCGACTACTTCTCCGAGCACCCGATCACGGTGGTAAGCTCCTCTGGCCTGGCAGACATCCTCACAAATCAGCGCGCGACAGGACGAGTCGCCAAGTGGGTTGTCGAACTAGGACCCTGGGGGCTGAAGTACGCTCACTCAAAGTCTATCAAGGCCCAAGTCCTCCCAGAGTTCACCACCGAGTGGATATAAGCCCAGTTGCCAGATGTCCCCGACTTGTCCAACGCATGGACATCGTACTTCGATGGGTCCAAGAAATTCAAGGCGGCATGGGAAGGAGTTGACCTCATCTCCCCTAAAGGCGACAAGCTGAAGTATGCTCTGCAGATGGATTTTCCAACACCCTCCAACAACGAAGCAGAGTACGAAGCCCTGATCCATGGCATGCGGATGGCCAAGAACTGCGGCGCCACGCACCTCATGATCTACGGCGACTCCTACCTCGTCGTACAGCAAACCATGAAGTCCTGCGACGCCATCGCCGACAACATGATCGCCTACAGAGACCTGTACAACCAGCTGGAGGGCACATTCGAAGGCTGCGAGTTGCGGCACATCGGTCGTGATAGCAACGAGGAAGCCGACGCCCTCGCAAAAATGGGGTCAGACAAGGTACCAGTGCCACCCGGCATCTTCCTCGAGCGCATCACGCAGAGGTCCATCAAGACTCACCCCGCAACAAAACCCTCCACACCGGCAACGAGCACCGCCAACCCGTCGAGCAAGGAAAAGGAGCCTATGGAAGTCATCCTGGTGGAAGCCACATGGACGGGACCATATCTGGCGTACATGCTGCACCAAAGGCTGCCAACAGATCCAGTCGAAGCCAAGCGCATCATTCGGCGCTCAAAAGGTTTCACCATCATGAATGGTGAGCTATACAAGCGGAGCATCTCAGGAATCCTACAAAGGTGCGTGGATCCAGTCGACGGCCAAGCTATCCTACTCGACAATCACGCCGGCATATGCGGGCATCACGCCAGCAGTCGGGCCTTGGTGGCCAAAACGCTACGAGCCGGGTTCTACTGGCCAACAGCTATGCAAGACGTAGAAGACCTGGTAAGAAAGTGCCCCGGGTGCCAAGAATTCGCCAACAAGCCACACTCACCGGCGTCCGCGCTAAAGACAATACCACTAGCCTGGCCCTTCGCCCAATGGGGGTTGGACATGGTTGGCCCACTGAAGAAATCCTCACCTGGAGGACACACTCATCTCCTAGTGGCAGTCGACAAGTTCACCAAACGGATTGAAGCCGTTCCTATCACAAGTTCGACTGTGTCGTCGGCGATGAACTTCATCAGATCGATCATCTTCAGATTCGGAGTACCAAACGGGATCATCACGGACAACGACTCGAACTTCACAGCCGAAGAGTTCAAGGACTTCTGCTCAGATCAAGGCATCAAGCTTAACTACGCATCCGTCTCGCACCCGTAGTCAAATGGGCAAGTCGAGAAAGCCAACGGCCTAGTCTGCAGCGGCATCAAGAAACGCCTGCGGGTACCACTGAGACGCGCCACGGGATCATGGGTCGAAGAACTGCCGTCAGTCCTCTGGAGCCTGCGCACCACGCCAAACAGATCCACCCAGTACACTCCATTCTTCACGGTGTATGGTGCAGAGGCGATCCTCCCCTGCGACATTAAGTTCGACGCACCACGAGTGGTCGCCTACGACGAGTCAGATGCAGATGAATCACTCGAAGATAGCATAGACATCCTGGATGAAGCCCACGACATCGCCCTGGCACGATCAGCCGTATACCAACAAGACATGCGCAACTATCATGGACGGAGGCTACGGCCAAGGGCATTCGTCGCAGGCGACCTTGTGGTCTGACTCAAGCAGAAGAAGGTACACAAACTCGCCTCCCCATGGGAGGGCCCATACATTGTGACGGAGGCAATTGGCAACGGAGCTTATCGCCTGAAGGACTCGAAGACAGGAGCAGTCTGCAGCAATCCATGGAACGTCGCACAACTTCGCCGATTCTATGCCTAGTCAAACCAATCATTGTACCGAAGAAACAATGTCAAGGCGGCAGGTTTCAGACGCACTCTTTCCCTTACCAGGGTACCTAAGGGGACTGAAAGGGTTTTAATGAGGCGGCCTGCACGCGAAAATCAATAAAGTGATTTAAGGAAGAAGCTGTCGGGGGCAACCCATAACCTAGGCCGCCACTCGAACCACTCGGGGGCTGCGCCATACAGGTCAAACAAAAATCCTAGGCCGTCACTCGAATCAGTCGGGGGCTGCGCCATATAGGTCAAATGAAAAGCCTAGGCCGCCACTCGAACCACTCGGGGGTTGCGCCAACAGGTACCACTCGCAAAATCCTAAGCCGCTACCCGATCTGCTCGGGAGTCGCGCTACACAGGTCAAGTCAAAAAAAAATCCTTGGCCGCCGCCCGACGCACTCGGGGGCTGCGCTTTACAGGTATCACTTGAAATCCTGGGCCGCCACTCGAACCACTCGGGGGCTGCGCCATACAGGCACCACTCGCAAAATCCTAAGCCGCTACCCGATCTGCTCGGGAGTCGCGCTACACAGGTCAAGTCAAAAAGAATCCTTGGCCGCCGCCCGACACACTAGGGGGCTGCGCTTTACAGGTATCACTTGAAGTCCTAGCCCGCCACCCGAAGTACTCGGGGGATGCGCCATGCAGGCCCTACTCGTAAAATCCTAGGCCGCCAACCGAACCACTCGGGCCTAAAATCCTAAGTCGCCACCCGACACACTCGGAGGCTGTACTATACAGGTAACTCTTGAAATCCTAGGACGCCGCTCGAAGTACTCGGGGGCTGCGCCATACAGGTCCACGACACAGCCCTAGGCCGCTACTCAATACACTCGGGGGCTGCGCCATACAGGTCAAGAATCACAACAAATATAAGCACAATAATGCAACCAGTTTCAACTTGCTTACTCGGGGGCTTCTTTAACATAATACATCGGTATTTACATCGGCAAATTTGCCTCCTATAACTAACCATGTACAACAGAAAATTGCTACCCTTAATCTGCAGGCTCATCCTTTGGCGCGTCAAGTGGCCCTACAAGGCGCTCACTCAGCTTCTGGACCTGCTCAATCATCTGGCGCGCAGCAGGCAAGGTGTCGGCGTAATCATCATCCCCGGACAGGCCACCTCGCAACCTTTCCAGAGGAAGGTTTGGCCGGTGCAGTCGGACGTACGCTAGTGCCACATTCGCCCCGGCGACGAGTTGGGCGTTGACCACCTCCTTCAGCGCGTCACCCTCGCGGAACCTCTCCAGCAAGGCGGCCAACCCGAGCGGCTGCCCATTGTGTGGGAAGTACACGCGGTGGATATGCCAGAGGGTCTTCCGGCAACTTTCAAGAAGAAAGGCAGCCCGCCAAGTTCGATCGAGCATGCACGTGAGGATTCGCCCTCTTGACTTGTTCGACCAGAAGTGGCGAGCCTCGAAGGAATCGCCAGTCGCCTCCCGGGTGACCCACTCTTCAACCCGAGCCTGCTCAGCCTGCCAATCTGGGTTCACATCTGCATCTAGAAATTACAAGTTACAACCAGCAAATCTTAATGAGGAAGTCGCCAACAAACGCTACCAACCTTGCAGCTGTCGACTGATTAGGTCGATTTCGCAGAGCTAGAATTCTTCGCGCTGGAAGAACTCGGCAGCAGGACAAGACCTGGAGCGTGCCAGCTCCAGCTCAGCAAGCTTTAGACTCGCTTCGAGGTCAACCACCTTGTTCCTCATATAGGTGATTACTCGTTGGTCGTTTGTGCTTCGCTGAGGAACTCGTGTTGATCGACGACGGCGCACAGCCGCAGTCGAGCGAGAACCTCCCTCGCCACTCGTGCCAGTCGCCGCAACAATGGAAGTGGCCCCTGGCACGTCAGTCTGTCACGAATGTGCAGAGTCAATACAGAAAGGAGACTCCTCAACAAAAGCAAAGTCGATGGGAAGGAACATATAATTTGGCGCAAAATATAGTTCAAGGCCTGAAGACCCGACAAAACATCAGTCATTACAAGCAGCATACTCAAATACAGGTTACTACGACTGCTAGAATCTACACTACAAAAGCCCCTAAGCGGCAGACTCCGACCGGGAGCGACTCTTCCGAGCAGCAGCCACCTCGGTTGCTTTGGCGAGCGCCCTCTCGAAGGTGGCCACAAGCTTCACAGCCAGTGGTGTAGCATGCGCCTTTACCCCGCTCAGAGATGCAGTCCTACCATCAGGCCTCCGAGGGTAACCGCTGAAAACTTTCTCGAAGTCGCCAGCAACCTGATGGCCTACCAGAAGCTGGAAGGTGAGCTCGGAGCCGCGTACCGTCTGCGTCCGAGTGAATCCGTGAGGGTGGTCGCGTCGTCTTCAAACGGAGCGGTAAGGGCATCGACGGCAGTCGGCGGCGGGTCGCTGCGAAAAATGCTCTGATGCACCGTCGTGAACGCTCACGTCGACTTCTTCAGCGCCGCTGTCGATATCTGCAACGCAGCGGATGCATACGCACAGACGCGATCCAGCAACCCGACCGCAGCGGCCAGGTCGACGTCGTCACTCGAAGAACCTTCCAGAGGAGAGCCTCCGCATTTCTCTGAACGAAAGTTTGGAAGTCAACAAAAAGCAAATCAAGCAAAGTCCAAAGTAGGCGTTAAGCCGAAAAACTCACCTCCAAGGGCCCCGGCGAGTGAGAGCAGGCGGTCGACCTGGGTCTTCTCCTGGACTGCTCGCACACGCTGAAGCTCCTGAGACTCATGCAGCGCTTTCTCAAGCTCCGCCTGAGTCTGAAGCTTCAGCTCTAGCTCTGCAACCCACTTAGTAGCCTGGTCCAGAGAGGTGCACAGCTGGTCCCTCTCCTTCTCCAGGCGAACATAGGCAGCTGCTGCCTCAAGCTGCTGGCGGTAGTACGGCTGCAAAACAAACAAGAAAATATCAAGTTGCGGGCGACTATACTAGTCACCCACACCTCCGGGGGCTACTCCCATCGGGAGCGCTGTTCGTGCACCCGATGAAATTTCAGAACGGCAAGAACAAGAGCAAGGACTTACGTGGTCCAGGAGGTCGACATCCTCCGAAGTCGCTGGGGGAGCACGACTCAGCGCCGTGAAGCCGCCAGTCGGTGCGCGCTCCTCGACCACCACCTGCGTCACCAGCTCGGCCGAGGGAGCAGATGTGTGCTCCACTTCGTGATGAGGGGAGCTGACGCCGCCAGAGCGGTTGCTGGAACAAGATCCAAAGAAAATCAACTTAAAGCTTGAATGTAACGAAGGCAACTCGACGCAATAGAAATGAAAGAACAACTTATCTGGTGGTCTCGAGGCCATCGTCGCTCCCCAGGGAGAGGGACGGCATCCGAGCAAATTCGCGTGGCGGCGGAGAGCTGACAGGAGGAACAGCCAAGGCCTCGTCCAGTCGTCCTGGGACCTAGCACCCGACTAGGACATGCCGGCTTCCTCCAAGTCAACATCCGCATCCTTCACGGGCGACGAAGCAGTCGCAGAATCGCTACCACTTCGCCGCTTCTGCTTCTTCCGCGCGGGTTCCTCCTCTTCGTCATCGTCCTCCACCTCCTCGCTGGGGGAGATAGCGGACGGGATGACTTCATCGTCACCCTCCTCCTCCACAAACTTCGACTCGTCATGAGGTCCGTTTTCTGGGAGAGGAGGAAGGCTGACCAGAAGAGAGCGACCCTGTAACAAACAAAGCCAAGTCCAATCAAGAAACATAAGATCAAGAAAACAAGCAAGGAAAAGAACAAAGCAAAAGATTACCTCAGGAACAGGGTTCGCTGCTCCATATGCAGCAACAGGACACTTGATGTTGCAAGGGTCCGCGGCTCGGAGGCTAGTGATGCCCCTCACCTTGGTCTCGACCTCCTCGTCATCAAGTGGCGAGTCGCTGTCGCCTTCGACTGCCCACATCGGGTGGGGGCGAGCGCTGAGTGGCTGGACACGCAGCCGTAAGAAGGTGGACACCACCCGACTCACGTCCCAGGGTCTTGAGGAGGTTGCACAGCAGGCTCAGCAGCGGCCTCGCGGACTCCTTCTCCTCCTCAGCGAGCAGGTGCGCCAAGGCGCGAGTCTTCCGCAATCCGCGCTCGCCATCGAAGTTCGCCAGGCCCGCTTGGACGCACCTGACGTAGAACCACCGCTTCTGCCACCCCTGGACGAAATCCAACTTCTTCATCTGAAAGTACGCGGTGTCGCCGCGCACCTGGATGCCGAAGCCGCCCACCGGGTATGTTAACCCGCTCTTCCCCACGCTCTTCCGAACGAGGAAGAGCGACTTCCATAAAGCCCAGTGGGGTGCGATCCCCAAAAAGCACTCGCAGAGCACGATAAAGCTCGTGATGCTTAAGACGCCATTGGGGGTCAGATCGTGGATCTGAACCCCATAGGCGTACAAAAGACCACGAACGAAATCGTGGAGAGGGAACCCAAAGCCCCGTGGAAGGAAATCCACGAAGCAAACGCGTTCCCCCTCGCGAGGAGCGGGATACACTTCCTTGCCAGGGGCACGTACCGTGGCCTGGTCCGTCGGGGGCAGCAGGCCCTGCGCGCGCAGGAACTCGAGGTCGGTCTTCTTCACCGACGACTTTTGCCAGTCGTCGTCGGGCTTCTTCATCAACCCTGCTTTGGCGGCGGCGCTGGCGCTGGCGACGGCCTTCGGCTTCCCCATCGAGTTGGACGCGCAGGGAAGGTGGGAGGACAAATGGAACAGAGCTTGGATGGAGGCAAGAATGGCAAAGAGCAAGGAATAGGGGCAATGGCGATTGGAGAAGATGACCTGCCCTCGCGCAGCGGGGCTGTACTTATGCCGTGCAGGCAATCCATCCCAGCCGTCCGAGAAGAAACCGTTCACAACAAATACATCCAGCCGTCCACGTGTCGCACGGAGAACCCAACCGTCGCCGCCCACTCCGTCCACTACGCACGGGAATCAAGGCGTCATCATCGTGCCGCGAAATCTTCGTGCCCAAATCGGAGATACGTGACAACTGCTGACTACAGTCAACACTGACAGTGGGGCCCGCTACGTCACGTCCCATCGGGCACAGAGGCGTGTTGTGAATCGTCATCACTGACGTCAGCAAGGCATGACGCGGAGCAGAGAGATAACTCGAACTCAACATTCGAGTAGTAAGTTGTACAGCTGAAACAACCAAGTAGGACAAGGTGCTGATCCGAGAACCGGAATTAATCATTCGGGTGGCAGTGATGAAAAGGTAGGCCCAGACGGCCGAATCAACAGACAGTAGGCCAACAGTCTGAATAAAAGCAAGTTCAAGTAATTCGACTGCAGAACGTACTCCCATCGGGAGCGTCCTCTTCGACTGACCATATCACATAGCCCCTGCAAAATAAAATTAGACGTTTTTACTTTATCTTTTGCATATTTTAGGTGGCTTGGAGCTGTCGTAAATAGAACCGCTTCATACCTACGAACCTTATGACCACAACAACGATCTAATAATTGCATATTTAAGCATCCCTTTCGGGCCCTCCATGGAAAATGCAAGACCAACTAAAGGGAGAGAAACAGGTACCCGCCAGCCACAGATACGGTACAAGCCGTATGTCAGTAGTGGAACCAGTCTCGCGTAAGCATACGCGTAAAGTCGGTCCGGTCCGCTTCATCAACTTGATGCCGCTGGAATCACAAGTGCACGCTAGAGGGTAGCAAATAACAGGAACGGTGCCCACGTGCAGAACACGGGTTCTAACACCGTACAGCTATATCTACGATAGATCGGCTCTGATACCACTGAAAGGGATCGTGTGCAGAAAACAAAAAATTTCCTAGCAACGATCTGGGCCGCGCCAAGGTTATGGAGGTCCACACAAGGCCCACTAGGGGTACCGAGTGACCTAGTCCTGGTCGGTTAGGTCACATAACTTGCCATATCTGTAATTGCCATCGGCACCGTTCACCCGAGACCTGGTCTACCTATAAAGGCCAGGAGGGTTGCTCGTCCAAGGGACACGCTCATAGCCGCCACCACCAACCCTAGAGAGATCGCCATCTCGCCATTGTAATCGCTACTCGCAATCAATACCAGACAAGCAGGAAGTAGGGTGTTATCCTCCGGGAGCCTGAACATGGGTAAATTCCCCGCTTGTCAGCCGTCGTGATCACCAACGCTTCTCTCTCTCCCCCTCAATCAACCTCGGGTGGACAACCCAGGGATTTGTCGAGTTACACCCTCGTCAAACGATATCCTTAAAACATGCCAAGATCTATTCTATGCAGATATAGTAGTACGAACAGAGATCGGAATACATACCCTTGTACACCGAAAGCAGGGATTACGTTCCCGTACAAACGTTGTCGATGAAGACCGACGAAGCCGACCTCAAGGTCGTGTAGAGGACGCATACCTCCGAGCACTGCTAGCGCAGCACCTCGCAGGGCGTTACACACGTACGGTGGAAACGACGACCTCCGAAGCTCCAGTCCAGGACGAGCAGCGGAAGACTTGGACCGGAACACCAGCAACGCGGCAGCGGGCTATGGTGGAAGAGACCCCCCTCTCAACTCGGCGCAACTCCGACAAAGGGAATCACGAAATCGAGAGAGAATTAGGGAATTAATTGGTGAATTAAAAAAGCCAGGGGTGCCCCTCTATATATAGGCTCCCAGGGGGGAGCCAACCTTCTCACCAGGCAATGTGGGACTAATCCCACATGCTTGGTGCGGCCATGGCTGGTGCGTCGGCCCCCTGGTGGGCCTCTTGGCCCACCTGGGTCGGCCACCCAAGCCCCCACCGAATTCCCTAGGGAATTTTCCCCCTCTTGGGCCTTCTTTCGACCAGAAGGCCCATTTAGAGAAATCATACTAAATAAATTCCAAAATAAATATATAAAATCATACTTAGACATTAATTACACTAATTAATATGAAACATATTATATATAATTTATTCTAGCTCCGAAAACTATTTCGTCGCTGCCCGATCTCCACCGGACCTCTCCCGGGATGTTCCCGATGATCTCTTTCCTTTCCGGTTGTCTTGTCGAAACCCCTTAAGTGTGTTACCCTAGCGGTTCGATATAATAACAGACATGATCGAGACTCCTCTCCGATCAATGACTAACTCGTAGGCCTGGACCCCATAAATTAATCTCTGTGATATAACGAATGACTTTCATCTATCAAACCTGAACGTGAAGTCTTAAACCTTTTGCCATGACGATACTTAGCGTGTCCGAGCATCGTTCATAGATATCTCCATGTATAGGTTGACCTCGTTACCGACAACGCTATCTTCTACTCGTCTATGATTTCATATCTCCGTGACCTAGTCACATGCTTGCAATCTCATTAGACATAATCTCACCGAGTGGGCCATAGAGTATCTATCCTGTTATGCGGACTGGCAAATCTCACTCTTGACCCCTCGTCTCAACTACTCATTTCCGATACCCAAAAGTATCACAGTTATTGTCATACTAATTAAGATACGACGTTTGGTGTAATCAAAGTATTTTCCAACAATAACAATAAGAGTTGGTCTCACGGTCAAAGGCGTAATTACTACGCCCTCCAAATATGGGTATGTCCATCATATCGTTCTCCAGCGATATGACTTCCATTACCGACCGGCACCATGCCCTATGATCGGAAAATCTCGATCATCGATCGCGCAACGAAACTAGTCTTAGTAGAGACTACTAGGGACCTGGTTGTTTACGCATCACACCCGTATTAATGTTTACGCTTAATACGGTTATAGTATGACACAAAAACATATTATGAACAAACGAGATATGATAAAGAAATACACTTTATTAATTGCCTTTAGGGCATATCTACTTCACAAATTTGATCAAAAGTGGATTTATCTTAACATGTTTCATGTCTATATACATCCATTTTTTAACAAATCTAAGACAATTATTTTAGGCGACGAGAAGAGGAATCCGGTCTATCAAAGAAGAAGAGAGATTTAGACGGATGTGGGGTGTGCTTTCGGTATGCTCCAACCGTGAATGGCTTTGTTCGTAACAGGCTGTCAGAACATGAGCAAGCGTGACGCCGTGCGACCGAGATTTATGTTAGTGCTCGGTTGAATTCTGAATAATCGATGTAAGAAGGCAACGGTTGACTGCACCCTATATGTGTTGTTTTGCCTTGATGATGATCGATCGATCGATCGAGTCCCGGAAGAGGTGCACGATCGGTCAACGTCACTGTTGATCCACTTACGCGCAGGCAGCAGTGCAGCACGCGCGCGAAGTCGCACAAAGGCATCCGGCCGGCCGCATGTAATGTCGTCACGGTGATACGGCCGAGCGATCAGCACTTGGGAGCAACGAGCAACGAGCAACTACGACTTGGAGTCATAGGAATGGAGCCAGGAGAAAAGGTCTGGTTCGTCGTAGGCATGCAAGGAAAACGGAGGTGGCACTTGTTTTGACTCTGTTTTTTGGGTGACGCGGTCGTCGTCTCTCTTCCCTTCCGTCCGTGCTTCAAAATAACGAGAATGGAAGTGCCGTTTTCTTTTAAAAAAGAACACATATACGCGCATATTATCACCACTAAGAACCTATGGGCATACCAGAGAGACTAGATCGGCCGTTGAGCTTTGAAATTCATGAAGTCACCACACACATTTCGTCGTCGACAGGAATGTCTCCTCTCATTACAGTATTTTTTTTTCGAAAAATGGACTTTTGTTGAAATTAATGATGGATATGGTTTTTCGGTAGAACTATTTTTAAATTTGGCCTCCTTGGCCAACCTCTTTGGCGCCAACATGTAAAAGTATGGCGCAAACCTCCTTGACGCCGACTTCGAGAGGCCAGATATGAAAATAGTTCTATCGAATGGCCATATCCATCATTAGTTTAGCCGAGAGGCCATTATTTATGAAAAATACCCCATTAAGGAACAATCGCTTTTAATGAAAAACAACATTGTTAAACATGTGAATTGAACTCTAATAAGGTAATGGTACAACCATCCTTTTAACTATCCAACCACAATCTTACAAAAATTATCATGTCAATGTTTAATAAGTTTAAGCGATCTATCCAGTCGATTTGACAGTTGGAGAATGCCATCCTATGTGGTTGCACTCCCATTGTTGAACTATTAGAAAAGTTATTGTCATAAAAAATGGAGTGTCATTTTTGCTCTCGATTTTCAGTGGTCCCTTTATTATTACTTTTAAATCTTATTTGTTAGTTTTCAAAAATATCTAGAAAATCCTACATTGTTGTTAATGATAAGTAAAGAGATCACTGGAGACCTGGGAGCCAAAAAAAACTCTACTAAAGAACTCGTAAGAGTACTCTTTAGTGTAGCTTGGATCTCCAACAGCATCACATGCTCTACGGTTGGGGATACGGCGGAACCGTGCATGTCTTAACAACGTCGGGGTCAGCATGAATGCGTGCAACCAGATGCGAAAGATCAGGGCCGATTTTTTTTAAATAATACATTTTTTTTAGAAATTCGAGAAATATTGCGCAGTTTGAAATATTTGCACAAATATTACGGCCTCGGCCAGCTGGTGGCCGACTGGAGCTCGTCGGCCCAGAGCAGGCCGACTGGTGCTCGTCGGCCCAGAGCTGGCCGACCAGGTCTGGTCGGCCGCATCTGCGCGCCGGCAGGACTTGGCGCAGAACTGGTCGGCTGGGAGGTGACCGACCAGCCCTGTCGGCCCAGGGTAAGCCGATCCTTGCATGGCAGCACAGCCCACCCCTCCGCACCGTTTCCCGCCCGTTTCTCCCGCGAGACGTTCTCGCTTTTTTCTCCCGGCACCGTTTCCCGCCCGTTTCTCCCGCGAGACGTTCCCGCATTTTTCTCCCGCCACCGTTTCCCGTCCGTTTCTCCCGCCAACCGTTCCCGCCTATTCCTCCCGCCACATTTTCCCGCCCGTTTCTCCCGCCACCATTTCCCGCCTGTTCCTCCCGCCACCATTGTCCTATAAAAACCACTCTAGGCTCAGCGGGTTACTCTCACAGAGCGCCAGCATGGTGTGCATTGTTCCTTGTGAGAAGTGTGTGTCCGGCTTTCATATAGCCGCATCCGAGCATCTAGCTAAGATTGTCACATATTTGAATGTAGATGGTAGGGAAATTCCACTTGAAGAAATTGTTGGTAGTGAGAGACATCTCGCTTTGCTAGGGGCGAGGCTATGCCGAGATGGGTTTCCGTATAGGACCCCAGAACAAATCCGTGCTGAAGTCTTGAGGCTTGCGGATAAGTTCGATAGGCATGTTACAAATGCGCCGATTCATCGAACCCAAGACATACGTGAGAGGTACGGTCGTTCGTTTCTCTGGGTATACTCCAGCGATGATGACGACGATTTCATGCCGTCATCAAAGGAAAAGCGGGCTGAAGCAGTGCGTAAGGGCAAGGAGAAGAAGGCAGAAACATCGAGGAAGGGTGCGGGTAAGAAGCCTGAATCATCGTCAAAGTGCAAGGGGGCGGGAAAGAAGCTTGAATCATCGTCAAAGGGCAAGGGTGCTAAATCTGCGGATGGTGCAGGCTGCATTGATGGGAGATAGGTAGAATCTAAATTTGAGTTATGTTGTATCTTTCTTTGAGTATCGATTAATTAGTAGTTGTACCTGCATTTCCTATTGTTGTGTGGTGTGATCGGTATGTAATCGAGGTTTGTTGTATCTTATCTTAATCGAATCAATGTCTACCTGTTACGGACATATCAAACATTGCCACATAGATCGTACTAATAAGTCTAGTACATAACGATACATAAGTCTAGTACTCATACATAGGTCTGACGGTACATGGAAAATAGCCAACATAAGGTCTCTGATACATAAGTAGAGTCTCAGTCATCGCCTCTGCCACGACGTGGCGGATGTGGCTGAGGAGTGCTCCATCCAAACCGATGGGGTGGGTGGGTGACTCGTGGAGGAACTAAGGACCCGTCATCTGCCTGCTGTGTATCCTGTGTGGGTTGTGGAGGAGGAGTGTTGTACATGTTGAGCCACTGGGTGTCCACACCGAGAAACACGTCCGACTGACTCTCCCAACCAGAAGCACCCGAGTAATGCTCGGAGATAGTAGGCCCCAAGTCGAAGTCGAATTGTGCTGTAATCGAGAAATTTTATGTAACATGTTATTTTGTAAATAGTTTGAGTACATGATAATGTAGTAGTACGAATCGACATACCGTGTGGTCCACGAGGCTGGAAGCCGGTGAAGGGGCTCTGCTCGTACTCCGAAGAGGGTCGCTGCTGGTAGCCCCCAGTGGGGCTCTGCTGGTAGGCCCCCTGCTGGTAACTCTGTTGCTGCCAGCCGGAACCTCCCGGCTGGTCAGGTGGAGGTGGTGCGACACGTGGACGCGGGTGCTGTCGGTGTGCCTCCGGAGGTGGCGGCACGTCACGCCGTGACCGTCGTTGAGGCATCTGCGTGGACGGATGCGGTGGCCGTCGTGCAGCATGTGGGAGAACGTCAGACGAGCGGACACACGTGATAGCCTCGTAGATCTGTCGCACTCTCGTAGCAGCGGACTGCAACCAAGACCGATGTTGTTCGCGTGTAAGCAAAGGCCCGGTCGAAAGTGAACGGTCCAACTGGTCGATATCATTCCCAAGCTCCCACGTCAACTCAGCCTGATTGTGGTACAGAAAGTTAGGAAATGAAGGATAATATAGATAAGGGTAAATGATTGTAGATAAGTTAAATATTTGTACCGCGTGTTGCCGTGAGCCGGACATAGACTGGCTGGGATACATATCCCACGTAGCAGGGGCCGGCATCACATCTGGTTGGTCGTGATGAACGAGAGAAACCCTTGTGGAAGTGACGTACCACTCTAGGTACTCGTCGTACTCCGCCGGATCGAAGGGTTGCGCCTCGACCCAGAGACGAGTCAGCGCATCAGCCCACTCGGCCACGTAAGGTTGCACTCTTTGCAACCATTGTGTCGCAGTCCTGTTAGTTCCCTTCCTGTTCCATCTGCAAGACAAGAAACATTAGCATAATTGTGAATGACAAGTGTTCAAACAAAAATGTGTGGTTAAGAAATGGAGGTACCGGTGGACGATGTCTGGTAGAGGCGCATCAATAGGCGGGGGGACCGAGATCTGGCGCAGGCCGAACTGCCTCATAACACGCTGCTGGGCCATCTCCTCAACGCTGACGTCGAAGATAATCTTCGACTTCGTTATCCAGTATGCTGCATCTCGCGTGCACATGATAGAAATTCCTCCTGGGAATTTCGACGCGATCGCGTCAGGCGAGTATGGCTCCCAAATAACTGAAGCCCCGGAGAGAACGTCGAACTGCTCGTTGAATGCCGGATAGCAGTTCCGAACCTGATCTCGAGCGAATCGTCTCTGCAAAACAAAGACGTAAATTGTATAAGTAAATAAGAAGGTACTCATTGACAAGCATAATTAGTAAATTATTTTTGAACATACCTTGCGATGTGTCCAAAGTGTCCCAAAAGTAGGGTCGTCTATGTGCTCTGGGTCGAAATAATGGTCGAGCGGCCACGGATCGGCCGCCGAAATGTCGGGTCGTCCAATGGGGAACCTCTCCCACGACCACAGCTGCAACAGCATAGGGCATCCAAGAATGGCTGACTTTGTCGCCGTAAGAAAGCACGCGTTGCACATACCTCGGTACGTGGCCGCTAAGACTGCAGAACCCCAGCTACGAACAGTGATGTGGTACGGCTGTGTCGCACTTGCAATCTCCAATGCGATGGGGATGTATCGCGCACTGATAGTGGTGACATGGTTCTCCATGAACATCACTTTTCCTAGCAGCCACATAAGGTACGCCTCGAGGCTCCTAGTAATCTGGGCCTCGGACATCTGGATCGTGCCAAAATTCTGTATCTGCACCGAAAACAATAATTGTACAAGTTAGGTAAAGGTTAGCTGAAGTGATGGATGAAACAAGACAATGACGTAGTACTAACCTGGAACTTAAGCAACCAATCAAGCTTGGGTCCGTGATCCTCATGCAGAAACACAGGTGCGTTGGGATTTATATTTTGGAATCGGTCTGCCATATCCTCAGACCACATATCAGGGGCCTGCAACGGACCTATGGGCTCACCAGCTAGAGGAAGGCCCAGTAGGTAGGACACATCCTGTAGAGTAGGAGCCATCTCGCCCCAGCGAAAGTGAAACGTGTGCGTCTCCGGTCTCCATCGGTCCACCAAGCAGGTGAGCAAACAGTGGTCCATCGCAAGCCGGCCAGTCACATCTGACGCCTCAACAAGGCGAGCAAAGGGTAGGAGCCCAGCCCACGTCAAACTGCATGTATCAAAAAATTGTTAACTATTTGACCAGTATATGTTATGAGCAAAATAAAAATACAACTTACCGATCGATCCAATCTGGGTGTATCTGCCAGTTATCCTTCTGACCACGAGTGATCAGAGGGTGGAGAACATCATCCTGCATTAGCTTAGCACGATGCTTGTTGTCCACCACCGGGTTAAGCAACGCCATCCCCGCCATCTCTGTAAGGACAGGTTAAAATGATAATAGAATGACCGAATAACAAAATTTAAATGACTACAAATCCAAACAAATTACAATTTTGACGATTACAGAGTACAAATACAAACATAATGGTTCCACGATTACAGAGTAGTACATAGAGGCAGATACGTAGTCTGCATTTATTACAAATATAAAGGTACTCTAGTTTCTTCCTCTTCCTCTCCGGCCTCGGTTGACTCTTCCACGAACCTTAGCATCACCAGGTCCAAATTCCGGACAGTTCGTATCCCTATGGCCAAATTGGTTGCATAGAAAACATTGCCTGGTAGGTCCTCCAGCTTCCGATTCATCCATATCATTACGTATGCGTCTACACTGGCGTCTACCTCTATCCGGACGAAGTAACCTTGGATCAGGAATGTACCTCCTCTCACCTGGCTCAACGGTGTTGAAATTAGGTAAGCGGACCTCGAACCTCCTTTGTTGCATGTGCATTCACAGGTTGGCCATGCTTCATTTCCAATCTTCACCTCATGCGTTCTCAACACATTGCCACAACCGAACTTGTCGGTAGGTAAGCGGACCTCGAACCTCCTTTCCTGATTTCCGATGGCAACCACTTGGAAAGTTCGTGCCTTCTCCATCTTAGCATCCATGTACTTCGTAATCTTTTCACACCAGGGTGAGTTTGGAGTGCGCAGTATATGCATTTCGGCTTGCTGGCGTTTGACTCTGAAGTACTTAACAATGCCTTGGAAAATTCCCTCCACAAGGGCAGTTAATGGCAAGGCTCTGTTCCCTCGAAGGACAAAGTTGTATGTTTCCGCAAGGTTTGTAGTCATGACGCCATACCTGGCTCCGTATGAGTCGTGCAACAATGACCACCTCTCCACGGGCTCATGCTCAATCCACTGCTGAAAATTCTTAATCAACCGTCCACCCTTTCTCCTCGTGCCCGGTGGGTCAAAGCCTGGAAGATCACACAGACCGATCGGTTCTTCTTCTTGCGGTGCAGGCCCTGTAGCTGCTTGAGCCGCTACTTGGGCTACATGAAACGCCACTGCCGCATTACGTGCAGCTTTCCTCTCCCGAACATGTTTGTTCGTGAACTCATCAAGCTTGCCACGGAGAAAATTGTACTTCCATTCCTGGTTCTGCTTGCAGAGTTTTTTGAACAGATTCATGAGACTCTTATTTCTGAACTGTGAGAAGAAGTTAGCACCTAGATGGCGCATGCACCAACGACTCTGAAGATCCACCCACGGTGTTTCTTCATCAGGTCCAGGGTTTGTTAATGCCTTTATAGCGTTAAGTATACCCGCATGTCTGTCATGTAGAACGCAAAAATTCTGCTTATCCTTGACAACAGCTTTTTTCAATTGCCTAAAGAACCACGTCCAACTTTCCGTGTTCTCGCTCTCAACAAAAGCGAAAGCAAGGGGCAACAGTTGGTTATTGCCGTCTTGGCCAATAGCAGTCAATATCTGACCCTTGTACTTGCCGGTCAAAAATGTGCCATCGACACATAACACTGGTCGGCAGTGGCTGAAGGCTTCGATGCATACACCAAAAGAGAAGAACAAACGATGCAACACCCTTACTGTAGGGAACTCTGGCATGTAGAAGTCTTGAAGATCAACATATGTGCCAGGATTCCTCGCCTGAAGCGTGCGGAGCAACCGGACAACAGAATCATATGAGTCAAAGAATGACCCAAATCTGGCCTCCAGCGCGTTCTGCTTAGCCCTCCAGGCCTTGCCATAAGAAATGTTGAAATTGAATCTTGTGAAGACTTTGTTCCTTATTGCCTTCACTTCCATCGCCTTGCTCTCCACTATCTCCGTGTAAAACAAACGAGCAATAAGCGTGGATGACAGATTACGGTGATCCTGAAGGATGCTGGGAATACGACATGTATGCATTACCATGTCACTCACAACCCAGTTTGTATCATACTTGGGGACATATGCGTGCACCCTACCCGGACAATCTATCCTCGAGCATTCCATGGTCAGATATTTCTTACTCGACACAGTTGTCTTGAAAACCCTTGATGTCGACATTGCCCACTGTATGATTGCTTCCTGCAGATGTTGCTTGTCAGCGTAAATTGCTCCCACAGCCATGCTGCTCTGGTGATATTGCCAGGAAGAATCATGACCATCCTCCAGAGTCATGCCAGATGAGAAGTCCTGAGTCCATGAAGCTGGATAAGGCACCTCCGGCTCGTACTCTGTGTCATTCGATGAATCAGAATCACTACCATCACCGCAATGACCCTCAATATCTTCATCTTCCATCTCGTCCTGCATTCGGCCATCTTCCTCATCCCCATCTGCCTCCACATTTTCACCGTCATCATGCCCTCCAGCCATACTACTCTACCCTGATTCATAAGCACTGCCTCCTTCGTAACCATGGCTGTCATCATTTTCAATTTCCATGGTTGCTGCACTGCTCTGCCCTGGATCGTGCCCACCCTCGCCTTCAGGAGGATTGACATTTACCTCCTTAACGACAGGAAGCAACAAGGCAACTGGGTGGCTTCCCCTGTTTTCGCAACCTTGCAACCAGTTCACCCACTGGGAATCACGATCAATCGGCCTCAGAGTGTACCAAATTTTTTTACGGGACCTTGACCATAACGCGTGCACCCCGACAGTGTGTGTTTCTACATTTAATCCCAAACACTGTGCCAACCAATATTTTAACTGACTAACAGACCAATTTTCAGGGTCAGTCAGATCCAACTCGACGTGCTCAAACTCACTCAGGTCCATCCCATACTCATTTTGCTTTACTGAGCCGACACCGTAGTAGAAATCAAACTTTACTACATTCGACATAACTGCTCACCTAAAAAATATTATAATGCATCAAATATTAATATCACATCGTACCTCAAATTCTACCGAAACTACTAATAAAAACTAAATTCTAACCCTACCCCTAACCCTAACCCTAACCCTAACCCTAACCCTAATACATGGAAAAGCCTTACCCTTGAAGCGTGTGCGGCCGGCAGGTGACGGCGTCCGCGGCCTTCTCCTTCGCGGCCTCCTCCTTCGCGGCCTCCTCCGCGCTCGCCCGCCTCCGCGCCCTCACCAGCCCGCTACCCTCCACGCCCTACACGCCCTCCACGCCCTCTGCTGCTCGTGGATAGGAGAGGAAGAGGAGCAAGAGAATGAGAGAGAGGAGAGGAAGAGAAAGAAAACGAGATGGGGAGGAAGAAGAGGGCTCGGGCTGGTAACAGCCCCTCGTCGGCCAGGAGGAAGCCGACGAGCCCAGTCGGCCGCGACGTGGCCGAACCGTGGCCGGTCGCTGCCGATCAGGCAGTCGGCCGCGCCCGTGATTCGGTCCACGCGCTGGTCGGCCTGCTCTGGGCCGACGAGCCCAGTCGGCCCGGAGTGGCCGACCAGCGCCAGTCGGCCACCACCAAGCCGAGGCCGCATTATTTCCGTAAATTTCTACAATTGCACAATATTCTCCGAATTTCTGTTAAAAAAAATAATATTTAAAAAAAATTAGCAAGATCAGGTGGCAGGTGAGGTTGGGACGATGCAGTAGTTCAGATCGACCATGCATGCACAAGCACAACACGCGCTAGCTGTATCTTTGCCCGCGCATACATGCATCAGTTTCAGAGATATGGATCGGAAGAGATTTGAAAACCTGGCCAGCCTGAACCTGGCTACAGTTTTCAGACTCTCCAGTGTAAAACAAACAGATGCCGTTGCGCGTGCAGTGGCCTTTAGCAGTTGAAATCTATTAAACCTTTACGCGTACGTGCGGTCGAGAAGTAGACACTTAATCAAAAGGTGCGGTGTTAAAAGGCGAGGCACACATGGATCATGTACAGAAGTTGCACGGCGTTCGCATGCATTCGTTCACTTTCGGCGTACCCTGAAGATAGAACAAGTGCATCTGCATGCCAAGCAGAGCCGGATCGATCATCAACATAAGCTGCAGGGTTAACCAGTAAAAGAGCAGAAGCTGTAGCAGTTTTCATCAGGGAACTCCAAAGTGAAAGCAACGAGGTCGCGATCTCATTGATTCGGACAACAACAGCACTAGAAACTGGCGTCGGGGCAGGCGAAATGGCCGTGTAAACGCGGGAAATTCCCTAGCTAGAAGATGGTAGTGAATATTCCACTTGGGGACAAAGCGCGGAGCCAGTCAAGAAAAAACGAACAGCTATAGCTAGGATCGAGTCGTCGAGATGATGATCAAGTTCGGTTAGTGCATACTTATGTGAGTGCGTTGATGCCGTACGTAGTGTGTTAGGGCTTGGGAATTTAAGTGGAAGTGCGGAACAGGAGCTAGCATCAAGCCTACGCGCCGCATGTCGCACGTCGATATCAAGTCCGTGTTCAGTTTTCTCTAGAAAAGCAAATGCAGATTTAAGTGGTTTGAGTTGTCGGCAGCGGCAACGTACATGCATGTCATGGCTGCAATCGAGGCTGCGATTGATCTCTTCCATGTCATGGGAGTAGAGTATAGTCTACGACCGACTCAGACTCTGAGTGGCGCGGTGATGAAATTCTTCCCGTCCCTCTCGTGAAAAACTTTCATTACGTGGGGGCTTCATCATCTTTGCTATCTTGAGCCATCATGCATGGAATGATCTTGTTGAAGACTTGGCTTCAAGAGTCAGATGTAGGTACCTACCTACGTCGACCAAAATCCTGCAAAGAAGATTATACCTAAACTCAAGCCTAGTCCATAGGCCAGATAACTAAATTACCGGTCGGTCGCAGGGGCGGTCAACTCGTCGACCGAATTAACGACCGAATCAAAGCTTTGGTAAGTAGTTCTACTCCACTCCCACATGCACAATGAGTGGGAAAAAGGGAGATCTACACCACATTCGCGAGTATAGTAAGTAGAAGACTGATCGAAGGCTAGGCTACCACTACCAGGTCACTAACCAAAGACCCAAACTGGAGAATTGAATCGGCTTCCGGCCGGCCGGTCGCACGTTGGAGCGTGATGAACCATGAACGGGGTGAAATGTTCTCATGAACAGAGGCCAGAGGGCGACCGACCCACTGGGTTGCTGATGACTGCTAAGTGATGTTCAAACTTGTCAGCCATAGTTTAGTGGAGTACCGGTAAAAGTTAAGTGTGTGAACGCCACCAAACACTAGAACTATAGTTCAACTAGAGATGCATGAGAATCGCATGCTCTCGTTTAAGTAGTTTGTCTTTCTGGCCAAAGACTTGGGCGATTAGTGCACGTTCCACTAGTCGAACGACAAGGTCGATACACTTTGTGGAATGTCCGAGTAGCTAACCCTGTTGCATACGTACGAGCTGCGTATTGACATACGTTAGCGTTGCAATAGGGTCTGACCGCAGTTTTTCTTTATGAGATCGATATATTTGAGCACCTCTTAACACTAGTGGAAAAAGGGGCACTAGTCCCGGTTTCAGACAGGCTCTAGTCCCGGTGTAGCAACCGGGACTGTCAGACCGGGACTAGAGCCACCTGACCCTTTGGTCTCGGTTTAACACGAACCGGGACCGGAGCCCCCCAATGAGCGCAGCGCACGTGGCCGCGACAGGGCGTGCGGGGGCGAACCCTTTAGTCCCGGTTCGTAACACGAACCGGGACTAGGATTTTTATTTTTTTTACATTTCAGGGTTTTGCTTTTTTCATTTCAGGGTTTACTTTTTTTTATTTCTACCGGTTTTCTGGGTAGGGGTTTCGGATGGTACCACGTCGATGTGTGACGGTAGGGGGTTTCGGATGGTACCACGTCGATACTATAGTTGATGTGTGATGATAGGGGGTTTTGGATGGTACCATGTCGATGCGTCGGGGTTGGGGTTTCGGATGCTACGGCTTCGATGGGAGAAAAACACGTATAAATTATTATACGAACCTAGATGAAGTTGTATCATGCATATATACAATTACATGAAGATCATGTGTTGATAACACATACACATTTAAGTACGCGTGGTATATGAATATCACGTTTCCCGGTTCCAGAGACTTAGAAATATTTTGTTACATGGAGATCACTATATATTACATGTCCGCACTAGTCAAAATAGTGGTACTTTCCGGTCTCCGGTATGACATCAGTGAGATAAAATCCCGTCAACTCCTCTGCAATTGCCCTGAAGCGGGTCTTTATTGGTAACTCATTGCGCTTTCTTGCCAACTGTAAAAAAATGATATCACAATGAATACATAAGATATGAAATGAATAAAACTCATCACGATTGATGATACAAAAATACTGTTGTGACTAGAGCTTTACGTACTTCGATACTTCTTTTGCTCTTCAAACTCTCGTTGACCACAGTGTGCATGTACTCGCAAACGAAGAATCCACATAGTTCAGTCCCGGTTGGCTGTTTAAGACAAGTCTATAAAAGAATAAAATTTAATCAAATAATAATAAAGTATGATAATGGTGCATGGGTCTAGTTATAGTACTACTTACATCGTTAGTACGACAGCGCAGTTTCTCTGGCCATCCACTGTTCGGATGTTCCGCGAGAAACATTTTCCAAACGCTGCATGATAAGAAAATGAATGAATGCGTCATAAATTTCTTGATATTAGGAAATGAACGAAAGAGGCGATAGGAAAAGAAAGTACCTTGCCACCAAATCAAAACAGGTCTTGTATTGTTTAGGGCATCTTCTTAACGAGTCAAGGACAACAATTTCTCCTTTCCGCAAGTCAATAACGATAAGAATGTAGTGGTAGCTGCGCACGTTTATAAATAGTCATGCATAACTAATCAATTAAACTTAACATCGGGTGAGAAAAATAGAATGTGTAATAAGCAGTAACACTCACTTGAAGTTGTAAGACCATAATATATATTTTTTGTAAGCTTGTCGCTTGAAAAACATTAGCAAATTCCCCGGTGTATCCTTGTTAAGTATTGGATCAATTATGTTATCTTCATGCATTATAGAGGGGTCAATGAACCCAATGTGGTTGATTTTCTTCTTCTTGCATTCGAGCATCTTCATTCTGCGTAATAAAGCACACAAAATATTATAGAGAGGATTATAACAGACAATGAACGAGTAGAGCTAATTAAAACATTAAATTACAGGAATAGATGACTTACAGACAATAGGAACTCATGATGCCTTTGTCGAGGGCCCGGAGATTGTATAACTGAAAGATTTCGGCGAAGTAAAGGACAACAGAGTATTCTTGGAAATAATGCGCTTCCTTAACTGCCATCATGAGAGCGACTTTATTCGTCTCCTTTACGGTATCCTTGTACCAGGCTTGAAATTGACGCATTCTTGTGGGTAAGTCGCCGTCAACAAAATTCTCCCCGTGAACATAAGTACGAACAACATCCGCGAAGGGGATATCATCTCCCGAATATACCAGCTCCCGCACATTGATGTTTTGAGAACTCTGTCATCAAGCACCTTGAGCGGGGGGGGGGGGGGGGGGGGGGGGGGCGACTGTGCGTCTTGTTCTCCGAGTTGGGCAACTTGTTTCCCTTTTTTCGATCGATCATCCATCTCTTCGTCATATGACTTACCAATGTTGCGATCATAGTCTGTTGGCGGCGATGGTGGGGGGTTGTATAGGGCATCGATGCAACGGTCAATTTTTTCCTGAGGAATTCCGGCAGTAAATTTTGCAGGAGGCAATTGTTTCGCTAACGCTTTCTGTTTCACGCCAGCAAGCCAGGCATCCGTATGTTCTTTGCATGCGATATCGCTTTCCTTGACGGTTCTCTCCCAAGGTAACTTTGGAGTAGGCGGCGGTGTTTTCTGCTTTCTAGGTTTCTTCCTAACAGGAGAACCAGACTGGCGCCTACTCGAGAGCGACTTAACATTCTGGCGGACTGGCACAGACTGCGATGGCCTCGCGCTAGGAACCCTCTCGGGGGGCGGTTGGCTTTGCTGTTGAGCTGGAGATGGACTCGGGCTGGGGTCCCTATCGGGGAGGTGTGGGCTTTGCTGATGGGGTGGAGATGGACTCCGTCTTTGATCCCTCTCGAGGAAGAGTGGACTTGGCTGGTGAGCTGGACTCCTAGAACGAGGAGTGGACTTTGCTTGTTCTGAAAGGACGATGTATTTCTTGGGCCATAGGGCGAAGGCATGCTTGACGTCTGCCAACGTTTTCTCCTCGTCACCTCCAGGTAACTCAAGTTCCAAGGATTCAAATCCCGGCATAATTTCGTCCACCCCGACACGAGCGTAGCCATCTGGAATTTGACCACAATGGTAGAGTTCTCCAGGTTGAATTACTAAAGCTTGCCCCACCGCCACCTTCAAAGTTATGTTTCTCATTGCTATATGTAGCTCACAACCTGTAGGCTCTATGATGTCATCCACTGGGTAGGCACCAACGTCGACCTGACGCGTGGAACCAACGCTGCTTCTACGCTGAGATGGGGCGGCATGTGCTTCATGGTCTAATTGGTGCCGCTCCTGAGGTTCCGTTCTTTGCTCCTTCAATGCTTTTATTTCCGCCCGTTGCTCCTTCATTTCACGTTCCAATTGTAATATCCGGTCGGCCTCCTTCTTCTTACCTCTGCTACGGCTTCTATAAGTGTGAGCGGATTCCGGCCACGCAGTCTTAAACGTAGCACCGCCAGAAAAGCCTCGAGCTCGTCCAACATGTTCAGGATTCCCCAGTGCCCGTGTCAGCTCGTCATCCTCTCTATCGGGTTTGAACACACCATTGCGAACATCATTAATTGCTTCTTCAAGCTTCTTTTTTATACGATTAACGAGAACCTTCCATTTTCCCCTTCCAACAATCTCTCCGGTTTTAGGGTCCAACATTGCCCCATGCGCGAACAACCAGAATTTCGACCTCTCGGGCCAGTCAAGTGTCTGTGGACGGACCCCCGATTGAAGCAGTTTTTCTTCATAGGCTAACCACTTAGGAATGGCGCTCTTGTAGCCACCTGTCCCCAATGTATGGTGGTGTTCCTTCAGCCCAGCATTCAATTTATTTATCGTCGATCGGGCCACAGCCATAGGTGATTCCCTATATGCCTTAAACGCCGCCCATTCAGATTCTAACTTCTTCCCTTGTGCTCCACTGAAATCTGGCACTTCTTTTGTTTCTACATATTGATTCCATAACTTTTTCTTCCAGTTCCGGAATTGTTCCGCCATCTTAATAAGAGTCCACTTCTTGAGGTTGTCCTTCTTCACTTTAGAGAGATCTGGCGGGAGGGTGAAATGTGACAACAGCGTGTTATAGACCAAATCCTTAAGAACTTGGTGGACATAACATGGGTCGTCCACATCTGCGACCGCCGGCTTATTCCATTCGCGTACGCTGATTGGGATCATGTCCCTAACAATAACTCCAGCTTGACTTATAAATTTGCTGCGGTTCTGTTTTGGTTCGAGCGGTTCACCGGAATCAGCAATTTTCTCAATCGGTAACTTTGGATCCTCGCTCGTCATTCTTTTTGCCTTGCCTCGAGGAGCACCTGGTGGCTGTTTTTTCGCAGATTTGCTTGATCCGGATGGCTAAAAGAAAAATGAGTCGTTAATAAATACAACACAAATCAACTAATGCATATAGTTAACAACAACATATCGCCATATTTATTATAAACACATATACACCTCTCCGCCGGAGTTTGTTATCACCACATCAAAGTCTTGTGACTCGATTCCAAAGTCGTTCAAAAATTGTTCGAAATCATAATCATCTACATCTCCTCCAGCTCGGGCATCATTAAAAATAAGTTGTTCCATTTGGTCTTCCATCTCTTCGTCTCGTTGAAATTGTGCTTCTTCTATCTGCTCGTCTCGCAAGTGCTCCATAGCTCAAATGTACCTGCAATCAATAAAATTTGCAATCAAGTTCAGATTTATTCTTAAAAAGATACAAGTATGCAATCCTATAAATTACAAGAATATGAATATTGGGTTGAATGATTGTTTAAAATATTCTATAAATTACAATGTACCTTTTTACTACTCAAGCATGTCAAACTAATGCACCCAAGTGTAACTCTCATAAATAAAACACAAAGGATTAAGTAACACCCTCCCCTTAAAAACATAAAGTACGTATTTTACGTACTACTGCAGCAATGCAACAATAACAGTAGAAGGTGAAAAAATACATACTTTATGTTTTAGCAAGTAAAAAATGCACACTCGAACTATTGTTGAGATAAACTTTATGCTTCTACTGTTATGCACACTCGAACTATTGTTGAGATAAAGTAAATAAAGCTTACTACAACAGAAGTACTTACTACTATCATATGCACACTCGAACTATTTAGCAATACTTATGTAGTGCAACAAAAAAATACTAATTCATGTGTGTGACTAGCACTACAGAAGTAGGAGTAGAAGAATTCAGTAAGGCGGCAAATGTGAAAACTAAATTTTTTACACAAGGCAGCAGTGTTTATCAATTGATTGACCCAGTCCACACTAATGTGACTAGCATTACTAATATAGCAAATGTTGCACTAAACAGACTACATGCACTACACTTCACAACTTGAAGCTACACCATCACTGACAAGAAACAAATAAGGATTTATTATTTCAGCAAACAACTCCCTTTATCACTGTTTTTCTTTTCAAAATTAAGACAAGGAAAACATATGAGTACATAACAGATCGCACTACTAAATCATATGATGTAGTTTCTCATAAAATAAAATTAGATCATCCAAATTATTCAACTTTGCACTCCACAATTTATGCAACCAAATTGTATTTAAGACTTGCAATTATTCAAGCTAACGGTGAGGATCGGTCAGTGGCTGGTCAAAGCAGAACTCCCTCCGGACACCAGAAGTGCAGATCAAAGCATTAATAGACATATACACTATGTGTCACCGGGGAATTTGACGATTTGCCACACTTACCGAGGAGGAGGAGAAGGTGGGGCAGCACGGGCCGGAGTCGAGCCGGAGTTGGGGCCGGGTAGCACGGGCTCGCGCGGGACGACGGCGTCGGGGAGCACGACGTAGCGGCGCGGCGGGGAGCAGCGCAGCGGCGGATAACCCTAGCTAGGGTTTCTGCGGGGAGCAGCGGGGCGCGGCAGACGGCACGGAGCACGACAAACGACGGAGCAGCGCGGCGGCGGGGAGGAGCGCAGCGTCGGACGGAGCAGCGCGGCGGCGGGGCAGCAACGGCCGGAGCAGGGCTTCGCCGGAGGAGCGCGCGCGTGGATTTGGGATTTGGGGGAGGACTTGTGCTTTTTTTCTGCCGCGACCTGCCTAAACGCCGCGAAAAAGGCCTTTAGTCGCGGTTCGTGACAGGAACCGGGACAAAAGGGTCTTTAGTCGCGGTTCGAGCCACCAACCGCGACTCTGGGCCGCGAAAAACTGCGCGCGTAGCTCAGGGGACCTTTAGTCTCGGTTGGTATTATGAACCGAGGCTAAACACCCTTTTTTTTTGTTCTTCTTTTTACAGGGTTTTGTTTCCTATTAAATACTTTGGTTTCTTTTTCCTAGTTTTTGTTTCTATTTTCTTTTATATACTTTGGTTTACTTTTTTTAATTGTTTGGTTTCTAGTTTATTCTTTCATTTTCCTTTTTTTTGTTTCTAGTTTTTTTTATATCATTTTCCATTTTTAAAATATTTATCCAAATGGTTAAGTAAGTACAGTAAATATGATTCCAAATGGCACCCAACTATTTTTCACTAAGAGTGGTGCACATATGATGGATGATCCCCAAGTTTAAGTTTTTTCTTTGAATTATAGCTAATTTTCCCTAGTTAATTGAGTTTATGTTGATTTATCGAAAGTAATTCAAATTTGAACTACAACTATTTGATAGTTTGGTCTGAAACTTTCTGAAAAATCATTTTAAGGTACACAACTAGTGGTTAAATCATAGAAACATTGATAGTTCTAGAAAATATCACCTCTTCCGATGCTTAGTCGTAGCGACCGTTTTGATCGTTTTTAAGAAAAAATGTAATAAAGTGATAAACACCTCAAAAAATCTAATCCTTTGGCATGGGCTCCCTATATGTGTACTAGTTGCTATGAAAAATGATAAACTTGATTTTTTCCAACATTTACAAAAAAAGTATTCACAAAAAGGTCTATCATGTATGAACATCTAGAAGTTTCAAGCCAAATGACCAAGTTATGGTCATTACAACGACATAGTTTGTGATAAAAATCTCATACTCCACACATAGGTGCATATTGGTATATTAAACAACCTTGCCGAAGGGATTCTTCAAAATATTTTCATAAATATCATTTTCCATTTTTAAGTGGAAAAAATAAGGTTTTTTGTGAAGTAAGTACATAAAATATGATTCCAAATGGCACCCAACTGTTTTTCACTAAGAGTGGTGCACACATGATGGATGATCCCCAAGTTTGAGTTTTTTCTTAGAATTATAGCTAATTTTCCCTAGTTAATTGAGTTTATGTTGATTTATCGAAAGTAATTCAAATTTGAACTACAACTATTTGATAGTTTGGTCTGAAACTTTTGGAAAAATCATTTTAAGGTACACAACTAGTGGTTATATCGCAGAAAGATTGATAGTTCTATAAAATATCACCTCTTCCGATGCTTAGTCGTAGCGACCGTTTTGATCGTTTTTAAGAAAAAATGTAATAAAGTGATAAACATCTCAAAAAATCAAATCCTTTGGCATGGGCTCCTTATATGTGTACTAGTTGCTATGAAAAATGATAAACTTGATTTTTGCCAACATTTGCAAAAAAATTATTCACAAAAAGGTCTATCATGTATGAACATCTAGAAGTTTCAAGCCAAATGACCAAGTTATGGTCATTTCAACGACATAGTTTGTGATAAAGATCTTATACTCCACACATAGGTGCATATTGGTATATTAAACAACCTTGCCAAAGGGATTCTTCAAAATATTTTCATAAATATCATTTTCCATTTTTTAAGTGGAAAAAATAAGGTTTTTTATGAAGTAAGTACATAAAATATGATTCCAAATGGCACCCAACTATTTTTCACTAAGAGTGGTGCACACATGATGGATGATCCCCAAGTTTGAGTTTTTTTTAGAATTATAGCTAATTTTCCCTAGTTAATTGAGTTTATGTTGATTTATCGAAAGTAATTCAAATTTGAATTACAACTATTTGATAGTTTGGTCTGAAACTTTTGGAAAAATCATTTTAAGGTACACAACTAGTGGTTATATCACAGAAACATTGATATTTCTAGAAAATATCACCTCTTCCGATGATTAGTCGTAGCGACCGTTTTGATCGTTTTTAAGAAAAAATATAATAAAGTGATAAACACCTCAAAAAATCAAATCCTTGGGCATGGGCTCCTTATATGTGTACTAGTTGCTATGAAAAATGATAAACTTGATTTTTGCCAACATTTGCAAAAAAAGTATTCACAATGAACACCTAGAAGTTTCAAGGCAAATGACCAAGTTATGGTCATTTCAACGACATAGTTTGTGATAAAGATCTCATACTCCACACATAGATGCATATTGGTATATTAAACAACCTTGCCAAAGGGATTCTTCAAAATATTTTCAAAAATATCATTTTCCAATTTTTAAGTGGAAAAAATAAGGTTTTTTGTGAAGTAAGTACATAAAATATGATTCCAAATGGCACCCAACTATTTTTAACTAAGAGTGGTGCACACATCATGGATGATCCCCAAGTTTGAGATTTTTCTTAGAATTATAGCTAATTTTCCCTAGTTAATTGAGTTTATGTTGATTTATCGAAAGTAATTCAAATTTGAACTACAACTATTTGATAGTTTGGTCTGAAGCTTTTGGAAAAATCATTTTAAGGTACACAACTAGTGGTTATATCACAGAAACATTTATAGTTCTAGAAAATATCACCTCTTCCGATGATTAGTCGTAGCGACCGTTTTGATCGTTTTTAAGAAAAAATGTAATAAAGTGATAAACACCTCAAAAAATCAAATCCTTGGGCATGGGCTCCTTATATGTGTACTAGTTGCTATGAAAAATGATAAACTTGATTTTTTCCAACATTTGCAAAAAAAAAAATTCACAAAAAGGTCTATCATGTATGAACATCTAGAAGTTTCAAGCCAAATGACCAAGTTATGGTCATTTCAACGACATAGTTTGTGATAAAGATCTTATACTCCACACATAGGTGCATATTGGTATATTAAACAACCTTGCCAAAGGGATTCTTCAAAATATTTTCATAAATATCATTTTCCATTTTTTAAGTGGAAAAAATAAGGTTTTTTGTGAAGTAAGTACATAAAATATGATTATGGCACCCAACTATTTTTCACTAAGAGTGGTGCACACATGATGGATGATCCCCAAGTTTGAGTTTTTTCTTAGAATTATAGCTAATTTTCCCTAGTTAATTGAGTTTATGTTGATTTATCGAAAGTAATTCAAATTTGAACTACAACTATTTGATAGTTTGGTCTGAAACTTTTGGAAAAATCATTTTAAGGTACACAACTAGTGGTTATATCACAGAAACATTGATAGTTCTAGAAAATATCACCTCTTCCGATGATTAGTCGTAGCGACCGTTTTGATCGTTTTTAAGAAAAAATGTAATAAAGTGATAAACACCTCAAAAAATCAAATCCTTTGGCATGGGCTCCTTATTTGTGTACTAGTTGCTATGAAAAATGATAAACTTGATTTTTGCCAACATTTGCAAAAAAAAGTATTCACAAAAAGGTCTATCATGTATGAACATCTAGAAGTTTCAAGCCAAATGACCAAGTTATGGTCATTTCAAGCCAAGCTAAATGACCGTGGCAAGACATCTCTGATGATCTACAACCGTCCGACAAAACATCTCTGATGATCTGCAACCGTTTGGAACGGTCGCAGATCATCAGAGACGTCTTGCCGTTGGTTGCCCAAAGATGCCTCTGTCGAGTGGAGGGTTCACCTTCAGCCTTCACTGAGTGCTCTCTGCTACCCGTGTGCTGCCAAAATGAACAATAATGAGTAGACACTGAGTGTTGAACATGTCCGGGAGGGGGGCTATATATAAGGTACGTGTGCTTCTTTAGTCCCGGTTGGTAACGAAGTGGTCGTCATACTGCTGATCCAACAGCTCAGAATCTCTCAAAAGAAACACACCTCAGATCCAACGTCTCACAAGCGCTAGAAAGAAACACACGATCCATGTGCTTCTTTAGTCTCGGTTGGTACTAAAGAAGCACATGGATCGTGTGTTTCTTTCTAGCGCTTGTGAGACGTTGGATCTGAGGTGTGTTTCTTTTGAGAGATTCTGAGCTGTTGGATGGGCACTATCATGACCAGTTAGTGAGTCACATGACCCTATATATAGCCCCCTCTTGAACATGTTCGGCAGTCATTGTCTCCTCATTCTACTTCATCGACAGAATACAAAGCATTCGGATTCCCTGCATACGCCCAACGGTGCATTTCATATGCAGGCACTCACGAGCCACCGTTGGGCTGTATGCAGGTGAAATCATGTGTTTTGTTCCATGTATCTACAAAATACTTCAGTTCACTTGTTCTTCTGATACAAAACATTCGGATATTACACATCAACAATAATATCCCTCTCTAGTGTTTACTTGTTCTTCTGATTGTGTCGTAACCACGGACAATCTTCTTCATTTAACTTGATACTTGGATCACTGTTGACTTTGAAGGGCGGAATGTCATGAAACTTATCGTAATCTTCTGACATGTCTGTCTTGTCCTCCACTCCCACAATGACTCTTTTCCCTGAAAGAACAATGTGGCGCTTTGGCTCATCCTATGATGTACTCGCTTGCTTATCTTATCTTTTTTTCGGTAGGGTAGACATGTCTTTCACATAGAAAACCTGAGCAACTTCACTGGCTAGGACGAATGGTTCGTTCTCGTACGAAAGATTGTTGAGATCCACTGTAGTCATTCCGTATCGTGGGTCTACCTCTACCCCGCCTCGTAGGTTTAACCATTTGCACTTGAACAAAGGGACCTTAAAAGTAGGTCCATAGTAAAGTTCCCATATCTCCTCTATGTAACCATAATATGTGTCCTTTGTCCCGTTGCAGTTTGTTGCATCAAAGCGTACTCCACTGTTTTGGTTGGTGCTCTTTTTATCTTGTTTGGATGTGTAAAATATATTTTCATTTATCTCGTACCCTTGAAAAGTCAATATAGCTGAAGCTGGCGATGTGGCCAACAAGTATAGCTGTTCTTCAACATTGGTGTCATTAATGAGACGTCTTTTTAACCAACTGCTGAAAGTCTTCATGTGGTCTCCATCAATACAATCTTCAGATTTCTCCGGGTACTTGGAGCGTAAAACATTCTTGTGTTCCTCGACATACGGACCCACCAAACTGGAATTATGTAGAACGGTGTCGTGTGCTTGAGTGAAAGAATCCCCGTCTTGACATATTGTTGCTTTCTTTCCTAGGGTGCCTTTTCCATGCAGTCTCCCCTCATGACGTGATTCAGGAACACCGATCGGCTTCAGATCAGGAATAAAATCTACACAAAACTCAATGACCTCCTCTGTTCCATAACCCTTGACGATGCTTCCTTCTGGCCTAGCCCGGTTATGCACATATTTTTTTAAGACTCCCATGAACCTCTCAAAGGGGAACATGTTGTGTAAAAATACAGGACCGAGAACAAAAATCTCTTCGACTAGGTGGACTACAAGGTGCGTCATAATATTGAAGAAGGTTGGTGGGAACACCAACTCGAAGCTGACAAGACATTGGACCACATCCTTCTCTAAATTTTTTAGAGTTAGTGGATTGATGACCTTCTGAGAAATTGCATTGAGAAATGCATATAGCTTCCCAATGGGTTCTCGAACATTTTCCGGTAGAAGCCCTCTCAATGCAACCGGAAGTAATTGTGTCATAATCACGTGACAGTCATGAGACTTTAGATTCTGAAATTTTTTCTCTGCCATGTTTATTATTCCTTTTATATTTGATGAGAAGCCAGATGGAACCTTCATACTGCGAAGGCACTCAAAAAATATTTTCTTCTCTTCTTTAGTAAGAGCGTAGCTTGCAGGACCTGGCTGATTCTCTGAATGAGTATCGTCTCGATGCATCTCTTCGCTCATACGTTGATGGGTCTGCCTTCCTTTCGGTGTACCTTTTTTTGACTTCCCATCTTTTGACTTCCCATACACGCCCAAGAAGTTTAGCAAATTGCAAAAAATGTTCTTTGTCACGTGCATCACGTCGATTGCAGAGTGAATCTCTAGCATTATCCAATATGGCAGCTCCCAAAATATAGATTTCTTCTTCCACATGGGTACGTGGTTGTTTGCGTCATTCGGAACAGTGAGACCGCCAGGACCCTTTCCAAAGATTACATTTAAATCCTTGACCATATCATGTATAGCAGAACTAGAAGGGCGGGTAGGCCTCGGCCGATGATCTGCCTCACATTTGTAATGCTTGCCTTTCTTTCTTAACGGATGCTTGGGTACAAGAAACCGACGATGACCTAGGTACACATTCTTGTTACCTAAATGTATACTATCGGTCTCAGCTAAACAGTGCGTGCATGCATTGTATCACTTGTTTGACTGTCCTGAAATGTTGCCTAGAGCAGGCCAATCATTGATGGTTACAAAAAGCAAAGCTCGTAGATCAAATTCCTCCAGTTTGTGCTCATCCCACACACGTACACCTTCCTCACACCACAACTGCAAAAGTTCTTCAACTAATGGCCTGAGGTACACATCAATGTCGTTGACAGGTTGCTTCGGGCCTTGAATGAGCACGGGCATCATAATGTACTTCCGCTTCATGCACAGCCAAGGAGGAAGGTTATAGATACATAGAGTCACGGGCCAAGTGCTGTGACTGGAGCTCTGCTCTCCAAAAGGATTAAAGCCATCTGTACTTAGGCCAAATCTTAAGTTCCTTGCGTCATCTGAAAATGTCGGGAACTCTCTGTCAATTTTTCTCCACTGGGACCCATCCGCGGGGTGTCTCAACATCAAGTCTTTTTTACGATTTTCTTTGTGCCAAGGCAACAACTTGGCATGCTCTCTATTGCTGAACAAACGTTTCAACCGTGGTATTATAGGAGCATACCACATCACCTTTGCAGGAATCCTCTTCCTGGGGCGCGGCTCGCCCTCAACATCACCAGGGTCATCTCGCCCGATCTTATACCGCAAAGCACCGCATACAGGACATGCATTCAATTTTTCGTGCTCACCGCGGTAGAGGATGCAGTCATTAATGCAAGCGTGTATCTTATGCACCTCTAATCCTAGAGGGCATACCACCTTCTTTGCTTCATACGTACTAGACGGCAATTCGTTATCCTTTGGAAGCATCTTCTTAACTATTTTTAACAAATTTTCAAATCCCTTGTCAGAAGTACCATTCTCTGCCTTCCATTGCAACAATTCAAGTGTGGTACCTAGCTTTTTCTGGTCATTTTGACAAGTTGGGTACAACAATTTGGCGTGATCAGCTAACATACGCTCCAACTTCAACCTTTCGTTTTCACTTCCACAGTCCATTTGTGCATCACGAATGGCCCGACGAAGATCATCGTCGGGCTCATCAATAATGGGATCTTCTTCAGTTTCGTCTTCTCCCATTATAGTATCACTGAACTAAGGATACTTGTCATTATCCTCCTCTTCTTAATTTTCTTCCATGATAACCCTTGTTTCTCCGTGCTTGGTCCAACAATAATAACCAGGCATAAAACCATTATGCAAGAGGTGTGAGTGAATGACTTTTGAGGTAGAGTGATCACTCATATTCTTGCAGGCACTACATGGATAACGAATAAAACCGTTCTTCGGCTTGTTTGCCTCAGCCATATGGAGAAAATTATGCATGCCATCAATGAACTCAGGACAACATCGGTCACCGTACATCCATTGTCGGTTCATCTGTATTACATAAAAGTATATCGAACCCCATTATTACACTACTGTCATAAATAATATGTAAGAGCAAATTAATTAATACAATGTCATCCATTAAAATAAGAGTAGAGTATTGACAAGCGGTAATACATAGTTCTCATAAAACATACATTAACTGAAACAAATATAAAAATTATCTAAAGAATTTAAATCCAACAACAAATGCGATCAAAATAGCAACTAAGGTAAATACTGAACCCACAACATAATGATACCAAGCCTCCCGATTAATGGCATATTTTCAATCCTTTTTATCTTCAAGCGCATTGCATCCATCTTGATCTCGTTACCATCGACCACGTCGGCAAGTTTGAGCTCTAATTTCATCTTATCTTCTAAGCATTGAAGATAAAGAACTTCACTTCTTTTCAATTTTGCTTTCAAATAATTGTTTTCTTTATCCAAAAACTCGACAATAGGGTCAGGTTCAATTTCTGGTTCAACTACCTCCTAGATAAAAATAATTCTATGTCAAGTTGGTCGCCATAATTGCCAGAAACATAGAATGAAATAAATAGTTTTGAAAATATACCACATCCGAATCATACACCGGACGAGGACCGACGGGGACGGATATCAGAACCATGACACTATACATATAATACAAGTTAGAAAATTATACAAGTAGTAACTATGCATCTAAATCATAAAAGCTATGTTTTTAAAATAAAATAAAATAAAATATAGAGGCTCACCGAGGTGGTGACGGGACGGCGCGGGCGATCGACGTCGATAAGGCTCCTCACCACACTAAAACACATAAATCATTATTTTAGTTTGAGAACAAATTGCACATATACACAAATGAGATCATAACTTAGGCATTACATCGAACACCTTGCTTGCACAAAAAAATTGAAATGAGCAAAATGAGCTAAATAAGCAATGCCGGAAAGAGGATGAAGAGGCTAACCGTGGGGTGCCTTCAATCTTGCCAAATGGTGTAAAATATTATGGATTATCTAGTCTTGGGGAGAGGAAATGGAGAAGAAATGGAGAGGAAATGATTTTGAGCTCGGGCTCGGTGGAAAAAATGGAGTGAGCAGGGTGGAAGAAGCTGATAAAGGTCAGGACCATCAGTCCCGGTTTGTGTTACGAACCGGGACTAAAGGGTTCTGACGCTGGGGCCTGCCTCTGCTGCCGCATGCGGTGAACGTTTAGTCCCGGTTCGTAACACGAACCGGGACTAAAGGTCCCTCACAAATCCGGCGGTGTGGCTCTCACCCCTTTAGTCTGGGTTCAAAAAATGAACCGAGACTAAAGGGGTAAACCAAAGGCTCGTTTTCTACTAGTGTAAATATTGAGCCGACATGCCGGAAGAAGCCATAAAAAGATTTGAAAAAAATGACTCACGAAGAAGGACAAGAATGGATCCAGCCAAACCTTTGGTTTAGACTAGAGCCATCTTTAGAGGAGGTGGTGTGGAATGACATCTACCACGTTGACGACGTGAGTCTCGGCGGCATGACACAATGGGGTCTTGATGTCGGATGTATGATGATGGAAGCACGCGCATCGGATATGTTGTGTAGAGTCATGGTGATGTCGACGGCATGCCTGACAAGTTTAATACTTTGGTCCATGTCCTTAAGATGAAGATGGATTAGAGAAAGACGACGGCGGCGACTTCTGTAGCGTGTGCATCGGTGCCACTGAGAGTCTGTTGGACCAGTTGTGCCCTTTGTTTGCCAGCTGGTGGCTTTGTATGGCTTTCGGTCTTCGATGATGTGTGTTGGTTTGTTGCCAGGGCATTCAAACCTCTTCCTGGCCACCCCCCTTCATATGTGTTGTCGGGTGTAGCGAGATGTCGCTTAGTGGGTGGATTTGCTTCGGGTTGATCTTTGTATAGTGTTAAGGTTTTGTTGAATAAAATTTTGGATATTGTGTGCATCACTTTCATGTAGAGACTCGGGATCCACACCCTCTTTTTTAAAAAACATTCCGCCAAAGCATAACACATCCATAACCTTAGGTGAGGATCAAGAGGAATCTGATACAATTGTAATGCTCTAGTACCGCTAGATCCAAGAAGAATTGGGGAATGGGTGAAAGGATGGTGGAGCAAAAGCAAGAGCCATTGAGTTAAAACTTAACTGAACGGTCTATGTTACAAACTCATGACTAGGGATTTAAACCCACCACGCCAGAACGCACCGGTGTCACAAGTTCAACCTTGACCCACAACATGCTCACACCCCTAACAGTTGGACTTACAGATCCAAGCTGTCTGCCCTCACACTTGTCGACTCATCCTCTTGGTTTAGGATGGTCGACACATCGACCATTACATGAATGGATGCGGAGAGGATCTGGATAGGGAGACGTCGTCGAGACTAAGGCTTTGTGTGCACTCCATGTCATCGTAGTTGTTGCCATCTCCGGAAAAATAGGGAATCCAAATACTTATGTGTTGGGATGCCCCATACAAAACATAGGTTTGCCCTTTTAGTTCGACGTGAGTAACAAAAGGGTAAATTTTACTATTCGATAAACCATGTGCTATAAAATGGTCGAATTTCCGGAACAAGTGTCACAAAATACTCTTTGTATGCACGAGCCTTCGGTAGTGATAAAGATGCCATAGAAGAGGCTAAGTATTACCAGGCAGGCGAATGGGCCGCTCGTTCTTTGATGGTTCACGAGTCTTGAATCCAATCATCAAATATGGTATCTTCATCTTGACAGATAGGTTGTTTTAAATTACTGCTTTCATTTCTCGAATCAATGGTCATTCTGTTGTCGACCCCTCGATTTTTGTTCCTTGAAAAATCATACAATGTTGGATAAATTATATTTGTTCCATGGTTGCATTTTTAATCTACACCAGTTACAAATTTCTAAATTGTGCAAGTAATTTATCTGGTAGGTCGCCGTAGAATCCAATGCTCTCAATTTCTCATGGTATACAATGTCGATGCTCAAGTGCACATAGTTAAAAACAAAAAGAAAGTACACATAGCCCTTGTCCTGAACTCCTGATGCCTGCATTCTACTCCCGGCAAAGTAGCAAACCAAACAGAGCCGGACCGGGGAAAGCAGCATTTGCGGTTTCCCCAACCGAAAACACACGCGAAGCGCGCCCACCGGTGCTTTCGGCTAATCAATCTCTCCGGCGTGCAATGAACAGCCGCCCGGCCGGCGGAACGTCCCAACCAGACTAGGCATCCCCAGGCGCAACGGCTACTTGGCCACGCAACGACCATCAACACCTCCTCCTCAGGGCAATCAATGGCCTCTCTGTCCACTCCCATCCCTGTCTCTGCAGCGGCGGACGTACGTAACGTGGAACTGCCGCCGTCCCGGCGACGAGCGAGCTAGTCGCGGTGAGGCCGCCATTGAAGCACCCAGGGGAGGGACCCGCGTGTCGGATGCCAATCGGCGCCTGTGCCCGAGTGCATTTGCTGCGGTCGTCAGTGCCAGCACAGACCGACACCGGCGAGGTGATGGGAGTTCGAATGCTAGTTTCTGTGGGCGAACCCAAAGGCCTCCATCACAGTAGGACGATGATCCTCGCCTGTGATTTCTCAACACACAAAAAAGTCTCGTTTGCAAGCTATCTTCATCACGAGTCTCAAATTCCGATGCATGTAATGGCACGTAACGGAGATATGGTTGAGTGTGATGGAACTTAGTATTGTGCTTCATTTGGTGTTTGCACCAATGCCTTTTGCATGATATTGCGTACTAGATCAACCTTAATTCGGCTAGCTTGTGAAGTATACATCATGAAGGGTACAAATTGTGAACATAACAAAAAAAAGTCAATTTCAAGTTTTATGTCCTCCATCCATTTTTGTCTTTGAACTTCTATTCCTCGAAATGAGAGTTCGAGTTACCGGTTGATTTAAGAAATCAGCCAAAACCTAGGAAATAAGATCATAGATCGACCGGCATGGGCATCGAAACCAACCTGGCTACTGACACAAATAATACCAATACATCACCAAGAAGAGAAGAATGGCTGACGGTCACCAATAGTAGGAGGCACACATCGACCTTCGAACTCAACGTACTCCAAGTGAACGCACACATAAGACTAAAATTTGTTAGAACCAAGCGCAATTGATGAATCTTAAGTTTTGTACTTCCTCTGTAACAATTTGTAAGACGTTCAGCTAGCTGAATTTGTGTACTGCCAACGTCTTATAATATGATACGGAGGGAGTAAAAGAAATACCACAACTTTGTCACATTACATTGCACGTACTATCCACAGTACTGCTGAGCAAAATTAAGTTCACGGTATATATCCTTGATGGACAGAAAATAGGACTTCACGTAGTGGTATTGCTTTATATAAGAATTAATTTTATGAACTCGTCCTAAATTAGCATTAGAGCTTATGTTCTAATGAATAAGTCATAGAAATTTAGGTAAATGTCAAACCTTACCAAGTTTGACCTATTATATAGAAGAAAATATCAACTCCTAACATATTAAATAAGTTAATTACTAAAATATATTTTGTGTTATGCCTATTGATATTGATTTTGTATAGTAACTGTTCATATTGTTGTCCATAACATTGGTCCAAATTATATATTGTTGAGTTTTACTAAATTCATATGTATTATTAGTTGGAGGGTGTATCTTGTAGACTTTATGTCTATACACTCTTATGCCTTTGTATTCTCATGTATTGATTAGATTGCCTTTAGTTATTTATTCCATGTCGTTTAGACAAAGGGAAATATTACTTAATGTTGGTATGCATCAAAAGGATGATTTTTATGTATATACTGTATTCTCTAATATTAATTAGATCACCTTCGGTTATTTATTCAATGTATATACAATATAGTATTATTTTTCAATGAAATATCTTGCACTTAATGTTCGTATGCATCTCACAATAGATATGATATGGTGTCATAAAGATATGATATCTCATAAAATGAAGATAATCCTCTTATCTTTTAATTCAATAGGTTGTCTCTTACATGTTTCCAGATAGACAAATCTTCTAGCTAGGAGAAGAAAAATAGCCCCATTAGTTTTCATTTATGTCTTCGCATCAGCTGTCATCCTATGTCATACTGCAAATAAACAATATAAACCGATCCAATAGATAGAAACCCAAAAGGGAGAAATAAATTTATTGTACTCGACCGAAATGGAGACTGATCTCCGGAAAAGGGGAGGAACCGATGGCAGACTGACGGAGTTGCTGTCGGAAGCTGGGGTTCCTGGTAGTAGACGCGCCGGCTCAATGGAAGACTCCTATACGATCTACGTACTTCACTAACTGCGCTGGCTCAGTAGAAGCTGGTGTACGTACGAGTAGTTGCGTTTTGTAGACAGAATTGAGAGCTAGCAATACCCCACAGATTTTAAGCAACCACACCAGTTTGTTGGATCGCCATGAAGTGCCACTCCACTCGCATTTACTAGCGACGTGGAAATTTGGTGTGCCGATCGACAATTTATTGGCATCAACGATTTACAGTACGTACGTGAACCATTTCCTTGGCTCTGGTTTTATACCGTACGATCATGTGCCCTCCCTAGCTGTATCAGCTGTCCGATTTTGCTATTGAATAACAGAAATAAAGTGCTAAAAAAGAGTGGCACCATCTTCTCCAGGAAGAATTCTGATGAAATTATTCTAATGGTTTTTTTTTTGAGGTATAAGGTGGTCGTATCCACCGCTCAAATAGATAGAAAGAGTTGACCCAGTTTATAAGGAAAATCGGGTCCAAAAACCATACAAACTGTATAAAAGATTAACACAGACGAAGCGACCCGCCGTCCAAACGGCACAAGTCGAATAAACGACACAACACACACCACCTGCTCCGGAGCCGCCGCCCCGGCGTAGCAACCAGATCGACCTTCGCATTGGCCGAAAACGATCCAGTCATGGTCGACGAACCCTCTGCCCCCGCAGTCTTTATCTAGGTTGCCACCAAACCACCATGTTCCGGAGCCGCCGCCCTGGTGTAGCAACTAGATCGACCTTCGCATTGCCCGAACGTGATCAAGTCCGGTCGACGAACCCTCTGGCCATGCAGTGTTCATCCAGGTCGTCACCTAGACCCCCGCTAGACAACGGCTCCGCCTCATGGAACCATCATAGCGTGGCAGACCGAGACCGCCGTCTCGACGCACCGCCACCGTCCGGGGCCGCCACCCCGGTCATCCGCTCCCCTGACAACAGAACTGCCCTCCCCAAGCGCTGCGAGCCCATCACACCGTGAGGAGCTAAGAGCATCCAAGATGGCGTCTCCAACAAGGAAACGACGCATCCGTCGTCGCCGCCCACTCACGATGGAGCTTAGGCTCCAATGGTTTGAGAAGCGTATTACTACCACAAGGATCTTACTTAACCAAGTAATACTCCCTTCCATATCAGATGTAGCTTCGGCTGTAGAGGTTACTGGTTGAGCTCCTACCAAGATGTTGGATGAATGGATGGATGCAGATAGTTGTTCCTCTCCAATTAAAGACAGCAAAGTTCAACTCCGTGTTTTTGGAAAAAGTGAAGTTCAACGCTTGACTACAGTTTCTAACGACAATGAAGAACTAGATAATACTGATTAAAAGTAAAATTTACTGGACATAATTCATGCGGCTAAATTTCTGTAACTTTAATTGACAATCATATATAAGATACTACCATTAGATTTTATAAAATATACTTATACTTAGCTAATACTCCATCTGTCACAAAATATAATTCGTTATATTTTTTCTAGTCTTTTTAGCATAAATTTGACCACTAATATACACTACTCAAAATATTTCATCTTGCAAAATTATTTCATTTCATGGATTTGTATTATAATTTATAAATGGTATCCTTGGATTCATCTTGTAAAACTATTTATATATTTACATTAGGTTTGTCGACATTTGTAAGAATAAGTATAATAAAAATTGTAAGTGGTTGACGTGTCTTGTATTTTGGGATGGAGTATAGAAAAACACAATCAATGTTGCATCTTATGGGTGTATTTTCAGATGGAGGGAATATTGTGTGACTAGTATGTTGTTTTTATAAGTGACCTGACCGAATTTATGTGATTACATATACCTTTGAGCAGGAGCGGTCAATTTTTAATTTTTTATTACTTTCTATTTTCTTTACAAAATTCTTGTTTATCTTAGAAACCTTTTAAGCCGTGGACAGCTCGATCTCACTGGAGAAACTCGTGGAGTAAACATCGCAGATTAGGATAATTACTGCTGATATCTGGATAATTACTGTTCAAGTATCACTATAATAAATGAATATTACTACTACCAAATACACCAACCATAGCAAGAGAGAGGTGGCTCGGTCAATCCAAACGGCATGGAAAGTGATATAGATGAGCTCCCTCCGCCGATAAATAGGCGCCCGGGTCATCAGCCAACTTCTTGCGCTTGTAGTACCATCTGTCTCTGCTGATCACTCGCCTCTCTACTCTGGTGAACTCCTTGTTCGTCTGCCCATATCTGAGTGCCCTTGTAGAAGAAGAGGGAGAGAGAGGAAATGGCAGGAGTAGGTGACAGCTCCCAGGCGAACGGAGCTCATGAGCAGAGCGCCATGGAGGAAGGGAGGAAGGAGGAGTATGACCAGGGCTGCCTCGCCGTGTCTATCCCATTCATCCAGAAGGTGAGTCGCGCGCCTTGCAGATCCCTCCTTGGCTTCGTAATCTATTTGTTTCTACTCGCCATGTCCACCTGAAATGACAGATCTCTCTCTCTCTGATCTTGATATGGTTAGCTTGCACACCCACAAAAACCTCTAACTGAGGGATAATGCCCTAACTGGTTGTAGGACCTGGGGTGCCAAACTGGGAAATTTGTACTAGAAGAATTTGTTCCACACCAAACTATTAGGCACCCACCTAATGGCCTAGCTAATACCTGCATGAACCTTGACAAAAACTCGCGCAGATCACTATGAACAGTCAAATCTAGTTTGCTGATGTACTGCCGTGCCGAGGATAATGTTGTTTCTGGAAACTAATTTAGTGGTGTGCCTACTGATTAACTGTGTGTAGATCATCGCCGAGATTTTCGGGACCTACTTCCTGATCTTCGCGGGATGCGGCGCGGTGACGATCAACCAGAGCAAGAACGGGCAGATCACGTTCCCCGGCGTGGCCATCGTTTGGGGCCTCGCGGTGATGGTGATGGTGTACTCCGTGGGCCACATCTCCGGCGCGCACTTCAACCCGGCGGTGACCTTCGCCTTCGCGACGGTGCGGCGGTTCCCGTGGCGGCAGGTGCCGGCGTACGTGCTGGCGCAGATGCTGGGCGCCACGCTGGCCAGCGGCACGCTCAGGCTCATGTTCGGCGGACGCCACGAGCACTTCCCCGGCACGCTCCCCGCCGGGTCCGACGTCCAGTCGCTCGTCCTCGAGTTCATCATCACCTTCTACCTCATGTTCGTCATATCCGGCGTCGCCACCGACAACAGAGCCGTAAGCACCATATGCACGACAAACTTACATTGTTTTCGCAAAATTAGCTAACGTATTAACGAAAATAGTGGTAAATATGATCTGATCTGACCATTATGCTGTTGCGCGTGCAGATCGGGGAGTTGGCAGGGCTGGCAGTGGGTGCAACCATCCTTCTTAATGTGCTCATCGCTGGGTATGTAATCGCGTTTTCATCCCCATCATTACAAGCTCATGTATAATTCTACATGATTTTTTCAGTAAATATTTTGTTATCTGTCGTACGTAGTAAGGCAGAGTAGTAACTGAAACCATTAAACGTGCTTCCGTTCATCGGGAAAACTGGATCTTTTAGATGTGGCTGTCCTTTTCGGTAGGAGCGTTTTTATGAAGCAGCCATAAAGATGGTCATGTGAGCGAGTCTTGAGTGTCCGCTGCCATGGTTGGTGTAGACCAGCGCACAGACATTTAATGTGAACATAAATACATGCATGTACTACTGACCGTCCCTTGTGAACACGTATAGATGTGCTTCTGGACTCTGACTTCTGACGACTCGTGTAAAAATATACAGAGATCAGTAAGAAAATGTATGTGATATGTGTGATGAGCTTGTTCTTCTTCCTCTTGACATGCAGGCCTATCTCTGGAGCATCGATGAACCCGGCGAGGACGGTCGGGCCGGCGCTGATCGGGAGCGAGTACAGGTCGATCTGGGTCTACGTGGTTGGCCCCATGGCCGGAGCCGTCGCCGGAGCGTGGGCGTACAACCTCATCCGCTTCACCAACAAGCCCCTGCGCGAGATCACCAAGAGCGGCTCCTTCCTCAAGAGCATGAGCAGGAAGAACTCCGTCGCCGCATAATTATATTAGCTAGCATGTCGTTCTTACTACTCCATAGTCAATGTATCAGAGAACCTGTCGTGATCATCCATGGCGTATCGAGTGTGGTACCCTCTAGTAGCCTTGGCCTAGCTAAACCTGCGAGTATGTATATGTGGAAAGAAATTATGTTTTGGAATCATGCGTACCGCGTACGTGCTGGAATTTGCCTGAAGCAAGCATGGGATTGAGACAGGCTTGCAAGGGATTTGGTTGCACTAGCTTGATTAATCCTGTACCTGCACTGGTTGTGTTAGTAGGTGAATGTGCGTAATTAGCTCTGTGATCGTTGCATGCATGGTTGCATCTAAAGTTGTTGCTTCCGCCACATTTCCTGCTACTCCTGAAACCTGACATGTATGCTTAAACTTAGCGAATGCGGGAGCTGAGGTGTTTTGGCAAGCTGTGTTGGCAATCGATCGTGTAGAAAAATCGATCTTTGAGAGGAGTCTTCTTAACTGATTTGTCAAGATGAATCCATTCGCAGATCCTTAAGAAAAGTTAGTTTCAGAGGATAGGAAGCAGTGTCAGTCCCCCCTGTACCAAAGATATAAATAGCCGCGGAAAAATGTGTACTACTTACTCCATGACATGGCTAAAAAGTTGGTAAACAATTCAATATTTTTCTAAGTTTAGAAGAGACTCGAATATCGACAACCACACTATTGAATATAAATTATGAAAATATATATCTTATGTTGGTTGATATTGATTTGGTATTAAACATATTTATATTTGTACATATATATTTGATCAACCTTTTAAATATTGAGTTTTTTTACAAAATTTGTGCGGCATGTATTCGAGAGGAGGGAGAGAACATAAATAATGATGCGCTTTAGCCAGACGTTGAGGTCAAAACCGTCATGTGTGTGTTGGAATTAGGTTTTGGTTACCCGTAGGAAAAAAATTTGGTGGGGGGGGGGGGGGGGTCGGGATTTCCAGTTACCGGATAATCCTTAGCGGTTACCATACAGAATTCAAAATTTCAATTTTTGGTTCCTAATAAAACCATTGACCGGAAGTTTTCATTGAGATAAAGAAATCAAAATCTTTTGGCCAGTATGACCATTTCCAGAAGGTGCTCAAGATCTCCGGTTACCGGCCGGTAACCGGATTTCCAGACCGGTAACCAAAATCATTGGAAACATACAACTTGTGAATAATGGTTACTCTGTTTTCAGGTCGCAATGTAGGTCCGGAACAAAATGCAATGGATCATTCATATCATTAGATAATCTTAGCTCCATTGTTTCTGATTTTCTTTTAACTGAATGTTCCTAATCACCGGCACCGTAATGATTTTTTGCTAGATTTTATGTTTGGCTCTCAGTACAACATCATCGTGCTAGAGTGCTAGACAATAAAGCCCCTTTCTTACTTTCTTCCACTCATGATTAATGTAAGATTTCATTTGACCAAATATGGAAGAATATATGACCATCAATAACTTTTTCAAGGAGTTTTTAGAAGATTAAGAAAATCACCGAGCATCTCTCTTAAGAAGCATTTAACATTGTTCGGTAGTGCCCGCTATGGTTTGTGGCCAGTAGGAGAGGACCAAACCAGCTCTAATTATCTGAACTTTACGCACCAAACACCCGGCTCAACTCTCTGCAGCGCATCAAATGGTATCTATACTACTTATAAAGTAAAACCCCACTAAGTGTATTAATTATTTTCTATCTCAACATGCAAGCTATCCACATCACCCACTATTTTAGCCAATTAAGTGTCCATGTCATTTCCAATAACAATCCACATCACCCACTATTTTAGCCAATCAATTATTCATGTCATTTCCACTAACAATAATTAGTAATACAGTAATAAATCTGTCATGCAGCCTATCCATGTCATGTTTTTTCAGCCATATAATTTTCTACGTAAGTAATAATTAGTTCCAAAATATTTAGCTAATAATGTTTCGATTGTTGTGATCAATTGGATGTTAAAAGTTAAATATACCATACATATTATACCTATTATATTTACATAATATTTTTTAAGGAGTTTCCCGCTGCAACGCGCGGGTATTTTTCTAGTTCTAATAAAAGTTACGCCTTCTAGAATTACACTTTAACCCCCTTGTTACTGATTTCTCTATCTCCTTACTCCAGATTGATGAATAAAGACCATATACATTAAAATTTTAGGAGCGATTGTGCCTTAAGGTTCAGTTAGTGTCAATCTGAATTGTATCTGTCGGGAATAAGTAGCCATTTTCGCTCATCTGCTCCAACGGCTAAGAACTCAGAAATGAATCATTTCAAGACAGCAAATGTTCTTTTTTGAAGCCGGACAGGAGAGCTGTTGATTTAATTGGTAGAAGGAACCTTAAAAGAAGAAGAAAATATAAAATAAAGGGAAAACCTTGGTGCAAAGGACCACGTCCAACCGGTATGGAGAGTATTCCAAGCCGCAAGAGTACTTAGGCTTAGCAGAAGCACAAGAGTTCATGCTGAGACACATTCCGCGACTAAATAGCTTATACACCAATAGTCTGATACATAGTGTATCTACACCAGGATGCCATGGAATGCGCCCATGTTGCGCACACTGACGGTGGGCCCACAGTGACATGGAGGCCACATGCTGACGTCCAAGTGACAGGAATGGCCATGACATCGACGCCACCAGTTGGATGTCTTGACATCGAAGTTCCAACTCGCCACATGAGTTCCAGACTACCATCAAGGCACCAAGTACAAAGGTTGTTTTTCACTATAGCAGAACGAGCTACTTGTTCCGGGTCGGGACTGCTTTTTGTACCGGACACGCACCGGAGACAACGTGTTCGGCACAAATAGACTCCCCTATATGTCCCGGACACGCCCCGGCCCGGGACCATTAGAGGGGGCACGTGGCCAATTAAGCCAGACTGTGGCTGGCTCTCATTTATCCCGGTTCATAATACGAACCGAGAGAGTATGTATGTTTTTTTTTTCATGTTTTGTTTTTTGTTTACTGTTTTCTATTTTACTGATTCTTTTGTGTTTCTGTTTTTGATATTTATATTTCATTTCAAACAAGATCGAATTGCATATTATACGCTACTATATAATATATATCATGAATACACGATTTTTTCCTCGGGATGGTCATGAATACTAGTAATACACGAGTTCTCTTAAACAAATATTTACAACTGTAAGATCATGTCTAAATATTTACAACCAGAGATCATTACATGACAGAAGAGGCATTAGACCCTATTTTTTCCTCGGGATGGTCTTTTTCGCCTGGATCATACTGCATTCTGCGCCTGGCTTTATGACATAGTCAAGCAGAAAGCCCGTAATTTCCTCCGCAGTTGGTAGTAGGCGGTCTTTTGCATCAAGCTTGTTCCGGATCATCTCAAACTAAAAAGGAGAGATCAACACCAATATATCAATCATCATGAAAATAATTCAATTTGGAAAGTGAACAAGTTTGAATATATTGTTTACGTACGTTTTTTTTGACACCCTTTACCGTAGGGGAATCCCCTACGGTTAATTTTCCATTATATGAAGCTGGCAAGGCACCAAAATGGTGGCTTAACAGCAATGAAAGTTACAACGTGAGAATCAAGGGGGGTCAAAAAATAGAGGGTACAACATTATTAAGCAAATGATGATCTAATCCAAGCGAGAAAAACCGTCACTTGGGAGCACCTAACCCTATGCTGGTGCACAAGAAGATCCCTCTGGCAGCGTACTCTCCAACCATCAAAAGATGGAGCCAGATTGTTGAAGATAAAATCATTGCGCAATTTCCATATGTTCCATGCGACACAAGCACAGATTTCCAAGAAATTAGGCCCCTGGAAATTCTGTTTAGCTAGCAAAAATCTTTGTGAGATGGGGAGCTCGCAGTTCCAAGAGATATCCACAAAGTCCCAGCAAGTGTTAGCAAAAGAGCAGCTGAAAAAGAGGTGATCCCTGGTCTCAATGGTCTCATCATTACAAAGAATGCAGTTGTTGCCCTCCTCAATGTGCCAATGTTTACGCAGCATCAAATCTTTGGTGTTTAGGCGATCCATCATGAGTAGCCACAGGAAAACTCTAAGTTTCGGCAAACATTTTGATTTCCAAATGGCATTCAGAGCGGGGTCCGAAGGTGCGAGAGAAAAGATGAACTTGTAGTAACTTGCCGGCGTGTAGGCAGAGGACCCCCATGTAAATTTCCTAACATCCATGGACTGGGGATCATTTGCGACATTGTGGAGGATTTGTCGGAGATCCTCTCGCTCGGCTGAGGCTTGGACTGACAGAGGTAAGGCATAGAGCTGAGAAATATAAGAAGACTTGAGGGCAGCCACCGAGATGTCTTCGTTCAGAACATAAGAGTACAGATGCGGAAAAGAGTCACAAAGAAGGTTTCCATCATGCCAAAAATCCTTCCAGGCCAGAATGCTCTTGCCGTTGCCCACCGTAGAGGAGGTGATGCTCCGATAAACATTAATCAGGCTGAAGACATCTCTCCACCAGAAGGATCCTCTAGGAGATTGAGCTTGGGGAGGTGTGTCACCATACAGCGACCAAACCAATTTGACCCAGGGAATGTCTGCTTTACAAAAAAACTTATGCAAATGCTTGAGCAGGAGCGCAATATTCTGAATTTCCAGATTCTTGATACCGAGTCCTCCATGGTTTTTGGGTCTACAGACAAGAGACCAAGCAGCAAGGGAATGAGTAGAACCAGAGTCTTCCTCTTTCGCCCAGAGACAATGACGCCGTCCTCGATCGAATAACTTGATGACAGTCTTATGAATTTTTAGAGATGAAAGATAGTGCGCGGGCAGAGATGAGAGAACAGAGTTAACCAAATTGACCCTTCCTCCATAGTCAAGAAATCTAGCACTAGCATTAAGCCTACGTTCCAATTGATCCGTGATTGGGGTGAGATCATTTACTGAAGGCTTGGTCGTGCCCAACGGTAAGCCCAGATAGGGAAAGGGCATTACCCCCAACGAGCATCCAAAGATAGCTGCCAGGTGCTCCAATCTAGCGGGTGACACATTGATCGGCATCATGCAAGTTTTGTTATAATTAACCTTCAGGCCAGTAGCCGACTCAAACAGATGCAAAGTGTTCTTCAAAGCAGTTAACTGCGCTGGACAAGCCTGCATGATAATCAACGTATCGTCTGCGTATTGAACAATGGGGAAGTCTGTCTGCGGCAGGGGGATTGGAGCAGTGAACACACCTTGAGCCGCAAATTTATTAACCATCGATTGTAATAAATCTGCACCTTCAACGAACAGAATAGGAGAAAGAGGGTCTCCTTGTCTCACCCCGCGACGACAGGGGAATTTACGGCCAGGCACACCATTGAGGAGGACAGATGAACACCCAGTCGAGAAGATAGAATTAATCCAGAAAAGCCATCTGTCATCATATCCTTTACAACGGAGGATGTTGAGCAATGCTTGGTGGCTGATGGTGTCAAATGCCTTGGCGAAATCAAGCTTCACAATGACCACCTCGGAACCAGAGCTAGCACACTGATGGATATACTCATAAGCCCAAGCAATGCAGTCTTGAATATTCCTAGACTTGAGGAAGCCGTACTGATTCACATGAACAAGACCAAGAATCTTCTGTTGGAGGCGATTTGCCATAAGCTTAGTGATCAGTTTAAAGCAAGTGTTCAATAGAGAGATGGGACGGTAGTCATTAGGACTCAATGGATCATTAATCTTTGGGATCAGAGTAATGAACGCATCGTTTATACTTTGGAGGTTAAGCGATTTATCCCAAAATTCTTGAAGCAGCCGATAGAAATCAAACTTAATAATGGGCCAGCACACCTTAACAAACATACCACTGAAACCATCTGGGCCGGGAGCCTTATCCGAAGGCATCTCAGCGACGGCCTTATCAATTTCCAAGTGAGAAAAGGGCATAGAGAGACACTCCAAGCCTTCCACAGGATTAATAAACTCAGCAAAATTAAAGGTGCTATCAATGGGAACCGCCACACCAAGTCTATCATTGAAAGCAGTCCGCAAAATGCCAGCCTTCTCGTGATGTTCAGATGCAAGAGAACCATCCTCCCTAGACAGTGAAGAGATGGTGTTCTTTCTATAGCGAATAGTAGCCATGGAGTGAAAAAAGGAAGTATTTTCACTGCCAAACTTTGCCCAACGTGCGGTGCAGCGCTTCCGCCAGTAATCAAGCTTGCATTCCAGCAAATGACTCAGCCTTTGTTTGATAATTGATCTGAAATTCCATTCTGTGATCTCCAGGGGCCTTGCCTCCTCCGTATCATCCAGGAGCAGAATAATTTTGTTGCAGTTATTCACAAGAGTATTCAGGACCGAGATGCTGGTGCTCCATTTCCTCAGACCCTTGCGAAGCAATTTCAGTTTAGCAGATATGCATTTAGCACCATCTCCGGGACAATGAATCTCCCAAATGCGCTTAACAACCTCCAGGAAGCCAGGCATTTTTGTCCAGTGGTTCTCAAAACGGAATACTTGGGCTTTGGGAATATTTGTGCTAATTGCCACAACACACGGAACATGATCCGAGGTCGGCCGAGCCAACGGATGAACAAGAGTATTGGGGAAGTTGAGCGTCCATCGGGAGGAGGTAAAGAACCAGTCTAACTGTTCTAGAAGAGGGTCTTGTTGCATATTGCTCCACGTATACGAGCGCCCTTTGATCGGCAGTTCAATTAGGCCAAGATAACTGATCACCTCATTAAAAGTTGCAATGTCCGTGAGATTTGCACCCGGCCTATTTCTGCTATCAGCATAACGATAGAAATTGAAATCCCCCATAAAAATCCAGAGCTCATCGTCCTCAACCGGTAAGCTAAAAAGCCAGGCAACAAAATTTTCTCGCGCAATACCATCACACGGACCATACACATTTACAAGAAAGAAAGAGTCACCAGATATAGTTGAATCAAATTTGAGTATAATACCAAAGCTTTCATGTTGAATCACTGTTCCCGAGAAAGCATTGCCGGCCCACAACACTAACAGCCCGCCCGAGGCACCATCTGAAGGTACAAATGCGAATTTATCCAGCCGCTTCGGAGCAAACTTACCGATAGAAGCCAGGGTGAAATCCCCCTTTTTTGTTTCTTGGAAACAAACAATGGAAGCAAGACTCTCATCGATCTTGTTATAGATTAAAGGCCACTTTTCAGATGTATTAAGACCACGGATATTCCAACAAAGAATGCGCCAGAGGCGATTTAAAAGATCCATAGGATATGATTAAAAGGCTTCAAGTTTACACCCGAGAACCATTGGGAAGAACCACCCCAAATGTTGCGACTCAGTCCACCACCAGCAAAGCACATGATGTCCAAAATACCACCGCAAATAATTTCGACTGGCACAACCGAGAATGGCATAAACGAGACACTAAGAACAATCAGACACATGGTACATAGACTAGCTAGATCAAGCGGTGTCATCCCTAGCCTGGCGCAGACGCGCCTCAGATAACTCCAGTGGATCAATGTGACATTCCTCCACACCCATGCGCTGCATTTCTTCAATCTGAAGCACACGAGGAAGGCTGCATTGTTTACGTACGTCATTCCAGTCTGCCCCCTCATTGAAGTGAATTCGAATGAACTCGCAGACATAGAATCCACACAAATTGGTACCCAGTTGCTGCTTCACGCACTTTATGAGAGAATAAGATAAGAAACCAATCAAATAATAATCAAAAATATTGAAAACATGGTATTGTGAGACTAAAATTAAAGATATGCATACGTGGACCTAACTAGTACGGTTTACCTCTCGCCATTTAAAAGTGAGCTTCCGGGCTATACCGACGTCCTTGTGAAAAGAGGTGAACTTGTCCCAAACCCTGAAGTTTACGGTATAAAAAATTAGTAAAGAAGTTTACTAATTATGATATAATATTAGAAAAGACGATGTCGATTGACATAATGAACGAAATTACCTCTAGAGCATCTGTTTCGTGTGGTCGAACTTTTCTACAGGTTTCGATAATGGGTCCAAGACACCAACGATTGCCTTTTCAACATCAATCTCAAATAATACCCAGTGAAATCTGCCATATATTTATATTTGTTAATAATTAAATCAGCAATTACATATACTTAACATCGAGTATGTATAAGAAAGTAAACAACTCACTCGAAGTTGAACGGGAAAATTATGGTGTTTCTGTAATGTTGCGCCATCAAGTAAGTTAGCAAAATCTCATCTGTATTCTCTGGGTTATGTAGCAAACCATGATGATGAACTCGATTAGGGTCAATGAATCCAATCTTGTGATTGAGTCCCAACTTTCGAGATTGTATATTTCTTAGCCTGCATAATAGAGTACAAAAGGAATATAGTGATGAGGATAATTACAAGCAATGAAAAATAAGTTGAGCTAGAGAATTAATGACATATATACATAATTTAATTACTTACAGGCAAAAGGCATGATGATAGATTTGTCGAGCGCGTCAAAATTGAATAACTGCCATAATTCGCAATACTCAATTTGAAACTCATCATTACCTGGGCCATAAAGATCCTTTGGAATTTTCCCATAGAGCCAGTATCCGTCTTGACTATTCGTGGTACGCATGTACTATTCATTTAGTTGGTGCAATCTAGCTGGTAGAGTGTGCATCTTAGCAGGCTCGACAAGATCTTCTCCTAACATATCTCCGCACCACCTCATGTATGGTGACACTCTGGCCAGATTGTAATGCCTTAAGCTCTGAAAGAAATAGACCCATTTCTCTAGCTTGTTGCGAAAGTACATCGTCGACCGGGTCCCGGTTGTAAGGCGCCAATATGAGTGGGGGGGGGGGGCGATTGTCCCGCCTGCATTCCGAGATGTAGAACATCTCTCTTGTGGGTGGCAGCAAGTTTTCGTTCTTCCCGCACTCTCCTAGCTGTACGCACCAGAACGCGTGTGTATTCATCGTCCATATTTATTTTATATTGCGACAGATGTGTAAGAAATTCTATAGCTCACTGTATCGCCTCCGAAGAATATACCAGAAAAGGCAAAGACATCTTTTTTGCCTTCTTTCTGTGGGCAGCCTGGATCTCGTTGACCCATATATCGATATCTTCGTGAGAGTTCACTATGCGACACTTCCCCGTTTCGCTTTTCTGAGTACTAGTCGACGTAGCGGTGGACTTCCGCTTCTTTTGCGGAGGCGACGGAGTCCGTTGACGCGGCGGCGGAGATCGAGATGGACTGCCTTGGTTGTCGTTGTCGGGGGTGTCTGGACTAGCGCCTTGGTTGTCGTTGTTGCAGTTCTCTGGACTGGCATGTGGACTGGGAGGGTGATTTTTCTGCATGTGTGGGAACACGATGTATTCCTTTTTCCATAAGCATGTACTATTGCAGGCAAATCTCAACTCAACCTCGTCTTCACCCGTAGGGAAGTCCAGCTTAATTCCCTCATATGTCTTCATAACCTCATCAACCCCGACAACAACATAGCCATTTGGAATATGGCGGCAATGGTAAGTTCCATTTGGTATAGGCGGTAGGGCAAAGCCGTTCGCCACCTTCACGGTTATGTTCAAGCATGGCACATGTAGGTCGCAAAGTTCCCGCTCCACGATATTATCCACGGGGTGACGAGGACCCGTCATATCATTGTGGTGATCGAGCTCCGTCGAAGCCACGCTGCTTCTCCGCATTGATTTTGGATCAGGAGAAGGATTTTCGGGCATCTCAGATTCGCAGGGCATCCGTCTAGTCTGTTTCTCTGCCTTCAGCTTTGCTATCTCCTTCTCATGCTCTAGTAGTTTATTTTCCATCCTCTGGACCCGGTCGGCATGCTCTTCCTTCTTTCTCGCTCGGCTTCTGTAAGTGCCAACATCTTTGGGAAACCCAAGTATCCACGGTACGGAGCCGACGGTTCCTCGTGTTCGTCCACTGTGTTCAGGATTCCCAAGGGCTCGCGATAGCTTGTCCTTCTCTCTGTTAGGATGGAACCTGCCTTCTGTGACCTCCTTCCATACCTCTATGAGTGCTTCAATAGGGTCAGCTCCGTGCTCCTTGGAAAAAAGACAGTCACCTGTTACAGGGTCTAACTTTCCACCATGCCCATAGAACCAAGCCTTAAGCCGGTCTGGCCAGTCAAATGTCTCGATCTCTATACCTTTAGCCAATAACTCATCCTCCATTTTCGTCCACTTAGGCATGGCCGCCAGGTATCCACCTGGCCCCATGTTATGGTGATATATCTTTTTTCCTGCATTTTTCCTATTTCTCGCTGAGATTTTCTTAGCGGCTTCCGATTGCTTGTACGCCTTAAATGCGGGTCACTCATCTTTTATCTTTTCATAGACTCCGACAAATTTTGGAGTCGTACCTTCAATTACGAACTTGTTTAGCCTTTTCTTCCAGCTGCGGAACAGTTCAGTCATCTCCATATATGTCCAGGCCTTCCATCGATTCTCTATAACCGGGTTATGTTCATCCTCCTCTTCCGATAAAGTGAAATTTTGCACGAGCTCGTCCCAAAGGAGTTGTCTGTCTTCATCCGAGACATAAATAACCCCCTCTTTTGGCATGTTTGGCTTATACCGTTCTTGAGCCCTGATGGAGAGTCTGTCCCGAACGATGACTCCGCACTGAGCTACATATTTCCTGGCTTGGTTAGCGGGAGCAATCGGTTTGCCTTTTTCATTGATTACGCCGATGTGGTACTTCTGTTTCTCTTGCAACTTCTTGGTCCCGGTTCGTGGCCCGCCTCGTTTCACGTATGCTTTTTGCTTGGTCCCGGTTCGTGGCCCGCCGACGGCTAAACACAAGAAAAAGTGATAGTTAATATATGTATACACAGAAATCTATTCAACAGAGACAAACACCTGAGGGCATATATCTACCTCGGCGGACGATTTTCCAATAGTAGAGTCGGTGAACTGAACTGTCGGTGACGTCTATTCCGTCTGAAGGCGCCTCCAATCCATCACCGGACTCGTTCAGGAATTGTCCGGTGAAATCGTCTAAGTGTTCCTCTTCTTGTTGAAGGAAAGTACCAGGGTCCAATCCATCACTTTCACGGATGATGCCGAACATGTCCTTTTCTTGTTCAAGGTTTCTACCGGTGTCCATAGTTTCTGCTAGGGATTTCAATTGTACAAACACATTTCAATTTCAACCCGGAGCAAAGCTATTTGAATTGTACAAACACATTAAGACATTTCAATTGTACAAACATATTTCAATCGTCTCGAGCATTTCAATTTCATTTACATTTCTCTTTGTAGTATCTCGAACTTTGCTAGGGCTCCGAGAGGGCGGCAGCTAAGATGAAGTGACAAATCTGAGTATCTGCATTGCAACAATAGTTATAATGAAATCAAACACAAGACATTTGACAAAATCTAACTAACACAGATTCTAAAACATTTGTGATTTGATTGAGCGGCGTGGTTGACCGTTTGGTCACCGGAGTCACCGGCGGTGAGCAATACTGCACATGATATTTAACTAACACATGCTACAAATACTAATTTGCATGCTACTCATACTAAGTCATTTATTTGCATACACAAGTAACTTCAACTAACTATCGGCGTTGCGGCCAGAGGTGGGGGTGCTCACCGCACCGACATTGGGGCGAGAGACGTGCGCGCGGACGGCGACGTAGATTCGAACTTTAAATTTTACGGGGAGGAGACGGAGATGGCATGCTACAAATACTAAGTCATTTATTTGCATACACAAGTTTTCGCATACTAATTCGCATACACATGCATACACATGCTACGAATACTAAGTCATACTAAGTCATTTATTTGCATACACATGCTACAAATACTAATTTCGCATACACAGGTTTTTATTTGCATACACAAGTTTTCAAATACTAATTCGCAATGTGTTGGATGGAAAGATATTTGTTTTCTGAATTTTTTGGTAGTTTATTTGCATTTTTCTGAACTGAACATGAGGAGATATGATTTTTTTATTTTAGGCGTTTCCTGTAATTAATAAATCCCTGACAGGTGGGACCCATGCGTCAGCCAGACAATGCTGACGTCAGCCCACGATGTCCGCGGGCGACGACGGCGCTGGTAAGCTCCCGGCGGCCGACGGCGTACGTGCGTGGGGCGCAGAGCATGCAGAGCAGGGCGTACGCGCGCAGGGCGCGCGAGGAGCATGTCGGCGGCGAACCACGCGCTCTGCCGGCGACTCCAGTCGTCTGGCGCGCAGAAATCGGCGAGGACGCGGAGCCGAAGACGTCCCACGGCGATAGGAGGCACGCGGGGACGAGGCCGTGCGGCGGCGAGCTGCGGCTACGGCGGCGCGACGGCGCGGTGCTGCTCCGTCTCCTCGCGCAGCGGCGCGGTGCTGGCCGGCTACGGTTCGGGGCACGCGCAGAGAGAGGGAAGAGGCACGAGCTAGGCTTCGGGGCACGCGCGAGGCTCACCTAGTCGTTGGAGTCGAGGAGGAAGGTGGCGGCGCTCGAGGATGGAGCGAGATCCGGCCGGAGTCGAGGAAGGAGTCGGCGGCGCTCGAGTGGAAATTTCGGTAGCCTGACGGCGTCGATGTGGTTTTGCTCTGGGTTGAGCCACCACTCGTGGCTAAGTGTGGCTTATATAGCCCCCACCCATTTGTCCCGGGTGGTGGCTCAGCCCGGGACAAATAGGGGTCATCTGTCCCGGGCCGTGGCTGCACCTGGGATAGATAGCACCCCTATTTATCCCGGGCTGAGCCACTACCCGGGATAGATGGGGTGTTTTTTCATTTTCATTTTCTTTTTCTATTTTTATTTTCTTTTTTTGTTTTCTGTTTTAAATAACTTTTGCAAACTTTGGAATTTGAAAAAACTTTGAATATGAAAAGTGTTTGAATTTTACTAACTAATACAGAACCATTTTTTATTTTCTATCATAATTATTTTAATTAGTTTAAAACTTGTTTGAATATGAATTTGAATAAGTTTTGCAAACTTTGGAATTTGAAAAAACTTTGAATATGAAAAGTGTTTGAATTTTACTAACTAATACAGAACCATTTTTTATTTTCTATCATAATTATTTTAATTAGTTTAAAACTAGTTTGAATATGAATTTGAATAACTTTTGCAAACTTTCGAATTTGAAAAACTTTGAATATGAAAAGTGTTTGAATTTGACTAACTAATACAAAAACATTTTCTGTTTTCTATCATAATTATTTTAATCAGTTTAAAACTAGTTTGAATATGAATTTCTGAATAACTTTTGCAAACTTTGGAATTTGAAAAACTTTCAATATGAAAAGTGTTTGAATTTGACTAACTAATACAAAAACATTTTCTGTTTTCCATCATAATTATTTTAATCAGTTTAAAACTAGTTTCAATATGAATTTCTGTATAACTTTTGCAAACTTTGGAATTTGAAAAACTTTCAATATAAAAAGTGTTTGAATTTGACTAACTAATACAAAAACATTTTGTATTTTCTATAATAATAATTTTAATTAGTTCAAAACTAGTTTGAATATGAATTTGAATAACTTTTGCACTTGTTAGCCGTTCGATCAGGTGTGTGTTTCTTTTGATGGCTTGTGAGCTGTTCGATCAACAGTTTCACTTCCAAACCGGAACTAAAGAAGCACACGGATCATGTGTTTCTTTCAAGAACATGTTAGCCATTCGATCAGGTGTGTGTTTCTTTTGATGGATTGTGAGTTGTTCGATCAACACTTTTACTTCCAAACCAGGACTAAAGAAGCACACAGATCCTGTGTTTCTTTCAAACACTTGTTAGCCGTTGGATCAGGGGTGTGCTTCTTTTAAGCACTTGTGAGCTATTGGATCAACACTATCAGTACCACTGGTTGAGCCACATGACCCTATATATAGCCCCCTCTCGGACGAGGGGAGCACTCATTGTATCCTCCTTCTAGTGCTCGGATGGTGGTATACAAAGCATTCGAATTCACTGCATACGTCCGACCGTGCATTTGATATGCGGGGAACTCAAGAGCCACGGTCGGGATGTATGCAGGGGAAACCGTGTATTTTGTTCTATCAAAAGAATAGTTCAATTCATCTACTGAGGAATACAAATCACTCGGCCCTGCATACGCCCCACGGCGCATTTGATATGCAGGCACTCAGGAGCCACCGTGGGTTGTATGCAGGTGAAATCGTGTGTTTTGTTCTATCAACGCCGACGGATCCATTTGATATGCAGTTAAAAATGGAGCATATTCTTCATATAATTTTTTTAATATATTAATTATTACGCATCGCACCAATATCTCTATCACACAACGCCGCCAGTTTAACTTAGTCGGAAACATGGAGCATCTTCTTCAATCAACTTGATTATTGGGTCAATGTTCACTATGAAGGGCGGAATTTTATCAAAATTATTATAATCATTTGACATGTCTGTCTTGTCCTCCACTCCCACGATGTTTCTTCTTCTGAAAGAACTATGTGACGCCTCGGCTCCTCCACTCCCACGATGTTTCTTTTTTGGATCTGCTAGACATGTTCTTCACATAGAAAACCTGAGCCATATCATTGGCTAGCACGAATGGTTCGTCTCCGTACGCAAAATTGTTTAGATCCACTGTTGTCATTCCGTACAACTTGTCTATGTCAACCCCGCCTTTCAGATTGACCCATTTGCACCGAAACAAAGGGATCTTAAAAGACGGTCCATAGTCAAGTTCACATATCTCCTCTATGCAACCATAATATATGTTCTTCTGCCATTGTTTGTTGCATCAATGCGAACACCACTGTTTTGGTGCGTGCTCTTTTTATCTTGGACACTCGTGTAAAATGTATTCCCATTTATCTCGTACCCTTGGAAAGTACATATACTTGTAGATGGTGCCCTGGCCAAAAAGTGTAACTGTTCATCAACCTTGTCTTTATTTTGTAGATGTGCTCGCAACCAACCGCCAAAAGTCGCCATGTGTGTACATACAATCCAGTTGTTAGACTTCCCCGCGTGTAAGGAGCGTACAAGATTCTTGTGTTAATCGATATACGGGGCCACCAAGGTAGAACTTTGTAGAACTGTATAGTGTGCTTCAGTGAAAGAATGTCCATCCATAAATTTTTTTGTTTTCTTTCCTAGTGTGTCTTTTCCACTAAGTCTACCCTCATGTCGTGATTGCGGAACACCAATCGGCTTAAGGTCATGAATAAAGTCAAGACAGAACTCAATGACCTACTCGTTACCGTAGCCGTTGGAGATGCTTCCTTCTGGCCTAGCACGGTTATGAACATATTTCTTTAAGACTGCCATGAACCTCTCAAATGTAAACATATTGTGCAGAAATACAGGATCGAGAACTTGAATCTCTTAGACTAGGTGAACCAGGAGATGCGTCATAACATCGAATAAGGATGGAGGGAACACCAATTCAAAACTGACAAGACACTGGACCACATCATTTTGAAACCCTGGTAGAATCGCCGGATCGATTACCTTCTAAGATATTGCATTGAGGAATGCACAAAGCTTCACAATGGGTACTCGAACATTTTTCGTTAGTACCCCCCTCAGTGCAATCGGAAGCAATTGCGTCATAATCACGTGGTAATCATGAGACTTTAGGTTTTGAAAATTTTGGAGTCTCACATTTACTATCATCTTTATATTCGCGAGAAGCCATCCGTGACCTTAATACTGCTCAGGCATTCAAATAATATTACTTTCTCTTGTTTGGTAAGAGCGTATCTGGTAGGACCTTCGTACTTTTCGGGACTTAGGCCGTCTCGTTCTTTCACACGTTTTTGGTCCTCCCGTGCTTCCTCTTTATCTTTTTTCTTCCCGTACACGCCCAAGTAGCCTAGCAGGTTCACGCAAACATTTTTCGTCACGTGCATCACGTCGATAGCAGATCGAACCTCTAGGACCTTCCAATATGGTAGCTCACAAAATATAGATTTTTTCTTCCACATGGGTGCATGCCCGTTAGCGTCTTTCGGAACATGTTGTCCTCCAGGACCCTTTCCAAAGATTAGTTTTAGATCCTTGACCATATCAAATATTTCTTCACCAGTACGGTTGACAGGACTCCTACTAAGATCAGCCTCACTTTTAAAATGCTTGCCTTTCTTCCTTGCGGTATGCCTGATCGGAAGAAATGGACGATGCCCAAGATACACACACTTCTTACATTTATCCAAATATAAACATTCAGTCTCACCCAAACAGTGTGTGCATGCATTGTACCCCTGAACGGGAATCCAACACCTAGAGGGGGGGTGAATAGGTGCTATTATAAATTTTAGGTCTTTTCAAATTTAGGCTCAACACAAAGGTAAATTCTCTAGATGTGCAACTATGATGAATTTACCTAAATTACAACCGAAGCAATAACAAGATAAATAAGCTAACACGACAAGCAAGTAACGGAGTAATGATAAGGGGAACCGAGTGGAGCACGCGGAGACGAAGATATAATCCCGAGTTCCACCCAAGGGTGTACGTCTCGTTTGGAGAGGTGTGCGCTACCACAACAGGTTAGCCGCAACGCCACAAAGGCTCACCTTCTTCTCCGATGAACTCAACCACAAAGGTTGCGAGTTCACCTTCCACTATTGATCCCCTTTTAGGGTGGAGATTGAATCCCTTACAAACTCTTGAGGCACGCACCCACAACTTAATTGGGGGCTCTCAAGATGACCACAACAGGTCAAGGACCACAAAAGGTCAAGGCAACACCAATATTACAACAATGGTGAACTAGGTTTTCCCACCGGAAACCCTAGCCACGAAATCTCCAAGTGAATGGGGAGGAAATGGAAATCCCTTCGGTGAAGATGTAGATTCGGGCCTTCTCCTCCAATCCTCCAAAGATCAACGAATTTGGGTGGAGGGATTGGGAGATCTTGATGATTTGAGCTTTCAAGAATAGTAGGAGAGAGAAAATCTGAGAGCTAGCTGTTCTAGAGTGAGTGAGGGGGTATTTATAGTCCCTCCCCTTTTCTGACCGTTGCCTGTGTCGACCACCCGGAAATTCCGGTATAAGTCAACACAAATTGAAATTTCCGACTGGAATTTCCGGCTGGAGTCAGAACCTATTCCTCTTCTTTCCTTAGCAGATTTCTCCAATGTTCTTCAAGGTGCACTCGGAAATTCCGGTGAATGGAAATTTCCGAGCACAATTTCTGGTTGAGATCAGAACACTTCTTATTCTTGACTTAGCCATTTTCTGTGAACTCTTCTGTGTGCAACCGGAATTTCCGGTAGATGGAAATTTCCGGTCACAATTTCCGATTGAGATCAGAACACTTTCTCAACCTTGACTTAGCCATTTTCTGTGAAGTTCTGGTGAACCGGAAATTCCGGCCCTGGGAATTTCCGGCTCAAATATTCCGGTTCCTGGAACAATTCCAGAACAACTTCTTCTTCGCATTTTTGGCTTTGATGCTTATGAACATAAATCATATACAAGCTGAAATACTTAGCATTCTATTAGTACATCATAAGTATTGTTAACTAACACACAAAACACTAGGGATTAAGAAATGTTCTTTCAATCTCCCCCTTTTTGGTGTTAGATGACAATACCCGGATTTGCAAAGAAAATATGAATGCTATAACATGTTCTAGACAAAATGGCTCCCCCTTAGCAAGTGCATACAAAAAAAACAGGACACAACAAGATAGGAGCAATTTTGCAAAGAGTAGCACATGATATATAAAAAAAGGTAATGAGACAATGTAAAGCTATGGTGGCCATACCTTGTGTATATATGATATGAAGAGAATGCCAACACACTAGACTTGAAGTCCCAACCATAGATAGAAACGATAGCATAGGATAGTCTCATTACACACACGATGATCACAAAATAGCAAATGGTTCACAAATAGTTCACAACAACTAAGATAAAATATAAATGGACACAAGCGCAAATAAATGGTAAACGCACAAGCTTGTGTCCGAACCCATGCAAATCCCCGAAGTGCCTACTAGAGCAACTTCTCCCCCTTTGGCATCGAAACGCCAAAAAGGAAGAAGAGCGATGCTACGTCCCATGTAGGTCATCAACCAGAAGGGGTGTCCTCATCCTCTGACTCCTCCTCATCATCATCAACATACTCATCAGCAGAAGTATCCTCATAAGCCTGTCCCGTGGAGTAGGAGCTGTCCCCAAGGTCACTCTCAAGCTGAGACCACGGAGCCATAGAACCCTGGTTCCACTGAGCATAAGAGAGAGGAGCAGTGAGATCAGCAGGAGCAGCAGAGCCAGATGCGTGGTGAAGAATCAACTGTTGATCATGAGCAAGCTGACGGCGATCCTTGTAGGCTGTGTATTGTTCCTTGCGAATATCAATGTTCATGCAGAGAACGTTGCGCTGGAACCAGTTCAGTTTCTTCACCTTTCCTGAGGTGGAGGGAGCATGAGAGGGGGCAGCAGCCCTACGAGAATCTCCCATGAAGGAGCCATCCCTAGTGGACCAAGAAGTGGGCACACTCTGAGGCACAGCCACGGTCTTCTTCTCATAAAGCTTCTTGAATTCATGAACCTCTGACTCATCATCACTGAAAGTATGCTCAGGGAACTTGGACTTGATGAGCTTCATGATGTAAGGAGCATAGAGATAGTGCATGTAGAAGTCATGGCTTCAAACATCTCATTGTGGATATAGTCCATCACATCAACACTCCAATCCACAGTCTCATGCGTGCTCATAGCAATGGTGTGTGCATGGAGGAGCAGGTTGCTCAGAGGAGATACCACATTGTCTTTGTTTCCACCACTTGGAGCAATGTTCTCCCTGAAGATGTGCAAAAGTATATCGTAGAGAGGGAGCAGGTTCCGTGCAAGACCAGGGGTTGCACCCCTACCATAAAGATGTGCGGTATCCTTCTTGTTGAGCCGGTAGGAGTGGTGCATGCGGAAACCTTGAGGATTGTCTCCATCAAACCTGTAACCCAATACCTTGGCAAACTCATACCAGTCAGACTCGCAATAAGTGTCTCATGTCATCCACTTGATAGTCTTCTTCGAATCACCCTTCATCACAAGAGTGGCAAAGAATTGCATCACAAGCTGAGAGTTGTAGTTGCACCGAGTGATCACAAGCCTTTCCAAACCCATGGTCTTGACAATATGAATAGCCTCAACAAAAGTGGCCTTGGACTGAAGAGCTCGAAGGTTGTATGGCTGCATCTTGCGAATAGGCTTGGACAGAGTATAATAGACGTCCTTAAGGACGTATTCTTGCTCAATGCACCAAAAGTTGCGATCATCCAGAGTCTCATCCCTTGGCTTGAGAAACCAGTCCCCCTGACGGAACTGAGAATAGTCCACAACCGACATCTCAGTGTATGGCTGACGAGCAGTGGGAGGAGGGGTGGCTTCCTTCCTTTTCTTGGACTTGGGCTTGCTAGCGAGAACTTTCTTTGGCCTTGGTAAGCTTGAGAAGGAGGCTGCAGGCCCTTTACCACGGACCTTCCTAATGACAGACCTTGAGAGCCTTCCACTCTCCTCCGCGAGAATAGGGCTCAGACTCGAATCACCTGTGAATATAGCATAGGTAGGTAGCAAAAGATGAGTACACACAAGTCAGGAGTGCATACATACATTAGAGAGGCATTAGGTTGATCACAAATAGCTAAACATTAGGAAATCTGAAAACTGCAGTTTTCAGGTTCAGACCCAGTGCAGATCTTGAGATTAGATATGTCTAAAACTAGATCGATCCAACAAAATGCGAAACTAATGTACATATACTGCAGGAAATGACACAAGTAACAAACTCTACCGAGCAATTTCAAAACAAATAACCCCACATCTAGATCCAAGTGCAAGCACCTAGGGTTAGGGAAAAGTGGAGTTACCCTCATCCATTGAGGACATTGCTTGGAGGAGAAGGTTTCCGGGTCGAAGGAGAACCAGATCCGGCCGAGGGAAGGGATCCCCCGCGGTTGGAAGGCTCCGGGAGAGCTTGGGACGGCTGGGGCGGCGGTTTTGGAGAGAGGGAGGTCGGGGGTCGAAGAAGAACTGGAAACAGTTCTTCACCCCGAGCCACCCTTATAATTTTTAGACAGACCGCCCGACCGGAAATTCCGAGTGTGACTTACACCGGAAATTCCAATTCACCGAAAAATCCGGTAGTAACTTCGCACCAGAAATTCCGAGTCACGGGAAATTCCGATCCATAGGGGAGCCGGAAATTCCGACCAGCCGAACCAAACTTCCTGATTTCAAACGGATCACTTGTGTGTAATAGAGACAAATGTTTTCGGGTGAGAAAGGGCTTAGGATAGATTTCCAAACTGTCATTGGTACACCATACTCAACTTACAACAACTCAAACGAAACAAAAGCGCCAAGTTGAGTAGGTTTCCCACATGCATGAAAAAGAGGGCAAATAACAACAAAAAGCTCCAAATAAAACCAACTCTTCAAAGAGAAGAGGTCGGTGGCCGAGGCCACCATGTAGGACTGTATGGCATGTCACCGCGAAGATGTATCTTGGGTACATAACTAATACTCGTCGTTTTAGCTCATTAGTCATAAGAATGAATACAGAGATAAAAGAACACTTGCTATCGACATAATGGGGGGAGGGATGGTCCAATGTATTAGGACCGCACTCCCCCTATTTCCATGCCTACATCTAAACAAGATAAGATGCAATTACGTCCTAGGTGAGTGTGCAAGAGATCAAGCTAAGTACCTCGAGTCAATGATATTGAGCTCATTCCTCAAAAAGCAAAACCTTCCTTCCTCAAGGGGCTTCGTGAAGATATCCGCCAATTGATCCCTTGTGCCCACATATGATAAGTCAATGTCTCCTCGGGCCACATGATCTCTTATGAAATGATGGCGGATCTCAATATGTTTGGTTCTTGAATGTTGCACCGGGTTGTAAGCAATCTTGATGGCACTTTCGTTGTCACATAGAAGAGGCACTTTGTCGCAATCGACTCCGTACTCCTTTAAAGTTTGCCTCATCCATAGCAACTGAGTGCAACAACTTGCGGCGGCAACATACTCGGATTCGGCGGTGGAGAGAGATATACAATTTTGCTTCTTAGAAGACCAACTTACCAAGGACCTCCCAATGAATTGACAAGCGCCGGAGGTTGACTTCCTATCTTCTTGATCTCCCGCCCAATCGTAATCCGTGTACCCACATAATGAGAAATGTGCATCCATGGGGTACCACAACCCAAAGGTTGGGGTATAAGCCAAATATCTAAAGATTCTCTTGACCGCCATATCATGGCTTTCTTTAGGAGCCGCTTGATATCTTGCACACACTCCTACGGCTAGCACTATATCCGGTCTAGATGCACAGAGGTAAAGAAGAGATCCAATCATGAAGCGGTATACCTTTTGATCCACATCCTTACCCTTGGGGTTGAGCTCAAGGTGGCATTTGGTTTGCATTGGGGTAGAGGCACCCTTGAGCTCAAGCAACCCTTACTTCTTGAGCATGTCTTGAATGTACTTCGCTTGGTTGATGAACGTTCCTTCACTCAATTGTTTGATCTCAAATCCGAGGAAGAACTTCATCTCACCCATCATAGACATCTCAAACCTGTCAGTCATAAGCTTGGAGACTTCTTCGTTAAATGCTTTGTTAGTAGATCCAAATATAATGTCATCCACATATAATTGACAAATGAAAAGCTCTCCATTTACTTTCTTAGTGAAAAGTGTGGGGTCGATTTCCCCAACTTGGAATCCACGGTCTACAAGTAGTTCTCTAAGTTGCTCGTACCACGCTCGTGGGGCTTGTTTAAGGCCATAGAGTGCCTTATCTAGCTTGTAGACATGGTTCGGATACTTGAGATCTTCAAACCCCGGTGGTTGCTTAACATAAACAAGTTCATTTAGTGGACCATTTAGAAAAGCGGATTTAACATCCATTTGTTGCAACTCAAAGTTATGATGAGAGGCATAGGCAAGAAGAATACGAATTGACTCAAGTCGAGCCACGGGCGTGTAGGTTTCTCCAAAGTCAATGCCTTCAATTTGGGAGTAACCTTGAGCCACCAATCTTGCCTTGTTCCTTACCACCATGCCATGTTCATCTTGCTTGTTTTTGAAAATCCACTTGGTGCCGATAACATTGCGGCAATCTTTGGGTCTTTCCACCAACTTCCACACCTTGTTGCGCTCGAAGTTGTTGAGCTCTTCATGCATAGCATCAAGCCAATCTTTATCTTCAAGAGCTTCAAAGACCTTCTTGGGTTCCACCATGGAGACGTGAGCTTGATGTTCACTAAATCTTGCAAGTTGTCTTCGGGTAGAGACCTTGCTTCTCACATCACCAAGCACCTTGTCAAGAGATAGAGCTCTTAATTCTTGTGAGGTGCCAACCCTATTCAAACAGTGGATCTCGATTTCCCTCCGAGTGGTGGGAGGGATCGCTTGATCATCTTGATCATTCATGTCTCCGTCTTGACTGACTTGATGGCCTTGATCAACCATTGGAGTGACGTCCAGAGGTGGGGGAGAGGGTTGATCTTGGCCTTGCTGCGAGCTGCCACCGGGAATGTCAGCAGGACCGGATATTCCGGTTTCAGTATGGACCGGAAATTCCGAGTCACCGAAATTTCCGACTCCAGTTTGATCCGGATATTCCGGCCCTCCGGAAATTCCAGGAGCAGCTGGAGGATCTTGTGCTTCTTCTTGGCTGGGCGTGTTGAGCACGGTGTTGGTGTTGGGTGTTTCTTGTGTTGGAGTATCCACCACTTGAGTAGAGTTTGATCTTTGTTGAGCAACCTCATAATAGACTTCAACGGGGCGATTGAAAGAGCATTTTCCCTCATGTGTGGTTTTGGTAATTGAATGACAATCTCTATGGACTAATGTTTGCATTGAGATATAATTATAGATCATGTCCATGGAGTTGTGGAGTTCATGTGTTGGACTCTTGAAGCTTATGTGTTGAGTGGAGCATATTGCAAGTATGTCTTAAAGAATTCAAGACATCATATTAGTGAAGAAATGTTGGAAGATACAAGGTTGATCAAGATGTTGATCAACACACAAAGCTACAAGATGTACCAAGAGCGATCATGTATCTCTTGGGATGGTAAACACTTGTCCGCATAGCTCTGTGAACTAACCCATGATATATGTGTGTGTGGTATCTTTATATGAGGTTAGGTATCTTCCCATGGGCTTGCATCAAATGAAGATTTCATATAGCTCATGGAGGATGACGTCATGTGGTGATCGTCATCAAGGTGAAATGTGCAAGACCAAGACCAAGAGAAGCTTCTTGAAGAGATCGTATGCTTGGTGCTTGCAATGGATACGTGAAGATGAAGCTAAGCGAGACTCTCCAATTGTGAGCATGGGGGAGTATTTGGAGAAGTCTTCATCAAGCATGTGCTTGGACGCGCAATCAAGGAAAGATGAACCACTTGAAGAGATCAAGATAGTTTTCATCCAACTCAAGTGGAATGCTCAAGGCAAAGGTATGATCTTGATAGGGCTATAGGATTGATAGGCGTACTATCAAGAGGGGCTCTCAAGTTAGTAACTTGATCGCATCGTTGTGGAGAGCTCAAACCTTTGACTACTTGGCATATCATATTTCTTGGTTCTTATTTGGATTTTATGTTGGTGAGGAGTTAGAGCTTGGTTCATCTCCATGTCAAGCTCTATTTCATCGAAATCGGTTTTACTTTGGACAACTTGTTGCCTTTTCGGTGGCGGAAATATTGTCAGTTCTATCATGAGGAAAGTCCCACACCTTGCCATGTGTGTTGATTTTACTCTATTTATGGGATGCAATATTTCCAACAAAAATGGTTGGGTGCTCATCGTCGCTATCTTTCCAACAAAATTGGTCTCACCTCATTTGGAGTTCATTTGCAAAAGTTATAGCAGTTTTCGTTTTCGTGTTTTGCTGATTCGGATTATTGGGGCCGGATATTCCGCTCTACAGGAATTTCCGGTTCCCCAGCTCATCCAAGAAAACGGCTAAGGAAAGGAGAAAAAGGGTTCTGACTCCAGTCGGAAATTGTGCTCGGAAATTTCCGTCTACCAGAATTTCCGAGTGCACCCAAAAAGCCCTCCAGTTTTGGCTAAGGAAAGAAGGACTTTTCGTTCTGACTCGAACCGGAAATTGTGCTCGGAAATTTCCGTCTACCGGAATTTCCGAGTGCCCCCAGAAAAGTCCTCCGGAAATGGCTAAGGAAAAGTTTGGTTTTGCTTCTGACTCCAGCCGGATTTTCAGCTCGGAAATTTCATGGACTCGGAATTTCCGAGTCTCACTTATACCGGAATTTCCGAGTGTCGAAACAGCCAACGGCTATATTTCCTGGAGGGGTATAAATACCCCTCCCCTTCTTCTTCCCCAGCCAATCCAAGGCAGCACGTTTTTCCCCTCTCTCCTACTCCATTGTTGACCTTGGAAAGCTCACTTCCCTCTCAATCCCTCCATTGAATCTTCCATATTCTTTAGGGAAAGTTGAGAGGAGATCTAGATCTTCAATCCTACCAATACATCTCTCCTCTAAGTGAGGGGAACCTAGTGGATCTAGTTCTTGGAGTTCCTTTGTGGTTCTTCTCTTTGTTCTTCCTCTCTTCTCCCCCCATAAGCATTAGTTGCTTTTGGTGGGATTTGGGAGTGAAGGACTTGACTCCTTTGTGGTTTCCTTTGTTCTTCCTCTCTTATTCCCCCATAAACATTTGTTGTTGTGTTGGAATTTGAGAGTGAAGGACTTGAGCACTTCGTGTGCTCTTGCCATTGCATTTGCATCGGTTTGAGCCCTCCACGAGGATAGGTGGTGTCACTTGTGAGCTTGTTACTCTTGGGTCTTTGGACCCTAAATGCCTTTTGTGGCCGGTCTTTTGTGGCCAAGACCTTTTGTGGTCAAGACCTTTTGTGGTCACTTGAGAGCCCCCAATTAAGTTGTTGGTGTGTGCCTCAAGACTTGGGAGCCCCCAATTAAGTTGTGGGTGTGTGCCTCAAGAGTTGTACGGGATTCGATATCCGCCCCAAAGGAGATCAATAGTGGAAGGTGAACTCGCAACCTTTTGTGGTTGAGTTCATCAGGAGAAGAAGGCGAGCTTTTTGTGGCATTGCGGCTAACCTGTTCTGGTTGCGCACACCTCTCCAAACGAGACGTACACCCTTTGGGTGGAACTCGGGAATACATCCTCGTCTCCGCGTCCCTCGGTTATTTCTTTACCCGAGCTCTTTACTTATGCACTTTACATTGTGATAGCCTTCGTGCTTGAAGTCATATTTCTTGCTATCACCTTGTTACTTGTTTTGCTTAGCATAAGTTGTTGGTGCACATAGGTGAGCCTAGTATTTATATCTAGGTTGTATGCTTGTTAAAGTAAACCTCTAGTTTTATTCTGCCTTTATCAAGCATACCGGAATTTCCGGGTCATTCTTGGACCGGATATTCTGGCTCCTCGGAAAAAGTTTTAAATCGCCTATTCACCCCCCCCCCCCCCCCCTCTAGGCGAAGTCTATCCGTTCAGCGATGGACTCCCAACCCCATTCTTCGGATAGCATCTTGAGGTTGATCATCACCTACAACGGAAAAATCACTTTGCTCCACAAGGGAGCCGTCATTCTCCTCGAACACCACACTACAAGTTTCTATGATAATGCGCGAGGCCTTATAATAGACTCTATAAGTGTGGGATTCGGACCCGTAGCCCACAAATGTCCCTTCAAGAGACTTAGATTCAAACTTGCCCAAAGGAACACCTTTGATGAGATAGAAACACTTACAACCAAAAACTCGGAAGTAAGAGATATTGGGCTTGTTGCCGGTGAGCACTTCATAAGGGGTCTTCATGAGTCCTTTGCGAAAGAAGAGCCGGTTGGATGAATGACAAGCGGTGTTGACGGCTTCGGCCCAAAAGTTGTGAGGGGACTTGAACTCGGCCATCATCGACCTTGCCATCTCAATAAGAGTGTGATTCTTCCTTTCGGCTACACCATTTTGTTGGGGAGTATAAGCAGCAGAATATTAATGACGAATCCCTTCTTCACTAAGGAACTCGTTCAAGGTGTAGTTCTTGAACTCGCAACCGTTGTCACTTCTTATCACCAAGATAGGGACATTGTGTTGACGTTGAGCTTCATTGGAGAAGTCGATGATAGTTTGTTAAGTCTCCACCTTAGACTTGAAGAAGAAAACTCATGTGTATCTTGAATAGTCATCAACAATCACCAAGCAATATTTCTTGCCACCAAGACCAGCTTCCGGAATGGGACCAAAGAGGTCAACATGGAGAAGCTCCAAAACCCTTGTTGAAGAAATGATGGTCTTGCTTGGATGGTGAATGTCATGCATTTTTCCTTCAACACAAGCCCTACACATTCGATCCTTCGAGAAAGAAACATGGTATTTTAGTCCTAGGATATGGCCACCCTTGTGGAGACTTTGCAAAATCCTCATGTTGACATGGGCTAGTCGGCGATGCCATAGCCAACCCAAGTCCGACTTAGCGAATAGGCACATTGTATGGGAAGTGGTGACTCCGGAGAAGTCAACCACATAGAGCCCATTCTCAATGTACCCAACGAAAAACACATTGAGAGACTTGTTCTGCATGAGGATAACCATCTCCTTTTCGAAAACAACGATATAACCCAAACAAGTTAAACAATGGACGGAGATCAAGTTGAAACCTAGGGACTCGACAAGCAAAACATTCACAAGTGTGATGTCCGGTGCCACTACCACCTTATCGAGCCCTATTACCTTAGACTTTGAATTGTCACCATATGTAACGGTCATTTGATCATTATTGGGCTTCAACTCCGTTAAAATTTCCTTGCTTCTGGTCTGATGACTAGTGCACCCACTATCAATTATCCATTTCGATCCTCCGGAAGCAAGGCCCTACACACAATCAATTCTTTGGTTTAGGTACCCATTTTGTAATGGGTGCCTTTTGGTTAGCAACAAGGGTCTTTGGGACCCAAATAGCATATTCAATGTAACCATCAAAAGGACCAATGTATCTAGCATAGACATCCCCATAATAATCAACATATAAAGCATAATTGGGGTTAGATATGCCCGCAAGGTCATCACGAGTGGGAGTGCCCCTTGTGGCATTTCCACTTGCAATATCATCTTTCTTGGCTTGTGCGGGCTTGGTCTTCTTCTTGATCATCTTCTTCTTCTCCTTAGCAACATAGCCTAGACCTTCCTTAACCTTGTGGGACACTCGCTCATGAAGAGGAGTAGTGAGTGTCCCCTTACCTTTATCAAGGGAGGTCTTGGGCTCGGTTGCTATGGAGGGAACAAACAAGACCCTAGCTTTATCCTTGACAACATTTGCATTAGTATTCAAAGGAGTAGAAGTACTAGGTTTCTCAAGAATAGATATCCGAGTTTGGAGTTGATCACGAGACATGAGGAGACGTTCGTGATCACTTGTCAATACCTTGTGAGTATTTTCAAGTGACTCGAAGTCTTCGCAAAGTCTAGCATGAGCAACTACAAGATCGGACTTTTCATTTTGCACAAGTTTACATTTAGCAAAGTAAAGATCACGATCCTTGGTGATCTTAGCAAGTTGCTCCTTGAGGAGAGCATGAGCTTCTTGTTCATTTTCGAGAGAGGATTGGAGGGACACCTATGCGTGTGCATCCTCTCTCTCAATCTCACCTTTTAATTCAAGCTCATCCTCAAGCTCACATATACGACTCATAATTGAGCCAAAGTGTTTCTTTCCTTCTCCTTGCAAGTTAGTCATGAATTTAGTAAAAGCAATAATTTCTTCCTTGACTTCTAGGCTCATACCATCATCAATTTCATGGGATATGGAGGTGGGGGACAATTTTACCTCGGATGTCTTTGCCATAAGACATCTTGCATTCATGATGATGGGGCTCTCGTTTGGTGAGGAGAAGAGTGACGGAGTTGTGGACGAAATGGCTAGTGCGGCCACTTGCGTTGGAGTATCCTCCTTGTCACTATCTTCATCATCGGTGGGATATTGCTCTTGAGTTACCAAGACAATCTTTTGGTTCTTCTTAAAGTAGGGCTTCTTCATGGGCATGGGCCCCTTTCCATTCGTCTTGGCCACGAGCCTCCCACCATGATCCTCTCTTCTTTCACATGGGCAATCTGCAACAAAGTGGCTCTTGTCATCACAATTATAGCAAAGCCTCACCTTGTTGCTTGGCTTTCCTCCATTGGGGGGAAACTTCTTGTCAATCCTCGCTTTGGCCCTTCCGGGGTTCTTCCAAAACATTCTTGCCGCAAGACCCATGTGTTGAGTAAGAGTACTTGAGAGAGTCTCACTAGATAGCTTGACTTGATCATCATACTCCTCTTCATCCTCTTCTTCAACGGTGGCCTTCAAGGCAATTGAGGCATGCTTGTGCATCCCTATGGCTCTAGCTCTTGCATCTTGTGCAATCTTGGAGGCCACCTTGTATGCGGTCATCTCTTGCATGACTTCATTGGATGTCATCTTTGCGAAGTCATGTCTCCCTTGGAGTGTCTTCAAATCCGTTTCTCAAAGGGCAAGAGAGCGGTCACGAACTTCCTCTTGATCCAAGCGTCATCAATGTAGACCGCCCCGAGGTTCTTGAAGGTGTTGGCAACCAACACCAACCTCCGGTACATGTCCTCGTGACTTTCTCCATCCAACTTGTAGAACCCTTCCACCTCATTGCATAAGGCATCATACCGGTTCTTCTTCATGCTCTCATTCCCGACGAAGATGTCGGAAAGAGCATTCCAAACTTCTTTGGCGGTGGAGAATTGTTGAATGAGCGTCATGTCCTTCTCTCCAACGGCCATTTGGAGTTGATGAAGAGCGGTGGCGTTGAGTTGGCTATCAACCACCTCTCTTCTTGTCAATTTGGTTGGATCATGGGGCTTGAATCCTTCTTCAATGATGCGCCATAGCTCAATGGAGGCACTACATAGATGAGACTTCATTAGAAATTGCCATTGAGAGAAGTGAGTAGGTTTGAGCTTAGGAGGATCACTTCTAAAGTTTACATGAGGGTGAGGGATAGGAGGGTTAGGAGAGTAATTATGGTTGACATTATGAAACTCCTCTCCTTTGGGGGTGTTGGAGGAGCTAGGTGATTCATCCTTTTCCGCCTTCCCGAGGGAAACACTTGGAGGAACATCTTTGGACCCATCCGAAGATGACTCCTTAGAGTTCTCACCATGCTCCTTAGGAGGAGGAGAGGGAGGAGTAGCCTCGGGCTCCTTAAACTTCAAGAGTGCCATGAGCATCTCATTCATCTTGAGGAGTTGGGCCTCCAAGGACGATCTCATATCTATAAGATCGGCCATGGTTGCCCCTTTGGCTAACGACTCCTTCTCCGCCTCTACTTTCTCACGGGTGGCCCTCTCGGCATCGGATTCCGTCATCGTTGCACTTAGGCGGTTAAGCACTTAAAAGTGAACAAGGCTCTGATACCAATTGAACGGGAATCCGGCACCTAGAGGGGGGGTGAATAAGTGTTATTACAAATTTTAGGTCTTTTCAAATTTAGGCTCAACACAAAGGTAAATTCTCTAGATATGCAACTATGGTGAATTTACCTAAATGACAACCGAAGCAATAACAAGATAAATAAGCTAACACGACAAGCAAGTAACGGAGTAATGATAAGGGGAAGATGTAATCCCGAGTTCCACCCAAGGGTGTACGTCTCGTTTGGAGAGGTGTGCGCTACCACAACAGGTTAGCCGCAACGCCACAAAGGCTCACCTTCTTCTCTGATGAACTCAACCACAAAGGTTGCGAGTTCACCTTCCACTATTGATCTCCTTTTAGGGCGGAGATCGAATCCCTTACAAACGCTTAAGGCACGCACCCACAACTTAATTGGGGGCTCTCAAGATGACCACAACAGGTCAAGGACCACAAAAGGTCAAGGCAACACCAAGATTACAACAATGGTGAACTAGGTTTTCCCACCGGAAACCCTAGCCACGAAATCCCCAAGTGAATGGGGAGGAAATGAAAATCCCTTCGGTGAAGATGTAGATCCGGGCCTTCTCCTCCAATCCTCCAAAGATCAACGAATTTGGGTGGAGGGATTGGGAGATCTTGATGATTTGAGCTTTCAGGAATAGTAGGAGAGAGAAAATCTGAGAGCTAGATGTTCTTGAGTGAGTGAGGGGGTATTTATAGTCCCTCCCCTTTTCTGACCGTTGCCTGTGTTGACCACCCAGAAATTCCGGTATAAGTCAACACCGGAAATTCCGGTCACCCGGAATTTCCGGAGAATTGAAATTTCAGACTGGAATTTCCGGCTGGAGTCAGAACCTATTCCTCTTCTTTCCTTAGCAGTTTTCTCCAATATTCTTCAAGGTGCACTCGGAAATTCCGGTGAATGGAAATTTCCGAGCACAATTTCCGGTTGAGATCATAACACTTCTTATTCTTGACTTAGCCATTTTCTGTGAACTCTTCTGGGTGCAACCGGAATTTCCGGTAGATGGAAATTTCCGGTCACAATTTCCGGTTGAGATCAGAACACTTTCTCAACCTTGACTTAGCCATTTTCTGTGAAGTTCTGGTGAACCGGAAATTCTGGCCCTGGGAATTTCCGGCTCAAATATTCCGGTTCCTGGAACAATTCCAGAACAACTTCTTCTTCGCATTTTTGGCTTTGATGCATATGAACATAAATCACATACAAGCTGAAATACTTAGCATTCTATTAGTACATCATAAGTATTGTTAACTAACACACAAAACACTAGAGATTAAGAAATGTTCTTTCAACCCCTTGGTCGACTACTCTAAGAGGTTAACAAGAGCAGACCAATCGTTAATTGTTACAAAAAGCAAAACTCGTAGGTCAAATTCCTCATGTTTGTGTTCATTCCACACCCGTACACCTTCTTGCCGCCACAACTGTAAATGTTCTTCAACTAATGGCCTGAGGTACACATCAAGGTCGTCGCCAGGTTACTTCGGGCCTTGGATGAGCAATGGCATCATAATGAACTTTAGCTTCATACACAACCAAGGAGGAAGGTTATAAATGAAGGGGTTACGGTGCAGAAAACAATAATTTTCTAGCGAGCCAAACCCTAACTAGCCAGGATCTATCTATCTAGTACATGCGATAATGGTGGCGGAACGGGTTACATTACCTCCATGTAGACCGATAGCGGGGATTACGCTCCCGCACAAGCGTTGACGCTGAAGTCGTACGTAGCCGACCTCGAGGTCGCGGAGAACTTGCCGCGATGTCGGAGTCGATGACGCCGGGGTGTCGACGATGATCTGCGTCGACGGGCGTCGGGCGGAAGAAGGCAGAGCGCCAGCACCAGGGCTGGTGCGCCCGCAGCAAGGGGGGGGCGGCGGCTGCAGGGGCGAGACGACGTCGCCCAAGCTCCTCAATAGAGTAGCCTCCGAGCACTCGCAAACATACGGACCTTAGCGACAACTCCCGGTCATTCAGATCCAGCTGAAATCGCAGGAGTAGATCTTATCTGGAATCCCGCAGAGCAACGGCGCTCTGCGGTATGGCTTAGGTGGAGAGACACCCCCTTCCTCAGCTCGGCGCGGCTCCAACTTGGGAACCACGAGATCGAGAGAGAAATTGGGAATTAATTGAATTTCCTGTGTATTAAATCAATTAATATGCCTTGCTATATAAAGGGGGAAGGGGGTGTGCAAACCCCTTGGCTCCCCCATGTGGGACTAAACAAAGGACAAGGAAGGGGGGTTCGGCCCCCACATGGGCTGGCCGAACCAGCCAATGGGGCCCACCCCCCTTGGTGGTGCGGCTCCCCCTCTTGGGCCCTCTTAGGGACCATATAGGTGGGAGCCCCCTTTTTCCTTTATTTAATTAATATTAAATTAATATAAAATCCCATTAATTCATAATTAATATATTTATATATAATTCAATATCCCGTGACTCCGAAAACTCTTTCGGACCACCCGAACAACTCTCGGACATTCCTGGAACCATTCCAGACCTCTCCGGAACTCCTTCCGGACCACCGGAACTCTTTCCGGATCATTTCTCTCTCTCCAATAAAAACCTATAAAATTCCAGAACCTATCTCCTAGCGTCGCTAAGAACTTAAGTTTGTTACGCTACGGTTCGGGAATACTCCAGACATGGTCGAGACACTCCGCTCACCAATGATCGTCAGGGATACCTGGAAATATATGACGACCCCTGTGCATTCCACGAATATCGTCGTTGAACCATAAATATGATATTCATTCCCTTTGTCTCTGCGATACTACCTTGTCCGAGATATGATCGTAGACACACCGATGCCTTTGCTGTATCTCGTTACCGACGAAGGTTATTAACTCGTCTGTGATATTACCATCTCCATGACCTAGTCACAAGCTGCGCAGCTATATAGATGCAATATCACCGAGTGGGCCCAGAGTATCTTTCCATTACAAGAATGAACAAATCCCGCTCTTTATCCTTACGTCTTGATGCTCTTTCGGAATACCCAATATGGACACCGTTATTGTCATGCTATATAAGACACAACGTTTGATGCTCTCAAAGCATCCCTACGAAGCATTAATAAGTACGGTCTCACGGTCTAAGGAATAAGCTATCATACTCTTATCTATTGCAAATGACAAACATCGTAATACGATCTTATTGCAATACTTTGCGTATGTCCACCACCTTATTCAACTAACAAGATGACCCCATTGTCAACCGACGTCATTGTCCTTGATCGGGAATCTCGATCAACTGTTGCCCAATGGACTAGCTCATATAGAGGCTTGCTAGGGACCTGGTTGTCTATGTATCACACGTGTATTAACAATTCCGATTAATACAGTTATAGCATAATACACAAACCTATTATAAACTTATGAGATAATGCAATAAATACTACTTATTTATTTGCCTCTAGGGCATATCTCCTTCAGTCTCCCACTTGCACTAGAGTACAAATAAACTAGCTGCATTTTACTTTTATCAGAATCCCTTATCAAATAAGAATCATTTGATAATGCTTGCTCGTGGAAAAGTGTTACTGCACAATCCATGATTGTACATGCTTTTGTGATTCACTAGCATCAACTTGTTTGATATCATCATGTTGTTTAACAACATATATGCAAATACCGTAACTAAGTGAGACTTCTGCTTCCCAGCGCTTACTCTGATTATACTAACCAGATAACTGCCCTGAAAAACACACTCAGTCATGCAGAGCCCCTTGTAACAATTACAAACTCGCGATATCTACATACTTTCACATCAATGTAGAAAACTTGACATTCAAATGCCAATCCCTTAACTAACGCACATCTACTTCCAGTAAATTCCAAATTTACTTTCATAACTGCTCTTATTCCAAGAACATCGGTTATATTTCATCGAGCAGATAATATGGTTTCTGTATGATGTCTAATATATACATAATAGACCCACATGTCATACAACCATTACTTTAATGCATCATTACTTTTAATGATCAATTGGATTCCAAAGGACCATCCTTTTACTTCTATTCTGACTCCTCAGATATAATCCAACACAACTCGACTAACTATTTAAAATAGTTTCACAACTTCATCCTATTCTATTGGTACAGTTTCACAATGTGTTAACTACACAAAATGAATTCGACTCCCACTCAAATTATGTCTCCACATATTTGACAACACACGCTCCCACTCAAAAACGTGTTATCCACATATTTGAGTTCCTGAGCTCCCACTCAAAAATATGTTCCATACATATTCCACCTGAGTAAACTAACTACGACTCCCACTTAATTCGACATTTAGGTCAAACCAAAATCATTGATCTATCATCAATTCGAATTTAATAGAAACCATAGTATTACATTAATACAAATCACTCAGACTTCAAGCATATCTACATAAATGTAGTCAACAAATTTGATCTTGTCCAAGACATATTTCTTGACAAGACATGCTACCGCGTCTTTCTTATAGTCACCTTTTCATATAACACTTTATATGACGATTAAACAATCTTATTCCTCTAATAAGAATTGCAGCAACAATTACTCTCTTAATCCTTTTAAACGTAACTTGGATTTCCAGGCTGAAGAGCCTTTGTTCGTATTCCGATACTTTCTCAACTTTCTTTGTATTCATAAAGTGCACCTCGATCTGTCAACAAGATCTGAAATACTTAATACAGTGCTGTGACCTGGCAGCAATATAACAGCACTTTATTTAGAAGTTTCTTTCATAAAAATATTATGATCTTTATGAAGAGGATTGCAAGCGGAAAACAATTTTCTAGTCTCCCTCACTCTTAAGCACTAAACTTTCATTAGCAGACATATACTCTTTGGAACATCTTCCAACATAAGTCTAACACTTTATTCCAAACTTCTTATTTCAATCCATAAACCATAATTCGAGAAGTCATCTTTTCTCGGAATTACATAGACAACAAACTGAACTTTGTTTCTATTTGGTTTTGGAATACACTCTCATCCAATGCGAGCAATCTACAAAGAACCACTCATGTATATTCCGAATTATCGCATAATCATATACATGTCGACACTACTATCGATCCTACGAATTCTCGTTGAGAAAAATATTTATTTTTTAAAGTGGACATCGACTATAATGTTTCGAACGTATTAGGAGATTCTAAGACTGATTCTGACAGGCCACACTTTATTTAAAATAGAGCATGATTATAATTCCCCACATATCACTATATATGACATTATAATTCTGTGAAGCAAATTTCCACAAGTCTCTTGTGTTGAAAACATAATTCAAAAATACTGTCCTTTGATCGAATTCTGTGAATACAATGTTCACTAATCTTTCTTCTGAAAAACCCCATTTGATCTATTATCAAATTAATTTCAGACTCCATAATTTATCGGGCAAATACTCCTATTTACCAAAATCATGGAAGAATTCGGATCATGCAATAACACCATTGATTAATCATTAAAAATGACTCTCAATCAATTTCCTCTAGTATTGCAACTTCAATACTGCATTTCAAACTTAATCAATTTTGGCACTTGAAATACTTAAATGGACCAAAATTATCCATTACTTCTTTCACTGCCTTTATGACTAAATTCGATGGTGTTTGTTCTTTGGACACATAATTTTATCATTCCCGCTATAAATGTATATCATACGCATAATGTAATTGAGATGTGATGCAAATTACTCATAACATGAAACAACTGCTTTGTTCCATAACATAAAACAACTGATGTGTTCTATATGAATAATTATGTCTTGTAACATTCAAGACACCAAACTAGATCACATTCTCACTATTACAAAATGTCTTATCAAAAAACTATTGATGATAACTAATATGATATCTCGAGGGCGTGAGCACTACTGGCCATGAACTTGCCATCACTTGTGCACTGTCACGTCACCCTTCGCCATATACTTGTGATAATAAGGGACTGTTTCACAAACAGAACAATTATCAAACACTTTTCATCAAGTATGAGAAGAATACATTTATATCTTCGTATATCAAATATACCCATAGCGTCGAAGAACTCTTCTTCGATGAATCAACTTATAGAGATTTGAACTTGTTCACGAACGTGAAGAAGCTCACCGTGTCTCTATAGCATATTCACGCACATGCTATTCACAGCTAGGAGGTAAAGCACAATCTCTATTGCACTGGAGTTTGCTATCTAGAAATCGTAGATATTCGTAAGCCTGAAGTAGATGTCACACAACTTCTTCAACTGAGTCTCCAGACAGGTATGCTCCCCATGTGAAAGGTCCGGAACTTTCTAAGCTGCCTGAACTGCTCAAGACTCAATTCATCTTTGAAGTAACCTTTGATCGCATCAATCACAACATATGGCTCCAGGTGTTGAATACAACTTTCAATTCTGGTGCTAGGCATACGCTCATGACGATCGTCACTTCCATGAACATGTCATGATGCTTACGGAACTCATCATCTTGCTCCTTGCCATCAGAATCATCTGGTCTAACTCCTAACTAATGTTCTAGCACATATAGGATGTTTGTTGTGTTTGGAGAATGTTTCTAAAACCAATGCACCAGCTGATGAAGTTGGACCCGTCGGCTTCCAAGGTAGAATCTGAGCTCTTGAAGAAGTAAGCGAAGCGTAGTTCCGTAGTCTCCAGATGTGATCGCAAAAGAGGTAAGATAAGTTTATAATATATAGGTGAGTTTTAGTTCTATAATCTCATTATCAAAAACACACCACACCAAGATTATTATCCCTAAAATAATAATGGCGATGACACGACCCTCATCCACCATACTACCCCCGATCATCACGGCCGGCAGCACAGCTTCAAAGGTGGACATAGAATGTCGATCATAACAACTCTATGACTCGTGCTCGATCTTTCGATCTTCTCGTGTTCCGAGGCCATACCTCTGAGTATGCTAGGCTCGCCAATCAAACCTCGAAGACCCTACGCGTGCAACATGGCTTACACCCACTGTATGCGAACGACGAGATGTGTGACACCCGATCATCACGGCCTGCCTCATAACGTAGAACTTTCTTGGTGGTGCGCAACGAGGGAGAACACAATTTTGGTATTTTGTTAGGGATCATCCTATTTATGATGCTACCGTTGTATATCTAGCATATAAGCAATCAATAGGATGCACACACAACAGCACACAATAATGATGCAATCAAGTGCGATGTGACATGGTCGATGCGCCTGGACCTCCATGGCGCCATGTGCCTGGCCCTCCGGCGCCCCGGCATGGCTCCGAGTCTACAGAGCCCTCCATTGCCTCCGACAGTACGAGTAATATCAAAACTTACCGTAACCATGTCACATGAAATAACGCCTCTGCAAAACAAAGTTAGACGCCTCTAGCTTTATTTAGTTTTGCAAGTTTTACGTGGCATGTAGGCTTAATCGTAAGAGAATTGCTTCCCTACCTACGAACTTTGTACCACAACGTCGATCGTATAATTGCATGTTTAAGCATCCCTTTCGGGCCCTCCATTGAAAATGCTTTGCTGACTAGAGAGAGAGAAACAGACACCCGCCAGCCACAGATACGGTGCAAGTTGTATGACAGTAGTGGAACCAGTCTCGCGTAAGCGTACGCGTAAAGTCGGTCCGGGCCGCTTCATCAACTCAATACCGAAGGCATCGCAAGTGCACGCTAGAGGGTAGCAAATATAAGAAAGACGCCCTCATTCAACATGAGTTCTAACCGTACCAGCAGTACTACGCATAGATCGGCTCTGATACCACTGAAGGGGTTACGGTGCAGAAAACAATAATTTTCTAGCGAGCCAAACCCTAACTAGCCAGGATCTATCTATCTAGTACATGCGATAACGGTGGCGGAACGGGTTACATTAACTCCATGTAGACCGATAGCGGGGATTACGCTCCCGCACAAGCGTTGACGATGAAGTCGTACGTAGCCGACCTCGAGGTCGCGGAGAACTTGCCGCGATGTCGGAGTCGATGACGCCGGGGTGTCGACGCTGATCTGCGTCGACGGGCGTCGGGCGGAAGAAGGCAGAGCGCCAGCACCAGGGCTGGTGCGCCGGCAACAAGGGGGGGGGGGGGGGCGCGGCGGCTGCAGGGGCGAGACGACGTCGCCCAAGCTCCTCAATAGAGTAGCCTCCGAGCACTCGCAAACATACGGAGCTTAGCGACAACTCCCGGTCATTCAGATCCAGCTGAAATCGCAGGAGTAGATCTTATCTTGAATCCCGCAGAGCAACGGCGCTCTGCGGTATGGCTTAGGTGGAGAGACACCCCCTTCCTCAGCTCGGCGCGGCTCCAACTTGGGAACCACGAGATCGAGAGAGAAATTGGGAATTAATTGAATTTCCTGTGTATTAAATCAATTAATATGCCTTGCTATATAAAGGGGGAAGGGGGTGTGCAAACCCCTTGGCTCCCCCATGTGGGACTAAACAAAGGACAAGGGAGGGGGGTTCGGCCCCCACATGGGCTGGCCGAACCAGCCAATGGGGCCCACCCCCCTTGGTGGTGCGGCTCCCCCTCTTGGGCCCTCTTAGGGACCATATAGGTGGGAGCCCCCTTTTTCCTTTATTTAATTAATATTAAATTAATATAAAATCCCATTAATTTATAATTAATATATTTATATATAATTCAATATCCCGTGACTCCGAAAACTCTTTCGGACCACCCGAACAACTTTCGGAAATTCCTGGAACCATTCGAGACCTCTCCGGAACTCCTTCCGGACCACCGGAACTCTTTCCGGATCATTTCTCTCTCTCCAATAAAAACCTATAAAATTCCAGAACCTATCTCCTAGCGTCGCTAAGAACTTCAGTTTGTTACGCTACGGTTCGGGAATACTCCAGACATGGTCGAGACACTCCGCTCACCAATGATCGTCAGGGATACCTGGAAATATATGACGACCCCTGTGCATTCCACGAATATCGTCGTTGAACCATAAATATGATATTCATTCCCTTTGTCTCTGCGATACTACCTTGTCCGAGATATGATCGTAGACACACCGATGCCTTTGCTGTATCTCGTTACCGACGAAGGTTATTAACTCGTCTGTGATATTACCATCTCCATGACCTAGTCACAAGCTGCGCAGCTATATAGATGCAATATCACCGAGTGGGCCCAGAGTATCTTTCCATTACAAGAATGAACAAATCCCGCTCTTTATCCTTACGTCTTGATGCTCTTTCGGAATACCCAATATGGACACCGTTATTGTCATGCTATATAAGACACAACGTTTGATGCTCTCAAAGCATCCCTACGAAGCATTAATAAGTACGGTCTCACGGTCTAAGGAATAAGCTATCATACTCTTATCTATTGCAAATGACAAACATCGTAATACGATCTTATTGCAATACTTTGCGTATGTCCACCACCTTATTCAACTAACAAGATGACCCCATTGTCAACCGACGTCATTGTCCTTGATCGGGAATCTCGATCAACTGTTTCCCAATGGACTAGCTCATATAGAGGCTTGCTAGGGACCTGGTTGTCTATGTATCACACGTGTATTAACAATTCCGATTAATACAGTTATAGCATAATACACAAACCTATTATAAACTTATGAGATAATGCAATAAATACTACTTATTTATTTGCCTCTAGGGCATATCTCCTTCAATAAATACATAGAGTCACAAGCCAGGTGCTATGATTGCTGCTCTGCTCCCCAGAAGGATTGAATATGTCTTTACTTAGACCAAACCTTAAGTTCCTTGCATCATCTGCAAATTCCAGGAACTCTCTCTCAATTTTTCTCCAATGCGACCCATCAACAGGGTGTCTGCATATCGCGTCTTTCTTACGGTCCTCTTTATGCCATCGCAACAACTTGGCATGCTCTTTGTTCGCGAACAGGCTTTCAACCGTGGTATTTATAGGAGCATACCACATCACCTTGGCAGGAACCCTCTTCCGGGGACGCTCACCCTCAACTTCACCAGGGTCATCTCGTCTGATCTTATACCGCAATGCAGTGCATACCCGACATGCATCCAAATTCTCGTACTCACCGCGGTAGAGGATGCAGTCATTAGGGCATGCATGTATCTTCTACACATCTAATCCTAGAGAACACACAACCTTCTTTGCTTCGTACGTGCTGCCGGGCAACTCGTTGACCTTTGGAAGCATCTTCCTAATTATCTGCAGCAACTTTCCAAATGCCTTGTGAGTCACACCACACTTTGCATTCCACTACAGTAATTCCAGTGTGGTACCCAGTTTTTTCTGACCATCTTCGCAACTTGGATACAACAATTTCTTGTGATCCTCTAACATATGGTCGAACTTCAACCTCTCATTTTCAGTTCCACACTCTCTCTTTGCATCAGCAATGGCCCGACCAAGATCGTCAGCGGGCTCATCTGGTGTCTCTTCATCTTCAGCTTCCCCCGTTCCAGTATCTCCGTACTCCGGGAACATAGGATAGTTGTCATCATTTTCCTCTTCTTCATTGTCTTCCATCATAATCCCTTTTTTCCGTGCTTCGTCCAACAATTATATCTGGGCATTAAACTGTGTTGAATAAGATGACTTTAAAGGGTTCTCGTGCTTGGGTGATATGTCTTATTCTGACTTGACACATGGACAACACATGAAACAAGTGGTATTATGGGCCTTGGTTTTCTCAAGAATTTTCCTTAAACCCGTCATGTACTCGGCAGTGTGTCGGTCATCATAAATGCATCGTCGGTCCATCTGCATTATATAATTAACTATATCAATAACCATTACAGAACATTGAGAAATAACTACTGAACATGCACGATATCAAAATGAAATGAGAGAAAATTAACCTCGATCGAAAATAATGATAAACTTTAAGTGTAAATCAAATCATTTTATGAACTCTCTAGACATTTCATCGAACACCTTGCATTCATACGTAAAAAAAATAAACTAGCACACACCCCTTCGTACCATTTTTTTTAAAAATACCTCCAATGGTTTTGGAAGATGGGGGCTGCTGAGTATATATAGGCATGAACCTTTTGTGCCGATTCCAGCCACAAACCGGGACAAATGGCCCGCTTCTGATACGCCTGGGGCTCTGCAGACCCCCATCTGTCCCGATTTGTAATACGACCGGAACAGATGGGCTATTTCCTTTTGGTACTTTGGCATGTTCTCTACTAGTGTTTACTACATGATTGTAGACTCTAGTCGAATATATTTTGGTTCTCCGGAAACAATGACACTTCCCTAACTTCTTTACGAGTTAGACGCATCATTGCAGAGAAAATAAATGCCAGATGACACAGGCTATTTGATATGAAAGACGAATGACAATTCGCAACTGCCCCGCGACATCAATCATTCGAATCAGAAACAATCTGTTGAATGCTTATCTATGTACTGTTAGTTTTGTACTGAAGCAGGCCCGAAAAAATCCCAACATTGTTAACCTAGCTAGTCTTGGTGGTGAAACTCACAGCTTCAGAGAAGAGGAACTCGAAGATGGGACGTAACCACTGTCCTTGCCGCTGTGCAGCAAGATTGAAGGATCACTTGATGGCGCGCACGACCAATCTGTTCGGCTGTTCATGGATTGCCGAGATCGGGCGATATTGAATCTCAAGTCTTCATTTAGATCATCATCAGGTGTAACCTCGATAGGGGCTTGACCACAAAGCATCTTCACCACTGAAGACATTCTCGGGCGCTGAGTCGGTGATGTGTTTGTACAGAGAAGAGCTACATTCAGCATCGTCAGTGCTTCTTTCTGAGAATAGTCAGAACCAAGACGCCGGTCGACAATTTCTAGAAGTCTACCTTGCTGCTTCAATGTTTCGGCCTAAGGGAACAAATTCAGAGAAACACATACTACTATTTAAAATGCACAACAATACTATTAGCAGTTAAGTTAATGGCATTAACATTGTAGTCTAATTCACTTGGGTGATGTGGCTGGTGCGATTTGAAGCTCTATTGATAGCCACTTGTAGCTTTTTCCCTTGCATGTACAATATTTACCTTGTCCAAGGGACAACGTTATTAATAGCAAATTGTAGAAAAACCTGATTGACTGTCAACCTCTGTTCAGCAGACATCAGCCACTACTAGAGCTAGAGAGGATGTGATGTCAGCTACCCAATATCATCTGGCTGAATAAGAGATTTATGAATTTTGTATTTTAGAGCAATTTAGCAAAAATGGCGTGCAAATGATCTACTTCTATTAAGTAAAAGTTCGTTTGCTTTGTTGTCATTGTTGGACATTCTTCAAACTATGATAAATTTCACTTCGTGGATTATAAGCATATTATCCGCTTAACTATCATAGAGCGCTAAATTAGGCACAGTGGCTTCATATAAGATACTCGGTGTCACAAAGAGCTAGGCGTAATATTTGTCCCTTTAGGAATTATTGTTGTTTTCTTTTAGAAAACTCAAAGCTTGTGTCATGAATATAGTACTCCTACTCCATCCGTTTTGAATTATAAGATGTTTTAGGTTTTTCAGAATCACCTGTATCTAGACGGGTTTTAGTGTGTCGATTCTCTCGTTTCAGTCCGTACTTAGTCCATAGTGAAATATCCAAAACATTTTATAATTCAGAACAGAGGGAGTAGTAGTTATTGCAACATTTCAGTTTCCAGCTCAATTGTGATGTGGTAAAAGAGGTTTAACAGTTGTGGTACTTCATTTATTAGGGTTATATAGAACACGATGCCACCATTTTATTTGGTGCTTTCTTGATCTATATACATGGTGACTTGGAAAATTTGCCAAATGGAGGAACTAACATCCCAAAATTACAGTTCGTAAGATTATATTAGGCTTTATGGTGTTCAGTTTGTGTAAAGACAAAAAAGTACAGAATAAATCATAACAGCGTACCAAATCAAGAAGATGGAGATATTCTTCACTTGACATGCTATTTATATTGCTCTCTCCACTAACAATCTCTAATGTCACCACTCCAAAACTGTAGACATCTGCTTTACGTGTCAAACAACCTCTTGTAGCATATTCAGGAGCCATATATCCACTGACACGAATTAAAAGCAGGGTGAGATGAAAGTCAAATATAAAACAAACATATGACTGTAGCTGAAACTAGCAACGCTATCTGAGAATATGGACATATTGATTCAGCTGTAATAGAAAATTCAAAAGATGAACAAGCAAGTGACGAAAGAGCTTACACAGTGCCAGCAATACGAGTGCTCACACGCCCACAGTCATCATTCAGCTTAGCCAAACCAAAATCAGATATTTTGGGTTGTAGTCTTTCATCGAGAAGAATATTTGATGGCTTGATATCTCTGTGGACGATTTTCAGTATTGATTCCTCATGGAGATAGGCCAGGCCTTTTGCCGTTCCAAGGCAGATGTTATACCTTGTTGGCCAATCTAATTGCAACTCACGTTCTGCACGGCCTAAAAATGCTCTTATATTAGAACAGAAGGTACTTTCCAGCTATGTTCAGTGTTGCACTTTGGACAAGAGCGGGACTGCGGGAGAAACAACTTAAGAAATATTAGCAGAAGCACAGGATCTTACCAAATAGTGCACGGCCAAGACTATTATTTTCCAGGAATTCATATATAAGTATTAGCTGTTCACCATCAATACAACAACCAAAGAGCCTCACAAGATTTGGATGCCTTAGAGAAGATATTATTCCTATCTCATTTAAAAACTCACGATTCCCTTGGCTTGATTTCGAGGATAACTTCTTGACAGCAACTATAGTACCATCTGCTAGAGTACCCTGAAAGAGAAGGGATTTTATGTGTGTTTGCAACTTTGAAAGTAGTTACGGACAATGTTCACATGCAAAGAGAAAACAAACAGGTACCAAGGGAAAATGTTTGCTTTGCAGCTACTAGTTGGTTGATTCACCTAAATAATTGTTTCCTAGATTCATTAGTTGTTAATCTGGATACCCAGAGAATGTTCTACTAACTTATTTATCCTGAAACAGTTACCAATGCAATGATGTCATGAAAAAAGAATGAAGCCAAATTTTGAGTTTTCTTATACCAGAAAACAACCAACGCTACCATATCATATTAAAAGCATTATACACACGAGCTATCCTTCCCCAATTTTTTGTGGCATTCTATAACATAGCAACTATTATGCAGTTAGGAAGGCATAGATAACTTCTAAAAAGAGGTCCATTATTTTTCCCATGCGACCAGAAGAGAATATTAAATTTAATTTTTTTTTTACCTTGTAAACAGGTCCAAAGCCACCCTCGCCTATTTTACTTTCAGGATCAAAATGTTTTGTTGCAGATTCTATCTCTTTTAAGCTAAAGAAATACTGTGCCCTTGACTGAAGCTCAGAAGTATTAGTATTCCTTCCATGGTAAAAGAATTGCCTACCTGTGATACACAAAAGAAATTATAACACTATGACATAAAAAGTACAGTGGCTTTGTGATATTAAATTTGAAAACAAGACAAATCATGTCAGGCTTAGTTATGAAATACACCGCCTCACTGAAAATATTCCATATAGGCTAACCTTTTAATCTACAAAACATGACCTGTAAATAAATGAGTATTCAGCATGAATAAAGGTGAGGAGCCAAATGACTCTTAAATTAACACAGACAAGGAGCTTTATTCTTTGTGTGAGTGAGAAATATTTCTTTGACGAGAAAACAACGAAATTATCTAAACCATAAAGAAAGTTTGAACTGCCACTTTTGGGCATCTAGATGTTATAAGCCCAGCGATGACATATGTACTTTTCGGTGGTACTGGGAGAAAGAGGGTTAGTTTCAAACTGTGAAAACAAACTTACGGAGGAGCAATGAAATATCTTAGGAGTTTACAATTCACAGGTTGAAACCTTGCGTTCTGAGTGCTGATAAAATTCTCTAACTAACAGAAATAAAGTCAGAGTACTTCTGCAATATTTTATATTGCAAGATCAGAAAATGCATTCAATATTAACTATCAAAGGACTATTTTTCGAGCAAAAATATCAAGGGACTAAAGTATATTATACATACCCGCAGCAGTTTTTTTGGATTTGAATATAACTAACTGTACATAGTTAATTGTATTGCACAAAGATAGTCTCTCCAAAGTTGCTCAAGTTTGGAGTTTCAATGTAGCGACAAATACTGCTCCATAAATATAAATTTGCGAGACACGTGCTAAACCATGACAACGAAAATTACTTGGAACAAATATGTAGAAAGAACAATGGAAAAAAATGAGAAGATGAACTCACCAGTTCCTTTCCTATTCTTTTTTTGGAAGACTTTGATATAGAAGGCAACCAGCAGAAGTATGATAACGAAGCATGATGCTGCTATTATGGCAATCAGTGTTCCAGTAGATATACCATGGGGATTTCTGTGCACTGCACGAATATTCAGTTGGGTAACTTCCATGCATACAAAATACCGTTGTACAGTCTCCATTTGACAACAGAAAAAATCAAGGAGCAAAGGTTAGCGGGAGTGCAAGACGAAAGACTTACCTTGTGTCACAGATATGGCTGATATCAATGGACCATATACACCCCGGTATGGTATAGCGGTGGTACCTTTGCCTGCCCAGTAGAAGTGGATTTCCAATGTATTCGCTGTAATATTGGTCGTGAAATTCATTGAGATTGCCCGATTGACACCGCCAGCCACATCTTGAATGTTAAAATCTTTCAACACTTTAGCACCCTGAAATGTTATTGCGAAACAGTAAAGTGGTGTATAAAGAAATTAAATGCTACAACAACTTTATCAGAACTATTTGAGCGTTACAGCAACGCACATTAAGCTACTCATTTCACTTGTTATCTTTATATCTGGCGTCAGATATTCAGTCCAGGACATCAGTTTGTATTTAATATTTTTAACAGCAGAAGATCCAGATACAGATGCTCTCCAATATGGTCCTGTGATAGTTGTCCATATCTCGAGCATGAATTGCACTATGATGAGTGATAAACTAGAAAAGTTTAAGAAGAATCAAGATGCAAGCATTACTATGGTAGAAAGAAGAGGACCATCATAATTATGAGCGAATCTGTACCTGGACCAAGACTTCAAAAATACGCTTTCCATTGCTAGAATAAGTATGATCATCTGTGAACATAATCTCAGCAAAATGAAGATTTACTAGATATTCACCATTCTCCATGCAAAGGCCATAATATTTCAGTGAAAGAGGCGAGAGGCGAGCTTCCGTGTATAACTCGGGATGAGCCAGTGTGAGTCTTGATGTGTTTCTAGCGATGTAGTCAGCATTTTCGTTGCCCACAAAATCACCTGTACTACTATAAGCCCATTTTTTATCATCTGATAATACAAAAGTTGATGTTCCAATTTGAGAAGAGTCATCCTCATAGATATTTCCATCTATCACAACACTTCTGCCACCACAGTTAATGAACAGGGAAGAATCTGAAAGTATTTGAAGCAACTTTCAGATGCCATTGGATATTTGAAGTTCTAAACTGACTTGCTAGTAAACTTACATTGTGGTTTTCCCATGCAGGGAAGGTTCTTTCTTAAACATGGTCGCAATCTTGTAAATAGCAAAGAAGAACAAAAGCAATTAAGACTTGTTTATTTCAAGAAATTTCAAAAGACAAAAATGAATGGACATTTAAGTATAGGATCTTACGAACTGTCGTTCGAAGCTGAAAAGCTTGAAACCATATTTCTGCAATTATAACATGCAAGTTATGTGAGCACCATGCAAAGTAAAGTTAATTGGTGCGAAAACCGAAGATCTTTGAATTTGCAACATACACATTTGCTTGCTGACACTCAGTTGGAGGGTTACCCGTGAAGTCATTATCTGACACATCCCTGCAAGGGATTTGTCAGTTGTGATGGACAAAAAAACACAGAACAAAAAAAGAGAAATAGTAATGCAAATCGTTCCTTATTTTCCGTATGAAATTACAAAGTGAACTGTAAGGGAACATATAAATAGAAGCACTGTATCAACAGAAAAGTACTGCATTAGAGAATACGTACATGTTTACTTTATTGCTTGCCTTGTTTTTCAACATCCAAGCAGGCAAATTTCCAGTCAGCATGTTGTCAGTTAAGTACCTATTCTCAACAATTGAAATGAGGGTCTTGGCAAATGCATGATGAAACATAATGCTTGTGAGAAAGTAATAGAATATGCTATTGAAAATAAAGGAAACAATAGGTTGGATTATAAACTTATGTCTCAGAAAATAAATGTCTTACAGAAATTGCAGTGCCATCATTCCTCCAAATTCTGCTGGAATCTGACCAGAAAACTTGTTGAAACTTAGATCCCTGAAATTAACAACATATTGTAATCATGAAGACTATGGCAAGTGAGAAAAGAAGACCATATACAGTAGAATGGTCAGTAATCACACATTTAATACAGTATCTATCAATAGCACCTCTAATCAAGGTTTTTGAGTCGATGAGTCGTTTAGGGGTAGCGACTCATGGTCGACTAGTCAACATGAGTAGTTTGGCAATAGGTACTGTAAAATTATCATATTATATGTATAATTGTATGGGAAAAGTAGTTTGGCAAGCAATATCATATTATATGTACTATAAAATTATCATATTATATGTATAATTGTATGGAAAAAATTGTTTGGCACGCAATTATCATATTATATGTATAATAGTTTGGCAATTAATATGGAAAAAATTACAAGCGGGGGAAACTTTAAGTCGTTCGACTAAAAAACCTGGACTAGTCAAGACTAGTCGATTGAGTCGTTCAACTCAACCAATTAGTCGAGTCGAGATGTTAAGTTGACATTATTTTTGCGACTCATCGACTAGTCGCTCGACTAAAAAACAGAGCCTCTAATGATCAGTTAAAGTTTTACTGCTCCCTATATAGACAATCAGTAAGATGTCGAGAAAGCACAAAACATTTGGCATCAAACAATATGTCCGAGTTGTCACATGTTCATGCTACACCTAAGGAAATATATTCCTGTGAACCGCTAGTACAACATACATAGAATGTAAGTATTTTTGTTCCACCCATACTGATGTTATCAGGTGCTAATACCAAAAACTACTAGAATACTTAACTGTAAAATGAGAAGATATGAGGCGCTAAGTGATAAGATTACTTACAATACTTTCAGATACTGCATTTGACCGATGTAAGAAGGTAACTCCCCATATATGGAGCAATTTCTCAGAACCCTGTAATGTAGAGAGAATTCAGTATTCTCGCAATTATGCCAGAAGAACTGCAGAGTGAGCTGGTACCAAACACACCAAGGCAAACTCACAATTCTGTTAGGTGCTGCACACTTTGTAATGGGGGAAATTTCATGCTTGGTCCACTCAGATCGGTCACCCTCCTGATAATGTATGTATTACCATTAATCAATTAATTACTTTCTTCAGAAACTGCCCAATCCAAATAAAATATTCCTGTAAACATATCATTAGCATGCTGGTACAGAAATGTAAAGTGTACACATACAGTTCTGTTAAGTTTCTCAACGAAGCTATTTCTGAAGGAATAGGCCCGCTCATCAAGGTACCCTGCATATCTCTGCAAAATAAAGAGAATATATACGAAAAAAATGTGAGTTAATAGAACATAGTATTTCATTTGTTTAATGAAAATGGTCTATATTAGAGTGACACTAACATTCTATTAACCCGTTGCCAGTTCCTTATGAAACTAGGTATCCTTCCTGAAATATTGTTCCCATCAATTCGGCTGCAATTTGCCAAAAACAATATCAAGATTTGCCACTAAAGAAAGAAATTTACTAGTTAAATGAGAACAGGACATACAAATCTGTCATATTTGTCAGCCTGGAAAATGTTGAGGGTAACTCTCCTGTGATGTTATTTGCAGAAATGAAACTGTAAGAGAAAAATGAGTAATAATTCAAGAAACTTTATTATATAGAATATTATTTTCAACACTTAGTCTTGGTATTTTGGTATCAACAAAATGCATTGGTATCTCAGGAGAATGGAAACTAAAACAGAACATCTCTAAAGAACATTCACAGCATGATATTTAGGCTATATTGTCTATAATAATGTGAGAATATTAACACATTGATGGTACTGCGTGAATATTGTTATTTACTGGATACATGATATTGCAAGTCGTAACTGGGAAATATCTCACAAGAACCAATTGAAACGTATTCCCAGCCTTTGCAAATTTCCGTTTGAAAAAACAACAATGTAGGTTAATCTTGAGTATCTAGTCTTCACTTATTCACAGATACACAACATTGTAAGGATAAAATCCCTCAGTTGTGAGGATTTACCAGTGATGAATAATAAAATGATCATAGATAGGATATATTTCCTTGAAAAATAAGGACTTACAATCTCTCCAGACTAATGATGTTGCCTAACTCTGGTGGAATAGGGCCCTCAAGCTGATTGCCTTCTAGCTGTCTGCAGATAATTAGTTAATGACTGACAATAGTTAGCTCTTTTCATCTTTCAGTTTTACCCCCAAAAATCTGCAGGTGCTTGTAACCATATTGCGGACAGTACTTACAAAGACTTCAACATACGCATACGTCCAAACTCCTTCGGTAGTGTTCCAGATATGCGATTTCCCTGAAGAGATCTGTAGTTGCACTAGAAGGTTGAACAAAGGGCGGCACAACTCACACGCTTAATCCTGACAAGATGATGGGGACCAAATAAAACTTACAGATTAAAAACTTGTAGGCTAGCCCATGATGCTGGAATTGACCCTTGAATGAAGTTGCGTGACAAGTCACTGCAAGGTTAACAAGCCATTGTTGTTGATGAACTGTGAATATCCATAAATTCCAGTAGATTCACTTGGTTACTTACAGAAATCGTAGATAAGTGAGGTTGGCAACTTCTTCAGGTAGAACTCCACTAAGATTTAGACGCATAAGCTGCCTGCATTGTATGTAAACAAAGACGTGAAACAATAGCATTCAGCGGAAAATGGAATGTAGGGGAAGAATTGTGGGTAAGAACCATTTCGGAGCACAGAGGTTAATGAAAAATGGCATATCTTACAAGCTAATAATATGGCAGTTGGTGTTGTTCTGGAATGAACAATCGCATGTGACATTGCTGACAATAAATCCAATAGAGTTGGCCCAAGTTCCAGACCCAATGCATGGATCCACACTGAAATCCCAATCCGTCTTGTTAAGCTTGCGTGCTATACCTTTGAGAGCTTCGACTGAAAAACAAAATGAAGTTCAAATATCAGCCAGCAGAGACATTTGGAGTGTTGATCTGTTCTGTTTTTTCTCTTTCCACAGAAAGATATAAAAACAGACATCAGTAGCGTCAGATTAGTAAGGCAAACGCCTAGAAGTAAGACATGAGTATTTAAAAATTGCTACAATATGCTGTTTAAATATCGTGGAAGCCAGAGAAATGCATTATTCAGTGAACTATTCTATGATCCAAAATTGCAGAATAGGAAATGGAGGTGGTTTTTCATATTCTATTTCTCCTATTGTGGCAAAAAAAAACTCTTAGAGAGTAAAAGGTTTCCATTCAACATCTACGCATGCATTGTATGATCTTAATAACATCACAGAACATGATCTATATTCAGTTATCACCATGTGACTGCGAGAGAAGCTTGTATCTTTTGCTATGCACAGGATGCCAGCATTGGCAATAGCATTGACCTCCGACATACTCGCTACCATTCATGTTGCTTCCAGCACCCGATCGTTATCACTTTTTTTAAGAGTCAGAAGTGGACTTTAGACGGCAAGAACACTATATTAGTTCAAAAAAAATCCTCACCAGTTATCATGTATCATCATGAAAGACCATTATCATGCTGGTAACATGCGATTGTTGCTATATTTATATAGCGGGACTACGGCCTGTTTCGAGAGATGGCAGTCAGCAAGCTACGCCTTTCGCACCAAAATTCATCCATCAACTTCAGAACATCAGTCACTGATCTCTCAGAGCACTTCAACCTCCCACAGCCGTCACTGCCTTATACGGTCACGCCTTGTCGCCAATTGTTGCATGTCCAACAATTCTTCGCTGCAGAAGCTTTGCCAAACAACCGATATGCGCTCATGGCCAACCAAATACAAGCCATAGGCGCTGGGCGGTAGATTAAAAAACTGCACCATAAGGCACGAGAGCGCACCCCTATCACCTAAAGCAGGCACCGCAAACGCAAAAAAATTATGTCTTTTGAGACCACCATGACCCAACTCTAGGCATGCCGAGGAAGACAGCCGGGGGTGCACCTATCAGTAATTTCGTCAAACACTTGGCGCCCACCGCTAATCTGAGCAACTGCAACACCTTCTCAGAGCTTTTGCGTAAGTTGTGGGATCTTGGGAGAAAAAGAAGGGAGCGCGCGCAGATCGCAGGTCAATCATCATGCTTGAGTTCACGACGTGCACCAGAGCGGGATGCTCGCGCTTTCTTGGGGAAGGAAGCGGCACGGACAACATGAACAGAGGGCTGCAGCCTGGAGCTTTATGTTTGAGCGTATAAACCGAATGAGCAGACTAGCAATTCTTTTTCCCCATCGCCGAAACAAAGTTGTAGTACCTCTCCCAAAAATCGGTTCTGCTTATATGAACACATGAAGACACGAGGATTTTCATATAAAAAAGTCGTATCTTTATGCACATCAACGCAAGGAAGATTTCCTCTTTCGCGAGGAAGCATTTCGTAGGTAAAGCAATACTGTAGTTAACTTCCCTTTCTACCGGTTAGTAACCTGAACCAACAATTTTCCGATCGGTAAATTGTTCGTGGAGAATTAGTGATTCAACTTTAACTTGGCCCTAGTCGAACAAAAAATTACCTAGTTTACTTGGAATATCGCATTGGAAAAAATAAGGATGAGGAAACTCTGCACAGAAACCACTATGCTGCGAGGGGAGGGAGCAGAAGATCAGCTCAGCCAAGCAAAGCAAAGCAAAACAAAGCAACAACACACATGATGCTTCGAGAACACCAAAAACAAGAGGAAGAAAATAGCCGAATCTCAAAAGTACTTGGTACGAACAAAAGTGCAAGAATAATAAAGAATTAAATCTCAAAAGTAGGGGCTGCTACTAGTGCTCCCCTCACCTTCTTGCTCGGGCAGTTTCTGCGCTGCGCACCGGCCGCCATTGCCCACGCCAAGATCCAGCAGCACGAGCAGGAGCAGGAGCTGCAGGAAACGGAGACGGAGCAAGAACACGCTGCCGCGGTGGCCGCTTCCCGTTTCCATCATCACCGTCGCTGTGAACCGGAAGAGGGAGCTTCCCTGCTGCAGCTAGGAAGGCTTCCGCGTTCTGGTTGAGGCCGTGTATGGCCTCTGGATTTGGAACTGGGATATTCTACCGTTTTGCGGGATACTGATTAGCTACCGTGGCCGACTGGCCGGGAGGCGCGTCGGCGTCGGCGTTGGCGTCTGTGCTGTGACTGAGTGTGCAATGTTGGCTCCTCGCTGGTGGTGGATGAGTGGGTGCGCGCGGTTTAATTCTGCACAGTATGGGTGCACTGCGGACCTTGCCTGGCGATTGACGCTGCGGCTGGTACGGTGCCAGTGACCGCAGGATGTATCAACGTGCTCGTCTCGGGTCCCGGAAGGCCACAGCTGAGTAATCCAAACATACACAGAGAACCGACGATGTTGGAAGCATGAAGAACCGTCTCCAGAAAAAATGCAGCTCAAGCGATTAGAACGTTATGCCTAATTGAGAACTTACTTGTTATGATGGTTATATCTCCAGTCTACCAGAGTTTAAATCCTAATTTTGACGCTGGTGTTCTCATTTAGTCAAAATATTCTTTCAGTGGGAGGCGACGTTCCCGTCGACAGCGAGGCGCCTGTGATGACTTCGTCAATCTCAAGACCTGATCCGCCGGCTCAGTCTCTCGGAGGTGCTCATAGGAGTAGGGTGTACGTGTGTGCGTTCATAGGGATGAGTGTGTGCACGAGTATATGAACGCTTGCGTTATACTGTGTTTATAAAAAAAACGTTATGCCTAATTACGTTGACCCGCTCCACTCTTCAGTACAAATGCAAAGGAGCTACGTTTTTTTCATACGGTTTTTATTAGTTTATTAAAAGTTGATTACAAAGCTGTTATATCATGGGTCGGATAAAGTTGAAACGTGAAATACAGGGACAACATGATCAGCAAGTTATCCTTCTATAATAAAGCCAGTTGCACTGATTGTATAAATTCGATGCGACCAACTACATGCGGTTGCACCAAAATCCATATCATGTTGCTTCTCTGGCAACTGTAGGCAGGATACGTAGGGATTCAGTGGGTAGCCATCGGAACTACCTGCATAAAAAAGTGTCCATGGCTTATTAAAGATGTAATCATTTCTTACATTCTAGATGGCCCAAAGTAGAGTACAATCTCCCAATAGGATTTGTACTTTCACATTTTTAGGGACAGCCCTTAACCAATTGCCAAACAAATTCGCTATGCTAGTTGGCGGCTGGATGTTAAAAGCCATATAGACAATCCTCCAAACCATTTTTTGCAAAGGACAAAATAAATAAATGATGAATTGCTTCATCTTAATCACAAAAACAACACTTTGTACACCCGTCCCAGTTATGTTTTGCCAAAATTATCTTTTGTAAGGATGGCCCTACGATGTAGTAACCACATGAAAATCTTTATTTTTAGTGGAGCCTTCATTTTCCAATGATTTACAGTGGAATCTTGTATGACCACTCATGAAGTCTAAATACAAAGATTTGACTGTAAATATCCCACTAGTTGTTAACTTCCAAATAAAAGCATCTTGCTGGCTCGAAAGGTGGACATCCATTAAACGGCTAACCAAGTGTAGCCTTTTTGTCCATTTATTTCCGTATAAACTTATCCTAAAACTTATGTTTATTGGATGTGTTTGATCTAGCACGGATGCTACGGAAAGCTCTTTCTGTTAGACAATGTTATAAAAGAGAAGTACATTGGGTAGATAATGGTGAATCCCCTAACCACGTATCCTCCCAAAACCTAGCTCGCTCACCGTTCCCAACAACGAAAGAACCTCGGTCAAAAAACGGATCTTTAACTTTCATTAGGCTCTTCCAAAAAGGAGAATTGGTATGTTCACTTTTGTCTTGAGACAAGGTTTTGGAGTGGATGTATTTGTTAGAAATAAGCTCTTGCCATGCCCCCTCCTCCCATAAAAGCTTAAAAAGCCATTTGCTTAATAAGTATTTAGCAGACTAAGGCGTGGCCTAGTGGTGGGGAGGGGTTGATGCCTCCCCGATCACCCGAGTTCGAGTGCTCTTACTAGCAGATCGGTACTGTTGCATCTTTCTTCTATCAAAAAACACCACATGGCCCCTCCCATGTAGGAATATTTTTTAATAAGCATTTACTTTTTATATCCAGTACCTCGACACCCAATCCACCTTGATCTTTTGGTCGGGATATGATATTCCATTTAGTAAGTCTGTACTTCTTTTTATGGTCATCACTCTACCAAAAAAACAAGAGCGAAAAAATCCAATCTTTTGCAGGCCCCTATGGGTATTTCAAAAAAGGATAACATAAACATTGGTAGTCTTGTTAGAATTGTGTTTATCAAGATTAGCTGGTTCCCATAAGAGAGGAGTTTTCCAACTCAACTTGATAGTTTCTCTAAGCAATCCTCAAGTTAGTTTCCATTCTCCATTTTTTTTTACTTTCAAAAGTGGATTGGAATATCTAGATATCTAAAATGGTAAGATCCAGATTCACATCCGAGTATACACTTATATTGATCTTCAACATCTTTAGCCTTCCCAAAACAAAATAATTCACTCTTATTTTTAGTCGTGAAAACTTTAAAAAAATGCACAATATGAGCCTTAGGTTAAGAGCTTTTTCTAAATCATGCCCCATAAACAATATCGTGTCATCGGCACATTGAAGTATGGAGACACCCCCATCCACTAGGTGGGGTATAAGGGCATCCTAGCAGTGCCCTTAAAAGGGCAAACCCTTAAAAATAATTTTTTTTACGGATTCAGGTGACAAAATGCAAACTAGCCCAACCCTAAAACCCTTGAAAAAGTAAAAAAAATTAAGGGTAGACCCTTGTTTTCCCCAACCCCTACTCGGCCGACGCGGATGCGCGGGCTGAAGTTTCAGCTTGCTCCTCACCGCGCGCGCCCGCGATTCGTCCGCCGCAGCCCCCCTCCGCCCCTCCACTTGCCTCGGCCACCCCTCCCCGGCCCGACCTCGCCGTCGCCGGATCCATCTCACGCGAGCTCCCCCTGTGCCGCCCCGCACCCGCGCCAGTCCGCCCGTCGCCGCTGCGATTGGCTCGCACCCGAGCTCGCGCGAGCTCCCCTGACCTCGTGTCGTTCGCCCCACCCCATTCCGAGCTCGTCACCGGCGCCCGCGCCCCTGCCTCCCCATTGCTGAGCCGCCTCGGCCTTCATCCGCGCCGCCAACGCCACCCAAGCGTCGCCCCGCCCCCAGCCTCACGCGAGCTCCACCGACCCGCCTCGTGCGCCGCCATGCCGCCCGTTTGCCACGGCTCGAGCTCGCCGGGGTCGCCTCACCGCCTCGCTGCCCGACGCCCTCTGTTTCCAACCCACCACGCCGCACCCGCTCATAGGTTTTTTCTTTCATTTTCCTGTTTTATGGGTTGGATTTGAGGGTACTGATCTACGCCCTCTGTTTCCAACCCTTAAAACAGTCATTTCTCCACCCTTATTCCACTTTTAAGGGTTGGCCTTTTAAGGGTTCTGCTAGTGATGCTCTAAGTCCGTTAACTTGGCCATCCTCTTTTGCCATTGGTATCAACACGGCCAACAAAGTCTGCCACAGTATATTGAAAACAATAGGTGAAGAGCGGGTCCCTTGCCTCAAACCTTTTCCCATCTCGAAATAGTGACCAAGCTTCTCGTTTACTTTGATTCCCACACTACCACGACTAACAAAATTATTTATCCATTGACACCACTTCGGCTCAAACCCCTTCATACGCAACACTTGTTGGAAAAAAATGCTATTGAAATTTATCATAAGCTTTTCTAAAATCAGTTTTTAGAAGTACATCATCCATTTTCTCCTATGAAGTTCCAAACGGATCCTCGCCTTCCTCCGTACTGTAAGCCCCAAAGAGGAATTATGACCTTTCCCAAAGATAATTAGGCAAATGTTTTGCCTTGTTTCAATGAAAAGACTTTCCCAAAGATAATTGCAGTTGATGCTATATCCGACGACTGGCTTTCTCTCCAAAAAAAACTTAGCGAGAGTGGATTAGTGGAATTTTCCTTGTTCCTTTCATAGTGGTGTAATTAGATAGAAGACCACTTGATTTGCAGGGATAAGCTGATCCGTGCAAGGACTAACGATCAAAAGTTCCCCTCTGGGTCCAAAAGCTTCATACATTTCTGGTACTTGACTACTATCTACTCCGTATGAGAAATTGAGAAGGTCGGAGTCGTCTTAAATGCCTGTTGATAGATTTTCAACGATGGTCACAGTAGCATGTGCCTATCCCTGGATCTGGTCAGCAAAGATCAGGAAAATATATCGACACGATACTTAAAATACTCCTGGAAGCGAAGAATAGTCCTCTTTTCCGTTGCAGAGACACTGACTGCAGCCCGTCGGTTGGCCGCTGGCAGACATACATGCTTGAAGACGTACGGTAGGAGGTAGTAGTAGTTGGTTTTGTTTGGTAGACTGTGGCGTTACATTTTATCTGAAGACGACTGAATTTTACTTCGTATGGACTCTGTAGGGTGGATTGTGATGAAAAGTAACTTATGGACAAACAACGTTGAGGATATTCTTATCGAAAAGTTATCGGTCAATCCAAGGTAAGGGATAAATCGATTTATCTTATCGACCAAACACTCAAAAACGATAAATCGGACGATTTATCAAAATATTAAAAAAAACTTTAACAGACACAAAATAACAGTTACAGGTTTGGCAAGTCACACTCAAATGCCAAGGGAAGGCTAAGGTCACATCAAATGCAGGTTAGCTGTTCATGTGATCCATTGCATTATTGTGGTCTGCCACTCCACGATTAGTCAGCGGATGTATATCCTCTTGTAATCGGCATAGATCAACCGAAAATAGTTTGACAAGGACACAAATATTATAGGAGTGAACTATCATCTTGAACTGGTATATGCATGTGTTGGTGATGCTGTGTGCGCTAAGTCAACAGCCATGTCACAATACCAGTCAAGTAGTACCAGGGTTTGACGCAAAGCTCGCTAACAGGGAGCTAGTAGACGATATGTCAGTAATTACCCGTATGTATCGCATTCGTCAAGATGTTCAAAGTTTGCAAACGGGTCAGTAGTACAAGGTTTGTATGGTATGACACTTAATTACGAGAGAGACGATGAAATCATCTATGCTCAGTTTGGATGTCCATATTAGAACATAGAATTGGGAACTGAAGTTGTGTTTCTCAAATTCTGCTATTTGGTTGTGTTTAGAATTGAAAACTGGAATTGGCAGCCGAATTTCATGGAATTGAACTATAACTAAAAGATGCCATCGCCAATTCATAGTCTCACCCCTCTAAATTGGATGGCATTGGCTCTTTCTTATAGGGATGACCAAATTCAAATCATAAACATCCAAACAGAGATTTGGAATTGGGTGCTCTTTTTTATTCCATCTACCAATATCTTACACAACCAAATATAAATTTGGAATTGAAGGAGCATTATATCCACCAATTTAGAATTGGGCTCAATTTAATTTCTAAGACTGAATACATCAAAATCATTATTTATGTTGCCATCCTATTTGACTCTAGTATCAAAGCAAAAGCGGATTTCTTCTTCAAGCATGTGTAACTGGCATTGGAGTTGCCGTCGGGGCTCATGACGTGTATACTTAAGCTCACAACATCTTTCCAGATTATTGCATATGGATTTTATTCATTATTATTGATGATCACTTGGCGATGGTCGAGAGTACCATCATCAAGAATTTGCGCCTATTTGCGAATGCAATCATTGCGATATTTGGTGACGAGTATCGGAGACTTCTAGCAATTGAAAAGGCTAGAGATTAATTCATGTAATGTTGCATTGGTGGTGGAAGAACGGTCATGTGACATGGAAATGTCAATTTACTAGACATGACTATGATCCTACCATCATTCTTGAAGCTACTTCAGATTACGAACTATTCATTTGGCATACTTATTTTGATATGCTCGGGTCTTTCAATGATATCAATGTATTGCACCGTACGCCACTCGTAGCTCGTGGATGCACCACCTATTGAGTTTGAGTTTACAATATGGGATATTCATCTTGCCGGTGAGATCTATCCTCAATGGCGTGATATCAATATTAAACCCCCAAGGCATAAAAAAATATCCTTTGTACCAATATACAAGTTATTGTTAGCTTGAAAAGATGTGGAGCTAGCGAGCATTTGGGGTGTTCCAATGCCTCTTCTCCATTGTGCGAGGACTGACTAAGTTCTAGGATGGGAAAACTCTAGGAATGATCATACCAACATGGATCATTATTCAGAGCATGATCATAGAGTGACCAACAAGTTCCCTATTCTTATGATTGAATGCGAAGACGAACCCAACCAAAGAAGGATGATCAAGACCGGATCAAGAGACATCTGAGAGTGCACCGTAAGATCCAAGAGTGGTGGAGTCATAAAAAACTCTGGGATGAGTTGGTTGACAATTTGTGTTATTTAATAAGAAGAAAACTCCGAGATTGCACCGCCCAACATGTATGAGAAGGCAGTGCCTCTGAATGCAATCCCTATGGATCATGGATGCAGTCCCCCACTCACATGAGCAATATGAGATGGCTGCCAAGGTGTCTAAGAAGAGAGTGCACTTTGAGAACGAAGAAATGCCTCAAAGGCTTGTTATGCAATGGTTACCTCCTATGTCACTCTTTGTTCGGAACATGGTTGTTGAGCTTATGCAGAAGGGGATCCACTTTGATGTACCTACTTGACTTCACTGAATTAGATGCAAGGAACAATTTGGTTTGAAGATATATCGACTCTTATGATAGATGAAGTGAATTTGATTGCACGCATTACGGTTAGTTTCCGTAGGCCCGAACATATAATTGTGGTTTCCTTTCGCCTTGTTCATTACGAACCTGAACTAACAAACTGTCTTGTCAATATTAGATCTACCCGAAGGACGAGGAGTTACTGAACAAGCCCATAATCAACTATGATCAAATAAAGACAATCTACACAAGAGAGTGTACGGCTCCTAATCTGTACACTCAAGCATTACTGATCCAGGATTTGAACTTCCTTGTGGGCCACAGAGATGAGCAGATCGCCAACATGACACACGCACAGATAATACATGACTTTGGTCCTATCTGCGCAATCAGTTCGTCGGTGCATCCTTCTTGACTAGTAGAACTGATTATTGGTATGTAATATGTTTGAGTCTTTGAGGTGATATATTAACCCCTCCGTTAATGAACTTTAAGATGCATTACGAGTCGTGGTTCGTTATCTAGTGGTGCATCAGTCCTGGTACTACGATATGGATAAACTCAAGTGATATGCTATGCTTATTTGATAACTTGTCTTCTTATGTGGTTTATCGGAAAACATTGGGTAAAATAACCATAGGATAGAAGAGATTGTCGTAGCAGCAGCTTTGCATCCAACCAAACATATCCATAGATGGAATCGAGCATGCAGAGCATGTAACCAAACACTCATTACCATGAGCTCAACCCATACCATGTTCTTTGCTGCAGCCTGCCAAAAAAACCACGCAACATGGCTCAGGACCTATTTTTGAGAGGCCACGCCCCTTGGAACCCGCCCTAGCGAGTTCCGAAACAGCTGCTGGCTACCATCCCTATTTTCCTATCATGCACATGCAACTTGTTACCAATAGTAAATAATACACATCAAGCAAAACAGGGTTGCATCTGCCCACCAGCACATGGGCGCAGTTAACCATCTCTTTCAAGTTTCAGATAAGCACGCAGCAAAGAAAGAAACGGATGGAGACACCGCGGTAAGGTGGGCGCGTGCAAGGGGCCTACCAGAGGAACTTGACAAAGGAAAATTATGCCTGAACATCGAGAAACCAAAAATAATAAATCCAATAAATGCACTGTTCTGGGATCTGAAATATCGCATTGCCAAGGAAACACATATGGAATATATCATTCTTAGCCGTGAAGATTGTGACGTGCATTGCAGAGATGCAGTTGCGCAAGGCTTTCCATTCAGATGAAAGAAAAGGAATCCAGATAGGATTGTCTAGCCCGTTAGTATATGGGCCAGCCATCGACACTGAATAAAAAGGCTGCCGTAAATAGAGGACACTTACGAAATAGTAGCTGTCAAGACTCAAGATTATGCTTCCCAGTAAGACGCCAGATCGGCAGATTGCAGATATGCACTCCCATGCAAAGTAATTAAGCAACAAACTTGATCTATCTCTTCTTGTTCCACGAGTTCAAGGTACATAAACAGTTTGTGAAGTGTACTGCTGTAGGATACAGACGTGCATTCTGCTCCAACTTCACATGACAACGGGTGATGTGTCCTGACAGACATTATTACCTACATATATACTGTACGTGAGAACAGACGCATAGCAGCTCCCATACTTAAGCAGCTGTGGCCTTGGGCAGCTTGGTTTATTGTGTGGGATGTATGTAGTATCATGCAGACTGCTCTACAGGGCGGAACCTGCCCGGCGACGCCTTGTTGCATTTGATGTAGCGATCTGGCCAAGCTGCTCGCTATCGCTTGATGGCACCCGTTCTCTCACAGGGGTGTAATGCCTCAGCCAAATACCGGTATATACCTGAAGAAACAACAAACCACAATAAGTAAAGCAATTGATACAGAAGAGGAAATCTGGCCACCTGTCACTAAGGTAAACTGAAAGAACGACTGGAATTTCATCATCAGACTTTTGTATAAACAAAATCATTTAATAATAATTTCAAAGGTACACACAGAACATCTCTCACGCTCATAAGGGATCCTTGCTGAAGCACAGGGAAAATCTAGCTCCACCAAAGGACATTCAAAAGCATAATTACCATGTACAGGCAATATATTTCCCATTATACATGCAGAAATAAGAAAACTGTAAGCTGGCTCATCAGTATAGAGCGATAACAGAAATTACGTTGTCAAATACCCATAGGGGTTGTTTAGTACCCATCATTTTCATGAAATTCATTCTAGATTCCATACCCAAACGTGTTTGTCTGTCATGGAACTGGAATGTCATTTCAATTGCAATTCCAAAGAATGCCTATGCTATGTTAAGTCAATTCATGTCCCTAATGGTGTCATTTCTATGGAATTCATTTCATTTTTACCACAGGGAAGTTAGCATGGTTATCGTTAAATTCACAAGCAAGAAAAAAGATTCTCTACACATATCTGTTGCTAGCCACTGACCTGTTGGGGCCTCATAATTTTGTTGTCAGGGTCATCGAGTGACTCCTTCCAATGTGCTAACCAACCAGCCATGCGAGGAATCGCGAACAGCACAGGGAAAAATTCTGTAGGGAATCCCATTGCCCTATAAAAACAATGAGTCATAATTTCAGAACTACAATAACAAAAAGGAGTCAGCCAAGTTGGGAGAAACAACAAACAACTGATGTACCTATATATTAGGCCAGAATAAAAATCCACATTCGGATAAAGCTTCCTCTTGATAAAATAATCGTCTGACAGTGCTGCCTTCTCCAGAGCAACTGCAACCTGGTATGGCATCAGAATGCATCATAAGGGTGTGTTCGATTTGGCATAAGTTACAGTTGCACAGAGATAGTCATGCTATTTAGAATCCCCACATAAAGAACATGACATAATTCTTGGTGGCAGTAAGGAAATTAAAGGCCATCAGACCCTGAAGATTGTTGAGCCGTATTCAAAATTTGGCCAATATTCCTTTATAAACTAATAATCTCATTGGCAATTGTGGAAAGGATCAAATATACCACTATTTTTCTTGGATAGCCCTTAAAATGGGTTAAAGGGTGCTATGTAGCAAAATTCCGCCAGAACATAGGAAAACTAGGGGTGCTTATAATGTCCAACATATATCCACAATAGCACATGTTCTGTCAAAAGTTTGCAGCATAACTACGAACGTTTCTTTGCAGGAACTATTTTTCTCCCTCTCAGTATCTTCAGATCCAAAGAGGAACAAATATGAATTGCACTATCTTACTGATTTTCACAAATTCAACTTCTCACCCAGTGGGAAAAAAAAATATTTTTACTGCATTCTTGTCTCCAGCATGGTTCAGATTTTTAAACTACATTCATTCTAAGACTAACGTTTCATAGACCAAGTTAGTGTCACTTAGCAGCCATACCATAAAGAGAGCAACTCTAATGCATTACATGAGAGTACTATTCAAACTCTAGCTGAAGAAAATGGAGGATTGATGATCTTTTCAGAACATACTTGCTCTCTACATTTAAGCACATAAGGAACTGCTAACCTCAATAAGAGGATCACGTCCCACAATAGTGAAAACCTCCTCTGCTAACTTCCGGATGACTTTAGCACGAGGATCATAATTCTTATACACACGGTGCCCAAAACCAGACATTTTCCGCTTCCTGAAATAAGACAGGTATGTCTGTAACTAACAAATAACACATCAAGAAGGTATTGTAGTAGAAATACTGTTGAAAATACGATCATGCAGATCAGGAAAATATTAACCAGGCAGGAGTCGCATATCACCTGTTCTTGACTCCCTCAATGAAATCGGGTATATTCTCCACACTTCCAATCTCATTTAACATTTTGAGTACCGCCTGACGTACATAAAATAACATTTAGCACCATAACAAGATGGCAATTCTTTGGACTCTAAATTAAGAGATATCTAAGGTTAGCTGTATTGACGGAATGCAGGTTTCTGAAATGAAAGGATATCGAAAAACAAGCATTTTAGGACTAAAAATACATTCTCAATAATAGGATAGTGTCTGCAGGGACGAGTATTCTAGAGTACGTAGATTTACTTGCATGCTGTCATGTTGAGAAATAAAAACGAGTGTTGGTGGGCCTTGCTTCTGAAATTCACTTACTACGAGTTTCAATGGAAAACAGGTGAAGCTTACCCACCTTCGAAATTATAAATGGTTATGCAGACAGCTTGCCAGTACGTATAAACTCTTTCCAGGTACCAAATCTAACTGAATCTACACACAGTTCAGTATGTTGTTCCTCATGGTATGTCAATCTTGGTTATTCTTTTTGCACTAGTTTCAACTGTTCCCAACTAAGGAGATAGTGAGCAAAGTAGTTGAGGTTAGAGAGGTGCCAATCTGAGATTCTCTTCGTATAAGAAATTGGAGGCATTGGTCATCATGGAGCTGTTGCGGGCTCCTGCCATCAACAAATTTAGGGTACATAGGATGACGCAAAGCTGCACGAGATTGCTCATGACGTACTTTTACTTGTTTTCAGTTTAAATTTAGGTATTGATCGGGCATTCGAGCATGTGTAGCCACAGGTACGCAAGTCTAAAACTGATTAGGTGTAAGTTGGTTATGATTTAAAACAAACTTCCTTTGTGAGTGGATGCAAGATTCGTGAACTTTCACCCTAAGAGCTGATGAAGCAAAGGCCTGCTGCTTCTCAGATTTATGACTTCCAAATGATGAGGATTGTTGTATGTGTAGATAAATTATACAGATCAAATGCATCAACCAGGAGGAAGCTCAATCTAGTATACCTCATTTGCACCACCATGCAGTGGACCATATAGAGCTCCAACAGCACCAGAAAGAGCAGTGAAGACATCGACACCACTACACAAATATTTCCAATTAGGCATCAATTTATTCCTACCACTTGAGCGGAGAATGAAGGACATGATTTACCTCGAAGCAAGATGCCTAACAGCAGCTGTTGAGCAGTTCATTTCGTGCTCAGCATGAAGAATAAAAAGGACGTCTAGAACCCTGGCAAGTCGGGGATTTGGCTTATACTCTTTGTTACCCCTGCAACACATTAATAGGAAAATGTGTGTCAATACTGGAAACAGAAACTAAAACCTTCTATCAATTATATGTGAGCAGAACTAATTGAGCTTCCAAGTAACATCACTTACAAAGAGTCCAGCATATACAAGAAATTCTCTGAATAAGAGAGATTATTTGAAGGAAGGACAACAGGTCTTCCTGCTAATCTCAGGTAGGCTGCTGCTGCTATTACTGGTGCCTGCACAAATAGTCAGACTGAAGGTTAAGCAACATGCATGACAAAAATCAGAATGAACAATCATTATAATTTTTTATCATGAGGTTGCATGCAAAATCTTCTGGTTTTTGGCACGTTGAACAAAATGTAATCAGTTGGAGGAGTAGTACCCTACAAAACTACACTAACTGAAGATAATCAGATAACTGTCATACCTTCCCAAGAACTCGTACAATTTGCTTATCCCTAACCTGCTTCGACTTGTATAGATCTTGACCCTGCATGGGCAGAATTTGTCATTGGCAACTTAAAACTGTTAGACAACATGCAATAAATGTAAGTTTCATGATTACTATACATTGAGTAGGAACTATGTGATGAAATGTGTGCCTCAATTCCTGCATTTAGAAAGTACTCACTCTAAGAGCAGGGTTTGCATCTGGATGGAAGACTGAAAGTGTGCTCATCGCACTGGCAAGGACACCCATGGGGTGGGCATCATGAGGCATTGATTGTATTATATCCTGACAAAATTAAAAAGCAGCAGTATATCACTTTGTAATCCAACTAAAACCTGAAATCCGTCTGAAATTCTGGATATATTGCAATATCAAGGTTATAAAAGAAAAGGTAAGAGACAAACCAAGAGTCCTTGAGGAACAGCAGAGTGCTGCGAAATTGCGAACTCCCAGCCTGCCAATTGTTTCTGGGTAGGCAAATTCCCATACACTGTGAACGCAGGTGAGTTGTTAACCAACAAGTACAAAACAGCAATGGTGTGCTACAATTAAGTAGCAAAACAAGTTTCATAATGATAACACTTACTTAAGAGGTAGGCGACCTCAACAAACGAACTGTTTTCAGCCACCTCCTCAATTGGATAACCCCTGTAGCGAAGAATCCCCTCATCCCCATCAATGTAGCAGATGGAAGAACGCACCGGGGCAGTGTTGAGATAACCAGGATCATAAGTCTTGAGACCCTTGTCATCCTTTCCCGTGGTAATCTACAACATATGGAAACGAGGGACAGTTTTTTTTCTCTTAGATTTGATGTCATGATACAAATGAAGGCTGTTTCACTGAAATTCAGTGCAACAAAACTGCAGTAATTTATAGACAAAGTAGTACCGAGACGCTCACTATACTAATAACAAAACAAATCAGTTAAGATGCCAACTCCCCTGCAAGCTTGCATACATGCTGGCCAGTGATAAAAGCTTCCTAGACCGTGCTCTCAGTGTCACTTGTAAGAATTGCCCATCAAAACAGGTACTGATTATCATCTCAACTTCAACCTTGCTTGCAATTGGCATATAAATTGTCGGCGCCATAGCATTCAATTTCATGGGCTCGGTTGAATTAAATATTAATCTATACATCATACACCCTTGCAATTTCTACAAAATAATACTTCACACATTGCTGTATGATCTAATGACAGGCTCAACAGTTCTTCCAAATTACTGGAACGGAACGTGGAACTGTGGAATTCGAACCAAACTTATGCCCTTTTACATGAGCCTAGCTATACAAGTATATCGAAATCGTAATCCAATCCCGAATCCACTTGAGCTCAGCTTACCAATAACCGAACTCCACAACACAAGCTCACTGAGGACAGCATAGATCGCGCTACGGCTTAAGGCTAGACCCGGCAGCTAGTACTACCAGACTGGACTGTTTGGTAGTACCTTCTTGAAGTCTGTGGCGCGCACGGTGCCGTCCTCCGAAACTTTGACCTCGTACTTCTTCCCCGTCCTCGTGTCCTCCACGGCGAGCACGCCGGGGCGGGTCGCCGGTGCCGCGGCCAACACCGGCGACCTCTCCAGCAAGGCCGCCGGGTGTGCCCCCTCGGCACCGGCGCCGTGGAGGTGGGATGAGAGCACCGCGAGGCGGCCGCGGGCGGGATCGGCGCGATCCATCGATTCGGTCGGTGGCGAGTAGGCAGAGACGACCAGAGCAGAGCAAGAGATGCGGCCACGCGAAGGAAGCGGTTGCTTGGACGCCTCGTTGGGTATGGCTTTTGCTTCCCGCAGCTCGATGTGCTGCTGTGTTTATCGCCTTGGGGCTTGGGTCGGAGCCGTGGGATGGTGAATCACTGGTGAAGGTCTTCTTGCAAGAATTGTTGCTTTCAGTTCTTCCATTACTCCTACAAAATCCTATTCGAAAATATTGTTTCTTTTTCATGTGGGGTAGCCAAACTAATTTTGGTGCAAGTAAGGTAAGATTCAAATGAGCATAAAAATTGTAGTCTTACAGTTTTCATCTCCCTTTGTTGAGTATTCTGGGTTCTGCTACGAGGTTAACGTTTGTCGTGATGATCTGGATTATATAAAATGATTATCGAGTGTGTTTTAGAGCAACTCTAGCATAACATGTACTGTACAACGTAAGGTGTTTAGATGTGTGCTTATAAAAATAAACAAAACATTTTTATAAGCATCGATGTATATTTCTAATAGGAGGGGCACGGCCAGGTTTCCTTTGTCCTCCCCCTATATTTGGGTCGCGCGCTTCTCAGCGACCGGATGCATTTTTTGTACTCGGTCCTTTTTTATTGTTATCGGAATTTGATAGTTTTTTTTGAAACTATCAAAAAATAGAATATAATTGCATCCAGATACATGTAAATTTCGTAAATGCCTCACAATTTGCATTATTTTATAGGTAAAAGAACACACATTTTGCATTGTGCGTTATAAATGATAAGTTTAGACAAAATGACACAAAATCGATCACGCAATGTGTTGTAAAATTATGGCACGACATTACTCCACCCAAACCTTTTGCCTCTCCGTCATGTTGGTGGTGTCTCACCATGATGATCTCTCTCTCCTCGGTCATGAGTTTGGCCTTGATCTCAATTGTCTTTGCCAAGCTCTATTCAACTTCAATTGCCTTCTTTACGAGGATAAAGAATTGATTGCAAGTGGCCTGTTTCTCGTAAAGTTTCTTCTCCTCCCTCTCGGCAATGGCCTCCTCCTTGTCGGCCATCCACCCCCCTTTAAGGTCTCGCTCAATGCAAGAGCGGCGACATCCTTTTTTATGTCTGGCCTTGTGACTTCTTGGCCTACGGGGAACCGTGACCTTGTCATAGTCCTCATCTTCTATGTCCACGGTGGCCGGCGCTTTGCCATTCTTCAAAATTTTCTTGTATCCTTGGTAGGTGAGCTTCCATGTCTCAAAGTCCCTGAGCACCCGTCAACAATGGACCAAGTTGTAGGACTTGCCATCATGGACAATATTGAAGTACTTCAAGGCATGAGAAACCTACATAGACCATGGAATGGTGGCCGTGATGGCCGTCGGCGTGGTGGTCGCGACGGCGCCAGTGACGGCTACATCCACGGTGTCGACGCTAGGGTCGGTGGCAGCGACATTCTCCATCAACGTCGGAGAAGCGTCTTTCAGGTGGGCGCGAGTGAAATTTGACAATGACGGAAGTGGGAGTGGTCTTCGCGCCAATGTCGAGTGGGCCAGACACTAAAAGGGGAGGACACGCGTGGACGCACCGGACAGTCCGCGGCGACGCAAATCGCGCACGCCGCAGCCCACAGACAGCGCGACGAAAATGTTGTCAGATTGCTGGGATGGTATGTTGGGCAGTTGGAGATGCCCTATGTTCATAGATGTGGTCCCGGGGAGCCGTGAACGCGTGCCGGGTCTTAAGTTTGAAGATTATACTAGTCATAGTGGGGGTATCATAGGTAGTAACATAAGTGCCACAGAGGTAAAAGTGATGATGTGGCAAGTATTTAATGAGGAGAGAGGTGATGTTGATATCATAGGTAGATACCGTAACATAGCGGATTTCGAGATAATATGAGTCTATAGGCTAATAAATACATAGTTATATGATACTATATCTATGTTACTACCCACTATTAACATAGTAACATAGAGGAGTATCATATGCATGATACCACTATATGATACTCCCCACTAGGACTAGTCTTATGTTCCAGTCCACAGATTCATGTGTGTGATTATTTTCGTAGTGGTTCTTTAGTCAATTTTACATCTCAAATTCTGGTCTTTTATAGGCGATGTGTGATTGTCCAGGCTGACTGGCTGAGTATGAAGTGGTGTACATGTACGTTTGTGCCTATGCGTCGATATCGTGCTAGTGTTCGTCAAAGTAAACACTAAACAATACACTGCCTACGCTTTGTGTGTGTCAATCATTACGTTTTTGCCTGAAGAAATGAAAACATACTTTTGTGTTCCAGGAGTTTGTACCATGTTTTTTTCCACGGGCCTGTATGGGCCAAAACTATCAGCCCGCCAGTAGATAAAGGGCCCAGATGTCTAGGGTTTCCACCTCTACGCCGCATCAGAAGTAGTACTATAAGCGAGCGACCAAAACCCTCGTCCATTCTTCCCAGCGCCGCCTCGTCCCCTCTAAGCTGAATCGCCGCCCCTCTTCGACCGAAGAACCAGCAATGGCGCCGACGTCGAAGATGGCCCTGGGCATCAAGAGGGCGTCGCGGTCGCACTCCTACCACCGCCGCGGGCTCTGGGCCATCAAGGCCAAGAACGGTGGCGTCTTCCCCAAGGCCGAGAAGCCGGCCGCCGTTGCCGAGCCCAAGTTCTACCCCGCCGACGACGTCAAGCCACGCACCCCCAGCACCCGCAAGCCCAAAACCACCAAGCTCAGGTCCGTCCCTTCCCGGCAGCGCTGCACGATTGACTTTTTGCATCTCCCGATCCTGCGCGGAGTCGTTGAGCGGGGTGCGATTTGCTTGTTGTAGGTCGACCATCACACCCGGTACGGTGCTGATCCTGCTCGCCGGGAGGTACATGGGAAAGCGCGTGGTGTTCCTCAAGCAACTCAAGTCCGGCCTGCTGCTCATCACTGGTAAACCTTTTTGCTTCATGTGCTATGATACCTTGTTGATTCAGTAGGCGTAGTTATTTTCCCTGACAGTAGAGCAGATCTAATTGGTCTATACGTGGGTTGCTTATTGTGAACGAAATTGTAGGCTAAACATAGCTAGTTTTTGGATTGTTGCATTGTGGAATCCTTGGGTGTTCAGGTTCTGTTTGGTCCTCTGTCTAACTCGCGTTTGTACAGATGTTGGATTGAAGAATAACTTTTTAATTTTGTCCTAGTACATTGATTGTGAGTTCTTTGTCTTCCTAGTAAAGTGAT